>JAPVLO010000063.1:0-5282668 GCA_027257055.1 Cephalopachus bancanus | reverse complement strand
TGATACTGAATAACAGAAATAAAGAGAGACAAGAGATATGTCACAAATGAGGAAAAGCCAAAGGAAGACCACGGGCAATTTCAAGACCAAAGACAAAACTTCTGAAAAGTCAGACTTTGGTGCCCAAACAGTGGAAGTCACCAACGACTGGCCTCAGAACACCACAGGGATTAGGGAATGGATGGAAAGAGTAAATAGGACTCAAGAAAAACAAGATGTAACACAGAAAGAACTTGTAACAGAGATTTTGGCAATAACGAATTACATCCAGGAAACAAACAACATAATGAAAAGTATGAAAAGAAGAATTAATCTAGCTGAAGGAAGAATCTCAGCACTTGAAGACCAGAAAGTGGAATTAACCCAATATGTAAAAAACACAGAAAGAAGACTCAGAAAGAAAGAACAAAGCCTACAAGGGACATGCAATTATATCAAAAGGCTGAACCTATGCCTGATTGGTATCCCAGAAGAAGAAAGAGAAATGGAGAGTTTCCAGGCAAATGGATCACAAAAGAAGACAGGATTTTCAATCTTAATATCAGACAAAACAATCCTTAAGTGATCAAAAATCAAAAAAGATGCAAAAAGACACTACACAATGATAATAAAAGTTTCAATTCATCAACAAGAAATATCCATCCTAAACATATAAGCACCCAACACAGGAGCACCAGCATTTATAAAACAACTACTATGTAAACTAAAAACAGATATTGACTCTAACACTATTAAGTTGAATACATCACTAACAGTACTAGACAGATCAGCAAAGCAAAAAATCAGCAAGGAGATGCAGAAACCAAACTTGACACTCAACCAAACAGACTTAATAGATACCTACAGATTATTCCACCCAACAACCACAGAATATACATTCTACTCATCACCACATGGAATGTACTCCAAGATTGATCACATCCTTGGCCATAAATCAAGCATTAACAAATTCCATAAGGTTGAAATCTTGCCATGTACATTCTCAGACCACAATGGAATAAAAATAAATATCAATACCAGCCAGGCTCGGTGGCTCAGCCTGTAATCCCACGCCTTGGGAGGCTGAGGTGAGTGGATTGTCTGAGCTCGTGGGTTCGAGACCCACCTGGGCAACTTGGCGAGACCTCATCTCTACAATAAATCAAAAAATTAGCCAGACGTGGTAGCATGCGCCTGTAGTTCCAGCTACTTGGAAGGCTGAAGTGGAAGGATCGCCGGAGCACAGCAGGTCAAGGCTGCAGTGGCCGAGAGCGGCCACTGTACTCCAGTCTGGGTGACAGAGTGAGACACCAGCTCAAAAAAAAAAAAATCAACACCAATAAAATTTCCCCAAAGTCCACAAAGACATGGACACTAAACAGCATGATGCTGAACAACTACTGGGTGAACCCTGAAATCAAAGAAGAAATTAAAGGATTCCTGGAATCAAATGAAAATGAAGAAACATCTTGCCAAAGCCTCTGGAATGCCATGAAAACAGTTCTAAGAGGGGAATTTATGTCTCTACGAGCACACATCAAGAAAATTGAAAGATCAGAAGTTGAAAGCCTAGCAAATCATCTAAGGGAGCTGGAAAGAGAAGACCAACAAAACCCCAACTTAGCAGAAGAATCCAAATCACAAAAATAAGAGCCCAAATACAGGACATAGAAGGCAAAAATACCATAGAAAACATCAATAACAAAAAAAGCTGGTTCTTTCAAGGAAGTAACAAGATTAATGACCAAGAAAAAGAAAGAAAAAGCCCAAATAAACACAATCAGAAATACAAAAGATCAAATCACAACTGACCCCACAGAAATAGAAAAGGTTATCAGACATTACTATGTACACCTATATGGAAACAAACTTGATAACCTAAATGCAATGGAGGACTTTCGGACATCACACTACCTCCTCAGGTTGAAGCAAGAAGTCATTGAGACACGAAATAGACCAATAACAACCCAGGAAATTGACTCTGTCATATGAAAACTACCTACAAAAAAAAGAGCTCTGGACCAGATGACTTTCCAGCAGAATTCAACAAAATGTACAAGAAGGGGCTAATACCAATCCTACTAAAAATATTCCAGGGAATTGAGAAGGATGGAATTCTCCCCAATCATTTTACGAAGCTAACATCACACTGATACGCAAACAGAGTAAAGATTCAACAAAAAAAGAGAATTACAGGCCAATATCCCTTATGAACATAAATGCAAAAACCCTCAACAAGACTCTAGCAAAGTGGATCCAAAAACACACCTCAAAACTCATCCACCATGACCAAGTAAGCTTCATCTCCAGGATGCAGGGCTGGCTCAACATTTGTAAGACCATAAATGTAATTAAATACATCAACAGATTAAAAACAAGAACCACATAATTATATCACTAGGTGAAGAAACAACTTTTCATAAAATCCAGCATTCCTTCTTGATAAAAACCCTCAAATACCTAGGTATAGAAGAAAAATACCTCAAAATAATAAGCACCATTTAATAAACCCACAGCTAACATATTGCTAAATGGACAGAAACTGGAAACATTTCCCCTGAAAACTGGAACAAGACAAGGCTGCTCACTCTCACCCCTCTTGTTCAACACTGTGTTGAAGACCTAGCTTGGGCAATTAGATTAGAGAAGGAAATCTGGGGTATCCAAATAGGAAAAGAGGAAGCCAGGTTATCCCTTTTTGCTGATGATATGATCTTATACCTTGAAAATCCAAAAGAATCTGTCAAAAACCTGCTGGCACTGATAAAGGACTTTGGCAAAGTCTCAGGATACAAAATAAATGTGCAAAAGATAGTTGCATTCCTATACACCAATAACAAGCATGTAGAGACCCAAATTAAAAGCACAATCCCATTCAAAATAGCCGCCAAAAAAAAAATAAAATAAAATACCTTGCAACCTTCCTAACCAGAGAAGTGAAAGAACTTTATGATGAAAACTACAAAACACTGCTCAAAGACACAAATAAATGGAAAAAGATTTCATGCTCATGGATAGGAAGAATCATCATTGGTAAGATGTCAAGCCTACCAAAGGCAATCTACAGATTCAATACAATATCCATTAAGTTACCAACATCATTCTTCTCAGACCTATAAATGACAATACGAAATTCAAATGGAAACATAAACAACCACGAATAGCCAAAACAGTCCTTAGCAAAAGAAACGAAGCAGGAGGTATCACAGTTCCAGACTTCAAACTTTACTATAAGGCAATGGTAATCAGAACAACCTGGTATTGGTACAAGAACAGGCATATAGAACAAAGGAACAGGATAAAGATTCTGGAAGCAAAGCCTCAATTTCTCAACCAACTCATCTTTGACAAAGCCTCCAATAGCAATCACTGGGGAGGAGAGAACCTATTCAGTAAATAGTGCAGGAAAAACTGATTGACCACATGCAGAAGATTGAAACAGGACTCCTACCTATCACCATACATAAAAATTAGCTCTAATGGATCAAAGACCTAAACGTAAAACCTCAAACTATTAGAATCTTAGAAAACACAGAAGACACCCTTATGGAAATTGGAACTGGCGACCAATTCCCATTCAGAGCCCTTAATGCCCACACCTTAAGAAATAAGATAGACAAAAGAAACCATCAAGAGAGCAGGGAGACACCCCACAGAATGGGAAAAAATATCTGCCAACTGTATATCTGACAAAGGTGTAACATCTAGGATCTATAAGGGTATAACGTTCAGTATTTGAGGAATGGGGTCACCTGAAGCCCAATTTCACCACAATGCAATATATTCATGTAACAAACATGAACTTGTATCCCCCAATCTAAAATAAAAAATATATTTTTAAATATCACTACATTGAAGTGCATACAAAATAAATTAGAATGACTAAACTTTAACCATAAACATCACACAAAGAAAAGATTCTGGGATTAGAATCAAAAATTAGTTCTATCTTACCATGTGATCTTGAGCAAATGATTTAAGTTCTCTGAGCTTTTCTTCCTCTTCTGCAAAGTAATAATACATTGCACATTATTCTTTGAAAATAATACTTTGCACATAGTACTTTGGTGGCACGTGAACTCCAGGGGAAATATACAGAGCAATAGCTGACATCAAGCAGGCACCTGATAGTCATTAGCTAATATTGAATTTATTCTAGGAAAAGGTATTTTAGAAATTGCTACTATTTTTAAATTTGTTGACACTTTTTGATAGAGTAAGACAACCCCAAAGTTCAGTTTTAAGACACTATGCTTTTATTTTGTTCATGAATTTCAAACAGCTTATTATTTTAACAAAGCATTTTCCCTTTAAGTATTAATAAATGCTTAAAGACAACTTAGTGTTATCTTTAAGCATTTATTATAGTATTTTCTGGGAGATCACCGAATTTAAAATTTTACATGAGTCTTCTCAATTTTATAGTTAATTGAAAAGCTGTTTGTCAATAAGACTACCAAAGTGTTCATTATTTGGGAGACCAAAATCTAAAGTAATGGGAACCACAAAGAAGTGAGTTTAACACACTGATATAATTTTTCCTCAGAATATTTTCTGGTAACGAATCTGGGTAGGCATGAAAACAAAAATTTTTTAAAGCATTTGACTCCAAACCTATGCAGAGATTTTGACAGGCTCACAATTCTGGGTCTGTAAAAATTGGAATTTGAGGCTCCCCAATGACAAAAGTCAATAATAAATACTCAAGGCTTTCCATGAAGATCCACAAAGGTTTATACTCTAGTATAAAGACAAGCTGTAATTAGAATGGCATTCAAACATGTTGAAATTATTTTAATTCATCTATGGATAAAGGTGTTGCCTACCAGATGATAAGTAAATCTTCTCTGGAGAAAGAAAAGATCACCTAGAACCTCTATAACATTTTCCATCAAATGTAGTCATTCACCAAATGACAATAAACCAAGGTCAAAACCAAGTGAAAGGAAATAGATGTACAAGTAGTGTATTTACATATTGCAGTAATCAGACAAGGACTTCAATATAACTGTAATTAATGCTTTCAAGAACACAGATAAGAAGATACAGAATTTTACTAGGAAACTGAAATCTACTAAAAATAATCAATTGGAAATTCTAGAAAATGCAAAAATTAAATTATGATTTAATAGGTATACTTAACGAATGATTAAATACTACTAAAAGAAGATTACTAACTAGGAAACAGATGAGTAAAAAATAAACAGATTGAACTAAAAAGTTGAAAAAGAATTTTAAATATATACGGAGAATGTGTCATAATTGAAGAATCTGACATGCATGAAATTAAATTTCAAGAAAAAAATGAAAAGAAAGAATATTTGAAAATATATTGGGCAGGTAACTCTCAACATGAATAAAACTAGCCGTCAACATCATATCTGTAAAAGATATCAAAAAGTTCTAAGATTAAAGTGCATAAAGAAAATAACACACATGGGCACATGGGCTGTTCATCTGCTAAAAAAGAGAGAAAAACTTAAAGGAAGGTGGAGGGGCAGAAAGGACATTACTTTCACAGAAACAACAAGCAATAAGACTGAGAACTCACTTGAGGTGACATAATGTAAGTCAGGAAATGATGAAATGACAGCTTTAAAGTACTGAAAAAAGTAAATGCCAATCTAAACTCTTACAGACAGTGAAAATACCCTTAAAATGATGGTGAGATGAAGAGATTTTTTAGATAAATATCTGATAAAAGTCATTTCAGGGGAAACTGTGATAAAACTATAATAAGGTAGTTCTTCAAGACAGTAATGTAGATGAGTAAGTTTTTAAAGTATAGAAATGAAGGTAAATCTAATTGTAAATGGACTGCTATGAATAATAAAGTCTTGTGGAGTTTGAAGTGTGTGCATATATATGTTCATGTGTGAAAAGGTGTATAGATTTGTATATAGGTACTCACATATGCACATGTATTTATTTATATATGTGTGTGTATGTATGTGTATATATAATTTAAATACATGACAACGGTACACAAAACTCAGGCATAGACAAATAGACTTAAAATGTGTGAGATCACTCTATTAGCCAGTAAAAATATTAATTATCTAGTAAAATTGTATTGTCTAGTACTATACTGTCTAGTAAAAATACTAATTAAAGCAAACTGTTGAAACATCTCGTAATCTTACTTAAAGAATAATAAATATATATCTAATTTAAAAGCTAGTGAAAATAAAGGAGTATTTAAAAATTCTATGATTACACAAAAAAATAAGAATGAAGAAAATAAATGAACAATACTAAATCAAAAATAAGGGAGGAAGATAAGATAATAGATTTAAATTCTTCATGCAGCAGTAGTTACATTGTGTATATTAAATTTAAATTGATTAAATACTCCAAATTTTTTTAAAGGATTATCAGAATGGAAGAAAAACAAAGTCAAATTATGTCCTGTCTACAAGGGATACACACTAAATATGGAAAGACAAATGAAGGTTGAAAGAAAGACAAAATATGCCATGCAAAGGCTATAAAAATGAAAACTGATACTAAGACAAAGTACACTTCAAGAAAGGAGAAAAACTAGACATAAAGAGACTATCTCATAATGATTGTATTCTTTAAATGATTGTATTTTCTACAAAAATAGAAACAATATAATATCTACATCTTTATATATAAACATTTATATCTATATATACTATATATTTAGGGAAAAAAATTACTGTAAGGAATTAGCTCACATGATTACAGAGGTTGAAAAGCCCAAAGATCTACAGGCTGGCACTTCATGAGAAGCAATGATACAGTTTCAGTCTGAAGGCTGGCAGGCTGGAGACCCAGGAACAGCCCATGTTTCAGTTTGAGTCTAGAGGCAGGAAAACAACTAATGCCTCAGCTCAAAGGGAGTCATGCAGGTGGAGTTCTCTATTACTCTCAAGAGGATCAGCATTTTTGTTCTTTCTCAGGCGGGTAGACCTCATTCAACTGATTGGATGAGGTCTACCCGCATGAGTAAGGGTAATCTGCTTTACTCACTCTACTCATCCAAATGTTAATCTCATCCAAAGCACCCTCAGAGACACACCAGAATAATGCTTCACCAAATTGCTGGGCATTCCATGGCCCAGTTCAGTTGACTCATAAAAGTAATCATCACAATGATGAAAAGATTATCTCAATTGAAAGATGTAATTAAGTATAGCATCAAAATAGATGAAGCAAAACATTATAGAAATAAAACAATAAATAGAAAATCCAAGACCCACTGAAGTCTTAATACAAATTCCTTAGCAATAAATGGAAAAGAAAACCAAACAATTAATTTTTAAATTTTAGATTTGGAAAACACAATTATGAAAGTCATGATTAACAGATACAAAGCACTGACCTTAACGAAAAACAGGACCCATTATTTTCAATTACTCAGAAACATTTTATATAATGGGCCATATGGATGTGGATCTGCTAGGCCAGGACCAGAACAAATACATGTTACTTCCTGGCAAAAAAAAAAAAAAAAGCCTGGGTATCTTATTTCTTTCTGTAAAGGATCCTGCCATACCTCCTCGTAAATATTTCAAATGATGGAACCGATTTATAAAATACATAGTATGTTCTCTGAACTTAATGGAATTCATTGGAAATTATTAAAAATACACATAACAAAAATGTACCAAACTTTGGATATTTAGTAACACACCCACAAATTCAGAGAATAAATTAGAATGGAAACTGGAAAGTATTTTGAACAGGGACAAGCAACGTTTATGGGAAACACATAAAGCAGTGTTTAGAAGAAATTACATGTATTATAAATAGCCTTATATGTAAGTATTATAAATAGCCTTATATGTAAGTATTTTAAAAAGAGGAGAGGCTTAATATCAATGCTCTAAGCCGGGCTCGGTGGCTCAGCCTGTAATCCCTCGCCTTTGGGAGGCTGAGGTGAGTGGATTGCCTGAGCCCGCGGGTTCGAGACCCGCCTGGGCAGCGAGACCTCATCTCTCAATAAATCAAAAAATCAGTCGGGCGTGGTAGCGCGCGCCTGTAATTCCAGCTACTCGGAAGGCTGAGGCGGAAGGATCGCCGGAGCCCAGCAGGTCGAGGCTGCGGTGGCCGGGAGCGGCCACTGCACTCCAGTCTGGGTGACAGAGTGAGACTCCAACTCAAAAAAAAAAAAAACCAAAAAAACGAAAAACAAAGCAAACAAACAAACAAAAATCAATGCTCTAGAAATGTATATCACAAATCAGTGAATGGATTAAAAACATGTAACATATGTATATACACACACATATATACATAAAATGGAATATTATTCAGTTTTAAAAAAGAAGGAATTCTGTCATTTGTTGTGACAACATAGATAAATATAGATAAATCTAGGGGACACTATGCTAAGTACAATAAGTTAGGTGCAGAAAGTCAAATACTGCATGATCTCACTCAAATGTGTAGTCTAAAAAAGTGAAACGTATAACAGTAGAATGGTGGTTAACAGGAGCTGGCAGGATGAAGGTGAGCGGGAATGGGGAGATGTTGGCCAAAGGGTACAAACTTTCAATTAGGAGGAGTAAGTTCTGATGATCTGTTGTATAGCATCGTGATTTTAGTTAATAATAATGTATATTTCAAAATTGCTACTGAGTTTTTAAGTGCTCTCATCACAAAGAAATGATAAGTACACGAAGTAATGTATATGTTAATTAGCCTGACTCAGTTATTCCATAATGTATTCAAAACATTAAATTGTACCTTATAAATATACTTGCCAATTAAAAATATTTTTTAAAAAATGAGGAAAAGAACAACTCACCAAAACTTATACAGTAGAAAAGCAGTAATAAAACTAAAAACAAAAATCAGTGAAATGGAAAATAAATACACAATCTAAGAAAAATCAAGAACATTACAATCATGTTCTTTAAGAAAACTAACAAAATGATGAACCCTGGTAACACTACTCAGGAAAAATAAAAGAGATAAAACATGGATGGAAAAAGGACAGCATTGCATATCCTACAAACACTAAAATATTGTAAGAACAACTTTATGTTACTAAGTTTGAAAATGTAAAGAAACGGGACAAATTTCTTTAAAAATGCAACTTTTAAAATCTCAATAGGCCTTTATCTGGCAAAGTAAATAAGTCATTAATTTAAAACTTTCTTTAAACATAAACAAATGGATCTGGGGGAACACAACACAGATGCTCACCATCACCGTACCAGTTCAACAGTATACTGGATGCTCTAGCCAGGGAAACAAGGCAACAAAAAATTAAATATACTTCTCAATTCTAACATTTTGTTTGTTTTGGATTTTTACATATACAGTCATGCCATCTGGAAAGAATAACAGATTTTTCTTCTTCTTTTCTAATAAGTGTAATTTATGGTATATTCCACTGGCTTCCATGCCATGTGGGGCCTACTTCTAATCTTAAGCTTAGAGGATCTTCAGTAGGGCTACCCAGAAAACATGTGTTGCCTGAGGTTAGGTGGAGCGTGATTGGCTGGAAAATCTAAAGGGTGGAGACACCAGATATCTGTGCTAATGGTGCAAAATGAACAAAAGAGAGATGGCTGCCATGTGACTCATCACTTAAACCCAGTGCTTGCTTGTGGTAAAGAAAGGCATAAGTGTTACTGATGGATCAGCCCTGGGACATGTTAGAGAAAACTTGACTAAAGCCCTTATGGAGACTTTATAAGGAAAATAATCATAATGATAATGAATACTTATGTCATAGTTCTCTAGGATGGATAGATGAGATGATTTGATTGACGATTGATAGGTAGATAGGTAGAGATAGATGATATAGATAGATAGATAGATAGAAGACAGATAGGAAAATTTCCTCTACCAGCTCTATGAAATTACTGTGTTATTATCATCCCATGAGGAAAATGAAGCAAGAGAAATTAAACAACTTGTCCAAGGTTCCAAGATTACACAACTAGTAAACAGTAGAATCAGGATTTGGACTCCAGCAATCCAGTTCAACTGTTTCTTAAGCACCACACTATGCCAGACAAACAGAAAGTGCAGGTAAAGTTGACCACCAGAAAACCAAGAGATGAGAAGTTGGAAGGGTATAAGTAGTAAAAGAGAATTATATCACCTGCATTGCAGGAATCTGTGAAAGTGTACGTAAGAGGAAGAGCTTCAGACATCTACCGGGTTCTGAAATAGAGAGTTAACGCCACAATATTGGACATGTAAATTTGTTTTGGTCTCAAATTTTTTCCTTCGCTTTCCCAATTTTATGATATAAGGTCTTGGAATAAAATATTACCTTCATTATATTTTCTTTATTCATCCAAAATGCTCTTATTAAAAAACAGAATCAGTTTTAAAAACAACTTAATTCATATTTGCCAGATTGCTCTCTTATTCTGACTTTAAGAAGATTCACACAAGTACTTGCAGTGCATTATAATTTGCAAACTTCTACTGCAGGTGTGTAGCCTCAGTTACAGAAAGGATTATATTTGGAAATGCAAGATAAATGAGAAAGAACCTACAAATTTGTTGTTCTGTTTTCTTCCTGACAGTGTTTTCCTTGCCAAACAAATTAAGTAAACAAGCTAAGTTTCAATTCTAAAAATTAAAACAACAACAACAACAAAACAGCATGCATTTACATTGCTCAAATATGTTTTCCTTTTCATACATGAAAGGAAATACTACAGGGATGTAATTATGGCTAGACTTGGACACTTGTGACATAAATATAATAAATTAGTCTATGTATACCTTCTCTAAACAAAGAAGCAAACTAAAGGATTCAACAAGCCAACCTGAATGCTGTCCAGCAGCTGTCGAGTTGGATGTTTGTCATAGGATTTTACAGTAGTTGTAATTAGCAGACTGCTCCTAGAATCATCAGGTGAAAATGCTGTATCATTCCTTGTAGAATTTTGTAGTACAGAGGAGAAATACCAGGGAAATTAATGCAGTTTTAAGTAGGTGGTAACTGTTAAAGGAAAAAAAAAAAGAATTAATAGCGGCCTACATTGTGAAATGGGTAATTTACTGTAAGAATCCATGAAAGAGGGCCCAAAATATTACTTTCAAAAGGATAATACTGAAGACACTCAACAGTTGTCTTAATTTCTTCTACAGATAATTTAAACTTCAAAGTTCAGCTAGTGCAAGTGCCAGGTAGATCAAGACTACAAGGTCCTATAGGGAAATAATACATAATGAGATAGTTACTAAAAATAAGGGCAATGGCATTAACCACCAAGGGTTTTTCAAAGAAAGAATTTTTCAAACCAAATCCTGACTGGAATATCAGCCAAATGATTGTATCTTACCTGAAATCTGCCATCTCCAAATTTTTTTCATAATCAATATTTTTTATTATGATATTGTGGGGTACAGTTAAGGGTTAGGTATACAAATATACTTCGTTCAGGCACCCTTGTTGATAAGAGGTGTCTCCCCATGCCCAGACAGATAATTTTTTTTTTTTTTTTTTTTTTTGAGTTGAAGTCTCACTCTGTCGCCCAGACTGGAGTGCAGTGGCCGCTCCCGGCCACCGCAGCCTCGACCTGCTGGGCTCCGGCGATCCTTCCGCCTCAGCCTTCCGAGTAGCTGGAATTACAGGCATGCACTACCACGCCCGGCTAATTTTTTGATTTATTGTAGAGATGAGGTCTCGCTGCCCAGGCGGGTCTCGAATCCGCGGGCTCAGGCAATCCACTCACCTCAGCCTCCCAAAGGCACGGATTACAGGCTGAGCCACCGAGCCCGGCTCCAGACAGATATTTACTACCATTAATCCCATCTCCCTTCCCCTCCCCCAAAATATTAATCATTTAATCTAAAATTTCTCACTGAAAGAGAATATTTTATAAAGAAACATTTTCTCTTCTTCCTGCTTCTGAAGATAACTCTACAGGGGGCTAATAAATCCTGTTTAAATTCAAACTGTACTTTTAGCATTAGGGGTTTCATAGATTAATTCTATTTATGAATTGACAAAATTGAAACAAGGCAATGAAGTCATTCATCTTCCAATATCTAGCTCTCTTGCACTCTCTCTTGTTTTTATATACTATAACTTCAGTTTGGAACACTCTGATTTCAATCTCAATTTAGACATTCCTTTCCCTAGAAATCTTTTTTCTGACTCCTCCAAACATTAGAAACATATGGGGGAATTCTTGATCTTCCCAAAATATATAATTTGTGCAAGGACACATTAGAAGAACATAAATGTCTAATGTTCTTAATGTGCTTCCATAGTATCCTATATTCCTCTCTCATAGTCCTTAGCACACACTGTATTGAATTCATTTATTTAGTTTTCTCCTTTGTTAATTTTATGAATACCATGAAAAGAGAAGACCTGATTTATTGTTCACTGATACATAGTAAGAACTCTATAAAAATGTAGAAGAAGATTATAAACTCAAATTGAGGATTCACAAAAGCTCACCCAGTGAAGTTCTAACTTAGACAAAAGTTAACATTTGGGACTGCATTATAAAAATAAGAATAAGTCAACCAAAGCACCAGAATCAGAGAGGGGTGGCTTATGTAAACCAAAGACTGAGAAATACTAAGAAAAAATGTGGAAAATGTCAACAAAACTTAACAGTAGGAAAAGAACAATCTGAAAATTAATTCATAAGCAAGATGAAAATTGTATGAGTTATTTTGAGATGATTTTTTAAAATATTAAATAAAGTCTTCTACTTTGTAAAGGATGTCACAAAACAGAAATAAAAGGATCCGGGATAAAGATAGAGGCACAGAAGAAATAACATGTGAACTGTTGTAGCCTGCAAAAGAAGTAGGAAAAAAATACAAAAATGAAGACAAATTTGAAGGAACACAAAGGAGAACACAAACTAATAAAAAGTATGGTAGGCACAGAAAGTAAAAATTTAAGTATCAAATATAAAATGAAGTTAAAGACACAGTTGGGAAGAACTAGAGAGACTGCAATAAATACAGAAGACAGGCACTACAAGCCAATACATGCATAATTTGTGTCTCCAAAAAAGGAAAAAATATACAGAAAAATTTTATAATATAGATATGCTGAAAAAGCACACAGTCAGCTAGAGAAATGTGACTCAGAATGGTCAACAGAGTTATATACTGGTCAAATTCCTAGACTTTAACAATCCAGAAGTAACTAGGAGGAAAAAAAAGACAGTCTTTAAATTTCTCTGCAGCAATGGAAAATATCAGAACAGAGTTGAGCAATATATAAAAAAAAATCAAGAGAGAAAGCATAATTCCAGGCTTTATTAAAACCTGGATATAATGTATAAGTCAGGGTTTGTAGGAGAAGTTTCCCTACAAGTGCAATGTATAACAATTCTAGAAATATTTTTTCTATGAATTTTCTTGAGGATCTATTTAGGGAATTGCTGGAGAAACAATGAACAAAAACGTCAGCAAGACTGAAATAATCTAATTATAGAACTCACATTGAAATAAAAATGGAAATGAAACTCGTCTGAAACACATCGCTTCTATTTTCATTGTTCCTTATTTCCTCTTACATCTTTGTGTCTCCATCTGGAAAAATTTTTCTTCTCCCTGAATAAAACCTTTTAATGTTTTCTTTAGTGCTGTGTCGCTGATGAAAATGTTCACAATTATTGATCATCCAGAAATGTATTTACTTTATTTTCATTCTCAGTAATATTTTTCACTCAATAGTGGATTTTTGATTGACATTTTGAGGTTACTATTCTATTATCTTTAAGATCTTTTTTTTTAATAGCAGGAAATCACCTGCCAGTGTTCGTTACGGCTTTCAAGTGTGTCTGTTTTTTTCCTCTCTTCAGTTGCTCCTCACATTTTCTTATATTTGTCTGATATTGAATTTCCTCTTTTCTCTCTCAATGACCCTACTTATATTAGAATGCCTTACGTACGTAACCTACACTCTTGCTTTCCATTTTGATGTGTCCTTGTTAATTCTGGATATTTTCTCCTAATTTGTATATTAGTTCACAAATGCTGTTCTCATCTCTATCTAATGTTCTGCTAAATCTTTACCACCTATTTCTAAATTTGGTTATAATATTTGAGTCCTAAAGTTCCAATATTTTATAGTTTCCAGTTCTTTGTCAAATGCTCAAGTGTATATTTTATCTCTTTTAATACAGTAAACTTATTATTCCAGAAGTTTTGATGGCTTCAATATCTGGAACCCTATGAGTCTTTTCTGTTGCTTGTTTCTGCTGGGTTTTGTTCAATCAGTCTTTCCTCTTTACATGCCTGGATACCTTGGAAACTTTCTATTATGTTCCAGACATTGTATTTGTCAAAAGTGATTGTATAAATCATTTCATTTGGTTCCTAAGTTAAAGTCAGCTTCCTTCAGAGATGACTTATCTTTTGTTTCTGCCAGGCCACGATAAACATGGGATTACCTCCATTTGCTTTCAGACATTAAAATGGCCCCAAACTGGCCATGCATGGTGGCTCACATCTGTAATCCCAGCACTTAGGGAAGCCTAGGCAAGAGGATTGTTTGAGTCCAGGAGTTCAAGACCAGTCTAGGTAACATAATGAGCCCTCAGGCATGATGGTGCACCTCTATAGTCCCAGCTACTCAGGAGGTTGAAGTGAAAGGATCGCCTGAGCCCAGAAGATAGAGGCTAGAGTGAGCCGTGATCATGCCACCGCACTTCATCCTGGTGACAGACTGAGACCCTGACTCAAAAAATAAATAAAATTAAAGTGATTATTAACAGCATACACTAAAATTTAAAAATATGCTAGTATAAATCAACACAAATCCTATAAATAAGAAGTGAAATTAAGCAAACAAAACTTGTGTAAGCATTCCACTTTGACTCTGTGGATTTGTGCACAAACAAAAAGAAGAACTTTGTCAAGGAAAGGAGAAAATGTGAAAGAGATACTGTTAAAATATATCATCCAACAATGTATTTTAGGAACTCATATGAGTAGTATATTTATAAAGCATTTCAATAACAGAAAATGACTCTCAGTTGTCTTCAAAATTGAATGACAACTTGGCTGGAAATAAAATTCTTAGGTCAAAATCCTTTTCCTTCAAATTTCCACTAAAAGGTTCTCAGTCACACCCAAGGCTAGTCTAGGTTATATACATATACTCCCACATACATATATCTTGCATCTCACCATTTGTTTCAGTATCATATATGCAATTACTTTACTAAAAAATGTCTTATTCACCATCCTGAAACCTCTATAATAATAGTGACTGTGCCTACTTTATTTGCATCTTCTTCACCTAGGTCTATATCGGTTGTAGAATAAGTGTACAATAAATATTACTTTAAATGAATAAATGTGCAAATGGGCAAATTCAAAGAAAAAACCCTATTTGTACTGCTTCATTTTTTTCCAATATTTGTCATTAAAGCAAAGGTATCTAAGCAAAAGTAAATTTTGTTCTGTAGCAATAAAGCTATATATTCTAAGCATATGCTTAAGGGATTTTTAAATTTGAATTTTAAATTGTTTTGAATTTGGTAAGAATGTTTCTATGTGTGAAGCTTTTTATAGTCCATACCATATAACTTTTTTTAAACTTAGAATTATTGGGATTCAAATTGTAAATACTCCTATTAAAATATAATTATGTCAATCAGTTATGCAAGATCTTGGGCAAAAACGTAAATAACAATGATAAGCTAACACAAAGGGCATTCTGTGTGTCAGATACTTTTTCAGGAGCTTTATGCATGATAACCAATTAATCCCAAATTAACTTCATGCTGTTAAGTTAATTTTACAGATGAGGTGTCAGAAACAAGCAGAGGCTAAAAAAGTTGCCCAAAGTAAAGAACCCAAGTGGGAGAGCAGAGACTCTTCTCAGTGTTTAAGACAAATACCCATTTACAAGCATGTAAAATATGTGTACATATGATTAGAACAGACATATGGAAGGAGCCCAGCAAATGTTACTTCCAGGGAGGACTGGAGGACCCAAGATCTACAGGGAGGAGGGAGATTAATATTTTACTACAAAAGTTTATCTTTGTACTGTTTGAAAGGTTTACTATATGCTTATGCTACATCGTCATTTAAAAGAGAGAAAGCAGATATCACCTACCTGGAATGTATGTTACGTTCCACTTGGCAAGGAATGCCAAAGGAAGGAGGGAAAGCCAAGGTCCAAATTGTCAATATTGCCATCTTGCACACAGTCAACCCTGCTTAACAAAGAAAAAACTCAGAGTAATTTATAAACATACAAGCACGTCTTTTACAAATGTTCTATCTGTGCATTTGGAAAAATATATATTACAAAATAAAGTATTATTTATTCACTTTTATTTGAATTTATATATTAATTCATTTTCAAAAACCATTGTAAAATGTGTTCCTCCTATAATATATGACTGTGTGATAGTCATGTATTAATAGAATCATTGCCTTGTTCTCTATCTATATGTACTGACAGTCAAAGGTATTTGTTTCAAAACAGCACTGACTTTTTGATCCCCATAATTCAAATTTTGTATTCATTCGACATCAAATAGGCAACAAATCTCATCATTTTCAAAGCTACACTGAGGTGATATGATAAGATATGATTCTACGATATTGTTTCAGTTGTCAGGAAAAACATCTGTGAAGAGAAGTAGTCTATTTCAAAATGAGTTTTTAAAAAAAAAGCTAAAATCTGAAAGACAAGAAATAACTGACAAAGGACAAGATTTGTAGTAGGATGAGCCACTACTGTTATTTTGCCTTCAGCTCAAATTCACTAAAGAAATAATTGTTTGACACATGAGGAACCAGTTACATATTTACTTAAGTTGACTGTGTAGCATACTTGAACAACAACGGTCTTGAGAATGAAAGGAGAAATTACCAATAATTATACTATGACAGCAGTACTAAACTAAGACACTTCCAGGTATATCAGTTGGCTACATAGCATACTACCCGCTGGATCTGAACAATAATTTTTTGTAGTTTATGATTCCATGGATCATTTAGGAGGGTTCTGTGACCTGGGCCTGCTTGACTAAATTCCTCTGGGCTCATAGATTGCAAGCTAGTTGATGGTTGAATACTGTAGGATGACGCCTGGATTACTCTAGGTGCACAGGTCTGGCTGTTGTTGGCCTGTACTATGAGCACAAATGTGGCACTTGAATTGTTATCCATCATGCTGCCTCCTCTGCATGGTAGCCATAAGGCTCTACAAGTAATAAAAGTTGAAGCTACGGCCAGTTGTGATAGCTTACGCCTGCAGCCCTGGCCTTTGGGAGGCCAAGGCAAGAGGACTGCTTGAGGCCAGGAGGTCAAGACCAGCCTGTGCAATATAGCAAGGCTTTGTCTCAACAATTTTTAAAAATTAGTCAGGTATCTGGAGCATACCTGTAGTTTCAGCTACTTGGGTGGCTGAGGTGGGAGGTTCATTTAAGCCCAGGAGTTCAAGGTTACTAAGGAGTTCAAGGTGAGCAATGATTGTGCCACTGCAGGATGAAAAAAAAAAGTTGAAGCTACAAGACCTTTTGAAGCCTAGGTTTGTAACTCATATAACTTGCAGCTCATCATTTTTACCACATTCAATGTATCACGGAAAGTTACAAGGCCAGCCCCAGAGAAAACAGATTCCAATTTTTGGTAAGAGTATTGTGGCCGTTTTTGCTATCTACAACTCTATCGCACTGGAATGTATAAGATCACCCTGCATTTACTAAAATGAGAAAAGTTAAGGAAGTACAGCTTCTCTCCACATACCACAAAACAAAGCCTATGCCACTGCCTTATGAATTCAAAAAGAGGCCTTAGAATAATGAAAACATGTCCTTTAGAAGCCAGATCCACCTCAATATACTAAAAAGAGTCGACAGTCTAGGAGGTTGTATAAAATGGAACCTCTTTGTTAAGACAATCCTATCAACCCTCCTAATCTATCCATATTTGCAGAGCCTTATGGCTACCATGCAGAGGAGGCAGCATGATGGATAACAATTCAAGTGCCACATTTTTGCTCATAGTACAGGCTGACAACAGTCAGACCTGTGCACCTAGAGTAATCCAGGCGTCATCCCACAGTATTCAACCATCAACTAGCTTGCAATCTAGTAGTTACCTTTAAAAACAGATGTACAATCAGGTACATACACTGAGTATATTGGTCAGACAGATGGTATTTGCCCATTTCTGGTCCTCTGCCTCCAGTCTTTCATGCTGCCTCCAGGGCAGAATATTCTCATAGTCTAAGGATTTTTACCCTTGCGGGGGGTGGATGTTGATGGCAATTGCAAAATTATTGACCTCAATTGGACCGTTAATTAATGATCTGTAGTTTTGCCAAATTTTTTTCTAAGGAAATTAAAAGGAGTCAGGATGAAACTCAGAGCATCACTTAAATAGGAAGGAGGTGCCAACCCAAGGGGTTTCACGACTTCTCATGTTTTTAGCGTCAGTCCCCTTCCAGTACTTACACCCCACCTCTGATCAGAATACAAGCTGCCCACTAGTCCACATGGTAACCAGATCTTTACCTTCTCTGGTACCTAGTCAGCTCCAAAAAAACCCAGTTTTAACAGGAGTCTTTATTTTTTAAAATAGAGTATTACACTGAGCTACCCAGTTTGGAAACCACAGATATTAACAAGTTTATAATCAAACCTAGATTCTTTTAAAATTTTGCTCCAAATGACATTTGAATGTTCCTGGAACTAAAGAAAATACAATGTATAAATTATTTTCTAAAAAGAGATGAATTATTCTCTTGGTTTCTCTAAAATATTTGTGCTAAAAAAAAATTGTGTCAGTACCTTAAGAAAATCCTTGTAATGGTATACCCTTTAGATTTCAGACACCTGGTTCCTGTAAATTAGAGCAATTTCTCAGGCTGACAGATGCCACTTTTATGTAGTGAATCTTCAAGACTGGTACATGATTCTCTTGAAAAGAAGGCTGAAATTTATAGAAATGAACAATAGCAACAACAGAATACACAGAAAACAGAATTCCTGCTCACTCACACATTAAACCAATAAAGAGCAGGATTGGTGCAAAGAGCAAGGTTTGCTACTGCTGTTCCTTTGTGCACATCAAACACTGTTAAAGTAATAATAGCAATCATGGCCATGATTATTGAGTCTTCCACTATGTGAACTAAGCATTTTACTTACAGAAGTCTATTAATCCTCACAAAAATCATGAAGTAGTAGCATTAACCTCACTTTAAAAATAAAGAATCCAGGACAGAAGTGTGTTAAGTAACTTGTTCAAAGTCTTGCAGCTAATAAGTGACAGAACTGGACCTGGACCCACGTAACAATGCTTAAAGGCCATTAAGTTCAACCAATATCACAATCTACTATAGAATAAGACAACTTGAGATGAAGCAAAGGCAGAGAAAGTGACAGGATCTGAAAACATGGTCGTGTTTTCTCAACCTATACTAAGTGATAACGACAAATTTGTCCTCCATACTTGGGATTCTACCAAAGCTAATCATCAATCCTTAACACAGGTATATATATAATATTTTAAAATGTGTGTTTAGTTCTCACTCATAATAATTGTTCAAGCGGACCTTGAACAGTTACTATAATACTATAAAAAAGGGATTGGCAGTAGTGGGAAACTGCCAGAGGAGGGGGCAAACCTCATCAACAAGGGTACCTGCACAATGAATGTTTGTATACCTAACCCTGAATTGTACCCCAATCTTTAAAATAAAAAATTTAAAAATTAATTTTAAAAAAGTATGTTTAAATATATACTCTCACCAGAAATTGAAAAGTCTCATGTTCTATGTTTGTTTGTCTTCTAGTCTTTTATTCTTAGAGAGTATTATTAAACTCACATGCACATTTTTTTAACGGAAGAGATATTGTTTATTTTTGTTTCTATATCCAATTCAGAGCTCTCAATGAGATGAAAATATATTTACTGCTAAATCAATAAAAAGTAATGGCATTCAAGTGTTGCCAACCAAATGAACAGAAGTTGCTAGTGGGAATTAATTGATAAGTTAAATTGACTGGTTCTGATTCAAGGTAACAAAGAGGAAACAATGCAAGTCCTCCTCTCCCACATATCATATATCAATCAGTCTGCAAGAAAAAAGACATTTCTTCAATTTGTCAAATCATGCAGGCTTTTTTACAACCTCAGTAATATAGCAAAATTTAGCTGTATATGCATTATTCCTAATTAGAGATAATTTTATTTGGTAGTGATTTATGCCTCAACTAGTAGTAAATAGTACAGATCATCTGAATATTCTTTCCATTGTGACTTTTTGGTAAAAAGTTTTTCCAAATTATTAGCACATTTATATAACACACACACATATGTGTGTGTATATATATAATATATATATATATATATATTCTTTTTCTTTGTTTCTGTTTCTATTTATTTCTTTTGAACTCCTTATCTATTTTATTAATATTTTTGCACAAAATATAAATATTCTTCTATCTGTAATTAATAAAGATTACACATCCTCTCCCAGTAATTTAGGTGACATTCTTCCCTTCAGTTAGTTAAGGACTGGTTTGGCATTGCTGTCAAATTAATTTTTTTTTAACTTTTAATCTTTTCTATTTTAAAGATGTGAGGTACAATTCAGGGTTAGTTATACAAATGTTCATTATGCAGGTACGCTTGTTGATGAAGTGTGTCCCCCTTCCCCAGGCAGTTTCCCGCTACTGCCAATCCTTTTCTTATAGTATTACAATAATTGTTCAAGGTCCACTTATGAGTGAGACTATGTGATACTCAGTTCTTTGCTTTTGTGGAAGATCACTTTTTTATTACAGACTCTAAGTCCATCCAGGTTGCTGTGAAGTTCATGATTTTGTTCTTCTTTATGGCTGCATAATATCCTGTCATTGGTACAAGAACAGGCATATAGATCAATGGGACAGGATAGAGATTCCAGAAGCAAAACCCCAATTTCTCAACTAACTCATCTTCAACAAAGCCTCCACCACCAACGACTGGGGAGAGGAGAACCTATTCAGTAAATGATGCTGGGAAAACTGTCTGACCATGTGCAGAAGATTAACAAGATCCCTACCTATCGCCATACACAAAACTCAACTCTAAATGGATCAAAGACCTAAACGTAAAACCTCAAACTATAAGAACCTTAGAAAATGCAGGAGACACCCTTATGGAAATTGGAACTGGCAACCAATTCCTGATCAAAACCCCAAGTGCCCATGCCATAAGGATAAGATGGACAACTGGGACCTCATCAAACTGACAAGCTTCTGCAAAGCCAAAGAAACCATCAAGAGAGCAAGGAGACAGCCCACAGACTGGAAAAAATATTTGCCAACTGTTTGTCTGACAAAGGCCTAACATCTGGGATCTATAAGAAACTCAAACATGCCAAAAAGAAAAAAACAAACAGCCCCAGTATCAGTGGGCAAAATATATGAATAGACACTTCTCAAAAGAAAACATACAAGCAGCCAACAGATACATGAAAAAATGCTCAGCCTCAAAGAAATGCAAATTAAAATCACACTGAGATACCACCTAACTCCAGTCAGGATAACTATCATTAATAACTCAAAAAACACAGATGCTTGAGAGGATTCGATGAAAAGGGAACACTTCTACACTGTTGGTGGTAGTGTAAACAAGTACAGCCTCTGTGGAAAACAGTGTGACGATTCCTAAAAGATCTAAAAATCAGCCTTCCATATGACCCCGCAATCCTCCTACTGGGAATATACCTGGAAGAACTCAAATCACTCTATAAAAAAGATACCTGCACAGGTATGTTCATCACAGCATTGTTCACAGCAGCAAGTACATGGAACCAACCTTGCTGCCCATCAAAAGAGAACTGGATTTTTAAAATGTGATACATATACACAATGGAATAGCTATTTATTTTTTAAATGGGAATTTGTCTTTTTAAATTTCTACAGACAAAGTTTTAAGTTATTTTGTTAGATGTACATTGTTTCTCAGAAACAGAACATTTAAATATATATTATGTATCTTTATTTTCTTCTTAATATTATCCACTCTTGTTCTGCCCATTATTATGTAAGATTTTTATTGAACTGTATTATTAAGAATTGTCTAAATTTATTTTAGATACAGTTTAACAAATTAAATGTAATCTTTTGTAGATACCGTAAAGTTGTCCTATGATGCAGTACCACATACTGGGTCCAGGTATCTGAATTTATCTAGATTAAAATCACAGCAATAGGACTGTATATTTTATGGGAATGTGTTTTTAATATCCTAACTCCTGTAACCTTCTTCTATTTGTTTTTAAGACCAAAGGAGAAGTGGAAAGGGAGGTTAAGAACCATTTGGCCCACCTGTCATGAATTTAGAGACCTGTTTCTATGTCTTAGCAAAGTAAGGCAAGGTGACATTTCATCATAAATACAGACCCACCTGAAATCCACCAGAGCTAGCTATATCTGAGGAGAAGATGGAGCCAGAGGTGAGCACTCACACAAGAGAAAAATTATATGGGTCTCAACAAAACTCATAGAGGGCATTGTTTTTCTTTCAATTGCTCTATTTAAATCAGTCCCTAATAAGTGCTAGTAGAAAAAGAGGGATGAATATATTTTTCCTTCAAACAACTTGATAAAAATCCCTTATCTACATCCAAATAGAGTTTCAGCTAAGCCTCACTTAAAATTAATGCATGAGAAGTAGAACTATGCTCAGTCCATTTGGACAAAAAGGGCTAAAAATTCACTTTGTGAGGCTGAAACGACTAAGATGAGCTGTCTACATTAATCAAATTACATAAGAAATGGGCAAATGTCTACTACATGCTGTGTAAAAGACAGACACTGACAATCAGAGCTAGGGAGTTCTAATGAGGAGACTTAATTAATATACACATCATCTTTAGAAATATGAGTCTTTAATTTTCAGAAAATCACTGCCAAACTTAGCTCAGCGGAACTAATTAGCAAAGACTGGCAATTCAGAAAATCAGGCAGTTAGAGAAAGGTATGCTAAAGAGTGACTTTACAGAGGACTGCCCAGATAACATCTTCTTGTGGCTCTGATCCTATGACAGAGACTTTTGTAGATTTTGGCAGGGACAGGACTTTAAATGATGCCTAGCTAGTGAAATGAAAAGTTCTCTAAATATCCTGACACCTAGGAATCTCAAAGATGGCAGACAAGAATGTATTGCATTCTGTGGCTGTTCTATCAATTTTTGAATAGCTCAATTTAATTAGAAGTATTGTCTTAGGCTGAGCCAAATCTGTCTCCTTGAGATTTTAATTTATGGTTGAACTCTTGCTCTTTGAAATTATCTCGATACAGTCTATCCCACATCTCCTGTTGTGTGTTGTGTGTGTGTGTGTGTGTGTGTGTGTGTGTGTGTGTGTGTATTTTCTAATAGGATTACATGCTGTTTCTAATGTCCTTTGATAATTCTTTTGCACATACTACCATCATCCTGGTCAGGCTCTTCTGGAATAAAGCCAGTTTCTATCCTTCTTAAACTTTGGTCCTTCGAAATGTGATCTGTTCAGCATGTCATATGGTAGAACTATTGCCTCTTGGTCCCCTGGATTCCAAAATTTTTTAATTGATACCTAAGTTTGCATTAATAATTTGGCAGTTACAGCAAACTGTTGACTGGTTTTGAACTTATAATCAACTAAAACACCTGTCTTTTTTTTTTTATGAACAGCTATTGAACCAGGTTCCTCTATATTTTGTATTTCATTAGTAGATTTTTAATTTAAGTCCAAATTTATTTAGTGTCTGCTGAACAGATGATCTATATCCATTTGCAGAAAAATCCAAAAATATAGCAAGATAATCAAGACTAAAATTAAGTATAAATCATCCCTTTATTATAAACATTTGAAGATAACCACATTTTACATTCTGTTAAATACTGTATCAATTTCTTTTTCCATGCGTACATATACTGGCTGTTGGATATCTATGTGCAATTCTGCACACCCACAAAATTTAATTATATATACTTTTCTGATCTACCCACTTTTAAAGTTGTACTTTGAAATTTCTATAAATGTTATAAAATATTTATTTGTCTACATTTTCATTTGAAATTGCTTCAAACTACTCTGTTTTTACATGCACCATTAGTTTACATATAATGGCTTCGTAACAAGTCACTATAAAACGTAATGACTTAACACAGTGACGACATTTATTTGGCCCACAAATCTGCAATTTGGCAGAGCTCAAAAACCGGTCACAGCTCTACTTAGAATTAGCTTTGGTGGGTTAACGACCTGAGACTAGAATCGTCTGAGATCTCATTCTTTCGTATGACAAGTAGATGCTGATTGTTAGTAAGGACATGAAAGCTGAGGCTTTCTGCTACAACACCTACTCATGACCTTGCCATGTGGCTTGGGTTTCCTTGCAACATGGTAGCTGGGTTTCAGAAAAGAATAATCCCCAAAAAAGAGAGTCAGGTGGAAGTCATATTGCCTTTTGCAACCCAGCTTTGAAAGTCACTCAGCGTCAATTTCATAATATTTTATTCGTTGAAGGAGTCACAATGTTCTGCTTAGGCTCAAGTGGAGGGACAACAGACTCAAACTCTAAATGGGGGAGCAGCACGGTTGAGGATGATAGCATAAGACTGGAAATGCTATAATGGCTTATTTTTGAAAATACTATCGCTATAGCCGTTAATCATGAAACCTACATAATACTGTTTAGAATTTTCACGATTAAAAAATACTGCAAAAACTATCTCAATATGCATTTCTGAATACTTATAATTATTTATCTAGGAGACTTCCTAAGAACAGTGGTTATTGGGTCAAAATTTACATGCATTTTTAAGGCTTTTGACAGATATTGGCAAATTGCCATTCAGAAACATGATGGAAATTTAGGGCACCATCATCAGTCTATGAGTGGAAAAGTATTTTTCCCAGCTCCCATTTAAACACTAGGTATTAATAGACTTTACAATATTAGGCAAAGCTATCTTATTGTTATTTACATTTTAATTTATTTGAGTACTAATACATTTGAACATTTTTATGTGTCTATTGGTAATTTTTATTTCTTCTTTCATTCGGTTTCTTACAATTACATACTCCTAAGGTTCATGTCTTTATCTTCAAACATATCTTACAGATTTAACTAGAGTACTTTATAATTTAGTACTTTATAATGCTATTGTGAATGATATCCTTTTTAATTGTATGCTATATTTGCTTATTGATAATACATAAGAAAGCTGTTTCTTTTTTCACAATTTTTTATCCAGCCCCTTAATGAATTCTTTTAAATCTAAATTGTTTGCATTCTGAATCCTGCATATGTTCTATATAATCAAATCATCTGCATTGAATATAACATTGTCTTCACTTTCCCAATATTTAGGTAAGTTACATGTCATGTTAAAATGTTTAAAATGTTTATCCTAGTTAGAGTATCTAAAGCAATGTGAAATAATAGTAGAGATAGTATACTTTTGCTATTGTTCATTTTTCAGTGTAATGCAAATGTAACTACAATTTTACCTGACTCCATGTGTAAGATAAAAATTCTTTACTGTGTTCAGTTTCCTTCTGTCCTTTATAACTTTTTCTTCTCTTCCCAATTTAACCATAAATATCTTTTTAATATTTTGAGATATAATTTGGATACCATAAAATTCACCCTTTTAAATGGAGTTTAGTATATTTGCAAAGTTGTACAACAATCACCATTATCTAATTTCAAAACATTTTCATCACTCAAAAAGAAACTGTTAATTAGTAGTCACTTTCCATTTCCCAATTCCCCTGGCAATCACTAATCTACTTTCTGTCTCAATCGATTTGCCTATTCTGGACATTTAAATACATCCTTATTTAATTCAGCCCATTATTACCAACATTCAAAAGTTTCTGAATTCTGATTTTATTCAGATTATGTTAGCAATTAACTTTGCACTGCTAGATAAATGTTGATTAGTTTTATAAGTACACCTCTGTGTTTTAAGTTATTAACACATTTCAAACACAAAGGTGCCAATTATTTGCTCATTTTCTGTGTAGGAATTGTATGTTACATTTGCATAACAAGCTCAAAATTTTTAGAACCATCTTGTCTGCATGTCTCTATTTTGTCTTCAAGTACCTCCTGAGAGACTAAGCGATTAGCTAAATATGTGATACACTGTTGCTGCTATAGCAGCTGAACCCTGCCAAATGCTAAAATTATGGGGTTTAGGGGCAAGGTTTATTCTAAGTCACTATACACTTACACATACTAATCAATGTACAATCCCTTTCATAATGCCATCCAGACTCTGTCATTATTAACCACAAACCTACTGACCCAGAGTTTCTAGAACAAAGTCTTTAAAAAAATTAAATCAGTCGAGTTTTTCCTTACTCCAAATTCTGTACCCTTTCCTTTTTTTTTATAGTGTCAACAAAAATCACAGACAATATGGCAATTCCTAAATCTCAGCTTTCATGTCCGCTTTGTCAACACTACAGCCTGGCAGGAGAGATGGGAAAGGGAGGACAGTATAATTCAGGTTTATATGTCAAGTTATTCGTGGTTCTCGAGCCACAGTTTATAGAAACTTTCACATTCAATTTTATTATAAGCAATAATTCAATTTAGCATTCTACCCCCAAACACTTGATTGCTGTAAATTATCTTGAACTACACAGAGTCATGAGCTAAGAACATGTTCGGTAACAATTTCTCGAGTATCTAAATGGGGATTTATACTTAAGGTGGTCATAGGATCACAACCATTTTTGAAATCTTGTTGAGGGCATGTGTATGCAAATCTGAAAATATGTAAATGAGAACACCTTTACCTGAGCTGAGGCTAATGAATGTTTAATGAATTCTTGAATGACATGTATTCAGGGACAGTGCTTCCTCTGATTTTCTGTTTGCTTATAGGGTACATTGGTAACTTTATTGAGAGTTTTGTCTTTCACCATCTAATTAGTGGAAATAAAGACAAACCCACATATATTCCATTACTGAAAAAGATGAAAAGCATCACAACTACAAAAGAGAAAAAAAATTGTAAAAGCTCATATAAGACTCACTTTGTAATTTTTAAAATCTACCTATATTTACAGATGTATTTTGAGATAAATATAAGTTTTATGATGATCCAAATATTTTATTTTCCATTTTTGAAAATGATAGACAGGAATTGCTTCAAAACAGGAATTGCTTCAAAACAGAAGAAAGGTAAATCCTTAAAATATTCAATTCTAGAATGTGTCTATGACCTTTTGTGCCTCATGTTTTATTATGAATTATTCATAGAACATTGATAACTGTGTGACATACAGCCTTATACACACAGTAGATCAAAGCATTGAGCCAGGAAAGGGAAAATTTTAATTCTCATTTTGTCTCTTCCACTAACTGTGTGACACTGGCCAATTCATTCATTCTTCATTCACTCAAAAAAAATGTATAATACTCCTGCCATGTGCTATGCACTCTACCAGGAAATAAAATATAGTAATTAACAAAACAGAAAAATGTCCCTGATTTCACAAAAGTTACAGTCCAGCCATTTAACCTCTATTCAAGTCATTTACTTTCTAGTCAGAACACATAACTCCTTTGTCCCAAATGTTCTCATTTCTAAAATGAAAAAATTGAATTACAGTAATCCTAATCCTACCAAAGCCTTCTGAATCTTTAACAATAAAAGCTTGTGTTTTCAGTCATGCTCTCAGTAATGATTGCAGGTTATCCTGAGTTATGTATACAATGTTGCAAGATCTCTACATGATCACTAGCAACTATTTCTTGAGCCAATTGACATTTTTGCTGTGTGTTATGTCAAATACCATCACAATACCTGCAGAACAATATAGGTGTCCATCTTATAATAATCATAACGTCTTGAAGTTCCATTTCATAACTCAGAGCATTCCAACTAGAGTGAATGAGTTACAAGTGTGAGTGTAAGGAGATAGCAATTCCTTCTCGCTTCAAGGTAGTCTGATAAAGGTGTGGGAGGCCGGAAAATCTCTCTGGCTTATACTCTCCAAAAGCAAGTTTCTTTATCAACTGCCTTTCATGCAACGTTTACATAGATCATTTTCTAGGTATACCATGACGTAAAAGAAATTGGGAAGTATTGCTCTCGTCAGCCAAGTTATGAAAAAAAAATGCAAATGTTATAATATTAGTAAAGAAATAAGTAAATTAAAAAGCAGAAGAAAATAAGAAGATTATGGTCAAGTTCTAAAAAATCTTGTAGATCACCAAAAATAAATTTAATATTATTTGTATAAAATTATAAAACTTAGACTTCAAGGAGTATAAAAATATACATGAATATGGTGTTGACTAGGACATATTTTATCAATAGTCTAAAAGAAAGCTATAAGTCGTCATTTTAGTATATTAGACAAGATTATCTTCCCTTTTATTTACTATGTTTATAAATATAATGATCTAAAGTGACTATAAATAGTCTCTATATTTCCAAATTCAAATAATATATATTGCCAAATCTAAATTCCAGTGATGCCCATGGAACCTTAAGAGAACAATATTTTTTAGCATCTTTCTTCTCATTTAAATATAAGTAAATATATTAGATCGTAGCCCCAACTTAAAGAAGTCCTGTTGATCCTACAACCCCTCAAGTTGTTCACATCTGTTGACCTCCCCATTCACACAGCCACTGTCTTAAGTCTAGCTTTCGTGTTTGTCAAATCAAATCCAAGTATATCCTCTGTCTATATAAATGATTTGCACATGTGCAAGCTACCATAATCTCAAATTGCTTTAGGAGGGATTTGTTATGATTTTTTTAAAAATAGATTTCTTTTAAAAGTATGTAACACTGGTAAGCTAAATAAAGTCAACTTTTCTTGCTATGGCACACCTGCTCCTTCTTAATCTGGATTCAGTGTATATCTTTAGTCTCATCTCTTAACATCACATCTCAAACCAGTCTGAACTGTTTGCTGTTCTTCCAAACACTGGTGCATCAAGTATCAGTGCATTCAAACATGCTGCTCTTTTGCCTATAATATCATCCATCTTCATTGGTGATATCTTCAATTACACCTCTCTAATAGTCACAGATAAAGTTACTCCCTTCCCCCATGTTTTACTTCTGGGGCTCTTACAACAGAGCTGAAAGTATGTATATGACCACCTTATCTATTAAGCTAGAATCTCACTAAGTACAGAGATTTTACAATGTATCTTATTAAACCAGCGTAAAGCCAAGCATATATTAGGTACACAATAAATATTTATTAAATCAAGGGAAAATATTTTCTATAAATGTTTAAATTTTTTTTGCAGTTTTAGGAAATTAAATGATAGGATTCTTATAACATTATATTATGTCAACCTTAAAAATATTTTCAATTCCTCAAAATATTAATAACATATTAGCTCTGTGTAGTAAAAAAATGTAGTTACAATGTCTAAATTCAAAATTCTCTATTTATTTCAGCAATGACTATGAAGCAGACAGTGTGCTGGGTAGTGAGAATTGAAGGATAAAGAAGAAAAATTCACCACAAATTTCCATTCAAAAATGATTTTAAACCTTTGTAAAGATAGCAATTATTATCTAAAGATAGTTTAGAGTAGCTGTTGCATAAGCACATTAATGGGCTGGGTGAATAGCTTTAATAAAGGAAAAATATCTCAAATATATGTATAATTCTAATGCTTGGATAAATTGTTTTTAGAGTTTTCAGCTTGATTGGAATTTCTATCACATAAAAGTACTAAATCTATGCCTATTATGAAAAGCAAATCATATTTTGTGTATTTAAAATATCTACCATTCAAAGTTCTCAGTTGTAAACTGGAGAGTCTAGCTCTGTACAACTTATAGAGAAGATAAATTCACAAAAGGACTTGTGGATAGCCCATAGAATCACTGGTACATGGGTGAACAAGCTTGAAAAATACGTAAAAATCATGGGTGGACAAAGAGCACTGCAGTTGGATACCCACTGCCTTCTCCCTGTTCACTGCTATGGTTGAACATTCATTTCTGTACCACTCCCCAAAAAGCACTTGACCGTCATTCTTAACAACAAACACTGACAGTGACCCTTCTTTCCCTCATAACCTCAAAGTTAAATATCTTAAGCTGGAAAATCTATACAGCTGAACTAGATCCAAAGCCTGTTCTTTGAGAGCCAGGAGTGGTGCTATGAACTCCACTTTAACTTCCTTAGAATAAAGCCCTGTTTTCCACCTATTTTCAATCCTCCCAAATGAAAAAGGTTTTGAATGTTAAGTACTCACATATGAAAAAATATTCAATAAAGATTACGTCTTTGAATTCCCAATATACACGATATAAATAGACACTCTTCTAGCCAGGTTCTCAGCAGTTCCAACACCCCATTGTAAATTCAGCTTTTCTGGGTGATGCTTGTGTCCCCTTTAGTACTTTTAGGAGGATGATTAAGATGCTCCCAGAATGGTGACTGTGTCTTCATTCCCAAGCTCCAAGTCTTTACGTTTTCCTATAGAGGGTTGCAGTAGTCTTTGCTTAATTCCTACCACTGGTCTCTGCAAGTACCATGAGGCTTTCTAGAGAATCAGTTGTTTCATTCATATTTCTTCCTTTTCTATTGTATATCAACATTCTATTTTCAATTATTAGCCTAAATCAAAACTTTAGCATACATACTCCCCTGTTGCCAATATGTACCATGTTACCAGTAAGTCTATTTAATACAAAATAAACATCTTTTGAGGAATGATATAATTTGTAATATAATTAACCTGCCACTAGGTAGCTGCTTAGACCACTAAAAATGGGGCTTAGTAAGAGCCCATCTAGAATTCTTATCCTCTATAAGCAGTTTAAACACCATTGGCTCTCCTGAGTCATAAGAGCTAAGAAGTTGAGAGTTTATGCAGCATACATTTTTGGACTTGGCTCCCCTAAAAGTAAGTAGCCTTTCAAATAATCTGTCAGATGGGTTGGATAAGAACATACACAAATATGGTAAACTAGAAGCCTCTTAACTAGTCTCTACATAACTTTGAACTACTTGCAGAACTAGCAAATGCTCTCATATACTGATACACTTTTGCTCCCACTAAGTTATTATAGGCATCCCAAAATTCCATTGTATTTATTCTGACACCTGTTGTGCTTCCATCTATAATTATATAAGCTAATTAACTATTATATAAGCTAGTGAAATATGAATGTGAAAAGAAATTGATTCCATGTTAACTTAGTTAACCAATAAAATTAAATTACTTTAAAATTATGATCAATTAGATGCAAGACAATAATGAAAATTGTACAAAATCTATATTTCTGTAAAGACCTCTGCACTTAATGTTTTTGAGAGTAATTCTAAGTTCTCATCCAGTTTATAAAAGCTGGATGTGGTGACTAGGTATAGTGGCTCATGCCTGTAATCCATGTACTTTGGGAGGCCAAGGCGGAAAGATCATTTGAGGCCAGGAGTTTGAGTTCAAGACCAGCCTGAGCAACAAAGCAAGACCTCATTTCAAAAGAAAAAGAAAAAGAAAGAAAGAAAGAAAGATCAGTGGGGTGTCATGGCATGTGCCTACAGTCCCAGCTACTTAGGAGACTGAGGCAGGAGGATCACTTAAGCCCAGGAGTTTGAAACTGCAGTTAGCAATAATCACACCACTGTACTCTAGCCTAGTCAACAGAGCAATACTCTATCTCTAAAAAATTAAAATAAAATGAAAGCTGGATGTAGTTATGAAAAAATACAATAGTAATCTAAGCAAATAGTAGTCAACAAATCCAGGTACAAAGTCTTTATCTTATCTCAGAATATTGATGAGTAAGTATATATTTTTACACGTATTTATTGTATTTTTGCTCTTATTGAATTACACAAACATATTTGTTGCCATCAAAATAACAAAAGTGGAAACATTGTACCTCTTTCTTAAAGTGGGTGATACATGGTGGAGCCACTTGCACTTGAGTAAAGATATCCCAATATATATTCCTGCTCACTGATCTCCCAGACACTCCAGTAAGGTTACAAGAACTTACATTTTTAAGGTTATTATTTCCAAAACTTTAGTACATATTTGTCCTACCTGGGCATCTAAGGTATAAGCGACTTCTTTCTTTCCAAGTATGACCAACTAAATATCATCAGTAAGCTAAAGTGATGACCTACAGGATAATGAGATAATCAGTTCTTGTAGACTACATTTGGCAAGAATCCTTTAGGCAAGGTCATGAATCTATATCACTGTCCTTGCTGAGTATAATCAAACTTCTGGAGTTTTCAGGTATGTTGGGCAAGATGATACATTATTTCCGGGGTTAAAAATTTGTTTACCATTTACCAGAGCTGGTGATAATTTCTCCAGTAAGGAAATCTACCAGCTTGACTACGTCTATGATAATCCACGAACATTCTCCAAAATACATTCATCTCTGTACCTGTAAAACCAAGCGGTTAAACAGAGGTTTGATAAGAATCACCAAAATTGCAACTTTCAAGTATTGATACTATTTTTGATATCATGTTTTTGCAAAGAAGAAAAGTTCTAGGATCTTTCCCTTACTATCCCTTTCTTCTTAAACCAAGGAACCAATGTGAAGACTTTGTCAGTTGTTTCAACATTTTATTAGTTGATCATTTTATTTCCTTCCACAAGTAAAATCACTGGTATCCCTGGTCTAGAGAAAATAATCGCTGTCATTTTTGAAAGATGTTGGCACTCCACTTGACATTTACTTTTCATGGCCTAGATGAAGAGAGTGTCTTCTGGTTCTTTTTCGGAGATACACTAATGGTGTAACACACACAATCTGCTAAAATTTTGGATTAGTTTTGCTAGTAATGTTAATGTATTTTACTGATGACTTTCATACAGGATTTAAGGAAAATAATTAAAGGCCACTACCATGTCTGTGACTTGAGAACGTTCAGCAGCTCAGCACAGGGGAAAAGTAATGTAAACCAATTCTTTTGCTTTGTACATGTAAAATTTCAGATGCCCATTAGATGTCTAAATTTATAGATGTAAGTGGATTTATCATATGATCTGGAGTTCTGGGATATTCCAGACTAAAGATACAAATTTGAAAGTCAACCAAATGTGAATGATATTTAAAGCCATGGACTTGTATAAAATGATCTATGGATAAAGGGACTAGGGTAAAAGTCCAATCCCTGGGGTATATCAATGTTCAGAAATCAGGCATAAAATAAGGAACCAGAAAAGCAGAATTAGACTTGGGCAAAGTCTCAGGATACAAAGTCAGTGTACAAAAGACAGGCGCATTTTTATACACCAGCAACAAACAGGCAGAAAAAAAAGTACAACCTCATTCACAATAGCCACACAAAAAATGAAATAATTTGGCATCTTCTTATCTAGAGAAACGAAAGAACTTTACAATAAAAACTGCAGAACATTGCTCAAAGAAATCAAAGAAGACACAAACAAATGAAAGAATATTCCGTGCTCATGGATTGGAAGAATCAATATTGTTAAGATGTCCATCCTACCCAAGGCAATCTACAGATTCAATGCAATGCACATTAAATTACCAACATCGTTCTTCTCGGAACTGGAAATGACAATACAGAAATTCATATGGAAACAAAAAAGATCATGAATAGTCAAAACAATCCTTAACAAAAGACACAAAGTAGAAGGTATCACACTTCCAGACTTTAAACTTTATTATGAGGCTACAATAATCAGAACAACCTGTAGTGGTGAAAGGACAGGCATATAGACCAATGGAACAGGATAGAAATTCCAGAAGAAAATCCTCAAATTTTCAACCAACTCATCCTCAGCAAAGCCTCCACCAACAACCTCTGGGGAGAAAAGAACCTATTCAGTAAATGGTGCTGGGAAAACTGACTGACCGCATGCAGAAGAATGAAACAGGACCCCTACCTATCACCATACACAAAAATCAGCTCTAAATGGATCAAAGGCCTAAACGAAGAACCTCAAATTATTAAGAATCTTAGAAAATGCAGGAGATACCCATAAGCACATTGGAATAGGCAACCAGTTCCTGATCATAACCCCAAAAGCGTATGCCATAAGAGATAAAATAGAAAAGTGGGACTTCATCAAACTGAAAAGCTTTTTCAAAGTAAGAGAAACCATCAAGAGAGCAGGGAGACAAAGAATGAGAAAAAAAAATTGCCAACTGTATATATGACAAATCCCTAACATCCAGGATCTACAAGGAACTCAAGTCAAAAAAACAAAAAACAAATAGCCCTATTAAAAAGTGGGAAAAAGACATATGAACAGCCAACAGATACATGAAAAAATGCTCAGCCTCACTCTCACTGATCATCAGAGAAATGCAAATCAAAACCACACTGAGATATCATCTAACACCAGGTGCTGGAGCAGGTGTGGAGAAAAGGGAACACTTCTACATTGTCGGTGAGGGTGCAAACTAGTACAACCTCTATGGGGAAAAGTGTGGAATTTTTTTGCTCTTATTTATTTTTAAAATTTATTTTTATTATAAAGATGTGGGGTACAATTCAGGATTAGATATATAAACGTTGATTGTGTAGGTACCCTTGTTGATGAGGTGTGCCCCTCCCTCCCTAATGTGACAATTTTAAAAAGAACTAGGAACTGATCTTCCACATGACCCAGCAACCTCCCTTCTGGTAATATACCTAAAGGAACACAAATCATATTACAAAACAGACACCTGCACACGCATGTTCATTGCCTACTATTCACAATAGCAAAAACATGGAACCAACCCTGCTGCCCATCAAAAGCAGAATGGAAATGTGGCACATATATACAATGGAGCATTATGTAGCCATAAAGAAAGACACAATTATGAACTTCACAGCAGGTTGGATGGATTAGAGTCCATCATACTCAGTGATCTATCACAGAAACAAGGAACTGAGTACCACATGTTCTCACTCATACGTGGGTCCTGAACATTTAGCACAATACTAGAAAAAAGAGATCAGCAGTAGCAGGACACTGCCAGGGGGCTAGGGGTAGGGTATGTAACATCACCAAGGGTACCAGATCCTAAACCAGGTGAAGTGAGGTCCAGATGGAGGCCCAAACTTCACCGACTTACAAACCACTCATGTACCTAATCCTAACTTATACCACACATCCCCACATCTTTACAATAAAATAAAGGAAAAAAAAAAAGAAAGAAAGAAAAGCAGAATAAAAAGGAGCATACACTGAAGAAATGTAGTAGCAGGGAAGTCAAGTCAAAAATAAGGTGGCCTAGAAAGACAATGATGGTTAACTGTCTACTGCTGCTGAGAGATGAAGTAAGAAAGACAAAGGAGTTACCAAGAGATTGGCAACATGCAAGAGTTATTTCACTGCAGAGTTGAAAGAGACAATCTATTTGGAATTTGTTAAAGTGAAAATGACAAGTGAAACTGTGGAGATAGCAAAAATAGCTTTCTTTAATAAGACTTGCTGTGAAAAGTTGCAAAAAATACATACTGAATATAGACTAGGATGCGAGGTCAAGAAAAGGGAGAGTTTTGTTTTAAGTTTGCAAGTGATAAAACTGTTTATGCAGATGGAAGATGCCATTTTAAGTTTTTAAAGCTGAGCAGATGTTGGCCAAATAAAAAAGAATAAAGAGAATATTTTCTGAGGAAACAATGTGTAAGAAAGTGAAAAGCAGCTTAATACAGCCAGCCCTCTATATCCATGAGTTTCATATGCATGAATTCAGCCAACTGCGAATTGAAAGAAAAGCTTCAGAATAGAAAAGAATGGTTGCATTTGTACTGAACATGCATAGACTTTTTTTCTTACCATTAATCCTTTAAAAATATAGCATAAAACTATTTGCATCACATTTACATTGTCTAACTATTGTATAAGTAGTCTAGAGATGATTTAAAGTATACATGATGATATGCATATATTATATGACTTCCACACCTGTGGATTTTTGTATCGGAGGAGGTGGAGGTTGTGGAACTCATTCTCTAGAGATACCAAGAGACAACTTTATTTTGAAAGAAGTGAAAGTTTTCAGCTTTATCCCATTATGTGTGATGTTAGTTGTGGGTTTCTCATATGCAACCTTTATTATGTTGAGGCAGGTGCCTTCTATGCCTAATTTGCTGAGAGTTTTTATCATAAAGGGATGTCAAATACATTTTTTGCATCTATTGGGATGACGTGGTTTTGTCTTTCATGCTATTGATTGATGTATCTTATTTATTGATTTGTGTATGTTAAACCATACTTATATCCCTGGAATAAATTCAGCTTGATTATGGTGTATTATCTTTCTGATGTGCTGTTGCCTTCAGTTTGCTAATATTTTGTTGAGGATTTTTCTCATCTATGATCATTAGGGATATTGGTCTGTTGTTTTATTTTGCGTGTGTCTTTGTCTAGTTTTGGTATCAAGTTAATGCTGGTCTTACAGAATGAACTAGGGAGAATTACCTCCTCTTCAACTTTTCAGAATAGTTTGAGGAAATTGGTATTAGTTCCTCTTCATGTATTTGATAGAATTCAGACCTAGGTTTTTCTTTGATGGGAGACTTTTATTGCTGATTCAATTTCATTGCATGTTATTTGTTTGTTCGGATTTTCTATTTCTTTCTGATTCAATTTTGATATCTTGCATATATCCAGGAATTTATCTGTTTCTTCTAGACTTTCCAGTTTAATAGTGTGTAGTTGTTCATAATATTCTCTGATGATCTTTTGTATTTTGGTGGTATCAGTTCTAATTTCTTCTTTTTTTGTTTTTGATTTTGTTTATTTGGGTCTTCTTTCCTTGGTTAGTCTAGCCAGCAGTTTATTGATTTTGTTCATATTTTTTGAAAAACAACTTTCATTTTATTGATCCTTTTAAGTCTAATTTATTTAGTTCTGCTCTGATGTTTATCATTTCTTTTTTTTTTTTTTTTTTGAGTTGGAGTCTCACTCTGTCGCCCAGACTGGGGTGCAGGGGTTGCTCCTGGCCACCGCAGCCTTGACCTGCTGGGCTCCGGCGATCCTTCCGCCTCAGCCTTCCAAGTAGCTGGAACTACTACGGTACTACGCCCGGCTGATTTTTGATTTATTGTAGAGATGAGGTCTTGCCAAGTTGCCCAGGTGGGTCTCGAACCCGCGGACTCAGGCAATTCACTCACCTTGGCCACTCAAAGCGCAGGATTACAGGTTGAGCCACCGAGCCCGACTATCATTTATTTTCTTCTACTAATTTTGGTTTTGCTTTGCTTTGATTTTGCTTTTTGAGTTCCATAAGTTGTGTTATTAGATTGTTTATTTTAAATATTTCTACTTTTCAATTTTGTTTATTTTTAGTTATTATGAGTACATACCAACCAATGGAACAGAATAGAAAACCCAGAAATAAATCCATATATTTACAGCCTACTAATCTTCAACAAAGTTGCCAAGAACATATATTAGAGAAAGGACACCCTTGTTAATACATGGTTCTGGGAAAAGTGGATATTCATATTCAGAAGACCTAAACTGGGCCCCTATCTTTTACTATACACAAAAATCAACACAAAATGGATTAAAAACTTAACTATAGAACTGAAACTGTAAAACTACTCAAAGAAAACATAGGAGAAACACTCCAGGACATTGGTCTAGACAAAGATTTTATGACTAAGGCCTCAAAACACAGCCAATGAAAACAAAAGCAAAATCAGACAAATGAGACCAAATTAACTACAAAGCTTCTGCGCAGCAAAGGAAATAATCAAGAGTGAAGAGACAGCCTGTTAAATGAGATAAAATATTTGTAAACTATTCATCAAAAAGAGAGTAATATTCAGAATATGTTTTTTAAAACTCAATAGTAAAAGATAAATAATCTCATTAAAAAGTGGGCAACAAGCCAGGATCGGTGGCTCAGCCTGAAATCCTGTGCCTTGGCAGGCTGAGGTGAGTGGATTACCTGAGCCCACGGGTTCAAGACCCACCTGGGCAACTTAGCGAGACCTCATTTCTACAATAAATCAAAAATTAGCCGGGCGTGGTAGCACGCACCTGTAGTTCCAGCTACTTGGAAGGCTGAGGCTGAAGGATCGCCGGAGCCCAGCAGGTCAAGGCTGTGGTGGGCGGGAGCAGCCACTGCACTACAGTCTGGGCGACAGAGTGAGACTCCAACTCAAAAAAATAAATAAATAAATAAAAATAAATAAATAAAAAGTGGGCAACAGACATGAATACACATTTCTCAAAAGAAGGCATACAAATAGTCAAGTATATGATAAATTCTCAACATCACTAATCAACAAGGAGAAGCAAACAAAAACCTCCATGAGATATAATCTTGTTAGAATGGCTGTTATAAAAAAGTTAATAAATAAAAGATGCAGGCAAGAAGATGGAGAAAAGGGAACTCATACACTGTTGGTGGGAATGTAAATTAGTACAGTCATTACGGGAAACGCTATGAAAATTATTCAAAAAACTGAAAATATAACTACCAATCTCTACTTTCAATCTAGCAATCTTATTGCTTCATATTTACCCATAGGAAAAAAAGTCAAAGAATCCTACACCCCAATGTTTACTGCAGCACTATTCACAATAGCAAATATATAAAAATCAATCTAAGTGAATGGATAAAGAAAATATGGTATATATTCACAATGGAATACTGTCATGTCATTTGCAACCACATAGATGGAACTGGAAGTCATTATATTAAGTAAAATAAGTCAAGCAAAGAAAGATATGTATGGTCCCATTCATATAAGGGAGCTAAAAAAAAGTTGATCTCATTGAGATAGACAGTGGTATGATAATTGCTAAAGACTGGGAGAGGTGCGTGGATGAGGGGGATGAAGAGAAGTTGGTTAGCGGGTACACATGTACTGTTAGATAGAAGGAATAAGCTCCAACGTTTGATAGCAGAGTAGGGAAACCACAGTTAACAACAATGTATTGTATATTTCAAAATAATTAGAAGAGAGGGCTTGGAATGCTTTCCAACACTTGGAAATGAAAATGCCTGAGGATACTCTAAATACCCTGACTTGATCATTACACATTCCATGCATGTAACAAAATATTATATATACTGGTAAAATGTACAAACATTATATATCAATAGAATAATTTTTAAACATAAAGAAGCAAAGGATGGCCAATTTGTCTAGAGCTAAGTGAGGGAAATGAGGTATAGGAGCTAGATGTAGGTAGGAGCAGTAGTGTGCTCTTTTGCCTGATTTCTTAAGCCTGATTTATGAATCAGCTTTCAGGAAGAAATTTACAAATTTGCAAACAATGTACAAAGAATTATGCAGTGCTCTTTGCTGTAAATTTCATGTAGTCATTTGGTTCTCATAGGATGATTTTGTTGATTTTTTACTGAGCTTTTGTGTTCTGACCCAGGACTGCCATTAAAAAAACAAATGCAACTTTAACCTTTATTTTGGTTCATATTTTAATTCCTCTTAATAAGTGAGTCAAAAGTGAAATGAAGACATACATCTGAAATTTATTTGTTGGTCAATGACATGAAGGACTTCTTTGTTGAATCATATAATAATTTTCTTAAACTAAAAGAATATTTCTTCATTTTTGTGTTATTCACAATTTAGCAGGTACTGATATGACACTTTGTAAGTTTAATCTGTATAACACTTTCTTTGAAACTTTCTTAAGTCTAAACAATCAACAAAACAGTAAATCAAGTTCTGATTTTTAGCATTTGCCCACTATGGCCTCTTTCAAGCTATCAACATAACATTACAAAATGCTGAGTTAGGAAGAGTTGGTAGTAGCACTCCATTAACTGATATTTCCAGGACAAGATAATAGTAACATGTAGTCAAATAATTAGAAAGTGATAGGTTTTTAGTATTTATTACCTAGTTTTAAATGTAATATATTTAATTTTTAAGTTTATAGAATTATTTTTAAATGATATCTAGGTTTAACAACCAGTTTCCCAAGTTCCTGAAAGTTTGGTTCTTGCAAGATGGTACAAGCCAGTTTCTTCACAGTATTGTGTAGAGCTCATATGACACAGTGCCTCCTATGCCATGTTAAAAATGTTTGATGAACTATGCACAAGGGGAAGTCATTATGTGTTTCAAATATTTAAAAGTAGAGTAACAGAAGGAATTAAGTCCACAAAAATATAATTAATACATTCAATAAATTTATGTTGGTTGCATTGTACTTAACAAAACAGGAGCATTTAGAAGCATGGTTTCATGGCAATTGGGAAGACACATTGGAACAGTCCACAAGTGGATGGAACCAAATTATTTTCTTAAAGTCTCTTCCAGTTTAGTTATCTATGGTTCTTCATAACTACACCAACTGTTGGAAATATGAAAATATAGAACCCACATAGCTGATGTCCCATTAAAGATATTATCAGGATAACTGATGATTCAAGCCCAGTATGTTTCAGTAGAAAACATGTTGACCTAAATTCTGATAAACTATTCTGCAAGATCCAAAGTCTTCTAATAATTTGGTACAATTAAAAAACAGTAATGTGGAAAAATAAGATGGTACTGCTGTGTTTCAGTACTACACTAAAAATGTATGAATGGTACATATAAAGAAGGAAAAAATAAAGTTTGCTTTTATTGTTATAAAGCTAACGAAAAAGTGTTTAGGAAAAGAAATTAGACCATCATAATGTTTGCTAGTACGTGAAACTCCTGGTAGGGAAACTTAAAATAGAGAAGGAGAGATGAAATCACTCTCCAAAAGAAGGTAGTCTAACCAAACCTGAAATTTTGATAAATCCTTAGGAAAAATAAGGCTAAAGCGAAGCAATGAAAGATGGAATTTCGACACCTGTGACACTAGCAAATTGGTTGTTTTCAATGTAGCTCTCAAAAGTGGTTTGATGGGAGCCAAAGTGTCTTTTGGCTTGTGAGGCTAAGTGATAAATTGCTCAGCCAGCATGTTCTCTCTCTCCAAACCCACAGAAGCTTTCATTACACTCTCAGTGACAGTTGGTTAACAAGTCTGGATAGTAAAACTAAAAGCTACTCTTATTAAAAGTTTAGAGCACTACTGAAAGTGTTGAAAATAACTTGGAAAGTGTTGTTTGTAGTGAAGTAATATTGTAAATGGATAGCCACAAAATAAAATTGTGAATCTAAGAGCTATAGTTCTTTTTTCTTTTTAATTGGGGAAGCATAATAATTAAAAGGGAAGTCTCAAGAGAATTAATTGAAAAATTTATTCAGTTCTCTTTTAAACAGTGTTAAAAATATGATATTGTCTTGCAGTTGTGAGTAAATAACACCCTTGAGAATGTAAAGTTAAATTAACTGACATATTTTCTACAATTTATCTATATATTTAAGATTCATATTTGTTGCATCTGTTTTCACGTTCTTTATCCATGTAAACAAAGGGAAGCATAATTAAGTTGTTTTTGTTAAAACATTATTATTGATCAAGAAGCCACTGATAAAAATTCATTTTTGTCTACTGATAAACTTAGGTATCTAATGTAATACATTAACACAGAGCAATCAAAGGCCTAACTAGAAGAATAAAAACTAAAAATAGAATGAATTAATTTGAATAGACAGTTTAATATTGAAATACATTTCAGAACTCTTTTATCTCTAATCCTATAATAAGTAAAAAAAGAATTACAAGCAAATATGGTGCAATTCATTACAAAAAAGTGACAGTCTTTACTATGTGATGCATAAAATTTACTTTGTGACAGTCTTTACTATGTGATGCATAAAATTATGGCATCTATATTTAATGTACATATGCAATATATATCTGTAGTATGACAGGTTTTTATACATACTATAGAATATTCTTAGCTATCACCCAAATTCTACCCTATAGTACCTCTTTATTTGGTATTAGAATTGAGTCCATAAATTTTCTTTAGAAACTAGGTCTGTTTTCAAGAGTCAGATTAGGGAGAGAATGATGGCATATACAGGTATTTTAATGAGCACAGCTATGAATTATCTACCTAACTTTGAGATAATAGCCAAAGCAGAAAGGAAATTATGGGAAGAAAAATAACAAGTCCTTGTATTCACAATTTATTTGAAAGAAATTTCTTGTTATGAGTGCATGAACAAGGTGGCAGTATAGTTTTCCAGTTTGTGCCTACCTACATTAGAATACAAAAGTCTATCACGGCACAGGGGACTATTGAGTATTGAGTATTGTGTAGAGCTCATATGACACAGTGCCTCCTAGCCCAGTTTGCATACCAAATAAAGATACATACTCACTACAAGGTCTATACTTTCAAAATATAAGAACTTATTAAAATTTAACTCGTATTTCACCAAACCACTAAATTGGGCATAATAATGGGGCATGAAGGGTTTTGTTTTGCCAAATAAATAAGAAAATCCATGTAATGTGAACTGTATTCAGCAAACAGCAAATGTCCAAGAATGGTGACTATAATGAAGATGAGAATAATTAAGTTAAAATGCCTTACCATACATAAGTCTTTAAAAGTATCTTTTAGGAGTAAGTTTTATATACTTTGAGTCAGTAATTTCCACTTTGAGAAGTTTTTCTAGGAAATAATTAGATATGTGTATCAAGATTTATATGTAACCATTTTTATAAAAGTTAGTTAGAGCAAAGATATTGTTAGCAATCTAAGTATTATACAAAAGGGGAATGGCTAAATCAATCATAATTTATCTATGAAATAAAACACTGTGCAAACCTGGCAAATAATGTTGTGGATTAACACTGGACAACAGGGTACATTTCTCATAGTATATAATTAAATAATGAAACTTGTATGTCTGGAATTATTCAGCTATGTTTTGAATATATATAAATAATATATATCTGATAATATTTATATTTTAAAGTTTATATATATTTCATATACATATTGTGAAAAAATATATACCCAAAATGAGCAACTGTGTCTGGATGACTTGTGTCTTTTTAAATTTCCGTTTTTATTGTTGTCTGCATACTTCAGATTTTCTGTGTGGCTATGCATCATTTTTACAAAAATATCAATTGTTAATCTATAAAAGGACTTGTTATATACACTAATAGAACCAGGGATGGTATTTAGTGGAATACATTCATATGATATGATTGAGGTTCTAAAGCATTCTAGACTTATAAATCAGAGATATAGCCGGTGCTGGAATGAATACCTTATTTTGAGACTGAAAATCTATACTTAGGTATTTTTATGAGCCACAATTTATCTAAGATTCACCAACACTGGGTTTTCAAGTAGCTTAAGACAATACTAATCTGCTAAATTAAGTGGACACTTTTAAAACAAATTCATTACTTGAGAGGATCTCAATGATTACTAATGCCTTAAAATCCATTATTACAGAATGCGGGTCTCCCCCCATGTCCTGAACACACATGAAGAGATTGGCAAAGGGGTATGTGAATCCAAGCAGCAGATGGTTCTGGTGGTCTTCAGCAGGTGCTCATTTACATATTTTTGCCATAACCCACCCTCTCTCTTTTCCCAGCATGGCAATATGCTCTGGCTTGAATGCACATTTAGACCAGAAGCTTTTTGAGCCAATGAAAAATGTACTGCATATAACGTCTTTGATTTGGTTTATTGTCCTGGCCTGGATGCTAAGTCCATGCACGTTCTTAAACATGTCTCCTAAACTTTGTGAATGAATGCTCCTTATTCTCAACCAGATTTCCTGGTCATACTATTCATACAGAGATAAAAGGGATCTAAATGGAAAATTGTGCTTGGGAAGACTTAGAAGTCACTGATAATTGAAGAACCCAAATTTTGGGATGAAGCAGAAATGGTGGATAAAGACTCAAAAACTGGGAATCAGAAGACTCTGGTCCTCTCCTGGTCACTAATCACACATTGTAGGACCTTCAGTACATGTCATTTCATCCATCCCTAATTTACCTATGTGCAAAATGTGGGTTGAAGAAAGAGGGAAAATAAGATAGGAGTTAAGTTATATTATCTTCAAGGTCTTGTTCAATTACAAATTGCTTTGAGTCTGTTCTTTGAGATAAATAATCTGGTGGGTCATTTTTTGTTTTGTTTTATTTTTTGAGAAAAGCACATTAATGCTAAAATTTTAAATGATGTCATGTGCTAAAAGAAATATAAAACACTAAAACAAAACAAAATATAATGGTACATATTATTTAACAAATACTTTGCTACAACACCTGATCTATGCTTAGAAAAATAATTGATATGTATATTTTCATTCTAGCTATGAGGATTTGGTCTTGCAAAGAATATTTCCCTTTATTGTTAGTGGCACAATTTTTTTTGTTTGTTTGTTTGAATCTCACTCTGTCACCCAGGCTGAAGTGCAGTGACATCTCACAGCCACCACAGCCTCGACCTGCTGGGTTCAGGCAATCCTTCCACCTCAGCCTTCCAAGTAGCTGGAACTACAGATGCATGCCACCATGCCCAGCTAGTTTTTGTGATTTATTGTAGAGAAGAAGTCTCACCACGTCACCCAGGCTGGTCTCGAACCCCCGGGCTCAGGCAATCCTCTCACCTCAGCCTCCCAAAGTGCTGGGATTACAGGCTGAGCCACTGTGCCCAGCCAGTAGCATAAATTTTTATCATTGTGATCCTTTCAGACAGCAGAAATATTATCTAATTTAGTCTTTAGAGTACTAGTGGAACTTTTGAAATAGTAGGATAAATAAATACTAAAATTTTTAAAGAAACTATCCAGACTAATTTAAAACATGTTATGTGGAATGTGACCGGTAATTTTTTTTAGTATTTGTGGTTTATTTTATATCTTCCAAGTATGATCACTTTGAGGTGTATGTATAATAAAATCAAAATATTAAAATATTTTAGTATTGCCTTATATAAGTCAAATTTTAAAAAATTAAGTGCAAGGCTGTATTCAAAGTTCATTTATTTATTGAGCAAGATTTAATCTGGTGTCTAATGTGTAACAGCATTGCAGTAAACATTTCAGTCATTAGATAACATTAGGTGAATATTTGAGAGGCAAATCACTGTAATTTCAGTTCCTTCCTATTGTTGTTTAGTCTTTATGACATGCTGATTTTTCTACTTGCAACAGCAGCACCTTATCTGAGAATTTTCAGCTACTTAGCGAGACCTCATCTCTACAATAAATCAAAAATCAGCCGGGCATAGTAGCGCATGCCTGTAATTCCGGCTACTCAGAAGGCTGAGGAGGAAGGATCACCGGAGCCCAGCAGGCGAGGCTGCAGTGCCTGGAAGCGGCCACTGCACTCCAGTCTGGGCGACAGAGTGAGACTCCAACTCAAAAAAAAGAAGTTTAGACAAGTAGAAACATAGAGAAATTTTATATTCAATGGCCAGCTTAAATAAATATTATTAGTAATCACAGAGTATCCCGCCAACCCAATTACTTGTACTCTAAAATGCAGAAAAATAGTCAGATTCAAATACAAGTAAAATATTTTGAGAATGAATTATGTCATCTCCTAAAAGGATGATGTCTTTTACGTTGACTTTTCATATACTGTTGAGAGAAGATGGCAATGAACCATACTCAAATATGACAAGCCCTTTGCCACAGACTTTTTTGTTTTGTTTTAGTTTTGGGTTTTTTCAATTTTTTATTTTGAACATGTGGGGTACAATTCAAGGCTAGGTATACAAATGTTCATTAGGCAGTACCATGTTCTGATAGAAAAGCATTTCCACCCCTGAAAGAAACTAGTGATGAGATTCTGACATCTGAACAAATTATCAAATTTTCAAGCAAGTATAGCACTACACAGTAACAATACTTACAGGAAAGGAAATGTTCAAAAATTTTGTAAACAATCTATTTATTTTGCAAGGGTTATTTCAATGCCAAAAAAATCAAGCATTTTTCTGTTACTGAGCCTTAAATATGATCTGAAGAACTGTCTAAACTTCTCAGAAATCCACTGTCCAGAAAGAAATTGAATTTTTTTTAATTTTCTAAAATTAACTTTGAGAAAGAGAGGACAGATCTGTCAGAAGTGTTAGTATTTTCAATGTTGATGTGAAAGTCAATCTTACTACTTCAGTAAATGACTTAATATGTTTATGCATAAGTGCAAAGAAAGATAAGTAATTAAATCATCACAGAGTTGTACAGTGTTTGTCATTAGCTCTTTTAAATGGATGGAAAGAAATTAATGCATAAATAATTGCATCGAAGTTTGCAGATCAATTTCCACTGGACACCTACTATTCAGTTAAGAGGACCGAATGGCCACATTTGACCACTTCTTACACTAGTTGACCTTTCATGTTTTCTTATTGTTTTTCTTGGTTTTTTTTTTTATTAATCCTGATAGGTAGCCAGTTTTAAAATCTTATTTTCTTCTGAAACATAAGAATGCAAGCATAAGAGCACACCATTGCCCCTACCTACAACTGGCTTCTATCTCTTCTTTCACTAAGTGCTAAGCAAACTGGCCAGTTTTCACATCTTTCACAGTGCAGTCATCCCTTGATATCCATGAAGGATCAGTTCCTGAATTCCCCCACAAATACCAAAGTCCTGCAGATGCTCAAGTTCCTTATAAAAAGTGGCAAAGTATTTGCCTATGACCTACATATATTATTTCATATACTTTAAATCATCTTCATCACACTAAATACACATTAATGCTATATAAGTCGTTGCTATATGGTATTTTTAAATTTTGTGTTATTTTTATTGCTATCTTGTTAGTTTTATCCTTTTTTCAAATATTTTTGATTCTCAGTTGGTTGAATTCACAACTGCAAAACCTGCAGATATGGAGGGCTAACTGTAATAGTTGACAAAAATTGCTATGGTATCGTGCAATTAAAAACAAGTTCATATTCATCGTTTTATTTTCATATATCTTTTTAAAGTTCTTATTAATAGACATAAACTATTTTGGTTTTTTGTTTGTTTGTTTGTTTTTTGAGTTGGAGTCTCACTCTGTCGCCTAGACTGGAGTGCAGTGGCCGCTCCCGGCCACCGCAGCCTCGACCTGCTGGGCTCCGGCGATCCTTCTGCCTCAGCCTTCTGAGTATCCGGAATTACAGGCATGTGCTACCACGCCCGGCTGATTTTTTGATTTATTGTAGAGATGAGGTCTCGCTGCCCAGGCGGGTCTCGAACCCACGGGCTCAGGCAATCCACTCACTTCAGCCTCCCAAGGTGCGGGATTACAGGCTGAGCCAAGGAGCCCAGCTACTATTTTGTTTTTTAAATATAGGTTGATAAGTATGTTTAAATTAAGTGAAATTCTCTCTATAATACTAAAGGTTAAGTTATGTTCAAACATATTGGTGAATCTGCCAATTTTCATGTATATTCAAAAAGTGAAATTGAACTGCTAAATAACTGTATCACCAAGAAAATTAAGACAAATAAATAAGTATATACATAAGCCCCAAAATGAGTACGGGTATTTCATGAAAGCAAACATTAATGTAATCATTCTCAGGAATGAAAGAGACAGAAACAGAAAGAGAGAGGAGAGGGGAGAGAGGGAGTATAGCGAAGCAATATTCTTCCTTTAAGAGGAAATTTTATTTTTCTCCTTAAGAAACAGAACTGCAATGTGGAATATTTCACTTAGACAGACTTAGCATCTTCAAAAGAAAAGCGAAATGTGACAAACATTTCAACAAAAGTGAAAAGAACTTTGTTTAATTAGGAGCTATGACATGAATCATGATGCAAGAACTTAAAACTGGAGGAGAGAACAGATACAGTATTTGTTCAATAAATATCTTCCCAAGAGCTTTTAGAAACAATGCTGTCCTAAATAGATTACATCTTGTACATCAGAATCATCTTCTTAATAACAGATAGCAAATGACAATAAGGAAGTTTAGGAGTTGGGCAAGATAATACAGACAGAAGTGAGGTGAAATTCTCTAAGGTTATGTAAAAAAAATAGATGCCTAAACATGAAGCTTCGTTTTACTGCTCAATCCACTAGACAATGTTACTGCTCAGGATGTATTGAGTTTAATAATCCTTATTCACAACACTAGAAACAATTGAGAAAACACTAATTCTATTTCAAGCCTGATTGGGTGTGTACTGATAGGTAGACTGATTAAGGTAGTCACATAATGACTCTTCAAAAGAAAATGTTTGACAAGCTGTTGAAATTCTTTTGGAGAAAGAAATGGTGGATAGGGTGCTCTAAGGAATACATGCCAATTCAGTTATCTTATTCCTATATTATATGATGATGCTAGATGAGTGATCTCTGTGGATCTCATGCTAGAAATTAGATTTAAGTGAGTCAGATTGATTTTCAAGCATTTAGTTAACGTTATCAGAACAGTGGTGACATCCATGCCAAAATTTTAACATGAGGTAAGTTTTTCAAAACTAAAATTTAAAACAAATTTTTGATATATACAAATTCATGACTTGACCAAATAATCCAATACAAACCCTGTAGTTCATAGGCTCATATTGTAAATGTCAAGAGTTAGAATCTGCAGAAAAAAGCTGTCAAGAAATAGGGAAAGAAGGATAATTCTCAGAATGCAGACTAAAACCTGTAATCTGTCAATGGGGTAATGAGACTAAGAAACAGTTTTATAGTAGACATATTAAGTAGAACATGATTTTATTTAAGCCCAACTTTGTCATCTGTGAAAATCTGTTACCGACTTGACACTTCCTAAGGAATATAATCTAACTACTTTAGCTTTGACCTCTAGGTCCTTATGACCTCGAGTTTGACCTCGTGTCCCTCACCACATTTATCTGTTCCCTCTACCTCCAGACAGACTAGACTACTCACCTGATCTCTAGAAAGCCTAGGAAGCTTTGCTGAGACTCTTTTTCCCGGGTTTCTCTCTCCCTACCTCTGATTGTCAAAACCTTACCTAATTTGTAAGGCACAGTTCAAGTACTGAAATTCCTTATCTTCCACGAAAACCCTTCTGATTACCTAGTGAGACTGACGCTCTCTTGTGTGCACATGAATCTTGTGTTGAATATATAATTGACTCATCACATTCTGCCATAAACTGAAGTTGATTGCACATATATGTCTCTATCCTATCTATAGTCCTAGAGTACAGACAACACATTAGTCTCTTTGTAGCCCATTTATATTTGAAAGACTTGTGAAATTGAAATACATTTATAAACAGATTAGGAAATCATGGCTAATGCTACAGTTAAACATCCTTTACAAAAACAAACAAACGAAAACCCCAGAAGGTCTTTGCAGACCTGTGATTTCATTTCCTATAAATAGGAAAGACATTCTCTGGAATCATCTGCCACATATCTACTTTGGCATGGGAGCAAGTATCCATGTGTTATTCTAGGGCAGTAATATACCTCTGAAAAATTCTTCTTAAACTCTTCTAGGGCAATAATATACCTCTGAAAAATTCTTCTTAAATATCTTCCCATCCTTGACTTAGAATCCTGTACTCATCTCCAGTAGCACCACAGGTTTCCTTCTCATTTGGAATTACAACAGTCTCTGAATAAAACACACGGACTGTACTCTGAACACTGAAAATTAAAGTTGGAGACATGAGAAATTGATCATAACTATCATATGCTCATATATATGGAGTTTAAGATGCTAGACTAAAATGAGAAATATTTCTTTACTGTGCAATAACTGCAGGGTGTTTCACAATAACATACTGAAGTTTCCTATGTAGTTAAAAGGAAGAGTATCTTTGTGTTTACTGATTTTTTTAAAATGTATTATGTTGGAGTTATAGTCCAACACGAACTCAGGTCTCACCAGAGCCTCTCAGCAGTTAACATCTTTTAACCAAGGCTTGCAATGTTAATATTTTATGAAGAGACTGGTAAATGATCAATATAAGAAATATCTCTGCCAGAAAATTGTGTGTGCACCCTGCTCTGGCAATTCCACAGAAGTCAGCTATTTGTTTTTAGAGTCTAATACCTATAGGCATCCAGACAGGAATGACTCGGGACTGAAACTCATCTGCGTGAGATAAGAGTAAAGGAAGCAGGCGTGTGGGGGAGCAAACGGCCTTAGTGTCAGGATCATACTTTTTCTTTTTTCATTACTCTGACTTTGTGTTTCTGTTCTCATGTTACTTTGCCCTTGCTCCTTCAATGATGAAGATCTCTGATTCATCAATGCCTTAACCAACCCACTACCTACTGCTGCTTCAATGTCTTTAGATTACCTAGCTGTTGATTATTGACATGAACTTTAGACCTCCTGCTCTCTTTTGCCTCTTTTATTTTATTTTTAACATGGCATTGGCTACTCCTTTACCTGAGCACACCATGCTTGTCTGACTCTACTTCCCTCATTACAGCTCTTCAGGGGGCTTTGCTACCTTCTGCTAGAAGAGGCAATCACAACTAATAGTTTTCACCTTCTCAACTTTTTTCAAATACCAATTGTCATCCAACTTTTTAAAAGCATCAAATTAAAAAATATTCACTGTGAGAAATGGATAAGGGAGGAAAATGGTACAGTAGCAATCCAGAGCTACACAACAAATTTCCACAAACTGCAAGACTTCAAAAAACAATTTATTCTCTCACGGTCCTAAAGGCTAGCAGTCCAAAATCAAAGTGTTGACAGAGTTAATTCCTCCTAGAGGAAGAGAACCTGTCCTATCCTTCTTTCCTAGCTTCTTATGGTTGCTGGTTACTATACTTAAAATGTTTGTTCCCTCCAAAACTCATGTTGAAACTTAATCCCCAAGGTGACAGTATTGAGAGGTGGGGCCTTTAATAGATTATTGGTCATAAAGGTTCTGCCCTCATGAATGGATTAATTCATTCAAGGATTATTGGGTTAATAGAATAATGAGTTGTCAAGGGTGTAGGACTGGTGATTGTGTAAGAAGAGGAAGAGAGACCTGAGATGTCACGTTAGCACATTCACCTGCTCACCATGTGATGCCCTGAACTGCCCCAGGACTCTGTAGAGAATCCCCACCAGCCAAAAGGCTCTCATCAGATGCAACTTCTCAACCTTAGACTTTTTCAGCCTCCATAACTGTAATAAATAAATTCTTTTTCTTTATAAATTACCCAATTTCAGCTATTCTGTTATAAGCAACAGAAAATGAACGGATGCTGAGAATGCTTGGTGTTCCTAGACTTGTCAATGTATCCCTCCCATCTCTGTCTCTGCGATCATATGGTGTTTTCTCCCAGAATGTCTCTGTCTCGATGTCTATTCTCTTCTTCTTATAAGGACACAGTTATATTGAATTAAGAGCTCACTCTACTCTGGTAAGACCTCAACTTAATTATATCTGAAGCAGCCCCATTTGCAAATAAAGTCAGATTCTGGTGTTGGGATTTAGAATGCTGACATATCCTTTTGAGGGATAGAGTTCAACCTATAATAAATGGCTATAGGTTGGATGGTCAAATTTGTTAGCAGAAGTTTACAACTGTTAGAAATGATTACAATTGTAACTTCAAATCAGTGCACCCCTGCACCTGTAGAATATGATTATGACCAATTTATCTGCCTTTGTTTTTCATCAAAGAAAATTTTTCAAAGTCTGAGTCTCTTATGCATATGGGTATTCAGTGAGCTTTAGTTATTTTGCCATAACTGCAAATGGTTTCACACTTGTACCATTAACAGGCTTACATTTTATTCACCATATATTTATACTCCTATATGTTATAAGACACTGTTTCAGGAGGAACAGATAATGAATAGAGTTTGAATATTTGTCCCCTCTAACCCTCATGTTGGAGGTGGATATAGTGAAAGGTGTTTGGACCATGGGAGAGGATTTCTTACAAATGACTTGGTACCATCCCAACAATAATGAATGAGTTGTCAGCTCTTTTAGTTCCCTTGAAAGCTGAATTTAAAAAGTGTCTGACACCTCCCTTCCCACTCCTTTCCCTTGCTTCTCACTTTCTGCCATGAGATCACTACATCCCAACTCCCCATCACCTTCTGACAGGACTGGAGGTTTCCTGAAGTCATAATCAGAAGCCAATACCAGCTCTATTCTTCTTATACAGCCTTCAGGACCATGAGCCAAACAGGCTTCTTTTCTTCATAAATTACCCAGACTCAGGTATTCCTTTATACCAACACAAATGAACAAAGATACTAAATTTCAAAGTGCTTACTGTAAAAAGCTGCCACCAAAAAAAGTGCAAATAAATCATCATAGATTTCAATAGAAGTAACAATGACATCATCTGAAGGAATAAGGAAAATATAATTTCAAATTTAGGTCTTAAAGGTCAAGAGCAATAAATACTTACCAGGAAGCTGAATTAGATAGAAGGTTATGTATCTTATTCTCCAAAATCCTAAACTTCTGTGATTCCATCATCTCACAAATCTGAGAATGAATTATAATGGCCAACATTTCAAACAGAAAAAAATTTAATTGTGAACAACTAAGGAACAAGGAGAGAATATTCCAGTGGTTGGAGTTAGACTAAGGAAACTAACTGGAGAAGAGACAGGAGATTTGGCCTGGTACATGAATCAGGCTGGTTTTCAAGAGCCACAGTCTGAAGGCCTACTCTCAGGTCCATTCTTGATCAGAAATTGGGAATGTATAAAACTTTCCAGCCAACAACCTTAGGTCAAGTTTCAAGTCACCTTTGCAGCAAGTGTCTGACTGGTCCCTAAGCCCTTGCCATGTCATTTGTATCTGAGACTATAAAAATCTAAAAGTGCACTGTGGGGAATGGGTATTCCTATGCATGACTAGTGGAAATTTGTGTGGTAACATCAACTTTGAAGAACAATCAAATCTATTATAAATTAAAATACATAAATTCTCTGTGCAGGCATTCGTCTATTAATCTATCCTAAAAGCATTAAAGAGCCATTAGATAAGAATTTTAGGGCAAAGATATTTATTGTAGCACTGTTAATGGTAAAAAAAAAATGAAGAAGAAACTGTTAGCAGACAATAGAAGGAAATCAGGGCTACCTAAAGAGGAAGTTAAGTTTTCCCTCCTTGCAGATGACATGATCCTATTCCTTGACAACACAAGAGAATCTCAAAAATCTCCTTGCTCTGATAAAGGACTTTGGCAAAATCTCAGGGTATTAGATAACCATGCAAAAGACAGTCACATTTATATACACCAACAATAAACAAACAGAAACCACAATAAAAAACACAATCCCATTCACGATAGCCATAAAAAAATGAAATACCTTGGCATCTTAAAACTTAAAAGCCATAAAAAAATGAAATACCTTGACATCTTTCTAAACAAGGAATTGGAAGACCTTTGCAATGAAAACTACAAAACACTGCTCAAATAAATAAAAGATGACACAAACAAATGGAAAAATATTCCATGCTCATGGATTAGAAGAATCAACATTGTTTAGATGTCCATCCTACCCAAGGCAATCTATAGATTTAGCACAATACCCATTAAATTACCAGCATCATTCTTCTCGGACCTGAAAATGACAATGCAGAAATTCATACGGAAACAAAAAAGACCACAAATATCCAAAGCAATCCTCAGTAAAAGAAATGAAGTGGAAAGTATCATACTTCCAGACTTTAAACATTAATATAAGGCTGCAATAATCAAAACAGCCTGGTATTGGTACAAGAACAAGCATATAGACCAATGGAACAGGATAGAGATACCCAAAGTAAAATCTTCAATTTCTCAACCAACTCATCTTCAACAAAGCCTCCACTAACATCCACTGGGGAAAAGTAAAGTTATTTGTAAATGGTGCTGAGAAAACTGACTGACCACATGCAGAAGGTTAAAACAAGACCCCTACCTATCACCATACACAAACATCAACTCTAAATGGATCAAAGGGCTAAATGTAAAACCTCTAACTATAAGAAACTTAAAAAACGCAGGGGATACCCTTATGGAAATTGGAACTGCAACTAATTCCTGATCAAAACACCAAATGCCCATGCCATAAGAGATAAGATAGACAAGTGGGACTCATCAAACTGAAAAGCTTCTGCAAAGCAAAAGAAACCATCAAGAGAGCAGGGAGACAGCCCACAGACTGGAAAAAAATATTTGCCAACTGTATATCTGACAAAGACCTAAACCCCTGTGAGGAGAGTGAAATTATATAAGGATTGGGTCAAGGCACTCGCTCCGTCCCTATTTCGACCTGAGTTACATAGCATGTTGTAGTTAACCCTTCTCCCCTCCTAGGCGCCCGGCCAGCGCCTGGACAGGGGACTGAGGAAGACCATTTGTCTTATGAAGATATGAGAGTCAGACTCAGTACAGCTCAGGATCTCTGGCCAAGATCCAGGGTTGTGAACTGATAACGACTTTTATGTTATACAACACATGTTATGAAACCAGTGGGCGTAGTGCCACCTTTGTCTAAGATTGTTAGAAAAAGGGAGAAGATCAGGGGGCTAGTGAGCAAGAGTCTCGAGTGAGCTCCATGCCCTTATGCTGGAAGGATCATTGCCCGTGATGTGGTGTGGACTGCATCCCACAACCCGGTGCTGCTTGCCCGTGATGTTGTTTGGGGAAGTTTCTCAAATTCCGGTGCTGTTTGGTTGATGCCCGTGATGCTGTTTGGGAAGTTCCTCAAATTCCGGTGCTGCTTGCGCGTGATGCGGTGTGGACTGCGTCCCACAACCCGGTGCTGATAGATGGACGACAAAGGGTAAAATCCCTGTTTGCTTAATATGCTTTTACTTGCCTATTGCTTATGATTTGATTTACTGTTGTCTCTTCCCGTCTCTCCCCTTTTAATAAACCTTTCACTTTTATACTTTCTGGTGTGAGTGTACGTTTTGTTCAGCGGATCGACACAGTTAAATTAAAGTCCGTGCACTGCATCATTAATTAGTTTTCCTTAATGTTACAGCCCCAGGATCTATAAGGAACTTAAACATGCAGAAAAGAAAAAAACAAACAGCCCTATTACAAAATGGGCAAAAGATATGAATACACACTTCTCAAAAGAAGACATATGAGCAATCAACAGATAAATGAAAAAATGCTCAGCCTCACTAATCATCAAAGAAATGCAAATTAAAACTACACTGGGATACCACCAAACTCCAGTCAGGATGGCCATAGTTAATTACTCAAAAACTACAGATGCTGGAGAGGTTGCGGGGAAAACGGTATACTTCTACACTGTGGGTGGGAGTGTAGACTAGCACAACTTCTATGGAAAACAGTGTGGTGATACCTAAAAGATCTAAAAATTGACCTTCCATATGACCCCGCAATTCCCATTCTGGGAATATACTCAAATCACTCTATGAAAAAGATGACTGCACATGCATGTTTATTGCAGCATTATTCACAATAGTAAAAACATGGAACCAACAGCCCATCAAAAAAGAACCGGATTAAAAAATGTGGTACATATATATGATTGAATATTATGCAGTCATACAGACAAAATTATGAACTTCGCAGCAACTTGGATGGACTTAGAGCCTATAATACTGAGTGATCTATCACAGAAACAAAGAACTGAGTACACATGTTCTCACTCATAAGTGGACCCTGAACAATTATCATAGTACTATAAGAAAGAAATTGGCAATCATGGGAAATTGCCTGGGGGAGAGGGAGTGCATCTCATCAATAAGGGTACCTGATCTCAAACCAGGTGAAGTGGGGCCAAAGTGAGGCCCAAACTTGACCCATACAGTGACCATTTGTGTACCTAATCCTGAATTGTATCCCACATGTTAAAAAAAAAAGAAATGACAAAAAAGGAGAAAAAGTAGCGACAAAGTGAACACCACCATCAATAGAAAAATAACTGAATAACTAAACTAAACAAAATTTAAGAATAACTTAATTTAGCATGTACTACGATGCTATTTAATCTATTTAAGTTGACCTGATTCATTTGCTTTGTCTGTAAAGGGTATTCTATCACAATAATTAATAGTGTTCTTTCTCAATTTCCTCTAGAAAAGGTGTAGAGTGCATATATTCCATCATTATTTCATCATATCTTGTCTAAATTCATGAAAACCATTTTTAATGTACTTATAAGAGAAGAAATGTATTTATTATAGAAAATCTAGAAAATGGCATAAGCAAAATCTTGCCCAGAGATAAATACTGTATACCTTTCAATGCGTATTTTCCCAGTGCTTTTTCCTGTGAAAAAATATTTTTCACTAAAATGATACCTTGTGGGACAAAATGTGTTGTTGGATGCTGAATTCATTTACTATCTCTGCTATAACAAATTATCATAAACTTAGGGGCTTAAAGCAAGACGCATTTATAATTTTGCAGTTCTGGAAGCCGAAGTCCCAAATGAGTTTCACTTGGCTACAATCAAGGTGTCGGCAGGGCCATGTTCCTCTGGAAGCTCTAGATAAGAATGTTTCCTTGCCTTTTCCATCTTCTAGAGGCGGCCTGCTTTCCTTGGCTCATGGCCTCTTTTACTGTCTGTGAGGTTAGTAGATTTTAGTTGCTCTTGCCACAAAAACTAAATAAATAAAAGACGATGTGAGATGAAGGCTATGCAAATTTGCTTTACTACTATAACCATTATACTGTCCATATGCTCCCCATAAAATCATGTTGTATGCCTCAAATGTACATCAGAAAATAAATAAAATGTATTTAAAAAGCAAGAACCCAGCAGATTAACATCTTCAAATCTCTATCTGACTCTGGCTCCTTCTTTCATCATATCCTTTCTCTGACTCTGATATTCCTGTCTCCCTCTAATAAGGACCCTTATAACTGTATTGGGCTCCCCAGATATTCCATGATAATCTTCACATCTAAGATCCTTAATTTAGTTGTATCTGGAAAATCCTTTTTGCATGTCAGGTAACAATTTTCTGGTATTCGGATGTGGACATCCTTGAACGATCATTATTTTGTCTACCACAGATAGGTTCTCAGAAGCAGATGCTGAGACGGACTTTGGGAGACAAGATGTTTTTCGAGCCTTAACTCGTGAAAAGAAAAGGAAAAGCAGGTTTGGGTGTAGGAATAAGTCAAGCTTTGTCAGGTCTGACTAAGCTTCAGTCAACATAACGGGGAGCTCATTGTTACCTTTTAGAGTGTCCTATGTCAGCCTCAAATGACTGAGCACTTACTCGCCTGTCGGGTTCAGTCAGTGAGGGATCCAAGAAGTGAGGTCAGGCAAAGGATCGCTCTGCAGCTGAGGATGACCGCAAAGATGTTGACAGCCGGAAGCTGTCTGCTAACCACACTTCCCATAGACATACAGAAAGTCGATCCTTGAAGGGAGAATTTGAGTGGCAAATCTTCACATCACCTGCAATGCATTTAAAACATTTCTGTGGATTACTCTTTAACAACTTTATTTCTTCATTTAATATAATAAAAACATTTTTCGAAGAATTGCATACTTCTTAATGTCTTACCAATACCAAGGTATCTACAGATACTTTGAGGTTGAACATGTGGGTTATTTATGGGTTTGTTTGTTTGTTTACATTTTATGAATCGTGTAAAAATGAATTATGAACCTGGAAAATATTTGATGATATGCACCTTAGATTTGCTTTTCTCTACCTACTCCAAGTGCTGGTCATACTTTTTCCACCACCCATAACAGTCAGATCACATTAGAATAAAATGGTAAGTTATTAAAATCTAAAACTCTTCGATTTACCTATCAAAAGTTACATTTTAGGACAGGATACTGTGGGTTTGGTGGCATGAAGTCCTAGAGTTTTCCTTATGAACAAACTTTGCCTCTATGAATATCAAAACGTAAGAATTTTATTAAATCCGTAACAGTTACACATTAATCTTTTTTTTCCCCTCTACACATTAATCTTAAAGGTAAAACTCCAGAGCAGATATAAAGTTCTCCATTCATCTCATCTCAGGTGCACTAAGGACACTTTCCTTCTCACCATCCCATTCTGTTTAACCCACTGTCATGAACTTGAACTTTATGTCCATTGAGATACAAAGGTCTGCTCTCCCAGTTCCTGAGCTTTAAGCCAGAACAAAGATAATATCATTAAACAATAATAACTAGGGTGTGTTCTACATTCCCCTTACATGAAACCAATCCTCGGTGCAAATGTATATCAACCGAGAAAAACCAAGAATCGTTCAAAGAGTATCTGGGAGGTTAACAAACTCCATTCTCCTCTGGAACAAAATATTAGTTATTTTAGTAATCACATCTACTTATCTCCCTGGCAAATGTCTATCCTTATGCACTAAGAGAATTAGACCATGTTTGGGAACCATACTGAGTAGTGAAAAAATTTGATAGTATTTTCAAATATGAATCTCTTTTTACATAGATAGATACATTAATAATCTTCCAGCACTCAGAAATAAAATTATATTCAGAAGAATAACTTTATACATTCTTAAATACATCCTACACATTATTGCTCAGTACAGAATGCTTCTATTATGCCTGCTCCTTCCACTTTTAAAAGAGCACCAACTTTCAAAATTTAACTGACTACGAAACTGTCATGTCACAGATTAGTCACACTTAATTTTTATATATTATATAAAGAAATATGATGCCAAATCATTAGAGTATTAAATGCCTGATAAAAAAATCTATTAAAAATAACTCTGACGTGCTCTTTGAGCTGTGGTTGTCACAAGCTTCCTGGCTTTGGCCCCCTCCCCCACCTTGGGGTGGTGAATCTTCTCTCTCCCTTCTCTATCTCTCTCTAATTTACTTTGAAATAAACTATATTTTTAATCTAAAAAATAAATAAATAAAAATAATTTTGAGTTTGTATGAAAAAATATCATACACACAATCTGTCCTCCTTTATTTAGAAATCAAAATGAAATATTCCTGAGGACACATAAAAGTTATATAATAAAAATTATTTGTTATATACTAGAAATAGCTCATTATTAAAGTGAGTGCATTTATTTTTGCTAGAATTATCAGCACATTTGTATTTGCGTGTCTCAGCATGTGTACAAGACTTTTTTTTATCTTCTAAGGTGAGGAATGTTACACCTGAATAAAGAGCAGTCACTATGACAAATTATTGATGAAAAAATCAATAAGCTATTGTTAATGTTTATAACAGGGTGTTGGGTGGAGATGAAATTAATTGAATTGAGTCTGATCTGATAGTTGGATAGTAGTGCTGAGCTAATTAGCGTAACACCAAATCAAAGGAAAGGATAATTGGGCACCAAACCAAGATATCTCATTTTAAACAGATTATTTTGTTGATTTTTAAAGAATGACAAGGAAACAGTAATCTCCAAGTGAATTTCTCACCTATCCCATTAGTTAAGACACTAACAGTGAAGAGGGTTAAAAAATACCACAAACCAGCAGTGAGATTGTGGGTCATTTAGCACTTTTATTCAAATAAGATTTTTTTTCAACAAAGACAGCAATACCTTGAAATATAATAACTTTAGAATTGTTATAAGCTGCTAAAGTCTTCTGTCAAAGCAACTACTATTAATGGAAGTTGCTCAATGTAGAGTTCAAGCAAGGTTAAGGTGGAAGGTGAGCATTCTTTTCAGAACTCGGCACTAAAGCAGACATTATGGCAGCAGGATAAGGCCTCCTGTACTGTGGATGCTAACCCCCCATTGTTAGATTATAAATATGCTGGACGTACCCCACAGGGGCTGGACTTAACAAGGAACCTTGAAGAAAGAACAGTTTGGCATTGACAGAGAATTCTCGTGGTAAAGATTGCCTAGGATCATCATTTCTACAGTTCCTGTAGAGCCAGAAACTGGTCAACGTGGGTTTTTAATAACTCTGGGCCTTCATCTGAGGCTGATTTGCTCTGGTATTTGAAACCAATGAGTTGGAATTTTGGTGGTTTCATTCCTGTTTATGACAAAAATATCTGGACCTTTTTTCCTTGCTATGATCTTTTTTCTTTCCTTTCCTTTCCATCCCTTCACTTCCCTCCTGATGTTTTCTTGCTTTTATTTAGCTCTTCCTGTTTCTACATGTGTTACTTTGGAAGTAGAAGATTTAGCCTTCTGGTTTGTTATTGGTGTCTTACCCTTTGACTCCCTTTATCTCTGGTCATACCAGGGGAAGAATAAGAATCAAAGTTTTTTTAAAAAGGAGTTGCAGTCAGGGAAATAGTATTAAGCAGTAAATCTGGCAAAGCAGTAAACAGGGGAAGAAGAATGTAAGGTCAAAAGAATGAAAGACTAGAGACAAATTAGAATGTGGTAGGTGTAATGTTTAGTATTTACTCTTCAAGACAGTTACCAGGAACAATGAAAGAATATCAGTGACCACTCATGTGAAATGCCAGCTGTGGGTTGCAAAAGGGAACCAGGCAGCTTAAAGAATCTTTCCCTTGGAATGTCCTTGTTCAGCCCCACCCCATCTGCCTAAACAACTCCTGTGCATTCCTTAACTCCAACCAGTTGCCTCTCACATCATCTCCTTATTTCTTTTATAACAGCTGCCATGATCTGTAATTAATGTATTTTATTTATTTGTGACATATTATTGTCTCTTTTTCTTAATAGAATGCATACCACATGATGTTAGGACCCTTTCTTTCATGTTTACAACTTACAGTCAGAACTGAGCACGGTACCTAGCACAAATTTAATGCTTAATAATCTTGATGAATAAATGAATGAATAGCTAATTCAAGCATCATATCCTTTGTAAAGTGCTTGCTTTATACATTAGTAACTTCTTTCTCATTATACTGATGGCACTTTCTATATACTATCATGTTGTTTTCAACTTTCATAAACTAATTTGTTTTCTTTTAACTTCTATCAGAATATGAGCCTTTTAAAGACACAGTCCTGTATTCTTCTTTGGAAATGCAGACCACTTAGTGTATAGCTTTATGAATGAATGAACATTTTGGGGAAAGTATTATTAGTATCCCAAAATCATTTTTATCAAATGAGAACATTTATATTTCACAAGTTATCAAATATAGAAAATATACTTCTTTATAATTCAGATGGCAGAGAGATTTTTATTATTTGCTTATAGAAAATTTTATAATTTAAATACATATTTTCTCTTTACCTGTAAATTCCATAGTCTAATTTAACCAGTTTAACTATTTTCTTGGCTAAAATAATTGGCTCTTCAACATACACAAATGTAAGGCTATGAAATACTTTTGAAGTATTCTCTTCAAGAATTGGTAATTGACTTCATAATGCCCTCATTTTCTTCAATGTATCCAATACTTTGGTGCCCAATAATAATTGTAACTTTCTCTATAATATTTAATTAAAATTTCAGAAATATCGGAAACTTTTTGACAACAAATATTAATTTAAAGAAAAGGCCATTTCCCATCTTTTTGCAAATATTCAACTTAACAAGATGTCCTATATCTAATCAAATTTGAAGGAGATTCGTAGGCTACGTAACACAGATTTTTTTTTTAAGTGAGAAAGCAGAATTTATTGAGAGGACAGAAAAGCTTCCAAAGAGGGAGGGGACCTGAAGGGGTTGCCCAGATATTTTCTTTTTTAACAATAGGAGTACAGTACCCTGTTTAAGAAAAGTTAAGGCTTTTCTCTATTATGGATATTAACTTTGTATCTTTTGCCTGAACTTACTTAGATATACTTTGCAATAAAAAGTGTCAGATATATGTACTTTAGATGCCTTAAAGCAATGGCATTATTGGACAACTGATTATTCCAGCTTGCCTAGGACTGAGGAGTTTCCTGTACTACAAGACTTTTAGGGCTAAAATCGGGCAAACCAGCACTGTTGTTTACCCTAGGCTCATACAGCATCATTTTTTTCTTTTTTAAAACTTAAATTGTATACTTGTAAAAAAAAATGTTTCTAGAATGTTACAAGAATACATCTCTAAGGTAAAGTTAGAGAAAGGAAGGTAACTCATTTTTACTTGAAAGGTTGGCATTTTATGTTTTATTTTCATCCCAAGATGATAATGATGATTTATTTATAATAATTGTAAGGGAACATGGCACTTACAAACACATAAAAGACAAAATTCCTAGAGGTTTCCCATCTAATGCCATATACAATACATCATATAATAGCAAAGGAGGAGATAGAAAAGAGTTGGAAAAAATCAATACTGGAAGACTTCGCAGAAGAAACGTGTTTTAAACTTTCAAGGCGAGATGTCAAAGAATAAAAAGAAGTTTGTTCAAGTAAAACTAATCTAGTTTTAAGCCTTTTGAAAATTATACATGCACAAATAATAGAAAAATGAATTTTTCTATCTTTTCTCTGGTTACATGTATCTACCTAGTGAGGTTTCTTAAGCTTATTATGCAATGACCCTTTTTAACCTTAATACTGTAATGTTTTTTGCTTTAAACTGCTTTCCCTGAGAGTTATATACATACTTATTCCTGTTTCTTGTGGTTAATATTTATCAGGTACATCAGTTTTCTGCTGTTATTTTCTAATTTAACATGCCACTATGTTTTAAATGTGCCTTTTACAATAGCATATAGCTGAAGATTGTGATCCAATCATAGAATTTCCATCTTTTACCTGTCAACTTCATTCCATTTTCTCCTACTGTGAGTCCTAGTATGTTATTTTTGCCACCTTACTTTTAGTTTTGGTGTTCTTTTTTTTTTTTTGTCTGTACTATCTTCAGTTGAACTCACAGGGATCTTTATTTCATTTTTCTCTTCTAAATTATTGGAAGTTATACATCATTTTTCTATTTTTAGTGGTTTCCTTTAAATTTCAAATATGTGTAATCTAACCTGACAACATCTAATATAATCAATATCTTTGTACACCTACTTCATTGAAGAAAAGCAACTTACAATCCCCTTTTATGCAATTCATGTCTAATATTTTAATTTTTTTTAACCACACACAATTTGTCACTATTTGTATGATAATTTTAGTATATGTTTGTCACATATTTACCCATATTCATTCTTACCATTCATTTATTAATCCTGCTCCTAACTTCTGGATACAACTTTCTTCTTCATACAGTAAATCTTTCAGTGATAATTTAAGTGATGGAGAGTCTCTAAGTGACTTTAGAAATCCAACAAATTAATGCCCTCCTATCTGAATACTTGTTCCCCACCTCCCTCAACCTTGAAGAATTATTTAGGAAAATATCAAATTCTAAATATTTTATTTTCTCTAAGGACTTTAGGGATATAATTATTCTTTATTTTCTGGCATTTCTTGTGCTTTTGCAATATGTGCTGCAGTCCAAATATTATTTCTGTGCAGTTAGTCTCCTACTCCTCCTTCCTTTCTTCACTCTCTTCCTCCCTCTCCTCCTTTCTCCCTTTCTCCTGGTTGTCTTCTCTCTGTTTTCAAGACTTGTTTTCTAAACTAATGTGTGACAGTTTCAAATAGATGTGATTGGCGTAAATTTATTTTTATTTATCCTGATTGAAAATTCTTTTGTTTCTGGACTTTTAGAATTCTTATTTTTTCTTAATCTGGAAAATCTTTTAATTGCAATCATTTTAAATATTGTCCCTTTTCTTGTCTACTTTTATGACTCATAAAATGCTTGATGGATTTTTCGCTCTGTCTTCCATGTGTCTCAGTTTTTCTTTCATATGTGTAATCTTTGTATCTCTCTAGGCTATGTTCTGGGACATTTCACCAGCCAACCGATACAACATTCTCTCTTCAGCTTTATTTAATCTAATGTTTGACAATCTCGTGGATTATTTGTATTTTAAGAATCATAAAGATTTTTTAATGTCTAAAATTTCTACATAATAATTTTTCAAATCAGCCTGCTCTCCTTTCATAGTGCCTAATTCTTTTCTTATGGATTCTATTCATATGTTGTTTTAATTATATTAAACAGGCTGGGCTCGTGGCTCAGTCTGTAATCCTAGCACTTTGGGAGGCCGAGGTGAGTGGATTGTCTGAGCCTGCAGGTTCGAGACCTGCCTGGGCAACTTGGCGAGACCTCATCTCTACAATAAATAAAAAATTAGCCGGTGTGGTAGTGTGCGTCTGTAGTTCCAGCTACTTGGAAGGCTGAGGTGGAAGGATCGCCGGAGCCCAGCAGATTGAGGTTGCGGTGACTGGGAGCGGCCACTGCACTCCAGTCTAGGTGACAGAGTGAGACTCCCAACTCAAATAAATAAATAAATAAACTATATTAACCATACTTGTTTTATTGTCTGTTTCAGATTTTATTATCTCCTTCTTATGTTTACTTGCTGTGTCTCTTTTTGTAATGAATCTTTTTTATAGATGAATCTTTTTTATAACTTTTTTATATTTTGTTGTGATCTTATCTTCCAAAGCAATTTTTACTCCAGGGTATTTTGTGCAGCACAGATTACGAAACCATCTCTCCAAAGTCATTTTATATTTACTTTTTCCAAGTGTGTCAGGAGTATTACTGTCCCTGAAACAATTTTTTAACATCTTTATTGAGATACAGTTCATATGTTATAAAATTTACTAATTTAAGATTTACAATTCAGTGGCTTTAGTATATTCACAGAATTCTGCAAACATCACCACAATTTAAGTTTACAGCATTTTACCCCCCCAAAAGTAACTTTGTACCCATTAGAAGTCATTCACTTCCTTTTCCCTAGTAACCAGTAATCTACTTTCCGTCTCTATGGATTGCCTATTCTGGGTGTTTTACGTAATGGGTATCATATCATATGTGACCTTTTGTGACTGACTTCTTCCACTTAGCCTTATGTTTTAAATGTTAATCAATGTTGTCATATGTATCATTTTATTACTTTTTATTAACAAGTCATATTCCAGTGCATAGATCTACCACATTTTGTTTATTCTTTCATCAGTTGAAGAACATTTGGGTGGCTTCTAATTATTTATTATTGTAAGCAATGTTACTATGAACATTCACACACAAGTTTCTGTGGGAATGTTCGTTTCCATTTCTTTTTGAGTATACTCCCAGAAGTGGAGCTGCTGCATCATGTGCTAACTTTATGTTTAGCATTTTGTGGAACTGACTGCTTCCCAATGTTTACAGCACTCCATCTGCTCACCAGCAGTTTCTGAGGGTTCCAGTGTCTCCCCTTCCTCATCAACACTTGTTATGGTTTACCTTTTTTTATTGTAACCAGTCTAGTGAGTGTGAAGTTAAATCTCATCATGATTTTGATTTGCGTTTTTCTAATGAACAATGATGTTGACATTTTTATGTGCTTATTGGACTTTTGTATGCTTTTTTTGGAGATACGTCTTTTCAGAGTCTTTGCCCTTTTTTTTATTGTGTTAGTTACCTTTTTATTACTGAGCTGTAAGAGTTTATATACTCTAGTCCCTTATCAGATAAATGATTTTCACATATTATCCCCCGTTGAGTAGGTTGTTCATTCACTTTCTTGATGGCATTATTTGCAGTTTTAGAAAAATTACATTTACATGTATTTTTTTTTCTTTTTTACTGTGCTTTTGGTATCAGAGGTAGTAAATCATCACCTACACCAAGTACATGAAGATTTACTCCTATGATTTTCCCTAGGATTTTTACCATTTCAATTCTTATATTAGGCCTATGATCTACTTTGAATTTATTTTTTTACATATGGTTTAAGGAAGGGGTTCAACTTCATTCTTTAGCCTCTGGATATTCTGTTTTTCCAGCACTATTTGATAAAAAGACAATATTTGCTCACTGAATTGTCTTCACACCTGTGATGGTTAATTTTATGTGTCAACATGACTGGGCAACTGTGTCCGGATGTTTAGTAAAATATTATTTTGCATGTTTCTTTGAAGACTTCTTTTGGATGAGATTAACATTTAAATTGGTGGATTTTGAGTAAAGCAGATTACCACCCTCCAGTATATGGGTGGACCGCATCTAAGCAGCTGAAGGTCTTAATAGAACAAAAACTGACCTTCCTGCTAAGAGAATTCTGCCAACAGACTTAAACTTCAACTCTTCCCTCAGTCTCCAGCTTTCCAGCCTATACTGCAGATTTGAACTTGCCGAATCCCTATCACCATATGACCCAATTCCTTAAAATAAATCTATCTCCCTTCCATACACATTCACACATAAATGTATCTATATATATACATCTATCTAGCTAGCTAGCTATCTATCATCTGTCTACCTATCTATATTTGTTGAGTCTATTTCTTTGGAGAATCCTGACTAATATAGAACTTTTGTCAAATGTCAATTGACTTTAATTGTAAGGGTTTATTTCTGGACTTTCCATTTTATTCCCCTAAACTATATGCCTATCCTTATGACCACAGAGCCAATTTTAAAACTTACATTTCTATTTCAGGATTCACATATGCAAGACTCATACATGCAAACAAGTAAATTAGAATCAGACTTTAAATTCATGCATGGCACACTTTTGGCTTTAAACTCTCATGAGACATTTCTGTTTCTACCCAGAGAACTGAGCAGATGAACCACTTGATTTATATTGGGCCGCTGGAAGCATTTTGTAATCTCCTTGCCACCAAAGGTGGAAAATCAGAGGATGCCAGATCTGTGCAGCTGCCTTAGTTCCAGCTCCCGAAAGTCTCACCTTTTGTCTCTTCATGGACATTAAAATTCAAATGCGTGGGCATTGTAGCCTGTTTCTGAATTTAATCACCTCCTAGATGAACAGTATCTACTTGTGTTCTTAACTGCTCCTTCTCTACTTATTACACTAAGATTTCATTTGTTCATTGCAAACGTATATATAATATCTAAGTTTATATATACATATATACGTCACTGAGTTACAATTTATTCATCATCTCAAGTATTTGTGGAAGTAAGGATTTTGGCTACAATCTTTGCTAGAAGCAGAATTTAAATACATTTGTTTGTTTTTATCAACTTCAAAGGCCTGCATTAATAATTCAAATACAATTTTAAAAGTTCAAATATATTTTCTTATAAAAACAAGAACATGAGTACTCTAAATGTTATTAATATGAATACTCTAACTTTTTATGTATTTAATATACAATACTATCACCACAATTAGATGACACAGATTTTAAAAAATTTTTAGTAATAAAAATAAGTCAGTAGTCACATAGTGAATGAAATTGTTGTGTTTAATTTTTTTGTTATTCAGTTACACATGGAATTACATGTGTGCTTGACTAATCTTAGGAGTTACTCAATACTTTCCATAATATTTCTTTTTTCATAGAAGAAAATACATTCTGAGTTCTAGATAACTAATTTCCAAACAGATTTTGAAATAAAAAGAAACTGGGGTCTGTCAAACTATGTTATATTTAAGACTTTGCTTATTTGAAAGTGAAACCGACCGGGCTCAGTGACTCAGCCTGTAATCCCGCACTTTGGGAGGCCGAGGTGAGTGAATTGCCCGAGCCCACGGGTTCAAGACCCGCCTGGGCAAATTGGAGAGACCTCATCTTTACAATAAATCAAAAAATTATCTGGGCATGGTAGCACACCCCTGTAATTCCAGCTACTTGGAAGGCTGAGGCGGAAGGATCGCAGGAGCCCAGCAGGTCAAGGCTGCGGTGGCCAGGAGCGGCCATTGCACTCCAGTCTGGGTGACTAAGTGAGACTCCAACTCAAAAAAAAAAAAAAAAAGAAAGTGAAACCATTTAGACAAATACAAAGGAGGGTTATGTTGGTGTGAAACATGCAATTTCTAAATGCTGTATCTTCCTCACTGCTGAGAAATGCTCATAGAGCTACCTGATTTGAATAATTAATTTTAAGGTCTCAGTAGAAAAATTCCAGAGAAAATATAATTATTTCACTGCCAAAATAATCAGCTATCAGCTATTACAAACTCCCCAACTTCAATTATTAATGCATAGAAATGCCACAAAAAATCCACAATATAATCTTAAGAACCTTTTTTTTTTTTTTTGTAGGAGTCTTACTCTGTCACCCAGGCTGCAGTGCAGTGGCATGCTCATGGCCACTGCAGCTTCGACCCGCTGGGCTCAGGTGATTCTTCTGCCTCAGTCTTCCAAGTAGCTGGAACTACAGGTGTGTGCCACCATCCCAGGCTAATTTTTTGATTTATTGTAGAGACAAGGTCTCGCCATGTTGCCCAGGCTGGTCTTGAACCTGTGGACTCAGGCAATCCTCTCCCCTCAGCCTCCCAAAGTGCTGGGATTACAGGTGTGAACCACTGTGCCCGGCTACAGAACGTTTAATTCTTAAGATGGATCATCCGTTTTCCATTTCCTAATAAACAGGAAGCACTTATTTCTAACATTTCCATTTAAAAGTCCTGGTTTTATTTACAGTGATGATAATGTTATCTTTTAAATGTATCTGTTAAATACATTTTTCTTGAATGAGTATTTTAACAAACAATTGCTGAAATCCAGAGGTTTTCTCACAAGATGTGAGTGATTTCACATTGCCCTAAAATATCTTCTAGCTATACAGCTTTAATTATCTTCATTTTACCTGATTACAGAGCTGGCAAGTTAGGTATCAATAATGAATGCCTATGGGGTTTATTCAGGAAAGGAGATAGGCAAAAAAAGATATAAAATGTGCTAAGTATTTGTGAATTTTATAAATATGATTGACTTATCAAGCCACATACCTCATAATTGTATGTGCCACATTGTGTAACCGTACTTTTCTTAGTTTCAACAGGAGTTTTCCAGGAGTGGATGGATGTGGCTACACAATGTAAAACATTTAAAAAATTTATATAACATGCTGAAATTATTCTCCATATTTTCAAACTTGCATTTTGGGTGAAAATTAATCTAATTTAAGTATACTTTCAACTTGTTAAAACAGATAGTTGATTTTGCATAATTCAATAGCTTTGATGTTCTAGAATGGAACATTAAGCAGCCACTTTTTCAACAAGATGAAAAGCTAATATAGTCTGCCTTAACTGTGTGAGTTTATTTCATAACTGTTTGTCCAGCTGCATTTCCCAATGTCTCACCACAGACACAGCCATAAGGAAAAAAAGAAAAAGAAAACATTATAAAGCCCCACCATAATAATAACAACTTTAACAAATAAAAATAATAAGTAAATAAAATGAAGAGAGAAGAGTCTACTTCCAAAGATGAGGAGAAATCAGTGCAAGAACACTGGCAAGACGTTTCCACGCTCACAAGGGATTCTGCCCACACACAAGCAATGGCTCCCAATCAGAATGAGTCATCACTAATGACAAATTTAGAATTAAGAATATGGATGGCAAACAGCCTGGTGAGATACAGGAGAAAGTAGACACCAAATCAAACAGGCCATGAAAACAGCCCGGGAGTTGAAAACTGACTTGGCAGAACCCAGCTGAACATCTGGAAATAGAGTGCACAACAGGAATTTCAAATACAATCATAAGCTTTAACAGGAGACTTGACCACATAGAAGAAAGAATTTCATAGCTTGAAGATCAATCTTTTGAAATAACCCACTCTGGCAAAAATAAAGACAAAAGAATTAGAAATGACAAACAAACAAAGCCTAAGAGAATGATGGGATTATGTAAAGGGACCTACAACTGATTGGCATTCCTGAGGGGAAAAAAGGAAAGTGAAAACAACCTGAAATCTCATTTTCTCATAATGTAATCTTTAAAAATACACAATGGAATATTACACAACCATAAAGAAGGACAAAAATAGGAACTATGCAACAATTTGAATGGACTCAGAGCCTATAGTACTGAGTGATCTATCACAGAAACAAAGAACTGAGTATCGCATGTTGCCACTCATAAGCAGACCTTGAACAATTATAATACTGTAAGAAAGGGATTGGCAATAGTAGGAAACTGCCAGGGGAGAGGGGCACACCTCATCAGCAAGGGTACCTGCATAATGAATATTTGTATACCTAACCCTGAATTGTACCCCCATCTTTAAAATTAAAATTTTTTAATTTTAAAATAAAAATTTAATGTGTGATGTTTTATTGTCATGCTAATTAATTTTTGAAGAACTTTTTTTATGTAGAAATAATCTACTCATTTCACATTTAAGTGAAAGTATAAGATTTTTATTTTTAGCATATCTGTTTCAGTAGCCCATTCAATTTTATATAATCCATTATTTAAGAATTTATTTGAATGTTTGATGTCAAATAACAGTGGTACCAGAAAATAAATGTAAGGCCTTTTTAAAAGATATATAAGATCCAATATATCTCAATTGGTTACCGATCAACAAAAAATGTCATTCTCCCCAAATGACAGATAAAAACAAAACTTCACTGCATTTATCTCTGAATTTTCCTTTTAAAGTAAAGGAGGAAGGTCTGAATCCTTGAATTTTCATATTTGAGAGAAGAAATTTTGCTGGAGACCAGCTCCAGGAGAGAGTCAGGGCCTGAATGGGGAGAATCAGGAACGGCAAAGAAGAACGACAGGAGTCAACTTCTTGGGTAGAGTTCAGGACTCTGCCAATTTTTATTCAATTCTTGCATGCTTATATAGTTTTTTTTACTGACCCCTGTACCCACAAAAATGCAACACACGTTACACATTAAATGTTTACATCATGTTTTTTCCTTTTGTTTATGGGGAAGTTGACCTTTACAAGTTTCTTTTTGTTCCTTCCTGCTATCAGTGGTGTTAATTATGTAACAAAACACCAGCTGCCAAGAATTTATCAGCCACAACCTGTGACCTCTAGGCCAACTGAATCTCTTCCCTTCGCTATTCTATTTCTTTTCCTTTACTAATCTATTTTCTTAATACACTTTTAGCAGCAATATATTGACTTGTTTTTTCTTTTATATAACCACCCTTATCTTACCCACTACGAATTCTTAATACTCTATATTAATTAATTTTACTATTAATTTAAAAATTTAACTTTCTTAATTCTAATTGCCTTATCTATATTACTTGCTATTTTCTTATCACCTATTTTACATTTTATATTTCTAAACAAAACTTACGTCTAAATCTACACTTATATATTAAATTAATCTTACTTCTAATCTTAAATGTATTTAATTTTAAACCTACATTAAGTGTGTATAATTTTAAGTTTACCTTAAAACTTAATTGTTTCCTATTCCTTCTATTACTCATATTTAACTAATACCTACATCTATAATAAACATTTATCTTTTAATTATAACTATTTATTTAATTCAATACTTTAATTTTAACCCTTTTTCTAATTAAACTATAATATTTCTTAAATCAAAAGGCATGTCTGTAACTTGTTTTTCCCGAAAACACCTGTTTTTGGAGATACTCTGCCTCAGTTTCTCACTTCCTCATCAATCACAACTGTCAATGTTGTTACTTATAAAGGGTATGAGGAAGTACTTGTTTTTCCTTTTTAGCTAAAGTTTGCAAAATTTCATGGGAAAGGGGGTAGAAAAACATTCCCTTGTCCCTTCAGGGGGGAAATTTTTGCTATTGAGTCCTTTTTACGTTTCTATACATAGGTTTACTGCTAATTCCACATCCTTGCACATTCTAGCTAATTGTTTTATTTATCAAAGGATGTGTTTTTCAAGCCTAAGCACGCATTCCTTTAAGACCAAAAGGAGTCTTTCAATGGGATCCATGGGGCTCTGCCTCCATCGTGGCCGCTTACCACTGGGGCTCTGCTCCCAGTCAGCATTTTTTTCCCATTTTCGGGTAACCTCCATTTTGCCTCTTTAGGGGTTGCGGCTTCTGGCAATATTTCACAGTAAAAAATTAAATTGCTAGCCTAGCCAATAGAGATTTTGAAAATAATGACTTAATTTCCTAAAATAATATTTTAAAATAATTTAGCCAAACTACAGGAGCAATGTCAAGTACCAATACAATAAATATGTTTTTGCATCTGTTATATTTAAATTTTCCACAGAGATTTTCTTTCATGTTATAATTTACCTAGCAGTTTTCTGATATATATGTGTTAACAAAAACACTTTGAAGAACAGTTTAGGATAATGGGTGAACACAGAAAATGAGAGTAAATGTGACTCTATTTTCATTGAGTATCTTTACTTTTCAGATGACTTGCTTTAAATTTTACATTAGCTCTGAATGTAAGGACACACTTTTCTCATTGTAGATTTTACTGTGTTTTCACAATCTAAGATTCTAGTTACCAAATAATACAACAGGTAGCCTACCTCTGTGGTTGCAAAGATAGCCTTCATGCTATAAATCAATGCGCTAGCTTGTTGTAAACTGCTGTGAAGCCAGACCACCTGGAACAATTCAACACCAAGAGAGGTATGAATTCCCTCTATCTATCTTAATAAACTATTAACTCCAAAATATTTTAAATGCTTACAGTTTTATTCCAAAATAAAAATGCTCAAATCTAGTTATGGAAGCTTAATTAAATCATGTTTCATTTCTCAATGTCTTTCTTATGCTCTGCTATTTAACTACCACTATAAAAACATAGGTTCTCTGAACTAATAAAAATAATTGACAAACTAAATTTCTGAATTTAAACAGCATTTTACTATACTGACAAAGAGTTTATCAATACTAACAATAGCATTGGATTTGTCTATTAATACTAACAATTATATTGAATTTGCAATATAATTAATGACTACTAATGTTGCTACAGCATCGTATATTGGCCCAGATTAGCAACTGTGATTATAAAGCACTGAGTCTGAAACGAGATTTTCTAGGTTCAGACCTCGGCTCTTCTAATTATTACTTAAGTCTGATTTTGGACAAAGTACATGACCACTTTCTGCCTCAGTTTTGTCATCTGTAACCATTATAATAATGACACAACCCTGTAGGGCTGTGATAAAGGTTAATTGGGTTAGTATTCTATTTATAACAGAGCCTGGAGTGCATCAATACTATATATGAGTTCAAAAAATAATTGATGTAATAATGTCTTATAAGATCATGTATTAAATGACAAACATTTTCAATTTTGTAATGTCTACTATAATTTTGAATAGTGGGTTGTTCTGGAGAATAACTAATGAAAGTAAATCACGCACCCATAGAAAAAAGAAAAGACTCATTAAATTTTCTAATAATACAAAACTGAGAGCACAGCTAACAGTTTAGATAACATGCTGGCATTCAAAAAGTCTGCTAAAAACGATAAGCTGATTCTAGCTAGATAAAGTTGAGTAAGAAAAAAAGGCAGTTCTAATATTTAGATTATTTTAATGAACAAGTCTAATACAAAAGAATTTAGCTTAACAGAGGTTTTATGTATGTCCTAGTAAATGACAAGTTCAAAATTAGTCAACCATGTTACAGTTGCCTCCAATATCTATTAGTCTTTAGACCAAATTAACAAATATGTAAAGTCAGTTATATTATTAAAAGTTATTCTATACTCTGGACAGGTGTTAGCATTTATAGAATATTAGAAATAAAGGATAGTATCTTTTAAGATGGGTATTGACTAGCTAAAGTAAGTGTGGAAGATGTCAGGACAATTGGATAATGGAAACCTCAGCGAAGATAAAACAATTGCATTAAATAAGGCAATTTGGTCTAAGAAGAGAATACAAAAGGTACATGATAGCTGTATTCAATATCTTAAGTTTTGTAAAATTCTTAAAAGGAAATATGTTTTGTTTCTGTGACTTCTGAAAACAGAAGTAATTTCAAAATGCTTAAACGCCCACCATTTTAATAACATTTCTCTATGAAAATCTTTCTTCTTGACACATCCAGTGACAGATTTCTCAGTTAAAGAACCCTAATACTAAACTCTATCTAAAACTGTTGGGTCTTAAATCCTTTCCTGCCTTTTCTCTGCTACCTTGCACCTTCATGATTTTTTTTTTCCTTCTTCTTCTTCCTTTGCTTCTTCCTTTGCTTCTTCCTTGTCAGGTTCTCCTTCCTTCTTCGCTGGATTAGGAGTTCAGAGAGATTCTACCTAAGTTCTCTCTATATACTTTCTCAACCAGAACCACGCTCTCTCTATGTCTGCAAATATAAGCTCTCTCTATATCTGCAAATATACAACTGGAACTGCACTTAAACTCTCCCTCATTCATTTGCAGTATCATGTGCTCATTCTTTCTGAAGGACTTCCCAATTCATTTCCTTAGCCCTGTTTTAGGTGTATCCATCTACAACCTTGTAACCCAGAGTCTCTGTCACAGCTTAAGTCATCTAGGGACACCAATTTCAGACCAAGGTAGTACTGGGGAAATATAACTAAAAACAAAATCCCCTGCAAGCTCAGAAAAACTTCTCCATAAAGGTAGAAGAGAAAGAAAACAGTATTATTATTGAATAAGCATTAAATCAGAGTGTGATATGCACCCCAGGCCATCTTCTAAGACAGCCATCCCCAACCTTTTGGGCATCAGGGACTGGTTTCATGGAAGACAGTTTTTTCACGGACCATGGTTGGAAGTGGTTTCAGGATGATTCAAGCATGTAACATTTATTGCACACTTTATTTCTATTATTATTGCATTGTAATATATATTGAAGAATATATGTACATATATACGAAAAAAAGAGGCAAGAATGGGAAGGGTAAATAAAGTAATGGGCAGGACACTTGTGGACTAAAGTGTCAGATTCTGACTTAAAAACCTGCCACCAGGTGCAGCTGTACAACTGAAGTGCATCAACTCACTTGCCACTCTCGCATAGGGTTTTGACATGAGTCTGCAAGTAATTGGCTTATTATGGTCTCTATGCAGTCAAACCTCACTGCTTATGTTAATCTGTATTTACAGCCACTCTCCAGCACTAGCATCATCACCTCAGCTCCCCCTCAGATCATCAGGCATTAGATTCTTCTAAGGAGTGAGCAACCTAGATCCCTCATGTTGGGAGCCAGCCACGGAGGCCCACTGAACATTAGGGATCAGGGAGGGCTGTGGACCCTGAGACCGCTAGGATGTGTTCGGGAGCCGTTGACCCCATTTTCCTCCTCCTTTTACCATGCAGCGCAAGTACCTAAAGGAACTCTGCTGATCTAAGCTGAAGGCTCTGTGACTGTGACAGTCATGGCTCACTCTAGAAACCCATTGTTCCTGTTTCCCATAAAACTGTGGCTTCGGCTTAGGTATTAGATATGATTCAAATTCAGGTCACATTTGGGAGCCTCTTATACATGATATAAGCTTCTTTATAAGTTTTAAAAGTATATTTGTAGAATTAGTTTATACATTTAGAGAGCTGTTTCCAGCTCTAGATGGTATAGATGATTATCTAGGGTTACCAGAAATGGCCCAGCACGAACTTTGGACTGGGACACGTTCCTAAGGGCCCAGCATCCACTTTGGGCTGGGCTGCATTCTTTTAAACCGGTTCTTTAGTTACAATTAGTGTAAGTTTTTTCTACTTATAATAGAAGCTGAATTTATTTTATTCATAGAAAGTATTATAGCATAGGTTACTCTACGTCAGGGAATTATATTAGTCCAAGCATGATCATACATGATACTTTGAGGTTTTATAAGAATTTAGCTAACTTTAGAAATTTCATTGTCCCCACTTTCTACTAATTGCAGTTTTGGCTTTAGTATAATTACAGTTTGTATTTGGGTTTATTTTAGAAGCTTTATTGCTGATGATCAGCCTTATATATCAGGATTAGGAATTAGAAACTTTTATAGAAATTAAGATAGATACATAGGATTTTAGAATTGCCATTTTGTTAAGAGATCATAATCAATTGTTCCTGGAAATGGCCCAGTGTGATCTTTGGACTGGGCCACATTCTTTAGGAACTGGTTTGAGCTATATTTAAGAGTTTTTTATAGTACAGGTAAAGTTAGCACAGAATAGAAAGTTATTAGGATTTAAGTCAGTCATTAGGTGTTGAGTATGCATAAGTTTTAGAAGTTATTGATTATTAGGATTTTATGATGGTAAAATTGTTGTATTGCTTTTGAGGAACATAAACCAAGCATAAGGAACAGTGAGATAAGTTTTGGATTGTCCTTCCTCATGCTTGGGAAAATACCTGGTGGGTGGGGGGGATGCGCCTCACTTACCTGGCCTTGTGTTCATGTGAATGTCTTGTGATTTAACATGTAAAAATTTGGGATAAAAGACTCACGGTTTGTCCCAATAAACAGCTTCTGCTCATTTCACTGAACAGTTGTCCACTTTCTTTCTTTCTCTTTCTTCCTCTTTATATGTATCCCTCCATCTTTCTTTCTTTTAATATCTATCCTCACTACAGAATCGGTTTCTGCACTAGACAGAGTCCAGTCTCTTTCTTTCTCCTTATTTCTCCAGAATATTCGCAGACGCTGCCCCCCCTTTCAGGGACCCTCTAAATCTCTTTTTGGGGGCTGGCCCCCCGCACCCTCACATGTGCAGTTCACAGTAGGGTTCTTGCTCCTATGACAATCTAATGCTGCGTGGAACTGATAGGAGGCAGAGCTCAGGCAGCAATGGGAGCAATGGTGAGCAGATAAAGCAAGCTGGCTCACCTGTGGCTTGCCTCCTGTTGTGCTGACTGGTTCCTAAAGGGCCACGGATCATGGTCTGAGGCTTGGGGACTCCTGTGCTAAGAGACTGCAAAGGCAGAAAGGAGACTCACCTACATTTATATAGCAAACAGTTTCAACCCATTATAGACATGTTGTTAAGATACATGATAAGTAGTTCTCAAGTAAGAGAGCTCTTGACAATGCCACTTGTTGCACATAGTTTATTCTAAATTTACCTAATAATTGGGATGACCATCTGTATTAGTTAACTGGCTTTATCCAAAGGAATAACAAACTTCTCACATCTTTATGACAATAGGTAGTTTTGCAACTTGGAGGCATCCACCCAAGTTAGGCTCCAATCCTCCCACAGAAACTAGGGCATAGAGATGCTGTCTTCCTTGATGATTACATTTCGGAAAGATGGCTCTCTGGTTCTTGAGAGAAATCTTCCTGGGACATAAAGATAACAAGAGACATATTTAGCTTTTAAAAAGTTTGTATATATTTCAAATGTGCACAGTAGGAATTTGCAAGTATCTAAGATAAGTCCTTTAAGAAAAGAAATGAGGGGAGTTTCTTCCCATATTTTCAACATGGAGAAGCAAGCCTTATTTATGTGCATTTTCCCTTACAATAGAAGGAAGGAATTGAAAATGAAAAGGAAGAAAGCAAAGAGATAATATTTGTCATACATCTTAAAATGCAAAGAAAATCAAATGGCTAAAGAGAGAAATCAAGGATATTTGTTATATAACTACTTACAAATGGGTGATGATAGCAAGGAAATCATTCTTCCTGTTATTAAGAAAGAAAATACAGTACATCTTATGATTTAATTTATAATTATAATATTTACCATTTATATCATTCAGCCCAATAAAATTAGCCCTACAGATAAATGTGGAAGCCAAAACAACTTTTTTGGTATGTGCCCAGTATTGTTCCTGAAAGGTAATCGAGAAACTAAAAGGAATTGCACTGGGAACAATTTGCACAAACATATTTTCCAGAATATGCTCTGAGAAAAGAAGAATGCATGGTAGAATAAATATGAGAAAAATTGCATTTGTCTCCTGGAATTAAAGGTTTGCAGGGTATATTTCCATATTAATGCCTCTGTGAAGTACAGTGTTGAAGACACCTGTTTAACATTTGTGAAAGTAGCAAAGACCATCTGAATAAGAGACAGAGCCTGTGTATTCTGAGCTTGCTACAACAGAGGAGTCGGCCATCATACATTGCTGGCAGAGACTTAAAGGTAGGCAGGGGGATGTAAACTCATTACATGAAAAAGGGAAGGTTTCAGATGTGCTCTGATTAGAAATTGTTGCTGTGGAAAAGCTGGAGGTAGGCTATCTAGAAGTAAGGAACTTCATGTGGATCGGAGAACATATTTGGCTTTTTCTAGTTGGTCCTGAGTTGGTAGTGACCCAAAATGAAGAAGTTGGCAGTCATTGACTTGGACAAGTCCTGACCATTCTGGGCTAGTTGTTGAAGAGGTTGTAGGTCTGAGTTGTAGAGACTTGTTAGCCTGGCCATCGTCTGTGTGTATGTTCAGTCTCTCGCTTTGTTTAACCCAGAATTTTCAAACTTTAATATGCTGACTTTTTTAAATGAGATGAAAAAAAATTTTAGATTTCTATGTACTCTGGAACAATCTGTAATATCAGGGATGGTATCTATTTCTTGGAAGTCTGGTAGAAGTTAAAATCTGCTGTTTTAATAAATTCTTAAATATTTTGAAAGATAATATAAATAAGTTAGCTTTGAATAGCCCTAAAGATATACGGTGAAACCTGGTCCCCTGGCTATCCTAGTGGGAAACTCAGGACATTTATATGTCTTTACTTATACCTATATCAGGGGTGCCAAAAAAGTACACATATTTTAAGAGATGTTATCTATGTATTACTTTTAGTTCGCCATAATCAGAAGTGCCTGGATGCTGATGGTAACCACTCTGAGCAAAAGTAATTGCAGAAGTCAAATGTGACTTGTATTCATCTTTTGTTATTGATATATATTGAGTATTGAAATTTTAATACAGTCTTTTCCTTTCTTAAAATGTGTATACATTTTTTGGTACCCTATGTATAATCATTTTTTCCTCTTATAAAAAATAGCACTTTACTCTTTTTAAACTTCTTGATATGTATCAGTGATTATACCATATTAACACCTAGAGATAGGTGTTTAGGTTTTCCCAGTTTTTTGTTTTTACATAGATGTCAGCTGTTAACTGTCTTGTGTATACATCCTTATCCATATATTGAGCCTATTAGGTGCTTAAATTCCTAGAAGTAAAATTTTTGAATAAGAAAATTGTAAACATTGATAGATACTGTCAATTTGCCCACCAGAGAGACTGTGTCAATTTGAATCCCTATGAACAATTTTAAAGTGGGCCTGCTTCCCACACCTTGGCCAACACAACCTTCTATTCAATGTCAGACAATAGATTAAAAATAGTATCTTCTAATTTTTTTATTTGATTTTGTATTTTTATGAGTAAGATTAAACATACTTTTATGTTAAAAATTCATCTTTATTTTGTTATTAATCATAACCTTTGTCCCATGTTTTCATGAGTGACTTGCTTTATAGATTTGTGAGAATTTATTATAAATAAAATTAGTCATGTGCCTATTAAATATGCTATAGAATTTTCCCCCAGTTTACTAGATGTATTTGTGTTGTAATGATAGTGGTGGTGGTGGTTTATGGCACTTTTCTATACAATGATTTGAAATTAAGAGATCACATTTATTTTTTTTTATATCTCCTGGATTATGCCTAAGAGGAACCTGTTTAGAAGTTTAGTTTATTTTCAGTCCCAAATTTACTGTGAGTACTTTAATGAACTCATGTTTTGCATTTACCTTTTGTTTCAACTGAAATTTATTTTGGTGTGAGAAGAGGGTTAAGCATTCAGCTTTACCTTTATTCCAGACAGCTAATGTCAAGAATAAAACCAGATCAAGTCATTTTAAACATTTAAAAATGTATTGTGTACACAAAAGAACAATTTAAAGAACCAGAGGACCTCAAGCAAAAAGTGGTAAGAGGCTGTATTCACAGCAGCTATGACACAGTTAATAAAGCATAAAGAAAGAACAGTTTTGAGCTTTTTTGTGATAGGCTATTATACATTAACATTCTTTTTAAGATAAGAAATACTGTAGATGATTTGTTTAATTTCACTGAATCATGCTGATAAGGACAAATTTTACATTTTGTGCTTTGCTTATGATTAGATCTAGTGTTTCAGGAAAATCAAGGTGATTCATGTTTTGACTGTAAGGCTATGGGTAGTTGGCCTTGGGTTAGATCTACAGTGTGGCCACCATTTTTATTTATTTACTTAACATTAGTCAGTTATTTCCTCCAAACGAATCTCTATTTGTAATCCCTAGACTTGAAATATAGTGTTACATAAGATGAAATCTTATTTATCGGCATTATTTCACGCTTAGATACATAATTGTTTAAGGTGGGGTCTTTCCCTCTAAAACGTCTATTTTTTTAAGACTATATTTAAATATAACTTAAATAAATTTATATATTTAACTTATATATTTTTATATTATTGGATAGTATATTTTATAGATCAAATACACAAAAAGTACCCCTTAGACAGTACAGTATAAAGGAGAAAATGTAGAATTTCCAGATTTTTTTTTATACAGTACTTGTCTAAGGGGTAGTTTTTGTTTTAATTTCTAATTCTGCAATTAATGTCTGGTTTTATTGCATTATGATGGAGATTGGTATCCATATTCTTATTACCTTTTGAAATATGTTAACAATTTCTTGGAAAATTTTGATTGCTAGCCCGTAGCAAAGATGTGGTCTTTGCTTTCAAAACATAGGGTACAATACATTAATGAAAGTTACCTTCATAACCATATTGGCATGTAATTCAAGTTTGCCATTATTACTTGTTTTCTACTTGATTAACCATGGGTGAAAGAGATGAATTAATGCCTCATATACATTTGTCTTTCCATTTATTTCTCCTTGTATTTCTGTAACTTTTGCTTCATTAGCTTTCTCGTGTCATAAATATTCCTGACTACTTCACTGAAGTCTCCTCCACTTGTCTCTCTGTTTTTATGCTTGCCTCCCTGTGGTCTTTTCTCCATGTGGCATCAAAGGTGAAATTTTAAAATATGTAACAGATCACATTAGCCCCATTTTAAAAAGTGTTCAATGGGTTATTCTCTTCAGGAATAAAATCTAATCCTCATATTATGGCATATCTCCTAGATTGGGTTTCCTGGAAACAGACTCAGGGATGAAGTTTATTATGCAGCACGTTTACCAGATCATGCACTGGGAGAAATCATACTGCAATACAGTTGCAAAGAAGGCCTGAGCCCACTCCACAGGGAACTTTGGAGTAGAGTAGCGCTTTGAAGTCATCCCATATTTTTTTCAGGGGCTTTGGTTCCACTACCCCAACCATTTATTTGAAGCTGTGACCAAGGAAAATGGGTATCTCCTTGGGTGAGCCATATTCCTTCCTCAAAGAATCATTCATAAGCCATCAGGAGCAACACCCCTGGAAGCCAGAGTAGTCAACGAATACTTGAGTCATAGCATTTCCTAGATAAAACACTATATATACAGAACCTACTATTGGCCACTGGTTAGACATCAGACTGCATTTTCCTTTCTGCTTCCATCCATGTTCACCCCTCATCACACTCCTGCCTTAGTTGCCCAGCAGTTTTCTCTCAGTGCCTTGGCATTTACTTCAACTTTCACCTGGAAAAGTCTTCCAGGAGAGCTTTGTGTACCTTCATTTCTCTCTTTGTTCTGGTCTTTACTATAATTTCACTTTCTTATTTTGAATACTTTAAAAATGTTCCTGTCCTCTACCTCAGTCACTTTCTTGTTTCTTATCTTTATTTTTCCTTATGCTATCTGTCATGTTCATAAAACAAATATTGTATTTGTTTCATTATTTATTCCTTATTTGTGGCTCATAAGATATAAGACCTGTGAGGTCAAGGGCAAATCATATGTAAAGTGTTTTCATTACTTTATTATCATTGTCCACAGAAAATATAGAATGAATGAATAAAATCTGACGAGGACAATTTATCAATTGTGAAAATGTTCTTGTGTCTGCTAATTTCTGTTTTTTTTTATGTTTTAATGTTTTTTCCCAGCTTTATTGAGGTATAACTGTTTGATAAAAATTGTATTTAAGGTATACAATATATTGATTTTATATATGTATATATTGTTAGAGCCTTTTCACAACTAAGTTAATTAACATATCTTTCACCACACATAGTTACTGTGTGTGTGTGTGTGTGTGTGTGTGTGTGTGTGTTGAGAACACTTAAGATCTATTCTCTTAGCAAACTTCAAGTATGTAATGCAATATTATTAACTATAGTCACCATGCTGTACATTAGATTCTGAGAACGTTTTCATACTGCATAACAAACTTTGTACCTTTAATAAACATCTCCCTATCCTTGCTCCACTCTAGCCCTTAGCAACCACCATTCTACTCTCTGCTTCTATAAATTTGACTTTTTGTTTGATTCCACATATAAGTGAGATCATACATTTGTTTTCAATGATGTAAATGTTCCAATTGTTGCATCACTTATGTGGTTTTGTTTTTGTTTCCACCTCTTTTGCTGTATTTTTCCCTTGAGTATTTTTTATCTCATTCTTAAACTCTTCATGCATAAAGATCGTAGTTATCAAGTTCTTTGATTCCCTAGAAAAATAGTTCATGAAAGTTTTTATCCACTCCATGCTAAAATATTTTGGTGGCTGTCTTTGCTTTCAGCTGTTCATATTCTGTTATGACTTTTTTTCTTGTGCCATGTTCTTTTTACATTTTTGCACACATTTCAATGTAAGAAGTTTTTTTTTTCAGCCCCAATTATTTACAGAATTTAATGAGGAATTAGACTAGATGAATATCTTAGGCTGACAAGAAAAGAGGGTGGTAAGCTTCTATGTTGCAAAAATGGAATATGCATAGTTTTGTTTTCTTCAATTCCAATTCCCTTGCCACTCCAAGAGGCTAGGAAGGATTAGAGGCTTCTTCAGCCAGGATGCAGCCTAGATCTTGATGTCTAACACAAGAGTTAATTTTTCATTGAATGACACCAACCACTTTGGAAACCTCCTACTCTGACAAATCTCTTCATGATCAGCAGTGGCTGGTGCTCTCTCTCAGTCTTCTCTCTCAAAATGGTTCAATGTTTCATGCACTTGGCATCCTTTATAATCCTTTATAAATCCTTTATAAATATGTTTTAAAGTATGGGATTATTATATTATCTAAGATAAAATTTCCATTACTATTTCTCATTTTCTTTATTAAAAGTAGACAAAGATTTTGCTTCTGCGGCTTAAAAGTGAAAATCTCCATGGTTATCTTTTAAGAGCAGATATTTTATTGTGTTTACCATTTTATCTAGTCTTACTCATTGATACATATTTTGCATCACTTTAGAGCCAATATGAGCAATTATATGTCACTAAAAATAATTTATTTCATTTAGCCATTAAATTTTATTGGTGTACATTTTAAAGCATTATTTTATACTTGTTTAATATTCTATATCTGTAATAAGTCCTTTTATTTTTTTTGGATTTTTTGTAATATTTTGACTTGCTCTGAATATATTAATTATATTCCTCTTAAAGTCTTCTGTTCTCTAAAATCTTGAGATTAATTTCCTGTCAAATTTGTGACTCATGTTAAGAAAACACATTTTCCTCAAAATGTGGGTGATTTTTTGCTAGCTCCTTATATTTTTGCATGATGATTTCTGCTTGCCTGGCTATGGATGTATGTTCTGACATCAGAGCTGGCCTCAGGAGATTGTGGGAACAAACTGCTGGTATATTGTGCCAGGAATTTCTGTCTGATTATGTCTGGCTTCAGTGAGCCAGGCTCTCTCCCTTGCCACTTTGCTCTGAGCGCAAATGCAGCTGATGCCCAGGGAAGGAAAGGACTCTGTCCAGCTATTCCACATGCACTCGCCCAAATAATCCTTTCTCTGGGGGTCTCCCCAACTGTTTGTATGTGTTGACTTTGGGCTTGAAGCATGCTTTGGTACCATTCCACATCTGCCACACAATCCTCTTCTGTATGTCTTTTGGGCTGTGGTTGAGGCAAACTTTTTTCTCAGTTTTCTGTACTTAGTGAATTTCTCAAATTATATAGTTTATTGATAAAAGATATTCTAGTTTCTCATTACCACTTCAGATTTATTATTTTGTTTAAAAAATGTCCTTTTAAAAGATAATTTGGGTTAGAGAGGATGAACATGTTTTCAGTAAGCCATCTTTATCCTTATACAGCATTTTCTATGATTTCTGATTTGAAGTCTATTTTTTGTTTGCTTGTTTGTTTGTTTTGTTTTTGTTTTACCCCTCTGGCCTGGGTTAAACATTTCTAAGAAGGCAATGTACTATCTATGTAGAGTTATGTCTTTTAGAAACTGAGGGTTTGTTTATTTTTTTAAGTCAATCAAATTTAGCAGTGGAGGGTTGTAAAACAACTTTTATTGACACTAATATTAATAAGTTCTGATAACCCACTACCAGCGGATTTGTTTATTTTAGTAGAATTTTTTGTAAGGGAATTTTTACCTGCAGAATATTTTCTCCACATGTGTTTAAGGGATGAAGCAGATTCCAAAGACCATAATAGTAGAAAATATGGTTTAATTGTAGGTGACATATTAAAATGCAATAATCCATGGTACAAAGTCTGAATAATATTATTATACATTTCATTATCTAATAATTTTAAATGAAACTATTTTAATTTTCTCAACTCATGATTTAGGTTATTTGGGGGCTTTAAATATTTATTTTTATTTCATTTCATTCTATTTTATTTTTGTAGTAACAGGTTCTCACTGCGTTGCCCAGGCTGGTCTCAAACTCCTGAACTCCAGCAATCCTCTCACCTCAGCCTTCCAAAGTGCTGGAATTACAGACATGAGCCACACACTCAGCCTAAACATTTATGCTTTTCATTTTTGTTGTCATCACCACAGTATGCAAATTTTGGAGTGCACACAGAGCACATATGAATCTATGCAAAAATGTAGATTTTACCCTCCACATTAAATGACTGTAATATTCTGTGGTTTTAAGTTTGCTTTTATTAAAAATTGGGGAATATGTCAAAGACAACATAAAAATCTTATATAAAAAATTGGAAATATCTGAATGTAATAAAACTATGCAATTAGAATATGCTTGAACCATCAATTTACAAAAACGACTCAATCTGTAGTGTATATTTTATTATTTGATTCTAGGGGGAGCTGGAAAATTGTGCAGTTTATATAGGCATATAGAAATTGTTATATATAAAATTTCTGGAGTCTTATAATTTTAATATTTCATCTTTACATTAATATTTTATAACCTTTTTACAAGCTTTCTGGGATTTACAATAGTAGTAACCTAAGGTAATGGATAGCTATATTCACCAAGTGACTCTGAGAACCTGGAGTTCGATTAACTATTTATCACAGATCCTAGTAGGTACCAGAAAGTGTCTTTGTCACTCTTTTCTCCCAGATTGATTATTTATCCTCAAAAACAAACAATTGAATGAGGATAGCAGTGCCTTGAGACATTCACTGTATATACTTTTAAAAGTCAGTATTTTCTAAGGGGTAAGTTCTTTACCTACTAATTTTGTGTCCTGAAAATAGTTATAAGCTAGCCTTCAAAAAGTGGACTATAGATTGCTAGAAGGATATACTGCATATGCTTTATTTGCTTCACCATGCTTCTCACCACTTTTCTTTGACCTACTCTCTGCCAGGGGAGGCTGATATACGTAGGACACATCATTGCTACCTCATGCCCCTGGGTTTTGGTGGGCCTTGATCAGTGGAGAGGCTTGACAGTATATCTGAGGGAGTATACATCTATGAAGTGGCCTATGACTGGCTGCATCACTACACTGAAGGTTACATCTCTGCTCAAGGCAGCTCTCTCAACCTGACTTTCTCCTTCTGAGATACAGGAACTGCTATCTCTCCTTGTTGTTGACATAGTAGTCTAAGTAATATCAACACAGATGGTCTCATATATCACAGTGAAAAGAGCAAAGTCACTAGTAAAGAAAAGAAGGCCAATTTCAATAGTCTGTTCAAATGAAGTAGCCAATATCAATTTTTTGCTCATGGACAGTAAGAACTAATATTAATTATTTTGTTATAAGTGAAAGAAGCCCATGTCAAATTGTCGTAAACCAAAAAGAATTAGCTCTTGTAAATGGAAAGTGAAAACTAGACACCCATTTCAGTACAGGTCGGGAGTTCATACATTGTTACTTGGACATTTATGTACATTACTTCACACTCCTCAGCCCGTTTTCTGCAACTTCTCCCTTTACTATTTCTTAGTTCTTCTTTTGGGAGGTTTCAGTCTCAGAAAACTCTATGTCTATCTAAGCTGAACTTTCATCTGAGCTTATAATGTCTTAGGTAAGATAACTTCTGTTTTTTTCATGTATTATAGAAAAAAACCCTGTTCTTGCTTTAATTAGAAAAGTTAAGATTGGGTGATTGTTTCCAAACATCAGTCAGTGCAGCGGGGACCATGGAATTCACTAACTGTCCAGGAGTGTAACAAATGGATGTCTGTGATCATAAGAATGGGGAGTGGAGTTGCCCAAATAAACAACCAACTATTAATAATATTTACTACGTACCTAATGGGTATAGGCACTTTCTTAAATAATAGGGATATAGTCTTCAATAAAATCTCTGCCGTAGTAAAGCTTACTTTCTGGTTGGGATTACCAATGGTAAAAATAAGCAGACTGGTAATATGTAGCTGCCTACTTGCTTTAACACAAATTCAATATGGCAAAAGGATAGAGAGTACTGAAAATCATTAGGAAAGGACTCTCTGAAAAGATGACTTTGCAGCAAGACCTGAAGGAAGAGAATGAGTGAGTCAAGAGGTTGTTTGAGAAGTTCAGGTAGTGTGTGTAGGATGGTTTCGAAGACAGCAACAGAGTAAGCATTAATTAGCAGAGAGAATAAGAGAGGAAATTTGAATATAAGAATGGGAAGTAGTAAGAGACCAGATTAACTTTTGCTGAATATAATGGGAAACAACTGATTGGGGAAGTGACTTTTTTTGTTTGTTTGTTTTTTTGAGTTGGAGTCTCACTGTCGCCCAGACTGGAGTGCAGTGGCTGCTCCCGGCCACCGCAGCCTCGACCTGCTGGGCTCCGGCGATCCTTCCGCCTCAGCCTTCCGAGTAGCCGGAATTACAGGCATGCGCTACCACGCCCGGCTGATTTTTTGATTTATTGTAGAGATAAGGTTTCGCTGCCCAGGCGGGTCTCGAACCCGCGGGCTCAGGCAATCCACTCACCTCAGCCTCCCAAAGGCGCAGGATTACAGGCTGAGCCACCAAGCCCGGGGGAAGTGACTTTTTAAAATTATATTTTAAAAGAATCATTCTTCTTCTAGAGAGAGAATCAAATATAAGAGGTTAAAAATAGATGCTGGGAAGTCATTTTAGGAGACTGTTGCTTTGGACCCAGTAAAGATAATTGGCTGGCCGGGCTCAGTGGCACAGCCTGTAATCCCGCGCCTTTGGGAGGCTGAGATGAGTGGATTGCCTGAGCCCGCGGGTTCGAGACCCGCCTGGGCAGCAAGACCTCGTCTCTACAATAAATCAAAAAATCAGCCGGGCGTGGTAGCGCATGCCTGTAATTCCGGCTACTCGGAAGGCTGAGGCGGAAGGATGGCCGGAGCCCAGCAGGTTGAGGCTGCAGTGGCCGGGAGCGGCCACTGCACTCCAGTCTGGGCGACAGAGTGAGACTCCGACTCAAAAAAAAAAAGATAATTGGCTGATGGAGGTGATGAGAAGATTCTGGATCCAGGATAGACTATGTTCTGAAGGTATAAATAACAGGACTGGCTAATGAATCTGTATGAAGTGTAGGAGGAAGAATTAAAGATATCTTGATGGTGGTTCAGCCTGTGTCTTAGTCAGTTTGGAGTGTTATAAAAGGCAACATAGACTGGGTAGCCTAAAAAGTCAACATGCATTTCTTATAGTTCTGGAGGCTGAGAAGTCCAACATTAAGGCACTGGCAGATTTGGTATCTGATGAGGGCACTCTTCCTGATTTGTAGATGCTGCCCTTTTTCCTTATTATCCTATCCTTATCCTTTTATCCTTATCATATTATCCTGACATGACAAAAAGAGGGCTAAATCTCTTCTTTTTATCAAAATTCCAATTCCATCATGGAGGCTCTACCTTTATTACCTAATTATCTCCAAAGGCCCCGCCTCCCAGTACCAGCACAATAAGGCTTCAACATATGAATTAGGGTGGAAAGACACAAATATACAATCCAAAGAAATCTGAACAATTGCATGAAGGTTGTGTCATTGATTGAGATGGAAACATTACAAAGGTACAATTTCAGGTTCATGAAATCAAGAGTTCTATATTGGACCTGTTAGAGTTTGAGAGTTGAAATACCAAGTATGCAGTTGAAAATGCAAGCCTAGAATTTATTGGAAATACAAATTTGGAGTGTATACATCTAGAACTGAAGACATAAAATTGGGAATTCATAAGCATAAAACCACACTGAGAATGGGGAAGGGAGTGATTTGCCAAAGGAATATCAAGATGTTTTTGAATTGTAAATGGATTAAGTATAGAACACTTAAGAATACATATTTTGATTCTCTTTTCCCATCTGGTACCAGTTTTTACTAAGTGTGAAGATTATTCATGATGTTAGATGTCTAGTGCCTATGAAATTCCTGATGTTCACCTGAAAGAAGACTGATCTTTACTGCCAGTAACAGGAAACCCAAAACTCAAACTGACTCAAACAGTAAAGAAAATTGCTAGTTCCTAGAACTAGGAATTTAGAGATGTGAGGTTTCAAAGTTTGTTCATTCAAATGCTTGCCACGATCATCATGCTTGCGGATTTTGCTTCATTTTATTTACCTGAAATTCTGTTCAGTCAACAACAGGATTGACTTCATCTTAAATTTGATTCCTTTTTGGTCATGGGATGGGTGCCAGGAATAACTGGTCTACACATTTTCTCATATGAGGAAAAGCAGAAGGCTAATTTCCTATGGTATCTCTCTAGAGAGAAAGAAAAAGTCTGTCTGTCTTAGAAGTCCCAGAAATCTTTTCCTCACATCTCTTTGGCCTGAATTTGTCACATGCTCCTTCCTAAATCAGTAATAGTGACATGACATAGAGGATGGGAATTATTTTTTCTATAGGGTAGATGGTTTGATATAAAGGGTACCTTGCAGAAATGGGAAGAAACATTTCTAATACATAGAAAATTAATTAGGAGATTGACCAATATTAACATTATTAGTATTTGGAGATGTAATGTGAATAGAATTAACAGATTACTTAGGGTGGGCAGAAAATTCTTGGTGGTCAGACATAAATGATAGGACAAAATAAATACATTCCCTTTTTAGCATTTCCTTTCACTCTAATAGAGCTACAGGAGTTTGTTAGGCACACCTTTCTCTATACTTCGGTCCAGTTTAAACTATCTTAATGTAAAAATAAGCAGGAATAGCAAAGGATTTGTTTTGTTTTGTTTTTGCCATCTGTTCTATTCTTCTGGCTGTGCCAGACTCTGACATCAAGTTCTGGGTTGAATATACTCTAATTAAAATTAAGTTTTTCAAAGGCGATTATTTGGTAATCACTTCTATTCTGCTCTAATCATAGCAACTATATCTTGGAGTAATTTTTTTGCTACTGAGAATTAGATAAAAGAGGGACAACACAAATGATACTTTATTCTCTAATTAATACAGTAGTTATAACCTTATCATCCTAACAATTCACGGTCTTTGATGGGGGAAGTTGTGGTGCAGAAAGATAAACATCTAGCCATAGAATGTCTCATTGTTATTGGACACAAGTGAAAAATAAATAAACTGCCCTCAATTTTCATCAAGAGGACTCTGTATACTAACTGTCCCATTTCCTGTAAAAAGGTATGAATGTAATGAATAGATGCAGATTCAATTTAAGCTAATAGGAGAAAGTTCTGACAAAGTTACAAAATGTCTTTCTGTGATAAAAATGCATTTTGAACCTAAAGAAAATGGCTCCAAATTTCTCCATATAAACATAATGAACTTTAAAAGCATGCAAACTCTTAATCAGCTTTCCATTATTCAAAGTTGTTCATTATAAACATTCTAAAAATATGACAATTTTTGATCACTCACAGAAACAGGGAAGAAAAAGAAAAATGTCAGGCTAATGATTTGCTGCATGCTTCTGTGCTTTCCAACTTTTAGAGCTGGAGCATTATTTTTCAAAATAAACAAACCATCAATAATTTAAGATTACATAGAAAAGAAGTTGTAGATGTGGGTATTATTGCAGGATTTTCCAGGTCATGGCGTGAAATAAAGTGCAAGACATGGAGATGAAAAGGACTCTAAACTCAATACATAAACATCTACTTTCACAGTATCAGGAAGTTTGAAAGACTCTCTTTCACTAATCTACCCTCCGTGTCTGTTAATTTCCAGTAAATCTTATACTCTTATTTTTTGTGTGCCTTCTTTTGTGTGTGCTGCCTCAATTGCACAGGTATCAGTTTAAACATAAACCAAGTTCCTCACTGGATTTCTCAAAAATTTCACTCATTCTCAAGCATTATTTGAGCTCAATACATTTACTAAAATGTGTGGGTTTTGTTTTTGTTTTTGCTTTTGCTTTTTGAGTGGGTTAAATGTAGATGCAGCATCGACATCAAAGAGTGACATCTCTTCTGAGAATCATGTATATCCCCTGGCTTTTTGCTGGCTCCACTTCAGTTTCTCTCCTTTCTCTCTTTCTTTTCCATCTCTACAGAGAAGCCTGGAGAATCAATCATTTTCTTAGGCAGCATAGTTCTTCACACATACAGGCAACTAGGGGTAGGGAATAGTGTCTTGATTTTTACTATAAGCAGGTTTGTCAAAGTCTTTTTTTGAATAAACACTCAAAAGAATTTTCCTGAATGCAGGTTATTTTCTTCCTAAAAATCATTACATATCTTTGGTGTAATTTAAAAGAGATTATCTCTGTTGAGACAGCCTATTTCAACCCTGTGCATTTTTTTTACATAGTGAGTCACCTGGATGCTGCATGGCATGGTCCAAAATAGGAAAATGACCCATTCGTCTCTATGATGGAATTTTTGGCTCTTCTTGCTTGGTCTAAGCCTTGCTCCACACATTTGGATCCCCTGTCATGCTAACTTGGCATTTAGATTTTTATTTCCAGCCATTTACTTTTCCCTTAGTGCATGGCTTATTGCTCAGCATTGCTCTCAGGCTCGGTTTTCACTGAATTTGCTTTCGTGCATTCCAAGTCATTACTTCATCAGATGTAGTGAGAAGGAAGCTTAAAAGAGAGTGAACCAACCTTATTTAAAACTATTCTCTATTGCTGAGAGAAATAATGAAACAGAGGATCTTAAGCTCCATAGCGTAGTGGGGGCAGACATCTTTTGTTTAAACATTTGAATTAGAAACTAATTTAAGATATCACTTATGTCTATTAACCTGTATCAATTATAAAATTTGAATCTTGACTAATGATGACAACTGTGTTGATGTCAACTCAAAGGTCTTTCTCATTTTACTTGGAATTTACTAAATATGGTCTTTGAACCATTGGTAGCCTATACCGATTCTCCATGTTATTTGTGAACTAACTATATATAATGTCTGGGTTTATAATATTGCATCTTTACTTCTTTGTCATAAATATGCAATCTGCCTATTTTTTACAGTTATACATAAACTCACTTGTGTGTTTCCAAAAATCATTGTTTTTTTAAATCAAGTCTAGCAATAATTTTCAAGCACTGGTGTATTAGAAATAATGAAATGTGTTGTCTGTTGGCCTGTGGACCACTAAAAAGAAAACTGATTAGTATACAATTAGGCATAATTCATTCATCAAGTATTTCTTGATTGTCAGATAAACGAAACAACCTGAGATCCCTGTCTCTGTGGAGCTTACCTTCTAGTGTAAAACATAATTAAATGAGTCAACTTTACAGTATGTTAGAAGGTGATTTGTGCTATGGAAAAGAAAAAGGAACACGTTTGGAGGAGTATTTGTGCAAATTTAAATACAGTGGTAAGTTTGGCTTCCTTAAGAAGGTTATATTTGAGGAAATACTTGAAGGAGTAAAAGGAATTAGTTAGGGAAGAGTATTCTAGTACTCCACACCAAGACTCCACATAAACAGCAAGGAAGGCCAGTTTATCTGAAGTAAGTAAACATAAAGAGATATAGTCAGAAATACAGCAGAAGGATCAGATCATAGATTGCCTTTGAAACTACTTAAAAGATTTTGGCTTTTACTCTGACAGCATTGCAGAGCCCCTGTAGTGTTTTGAGCGGGGGAGCTAATGATGTGAACTGCTGCCTTTGATGAGAAGAGAGCTTTGGTTGTGTGTGGGCAGGAAACGAAGAGTAAAACATTAGGAGGATCCTCTAGGATCCTATTACAGAAGTCAGATCTAGAGAGTATGTTGACTTGGATCACAGTGGTAGTGGTGGTGGTGGTATGCAGTGACTTGATTCTGTACATATTTTAAGGGAACAGCCAATAGAAATTCCTCTGTGTTGTCTGTCATAACCCTATTGGTTGCAAGTAACAGAAACTTAACAAATAAACACCAATAAATACTGATAGGATTCAAGAACAACATGTGGAGTCCAAGAATTCAATGTTTAACTCTTTAGGAAGAATTATGTCAAAGATATTAAGAACCCAGGAAATAAACGACTCTGTCTTTTTCTCCAGGATTGCATGGTGTCTGACTTTGTTCCTTTGTATTTATCTGATTCATGCTTTACTTTTCTTTGTAGTTTGTTTTCCTCTGTGTCTTCACGTTCTTGTGAATGATGGTCACCCTGGCCTCCTGTCTGCCCTTAAAATTTATATGTCAAAACCAACTGACTTGTACACAAATGTCAATCTTATCTTAAGACATAGAATCTGACTGGTTCAGCCCCAGGCAATACATTGACTGCCTCTTGTGTCAAGTAATCAAGTGATCACCCTAGTCCAGCCTACAGTCGGAGTGGAACAGGATCAAGTATGTAACACCAACGTGGCTTCATGGATAGACTTTGCATATGGGGGAAGGCAGTTCTTAGAAAAGTGGAGTATGAGCTGCATAAAAAATCTAAAAAACTTGCCTAATTACATTGAGGTCTTCAGAAAATTCTTTTGGCTTAGTTTTTTCTAGTTATACAGTAAATAATAAAAATAGTCTAATATTTTTAATTAAAAAAGAAAACAGCTAGTCATCCAAATCCTACATTCAACAATAACCAGTGAACATTTTATCAACATAATTTCAGACATCTCTAGACAGTGATAGAAAAGCTATCTGGCTAGGCAGATAGAATTAATTTTTTAAAAAGGAGTCATAAATGATATTTAAATTTAAAGTGTTAACACATTTTATTTGAATTAACTTTTTTATTTTAAAGATGTGGGGTACAATTCAGGATTAGGTATACAAGCGGTCATCATACAGGTAAAGTTTGGGCCTCCCCTTGGTCCCCACTTTGCCCGGTTTGAGATTGGGTAAGCTTATTGATGTTGCATGTCCCCCCTACACCCCTGGCAGTATCTTGCTACTGCTGATCCCTTTCTTACAGTATTATGGTAAATGTTCAGGGTCCACTTATGAATGAGAACAGGTGGTATTCAGTTTTTTGTTTCTGTGATAGATCCCTGAGTATTATAGACTCTAAGTCCATCCAAGTTACTGCAAAGTTCATATATTTATCCTCCTTTATGGTTGTGCAATATTCCATCATGTATATGTGCCACTTTTTTAATCCAATCAGTTTTGATGGGCAGCATAGTTGGTTCCATGTTTTTGCTATTGTGACTAGTGCTGCAATAATTATGTGTATGCAGACATCTTTTTTTGTAGAATGCTTTGAGTTCCTTTGGGTATATTCCCAGTAGGGTGGTTGCTGGGTCATATGGAAGTTCAATTTCTAGTTCTTTTAGAAATTGCCACACTGTTTTCCATAGAGGTTGCACTAGTTTCCATTCCCACCAGCAGTGTAGAAGCATTCTTTTTTCTCCATATTCTCGCCAGCATCTGTTGTAGTTTGTTTTATTAATGATGGCCATTTTTATTGGTGTTAGGTGGTATCTCAAAGTGGTTTTGATTTGCATTTCTCTGATGACTAGTGAGGCTGAGCACTTTCTCATGTGTCTGTTGGCTGCCCGTATATCTTCTTTTGAGAATTGTCTATTCATGTTTTTTGCCCACTTTTTAATGCAGCTGTTTGTTTTTTTCCTTTTAGCACATTTGAATTCCTTGTAGATCCTGGATGTTAGGCCTGTCAGATCGCAGTTGGCAAATATTTTTTCCCCAGTCTGTGGACTGTCTTCCTGTTCTCTTGATGGCTTCTTTTGCCTTGCAGAAGCTTTTCCATTTAATGAGGTTCCACTTGTTGATCTTACCTCTTATGGCATGGGCATCTGGGGTTTTGATCAGGAATTGGCTGCCAGTTCCAATTTCCATAAGGATGTCTCCTGCATTTTCTAAGATTCTTTTTTTTTTTTTTTTGAGTTGGAGTCTCACTCTGTCGCCCAGACTGGAGTGCAGTGGCCGCTCCCGGCCACCGCAGCCTCCACCTGCTGGGCTCTGGTGATCCTTCCGCCTCAGCCTTCCAAGTAGCCGGAATTACAGGTATGTGCTACCACGCCTGGCTGATTTTTTGATTTATTGTAGAGATGAGGTCTTGCTGCCCAGGTGGGTCTTGAACCCGCGGGCTCAGGCAATCCACTCACCTCAGCCTCCCAAAGGTGCGGGATTACAGGCTGAGTCACCGAGCTCGGCTTAAGATTCTTATAGTTTAAGGTTTTACATTTAGGTCTTTGATCCATTAAGAGTTGGTTTTTGTGTATGGAGATAGGGAGGGGTCATGTCTCAATCTTCTGCATGTGGTCAGCCAGCTTTCCTAGTACCATTTACTGAATAGGTTCTCTTCTCCCCAGTAGTTGTTGGTGAAAGAAAAACTATCGAAGTAAAACTGAAGGAATGGTTAAACTTCAGATAAATAATTTTTCTCCAAAAAGATACATACATTCCTATGAGAATCCTATAAGCTAAGAGAAAAGGAACTGACAGACAAAAGTATCTATTCTTGTTATATCATTGAGATGAGCCTTGGCCTTTCAGTTGTTCTTGAGGAAACAGCCACCTCTGAGTCCTGAGTGTAATTAGCTTGGTTTTTAGTAGCTGGACAACTAATCCACTGGCAAGGCTTGAAGGTTTACTCTTGAATATATTTTTAGAAAAACTAGATTGTATGCCAGAGGTGAGATTTTTTAAAAGGAGAGATCCCAACTGTCTTTTCAGAATCACTAGAGAGATCATAGTGATTTTACAAAGAATCTTGAATTTTACAAATTCTTAGAAAATGGAGGGAAACATGTCATAGACAAACAATTATAAATATTATAGGAATCATAGCTGCAATCAATTTCTAATTTAAATCAAGACATAGAAAATAATAGGAAGCATCTGAAGAAGGTTGACTAAGGGCCTAGGAAAGAGATCATCTGAGAGGGTAACATTCAGAAAAGATGGTGCCCTGGACCACACATATGAGCACCCTTGTGTATTCCTGGAGCAGATTGTTACATCAAATTCATTTGACTTGATTATGTTAGGATGTAGGGACATCAAATAAACTTTATTTTTAAAAATATTTCATTTTAAAGTTATAGGGGTACAATTCAGGATTAGGTATACAAATGTTCATTATGCAAGTACCCTTGTTGATGAGGTATGCCCCTCCCTCCCCTGGCAGTTTCCTCAACTTCCAATCCCACCCCCCTCCCCTTGTGGTTTCCCACTACTGCCAATCCCTTTCTTACAATATTATGATAATTGCTCAAGGTATGCTTATGAGTGAGAACATATGGTACTCTGTTCTTTGTTTCTGTGATAGATCACTGAATATGATCAACTCTAAATCCATTCAAGTTGTTGTGAATTCCATATGTTTGTCCTTCTTTATGGCTGCATAGTATTCCATTATGTATATTTTACCACATTTTTAAAAATCCAGTCCAGCTTTGATGGGCAGCATGGTTGGTTCCATGTTTTTGCTCAAATAAACTTTCTCTGTTGAAATTCTATACTTTCCCAGTAATGGAATGTTTGTAATTTGGCTTTTCATAAATGTTTATATAAAGATAATGTCATATTCTATAAATATAGCTAATACTTTAAAATTTTTGGTTAGAATTTAATACATGTGCATTATCAGGTTTTCTTTTTATACCAATGTGAGTTTGTTTAATGTGAGCCAGGCTCACCAGAGTCTCACTCTGAGCATATTCTCATATTTTCACACTTAATATCTGAACATGATTACATAAAATAATTGCCAGTGTGAGGGTTGTATCTGTTACAGTCTACAGCCTATAGATAGCAAAAGTGATGACTTTGACATGAAGATAAAAATAAAGGGTGAATACAGGATTTAGGAAATATTAACAAGAAGTAGTTTAAAAATGTATTGATTGTCCCAGTGTATTTTATGCTGGAAGTTATATATTGTAATAGAACTCAAATCTACTTTAGAGAAACAACTTGCCATCATTATATTGCAATATTATAGTTTCTGCTTAATTCTTACTTCAACAGGAAGGCCTGCTGTGATCTTTTTATCTATGTCAGTTTCTTCCATTATACGATTTTCTGGTACCACATACTGTCCTTTTTATCTCAAATAATAATGAAAATTTTGCATTCTGTTCTCTGAATATTAAAATAATTCTGTCTCATTACAAGCTCCAAACAAACCAGGACTGAGCATGGTTTTGCAAATTTACTGATCAAGGGCTGTGCTCCATCCAAGGCACTTGGCTAATGTTCCCTGAACATTCATTGAATTTATATAATGTTTTTGTTCTTGTTTTTTACATATTAAATGCTATATGTGAAAAAATGTTTATTCTATTTTTTTGGAAAGTCATATTTCTTGTGGTCTTTAAACAAAAAAAGCACATATTTATCATTTACTTATATAAATCAATATACTATAAAATATTGCTGTATTTACAGTTCATAATTCACATTTGAGTATAGGCTTTTTTCTGACAGAAAAGACAATTTTTTAAATGAGTAGGGTATGAAAGGACTAGAAGCTATACATGTAAATTTAAAAAATTTATTATTAAAGCCGCCAAATTTTTGAGAGATCTCTTCAATAGACACCAATGTTATTTTCAATTTGTGATACCCAATATTATGTCTTTAAAATATCTTTATTGTCTTCCTATTATCCATTGAGTGATTATATGCTTAACCATTTAAATTTGTAATTTAAACATAAATTTATATCAAATTTATGTTTGGATTATCTCTTGGCTCAACTACATAACAACATATAAATTTTATGTGTTATTGAAATAGGATTTTATAAATCAATTTAAACATTCATTCATTAGGATTGAGCAGAAGTGCTACTAGAGACAAGGAAATGAACTCCAATCAATGTAGCCTAGCTATTATTGCTAGAAAATCTTAGGAGTAAGTAGAAGATATATTGTCAGGGATGCAATATGACCACTGTTTGCAGGATACATAGATCGCAAATAGGAATAGATTAATCACACCACAACTGATGCAAAGAAAATGAACTTGAAGTGTTGGATTTGTTAGGCAATTCAATTTGACACTTAGACAATAAAAAAGTAAATGGTAAAGAACAATTTGAAAATGCTAATGAGAAGGAAGAAGTGCCAGAAATTTGCAGATTAATTTCTTTCACCTTTGATTTATTACATATAACTGCACTGAATCCGTTCATTTATGCATCACCTGAAAAATATCCATCTAATTTCTGGTGCTCATTGTTTATTAGTGAGAATCTCATTTTAACTTTTCTTAAAATTGAAGAATATTTTTACCTTGTAGATTTTATATCAAAACTTTTCTCATTGTACCTTTAACAATTGTAACTTCTAATAGTTATTACATTGGTTGCTAACCTTAGAGTAGCTTTTTTATGCTGCTTCAATAGACACCGAAAAAGAGTAATCGGTTGTTTTGGCATTAATGTCTTCAGTGCCTTATCCAGTTGATTAAATCTCTTTTTCTTATTATCTTAAATTTTACCATATATCATGTACAATTTTCTTCATTTGTAGAAACTAATTGCTAATGTGAGAGGAAATAGTATAATATCTGGATCCAGATGCATTCCAGTTTTGCCAGTAACTGGGAGATTATGAAAAAGAAACAAGATTGGAAACTACTTGGATGTGCAGAAAGTGTTTTGTGTGCTAGAGAAATTGAGAACAATCACCTTAACAACAAAAAAGGAGTTATGCATAGTTCTATTAGACACCTTCATCACATGCTGAAGAATATGGATGTTTACAGGCAAAATAGAGGATGGGAAAAATTAAAGATTCAGTTGATGGAGGGTAAGCGGAAAACCAGGACCACATTGTAGCAAAATGAAAATGCTTTCAAAAAGATGAGACTAAACATATCCTTCTGGCTTAGCAGCAAAGAGGTCTTCAGAGTTTTTGTCAAGGGCAGTCTCAGTGAATGTGATGGTGGTGAGAGAATGGAAGGGTAGAAGATGTAAAGAAAGAGAAACAGTTTTCCAGAGCATTTTTTCATTCAACAAATATTTAACACCCACAATGTGCCAGACATTGCACAAGCTCTAGATAATAGACAATTATCCCTGCCCTTAAAAAGTTTATGCTGCTGGCACCAGTGGAGGTGGCTCATGCCTGTAATCCCAGGCAGGAGGATCTCTTGAAACCAAGAGTTTCAAAGTAATAGTGAGCTATGATCACATCACTGAACTCCAGCCTGTGTGAGAGGGAGACCTTGGAAGAATGTTTCAACGCTGACAGCGAAGAACAAGTAAAGAAGGAAAGTGGAAGATACAGTGAGAGAAGATATATGACTGATGAGGGAGGGGAGATGAAAGTTGTCAGGATCCAAGTCCCAGGATACATAAATACTGGGCGGGGCAGGGGAAAGGGAGGATGGACTAACGCTGAATGCTTCCTTTTGAAAAAAAATTAAAGTCCTTAAAAAATAGTTTGCGGTTGCCTAGCTAGGCTGTTCTCGAACTCCTGGGCTCAAGCAATCCTCTCCACTCAGCTTCCCAAAGTGCTGGGATTACAGGCATGAGCCACTGCACTGGCATTAACTTTACACGTAACTTTACAGGTTTTTACAAAGGCGGTTTCAGTTTGAAGATGAGTTTATGAGCAGGCAGACGGGATTTTACTAACATGGAGGAGAAAAACAAAGGTCACGTGTTTTTCTGGACTTCCCAGGGTCAGCAGTCGTTTTGTCACCTGTAAAATGAGGGGAACAAGAACTCCTTGTCCCTTACTGTTTTCAACAACAGAAAACCTTCAGCGTACAGAAGAAAAGAGGAATTTGTTAAGTTCAGTGAAAGTCCTTGTTGGTGGCCAAGCATTGTAGGATCTCTGCGGGGAACCCTCGTATATGCAGACCCAGGCTTGATACGAAGCACATTCAACACTACGAAAAAGAAAAAAAAAATAGTTTCCTATTTCTTTCTGCAAATGTGCATGTAAAGCTGACATTTTAGTTCAAACCTGCCTTGAATATACTCACTTATTCTTTATCAATTATGGTTTCATTCTTAAGTGGTTTCACTTAAACCAAGGAATTGAAGGGATCTATTAAATATTAGCAGAGGATTCACGTTTAACAACATCTTATGAATTATACCACAAAATCATAGCCTCATAAACGCATGGCAAGGTGAATCAAATCTGTCTGTAAATAGCCTCTTCGGTGGAATTATGCCAATTCCCAACAATCGCTATGCAATTAAACACTGTCATCCTTGTAAATATTTCCTTGTGAAAGTTGTATTTGTGTGCTTCCCAACGAAGAGTAAAGAACTGGCAGTGAAAGTAGCCCTACCCCCGGGACCCTCCAGTTACTGAAGAGGTTCTCAAACCCCGCCCCTTCGGACCCGCCTGGCTTCCCCTGTGGGCGTCTCCTGCCACGAACGCGGGAAGTTGACGAGGGGCGGAGTTAAAAAGAGCGGCACGAATTCCTAGGGGAAAGGACCGGACGGGGTGGGGCCTGTGGCGAGTTCCGACGCTTCCCCTGGTGTCGTCTGCTCTAAATACCGTCTTTCGTGAAACCCGCAGTGCGCCTTAAGCCTAGGAACCTTTACGCAGTTTCTCCTCTGATGGGGTGCCATATTATCAAGTAGCGACGCTACACGCATGCGCGGAGCTGCGCCACCGTCGTGCGCGTGACGTCACGGACGCGCCCATCTAAATACTTCTAGGTTTCTTTCCAGAGCGCGGGTGAGTGGATTTCGAGGTAAGTTTGGGTTTTGTTGCGTGGGTATCAGACGGGTCTACTTTAGGTAAAATTTTGATTTAATTGTTGCAGAGAAGCCCTCCTTACGTGTCTTGACCTTGCGCCTACTATGTTCAGCATCTTGTCTGGCGTTTTGGGAACAGCAGACACACTACTACGTCCAAGTCATCGTCCTTACGGAGCTCAGTGGCTTGGGGAGGATTGACCCGCACGTATTAAAATGAAAAATTGACAGTAGTGTGTGTCCCAGCCTAGAGGTTTGAGAAGTAAGATGGAATCTACGATGCACAAGTTAACATTCGTTCAGTTATTGTTTCTTTCCAGTATTTAGGGGGCGAAGGGAGGAGGCCACAGATAGATCTTGGAGTAAGAAGCTTTTGGGTACCATTTGTCTGCACAGTATTAAAGCTGCCAAAGATGTTAAAAAGTAAAACCTAATGTTTTAGCCCCGCTCCTCCCCTAATAGGGTTTTGAATTATTTTTATTTTTTTATTTTTTTAATTTTTAGTTGGAGTCTCACTCTGTCTCCCAGGCTGGAGTGCAGCGGCACGAACACGGCCACCGCAGCCTTGACTTGCTAGGCTCAGGCGATCCTTATGCCTCAGCCTTCCAAGTAGCTAGAACCACAGTTATGTGCCTCCATGCCCGGTTGTATTTTTTGCTTTATTGTAGAGACGAGTCCTCGCCATGTTGCTCAGGCTGATTTTGACCCCCTGAGCTCAGGTAATCCTCTCGCTTCTACCTGTCAAAGTGCTAGGATTACAGGCGTGGCCACCGCGCCTGGCCCAGTTGCTTTTACATTTTAAAGTCCAGTGGTAAAGGCATTTCCCCCCCCCATCCCGGTAAAGGCATTTGTTAGTGAAGTTTTCACAGACTTCAAAACTTCCAATTACAGGTACAAAAGCGAATTAGAAAAGGATTAAGTTTCAGTTTCTTAGAAGAATGTTGTTTATTGATCCTTGTAATAAAACTTTTTAAATAATCCATCCTGCCACTTCCCTACCTCTCTGCCAAACCGTGTAACTAACTTGAAAGGAAAAGCAAAACTAAGTCAGAGGCTTATAGCAAGTGACTGCATTTTGGGTAAAACACTGGTCTTGTGCCTTCAACATCAAGCTGTCAACTTCCCTAGTTAAATTGCTTTGGATATCGCTGTGAAGCGGAATTGATATTTCACGTGAGTTAATAAGGGGAGTCAGTGGCATGTCTGAGGTTCAGCTACTGAGTAAATTATACAAAGGAGATTTAGATCCCTACAGCAAGGTTATGATTATAGCAAGAAATATACCTAGGAAAGAATTTTCTTAACTAGAAATCCTGTTTCCTTCTAAAAGAAATGCAAATTTTTATTTTGAGTTTGTTTATGAGAGCTGTTTTAGGAGTGATTTTTATGTTTGTCATAACAGTTGAGACTGAATATTTCAATAAGCTGTTCTTAGGTACTCAGCATTCATTTAGCAAACATTAATTGCATTTTTCTGTGGTACGTTGGAATATGTTTCTGAGGTATAAAAATGAAAAATACAGTCCCTGAACTAGAGGTAATCACGTTTCTGTGGGGTTTCTAATTAATAAGCATGGTATTAGTATTGTGATATGTGAACATGAGAGAACAGGAAAGTTGAGTTGGAACTTACTGGATGACAGATTGTATTGTACTTTCCTTCTAGGTAAAAGCAGCCCTTATGTGCATGTTAAGGAATTTGGATGTTACCTTAAAAGCTATGAGAAGCCCTTATCAGGAGAAAGATAAAATTCACTTTGAGTTCAGACTACTTTGTCTTCTAGGTTAAAGATTATGTTGGAGAAGACACGATTAAAGGAAGGATATTTATCTAGTTAAGAGGCAGTTGCAGTAATTTAGATGAGAGTTGATACTGATCTGTGCTAGTGGGGATTATGGGAAGGAGAGAGAAAAAATAGTAATGATAGTAACAAAAGTTAATATTTATTGAGCTCTTTCCATATGTTAGGTAGTGTTTTAAATGCTTTGCATGTATTAATCTATTTAAGCATCATAAGGACTTATGAAATAGGTGTTATTCTTTCTTATCTGTAGATGAGGATACTGTATTTCAGAAAAGTTAAGTAATTTGCCTGAGATACTATCGCTAATAAGGGTTTGTAAAGCAAGAGTTTGAATCTGGATGATTTGCTTCAGGCCTGACAGGATAAGGAATAAGGATAAGCAGAATTGACAGGGCTTGGAGAACAATTAGAGCAGAGGGACAGAGAGAAGTTTAGGAAATACTTTGTTTCTAGTTCTTGGCCAGCCTGGAGAAGACAATAGGAGGCATACATTTAAAGTTTAATTTTGAATATGTTTTAGAGGTCTTTGAGTGTATCAAAATGGCGATGTCCAATAGACAAATGGATTTGGGGATTTGGAGCTCAAAAGTCACCTACTTAGGGAGGTTTGGGCCAAAGCATAACTTGGGAAGAAGAGAGAATCATGTTGAGGGAGTGAGTGAAAGAAGGAAGGAGAGATACCTGAAAGAGTGACGAGTAACAAAAACTGTTATGTAGTTTGCTGTCTCAGGTGCTTTTCAAATCGCTTTATATATATATATATATATATATTTTTTTTTTTTTATTGAGTTGGAGTCTCACTCTGTCACCCAGATGGGATTATAGGCTGAGCCACCGAGCCCACCTATCTCTTTGAATCCTAAGAATTCTGTAAGTAGGCCGGTGCAATCCCAGTACTTTGGGAGGCTGAGGTGAGTGGATTACCTGAGCCTGTGGGTTTGAGACCAGCCCGGGCACCTTGGCGAGACCTCATCTCTATAATAAATCCAAAATTAGCTGGGAGTGATGGTGCACACATGTAGTTCTAGCTACTTGAAAGGCTGAGGCAGAAGGATCTCCGGAGCCTAGCAGATCGACGCTGGGATGGCGGTGAACATGCCACTGCACTCCAGCCTGGGTGATGTAGTGAGACTACAACTCAAAAAAAAAAAGAATCCTGTAAGTAGATCTATTCTCATTTTATAACTGGAAAACAGACACATGTGAACTGATTCATCAAATAGGTACTAAGTGGCTAAGCAGTGATTTGCATTTCTGTTGTCTTTGCTAGGAAACAGTGTTATGTCGCTGCTAGGTGCTCAGTAGACAGTGTGAAAAGTATCTGTTTGACCTAATAACCAAGAAGTTATTGGCCACTGGGAAAGACTAGTTTTGCCACAGCTCTAAAAAGCAAATTCATTTTTCAGTGGTTTGAGGATTGAATGTTAGACGAGGTAATGAAAGAAGGAAATGCCTTCAGGATACGGGTTGTGATACTTTTGATAATTTGATCATGGAAGACGAAACTCTGACATGGGAGTTTTAAGGCTTTTAAATCTTAGCTGAGTCAGTTTTTCATTTGTCTTAGTGACTGACCTTTATGCTGCTCCATAACCACTGCACCCAAGAGAGATGAAATAAAGTCAGTTTGAAGAGGGTATCAACATTTTCTTTCCTCATCTGTTCTTCCCTCTCGCCCCAACACATACTCATGCTCAAACTCCCCGCCATGATCACTAAGCTCCTGTGTCAGTTTAGCATTCTGAAAAGAGGCGTGAGCCCCAGAGACAGGCTGCCTGCCTTCAATTACAGGCCCATCTTTAATTAGCTATGTAATTGGGAAAGTGATTTAATCTTTCTTTGCCTTATTTTCTTCACTTACAAAGTGGGATTTATAGTAGAACCTTCCCTATAGAGAAATGTTGTAAGGATTAAATGTAAAGTGTTCAGTTAATTCTAAGCATTTGATGAGTCCTAGTTATTATGGCAAAGATAATGATAATTTCAACAGTGTCTTTGGACAAAGAGTTTTTCTTGTTTCTCAGTTTTTTTGTGAAAATAATGTTTCACTGAACAGAACTTAGTGAAACTCAGGCTTCAAAGACTTTATTGAGCAAGCCCTTCTAAAACCCTGTTAGGGGCCTTAGAAAAATGAATTTACTTATATTTAAAAAAAAATTACAGGTGTTGTAACCTCCAGTGGTTAAGACTGCTGTGTTTTTCCATTTTGACTTCTCCATCATATTTCCTCTCAGATCAAGTGGCTTTGGAGCAACTGAGAACTTTTTAAAAAAAATTTAACTAAGGGGAAGTTGACTTGTGGAATATATTTGGTTTGGGTTTAATGAGATACAGTGATGTGGTTTGCAGTCACTTCTATGTGAAGTCTGGATCTTGCTAGTTCTCCTAGTGGAATTGCCCAGAACGCTCCAACTCACTGGGCAGCCTGACATAAAAGTCTGGGGCCGGAAGTAGTATCATGGTTTGAATATGCAGTTCCATCTACCATGGGACTTAAGTAAATAGTAGAAGAAAACAGATACTGATTCATTTGGAGCCTGAAGCTAGTCTGAGGAGAATTGTTACAAATCTTACAGCTTAAAAGAAATGTCATAAAACTTTTCTCAGGCTTGATAATAGTTTTTATGAGGTTGCCACAATAATGAATAGTGAAGTTGAATACAACTGTTATAAACTATCTACAGCAAAAAACACACTTTAATCAACTGTATTGTAGGGAAATTGAATTATTTATATATTCTTTCTCTGTATTCATTATAGAAACCAATATTTTAAAATCGACAAGGAAAGATTATCAAAAAGTGTATAGTGAAAAGAAGAAAATTGTGTCAAGAGGTGTATTATGTATTTAAAAATTAGGAGGAACTTTAAATTTTTGTATAATTTTTGAGCTTTTACAATTTGTGATTTGTTGTGATTTCTCATTGTAAATAAATATACACTTTGATAACAAATATGTTTTGATGTGAGGGAGTGAAGAGAGAAAGGTTGTGGTTTAGGGGATGTAAGGTTGAATAAAGGGTTCAGTGGGGATTAGAGAGAGTGAGGATGTATCTAAATATGTCTGTTGTTGTTGTTGTTGTTTGAGTTGGAGTCTCACTCTGTTGCCCAGGCTGGAGTTCAGTGGCATGCTCACAGCCACCCTAGTGTCTACCTACTGGGTTCTAGCGATCCTTCTGCCTCAGTCTTCCAAGTAGCCGGAACTACAGGTGTGTGCCTGGCTAGTTTTGGATTTATTGTAGAGACAAAATCTCACCAAATTGCTGGGGCTCTCAGGCAATCCACTTGATGTTATTGTAATTAATTGTAATATTCTGCAAGATTTCAGTTTCGTTTAAGCTTATTGAGACTTGTTTTGTGGGTCTGCATATGATCTGCCTTCTAGAACACTTTTCACATTAAGTAATTGGTATTCATTAGTAGTTTCAAAGTCAAAATAAAACATATAGAGGCTAATCTCATTGGCAAAATGTTTTATTTGGGAACATATATAAAAAAACAAGATTGCAATTTGGAATATAGCTGCAGACAGGGATGGTTTTTGATGTGTCCGAAGAACAAAGAAAACTTTTGGAGTTTTATCAGAGAAATGCTACATGGCTAAACTGTCAACAGTCACTGCATCTGAGCAATCACTGCATTTTGATGTGTCTCACCAACAATTCCATGACCATCCATTTCATTCAGGGATGCAGTGAGGGCCAGATTTCTTTCTGTTGTGTAGAGGGGATTTCTTGCACTGTATGAGAAGAACCCCAAAACGATGAATTTGGAAATTTATAAAGGACAGCTATCCAGCTTCACACTCCCCTCCCAAGAGAGGGAGAGATACCTGATATCTTTAATGCAAATACATCATTTAGAATATAAAGCAATAACCGTGTATATACTTCATCTCATGTTGAATTGTAAGCACATAACTCTGGGGACATAGTCTCTGTGGAAGTCTGTCACTGTTCAGTTATCCTTTAACTTTCAAAGCTTGTCCATTATCTAGGTTCCAGTTTTCTTTATTGACTTAAGCTAAAGGCAGGGACAAATTTTGTACCACCTTCCTTTCTTTCTTTTTTTTTTGAGTTGGAGTCTCACTCTGTCGCCCAGACTGGAGTGCAGTGGCCGCTCCCGGCCACCGCAGCCTCGACCTGCTGGGCTACGATGATCCTTCCGCCTCAGCCTTCCAAGTAGCTGGAACTACAGGCGCGCGCTACCACACCCGGCTAATTTTTTGATTTATTGTAGAGATGAGGTCTTGCCAGGTTGCCCAGGCGGGTCTCGAACCCCAGGGCTCAGCAATCCACTCACCTCAGCCTCCCAAAGGCACGGGATTACAGGCTGAGCCACCGAGCCCGGCTGTACCATCTTTCTAATAGAATTACTTCCATTGTAGGTAAAACTGTTGACATATAACTTAGGGCTACATGATCAAGTAAAGGTGTTTTGTTAAACCTTAAATGTTTCTTATAACTACCCCTGGGTGCCAATCACATTGTTTTTGTTCTTAATTTCTGCCTTTCACACAAGAAGCATAATCCCAAAGGCAAACTGCCACCCCTGAAAACAGAGTTTTCAAATGCTGGGGGCTTCTCTGAGAAGAACATAGATTAGTCAGGCAACATGGGTTGACAGGACTCCTGTGTTATCTGCCAACTGGTATGCCCTAAGCACACCAGTCCCATCCTGTCCTGTTTTCAGAGAGATCGCCTTAGGGCAGTCAGTTGGATAAGTGTGTTTCTTTTGAGGTGAAAGAATGCTCCTGAAGTAGTTCTGAAAGACAAAGATTATTAAAGACCTCCTCCCTTCACCTTCTGGGATTTAAGAGATTCCCATCTCAAGATCTGTGATTCCTTCTCCAAGTGCTTGGGCCCTTTCCCAGATGCTTGAGATGTCTCCATACATACCTAGATTTTTGGGGTCTATTTCTGTTGTTATAAAATCAGTGTGTCTCGTCCCATTAACTATAACTTGGTATTTTTTCTGATCATCCCCTACTCTCACCTGGGCCTTCTAGCTGGAGTAGGTGCAAGAGGAACAAAAAAAAATTTGTTTTGGGTTTAATTTGATCTCATTTAATATGATTGTAGTTCTGTGATTACTTTGTGTCTTGACAGTGTTTTTTTTTTATTTTTAATTTTGAAGATGTGGGGTACAATTCAGGGTTAGGTATACAAATGTTCATTATGCATGTACCCTTGTTGATGAGGTGTGCCCCTCCCTCCCCTGGCGTTTTCCACCACTGCCAATCCCTTTCTTTATAGTGTTATGATAATTGTTCAAAGCTGCTTATATGTGAGAACATGTGGTATTTAGTTTTTTGTTTCTGTGAAAGATTACTCAGTATTATAAACTCGAAATCCATCCAAGTTGCTGTGAAGTTCACAATTTTGTCCTTTCTGGCTGTGTAATCTTTCATTGTATATATGAACCACATTTTTTTATCCAGTTCTCTTTCAGTGGGCAACACAGTTGGTTCTGTGTTTTTACTATTGTAAATACTGCTGTGATAAACATGCGTATGCAGATATCTTCATCATAGAATGATTTGAGTTCCTCCGGTTATATTCCCAGTAGGGGAATTGCGGGATCATATGGAGGGTTGAATTTTTTTATCTTTTAGGAATCACTACACTGTTTTTCACAGAAGTTGTACTAGTTTACATCCCCACTAACAATGTAAAAGTATTCCCTTTTCCCTACAACCTCTCCAGTGTCTGTTGTTTTTTCATAATGGTCATCCTGACTAGTTTGAATTTGCATTTGTTTGATGACTGGTGAGGCTGAGCATTTTTTCATGTATCTATTGGCAGCTCATTGTCTTCTTTTGAGAAGTGTCTATTCCAAAGTGGGCAAAAGATATGAATCATCAATGTATTTTTTCTTACCCTTTTTTTTGTTGTTGTTGGAATCTCACTCCTTCGCCCAGACTGGAGTGCAGTGGCCGCTCCCGGCCACTGCAGCCTCAACCTGCTGTGCTCCAGTGATCCTTCCGCCTCAGCCTTCTGAGTAGCCAGAATTACAGGCGCGTACTACAACGCCCGGCTGATTTTTTGATTTATTGTAGAGATGAGGTCTCGCTGCCCAGGTGGGTCTCGAACCCGCGGGCTCAGGCAATCCACTCACCTCAGCCTCCCAAAGGCGCGGGATTATAGGCTGAGCCACCGAGCCCGGCTACCTTTTTTTTTGTATGCCTCATAATGTTGTTGAAAGCTACACATTTTGTATAGGACAGTGGAAATTGAGTTAGTTTTTATTCCTGGATATGTGTAGGCTTCTTTGGTACCTTTTATTCCTGGATATGTGTAGCCTTCTTTGGTACCTTGAGTTAATGGAGTCAGGAGTAGAGTTAAGTTTGGGATTTGTTGTTGCTATTGTTGTTATTTCAGTGTACTAGAGGCTTCAGATTCCTCTAGATTGATTTTGTATATAGGATGCAGCTGGTTGACTAGAGAATTGATTTCTCTTACTGTCTTTCCTAGTCTTAGTTTTAGGTCTTTCCTTTGTGCTTTGCCTCAGGTAAGTTTTCTCTCCACAATCTAGGACCTGTCTCCTGGTAGTAGACCATGGTAGTTTTTCCTGGGCACCTGGTAGTGGACTCTGATGGGTAGATGATCTCTGTTCTGATTAAGCCTGTGAGTGAAGCCTTGTAGTTGATTCTGCCCTGCCCCTAGCATAAGTCTGGGCCTTGCACCTATGTACATATTCCTATAGAGATAGAAGGTGTTTTTTTCTATTCCTTTCTTTCATCTACAGTAGGCTTTCACCAAAGCTCTAACATTGACAGGTTTTTTGCCCTTCGCCCAGCATATAAGGCCATTGTTCTAAAAGATAGAGGAGAAAGATCTATGCAGGGTTTCCTGCCTTTCCTGTAATAATAACTACTGCTGCCTTTGCTCTCTTAGCTTAAACCTTATCAAGTCTGTGGAGAAGAGCTTGTCAGTGTGAATTTGCTTTGTGTTTGCAGCTCAAGGACTCCATGTGTTTTCACTACCACAAACTTGGCCTTTAGTAAATCATTCAAAATGCCAGATAAATTTTTCTTACAGATGTCTGGCAGCATTTGCCATTTGCCTTAGGTAAACAAGTGCTAACTTTCTGTCTCTCATTGGAGGTACCTCACTTTCCTTAGATTTCTGCTTAGTTTGTTAGTTACCCTGTGACCTCATTTCTCTGATGGGTCAAGAAAAATTTTGAAGTTTACAGGTTGTCTTTTTGTTGTTGTCACTCTTTCCAGCTTTGTGTCTCCTAAGTGGAACTGTTTACCTTTACTTTTGATGTGAATCATTATAAATTGTTGATAGCCATTTTTTTTTCTATGGTTCCTATAAGTAAAATGAATTCCTGTAAGTACAATTGATGATTTTTTGTTGGCCATATCAAAGTCTAGAATATTAGTGTGGGAGCTGTGTATCATGGGATCTGTTTCTAAACATGATTGAATAATTAAAGCAGATTTCTCTGCATAAGTTTTCAGATAACTCAATAAGATATCGATAGAATCATTCCATTTCAGAGCCAGAAGAAATTGTAGAAACCATACAGATTAAAAACTCAATTTTACCTAAGATTATTAAATAACTTTTTAAAACCGACAGAGCTGGCTAGTTACAGCAACAAAAAAGAGATTAAAAGTGCTTGTGTCTTAGTCTGTTGAATTGTCCAAACTATCCTTATTTATTTATGAGATTATCATTTTGCACTTGTAAATTTTTTAATTAAATTTTTAATTCTTTCTAGGAGCAAAGACATATTTTGTTTGGTAGGGAACAATGTTACAGCTTTAAGGAAAACTGGGAAAAGTTGATCTAGTTCATCTTTATCTGCAAAATGAAGAATTGGTAGTACATAACAAGACTGCTTAAGAGATTAAGTTATGAACTTGAAGTATTTTTAGTACTTCTGATGATTTTTCTCTAGAAAAACTAAATCAGCACTATTTTATATCTTACTAAAATAGTTATTTGAATACAGTGCTTTGATTTTTTGAAAGACAAAACTATTGCTTAAAAAGTATTCTAATTTTTATTTATAAGTTGATGTTATAATAAACTCTTGACTTTTTGTAACTTTTTTTTTTCTTATTTAGGGAAAACTTATTTATCTCTTTTTTAACTTTTGGAAATAGAAAAGCTGTTTTGAAGATTGGACTATAAACAAACTATTTCTGCCGGGCTCGGTGGCTCAGCCTGTAATCCCGCGCCTTTGGGAAGCTGAGGTGAGTGGATTGCCTGAGCCCGTGGGTTCGAGACCCGCCTGGGCAGTGAGACCTCATCTCTACAATAAATCAAAAAATCAGCCGGGCATGGTAGCGCGTGCCTGTAATTCCGGCTACTTGGAAGGCTGAGGCGGAAGGATCGCCGGAGCCCAGGAGGTCGAGGCTGCGGTGGCCGGGAGCGGCCACTGCACTCCAGTCTGGGCGACTGAGTGAGACTCCAACTCAAAAAAACAAACAAACAAACTATTTCTGCTTAGATTTTTGCCTATGATACAAATATGTGACTTCATATTTATGTAGGTACATACACACATGCATATAAATGATTTTTAATGGGTAGAACATTCATAGTGGTACAGAAATCTATAGAATGAAAAGTTAGTCTTCACTAAAATTTTTTTTTCTCTCCCCATCCTCTCATTTATTTTATTCTGTTTCAGATCCCTTTACCCTCATATCTAGACTATTGGAGTAGCTGTCTTCCTACTTCTAGTTTGATTAATGTAATCTAAACATCTTAGCAACTTAACTTTCTTAAAACTTTGCTTTCAATATGTTACTTCTTACATGGGTGTCCTCCTTACTTTGGGAGAATTCCTTCTCCATAGTATTCTTTAGATAATTCTAATAAGCTAGGAAGAGCTACCTTGAAACACTTAGGAACCAAAGTTCCTCTCATCTGAAGCCTGTGATTGCTTAGAATGGTCTGAGAAACACACTAAAACATTACATAACTACTAAAAACTGCTATGTTTCAGACACTCTTCTAGGTATTAGGGATACAGCAGTGAACAGAACTTATTTCTTGCCTTCATGGAGTTTACGTTTTAAGGGAATGAAAACATGCAGTAAATAATTACATAAAGTTAGTATTAGGTGCAAATGTGGTCTAGAGAAAAGCAAGTTAAAGTGGTAGAACAGAGAGAGAGGTATTATAAATAAATTAGTTTTCTGAGGAAAGAAAATATACTTATATTTATCAAGTAACAGATTTTTGCAGACAATTGAGTTGCAGTTTTCTCTTTATATCTGCCTGGTATAGTTCCAGGATCCTCCCTTGGACACCAAAATCTGTGGATGTAAAATTTCTTATATAAAATGGCAAAATATCTGCATATAACCTATACACATCCTTTCATTTATTTTTGCATTACTTACAATACTTAATACAATGTAAATGCTATATAGTTATACTAAATCTTTTATTAATTTGTATTTTTTATTGTTGTAGTTTTTTTTTTCCTCAAATATTTTTCCATCCAAAGTTGGTTGAATGCAGAACCTACAGATGCAGAGAGACAACTGTATATCAGGCAAAGGTCTTTTTGGGGATGGGAGGGAATAGTTCAGTGGTTAGTGTCTTACACATAGCAGAAACTTGGTAAATGACTGTGAAATGACCTATAAGGGTTTGGCAGGGCCATGGGTTAAGTAAAGAGAAGGCACAATTTTGAACTTCAACTATGTGATTGTGTCAGGTAGTCATCCATTTATTAAGGAAAAAAAGTAACACATGAATGAATACACTATAACGTGATCTACTCATTCTTTCTTTGTCAAGGTACATATCTTGGAGGCACTGCATTTTTTGTTTCTTTGAGTTGGAGTCTCACTCTGTCACCCAGGCTGGAGGGCAGTGGCATGCTCCTGGCTGCTGCAGTCTTGACCTGCTGGGCTCAGGTGATTCTTCCACCTCAACCTTTCAAGTAGCTGGAACTACAGGCATATGCTCAAATGGATTTTTAAAAAAAATTTTAGCAGACATACATATAGAAAAATGCAAAAATGATGCATCATGAAATTTACAAAGGGAACATACTTTTATAATTAGCATCTAAATCAAGAAAAGACCATTTTCACCATCTCAGAAGCTTCTAGTTACTATACTCTTAAGCATAACTACTCTCCTTATGTCATAGATTAGTTTGCCTGTTTTTGATATCATATGCATTGAATTTTATAGCATTTCATCTTTTGCATCTGACTATTTTCTCTTTGTGTTTATGAGACTTGATCATAATTGATATTTTAGTTCATTCTTTTTTATTGCTCTCTAGTAGTCCATTGCGTGAGTATATTACAATTTATTTATGTGTTCTGATGTTGATGGGCATCTCATTGGTTTCATAGTTTTTGGCATTACTAAATATACTTGTACATGTTTTTGAGAAATATCTGCTTTTCTATTGAATATATTTATGTATTAGTGGAATTAGTGTGTTGTAGGGTATACATAATGCTTCTTCTTTCGTCAATATTGACATTTTCCCAAAATGTACCAGTTTACATTTCTATCAGGAGTGTTTGAAAATTTGAATTATTCCACAATGTTATCAGATTTTTGTAGTTTTCATTTTTAAAATTTGTGGTTTCAGAAGGTAACTTTTAGAGAATGAGTGTTATGGAGATTCTGCCCCAAAGCCCAGAAGATCCCATTGTGATTCCTTTTAGAGCTTGGCAGAATCCTCCCAGACAGTTATAGTGACTTGGCCCAGGATGTGCCATTTGTTTCCAAGGACTTATCACTTTGCTTGTAGGATTTTTTTTCCCACCTGTCCTCTCACAAATGTTTGCAGAACATTTTTTTTTTTTTTGAGTTGGAGTCTCACTTCGTAGCCCAGACTGGGGTACAGTGGCCGCTACCAGCCACCGCAGCCTCGACCTGCTGGGCTCCGGCGATCCTTCCGCCTCAGCCTTCCAAGTAGCTGGAACTACAGGCGCGTGCTACCACGCCCGGCTGATTTTTGAATTATTGTAGAGATGAGGTCTCGCCAAGTTGCGCAGGCGGGTCTCGAACCCTCAGGCTCAGGCAATCCACTCACCTCAGCCTCCCAAGGCATGGGATTACAGGTTGAGCCACCGAGCCCGGCTGAGCAAGATTCTTAAACATCAGTTTCATCATCTTTAAACTGGGAATAAAATATCTATTTGACAAAGTTGTTAAAAAGAATAGGGATAGTGTATAAAAAGTATCAAAGTTTTAATTGGTGCTTAGTAAATATTAGCCATGTCTTGTATGGCCTTTCCTCTGCTTAGGATTGAAAATTTTATAGGGAATGTCTGTCCTTTAGTTAAAAGCATAGATCTATTAGCTGAAGTGTTTCTGGGTGATTAAAAAATAAATTGGGCAACCCCTTTGGGTCCCTTCCCATTGTGGAAGATTTTCTGTCCTCTTAATAAATCCTGCTTTCTCAAAAAAAAAAAAAAAAAAGAATAAATTACCATATCTATATATCTTATGTTTGTCATTGGGCTGTTCACTCACATGCTATGATAGTAATGTATTATTACTTACGATAATCACAATAACAGTACCATTATTTTGTAAAGTATGATACTATTCTGCTTTTGCTTTATTTTTGACCACTTACATATACCAGAAATATAAGCTCTCCTTTTTAAGTAACAGAAAGATGTAATGTTTGTTGCCAGTAGTCAAAAAAAATTTAGCTCTGTAGATTTTACTTTAGCTGATTTATATTATTTTGTCATTATTCATTTTGGATTAGATGTTTTTAGAATTGAATCAAATTTTAAATCCAGTTTTTAGAATAGAATTATATTTTGTGATGTTGTCATTTAAAGGACCCAATATATTAAGTATACTTAATGTAATTGAGTCATTGTAACTTTTGTTTTATAAATTTAGATTTTTGGTTTATTCAGAACTTTTGAGGTTTAACCATTATAGTGCCGGAGATTTTTGATTTGTCATCTTTAGGAAGAAAGCTATGTGAATGCCAAAACTAGCCTGATAAATTGATAGTATGTATTAATTGTTAGTAAAACTTCTTTGCAGCCTTATTACTTCATTCAGGCTTCATCTAGACAAGTGTTATCTTCTCTCTCAAGACCCATATATTGAAAAGTAAAGGCGTAGAGTGTCTGTTGTTAAAGATCCAGCTATCTGTGATTTTCACAGAAAATTTCTGGGGAAATAATGAGTGAACACTATAGGGGACTTTGCACTGATAATTGTAGGTTAGTATGGTTAACTATCAGTAAAATATGAAATATTTTGAGGCAATCTATTAGGCACTTTTAACATGATTGATTAGTAGTAATTCAGTTTCTTTTGATTATAAACATGGAAAAACAAATAGTAGAAGGTAACCATTATGAGCTGTTAATGTGATATTTACAGAAATATATGTAATTCACACTTACTGAAACTTGTTATAATTTTAATGTGTAATATTAAACCAAACTCAAAACTAGCAGAACAAAAAAAATGAAGATCAGAGTAGAACGAAATGAAATTGATACTAAAAATATGTATATAAAGCATCAATGAAACAAAAAGTTGGTTCTTTGAAAAGATAGACAAAATTGATAGTCCTTTATCTAGATTGTTTAAGAAACAAAGAGAGAAGATTCCAATTTGCTCAATCAGAATTGAAAATGGATACCTTACAACTGATATGACAATAAACCAAAAACTCATCCAAGACAATTATGAACACCTTTGTGCAAACAAACTGAACAACCTAGAGGAAATGGATACATTCTTGGAAACATACAACCCCCAGTCATGAATCAAGAAGAAGCAGAAACCTGGCACAGGCCAATAGCAAGAAGCAAGATTGAAATAGAAATTCGAATTCTCCCAACAAAAAGTCCAGGACCTGGTAGACTCACAACTGAGTTGTACTAGACCTTCAAAGTAGAACTGGTACCAGTTTAATTGATGTTATTCCACAAGATTGAAGAGGAAGAAATTCTCCCTAACTCATTCTATGAAGCCAGAATTACTCTGATACCAGAGCCAGCAAAAGGCACACACAAAAAAGAAAACTACAGACCAATATCACTTATGAACATAGACATGAAAATCCTCAACAAAATATTAGCAAATGAAATTCAGCAGCACCTGAAAAAAAATAATACACCATGACCAAGTAGGTTTTATTCCAGGGATGGAAGGGTGGTTCAGTATACATAAGTCAATAAACATGATCCGCTATATAAGCAGATTTAAAAACAAAATTTATATAGATGATTTTAATAGATGCAGAAAAAGCATTTGATAAAATCCAGTATCCCTTCATGGTAAAAAACCTACAGCAAAATAGGCATAGAGGGAACATATCTTAAAATAATAAAAGCCACATATGACAAACCCATAGCCAACGTCATTCTGAACTGAGGAAAATTGAATGCATTCTGCCTCAGAAGTGGAAAAAGGCAAGGATGCCCCTTTGCCACTCCTGTTCAACATAGTACTGGAAATCCTAGCCAGAGCAATCAGACAAGAAAAAAAGAAATAAAGACTGTGCAATTGGAAAATAATAAATCAAACTCTCTCTGTATGCTGACAATATAATCTTATACTTGGTGAATCCTAAAGACTTCTCCAAATACTCTTGAACTCGACTAATGTATTTGGTAAAGTTTCAGGATATAAAATCAACATATGCAGATCAGTAGCACTGTTTTACACCAATAGCAACTACAACTGAGAATCAAATCAAGAAGTCAGTGCCATTTATATTAGCAGCTAAAATGCTAAAATACCTAAGAATACATTTAACCAAGCAGGTGAAAGATCTCTGTAAGGGGAATTATAAAATCCTGATAAAAGAACTTGTAGAGGACACAAACTAATGGAGAAACATCCCATGCTCATGGATTGGTAGAATCAACATTGTTAAAATGAACATATGACCCAAAGTAGTCTACAGATTTGAAATTTCATATAAATTTGGGAACTGGCCTATTCATTTCGGCAAAAAAGTTTTGGAATTTTGATAAGGATTGTCTTGAATCTCTAGAACATTTTGGGTAGTACTGACAGTTTAACATATTAAGTCTTTCTACTCAAGAACAAGGGATGTCTTTTCTTAGCTCCTTTAAAACTTATTTTAGTAATGCTTTATAATCTTCTATGTACAAGACTTTAACTACCTTCATTAAATTTTACCTCCTAAATTAAAATTTACATCCCTGATTAAATTCAACCCTAGGGTAGAAACCTAGTAGTGGGAATGATCCATCAAATGGTAGATCTACTCTTAGCTGTTTGAGAAATCTCCATACCACTATCCATGGAGGTTGTACTAATTTATACTCTTACCAACAGTGTATAAGGATTCCCTTTTATCCATATCCATGCCTGAATCTATTATGTTTTTATTTTTTAATAATGGAAACCCAGACTAGTGCAAGGTGGTATATCATTGTGGTTTTAATTTGCATTTCCCTGATTATGAGTGACGTTGAACATTTTTTTCATATGTTTATTGTCCATTTGTATATCTTCTTTTGAGAGATATCTATTCATGTCATTTGCCACTTTTTAATGGTATTAGTTGCCTTTTTCTTGCTTATTTGTTTGAGTTCTTTAAAGATTCTGGATATTAGTCCTTTGTCAGATGTATAGTTTGCAAATATCCTCCCATTCTGTAGGTTGCATGCAGACATTTTTTAGTTTAATTAAGTCTCACTTGTTTATTTTTGTTTTTGTTGCATTTGCTTTTGAGATTTTAGTAATAAGTTCTTTGCCTAGGTTGATGTCCAGAAGAGTTTTTCATAGGTTTTCCTCTAGGATTTTTATGGATTCAGGTCTGACATATAAATCTTTAATCTATCTTGAATTAATTTTTGTATGTGGGGAGATAAAGGGATCAAGTTTCACTTTCCTGCATGTAACTATCCTATTTTCCCAGTACTATTTGTTGAATAGTCCCTTCCCAAGTGTATGATGTTGTCTTCTTTGCCAAAGATCAGTTGGTTATAGGCATTTAAATGTATTTCTGGATTCTCTATTCTGTTCCACTGGTCCATGGGTCTGCTCTTGTACCCATATCATGCTATTTTGATTACTACAGCCTTGTAGTATAGTTTGAAGTCAGGTAATGTGATAACTCCAGCTTTGTTCTTTTTGCTTAGGATTGCTTTGCCTCTTCTGGCCTTTTTTGGTTCCAGATTAATTAATAAACAAAATGTGGCATATACTTGCACTGGAATGTTGTTCAACCATAAAAAGGAATTAAATTCTGAAAAATGACCACAATATGGATGAACTTTGAAAACATGCTAAATGAAATAGGACAGACACAAAATGTCAATTATTGCTTGGTTCCACTAATATGAATATGTAGAAAAAACAAATTCAGAGAGCCAGAAAATAAATGAGAAATTACCAGAAGCTGGAGAAAGGGGAGAATGGGAAGTTATTGCATAACAGTTGCAGTGTTTCTGTTTGAGGTTATAAAAAAGTTTTGGAAACAGATAGAGGTGATAGTTGTACAACTTTGTGATTGTAAGTAATGCCACCAATTGTACACTTAAAAATGACTTAAAATAACAAGTTGTATATTATTTATATTTTGCCTAAGTAAGAGAATACACATCTGCTATGCAGAATTTAGACAGTACAGACAAGTCATCCAAAAATACTCTGAGTCCTCTTTAGTAGCATCATCCAGTGGGATTATTTGCAGGAATAGAAGTGTTCTGTATCTGCACTGTCAATATGGTAACCACTAGTCATTTATTACTGAGTACACTTGGAATGTGGCTAGTAGGGCCGAGGAGCTGAAGTTTACATTTTATATGGGTTTAAATAATTTAAATAATCACGGTTAGCTAGTTGACATTGTATTGAACAGAGAGCATCTCCAGAGATCACTCTGTGTGGTATATAAAAGAACTGATCTTTTTCTGCAGTATAAAAAACTATTTACAATTAATTTTCTTTGAGAATCATTTGGCATCTTTGCTGGACGTGGTGGCTCATGCCTGTAATCCTAGCACTTTGGAAGGCAGATGCGAGAGGATTGGCTAACTCTAGTGTTCAAGACCAGCCTGGGCAACTTGGCAAGACTTTGTCTACACAATAAATAAAAAAATTAGCCAGACATGGTGGCATGCATCTATAGTTCCAGCTACTTGGAATTCTGGGGCGGAAGGATCACCTGAAGTCCAACAGGTCAAGGCTGTGGGGGCCGTGAGGGTCACTGCACTCCTGCCCGGGTGACAGAGTGAGACTCCAACTCAAAAGAAAAAAAAAAAAATCATATGACATCTTTGATGTTAATTGGCAATCACTTAGATATTTGTAAAACCAGATTTGGTAGATACTGATATCAGTGCATGTAGCAATTAAGTATATTGTTGCGTAAACAGTGAACCTCTAAATAAATAGTTTTAGAGTTAGAATATTTTCTATAACAATGTTGCAAGACTATCAGATATATGGTCTCAATGCTTTTTGAGTAGAATTGTGACTAAAGTATAAATGACATGGAAACAACCCCTATTTTCTGCAAAGCTTTACACAATCAAATGAAATTATACTTTTTTCCTTTTTTATTTTAAATATGTGGGGTACAATTCAGGGTTAGGTATACAAATGTTTATTGTGCAGGTACCCTTGTTAATGAGATGTGCCCTCGCCCTCCCCTGGCATTTTCCCACTACTGCCAATCCCGCCCTGCCCTCCCTTGGAAGTTTCCCACTACTGCCAATCTCTTTCTTACAGTATTACGATAGTTGTTCAAGGCCCACTTATGAGTGAGAACATGTGGTACTTGGTTATTTGTTTCTGTGATTGATCACTCAGTATTATAGACTCTAAGTCCATCCAAGTTGCTGTGAAGTGTATAATGTTGTCCTTCTTTATGGCTGCATAATATTCCATCGTGTGTATGTACCACGTTTTTTTTTTTTAATCAGTCCTCTTTCTATGGACAGTACGGTTGGTTCCATGTTCTTGCTATTGTAAATAATGCTGCCTGTCTCTTTTTCATTTACATTCATTTAGGTTCAGTAAACATTTACTAAGGACTGATATTTTGCTACACTGTGCTAGACTCTGGAGAAACCAAAATGAGTAAGTCACAGTGCTTGATCTTAGGGACCACGCATCTCTAATGGGAAATCATTTAATGGTGGTAACTGTAGTAGCAATATTGCAGCCTCAATAAACTGGGAATCTGCCTGGAGGATTTGGGAAAAGCATCAAACCTTTGTTTTTTAGTGGAATTTTTTTTTTTTACTTATTAGAGTTTAAATGTTTTATTATGGAAAATTTCAAGCATTACAGATGGTGAGATTTATATTATGATGGTCCCCTATAGCCATCGCATAACTTCAACAATTATAGACTATATTACTTCATGTTTTGTCACTTACTAATTTTACTACCACAGATTATTTTGAGGCAGATCTCAGGAATTATATAATTTAAACCAAAAAATCTTGGTATGTAAAATGACCACTAAAATTAGACATAAATGTGTACATGTATATAAACTCATACATTAGTTGCTTAACAAGGTTATGTTCTGAGCAGTGCGTTGTTAGCCAATTTTGTCATTGTACAAACATCATAGAGTATACTTTGTGCTTATACCTGGATGGTATAGCCTACTACACACCTAGGCTATGTGGTAGAGGTTATTCCTTCTAGGCTGCAAACCTGTACAACATGTTACCATACTGTGTGCTGTAGACAATTGTAAGACAGTAGTAATTATTTGTGAATCTTGCATCTAACCCTAGAAAATGTTCAGTAAAAACACGGTATTATAATCTTATGGGACCATCATCATGTATGGGATTCTTCATTATCCAAAATGTCATTATAGGGCACATAACTGTTCACAAATGAATACATACCACAATACCATTATACTGCCTAAATATTGCCATCAGTTTCTTAACGTGAAATATTAATATTTTCATGTATGTATACACGTGTATGTCTTTCTCTTTGTACACACACATGCAGACACACAATTCCATTATTGCATCAAAATATTCCATTATTGCATCAAAATAATTTAATATTATTTCCTTTATATAGTCAAATATTAAGTAAGTGTTCCATTTTTTTCTGTTTATCTCATAAATTAATTTTCAATTTGTTTTCTTCTATTGGGTGAAACTGAGGTGAGGAAATCAATGTAGAGGCTTTACAGTAATTCAAGATAAATTCTGAATGTTTAAAGACTAAAACTAAACCACTGTTGGAACTGGCATAGAATCGATGAGTTCTCTATGTGTATTTGTGCATTGGTTGGGGAGGTAGTTTTCTCTTTCTGAGACATTTATCATGTAAGACTGTAAGAACATCTCCCTAAGTTTTCCATTTGATTTTTTTTTAATGCTGAACATAAATTTGCCCTACTTTTTTCTCTATTAGGTAAATATTGGAATAAAAAAAGACTGTTCTTGGGTAGTATGTGTTCCTTATAAATTGTATTAATATAGTATAGCATGTGTCTAATGTTCATTTGACAATGTGAAATATATTGCCTTTAGGAAATTAAACTCTGCAACTTTTGGAATGAAATGCCCTACCAGTATATTCTGAAATTTTTCTCCATTAAGATATGAGTGTGTGTGTGTGTGTGTGTGTGTGTGTGTGTGTGTGTGTGTGTAAGCATTTAAATTCTATATCTTCAGTTGTTTAGGGAAACATTGTGGCAGATTGCTGGCCTAGCAAATTATGGAAGTTGTTGCTCAAAAATAGTTGCCAAAAAAATCCAGCTTTAATCACAGAAAACCTGTTACTGCTATTGTAATCAAATGAGCACAGAAACATGTGGATTGTGTGGTGATACATGGTAATATTTGGAACCTTCAGTTTTCTAGGGTCAGAATATTTGTGGTTCCTAAATTTTCTTACTGTGAGCTTGAACATCATCTCGCTTAAATTTTGTTGTTGTTGTAAGATTCTAGAAGTCAGTATAGAGTCAGGTAAGTGGTGAATGGGTTGTAGAATTTGTCCAGTGAAGTGAATTACCTAAATAATTCTAACAGTGCTAAGAAGGAGCAGTATGTCTTCTACTAATTTTCAACCAGTGTACACAAACATATGACCTTATGGGTTGTTAAAATGTTAAGATAATTCTTTAGGGAATGGTGAGTTGCTGTTGTTTGGAACCCCACAAGATCTGTTATTCCTGCCTAGGAACCTTAATGTGAAGAGGCACTGCATCTTCCCTCCCTCGATGCCCTGTGGGGTAGGGGAAATCTTGTCCCTGACTTTCTGATTGGTGTGTGATGCTCTGAGGCTGTGGCCTTCTGTTGGCTTTGTAGGAACTGGAGCCTCTGCAGTATACCCTGCATGTTTGGGGTTTTTTTTGTTTTGTTTTGTTTTTTTAATCATTATTCCTGATTATATCTTTTTAGAGGAAAATGTGAGAGAATTAATTTGTTTTCCTGTATTCATTCACACATTTATTCAACAATACAGTGAACACTTGTTAGGAGCCAGGCCCTGTTCTTAGGTACTGGTGATTCAGAGTTGTCCTTAAAAGAAATACTTTCTAATGGAAAAGGACAATAAAGAGAAACCAGTAAACAGATACTTTTCCTAGTGACAACTGGTGCTTTGGAGAACATAAAACAGTGGAAAAGAGATAAAGTTTGGGTGTGAGAAGCGGAAGGAAAGTACGTTTTTACTTGGTGGAGGAAAGACTCTTGATAAAGTGACATTTTTACAGATTTGAAAGATGTGATGAAGTGGTCCTTCAGATATTTGAAGTAAGAGTCCTAGATGGGATTTAGCAAGTACAAAGCCTCCGAAGTATGAAGTGAATGTATATTTCAGACACAGCATGGGGGTAAGGGTGGCTATATCTTAGCTGGTGTGACCTGGGGCAAAACCCTTAACTCCATTCAGTTCCCCCCACCCCAGTCTTTAAGATGGGGGTAATGATACCTACCCTTCTGTATTGTTAACTGGATTACAGACAAAATAATACCTACCACTAGCACATATTAGGAACTCAGTATATAGCAACAGTTATTGTTATTACTATTATTATAATTAGATACAACACTAATGAGGAATAGTGGGTAGAAGACGGACATCTGAACCTTAGACCAGGAGTTTGGCTTCTGGCCTTGCTTTTTCTCAGTTAATTATTGAACTTTGAATAACACTGAATGTCTCCCAATCCAAATGTAATGAAATACAAAGTGAGGGTGATGGATTAGCTGAGATTTCTGAATAGTTATTACATACTATAGTTGTAGACATTTTGATGATTCATAAAAATTTGGTGGACTTGGGACATAGTGCTATCTTTGAAAAATCTGTGGAGTCTAGAATAAATCATCATGTCCATTTCAAGGAAGCTGTTAGAACATCTACTTTTTTTCCTTGTATAAGAATTCTGTAAGTGTATTGCCAAACTCAAATTTTATCTTTTTTGCTAAAGCTTCTGTGAAGAGCTGGTAAATCAGTTAACTTTTTTTTTTTAGTTTCTGCTTTGAGCAAATAAAAGGAAAAATCAGTGTAGTGATAATATTCTCTGTGCAAAGCTGTTTATTAAATCAGTGGTATACTTAACATCTTACTATGGAATTTGAAGAAGTAAGGCAGCTGACATATAGTTCATGTTCTAAAACTCATAGTTTAGTTCATCAGATTGCTTTTCTCAGAATGATCAGTACAGTAACTTTTGATGAAATTTAAAAAATATTGATTGAGATCTTGTTTTAATCTAGTTGGTTTGTCACAGAAGTTCTAGAGATAAATATACTAAAAAAGAAGTCTCTGACAGTCTTATCAGGGAAAGAGACTAGTAAATAGAAAACATGCATGGATATATGCAATCATGCCTTCTTGAAGGCATTTAGGATCAGAATTCATAGCTCTAAACTATTATGTGTTCAGCTGTCTATTTTGATGAGGCACTTTTGGCAGTGGGTGGCTGTAGTAAAGGCTTACTATTATTCATTTCCATGAAAGCGTGATTTTTTTCAGCTTAGAGTAAAATATTTGAGATGACAGTTCTACATCATTAACACTTCAGTGTTTAAGATGACTTGAAATCGTGCCATTTGTTTTAGGAATATATTCCACAGAAATGTGAGTTTGAGAGAGAAGGAGAGGGAGAGAGAATATAAGTGAAGGTTAAAATATACATAGGTGTTTAACAGGAAACGATTCACTTATTTAGGAAGCTAGCATAAATTTCTCCTTTGAACTAGAAAACATTATTATGGTGCTTTGTTGAGATAAGGGAAAGTGAAAATCATCAATTTAATGACCAACTGTCATGTGAATACTAAGCTATAATGTGTTTTCTCTGATTCCCCCCCCTTTCCTCCTCCTCCCCCAGAAGCCAAAATACAGATATCTTAGTCTATTTTGTACTGCTGTAATGGAATACCGCAGACTGTGTAATTTACATTGAACAGAAATTTATTGCCTTACAGCTGAGCTGTCCAATATGAAGGCACAGGCAGGTTTGGAGATTCTGATGCCAAGAACATGCTTTGAATACTTTGTTGACACATGGTGGAAGGTGAAAGTACAAAGAAACTCACCCTTTTTGATGGCACTAATCCCTTCATGATCTGATCACATCTTAAAGGTCTCACCTCTTAATACTGTTATAGTAACAATAAGTTTCAGCCTGAGTTTTGGAGGGGACAAACATTCAAATCACAGTCACAAATGCTAATTAAACGACTTTTCAGTTCCTCAGTCTGCTAGGTAGTCATGAGCCATTTTTGTGACATTTTGTGACAAATATTAGTAATATTTAGTTTTCATGGATTATGGAATATATGAAATATACATGAAATGCAGTTTTGTGTTCTTATTTCAGATGAACTCTTTATTGTAAGAATGTATACGACTTCATTTTTTAGAGATTTCAAGGACCTAGGCCAAGAAATTATAGTCTACATCCTTTAAATTTCCTAAGATTGTCAAAGTTGCCTTTCCTTTCTTTTCTTCATATATTTTTTAATGACTAAGACTTTGGCACAGTGGTTCATGCCGGTAATCCCATCACTTTGGGAGGCCGAAGAGGAAGAATCACTTAAGTCTAGGAGTTTGAGACCAGCCTAGTCAACATAGTGAGACTTTGTCTCTACTAAAAAATTAAAAATTAACTGGGCATGGTGCCTAGTTTGAGGATATAGTGATCTGTGATGTACCACTGCACTCTAGCCTAGGTAGCAGGGCTAGGCCCTGTCTCTAGAAAATGAAAAATAAATACAAAATAAATAAAAAGTAAGACTTTGAATTGTCTTTGGGGAGAAAAGTCCATTTTAATGAATGATCAAGAAAAGGCTGTAGCATTCTCCTTAAAGAGTTAACTACCTATAAAATAAAGCATGTTTGTTTTGTGAAAGAACCAGCAGTCCTGAGGTGAAGATGAGTATCTTAGGGTGCAGAAATCTCCAGTGAGCTCCAGCAGTGTTACAGTGTTATAGTTGGGCATGAGAGGTTCTTGGAAAAGTGCATGTAAATGTGTGTGTTTGTGTGTGTGTGTGTGTTTGTGTGTGTGTGTGTGTGTGTGTGTGTGTATGTGTGTCTGTGTATAATTTTTTTCTGAAGAGTTCTTCTGTAACTTTTAACTCATTCTCAGAGAGATCCATGAACCCACAGTCATAAAAAAATGTTTAAGGCCAAAATTCCATATGATTTGCACATGATACGTAGTTGAATTACTATTCAGCTTCAGAAGTAATTATCTCTGAGGATCACATTGCACAGAAATAATAATTACTTGATATTAGAAATTGGTATCTCACAAAAATATTGCCTTGTTTTTAGAATATTTTATATAATTGCATGGATAAATATGTTACTTGTAAGACAATTTTATATTCATAAATGTCAAGTGCTAATATGAATACAAAAATTTGATCATATTCTCTATGGAATTTTTGAAACATTTGTTTTAAAACAATACAAAAGAATACTGTTGGGAAATGTTCAAGCTAGAATTGGTATGAGAGAATTGTGTAGGTATTATGTTTGTACAACTGTATTTTAAAGTTTATTTTATGAGTGCATAAATCTGTTATACTTCCTTCCTCATTACTCTTAGGGTATGTCTTTGCATATTTGTGTGTACCTGGGTGTATGTGTTTATATATATATATATATTTTTTTTTTTTTTTTTTTTTTTTTTTTTGAGCTGGAGTCTCACTCTGTCACCCAGGCTGGAGTGCAGTGGCCGCTTCCGGCCACCGCAACCTCGACCTGCTGGGCTCCGGCGATCCTTCCGCCTCAGCCTTCTGAGTAGCTGGAATTACAAGCATGCGCTACCACGCCTGGCTGATTTTTTTTGATTTATTGTAGAGATGAGGTCTCGCCAAATTGCCCAGGTGGGTCTCAAACCCGCGGGCTCAGGCAATCCACTCACCTCAGCCTCCCAAAGGCGCGGGATTACAGGCTGAGCCACCGAGCCTGGCTATGTGTTTATATTTTGTTGAGATTCATAACTTAAAAGTTTGTAGCTAATGTGTTTGGATATTTGAAGCATAATGATGTAAAAAGATGTACATTCTAATTTCTAGTGAGTTAAAGAGATTCTAAAGAACTGTTCCATTCCTTTTCCTATTGTTTATATTACATAGTTCAATAGCAAATGATAAAGGCTATGTTTAAAAGATAGTGTGTGCTTAAAAAATAGGTAGTAGAAAACATTATTTTAGTCACACGTTTGTTTAGCCAGCTTTTAACATTTAATCAGTTTTTTTCCAGAATAAAAAAAGTTAGAATATTATGTTATATCTGTATGAGATTTAACTGATTGCAAAGTGCTTTCATATATGCTTTTCATTTAAGTCTTTATTAACCTTCTGTGATGATGGTCATTAGTACTTTTATTATGAAGATAACGACTCCAAGGCTAAGGTTTATTAAGGGACTTTCATTTAGTAGAGACACTATCTCCACACCTCCTCCTTCCCCCAATCTTGCATTTGTCTTAGAAGATTTTGTTGTTCTTGTGTAGTCACGGTTTTGAAAACAGGCAAACAGTATGGAAAGATGTAACTTGAAATGCACCCCTCATCCTCTCTGAACCCACTGCCATCTCCTGGTTCTATTCCTCAGATAAAATCACAATTATGCTTCTTTTAAAAATCCCCCCAACTTTTGTATGTGTGTATACATGTGTACACTCGTGTGTGTGTGTGTGTGTGTTGTGTGTGTAAGCCTATATGTGTGTATTAGTCACCAAATGACTTCATACTATCCATGTTTTACAGGTTGCTTTATTTTCACCTAGTATATCTTGGATACTTAAATAAGGGTCTTAAAAAGAAATACATGCTATTGAATGTTAGGGATATGTTTGCCTATATTTTAAGTATATTTTCATTTTTATTTAAGATTCTTTTATTTATTAAATGTTTATTTGAGAAACTATAAAAGGATTACAATAAGAATTAGCAAGACATGTACATCTACAGAATGTGCACAATATATTACGTTTGGTATTTTACCTGACATATGAAGAGTGTTTTCTATTATTGAAATAAATTTTAAATAGGTATTTTAAAAAATACAGTAGAACTATACTAGCTAATTAGTACTTGTCAGATAACAGAGGATGTTAATAATGGTATGTCAGGGTTTTCTCCCTTTTAAAAGATAATGGTGAAAAGACTCAGGTCACATTTACTTTAAATTCTTTCTGAATTTAAAATTCATGAATGCTGATCACTTTAGGGTCTAATATGTCTATTTGTTTTAAAGGTTATAGAATCAAGGTTAAAGATTGTTGCAACTCAAAGATAAAAACATCTTGCTTATAGGAGTGGAATTTTTCTAATTTGATTCTTAGACCGTTTTTCTTTGCCACTTGCTTGTTCCCTTAAGACAGACATTGTTTTTGAATACAGCAATAATGTTAAAACACTACAATTTATTTTAACAAGATTTTAATCCTTGCTTTGGTAGACTAATGATTCATTTTGCAGAAATACACATGCTGTAATTGCAGTGCTCCATATGAGGGATTTTTTTCAGCTTTCATTTTTTAAATTAGGATACAAAATATGAGGAAAGACTTTCCAAAGTATTCTGAAAGTTTTTTCAAAAATGTTTTATCACAAAACTGTCAAAATTTTGGACATTTCTAATACATTTTTTTCCCATCCCTATAAGATTTAGTTTTGAAAGACAAGGTAGATGGAGCGGTGCCCATCGGGAGATCTGCATTCTTGTCTTGATCCGCAGCTAATTAGCTGAATGTGACCTTAGACCATTCATCTATTCTCTCTGCCCCTTGTTTTCTTATCTAAAAATGAAAGTTTTTACTATATGATCTCTAAGGTCCTTTTTAGTTCTAAAATGCTAAGATTTATTAAGTAAGTTTTATAGTAGTTGTATAATTTATTTTCTTAAAGATTTATGAAGATATACTATCTACATATACATGTGAGTATTCATATCATTGATTGTTTATTTAGTTGTACAAACATTTGCTGAATTTTTTTGAGAAGGCAAAATACTGGAGTGAGTTACATAGTATGTGACTTACTGTAAGGTGTGTGGAGGGCAGATCATATAGTGCAGGTGTGTCCAACCTGCAGCTCATGGACTGCCTGCGGCCCAGGGCTGCTAGTAATACAGCCCCAGAAAATCTGTAAACATCATGTTAAAACAAACTTTTCGGACAGGTACCTTGAGAAATCTTATTATATATGTTCACTAATTATATTATGTAATTTATGTGCAGCCCAAGACATTTCCTCTTTACTTGAAGGCAAAAGGTTGGACATTCCTGATACAGTGATTTGTAGGCCATTTAAAGATGTTGGTTTTTTAATGCAAACATTATTCACATAGATTACTTCCATTATGTCGTTGGTATACTCAATCCAGTAGATGCAAATGCTCATGAAATACATTTTTCTATTTTAAAGAAACATGTTCTTTCAATCACTACACTATCAGTGCCATCAGGTCTCTGATTTCTCCCCGCACCTCTCACTCTTTATCAGTATTTTAAAATATGATAACCTAAGAAGATTTATAAGGTTAATATAAAAAAATTATTTAATGCTTGTTAAAGTCAGATAAGTGTTTTTCTTTTTGGATTATCAGTTGCTTTATATATCAGTGTCCTTTTTCTGCTCAGTAAGTGTAACAACTTGAAATTTGTAAATCTATTAAAACTTAGCAAATTAACACATTCATCTTGTGTTGTATATATGTGTTATTTACCTTTTGATTTTACTTATTTTACCACTGATTGTTTTCATTATCTTGTGTTCATCTGATTTAGAATGTGTTGGTCTAAGGTCACTTGAAAGCAAGATGTATTTTTCAATTTATAAAAGTGGTTTTTTCCCAGACGCATGTTTATTATATTCTTTTTGACATATGAATGCTTAATTTAGTAATTAATAAGCTCAGTAAAGTTGTAGTATGCTTGCAACTGTATTGTAAGACTATAACACATCACAACCAGGAGGTTGATGTTGACATAGTTAAGGTATAGAACATTTCTATCACCACAAATTTCCTTCATGTCCTTTTTTTTTTTTTGAGTTGGAGTCACCCAGACTGAAGTGCAGTGGCTGCTCCTGGCCACCACAGCCTCGACCTGCTGGGCTCCGGGGATCCTTCCGTCTCAGCCTTCCAAGTAACTGGAACTACAGGTGTGCGCTACCACACCCGGCTCATTTTTGATTTATTGTAGAGATGAGGTCTTGCCGAGTTGCCCAGGCGGGTCTCGAACCCGCGGGCTCAGGCAATCCACTCACCTCAGCCTCCCAAGGCGTGGGATTACAGGCTGAGCCACCGAGCCCAACATCCTTCATGTCCTTGTAAAGGTACACCACTTCCCTCCTGTGATACTCTCTTTAATCCCTGGTAGCCACTAATCCATTCTCCATTTCTGTATTTCAAAAATGTTACAAAAATGGATTGATTTCAAGAATATTATATAGGAATCATGCATTATGGAACCTTTTGGCTTTTGTTCACACAGCATAATTCTCTAGAGATCCATTCAGCTCATTGCATGTATCGATAGTTTTCTCCTTTTCATTGTTCAGTGATACTCCATGTTCTTGATGTGTCAGTTTGTCACCCATTGAAGGACATCTGGATTGTTTGCCTATTTTGCTATTGCAAATAAAGCTGCTACAAACATTTGCTTGTAAACTTTTTGTGTAAACATACAATTTCATATCTCTGGGATAAGTGCTCACTCAGGTGTGTAATTGCTGGGATGTATGGCAATTGCCTGTTTAACTTTTTTACAACTGCCAAACTTTTCCAGAATGGCTGTGCCATTTTACATTGCTATTACCAATGTATCATTCTTTCTTTCAACTTTGTAAAATATCATAGAGATGTATAAACTCTTCAGTGGGAAGGAAAGTTTTCCCCCATTTAACTATGAAGAGTTGCGGCTTATTTGACATTTTTGGCATAAACACAGTTAGGTTTTCAGTCTTATGTGAAGAAAAAAGTACAGAAATTTACAGAACTAAAATAACTGGTTAGGGCTAGAGGTTTTACAAAAGGCAACCATAAACTTTTTCTTTGGTTTACTGACAGTTTGTTTGTAAAGGGCCTAATTGTGCCAATTCCTGTAAATACAAAGAATAAGATACAATCCCTGTCTTTGGGGTATTCAGTCTAGTTAATACATCTGAATAGAGAATTCTGGGAATTGACACAAGGACCTTGTATATGCCAGTCAGAAAGTAGTATTGAGGAAGACTTCTACTTGATAGAGTTTAAAGTTGTTGAAGTAGGATGACCTAAAACTCAGGCATTTTTGAATATTGAGATTAGAGAGCTAAAATTAGGGAGTAAGACAATGAAAAGTATATGATGCAGCATTACAGAACTCTTTGGATGTTTCTGTTATAGGATTTGGAAAACAGGAAAAAAATTTAAAGAAAGAGAGGAAGGAATAAATGCAGTGTGGCTTCTCATCACTGTTACAAACCTAAGTGGAAAGAAGATATCTCTGTTTCTAATAGTATATAAATGGGAATTTCTTATTTATGTGTTATATCATGGATTTATGTGCACATTTTTTTTGTAATGATGTGGAGTTTTTGCACTGACATGCCATTATCAATTAGTCTTTTAACTTTGAGATTTAGTTTTATTAAAATTCCATTCTTAATATTAAGCTTTACTAAATAAATAAAAAATTTTGGGTGATTTTTAGTGTTTTTGTGGTCCATGAAGTGGGTATTATAGTCATCTATGGCTGTATTGTGGCTGTAGTTATTGAAGGTCCTTTTGGAGAAAGTGGTGGTCTAAATCAGAAGTCCCCAGCTGTGGGCAGGTATTAGTCCATGGCCTGTTAGGAACTGGTCCACACAACAGGAGGTGGGCAGCTAGTGAGCTGCGCCTCCTGTCAGGTCAGTGGTGGCCTGCCCATTATTTTATTTACTACTTCCCTCTGTGCCTCTTTTTTTTTGTTTGTTTTATAATGGTGAGTTGTATAATTAATATATTTTACAATGTAATAATAATAGAAATAAAGTGCACAATAAATGTTATGTGCGTGATTCATCCAGAAACCATCCCCCCCCATGGATGCTAAAAATGTTGGGGCCCACTGGTCTAAATTATATGTTCAGTAAGCATGAAACAAGTTTAGGTTAACCAGTTTCCATTTTATAGAAGTAATTCTTGTTTTCAAAATAATGTAAGTACAAATTTATGAATAAAAATTTGTCTGTCAGCTACATTCCAAATTAAGATATTTTGATGATAGCTGATAAAAGACATTTTTTTTTCCTATATAGGGACACCGTTGCAGTGGCTGAATTTGTTTTGTCAGCTTCATCTACAAGCAGAGATGTTCAATCTTGTGTATTTTTGAAAGCACTTGAAGACTTCAAATTTACTGTTTATGTAAGTTTGTAATTTTAGCCTTTAATTATACAGCAGTTATAATAAGCTGAAGCAGTGGATTGAAGTAGTATTTCTATAAACCTGTAAGTAAACGATTTATTCTGACTGAACTATTTTAGTTGAATATTTTAAGTTTAAAAAAACAGAAGAATGACTCTAGATAGAAAAGGAAGATCCCCTTATAGAGATACTTATCAATGAAACTTACAAAACTGCACAGACATTCTAGACTTTATCCTATTCTTTATACCACCAGGCACTTCAGACACAACTTAATTTTACTTTAAATTAAAGTACCTTATTTTAGGTAACAGTGATTTCCTCCTATTTTATTCTTTGTGGAGATGATCATCCTCTCATTTTTTAACACTCCCCTCCCCCTTCTCACATGCATCCTTGAAAATTGCCCTTTTGGTTAAGGAAGTTGGGCCAAGCCATGTGCCAGGAGGTCATTATTTGCCTGGCTTTTTTCTAGTGTGCACAGAGGCACTGTACAGGCTTGGGGTACCCCTGTTTGTTATTAAAATTAATGAATTAGGCTAGGGATGGGTGAGATTTGCAGTCAGAGTGATCACTATTGCATTTCATTTTTTTTTTTTTCCTCAAGGAGTACAGGATTCTATGTAGGAAAAATTTTGGATATTAACGTTGATTTTCCACTGAAAATCTGTTAGACTGATAGAAATTTATTATTTTACATTCTATTCTGAGAAATGAGTATTGGTATACTTCAAATTTAGTCTCTAATAATACTTAATGTTTTAATGTACATTTCATTTGACTTAACATCTTAAATCTTTTTAGTTTCTGTAGCTTAGACAACTTTACACATCGCTCTTAATTTGTAAGCCATAACTTTATGCCATTGTGGTGAATTTGAATATTATACAGTTAAGGGTGTATTTTTATTACAACTAAAGACCTGTAAACATATTGGGGGGTGTTTGCATACAAATAAGCCCTTTCTTTTTCTTCTTCTTCTTCAGGTTTATGTTGAATCTCTGAGATTTTTCTACAGAGTCAATGTCTTTGGTAAGATGATATTCAGTTTAATTTAGAATATGTACACCTACACACACACACACACACACACACACACACACACACACAAAATAAATGTATATACATGATCCATCTATACTTTATCATCTGATTTTGAAACTATCAATACAATACAAAAGCATAATCTTTAGTTTTTTATAACTGATAATGTTATAATGAAGTTATATATTTATGTAGTAATTAATACTTGAAATTATTGTCTGGAGTATCTACTATTTTGCGTGAGCTTCACATATACAAGAAAATCAAAATAAAAAAGTTTTTGCTATATAATGACACTGAAATTATTGCTAATTTTAAGCCATAGGCAATTGTTTCTTGTTTTTTATCAGCTTGTATTTATACAGATTGTTATGTGTTGAACAAATTATATAATTTTAAATAATTTTCTTATACTTGTGAGGCATTTCCCCCTCCTTTATTTTTTTTTTTACCATTTTATTCCACTTTTATAAACTTGTGTTATAGCATAATAATAGGAAGATTCCCACTTTTATGGGTGGGCTGCTTGTAGTTGAGTGAAACTGGAAAGAAGGTAATATGTTGATAAAGTTTAATATAATGCTTATGTAGTTTTGAATAGACATAATTCTGGGACTTTGTTTCTAGTTAACAATGACTATGGTACATATTTTAAATTCTGCATAGTGGTATCAATAAATTTTTTTTTGAAAATTGTAATCAATAATAGGGTTGATTTACTTTTTAAAATATGAATTAGGTCTGATACTAGTATTTTTCAAAATTATTATAGATTTGTCAACTTTAAATATTTGATATATCTGTGAACATGTAAATAAGGTAGAAGTAAATGAAAAAGCCTCTGTGTTTGACAAAAATCATTTTTCACAGAGCCCAGGTATTCTTAGTTAAATCAATCAACCATGTATTTATTTGACCTTATTTTTCTGACTCTCAGATGCTTATTTTACACATTTTCAAATTGAGCATGGATCTTACAATTGAAATTAAAAAAATTCTAGTTACTGTTGAGGTTTTTATTGTTTTTCTGAGGAAGTTTTGCTGTTTTCTTGAAAATGTTTTATTAAATGTCAAGTTTGTCTGAGGGCCAGAGATGATTTTAGATTTAGGACATAAGAGTATTTTGTTTTCTAGCAATGGCAGGGTTGTTCTTTCCCAGGACTTAGGGAAATCATGTGATCTTGTACTATCTTCAGGATTTGTTTATTTATTTATTTTTTGAGTTGGAGTCTCACTTTGTCACACAGACTGGAGTGCAGTGGCCGCTTCCGGCCACGGCAGCCTCGACCTGCTGGGCTCTGGTGATCCTTCTGCCTCAGCCTTCCAAGTGGCTGAAACTACAGGTGCTCACTACCACGCCCGGCTAATTTTTGATTTATTGTAGAGATGAGGTCTCGCCAAGTTGCCCAGCTGGGTCTCGAACCCACGGGCTCAGGCAATCCACTCACCTCAGCCTTCCAAAGCGCCGGGATTACGGGCTGAGCCACCGAGCCCGGCTTATCTTCAAGATTTAAAAAGTTTTCACTGGCCTACTTACATGTTCTAGAGCTCTAACGTAAGTGATCCCTATATTTTATCCAGCCTAATCTTGTTATTATCTGTGACCAGTACACTGCAGCCATGCAGACTTCTTTCTGAATTTTCAAACATATCAACTGTGTTTTCTTTTCTTGAAACACTGTTGCTTATCTCAAACCTACCTTCTGTACTTTTCTTAATTGGTTCCTTCTTTAAATATTTTTACAACTTTCAGGACAGCTGTGTTTAAGACACTGCTCTCCTTTTATGGTCTGTGTTTTCATTATTACTGGAGCTGCTTTGATTTATTTATATATACGTTATTTATATATTTTTATTAATTAATTTCTCTCTCTCTCTCTCTCTCTCTCTCTCTCTCTCTCTCTCTCTTTCTCTTTCTTTAGTTTTAGCTACCTGTATAATATATGGCCCATAACTGAATGAAGGAAGGAAAGGATAAAAGAATGTATGAATTGAATTATGGTGCTAGGTGCCTTTTTTCCCCCAGAGTTTCATTGTCTACTGTGTTTGATTTTTGTCCACCTGTAAACTTCTTGCATATGTTGTAAATTGCATCTCATTTAACCCAGCGCACACATTTTCTTGGCCGGTTTCATATGGGCTGCCTCTTAGCTATCAGAACAACAACAACAACAAAACTTTTCATATCTCTGTGTAATGTGGGACAAGTGATATATTTGCTGAATGGTTTTTGATAGTACTATCAAGTTACCTTTAGTGTATCATAAACACACTTTCTTATGAATGTTTAGGTCAGGTGCTGTGTAGACCTAGTATTGTAGCAGCTAGCCACATGTAGCTACTAAAAATTCAGTTCATGATTTTTAGTGGTCATATTTAAATTCCTTAATAACCACAGTGTTGATATTGGACACATCCATTATTACAGAAGGCTCTATTGGATAATGCTGTTCTAGATTATTTAGGAAGCAATAAAATGCCTCAGTAAACATTCCCATAAGATGTACTAGGTAGTATAACTAGCCTAAGAGTTCTTAGGATGCTGTAAGGCTTATATGCCTATTGTCATCAATATTAGACAAATACCTTTTGCATCGGCCATGTGAAACTATTTTCAGATACATGATTATATATATAATGTTATGTCCTTTCTCTTCTATGTGCTGTTCCTTCTCTTTTTGTTACTTGTCCTTCAATATTTAGGTTTGTTACCACCTTCAGAAAGCCTTTTCTTACCATTCTTCTTAGCTAATCCCACTATATACACCTCCCCCCCATGTCCCAAAACGCTTTTGTTTTTTTTAGATCAAACTAATTTGGACACCCACTTTAACAGTCCTTTCTTATGGAATGTCATACTTTATTGTGTCAGGAGGGGAGACAAATTGGCTACTCTGGTAGAGCTTATTGTGAATCATTATGTAAGTTTGGTTACCATGTTCTCAAGTGTGGGCTTACTAAAGAGTGCATTAACCAAACTTAGAATGACTAGGAAGCAAAAATGCCACTTTATTAATTTAAAATGAGGAATATTACTTAGCTGCTGCACAAATATATACTGGCTGATTTATATGGAAAGCCAAAGTTGGAAGTTGTTTGTTGGTCATGAATTAACAAGTACAGTGACTTGGATGATATTGATGGTTAATGTCATTGATTGTGCTGCATTTCCCCTTTCATCTCTACATTAGGGAGGTACTTGTTGAGGTAGAATATTTGGTCCAGCTATTTTGTTGTCTGAGTTCGTATCTTTTGTCTACAGTTCAATATGCTTTTGTTCCATGATTTTTTTTTTAATTCCATTATTCTGTTTTGCCATCCTTTTTTCATCACTGATGAGCTACAGTTTTTTTTTTTTGAGTCGGAGTCTCACTCTGTCACTCTGGCTGGAGTGCAGTGGCATACTTAGGGCCACTGCAGCCTCGACCTGCAGGTCTCAGGTAATCCTTCTGCCTCAGCCTTCCAAGTAACTGGAACTACCAGCACACACGCTATCACACCCAGCTAATATTTTTGTTTATTGTAAAGGTGAAGTCTCACCAGGTTGCCCAGGCTGGTCTTGAACCTTGAATTCAGGTAATCCTCTCCCCTTGGCCTCCAAAAGTTCTGGGATTACAGGTTTGAGCCACTGCACCCGGCAGCTTTCTTTTATGCTAAAGTTTGGTTAGATATCTGAATCCTACTTTTACTGTATTTGACCTGAGGGATCATCTTCTTTGAAAAACTAATTAATTCATTTGATTTGAGTTTTACAATTTTTAATTCTTGGAGTGATAGGTAATCTTATTTCCAGTTGCGGTGGGGAAGGGCAGATGATGGGACCACTCAGCTGAAGCCTTTTAAGGATTTAGTATCTTAATATGCAACCTTGTAAGCCACTTTCCTTTTCTTTCCAAACAAATGTACAGTTATTTCAGAATAGAATCTTTCTGTTCTCTTATTACCATTTTAAAACTCTTTATATCTTTTGTGAATAAAAACTTGACCTAAATTATGAATAAAAATTTAGGGCTAAGAAAAATCTTTATAACAATTTGGCAAGTGGGAGAGAAATTATACCATACATTTCATAGTGACATTTGTTATGTTTAAAAACTAGGACAAAAATCTCTTAAACTGAATTTCTTAGGACTTGCTCTGTTAATTGTGTGATTTCTTGTTTCCAGCTATGATTTCTTGGTCAAATAAGTTGAGGATGTATTAAATATAGCTAGAATGATTTAATTACTAAAGGATGCCTTAGAAGTTTTATTATTCTTGGGAGTATCTTAAACATAAAAAGTTTCCTAAACTTACAAGACTCACAGTTCAATATTGATTGAACCAATGTTCTAATTGCCCTTTCAGGGCTTCAAAAAATGTCTGATTATACTTTGTAATTTCCGTTTAGTAAAACTATTTTCTTAAATCTTTTCATTGAAGATATATGAGAGAGGACCCTCCCCCCCAAAAAAAAACATAAATTTTTTTTTCGAGGGCAGGCCCCTTTTAACAGGCTTCTGCCATTAGATGTGTTTTACGAACCCATTGGCCTCAGCATATCAACTAGCATTCTATGAGATGCTGAGTTTAACTTCAATAAATTTTGAGAGGGAGATTCTTTCAGTGCATTTGCTCATTTCAGGCACACCTGCCCACATCGTGCTGATGTTCAGCAGTTTTTGACCAAAATCAGCATGACTCCCATGCCCTACCCTTCCTGTGCATCTGATCTCACCCCCAGTGATGTTATTTTGTTTCCCTGGGTGAAAAAAGTCCTCCAAGGGAAGCATTTTGCCAATGTGGAAGAAGTGAAACAAAAAATGGCAGAAGCACTAAAAGACATCAAAATTGACTAATTCAGAAACTGTTTTGAGCAGTGGAAAAAGCATCTGTGAATTACATCAAATGGAGAGTACTTTGAAGGTGACTGGAGTTTAAACGCATAAGAATAAATACACAATTTTTAAATACATAAATTTAGATTTCTTGGGTCCCCCTCCATATATATTTTTTAAAATTTCTTATTTTCTGTTACTGCTTCAGTTTTTACATTAGTTGATATGTTAATAAAGTTGTTGCTTGATTTACAAAGGGGTTATGTTCCAATAAACCCATCATAAATCAGAAATACCAGAAGTTGAAATGTTTTTAATACCCTCATAAGCTCATCCTTAAGTAAGAAAATCTTCAGTTTAGCCACTGAAAGTCAGGGACAGTTCATATACTGGTTTCTACTTTTTTAATTGAGGAAGTATAATGTTTGAATTAGATTATATGTTAATTATACTTTTATGGGCTAGTATACAAATTTTACCATTTATAAACAAAGTTATTTCTAAGGAAAATTATTAAGTTTTATAACCTCAGCTATGCTTTGCCTTTTTTCAGGTTACAGCCTCTTTTAGACACTTAAAGCGTTAAAATACAGTTATTTGGATCTGCTAATTTACAAATACAATCATAACATGATTCTAAAATGTGAACACTTAATATATTCATTATTTTTTCTTTCTTTAGGTTCCAGCAACAAATTATATATATACACCTCTGAATCAACTTAAGGGTGGTACAGTTGTCAATGTCTATGGTGTTGTAAAGTTCTTTAAGCCCCCATATCTAAGCAAAGGAACTGGTAAGTGTTGTAACTGGTGGAGTCTTTATGAAGTAGAACTGCAATATTGGTTTGAGGAATGTAGCTTACTCCTTCTGTACCCTAAGGCTTAGAGTAAAAGGTCAATTCTGATCTATAATTGCCAAACAACACTGATGCATATTGTTTAACTGTCTTAATTTATTTTTAAAAAATGGTCCTTAAATTATAGTGTTACAAAAAGTAAGAATAAACAATGAGGAAAAAGATACCCAACAGCATCGTGAAAGTATCTGAAAGCATAAAATTCACTAGTAAATTAAATATATAAATGAATACAGGATACTGCAATACTATAACAGTGGTTCATAAATACTTTAAATTCTGTTAAAGACATCAAAAGATAAATGTATAAAAAACATCTATATAGAAATATGTTAATGGATACCCACTATAAAAATGCAAATTATGACATCAGTAACAAAGTGTAGTGAAGGGAAGCATAAAAGTATGAAGTTGTTTTATGCATCTGAAGGTAAGTTGTTGTCAGGTTAAAATAGATTGCTATAACTGTAAGATATTTAGTAAACCTCTGGTAACCACAAAGAAATTGCCTATAAAAACATAACACAAAAGAAAATTGACAGGGAATCAAAGCATGTCCTTACAAAAAATCAACCAACACAAAGGAAGACACCAAGAAGAAAATAGGGATGAAAGAGTGACAGGACAGACAGAATACAATGCACTAAATGGTGGTCATAAGTTTTTTCTAATCAATAATTAAAATTATTATAAATTAGTTAAATACCCTGATCAACAAATATGGAGAATAACTGAGTGGATTTTTAAAAATAACAGGATCCAAGTGTAAGCTAGCTACAAAACTCACTTTATATTTAAGGACACATACATGTAGAAAATGAAGGAATGTGAAGAGATACTCCATGTAAATGGTAACCAAAAGAGAGCAGAAGTACCATACTTATCAGAGAAAAGAAACTTTAAGTCAAAAACTGTCGCAACAGTTTTTAGACATTGTATAATGATGACTGGGTTCATTCACCAAGAAAATATAACAATTATATATAAAGCTGATATTAGAGTACCTAAGCTATGAAGCAAACATTGCAGAAATGAAGGGAGAAATAAGACAGCAACACAATTATGGTAGGAGATTTCATTACAACACTTTCAGTAATGGATAGAACATGCAGAGAGATCTATTGGTCTCTATTGGCAACAGAGAATTCAAACAACACTATAGACCAAGTGGCCCAAAAGTCATATACACCCAACTGGAGTGGAATACAAATTCTTTGCAAGTGTACATAGAACAGTCTTCAGTATATATATAACATGTTTGGTCACAAACAAGTCAACAAATTTAAGAAGGTCAAAATCATACCAAGTATCTTCTCTGACCACAAGAGAATGACTCTAGTAGCAGGTAGAAAACTGGAAAATTCTCAAATATATAAATATTAAAAAAAAAAAATACATTTGAACATCCAGTGAGTCAAAAAAGGAAATCAAAAAGGAAATTAGAAAATATCTTGAGACAAATAAAAATGACAACATAGCATATCAAACTTATGGGATGTAACAAAAGTAGTTTTAAGAGGGAGTTTTATAGCAATAAGTTATCTATGTGAAAAAAGAAGATCTCAAGCAACCTTACTTTATTTAAGGAACTAGAGAAAGAACAAACCAGGCCCAAAGTGAGCAGAAGGAAGAAAATAGCAAAGATTAGAGCAGAAATATATGAAATAGAGAATAGTAAAACAATAGGAACAAAAAAATCAGTGAAACTAAGATTTTTGAAAAGGTACACAGACTTTTAACTGGACTAGGGAAAAAGAGAAGACTCAAAATCAGAAATGAAAGAGGTGACATAACAACTGATGCTATAGAAATACAAATGATCATAGGAGAATATTATGAACAATTTGTACAATACCAAATTGTATAACCTAGAAGAAATGAATAACTTTTTAGAATATTGAATCATGAAGAAATTGAAAATCTGAGCAGACCAAGAACTAGTAAGGAGATTGAGTCAGTAATCAAGTACTTCCCCAAAAAAGAGAAAAGCTCAGAACCAGATGGCTTCAGTAGTGAATTCAACCACATATTTAAATAAGAATTAAGGCCAGTTGATTCTTCCAATTCATGAACATGGAATATTTTTCCATTTGTTTGTTTGATTTCTTTGAGCAGCGTGTTGTAGTTTTCATTGTAAAAGTCTGACTTCTCTGGTTAGGAAGATGCCAAGGTATTTCATTTTTTTGTGGCTATTGTGAATGGGATTGTGCTTTTTTGGGGGGTTTATGTTTGTTAATTGTTGCTGTGTAGGAATGTGACTGACTTTTGCACATTTATTTTATACCCTAAGACTTTGCCAAAGTCCTTTTTCAGTACAAGGAGGCTTTTGACAGATTCTTTTGAGTTTTTGAGGTATAGAATCATTGTTAAGATGTCCATCCTACCCAAAGCAATCTGCAGATTTAACACAATACCAGTTAAGTTACCAGCAGCATTTTTGTCAGACCTGAAAATGACAATACAGGAATTTATGTGGAATAATAAATAATCACAAATAGCCAAAACAATACTGAGAAAACATAACAACAAAGTGAGAGGTATCACACTTTAAACTTTATTATAAAGCTACAATAATCAGAACAACTTGGTATTGGTACAAGAACAGGCATACAGACCAGTGGAACAGGATAGAGATTCCAGAAGCAAAACCTCAATTTCTTAACCAAGTCATCTTTGACAAAGCCTTCACCATCAACACCTGGGGAGAGGAGAATGTATTCAGTAAATGGTACTGGGAAAACTGGCCAACCACATGCAGATGATTAAAACAAGACCCCTACCTATCACTATATGCAAAAATCAGCCCTAAATGGATCAAAGTCTAAACATAAAACTTCAGACTATAAGAACCTTAGAAATACAGGAGACACCCTTACGGAAGTTGAAACTGGCAACTAATTTCTGATCAAAACCCCAAGTGTCCATGCCATAAGAGATAAGATAGACAAGTGGGACCTCATCAAACTGAGAGGCTTCTGCAAAGTCAAAGAAACCATTGAGAGAGCGGAGAGACAACCCACAGACTGGGAAAAAATATTTGCCAGCTGTATGTCTGACAAAGGCCTAACATCGAGGATCTACAAGGAACTCAAATGTGCCAAAAAGAAGAAAACATGAAGTCCCATCACAAAGTGGGCAAAAGATATGAATAGACACTTCTCAAAAGAAGACATACAAGCAGCCAACAGGTACATGAAAAAATGCTCAGCCTCGCTGGGCTCAGCCTGTAATCCCGCGCCTTTGGGAGGCTGAGGTGAGTGGATTGCCTGAGCCCGCGGGTTCGAGACCCGCCTGGGCAACTTGGCGAGACTTCATCTCCAAAATAAATCAAAAACACTAGGCGGGCGTGGTAGTGCGCGCCTGTAGTTCCAGCTACTTGGAAGGCTGAGGCGGAAGGATCGCCGGAGCCCAGCAGGTCGAGGCTGCAGTGGCTGGGAGCGGCCACTGCACTCCAGTCTGGGCTACCAAGTGAGACTCCAACTCAAAAAAAAAATGCTCAGCCTCACTAGTCATCAAAGAAATGCAAATTAAAACTGCACTGAGGTTCCACCTAACTGTAGTCAAGATGGCCATCATCAATAACTTAAACAAGAGATGCTGGAGAGGATGTTGGTGGGAGTGTAAACTAGTACAACCTTGTGGAAAGCAGTGTGGTGATTCCTAAAAGTTTAAAAATTGACTTCCCATACAACCCTGCAATCCCCCTACTGAGAATATACCCAGAGCAAGTCAAACCACTCTATGAAAAAGATACCTGCACATGCATGTTTATTGCAGCATTATTCACAATAGCAAAAACATGGAACCAACCATGCTGCCTGTGGAAAGAAGAATGGATTAAAAAAATATGGTACATATACACAATGGAGTATTATGCAGCCATAAAGAAGGACAACATTATGAGCTTGTAAAGTTGATTGTACTTAGAGGCTATAATACTGAGTGATCTAGCACAGAAACAAAGAACCAAGTATCACATGTTCTCACTCATAAGCAGACCTTGAACAACTATCATAATACTGTAAGAAAGGGATTGACAGTAGTGGGAAATTGCCAGGGGAAGGCAGAAGTGGGACTGGTAGTAATGGGAAACTGCTAGGGGAAGGAGGGGCACACCTCATCAACAAGGGTAAGTGCATAATGAACATTTATATGCCTATCCCTGAATTGTACCGTACATAGTTAAAATAAAATTTTTTAAAAAAAGAATTAAGGCCAGTTATTTTCAATCTCTTCCAAAAAATTGAAGAAAAGGGAATACTTCCAAATTCATATGATCCAGCAATCCCACTTCTGGGTGCTTATCAAAAAGAACTGAAATCAAAATCTTAAGGAGATATTTGCACTGTTATGTTTATACCAACATTATTCACTGTAGACAACATATAGAAGCAGTCCAAGTGTCCACTGAAGGATGAATAAAGAAAATGTGGCACTACATACAATGTAATATTACTTAACTTTAAAAAAGAATGAATTGTCACATGTGACCACGTGGATGATGATCTTGAGAGCAATATGCTAAGTGAAATAAGAAAGTTGCAGAAAGACAAATACTACTTGATTCCTTTATATGAGGTATCTGAAATTGTCAACCCATAAAAGTAGAAGGGTGGATGCCAGAGACTGGGGGGAGAGGAAACTGGAGTTGCTGTTCAGTAGGTAGAGTCAAGTATACAAGATGAAAAAGTTAGAGATCTGTTGTCCAACATTGTGCTTATACTTAATACTGTACACTTAGAAATTTGTTAAAAGGGGTAGATATCATATATCTTCCCTTGACCCCCAAAGAAGGTAAATGAAGAAATTAGAAAGTTAGATTAGAACTCTATATATCAGCTTTGATATGCACACTTGAGTAGGTTAAAAAATAAATTTAAAAGTTATAACCCAGTAATTTCTATATGATAATTTAATGTTTAAACAAACAAATATGTAAAGAGCACATCAAAACCCATGAATTTCAGTTTATAATGAGGTAATAAAGTGAACAGAAAGTAGACACTTCAGTTTAATTCAGTTTTGCTAAATTTGCCACTGATTACTGTATTTCATCTATTCAAAAACACTGTTATCTGTAAAAGACTATGTAAAATTAAGAACAGAAAAAAATACTTCTATTTATACTATCAATTTTAAGATGCAGCCATATTTCAGAGATGTTAAAAATGTGAAACAATGGGTGTTGTTTATGAAATATTGTCCATATTTACTACATGCCAGAACTGAGGTCATGCTAGGAACAGAAAGATACTGTCATTGAGTTCGTATTATAAAACCGTTTTATATATAAAAATATATGTGCTGATTTTATTGATGGATGAGCTAAGAGTCTTCTTTTTAGTGGAGTAGCTGAGGGAAAAATCTCATCCTCATGTAGTCAGTCTATTGATGTATAATGTAAAGACCTAGTTTGGGTGTAAATGGTGATAAGTTTTAAATAGACTGCAGGTTAAGATGGAAGACATATGAATTCTGTTGTTTTAAAGGAAAAGGAAACACTGAAGTTGAAACAGAGACATTTTTATTCAAATATTTATTTCTCAAACATTTTTATTTTGTCTTTACTTTTTCCCCAAGTCTACTTATCACCTCTCCATCTTACATAGACTGACATGCTTTTGCCTTAGTAGTTTTCTTTCATCATTAGTTTTCTTTGAATCTTACATGTGCTGCCCTCTCTGGGAATTAGCCATAAAGGTGTGATCACTGTGATCCTCTTCTGGTTGTAAGTTTTACCTGGGTAAATTTAAGTGGCCTGCCAAGCATAGGAATAAGCTGCATTCTGCTGATAACATTAATTTGATAGAAGACATAAAACATTTTATACATTATATGTTAATTCTTGTCATTGAATTTTTAAAAATAAACTGATCAGCAAATACATCATTTTCAAAAACAACCTAAAATGATAATATAGAATGTAATTAGTTATTTTAAAAACTAATGACAATTATTTTTCAGTTGTTATTAGATAACATAATTATGTTTTCTTGTGATAATGTTATTAGATTATACATCAGAGAAGCCCTGAGGAACTGTAATTTTTATTATATTTGTCTTATATCTGTCAGATATGTTTAGTTGGATCCAATCCTTTAGTAAAAAATTCATGGCTAGTAATGAGCCATCTGTTATTACAGAGATAATGTTTCTCTGTTTCTTTTGAGATTCCAAATTAAAGTGAATGTCATTAATTTTATGTGAACATAGTAATTCAGACTTTAAAATAAATCTGAAGACAGTAAGCTGTCTTTGCTAGATAATAAAGTTTTAAAACTATCCATTTATAGCTTTAGTTACAGTTACATATTTGTTTTTGTTGGTAGAATTCATCCTTCAATACAAGTAAATGTTGTGGGAGAGTCAGACAAGATGCACTGATGTTTGTGTTTAGGAAAGGGCCACCTTCATTAGTATTACCGCAGAGAAGTACTAGAATAGATTTACAGGATAGTTCACAGATGTGCCTTTTTAGATATCACATAAAACAATATTATTTCACATATGAAGAGCTACAATCTAAATAGCATCCAGATGTACACAACTAGTTATGTGGAGGAAAATACCTCTATGCAACTCAAATTTTGGTAGATGGAAAAATGTCTATTATGTTTTATATCATTAGTCAGAATTTTTCATTAAAATTTATTTTATGAAAGTTAAACTCAGTGTTGTAGAGGCCGTTAGGTGCAATTTGGCATCCTTACTCCTTGATTAAAAAAATTTTTTTGAAAACATTCCTCTTGTCCTGAATAATAATGATTATATATAACCTGTAGCATGCTTTTTTATTCCTGGTAGCAACTTATTCTGGTAGCAAATGCTTCTATTCCCAAACTTTATATTCAGTCTTGGAGGTGTTGAAATTTTCATTCTTACAACAGTATATCAGTCCTGTTGTTAAAAGGACATACAGTGTAATAGATATTAACATTCTTGTCTTATTGTGATAAGATTCATCATGAAAACTGAGAAAGAATCCTTCAAGGATTGTGAAATCAATATATACTAAAATGTCATTGTATCATCAGAATTGATTTTGATAATGACTCATTAGTGGTACAGAATATAGCCTCTTTCATATAGGAAGATAAGATCACTGCCTTTCTAAGACTAGAGATTTTCTAGCAGTAATTTTCTCTGAAAACCTTACAATTACTTTTGCTCAGGGAACCGGCTAGATAGAATTAGGTATGTAGTTTTTGCCATGGACAGATATCATAGATCATATTTTCTTAAATAGCATATGTACAGGGGCTTTCATTTTAGTTGTGTCTCAGATTTTTAGAAACCACTATTTTTTTAAAATGTGAGACATATTTACTCTGTTTTTATTGTCTTCTCTTGTGAAATAAAATGAATGTATTCAGACAATACAGCATTTCTGGACTTCTTAATAGTATATGACTCATCCTTGCCCAATAAGTATCATAATGCCTGTTTACACTGTGAGCATGTAGGAAAAATTGAGGGAATGCTGTTTGTGCTTAGTCTCCTAATATTTTGAGTTCAGAGGAAGGGAGAGAATAGGCAAAATATTTTTTTACTATATACTTCTTTTTCTACTTTCCCTCAATGTTGAGGCCCATCTGTGTTTTGTGCCCTGAAGCACTCAGCCTTTTTGTGCCACATAATGTCATCATCTGTGGTTCTAGCTCAGGAATGCTGTGTTCCAAAATTATTTGTTTCCCCAACCTCCCACTAAAACTTTCCATTTTAGAAAATTAGTTTCATTAAACCGCATGGCAGGCATCCTATGTAGTGTTTCCAGAAGCAAGGCCTTAGTTTTTTTCCGTTCATTGTCTTGTACAAGAGCACTTTGCGTTTTAACCACTTACTAAGCATTATAATCAAATTTCTTAGAGTAGTATTCAAAACATTGGATTTCTGAGAGCCCCTATTAGTTTTTCTTACTTTCAGTTTTTGGGATAGGGTGGTAGAATATAGGGCCCTAACATTTTTTATTTTTCTAGTCTGTAAAAATATCCCAGCAAACTCTAGAATGCTATTTTTGTTGGTAAAATTTTACTTATTAGAAAATATTTTGTCATTTATGCATAAGGTCATGTAGCATAATTGTTTGAATATTTTTATTTTGTAATAGGAATATTGGTTACCTATTAAATGAATATTGACTTCTAATTTTAATGTATTTATTTTTCCTTTATTTTATAAAAATATGACCTCCTGTATATGAAGAATTAAAATGGCTGAACAATAATTTATTAGCTACTGAATAATTAATTACGTTTTAGAACTTTGTAAGATCCAGGACCTTTCTCATTTATCAAAAAGGGATTAAAGTATCTAGTATGATGAAAATTATATATTGTATTTAATTATAATTTTTTTAAAATTGAGAATGTACCTTTGCTGTTTTAAACCTTATACAGTCATACATCCTTGTGAACATGTGATGACCATTAGAGAACCCATCTTAGTAAAATGCACAGCATGCATGTATATAGACTTACTCATACAATATCTATGGGTTATACTCCTCCTATCTCCTTTGAACCCCAGGTTGTGAACTCATGGTCTGTGGTATGCTTATATTCACTTACCCAAATCAGACATGCACTGAATTTGTATTTCTCAAGATCCAAAAAAGTTATCATAATTTGACTAGATGAGTGAGGTGAGTCTCTTCCCAGGTGCCTGGCTGGCTTTTAGAAATAGAACTCATCCAGGTCATAGGTGGTCATCCCTTGTTTCTTCAAGGATTTGGAAACTTTTAGCCTCTCCTCTTAAATGGACTCACTCTATCTTCCAGCTATTCTGTTCACTTCCACCTGGAAAATAGAGATGGGGGAAATAGGTTTTTCCCACTTCACTGCTTGCTCTTTGTCATATCCAAGAATGTCTTTTTTATGAAGCTTGAGACTTTCATTGGACTTTCCTAAGACTAGCACTAGCACTCCATCTTTGATGACCTTTTCCTTGAGCAAATGATTAACTTGCTAATTTAGAGAATTACCCCATCTTCTATAAGTTTATAATTTTAATTGTTTTAATGGATCATAAAAATGAATCATAAAATTTACTACTGTTTTCTCATTGTTAAAACTTATGGTGCAGTTTTTTCTCTTTCAACTAAGGTTTTTTATTTTTTTTCCCCTTCTCTTCTGGAGTAGCTTGGTATTGGACCTAGTTTTTGTCTATAGTGATAAAATGATAGATTCTCAGTTACAAGAAAGGGAGACCCAAGTGTAATCAACTAACTAATGTAAGGCACAGTTGTATGCTAAAACTACAGGAGCAAGTAGAGGACTTTGGGATAGAAATGTAGAGATGAAGCCTTCTAAGAGATACAACATTTAAGCTGAACTTTCAAAGATAAATCAGATTTTGATAGATTAGGAAGAAGAGACCGACATCCAAACTTTGGAAATAGCAGCAAAATTTGTCAGAATTTTATAATACAAATGTAAACTTTTAAATTTCAAAAGTCACTGCTAAAGAAATTGACTTAAATATAATTTTTAATAGCACAATGTCAGCAGTATAAATGAGGCATAATTTTATACTCTTATAACAGTATTTTTCAGGGATTATTATTAAGACCTGTGATACTTTTCTGGATTACACTTTGTTTATGTTTATGACCGAAACAAGAAAATATTTTCTAAATTTAATGTATGGTTTTCTGTATTTATCTTAAAATATGGTTCAACTGATTTGTTCACATTGTATTCTGTTGTGTTCTCTTATGTCTTTTATATATGATATTTGTTTGCACTTTACAAAAAAGCCCTAAATGTGACATAGTGCCTTCTTTGTCTTATAAATGTGGAAATTTGAAGCCAAAAAAAGTTGCTGTTGAGTGACATGGGTTATGCTTTCCTCTCTGCCAAAAGGCTTTTAAACAAATTACATGCACCGTACAGGAATGCCACTTTTCCGTGGCATTTCTGGCTGTTATTCTGGCTGTTATGTGAAACTTGACTTCTACTTCAAGTTGTATGGGTCATAGAATCAGCAAAACAAGTATTAGATGGCTTAGTTGGGAAGCATTGTTAAGATAATATCCAATTGGTAGTGTCCTAATTCTAACCTACTATGACTGGTTAGTATAATTTTAGCTGTATGTAAAAACTGAAAGAAAACATAAACACGGAAGATAGTTATAAATAAATATCTAGAAATTGCATGGTATTTAAACTTTGATACATATACTTAGCGGTTTAAAGTAACTGTTTAGATGCTTATAGTCTTTTTTTATTTGCAAGTTTATTTTGATGCAATTTACATATCATATGATTTATCCACTTAAAGCATGCCGTTCAATAGCTTTTAGTACATACATTCATGGAGTTGTCCATCTGCCACCACAGTCAATTTGAGAATGGTTTCATGTCTTCAAGAAGTAACCCTGCTTCCCTTAGCAGTCAACCTTTGAAATTCCTCCCTATTTCTCCTAGCCTTAAGTGACCACGAATTTTTCTGTCTCCATAGACTTGCTTATTTGTGTTATTCATATAAATGGAATCATACAATAACTACTCTGTTGTTATTGGGTTCTGTCACATGGCCTAATGCTTTTAAGGTTCATCGTGTGGTATGCATCATTACTTCATTTTTTTGATAACTGAATAATAATTCTGTTGTATCAATAGACCACAATTTATTCATTTATCACTTGAGAGACATTTGGATTGTTTCCATCGTTTGGCTGTTAGAAATAATGCTGCTGTGAACATTCATAAACGTGTTTTTGTATGAACATATGTTTTTAATTATTTGGGTATGCACCTTATTTGGGTATGCACCTAGGAGTGGCACTGATAATATTTTTTGAGAGTTTTTTCTTAAAACAGTTGGTGTTAACTGACTTAACCAAGAAGAGTGAATTTTATTTTTGAACATATGTTTTTAATTATTTGGGTATGCACCTAGGAGTGGCACTGATAATATTTTTTGAGAGTTTTTTCTTAAAACAGTTGGTGTTAACTGACTTAACCAAGAAGAGTGAATTTTATTTTTAAATTTGGGGAAGGCACGAATGTGTAACACCATACCAAAAGATGCCCATTCTGTTTATAGGCAATTTTCATTCCCATGCCCAGCTCTAGAAAACCACATTTTAGAATGTTTAAAAAATGTAACAGGCTATAAGAGTCTATAAAAAAGTATTCCAGACAATTAATGAAAATACTATTATAGGGAAAATGTTTTCTTTTTAAGCATAAACAAAAAGCCCTGCATGTTTTCCTCGGCATTTTGTTATAAAAATATTTATACAGACCTTGGAAGAATTGTGCAGTATACACTTATAATGACTGTCATTAATAGGTAAAATAATTCGTTACTTTTTTCATTCCCTTTGAAGTCAGTTGAAGATATCAGTACTTGTATCTGTAGATACAGAGTTCAAGATTTATTTGTAGTTTTTTTTAAAGGAAACTATTACATACTATGAGATATATAGGCATTTTGTTTATGTTGATACATTTTGGTCCAGATATATTACACGTTTATCTGTTTTTTTGTTTGTCCATAGTAATTTAAGACTAAATACCACAGTTCTTTTGGACTTTCTGTTGGGAGTAGACAAATAGGCATTTGGTTGAATATCAGAGGCATCAAAATGGAATTTACTGTTTTGAGGTTTTTTGTTTGTTTGTTTGCTTTTTGGCATTCCTGTAAGTAACAACAAAGTGGGCAATAAAATGGCAAAAAAAACAAAGGTCTTAAACTCTTCATAGATTGCCAAGAGAGAATAGTTAATGGGAACTCAATAGCTGCTGAAAAGTCTATCTCAGTAGCTAGACATGAATAGTGTATATGGAAGGTCTTCTCGTGATGTTGTAAGCTATCCAACTTTCTCAATAATACCTCCTTTAAATTACCTTTAAGATTAAATTAAGCCGGGCTCGGTGGATCGCCTGTAATCCCGCGCCTTTGGGAGGCTGAGGTGAGTGGATTGCCTGATCCCGTGGGTTCGAGACTCGCCTGGGCAGCAAGACCTCATCTCTACAATAAATAAAAATATCAGCTGGGTGTGGTAGCGCATGCCTGTAATTCCGGCTACTTGGAAGGCTGAGGTGGAAGGGTCGCCGGAGCCCAGCAGGTCGAGGCTGCGGTGGCCAGGAGCGGCCACTGCACTCCAGTCTAGGTGACAGAGTGAGACTCCAACTCAAAAAAAAAAAAAAAAGATTAAATTAAGCGAGCTAATTTAAATAAACTTTGAGCAAAGCATTTTCAGTGGGGAAATGCACCAGTCATATGAAGGATTCCATGAAAAAGTGGAAAACTCGGCATACTGTATTCAGTTCTTCAGATTCACAGTTCATATTTGCACATTCTCACTTTTGCAAAGTTTTAGTAGAGGAAACTGTTTAACTTTATTTTTAACATAATTTTTCTTGAAATTTCTTGAATATGGAACTTTAGCAAATGTTCTCTGATTCTTATTTGCTGCGACTTCTTTGGAATCAAATTTAAAAATTGTTGACTTAGATTGCGGTTAATAGAGCTTACCCCTTAAATGTTTAATTGTCCTTTTCCGTTTTATCTTCAGTTCTTTCTTAAAGGCAAATTAGGAGGCAGGAAGGACCAATTTTTATTTGTCTGTAAGTTGATAGTGGTAAAATTTTAGGATTTTAGGAATCTATAGAATTTTAGGAATCCATAGAATTTGCCTCTGTAGATACCTATATTAAAATGTAATTTATGAGTTTTGACTTTAATATAGTATAATATTTTTGACAACCTGAATCAGTGCTTCTCAAGCTTTCTGTACTATAAAAATTAAAAATTATTCAAGACTCTAAAGAGTGTTAAGTGAGTCATAGTTATAGATATTTAACATATTAGAAATTAAAAGTAAATAAAAACAATTCATTTAAAACAACAGTTGTATTACTTGTTAACATAGGTAATATTTTTAGTGAAAATATATGTTCCAAAAATTATAAAGAAGACTAGTATTGTTTCAAATTTTGAAAATATCTTTATCTTCAGAATAATAATAGAAAGTAGCAGGATTCTCACATCTCTTCAGCATTCAACTTATGATATTTCAGTTGAAGTATATAAAAAATTCTGGCCTCACGCAGATATGAAGTTGGGAAGGACAAGAATATTTTCGCAGCCTTTACAGATAATTTTGAATTTATCTTATTAATACACCAAAAATCAGCAAGTAATATTATCTTAAAGGTTGGTTGCAATAAGCAATACAAAATCACAACACAGAGCTTTTTGTATTCTGTTGAATTAACATTCATTGACCCATCTTGTACTTTCCTTGGGTCTTTTAGTCATGCCTGATTTATAATACATTGGTCATTTCGAAAACACTGATATTCTGACATGTAGATCTTCTAAATGTTGACACATTTCATCACACAATACCAAAACATACTAATACCAAATATTTACCGTTATTTATGTCACTCATCAATTTCATTAAGAAAGTCTTTTAAGTATTGGAAAAGAATCATGTTGGCCGATGGACATTTTCCAAAGTTCTAAATTTAACTTAAAATTTTTGATTTTATCACTGACAGAATTACCGTTTGTTTTCTCTGTGCTGACAGACTCATTGCATTCATTTTTGAGAAAATGTCTGACAGATCTGACACCTAAGTAACTGTAATTTGTCTGCCAGTCATGCCTTTAAGTAAGAGTGCTATTCCATGAAAATAGTGGCTAATTTTACTTACAACTCAAATAGTCACACAAGCTGCTTTGCCTCAAGAAAGCCATCATTCTTTGGTAAGCAGCTGGAACATTTTGTTTATTTCCTCTTTTGCCACACAGAATATTAAAATGACATGTACTCAAAGATCAAAATATGATTTCTGTTACTCCATCGGGAACGTTGTTATCCTTAAGTAAAACTGTTTTGGTGTTTGTTTCTTGGAATGTCAGTGTGTGATCGTATTGAATACAGTGAGCACTATTGCAGTTTGTGCTACTGCCTTGATTCTTGCGAAGACACCAGAAGTTTTACTCACCATTCCTTCTGCACCATCAATCCAAATGTGAGCACAGTTAAAAACATAGATAACATTTTGATATTATGAAAATAGTCTTGACTTAATAAACACCATAAAAACGTCTTGCAGACCCCTGGCCCCCACAGTGGTCTGCAAAAAAACTAAAAGCTGTTACCATGAGGAAATTGAGCCTTTCCTCAAACTGGAAATTTATCATCTGTTGAACTGCTTTATTCTAAGTTTTAAGCTGGATGTGTGGTCTTTGGGGCCCTTGATTACCCTTTTGCTGCATTAAAACTGCCTTACCTCTTGGGCATTTTATGAACAAGATAAGACGAGTTAATGTTATTTTCACCTTGCATCTTTTTAGAGACTTTCTTTGTGTCTCAAGCAAATTTTCTTTTCAGAACCAGATGCTCTTGTTAACTAAAAGATTCTTCCCAGATAATGTTGACAGCACCTAAAAATAACTGATTTAAATTTCATTGGAAATTAAAGCTAAAATTACTTTGTGATCCCTTAAATTTATACCTTTCATTTTATCTGCTAACTTTGACCAGTTAGACACTGAATCTTGGCAAAGTATTTTCAGACTCTTGGTACTTTAAGGCACATTCTAAAGTCATACCTAAGTTCGTTAGAAAAGAATGCTATGAGAATTCACATAGAATGACGGTCTCCACCTGCATCCATGTTGCTGCGAAGGACATGATTTTGTTCTTTGTGGCTGTTTAGAATTCCATCATGTATATGTACCCCATTTTCTTTGTCCAGTCCACTTTTGATGGACATCTAGATTGGTTCCATGTTTTTGCTATTGTGAATGGTGCTGTGGTGAACATACATATACAGGTGTCTTTTTGGTAGAGTGATTTATGTTCCTTTGGGTATATTCCCAGAAACAAAAAACTAAATACTGCATGTTCTCACTCATAAGTGGATCCTAGACTTTGGACACACAAGCATAAAGGTGGGAACAATGGATGCTAGTCACAGCTAAAGGAGTGGGGAGGGAAGGGGGATAAGGGGTACACAACCACCAGTTGGGTACCATGTCCACTGCCAGAAGGAAGAGAGCTTGCTAGAAGCTTAGACCTTACCTGCATGTAATTTACTTATGTAGTAAATCCTCACATGCACCCCATAACTCTAAAATAGTAATTTTTAAAAAAAGAAAAGAATGCTCTGATAAGCTGTTAGTAGAAATACTGTTGCTGCTGTTTCTGCTGCTGCTACTACTACTACCTGCTGCTTCTGCTGCTACCACTACTACTACCAGCCAGCAACACATAGCACTCAACCACGTTCCAGGTACTCTTGTAAGAATTACACATATAATCACTTATTTAATTCTAGCAACAACCCTATGAGGTGAATATTATTATTAATCCTCATTTTTCAGATAAGGAAATTAAGTGATTTCAGTGTCTGCCACAGGCTTGAGAAGGGAAAATTTTTACAAGTGCCTTTTATATTAGCTGTAGGAATGATATGCATCCATTTTGTAAAGATGATTGATCAGCTACTGTGTGTTATAAATGCTGTGATCTGAGGAGACAATACTAAATCTGGAAGCCTATCTTTCTGTGTTTTCTGAGTAAAAGGTGACTACTTCCTCTCTGGCATTCTTTAGAAGTCTTGAATACAATCAGTGCTCTGAAAAATATTTACTTTGTGCACAGACTTGTTATATGCAATATATGTAAGTTATTTTGGTGACATATTAGGCATCTTCTCACAGCTAAGTTCTTCCTTAAGTTAGAAACTCACTTTCTTATCCATCCTCCAGCCTTGTAACTGATGCTTTGTCATCCTGAACTCAGGACAAGGAATTGATCATTGCACTTGCTCATTTCTACTTTAATTAATGAAACTATATTCTTACAAGAATAATTTTTAATGTATTTTTGTTCCAAAATCTGTTGATACTCCTTTTACTGTTTTTTAATTAAGTAACTTTATTAAATATTGTGAAAGCTTTTTTATGAAAACTAAGTTGAATGCCTTGGAGGATAATAAACAGAAGGCTAGATTTGACCTGTGGGCCAGTTTGCCAACGCTGATTTATGTTAGTGGTGTTGTCTTCTTTTTCTCTTATTGCTCACGGTGCAGTTAATTCTCTAAATAGCCACACACTTAAGCATATGTCTTCTTTGATTGCCCTTGTCTTTCCACTAGGATTTAACTCTTGTTTAGATACTTCAGGGGATACTCCTTTTTTGTCTCTTTTTCATCTTGTATTCCTCCAGCTTTTGAACCATAAAGCAAATCTTAATTATTATAGAGTGTCAAAATAGCATATGTTATCAGCTTCATATGAATTATTATAAACTCTTTCTATAATGATGTCTTTGGGGTGTGTCTCTGTGGAATAAATTTATAAGAGAGCTTCTTTACAGTGAGTTGTTAATTCTTCAGTATTAAGTTCAGGTACACCATACTTATACTTGATTAGAAAAACTCTCAAAGAAACCTCCACTGCAGTTTTAATTATAATGTTTTTACTTTCTTTGGCATTATTGTTTATGTTTTTTAAAACATGCAACATGGAGACAATGTTCTGACTAAATGTAGAGATAGGTATCAAATACGCTAAATTTGCATCCCAGGTCTGTGCTTGACCTGATTTTAGACTTGGATAGGTTACATAGCCTTTTTTTTTTTTTTTTTTGAGTTGGAGTCTCACTATCACCCTAGAGTGCAGTGGCACTGCAGTGGCACATAGGCTAGAGTGCAATGGCATGCTCTCAGCCACCGCAACCTCGACCTGCTGAGCTTAGGCAATCCTTTCATCTCTGCCTTCCAAGTAGCTGGAACTACAGGTGTGTGTCACCACACCTGGCTAATTTTTTTGATTTATTGTAGAGATGAGGTCTCGGCAAGTTGCCCAGGCTGGTCTTAAACCCGTGGGCTCACCTATCCTCTCTCGTTGTCTCCCAAAATGCTTGGATTATAGGCGTGAGCCACCACTTTTTTAAGAAATAAAGTTCTCTTGTTTCTAACCTGGAGGCAATAATATATGCTGCATACAACTATGTAACAATTCAAGGAGATAATATATATAAATTGCTTAGTGTATACCTGGCATGTAGTAAGCCCTGAGTAATCGTTAACCAGTAAATAATGCAAGTTTCCTCCAGTTGAAGACCTAAGGACAAAGTACTTTGTTTCACATAAGTACTGTATTTTCACTTTGTTTTCTTTCTGAGAATAAATCACTTCATTTAAGCAGGACAAATATGACAATTATGTGTCTTGAACATTATCATTTTTTATTTGATAGCTTCAGACTGTATTTAGGACTCTAAATATATTTTACCAAAATCTAATCTCCCTTGAGAATTAGACTTAATTTGAGACACTTTGGTTAAAATTGAATCAGTGTTAGAAATTGAATCTGAGGCAGAGCTCAGTTGCTCATGTCTATAATCCAGCAGTTTGGGAGGCCAAGGCAGAAGGATTGCTTGAGCCCAGGAGTTAAAGACCAGCCTAGACAATGTAGTAAGACATCATCTCTGCAAAAAAATCAAAAAATTAGCCAGGTATGCTGGCTCATGCCTGTAGTCCCAGTTACTCGCGAAGCTGAGGCGGAAGGATCACCTGAGCCCAGGAGTTTGAGGCTACAGTGAGCCATGAATATGCTACTGGATTCCAGCCCGTATGACAGAGTAAGACACCAACTAAAAAAAAAAAAAAAAAATTGTTTTTGAGGTGTCTTCTGTTGCCTGTCATTTTGAATTGTAATGTTGAATTTGAAATTTATAAAATTGTTTATCATTTTTATCAAATATGAATCCTTAATGTAATGCTCACTAAGAATCTAGGACTCAAGGCTGTGTATTCATCTGTGCTAAGCTTAAATGCCAGTTTCCAGTTATTCTGGAAAATGTCATGTGCATCATTAACTCTCTTTGTCATGATGAGCCATTACCCGTATAGGGAGTATAAACTCACTACACTAGCAAATGTTGACATAAAATGACATACAAACTAAGGTTATGATATTAGTTTGTAAAATATAAGTCAATATAAGGACAATGTAACCTTCATAGGTGAAGAAACGATGCCTTATTCATTTAAAATTCTCACTAAACAGTACTTATACACAGCACTATGAAGACAGTATATTTTAGATTCATTTGTGTTCTACAGTTAAAAAAACTGAACTAAAAAACAGTTAATCAAAGACTAAATAGGGATTATTGCTGCTAAGATACAAAATACTAGCCAGATCAAAGATATTTAGCATTGTAGGGTGGCGGAGGGGATTTCTAAGAAAATTTAAATTCCAGAGAAATGTATTCAAGCTATGAAAGCAAAGTAATTCTACCATAATAAATATCTCACTAATTTCCTCCCTTCCACACTCTTTCCCTTTCTTGTATGTTTACTGATAAAATCTTTTCTTATAAAAGCATTTGAGCACCCAGTGGGTCTCTTTGGTTTATACTTGATAAAAGTCACAGGTGGTAGTAATTCCAAAGGAGAGGATATACGCCAAGAGAAAGTTAGGAACAGGAACTCATGATGCTTGTGGTCCAGATATGCAGTGTACAAGTGTTCTCCATCTAAAAAGATGCTATTTTTCAACTAGGTATGAAGTCATTTAGGTGAAAACACACAGATGTGGAGATTTCAGGCCACAGCCAAGTCTGGATATAACTGGAAAGGGTCCTTTTATAAACTTACAGCAGTGCCCGTGGTCTTCCCATTTACAGACAGAATTCTGAGCATGCAGATACACATTTCCCGGCACACACAACTGTGTGACTGCATTTGGCGTTCACTGAGGTTGCTTCTCCCTCTTCCTGCAATTCCACCCTAACTCTGAACTGCCACAGTCCTTTCTGGGGAATGGGAGGTGTTCATTGTGCTCTGTGACTGCGGGTTTGTGTGAGAAGATCAGGATGTAGGTGCATATGTGCGTGTAGCCAAGACTGCTCCTCTCTTAGTAAAGTTTCTGTGTAAAACTCTGGGTTTTGCAGTGTTTTTGTTTAAGCAAGGAAGGTCTTATGCAAAGGTACTATAAAAGTTAATGGTGGCTCTCTAAAGAACCCCCTAGATAAATGGGCCTTTATCTGTGGCAGTGTTTCTCAAAGTATTGCCTAGAGTCTTTTGCTGTCAAGTTATCTTTTGGAGGATTGACATTTTCTTAGAAAAAAACAAAAACAATTTCAGTATTTTGAAATTTAGATTATGCCTGATCTTTAGCCAAAATCCCAATAAACTTTTCTGTTGTTGTTACACTCTTCAGTATGATGTAAGAACTATAAGGAATGGGCTCTATCAGTTCATCTTAGCTAATTTTTAAATTTAATTATTTATTGTTTATGCCTGGCTAAGCTTACACATTTTGAAGCTAATGAGAGAAGTAATGTGGAATTACTACATTTTAAAATAACATTATAAATGCAAATAGTAAATAGTTATTGGTACAAATTTGAAGTGGGAGTTCAAGGAGTCCGTTACCAATTGTGATATGTGATTTCCATAAGCTGCCAGAAAACAAAAGAACAAGCTTGATCATGTGTATGTAAGTTGGATTTTATTTGACTAGTGATCTCTTTGCCCTTGTGTTTTTGTCTTGTCATATTTTTTGACTTTTTTTTTGAGACAGGGTCTCTCTTTCACCTAGGCTGGAGTGCAATGGCAGGATCAACTCCTTCCTGGGCCCTGGTGATTCTTCCATCTTAGTCTCTCAAGAAGCTGGGACTGCAGAGGCATACTGCCATACCCAGTTTATTGTATTCATTCATTCATTCATTCATTCATTCAGAGATGAGGTCTCACTCTGTTGCCTGAGTTGGTCTTGAAATCCTGGGCTCAAGCAGTCTTCCCGCCTCGGCCTCCCATAGTGCAGGAATTACAGGCATGAACCACAGTTCCCAATCTGTCATGAAATTTTAATAAACATAAAGTCTTCATAGTATTTGTGTTTTATTCAAAGTGCATTGTTCTTCTTGGCAAAGCACTTATGTTTTTCACTACAAAATTGGTTGGTTGTGTTATTGTTGGTTAGTTTTTCCACCACCAGAAAAAAGTGACCAAAGCAATAGAGGCATTATTCACAGTTCTACTTATAGCAGGAACAAATTTAAGTAACTATATTGGTAATATGCTTGTCATTCCAGCTGTAAAGTTAACAGTAGGATAGTGTTTGGAGAAACGCTATAAACTATTACTAAAAATACTTCACTGAAGAGTGCTTATTGAATGTCATGTAGAAAAATGTATGCAGTGTAAAGGAATAATTGCTATGTTGTATGTCGTGAGGTTTGTTTTTAGATAAAACTTTTAATGTACATTGTAGGAAATGAGTTTTACGTAAGTGTGGTACAAACATAGGAGAGAAATGACCTAATTTGTTTTTAGTTCTTTTTAATCACTAAAAACTCATACTGCTGGAGAATGAATTTTTCCTCTTAGAAAATACTACACTGTCCTGATTTCTTTAGTTCCTTATTTTTGCTATTGAGTGGGACAAGTGTCTCATCGCATCTTCTTTTTCAAGTATGTCTTAGATGTTAGTAGCCCTTTGCTCCTCCATTAAACTTGGGGGTCACCATGTCATATGCCATTGCCAAAATAAATAAATAAGTACAAAGAAAGAAAGAAGACCAAATTAATAGGATTTTTACAGGAGTTTCATTGAATGTATTGATGGCATTTCATCTACAGATTGGTCTGTTATTTTCCTCTTATTTCCAAACCATGACATAGAGAGATTTTCTTGCTGATTTCCTATGCTTGATTTTTTTTTTTCCCCCGAGCGATGTCTTTCAAGGTCATTGGTTTAGGGTGAATATCTCAGTTTCAGCTTCTACTTTGCAATAGTTTATGGTGTAATTATCTTTTTGAGACTTGGTATGTAACTTCCAAATCTCTAGATTTCTGGTAAGAGTTCTTCCAGATGTGCCTTACCTTTTGCATTTGCTTCCCACCTAGGTTCATCTCCTGGCTCATTTGGTTTTATCCTGAGGTTTTCTTATGAGTTAAGAAACAATTTAAAAGTATTACTATGTAGTTGTAATTTATCTAGCAATTAGCGTTTTCAGAGGAAGAGTTGTTTTCAATTATCTAAATCTTTTACATTATGGAAAATGTTATTCTTTTGAATTTTTAATTATTTTTTCTTATTGAGTCTCTTTAACTTTAAACATTTGTCTTTCATTTCTTATTCACAACTTTAGTTTCTTCCACTCTGTACCTGTGCCACATTTTCATTTTTCTTCATATTTGGATCAAATATTTATGTGCAGCTTTTTATATTTTGTGGGTCTTCTAATGCTTTTTTCTTTTTTGTTTCTATTGTTATTAATATTAAAAGGATACTGTGCCTTCACTATACCCTCAAGCTTACCTAAATACATAATCGTATGTGTGATCTTTTTAATTTAAATTTTTATTTTTAATTGGTAAATAATAACTGTATATATTCATGGGGTACAATGCAATATGTTGATACATGTATGCATTGTAGAATGGTTGTATAAAGCTAATTAACACATTCATTACCTCACATATTTATCTTCTTTTGTAGTTAGAACATGTAAAGTCTAATATTTTAGCTATTTTGAAATACATAACACATGTTATTAACTACAGTCACTATGCTGTGCAGTAGATCTTCAAAACTTGTTTCTCCAGCTGAACCAAAACTCTGTCTCCTTTGGTCAGAATCTCCCCATTTTTCACTGCCCTCACCTCCATCCTCTCGTAACCACCGTCCCACTCTCTACAGCTATAAGAAAGTTTGACTTTTAGATTCCACATATAGATAAAATTATGTGGAAAAGAATGGACATTCTGCCATTTGCAGCAACATGGATGAATCTGGAGATCATCATGCTAAATGATTACCCTTTTAGAGGGAGGATCTTCTTTATTCTCAGCTCCCTTTCCCCATTCCGATCTAGAGTGGTTGTTTGCTAAGCCTGCTCTCTAGCACCATCTTGTAATTTCATTACTATTGTCTGCACTCATTTTCCTTCATTTATTTTTCCCCTTTTTTTCAGCATTTTTAATTTTTTATTCTGAAGATGTGGGGTACAGTTCAGGGTTAGGTATACAAATGTTCATTATGCAGGTACCCTTGTTGATGAGGTATGTTCCCCCCGCTGCAGCTTCCCCCTACTGCCAATCCCACTCCCTCCGCTGCAGTTTCCCCCTACCACCAATCCACCTCCACCACCCCTCCCCGTCAGTTTCCCACTACTGCCAATCACATTTTCTGTTTCATGATTTTTTCCCCATTGTCTTACTGGAGGATTGCTTCTGATATAGTGGGAGTTAAAATTTCTGATTGGCTAAAATATGAAAATGTTATTAATCTTTCTTAATACTCAATTGATAGTTTTCTCAAATTTTAGTAATATTCCAGGATCACAGTTACACTCATTTATGAAGCCATTGCTTCACGTATTTTAGGAGCTTTAGTCATGTTAATAGAGAATTCTGATGCTAATCTACTTCTCAGTCCTACAGAGGTGCCTTGTTCTCTGTAGAAATTTTTAGAAGCTTTAAAAATATATATATTGTTGTTCTCCAATTTCACAATGATTTGTCTTGGTGTGGTCCTGTTTGCCTTCAGTGGACCCTTTTGATTGAAAGACTTTGTGTCATTCATTTCTGGCAAATTTTTATCCCTTATTCTAGAACACTTTACTTTTGGGGCTTCTCTTGGTCAGATATTATATGACTAAGGTAGGTTTTACAGAATAGGATTATCAGCTGTCCTTTGGTTTTGACTTTTTTTGCCTAGGTTCCGGAACTTAATAGAAGCAAATTCTAGAATAGTTAGAATATTTTTGTATAGCTTTAATTTTGCTCTTTGATTACTTATGGAGTGTTTTTTTGTTGTTGAGTGTTACAAAAATGTATCTAAATTGGCTCAGCATTAATGAGTGTGGATGTTTGTATGTGAGTTTGCCCTACAATAGGATGGAGTCCTGTCCAAGGTTAGTTCTCGCTTTGCACCCCTGAGCTTCCGGGATAGGCTCCAGCCACTGTAACCCTGAAGAGGAATAAGTGGGTTAAAAAATGAATTAACTAAGGAATACAAATTATAGTAAAATGCAAATTCATAAAGTATATGATAGTCATACAAATGCATGATGATAGGCGAAGCAGTACAAACATGAGCCCCCCCATGTTTGTTATTATTTTTGAACTGCATGGGGATAAGAGGTATTTCTTATTATTTTCTCATTGCAAACATTTATTCCTTGATTCAGCTATGACCATTATGACTGCCATCACTCACTCACTGATTTACCAAAAATTAAGTAGTTATCTTACTTTTAAAAATTAGTATCTTTATGTATAATTCACATTTATTTTAATGTTCACTATTAGGAGTCTTGGGGCTCTTTATTTAGAAGTGCAGTGATATGTTTTGATCAGAAATATGCTGGAGGAACTTAGCCCTTGTTTGTATCAATCAGCCTATGGTAAAACTGGTTTTATTTTACATTTATTTGCTTAAAGTCACAGTTTTTAAGAACTTATCAGCAACATTAAGTGAGGATTTATTGTGTAAAGCTACAGTAACCAAAACAGCATGGTACTGGCATAAAAACAGACCCATATACTAGGATAGGAGAAAAAAATTTGTACACTATATATCTATAAGGGGTTAATATCCAAAATATGTATGAAACCCAAACAGCTCACATAGAAGAAAACAACAATTTGGATAGTAATAAAGCAAATAACCTACTTAAAAAGTGAACCAAGGACCTGAGTAGACATTTTTCAAAAGAAGACAATACAAATGGCCAACAGGTTATGAAACAGTGCTCAACATCACAAATATTAGGGAAATGCAAATTAAAATCAAAGTGATACATCACCTCACACCTGTTAGAAAGGCCATTATCAAAAAGACAATAAATGTTGATGAGGATGTGAAAAAAAGAGAACCTTGCACATTGTTGGTGGGAGTATAAGTTAGTATTGCCATTATAGGAAACAGTATAAAGTTTCTTCAAAAATTTTAGAATACCGCCATCTTATACAACCTAACCAGAAAGAAATTGAAATCCTGAACAGACCAATAGCAAGTTATAAAATTAAATCAATAATTTTAAAAACCTACAATTCAAAAAAAGCCTAGTACCAGATAAATTCATAGCCAATTTTTTTTTTTTTTTTTTTGAGTTGGGAGTCTCACTCCATTGCCCATGCTAGAGTGCAGTAGCAAACTCACGGCCACCCCAGCACCGATCTGCTGGGCTCAGGCGATCCTTCCGCCTCAGCCTTCCAAGTAACCAGAACTATCGGTGCAGCTTACCATACCTGGCTAATTTTTTGATTTATTGTAGGGATGAGGTCTCCCCAAGTTGCCCAGGCCAGTTTTTAACCTGTGGGCTCAGGCAGTCCCTTCACATTGGCCTCCCTAAGGGCTGAGATTACAGGCTTGAGCCACTGCACCCAACCACCAAATTCTACCAGACATACAAAGAAGAGTTGCTACCAAACTTACTGAAACTATTCCAAAAAGTCAAGGAGGAGGGACTTTTTGTATGAAACCGGTTTCATCCTGATAACAATATCTGGCAAGGATACAACAAAACAAGAAAATTATCAGTAGCCCTGATGAGCAGATGCAAAAATTCTCAACAAAATACTAGCAAACTGAATCTAGCAGTATACCAAAAAGATAACTTATGATCAAGTGAGTTTTATTCCTAGGATGCAAGAATTATTTAACATATGCAAATCAATGTGATTCACCAAATAAACAATTATAACAGAAGCCATATGATTATCTTAATAAACGCAGACAATGCATTTAGTAAAATCCAACTCCCATTCATGATAAAAACTCTCAACAAACTAGGCATCGAAGGCGCATACCTTAAAATAATAAGTGCCATCTATGAGAAACTCACAGTCAACAGCATACTGAATGAACAGAAGTTGAAAGCGTTCTCCCTAAGAACTGGAACAAAACAAGGATGTCCACTTTCTCCACTGCTATTCAGCAACAAGGGGAGAACCCCTAAAAACAGATTTAGTTTTTTGGGACATGGTCTAGGCCCCTTGTAGTACTTCCCCTGCTAGGTAAGTGTTCTAAGGGAACCCCCATCAATATCAGTACCCCAGTTAGTGTTGTGAGCAGCTATATTTGGCTTCAGTGAATTTTTTTTAGAGATTCTTTCAACATGTTTGCCCATTTCATGATGGGTGATTTACGAGCACATCTGCCCACTGAGCACAGAGGGTTCAGCAGTTTTTGACCATACCTCACCCTTCCTATTCACTCCATCTTGTCCCAGGTGACTTTTTTTGTTTGTTTCTCAAGATGAAAAAAAATTCCTCAAAGGGAAACAAAAATCCTCAAAGGGAAACATTTTGCCAGTGTGGAAGAGGTGAAACAAAAAACAGCAGAAGCACCAAAAGGCATCAAAATTGACCAGTTTTAAAAACTGAGCTGTAGAAAAAGCATCTCAATAGGTGTATTGCATCAAATGGAGAGTACTTTGAAGGTAACAGAAGCTTAAACATGTAACAATTTTTTATAAATAAATCATAGGGCTTTTTTGGTCCTTCCTGATAGTACTGGAAATCCTAGCCAGAGGAATTAGGCAAGAGAAAGAAAGAAAAGGCATCCAAATTGGAAAAGAGGAAGTCTTTTGATTGCTGACGATATGGTCCTTTATCTAGAAAACCCTAGAGATTCCCCCAAAAGTCTCCTAGACCTGATAAATGACTAGTAAAGTTTCAGGATACAAAATCAGCATACAAAAATCAGTGGCATTTTTATACATCAGTAACATTCAACCTGAGAACCAAATCATAAACTCAATCCCATTTACATTAGACACACACACACACACACACACACACACACACACACCCCGAAATTCCCAAGAATACATTTAACCAAGGTAGTGAAATATCTCTGCAAGGAAAACTACAAAACGCTGATGAAAGAAATCATAGATGATAGAAACAAATGGAAAACATTTTATGCTCATGGATTGGATTATAGTTAAAATTACCATACTGCCCAAAGCAATCTAAAGATTCAGTGCAATTCTTACCAAATCACCAATGTCAATTTTCACAGAATTAGAAACAAATAATTGTAAAATTCATGATGGAATAAAAAAAAAGAGCCCAAATTGCCAAAGTATTCCTAACAAAAAGAGCAAAGGCGAAGGCATTGCATTACCTGACTTCATATTGTACTAGAAGGATATAGTAACCAAAACAGCTTGGCACTGGTACATAGCACACATAGATCAATGAAAAAGAATAGCGAATCCAGAAATTCAACCAGACTCCTACAACTAACTGATCTTCGACAAAGTCGACAAAAATAAACAATGGGTAGAGAACACCTATTCAATAAATAGTTCTGGAAAAACTGGCTAGCCATATGCAGAAGAATGGAACTGGACCCCCACCCGCCCACCCTCACCTTTCACCACATACAAAAAAAAATTACGTCAAGATGGATTAAAGACTTAAATATAAGACCTCAAACTATAAAAATCCTAGAAGAAAACCCAGGAAAAACTTTTCTGGAAATTGGCCTAGCCAAATAATTTATGACTAAGACCTCAAAAGCAAATGCACCAGAAACAAAAATGGTCAAATGTGGCGTAATTAAACTAAAGAACTTCTGCATGGCAAAAGAAACAATCAATACAGTAAACCAACAATCTGCAGAATGGGAGAACGTTTTTGCAAATTATGCATCCAGCAGAGGACTAATCAAAATCTGTAAGGAACTTTACAGGAAAAAACAATTCCATTAAAAAGTGGGCAAAGGACACAAATGGATACTTTCCAAAAGACATACAAGCAGCCAATAAATATATGAAAAGAAATTCGATATCACTAATCATCAGAGGAAAGCAAATCAAGACCAAAAGATACCATCTCACACCAGTCAGAATGGATATTATTAAAACGTTGAAAAGACCAGGCACAGTGGTTCACACCTGTAATCCCAGCACTGTGGGAGGTCCCGGAACCATAGATTGCCTGAGTCCAGAAGTTTGAGGCCTGCCTGGGCAGCATGGCAAGACCTCATCTAAACTATACATTTAAAAATATCAGCTGGGTGTAGTGTCTATTAATGGATAAAATTTAAAATGTGATATATATTCCCAGTGGAGTGCTGTTTGGCCATAAGAAAAATGGAAATCTTGTTGTTTGCTACAACACTATAAAGCAAGTACACAAAGGCAAATATCGTGTGATGTCATTTGTGGAATTTTAAAAAGTTGATTTCATAAAAGCAGAGAGTAAAATGGTGGTTACCAGGGGCCAGGATGGTTAGGGATAAGGGCAGGCAAGATGTTGGTTAAAGGAAACAAAATTTGAGTTAGATAGGAGTAGGTTCAAGTGATTTGTTGGATAGCTTGGCGACTATAGTTAATGTAATAAATTGTATTCTTGAAAAATACTAAGGAAGTGACTGTAAAGAGTTCTTACCAGAAAAATACTATGTGATGCGTATGCTAGTTAGCTAAATTTAATACTTTCACGATGTATACATACTTCAAAACAGTATGTAATACCTGAAAACTGCATAGAATTTTGTGTTAGTTAAGTTTTTTACTAAAGGCAACACCTGTTAACAGTTTTTCTACCTTCAGTATTTGAAGTTAGCATTTTCATACCAATCTAAATATTAAGTTTATTTGCTAGTTTAAATTACATAAAATACTACTCTTGTTATAATGTGTAAGTTTTATGAGTGACTAGCAAGCATTACAATTTTCTCTTGAGTTTTTTTGTTATTACATAGTTTTATATGAAATGCTTTTTCATTTGTATTATACATTTACTGTAGAATCCTAGGTTTTTATAACAGTTTTATAGCATAAATTCCTTATGCAGTGCAGTTATGACTCATCACATTTGCTATATCTTGGTCTTTTGTTTTCACTCTAAATTGTGTTTATTTTGTTATCTTTTGTTTATTTGAATGTGTTTATATATTTCATGATTTCTGAACTCTGAAGTAATCATTATTTTCTCTCCAAATAATTTGCACCAAGTAGAACTTTTATTTTTGTTAAACTTTCATAAAATATTTTTTATGGAACATTTTGCAAAATAATTTGTCAATATATATTGAGAACCAAGAAAATGTCTCTGTTTTGATCCTCTTCTTAGAAGACTTAAAGGGAAAAATACAGTTTGGTTTTTTGAAGTAAGCATATTCTTACTTTATCAAATGGTTTAAAATACTAAAAGTCAGGTAAAATATTTTTGGGTTTTCCAGATTATTGCTCGGTTGTAACAATTGTGGACCAGACAAATGTAAAGTTAACCTGCCTGCTCTTTAGTGGAAACTATGAAGCCCTTCCAAAAATTTATAAAAATGGAGATATTGTTCGCTTTCACAGACTAAAGGTATAATTCATGCTGTCTAGAACTTGTATTTGTTTGAAGAGTATTCTGTATTATTTACTGAAGCTAGTTAGCATTAATTATATGGTGGCTTTGTTATAACATGACATCAAGCTTCTCAAGAGATAAGGAGAAATGTATATAGTATCAGACTTCAAATAATTAACAGTGGGAAGCGTCTTCATTTGAACAAATCACTCCTTCCTTCCCCAGAAATGATTAACTACTACATGCCAAGATTTAGACCATTCTGTCTTCTCATTCTAAACATATATTGATGCTGTAAAAGTTTACCTATAAAGTTTGATAAAGAACAATTGTTTTTTAATTTTTTTTAAGCCTTAGATCAACAAGAAAAAGTGTATATGAGGACTAGGAGAGTATATTATTCTTTCTTGTTTGTTGTATTAGTTCAAGAACAATCAAAACATTGAGGTAATAAAGATAAAATCAAATTAAGTTTGTCTTGTATGAGAAATGTGTTAAAATATGAATGGGTACTTTTAAAACTATGGTTGCAGTTAAATAATTAAATGGAAGAGAGCCTTTACTATGAAGGTAGAACTATTAAAAATTTTTAAAAATTAGAATTTTAGAACTTAAGAATGCAAACTTATTTTTTCAAAATGGTTATCTTTTTTGCTGTAATATTTCTTTTTTACTGTAATATTCTATTTTTTTGTTCAGTATAATTATTGAAATTGCTGCATGATGCTTTGGATAGGTTTTAAATACTTTAATATTTTCAGTCCCTTAGATTTTAAATATTTCCGTTTCTTCATCCTTTCCTCTGTTACATGGGTTTCCATGTAACCTCTTCATTACTTTGATTGTCTTTTTCTTCTGATGCTTCAGTATAACTCTGTCCCTCATGGTCAGTCTGGTGCTCATAAATGAGAACAATATTCTTATGTGTTCTATTCTTAGAAACAGTGGAAGTTACCTCTTTTGAGCTATTAATGCTATTTGCTTTAGAATAGAAGGATATTGAGAATATTTATGTGAAGATAAGAGAAATAGAAATATTATTAGCTGGGAACAGTGGCCCACACCTTAATCCAAGTGCTTTGGGAGGCTGGGATGGGAGGATAACTGGAACCTGAGAGTTCGAGATTAGCTTGGACAACATAGCAAGACCGTATTTCTATAAAAACTAAAAAAATAGCTAGGCATAGTAGCATGCTTCTGAAATCCTGACTACTTGGGAGGATTGTGTGAGCCTGGGAGTCCCAGATTTCAGTGAGCTATGATTGCTCCACTGTACTCCAGCCTGGATGACAGAGTGGAAAAAAGAAATATTATCATTACAGCAATAGAACAGGTTTATTCAAACATCAAGAAATTATTTTCACACACTGTTGTTTCCTATAGTATTTGTATTCAATTCAAACAGTATATTCTCCTCTCTTAATGTTTTCAGTTGTTCTTGTTAATGTTTAATAGAAGGGTTTTTTAAATAACAAGTAGATAGACATTTCATCATTCAAAGTTTAGCCATACTCATATAACTAGCTCTCCAGAAATCATTATACTCCCATCCAGGGAAGTCATTAACGTGCTCCCTGCCCCAGGAAGCATGGGTTTGAACTGCATGAGTACACTAATATGCAGATTTTTCTCAATAAATATTGGAAAACCTTTTGGAGATTTGTAACAATTAAAAGTCTTGCACACGAACTGCATAGCATAGAAATATCGAAAAATTAAGAATAAAGTATGTCATGAATGTATAAAATATGTCAGTACTAGTCTATTTTATCATTTACTCACATAAAATATACACAAATCTATTATACAGATTTACAATGTATGCACACAAACCAAACATGGCTGCATTCACACTTCAGAGAAATGTAAATAAATGTAAAGATGCAATATTAAATCATAAATGTATAGTAGTATCTGTCGTACATACTGTACTATTGTAATAATTTCTTAGCCATCTCTTTTGTAATATATTCAGTTACAGCTATAAATTTTTTAGGCATTGCTTTAGTTGGATCCAACAATGTTTAATATATTATAACTTCATTACCCTTCAGTTCAATATATATTCTAATTTCCATATTGATTTCTTCTCTGACTTACGGATTATTTATAAATATGTTTTTGATATTTACTTGGGTTATTTTATAGTTAGCTTTTTATTGCATTGTATACTATGGTCAGAGAACATCCTCTGAAATGTACAGTATTTTGAAATTTGTGGATGCTTGCTTACTTTATATTATAACATCAGTTAGTGTTGGTAAATGTTCCATGAGCATTTGAAATAAAGTATATTTTGTTTGTCCTTATGCTGTATAAGTAAAAGTCAGATCATGTTTGTTAATTGTGTTCATACTGCCGGTAGCCTTTTTTTGTCTACTTGTTTTATCAACTATTGAAATGCGTGTTTTAGAAACTACTGTAACATAATTTTTTATCTTAGTTCTGTTTATTTTGTTTTATAATTTGAGGCAGTGCTAATGGGTTTAGGCCTACCTATTTAATTTTATTTTATATGTATTTTGAGATTACTGTATAGATTTGGGTAAAATAGGGACATATTTTATATAAAGGAAAAATGAATGAATCCATGGCTAGCATATCTGCATGTAATTAATGCTAAAGAATGATATTTGAGCCAAAGAGACTTGCTTGCAACTTAAAACTTGATAGGAAGTGGTAAAAAATACAGGAAATGATGAAAAAATGTGTAAAGTGAAAAGGCATTGTTCTTATTTCTTTCCATAATTTCATTAGCAGACAAGTGACTAAAGGAAAAACAGTTTTAAAAGGTGGAATTTATAAAATATGTGGAAAAAATATAACAACAGTAAGAGAAAGGCTGGTTAGGGGGATTAAATGAAATTATGCCATTGAAAAGTTATGATCTTTGTGAAGTAAAAAGTAAAATAGGAAGTAGGAAGTGTGAAATAGTGAATAGGAAAGATGTAGTAGAACAGTACTGATATCAAATAGACTTTGAGGTTAGGATTTATTCATAGCTAGGAAGTCAGTGGAACACCAGTAAGAATTCCAAGTGAAGACAAGAACAATAGAAAAAGCGATTTTTAAAAAGCAAAAAGCAATGGGTGTGGATCAGAAGGAAAACACATAGCAACATAGTAGTAGCCTTAAATACAGTTATATCAGGCAGTACGTTTATGTGAATGGACCTTACAATTCCAGCTGCAAGGAGATCAACTGGATTAACAAATTGGGAACCAAATATATGCTACCCCCCAGAAATCTCCTTTGACTATGAAAACCCAAACAGGTTGAAAATAAGACTATAGAAAAAAGTACCAAGCCAACAGGAAAGTGAAGTAACTATATTACTATCAGAGAGTTTTGGAGGAAGCATTTCCTAAGGACAAAGGGTTTACTTCATGAAGAAGATTTAACAATCATAAATTATGTACATCTAATAAGTGAGTTCTCAAATTTAGAAAGTAAAAGATTTTATGGCATGTCTTAGCAGTCACAATGTTAAACCTTAGCTTCAGCTGCATTTTACCCACTTTATACTCAGATTTCAGGTGTTCTAGTTTTTTCTACAGCACTCATAAATAACTGTCATTTCTTTTTTCTTCATATAAATTAAACCTTAATAAATCTAATAAAAAGCTTAATAGGATTAGGAAGACTGCCACCTAGTTCTTTAAAAAATATAAATTGCATTTTGCATAGAGTTTTACAGTTTACATGATTCTTGCGTATTTTGGTAGAGCACCAGGTCATTTTATAATTTTATGTGCTGATTAAATGAAAAATAGTAAGGAATTATGCCCTCTATTAATTATGCTGTCAATTGATAATCTCTAAGATTTCTTCAGTTCCTGCATCAGTAAGCTATTTTGTTTGTATCTGTTTCTCCTTTGCCTCGCTTTCTTAGATCCAAGTATATAAAAATGAGGTTCAGGGTATCAACAGCTCTGGCTTTGCATCTTTGACATTTGAGGGGACTTTGGGGGCTCCCGTGATACCTCGTACTTCAAGCAAGTATTTTAACTTTACTGCTGAGGACCACAAAATGGTAGAAGCCTTGCGTGTTTGGGCATCTGCTCATATTTCACCTTCTTGGACATTATTAAAATTGTGTGATGTTCAGCCAATGCAGTATTTTGACCTGACTTGTCAGCTCTTGGGCAAAGCCGAAGTGGATGGAGCCTCATTTCTTCTAAAGGTACAGGTTTAAATACTTGACACTATAAGTTAATGTTACATGTCTGTGAAGAGCTTATGGTTCAGCATTCTGATAGGATAAGTATGTTCTTGGGATTTAGCATTTATCATTTACACCTTGCCCATGTTAAGAAACAGTGAAGGTAGAAATCATTGAATAAAATACAAAGTTTTTGAAGTTGAAAATTGCACATTTATATACATATGGAATACTATGAAAAAGTAAAATTCATGCTGTAAGGATAGTTAAATAAGTCAAGGATGGCAAAGGTAATGCAACATAAATTCACCCAAAGTTATACTCCCTGGGCAAAGTGACATTTTAACAAGTGGGCATTTGCTAACCACTGAACACTTCCAGTGACAAGGAATCTGCTACATGCCGAGAGGTACACTCCATCTTTTGACTGCTGTGTTAGAAAATGCTTAAATTCTGAGCTAAAATATGCCACCTTTTAGCTGTCATAATTGATTCTACATTTCTCTCGAAAGAAACACGATATATGCCTGCATCGCATTTTTATAGACAGCCTTTTTAGAAAAGTGGTAACACCTCTCATGTTACTGTTATTTCAGAATACAGCATTAAGAAGTGAATGTAAGAAATTAAATTAGTTGGTCAAGCTTGGTGGCTCGGCCTGTAATCCCAGCACTTTGGGAGGCCGAGGCGAGTGGCTTGCCTGAGCCCACGGTTTCGAGACCAGCCTGGGCAACGTGGCAAGGCCTCGTCACCACATTAAAAATAAAAAAATTAGCCGGGCATGGTAGCATGCACCTGTAGTTCCAGCTACTTGGAAGGCTGAGACGGAAGGATTGCCGGGGCCCAGTAGGGCGACACTGGGGTGGCATTGAGTGTGCCACTGCACTCCAGCCTGGGCAACAGAGTGAGACTCCCATTCAAAAGAAAAAACAAAAAAACTAGTAAGTCTTTCTTATGACAATTTAAAACTAAATATCAAAAGTCTTTTTATACCCTTTGACTCAACAATTTTATTTTCATTATTTTAAAGGTATAATATAATACGCACACAAAAGGACATTTAAAAGAACATTTATCTTATAATACCAAAATGTAGAAAAAAACTCAAATACTAAAATAGATAATTAATTGGGTGTATTATCTATGTATGATGAATATGAAATTACATTGTAAATGTCACCATAAAATAATCTGCCCATAAAATGACATTGAAGCATATGCTAGTTGAGGTAGAGTTTCATGATAGTCTAGTGATTAATGTAGTTTAAGTAGCATACTAAAAATTTGTGTGAAAGTAGCAAAAATATACTAGAAAGCATATTTTACTGTTGTTATCTCCGGGAAATAGAATTATGAGTGTTTTTTTCTGCCATTAATTTTCTTATGTATCAAAATGATTTTTTAAATTGTTTTTTTAAAACAGAAGGAGTTAGACATTACTCGAAATAATATCTGCTTAGCATACATAGATACAACATTTTTTTTTAACCTGGCAACAATATTAATATTGCTACCTTTACAGGTAGCCATAGTGCATTCATTTTAATTTTTCCAGTAGCCATTCTTATACCAGTGTTTTGTAGTAAAAGCACAATTTAATAAATTTATATTAACATTATTCCACATTTTTCTGTATTTTATTTATACTATACAGATTATCTTTCTGAACAATAAAATTGGATTTTCTTTATATATTCTATTTTGTTATTATCTACAGTGTTGGTGCAGCCTCATCTTTTGAGTGTTTTGTTTTGTTTTATGTTTTTATTTTCTTGTAAATAGTCGAAGTCATTTATAGCCAGAACTGGTGAGTAGTGTGTACATCTAATCTGCACTATGGTTTGGAAAATGAAAAATAATGTGAACCAGAAAATCATTATATTAAGAGGACTGTTCAAATTTGCAAATTTACTTCTTTGTGTGGAAACATCAAGAATGAGTTATAACTAATTTAAGAACGAGACTGAATCTGATAGAAATAATTTGCTTAATGCCAAGAAAATAAATTACTATTTTTATAATTTTTAGAGCATTCATAATTTTTGCTGTGTTTATGTACAAAATATTTTGATGCATTTGGGTTTTTCTCAATACCATTTTGGTGTGTTTCTATTGTATAAACCACTTGGCTCGGGAATATTTTGTGTAGGCAGTGTGAATTTTTTCTTTTATTCTTCTATATTTTCCCCATTACTCATAATTTGTATGTAGTTCTTTCTTGATCAGAAGGTAATATGTCATATTTAAAATAGTTCTGATATTTAGAAGCATGCATTTAATCACTTTTAGATACTGTTACTGGGAAAGAAAATTCTTTAGAATCAGCAGTTTTTCAAAAGCATTCTTAAACTTTGCTCTGCTCTCTTCTGGCAGGTGTGGGATGGCACCAGGACACCATTTCCATCTTGGAGAGTCTTAATGCAAGACCTTGTGCTTGAAGGTGACTTAAGTCACATCCATCGGCTACAGAATCTGACAGTAGACATTTTAGTCTATGATAACCATGTTCAAGTGGCAAAATCTCTGAAGGTAATGTTGAGTATCAAAAGTGTGACTTTATGGTTTTATAAATTTTGGTGGTTTTCGTGGTGTAATATGTAGGTAGTATTTAGAGCCTAGAAATTAACTTTAAATGTATTTTTAATTTATAAGTTGTAAAATGTATATTTAAAATTAATTATTAAAGAAAAAGTATAATGGATTTGAACAGTTTTTAAACGACTCTTGAATCTCTTAAAGCTGTACACAGTTTTACTGTGAAAATAGTCAAGAAAATTTTGTCACATGAAGAATACTGCTTAAATAACAAAGGGTATATAAAATATTAACTTAAATGTTAAGCTTGGTAATTTGGTTTGATAGAATGCAGCTGGTAACTTTTTACTTATTAGTTTAAGAAATTGTTAACTCACCTCTAATGTATATTGTAAATTGGGTCTATGTGTATACTTTAAAGTTTGTAGAATGTGCATAGTTTTTGAGATACTGATTTTTAAGTAAAAAGTACACTATATAGGTATGGTAGTGGTTAATTATTAACAAAAATTGTAGAGAATATTTTTTCCTTTTATTTGAAAGTATCCTTTGTAATAAATTATGGTATCATAAATAATATTATAGAAAATATTAAGAGTAATATTTGCTAGGCACTTCCCATGTATTTGGTATTGTCCTATGAGACAGGTGACAGTAGACATGTCATTTTACGCATGTGAAGTGAGGCACTCAGAGTTTAAGTGAATTTTCCAAGATTCCTTAGCTAGTTGGATGAAGCCAGTGTTTGAATCCATAATATCTGTTTCCAGAGCTAATCCTTTTCAGCAGTAAAAGCAAATGATCTTCTTTATTGCAAATATCTTCTAGCCTACTTATAGGAAGTTAAAAGAAAACAGTAAAAGGGAAATTTTAATTTCAGTGCCCGGTTCCCTTTGTAAATCATGGTCCATGGAGATGAAAATATTTCCACTCCCACATTGTGTTACAAATAAGTTAACTCGTATCAATAAACTAGAGTAAATTCAGGGCCTGGGAAGGCATTAACTGTACTTTTAGGTTCTTTATGAGTGTATGCATATATATGTATGTATACATGTGCATCTGTGGCATATAAGAAAAAAATTGACTGTTAAACTTTTGATATATTTCCCCTGAAACATATCATCTATATGAATTAGTTTATTTCAAAAATAAAAAGAAAAATAAATTCAATTCCGAAGATATTTTTTGTAGAGAGAATTGTTTTGTGATTGAAATGAATTTCCATTTCAGTTCACCTCGGCTCCTCACTCTCATTTCTGCTTTTACCATGTAATTCTCTTCTCTTTCCCTGTGCTGCTTTCCATAGTCTTTCTTTTCCCTCCTTTTCTTACTTTTCTTGTCCAAGTCCTGAACAGCACCTAGCACAGTACATTCCATATAGCAATAATGACGTAAATAGCGTCTGCTGCAGAATGAATGAATGGGTGAATTTTTTTTTCTTCTCTTTTTATTGTCTGTTTTATTTTGTCCACTAGAGGGTGATATGAGCACGTGTAGTTAAGAAAATATATGGCACTTTGTTTCTCTCTAAAGCTATCACAGCATTATATTATTCGTCTGCAATGCAATATACAAATGGGAAGGATTTTTTTCTGTGTGTAAGTAATTTAATTTAGATTTCAGCACATTGATTTGTTTTCTGACAACCACTTTAGCCTCTCTCATGAATTTAGGAAATACTTAGTCACACAGCATTGATACAAATGAATCTTCTCAGCACTTCAAGACAGCTGTTTAAAATTGCATTTTTGTATCAAAATTCCTAGAACTAGATTAAATTAAAAGACTCCTGTGGTATAGGACCAGGGAGAAAATGTGCTTTTAAGTTAATAAGAGGACCATGAATGTAATCATAAAGAATATTATAATCAACTTCTATAAACAATACATTTTATAGCCTAATTTGCCCTTAGCTATTTTCTGAATTTTGCTTTTCAAGTAATTGATGTCATTTTCTAGACATTTTTCACAGACTCAGACTTACAAACTGACATTCTTGACCTTTTGTTTATAAATTAAAGCTGTATTTTCTAAATCCCTACTTCTGTCTGCATGCAATTATTAAAATAATTATAAAACATGTGTAATCATAATTATGTTTTAGTCTTCAGGAGCTGAGCAACTGCAATTTGACTATTTTGAGACATATACAGGGAATTAAAAATACTAAACCTAAGGAGAAACTCTTGACAGATTTTGAGTAGTATTTTTATTATTTCTAAAAGGATAGTGATTTCTTACTAGTCGTATTTGCTTTACTTTTTTTAGTGTTTCTACATTGAAATTGACTTTTATAACAGGTCTTTAAGCTATATTTTTATAATTTTTATTTATGATTCCTCACTTATTTTTGGAATCTTTATCACAATACTGATAAGACTAAGCAATATTTATCTTCTATTAGAGCATCTGTCACATTTTATAGCATATTTAGTCAAGCTTAAAAAAGTACAGTGCTGCTTCCAAAAGGAAGTTTTGATAATAGCAATTTGCTGTCTTTTCTCTGTAGCCTATTTATGCAAATAATTCTGTCTTAGCTTTCAAATTTTTTTGTATGAAATACAGTAATACATTAAAAAGTGGGCAAAATACATGAATAGACACGCCTCAGAAGAAGATATAGCCAGCAGACACATGAAGAAGTGCTGAGCCTCACTAATCATCAGAGAAATGCAAATCAAAACCACATTGAGATACCACCCAATCCCAGTAAGAATGGCCATCATTAATGAAACAAACAACAGTAGATGCTGGTGAGGATGTGGAGGAAAGAATGCTTTTACACTGCTGGTTGGAATGCAAACTAGGTCAACCTCTAGGGAAAACAGTATGGTGATTTCAAAAAAAAACTAGACATTGACTTTCCATATGATCCAGCAATCCCCCTACTGGGAATATACCTGGAGGAACTCAAATCATTCTACAAAAAAGATGCCTGCACACGCATGCTTATTTTGCAGCACTAGTCACAATAGTGAAAACATGGAACCAACCGTGCTGCCCATCAGAACTGGACTGAATTTTTAAAATGTGGTACATATATATGATAGAATATTATGCAGCCATAAAACAAGACAAACATATGGACTTTGCAGCAATTTGAAAGGATCTGGAGTCTGTAATACTCAGTAACCTATCACAGAAACAAAGAACAGAGTACCACATGTTCTCACTCATAAATGGACCCTGAACATTTATTATAAAAATACTACGAGAAAGAGATTGTCAGTAGCGGAATAAGGTGACATCAATAAGGGTATCGGATTACAAACCAGGCAAAGTAGGGACCAAACAGTTGCCCAAACTTTACCTGTGTGGTGACCACTTGTAATACCTAATCCTGAATTGTGCTTCACATCTTTAAAATAAAAATAAATAAATAAATAAAATACAGGGGTGTAAAAGATAATATAGTAAACAACCATGTGCTCACCATTTAAACTTATTTCTAAATGTTTATTTCAGAGACATTTAAGTTTCAGGAAATAAAACTCTATACATTAACCTTCTTTGTGCCACTGCCTGATCTCATTTGTTTTTTTGTTTTTTTTGCTGTGAGTTTGTCTCCACATGTAGATTTGTACATGTTTATTGTGCTTTTACTTCATGTACTTTTTAGTAGGGCAAAGCCCTCCCTCCTATTCTTCAAAATTAACTTGACTTTTCTATAAATTTTGGATTAGCTTTTCTGATCCATGAAAGCCTCTAGGGATTTTGATTAGCATTGCATTGAATTTAAATATTAATTTGGAGGAAATTATTATTTTATAATAGCAGATCTGTTTGTGAATATAGTATCTTCATGTGTTTCGGCCTCCCTTAAAATTCCTTTGTAGATTGCATATGTTAGGGCAAGAAATGAGTGGATAGGAAAAGAGAGACTGCAGATGGGTGGCTCAACAGCAACACAGATTTATTCTAAGGTGGAGAACCTGTGGAGAGGATTCCAGAAAACTGAAGCCCACTACCACTTACAGATGAGGGCAATTATAGAGCTTGGGGAAAATTTTTGCGGTTGGCATTGCTTGGGGGTAACTAAGGCTTGTGGTTAAGTAAGTTGAGAGGAAACCTTGTGAGACTAGGTGCTATATATGGCAGGATGCATTCTGTGGTTGGTGTTTACCTGATGTTAGCAAAATGGCAAGAACTATCTACAGTGACTTTCCTAAGGCTAACAATATGCATGTGCTGTAGTAGTATATATGTACATGTATATGAGTATATAACATGTTTACACACACATAATAAAGCAGAATTATAAAAAATACCCATTCAAAAAGAATGAGATAAAAATAAATTGTAATATATTTTCTTCTAGTAACTCCTTTTGAAGATCATGAGCAAAATGAGTCTTGTGCTTTTCTTCTTTTACTTTTGTTACCCTGGCTTCCTCTGTGATGTAGCTGTAAGGAAAAGAAGTTTGAGAAGAAATGGCTAGGTACCTTATCTCTTCCTCATGAAGCCATGACTGGATAGGAAAAAAGGTCCTTGGAAATGAAGGAGTGGCATCTGGAATGTTTTTTCTTTCTTTCCCTATGTCTCTTCTGTCAAATCTAAAGAGTAATGAAGAGAATTATAATTAAGAGAAGCTACAATAAGCAGAAGTGGAAAGCTGCTTTGCTACGTTTTTTGAAAAAATTTTCCCTTACACAGGTTGAGCGTTCCTAATCCAAAAGTCCAAAATCCAAATCTTTTTGAGTGCTAACATGAGTTAGCAACACCTTTACTTTCTTATGGTTCAGTGTACAAACTTTGTTTCATTGCCCACAATTATTTTAAATACTGTGTACAATTACTTTTACAGTCTATGTGTAATTGTTGTATATAAAACATAAATGAATTTTGTGGTGAAACTTGGGTCTCATCCCGAAGCTGTCTCTACATATATACAGATACTCCAAAATCTGAAAACATCCAAAACCCCAAACACGTCTGTTCTTAAGTATCTAAGTATCAGATAAGGGATTCACAGCCTGAGTGGCTTTTCATTAACAGGATGTCACCATTTTTATTCAATCCTGGACTTGCAGGAAAAAAGAGGAAAAAGAAAAAGAAAAAAAGGAGAATGGAAGCCCCACAGTTACCCAGCAGTCAGGAGTGTTGTTTCTGTGCAAATGAATTAAGTTTCCTAATTTGTAGCTCCTTTTGTTTCTAAATCCTTCATAAATGTAAATGTGGTTAGGTGATACAGATTCTTCTAGATAGGTGTCAAATATCATTGACCAGCATTCTGCATCTCATTTGTAATCTTCATTAAAATAAAATCTCAAATATTGTATAATTAAAGACATTGTTAGAGTAAGTTTAGGAAATCATCTCAGATTAACTATAGAAAATTTAATTTAAAATTGGTTTAATCTTATACCTGAACTCACAGAATATGTTACACACTGTGATGTTGCAGGGACGAATGCTTTATTATGAAGCACATTCCATAGAATTTTTGAGGTAGGAGGAAGTTTATTATTTTGACATAGTAGCACATTAAGATTTGTGTGTGTGTTCTCATGAAGACGGTATTTTAGTGAATATATTTAATTAATCTTAATTAGTTAAAGCAACTTATTTTCAGAAACCTTAATCATATAGGGGCTTGAAATTTTTTTAGGGTAATGAGTTTCTTAACTACTATATTTTATTGATGCCAAGACAATATTTTTTCCACATTTTGATATATCTGAAATGGAACTGTGTCTTATAATTGAATGTGTGTATGTGCATGCATGCACATATATGACCATATGTTTGCTTTTGATATAGTGGCCACCCAGCTGATATTCAGTCATTCTGGTATAGCATATTTAGTACTTCTCTGATTAGTCAGTATTCTAGATTGTTGTTGGTTATTGCCCCATATTGGATGTTAAAACTTCAAATATCAGAATTTTTAAAAATTTTTTTCCCACCTTATATGTAATAAATAATCTATTTTTAGGTTGGAAGCTTTCTTAGAATCTATAGCCTCCATACCAAACTTCAGTCTGTCAATACAGAGAGCCAGACAACATTAAGCTTAGAGTTTCATCTTCATGGAGGAACTAGTTATGGTCGGGGAATCAGGATCTTGCCAGAAAGTGACTCTGATGTGGAGCAACTGAAAAAGTAAGTATTGTATAAACCTATTTAGAAAATGTAAATAAGGTATTTCTTAAGTTGATTTCTAAGATAATCCTGTTCCCAGGGGATCTGGTAGGTTTCCTGTTTGATCCTCTTAACTTCTGTACTGTTCTCTGTGTTTTTCAATAAATTAGCCAAATGAAACAAATCAAATGATTGTAGAGTCAAGTAGCTAAATGGCAACTGAGCCAGGGTTGAAGTTTTTCTTTTTTTTGAGTTGGAATCTCACTCAGTTGCCCAGACTGGAGTGCAGTGGCCGCTCCCAGCCACCGCCGCCTCGCCTGCTAGGCTCCGGCGATCCTTCCGCCTCATCCTTCCAAGTAGCCGGAATTACAGGCATGAGCTACGATGCCCGGCTGATTTTTTGATTTATTGTAGAGATGAGGTCTCGCTGCCCAGGCGGGTCTCGAACCCGCGGGCTCAGGCAATCCCCTCACCTCAGCCTCCCAAAGGCGCGGGATTACAGGATGAGCCACCGAGCCCGGCTAGTTGAAGTTTTTCAACAGTTAGAAGCTGACTTTATGCTCATGCTCCTCTTCTACCTTCTACCATTTTCCACATTTCCACAACAACACAGAGTGAAACTGGACCTTAACCTCAGTGGCATGTTCACGGCCATCTCAGTGTTGACTTGCTGGGCTTAGGCGATCCTTCCACCTCAGCCTTCCTAGTAGCTGGAACTACAGGCACGCACTACCACACCTGGCTAATTTTTTTTTTTTAATGAATTGTAGAGATGGGGTCTCACCAAGTTGCCCGGGCTGGTCTCAAATCCCCCAGCTCAGGCAGTCCTCTCACCTCTGCCTCCCAAAATGCTGTGATTACAGACAAATGTGTTTTAGTATGTCACATTTTTTAAAACATTTTAAAAACTTTTAGATGTTCCCAGAAAGTAAATAGTGTCTTATATCCTGCTATACAGTCAGCTCTCTTTTTCTTGAAGTATTCCTGGTATGTACTGTGTGCAGAAACATTTTGACCAGTATTCTAGAAAAAAAAAAAATACTGCGTATCTATAAAGAGAAAACATTGTTGTCTGAGTTTTAATTTATTGAAGTCAATAAATTAGTTTGTGTTTTAATTTTTTATCAATTTCTGTTTCACTTCTTGAATCTAGAGTGAGATTATTCTGACTCAGATGTCATCTATTAAATTTCAGCTTCTTTTTTTTGGCAGTTTTTCATCATCCCACTATTGCACTTGTATCTTTTTAATTCAGGTTTTTAGTTTCAGGGACATTAGGACACTCAGTCTGAGAAAAGCTATAGACCCTTTACTTGGGGAATACATATACACATAAAATTCTATACACAATTTCAGTAAATTTCTGGGTTGTGTAGGTTAGAGCTAACCTTACTATACTAACTTTGTTCTATGTGATTTGAAATTGTTTTCTTTCAATTATAGGGCTTTAGAATCTGCAGATTTGACAGCCAAGCAGCATTCAGATGATATCTGTCAGTCAGAACCTGAGGACAGCTTTCTAAGTAAGGACAGTTTTTAACATTGACAGTTCATTCTGCTATGCAAGTTTTATAAACCATAATTCTGTGTCTTTTCAAAAGTTCAAGTATGTTATGAAGGAGCATCCTAAATCTTTATGTCCTGTGCAAAAAGGTGAACATGGTTCCTAAATTATATAATTACATTTTCAAATTGGGTGGTAGTGATCACTTCATTATGATATATGTAATATGTGTGAACTCCTAAGAAAATCTCTGGATGTCCTAGGCAACTGTTTCGCCTGTCAGTTTCTAAAAGAAACAAAGATTGTTTTTACCGCTTTATTTCAAGTAGCCCAAGTATTTTTTGTTCATACACACCTTAGATGTATACATAGTTCTTAATCTTTTAAAATTAATCAAGTATCCAGTTACAAAATATTAACAAGCAGTGAAGGTGTGTGTGTGTTTATATTATTGTCTACCTGATTAAGTAACTATTCAAACCTGAACTTGAAAACTTTCAATGTGCAATGTTTTTTCCTTTTTTGCTTGTTCTTCATTTCTTTTCTTTTTTTTTTTTTTTTTTTTGAGTTGGAGTCTCATTCTGTTGCCCAGACTGGTGTGCAGTGGCACACTCATGGCTACCATAGCCTCGACCTACTGGGCTCAGGTGAACCCTCTGCCTCATTCTTGCAGGTAGCTGGGACTACAAGCACATGCCACCATGCCCAACTGATTTTTTGGCTTATTGTAGAGATGAGGTCTCGCCAAGTTGCCCAGGCTGGACTCAAAACCCTGGGCTCAGGCAATCCTCTCGCCTCCGCCTTCCAAAGTGCTGGGATTATAGACATGAGCCACCATGCCCAGCTTAATTTCTACTTGTACATTCTGGGACCTAGAATTTAGGTCATATTTCTATCTGTCTTTTTTTTTTATGTTCTAACTTCTACCCTTATCCTACTATGAGCCAAGGAATCATTTTATGAGTGTTAACTCTCTTTAGATACCAGTAGTGATAAGCATGAAAATTGGAATATACAGGGGGGGTATCCCCCCAAAATGGAATTTATTTATTTAAACAATTGTATTTTTTTCTTACATATTTAAATTTCGGTCACCTTTAGAGTACTCTTTGTTTGATGTAGTACACCTATTGAGATGCTTTTTCCATTGCTCAGAACAGTTTTTCAACTCATCAGTTGTGATGCCTTTTAGTGCTTCTGCTGGTTTTTGTTTCACCTCTTCCATATTGGCAAAATGTTTCCCTTTGAGGACTTTTTTTTTAATCTGGGGAAACAAAAAAGTCACTGTGGTGAGATTGGGTGAATAGGGAGGATGAGGCATGAGGGTCATGCTGTTTTTGTTTAAAAATTGCTGAACACTCAGTGCACTGTGGGTAGGTGCATTGTTATGGTGGAATAATCAGTCACCTGTTTGCCACAAAAAAATTTACTGAAGTTAAATTAAATGCAGCCTCTCACAGCAACGCTAGCTGGTATACTGATGCTGTTGGGTTCCTAGAGCACTTACATGGTAGGGAAAGCCTGTACTATAAGGAACCTGCCCTCCAAAAGATAATTCTGGGTTTATGGAGGTCCTCTCTTGTATTTATTGGTAGGCACTTAGTAAGTGGCCTGCATGCATCATTATTTAATTCTGTCAACATTCTCAGTACTCTTGTGATGTATTATTCTCTCCCTTTTACAATAGAGAAATTGGGGCTTTGAGTGATGGATAACACATAATTAGTCCACGGTTACTTAGCTGTTAACTGATAGCAGAGCAAGACAGTCTCAGATGCAGGCTATTTGATTTTTTTGTATATGTTTTACATTTGTTTTCTCACTTGTTCTGTCTTAAAACTATTTTGTAGCACTCTAGTGTCTGCATTCTAGCCTACTGGTCTGCATTGAGCTACCTTTAGGAAACCAGTTTAATTCAGTTGATCATTTGGAGACAGTATAATTGTAATTATAATTGTTACAATCCCTTTTCTCCTTTTAAACTACAAAGTAATGCATGTTATAATATCAAGTTGATCAGCCTTCTCTGTGTCTTTATTCCCTCTATTTCTTGGGGTAATGTTAACAGAGTTTAGTGTGATTCCTTCAATACTTTTATGCTTATACAAACATATCTGTGTTTAAACAAATATGACTTTTTCCTTTTCCTTAAATTTTTACCAAAATGGAGTTATACCGTGATAGTTGCTTTCTTTGACAATGTATATTGACCTCTCTCTGGACCAATTCAAATGGCTCAAATTCATTCTTTTAATAGTTGCATAATGTTTTATAATATGGGTGCGACCTTATTTATTCAGCCATTATTCACTTTGGGACATTTTTAGGCTGTTACCAGTTTTTTCTCCTAAAAGTAATGCTTTAGTAAACATCCTTGAACATATATACTTTAATGCTATTATTTCTCTAAAATAAACTCCTGAAAGTGGAGTTGATATATCTAAAGTATGCACATGATTTCTTTTAATAGATGCTCCCAAAATAGCCAATAGATATAGGTATTTATATCTGTGTAGCAGTATAGGAGAAGGTAGTTTCCTCATACCTTCATAGTATTGGAGGTTAACACCGTGTGTAATTTTTTGACAGTTTGACAGGTAAAAAGTATTATCTTACTTAATTTTCCTGACTACTTGAAACTTGAAAATCTTATATGTTTATCTTTTTCTTATCAGTTTGTGGGAGACTGTGTATGTTTTTCATATATTTTCTTATTTGATTACTTTTAGCATTTCTGCCATTGTTTCCGTTTTATGTTGGTGTGACAGATAAGAATTAGTAAACCAGATTCATTGAAGTTGTACTATGCCAACTTGAGATGTCCATTTAAGTCCTCCTGCCTAGGATTTTTATGACATTTATTAGTGATATTGAGGGAAAAGGACTAGTAATACCTATGCTTGCATATGATACCCTATAAAATAAGTTATAAATTATAAAGACATTATATATAATACAATATAGGCTAAGGTAATTACCAAATACAGATTTTTATGTCTTAAATTCTGCATTTTAGAGGCATTTTATAAATTTATTGCTATGATTACTACTTTTGCTTTCCTGTTAAAGTAAAATCCTATTTTTTGATGTTCATCTGATAACAGTATTAAATTTCATAAGTTCACTATTTTATTTATCTCTCCTTTTATTGCCTCCTCAATGTATTTTTCCAACTTAGTAAAAATTTTCAAATATACAGAAAAGTTAAAACAATTGTACAGTGAGTACTCATATACCCACCATCTACTCTCCTTGCTGTCACATGTGTATCTGTCTCTATATCTCTCTTTTCATCCATCAATTCATATTATTATTTGATGCATTTCAAAGTAAGCTGCAAACATCAGAACATGTCCTAAGCACTTCAGCATGAACATAATTAATTACATTTCAGTAGTTATTTGGGGTTCTTTTTTATTTTGAGGTAAAATTACATGCAGTGAAATTGACAGCTTACCATTTACCATTCTATGAGTTTTGACTATACATAAACGTTTGTAACCCTATTTCTTATACATTAACCTGTTCTAGAACTTCAAAAAATGGAATGATATATTCTGTACTTTTTTTCATACTGTTTGTTTTTTAGATTTATCCACATTGTTTAATATAACAGTAGTGTTTATTTATTTATTTATTTTAATTTTTTTTTTTGAGTTGGAGTCTCACTCTGTCGCCCAGACTGGAGTGCAGTGGCCGCTCCCAGCCACCGCAGCCTCGACCTACTGGGCTCCGGCGATCCCTCTGCTTCAGCCTTCCAAGTAGCTGGAATTACAGGCGTGCGCTACCATGCTCGGCTAATTTTTTGATTTATTGTAGAGATGTGGTCTCACCAAGTTGCCCAGGCGGGTGTGGAACCCGCAGGCTCAGGCAATCCACTCACCTCAGCCTCCCAAAGCACGGTATTACAGGCTGAGCCACCGAGCCCGGCTTAGTGTTTATTTTTTAATGCTTAATAGTATGATATGAGATAAATATTTTTCTTTCAGGTAGGAATTTTTAGTTTTGTGACACCATTTTTTTCCTTTTCCTGTTAGATAGCTTTGGTATCTTTGTCAAAAATCAGGTGGATGTAAAAGAGGGCTTATTTCTTGACCTTCCATTAAGTGCTTACTAGTGTAATGTAAAGTATATATTTTTCCCCATTCTAATTTTTCTAGTTTTTGCAGCACTATTTGTTGAACAGAGTTTTGCTTTTCCTTTTTGCTTTTCCTTTTAATTGCTTTGCTGCCTTTGTCAAAAATCATAATTCATGTAAACATGAATTTATTTCTAGGCTCTCAGTTTAATTCTGTTGACTTGTTTTTCAACCCTTATACTAGTACTATATTGTCTTGATTACTGTAGCTTTATAGTAAGTATTGAAGTCACGTAGTGCAAGTTCTCCAACTTTGTTCTTCTTTTTCAAGATTTTATTACATCATGTAGATTTTCTGCATTTCCATGTAAGTGATAAAATCTGCTTATCAATTTCTACAATAAATCCTCTACTATTTTGATTAGGAGTATGCTGAATTCACAGATTTAGGAAGAATTGATATCTTAAAATACACACACACACACACACACACACACACACACACACACACGTATCTTACTATGCTTGACTAATTTTTTTATTTTTTGTAGAGACAAGGTCTTGCTATGTGCCAGGCCTAGTCTTGAACTCTGGGTCTGATGTAGTCCTTCCACCTTGGCCTCCCAAAGGGAAGGGAATTACAGACATGAGCCACATGCCCAACCTTAACAATTTTGAGCCTTGTAAATCATAATATATTGCATATCTCACCATTTATTTCTGTTTTTCCCTATTTCTCTTAGCAAAGCTTTATAGTTCACATTGAATTTGTAATGGATTCAATTTTTTTTGTAGTGGGCTCAACTTTTTTTCTTCTCCATCCTTTAGGCTCTGGATCAGTGTCATTATATGAAGTAGAAAGATGTCAACAACTGTCTGCCACAAGTAAGATCATGTATCGTTTTTTAGATATGGGAAGAGTAATGAGTATAATGAAACCCGTGCTTACATTTACCAACTATTTCATTTCTCATACTGAGAACATATAGCTGTAAGGGCAAATATATGTCCATATTGAACTTTCTTCCTCTCCCTCATCCCGTCCTAGCATAAAATGGAACCCATAAAAATACATGTCTTAGCCGAGCTTGGTGGCTCAGCCTGTAATCCCGCGCCTTTGGGAGGCTGAGGTGAGTGGATTGCCTGAGCCTGCGGGTTCGAGATCCGCCTGGGCAGCGAGACCTCATCTCTACAATAAATCAAAAAATTAGCCGGGTGTGGTAGCGCACGCCTGTAATTCCGGCTACTTGGAAGGCTGAGGCGGAAGGATCGCCGGAGCCCAGCAGGTCGAGGCTGCGGTGGCCGGGAGTGGCCACTGCACTCCAGTCTGGGCGACAGAGTGAGACTCCAACTCAAAAAAAAAAAAAAAATACATGTCTTTACATTGAATACATATTTAAGTCATGTATCACTAAGGTTTATAAAAGATGTTATTCATTTAAGGATGTAAAATATACCCTATGACATTAATTTTAATTAATTTACACTATGTGCTTGACAGTGTGTTCATAAGGGAGTTCCTTTCAGTATGTCCCAAAACTTCAGTGTTAGCACTGATAGTGTATCTATTAAATACCCTCCTTCTGTTGCATCAGCTAAGATTAAGCACAAGTCTATTAAATAATGTACTTTTGTAAAAATATTAGTTCCTTATATTGAAGAGAAGAGATATAAATATGGAATGGGTGAAGGCTAGATAAAAGCTTGTATTATATTATAATTGGAGTTGCCATTATATACTCACTGTTTTATAGATAAATACAGAAATAGATATAAGTGTATATATAATATGTAGGTAGTCACGTACATCTATATATATATATATATATATACACATGCATGTATAGGTGCATGTGTATGTGTGATGTGTTTATCAATATGAATGTATTTATATATACCCTGTCTCTATCCAAGAAAGGGCACAGATACAATGGCATTTCAGTTGCAATAAAAAATCTAGTGCACAGAACTTGGTTTATAAGTAATATTTCTCCCTAAAAGGAATAAGAGCTCCTGGGAGAAATAGAAGATTTCAGGACTAGAGGAATTATAAGATTAGCCTGGAACATCTTGTAGTGCCAGAACATAAGGAAGTTCTCAGTTGATGATGAAACATGTCAAATCTAGGACCATTTGAGCATCAAAATAAATAGTAGTGATGGATTAGAACTTGCTGAGTAAAGGAGGAATGCATAAGCCCATGTTGATGATGATGAGCAAAAGAAATACATAGGTTTTAATGGAAATATCTTTTTAAAAGTAGATTGACAACTAATAAATGTAAAAGGAGTGATGATATTAGAAAAAATAACGTACCATTTTGAAACCATGATAGTAAGTATTGTTTTAGTTTTGAATCAGTGGATTCTACGCTGTCAGGTACCTAAATGTTTGATGAAGAATTGAATATTTACATTCCTCAACCACCTTCTTGTTTATGACAAGTGGGAAAATAATAAGTTTATAGTAGAGAAACCTGTTGGACACTGCCTTAACCAGCTGACCAAAGTTACATCTACCATAATGGAAACCAATTGTATGCCTCTTGATATGGCACACGGAGAAGCTCACGGTATCCCTTATGTAGTATTCTTGCCACAAATGCATAGCCTGAATCTAAGCATAAGAAAATCCAGGCACACCCAAATTGGTGTTTATTGTACAAAATAAATGTTCCCTCAAATATATCAATGTCGTGAAAGACAAAGGAAAGCTGAAGAACCATTCTACATTAAAGAAGTCTGAAGAGACGTGAAAAATAAACGTATTGCATAGTCCGGGATTAGATCTTGACCCAAAATAAAATGCTAAAAAGAAAATTGGGGGGACAGTTGGAAAAATTTGAGTAATGTCTATTGATTTAATGATAGTATCGAATCGTTAAGTGTTCTTATTTTGTAAATTGCACTGTAGTTATGTTAATAAAATGCCTTCCTCTTGTGAAATACACACTACTGGAGTATTTAGGGGAAAAGGGACATCATGTCTGGAAATTATTCTTAAATGATACATGGAGACAACAATAAATATGCCAAAATGTTAACAATTGATGAAGGCTATACAGGTCTTTGTACTGTTTTTGCAGTTTTTCTTTAAGCTTGAAAGTATTTGAAAATGAAAAGTAAAAAATTTTGCATATGGCCTTTTCAAAAACAAAATCAAAATATGTTCCACTATAAACTTTTGGTCACTTGCTCCCTGAAGGCAAATTAATTTATAAGAGTTTAATTGGACTAAAGCTCTGTGTAGAAAGGAATTGTCCCAGCTGTTGAGGTTAATAAGGTTTGCATATCAGTTTCATTTACTTTTTTATTTTTTTTTTGAGTTGGAGTCTTACTCCTTCTCCTGGGCGGGAGTGCAGTGGCATGCATGCGCACAGCCACCCCAGCGTCAACCTTTTGAGCTCCAGTGATCCTTCCGCATCAGCCTTCCGAGTAACTGGAACTACAGATGCACTACCATGCCCGGCTATTTTTTATTTTGTTGTAGAGACGAGGTCTTGCCAAGTTGCCCACGCTGGTCTCAAACCCACGGGCTCAGGCAAGCCATTCACCTCAGCCTCCCAAAGTGCTGGGATTACAGGCTGAGCCACCGAGCCGGCCTGGTTTCATTTCTAAAACACAAGGAAGTGTTTTTAGCTAGAGAGTATAGCAAGCAGAGTAAAGGTTATTGCTTTAAGCTAAGCACCACAAGCAGTTTCATACTTATCCACAGTATAAAATGACTACTTCAGTCCCAGTCTTTCTTTCCACAAGTTGCTGAGGAGACCCATTAAGCTATGACACAAGCAATTGCTTCTAATGCTCTATTCTCTTTTTTATCTTCTCCTTCCTCCCACCCTCCAAGCCTCTCCACTACCACCCTGACAGATTACCCCAATGTCCCTTCCCACTCTTATAATCTGACTCTGTAAATGATAGTTCAATAAGGAGTTACTAATTTAAAATGTCAGTGAGAGGAGCCTGACATAATATTTAGCAAATGTGTTTTGTTACATTCTTTTGTAGCAAATACGAGTTAGAACTTAACAGAGATGTCTAAGAGATCTGTATTCTAGTGAATGATGTTAATAGTTTCATAAGTAGCATATTAATTTTCTTAGTTAAATAAAACTTACTTTTTTTCCTGCTAGCCAGGAGGATCTCCATTAGTCCCATATAAAAATACTTTTTGAGCACTTACTACAATAAATTATTTCTTGCCTAAACTGTCTAGTATTTCTTCTGTATGCATTTGTCAGATACCTACTGCGTGCTTGGCACTATGCTAGTGGGCCTTGGGTATACATCAGAGAATAACATAATACGTGCTTTCATAGGTTGACAGTTAGTAGAGCCTAAATTAATTAGATTTTATAGTATATATTTGATTCAGGGGAAGAGTCATGATTCTTGTGATCATCTGATTTAATATAAAAATTCCTTAAAGTACTTACAGATCATCAATATTTGGAGAAGACACCACTGTGTGCCATTTTGAAACAAAAAGCTCCTCAACAATATCGCATCCAAGCAAAACTGAGGTCATATAAGCCCAAAAGACTCCTTCAGTCTGTTAAACTTCATTGTCCTAAATGTCATTCACTGTAAGTATTTTCCATAATGAAATAGAAGTTTTCATGTGATTTGTATGTACACATAATGTATGTGATGTAGTTCCTGGAAATAAGTAAACTGTGGTTTTATATATTATGTTTTGAAAGAATGGGGTTTTTTTTTTTAGGGAAAACATTAAATTCTTAGTAAATTCTTCTGATTCTTTCTTAGTGATAATAAATAAAAGTGGATGCTATTTTCAGATCTAAAATTCAGCTTAATAGCTCTGATAAATTCAAATGAAAAATAATAATTTTGAATATATTGCATGTATTTGGGAAGACTTTCTCATTTGTCACAGAAATATCAAATATAAATTTTTATTAACTGAAATTTTTACAAAGAATTATATTTAGTTGAAATTTCTAGCGAATACAGAAGTCTTGTTGGAAAATTTCTGTCCTGCTTAATAACTACAATATAATAAATATAATTTTAATTTTCTTCAGTAATTCAGAATTTGTAGGTGCCTTAATTCTAGGCATTAATTATTATTATACAAATACATAAGTTTTTAGAACAGTTTTGTAATTCTGTTACCATTTACTCAGCTCCAGACATACTCTTCTTTTTTTTTTTTGAATTGGGGTCTTATTCTGTCACCCAGGCTGGAGTTCAGTGGCATGATTACAGCTTACCACATCCTCGACCTCTGGGCTTAGGCAGTCCTCCTAACTCAGTCTCTGAGTAGCTAGAACTACAGATGCATGCCACCATGCCTAGCTACCTTCTTAATTTTTTTGCAGAGACGAGGTCTCACTATGTTGCCTAGGATGGTTTCAAACTCCTGGCCTCAAGCAATTCTCTCGCCTCAGCCTCCCAAAGTGCTCTGACTATAGGCATAAGCCACCATGCCTGGCCTCAAGATATATTCTGAAAGGTATTTTTAATACCTACTCATCTTTTTAATGCAATTTGTCTATCTTTTCTTCTGAATATCTAAAGTGATGTTTTGGAAAATGTAGGTAATTGATGAATATATATATTTATATACCATAAATCAAGTTTCATTGTAATGTACCACAGTGTGTAAATATATTTATATATCTCCTTCTATTTGTGTGTTTATATATTGTTTGTGAATATCTGTGTACAATAATAAACACATTTTTCTCTCCAAAATCCAAGTATAATACTATTTTGGGAGATTGTATTATCATATCTCCTCAAAATGGTGAGTGAAATTAAAATACATACAAGGATTTTAGATAATTCAAGTATTATCAAATTTTGGTTCATTTAATTATGTAAAAAATATATAACTTTGTAAAATAGAACCACCCTCTGTGATCATTTTCTAACAAATAAGAAAATTTTCTCTGAGAAGCTAACAGAAACTATCAGAAATTACACAGCTAATTGGTAAAAGAACCAGGACAAGAATATCCACATTTTTATTCCAAATGATGCCATTTCTCCTACATGATATTTAACCATGTGCCTTTTAAAAATTATTAATAAGAAAATTGAAAATCATCTTAGCCGGGCTCGGTGGCTCAGCCTGTAATCCCGCGCCTTTGGGAGGCTGAGGTGAGTGGATTGCCTGAGCCCGCGGGTTCAAGACCCGCCTGGGCAGCGAGACCTCATCTCTACAATAAATCAAAAAAAAATCAGCCGGGCATGGTAGTGCATGCCTGTAATTCCGGCTACTTGGAAGGCTGAGACAGAAGGATCGCCGGAGCCCAGCAGGTCGAGGCTGCGGTGGCCGGAAGCGGCCACTGCACTCCAGTCTGGGCGACAGAATGAGACTCCAACTCAAAAAAAAAAGAAATCATCTTGGTTTAAAGTACGTACCCTTATACCTAAGTGTGGTAAGTGGATATTTAACTGGAATAAAGAAGAGGACTGCTACATTTTTCTTTGTCTCATTGGAGAATTTAGCATTCCTTACAGAGGAGAAAAAATTGATACTGGAAATTACTATAAGTAACCTTAGTACCACAAAACCAGGAATGGAAGTTGCTGGTGGTTAACGTAATTATGATTTGGATGTATTTAGCCACAAAATACCAAGTATGTATCTATTAAATAAAAGTTATTTAATTTGCAAAGGGAATTATCTACATAATTTACATAACAACAAAAATAGCTGACTCATTTGCATGTTAAAAGTAATATATTTTTTTTTTTTTTTTTTTTGAGTTGGAGTCTCACTCTGTCACCCAGACTGGAGTGCAGTGGCCCCTCCCGGCCACCGCAGCCTCCACCTGCTAGGCTCTGGCGATTCTTCCGCCTCAGCCTTCCAAGTAGCCGGAATTACAGGCATGCGCTACCACGCCCAGCTGATTTTTTGATTTATTGTAGAGATGAGGTCTCGCTGCCCATAAAGTAATATTTTTTAATGGGCTAATTTGTTTAATTGGAATTTCCAAGTTTATACTAAAATTGTTTTCTGTCATTTCATCATCAAATGGTTTTAGGGAAGAAGTTCCACATGAAGGCGATTTGGATAGAATTTTGCAGGATGGTGCAACTAAAACCCCAGATACCAAACTACAAAATACACCTTTATATTATTCAAAACTCTGGGCCACTGAAGATCAAGGAGGGCGACAAATAGCTGTTCATTTTGTGAAAATTAATGGTATTCTCCCACTTTCAAATGAATGTCTAATTTTGATAGAAGGTAAGATATTTGAGTCCCTGTACTATTAGAATACTACTTTTGCGTATTTTTTCTAATTATTGTTAAATATATTTTACAGGCAACCTAGTGCATACAAGTAAAAATTGTGCTAATTTAAATTTCACAAAATGGAATATATATATTCTATATTAACTAGATTGAAATATGTATATGCACATAAATGCATAAATTTGTCTGAATTACATTTTGAAATTATACATTAAACTCAAGTGTTTACATGCATCCATCTTGTTGGATTCCTGCATGTAATTTTGTCAGCTCCAGTCTTATTATCTAGTTGAGTAATAATGCAGAGACTGATTGCTTACACACGGTTGCAGTTTTCTTGGCCTCTTGATGTCACTGTTGTTTCATAAAAATAGGGTTGAAGTCATCTACCGTTATCTAAATTAAGGAAGGACCATTAAAACAAGTAAAGGTAATGTGACAAGATTTAAAAGAATGAAATATGTTTTTTATTTTATTTTAATTTTTGTCTATTTTTATATGATTATCAATCTGTTAATGTAATATATAATATTTATCCATACTTTTTTTTCTCATGCGAAATTTAAAATTTTATTATTTTCTTTGAGGCTTTTCTTCCTTCATAACCTTCTGAAACAAGATAAAAACATTTAATTTGCATTAGAGGAATATTTAGTTTTATAATGAACTTATCAGTATTACAGTGTTTTATTTTTATTTGTGACATTTTCATTCAAAAAAGTAATGCATAATCACTTTAGAAAATATATATATGCATGAATACATATGTGTGTAAACATTGATATCATTTTCATGAACATAGCTCTTTTTAAAAATATAATTACAATGTGCCAGAAACTATTTTACAACAAATGTTGCCCTCTTACTTTCCAGTGAAGTTATCCTAGTGTACATATGCTTTGGCAGCATGTGAGATTTCCTTTTTATCTATATTTAGCATCTTATACTGCTAGCACTTTTAAAAATTTGAGGTATTACCAGGGTTCTTCAGAGATACAGAGTCAACGGAATAAGTATATGCTGTGGTAAGGGGAGAGAGAGAGATTGATTTATTACCAGAAGTTGGATCATATAATTGTGGAAGCTGATAAGTCCCAAAATCTGTAGCTGGGTTGTAAGCTGGAGACCCAGAGAGCCAGTGGTTTTGTTCCAGTCTGAAGACTGGCAGACTTGAGACCCAGAAAGAAAGACTGGCTGATGTCCCAGTTCAAAGGCAGACAGGAGGAATTCTGTCTTACTCAGAGGAGGGTCAACCTTTATCATTCAGATCTTCAACCGATTAGGTGAGTCCCACCTACATTCCAGAGTGCTGTGTGCCTTACTCAAGTCTGCTGATTCAAATGTACTCTCATCCTAAAACACTCTTACAGAAACAACCAGAATAATATTTGACCAAATATGTGGACACTCCATGAACCAGTCAAGTTAACATACAAAACTAATTGTCACACTTGGGTGAAATGTAGCATCTTATTCCCTTAGCAACTTTTAAAGTCTGTACTAGGAGATAGATGTAAAGGAAAAACACAAAGACCCTCCTCTCCCAGAAATGGAGTAAGACTATTTGTATAGTTATCTGTCAGTGTCTAAAGGGCATTGGTTCAGCGACCCCCTATGGATTTTCTGCAGTTGCTCAGGTGCTTATATGAAATGGCGTAGTATTTGTATATAACCTACACACTTTCTTTTGTATACTTTAAATCATTTCTAGATTATGTATTATACCTAACGTAATGTAAATGCCAGGTAAATAGTTATACTGTATTGTTTAGGGAATAACAATAAAAAGGTATGTATTCAGTACAGATATAGTCATTTTTTCTGACTATTCTCTGTCTTGATTTCACTGTGAACCAAAACTGCTCCTTAAAAAATGAAGTCACAAAAAATATACAGAATGTACACCAAAAGTGAACCCTTATGTCAGCTATGGACCTTGAGTGCTAATGATTTGTGAAAGTAGGTTTCTCAGTTGTACAAACTGTACCACTCTGATGCAGGATGTTAATAGGAGAATCAGGAGGGCAGGTCAGGATCTATATGGGAACCCTGTACCTGCTGCTCAGTTTTGTTGTGAACCTAAAACTGCTCTAAAAAATAAGTATATTTTCTCAAAAAGGAGGGTGTACATACAAGCATTTTGAAATGTAAAGGGAACATAAAAATGTAAGTTATTTTTATTCTATATTTCTAGGTATTATAACCCAAGCCAGGGGCTAGAATTTTACTGCATCATGAAGCTTCTCTGTTTAGGAACCTACGAAATTAAAAAACTGACTTGTACTTAGAGATGAACCAAAGAAAACTGTGTGAATACAAAGTCATTCTTAGACTGCAACAGCCTCCAGCAACATCTGCCATGCTGAGTTACTGAACTTATCTAATGCAGCTGACACTGTTTTATTATGACCTATAGTTTACGTAGACTATGTAGACCATAGTTTTTATTAGGGTTTACTGGTTGTATTGTACAGTTCTGTAGACTTTGACAAATGCAGAAGCAGCATGTACCCACCATTACCATCTCATACAGTATAGTCTCACTGCCCTGCAGATCTCCTGTGCTCCACCTATTTGTCTTTTCCCCCCATGCCCAAACCTCGGGCAACAGCTGATCTTACAGCCGCTATAGTTTTCTCTTTTCCTGAGTGTTTGACTTTTCTTCTTTGTTATCTTCTGGAAGCTTTATACTTTTGCATTTTATATTTAGACCTGTAATCCATTTTTAGTTAATTTCTGTGAAAGGTGTAAGTTCTGTGTCTAGAGTTTTTGTTTGTAGATGTCCAATTTTCCAGTACCATTTGTTGAAAAGACTATCCCTTCTCTATTGAAATGTCTTTGTCAGAGATCAGTTTACACAGTTTATATGGGTTTGTTTTTGTGTTCTCTATTCTGTTTTGTCTATTCTTTTGCCAGTGTACACTGTCTTTATTACTAAGGCTATATAGTGAGTCTTCAAGTTGTATAGTGTTAGTTCTTCAGTTTGCTTCTTTTTCTTCAGTGTTGTGTCCTTTTGTTTCCTTTTTGTTTCTTAATGCATTTGATAGGACCTCCAGTACAATATTGAATAGGAGAGAAGAGAGGGAATATTCTTGCCTCCATCTCAGTCTTCGATGAAAAGAATCACGATTAAGTCTGATTTTAGCAGTAGCTATTTTATTGATGCTGTTTATCATGTTGAAGTTCTTCTGTAATCCTAGTCTGCCAAGAATTTTTTATTTTTAATGAGTTGGATTTTATCAAATTTTTTATATCTTTTGATATGATCATATGATCTTCTTCTGCCTGTTGATGTGATAGATTACATTCATTGATTTTTAAGTATTGAACTAGCCTCACATGGCAGAAATAAAACTCATTTGGTCATGATGAATAATTATTTTTATACCTTTTGGAGGTTTTTGCATCTGTGTTCTTAGAGAGATTGATTTATAATTTTCCTTTCTTGTAATGTATTAGAGCAGCAGTCCCCAACCTTTTGGCATCAGAGACTGGTTTCATAAAAGATAGTTTTACTGTGGACTATGGGGAATGGGTAGCTTCAGAATGATTCAAGCACATGACATTTATTGTACACTTTATTTCTATTATTATTACATTGTAATATATAATGAAATAATTATACAGCTCACAGTAATACAGACTCAATGGGAGCCATGACTTTGTGTTCCGGTCCCATCTGGGGGTGATAGGAGACAGCAACAGCATCACTGCCTCAGCTCCACCTCAAATCATCAGGCATCGGTCTCATAAGGAGCACTCAACCTAGAGCCCTCACATGTGTAGTTCACAATAGGTTTCGCACTCCTATGAGCATCTAATGTCACCACTGATACGACAGGAGGCTGAGCTCAGGCAGTAATGTGAGCAATGGGGAGCAGCTATAAATACAGATGAAGCTTCGCTCACTCACTTGCTGCTCACCTCCTGCTGTGTGGTACCAGTCTGTGGTTCAGCAGGAGTGGGGACCCCCATATTAGAGTATCACTGACCTCATAAAATGTGCTAGGAAGTGTTCTCTCTGCTTCCATTTTCTCAAACAAATTGTAGAGCTGATATAATTTATTTCTTAAATGATGGGATAGAATTCTCTGTTGAAACAATCTGGGCTTGGCATATTTCTTAAGATTATCAATTATTGATTCAATTTCTCTACAGATATAGTTCTATTCAGATTATGTATTTCTCCTTGTGTACGTTTTGATAGATTGTGTCTTTCAAGGAATTGGTCCATTTCATCAAAACTATCCAACTTGTGGGTATAGAATTGTTCATAATTTTTTATTATTAACACTATATTTTTGAACTGCCTGATTTTAAACGTTCTCTGAAACATAAATTATGTGCAACTCTAATATCACTGAATCATTTTATCATAATGTTTATTGTTCATACCTATAATTTACTAAATATACTATGCGTCAGGCACTATACTTCCTAGTTCAGTATTTTAGCTTTAACTCTCATAACAGTTGTTCCATAAGCTAGATGTTATTATTCCCTTTTTAAACTAATGAAGAAACTGAAACCCAGAGAAAAATGGGTTAAATAAATATAGCCCAACATAAAACATAAAAATAGGTTAAATATATATAGACCTGTTAAATGTAAAAAAAAAAAGTTTAGATTTAGGTCTTTTTGTCTATGCTAAATATTTCTGCTGATTACAAATAGGTTTCTTTCACTTAAGATGTCTCTAGGTATAAACCATAAGAACCCTGCTATTCATATATATAATTTTATGTATATTTTGTTTGTGTCCATTTATTCATTCATTCAGCACATGTTTATTAAGTGCCTGCCATGTGCCAGACATTGATTTTGGCATTAGTGGTATTGCAGCAGCAAACACAACAGTGTTTCCTTGCATGGACTTCATGTTAAGAGAGGATCACAAAAAATTAATAATACTTGTCACACATGGCTCTAAATGCTTCACAAATATTAACTTAATCTATATGATGATTTTACAGAGTAGCAGTATTATTATCCTGAGTTTTACAAACTCTTATTTTTACAAATAAGGAAACTGTTATACTCAAGTTTAAATAACTTGACCAAGGTCATCCAGCTCGTATGCCTGAGCCGATACCAGGCAAACCAGTGTGAAAGGCCAGATGACATCTCACCAGGTCCTTTGGAATAGTATTTTTGGGGGATACTTATAGAGAAAGGAACTGGTGAATGGTCATCCATTGCAGTTTTGAATCGTAGACAGGGGTCTGTTTAGCAGAGATAGGTATCAATTTCCAGAAGACAGACTCTAGCTTTTGGACTGTGAAGCTTTTAAGTAGCATGCTTAGGGAATATTGTTTTGAGTTTTTAAGCAGGTATAATCAGGATTTTTATATTTAGCTGAAGTATGACAATGCTCTTTTTGACAATGCTCTTATTGCTTTTTTGGCAAAGTGTATTTTTGCAGATCTGTACTCTGCTATGCCAGAAGTACTTCTCCCTCACAATTGAATGTTAACATAGCAAATTCTACCCAAATGTTAGGAAATAGAAGTATTTTTAAAAATCATATTCTCCTTCTCTGGAGAGAGGAAACATTGTCAACAAAGTGATAAGTACCAATAAATTTGAATTTAAAAGATAATGCTGCCTTCTGAAACGTAGGGGTACACCATTGGGCAGTACTGCTCAGCCAACTTGATGGTTTTAATGCTTACCCCATCATAGAATTAGGGAAAGTATGATGATTTTCTCAGGAAGAAATGATCAAATTTTATATGAGTTCATATTACATGAACTACCCTTCATATCTATATTAAATGTAATATTTACCTTAAAGTTAAAAACATGCATCCAAACTCAAATCTAAATTTGTCTAGAGATTAGTATATATAGCAAATGTATTAGTGAAAGATGCCTGTCATGCTTTGGCTCTTAATTTATTATTCTTTTTGGTTATTTGAACCAAAGTATTCCTAGCATAAAGAATAATTTGTTTAAATTTGAGAAGATTGAAATTTCACAAACTTTATATATTTTTGAAACCTCAGTATTTTTTTCAGTGATTGCTTTAATTATTGTGTAGGATCCTAAATTTACAAGTTAATACTTTTCACAAATGTATTGGATCTCTAAATGAATGACTTTCATTGTCATCTTCTGTCATTTTCTTTAGCCTTTTGCTGTAACTCATACATCACGTAAGATGTGCTCCATTTTGCCTACATTATATTTGTACTATTTAAAGGGTTTATTCTCTTTTAACAGGAGGTACACTCAGTGAAATCTACAAACTCTCAGACAAGTTTCACAGTGTAATTCCTGTAATATCTGGTCATGAAGACCTGGAGCTCATGGACCTTTCAGCACCATATCTTATACAAGGAAAAGTACATCACTATGGGTATGTTTTAAACTCAAGAAATTGAGAATTTAAAAATGTTAAGAGTAATTTTTATCTTTGTGATTTTACTCCACTAGTTATTATACATTCAAAAGAAACTGAGTGCCGATGTATATGTACCGTGCTTTTCTGGTATATCTTTTTTTATTTTTTGTAAGCATGTATAGATATTGAGTCTGCATAGTGTGCTAAGTGTAAGGCTACCAACTTTTTGTTCATCAGGCAGAGGCTGTTACTCACTTGTTTTGTTTTGTAGCAAGGATTTAGACGCTCGTTACAGAGAAAAGTTTAGAGCTTTAAATCTAATAAAAATTAAATGATTGAATTTCAGAATTTCTGATACACTAAATAATACATTTGCTGCCACGAAAATTGGAAGCTAAAAGAATACATTAAGAGCTACAAATAGATTTCTAGGTTTAGAAGGAGGGATGAGGATAAAATCTCCTCTACTGCTTTATTAACCCATTACCCTGGAAATGTTCTGCTTTGAAGAGCCTTGGGTTTAGGCATCCATTTGTCACACCATCCCTCTTTCTCTCCTATGGCTAAATTTGTAGCAATTATTAGTGTCATAGTGTGTAAATCTTATTTCAGTTGAAAAGTTACATATTGCAGTCATGATATCTCCCTGATTGTGACTGCTAATCATTGCTCTGAGTTTGGTCCTTTCTATAACATATCATAAAGCTTCAGCTATGAAACAGAACTAGTGGACCACCGAGTTAAATCCCTGGATTACAACTGTTTTTACTCTGATGTGTCCACTGTCTAATTATCTCTGTTACTGGATTCCTGACCCTCGGGGTCAACTTTTTCTTTTCTTTTTCTTTTCTTTTTTTTTTTTTTGAGTTGGCGTCTCACTCTGTCGCCCAGATCGGAGTACAGTGGCCGCTCCTCCTGGCCACCGCAGTCTCGACCTGCTGGGCTCCGGCGATCCTTCCGCCTCAGCCTTCCGAGTAGCTGAAACTACAGGCGCGCGCTACCACGCCCGACTAATTTTTTTGATTTTATTGTAGAGATGAGATTTTATTGTAGAGATGAGGTCTCGCCAAGTTGCCCAGGCTAGTCTCGAATTGCTCAGGCAATCCACTCACCTCAGCCTCGCAAAGCGCACGATTACAGGCTGAGCCACCGAGCCCAGCTGGAGTCAACTTTTTCAAGATTTATTCACCAATGCATTAAAAAATAAAAACCCGTACTACTATTTATTTGTAATTAATCATTAACACGAGCTTTCTCTTTTCTGTGTGCTGATCCTCACTCGTGCTCGCTGTCTCTCTCTCTCTCCCTCCCCGCTTCCCCTCTCCCCTGTTCCCTCTCCCCCAGTCTCCCTTTCTCCCTTTCTCCCTGTCTCCCTGTCTCCCTCTCTTTCTCCCCCCCCATTTCCCTTCCTGCCTTCCTCCCCCCTTCTCTCTATCTTGTTTTCCTAGCATTAGGTACCTTGACCAGTCTAAACCAGGAAGCAAATATGTGTTATAAATAAACTCTGAAATATGGCTTCTTCATTTACTAGAAGTCTAAAAAAAGTTTTCATAAGGCTCTTAACTTTTTCACCAGTTTCAGTAAAACAAAGACAATTTAAGACTCCACATTTAAAGACTTTTACATTTTTGTTATTTTAATATTTAATATCATCAGCAAAACCCAATATATCTTATAATTGATTTTTGTTTATTTTTAATTTTGAATTAATTTTAAATTATATATACTTTTGATATGTAGTATTTTCATAGGAGTTTTATCACTCAGTTCTAAATGTTCATATTTCTCATTGTGATTTCTTCTTTGACACACAAATTATTTAGATGTGTATTTTTATATTTTCGTACATTTGGGGGGTTCTGTGTTTTTATTTGCATTTAATTTAGATTTTTTAAACCAAAGATCATGAGGCATTTCATTATTCTTTGGGATGTGTTCAATATTCCTTTATCCTAGGACATGGACATCCAGATTTGTGTATATTGCATGAGTATTTAAAAAGATTATGTGGCCAGGTGCAGGGGGCTTAGCCTTTGGGAAACGGAGGCGAGAGGATTGCCTGAGACTGGGGGTTCAAGACCAGCCTGGGCAATTTGGTAAGACCTCGTCTCTACAATAAATCACAAAAACTAGCCAGGTGTGGTGGCGTACGTCTATAGTTCCAGCTACTTGGAAGGCTGAGGCTGAAGGATTGCCTAAGCCCAGTAGGTCGGGGCTGTGGTGGCCGTGAGCATGCCACTGTGCTCCAGCCTGGTTGACAAGAGTGAGACTTCAACTCAAAAAAAAGATTACGTATTCTTCATTTCTTTTTTATGTGTTCTTTAGATGAAGCTTGTTCATCATAATTAAAACTTTTATATATTTTGTAATTTTATCAATTTAATCACTTTCTTAGGTGTGTATAAATGCCCACTATGGTTGTGGATTTGTGACTTTTTATTCTGTTATCATTTGCTTTATTTATTTTTAGGCCCATTTTTGGTTAATTTACTGTTATTCTTGGTAAATTCTTTGCTTCACATATACTTAAGTAAAAACTAATCCTGATTTTCTCTCTCATCATTTATTTTTGCTAATATTACCCTTAATTTTTAATCTTTACACCTTACTTGCTGTATTACTATATAATGCTAATCAATATCATAGCCTTTTTTAGTTGATAATATTCAACATTAAATTAACTTTTTTTTCCGCTAGATAAGAAACATCTATGTATTTGATGAGTAGAGGGGGGTAAAATTTAATATAGTTAATCTCTATTTTCCCCAAAGTACAAATGAAAAGGAATCTACATTGTCCTTTTGAACTTTATTTTTTTATTTTTATTCAATCATATTTTTGAAGTACGTTATTAACGTCTTATAAACACTGCAGTATATAATAAAAAATAAATTACTCTTATGTTGGTGTATAAGTAAAGCAAAATACCTTTACTAAGTAATGCACAACTTTAGTATATGAGGGAGACCCCCAAAAAATGGAATTATTTTTTGGAGGATGGGCCTTTGTAGTATAGGCTTCCCCCACTAGGTAGGTGTCTAGTACTCATCAGCATCCATGTACCACCTAGCATTATTGTGAGATGCTGCATTTGGCTTCAGTGGCTTTTTTTTTTTTTTTGAGAATATTTCAATGTGCTTTCCTACTTCATGTTTACACAAACAACCTGCCTACACTGTGCTGAGCGTTCAGCAGTTTTTGACCAAGTATGACATGACCCCTGTTCCCCACCTTCCCTGTGTACCTGATCTGTTGTTGTTTCCTGGATTAAAAAAGTCCTCAAAGGGAAACATTTTGCTGATGTGGAAGAGGTGAAACAAAAAATGGCAGAAGTACAAAAGACATTAAAATTAAGTTCTAAAACTGTTTTGAGCCGTGGAGAAAGCATCTCAAATGATGTATTGCATCAAACGGAGAGTACTTTGAAGGTGACTGACATTTAACCATGTAAGAATAAATACACAGTTTTTATAAATCAATCCTAGGTTTTTTAGGTCCTCCCTCGTATTGTGTAATCTCAGATTTACAAGCAATTCAAAAGACTCTGTGGTATTACTTCATAAACTATAAAATATTTTGGATATTGTGCTTACTAAAAATTGTTAAATCATCCAGAATCTTGCTTGTCCTAACTGTTTTAGGCAGAGTAATTTTATTCTATTGGCTGTATTTCTTAAGACTTTGACTGTTAGATATTGCTCTTAGACTAATGAAATAAAAGAATTCTTAGAGATTATCTGCTTCAACTTTTTTATTTTAACAAATAAGGAATTAAATAGCCAAATTAATTAATGATTTGGGCTTGGAACCCAAACCTTTATTCTCAATTTAGAGTTGTTTATTCTAAGTTTTATATTATCCTTACTGCCTTTATGCAAAAAGCTTATTTTTTGATAATTCTCCTTTGAAACAAGCACTTTGCAATATAGGTGGTACAGTGCTCTTCAGTTTGATAATTTATTTTTAAAACTATACATGTTTGAGCAGCAAAAGTAAGTTATGATAATTAAACACGTTACATTATTTTTAAATATTTATGGTTTTGTCTTTTATTAATTTCAGGTGTAAACGGTGTTCTAGTTTGAGACCAATACAAAATCTAGATTCTGTGGCTGATAAAACATCATGGATTCCTTCTTCTGTGGCAGAAGGTTAGCTAAATTTCCATGGCCTGCAGTTTTAACTATGTAGAAGTCATCTCACTGATTTATATTTCAGTATTTGTGGATATATAAGGCCAAGCTAATGTTCAATTTTTTTTTTTTTTTTTTAAGTCAGTGTCTCATTCTGTCGCCCAGGCTGGAATGCAGTGGCATGCTCACAGCCACCACATTCTGCTGGGCTCACATGATTCTTCCACCTCAGCCTTCCAAGTAGCTGGAAGTACAGGCATGTGCCACCACTCATGACTAATTTTTTTTATTTATTGTAGAGACAAGGTCTCACCAAGTTGCCCAGGCTGGTCTCAAACCCCTGGGTTCAGACAGACAAGTTCAACTTTTCTTAAGAAAAATCATTCGAAGTGATTACAATAAAAATGCAAACTAGGCAGAGGAACCTGACTTGAAGCTGTCTCTCAAGTGACAGCAGAGTGAAATGGGAAGCCCAGAAACCCAGGCGTGGAGATGGATCCTGCAGGAGGAAGAAGTTCGTCATGGTGGATGATCTAAAGCAATTCTTGTATAAAAAGTTACCAAGTGTTGAAGGGCTCCATGCTATTGTTGTGTCAGATAGACATGGAGACCTGTTATTAAAGTGGCCAATGATAATGCTCCAGAGCATGCTTTGAGACCTGCTTCTTATCTACTTTTGCCCTTGCAGTAGACCAATGGAGCAAACTTGGACTTTCAAAAAATAAAAGTATCATCTGTTATTATAACACCTACCAGTGGTTCAGCTTAATTGTTCACCTTTGGTAGTGAGTTTCATAGCCAGTAGCAGAGCAAGAAAGAACCTATAGATATAGTTTATACAGATATCAATTGATATATTTTCTGGTATAAGTTCTTATTTAATGAGATCTGGGGATACCAGAAAAAATGGTTGAGTTTATCACAGCTCCCATGAAGCTAGTCCAGTCTCCAAATATGGATGAGATTCTTCTCAGCGAATCAGAATCAAACTGGTAGATTGATCCACTGAGCCATTAAGTACTCCCTATTATACAGTACACCCAGGCCTGCAGAATGAAGCAGACTCTTTTTATTGTGAATAATAAGGACATTTTTCTTCAGATTATGTTTTATTTCTTTGCACTGAGTGTGAAGAACATGAACTGGCTTAGTAAAAATAATAAATCAGTACAATAAAAAAATACAAAGTAAACATTTCAAATACTTGCAAAGTTGCTTTTTGGCATCTGTCAATATTTTTTAATCATGCATATTTTAATATTTATAATTTGTTTTTATGTTGATCATAAATACTGGTTCTGAAAAATCTCTCCAGCTCATAGTATCTTGAGAATTGAAAAGTGCTTTAAATAGCTTTTTAAACTTTTCACCCAATACAAGTCTTTAGCTGGAGCAACAAGAGTCCTTGTATTGCATTCTTAACTGTGGTCATCCAGCTTTTGCTTACAGCTCTTTCAGTGGTATTCATTACACTGTAAGGCAGTATGACCCCTTAATCTATAGGCAATTCATAAAATTGAAGGAGAATCTGCCTTTAACATGGGGTAAGTTCTGTCTACTAAAATTACTCAGAGTATGCCTATTCCCTCTTCTAAAGATGAACAACAGACTACATTTGAAGATGTCCTTGAATCTTGTTGTCTTCAAGCAGCACCCTTACTTCTTTGTACTTTTCCACATCCCTTGCTAGTTTGTTTCTCCCCTTCAGTAAGCATTCTGGGTTACCAGTGTTCTCCTCAAAGTTTAGCATTCAGAACTGACATTCGGCGGCAGATGTAGTTTGACCAACTCAGAATATAGTGAAAATGATTATTTGCCTAAAACTGGACACCCTGCTTCTACTAGTCTGAAATTTCATTGTGTAGATATTGATTTATATACTTGGTTGTGGTTTCTCTCTTCTTTTAATTTATATGATATGCTAGTTTGTGTTATTTTGTGGTTCACAGAAATCCTAGGTAACTTTCACATGAACTTCTTGATACCAAGCTTGGTGTTTTCATCCTATTCTCAATGAATTGTTTTGTTTGTGTGATTCTTCAGGGTATGTGTTAAGTTCGTCTTTCTTAACACCTCAGGATAAGTGTTAAGTTAATTTTTCCAAGGATCTTTTGAATTCTAAAAATTAGTTTCTCTGTGTTAATACCTGTTGTATGCCCTAATTCTTATCTGTATTCCTAATTTATATTTCTCACTTACCCCTTTAATTAGTCCTACTGTTCAAATATGGGACCCATGAATGAAAGCTAATATTCTATAAATACACTGAGTGTTTTCTACATCCAGCACAAAGATATTTATCTTATCTTACAAATTCTAATGTAATTGAGTATCTTTAATTTCTTCTTTATTCCTCATCTTACCAAATCATGACATCCCAGATTCTGACATTCAAACAGATGGCCTCTCTTTTAAAAATAAAAGTAATCCGCTATGTTTACAATACAAAGGAGAGAGGCATGTTAAAAAATATTTAACTGCCTGCTATTTTTTAGTACATTCTTGTATTTTTATTTTATCTTTTATAAGACTAACATGCAATGAGTTGCAGTTTATGAATCACTTTTTATGGTTTCTATCAAGTTATCAACTCATTTCAAATATATAGCATATTAATATTTAATTTTTAAAAATTCAGCTCTTTATATCATAAGACAGTTCCTTATATAGGAATAATAAACTGTTCCAAAAGAACCTGCTAATGAGCTTAATTACAGGTTATTTGTGGAGGTAAAAACACAGACTCTTTTTTTCTCTGCTTCCACACATTAACAATTATACAGGAGACTTCTTGACCATGCATGGGGGTTCCCCCTACACAACACACCAAGTAAGCTGTTGGTTCTGCAGTAGACACCAGCTTGGTGTCCTTTAATTCAATTCTGGCCCTATCTACCTGACGATAGTGTCAAGTTTTTCTTTATCTCTTGAATTATTTTAGTAAACAAAAGATACAGGTACTACTATCATAAAACAACTTTAACTTTACCTTGATAATAAGGAATAGCAGACTCATAGGGTGGGGTCTTCTTTTTCTTCTCTAGTGCTGGGTATTGTACCCCTCCAATATACATTTGTTATGACATTTACTCTTGATGACGGAACAGGAGTATTAGAAGCTTATCTTGTGGATTCTGTAAGTAACAGCTCTAGTAAAGATATTTTTAACTAAAAAGTAATATTTTTTCATTTTAATACATTTATTCACACCTACTTTATTCATAAAAGGATTTAAGGCAACTTTAAAGTACAAACGAAACAGGGACACATAAATCTTAAATTATCTGTTTTATCGTTTTTTTCATTTGGCACTTTAATTTTAATATTTGAATAATGAAAAACTGAACAGAAATTTGGAGAGTCATTCTTTGTATCATACAGAAGTTCTACTCCAGAGCCAAAAAAGAAAGATATGACTACACTATGTAGGCATTATTTATAGTCCACGCTTCACTGTGCTTTGTAAAGTCTTTACATTTTATATTAGAGGAAATGAAGATACTTTGATAGGAAGATAGACATTATTGTGTGGAGCTTTGAGGCTGTCCAGAAGACCACCCTTACTTCTGATACCAGTTGCAACTTCAGAAGTTCTCAAGGCTGCTCTTAGTTTTAATAACTCACAAGAAAGACTAACAGAACTCATGGAAAGCTGTTAACCTGCTGGTTATAGCTTATTGCAGCTAAAAGGCTGTAGATTAAAATCAGTGAAAGAAAGAGGTGTGTAGAGCAGAGTCCAGCAGAGTCCGTACATGGAGCGGAAAGTTCTACACACAGAGCGTAAGGTCCTGTCCTCGTAGAGCTGTGAACTGTGTTGCTTTCTCTGCAACACATGTAACAACAAACATGGAATATTGCCAACTGGGGAAGCTCAGTCAAGCCTTGATGTCTGGAGCTTTATTGAAACTCCATCATATAGATAAGGTTTATTACCCATGGGGCTGGTCTCAGACTTCATCTCTCCATGAGGTCAAGCACCAGCTCCAAGCTCCTTACCCTAAATCACATTGTGTTAGGGTATCCAGAGTGACCCAACCCCCCGCCCCACATAAAATTCTTCTATTAAGTGTGACATCCTAAAGGCTTAGAGATTACCTCCCACAAGAAGCTAGGGACAAAGGCAGACCTCTCTTAGGGTAAGATAAGTTTACATTTCTTACTACACACATTGGAAAATAAAACTGAGGTAAGGTTGAGAGGATAACTTTTTTCCTGCCTATATAAGTACGTCAGGAGCACTTACTGTATACCCGGTACTATTCTATGCGATGGGGATACAATTAGCAAAGCAAGGAAAATTCCTTCTTTCCTGAAACTTATAATCTAGTAGGAGAAAAAATAAATAAGTAAAATTGTACTATATGTTATATTCCTTTAAACATAAAACAAGTTTTGTTCTTCTATGCACAAAGACTAATTAGCCTCACTGTTTTTAGCCATCATTATATCATTATTAAGTCAAAGCAATTTGTGAATTCCACGGTCTTGATAAAATGAAATAGTCGCGATTATTTTAAATTAGACAATATTGAAATACTTTTCCGTTAATTATAACTTTTAAAAAAGATTAATATAATTTCCTTTTTACTTCGAACATGTAATTTTTCTTTTAAGAAAAAATTCTTCCAGATTCCAGCATCAGAAATTCTAACTGATGATGACCTCCAGAAGACTCTAGAGATGACCATGGATATACTTTGTCCTCCAGGAGTAAAAATTGGTAAGCACTAATATTTCAAACATCAGACTCTTCCTTTTACTTGAAATAGCACCTCGCATATATCTCATCTGTGGACTTTTAGAAGTCTGAAAGCTTTGAATCCAAATAAATTACTGAGTAGTGAGTGATTACTGTGTGATCCACCTTTTGATGTAGACAGTAGCAGGTAGAAAATAGGTATGAATCATAATTTCTGCAGTGAAAGTGTTTTTAAAATATTTTGAAATATGAAAAAGGGGAGGCAGCTTTGATCACAAACACTTTTGATGTTGTCATGCACACAAATATTTGGTTGCAATTAGACCAAAAGGGATGAAATTCTGGCAGTAAATATTTTCTTAACACTTGAGTTACCCATTTTAATTTGTTGATGAATTTTTTTCAGCGCTAACTAGTTTAATCTTTGATGAGCTTTGTTTTCTGAATAAACATTTGATTCATCAACCAAATATTCTTCAGGTCAAATTGGACTGATCTTCTGCCTCTATGTTGAAACCTACAGATCTAAATCATATTAAGACAATTTGATTTTTTTAACAATTTTTTATCAATAAGAAATTGATCAGCTGCAGATTTAGCTGTTCTTGGTCTAACTTTTGTAGTTTATTTTTCATCGGGCTTTGCCTCCTCCTCATCAGTCTTTGTGTGTCATAATAGTTCCAGATGATTTTGTTGATCTGTCACAGTTCAACTTGAATACCTTTATTTGTTGTCAGTTTTAATTTGTATTGGCTATTTGGTTCTTTTTGGATGAATTTCTGGAAGTAAATCTTTATATCAAACAGCATGAGCCTGCTAGGCTTCTTGATATATCCTGCCAGATTACTTCTCAAAAATATTTTACTTGTTTATAGTTCTGCCGGCAGTGTAGAAGAGTGTCTGTCTCATGTCACCCTTGCCGACTTTGAGTACTACATTAAATACCTTTTGTATTCGAACTTGAGAGACAAACAAGTTTTTCCAGAAGTTATAAACAGATTTACTGTGGTCACAACCGAAACTTGGAAATGGCATCTGTAGCTGCCGGCATTGCCTGGACACAGTACCTACTATGTAATGGGAGTTTTGACTGCTGGGTGTCAGAGCTTGGGCTGATTTGAAGTTCAGGTTCTATTTCTTTCCAGTCACTCTCAAAAAAAACTTGGGGAAGTCAGTAAGCAACCAGCAGAACAAAAGGAATAAAAATTGAGAATGAGATAGCATACCACCTTTACTATCAAACATTTTGAAACCCCAGATACAATCACTTTTGTCTGTTGTTGGGAAAAATTTCAAATTAGTCACAATTGCTGCAAAACAATTACATGAATTCAGTATGCATTTGGGGAATAATTTTGAGTTTGTTAAGGTCACTTATTTACTTTTCAAGTTAAGTTAAGGGTTAATTGTTCTAGCTCAACATTATGCGTAGCCATTTAAGAGTTATTTTTTTAGTTTTAATGGTTAAATAGCATTTTCTTTTTGATTTGTAGATGTATACCCGTGGTTGGAATGCTTCATCAGGTCATACAATGTCACAAATGGAACAGAGCGGCAAATTTGCTATCAGATTTCTGACACCACAGTTGCAGAGGATGTTATCTAATATTGCCATTCAATTTAGTGTACATAAGATACTGTAATTTTGTTAAATGTTACTATTTTCTATGAGGTTGTTATAACACACACAGAGACTTAACTATTTTTGAAATACCATTTACAGTTCCATTTTAACCATTTTAGGGGTTTTCTTTTCTTTTTTTGGACAAATAAACATTAAAATAATGGCTTCTTGTGAGTATGCTGAAAATATTCCTGTTACTCAAAATAGTCAGCACGATGACTTTCAGGTGTAGAAAAGAAGCATTGAATAAAGGACGGTGTTTTTATTTACTCTTTGCAGTCCTTTTAGTGAAGATATTTTGTTACCCTACACTAAACCTCAGTTTGCCTGTTTATTTTTGTCACGTATCTGCCACCAATTCCCCATCACACATGATCCCTGACTGGGCTTTTCATGCCCTAATTTGCATATCGGTAATGTTGATGGTGTTAGCATGGGTATGGGATTAGAAAATGTCCTTACCTAAAATCTCTTGGCATTTACTGGGTGCAAGGTGAATAACTCCTACTGGTTTGGTTTTGTGTTTATACAGAGAGATCTGCTTAAACAAGTACAGTGGAGATAATTGTTTGAGCATGCTAAAATGTATTAAAAGAGTGATTTACTTTAAGTAGAAGTGTCAAAATTGCTTTGCTTGGGTTCTGATATTGACCATTTTAAGATAAATGCATTTCTTTAGACCTGAATTATGTTCTTTGATTGCTTGTTTCTCTCCAGGACATTAGAAGTCACTCCATCCCACTTCAAACTAATTTATCACGTTGGTAACTTAATGTTATCCTTTTTAAATAATCTTGTGTAACATGTTCCTGTATTACAAATTCTAACTAATTGAATGAGATGTTAACTTAGTATAATAGTCTGCTTTTTACCTGACAATATTTGTCAAATTTAAAATCATGACTATTCAATTGTATACAAATATTCCTACATATTTATACCTATGTGTAGATTTGTATACATTATTTGGTAAAGATGGAGAGATACAGATCTGCCTAACTGAGTGTTAATGAAGAATAAATAATTGCACACACTTCAGCTGTTTCATTTATTTGCCCAATACTGAGCTGAGGAATGATTGGAGGCAAAAGCCAAAGCAGGTGTGGTAACATACGACACTGTCACATGTATTTGAACTTCATAACAACCCATCTGAAAGCTTTATTGGCAAGCTGACTTAACTGAGTTCACACAGCTAGAGTTAGTGCTTATATTCAGGTAGTCTCTATTCAAAGGCTGTAAAATCACTCTGGGATTCTGGAACAAAGCTAACCTGGGTTTTCTGCAAATGAGCCCTTGCCTTCTGTATTTCTAGTAACTTTGGAAGGAGGTTATAAGAGAAGTCAATGCGTTTTTTTGTACTAGCAAAGGCTTATTTTATACAAACACCTTACTGGCAGAAAGTAACTGATTTCTTCTGCTCATATTAATCCTACGTTTTTGTTTCTGGGTACATTAACACATCTCTACACACAACTAATACTGTCCCCCATCACCAACATAGCTTGTTTGAGGCAATGAATGAAATGAATGCTATTGTTGAGGGATGTAGACTCTTGGTTCAAAACATTTTCGGTAAAAAATGTGTCAACCCTACAGTTGAACAGATGTCTTTCAGTATTGATGGTGTTCTAGGGATACAAGGGTGAGGTAGACATGTTTTCTGCCTGTAGGAAGCACCCAGTGTGGTAGAGTGGGGGTCAGATGGTGCTGTGGGCTCACACTGTGAACCTGTGAGATCTCCATGTTGATGAGGGTAGATTCTTCCTGTGAATCTTCACAAGGTTAGGTCATCTCCCTTCTTATTTTTTGTTTTAGAAAAGCCCCTACAATGTCATGGTTTCTTTTGGTTTATTGTGGTCTTTTCTCCTTGTCTTTTTTTTTTTAACTTTTGAGCAAGAATTGTTTCATCAACACTTATCATTTATCTTGTGTTTACGTATATGCCTTATGCCAGTGAGGAACCCAGAATGCTAGGAGAATTTCATTTCTTAAACAACAACTAAACAGTAGTTAGTTGTACGTGGATTTGATCCCTGTTCCCTTTGTATGAATACTGATAAGCATCTTCCTGCCAGATTTAAAATTGCATAAATGTAAAAGTCGTTTCTATACAGCTATGCCTCAGCTTGCGTTTTCTGTGGCATTTGTTTTTTAAACACTATTGGATTGTCTGGTTGCCCCTGCTGCATTGTTCTGGATGAGGAAGAGAATGAACATTTTAGAAAATCTAACGCAGTCATTTCTTCCCTACCTAGATGAGGTCATGAAAAATGCACTCTTTACAGGCCCTTTTGTGGCCACCTTCAATTATTCTGTTTTATTTGAGGGAGCTCATCATGCTAGGACTCAAGTGTCATTCCTCGTTTCTTTTTACCTCAGTCGTGCTTTACGTTGGGATTTGTTTCTGGGTGAACATAGAAAGGCTGGTGCTGATGGAATAGAAGAAGCTGAATGTTTTTCTGTCTGCCTAAGAAAGTGGTCATGGCCCAGTAGGGTTCTGGCTACCCAGGTTTCTAATTGGTGGAGAGCCCGTGTGTTCACCGCTTGTAGGTCACAGGAATGGGCCACAGTCTTCCCTGCTGACTTCCCAGCTGACTGCGCAGTCCTGGTTCAAAAGTCACAACATTAATTCAGTGTTGCTTGTGATTTTAATCTAGCCAGTCTTCCTCTCTACTTTCTGGAAACTTTTCTTGGTATCTGACAAAAGGGTGAATTTTTCTGATTATTTTTAATGTTTTAAATTCTGACCTTATATTTCATCAAGCTTTGTTTGTAGCCAGATGTGTTTTAATTTATAAAATATATACTAGCAAGAATTTGAAATAGCACATAGGGTATATAAAGTTGAACAAATTCCTGCCCTAGCTAGCACCCCAATTAAACTACTTCTAACAGTTTGGTGCATAAGTTTCCAGTGTATTGCTTGCCCTAAGAACATGTGAGCATATGTATGTATGTGTGTGTGTATTTTTTAAATATGACTATGTTAAAAATATAGTTCTGTATCTTTCTTTTGTCTCTTTATGTAGTGAACTTTATGTCTTTCATATCAGTACACATAACCAGCATAAGTAATTTTAAATTGTAATTAACCAGCATAAGTAACTTTCCAATGTGTACTTCTCTAATTATTTTACTTTCTATTTCTGTTGTGACTTTTTGTCTAAGTGTTCTATTTCTTGTGCCAACATTGGAATTTTACATTTTTGCAAAAATATGTTCTTGATATGTATGGTTTCTTTCTTTATAGTTATTCATAATGTTATGTTTTACTTATTATTTTAGTCTGTATTCTGTCTGGTGTTATTTCCCTTTTAAGTAAATTTGGAGACCCTAAGACCTGGTTTCACTATATCCTCTGGAGGTTTTTGGGTGTCAGAATTTTGGAGACCTGTACAGACTTTCCTAATGCAAATTAGGACTCTGCCTTGACATCGTTGTTTTAAAATATTTTTTCATGCTTTGAAGAAGTCATTGTGGAAAGAATGTTAATGTAAGAGAGGAGAATACCTTCTGTGATGCTTTTTATTAGGAAATTTAGACTGTGAAGGCTCTAATGAGTCATATTAAAGTTCTAGAACATTATTTTAGGGGAAATGAAAATATCTCTTCCTTTGCTCGCCTCTCAGGATCTCTGGATAATGTCAGTCTTACTGGTTCCAGGAAAAAAAGGACCTACTCAGCTAGTAAAATCTGGGCATAATGATGTCTTTTCCCTCTGGTGCTTAGGAGTAGTATCGGAGCTCACTAAGCAGGAACTCGCCCATGTTGTCAGGCACGTGAGATCATATCTTGGCACTCAGGAAATTAATCAGTGGTGCTATGTATTATTTTTCCTGCAGTGTTGTGATTTAAGCTGTTATGAAGCTGGATCAACTAGGAGTGGTCATCTTACATGGAGATAAATGTCCCTTCCATTCAGGACTGTGTTTGACAGGTTGATAAGTATTACAGTGGTAAGGATAATGTATCAGTGTATCTGGGAGCTCTCCATCGGATGTGTGAATTGGTGAAACATGGATAGTTCAGTCATAGTCGCATGGGTTTAATATGTGTAGGTGTATATGTGTGTGTGTGTTTATACACTGACTTTTATTCTGTGCTTTGTCAGACACTTTGTTGGAATTTACCTGATAATCTAGTCTACAACTGCCAAAGAGAGCTGTTTTCAACTTGAGTGAAAGTTTCTTTTATTTCATCTTTGTTTAGATCATATTTAAGACTTGGAACTTGTGTCTGTTAAAGACCTTAACCTTCCTGTCTTCAAATATTTGTGCATTTTCTAAACAAGTACTTTTTAATGTACAAACCTGAAGCTTCTTTTTTATTTTTCTGTGTCTTCAAAATGGTTTTCTTTTCTTTGAAATAGAAACTCCTAGATAAAAGTTCATTTGTCACTATATAACCTCTATTCCTCAGCAGACTTCTGTCCCCCACTAGAAGACAAAATCCTACTGGACTTTAAAGTGTCTTGCCAAGTGTAGCTACCTCATAAGTGACTTTCTGTCCCAAGCTTATATAACAGTTAATGCATACATAAATAGTTAATACAAGTCTTTCATAGCACTACAGGGAATGTAAGTTCTTTGGAAATCAAAATTACTAACCAGTGGAGTCAAGAGAAAACATAGCTTGCAGCAGAGAGGCATGGTTGTGGTTTTATTTTTGTATAGGAGACCCTATGTGCTTATTCCCCATTAGTTAAGGATCTAGAATAATAAACTTATCCCTAAATTTTGGAATCATTGATAATTATTTCTGCCCAATGACCAAAAGTTAAACGGAGGGTAAGATGAAAACTACAAAGCATTTAAAAGTCAGCTCACTTACGTTCATTTATTACTCATACAATGTATCCAAAAAGAATTTGATATGATTTACAATCATGGGGTAAAAATGGAAGACACCTTTAAAAACAGGGCAGGAAGACAACAGCCAAAGAGAGAAGTGTTGAAACAATTCAGAAACTAACGTAAGGGGGGTCCTGCAGGTTTTGAACAAAACTTGCTACACATAAAAATGCAACAAATTAGCTGGACCCAGTGGCTCATACCTGTAATCCCAGCTCTTTGGGAGACTTGATACAAAAGGCTTGCCTGAGCCTAGGGTTTGAGACCAGCCTAGGCAACTTGGTGAGACCTCGTGTCTACAATAAATTTAAAAACTAGCCGGACATGGTGGCACATGCCTGTGGTTCCAGCTACTAGGAATTCTGAAGTGGAAGGATTGCCTGAGCCTAGCTGGTTGAGGCTGCGGTGCCCATGAGCAGGCTACTGCATTCCAGCCTGAGTGACAGTGAGACTCAGACTCAAAAAAAAAAAAAAAATGCAGCAAGTTACTTTGCTCTTACTATATATCAAAAGTTATTACATTCTGTCATTAGGCAATATAAACCTTTTATTTACCTCAAGCGTAATGAGGTGAATTTTTCTATTAGATACCCTAAGGAGAATGATTTATGTAATCAGTTGCAGTTATTTTAATATGCAAAAATGTGATCCAGGATGTAGGAGTTAAGTTCTGAAGATAAAAGAAATAGAGCAGAGAGTCTACCTTTTGACTTTTAGTGAGACACTTTTTTGTTTTAATGATTAATATGACGAGTCTCAAATATCTGCGTATTTAAAAATTATTAGAAGCATAATTACCACAGGAAAAAAGTTATAAATACTTTTTGATATAAAAAGTATTTCCTTCTGGTACAGATGTTCCTGAGAAAATGAGCTCTTCTTGTACCCTTTCTCTTTCTAGTTTCAGGTAATGAAATAAAAGAAATGCCTTGTATTCACTGTTCCATGTCAGAAGAATGCAGGTTTTAATGAGTCATTTGAAAGATGTGTGCTACAGTTATTACCTTTGGTGTGCCATGGAAGATGTTGCTTAAGTCACAAGTCAAACGTGTCACGCCTGTGCCAACTAGGAATTTGCTGGAATTCACTGAGCCCTAATACCTAAATAGTACATCTATTCATCCTTCATTACTCACTTTCTTTTGCCTCCCACATCCAATCCATTAGAAATCATCATGGCTGCTTCTTTAGAATAGTTCCAGAATTGACTACTTCCTTCCACTTCCTCTATTATCATTTTGGTCGTGCTACCATCTTCTTTGGCCTAGACTACAACCACAGGCCCCAACTGGTCTTCTTGCCTCCACAGTTTCCCACACATTACATCCTCAGCACCAGGCTAGTCTGTTAAAACAGAAGGCAGATACTGTCATTTTCCATGTTTTCTAATTTCACACAGAGTGAGATGACCATGGCCTTCCCTTACCATGGCCTTCACCACTCAGTGTGTTCAGTTCCTCACCACCACTCTGACATCTTCTACTATCACCTTCTCCTCTCTAACTGGCTTCGTTTTTCCAACATCCCCGCAAACTCTCCCTATAGGGCATTTGTACTCGATGTTGTTACTTTAGTCTGAAAATTATTGAGTTGTTTCAGGTTACATGGTTCACTCCCTGACATCCTCTGTTCCAAAATGACCTTATCAGAAAGACCACCCCTGACTATGTAAAAGGCCACCCTACTCCCCCATCCCACTCCACCCCCACCCTTGTTTTGTTTTTCTCCATTTTACTTCTCCACCTAGCATATATTTATTTGCTCATCTGCAAACATTCAATTGAGGCATATTGATCTAGAATCTGACCAGTCAGTGGCTTTTAACCCTGACTTCATATTATCATTATCTGGAGAGGCAACTTTAAAACTATCAGATTCTGGAGTGTCACCCTGGATTCTAGCTCAAGATCACATGGATTCAACAGCTGGTTTCACAGCTAAGTAGCTGTTTGACTTTAGGCCAGTTGAGAATTAGCATCCCTTGAGAATTGGCCTCCCTTGAGAATTGAGAACTATCATGGTGCCTACCTTACAAGACCATATGGGGTAGGGAGAACTAAGTAAAATATTAGAATGCTTAGAATCTGGCACATAAGAAACCTTCACAGAGTATTAAATGTTAGTAAGCTTTGGTGACAAAAACTAATCATCTTTATTCCTAATTTTTTTAAAAGAAGAGTCAAAATGTGTTGCATTCCTCTGTTAATTCCTTAACATCCGAGTAAGCCTTGCTCAGTGGTGACAAAGGGAAGCAACTACACACTACAGGTCATTTCAGGCCCAAACTAGTCATGCTGCTACAAAGTGGGAATGCAGTGGAGTCAACATCATTGGCTCAGTCAACCACAGAATCTTCTAAGACAGTTATCTGGATAGTTTTAGAATTTCAAACCCTGTTTTCTCAATAATCCCTTCTTATTGTGTATAAATACAGAGAAACCCAAGATAAACAGCAATCACAATATGCCAGTAGGGCTGATTTTTTAAAATAGGAGCTTAACTAAGTAACTGTTGATGAGGAAGAATCTGAAAGTAACAGTGTGTAAACCGAGAATGAAAATATTTTTTTGATTAAAAATCAACTCTGAGAATGGTAGAAAGGAAGAAAAAGTCATTTGTAAACTTTATGAGGATTTTTCTTTTTGCAGCATAGCTAGTTGTAAGTCTTCAGTGTCTTCATTTGAGTCACTTAAAACTAAATACAAATAAAGCTATAGAATTCTCAATGCTTTTATCACTGAGAAGTGTTTACATGTAGTAAGTAAGTCATTGACCAACCATTAGTTGTTTTTCAAAGTCATCAGGACATTTTTTTATTGGGTAGGATCTAATTCTGGAATGGGTGCATACGACTTAATGTACCTCTCATAATAGAGGTTTAGAGAGAGTAATGATGTAGTACACTGTTAGTGTTGCATCCCTGTGGTTTTAGCTAAATCTAAATGCAAAGAAAATGCAGTTTTATGCTGGAATTTGGTGAAATATTTTAATGCTTATTTTATGGTTTCACAGACTGTAACTGACATCTGTTTGAAAGCATTGGATTTCCAATATTGAATATGCAAGTATACTTTGTACTCTAAGATCTCAAAAGAGGCATGTGACGCATATCATTTTATCTACCCCAGAAAATAAAATTTGGTTCTTAAAAGACAGATACTTAAAATTTACTGAAACCTGGCTTGAATATATTCCTTAGTCTTTATGGCACTGCACTTGGTTATCCTAAGAGTGATAAAGCATATCTTTGAGAACTATACCACACCCACAGGATCATGGCAGAGGAGGCTCAATCTTGTGGCACAATCCAGTTACGTCTCTTCTAAAGGAAGCCAACTCTACAAATATTCTATAACATGATTTGTCTAACTCCTCTCTAAATAAATCGGTGTTATTTTGCAAAGTTAAAAAAATAATCATAAAAGAAACACCTCATCCTTCTCTTAGTCATTGACTGTCTAGTGGAAATTCCACTCAGCCATGTGAACACCTAGTGGGCGATTGAATCTCTTGGTAGAGTTTTAATTATTTGGCTTAAAGCCTTAAGCCTTCATGAGATGCAAGTCAATCTGGAAAACACGATGCTTTATTTTCTCAATATTTAAAATTAATACTACACCTTAAAGTACATTGAAAAGAGTTACAAGGTTAAAAGGTACAAGGTTAACAAAACTGGTGTGAAAAGCTGCATTGCACATCTCCAGGGATCAGTCTTCACACAGACAGGTGTGAAAGGCACCAGCCTTTGAGAGGTTAATAAGTGGAGAAGATGAGCTTGCTCACACCAAGTCTCACCTAGGGGAGTCAGCAAACAGCCTTCAACACTAATTTATTTCTTCCTGAGCAAGTCACCTCTCTGGATCTCATATACAAAACAGACCATCTGTTGCCAAGTTCTCACCACCGATTGGTTTGAAAGTCTTTACCTATTAAATTTTAATTATTAGAAACCTGTTTCTAATTTTTAGTTATTAAAAGCAACTGTAAGTAACTGGGTCTAACCCTGTAACTAGTGCCGAAATTAATATAACTAAACTCATCTAATCCTAAGCAAAAGCAAGGAATTGGAGAAGTTTTCTCATGGACAATGTACAACATTTTAACCTTTCTGTAATATTGAAAGTAGTTTAAGAAGCCTGCTTTCTGCCCATTGCTCCTTTGAAGTCTTCCAAAAGTTAAGAAATTCACATTATAAACCAGTGAAGTAAATGATCTTTAGGGTTCCCTCTAGTTCTGACATTTTTTGTCTGTTTGTTTAATGATTCTTTGTTGTGTCTAGCTGTTATTGACCGCCGTAAAACTGGACTTCACTATTGCCAGTAACAAGATGTCTTTACATTAACTAAAGGGCTTAATTTAATGAGCATTCTCAGTGGAAAGAGTGAAGGAAATGAGAGACAAGTGCTTTAGAGGCTGTTTTTGAAACCTTTAAGAGCAAACAAATCCTTAAGCAGCCTCAGGGAAAAGTAAAAAGAAACCAAAAATATTACCAGTCCAGGATCATAGCTGACTGTTATTCACAATTCTTTTCCTGCTGGGTTTCTTTCCTCTTTCAAAGTGAGACTACTACTTTAGCATCTAAAAGAAGACTTAATCCCGCCTTAAAGAACTTAGACTGCCCATGTTCATGTCAATGTTTTAAGAAAGAGGAAAATTAATTGCTTGGCTCCTTCTTCTGAATGGAGGGGTTTTTACTATTAATTTCAATCTGTAGCAAGTAGAATCCTAATGTTCTGGCAAACCAAAATGTAATCATTAATATTTTTTAAATTCCTGGCAGTTTACTTAGGAAGTAGATATATTTTTAAATGGAAAATTACAGACTCAGAGAGCTAATAAAATACATTTGAATAACTTTACAATTTATAATGCACTTCTAGGAAATCCAAGTTGGCAGCAGTATTAATCCGCTCTGAATTCTCTCATGCCCTTCCTCCCACCTTGGAGCAGATGGGGGTATGAAGAGGACTGTAGGCTGGGCTTGAAATAACTTTTCCAGCTGATCTTTCTAACATTCCTCCAGTTTCCTCCAAGAGTACTGATCCAAAATATGCCGTCCCCTAACTTTACCACAAATTAATAAAAATCGAATTACTACCTGGAAAACAAAACCAAGAAATCTTTGTGCGAGGGCTCATTCCACAGGTTTTTACTGAACCATATTATGTAGAAAGAACTGTGCTACCTCCGTAAGTATCAGACATACCCACTTCCTTGTCCAACAGTGAATTTTAGGAGACCGACACTTTAGACTCTGAAAGCGCATAGGAATCTGGGAGAGTTAAAACAATGGCAGTAATGGGAAACTACCAGGGGTGGGGCGGGGGGGGCACACCTCATCAACAAGGGTACCTACATAATGAACATTTGTATTCCTAACCTTGAATTGTACCCCACATCTTTAAAATTAAAAATTTTAAAAATGCGGAGTAAAAACTGACAGCCTGCATCATTCGATGAACTGTCAACCTTTCTACCGAAACTCAGTTACAACCCAGGTGTGAGCAAAAAACCTGTACATTAAACACCATTAATGATTGATGTTGACATAATAGCAAACAAATGTGTAATTATTCAAATATCTATCGATTTTTCAACATCCATGAGAAAGGATTTGATGCTTTTGGAAGCAATGGGGGATGTATTTTTTTTTCTATTTGCAAAGGGAACTCACAAAACCATGTGTGTGGTATGAACTAAACAAGTAAAAAGATCAATGTGATATCACAGTGTTTTTCAGAATCATTTTTCTCCAGGTTAGGGAATAACAAAAAAACCTTCCAAGAGGCACTTCAAAGGTAATAGATGGAAACTTTACTCTTTTGTCCTCATTCTTGTTGTATTAGAAAAAAATACAACAGTTGTTGGAGGAAAAGTTATTTTGCATGTGAGATAATTAAATTATAATACTATTGGCTAATGTAAAGGCAAGTTTTTGTTTTGTTTACTGATAATAAATTTTACTTTTTAATTTTAATTCTCAACATCAGCATGGAAAGTTCAAATCACACAATAAAAAGTGACTTCTACACTGTTGGTGGAAATGCAAACTAGTTCAACTTCTATGGAAAACAGTGGGCAATTCCTAAAAGAACTAGAAATTGACCTTCCATATGACCCAGCAATCCTTCTGGGAATATACCCAGAAAAAATCAAATCATTCTACAAAAAAGTACCTGCACATGCATGTTTATTGCAGCACTATTTACAATAGCTAAAACCAACTGTGCTGTCCATAGAAACTGGGCTGGATTAAAAAAAAAAAAAATTGGTACATATACACAATGGAATATTACACAGCCATGAAAAAGGACAAAATTATGACCTTCCTAGCAGCTTGGATGAATTTAGAGTCTATAATACTCAGTGATTTATCACAGAAACAAAAAACTGAGTACCACACGTTCTCACTCATAAGTGGATCCTGAATATTTACCATAATACTGTAAGAAAGGGATTGGCAGTAGCTGAAAACTGCCAGTGGGGAGGGCACATAACATTAATAAGGGTACCTGATCTCAAACCAGGCAAAGTTGGGAGCAAAGCCAGGTTGTTAATGACAAAAAATGCATCGATGAGAATAATTACCCATCAACACCAAAAAAATTTAAAAATATAAAGTATAGTCACTGCCTTTATACACGTATGTATGGTAATACTTTTTTTGATTGTGCTTTGTGACTTGGTCTCAACAACCTATTTAAGGGAGAGTCCCTTGTATTCCTAGTGCAACTGAGAAAACCTGCACTTGAGGGTCTTTACCCTCTTGGAGGCTCCTAGTCCATTTGTCTGCCATAACAAAAAATATGATGAGCTAGATGGTACCAAAACAATAGAAATTTATTTCTCACAGTGCTAGAGGCTGCAGGTCTGATCAAGGTGCCAGCAGATTCAGTGTCTGGTGAGGGCCAACTTTCTTGTTCATAAATGGCTTGTCTTTTCACAGTAATTTCACAAAGTTCTCATGACATGATCACCACCCAAAGTTACCACCTCCTAATGCCACTATCTTGTGGGTTAGGAATTCAGCGTATGAATTGGTGGTGTTGGGGGGGGGTGTTATAAATATTCAGTCTATTGCAAAGGCCTAACAAAAAAATCTCAGATAAACTGACACATCTCCCCCCCACTTTAACAAACTGAGAACTGAAAGCTTGACTTAACCAGAAACTGATCGAGAACTGTATCTCACCTACTGTTAGTATTATACATTTTCAGTGTATAATATTAACAAATTAATATGAATTTGCTTCTAGTAAGATGTTTCTATTTCTTAGTTATGGAAAACTTTATAATTTAGTTTCTTTTATAAAATGATTAAGGGTCTGGTGTTCAGAAAACAAGCTTCATAATCTCTTTCAACAACAACCAAAAAAAAGTTCATTGTGTCTGGACTGCAAATTCCCTTACAAAATTATCAGTTGAAGAATGAAGCCACAAAAAACAGTACGTGAACTTGATTTTTAAAATTGGTAGTGACAGTAAATAAATTAAGGATAGAGTATGGATAGAACAAAGAGTAGTATGTCAACTTCATTTTTCTCTTTTAAACAGTCACTTTGATGTGAATGAAGTCTTTCATCTAACCAATATGTGATCTAGTTTGACTATTCTTAAGGTTTGTGTCTTTTGATTTTATGGAATTGATACGTGATCTAATACACAAAACTATTTGAATTTACTTAATGCTGTCAAAAGACAAAATTACAGCAAATTTAGTTTGAAGATCTTAATGGGCTTTATTTGCAGTTCTAGAATTGGGCAACATTCACTTCATGATACTGAATGAGCAGTCTGAAGAGCTGAGCAGAGGAGGCTGGTTTTATGGACAAAGAAGGGCTGAGGAAGGCAGAAACAAGAACAAAAAGAGGATTGGCACTTCAAAACTACTTCCCTTGTAAGGATTAAAGTAGAGAGAACTTCATTATCATGCCCACTGAAACTAGCCTGTTTGGCAATTTGCTCATTATTTCTCTCCTGATTTCTCAGAAGGTCAGATAAACAACATAATTTCAACTTGGTGACTTAGAACTTTAGCAATGAGTGACCCCATTTTGGTTTGGTCTGTTGAATCTAGTGGAAGGCTTCTCCTATAGATTTTATTTAGCACTGTGTTAAACTAACGTAGGACCCTACAAAATCCTATTTTCTGCCTCTGGTATTAACACTACAAGACAAAAGAGGATTGGTATTTTTCATGATGTCAAAATCCCTCGAAAGTCATCCTAACACTTTTGAGCAACCCATCATCCATGCATTTTTTTAAAATCCCACTTAATATGTTCCCAGCTTAAATTATTGAAGTATTTTCATTAAATACCATATGTTTTCCTTTTGTACACCAAGACCACTGTTTCTAAACTATGCTGAAGCACCTCAGAACACTACAGCAGATACACAGAGGGTAGACAGGATATTTTCAGTTTCCTAGAGGAACAGCAGCAACATCTGTCAGACACTACATGAACTACTGGCTTGAGATAATCTAAAGTTGCAACATTAGAATGCTCGATTCCTTTCCATGATACTATTTATTTTCAAATAGGGTTGGAACAGAAGGCAAGGCTAGGTTGGTCAGGGCCTGGGAGACCTCATTTAGTGGTTTGGACTTTATTCTAAATTAAGTGGGAAGCTTGACTAACATTTTAAGCAGGAGAAATGATCTAGAATTATATCCCAGATATCATAATCATGAAGGAATTCCTAGACAAATATGAATTCTTGCATTTTAAAAAAGAAACACATGTAAGATTCTATCTCTTGATCCACAAATAAAAACAGTATTGGAAATAATCCTTAAATTGCATACACTGCATTTAGAAGTTCTACAAAACACTACATTTCAAACTTGTTAAATGAGATCATCCAAAGACAGGTTTGGCTGAACAGGGATGTAAACTGTAATGATTTGGGGGATGTACACAGTCTCATTTATGTACAGCATAAATGATTGTTTTCTCACATATTTAAAGTGCATAGCAAAATGATTAAAGAAATGTCATCACTAGTATTTTTATATTGTGATAATGAATAATCGTCAGATATGCTGTTGTCCTAATCAAATTCTCTTCAATAAGTCTGTCATATTTTTAATCAGAAATATCTTCCATTAAATTATCCTAAAATTACATTCATCTGACTCCTTAAATTAAATTTGTTTACATCAGTATACCAAAAATATAAGGAAGATAACAAACTATGATAAAAATGTGTAAGAAATATACTACTGGTTGCAACAAAAAATGACTTTATAGTATAGATAAGTAATTCACAGAAAAAATAAATTCAAATGCTCAATTGCACTAATTATCAAATGCACATTAAGATAATACTGTTTTGTGGAATGAAATGGTGAAAGATTAAAAAGAAAATTTTTTCTGAAGATAGATTAAAAAGACACCTTCAGATGTTATTGTTAGAAGTCGAACTTCTCTAGGAAGTTATTTAGTAGCACAAATAAAAACTATAATAAAACTGTTCCTCTTTGTGCCAGTGTTTTCTCTTCTAAGAAACTGAAAAGTTGAGAATGTCCATAATGTCAAAAAATACCCAGAAAGTGGGAACCACCATAATGTCCCAAAATACTGACCAATAAATTACTGGTTATCAAAGAAAAAGGAAGGAAAATAATGTAACTTTCAGTAATCATGTTTTAGAAGAATAAGAACATAGCAGCATTCTTATATTTACTGTTACACAAAAAGGAAAGACCTATATTAGCAGTCTGGCCTTATTTTTAATATATGCGTCTACTTATTTAACATGCAAATTTCATTGAGCTCTCACATTGTCCAGGGCACTATGATGAGAACTGGGAATGCAGCGTCTGATACAATTTGGATTGCTGTCCCCTCCAAATCTCGTGTTGAAAGTGATCCCCGATGTTGGAGGTGAGGCCTAGTGGAAGGTGAGAGGGCAGTGGGGGAAGATCCCTTGTAAAAAGCTGTAGCATGATTTTGATATCTATTTAAGGGTGTAGCAAAATTTGAGCATCAAAATCATAGCCTAATTCACAAGGGGAAAAAAAAGACAGCATAAAGTTCCTATCAAATCTTTTAATATTAACATGGACTTCTATTCATCTATAAAGGCCTAACAAAAATTAACCTCATGACCAAGGGCATAAGAAATAATATTAATAAATCCTACCTAACGTGAAGTATATAAAAATACCATTCTCACAGTAATGAGTGAGTTCTTGCACTATTAGTTTGCACTAGAACTGACAGTCTTAAAGAGTATGGCACCACCTTTTCCTCTCTTGCTTCCCCTCTTACCATGTGACCGGCTTACCTGCCTCTCTGCCTTCCACCATGATTGTAAGCTTCCTGGGACCTCAATAGAAGTCGAATAAATACCCATGACATGCAGAACTGTGAACCAAAATAAACATTTTCTTTATAAAAGACCCAGTCTCAGGTATTTATAACAATGCAAAATGGACTCATACAACATCATAGCATGTATGACAGTCTTTGCAACATGTTTCTTATCTCTAGACTAAGGAAGAAATAAATAAAGGAGTGTACACTATTTTCTAGTATTTTCATTTTGCAATTAAGAGAGGTGTTCTTTAAAAACATGGTCATATGTCTCCAGGAAGAATTGGTAACAAAAGAAGAAGAACCCTTCTACACCTATTATATTATTAATGTTTTGGCTACCAGAATTAGTATAAAATTAGTTAATTTAAAATGTATTCAAGCTGGGCTCGGTGGCTCAGCCTGTAATCCCGCACCTTTGGGAGGCTGAGGTGAGTGGATTGCCTGAGCCTGCGGGTTCGAGACCTGCCTGGGCAGTGAAACCTCATCTCTACAATAAATAAAAAAATCAGCCGGGCGTGGTAGCATGCGCCTGTAATTCCGGCAACTCGGAAGGCTGAGGCAGAAGGATCGCCAGAGCCCAGCAGGTCGAGGCTGCGGTGGCCGGGAGAGGCCACCACACTCCAGTCTGGGCGACAGAGTGAGACTCCAACTCAAAAAAAAAAAAATGTATTCAATAAAGTATGACACTATCTATTATCTATCACTTTTAATTATGCTTAAATTCTATATAAAGATGTCACTAAATAGTTTAGGTATCAATTTATAATTTTTATTGAAAAAGCTTTTTGATTCCACTGGGTTTCTAGATGTAATAAATAATTCAAGAAAACATATGACAATTTTAAGTTAACATCATATAAAATAGGTCTTCTACCTTTTCACAAACTTCACATGAAGTGTAATATATTATTTCTTATGTCCTTAGTAATGAGAAGGTTATTTTTTGTTAGGGCTTTCTAGAGTCATAAAAGTTCAACTTAATATTAAAAGATTTGACAGGAGTTTTATGCTGCCTTTTATCCTTGTGCATCAGGCTATGATTTTAGTGATCAAATTTTGCTACACTCTTAAGTAGACATAAAAATCATGCTACAGAGAAAAGAACACACTTGAAATAGCCAAGGAAATTCAAATTTCTGCTGGCAGTAGGCTAAGATTCACAAAATCAAGGTAATTGATGTATGCCATTGTCTTCACTTTAGTAATTTTGGATTTGATAGACAGAAAATAACCCATTTGATAGATCTTTTTGTAATACTTAAGTTTTTCTATTTCTTTAAGGAAGTGTAATTTGTATACTTGGATTTTTTTATTCCTTCATTAGAAATTCATTTGAAATGGTTTTTCAGAAGGAAAAAGGGATGAATTTGAGACTTGCAAATGCTAAAAAATTTATTGCATATGTTACAAGGATGGCTTTAGACTTCATCAGCTTGAAATATTGACTTTGTATTAGATGCATAACATTTGAGTCTTGAGTGTGATGGAGAATGTCAGAATACTAACTAGTTTTTGTGTATAGCCACTATCCATATCTCTTTAAAGAACAACAACTTTTGATCCCAAATAAATCCAAGCAAAAGCATCAGAAGTAAAGTTCTATGAGATCATTCTTGCATTAAATCCTGGTAAATTATCCTTGTTCTAGTCCTATTTTATCCTGATAGAATAAGTAAAAAATAAATAAAATTGTGTCTACTGGAAAACCAATATTTGTCAAAAAGTTGAAACCCACAAATGAATTCAAATGAGTTTAGAGACCTTTGATTCCAAAGATTCAGTCGTTTCTTGAAGATTTTGTTAGGCATTTAATTTTACAGAATCATTAACATAGTTCATTTATGGTCACTCAACATACATTCATGGATATCGGCTATATAACAATAATTCATAATCCACTATGATTATCAAGAACGTATTGAAAAACTATGTGAGTGTGAGATTCTGGATGAGAATGGAAATATCCACTAGGCCAGGATGTTCTTTTAATGAGAAAAATCAGATGGGTGCAAATATTTGATTGGTCTGGTGTTAACTTATGTGGGATCTACTGTTAATGACTCTGCATCCTTGAACCATATTTGTTTCCAGCTTAAATATATAGATATTTTCCATCTTTTGAAGCATTATTAGCCACCCATCTCTGTGGCAAACTTTTATAAAAATTAAAGTAGATGCTCTTGGAAAATCGATTAGGTTTTGTGAAGGATGAGGATATTTACCTTTTATGAAATTAGTGGAAAACATTTTCATAAAGTTCTGCAGAAAACTCGTCTCAAGATTTAAAAATCTTTATTTTCTTATTACAAATGCAAATATATTTGTCCTTTAAATTTCCTCCAAAATTTAAGTCAAAATAACAAAGATTATCTGTAGATTTGTCCTATTTACCAGATTTTGCTTCTCTCCTGTGGTAGCACAAAGCAGTAAAATAAATATTTTGTAGATATGTCCCATTATATAAGGAAAAAAAAACTTTGTTAAGACGGTTGATTTTATTTTAAATTGAGCAAATCAGAGATATTCTAATTTAGTTTGAAAGTTTTTCATTTTCTTTTCAATTATTCCTTACATATTTCTCATGACACAAGACAATTGATGAGACATCTCTCTACTTCCTTTCTCTATTTATTTCGAAGCTCTAGTTATCTCCAGTGTGTCACTCTCTTCTTCCATGACCTTTTCTTAAACAAGAGACAGTATTTGGCTAATATGAATCAGATTAAAATTCAGTGTGAGAAACTGCATTGTATAACCTTTTTCAATTTTTACTCAGTGTTTAGGTGTGAAGTTCCTCAGATCTTTGTCCTTGAAGTGGTTATTTGTAACATGAAAACTTTGGTTAAAAGGTCAATTGAGAACGTGTACAATTTTTTCATTGTTTTCCTAATTTGATTATAAAGGAGAGAAATACGTATACATATGGTACAAGGGAGAGGTCTCTGCTTTTCTTATCTCACAAATACAAAAAAGTATCACAAGACTCTAGGGACAATAGAGAGATTAAAATTTATTAAAGTCCTCAGGTGCCAAAATGATGTTGAAATGTCAGCATTATTAGTAACACGTTTTCCTCATTCTCCCACTTCTTTAGGTATGTGTTGGGGAAGGGAAGAGTGGAGTGCAGTGAGAAGTGTCCAAGTTTTTTTCTTATTTTTTTCCTATAAAAATGCAATTAAGAGTTTCAATAAAAAGTATAAAGGTTAAAGCCACTGCTAAAGTCTCTTGACTATTTTTTCGTGATTACTATTTGTGGCAAGCACTATTGTTTCGTTGATCCACTAGCCTTTCACAAACCCCTGCTCTCTCAGTGACGTTTCAGCTAGTGATGACCGTGTAATACATTTCCGGGCCGGAGTTAGAAGTTAGTCTGGGAGGTTTGCTTTCCTGATAAAAAGAGAGAGATTAAGCTGACCTCCAGCCCTAACCTTTATGCCTTTTGTTTCTTCTTCCTTTTTCGTGCTTTGAATGCAGATGTTGATAACTAGAGATACAGTACAGCTTTACGATCATGGATCATGAGGCAATACGTATGTATACGGAAACCTTCATCTTGAAGATAGTGGAGCATAATGTATAAAAAGAGCCTAAGTCCCTGATAGCATCTTTGAAAAGCCAAACTAGTTTTCCACCTCTATACTTTTTGTTCTGTATGAAAAATGAAGTCCTGTTAGCTTAAACTCTATTTTGTTTTCTGTTATTAGCAACTGAATCCATTCCTAATCAATTTGCAATTTTAAACTCTTTCGTCATCTGCCGTTAATTGAGAATTATGATGTCCCAGAGATTGTGCTAGATATTGTATAAATTTAGCAAAATTTAATCCACATGACAGCCATGAGGCATGCTGGCATATAGGTTGGATGGAGCCTGGATCTTTGTGTGACTCGATAGATTTTATCAAATAAAGAAATTAAAGCTCAAAAATATTAAGCAACTTTGTACAACTAGTAAGTAGCAATACTAAGATCCAAATGTTAGTCATAGTACAGCATTTCATGACTTTATAATATATTTTTGTGACTTACAAGAAGCTTATTCTTACTTGTATTTGATTTATCGTGAGGCTGAATTTTTTTTTTCAAATGCATTTGTTATTGTGTACTTTGCTAACTTTTAGGACGTTTCTGTTTTTAAAAATGGGGCTGAAGCTCACTCATTCTTACCTTTATGTCATTTATCATTTCTACTTTCCTTCAGGGCTTTATTTTATCATGCAAAATAATGTTATAATTATAAAGTTAAATTTAACAGTTTATTTTATACTTTCTGTTTATTATAATCCTAATTACACCATTCTTAGACTTCTATAAACAATATATTTTCACCCTAATTACATTTAAATATTTCCATAGTCTAATTCTTTATTTAAATCTTTGATCTACCTAGAATCTATTTTGGTGTCAGCCATGAAAGAAAACTACAACTTTCCTGGTTTATTAGAATTTTCTCACTCTCGTGTGCAAAAACAAACAAACAAAAACCCTGCACATTATGTCAGTAACTAAACTTTCTGTTCCTTTTTATTGATCTCTTACGATGAAAAATATATCGCATAACCATGGTCAACATCATAATTAATGGAGAATTATAGGAAACATTTTTGTTATGTAGGAAAAATTACAACAAAGCATAATGATTCTATTGCTGCTTAAAATTCTGGAATATGTACCCAATTCATTAGTTATAAAGTAGTAATATAAATACAGGGAAGGAAAAACAAAATTAAAATATTTGCAAATAATTTCTATGATGGTAGAAAACCCAAATATTAACTGAGAAACTATTAAAGCTAATCAAAACAACTCAATAAATTGGCAGAATAACATTTAATTAATTCAAAATCATAAGCTTCTAAACATATCAGTAAGGTTGGATAATGTTTTGAGATTATAATTTTTGTTTTTCCCTTTATCTTTCCTCTCGTGCCCACACACAATTTAAGTAAGTCTCAAGTCCACATTTTATTTCTGCAGAAAAAGTATTGGCTAAGCAGCAGGTGAAAATGGCTTCTTTTTGTCCATAGATTTATGAATAGTACTGAGGAGAATGTGGAAGGCTTATGGGAAAGGTAAGAGATTACGTGGGGTGTTGGTAGGGTTCTAACGCCTTGAAGATATACATAATTAAGATATCGGAGGTCTACCTAAAGTTGTAGTCTGAGTCCTGACCACTTCTGTGTGTTCTACCTTGGAGCTTAGGATGAAGGTTTTAAACATAAACACGTCACACCAACTCCCCAGGGCAGAGTGAAGCAAGTCAGTGGCCATGATGCTACCTTGAGGCTGTTGCACATCCGGAAGGCTCTGAATTCTTGACCGTCTTTTAAACTAATTTCTGCCAAGTTTTCATGCATAGTTTAGAATGTTCTCACTCTCTTGTGCAAAAACAAACAAGAGAAGTTCATTAAAAAGGACTGTGCAATTTTCTTATGTAATGAATTCTGCTCCCTGCTTAAAAATAGTTCTAGATGTGACTACTTAAACATTTAAGTCATATAGCATCATCAGAAAAAAAAAAAAGAGAGAGAATGAAATGGGAGTAGATGTTAAAAATGTGTTAGACGAAGTACAATTTTTTTTTTTTTTGAGATGGTGTCTTTCTATATTGTCCAGGCTGGTCTCGAATTCTGAATTCCGAATTCCAGGGCTCAAGCAATCCTCCTGTCTCAGCCTCCCAATTAGCTGGGACTACCAGCATGTGCCACCACACCCATTGCAATATTTTCTTTATTTTTATAATTAGACATTTAAAAATAAAAACGGTGCTTCTTGTAGTTAATATTTCAATTAATGGCAAATTATCTATAACAATATAGATAAGGAAGAATGAAATTGCCTTGTTTTCTTCACTTCTCTTCAGTAAGCTGTTTTTTTGTTTTTTGTTTTTTGTTTTCTTCTTCCATTTGTAAATGTCAACTTTGGGATCTTGGTTAACTTTGGAAGCTATAATAAGCACTTGCATGTATTAACTGCAGTTCTGGATTTTCAGCAACATTTCTATTAATCTTAAATGAATACTTCTCAAACATATATCTGGCAGTCCATGTAGTTCATTTACTGAACCATACAGTAGTAAACATATGTTTTAGCATCTTCTGTGGAAAAGACATTGTATGATTGATTCTACAAAGAAACTAAAAGGTTAATGATATGTAATCTCACAATCCATTTTGGCAAACAGAACATAACAGTTTAGGAAGGGAATGACCATATTACATAATAGTCATTCTAGTTTCCTTCAAACTTGAGGTTTCTCTAATCATTTCAGGCTTAGTTATTCCATCACTGGTTCACTGAAAAGGCTATGGGTTGCCTCTGGAGATTCTTTGTATTTGATTATCTGTAAACCAAGCATCTGTTTATCAGAATTATATTCAAATTTTAGGATCATGCAACTATCTTAAGAAAATATCCTGCTTTGTTGTCATTTCCATCTCCTTTAATGATTAGGTTAAATCATTGGGCTCTACATCTAACATTTGTGTGTGAGCTGTTGGAATCTGTAGATCATCATCCTGTATTTGCTCTGGTCTGTTTCATCTTCCATATACAGACACACACACACACACACACACACACACACACACACACACACGGTGCCAAAATAAGTATACACGTTTTAAGAAAGGAAAAAACTGTATTAAAGTTGTAATATTCAATATATACCAATAACAAAAGATGAATGCAAGTCACGTCTGACTTCTACAATTACAAGAAATGCTCATAGTGGTTACCCTCAATGTCCAGGCACTTCTGATTATGACAAGTCCTGATGCAGGATTTGTTGCTGTGTAAGGCCTCCCAGATCTTTCCTTGTGCCCATAACACACAGTACCATGCATCTCCAACTTATAACGAATACGTGCAATTGTTGGGCATGTTGGAAGTTCTGTTCCATACTCACCCCTCCACTGTCACTGTGCTTCCACAACGTTCTTGAATTTCAAATACCACTTCAAAATGGTCTTGTGCTCCTTGAATGACAACTCTGCTTCCACCTGCCATTTTCGTTGACTGTCCTGCCTGTCACATGGTGACGCTAGCATTCATTTGCCTAGCCATCCTTTGAGTGAACATCATACTACACATTGCTACTGGAATTCAATTCAGCTTCGAAAAGTAATACATAGATAACATTTGTTAAAATGTGTATACATTTTTTGGCACCTCTCGTATATATAGTTATAGAAATCAGTGTGACCAAGGCATATTGACTTTAAGCTGTTAACATACAGCATTACTGACCTTCCATGAACAGGGTGCAATTGTTTAGGACCCAACAAACGAACGAAAACAAACCACTCTCGGTATTTAAAACAAGGAATTTAATGTAGGAAATGGGTTATGTGGGTGATGGAAGGAACTGAGAAGCTAATTGGAGGACCGTGGGGCTATCCAAAGATTGGCCCACCCAAAGCTCCCATCATATGTAGGTGGAAGGACAGAAAAAGCAGGAGCTATGGTGGCAACCCATGGTCTTGGGCTCTTGCATGAAGGCTGAAGCCCAGCAGTCTTTTCTGGAAGGAGCTGCGCCCTGAAAGTGATGTTAGCTACTTCCAAAGGCAGCAAGTAGAATGCCTTGGCTTCTCCTTTCTGCCTGCCTCCAAACAGCTGCTTGGAGCCTGGACAATGCTGACTGCAGGGCAAGCCCCTCTGGATACAGAACAGAGCTGAGAGGGACAAGGACAGACATGACCAGAATAGGCACCCTGGCGTGAATTAAAGTTGTTTCCAGAAGTGGGGATGGATTGCACTGAGATGTCCATTTTCTCACTCATCAGTCCCTAGCTCGCACTGTGCTTATCCTGAGACAGCAAGAGGGAGGCATGCAGCGACAACGCAGCCTCCATGGGGCTTAAATCGATGCCAGTTGTCTCACTGATCCAATGTGGCACCCTGTTGAACAAACCAAAACACACAGAAAATGATTTGTTTTCCACAGTTCATTTTTTGGCAAAAACACATGCTGCCACTTCACCATGCACTTCAGTGGTCACCACAGGGAATACTTTTGGACCATATGGTAGTACAAAAAATTCTCCCAATTAAAGCATTTATTTATTTATTTTAAAGTAGGCTTTTTTCCCCCCTCAGTTTTACTCACATGTGACACATGGGGCTATTGACCTAAAGTGAAAATACAGAGAATAGTGAATGATGCTAAGAGTTGGGAATTTGAAAGTTGGACATAAATCAAAGAAAAAAAGTCAGGAAACTGCAATTGTTGCACTACTATACAAGAATAATTATGTCAATCGCAAAGAACTTGAAATCTTTACGGCATATATAATAACCATATTAACAACAGTGGCACAGGAAAGTCCTGCTGAATCTTGCTCTTCAGAAAAGGATTTGGTATAGACCTTCATTCCATACGAGGTATTTTGTGCCTTGGCCTCAAGTACTTTTTGTTTGATTTCCTGTCATTTCCCCACATATAACCCCCTTATCAATTTCCAACAACATTGACTTTGAATCAAGCAACATCCTTTAATACACAGATATTAAACTCCTAAACAATGTTCAGGTGTTTTAGAAGGGAAAAGGAAGATTTTTCAGCACAGAATGGCAAGATGCATAAGTGTGTATTAGAACATATCATCCAATTGATCAAGAAATATTCACAGAGAACCAGCACATCCAATGTCCTTGTGGCACGCACTGCATGAGATAAGCAGGTATAAGATTCTAAATAATTATTTAGGAAGTTTACAGTCTATTTGGAGAACAAGATATAGTACACTGAAAGTTATCATAAGTGGCAAATAAGTGATATAAAGAAAAGTTCTGAAGAAATTCTCCTGTTAGATGAAGATACCAATCGTATCACATCTCTTAAGCTTAAAAACGTTCAGTGGAAGATTCTGAGCTCAACTTCCTTAAGACAATGTACAAGGGTCTTTACAACATGATCACAAACATTGTCTGCATCGTTGCCAGTCACTTTTGCTGCCTCATGTTTGCCCTGCTCTGCACTAGAATTCTCGTTTTATGCGATTGCAACATGCAGCATCACCCTTCCCTAATCCCTTGTACCCTGTGCCCTCTTCCTGCCCCACCACTCATCTCTGGGCGATTAAGTCACCCTCTGAGGATTATTTCAGATGCCCTCTTCTTTCTATCGCTTTCTGTGACCAAATCTCCCTGAAGGCAGACCCCACAGCTGTTCTCCCCAGCCATGCTTTGTTCATGGTACTTGGTATCCTCTATTATAGTGATTTTTGAAGGATCTGTACTTCCCAGTAGGCTCTTTTAAAGGCAGAGCCTTCCTGATAATCTTTTTCTCTCTCTCTATATATATATATATATTTTGAGTTGGAGTCTCACTCTGTCGCCCAGACTGGGAGTGCAGTGGCCGCTCCCGGCCACCACAGCCTCGACCTGCTGGGCTCCGGCGATCCTTCCGCCTCAACCTTCCGAGTAGCCGGAATTACAGGCATGTTCTACCACGCCCGGCTGATTTTTTGATTTATTGTAGAGATGAGGTCTCGCTGCCCAGGCGGGTCTCGAACCCGCGGGCTCAGGCAATCCACTCACCTCAGCCTCCCAAAGGCATGGGATTACAGGCTGAGCCACCAAGCCCGGCTTGTTTCTATGTTTTAATCATTGGCTCTCATCACAGTGATAGAGTATAATGGATACTAGATATATGTTTGCATAACTGAATGGCGCCATGAGAGGGAGTGCAGTGGATGGGAAGTCAGAGAGGAACTTTCTTTTTTTTTTTTTTTTTTTTTATCAGTATTTTTTTTATTATCGTTTTGTGGGGTACAGTTAAGGGTTAGGTGTACAATTACGTTTCATTCAGGCACCCTGTTGATAAGAGGTGTTTTCCCAGTCCCAGATAGATATTAGCTACTGTTAATCCCATCCCCCCCCCATAATTTCCCAGTACCGTCAGTCATTTTCTTATAGTATTACAGCGGATGTTCAAGGTCCATTATATGAGTGAGAACATGTGATATTCGGATCTTTGTTTCTGTGAGAGGTCACTCAGTATTATAGACTCTAGTTCCATCCAGGTTGCTGCGAAATTCATGATTTTGTTCTTTTTTATGGCTGCGTAGTATTCCATCGTGTATATGTACCACATTTTTTTAATCCAGTCCTCTTTTGATGGGCAGCATGGTTGTTTCCAGGTTCTCGCTATTGTGAACAACGCTGCGATAAACATACGTGTGCAGGTATCTTTTTAATAGAGTGATTTGTGTTCTTCAGGGTATATTCCCAGTAGGGGGATTGCAGGGTCATATAGAAGGTCAATTTTCAACATGCTAACCTCAGAGAGGGACAGAACCGAACTGCCAGAGGAATGGAATGAGGGCAGCCATGGAATACATTTGGACCAATAGTGGGCATGTGGAGTGAGGACCTTTGAGTACTAAATCATTAGGAGGTGATTTCAACTGGGGATTTTTATAATGTCTTTTTGCAAATGTAATTACAGAGTAAAAAGGTAGTTTTATGATTGACTTTATTACATTTCAACTACATAATCAGTTTGCTGCAGCCTATACTTTTATCATTTACTTATGGAATAAGATATTTGTAAATTATAACACTAGATTACAGAATAGGTGTTAGGTTAAAAAATATATATCCCATTGGGGCCGCCAAAATGTTAGGTCAGCCCCGCCAGGGTGTGGTTGTGCAATCCTATGCTGCATGAAGATGCAAAGAATTGCACAGAAGTTAGATTAGAAAATATGGTTTATTTAGAAAGCAAATGAGAGAGAGAGAGAGAGTGATTCACCTACCCAAGGTAGAGGAGGAGGCCAAAGCCGAGAAAGCTGGTGGCCACGGCTCAAAGAGCACATTGCCAAACCATAGGTTAACAGAGTAATAGTAAAAGACTGCTAGAGGGTGAATGCTTTTAAACATTCCCCTTGATGAAGGCAGGTCGTTAAGGTGGTTGGGTTGTGGTCTGCTCCACGTCATCACAGAGGGCAGGTTACATACAAGTACTGAAGTCAGGTGATGAACAGCAGGCAGATGGGTGGGTTAGTCACATGCCAGTTGCCATGCTGATGGGTCTGTGTCGTGAAGGTCATGTAGAGATGATGAGGTTAACTTGTTTACCGAACAAACTGGAGAGGGGGTTGTAAAACAATTACCAATAGCTACCTCTGAGAAATCAGTTCTGTGCTTGGTTAGTGATTAGATGCTAACTTAAAGTGAATTGCTAGAAAAATATGACAAAGGTAAACAATGTTAAAATGGCAGCTCATTGACTATATTGATTGCATGTTATATCCTTTCAATAGATTTTAACTATTTTGACTTAAATGCTATTCTGTGATTTTTAAAATTATTTGTATTTTTATTTCATTGTAAAGGCTTTGATTTATTTTTTCAGTAATGCTCAGACATTTGAAGGAAGATAAGAAATAGACAACCATGCTTGTAAACATGTTGTTACTTGCTAGCAAATTTTTGAGCAATATATTGCCTAAATATTTTTCTTATATTTCAACTAAAATCACTAAGATTGCTAATTTTTATCTTCAAATTATATCGTTTTTTGACAACTGTGGATTATTATTAACCTTTAACAGGAAACCCAGAAATTAAGATAATTTATCTCTATTATAAAAGCAAAACAACAACAAAAAACAATACCTTATTTTAACTGTGAGGATCTAGGAGGAAGAATCGTTCTTGAAAATAAACACTGGCTGGGCTCCGTGGCTCAGCCTGTAATCCCAGCACTTTGGGAGGCCAAGGCGAGTGGATTGCCTGAGCCCGTGGGTTTGAGACCAGCCTAGGCAACTTGGAAAGACCTCATCTCTACAATAAATACAAAATTAGCTAGTCGTGGTAGCATGCGCCTGTAGTTCTAGCCACTTGGAAGGCTGAGGTGGAAGGATCGTCGGATCCCAGCAGGTCGATGCTGTGGTGACCATGAGTGTGCCACTGTACTCCAGCCTGGGAGCTGGAGTGAGACTCTGACTCAAAAAAAAAAAAAAAAAAGAAAGAAAGAAAGAAAAGAAAAGAAAAAAGAAAATAAACACTTAGGGCAACCTCCTAGGGACCCATTCCACTATAGGAGTTTTTTGTGTGTGTGCTCTCAATAAACCGTGCTTTCTTCACTTTAAAAAAAAAAAGAAAGAAATATCTTAAATTTACAATTACTGTGAATTTCATATTACTATTCATTTTAAACTAAAATTTTAAATCAGAAACTTCTAATTGCCACTTTTTTTCCTCTGGACTGAGAGTTTTCTCCAAGGCTAGGAATAATCAGTGCCAAAACAGCTTGTTGGAAAGTAAACACTGCAGACAATTGTGTTTGATTTACACATGGCAAGAGGCCATTTGGGTGGTTAGAGAAGTAGACTTTGAGAGAAGAATGGTAAAGAACCACACAATATCAAGTAAGAGTTAAAGATCTCCCCTCCTCCCCACACATATGTCCAAAACTTTTGTGACTATTTTCAGAAAGGTAATTGCAAATCCAAGGAGAAACTGAACATTTGGCATGGTTCAGTGTGCCTCTCTTAAATCTTCATCTCTTTTGACTTCTTAGACTCTGAAATATATATATTTGCATAAAATATATATATATGCAAAGTTGGGGTGATGCAGGAGCTAGGAGTGCAGGGTAACATTCTATTAATGTACAAAGCAAATTCACGTGTAACTGGGGACATTTTCTGATGGATATAGCCATTGAGTAGGATTATGCAAATATAAATTTCAAGAGGAAATTATGTGAATTTTGATTCAGTAGTTTTGGGAAGAGGTGCAGGTAGGCTGGCCTGAGGTTCTGCAGGTTTAGCAGAATTTTAAAATCCTGATGATGCTATGGTTTGGACCACACTTGAAATATCAAAGCAAACAAGGTAGCGACGTCTATTTCCTGCATCATGTGAAACATATTCCCAAACCTATTGATCATTAGAATCGCTGGGGGAAAATCATTATGTCTCCTTCCCATCTATTATCAAAACAGAAGCCAAGGTGATCCTTTCACCATGTAAACTAGTGTTAGATCAGACAGGGTCTGTGATCCAGTGCCGTGGGTAAGATGCAAATAATTGCATAGACATTAGATAGGAAAATAAGTTTATTTAAAAGTAGGTTGGAGAGAGGGAGAGAAAAGGGTGATCTACCCCCAGACTGGATAGAGGGCCAGACCTTAAAGAGAAACATGGCCTGACCATAGCTCAATGAACACAGCACCAAGTCAGAACTTAACAAAAGCAGTGGCAACGGCTTCTTGAGGTTGAACAATTTTAAAGTTTTCCTTTGATGGGGGCAGGTCATTAAGGTGATTGGATGGGGTCTACTTTATATCATCATGAAGGGGCAGGTAAGCACAGGTATTGATGTCACAGTGTTGGACAGCAGACAGATAGGTGGGTTAATCACATAACTGTTGCCATGGTGATTGGATCTGTCTGTTATCTCTCTGATGACCAGATGGATGGGCAGCCAGTCACACTGCTGAGATGGGGCAGGTGAAAGACAAATTCTTTAGGAGATGTTCATCTCAGTGTCTTGTGTCTTGCCCAGGGTTCCAGGAAAGGATTATTGTCTGGCTTAAGGAGGTCAAAGAAACGTCATTTTGGGCTCTGTCCTTTCAACCAGACTGTTATCATTTCCCTGCTCAAAACTGCCTTTTCATGACATCGTTAAAGTCGTACTCTTTACAGGTTTTACACAATCCAGCGGGAGCAGCCTCTCTAAGTTAACATACAGTATTCCTCTGCAGACACACTGGTCGTCTTATTTTAGAATATGCATGCCAAACACCTTTCTCAAAGTTTCAAATTGACTGTTGTTACTCCAGCCTGAAATACTCTTTCCTCAAATATCTCCATAATGGCCTCCTCACTCCATTGATGTCACTGCTCATATAACAACTTCTTTAGAGAGATTTCCTCTAATGACTCTGACCAAGTACTATGCCTGTCACTCTCTACATGTCTATTTCATAGAAAGTATCACTACATGGCATGACCTTCTTTATTTATATGTTCTTCTGTCTCCCTATTATGCTAGAATTACAGCTCTTTGAAAATGAGGAATTCATCCATTTTGTTTACTGTTGTATTGTCATAATCTGGAATTGTGCTCAGCACATAAGAGGTGCTAAAGAAACAAATACATGTTTAATGAATGAAAAAAAGAGCTTTATTTAAAAACTAACCAGCTAAACAAGCAGGTATTCTGGTTCTGATAATGGTGGAGTAGATTATATTCAATCAATATCCCTCTGCCACTCTCCCACCCCTGAGGTAACAGTGATAAAATCTGAAAGAAAATAATTAAGTTACAGGAGAATAACCAAAGTTAGAATTTCACCCTTGACATAAAGGAACTGCATTTATCCTGCTTTTCCATCCTAGTATGTAGTACAAGGCAGCAAGAACCCAAGCAGAGAATTTCAATGTTTTTGGTTTGAGTTACCGAGGGACAGGAATGGGCTGTGTAAGTGGCTGAGAATTTCCCCTGAGGAAGTAAAGAGTTACAGAGAAGGGAGCAACACAATAAAAATACAAACTTTCCTCAATTCCTTGGTGACTATGTAAGAGTAAGGGAACATCCAAAAAGCTGTGTAGAAATCAATAGCTTAGAACTTTAGAAGGTTTAATAGAGAGTTTAGCTGCTGTATCACTCCAGGGAAGACAAACGTTTTGAGTGTGAAGGGCTTGATGAATACCTTGGGATTCCATTGAAACACCATGCTTTCATATTTAAGACTATATCACAGGATTTGCCCTTTGGGATCTGACCTAAGATATGAGCAATCGAAAAATAGACCTACTCTAAAAATATGTAAAAGCAAACCTTTACAAGTTCAAAGTAAGCAGCTAGTAATTTAGCTGCTTTCTATGGGGGAAAAAATCAATAGTACTCAGAATCTGGCATCTCCTAAGTACTATCCACAATATCTAGCCTATAATTAGAACCACTAAATATTCAAAATAAAGCCATGATAGTAGAGCAAGAGGAAAAGCAGTTCATAGAAATAGACCAATAGACCCAGAGAGAAATTAGAGCTCACTTAGCAGACAACACCTTTAAAATCACTATTATAAAAGTGCTTAAGGAGTAAAAGGAAAAGATGGTCATATCAAGTGAATATATAGAAAACCTTGGCATAAAAATGTAAACCATGAAATGGAACAATGCACTTTTTATATCCAAAGATATAAATCAAAATATCTGAAAGAAAAATGTTACATGATGGACTTATCAGCTTATTGGCGATGGCAGAAGAAATAGTTGAACTTTAAGACAGAGTAATAGAAATGATCCAATTTGAAGAATAAAGAGAATAAAAAACATTGAAGAAAAGGAAAAGACATTTAGAGATATGTAAAATAATATCAAGCTGTCTAATACATATACTTTGAATTCCAGATAACAGGAAAAGCAGAAAGTAGAAAATAATATATATTAAAGTTTAATAGCTGAAATTTCCAAAACTTGTTGAAAAACAAACTTCAGGTTTAAGAGTCTCAAAGAATCTCTAGTAGGAGTAATACATATAAACCATAACTGCACACATTGCAATCAAAATGCTGATAACCAAAAAGAAAAAGAAGTTCTTGAAAGCAGCAGGAGGTGTGTGTGGGGATGAGGGTGGAAGGGGGGATGGAATATTATGTTAAAAAAAAAAAAAAAAAACAAGCCGGGCTCGGTGGCTCAGCCTGTAATCCCGCGCCTTTGGGAGGCTGAGGTGAGTGGATTGCCAGAGCCCGCGGGTTCGAGACCCGCCTGGGCAGCGAGACCTCATCTCTACAATAAATCAAAAAATCAGCCTGGCGTGGTAGCGCGTGCCTGTCATTCGGCACTTGGAAGGCTGAGACGGAAGGATCGCCGGAGCCCAGCAGGCGAGGCTGCGGAGGCCGGGAGCGGCCGCTGCACTCCAGTCTGGGCTACAGAGTGAGACTCCAACTCAAAAAAAAAAAAAACCAAAAAACAATGATTCAAAAATGATTGACCTCTTACCACAAACTGTGAAGGTATGAAGACAATGGAACAAAGCCTTTAAAGTGTTGAAAGAGTGGAAGAAGATTATATGACTAATATTCAAAATAATTTCTAGAAAGACAATGATAAGTAGATATATACTCTGCAGCTAAAGTATGTTATAATGATCAACTCTGAAGGAAGGCAGATGCCTCAAGCATGGGCAACTGGAAAGAACTAGAGCAGTTGGCCAGTCTTTATAAAGAAGGATGAACTGGAATTTTTATTTATACCTTTTTAGTGTATTCTTTTTTTTTTCTGTAAGTTTATTTTCATCATGAGAGATGAAGAAAAAGATTTAATATTAAAACTAAACCAAATTGTTGGTTCTTGAAATCTCGGACTGTTTATGAAGTACTGGTTCTTGTAAATAGTAAGAACTGAAAACTAAAATTAATATTTTACTTATGCTTCTGCAATTATTTTCATTTTTAAAAGCTTAATGCTACCTGACTAAAAATATATTGAGAAAGGATTACCACACCTGTAGCAATTTCCAGTTTTAGTGATTCTCCATGTTTTCCCTTGTCATGTAAATATTTATGGAACGATCATGTTGTGTGTATGTGTGTATGTGTATGTATGTGTGTATGTTTTTGCCTTTTTATTGAAATTCTTTTAGTATTTAGTTCCATAAGACACCTATTTTTAAGTTGATGGGATAAATGTCATATGACACGAATACATTTTCCTTGTCAAGGTGTCAAATACATGGCATTTAAGCAATGAAAATTTTTTTCCAAAAGAAAAAAAAACTTTAACTTTGTGTGACATTTTATAGCATTATCAACTTAGAGGGAATTGATACTTTTAATATTGCCTGGATGTTCCAAAATATGTATTGAGATAAATGAATTAGTAGAGAGTATCCGTTTGCTAGTTAGTTTTATTAATTGCTATGCATATACATGCATAGAAATGAAATGCCATACTGATCGATTTCAAAGAAAATGTAAAGAAATGACTATAAATATTAAACTAAGGGGGGTGTGGGGGGCGGGGATGTGGGATTGACAGTAGTTGATAACTGCCTGGGGAAGGGGAGGCACACCTCATCAATAAGGGCACCTGCGCAATGAATATTTCTATACCTAACCCTGGATTGTACCCCATAATTTTAAAATAAAAATTAAAAGAGGAAAAAAAAGTAAGAAGAAAATATATATATATATATATATATATATATATATATAGCTAAAAGGCTCTTCAACAGTAAAGTGCTGTTACATCATATACAATAACAGTAATTAAAAAACCCCCAGATATTCATGTATATGTCCTTGAAGACTGCTAGAATGTATATGATTCATAAAATATATGAAGATTTAAGACCCACTTAATTTTCCCCCAATAGATATCTGCAATTTTTAGTGATCATTTGAGTAGGAACCAAAGGAGTTCTTCTACAAACTAGTAATAAGAAAAATGACAACTAAAATAGAGTTTTGTGTCTCTTAACCCTATTGCCAACTACTAAATACATAAGTACACTGATTTTATCAGAGCATGATCTGTTTGACCACATGCAGCAGTGAGAAGTAATACAGCAGCAGGTAGAATCGTGATGTAAAGTAAGTCATCCTTAAACAATTCTGAGCTAAAATTTATTCACCATGGAGTAATTAAATTAATACTATGGGAATAAACTCCTTATAATTAAAACCATAATATAAACTAGAAAAAAAACCCCACAAGAAATCGAAGTTTTGATGCCTGTACATTGATATGAAACTATTTGATTTCTAGTCTTCTGTGTTTAACAACTGTAATATTTTAATGATTTGCTTCATACTTAGCTAATGAAACATGAATATGTCTTTGGTACTTTTTTGTGAGTGAGAAAATGCTAAATAGATTGGTTTCGTTCCCTTGTTAAAAGATTTTTTTCCCCCTGAATGTAGTTAACTTATGGCATCTGTTGAGTAAAACTGCTAACTGACCTCCTTTAAAAAAGTGTTGAAAAAAATAAATTCTTTCAACTCAGAATTCTGACTCCAGAAAGAATCAGGGAAAAAAAGATAAAACAAAGACTTTTTCAAATAAATAGAAGGTAATAATTTACCACGAGCAGGCTTGCACTATAAGAAAAGCTGAAAAATTTTCCTTGGAGAAGAAAAATGGTAACTGCACAATTCATATCTTCATGAAGGAATAAGGAGCAGAAGAAAAGAAATTTGTGGGTACATGTAGAAAAAGAGCATCTTTTTAAAGTCTTAACTTCTTAAAAGACAAACGCATTTTTTGTTTTGTTTTTTAAGATTATATATTAACAAATTATAGTTGTATATATTTATGGGGTGCAAAGTGGTGTAATTTTGGAATACAATGTGGGATGATTAAATTAAGCTAATTAATATAACTGGCACTTAAAATCTTTAACATTTTTGTTGATAAGAACATTAGAAATTTACTTTTAGTCATATTGAAATATATAGCACTTAATTATTAGCTATAGTCAGCATGCTGATCTAAAAAAATCAGAAAGGTTGTATTGTGGGTTTTATAATGTATGTAGATTTGAAATCTATAACAACAATAGCAGAGAAGATGCGAGTAGACAGAATCGTGCTTTAAGTCAAATTGGAAAAATATTAACTCTAAGTAGATTAATAGTGCAAAAATGCATATGGAAATTATATATAAATTTCTTTAAAAATCCACAAAGAGGTGTAGCTAAAAACAAAACAAAACAAAACATAAACTTAGAATGGAATGCTAATGGTGACCTAACCTAAAAGGGGGAAGGAAAGAGATCTGTGCTTTTCACTGTATGTCAATTTTTACTTTAACAAAACATAATAATAATAAAAACAAAATGAACAAAAATAGATCTGGTAGATCCCAGAATATTGGGAACAGGATTCAGAAATGTGTAACTCCCTCCCACAACTCTGATGATTATTCATGTTTGAAACGACTGGTGTGGATATAGTTTACCAACTTTCCTGTGATTATGAAGCACAAGCCTTCTCAAAAGGCTGGACTTTCCTTCACACAGACATGTCACACAATTGTGAGATCAGCAAGAACTGGGAGGAAGCTGGAGATGACTTAATGGTTTGTCAGAACTGCATTCTCAAAATGAAAGTCCTGGAGAGTTTAACAGCTTGCTATTTTCTCTTTTATTCTTACATACTACTTGCTAATTTTTTATATCTTCCCTCAATTTGTCTGTCTTTTATAAGCATTGGATGGAGAGAGAATTGTCATAATCTGCCACTTCCATTTTACAGAAAAAGGAGACTTGCCTGGGGAATATCAACATCCTCTGTCAACTCACACATTTATGGCCTGAACAGTTTGGCGTTGAGATTTTAAGGAGATAAGTCTATGGCATAGACAGTAATTCTATAAATCCAGTGCTTTGCGGAAGATGGAGAATCTGTCAGAAATGTAGAGCGACCAATGAGACCTGCCGTACCTCATTAGGCAAGTCATAAGAGATTTCAGATAAAATTGCTTCTTGTGCCTTTAGAAGTCAGCTTCCATTATGGTGAGGCAAAAAAAAAAAAAAAAAAATTAGAAAGGAACTCTTCAGAAAATGTGCTGATTTAAAATCAGGAAAATAACTGATAGTGCCTAGTGTGGAGATTACATGTGCAAATCTCAATGTCGATGTAAAAAGTAGAAAATTTGTAGATTGTAACTGCTTATTTAATGCAACATAAAGAAAAATTTTATAAAAATTTCAGAAATATTATTTCCCCCCAGTAGCCTTCATCTAATAACCTTCCAACATGGCAGATAAAGTTCCATAATCCCCAGGCATATCATCAGATAGAAATCCTCTAGTTTCTTAATTAGTATTCTGATTTAAAGTTATATCTGCTTAATTTGATTTCTCTACATCTGACTCTGAGTTGGAATTTTCTTTTTATTCATTCAATATTTATTGAGCAGCTAATGTGGTTCAAGCTCTGTGCCAGCCCTTGGCATACTGTTCCTGTGCTTACATATCTCAATCTAATGAGAAATGCGCACAATTAAAGAGACTACTATCTGATACTGTGTTAAGTACTGTGATAGGAAAGACTATGCTACTCAGACTTAGGAAGTTAAGGAAAACTTCCTGGGAGATGTGCTCTCTCAGGCAAGATTTGAAGAACGATTAGGATTAGAGGAATAATATGGGAAGAGAATGGAGTAAAGAACAACGTTCCAAGAAGAGGAACCAGCATGTGCAAAAGCCAACAAGTGAGAAAGGGCATGGAAAATTTAGGAACACAGTAACTCAATCTACTTGAGGTATGGAATGATATAGAGCAAGAGGGTCATGAGAGAGGCTCATGAGGAAGGCTGGTGCCAGGTCATGGAAACTGGCTAAGTGTTATTTAGGAATGTGCAATTTATTCTCGAGGCAACTGGAACCCATTAAAGTGTTTAAAAGGAGAAATGGTAAGGCGTGTTAGCATTATAGAAAATCATTCTGGCTGCAGTGAAGAGAATGGGTGGGAGAGGGAGTTGGAAAGAGCTGGGGTTAGAAAGACCAGTGAGGGTATTGTTAAGTAATCCATATGAGAGATCATGGCCACGTGGATAAGAGGTAGGACTGCAGGACTTGGAATGTAAGAGAGGGATCATTGGGAGCTAAACTGAGGTATAGGGTATGTGACTATCAAAAGGTGTTCACAGAAGTGGATCCCAGAGAACTAATATCACTAGGAAGTAAAAATTAACGTTTAACACAAGTAGCAGAGTGAGAGAGCTGGAAGAGTGAGAACTGGCAAACAAAGAATAGAATTCTCGAGTTAAGATTTCAGAGGTGAGAATCCCTGGTGATGATAAAGCCCAGGAGGTGGCATTCAGAATTCATAATGAAGCAGAGTGGAGGTGAAGATCACAGACAGAAAGCCACAGGGGCAGTAAGTGTAGTGCTGGGTGAGATTTCCACATGTTTTCTGAATTTTAAAATGAAAAATGAGGCAGCAATGAAAACTGTGAGTCAGACATTGAACCGTTCAGTGGATGAGAGAGAATTACCAGGAGGTCAGTTGATGACAGAGGTAAGGGGGAATAGAGGTTAGTTGTAGATTAATGGCATCATACTGAGCGAGCCTGTCTCTATTACTCAGAAGAAACACGCAGAGAAAAACTTTCTTCAGTGACATTCTCCTGACATGTCCCAGATGGAAGCTGATTAGTCGCATAGTTACTCTTTCCCAAGTTACATCTTTGACATCTCTGGACCTCAGTTAAAACTAATCTCTGCTGATTCACAAGTATATTATCCCTTCGAGTCCCAGTTCTCCTGTTGTCCTGCTCTGATGGTTTCCCCTGTCCTAACATTAACAGCACCTTGGAAGTATGTGGATGTATGTGTGCCTGGGTATGTCCATGTGTGTGCCTGAGTGTGTGTCTGTGTGTGTGCTGGAGGGAAGTAAAGGTCGTTCTCTCTGTACAGTTGTGTTTCTCATTTTTGGCTCATAGAAATGGTGATCCAGCCAGGTGCAGTCATTCATGCCTGTAATCCTAGCATTTAGGGAGGCGGAGGCGAGAGTATTTCCTGAGCCCAGAGGTTCAAGACCAGCCTGAGCAACTTGGTGAGACCTTGTCTCTATAATAATATTAAAAAAAAAAATTTATCCGGGCTTCATGGTGCATATCTGTGGTTCCAGGTACTTGGAAGACTGAGGCAGAAGGCTTGCCTGAGCCTAGCCGGGTGAGGCTAAGGTGGCCATGAGTGTGCCACTTACATGCCAGCCTGGGCGACAGAGTAAGACTCTGACTCAAAAAATAAAATACAGTAGAAATGATGATCCTTTGGGTCCAAAAGAGAAAAAAAAAAGAGTCATGATCTAAGAAGTCAGATAAGTACAAAATGGACATAGACCAGCTTAAAGACTGAGAACTAAAGTTCAAGAATCACAAGAAGCAGCTCTGGGAAGGAGGCATGTGAAGTCTCCACCATGTTTTTAGAGAGACCACTGTGCTTGAGGTCCCAGATTCTCAGGATTTCACTGGAGCCAGAGTGAAATCACAGGTCTGTAAGAGTCAGTCTTCTTATTAATGAGGGGATGGGGGAAACAAAGGTGGGATGGTGGGGCAAAACAGGACTTACAGAAACAAGGATCATGAGGGCCTCTCATTCCAAAAGCAGACGCTGTGCCATGGGGAAGACTGGATCTTCTACAAGTCTGCAGACATGAACACCATTGAGAGCAAACACCGTAACTTCTCTCTCTGTCTCTCTCTCTCTCTCTTTTTTTTTTTCTGTCTTGAGGGGCCCTGCAATTTTTGTACAATGGCTTTAGGTGTGAATTCTCTTTTTTTCCTTTCTTTTCCGATTGAGATTCATCAGAACTTAAATACTGATGTCCCTTAACAGTTCTGGAAAATCTTTAACCATCATCTCTTCTATCGTCTTTGGTATTCTTTCTGTAACTTTAAATAGCTACATGTTGTTTTTTTTTTTTTTTTAACCATTGCCTTTCACTTTTCTTACTTATGCTTTCACATCCTGGATAATTTATTTTCCCTCCAGATTCAATCATTCTCTTTTTAGCTATGCAAATCTGTTGTATAATCCTTTCCTTGGATTTCTTAGTTTTAAGGTTTGCTTTTCAATGTCTCAAAGTTCTAGTTGTTTTTTTTTTTTTAACTAAATCCAGGACTTTAAATAAAGAGTTCCACTCAACCTTTCCTTAGACAGCAAAACTGGTGATAATTTAAACTAAAGACTAATGTGAAAGTTTGATGGTGGTATAAGCCTCAGAAAAAGCATCAAGACATGTTTGTGATCCTCTTATTTATTTAGTCATATATTCATTTATTTGTTGAGTCAGTCTCACTCTGTTGCCCAGGCTGGATTGCAGTGGCACGCTCACAGCTAACACAACCTCAACCTGCTGGGCTCAGACAATTCTTCCACCTCAGTCTTCCAAGTACCTAGACTACAGGTGCATGCCACCATGTCTGGCTACTTTTGATTTATTGTAGAGATGAGGTCTCATCAAGTAGCCCAGGTTGGTCTCAAACTCACAGACTCAGGCAATCCTCTTGCCACTGCCTCCCAAAAAGCTGGGATTACAGGCATAAGCCATTGCATCCAGCCTTGTGATCCTCTTCTAAAAGAGAGAATTTCTTTCTCATTCACCTTTACTTTGAATGGTTGGTACTCTGGGGTCCAAGCCACATTCAGGTTTTAGGCTTTACCTCCCTGCTTCCTTCCACCCTAGTCCTGCCATGGGGTTGTCAGAAACCACTGATACCAAAGCTAATTTTTTCATTTACCATTCAATATTCTTGCTTTCACTTCAAATTTGTATTCTATTCTTCAATTTTCATCAGATCAACTAGGTATTTAAAATTATTTTTAAAAATGATATAGCGATCATTTTTTATTGTTTCTGTAGTAGGAGCATTCAGGGTATCTAACTTGAAAGCCTCTGAGTTAAAAGAGAAGCAAGAGGAAGCCGGGCTCGGTGGCTCAGCCTGTAATCCCGCGCCTTTGGGAGGCTGAGGTGAGTGGATTGCCTGAGCACGCGGGTTCGAGACCCGCCTGGGCAGTGAGACCTCATCTCTACAATAAATCAAAAAATCAGCTGGGCATTGTAGCACATGTCTGTAATTCCGGCTACTCGGAAGGCTGAGGCGGAAGGATCGCCGGAGCCCAGCAGGTCGAGGCTGCGGTGGCCGGGAGCGGCCACTGCACTCCAGTCTGGGTGACAGAGTGAGACTCCAACTCAAAAAAAAAAAAAAAGAGAAGCAAGAGGAAGTCAGCTTCTAGGGAAGGAAAGATACTAGGGCCTACCGAGAGTGGTGGTGAACGTTACTGGAAGTGATGGAAGGAGAGAGTGTCACCAAGGCTCTCGAGTCACACAGGATGAGGCAGGAATCTAGTCTTTAGTCCAAAAGCGAGGAGGGATGGCCAGAAACTAAGACAATGGCAACCAAGAGAAGGTTGACTTGTGTTAGGAAAGTTTGGTATGTTTTATAAAAAAAGAGTGCATTTTATAATGGAGAAAAAAAAATTACTCCTCATCTTCAATTGACTGAAGATGCTTGAGAAACTGCGAGATTACCTGAAGAAAAACTAAATAGACAAAAGAAATAAAGAGAGATGAGGAACAGAACATTCATGAAGAACATGAGTTCAAAGGAGAGGCAAAAGATGGAAATCTTAAGAAAGAAAAGAAAGTACACACAAGTGTGTGTCTATGTCTTTTGGATGTGTTGTAGACACATGTCTCCAAAGAATACAATTTCCAGCTTTAGGGGTACATATCCACTAGCCATCCACAGGGAACTTGTGTTTCTTTGTCAGTTGTAGAGAACAAAATGGATAAGAGAGGAAGAGGAACTTTTCCATGGCCAGTGAAATGAGCTTTCATCAATAATATTTGCTTCTTACTTTCAGTTTTTATAGGATTTAACTTCCTCCTTAAAATTCTTTAAAATGATTTTTTAAAAATCTCTTGATTTTGATTTAAATAAATACCTAAAGGAAAAAATATTTTCCTACTCGTCCATAAATTCAGCAAACAGATATGGAGGACCCACTATGTTTAGATTCCTGTATAGCCAGTACCCCTGAGATTTTAGTCCAATATGTGACACATAATTAGACCCAGACAGAAACATTGGGTCTTTTTATTTGAAGGCAAATATAAGTCTTCATATAAAAGCTGATTCTTGCATTACTATATGACTATGGACTTAAGAGTACTTTGAGATATAATCTCTTTGCCAACATGCAAAAAATAATTTTAAAATTTCCAATCTACATTTGTTAGTTTTGAAAGACTTCAATTTCACTTTATTACTAATGTATAAAGAACTTAGAGTTAAGATCTCAACATTGGCACATTTACAACTCCCTCTACATAGGTTGCCATTAAAATGACCAAGGGACTTGTTGACAAAAACAAATACATTTTAAAAAGAAAGAAAAAGTCTTCACCAGCCTAGTTAAACATAGAATAGTGACAGTCACTCTCCAGAACACATGGAGAGATTTCTATTCTATGGAGAGCAAGTAGAGGAGGAATGAAGAAAGGGCACACCTAACCTGCCACCTCACAGCAAACACACCTGGGAGCACAAACGATCTCAAAGTAGCCGTTGGTGCTCTCCATTGGTACAGTCTGGAACCTTCTCTAATGTCAAAGCCCAGTGAGTGTAGTGCATGTTCCAGAATTAACGTTTTTTTCCCTGGTTACACACACACACACACACACACACACACACACACACACCACACACTGACTGTCAATCAAAATAAAGAAAATAATATCACCAAAAAACAAACAAAAAATGTGCACCTCCTCACTTGCTCTAGTCTCTTGGGTCTCTCATCTGCCTAGATGTATCCCTTTTCCTCTTCCTTTGGACCCAAAAGATTCAGACAGGGATCTACCCCATGACTGATAGACTCCATTTCAAGCATAATTCTTGCTTTATAAGATGGTGTAAACAAAATTTTAAAACGGTCATTCTCACACTTACAAAAATACATTCCAATTCGCAGCGAGAAAAGTGCAAATATTTTCATCTTAAGATGAATGCAACAAACAGTAGGAAATTAGAAAATGTTTATTTATCTTAATAAATATGGACAATCATTATAATGAGAAGTGATATGCAAAATATTGCCAATTCAGCAGCCAAATGGTATCTTTTCAAATTATTCGAAAACATCTCTCTTTATTGACTTTCCCCCTCATGTTTAAACATAGGGCAGTATTGGGATTTAGGGTTTAAATCTTGGCTCTTCAAATTCTATCGGCTAAGTGTTTTCCATTTGGAAAAGCTTTTCTATACAAATAAGGAAAAAAATTATATGGTATCATGTGTTTGTAGCAATTAATAGATAAATTAAATGGAGCGACTCACAAAGGTGCCTATTCCATGGGAAATGCTAAGTACATGTTGGTTTTTCTTCCTTCATCTCATTTTCTTCCTTCTCTTTTCCTTCTTTCCATCTTCTCTTTCCAGTTACTATTTTATTTTTTCCATAATTGCATTTTTAAATATACATTCTGCATTTTCTTTTTTTTTTCTTTGAGTTGGAGTCTCAGTCTGTCGCCCAGACTGGAATGCAGTGGCATCTCACAGCTGCTGCAGCCTTGACCTGCTGGCTCAGGTGATCCTTCTGCCCCAGCCTCAAGTAGCTGGAACTACAGGCGCACACCACCAAGCCCTGTTAATTTTCTTTTTCATTTATTGTTGAGATGAGGTTTTGCCACATTGCCCAGGCTGGGTCTCGAACCCATGGGCTCAGGCAATTTTCTCACCTCAGTCCTCCAAACTGCTGGGATTATAGGTGTGAACCACCGCGCCTGGCCAACATTTTTTATTTTTTTACACTCATTCTTTTATATCGTGCAATCTCACAGAAGCCCTGTCATTTAAGTTCATGTCTGCCCATACACACTTATCTTTTTTCTAATTAAATTCTTTTGGCTTTCTGCTATTTTTCACATCAAAAGCCATTATTTCCCCTTTTAGGGCTGTTTTTTGCATCGTTGTATGTTCTAGCCTGGCTCTGTTAACTTCAGATTCCATTCCACACCAAATTCATTCACCGGTAGTGTAATCAGAACATGGCAAGGGATTGTGGGAAAAATAAGGCAGAGATGTTAGTAAATTAATTAATCTGATATGTACAGTGTAGAAGTTAATCATGAAGGGTGTGGAGGCAGACCTTGGTTGAAAACACAGCTTCTCTACTTTCTGGCAGTGTGAACATGATCAAGTTATTTAATTCCCTTGGTCTCAGTTTGCTTAAGCTTCCTGAAATCCTGAGGTAAAAAGGAGATAATAAGTAATACAATTAGCACAATGCCTAGTGCATAATAGCTAACGTGTGGAACACGCACTAAAGTTTAATTCATATTAATTTGGGAATCTTCCAATTGAATGTTGGAAATTAAATAGGGGGTAGGATTGGTAGTAGTGGGAAATTGCGGGGGGGGAGCACACCTCATCAACAAGGGTACCTGCATAATGAACATTTGCATACCTAACCCTGAATTGTACTCTACATATTTACAATGAAAATTTTTTAAAAAGAAAATTAAATAAAGCGCAGTGAGTGACATTACTGAAAATTGCTTTGAGTACTTTTGTGTTTATCTTTTTAATCTCACATTTTTTCATAGCTCCTTTTTTTAAAAATTCAGAGCCTTGTAAATTTCCTAACAAATATGAAAAAAAACTTTTGTGTTTGAGATTCAGAAACTGTAGAACATTTTCAAATATTTACAAACAGAAAAATAATTCTGTTAGAATGGTCACTTAGATAGACTCTTAACTCTGAAGGCTTGGCTAAAAACTATTTGCTAGGATGAATAATATAACAACATGTGGTGAACGGAAGTGATAGGTGGACTTTTGAGTACAAGAATGTTTTTCTCACTTCTAGCATTTTGAGTATTTCATTTCATATTTCACCAGCTATCAACAAGTGAAAAAGTATTGATCTGGCAAGTTTTAATTAAAACTCTTGACTTCATTATTTCTGTAGGTAAGTCATATCTTTCTTAGGTTTGTCATTTTCATTGCAAGGCTAAAGCTTTAAATTTTGACATTTGGTAGTGATACATCTGTCAAGATTCATTTTCAGTCATACATAAACACATCATTTGCATGTTGATTAACTGCCACAATTTCCTCTGTAACAATCTCAGATCGGAAGTGCACATTAATCACAACCGAACAAGATTTCCATTCGTTCCAAAAACACATACAAAATAATTATTGTTTTTCTGAAGAAAATCTATAGTCAATGTGCAAATTATACATTTTGTTTATATAAGCAATCTCTAATTGATGTTTTAATTGTGCATTTGTTTATACATAAAATTTGGACGTTCAAATCAAGGACTATAAACATAGAAAATATCTAGCCAAACTAAAGTGCAAACTTCATGGAAGCAAATGAAATTGTGTGGTTTCTGGAGGGAGTTAAACCCACTAGGGCATTTACACCCAGTGGCATTACCTTCTGCAAAGCAGGCGAGGGAGCTCTTTCCCACAGTATTCTGAGGCATCACCCAGAAGAGAATCAGGTGTAAGAAGCCAGCCCAATCAGAGCACAAATTCAAGCAGCACCGGGGCGACACTGGGTTTGGAGAGGGGAAGAAACATAGTTAGATCTATCACAGCTGGGAGTGGGGTTTGGGGGGAGGTTCTTTCTCAAGTCTGTGGAGATTTTCAGAGATTTCAAATAGTTTGGGAGAAATACTTAAGTTACAGTGTCTACTCAGAACCAAAAAAGGAGGGCTTTTAACTCAGTAAAGGCCATCCACGTGCATTCCCGGCCTATAATCTCAAGTGTGTTTAGGACCTACATTTGCTAACACAGGGAGCATCTTCTGACCAGCTTCCGCTGGGCAGATCATTAGGGTTGCTGAGTTTGGGCAGTCTTTCCTAGTGGGGTAAGGCTCCAGAAGGCGGCAGATGCTACACCTCTGAATAAGCAGTGGACTCTGACTTTGGATTCTGGATCCCTTCCTTTATATATCTTTTAAATGTTCTGAAATACAAAATGCAAGTTCACGGTCTTGGAATTTTGATGCTTTGAACTGCCTCTGCCCTCTTGAAAGAATAGTTTTGGCTATTTATTTGGGGAACTCCACAGTTGGAATATCCCTGAATTCTTTTTGTCCCACTTCTGTGTGCACTTTGATTATCCTGAGTCTCAACTTCTTTACTAAAAGCATTTTGGAATCACCAAATTGTTTCCCACAGAGGCTGTACTAGTTTACACTCCTATTAACAGTGTAAAGGTGTTTCCTTTTCCCGCATTCTCTCCAGCATCTGTTGTTTTTTTAATCTATTGGGGAAGGTAATCCTGACCGGAGTTAGGTGGTATCTCAGTGTGGTTTTTAATTTGCATTTCTTTGATGATTAGTGAGGCTGAGCATTTTTTCATGTATCTGTTGACTGCGTGTATGTCTTCTTTTGAGAAGTGTCTATTCATATCTTTTGCCCATTTTGTAATGGGGCTGTTTGCTTTTTTCCTTTCAGCACATTTCAGTTCCTTGTAGATCCTAGATGTTAGGCCTTTGTGAGATATACAGTTGGCAAATAGACCCAGAGGAAATCAAATCACTCTATGAAAAATATACCCCATGCATGTTTATTGTAGCATTATTCACAAGAGCAAAAACATGGAACCAACCATGCTGCCCATCGAAAGAGGACTGGAGAAAAAAAATGTGGTACATATACATGATGGAATATTACGCAGCCATAAAGAAGATTACGAGTTTTGAAGTAACTTGGTTGAACTTAGAGTAAAATACTGAGTGATATATCACAGAAGAAAAAAATGAGTGTCACATTCTCACTCATAAGTGGACCTTGAACAATTACCATAATACTATAAGAAAAGGATTGGCAGTAGTGGGAAACTGCCAGGGAAAGGGGAAAAAAACTCATCAACAAAAGTACCTGCATAATGATCATTTGTATACCTAACCCTGAATTGTACCCCACATTCTTTGAAATTAAAAATTGAGAAAATAAATAGATAAATATTTTTTAAAAAGCATTATTGGAAGCACAGAAATATTATTTTAGTACACTATGATAGTGTCTTATACTATTCAGCCTTAAGACTGTCTACATAGTGACTATATTAATAACATGTGGGTATATTTTTTAGAGAATGATTGTCTTTTATCCTGTCCTACTGACTTAGTTTCATGTGCTGCACATTATGGAGACACGGAGGTATTCATCTTATCACAATTACTGTCAATAATGTCAAAGTGAAAGTATCATACTATTGCTTTTAGCAAGTCAACAGGTCTTTCTTCATTTCAGCAATGAACAGAGTATGAAATCAGGATTAATACTGAACCATGACAGAATATTAAATTTCATATTAAATTTATTCTCAGAAATAAATAAAAACATAATCTGTAACATAGATTATTGTGTTGAAATGATGACATTGCTTTTATTTATTTATTCATTTATTCATTCATTCATTCATTTTGTGAAGATGAGATCTCTCTATGTTGCCCAGGCTGGTCTTGAACTTCTGGCCTCAAGCAGTCCTCCCCTTGGCTTCCCAAAATGCTGGGATTGCAGGTATGAACCACCGTGCCCAACCAACGACATCTTTTAATAGATTTTTAGCATTCACAAAATAATTGAGAATGAGAAACTATATGTTTCCAGGGAAAAGCAAGAAAATTGAAACCATGTATTATGTTGTGTGTGTGTGTGTGTGTGTGTGTGTGTGTGTGTGTGTGTCTATATATATATGTATATATGAATCTAAGATAGAGATAGAGATAGAAATAGATGCACATGGCTAGATAAGGCAGTGCGGTGAAATAGAAAGTAAAGGATAAGAAGGAAGGAGAAAAGCAGCTTACAAGTATGGACCAGTAATCATGATCTGCCTTTTACATTGCTTCCACATTTCTTAAGTTAAAAGGAAAACATAAATTGTTTATACAAGAAATAGTTCTGTCCCATGGAAATATGTTCTGTTTCATTTCCATAGTGAATGAAGAGCATTAATGACTTAAGTCAGATTATCAAGAATAACTTTTTCAGATACGAATGTATACCTTTTACTAAGCAATTTTTTTCCAGCATCTTCTTAAGGTTCCCTTGCTGCCAGTTTGCCCCCAGTCTGCTCAGCTCCTGATGACTGGCCTGTTGCTGTCCTGGGCCCAGAGATATGCCTCTTGCTGCTTCCTTCCCTTTCCCCTCCTCCTCTTCTGCCTCCTTTCCTTCCATCCTTCCCCACCCACCATTCCGACCTAGGCTCAAACTGTTCTTCCCTGCCTGGATGGCTCTTGTTCCATTTACTTCCTCTGTCATCGTTCTCTGTGTGCCTCTTGGGTTTTCTCTCTGCCTTTCATATTGTTTTGTTTGTTTGTCTTTTGCTTTTTCTCTCACTTTCCCTTTGTCTATCTCCTTTCTTCCTCCTGCATTGAAAGCAATATAAAATGGACCTAATACCTTTCAAAAATTTGGTAGATACATTAATAAAATGTTGTGTTTCTGTCCTAGTTTCAAAAGAAGGTAATTTTAATTTAAAAACAATAGTCAAGCCACGGTAAAGAAAGGATATGTGTGGTGGGCGGATGCCCATGCCCGTGTGTGAGGGAGGGTGCACACCGCACATGCGTGTCATTCATGTTGTTTAGAAAATTCTCCTCTTGCACCATCTGACAGTCTCTGGTTCCTCTGGGTCATCCTTCAAAGTTTAGTGCAAATGTCCTTATAAATTATTACAAATCATTTGTCTATGCTTTCCTGCTCCTAGTTTAAACTCTCTCTCTTTCTACCATACTTCCTTACTGACGACCACTTCTCAAGTGTCTACTATGTGCCATAATTGTGTTTCTAACATTAAGAACTTGAACTCATCCTAACCACAACCCTTTAAGGATATCTCATCACTCTAAATTTACAGATGAGAAGCCTTGGCTCAGAGAGGCTAAGTAGTTTGTCTGGTGCTCCTTGGATAAATACTTCCGGCCCCGGGGCCCTTTCTCCGCCTGAGGGTCTCTACCTGCAGATCGTGGCATGGCAGACCCCTTATTTCTAATCATCTTTCCACTCAAATGTCATTTCCTCAGAGAAGCCTTTCCTGATCACCCAATCTAGAGAGTTCTGTATCATCCATACCTGTTTTATTTTTTCATAGTAGCTGTTACTTTCTGAAAGTAGCTTGTTTGTTAGCTTTACTTATATATTCTCTTTGTATTGAAGGAGCACAACCCAGTTTTCCACCACACCCTCAACTCCTGAAACAGTGCCTGGGGTTCTCATGGATGCTCAGGAAATTTTTGATGAATGAATGAATGAATGAATGAATGGAAAACTCTTGGACATATCCTCTGATTTTCCTACTTTATGCTTCTTCTGCTCCATCTTAATAGTTTGTATCCTATTTAAGATTATGTATACTGAAATATGTATATCCTCAAAAAGGTTTTGCTAGTAATGACTGACGGTATTAGTCAGGGTTCTCCTGAGAAACAGAACTGTGTGTGTGTGTGTGTGTGTGTGTGTGTGTGTGTGTGTGTGTGTACGTGAAAAGAGATTGTAAGATTTATTTTGATGAATTGGCTCACACAGTTAAAGAGGCTAGCAAGCTTAATACCTGCAGGGTGGGTCAACAGACTGGAGACCCAGGGAAGAGCTGATGTTGTGGTTGAAATCTAAAGGCAGTCTGCTGGCAGAATTCCCTCTTGCTCAGGGAAAGTCAGTCTTTTGTTCTATTCAGGCCCTCAACAGACTGGATGAGGCTCACCCACATTATAGTTGGCAACCTTATTTGATCCAAGCCTACCAATTTAAATCTCAATCTCATCCAAAACACCTTCACAGAAACATCACTTATATAATATATCCCCTGAATGACCAAACCACATTTTTCACCTTAATTGAATAATGGAATAATTCAAATCAGAAGGCACTTGAAAATGTAAAAATGTAAATATTTAGTAAGTAGCTATGACTTGCATGGCTCTTTGCTTGATGTTGGCCTTACATAGGTGAATAAAATACATTTCTCATATTCATAGGGCTTATACTTTGATGGTAAAATAAACATGTTCATAGTATGTATTATGATTTTCATTTGTAACATGAAAAGAAACAACCTAAACTGTCCCCACCCAGTGTCACTGTTGCACATTTGTGGCACTGAGTTTTGTTTCTCTGTACCCTGTCACTGTGTGTTAGCCTCCCTGCCCTTTGCCAGCAGTTACGTCCACAAAGGCACAGTTGTGTTTATCAGACCCTCAACACAATTGCTTGTGAATTTGGATCAGTGACTGGAATGCTCAGAACTTCAGTGTCTTCATTTCTAAAATGAGTGTAATACTGTCTACGTTGTCACAATGGGATGATAATGCAATCAACAGAAAGGCATAAGCTTCTAGTGGCAAATGGTTAGGAAGTATACAGAGGCAGGAAATACAGAGTGAAAAGATACATAAAGCAGGAAATAACACGGTGAGGTTTTGAAGACAGGTGTGACTTTTCATAGGCCCCAGTATTCCAGCGGAATGAGGTGGCTTTGGATGATGCCACCTGAGTGGGGCAAGGACACCTCTCAGAAGGAGAAGCTTCCTTGGGCATTTTCAAGTTTGTTTGTCTTGTTTTAATATGGCCTTGTGGTATCAACCAGGCTGCTCTGGAGACTGGCTACAAGCCTGCCTCCTCACTAGGTGCAAATAACTAGTGCAAAACAAAATTAGCACCTTCCTGAGTGTTTACAGGAAGGTGAAATAAGCCGAGGTTGTATTACCCATGATCAGGTTTCAGCAGGCCTGGGCGTCAGGTTCTGTGAGGACCCCTCCTGCAAACAACTAGCTCACAAAGATAATAAGGAAATGTTTAAAGCGCCTAGCACATTACAGGCACTCAATCAATTAAAAACTGGAATTTCATGACATGTACAATTCTGTCCATAATTCTATAGGATTAATTTGAGAAGATAATATTCTATGAGCTGATTTCTCTTTATTGCTCATGACAGCAAGTTGTTATTATTGTTATTTTGCACAATATTCCTCAGCGTTTTTGTTTGTTTGTGTTTTGTTAGGTTTTTGAGTCAGAGTCTCACTCTGTTGCCCAGGCTGGACTGGAGTGCAGTGGCACAATCACGACTACCACAGAATTGCTGGGTTCAGGCAATTCTTTTCCCTCCACTTTGTGAGTTGCTGAGACTACAGTTGCATGCCATCACACCCGGCAAAAATTTTTAAAAATTTATTGCTGAAATGAGATCTCTCAGTGCCATGTTGTCCAGGCTGGTTTTGGCCTCTCAAAGTGTTGGAATTCCAGGTGTGAGCCACTGTGCCCAGCCATTCTGCATTATAGATACAGTATACTATATCAAGAATATATTCAGAATTTTCATATTTCTAACCTCTTGTGCATTTGCTATTCCATAGTTCCTGAAAAAAGAGATATAATTAACCTTTGCAGTAACCAGTACTGGTGGATATAGAATATTTTATCCATTATATTGCTTGAAAACAACAGTGTAATGTATACACTTATGGGTGATTATTCAAATATTTCATTGATTTTAGTAGGAATGAGATTTTTCTTGATTCTCTTCATGCTAAGAATAGCAAATTATACTATTTCTGAATACAAATTACACAATAAAAAAGCCATTCAGTTGCACTATGTTACATATAGAAACATACAAAACTTGTGATTGTGCTTTGATGTAGACTTATTTGTACTGTCTACCATGTAGACCACTTCATCCCAGTTACTTTTACTGTATGCGGAAAACGTGAACAGACAGCTATTGGTAAAATTAAGAGATGGTTAAATAAAGTATAAAAGCAAATCTGATCATGTCATGTCTTCCAAACAGCATGGCACCCCCACCAGCATACACACATGTGCAGAAGAAACACACTCCTTAAATGCTTCATTGACTTTATATTTGTGGCTCCCCCATCTGTGTGCAGCCCCACTCATGCCACAGTGCCTCAGCACTCTGTTAGCCACAGTGACTTCCTTTCAGCGTCTAAACTGGTCACACCCTCTTGGACATGGGTGTTTTCTACCTTGGGAATGACTTTCCCTCTCCCTGCTGAGTTGTTAGCATCTAAAAATCCTTCAGGCCTTCTTTATAGAAGCTGTGTTCAACCTTCTGGCCTTCTGGATTAGATGAAATACTCCAATCGTAGATCTAAGCATTGCATAAGCTCTTCTTTGTCAAATTTGTCTCTATGCAATTTCAGATTTGCTATGTGAACACTTAACTGCCATGCCTGCCTCCTCATCCTGATTAAATTGTGGGCTCCATGAGGCCAACTTCTTGTCAGTTTCTGCTCCTCACTGCATTCCCCAGTGCCTAGCACTGTGCCCTGTAGTGCTAGAAACTTGACAGATATTTTTAGAAAAATGAAAAATGAGTTATGAACCATATGTGAAATCATTGTCATGTTGGCCAAGTTTCAAGCTCTTATATATTTCTGCAGTTCAACTATCAGAAGACATTATAGTTGGTTAATGTATCTGTTTGGAATATTGAAATAAAAAGATTTTAGTGAACGAAACGCTATTTGTTTCTGCCCTTGCTTTGAATTCCTTAGGGCACCCACTCATTTGCCAAATGCCTTTGATGAAAATGTTTGCATTTTCTATGATTTTTATTTGTGTTCTTGTCATCCTCAGGCAGCAGAATGCCTGTCTGACTCACTCTGACAGATCAGCTATGGCAGGTCTGCTGTTATAGAAAATTCTCCACCCCAAAGGCTCCATCTCCCCTGCAGGGAAGACTCCTAAGCAAACGCTGTCATTAGCAACCGTGCATTGTTGAAGGCACGCAGTGAGAAAATATGGTGAGTATTGTTTCAATGTACAGATTTTAGCAGAAAATCATGAAGAATTTTCAGGATATTCATAACAGATTGAAACAAACTTTAACCTAAATCTTGAGAACTTCCTTTGACATTTTTATTTTTCTTATTTTTCGTGCCCATCTTTTTAAGACTAACTAATTTGCTTTCACATCTTTCAGGGAAAGATGCATTCATCTGAGAATTTCTTTAGCTATATTATTAGATTTCACTTCACTTTTTACATAGTCTATTTCATATCTCTTGGTTTGAAATTGTCAAAAGAAATCTTTCCTATGGCTAGGACAATAGGCATACCAAACTTCCTTATATAAAAGCCCTCTTTGTATGTATGTGCAAGCATAGCTCACTGTTTTGTGAATCATAGGCAGTAAATATTTGTTGAATAATAAGCACTTAAAATAGTTTTATATGGATATGTTTTTCTCCTCACAAACCCTTCTGAGAAACAGTAACACTTTATTTAATTCAGTGACTACATTGTGTGTGTTCTTTTAAATATTTTAAAGTTATAAGCTAGAGTAATAAGTTCTGCATGTGACCACAAATGAGTGAATGTGCATAGATTTGCCCAAGAAAGGGATTCCCTATTGAAATAGCAGTGATTAAAATAATAGTGAGGACTAAAGTGGATTTGTTAATGAGTACTTCTAAGGTAAGTTTTTCACTGTTTTCTTTCAAGTTATTATAGTTCAAGGAATATCTATGTTTTGGGGATTATTAAAAAAAATTTGGAAGGAAAGAAAGGGTTTGAAACTCAAATATAAGATGTGATAGGAAAGAATGATTCATATAGTAAAAAATACTTATAATAGAAATTCTCTCATCATACTTGATTAGAACCTGTAGTTGGTTACAATGAAAAAGCAGTGAAAGTGAGAAATCATTGAAAAGTTAATATACACCTCAAATATCTTACTTTAGTCTAAAATATATATAAATGTTTATAAATTCAATAATCTTTTGAGATGGAACCAATAACAAGAGTACTATCTCCCGAATGTTTTTTCTTGCATCAACCACACTGATAACATATCATTTATATTTCCAGTTTGAGTTTCACTAGAGTAAAAACTTCACACTCACAAAGCAATCTAAAAGCATAAGCGTTTTCAACTTTATATCATATTTTATAGTTGTCTCTCTCACATTTAATTTAGCAGCAGTTTAAAAACCAGATCATTATGAAACATTCAAAGAAAAAATTATTTATTTTCATAATCACATCTCATTGCTTTTTATATAATGTTAATTAATTTGCATAATTACCATGACAAGTACAACTGGCTTTCACAGGTCAAGAAGCACACACAACTGATTTGGACTTTGGTAAGCAACACAGCTCAGAGAGGGGGTTGGGAGCAGAAGAGCCTAGGGTTTCCTGCAGAGTAGCATATCCATATGCCTGGGCATCCCCTTGGCTGTCCACATTTTATGGGTGGAAGAAAGAGCATTATTGAATCAAATGGTTTGGTTAATTCTAATTGAACAATATTCTTTTAAAATCTACATTTTTGTTATTTTAAAAATAACATGCTTATTATAGGAATTTGAAAATAAAGCGCACACACTGCACACCACCTGGAAAATCACTATAAATATTTTCAATCATTTCTCCAGTCTCTCGAAATCCACAATATTCTCTTCTCCATGGATCCCTTACAACAACAATAGTTTTAAACGCAGTCCATATTTTTAGCTAATATTGCATGTATCATACTAAAATATAATAGCATGCTCTTATAATGAGCCATTGTCTTTCTTATAACTCAAAAATGTCCATATTAGTGTTGGACCTATAACTAGGGTTTCCAGATGTCCTTCTCTTGCATAAACTCCCTGCACAAAAGAGAGTTTTTAAAAACAATATAAAAGATATATGTCACTAATATACAAATTATGTGAATGTTATGTTAAACATATTATTTTTTGGAATATCATTCTGCAGCAGTGCCTTAGCCATTTATTTTATTTTATTTTTTTGAGTTGGAGTCTCACTCAGTCGCCCAGGCTGGAGTACAGTGGCCGCTCCCGGCCACCGCAGCCTCGACCTGCTGGGCTCTGGTGATCCTTCTGCCTCAGCCTTCCGAGTAGCCGGAATTACAGGCGCACGCTACCATGCCCGGCTGATTTTTGATTTATTGTAGAGATGAGGTCTCGCCAAGTTGCCCAGGCGGGTCTTGAACCTGTGGGCTCAGGCAATCCACTCACCTCAGCCTCCCAAAGACGCGAGATTACAGGCTGAGCCACCGAGCCCGGCTTAGCCATTTTAAAATAAGAAAATGTGGGTACAGGAAGAATAAAGACAGCCCCAACCCTGCCAGGACATTAACAAGAGAGTCAGGATTAGAACCCAGGTCTCATCTTCTCAATATTGCAATATTTATGTGCACATGATTAAAGTGTGGCCATTATGATCTATATGAATGGTTTATGTAATGGTCTGAGAGTATTTTTTTTTCTTCCTAAACATATTTTCTTCAGCGAAGTGGCAAGTTTCTAGTATTCTTTAAGTGCATTTCCCAGTAATAATTTAAAATTATAGCAGTTTCCATGTAAGAAATTATAGAACAGCAACAAAATGTCCTCAAAAAACACAACTCTGGATTGCTTTTTTCAAAATGGCACCTGAAGTTAAAAGAATTTCATAACTTGTTAGAAATAAAAATGCCTTGTGTCATGCTGCCCCAAAGTCCTGTAAGTAATTTTGAAACCCAGTTTTAGGTTGTACAACTAAAATTAAGAACTGCCTTGGCTGGATTTGCTTTGCCAGACACCCAGCACAGAGCCACATGAAGACAGCTCATAATAGATACTTGTTGGTTGACTGTCTCCAATCATTTTTCTTTCTTTAATGTGATCTCCAACTCTCCAACAACACTGAATTTGTTTCATTTTTCTTCACTTCAAGCTTGAAGAGGAGACATGTCTTTTCCACTCATATTCCATATTTTGTGCTAGAGTCAGTTAAAACTGTTCCCTAGAGCTAAACACCAAAGTTACAGATATCCTCATTTTGTGCATGTCCCTCAAGGGCACCTAGGAAAAAAGAGGCAAAAGTGACTCAGCTTCCCCTACCAGCTTCACAGAAGGGTTGTGCTTCTCTGATAATTGAGTGGGTGGGGATGTGGGAGGGGATATGATTTTCTTCCCCTTCTTCACTCTCCCCTGTTAGATTAGACCAGATGGGGAAGTCTGTGATCCAGCGCCACTTGAAATATGCAAAGAATTGCCCAGACGTTAGATCCGAAAATGTAGTTTATCTAGAAGGTACATTGGAGAGATAGAGAGAGAGAGAGAGAGAGGAGATTCATCTCTCCAAGGTAGGGAGGGGGTCCCTAGCTTAGGAAAACATGGCCCAACCAGAACTCAAAGAGCCACATGACCGAACCAGGGCTTCATTCCATTTTTGGCATTTCACCCTTTCCCCCCCTTTACAGGGCTACAGAGGAAACTTTTCTACGTATAGGTTGTAGACACAATATATTGTTGGTTACTGCCTAAAAGTAAGTAAAGGCCCTTATACAGATTAAAAACACCAAGATCTGGCCGGGTACAGTAGCTCATGCCTGTAATCATAGTACTTTGGGAGGCCAAAATGGGAGCTTCACTTGAGCCCAGGAGTTCCAGACCAGTCTAGGCAATGTAGTGAGCCCCTACTTCTACAAAACATCAAAAAAATTAGCCAGCTGTGGTGGCGTATGCCAGTAGTCCCAGCTACTCAGCAGGATGAAGCAGAAGGATAGCCTGAGCCCAGGAGGTTGAAGCTGTGATGAGCCATTGACTGTGCCTCTAGTCTGAGTGACACAGCGAGAGCCAACTCAAAAACAAACAAAACAAAACTCCAAGATCTAGAAAAGTTAACAATTGTACACAAAGCTCTAATATAGTTTAAGGTTCTACTTGTAGTCATTCTACTAGGTTTTAAATGTTGATTATAAGTCTTTGCAGTGGCCAGGCTCGGTGGCTCAGCCTGTAATCCCAGCACTTTGGGAGGCCGAGGTGAGTCGATTGCCAGAGCCCGCGGATTTGAGACGCACCCAGGCAACTTGGCAAGCCCTCATCTCTACAGTAAATCAAAAAAATTAGCCAGGTGTGGTAGCACATGCTTGTAGTTCTGGCTACCTGGAAGGCTAAGGCGGAAGGATCGCTGGAGACCAGCAGGTTGAGGCTGTGGTGGCCAGGAATGTGCCACTGCATTCCAGTCTGGGCAACAGAGTGAGACTCTTTTACACACACACACACACACACACACACACACACACAAATTTGAAAAAAAAAGTCTTTGCTGTGATGATATTAAAGATTTTTTTTTCTTCAAAGTTTAAGGAATTAGAGTAGACAAAAGTATAAAATAGCGGTTTGGGTAGGGACGGTGTATTTGCATTGACAGATTCAATTTCAAGTCGTCAAACTGCAACAACTCAACCTAACTTAGTGAAAAAGCTCTGGAGTACTTATTAAACTCCCAAGTTGGATTTCAGGTGCAGAACCATGCTCTGGGACCGCTTGGCTTCTGTTTCTGAGTTTCCTTCATTTGTCTTTCTAGCCACAAAATCCTTTTCTCTGTGCCTTTATCCTTACTGGAAACTTGTCTACCAGCAACTCCCACATCCTGTTTAAAGTGAGGCTGCTCTCCACAACCTTCTTTCTTTCCCAAATGGAAAAGTTCCAGGGATGGGACTAATTGGACAAGCTCTGGTCAATTTGACAGAGCCAGTACTAGGACAAGAAGGTAGACAGAAAAGTGTGTGTGGTTAGGGCTGAGTGGGGCACAGTCTTGATGGTGACAAAGCAAAACAAGGGGTCCTTGCAAGAACTGTAATCTTTCATTGATAGTCAAGCGACCAAAACAAATCAATTCAACAGTTACTGAGCAGCAGATGCATATCACTGTAACCTTTGATCTTGCATCCATGACATTTTCAGTCATTACAGTCTTGTGTCAATGAAATAAACACCCATGACTTTTTCCATTCAGAATCCCTTCTCATACTGGGAAATGCCCCACCATTCTTGTATCTATGAACTCACTCCTCTGCATAATATAACTGAGGTGTCTGTGGAAGATGACTATTTCAGTTTGTACATAACACACTGACATATTTGAAAGGCCCAGGTATGCCCATCTGACTATACTGGGTCCCTTCCTGAGATACTAAAACTTAAAAGATGTCCACTTATATACGTAATTTCAAATTGAACCCCACATTTTTAAAATAAAATATATATTTAAAAACTGAAAAGAGAGGGCAGTCTCTGATGACTGATGGTGAATGTATAAATGAGGAAGGCATTGGCAGGTATACTTTATCATACATTTGAAGAACAAAGAAAGCTGGAATGCAGTGAGAGAAAAATAAAAGAAAAAAGTTAACAAGTGGAGAGAAGCAGAGGCAAAGAACGGATCGTGGTTCAAAATCATTTCCTGCACCTCCATCATCCCAGCACTCCCACAGGGCGTTATGTAAGACCTCACTGGCTGTGATGGTGGTGGTGATGAGTGCTCTCTGGTTGTAAATCACTGGCTCTTAAGCCCGTGTTTCCCTTTATTGCCTGTCTTTCCCTACTGCTACTTTTAACTCTATTGCAAGCCACACTGTATTACTGTCACCTTTGTAAGCCTATCATATTGAATTTCAGTTTTGTCCATATTTCATTTGGATGTCCAATTCCCCCCTTCCCTCCTGTCCCACCATATTTACTTGTGGGTTTTAACTTAAAACTTTCTTCTTCAAGGACATCTGCTTTGACCCCTCCCTGAGCATTAAAGCATCTCTTTCTGTCTATTCTAGCGCTAACTTTGTTATGGTACATTCTAGTTAAATGCCTATTTGCTTGATTAAATTCTCTGTTACCAGGTGGACTCCTTGAGGATGTGGACCATAATTGCTTTGTTCAACACTGTGCATCGAGCCCACCTAGTACAGTACCTGACACATAGGGGTTAGGCAATAAGTACTGTTGAGTAAATAAAGTGGTTAGTATACATTTGAAGAGAATTAGGCTCAGCATAAGTGAATCTCTAGGTCAAATAATCACCTAAATTTTGTCCTAATTAAGCACTCTCCAAAAATACTATACCCAATGAGTCTGTTTGTTTAGGACAACAATCCTCATACATTATTCCTAGCAACATTGAGCTGTTTGTCATTCCATAACTCCATCCTTTTTCTCTTCTCCCAATCTTTGCTGGTGCCAGTCAACTCTTGTTATGACGTGGGCTCTTCCTCCTCCCACTTCAATATGTAACTCCATCCATTCCTTTCAGAAAGATTTTCGAACTCCTGAGTGAAAGTTCCTCTCCTTCACTCTCAAAAACCTTGGCTTTTAGTTCAAGTTCTGTTTCTAATGCATCACACAATATAGGACAAATAACCCCAGCCACTTTGGTCTCAGTTTCCTTATTTCTCAAATGAATGGGTTGCCTGGATCAATAACTCTATTTTTCGTAGGCAAATTACTTTATTGCACAAAAATTTTTTATAAAGTCCAATATTTACATTGATGGAAGTCTTACCAGAGATCAAATGTGTCTTCTTTTTCCAGTGAGCTAAAAAGTGTCTTGGGATCATGGGAGGGAAGCTGGTTCACCTTATACTGCCTAAAAGGCACTACCCTGTGGACACCTTGAAACCGCCAGGAGGAGCTTCCCTTGGAAGACAGACCACTGTGAGGATCTTCAGTCATATCATCACATATGTTTAGTCTCAAATTTAAGAGGAGATAACCACTTTCTTTGTTGTCTGAAAGTTAAACAAATCATTCCCAAGTGGATGCTGAGGGAAGGATCATAAAGAAGTGAACGTGGGCGACTCCCTTAGGTCCTCTCCCACTCTGGGAGCTTTTCTGTCCTTTCAATAAATCCTGCTTTCCCATAACAACAACAAAAAAAGTGAACATAAAACTTGTCCTGAAAAATCACTCCATGGACAAGCTGGGGCCTTGGCAGAGGATGCACATGGGCTGAAAATGTAAACATTAGAAACTAGAAATTTCAAGTTTTCAATCTGATAACCATGGGACAAATCTTAACATTTTATTAATTTGATTATTCATAATTTCTATGCTACCAGGTCAAAAAGAAACAACATTTTCTTTTTTTTCTTTCTGGACCTCAATCCTGACAGAGAAAATATTGTATATGATTCTAAAAAATGAACACAGACAAATCAGAATGATTATACTGGAAAAGTTGTCCTTTTTTTGACCAATCTTTAGGATAGAATTTTATAATTCTCACAAAGCAAATCTTTTTGGCATTATTTGTATTTCATCTACCCATCAGGAAAACAATTACTGAAAGTGTCAAGACCCAAACCTTAGATGGGTCCCTTGAATTGATTTATTTGCTGTAACTAAAATTTAATAGGTTGCTAAGAGAGTCAAGTCAATGGTATAGTCTCTTCTAAAATCCCTTCTAACTATCTCAACTTTTCTTACTGACTCTGTATAGAAAAATTACATTCTAGTCAGATGGCTAAAAATTCATATTTACTGGTATTTGTTATTTTAAACAAAGACTGATACTTCTGCAGTTTGGCTTGACTTGCTTTTATACTTTTGTATCATTGGTATCAATATGACACAGAAAACCTATTTAAAGAATAATGCAGTCGGACTTGGTGGCTCAGCCTGTAATCCCGCGCTTTGGGAGGCTGAGATGAGTGGATTGCCTGAGTCCGCGGGTTCGAGACCCACCTGGGCAACTTGGCGAGACCTCATCTCTACAATAAATCAAAAATTAGCTGGGCGTGGTAGCGCGCACCCGTAGTTCCAGCTATTTGGAAGGTTGAGGTGGAAGGATCGCCGGAGCCCAGCAGGTCAAGGCTGCGGTGGCCGGGAGCAGCCACTGCACTCCAGTCTGGCTGACAGAGTGAGACTCCAACTCAATAAATAAATAAATAAATAAAAAGAATAATGCTTGGTTAGAAATACAGCAATAGTATAGAACAAGATGATTTGTTTTAACCGATCTTCGAAGGAACCTTACTGATACAGCATATAGCTTGGACTCAGATTCTAGGAGAAGAAAACAAAATATGTATCTTTATAATGTCACTTTTTTAAAAAGAATTGTTGAAAAGTTCAGCTTACTATGACTTTTCACAGAATTTAACATTAAAGTAATGCAATTGCTAGGGAAAATACATTATTTGAGATGTCATGAGAAACTAAGCCTGAGATGCTCTGGTCTCCTGGTACTTCTTGATTGGCTCAAGGCCAACTAAGTATCAAAATGGTCTTTGCTTCTCAATGGATGTTGATCAAAATATGGGACTGCATTTCACAAGCATTGACTTCTATAAAGAGCTATGAAGGTTGAGAATGTTTGGTTATGTATGCATTAATGCATCTTCAGTTTTACTGCGTTTTCTTCCAAACCTATTTCCAATTAACAACAGCAACAAAGAGCCCACAAACAAAACAAACAAAAAGGACTTGGTTATACAATATAGTGGACTGGTCAAAGTGTGTTCAAATATAATTTATGTAGCCCAACAGCTACATTTTTGTCTGGCATAAATGAAGGAATGCTTTAATTACTGTTATTTCATTTTCAATTTTAAATAATTTCCATATTTGGTTTTTAGGACAGATGTAGCCATATTGGTGTCATATCTCAAACAGTACCATTTTCCCCCATTAATTCTAATTAGGTTTCCTTATATGGCCAAAGAGAGGGGTGAAGCAAGTAGTCAATGAAGGCATTCAAAAGTAGTAATTTAGGGACAGAGAGTTTGCAATCACAAACTGTTTGGAAAAGAGATATTTTGAATGTCAGAAAATAGCAATCTATTGGTGACACGTACCAAGGGAAGACTCCCAAAGAAACCCAGAACTGATTTACAAAAAATTGTGTATTTATTCTTACATGTTTAGACTTCAGTCATCTTCAAAGTACTCTCTGTTTGATGCAATACACATATCTAGATGCTTTTTCCATTGCTCAAAACAGTTTTTGAACTTGTCAATTTTGATGCATTTTTGTGCTTCTGCCATTTTTTGTTTCACCTCTTCCATACTGGCAAAACATTTCCCGTTGAGGACTTTTTTTCATCCAGGTAAACAAACTAAAAAAAGTCACTCAGGGCAAGATCCAGTGAATAGGGACAGTGGGGCACAGGGGTCATGCCATTTTGGTCAAAAACTGCTGGACACTCAGCATGGTGTAGGCAGGTGTGCTCATATATCACCCATCAGGAAATGGGCAAATGTGTTGATAGAATCTCCTAAAGAATTCATTGAAGTCTATTGCGGCCTCTCACAACAGCACTAACTGGTATACTGATGCCAATGAATTCCTAGAACACTTACCCAACCAGGAATGCCTATATTACAAGAGACCTGCCCTCCGAAAGATAATTCTGGTTTTTTTGAGTCCCCCTAATACAATTTTTTTTAAAAAGGGTCCTTTTGAATTCTGAAGCGAAAAGGAAAGAAAAATTATTTGGGAAGTGAATGGTGTACTGGAAAATACTCTTCTGTTCAACGATGTATCTTAAAACTTGAAATATAGTCATTTCTCTTATTCTGTAATGTGTCTTATTTTGACACACCAAACACTAAATGGAGTGTAATAGATTTTATAAAAATGCCAAGACAGGTAGTAATTTACATGTTCTTTTTTGTATAAGAAAATCAATATTATGTATTAAAAACCTTGTGGAATGCTGATGCAGAAAAATCCAAGTTCCAATCAGTTCCCTTTGTACAGATAAATGGCCTGGGATGTAAACCAGGCAATGATTAGCTAACTTCTTTTCTGATCTATATTTCGAAGGTAGAAACTACAGAAATAGATAAGTTGACTATTTCTATTAAAAAATATTATGCTTACAGCTGAGCTAAACTTTGGGAAAAGATTTGAAAGACTTGTTTTTATTTTTGCAGCTAATTCATTCTACATTTTTAAATTAAATAAACTATTACTTTAGACTTGCATTTACCAAGCACAATCTCCTTTAAGGCTTCTATGATCTTGATGACATTTACATTTTGCTAAAAAAAAAAACCAAAAAACAACCAAACAAATAGTTGAGCTACCAAAAGCAACAATAATAAATACTTTACATTCTATGAAGTCTTTTCACATCTACCTAATCCACATAACAATTTGGGTGGGCAGAGCTGAGAGTAGACATAAATATCCTCGTTTTACAGAAGAGAAAATTGTGTTTCCAACGAGATAAATAGTTGACATTGTCCCAGGTTCCCACAGAGTGGCTGTCGCTCTCTGTAATTTTATTCGTGGTTAGAATAAGTCTTTACTTCAGGATCCAAACTGGCCGCCATCCAAGTAGGAAGCCATCATTGTTCAGGTCAAGGAGAAGAATACTTATGAATAAGGAGATATCCTCTCAGACAAACACAGGCAGCCCCTCTAATACAGATTTTTCAGGTCAGCCTGGGCTTCGAGAGTGTCAGCTCAATGGTTTAGCCAGTCGAGCCCCAGAGACGGTCAGCTCCAAGGGCTGGCAAGCCTAGCGCCAGAAGTGGTGACTAACGGGCTGGCAAGCCAAGCTCTGAGAGTGTTGTATCCCCCAGAAGTGTCTCAGCTTCGGAGTCTCGCCCTCTTGCAGCAATTCTCGCGGTTCAGCCAGCTGTTAAGCCGGCCTGGGGGTGGGGGTGCACGGCTCTTTGGTTCCAACAATCGTCTGCAGCTCTTCAGATTGGGGTTCTTGTCTCCGCATAGTCGGAAAACGTGAAAGCAGGACAAAATGAGAGGACAGAAAGATTTCCACAGTGGGAGAGGACCCAAGAGGGTTACCGATTTGGAGCTGAAACCTGGTGCTTATAGACCCCTAAGACAGAGGCTATTGGCTAGCACTAGCTGTGAGCTGATTGGTTGGCACTAGCTGTGCTGATTTGTCAGTACTAAAGACCAATTGGCAAGAGGTAGGGGACGAATGGTGAGCTGATTGGTCAGCACTTGGCATCGAGCAGATTGGTTGTTTTTCTATCCCAGTAGTGAGTACTAGCTTGAGAGGCTCTAAGGGAGCTTGTTTACCAACCTGAGTCTATCAGCCCAAGAGGCCTGCCCAAAGTTACTGGGAAACCCACCCTCTCTGCCTGCCTAGTCTTTCTCTAGCCACCTCCTCTCTCACCTCTTCCAGGAATTCCCAATCACTCTCCAAGCTGAGTGAGTTCTGCAACCCACACTTTGAAAGTGATGCCAAGCCTGTTAATTATGGTGGAATGCCTAGGAAAGGTGTAAAGGGATTTTCCCCTGTTTAACTTTGATTCCTTTTTGGTCGGGGTGGAAATAGTGGCACATATATGAGGTCTAGAGTAAAAAGAATAGAAAAATAGCTTACGTGCAAAACCCAAACTCCAAACTGATGAGATGAGAGGGAAGGGAATATCACTGAGTTTATTTTGGCAACTTATTTTTCCTCTTTCATAATTAACCCAGATTCCCTCTTCTAAATTCTTTTTAGAGAAACAATACTACAGTTCGAGTAGAAGTTCCCTCCCATCTCATTACCATGCCACTATTTCCTGAAGTGACAAATATTCTGAGGTTGACATGTACTTTTTCATTCATATATTTTATAACCATATTGTTTTATGTACATGCTAAGAGTTGCACAATTGGTAGTATAGTATAGTTAAGACATTGAATTTTACTTTTTTCCCTTACACGTAGGTTTCTGAAATTCAGTCTTGTTGATACATGTAAGCCTCATTTGTTTTTGTGAATATATAACAGAATATAAGTTCAGCAAGAGCAGAACTTTATTTTGTTCACTGTTCTTCCCTAAGTAACTTGAGCAGAATATTTCTTTAATGAATTGGTAAATTTGAGATAAAGAATTAGTATATATAATGAACAAATTATAATTGAATTATAAATGAATATGTGCTATTAGCTTTTTTTTTCTGTCTTTGATCTTAAGGTTATTCTGACTTCATAAAGTGAATCAGGTAACTTTTAAACATTTTGTGTAAATATATATTTATTCCTTAGTATTTGCTAAGGTCAAGTGCTTTCATGTGGGTAGATCCTGATGAATGATTGGATTCCTTTAATGTATAGCTCTATTAAAGTTGCTAAAAAGTTTCATCTTGAGCTAATTTTGGTAGTTCTTATTTGTCTACAAAAGTATTCCTGATGTCTACATTTTTAGATTAATTAACATTAGTTTACTATTGCTGCAAATGACCACAAATTAAGTGACTTACAACAATACAAATGTATGATGTCATAGTTCTGGAGTTCAGAAGTCTCAGATTGGCTGGCAGAGCCTTTTCCATGACTACTCCAGATTATGAAGATGGTCACATGGCTTGGCTCATGGCTTGGCTTTTACTCTGACCTTCCTGCTTCCCACCTGTAAGTACCTTTGTGATTATAATATACACACCTGAGTAATCCATGATACTCTCCCCATCTCAAGATCCTTAACTAAAAAGTCCTTTTTGCCCTGTAGGTAAGACAGTCACAGGTTTTGGAAATTAGGATGTGAACATTTTTAGAGGACCATTACTCTGTCTACCACACTTGACATCATCTTCTTTATTGTATTTTCTCTTGTCTCTCTAGATGTATTGCTTTAAGAAAATCAGAATGAATTTATTTCTTCCTCTATCACTTTCTCGTCAATTTGTCTGACACTTGCCTAGCTACACTCTTTACCCTGACAGCTGTGACAGGGTCGTGGGGTATGGCATAAAGATTGGAAAGGCACGATCAATCGTGCTGGGAATTCTGTTCAAGCAATCTCCCACCGCCTGTGATTTCTCACTACTTCGTCACACAAAACGACTTGCCGTCGTGTTCTGGGTGGATTGAAGTGACCCCCTGTAGGATGCTTCCTAACTCAGTGTTCAATGGAACGATGTGCATCCTGAGCCTTCTCACTCTGCACCCCACTCTCGGAATTGGTCACTCCCCGAGACCCAAGCCTCTGCGCCCCCTTTCTCTCCCGTCCCAGTTCAGGAGGTGAGCGGCTCACCTTACTTCTTCCTCGGGGCTGAGGCCTGGGCATGCGCACCAGCTGCGGTCGCGGGGAGGGGATCACGCTAGCTCTCCCCCGCCTTCCCCACCCCTCCCATCCTCCCCTTCGCCCCCTCCCCACTTCCCCCACACCGTCGTCCCGACTCCGGGACCGGTCCGGCTGGTTTTGACAGGCGGGGAATTAACCTGTCCCGCCCCTCCCTCGCCTCCAGCCGCGCAGGCTCCGCGCCTCCGCCCAGGTCCCCCGCCGCTCGCTGCGCCTACGTGCGGAAGCCGCGACACGGGGCTTGAATGAAACGCGTGTGGGTTTAGCGAGTGGTAAACCGCCAGGGGATCCCGTCTCCCCACAAACCGGCTTCTCTCCGAGGGGGAGGGGAGGGGGGGAGGAGGCCGGGAGCGGAGCATCGCTCCCGGGGGCGCGCGCCGCGGCGGGAGCGCCGGGGAGAGGCCGGGCCTCCCCCCATCCCCCCCCACCCGGCCGCGCCGCGCGTCGCCCGCGGCGGTTCCAGGCACCGCACTCCCCGCCCGGGCCGCGCCCGCCGTGGCAGTGACAGGCGCCCGCGGCCGGCGACACCGTCCGCCGACGAGCGGCGCCGCGTCTCCCCGGCTCCCAGCCTTCCCTTTCTCCCCGGCAGCCCGCGTCGCCCCCCTCGGCAACTTTGAGCGGCAGGAGAGGCAACTTTGACAGTGGCCGCGGGTCTGGAGCCGCGCTTCTCCGCGGCCACCGCGGCGTCGCCCGGAGCCGGGTCAGGCGGGCAAGAGTTTGGCCCGGCGCACCCGGGCAGCGACCGACTGTGGGCAACCTGTTTCCAGCGCGCGGGGAGCGGGGTGGTGCCGGCCGAGCGTCGCGGGGAGGGGGCACTTGTTTGTCTTTCCCTCCGGAGACCTCGGCTTGCCGCTGGAGAAAGAACGGCCGAAAGGATGTAAATAGGCAAAGCGACTGTCACCGGGAAGGCGACCACCCCCCGGCGGGGAGCGGGAGCGCGAGGCTTCGTCCAGCCTCCTCCGCCCCCGCTCGCAGCATTCATCCACAGTCAGGTTGTTGATTGCAACTTTTCAAGGTCAGCGGCCGGGAGTAGCGGTTCCCTCGAGGACCCTGAGGGCACACCTCGCTCGGATTGGATCTGGCTGAGGAATGCCCAGGACGCCAAAGGAGGAAGCGTTGTAGGGGCGTGTGTGTGTGTGTGTGTGTGTGTGTGTGTGTGTGTGTGACCCCCAGGGCCCATCCCCCACCCTCCCTGGGATCTCCGGTCCCCCGCTGCCCGGGCGGGGGTGAGTATGCGACATGCGCCTAACTCTCAGCAGCAACTTCGGCAGCAGGTGTCGGTCCTAAACAGGTGCCCTCGCCACGCCATGCGGGCCCCGGGCGCACTCCTCGTCCGCGCGTCGCGGCTCCTGCTGCTGCTGCTGCTCAAGGCTTCTGCCTCGTCTGCCCTCGGGTCCGCCCCTGCGCCCAGGAACGCAACTTGTCTCGGGGATAGCTGTTCTACACTGACCCAGCGCCGCGGCAGGGACGCTTGGGGACTGGGAAGTCCGGCTGGAGACGTTCTGCGAGCCCGTGCGCCCAGGGAGGAGCAGGAGGCGGCGGTGCTCGGGGCGCCCTCCTGGGACCTGCTGGCTGTCCCCGGGGGCGGTGATCCCGGAGCGGGCAGAGGAGCCGAGGCGTCCTCAGCCGGACCCTTGGGAGCTCCAACCGGGTCGTCTGGCCCCTGGAGGTGGAAAGGTGCTCGGGGCCAGGAGCCCCCTGAAACTTTGGGGAGAGGCGACCCCACGACCCTCCAACTCTTCCTGCAGATCTCGGAGGAAGAGAAGGGTCCCAGAGGGACTGGTATTTCCGGGCGCAGGCGGGAGCAGAGTGTTAGGACCCTGCCTGGGGTCAGTGATCTTTTTTATTGGCCAAGGAGAGCTGGGAAAATCCCGGGTTCCCACCAGAAGCCCCCACCGAAGACGGTCAGTGGACCCGCAGGGTACGAAGGGCGGACAATCGCACCCCCCGGCAGAGCGCTGGCCCAGAATGGGTCCTTGGGTGAAGGAGGCCACGAGCGCGGGGGTCCCCGCCCGGGGAACAGCACCAACCGGCGTGTGAGGCTGAAGAACCCCTTCTATCCGCTGACCCAGGAGTCCTACGGAGCCTACGCGGTCATGTGTCTGTCTGTGGTGATCTTCGGGACTGGCATCATTGGCAACCTGGCGGTGATGTGCATCGTGTGTCACAACTACTACATGCGGAGCATCTCCAACTCCCTCTTGGCCAACCTGGCCTTCTGGGACTTTCTCATCATCTTCTTCTGCCTTCCTCTTGTCATCTTCCACGAGCTGACCAAGAAGTGGCTGCTGGAGGACTTCTCCTGTAAGATCGTGCCCTACATAGAGGTAATGCCTTCTAGGGAGTCTCCGGTTCCTGGTTTTACCCATTTCGGGGACCAGAGCATCAAAAATCCACTGGTCGCGCTTACCTGACTGAATCCCTTTGCTCTTTTTCGGGGTCCTTCCTCCATTTCTCTTTCCAATCATTTATGCATGTGTGTATATTTAAAAAGAGGCAGCATAGCTCAATCCATCTGCTCCTGGGTGGTGAAGAAATGATCTTATAATGTACATATCTTATAATATACAATCCTAAAGCTCTCTCTCTGAAAATGGCGTTATGTATAATTCTGATTTGGCACCTGTCAGAGATGCTAGGGTTAAATAAATGGTTAGCCCAGGGTTGTCATTATCAGAGCCTACAAGGAAAAAAATAATTAACATCTATCTCCTAGATTTCTAGTGCCTCAACATGATTTCCTCTCAAGAAGATTATTGCATTTCTCCTTAAACACTGAAGTTAGAGTAATAGTTTATTTGGGGGGGGGGAAGAAAATCCACCTTTCTTTATCAGTTAGCCTCTTGATATATTAATAACCTCTCAGAGTAGTTTAAGGGTCTGACTGTCTTCTGTCAGACTATCCCATCTAGATTTTATGAAATTTCTCATTTCTCTCTTTTTCCTTCTCAGTTTCCTAACAAGTTTGTTTATTTTTGTGTGAATGAACTTAAGCAAAAATAAGAGTTTGGTCACTGTGGCACAGAATTTGTTTAACATTTTCAAAGTATATATTTGGCATTTGTTATGGGTATAAAGGATTTTCTAAGACTAGAAAATTTTGCAAGAAGAAGGGACCCATGTGATAGGTTCCAAACTTTGGAAATTAAAATCATTTTGAGTGAAATGTTACTGCTTCATGCTACAGCTAGTGTCCCAAACCATTATTGTGGTAGCTGGAATTTGCTCTTTAAATGGCCTCTCTTTAAACATCAGCTCTTGGAAGGGACCCAAGTGTTTTGCTGCCAGTTGTGTTTTTTAGCCAGCTGGCCCTTGATTTTCTCCATTCAGACTGTCCATTTCATTTATGGAAGCAGAAAAAGGGAAACTGTAAATATTCCAGAGCCCCTGATCCTGTCTGGCACCAGGGCCAGTGACACTATGTTCAACATTGTTCCAGGGCCTAAAGTTAAGGGATAAGTAAACAGAGAACTATACCTACTTAGAAGGACCAAGGCAAGAGACAGTAAATAAGACCTGTTATCCTGACAGGCATCAGACGCAGAATCATTCCAGGACTACTAAGTCAGCTGTTGCTACTTTATCAGAGTCCAGCATTTCTCTTGTTGCCAAGCTTGAAGTATCTCTGAAACATCTAATTTATTTGCAGGACAGTTCATTTTTGAATTGTGGAGGTGGCAGCTGAACTTGTGTTAAAGAATATGTTTCTATTTACCAGTTGCCTTTCTGGTCAGTTTCAATAATTTCTCTGATTGTTTGAATAATGCAGAAGAAAGTGACTTATGCAAGGAACAGACAAGAAGTAAGCAATAAAGTGGGCAGAAGAGATGCCCCAATAAGAGAAAAATGTATTAGCTTGTCTCTTACTATTCTGGACATGTAAAAATCTTTATACATTAGAGGGGGGGAAAAAAGCAATAGAGAGAACAGAAAAAAGAAAAACAATCATCCAAGTTTTTGACAGAAACTTTAAAAGAATTCTATGAAGTTCAGGAAAAAATATAAAAAAAACTTTGGTTCATTTTATGAGACATAAGTTCTAGTGACGGTGATGATTACATACGTGTGTGTGTTTTTTTCTGTTTCTCTAATTTTGAGAGTTTTTAAAATGTAGTAGTTCTTTCATTTGTATTTCACTTTTTAATTTTCTCCCCAAGAATATTTTATTTTGTACATCTTATTATTAGTAAAATTTCTCTTTTACTCTGCATTTTGCTTAATTTTCTCATCTTTATGGATTTATCTATTTTTTTTAACTTGTTAGGACTAGTCTTTATTTTCCCTACAGAATCAAAGGCTTTAAAAAAATTCACTCATTTTTTTTCCTTTAAATTAGATTATAATATATATTTTAGTCATTAGAATAGTGAATGAAAATCTTAATTTGTAGTGTTTTTATATTTCTGCCTACCCATGAATCCTCTGAAATAATTTTATAATGCTTTAGCATGTTTTTTGTAAAAATAATTTTTGGATAGTCGTATTGGTTTCATAACCCCTGATTACTTAAAATAAGACCTACCATACAAATCTTAAAATAAAGCATTTCTGCTTTTAGGAGGCACTGTTGTTGTCATAGAAGTAAGAAAGATGTATTGCCTGTCCAATGTTGGGTTCCTGAGATAACAGATTCTGAGATGGAAATATATTAGGTTGTGCTCTTAGGGACATGTTAGGGAATGAAGGAAGCAGGACTGGGCAGAGGGAGAAGTTGAACCATGATGCAATTGCCACAAAGACCTCATCTGACACCATGACAGCTCTAAGCTGGGATGACCATGCAGAGACATCCTGAATTGAGACAAAAGGGCCCAGCCTTCACATCTCTTCATGGACCAGTCATTGGCTGCAAGACTGATTCCAAGTGTGGGGCATAGCCTTTGATCGGGTAGACCTCTTTGGTCAAGGGCAATTCCTAGAGAGGAATGCATTTAAGAGCTGTCAAGTCTTAGTCCCAGCAGCTGGGAGAATAGTGCTTCATTCTTGAAGGACTTTGGGAGCGAGCAGTCTGGTTGGAGAATGACAGCGTACACTACTGTGGCTTTTGAAGTATCATGTTAAGTCAGAAATAGATGGCATTGTAATCCAACCCTCTCATTTTAAAGATGAAACATGAGGCTCAGAGAAGAGAAATTCTCATCCTAAGCATATATACCACTAAGGCCACCAGACCCTTATGTTGATGTTTGCTGATTAGGCAAACATGTATGGGGCACAAGTGTATCCAGAGAGAGTTTTCTTTTTCTTTCTGCTCCTTGGCATCTTTAACAAAATATTTCTGTATCTACTAGACAGGAAATAGTAAAAACCCAGTTAACAACATCTGTTATATGATTAAATGTATGGCTTCTTCTGTTCTTAAATTTCATCTTGCTTCTCATAAATTGGCATTCCACTGGCAGTAAGTTTTTAAAAATTGCAGTAATCTGAAAGAAATATGCTTCTTAATGTACCAGATATGACTATTTCAATGACCAAAAAAGTTATATAGGTTACACGTTATGTTCTTAAAATTACAAAGCGTGTTTAGATTTGTGAAGGAGATTGCAAATATATTACAGTTGTTCAAACTTTCTCCAAATCCTCTTGTGATAGTTTTTCTCTTGTCCTGAAGACTTCTAAAAATTACTTCACATTTTGTCTCCTTTGATTTTTCTAAATTTTTCCTTTTCTCTACCTTTTGCTTTCTTATATACGTTTATTGGTTGCCTCTTCTTGTTTTTTTTTAAACCATGCACCCTCTTATTGATTTATAATGTAGGATTTACCATTTTCCAGTAATATGGGTAGCCCTTTTCAATGTTCTTATTTTTTAATTTTCCATAGTTAATTTTAAATTTTACCCACAATTGACTATTATTGATTTCCAAAATTTTTCTTTCCCATCTTCTCCTTTACTTTCTTTTTCTTTTCTACCACTGTTCTTTTTTTCTACAGCTTGAGTGTTAGCATAATTTGAAAGGGATAATGAGCTTCTGAGGACAGTTAGGTTTGTGTAGAAAAGTAGGGTACATTTCTTGAGCAAAATCTCCAGACTCTTTGCAGTTTGTGTTCAACTCTTCTTTTCTTTTTTTTCTTTTTTTTTTTTTTTTTTTTTGAGTTGGAGTCTCACTCGGTCGCCCAGACTGGAGTGCAGTGGCCGCTCCCGGCCATCGCAACCTCGACCTGCTGGGCTCCGGTGATCCTTCCGCCTCAGCCTTCCAAGTAGCCGGAATTACAGGCATGCACTACTACGCCTGGCTGATTTTTTGATTTATTGTAGAGATGAGGTCTTGCTGCCCAGGCGGGTCTCGAACCCATGGGCTCAGGCAATCCACTCACCTCAGCCTCCCAAAGGTGCGGGATTACAGGCTGAGCCACGGAGCCCAGCTCAACTCTTCTTTTCATTTTAAGTTGTTGGCCTGAGACTTGAGGATAGTACTCAGCCTCTCGGTCCTATTGTTAGAAAGGGAGTTTTATGAAGTTTAGTTTTGTTATGAGTGGGAAAGTGGTAACCGTTGTATGTAATGATGTCATCTCCCTTTCTATTCCAGGATTATGACATCTTTATGGACTAGTGATAAATCTCATAAAGACCAAGGGCAAATGGAACAGTAGGAAAGCGGTATAGGTGTGAAGAAAACCTGGATGGATTATGGTCATCCTCATAGATACATCATGGTTTATCAGAGTCATCAGGAAAAAATACTACTCAGAGCAACAGTTTATATAGAGAGAGAGAGAGAGAGAGAGAGAGAGAGAGAGAGAGAGAGAGAGTTAGTTTGTGTGTATTTGTGTGTGGAGCGAAAAGAGGCGAGCAGGGAGCAGGGATGGGGAGGGGAGAGAGGAAGAGAGATGGAAGTCGGGGTGTGAATTGCAATAGGAGAATGACAGAGGAATTCCTACCATACCATTTGCTTAAGGATCTAATAAATGTTTAAAGCCAAATAATTTGAACATGAGAACTGGAACAGATCTTTGCTCATTCTTAGATGGCAGCCAGTCAGAGTCAATGTATCATCTGACCCAGATTTACTTTTAAATATATACTTCTGTTTGGACATTAACTGGGGGATTAAATGACCCAGGCTTCTTCTCTTTAGTTTAATGAGCTCACATCTTCATGCTGTGTGGTAAGGCAGAAGTCTTCAAATAGTTCTAAGATAATCCCAGATTTAACTGTATTTTTATTTTACTGGGATACAAGATTCCTGTACAGGGATTGAGGGTGAATAAAGGGAATACATCTCACCAGGGCCTCTGGTCTGGGGATACTTTGTGACAAGTCCAGAATCGTTTCTGATGAGAAGAGCCAGCTTCTCCAATGGCTTTAGAAATACTGGTTTCAAACTGAGTGAAACAAATGGCTCTTTCATTGCCTTAGATCATAGCTAGCACTGACCAGTTAGAAAGGAAGAGTATTAGAGGCTGAAGATGACATTGCTGTACAGCTATGCGATTCTAAACAGATTTCCCTAGAACTCCTGCATTCAAGTAATAGCACATTTATCATGGCAGACGGTAAATTTCCTTTGAGTAGTGGATTGGCCATTAGATAGATATTCTGCTGGGCTTTTACATGGAAATATACAGTTTTATGAGCAATTTGAAAGTTATTAATAATATTCTCAGCAAAAGTGTACTCAATATATGAGAATGGTGCTTAACAAATATTTTATGACTGCCCATTAATCATTTTGTAATCATTTTCTACATTCCCATGCAAATGAAAATATTTAGTTGAAGACTTTAGCAAGGGAAAAAACACGTTCCTTGGAGTTTGCTTTTATTTATAACCCCATTCCTGAAGGGCATATGGTGAAGTTAACTGAATTTGGGTGTTATATAAGAAGTAAAAGCTTAGCCGGGCTCGGTGGCTCAGCCTGTAATCCCGCGCTTTGGGAGGCTGAGGTGAGTGAATTGCCTGAGCCCGCGGGTTCGAGACCTGCCTGGGCAACTTGGCGAGCCCTCATCTCCACAATAAATCAAAAACTAGCCGGGCATGGTAGCACGCGCCTGTAGTTCCAGCTACTTGGAAGGCTGAGCGGAAGGATCGCCGGAACCCAGCGTGTCGAGGCTGCGGTGGGCGGGAGGGGCCACTGCACTCCAGTCTGGGCGACAGAGCGAGACTCCAACTCAAAAAAAAAAAAAGTAAAAGCTTTATAATATTCAAACGAGAAATTCAAATAGTTTCCTTAGCTATTGATTGTAATGAGAAGGTAACCTTTTCTAAAACCTGTCAATGAACTACAAAAAGGAACATGGATTTTTCTTTACTTTCCTTCTAGAGACATTATTTGGCTTTCAGCCTTTGAGGATTATGTATGAAACAGCAGCACCCAATAACTGACTAAGGGACAATCTGAGTAATTTTTTCTTTTCTGTAATCCTTTTCTGTGTATGTCATCATTCACTCATTCATTCACCATCCATTTATTTATCAAACATTTATTGGGCTTTTCTTCTATGTGAGGCACCTTGTTAGGAGAGAGTAGGAGAAGGTAGAGGGGAAGGGGGGGAACGTTTCCAAAGATGAATATCATAGATGAGCTACTGCTATTAAAGTTCAGAAAAGGAAAATAATGTTCTACAGCATGATGTACATTGTAAGAGACATTTGAATAAAACATTATGGAAGTTCAAAAAGGGCCCTAGGATGGGTTAGCTCACAATTTTGCTTGATTATGATGAAAGATGGAGAAATTCAAGTGAAAACTGTTTCCCTTCTAATTCCCTTCTAATTCTTTTCAATTATATTCTTCCTGCCAGTCTTTGTAAATACCCATCCAGCCTATGTCCATGATGAAAAGCTACAATGATGAAAATCTTTTCATTTTTCCTTTCTTGTTTTCTTTAGCTTTCCTAAGATAAAAGGGCCATAATCATAATTGGCAAGATAATTCAGCATATAGGTCAGTCCTAAAAATTATTTGTTTTTCATTTTTAAATTTTTTTAAAAAAATATTTGGGGTACAATTCAGGGTTAGATATACCAATGTTCATTGTACAATTTTTTTAAATACTGAATTTGTGTCAATGCCTAGGATAACTATCTCTGCTTTAAAATTATTAGTCCTTATTAGCCATGAGGACATTAAACAAATAAAATTTTACAAGTTTTCTTACATGAGTAGTTTTTTGACAATGTAAACAGTATATTAAATTGAGTCCTTTTCTTCTGAAGATATCAAAACCAAACATGTTAGCTAATTTGAACTTGGAGAACCTAGAGAGAAAGATGGACAAGGGAGCTACTTTAGCCCATATTGTAGAGTGGGGAGAAGAGAACCATAGGAATGGACTTCCCCAAGAATTAATTAATCTTTCAAGCACATAATCAGAGTGAAGTTAAGGCCTGAGTTTCTGAGGGCTTCCAAGGGTTCTAGTTATGTCAGCAAAGTATTTGTCAAGAGAACAAAGAAAGCAAATATGTCCACAGAAGCTAAACAGATGTTAGCTTAGGCATCTACCTAAGGCTGAATAGGTGAGGGTCTACCTTTGTCTTCATTCTCATGCTGCATTGATCTTGATGGATCTTTTCCAACTTTAATGGCATTCTAACGTGCTGCAACTAGATTTAACAATGTCCCACTGGAAGCATATGGATCTGTATCTGGGATGTCGACTGTGGGAGAAGAAGACAGGTAGCTACGCAGTGCTGTTTGTTTCTGGCACTGCATTTCTCCATCCTCCAAGGATGCTCCTGTCATTTCACTTCCCAAGAATTGACCTGCCAAGGTCCCATGATTAACTCAAACTTGTTGCCAAGACTAACTCTTAAATATTCTAATTATAGTAGTATACTTTGTGCCAGAAGAGATGATCTCATCTACAATTTCATGGTGATGTGGAGAAAAGATTTACTGCAGCCTCAAATATAAGTCTTTCTATTTGCAAAATAGGTATAGATACTTTCCATAAAACTTTCATAAAACACAAGACAGAATCATAGTACCAGGCTTGTTCTAGCAACAGAATGCTTTCAGTTCGTGAATTTATCATAGTTTTCAATGTTATCTGTACACTTGAATGGTTCATAGCATTAATAAGGCCAAGGTCATTGATTTATTCCTGCCTGGAATGAGTCATTCTCATTAGGTCTAGACTACCCAGGATGGCCACTTTCTTTATTTTTTTTTTGCAAAATAGCCCCTCCCTGCCAATCCCCACCTTCAGGGTCTTTTCTCTTGCCTTTATTATTTTCTCCTTGGTTCAGACCTCTCTTACAAAAGCATCTAATAAGCGAATTCACATCAGAATGTGAGATTTAATGATATTTGCCTTTTATAAGAAGATTGAATGAAGAAACAATTCTTTCTTAATAGACTATCAATGATGGAATTTTGGTTAAAAGCTGAAAAAAAATTGATCTTAAAATGTGGTTTCTCAATATCATTAAAGTCATAATTACCCAACTACAAACAATTTTGTTTTTAGTTTGGGTTCACCATCATGCAAATCAATATCATTAGTCACAAAGGGAAATAGGTGTAAATGTGTTACTACTTTTGGAAACTCATCAGAACCTCGAGGTGAATAACTGAAATTTCTTTTTTCTTTTTTTTGAGTTGGAATCTCACTCCATCACCCAGACAGGAGGGCAGTGGCACGCTCCTGGCCACCGCAGCCTCAACCTGCTGGGCTCCAGCGATCCTTCTGCCTCAACCTTCCAAGCAGCTGGAACTATAGGCGCGCGCTACCACACCCAGCTAATTTTTTTGATTTATTGTAGAAATGAAGTCTTGCCGAGTTGCCCAGGCAGGTCTCAAACCCGTGGGCTCAGGCAATCCACTCACCTCGGCCTCCCAAAGTGCGAGATTACAGGTTGAGCCACCGAGCCCGGCCATAACTGAAATTTCAAGTCACCTTAAGATTGATTTGGAAAATCATAATAATATCAAAGATTGAAAACTGAATTGTGGACTTGAAGGAATAGTACATTTTGAAGTGAATTTCTAATTATTGAGAATAAATATGAAATCTTTAGACCTGTTGATTCTAATAGAGGGCTTATATCTTAGGACACAATATTGCTAATCTTGCTTCATTTGCATCTTTATATTAATGAAGATCTGACAGATTTATAGTTACAGTATAACATGTTAGACGAATTGTAGTTACATGAAATTTTAAAACTATAAATGTACTATAACTGTACTGTGCTACAGAAGTCATAATTGGTAGGAAACCTTAATTCAAGATGGGACTGTAACAGGAAAGAAAGGATTTATGGAGTCAAGACAGGTTTTTAGAGGATTTGTTGGTTTTTGTAGTCTTACTTGATTTTTAAAATAAGTAAGAGTATGTTATCAAGCTTAAGCAAGAGAAAAAAAGGTAGAGAATGAGGCAATAATGACAGATGATTGTTGATGCTTTCATGACATTGGGAATCACATATAAGAAAATCACATCATAAAAATAAATGGATATTTATTGTATGTGGGTGTGTTAGAGTAACATCAGTGATGATGATATGGGTAAGACGCCTTCTCTTTGACTGTGGAAGCGTAGCCATGATGAGCACGATTTCATTCCAGAGAGAGCACACACGGTGTGTATGTGTGTGCATGTGAGGAGGTGAGACTAAGCTCTCTGACTCTGTTTTTGGTTTGGAAACACTCATAGAAATGTGTCACTGCTATAGTATTATGGTCTGCATGCAGATCTTTTAATAAAGGTCATCTTATTCACAGCAAGTCTGATAAACAGAGGCTCTGATAAACTTGTTTCCCCACTGGTGCTCAAAGAAGTACCCCTTTCGTGGGAAGTTACCCTGAAGTGCTACAAGAACAAAGACGATGGAAAGGGCACGAAGGAGCCGAAGGCATACAAGCTCAAGCCATTTAGAGTTTGAAAGGAAACTCTACCCTGTGCTCATCCTGCTTTTTTCCCCAGCTGGTTGTTAGGCCTGTAACTACTAACTTACAACAGATTATCATTCACTGCCCAAATGAATGAGTTTTCTTAACAATAATGCCCTTGTTTGGAGGGTCACTTGTAAACAAAGGAAAGCACATCAATAGATGTGCTTCAACATTTTTTGATGTAAAATATAAGTTAAGTTAGAGTGCAGTTGGCATGATCTTGGTTAGAAATTTCCCTATTTTATAAAAATCAGTGAATTCCAGTCAATTCACTGTACTTATACAGATTCAGTTTCATATGAAGGAGCTGTTGCTTAGAAGTGCATGCTTTTCTTTTTCCCATCAGTGTTATCACTGATTTGTACCAGAAGGTTTAGCAAAAGATACTACTGTATGAGTTGTGCTTTATATGATCTCTGTTGTCGGTTTCAGGGCTTACTTTCATTCTTAATGGTTTCTTCTTTCCCTGTTCATCTGCATTAAGCTTCTGAGAAATGGAGCAACAGCTAAGACAGAATCTTCAGAGATTACGTTTTTCATAAAGCATCTGTGTGCTCTGCTTCTTTATATCATTACAGACTGAATATGGTAGCCCAGGTTTTCACAGGGCCTGATATCTGCTTTGAATTAGAAACTTGAACAGTGGCAACAATGAATCTAGTTGTATCTCTCTCAATTTATAGAGTATGCTTTCTACCTTAATTACTGAGTATTTTGCCTTATGAGTTTGTTTTTATTTGTTTTATTTTTTAACAAAAACCCAGGAAACCATTGGTCCAAAATTCACTTGTGATGGAAAAGCAATATATTTTTTTCTTATTGTAAAAGAAGATCGTTTCACTATGAATCCTTCCCCCAAATCCTTGTTGTCACATACCTTAGTGTTTGGGTTAATTTCTCATCAGTCATATAATGTAGTTATCTTAATTTGGTCAGCATAGTTGCTGAATGGAAATTTGGGGCTTATGATCTCATAAATGCAAGTTTAACAGAGGGACAAAACATTTGAGGCTTATCTATGGTTCTCATAGCCACCAAGAGAGGCTTCTCTAAACTCAGTTTTGCCAGCAATAACATACAAAATGAAGAACTGTATCATTTCTGTGCAGGTGACTAGATTGGTGCTGCTTCATTATCCTCATCAGACTACTTGTTTTTTGTTAGTTTGTTACTGCAACAACATTTAGAAGGTAACTCCAGAAGCCATTCACAAAGAGTTCCGTTGTATTTCCAAAATCTTCTATATTTTGTAGTTTTCCTTTTTCCCTTTCCAGAGGACTTTCTCGGTATGTCATCTCAGCATCCACAATAAGAGGATAAACACAAATTCCCTTGCTCCTTATTAAGGAAACCAAGGCAAGGAAAGGATGAGAACTCACCTGTCAGGCTATTGACTATCACTTAAAATATCTGGGTCATTAACATGAGTCAATTGCATCTTGACTGTATAATTAGGAATAAACCTTAGATGATTCCAAAATGGAGTTTGATTTGAATTACGAAAACATTTAAATTATAGAATATAAGAAAATTATTTTATAATGCTCTTAGTATTCATTTGCAAGTAATTAATGAATCTCCAAATTAGCAAGTACTGCAATAGTATAAGTTTTATTTCTAACATGTCTTAGCATATAAGAGAAAGCTTAAGTAACTCATTCAAACATTGGATGATCTTATAAATGACTAAAGTAATACATAAAACTAATGGCATTCTTTCCTGGGCTATTTTTTTTTTTATACACAGGAGCAAACTCTTTACATCTTTATGAGGATTACTTTGTATGTCAGGAACAACAAAAAGAACATTGAGACATGAATTCTGGGTGGTCTTCAAGTTCTCTTGCCTTTGTGTATCACCCTTACATCACACAAATTTAAATGCATACCTCAGTTAAAATACAAATCACTACTGTTCTGAGTTGTTCACAAATAGTCCAAGTGCCAATTTCAAGGTTATCCTAGTCAAATAGAATGAGTAGGGCATAGATGACATTTGCAAAGAAGTAGATCATATCTCTTTCAGTACAACTATCCATTATGGGAAGTTTTATAATTTGATTAGCCTGTAAAACCAGTTAGACATCTATAGCAATTTCCTTAGGAGATATTTTGAAATTACGTTTGTCTTCCAATCTCATTAAACCTGTGATTCTCAGCTACAGTCTTCATGCATACATGGATATCTCCCAGATCACGAGGAGTCCCAGAAAGCACGCCAGGAATTGTGATAGTCAAGCCTGTCTGTTTAGGAGACTGTACTGAAATCACTCCATATATAAAGTAGCTTGCTGGGTGCATGGTAGCAGGTGGGGGGATAGTCAAGATATTCTGCCGTGGATCCTAAACCTTTTGAGGACAAAATTCATGCCTTATCATTTTTCTTAACAGAAAACACAGTAGTCTCTCTCTCTCTCTCTTTCTCTCTCTCCCTCTCTCTCTCTCAAAAACAACAACAGCCTCAACAACAACACACACCGCATTGTGCTAATGCCATGCTCTTTTTGCTTGAGTTCACTAAGGCCATAATGATACCCAAATGGGAACAGTTTGGTGGTGATCAATCAGAGTGACACTTAGCCCTGCACTTTGGCACCAGAGCTTCTGCTTTCCTGCATGAATGTCCAGGTGTTCACTTGTCCTGCATCTGTCTTGTGTCTTGAAGTACTACTGTAGGTGACTACAGCTGCTGGAAGTGTCACTGTTCTGCATGTTGACTGGGTGGGAAGAAGCTGAAGGAACTTTGTTGTCTTTAGTCTGAGATACAAAGAAGAGCAGAACACTGTTTTTCAAAAGGAAGATCTTAGAGTAATTTATTTTGATACCTTTGCCATTCCTATATTTCGGTGCCAATTCCCTCAAAATGTTCAATATCTTATTTTTCCCAGTAGTTAAATATTTTCTGTTTCCAGCTTTCCTCTGATCTTGAAATTCTCAAAATTAATAGTCTTGTCTATTAAAAGTGTTTACAGTTCTGCTTTTGTTGTTGTTAATTAGTCCTCCCATTGCAGTTTAATTAATAAGAGATTGCGTCCTACCCATTCCATCTCTCAGGATGTTGCTTCAAAGAACTACCCATCTAAGCCAACGCTTAACAGCTTTACTCCCAAGAGCATATTTCATAGTGATATTGAATTTTAGCAATCAGATATGGTCATTAAATGCAGAAGATCCAGCGATCATAATACAGTTTTATAATTGCATATAATTGCACTATTCATCTTGGTAGAATTTTTAATAAGCAGTACGTAAACAAGTATATTTAAAAATTGTGATAGAAATCTTTTCACTTTGCTTAACATCTAGGAATTTTAATTACATGGATAATTTGGGTAAGCAGAAATTAGACCACCACTCATTATTCAGATGATTTTATCAATTAATTTCTGCAATGTGCTGTTAATCCTTTACACAAGTGTAAAGCCTTCCATAAATACTTTGGAAAAGTACTGAGCAGTGCCTTTGTACATTTCTTGCTCTTGCACATCATAAAATTTAGTGCATAAGTGAATTTACAGAAAAATATCTGAGGTGATAACACCACAGGCAGTGGTGACAGGAAAGAGTGTCTCTCTAGAACTGGCATTTGGACTGTGGTTGCTGTTAGCAACTGCACTGCAAGCGCTATCTGCTTTTGGGACAGTGCTACTTTCCTCATTGGCTCCTTCAGCAACTCTCTCTGTTGCCCTTGTGACCTTTCTGGACCGTTTACCCTGTTTCAACTGGATCCTAACTGCAAAGAATACTATCAGAGAGAAGTATAATTTGAAAACAGCTTCCTGGAGACGGGAGTTTTTGAAATTTGTGGTCGAAAGCTGAGGAGGATCCCTCAATCCATAACTGTCAAGAAAAAAAGACTACAGATCATATATGTTTGAGGTTTCGACTCGGCACATAGCTTTGAATACGATTGAAGAATTAAGCATCGTTAGCTAAAATAACAATGTAGAAGAATTCCTGAGCAATACGTTGTTAGTTGCTTAACAATTGTCCTGGCTTTTGTTTTCCTGAGAGATGAAATGTACAGAACCTCGACAAACATGTCTTGCATTCTGAGGCAGTGAACAACTTCTAATTAAGAGTTGATATGCAGCACAGCTTCTGATATCTAAGGAGTTAGCAATCTAACCCACCCATCTTAATACGTGTCCACCCACATGCTTTTGCTGTTATCTCTCATGAAAGGCTCTGTAACCAGCTTGGAGTTAGGTATGAAAATGCTAGCACTTGTGATAATTGGTCCAGATTTCTAAAAAATCTCTAGATTCAAAATTAGGGAGATTAGTAGAGGAGAAAAATGCTGTCCTCTGTGCCTTGTGTGTTCTTTGCAAGTAATGATAGAAAACTACTAAGCAAATAGACGTTTTAAGCCTGTGACAGATTGCCTCTCCTCGGAATCTCCGGTATTTTTATATTCCTGAGCTTTCCTTTAAATAGAAATGCTGTTCATAATTTCTAAAGAATGTATAGCTTAAAACTTTTCAACGTTGTATTTGTGGACTGATTCAGGATATGAAGGGGCAGGGAAACATGCACGAAGACGTGCTTTAGTCAGAGTCAAGCCAGCACAGAAAGCCTTGCTGAGGGTTTCTGTAAAGAGGATCTTTTAAGAAGTGCTATTTTTTTTTACATTCCTAGGAGAAATTAGTATAGACATATGAAAAACTAACATACAAATGCAAGGATTCAAAAATAAAGTACTACAGATTCCGTATGATACTGTTTGATGTAGACCTTTAGGGAGAGGCCAGCCCCTCTCAGATGTCCTTAAGTGTGGCAATTACTAGCATTAAAAGATATATGTATCGTAAGACGGTTGCACAATAGGGACCTCAATTTTGGAATTTTTTTTACATCTCTAGTATAGATGTAAGACAAATTTTTTAATCAATGTGAACAGCTTAACTTTTAAAAGGCAAAAGTTGTAAGGGCTTTCTCTTTATCTGCACTGATCTAGAGCTTTGTTAGTCCAATTTTTCTTCATTTTTGCTTTTATATAGCTAACCCCTGATTATACCGCATTTTCAGGCTATCTCCATTAATAGGAGAGTAGTCAGAGCATGGATGCAACGTCCTTATTTTTCATAATAGTAGTAGTAAACACTGTCTGATGTGTAGTGTGTAAGAAGAGGAGTGAATATTTGACATTGGAACTCTCAGAATCCACAAAGAAAATCACCATAGTTCTGGAGACAGTGATAAACAACAAATGTCTTGAGTACTAAAATTGTATTACAAATTGTTTTATTTTGGTCAACATGATTCTTTTGTGTTTTAAAAAATTCGATTTTTTTTTTTTTTGAGTTGGAGTCTCACTCTGTCGCCCAGACTGGAGCGCAGTGGCCGCTCCCGGCCACTGCAGCCTCAACCTGCTGGGGCTCCAGCAATTCTTCTGTCTCAGCCTTCCAAGTAGCTGGAACTACAGGCGTACACTACCACGCCCGGCTAATTTTTTGATTTACTGTAGAGATGAGGTCTCGCCTGCCCAGGCGGATCTCGAACCCGCAGACTCAGGCAATCCACTCACCTCAGCCTCCCAAAGGCGCAGGATTACAGGCTGAGCCACCGACCCTAGCAAAAAATTAGATATTAACATATTTTTTTCTTTCCCCTTTGCCAAAGCATAACCTTTAAATATGCTTTTTAAATCTTTCTAACAGCAGACAGAGAAGAGTGAATGCATAAATATCTGGAATGTGTCTGGAACACAACCCAAAGCATTACATGCACCCAGGGAGTCTTCTCTTAGTCTCATGTTTTATCTGAAAACTTATTAACGTTTTGCCTTCTAGTCAGTGTTCTTGTTTAAATATGTAAATGATGACGCCTTTGTTAAATTTAAATTACCTAAATTTCCAAAAAAATATTTGAGTATATTTTATGCTCCTAGGCAATTGCTGTGTGTATGTTGTGACTTTGAGATGTGTCTTTGCTTCTCTTGGTTGACTATTATCTGCTTGAGGGAGAGGACTGCTTCTTGTATCTTTCTGTCTCCCTAATATCTAGCATAGTTCTTGGCAAAGAGTTGACATCAATAAATATGTCCTTATGTTGGATATGTGTCTGGGAGCCCCCATTAGATTATATGTATAATGCTAAAAAACATTTTCTAGGTAAATGAATAAATAGCATGCTTACAGTAGAAACATTGTTTATATGTCTGGAAAAGCCTTGTGTGAAAAAAATATAGGTACATATTTTTGGTTCATAACATTTAGTTGTTTTTTTAGATGTCTAGACCATATGCATATAAGAGCAATGCCTTTTTGGATGCAATGTTCCATGTAGTTATTTTCAAAAAGATTTCTGAGCCCAAATTTTCCTATGGTTGGGATATCTAGAAATTCTTTTGTGCTCCTTTCTGCTGCATGTTTTCATGGTTATTATAATTACTATTTTTTGAGTCAGAGTCTCACTCTGTCGCTCAGGCTGGAGTACAGTGGCACAATCACAGTTTACCGCAACCTTGAACCCCTGGGCTCAGGGATCCTTCTGCTTCATCCTCCCAAGTAGCTGGGACTTCAGGCACATACCATTATACCTGGCTAATTTTTTTATTTTTGTAGAGATGAGGTCTCGCTATGTTACCCAGGCTGGTCTTGAACTCCTGTGCTCAGGTCATCCTTCTCCCTTTGCTTCTCAAAGTGCTGGGATTATAGGTCAACGTTGCTGTGAGCTGTCATTGTGCCACTGCACTCAAGCTTGGGTGACAGAGTGAGACTATGACTCAAAAAATAATAACTATAATAACCATGAAAACATACAGCACAAAGGAGTCAAAAAAGAATTTCTAGATACCCCAATCATAGGAAAATTTGGGCTCAGAGCTCCTCTTTTTGAAAATATAACCACCTGGAACATTGTATCAACCATGCCTGGCCCATGGTTATTTTTTATATCTTCCTTTTTTTTTTGCCTTTTAAAATATGTCTTGTTTCTTTAAATTTGATAAATGTACTCATTTCATGATAAATATACTTATTTCGTGTTTGATTTTGTAACTTGTTTCCACTGGCAGATAATCTCATAGTGGCCGACTGTCTCTTGCTTGTTGGGATTTTTGATTTTTATGTACCCATGTTCCCTTGAGTTTTATCTGAGACATTCTTCTGGGACCTGGCTTTAAAGTGTCTTCTTCTGGAGAGTATTTGTGTTTGGTTCTACCAGTTTCTTGGAATTGCTTTAAATTGCATTTTGGGTTTTCTGAACTATATAGGTGGTGTGGATTCTGGCCCTAAGACCATGTAAGTTCAGGGTCTTGGTTAGAATTTACCATTTTGTTTCCTCCTTTCCCCCTAATTCACCTAAACAAACCAAGATCCTGTCATGCAGGCAAGTTTCTCCATTGTTTCCTCTGCTTTTTCTCTTTATGTGTCTAAAGTTGTCAGTATTTGGGGAGTTCCAAATTCACAAGGGAATCTTTGACCTAATCCTCACCCACACTGGCCCAGCTTCATCTCCCATCTCTTTAGCTGGATATCAAGGGATCCCATCCTTCCAGCTAAAGCTAACTTGAAACTCTCATCAGGATCGGCAGATGCCCCAAAGGCAAACACACGGGTTGGACAGGAAGGGGTCATGTACCTCTTTGAAATCTGTTTTCTCATTGATTTTGGCCTCTGAGGAATTTTCTTGTTTTCCATGAGTGACAATGATTCAGCTGAAGTCCTGAACTCAGTTACCCATGCCTCATTCCAGGAAACTACCCCTCCCTCCCTCCCTCCCTCTCTTCCTCCCTTTCTTCCTATTTCCTTCGTTCTTTCTTTATTTCCTTCCCTCCTATTTCCTTCTTTCTTTCCTTATTTCCTTCCTTCCATTTCCTTCTTTCTTTCCTCGTTTCCTTCCTTCCATTTTCTCCTTTCTTTCCTTATTTCCTGCTGCTCCCCCCTCGCCACCCTTCTTCTGTTTTGCCAATCTGTATTCATTTCCTAGTGTTTTGATCTTCCAGAGAAGACCAGAATAAATGTGTTCTATGTCCCTCCACAGGTCGCTTCTCTCGGTGTCACCACCTTCACCTTATGTGCTCTGTGTATAGACCGCTTCCGTGCTGCCACCAATGTACAGATGTACTATGAAATGATTGAAAACTGTTCTTCAACAACTGCCAAACTTGCTGTCATATGGGTTGGAGCTCTACTGTTAGCACTTCCAGAAGTTGTTCTCCGTCAGCTGAGCAAGGAAGACTTGGGGTTTAGTGGCCGAGCTCCTGCAGAAAGGTGCATTATAAAGATCTCTCCTGATTTACCGGACACCATCTATGTTTTAGCTCTCACCTATGACAGTGCGAGACTCTGGTGGTATTTTGGCTGTTACTTTTGCTTGCCCACACTCTTCACCATCACCTGCTCTCTAGTGACTGCAAGAAAAATCCGCAAAGCAGAGAAAGCCTGTACCCGAGGGAATAAGCGACAGATTCAGCTGGAAAGCCAGATGAACTGTACAGTAGTGGCTTTAACCATTTTATATGGATTTTGCATTATTCCCGAAAATATCTGCAACATTGTTACTGCCTACATGGCTACAGGGGTTTCACAGCAAACAATGGACCTTCTTAACATCATCAGTCAGTTCCTTCTGTTCTTCAAATCCTGTGTCACCCCGGTCCTCCTCTTCTGTCTCTGCAAACCCTTCAGTCGGGCTTTTATGGAGTGCTGCTGCTGTTGCTGTGAGGAGTGCATCCAGAAGTCTTCAACAGTGACCAGTGATGACAATGACAACGAATATACCACAGAACTTGAACTCTCCCCTTTCAGTACCATACGCCGCGAAATGTCCACTTTTGCTTCTGTTGGGACGCATTGCTAGAGGACGGTACTGGGTTGGGTCTAATTTGCTTATTTGTTTGATTTTCATATCCTGAAAAGTTTTTACTTCAAGTTTTTCCTTACAGGGAAACGTGCTAAAACAAACAAAACAAAACAACAACAACAAACAGTAAAGAGAAATATTAACTACTGTAGAACTGATTTTACAAATTAATATTTGTGCTTTGAAAAAATGTTTATATTTAGTTATTTAAGAAGAATGAGGAGGCTGATAGTTTTAGATCATTTTATCTGGGATGGTGCTAATATTTTATTTGAAAAAAAGTTCCTGCACCTTAACTTAATTAATTGCTAATTTTTTCTTTCTTTTTAAAGTATAATTACTGTATATTGATTATAGCCATGTGATTTTGTAGGTTATTTTATGTTTGAGTTGTGACTGAAAGTATATTGTATTTGGTACTGTGAGATGATTTGTACTTTAGACGCATTCACAAAGTAGCACCAAATAAATTACACTTTATTCTTTAACATTATTGTCAATCTACTTTTAACCAATATTCAATAAATCTTTTGATTGCCTTAAAAACACAACTATTTTGTTCTATGCACAATTTAAAACCAGCCTTACTGTTTTATAATTATGTTTTCCTTTAAGGCAGGTAATCACTATGCTATAAACAAGTTTTCCTAATAGTGCTATTTTATATGCATGATTCATAAAACTATATTGTATGTTAAAGCAAAACTGTATTTTTAATATTCAGGTGTAGATGTAAAATTACTTCTGAATACTTATGAAATATGAATAAATAGACAGCAGAGTAGGAAGAAAGTTTCCTTCTTTTTTTTTTTTTAATTCACCTCTGAACTAGCATGTAGAACTACAAGTTTTCCCATGAGGAATTTTGGCAGATTCAAGAATAAAAACAATGCACTTGTCATCTGATTTCTTCTGAACACTGACCTTTGAAGCTTTGTGAATCCTACATAAAACACTCGGAATTCTAATTGTTCTCTTTTGGAAAATGAACTTGATTAAATGTACGCAACTTAATTTCTTTAAGTAGAATGAAAGTGTGGTAGTGGAATAACAGAATATTTATATATCTTGATCAGAATAGTTGAATATCTGAATACTACCTTAAATTGATAATTCATAAACTCCCAATAAAAAACTAACCCCCTCCATTTGGAGCATTTGAATCCCATTTTTTGCTTCTTCAAAAGTTAAGTTGCAGCAATTATGTAGGATGCCGTTATATGGGACACATGTCTAACTCAGATGGCTGAGACAGTGACCTAGTGACACAGTGCTATTTTAAAGCTACCAAAGAAGGTGTGTGGTTGAATGTTTTTGGCTGCAGAAAAATCATGTTACAGAAAAACAAATTTTCTGACTGGGAAAATGTGTTTTCTGCTTATTGATTTTTGTACTATTTAGCATAAGTAAGTCAATATATTCTTTTCTCCAGATTATACATAATGTTATTTAAAATCATTAAATTAAAGAGACTTGATCCAGACCAGTCATCCTTCAGAAGAAACTCAGATGAACTAAATGACAGTGCCCAGGTTATCTCTCTTTTCCCAGTTCAATACTCTTCAAAGGGATCTGCCCCCGCGTTGTGTGAGTTCTAAGGGATTTGAGGAAGAATAAAAACAAGCCACCATTGTCTTCTTACAGAATCTTGTAATAGGTCTTTCGAAAACTCCAGAGGATACCCGAGCTAGGTTTTGACTGCCAGGCAGATCAGAAATTGTGAGTCCACAGTGTCTCTCATGATATTTAGTCAACACTGTAAATTTAAAAAGTTGATTGAGTACATTATGTAGAAAAGGTTATATGCTATTACTTGAAGCAAATAAAGGTAAAAAGAGCATTGCCTCAGACCTTACAAATCCAGGCAGAGATAGGGTGGAAAGGAAGAAATTAAAAAAAAATACAACTATGATATAAGCTGGAACTGTTAGGTGCCATAGAAATATGTGACGTACTATGATAGTTAAGAAAAAGAATTGGAGTAGAGCATGGAAAAGTTTTATAACTGCATGACTGGGCTTTTAGAAGGAGTTGAAAGATTGTGCGAGGAGTGGACAATTTAGAAGGCGAGAACTAATTTAACAAAGGAATAGAGGAAGAACTCATTGGGTGTGACTGAAGAATAAATGAATGGTCACTCCAATTTGCCTCCTGTGCTATGGATGTATAGAAGCCTCATGGAAAATAGTAAGGAAAATATGCATTGAAGTCATGTCATAAAATGATCATGTCTCGAAAGATGTTTAGAAGGAGTCCGTCAAAGAAATGGGACTTTATTTTTAAGGTTTTTGAGTACTGAAGAAACATCGCAACTTTGCAACAGGAAGATCAACTTGGAAACAGTTTTAAAAGGTTGGTGAGGGAGAGTCTGAGCAGGAGAAAACAATTAAGAAGCAGTTCTGATGGCTTGAACCACAGTGGAGACAGTGGATGCTTTCTTTCTTTCTTTTCCTTTCCTTTCTTTTCTTTTTCATCTATACTTACCTTCTTGTTGAATCCTACCTCTAGCATAGTAGAAATTTTGATAACTCACATTTAAATTGTCCCTTTTTATGGCTGTGTCCATTGTGCATATGTACCAGATTTTTATCCAGTCCTCTTTTGATGAGCACCACGGGTGGTTCCATGTTTTCACGGTTGTAAATAATGTTGTAATAAACATGCATATGCAGGTATCTTTTTCATAGACTGATTTGACAGCAACTTGGATGAACTTAGAGATAGGGTGGAAGGGAAGAAATAAAAAAAATACAACTATGATATAAGCTGGAACTATAATACTGAGTGATCTATCACAGAAACAACGAACTGAGTACCACATGTTCTCACTCACAAGAGAACCTTGAACAAATATCCTAATACTATAAGAAAGGGATTGGCAGTAGTGGGAAACTGCCTGGGGAGGGTGAGGGCTATGTTGGCAGTAGTGGGAAACTGCCAGGGTAGGGGAGGGCACACCTCATCAACAAGGGTGCCTGCATAATGAACATTTATATACCTAACCCTGAATTGTACCCCACATCTTCAAAATTAAAAATTAAAAAAAATTAAATTGTCCCAAGTATAAGATGATGTGAAAGTTTTCTCATGGTCTTGCATTTATAACCAAAAAATAAAATAAAAAAGCAATTTCTAGAACATGCTTTTAAAAATTATTAACTCTTTTTGTTTAAATTCTCTTCAGTCCAGATTTTATCCAATTTCTTCCCCTCCTCATTTTAAAAAAGAAGCTCGCATCTGAAATTAAATCCAGTAAAATTGTGATTAATCAGAAAACACTAGAAATGGTGTTTCAGTTACTTAACCAGAACACCTATGGGTTTTCAGGGTAGTCAGTGAAAATATTTTAAAGATATATTTGTCTATATCTCTAACTGGAGAGTATAATATACTCAATTTAACATTTCATTAGTTTTGAAGTCTTCAAATTTGTGACTTCGAGCATCAACTCATTTGCAATCAACTCAGTGAACATTTATTAAACTTATTTGTACCTGGTGCTAGGCTTGATAGAGTGCATGATTAACTTTTCTTAACATTGAGATTTCTGTCATTAAGTAGATTTGAGAGTAATGCATATATGTAAATGTGTAAAATTTAGTGTTGTGAGTGCAGTGTGCATGAAGTATGATGGTTAAAAGATGGAGCTAGCCGGGCTTGGTGGCTCAGCCTGTAATGCTGAGCTTTGGGAGACTGAGGTGAGTGGATTGCCTGAGCCCGCGGGTTCGAGACCCACCTGGGCAACTTGGCGAGACTTCATCTCTACAATAAATCAAAAATTAGCCGGGCATGGTAGCGCATGCCTGTAGTTCCAGCTACTTGGAAGGCTGAGGCGGAAGGATCGCCAGAGCCCAGCAGGTCGAGGCTGCGGTGGCTGGGAGCGGCCACTGCATTCCAGTCTGGGCGACAGGAGTGAGACTCCAACTCAAAAAAAAAAAAAAGATGGAGCTGATAGCAGGAAGGTAAAAGTGAAGTGACTCATGAGGAATCAGTGGTTGGGAGGGAAGGGGGTGGGAAAGAGGGCTTTACTAAGGAAAAAGATCAAATGCCTATTGCTTTATTTGATAGATGTAAGTCATTTACTGGATCTAGATGAATTTCATTCTAAGGAAATGCTGATACTTAATCTCTAAAATATATCTCTAATCATTATTTTTCCTCATCGTTTGCTTATTTCTCATAAAAGTATAATTGGAATAAAAAGTTCATTTCTTTAAAAATTACAGTGAAATTGATTTTAGTGTGTTATAAAAAGTATGCAAGTGGTAGTGAATGCAGATAATTAAGTAATGACTCTTTGTAACTCTGCTCATTTATTTAACAAATATTTAGTGAGAACTATTTTGCGTTAATTGCCTCTGTAGGTACATGTAATATAGCGGTGAGCAAATCACCAAGTAGCCCTCTCTTGTTGAGAGAGACAGACACTATAAAAAATAAATATATAAGGAGATTACACTGTAAAAGAATATACACTATTTAAAAAATTTTTAAAGATATGGGGTACAATTCAGAATTAGGCATACATGTAGATATCTCACAGGTAAAGTTTAGACCTCCCTTTGGTCCCCATTTTGCCAGGTTTGAGATCAGGTACTCTTGTTGATGTTGTATCCCCCCTTCCCTCTCACCCTAGCAGTATTCTGCTAACTACCAATCCTTGTCTTATAGCACTGTGGTAAATGTTCAGGGTCTGTTTATGAGTGAGAACATGTAGTACTCTGTTCTTTGTTTCTGTGATAGATCGCTGAGGGTTATAGACTCTAAATCCATCCAAGCTGCTGCGAAGTCCATATGTTTGCTCTTCTTTATGGCTGCATAATATTCCATCATGTATATGTACCACATTTTTTATCCAGTCCAGTTTCAATGGGCAGCACAAGAATATACACTATTTTTGATAGTGAAAAGTAACATGGAGAAAAGAAGTATCAGGGTAAGGTAGGATTCTGAAGAAGACCTTATCACAAAAGTGACATTGAAGTAAGACCTGAATCAAGCAAGAGTCACCTGGCTATCAGGGGAAAAGGTGGATTCTGAGGCAGGAGCATATCTAATAGGTTTCAGAATTTTTGTAAAATGGTCAGAGTCGTTGGAAAAGCTTAAGGGAGAAGAAGAGCAGTAGCAGATGAGATCAAAGAGCAAAAAGCAGGCCTTGTCATGACTATTGTAGTAACTTTGATTTTTATTCTGCATAACACACCATTAGATGGCTTTAGATAGAGTGACACGATTGACTTTAACATAGCCTTGTATTTCTTGATTTAATTTTAAAATTAAGATACAGTTAAAATACGATTTGTCCACTTTAGCATACAGTCCTGAGCATCCACAGTCATGTCACCACCAGAAAGTATACAGCACTTCCACCATTCCAGAGACGTGCCCCAGGCTCCTTTGTGGCCAATGCTGTTCTGTTCTTAGCTCACCAGTGATCTATTTTCTGTTTTTATAATTTTGCCTTTTGCAGAATGTCACATAAATGAAATTATATAGAGGTAGACTTTCAGTTTGGCTTCTTTCTCTTAACATAACACACTGGCTATTCACATGTCGTGTGATTCGGCAGTTTGCCTCTTTTTATTGCTGAGGAGTATTCCATTGTTTGGATGTACCACTATGTGTTTATCCTTTTTTTTTCCCAGTTGAGGGACATTTGCGTTGTTTCCAAATTTGGTGAGAACAATTAAATCTGCTAAAGTTACTAATGTATAGGTTTTCAAGGGAACATAGGTTTTCATGCTTCCTTGGTAAATAGCTGGGAGTGAGAATGTGGGGTGATATGGTTGATGAATTTTTTGACTTTATAAGAAACTGCCAACTGTTTGCCAAAGTTGCTGTACCATTTTGCGTTTCCACCAGCAGTGTATGAGAGTTTCACTTTTTTCATATTGTCAATAGTACTTGGCACTGCCAGTTAAAAAAAAATTTTTTAGTCATTCTAATGTGTGTGCAGAAATATCTCACCATGATTTTTGCACTTCTCTATTGAATTTTATTTTAAAAATTTTAACCAACAGAAAAGTTGAAAGCTAAGAACAATGAACACATGTTTACTGTTCACCTAAAATCACCCACCATTTACTACACCATTGTCACAATTGCTTTATTTTTTAATCTATTTTTCTCACTGTTTGAAAAACAGTTACAGATATTACTGATGTTTCATTCATAAACACTTCAGCATGCTATTTCTTAAGAACAATGATGTTTTCCTACTTAATACAATAACATTATCAGAGCCAAGATATTAAATGTTGAACAGTATTACTTACTAATAATATACAGTTTATTTTCAAATTTCTCATATTTTTCCCCAATACTTTTCTTTATAGGAGATTCCTTTATAGAATACCTTTTTCGCCAGGCTCGGTGGCTCAGTCTGTAATCCTGCGCCTTTGGGAGGCTGAGGTGAGTGGATTGCCTGAGCCTGCGGGTTCGAGACCCGCCTGGGCAGCGAGACCTCATCTCTACAATAAATCAAAAAATCAGCCGGGCGTGGTAACGCGCGCCTGTAATTCCGGCTACTTGGAAGGCTGAGGTGGAAGGATCGCTGGAGCCCAGCAGGTCGAGGCTGCGGTGGCCGGGAGCGGCCACTACACTCCAGTCTGGGCGACAGAGTGAGACTCCAACTCAAAAAAAAAAAAAAAAAAGAATATCTTTTTCTGCTATTTTCCCTCTTTATTTTCAATTTGCAGTATCACTATTGTTTTAGTTAGTGGTCCCTCAAAAGCAAAAGCTAGGGAGAAAAGGATTTGAGTGCCAGTAATTTATTTGTCCCATCTTTCCTGGCTGCTTTGATTCTGTAGTTTGTTTAATTTTTCTTGTGATGTCTTTGTCTGGATTTGGTATCACAGTAATATTGACCTCATAGAGTAAGTTGGGAAATGTTCCATTTTCAATTTTCTGAAGGAATTTTTGCAGGGTTGCTATTATTTTTTTCTTAGTCAGTAGAACTTATAAGTGAATCCATCTTGGTTGAGTATTTTATTTGTAGGAAGATTTCAAATTAAGAATTCAATTTTAGCTGGGCTCGGTGGCTCAGCCTGTAATCCCGCGCCTTTGGGAGGCTGAGGTGAGTGGATTGCCTGAGCCCGTGGGTTCGAGACCCGCCTGGGCAGCGAGACCTCATCTCTACAATAAATCAAAAGATCAGCTGGGCGTGGTAGCGCACGCCTGTAATTCCGGCTACTCAGAAGGCTGAGGCGGAAGGATCACCGGAGCCCAGCAGGTCGAGGCTGCGGTGGCCGGGAGCGGCCACTGCACTCCAGTCTGGGCGACAGAGTGAGACTCCAACTCAAAAAAAAAAAAAAAAAAGAATTCAATTTTATTCCTTCTTATAGATGTATCTAGAATTTCTTTTTTTTCCTTGAGTCAGTTTTGTTAATTCCTATTTTCATAGGAACTTGCCCATTTCATCTAAGTTATCTAATTTGTTGAAATAAAATTATTCATAACATTCCCTTGTGTGAGAGTTAATTTTTGATGTCAGCTTTCCTGGGTCAAGGAATACAAGTAGAAGACTGATTTAACTGTTACTGGGAGTTGCCGGATAGGCTCCCAGGTTCTCAAACTTTCATACTCAGACTGGATTACACCACTTGCTTTTCTAGTTTTCCATCTTGCAATCAGTATATTCTGGGTCTTCTCAGTCTTCATAATCACATGAGCCAATTCCCATAACAAATCTCCTTCTCTCTCTCTCTCTCTCTCTCTCTCTCTCTCTCTCCAATAGGATATATATATATATATCCTGTTGGTTCTGTTCTCTAAAAGCCCTGACCAATGCACATTATAACCATTCTACTTTCTGCAAGGTTGGTAGTAACGTTCCCTCTTCTATTCCTGATTTTAATAATGTATGTCCTCTGTCTTTTTCTTTCAGTCAGTTTAGTTAAAAGTTTATCATTTTTTATTTTCAAAAAAATCAACATTGATTTAATTGGCTTTATTATTGTTTTTCTGTTTAATATGTTATGATATTTACTCTAATTCTCATTATTTTTTTTCTTAACTTTGTAAGGAGCCTAGGCATCACCACTCCATCCTAATAGCAAGTAAAAAGTCAAAGAGACTGAAAAATTGACAACTCTTCGAAGATTCGTAAGAGAATTGAGGGGACTGGACACACTGCTGTCCCCGGGATTGGAGAGATAGGTGAACACAGGAAGTCTATTCTGACTTGAGCAGAAACTCAGTGAGCAGAACCCACCACAAGAACATTACCTGGGTAGGAAAACTTGAACTGTAATCGACAAGTTGCTGGAGGCTCAGTGTGGACAACTCTGAGAGTTAAAAACTCCAGGGGGATCCAGTCACTGTAAAGACCTCACATTTTTGTAAGGTTTACCTCCAGTGTCTCAAACAGGATCTCACAGTAAATACTGTAGAAAACTTCCTTTGTGTTTCTAGTAAGAAGAGGCTGAGAAGGAACTATTTTGAAATACCCAGGGCACTCTGCTCTTCCTAATGAGTTCTACCCTCAGAAGAAACAAGTTAACTAAAGCTTAGCCTGCCAGAGTATTGTCAGAGCCTAACTAACCTGGGAGAAAGGAAATACTCAACTCCTGTCAGCCCTTCTTCCACATGGAAGAAGAGAAATGCCCAATAGCATTTCAGCCCACACTAGCCATCCTCTCCCACCCAAGGCAGGAGAAAAAGGAAACAAACAAACAAACTGAGCAATACTTGTGAAGCTCACAGTCTAGAGACATAGACTCATTAAAAGACTGAGACCCAATTGTAAAACTATAGAATGTTTCTTGTCCCCCATACCTCACCACCACATTACTAAAGGCCTATCTACAACAGTACATTTTATACACTACATCGTGTCTAGCTAGGAAGAAAAAGTTACAAGGCTTAACAAAAGGCAACAAACAAAACAACAAAAACAATTTGAAGAGACAGAGCAAGCATCAGAACCATATTTGGTAGGGTTGTTGGAATTATTAGACATGAAATTTAAAACAACTCTGATTAATATGCTATGGGCTCTAATGGATAAAGTAGACTGTGTGTGAGAACAGTTGGGCAATTTAAGCAAAGAGATGGAAATCCTAAGAAAGAACCCTAAAGAAATGTTAGAGAGAAAAAACACTGTAATAGAAATGAAAAGTGACTTTTATGGGCTTATTAGTGGACTATTAATTGAGAAGAGAATCTCTGTCCTTGAGGATATCTCAATGGAAACTTCTTAAACTGAAAAGTAAAGAAAAAACACTGAAAAAACAAAAATGGAATATCCAAGGATTGTAAGTCAGTAACAAAAAATGTAACATTCAAAAAATGGAAATACCAGAAGGAGAAGAAAGAGAGGAAGAAATAGAAAACATATTTGCAACAATAATGACAGAGAATTTCCCCAAATTAATGTCAAACACCAAAGTATGGATCCAGGAAGCTCAGGGAACAAGCAGAACAAATGTAAAAAATAACCAACATCTATGCATATCATTTTCAAATCACAGAAAATAAAAGTTAAAGAAAATAAAACCTAAAGGAAGCCGGGGGGGGAAGCACTTTCCTTAGAGAAAAGCCAAGATAAGATTTACATCTAATTTCTTCTCAGAAACCATGCAGGCAGGGAGAGAGTAAAGTGAAATATTTAAAGTGTAGAGAGAGAGCGAGAGAAAAACAGTCTAGAATTTTGTACCCTGTGAAATTATTTTTCAAAAGTGAGGGAGAAATAAATAATTTTTACACAAACAAAAACTGAGGGTATCTGTTGCCAGTAGATCTGCCCTGCAAAAATTGTAAACATTTCTTTGGAGAAAAGAAAAATAATTAGGCCAGAAACTTGGTTTTACATAAAGAATGTGCATCACAGGGACAGAAAGTATATAGAAAAAAAAAATCTCTGCACTTTTCTCTGAAATTCATTGTGAATCTAAAACTGCTCTAAAAAAATAATAAAACTTTTCAAAAGTATTGGAGAAGTGATCTGATTTAATCTAAGTTTTTGCAGAAACATTCTGTTGGCTAGCGAGAATAGACTACAGGTGGCTCGAATAAACGCAGAGCCAAGTTATGGGTGATATTGAGATAATTATATACTAATCCTGGATCACAGCAGAGATGATGGTGAATTAGAGCAGTAAAGCAGAGGTGAGGAGGCATGGCTGAGTCTGGACATACTTAAATGTAGAGCTGACAGAATTTGTTGAATGATTGTATATGGGATATGAGAAGAATTCAGATGGAACCCAAAATTTTTGGTTTGAAAAACTGGAGAGAAGCCTTGTAAGCTGATATGGGGAAGATAGAGAAAACAGGCTTTGGGGGTAAGATCAATAGCTTACTTTCTGAATTTGAGATGCCAGTTGCACATTCAGAGGCAGTACTAAGATAATTAGCATCCGGAAATATAAACTCCTGTTTATGTAGTTTAACACACTGTATCATATAAGAATTTTTAATAGTGATGGTGCGTTACTCAAATATTTTAGCTTATGGCCCATGTCTTGCACTCACATTCTCCTTTATCTGTCTATATTAATTACTACTCTAAACGGTAGGTTATAGTATTACTTGATGAGCTTTGTCAAACAAATAACTTATCCTAGTGTGTAGTGATAACTGCATTTTGTTTTCCTTAATGAAATTAGAAACTCTTGAACATAGTATTAACAATAATATTAATCTCTGTGTCTAGGTCACCAGGTTACTGATATTGAGTTAATTGCATACTAATCCTATACCTTTTTAATTTTTTTTGTTTTTTGTTTTTCTTTTGAGTTATCATCTTACTCTCTTTCCCAGGCTGGAGTGCAGTGGCTCAATTCATCACATTCTCAACCAGACTTAGGTAATTCTTCTACCTCAGCCTCTCTGTACCTGGGACTACTGGTATGCGCCATCATGCCCAGCTTATTTTTTTAAATATTTTGTAGAGTTGTGATCTTGCTATGTTGCCTGGCTGGTCTAAAACTTCTGAGCTAAAGTAATCCTCCCATCTCAGCCACTCAGAGTGCTAGGATTCCAGGCATGAGCCACCACACCAGGCCTACCTCTTTAAATCTGACAGACTTTTTCCATACAATGATTTCTGTTTCACTTTAGTGAGTGTTTAACACTCAAAACGTCTGATTCTGTGAAGAGTCTTGGGTTCATGATTTATCTGCATAAAGCACTCTTTTCTCAAAGTTAACTGAGCCATTGGATCAAATTCTGATTAAGTCCATAATGGAATAAGCACTCAGGTTGTTCTGTTGGGGACTTTATTAGAGCAACATTGCCCTAGATGTTCTAATAAACAGTCCATCCTTTATTCACTCAGCCTTTTATAATTCCTCAGAAATTCTAAGACCATGTGACTATTTTATAATTATATGCATATTCTCTCATTTTTGATAGTCCTATGGACTCATTAATATAGAATTTAAATAAACTGATGCATACAAAAAACAGTGTCTTCTATAGAATAAGCACTTATTAAGCATTAGCCATTATTACTATATTTTGTTATTAATAGCTTTTTAAAATTATGTATCACAATTCCTAAAGGCACTATGAACTTCAGGAAAAAACACCTTATTTTTCCCCACCTCCAGAGTAACTTAGCACTACACGGATTTTTCATATCAACCAATAGTTCCACCATTTTAAGAATCACCTGGATTAAGAGCTAGCCTGGTGCTACAGAAGATGTCTTTAGCATCAGATAGTCAAAACACAAACTTACATTTCTGCAGACTAGTCCACATTCCTGAGGCTAACATCACTGTAATCAGCAGTTATTTAGCCTCATGTATTCGGCAGTCTCAATGTCCTGTGTTCACTTGATAGGTCCTTTCCTTCCCTCACCCTGCTCCCTGATACTCTCATACCTGAGTTAATTAGCAGCAACAGGTATAGCAACTTTCTGACCCCTACTTTCATACTTGGTCCTGACCTTAACTGAAAAATGTTTAGCAGGAAGCTCAATTCCTCTGCAAATCTTCATTTAGGATACTTCTATTCAAGCAATGTTCCTCTCTAACCCTTTCCCCTTATTTTGAAATAGATGGACTTATTCGGTCTTCAAGGATTCCCCAAGATAATAGGATATGGTCTTACTGAGAAGTTGAATACATCTTGAATTTTAAGGTACTCTTGAATTATTTTCTATTGGTTTGACTTTTTATATTCTCTGTCCAGACAGCAAAATTTCCAATATATCAGATTATAGGCAACCTAGTTCATAAAGAAAGAGTAGGGAAAACACATTACAGGCTTCTAGTTTCACATTCATGTTTTATGAGTGTTCCCTCTCTCTCTCTCTCTCTAGGGAATAGAAAAAATATATCTTTTCTTTGTCCTGATCTTTTAGTGGATGTAATTGAAGAGTATTTACTGAAACTTAGTTTTGCTTTGTTACTTATGTTGTCAGCTTTTAAATTTGGAATCATTCAAAATAAGGCCTGTATAATGTACTTGAATTATGTTGCTTTAAAGCTTAAAGTGATTTTTAAGGTTTTGTAGTATTACCCTGCTTTTTTCTTTATATGTTCAAAATCAACTCTTTCCTAAGTTAACTGATTTGCACAAAATCATCATATTTGACCCTAACTGATAATGATTTAGCATAAAAATTATAAGAATAGGGTATCTCCTTCTGCAAATAACTGCTTTCTGCTTAACCAGTATATTCACAGCAATCTATCAACTACAATCTTGATTCAGATAACACATAGTAAGTGTATTCAGACTATAAAATTTGCATCCAGCATTAACCAAATTATGTACATATTTATGACCAAATAGATAGTACATGTTCTAGACGAACCATAACATCTGGGGTACTCCAACTGAACCTTTAAACTCTTGTCCCAGAGTTTTGAAGTCCCAGTGTCCTAAAAGCCATTTTAGGACTTTACCCATTCCTTTCTTTCCCTTAATCACTCTATTCATTCAGTTAAATACCTATATGCCCGACATTATGTAAGTCCTTGGGACAAAACAGTGTGTAAATTAAATAAAAATCAGTTGCTCTTGGAGTTTACATTACAGTGGCACCATCAGATAGTAAAAACTGTTTACTCAGGCAAAGACTTCGTGAAAATATGATTAGTGCTGGGAAAGGAAAGTTCAGAAAGAAGAGTGCTCTGACCTAGTAGTATGTTATAAAAAGGTCCTTTAAGGAAGTGCTAGGAGAGGGGTGGAGGTGGAGGTGGGAGGAACCCAGGTCAAGGGAGCTATTGTACTGAGGCATGATGTGGAGACAGAACAGAGCAAGTTCAGGAAGAAAGAGAGGCAAAAAAGACTGGCGTGCAAAAAGCAAAGGGAAGCATAGAGTGGTAGTAGCATGAGACCAGAGTCGGTATGAAACACATTGTTGTTCATCTACAATAGGTTTCTGTTCCATGTAGTTACAATAACTTTACTTTATCAATGCTAGACTGCCCTTCTACGGTTCATCGGAGCCACTCATCATTGCTATTAGAAAACAGACTTCCTACATATTTGAAAATCACAGTCTCACAACACTCAGTCCTGATTTTTTACTAAGTATTTCACTAAATTGTGTTTTTCACATTTTGCCCAAAGTATTGCAGTCTGAAGTAGGCTAAGAATTCATTGAAAAGTGTATTGGTTTAAGTAAATCATTATTATTTACTTTCATAGCTTGAGATCTTTGATTTCTAAATCTCTGCTGCTAAATCAATTTTTCATTGCATTCTATAGATTTGTAGAGGATTAGAAGCCTTTGTGACTCAAATGTTCAGAATTTTAAGATTGATTTTTTTTAAAATACAGTTTAATCAGTCTCGAAGTGATCACTCTCAAACTAGTAATACTTTAATCAATCACATGGTTGTTAAATGACATTTCCATTTCCTGTTAGCCCAATTGTTGTCAATTCTACAAGTTGAATTCAATATTTTTTCTTGAATTTTAAGACAGATAAATAATTCATATGCAATACATTCTGTAAAATCTGTAGAAACCCTCAGAGTCCAGTGCCTTGCAGTATAGATAGGCATATAATTAATTTGCTTTACTTCTTTATATATACCACATTTAAGTATAACCAGAGGCATTTCAATATTTCCTATTTAACCATAATTTATTTTCTTGAATTTTAAGGAGAAAAGTTTTCTTGGAATTATATTCCTCTTCTTTGCATTTGTATTGGTAATATATTTAGAAATTTAGGTCAACTAAGTTTTCTTTTTTCTTAACCAAATGAAGTATTTTGAACCTGGTAAAATTTGAACTTAGTCTCAGACAGAATTTGAAAGTTTAAGGGAGCCATGTCTCCAGGGAGAAAGATACACACACATACATGCACATACACACAAAACGAGAGAGAGAGAGAGAGAGAGAGAGAGAGAGAGAGAGAGAGGAGAGAGAGAGAGAGAGAGAGAGAGAGAGAGAGAGAGAGGAGAGAGAGAGAGAGAGAGGAGAGACACTGAAGTGTCCAGACTATGTGAAGTGATGGTGATTGTGGTAAGGAAAGTTTTCAAAGGAGTCTAAAAAATGACATAAACATATTTTCTTAAACTCTCTTCTTCCACTAACAGATTTTATTTGGGAATAACTTATTGTTCTTAATTCTGTGTGCCAGGAAGAGATGACTCTGATCACCAGTGCTTTCAGGCAGCTGGAATAGGGCTCTGAATTATGAAGTATTTTGGTAATGGGGATGTCATGGTGGGATATACAAATTAAGTGCTTTAGTCATTCTAAAATCGTATCCATGTTTTTGTTTAAAAACTGTCTACAGCTTGTTTTGATCACATTGACATTTCAAATTCAAAATCTAAAGATTCTAGGAACAATTTGTGAAGACAAATGTGTTCTTTTGTGAATTATCAGTGTGTGGACAGGAGGGACATCATGAATCAGACTGAAGTCACTGATGTCATGTCGTCATGTTTTCTTTTGCTTTGAAAATGTGCCCTGATACCATATAATTAGGCTAATGTGAGCAGTTTAGTTCTATTAAGGTTTAAACTTGCTTTCACTACTTCTGGAAAGAAGAGGTTTTTGTTTGTGTTTCTCTATGTTTGACTTAGCCTTAGTGAGTTAGTGTTGGGGCAGCATTCTATCCTGATTATTCTGATTTGAATTCCAAATTGATCGAACAAACTCCACATTAACAGGTTGGCATTATTCTGTGACCATAATACAATGATTGTTAGAGAAGTGTGGCTTCAAAGTCCACCCGGGGTGTCAGATCATAAATAGGCCTTTTGTTAGCTTTGGGGGTTGGATTATTTTTCTTTGTCTTGCTGACTTGGAGATTGTTGGACAGAAATTTAACTTTTTCTCTTTTCATTTTGGCGAGAGATTAAAAAATCTCAATAATGGTTCTTTAAAAGGAGGCTTCATTGACTTCCTTAAAACTTTGTTTCTGAATTAACTTTTATCTTCCAAAAACTTTTGGGCAGGACAAGCTGGGCATTTATACGGCATTTTGCAACAATTAGAAAGTTCACAGCTTGGGACTGATCTTTGGTCACTGAGTTTGAAGAGATTGGATGTTGTAATGCCAACTGATTGTGTGATTGTTTAAACCTCCCTCATAAAGGATTTTAGCTGAAGAGTCTTTGTCTAGAGCAGGCCTGAGAGACCCAGCTGCATCTGCCCCTGGAATGAATGCCTTTGTGTAAATGGTCAGCCCAGCCCGACTCTGATATTTGATCATTCCCTGTTTGTATCCCAACCTATTTCTACATCAGTGAAGTGTACATATAATACTGGCCTTTGTAATCTGGTTGAGAGAATGCTTGGATGTGTAGAGGTTTCTCCTACACTGTCACCTTTGAATGCTTAAGTCTAGTGGAAAGAAGCTTTACGTGATATATATATATATTTTTTGAGTTGGAATCTCACTCAGTCGCCCAGACTGGAGTGCAGTGGCTGCTCCCGGCCACTGCAGCCTCCACCTGCTGGGCTCCGGTGATCCCTCCGCCTCAGCCTTCCGAGTAGCTGGAACTACAGGTGTGGGCTACCACGCCTGGCTAATTGTTTGATTTATTGTAGAGATGAGGTCTCGCCAACTTGCCCAGGTGGGTCTCGAACCCGCGGGCTCAGGCAATTCACTAACCTCGGCCTCCCAAAGCGTGGGATTACAGGCTGAGCCACCGAGCCCGGCAGAGAAGCTTTATGTGATTTATTAAAAACACAGAATGGCTGATCCAAACCAAGGGAGTAAGGGCCATGGCTTTGTCCAGTGCTGCAATTCCCCATCACCAGGATAGGCTATCTGACTTCACTGCTTTGACTGATCAAATTAACTGGATTGTAATAAGATTTTTAATTTGTTTCCAAGGACTGTGTCATCCATCAGGCTTCAGCCACTAAAAAAGAAGAGAAAATATGTTTTATTGTTAGAGACCTGCAGAGAGTAAAGAAACTCAAACAAAGCCAGCTACACACACACACACACACACACACACACACACACACACACACACACACGGCTGGAAAAAGTAATATGAAGGTGGAAAGTTAAACAGGGAATAATATTTCCTGATATGTAGCAGCAGGAAATGCACTTAAATCTCCAGTGTCTTTTTGTTTTAAATCATAATCCCAGAATGGCACAATCAATCCTTATATCACAAGGGACTAGACACAATTTTTCTTAATAGAAATATGATTGTCATTTGAGACAAGGCAGTTCTTTGTTGTGTGTGACTTCCCCAGCATGTTGAATACCATACTCTCCAGGACCTAGATATCAGGAACATCTTAGTTTGTGACATTTGCCTCTTTTTTTTCACCATAACCTCCCATATTTCCAAATGTTTCTGGCAAGCTTCAGAGTGGTGCCAGACCAAGAAGATTGAGAACTGTTGTGAGGTACTATGGCTAGTGAAATTTTGGAAAAAAATATGAAAGCATGGCCATAGTTCATAGTTTATCATATTTTATACAATTTTTTTCTATCTTCTTAGTTTTGGAAGTTTTCCTTTTTTTAAAAAAGATGTGAGGTGCAATACAGTGTTAGGTATACAAATGGTCATTGTACAGGTAAAGTTTGCGTCTCACTTTGGTCCCCACTTCACCTGGTGTATTTTGTAAAATTAATATATGAAAAGAAAGATACAACCCCAAAATTATATGATACATATAGAGAACTCTTTTTAGAATATTATTCCAAGAGATTTTGATTTTTTAAAAATTAGTTCTTTGAAACTTTATACAAATTTTTCCATAGTGACTGTTAGGCTAGTTAACTAAGATTTATTTAACAAATTATAGACTTCTTTTTAAATTAAAAAGGTCACAGGCTTAATGAAGTGTAGTGGTAGGAAGAGAGGTCCCACAGAGTTTCCCATTGCCAAAGTCCAAAATCTGTTTCTTGGCTTTGTCCTCTTTCGATATAACCCAGGTGCAGTGTGGTTGGGGTTGCAAACTCACTGATGGAGATGTGATAAGAATGTCAATTAATGTGTACATGTGGGGTGTATAGGCATATACTCACACTCTCCATCCAAGATGCTGGGTCCTGAGGATTTGCACTAGTAACCACACCAGTTGCTTGGTGGCACATCTGGAGGGCTAGTTCTTCTAGACCATGGGACTCTGGGAAAAATGTTATTCTTTCATGACTGAAATGCTCATGTCCCTCAGATTAAGAGTCTCTCTCCTTTGGATGGTAAGAATGTATTCCTATACACCTTTGTATTAATCTCACTGATTAAATTGAGTGTTGTTTCTTGTCAAATATACTTCCCACATGCTAGGAAATGTTTTGTTGTTTCCTACTTGGGTTGACATTAATTTTACCTTCAGAGGATAGTTGTCTTCCTTCTATCTCAGAGTTGCTCTGAAAGAAACTCAGAGTCACCTCAAATACTGCCGGTACCCATTATATGCTTAAAGTTGCATTAGTGACAGCCAATATTTATAGTGTATCTACTGTATGCTCGAAGCAAAAATAAGTATAAAAGTTGGAAAATAAATCTTTGGTGATACACAAACATTTAAAGAATGCTTGAAAGACCTCAGTGAATCAAGGGATAAATTTAAACAGTTTACTGCAATATTTTTCATGAGTTTATGATCCTATATTGTTTTCTCTAGATAATAAAAACATTGTACTCCCATAAACATTTGGTCATACTTATGTCTTAGCCTCATTTTTCTTTCACTGAATCATTTCTTCCTCTGTAGGCAATGAGCTAGCAGTCTCCAAACATTAAACATTATTCACCTCATTTCAGACAGGTCCTGTGACAAATTGCAGCCTACCCAGACATTAAAAATACATTGATTGAGAGAAGTTGTAGGACATAGAAGAAAAATTAACCCACAACATTCTCAGAAAGGAAAGAAGAAGCCACTTCCCTAAGTAAACTTTGCACTGAACAGACTCTGGAGTCTTAAAAGTACTTGCCAGTTTCACAGCCCTTCTGTAGTACATAGTGTGGGCTTCCCACCCACATTCTATCTTCCATTGTAGATCAGTGGTGGAATGTATGTATTGCTTCCCCCAGCTCCAGAAGTGGACTCATGGATTCTTGTCCTATCTTCCTCTCCAAAATAATCTGTTTGGTTACTTAATTCATGTATTAAACCATTCAGCTCATGGTAGTTCCCTTACTACTCTGGCTTGCCCAGTGGTGGGTCTAAACTTGTCCAATCTATGTGAAATGCTATGTGTTAGTATTCTAAGGCTGTTGTAACAAATACCCATAGTCTAATGGCTTAAACAATGTGAATGCATTATCTTACAGTTCTGTAGAGATGTCTGCCACCCATCTCACTGGGTTAACATCATGATGTCTGCAAGGCTGCATTTCTTTATGGAGGTGCTAGGGGAGAAGCTGTTTCTTTGCCTTTTCTAGCTTCTGGAAGCCGATCACATTTCTTGTCTTGTGACTCCTTTAATCAGTCTGCAAAGCCATGAATATTGCATCTCTCTCACCACTTTTCCATGGTCACATCTTCCTTTGATTACAGCTGGGAAAGATTCTCTGCTCTTAAGGGCCCATGTAATTAGATTGGGCCCATTTGAATCATCCAGAACAATTTCCTTATTTCAACATCCTTTACCTTAATCACATCTGCAAATTTCCTTTGCCATGTAGGGTAATATATCCACTGTTTCTAAAGGTTAGAATGTGGTCTGAATGCTTGTGTCTTCCAAAATTCATGTATTGAAATTCTAATCTCTAAGATGATGTATTAGAAGGAGGAACCTTTGGGAAGTGATAAGACCATGAGCATAGAGCACTCTTAAATGGGATCAGTGCCCTTGTAACAGTGGCCCCCAAAATCTTTCTTCTTCATTCACTATGTGAGAATATAGTGAAAAGAGAACCTATCAATTAATCAGAAAGCAGGCCCTTATGGACACTGAATCTACCAGTATCTTAATCTTGGACTTCCCAACCACTAGAACAGCAAGAAATAAAATTTCTGTTGTTTATAAGTCACCCAGTCTATGGTTTTGTTTGTTTGTTTGTTTTCTACTATTAGCCTGAGGGATTAAGACAAACAAGAGCATGTTTGGAAGGGTCATTATTTTACATATCACTCTCAGATTTTGTTTACCTCCAATGGCAGGCAAACTGACTTTACTCTGGACAGTTTTGTTAGCAAATATGAGACTTTAGTGTGCTGTGAAAATATCGCTGTCTTAAGGATAGCCAACTTGAGTATAAAGCACCATGAAAGAGATACAGATTTGGGATGAAAAGAAGATAAATTATGTAAGACCCATTCAAGTGCACATGCTGTTGCTAAACTTTTCAGCAATGAGAGTAAATACATTTCCCTTAGTGTTTAGGTAGTTTTGCTGAATTTTTAAATTATTTTCACCTGAAAAATACATAACACATATATACTCCAAGTGGTTCATTTTAGTATAAGTTATATTATAATTTTTGAAACATAGAGAGAACAATTTAGTTCAACTACCTAGAAACAAAGTAAAGATGGTCACAAAGGCATTGCTGTAACAGGAGCATATTGTCACTGAATTGGCATCGCAGAACCTCTCCTAGAAGGGACACCCAGATTGAATAGGGGCAACCTGGACCCAATCAAACCCTTCCTTTGGGTGATATGCTCGCTGGTAAACAAATGGAAGGTAGGTCACTTATGCTCAGATCATTGCACAAACTTGTTGTTCATCCTACTCTTAAAATCTTTGTAAATATCAGGGCCCAGGAAATAAACTAAACCAATGAGGCTATTCCTTACTGTTCTGCTAATCTTACTGTAGAACAAGGCATGAAATCAATTTCTATCCCTGCAGGTGATCTCTGCATTTTCTTACCTGTGAGTCTAAGAAAGTCGCTAACACACTCACAAGGTCTTTTCACACTGGGTGACGATTGCTCTTGGGCCACACTCAGAGTTCAAAATACTTTTGTATTTTAAACTGTTTTATTGTACTTTTTTCTTTTTATTTATTTTACAGTGGGGGATACATAAGTCTATTCTCATAACATAAAAGTTAACAGAATGATGAATGATGACTAATGACTATGATTGCTATTTAACAATTGGCTTTTGAATTAGGTAGAAGAGTTTTAGTAAAAATTTTTAATCACAACTACAATCTTGTCCAGCTATTTTGTTATTTACAATTTGAAAATTAGTAAAACTTTAAAATCTTTATAAATCGTAAAATGTAGATATTTCTGGAAGAGGTTAATATATAGGACTTAAGGTTATAAATCTTTCTTTAGAAACACATTTGGATAAGAGGAGAAGTGAAAAAAAAGATACTGGATTCCTGGATTCAAATACATATTAGGAGATATTTATATTTCCTACATTTCCAAATGTAGGGAAATGACACAAAAGGCAAAACAAAGTTTGCTTAAATCAAAATTCTGCCTTGAACAACTTAGATAAAATAAAAGAATTGATTAAGTAATAGTTGTTATATTATTCAACATCAAAGATAGGAGGGGATTCTTTTCACACCTGGCATGAAAAAACAAGAAAAGCCCCAGGGAGAACACATCACTAAATTCAAAGGAGAAAAAAGTGAATACCAAACAAAATAAATTGGTATAGACTGTTTTCTAAAAATGGCAATTATGTTTTTTTTTATCAGACAGCCATGGTTATAAAGTTCAATTTTATTAAAACAGTCAAATAAACTGAGTATGTAGATATAATATGTGAAGAGAATGCTGCTGTGGACTGAGCAGTTCACTTTTGATATTTCAGGTAACTAAAGAATTAGGTTTTGTTACAATATGTGAAGTGGACATTGTAACCTATAAAATTAGGTTAGCATTGTTTGAAAAACGTATAAAGAACTATATTTTCAAGCTAAATTCTTCCTACTCCTTATTTTGTTTTCCCTAGGGAAAAAACTCGTAAGCCATAAAAAGCTCTTAATTAACAAGGCAGTATAAGAATATAATAAGAGGAAAACATTACTTAAGAGTGAAAGGGATTCTGAATTAACATCAGAGATCACTGGTTTTCAACGGTTTTTAATCAGGCTAGAAAATAGAACTGTAATCATATATAAATGAGTTGACATGCAAGTATTTTTAAAGACTTCAATAATAATAGTGTGTAATCATTTCTAACATATTTCAAAAAGCACACCAGTAAAATATATGAAAAACCTTAGTAGTTTTTATAGGTTTTGTTTCCTCATGCAAATTTTTTCCTCATCAAAGACCTCCCAATAACTTTCTGTTGACCATGAGTTTAAATTTATGCTTATGGTTGAACTGCACATTCACTCGCAATTTTTAAAATTCAAGCTTTTGTTTTCTTAAAAATAAGCCACATAGTTCATACGTGGTGGTTTAAAAATAAATATTAACAAAATACAGATTGCAAAGGCAGACATTTAAGTCTTTAATCCATTGTCCAGAAAGATATAATTTCTATAATCTCTTAGAAGAATATATCTGCCTTTAGTTAAATGTCTGAGAAAAAAATCTGTATTGTTTTGATTTATTAACAAGAAAGTAAACCTTGCCACTAAGTTCAATATCAATTATACAGAAAACATAAAGATCAAGTCTCTCAAATGGAATACAAATATTTTTTTCCTTTGGAATTCAACATGTTGACAAAAAAGATAGAAATGTATCAGGGCTATCTCTACACAGAATTTTTATTAAATTTAGATGCCTTTAAAAAGTCTGGGCTCCAAGAGAATCTGTCAAAGGCCTCCTTACATTGATAAAGGCCTTTGGCAAAGTCTCAGGATACAAAATAAATGTACAAAAGACAATCACATTTCTCTACACCAATAATAAACAAACAGAAACCCAAATAAAAAACACAATTCCATTCACAATAGCCAAAAAAAAAAAAAATGAAATACCTTGGCATCTTCCTAACCAGAGACGTGAAAGACCTTTACAATGAAAATTACAAAACACTGCTCAAAGAAATCAAAGCTGACACGAACAAGTGGAAAAATAACCCATGCTCATGGATCGGAAGAATCAACATCGTGAAGATGTCCATCTTACCTAAGGCAATCTACAAATTCAATGCAATACCCATTAAATTACCAACATTCTTCTCAGACCTAGAAAAAACAGCACAGGAATTCATATGGAAACACAAACGCCCAAGAATAGCCAGAACAATCCTCAGCAAAAAAAACAAAGCAGGTGGTATCACAATACCAGACTTCAAACTTTACTATAAAGCTACAATCATCAAAACAGCTTGGTATTGGTACAGGAACAGGCATATAGATCAATGGAACAGAATTGAGATTCCAGAAGCAAAACCTCAATTCTTCAACCAACTCATCTTCGACAAAGCCCCCACCACCTACCAATGGGGAGAGGAGAACCTATTCAGTAAATGGTGCTGGGAAAACTGGCTGACCACATGCAGAAGATTGAAACAGGACCCCTATCTATCCCCATGCACAAAGGTTAGCTCCAAATGGATCAGAGACCTAAATGTAAAACCTCAAACCATAAGAACCTTAGAAAAGGAAGGAAATACTCTCATGGAAATCGGAACTGGCATCCAATTCCCGTACAAAACCCGAAACCCACAGGACTTAAGAGAGAAGATAGACAAATGGGACCTTATTAAACTGATAAGCTTCTGCAAAGCCAAAGAAACCATCAAGAGAGCAGGGAGACAGCCTACAGACTGGGAAAAAGTATTTGCCAACTCTAGGTCTGACAAAGGCTTAACATCCTGGATCTACAAGGAACTGAAACGTACTGAAAAGATGAAAACAAACAACCCCATTATAAAATGGGCAAAAGATATGAACAGACACTTCACAAAAGAAGACATTCGAGCAGCCAATAAACACATGAAGAAATGCTCAACCTCACTAATCATCAGGGAGATGCAAATCAAAACCACACTGAGATACCACCTAACTCCAGTCAGAATGGCAATTATCAACAACTCAAAAAATAACAGCTGCTGGAGAGGGTGTGGTGAAAAGGGAACACTTCTACACTGTTGGTGGGAGTGTAAACTAGTGCAACCTCTGTGGAAAGCAGTGTGGCGATTCCTAAAAGCTCTAAAAATTGACCTTCCATATGACCCTGCAATCCCCCTACTGGGAATACACCCTGAAGAACACAAATCACTCTATAAAAAAGATACCTGCACACGTATGTTTATCGCAGCGTTATTCACAATAGCAAGAACCTGGAAACAACCATGCTGCCCATCAAAAGAGGACTGGATTAAAAAAATGTGGTACATATACACGATGGAATACTACGCAGCCATAAAAAAGAAGAAAATCATGAATTTGCAGCAACCTGGATGGAACTAGAGTCTATAATACTGAGTGACCTCTCACAGAAACAAAGATCAGAATATCACATGTTCTCACTCATATAATGGACCTTGAACATCCAATGTAATACTATAAGAAAATGACTGATGGTACTGGGAAATTATGGGGGGGAGGGGGATGGGATTAACAGTAGCAAATATCTGCCTGGGACTGGGAAAACACCTCTTATCAACAGGGTGCCTGAATGAAACGTAATTGTACACCTAACCCTTAACTGTACCCCACAAACCATAATAAAAAATACTGATTAATTATAAAAAAAATAAAGTACTTTACTTCTTTTTAGTCATTTACAAAAAAAAAAAAAGTCTGGGCTCAAGTCAAAATTGTGTGAAAGATTCCATTTCATCCTAATTCTCTAGAAATTTTGTCAGATAGCCAAAGAGAGACTTCTGTTAATGGAAACCCTAAAGTTTTGCTTGAGTAGTGGCAACAAAAAAGCTCAAGTCCCTTCAGCAGCCCATGCAGATCTCATAGAGACCATGGTCCTCAGTGAATCACTTTCAATTCTTCATTGACTTTTTAGCATTTCTATTATTTCTACTGCCACTTGTAATGGAGTGAGTCAGGATAAATTTTTGTATAAAATGGGCACCAGAAGAGCCAGAAATGAGTTACAAATCTGAACACTGTGACACATCTGAAGGCTTAGTATCAGAACTCAGCTTAATGTCAACATTTATTTCTCCATATACATTTTTTTAACCTGGCTTGTCTCTGCTCTAGTATGTATAGATCTTCAGTTGGAAGACTCAAAGGATGGGAGCTGAAATCATTTGAAGGATCATGTACTTACAAGTCTAGTGATTTATGCTAACTCTAAGCTGAGATGCTAGCTAGGGCTCTGGGCCACCCCTACATGTGACCCCTTCAGGTTGTGTGAGCTTGCTCACAGCATGGAGGCTGAGTTTTGAGGACCAGTGTCCTGAGAGAGCCACAGACAGAAGTTGTATATTTTTTATAAGCTGGTCTTAAATATCATACAATAAAACTTTCCCTCTACTGGTTGAGGCAATCACAAGTCAGCACAAGTTTAAGGATCAGGGAAATAGACTACATTTCCTGATGGAGAGGGACAAGGTTTTTGAGAGCATATGGGACCAGAACTATTACTGTCTTCATTTTGGAAAATACAGTCTTTCACATCTTGTAGTAAGGTAGTTCTAAATACTAAATAATGTTGTCATAGAAAGCCTAAATCTGCTTTATAGCAAGTTCTCATTTAGTTTAACCCTACTCTTTGGACTATGTGAGAATAGTATAAATAGTATACTATTTAGTATAAATAATATACTAAAATGTATAAAAAATACATGTTTGCTTTTTACTCAAGTCCTGTCACTTTGAAACCTTCTTTTCTTTATTTAAATATATCCATTTTCTTTTACAAACTTTATGGATGCACTCTGATTTATCAATGTCTTTAAAAAGTGATATCCTGAAGTAAACAATATTTCAACATTTCAGGTGAGGTTTTAAAAAACAGTAAAATAAACTGTGAACCTGCTTGTTCAGGTATTACACCTTAGATCAGGGGTTCCCAATCCCTGGACCACGGAACAGTAACTGTCCGTGACCTGGAACTGGGCGCACAGCAGGAAGTAAGCAGCCAGCCAGCAGAGCTCCATTTGTCATGAGACTAGCAGGGGCATTAGATTCTCACAGAAGCACGAGCCCTATTTTGAACTGCGCATGCGAGGGATCTAGGTTGTACGGTCCTTATGAGAATCTAATGCCTGATGTTCTCCCCTGTTTCCCCCACCAGTCCCCACGTCCATGGAAACATTGTCTTCCACAAAGTTGGTCTCTGATGCCAGAAAAGAGGACCACTACCTTAGATGATGTAGCCTAAAGTAACTTTAGCTTTTTAAGGAACATGATGCTATTACTTAAATTGGGTACATTGCTAACTGGCATTTCCTTCTGTTATGAAAGTTCAAGCTTGAGTGATTTATTTTCTTTCCTTCCTTCCTTCCTTCCTTCCTTCCTTCCTTCCTTCCTTCCTTCCTTCCTTCCTTCCTTCCTTCCTTCCTTTCTTCCTCCCTCCCTCCCTCCCTCCCTCCCTCTCTCTCATTCTTTCATTCTCTTTCATCTTTCTTTTTTTCCTTTTTTCTGTTCTAATTATATGTACCTATATCTAGTTTTATATTGGTAAATTTGGTCCATTTGCCCCTGCTTGTTGGAGGTATTTTAGAATCCTGATTAGGCTATACAATGTAGTTCTCATTTCTTAGCATAATGTAATCTGTGAATTGGTTAAATCTTGACAGCCAGCTTATGAAGCAACTTCTGTAACATGGACAGCACAACAATCATCTTAAGAAGTTTTAGAAATAACTTTGCTAAAAACTCATTGATCATTAGGATCAACAAATATTGCACTTTCTTAACACCATATAAAATAGCAATCAAACCTTTATGATTAGTCACAGACAGTTGATGGCATACATATTTCCTGAGCTAACTAGAGAAAGAATGTCAATATTTATACATTCACCCTTTTATTCATACTTCTAATAAACATTTATTGTAAATCTCTTCTCTGAAAGGCTCTATACTGTAGGGACACAAAGAGAAGAAGATAGAAACTCCAATTTCAAAGAAATTAGCATATGCAGTGTTTTAGGAATATATTTGTCTATGATATATTCAATGTGCATAATATCTGTCTTGTTCTATAGAACTGGAAGGAAAAGTTGCCCTGAGTTTAGAATGTGAACAAGAACTATTTTCTCCTCTCAGTGTTTTGCATATCAAATTTAGAACAAAGTTTATGCTAATTAAGACTATTGATTTCTTTGCAAAATTATAACATTTGCTGCTCTACTCTCAATAAACCATTCTCCTGGGTCATATTCTTACTGGTTCAGTGTTATATCCATGGCAAATACAAAACTTGCTCTTCCCATGACCATGAAAATTAGAAATAAGAAAAGAAAAGAAAAAAAAACCCCAAATCCCCACTTGTCTCTCACTCAAGGAGAAAAATATACAATGATAACTGAGTAGTATTTGTTTTCAATAGACATTATGCACTATGAGGCAAAATCAGCCAAACATATTTTGTGATAGCTTGCCTGAAATAACATTAAGGTTGTAGAAGTCTTTTTGAAAAGTTTGCCAGGCTTGGCTTATTTGAATGAATCTTTGAATAATAAAAGTAGTAATGATAACAACTGCAACTAATACTATAGATTATTTTATACATGCTATAAATATTATTTTATACATACATAAATACATACTATGTATATATTATATAAATAACTTCTTATGATAACCTTGAAAAATGAGCATTACAGTATTAGTGTTGCCATTTTATAACCAACACAGCTGGTTTGCAGAGAAATGAAGCAACATGTTCAGGGTCAACCATAAGAAGAATGAAACCCTGTCATATGCAGCAACACGAATGGACTGGAGATCATTATCTTAAGTGAAATAAACCAGGCGCAAAAACCAAATATCACATGTTGTTACTTATGTGCAGGAGCTATAAAAATTTGATCACATGGAAGTAGAGAATGGAAAGATAGATAACAGCGACTGAGAAAAATGAATGGATAGGACGGGGGAGGAAGAAGAGAAATGGGTGAAAGGGTGGAAACATGCAGTAAAATAGAAGACATCAATTGAATGTTTGATTGCAGAGCACAGTCACTGTACTGAAAAATACATTGTACTTAGGTGATGGACAGCCCAAATAACCTGATCTGATCACTACACATTATATACATGTACATGTGACGTGTATCCTATACATTTGTACAAATAAAAACTCAATAACATTAATCAAATTTTATATCTGGAGTGAAGATTTACCACAAGAAGCTGATGCATAAACACCTGCTTTTTCAGAGTTGTCAGGCAGGAAGCCGACCAGCTAACCACTGGAAGTGAACAAACGCCGATGGTTCTCTCTCTTATTCCTTCCCAAGTCCATGCCTAGACCAGAATGAGCTCTACCATTTGGGAGAGTGATGATACATTTAGAGTGAGTGTTTCTTTGGAAATACCCAAGCAGGATGGTTAGCTGGTTCACTGGATGAAACTCAAAGGTAAATAAATTTACTTCCTTCCCTGTTCTGCACTCCATGGGTTGGTACCATTTTCGACTTTATCTTCCATTCATTGCTGTTCATTCTGAGGTGAATTTATTCATAGTGAGAGTTTTGGGGAAGAGGGAAAAAGTAGCCTTGAGGAAGATTTTGTTCCCAGTGACTCACACTAGTCTACTTATTTCTCAGGCCTAAGATTATTAAGCTAAACTACCTCCTGAAAAGCAGCCTGAATAAGGAGGGTATATGTGGTTCTAGGCATAAGGTGGAAAACAGGAACGATCTCTTCAAATGTTCACTCCACAAAATACTTGTGGAGTTGGTACTAGGAGACAGACTGTCATGCCCAGATTTCTCTTGTGAGATTCCCTCCCTCCCTCTTTCTCTCCCTCTCTCCCTCACTTCCTCCCTTCCCTCCTTCCTTCCTTCCTGGGCTTCTCTAGGCAAAGCTATTATGGAGAATTTCTGCCTTCTGAATGAGACCTCTGCCAGGTTATTATACAGTGTTAATACTATAAGCTTGAATTGTGTTTGATTGGTTTTTGCAAGCTGTAAGTTTTGGTCTCCGGGCAATTTTCCTCCAGCAACTAGGTATTATTATCAGATGTCATTTTGTGGCAGAACCTTATCTTGTGTTGTAATGGCCCACAACACCTAGCATACACAGGGTCGATGCTTACTGATTGATTTATGGCAGAAATGGCCTTATATAAGGCAGAAATATAGGACCATGTTAAAAGGGTGCTTTGAATTCCTCAAACTATCTCCTTCTAAGTAGCTTTCTTTATCGGCTTATTAAGATAATTAAAATTTATATTGCTAGTCACTCTTTTCAGCTGAAGATATGTAATTATCACCAAGAAAAGTGTATATCAATCTATTATAAATTATCAGTATTATCATTACCATAGATTATAAAAAAGCATCATGATTATAAATTTTAAAATAATGACAAAATAATCTGTAAAGTTAAAAATGAATGCCAAAGAAACTTCTTCTAGGCAATGGCTACTGAAGGCACAAGAAATACCCTGAATCTCCAGGAAGAAGCTGAAACTTACTAGGAGACAAGAAGCAGCTGTTTATAGGGAAATTACCTCAATGACCATTTGTCTTCTAAAATTTGGTCAAGATATTTGATTTCAACATACTTTCTGATGGATAAAGAAGCTTTACAGAATTCACCAAGGTTCAGGTTACGTTGTCATTATTTCTAAGGAGAACAGCCTGAAACCTGTGGAATAGACAACAATGAAAGAGCAGGAAAATATTGAGTAGTCTCCAGTTTACGGTGTGTGATTGGAACTGTTGAGGTTTTTAGCCTTTCCTACTGAAGTTGCCTCCAGTACACTTCACATATAAAGAATGAAAACGATGAAGAGTACTTCTGGTTTTAAACGTTTCTCTGGAGTGTTTTAAATTTAAAAAAGCATTGTGAGAAATTTGAGTAGGAGATGTATTGTCACCATATGCCATTCACCACATTCCAATAGGAGCCAACTGTCATAAGTGGTTTAATAGCAATTATGAAACTTATCAGAAAATCTGTCACATCTCATTATTAATTATGGATTATGATTTGTTTCCTCAGCTCTGAAACTACCTGTTGGAGGTTGCTTAATAAACCAAGAGACTTGGTGCCCACTTTCTGCAGACATGTTACAGTTGTCTTCCCATATGGGCACCAATTTCTCACCTTGGTTTTATTCAGTCTTAAAATATCAACTAAATAATTGGCCCAAATCCTCAGGTTTTGAAATTCCACAGCAGCTTGTATTGTAAAAGTAGGCATTCAGGTAAAAAGGTAAATAGCTTTCAATGAGTGTATTTTTTATGTGATTGTATTTAGCAAACATTTTCTGAGTGTTTCGTAGGTGCTCTACTGAGTTTTACTTGAGCGGAATGCCTGTACAAGATATAAGGGGGACCCAAAAGACCCCAGAATTTATTTATTAAAAATAGTGTATTTATTCTTACATGTTTAAACTTCAATTACCATCAAAGTACTCTCTGTTTGATGTAATACACCTATCAAGATGCTTTTTCCACTGCTCAAAACAGTTTTGTAGTTGTTCATTTTGATGTCTTCTAACATTTCTGCTGTTTTTTGTTTCATCCTTCCACATCAGCAAGATGTTTCCCTTTGAGAATTTGTTTCATCTGGGAAACAAAAAAAAAGTTTCTTGGAATGAGATCAGGTGAATGGAGAAGATGGGGGACAAGAGTCATGCAGTTTTTGTCAAACACATTGAACACTCAAGCACAATGTAGACAGATGGTTAGTGTAAATTACCCATCATGAAATGGGCAAACACATTGAGAGAATCTCCAAAAAAATTCACTGAAGCTGAATGCAGTCTCTCACAAAAACACTAGCTTGTGTACTGATGCCAATAGATTCCTAGAACACTTGCCTAGAGGAAGAAGCCTGTACTGCAAAGGGCCTGCCCTCCAAAAGATAATTCATTTTGGGGGGGAGTCTCCCTTCATATAGATATCATTTCAATTAATAATAGAGCTCTGCTTGACACCTAGAGGCTTGTTCATGGACACAGAGGTCACAAATGAGATCATAATTGAAACATCTGGGCAGACTTGCCAGCATCAAGTTAACTTTACAAACCTAAGCTAAACTGAATACAACAGGTTTCAAACATGGACATTAATGCGACATCAGGGGAGCACATTGTTATACAAGACATGTCCAACCTTATGTTGCAATTCTTGGCAAATGCGCCTCCAATGATTAAGAAAACTTTTGGATCCAAGGTATCCTTGTGTATCCAGGGTATACACATATCTGAATAAATGATTCTATTGTGCAATTTGTATTTCTTTAATAATAAACATTGAGCCGGGCTCGGTGGCTCAGCCTGTAATCCCACGCCTTTGGGAGGCTGAGGTGAGTGGATTGCCTGAGCCCGTGGGTTCGAGACCCGCCTGGGCAGCGAGACCTCATCTCTACAATACAATCAAAAAATCAGCCGGGCGTGGTAGCACATGCTTATAATTCTAGCTACTTGGAAGGCTGAGGTGGAAGGATCGCCAGAGCCCAGCAGGTCGAGGCTGCGGTGGCCGGGAGCGGCCACTGCACTCCAGTCTGGGCGACAGAGTGAGACTCCAACTCAAAAAAAAAAATAAAATAAAATAATAAACATTAACTGATCAATTACTAATTAGTCTATAGAAATCAATGAACTAAAAATGATAAATATCAACTATCATTAAATAACTCCTAATTAATAATTCTTATCTAAGGAAGTCAAATAAATTATAAGTATACTTATGCCATGCCTATATGTTTATAGAAACATTCTGTGTAATTACAGCCACAGATGATATAAAAACTATTGTTTCTGCTCTATGTTGTTTGAACCATATGAAATTACCAATTTGGCACTTTAAAAAGAGTCAAATATTGGCAGTTTCAGGTAGCTCAACCTAGCAGTTGAGAAAGCCAAAACTCTGAATGATTAAATAAATTTCACAAGCTCATAGAGTTTTCAAGTGCAGAGCAAGCTTTGATCCAAAGTCTGTCTATGTGCAAATCTCTCAGCCACTCCACTTATGGTGTTCAGTCTTGCTCAGTCTCTTGATGACATCTCTAGATTTATGGCAGTTACAATGCAGCCAAAACAGCTTGAACATAGAAGCATTTCCACATTTTGGTGGGACACATTACTATCTACTTCATGCCTGGAACATTCCAGTCTGCCCCAATCTATTTTCCTAAGATGATCTTGTACTTTGTATAATGAGTGAGGGTAGAAACAATCAGATGAGTTCATTTAGACACTAACTGACCAGTATATTCAGTAGTTTTTTTATGCAAAAACAAACAATCAAAAAACTAACAAGATCTCTTGAGAGAAAACTCATATATATATATATTCTAAGCCAATAAAATTGATTTTAATTATTGTCCTAGATGTTCCTAAGATACTGCACTATCAAATGAGACATATATATATATATATATATATATAATTTTTTTGCCCGTATATACATGCTCTTTGAAGCAGGAAACAAAAATAACCTTGTGTCTTATTATAATTCATTTCTTCACATTACTACATGCTTTACATAACTATGTTCACTATGGCTAGCCTTTTGTGTACCTTTTTGTTCCAATAATTCAAAATATGTTGCATTAAAATAAATTAACTTGAGATTGAAATTAAAAAGAGTAAAATTATTTTGTTTTCCTCCTAGGAAATTCAGATAAATAAGCATACATTTATATATATATATATATATATATTCTTCTTTAAAAATCCTCCTTTACTCTTTTTAAAAAACTGTCTCCTATTTGTGGCCATTTCATAGTCATTTTATTTTGAACAAATAAACATAGAGCTAATGTGACATAAATTAGTGTTTTCCTGCTGGAGAAATATTAGGTCATGTCAATCATAATTTTATTCTCTGAAAACAATTTTAAATATCCATGTCTGCTCTGCTTTGCTATCATCTCTTTCTTTTATTTTGCTAAGATTTTTATCTCCTGGTTTTTGTATGAGACAAAAAAATATGATTATGTAATGAAGTCCATTAAAGTATAATATCAGGAAAAATGAACTTTTGAATATCCTAAAAAGACATAAAATTTATTTTTTGTTTCTTCTTTTTTTCTTTAAAAAATCTAGTCCTATGGAACTTGTATTGTGGAGAATTATTATTTTTTTTAAAAAAGGATATTAAATCTAGAGTTCCCACCATAAATAGGGTATGTGTTCTATTTCATGGTTGTGGAGAACATCAGATAAGTTGTCAGATGGAATGGCGATTTGATTAATATAGCTTCAAAATATGCCATAATAATAGCTGATAACATAAAATTAAATGGATATGACTTAAACTGGAAGTAATATCTAAAACTAAATTAGGCCCATGAGTCAAAACCTGTTTTTTGCCTGTTTTTATGAGAGCACACTTATTTGTTTATATATTGTCTATGGCAGCTTTCTTGGTACAATGACAGAGTTGAGAAGTTTCAACAGAGATTGTATGGCCCTGAAAAGCTGAAAATATGGTCCTGAAAAGCTGAAAATATTTATAGTCTTGCCCTTTTATTTTCCTGACCCCAGAACTATAGCATAAAATTTTCCAAAAGATGTCCTATTGGAATTAATACAAGAGAGAAGATGAAATCCTATTTTACATCTAAATTGAAGTGTAGGGAAGAGCTATTCTTAGGGAATTAGACTAAATTGGCATTTCTTTAAAGGGCTTGCAATTCAAAGAAAGCCTAGCAAGTAGAGGTGAGTGAATACATGTAAGTAGAATAGTTTTTTTGTAACTGACTTTATTAGATACATACATAGTTATACAAGTGTTACACTTTAATAAACAATAAAAGGTGTCTTGTAAACTGGTGATAAAGTTGCAATGGAATCTTATAAAACTCCCATAATTGTTCACCATTTAAGGCACCAAAGAATTAAGATATTTCTTTTGTTTATTCTGAGTCTCTGAGGAAGTTGGAATTTGTATTTGTCAGAATAGGCTTGGTTATGGTACAGTAATAAACAACTCCCAAATGTCAGTGCCCTGAAAACAAGGGTTTAAGTCTTGCTCAAAGTGCCCTGTTATGTATGCCTCCAGGCAACTGTCCTCTGTGTGATGGCTCAGCTTTGGATCTCTTTTTCAACACCTGATTCCATGATGATGGCAGCAAAAAAATAATGTTCTGAAAATCTCACAATGACAATTAAATGCTTCTCCCCAGAAGTGGCACACATCACCTCCACTCACATTCTCTTTTCCAAAGAATATCACATGGCCATTCCTGTCTTTAAGGAGATAAGTGCAATTACCCCATGTATCCAGAAGGAAGAGAACAGGAAAATTTGAGGCACAGCACGGGACAATTGGATAGTGGATGGACTCAGTAGTAGTTTCGCTTATCCTTCAGCAATTCATCAATCTCCTTTCACCAGCTCCCCAGGAGTGCCTTCAGAAGATCATGCATATTTATCCTCATTAGAGGAATATGTTTAGAAGAAAAAAAAATGTTGGTATTCAAAATAGTTATAAACAGGCAAATTGTAAGTTGATAGTTTTGTTGCGAATATCAACTAGATTTCTGAATTCTTGGTCAGTACATATTTTATTCTTTGTCTGACTGAGCTATTTCCCTTATTTTGGTAGACTTCTCTCACTGGATATCTAGTGTGATAACTGATTTAAAATAATAGTTATCTCTGAATCTACAAACTCAGCTTTGAAGACAAGCAAATAAAACACAAACAAAAGAGAACTGGTTGTTCCTCACTCTGGATTATACAAGATGAGCTTTCTGAATCAGCTCTTTCTTCATCCTTCAGCCCATCATCAAACTCCAAAAGTCACTTCTCCAGCAGTTTCTTCTTGGTTGGCTCAACTCCTCCTTATTCTCTATATTAAGCATGAATATCAACATTCTTGCTCTAGTAGCTTTGTTCCAGTTCACATTTTTAACTCTGATTTTCTTTTTAGTTCTGATACATCGTTGTCCTTGTTTCTCCCATGAGTCAGTGGCTGTCTCACCACAAATGTACAACATCATGTAATATTCATAAGATAACTTCAGTCTCTTCACACATAACTGGGGAAAAGTATTATTCATAATGGTCATGTTTATTCACTGCATCAGTCTTACTAAGATTTTGTTCGAAAAACAGCTGATATTATTTTTAGAGTTTTCTCTGTGGTGCAGATGGAAATGATAGGTGATGGACTATATGTTCTAAAGTTTGTAAATCAGTCCAAGCTCATCCCTAGCCTTTTACATATATTTATAGCATTCATCAAACTTCCTCTTTCCCAAATCTCTTATGTTTTCTCTAGCTTGATGAAAGGTTTTTTTCTTAGTGTGTACACACTCTAAAATAGTACTCAGGTCCATGTGAATCAAATTTCTTTTTTTAAAGGAAATATCAAATAAAAATGATTCCTAGAGTCATTGTCATGCACAAAATAAAATTAAATCTGGCAATTTGATAGCTTGTGGAATTTCCCATGCCTTTTCAAAGAAGATTTTGAACTGTGTTGGTAACTGAGCTCTTTAAATATAAATAAATATTCCTGCATTTAGTTTGTGTTTCTCTCTTTAGGGATCAGATTTACCACCTGAGGTATGGCTCTATGGATAGGGTATAGTTTGCCCCTGCCGAAACTCATCTTAAAATTTGATTTTCAATATGGCAGTGTTGGGAGGTAGGACCTGGTAAGAGATGTTTGAATCATAAGGACACCAATCTCATAAATAGATCAATGCCCTCCCACATGAGTGAGTTCTCACTCTTTTGAGAATGGATTAGCTCCCAAAAGAGCAGGTTGTTGTAAGTGAGCTCAGCTTCTGCAAGCCTCCTTATACACACCTGCTTCCCTTTTCACTTCCTCGCTGTGTTGTGATGCTGCACAAAATTCTCACCAGAAGCCAAGAAAATGCCAGCATCATAGCACCATGCTTCTTGGACTTCCCAGCCTCCAAAATCGTGAGCCAGATAAACCTCTTTTCTTTATAAATTACCCAGTCTACATATTTTATTATAGCAATATAAAATAAATTAAGACAATAGCCTACACTAATGGTGTCTCCATACCACTGATTAGTTTTCAGCACTTGACTATCAACTTAGGTCCCTCTTTAATCTTATACATCCTTTCCCCAGTATTCAAATATATCTGGAGTTTTATTAATATTTTGCAGGTGTTTGAAAAGGCCACATGCAGAGGCCTACTTTAATGTAGTATCCAGAATTCATAGTCTTTGTCCTGCCATAAGAGCAGATCAATGGTCGTCACCAGTGGGCAGTTGAGCATGGATCTGATGATTTTCCATTAACGTTGGATATTATTGATGATGTCCTCTCATTTCTAAATATTCATGTGATTCACAGTTGGCCTCTTGCTAATGATTCATGGCCCGGTGTGAAATGATGGGTTTGCAGTGAATTTCACTTAATGACTGTTTCTTAACTATTTTACTTAACTTTATTCTCTGACTAGACATTCACCAGTTAAAATAATTAAACTCAATAAATGTAATATTTGAAGGTTGTACACAATTATTAGTTGCTTTTTAAAACATTCTTTTCTCTGAAGTGCATATAAAATAAATAAAATTGTTATTTTATTTCTTTTCTACCCAGTGATATTGTGGATAATTTTGGTTGTGATAGGAGTCAGATGACCCCAGATTAATTTGGTTTTAAAAGATGTAGAAACAGAGCTGATTTTTTCAAGTTAATTTTAGTTTAATCATTTAGGAATAAGTTGAAAGCTGCTTTGTTAATGTCATCATCATCATTTTCATTTACACAGATGATCAATAATCATAACCTTTTCCAGTTCTTTAGCACATACTGAACATTTAGCACACACTTGGCATGGTAGTAGGCACAGGCAATACAACACAGCAATGAAAACGAAGTGGACTTGGTTCTGGACTTTTAGACCTTATATGAGGTGTATATGAGTGATTACAAATTGTGATAATTGCTACTCTGTGACAGAATTAGGTATTTTAAAAATATTTTTTAAACAATGAGCTTTATTGAGATATAATTTCCAAACTATGGACTTAACCCTTTAAAGTTGAAAATTTAGTCACAGAGTTATGCAACTATCACCGGGATTTTAGAAGATTTGTGACATCCCCAAAAGAAACTCCAGTAGGCAGTTTCTTTTGGCCATGCCAGCTCCAACTTGTCACCCTTTCTTTTCTCCCTTCTTTCTCTAATGAACTTTAATTAAAAGTTAAAAAAAAAAGAAAGAAACTCCAGTAATAGTCAGCAGTCACTACCCAATTCTTACTCCCAGCAGATCCTGGCAACCGTGAACTTCTTTGTGTCTCTATGGATTTGCATATTTTGGATATTTCATATAATTGTTATTATACTATATGTTACCTTTGAGATAGTGGCTTTTCTCATTGAGCACAATGTTTTCAAGGTTCATCCATGTTGTAGCAAGTATCAGTATTTCACACCTTTTTATTATTGAACAGCATTATATTGTATGAAGAAATGATGTTTTGTTTATCAGTTAATGGGTATTTGTGTTATTATCACATTTTGATTGTCGTGAATAATGCTGTAGGAACATTCATGTACAGGTTCTTATGTATGTTTTCATTTCTGTTGTTATATAACTGAAGTAGACTTGCTGGGTTATATGGTAACTCTGTGTTTAATTTAACATTTTGAGAAGTTGTCAAACTGTTTTCCAAAGTGGTTGCACCATATACAATCTCACTAGCAGTATATGAGGTTTCCAGCATCTGTACATCCTATTACTTGCTACTGTCTACTGATTCATTTTAGCCCTCCTAGTCGAAATGTAGTGGTATTTCGTGGTTTTGGTTTACATTTCTCTGATGACAATAATCTTGAGCATGTTTTCCTGTACTTATTGACCATTAGGAGTAGAATATTTTGAGAGAGAATTTCTACATTCAGCAAAAGCCTTTCTGAAAACCAGCCACTTCAATCAATATGAAATGGAGATAGAATTTAGCTAGGATAAACACTAGAGAAACTCTCCATGCTGGAAGAACAGCTGTTACAAAGATCCCGAGGATCAGAAGCACTTGATTTTCTGAAAACTGAACAGGTCTAGTGTGGCTGAGCAGAGGCCAGAAAGGAGAAGATAGCAGTGAAAGGTTTACAGAGGTCACCTGGAGCTGAAACAAAAAAATATTTACAGGGCATAATTCAGAACATAATTTCACTTGCAGGGCAAAGGGAAGACAGCAGATTTTTAAGCAGAGAAGTGAGATAATCAGATTTGTGTTAATAATAGCTGATGATACATAGCACTCAACAAGTTCTAAGCACCATTTTAAGTGCTTTACAAATATTTACTACGCCTATCAACCTATGTGGTAATTATCATTTTCCTATTGCTGCTGTAGCATGTTACCATAAATTTAATGGCTTAAAACAATAGTTTATTATCTCCAGTTCTTGAGGTAAGAAATAAGCTTCACTGGGGTAAAATCAAGATGTCCTCAGGGCTGTGTTCCTCAAAGGTGCTAGGAATGAATCTATTTCCTTGTCTTTTTTTTTTCTTTTGGTTTCTAGAACTGCCACATTCCTTGGCTCATGATGCAACATCATTCTTATGGCTGCATCTGTCCTTCTCCGACTCTGACAGTCCTGTTCCCATTTTATAAGTATCCTTGTGATTACACTGGGGCCACCTAGAAAATCCAAAATAATCTTCCCATCTCAAGAACTCTAATTTAATCTCATCTGCAAAGTCTTTTTTTGCCATGAAAGGTAACATATTCACAGGTACTAGGGATTAGGATGTGGACATTTTTGTGGGACCATTATTCTGTCTATCATAGGTATTCACTATTAACTATTATTTTCTGCATAGTAATTTGTTCAAGGCATCATAGACAGTGATGTACTGGGATTTAAACTCAGAGGTCGGAGTCTAGAGAGCTCATCTTTAACTCCTAGGTTCTCTTGTTTCTCATAGTTACTAAAATTTTACAAATATATACTGACTTCTTTTCCATTGGCATTGCCATATCACGCCCTGCATCACCATATGCTTAATATACTTAATATACTCCATGAGTGATTCTCCTGTATGCTTGGGGTGAAGCTCTGTACATTTGGTTCCTTTTAAACTTGGGGTGTAAAATCTCTAGAATTTATTCATCTAGCATACTTTGTACTCATTGAACAACTCCAATTTCCCCTACCTCCTCCAATCCCTGGCAACCACCATTGCACTCTGTTTCCATGAATTTGACTATTAAAGATACCTCCTATAAATAGAATCATGCAATATTTGTCCTTCCATCTCAAACTTATTTCATTTAGCATAATGTCCTCCAGGCTCATCCATGTTGTTGCAAATGGCAGTATTCCCTTCTTTTGTAAAACTGAATTTTATATATATATATATTTATAACATAGACAGTGATAACACTGGCATTTAAACCCATTAATTATATATCTGTATTACATATAATATATGGCATAACTATATATTATAATTATATATAATATAACTATATAACATAATTATACATAACATAATTATATGTGTGTATACACATATTTTTCTTTACCTGTTCATCTACTTATGAACAGTTGTGTTGTTTCCAGATGTTGGCTATTGGGAATAATACTGCAGTGAACATGAAAGTGCAGCTATCTCTTTGAGATCCTGAATTCAAAATTTTTAGATATATATTGTACTGAGAAGTGGGATTGGTGAATGAGATGATACTGCTATTTTTAAATTTTTGAGGAACTGTTATACTGTTTGCCATAGCTGCTGCACCATTTTATATTTTTACCAATAGTGTAGAAAAGTTTCAATTTCTTCACATTCTCAACAACATTTAATTTTTAAAAAATAATAACCATACTAAGTGGTGTGTGGTTTATTCTTTTCTATGTTTTTATCAGTGCTTTCCTAGTTATTAACACTAGTCTCTTTTTTAAAAAAATCTTTCTAAAATTTGACTAGTTTACACAAAATCTAAATGATAAAATTCTGCCTGTTAGTACAGGAAAGAAAATGTGACACTTGTGAGTGTCAGTTGTTCCTTGTCCATGAACTAAATGCCCTAGCTTATTTATCAGTTTTCACAAATGACCTTAGACCACTTTAACTTGTCTGAAGCTGTTAAGAATTTCTATTTCAGAGAATTTGACTGTTCGAAAGATTTACTGGAGGGAAAATACATATGAAATTATTATACAAACAAGAGGTACACACACTTAACATCTACTTGAAGAGCTATCCAAACTATTATTTGACTACTAAACTCTGAGCGTGTTAAAGAATAGCATTTCAGAAGATTTTCTTTAAGCCTAGTCATTTAAATGATCAGTTGACTAGAAACTACAGCTTGAAATGTACTTTAAAGTTTACTGTCTGAACTTACATGCCTTTAATTAATTGATGTTGGTAAATTTTTGTCTTTTGGAAGAAAAAAATTGCCTCTTTTTTTCTTATTTATAATTTAGTCTTCTATTGCAATCAAGTTCAAAATAAATACTGCTTTTTGTTGTTTTGGGGAAGCAAATGTTAAAACCAAACAATATGCCCCCTCATTAATACACAATGTCTTAGAGCATATCTGAGTAAGGCTTAGAACTTGTATAATTTGCATGTATATTAAAATGTATTCTGAAAATAAGAATGTTCTGGAACATGTTGATCATACTATTAAAGAAGTCTTTGTCTTGCAATTATGTAAAATGGTTTAAAACCTGACTGGGATCTTGGTGAAACAGAGAATGAAAGAAGATAATAGAAGCTTATCTTGCTTGCTGTATTTCTATTTCCTTAATTACAGTTTCTTTGAAAGTGCTGAAGGCCACACTGAGATGACATATCAAGTTAGGTCAGTTGTCTGGCCCACTCCTAAGATACAGTGAGGAGGTTGGGGGCTTCCAGCAAATGTGATTTTCTCTTCTTAATCCTTCTTTGGCCTTTGTCTCATGTCTCAGGAGTTTTTGATGTTGTGGCGCAGGTAGTGATTTAGATTCACGAGAAGGGACACTAATTTACTAAATTACGGTGAGAACTGGACTGCATGATACCAAATGCCCCTTCTTGCACAAAAGGTCTACATTTTGCCAGTGATATAATTTTCCAGGCACTCATTATGAAATGGCACACTGATATAGGGTTGGCGTGGTTCAAGGCATGGCCAGCGCAGAGCCATTCCTGTTTGCATCCCAGGGTTTGGGAATCCTCTGCCTAGTCACTGAAGTCCTGCCCCCTCCCATCTGGAACCCCATGTTTTCTTGGTTTTCTCTGAAATGTGTCATCTCAGATCCTCTCTATTTAACGTCTAGATAAAATTTAAGCTTCTGCTTTCTTTCTTTCTTTTTTTTTTTTTTGAGTTGGAGTCTCTCTCCAGAACACCCTGCAGTTTAAGAGAAAGTTGGCTTATCCTAACTTCATCTGTTTTTCTCCATTGTGACCCCCCCACTTTCATTATGAAGCTTTCACACAGGCTTAATCACATTGTTCTTTGTGTCTCCCTCCTAATTATAATCACACTACCTTATTCAGTGGAGAGCTAATTGTTTCAAAATAGAGTTCCAAAGCAGAAGCCTCAGGTGTATAGTTAAATGAGGTGTTAATTGGATGGCAGATGCATTAGCTTAGGCTTAAGAAAACCAAGGGCAAGGTGGTTACAGACTCAGCTAGGAGGCCAGAATCATTTTAAGAATTTACCACTCTGTTTTTAAAAAGGTTTGACCTTTATATGTTTTTGCAGTCTTGAGGCCGAAAATTTAAGTGAGGTCTGGGAGAAATCAAACTGTGGTCAAATGCTAACTGTGAAAAGAAGTAGAAAAATAACTCATTCCTTTTGTGTGGTATTTTGTCTACTTGCACAGAGCAATAGCCCAATTCGAGGAATCCTACACAGTTGACCCTTGAACAACGTGGGGGCTAGGAGTGCTGATCCCTGCACAGTCCAAAATTTGAGTATAACTTTTGACTCCCCAAACAACTAATAGCCCGCTCTTGACTGGAAGAAATGACCAATATTTTGTATGTTATCTGTATTACACACTATCCCTACCATACAGCTTGAAAAAAGAGTGTTTTTATGAGATCACAAAGAAAAGATAATATGTTTTCTATTCATCAAGTGGAACTGGATCATCATAAAGGTCTTCATCTTTGTTGACTACAGGTTGAGTCATCTGAGAAGGAAGAAGCGGAGGGGTTGGTCTTGCTGTCTTCGAGGTGGCAGATGCGGAAGTGGTGGGGGAGGTGGAAGGGAAGGTTGGAGAGGCAGGCACCCTTGGTGCAACATTTACTGGAAAAAAATCCACGTTTAAGTGGACCCTCACAGTTCAAACCTGTGTTGTCCAAGGGTCAACTGTACTCTACTCTCCTTGTTGCTGCTGTCTCCCTATTCTGTTCAGACCTGTTCAGGTGGGGGTGTTTGTTTCCTACTCTCCAATCATCAGCACCTTTTTTGGAAACCCATAGATAGATACGTAGATAGACAGATAGATCTGTGTGTTTACTAATAATCATAACTCATCACAAAACCGGTGCTGCTTTTTTTTTTTTGAGTTGGAGTCTCACTCCGTTGCCCAGGCTGTAGTGCAGTGGCACACTCATGGCCACCCCAGCGTTGACACGCTGGGCTCCGGTGACCCTTCCACCTCAGCCTTCCAAGTAGCCGGTACCACGCCTGGCTAATTTTTTATTTATTGTAGAGATGAGGTTTCGCCAATTTGCCCAGGCTGGTCTTGAACCCGTGGGCTCAGGCAACCCACTCACTCGGCCTCCCAAAGTGGGGATTACAGGCTTAGTCACCAAGTCCGGTCAATAGGTACTTCTTTTTGCCTGTTTCCTGACCTGTTCTGAGACATCTGATCTTTACCCTCCCCTTCCTGGATACAGGAGAAGGGTAGATTTTATGTGTGGCATAGGGGAAGTGAATCAGAAATACAGAGAGGACAGGAAGAATCCAGAACAGTGACTTAGACATAATAGTAGCATTCTCTCCAAGCCAGCCCCTATGTCACCCTCTGGCCAGTTAGCTTAGGTGGTTACTAACCTGTTAGAGACCAATACAGATAAAATCCGTGTTTTAAAATATGGGTCTAATCACTTGAATGAGAATCAGCTGGAATATTGTTAAAAGTGCAGATTCCTAGGTCTCACTCCAGTCATTCAGAACCAGAGTCACTGAAGATGGCCTTCAGAAACTTACCTTTATGTGAGACCTCCATGTGATTAATTGTAACAATGAAACATTGCCTATGTTCTGGTATACACAGGACACTCAAGCTCATTCAACCTATTGTTAAAGATTGCTAAAGCAGTTCCCTGCTCCTCATTCTTCCCTGTTTCTAGGAAAACAAATAAGCAAGCAAACCAACACCAAAATCTCCATCTGTTTCAGTATGTTTAAAACACAAAATTTTTATTATGGGAAAGATAAGTGACAATTGTGTAGGCCTTATGCTTCTTTTTTCAAAGCTCGCCATAAATACTCAAGTGGGGTATCCTTAAGGGCTGTTTAACCCATAAATATATGACACAACCATCTAGCAACTACACTCCTTAAGAATGGATGACTCACTGAAACCTCATGCAAAGGTGAGATCTGATCTGTGCCACCATCTTTTCATAATAACTCATTCACATAAATAAACTATGTAGGATAGAGATGGTTAATTCTGAGAAAAAAACTTTTGATATTCACATGCCATGATATATGCTAAACACAGACTGCAGAGAAACCACAAATGTCAGTAGGTCCACGTAGAATGTGAACAGTTGAAAAAAAGTGAGAAGGATGATGAAGGGGAGTTCCAGGTGAGTAAGCAGTTGTAGATTCAATCACTGGAAGATGTGAGGGCTAATTAGCAAGGTCTATAGGGTGAGGTTGAGACCAATGAATGCCCCAGGATATTGAAAATGTAATACGTTTCTCTAATTTAAAAGGCACTTAGGTATTTAAAATAGGCTTATTTCTCTGGTTGGTTAGAAACACTATTTTGCCAGTTAAACTCTTGATTATTAAAAGAATGTTAACAAATACTAAAGCGTATTTGCATGATTATGTAGATTGGCATATTCTAAAAAGTTAGAAGTGGTAGGAAACTGTTTTTTTATTTGTATTCCCTTGGTTATCAAGAGCTTGCATAAAACCACAGAAAAAATATATATAGTGCATTCAAACTTGTTAATTTCTTATGGGAGTTTCTGAGTTGAGTATATGAACATAAAAACATTTTAAACAAGATGGGTAAAATACTAATATTTTCTACAGAAATAAGAGATTATAATGTGGTCAATTAAGAGAAAAAAAACTAGTATTACTGATATTGTGAAGATTCAAAAAGGTTATCACTGGTTATTTACTAATAGTTAAATGCTTTGTGCAAATTGACTTCAAAATTTTACCTCCCAGATTAAATTATGTCCTTTTGAACCTTTTGGGGGGGAAAAAATCATAGTAGTTTTCTAAAATTTTTATAAAATGACTAGAAAACCATTTATAGCAATCTGTATAATATCATTACTAAAGGGTAGAATTGGTTGAATTTGGGAAAAACTTTATTTAATAGTCATTTCCTTTGTGAAATAATTGCATGAGTGTATGTTTTAGCCAAATTGACTTGGGCTTGTTCAAAGGAAATACTAGTTTGAGACAATTATATTCATTACCTACAACCAAAAGCCTCATGTGAATTTGAGCATCCACACAGTTTTATTCTCACATTATATAATAATAATATATTATTAATCAAAACACAAATATAATCCAAATATAATGCAAATACAATTCGTATTGTGTCTCCTTCTGAGACTAGAGTTTTCAAATGTATATTTTTACTCTCTCTGTCTTTATGCTATATTGATTGATGATCTACTCTGGAATGTAATAGAATAAGTTTTCTAATGTTTGGTTGAATTGAACTTTATTTTGTTATTATGCAAAAAGTTTTGAGGTAAAAATACCAGCTTTGTACAGTTTCAAGTAAGTATCCTGGAATAACTCCTCAATTGCTCTTCATAAATTGGCATCCAATTTTCTTCTTTCTCTGTACTTGGTCTTGGACTTTTCATGACAGATGGGGCTAATAAATTAATTTGTGGATGACTAAGCAATAGATGTAAAACAAATTTTTGGAACCATGAAATTGAGTAAAGCTTTTGATGGGCCACAGTTATTTCACCAACTAATTAATACCCAACATAATTTTTATAGATTCAGGTATAATCTCACCTCACATCTTCAGTGGAATCAATTTGTAAGCATGCCTTCTCTGCCACATCAAGTATTAGTTAGGTTATGAAGCAATTGGAATTCCTGGTAGTGTATAAAATGGTACTGTCATGTTAGAAAACAACCTGACAGTTTCTTATAAAGCTAAACATATACTACCTAGAAATTCTTCTCTTGGAAATTACTCAACATACAAGAAAATATGTCCATAAAAAGAATTGTACAAGAATGTTTAAAGCAGCACTATTTGTTTGTTTTGAGAGCACTTCATTTTATTGGTTACACACTTTGGTTTGGGGGTTGCTGTCCCATTTCCATGTCAGATAAGCTCAGCCAATCAGAGTAAAATTCAGTTCACTGGGAGTTCTAGAGCAAAGATGATTTATTTACCCGCTAAATGTGAATGAGAAAGCACATAGCCCTAGATATTAACAGTCATTTGGGATTACAAAATAAGTCAGTTTTAGGAAGGTGCAAACATCTCAGAAGGCAGAGTGAGATATGGAAAACAGACACATAGATATACATACATAGACAACTTTCATGCACAGTTAAGCCTGGGCTTTTTACATACATTAGCTAAGAAGGCTCTTTATATTTTAAACCAATTTGAGTTAGGTTTTTCTTTTATTGGTAACCAAAACCCATATACCAGCACTATTTATACCAATAAAAAACTGAAAACAACCCAAATGTCCATCAACAAGAGATCAGATAAGTGTATTGAGGTATAACCATACAATAGAAAAATACTTTCCAATAAAAAGAAAAAATAACTATGACAGGGATGGGATCCCAAAGATACTATGTTGAGTAACAGAAACCAGAAACAAAATAGCTCATGCTACGGTTTCCATTTGTATGAAGATTACAATCATGCAAGACTAATCTATGGTGTTAGAAATTAGAGCGGTAATAGCCTCAGTATGCAAGCAAACCAAGACCAAAATCTCCATCTGTTTCAGTAGTGATGGAATAGTGTGGAAATTAGTTAGAAATGAATGCAAGTAACTCTATGGGGTGATGAAAATATGCCTTATTTTGATTGTTTTCAATACTTTTCAAACTGTGGACTTAATATCTGTTCATTTCACTGCATGTAAACTGTATTGCAATATAAATGCTAATACATGAACAAATGAATGGTTAAGTATAGTCCCTGAATTCAGAATCCCTATATGTAAACTACCAAGGTATACCTTCCTGTTACACAAGCAAAATTTTATTGTATCAATGAAGGTACCAAATCATCACTTACCATTTTACCGTGTTAAGCAATTAGCCTAGGTCTGTCCAATATTAACTCTTGTAATGTTAGCTGTCACTGTGGAAGGTTCAGAACCAAACAAATAATGTTCAACCGAGACCACTGAAAATTTTGGCCCTACATACTTGTATAATTTTTACACTGATTTCAAAATTCTTAATTTAAATAAAGAGCCTATAAATAAAACTCTTAAACATTTTACCTGGTAGATGGTGAGAAAGCCACTAGTTTTATCATTAAAAGAACTGAAATAGTTGTAGTGAATGTAACTCCCAGTTCACTCAATTCACTGACTTAAGTTTCCTTTAAAAACACTAGGTGAGCCGGGCTCAGTGGCTCAGCCTGTAATACCGCGCCTTTGGGAGGCTGAGGTGAGTGGAGACTCCAACTCAAAAAAAAAAACAACAAAAAAACAATAGGTGAAGCCTGTAATCTCAGCACTTTGGGAGGCCGAGGCGAGAGGATTGCCTGAGCCCATAGGTACGAGACCAGCCTAAGCAACATGGTAAGACCCTGTCTCTACAATAAAATCAAAACAAAATTAGCCGGGCATGGTAACACACACCTGTATTTCCAGCTTCTTGGAAGGCTGAGGCAGAAGAATCACCTGAGCCCTGCAGGTCAATGCTGAGGTGGCCATGAGCGTGCCACTGCATGCACTCCATCCGGGGCAACGGAGTGAGACATCAGCTAAAACAAACAGACAAACAAACAAAAACAAAAAAACACCAATAGGGGGAAATTTAAAAAAATAATAATTTAAATAACCCTTCCCTAGGATTTATCAGATAGCAGTAAAGGTCTTGAATTTCCTGTTAGGAAATAAAGTAACAAAGGCATTATGGATGCTTGTGGCTGTCTGACCTTAATATCTTCTATTTAGCACTGCATATGTGAGCAATATGGAAGTCATTCTGCCATCTCTCAGGACATCTGTACTCCCAAAAAATGACCAAGGGAAAAACTGGTTTCTCCCACTGAGGTCATTCATTATTGCCTATGATTCCTTACTTCTAAAGTCATACCACACATTGTCAGCCCCTAAGGAGAACAGTACAAACTGGTAGACTTACCTGGTAGCAATTTACATTTATTAAATCATTCAAAAAAAGTTCCTTTTCCTGGTCGGGCTTGGTGGCTCAGCCTGTAATACCAGCACTTGGGGAGGCCAAGGTGAGTGGATTGCCTGAGTCCGCGGGTTCGAGACCCACCTGGGCAACTTGACGAGACCTCATCTCTACAATAAATCAAAAATTAGCCGAGCATGGTAGTGCGTGCCTGTAGTTCCAGCTACTTGGAAGGCTGAGCCAAAGGATCGCTGGAGCCCAGCAGGTCAAGGCTGCGGTGGCCGGGAGCTGCCACTGCACTCCAGTCTGGGCGACAGAGTGAGACTCCAACTCAAAAAAAAAAAAAGTTCCTTTTCCTGTAGTGAATGTAACATCATCAGAATCCTTGTTTAAGGACTCTATTCCTATAAGGATATCTAGTTTTTTCCTATTCTGTTTAAAGAGATTGGTTATCCTATCCATCTTCTCTTTCAGAAAAGGTTTAACAGACATAAAGATGAGAGCAGCAGACACTGAGGGCTCCTGGAGCAGGAGGGTTGAAAACTATTGTACCTACTAGGCACCATGCTTACTATTTGGATGACAATCTCAACATAAGTCCAAACCTCACCAACACTCAATAGACCCATGTAACAGACCTGCACGTGTACTTCCTGAATTTAAAATTTTAAAAAAGGTTTAGACTCTCATATCTGAAATTCTTGGGTCCATTATCAAATCTATTAATGATTTTGTGCTTTGATTTTAGTTCCTGCTTGGGATAATGACATTTCATTAGCTCATCATAGGTTGGAGATTGTAAAAAGAGAACAGTATGAAAGCCGATGCACCATCACTTAAAAGTAACACAGGGTGGGAAAAGATAATAAGCATTTATGCAGTGTCCATCTGTACCAGATACTATACTAAGCACTAGACACATTATCTCATACCTTAGTCTGTTTGAGCTGCTATAACACAACACCATCTACTGAGTAGTTTATACATAACAGAAATTGATTTTTCACAGCTCTGGAGGCCGGAAAATCCAAGATTAAGACACTAGCAGACCTGATGTCTGCTGAGGGCCTATTTTCTGGTTCATAGAAATGAGGCTTTCTCACCATGTCATGACTTAATCCTCTCCCAAAGTCCACCCCACCTCCTAATGCCATCGTCTTGAGGGTTAGAATTTCAAAATGTGAATTTTTAGGGGAACATAAGCATTCAGATGACAGCATCTCAATAATTTTATTTTCTACACATTGATTACTTAAAAATATTTTTGAGTCAGAGTCTCACTCTGTTGCCCAGGCTGAAGTGCAGTGGCACATTCATGGCTCACCACAACCTTGACCTCCTGGGTTCAGGTAATCTTTCTGATGCAGCCTCCTGAGTAGCTGGGACTACAGACTTGCGACAGTATGCTCAGTTATTATTGTTTACAGAGACGAGGTCTTGCTATGTTACCTAGGCTGATCTGGAACTCCTGGGCTCAAGCAAACCTCCCACCTTGGCCTCCCAAAATGCTGGGATTACAGGCAAAGCCATCATGCCTGGCCTTGAATACTTTAAATAATAACAATAGAGACATTTTTCTTCAGTGTAAAGACTGGTTAAACTCTCATATCTCTTACCCCTTGGAAACATTTCCCTGGATTTATGAAGAAGGCCAGACACTGTAGACCCATCAACTTTTAACAGGTTTTTCACTTAGTTCCTACAGATTATGATATAACTGCAAAGTAAATGCTGGTTCTTGAGGTCTTGAAATCTGTACATTAAATTTGGAACTGGAAGGAACAATTTTTTTGGACGTACAGGCAATATCTTCTAAAAAAGATCATGGCTATGACTGGTTGTAAGAAAACAACGTCAGCTCTCACAACACTTCATCAAATATATGCATCCAAATAATACCAGACTCCAACAAGATTATATTAGTTCAAATTATCTTTCTTCACCAGCTGTCAGAAGTGTCAGGATTTTTGTAAATATTTCTGACATCTTGTTGGCAGATTCCTTATTGGATGCAAATTGATCCAGTAAGGTGTTGGAGTGGATAATTAATCCTTCTTGCCTTTTGACTGTTACAAAGTTGTTCAAAAGGCTTCTGCAAGAGACAAAATTAGTAAAAGAGCATTGAGGAAGAAATCACAAAGCATTGGGCGAATAGGGGGGAAAACACTATATTTTGAGTAGGCTTTAAAAACTTCAATTTGAAAACTTCAGGCAAAGTGTATGGCAACATCTTTATGTAATTATTCAGAAACAAAATAAGATTAATAATCTTATGCCTCTGCAGAGAGCCTCTCATAATGATGACTTTCTAGTTTAAAAAGATATGAAAACAAAATTTCCCTCAGATGTCATCCAGATTTCCAAAACTATAATTTGCACATTAGAATGTGGTTAAAGAAAACAGGGCCTTTACTCAAGCTCTCTAGAAATTGAGGTTCAAAATTTTCAATTTTGGTAATTGAGCATACCCTCTAATTTTCCTATGTTCATTCATCTTTTGGGAAGTGTGAGAGAAATATTCCTTTCTAATTCAGTTTTAGACCGAATTCATAATGTTGGTGGAAGAGATAATCATGACAAATTTATATATTCATAATACATATATACACACTCATATATATGCAGGCATCTTGTTGTTTGGGTCATTTTAAGAGACTTCTTTGATCATTTATACCAGAAACAGAATTAGGTTTTTCTTCCAGTGTATCTGGAACAGTGTGCATAGCTGCTTCCCTTGTGTTCTAGCTTAGGAAAGGTTTATGAAAAAGGAAAAAAGGAACCACAGAAGATGCCTGGAGTAAGGCGTGAAGACCAAGGCTGATGAAACTGATCTGCAACAGAGGCTGTGTGTGGAAGTATAGCCTTGGGGGTCAGACCTCCACATATGCTAAGTTATTGCTTCCATTCAGAAGGAACAAATAATGGCTCATGTTCAAAAGTCAGCAAGCACACCACCATTCTTAATATCTATCTATAGGTTTTTGGTGACCTCCAAAAAGAAAGCAGGTCACCAAAGCTCTCTCAACCATCACGCTGGAGTTGGGGCAGGCGTCTAGGGAAGGAAATTGGGATTTGACGTAGGAGCTATGGTTGAATATAAAGCCTATAAGGCTGGCAACAGGTGAAACTGGCCTGATTAATTATAATTACATTAATTATAATCATGATTGTGCCTGATAAAGCGACAATTACTCTGCTTGTTTAGTAATTATACTCTGTGATGTATACGTTTTTTGGGGAGATGTGGGCAAATTCAATGGTTATATCTTGTTTCATACAGGATTGCTCCAGGTCAGGGGAGGAGTCTCAGATTTCTGGTAGGAGGCATCTACCTAGCAGATGTTGGAGAAGAGAAAGGTACAACGTAGAAGGCAGGAGATGCAACACACAACCTGTAAAATCTTCAAACTCCAGATTTATTTTTTGGAGGTCAGGCTCTTTGTAAATTAGGTAAGTGTTCTAGGAACCCATCAGCATCAGTGTTTCAGCTAGCATTGCTATGAGAGGCTGGTTCAACTTCAGTGATTTTTTTCTTTCTTTCTTTTTTTTTTTTAGGTTCTTCTAACACATCTGCCCATTTCATGATGATTGATTTATGAGTACATCCGCCCACACTCACTGAGTGTTCAGCAGTTTTTGACCAAAAGTGACGTGACCCCCATGCTCTACCCTCTCTATTCACCCAAATCTTGCCCCAGACAACTTTTTTGTTTCCCCAGATGAAAAAGGTCCTCAAGGGAAATGTTTTGCTGATGTGGAAGAGGTGAAACAAAAAACATCAGAAGCATTAAAAGACATCAAAACAGATAAGTTCAAAAACTGTTTTGAGTCGTGAAAAAAAGTCTCCAAAAGGAGTATTGCACCAGAGAGTACTTTCAAGGTGACTGAAGTTTAAACATGTAAGAATAAATACACAATTTTTTATAAATCAATTCTGCTTTTGGGGGGCTCCTTCCTTGTATGGTAAGATCCTACCACTGAACAACTTAAGATAAAACTATCGGAGCATCACAGGACATTCTTCCTTAGTGCTGTAGTTGTTGGCTATATTTAAGAGATTCTTTGCTTGATTTGGGAATAAGCTGTAGTTCAAGCTTATTTTAAGTAAGATTTGATGATTCAGATTTTTTTCTCTTGTGAAATCTGTGTTGTAGCCTGTCTAGCAGGATAAAAGACCAAGAAAAGTACTCTAAGTGATGAACACTGATGTCTTTCTCTGTAACACATGGATCTCCTAATTCTGTCAAAGGCAAAGAAAAGTGTACGGATATGGACATACTTCAATTCCAATTAATGGATGCTAATTTTAAAAAATTATATTTCATAATATTATGTACTGAACTATTTTCAATTTGGCTAAGTTGAAGTCCAAGAGCACAACATGCAAATATGCTTTTGAAACTGCAACATAGTTTTATGTTTTTATTTCTCTTTAAGGCATAATTTGCTACCCAAATAAACACTTAATATATTTATGTGACATTTAAACTGAGGATAACATAAGAATTTACTAGTTGTTCTTTCCTTTCTAGATGATTATTAACTGTGTAACACTGAAATGTTTTATAAAGTAATAGTTGGGACAATGGAAGAATTAATTGAATGATAGAGGTTATCTCATTAAAATTTAGTACTCTGCTTTGTAGCGAGAAAAGGAGACGAATTTGACTTCAGTGCAAAGTGCTGCAGGATATACTACCTGGACCTGGAAACAAAGAGGAATACTGAAAGGATGTCGGTGCCATGGATGGTACTCAGGATCGTAGGCGGTCAGTTTACATGAAAATCCCTAGGGCAAAGACTTTCATGTTTGTTCATGACAAATTCATCTTCAATGTTCAACAACAAAAGTAAATGACAAGAACATTAATTAATTATGAAAATGTGAAATCAAATACACCAACCTGAAATACTGTCAGACTTTTCTTCTCTGAAGCTACCTCTTTGAAGAGATATATGTTCAAATATTCAACAAATCCATCCTAATGGCTATTTTGGAAATCAAAGAGAAAAAATAGAATGTAGATCTATTTTCAACAGAGTTTGAGTGCATGTGCTTTCTTGGTTTCTTGAGACTGTCACTGATGGGAACTGGCTTCCTTTTCTAAACTTCATTTTCAAGATTCACAGCTATGAATCCTCTATCATTCTCCAGAAATATATTTGTAATAAAAAATTGTGGTTTAATTATTGTTTATCCCAAGTGACTTTCAGTAGACCAGTATTTTCAGATACTTACTAAATGCCAGATATTGTTTAGCCTCAAGCTTAGATAAAATAGTAGTAATAACAATAATGACTATTATTATTATTATTAAGCCTTAGTACACACCGGGGATTTTAAGTGGTTTTTTTTTTAAATACTTTTTTATTTTATTTTAAAGATGTGGGGTACAATTCAGGATTAAGTAAACAAGTGGTCATCACACAGGTAAAGTTTGGGCTTCCCTTTGGTCCCCACTTTGCCTGGTTTGAGATCAGGTACCCTTATTGATGTTGTTTCCACACACACCTCCCCACTTGGCAGTATCCTGCTACTGCCAATCCCTTTCTTATAGTATTATGGTCAGTGTTCAGGGTATGCTTATGAGTGGGAACATGTGATACTCAGTTCTAAGTTTCTGTGATAGATCACTGAGAATTATAGACTTTAAATCCATCCAAGTTGCTGCAAAGTCCATATGTTTGTCCTTCTTTATGGCTGCATGATATTCCATCATGTATATGGACCACAATTTTTTATCCAATCCAGTTTCGATGGGCAGCATGGTTGGTTCTATGCTTTTGCTATTGTGAATAGTGCAGCAACTAAGTGGTTTTTAAAAATATAAACACATCTTATCCTCAAAATAGTCTTGTAAGAGGATATATAATTAGGAAACCAAGATTTATAGTGGGTAAATAACTTGTCCAAGATTTTATAATTAGCAAATGGCAGAATCTTCGATACTCCAACATTGAATCAACTTTACTCACGTACACAAGTAACTGAATCTTGCTCAACAGTGTCACACAACAGGGTCACCAGATGCAAATGTTCCTCTAGCACTGCCTGCCAACCCTATAACATTTCTCTGTACAGCTCACTCAGCCAACTGCTCACTCTCAAACCTATTCCCTTCCCTTGTCTACCCTCACTCTAAGCAGATAAATTTGCCCCTTACTTCAAACAGAAGTCGAAGTAATCAGAGAGAAACTTTCTTAAATCCAATTATTAGCCCTCTAGGACTCACCACACTACACCCAGTCTCTTTTCTTTTCTCCTGTTAAGTCTCCTTTTTCTCTCCTTTCAGCTTCTCAGGACTATAACACCATCATATATCTCTTCTCTTTCCAGCATATGAAATATAAAATGGGGATAATAACAATGTTCAGCTCTTAAGGTGATTGCAAGTATTAAGTAAGGATGTATAACATTAACATATAAAAAAGTGTCAGACACACAACTAATATTGACCGAAGGCTGCAGAAAATGATAAGGACGAAGAGGATCATAGACTCTCCTGCCAACCTTTTTTTATTGGAAACTACGATCTCTACATTACTTCCTTCTGTTCTAGAATAAAACATTGGCAAAGGGGTTAACAGTGGATATTTTTTAAGTTCAACAAAATGTCTGTACATGTTTTGGAAACAGCAGTGGTTTTAAAACAGAAGGGTGCTTAATAACTTGAGAAACAGGTTTAATATTCTTTCATTGCAAAGATGCTATCATATAAAATGTCTGTTGCATATAATAAGCCTGAGTAGGTGTTTTGCAATCTAATATTATGATGCCAAAGAATTATAAAAAGATTTCAGATTCCTCGATATTGTTTTTTCCTCTGGATTTGCTCCTGTATTCTCTCAAAGTTTCCTGGCAGTTTAATTCATGTGCTAGTTTTAGCTTTTCAGGAGGAAACTATAAAATTTCTACTAAGGGCATCCTCTTGGGGGCCACAAAATTTAATGAAGTCTAAAGTAAGTTCTGCATGGCAACAATTGCCTGGAAATTTCTTTTCTTCCAGTTAATTTAAATAATTTATTATTTTCAATAGATAGTAATGGACCAAATGCACTTTTATACACAACTTTAACCTTTTACATTCTATTATTTGAAAGTTTCTTTTTTACTCATTTTCCTAAATTGCAGGCAAAATTATGTTTTTATTTTTTTAATTAATTAATTAATTATTTTTTGAGTTGGAGTCTCCCTCTGTCGCCCAGACTGGAGTGCCGTAGCTGCTCCCGGCCACCGCAGCCTCGACCTGCTGGGCTCCGGCAATCCTTCTGCCTCAGCCTTCTGAGTAGCCAGAATTACAGGCATGCGCTACCACGCCCGGCTGATTTTTTGATTTATTGTAGAGATGAGGTCTTGCTGCCCAGGCGGGTCTCGAACCCGCGGGCTCAGGCAATTCACTCACCTCAGCCTCCCAAAGGTGCGGGATTACCGGCTGAGCCACCAAGCCCGACTTACGTTTTCATTTTTATCTCCACAATTCTCTTTCCTAATTTAGTTTTTTTAAATAATTATATGTTGATGTGTCTAGTATATCGGCACACAATACCATTGGGTGGCTGAATACATTTTTTTTCTTATGACTTAAGTGAAATGCAGATCATAAAACAAAAACAAAAACCCCAGAATAAGTGTTGAAAAGAATATGCCTGTTTAGTTCAAGAATGCTGTACATGAAAAAATTACACAAAATTACCGAGTTCAATCTTTCAGTGTTAGCAATTTGCAGACTAAGCAAGCAGAAGATAAATTGTCTTATCTACAGTAACCCCGTTGATTAGAAGAAGACTAAGTCTTAATATCCAAGGCTCTGGGCTCTCTTCCATATTACCTCCCATTCAAACAGTGTGAGCTCGAGAAACGTAAGGAGTATAAAGTAAACTTCCTTAGTCAAGCAAAGGTTCTGTAAAGCCAATATTCTAAAAATGTATTCATGGGCATATTACAATGATTCATAGTTAAGCAGATATTTATTTTTTAGTTCTAAAAAATGTTTTAAATACACTAGTTTGATTTTCTGTTATAATATTAGTAGGTGCAATTTAAGCCTTTTTTGTTGTGGGATTGTAACTGCTTCTGATTAATCTTAAACATGAATTGTGTAGTATAATGAAAAAGTATTATCTTGTGAAATAAATAAATGCTGAAAAGACTTACATTTGAGCTGTATGCCTATATGAAAATGTTCTTCAAATTATAATATGTTATATAATACCATGGTGGCATTGGGAGAATTGAAAAACAGTACAGTGCTAAGTAGGGATGTGACCAGTAAAGCCCATTCACCCAGGTTCCTGGAGCCTTAAACAGGTAGTACATAGGGGGAATTCACAACGATCTAGGATTTGATTATCAGTCTTTGCATAGACAGAAACCTAGACTTATTGAACCCAAAGGAACTGACTCACAATAACTAAATGTATAAACTACTAATCTATAAACCAGCAAGAAAATTCCTGAATTTTCATGACTTCCATGGTCAAGTTCCCTCTCCAGCACGTCATCTTCCTGCTATCAGACAGAATATAGACAAAGAAACTTTGTAAAGAGGATAGGAGTCTCTTTATTGCATTACAAATACATTAGAACAGAGTGAGGTAGTTCTTGGAAAACATATTTTATCTAAGTCATGGAAAGGACCCAGTGCGTTCTCTCTGCCTTCACAACAGCAAGAACTACAGGGGGAGGGTGGGGGTTGGGGAGGGGACCTCCCCCCCCAAACCAAAATGTATTTATTAAAAATTGTGTATCTATTTTTACATGTTTAAACTTTGGTCATCTTCACAGTACTATCCGTTTAATGTAATACAACTTTCTAGATGCTTTTTCCACTGCTCAAAACAGTTTTTAATCCATCAATATTGATGCTTTTTAATGCTTCTGCTATTTTTTTATTTCACCTCTTCCCTTTGAGGACATTTCCCTTTGAGGACTCTTTCATCTGGGGAAACAAACAAAAAAAAGTTACTAGGGATGAGATTGGGTGAATAGTGAGGGTAGGGCATGGTTATCATGCCACTTTTGGTCAAAAACTGCTGAACACTCAGCATGGTGTGGAAAGGTGCATTGTCATAATGGAAGAAACAGTCACGTGGGATGTTCCTTTCACAAACTGTGATGAAGCTTTCTTAAAACTTCCAGATAAAAACTTTGGTTGACCATTTGATCTGGAGGAACAAATCCTAAGTGTCCTACAAGAAGCTCGCCCTCCAAAAAAAAAAAGTAATTCCATTTTTGTCCCCCTCATCTTACAAACATGTAAGAATAAATACACAATTTTTTAATAAATAAATTACAATTTTTGGGGTGGTCTCCCTTGTAGTTGCTTGTAGTTATGAAGGTGAAGATAATTCACTGGGTCATTTTCATGACTTGGATAACATATTTCTTACAAGAACTACCTCACTCTGTTCTGACGTATTTGTAATGTAATAAAGAGACTCCTTTCCTCTTTGCAAAGTTCCTATGCTTATGTTCTGCCTGACACCAGGAAGGTGATGTGCTGGAGAAGGAACAAGACCATGCTAGTCATTAAAATTTAGGAATCATATTTAGTGATTCTTCCCTCTGTAAAGCTCTGAATAAGCATTGCTAACTTCTGTCTCTTTCAGCCTCCCCTTTCAAAGCCCCAGGCTATCTAGATCTCTTTCTGTTCAATCTTTTTGTAGACAGGATGAAATGCAGTTTCTTTCTTTTTTGCTTACTATTTGCAGACACATTTCAGACCTGACTTCCTGTAATTATACCCAGGCCAAATTAATAAGAGTTTTAGTCATTTTTAATTTGTTTTAATGGTTTATAATTCTTTATGGAGAATTTTACTGAAGTCTCTAGATATTGTTGATGCAAACTAAATTTCAAAAAAGTTGACTAGGCTCAAAAATGTCTCTCCTCTCTGTATCTCCAGGCAGAATAACCTAATCTATTATAAAGATAACTCATCACCACTCCTGGATCAGCCTAGGCATTCAATAAATTTTTTTAAATTTTTATTTTTAAAATGTGGTGTACAATTCAGGGTTAGGTATACAAATGGTCACTGTACAGGTAAAGTTTGGGCCTCACTTTGGTTTCCACTTCACCTGGTTTGAGATCAGGTACCCTTATTGATGAAATGTGCCTCCCTCCTCTCCTGGCAGTTTCCCACTACTGCCAAACCCTTTCTTGTAGTATTATGATCATTGTTCAGGGTCCACTTATGAGTGAGAATATGTAGTACTCAGTTCTTTGTTTCAGTTATAGATCACTGAGTTTTACAGACTCTAAATCCATCCAAGATGCTGTGGAGTTCATAATTTTGTCCTTCTTTATGATTGCATAATATTCCACCATGTATATATATCACATTTGTTTTATCCAGTCCAGTTTTGATGGACAGCAGTTTGTCCCATGTTTTTGCGGTTTTGAGCAGTGCTGCAATAAACATGCATGTGCAGGTATCTTTTTTGTAATATGATTTGTGTTCCTCCTGTTATATTCCCAGAAAGTGGATTGCTGAGTCATATGGAAAGCCAATTTTTACATCTTTTAGGAATCACCACACTGTTTTCCACAGAGGTTGTACTAGTTTACACTCCCACCAACAGTGTAGAAGTGTTTCCTTTTCACCAAATCCTCTCCAGCATCTGTTATTTTTTTGAGTTATTGATGTTGGCTATTCTGACTGGAGTTAGGTGGTATCTCAGTGTAGTTTTAATTTGCATTTCTTTGATGATTAGTGAGACTGAACATTTTTTCATGTATCTGTTGGCTGCTTATGTGCCTTCTTTTGAGAAGTGTCTATTCGTATCTTTTGCCCACTTTGTCATGGGACTGTTTGTTTTTCTTTTTGGCAGGTTTGAGTTCCTTACAGATCCTAGATGTTAGGCCTTTGTCAGATATACAGTTGGCAAACGATTTTTTCCAGTCTGTGGGCTGTCTCCTTGCTCTAATAGATGCTTTTTGAATGACGACAGGCAGCAAATGAATGAGAAGATAAACTCACAAATATATTATTGTCACTATAAAGTAATATATTCTTTATCTTTAGCCTATTTTTTTCTTAAAAATAATCAAGATTTAGTTTCTTTTTTCACCTTTAATTTTTTATTTTAAAATTGTGGGGTATGATTCAGGGTTAGGTATACAAATATTCGTTGTGCAAGTACCCTAAGATTTAGTTTATGAAACTAAAACCTAAACAAGTTCTACCTGAATAACACATTAAAATAAGATGTTATTATGAAACAATTGTGTATTATCTAAGGTTTCAAATCTGAACTGTGGGGGTCATTCTGCATGTGATTTAAACCTCAAAACAATCCTGGAAGGACAGATCCTAAGCATAGAGTGATTATGTACTGGCTCGAGTTCACACAGCTGGTACATGGACAGCAGAAATTCAAACCATGACACTGGTATAATATCAACATTTAACTTTATTATCATTGTTACCAGTTTTGGTCTGTGAGATGTTTGCTCATGTAGTGGATGTTGATGGATGTTCAAAAAGGAGATTTGTCCAGAGGCTGAGGAAAACTCCAAATCACATTATGGAACTGGTTGCTGCAGTTTTGACCCAGGCCAAAGGACATGGTAGATCTTTGGTGTCTCACATCATCATGCTAAAGAAGTATAGGCAGGATGTCAGCACTACCGGCCAACTATGAAAATATTACTCAAGCAGTTAATTTTATTTTTTTCTTTTGGAACAAGGAGGAGCAAGATACTATAAAGATTGCAGACTCAGTTGAATGTTGGACTAAATTCACTGAATCTGGCTGCATTAGAAAACATAATTTCTGATTCCAGCTAAGAAAATGTTGCAAACTTCCATAGCACAATCTCTCATGAAACTTAAAACCAAAGGCTATGGCAGAATATGTGACATTGAAGACTGATTTTGGCTGTCTGTAATGAGTATCCTACATGGTGGTCTAACCAAATAGCAATTAATTTTCTAACATAATGTGAAGTAGGGAGGTAGGGCAAGGAGGAGTCAACTTCCCTGTCATTCATGTACCAATCAGCATTCTTCATGTTTGATGACTTGACCCTTATAGCTCTCAGCATCAAGGTTTGCCTCACTGTTAAAATATGGCTGTTCTTCTGTTAACCACATGTCAGCATTTCTAGAAGGAAGAAAAAGAAGGTGATTAGAAGGAAGCATGGATTCCTTTGTAACAAAAAACAAACACATCTCGAAATCCCAAGCATAGTTTTGTTCCTACCTCATTGACTGAGATCACAAGGCTCCCCTACCTAAAGATGACAACAGGAAACATAGTGTTTTACTTGGACACAATACCAACCTCAAAAACGGAAGCTTTTGAAAATTAGAATGAAGGGGAAAGTGGATATTGAGCAGACAGTCAATGTGCCTTCCACATTCCCTCCATGTTTATGCAGTAGATCTTTGATGCTAATACCTTGCAGTCATTCCAGTCACCTCAGTATTGAAATGTTGAACACCAAGAATGTGCAAAGTCTCAGTTTTGGTACTGGTGAAAATAAAAATGAAAACAAAAACAAAAAACTAAGATGTGGGGCTGACCTTATGAAACTTGAAATTGAGCAGGGGCTTAACACACAACAGTTTTTAACAAGAAAAGGTAGTGTATGACAAAACTGTGCTTGTATAATAAGTGTTTAGATGGTTTATGCCCATTGATGGTAGAGATTGAGACTTAGGCATATTGACTTTCTTCAGTCTCTATTTTTCTTACAAACTTTTCCACTGCTCAGATTTTCAGAATAGGACTTGGTGATTCAAAAACATGGACAATTTTTCTGATATTTCTTTTCTTTTGTGCATGTTTGACTCGCTTGAGAAAAACCTGGCATACATTTTAGGGGAATTTTATAGTAGAAAATTATATTGTATTCAAGAGAAATTTTATGATAAAAATTACACACATTAAAGTGAATAAAATATAGGTTTCCCTGAGGTAAAAGAAAAGCAAACATCATGTTTTCGACCTCAGAATGAAATCAGGAGCCTACTTGCTAAGGATGATTATAATGTTAGTAGAGAAAGAAAGATATCTTTTGGAACCAAAAAAGAGGAATCTTTTTGTATTCATTTTCCTTGAGAAAAAGTAATGCTGAAGCCACCTGTTGTTAATTCTGCTTTTTCTCAATATTACTACAATTTGTAATTTAATATACTGTTACCTTGCTCACTGTTTTGTATTGTGATCACTACATTCTACTTGCTAAGGAGATAGTCTTTAACCTATTCTTTGCTTAAAATCACGGTTATAAGAACATGAATTTTTGGTAACAAGTGCATGCATATTTTCAGGATAAATAAAGCTTACCCCCTACTTCAAAACCTAACCTGAACCTTAGTTCTGAGTTCCTGCTTCATAAGGAAAAATGTATTTGAAACTGCTTTAATATGTAGGCATCAGGGTTAGTTTGTTAAGAAGTAATCATTGTAGAAATGTATTGAAATTATGCATTTCTCTATTTCACCACAGTGCCTAATGCTGAAGGTTTAAATGTCTTTATTTGACCTCCCAGTAGAAAATGAGAAGAAATAGACTAAAATGAAAATCATAGTCTTTAATGGATAAAGAAGTTACTCAGGTTATGTTATCAGTGACAAGTTTAGAAATAGGCCTCTGGTTTTCTAATCAGTTTCTGAACTGCCCTGGTGCCTAACGAGATGAAAAAGAAAAGTACACCTGGGTCAGGAGCCTGTGACCGTGCAATATTTCATAAGAAACATTTTGTTGGGTGTTTAAGGGATACTTTTAAAGTGAACTCACTACAGATGAGGCAGATTTTTTTTTTTTTTGTATATCATGAAGTTATCCTATTGAGATAATAACTTCAGGAGATATCCCTGAGAAGAATTTTAAGAAATTCTGAAACTATTTTAAGAAGAATATTGAATTGTTATTATTATGTATCTTCTCTGTCTAATTTCATTCAATTACTTCTTGTTTGGTCTTTAGCAAAAATGGAAAACAGCTGATCATTGCCATCTGCTTAATATTTTTTTGACTTATTAGTGCTATCGAATAACCCATCAGAATACTTTCTTCAGAATTAAAAACCTCAGTTTCGCTAGCTATTTCAGCATTAGGTGATCAGCTACTAGGTCCTGAGGAAAAACAAAATCTCTTTTTTATAAATAAATACTATAGTTTCCTTAGAGACCAACATAGAAAAGTTGCTCTCACAAAAGGAAAGTTATACCAAATATAAGGGTTATACAAAGTACTATGGAATTACAGATACAGGGAGTCTTTGAAAGTTTAGTGAATAACATGGATTATAAACTGGATGTTGATGTTCATGTAGAACTTTTTGGGAAAAAAAAAAAAACAACTATCTGCAAATAAAGCAAATGACAAACAAACCAAGGGGGCCAGAGTTTCAGGCACATGCTGCTGATGGTTGAAACATAGGATATTTAAGGGTCAAATGGTGAAGTGGTCTAAGCACTTAAATGAGGAGTCTGAATTATTGAAAATGTTGAGCATGTGTAATATTGAATTTGAGGAAAACTGAAAATAATGTGAAGAATAAATCGCTAGGTCAAAATAATTTGAGACAGAAAGGTCAGTTCAGAAACTGTTATTGCAGAAAAGCAATAACTGGGTCAATGAGACAAGAAAAAAAATAGATGAACACCTGAGATGTTTCAGAGGCACACACTAGAGATCTGGTGACTGATAGAATGACAGAAGTGATGAAAAGGGAGACAGAATAACTGCAGTAAAAATATAACAAAAAATAATTAGTCTAAACAGTAAATAACTTTTAAAAATTAAATAAAAACTTGAAGTTCCCACAAATAATTACACTAAGGTTATAAACTGCCAGTTTGCAGTAAGGAAACAAAATGGTTAATATTAATATTTTAACCATGTTACTAACATGTTAAGGGAAATATTTTACCTTTAAAATCAGTAATTTGGAAATATATGCTGTTTAATGCTGATAAATGTGTAGAGAAATGAGCCCATTCATGTATTACTAATGGGTGAAATTAATACCAAATATCAAAAGCCAAAAATATTCATACTGTTTGATCTATTAATTCCACTTCAAGGAAATGATTCCATGTTATTTACTTGAAATAACAAAAATATCATTGCATAAAATGTTTTCAACATCTTAATTTGTAATATAAAAATGTTTAAATAATATAAATGTTCAATAAAAGGAAATAGTTGAGTAAAGTATCATATATAACATACAATTTTTGAAATAATCTTAATGACTAGAGAAAAAATTATATGTCTGTATTTAGTAGGATCTCTTTAAACAAGAAAAATTAAAGAATCAGAAAAAGACTAAGATGATGTCTAAGTTTCACACAGTTATGAGGTGATGAGATTATGAGTAGCTATTTCTGTGTGTTCATACTTTACAATGCAGTATTTGCCTAAGTTTCTTTTTAAAAATATGCACTGTTTTCAAATCAGAAAAAAATATTAAAATTGTAGAAAACTGCTTGCTAATATATCAAATCCTATAGAGAGCAAAGGGAGCAGATTGGTCAACGAAAAAGTCATCAGTGGCTTCCAAGTAGCGAATGAATAATCCTGGATGTGAAATGAAAGCTGTGCACTGAGGAGAGTTGGAGGGACTCTGCAGAGAGCAGAGGGATTGTGCACCCCAGAAGCCCTGTCCACACTACAGATTAAAGCTGGAGGCAAATGAAGTGTGGCAGATAAAATGAGACCTGAGGTAGAAAGAAGAGTTTGAAAAATTATTATTTTTAAAATAAAGGACATTTAAAAACATATTTCAGATGATCCTGGGGTACAGTCTTAGAAAAGAAAGAATCAGGGTGAGAGGAGATAGATTAAGAAATCCTCTTGGACAAGGAGCTTTTCTGTCTTTTCAATAAATCCTGCTTTCAAAAAAAAAATCCTCTTGTGTGTTTTCAGATATCATTTATAGTAATTGTATTTACTGAATTCAGTCAACTATTTCATTAGAATAAAAAAGTTCACATGCATTGGTGAATTAAGCATACTTTCTTATTTTAAAAATGTCTTTTTATTGACAAATTTGACTTCTTGCTACAAAATTGCAGGAATAGATTGTTTTATTTTTAGAACTTCAGTGATCTCTTTTATCTTTTTTACTTTGACAAAGATGAGAATGAAAAATATAAATAAATGAGACCCAGAACTTTTCAATGTGTATTAATAGCTTTTACAACATTACAGTTCTTGCATATGACCAAAAATGTAGATTCCATAACTTGACTGATAAACCATCTGTGAGAAGTCTGACTTTTTCACCCTAATTTTAATTTTAGATTTTAAATTAATCATTGCTATTTTTGCCATTTATTTTAATTGGCAAGTGGTAATTGTATATAGTTATGAAGCACAATGCAATGTATTGATATAGTTTAAATTGTCAAATGATTAAATCAAATAAATTTTAAAAATCTATCCATACTCTTTCTTTGGTAGTGAAAACTTTCACTCTTAATCATGGCTGCAATGGAATAGAATGTCAGTCAATTACAAGATACTTAGTAAAGTTTTCCTATTTGATAAGTTTAGTTCTAGCCATGTGTTGGGAACGTAGTGGTGACTGAGGCTCATAGGAGCCTTGTTTTAAGGGAGTTTACAGTCTGTTGGAGAGATGAATATTAAACAAGTGTGATGAGCAGTATAAGATTTTTTAATAGGGTATGCATCCTGCCATGGGGATCCATCAGGAAGTGATATTTAAGATGGAGTCTAAAGAATTAGTAAAAGTCAGTAGACCTAGATGGCAGAAGAGTTTCTAAGTGAACTGAACATACAAAAGGGATACCGATGCATAGACTGAGAGAATTTCATCATGTTGCGAGTGGAAGAGATGAGGATGGCTATATATGAAACTGAATCATAAATGGTCTCATGGATCACATGAAAATGGACCAGGCTCGGTGGCTCTGCCTGTGATCCAGGACTTTGGGAGGCTGAGGTGAGTGGATTGCCTGAGCCTGCGGGTTTGACCCGCCTGGCAACTTGGGGAGACCTCCTCGCTACAATAAATAAAAAATTAGCCAGGTGTGGTAGCGTGCGCCTGTAGTTCCAGCTACTTGAAAGGCTGAGGCAGAAGGATCGCTGGAACCCATCAGGTCAAAGTGGCTGTGAGTGTGCCTCTGCACTCCGCCTGGGCGATGGAGTGAGTCTCCAACTCAAAAAAAAAAAAAAAGTACATGAAAATGAACGATGCTCAATAATTATTTAATATGAGAAACTGGTAGTTGTTCATTTAGGCATTGTCTTTATGATGCTGAAATAAGAAGCAATTTGTTCAAATCAGGGAGGAACATTCTGTTGACTGAATGTTTAAAATAAAGATGAAAAGAAAAACCAATTGGTTGCTTACTACAGACAAACCATGATTTAGAATCATTGCCATGGTTTGCACCTTCAGGTAAAGTAGGCAATAAACAAGTGCATAAAACTATGCTTTAATGGCACTAATATTTTTGTTTCAGAAAAAAAAGGCGACCTACTAGGACAAAATAAATTGTGGCATGGCATCATTCTTCATGTCCTGTTAGTGTTCTATTTATTTTTAACTCTTTCTCTGTGTCTGAATGCATTAAATGTCTATCAAACACTACAGAGAAACCTGTTACCCTCAATATTTGTAATGACTCTGTAAAATGATTTATTTTAGAAACTGAAGTAAGACTTCCCTTTCTTTTGGTAGAGGTCACAAAGAATTCTCAAGCTGCTTTTGATCATGCCTACCTGGTTGATGAATTAAAATAGTCAACACATCAAACCAATTTTCAAATATTTTCTTCTTTTTAACTCTATGGGAATTTTCCCACAGACACATCAGAGGAGAATTTAGCTCAAGGCAACTAATTAATCAATCATATGATTCTCTAGGCAGCTTCTCTATTAGGGAATGAAGCTCTTTAACTAGAGCAGCATAATTGAATTGTGAGCAGCATATTGGGAAGATATCTGCTTTTGCCCGTTTTCCACATTGCAATTGGTGATTTTTTTTAAAGAAAATAACCAGGATTCTAATTAAGCCATTTTTCTGTTTACCATGTTGCAACAGTTTACTTCATGGCAACACGCTTTTAGATCAAGACCATACGTTTTAAGGGTGTCCCCAGGCTCTTCACAGCACACCTAGCTCTCTGCATAGTACACCTGCCTCTCATATTTATCTTACATCTTATTCCCTGCATATGTGTCCCCCTTCCTGCTCCCTTGACCTACATAACACACTCTTTGCTCTCAGCAATTTGGCCAAACTGGCCTTCTGTGGTTCATCAGGTATGCAAGATTTCTTTCTGCCAGAACTTTTTCATAAACAATTTCCTTTGTTTGGGTTAATTTGTGTCTACCACCACCTCTTGCCTTTTTTTGAGACAGAATAAAAGGTTTAATTTTAGTTTAACATATGATTATAAGAAATGATACAGACAGATTTCATGTTTCCTTCTTCTGATTCTCCAAAGATACTTCTTGCAAAATTATAGTTTAGTATTGCAACCAGTACCCTGACCTGATCACTACATAGTATTATATCTATCAAAACACTGCTATGTACCCCATAAGTATATACAATTATTATATGTCAATTTAAATGAGTAAATATCTTAAAAATAAAAAAAGTGAAAAGAAAAAACATGCAGCATTCATTCATTATCACAAGGATCTCAAATGCTGTTCTTTTCTGATCACATTCACTTTCCTCCAGCACCCTCACCCACCACTAACCTTGGGCAGCCACTCATGTGTTCTCCACTTCTATAACTTGCCATTTGAAGAATATTAAGAAAATGGAACCATAGAACTTGCCGACCTAGAAAGTCTGGCTTCTGTCACTCAGTTTAATTCTTTGGAGAGTCACCCACGTTGTTGTGTGCATCAGTAGTTGGATGCATTTTATTGCAGATGAACCACAGTTTGTTAACCCACTCACCCACTGAAGGACATCTGGCTGTTTGCAGTTGTGAGCGATCATGAGTAAAGCTGCTGTAAACATTCATGTACATGATTTTGTGTGAACATAAATCTTCATTTCTCTGGGATAAATGCCCAGAAATATGATGGCTGGGTGGCATGGTGGTTGCATGTTCAGCCTTTTAAAAACTTGGGAAATTGCTTTCCAGAGTGACTGTACTGTTCTTGATTAACACCAGCAATGTGTGAGTGATGGAGCTTCTCTGCATCCTCATTGGCATTTGGTCTTGTCACTAATTTTCATCATGGTCATTCTGTTGGGTGTGTAGCAATAGTTCATTGTGATTTTAATTTGCATTTTCCTGATGGCTAAAGATGTTGAATACCCTTTATGTGCTTATTTGTCATTTGTTCGTCTTTTGTGAAATGTCTCTTTCTGTCTTTTGCCCATGTTGCAATGAAATCACTTGATTTTGTACTGGTGAGTTTTGCAATGAAATTGCTTGGTTTTGTGTTTGTTGTGAGACTGATGTCAAGGTTTATTTTGCTGCCTATGAATGCCTTATTGCTCTAGTACTATTTGTTGAAAAGACCATCTATACTTCATCAAATTTCTTGTTAATCTTTGTCAAAAATCAGCTGGGCATTTTTATATGCATTTTATATGCATTTATATATGCATTTTATATGCATATCTGTGTTCTCTGTTCTGTTCTATTGATTTATGTGTCTGTTTGTCTGCCAATACCATACAGCCTTGATCACAGTAGTCACATAATAAATCTTGAAATTGAGTAGATGGATTCCTCCAACCTTATTCTTTTGTTTTAAAATTGTTTTTAGCTATTCTAATTTCTTGGTCTTGCTGTATAAACTCAAGAATTTTGTCTATGTCTGCCAAAAATTTCCATTTTGGTTTTAATAGGAATTACATTAAACCTGCATACTAGTTTGGGAGGATTAAATTGCCATGTTTACAATTTTGAGTCTTCTAATCCATGAACATATGTCTTTTCATCTGTTTATCTCTTTTATTTCTCTCATCAGTGTGTCTAGTTTAAGCATGCAAGTCTTATACATGTCTTGTTAGATTTACACCTATTTCATTTTTTGAAACAATTGTAAATATAGTAATATGGACTTTCAAGTTGTGCACTTTCAAAGATGCAAACATGTGTTTGCATGACCAATCACATAAGTTAGTTCATGTGTCTGGCATACACTGTCATGTGCATGCATCCTCTACAAGTAGTTGTGCTTTTGTGTACTTTACTGTAGAGTACTGTATAGAATACAGTAGTAGTACAGTACTGTAGTATTTGTGTGAAAAAGTATTATAAACCTGTTACAGTACAAAACTATATAGCTAATTGTGTTAGTAGGGTACCTAGGCTAGCTTTGTTGGACTTAATTAACAAATTAGACTAACAAACAAGTTCTTGGACTATAACTCATTTGTTTGTAGGGGACTTACTGTAGTGTTGTATGTTAACTCTGGAGTCCACATATTCAGTTGCTAGTATATAGAAATGCAATCACTTTCCTACATTCTTTAAGAGTAGGTCTCCTATTGAAAAACTGTCTGTTTTCTTTCATCTGAGAAGGTGTGCTTTCTTCATTCTTAAGGTTTATTTCTCTGGGTTTAGAATTCTGGATTGACATATAGCTTTTCCTCCAGCAGCAGAGAAATATTGTGCTTCTTCCTCAGCCTCTGTGGTACCTGATGAGAAATCTTTTGTTATTTGAATAATTATTCTTCTATAGGTAAGGTATTATTTTTATCTGTCTGTTTTCTTTTTCTTTTTCTTTTTTCTGAGTTGGAGTCTCACTCTGTCGCCCAGACTGGAGTGCAGTGGCCGCTCCCAGCCACTGCAGCCTCGACCTGCTGGGCTCCGGCGATCCTCCCGCCTCAGCCTTCCGAGTAGCCAGAATTACAGGCATGCACTACCACACCCGGCTGATTTTTTTATTTATTGTAGAGATGGGGTCTCGCTGCCCAGGCGGGTCTCGAACCTGCGGGCTCAAGCAATCCACTCACCTCAGCCTCCCAAAGGCGCGGGATTATAGGCTGAGCCACCGAGCCCAGCTTATCTGTCTGTTTTCAAGATCATTTTCTTACTCTTTTCAGAAGTTTAATGCTAATGTTTTCTGGCATAGATTTCTTTAGGTTTATCCTGTTTGTGTGTTCACTCAGCTTCTTGAATCTCTAGGTTTGCGTATGTCTCTTGCCAAATTTGAAAAGTTTTCATTCATTATTTCTTCTAGTACTTTTAAAACATTGACCTCTTTTCTTACTCCTTCTTGGACTCTGAAGACATGGATATTAGATATTTTGTTATACTGCCACAGGTCTCCAAGGTTCTGTTTATTTTTTCTATATATTTACTCTCTGTTTTTCAGATTATATATAATCTGAAAAAATGAAATCATAACTTCATTTATTTCTAACTTTCAGTTAACTGATTCTTTCTTCTCTCTGCTATGTTCTGTTGGTGAGCCCAAATAACTAAGGTTTTTAGTTCAGTTATGATATTTTTCTGTTCTAAAATTTCCATTTGGTACTTCGTTATATGTTCTGTTCTTTGTTAAGGCTTTCCATTTCTTTACGACTTTGCTAGATGGCTAATCTCTTTTTTTTTTTTTTTTAGCCAGATTCTCACTTTGTCACCCAGGTTGGAGTGCAGTGAACCACTCACAGCAACCACAGTCTCAACCTGCTGGGCTCAGGTGATCCTTCCACCTCAGTCTTCCAAGTAGCTGGAACTACAGGGTTGCGCTACCATGCCTGGCTAATTTTTTTATTTATTGCAGAGATGAAGTCTCACCATGTTGCCCAGGCTAGTCTCAAACCTGCAGGCTTGGGCAATCCTCTCACCTCCACCTCCCAAAGTGCTGGTATTACAGGCGTGAGCCACTGTGCCTGGTTTAGATGGCTAATGTGTATAGGTCTCTTTTGTCTATTACATTCTATTTTCTCCTGTGCTGTTATTAAGTGATGTAACCAGAACAAGTCTTTTAATTGTGTGGCACATTGACAACCAATAGCTATTTAATCCTGAAACTGCCATCTTTCTTTGTTTTTCTTTGTATTTTTGGTAACAAGCACATTTTCCAGGACATGGTGAAAATTGAGTCATTATCAAATGAAATTAAATTGATATGTTTGTTATTATTTCATGAAACATATAAAGTTTCTGATGTAACATCATGCATGGAGAAAAATGTAAACAAAAGAAATTCATCATTTTGGTAGAAACATAGCTTAGTTTAGAAATCCAAAATGCTGTTTTATCAGTAGTTCAGTCTTGAACTAGAACATCAGATTGAAAATAAGTACCTTTTAGAAAACAGCATTCACTGTTTAATAATTGTTGTAGAAAGTTACAAGAACATTTAGAAACATAAAAGGAATATGAAACTGTGTTTAGAGGTGAAAAGTCCTCTGAAGAAGTAGAGAAGAGAATTTTTGTCAAATACAATCAATTTTACATCCTACTGAGTCAGGTAAAGGGAAAAAAATTTCTTTCTTAGGCATCAAAATATGTGCTTGCATTAGGCGTGGGAGAGCAAGAGTTGTAGAAAAAATGGTTCACAGCCTTTTGCTGACCTCTTTGTTAGCAGCTCAGGTTTGTGTCATGAACCTTGTGGCCCTACTCATGGGTTATCCCTAGGGTTATAGGTGCCTATTGAATGTTGAGCAATGCAGTACATATAGTATCCATATGGTATACTAGATTCTTCTGGCACCTGAGACAGCTGCAACTTGTAGTTGTGAGAAAGATAAAAACACAGGGAAATTCAGAGCGTTGCTGGTTCAGATGTGAGTCAAAAGAGGATAACAGTGAGATAGGATATCTCTAGTAAATGTGTATAAATGATGATTAGTATTTATCTGACATATACTGTATACCCGGCAAGCATCCCTCTATAAGCTTTACATGTATGCAACTGTTTAGCCTATTAGGACTGATGTTTATGTTATGTAATTCACATTGGGATATCAACATTACACTGTTCTCCTAGACCTATGGATAATCTGCCTTTCCTGGGGATGGGGATGGAGGTGTATACTTGGGTTGGGAGAACCGATATCTTATACCTACTCCTACACTTCCTGTTGTGGGTTGATTTGTGCCCCCCCACACTCCTGCCCTGAGCCCCTGGTATTCATTCATGGAAGTCTAACCTCCAGAACATCAGAAAATGACCTTATTTGAAATAGAGTTATCATGGATGCAATTAGTTATGGTCATATAGAGGCAGGCTCAACCCATAATCCAATTGACTGGTATCCTTATAAAAAGGAGAGGTGTGTACACAGATGTGCATATGGGAGAAAGCCATTAGAACATGAAGAGAGCCAAGGAGACAGGCATGGAACATGTCCTGCCCTCACAGTCCTCAGAAGGAATCAACCCTGTCAACATTGTGATTTCAGACTTCCAGCCTCAAGAACTGTGAAAAAACAGATTTCTGTTGTTTAAGCTACCCAGTTTATGGTACTTTGTTATGACAGCCTTAGCAAACGAATGAACTTTCTCTGGAGCAGTGATCTTTATAATTTTGGAGTTTACACAGTCCTTTGAAAACATTTAAAAAACTCCTCGGAGGCGGCCGAGCCTCCGCCTCCTCCTCTGAGGCATCCGGGCCTGAGGCGGCCGAACCTCTGCCTCCTCTGAGGCAGCCGAGCAGCCACTTCCTCCAAGGCAGCCGCCACACAGAGGAGGCCATTACACATCGCACCGCCTGTGCCAGTGGCCCAGCCACCACCGCCGACACCGTTGCTGCTGCCGCCACTGCTGCCACCAAGGCAGGCATTCCACATCGCCATCAGGGCCTGAGGGGTGAGCGAACAGCTGAGATAAAGACCATCTGGAGCGAGGGATAGCACCACCTGCTGGTGATTCAAGCCCACCACCAGCAAGCGCTGGTCTGAGGCTTGGGGTCCCTTGGTCCCACGCAGGGTCCGATACTATGGCTCCCTGCTGCTGCTGTTCCACTCTGTGGTGGGAGTCTCGGGTCTCAGCAAGCTCCCTGGCTACATCGTCTCTCATTGTCACCAAGACGCTGGTAACTCAGGGAGGCTCTGGACACCCACCCCTCAGAGACATCGGTCCCATTCCTGGTTGAAGTACCCTGTGGGGGGCCCAGAGCCACTCTCACCACTCACCACCTGCCCGTTGGAGCTTTGGAGCTCTGGAGCCCCGGGCCCACCCTGGCTGAGGCACTCAGCCCGTGACCCCAAGCTTGGGGACCCAGACAAGCGGAGAGAAAGGGATCTACAAAAGAGAATCTGCCTCTGCCTTTCTCCAGGCAGAGATTTCCATTGCCCTGCCCACCTATCAACAAACTCCACCTTGGTTCCTAAGGTAACGTTGCTAAACAGGAGACAAAGCCCCACCTCTAAGCTGAATCAGATAAAAGCAACTCCCAGGCAGCCAAACCCAAGCTGTGAGTAAACCTAGCTGCCCGCAATGGAAAAACAAAGGGGAGAGGCTGAGATCAGAGCTGAAGTGATTTTAGTCTGATCTCTTATTGTGACTTATGATTTTATCATTTTGACTGTTTATTTTGATCACGATCGTTGTTTGCCTTCTGACCTACACTGTTTCATGTTCATATTGGTCTGTTTCTGTGTAGCTATCAGTATTCTTTAGGGAATCTTTCTTATGTGTCTTCCTCCACTTCTCTCCGGCCTTGTGTCTCTTTCTCACCTGATAGTTGGCATATATGTCTGTTTTCCCTCTCACTCTTCTCTCTCTTTAACTTCCTATTGACTCCCTCTTCCTCCATTATTTTCCTCTTTTATACCCTCATTTTAATCTAGGAACCAAGACTACATACTGCTGAATGGACAGATTGTAAGGCAGAGGAAAATAGGTTCCAGTGAGCTCATACACCTGTTTGTGGATGCTGGAATCAGCATATACACTCTGAACCACAGCTTCCCTCTCAATTAAACCTCAAACCTGCAAAAAGTATAGATTCCAGCTTACACTCCAACCTGAAAAGTGAACAAAGCCAGAAGACCCTCATAAGGAAGAACAGGATATAGCAGAAGAGAAATAAAAGCAACCCCACCTTCCCCCAAAAACAGAATTCAAGAAGGGGAGGGAAGGGGGAGAGAGAGAAAAATCTACAAAAATGAAGAAAAACCAAAAGAAGAGTATGGCTCTCTCCCAGACCCCCAAAAAGGCAGACACTGAGAAAACTGACTTTGGAAAGCAAACAATGAAGAGCCCCCAGAACAAAGGGTCTCAAACTACAAACGTTGACATCAAGACAATAATGGAGAGATTAAAAAGAATTGAGGAGACACAAGAAGAAACTAGGAAGGAGCTGATATCTGAGATAACAGTAATAAAGAATACTGTGAATGAAATAAATAATAAACTGATAAGCATGGAAAGCAGAATTACCCAAGCAGAAGAAAGAATCTCAGAGCTTGAGGACCAAAATATAGAACTAACCCAAACTCTTAAAAACACAGAAAACAAACTCAAAAAGACAGAACAAAACCTTCAAGAGAAGAGTGATTACTTCAAGAGACCAAACTTAAGAGTAATTGGCATACTTGAGGCAGAAAGACAGACAGAGACCACACTAGAACAAACTTTCCATGAGATCATTCAAGAAAACTTCCCTTATCTAATCAGTGATGCAAAAATTCAAACACAAGAGATTCAGAGAACCCCTGCAAGACAACAAATGAGAAGACCAACTCCTAGACACATAATAATTCACCTAAACAAAGTAGGCATAAAAGAAAAAATCCTAAAGGCAGCAAGAGAAAAAGACCAGATCACCTACCATGGAAGACCAATCAGAATAGCAGCAGATTTATCTACAGAAACCCTACAGGTTAGGAGAGCTTGGAGCCCTATCATCAAAGTTCTAAGATAAACAATTTCAACCAAGAATAACTTACCCGGCCAAGATAAGCTTCATCAGCGAGGGAGAATTAAAATCTTTCACAGATATCCAATCCCTAAGAACTTATGCTACCACCAAACCACCTCTACATGAAACACTTAAGAAAGTACTAAACACAGAAGAAAAGGAAAAAAGAACAATGTTCTTCAAAAGAGTACAGGGAAAAGAATAAAATATATATGAACCAACCCCCCAAATCAAAAGAAAGACAAAAAAGAACCAAGTGGAAGAACAACAACACTATAAGAACTCTATGAAAAGGATGAACTCTCACATTTCAATAATTAGCCTGAATGTGAATGGACTAAATGCACCACTGAAAAGACATAGAATGGCAAAATGGATAAAATATCACCAGGCAACAATATACTGCCATCAAGAGACTCACCTCACTAGAAAGGACATACACAGACTCAAAGTAAGAGGATGGGAAACAAACTTCAGGCGAATAGAACACAAAAGAAAGGAGGAGTCATGATCCTAATTTCAGACAAAATACCATTTAAGCTATCAAAAATTAAAAAAGACACAGAGGGATACTACATAATGATAAAAGGTTCACTCCATCAACAGGAAATATCTATCCTAAACATATATGCACCCAGCATAGGTGCGCTAACTTTCATAAAGCAACTTCTAGGAAAACTAAAGAAAGATATTGACTCTAACAACATCATAACTGGGGACTTTAGTACCCCACTCACAACCCTAGACATATCATCAGGACAAAAAATCAGCAAGGAGATCCAGAACCTCAATGTGACTCTGGACCAAATGGACTTAATTGATACCTACAGAACACTCCATCCAAAGACCACAGAATACACATTCTACCCATCACCGCACGGAATGTATTCTAAGATCGACCATATAATTGGAAATAAATCAAGCATAAGCAAATTTAAAAGGACCGAAATTCTACCATGTACCTTCTCGGACCACAGTAGAATAAAAATAAACACTGACACCAACAAAGTGCCCCCAAAACCCACAAAGACATAGACACTAAACAGTATGATGCTGGCCGGGCTCGGTGGCTCAGCCTGTAATCCCGCGCCTTTGGGAGGCTGAGGTGAGTGGATTGCCTGAAACCACGGGTTTGAGACCTGCCTGGGCAGCAAGACCTCATCTCTACAATAAATCAAAAAATCAGTCAGGCATGGTAGCACATGGCTGTAATTCTGGCTATTCAGAAGGCTGAGGCGGAAGGATCATTGGAGCCCAGCAGGTGAGGCTGTGGTGGACGGGAGTGGCCACTGCACTCCAGTCTGGGTGATCAAGTGAGACTCCAACTCAAAAAAAAAAAAAAAAAAAACAGTATGATGCTAAACAACTCCTGGGTCAATGAAGAATCAAAACAGGGATCAAAAGATACCTGGAAACAAATGAAAATGAAGAAACATCTTACTAAAATCTCTGGGATGCCTAAAAAGCTGTAGTAAGAGGGGAATTTATATCCCTACAAACACACATGAAGAAAATGGAAGGAACACAAACTAACAGCCTAACAAGCCACCTAAGGAAGCTGGAAAAGCAAGACCACAAGAACCCTAATTTCAGCAGAAGAATCCGGATCACCAAAATAAAAGCCCAAATCCAGGACATAGAAGACAAAAAGATAATACAAAAAATCAATGAAACAAAAAGCTGGTTCTTCGAAAGGACAAACAAGATCGATGGTCCCCTAGCTAGACTGACCAAGAAAAAACGAGAAAAAATCCAAATAAGCACAATCGGAAACACAAAAGATGAAGTCACATCTGACCCTGAAGAAATACAAAAGATCATTAGAGACTACTACGCACACTTGTATGGAAACAAACTTGAAAACCTTAAGGAAATGGAGGACTTTCTGACATCACACAACCTACCTAGTTTGGAACCAGAAGAAATTGAGACCCTAAATAGACCAATAACAATCAAGGAAATCGACTACATAATAAGAAAACTACCTACAAAAAAAAGCCCTGGTCCAGATGGCTTTCCAGCAGAATTCTACAAGACATTTAAGGAGGAGCTGATACCAATCCTACTGAAGGTATTTCAGGCAATTGAAAACATGGAACTCTCCCCAAATCATTTTATGAAGCCAACATCACATTGATACCCAAGCCAGGTAAAGATCCAACAAAGAAAGAGAACTATAGGCCAATATCTTTGATGAACATAGATGCTAAAATTCTCGACAAGATCCTAGCGAACCGGATTCAACAACACATCTCAAAAATCATCCATCATGACCAAGTAGGCTTCATTCCTGGGATGCAAGACTGGTTCAACATAAGTAAAACCATAAATGTAATTAAATACATCAACAGATATCAAAACAAAAACCACATGATTATATCATCAGATGCAGAAAAAGCTTTTGATAAAATCCAGCAGCACTACTTGATAAAACCCTCGAACATCTAGGCATATGGGGAACATACCTCAAAATAGTAAAAGCCATCTACGAGAAACCCACAGTCAGCATACTCCTAAACAGACAAAAATTGGAACCATTTCCCCTGAAAACTGGAACAAGACAAGGATGCCCACTCTCACCTCTCCTGTTCAACATAGTATTGGAAGTCCTGGCTCGAGCAATCAGAGAAGAGAAGGCAATCAGGGGTATCCAAATAGGATAAGAGGAAGTCAAATTATCTCTCTTTGCAGATGATATGATTGTGTACCTTGAAAACCCAAGAGAATCTGTCAAAAACCTCCTTACACTGATAAAGGTCTTTGGCAAAGTCTCAAGATACAAAATAAATGTGCAAAAGACAATGGCATTTCTTTACACCAATAATAACAAACAGAAACCCAAATAAAAAACACAATTCCATTCACAATAGCCAAAAAAAAAAAAAAAATGAAATACCTTGGCATCTTCCTAACCAGAGACGTGAAAGACCTTTACAATGAAAACTACAAAACACTGCCCAAAGAAATCAAAGATGACACAAACAAGTGGAAAAATATCCCATGCTCATGGATTGGAAGAATCAACATTGTGAAGATGTCCATCTTGCCTAAGGCAATCTACAAATTCAATGGAATACCCACCAAATTACCAGCAACATTCTTCTCAGACCTAGAAAAAAACAACACAGGAATTCGTATGGAAACACAAACATCCAAGAATAGCCAGAACAACTCTCAGCAAAAAAAAAACAAAGCAGGGGGTATCACATTACCAAACTTCAAACGCTACTATAAAGCTACAATCAGCAAAACAGCTTGGTATTGGTATAGGAATAGGCATATAGATCAATGGAATAGAATTGAGATTCCAGAGGCAAAACCTCAATTTCTCAACCAACTCATCTTCGAAAAAGCCTCCACCACCTACCACTGGGGAGAGGAGAACCTATTCAGTAAATGGTGCTGGGGAAAACTGGCTGACCACATGCAGAAGATTGAAATAGGACCCCTACCTATCCCCATGCACAAAGGATGATTCCAGATGGATCAGAGACCTAAATGTAAAACCTCAAACCATAAGAATCTTAGAAAATGAAGGACATACCCTCATGGAAATCGGAACTGGCCTCCAATTCCTGAACAAAACCCAAAACCCACAGGTCATAAGAGAGAGGATAGACAAGTGGGACCTTATTAAACTGACAAGCTTCTGCAAAGCCAAAGAAACCATCAAGAGAGCAGGGAGACAGCCTGCAGACTGGGAAAAACAATTTGCCAACACCAGGTCAGACAAAGGCTTAACATCTTTGATATACAAGGAACTCAAACGTGCTGAAAAGAAAAAAACAAACAACCCCATTATAAAATGGGCAAAGGACATGAACAGACACTTCACAAAGGAAGACATCCAAGCAGCCACAGACATATGAAGAAATGTTCAACTTCACTAATCATCAGGGAGATGCAAATCAAAACCACACTGAGATACCACCTAACTCCAGTCAGAATGGCAATTATCAACAACTCAAAAAATAACAGCTGCTGGAGAGGGTGTGGTGACAAGGGAACACTTCTACACTGTTGGTGGGAGTGTAAACTAGTACAACCTCTGTGGAAAGCAGTGTGGCGATTCCTAAAAGCTCTACCTCCCATACGACCCCACAATCCCACCACTGGGAATATATCTGGAAGAACACAAATCACTCTACAAAAAAGACACCTGCACACGTATGTTTATTGCAGCATTGTTCACAATAGCAAGAACCTGGAAGCAACCATGCTGCCCATCAAAAGAGGATTGGATTAGAAAAATGTGATACATATACACGATGGAATACTACGCAGTCATAAAAAAGAACAAAATCATGAATTTTGCAGCAACCTGGATGGAACTAGAGTCTACAATACTGAGTGGCCTCTCACAAAAACAAAGGTCCGAGTATCACATGTTTTCACTCATATAATGGACCTTGAACATCCAATCTAATACTATAAGAAAATGACTGACAGTAGTGGGAAACTATGGGGGGGAGGGAGATGGGATTAATGAGCAAATATCTATCTGGGGATGGGGAAGCACCTCTAATCAATAGGGTGCCTGAATGAAACGTATTTGTATACCTAACCCTTAACTATACCCCACAACATCATAATAAAAAAATATTGAATATAAAAAAAGAAAACATTTAAAAAAAGTAATAATGGACCAGAAAAATTTCAATTTACATACAATTTCAAGTTGATAATCATCCTGCAGTTCATCTGTAGACCCCACCTTACCCCAAGCCAAGCTGAGAACTGTTGCCCTAGAGTCAGTGTGACCCCACCCACCACTTTCTTGTCAATGTCTCCTGATTACGTGACCCAGAACTGAACATTTCTCATTAAAAGTATATCTTTTCGTGTGTGTCAACATATAACAGTAACAGTAATGGAAGAAATCGTGGCCTTAAGGAGATGGTACCATTGGGAATGTGACTCACATCACAGTATTCAACTGCCTTAGAAATATGTGGACCCTGCTGCAGTTTCCAGTGAAAACATACAGCTGCTATTCTTATATTGTTTTTCTTTTTAATTGAAATTTTTCCTTTTGTAATTGCCAGATGCAACAGTTTAGAAATATGTAGAATTGGTTTGTTACTGTTTTGGTGTGCTCTAGAAAAAGACATTGAACTTGAAATGACTAGAGTCATCCTCCCAGGCATGCACAGGGAATTGGCTCCAGGACCTCTGTGGATACCATATTCTGAGGATGCTCAAGTCTCTCATTTAAAAAAATCGCATAGCATTTGCACGTAACCTATGCACATTCTCTTATACACCTTCAATAATTTCTAGAATATTTGTAACACTTAATACAAAGTAAATGTGGAATAAATAGATATCATGTTGCATTTTACAATTTATATTTTTATTGTATTTTTTCTTATTGTTTTATTTTAAAAGTGTTTTTGGCCTGTTGTGGTGGCTCACACCTGTAATCCTAGAACTTTGGGAGGTCAAGGTGGGAAGATTGCTTGATCACAGAATTTCAAGGCTGTTATGAGTTATGATGACTGTGCCACTACACTCCAGCAGCCTAGGCCACAGAGCAAGACCCTGTCTCTAAAAAATTAAAAATAAAATAAAATATTTTCTCTCTGTTGTTTATTGAATTCATGGATACGGAATGCTTGAATACAAAGGGCCAACTGTTCTTCTATTTCTATTTAAAACCAGAAATATTATTTTTGAGGGTGGGGAATGTGGGTAAAAGAGGAAGCAAAAAGACTGAAAAATCGTTTATGAAAAAAATAAAAGGATTCTTGTAGGGAAGATGAGAGGAAGCCAAATATTCATTTTGCTCCTCTCACAGCCTGCTTAGCACTCACACTGTTGACATATATCCTGGGTCTCCTGGAGCGAGTTGTATATGCAACTGGGGTGAAAGGCATCATGAAGAGAAAGATAAGAACCACCTGACTACATCGTTGTTTCCTCACAGGTTTGTAGCCACATCTTGCTGTCAGGAAGTGGGTTTCTCCTCCTGCTCAAATAAGCCATCTCTCTGTTATTGTTCTCGAAACTCTGGGAAACTCAGTATGTCTCCTGTTGTCATTTTCCAGCCACAGGTAACTGCCCATGCCATGACATCATGTTAACCTTGAAAAATGCCTTCGCCTGGGTTCATATTATTTTTCTCTGTCACTTGCTTTGAGAAAGAGATCCCTTGGCTTGATATTGCCAATATTGATGCAGAAGAGTGACTTCAGACTGTTCAGCTGTCATTATTATCATCAAACAACAATCAGATACAGGATGGAAGATAATCTTGTCTGCAAGCCGAATGAGATTTCAGACAGCCCAGTGGTTCCTGATATTTGCCACAACAGGATAGAGAGATAATCATTTAGAACTCTTTTTTTCATGTGGCTCTTTCCTCATAAACAGCCTCTTGGTCTGGAATGCTCAGTGACTTGTGCCTGTCGAAATCGTGCTCACTTTATACAACATGATATACATGCTACCTTCGAAAACTTTGTATGGATTTCCCAACTGAATGGAATTTCTACACTTTGCCATTTCCTCTAGGTCATGGTTATTATACTCATAGACCTTTTATGTGTGTCCACCCGATAGACTGTGAGATCTTGAGGCAAATTCCTGGTCTTGTTTTTTCTGTTATCTTTTTGTTTTTTGAGTCGAAGTTTCACTCTGTCACCCAGGCTGGAGTGCAGTGGCACACTCACGGCTACCCCAGTGTCGACCTGCTGGGCTCCGGCAATCCTTCCACCTCAGTCTTCCAAGTAGCCAGAACTACAGGTGTGAGCTACCAAGTCCAGTAATTTTTTGATTTTTATTGTAGAGAAGAGGCCTCACCAAGTTACCTGGGCTAGTCTTGAACCCGCGAACTCAGGCAATTCACTCACTTCAGCCTCCCAAAGTGCTGGGATTACAGGCTGAGCCACCGAGCCTGGCCTAGTCTTGGTCATTTTGCAGGTCCGTTATGACTGCACAAATAGTGCTCACAGCAGGATGCATTGATTTTTTTTTTCCCCGAAGTCTTCTGAATCTGGTACATGGTTTTCCTAGATTAATTAGAATTTGGTTTGGCTCTTGAATTTGTGCAGGAAAGTAGTTTGACAGATGCAAAATTGAAGAATGTAGGCAAAGGAACATAATGGGAGAAGCCAGTCGATATTATGTACTGACATGTGACTGTATGCAGTGAAAATGTAATACGTAGACAACAAGGAGGAATATAGAGCACAGTGGAGAAGTTCAGAAGGACAATTAGGGAACACTTAGGATAAGCCAAAGGTTGTAAAATATTTCAACATATTTAAATTTCAGTATAAAGGGACAGTTTGATATGTTACCTTAAGGGAATTATGATAATGTGGGCAACAGGTCAAACTGTCGCTTTATATCATTAGGACAACAATGCCTGGAATCAAGTAAGAATTCAGTTAATATTTGTGAAATTAATATGTGAAGTAATGGCTATTTTGGAAGAAAAAAATGTTGCTTTCTTTTTTTTCTTTTCTTTTTATTCATTTCTTTTTAGAAGATGACTGTGGATTGCAGAAGTATGGTAGAGAAAACCAAGACTGACATCTAGATTAAAATCACTTTTCTCAATTTATTTACATTGGCAGAGAGGGATCTGTGGTGAGAGCTGATCAGAGCACAAATCTTCCCTAGCAAAAAGATGAGTTGGCCCAAATGCAAACTATTAGCCCCTAGCGCTAATCGGTTCAGCTTCAGAGGCAGCGGGTCCCTGACAGAAACTTGAGGTTTAGGTCTGCTGTATCTCAGCAAGCTTTTCTAATGAACCTTAAATAGTGAGAACTTTGTTTCAAGTCATGCCTCCCAGGCTGCCTTAGAGCAAAATAATCACTCTTTCCGGTAGGTCTCCCAGTGGAAAAAGAAACACTGTGAATATGCCACAATGACTAACCCTAAAATAATACTGACAGTGTTCTTTTCTGAGAGTAATGCTAAAAGGGCCAAACAGTTCTACAGGAATTGGTACAAAGGAACAGAAAATCAAGGTGAAAGCAGGGAAGAGTAACAACCCAGCTTGCAGTCACTTGTTTAGTAAATATTTATAAAAAATGTTACTATGTGTCAAACAGCCCTTTGAAGGGAAACATATTAGCATGTTGGAGGACGAATGAGGGCAATATGGCTTAAAGCAGAGGGGTGTCCAAACTTTTGGCTTTCCTGGGCAGCCAGTAAAGAGGAAGTGTTTTTGGCTGCACACAAATTACATAATATAGTTAGCGTACAGACAATAAGACTTCTTTTTTCTTATTATGTTTCATTATAGAGTTTAGAAAAATGAGAACAATATATAACGAATGGGAAAGATGACCTTGCTGTTATAAAACTAATCTATCTATCAATATCTGGCTCAATGGAAGTGGTCACAATTGTTGGCTCAAGGTGCTCGTCAGAAATGTGTGTTCAAATTTTGCTCTTCACGTGCTTCATAAATGAAAACAGCTACTCACAAATGTATTTGCTGCCAAAAAACGGTGTCTTGAATAAGGTGTGATTGTGAACTTCAAAAATGGAACTGCGCATGGAGTTATGAAGAAAACAAACACTAAAAAACACATGATGTTAAAAGTGTTAGGTCAAGAAAATGAGCAGTTAGGAAAAGAGTGGTGGGAGATGGGAGGTTTAACAACAACACAGGTTTATTCTAGGGCAGAGAACCTGTGGAGGGGACTTCAAAAAACTGAAGCCCGTTACTGCTTACAGGGTAGGGCAGTTAGAGGGCTTGGGGGGAAATTTTTGCAGTTGGTATTGCTAGAGGATAACTAAGGTTTTTGGTTAAGTAAATTGGGAGGAAGCCTTGGGATTAAGCTAGGTGTTATATACCGCAGGATGCACTCTGAGGTCGGTGCTCCACTTGTAGGTTTCCATCATGGTCTGTTAGAGACATGGTGGGGACTATCTAAGATGGCTTTCCTAAGACTAACAAAAAGATTTTGTGGGACCACATGACTAGTTGTTCTTGGGCTGTGTGTGGCCTGTGGGCTGCAGATTGGACATGCCTGATTTAGATGATGGCTGGGGCCAGGCCATGAGAATGCAAGCAGTTTGTTTTAGACCCTGGACAATTTTTAGTAGAGGAGTGGCGTAATCTGGCTTTATTTTAAAAGCTCTGTCTGTTTGCTCAATGGGAAATGAACTGTAGGGGAGCAGGAATGAAAGCAGGGATACTGGCGAGGAGACTGTTGCACTCTTTGTATTTAGAGTCAATGATGGCTTATACAAGGATGGCAGCAGGAGAGGTGGCAAAAGTGACTGGATTTGAGAAGTGTTTTGACACATAGATGACAAGACTTGTTAATAGATTTATTGTAGGGGAGTTGGAAAGTTGTTCAAGGATAACTTCTGAGTTTTGGGACTTAGCAACTAAATCAAATAGAGAAAATTGGAAGAAGCAGCTTCCGGTAGCGGTGATTAAGATGGCAGCTTTTGGGCAGATGCTTTGTAGATACCGAGTGGAGATGATGATTGCAACATTGGATAAATAGGCCAGGTGTTCAGAGGCGAGGTCAGAGTTGGATATGTATGTATGTTTGTCAGTCATTGGAAGAGATGATATTTACGTGAGGGGACTGGATGAGACAGAAGAATATGTTGATAGAGAAGAAAATGGAGCCTGAGCCTGGACTGTTTAGTCCTCAGGCACTATGACATTTAGAAGTTAGAAAGAGTTTCCTTTCTAACTTCTAACTTCTAAAGGAAACAGAAGAAGCTCCTTACAAACCAGGAAAATTAGGAGGCAAAAGTGTTGAAACAACCATGTCAATGAGAGGCTGATAACTGTGTTAAATGCTGCTAGCAGGTTGTGTAAGATGAAGATTGAGAATTGACCACTAGACTGGGCAAGATGAAGGTACTAATACATTAAAGGGTGTTGAGCAGACAATGGGAATTGAGGAAGCTGTGATAACTATTTCAATTAGTTTCGGCTATAAAGGGAAGCAGAGCAATAGGCAATGGGTAGAGACAGGGAAAATGTCTTCCTTGCAATAGAAAGCAAGGTGGAGTTAAGAATACGGATGCAGATAGAAGTCAATTTGATACTGAAAATATGAGACTGTTATTTTCAGACCACACAGAAAAAAGGGAAATGATTTTACCTTTTTAAAATTTATGTATTTATTTTATTTTAAAGATGTGGGGTACAATTCAGGATTAGATAAACTAATGGTCGCTGTACAGGTAAAGTTTGGGCTTCACTTTTGTCCCCACTTCACCTGATTTTGGATTAGGTACCCTTATTGCTGAAGTGTGCCTCTACCCCACAACTGCCAATCCCTGTCTTATTGTATTATGATAATTGCTCAGGGTTTGCTTATGAGTGAGAACATGTGGTATGCAGGTCTTTGTTTCTGTGATCGATCACTCAGTATTATAGACTCTAAATCCATCCAAGTTGCTGCAGAGTTCATAACTGTGTCCTTCTTTACCCATCACCTTACTTGTGGTTTGATAAAAGGTCAAATCATGCAGAATGAAAACTGCAATAGGACTTGTGAATAGTTACTTGGTGGAAATTTGTTTTCATGTTTCATACTTACAAGTTGTTGAAACTAGTAATTTTAGTCCTTAGAAACAATTTTTTTTTGAGTTGGAGTCTCACTCTGTCACCCAGACTGGAGTGCAGTGGCCGCTCCCGGCCACTGCAGCCTCTCCCTGCTGGGCTCCGGCAATCCTTCTGCCTCAGTCTTCCGAGTAGACGGAATTACAGGCATGCGCTACCATGCCCGGCTGATTTTTTGATTTATTGTAGAGTTGAGGTCTTACCAAGTTGCCCAGGTGGGTCTTGAACCCGTGGGCTCAGGCAATCCACTCACCTCAGCCTCCTAAAGCGCGGGATTACAGGCTGAGCCACCGAGCCAGGCTCTTAGAAACAATTTATAGTCAATTATTTACAGGAAAAAAATAGGAACAGTTAAAATGTTTTAATTGCTGTTTAGGTAACAACCTGAAACATAATTATATATATATATATTTTTTGAGTTGGAGTCTCACTCTGTCACCCAGACTGGAGTGCAGTGGCCGCTCCCGGCCACCGCAGCCTCGACCTGCTGGGCTCCGGCGATCCTTCTGGCTCAGCCTTCCGAGTAGCCGGAATTACAGGCACGCGCTACCACGCCCGGCTGATTTTTTGATTTATTGTAGAGATGAGGTCTCGCTGCCCAGGCGGGTCTCAAACCCGCGGGCTCAGGCAATCCACTCATCTCAGCCTCCCAAAGGCGTGGGATTACAGGCTGAGCCACCGAGCCCGGCTCATAATTATATTTTGATGACTCTCTCTTATCCAGTATGTCTCTCTACAGGCCTATAAAATACAATAGCGAAAAATTCAGTGACAGTAGGTGATTCTACAAATAGTTATCCTTGTGAGCTATTATGTGGTAGCATTAATAAATAGCAAAATCCTACTTGCTCTATTAAGTTTCTTCACATTACAGTATTTAGATTTCAATGCTGTGTCTGCCTCTGCCTTGTTGAGTAGTTGCGGAACAGTGATAGCCATTTTTATGGCCCTTTAAATATATAAAATTGTTTATAAAGGGTCAATAGTATAAGAGCTTGGGATCTGCTTAATAAAGCAGTTTTGATACACATTTTCCTTGTTTTATTACAGTAAAATACACACCAAAATATATATCATAACCAGTTTTCATTGTACAGTTTAGGGGCATTAAGTAAGTGCATATTGTTGTGTAGCCATCACTACCATCCATATCCAGAATTCTTCTCATAAAAGTATAGAAAGCTACATAAATTTGCGTGTTATCCTTGTGCAGGGGCTTTGCTAATCACTGCACTGTTTCAATTTTACTATATGTGTTGCTGGAGCAAGCGCTAGTGCATATTTTAAAGAAAACATTTATTTATGAAGAAGAAAAAGAAGAAACTGTGACCTTGAAAGACAAGCAATGATCTTCTATTATTATTAATATGAAGACTTGATCAATTTCATAATACTTCATACCAGCATATTGACGTGTGGAGAATGACTATCATGTTCTCTCCTAAATTACCCTTTAATTCTATGTTCAGAGACAGACTATAGGGATAGATTATCTGATTCAAAAAGAACATTCCTATATTTTCTTAATCTTCTGCTTGAAGATGGTATAATTGAAAGATAATTCAAACTCAGACGAGTTGAATCTTACTATATGCCAGGGATTATGCTAAGTAATTTATACGCATTGTTCATTTTAATCTAACAAGAATACAATGAGATAATTCTCTTATTTTCATTTTTAAGAAAACAAAACTGAGACTTGGAAAGATATAACTGGTAACTCAAGTTTTCATCATCTGTAAGTGGTAGGAGAAAGGGATATCTCTGTGTTGGCCCAACTTCACAGCATTTGCTCTTAACCTCAGTGCTCCACTGCATTTTCTCTTTTAAAGTGATAGCAGGCCACACCTGCCACAATTATTTAAATGTGTAGCCTCAGACAGTCTCCCCAAAGTCATTCTATTTTTATTAATGTCTGATTTTTTTTTCTTGGGCAAACAATTATATGCTGAGCAAGGATGCCTCATCATCATTTTAAGTTGTACTCTCACAATTACTTCTAAGTGTTTTGTTGTTGTTTTTGTTTAAGCCACTTCATTGAGTCATGAATGACCTACAAAAAACTGTACATATTTACCCTACACAACTTGATGAGCTTGGAGATAAGTAAACACCTGCGAAACTGTTGCTACCATGTGTGTCATAAACCTGTTCATCACTTCGAGAAGTTTCCTCCTGCACTCTTGTTTTTTAGTTTTATTATTTGTGATAAGGATACTTAACATAAGATCAACCATCTTAGCACATTTTTAAAGTATACAATGCAGTATTGTTAATGATAGGCTATGCTGAACATTAGAACTCTGAAACATATTCATCCTGTATAATTAGAACTTTGTAACACCTCCACCTGCCATCATCCCCCCAGTTCCTGGCAACAGATTTGTGGGCTTGAGGGAAAGTAAGGGATGGTTTTATCAACGTCCTTTGGTGCAATTTCTCTATATTCATGCTTTTAATTTGTCGTCTTCTGAAATTATGCCTTTGAAATGAGCACATTTCTTGAAATTAGATCACTGTGCCAGAAGACACCATATAGAGCTCAGCTTTTATATACAAACATCTTTTGCATCTATATTCTGATTCTAACACCTGTTATGTACTGAAAAATATATATTTATTTCTAGAATTTTTTCAAACAGAGCTTTATTATCATACACTGTGTAATTTAGGAAGCCCTTAAATATTTGTTAGCTGTGGATGAAGTTTCTGCTTATTTTATTCAGACTTTGTTGTGTGGGCTTTCTTCACACAGCATTGCCACTGTTATTATTTATAAGGAGCTCTCTGCTGGAGTTATGTAAAAAGAGTGTGGTTGTGGAAGACATCTGACCCAGGTTTAACTTTGGCTGCTTCACTTGTTGTACATAATGCATAAGTAAGGCCAACATTTTCTAAGATTATAGACAGTTGGAATTTTAGACTTGCACATGATCAAGTAGAGATTTGTATAGGTGAGTGGAAATATATTTCATGTTGGGAGAGCCACAGAGAAAATTGGAAAATGGCTTTGATCTTATTCCAACCAATCTACACAGTTAATAAAGAAACTTATCTAAGATCCATGTTTCTCTTATCTCCCTGCCTGCCCAAATACCTTCCATTCTCTCCCCTATGCCTCTTCCCTCAGCAGTCCTGACCAACACAGACACCACGCTGTGGATATGTTTTGATTATGAATGTAGTAGGCCAGCCACAGGGCACAACTTTCTTAATCTCTTTCCTATTACTCCCCTATTTAGCCAAAGGATTTTAACACTACTGGCTAAGAAGTCTCAGCACCAAAGTCAGCAGATAACCTTATTGTCTAATAAATCAGCCTGCCTGGCTTTTCTTTTCAACTAACAGTTTTGTTTACTCCTATCTAACAGAGCTGCTTATTTATTTATTTATTTATATTTGTATTTTTTAGAAAATGTGGTATATACATACAATGGAATACTATTTAGCCTATAAGTAGAAGGAAATTCTGCAAAGCACAGCAATATGGAGGAATCTTGAGGACAACATGCAAAGTGAAATGAGCCAGCCACAGAAAGATGAATACTGCATGATTCTACTTATGTGTGACATTTTAAATAGTCACATTCATAGAGTCAAAGAGTGGAATAGCAGTTGCTAGGGGCCAGGGAAGAGCGGAATGAGGAGCTAGAAATCAAAAGTTACAAAGTTTCAGTTGAGCAAGATGAGTAAATTCTAGACATCTGCTGTACAACATTCTAATATAATTTATTCATATAATTGACAAAAATGTATTGAACTCATACCATATGCTAGGCATTTAGCTATGACATTTTTAATAATGAAGAAAATATGAGCCTCAACGTCTGGACTCTTCATCTAGTACATGTAAGCAAATTATGACAATATCATGCATTAAAGGATAAAAAAGAAACATGACCAATAATCTAGGGGCCCGCAGAGCAGACAACTGAATGTTTAGCATATCACTATGAAGAAGGAAGGTGATAATCAAGCTGGGTATTGAAGAGTGAAAAGACGCATTTCAGGCAGAAAGAAAATGGCATTCAAGGTTAAAGATATCATGTGGATAGAAAAGTGTGAGTTGATCTATAGTCAACAAACCATATAATACACTTACAAATTTGCTAAGAGGGTTGATCTCATGGCAAGTGTTCTTACCACACAAAATAAAAATTAAAAATAAAAGTCAGCTGTCTTTGAAACAGATATCCAATTAAGAAAGCACAATTACATTTGGGATATGCTCAAGTCTCCAAATTGCATGTGTTCTCTCTTATCTGGGAATTTTTCACATTCCTTTAATTTAACTTTGTGGAGCCAAACTGCTGAACTTTTGCAGCTTGGTGTGTTCTTTTAGACTGTGCTGTGCAGAAAAAAAAGACTTCTGACTATGTTCCATATACAGCATCTGTTTTAAAATCAGGGCTATTTTTAAAAATGAACATATTTTGAATTTTAAAAGATATATGCACTTCCCATGTCATAATTTAGGAGGTGAAATGTTACTTTTAAGCTTGAGTCTCCTTTTCCCCTAATATTCAATTATTTTCAGAATATTGTGCCAAATATAAATCTTAACAAAACAGATAATATTTTTCAACAAGAAGAATTATCAGTGTTTTCAGCTTCTAATTTTGTTACTTCAGTTTTAATTGTAATTTGTGTTTTCTGAGTCAGAATTGTTTTAAAGGAACACAAAAGTTTCCTTTGTTTGATGTTCTACAAAACGAGTACATCTGAGTTGCATCCCATAAAAAGTCTTATATGAGTCAATTTTGTTATTGTCAGCCCCAGCCCCCACTTTTGCTTCTGTGAGTTAGCTAAGAGAAACTATTATTTGACCAATTTGTTTATATCAAAAGTGACTATGTGTCTCCCAGAAAAAGTATCAGGATGTGTTTTTAAATTCTGAATTCTAAAACTAAATTTAGCCAAGGCACATTGCCTTCTGAATGCTTCCAAAATGGAACACTGCGCTTTTGATTGCTGTTTTTGGAGTCTTATTAAGACACTAAAAGGTCAAAGGAACAGGGATTCAAACAAAACATGCTCATTTACAATATGCATGGCACAATCCAAATGTAGAAATTAGCCACATACATTTTGTATTGTTACCAGGGCATTTGTACATCACAGTCCTCTTGTGGGTAGATGGTGTGTCTAAATGGCGACATTTATTCTGCCCAATGTCGGTAGTTGTTACTAGCAGATAAATATTTTAGACTACCAAATGTTTTCTTCATAAACTAATTTCTGAACAGAAGGTGATATCAGATCAGATTTTTTAAAAAATAAAATGACATTTCTATCACCATAGATTTTAACTTTCTTTAAAGCTAGGCATTCTTCATAAGACCTCCACTCTTACACACATTTTTAAAATTTCATGAGGTAAGGAGTGAACACAATAATTTTGGCCCTTGGAATGTTTCCCGCTGAGGGGTGACATCAGATTTTGACAAAGAAAACATTGAGAGTACAAACTAATTTAAAACTCAGTTTTCCCAGAAGAGTCAGATCTAGCTTGAAATTCAATTTTCTCTGACACATTCCAGAAATTTGTTTCTGCTGGTAATAAGGAGATTATTTTCATGTGGATATGATGATATTCTACAGAAGAATCAGTAGGAGCTTTCCTCTAATTTGAACTCAAGCTTTAATTTTTTTCCCTAATATACTAAAAGAATAGAACAATTTTTAAAACCTTTTTATTTGTTTTTTTCTTATTATTTAGTTTTTGTTTTCTTTGACTTAAATATCTCAAAAAAGTGCAATAAAGCAATGCCCAAACCTAGCCTTTTGTTTCCTTAATTGACTGCTATAGTATTTAACATTCTTACATGTATCAGAACCTACCATATTCCAGACACTGGCCCAGTTGCTAAGAATTCAGCAGTGAATGTAGGTGCCAAGAATTCAGCGGTGAATTATACGATAAAATATATGTCTACATGGGGCTTACATTTTTAATATTTATTTATATTTTGTTCTCTCTACTTTAACATCTAGCAAAAAAATTCCAATTTTTTTTTCCAATTGAAAGGACAGAGCCCCAAATGGAACTTCTCTGGTCTCCTTGAGCTCATACATGACAATAATCCCATCCCAATAATCTTTTCCTGGAACCCTGGGCAAGTCACAAGACATCGGGATTAACATCTCCTAAATAATTTGTCTTTCAGCGAGGAGACTTGCCCCTCTCATCCATGTGGCTGGCCTGCTCATCCATCCAGTCATCAGGGAGGTGAGTGACAGACCCCATTACTATGACAAAAGTTATGTGACTCACCCACCCATCTGCCTGCTGTCCATCACTGCGATGTCAGTTCCTGTGCTTACCTTCCCCTTTTGTGATGAAGTAAACCAGACCACCACCCAATCACCTTAACGACCTGCCGTCATCAAGGGAAAGGTTTAAAAAACATTCAAACTCAAGCAACCAGTCATGCTTTTGTTAAGCTCTGACCCAGCCAGGCTTCTTTTTAAGCTCTGGTCTGCTGTCCAATCTGGGGGAAGTAGATCCCCCTTTTTGCTCTCTCTCTCCAATCTACTTTCTAAATCAACTATTTTTTCTAATCTAATTTCTGTGCAATTCTTTGCATATTACCTGTGACACCAGCCTATCCCACAGACCTAACACCGATTTTATAATTTTAAAGTTTGCATAATTTTTTGAGGAAATCACTATGAATAATTGTCAATCTAAGGAGACATCATTCATGATCCTCCTTGCAGGTGAGAACTAAATCCAATGCTATTTAATGATTTTATCAACAAAATAAATCAATGCTTTTCAAAATGTATCTTTGAACCACCTGCATCAGAATCACCTTTAAAGTGCTTGTTGAAGTTTCTGGGTTCACTTCATAGCTCCTGATTTCAAATATCAGGGTGAGGATCAGCCATCTACAAATTTAACCAGCAAATTAAGTAATCTTTATATATGCTGAAGTCTAAGAATTATATTTTTGACAAAGAGCTGAAGAAAGCAAATCTTAAATTAGAAAATGATCACAAGAAACTGGACAAAGAGAAGAAACTAGGAATTAACAGAAAATAATAAACAATAAATTTTAATATCATTATTATTTTAGGACAAAATAGAAAGTGATAGTTTTAAAACTGGCAAAACAATGTCAAGACAAAAGGTTAACCACAGTGTTACATGCATAAGTACATGAAACACACATCTGTCATGCAATTCATTGTGAGCATAAAGTTCACATATTTAAGATATTTCCCAATTGCCAGTTTAGATTCTTTTATTCTAGGTCCCACTGTCCTTTGTATTTTACAAATGAAGAAGACTGGAGCATAGAATGAGTAAATAACTTTCCCAAGGAAACACAGGAAGTAAATACTGGAATCAGTGTTAGAAAACCTGAAGTCCATCATCCTGTCACTAAAGGGAACCGGGAGTTGTCTCAGATCCCACACATATTGCTTTATGAAACAATTGTACAGCAGTGAAAATGATTTAGGCCAATTTAACATACTAGATGTTTATGACATATGTTTTATTAATCAAGCTCAGCTGAGAATGGGAGAGCAGAATAGATACAGATCTATTTGTGGTGGGTGTCTACTGATACAGTTCAGGAATGCATGTCAACTGGTTCTAGATAAGGGTTAATACACGAATGTTCCTGTAAAGTTAAAATAGACCCATACTTTCATCTTAATGACTTACTTCTGCATACAACTTTCTTAAGTTTCTATGGGAAGCAATTCAATATTCAAGTGGAATTCTGTGAGGTGGCTTCTTGTCTCTCTCTCTGTTTTGACCAATATCTTTTAATCTAGTTGCAAAGAAGAAATTAAAGGCATTTAATATCACATATTAAAGCCTTCTAGAATGCCCTCAAGAATCATGATAGGGAAGAAAAAACTACAATTAAAGAAAGAAAAACCTTTGTATCTAGGTTTGCACAAAACTTAAATCTAACATAACAGTTATGCTCACTCCGTTTTCATTTGGAAAGTTCCAAGGTATTTTGTCCTTATCACTTTCTTAGCCTAGCTAATCATGTAATACTTTAAGTGCTATTGCCTATTTAAAGCTTTCCTTTTTACCCTACTTTGTCTACTCTCTTGGTTCTGTCTTCTCTTGAAACATAAAAGTATTCTCAAGATATAAAATAGTGTGAAAGGGTGAAAACACTATTTTCTAAAAAACTGGCACCAGAATTTTTCCCAGGCAGAAGACTATTTCTGGTTAAGGCTAAGGAAATACTTTGATATCTGCATGAGGAGAGAGCATAAGACCATGGGAACAAGTGTCACTAAAGGACAAGTGAAAAACAAAACTGAATCAAAATTAGGAGTGGCAAAGTGTGGAGACTGAAGGATGTCTAAAACTGACTTTTCAGTCATTTGTGCTGCTGTAAGAAAAACTCTGTTCTTCCTCCCAAACGTTTCTGTATAAAGCCTGCTACACACACAAATGCCTGGTGTGAGGGATTTCTGTGGAAAGCAAATGAGAGCAATGGAAGTCTGTGCCAAGGTTAGAGTGGAGTATAGAAAATAAAGGAAGAAGTAGCCATCAGAAGCTGAGCAGAGGATGAGAATTAAGAAGGAAGAAATCAGAAACTGAGACAGCTGGGAGAAATGACTAGGAATTTGCAAAAACTCAGAAGATGGTATCAAATTTCCCACTAGACAATGAACGATGGTTCAAGCTAATCTTATATGAATTTTGAAGGTTAGGATGACTCAAGTGGACATTTGAATTAATTGCCGTATATTTAGTTAAAATTTTATGTGACTATGTCTTATTCTTTGAACTAGATTTTGAGTTTCTAGTTAGGATACTCTTGAAATTTTATTTATTAATCATTTTTCTGCATAGTATATTTTGCAGAGCGTAGGTTGCCACATTTTGGGTTTTTTTTTTTTGTATGAGAATAAAAAGTATGGTGGATGTGAACGGGAATTGTTCTGGTTTTACGATCTTTAAATTATTTCCTTGTGAACTTTGTAAGTTCTGGACCTTCAGATACTTATCAAAATTGCTTACTGAAAATAAATTTGTTTATTCCTCTCACTATTTCTAGAATGTCTATTTAACATTTTACATTTCTATGGAATAAAAGGGTTATGGTTTTTAAAGTAATATCTATCAAGTAATTTTCTATGTGATACAGTTAGTTTAATTTTCCTGAAATTAGTATGATTTTTCTGTAAGTACTTCAGAACTCATGTGTGTTCTAAAGTTTATAATTATTTTAACATTGTGAGTTAAAATCTGTGACTAAACTTTTTATGTTTTTAATACTGGAAGTGCATTTATTTTCTTATGAGGATTCTAAATATTTTGAGTAATTATACTTGGCATCTAAAATTTTGTTGGAGGATGCATGAAAAATAGTATTTGGCACTACTTATGGATAAAGAAATCAAAGCATAATAAGTGGGTAAGGCACAGAGTGGCACTTTATCTTTGGAATTATTTGCATAACTCTAAGAATAATTTCTGTGTCCTGAGAAATGGTTTTCATCTATAAGAGACCTATCTGTTGATCTTACTTATATTAGTTTTGTGGTTTGCAATAAAGGCTCAAATTAAGTCATGTACAAATAAGTCAGTGGAAACACTTTACATATAAATGTGGTAGGCAGCCTGTAAGATGACTTCCAATGGTCCACACTTCTCTTTTGAATTATGCAAATGTAGGCTGGACCTAGTGGTTCATTTCTAAAGAATAGAATACTGCAAAAGTGATGAGATATCTTTCAAGATTAAGTTACAAGACAGTGGCTGCCATTTTGCATGCCCTTTTTTGCTTTCTCACTGGCTAGCTTTGAGGGAAGCCAGCTGCCACATTGGGAGCTGTCCCATGGAGAGGATTATGTGGCAAGGATTTGATGTCTTCAATAAACGGCCAATGAGGACCTGAGCCCCACTGAAAGCCACTTGGGCGTGGCTTGGAAGAACACCTTCTGTAGAGTGTTGATATGACTACATCCTGGCTTACACTTTGATTCACCCCAAAAGACACCCTGAGTCAGAGGCATCCAGCTAAGCTGCACTTGAATTCCTGACTCACAGCAATATTTAATAAATTCACCTTTTTGAAAAGTTGATGAGTTTTAGAGTATGATTTTTTGTGCAATGATACGTAACTAATACAAAGAAGAAATTGAACTCCAGAAAGGTTTTATGATTTCTACAAGGTATTATATGTGAAGAATTGAAAACTCAGTGTTTTCTTACCACTTGTTTAGGGAAGAGCTCTCTAAGAGGTGACATTTAGCAATACTTAAATGAAGTGAGCCATGTGAACATCTGGAAAATAAATAAGTGTCCAGATAGAGAGGTAGGGCAAGGACAAATTCTCTGTAGTGAGAACACTGGAACCACAAGAGGAACAAAGTGGATAGAGCAGAACCAACTAGAGAAAGATATTGAAGAGACCAAAGAGACAGGCAGAGACCAGATTATTTAAAGGTGCTAACCATGGTAAAAACTTTGGGTTTTGCTATAATTCAAATGAGAAGACATTAGGATGTTTTACACAGAGAAATAATATTATCAGATCTATTTTTTTAAGGAGGTATTTTTAACTGATTTGTATAAATGGAATGAAAAGCAACAAGAGGACTAATGACTCAGTAAAGAGACTTACTGAGGCTATTTACTCATCTAGGTAAGTTGTGATGGCTTGAACTAGAGAGAAAGGACTGAGATGGTGGCAAATGGTGGATTAGGGTATATTTAAAGGCAAAATCAACAAGAATTTCCAGTGAATAGGATATAGCTGTCCTGCAAAGATAGGCACCAAGGATTATTTTGTTTTTCTGGACAGTTTTACGGGTTGCAGACTGAACATCCCAAATCCAAAAATCTAAAATTCAAAATGCTCCAACATTCACAACTTTTTGAGTACTGACATGACACTGAAAGGAAACTCAACTGGGTAAGTATATAATGCAAGCAATCTAAAAAAAAATTTTTTTAAAGAAAAATCTGAAATATTTTTGGTCTCAAGCATTTCAGATAATTAATACCCAACTTATTATAGTTTTATTTAATTCAAAATATTAGAATTCAAAATACTGGAAGAAGGGAAAATTGGGAGAGGAGGTGGGAAATATAGAGTTTTAATCCAGACATATTGCATAGAGTATTAAAAAGGTCACTGAATATATGAATCTATAGCTTTAAAAAAAGACATTGGAATGGGGTACATATTTGGAAGTCATTGGTGTAGATACGTCCAGATAGAGTTGATATAAATCGATACTCAAGTTATTCTGCTATTTAGAGATCAGGCAATTTAGGAGGATCCAGATAACAAGACTAGGATGTAGTGGCCAGTTGAATAAAAGAGAAGCCAGGAAAGTGTGGTGTTCAAGGCAGTCACATAAAGTATTTTAAGAAGAAAAAAAATTGATCACCTATGCCAAATATCACTGGAAAGATGAGGAGACCTTAGAGTGCACTGAGGATGTAGAAAGTGAGAAAGCTATTTGGTTAAGATTGAGGAGACTTAGTTGTAGCCAGAGTACAATCTATGGTTTTTGATCACCAGAATTTAGTGGTTTTAAAGCATAACTATTATCTACTTTAACCAAATTAGATAACCAGTCTTGATTCAAGGCATTCAGGCTTTAGAGAAGATTTAGGCTCAAGGTGCAAATATAGATATAATACAGGGTTGGCATTCTCTTTAGATTCTGGGCAAATGGTCATGAATGTTATCTCTGGAAAAAGCCGATATTTTCTTCAGGTTAACTTTCCATTTTTATTTGATGTTACCTTATGTAAACTGGACGGAAGCTGGGTTTTGTCTTCTATCCTTTTGACTAGGTTTCTTGTGAGATAACAGAGAATTCTCTTATTTGTCTTAATCAGTTTAGGCAGCTGTAACAAATTACTATAGACTGGGTGGCTTAAACACATTTATTTCTCACAGTTCTGGAAACTGGAAAGGGCCAACGGATTCAGTGTCTGGTAAGGTCTCACTTTCTGGTTTGCAGATGGTCATCTTCTTGTATCCTCACATGGCAGAGAACAGAGAGCTAGAACAAGCTTTCATGTCTCCTCTTATAAGGACACTAATCCCATTCATGAGTGCTCCGTTACCTACAGGACCAGAGATTCTACTTCTAATATCATCAAGTAGGAAGTTAGAATTTCAACATAAGAATTTTGGGGGAACTCAAACATTCAGCCCATAAGAGTATTTCACATTTTATGACTGCTCTTTTTCTAAGAATAGGTATATGTGTCTGTGTAAACACACATACTACACACACATACAGGTAAAAGGATGATTTATATTTGACTTCCTTGTGTTTAAGAACACACATTCTTAAAATAATATTCAGTAATGATACAAGTTTGGATGTTGATTAAAGTCACTAGGGAGCTAAAGAGTGACAATTTTATTTTGAAATTGTCTTTTCTTGTGTCATAAGCATTAACCTCTGATCTTTTTCCAAAAAGGTAAACTGAAGTTTTCTTTACATCTGTCCTGCCAGGGAAACCAGAGCTGAACACATTCCAGGAGAGATTTTTGTATATTTGATTTGCTCACAAGCTTTATTATGGAAAGAAACAAAAACAAAAACAAAACTGAAAGCTCATCTGATAATTTTGAGTCTTTTCTACTTTAAAGAAAGAAATTATATGGCAAAATTTCAAATAAGCAACATTAAAATAAATCTCCCTTTTGATAAGTGTGGCTACTTTTTTCAGATTTCAAAAGAAAAAGGTTTCAATATAGACAGTGTGAAACATACCCTCTTTTATAAGGTGTGATTTAGATTTAAGATAAGATGTCCTAAAGGCCCACAGATAAATTTTCCCAAGAATACCTTTATGTAAACCATAGATTTTAAAACTAAATACATTATTGAGGAATATAATAAATAATGTTTGAGAAGTTACTTGTTAGTTATAGAATACATTGTACTTATTGAGAAGTATTTTTTCCAGAAATTTACCAGTTAGGACCTTAAGAGTGAGGACTGATGCCAACTTAGAAATAGAATTCTAATTTAGTAGCTGGTATTACATGCCACATAAACTAGAATAGTTTAAGCACTGAGGGGGTAACTATATGCTTTAAAAAAATTGTTGTGTTTTCTGAGGTAACGTGTTTTTTTTTTTCTGAGATGAAGGAGAGAATTAATTAATTAATTAGACACTATTGGTAACAAACACATTTTAGAATGGTAAACTCTGAAGAGGGGAGAGATGTTTGCTTTCTTCTCATTGCATTTTGTCCATTCAGGACTAGGGCACAGAGTGTGGTTCTTGATAGGTGTTACAAAAGGAAGAAATGAAATTAAAGCCAGGGAATTGACAGGAAGCAGGGACAACCAAAGCATGACAAGGGCAACAGGATACAAAAGCAAAGTGAGTGGTTAGCTAAGGTCAGCAGGGGATATCAAATCTGAGAAAGGCGATCTAGAAAGTCAAAGTCTGTGGGTTTGACTACAAAAGCTAAGGTGAATAATTGAGCAGTGGAATGACTTCCTACAAAAAAATTATATAATTTTTATATAATAATAATAATAATATTATTATTACTAAAATAATAATAATAATAATGGATCATTTTTCAGAATTTTATGTGCTGTTAACTATAAATAATACTTTGCATGTAGTATTTCCTTTGTTTTCCAAAAAGACTTCATGGGCCTTCTCCTATAATCATGTTGATTTTTCAGATGATCTCATGTCTTAGAGGGTTAAGTTTCATGATCAATGTGACACAGGTAGAAAAGTGGTAGAGCTAGGATTCCAAACTACCTGTGCTTGAAATGAGAGCATATGGGTTTGACCAAGAGAAGACCCCTGAGTAACCTAAGCCTGGTCACTACTATGCTGATGTGAGAAGCAACTTTTGGTGCTATCCACAATTTTTTGTGTCTGTCACAAGTCTCTTTTCTTTTGAGACCATTGAACTGGTGTGCTGCTGAATGTTTTCCCTCTTTTCATATCTTGCTTTATAAATCTGGTGATAGCACTTTACTTTTAAATTTATTCATTTATTCAAGAAATAATGTGAACCTAACACGTAGCCTGTAAGAATAAAATATGAATATGATACAAACTTTATGGATCACGCTCTTTATTACATGTTGATTTTCTAACATTCCACTCCCAATTTTCCATTCTTGGTAATATTGTGGGAAGGGACAGAGATGATTAATGAAGATGGAGTGAAAATAATAGTTGCTTCATTTGAGAAATTTTTTATTTCAGAAACTTAAAAAAAGTTAATTATTCAAATTGACAAATGAAAATTGCATATATTGATGGTGTCCACCATGATGTTTTGATACATGTATACATTGTGGAATGGCTTAATCGAGCTAATTAACATATGCATTTTCACATACTTTTCACTTTTAGTGGTGAGGGCACTTAAAATGTACTCGCTTAACAATTTTCATGTATAAATATACTGTTACTAACTATAGCTGACATGATATTGTTATTAACTATACTGACACCGATGCAGTAGTAAAACTTTCTCTTTTATAGGAAGTAGGTGAACTTCAAGGTATTGTGCTAATAATACACTGACTAGAGTTGATGGAGATTGACCCTTAAGAATAGATTCCTACACTTTTTGCTGAACACTCTTGCAACTATCCACATCTTTCATTCTTACAACATTCTGTGTAAAGGAGAAAACTGAATCTCACGAAGGCTAAGCATTTATTGAGCAATACAGTTATGATTTAAAAGCATGACTTTGGACCCTCAAATCTCTTACCATTCTTTAAACCATAGTTCTTCAAGTTTACCCAGAAGGTCAGTGATACCTAGAAAGTCAGTGAAGAAATCAAGACTAAAAATCCATATAGGAATTCCAGCAAAAAAGTAGATCAAAGGGCCTTACCGACATCGGATCTAAGATTTTGTGGAGTACAAGGAAAATTGTGCTTCCAAAGGAGGAAAATCTTGGAAAACATTCCTTGTTTAATGTGGTTTGTCCTTGAGCAGCCTTGAGGAGTCACTTCTCACTTTATTTATCAATCCTTGTTCTTCTACTACATAATCCACCCCAGTCAACATAGGTCCTTTAAGAATCATTTGAATCTAGAAAACAGGAATTTCACACAGAAAATGTTTATTAGTTTTCTCTCAGATTTGAGAAATGTTATATTATGATGAGAACTGACACTGGAATGATTCCAGCCTCAGAAGTGTTCTTTGGAATTCCCAAATGTCCTTAATTACAATTTATTTCCATTTCAGGGTAGAGGTATCAGAACTTATAAACTACCAGTAAATTTTTAAAAAGGATTAAACACTCAGTAGGCTGGATGTTAATAATAAATGTATATATTGCTTGTGTTTTGCTTCATTGTAAAAAAGCAAAACGTTTTTCATTCCTTTAGCACAGTTAATTTATTATTTTCAAGCTGGTGCCTAAACTTCTGGAACACAAAATTAATGGGCTCTTGGCAACCCTCTCTGAATTATCCCAAGTCAATAGTGGTTCTTCCCATCTGTCATTTTAATTTGCAGTATGCCTCCCAGAAGCATTAAAACAAAGATACACACTACACTATTTTCCATTCCCATTGGCACTAAGCAAAAATAGTCATAAATGAATTCGTTACATGAAATTCCCAACTAAAAACCCTGATTTAAAATAAATTTGCATGTTACTCAAGCCTGCCAACCAACTCTTTCAGATTACAAATGACACATTTATTTATGGTGCTATTTGGAGAATAATGACTTATTTTCTAAACTAGCAAACAATGTCAACTGTTTGCATATGTTTTCTGTTGAAGTAATTAAAATTAGGAGTGATAAGAATATGTTAATATTTAATATTCCACCTGTTTTGGTCATATTCTGAGAGAAGACATTATTTTTTGATCCAGAATTATGCAATTTAAAGTAATTGGGAATTACTAAATTCATGATTCTCATGTATCTTTCTATGGCGAGAAGGTAATGGAAAAGTTGGGTAAGTAATCTCAGCGGGGTTTTTTTTTTTTGGTTTTCCCATGTTACAATTGGACACAGGATAGCCTGAGAGAGATGTCAACTCATGGTTGAAAAAAACAAACAAATTTGAAGTAAAAATAACTGTGATATACACCAGATCCAGAGACTGAGGCAAAACCAAGATTAGAAGTAAAATATACAATGAAACTTGGAGGCTGGTGAAAATGTAGCTTAAGAAATTGATCAGGACCAGTGGTTTACAACTAAGACCAATCTTTTTCAGATAGTGGCAGCATTACCCTGAAGTGATACATGCACACTGAGAAGAGATTGAGAACTCACAGAGATTATAAAACCAAAGCACAAACCTAATTTGTCTGATTCCTTACTCATAATTGCCATAGTTTCTTTGGCATTCTTTTTTTTTTGGAACAGGATAGATAAGATAGAATGACCATACATCCTGGTTTTTCTCACTCTTTCCTAACCAATGCCTGTGCTTTTAGTTACTTAGTAATAACATTCATTTTCACTCTCCTGAGTGTGCTGGTTTGGATAATCAAGCATATGGTCATTCTAGCTAATGTACAATGTGAGAAGTAGGAACACTTTTGTACTTTGTAGGTCATTATCCTATGTACTCCCCCCCCACAAAGCCCATTATATTCTGTATAGAAAAGAAAGATTTGTTTGATCATTGTAGCTCTGAAAGAAAAAGAAGGGGGAGTATTGATTTGGGGGGGATGGCAGAGTATATGGGAAAGTATAAAATGTGTTTCTGGAGAGTTAAAATAAAAACAAAAACAAACTTCAATAGAGAAATTGACTCTTAAATAGTCAAGACACCAAAAAACTACAGACCATGAAGGTAAAGTCAGAAATATTGATATAAAGGAATATTGGCATGCCTGGTAATCTTAAAAGATTTAATGAAATCTTAGGGTCAGAAAAAAATGTGGTATAGACCATAAATGAATTCTTAAAAAAGGTCAATAACAAATGGTTAATGTTAGTACTGTCCTTTTATTATATCAAAATGTTCTTTATTTGAGGTTATTAGTGCTGAAGTCAATTATCACTTAGAAAAATCCTCAAAAGAAAAATTCTGTAGGCTTAAAAGTAGATAGGAAAATAAGAACATTCATGGGGGCTTGAATTTGAAAATTGAAATTAATTTAGCACTCCTCATTTTACTCTTGAGTGTGACATCAAGGCCTTTTTCATGAAAGTCAATAAACTACTCATTGGCATGGGGCCTCTTCAAGGAACCCTGACAACAGAGGCATATGGAAATCACTTGATCACCTGAGTGTTTTACTAATGCAGTTAATGTGGGTCATTGTGATCCTTTCTATAATTAGGAGATGAATGCTGATTAGTAAATGGAACTAATTTAGAAGGAATTTATTACAATTTTGTACATGACTAGACACTAAATAGACCATTTGAGTCCTGCAATTAATGTTTTCATAAATAATATGTACAGGATTATTTTTTTCTAAAATAATGTCCTGTGACTCTCTTTTATCTGGCATTCCTAATCAAATTTCATCTCATCATCAGAGTGGTTTAAACATATTGTTTATTTGCATTTCCTCACTTCTCTCTTTTTTTTCTATTCCACCACAATCTGGTTACATATGTATTACTCTACAGACACTGTGAAACTGCTCTCACAAGTCATGACCTTCAGTTGCATATTGGCATTCCCTTTGAAAATTGTATTATTCATATCATTTTTTGTTTTAAAATTATAATTATGTATATATTTATGGGGTACAATGTGATATTTTGATTTATATGTATAATGTGTATGATTAAATTAATCAAATTTACATATCTATCACTCCGCCTACCTTTTTTTTTCTTAAATTAAAAAAATATATATGTGGGGGTACAATTCAGGGTTAGGTATACAAATGTTCATTATACAAGTACCCTTGTTGATGAGGTGTTCCTCCCCTCCCCTGGCAGTTTCCCACTACTGCAAATCCCTTTCTTATAATGATAGTTCAAGGTCTGCTTATGAATGAGAACGTGATACTCTGTTCTTTGTTTCTGTGATAGATCACTCAGTAATATAGACTCTATCTTTTGTGGTAAGGAATTTGAATTTTTTTCTCTTAGTTATTTTGAAATAGACAATTTGTGATTATTAGCTATTGTCACCCTGATGTGCAATAGAGCTCAGACGTCCTATCTGAAACTTTCTTTTCTTTTTCTTTTTTTATATTTCATTTCAGAGTTGTGACGTACAAGTGAGGATTCACTACATAAGTTGCATGCAAGTGAAGTTTGCGCTTCCAGTCAGCCCTCTCTCCCCTGATAGTAGACCAGGTACCCAGTGTGTTACCATGGCCACTTCCTCTTCCCTCCCGCCCCACCCCCAGCAGTGTCTAGCATCTGCCTATCCTACTTTGTGCTCATGTGACCAGTGATTAAGGCCCAATTACAAGTGAGAACGTGTATTATTCACTTCTTTGTTTCTGTGATAGTTCACTTAGTACGATAGTCTCCAGATGCATCCATGCCACTGTGAAGGCCATGATTTTGTTCTCTGTGGCTGCATAATATTCCATATGTACCACATTTTCTTTATCCAGTCCACTTTCAAGGGGCATGTGAATTGGTTCCATAATTTTGCCATCGTAAATAGTACTGCAATGAATATACATGCGCAGGTGTCTTTTTGGTAGAGCGATTTATGTTCCTCTGGGTACATTTTCAGAAAAGGGATTGCTGGATCATAAGGAAGCTCAATATTTAATTCTTAGAAATATTGCCACACTGCTTCCGACAAAGGTTGAACTGACTTACATTTCCACTAACTGTGGAGAAGCATTCCTTTTCTCTGCAGCCACCCCAGTACCTGTTGTTTTTTGACCTATTAATGATGGCCATCCTCAATGGTGTTAGGTGATATTTCATTGCAGTTTTGATTTGCATTTCTCTGATGATTATGGGGCTGAGCATGTTTTTCATATGTTTGTTGACTGCTTGTTTGTCTTCCTGTGAGAAGTGTAAGTTCACATTTTTTGCCCACTTTTTTTAACTTCTCTTTCTTTTTTTTTAATGTTTAATATAAAGATATGGGGTACAATTCAGGGTTATGTATACCAACACTGATCATGCACGTACCCTTGTTGATGAGGCATGCCCCTCCCTCCCCTAGCAGCTTTCCCCAACTGCCAGTCCCACCTCGCTTCCCCTGACAGTTTTCTGCTATTGCCAATCACCTTCCCACAGCATTTTAATTGTTCAAGGTCACCTTATGAGTGAGAACATATGGAACTCAGTTATTTGTTTCTGTGATGAATCACTGAGTATGATCGACTCCAAATCCATCCAATTTGCTACAATGTCCATATATTTGTCCTTCTTTATGACTGCATAATATTCCATTGTGCATATGTACCACATTTTTTTTAAAATCCAGTCCAACTTCGAAGGGCAACATGGTTGGTTCCATGTTTTTGCTGTTGTGAATAGAGCTGCAATAAACGTACATGTGAAGGTATCTTTTTTGGAGAATAATTTGAGTTCCTCTGGGTATATTCCCAATAGGGGAATTGCTGGGGCATATGGAAGACCAATTCCTAGTTCTTTCAGAAATCCCCACACTGTTTTCCAAAGAGGTTGTACTAGTTTGCATTCCCACCAGCAGTGTATAAGCATTCCTTTTTTCTCCACATCCTTGCCAGCATCTGTAGTTTGTTTTATTAATGATGGCTATTCTTACAGGAGTTAGGTGGTATCTCAATGTGGTTTTGATTTGCATTTCTCTGATGATGAGTAAGGCTGAACACTTTTTCATGTGTCTGTTGGCTGCCTGTATATCTCTTTTGAGAAGTGTCTATTCATGCCTTTTGCCCACTTTTTAAAGGGACTGTTTGTTTTTTTCCCTTTAGCGCATTTGAGTTCGTTGTAGATCAAGGATATTAGGCCTTTGTCAGATGCACAGTTAGCACATATTTCTTCCCCTTCTGTGGGCTGTCTCCCTGCTCTCTTGATGGTTTCTTTTGGTTTGCAGAAGCTTGTTAATTTGATGAGGGCCCACTTGTCTATCTTATTTCTTAAGATATTGGCCTTTAAAGTTCTGAATAGGAATTGGTTCCCATTTCCAATTTCCATAAAGGTATCTCCTGTGTTTTCTAATATTCTTATAGTGTGAGGTTTTACGTTTAGGTTTTGATTCATTTAGAGTTAATTTTTGTGTATGGTGATAGGTAGGGGTCCTGTTTCAATCTTCTGCATGTGGTCAGCCAGTTTTCCCAGCACCATTCACTGAATAGGTTCTCCTCTCCCCAGTGGTTGTTGTTGAAAGCGTTGTCAAAGATGAGTTGGTTGAGGAATTGAGGCTTTGGGTCGGAATCTCTATGCTGTTCCGTTGGTCTATATGCCTGTTCTTGTACCAATACCAGGCTGTTTTGATTACTGTAGCCTTATAGTAAAGTTTGAAGTCTGGAAGTATGGTACCTCCTGCTTTGTTTCTCTTGCTGAGGATTGTTTTGGCTATTCACGGTTGTTTATGTTTCCATATGAATTTCTGTATTGTTGTTTCCAGGTCTGAGAAGAATAATGTTGGTAACTTGATGGGTATTGGGTTGAATCTGTAGATTGCCTCTGGTAGGATGGACATCTTAACGATGTGGACTCTTCCAATCCATGAGCATGGAATATTTTTCCATTTGTTTGTGTCTTCTTGGATTTCTTTGAGCTGTGTTTTGTAATTCTCCTTGTAAAGGTCTTTCACTTCTCTGGTTAGGAAGATGTCAAGGTATTTCATTTTGTGTGTGTGTGTGTGTGGCTATTGTGAATGGGATTGTGCTTATAATTTGTGTCTCTGCCTCCTTATTGTTGGTATATAGGAATGCAACTGACTTTTGCATGTTTATTTTGCACCCTTAGACTTTGCTAAAGTCCTTAATCAGTGCAAGCAGATTTTCGTGACAGATTCTCGTGGATTTTCAAGGTATAGGATCATATCATCAGCAAAGAGGGATAGCTTGACTTTTCTTTTTCTATTTGGAGACCCCTCATTTCCTTCTCTTGTCTAATTGCCTGGACTAGGACTTCGAATACATTATTGAACAAGAGGGGTGAGAGTGGGCAGCCTTATCTTGTTCCAGTTTTCAGGGGGAATGTTTCTAGTTTCTGTCCATTTAGCAATATGCTAGCTGTGGGTTTGTTTTAGGTGGCACTTACTATTTTGAGGTACGTTCCTTCTACACCTAGGTGTTTGAGGGTTTTTACCAAGAAGGAATGCTGGATTTTATCAAAAACTTTTTCTACATCTAATGAGATAATCACGTGGTTCTTGATTTTACATCTGTTGATGTGTTTAATTACATTTAAGGTCTTGCGAATGTTGAAGCAGCCCTGCATTCTCGGGATGAAGCCTACTTGGTCATGATGGATGATTTTTGAGATATGTTTTTGGATCTGATTTGCTAGAATCTTGTTGAGGATTTTTGCATCGATGATCATAAGGGATATTGGCCTGTAGTTCTCTTTCTTTCTTGGATCTTTATCCAGTTTGGGTATCAGTGTAAAGTTAGCTTCATAAAATGATTTGGGGAGAATTCCATCTTTCTCAGTTACCAGGAATACTTTCAACAGGATTGGTATCAGCTCCTCCTTGTAGTTTTGTAGAATTTTGCTGGAAAGTAATCTGGTCCAAGACTTTTTTTTTTTTTTTTTGTAGGTAGTTTTCATATGACAGAGTGAAATTCCTGAGTTTTTATTGGTCCATTTAATGTCTCAATGTCTTCTTGTTTCAACTTGGGTAGATTGTGTGATGTCAGAAAGTCCCCCATTTCATCTAGGTTATCAAGTTTGTTTCCATATAGGTGTACATAGTAATCTCTGATAATCTTTTGTTTTTCTTCAGGGTCAGCTGTGATTTGATCTTTTGTATTTCTGATTGTGTTTATTTGGGTTTTTTTTCTCTTTTTCTTGGTCATTCTGGCTAAAGGTCCATCAATCTTGTTAATTCTTTCAAAGAACCAGTTTTTTGTTTTGCTGATGTTTTCTATGATATTTTTGCCTTTTATATCCCGTATTTGGCTATTATTTTTGTGATTTGGATTCTTCTGCTAAAGTTGGGGTTTGGTGGTCTTCTGTTTCCAGCTCCCTTAGGTGATTTGTTAGGCTCTCCATTTGTGATCTTTCCATTTTTTGATGTGAGCTCGTGGGGACATAAATTCCCCTCTTAGAACTGATTTTATGGCATCTCAGAGGTTTTGGTAGGATGTTTCTTCATTTTCATTTGTTTCCAGGAATCTTTTCATTTCTTCTTTAATTTCAATGTTGACCCAGTCATTGTTCAGCATAATGCTGTTTATGGTCCATGTCTTTGTGGACTTTGGGGAAATATTGTTGGTGTTGATATTTATTTTTATTCCACTGTAGTCTGAGAAGGTACATGGTAAGATTTCAATCTTATGAAATTTATTTATATTTGCTTTATGGTCAATGATGTGGTCAAACTTGGAGTACATTCCATGTGGTGATGAGTAGAATGTATATGCTGTGGTCATTGGGTGGAGTGCTCTGTAGGTATCAATTAAGTCCATTTGTTCAAGAGTCTCATTGAGGTTCTGGATCTCTCTGCTGGTTGTTTTTTTTTTTTTTTTTGTCTTGATGATCTGTCTAGGGTTGTGAGTGGGGCATTAAAGTACCAAGTTACGATAGTGTTAGAGTCAATCTCTTTCTTACATTTGCCTAGAAGCTGCTTTATGAACATTGGTGCTCCTCTGTTACGTGCATATATGTTTAGGATGGATATTTTTTGTTGATGGATTGAACATTTTATCATTATACAGTGACCTTCTTCATCTTTTTTGATTTTTGATAGCTTAAAGGCTATTTTGTCTGAGATTAATATTGCAACTCCAGCTTTCTTTTGTGTTCCATTCACATGAAAATTTGTTTCCCATTCTCTTATTTTACATCTGTGAGTGTCCCTCTGGTGTGATGGGTCTCTTGGAGCCAATATATTGTTGCCTCATGATATTTTATCCATTTTGCCATTCTATGTCTTTCAGTGGTGTATTTGGTCCATTCACATTCAGGCTAATTATTGAAATGTGAGGGTTTATCTTTGTCGTGATGTTCTTATAGAGTTGTTGTTTTGTTTGTTTGTTGTCTTTCTTTTGGTTTTTGGGGTTGGTTCATGTGTGTTTCCAATCTTTTTCCCATACTCTTGTGAAGAACATTGTTGTTCTTCTTCCCTTTTCTTCTGTGTTTAATACTTCCTTAAGAGTTTCTTGTAGGGGTGGTCTGGAGGCAGCATAAATTCTTAGGGATTGGGTGTCTGGGAAAGATTTCAATTCTCCCTCACTGATGAAGCTTAGCTTGGCTGGGTAGATTATTCTTGGTTGAAATTGTTTATCTTTGATAATTCTGAATATTGGACTCCAAGTTCTCCTAGTCTGAAGTGTTTCTGTAGATAAGTCTGCTGCTATTCTGAATGGTCTTCCCTGGTACGTAGTTTGACCTTTTTCTCTTGCTGCTTTTAAGATGAGACCCACCTGGGCAGTGAGAACTCATCTCTATAATAAATAAAAAAATGAGCCAGGCGTGATTGTGCGTGCCTGTAATTCTGGCTACTCGAAAGGCTGAGGCGGAAGGATCACCGGAGCCCAGCAGGTCGAGGCTGTGGTGACCGGGAGTGGCCACTGCACTCCAGTCTGGGTGACAGAGTGAGACTCCAACTCAAAAAAAAAAAAAAAGATTTTTTTTCTCTTATACCTACTTTGTTCAGGCTAATTATTATGTGCCCAGGAGTTGGTCTTTTCATTTACTGTCTTGCTGGGGTTCTCTAAATCTCTTATGTTTGAAGTTTCACATGATTGATGAGGTGAGGGATGTTTTCTTGGACAGTTTCATGGAATGTTTGTTCCAGGGTGGTCTCTGTCTCTCTTTCTGCCTTAGAAGGTCCACTTACTCTTAGGTTCATTCTTTTGAAGTAATCGCTCATCTCTTGAAGGCTTTGTTCTGTTTTTTTAAGCTTCTTTTTGTTAGGGTAAGGATAGGGTGAGGTAAAAGGATGGTGAGAGAGAGGCGCAGAGAGGTGCAGCACTGCCAGAGTTGGTAAGCCAGAGGTATGCATTGGCAACCCAGACATTAGAGTAAATGCAAAGAACTGCAATACACAGAGAGGTGAAGGAAGATAAGATTTATTTAAGAGAAATTAACCCCCCACATACAGGGAGTGGGCCTACACTCTAGGTGAATATGGCCCCATAGCCTCCCAAAGCCCTGGCTTAAATTATTTTCCTTGGAGATGTTGCAATCAGGTAGACATGAATGCCATTACTTCCTTATCGACCACCTGTGAATGTCTTGAAGAACCTGTGACTCAGAGACCCATTAATTTCTGTCCATATTATCATAGCCCCTAGAGAAGGGCGTGGCAAGGATTCTAATGCTCCTGCACCTTAACGACAGTCCTTAGAGCTAACGGAGGGTGCACTTCTATCTCCTAGGCATTCCCAGTGGGTAGCTTTGGGGAATATTTGGCTTTCCTGAAGATAATGCCCAATTTAGTGGAAGATCAAATCCCACCTGCTCTCCCTCTGAGTGGTCATAACTTTTGTAATTACAAGTTTCGTGACTTTTACAATCCTTGCCCAATGCATGATGTCTTAGACCTTGTAAATTCCCTTTACTCTAGGCAAGCTGGATTGCCACTATGAGATATCTCTGATACCTGGCACCAGGAAGTTTGTTTCTGAAAAGACAAAGTCGGCAAAGTTAATTTTACCTAAAGTGTGTATTTCTCCAAAAGCATAGTTTCTGCTTTCTCATCATCGTGTCAGGGTTTAAGAACAAGATGAAAAATGGCTTCCCACTCTTGATCTGTCCTTTCATTCCCCACTCCTGCTCTTGGAAATATTCTTATGATCCTGGGAAATGAGGCAAAGATATTCTTCTGTAGCTACCTCCTACTGAGGTGGGCCATAGAGATGTCCTACCTATCTATTTCCAAGGGCATGAGTAGGAAATGGCAAGACCTTAATGGAATACTATTTGAATCTAATGAAACATTGAGGGAGAGCACAGGCAAAAATTATTCCTTTGTAAATAATCTATAGTTTTACTATAACAAGGAAATACAGTCACCTGAACAAAGTCTGAAGAAATAAAAATTGAAAACATTAGAGACATGTAGTTAAGTTGTAGCTTAAATTGAAAATTCAAAACAGTAAACATTGGCAAGAGAAAATGGATTCTTTTGTTTTTATAATAGGTCTGATATACTTTGTATGCTAGAGGGTGAAGTCCAGGTTATTTTTCCATTCATCCTATGTTGGATAGTAATCCCTGTGCCTGGTCTCAAGAAATTCAGGAGGAGGGTGTGCGGCAGGTATGGTTCCTGGAGCTTGCTTCTTATCTCACCCTAGAGAGACAGATTGAGAACTTTAAGAGTTTAAATATTAAAGTTTTAGCCAGGCTTGGAGGCTCAGCCTGTAATCCTGCACCTTTGGGAGGCTGAGGTGAGTGGATTGCCTGAGCCCGTGGGTTCGAGACCCGCCTGGGCAGGCAAGACCTCATCTCTACAATAAATAAATTTAAAAAATTAGCCAGGCATGGTAATGCACACCTGTAGTTCCAGCTACTTGGAAGGCTGAGGTGGAAGGATCGCCGAAGCCCAGCAGGTTGAGGCTTGGTGGCCGGGAGCGGCCACTGCACTCCAGTCTGGGCGACAGAGACTCCAACTCAAAAAAAAAAAATCAATAAATATTAAAGTTTTTAAAAAGCACAATATTACAACACAAAATCACAGTAGTTATTGCAAAAGTTACTTATTTAGCTAGAATGATAGTCCACAGATTTTGAAAAGAAAAAAACTCACTTTTTTGGTAACAAAGATAGTGGGGTGGGTTAATTGAATCTTGTCTCTTTCTTCCACCTTCTGTTGTTTAAAGGAGAAAATATTTTTAGATAAGGTTATATGATTTCAACATGGATTGCCAGGACCAAAAGGCTGGCACCTGTATTAAATTAAGAAATTAATTTGGATTCCAGCACCCTATTTACCTGGGGGATTGTTGGGGTGATGGTGAGCCAGTGCCAGGCAGTTTAGCAGATTTGCAGGCCTCCATAAGTGGCCACCATTTGTGAGCCAAGTGTTGTCTCCTCTCTTCAGAAGAGAGTGCACCTGCTTTCCAGTGTCTCTTTGGCCGGTACAGTGGTGAAGGTCCAGGAGGCTTAGGCCTCTTTGGGGCAATTATGTTTTCAGTGCCCCCACAGACTGTATCCTTAAGCAATGGACACCATCCCCTTAGCAGATCTGTTCTTACCAGATGTCTGATGAGCAGTTGGAGTTTTGTCATTCATGGTGACTGCCAATTGGGGTGTCTCTTTGGCCCTCTGGTTCTGTTGCCCTCCATGTTGGCAACATGTTGCTTTTCTAGTGTTTTAGCTAAAAAAATTTCAAAAGTTCTTTTTTAATAGGCTACACATAAGACATTTTGACTATCTCTGTTTGTAACAGTTTGATGTAAAACCCTTTGGAGTGAACAAACCACATGGATGCGAAATGATCTGTGCCTACTTATTTATAATCATGAACAGGCAAAGTTGTTTTAAAAAACCCTTATGAACTACTAAATTGTAGTCTTAGTTGTATGGTGTGGACAATTAGGTGAGAGTGATCAGTTCCCATCCTTACTGTGCTCATACAGAGTACCCAGTATTTTACCTGTGTGGTAGGAGAAGTACTAGGCTTAGTAAAAGTGTCTTAACCAGGTGGTAGCCAGTTTCCAAACCTTATCATGTTATGCAGGATGTCTATTATTTAAAGCTTTAACTTTAACAAACATTGGTGCTATTTAGCACTAATGTGTTAACGCATGGTAAAGTTGGAAGTAAAATTTTGCTAGAGCACTTGCAAGTTTGGTTGGAAAAACATTAAAATTACAATTGACCTTTTTTATAGTTAGTTAACAGGATTAATTTACATGATCCCCTTACTTTTGTCTGGGAAGAAAGTTGATATAGTCCGAGTTTAGATATAAGTTGAGAGAGATTTATCGTAAGAAAACAACAAACAAGAACTTTAATATCCTTTTGCCCTGGTCATCCCCCGCCCCCAGGTGAGACCTGTTAAATCATGCGGAAACCTGAATGGAATTCCCAAGTACAAGTGGGGATGGCGACTTGCTGCAGCTAGTAGGGTTGCTGCCAAGGAGTTATTAAGCAGTGGGGGGAAGTGGGGGAGAAGGGTGGAGGCTGGAGTCAGGTGCCATGGCCTTTGGCACCAGCCCTTTCTCCAAAGGTAAAGGAGAAGGGAGACTGGGGGCCAGGGCTAGGTGTCACAGCTGTAGATGCCAGCCCCTCCTCCGCAGGAAAAGGTGGAAGGCAAGAAGGAAGAGAAGGAAGGGAAACTGATGGAGAGTGGAGTATTAAAAGCAGATTACAAGAGAGATAGGAGAAGTTAAACCAGCTGGGTCAGCATTTGAGGCATTTGAGTTGTTAGAGGGAAAGCAGGAATTGGAGTTGTAGAAGGAATAGGAGAGTATGAAGGAGATGAAAAATCTTTTGAGGGAGGGGTGGTTCATTCAGCAGGATCAGTATCCTCTGATGAGCCTATGGGCAATGGGGTCTGGGGAGCCAACATGGAAATACGTCAAGAGGAACAGACATCTGGGTAGTGAGCTAACTCATAAAAGGCCTGAATATATGGGATTTCAGGGTATTTGTCATTTTTTGTGAAGAATAAATTAAGCTGCAGGAGTGCATTAGGAGTTAAGGAACCACCTTCTGGCCAGATTTCGCAACCCCCCAGCTTGTATTGTGAAATTTCCCTGTACTTGTCCATCAGATGAAAAGGTCAGCTGGGGCAAGGTGGACTGGAGCCAGTACCGGTGCTGCAAAGCAGTATTGTAATAAAAGGACAGTTGGGATCGGCTCTAGGATTCATGAAATTGTTTCTGGGTTTTAACCCATCCATATTCCCTGCCAGGCATACCCAACAGGTTCAAACGTATCAGCACAAAGGATGTGAGTCAGCAGGAAGAGAGCATCCTCCTGTCCCTGTGCCCACTGGAGCTTGTGGGATGCTATGCTCTACCATGTTTTAGAAGGCCTGGTACGAGACTTCCAGCAATTGGGTCCCAAACCTTGCTAGGAATCTCCCAAGCTGGAAACCAGAAAAACCCAAGTGATCTAGAAAGTCATCCAGACCAGGGTGGTCCAAGAGCACACATCCAAATATGTGGGTGTATGGATGATAAATGAGGGATGACTCACCAAAGGTGCAGAAAGGTGTGCTGTAGCTGTTGGAGTTTCAAGGTCCCTCATGGAGTTGCTTCACCAGCCAGAGAGGAAAAGAGTAAAGAAAACCAAGCATTTTGTCTCCCACCAGTACGGGTGCTGGTGGTCCAAACTTTCCTTTGGGGACCTTCTTGCCTTCCTAGGAAGTAGCCCTAGGCAGCGACTGTCTGTTGTCCTTGAGATCCAGCCCAGTCCACAGGGAAACTCAGAGATCTTGGCTAAAAGCAAATAAAGAGTTAACCTTAGTCCCTCACCCTGAAGGGCTGCAGTGGTCTGATGTCTTTTCCTGGACCTTTCAGTATGCTGAAGTATAGCCTCAGTCAGAGCTTTCAGTTGCCACCAGGTTCCAACACAGTCCACAGAGGGTCACCAGTTAGGAAATGAAGGAAGAGAGAGAGAGAGAGAGAGAGAGAGAGAGAGATAAAATCTCAGTGGAACCTCCAAAAAATGTTAGGGTCCAGATAGGGTGAGGGTGGATGGATGGAGAGGGAGAGACACAGGGAGACACAGAACCGCTGGAATCAGCAAGCTGGAAGTGTGTGCTGGCAACCCAGAGATCTGAGTAAATGCAAAGAATTGCAACACACAGAGAGATGAAAGAAGATAAGATTTATTTAAGAAAAGTTCACCTCCCACAGACAGGGAGGGGGCCTACACTCTAGGTGAATGTGGTCCCATAGCCCTCCAAAGCCCTGGCTTAAATCCTTTTCCTTGGAGATGTTACAATCAGGTAGACATGACTGCCATTCCTTCCTTATTGACCACCTGTGAATGTCTTGGAGAACCTGTGACTCAGAGACCCATTAATGTCTGTCCATATTATCATAGCTCCTAGAGAAGGGCGTGACAAGGATTCTAATGCTCCTGCACCTTAATGACAGTCCTTAGAGCTAATGGAGGGTGCACTTCTCCTTATCTCCTAGGCATTCCCAGTGGGCTTCGGGGGATCCTTGGCTTCCCTGTAGATAGTGCCCAATTTACTGGAAGATCGAATTCCTACCTGCTCTCCCTCTGAGTGGTCATAACTTTGTAATTACAATTTTCATGACTTTTACAATCCTTGCCCAATGCATGATGTCTTAGGCCTTGTAAATTTCCTTTACTCTAGTCAAGCTTGACTGCAACTATGAGACATCTCTGATACCTGGCACCAGAAAGTCTGTTTCTGAAAAGACAAAGTCAGTAAAGTTAATTTTACCTAAACTGTGCATGTCTCCAAAAACATAGCTTCTGCGTTCTCATCATTGTGTCAGGATTTAAGAACAAAATGAAAAATGGTTTCCTACTCTATGTCTGTCCTTTACTTTTCTATGTTTTTGACAGTTTGGTTTAGTTCTATATTTTGGTCTTCAAGTTCTGAAATTCTGTCTTCTGCTTGGGTAATTCTGCTTTCCATGCTTATTAGTTTGTTATTTAGTTCAATCACAGTGTTCTTTACTGCTGCTATCTCAGTTATCATCTCCTTCCTATTTTCCTCTTGTCTCTCCTCAATCATTTTTGTTCTATTAATGTCTTGATGTGTGGGTTTGTAGTATGTGACCAGTCATTCTGGGAGCTCTTCATTGTTTGCATTCCAAAGTTTGTTTTCTCAATATCTGATCTCCCAGGGGGTCTGTGTGAGACCTATATTCTTCTTTTGGTTTTTCTTCATTTGTGTAGATTTGCCTCCCCACTTTTTCCTTTTTTTTTTCCTCTGTCTTCTTTAAATCTGTTGTTCAGGGTGGCAGTGTTGCTTTTACTTCTGTTTGCTCAATCTCCTATTCTTCCTTATGTGAATCCTCTGACTTTGTTCAGTTCTGAAGCTGGACTGTAGATTGGGGGCTGTACCTTTTGCAGTTTTGAGATTTATTTGATGGGGAAGTTGTGATTCAAAATTTATCTGCAGATCCCAGTATCCACTGACAGGTGTATGGATGCGCTGGATCCCGCTTCCCACTGCCTTGTAATCTGTTCATGAAATGGGGGTAGTGATTTTCTCCCTGTAAGTAAAATGATATAAGAAAAGGGAAAGAAATGGAACAGGGAGGCGGGAACGTGGAAGGTGAAGACAGAAGAGAGTAAAAGGAAAACAGACAAAGGTACCTGCTAATAAGTGAAAATAGACCTGAAGACAGATAAGAGTAAGAGAAAACAGAAACAAACAAACAACAACAGTGGCAACAACAAACTAGGATATACAAGCATACAGACACAAACTGATCAACCTCCTTATGATGTACTATTCCCTTACACAAAAATGAGGTCTTGGATCCCAAGTTAGAGATTGCGCTGAGCTGGGTGGGCGAGGCACTTCAGGTATCTGCCTGGCTCCAGATGATCTCAGGTTCTACTGCAGCCGGTCCAGCTGGGGGAGGCGGAGTGTGAGACTGCCCGGTGCTGTAGGTCAGCGTGTCCCATGTGGTTTGGGCCTCTTTTTCTTTCTTTGTTCTTGGGTCCCAAGGTGGAGGCTGCACAGAGCTGGGTGGAGCTCATGGGGCAATGCGGGTCTCTGCCTGGTCTGGAGCTCCAGCTCTTCTTTGGTCCCACTGTGGTCAGGGGCGAGTGGGGGAGGCGGCGTGCAAGACTGCTGGGCGTTGCTGGTCAGCATAGCACTCAGGGTGGCGGGGGGTGGGGCGGGGGAGTCGACAAGGGAGCCTGGAGCTCCACAGGGAGGGAGTCGTGGGCCTCCCTGGGCGGTGGAGGCTTGGGGCGGGGCTGGGCACTGCAGCCAGGGAGGGAGCCTGGAGCTCCGTGGGTGGCGGCGGCTTGAGGCAGGGTGGGGTGCCTCAGTCAGGAAGTAGGCCCAGAGCTCCGAGGGGCAGGCACCCAGGCCCTCTGCGGGTGGGCGGCAGCGGCTGGAGGCAGGGCTGGGCGCTTTAGCCAGGGCGGGGACCCGGAGCTCCGAGGGGAGGGAGTGGAGGGCTTCCGCAGATGGCAGTGGCTTGGAACCGGAGGGGGTGCTTCAGCCAGGGAGGGGGTCCGGAGCTCCGAGGGACGGGCACCAAGGGCCTCCACGGGGGCAGCGGCTTGAGGTGGGGCTGGTGGCTGCAGCGGGCCCGGAGCTCTGAGGGGCGGGCGCTGAGGGCCTCCGCGGGCAGTGATGGCTTTGGGCCGGGCGGGGCACTTTAGCCAGGGATAGAGCCCGTCTCTCTGAGGGGTGGGCGCCAAGGGCCTCCGCAGGTGGCAGCGGCTTGAGGCAGGGCTGGGCACTTCAGCCGGGGAGGGGGCTGGTAGTGGCTGGGTGCCAGGCAGAGCACCGCAGCCAATGAGGGAACCCAGAGCTTCACAAGGCGGGAGCCCAGGGCCACTGTGCGCGCGGCGGCTTGGTGCCGGTGAGGCGGTGTAGCTGGGGAGGGAGCTGGGAGCTCCACGCGGCGGGGCCCTGGGGGCCTGGAGCGGAACAGGGGCAGCGGCAGGGGCTGTGGTAGCTGAGCAGTGCGTGGGACCCAGGGCCTCCAGGCCTTGGACCGGTGTGGCTGGCAGGGGCGGGGTTGGGGGAAGCACACGTCTTGATGGGAACTCACTTTCGCGGGGAATCTCACAGTCCCACCTGTGCCGTCACCATCTTACCGGGTCTCCCTGCCCACTTTTTAAGTAAGGTTTTTTTCTGTTTATTTTCCTTTCAATTTGCTTGAGTTCCTTGTATATCTTGGATGTCAGGTCTTTGCCGGATGCATAGCTTGCAAATATTTTTTCCCATTCCATTCCCTGGGTTGTTTCTTTGCTGTCTTAATGTGAACCTTTCTTTTCTTTAATCAACAACTCCTCATTCTCTTCCTCTCCACCACCCCACCAATCTCTAGCAACACCGTTGTACTCTTAACTTCTGTGAGTTCAACTTTTAAAAATTCCACATATAACTGTGATCATCTGGTATTTTTCTTTCTGATCTTGGCTTATTTCACTTAGCCTAAGGTACTCCAGATTCATCCATGTTGTTGCATGTGATAGGATCCCCATCCCTGAAGGCTAAATAGCATTCCATTGTTTGTGTATACACACACACACACACACACACACACACACACACACACACACACACACACACAATATTAATTTCTCATTCATTTGTTGATAGACATTTAAGTTGATTCTATAACTTGGCTATTGGAATAATACTGCAATGAACATAGGAGTGAGGGCAGATATTCTTTCAACGAATTGATTTCAGTTCCTTTGGATATATACCAGGAAGTAAGATCACTGGATCAAATGGTAGTTCTATTTTTAACTTTTTGAGGAACTTCCATAACTGTTCCTATAATGTCTCTGCTGATTTCCTTTCCACCAACAATGTATAAGAGTTCCTGTTTATCTCCATTCTCACTGGCACTTGTTCTCCTCTGTCTTTTCTGGCAAAACTTATTATTATCTGTGTGAGATGATAGCTCATTGTGGTTTTAATTTACATTTCCCTAATGATTAGTGGTGTTGAGCATTTTTTTATGTACCTGTTGCCCGTTTGTATGTCTTCTTTTGCAAAATATCTGTTCAGGCTTTTTGCCCATTTGTTAAATGTTTGTCTTCTATTGCTATTTGCTATTCTATATGCTTATCAGTTTTATCAAATTTGCAAATATTTTCTATGAATCTGTAAATTGTCTCTACTTTGTTAATAGTTGTTTGCTTAGCTTCTGCAAAGCAAAAGAAACCATCAAGAGAGTGGGGAGAAAGCCCACAGAATGGGAAAAAAATATTTGCCAGCTGTATAGCTGACAAAGGCCTAACATCCAGGATCTACAATGAACACAAACATACCCAAAAGAAACAATAAACAGCTCCATTAAAAAGTGGGCCAAAGATATGAATAGACACTTCTCAAAAGGAGACATAAGAGCAGCCAACAAACACATGAAAAAAAAGTACTCTGTCTCTCTAATCATCAAAGAAATATAAATTAAAACCACAAGGAGATACCACCTAACTCCAGTCAGGATGGCCATCTTCAATAACTCAGAAAGCAGCAGATACTGGAGAGGATGTGGAGAAAAGGGAACACTTCTACACAGTGGGAGTGTAAACAAATACAACCTTTGTGGAAAACAGTGTGGTGATTCCTAAAAGATCTAAAAATCGACTTTCCATATGACCCAAGGATCTCCCTTCTGAGAATATATCTGAAAAATTCAAATCGTTCTATAAAACACATGTTTATTGCAGCATTATTCACAATAGCAAAAATATGGAACAAACTGTGCTGTCCATTAAAAGTGGACTGGATAAAAAAATGTGGTACATATATAGGATGGAATATTACACAGCCATAAAGACAGATAAAATTACGGGCTTCACAGCAACTTGAATGGATTTAGAGTCTATCATACTCGGTGATCTATCATAGAAACACAGAACTGAGTACATGCTCTCAACTCATAAGCAGGCCCTGAACATTTACCATAATACTATAAGAAAGGATTTGACAGTAGTGGGACACTACCAGGGGAGGGAGGGCACATAACAACATTAAGAGTACCTGATCCCAAACTAGGCAAAAGGAAGCCCAAATTTTAACTGTATGATAACCACTTATCTATCTAATCCTAAATTGCATCACATATCTTTAAAATAAAAAAATGAATAAATGAAAAAAGTTTGTTTTTTGCTGTGTGGAGGGTCTTTTCATTTGATGCCATCTCATTTGTCTATTTTTGCTTCTGTTGCCTGTGTTTTGTGATTATATATAAACAAATAACTGCCCATCCCAATGTAATGGAGCTTTCCCCCATTTTTTTCCTAGTAGCTTTATAGTTTAAGTCTTATATTTAAACCTTTAGGCTATTTTGATTCGATTTTTTGCATGTAATGTAGACAAGAGTTCAATTTCATTCTTCTACATGTGAATATCTAGTTTTTCCAACACCATTTATTGAAAAGATTGTTCCATTATGTGTTCTTGGTGCCTTTGTAAAAAAAAAAAAAAAAAAATGAAAAATCAATTGACCATGAATGCATGGGTTTATCTCTGGGCTCTCTATTCTGTTCCACTAATCTGTGGGTCTGTTTATAATTATGTTAGTACCATGCTGTTTGGATTATAATTGCTTTATAATATATTTTGAAATCAGGGAATGTGATGCCTGTACCTTTGTTCTTTCTGCTAAAGATTGTTTTGGCTATGCAAGGCGTTTTGCAGTTTCATACAAATTAAGTTTTCTTTTTCTACTTCTGAGAAAAATGACATTGGAATTTGGACAGAGATTGCATTATATCTGTAGAGCCCTTTGGGTAGGCAGTATGAAGATTTTCACAACATTAATTCTTCCAGCCCATGAACCATAACTATCTTAATTTTTTTTGTATTGACTTTAGTTTCTTTCAACAATGTTTTTTAGTTGTCATTGTAGAGCTCTTTCACTCTTTGGGTAAATATTTAAAGGTAAACTCTAAAGGTATTTTTAACAAAAGTATTTTTTGGAAGCCATTGTAAATGGGATTATTTGTTTAACTTCCTTTTTAGTAGTTCATCATTAGTATATAGAAACACTACCAATTTTCACATTTTTTTTTATAACCTGCAGCTTAACTGAATCTGTTTATTAATTCTAACAGCTTTTTGGCAGTCTTTCAGATTTCCTATATATGAGATCATGTCTTCAGTAACAGGGACAATTTGACCTCTTCCTTTTTCTATTTGAATGCCTTTTATTTCTTCCTTTTGCCTAATTGCTCTGACTAGGATTTTCAGTACTGTATTGATTAGGAGTGGTAAAACTGGCATCCTTGTCTTGTTCCAGATCTTAGAGAAACAGCTTTTGACTTTTGCTCTTTCAGTATGATGTTAGCTGTGAGTTTGCCATATATGACCTTTATTGTGTTGAGGTACATTCCTTCTATAACCTAATTTGTTGACAGTTTTTACCATGAAAGGATGTTGAACTTTGTCAAACGCCTTTTCTGCATCTACTGAAATGATCATATGATTTTTGTCCTTCATCTTCTCAATGTGATGTATTATGTTTATTCATTTATATATTTTTAACTATCCTTATATCCCTGGTTAAATCCCATTTGATCATGGTGAATTATCTTTTTAATGTGTGGTTGAATTCAGTTTGCTAATGTTTTGTTAAACATTTTTGCATCTACATTCATCAGGATTATTGTCCTGTAGCTCCTTTTTTCTGTTTTATCCTTGTCTGTTTTGGGTATCAGCATAAGGCAAACTAAAATGAGTGTGGAAGATTTGCCTCCTTTTCAGTTTTTTAGAAGAGTTTGAAAAGAATTGGAATTTGTCTTTAAATATTTGGAAGAATTCAGCAGTAAACCATGAGGTCCTGAGCTTTTCTTTGATGAAAATTTTTTAAAAAATTATTACTAATTTATTCTTCTCACTCAGTATTGATCTCTTCAGATTTTCTACTTTATAGTTCAAGCTTGGTAGGTTATATGTGCCCAGAAATGTATCCATTTCTTTTAGATTATCCAATTTGTTGATGTATAATTGTTCATAATAGTATCTCATAATTTTTTGTATTTATGTGGTATTAGTTGTAATAATAATAATATATATATATATAATGTTGTGCATTTGATTCTTCTCTCTTTTATTCTTCTGGTAGTGTGTCTAGATAAAAGCTTGTTGATTTTGTTTATCTTTTAAAAAAACTTTTATTTTTTTAGCCTTGATTTTGTTTATTTCTGCTCTGATTTTTATTGTTTTTTCCTACTAATTTTGGGTTTAGTTTATTCTTGCTTTTTATTACCTTCAGAAATAAAATTAATTTAAGATCTCACTTTGTTGATATAGGCATTTATTGTTATAAAAAAATTTCCTCTTACAACTGCTTTTGTTGACTGGGGGGATTAAAGTGGCCAACATGCGGCAGTTAAAGTGACTTTCTCCTATGGAGTGAACTAAGATAGAGCATTTCCTCAGTACCCAAAGAGAAACGGAACCAGTAGCATGCCCCACAAGTCTCCAAAGGAGAGATAATAATAACTTAGAACAAAGAAGAAAGAAAAAAATCTATTGACCTGGACTAGAACTGACTGGACTCTCTCTTGCACCACCACATTTTACCATGGGCTGCAGATATAGTGGGAAAGGTCACTAACAGGACTTTGGGAGTTCTGTGCTCCTGCCACAAACTCGCAGGGATCCCTGGGCCTCATGGGACCTCATACTCTCATGGGAAACCCCCTTCCCCACAGCCATGGAGTGGTATAGAAAAAAAACCCAAAAACTAGAGCAGTGTCAGCCACCATTTCTCAGGAACTCAACCTTTGCAGAGGGGCTGCTTTTCCAGCAGTCTTGGGAGGAAACAGACCCCAAGGGCAAACTCTGCAGCTGCAGACAGTTCCTGGCTGGGCAAATTGCCTGAGAACACCTGAGGCCCTGAGGCTGGCTGCACCTTGACATTCAAATCACAGATTGTCTCAGGCCAAGATGGGAGGCATTGCCATAGCAACCTGTAACCCCACTTTGTGAAGACTTCTGGGCCTGCTCTGCACAACAGCATAACCCGAGTGGCCTGGGACTCCCTCCTAATCCCCGTGAGGGCAGCTAAGAGTACACCCTTGTGGGTGCTCTATCTCCTTTCCCCTGCTTGAACCCAAAAGGCACAAAACTGAAAGAAACTTAGGAAATCCCCAGAGTCTGCCCATGGCCTAAATGCCTAGATGGGTAGGGCACTTCCTTTGAAAAACACTCTTCAAGGAGAAACCCTACAACTACCATTGTAGCTGGCTTTCTCCCACAAGCACCACCTCCTGGCCAGAGGCCAACTATACAGTCAACCACGTTGGATACAATACCTCAACTTTGAGGAGGGCCTAATTTTATACCTCAATTAACAACACTTTCCAGGCTACATCAGTCACTTAAGATAAGCCAGTGCAGGTACACAGCACAAGGCTGCCACATCTGGCAATTGAGAAATTCACCACACTGAGGCTCTATATAATCAAGGGAACCCTAGAGTGCTTACATCAGCCTCCTGCCAACCACAAATAAGAAGAAATTGTCTATCCAAATGAAAAGAAACCAGAAAAATAATTCTGACAATATGGAAAAACAGAGTTCTCCAACACCCCCAAAAGACCAACCCTAACCAAAATGAAACTGTTGAAATTACAGACATAGAATTCAAAAGTTTTATGATAAAGTTGGTCAAAGAGCTTCAGGAGAAAACAGAAAATCAACATAAATACATTAAAAAAACCATTCAGGATATGGTTGTAAAATTATCAAAAGAGACACACACACACACACACACACACACACACACACACACACACACAAAACAAACAAACAAAATCAACAAGCTGAAATTCTGGAACTTTAAGACGCATTTATAGAAGTAAAAATGCAGCGGAAAATTTAACAGTAGACTAGAACAAGCAGAAGAAAGGCTCTCAGAACTTGAAGACAAAGCTTTTGAAGGAACCCAATCAGAAAACAATAAAGAAAAAAAAATCAAGAGAATGGAACAAAACATCCAAGAGATATGGGATTGTGTAAAGCATTCAAGAGATATGGGATTGTGTAAAGCATTCAAACCTAAGCATCATAGGTGTCCCTGAGAAAGAAGAGAAAGCAACAGGTTTGGAAAACATATTTGAGGGAATAATGGAGGAAAACTTCCCTGGTCTTGCCAGAGACCTAAACATCCAGATACAAGAATCCCCGGAAGATTCATTACAAAAAGGACTTCCCCAAGGCATTTAATCACCCAGCTATGTAAAGTTAATGTGAAGAAAATAATTTTAAGAGAAGTGAGACAAAAACATCAAGTAACTTACAAAGGCAAACCTATCAGAATTACAGCTGACTTAAAAAACCCTATAAGTCAAAAGGGATTGGGGCCTCATTTTCAATCTCCTTAAACAGAATAATTGTCAGCTAAGAATTTTGTATCCTGAAAAACTACATTTCATAAATGAAGTTATTTTCAGACCAGCAAACATTGGGGTAATTTATCTCCACTATACCAGCTCTACAAGAAATAATCAATAAAGTCCTAAATACTGAATCAAAAGGTCAAAATACACCCAGAAAAGTGCTGGAAATAATAAAGTCCATAGACTTTATGGAAAACCAACACAGTAGAGAAGATAAATAAGCAAAGCAACTAGATAAGAACCAATAGGATAGGTAGACATGCACTTTACATATTATTATTGACTTTGAATGTAAATAGCCTCAATGATCCACTAAAAATATATAGACTGGCAAAATGAATAAGAAAACACAACCCAAATCTGCTGCCTTCAAGAGACCCACTTAACTCACAAAGACTACTATAGACTCAAGGGAAGGAGGTGGGGAAAAATATGCCACATAAATGGAAACCAAAAGAGAGCAGGAGTAGTCATTCTTATAGCAAATAAAACAGATTTTAAATTAACAACAGTTAAAAAAGACAAAGATGGCTATTATATGACGAAAAAGGACTCAATCCAATGAGAGACCATAACAATTTTAAATATATATGCACCTAACACCAGAGCCCAAGCTTTATAAAGCAAATTCTACTAGACCTAAAGAAAGATAGACTTTAATACTCCACTGACTGCAATAGACAGATCATCAAGGCAGAAAGTCAAGACTCTAGAGAAAATGGAACTAACAAACAACTACAGAACAGTATATCCAAAAACTACATGATACACATTTTTTCATCAGCATATAAAACATTGTCCTAAATAGACTGCATGATAGGCTGCACATCAAGTCTTACTAATTCAAAATAATAGAAATAATATTAAGCACCATCTCAGATCACAGTGGAATAAAACTAGAAATTAATTCCATGAACAGCTCACAAAACCAAAAAAGACTTGGAAATTAAACAATTTTATCCTGAATGATCCTTGGGTTAACAATGAAATCAAGATGGAAATTAAAAAATTCCTTGAAATGAGTGATAACAATTAAAAAAGGTATCAAAACCTGTGGAACACAGTTAAAGCTGTGTTCAGAGGAAAATTTATAGTGCTAAAGGCCTATATTAATAAGTCTGAAAGATCACACAATATCACACCTCAAGAAACTAGAAAAAATATGAACAAATGAAACCTAAGGCTAACAGAAGAAAAGAAATAATGAAAATGAGAGCAGAACTAAATGAAATTGAAAAAAATTATGAAGGATCAATAAAACAAAAAGTTGATTATTTGAAAAGATAAACAAAATTGATAGACCACTAGCTAGCTTAATTAAGAAGCAAAGAGAGAAGATGCATATTAGCTTAATCAGAAGTGAAAAAGGAGACATTACAACTGATATGATGGAAATTCAAAAGATCATCCAAGACTATTATGAACACCTTTATGCAATCAAACTATGCAATCTAGAGATAATGAATAAATTCTTGGAAACATAAACCTCAGCCTTCAATTCAAGAAGAAACAGAAACCCTGAACAGACCAATAATGAGCAGTGAGATAGAAACAGTAATTAAAAGTCGCCCAACAAAAATATTTGGAACCTGAGGGACTCAAGCTGAATTCTACCAAAGAATAACTGGTATCAATTTTACTGAAGCTATTCTACAAGATTGAAGAGGAGGAAATCCTCCCTAACTCATTCTACAAGGCCAGTATCACTCTGATACCAAAACCAGAAAAAGACAAAACAAAAAAAGAAAACTACAGACCAATGTCCCTTATGAACAGAGACACCAAAATCCTCAACAGAATATTAGCACACTGAATCAACAGCACATTAAAAAACAATACACAAGGAACAAGTGTTTTTTTGTTTTTGTTTTTCTGGTTTTTTAAAAAAGCAGGATTTATTGAGAAGACAGAAAATTTCCCAGAGGGGAGGGACCCATGGGGTTGCCCAACAAGTAGGTTTTATCCCAGGGATGCAAGGGTGGTTCAACATACACAAGCCAGTAAACGTAATCCACTTAGAAACAAAAACAATATGATCATTTCAATAGACGCGGAAAAAGCATTTGATAAAATCCAGCATCCCTTCATTTAAAAACTCTCAGCAAAATAGGCAAAGAAAGAACATTCCTCAAAATAATAAAAGTTATACATGACAAACACAGCTGCTGTCATCCTGAACAGAGAAAAGTTGAACATATTCCTCCTCAGAACTGGAACAAGGCAAGGATGCTCACTTTTACTGTTACTGTTTAACATAGTACTGGAAGTCCTAGCCAGAGAAATCAGGCAAGACAAAGAAATAAAGGGTATCCAAATTGGAAAAGAAGAAGTCAAACTATCTCTGTATGCCAATGATATGATTTTATACTTAGAGAACCCTTAAGACTCCTCCAAAAGACTTGTGGACTTGATAAATGAATTCAGTAACATTTCAGGATACAAAATCAACACACATAAATTGGTAGCACTGCTAAATGTTTACTGCAGCGCAATGCATAATTGCAAAGATGTGGAACCAACCTAAGTGCCCATCAACTGATCCATGGATAATAAAAATGTGGTATATATACACTATGGAATACTATAGAGCCATAAACAAGAATGAAATCATGTCCTTTGCAGCAACATGAATACAGCAGGAGATTATCATCCTAAGTAAACTGACTCAGAAACAGAAAACAAAACACTGTATGTTCTCACTCGTATGTGGGAACTAAAGAGTCACAAGGTTGGAAATAATAGACACTGAAGACACAAATAAGGAGTGAGGGAGGAGGGACACTAGGATTCAGAAACTACCTATGGGGCACAGTGTTCACTATCTGGGGAATGAACACCTCAGACCCAATTCCCACCACTACGCAAGTTGTCCATGTAATGAATATGCATGTTTACCCTCTAAACCTAAGGTTAAAAAAAAAATATTTAAAACAGAACTGCTTTTGCTGTATCTTATAGGATGATGTATGTTGTGTTTCAATTTGTGTTTATCTAAAAATTTTCAATTTCCCTTTTAATTTAAGGATAATCAATCCATTGGTTGTTTAGGAACTTGTTTTTAATTTCCATGTATTTGACAAGTTTCTGAAGTTACTCTTATTGATTTCTAGTTTTATACCATTGTGATCAGAAACAATACTTCATATGATTATAGTCTTAAATTTTTGAAGTCTTATTTTGTGGCCTAAAATATGATATTTCGTGAATAATGTTCCATGTGTAGTTGAAAAGAATGTGTATTCTATAGTTGTTTGGATGGAATATTCTGTAAATGTCTATTAGGTCTATTTCATCTAAAATACAGTTTAAATCTGATATTTCTTTTATGGTTTTCTGTCTAAATAATTTGAGGATTGCTGAAATTGGGGTCTTGAAGTACCCTACTGTCACTGTATTGCAACTTATTTTTCCCTTTACAACTATTAATATAGTGTATGCATATTTACAATTGTTATATCCTCTTAGTGAATTGACTCTTTTATCATTATATAATGACCCTTTTTGCCTCTTTTCATATTTTTTGACTCAGGGTTTTCTTGGCTTTTGCTAAGGTTTTCTTCATGCATGGATAGTTTTTCAAATTGGTGTTCCCATGGTAGGATGATTTCTGGGGAGTCTTTCTTGGCTAGCCTTTAAAGTCTCATGTTATACATAATAAATATATACAATTTTAATTCTTCAATTAAAATATAAACAAATTAGAAGTGCTGTAGAAGGAGAAAGAAATGTGTTTCTCAAAATAGAGATATAGCTTTCTTGGTGCAAAAGACCAATTCCTGAAAACAAAATACATGTGAACTCAGTTTCTGCCTTAAAATGGCTTCTTGGCTAGCAATCTCTCAAATTACCACTCAAATACATATGAATCAAAGAAAAAGTTGAAAACTAAAAGAAAAATCACGCTTTATAGAATTGAATTGGGGGTCGTGTTTTTTTAAAATATCAATTTCAAACTTACAAGATCTTCGCAAAGATGGTACAAAGAAAAGCCCATATATCCTTTGCCTAGAGATCCAATTCAACTTTATTTGTTTCAATCATCTTCATAAGAAAAATTCAATTTAGAATCTTGTGTTGCATTGTTGTTATTCTTTTAATGAGAAATAATTTCTCAATTTTTTTCATTTTTAAAATGTTTTTGACATTTTAAAAATTATAGCCCATTTGTTTTGTTTGTTATTCTCAACTTGGGTTTCTTCAATGTTTTTTTATTAGACACAGATGACATATTTTTTACTGTAATGTCACGGAAGTGGTAATTTGTTCTTTACATTGCAATTTGATCGGGTTGCACATGATATTGTAGTTTAGATAACTTGGTTAAGGTGGTTTAGCTGCCAGAGTTTTTCACTGTTAAGATACTTTTTTTCTCTTTTGTAATTATTAGGTTTTTTCTTCAGGAAGATATTTTGAGGCTACACAAAAATCCTATTTCTTATTCCACTTTCACCCACTAGTTTTAGCATCCATTGATATTCTATGCATGAATTAATTATTACTGTGATGGTGCCAAGTAGCAATTTTCTGATTTTCGTCATTCTTTCTACATTATTCATTGGCACTGAAAAAGTTTCTTTTCTCATTTATTTATTCATCTATTGATTTATATCAGTGTTGACTTAAATGTTCATATTTTTCCACAAGGTGTTATGTTTTCCATAATTATAAAATAAAATTTTAAAAGGAAGAACTGAAAATAGAAAATAAAATCAAACACATAAACCTAGCTGTATATCCAATAGTAGCATAGCCTCAGAGATAGGGACTATTCCAAGTTACTATAAAATGGAGAAATGTGACTATACAGTCTCAGTGGGATATCTTAAGGTCAAAAAGAACATCCACAAAACATCATATATTTTAGTATTTATATTATTGATTGAAGGATTGACTATTGTGATGGCTATTGTGAGTGTAATGCTATGAATAAGTAATTATTTGTAGCTGTTTCCCCTGAAAAGAACAGGAAACAATGTCAATGCAATAACCATGAGCAATTCCCACTAAAAGAAGTTGAGGCTTCTTGGAAAATAAGTGAATCCACCTCTGGGGCAAGAAATATTCAATATGAGTTTTATGAAAAACATCGTAAGGCAAGAATAACCACTAAGGTCATGTTCAAAGAACTCAATAGCTATGAGCATACTGACTCCCAGAAAATAGCCAAGTAGGTAGTTGGGATGTAGAGATGAGGAGACAAACCAAAATGACATACTGGATGGTGGTAGCTTTAATCTCAATATATTAATTACTGTAGAGGGGAGTAAAAGGCTGAAGAGTCTTTGTGTTACAAATTGTAGTTTTCATGTACTTCATGGGTTTGTGCATTAGTGATTAGATAGTGGAATTTATATAATTATATACCACATATAATTTCGAATAAATATATTTTAATGTATTTTTTGGAGCATACTAAATGAATATAGACTAAACTTAGTCATTGGAAACTGGGCTAGATACTATCCCATTATAATCGATTTTATATCTTATCACTGTAATTCTGAGAAAAGTTCACATTCTTGTAAGAAGAGAGTGGACAACATAAAATAATAATAATAATAATTCAACTACTGGTATCTTGGCAAATAACAGAGCTGGAAACTTCTTCCTTATTCCATGATGATTAAATATAAAGATTTAATACAGAGGCTACAGCAAAATATAGCAGATGATGGAAATGTCATTCAGAGCAAGCAATGTCAGAGCAGAATCTGAACATAATTTACCAAAGGAGTCCAAGGAAAATTTTTTTTCAGCATTTTTAGTATTTGAGATTCAGCACTTTTAGTATTTGAGAAGGCATGTGTTTGAGATTAGTGTTATCTACGTGTGGCTATTTAAATTAACTAAATTTGAGAAAAGTTAAAAATTCATTTTCCTCAGTCTTATCAGCCACATTTCAAGTACTCCTATGGCCATGTGTAGCTAACAGCTATGCTGTTGGATGAGCAAATGTAGAATACTTTTGTATCGCAGAAATTGCTAGTGCACAGTGCTATTGTAGAAAAAAACCCACAGGGAATCATTTGAATAGAAGTGTTTAAAAAAAAAAGGGCAATTATCTGCAAAAAGTTAGAAAAGTTTGCAAGAAAACCAAGAGAGAAATTGCATACTTAAAATAAAAATCACAAGCAATAGAAAGTAGAATTGGAATTTCAGAGGACTAAATTCAGGACTGAAATGTATATTTCATTTTATATCTTATCACTGTAATTCTGTATATGAATTTTTTTGTATATGAATTACAAAAAAATTTGTCTGAATGGAGCAACAACAACAAAAAAGAGGCATGAAGATAATGTATGTTTTGTTTGAATTTCTGTATGGGAGGCCTCTCAAGCCAGAATTTATTTATAAAAAATTGTGTATTTACATGTTTAAACTTCAGTCACCTTCAAAGTACACTTCGCTTGATGCAATACACCTATCAACATGCTGTTTCCATTGCTCAAAACAGTTTTTGAACTCGTCAATTTTGATGCCTTTTAGTGCTTCTGCTGTTTTTTGTTTCACCTCTTCCACAAAGGCAAAGGTTTCCCTTTGAGGTCATTTTCATCTGGGGAAATAAAAAAGTTGCTTGGGGTGAGATCAGGTAAATAGGGAGGATTGGGTACTGGAGACATGCCGTTTGGGTTGAAAACTGCTGAACACTCAGCATGGTGTAAGCAGGTGTGCTCATAAATCACCCATCATGAAATGTGCAAATGATTGAAGGAATCTGAAAAAAAAAATCACTTAAGCTGAACACAGCCTCTCACAATATTTTTAGTATTTGAGAAAGCATGTGTTTGACATTTGTGTTGTCTATATGTGGCTATTTACATTAACTAAATTTGAGAAAAATTAATAATTCATTTCCTCAGTCCCGCCTGCCTCATTTCAGGTGTCCCCATTGCCACATGTGGCTAGCAGCTACTCTACTGGATACAGCAGATGCAGAATATTCTTGTAGAATATTATTATTTATTGCAGAAAATAGTTTTGTTATTGTTAGCTGGTCCACTGATGCTGATGGGTACCTAGGATGCCTACGTAGTGGAGGATGCCTACACCACAAGGGACCTGCCCTCCAAAAAAGGAATTCCATTTTTTTTTTAGTGTCCCTCTCATATATACAGAGAAGCAGACATAAATATAAAGAGCTGAGAGACAAACCTAAGAATTTTCAGTGTTTCTATGGAGGAAAGCGACAATTGAAGCAACAATACAGACAAATTGGGAGATAAACTTTTGGAGCTGAGAAAAAATTTAAAAGGATTTATCACATTTAAGAAAAAAATAAATGTATGATGGAATATTACACAGACACAAAGAAGAACAAAATCTTGAACTTCACAGCACCCTGGATGGACTTAGAGTCTATAATACTGAGTGATGTATTACAGAAACAAAGAACTGAGTATCACATGTTCTCACTCATAAGCGGACCTTGAGCAATTATTGTAATACTATAAGAAAAGGATTGACAGTAGTGAGAGTCTGCCTGGGGAAGGGGGTGGGGCACACCACATCAACAAGGATACCTGCATAATGAACATTTGTATACCTAACACCTAACCCTGATTTGTACCCCACATCTTTAAAATAAAAAAATTAAAAGTTAAAAAAAGGCAAAATTACTGTAAATGAATTTACCCTGTGACACACTGGCAAAGCTTACTAATTAAGACAAAAATTTAAAGTTTCTACAAGCATCAAGGGAGAAAATCAGGATACTAATGTAATGAGGTGCAAAATTTTTGCTAATCAAAATTCTTAGGGTGTTCTCTCCTTCTCTTTTGAAGAATGCTTTGATGAGCAACTCCTCCCCAAGACTGGGAATTCCTTCCTTCTGTGTTTAGTGGATTCTAACATTTTCATTTTCTTCTTTTTTTCTCTCTCTGCTTCTCATTCACCTCTACTTCTCCCTTTCATTTTTCAGAAACATTAACAAAATCCTTTGTTGGCATCTTCATCTTCTTGCAAGAGCCATCTGTATACTGTTCTTTAAAATTATTCCAAGATATATTCTAGTTTATTGATTTTATGTGAATAAAAGCTAAACAATCAAGGATAAGAATATTGTAGTAAGCACTGAAGTAACTAAAATGGAATTTTAGAAACATTTTGTTAATATACTTACAAAGTTGTACGCACAGGTTAAGGGTTACAGTTGTAGCCATGGGGGTATCCAGTCAGTCCTCTGTATTGGATTAGGCAACCAGGGATTCAACCAACATGATTTAAAAAAGTGAAAAAAATATAAAAAGATAATATAACAATAGCAAATAATACAAATAAACAATATTGTAGAACAACTACTTGCATAAAATTTACGTTGTGTTCAGTATTATACGAGAGTCAACAATAAGTTTCCGAACTCATACTAGAAAAAGTGCTGCACACCTCACTGCTGAGTATCACTATGGTCACCTTCAAAGTACTCCTCTTGGGAAGCTGTACGTCGATGCCAGTACCTAGTCTAGTTGTCAAAGCAATTTTGGATCTCTTTTTCTGGAATGGCCATTAGAACAGATGTAGTATTACATTTGATGTTCTGAATATCATCAAATGTCTTCCTTTCGACATTTCCTTTATCTTCAGGTAAAGACAAAAATCATTGGGGGCCAGATCAGGTGAGTAGGGAGGATGTTCCAATACAGTTTATTTGTACAGTGTCGACAGCATAAGGGCACTGTGGCAAGTTCACAAACTTAATTGTCAGAAATTAATGACAGCAAATAATGACAGCAGTTCTGATAGCCATTCCAGGAAAAGAGTTCCAAATTTGCTTTGATGGGTGGACTATGTGCTGGTGTCCATGCACAGCTTCCCAAGGGGAGTACTTTGAAGGTGACTTTAGCGATATTCAGCAATGAGGGATGTAGCCCTTTTTCTAGGATGGTTTGGGAACCTAATTGTCAGACCTTGTAAGTAATCTAAAGATGATTTAAAATATATGAGAGGATGTGTGCAAGGTATGCAAATACTACACCATTTTATATCAGAGACTTGAGCATCTGAGGATTTTGGTATCTGAGAGGAGTTCTGGAACCAACCACATTGGATATCTAGGGATGACCGTGCATTGTTCAGCCATGTTCAAAGTTACCCATGGTAGGTCTGTATTTTACTATTCCTTCAACTTCTTGAAATTATGCCTGCTATTATGAGTCTCTTTGACTACTAATGTTATAACTGGAAATGATGAGCATTGCTTCCAGGTAAAAACTTTAACAGCTGGTACATTCTCTTCCTCCTGATGTGGAGTTCATAGAAGTGGTGTGTGAACAGGCACTGCTCAAATAACATATAACATAAAGTATGTATATAATTTTAAATTTTTCCATTTTTCACATTTAAAAATGGAAAGTAAAACATAGTATGAATTTTAATCATATACTTTATTTAACTAATATATCTCAAATATTGTCTTTTCAACATGTAATAACTATAATAATTGTTAATGAAATACTTTCATATATTTTTTGGTGTTAATGAAGCCATCAATATCTGGTATATATTTTACATTTACAGAATATCTCAATTGGAACTAGCCACATTTGAAGGGTTCAATAACCCTGCGTGGCTTGTGGTCCAGATGGAACCTCAGCCAACCTAAGTGCTTAATAATTATAATGAACAGAGACTCCAGTTTACCAACATTGGACATAAAAAATAAACCTTGATTGATTGAAATGTTTGAGATTTGGGGGTTTTTTGTTAGCAGACATAATCCTGCCTGTTCTAATTGATGCAGCATTTATTTGTGAAAAGTAATCTAACAACAATTAAAAATTGTACATATTACTATATTTATCAAATTTTCTATAATAAATATGTCTGAAGGTTGAAGAAAAGTCAACAATCGTTAAATATCAAATACTGTTTTCCCAGGGGATTGTTTTATTATTTCAGATGTTGTCTGCAGGTTAGAGTAAGAAGGATAAAAATTATAACCAATAAAATGTCTTTTGTGTTTGGAAGTTTATTTCCTTAAAATAAATTTTAATATATAATGAGAGTTACCGTTTCATTTGCAAACACTAACACATATGAAATGTGTTAAGAAATTAAGGAAAATCTATGGAGTAAAAGCACTTTTGTCTTCTTTTTTGTTGTTGTTGTTGAGTTGAAGTCTCACTCTGTCACCCAGACTGGAGTGCAGTGGCCGCTCCCGGCTCCCGGCCACTGCAGCCTCGACCTGCTGGGCTCCGGTGATCCTTCAGCTTAGCCTTTCAAGTAGCTGGAACTACAGGCACGGGCTACCACGCCTGGCTAATTTTTGATTTATTGTAGAGATGAGGGCTCGCCAAGTTGCCCAGGAGGGTCTCGAACCCGCAAGTTCAGGCAATTCACACACCTCGACCTCCCAAAGCGTGGGATTACAGGCTGAGCCACCGAGCCCGGCTCACTTTTGTCTTCTACAAAAAAGAACAAGAAAATCCTACCTCCACCATCCATTGTGAAAAGAGAAGGTCTCTGCAGCGTTCTTATTTGGTATGTACACAAAATGCTCTAAAAAATTCACATCACTGAATTAATGAGGATCACTGTTATATTACTGCATTGTACACAGTCATAATTTGATATCAGCTGTAGTGTTATTTGGAAGACAAGTTTTTTAAAAATTGAGAATTTGTTCTCAAATAGATAAGTAATATGATTACAAATCTATCGATTCACCTATCATCCATCTGTCTGCATGGATATGTGTATGACTATGTAAGGGTACACACATACATACACACAGTTAAGCCACTCAATAGCTAAACAGGCAGTTACTGGCAAATTTCCAAGGCACTAATCTTGAGTGTGAATTTTGGTATTTAGATTTTTTTTATATGAACGTCAACAATTATCTATATTATGTTTACATTGTGTGTGTGTGTTTATTAATATATGGGTGACATATAGATCAGGATAAAATTAGATATATCAGGATTAAAAAAAGAAGAGAAAACAACTGCAACAAAAAGAAAAAATATCTGTTGATAAGAAACAAAGTACACACAAGGTGAATGCACAGAAGTGCATGCCATATAATCCTGCACACTAGGTGGGAAGATAATTTGTTTTTGAGTTACCTAATGGTGAGAGCAATGAAGGAAACAAAATCAATAACATATTTCATAATATTAATAACATGAAAGCAAACCCGTTACTCTAGATAAGACTGAAAAACATTTCTCTTATAAATACTACTAAATGAAATGCTGCATTGTAGGAAGACTGTTTCATGCAATAACTTTTAAATAAATACAGCAACAAATGTCGAACCTTAGTTTCTTGTGTGCATTATGAAAACTGATGATAAGTGTAAAATTGCAATTCAGTAAAACAATTCTACAATGTACAACATTTTTGATATTACTATTTAAAAAGGTTAACATTAAAATTCATGTTCAAGATAAGTGGCTCCTGAATTTGTTGGTACCTATCTGTTTAATTTTTGAGTGACTAAGCAGTGCATTTGTAACACACTGGATCATCTCTCTAACAAATGAGAAACTGCCATTCAGCAAGGGCAAATCTGTCTTGGATTTTATCCAAAGGATTTTATTACTGAGCAAACCACAAGAAACTGTCATTACAACCTTGTCTCCACTGTGTGAAGCCAGCCTAAGGCTATGTCATACACCAAACTCTTTGTGGATACAGTTTCATACTTGTCCAAATTTTATAGATATCCAAGACAAAGTGTGGTAGGCACTTACTACATATTTCATCGACTAATTGAATTGCTGATTGTTACTCATCTCCTTTACTAATGAGGATCACTATTATATTACTGCATTTACCTTCACTCTTACCTCTTCTCTCTTTCTCTCTCCATGTCCCAGAATCTATTATTGGCTTAAATTCTTGCTCTTAGATTTCCAAGATTGTGGTGTTAAATCTGTGATGGCCCTCATTTTCCATCTTCCCCCAGACGGCCAGTTGTCCTCTGGTCACGTTTTCCTCCAGATCATAAGCTTCTCCAGGGCAGGATCAAATGTATGAGCATAATACACATCTTTAAAAACCATTCTTATTTCATAATGTACTTAGTATTAATTGAGTTCGTTCTTAGTAATATATTTTAAATGGTATGTTATAGGGAAAGCTATCATATTGAAAGAGAAAATGACTGCCAGCATATTGACAGATCAGTAGAACCAATCGCTTGAGTAGAGAAAGCCACAAAAGCTTTACTACTTACCTGTCTGTAGACCTGTCTCCCAACTGATACATTGTCCATGACATGAAATTTTGAAAACCGCTTTACAATGAGATTCTAGTATTTTTTTATGCTTTTAATTCACTTGGATAATTGGGGGTCAATGACTCAGAAAGTAGGCAACTATTTTTCTTGATAATTAAAATTACTATTATTTCCCCATAACCCTTTCTCCAAAAAGACAACTATAGCTCAGAGCAATCAACTTTTTTGGTGGGACCTATTAAGCCACCTGTGGAATAAGTTTAGCATTCATTTGAACTATTTAAAAGGCAGCTTGTCTTTAACATGAGTAGGTTTTCACAGAATTCTATGATCTAGGGATTATGCAGAACTGAGAAGAAATGTTAAGTGTTTCCGAGAATAAAGAATTAAAATTCTCTGTAAAAATAAAACAGCTGAATGCATTAAAAGCACACCATTTCCCTTAGGCAATGTAAATTTGATATTGAGATCAGATTTTAATCGTAAGAATGCCAATTTATCAAAAGTTTAAAAATTGCCCATATCACTGTTAATATGAAATTTGTCTATACCTGCAATTGTTGAAATCTAGTGTTCCGGGATACCAAACATTTGGGGATAAAATTAGAATGAAAATGTGTTAACAATGAAGTGAAATAACTTGACACTTAAAATACTAGTCTCAATTTCCAAAACTTTTTAAATTTTCTTTGTTGAATTTCTAATGCTGCATAACCTAAATGAAGAAGATATAATAACAAAATGGAAAACAATAGTAATACTAATACTAATGACTATACAAATAATACTTAATACAATAAAACAATATGATTTAATTGTCCTAACTTTCAAAATATTTTTGTGCAGATGTCGTTGCTGAAAATGTCTAAACTAGAGGAATTTTTTATGGTATTAATACTGGATTTCTATCTAATTTCCCATCTTGTACTATTGGGAGCAGAATGCTGGGAGATACTGATTCTTTAACGGGGATGACTCAATCACTTAAAGCCACTTTTCCTTAGACATACAGCTTTCTTCGTGATTGCCGTTAATTTTTTGGGGTGTGTGTCAGAGTAATCTATCTCGTCCCACAAATCTCAAAAACTCCTCAGCACTATTCACTCATAGCTTCACCGGACATCGTGGGTATATTCTGAGTTTCAAAAAAAATGGAAGACTGTCTTATGTCACTATTCCCCTCATGTTTGAGTCAGAAGAGATCTGCTCACATTCTTCCTTCCTTGCTGTGTTCTCTGGTATTCTGGTTCATTCTTCCAGTCATCCTGCCTACCAAACTTCCAACAGGAAAAAACCTGGGCAAAGTAGACAGTGTGTCTCGGTGGACTCTCGAAGATTTCTGGCCAATATAGCAAGTTTAGCAAGTCTATTCCTGAGCTCTAGCTGTCTGTAACTTTGTGTGAGGAGCCCAAGGTTTCCACACCTGAGAACTGAGTCATTTTCTTGAGTTAACAGAAATGACAGCATCTCAGATTCAAAAGGCACAGCATATTCCATTTTAATCTTTTCCGTCATAAAATGTTTTCCTTAAGTGTGACCTCCTGGGAGGAAATGGCTTGCCTTGCTTTGTCCTTAATCTTACAGAATGTAATGTATTTTATTAAAAGTCAGAACTAACCACCTTCTATTTCTGATGAAATAAAAAGGTTAATAGGAATTTTTAAAAAATAACAACTTGTAAATTAGTTTATGATTTACATGGGCCCTGGAGTAAATATATACCCACATGCACAATGTATATATGTATTCATAGACATAGACATAGACATAGATGTATATACAAATATATTTGCAGGCATATTGACCTTAAAATCCTGTTTTATCACTGTATTACTGTTTTGAACCTTGGATGATGGCACTTAGTTTCCATGTCCTCAACTATAAAACGTGTTTATGAGACAAAATTAGGTATGAAGTGCCTAATAAAGAGTTTGATATCAAAGAGGTTTTCAATAAATGGTAATCACTGATGTTAATTTGCATTTTATTAAATGTATGTAACAATGTTGGACTGCCTACTTCCCAGGGTCATCAGGTAGCTTGTGTGAAATAACTTATGTGAAGGTATTTTAGACATGGGAAAATGTCATGCAAAAGAAAGGCATTATTTCTATGGAAGCAGCGTATCAGAAGGGGACTGAAGAATAAAATGAAGCAAACATAATTGCAAAGCAGACTATCATTGGGAGCTGGCTAGCTATTAAGAAACGTGACCCAGGTAAATCAGTTGAATCGCATTATAAATTAGAGTCAATTGGGAGACTGAGGTGAGTGGATCGCCTGAGTCCGTGGGTTCGAGACCTGCCTGGGCAACTTAGCGAGACCTCATCTCTACAATAAATCAAAAAATTAGCTGGGTGTGGTAGCGCGCGCCTGTAGTTCCGCCTACTCGGAAGGCTGAGGCGGAAGGATCGCTGGAGCCCAGCAGGTCGAGGCTGCAGTGGCCGGGAGCGGCCAGTCTGGCACTTCAGTCTGGGCGACAGAGTGAGACTCCAACTCAAAAAAAAAAAAAGACTAACAAATAGGCCAAATCTCAACAAGGGTTTGTACTTTAAATTGGTGTTTATTTATGAGGTATATGAAAATCTCCAAGTCATTTTAGAGACAAGAAATTAGAGCAAAATGTAGATTATGTGAAGGTTAATTTTATGGGTCAACTTAACTAGGTTAAGAGATGCCCAGATAAGTGGTAAAACATTATTTCTGGGTGTGCCTCAGATGGTGTTTCCAGATGACATTAGCATTTGAATAAGTAGGCTGAATAAAGGAAATTCATCCTCACCAAGTAAGTGGGCATCATCTAATCCATTGAGGGCCCAAATAAAACAAAAAGGCAGAGAAGGGCAAATTTGCTTTCTCTCTTCTTGAACTGGGACATCCACCTTCTTCTGTCCTCAGACAATGTATTAACAGCTTTTCTAGTCCTTAGACCTTAGGATGAACTTGGACTGAATGATACCATTTCCTTTCTTGGTTTTTCAGGTTGCCGTGGCAGGTCATAGTAGTTCTCAGCTTCCATAATCACATAAGCCAATGTCTATAATAAATGCTCTCTTATACCTATATGTAGTTTATTGGTTCTATGCCTCTGAAGAACCCGAACAAATACATACTAGAAAGAAGATTAAAAAATAAAATCCGGGCTCGGTGGCTCAGCCTGTGATCCCGCGCTTTGGGAGGCTGAGGTGAGTGGATTGCCTGAGCCCACGGGTTCGAGACCCGCCTGGGCAACTTGATGAGACCTCATCTCTACAATAATAATAAAAAAAAATTAGCTGGGTGTGGTAGCGCGTGCCTGCAGTTCCAGCTACTTGGAAGACTGAGGCAGAAGGATCGCTGGAGCCCAGCAGGTCGAGGCTGCTGTGACCAGGGGCGGCCACTGCACTCCAGTCTGGGCGACAGAGTGAGACTCCAACTCAAATAATAATGATAATAATAATAATAGCTATCTTTGCAGTACTTGTGGGAAACAATTTTCATAAAGTTTTTATGTACTAGTAATTTTAAACTTTTACATGGACAAGTCAGTTTATACAGGAGTAGGCTATAGACATTTTAGAATAGGACTAGCTAGGTGGCAATGAAATCAGATGATTTGGGTACTATCCTGAGGTCTTGAGTCTGATACAATATTCCCCTTGAAAATTTTAATTTGTTGTTTATGTCTTTTTATTTGATATCTTTCCTATGCTCGATAAAATGAATAGGAAGTCAGTAAACTATATCTTGGGGTGCAAAATATAGTTACTATAAATTGAAATATTAGCCTAACCAATTCAGTGTTTTAGATTAAAAGCACAGCGTCTGTGCTTCGAGTGGGTAAACATAGTCCAGAGATCTATTCAACTTGAAAGCAACTTAACCATAGGTAGACATTTAAAATTTAATTCGTTAAAATTAGATAGAACTTAAAATTCAGTTACGCAATTATATTAGCCACACTTCTACCTCTTCAGAGTCCCCTGTGACTCATGATTGCTGTATCGGGCAGCACAGATGTAAATTCATCACTGAAGAAATTTCTGTTGGATCGTGCTGATCTAGATTCATTCTTCAGCTTTGCAGATAGCAATTCTTGATTTTATTAGTTTACACAAGAGTGATTTTGGCTTGTGAAACTGAATTATATTAATTTATATATGAGTGTATTTGTAATTCAACATTGTAGTTATCTGATTGCAATTAAAATCATATTATTTGATTTTAACATTATTATTGGAGTATAATTTACATATCGTAAATTCCTCCCATTTTAAGAATACTTCAATGAGTATACTAATTTTAACAAAATTATATCATCCTACATCTATCACAATCCAGTTTTAGAACACTGCCACCATCATTTGTACCAATGTGTAAACTGTCTCCACTTCTACCTTGAACACCAGACAATCATAAATCTGCTTTATTTCTCTGTAATTTGCCTTTTCTAGAAATGTTGTATAAATAGAATCCTGCAATGCCTAGTCTTATGTGCTTGGTTTCATTCACTTTGCCCATTATTTTTTATAGTCATCTACATCATTGCTTATTTCAGTAGGTTTTTAAAAAATTATTGTTATCATTCTTACCAAGTAGGTGAACATTAGTATTACAGTTTGGGGCAGTAATGAATAATGTTGCTATGGATATTCACATGCATGGCTTGAGGGCCATATGTTTTCATTTTATTGACTAGAGATGCACTGAAGAGAATTCACTGGGTCATATTGAAAGTGTGTATTTAACTTTTAAAGAAATTGGCAAACTTTTTTCCAAAGTGTCTATACCATTTTACATTCTTACCAACAAGTAAGGTGAGGTTTCCAGTTACTCTAAATCCTTGCTAACACTTGGTCCTGTCCGTTTTTAAACATTTTATTTAAATTATTCTAGGGGTGGTACAATGGCATCCCACGGTTTTAATTTGCATTTTCCTAATGGCTAATATTGCTGTGTGTCTTATCATGTGCTTATGTGCTATCAATATAGCTTTTCAGTGAAGTGTCTGTTCAAATATTTTGAATATTTTTTATTGGTTGTTTATCTTAATTATAAGGGTTCTTTATGGTAGTCTGAATATCAGACCTTTATCAAATATATGTTTTGAATGTATTTTTTCCCAGTCTATGACTTGGCTTTTAAAAAAAAATTTTCATTTTAGAGTTGTGGGGTACATGTGAGGATTTGTTTGCAATAAATTGCATGTAGGTGAAGTTTGGGCCTTCTAGCGAGCCCTCTCTCCCTCTGGTAGTAGACATGGTACCCAATGAATGGTTATGTATACCTTTGGTTTAACTTTTCATTTGATTTTTATTATATGAAGCTTTAGAATGTATTGAAGTAAAATATATATATATATATGCATTTATATAAAATTAGAAATCAGGTAGTAATTTGATGAGCACAAGCTCTCAGAATGGTGAGCTAAGGTAGTTATATGGTGTCCTTTAATATTTTATTTAGAGAGTATAGCTTCTTAAATATTAAATGGAGTACTTTTATAGTAAGAATAATTCAGTTTATGAGTCTTGTGATTGTTCTGAACTAAAAATTAAAACAGAACATAAATTACCTTCTTGCCCTCCATTTTTTTTTTACACACCCATCTTTTCATTTGAATTTAATTAAATAATTAAATGGTAAAAATATTAAGTGGCCAAACCGTTAAATAATTAAATAGCTAAATGGTTACAATTTTAAAGAATGTCATTCATTTCACATAGTCATGCATACATTTTGTATTGTTTGGTAATATCATTCAATGTTTCTGAAATCATTTCATTTACCAAGCACTGTGTTAAATGCTGACAACTTAAGGATAAATATGATATAACTCCTATCACTAAAACCCTTATTGTTCATAGAGGAAGACGGACAAATTGATAATTTGAATACAATTGATAAGCAATTATGTAACAAATGAAAGCTCTATATGCAAATCTACTATAGCACAGTATAGAGGAAGAAAGACAGTTGTTAATTTTTGAAATTTTAAAGAGAGTAAAAGAAAATGGTCATTCAATCAAAGAAGGGGAATTCTGGGTGAGTGGTGAAAAATAATTCTAAATAAAAGTTATCTGAAATCAGCTTATAAACAAAATGAAGATATGAGTATACAATTCAACCAGGAAGAAACAAGAAGTTCAATTACTGGGGTGTAGGGCACACTTGGAAAAAAATTATAGGAGTCAAAACTATAGCAGTTAAAAAGAAAACTACAGCAGTAAACAGGGGCTTTATAAAGAAAAGTATTGAATGTTTTTTCTAAGGAATCTGGGCTTATTCTGAAGGCCACAGGAGGGCTGTCATTGGAGAATTCAGAGCGGCAGAGTGACAGCCACAGATTGTCATTCAGAAAGACCACGAAATAAATACATAGAGATGAGATAATTGGTTGAGAGTTAGATCATACAGTACCCCTCAGCCTTTGTAAGTGCTCTTTGACTTTTATTTTGACTGAGATAGAGAGCTTGAGTAAAAAAATGGCATAATCTGTATCATTTTCATAGGATAACGCATCCTTATAGAAGATAAATCACGTGATGAGAAAAACAGAAAGATAAGTCAGAGGACTAAGACACTTATCTAGGAAAGGCGTGTTGGCTTCTTGGACAAGGAGTGTCACAATGGTAGAAGATTGACATGTGCTCATTTCAGAATATTCTTAGAATGCAGAGCAAGAGGATTTGCTGCTGTCTTTGTTATAACTGCATGAGATATGTAAAAATCAACTTCAAGATTGTTGACCTGGACAACTGGAAAAATGGAGTTGTTATTCCCCAAGTTGCTGGAGAGACACCTGTGGGAAGGGGCTGTGACTATGTTAATATTGAGATGCCAATTAGGCATCTAAGTAGAGATTGAGAGTGGAAAAGTGAATTTATGAGATTGTATTTGGAGACCACACATGAATTAGAAATATAGACTTGAGAAGTTTCAACATATAATTGCTGTTTAAAACTATAGCTATGGATAATTTTCCTGGAAAGTGAATGCATATTGAGAAGATAAATGAGAGAACTATGTCCTGTGGCATTCCAACATTTGGCAGCTAGAAATAAAAAGAGCATCTGTCAGAAGAAGATGAAGATGAAGAGTAGCTGGTGTTATTGGTAGGAGAACCACATGTGCCACACATCAAATGAAGAACGTGTTTTAAAAAGGAAAGTGGGAACCATTGTATTAAATGTTATTGAATAGAAGAAGAGAAGGCCTGAGGATAAATCATTTCATTTTAAACTTATAGATTATTTGTGACCTTGACCATAGCAGTACCGTGATGTGGTGGAGACAAAAGCCTGACTAAAGTAGGTTTGAAAGAAAATGAGAAAAGAGGAAGAAGAGAGAGTGAAAAAAAAAGGAAAAGAGGACAGGTTTTGCTTTAAATGTAGAGATAAACAACACAGTGGTTGAAGAGGTTTGTGGGATCAATGGGAAGTTTTTAGAAAGGGAGATAATCGAGTATATTTGTCTGTTGATGGAAATCAATGACAGGGCAAAATTGACAATGCAAGAGATAAAAATGATCCAAGACCTGTGGTAAGTAAAGATGATGAGATCCATTGTAAAATGGAGTCAGAAAGAAGTTTGGTCAAATTTATCCATTGTAACAAGAGAGAAATGTAGATGGGTCTAGATCCAGGTATGTTAGTATAGTTGGAAATTTACAATAGTACACGTGAGAATTTATAGTGGTCTAGATCAAGAGGCAGAAAGAAATGTACAGAACCAGAAGACACTGAGAAAGCAGAAGGCTGAACTTAATGTTTATATTGAAGCAGAAGATGAGAGAGCAATCTCTTAAAACTACCTGACATATTGATCATCAAATAAATAACAATTGACAATCAGAGCAAAAAATAAAGATTACTGAATCAGAAACTATGAAAGATAATTAAAGATGAGGATGTAGTAAATAGGTTATATGTATGAGGAGGGACCCTAAAAACCTGGAATTTATTTATAAAAAATTGTATATTTATTCTTACATGCTTAAACTTTAGTAACCTTCAGAGTACTCTCCATTTGATACAATACATCAATCGAGATGCTTTTTTCCCACTGCTGAAAACAATTTTTGAAATTGTGCTCCTGCCTATTAGTGCTCCTGCCACCTTTTGTTTCGCCTCTGCCACATTTGCAAAACGTTTCCCTTTGAGGACTTTTTTCTGGGGGAAAAAAAGTCACTCGGGGTGAGATCAGGCTTATAGGGAGAGTGTGGCATAAGGGTCATACCGTTTTTGGTTATACACTGCTGCACACTCAGAGCAGTGTGGGCAAGTGAGCTCGTAAATGGGCAAACATAATGGAAGAATCACCAAAGAAAAATTCACTGAAACCGAACATAGTCTCTCACAGCAAAGCTAGCTGGTACATTGATGCCAATCAGTGTAGAGCTCTTATCTAGCAGGGGAAGCCTATACTACAAGGGACCTGCCCTCTGAAAAACAATTCCAGGTTTTTTGGGGTCCCCCTCATATGTATGTATATATACACATCTATACTTTTTTAATATGGGAGTTTCTTATTCATATTGCATTCTGAAGCATGAGTCAGTTGAAAGAATAAGATTCAAGGTAGGAGGAAGTAGACAATAAAATAGGAGAGGGTGAATTCTTTAAAAAAGCCCAGTTTGAGAGCCTGAGTTAAAGGATTACATTTGACTAGAGAGAAGGAAGCCCTCTGAGGCTGTAAAGAATTGAGGAAGGGGTGACACACATATGTTTACTGGGAAGATAAAAAAGAGATTTAGTATAGTTCCTGACATATATTCTACCCTGATTCCGTATTCAGAACCTCATATTATTGCTCAGCAGGTTATGTAATCCTTTCTAATAACTCATCCTTAATACTCATGTCTATTTTTAATATTGTAAGGTATTTCCTTTGTTTGATAGCCCCAGAAAATTACCTTATATTACTGAATGGCTATAAAAATTTTGGGAGTATCATTTTCAGTAAGAGAATCATATAGTGTGAAACTTTAAGTATAAACAATATTCTCAGAAACTCCTGAATATCAGAATCAGCCTCCTCAATGATCATACACATATCAGCACATCTTAAGAACTTTTAAATAAGGACTAGATTTGGGTGAAGTTGTCCCGGGAAACAGTGAGAAATCAGAAGTGTGTCTTTACAATCCACTCCCCTTTCTTTTCAGGATTCCCAATGACCTGGTGTCCCCAAGCCTATGACCGCAGGAAATGTCCCCATATTGCAGAATTGCTGCAATTCCTTTACTAGAGGTTCTTGAGTCACACTTCAAGGACCACTTTTCAAGTAAACTTCTTGCTCTTTCAATGTGCCATTGTATCTAGCATGTACTCTCATAAATTAATTATCCTTTAGGCATAACGATTGAAAATGCATTAGCAAATTATGGAGTTAAAAATTTGCAGTCAGATCTCATTTCTTAAACAGAAATATTCAGGAAAATTCAAACTACTTGTCTAAGTTGAATAGGAGAGCAATTTAGAAAAACAAAATACAAAAAACAAAAACAAACAAACAAAAAACCTCTCCCAGAACCTCTCAAATTATTTCATTTGGTTATAGTCTATTAAATGTATACAAAATTCTGGTTTAGTTTAAGAGCATTAAAAGTTAGGTAAGCCCAGTCAATTGGCTTTGGGTATTTTGCAAAAACTTATTTGGTCAAGATATAAATAGGTTTGTTAAGTCCCTGAAACATTGACCCTTTTCTTGTCACTTGTGCTTTTTTTAAAAGAGTATGAGAAAAATCGATTCAGTCACTGGATTCTGTTACCAATAACTAAAAAGTCACTTCTGAGAAAATAAATTAAAATGAAAGTACAATCTTGTTTATCTACTTTTATGGCAATTGAGATAAAATAAGAAGAGAATGAATACATACTGGGCATTTATCATGTGTGAGATACCCCATCTGTCTTTTGGAAGATGTTGTTTTAGATTAGAAAGCTGAAGTTTGTGTGGTTAAGTAACTGGCCTGAGGACAGACTGCAGTGTTTTACATTTGAGTCTGGCCCTGGCTAAGCTTAGAGCTTTCAGTTTGCTCACACAGTCACTCTACCTTTGTTCTTCCAAGACATTTTTAAATATTAAAAAAGAAATAAATAAGCAAGTAGAATAAGATCTCTTTTGCTTTAAAAGTAGCAATGATAAGTTTTAATAAACAAGAAACTGACTATTTTTACTGTTATGAGCTTTTTCTTCTCTCAAACAAGTAGTATTCTTCTAGTTCAGTGCCTTGAGCATCATATCAGGTGTTTAAGTAAATTTTACTGTTTTAAGTAAATTTTACTGTTTTAAGTAAGCTCTTAACTTTGTTTGTGCATGAGGATCCAGAAAATTATACGGGCCTTCTTGAGAAAAATGCTCATTTACCAAAATGCTCCAGTAGCCCCTAAAATCCATCCTCACACTTCTATTTAAAAATCTCTACACTACAGGGTTATGAAATGGGAATAATGAAGAAAAAGTAAGGGGAATAATAAAGAAAAGCTCAAGCATTTGTTAATGGTTTTTTAAAAAATCATGAATTAGCTTCACAGAAAACAAAGATTTCAGAATTATTCAGAATTGTTTATTGATAGAAGTACACATCACAAGAAGTTTTAAGTGGCCATGAATTGAAGACAACAAAATATTTAGTGTAGTTGTTATGCTGCTTAAGAACAGGTAAATAAATACTGCATATTTACATAGAAATTTTATCATGCTTAAATCTAAGTCAATGTATGTGAAATCCCCATTGATAAATTCATGTCATTATTTTGCAAAAGCTGTATTTGTACCATACAACAATTTCTGCTTTCTTATTTCTCGTTTTGTTGCTACTATGGCTGGTTAATGCTTAAGACCCACTAGACTTGAAACTTCTGCTGACGTTAGGCAGCCCCTCTGCCTGGGGATTAAGTGTAAGTAATAGGAAGTGAATAAATAAGCTTCATTTGTCAGTGTTCATTGGTCTTTATTAATCCTCTGGGTCACACTCTATGTCCTCATAGTTAACTGTGCTGTTTTCCTAGATGTGTGAAAACAATCTTTAATCAAAACTTGTCAAGTTATCTCTGGGAACAGTCATTCATATCTGGATGAAGATAACAAGCTAGACATTGGGTGTTATTTGGATTTGAATAGCAGTGAAAGAAAAACAAGCAAATTTGTTCAAGAGCATCAGCAGAAACTCCAGAGAAAATGCTTACTGCACTTGGCATTAGCAGTGTTTAAAACCAACAGTGCCTTGAGTTCAGGGACCCTATCGACTAAGAGGCATTAAAATTCCAAGCAGTCAGCCCTAGATATGCTTGAATGGACTCAAGACCTTTCCTCGACAGAATAAGATGCAGAGGGTATAAGTGGTCTCTAATATCAACCAACAAATAAGAACCTTTTAATTACATGTCAGAATTATTATCATCTCTGGATTTTTGTTCAATGTTACCAGGAAAAAGAACTAATGAGGAACTAATAAACAGGTCAGCGACTCTCTATTGAGGTACATAAATAAGTTTTATTCAACTCGTGTCAATGTTTGAGTTTTTCCTAAGTAAAGTATGTATTTCTCAAACTATAAAGGGCCAATGACTAATTTTTCAAAATATATTGAGTTATATATTTAGTAATAAAACTGCCAAACCCAGAGATACAGTCTTTTTATGAGAGAGGAGCATAGAAATTTCAGAGCATATTTAGTTTGCTCAATGTTTATTTACAAGTGGAACATGAATTTGAAATAAGAATTACTTTAGCCTGCAATTATATTTAGTTAATAGTATAGTTAATTTTTATCTTTCAAGTTACTCTCAGCATGTTTTATTTAACCAATATTATAATCACATCTGCAAATTACTTTCCCCTTTATTTCTGAGAAATTTGTCTTTAAAAAGAAAATCAGGACTTTCAGATACCCATGCTTATGAATTAGAAGAACTAATATTGTCAAAATATCTGTACTACCCAAAGCAATCTCCAGATTCAACACAATACTTACCAAAATACTAAGACATTCTTCATGGAAATAGAAAAAAAAATTATAAAAGTTGTATGGAATCAACTTTTATAATTTGCAGACCCTGACTATCTAGAGCAATCCTGAGCGAAAAGAAGAAACCTGGAAGCATCACACTACCTGATTTCAAATTATACTACAAAGCTATAGTAACCAAGACAGCAAGGTACTGGCATAAAAACAGACATGCAGACGAGTGAAACAGAATGGAGAACCCCAAAATAAATCCATGCACTTACAGCCAACTGAATTTTGACAACGATGCCAATAACACAGGTAACAGTCTCTTTTATAAATGGTGTTGAAAAAACTGGATATCCATATACAGAGGAATGAACTCGATCCCTGTCTTTCACCATAAATAAAATCAAACTCAAAATATACTAAGGATTAAGTGCAAAACCTGAAACTATAGAACTACTAGGAGAAAACATGGGGAAAATGCTCCAGGGCATTGGTCTAGGCAACGATTTTTTGGGTAAGATCTCAAAAGCACAGATAACAAAAGTGAAAATAAACAAATACAATCATATTAAACTAAAAAGCTTTTGTACAGCAAAAAAGAAAAAGAAAAAAGTCAGCAAAGTGAAGGGACCAATCTATAAAATGTGTTGCTGTCATGTAAAGTAGTACATCCATTATGGAAAACAGTTCTGTATGAATGATCCAGCATTCTCATTGCTGGGTATATATCAAAAAGAAAGGAAATCAGTATATTGAAAAGATATCTGCATACCCATATTTATCGAAGCAAGATTCACAATAGCCAAGATATGAAATCAATCTAAGTGTCAATCAACAGATAAATGAATAAAGAAAATGTGGCATATATGCACAATGGAATCCCACAGTCATAACAAGAATACAATTTTATAATTTGCAGCAGCATGAATGTACTGGAGGTCATTATGTTTAGTGAAGGCACTGAAAGGCAAATATCACTCATATGTAGAAGGTAGCAAAGTGGATCTCATATAGTGTGAGAGTAAAATAGTAGTTGTCGGAGTCTGGGAAGAAAACAGGAATAGGAGGGTTAAAGAGAATTTGGTTAATAGGTACAAATATACAAATAGTAGAAATAAGTTCTAGTGTTTGATAATAATGTGGGGAAATTATAATTAACAACAATTTCTTGTATATTTCAAAATAGCTGGAAGAGAAGGATTGTAATAATCTCAACAAAAGAAAAAATAAATGTTTGAGGAGATGGATATCCCAATTGCCCTTATTTGATCATTGCACATTGTATACATGGAACACAAAATCATACATACTATCAAATTTGTAAAATTATTATATATCACAAAAAATGTAATCAAGATTTTCAGGGGTAAGTGATACATTATTTTTCTGATTTTTTATGAAACTGAAAACTCCACATTTCCTAATGAAAAATGGCATTAATATAGGAGGTTTTCTAAAATATGCCTTATATGGGCATACATATCTCATGCTACCATCATGTGGATTTATGAGGTAAGTTCAAGGTCTTTTATGAAATAAATAATATTTTAAAAAAATTTCCAGTTTATGATATATTCCAATGTGTGATTAATATGGACGCCAGATTACATTTTTAACATTCTGAATCTAAATGCATATAAAAATATTTTATAATTTCTTCAATTAAATAAAATTAAACATGAAGTATTTCTTTTGCAATAAAAACAATATATTTTCAGTTACCTCAGTATTTATTCTATTATATAGGAGATTTGAGCTAGTCCAAAAAAAGGAAAGCAGAAATTGAGTAATTTTTTTTTTTTTTGTATAGACAAGATTTTGCTGTGTTTCCTATGCTGGTCTCCAGCTCCTGGGCTCAAGCAATCCACCTGCCTCAGCCTCCCCGAGGGTTGGAATTACAGACATGAGATGCACAACAAGAGTTTTTGAACAGGTTGAGTTCAAAGGATTGAGTTGCCATTGATATGGAGAAGACTATGGAGGAGCAATTTTGTGTAGAAAAAATACATTATTCTGGAAAAGGTAAGCCTAGTAGACATTGTCTTAGTCTATTCTGTGTTGCTATAGCAGAATACCCGACACTGGGTAATTTATAAAGAAATGAGGTTTATTTAGCTTACATTTCTGTAGGCTGGGAAGTCTGAGAAGCATGACACTGGCTTCTAGTGAGAGCTTTTATGCTGCATTACAACATGATGGAAGGTCAAAGGGGAAATGGACACATGTAAAGAGACACAAGAGGAGGAGAAACTCAATTTATCATAATCCACTGTTGTGGAAGCTAATCATTTCCACAAGATCTAATCCAGTCTCAAGAGAGTGAGAACAAGTGAGGGGTCAGATAATGAGGAATCTGCTTCCATGACCCAATCACTTCTCACTTAGCTTCGCCTCCCAACACTGCCACCCTGGGAATCAAATCTCGAAATGAATTTTGACAGGGACAAACCTAGTCATAGCAGATGTCTAAGAAGAGAAATCAATTAGGAAGTGTGTCAATAAGTCATAAGTTCAGTAGGGATGTCTTGGCTGAAGATATAAATTAGAGGTTCTTCAATAAGTACATGAAATTTATAGTCCTTGGAATGAAGAGTGCACCCAGGGACTGAACCTCGTTGGAAAAGATGAGAATTTCAATGACTGTGAGTAAGAGATTGGAAACATGAGGAGAAAACTGGAAAAGAAAAGGAGACTGGCCATGAGATGGAAGAAAATCAGGAGAGTGCAGTATCCTGAAGCCAACTGAAGAAAGTATTTCAAGACAGAGAGAACCGACAGCCTCGTTATATTATATGCTGCTATTAGGGCAAGTGAGATGTGGCAAAGACCACACTGTATTTATTTATGTGGAGTGAAGACATTAACAACATTGGGGTTGAGGTAATGACGAGGAAAGAGATTGGTTGTATATAAAAGAGAGCATGTCTATAAACTTCGCTGTTTTACTCTCAAAGAAATCAGAGAAATAGTATGGTAGTTGGAGAAACTTGAATCAAATGTGTGCGAGACTGTGTGTGTGTGTGTGTGTGTGTGTGTGTGTGTGTACATGTGTGCATGCAAGCATGCATGTGTATGTGGGTATGTATGCATGCAAATGAAAGTGAAACAAATTTAAATGTTAATGGAATGATTCAGCAACAAAAGGATGATTGTCTAGGCAGGATTTGCTGGAGCAAAGTCCTTGAGAGTCAACCAGGGATGGCATCCAGTGAACAGGTAAAGGGGTCTCATACATTCTCTTGCTATTATTCCCTAGGATCTCTGTCTAGTTAGTGTTGCTAACTAGTTTTAACTAACAGTTTTACAAAAGACAAAGACCGAGACTGAGAGAATTTTAGTATTTTGCACATGTAATATAGATAGTACAAAGAAAGCAGAGCTGAAATTCAAATTGTATTGTATTCTAAATCTAGAACTCTTTCCACTTCTTCACAGTTGGAGAACCATTAAAATAGCAATTTTAATGTTATTTAATATTCCGCATATGATTGGAGAAAAAGTAAAGGCAATGTGCTAAGTTAGGCAAATGTATTGTTTATTATTTATCTGGGAATTTATTTGTGTGCTATCCATACTCTCCTTGTTTTTATTTATTTTTTTCTACTCCTTGGCCTCCAAAACACATTTGTCCCTACATAGGGGGAGGTAGATGGTTGGGCAGAAGCATGACATCAAATGTGGTTCTAGAAAAAAAGAATTGCTGTGGTAGGGGATCTGTACTATAATTTTCTTTCCTAAAATAAAATTTTATGAGATGTTATTTCTTTTCCTAAAAAATTTTTTTATTAGTGAATCTAATGGGTTCTCTAATATAAAAGAGATAATTTGAAAAGGAATTCTACTTTGACTCTATGTGAATCTTCATAAGTCCTATGGAATTAAAATAAATTATATAAAGCATGATATTATTGCAGACAGGATTTAATGAAGACAGTGTCAAGACCTTGTTCCCTATGTGGGCCACTGAGGCTTTGTTCTGATCCTTCTTCACTGCTGTACCTTAACCCATGACAACCATATTTGCAGAGATTGGCAATTGGTCACCTTATCTCCAGTTGAGATGATAGAAGTGAATCACCATAAATTTGTCCTTACAACTGTCAAAGAGGTCATGGGCAGGACCCGTGGTTGAGTACTAGCTTCTTTCCATACACAAAGGCAAGCATTCTTTTTATCCTTCTAGAATATTGGGCACAAACCAGCATAGCAGTGCTTGAATACCCTTATCCCTTGGAGGTAGATTAGAACTAAAAGCAATGGGCTATTATTATGTTAGTTAACTTACTTATTCTACATATTCTACACATTTAGTACTGCCTATGTGCTAGTTAACCCTCTTCCACTTTGTGTATTAATGCACAAAACTACAAAAAAAATTCTGCTTTTGTGAAGTTTATATTCTAGTGGGGACAGATAGACAATAAACAATAAAGGCAATTGACAAGAAAATAAAATAGCATGTTATAAGCTAATTTGCACGTGCAAAAGAAAATTATCAGGGTAAGGGGGATTGGAAGTGGGGAGATTATATTAGTTATAAATCTTCCCTTTCATGCTAACGCTTCTAATAAGGACATGACTATTCTCAAAGCAGGTAATGATTTTAAAATAAGCAGAAATAATTTTCTTATGTTATATGTATAGTGTTTTCTGCTCCTAGTCTGAAGACAGAAGTGCTGAATTCTGATGGCACTGCAGTTGTGTGGGAATTGGATGAACTTGACAGTCACCCTTTGAAATCTCTGTTTATGACAGAGCAAATATTTCAAAAGCTCTTGTTAAAAACATTTTGAGCATGTTCCTTTCTTGGGGACATTTTTTATCTTTAATAATAACCAATTTAGAGAAAGTAGGACAGAGCAACTAGGATATTTTGAAAACAACAAAGAAATAGATGCTTCATTGATAATCGCTTGGCACTCCGTAAACTCTGAGTGTTCAGAGAGCATCAATCATATTTCTAAAATTTGAGTAAGGTCACAGGCTAACAATGCCATTCTGTGAAACTCATAATAAAACCCATGAAATTGGAAACTGGTGATATTTTACAGGGCAGTAAGAAGAGAAAAGGACATCAGGTAACTATTTTTTCCCCATATCCTTTACTTATCAATGAAATACTCCGGGGGAGAGATTATCTTAGATTATTTCCACATCTCCAGATCTGAGTACAGTTTAAGAATCACCTGAACACTAAATAAAAATAAATAATCTTGAGCTCCATTTTATGGGACATACTTTTACTAACTAATACTAACAAACTACATGTTGTTTATTCAAATTTTAATTTAAATCTGGCAACCCTAGAACATGATTAAAATTAAGAGTGGATGTCTCATGCGTCTATGGATAGATCTCATAGCTATGAGTTTAGGGTACCTAGGTAACAGGGTTCTGTGAATTAGCTTGTTTTCATGGGATTCTAAACAAATTGTCTTCAGACTTGGCCCAGATGTTGGCTTGTTATTGCTTTCTGTTCTGAGGCTAAAAATTAATCCTGGTTTCTCAGTTTTGAGATGATAGTTCTTAGTCATATAATGGGACTCAATAGATGAGTGTAACTAGACACAATCTGTTACCATTATTTTTTTTTAATCTTAAATCAAGTGTCCTAATAGTATTATTGCAGCTTTATTTTTCATATGGGAGGATTATGTCATAATAAAGGAAGGAAAATCTAGTTATTTCAGCTTGTGTGTGTGGTTTGTGTTTTTTTTTTTTTTTTTTTTTGAGTTGGAGTCTCACTCTGTCGCCCAGACTGGAGTGCAGTGGCCGCTCCCCACCACCGAAGCCTCGACCCGCTGGGCTCCTGCGATCCTTCCGCCTCAGCCTTCCAAGTGGCCGGAATTACAGGCATGCGCTACCACGCCCGGCTGATTTTTTGATTTATTGTAGAGATGAGGTCTCGCTGCCCAGACGGGTCTCGAACCCGCGGGCTCAGGCAATCCACTCACCTCAGCCTCCCAAAGGCGCGGGATTACAGGCTGAGCCACCGAGTCCAGCGGTTTGTGTTTTAATAGATGTTACTTATTAATTTATTTGAATGGACATTGGACTCCAACTATCCTATAGTTTTTAACAATTCTTATATCGAAATGAACACAATTTTTGGCAGATTGGCTTATTATTTTTATTCTCAGGGCATTCCCTTTTGTTTTATTTTGTGACCAATTAGATGGTTTCCCTGATTCTGCTCTAACATTAGGAATTCCAAACAAACCATTTGTACAGAGTTGAGGTTATGGTTAGTTTAAGATCATCATAGAATTAGAAAAGGATGTCGGATTTGTTTTTCTTTACCGCTCATCACAAACTTATCAGCCTAAAACCATAGCCATTTATGATCTCTCAGCCTTCGTGGGTCAGGAGTATGAGCTTAGCCGATTGAGTTCTCATATGCTGCAGTCAAGGAGTTAACAAGGGCTGTAGTTCTGTCTGACTTCGGGTCTTCTTGCAAACTCACAGGGTTGTTGGCAGATTCCATTTCACTGAAGCTTTAAAATTCATGGTGGCTTGCTTTTTCGGGTTCAGAAGAGAATTTCTGACTTCTGCTGTCTTTGACTTCTAGACCCTCCTTTAAAGGCTCACCTGATTTTAAATTGAGCCCATCCAGGATAATTTTCCTTTTAATTTACTAAAAGTCTGCTGATTAGGAATCTGAACTGCACCTACAAAATTCCTATACTTTTGCCATACAATGTAACATTATCATGAGAGTGACATCTCATCACCTTTGTCATATTTTATTGGTTAGGAGTGTAAACAAAAAATGAAACTCCAAGGCCCCTACCACACTGAATGGACCCCCTCTTGGCCAGTGGAACCCCAGAAACCTTGAAACTAAGTTTCTGGCCACGATGGAATGAGAGGTCAGGCATGACTCATTATACCAATTTTTTTTTGCAGTTGAGACACAACTGACCAGCATTAATGTTAAAATAATAGATCATAACACTGAAGAACAGACTCTTTGTGACAATAAACACCAAATTGCAAACAGAACTAAAGTCATGCCCGGCACAGGTTAAGTCTCATGCCCCTTACGCTTTAAGAATAAACTATGTTCTTGCTGCCACAAGGTTTTTCTTTTTTTCCTGGCAGCTAAACAAGTACTGACCTTGCGATAAGCAACGTTGAAGAAACTTGACAACCACCAGACACTGACTAACTGAGTTTCTTTTCTAAGTCATAACTATATATCTTTGATGGGACAGGAGACTGATTTCGGTAACTTTCACCATCATGTACTATATCTATGTAACACACCTGCCCATGGACCCCTCTGAATCTAAAACTTAAAAACATAATAATAATAAAAAAAAGAAGACCGCTGACCACAGACTGGTCCTGGTCAGTTTACAGAGAGCACTTGCATGTTTTCTTGTCCTGAAAAGACCTTTTAACATATAATATGTTTGAATGTAATTCTCTACCCCAAGGTGAACATAGAACACATGTAATAAGTATGTTTGTTTATTGCACGTGCACACGACCTCCTTTTCATGAGTGTTTAAAGCTCTTCCTATGCCCTATTGAATATGCATTCAATTAAAATTTCTGTCTTATCCTTCCCTTTGCTTTCAGTTTTAAGCCAGAGGCTATGTTTCTCACTGGAAGGTTGTAATTCCTTTCTAAGAAATAAAGCTCTTGCCTGGGCACGGTGACTCAGCCTGTAATCCCAGCACTTTGGGAGGCTGAGGCGAGAGGATTTCCTATAATCCCAGGAGTTCAAGACCAGCCTGGGCCACTTGGTGAGACCTCGTCTCTACAGTAAATAACAAAAACTAGACAGGTATGGTGGTATGCATCTGTAGTTCCAGTTAATTGGAAGACTGAGGCAGAAGGATTGCCTGAGCCCAGCAGGTTACGGCTGTGGTGGCTGTGAGTGTGCCATTGCACTCCCGCCTGGGCAAAAAGAGTGGGACTCGAACTCAAAAATAAATAAATAAACAAAGCTCTCTTTTTAAAATTTGTGCATATATATGTATATATAGTTCACAGAAGCAAGTTATAAGTCTCAGCTACACTCAGGGGAGGGGAGTTACACAAGGTTGTGGGTCATTGACAGCCATCTAAGCAATCTGCCTACCATTTTGCTTATAAAAAATAGTATTCAAATTTCAGCCTAGCTTGGAATAAGTGAGATAAAAAGATAATTAAAGTTCCCTTCATGAGACATGGACACATATTTGGAGAACTGGTGAGAAAAAGAGAACAGGAGGCTAAAAGAAACAGAGAAGGGAAGCCAAGAAACATGGTTCCAGTAAAAACATAAATATTCAGACACCAGAGTGTTAATAAATGTTATGATCAGTGCCATTGAAAATATAATGTAAAATTATTTGCAATAATGTCTTAATATGAAAACCCCATAGTGTCCCAGGACCTCAGAAAAATTTGTTGCATGTAGGTTACAGGTAGAGGCTGAGTAATGAGTGACAATACTAACTTAGAACTGTGGATAATAAGATTCCTTGAATATATTGGGTAGGGTTTTCCACCATGCATGCGGTCAGGAAATTTTTTTTTTTTTTGGATATCAGAAAACAAGGTGATCCTAGCAAGACTGAAAACACTTATGAAGTTATCTTATGAGTTACATGTGTTTTTGTCTTAGAGGAGAGAAATACTTAAAATTAAGAATTTAAAGGTCTTAGAATGTACAGACAAACCTACATCAAGTTAGGCCAAAAATCTGGTTCATTTTGTAGAGAGGGCAAGTAACTTCAGGGTTATTAAAAAAAACAACCAAACAAACAAACTCTTAAGCATTTGGAAAGAAGAATTTGGGAATATTTTCACTGAGTTTGCAAGTGGCTACTGTCAGTCATTTGGCCTTCACAACCTGGTATCGCAATTCTAGATACTACTTATGTCAGCAAAATGCTGTCCTTCAGATAGATGACAGTTTACTAGATTTTTTAAATTGCACTTTTTGTAATAAAATCACCTCAGGGTTCAAGTACAAAAGAAATGACATGTGTATATAGGAGTTTGACTTAGAGATTAAGGGATGTGAAATATTAATGCTATTTACAACATTGAACACCGCTGAATATGAATTTACACAAAGTCAGGATAAGATTTCTTTGTGAGAGAATTGGAATCCTAAAATAAAAGTTCAATCTATCAAAATCAGAAATAATTTTGGTATTTAACTTGGTTCTCAGGTTGGTTAAATACCAGGGACATGACTAAGAGAGACAAGAAGGAGAAGTAGTTTGTAGAAAGAACATTGAATTAGGATCAAAAGTTCTTTCTTCTAATCCTATCGATGTGACTTGTTTGGCATTGGGTGAGTTATTAACATTTTAAGTCATTTTTCTATTCAGTAAAATGGAGGCAGCTTTACAGAATGAATAATAAATGTTTAGGGAGTTCGCAAATGCTAAATTATTATAATAACCTGAATTATTATTTTCTAATGGTTTCAAGCTAGCTACCATCCAAGTATTTATTTCATAGGGAAGAGGCAGTTTGAAATGGCTTCAACAGTCAAATCACAGCATGGGACGTGCTCATAGTTTGTAGCATAAACAGTCTTTACAAAATTCAATCTGGGGCCTCTGGGTCCTCCCTGAGATTTGCATTTGTATCCATTCTAACTCCAGCCAAACTCTTAAGTCACAGGAGGTACCTGTCTGTGGGAAGTTATTTAATCAGCTTACAATGTTTGCTCCACATGAGAAAAGTATGACATGAAATGACAAGAAGCTAAAGTATAGCAAGGGAGATGGTCTCTACTTGTTATATTTGTTTACTAATATCTTGCATGGATCAGTATTTTATAGTTAGGCAGGGTAGATATTATTCCAATTATATTGAAAAAGATGCTATCTTACCAAAGCTTTGCTAGCAAGATATTTCTAGTGCATGAGATGACAGGCCAGGATGAGTAGCAGAGCTAGTTACTAGCAATTAGTCTTGATGGCATTACATTACAATCTTCTCTCTTTTTTTTCCTTCCATCCCAATCTCTATCTCTCTCCCAACCTTGAATTTACATATCTAAAAGTTAACAAAATAAAATATTTTGGCTAAATAATATAAAATGATACAAAGAAACTTTGCCCAGAAGACAGAGGTCTACAAGTATGTTTTTAAAGTTTTTCTCGGGATTTTCAAAAAATCAGAGTCACACTATGAAAACAAACCACTTCATTTGGAGGGAATGTCACTCACTTAGTAGCATTAATAATAATGAAAGGAAAGCAAAATAAGCTTTGTGTTTGGGTCAGTTGTCATCTCTACTAATAGATTTCAGAAGGTAATTTTACCAGTCATTTTTAGGATTTAGTATATAAAAATCTGTTAACTAGTCTACTAATAAGATTCCAGAATAATCCCTTATTGAGTTCCCTGAAGACATTTTTTTTTTCCTTTCCCTTAGATCCTTCTTTTTTGATTCCGGTGTTTCTGCTGCTGCCAGAACTCTTTTTCTTAAACAACTTATCGCTGATTATGCCATTTACTTTGTTTGAAAATCTCTATTAACTTCCCACAGCCTTCAAAGAAACATTACCAAAGTCTCTAGCTTGGCATTCAATGTCCTTCCTAATCTGACCTGAATTTACTTATCTAACCTGAAGTTCATGAACAAATCCAAACTTCACAGACCTACCTTTCTGACTCTTTAGGTGTTCATGCTTCACTTTCAACTGATGTTCCATATCTTTCATAGGACCAAATTATTGAAAATACGATCTTTTTGTCCAGAATATCATTCCTTCTTCTTGGCAAATTCTGCTCAGGTTTCCAGGCCAAGTGTAACTTTCTATTTTTATGTGAACTCTGTCCTGAATCCTAAGCAGTCAGTCTTTGCTTCGTCTGAGTTCCAGAAGATAGTCTGGACCAATGTGGGAAAACTGAATACATTACAAGAATCGTACCGTTCCAGACTTCAAAAATTTATGGAATTCACAGAGACTAGGTGAAATAAAAGTACAAGAAGAACTGTACACAAGCGATATGTAGATCACCAGATATTTTTCTTGCAAAGGAATTACCAATTCTGAGTTTGAGCTGAGGGTCAGGCATGGCCCATGTGCAGAACTTCTGATGAGAAGAGAGAATCAGGAAGGTCTTCTGCCATTTTGTGAGCCTGGAGAAGAACACCAGAATCTTGAGGGACCACAGCCATGCAATTCTTAATAACATAATTTGAGTTCACATGGAACATTTACCAAAATCAACTGCTTGATAGACCATAAAAAACCTCTAGAAATACAGGAATACTTTTGAGTATATTCTCTGATCACAATGGAATTAAGTTAGATGATAACAAGAAAAGCCACAGTCATCTGGAAATTAAATATACATTTCTGAGTAATACATGCATAATTAAAAAATTAAAATGAAAATTAGTTTGAACTGAATCATAATGAAAATACAGGATATTTAAACTTGTAGAATGTAACTAAAGCATTGTAAAAGCAGTGTTTACAGGGACGAGTATACTTGTAAATACAAATACTGGGAAAAAATAGTTGAAAATTAAAGACTGAAAATTCCAACTCAAGAAGCTAGAAAAAAAACAGCATATCAATTATCAAAAAACAAGAAAAGGAAAATAAAGAATAGAGCAGAAATCAGTGTCATAAAATGAGAAAAATCAATTCGGCCAAAAGCTTTTGTTAAAGAAAAGGTTAATAAAATGAATAAAACCATAGTAAGAATGTTTAATAAAAATGAGGAAAAGCATAAATTGCCATTGATAGAAATTTGAATTCATTATTAAAAATCTTCACACAAAGAAAATGCTTCACCAGAGAATTCTTCACAAATTTAGGAAGGAAATTAGCATCTAATTTCAGCAACCTTTTTCAGATAATAGAAAATGAGGAAATTCTTCCCAGTTACTTTTTTTAATGAAGCTAACCCAATTCAAAAGCTGACAAAGATGTTGTGAAAAGAAAAATTTGAGACTAATCTCTCTCACAATCATAGAGGTAAAAATTCTTAACAAAATGTTACTAATTAATTCAAGTGATTTACAAAAATAAAAATACAACACAACAAAGTGAAGTTTATTTCATTTATGAGAGACTGATTTCACATTTCAAATTCAATGTAATTTACCACAATAATAGAGAAAAATAATTTTTTCTCAGTAAAGTCAGAATAAACTTTTGGTTAAATATCCTGTCTTGATAAATTCTTAACAAAAGAGTTGTATAAAAGAAACACTCTTAGCCAGGCTCCGTGGCTCAGCCTGTAATCCCGCACCTTTGGGAGGCTGAGGTGAGTGGATTGCCTGAGCCCGCGGGTTCGAGACCCGCCTGGGCAGGGAGACCTCATCTCTACAATAAATAAATAAATAAAAAAAATCAGCTGGGTGTGGTAACGCATGCCTGTAATTCCGGTTACTTGGAAGGCTGAGGCGGAAGGATCTTGGAGCCCAGCAGGTCTAGGCTGCGGTGGCCGGGAGCGGCCACTGCACTCCAGTCTGGGCGACAGAGTGAGACTCCAACTCAAAAAGAAAAGAAAAGAAACACTCTTAATCTGATAAAGAATAATTAAAAAATACCAACAACAAATATTATTTTTGTTAAATGGTACAATATTGAAAACTTTCCCCTTAAGATCAGAGGCTATACATGTACACCTACTGTCACCATTTTTATTTAAATTTGTGCTAGAGGTTTTACTCAGTGCAATAAGATAAGAAAAAAATCTACAGGGATTCTAAATAAAGAAAAAAAACTCATTATCAGCAAATTTTATACCTGGAAGTCCAAAACAATTTATGGATGGACTATTAGAATCCATAAATGAATTTAGAAAAGTTACTGGGTGAAAGATCAATTTCTAAAATTAATTGTATTTCTACATGCCAGCCACGCAAATAGTAAACACAAATTGAAATTTGCTATTTGCAATAACACAAAACTGTAAAATGTCAAGCAATAAATTTTCATTAAGTTGTGGGGAGGAACTGTATTCTGAAACTAAATGATACAATTGAGAGAAAGCAAAGAATACCTAAATAAACAAAGCGCTATTGCTGTCCAATAGTGTAATTAAAGATTGAAAATTCATCCCAAATTGATCATTGACTCAATAAATACCAATGAATATTCTAGCACAAAATTTTGTGGAAATTTAGCAGAAGATTTAAAAATTCTTATGCAAATGCTAAGTACCAACAACAGAGACAAACATTTTTAAGAAAATTATAAATGCCTTGAGGATGTAGTTGATTATCTGATTCCTAACAGTGATGATAACACATTGCAGTTGGAAATATGTATTACTTTCAAGAAATATGCACACCAAAAAGTATGCTAACCCCTACCTCACATCACATACCAAAATCAATTCTGAAACATGAGTTTCAGATTTAAAGGTGAAAGATAAACAAAATCCTTGGAAAGGAAATACAGAACATTTTTGACCTTGATTTAGCAGATTTAAAAATGATACCTAGAAGTGATCAACAGGACAATGTAAAAATTACAAACTTTTGTCATCAAAAGTCAATATTAAAAAAGTAAAAATGAAACCCACAGAGTGTGAGGAGATATATGAAATGAATGACAAAACTCACATTTAGAATATCTAAAGGTATCCTAACATCAATAAGATAAAATGCAAACACATACATACACATATCTTGTATATGCAAACACACATAAAATACTATGTGAGGTAATGGATGTATTCGATGACGTGATTGTGGTAATCATTTCACAGTGTATATGCATATCAAATCACCGTAGTGCACACCTTGGACATATACAATTTCTATTTGTCAATTACAACTCAATGAAACCTGCAAAAAAAGAAACTAGAAGTTACCAAGAATCAAGACACTATCCTCATATTCATATGTATTTAGGGGTCGTTTTGCTTTCAGAATACACTTTTTTCATGTGTAGAATGGCTCTTTGCATACAATATGTCATCAAGATTAAAACAATTATTGACGTTTTGCATATTTATCAAATAGAAACGGAATTGTGTTCAATGCTCTGAAGTGAAACTAATCAAGTCACGCCACTTTTTTTTTTTTTGAGTTGGAGTCTCACTCCATCGCCCAGACTGGAGTGCAGTGAAACGCTCCTGGCCACCGCAGCGTCGACCTGCTGGGCTCCAGAGATCCTACCGCCTCAGCCTTCCAAGTCGCTGGAACTACAGGCGCGCTCTACCACACACGGCCAGTTTTTGTTGTTGTTGTTGTTTTGTTTTCTGATTTATTGTAGAGACTAGGGTTCGCCAAGTTTCCCGGGCGGGTCTCGAACCCGTGGGCTCAAGCGATCACTCGCCTTGGCCTCCCAAAGTGCTGGGAGCTCAGCCATGCCACTTCTAACAAGAGCTTTCTCCTTCCCTTTGGTGATGGCTCAGTGTCACAGCCCACAATGAAGTCTGTTAGCATGAAAGTTGATAGCTTGACGTTTAGAACTCCCTCTTCTCTGGGGATTATGCTGTCACCCACATAAAGAATATACTCACACAGGAGCAAAATGGGAGTTTTAGCCAGTGATGCAAAACTTGCCTGCTTTGGGACAAGTAGATACATAATTTGTATTGAGGTATTTGAAAAATATTCATGAAAAATAAACTCTTTATGATATGATAAATTCTTTATGATATGATAAGTTCTTTATGATATAATAACAAGCATATTTTTTAGGACAAGCTTTATATTATATGACACTGATTGCCACAAAAGTCCTGTTTTGTAAATAATATAATACCTGCACCCCAGTTCCTTATAGTAATGTGAACAACAACAATATCTAGACACAAAATTGAAAAGAAGCTTGGGGAGCTCTAGTGTCTGACAGTTTATGCACCTATTAACTGAAGATGTCACTAGAAATATGATTGTATTGGTGGGGAGGAGGGGGGAGGCTTTGATGAGATGGCAGTGGCTAAAACAAAGGATAACATTGTCTCTTTGTATCTAGATCACTTTTCTTTAGATGATGAGGAATCTGCAATGCTCATTAACCCTTTGCTACCTTGATGCAAGAGACATGCATAGCTGCTAAAGTAGGCATTGGCACTTGATGCTTCATATGATTACAGTAAACAATTTTTTATCTTGTTTTGTTTATTTTGATTCAGGTTTGGGTGTCATAGAAAACACATTTTAAATTTTAAACCATTTGATTCAACTTGATAACTCTATCTGCCCTTTGGGGATATAACAAGGCATAGTAGGATAAGGTCATGTTTTCTGACTTCTCTCTTTCAATCTTGGACCGTACAAGAAGAATGAAGCCGTGTAGCCATGGAGGGCACAGCCAGTCGCCCAGCCCCTGCAAGGTGGCAGGCAGGGTCTCCTGTACTCAGGAATCCCATAGGGACTCTCAGATTCACCTTTATGAAACTTTGGCAGGCTAGCTTTTGTCCCCAGGGAAAAAGAGTGTTGTAAATGGACTGAGAAAAAAAATTGGCCCTGTATTAAAGGAACTCAGGCATGCTGAAAGGCTGTTTTGGTAAACCTCTGTGAGGATGAAAGAATGAGAATTCTGTGGAGTCTCCTTCTGCTGCACTGAACAGTTTTGTATTGCCTGCTGAGGTTTGCTAGACAGTTCTAATTTTCCCCTGTGCCCCTGGCAAGGTTGTGTGCTCTAAAGGTCAGCAAGGAGATTAATAAGAGTAGATGTAAGCAGAGTTTCCAGATTACCTCTTACCCACATATCATTCACACATTATTCACCAGTTCTTCTACCGTGTGTTGAGAACTGGGATAAGTGCTGGGAAGACACAGACAAGTATGACATGGGCTGTGTTCTGAAGGATCACCCAGCCTAACGGAGGAAGACAGGTGGGAAAACAAGTAAGGAACATGAAGTGTTGTGGTGACTCTGAGAAAATCAGGGTTAGGGTAAGAGAGTAGTCATGTCTGCCTGGAACATGGTCTTTAAACATTTTGTCCAATGGGTCCCTTTGAAAGGGCGAAATTTAGTGAAATGTTAAGTCTAATTTTAAGCAAATGCTCATCAGAAATATTAATTAAATATATAACCAAGTGTGACAGTGTTTGGACCATAGTTAAATAATAGAGTAGTAGTTACTGCCCTAATTTTTGAGCATGAAAAAAGGAAATGAATATATATTTTTCTAGGTTACTCCTAAAATGCCATGGTATCAAAAAAAACCTGGGTCATTGGTTCTGAACTTAGCTTTGAAACTGTGTGATGTTGGCCAGGTCTACTAAACTTTGGCCTCAGTTTCCCTATATATAAAAAGCAAGAAAGTCCTCCAATTTAAATTGTAATGATTACACAAAAACTCAAGGTAGCCTAAAGGTAGAGAAAAATAAATAGTGTAAATTCTTAAAAATATTTTTCTGTGTATAAGCAGACTTCAGAGAGCAAGTGAATGAATTTGGACCACACTTGGAATTCAAAACAAATTGGAAGCCAGATGGTTGATACCCATAATTCCCTCATGAGACAACTCTCAGGAAGTCCATCTGCTTGAATTCCTCGTTTCCTCATGGAAGTTAGGATTTCTAGACATTCATAATCTCATGAATCATTTCATTTTTTTTCCTGTTTTCTCATAAGTGCCAAAGAAAATGTCTCCTAAGAAATAGAAAGAATCTAAATTCTGACTGGTATCCCTGGAGTATGTAATAAATGGTCCTCATCATGAATATCATTAGAAAACTCAGAAGAGCAAAAGGTACATTTTTCCATTTTATAAATTAATACACCAGCTAGCCAAAACTTTGAAACTTGATTTAAAATCAATTTCCCATTTCTAGTTTCTTCCCCTGTCCAATCCATTAATTAAAGCAACTCTGTTCAGTAGAACTTTCTATGACAATAGAAATGTTATGTATCTTTTCTTCCCACAACAGAAGCTAACTGTTGAGCACTACTGAACATTTGAAATATGAATAATGCGACTGAGGAACCAAACTTTTTGTTTTATTTGAATTTAATTTAAATTTAAACTTAACTTCAGCACTGGTGGCTTCTGCAGTGAACATTGTACTTCTGAAGCATAGCCTTGACCATGTCCTTCCTTTACTCAAAATATACTACAGCTTTGCTCTACTTGAATTGTGCCATTAAAGTGTCTTAGGTTGGCATTCAAGAAATTCCATAACCTGTTCTCAAATTTTGCTCTCAAATTTTATGTAATAAGATCATTCAAAGTAAATATTTGCTGTTCTCAAACCTATCTCCTAGCATATTCTCCAGCAAATTTTCTTTATGGTGTTTTACTTTTTGGTTTTTGTTTTGTTTTGTTTTGTTTTTTGAGTTGGAGTCTCACTCTGTCGCCCAGACTGGAGTGCAGTGGCCGCTCCCGGCCACTGCAGCCTCGACCTGCTGGGCTCCGGCGGTCCTTCCGCCTCAGCCTTCCCAATAGCTGGAATTACAGGCACGTGCTACCACGCCCGGCTGATTTTTTGATTTATTGTAGAGATGAGGTCTCGCTGCCCAGGCGGATCTCGAACCCGCGGGCTCAGGCAATCCACTCAACCTCAGCTTCCCAAAGGCGCGGGATTTCAGGCTGAGCCACCGAGCACGGCTTACTTTTTGTTTTTGATGATAATGACACTTTGTTCATCCATCAAATTTTAACTAATATTGAAATAGCTCAAGTCTTTTTATCTCACCTGCATAAGGTTTTGCCTTATTTATGTCCGTTAGTGTCCTTCACACTCGTAAAGTCTCATAATTCTTTCTTATAATATTTAGTACATTTTACTGTATATTTTAACATTTGTGTGCATATGTTAAGTTCACTACTTAATTGTAATCTTCGTGAAACTGTTATCCTGGTCAAATTTAACTTTTTATTCATGTTGGCTCCTTCCATATAGAAGGAATATAAATTAATCATTAAGCAAAAGCCAGTAGAGTTGGGTTTCAATGACAGTTACTTTACTTACTATTTGTGTAATTGATTAACACAATGTCAGGCACATAGAACGTGCTCAATGAATGCAAACTATTAAGTAAGCACTAAAGATATAAGTTTAAGATTTTCACAGAAGCATAACTACCTTTGATGCATAAGTGAAAGGTCATATTTCTTTATTGGAAGAAAAACAAGATCAGCAAATATCTCATCCTCTTTATAGAAAAATATTTTATACTCCTTGTAGAAAAAAAGCTTGTTCACTCTACACAGCAGGAATTCTTGGTCTACATTCCTCTCTCTCTATCTCCCCATCACTGTAAGGTGGTGTTTGGGTCAGAATGTCAAGAAAGAAGACTTGAAACTTAGTCCAGGGCAGGAACAGCAGCAGGTCATCAGGGAGCTGTTCCCCGGTAAAGGCAACCCCACATCCAGGAAAAGCATGTGTTTTCCTGCCTTCCTGCCAGCCACTGTGTTCTCATGCCAAAACCCACTGTTTGAAGTACTGGAGTTGAAGAGCTTATTTTTTTTTTTTTTTTGGCCCGTAGCTTGAATGGAATTATAAAGATGTGTAGGTAAAAATGAAAGAGCGCAGATTTAAAGGGAATCTGTCCTTTCAAGCATTACAGAGAATTTTTTGTTCTCTGCTTTTGGACACTAATGTTTGGGTTGATTATTTAGACTGACTTTCACAATGGCTGAAATCGAAAGCTTTCAAAACTGTAGAGAACTTAAAGATTGTGTTCAAAGACATATTTAGTAAAATATTGGTCACTCTTTTTAAATTATCAAATACTTGATTCAAAAATACTTCTGAAGAAATCTTATCTGCAGAAAATCACTTGAACTAACTTCTAACTTACTTTTAGCCAGTAATAGTAGCTAATCTGCTTTAATGAACAAATATGATTAAAATAATCTGGTTTGAATCCCAGTTTTCTATTTACTTACTATGTAAATAATTTTCTTATCTGTTAGAGTCAGCTCCTCCAAGGTTTGAATCTGCGTTGGGCCACTTAAGGCTTCGCCTCACTCACAAGTTACTTAACTTCGCTAAGCCTAAGTTTTCTTGTTTGTGAAATAAACTACTTAATAATAAGAATTCTCACCTCACAAAAATGTGTTTGCATTTGTATAATGTTTAGGGACTGCTCCTTCTCTGACTGGACTCTGTGTAAGCCCTCTATGTTGACTGTACTATTTTTAAAACTTTTATTTAGAAATGTTTGCTTTATTGAAAAGTTGCAAGGGTAGTGCAAAGATCTACCATATAGTATTTACCTGGGTTTGCTAATCAGTTGGTAGTATTTTGTTTCAGTTGCTTTATCATTTGTGCTCTTTCTCCATTATCATAAATATGTGTGTATATTAATTTTGAACTATTTGAAAGAAAGACAGTCATGTCTCTTTATCTCAAAAACTTTAGTGTGCATTTTCTGACAGTCTTTTTCATAACTATGGTAGTTATTAACCTCATAAAATTTGATATTGATAAAATACGTTAATCTATAGTCCATACTCCAAATTTGTGGGTTGACTCAGTTATGTTCTTTATAACATGTTTTTTCATTCAGTACAGGATCTAACTCAAGATAAAATATTACATTTAGTTGTTCTGACTCTCATTTTCTTTCATCTGGAACTATTCTTGAGCCTTTCGACGTTAATATAGGTGAGAAACTTTAAAAACCCACAAACTCACTAATTTAGCAACAATTCATGGATACATTCTCTTTGTAAGGAGTCCAGAAACTAAGGGAAAAGCTTTTGCACTCCAGATGACCACAAACCACAGTCAGGGAAGCCAGAGAGCAGACTGGGGACAATCTCTTCTAGGTGTTTCTGCTGCCCTTTGCACAGAACCACAGGATTAAAAACCCAACTAATGCATTAGGACATTCAGTGTAGTTGTGCCCAGATATTTTCATATGAAAATAATTACTTTACTACAAGTTATTTTTTACATCTTTTTGATACTATATCTAAGATATGACAACAATTTCTTTTAGATTCTGCACATAAATAAGGTATATTGTATTATATATTATAAATATTTGTTATGAAAAGACTACTAGACTACAAATAGAGACTCAGTAGTGTACACTCTAGGGGTAGACACAGTATTTTACTATATATTTCTGTTATTGATTATCAGTGAGTCCATATGACTTTATTTTTTAAAAAATGGAATGACTTTGCCATAAAATATACAGATTTCATATAAAGACTCTCCCTCTCTTCTATCCAGAAGCCCTTGGGAGTTAATTCTGAAGTCAGTATAAAATAATGGTGGTGGTTGTCCAGATATTTTCAGGTATAGCAACTCTGAAGAAAGCTTCATGACAAAGGTGACAGAAATATTTTGTGGTTGAAGCACAAAACCAATATTGAGATGGTGGGGCTGAGTATTTGACCTCTAGGAAATAGAAATTAAACCGGGCTCGGTGGCTTAGCTTGTAATCCCGCGCTTCGGGAGGCTGTGGTGAGTGGATTGCCTGAGCCTGCGGGTTCGAGACCCTCCAGGGCACCTTGGCGAGATCTCATCTCTACAATAAATCAAAAACTAGCCGGGCATGGTAGTGCGCGCCTGTAGTTCCAGCTACTTGCAAGGCTGAGGTGGAAGGATCGCTGGAGCCCAGCAGGTCGAGGCTGCGGTGGACAGGAGCAGCCACTGCATTCCAGTTTGGGCGACAGAGTAAGACTCCAACTCAAAAAAAAGAAAAAAGAAAATAGAAATTAAGGCAGAAATTAAGTTTGAGGGTAGAGATACTTATTGAAATGAAAACATGATATTGGTAGGACAGAACAAGGGGCATGCTATGGTGACTGAGTCTCCACAGGCATTGATTTTTGGAGGGAAATTGGGAGTTTGAAGTACTTCGGAATCTTCTCTTCAGTTGTTTGTATGTTGATTATTCTTTGAAAGAAAAGGACTTTCTTTCCATTTTGGTGGACCACAGTTGATCTAATTTCAAGATCTCAATTTAATGAGATTTCCCATGATGTCACTCTACCTCTCTGGGGTTCTAAAATTATGGGAAGACACTGGGTTGATGGGAGAGGTTAAGAAAACATGCAACCTTACTACCCACCCAACATCTCTGTAAATATCCAATTGATATCATCAATAGACGAATTCTCAATACAAAGAAACTTGAGATTTAGTCTTTTGCTCCTGAAACACCAAAAGCTCAAATACTTTTGGAATATCTTCTGAAATTTTCCAAAGTTTTGTATTAGTTCACCTGATCTTATTTTCAGATTCATACTAGAATTTCTGCTTGTATCATTGTAAGTAGCCCATTCTCAGCTTTAGCCTATTAAGCAGTCCATTTTATTTTATTTTATTTATTATTATTATTTTTTTTGAGTTGGAATCTCACTCTGTCACCCAGACTGGAGTGCAGTGGCCGCTCCCGGCCACCGCATCCTCGCCTGCTGGGCTCCAGCGATCCTTTCGCCTCAGCCTTCCGAGTAGCCGGAATTACAGGCGCGCGCTACCACGCCTGGCTGATTTCTTTTATTTATTGTAGAGATGAGGTCTCGCTGCCCAGGCGGGTCTCGAACCCGCGGGCTCAGGCAATCCACTCACCTCAGTCTCCCAAAGGCGCGGGATTACAGGCTGAGCCACCGAGCCCGGCTTAAGCAGTGCATTTTAAAATAAAGTTGTTGTTTTATAACCAAAGTGTGAAAGTTTCTACACACACACACACACACACACACACACACACACACACACACACACACACAGAAAGCCTAAGTTAGTCTAGTCTATATTATCAGCTCAAGTAGTTCACTTAATTACGTTCTTCTACCTTTTCAAATTATTACCCTATTTTCAATGAGAATGTCTGCCAAATTGAAACTCATGTTTGTAAAAATACCTTTTACAAGATATTTGCCAATGGTACAAAATATTTTCCCAGCAACTAGAATCCATCCCTTTCTCTGCATCTAGTAAATTTGTAATTTCTGCCAATATGCTAAGAAAATTCTTGAAATGTCTCTGCAACTATCCTCTTTTTCTATCTTTTTGCTGGGCTCCTAGTGTGGGCTTTGTAGCCTCATCTTCAGCTGTCTGCAATAACAGAGAACATTTTTTCAGTTATTTTTATTTGCTATTAGGAAAAACATGTTTTTTTCTTTTTTTAAAATTTGATTTTAAAAGTTTTTTTTTAAAATTCTGTATTCCCTGATATCTCATTCTCTGTTCTGTTTATCCAGGACACTATCTATATACTAAGCCTTTCTTTTTTTTTTTTTTGAGTTGGCGTCTCACTCTGTCGCCCAGACTGTAGTGCAGTGGCCGCTCCCGGCCACCGCAGCCTCAACCTGCTGGGTTCCGGCGATCCTTCCGCCTCAGCCTTCCAAGTAACTGGAATTACAGGCATGCGCTACCACGCCCGACTGATTTTGTGATTTTATTGTTGAGATGAGGTCTCGCTGACCAGGCGGGTCTCGAACCCGCAGGCTCAGGCAATCCACTCACCTCAGCCTCCCAAAGGCGCGGGATTACAGGCTGAGCCACCAAGCCCAGCTTAAGCCTTTCAAAATAATATTTGGTATGAAGTCCCCTCCTCCAGAAAGTAAAGGGATAGAGCAGTAGTCTTCAAACTTCTTAGTTTCAGGGCTCCTTTAGTCTCTTAGAAAATAGTGAATATCTCAAAGAAATTTTTGCTTAGGTGATATAAATGTCAATATTTATTACATAGCAACTGAGAAAAATGTGTTAATTCATTTAAAATGAATATTAAGCCCATTATGTATTAAAATGGGTAGCATAAATTTTAGAAAAAATAATTTTATTTTTTGATAAAAATATTGTTAGTGAAAAATGTTGTGTTGTTTTAATCTCTTTAACGTATGGTTTAATAGAGAGGACAATTACATTTTCATATTTGGCTTACAGTCAATCCATTATGACTTTTGGTTGAAGTATAAAAAGGAAATCTGGCTCATGTAGACATGAAATTGGAAAAAGAAGTGCATTAATGGCCTTTTCAATAATTCGTTTTTAAACTGAAATATGTGATAGGTTCTTAAAGGCTAATTGTAATGTGGATTTGAAGATATATCTTTTAATAACACTTAAATACTCTGTCAATAATCTTCTCGTACTCTGTTACTATAAAAACCACTACCTTCTTTTGCACTTTAAAAGGATCTTTTACCCTTGCATGATTTTGTAACTTCATTCATTGTTTATTTGAAAAATATTGGTCCACTGGTTTATACATATCTTATAAGTGTTGAGACATTTTACAAACATTTTTTAAAAGCCCACAGCTGTTAAATAACCCCACTAACCTCATTTTAAAAATTGAATGCAAGGATGCTGCTAAGCACATAGTAGCTGGTAAAAATTTCTAAAATTTCAATTTTGCTTGAAAATTCTCCCTGGCAACAGATATTATTAGTTGATTTCCTTGAGGTGATAGGGTCACTTCACTCATTTTTGAAAAGAAATTCTGCCAAATGCACACTTAAAAAAAACTTTATTGAGATATAATTCATGTGCCATAAAAATCAATCAATTTGAGTTTCATAAATCAATGTTGTTGTTTTTTTACATCCACAGAATTTGTAATCATCACTACAATTTTAAGACATTTTCATTAACCCCAAAAGAAATCTCATTTTCATTAGTAATCATTTTAGCCTAATCTCCAAATCCTAGAAAACAACTAGTTTCTGTATCTATGGATTTACCTAGGTTGGACAATTTATGTAAAAGTATTCATACAATGCATAGTGTTTTGTGACTGATTTCCTTCACAATATTTTCAAGATTCATTCATGTTATGGCATTTATCTGTACTCATTTTGTTAATGGATAAATAATATTCCATTATATGAATGTACTATATTTTATTTATTAGTTCATCAGATGATGGACATTTTGTTGTTTCCACTTTTGACTATTATGAATAATGCTGCTATGAATGAATATGTACATGTATTTGGGTGGACATGTTTTCAGTTTTCTTGGGTGCGTAACTAGGAATGAAATACTGGATCATATAGTAATTCTATGTTTAGCATTTTGAGGTACTGCAAAACTGTTTCCTATAGTCTGCTTTTTTTTTTTTTTTTTAAGCAGGATTTATTGAGAAGACAGAAAAGCTCCCACAGTGGGAAGGACAACCCTCCACAGTGTGCCACTTTACATGGCATTCCTGCGAGCAATGTATAAGGGCTCAATTTCTCTACATCATTGTCAAACAGTTGTTGTCTGACTTTTTTTATTATAACCATCCTAGTGGGTATGAAATGAAATTCCATGGCATTTCCCAATCAGCTAATGATGTTCAGCATTTTTTCATGTATTATTGGCCATATATTTATATCCTCTTTTGAGATCTTATCAGAACCTTTGCCCATCTTTTAATGGGTGCATTTTCTTTTTATTGTTCATTTTCAGTGTTCTTTATGTAGTCTAAAAATAGATCAGATTATGATTTGCCAATATTTTTTCCCATTATATAGTTTGTCTTTTTTACTCTCTTGATAGTCTCCCCTGAAGCATAAAAGTTTTTAACTTTAATTAAGCCTAATTTATCTATGTTTTCTTTTGTCAATTGTGCTTTTGGTGTTATATCTAAGAAACTATTTCCTAACCTATGATCACAAAGATTTATTGCTATATTTTGTCCCAAGTACATTTCAGTTTTAACTTTTCAATTTAGATATATGTTAATTTTTATAAATCATGTGTAGTAGGGTTTCAAACTTCTTTTTTCATATCTGGATAACTAGTTTTCCAGCATTATTTGTTGAAAAGATTCTTCTTTCCCTCATGGAAGTATCTTGGCACCCTTATCAAAAGTCAAATGACCTTAAATGTAAGAGTTTACCTCTGGGCCGGGCGCGGTGGCTGAGCCTGTAATCCCAGCACTTTGGGAGGCCAAGGCGAGAGGATTGCCTGAGCCTGGGAGGTTAAGACCAGACTGGGCAACTTGGTGAGACCTCGTCTCTACAATAAATCAAAAACTAGCCCAGCGTGGTGTCGTGCGTCTGTAGTTCCTGCTACTTGGAAGGCTGAGGCGGAAGGATCGCCTAAACCCAGCACATTGAGGCTGCAGTGGTAGCGAGCACGCAACTGCACTCCAGCCTGCACGACAAGAGTGAGACTCCAACACAAAAAAAACCCCCAGAAAAACAAAAAGAATTCACCTCTGGCTTCTCCAATTATTTCATAGATTTGTATGTCTACCTTACATCACACTGCCTTAACTACTTTACTTTGTGGTAAGTTTCAAAATTCAGAAATATGAGTCCTCCAAGTTTGTGCGTTTCCAAAATTGTTTTGGTTCTTTATATACGCACTTCTAAATAACCATAGTTTGTTTGTTGGTTTTTCTTTCAAGTAAAAATTTTATGTTCTATGTTAAAGTATCTAATTCAGCCCTAAATTCAGTATCTCAAGTGTTTTTCCTCAAGACCATCATTGTATTTGATAATATGTAGAAGAAATCCTTTACCTCTTATTTTATTGCATGGAATATTAAAGGGTGTGTACTCAAAATTCAAGAATTAATAAAATTAATAAATTTTGCTGCTTTATCAAGAAACTTTTCTCCCCAAATGGGTGGCAGTAAAGAATAAAATGGCTACTCGTACATTTTGATGCCACTGCCTTGGTTTCTGTTAAGGCACCATTGATTTTGCACGATCAGTATAAATGTCAATAAAAAGGAAGATAAAATTCTTGAGCATATATTTGGTAATATCAAAGCTGATTTTAAAAATTCTGTGATAAGCCAACTTTTAAAATATTATTTTGCTTGCTTTATAAAAACAAAACAATGTTTAAAAATATTTTCATTATATAGTTAAGTTATAAAACATGACATTTTAATATACTTATCTTGATATACATATACACAGCAAAGTGATTACTACAGTCAAGCAACTTAACATATCCATCATCAGAGTTTTAATTCGTTTTATTATGCATGTTTTTAAAAGTACCTACTCTAAAAGTAATTGTCCAGCTAATCTTGTCATGATTATGAATATTTACCTCTGATAGAAACTACAGTTGCTATTATTGGTGCCATTATAACATGGATAAGAATACTTAAGTCTTAAAATACTTCCTTGAACCATAATAGTCTGTGATTGTGTAACAAAATATTTTTTACACATAACATAATTTGTGGCTCTGGTATTTGAGATAGCATAAAACATTTTAGACAAAGTGTCCTTTCAGTGAAATTTACAATTTTTCAACTAGTAATTACCAAATGCCAGAATTAATTTTTCTCAGATAATTATTCTTTTAGCACAGTTGACAATTCCAGGCATTTAACTCATTCATTAAAATGCAATAATGATTTCTCCAATGGTTTTCACTACCACTAATGACATGCATTATTATGCATCACTAATTTCCATAAAGAATAATGAGATACTATTTTACTGGCATTTATTTTTACAGGGCTAAAGTTTGTTGCATGCTTATGAGGAAATGACAAAAGAGCCCAGGCCAAATTAACCTCAGAGTTTTTTGTTTTTTTCCCTATAGAGTAAATAACTTGCTATGTAAGTATTTGATACCATAGTTGCTACTGAATATTTTTATTATTGCATATTTTTCACTATTATTAGAACTAGTAAATGTCTCAGAAGGACAATAGTTAAATTATTAAAAATGAATATATGTGATGATTAATTAGGAGCAAACTTCGAACTAATAAACAAAGTATTTTAAATTCCAACTTTAAAGAATATGTTCAGATCAAATGCTGTAAACTTTTTCTTTGATATTTTGCATTTGTTATCACGGTTACTTTCTCCAGTTGCTGCTTCTTAATTTCAAAACAAGTCAATTAACTTACTGAACTATCTATTTTAAATACTTTCCTGTGTAAAATGTTTTATGATGCTGTTGTTTCAGTGGTTACATTAGCATTCACTAAAATAACAATTACTTTTTGATAAAGGTAAATTTTAGAAGTAGAGCCACTAAAACAAAAGAATCAGGTTGCTCTCACTTTTATCTAAAAAAATCATTTTCAGTTTTACAAACTCAAGATAGAGAATTAATATAATACCTGAGAGTTTAAGGCTGAATGGACAACATAGCAAAGTGTACACACATGTTCATTATTCAGTTGGAAAATTACTAATTGGCATGAAATATTTCATTGGATAAGGTGTGCTTTACTCAAAATGATACGATTTCTCTTTAAGATTACAGGTTCTCATTACAAAGGTGCTATTTTAGCCCTGTTTATAGGAAGGAGCAGTGACATGCAGGGACTGATTAGCTTAATCACAGATGTGTTTGCCTTAGGGAAGTAGCAGTAGCCTAATTTTCCTCATAAAGGTAACAGCCAGGAGTCAAATTATTTTTAATCCAAAGCCACGGCTCTTCCAATTCTGGTAGTTCTTTGATTAAATTGGAATATAGTAGAGAGGAAAAGGAGATTGTGTCTAGAAACATTTAATGACCACACGTTTTTTCTAAGGCTAAAACATTAATTCTGCATATTACTAGAGACTGGCTCTCACTAGACCCATCAGTAGGCAACACACATTTGTATAGCACTTGAAAATTTTGTTTGCATCAGTCATCAGCACATGGTTGCATAATGAGGGTGGGTATTTTTCAGAAAGAGAACACACATTTAATTTGACATTTTCTTGTTGAACTTGAGGCAACCAGCTTTCCTGGTTTTATTCCATCTTTCATCCCACCAAAATTTCCCTCCTACTCATCAAATAATCATGGCATTCTTCACCATAAAACACAGGCAGATGGGTTCTTGTGTCATTATTTGTAATCCAATGGAAAAGATCTGTTTTTCTTCTGGCCCCCATTCCATATTTCTCTCAAATCAACATTCAGTTCTTTAAATTGACAAACTTTCTTTCTCTTAGCAATAAAATGAAATTTACCGATAGCATTTTTAGCAGCTTTCTCATGTACTTTCTAGTCCTGCATAATCTGGGTAAGAGTAGTTCATATAAAGTGTTGGAACTCTTTTACTTAATTCAATAACAATAGCACACTTTTAAAGACAAGTATCAAATAAGTGCTATATAATAATAATTTTATTGGAGTCAAGTCATCTGCTCTTTCCCATAAATGTAAATGCTTCATTATTTAAGCATGCATTTAAAAACCATTTATATGTCTTCCATTTATGCTTTACCATCTACTCTGAATTACCTCATAATTGGATTATTCCTCATTTTATTTTAAAAATTGCTTGAAGCATCAAATTGCTGAGTGTTAAGAGGTTATCCCTTAAGAGTAGCTGTTAGAATTTCTTGGAAATGATTATCCCAACACTCATGTTACATTTTTTTCTTTCCTTATTAGTATGCACAAATTTTTTTGTTGATTAAGAGAAAGAAATGCAATATTATGTCTTTAAACCATCCAATCAATATACAAATACCCATATCTATGAATTTCTACAGAAAACTACATACATCTAATGAGTAAAAAAAATAAACTGAGCAAGCCTCATTTGCTGGCAACATATGAAATATGGGAGCTATGACAAATAATAAAAATCCATTTAATACAAAGCAGCATTTCTTCATTCTGTGTATTTATGAAAAATTTCATTGTATATCTCCCAGAAAGTGAGACTGTCTTCAAAGTTCATGGCAGTTGATTGGACATTGTTAAATCTTTGCATGGGCATGTGTCTAGATTTTTTTGATTTACCATGGTGAAATGTATATCATATCTTTGTTGACATTCTAACCTGATTGTATCACAAAGTATAGGTATCTCTCAACAGGGAAGGGGCAAGAGAGGGTGGCAATTATATAAGAAAACCAGTTTTCCCGGCTCATTTATTTGTATTTTTAGCTTGCCCCGAGTCTACTATCATCTTTCTATCTTTCCATCCCATCCATGAAAATAATTTGAAAAAAGTGCCTCATAAGAAATGTAAACTTCCCAGAGATAGGTAACAAATGAAATTTACCAGTGTGTGATTTTCACCAAAGGGCAACTACTCCGGTAACTCTCTTTCAGTCAGATAAACAAAATGCTGGTTATTATATTTTAAGTTGCCTATTGCATACATAGCATAGTGCTTGGTGATGGGTAAAGTTAATTATAAAAAGGCAAAACATCTCTGCTTCAGAGATTTTATGTTCTAAAAACAACTTGATATAGTTATTTTTGATAAATGATAAAAATGAGTTGCAAGTGGCATAAAGATTTTTACTCAACTGATAGATTTTTCTTTAAGTGGATTGTTATCCAGCATCATGTAGTGAAAGATTCATCTTACTGGGAATTAGGAAACTGCTGATTTTGACTCTGGCTTGATTGGGTGTGACCTTGGTTATGTCATTGAATATCTCCAGGTCTCAAATTTCTTGTCTAAAGAAAACAAAAATGATTGAATGATACCTAATTCATAGTCATTAATCTACATTAGTTGATATGAAGAAAAATGTCCTTTTTAAGGACATTTTCACATTAAAATGTTTAATGATTTCTTTTTTATCATACCTTTTAAATTTATGTCTGGTGCTTAAGATCTTCATGTATAACACACACACACACACACACACACACACACACACACACACAATACATGTACATATATATTATTTAAACCAAGGAAATAACTATTGATTTTTTTCCACATGGTTAAACTCATGTCAGGATATCTATTTCTTGTAGCACCCTCAGAAGTATAATTACCCTTATTTTCCAGGTAAAGTTTTGGTGATAAATTTAGTAGCTAACTCAGGGTCATGTAATCAGTAAATGGGAAGCAGATACTAGCCCACACAGTTCGCCCTTGGGGTCCGCTTTCCTAATCCCTATATTGTATGCTAATATTACAGCATTGCTGACTTCACACTGCTGTCACTATCTTTCCCAAACAGAGGCCAGCCTATGTGTTCATCCCTTACTGCAAGTTTATATATTTTGTTCCCCACCCTTAATACCTTTCTCATATCTCTCCTCTCTAGACTCCAAGTGACGCAGTACTCCGGGCAGCTGCTGTACCAACTGATAGGAGTAGAGCTTTAAAAGAAATCCTGTGGCTCATCATTGTTTAAATGGCGGTGGCTCCACCTAGATTTCAAAGCCCTGACTGCTCATCAGGGCACCTGTGCTATGCCATAAGCTCCTCAACTGACATTTTATTTCTCACAAATTTGCAATGTCCCTGTATTCCCTTATAGGTAAATGTACCACCAAGTGTCCCCAAGTAAAAAATTTGGAGGAAAAGCGACCACTCCTTCTTCCTCATTATTTGTACCTGTTTTCCTCCATTCTCAGGGTCATTGACTCATCTTTCTCATCTGGATTACACTGTAGCTTTATTATCTGCTCCCTGTGTCTCCTGTCCAGTTCATTTGGCATAAATTTGACACTGTTCTTCAAAAAATTAGTATTTAGGTTCTTCCGTATTATTTTGAGCATAAAATCTAAGCCCCTTATTATAACTTCAAGACCTTTCCTGGTCTAATTCTTCTCCTGACACTCTTCACTTCAGGTAAGGTTCAGTAGCCCTCTCCAAGTCACCCAGGTCCCCCTCTGCATTCCTCCACTAGAATTATTAAGCAGGGCATGTTCTCTCAATGTTCAGCCTCTGTCGGCTGGGCAGTTTAGAGTCATAGTTAAACACTCAGGCGCTGAAGCTAGGCAGACTTGTTTTGTATCACTGACCCATCACTTACTAGCTTATTTGGATGAACTTGGGCAGGTAATTTGACTTCCTTGAGACTTAGTTTCCTCAACTATAAAATGGGAATACCAAAGGGCTTTCCTCACAGAGTTGTTAGGGTAATGAAACAATTAATATAAAGCCCTTTATATGTTGCCTGGAGTGCAGTAAATGCTTATAATTAATGTTGATACTACTACAATTGCAACTCAATTCTAATAATGAAATAAAAACTTAAAATGAATAAAAAATGAAGGAATGATGAATGAACAAAGTGCCTGGAACTGCATAACGTAAGGGAATCCACAATGTGTATAGGAATTTCTATAGAGGAAGAAATAGGTGCTATGGGTCAGAAACGAAGAGGTTCAGGATAAAACCAGGTAACTAAATACACATATTCAGATAAGTCAGTTTTCGGCCTGAAAATTGGTTCCACGGTTGATATTAGTTCAGTAAAAAAGAAACAATCTGAAGCTTGTTTTAGGTCAGGCTTCCATTTTCTATTTCCATTGCCATGTTCTTGCCCCTTGAGAGGAAATTTTTACTACTTCCAAGATTGTAATCTTTGTTCCTCTTTACTGACTTAGAATAAGCACAATGCACTTTCTATTGATAGAGCCATCTAAGGTTCCTGGCCTGGAGGGACACGGATGAAGGAAAGCTGGTGTCAGCACATTTAGGGCACATCAGAGAACAATTGAGCAGTGTGCAGAGGGTGTGCAATTACTGGCTCTCATTAGATACTTTTTAAATGTTTGCATGCTTGCCAGTGGCAAAGATGGCAAACTTCAAGTAATGGATTGAGAACAAAATTTTTATTATCACCCGCAGTTCTATAAAAAATTAGTGTTTAATATGTTTATCTTTTTTTTTTCTCTGAATGAAATTCCGCTTAAAACTCTTGGTAAGAGTCAATGTCTGTCTATAATCAGTATCTGGAGTCCTTAGCAGTTGGAGTGGCAGGGATTAACATGCATTTCTCTAAGTAGTAAAGTATAAACAGCAAGATAACACTAACATATTTACATTCTTTATCATTTACCCTGTGCATTCCCATCTAATTTGGGCTGTTGTCCACATATGACCTCATATGGAGAGTATAGGTATTTTTATTGCCTTCTTCTACACTTGGGAAAAATTTAGGATAACAGACTGTCAGTTGTTCAAATATACCCACAAGTAAGTGGTATTGTTAGGGTTATTGATAGGTCATGCATTCCCTATCTTTCCCTGCTCACCTCCAAATCCTAGTGGAAACTGATTTTTTATTAATAGATTTATAAATTAAAGAGGTGAGGAAAATTTAGAAAGATTGGGAGGACAAAATATCCCCCTAACCTCTACCAACCCACTCAGCCCCTGGTAACCAACATTCTGCTATCTACTTCTATGTGTTCAATTTTTTTTACACTCTGCATGGAAGAGAGGTCATGAGGTGTTTGTCCTTCTGTGTCTGGCTTATTCCATCTTGTCTACTTTTTAAGGCTCAAGAGTATTCCACTAAGTATAAATACTAAATTTTCTTCATTTATTCATCCCATTTTCTAAAGTTGTGGTGTGAGTAGTTGTGGATCTCTGAAATCGTCACATCCTACTTGCTTTCACCTTCAATGACGTGTTCAATAACCTAGTATATGATAGGCTCCGCACTAGGACTTAGAGGCACAGAGATGAATTTGAAACATTTCCCAACATCATCATTGGTTGAGAGATATATCAATGTAGTTTATAAAAAGGGAGGAGGGAATGAGTAAATTAATATTTGTGTCACTGCCAACTTTTCTAAGGAAACTAAAAGCTCTCTGTTGGCTGGGTACAGTGGTTCACACCTGTAATCCCAGTATTTTGGGAGGCAGAGGTGAGAGGATTGCCTGAGTCCATGGGTTCAAGATCAGCCTGGGCAACATGGCAAGACCTCATCTCTACAGTAAATCAAAAAATAATTAGTTGGGCATGGTGACGCGTGCCTCTGGTTCCAGCTACTTGGAAGACTGAGGTGGAAGTATCGTTTGAGCCCAGCAGATCGAGGCTGCCGTGGCAGTGAACATGCCACTGCACTCCAACCTGGGCAACAGAGTGAGATTCCTACTCAAAAATAAAAAATTAAAAAATTAAAAAATAAATTCTCTCTGTCCATTAGAAACAGGAAATTCCTTCAGTAACCAAGACCACAGCTGATGCTGGAGAGACCTTAGTACATTCTATGTCTACACTCCCTCCGTCAGCAGACTGCAGAGATTAGTTCACTTGGCAGCCTGGTGATAAATTTAATCTTCTAAGTCTCATATTCTTATCTTTGGCCACCATCCAATATATAAAACCCACTAGTCGTCTGCTCTTTCTTGCAGCCTTACCCTTCGAAACTTTCAGGCTTCCTCTTCCTGATAGGTTCGCCTCGTCAAATGCCTCCCAGACCAACTGTCTATAGCCTACTCTCAAAACTCCCTGTTCATAGTTAATTTTTTCAGTTTTCTCCAACTGATGGCCCTAGTTGAAACCAAGATATTCTTTGAATTTTTTTTGGCCACATAAATAAGAAAACCTAATATCAAGAAGGAGACAGTCATAAGAGTTTTGTGGAGTTATGACTCAATTATAAGAATTCTAAAAAAAAGAATTTTTTGTGTTATTGTTTTTAGAAGTCATGGGGCAAGACTTACCCAGGTGTGTTTCCATTGACCTTGAGGTCTATCAGTAGTAAGCATTAGACACCTGGCTTGATCTTCAAGTATCAGAGTGCCTTTAAAGTAAGAGCATAAGAGTAAGCTATGTAGTCATATCCAAGCTGTTTTATACTCCCGGATTTCTTTCTCTGACCAATGGTATGTCTGTTCTGCCTTATTATCACCTCATTTTTAAAGAATAAATTTCAAATAGCCTTGTTTCCTACCAGATATATTGTCCTTTTTTATTTTGGTTTGTGAACTTTTCTATATTTTTAAATTGACTTATGGTTTTTGTTTTTCATTTCACTTCTACTACCTCCTGAAATAAAGAATTTGGTATGTCTGCTTCTGCTGAATAAAGCACTAAATTAAATGTTGTGTTATTTTTAATCATTGAGTAATGAGGTATTCTGATTACCAGAAAAAAGTCAAGCTACACACATTCAAGAAATATGAACATAATAAAACTCACCTAATAATAATCTTGCTCTAATTTATACTTTTTTTGGATGACTCAAAAGGCAATTCAGGATCATACGTAAATCTCAGGGACAATGTGGCTTATGATAAATATGCAAAATTGTCAGTTAACAGATTTCAGATTCTCTGTGAAATATGCTTTATGTTTGAGTGTTTGAAAAGTATGTTAATGTAGAGTGCTTTATAAATAGAATTATAGGTGCTACTTCTGAGAAAATGAAAGAAGTAAAAGTCTCAAGATCATTTTCTTGAACTGCAGAAACTTCTTGAAGAAATTAAGTCACTAATCTATTTGCTAGGTTTCATTATCTATTTTCAAACACAAACTTCTTGTTTTTGCCTATGCCAGTAATATTCTCTCTAAATCTGCCTCCGATGTGCCGAGAAGACACAGTGTCAAAATAGAAAGAACTTGGGCATGGAAGTCACAAATCCTTACTAGTTTGTGACCAGGGATAAATTCTTTTTCAACATTTACCAGTTTTAATTTCCTAATCTATAAAATGAAGATAATTTTTAGCATGAGTAGTTCTATGGAGTAAATGGGATGGCTTAGATAAAGCATTTAGAATTGTTCCTGGCATCTTCTCCGTGCTCAGCAAATGCTTTCTGTTACATTATCATTTTTTAAAACTTTAGACAGTCATTTATGATGAGGCCCTGCTATTTTGAGATTTAGTGAACACATCTTTGTTAACTTTAAATGGACTATATCATCTCCTAATGGTTTTTTCCCCCCAGATGGAAGAAGCCTAATCCCTTTAATCTTTGCTTATCACCAATCTCGTTGTGAATGCAGCATCTGGCAGCTTAGGGCATGATGAAATATTGTAGACCTGAAGGGAGGATTCAGTATTGCACTAGTCTCTCAGTCTGAGAGCTCTCTCTCATACTGAAATGAAAGTCAGCTTTCCTATCTCTTCCTTTCAATTTCCTGCTCCTGCTTTCCTGGGCTGCATAGAATGTGTAATCATTCTGTTCATTGGACAAAGCTTCTAATATTTTAAAATAGAGATTGTGGTTCACATAATCATCTCTTTCCATTTCAACATCTCTGATGCCTACCAGCTTTCCTGATAATAACGGTTTTCCAAACATTTGTCATCCTGGTCACTCTCTTTTATTCATAGTGCCCTAATGTGTTCTTAGAGCAGAACATGCTATTCTAGATATTTAAAAGAATTATGGAATTTCTCTTTTTTTTGTAGACACTATGTTTCTGTTAATGCACGAGATTGTGCTCATTTTGGAAAAGCCTTGCTATAATTGGACTTGAACTCAATGACAGTATTTGAGTTTTTTCATTGGAACAACTTGTTGTTAAAACAAATTTCGTGATTATGTAATTGTGCTGCTGGTATTTTGAACCTAATTCTAGGATTTCACGTCTCTATCTGCCAAATTTTACATGATTAGTTTCATCTCATTACTTCAATATATTCAGATTTGTTGATCATTATTCTGCTATCGAAGGTATTAGTATTTTATCTCAGCATTGAGGCATCTGATAATTTGGTAAGCATGCTTCAATATACAATATGTAATAATAAGAACCAGATAAAAAGCATATCCAGATAAAGATTAATACACAAATGGCTGACACACTAGACCCCTCTGTTCAGGTTGGAAATGAACAGTCATCAAAAGTCTCTTGCGCCGGGCTCGGTGGCTCAGCCTGTAATCCCGTGCCTTTGGGAGGCTGAGGTGAGTGGATTGCCTGAGCCCGCGGGTTCGAGACCCGTCTACAATAAATCAAAAAATCAGCCGGGCGTGGTAGCGCATGCCTGTAATTCCGGCTACTTGGAAGGCTGAGGTGGAAGGATCGCCGGAGCCCAGCAGGTCGAGGTTGCAGTGGCCAGGAGCGGCCACTGCACTCCAGTCTGGGTGACAGAGTGAGATGCCAACTCAAAAAAAAAAAAAAAAATTAGCCGGGTGTGGTAGCGTGCGCCTGTATTTCCAGCTACTCGGAAGGCTGAGGCGGAAGGATCACCAGAATCCAGCAGGTCGAGGCTGCGGTGGTCGGGAGCAGCCACTGCACTCCAGTCTGGGTGACAGAGTGAGACTCCAACTCAAAAAAAAAAAAAAGTTTCTTTCTATATCTTAACTTCTTTAGTGATTGATAATTATTCTAATTGGGTGATTTAGTGAGTGAATCTGCTGAGGCTTTCATCATTCTGTGATCTAAATCATCCAGGACTGTGATGCCAGACTCATTTAAAGCATGTATGTATTCTCTGACCATTTTCACCTCTCTTCTCGCTTTCAAAGTTTTGCTCTGAATATACACACACTTATACACACTCATATATACACATCTCTCTGGTTTAAATAAGATTGGGATCATATGATATATAATAAGTTTTATTCAGTCTTTTAGGGTTTTGCAAAGTCGTAAATTATGATAGGAGAATATGATAGGACTATTTCCTAAAAAAGATGCATCATAATTTATGTAACAAATTTCTACATTTTTTTAAATTTATGAATTGTTTATTTCTGGAATTTTCCTTTAATATTTTTGGATCATGCTCTACTGTGGGTAACTGAAACTGTGGAAAGAAAAACCACAAATAAAGAAGGACTATTGCAGTAGTCCAAAGAAAATCAGCAAGTCCTGAAGACACAAGGACGATTTAGATAAAGCATGTGTGGAAAATGCAATAACTGTCTATGGTCATGATTGATTGGGAGGAAAAGTCATGTGACAAAAAAATTAAAAAAAAAAAGAAAAACAAACAAGGAAACAAATCTAACCAAACCCCAAAACAAACAAAAAACTGAAAGCAGTATGTAAATCTCTTTTATTATTTCATTTGTTCAACAAAAAATGTTTAAGTAGCAATGGATAATGGATACCAGGACATCATACTTATTCACTCTCTTTTTATTCATAATTTGTATTTGCATTGTTAACAAAAGATGCCAAACTCTGTAAAATATTTAAGATAGTTTATTTTGAGCCAAATGTCAGTGACCTATGCCTATCCCCACAGATCCTGAGAAAGTCTGCCTGCCATGATTGAATTGTAGCTTGACTATATATAATCAGTTTAGAACTGAAGTGACAAGAAACCATAAATCAATACATCTAAAAATTTAAACAAGGAAGGGTGACATTTTCAAGTAGGGGGAGCCTCCCACAGGCCAAGTTTCTTGCAATGTAGATGAAGCTTTATGGTGGTGACAGACTTCTGAGCAGGTGTCTCATAATGTGTTGAGTCCCCAAAAGACAGCTTTATAGGGTCATAAAATATTTTCTTTTATTTATTTATTTAGTATATATTTTATTTTATTTTTTTATCAATATTTTTTATTATGATATTGTGGGGTACAGTTAAGGGTTAGGTATACAAATATGCTTTGTTCAGGTACCCTTATTGATAAGAGGTGTCTCCCCATCCCCAGACAGATATTTACTACCATTAATCCCATATCCCTTCCCTCCCCCCCATAGTTTCCCACGACTGTCAGTCATTTTCTTATAGTATTACATTGGATGTTCAAGGTCCACTATATGAGTGAGAACATGTGATATTCTGATCTTTGTTTCTGTGAGAGGTCACCCAGTGTTATAGACTCTAGTTCCATCCAGGTTGCTGCGAAATTCATGATTTTGTTCTTATTTATGACTGCGTAGTATTCCATCGTGTATATGTACCACATTTTTAAAATTCAGTCCTCTTTTGATGGGCAGCATGGTTTGCCCCAGGTTCTTGCTATTGTGAACAATGCTGTGATAAACATACGTGTGCAGGTATCTTTTTTTATAGAGTGATCTGAGCTCTTCAGGGTATATTCCCAGTAGAGGGATTGCGGGGTCATATGGGAGGTCAATATGTAGAGCTTTTAGGAATCACCATACTGTTTTCCACAGAGGTTGTACTAATTTGCACTCCCACCAACAGTGTAGAAGTGTTCCCTTTTCACCACACCCTCTCCAGCAAGTGTTATTTTTTGAGTTATTGCTAATTGTCATTCTGGCTGGAGTTAGGTGGTATCTCAGTGTGATTTTGATTTGCATCTCCCTGATGATTAGTGAGGTTGAACATTTTTTCATGTGTCTGTTGGCTGCTCGGATGTCTTCCTTTGAGAAGTATCTGTTCATATCTTTTGCCCATTTTATAATGGGGTTGTTTGTTTTTTCTTTTCAGCACATTTGAGTTCCTTGTAGATCCAAGATGTTAAGGCTTTGTCAGACCTGGAGTTGGCAAATACTTTTTCCCAGTCTGTAGGCTGTCTCCCTGCTCTCTTGATGGTTTTTTGGCTTTGCAGAAGCTTGTCAGTTTAATGAGGTCCCACTTGTCTATCTTATCTCTTATGGCCTGTGGGTTTCAGGTTTTGTTCAGGATTGGATGCCAGTTCCAATTTCCATAAGTGTATGTCCTTCATTTTCTAAGCTTCTTACGGTTTGAGGTTTTACATTTAGGTCTCTCATCCATTTAGAGTTAATTTTTGTGTATGGGGATAGATAGGGGTCCTGTTTCAATCTTCTGCATGCGGTCAGCCAGGTTTCCCAGCACCATTTACTGAATAGGTTCTCCTCTCCCCAGTGGTAGGTGGTGGAGGCTTTGTGAAAGATGAGTTGGTTGAGAAATTGAGGTTTTGCTTCTGGAATCTCAATTCTATTCCATTGATCTATATGCCTGTTCCTATACCAGTACCAAGCTGTTTTGATGATTGTAGCTTTATAGTAAAGTTTGAAGTTTGGTATTGTGATACCACCTGCTTTGTTTTTTTTTTTTTTTTTTTTTGCTGAGGATTGTTCTGGCTATTCTTGGTAGTTTGTATTTCCATATCAATTCCTGTGATGTTTTTTCTAGGTCTGAGAAGAATGTTGTGGGTAATTTGATGGATATTGCATTAAATCTGTAGATTGCCTTAGGTAGGATGGACATCTGCACAATGTTGATTCTTCCAATCCATGAGCATGGGATATTTTTCCACTTGTTTGTGTCATCTTTGATTTCTTTGAGCAGTGTTTTATAGTTTTCATTGTAAAGGTCTTTCACGTTTCTGGTTAGGAAGATGCTAAGGTATTTCATTTTTTTTTTTTTTTGTGGCTATTGTGAATGGAATTGTGCTTTTTATTGGATTTCTGTTTGTTTATTATTGGTGTAAAGAAATGCGATTGTAGCCAGGCTTGGTGGCTCAGCCTGTAATCCTGCGCCTTTGGGAGGCTGAGGTGAGTGGATTGCCTGAACCCGCAGGTTCGAGACCCGCCTGGGCAGCGAGACCTCATCTCTACAATAAATCAAAAAATCAACTGGGCATGGTAGCGCATGCCTGTAATTCTGGCTACTTGTAAGGCTGAGGTGGAAGGATCGCCGGAGCCCAGCAGGTCAAGGCTGTGGTGGCCGGGAGCGGCCACTGCACTCCAGTCAGGGCGACATAATGAGACTCCAACTCAAAAAAAAAAAAAAAAAAGAAATGTGATTGCCTTTTGCACATTTATTTTATATTCTGAGACTTTGCCAAAGGCCTTTATCAGTGTAAGGAGGTTTTTGACAGATTCTCTTGGGTTTTCAAGGTACATGATCATGTCATCTGCAAAAAGAGATAGCTTGACTTCCTCTTTTCCTATTTGAATACCCCTGATTGCCTTTCTCTTCTCTGATTGCTCTAGCCAGGACTTCCAATACTATATTGAACAGGAGGTGTAAGAGTGGGCATCCTTGTCTTGTTCCAGTTTTCAGAGTAAATGGTTCCAGTTTTTGTCTGTTTAGGAGTATGCTGGCTGTGGGTTTCTCATAGATGGCTTTTACTATTTTGAGGTATGTTCCCCGTATGCCTAGCTGTTCGAGGGTTTTTATCAAGAAGCAGTGCAGGATTTTATCAAAAGCTTTTTCTGCATCTAATAATATAATCATGTGGTTTTTGTTTTGACATGTGTTGATGTATTTAATTACATTTATGGTTTTACAAATGTTGAACCAGCCTTGCATCCCAGGGATGAAGCCTACTTGTTCATGATGGATGATTTCTGAGATGTGTTGTTGAATCTGGTTCACTAGGATCTTGTCGAGAATTTTAGCATCTATGTTCATCAAAGATATTGGCCTGTAGTTCTCTTTCTTTGTTGGGTCTTTAGCTGGCTTGGGTATCAATGTGATGTTAGCTTCATAAAATGATTTTTGGAGAGTTCCGTCTTTCTCAATCACCTGGAATACCTTCAGTAAGATTGGTATAAGCTCCTCCTTATAGGTCTTGTAGAATTCTGCTGGAAAGCCATCTGGTCCAGGGCTTTTTTTTTTTTTTTTTGTAGTTTTCTTATTACATGGTCAATTTCCTTGATTGTTATTGGTCTATTTAGGGTCCCAATTTCTTATTGTTTCAACCTAGGCAGGTTGTGTGATGACAGAAAGTCCTCCAATTCCTTGAGGTTTTCAAGTTTGTTTCCGTACAAGTATACATAGTCGTCTCTAATGATCTTTTGTATTTCTTCAGGAACAGATGTGACTTCATCTTTTGTGTTTCTGATTGTGTTTATTTGGGCTTTTTCTCTCTTTTTCTTGGTCAGTCTAGCTAGGGGACCATCGATCTTGTTTATCTGTTCAAAGAATCAGCTTTTTGTTTCATTTATTTTTTGTATTATCTTTTTGTCTTCTATGTCCTGGATTTCGGCTTTTATTTTGGTAATCTGGATTCATCTGCTGAGTTAGAGTTTTTGTGGTCTTGCTTTCCCAGCTTTTTTAGGTGGCTTCTTAGGCTGTTAATTTGTGATCCTTCCATTTTCTTCATGTGCTATTGTAGGGATATAAATTTCCCTCTTACTACAGTTTTCATGGCATCCCAGAGATTTTGGTAATATGTTTCTTCATTTTCATTTGTTTCCAGGTATCCTTTAATCTCTGTTTTGATTTCATCATTGACACAGGAGTTGTCTAGCATCATGCTGTTTAGTGTCCGTGTCTTTGTGGGTTTTGGGGGGACCTTGTTGGTGTTAATGATTATTTTTATTTCACTGTGGTCCAAGAAGCTGCATGGTAAAATTTCAGTCCTTTTAAATTTGCTTATGCTTGATTTATGGACAAGTATGTGGTCAATCTTAGAGTACGTTCCATGTGGTGATGAGTAGAATGTGTATTTTGTGGTCTTTGGGTGGAGGGTTCTGTAGGTATCAATTAAGTCCATTTGATCAAGAGTCACATTGAGGTTTTGGATCTCATTGCTGATTTTTTTGTCTTGATGATCTGTCTAGGGTTGTGCGTGGGATATTAAAGTCCCCAGCTATGATGGCATTGGAGTCAATATCTTTTTTTAGTTTACCTAGGAGCTGTTTTATGAAAGTTGGTGCTCCTATGTTTGGTACATATATGTTTAGGATGGATATTTCTTGTTGATGGATTGAACCTTTTATCATTATGTAGTGGCCTTTTGTATCTTTTTTAATTTTTGATAGCTTAAAGGGTATTTTTTCTGAGATTAAGATCACAACTGCTCCTTTCTTTTGTGTTCCATTCACCTGAAAATTTGTTTCCTATCCTCTTACTTTGAGTCTGTGAGTATCCTTTCTAGTGAGGTGAGTCTCTTGAAGGCAATGGATTGTTGCCTGGTGATATTTTATCCATTTTGCCATACTATGTCTTTTCAGTGGTTTGTTTAGTCTGTTCACATTCAAACTAATTATTGAAATGTGAGAGTTGATCCCTATCATAATGTTCTTACAGAGTTGTTGTCTTCTTGTTTGTGTGTTGTCTTTCTTTTGGTTTTAGAGTTGGATCATGTGTGTTTTTAATCTTTTGCCTGTACTCTTGTGAAAAACGTTGTTGTTCTTTTTTCCTTTTCTTCTGTGTTCAATACTTTCTTAAGTGTTTCTTGTAGAGGTGGTCTGGTGGCAGTGTAGGTTTTAGGGATCGGATATCTGGGAAAGATTTCAATTCTCCCTCACTGATGAAGCTTAGCTTGGCTGGGTAGGTTATTCTCAGTTGAAATTGTTTATCTTTTAGAACTTTGAAGATAGGGCTCCAAGCTCTCCTAGCCTGGAGGGTTTCTGTAGATAAATCTGCTGCTATTCTAATTGGTCTTCCCTGGTACATAGTCTGACCTTTTTCTCTTTCAGCCTTTAGGATTATTTCTTTTATACCTACTTTGTTTAGGCAAATTATTATATGTCTGGGAGTTGGTCTTCTCATTTGTTGTCTTGCAGGTGTTCTCTGAATCTCTTGTGTTTGAATTTTTTCATCCTTGATGAGATGAGGGAAGTTTTCTTGAATGATTTCATGAAATGTTTGTTCCAGTGTGGCCTCTATTTCTCTCTCTACCTCAGGAAGGGCAATTACTCTTAGGTTTGGTCTCTTGAAGTTATCATTCATCTCTTGAAGGTTTTGTTCTGTCTTTTTGAGCTTCTTTTCTATGCTTCTGACAGTTTGGGTTAGTTCTGTGTTTTGGTCTTCAAGCTCTGAGATTCTTTCTTCTGCTTGGCTAATTCTGCTTTCCATGCTTATTAGTTTGTTATTTATTTCCATCACAGTATTCTTTACTGGTGTTATTTCTGACATCAGCTCCTTCCTATTTTCCTCTTGTCTCTCCTCAATTTTTTAAATTCTCTCTATTAATGTTTTGATGTCTGGGTTTGTTCATGTGACCATTCATTCTGGGGCTCTTCATTGTTTGTGTTCCAGAATCTGTTTTCTCAGTGTCTGATCTCCCAGGGTCTGTGTGAGACCTATATTTTTCTTTTGGTTTTTCTTCATTTGTGTGGGTTTTTTTCCCCTCCCTACTTTTTCCTTCCCTCCATGTCACCGTCTTCTTTAATTCTGTTATTCAGGGGTAGAGGGATTACTTTTACTTCTGTTTGTTCAATCTCCTTTTATTTATGTATGCCCTTTTACTTTGTTCAAGTATGGAGTTGCACTGTAAGTTGGGGGTGGTCCTTTTTGCAGTTTTGAGATTTACTTAAGGGAGGAGCTGTGATTCAAGATCTATCTGTAGGTCCTGGTATTTGCCGACAGGTGTATGGATAATCTGAAACCCACTTCCCACTGCCTTGGAATCTGTCCGTGCAGTGGGGCTGTAGGTTTACTCCCTGAAATAAAATGTGGTTAGCAGAGGGAAGATAATGGAGCACACAGTGGGGGGAAGAGGGGGTGGGGAGAGAGAGGCATAAGGGGGAAACAGATGAGTGTACCAACAAAAGTAGAGAAAGACCTAAACTGAATAAGATAAAACAATAGGCCACGACTACAGACTAACCAACTCCCATACAAAAAAAAATAAAATAAAACATACAATGATGCTAACATACAAGCTAACCAACCACCTTATTGGTGTGCTGTTCCTCTACACAAAGATATGGTTTACAGAGAGGAGAAAAGAGAAGAAAAAGAAGAGGAAAAGAAAAGAAAAAAAGGAACAAAACAGTAGGAATAGAATTAAGTCATTAAACTAACAGAACCAATCGAGCACACTCTGAGACTTTTCATTTAAGTCCAATGTCCTTTCAGCTCTGATTTCTAGCTGTCTTTTCAAGCTGATAAATTAGTTCGCAGTTAGGGTCAGTTGCCCCCGGCCTGCTGTGAAGGACAGTTCAGATCACCCTCCGTTCACCATTCAAATCTGGTCCGTGTCTGTTTTTCAAACTTTTTTCTCCTGTTTTGGTGCTGTAACCTTGAATCACCAACAGGTGGTGCTATCTCAGCTGCTTGCCCCTGAAGGGGTGGAGCCAGACAGGAGTTGGGCAGAGGCCGGGGATGGAAGCCTGTCTCAGGGCACATGGGAGGAGACCCAAGGCTGGCAGGACTTCCCGGTGGCAGCGATCCCAGCAAATCTTGCCCGCAGGGACTTCAAGGACTGAAGTCGAGGATCGCCTCAGGCATGGGTGGCATGATGCGCTATGGCTGCCACGGAAGCTGCAGCATCGCCGGCGGCTGCTGTGTTTGTGGTTGCAGTGGCTGTCCAAACCGCTGCGATGCCCCAGTGGTGGTGACGGCTGAGCTCCATGTGAAGATCTGGCTGCTGACGTTGGGTCTGCAGCCCCCAGGGAGAGAGCCAGAGACCCTCTGCTTTCTCCTTTGCAGAGTGTTTCATAGACCAGGTTGCCCCGTCACCATCTTGCCAGAAGTGCCTTCCATATATTTTATTTTAAAGATGTGTAGTGCAATTCAGGATTAAGTATACAAGCGGACATCGTACAGGTAAAGTCTGAGACTCCCTTTGGTCCCCACCTCACCAGGTTTGAGATCAGGTACCCTTATTGATATTGTGTCCCTGCCCTCACCACAGCAGTATCCTGCTACTGCCAATCCCTTTCTTTATAGTATTATGGTAAATGTACAGGGTCTGTTTATGAGTGAGAACATATGGTACTCTGTTCTTTGTTTATGTGATAGATCACTGAGAATTATAGACTTTAAATCCATCCAAGTGGCTGCAAAATCCATATGTTTGTCCTTCTTTTTGGTAATATTCCATCATGTATATGTGTCACTTTCTTTATTCAGTCCAGTTTTGATGCGCAGTATGGTTGGTTCCATGTTTTTTCTATAGTGAATGGTGTTGCAATAAACATGCATGTGCAGGTATCTTTTTTGCAGCGTGTTTTAAGTTCCTAGTATATTCCCAGAAGGGGGATTGCTGGGTCATATAGAAGGTCATTTTCTAGTTATTTTAGGAATTGCTGCACTGTTTTCCATAGAGGTTGAACAAGTTTGTATGACCACCAACAGTGTAGTAGCATTCCCTTTACTCCACATCCTTGCCAGCATCTGTTGTTGTTTGTTTTATTAATGATGGCCATTCTTCCTGGGGTTAGGTGGTATCTCAATGTGGCTTTAATTTGCATTTCTCTGATGATTAGTGAGACTGAGCATTTTTTCATGTCTGTTGACTGCCTGTATGTTTTCTTTTGAGAAGTGTCTATTCATGTTTTTTGCCCACTTTTTAACAGGGCTGTTTGTTTTCTTCCTTTCGGCATGTTTGAGTTCTTTGTAGATCCTGGATATTGGGCCTTTGTCAGATAGACAACTGGCAAATATTTTTTCCCATTCTGTGGGCTATCTCCCTGCTCTCCTGATTGTTTCTTTTGCTTTGCAGAAGCTTTTCAGTTTAATAAGGTCCCACTTGTCTATCTTATCTCTTATGGCATGGACAGCTGAGGTTTTGATCAGAAATTGGTTGTCTACTCTGATTTCTGTAAGGGTGTCTCCTGTGTTTTCTAAGATTCGTATAGTTTGGGATTTTTATGTTTAGGTCTTTGATATATTTGGAGCTGATTTATGTGTATGGTGATAGGTAGGGGTTCTGTTTCAATAGTGGTCAGCCAGGTTGGTGGAGGCTTCATCAAAGATGAGTTTGTTGAGAAACTGAGGTTTTGCTTCTGGAATCTCTATCCTATTTCATTGGTCCATATGCCTATTCTTGTACCAATACCAGGCTGTCTTTATTATTGTAGTCTTATAGTAAAGTTTAAAGTCTGGAAGTGTGATACTTCCCACTTTGTTTCTTTTGCTGAGGATTGTTTTGGCTATTTGTGGTCTTTTTTGTTTCTGTATGAATTTCTGTATTGTCATTTCCAGGTATGAGAAGAATGGTGATGGTGATTTAATGGGTATTGCATTGAATCTGTAGATTGTCTTTGGTAGGATGGACACTTTAACAATGTTGATTCTTCTAATCCATGGAATATTTTTTCATTTGTTTGTATCTTCTTGGATTTCTTTGAGCATTGTTTTGTAGTTATTGTTGTAAAGGTCATTCACTTCTCTGGCTAGGAAGATGCCAAGGTAATTCATTTTGTGTGTGTGTGGCTATTGTGAATGGGATTGTACTTTTTATTTTGTTCTTTGCCTATTTGTTGTTGGTGTATAAAAATGCAACTGTCTTTTGCACATTGATTTTATACATTACCAGAGTCCTTTATCAGTGCAAGGAATTGTTTGACAGATTCCCTTGAGTTTTTCAGGCATAGAATCATACCATCTGCAAAGAGGGATAGGTCAACTTCCTTTTTTCCTATTTGGACACCCCTGATAGCCTTCTCTTATTTGATTACTCTAGCTAGGACAACCTTGTCTTGTTCCACTTTTCAGGAGAAATTATTTGTCAACTGTATATCTGACAAAGGCCTAACATTCAGGATTTGCAAGGAACTCAAATGTGCTGAGAGGAAAAAAAATCTGGATAAAAGTGATATTTCTGGCTAACTTTCAATTTCATATGTCTGACAAACTTACTAAAACAAATTTTTTTTTAAGAATCAGCATCTCACTCTGTCATCCAGGCTGGAGTACAGTGGTTCAATCACAGCTCACTGCAACCTCAAACTTCTGGGCTCATGCAATCCTCCTACCTCTGACTCCTGAGTAGCTGGGACTATGGGTTTGTGATACCATGCTCAATTTTTTGTTTTGTTTTTAATTCTTTGTAGAGATGATGTCTCACTCTCTTGCTATAACAAGATGTCTTAGGAACAACAACAAAAAAAGAGATGAGATCTTGTTGTATTGCCCAGCTGATCTCAAACTCCTGACCTCAAGCAATCCTCCTGTCTCGGCCTGCCAAATTGTTGCGATTTCAGACTTGAGCCACTGCACTAACCCTATTCTAATAATTTTGATTGCATTAGATGGTAAACTAGATGTAATTTATTTCAACAGGTAAACTAAGTTTAATAAGGATTACTTTTCTTAATATGTGCATTTTTGGGGAGAAAGGGTATATGTGTATTTTGTTATAATTTGACAAATGAAAATATAAAAATAAAACTTCTCAGTCAATGCTGTCATATATATTTTTATGACTTCAAATAATTTAAACATATGTGATCTAGGAAAATGTGGATTTCCTAAAGCATTAGTTATATATTTTATTTGTTGTATAATTATATTATATTTAAGGAGATGTAGTGGGAAATGCTGGATTATGAAAACCAGTGAAGAGTAATGGAGAGTTTGTGCTTTTGTAGCATTGAAACATGATATATATAGTCAGAGCATTTTTTTAACTAAGAAAAGACACAGATTTGTTTGCTTATGAAAGAATAAACAAACCTGAAGAGCTATGATATTTGAATATGAGTCTCGTTATATACTTTTGCTACTTAACTGTAAATATACCTCCAGAGAAAAGCACTTTTTTTGGTTTACAAATCTAATGGCACTGGAAATGCTCTATTTTGCCTTGTGATTTATAAATCAAAAATGTTTATTTATGTTATGTTAAAGTAACATTCTGTCATTTTCATATTAGCTATCAAGGGAAGTAGATATAGGAGAAAGAAAATTAATAAAGTTTAATAATTTGAGAAATACAATTTTCTGTTAAACTAAGATTAAACTTCATTTATAGGACATAGAAATGCAAATTTTAAGAAACATTCTTGTGTTTGTACTTGCTAAAGACATATATTATAACCTTAATGCTAAATATGTAATTTATACTTATTTTTGAAAGATGAGCATTCAACGGTAGTTTTAAAAACTCACCCACTGTAAGATCAAATAATAATGCTGTATTGTTTGCAGGCCATGCACACTTAACAAATTTTTACCTACAATATTTAATTTTAGATATCATTTAAAAAATTCACATTCCCACCAAGAGTATATAATTGTTTCAATTTCTTCACATTCCCAAGAAACAAACTTGTATTTCTCATTTAATTCAATTTTCAGAGATTGAATTTGATAGGGGTTAGTTGCTATAAATGTGTTATCAGACTACTCCAACACCCAGTGGCATAAGACAATAAGCATTTATTTAGGTCACAAATCTTCAGTTAGCTAGGAGGTTCTTCTAGAGTTGGCAAGCTCCTACATATGTCTAGTGTGAGCTGGAGTTAGAGTGATTTGAATGTCCTTGTCTAAGATACGTTCATTCTTTTCCATGTGTCTCACCTTCTAGCAAACTCACTGTGGTGTGGATGACAAAATGCAAGAGAGAGTAACCCAGATTGTAAAAGTGATTTTCAAGCCTGTGTTTGTCTGAGAAAATCACATGGCTGACCTCAGAGCCAGAGGGGTGGTGCTTTACAAAGCTGTATGTCAGAGGGCATAGATAGAGGAAAGGGGTGAAGAATTAGATCCATTCTGTAATCTACCACTGTGACTGTTCTAGGATCATGTTTTCTATAGCTGATTATGCACACTATATAGACTCTGCTGTTTCCAGAAAGCAAATGACTTCAAAGCTATTAAAACCTTCCAGGAGCATACAGAGTTAAAGTTGTATTACCTTATGGCACCATGTCCTATAAACATTGCACTCAAATACTCAGAGCTCGTACTGTTGACTAATAATAGGAAAGACACCATTTGGGAACATTATTCTGATACAGAGACGTACTGAATCTTTAAAAACAATGCAATTCAGATTTTCATAGACTTATCCCTTAGGTGAAATAAAGAAAACACAATTAAATGTTGAATTATTGCTCTCGAGCAACCCATTTGTGAAGGATAATGATCTCACCTAGGAGATAAAAGTTTTCTTGTGATTAGGTTCTTCAGCCCATGAAGCATTATCAAACACCTGAGAGTAACATGTAAAAGGTCTTCCTTTAGCTCTTTGGCTAATTAAGAGGAATGGTGTCTCTGAGGAGTCTTCATGCAACAGCTTCCACAAGTGCCTCCCTCTGGTGTTTTCAGTTACAAGACATGACTCACAGCTGCAGGATTTTGTTCAAGACCATGCAGTTTATTTTCAAGATACAGTATACATTTTTCTTGTTAGGCTCCATTGCCAAGCAAACACCTTCACTATGCAGCACATGAATTGTACAACACAAAAAGCAGTTGCAAATATTTTTAACTAGTTCTATCTTTTTCTACTCCATGAAAGGTCTAAGTTTAAAAATTTCATTTACTACCATTTGCTATTACATGGATTTTGACAGGTTTGTCCCAATTTTATAGTCTTGTGATAAGTACTCTGTGTTTCATGGAATTCCAGATATTCTTTATCTAAAATATAGTAACCTCACTAAAAACAAAAAAAATTTGTAATATATCTACTTAATAGTAATAATGGACAAAATTTATTGTGCACTTATCATGACTTGAGTGACTATATATGTGTGTATATACATAATTTAATTTTTACAACCATTCTGAATAAGGATACTATAATTGGTCAGGATATTGAAGATCAGAGCAAACATGTTTTTATTTATTTATTTTTTTATTTTTTTGAGTTGGAGTCTCACTCTGTCGCCCAGACTGGAGTGCAGTGGCCGCTCCCGGCCATCGCAGCCTCAACCTTCTGGGCTCCAGCGATCCTTCCGCCTCAGCCCTCTGAGTAGCTGGAATTACAGGCCCGGCTAATTTTTTGATTTACTGTAGAGATGAGGTCTCGCCTGTCCAGGCGGGTCTCGAACCCGCGGGCTCAGGCAATCCACTCACCTCAGCCTCCCAAAGGCGTGGGATTACAGGCTAAGCCACCGAGCCCAGCTCGCAAACATGTGTTTACGATATTGCCTCTGTCTAATGTCTGAAGACATTTTTAGCAATATTTTTTCAGTTTTCTATTTGTTGCAAGAAAATAAGTCTAGTATCAGTTATTGGGCATAGCAGAAGCTGGCCAGCATTTCCAAATAAAAGAAAGATGTAAAGAAATTCAAAATTCAGTCTGATTTTGTATTTGAAATGTTTTTGAATTACCATTATCTAATACTCCACAGCCCTTCAGGCAGTTTCTCCATGCTTAGATAATTCTAGTCTAGGTCTTATGCATAGGGTGATTTAGGGACAGTCCTTATTAATCTGCCTTTAAAATGTCTTCATGCAGAGAAGTGAAAGATCTTTTCAACAACTACAAAACACTGCTCAAGGAAATCAAGGATGACACAAACAAATGGAAAAATATTCCATGCTCAAGGATCAGAAGAATCAAGATGTCCATCCTACCCAAGGCAATCTACAGATACAATGCAATGCCCGTCAAATCACCAACATCATTTTTCTCAGATCAGCAAACAACAATACAGAAATTCATATAGAAACAAAAAAAAGAGCACAGCTAGACAAAAAAACCATCAACAAAAGTAACAAAGTGGGAAGTATCACACTTCCAGACTTTAAACTTTACTACAAGGTGACAGTAACCAAAACAGCCTGGTATTGGTACAGGAATAGGCACATAGATCAAGGAAACAGAACAGATATTGGAAACAAAAACTCGGACTCTCAACCAACTCATCTTCAGCAAAGTCACTAATAGCAACCACTGGTAAAGGGAGACCATATTTAGCAACTGATGCTGGGAAAACTGACTGATCACATGCACAATAATGAAACTGGACCTCTACCTATCACCACAAAAATATCAACTCCAAATGTATGTAAGACTTAAATGTAAAACCTCAAACTATAAGAATCCTAGAAGAAAATGTAGTAAACACTCTTACACACATTGGAGTAGGCAACAAATTCTTGACCAAGTCTCCCAAATTTAATGCCATAAAAGCTAAGATAGACAAGTGGGACTTTATCAGACTGAAGAGCTTTTGCACAACAAAATAAATCATCAAGAGAGTGGGAAGAGTGGAAAAAAATATTTCCAAATTATGTATCTGACAAATGCCTAACCCCCAGGATCTACAAGGAACTCAAATGAAAGAAAAGAAAATCTTATTTAAAAATGGGCAAAGGGCACGAATAGACATTTTTCAATAGAAGACAATCAAGCAACCAACAGACACATGAAAAGATGCTCAACCTCACTAGTCATCAGAAAAATGTAAATCAAAACTACAATGAGGTCGGGCTCGGTGGCTCAGCCTGTAATCCCAGTGCTTTGAGAGGCCGAGGTGAAAGAATTGCCTGAGCCCGCGGGTTCGAGACCCACCCGGGCAACTTGATGAGACCTCTTATCTGCAATAAATCAAAAATTAGCCAGGTGTGGTAGCCCACACCTGTAGTTCCAGCTCCTTGGAAGGCTGAGGTGGAAGGATCGCCGGAGCCCAGCATGTCGAGGCTGCAGTGGCAGGCAGCATGCCACTGCATTCCACTCTGGGCGACAGAGTGAGACTCCAACTCAAAAAAAAAAAAAAAAAAATCTACAGTGACATACCACCTAACTCCCGTAAGGATGTCCATCATTAATAAATCAAAAAGTAACAGATGTTGACATGAGTATGAGAAAAGGGAACACTTCTACACTGCTGGTGGGAATGTAAGCCAATTCAACCTCTATGGAATGCAGTGTGGCGATTCCTAAAAGAACTAAAAATTGACCTTCCGTGCTATCCAGCAATCCCTCTCCTGGGAATATACTTGGAGGAGCATAAGTCATTCTACCAAAAGACACTTGCAGATGTATATTTATAGTCACACTATTCACAGTAGCAAAAACATGGAACCAACCCTACTGATTATCGAAAGTGGACTGATAAAAAAAAATGTGGTACATACACAGGATGGAGTATTATGCAGCCATAAAAAAAAGAACAAAATCACGGACTTTGAAGCAAATTGGATGGAGTTGGAGATCATCGTACTTAGTGATCTGTCGCAAAAACAAAGAACTGAATATCACATGCTCTCACTCGTGAGTGGGACTTGCATATTAATCACATCAGCACAAAGAAGAGATTGGCAGTTGCTGGGCACTGCCAGGAGAGGGGTGGGGCACATAGCAACACAAAGGATAAGTGCTTAGTGAAATCTTTGTTAGAGAAAAGGGCTCTTTTGAGAATTTTTGTTATTTCTGTACAAATGTTCTCTCTACTTGGTAGCGATCAGAAGTCATCGTTCTACAAAAGAGGAATGGGGAAGGGAGAGGAATGGATATATATACCTCAGCATTTTGGATCACTTTTAATTCAAGGAGAAATCCAGGAGTCTACATGCTGTTCAGCGTGAGTCATCTCCACTTATTCATTCCACCCCTATTTCATCATGCTTTTTTATTTCAAATTTTAAAAAAGTCAAATTGGTAGTATTAGTGAGAATTGTCAGAATTTAATCAATTCCCCAATGCTATTTTTATAAAGTGGGGTTGTAGTTAAGGCCTTTTCTCTACTTGCTTATAGATGGCAAATATTTTTCTTCTGATTATTCTTTTTTATTCCTTTTACTAGATTTAAAAGAATGTTTAAATTCTTTTTTTTAATTGATACATAATACCACAGGTGCTAAAAAATGTATACACATTTTAAGAGATGTTATGTATGTATTCCTTTTCCAAGTTGAATTAAATTTATGGCAGCAATGTGTAGCATGATGTTAGCTCAATAGATGGCATTGATCAAATGAATGCTAGCATCACCATGCAACAGGCAGGACAGTCAAAGAAAATGACAGAAGCATGGTTGTCACTTGAGCACTAGACCATTTTGAAGTGATATTTGAAATTCGGGAATGTTGTTGAAGTACAACGGCAATGGAGGCATGAGTACACAACAGAACTCCAACACGCCTAACAACTGCACGCATTTTTGATAAGTTTGAAATGCATGATACTGTGTGTGATGTGTACAAGGGAAGATCCAGGAGGCCTTGCACAGCAAGTCCTGCAGTAGTGGAATATTATACAGTCATAAAGAAGGACGAATATATGAACTTCACAGCAACTTGGATGGATTTGGAGTTGATCATACTCAGTGATCTATCACAGAAACAAAGAACAGAGCACCATATGTTCTCACTTATAAGTGGACCTTGAACAATTATAATACAATAAGAAAGCGACTGGCAGTAATGGGAAACTGTCAGGAGGTGGGATTGGCAGGTGAGGGAAATTGCTAGGGGAGGGAGGGGCATACCTCATCAGTAAGGGTATCTGTGTAATCAATGTTTGCATACCTAACCCTGAATTGTACCCCACATCTTTATGATTTAAAAAAACAAACAATAATTTTTTAAAAAGAAGTGACTGGACACTGATGGGAACCACTCTGAACACCTTTTGTAATTGTAGAAATCAAACATGACTTGTATTCATCTTTTGTTATTGGTATATATTGAGTATTACAATTATAATACAGATTTTTTCTTTCTAAAATGTGTATACTTTTTTGGCACCCTCTGTAGTTTATATATTTATAGGGCAGTTTTGATATTTTGTTATATGCATAGAATGTGCAATGATCAAGTCAGGGTATTCAAGGTATCCATCACTTTGATTTTTTTTCATTTCTGTGCATTGAGAGCAATTCAAGTTCTCTTTTCTGAATGGTGAAAGAGAAAGAGAAGTGTATCATTTTTTACCTGGAAGTCTGGTGCTGCACTTCAATTAAGGATTAAGTTTGGATTCTGTGGCAACAAAATGTCTACTTTTCCTGATGAATTGAAAGAATTATTATTATTTAATTAGGTTTAGGTTGCCTTGGTTGCCAAGGAGTTTAATATAATAGCTCTCCTAAGCCTGATTTTTCTTTATCAGCATCTATCCCCCAATTTGCATAACATGATTTCATGACTTGTGTCTTTTTATTTTAATTTTGGTGGCTCTATATACTTGTTGCTTTTGATGTAACCCAACTCACATTGTTTGGAGTTAGGTAAAGTACACAATTTAAAAACATAATAACTTTCTTGAAAACAAAATGAGATATTCTAAATGCCTATCATCACAACAGCTTCAAAGTCACTGTCAAAATATTCTCCTCCCCTGCCACCATAAAGGGGTTCAAAATATTTTAATTTCATAGTTTGTTGTTGTTGTTGTTGTTTTAAGCCAAATGTAATTAAAGCGAAAAGTTAAAATAGGCATCAGGACCCAACCATGGTGGTCACTATTTTCTAGAATCTTTCAAATATAGATTTAGCTTACAAACTGAGCCCCATTATCATGTATTTTGGGGTTTATTTGATCTTGTCATTTTGCCCTTGGGCTAGAAGGAAAAATAAAAGAAAAAGCACTGTCAAAATCATTTAGAGAGATGTCATTGGAGATGAAATCCATACTGTCAACATGATTTGCCTACATTAAAAAAAGAAAAAAACCCACAGAAAAAATTTTGCTTAAGACACAGTATCTAGAAAAAGCGACGCTACCCCTAGAAATAGCATTGTTTAATTGTATACCTAACCCTGAATTGTACCCCACATCTTTAAAATTAAAAAAAAAATCCTAAGAATTGAGACTTACAGGGAGTGTTTTCCTTTCTGGTTTGGCTGTTTAGAAACTCCAAACAACATTGTGACCTATTTCTATTAACTGGTCGGCATTGGGATCGCATGCTATTTCTGGTATTGATCTTCCTCTGACTATTTTTCTTCCCAATTTTCACTTTTTTTCTATAACTTATCTACTTTCTCATTTGAAAGCACTAATACATGTAAAAATATTTAGAGCTAGGTCTAAGAAATTAGCCCAATACTTAACCATGTATTCCATAGCCGATTTAATATAGGGTAATCTATATTTAAAATATAATTAACTGAATGAATGAAATTATAAAGTCACTTTAAAGTAAAAATTAAACATATATGTGTATTATTCTCAAGCCCATTTAGAATTAAATAAAAGAAACATCTTAACACACAACAATAAAGGTATTATTTAATATATTATTGTCTATGTATAGGCTTTCTTCCTAATAATATTGAAAGGACAAATTCTATTATATGATATATTTAACTTAATGGAATAAGCAGCCTATTACAATATGATCTTAATTTAGTTGATATGATATAAATAGAAAATGTCTTCAAGTAAATACTTGAAATGTTAGATGTTATATGTTACTCATGAGTGTTATGATCATAGAAGATTTGTTTTATCTTGTTTCTATAGTTTTCATAATTCAATCATGAATATCTATTACTTTTATTAATAGAAACATATAATATTTTGTTTGGACGTAAACCCTATCTCTTCCCCCACAAAAAAATCCCACCTTGTTAGACTACAAAAAATAAAAAATAAAAATAAATAAGACTTTAACTTTCAAAGAAATTGTTGTTTTCCTCTGAAATTACCCAGAGATGGATCTCTTTTTGTTATAGCAGTCAGGGTGAATTTTTGTCATAAAAGTGAAAATCTAAAGTGTCAAAGTCATATGTGTAGAGACTAAAAATGATTGCTTGGGAATTTTCTATACTTGTGAAATAGGTAAGTTTGACAAAAATTTCAATCATACTGACTCTTTCTTTTGAACACCAGACTTATTTTCTAGCATTCCAACACTAAAGAAACTGAACTTTTTTGCAGTTTTTAGTTTTACATTTTTACTTCAGTGACTCTCATATTCTGGAAAAGGTAGTGTGAAAAATCTGTTCGTGCAAGATATATCATGATTAGAATGCTGCCATTTCAAACCCCATGCATAATTATGCAGATTTCATTTTCATATTATTCTCTACTATTGACGTTAGTGTCATTCCCCACATGTTGAGAACATATAGAGTGTTTTTTTATTTCAAAGGATATAAGAACAAGAGATGGATTGTAATTGCCCATGTTGAGTTATTTTTTTCCTCAGCAAAATGAGCACTATTTTAGTGTAGCTTCCAGATAATTGTTGATAATTTCTTTTTCTTGGCCTTAATCTTTCCTTTACAATAAAAAATGTACTCTCTTAAGTGTGGGATAAGTGTGCTTTTGCCTTTCTTATCTAGTCTATATTTATAGCCAAATGATTCCTTTTTATGGACTTTGTTTTAGCTGTGTGCATATTAGAAAAAAGAGGACCAAAGAATTCCCCCCAAAAAGTATGTTGTTATATCTAATTATTTAATTTGCTGATGGTGTGAGAAACAAAAAAATGGATTTCTTCTTTAGTCTATAACATTAAGTTGCTCAACATTCCCTGATAGTGTCAGAGTCTTTGAATTTCCAGATGAGACCACAGTAAAGGTAATTCTTCTAGTTAACATTGTTTGTTTGTTTGTGCTGAAACTTAATAACAACTGTAAATAGTATTAACTAACTATTAGTTCTCTTTCTTTCATTTGTTATCAAAAGTATTATTTAATTTTCATGACATTATTATATGATTGTTTAAATTCTTTCCCCAAAGATAATATTATTTCATTTAAAAAATGCTATCAAACAACATCACACGTTACAGAGAAATCTTTTGGGAAATAGTTGATGCAGCAAACTTGATTGTTGTTTTAATTTAAGGAATTGCGGCAATCATCCTAACTCTCAGCAACACCACCCTGATCAGTCAGCAGCAACAACACTGAGAGAGGCAAGAACTTCCACCAGAAAAAAGATTACAACTCACTGAAGGCTGATATGATTGTTAACATTTTTCAGCAATAAAATATTTTTAATTTAATTTTTTTAATGTGCCCAAAATAATTTATACTTTTAGGTTTTATAAGCTTCTGTAAAGCAAAAACATTTGTTGAACTGATATTTGACTAGCATTTTTCCTAGTGTGACTCACTCAAACATAAATAAATAAAATTGAGGGCATTTCATATCCTTGGAAGTCCTGCTGCACTTAAAATACTGCTTCTAGTCTCAGCTTTCTTTGTGTCTTAAAATACTTTCAAGGATTTGGGCCCAGCTACTAATATTTTGTAGTCATGGGAAGAAGTTTAGCTTGTTTGAAAAAAGGGCACATGCCAGTAATCCCAGCAATTTGGGTGGCCGAGGCAGGAGGATTTCTTGAGCCCAGGAGTTCAAGACCAGCCTAGATGGCATAGCAAGACCTCATCCCTACAATAAATTAAAAAAAAATTAGCCAGGTGTGGTGGTGGTGCATGCCTATAGTGCCAGCTACTAGGTAGGCCAAGGCAGGAGGATCGCCTGAGTTCAGGAGGTTGAGACTACGGTGAGCCATGGCTCATGCCACTGTACTCCAGTCTGGGCAGTAGAGTGAGACCCTGACAAAGGAAGGAAGGGAGGGAGGGAGGGAAAGAGGAAGGAAGGGAGGAAGGCCAAATTCAGATTGTGTTTGTGGACTGTAAGCCACTGAGCTTGCAATTGCATACACCATTAATCCCAAACATTAATGCTTCCTTGACCCACAAATAGAGGAATGTTTATCTTATTTCCACCATCTAAAAAAAAAGAGAGAAAACTTTCTAGTTCTTGTTTCTTTTTTTGTTGTCCTTTACATCAAAATCCCCCAAGAAGTTTTTCTACTCACATTGTCTGATTCACAATCTCAAACTCACAATCTCAGATCAAAATCACAATCTCAAAATCTCTTCTAGTATTCTCTCTTAAACCATTCTGACTAGCTTTTATTTCCATTACTTAACTAAAACTCGTTTTTGTTGAGTTCTTCAATGACCTCTCCATAGTTAAATTCAATGTCATTTCTCAGTCTTCAGCCATGGTTTGACACTGCTGATTTTTCCCTTCTTAAGAAACTTTTATTTTGGCTTCCAAGAGTTTTACTACTATTTAGGTCCATTTGCTAGATCCTCCTTGTTTATTCAACCACTAAATAGTAGAATGACCCACACTCCATCTTTGAACCTTTTCTCTTTTCTCTCTATACCTTTTTCCTTTTATACCTTCATCTGGTTTCACTGATTTAAATTCCTCCTATAAGCCAGTGATGCCCAAATATATTCATCATTTCAGAAACTCTCCTTTAAACACCAGACTCATATAACCAATTGCCTCATATAAGTCTCTCTTGGAATTCTAATGGACGACTCAAACTTTCATTTCTAAACTTGCCCTCTGTAGTTTCCCCCATCTCATTTAATGTCCACTCCAACCTTCCAATTGATTAAGCTGTAAAAACTTGGAGTCAAAATTTGCACTCTCACATTTCACATTCATGTCATCAGCAAATTCTATTGGATTGTTCTATTCTAAACATATCCAGTGCTATTGACACAGTCCCAGCTGCCATCATGTTTTAGCTAGATCATCGTCTGATAATCTTCTATGTGGTCTTTTTGCTTCTGTTCTTGTACTTGTATTTTACACAATGTAAGGGATCTTGTAAAATACGAGTAAAATCATGTCTCTTCTCCTTTAAGAACTCTCTTATGGACTCCCACCTCGCTTATCATGACCTAAAAGGTCCCAAGATATAGCTACCCTGAACTCTCTAATTTCTCTCTTAGTTCACTATCTCACACTCTCCTCCAGAGACACTGAATTCCTGGTTTTCCTTGAATACTCCAGGTGTGTTCCTGCCTCAGAGCTTTCTCATTTGCTTCTTTCTTTGTCTGGAATGTTCTTCTCCCAAGTACCCACGTGGTTTGCTTTCTCACCTCCTTCAGGTCTTTATGTAAATGTCACATTTGCTGTGCCACCCTCCCTGAATGCTCCGTTTAGAGTTTCATCTCCACATGCCTCCTTTTCTATTTATCTTCTTAATTTCCCTGCTTAACAATCATCAGTAGCTAACAAATATTTTTAAATTTAACTTACATATTATCTGCCTCTCCCAAAACAGGAATATAAGTTTGAGTTTCATCACCTTCATTCAGACCTGCATCAATAGAACCGAAAACAATGTCTGGAACATATTGGACACACAATAAATATTTGTAGAATAAAGTAATTAATTCACAGGAAATCATAACCACAACCTAGCATACTTGTAAACTTTGGAATGAATTATGTTATGTTGAATAGTTGACTTATTTTTCCAGAATATTTGTATATGCAGATATCAAATTTAGTTTTTATGACATGGTAGTTTTAGTATCTTAAACAAAATACTCAAAATACAAATTTCATGAAGTTTCTTAAATTCATAATATTTTGTATGCATATAAATGGAAGTGAAGAGATGCTGAGAGACTTGAACAAAGTAAGAATTAACAGGTTGGGAGTTAAAATTGTATCACATAAATGATGCCAAGATAACTGAGTTGAATTAATAGGTGAGAGAATGGGTACAAAATTTATAGAATCCCTTTCCACTTTAGGTAATAAAATAAAATTGTTAAAGAGCTTTGTTTGAGGACCTCTTGTAAACTTTAGATAGTACCAAAGTGACTTGCTGCGGAAAATTTTCTGTATAATGTCCTGCTGCCCTGATCGTTAAGCTTCTTTTCTAGGCAGAATATTAGACTTTGAAGTCTAGATATGCATTTTTGGTCTTCTATTTTGAAGACGAAGTGCACTTTTTTTTTTCTCCAAGAGATGAATGAACCGATCCCCAAAATGTGCCCCTGTTGTCTTCCCTGAGCAAAAATTTCTACCTTCTCTAGGCAGACTGGTTGGGACATTCTGAATTATTTGTTCTGTGTCATTCAAAAGTATCAACTTGCCAGAACAAGGAACTGGAGGGCAGTCTGGAGACAAACTTTTAACCTCAGTTCTTTTTTTTTTCCTTCTCTTCTTTTGCCAACCACCCATTTCTCAATATATAATGTCTGGCAGCCAGAATAGTCTGTTAATTACATATTTGAATGCTGTGGGATACAATTCATTCTGCATATGAAAAAGCTTTTTAGACCACTTGTATACCTACCTAATCCTGAATCGTACCCTATATCTTTAAAATTAAAAAAAGAAAAAGCTTTCTATGGTCTTAATTAGGAAATTATAATACAGTATTTTGCTGAAGGCATTGTTGAAAGGATTCTTCAATTGTATGAGAAGTTGAACCAAATGGCCAACTTCAATATTAAGCTTCTATATATTATAGTCTTTAAAATTTATCTATTTATACATTGCATTGTGCTGTTTATGTAAGGAAATGAAATTTCATTCTTATGACTTACGTATAATTTCTTTATAATAGAAATCTTAGTTGCAAAGAAATTTTTTTACTCTATGAATTTTGCATGAATAAATAATAGAGGCTGGATGCAATTGGCAGTTGGTTTCTAAAAAAAACCCTGATAACACTAGAATATTTTAAAATATAAATTACATGTTGCAGAAAATGTATTTAAGAAAGAAATTTGGCTCTAGTTAAGAGCAATATAATACATCATTTGGCCCAAGCTTGATTCCTTCTAAGAGAGAAGGTGGCAGAATATGAATTGTTCTTTGAAGAAGTAGATTAAAAATTAAGTATTTTGATGTGCACATATATCAATAGACAATAAAAAAAACAGGCAACTACCAATTGTACACTTAAAAAGAAAAATTAAATACCACATAGCATTTTGGTCAGAGTATAATAAACATAAAATAAAAGTTTATATAAACCAGCCTATGAACATTAAACAGATTTTGAACCAGAGTTATTGTTAAATTATTTATAGGTCTCATAACACTCATAAGACACTTTGGACATCAAGCCAAGACTAGATCAAATATTATTATTTTAAGTTTAAAAGTATACATTGATGCCATGTTGATGACAAACCAACTTGACTAAAGTTTTAGTTTTCCAATTAATTAACTTGTAAATATGACCAAATTGTCTTCCAATTATAAGAATTATTTCCTTGTTTCTTGTCTGTTTTTTTTTTTTTGCTACATCAAGAAAGTTTTAGAAAAAAAATCAATGTTCTGTTCTAGCCATATATAAAATTAAGTCTGCTGAATTATCTTGAGGCAAAGCCATTTTTAACAAGTCTTCCTCTGTTTGGTTTGTTATATTTGTGAGATGGGTAGAAAAAACATTTTGTACTAAACAAGGATAGTGACAGGCATGATGAGGCATACAAGAACTTCAAGTTATTTAATGTCTTAACAATTGGAAGATAATAAATTCCAATAGTTATTATGCAAACATTAGAGCTAAAATCAAACACAGTCTTTATTCAAATAAATGCATGGCATGGTCAATGTGCCCAGTGAATTTAGTTATTTGTATTTGAGAGTATGAAGAAAACTTATATACATATGATTATGTGAATATCACCTTTATGATTATGATTATGTGGACATTTATAAAAGATAGATTTAAGATAAAAAAACAATGCAGAAAGTGGATTGGTTGCATAAGCCATTATCAAAAGATACATGTGACAGGGAAAAGAATACATTAAATAAACTGAAATATATAATTATAGATTATCTATATTATTTTTAAAATAACATAAATCTAATCATACCTGAAGAATTTACTCCTGGACTTTTGAGCCAATTCACTTTCTTTCTTTCTTTCTTTCTTTCTTTCTTTTTTCTTTCTTTCTTTCTTTCTTTCTTTCTCTCTCAGTCTCTTTCTTTCTTCCTGTCACTTGAGTAAGATTTTATAACATTCTATGAATGTTGACTTTAAAAGTTGGTTATTCTATTGTAAGTATAAAATTATTCTTTTGTATTAATCTATTTAAAGAGTATCAATTGCCAGTCTATTTACACTTTGTTTTTCAATTTTTTATCCCCAGTGCCTCCAAGCCTTACCCATCAGATAAATGCTTAAGTATTCAAAACGTTGTTCATGTGCCTTCTGTCAAGGGAATGGGGACTTAAATCTTCAAGTAAAGTCAATTCCTTGCTCTTTGCTTCCTACACTGTGAATGCCTCTTTTGTATGACTTCTCAAAATATTATAATTATTTGTTAACTTGTCTATATATCCCCAAATGCTATGAGCTTCCCAATGAGTTGTCAGTGACACATATTGATCTCTCATTTTTTTTCTTACTACCTGAACAAATAATTAATTATATTTAACATTTTAAAATGACTCAACAACTCCTTGGATTTGGAGTAATTTTCTTAAACATATGATACCATGCTTAATGTAAAAGGATGCAGATATATAGTTAAGAATTTGTGCCATGTGTAAGCAAAATAAAGCTACATTTATTAAATAGATAGTTTTTGTTTGCTAACCAAATTACAAGCCTTTGACCATGCACAACAGAAAAATAATTTCATAATGAGTAAATTATTGTGCCAGGAAAAACATGATAGGCCCTAAAAACTCATTTAATCACTACCTCCACAAGTTTGAGGGCTAGTTTATAAGCAGCAAAGTGACTGAAGGAAGGGCTAAAGAGGGAAAATAGTAGGCATTTCTTTATTTTTATTTTTACAATTTTTTAGGAGAAAAGAGTCTCACTCTATTGCCCAGAATGGAGTGCAGTGGAACAATCATGCCTCACTGAAGCCTCAAACTCCTAGGTTCAAGCAATTCTTCCACCTCAGCCTCCCAAGTAGCTAGTAGTACAGGTGTGCCACCATGCCTAGTTCTTTTCTTTTTTGATGCAGATGAAGTCTTTTTATGTCATTCAGACTAGGCTCAAGCCCTTGGCTTCCAATGATCCCAGCCCCTCAATCTCCCAAAACATGTGACATGAGTCACCACGTCCATCCTGCAGGTACTTCCTGAGTCCTACTAGTGGCAAGAGGGCATCTGGCTCCAGAGCTGCATTTCAGTTTCCCAGCCTGGCCAACTTTTTCTGCCTTGCCAGTCTTGCCATCCTCAGTGGACAAACTGCCTTAATATCACAGAAACAAAATTTGTGGGAATCATTTTCAATGAATTAGAAAAGTGAAGACGATTTCAAAGTGAACTAGATGAAAACTCTACTGGACAGATGACAAGTTCATGATTAAATGGAAAACATTTTATAGTCTCTGAGAGACAGCACTGCCTTTTGTGGATCTAAGATTTTTGACAAGCTATTCAGGAAACAGAAGCTATATTTGAAAGTAAGCTTTGATTGCCATTTTGTCTCCCTACTTACTTGTGTCTTCACTCTTTACCACACAGAAAATGTACATAGCTCACAGAGAGAAGACTAAGGCAGGGCATCAGCCTCAAGTGCAACTCAGCTTACTCATCTGCCTCTACCAGGGCTGAATTTGAGTCCTCCAAGAAGGTAACCAATACTCTTTTTTGGTCTCTTAAAAAAAATCTCTGGAGAATTCTACTCCACACATTTTCAACGTTCAATATTTCATCCAGTAACAAATTTTTCTTGAGCCAAATATTATGCTTTCTTCTTTTTATTATGTTTTTTTTTCCTTTTTCTGAAAACTTTTCTCATTGTTTGTAAGTTTACTTGAATTCAGAAGGCAACTAGGATGTTTGGACATGCAGCATTACAAAATACCAGTAACTACTGCCAAAATGAAAAAAAAAATTGAGAAATTTCTGAATATTTCTGCGTCCTCTTCTTTCTAACATTCAAATGAGGTTGAAAATAGAAAGGTCAGTTAGGAGGCTGTTGCAGGAATCCTAGAGATGGATGAAATAGAGTTTTATATAGTAGTTGTACAAGATAAGTGACTCTTGTGTATTTTCTTGACTCACACAAGTATCAGAAAAGATCCATTAAGTGATACCAGTCATTTCTTTCAAAAATCTAATTAAAAATATTAATTAGATATGGTATCACTAATATTACTAAAATATCAGCTTGTCAAGTTCTAGATTTAATAAAATTAAAGAATAAAGTTTTGTGTGTCACAGTTACCCTATACTAAAATATAATCTCTACGTAAAATTCATTAAATTCAGGGGCAGGGCTAAGATGGCTGACTAAAAACATCACAAGATTGCTGCTTTCAGCAAAGAAACCTATACTAAGGAGCAACCTAGGGTTTTGAAGGTCAGCCTGAAAACCCAGTATGAAGTCTCTTGGACAGTCACCTGGGGATGTGGAGGACAGAGAATTCCAAATCCCAGAACACTCTTAGAAGTGGTCAGTCATGAGATCTAGAGAACTTCCAGGGAGAAGGAAGGGGTGAGTAAAAGTATCAACTTTTTTTTCCTCTACACACCTCATACAAGCCTCTGCAGTCTCAACCAAGGGAGATTCAGCTTTAGACCCTCCACCTGCACCCCTGTTGTACTGGCTGGGCACAGAGACTACTTTAAATTGGGACAATGGTACCAAAGGGAACCACTGGAGGCTGGGAAATCTCAGTTTCTATGGGGCTCTGTCACCACAGCCACCAACCACCCCCCAACCACATAGAGAGGCTCTACCAAAAATCCTGTGGGCACTCCACACTCCCTCCCTTTCCAACACCCAGCAAGGATGTCACACCCACTTTGGGGATGTTTCTGCAGCACCAGCAATTATTGCAACCCCAGGTCAGAACTGCAGAGATGGCTTGCTACCAGGAGTATGCCATCACTGTGATAGCCTCTCACATGGAGCAAGTGGAGAAAATAGGAGGTAGGCATGTCTGGGAAGCATGGTGGAAGTAACCTTGCCCAACTGCAGACTGAGGTAGAAATACCAATGTTTCACAAACATGACAGTTGCTTCCCTTCTACCTCTGAGCAAAAGGAATGGTCCTGCACAGATGGAAGGAGGACACTATATGCCCTCCAAGAGCACCTGTGCCAAAGTAGATCTGTGGGTCCCCTTCTGACCACCTGCCAACCTGTTGGTGATGTGTGCTGGCTTGGGAGGGGGCCGCTGGAGGTCCCAGACAGGCCAGGACCCTGGCACCTATGCCAGAGAGTAAAGCCTCTGAACTAGAAGAAAGGAGTTGCCATGTCATAGCCAGACTGCACTAATGAAGCAGTGCCAGACAGTTTCTCCACAGTTCATCATTGATCCTGCCACCTCTGCCCATCCCTCAGGTGAACCAGAGGAGGGAGGTCAGGTAAAAAAACAAACAGAAAAAAAAAATTACACAAACTACCACCCCAATAGCAGCTACTTTATCTAATAAAAAAGTAGTAAAACAAAAAATAAAAAGAGAAGAATCTGCCCTCTCAGATGAACCAATGAAAAAACACTTACAGTTCCCAAAGCCTTAATGAGTCAACAACCACAAAAGCAATGGAACACATCCAGAGTAAATTGTCTCAAAGACAGACATAAAATTCAGACTATGGATGACAAAGATAATCAATGAGATCCATGAGAAAGTGGATATGCAAATCATCCAGACAATAAAGACAGTGCAGGAAGAAAAAGCTGACCTGGCCATTCTAAGAAAGAATAAAACTGAGTTTTAAGAAAAGAATAATTCCCACCTGGAATTTTAAAAGACAATAGCAAGTCTTAGCAGCACAATCAACCAAGCAGAAGAAAGAATCTCAGAGCTTGAGGATCAAATTATTGAACTAACCTAGTCTGTCAAAAACAAAAAGAGGTTTAGGAAGAATGAGCAAAGTCTGCAAGAGATCTGGGATTATGTAAAGAGACCAAACCTATGGTTGATTGGAATCCCTAAGAGAGAAGGGGGAACTGAGAACACTCTGAAGCAAGTCTTCCAAGAAGTCACCCAAGAAAACTTCACCTATCTTGCTAGTGAGACAACCATCCAGACGCAAGAGATTCAGATAACTTCTGTGAGGCATTACATGAGAAGGCCATCCTGAAGAAACATAATCTGTTTCACCAAAGTGACCATGGAAAAAATAATCTTAAAGGCAGTCAGAGGGAAGGGACAAACCAATTACCAAGGAAGACCCATCAGAATTGCAGTAGACCTCTCAGCAGGAACCCTACAAACCAGAAGGGACTAGGATCCCAACTTTAACATTCTTAAAGGAAAACAATTCCAACCAAGAATTTCCTACCCCTCCCCCAAGATAAGATTCATTAATGAAGGAGATTAAAATCCTTCCCAAACATCCAATACCTAAGAGAATATGCCACCTCAATACCAACCCTTCAAGAGATGCTTAAGAAAGTTATAAGCAAAAAAACAAGAGAATGGTTCTATCGATCACAAAAGCATAGGTAAATACAGAGTTCACAGACCATACAAATCTACCACAAAGCCTAAAAACACAAAGTAGCTTCTTAATAGCAATATGACAGGAACAAACTCCCACATATCAATAATTAACTTAAACATGAAGACACTGAATGCGCCACTCAAAAGACATAGAGTGGCAAATTGGATAAAGAATCATGATTCATCCTTATGCTACCTTCAGGAAACATGTCTCATTGTAAATGACATCCACAGGTTCAAGGTAAAGGGCTGGAGAAAGATCTTATGAACCGGACAAAACAGATGTGAAATCAACAAATCTTAAAAAAAGACTCTGAAGCATACTACACAGTGATAAAAGGCTCAATCTACCAGCAAGAAAGATACATCTTGAATATATATACACCCAATATAGAAGTACCCACATTTATAAAACAACTGTTAATTAAAGTAAAAATAGAATATATAGTTAGACACTTTAATACCCTGCTAACAGCTTTCGGCAGATCATTGAGGCAAAAATCTAGCAAGGATATCCAAAGCCTTAATTCAAAATGTAACCAAATGGACCTACGAGATATCTACAGAACACTTTACACTACAGCCACAGATATACATTCTTCTCATCTACACATGGAATGTACTCCAAGATTTACCACATATTCAGGCACAAATTAAACATGAACAAATTTCAAGATAGAAATCATACCAAGCACTTTTTAAGACCAAAGCAGAATAAAAATAAATATTATTACCAACAGAAATTCCCCCAAACACACAAATACATGGAAATTAAACAGCATGCTTCTGAATGACTTTTGAGTAAAAGATAAATCAAGACAGAAATAAAAAGATTCCTGGAAACAAACGCATAACATACCCAAACCTCTGGGATACTATGAAAGTGATACAGAGAGAAGGAAGCTTATAATATTGTACACACATATTAATAAAATAGAGGAATCTCCAGTAAACAGACTAATGTAGTACCTAAGGGAACTGGAAAGCCAAGAGAAAACAAATCCCAGAGTCAGTAGATCAGTAGAAATTACCAAAATAATGTCCCAGCTAAAGAAATAGAGACCAAAAAAAAAAAAAAAAAAAAAAAAAGAGAGAGAGAGAGAAAATTCAAATAAATGCAATTAGAAGCAAAAAAGGAAATGTTACAACCAACCCTGAAGAAATACAAAAAGATTAAGGAAACTACTATGAACAACTACTCGACTAAGTTAGAAAATCTAAAGGAAATGAAGAAATTCCTGGCATAACACAACTTCCCAAGATTGAAACAAGGAGAAATTGAAACTCTAAACAGTCCAGGAACAAACCAAGAAATTGATTCAGTAATAAGAAACTTTCCTGACATAAAAATTTTTAAAAGCCCTGGGTCAGATGATTTCTCAGCTGAATTCTATAAAATATACAAGGAAGGGCTAATATAAATTCTATTGAAAGTATTCCAAGCAATCAAGAAGGAAGGAATTCTCCATAGCTCATTCTATGAAGCCAATATTATCCTGACACCCAAAAATGGCAAAGACCAAAAAAAGAAAGAAAACTTCAGACCAATTGTCTTGATGAACATAGATACAAAAATTATCAATGAGATCCTAGCAAATTGCATCCAACAGTACTTTACATCCTTCATAACCAGTTGGGCAAAGCTGGGCAAGGTGGACCAGGTAGGCTACGCATTAATAGAATTCAAGGCTGGCTCAACACATGCAATAAGTGTAATCCACCATATATACAAGTATAAAAGCAAGAACCACATTATTACCTCAACAGATGCACAAACGGCATTTGATAAAATCCAGCATCCTTTTTTGATAAAAGCACCCAAACACTTAGGCATCAAAAGGACACTCCTCAAAATAAGAGCCTTATATGACACACCTGCAGCCAACATCAAACTTAATGGGCAGAAAGTTGGACGCATTCCCCCTAAGAACTGGAACAAGACAAAGATATCCACACTAGCCACCTAGTTAACATTATACTGGAAGTCCTAGCCAGGCAGGAGAAAGGAATTAGGGATATCCAAACAGGGAAAAAGGAAGTTAATTGTCTCTCTTTGCAGATCACAGTATTCTATACCTAGAAACCATAGCTAGTGCACCAAAAAACATATTGGCACTGATAAATGATTTTAGTAATGCCTCAGGATACAAAATTAATGTGCAAAAATTAGCTGCATTTCTATACACCCAAGAACAAGCAGGCTGGGAACCAAAAATTTACCTCAGCATTAATCTAATCAAAGAGGTGAAATATCTTTATAACGAGAACTACAAAAATTTCTCAGAGAAATCAAAGATGACACAAACAAATGGCAGAACATCTCATGTTCATGGATTGGAAGAATCAATATTGTCAAGATGCTGATTTTATCCAAGGCAATCTATAGACTCTTTGCAATCACTATCAAACTACCAGCATCATTCTTCACATTTTCCTCCTGGAAAAGACAATACTTAAATTCATTTTTAAAAAATTTTAAAGATGTGGGATGCAATTCAGGGTTAGGTATACAAATGTTCATTATACAGGTACCCTTGTGGATAAGGTGTGCCCCTCTTTCCCCTGGCAGTTTCCTCAACTGCCAATCCCACTTCCCTCTCCCCCCAGCAGTTTCCCACTACTGCCAATCCCTTTCTTACAGGACAATACTTAAATTCATATGGAAACAAAAAACAGCCTGAGTAGCTAAAACACTACTCAGGAAAAAGAATAAAGCTGAAGGCATCACACTTCCAGACTTCAAACTTTACTACAAGGCTACAGTAACTAAGACAACATGGTTTTAGCACAAAAATATGCAAAGAGACCAAAGGAACAGGACAGAGAATCCAGAAATAAAACACAGACCTTCAACCAACGCATCTATAACAAAGCTGACAAAAACAAACATTGGGGAAAGGAAACCACATTTAGCAAATTGTGCTAGGGAAACTGACTGACCACAGGCTGAAGAATGAGACTGGACCCCTACCTGTCATGATATACAAAAATTGACACAAATTGGATAAAGGACTTAAATGTGAAACCTCAAACTATAATAATATTAGAAGAAAACTTAGGGAACACCCTCCTGAACATCAATGTAGGCAATGAATTCCTGGCCAAGTCCTCAAAAGAAAATGCAGCAATAGCTAAAATTGACAAGTTTTTGCACAGCAAACAATAATCAAGAGAGTAAAGAGACAACCCACAGAATGGGAAAAAAAAATATTTACAAGCTATGCAACAAAGCCCTAACATCCAGGATCTATAAGGAACTCAAAATAATTGACAGAAAAAAACTAATAACTCCATTAAAAAGTGGTCAAAGGACATGAACAGACACTTCTCAAAGGACAATATTCAAGTAGCCAACAAACATATGAACAAATGCTCAGCTTCAGTAATCATCAAAGAAATACAAATCAAAACTACAATGTGATACCACTTCACGCTGGTCAGGATAGTTATCAAGAAAAAGTCAAAAAAGACAACAGGTGTTGGCAAGGCTAGAAAAAAAGGAAACACTTCTACACATTTCATAGGAATGTAGGCTAGTTTGACCTTTGTGAACACAGGGTAGCGATTTCTCAAAGAACTAAAAATTGAACTACTATTCATCATTAACTCCACTCCTAGGAATATACCCGGAGGAACACAAATCGCTCTACCAAAAAGACACAGGCCTGCATATGTTTATTGCAGCACTATTCACAGTAGCAAAAATACAGAACCAATCCAGATGCCCATCAAAAGTGGACTGAATAAAGCAAATTTGGTACACATAAATGATGGAATATTATGCAACTGTAAGTAAGAACCATGTCCTTTGCAGTAACATGGATGCAATCAGAGACCATCATTCTAAGTGAACTATTACAGAAACAGAAATTGAATACCACATGTTCTCATTCATAATTGGCCAGCACACACTGGGCATGTGGTCCACAAAGGTAGGAACAACAAACGCTGGGCACTGCTAAAGGAGGGAAGAAGGGTGGAAGAATAAGGGGCACACCACCATCCGTTGGGCACCATACCTACAACTAGGGAGTAGAGTGCTTGTTAGGAGCCCAAGTCGTGTCTTCATGCAATTTACTTATGTAGCAAATCCTCACCTGTACCCCACAGCTTTAAAATAAATTAAAAACAAAACAGAAACAGAAATTCAAAGAATCATGCAAATCACATTTTCACAAACATTTTTTCAAAGAAAAATATAAATGAAATACACATACATCATAGTTCACATAAAATATATCAGTTAATACATGTTTAGTTTTTTTTAATTTAAAGAAATAAAACAAATTGTAGTGGTTTAACGTATTTCCCAGGTTACTTTTATGTCACTGAGGGCTGAGATCCATTCTTCTCTTGGTCACTGTCATTTTTGCCACAGTACACTAGCACACAGAGGCAGCATGGTGTAAGGACGTCTCCTTGCTAAAAATTTCCTCCTATACTGCATAGAGGACTCTCGGACTTCAGAAATGGACTCTCTAGCTGGAGAATGTGTAACTCTTTGCAGTTACTGAGTGTGTGGGAGACCAGAGGGCACTTTCTGAACAGAGAGCAAAGACGGAGCTGGGACTTAACCTGAATATTTTTCCAAAAGGGAGGACTACTGGAGTTCCTAAGGCAAACAGGTCAGAAGGAATCCAGGAATTCAAAGTCAGCCTGAGTGTGCCCTAAGCGATAGATGCCACTTTTCTTTCTACCATAATTTGTGCTTAGGGAACCCTCCTAACACAGGATCCCAAAGCAGTGACCACTCCTGGCCACCTTTGCTTCCCTTCATTTTGTCAACCTTTCCTGGGTACTGACCTACCATTCTCTACTGTGAATATTCTCCTTCCTGATACATGAAGGTAATTCTCTGGAAAATGTCAAGTTCCATTTATCACTCTTTTATTTATAAACTTAAATGTTTAGATGAAGCGAAAAAATTCATAAGGGAAAAAATTTGCAAGGTATTTAAATAATAGTTTTGCAACACTTCGATATATTTTACTCACAATTTTTTTTCTTTAAAAAAGGATTAAAGGGACAGATGTGTTCATCTGTTTATTCTGCCTTTAACCTTTTCTTTCTGACACTTGTGGTTTGAGGCAACACTGTGGAGATGAAACAGCAGTGTTTAAAACAGGAAGCCATTATGAAAGCTTCATAGCAGATGATTGCAGGGAGCAGTTACTTATCATTCCACCCAAGAGTCAAAAGTCTTAATAATGATGTGATAATAGTGCTAAATGTAGTTACTATTAAGGGCTAGTTATGTGGGGTACATTATGTTATTTAATGCTTTAATAATTCTAGGACATAGAGTTATTATCCTAATTTTATAGATCAGAAATTGGTAAGAAATTTTTATTAATTTAGTATAGCTACACAGTCAATACATACAAAAGGTGGAATACAAAGCGTGTCTATCTGACTCTCAAATATTAGAAGCCTAGCTTCATACTATACTGTGGGCTTGTTACACATGCCTTTCTCTGACTGGAGGAATGAGAAAGTTGCATGATGCAGAGAGCTACTAGACACACATCTATCTCTCACTTATAGCTCTTGGTCCAGTAAGGGGAGAAAAATAAAAGGAGCTGATTGCTCCACATTCTTTCAAGGAAGATTCCCTATATAAAATTCAAGCAAGCATGCCAGGGAGAATGCACCTCTATAACCCATTACTTTAAAGGAAAATGCACAGAAAGAATGACCGTAAGGACTGACTGCTTGGGAGAACAGGTCTATCTCCAATAAATGAAACAATAAACATTTCTGTGACTTCAAATCCATTTTCTCTTTAGAGAAGTCATCCACAAATGATTTCTTCTTTTCTCTCTTTTTCCACTTTGTTTCCTAAGGGCTAACTAGTAGAAACTACGCAATGCCCCACCAACATATTTAATCATCTGCCTTGTTCACTCAAGTTCTCTCACATCACCCAGGCCTGTTCTGGTTCTTTGTGTTCTTTGGGAACATTTAATTACTCCCACATCATAGACCCCTTCAATAGCAACAAGAAAGACACAGAGAGGGAATCAAGGAAGTTGATTATTTTCCTTTTGCTCCATTGCCTTTGGGTGAAACTGTCTCCACAACATTTTTATTGATGTCAGGACAATAGAGTTTGTTCGTGGCCTAAATTTTGTGCCTGGGCTTATATCAGGCCAAGAATAAATACTGCCAAAGATTCTAACTACTTTTCAAACAGCTTCAACTTATAAATCTTTAAACACATTTTATTATGTCTTCCTTCCAATCCTTGGGAAAATTCATTCCTATGGCTTTGTTTCATACACACATGATAAATGTACCTAACGATGGAATTAAAAGTTATTTGATTCACTGAGCATTGTTTAAGTTTTTGCTTTTTGAATTTTGCTTTAAATTTGCTTTAAACCAGCAAATCATTTCCAACATTCATAAAAGTACATGCCTGATATGGCTAGAATATGACTTTGCTGTAACAGGTATCCTGGCCTAGTTACAGGTAGTTCCTCCTAAAAAACATAAAAGATTTTCTGCAAGCTCAAGCCAATCTAGCACATATTCCATTTTACATGGAAAGGATTGAGGAAAACAAAAGTGATTATTTCAAGCCACTAAGTGTTTGGGGGAGACTTTATAAGTGTCAGTGTTGGCCCATTAACCCACAAAAGCAGAAAGTCTGTGAGGTATCAGAGTTCTGAGATGGCCCCTAGGTCTCCTATCCCTGCACTATATACTCCTGTCACCTTGGATGTGGGCAGAACCTATGAATATGATGGGATGGCCCCTCCCTTAGTTAGGATGTTACCTGATAAAAGTGGAAGAATTTTATTAATATAATTAATTCCCAAATCAGTCGACTTTGAGAACATCCAAACAGATAATTCTTAGATGGCCTGACCTAAGTAGGTAAGACTTTTAAAAGGACTGAGCACTTCCTTGGAAAAAGAAGATTCAAAGCATGATAGAGACCCTGATGCTGTCCTTGAAGCAAGCTGCTATGATGTGAGTCTATGAAGGGAACTGCATGGTAAGAACTTAAGGGTGGTCTCTAGGAGCTGATGGTGGTTTCAATCAAAAGCCAGCAAGAAATCATCACAGTCATACATTGCAAGAAATGAGTTCCACCAACAACCTTAAGGAGAGAGGAAGCAGATCTTTTTCTAGCCGAGCCTCAGATGAAGATACAGTCAGTTGACACTTGATTTTAGCCTTGAGACCCAGAACAGAGAATTCAAAAAATATATGATGCCCTCCTGACTGATGGAAATGGTGCAAGAATAAATATGTACGTTGTTTTAAACCACTGAGATTTTGGCAATTTGTTCAGCATCAATAAAACAAACTAATGTGGTCCATGAAGTGAGGGTGTTTCACCCTTGAGGTACTCTTGTTGACTGTACTCTGTCTACAGCAGGAGTTCCCAAATCCTGGGTTGTGGACGGGTCTGTGCCCAGTTAGTAACCAGGCAGGACAACAGGAGGTGAGTGGTGTGCAAGCAAGTGAAGCTGCATCTGTAGTTACAATACTCCCCATCACTCTCATCACCACCTGAGCTTCATCTCCTGTCAGATCAGTGGCAAAATTAGATTCTCATAGGAGCACAAATTCTTTTGTGAACTGAGCATGCGAGAGATCTAGGTTTCATGGTCCTTATGAGAATCCAATGCCTGATGACCTGAGGTGGAACTGAGGCGATGCTAGCACTGGGAGCGGCTTCAAATGCAGATTAGCATTAGCAGTGAGATTTGACTGTACACTGCCCCTCACCCGCCTCCCACATGAAGTCGTGGGAAAATTGTCTTCCACAAAACCAGTCCCTGATGCCCAAAAGGTTGGGGACCACTGATCTACAGAATCTAGTCCATTGTCCTTGGTTCAAATTTTTCACTGTGAGCTGGCCATGGCAGCCCAATTCCATAATCCCTATATTCTGAGAGAGGAAGAAGGGAGAATCACTTCAGCCCAGGAGTTTGACATCAGCCTGGGCAACATCGTGAGACCTCATCTGCAAAAAAAAAAGAAAGAAAAAAATTATCCAGGTGTAGTGGCATATGCCTGTAGTCCCAGCTACTCAGGAAGCTGAGGCAGGAGATCACTTAAACCCAGAAGGTGGAGGCTGAAATGAGCCTGGATTATGCCACTGCACTCCAGTCTAGGCGACAGAGGGAGATCTTTCTCTAAACAAAACAAAGCAAAAAGCTTCACTAAGAGATCCTAACTTGCTTTTGCAACCCCCTTGTTTCCTGCTTTTTCCCAAACATAATCTTTACTTTCCTGTGCATTAAATGTCTCTCTGGGCCCTGGCAAAGGCCCGCTTTTATCCCTGAATCTTGTTGGACACTAATTTCTTTGTATGGGATGCTCCCCCCCACTTTACATCTACAGATTCTTATTTCTGTTTAGTCACTTCCCCTACGTAGACTTCCCATGATTCCTCTTGCAATAATCATTCCATTATGTTGTCATAATTAATAATAATTTGTATGCATGCCTTCTGTGTTTTCTATGCCATTGCATCATCAAACGATCACTCAATGACTGACAAGTAATAATAATTTGCTGAACAAACAATAAATGAATGAATGAATAGGACTAAGTCAAGATCAAGATTAATCACAGTGTAAAAATAAGAGCTGCTATATGAAACAATTTTAAAAGGTGCAATGATGATTTTCTTTTACATCTCACAAATTTGGAACTTCCTTCTGTCTTGTGTGTTTGCAGCATCACCAATACGTTGCGACTGAAAAATGTCCAGCCCAAAATTATCATAATTTAAAAATCTTCTTTAGTTACTTGCACACTGAACAGCCCTGGCAGTCATCATGTTATTACTACTACTAATAATGATAAAACCTAGCATGCTATTTACATTGTATTAACTTATTTAACTTCATATTAACCCATATATTAATAATAGAACATTGATGCAGATTCTATGTCTTACAAATAAAAAAACCAAAGAAGTTGAATTGACTTGACCAAATCTTTCTGATAGTAAATAACAGGACTAGAGTTCGAACCCAGGTAATTTGACTCTAGTGTCTGTGTTCTTGGCTACCTTAAGCACTATGTGTTACCTCTTTAATGATGAAAACAGTAGGGATGGTGAAGGGCACTTGTGTCTGTGCATATCTCTCTCTTGTAGTGGGATGGCTAGTGCAGGAGACTCCATACCCCTTCCTCAAATGACTTTACCTGACAACCAACCTACTTTCCTAGGGCATTCTCAGAGCATGTCTTACCTTAGAATGTAAAAGATTCTTATCAAGCCTTGCAAAATACAATCAAAGCTTTCTGCATTCTAGATTGGAATCTGAATTTTCATTTCTGTCTTATAGGATAAATTTATAAAAGTTACTTATTTGTTGAAAGATTTGCTTACTTAGACATGACCGTATTAAAATTACTCATAAGCACCCTGATTATGTCTCTTTCAGTACTCCCTAGTTGAAGGTGAAAAATATATGATATTTTCAGAGTCAGAATATTTAAATTCATTCATGGAGTAAAGAGTTGACGGAGAAACAAGGCTGTGGTTCTCAGAGCCGTTTTCCATGATTCTGGATCAGTAATTGGAGTGGGTTTTTTGGGGTTTTTGTTTTGTTTTGTTTTGTTTTAAACCTATATTATCATCTTTCTTTACACTTCTGATCCCCTTAGCTGTTTCCTTGTGAGTCAACAGCAAATGCTGTGGGTTCAGGCCTGATATCTTCTTTATACCGGTGATTTCAATAAAGAATGCTAAGTGTCAAAGGCCAAAGATTATAAAACTAGAAAACACCTTTCTTAGGCAAATGACATCGTAATCAGGAAAATCATTCCATTTCACCTCTGGCAGTTTTAAAAACATACATTTTGGAGTTTCACATTAAATAAAGTATTCCAATGTTTTCTCAGCTTTGACAAAGCTCAAGAGACATTTTGTTGCTGTTTTTAATGAGCTTTTTTTTTGCAGAAGTTTTAGGGGCTCACAGCAAAATGGAGCAGAGAGTTTAGGGAGTTCCCATATATCCCCTCCCCGACACAGAACAGCCTTCTTTACTGCCAGCATCCCACACTACAGTGATACATTTGTTACAGTCAATGAACCTACGTTGACACATCGTTATCACCCAAAGACCATAGTTTACTTTAGCGCTCACTTTGGGCATTGTACATTTCATGGGTTTGGACAAATTATGATAACATGATAAACTGTTATGTGATCATGCAGAGTAGTTTCACTGCCCTGAAAATCTTTTGTGCTCCACCCATTCATCCCTCTCCCACCCCAGCTTCTGGCAACCACTGATCTTTCTGCTGTTTTCATAGCTTCGTTTTATCCCAAATGTTATACAATCAGAATCATACAGCAGGTTGTCTTTAAAGGTTGACTTCCTTTCCTTAGTAATATGCATTGAAGCTCTCTTCATGTCCTGTCATGGCTTAAAAGAAGTGGTGACTCATTTCTTTTTAGCTCAATACTATTCCATTGTCTGGATGTGCCACTGTGTATCCACCATAGTCTGGATGTGCCACTGTGTATCCACCTACTGAAGGATATCTTGGTTACTTCCAGGTTTTAGCAATGATACATGAGGCTACTAAATAAATAATAAACATCTATGTGCAGGTTTTTGTGTGAACACAAGTTTTCCACTCCTTTGGGTGCATACCGAGGAATGTGTGTGATTGCTGGATCATATGGTAATAGTGTGTTTAGTCTTACCAGCAACTGCCAAACTGTCTTCTAAAAATGGCTTTACCATTTTGTGTTTTCATTAGCAATGAACCAGTCCTGTCGTTCCACACCCTAACCATTGTTGTTCCTCTTGTTGTTCTCTTTTGGTTCTTTTGCCACCCTGATCTAGAATTTATAGAAAAATTGCTGAGCTACTTTGGTACACATTCAGTGACATGTAATGTATTGCACAAAATTAGCAAGCTTTTCAATGTTTCAAATCTAAGCAATTATTGTAAGTATTGAAAGATAGATTCTCATGTTATGGTGACAATTTTCAGCAGTATAACTAATACAGTCTTTCTAAAATTCAGTATGAGAAGTTGTTTGTTTACACAAATTCTTACATTCACATAGAAAATCAAAAGTCTAAGAATAACAGAGAAAATATTCAAATAAATTGGGAAGGGGGGCTTGTCTTAACAGATAAAAAGAGTCACTCATAATCTATGGTAATTCAAACGGGAAGAAAAAAGATAGAGTAATCAAACAGAATTAAGAACATAGAAACAGACTCAAGTATTCATAGGACCCAGAATTATGATAAAGGAAGCACTGCAAATCAATTGGAAAAATTGGATTTTTAAAAAAATGACTGACAAAACTAGTTTTTTATATTAAAACATAATAAAATTATATTCTTAAACTTACCATTTACATACCAAACATACTCCAAAGTGAATTAAAGTTTTAAATGTAAAAGTTAACGTAAGAGAATAGCTCTATGATGTCAGGGAAGGAAGGGGTTTCATAATAATGAATAAAAAAGCAGTCATTTATGTTCCTTAATTTAGAAAACAGTTCTATTGAGCTGAAATAGATATAATAAAGTACACAAATATAAAGAATACAATAGTCTAAGTTTTGATCATCTCCACAGTCAAGAAAGTAAACATAACCATATTCCCTAAGCTTACGAGGCCCTTTTGTAATCCCACATTTCCATGTCTTCATATTACCAGACTCATGCAATTACTGATCTGTTTTTCATAACTACATGAAGTATCCCATGTAAGCTAACCTGTATCCTGCATGCACATGTGCACACACACATTGTGTATGTCTGCATTACAAATAAAAAAATAATTCATATTGAGATTCCCAGATTTTGCTAGGTAACACTGATCTGAGAAAATCTAAAAGTAATTCACCCATTCAGTTGATTAAGCATGATTATGCTCTTAATTTGAATTAAAAAAAAAAACTAATTGACACCTAGAAAGCACTTTCACAGGTTAGCTCATTACAATGTCAAAACTTTTTAACTATTTCAGATTTCAAATTCTGTGCTTGAAAACAAGATACCCCCTCACCCTCCCATCCTGGCAAGCAATACATATCCTTAATTCACCAGATAATGGCTTATTTTTCCACTTTGGTCTAGTCAGATGCAGTGCTATGTGACTACTGACGAATGCTGTTTTAGAAAAAGGTTTTATAACTTAGTATCAGAACTTAAGAAATATTTCTTGGTTTTTCAAGAAGCTATAGTTTCTTGACCATGTCTGATTTATTTGTAGCATATGTCTCTAGTTGACTTAGCTATCCTTCTACATGTTTGTAGGTTATTTGAGAAAGCAGACCAGATCTTATTAATCTTTGTCCTACATTAGGATATATAGCAGTTAATTGAGTAACTATTTATCAAGTTGAATTAGATAAAATTGAATAAATCATATTAACAATGCATGGAAACATTGCTTGTAGTTCAATTATATCTGTTGTCTTAGGTTCAAAATGAGTATAAGCAAGGACTCTAGTCATTGCCAAAGTAAGAATTTAATTGGACTGTGTTTTTTTTTTTTTTAAGATTTTAAAACTATTAGCCATTCCTCAAATCTCTCTTCTTTGGATCAGCGGTTTTCAAAATTGGTTGCATTCTAGAATTATTTGCGGGAACTTTTAAAGACTTCGATGCCCAGGCGGCACTCTGATCAATTAAATAAGAATTTTGGGATGGCATGTAATTGCCTATAATTTTTAAAGTCTTTAAGTGATTCCAACATTCAGTCAACATTGAGAACACTGCATTAGATGATGGTAAAGAGTAACTTGACCATTCTTTCCTTCCTTTTATAAGCCCTCTAATAGTTTGCTATGGCATTACAAATAAGCAACTATTCAAAAGTTAAAATGTGGTTCAAGACACTGGTGGCAATTGCCCCAAATGGAGGAATTTTTGGTCCCATAACTAAAAAAACTCACAAGTTTTAAAGTAAGCATTTTAACCCTTAAAAAAATCTCAAAACTTTTTTTCCCCAACAGACTGTGTTTCAAATTAATTAAACCTTTATCGACATATGGAAGTCACAATTTACAGATTCCTTTTCCTTCCAACTTTTTCTTAGTCATTCTGTTCACACATATTTTTGAGGTGAGAGAGATTAATTTACAATGGTTCTACATAAATTATCCTTCAGTTATTATTTGGGGTTTTGATTGCAGTGTTTAAATGGTTTTAAAAATGTAATAAGAAATAGGTATTTCAAATGAGGTAAAGGGAGTTACTAGGAATGATAGCAGTATGTCTTTTAAGTTCCCTTGCTTTACTGGTACATTTTTAAGACAAGAAGTCAGTGTGTGGTAGAGATACAAATTATTCATCTGGCGATTTTTTATTATTTTTTATCTGAACCTGCATATTCACTGAAAACCTCAGCATTAGTAATAATGTTCCAAATTATTTTTTGAAAGAAGATAAAATGCTTCTGACTCATGACAAAGCATTTTTGAATTGCAAACTAACTTTTAGTCCAATGTTATGCTATCTCCATCCTCTCCCCCAGTTTCTTTAATTTCTTTTGGGTAATTTTTTTTTTAATTTCTTAGAAGTGAGAATTGATTAGTAGACATAAGAAAAAATGGTTTTGCTTCACTATGATCTGGTTGAGAGAGGAGAGTCTGTATAACCTATTATATAATTACCTGAAAATTTAACTAAATATAATTAAGAAGAATAGTATTTGTTTTTAATTTCAAGAGAAATATATTTAAGAACATTATTCTAGAAGTTGAGGGCAAGATGGTGTCAGATCTGGCAGAGTTTTTGCATGGGTGAGTACACAAAAAACTAATCTGTGTCTGTGTATGCAAGTGGGTGAGCGAATGTCCAACTAAGGGGAAACATGGGATCAAGTGCTATGGGCCCCCTGCAGAAACTGCCGCAATTTACCACTGCTCTGAATTCAATACCCTCTGCACACAGAAGGATCCACCACATCCAGGGCATCTCTCCAGAAAAGGCAGAAGAGATCAGGTGGCACCTGGCCCACACCTCCACTTGCAGCAACAGGCCAGGCACAGGGTAGTAGGGACCATGGAGAAAGTGCAAGGAGAAATTCAGGAGCTGAGCCATGCCAGAGGAAAGAAAAACAAAAAACACGGACCACAGCCATTTTCTCTGTCCTGGGACTGGGCAGAGACCTGCTTTATCTTGCCTAAATCTGAGCTGTCTACATCCGGAACAGCCTGCATGCTGAGATCAAGAGGTTATCTCCACACCCTTCTAAAACTGACTGATTGCCCAGTGAGGATACTCCAAGTGCATGATACCAGAGAGACAGACATCCCCCACCCCCACACTGAACCAAACACAGAAGACGCATGCAATTGGAGTGGGAGACCTAGCAGCAGACAATTTGGGAGCTTTTCCAGGAAAATCTGCTGGAGAAAACTAAAGGCTGACAGTGAAGGTGCAGAGGGAACACAGGGAGTGACCCTGAGGCAGACTCCCAAGTAAGCATTGGGGAGAGCCCATCCTGAGCCTGGATGAGTTCCAGAGCCCTGCCACTAAGTCCCAAGATCCAGAGACTGGTAACTTCTGGCAGAGAAACTGAGCAGACTCTCTAATGCCTAGGCAAAGAAGTGCTCCAGGGCGGCCTCTGTGAAACAGCAGAGCTGCATCTTGAGAACAGGCACAGATCTTTGCATTGTGATGGGGCTGCTCTCTGTGACCTCAGAGAACATTGCCCTCAGTGCACAAGCCCTGGTGGGTAATGGCAGATGCGGAACCCCAGACAATTCACTGCCCACCCTGAACCAGCTGTTGGGTGATAGACACAGACAGCAGAACTGACTGAGAAGGAGGTGGTGGTGGTATTGTTCTGTTTGCTTGATTATCTCATTTGGTAGCTTTATTTGTTGGTTGGCTTTCTCTTTTCTTTCATTCGTCTATTTCTCTTTCTTTTTTTATCCTTTTTCTTTTTCTATTTCTCTTTCTTCTTTTTCTTTCTCCTCCTTTCTCTTTTTCCCCTCCTTTTCCTCTCTCTTTTCCCTCTTATACCCCGTCTTGGACTCAGGGGCTATGCAGGCATACCCACTATAAGGTTGTATTGTGCGGAGATGGAGAACAAGCCCCAGTTGGCCCATTCACCAGATAGCAAATATCATGACCTGGAGATGGATTCTGAATGCTTGCAGACTCCTCATCCCATAGTAAGTGCTCAAAGTTGTAAAGAGACAGCACAATGCCCCAGCTGCCGCAGCCCTATTTCATAAATGAACAAACCCAGTACCTCAGCTCAAAGAAGGACAAAAGGTGGAGCAAATATCAGAATTGACTGCTTCTCCATTTTCTACTAAGCAAGAGAAGTAAAGAGAAAGATGAAAGAACTGCTACAAATGAAAAACCAACGAAGAACTGCTGGTAACCAGAGCTCCAGCAAAGTCAGTGCTAGAAAGAACAGCTACTGGGGAACAAACAATGGCTATCTCTGAGAATGACAGTACCCAGAAAGTACTTATGGAGATCAGCGAATCATTGGATAGAATAATAAAAAAAAAATGCAAGGGCTGAAACTAAATGAAATTGCATCAGAGCTGGACAAACTCAAAAAATGTATTCAGAAATAACAGAAATAAAGAACTCCATCCATTAAATAAATGACAAACTGACAAGCATGAGAAGCAGAATTAACAAGCAGAAGAAAGAATCTCAGAGATGGACAACCAAAATATGGAATCAAGACAATCTATTAAAATTTAGAAGAAAAAACTTAAGAAGAAAGAAGAAACTCTCCAAGAGATCTGTGATTTTATCAAGAAACCAAACCTACATCTGATTGGAATAAGTGAAATAGAAAGAGAAACCAAAAATACCCAGGACCAAACATTCCATGAGGTTATTCAAGAAAACTTCCTTCATCTGGCCAGGGAGACAACTATACAAGCACAAGAGATTCAGATGCAGAGAACCCCTGTAAGATATCTTATAAGAAGACCAATCCCAGCCAGGCTTGGTGGCTCAGCCTATAATCCCGCGCCTTTGGGAGGCTGAGATGAGTGGATTTCCTGAGCCCGCGGATTCGAGACCCGCCTGGGCGACGAGACCTCATCTCTGCAATAAATCAAAAAAATCAGCCGGGCGTGGTAGCGCATGCCTGTAATTCCAGCTACTCGGAAGACTGAGGTGGAAGGATCACTGGAGCCCAGCAGGTCGAGGCTGCAGTTGCCTGGAGCAGCCACTGCACTCCAGTTTGGGTGACAGAGTGTGACACCAACTCAAAAAAAAAAAAAAAAAAGAAGACCAATCCCTAGACACAAAGTAATTTGCCTACACAAAGTAGGTATAAAAGAAAGAATCCTAAAGGCAGCAAGGGGAAAAGGTTAGACTACAAACTGAGGGCGACCAGTCAGAATTGCTGCAGACTTATCTGCAGAAACACAATAGGCCAGAAGGAATTGGACCCCAATCTTTAATGTTCTCAGAGATAAACAATTTCAACCAAGAATTTCCTACCTAGTCAGGCTAAGCTTCATCAGTGAGGGAGAATTAAAATTCTTCCCAGATATCCAATCCCTAAGAGAATATGCTTCTACAAGGCTAGCTCCAGAGGAGATACTTTAAAAGGTGCTGCACACAAAAGAAAAAAGAAACAAAAGAAGGACCATATACATCACAAGATCACAAACACAGAAGAAGCAGACAACACAGCATACCCACAAAAATGAACACACACACATATATGAACACAAAAGCTAAACAAAAACAAATAGCCTTATAAGAGCTTTACGACAGGAACAGACTTACACATTTCAATAATCAGTCTAAATGTGAATGGACTAAATGCACCACTGAAAAGATATAGAATGGAAAACTGGATAAAAAAAATCATGACCCAGTAATATGCTGTCTCCAGGAAACTCATCTCACCACAAGGGATACCCACAGACTCAGAGTTAGAGACTGGAAAATTAATTTCCAAGTGAACAGATCACAAAAGAAAGCAGGAATCATGATCTTAATATCAGACAAAACAACCTTTAAGCTATCAAAAATTTAAAAAGATAAGGAAGAACACCACATAATGACAAAAGATTCCATCCACCAAGAAATATCCATCCTAAACATATATGCACCCAACACAGGAGCATGATCTTTTACAAAGCAGCTACTAAATAAACTAAAAAATGTATTGACTCTAACACTATCATAGCTGGAGACTTAAATATACCCATTCACACCCTAGATAGATCATCAAGGCAAAAAATCAACAAAGAGATCTAGAACCTCAGCTTGACCAACCACTTAGATAACTACAGAACACTCCACTCAACAACCAAGAATATACATTCTATTAATCACCAAATGGAACATACTCCAAGGTTGACTACATCCTTGGCCATAAATCAAGCATAAACAAATCTCACAAGATTAAAATACTGCCAGGCACCTTCTCAAACCACAGTGGAATAAAAATAAATATCACCACCAACAAAAGTCCCCCCAAACCAATGAAGACATGGACATTAAACAGCATGATACTGAACAACTCCTGAGTCAACACAAACATCAATACATAAATGAGAAGATTCCTGGAAACAAATGAAAATGAAGAAACACCTTACCAAAACCTCTGGGATGCCATGAAAGCAGTACTAAGAGAAGAATTTATACCTCTACAAACACACATCAAGAAAATAGAAAGAGAATAAATTAACAGCCTGACAAATCAGCTAAGCAAGCTGGAAAGGCAAGACCACAAAAACACCAACTTCAGTAGAAGAATCCACATCGCCAAAATAAATGCACAAATATGGGACATAGAAGACAAAAATATCTTTGAAAGGATAAAAATATTGATGGATCCCTAGCCAGAATGACCAAAAAAAGAGAGAAAAAGCCCAAATAAACAAAATCAGAAATGCAATAGATCAAATCACAACTGACCCCAAAGAAATACAAACAATTATCAGAGATTACTATGTATACCTGTATGAAAACAAACTCAATAACCTAAATGAAGGAGGACTTTCTGACATCACACAACCTCCCTAGGTTGAAACAAGAAGAAATTGAGATCCTAAGTAGACCAATAACAACCCAGGAAATGACTCTATCATAAGAAAACAACCTACAAACAAAAACCATGGACTGGATGGATTTCCAGCCGTATTCTGCAAAACTTACAAGGAGAAGCTAATACCAATCCTATTGAAGTTATTCCAGGCAATCAAGAAAGACAGAACACTCCCAAAATCATTTTATGAAGTTACTATCACACTGATACCCAAACAGGTAAAGATCCAACTAAGAAAGAGAACTACAGGCCAATATCCCTGGTGAGCATAGATGCAAAAATTCTCAACAAGATTCCAGCAAATAGGATCTAACAATACTTCTCAAAATCATCATGACCAAGTAGGCTTCATCCCAGGATACAGGGCTAGTTCAACATCTACAAGATTATAACTGCAATTAAATACATCCACAGATATAAAAACAATAACCACATGATTATATCATTAGACGTGGAAAAAGCTTCTAATAAACTACAGCATCCCTCCTTGATAAAAACCCTTGAACACTTGAACACCCAAGCATAAAGGAAACATACCTCAAAATAGTAAGAGCCATCTACAATAATCCCACAGCCAACATATTGCTAAACGGACAGAAATTAAAACATTTCCACTGAAAATTGGAATAAAATAAGGTTACCCACTCTCACCCTTCCAGTTCAATATAGTGTTGGAAGTCCTAGCTAGAGCAATCAGATAAGAGAAAGAAATCAGGGGTATCCAAATAGGAAAAGAAGTCAAGGTATTCCTTTTTGCTGATGATATAATCCTATACCTCAGAAATCCAAGAGAATCTGTCAAAAACCTCCTTGAAGTGATAAAATAAATGTGTAAAAGTCAGTCACATTCTTTTACACCAATAGCAAACAAGCAGAAACCCAAAAGCACAATCCCATTTACAATAGCCACAAATATTATGAAATACCTCAGCATCTTTCTAACCAGAGACTTGAACAATCTTTACAATGAAAACTACAAGCCAGGCTCGGTGGCTCAGCCTGTAATCCCACGCCTTTGGGAGACTGAGGTGAGTGGATTGCCTGAGCCCGTGGGTTCGAGGCCCGCTTGGGCAGTGAGACCTCATCTCTACAATAAATCAAAAAATCAGCCTGGCATGGTGGCGCATGCCTGTAGTTCTGGCTACTTGGAAGGCTGAGGTGGAAGGATCGCCGGAGCCCAGCAGGTTGAGGCTGTGGTGGCCGGGAGCGGCCACTGCACTCCAGTCTGGGTGACAGAGTTAGACTCCAACTCAAAAAAAAAAAATAATAAATAAAACTACAAAACACTGCTCAAAGAAGTCAAAAGTGACACAAACAAATGGAAAAATATTCCATACTCATGAACTGGAAGAATCAACATTGTTAAGATGCCCATCCTACCAAAGGCAATCTACAGATTCAGGGCAATACCCATTAAATCACCAATATATTTCTTCTCAGACCTGGAAATAGAAATTCATATGGAAACATAAACAACCATGAATAGCCAAAAAAAATCCTTAGCAAAATAAACAAAGTGGGATGTATCACACTTCCAGACTTTAAACTTTATTATAAGGCTACAACAATCAAAACAATCTGTTATTAGTACAAGAACAGGCATATAGACCAATGAAACAGGGTAGAGATTCCAGAAGCAAAATCTCAATTTCTCAACCAACTCATCTTTGACAAAAACTCCATCAACAACCACTGGGGAGAAGAGAACCTATCCAGTAAAGGGTGCTGGGAAAATTGGCTGACCACATGCAGAAGAATGAAACAGAACTTCCACCTAACATCATACATAAAAATAAACTACAAATGAATCAAAGACCTAAACGTAAAACCTCAAACATTAAGAATCTTAAAAAACACAGGAGACACCGTTATGGAAATCAGAATAGGCAACCAATTCCTATCAAAACCCCAAAAGTCCATGCCATAAGTGATAAGATTGACAAGTGGGACCTCATCAAATGGACAAGCTTCTGCAAAGTAAAAGAAACCATCAAGAGAGTAGGGAGACAGCCCACAGAATGGGAAAGAATACTTGTTAACTATATATCTGACAAAGGCCTAACATCCAGGATCTACAAAGAGCTCAAATGTGACAAAAGGGAAAAAAAAGACCCATTAAAAAGTGGGCAAAAGACATGAATAGACACTTCTCAAAAGAAGATATACAAGCAGCCAACATACACATGAAAAAATGCTCAGCCTCACTAATCATCAGAGAAATGCGAATCAAAACCACCATTGAGATATCACCTAACTCCAGTAAGAAAGGCCATCATTAATAAAACAAAAAACCACAGATGCTGGTGAGGATGTGGAGAAAAGGAAATGCTTCTACACTGTTGGTGGCAATGCAAACTTTTTCAACCTCTATGGAAAACAATACAGCAATTCCTACAAGAACTAGAAAATGACCTTCTATATGACTCTGCAATCCCTCTTCTGGGAATATACTAGGAGGAACTTAAAACACTCTACAAAAAAGATACCTGCACATGCATGTTTATTGCAACATTATTCACAATAGAAAAAATGTGGAACCAATCATGCTGCCCCTCAATACATGATGGAATATTATGCAGCCATAAAGAAGAACAAAATTGTGGACTTTGCAGCAACTTGAATTGACTTATACTCAGTAATCTATCACAGAAAAAAATAACAGAGTACCACATGTTCTCACTCATGAATGAACCCTGAACATTTACCATAATACAGTAAGAAAGGGATTGACAGTAGTGGAACATTGCAGGGGAGGGAAGGGGGCACACACAACATCAATAAGGGTACCTGGTCTCAAACCAGGCAAAGTGGGAAAAAAAGGGAAGCCCAAACTTTATCTGGACAGTGACCATTGTATACCTAATTCTGAATTGTACCCCATATCTTTAAAATACAAAAACTTTTAAAAAAACAAAGTTAAGAAGCACCTTAACTAATTGCCAAAGGGAGAAAAACATTCTTCTAATAGGAGCATTGTTTACAATTTGTAAAGCATTAACTTTTTAAACAATGGTACTAAATGCAGAGCTATATAGTAGATAGATAGATATAGTATATATATAATATACATATATAAAACACCCTGATATTTATTCATTTATCTATTTCATAAGCATTTATTAAGCAGTTACATTATTTCTAGACAATTCCTACTAAATATAGTAAACTTCAGGTTTAAATATAACAGAATCTTTGCTCTAAGTTTTAAATCAGTATGTATATTGTTCACCAAACTGATAGATAGTGTTCTATTGTAACATTGTCCATATACAATGATTTTGGGGGGTAAACAATTACTTTTTGTTATTTTATTTGTATGTATATAAATATACTTGAAATGGAATACAAGTTTTTTATATTTTTGGTTTACATGTATAGGAACATTCTATTAGATTATTTTGATTATGATAAAGATATTACTGTATTTTTAACCATAAAAAACATTTTTTCAGGGCTCTGGATAGTAGAATCTTCATATAATATCTTTCTGAAACAATTAATGGTAACAACATTGTTCCTATACAAGGAGGGATTTTTTAAAAATTCTGTATAGCATGTCCATGGGCAGAGGGTAAAAATTAAACAGAATATTGCTTTCTAAGGTAGTCTGAGAACATAAATATTTAAAAGTAATGATTTTGAGGAAACTTCAAAGCAGTCAATGCAGGCAAACTTTATGGAGATGACAAAATCTCATCATCCTGGTATAGGAATTATGGAGAAATTATTATCATTGATCTGAGGAACAGAGGGGCAAAGAGTTAGTAAACGTTTGTTGATAATACTGCTTTACTTGATCATCTGTAACTCAAGAAAGTTTATATTCTGTGGCAGAGTCCATACTAGAATGTTACTCACTAGAAAGGGTTAAGTCACTTGGTCTCTGTGTCTGCTCCCCATAGGAACAATGAGACCTGACATTTTCCTATGATGGAAAGATCCCCTGCAGGCTTCAGTGACACCTTGTACATCAAGTAATATTGGCCCATGAAGTCCAGATGCAAAATCAGCAAGGGGTCTTCAGATGAGCCAAGACCATGCACATGCCACTGGATGCCAGAGAATCTATGTGTCAAGGTGTCAAACTTTTCAGGGTTAGAATTTGGTAGGATGTCATTCTGTGAATGACTTGAAAATATATGATGACCATAGTAACTCTGAGCTTCAAATTAGTACCTAACCATCTAGCAAGCAATGCATTAAAAGAATTGTAATAGTAATAGTGAACACCCAATGAATACATGTAACATATGCCAGGCAGTGTTCTAAATTTCATATATTAACTGGTTTGATCTTAGACACGATCCTATGAGGTTACTACATTAATAAATTCATTTTATAGATAAAGAGACTGAGGCAAATAAAGGTGTTGCTTATGTTACCCAGTTAACAATTTAGTGGGAAAACAGGAAATCAAATTTAAGCAGTCTGACTTCAGAATGTGTGCGATTAACCACTATTCAATATGCTTCTCCCATACAAAAATACAGAGAATATCAATTTTCTTCAACTCTAAAAGTAAATTCTTCATGATTAGGACATTAAGTAGTTGAGTACAAGAATAATAGCCAAGTGAAAGTAGTTGGGAGGAGGTAAGGTAGAGAGAAATAAAGAATTAATAAATGCCTAATTATGCTCTTAGGGGAAATAATTTAAACTGTAGAATATTTTTACTTTATCTTAGAATCCTAGCAAAAAGATGACACACAATTTTTTAAATACCATATATACAGCACTTTAAGATGTAGAGTTTCACAAAAGGCAGTGTGTGTGTGTGTGTGTGTGTGTGTGTGTGTGTGTGTCACTGTAACTCCAAATGTTTAGGAATTATTTACTTTTGGGATATATGTATATTTTTCTAAATGTTTCTTTAGAAGTGAGTACATCTTAAAGTGAATGAAAATGGAGTTGTGGTAGAGAATGAGATTTTGACTGCTCATGTAATTGGGTTTCATTAATGTAAAAAAAATACAGGAGTTATCTTCTCCAATATGCTTGCTGTGGAAATTTCTTGCTCTATTACTTTGCTTTTTAATTTGGGGAAAGGAGATCAGATCCCGGAACTGTTTGGGCTTCATCTCTTCACATCTTGTTGTGACTGGACAAAAGCATTTCGCTTCCTTGGGATTCAGATTCTCCATTTGTTAAATGGGGTCAAAGGATCATTTTGTACTTTCTTACCTGATGCACTGAAATAAGCAGATTTTGACACTTTTAAAAGAGATAGAAAATCAATGAGAATAACATGATCAATGAGGGATTTTAGAATGATTTACATTTGGGGAGCCATTTAAATAATTTCCGACTTTGAATTTTTATGTAATTATGCTATATTTTGACACTGCTCAGCTTATGACATAATAGAAACTGACACTCCAAAATATGATGTTTTCCAATTCTTCTGCATGAATTAACCCTTGGGGGTTACCGTTCCTGGTGATTTCTCTGAGGTCTTTTTCTTCTTCTCCAGGGCATTTGTATCCTATTTGTACCACAGCATCTTCCAACTGAAATACAAGGCAATTCCTTCAAAGTTTGCCATCCATTTCTAATTCCTTGCTTAGTCCAGCTGCAATGATGAGGATTTTATGAAAGCCATAATGTAACTTTCCATCCTTCCTCCTATTCCCGAGAGCAATATTCCTGGTAAACACTGCGTCATATTGTATTTGGGGGCTGGGTGAAAGAAAAACAGCTACTAGCAACTTACCATTTATCATCTGAAGCGAAAGAGAAAAGCAAGCTAGTGAAGAAGACAACCTTTCTTGCTAGACAGTGGCAGAGGCTTCTTGTGAGTCAGGTCAGTGCAACCAGGACACAGCTTCTTGAACACAGGGAGAGAACACGCACATTAGGTTTATGAAGGTGGGAACTACTGACAAGAAATGTTGAGAGGCATTGGGGAATGGACTTGTAGGACTTTGATAAAATTAGAAAACAGCAAAAGGTTAGTCTTCTAGTGATTGTATTTATTCTGTATTTTTCCTACATCTTTTTGTTTATCACCAGTCATAATTTTACTGAAAGAAAATTATCACCCCACAACTAAATCACCCCACACCCAAATGCATCATATACTACAAAGTCCCATGCAGGTGTATTTGTTTAAAATCTGCTGTGATTACAGTTTAATTTTTTCATAGAAACTTTCTGCTGCAGTTACCTCCATCTTATACCATTTTTCTGTTTGCATGTGGTCATTTAACTAATTCATTAATCATCAGGTGCATTCTTTTTCAGTGGATCTTTCCCCCTTCTCCTCCTCCTGTTCCCTACCCTTTTTTCACCTTCCTCCTTCCATTCCTCCTCCTCTTCCTCCTCCTTCTCCTTCTTCTCTTTCTCCTCCTCCTCCTCCACTGCGACCACCTCCTTCTTCTCCTGTTTCTTTTTTCTTCCTCCCTTTCCTCTTTCCTTTTTTGAGCCAATGTCCTCTTGAATGAGTGGACTAAATTAAATATTCCTATTACTTGAATGTTTTTCTAAAACTTTGGTAGCATATTCATCGTATAAGCTATAAGTTTCAAAAATAGTGCTTCTAATTTTTTAAACTCACTACTCTTATTTGTGGAATATATAAACTCTGAAAATTATTACAGTTTCTTAATCTTTTCTAAAAGACATTGAAAAATTCATTTTTAAATGTTTTTTAGCTTTGTGTACTCTTTTAAAATGCTGCTTGAATGGAGTTTGAGAAGACACAGATCAAGGCTAAGACAGAGTAGTCTCCCAGTTGAAAGCAGAGACTTCAAAGTCAGAAGCCCAAAATGTGAACCCATACTTGGTCTGGCACAGCCTGTGTGAACTTTATCAGGTCACTTAACTTCTCTAATTCCCTGGCTTTTCATCAGTAAAGTGAGGATAATAATCATTCCTACTTAATAAGATTATTATCGGGGTTAAATGACTCGAGTAAACATTTTTGCAGGGCGCCTAGCATGGAACAATGCATCAATAAATTATAGTTATTGTTGGTAATTATAGTGTACTATCTACCAATTCTCTTCTTTTCTCTTCTATTTTTTTTCTTTTCTTTTCCTTAGTTGTCAAATGATAACAACAACAGTGACAACAAAAATTAAGGCAGTTCTTATGTTCCCTGACATTGGAATGAAGATCGTAGGGGTCAGTAAGCTGCAGGGCCTATGGAAAGCTTTGAAAAATGTGGTGGTTCTTTTTGATGGGATCCAAACACCACAGATACAAATAAAGGAGAGGTGCAAAGAAATAAACTCTAAAGGGGATTTAGAAATATTCAAGGAGAGAACCATAAAGAAACGCACCTGGGAGTAAAATCCATAATAGTTTTAGAAGATATTTGACAAGAAAAATAATTTAAAAACCTAGAACATTTAAAAAATGACTATGTAAGTATGTGTAAGTATGCATATTTGTGGGAAAAGGAGAAATAATATCAGAAGAGAAAGGAATAAAGCAATGAAGTAACGGCTTTATAACAATGCTGTGTGAACGATTTTTTTCATACATATGTGCAGCCCAGATAACATCAGATACCAATGAAATTTTTTTCGTGTTTTTCCTTTTCGAAAAGTTTATAGCACTTTCATCTGACTTATGAGTTTATATTTAAAACTCTCAAACTTTACCCTGTCATCCTTACAATTGTCTAACTTACTCCGATTACAGCAACTCACATGAGTTCTTTCAGCACTTTTGCTGTCCTGTGATTCTATCTTACTTGATAGAACTTTCATACCTTTACAAAAGGTAGTGTGTTTTAGCCAGAAGGCCCTCCCTCCACCTACTATTTGTATGTAGAAGACATTTCTTCTCTAAGATATCATTTTTTTAAACCACATTTGTACATTTTATTGTTAGAATCTGCTAATTATTTCTATTTTTATGCTCACTTACTTCCTTTCATCAGCTTTTAGGTTTTTTTTAGGTAAAGAATCTTACTTTCTGCCTCAGTTGTATCTTCGACAATAACTAAAAGAGAAGTGGCTCCGTAAATTGCTGATTGACTGACATTTCCCAGTTCCTAATGTCTCCATATTTAGTACTATTTTATTTAGTCATCTATACATATAGCAATTACTTTTTAAAGCAGCAATTTATCAACACAAAAATGTAACCCGTACTATTCATGTGTACAATGTTTTTATTTGCATTTTTTAAAAAATTCTTGTTTTTTTTGCATTCTGGCATTCTTAACATGTGGTCTCTAAGAACACAAAAGATAATGCTTCTTTTTCAAGCACACGGCATCCTTTTGCTCAACAAATTAGGTCCTCTTGATGATCCTTTGAGAGCTATTGTCCATGTCAGGAGTTAAAGAATATTTTCTTCTCATTTATTCTACCAGGTTTTCCTTCATTAGTTTAATTTTGGATGCATCCCTGCAGTGAAGCTCTTTGATCTGTAGTCATGGTTTGTTAAACTTCTCTCCTGAAATGCACAATCCCTTCACTTTATATCACAGTGTGTATCTTTCAAGATGCATTTCATATGCTATTTGCTCCATGGCACCATTCATAGTTCATCTCTCTCTTCTCAGGACTTCTTCAGCACTCTGATTCCACTTGTACCACCGGAACATTATATTTTGGTTTTCATTCATTCAAATTCATTCATCTTTTATTTGTCAGACACTGGACTATGCCATGGATACACAAAGATGCATGGGGCACAGTCTCTGCCCTCAAGAATGCTACACACAAATAGGGAAGACACAAAGTTATGCAATGGGTTTAGAAATGGTACTATCCACAAGAGAGTAAAGGAGGCTAGAGGAGGGAAACTTTTTCAGTATTTGTGACCCAGAAAAATCTACACAATAAACCGACATCTAAGTCAAGTCTTTAAAAACATGGGGAGTTGAAGAAGGTGGGTAGAAGTATTTCAGATAAAAGTTGAGAATTCTGACTTTTAATCTGAAAGGGCACAGAATGCAGATAATTCCATACACTTTAAGAGTTTCTGGGAACATAAAGTGTGAGCTGAAAGTGAAATGAAATAAGATTGAAAAGGATAGGGCCAATCTTAGAGGGTTTTGTATGCCAGCAAAAGGACTCAGACATAATCTGAGGGCAGTGAGGCTATTGAGTTGCTTTGTAGTAGAGGAATTATAGGATCAGAGTTGAATTTTCAATAGATTGCTTTGGAAATTGTACAAAAAATGGCTTTGAAGGCACAAAACTGTAGATAGACTCATTAAGGGGTTGTTGCAGGAGTCCTGGTGATAAAGGATAATTGACCAAATTATGCTATTGGTAGCAGTAAGGGGGAGAACAGTTTGTGAGATGCATAGGCTTTAGAATCTGAAGGTCTTGTTGACTTATTGTACAGAAGGGTGAAAGAGGGGAAGAAATCAAGGATGACTCCCAGGTTTAGGGACCTATAGTAGGTCTTCAGTTTGCTAGGCAAACATAGAAGGGTAGAGGCGTGGGGAAGAAAGAAAGAGAGAGTAATGACTCCCAGGTTTAGGGACCTATAGTAAGTCTTCAGTTTGCTAGGCAAACCTAGAAGGGTAGAGAAATGGGGAAGAAAGAAAGAGAGAGTAATGCAGATGGTTAACCACAGGGGTCCAGACTTGTACAGCCATGAGATTGGATGAAAGAGACAGTACAGGGGCCGATTTACTAAGGAAAGACTTCCAGTTTTTAGGTTTTGGAAAAGGACCCTAGTATGTGATTTCCTGGGTCATACGTTTTGTAAAATTTGCAAATGTGAGATGTTTTAATAATAGTTGATTAAATTTGTTGTTTTTCACTCCCAGTTATCTTCCAACAAACTTCCACCTTTGTCGAGTGGCATTGGAGTAGTAGCCAAATAAATGTGAACTTTATTTGGGAACACATTAAATTTGAATATACTGAAATATATTTATGTGACCTACAATTGCTTTCATGTTTAAGTAAATTAGAGCCTTCTCCATGCCAGGCATGGATTCCAGGAGCACTCTTACCACAAACAGTGGATTCATTCACTCCTCCTATCATGGTGACATTGATGACAAAGTATCCCGCTAAGTATGCTCACTTCAAGATATACTTCAGTTTAGTGCAAGAAAACTTATAGCTCATGTATAAAAGAACTTGGTAAAAGTTTCCCAAATTTTAAACAATTCAACATTATTTACATGAAATTAACAATAATGAATTATGGAGCTGAAAGACACTTTGCTATACTATCAGTAATTAAACAAAAAATTCAGGCACAGAGATGCTTCTGGAAGGAACACCACAATGGCTGCTTAAGGAAAGCCCCAAGTCCAGTTTAAACTTTTGTTGGTTGGTAGTGGTAATACTGGAAACACTACAACCGTGAAGGGTAAATTCAAGAAAAATTATGTAGCCAACTTGGGTGTTAAGGTTCATCCCTTTGTGTTCCTCATAAACACGGGACCTATCAAGTTCAACGTATGGGATATAGGAGAAATTTGGTAGACAGAGAGACCGCTATTACATCCAAGCCCAGTGTGCCTTTATAATGTTTGATGTGACATCAAGAGTTACTTGTATAATGTGCTTAGCTGGCATAGAGATCTGGTACGAGTATGTGAAAACATCCCCATTGTGTTCTGTGGCAACACAGTGGACATCGACAACAAGAGAGTGAAGGCAAAGTCTATTGTTTTCCACCAAATAAAGAACCTTTAAGACTATGACATTTCTGCCAAAAGTAAATGCTACTTTGAAAAGTTTTTCCTGTGGCTTGCCAGTAAGCTCACTGTAGACACTAGCTTAGAGTTCGTTGCCATGCCTGTGCTCGCCCACTCATAGATTGTCATGGATGCTGTGTTGGCGGCACAGCATGAGGAAAATTTAGGGGTTGCTCAGACAACTGCTCTCCCAGATGAGGATGATGACCTGAGAGAACGAAGCTGGAGCCCAGCGTCAGAAGTCTAGTTTTAGAGACAGTCGTCCTGTGATATGAGCGGTGCAGCGTATGTGACACTTGATTATGTAGCTAAGCGGAACATGTGCTTCACCTGTGGGATGCTGAAGGAGATGAATGGGCTTCAGAATGAATGTGGTAATTTAAATAATACCTTCGTTGTTTGGACCTGCATATTTAAGCCGTGGTAAATGTAGAAAAAAATCACAAAAATGTTAATCAAACTGGTAGTTAATACAAATACGGTTACTTTAATGTATTTACATAATGTGGTTTTGGATAGCTTTTTAAGATTGGTAATTTGTTGTGGATTTATCTTCTCATTTAAATAAATATTTTGTACTTATTTTCTTATTTGTAAATTGTATTGTACTTTTTCTTATCATTTCTTATTTCTATTTCCTTATTTTTCTTATTTGTAAACTGTACTCTTTTTCTAATTACTAACTGCAATAAACTTATTAATAAAAGCACATAGTTTATGTCAGGATTCACTTTTTGTGTTGTACAATTCTATGGGCTTTGACAAATGCGTAATGTCATGTATCTGCCATAATAGTATCATAGAGAAGAGTTTTACTGCCCTAAAAAATTCTCTGTGAGCCACTTAATCATCCCTCCCTCCCCCTACTTCCCTGGCAACCACTGATCTTTTTGCTGCCCCCATAGCTTTACTTTTCCCACAGTGCCATATAGTTGGAATCATATTCCATGTATCATTTTCAGACTGGATTGCTTTACTTGGTAATATGCATGTAGGGATACTCTGTGTCTTCATGACTTAAGATCATTTCTTTTTATTGACAAGTAATATTCCATTGTATAGATGTCCACAGTTTCCATATCCATTCACCAACTGAAGAACTTCTTAGTTCCTTACAAGACTTGGCAACAATGAGTAAAGGGCTATAAACATTTATGTGCAGGTATGTGTGTGGACATACATTTTCAACTAATCTGGTAAATACCACAGAGTATGACTGCTATATTGTATGATAAAACGATGTAAGCTTTGCAAGAAACTGCCAGACTGGCTTCTAAAGTTGCTGTACAATTTTACATTTTTATCAGCAAATGAATGAGGATTGTCTTTGCTTTTTAGTGTTTTGAATTTTAGCCATTCAAAAAGTTATGTATCTCATTGTTGTTTTAACGTACAACTCCCTAATGATATATGAGGTTGAATATTTATCCATATGCTTATATGCCATTTGTATGTCATCTCACACAGACTTTTTGACCCAGAAGTTTCGTTTCTAGAAATCTAATGTTTAGAAGTTCTTATAGATGTATGTAAAAATTTATGTCCAGTGATGTGTAATACTACAGCATTTGTAATAGCAAAAGATTTGTTACCTTTTAATTTCTAACATTATTGTAAATTGTAGAGAGAGGAAAAAATTGACTGTTATGCATATTCCTTTATAAAAAATGTCCCAGAGATATTAAATGAAAAAGTAAAGTCACAGAACAATATATCAATGTATTATAGTATGATCTAATTTATAATACAAAGATACTAAACATGATAATGAAAATAATCTAAATAAATATCTGTAGTCTATTTTAAAAAAGAATGCATACAACATGCTTCACATCACACAAAACCTGGATGTGCTCTTAAGGTCATTGAAATTGACCTCTAAAGTGAGAATGACGGACCAATTGTTAAATGGTAATTAAAACGTATGGCTCAAGAGTGTGGCTAGAATTGTAGATGTCTCAGATTTAGACTTAAAAATCTGAAACTGACCATGATTAAAAATAAGATGTGCATTACACAGACTGTGAGAAGAAAAAAACTGAGTTGCTGAAAGCCTGGGCTTTCATGTCATGTTACTTGCTTTTGTTTCCATTGCTGAATTGTGTATTCCTGGAAAAGAATCTTACTTTTCTTTGCATCCACTGCATCTAAAACTGGGTATTACACATGGTAATACATGTTTGTGAACTGTACTCAACTAAGGATATTTTATTTCACATTTAAAATGTCATTGCCTTCATGTAAACACTCCCTTGTACCTTAAAAACACCGGCATTTAACAATTGATGCATTTTTATTTTGAACACATTCATTTTTTATCTTCTTCCTGTCTTCCTTTTTTCATCTTTTAATTGCAATTTTATTATTTTTCCCATATATGAATAGTTTTTTGTTTTCAAGAGTTTGGCTTCATAATGTATATAATATGGGTTTTACTATACACATGAACTTTTAATTGGAAAAAAAGATAATTTCGAGCCATGAACTTGGTACAGAATAAAACAGAGAGAAAGATCAAGTTTCTGGCCTTGGGACTTTGTACTTCATTATATTGTGTTCATTGTACTTAAGCAGAGTCTGGGCCTTTTGCCAAAGGTTGTCACCTGTGCTGTCTTGACCAGGCCAGGTACAACTTCTTTCATCCCCAAGAGTGGATGAAGCCCTGTCTGTCTTATAATGTCAATGCAAAAAGCATTGTTCTCCAGCCTCCACTTTTTTTTTTTTTTTGCAATACCCACCGTTTTGTTGTTGTTGCTGCTGTTTGTTTGTTTGTGTTCCTCCTAGTTAAATTATTAAATGTCAGAAAAAAAACAAGTCATGTTAAACTACAGCAGATTAGAGAGGAACAGGTATAGCAGGTATAAATGCTGATAGGTCTAAGATGTTTTCTGGTGTAAGTAGCTAATGTCAAGAGAAGGTGAATATGGATTTCGGTGGGCTAAGAATTGTGAATACTGCTCATTCAGAATGATAGCAGAACTTAAGGTGGAGAGGGAGAAATCTATGGTATACCATTAGCTTGAAATTTAAGTTTTTATTTATTTTTTATTTCTTTATTATAGGAAGTGGCACTTTATTACGCTGGCCAGCCCAGCAGGCTCAAGGGGCTAATGCTTCCAGGTTGAGCCCCCCAGAACGGGAGAAGTGGGGTCTTATACCCTTGTTTAGGTAAGGGAGGGGGTCATGTTGAGTGATTACATAGTTCCTTTGGAATCTTACAAGGTTGTACTCAGCAATTTTAAAATGAAGAGCTCTTAAGGTTGGAGGCAGGACTTGAATTTCGATTATACTATGAAATATAACATATTAGAATTATTTCATATTATATTATACTTAGAAGGAGATTTAGGGAGTATCTAGTAATAACTTGTGGCAAGTTTCTACTACTATGTGGCATTTAACCATGTAGTTTAATTAAATTGATTAATCAATATTAAGGGTGATTTTGGGGGTGGAGCCAAGTAAAAAGTTAAATATTCTATTTACTTCACTTGTTTAAAAAGTTGCTAATATTTAATTGGATTTGATGCTTCTCAAATAGTAAAATTATGGGACACATTTGCAGAGTCCCTGCTGGTTTGTCTTATCAGTAGTTGTAGCATATTTTCATAAAGAAATACATTTTCTTTGAATTTGTCTGACAGCAAGGAAAACATATCATCAAAGTCCTAAAGAAATCAATTTGTCTAAGAAAGGACATGAGGAGGAAGCCCAAAACACCAGAATTATTTATTAAAAATTAAGTATTTATTCTTACATGTTTAAACTTCATTTCCCTTCGAAGTACTCTCCGTGTGATACAATACACCTATCCAGATGCTTTTTCCACTGCTCAAAACAATTTTTGAACTCATCAATATTAATAACCTTTAGTGCTTCTGCCGTTTTTGGTTTCACCTCTTCCACAATGCCAACCATTTCCCTTTGAGGACTTTTTTCTTCCAGGGAAACAGCAACAACAAAAAAAGTTGCTTGCAGTGAGATGGGGTGAATAGGGCAGTTGGGGGTACCAGGATCATGCTGGTTTTGGTTAAAAACTGCTGAACACTCAGCATGATGTGGGCAGCTGTGCTCGTAAATCACCTATGATGAAATGGGCAAATGTGTCGAAAGAATCTCTATACAAACAAACAAACAAACAGAAATTCACCAAAGCCAAATTCAGCCTCACAACAATGCTAGCTGGTACACTGATGCCGATGGGTTCCTAGAACACTTGCCTAGCAGGGAAAGCCTGTACTACAAGAAGCTCGCCTCCAAAAGATAATTCTGTTTTGGGGGGTCCTCACTCGTCAATGGTAAATTCTAAAAATTAAATAATATGGAACTGTCTTTGAAAGCCTAAATTTGCTGTAAATAATCTAATCATTGCTAGTTATTTAATAAATTCTGCATCTTCTTTGTGTAGAAAACTTCACCTCAAAAATAAAAATATTGTAGTGATGAAAGCTGGGTAAAATCCATATGATCCCAACAAACTCTAATGTGTTGGGGTTTTATCAGGACTATAAGGTTTTATAGACTAGTTGTCATCTGTTTATACACCAACATTTTGTAAATAACACTGTTGTCTGATATTGCTGAGACTAGACTGTGGATAAATTTAACTATATTTATTTTTAAAATGTATTTATTTTTGATTGACAAATACATTGATTATGCACAACATGTTTTGAAATATGCATACATTGTGAACTGGCTTAATCAGGTTAATTAAAATATATTATTGCTTTACATGCTTGTTTTTGTGGTGAGAACACAAAATCTATTCTCTTAGCAATTTTTGAAAAGATATTGTTATTAACTGTGGTCACTATGTTGTAAAGGAGATCTCTTGAACTTACTTCTCCTATTTACAGTTGCATGAATAAGAAAATGTGAGCACTACTCACAACAGCAAAAACATGAAGCCAACCCAGACACCCATTGAAAGTGGACTAGATAAAGAAAGTGTGGGCTGGACATGGTGGTTCAAGCCTGTAATCCCAGCACTTTGAAAGGCAAAGGCAAGAGGATTGCCTCAGCCCAGGGGTTCGAGACTAGCTTGGGCAACTTGGTGAGACCTCGTCTCTACAATAAAAAAAAAAAAAAAAGCCAGGTGTGGTGGCATGTGCCTGTAGTTCCAGCTACTTGGAAGGTTGAGGTGGAAGAATTGCGTCAGTCCAGCAAGTTGAGGCTGCAGTGGCTATGGCATGCCACTGCACTCCAGTCTGGGTGACAGAGTGACTCTGATTCAAAAAATAAAAAAGAAACAAAGTGTACGTATACATGACAGAATACTATGCAGCCATAAAGAAGAACAAAATTGTTCAAGATCCACTTATGAGTGAGAACATATGGTACTCTGTTCTTTGTTTCTGTGATAGATCACTGAGTATGATTGACTCCAAATCCACCCAAGTTGTTGTGAAGTCTATATATTTGTCCTTCTTTATGGCTGCACAATATTCCATTGTGTATTTGTACCACATTTTCTTTCTCCAGTCCAGCTTCAATTATAATATTATAAGAAATTGTTTGGTAGTAACGGGAAACTGTCAGGAGGGTGGGGTGGGATTGGTAGTTGAGGGAAACTACTAGAGGAGGGAGGGTCACACCTCTCAACAAGGGTACCTGCATAATTAAGGTTTGTATACCTAACCCTGAATTGTACCCCACATCTTTATAATAAAAAAATAATAAAAAATAAAAAGAAGAATAAAATTATGCTCTTTGCAGCAACACCGATGCAACTGGAAACAAACATCCTAAGTGAACTATCAGAAAAACAGAAAATCAGAATACCGCATGTTCTCACTCACAAGCAGGCACTAAACACTGGGCATGAGAGCACAAAGGCAGGAACAACAAATACTGGGCACTGCTAAAGGAGGAAGGGAGGGGAAATGAGGGGCAAACAACCACCCATTGGGTACAACATTCCCTACCCAGGAAAGAGAGGACTCATTAGAAACCTTGAATGGTACCTGCACACAGGTACCATTTACTTATGTAGCAAATCCTCACTCATATGTGCCCACAACTCTAAAATAAATAAAATAAATACAAAAATATAAGTGTATAAAATAAGTCTAACTTAAGAGGTTGTGCTAAAAGAGTTGACATGTCATGGTGAAAGAATGTCAGTGTCAGAGACAGATATGAGCCCGAATTTGTTTGCTCTCTGGAAAATGGGGTTTTCTAACTTTAGGTGTAAGTGTGACTAGTGCCCAACCAACTGCTTGGCACTTGGAAGGTGAACAATAAATGTTCATTTTATTCTTGTTTTACTGTAACTCACATTATCTTACACTGCTGTCATTTTTTTCTGTTCTTTTTGCATATTATTGGCCAATAATAATTGTATATATTTATGGGGTACAATGTGATGTTTGGGTATAGGTATACATTGTAAAATTATTACATCAAGCCAATTAACATATTTATCAACTCACATATTTGTCACTTTTTTGTGGTGAGAACATTTAAGATCTCTCTTTTTGCTACCATTCTAAATGTTTGCTTTGTCTATCAACCAGACAATAAACTTCCTGGGAGTGACGGGATGTGCTATATATATGCAATGGAATACTAGTCAGCCCTAAAAAAGAAGGAAATCCTGCCACACGGGTCAACATGGATGAACCCAGAAGACATTACACTAAGTGAAATAAGCCAGGGCCAGAAAGACAAATATCCCATGATCTTACTTATATGTGGAGTCTAAAAATGTTCAACCCATGGAAGTAGAAAGAGTAGAATGACAGTTACCAAGGCTTGAGAATTGTAAGAGACTGGAAAAATACTGGTCAAAACACACAAAATTTTAACCATTTTTGTTTGAATCAAATGTAACCCTGTATATCCATTATTATGTATGTTTATTGAATTTTTATAGTCAGGTAACCTGTGTGTAAAAAAGTTAACAGATATATCTTAGTATAGGAATATTTTTCTTTCACCCATCTTCAAATTCTACCTTGAGGCTTATCAATAAATTCTTTAAAGTCAGATTCGTTATAAAGCTTTGTAGGTTATCAGATTAATATTTTTACTGGGTTTAAAACATTTTGAACCATTTAGTAAGACAATAAAGTTTTGCACTTGTGTCTAAATAAGTCTGAAAGAAAGAAATACATTAGATGAAAGCAAATTAAGAAAATACTATTTAACGTAAATATGGAGAATTATAACCAGGATTAAAAATATCATACTCAGAAACCACATATAGTAAATTACTCTGATAGCAGATATTATTTAAAAAAAGACCTTAGTTGTTTGTAAGCTCAGTGTGAACAAAAAAAGTGTGATTTCAGTTGAACCAAGGTCATAAATATCAACTCATCATTAAACTGCAATCATAGAAGGGTAGTATTTGAGTTGAAGAAAACAAGGCTCCCTTTTTCATTGTTCACTGCCATTGTCAGACCACTTGAGGACTATTTTAGTCAAGTGGAGAAGCTTAATCTTACATTTTTAAAAATGACAAAAAACTTGGAAATTATGAACTATGAGAAATAATTGAGGAAATTTGGGATGTTTAACCTGGAACAAATAAAAATGTACGGGAAGAGATAGAAGATTTAAAGGAATTGTCTCATTTGTTACTCAGAGGCAACTAGAACCAAGGGATAAATGTTACAAAGATACACATGTCAGCTTCATGGATAAGTTTACCAAAAATTAAAATAAGAAATGGATCCTATAAAAAGATCAGTTCTATATCACTAAAGAGGTTTTTTTAAATAGTTGAGGTGAGATTCTAGTAGGGGTTCCTTTGTGGGTGGGATTGGACCAGATAACCAATAATATTGCCTTCAGTGTTTGGGTTTATGAACTTCCATAAAGCAAATTAGACGTATTCCTGACCCTTGAATGCAGATTTTCTGAGATTGTGCCCATAGATTTGTCTTCACCTCTAAGGCAATGGAAAGAGATAGATTTGTTATAAAAACATTTATTATACTGAACTCATCTTTTAATTTTATTGCCACTTATTAAATATTTAAGATGCATCCAAATAAATGTGCCATATACTTTCTAAGTAATATAATAAATCTAAACAGTATCGCTACAAGACATACATTATTAACTTCATTTAGGATTAGGAAAGTTTGGTTTAAAGAAGTCTAGGTAACTTGCCTACAATCACCTAGGAAGTAAGTAACACAGAGCTATTACTCCATACAAATTGAACTGATGTAGCATTGTGATTTAAGGTAAGTGTGCTGGGTCTCAGTCATCACTTTGAAGACCCCAGTAATTTTCTCTTTCAGTACCTGAAAGTGTCCAGGCCTGATTCACATTTCATTGAGCAAAATTCAGAAAGACAAATTATTAGCAAACAATCAGATACATCCTCTACATACTACTCTGAATATATTCACAATAAAACATCTTACTCTTAAGAACTTTGAAAAAACATAATTGCCAATCATTTTATTTATCTATCAAAAAAAGTCATGGTCATAAAGCATGAAGATGCTGGAGGAGAATCAATACACTCCTTCTTGCTAGGTTGTTAGTTCTACATGTTGAATGAATCGATAAAGAACTGAAGATGGACCAACATGGAAGTTATGGATGTGCTAAAGATAATAGAATTTGAGAGAGAAGAGTTAGATAACACAAACATTTAATGCTCTTAGTCTAAAATAGTAGTGCTTTTGTTTTTGAATGACAAACTATCTTACATACCTTAACATTCTTAATTTACTCTCCAGCAAGTCTTATGATCAAGTCGCCAGTCTTTTCTTCTTAAGTTGTTGGCAATGTAGTTCTAACCCATAGTACTGATATTACATTTTAAATCTCAGAAGATAAATATATAACCCTCATGTCCTAGTTAGTGTGGAATAAAAATTTGCCTGACTCTAAAGCCCAGAGTAAGGCATGTAAATCAGAAATCAAGTCATTATAAACTATCTTGTGCTGCATTAAAGAATATTTACTTTGGATACAACTATAAATTCTCAACTGACAATTTCAAGGGGAAAATGGAAAACTCTAAATCACTAATGTGGCAATAGAATGAACTTGGATGGTCAGTCCAGGGAGCTTTAAAAAAAAAAAAAAAGGTCTTTTGGAAACACCATAAATTATGCTGTTAAATTGTGGCTGGGTTCTAATGCAAATCCAGGTTAGCCAGGTCTAAAAGACAGCAGCGGTTGGCAAACACTGTGTTATTTATGTTAAGGGTAAGTCATCTATCGAACTCTTCTTTCCTCCCTGAAATGCACTCAAGTACCATGGAGAAAAAGAAACTGGTAGTGATAGAGTGTAACCCTGGGGACTTCTTTTCTGAACTTTAGTGAAGTCAAGTGAAAAGCAAAGTCTTATGTAAATTAACAGTTTTCTTGCTTGCCTAAACCAAACAAAGGAAGATGTTCATCTGGATAAGAGAGAAGTGGCTACTGAAATACTTCATGCCCTGTTTGACCAGCCTGTTAGTGGCCTTTTCTGTCTTCCCTGCCATAAAACACACCAATTTAAATCTCAAGGTCACACATGGCAACTCTTATCCTGAATTTGCCAATTCTTCCAAATCTCAAAGGAAGAATAAAAATGGATGAAGAAAACAAGGGTTAAACATGTTTGAGCCAAATATCAATAGTTGAGATTTCCAGAGTCTGAAGTGGTGGTATTTAGTATTAACATAATTTCAAGTCAGAGAACTTCTGCTTTATAGGTTATTCCAAAAGAGAGGAATGAGTATTTCTTCATCACTGGTTTGTGTATTTAATATTTAGCAGAGGATTTAGGAGGGGCAATGAGTATAAATCTGAACCCATAATCCTGAAAATTAAAAAAAATTTATTACCTTTAAATAAAATAAAATTGGATTCAAACCTCCATCCTACCAATTGATGGGAATTTCAGTAAATTTGGGGATTATTCCTATCTCCTCATTCTCATCATAATGTGGAATCCAGAACTGTACAGTAACAGAGGAATAAGAAAAGGCCCTTCCCTTCACACAAGTCTATTCTGACTGCTAGTGGTTTGATAATTGCTCAAGTCCACAGAAATGCCAGAAGGTTTTTACTCTTAATTGTCTTCATCATATTACCAAGGTTGGTTGGAACTAGAAATTCCAGTGTCCTGCAATTGCTCATAAGGAATACGGCTAAAAACGACCTGCACCCTGTAAAGGGTGCAAATAGGAGAAACAAAACAAAAACACTTTGATATAACAAAAAGAAAGAAAGAAAGAAACTCTAGCGAACATCAAACAAATAAATGAATTTATCAGTACATTATTCCAACAACAGAAGTCCTACCTAAAACTTTTACCGGAGATGAAGAATTTTCTTAAATTTTATTTTGAAATAATGTTATATTTACCAAAAAAATCATAAGTAGTAGAGCTCTTATATTTCCTTCTTTCAGCATTTGCTAAAGTTAACATCTTACATAACCATAGTAATATGATTAAAACTATGAAATTAACATTGGTATACTACCATTAATCAAAGTATAGACCTTATTCAAATTTCCACAGGTTTGCCACCAATGATGTTTTGATCTTCCAGTATTTTATCTAGGATTCCACATTTATTTAATTGTATAAATTAAATTATAGTCTTGCAATCCGTAACCATTTTTCACTCTTTCTTTGTCTTGCAGGACTTTGACAGTTTTGTAAACTATTGGTCAGTTAATTTATAGACTATTTCTCAGTGGTTTTATCTGATTTTTTATGAGTTTATACATGCTGGCAAGAAGACCACAGAAGTGATTTTGTCCCCTTCTCAGTGTAGATCACTGGATACATAATGTCAGCAAGTCTTATTAGTGATGTCACTAGTCACATTACTTGGCTGAGTTTCTTTCTACACTTCTTCAGTTTCTCTACTCTTTTCCCATTTGTAATTAATAAATATCTTGGGAAGCATATTTGAGGCCATGCAAATATCAAACTTCTTCTCAAGCTTTCACCACTAATTTTAGCTTCCATTGGTGGGTCATGCCTGCGGCAATTATTATTATGGTACTTGCTCAATGGTTATTTTGAATTCCTTCCCTTATTTCTTCTGCATATATCAACTGGAATTTTTCAATAAGGAAATGTTATCTTTTTTTCCACTTATGTATGAATTTAATTTTTTTAATTGGCACAAAATTATACATTTTATGTTATTTTGAGTTATAATCTAATAATATAAGGAACTTGGAATTGTAAATGGTAACAATATCAATGACTTTTTTTCAAGTTTCACAAATTCACTTTTTAACCATGACTGTATTTGTCTCTTTGGCTCATTGTAACATGTCTTTTTATTCTATTCTTCAATTTTTTTCTTTGATTATCCTTCTAACCAAAGAAAAATCATCAAAAGTCCTCCTTTTAAAAATTTTGTCTCACTTCTCAAAAGAAGATATACGGGCAGCCAACAGACACATGAAAAAGTGCTCAGCCTCACCCATCATCAGAGAAATGCAAACCAAAACAACATTGAAATATCACCTAACTCCTGTAAGAATGACCATCATTAATAAAACAAGCAACAAAAGATGCTGGCGAGAATGTGGAGAAAAAGGAATGCTTCTACATTGCTAGTGGGAATGCATACTAGTACTATCTCTTTGGAAGACAGTGTGCAGATTTCTGAAAGAACTAGAAATTGATCTTCCACATGATCCAGCAATTCTCCTATTGGGAATATACCCAGAGGAATTTAAATCATTCTAAAAAAAACAAACACGTATGTTTGTTTCAGCTCTATTCACAATAGCAAAAACATGGAACCAACTGTGTTGCCCATCGAAGCTGGACTGGATTTAAAAAATGTGGTACATATACACAATGAAATATTATGCAGACATAAGGAATGAAAAGTATATGGACTTTGCAGCAACTTGGATGAATTTGGAGTCGATCATACTCAGATTTATCACAGAAACAAAGAACAGAGTTCCATATGTTCTCACTCATAAATGGGCCTTGAACAATTATAATGCTGTAAGAAGGTGATTGGTTGTAATGGGAAACTGTCAGGGGGGAGGGGTGGGATTGGCATTTGAGGGAAACTGCTAGTGGAGGGAGGGGCATACCTCATCAACAAGGGTACCTGCATGATCAGTGTTTATATACCTAACCCTGCAATGTACTCCACATCTGTATAATTTAAAAAAAAACATAAACATAAATATAAAAATGTTGTCTCAATACACTGTCATTCTTTACTTAAACACTTATCTTTTTACACTCTCCCCCGTGATTTTGTTTTTTTCCCCCATTTTCCTCCTTTTTTCCCTCTTATTTCTAGTTACTTTATGTATAGGGGCTGATAGGTAGAGATAATCTGTCTCATATGAGGAAAGATAAATTGCCTCTTTCCACCTTTTAAAAATAGTCCATTCATTCTTTTGACTTTCATGATGAATGTGAACAAATTAAAGTAGTCATTCCTCTATTTTGGTCATCAGTTTTCAAGTCACTGAGTCAGGTGACTGCTAATAACACTGGTAGTGGGTTATACTTCTTGTTCTATTATTGTGGTTGACTTCAGGGAAGAATTGATAATACTTTTTGAACAATGACTGATTTCATCAATCTATGAACTAAAAGTAGTTTAATGTAACACATTCTTTTCTGCATGAAAAGAAAAGTAAAATTCTGTCTTTTGTATCTCTGTAGGACAGTCACTTAAATTGCCCATATGGTCTTATAGTTAGAGCCATATCAAATAAATAAATTTTCCCTGTTCTAACCAGAGGTTATAAGTCTGACTTTCTTTTTTAGGTACATCAAAATATATGCCTATGGCATGTATTTTATCATGGAAGAGAAAATTTATTGTAGAAGACAAATCTTAAAAGGAGAAGAATAGAACCATAAACTCCCTTTCTCTCTCTCTCACTTTCTCTCTGTTTTCTTGGAGAATTTTCAGCCTAACATTATTCAGAATGATTTTTTTAAAAATCATGAATTGCTAAAAAAAATCCTTACAAGAATGAACAATAGGAATTATATATCATTGAGATAATAACAGCCAAACATGATATGATTAATCTAATTGCACCTAAATAATCTATTTAGAGTGGTCTTCAGTTCTTGAAATCTTGCATGGTTCATTATACTCCAAAGTAATAAGTAGAAGGCAGAGACCTTTCAAATTAAAGACATTATAAATTTAGATTTTAAAAGTTTGAATGCCATTTCAGAATACCTAAATTATTAAAGATAAAACTTATAAATATATTTGAAAAGTATCATTCAATTAATGTGTACTTTATTTAAAAACTTCCTAAATGTAAAAAATCCAGGGGCATCCATTTAAGTGCTAACAATCTAGAAAATATGTCTTTATATTTTTTCATTTAAAAATGGTAGCAATTATAATTCAGAACTATTTTCATTCCTATAAGTAGAAATAAGAATGTCAAAGAATAACCTAAGAAAGACATGTGATGCATTTATGGGAGGTGACAAGGTATAGCTTATAAATATTAATGACTAATAAATAAATATGTGAATGTCACAATCTGGCATAGGAAAACAATATTATAAATTGTGATAGCTAACTCAAGTTAATCTACACATTTAAACACATTCCAGTCAAATATTGCTTGAATGAGATGAACTGATCTCAAAATTCATATAAAAAAAGTACACAGAATTAATTTGGGTAAAGAAACATAAAATACAAGGGGTGGAGACATGCTTGATCACGTGCAAACTGCATTTTAAAGCCAGAACAGTTAATATATTCAGTCTACCCTTGTCTTATGTGTGTCTCTGTAGATATTTTGATCTATTCTGAATGCTCTGAATTCAGCTATATGGTAGCATAGCATGTATGTAGTAAAGACGATTATTTCAGAGCTTGCTTCTAATTCCCGCACCAGTCTCAAAGGATGCATCACTATTAAGAGAGAGTGTTGTATGTGAAGCAAAGTGGAAAGTAAGAAATAAGTTCAAAAACAGCACTTACTCAAATGCAACCAGTCTTTCCAACTCTTTCAAAATTTTACCCCTAAGACATGTTATTTAGTTGTAAAGAAAATAACTTTCAAAAAGCATAAGTGGTATAGGTGAGTAATGTCAATTCTTTCAACTGTAACTGAAATGTTTTTGTAGGTCACTCAACGTTTTCAATGCATATAGTTAAAACTCAGAGGTAAAACTTTAATGTAAATTATTTCAAATGTGGTACACATTATTCAGTAAGATATTTAAAACCATTATGTCAAGTATAATGAAATATTTATACCAGTTACTGGAAATCTTAATTTTATTTCATGATATAACATGTTTAATATTTTTTTTCTTATTAACAAAATATAAAATTACGTGCTAGTTGTTTGCATCATTTCCTGTTCTTGGGTTTGGCCTGTGACCTGTTTTGGCCTATAACATGAGAAAGGGTAGGCTAGTTTCAGCCTAAACCTTAAGAAGCTGAAGTGTTTGCAAAAACTTATTCCATCATGATTCTGCCATCACCTTGTGTAAGACATGCCTAGGTTAACCTGTTCATCATAGAAAATCTGTGAAGGAAATGTGCAAAAAAGTCAGTATCTTCTGAGCTGTGCCTAAATCAGTTGACTCCCAAACAAATTAAAAAGCCTCACCAAGGTCATGCTTTTGTTAAGCCCTGGTCTAGCCATACTACTCTTTGAGCTCTGACTGGGCTTTGTTTCCCTAAGATTTGGCCTCCTCCCCTACCTTAGAGAGGTGAATCTTTTCTCTCTCTTTCCCTCTCTCTCTCTCTCTCTCTCTCTCTCTCTCTGTCTCTCTCTCTCTCTCTCTCTAATGTACTTTCTAAATAAACTATATTTTCCAATCTAAAAGAAAAAAAAAACCCTCACCAAGAATGGAAACACCATCCAGTGCAAGTAGCTGCAACAATATTGAATCAATAGCTAACTGATAAGTTTTTATATGTATACCCCAGATATTGAAAGAGCAAAGACTAAATCACTGGTAACAAATCATTTTCAAGTCATGTGGTTTCCAATGCTTTGCTTCACCAATTTGAAGTGGGACCTAATTATGATTAAAAATAATTTTTGATGATATATTACTATGAACTTTGGCCTCAAAAAATGTGTTAATCAGTCAACTAAAAATAATATCTGATGATAGATCACTGTGATTTTTAGCATTTAAAGAATCAAGTGATACCCCTATGAAAAAAGAAATAAAACTTCGGTTCCTCTCCACTACTTTTTGTGAAAATAATTTATCTGTGTTCACATCTATAAGGACAAAGTAAATAATAACACAATTCATGCAGAACTCTGTCTAATTCTAGCAATTTCTTATACATTCACAGAAATTATGTGATAACTAATTTAAAAAATACCTCATCTCATTAAGGGATGCATTTCTAATAAAACATTATTTTTAATGTTAAATAATTAAATAGTAACATTAATATCATATTTATGATGCATATTAATAATACAAATGACTGAAGCAAAAAAGTCTGATTTAATATTCTACTATATTATGGGAACAGCCCCAGTCTTTTCTCTTTTTCCTTTCTTAATAACCCTTCTCCCCTTCCCATGACCCTTTTATTAATGTCTTCCCACCACAATCTACTCCATGCTTATAAATAAAAGGAAAGAGAGATAAACACTAAAGGTTAACACTGATCATCTCTAGGTGATGGGTTAATCAGTGATATTTATCTTTTTAACTTCTGACATTTTCTAAATTACAAAAAAGAAAATATATCAGCTTAACTTGTTGTTCGACTAATATTCTCTGTCTTTCCCCCATCTCCATGGAGAAATATATGTCTCAGTCCCATTGAAGCTGGTCTTGGTCAGGTGTTGATGAAACATGCTAAACTTTGTAAAAATATTTAGGAAAGTTTATTCTGAGTCAAATATGAGTGGCATAGGCCCATAGTACATTCCCAAAAGGTCCTGAGAACATGTAGCTTGGTTATATACAATTTTATATACAATTTTAGGGAAACAGAAGGTACAAAAAAAAAAAAAAACCCAAACCAGTGTGTTTGAGATTCGCATTGGTTTGGCCTGAAAATGTAGAATATTTCCAAGTGCAGGCTTGCAGCTCAGAGATGGATTCAAAGATTTCCTGATTGGCAACTGATAAAAAGGGTTAGACTTTATAGAATATTGAAGTTGGTAAAGGAAATGATGAGTTGAGATAAGGGGCTGCTTGAAAAAGTCAAGTTCCTTGATATGTAGATGAAGACTCATAGGTGGCTAGAGAATAGATAGCTCCTCTGGATGATTTTTGGGAAGAGGATTCTATACAGATATAAATTTCCCCAAGAAGCCGGGCTCGGTGGCTCAGCCTGTAATCCCACGCCTTTGGGAGGCTGAGGTGAGTGGATTGCCTGAGCCCGCGGGTTCGAGACCCGCCTGGGCAGCGAGACCTCATCTCTACAATAAATCAAAAAATTAGCCGGGTGTGGTAGCGCATGCCTGTAATTCTGGCTACTCGGAAGGCTGAGGCGGAAGGATCGCCAGAGCCCAGCAGGTCAAGGCTGCGGTGGCCGGGAGCGGCTACTGCACTCCAGTCTGGGCGACAGAGTGAGACTCCAACTCAAAAAATAAAATAACATTAAATAAATAAATAAATAAATAAATTTCCCCAAGAGATGATTTTTCAGGGTCATAAAATATTTTTGATTTCCTTTTTTATCTGCTATGTGATGTTATGCCAGAATCAGACTGAAAAGTAAACCACATTACACAGAATCCATAAAGACCAGTTTGAAGGACTCTGTAGAGTGTGACTCTCCAAACTTCTTAGTGAGGAATTTGGGCAAGAGAGAATAAAAAGGTCAGAGTTTAGTCCTCACAGGTAACTTGCTTTGGTCAGAGGACTGTGACTAGAAATGACTGACAGTCAATCTGAAGGCAAGACTTTGAGGAGCATCTCTCATTTGTACCCCATCTAGAAGCTTCTGATCTGTCAGGAGAAGATGCCTCAGAAACTGTAGCCAACTAACTAACCAGAAGGGAGGTACCCAGTATATCTATAGACGTGTAAGAAAGAAAGGCATACTCATTGTAGTAGTTTGAGGTCAGGTTTTGTACAACAGGACTGCGTAACACAATATATGCCCTTGCATTTAAACACTCCTCTTTTATTACCACGTATCTTATAAATTCATTTTCCTCCTCAAATAATAAACTTATAAACTGCCCTTTATACTGCTTCTGAGTTCTTCACCATTAACATTGCTCATTGATCTCCAGTACATTTGTCCTGTGAGCTACGAATTCATTTCTATCTGTTTGATTTTACACATAAATTAGATGTTGATGCAACTAAGAAGAGTTAAACCTAGAGCACATTTCCTAAAGCACTTGCATTCTGTACTTTACCTCTGCAAGCCTTTTTCTTACCCCATATGAAGAAGGCTGGCTGTGTAACTCCTCTCCTATTTGCACTTAAAACAGCCTTGGATTGCCAGGAGAAACAGTGAGGTGAGATTTCAACTTTCTGGCAGTTAGATGTACTTGGTTAATAACACCATGGAGCTGTTTTTCAGTGTGCCTTAATTAAGGGTAAAATACAGGCTTTTACTTTTTAAAATCCTCATTTGTTTTCTGTAAAACTTTTAGAGACATCACTTCAGCTAGTGCAAGGTGGTCATTTTCTTAGTGAGGCAAATTCAAGGTCAGCATGTTTTTTATAAGATTAAGGTTATGACTGTTTGGGAAATGAGGATCGAGGTGTAACTGAAGGTTGTTTGTTTTCCTCTTTCCTCATTTTCCTGGCCTATTTATACAAGTAGTTTCATAAAAAAGAACGGAGATACCCACCATGATCTGAATTAACCAAAGAAGTCGCCTACAGCTTCAGACACCAAGAGTCAATTTGTGGCTGGGAATTATAAAGAATTGCTAACAGATGTGATCATAACAGAACAGGCAGATTGTGCTGTGTTGACATGTAAGGCTTAAGCTCTTCTTCTATTACTCTCATTATGACCCCAGTTTGCTTAACAAAGCACCCTTAAAGACCATCTATCACTGAGAAGAGCCCTTGAAAAAGCTTCTGTTGAAAGAGGACACTTACCACTGATTGTTAATTAAAAGACACTTAATTGGAATATGTACCTTCTTCAAAGGAAGTCTATGCTTTTAATCACTTTATCTAGTAAGCAGTCTCTACAGTTAAAAGGGTTTTTAAGGAAACAACAACAACCTTAATTTACAATAGCTTCCATTATATAAATATATATATAAAACAAACATATGTAAATTATATATATAACTATACATTTATATAAATTATACTACCTGTAATATGCCACTAGACCTGAATCATTAGTGAGGCAAAGATCTGGAAAGTTTAAAATAGTGGAAACAGATTAGAGGAGAAGTTAATGTCCACTTTAAAATTTTATAACGTTGACAGAAACAACTTCTTTGAAAGAAAATAGTACTAATAAAACCTTTCAGATTTGACCTTTTGGTAGCAGAAAAATTGAGTGATATAAATTTTATTAATGGTAATGACTGCTTCCCTGCTAAACCTCTCCAATATTGTGGAAAACTACTCATTTTCAGAATCACTTTCTGTAAAGAACTTTTGAAAATGGGTTGATTCAGGGTAGTCAGGTAACTGAGAATGTCAATTATGAAGCTACAACAACATAATAAGTTAAAAGACTGTAATACTTGTTATTTTATGCCCATTAATATGAAAGAACTCCTAGGTAGGATAAGTAATTGTCAAAGGGAAAAGCATTTTTGCAATTAATGTCCAACACAGTGCTGATATTTTTACATTAAATAGATTATACCTCTTTAATTTTGTTAATTGTTTGTTAGAAGAGCTACTGATTTTCCATCCAATCTCATTCTACATTTTATTTTATAATTTTTTTTCTTGAATTTTAAATTTAGTTTTAAAAAGAAGAATTTTTTTTTTTTTTTTTGAGTTGGAGTCTCACTCTGTCACCCAGACTGGAGTGCAGTGGCCACTCCCGGCCACCGCAACCTCGATCAGTAGGCTCCGTCGATCCTACTGCCTCAACCTTCCTAGTAGCTGGAACTACAAGTGGGCGCTACCACGTCCGGCTAATTTTTTTGATTTATTGTAGAGATAAGGTCTCGCCAAGTTGCCCAGGTGGGTCTTGAACCCGCGGGCTCAGACAATCCACTCACCTCGGCCTCCCAAAGCGCGGAATTATAGGCTGAGCCACCAAGCCCTGCCAAAAAGAGGAATGTTTAATAAGTGGTGAAGAAATTTTAATTAAGTTGAAGTTTGACATAAGGATGAGGAGATTTGCATGGAAAGGGGGTGAAAAGTAGAATTACAACCAAAAGTGTTTTCCTAGATAGAAATTTCCACCAGCTGGGCTGAGGTATAGTAAGCAAAAGCTCAGTTTCTAGACACACTCATGCCTATGATTTTGGGCATGTTATTAAAACTTCAAGTTTCAGTTTCTCAGAGCTACCTGACTCAGAGAGTTTTTGTGGAAATAAACTAAGTAACATTTGTGGAGTGCTTATTAAAACGCCCAAAATAAAGTAATATGAGTCTCTCTTGTTTCTAGGGAAAGTTCAGAATTCAACTTTAGATACCAAGTTTTGGGCATCTGACCTGAAAAACTTAAAGCAAATTCATAAGAAACACTATCCTTTGGTTCTATTGTTCAACTAACTGGAATGGATGTGTCACTGTTCAGACCCTGTAAAGAGAGTATGTTCCTTAAATTTGAATGGGACTAAAAAGGTGCTGGGCTCCGTGGGCATGGCCAGGCCTAGGAGACTTACTGAGAGGTTCTACTAGCTATGAAAATGGCATAGAGAATAAGTAGACAAAATACTCCAACTTTGGTTTTCTCTTTGTACCTAACATGATATGTGTATATATGCATGTATTAACATGATGTCCTAACATGACATATATATATGTATGTATATACATATATATATATATTCTACTTGAGTAATCTCTTACCACTCTGGCTTCAGAGTTTTCAGAGGTTTCCCCTACTCTAGCCGGGTTGGTTTAATGATATTAAAAACTCTGTCTTTCAGGAAGGGGAATTGTGGTAAAGGCAAATGTTATAAAACTGCTATTATGTTCTTTTCAGATTGTCATCAGGAATTCATATTTTAAAGAACTGTACTTAGAGTAAAATTTCATAAAGCAGTGGATTGAAGTAGTTAAGAGAAGAATTTTATAGAAGGAAAGAGGGCTTAGACATTTTAGAAGCTTCTATTAAGTCATTCCATAAATGTCTGTTGACATTATCTGAGGACTTTCATGTATGAGTCTTTTGTGTTTCAGTGGAAAGATGGTGTAGACCAAGGGATCTGTAACTCAGAATCTGTTCCAGAGATTGCCAAATATAAATATAACAATAACAGAAAAATTATCTAGTTGCTATGTTTTCCAAGTTCTTTTCTTCAACAATGATGTTTGTTTTTTTTAATGAGTTCTCCTCTATTGTTGTAGTAATCTAACTGGAACTTCATTTTTAGTCAGGTTTACCTAGTCCAGTGAGCTGTTTTTGGTAGTAAAAAAGATGGAAGAGTTGGGCAAGCAATGAGGTGTTTTAAAGAGAGGACAGAGGTTGTCACCAAGAAAAGAGAGACAAATAATAACCCAAGATGTAGTGGTAGGATAGCGCATGGAGGAAGGCCCAGTAGGTACTAGTAAATTCCACCTTTGATATGGGGCCAGGTGTTTTCTTCATAACTCCAGTTCCATCTAAGTTGACCACATTTCCAACCCTTTGTGTCAGGATCTTAGAAGTGATAGAATACTTGGTTGGTATATTATTCATAGGTGATGGTTCAGTGAAACTCATGCTCTAGGACAGTTTAAATTTTTACTCTTCCCCCTTTTCCCTGGTCCTCTAGCATTTCTCACCTGATCTGTGGCAACAACTTCCTCACTGGTCTCTCCACCCAGAATTCAACATTCTCCATATTGGGGACTGGGTGTTTCTCAAAATTCATCAAGCCATTCCCTTCTCAAAATCTTGCAACGTTCTCAGCCAGGTTGCAAAAATACTAAACAGATTTACTTGCCCACTTAAAATATATTGAAAGAATATAAGCAACCCTCCCCCATACCAAAACCCCCCAAAAGGGGCAGAGATCTCTAAGAAATGGGAACTAAATGGAGTTCTCCAATTGATCCAGTTTACTGATGACAAGTGTTTTCAGGATTCAGTGTAGGAAGGGACAACCTAAGTGCAGCTCAGCAGACACCCTGTGTTAAGGAGACCACAGTGGCTAGAATACACAGGACAGAGCACCAGGGAGTAGAGAGCACAAAGAAAGAACTTCAGAGATATGTAGAGTACCCTCTCCCCTGAATATTCAGCTAATTGCTGATTAGGACACGCATCTGAAGAAACTACCTGAGGATCAAAGGGAAGAGCTCACATAGAACTGAGAATAGTGCCTATTTCTACCAGCCACACTGGAAAAATCTCATAATTCATGGAGCACTTGGTAGAGTAATCATAAGAGTCTTCATCAATAGTGGGTGAATAATTAGTCCTAGACTGAACTCTACTTTGAGCTAGACTAACAAATGATAAAAGCAAGAACAAAATTAAGGTAACTACATCCCAGAACAAGGCTCAAGAATATTTGTAAAGATACACAAATATCTGGCACTCAGCAAAATCAAATGCATATTTCCTGTCATATAATAAAAAGTTACCAAGCAAACAAAGAGGCAGGAAAACATCATTCATGATGAGAAAAAAAAAAAGTCAGTTGAAATAGAGACAGAATTGACACCAATGTTATAATGACCAGACAAGGATATTACTGAATATGTTAAATAGAGGCATGAAAGATACAAAAAAGATGCCAATAGAACTTCCAGAGAGGAAAGCACACTGTCTGAGATGAAAAATACGCAGGATGGGATTAATGGCAGAATGCACATTGCAGAAGAAAGGGTTAGTGTACTCGAGGACTTCGCAATGGAAACTAGTCATAATGAAACACAGGGAAAACAAAGACAATCAAAAAAAAGTAAACAGAGCATCACAGAGCTGTGGGACAACTTCAAGTGAACAAATATGTAATTGAATTCCCTGAGGAGAGAACAAGGAGGCAAGTGGCATAGGAAAAGAGTGTTTTTGAAAAAACTGTCATTGAAAAAATTTTTCAAATTTGATCAAAACTGTAAACTGGCAGAGCCCCAAGCCTTTAATAACACCAAGCATAAGACACATGAAGAAAACTACTAAGACAAGTCATAATTAAATTTCTTATAATGCATGAAAAATATTAAAAGCCAATGATATATTTAAGGAAATGCAAATAGGAATTCAGTAATGTAACAGCTATGAGACTATCTAAAATTAAGAAGACTGACCATACCAAGTGTTTGTAAGGATTTGAAAAAAACTGGGACGATTATGCATTGCTTGTGGGGTAGTAGAATGGTGCAATCCCTTTAGAAGCCATCTTGGCAGTTTTGTACAAAGTTAAATATACACCTTCCATATGGTCCAGCCACCCCATGCCTAGGTATTTACCTAAAAGAAATAAAAACATATGTCCACACAAAGGCTTGTGCATGAATGTTCTTAATAACTCTATTTGTAATACCTAAAAATTGAAGCATCTCAAATGGCCATCTAGAGGTGAATGGATAAACAGACTGTGATCCATGTAAACCTTGGAATATCACTCAGCTATAAAAAGAAATGAAATAATAATACATGCAACATGAATGAATAAAAAAATAATTATGCTGTGCGAAAGACGCCAGACAAAAAGGAAAACATGTGTGATTTAATTCATATAATACCCTAGAAAATGCAAGACGATCTATAATGACAAAAACAGATCAGTGTTTGCCTTAGAATTGAGGAGGGCTAGGAGAAAATGTTTACAAAGGGGCACGAGGAAACATTAGGGGGTGACACATATGTTCAGTGCCTTGATTGTGGTGATAGATTCATGTATTATGTAGATAGTTAAATTTACCAAAAGTTTATGTTGAATAGTTTATATAAATCTATTATACCTCATAAGGTTCTTAATTTTTAAAATCCTTCAATGAAATGCTTCACGATGGTGCTAATGCCTGCCACTACTATGTCTTGCACTCTCTAACTATATTTAAAAAAATCTTTCAGTGTTTTATACACTACCTCTGCCCTCAGAGTCTCAAACCCTACTGTTTTCTCTACCAAGACTATATCCTGTTGACAACAACCTAGGTCATTCTATTTACCTTTTGACTCTCAGCAAGAAAACATTGCCTCCCCAACCTCCAATAATGGATTTGGTCCTTCCACCTGGTATTTCCCCTATTGTAGCACACATTGCAATTTATTGCAAATACTTGTTTCTTTTGTCATTAACTCCGCCAGAGTGTAATCTCTAGATGGTCAAACACTGCTTTCCTAATTTACCACTGTATCGAAGCAACTTAACATTAAGCCTGACAGAGTGGAAGCTTAAAAAATATTTAATGGATAATGAAGGGCTTATGAAAGATGCTTTTGCAATGAAGTCACATGTTCCAGGCACTTGGACTGGTGCAGTTTGGGACCCAAGATTATGAGTCTTTGAGATCATTATGCAGTATCTTTGATGGGTTGTATTCTTGGGAAAAACGCTTGTGAGGAAGCAGGATTGGATAAAAAGAGAAGTTGAACTGCGATACATCTGTAGCAGCAGCCTCAGCTGGACCTAGGGGAACTTCCAACTTCCCAAACGGAGGGGAGAGGACTGGGGCTTTATGTCTCCACATTTACTACTCAGTGGATTGAGGGAACTCATTTCTGCCAAGGGCAATTACTAGAACAGGCTTAAGTGTGAGCCCCCATCCCCAGCAAGTCCAATAGCTGGGAGATGAGAATCTGGAACCTGAATAGGGACCTGGACCATGATGAGTGCACCATATGGTGGATGAAACAATGCTTATGAGGACAAACTATGTGATGGCCTAGGAATCTGGGTGAGTAGAATGTCATATTCTGAACCCTTTCCTTTTATGAAGCTGCTACTCTCATGACTATTCCTAATATGCAGTGGAGGAAACATTAATATTTTCGCCTAAAGAAGATAAACTGGAAGTGTCAAATGACATGATTTAGAATCTTCTAATTAAAAATAAACATTGGCTCCATAGAGAAGAAAATGGCTGTCAGGCAAAGAGAAAGGGTATTCAGCTGCTGAAGAATTTTATAAATCAGCATACACATTTTAAGAGGTAAAAATCTCTAGGGCCATGGGTTAGATGTGAGCATATTTTCCTCCTCTTCCATAGTCCAGGGAGAGGCTCAACATTTTTTAGTTACGTAAAGATGATCTCACAGGCAAAAGGTGACTTTGTTGACTTGTTTTACTAGATCCCGCATCTTTCTGTTAGAAAAAATATTTTTCACAGTTTAGAGTGAAATTTTCTCCATAAATTTTTTAAAAACATTTTTTTTGTCATTTAAACTGAATTTCTCACAGATGGTGATAAAATAACCCTTTTAAAATCTCTTTTCTAAAAGGGAATATAAGAACACAGTACCAGTGAAATGATTTCTATTTTATTCTGGTTTCATCTCCTTCTGCTACTCAATTCTCAATCTGGCCTGGAGAACAGAGGATGCAAAATATAATGCCAGAAAAACAAAAGGTATTAGTTAAACATTCTGTCCAATTAAGACAGTAAATTGTAAATCAAACATTAAAATTTGTGTAAAAACGAAGGGCAGTTTGCTAGAAGCCTTAAACAATAGATATATTTGCTTAACATTATTTACAGTAACTAAGCACTAACAGTATATCATAGAGGCTGAATAGTTTTCTGAGAATATGTGTTTAATTTCTGACTTTGTCAATTGTTATCAGCTTTCTCACCTACAAAGAGGAAAATAATAGTACCGATTTTATCAGTTCATTTTGGGATTAAATTTGGTAATGTTCACAGAAGTCAACTGTAAACCACTGAGCATGACTGTATTAAAAAATAAGAGACCTAGTAAAGAATCTTGTTCTCTAAACCAGTTGTAATTACTTATATATCTCTTTCAAAACATGTTAAATCAGATTTTTGAACTTAACATTATAAGTGCAATCAAATACAGTAGCATATATAAAAATGTACTAAAATAACATTTTCCCATATGTTGGCAGGGAAGTACCTATAAAAATAGATTTTCTTGTACAATGTGGTTACAATAAAGAAATGCTAACAGGGGCTCTGATATGAACAGATCCACATCATATTAAACTGGATGTCATATTGGTTAGGGACGTGCTATAATGACTCTGCAGGGGTTCTTCTCTAGGAAGAGGTATTAGAATCACCTAGCGGGTTGTGTAAACTTCCACAAACCTGGATTCATTCGTCATGATGCTGGTCAATGGTTTTGTTGAGTCATAGGAATTTGTTTCCTGAAAAGTTTCCACCAATGATGAGAAATTTTATGTAAGAATGAATACAGAGATATCAAACCTCCTTATTCCTTTACTTTACTCTTGAACTATATTTATCAAAGCCCAGAATTCCCTTCAACTCCAAAGTTGAGGAGAAGTGGACTACTACTGCATCCATGTTAGGGGCGCCTTTTGAATAGCACTTGAGATCTCCTCTGTTAAGAATACCTTCCACTCTTTGTAAACATTTTATTAGGTTAGCATAGTCTGGAGCATTTTTTTTTTTTAAATCTTGGAAGGAGATATCTACCACTGTCTTCCCACAGTACCTTAGAACATTGATACTTTGAAGTAAGAGTCATTTGCATCATCTGCGAGTTTGATGGAAATGCAGAATCTTGTCCCAATCAAGACATACAAAATCAGAATCTTAATTTAACAAGATTTTCAATTTATTTGTGTGCACATTAAAGTTTGAGAAGTACTGTGATATAATGCCAAGTAGAACCCAGAGGGAGGACCTTGGAGTGCATGTTATTTAGAGATAAATTCTATTCTGTGTGCTCTTGTCACTGTGTTTATCTTCCATGGTTTGTTTGATTGATTTCTGGATTGATTGATTGATTTGGCATGAGAACTAAAAATAGTAGAAAAGAGTTGAAGACCTTTGACTGGAGAAGCCAAAAAACCTCTTAAGCTTGTTATATATTTCTGACTTTAAGGACACATAGTAATGCACAGTGGGCCATTGATCTTGTCTTCTTTGCAAACATCTCTGGGAAACCTGATAAGGAAATGTTGTCTGGCTGATGATTTAATGGTTCATAGTCTCAGGCATCACTGGCAGAACCAACTGCAAAAATGAGGCTCTATCTGCATTTTCATTCTTTTAAATTCATTAATAATTTATTTAGCAACAAACCATTTTTTCTATTTCTTATGACCAAAAAATCCTATTATCATTCTTATATGCTGTTAACAAAAAGTGTTCTTACATAGATGTTGTAAGGATGTTTCATTCTCTTCCTGAATCACTGGGAGAGAAAGGTTAGAGTTTGTCACAGAAGCATGTTTGTTTTCAAGCTCTCTCTTATTATTTGATTATTTCTAAATTCTCAGTTCCTTTGCCATTTCAAGATATGAAACAATGCAATGCAACCTCCCCCTCAATGACACTGTCTAAGTAGGTTAAGAGTAAAACTTTATCCTGTATAAATTACAAACTAGCTTAAACAGTAGCAAATATGGGGGAAAGAAAATGAGATTAAATCAGTGTGCAGCATGTTTCTAGTTTTGATACAATCAGTTACGCTGTGAAGGTAGGACATATAAATAAAGAGAGGAGCTTACCTTTGCAGGCAAGATAGGAAGTTCTTAGGAGGAGGAATTGAGCAGAAGTTCAGTGGGTACTATATACCACCTACCCATCAATATTGATCATCCTTAATGGATTTGGCACCTAGAAACACACCAAGTGAGTGAAGAACAAGGATGAGCTTATGTTGTGAGTCCTGTAACATGCATGAGAGTTCACATCAAAGATAGAGTTGTGTTTAAATGCTTCATATCGTTTTTTATTAAGGAACGTCTGCTATGTGACTATTAGGAGCAGAGCAATCAAAGAAATTGTTTTTCTTTCACATGTAGTCATTACACCTTTTTACCACCTTATAGTCTTTTGAAGCTTTCTAATTGCTATATGAATCTCTCTGTTTAAGAATCCTAGCTGCAAAGATTTCCAATAGTTTTCTGCTATGATGGCTCAGGGCTGTATCAGATCCTTTGAAATGTTTGCAGTTGTTTCTTTTTCCCAGTGACTACATTGGGAAAATACCACATTTGTCCCATATTGGCACATTTTAAAAGACTAGACTGCCTTCAAAAAAAGTCTTTTGCCAGATTGCTGACATTCTTACATAAACCCATCATTTTCCCAAATGCTTTAGAAATGAAGACATGCTTGATTTTCAGATGCCCCAACCCCTGTTATCGCAGACAATTCCTACAAAATAGATGCTGCCCTGTGTGCCAACAAAATGACTCTTTTGAGTGCATAAGTTTGGCTGCCTCCATTTCGATAATGGGGAAAAAGGTCCACATCTCTCACCCTCACATTCTGACTGATAACAAGAATTGACTGAATAGCTGGCTGAATTCAGGGGCTGAAGCCTGCAACTATGGAACCAGTAAAATTGACTGACAACAGCAGGAATTAAAGATGCAATTGCTTTGGTCAATAATGTCAGGTGGTTATAACAAGAATCTCTCTAAGGCCTTGAAGAGAATTTAAACAGCCCATGCAGAGACTTTGTTAAGTCAGCTACAGCCATGCTACAGTAATCCCCTTACTTGAACCCAGAGTCTCCATGGCTCCAAAATGATCCACAAGGACAGTCAGATCTAGTCTCTTCTCAGGATACCTGCTCCTATTTAAGCTATAATGTCACTGTTCATCCATTTATTTATTTAAATACAAACTAGCAAAAAGGTAACTTTGATCAGTTGAATTACAAATGTCAATAGCATTCAAAGAAACATGAAGAACTGTATTAGCCAAAACGTTATTCTTGCTGTTTCTTCTTTCCACCTAACACCTCTAAATAGAAGTAAGATTTACTTTATATCTATCTGCGATTACTTTCCTAGATAAGCAGCATAACATAAGCATATGGAAAGAGGCATCAACGATCATTACAAATCGGAAAGGTAAAACAAAGAATAACCCCTTAATGTATGTTCTTCCCACACCTTCCACCTGCCCATGGGCTTAGAAGCCAATGCTCTGAAAGCATACCAAAGTTACATATGTTTACTTATAAAGACTGACTAAGTAATCTGACTGATAAATAACCCAGACAATCAGAGCAAGAGAGCTTAATAAAGCAACAGAAATCTCTAACATCTGAATGACAAGTTTGGGACTAGATATGACAAATTTAAGACTGTCACTTTTAGTCTAAGTTGACCTTTATTAAAATACAGATTTCTGTACCAGGAGCTTCTGAAATTGAAGGACCAGGAAGAAGGCCCAAGAATGTATATTTATTGTGAAACTCCCAAGGTGATTCTTGGGCAGCCAGACCTGCAACAACTGTCCTTGGATTGAAGTTTGGGAATGATACTATCTAAAATTAAAATAATCTACTCAAAAAAATCAATCAAACTGGTTGTTTAAAATTAGTACATAAAGAGTTACATTGGTTGGATGAATTTATTTTTTAATGATTAGCTTTGTTGGCATCTTATAGAAAAGGACTTTTAAAATTCTTAAACAAAAGCAAGCATAAAGGCAACTTTGATCAGTTGAATTACAAATGTCATAGCATTCGAAGAAACATTAAGAACCATATCAGCCAAAAAGTTATTCTTGCTGTTTCTTCATTCTACCCATCACCTCTATATAAAAGTAAGATTTACTTTATATCTCTCTGTGATTACTGTCCTAGATAAGCAACATAATATAAGATTATTGGTCCACAAGATTAATTGTTGTAGCAAATTGCCCTCCCCACCAAACTTGCAGAATGTCAAAAGAGCAGTGTCATAGATTTTAATACTGTGGGCAAGATGGCTTTGATTGTCAGAGGATGAGAGGTGACAGAAACAGCTGACTGTCTTGGAGTCGTGAACACTTCTTCTTCAATACTGCAGCTTTAGCTTTCAAATTTAAAATGTTTAGTGTGTCTCCAAGAAAACATTTCCCTCTTGACAATATTCCCCAGGAAGTTAAAGGGAGGTTAAGTCAAGAAGGCGAAGTAGAGAGTGGACCCCTTCCCCTCTGACACCTGGGGGCCTCTAGTGCATGTGAGTCCTCCCTACCTGTGAGAAATCACCTCACCAGGACAGGGGTAGTCAACTGTGATAGTTAGTTTTATTGTATCAACATATCTGGGCTACAATGCCCAGATATGTGATCAAACACTATTTTGAATGTTTCTGTGAGAATTTTAGGGAATAGGTTACCATTTAAATCCATGGGTTTTGAGTAAATTGGATTGCCTTCCTTAATGTGGGCTGGCCTCATCTAACCAGTTGAAGACCGAATACAGCAAAAGACAGACGTTTCCTGAGAAAAAGAGAATTCTGGAGCAGAAGGCCTTTGGACTTGAACTGAGTCTTCAGCTCTTCCTGGATCTCTCACCTGCCTGCCATCCTGTAGATTTTGGACTTGCCAGTCTCCGAAATTATATGAGCCAATTTCTTAAAATAAGTCTCTTTCTAATGCACACACACATACAGACACACACACATATATACATCCTATTTTATTTTTCTAGACAACCCTTAGTAATATGGGGGGTCAAAGACCCTTCTGCCAGTGTTTTCTTGCAGAAGTACAAGTGTTTGAAAATTGTCAAGGTGTTAGAAGAGAATAAGGGATTCTCATAAAAATTTCGCTGTATTTTTATTTTTAAAATTTATTTATTTTTAAGTTTTATGTTAAAGATGTAGGCTACAATTCAGGGTTAGGTGTACAATTAGTCACTGTACAGGTAAAGTTTCGGCTTCACTTTGGTCCCCACTTTACCTGATTTGAGGTGAGGTACCCTCTCCTGGCAGTTTCCCACTACTGCTCCCTTTCTTGTAGTATTATGATAATTGTTCAGGGTCCACTTATGAGTGAGAACCCCTGGTACTCAGTTCTTGGTTTCTGTGATAGATCACTGAGTATTACAGACTCTAAATCCATCCAAGTTGCTGTGAAGTTCATAATTTTGTCCTTCTTTATGGCTGTGTAATATTCCATCATGTATTTTTTTTTATCCAGTCTACTTTCAATGGGCAGCACAGTTGGTTCCACGTTTTTGCTCTTGTGAATAGTACTACAATAAACATGTGTGCACATACAAAAAGGAACTGATGCCAATCCTACTGAAAGTATTCCAAGCAATAGAGAGAGATGGCATTGTCCTCAAAACATTTTACGAAGCTAACATCACACTGGTACCCAAACCAGGTAAAGATCCAACAAAGAAAGAGAGCTATGGGCCAATAACCTTGATGAACATTGATGCAAAAATACTCAACAAGATTCTAGCAACAACAACAAAAAAGGATCCAACAACACATCTCAAAAATCATTCACCATGACTAAGTAGGCTTCATCCCTGGGATGTACAGATGGTTTCACATCAACTGATGTAAAAACAGGAATCACATTATTATATAATTAGATCCAATAAAAGCTTTCAATAACATCCAGCATCCCTTCTTTACAAAAATCCTTGAACACCTAGGCATAGAGGGAACATACCTCAAATGAGTAGGAGCTGTCCATAATAGATCCACAGAAAACCTTGCTAAATCATCTGAGCACTGTATTTTTATCTGGAATGGAGACTAAAATATTACATAAGGAAAACAAGATTATAAGAATTTTATCAAATAAGAATTTTCATTGGCTCTCCACAAGTGCTGTTACTATTACTCTCACCACACTTCTATACTTACAGGTATCACTTTCTGAGTAACCACTGTGTACCAAGCAAGGGTCCAAGAGCCAGAAATTCTCCTTCGAACTCTCTTACCCTTAAAAAACGAGAACTTTGAGTCCTATGCAGGATAAACTCACCAGTGATCCTTCATATAGTCAGTGAGGGATTCTGAATTTGAAACTAGATCTATTGTTTACTCCAAATGCAAATCTCTTTTTCCTTGCCATGTATTACTGTTTTCCAAATATAATAATATAGTAAACACTATCATTTACTGAGGACCCCCCAAAGGCCAGACACTTCACACACACACACACACACACACACACACACACACACACAGAGTTTCTCATGACAACTCTATAAAATGGATATTATTTTCCTATTTTTTCAAAGGAGGAACCTGAAACTCATAGAGATTAAATAACTCACCAAGGTTGTATAGTTTGTCATTTACAACAATGGAAATATGAAATAACCCATTCATTTTCTATTTTCCTACACAGCCTAGGTATGCAAGAAGCAGTGATGAGTGTTTGGTTTGCTTCCTTTGGAAAACATATTTCATTAAAATGGTTTCACCAAAGTCTATAAAAAAGAAAAACACTGGTCTTTCTCTCTTTTCCTTTTACATCCCTTTTATTATCATATCAAAGAAAATTCTTTTATTCTCCCAGGTTAACTCTATTTTTGTTGAGAAATGAAGGCAAGTCAGAGAAGGAGAAAAAAGAAAATTTCTTTTTGTGTAGCTACATAAAGTGCCAATTTTGTCTTAAAAACTTTTCATCCAGCCTCCCCATTCCATAAGCTGAAAATATTAATTTAAATTCCTGCAGAGGAAAAAATAACAGTTATGCCTATGGGGAGAATATAGGGTTTCGACTGGAGGATGTCAATTCTATTAATTTAATGGAAACTCAAAGAAAACAATTGACAAACTCCATGTCATTCTATTATAAATCCATTAAAAACACATATTAGAAAGAAACACAGTACAGGATAATTATTGTCAAGAAAGTGTGAATTTGCTTTTCACTGTATAGTCTTAATTTTATGCACTATCTTCTTTAACAAAGCAATACAACATCTCTCAACCAAAGTGGATTGCTTTGCTTGGGAGAATGATGTATCTTTCTACATTCATTGCACTAAAGAAAGAATCTGTAGGAAGTTTTTGAAAACTTGTTTTAAAAGTTAGGCATTGGGTAATTCCAACAGTTTAGAGATATCTGCCATCAGAAAAGCAAGAAGACCATCTGCAGCTCAGAAAATGTGTGGTGAGAGAATTCCGGAGTGACGTGAGGTGAGATTTGCAGGCTGTTCAGGACATATCACTAGTTACAGCTGTAATAGTAATTTTTTTTTGTTATAGCAATTCCTTTTTTGATATCACAGGGTTTATGTCAAGGAGGAAAGTATTTTTCCTATAGCTTCTGATTAACCTGTCTTCGTCAGTACAATCTGCTTTCCTGAGAGAGGAAAAAGAAGAGTCTTGTAAATTTTTTAAAAATATAATATTTTTTTTTCAATTCCTATGAAAAGAGAAGGAATACAAATTCTTGGCTCTGTTAGGTTTGTTGCCCTGATTATCAATTCACACTTCATATGCGTGTTAACAGGACAACAAATTTGATAGATCTCCTGGCAGCTCCCATTTTGCCTATGAAATTCCTAAATCATAAGGGGGAAAAAAAAAGCTGCAGTTCCAAATTTAGTTAAAGCTGCCTCAGCTTTAAATTTGGTAAATAATTACATTTCTACATTCATATTTTTTTCTGTCTTCCTTCCTGTCTCCCTCCCTCTACTATATATGTGTAGACATATTTGTGTATGTGTCTATTGGGCATGGGGGAAGGAACTATCAATTGTTTTTTTAAAACTCAAAAAAATGTGTCTTGTTGCCTCTACTGAACATTCAAGATGCAACAGTTCATTACATTACTTGGAAAAAATATGTCAGTTTTCAAGAGGGTACAAAATATAAAATAGAGCATTGTAATAAAATATAGCACAAGTTTCCATTTTGAAATATGAAGTATATTGCTATTATTTCAGTTTTGAGATTAACATGTAGTCCATGTCCTTGGATAAGTCACAAACACATATACACACTTGCACTAGCACGTCCACTATTACACCCTATAAAACAAGGAATTTGGGCTACTGTTTACAGCTTGACCAGAATCCCTTACCGTTCAGCAATAACCATTCTCCAACCTACTTCTTTGGAAGGACTATTTATTTTCTTCTCTCTATGACTTGTTTCAGCCAATAGAATGTAATCATGTGTGAGTTCCAAGGGCTAGAAGGAAGAAGTAACCATGTGTGAGTTTCAAGGGCTAGAGTTTTGAGTCTAGGATGTAAGAGATGTTGCCCGTTTTTTCACCTATCTGAGATCTTCCAAATTCTGTCATTAGAAGAATATCCGGAGATAGCTGGGCTAGAATAAGACTCACAAAGCAGACTTGGATTGGTTCTTTTTTTTTTTTTTTTTTTTTGAGTTGGAGTCTCACTCTGTCGCCCGGACTGGAGTGCAGTGGCCGCTCCCGGCCACCGCAGCCTTGACCTGCTGGGCTCCAGCGATCCTTCTGCCTCAGCCTTCCAAGAAGCTGGAACTACAGGCGAGTGCTACCACGCCTGGCTAATTTTTTGATTTATTGTAGAGATGAGGTCTTGCCAAGTTGCCCAGGTGGGTCTCGAACCTGCGGGCTCAGGCAATCCACTCACCTGTCTCCCAAAACGCGGGATTACAGGTTGAGCCACCGAGCCTGGCTTAGATTGGTTCTTAATCTGATGCAGAACACCAGCAGTCCCACAGCCAGCAAATTGAAGCCAAGTCATGGCAAGTGACCTAGTAACGTGAAAATAAATAATTGTCACTTGCTAGACACTGAGTTTTGTAGTGTTTTGCTACAGAGCATTAGGGTTGCAATAGGGGAGCTATATACCGGCACGGCTTGTAGCATTAATATCCTGTGATTGTAATTCTATGATTTACTCTGGAGTATATCTATCAGGTATTTATTTGTTTAAAAATTGTGTAAGATATACCTATGAGTGATAATGTGATTTCTTGGTAACTTTCAGAATTTTTGTTTTCCATGTATTCTCTGAGTGTGCTTATGTGATACAGGTTTAATTCAGTGCTTTGATATTAATAAACCACCTTCTCTGTCAAGTGCATATTAGGGAGTCAAATGAGAAGTTATTTTCAGAGAAATGTCCTCAACTCAAACCTTTTACATCATATTCTGACAAAATGACTTGACTTCTTTAAAGGACGACTCAAAAGCCCATTTAAATATCTCTTTTTATTCCTCTGACCTGGTAGAAGCATGTAGGACTTTAAAATTGTGATAAATATACAAGGAGCCTATGAAAAATCTTAGTGATTATTAGAATGGGCACATATCAACATTTTATCTCATGTTAGTTTATTTTGCACACGTAGATGCCTAAAGCAGCAGACGATGTTGCTGTAACTGTTTTTCTAGATGATCCCCTTGGGAGGTTTGACCCTTTGATGATTATGCAGATGGAAGTGATCCTGTGGGGTGCTAAGTGTTAATCCCTAAGCAATGCTGAGAATGCTAACGTTCTTGACTTCCAACGTTAACTCCTCCCATTCACAGGTCACTTCTTGCACTGCACCAAAAAAGAGGTTCTCACAGCCATCATGTATGTGCACCTGCCTTAAGGAATTAACTTAGCTGCTCTCCATATTAGCATACTTTGTACACTTCATTACCTCAGAGACCTTGCTGAAAATGTGACCCTGTGTAGCTGTTGTTGCCTTCTTTGAGAACTGAAAGCTAACTAAGCTTAGAGCTAGATTAAGTGGCACGGAAATTTAAGAAGACAGCTGGTGCCCTGCTCCCAAATGGAAATACCACACTCACATCTGATATTTCATTCTTATGCAGGAGAGATATATCAGGCCCAAGAGAAACACCACAATAGCATTCTTTCAGGTATCAATAATCTCTTTCTCTTAAAGTTTAGTCATTGGAAACTTGGCCTTAAATTGCCGTGGGTCATTATAATAGGTATGACAAGAAAGAAAATTACCCATCTATTTATTGAGACAAAGAGGGAGTAACCTGCTTATTTTCTTAGATTAGGAAATGAAACCCCAATTTAAAAATTGGACTGGTCTATTATGTACTGAAAATCAGATTCTCTCTTATTAGTGCTGATAGTGACAAAATGCTTTATGGTCATGCATTGGTTACTTCTGTGCAGCCTGATTATTCTGTGCAAGAAAATAAATTCTTTAGGATTCATCCTCCACGAGCCAGAACCACAAATGACTTTTAAAATAACAGAAATTAGTACACATGGAAGTGTGCTTTCTTACTGACTATTTTAAATATTCATGAAGACGTCTGCTCATTTACTTTTGACTACTCTCCACATTTTTTAACATGGATATTTTCTAACTGAAAGCATATTTTACTTGTCAAATAAGAATGGACAGTGGAAGGGAAATAATATTAATTGACTACCGACACTATAACAATTTTGAGAGCAATGTAGAGTTTCCTTATTTGATTTTTAAAAGAATAACATTGCTATCCATCAGAATAATAATTATACATAACATTATTATATAACTTTAAAATATTCCAGGAATTCGAATACTTTTTATTCCACTGCATTATGCCTCAATAAAATAGATTAGAATATTATTTTTTTAGAATTTCAAAAAGGAATAAATAAGGTTTTAGATATGCTATCAAGACATTGAAATTGTACAAATATACAAGTAGCCTATGAAAAATCTTAGTGGTGATTAAAATAGGCATATCAATATATATATATTTTTTGAGTTGAAGTCTCACTCTGTAACACAGACTGGAGTGCAGTGGCCATTCCCGGCCACTGCAGCCTCGACCCACTAGGCTCCGGCGATCCGCCTCAGTCTTCCGAGTAGCCGGAATTACAGGTACGCGCTACCATACGTGGCTGATTTTTTTTTTATTATTATTGTAGAGATGAGGTCTCGCCAAGTTGCCCAGGCGGGTCTCGAACCCGCGGTCTCAGGCAATCCACTCACCTCAGCCTCCCAAAGCACGGGATTACAGGCTGAGCCACTGAGCCCGGCTGGCATATCAATATTTTATCTTATATTAGTTTATTTTGTGCATGTCGATGCCTGTATGTATGTGTGCATGTATGACAAGATGGAAAATTACCTATTTATTGAGACAAAAAGGGAGTAACTTGTTTATTTTCTGAGATTAATATTCATTTAGTGATTGAGAAAGGTTTGGAATTATGTCTAGATTTCCCAAGTCATGCATGTGTGTGGTATCCAAAAAAATTATCTGTTTTCCCATTTAGAAAAATCCTTAATTTTCTAATAACTTTCACTAATCTAAATCATAATCAGGATTTTAACTCCATTATTTCTCATAATAAAATGAATTGCCATTTTCTTCACAGTATATCAAACTCTTAGAGCAAAAATAACAATAACAGTTTAGATTAGTCCCATTCTTTAGGCCAATTAAATTTTAACTTTGATTACCAAAAAATATTTCCCTCACCTCCACTCAATCTATTAATTAAGCCACCCTATTCTTGTGTTTTATAACACACTTGGTTACTTCGTCATGTCTTTATTATTTGTATATCTATACAGTTTTTATCTTTTCTACCAAAACACAATGAGATCAAGTTTTGTCTATGTTGGATAATAATAAACCTAGTGCATAGCATTTTTGTTGTTGTTGTTGTTGTTTGTTTTCTGAGTCATTCTCACTCTGTCGACCCAGGCTGGAGTGCAGTGACACAATTATGACTACTGCAGCCTCGACCTCCTGGACTCAGGCAATCCTCCCGCCTCAGCCTTTGAAGTAACTGGGACTACAGGCACATGCCACCACACCTGGATAATTTTTTAGATTTATTGTAGAGACAAGTTGCCCAGGATGATTTTGATTTCCTAGACTCAGGCAATTATCTAGCCTTGGCCTCCCAAAGTGCTGGGATTACAGGCATGAACCACCATGCCCAAAGCCATAGTAAAATTTAAAATGAGTAAAACCCAGTCTTTGTCTAATCTTGACCACTTACTATTTGTGTTTTCTTATTAAAGCCAAGAATCACACTGCCAAACTGATATAATGAAATTGTCATAATCTTTCCGGGAATTCTAGCAAAGTTTTAACTTCTCTTCATTTATGGTACACAGACATCTATGTTTAAGGGCCATTAAGTCGGAGTTATGTATCAAGAAGCCATCATTACAGTTTGATAATTGTCTTTGCAAACTTACAACACTTGCACTCACTTGGTCTTTGTAAGAACCAAGTCCATCTCATTGCTGACTGCTCACACCTCTCTGAAGATGTATGTGTGAGATGGGAATGGATCCTGTATTGTTCTCAAGACTAGTTATAGATTTAAAAACTACTTCTGATGACTAAAATGTATCCAGATACTTTTTTGAGAACTTTATTTTGTCTGTAAATGTCCTCTTTGGCCAATCAAACAGCAATTTTCCTAATGAAAGTAACAGTGTTGACCCAAGTTAATAACGTGTCTGACATGAGACATCTAGGAAATTGGTGAGATGTGGTCAAAGTTTGACTTATCTTTTACTTATCACTGGCTTTAATTTATACAATGAAGGTAACAATAACACCTTATTCAGAGTATGGCCATGTGGATTGTAGTCATACATTTAGACCCTAAGCACAATATCTTGTAAACTGTAAGTTAAATAAAATAGATTCCAGTTGAACCTGAAGTAAGACAGCAATGTGGAACGAAGTAAAGGGACACTTTATGCTAGTCAGAGATTTTTTTTAAATTTTAAAGATGTTGGGTACAATTCAGGGTTAGGTATACAAGTGTTCATTATGCAGGTACCCTTGTTGATGAGGTGTGCCTCCCCCTCCTCAGGCAGATTCCCACTACTACTGCCAATCCCTTTGCCTGCTCCCCTCCTGGCAGTTTCCCATTACTGCCAATCCTTTTCTTATAATATTATAATTGTTCAAGGTTCACTTATGAGTGAGAACATGTGATACTCTGTTCTTTGCTTCTGTGAAAGATCACTCGGTATTACAAATTCTAAGTCCATCCAGATTGCTGTGAAGTTCATGATTTTATTCTTCTTTATGGCTGCATAATATTCCATCATGTATATGTACCACATTTTTTTAATCCAGTCTTCTTTTGATGGGCAGCACAGTGGATTCCATGTTCTTGCTACTGTGAACAATGCTGCAATAAACATACGTTTGAAGGTATCTTTTTTATAGAGTGATTTGAGTTCTTTCAGGTATATTCCCAGTAGGGGGATTGCAGGGTCATATGGAAAGTTGATTTTTAGACGTTTTAGGAATCGCCACACTGTTTTCCACTGAGGCTGTACTTTAAACTCCATTTTGTAGAGAAAGAAAAAGTTACTTCAGAAAAGACAATATTGATTCTTTTTCACCAAATATTTCATATTTTTTTTTATTCTTCTGATTGCAACACACACTAATGTTGGTGCTGTCTACACACTTAGAATACCTCAGTAAATGAGGTCTCCACAGAAAATTTACATAAAAATAAACAAGGTATCACTGTTCTCCTAAGTTCTTTTGAACAAAAGAGCATTGTAATTGTAGTTCCTGAAATACAGGGCAGAATTGTATATGGTCTTATAGGTGGCTGTTTACTCAGAAGTATCTAGTCTGAGAAGGGTGAAAAACAGTATTTTATTCTTTAAAAATTGACAGTCTGGATTAAAAAGAAACAGGCAAGAAGGTATAAGAAGGAACAAAGAGAATAAAGAAAGAAGTGTAAGAGGGAAAAGCAGGAATAGCTCTAACCTTGAGATAGGCGTTACTCCTTTCCTGGAAACTTTCTCTGCAGACATTACACAATTAATTGTATCTGCAGCACCTGTATAACCAGTTACATCTGCTTCTGTAAACTTGCTTGCTTGCTTGCTCCAGCAGGAGATAGGAAATGTTGTGGTTAGATCAAAGAAAGCCCCTAGCACGTAGCCCAGGCCTTCAGAATGCAGTTAAGGGCTATTTAAGACAATCCTTTGCTGCAGGACAGGGCCCTTGTCTTGTAACTTATGCTTCCAGCAAGTGTTAACTGATCAGCAGAGCCTTGACTAATAAACCTCTCCTTTGTTAATTTAAGTTGGTGGGCTGTCATTTAATTTCTCGGACCCTACTTCAAGGGCAGTATATGTCAATGAATTTTTTATACAATGTCTAGATTTAGGAGATGAAAGAATAAATAAGTCAAACAAGGCAGTTGACCAAATGAGAATGAGGGGCACAGGGAGAGAAGTCATGGGGGAGGAGGGTGAAGGATGGACCAGTCAGAGGTAGAGAGATCCAGGAAGAGGCATCAATTGTGAGATAAACTGATCCTAAATGATGTCTTGAAGGTTTAGAGCCAAACTTCAAGTCATTAAAAAACAAAAAAAGAAAGGGGGGAAAAAGGAAAGAAAGGAAAAAAAAAAGAAAAGAAAAGGGAGAGAATATCATCCGTCAGCCTATCAGGCCATTCTCAAAGAAGGAAAAAAGCCACCCAACAAGTCAGTTCTCATAGACTTCATCTGGGCTTAACATTCAATGCTTTGATTAGCAGTCAAGGGGACAGAATTATATCAGATGAAAGTCACTTGACTTCTCTGGACCACAGCATCAAGACCAATCTTTAAAGTAAAAATATTGAATTTTTTCCAATTAACTAAGAGAAGCATCTTTAGTTCTGGATTCCACCATGGGGTTAACTTTGGCCAGCATGACAGAATGGAGATGTGAGGGAGGAGCTAATGAGAGAAAAAGGGAAAAGAAAGAATGCATAGGAGAACTGGAAGAGAATGAAGAGAAAAGAAGATGAAGGGAAGATAATTGCACTAGTAGGAGTCCTAAAAGCCACCACCAATTGCCTTAGTTTACCAACTTCTATGTAAGAACACGTTTCTGTTACCCAGTTCTCCCAAGAAAAATGCTTCTTTTCTTATGACAAGCATGATATGTGAAGAATCAAGGAAGAATGTGGTGATGGTGATGGTGATGGTGATGGTGATGGTGAGATTTGGAAAGCAGCCATCATTCACAGAAGAGATAGTTCTTTTGATGAGACTCAGTGACAAAAGTGGTCATGATTTTTCCCTTTGGCTCATTATTGTTTCTTGTGGTTACAAAAGATACCATTAGAAATAATTTTGCTATTATCAGAGATGGCCTCAAAATTTTTTATTTCTAGAGAAAGTTGAATTTGTAAACCACCTCCAAACAGTCAAACAATCTTACCTCCGTTACCTAATTTTATCCTCATAATAACTTTGTAAAATAGTCAGGAAAGGTTTTATCACTTGTCCTTCTTTAAAAAATTTACAAATTATATAAATGTTAAATTAGTTATAATTGTGTTTTTAAATATCTAGATTTATGAGAGGCTTTTCTAGATGTCTTATTTTGATTAATCCTTATTTTGTTCTGTTATGATCAGATAATGCACTCTATATGATTTTGATTTTTTTTTAATTTATAAATATTTATAGAAATGTGCCATTGTCTTACTTGATAAGTATACCATGTGAACCTGAACAGTATGTGTATTCATCAGTGACTGAGTCTAGTGTACTATACAAATTAATTAGTACTGATGTGTACTGTGTAGTTCTTTCATCAATTACCAAAGGACAGCTACTAAAGTATCTTACTATAATGGTGAAGCTGACAAATTTTTCCTTTAATGCTATACATTTTTGTTTTATGTATTTTAAAACCATATATAGATATAGATATGCATACATTTATAATTATCATTTCTTTCTGCTATGTTATCCCCTTTATAATTATGAAAATTCCTCTTTATCTCTCACAGCCATTTGTCTTGAGAACTATTTTATCACATGTTAAAACAGCCACCCCTCTTACAGTGCTTGGTGTATCTTTTCTCATCCATATGTTTTTAAACTATCTGTATCTTTATAATTAAAATGTATCTTTCCAGCCAACATACAAGGATCTTACTTTTTATATCCATCTATCAATCTCTGCCTTTTAGCAAGAGCATTCAGACTGATAGTATCCAATTTTGTCAAAATTTTAATGTTCTACTCATTCAGTGACACCATTTTTTAAAAAATCAAAAGGTAAGCCTCAGACTAGAACACATTTGCAATACCTATCTCAGAAAGGAATTGTTTTGAGAATATGTAAACAAAAAAGATCTTACAATTCAATAATAAGAAACCAAGCAATGCAATCATTAAAGAGGCAAACAATTTTAACATACACTTCTAAAAGAAGATATTTGGATGGCACTAAACTACACAAAAAAATTGCTCAACATCATTTGCAATTCAAACTCTAATGAGACACCACGATATACTCCATACCCACTAGAATGCCCAACATTTAAAGTATTGGCAAAACTTGGTTTTGTTAAGAATGTGGAACAATTGGAACTCTCATATTGCTGATGGGAATGTAAAATGTGGTGATCCCTTTGAAAAATAGTTTTTCAGTTATCTATATAGTTAAATATACTCTCACTTACCATATGTCCCAGGCATTCCATTCTTCGGTATTTATACAAGAGAGATGAGATCTTATGCCTACACAAATACTTACACACTAATGTTCATAATAGCATTATTTATAATTGCTGGACTGGAAAAACCCAAATGTCCATAGACACCTAACTGGAAAAAACAAATTGTGACATATTCATAAATATTAGAATAACTACACAGCATAAAAGGGAATGTCCTAGCAATAAACATAACCTTGTGAGTGAGTCTCAAAAAAATTATGATGAGCATACGCTAGATTCAAAACGACATTTACACTAAGATGCCTTTCATATGACATTCTAGAAAAACCCAAAGCTAATCACCTTAGTGGTTCCTTGGGCTAGAGTTGGGTGTGAGGGCTGACGGGAGAGGGAAGAGACTGACAGTAAGTGGACAGGATAGAACTTTTGGGGGATGAAAATAGTCTATATTTTGATTGTGGTGGCATGCACATTATTCTAGGTGCATTTGACTATACATTTTAAATGTGTTTATTTTATCTTATGTAAATTATATCACAGCAAAATTGATTTTAAAAATAATAAATGGAGTTGCAACAGAAGGAAGGACAAAGATGACCCCATCTATCTAATCTATTTTCTTTATTTAAATTGTAAATACATGGGGTACATTTCAAGGTTAGGTGCATAAGTGGTCATCCTGCAGGTGAAGTTTGAGTCTCCAATTGGTCCTGGTGTTAGTGCCCACCACCTCCCAGCCATGGCAATCAGATTGATCTTTTAAAAATATAAAAAATTGTTTTATGTTTAAAAATTCATGGATTACTCATCTTTGTCCTGAAGATAAAATCCAAAATTTTAACACAGCATCCTAAAACCCTGACTGCCTGGACCCCTCTTTAGTGCTTGAATGTCATCTGTGGAAAATCCGCTGATCCCTCCCTAATTCTCCAGATCTATTTTCAGTTCTCTAAATTCACTAAGCTCTGTTTTGCATCCAAGTCATTGTATAAGCATTCAATCCAACCAGAGCTCCTTTTCCTTTCTCAGGCCAAGGCTGAATATTATTTTCTTGCCTGTTTGAGCACTGGGTTATGAGGCCCAGGCGTAGGATTTCAAATATGTTGAATAAATAAAACAGATATAGGAGTTTGGATGTAGCTGAAAATAACAGGCTGATCATTCTTGTTTTTCCTGAAAAAAAAAATTTACTAGAAACTTTATAATTTCCGGGTATGATTTTTAGCATTTCAACCTTTGGTTTCAATCAAAAATATAGTATTATGAAAAGTAAAACCACTAATACTATAATCTGTCTATTTGTCCAAGATTTAGGAGCATTTTACAAGTACAATCCTATTTAGAGGGAACAGGAGTTCTAAGCCCTGCCTTTTACAAATATTTTTCACTCATACAGCAACTATTCCCCTAGAAATAGACTTGGAATGTTCTTCTACCGGAGGCAGAGGGCAGATAAGTAAGGAGACTTGCAGAAGAGTCTGGATAACTATTAAGGCACTTTATAATTTATAGGGAATGTTCACACTGTTACCTTAATAGTAGCCAACAGCACTGTGATGGAAACAACCAAGTGTTAACCCATTTTTGTCAAAGAGAATCCAAAGATTCAAGGATATTAGGTGATTTTTAAATTTACGTACTAGAAGATGTAGAACTGGAGCATTGATCTTCTGACTTTCTATAATCCCATTTTGATAAAAAAAAATTAAATCGAAGAAATTAAGTTAGTAATTTTTGGAAAACATTTGTGCCCTCTGTGTACCTTTGAACTATTTAGCATATGGTTTATTGAAGAAAGAGTGCCCAACTTTATTCTACAGATGTTTAAAAAAGGCATGAGTATTGGCATAATGTAGGACTCACTCCTTATTGGCTGAGTTGCTTTAGACAAGTCACTAGCACTCCTAAGAATGAACTTCTTCCTAAGAAAAGTAGAGAAAATAATAGCAAGAATGCTATAGTCATTGTGAGAATTCCTGTAATAAGTGTATGTAAATCAACTATTAAATTACACATTCCTTAGTAATCACTCAATTATGATTTGTTTTAATTATAGTTGCCTGGGGAGGGAGTCAGTGACAGAGAACTCTGTAGAACACAGGGCATAAGAAGATGCTGTAGAAAATAAAAATCATTTTCTTCATGTGATCATATCTGAGTCCTAATGCTCTCACATGAAGAAAATGATTTTTCTTCATGTGAGAGCATTAGGACTCAGATGTGATCAATAGATCTACAGGTGATGAAATCTCAATCAGATGGGAGAGCTGTAATGGAAGAAAACTCCTGGCAGGACACGTCGCTGTAAATGTAAAAAGGGAGTGCAAAGAGTTTTACTGAAAAAAATAATTCTGACCCCAATCAGAGTTTTGCAGCTGGCTTTTGCAATTCCTTCATATGTGGCTTCTGCTCTCATTACCTAGATGCTGCCAAAGATTGTTGTCATTTCAATGTTATTTCCTTTGCTGCACAAGTAACTCATAGTCATTTTGTTAAAAAAAAAAAAATAGAGGAAAAGACAGTCTCTTAACCCCTTTACCTGCATATAGAATTAATATTTTTGGTTATACTCTATTTCTTGCTCATTGCTATGGTCTGAATGGCCCCCAAAATTAATGTGTTGAAACTTAATCACCAGTGAGGTAGTAGTAACAGGCAAGACCTTTAAGAGATGAAAAATCATGAGGGTAGAACCCCCATGAATGGAATAAGCAAACTTATTAAAAATTGGAATAAACTTGGTCAGCTCCTTTTTGTGTGCTCACTCCTTATGCCATATAAGGAAACAGCAAAAAGGCCCTCACCAGACTCTAACTGCTTGGACTTTCTGCCTCCAGAGCTGTAAGAAATACATTTCTGCTGTTTATAAATTATCCAGTCTCAAGTATTTTGTTACGGCAGTGCAAGAAAACTAAGAATCTCATATATTCCAAAATTAGAGACTCACCAATGACTTTTTGTTGTCTTTAAATTTAGAGAGCATGTCTTATCTCTCTTTTCACACTAAAACTTGTGTATACATATTAACCCTCTCCCCATTCTTCATTATTATTGGAAACTCTTGTGGTCAGTCCCCTGACCTTTGTGAAAAGGTTCTGTTCTTACTGTGTCTAGGCTTCCTCATTCCAATCCAGCCTAAATACCTCAGTTAGATTCATACCGTAAAACACAATTCGAATCACTTAATCCCCTACTTAAAACATGCAAGGAACAAAAAAAGCTCTTGCTCTTTAGCTTAGCACACTAGCCCTTCTCCTCTTGTCTCAACTGATTTTGCTTCCCTGTTTTCCACCGTTATCTTTTCACGTATGTCCCAGAAATACCAAACTCCCAGCTATTTTCTACATGCTCTCTACATGTTCCTGCTCCAGGCATTCTTCTTGCTTTTCTTTTTCTTTTTTTCAGATATTGATTTGCTTTGCATTCATATGTTGAAATGCTACTTATCTTTCATGTTTCAAACTAAACCACATCTTCTCTATGAGGACCATAAGGTTATCATTTATTTATTTGTTCAGTTATTTAATAATTTATTTACTTAAGTACTTACATATACAAAAACAAATTGTCATGACTCCCTATCACAACCATTCCCAATATTGCTTCTCCCTTCTTACAATTCACATTGTCTCTCAAGATATTTTCAAATAAAAACACAGAGGATTTTCCAATGATTACATTTTTCCTTTTTTAGCATAGGAAATTTTAAACTGAGTGTATGGAAAAAGTAACCACCATGTAGCCCCAACCAGCTTCCAGAATTATTGATAATCTGCCAATTATAAAATCTATTCTTCTACTTTAAATATTTTTGTTGGAATGCTTTCAAGAAAATTCCTGATACCTTATCATTTTATTAAAAAATGTCCATATAAACTATTCTTTTTTCAAAAGAATAGGCACACTGCTATAACGACATGTTATAATGTCATAACTTATTTAACCAGCTGTCCATTGACATAACTTGCTTTCATAGTATAATTGTTTTTAATAAAAGGAAGCTATTTAGAACTATCATCCTCCTTTGTCTTTCCATGATGTGTTCTTGCCAGCTATTCGCAGAACTTGTTCTTTTTTTTTTCCTTCTTTATTTTATTTTAAAGATTTGGAGAACAAGTCAGGATTTGGTACATAAGCAGTTTGGGCCTCCCACTTGTCTTCATTTCCCCTGGTTTAGGATCAGGTATCCTTGGTGATGTTATGTGCCCCCTCCATCCGCTGGCAGTGTCCCACTACTGCTGACCCCTCTCTTGTACTATTGTGATTAATGTTCAGGATCCACTTATGAGTAAGAACATGTGATACTCAGTTCTTTGTTTCTGTGATGGATCCCTGAGTATGATGAACTCTAAATCCATCCAAGTGCCCATCAAAAGTGGACTGGATTTTAAAAAATGTGGTACATATACATGAAGAACCTATCCCTTTTTATGTTGCATGGAAGTAATTAATTTATCCACTTAGACACACTAAAGGAAGGAAAGCTTGTTTACATGTGAATTCTCTAATGCTCGGTAAACTGTTCATGGTCAGGATCTCTGACTTGAGTAAATACAGAATTAATCATTGAACTTTGTCTACTATTTTTATAATCAGAATGATTTAATCTCATTATAATTTGTAATTAAGGAAAAAAAGAAGTTCACATTTCAGTGTTGTCTTTGTCTGCTTTGTTTTAGTAGGTCCAGGAGGGAAGTATGTAAAAGATAAAAGTCACTGGAGAAGCGTTCTCTTCATTATTTTCCTGGTGATATCAGTGATCATTATGCAAAAGATATGTTGATGAGGATCAGTCTTCACAGGGACATCCCCAGAGAACAGTGTCAATGCAGTCTTGTAGATATTTTATAAAGATTAGGCCAGCTGTGCAACAAGAAATGAGTCTCTCTATTAAAGTAGTCATCCTCCACAAAGCATAACCTGAAATACATTAAAAGGGCATTATACCAAAATTTCATCTGAAGAATTTTCATGACCAAAATGTTTTCAAGTGTGAAGCCTTTGTATTATTAATATATTTTACCCTATTTCCTAGGTGAGGTTTTGAGCCATGAATGGATGAGATCCCTAAATTAAAGAATCAAAATATTTCATATAAGGATTATGCCAGCCATAACCAATAACTTTACTGAAAAATACAAATCTGAATGCCTACAGCTTTCTTAAATTCTCCAATTAGTAAGCTTAAAATAAAGGATGGCAAAATAAATGTTGTTCTAATATCTAACAATTCCCCTACCATTCCTGTTTCTTCATTACGGGAATAGATTGAAGAAGTAACACACGTCCTCACTCTTTTCTCCTCATCCCTGCAGGCTTACTATATTGATGAAGCTTCTGTGGAATCCAAAAGAGTTTTGTAAGCCGGGCTTGGTGGCTCAGCCTGTAATTCCGCGCCTTTGGGAGGCTGAGGTGAGTGGATTGCCTGAGCCCGCGGGATTGCCTGAGCCCGCGGGTTCGAGACCCGTCTGGGCAGCGGGACCTCATCTCTACAATAAATCAAAAAATCAGCCGGGCGTGGTAGCGCATGCCTGTAATTCCGGCTACTTGGAAGGTTGAGGCGGAAGGATCGCTGGAGCTTGGCAGGTCGAGGCTGTGGTGGCCGGGAGCGGCCACTGCACTCCAGTCTGGGTGACAGAGTGAGACTTCAATTCAAAAAAAAACAACAACAACAAAAGAGTTTTGTATATGAAGGACGTATCTGAAATAGAAGAGGGAGAATTGTCCCACTGTATATCACACTAAATAAAATATGTTCTTCTTGAGAAACATTTTTAGAAACTCAATAAAAGAAATTGTTATGGGCTGAAGATAATTTTGATAGGAGGTGACTTTTCTTTCAGGTCTTCATTGTCCTTCCCCCATATAAATTGCCCTAGGACTACATGTGCACTTATTTAATCAAAATGAACTTCTTGATAAAGAGCCCCCTTGGCTATATTGGCTGACATTTTCTAAATTCTCAAGAACTGACATTTTATTCTAACAAAGATATAATAAATGCTTAAATTATTTTAAGGTACAGAATAGAATTTAGATATTTGGATGAAAATTATGCTATTAAAATCTTGTGTATCTTAAAAAAAATTTTTAAGGCAAAAGAAATGATATAAAGTAATATAATGTTTATAATTCTGTCTCTTAGTTTATCTTTACTTCTAGAAACATTGGATTTTAATCAAGATGATGTTTATGAATGTTAAGAAAAGAAAAACAATAACAATTGTTTTTGATATAATCATGATTTATATCTCCCAATAGCCCATTTGGCCAGAAATAAAATAATGGCAGAATCTGTGAAGCAACGTGTAGGCTGTACCACACTAAGTTTCATACTAGTTAAGTCTATTACAGTTCATAAGATAAATAAACACAAAAGCTTACTGAAGCCTCAGTCTAAAACTGGCTAGGATTAATTTTGTTAATATGCCAGTTTTTAAATGAATATTCCTTAAAAATTTCAAAGGTTCACATCTGTATTTGTAATCTGATATAAAGTAAAATGTGATGTTTTATTCACCAATGAGATGGAAAAGAACTTTTAAAAATGAAGATATTTTAGCAAGTGTAGAAATGTGAGTATTCTCCAACACCTTTAGTGGTAGAGCAAACTGATATGGCCCATTTGAAACTTAAAAATGCATAAACATTGAAAATGTGTTTCATATAAGTAAACAATTCAATTTCTGTAATTTTATATTATTGAAATATGTGCTGAAACAATAGACTTGATAATAACTAATACTGATTGAATGCTCAGTATGTGCCAGCACTGATCTAAGTGTTTTATACATATTATCTCCTTCAAAAAACTGAGGTTCAGTCTGGGCACAGTGCCTCACGCCTGTAATCCAGCACTTGGGAAGGCTGAGGCGAGAAAATTGCTTAACTCCAGGAGTTTGAGACAAGCCTGGGAAAAAGAGTCAGACCTTGTCTCTACTTTTTAAATTAAAAAAAAAAAATTAACCAGGGATAGTGGCATGCACCTGCAGTCCCAGCTACTCAGAAGGCTGTAGCAGAAAGACCACCTGAACTCAGGAGGTCAAGGCTGTGGTGAGTTGTGATTGTGCCAATGCTCTCCAGCCTGGGTGACAGAGGAGACCCTGACTATAAAATTTAAAAAAAGAAAAGAAAAGGAATAAAGAAGAGAAAAGAAACTTTAGCTGTACAATGATCATTTGTATACTTAACCCTGAATTGTGCCCCACATCTTTTAAAAAAAAATTTTTTTTTTTTTATTATCAATATTTTTTATTATGATATTGTGGGGTACAGATAAGGGTTAGGTATACAAATATGCTTCGTTCAGGCACCCTTGTTGATAAGAGGTGTCTCCCTGTCCCCAGACAGATGTTTACTACCATTAATCCCATCTCCCTTCCTCCCCCCATAGTTTCCCACAACTGTCAGTCATTTTCTTATGGTAATACATTGGATGATCAAGGTCCACTATATGAGTGAGAACATGTGATACTCAGATCTTTGTTTCTGTAAGAGATCACTCAGTATTACACTCTAGTTCCATCCAGGTTGCTGCGAAATTCATGATTTTGTTCTTTTTTATGGCTGCATAGAATTCCATCGTGTATATGTACCACATTTTTTAAATCCAGTCCTCTTTTGGTGGACAGCATGGTTGCTTCCAGGTTCTTGCTATTGTGAACAATGCTGTGATAAACATTCGTGTGCAGGTGTCTTTTTGATAGAGTGATTTGAGTTCTTCAGGGTATATTCCCAGTAGGGGGATTGCAGGGTCATATGGGAGGTTGATATTTAGAGCTTTTAGGAATCGCCACACGGCTTTCCACAGAGGTTGCACTAGTTTACACTCCCACCTACAGTGTAGAAGTGTTTCCTTTTCACCACACCCTCTACAGCAACTGTTATTTTTTGAATTATTGATAACTGCCATTCTGACTGGAGTTAGGTGGTATCTCAGTGTGGTTTTGATTTGCATCTCCCTGATGATTAGTGAGGTTGAACATTTCTTCATGGGTCTGTTGGCTGCTCAAATGTCTTCCTTTGTGAAGTGTCTGTTCATATCTTTTGCCCATTTTATAACGGGATTGTTTGTTTTTTTCTTTTCAGCATGTTTGAGTTCCTTGTAGATCCAAGATGTTAAACATTTGTCAGACCTGGAGTTGGTAAATACTTTTTCCAAGTCTGTAGGCTGTCTCCCTGCTCTCTTGATGGTTTCTTTGGCTTTGCAGAAGCTTGTCAGTTTAATGAGGTCCCACTTGTCTATCTTATCTCTTGTGGCCTGTGGGTTTCGGGTTTTGTTCAGGAATTGGATGCCAGTTCCAATTTCCATGAGGGTATGCCCTTCATTTTCTAAGGTTCTTATGGTTTGAGGTTTTACATTTAGTTCTCTGATCCATTTGGAGTTAATTTTTGTGTATGGGGATAGGTAGGGGTCGTGTTTCAATCTTCTGCATGCGGTCACCCAGTTTTCCCAGCACCATTTACTGAATAGGTTCTCCTCTCCCCAGTGGTAGGTGGTGGAGGCTTTGTCGAAGATGAGTTGGTTGAGAAATTGAGGCTTCACTTCTGGAATCTCAATTCTATTCCATTGATCTATATGCCTGTTCCTATACCAGTACCAAGCTGTTTTGATGATTGTAGCTTTATAGTAAAGTTTGAAGTTTGGTAATGTGATACTGCCTGTTTTGTTTTGGGTTTTTTTGCTGAGGATTGTTCTGGCCATTCTTGGTCGTTTGTGTTTCCATATGAATTCCTGTGTTGTTTTTCCATATGAATTCCTGTGTTGTGAGAAGAATGTTGCTGGTAATTTGACGGGTATTGCATTGAATCTGTAGATTGCCTTAGGTAAGATGGACATCTTCACAATGTTGATTCTTCCAATCCATGAGCATGGGATATTTTTCCACTTGTTTGTGTCATCTTTGATTTCTTTGAGCAGAGTTTTGTAGTTTTCATTGTAAAGCTCTTTCATGACTCTGGTTAGGAAGATGCCAAGGTATTTCATTTTTTTTTTTTTTTGTGGCTATTGTGAATGGAATTGTGCTTTTTATTTGGGTTTCTGTTTGTTTATCATTGGTGTAAAGAAATGCAATTGTCTTTTGCACATTTATTTTATATCCTGAGACTTTGCCAAAGGCCTTTATCAGTGTAAGGAGGTTTTTGACAGAATCTTTTGGATTTTCAAGGTGCACAATCATGTCGTCTGCAAAGAGAGATAACTTGACTTCCTCTTTTCCTATTTGGATACCCATGATTGTCTTCTCTTCTCTGATTGCTCTAGCCAGGACTTCCAATACTGTGTTGAACAGGAGGGGTGAGAGTGGGCATCCTTGTCTAGTTCCAGTTTTCAGGGGAAATGCTTCCAATTTTTGTCCATTTAGGAGTATGCTGGCTGTGCGTTTCTTGTAGATGGCTTTTATTATTTTGAAGTATGTTCCCCATATGCCTAGATGTTCAAGGGATTTTATCAAGAAGGGGTGCTGGATTTTATCAAAAGCTTTTTTTGCATCTGATGATATAATCATATGGTTTTTGTTTTGACATCTGTTGATGTATTTAATTACATTTATGGTTTTACGAATGTTGAACCAGCCTTGCATCCCAGGGATGAAGCCTACTTGGTCATGATGGATGATTTTTGAGATGTGTTGTGGAATCTGGTTTGCTAGGATCTTGTTGAAAATTTTAGCATCTATGTTCATCAAAGATTGGCCTGTAGTTCTCTTTCTTTGTTGGGTCTTTACCTGGCTTGGGTATCAATGTGATGTTAACTTTGTAAAATAATTTGGGGAGAGTTCCATCTTTCTCAATCACCTGAAATACTTTAATAGGATTGGAATCAGCTCCTCCTTAATGTCTTGTAGAAAAAAGTCATCTGGTTCAGGGCTTTTTTTTGTAGGTAGTTTTCTTATTACGTAGTCAATTTCCTTGATTGTTATTGATCTATTTAGGGTCTCAATTTCTTCTTGTTTCAACCTAGGCAGGTTGTGTGATGACAGAAAGTCCTTCATTTCCTTGAGGTTTTCAAGTTTGTTTCCATACAAATGTACATAGTAGTCTCTAATAATCTTTTGCATTTCTTCAGGGTCAGATGTGACTTCATCTTTTGTGTTTCTGAATGTGTTTATTTGGGTTTTTTTCTCTCTTTTTCTTGGTCAGTCTAGCTAGGGGACAATCAATCTTATTTATCCTTTCGAAGAACCAGCTTTTTGTTTCATTGATTTTTTTGTATTATCTTTTTGTCTTCTATATCCTGGATTTGGGCTTTTATTTTTGTGATCTGGATTCTTCTGCTGAAATTAAGGTTTTTGTGGTCTTGCTTTTGTGGTCTAACAAGGTGGCTTGTTAGGCTGTTAATTTGTGATCCTTCCGTTTTCTTCATGTGTGTTTTAGGTATATAAATTCCCCTCTTACTAGAGCTTTCATGGCATCCCAGAGATTTTGGTAAGATGTTTCTTCATTTTCATTTATTTCCAGGTATCTTTTGATCTATGTTTTGATTTCATCATTGACCCAGAAGTTGTTTAGCATCATGCTGTTTAGTGTCCATGTCTTTGTGGGTTTTGGGGGGACCTTGTTGGTGTTAATGTTTATTTTTATTCCACTGCCATCCAAGAAGGTGCATGGTAGAATTTCGGTCCTTTAAAATTTGCTTATGCTTGATTTATGGCCAATTATGTGGTCAATCTTAGAATACATTCCATGCAGTGATGAGTAGAATGTGTATTCTGTGGTCTTTGGATAGAAGTTCTGTAGGTATCAATTAAGTCCATTTGGTCAAGAGTCACATTGAGGTTCCGGATCTCATTACTGATTTTTTGTCCTGATGATCTGTCTAGGGTTGTGAGTGGGGTACTGAAGTCCCCAGTTATGATGGTATTAGAGTCAATATCTTTCTTTAGTTTTCCTAGAAGTTGCTTTATGAAAGTTGGTGCACCTATGTTGGGTACATATATGTTTAGGATAGATATTTCTTGTTGATGGAGTGAACCTTTTATCATTATGCAGTGGCCCTCTGTATCTTTTTAAAATTTTGATAGCTTAAATGGTATTTTTTCTGAAATTAAGCTCACAACTTCTTTCTTTTGTGTTCCATTCGCCTGAACATTTGTTTCCCATCCTCTTACTTTGAGTCTGTGCATGTCCTTTCTAGTGAGATGGGTCTCTTGCAGGCAGTATATTGTTGCCTGGTGATATATTATCCATTTTGGCATTCTATGTATTTTTAGTGGTGCATTTAATCCATTCACATTCAGGCTAATTATTGAAATGTGAGAGTTGATCCCTATCAGAGAGTTCAGAGTTGTTGTTCTTCCACTTGGATTTTTGTCTTTCTTTTGGTTTTGGGGTTGGTTCATGTGTATTTTATTCTTTTTGCTGTACTCTTGTGATGAACATTGTTCTTTTTTCCTTTTCTTCTGTGTTTAGTACTTTCTTAAGTGTTTCATGTAGAGGTGGTTTGGTTGCAGCGTACGTTCTTAGGGATTGGGTATCTGGGAAAGATTTTGATTCTCCCTCGCTGATGAAGCTTAACTTGGCTGGGTAAGTTATTCTTGGTTGAAATTGTTTATCTTTTAGGACTTTGAAGATAGGGCTCCAAGCTCTCCTAGCCTGCAGTGTTTGTGTAGGTAAATCTGCTGCTATTCTAATTGGTCTTTCATGTTAGGTGATCTGGCCTTTTTCTCTTGCTGCTTTTAGGATTTTTTATTTCATGCCTACTTTGTTTAGGTGAATTATTATGTGTCTGGGAGTTGGTCTTCTCATTTGTTGTCTTGCAGGGGTTCTCTGAATCTCTTGTGTTTGAATTTTTGCATCACTGATTAGGTAAGGGAAATTTTCTTGAATGATCTCATGGAAAGTTTGTTCCAGTGTGTTCTCTGTCTCTCTTTCTGTCTCTGGAAGGCCAATTACTCTTAAGCTCAATCTCTTGAAGTATCACTCATCTTTTGAAGGTTTTGTTTTCTCTTTTCGAGCTTGTTTTCTGTGTTTTTAAGAGTTTGGGTTAGTTCTATATTTTGGTCCTCAAACTTTGAGATTCTTTCTTCTGCTTGTGTACTTCTGCTTTCCATGCTTATCAGTTTGTTATTTATTTCATTCACAGTATTCTTTATTACTGTTATCTCAGATATCAGCTCCTTCCTAGTTTCTTCTTGTCTCTCTTCAATTCTTTTTAATCTCTCCATTAATGTCTTGATATTTAGGTTTGTAGTTTGGGACCAGTCACTCTGGGGGCTTTTCATTGTTTGCATTCCGAAGTCAGTTTTCTCGGTGTCTGCCCTCCCAGGGGTCTGGGAGAGACTCATATTCTTCTTTTGGTTTTTCTTAATTTGTGTACATTTTTCTCTCTCTCCCCCTTTCCCTCCCCTTCTTTAATTCTTTTTTCCAGGGAAGGTGGGGTTGCTTTAGTTTCACTTGTGCAATGTCCTGTTCTTCCTTATGAAGGTCCTCTGGCTTTGTTCACTTTTGAGGTTGGAATGTGGGCTGCGTGCTGTACTTTTTGCTGTTTTGAGGTTTAATTGAGGGGGAAGCTGTGATTCAGAATCTATATGCTGTCTGTGCAGTGGTATGTAGGTTTGGTCCCTGGATCAAAAGGAGGTGCAAGAGAGGAAAATAATGGAGGAAGGGTGGTCAATAGAAAGTTAGAAAGAGAGGAGAGTGAGAGGGAAAACAGACATACATACCAACTAACAGGTAAAAAAGAGACACAAGGCCAGAGAGAAGTGAAAAAGACATGTGAGCAAAATTCCCTAAAGGATACTGGTAGCTACACAGAAACCGACCAATAAAATCCTGAAACAGATAGTGTAAGTCAGAAAGCAAACAAAAGTGAGCAGAACAAGCAGTCAAAATGATAAAATCAAAAGTCAAAATAAGAGATCAGACTAGCTCTGGAATCTTTCCTGAGTGTCTAAAATCTCTTCAGCTCTGATCTCCAGCCTCTCCCCTTTGTTTTCCTTGCAGGCAGCTAGATTTACTGGCAGCTTGGGATTGTTTTTTTTTTTTTTTTTTTTTTTAAGCCTGCTGCCTGGGAGGTCTGTGATGTTGCCTTTGTCTGATTCAGCAGCAGAGTGGCTTTGTCTCCTGTTTAGTGATGTTATCTTAGGAACCGAGGTAGAAGCTGCTGATAGGTGGGTGGGGCAATGCAAATCTCTGCCTGGAGATTGGCCGAGGTGGCAACTTCACTTTCGTGGATCTTTTCTGTCTGCTCGTCTGGGTCCCTGTGTTTCCACTGTGATGAACTGTGCTGGAGTGGGAGGAACCAGGGATCAGCTGCACAGCTGGGTGCTGGGTCTGTGGTGCCACCAGCAGGCTGGGGTGGAGGAGGGGGTCAGGAGTTCCCTCCTGTGGAGCTGAGAGCCTCTGATCAGCACCTCCTTAAGATATGCTGTTCCCTTACACAAGCATGGGATCACGCGCTGAGTGCCTCAGCCAGGGTGGGCCCAAAGTTCCAGAGCTCCAAAGCTCAAAAGGTCAGTCAGTGGGCAGCGAGAGTGGTCCTGGGTCCCTCACAGGGTACTTCAGCCAGAAATGGGACCGGTATCTCTGAGGAGCAGGTGCCCAGAGCCTCCCTGGGTGACTGGCAACTTGGTGCTGGGTGCTGGGTGAGATGATGTAGCCAGGGAGGGAGCCAAGACCTAGGACTCCCGCATGGGCAGGAATCACATATAGTGGAGCAGCAGCAGCTGGGAGCTGCAATATCCAGCCCTATGTGGGACCGAAGGTCCCTGGGCCTCGGACCAGTGTGGCTGGCAGTGGGCAGGGGAGCGGGGGAAGAAAAGTAAGAGTCTTTTTGGGAACTCACATTCAGAGAATCTCACAAATCCACTCATGCCATTGCCATCTTCTAAAATAAAAATTTTAAAAAAGAAAAGGAAAGAAAGAAGGAAGGAAGTGGAAGGAAGGAAGGAAAACAACTGAGGTTTAAAGCAATTGCCTAACTTACCAAAGGACACACAGCAGAGGAACCAGGATTCCAACACTTAATGCACATGTATAGCACATGGACACAGAAGGCTACTCACTGCAGCTTTCTGTGTAATGGCAGAAGACAGGAATCAAAATAAATATCTACCAACAGGAAAGTTATATTATATTATAGTATCCTATCAAATTATAGCATATTATATGTACTTCCAACACAAATTAAGCTGTGTCCAACTTGCCTTTTTTAGGCAGCAAGCCTATAGAAATATTCAAAATACTTAACAAAAATATTTGCATGTGTGTGTTTTAGGTGCCAAGGGTTGTGTTAATCTTATTTATATGTTGATATTTGGCATATTAATATCATTGTCCTTCATGAGGTACAGTTCTTGTTTTATTCATTTGTTTTCTCCTTTACTCTCAATGTGCTTGTTGTATAGATGATAGTTGCGTTTTCTTCTTTGAAAGATTTGTGACTTACGTGCATATTTTAAAGTACACAAAATTACTATGTTGTATCTCTTGTGATTGCCACTTTGTTCTTCTAGCAATATATTTCTAAGATCTATTAAATTTGCTGTATGTCCAACTAGTCTGTTGTTTCTACTAATCCGTTGTACTCAAAGGTGGACCATAACATCTCTTACCATCTACTACTCTTGTCTAACAGAAGTAACATGATACCTCACCATTGTTTTAGTTTCATTCTGAAAACAAATTAAACATATCCAAACTTAAAAGTAAAAACAAAATTTGGAGGCACAAGAAACAAAAGGGGAACCCCAAACCAAATTTGGGCTGTTCTCAATTGGACACATTGCACAGGGATATAATCTTGACTTTCATGAGCTGGAATAAGACCTCTCTGTACAGCTGAGAGCCTATGTCTTTGTTTGAATTCTTCCAGAAGTAAAATGTGAGGCAAAAGCTCAAGTACAAATAGTACAAGTAATATCAATAGGAGAAAGAAAAATTGACACAGGAATGGAAGGTAGGCAATTTAGGAAGCATGACTTTGCCAGCTTTTACAATGGAGAACTACTGATGAAATATTCAGTTAAATACATACCTTAAACTTGACCTCAAATGCCAGGTATGAAGTGTATTGACAAACTCCAGAACGCCATTGATTGAGAGCTGCTCTAAGAAGTGCTCATTCATCTACACTGCAGGGCCTACTGTGTAATAGGAACAGGAATGCGTATAAAGGCATTGAAGTTTTCTAGAAAACAAGAATGGAGATGGGTGGAACACTGATAGAATCTGTGATAGTCCATCCCTGCACCACTCTGATTTCCTTGACACAACATTAAGTTTACACTAGCCTGCCATTGCTTCTTCAAGATGCTGTCCAGTTACAATTTCTCAAAATAAACTTATTATAGGCTTACTGGGGGAAGTGACAGTCCTGAGGCCAATACTGACATGCATTATCTCCCTTTTTCTCTCATCCTTTCTAGATTCCCCTAACTCTTGGCTGGCACTGGTGCAGGCGACAGTTGTCAGCCCAGTAGGGTAAACCAGACCTTCCTGCCTGAGGGTTGAGGGCCCAATTACTTTGTTCTTGTCAGGTCATGGTTATTGCAATTTCCCATTTATAATTATTCCTGGAAGTGAAAACACCAGAGAGAATTTTCTGAGTTCCACACATATGCCTTCCTGTCCACATACTGAGCAGCAACTCTATTTCCTCATGATTGTTTCTTCCTTTTCCCATTTGTCTAGTATGATGAAGAACACACAATTATAGGCAGCAGTTTTAAACTTTAAGTTTAGTAAACTTTTACTGGTAGCAAACTTTCTTCTGGTAGAAACATTGCTCCTCTGGAAATGAGGATATCTAACAGAGTCTGAATTGTGGAGACGAGATAGGAAACAAAAATTCACCAAGTGACCAACATCACTGCTATGCCTATGTTTAGTTTCCAGAGTCATGCATTGGTGTAGATAATGTCATATAATTAACACTGGTTAAAAACATAAGCCACATCTTGAAGAACAGTGCCCTAGCCCATAGGCTGCCATGAATATCACCTCCAAGGTGGCCCACTTGCTGCTCCATCAAAAGACTATTCTACCCACTAAATCTAGTAGCTTTCTGGGTGATACAGTAGACAGTATAGCCAATGTCATTGGCTCATGTTGAACCTGCTTTAATGAGCTTTTTAGTAGAAAGCACTAGTATGTGGGACTGCATGGTGATAAATATGATACTCTATGACTCATAAACAGAACATTTGTGAAAATTCAGTATTTACAAATGAAGTCTCAAGTTATCAAAAGATCAATATAGTATACTTTATGTTCTCTGAACACAATGTAATAATAACATAAGGAACAAAAATCCAAAAATATTATGTACCTGAAAACTAAAAAATCTAGTCTTAAGTAATTTATGGATCAAAAAATTAGCCATAACAGGTGTTATAAAATAATTAGAGCCAAAAGCAACAGAAGTACTATATATTAAGAATTAGTACATATTAAGAATTGCAGAATGCTATAAAACAATACATTAAAAATTTATTGAAGTGAGAAATTTAGAAAATGAGCAGAGAAAATATGCTCAGATAAAGCATTAACCAAATCTAAGTGCTTAAAATTTCAAAACGGTAAGCCTAAGGAAAATAGAATGAATATAATAATAACAAACTTAATAAAAATAAAAAATTAAACCACCAAAATCAAATACTGTTTCTTTGAAGAGATTAACAAAATACTTAATTTGCTGGCAATATTAATAAAGAAAAAATGAAAATTGATGTATAACTATAAATACAGAAAATTAAAGTAATGTCAGTCCAAAAGTAAATATTAAAGTATAAGTAAAATGTGTCAAAAAAGCAAAATTGATTTAAGAAGAAATAAAAAGAGCAAAATTTCTAATCAAATAATAAACTCTGAAAACTAGAAAAGAAAGATAGTTTTCTCAACTTGATAATGAATTCTTACTAAAAACTTATATAAAAAAATTTTAAGAGCATTTCCTTCAGTATAAGAAAATATCCAGATTCCCTCAATAATTATTTCTATTGAATAATTTGTTGAAATTTTCAGACACAAAATTGGACTAGAAAAAGTAACAGAGGACATACAAATTTGAAAGGAAAGTACAAAATTATTACTCATGAACCAAAAAATTATCAACATGAAAATCTCAGGAAGTCTGTGGACACACTGTGAGAATTATAGTTTCACAAATTGAGATCAATCTACAAAAAGTATTTTCTATATAAAAACAAGAGCCTATTATAAACTGTAGTTTTAAAAACTAGATCCTTATTTACATTAGAATAAAACATACAGGGTAATTTTTAAAGTTTTTTAAAAATATTGAATAATTACTTAGTGATTATCTTTCTCCAATTTAATCTATAAACAATATACTTCATTTTAATTTGTAATAGGAAACTTTTTTCAGAAGACTACAAGCTTACTCTAAATTTATATAGAAGAGTAAAGAATAAAAGCAGCTAAGAACATTTTGGGAAAGAAAACTGGGATGGGTGTGGGCTCATACTACTATATATACTGAACTTTTATAAAACTATAATTGTTAAATCTGTGTGTGAAAATGCAAATGAACCAGTGGAATAGAACATTGATTTGGGAACTTTGTATAAACCTAGAAAAATTATTATTAATCAGTGAGAGAAAAGTTTACAGATTTGTCTACATTAAAACTTCCTGTATCAGTAATGGCAACATTAAAAAAAAAGTTAAAAGGCATGGCTTAAAAAAATCTGTGTTGCAAAATTAGTAACTAAGATATATAAATATTTTTACAAATCAATAAAAAGCAATAAATATGCTTAAAAACTGTTAAAGGTTATAAATAGGCAATTTATAGAAAAAGAAGCCTGAACAGCCCTGTGAAGAATTGCATTATTGGCCCGATTTTTTATACCTCCCTATATTTAAGCCCTTTTCCAAGTGACTTTTCAGTTCCTCCCACTAAAGAGAAGGAATATGTTTTCTCACACTTTGACTTTGGGTTGGTCATTTGGTTTGGCCAAAAGAACAAGGCAGAAGTGAGCGCATGTGAGCTCCAAGATACAGCCATAAGAAATCTCACAAGTTTCTGCCTTAAGCCATCTTGCATGCTGCTGGCTTGTGTCTCTGAACGACCATACATATCTGATTAATTAATTGAGTACCTGAATAAATAAGCAGCTGAATCTAGGCCTCGCCAAGGAGACAAGCCCAGCCTGAACTGCCCAGTCAAGCCTGGTCTGGATCAGTTGACTGCCAGCCAAACAACAGACCAAGTGCAATTCATAAATAAGAGTTGGTTTAAGCCACTGAATTTTGGATGACTTGTAATGCAGCATTACGGGGTCACTAGCTAATTGAACAATTGTCAATTTCACTAGTAGCTAGGGAAAGACACAGTAACAGGAGAGGCCTCTCATATTCATTAAAAATGGCAACCATTTAAAGGTCTAATAATAGCAAGTATTGATGCTGATGAGGATATGGGGAAACAAATTTTCACACATGGTTGCTGGAATATTAATTATTCAATACATTTGAAATACAGTAATAGCCAACAAATGGAAGCTGTTTATGCCCTGTGACCATTACTTCATGATTAGATACTATAAACCCTAGTTTATGTTTACAAGGAGAAACACAAGCCGGGCTCGGTGGCTCAGCCTGTAATCCCATGCCTTTGGGAGGCTGAGGTGAGTGGATTGCCTGAGCCCGCGGGTTCAAGACCCGCCTGGGCGGCGAGACCTCATCTCTACAATAAATCAAAAAAAAATCAGCCGAGCGTGGTAGCGCGTGCCTGTAATTCCGGCTACTTGGAAGGCTGAGGGGGAAGGATCGCCGGAGCCCCGCAGGTTGAGGCTGCGGTGGCCAGGAGCGGCCACTGCACTCCAGTCTGGGTGACAGAGTGAGACTCCAACTCAAAAAAAAAAACAACAAAACAAACAAAACAAAACAAAACCAAAAAACAAGGAGAAACACAGATATTTATTGTAGCATTGCTTGTATTAGTAAAAGATTGGAAATAATAGAAACGCTTTCTTAAGAGAGAAATTGATAAGTAGTGGTATATTTATAAAATGGAATAATAATAATAGTCAAATGAATGAACCATGTCTATATAAATCAAAGTTACATAAGGGAAAAAAAAGGAAGTTGCCGTGATGCATAATGTTTTCATTTATGTGAATTCCAAACACATAAGAATCAATCACTTATTATTTTAGATTAATATATATGTAGTAAAAGTATAATATATGTATAAAGGAAACATAACTGCTTCTGGATAGAGGTTGACTTTTGAATAAGAGCAAAGCGATATTGAACGGCAGGGGCACTATAGATATATCTATAATATTTTCATTTTATAAAATGTCTAAAATGTTAAGATTTGTTACACATGGATTATGATTACATGAATACATATACTATGCTTGAATGGTCCATAATTTAAAATAAAAAATAAAAGTACATTTCACATAGTAAAAGCAAATGTTATGCATTTGTTTAAAAAATGAAATAGATGTGTGTGTATAGACATTTAGAGTAAAAAAGCAGGTTACCAAACATTGTATAGAGCTATTTCTCAGCACTGGTTCTGTTGACATTCAGGACTGAATGATTTTGTGTTGTGGGGGGCTGTCATGTGCATTGTGGGGTGATAAGCAGCATCCCTGGCTTCTACTCACTAAATTCCAGGAAAAGTACCCATCACCTTCAGTTTTGACAACCAAAAATGCCTCTAGATATTGCCAATTATCTCCTGGGGAAAATTTTCTTTGGGTTTGTGTAATTCCATTTACATAAAACATAATCTATGTTTGTTTTGTACATATGTGTTATTAACTGCAAAGAGTACAGTTTGAAGTATACATCTGAGATCATATACCTAGGAAAGGAAATGTAATTGTAGACAATGGAAGTAATAGAAGGAAGGGATAAAGCTTCTACTTCTGATCTTTTGTGAGCACATACTGCTTTTATAATACAAATTTATAAATGATCTAGGTGTAAAGGCAGTCAAGTTCTTACCAGTTCCAGCAAATAGAATGAATAGATTATATACTATTATATCAAGACTGTTTTTATCACTGGGCCCCTGAAGCATATTTGATAGCGGGAAAAGATAAAAAAACCTTAATTGATTTTTTAAAAATTTAGTCTTTCAGGAAGTAATTTTAAAATCAAATAAAATTCCTGTAATATTGTTCTTTATTTGTTTCTCCTAAACAGACTGTTGATGACCAAATGCTGATGCTTATTGGACTGAAAGGGATCCAAGGATGCCTGGTGGCACTGATCCACCCACCACTCGCTGATCACAAAGCTAAGCCTGCACTAGGGTTCTCACTTCAGAACTTCTTGCTAATCAGCCTTTGGGAGTTTCACTATAAGGAGAAAAGAGGTGTACACTTTTACTCATAGCCCCAAACTGGCTATTTCCATAATCCGCTAGTCTCCACCTACTCTATGCAAGTAACTGAACTCATTCCCATCATCTGCAACCAAATCAACTCCCTTTCCTGAGTCCCACATCTCAGCAAATGGTACCACCATCTACTTAGCTGTCCAATCCAGAAATCTAGGAGAGGTTACTGTGACTTTCTTCCTTTTCTTATTCACATGCTGTTATCAACAATTTCTGTTAATTCTACTACTTAAATCTATCCCAAATATGACTCCTTTTTTCCCATCCTGACTTCCATCGCCTTAGATTAGTCTTTCTGCTCTGCATTTCCATCAGCACTGCCATCACCCTCCTCAGTGACCACAAGATCATCCAGAGTGATCTTTCAAAATGCAAATCTGATTACATCCTTTCTTTACTTGAAACCCTTCAATAACATTCCCCTGCTAATAGAATAAAGACTCAATCATCAACAAGGCTATGACTTTTCTTTTTTTTTTTTATTAATCAGTATTTTTTATTATGGTTTTGTGGGGTACAGTTAAGGGTTAGGTGTACAATTACGTTTCATTCAGGCAACCTGTAGATAAGAGGTGTTTTCCCATCCCCAGACAGATATTTGCTACTATTAATCCCATTCCCTGCCCCCCCATAGTTTCCCAGTCCCGTCAGTCATTTTCTTATACTATTGCATTGGATGTTCAACGACCATTATATGAGTGAGAACATGTGATATTCGGATCTTTGTTTCTGTGAAAGGTCACTCACTATTATAGGCTCTAGTTCCATCCAGGTTGCTGTGAAATTCATGATTTTGTTCTTTTTTATGGCTGCGTAGTATTCCATCATGTATATGTACCACATTTTTTAATCCAGTCCTCTTTTGAGGGGCAGCATGGTTGTTTCCAGGTTCTTGCTATTGTGAACAATGCTGCGATAAACATACGTGTGCAGGTATCTTTTTGAATAGAGTGATTTGTGTTCTTCAGGGTATATTCCCAGTAGGGGGATTGCAGGGTCATATGGAAGGTCAATTTTTAGAGCTTTTAGGAATCGCCACACTGCTTTCCACAGAGATTGCACTAGTTTACACTCCCACCAACAGTGTAGAAGTGTTCCCTTTTCACCACACCCTCTCCAGCAGCTGTTATTTTTTGAGTTGTTAATAATTGCCATTCTGAGTTAATAATTGCCATAACTGGAGTTAGGTGGTATCTCAGTGTGGTTTTGATTTGCATCTCCCTGATGATTAGCAAGGTTGAACATTTCTTCATGTGTTTGTTGGCTGTTCAGATGTCTTCTTTTGTGAAGTGTCTGTTCATATCTTTTGCCCATTTTATAATGGGGTTGTTTGTTTTCTTCTTTTCAGTATGTTTCAGTTCCTTGTAGATCCAGGATGTTAAGCCTTTGTCAGACCTAGAGTTGGCAAATACTTTTTCCCAGTCTGTAGGCTGTCTCCCTACTCTCTTGATGGTTTCTTTGGCTTTGCAGAAGCTTGTCAGTTTAATAAGGTCCCATTTGTCTCTCTTCTCTCTTAAGTCCTGTGGGTTTGGGGTTTTTACAGGAATTGGATGCCAGTTCCGATTTCCATGAGAGTATTTCCTTCCTTTTCTAAGGTTCTTATGGTTTGAGGTTTTACATTTAGTTCTCTGATCCATTTGGAGTTAACCTTTGTGCATGGGGATAGGTAGGGGTCTTGTTTCAATCTTCTGCATGTGGTCAGCCAGTTTTCCCAGCACCATTTACTGAATAGGTTCTCCTCTCCCCATTGGTAGGTGGCAGGGGCTTTGTTGAAGATGAGTTGATTGAGAAATTATGGTTTTGCTTCTGGAATCTCAATTCTGTTCCATTGATCTATATGCCTGTTCTTGTACCAATACCAAGCTGTTTTGATGATTGTAGCTTTATAGTAAAGTTTGAAGTCTGGTATTGTGATACCACCTGCTTTGTTTTTTTTGCTGAGGATTGTTCTGGCTATTCTTGGACGTTTGTGTTTCCATATGAATTCCTGTGTTGTTGTTTCTAGGTCTGAGAAGAATGTTGTTGGTAGTTTAATGGGTATTGCATTGAATTTGTAGATTGCCTTAGGTAAGATGGACGTCTTCACAATGTTGATTCTTCCGATCCATGAGCATGGGATATTTTTCCACTTGTTTGTGTCAGCTTTGATTTCTTTGAGCAGTGTTTTGTAATTTTCATTGTAAAGGTCTTTCATGTCACTGGTTAGGAAGATGCCAAGGTATTTCATTTTTTTTTGTGGCTATTGTGAATGGAATTGTGTTTTTTATTTGGGTTTCTGTTTGTTTATTATTGGTATAGAGAAATACGATTGTCTTTTGTACATTTATTTTGTATCCTGAGACTTTGCCAAAGGCCTTTATCAATGTAAGGAGGCCTTTGACAGATTCTCTTGGGTTTTCAAGGTACACAATCATATCGTCTGCATAGAGAGATAACTTGACTTCCTCTTTTCCTATTTGAATACCTCTGATTGCCTCCTCTTCTCTGATTGCTCTAGCCAGGACTTCCAATACTATGTTGAACAGGAGGGGAGAGAGTGGGCATCCTTGACTAGTTCCAGTTTTCAGGGGAATTGGTTCCAATTTTTGTCCATTTAGGAGTATGCTGACTGTGGGTTTCTCGTAAATGGCTTTTACCATTTTGAGGTATGTTCCCCGTATACCTAGATGTTCAAGGGTTTTTATCAAGAAGGGTGCTGGATTTTATCAAAATCTTTTACTGCATCTAATGATATGATCATGTGGTTTTTGTTTTGACATCTGTTAATGTATTTAATTACATTTATGGTTTTACAAATGTTGAACCAGACTTACATCCCAGGAATGAAGCCTACTTGGTCATGGTGGATGATTTTTGAGATGTTTTGCTGAATCCGGCTTGCTAGGATCTTGTTGAGAATTTTAGCATTTATGTTCTTCAAAGATATTGGCCTGTAGTTCTCTTTCTTTGTTGGATCTTTACCTGGTTTGGGTATCAATGTGATGTTGGCTTCATAAAATGATTTGGGGAGAGTTCCATCTTTTTCAATCGCCTGGAATACCTTCAGTAGGATTGGTATCAGCTCCTCCTTGAATGTCTTGTAGAATTCTGCTGGAAAGCCATCTGGTCCAGGGCTTTTTTTATAGGAAGTTTTCTTATTACGTAGTCGATTTCCTTGATTGTTATTGGTCTATTTAGGGTCTCAATTTCTTCTTGTTCCAACCTAAGTAGGTTGTGTGATGTCAGAAAGTCCTCCATTTCCTTATGGTTTTCAAGTTTGTTTCCATACAAGTGTACATAGTAGTCTCTAATGATCTTTTGTATTTCTTCAGGGTCAGATGTGACTTCATCTTTTGTGTTTCTGATTGTGCTTATTTGTTTTTTTTCTCATTTTTTCTTGGTCAGTCTAGCTAGGGGACCATCAATCTTGTTTACCCTTCCGAAGAACCAGTTTTTTGTTTCATTAATTTTTTGCATTACCTTTTTGTCTTCTATTTCCAGGATTTGGGCTTTTATTTTGGTGATCTGGATTCTTCTGCTGAAATTAGGGTTTTTGTGGTCTTACTTTTCCAGCTTTTTTAGGTGGCTTGTTAGGTTGTGAATTTCTGTTCCTTCCATTTTCTTCATGTGTGCTTGTAGGGATATAAATTCCCCTCTTACTACAGCTTTCAGGGCATCCCAGAGATTTTGATAAGATGTTTCTTCATTTCATTTGTTTCCAGGTATCTTTCGATCCCTGTTTTGATTTCATCATTGACCCAGGAGTTGTTTAGCATCATGCTGTTTAGTGTCCATGTCTTTGTGGGTTTTGGGGGGACTTTGTTGGTGTCAATGTTTATTTTTATTCCACTGTGGTCCGAGAAGGTGTTTGGTAGAATTTCGGTACTTTAAAATTTGCTTATTCTTGATTTATAGCCGAGTATGTGGTCGATCTTAGAATATGTTCCATGTGGTGATGAGTAGAATGTGTATTCTGTGGTCTTAGGATGGAGTGTTCTGTAGGTATCAATTAAGTCCATTTGGTCCAACGTCATATTGAGGTTCTGGATCTCCTTTTTGATTTTTTGTCCTGATGATCTGTCTAGGGTTGTGAGTGGGGTATTAAAATCCCCAGTTATGATAGTGTTAGAGTCAATATCTTTCTTTAGTTTTCCAAGAAGTTGCTTTATGAAAGTTGGCGTACCTATGTTGGGTGCATATATGTTTAGGATAGATATTTCTTGTTGATGGATTGAGCCTTTTATCATTATGTAGTGGCCTTCTGTATCTTTTTTTTATTTTTAATAGCTTGAAGGGTATTTTGTCTGAAATTAAGATCGCTACTCCTCCTTTCTTTTGTATTCCGTTCACCTCAAAGTTTGTTTCCCATCCTCTTACTTTGAGTCTATGGGTGTCCTTTCTAGTGAGGTGAGTCTCTTGAAGGCAATAGATTGTTGCCTGATGATATTTTATCCATTTTGCCATACTATGCCTTTTCAGTGGTGCATTTAGTCCGTTCACATTTAGGCTAATAATTGAAATGCAAGAGTTGATCCCTGTCATAAGGTTTTTACAGAGTTGTTCCTGTTTATTTGTTGTCTTTCTTTGGGTTTTGGAGTTGGTTCATGTGTGTTTTTAATCTTTTGCCTGTACTCTTGTGAAGAATGCTATTGTTCTTTTTTCTTTTTCTTCTGTGTTCAGTACTTTCTTAAGTGTGTCTTGTAGAGGTGGTCTGGTGGCAGCGTAGGTTCTTAGGATTGGATGTCTGGAAAAGATTTCAATTCTCCCTCACTAATGAAGCTTAGTTTGGCTGGGTAGGTTATTCTTGGTTGAAATTGTTTCTCTTTTATAACTTTGAAGACAGGGTTCCAGGTTCTCCTAGCCTGAAGGGTTTCTGTGGATAAATCTGCTGCTATTCTAATTGGTTTTCCCTGGTAGGTAGTCTGGCCTTTTTCTCTTGCTGCCTTTAGGATTTTTCCTTTCATAGCTACTTTGTTTAGGTGAATTATTATGTGTCTGGGAGTTGGTCTTCTCATTTGTTGTCTTGCAGGGGTTCTCTGAATCTCTTGTGTTTGAATTTTTTCATCCTTAATGAGTTGAGGAAAGTTTTCTTGAATGATTTCATGAAATGTTTGTTCCAATGCGGCTTCTGTTTCTCTTTCTACCTCAGGAAGCCCAATTATTCTTAGATTTCTTCTCTTGAAGTGATCATTCATCTCTTGCAGGTTTTGTTCTGTCTTTTTGAGCTTCTTTTCTATGCTTTTGACAGTTTGGGTTAGTTCTGTGTTTTGGTCTTCGAGCTCTGAGATTCTTTCTTCTGCTTGGCTGATTCTGCTTTCCATGCGTATTAGTCTGTTGTTCATTTCCATCACTGTATTCTTTACTGCTGTCATTTCTGACAACAGCTCCTTCCTATTTTCCTCTTGTCTCTCCTCAATTTTTTTAAATCTCTCCATTAGTGTCTTGATGTCTGGGTTTGTTGCATGTAACCAGTCATTCTGGGGACTCTTCATTGTCTGTGTTCCAGAATCTGTTTTCTCAGTGTCTGATTTCCCAGGGGTCTGTGTAAGACCTGTATTCTTCTTTCGGTTTTTCTTCATTTGTGCAGTTTTTCCCCCTCCCTACTTTTTCCTTCCCTACACATCACCGTCTTCTTTAATTCTGTTATTCAGGGGTAAAGGGATTGGTTTTACTTCTGTTTGTTCAATCTCCTATTCTTTATGTATGTCCTCTTACTTTGTTCAATTCTGAAGTTGCACTGTAGGTTGGAGGTGATCCTTTTTTGCAGTTTTGAGATGTACTTATGGGGAGAGCTGTGATTCAAAATCTGTCTGCAGGTCCTGGCATTCGCTGACAGGCATGTGGATAATATGGAACCCACTTCCCACTGCCCTGGAATCTGTCCATGTAGTGGGGCTGTATGTTTACTCCCTGAAATAAAATGTGGTTAGCAGAGGGGAGAGAATGGAGCAGATAGTGGGTTGAAGAGGGGAGTGGAGAGATAGAGGAGTAAGGGGAGAAACAAACGAGTGTGCCAACAAATGGAGAGAGAGGCCTATACTGAGACAGATAAAAACAATAGACCACAGCTACAGACGAACCAACTCTCATACAAAAAAATAAAACATATAGTGATGCTAACATACAAGCTAACCAACCACCTTGTTAGTGTGCTGTTCCTCTATACAAAGATATGGTTTACAGAGAGAAGAAAAGAGAAGAAAAGGAAAAGGAAAAAAGAAAAAAGGGAACAATACAGTAGGAATAGAATTAAGTCATTAAACTGATAGAATCAATGAAGCACACTCTGAGACATTTCGTTTAAGTCCAATGTATTTTCAGGTCTGATTTCTAGTTTTCTTTTAAAGCTGATAAATTAGTTTTCAGTTAGAGTCAGTTGCCCTTGATCTGCTGTGAAGGACAGTTCAGATTAACCTTCGTTCAGCAGTTTGGTCTATGTCTTTATCAAGCTTGTTTCTCCCGTTTCGGTGTTGTTACCTTGAATCGCCAGCAGGTGGTGCAATTTCAGCTGCTCGCTCCAAAGTGGGTGGGGTCGGACAGGAACAAGATGACTGCCTGCCTCCGAGCAGGCAACAGGAACCCCATGCTGGCTGGACAGGACAGTCTCGGACACAGGAGAGGTGGTAGCAATCCCTGCAGATCTTCCCTGAAGGGTTTGGTGTGGATCTCCTCGGGCCCAGGTTCTGTGATGTGCTACCCATCACTGAGGCCACAGCAGCAGTGGCGGCAACGACGGCGACGGGGGGAGGGGCTACGGCGGCAGTGGAACTGTTTGCAATGCAGTAACTGTCCAATGTTGCGATATCCCAGCGGTGGCAATGGCCGAAGCTCTGTCTGAAGGGCAGGCTGTGATGCTGGGGTCCCCAGCCACACGGGGTGAGAGTCAGAGACCCACTGCAGATCTCCCTTGCAGAGGGCTTCAGACTCCGGGTTGCCCTGTCGCCATCTTGCAGCATCTCCCAAGGCTATGACTTTTCAAAATCTGATCCTACTTGTTTCTCACATCTTATTTAGTGACCCTTAACCTTGATTAAGAAACTTCCCATATGACTCTGCAATCCCCCTACTGGAAATATACCCTAAAGAACTCAAATCACTCTATAGAAAAGATACCTGCACATGTATGTTTATCGCAGCATTGTTCACAATAGCAAGAACCTGGAAGCAACCATCAGAAGAGAACTGGATTAAAAAAATGTGGTACAGATACACAATGGAATACTATCCAGCCATAAAAAAGAACAAAATCATAAATTTCACAGCAACCTGGATGGAACTAGAGAATATAATACTGAGTGACCTCTCACAGAAACAAAGATCTGAGTATCGCATGTTCTCACTCATAGAGTGAACCTTGAACATTCAACATAATACTATAAAAAAATGACTGACAGTGGTGGGAAACTATGGGGGGGGAAATGGGATTAATGTTAGTAAATATCTGTCTGGGGATGGGGAGACACCTCTTATCAACAAGGGTGTCTGAACGAAGCATTTTTGTATACCTAACCCTTATCTGTACCCCACATTATCATAATAAAAAATATTGGTTAAAAAAATAAAAAGAAACTTCAGTTGCTCAGCGGGTCTTTTGATTCAACTAAAATCTTTCTCTCCTTCCTCTGCCTGCAGTGCTAATCTAGTCTGTCTCCTCCTGTTAGCATATTTTTATTTTGGGGGCACAGTTGAATTGTTACTTCCTATGGAAGCCTTAAAACTACCATCCTCACTCCAGGTTATATAATATCTCTAATTGTGGCAATTCCTTCTACTGCTTTGTGCTAATGACTAATGAGATTTTTATAGTTATTGTTATAGTTTATCATTGTCTGTTGCATCAACTGTATTCAACATTCTACCAGACAAAGACCATGCCTGGCACAGTACCATACAACTCAATAACTAATGATTAAAAGTGTGGACAGTGGTACTAAGTACAACAAGAGGTAGGAAAAAGCACAAAAATGAACAAATATAGTAAAGTATTTCAAAACCTAGAAAGGGCAACAGACTTGCATACTTCTAACCAAAATGCAATGTGAGAACTATAATAGTGTTTGGAACCACTTCAGAAACTTCATTAATTAAGACTGGACAATTGCACTCTGATTTATATTCCATTGTAATGAGAAGTTGTGCCTTGGGCAAATTTCTTAATTTTTTCAGTCATATATTCCACATTTATTAAATAATAATAATAATAATTTTTCCCACATTTTTTCTTGTCTCCTGATGTTCCAGAAAGGAAAAGTCTTAAGACAACTTTAGAAAGAACCCCATGTAGAAGACTCACGCCTGTGATTTTATTCCTATGACTTTAGCCTGAGAAGAGTGAAGCCCAGTAGGCTTTTTTAGTAAGGCTTCATCTTACTGCTAGTGAATGGTTCACCTAATTTCCCATTAAAGCAGGGTGTCTTGGTGGATTTTGACTTAGTTCTCTTTCACTAAAGCTGGAGTGCAAAAACATTAGTTTTGTCATCAACATCTTTCTTTCCGATCCTGGATTTATCTTTCTTTGATTATTCCCAATTTTGCCATAAAAAATCTATGAAAGAATTTGACATATTTAATGTAGATGTAAAATGTCTAGCATAGTGCCTGGAGCATAGTAGGAACTCAATTGACATCAGTTTCTTTAGTTTTCCCTTTTAAAAAAATCATTACCTAGAATAACAGTATATTCTGTGACTAAAAGGAGAAATAGAATGAGAGGTGAATTTAAAGGAAAAAAATAAATCAGAAATTGAGTTTATTTCTTAACAGAATCTCTGGCTTCCTCTAAGAACTGTTTTTTATTTACTGTAAGTTCTACTTCAAAAATTAGATACAGGAAAAACCTTAGATGATTAGATATCCCTATTTAGGGTTCAGTGTGATTTTGGGTTGTATAACATAAAATTTGGAGGTAAGCTTATGTGATTGGGTGTGAACTTGGTTGACAATGGGAGTTCTCATTGTTTTCTTTTAATGCAAAATAGAGAAACAGACTCGTAGGTTCCCTGTGTCTGTGGAGACCTGAGTTTCTTGTCAGGAATATCAGTACAACACAAATGATATTTCCAGGCGGTGCCCAAGAAACAATCTCTTGTGCAAGCTCTCACCAGGAGACTTTGCTGATGTCTGAGTAGGGTATACCTGAGACAGAGAACAAGGCTGTAGAAACAAAAATTTTAGAAGCTTTATTATTCAATAGGCTAAATCTTGTGACTTGATTAAAAAAAAATTGAAATGTTTTTGATCCTGACACTTGATTGTTTCACTTTCCTGGGGTGATTGAAACTGCCCCTTAAAGGCCATGGATTTCTAATAAATATCAAGACAACCCCTCTTCATCCCTAACACCTACCTGCCAGACCTGTTTTTAAGGTTCCACTCTTAAATCTTTTTTTCAACGAACCAAACATTATTTGCATTTTAAAATGAACTGTGTTTAGGATTATTCCTATGTGGCCACTGGTTTTAGTTTGTTAATGGACTACAAAGTAAATCTATGGTAAAAAAAATAGCTCCTTCCTCCAGTATTAGGTGAAGAGAAATACGGGTCTTTCTCCATCATGATAAGTCCTATAGAGACATTTATTTTTATTATCTCAAAATTGGTCTGTTCTCTTCTGCTCTCTTATGACAGTTGTTTAACCACAAAAGTGGTGAGATATAGAGGAAAGTGTTTCTCAGTCAGATAGATCTAATGGTTTTGCTGTTAAACCGATAGGCCAGGGTGATAGGATTTGAAGAAATAATTTCATTTTGCTTACTTATCTGTATTTTATTGGTTGTTCTCAAAAAAGTACAAAATTTAAAAATAGAAAAAATAGAATTTGAAAACATTTTAAAAACCAACTCCTTTCCTGCACAATTCATATTGTAAAATAAGGTACAATCTCCTATTCTAAGATATATCTATTATTTTCAGCTCTGAATTGGTCATATTCCAAAACAACACAAGATGGAATTTATTTCTTCAACTACCACTCCCAAATAACCTAATTATTCTGACTACTGGTTGCTATTATGTTAATGAGCACCAACTATATATTATTAATTTGGCATTAGCTACAGTACAACAAATATCTGATATATACAAAAATTTCAGCATAAAAATTCAAATCATCTACCAGCAATCATTAAAAGAAAGAAATGAAAATGCAAATCTTGGTTGGTGGAATTTTTTACTATCCAGTGATTCTTTTGAAAATTTGTGTCTATTCCTATGAAATAGCATATGTTAATCTAAATACTGAAAAAAGAATCATAATTATATGAATTTTGAAAGTACTGATTAATACTGCAGTTTTTCACTAAAAGAGTATGATAAAGTCATCTATATATAATAAAAATTATTTATGGTGTTATTCTCATCTAAAGACATTTCTACATCTTGCTGTGACAATTATCTAAGGCTATATTTAAGTACCTAACAATTAAAATAAAAACTATTAAGATGGTGATTTTTACTTTTCTCTATTTCTTTTTTTAACCTGTGATTTCCAAGTAGCCCTGTCATTTTGAAAGTAAAAAAATGAAAAAATATGTTTTATGTTTCAAGGTCCACAATGTAGGGAGCCTCTAACAGAAGACAGAAAAATCATAGCAAATACGCTGTAAGTTACATGAGAAGCTTCACCAAAATAGGAGTCCGTGAATGCTCATATAGAGGACTTGGTTCATCTTAAAGGCATATCTTTTTGTCTTGAAAGAATTAAGATCTTAAAAAATGTCACCAGCTGTACAATGGAACCTAATCATTCACTTTAAATTGGAAGCCTTTAAATTTACTGTTTGTAAAACATTCACCACAGTGCCATTTATATAGACATTCCCCTTAAAAATACATTTTGGTGGTGACAGTTATATTATTTTTAGCTTTACGTAACAGCTGCAGACTATAAATTAAGACAACTAAAATTTGTAGATGACATTAGTCTTCTATAATATAATGTCATGTTAGTCACACAAACTGTTGTTTTGCAGTGTCCTGAGCCTATACCCAGGGCTCCTTATGCATTACTGGTATTTGTGTTAATACTATTTCCAGGAATTGTTCCTGGTAGCACATGAGGGCTGTGATATTCAGGAATCGATCTCTAATGTTTTAGAGGCCCTACTGCAGAGACTCTCTCCCTGGATACTTCTTGCTTTACCTTACTTCCCAGATGCTTAATTTCACACTATTTCAAGAGCTGTTGCTGCTGTAATCATTTCTGATCTATTTTTTATCACTTCATTGACTTATTAACTGAAATGTTCTGAGTCCCTATGGTAGGTATCATAATCTCTTTTTTCTTAATCCTGCCAACTTGTTACAAAAATATAAAATCAGCCATTGATTGATATGCCAGAATCATTGGAAATTGAAAGAGAATAGAATATAATTAGTACAGAAAGAAGCTATTAAGTTGTCTTTAGTGAAAGAATGTGATTTGTTTGCATTGAAATTCTAGTAAGTATGAAATTTAAAATTATAAACAATCATCTTAAAAGAAGGATACAAAAGAAAAAAGGGAGGCGAAAAAAGAGAAAGAAAATAGGAGGAGACATGGAGGAAGAGAAAGCAATAAAACCGGCTTTGAGACATTTTTTAAAAAGCAAAATACAGCATGCCTGGATTCAGAGTAAAAATAGCTGGTCCCACGGGTGTCTCCTCCAATCCACCCAGTCAAATCCAGGGGCATCGGTTCTCTCCTGATGCTCAGATTCCTCTTATCTAATGCAAAATGAGTCCATAGAGAGTGGGGGCGAGGGGATTTCCAACTCTAACATTTTTTGTGGAAAAGGTAAAAGATTAATCATCAAAATAGATCAGCTTTTTAAAGATAAGAATTGCCTCTTCAATAAAGTAGTAACATCATGAAATCATGATGAAAATGTTTTTCTTCTACGCAGTCACATGATTTAAAGCATTATTGTGGAAAAGGCAAATACATCTAACAAACCAGGGACATTTTCTATCTGTTCTCTTTTTTGTTGATATCCTCTGGTCATTGGAATTAAGAAATATTTTATTTCTTTTAATCTACTTTTTAAAAAATCTTAGACACTATGCTCTTGATGTTTCTGATGTTCTCTAGAATAAGGGAAGTTCATGTTGGATGATTGAAGTAATACTGATTTTTTTTTTTCCAGAAGATCGAGACTTTAAATTCTATTGCCCATTGACTGTTCTTTCTAGGACCAGGTTTATATTTAAGACATGACACCTTAATTAAGGTTTTTAACCACTGTGTTTCACAAGTTCCTGATTCTACAAAAGCTTTTTCTTGCAAGTAATGTTCTTTACAAAAAATCCTATTAGGACTAACAAGTGAATTCAGTAAAGTTGCAGAATACAAAATCAGCATTAAAAAAATCAATTGTGTTTCTATATACTAATAACAAGTCATCCAAAAAGAAATTTAAGAAAACAATTTTGTTTACAATAGTATCAAAAAGAATAAGATACTTAGAATAAACTTGACCAAGGAGGTAAAATACTTATACACTAAAAACTACAAAACATTGATGAAAGAAATTAAAGGAGACACAAATAAGTAGAAAGACATCACGTGTTCAAGGATTAGAAGACGTAATACTGTTAAAATGTCCATATTACCCAGTGATCTACAGATTCAACACTATCCCCATCAAAATCCCAATGGCATTTTACAGAAATAGTAAAAATAATCTTAAAATTATCTAATTTAGTTATGAACCTTTATTATTCAAATGAGTATTCTAAATGCAAACACAGATTCCTTTCTTCCTACTTTGTTCTTTCAATTTTCCAACGTCATTTATTTTTATTTTATGATTTTTTTCAGCTTCGTTTATTTATTTTTTAGAGTTGTGGGGTACAAGTGAGGATTTATTATATAAGTAAGTTCCATACAGGTGAAGTTTGGGCTTACAACTGGCCCTCTCTCCCCTACCTTATAAAGAGCCAGGTACCCAGTGAGTTGTCACATGTCTCTCACTCCCTCCCCTAACAGTGTCCAGTGTCTGCAAGTCTTTCATTTTATGAGATTGCTTATGGATCCTCAACAGGTTTATCACTATGAAGTAACATGGAAGTAAGGAAAAAAAAGAGTATACAAATTATCTTTATTCACCTTATGAATTGCCTTATTTTCAGCCACAGGTTAGTCTTCTGACAGAAAGTTTGAAAAGTAGGTAAATGTGGTCTTCACTGATGCTTCTAGCCCCTTCTTTTGGATGGTGTGGTTGGTGTTGTTTACAGGGTGCATTTGCTGGCCCACTTTTACAGGGCTTGCTTAGACATTCCTACTGTGGCTTGTCATGTAGCACTTTTAGATAGACAGTAGTGCCTCTGTTCTTAGCCACATCTGCTCCCCTTCAAGCCTCTTGTGAGTTGTACCTTGGCTCAAATCTCAACTCTAAGTCTTTGATGTTCTTCTCTTGGTTTGTAGAGATTCTCCCATAGCACCTGACTTTGTTTTGTGCTCACATTCTAAAATACTTCTGCTGTGACTGCCTCTATTCCTGGTTTAAAAATAGAAAGGTATTTTGTGATACATATTCACTACTCATTACTTAGGTGTGAATAAAAAGGAGAGAATACACTCTCATAGAATGGCAGAACGAGTGAGCATAAAGAGCGAATAGTTTTTTTTTTCTTTTTGGCATGAGATAATACTTCAGAGATTAAATTATTTTCCTCATGGGAAGCTACCACAACAGAGAAATGGCAAAGATGATGACTTCTGATTCAAAATGTGAAACCTTCCCTACACTGCTATAGTGAGTTGGATGGGAATTTCATACACCGCAACAGTCAGTGGATGAGAAATCTGGGGCTGAAGAGTGCTAAAATGCCCTAAGTGTACATGATACCAGTTGCACATGGATGTGCGCTTACCAGATGCAAAATGTGAAAGTATTTTATCAACTTAAAGTCCATATAAATTCAAGATATAATTTTCTACAGTCACCTGCCTTCATGTGAGACTGGCCTCAGAGGTAGCAGAGAGTTCATTTTTCTCCAACTTAGACCATCAATGACTAGGTCATTCACTTTTGGTAGATGTTTTTCAGAATTTCTCTACACTCATCATAAAAATACCCTGGGAGCTGGGCTCGGTGGCTCAACCTGTAATCCCGCACCTTTGGGAGGCTGAGGTGAGTGGATTGCCTGAGCCCGTGGGTTCGAGACCCGCCTGGGCAACTTAGCGAGACCTCATCTCTACAAAAAAAAAAAAAAATTAGCCGGGCGTGATAGTGCACGCCTGTAGTTCCGGCTACTTGGAAGGCTGAGGCGGAAGAATCGTCGGAGCCCAGCAGGTCGAGGCTGCGGTGGCCGGGAGCGGCCACTGCACTCCAGTCTGGGCGACAGAGTGAGACTCCAACTCAAAAAAAAAACCCTGGGATAAAACAACTTCAACAGGAATTTATTCTCTGTGGAATGGGGTGTATAGGAACAGGATTAATATAATTTTAAAATCATATTAGTGCAGCTTTGAAGATTAATACCAATATTAATAAAGCTCTTTCCTTTTGATCCAGTATTTGGTCTGATCTACCTGCATTTCTCATTCTGAGTATGTCATTCACAAAGGAGTATTTCAAGTCAAAAGGTCAGTCTGACTTAGAAAATGAGGGCAGAAAAATTTAAACTGCTTTAATTTTAGGTTTAAAAAACATTACAGTTAATTTCAATGGTGGGTTAATTATCACATTCTGGCATATGCAGGACTCCGTTTCCTCATTCTGTTAAGATGTTGCTATTGTAAACTATTTCCCTTTTTTCCCTGACAGCTTGAAAGCTATTGTACTCACTTAAAGAGTTATGCATCTTTCTAAGCTGAATTCCAGAATGATTATGGTGATGCTGCTGTCATTGCCTAATATAAATTATATGCTTATGAATGAAAGCATACCATGATAGTCTCAGGAGAATGAAGTCCCTGTCTTTGAGAACTGTTACCACATAACTTGCAGGGAAGTTTATAAGATGTAGTAGCGATGATTTCCAAAAGCACTGTTGTGAAGTGCAACCCAGTCCTTCGGTACCTATTAGTGTGCACCTTGAATACCAGGTAGACCTTACAGATACCTAAAGACATGGAGATATAACCTATGTCCATCTATATTTAAGGCAAAATACAGAGGAATAGAAAAGTTATCTGCCCTCCATTTAAGCTTAGAGGTAATGATGACATCCAAGCACGCCGGAAATCAGAGAACTTCCCAGAAGTCTCCTGTGTTTGTTCCGAAGTCATCCAGCCTTCAAGTTTGCTTCTTTGCCTTGTTCCCCATCACTCTTAGTCCCGTATCTGGTGAATATTATTCATGCTGTCTCCTTTGTTCCTTCAAATTTTCTCCTAATTTTATAACTAAAAGGTAGATGTGATAGGAGGTATGGAAGATATTGGACAAGTTATGGAAAAGATGGAAAGATTGAGTGCATACTTTGTGGCAGGGTCTGTGCTAGATGACTTACATTCATCATTTTATTTAAAATTCAAATCAAATAAAGATGGTTATTAATCTCATTTTAGAGTAGAGGAAACTAAGACTCAGAAAATTTGTTATTAATCAATGAGTGTTTATTAGTAAGTAATAGATTCTGAACCCAAGGTCCACACTCTTCTCCCTATAATACTGTTATGTCAGGTGATCTATTAAAGGTTGCTGTTGGTAGAGGAAGGGGCCAGGCAAAAAAATCACATGACACATATGAAAAATTAAGCATTATAAAGGAAGGGAAACATTCACAAGGCCAAGGTCAATAAAACAGAGATACTTAAAGTTCTCTGGTGTCCTCATCTCTCTATGGAGCGGTATGCCAGGTCAGGAAGTCTGCATGATATAGTGTGGCCTTTAATCAAATGGGGGGAACCTCTTGGGTATCATTTTTTTATTCATATGAGAAAACAATTTCATTAACATGAGATATGACCTAGGCAGTCTAGATTTCGGGTGTCAAATATTTACAAGTACTTTCCAGGATTACCAATTATCAAAGACCCTGGGCAGCTGGAGAATTTTGGGCCCATTCTTGAATGGTAGAGCCCTGCTCAGGGAGGAAGTATTCAATTTCATGGTAAACTGATTGAATACTGCTCCTCCAACTGGGAAGAGGAGAGTCAGGATCCAGCTAGTGTGTGGTCCAGGTAGCCAAGAGTGAGCTCTCAGTGTTGTTTGCATGAACCTGATCTTAAATACCAGGTGTACTACCTAGAATATGCTCGATTATTATATACCTTCTCCTCTTCTAGGATCAGACTCTGGGACTCCTTAAGATGCATACCTGCTACATTGCTTTTGAAAGTCGCTCTTTGGTCACTAACATGATGATAGGAAGTCATCAAATAAGAGTTAAATATGATACAAGATGTCGATACTCTTTTAATTGATGAAAAAGTAAAAAAAAATTAAGTTGGCTTTTGCTCCCTGTTTTCTGCCTTTTACCACCCACATAAAGAAGATTGAGTCTGAGAAGCATTATGTATCTTGCCCTGGGGCTTCTGCAGCCAAATGGCAATGCCAGGATGAGCACTACACTAGATTTCTCTAATTTTCCATCCCAGTGCTTCTTCTCCTGCCAGGAATGTGACTAGAGTGTTAAATTTAAAAGCACTAGCTTAGTGAGGAATTTAAAGAGAAGTTCAAACATATCTGTGGCAGTTCTGATTTACAGTTTGTTGTTGGCAGTATGTGGATGTGGGGAATTAAGGGATTTGGCATGATACACATTTTGTCTCTTCTCACTATACAGCAATTTGACTCAATGCAACAAACATGTCTAAAGCATTTATAAACAGGGCAGTATGCTGAGTACATTGGAAATAGAGAGATGAGTAAGACAATTCTTAATCATTGAGGAATTTTACCTGGATGCACCTGTCTCATTTTTTACCTAGGGCAGTATTGACTGCAAGAATATCAACCCAGGTGTATGCAGTTATTATTGTAAGCTGCTCAGAAGAGCATCCTAAACCACTGATAACTAATGCATGCTTTTTCATAGTAGTACTATTTTAGGAATGAAGATAAACAAAAAGGAAATTAAGATAAGGAATGTGAGCACTGCATTTTCTGAGGAAAGGGCTACCAATCGTTTTCTAGTAGGTCCTGAGAACTTGTCAAAGAGATGCCTCAACTTTGTGACTGCTTCGAGACACTTGATTGGAAATTCCCTTCCAGAAAGACTCTCGCCTGGAGAAACAAGTACTGTACTTCCCTTTACAAAGGCTTTCCTAGTGGCAAACCTACCCTGACTTTTTGAATTAGGTGCCTTCTCCTGAAAATACTAAAAGAAAGCAGAAATTATTTTATCATCATAATTGTACATCATAATAATTACACCTAAATCTTATATGAATATTTTAGGCTGAGAAGCATTATGCATCTTTTGATCACACCTTAAGTATGATTTTGATTTTCAATCACTCATCAAACAGCAAATCTCAGAGTTATTTTGGGTCTTCAGTATCCTAAAAGCAGTAGCTTATTTATTTTTTCCTAATACAAATTAAATAGTACATCAAAGAGAAACGTGACTATAGGAAAAAAAAAGTTGTAAATTCAGAAATACATAGGCCAAGAAATAGACATCAATGGAGATCAAATCAGAAATATAGGTATTTAATGAAACACACACATATGAAATCTCGAGTGATTAAAAAAACCTTAGGGTGAGCTGGGTAACTTAATTGACTGTCACTATAGGATGTGATATAGCTATCAAAAAGATCAGTGTAATTTGGGCTGGCTATGCAGAGTCATCATTTCCCGAAGTGGAGAGATAATATTCCCTGTTTGTGGTCTGGGTTTCACCCAGGAAACAAAGTAGCTATCAAGGTGAATTTGAGAATAGACACTAAGCCATCTTTGCACTTAGCACAGATAATTGGAGATATGCACGATGACTCCACCGTTGACTTTCATGGCTACACAGCAACCTTACCTTAGTCAAATGGAATTAGGTCTTCTGAGAGTTTATTCATACACAATAGCCCTAATTTAACTTGTCAGTTGCCTGTCTGCACATGAGAAGTTTCAGATCACTATTACTGAGTTGACTTTTCAGTGAGCACAAAGAGTTCCTTTGAGAGGCTTGAAAATCAATTTAGAATAGGAGATCTTGAATATTTCAGTTTATGGTGAGAACTAAGCTGTTCTTTATGTCTTTGTGGCAGGCTCAAATCAGACCCTCAACTCCTTTAAAATTCTGCTGAGTAGAAGCTAAAGGCATTATAGTTTCTTTTTAACTTGTTATTTTAGAATAGATCTAGATTTTCCAAAAAGTTGCAGAGATAGTACCGAGTCCCCACAAACCCTATACCCAGTAACTCCTATTATTAATGTCTTACATTAGTGTAGTGCATTTGTCGCAATTAATGGACTGCTATTGATTCATTATTATGAACTAAAGACCATACTTTATTCAGGTTTCCTTAATATTTACTTGAAACTGTTTCAATATTTCATCCAGAATACTGTGTCACATTTAATTGGCTGAGATAGCTTCTGAGATCTTCCTTGTTTTTGAGAAATTTGACTTTTTTGCAGGGTAATGGTCAGCCAATTGCAAGAGATTCTGATAACCAACAATTTGGGGCAACAAAATAAAGTAATATCGGTTTATAATTCAAAATATAAAATAAATATTTATGAGCCCATGTTGATATAAATGAATGAATGATTTATTGAAAAAATGAATAAATAAATAAATACAGACAAATCCCCCATGCAGAAGAATTCCAACTAATTCATGTAAATAATTCATCCCCAAGGAGGTAAAACATAACTCCTCACTTTTTAAGTATGGACTGTGCATAGTCACTTTCTTCTAAAGAGTTACTACACAGGAAGGGGAAAAAGAGTAACTTTACAGTGAATAAACTTGACAAATGTTATCTCAGTCAGGTGATCAAGGTCATCATTAACAGTTTGTCCTCCTGATATGATGTGGTGAAAATGACGCTTTACCTCTGTGCTCTTCCTTCCAAAAACCCATGTTCCAGTCTAATTAAAAAAAAAAAAATCAGACAAACCCCAACTGAGGTACATCTAATATAGACTCTTGTCCAGTTGCCATGAGGACAAAAGGAGAAAGGCAGTGTGAGGATATCCCTCAAGATAAAAGGAATAATTGTGATGATCTCTTTTATTTTTCACAGTTCTACTTTTTCCCATCAGCACCTGGAAACAGAGAATAAAGTGACCCAAAAACCCAAGAAGGCAATCCTTTTCTCTCCCTCACCTCATTTGGTAATTAAGGGGTGAAATGTGTGTGACCTGGCATGTAAAGTGATTAAACCATGATTTGGGATCTCCTCCCATATATACATGGTGCAGATGGATCATAGCAGTTTCTGGTCCCTGCTTTCCTGCTGTAACCATGCTACCTAGAGATAGGAGAGCTGACTGGTAGCAAGTAAATGTAATCCACACTCACAAAGGGAAATTAACTTTATAAAAATGATCACTTTTTTATCTGTGTCTAGAACCCCACATCTGAGCATGTAATGCAAGATTACCTTCGCGAGGTGGCTATATTTTAGTATGAAAATATTCCTAGTAACAGCTTGGAGGCCATTTCCCCCCCCCCAATATTTGGCCCATATGAACTTGGTTACAAGATACTCACTCTCCAATGCATGAATACTTTTAAATTTTGTTCATTGTTAGGAGTAGGTCCTTTGCTCATCCTCCTGGTTGTCATCATATTTGCAGGAGCCTATTTTGTATGACAAATTTGAAATATTCCTCATGAAAAGAGGGAGAGGCCTGCCATTATTTTTCTCATAGAGACCACTCATCAATACCAACCCACCCACACATTTCAAGCACTGCTACTAAAAAAGTTGTTTTGAATTCATAAGCCATGTATAATTTTATTATCTAAATATAGCAAGCCACAGGTTGACTAATGAAAGTAAACGCAAATCATTTTGATAATCACATTTAAAAAAAATGTTCTAGCATACATATATATGTACTTTTAAATTATTTATTTATTTATTATAGAGTTGTGAGGTACAGGTGAGGATTTAATACATAAGTAGGCTACCTGCAGGTGAAGTTTGGGCTTCTAGGTGGCTCTCACTCCCCCTGGTAGTTGGAGACCTTCATACTAAGGGAACTATCACAGGAACAAAGAACTGGATACCACATGTTCTCACTCCTAAGTGAGCACTAGTCACAATAGCCCAAGGATGAGATTAAGAGTTGCTGAGCACTGCTAGAGGAAGGAGGGAGGGAGAAGGGGAGGCACTTGACAATAGCAATGCAAATGCAGTAGTTTTAAAGTTTGTAAATATATTTTGTTCTACATGTTGTGAACTTTAAGATAGCTATTATTTCTTTCTCTCTAGATAAATGTATCATTAATCACTTAGGGATATTAATGATAAGAATTTCCAAGCATTTTTTTCATGGGACTTTTAAAATTTTCTTTCTTTTCACAGTATCTGGATGTCTGATAGAATTAATTTAGTTAGATATTGTTGGGAACTTTATACTGCCATCTAGTGATGTGCAAACCCAAATAGGTGGAGATTTGAAAGAAGCAATTTGCCTACCCCATATAACTAACTTGCCTACACACTGCCTAGACCTTTTCAATAGCTTAGAGAAACTTTTGCTTTAATAACCCATATTTTTATCTCAAGTTCCTCATCTGTGATAATTCACTTCAAACTGTGGGTGAATATGGGCTTTCCTTTGAAAATAATAAAGTTAGTGATAGATGTATCACACCTCTCTGTGTGATATATTTGTGACAGTCACTAACATTCATTAAGTGCTGACCATTTACTAGGCATTGTTCTAAGTGCTTTTCATATATTAACTCATAAATCTTGACACCAACCTTAGGAGGTAGTTACTATCTTGTCTTTGCTCTGCTCAAAGTCACATAATTAGTACACTATCGAGCTGCAGTTTAAACCCATTTAGGCTGGTTCCAGAGTCTATGTGCCTAGCCAATAGGCTATAATGGCTTCCCTTATTTAGTGTTACTCTCCCAGCCAAAGTGCACATGCATGTACGTGCGTGCGTGCACACACACACACACACACACACACACACACACACACACACACTTACAAGCCCCACTGTCTCTCCACTCACCCACACATGCTCATATGTATGGGCCTCTCACCACCTAGGGCCACCTTTCTGTGACATCTCATCTTGATCTCACCTTACCATCTTGCAGAATTAAATAGATGCCTTGTTTGGGGTGTTTGGTCCTTCGATAAAAGTCAGAAGATTATTTTGGTCTTGCTGTAGTTTGCATTAGCAATTTGAGTTCTAATCTTAAAATAAAAACCAAGGCCAACGTCGTGATAAAATCTTAAAAGAAACTATTTCTACAAAGGGATGGCAAATTTTCTTTTTTGAAAATTTTGAAAAAGAATGAGATTGTGTGAATTACTGCACCACAATGTGGGATATGACTGTCCCATATGTAATTGTTTATGAGAAAAAAATCATTCACATAGAAGAATTATTAAATTTGTAACAAAATATGGCAATATAATTGCATATTTCATTGAAATTCTAGGCAACCCCAACAGTCAGTTTGCACACACTTCAGGAAGCTGGGTAAGAAGGATGGCGTATGTGTGTTTGGGGTGGAAGGGCAGAAGGAGATGACAGCAATGGACCTGCATGTTTTGTGGTGGTGGATTTGTGCCTGTATCTATGTGGGTATGGTTAGAGAGTGTTGTGCCAAACAGAATAGAATGTTTTCCCTGACCCAAATAGATAATCAAGTCAGAAAGAGAAAATAATTTTTACAAAGAAAATAATTAAGGGCTAAGTAGAAAATATTTTGAGAACACAGAGAATACTCTTAGATTAGATAAATGAAAGAAGGGCTCCTAGAAACTATAGGGCTTGAGGTAGGGCCTGAAAGATTATTATTAAATTTTATTATTTGTTTCCAAGCTCCATCCCAGTTGTCTTAGTTTATTTGGGTTTCTATAACAAAATACCATAAGCTGAGTGGGTATCATAAAAATAGAAATTTTTCTGGTAGCTTGGAAGTCCAAGATCAGGTTGCCAGCAGAGTTGGGTTCTAGTGAGGGCTGTCTTCTGGATTGCAGACTAGCAACTTCTTAGTACATCCCCACATGGTAAGAATGGGCCAACAACTCCCTTGGGACTATTTTATAAGGACATTAATCCCAGACAAGAAGACTCTGCCCTCATGATTTAATCACGTCCAAAAGGACCTCATCTCCTAATACTACCACTTTGGGGATTAAGATTTCCACATATGAATTTGGAAGGATGAAACATTCAGCACCAGTATTCTCACCATTCTTCATCTTTTAAAACATTTAAGTAGCAAATGACGCTGTAGAATGGAAAATGTTCATGGTGCCCCAGTACAAGAGAATGATGGTTTGCCTGAAAGAATTAATCTCTTCATGACTCAAGTACTGATTACTGGACATCTATTAATTATGCAGGTGATATACTTTGGAATGCCTGATTAGAAAAACTTAGAAATAGGTATCCTTTAGGGATGGCAGTCCTGTCCCTAGCAATGTCCTCTGTAGGAGAAATATTCTATTGAGTCATTTATTCAGACTACTCCATACCTATCTCTAGTCATGCATGTCACTAACAATGTAGAGCATCATATAGGTACAGCCATAAAGATTATAAACAAGATATGTAAATAAGAATCTGACTAGAGTCAGATTTAATGTTTTTTTTAATACCTTAGTCTGTTCAGCATTTGCTCTGACTGTCCAATGCACTTTAATTCAACAAGGCTAGGTCAGGATATGACACATCATCTAAATAGTGGGGACATAAAGATAATAGGAGGTATTCGATGAATGTCTGCTGGATTCATGGTTTTTTGAATTTAGGCTTTCAGACAATGTCCTTGTTATCATTCCTTAAGGTTTTTAACTCCCAGCCTTGTAGAGAGCTGGGTGATTTTCATGATATACTAGAAACACCTCTGTGGTCTTATTCATGTATTCACAGCTCCTTGTTTCTTACCAGTAGGGGCATGTTCTTGCAGTGTCACTTAGAACATCTCTAGCCCCTACCTATAGTCCAGAGAATCATTTCAGGAGCTCTAGTTGATTCTTTTGAGGCTTCCAGTGGGACGACCACTCTTGCCATAAATGGTCCATACCCAGAGTCTCCTGAAATTAACCTTAGAAATAAGTCATACACATCTACATTGAAAAACAAGGCATATAACTCTAAGATCTGATAATTTTTCTAAAGTATGTAAGAAATTGAGGAAAAAGATATATTTACCAATTCTTTCGTATTACAAATAAATATCTTTGAGTATTTTATGAAGTCATTTATCTGCCAACAGTGATAGCTTACCTTTATCTCATACTCTAAGAGGGCCTTGTTAGACACAGGTATTAAAGTAGAGGAGGAGAAAATATGGAATAGTCAACCTGGGATAAAATGGAAGTTAGAGGACTTAAAAGGGCTGATATGTAGAAGATACACTAAGGAAAGGATTGGGAAAGATGTTGAGAAAGATAAAGTCCATCTTTAACCTCAGCCCAATGAAATCCAGCAATAGTGATGAGGAAAATGTTTTTAAGATTTCACATGAACCTGTAACTTATTGCTTTGTTTTGTGTGTACTCCCAGTAATTTGAAAAAAATTTCATAGTGTTTTAGAAAATATGTTTACTTCTTTAGAGAGAAGAGTGAAATGCTAAAACTGGTAGAACTGGATCCCACTCCTCCATGGCACAAAAGAAAGTTCCAGTTAAAAAAAAATTAACCAAAGCAAGAAAAGATGGGGACAGGTCTTAAACTCTTCTGAAAAAGGTGATAGAGACAGAGAGAGCTCTTCTGGGTTCAGAAGTAGATTTGGGAAAATTAAGGCCAACAGTATTCCTAAGTGATTGAGTGAATTCTGTCTTTTTACTCTGGATTGTTGATGATTTGACATTATGGGGCCTTGCTTATCCTGGGATGACTGCCCATACCTCCCTTCCCAGGATGAGTCAATTCCTAGAGCTAATAAAGAACTTGCCAGACCTGGAGTTGACAAATACCCCATTATAAAATGGGCAAAAGATATGAACAGACACTTCCCAAAGGAAGACATCCGAGCAGCCAACAGATACATGAAGAAATGTTCAACCTCACTAATCATCAGGGAGATGCAAATCAAAACCACACTGAGATACCACCTAACTCCAGTCAGAATAGCAATTATCAATAACTCAAAAAATAACAGTTGTTGGAGAGGGAGTGACGAAAAGGGAACACTTCTACATTGTTGGTGGGAGTGTAAACTAGTGCAACCTCTGTGGAAAGCAGTGTGGCGATTCTTAAAAGCTCTAAATACCAACCTCCCATATGACCCCGCAATCCCCCTACTGGGAATATACCCTGAAGAACTCAAATCACTCCATCACAAAGATACCTGCATACAAATGTTTATCGCAGCATTGTTCACAACAGCAAAAACCTGGAACCAACCATGCTGTCCATCAAAAGAGGACTAGATTTAAAAATGTGGTACATATATACGATGGAATACTATGCAGCCATAAAAAAGAACAAAATCATGAATTTTGCAGCAACCTGGATGGAACTGGAGTCTATAATACTAAGTGACCTCTCATAAAAACAAAGATCTGAGTATCACATGTTCTCACTCATTTAGTGAACCTTGATCATCCAACGTACTACCATAAGAAAATGACTGACAGTGGTGGGAAACTATGGGGGGAGGGGAAGGGGGATGGGACTAATGGTAGTAAACATCTGTTTGGGGACGGGGAGACACCTCTTATCAACAAGGGGGCCTGAACGAAGCATATTTGTATACCTAACCCTTAACTGTACCCCCACAATATCATAATAAAAAATATTGATTAAAAAAAAAAACTTGCCTGCAAGTATGCCTCTTATATGCAAACCAAGAAATCCAGAGCCCAGACCCCCTTTATGGCGCTATTTTACTCTGGGTTACTATTCCTCTACCCTAATCACCACAAGCCAGGTACTAGACAACTAGAAAGAGCCCCTTTGCCTTCAAGTTCACTGAAATTATTCCAACTAGTCAATCCTAAATCAGATTATCTTGCTCACCATTCCTTCCTGCTGAAACCACAACAAGGGCTCCTACCCATGTTTTCACTTAGAGTCATCTGACTCCAAACTGATCCTGGTGCTTCCCCTTGCCCTTTCCCCTTCCACATGCCTCTTCCCTTGGGATCTGGGAGTAAAACAAACTGTCTTTTTAGTGATGACTGTCTCCTGATCTATTGACCCCATCATGCCCGAATAATAATGGGACCTACTTTTTATACAGCAATTTCAAAACAAATGGTCCTTCCTCTGTCCTCCACAGTCATGGACAGCAAGAGTTCTGGGTACTCTTCTGGTGACAACTTCCACTGTTTTCTCTTTTTCATTTTGGAAAAGATAAGAATTAGGTTGTTTAAAAACTGCTTTATGATAGTTTTTGCTTAAGAATATTTAACAACCAGGCTCGGTGACTCAGCCTGTAATCCTGCGCCTTTGGGAGGCTGAGGTGAGTGGATTGCCTGAGCCCGCGGGTTCGAGACCCACCTGGGCAGGGAGACCTCATCTCTACAATAAATCAAAAAATCAGCCGGGCGTGGTAGCGCATGCCTGTAATTCCGGCGACTTGGAAGGCTGAGGCGGAAGGATCGCCGGAGCCCAGCAGGTCGAGGCTGCGGTGGCCAGGAGCGGCCACTGCACTCCAAAGTGAGACTCCAACTCAAAAGAAAAAAAAAAAAAAAAAAAGAATATTTAATATTGATTCATGCTATCAAGATTTTGTTGCATATCCATACCCAATAGTATTTTAAGCATAATAACTCATATTTACCTATTACAAATTTCTGATTCAACCTAATTTCAAAAGTAACCCTCGGCATACTTAGTATTATATAGATCCAGATCGCCTCCATTTTCTTACCTTATACCTTTGTTGTGTCCCCAGGGAGGGCACTCCATGGGCAGGTGGGACTTGTTCCAGATCCACAGGTGAACCTAATCAGGAGATACTTAAGGTTCTATAATGCAATACCCTGAGTATCCAGAAGGAAGTCATCCTTGTCCCTTGTCAATCCTCAACCCTTGCTCAAATTCTGGCAGCTGCTTTAGTCCTGAGTCCTTTCTCAGTGCTGCCTTGATGTCGGTATCTAATTCCAGGGTCCACCTCAGTTTTATTAGTCTTTTGCTACATCTGCTAAACGCTGGAATCTCACTCCTGAACCTCAGACCTTGGCCTGGGATCTCAGAAATAGTAGATATAATTCTCTGTAGCATTGACCATTCTCCTAGATACCTAAGTATCTAATGCTTCCAACTCTCCTGTCTCCATGGTCTGCCTGCCTTTCTTTCTCCTCTAATAATTATAAAACATTCTAAGTAAGGGCAGCTTTGGCCCTCTCTTGACAAGTCCAATGCTAGCTCTCTCCTCAAAATCAGAGTGGGTCTACTTTGGCACCTCTGACTAAAATACGTCACTGGGTAAATCTATTCTTATCCATGCTATGATTTAAAATTATTCTGTATATTAAAAATTTAAATATGGTCATTGTCTTACCTTGTTTAGTATTTTACATTTTGAAAAAGATCAAATATTGGCAAAAAGGCAGCTATGTTTTGCTGTCCTTATTTGTAGATTATATATAGGGATTAATATTATTGACCTTTGATTAAATATATCACTTTAATTCATTGGAAAAGCATTCTTGTTTATAAATTATGAGTGTTGTTTTTGTTTTAGAATCAAACAAATGTGGGTTTTCATCTCAATTTGATACTAGTCTAGTTCATGAACCTTTTAGAACCTCAGTTTCCTTTTCTATAAATTAAAGACTATATGGCTTATAAGTATTTGTTATATGGAGTACTCTTTAATGACAGCTGTTATTTTATCCCTAGCTACTTATAATGGTTATATTCTGGAAAACACATTGATTAATACATATATTAATATATTCCAACAGAATTTTGAGATATAAGAAAAATCATTTTACCAATTGAGAAATTCATATTTATCAATAACTTTCACCATATTTTTTTTCATATGGAGTTTTTAAGTTGGTCCCAATACATTTGTGCCTTTATGATTATATATTTTAACTTTTTTCAGAGAATAATAGACTGTATCTCTTCAATGTCATCTTGACAGAGAAATTGACATCTATTTTGTCATCCCATTCACAATATGCTTTCTACATTAGTAGTACATTTTGGATAGGTTTAAGGTCCTCTAATAATCCTGCTGGCAAAAAAATTTAAGCATAAGATTAAGAGCAGAAAGGCCAACCAAAAAGCCTAAGTTTGAGTCCTGATTCTTATTCCTGTGTTCTGAGACAGTATGAGACTTTAGAAAAGTCCATTCAATTCTTTCAGCCTCAATTTTATTATGTAAGACCTAAAAATAATAGCAAATACCTTACAACATTTCTAGGAAATAATTAAATCATATAATATAGGTAAAATTACTTTGTAAGTATAAATAAAATTAATAATGTAGTATATTAAACTTTCTTCTTTACTATTATATACAAACCTAAAGGGAAATTATGTGAAACAGCAAAAAATAAATAAATAAAACTGAGTCAATATACATAACAATACAAAAGGAAAAAATTTAATTCTTGTTGATAGAAAATGGATACTTTTAAGGAAAAGACTTTCAAATTGTTAATATAATAAATGAGGCAATGTTTTCTGGGAAGTTGGGACCTTTGTTCTAAAAGTGGCTTCTGAGGCTGGCAGAAACTCTCATGTGTGTGTGGTGTGTGAGTGTGTGTGTGTGTGTGTGTGTGTGTGTGTGTGTGTTTTGACGGATCGTGGTGTCCTCAAATATACAGGAAACTATGAGATCTTAATTCCCAATTCAGCCACTGAGAAATTAATGGAAAGCCATGGTGATCTGTTTCTGTTCACGTTCTTCATATTGAATGATGAAGATGATATGAGCCATGCCCTTTTTCCACCCTAAGAATATTCATTACAAGGAGTGCATTTAATTTTTCTTACAACCTGTGGCAAGAATAATCGACAGCCTTCACTTTTCTGTTACCTCATACTTTCAGTATTAATGTTCATAATTCTGAGGTTTGAGGGGTAAGCTTCTTGTGACCTCCCTGAATCCCTGGAGCTGCCAACCATACAGGAAGGATCTCACAATTCTGACCTATGGTGATCACTTTCTATAACAGGGAGAATGGTGAATCACCAGAATCTGTCCCCTATTCTTCCTGAGTGCACTGAAAGACGACATTTGAAAGAGTTTATTATAACTAGGCAGTGTCAAGGGACTAAGTTTAGCTAATTCAATGTAGGAGAAAGTGTCCCAATCCATAAAAACTCACACACAATCTCTCTGACCCTGCCTGCCTGCTGGATATAGACATTGAGCGGGGAACTTCAGGCCCCCAGGCAACAAGTAATCAACAAAATGAAGCAAAGTACAAGTTCTAGAATTGCCACGAAGAATGTTGCCTCTCAAGCACCTACATGAAACTGTTACATGAGCAAGAAACAAATTTCTGTTGTTTTATACCACTAGATTTTGGTTTTGTCTACCATGACATTTAGTGTATCCTAATATATTCTGTCAAAGATCACATTTGCCAGAAGGGTACTCCAAGTTTGACTAAAGCTTAAACGCAAAACTTTGACTTAAACACAATATTTAAAGCTCATGCATTACATTAATGGAAAGAGATTAACGTCAGTTAGTCAATAACTCTGGAAGTGAGTTCTGCTTATCAGGGACCTGTTAACATGAAAAACTTCCAGGGATTATCCATGAATCTGTCAATGAGAAAAGATGAAGTTTGCATGGACACATTTCTTATATGCAAAGAAAAACGAGGGGTTAATAAAATAAAAGCAAGTAAAGATACACAGGTGTATTAATAACTTGTACTCTAAATTTAATGAATAATGCCCAGTAGTCAGCTTAGAGTGTCTAAATCAGGGATAAACTGCTGGTGTAGTCAGAAGGCTGTGAGTTAATTGAAAAGCAGTTAGAGACTCTTACTAAAGAATGTCTAGCAGTGAGGCACAGGGAGCATCTAGTACAAATTCCTCGGACCAAGGATAACTGAGATCACTAAAAAATAACAGAGTATCTCCAGAAAGAAAAAGCTTACAGGAAATAGCTGCTTTTTGTTGATAATTTATAAATAGTCCCAGTATCTTAAATGAATGAATTAGAATTCTGCTCTTACAGTTTCTAAAAAAACAAAAAAACTTAGTTGCTAAAATTGCCAGAAAGTAGGATGGGATAAATACAGAGAAACATTCATCAGCTTCAACAATGTCCCAAGTGTACGTTTGATGAATTCTTATTCACGGTCTTAAAATGGAAGAGGGAGAGGGAATGGTAGATAGTAAACTGAGTTTTGTAAACATATACTTGAAATCTCAAACTGTAAGACTTGTGTAGTGTTCTGAATTCACCTGAAAAAGTAGTCTTAAAATTGCCCGAGTAAAAATGTAAGAATTGAAGGTCAGTGATGGAGAAGTTAAATAAGGAATACAATTCAGGAATGTCTAAGGGTTGTTCCTGCAGGGGTTGGAAAGTTTAATTTTGGAATTCCTGTTCTTGGAGACCCTTATTTCCTTTGTGTAGCATTATCTGCTGGAAAGTGACAGAGAACAGATGGCTGCTTTCAGAAGAGTCTGAGACAGCTGGTGAGATCACTGAACCTGGGAGGAAGTTAGGGCTGAAGAGATTTTCCGCAACCCTTGCAGGGCTGGGGTCAGAGCTGCAAAACCAGAGTTTTCATAAGCAAGTCCACGTGTTTCCAGATTCCCGTGCTTTACTCTCTGCTAATGACTTTTAATGTAAAAATGAAAACAGGCAAGACTTTAAGCTAAGTCTTTACATTTAAAAAAGTATTATTGTTTTGCAAAATTTTATTCAATATTGTAGCTGAGTTGTTAATGGGAAAAGCATATTCATCAAAGCTGTTGCTCACTGCGTTCTTTATAATGTCTCCTGTGTTATCACATTGTGTATCTAAAATGCTCTTTGCACTGTAACAGTGCCCTTGAATGGAATAAATTGTCGTTTTCACTGACATAGAGTGCAACTGCTATTGGAGAAAACTTTTAGGAAAAAAGTCCAGAATCTTTAAGATAAATGTTGTGGCTTTGGCACCATCCCCTACCTTGGGGGGATGGGGAGAGGTGAATCTCCTCTTTCTCTCTCTCTCTCTAATTTGCTTTCTAAATAAACTATATTTTCTAATCTAAAAAAGATAAATTTTGTGTGCTATGATAAAATAAATTACTCTTTAAAAGAGGTCCAACTTTGCTGGCTCTTCAGTAGTAACTAAACAATTTTTCCATATATCATCTTTATCATCTTGCATTTATACAGTCATGGGCCACATAACAACATTACTGTCAATGACAGAGAGTAGATATGACAGTGGTCCTAGAAGTTAATAATGGAGGACAAATAAAAGCCTGATATATGGCACTGGATACTGTCATTGTGGATCAAGTAGGGGATGTTACTGATATTCAGTAATGATGCTGAATATTTGTGTGTGTGTGTGTGTGTGTGCGCGCGCGCGCGCGCGTGTGTGTATATATATATACATATATATATATATGATGCTAGGTTTGTGTAAATATGCTCTATAATGTTTGCACAATGATGAAATTATCTAGTGATGTATTTCTCAGAATGTATTCCCATTGCTAAGTGACAAATAACTGTATATATGAACACACCTGCACACACACATCTATAGACACAAGGATTGATGATAGTGTGGCCTGCTAACCAACATAAAGCCATGCAAAAATAAAAACATAACAGGACTTACCCAAATGCATGCCCTAAAGTCTCCTTTAACACTCAGAATTAATTTATATTCCTTCTTCCATAATGGCACCATGGATTGGAGTTCTGTTTTATATGATTTCAAGTGGTGACATAGAGACTATATTTCACTCATTGGCCAATTTCTGTAGCCATTGTTCCACAGTTCACTTTGTTAGTTCTCGGGAAGACTTGGGAAAAGAAATTTGTGGTATCTCTTTTGGAAAAAATGGGTTCCTGTGAACATTCATCATATAAGTAAGGGTATGATTTATTTTCTTTCACATTTATATTGGCATATTACCAACTATTTTTCACTTACAATATATAAAATTGCCCTTAAAATATGTGTGGTGATTTTATTTTATTTATTTTTTAAATTTATTTTTAAATTTTAAAGATGTGGGGCACAATTCAGGGTTAGGTATACAAATGTTGATTATGCAGTTACCCTTGTTGATGAGGTGTGACCCTCCCTCCCCTAGCAGTTTCCCTCAACTGCCAATCCCACCCCCTCTCCCCTGACAGTTTCTCACTATTGTCAATTCCTTTCTAATAGTATTATGATAATTGTTCAAGGTCTGCTTATGAGTGAGAACATATGGTATTCTGTTTCTGTGATAGATCAGTGAGTATGATTGACTCGAAATCCATCCAAGTTGCTGTGAAGTTCATATATTTGTCCTTCTTTATGGCTGCATGATATTCCATTGTATATATGTAATGTGTGGTAATTTTAATAAGCCTAGAATATATATTGATTCTTAATATTTTGTAGTGCTTGCTTTATGTTTAGAGCTTATGCTATTTCTTTGGATAATATTGCAGGATTCCTGTTTTTCTGTAATCTCTATAATCAATGTATAGTTGGATATCAATCTAATTCATACATGCAATATAAACATATATGCTGAAATAACAGACATGTAAGAACTCAAAGTTACAAAGCAAGGTAAAAATGAAGTGATTTCAATCTATAGCATACAACTTACATTTTTCCATTTTTTATGATTTGGGTGGAACTCACCAATAAGACATTAGTTAGCCCATATGGGAATTTCTTCAAAAATATCCTTAATGATTTGGTAACACCCTAATTATGGGAAGTGATAAGGATCATTAATACAGGCAAATTGTCCATAGCACAGAAGAATTAGAGTGTAGACTGAACTGTAACACCTTGCCACAAAAGATGAGTCAGTCAGACTCACAGAGATTTATTATTCTGTCTTATTTCAGTGCTTTCCAAGTGTAGGCCCTCTTTACCCCATTACCTATAAACATACACACAAAATCTATTTTCAAAACGATATGACAGAAAATCCATATTACTATGCTAATAAAACAAAATCCTATAGTTAAATTGTGTGAAAAACATGACTAGAATGCCTGTGTGCCATTACTAGATCAATCTAGACTGAAGCAAAAAGATTTTTTTTAAAGCCCCAAGGTTTTCAGATACTGATGTTACTACTGCCTTTTTAAAGACAAGTATCTGTAAACTGAAGTGTAGCTCCAAATCATTATGAAATAGTAGCTTCTTTTTAAGCACTACTCTATCTTGCAAATAATAACTGACAGAAGCTTCATTTTTTAGAGCAAGTATAAATTTAATATAAAGCTTCAAAAAATCAAGAAGATTCTCATGAACTAACATCTTTGGATGACATACCAGAACTTCTTATTCTCGCTCCTGTGCATTTGAATGAACTTTGTCTTGAATGCCTTGTAAAAGCACAGGCATAGCTTAAGTGGCACTAGCAGTAATGGAGACTTGAAAGGAATGAACACCTTCAGAAAAAAGGAGGATTTTCCCCAGATTTATGAAGACTTTTGTTGCATTTTCCTTAGAATAACTAACTCAAGAAAAAAACAAAATGCAAGGTAGTATAGTATTAACAGAGGGCAACAATAAATGGGACATTCTAACTAAATCATCAAGAAATATATTATTTCTTGGTTACTGTTACTGGTTTCCTTTAATTCACTAGAAAATTGAGTTATTTTAGTCCATGGTGTATGTTTCTTTATTCTTGAATTTTCTGGGGACCCATACAGAGTGCTTTATTTAGGTCAGTGTCCAGTATATATTTAGGAAATTGTAGTGTGTTAAAATTGTACAACAATTCTTAGATTTTGAAGAATTACACTATAAAGTCTATTTTAATCAGTACATATACTAAAACTTCTACTGAAAGTATTAAAAGCAATTTATTTCATAATGTTACTATTCTTCCTAGAAAACAAATCAATGCAGATTTGGGTTTTCAGGAGTTGAAAGTTTCTCCAAAGAGCACACCTAGGACAGGGACTTTCGAATTGTTGTACAATTTTGGTATTCTTTGGAGGTATCTAAGTGGCTGATGGAGATGGTAACAGAGACTCCCACATTGACTGTAATCAGAGCAGTTGCACTTTTACTTGCTTTACATATCATAAGATCTTATTTAAAAACATGTGAAAATATAGTCTAATTGGTCTAGGGAAATAATTTATAACTATGTCTTCAAGAGCACAGATAATAAAAGTAGATAAATCAGACTTAATTTAACCAAAAAACCTCGGTACAAAAAATGAAGTAATCAACAGAGTGAACAGACAACCTGCAGAATGGTAGAAAATATTTGCAAACTATTCATCTGACAGAGGACTAATAGCCAGAATATACAAACAATAACAACAAAACACATTCCCATTAAAAAGTGAGCAAAGTACGTGAATAGACATTAAAAAAAATAAAAAGACAAACAAATGACCAACAAGTATATTAAAAAGTGCTCAACATCATTAATCACCAGGGAAGTGCAAATTAAAACCACAATGAGATATAACCCTAGTCTGAATGGCTATTATAAACAAAACAAATAAACAAACAGAAAGGTGTTGATGAGGTTATGGAAAAAAGGGAACTCATATACAATTGATGGGAATATAAATTAGTATAACCTCTATGGAAAACACTATGGAGATTTTTTTAAGAACTAAAAATAGAATTGCCATTTGATTCAGCAATCCCACAACTGGGTATCTACCCAAAGGAAAATAAAGCAATATACCTGCACTCATATGTTTATTGCAGTACTCTTCACTATGGCAAAGATATGGAATCAACCTAAATGTCCATCAGTAGATGAGTGGATAAAGTGTGTTATATACACACAGGACTACTATTCAGCCAATAAAAAGAATAAAAACTTGTCCTTTGCAGCAACATGGATGGAACTGAAAGTCATTGTCTTAAATGAGACAAATCAGGCACAAAAAGACAACCATCACATGCTCTTTCTCAAAAATGTTTATTAAAAATATGCGCACGTGGATGTAGTGAGTGGAATGACAGGCAATGGAGATTTGGAAGTTTGAGATAGTAGGAGGGGAGTAGATGATGAGAAAATACTTAGTGGATACAATGTACATTATTCAGATGATGGCTACCCTAAAAGCCCTAACTTGACCACTATACAATCTATGCAAGTAAAAAAATTGCAATGTTACTCATAAATTTGTACCAAGAATTAGTCTAAAAATACATTTCTAAGAATTCTTATTCAAATATTTGAAGTCCAGTAATACTTTTTAAGCTACTTATGCCTATAATGAATAAGTAAGAGCTACAGTTGTTTTTATAGTTGTATATATGTCTTACAACTTTTTCCACTACCAAAATCTTTATTAAAGTTACAGGTAAGCATTACTGACATTCATTTGTAATACGCCTGTGTGCAAGAACTTGTTGCCTGTGTCCTCTTTGACTGGTCAGTGCTCATGCTAAAGCAGTTGCTACATAGTTTCATATCACCACTCCTGTTACATACCATACAATTTTCATTCAATTTCATAGGTTGTCCTATCTGTGAATGTGCTGATAAGGTTTTTTAAACAATCACGAAAAACTGGCAAAAGGAACAAGCAAGAAGCAGCATACAAAGTGAAGATAGATGTTAAAACAAGGACTGTAGTTTAGTGGTCTCCATCAAATCACTTGATGGAAATCATTTGGTCAAAACCAAGCCAACCATAATTGTAACAGAGCATTTTTTCCAACTAATAGAGACTTCAACTCATTGAGATATGTTTGAGTACTTGGAAAGAAAAACTCCTTTGTAAGTCCAATTCCAGACTTCCTCTAATTTGTTTAGTCAGAAGTATTTAGTCTATATGGGGGAACAAGGTAGGGAAAAGGTGATTAGAATGGAAACTGCCTGTTTTAAAACATAAAATGTAAATACTGTGTAAGAATGTACAGTTTACAAGTACATGGAAGATGTCAGGACAATTCTTTGATTATGACTATCTTATTAATAAGGATGACTGATGGTATCCCAGTTTCAAAGAGACTAGGAAAACTAATCTTGAATTAGATTAAGTCAACATAGTAGGAAAAAATTACTTCCTACAGTCCTTGAGTAGGAGAGTTTTTGGAGGAGTGGTTAATAGAATAAATATAATATGAATGCAAGACTTTTTATATATATTATCTTATATAATATTCTTTAATTTTTATGTTAAAATGGTGAGTATTCTTTTTTGCTGATAAAAACAATGATTCCAGAAAGTTGATTATATTATTTCAGGTTGTATAGTTAGTACTTGGTGAAGAAAACTCAAACCCAAATCCTCTTATTCTAAGTGTAGTGCTATTTTTAAGTCAATATCATAGTCTCAGTTCCATTCTGGATACAAAAGAAAGTATTACTAGTTGATCTCTGCAATTCAGATATCATATGCTTTTTTTTTTCATGAAGATGAAGCAACCCTTAGTATAAAATGGATTTCTCACAGGTTTTAGATAGTAATAATTGAGACTACTCATGTAAACTGTGTAGATCATAAAAAATTGTGTTCCCTGAGCTAATTGCCATGACGAACTCACTTAGCAATGGCAAGACAATATCTGTGACTTCAGATATTGTAAACATAGACTAACAAATGCAACAATACATTCATTAAATTTTTAATTATACTTTCCCCCTGTACTACATGAGATCAAAACAGACAGGATTGCTTATTTAAACATGGGCAGTCACCAATACTGGAGATCAGGAAAAAGTTTATGTTAACATTGATGGCTCATTTTCCAACTGTCATAAATTCCTAACCAAATTTAAAACATTGCCCTCCTAAATTCAGCAATCTCAGACAGTTAAAAATATGTATTTGTTTTTGTTGTTGTTATCATTGCTTTTGAAAAGCAATAACTGTAAGTGTTAATGGCCTCTCTGCATAAAAAGTTTCATCATTCAAATTGAATCCTGTCTTTAAAAGAGAGAGAATGAACATATGAATAGTTATTTCTCTTAAATTACTATAATTTTTTTCTCAGAAGAAATAAAAATCAGTTTGATTTTATTATTATTAACAAAAGATAAGTGTCTCAGAGTCTTATCTACTAATTTAAACTGAAATGTTTGAAAAAAAGTCATAATAAATGCAGGAAAAATGGTATTCTTTTAGAGAACTGTCAAGAAAATATAAATAATAAATGAAGTAACAAAGGAACATTAATAAAAGAATGAGTTAGAAACACACAATACTGTGTCAAATTACACTGCATTGGATAAACAAATTCAGTGAATCGTGTTCCGACTGACAAAGTACTTAACCAAAGGAAAAATGTGAAAGTGAACAAAAGAAATACATCCCAAGGAGCTAGAAGGATCGGAGTGACAGTTGGGTAGATGACATGTACCAGGGAGTGAAGGAATTGTATGTTTGAGCAAGTCATGTGTCAAATCTGCAAGGGACTGAATGTTATTCAGACTCTGAAAGATAAAGATAGAAATGTATTACCAAAAGAATAATACCCAAAATAAAACTGAATGAGGCATCTGATTATTAAACAAGCTAAAGCTATGAAATTTGCACTGAAAGTCAGCTTTACAGAAAAGATATTGGATAATGTCCACCAAAAATGCATGAGTCTAATCATGTACAAAAATAAAGCAGTTATTGATGCTGAACCTATGTAAATAACCTAATAAAATGGATGTTTTCTTGTCCCCAAGGTACCCTAGCCTGCCAAAAATTCTGAAAAGATAAATGTCAATTTGTACCCCAAAAGAGTTGTAAAACATTTATTTGAAAATGTATTAAGTAAATAGGTTATGATGATTTAGTATAAAATGCCACATGTTCAGGTTGGCTACTTGCAATAAATTATAAGAAAGGAACGGTGCATAGAAGCACATAACAGTAAAATCATTCTTAAATATCAAGTTTTTCCATTGCACAAATTACTCAAATATTTGGTATTCCAGGAAAATAAAAGCTGCTTATTGCTTCATTAACTGAGCTGAGCTACCCCATTGCTTCTGCAGTTAATAACTATAGACAGGGTTAAATATCTTGGGTACATGAAGCGTATAATATTTTGTTTTTCTTAGGTTGGAGAGAAGATAAGGCATTAAAACTAATGCAGTGGTCTCTACCTGGTAACTCTGAATTTCATTTAAAAAATATCATCTTCATTTAATACTTGACTACATAAATTAATGCAACTGGTAATCAAGGGACGGTAAATCTTTAGGAACACTTGGTCATGCTGAGGAAAAGTCAACTTTAAATCAGAGAACTAGATGTCTTGAGCTCAGTTACCTACTCTTATAAAAAGATAGTTTTTGCCTTGAAAATGTGACTGTATTCTATACACTTTTCCCAGTTGACAGTTCAACAGTTGCCCAAGAAAAACCTTGGGTGTAATCGTGGGCTCTTTTTCTCCCTTAACATTAACTGATTTCATCACTTTTGTCAACACCATATCTTTCCTGAATTATTATAACAGATCCTAACATTGATGTTTCTGCTTGCTGCCTTGCCCTTGGCCAATACCTGTGCTGTCATTGAATAGTACTTTATCAGGTACTCGTGCTAGGTAATATATTTTTAAGGAACAGGAATAGCATTATCAATACTATTACATCCTAATATCTAGGACTTATTGTGCACTAGCTCAATATTTTTTAAATTAAATAATGAATAAACAGCCAAATAGATGTTGGGAAAGTCCTATACCTATGAGAACAAAATTATAAATGATAATTAGTACAAAGAAATTTTACTTCTAGAAGTATACTTTGAGTACATCATGAAGTAGGTGCATTTTCATCATTGTTCATAAAATTTAATGTGAATTCACAGCATTACCTTATGGGAAAATTCAGATTGAGTTTCAAATAACTGAATAATTCCAGTCACAAAGTAGGGCTTTTCTATGTTTAAAAGAAATTGTAGGTATTACAACTAATAAGGTCCATAGAAATCATGAAGGACAAGAGATAAATAAAAAACAAACTTTTCTTCCCTGAAGTTAGAATGTCATAGCAGACAAGCAGAAATAAATGATTAATATAGAATCTGGGAAAATGGAGGGCATATCCAAATAAATAATCACAGATATAGACTGTATGGTTTTCATTTTCAACTTGACAAGTGAGAGGTACCACCTCACCATAGAATCGTTGGTGGGTATTGTTCTTAAAATCCTCCAGTTGTGGGGCTTTTTTCTTTTCTTTTTGTTCCTATCTTAACTGGCAGGCTGTAAATAAATGTTGACATGACATTACTGTGTGTCCGTTCCACTCCACCAATTTTAGGATTTTTTTTCTATTTCCTGAGAAAGACAGTACACGATAGCAAAGGAAAAGGTAGTAGGAAGTTTTTTTTGTTTGTTTTTCTTAATTTCTTGGGAGCTCAGCTATGAATTGGGATGCTTGGCTGAAAAAGATTAATGATAACTGGAATGGCTTAGGACTCTCCCTAATTTCTTTATCAACGAAATAACAGTGGAGATGGGGTAGCCCTAAAACACTGCACTTCTTCCATGACTTTATTAAGATTTGTCAAAGCCTAGAAGTGAGGGTGGTCTTTTATAATCTTCTAATGTCCAATGGACTTTCAAATACTTTCAATCACATATTCTCTGGGGAGCAACTCAGTAACAACTTTGATCAAGAGGCTTGTTGAGGTGAACTGCATGCACCTAAAGAAAATGAATGCGGTCAGCGGCAGCGGGGATGGCGGAGTCGCTGAACCTGAGCGAGGAGTGGCGCCGCGGCCCGGCAGTCTCCGCCTTTGCATCTTTGAAATTAGTCAAGATGGCAGTCTCTAAAAGATTGGTCCACAGGACTAGTCTTGAGTTTCTGCTATGAAACCTCCAAGTGTTTTGAAAAGCCCTGATGACATCGGATGCCCTCCAGGGGGCCAAGATGGGTCGTCGTGCTCAACAGGAGTCAGAGCAGGACTAGAATCACTTCAGTGGCCAGAATTCCTCTTTGACTCTGGCTAGAGAGACTTCCCCTCCTAAGCCACCTCGCCGACAGGGAGGCTGGGCAGATGATTTCACGAAGGCTTCAAAGTTGAGAAGGAATGTATCTGAAGACAGAGAAGATGATCGCTTCAGACAGCAGAACCTGGATGGATATAATGATGAAGATGGCTGTCTGCTGTGTCTGCCGTTGGTCACTTGGGACAGCATGGTGGCCACCTGGGAGGACACACTTGAGGACTGAAGGAGGCAGGCAGTGTCTGCAGGCGCTCGCGGCTGGGAGGTGGTCAGGGGGCATGTGCACCAAGGGAATTGTGTTTGAAAACATAAAATTCAGGAAAAAAGATTTTGGAGTTCCTTGGCAGAAATTTCCAAGTGGAAACCCAAGAAAACAATTCAAGTCCTGATCCACAGAAGGCTTGCTTGCCTCACATTCTTCTGTGGACTTTCCCCACTGTCTCTCAAATCTCTTTCCAATTCCCTCCAGAGGATTCTGGAATCCTCCTTGCTCCACATTTTCATGTGGAGATGCTGCATGTCAAGGAATTGCTGTTCAGTGTTATAGCAACACCCTCTCAAGGTGATGCTTGTGCGCATTCTCAATACGTGTGATCAGAAGTTTGTGCTGCCTGCCACTAAAGCACCAGTCACCTCTGGATCAGAGTCTAGCAGCCTTGAGGAGTGGCATGGGCCAGTCACCATGCTGGTCCTTTGACATGTTAAGAATTGGAGGCTTAGAGATTATCATACAAGATAGTAGGACTCAGCCAGGTTCGGTGGCTCAGCCTGTAATCCCGCGAGGCTGAGGTGAGTGGATTGCCTGAGCCCGCGGGTTCGAGACCCGCCTGGGCAGCAAGATCTCATCTCTACAAAAAAAAAAAAAAAAAAAAAAAAAAAAAAAAATCAGCCGGGCGTGGTAGTGCATGCCTGTAATTCCGGCTACTTGGAAGGCTGAGGTGGAAGGATCGCCGGAGCCCAGCAGGTCGAGGTTGCGGTGGCCGGGAGTGGCCACTGCACTCCAGTCTGGGCGACCGAGTGAGACTCCAACTCAAAACAAACAAACAAACAAAAAGATAGTAGGACTCACAGAGAGGCAGAAAGACTGTTTTACGTGCCTCACTGGGGGACACTCTGCTCTCATGCCACGGCATCCCCCGATGTCACGACTGTCATCATCGTTTGCCACCACCACCATGCCTGTCATGTTGTCTCTTATTTAATGCTCAAAACAAATTAGCAGGGAAGTTTAAAAAAAAAAAGAAGATGAATGCATGGGAGAGCACTATTTAATCACTGCACAAAATCATCACTGCTAATTATTAATCCCATTTGATAACACCCCAGAATACCATAATTCCTTCAACAATTGTAAAATTTTCCAATTCAAACTGAAGCTAATTTGTTTTCATTGAAAGACTATTTGGCATTTCAAATTTTATAGAAACCAAAGACATAAGAAGAGAACAGGTAAATTTGAAAGAAGAAAGGAAAAAAGATTAAATCAAGTAAAGATAAGTAGCTACAATTCTACAAATGGTGGTATATCACTAGTCGGCTATAGAAGAATACTCAGAGAAACTCATTAACAGTAATTTTGGTAAAACAAATTGGTCAAAGACTATCTCTAAGGAAGAAGCAAACATTCAGTCATTAGGTCATAGACGTTCCTTGTGGCAAATGGTGCAAATCAATTTTTATGTTCTAAATAGTTATTAACCTACTTAAAATGCAAATATAAAGAAACCAAGTTTGATTATTCAACAAATAATTCTCAAGAGCAATTTTACTCATAGAGACTTAATATCAACTAACATTTAATCTTAAGAAATATTTTTAGCCACTTAAGACTTTCAAACTCTGTGTATGCAGAGATGTACAAAACAACATTTTAATTTACATTATACATATTTTCAAGGAACTATGAAGAATTCTTAAAGTATCTGGCTCACTGAATTTCACCAGCTGTTGTATAAAATTCCTTTACCTAAAAAAAATGTGAAAGACAGTTGTGAATTTCGTGGTGTATTTTCCTGAGCATAAGGACATTATGTTCATTCTGGTCTATTTTGTATAAGTGCAGTAATGACTATTTGATAGAAGAAACAACTACATGTGAATACAATGTTAAGATTTGCCATGTTATAGTTTGCATGAAGTTTGTAGCAAGTTTTAATTAATTTAGCTCAAAAAGTATATGAACAGGATTTATAATCTCCAAATAAAGAATTGTGTAAACTCAAACAACTAAATCCTTCATTGATGATGGAGAAAATGTCTTTGTGATCCTTTGAAGGTTGTGACATATTATAATTTTTCATCTATTAATCAGCAGTTTTACTGATTATCTGTTATGTGTATAACACTATGCTGTCTCTTTTGTGTTTGTGTTTGTTTATTTTCAGTACATATTTTGAAGACAGAATATAATTTAATATTTCCAATTTTCAACTGTCAATTGGACACATATAGGCTCCCATTTACCCCTATTTTTGTAAAACAGAGGAACACTAACTTAAAAACGTTTAGTTACCAGTTGCCCACTGCCTCATTAAATACTCTCCTGTTTAATGGTTACATTCTAATTCTGAGGAATCCTTTTCTCACATTGAACAGGATATGTCCCTTTAATATTATTCCATGGCTTTTGTATTGACTTCTAGAGCCAGAGATAATCTAATTTACTAAAATAAAACGGCTCTTTCAAATATTTAAGGAAACTTGTGCCACTTCCCTGACTAATTTAGTGTTCTAAACATGAAACAGATATGATTTCCAGATACTTTGCACCTCTAGTCAGTGTTACTTTACATTCACATTTCCCAAAACACTATTAAAATCCAGTGTAGTTAGAAAGTTAGAGGAATAATTCAGATATGGATAATCTGATGGTTGCTTGGGCCAGGATGGTAACTGAAAGGTAGTGAGAAATATATGACAGACATACTTTAGTGACAGAAGTGACAGGATTCTTCTTATAGATGAGAGTTTGATGCAAGAAAGAGGGAAATAAAGAATGATGCCATATTTTGCCTGGACAGCTAAGAGGATGGAGTGACTATTGCTGAGTCAGGAAAGACCATGAGAGCTTCAGATTTGATTGTAAGATAGGAGTCAGAAACTCAGTTTTAGAAATAATAACTTTGAGAAGGCTAGTCAGCATACAAGTGAAGATGTTGGGTAAGCCATTGAACATATGTTTGGCATTTAGTGGAAATAAAACATTAATAAGGCTAAATAAATAATTTTGAGTTATCTCAAATATATGATATTTTAAAACCATGAAACTGATAAAGCTTCCAAATGAGTATAGACAGATTGAAAAGTTTAAAAATACAGTGGGTTTGGACACTTCAACAGTAAAGAAAATACATAATAAAGAATTATCTATGCTCTTTGAAAAAAGAGACTTTTATGATATTAATTCTGTCTTTTAACACATTCATCCATACTTAGACCCCCTATAAGCTCAGCTAACTCTAACACATCCAAATTTAGCCTAATCTGCTTCTGAATTAATTTGGAATTGAAAATAACTTAACGAATCCTTAAAAAGCAGAGCAGAATTTGATTTACTGCACTGAGTCCTCAAGACAATGGGGTAGGAGAAAAATCAGATACTTTTAATTTAAGAACAGAATCTAAAAGAAGTCAAAAATAGTTTGGGGCTCACAAATGATATCCAAGCCTTGAGATTGTAATAGTTAATGTTTCCATATCAAATTATCTGTTTTCTGTTACATTGTAAATGAGTACATTTAACTTTCAGTATAACAAAATAAGACAGGACACTAGGAATGAAAGGTCAGGACAATATATCTGCTCACAAGAGCCCAGTTTATCTAGATACTATTGTTGTCTATATCTGCTCCAGACATTTCCTGTAACAATTTAAAAGCTCATCAATCAAATTTATTCCTATACATAAAACACATATAAGGTAAAGTGAATAGGAAATCCTTTTCAGCATTTACAGTCCTGTCCGTTTGGCAGTATTTTGTAATCAGTAACATATTTCACTTAAGATGGCTGGTGCTCTATTTGGAAAATGATTATGTTGAGTTTGGTGATACAGTTTTGATCATTCTGTCTTCATTGCTGAGCCAGGTCAACCCATGAGATAATAGTATAAGCTAGTTCCAAGAATTCTTTTAAAAATTAAAATATTTTACTAATGACCTTAAACCAAATGAGACACAAAAAGCAAAAATGTTAAGCAGAAAAGTTTCATCAATTCAATTATGTCACACTGAAAATCTTAAAATAGTACAAAGCTAAAACTAGACACTAAACATATTTAAGACATGCATAGAAAACAATAAAAGATATCTAGAACATATTTATAATAATAAATTATGTATAATATGAAAAAGATCCATAGAAAAGTGGTACAAACTGGACATTTACAAAAGACAATGCAAGAATGGTCAATAAACAAATAGTAAGATATTCAATTTCATGAATAATCAGGGAAATGCAAATTAAGAGTAAGAGACAATAGCTTAGCAGTGAAACTGGCAAATGTATTAGTTTAGCAACCCAAGTGTAGACAAGGATATAGGCAAATGGATATTCTCAAACTTCCCTTGTTGGAAGGGATAGCAGTATAATCTCTTTTCAGAACAATTTAGCAATATCTAATAAAACTGAAAAACTCCCATATCCTACAGTGGAGCATTTCTCTTTGAAGTATTTAGACTTGAGAAACTTTTGAACACCTATTCAAGGAGACATATTCACAAATACCCATTGTGGCATTTTTGGAATTTTAAAAACTGAAAGCAATCTAAATGCTACCAACAGTTGAATAGATAAATAAATCATGATATGTTTATATGATGAGATAGATACCTTAAGTATAATGCTAATCGAAAAGGAATTAGTTGTAAACTGGCAGGTAAACGTAATATGATTTTGATAATGTAACAAAACTTAAAAATCCACAAAATACTAGTACCTCCTTTCATGGGCATTTAACTATGGTAAAATGTATAAAGAAATATATATGAACAATAAATAAACCTTATGATGGTGATTGCTTCTAAAAAGGAAGGAAGAAGAATGGTTTTGGTAAAATATGTAGCCAAATACTGTTGAGTTTATTTACTTAAAAAAAGATCTGAAGCAAATGCTGTAAATCACTGACATTTATTACTTTCAAATGGTAATATATGCAAACTTATAGTTATGTATTTTTATTAAACATGTTAATTTAGAAATTGTTATATTACACACTTATAATTATGTGTGTTTAGAACAGTATGTAGTGTTAAAATTGTGTCCATTTTTAAAAAAGTTACAGTACAACTGCCCCTTTACTGACCATGTTAATACCAAAAGTTTCCAGCAAAAATGCATTTTGCCCAGATTCTACATGCTCCTGGTAACTTTGACCCACCTTTAGCCTACACTTCTTTGATAGCTCCACACACTCACAGCAAGACTTTTTCCCCTCTCCAGCATTCACAGGCTCTCTATCCCTGTCCACTGGCCTAACTATCAGGATTATTTCATCACTCTACTTATTCTTGCTTACCTTTGCTACCATGACAAGCCTAAGAGATATTCCATGACAAGCCTAAGAGACAACTAGGCTGATATTTCCTAGCTGTCTCTTATACCCAGAAACCCATGTTCATGTAGCTTTCTATATTTCTCCTCCTCCTCCTCCTCCTCCTTCTTCTTCTTCTTCTTTTCCTGTACCCCTTATTCTAATCATATGTTCTACCCCTTCCCAACTCTTACAATCCATTCAGGATGGGAACCTCTAGAACTCATGATTGGCTACCAGCGAATCTCTCTGTCATCTCTACCTACTCTGCAACTTCCCTTCACCTTCTTCCTTTAATTAAAATCTGTCCCTCCCTGGGGATATGCATTCCTCTGTAGTTTTTTCAAATGGTGGCTTTCTCTCACACATGCCTGTTTGACAGACTCTCCTTGCTTTTCATCTCTACCTCTAGCTACTCTTCACTCTTTCTGGAAATCTCCAGCATGCTCCAATCTCATGCATTATACTCTATTGTCTTAACACTTTTTGTTGCAGATATTTCAATGACAGTGGGTGACTCCCACTGCCCTCCATCCCTTAGTGAATTTAGCTCTTGAAGAAACCCTTAAAAAATTCTTTTTGCATTGATTAAATTTGATATTCTCATGGATGATCCTTTGAATCCTCTTCAATCTTTGGATCCCTTCCTTCCAATGTCTTTGTTCTTCAGCAATTACTGTACCCCTCCTTAATCTCAATACTAAATTCTCATTCTCTGACCACCACTTCTATATATTCTCTGACTTAAAAATACTTTATTCATACCTGACTGTGATATTCATTTATCTGCCCGTTTTCCTTATCCCTCACCACCTCATGTCTCTACTTCTCTCAATATCTAGGTAAGATATTGTAATCTGTCACAAATTTATTTCCTTGCTTATATCCACAAACTTTCTGTCCCTCCCTCTTTTCTTATGTAGTCATGTACCTCATAACAAAGATTTTTTCATATCTCATAACAAAGATTTTGTCAGTGATGGACCATAGTGTCTCATAAAATTATAAAGTTGTCACCTATAATGTCAGCATTTTGGGAGGTGGAGGCAAGAGGATTGCCTGGGCCTAGGGGCTCGAGACCAGTCTGGGCAATTTGGTGAGACCTTGGCTCTCCAATAAAAAAAAAAAATTAGCTGGGCATGGTGGTGTGTGACTGTAGTTTCAACTACTTGGCAGATTGAGGTAAAAAGAAAGCTTGAGCGCAGCAGGTTGAAGCTGCAGTGGTCGTGAGTGTGCTACTGCACTCTAGCCTGGACAACAGAGTGAGACTCCAACACAAGTAAATAAATGAAATTGTATTTTCTGTATCTTTTCTATGTTACCATACAAAATTACCGTTGTGTTACAATTGTCTGTAGTGGGACCAGACATAGTGGCTCATGCCTGCAATCCCAGCATTTTGGGATGCTGAAACAGGAGGATAGCTTGAGCCCAGGAGTTTGAGACCAGCCTAGGCAACATAGCAAAGCCTTGTTTCTACAAATAAAATAAAATAAAATAAAAATTAGCAGGGCATGGTGGCACACGCCTACAGTCCCAGCCACTAAGGAGGCTGAGGCAGAATGATCGCCTGCACCCAGGAGGTCAAGGATGTGATGAACCGTGATCATACTACTTCACTTCAGCTTTGATGACAGGGTGAGATCTTGACCCCCCCTCAAAAAAAGACAATTGCCCATAGTATTCAGTACAGTAACATGCTGTTCAGGTTTGTGGCCTAGGAGCAATAAGCTAGACAGTATAGCATAGGTGTGTAGTAGGCTATATATATATGCTATATATATAGCATAGGTGTGTAGTAGGCTATATATAGCATAGGTGTGTAGTAGGCTATATATATATATATATATATATATATATATATATATAATACCTAGGTTTGTGTAAGTACACTGATGTTCATTCTCACAATAACAAATTGCCTAACAGCACATTTCTCAGAACATATCTCATTGTTAAGAAACACATAACTATAGTTCTCTCATAAAACTCCAAGCTTGATTAAATCTAACTTTTCATGTCCTTTGCACATAAACAAAGACAGATGGACTTTTCTGGGGAAAAAAAATAATAAGGTTGTTTCCTACATTATATTGATGATCATTCATTTTAAGTGGCTTTTTAAGTGCTGCCAAGACATTTGTGACAGGAAAAAAAATGGTTCCCCCCAAATATCTATGTACTAATCCCTGGAATCAGTAAATATGCTACCTTATATGGGAAAAAGGACTTCACAGATGTAATTAAATTAAAGACCTTGAGATAGGGAGATTATCTTGGATGACCTTATCTGGGTAGGTCCAATCTAGCCACATCAGTCCTTAAAAGTGAAAGAAAAGGGCAGAGTAGTAGGTTAGAGATATGATCTGAAGGCTTGATTCCCCCATTGTTGGCTTTGAAAATGGAGCCAGGTGCCAAGGAATGCAAGAGACCTCTAGAAGGTGGACAAGACAAGAAAAGGGATTTTCCCCTAAAACCTTTAGAAAGAAAACTAGTTCTGTCAACACATTGATCTTAGCCTAAGGAGACCTGTATTGGACTTCTGTCCTATAGAATTGTAAGATACTAAGTTTGTACTGTTTTAAGCCACTAAATTTATGGTAAATTTATAGGACAGTAATAGAAAACTAATTCAACACAATACCAGATCTTCCTGCTCCATTTATTGTCCCACACTTCTAAAGCATCTTCTCTCTTGAAAACGTCAATCTTCCTTCTCTGTGGTCATGCCAGCAAAGAAAGACATAACTATTTCTTCCTATTGCAGTGAGAATAAAGAAAGGAGAAGAGAGATTTCTCATGCTCCCACAACCACATGTATCAATCTATCTGCCTTTACACCTAAATACCCTGCATTCTCTCCTGTTGCTAGCAGCCAAATGTGATGTCATTTGAGGGTATCACTCTAGAAATAAACAACTGGATCATTACAAAAAATAACAATATCTAGTATCAGTTAAAAAAAAAAAGATTTTCTTATCACACATCCTTTTAACATTCACGGTGCAGACTCCCTTGATCCTCTTTCCTTCACTGGCTCTTCCTTCTCAGTCTTCTTTGTAGGTTTCTCCTGGTCTCTCTGTCCTCTAATTTTTGAATGCCTCAAGTTGGTTTTTCTGAAACTCCTTCCTTCTGTGATTCCATTCACTTCCTAGGATCTCACCTTTCACATAATTTGATGTATCATTTGTAAGTGACAACTACTCAATGTCACCTTCAATCTCATCCCTCTTTCCTAAAGTGATAATAATACCAACTTCCTCCCTAGCATTTCCCCTTGCATATTTAATTTTGCTTCTAAAACACAATTATTCTAATTGACTTCATTTTTCCACCTTCCTCTCTTGGTCTACACTACAAATGGCAGCCTCATTTTTTCATTATTTATATTAAATTATCTTGGGTTATCCTTGAGTGCTTTCTTGTGCATGCAATCCATAACAAATGCTGTTAGCTAGCTCTATATATTACATATATGCTCTCTTTTTCTACAGACATATTCCAAATCTGATCTCTTCTTGCCCCCTCCAGTTCCCTATTCATTCAACCTCCATCTAAATCCTAGATTACTATAGTGATCTTGTAGGTTATCTCCTGCTTTCAGTTCTTATCCCTCCAAATCAGGTGTTTCCACAGCAAATACAATTAACTTCTAAAACATGCATTTGATGACTTTGTTCCTCTGCTCATAACCTCCAGAAGCTTCTTCTCTCATTCAGAACAAAGCCAAAGTTCTCACAGCACCCTGCAGGGGTCAACATCATCTTCCCCTGCTTTACCTATCTCATCTCCTAGGATTCTGCCTCTTGCTCAGTGGATCCATATATTCTGGGCGTTTTGCATTTCTCATATACCCAAGCACTCTCTCACCTCATGGTTTCTGTATTTGCTCTCCTGACCACCTGGAACTCTTTGTCCTGACATTGGCATGGCTCGCTCCTTTACTTCATTTGGGTTCCCTGTTTACCTGCATAAAATAGCCACCATTTACTCTACCCACACAGGCACTTTTCATTTCTCTTACTCTCTTTATATTTCCTCATAGAACTTATTATCGTCTGTCAAACTAGATAATAACTTGTCTTTATTTACTATTTGCCTTCACTGCAAGATAATATGCTCTTTGAGAGAAGGAACATTTCCTGTTTTGTTTATTCCTATATTCTTAGCATTCAGAAAGATGCTTGGAAAATAATAGTATGCAATAATAATTATTTGAATGAATTCATAATTGCATGCCTTCTCAATGGTGTATGTTCTCGTCACAATATATATTAATAATTATCATGTATTTAAGACATTGACAACACCAAGAGAATGTCTGTTTTTTAAAGTAATGACTTTCAAAGTGTGGAGGTAGGTAGTGACAAGGGGTACAACCCAACCTCTACATTAAAGTATCGATTTAGCTTATATATATTCACAAATAACCAGTTAACAAAATCTCTCTGTCTACTTAATTTTCCTGAATATTGAGAAAAGTTTTTAACATGCTGCTTCACAAGGTAGATGATACTAGCAGAATGATGATTGCTCTGGACTAAATTGTGTTCTCTCAAATTTCAGATGTTAAGGCCTTAACCCCCATGTGATGATATTTGGATATGGGAACTTTGGAAGGTGGATGAGGTCATGAAGGTAGGACATTCATGACAGGATTGGTGGCTTAAGAGGAAAGAGCTGGAGGAGGAGAATGAGGAGAGGGAGGAGAAAGAAGAGAAGGATGAGGAGGGAGCTCTCTCTCTGCCATGTGAGGACACAGCAAAAAGGTAGCCATCTACAAACCAGGAAACAGGGCCTCACCAGGATCTGACTGGGCCAGCACCTTGATCTTGGATTTCCCAACTTCAGAACTGTGAGAAATAAATGTCTGTTGTTTAAGTCATCTAGTCTTGTGGTATCTTTTTATAGCAGCCAGAGCAGCCTAATATAATCACCATGGCTAACTAGTGTGAAACAGTCGTACAAGAGGAAAAGGAGTCAGGCAGAAAATCATAATTGTCATCTTGCCCTTACAATATCTTAAGAATTCATAGATAGAGCTGGACTCGGTGGCTCAGCCTGTAATCCTGTGCCTTTGGGAGGCTGAGGTGAGTGGATTGCCTGAGCCCGCGGGTTCGAGACCCGCCTGGGCAGCGAGACCTCATCTCTACAATAAATCAAAAAATCAGCCGGGCGTGGTAGCGCGCACCTGTAATTCCGGCTACTCGGAAGACTGAGGCAGAAGGTTCGCCGGAGCCCAGCAGGTCGAGGCTGCGGTGGCCGGGAGTGGCCACTGCACTCCAGTCTGGGCAACGGAATGAGATTCCAACTCAAAAAAAAAAAAAAAAAGAATCCATAAATAGAGTAATTCTGGTATAGATTATTATAAATGTGGATATTTATTGTATACTTTACATATTCAATTTTATTATCAGTCAAATAAAATTGCTTGACTTAAGTTCAGGGATTAATTGTCATGGGCCTCTAGATACTTATTAGCACAGATAGATTTGATACAGAGGCAACAGGATTGGCTGTTCCCATCTTGCTGTTCTGAAATCTGCAATATGCCATTTATTGACGTCATCAAAAACTTCTTAGGCCCAGATGCCATTTATCGTGTGCTTCCTAGTAACTTTCTTCTAAATTAATGCTGATTTGCACTGCACTGGATATATAAATATCCTTTGAATCAATGAATAAATGAATTAATCACATGAAAAAAATTACTTTCTACAAATGACTTTTAATATATAATACATTTTATAACCTCTTGCTAGCATAATATAATCTCTTCTATAATGTTAAAACATATCATTAATGTTTTAAAAATTGTATCTAGTTCATTAAAGTGAAATATTTTCCGTCCAATAGTTTTTGTAATGTCATTGTCTTACGAAGGCTTTCATTGTGATTTTGGTGACATACCATGATTTAGAATGAAATAGAACAGAACAGAATGAAATTCTTTATTGTATCATGTGCCTTTTTTGTCTTTGTAAAAATTGCTTTGTTTAACCTTCTACTGAAGCAGTAATATTAACCTCATTTTAAAGAAGAAGAAACAGACTTTCAGAGAGTGACTTGCCCAAGTGGCAAGAAAGAGTTCCCAAATGTGGGATCATTTGATGTCATTTTCCTTTCACAAGTTACCTCCTGTCTCTCCCCTTCTCTGACATAGATACAAACATGGGTACATATGATGTCTTTTCAGGAATTTTCCTCACACAGAGTGGAGATGAAAATCCTGCTCAAATCTATTCTCTCCTGTCAATTGTCTCTGATTTACACCATAGGATCAATTTTAGTTTCCATTTAAAGTAAACTCTGCTATTTCTGTCCTGAATTTGTACTTTAGTCCACAATATTATCACTTATACATGTTTTCCTGAGTTCTATGTTCTTTGTTAACTTTACCACCTCATATTTTAATCTTTAAAATGTAAAAATATGTATTTTTTTCTGATTAAAAAAATGCTAATTGAAGGGAATTTGGAATATTGAGAAAAGCACACTCAGAAAACTTAAACTCACTCGTCATCCAATTACCCAGAAATAAATACTATTAACATTTTGTCATTTTCAGTCTCTCTTATTTGCTACACATATTTGTACATTAATATACACTTTTTCTTTTCAAAATTGTTCCATACTTTACTTTTAATTTCTGTCTCTGCAATTGATGTTAACGTCATATTATTAAATTCATGTCCTCATGTTATCTAATTCTATATTCATGGCGTGTGTATCCATTTGTGAGTATGTGTGTACCTATGGGTGTTTATGTGTACACATTGTTTATGTGTGGATATGTATAGCAATGAGTGGGGACTAGCTTGTTCCAGCTTGTGAGAACCGCATGTGTGTATTTCTCCCTTAATTTGCTTTCAGTGAAATCATGTGGGTAATTTAAAAGCCACCATGGGAATAGCTACACCTTGAATATAACAATTGTTTTAAGTCAGTGCTTTTTAATTTCTTAAATTCCAGAGAACCAGCTTATCAGTACACAGACAGGTATGCTAACCTTGTAAAATAAAAGAGGATTCCCATACGCTTATGTTCCGGAAACTTTTACATGGCATATGCATTATCTGTTGCCTGATGCAGAGAAATAGGGCCTCCATAAACTGCTGATGAGAATGGAAAATGGTACAGCCACTTTGGAAAACAGTGCAGCACTTTAAAAGTAAACATGCACTCACCATAGGATCCAGCAATTGTACTCTAGGGAATTTTCTCTAGAGAAACGAATTCTATATCTGCACAAAATCCTGTACTTGAATGTTAGAAACAGCTTTAGTTATAATAGCCCTAAACTGAAGACAACCCAAATATCCTTCAATAGTGAACCATTAAACAAATTTTAGTGCATCCAAATCATGGAATACTACGAACAATAAAAAGGAATGAGTTATTGTTGTACACAATAACTTAGATGGATTTCAAGAAAATTATCCTGAGTAAAAACAGCCAATCTCAAAAGTCTACATGTTATTTTATTCTAATTATGTGACATTCTTAAAATAACAGTTATAGACTTGGAGAACACATCAGTGGCTGCCAGGTGTTAAGAATGGGGTAGAGATCATCAACAAGGGTAACTGCATAATGAACGTTTATACACCTAACTCAATTGTATCCCACATCTTTAAAATAAAACAATTAAAAGTTTAAAACATTTTTTTAAAAAGAACGGGGTAGAGAAGGAAGTTGAGTAAATATAAAGAGAAAGTATGAGGTAGTTCTGACAATGGAGTAATTATGCATCTTCGCTATCATGAAGGTTATGTGGATCTACACACGCAAGAAAATTGCACAGAACTACTTACATTCACATGCAAATTAATATTAATACTTGCAAAACTGCTGAAATTTCAATAAGATATGTGGAATGTACCAGCGTCATATCCCTGGTAGTTATGCAAGACGTTACTATTGAGGGCAACTGAGCAGAGAGTACATAGAACCTTCCTGTATTTATTTTTTGCAATTTTCTGTGGAACTGTAATTTCTCAAAATAAGAGGTTTTCGTTAAAGAAACCTTCTATATTTACAGAGATTTGTATGCATTTGTTTACTAACTTAATTCATTGGCTAGTACTGCCATAACAAAATACCGTAGACTGGGCAGGTTAGACAACAGAAATTTATTTTCTCACAGCATTGGAGGCTGGAAGTCCAAAGTCAAGGTGTCAACAGGTAAGGTTTGTTCTGAGGTCTCTCTTCTTCATTGCAGGTGGTCACCTTCTTACTGTCTTTATATGGTCTTTCTTCAGTGCACATGCCCCTAGTGTCTTTCTGAGTGTCTTTGCCATTAGTTTGCATTTTTTTTAGTTGAGTCTTGGTCAAATTCTCTTCTCAGAAATTGATGCATGCAATTCTCAGTTCTACCCTCTTTCAGGACTTGTTGTTAGAACTATTCCTCCTAGAATGAGGTGGGCACAATTAGATTTCTCTAATCCTAATACCACAACTCTTACCCACTTGCTCTCCAGGCAAGATATGTTCATATGTGTATATATGTGTAAATGAGGGGAGATTCCCCCAAAACTCGGGATTTATTCATTAAAAATTGTGTTTTATTCTTACATGCTTAGACTTCAATCACTTTCAAAGTATTCTCTATTTGATGCAATACACCTATCGAGATGCTTTTTCCGCTGCTCAATGTTTGAATGCGCTAATTTTGATGACTTTTAGTGCTTCTGCCATTTCTGTTTCACCTTTTCCACATTGTAAAATATTTCCCTTTGAGGACATTTTTCATCTGGAGAACCAAAAAAAAAAGTCACTTGGGTCAAGATCAGGTGAACAGGGAGGTTGGGGTATGAAGTCACTCAGTACAGTGTACTAGTACTGTACACTGCAGCTGTACTAGTAATTCATGCATCATGCATGAAATGGGCAAGCATGTTGAAAGAATCTTAAAAAAAAAAATTCATTGAAGCCGAATGCAGCCTTTCACAACAACAAGCTGGTCCAGTGATGCTGATGGGTTCCTGGAACACTTACCTAGTGGGGAAGCCAGTACTACAAGGGGCCTGCCCTCCAAAAGATAATTCTGGGATTTTGTGGGGTCACCTTGCACATATGTGTGTGTGTGTATGTATGTGTGTGTACATATGTATAATATGCACATGTATGTATATGTGTATTAACATGATTAGGTAAGGGAAAAAGGCAAATGTTATTTTGAGTGTCTTAAAAATTTGTACTTATAACATAATTTTATTATCTCACAACATCCAAAATTGTATATTTATAAGAATATCTGTAGCCAAAAGATGTTCCTTGAACTAGTAGATCATCCAATTTCCTTTCAGCTTCATATCTATTCATTTAGCAAACATTTTAATTGTTTATTGTATGTCTATCATTTTCTAGGTATGGATAGGTGCTAAGTATAAGAATAGAAACACTTGTTTTTACATTCTTTGCCCACAGTGTAGCTGGCGTAGCTTGTATTCAATAAGATGATTAACAGATACTTGTTAAGCATTTAAGAAACATCTTAATTGGCAAATTATTTTGATTTCTCTTTATTCTATGTTAACATCAGTGGAAAATATTTTCTTTTCTTTTTTTTTTTGCCCAGTGAGTTACACATACACACAAATACACAATATGGCAAACATATTGTGCTTCTTTTGTGAAAAAATGCAAACAACATTATGCTTCGTTTAAATTTTCAAACTATTTAACTTGATGGTCAGTTCATGTTGCAGAAATACAATGCATGCGAAATCTAATGTTTTGACAGAAGTACAATATTTACCATTGTTTGGTATGATCATATCTATCTGAAATTAGAGTTATCTTTATTACATATAAGGAAATTATATGAGCATCATCAACATTATACTAGGAATACACATATATAGAAATAGTCTGTGATCCAGAACATATATTTTCCACTTTAACTTCAATTTATGATTCCCCTGAAAACCTGCCTTCTCTGTCATTTATAACTATAGCAACAAATGTAAGGCCAAACTAAACAATAGATTCACAAGGGACAAATGTCTTAACATTGTCATCAAATGTCAGTTTGAATCTGGGACAACACTAGAGACTGTGCCTGGAGATTTATTAAGCTATTTGTGGTCAATGTCTCATTGTTCTTGTTTAAGAAACAACGACATATTGAAAAATGAGCAGATTGTTTCATTCCTCTCTCTCTCTCTCTCTCTCTCTCTCTCTGTTTCTTTGACTCATAGTATTCACATTTTGTTTCTTCTTCATCCTAAATTAGTTACATTGATATAAACAGAAAATAAACTTGACTTTTCAGTGATTTTCTTCTTTGTCAATCTACTTAGTGTGTGTGTTTTTTTTTTCATTATAAAGATGTGGAGTACAATTCAGGGTTAGGTATACAAACATTGATTATTCAGGTACCTTTGTTGATGAGGTATGCCCTCCCTCCCCAGCAGTTTCCCTCAACTGCCAATCCCACCCTCCCTTCCCTGATAGTTTCCCACTACTGCCAGTCCCTTTCTTATAAGATTATAATTGCTCAAGTTCCACTTATGAGTGAGAACATATGGTACTCTGTTCTTTCTTTCTGTGATAGATCACTGAGTATGATTGACTCTGAATCCATCCAAGTTGATTTAAAGCAAACAGATTCTAGAAGAGAATACTGTCAAAGTCACTTGGTATTTAACTAATTTATCAATTACGTATCAAACGCTCTTTCTAACTGCAAAATATGTATAGATTAAAATAGGTTGTTTGTCATTGGGAAAAGGAAGTAGAAGGAGAACTCCGTTTTTTAATAAGTGAAGAAATAAGGAATCTGTATTTTAAACTATTTCAACAGCATTTTTAATAAAATGTTACACTTAAGAATTTACTAAATATTGTTGAAGTTGCCAATAAATACTCTTAGAAGGAATAATTTAAAAGAAAATTTAAAATCTTCAAAAACCCATGAATTAATGAAAAATAATATAGTAGTAATAGTTTACATTCACTAGCACTTGTCAAATTTTAAAGTATATTTGCAATCATTTTCATTCAAATAGAAGGTACTCATTACACCCTAAAATGCTCAAAAAAATTGAGTGTGAGTTTTCTCAAAATTATATCCAATCTAAGTTAAGCCTGTTGATATCAACTGAAAAAAATAAGAGGTTTGCCTTTCCTTTGTGTCTTTTCATTATTGAGCAAAAACTATCAGACTCTTTTTCTCTGAGCAAGTATTTTAGATTCACTGAACCAGAAAAGCCTAAAAATGAGGTACTAATAATACATAAATGGATCTGTTAATACTGGTTCATAGACTCTTATTTAAAAAGATAAAATAAATTTTAAAAGGATATTTTCTACCTACTTTTGTACCTTTGGATCCTTGACTTCAAATATCACTGCTACAAAAATCCTAGAGGAATCGATATGTAAGTACATGAATATGATAGATGAATATGTAAGTACATGAATATGATAGACGATATGTAAGTACATGAATATGATAGATGAATATGATATGATATGATGTGATATGTAAGTATATGAATATGATAGATGAATATGATATGTAAGTATATGAATATGACAGATGTATATACATATGAATATATACATGTTGAGTACAACCAAACAGAGCAGTTTCATTGCTCTAAAAATCCTCTGTGTTTTGCCTGTTCATCCATCCCTCCCCACACATCTAGGTTTAGATGGTAATTTATTTTTTCTGGACTGTGGACCCCCCCCAAGTTACATATAAATAAAAATTATCTTAAGTGTAACAGTGTAATACAATATATTGTTTATATTTTTTGTTTTTATTTAGGAAGTTTATTTTTGAAATTAGATATGTAGTTTATGCCACAACTAACCAAATATGGTAACACTATGCTACTGTACTGTAAAATCCTTGCATTTTTATTAAACACACATAAGTTTATGTTTCAAATATTGCTCGTATAGCCCAAATTGCTGTCACAATTACTAAAAGCTTATCTATTTGGTCTTTGAATTTTATTAATAATTAAAGACTTTCTTTTGAACACTTTATAACAAGGATAGAACATAAAATGAATTGCTTTCAATTTTATAAAATTTAAACATCAATTGCTTCTAAAAAAAAAAAACCACTATAGACTGGGTGGTTCTCCTTTGTGCCTTTGTGCTTTTCTAATTTATCAGCAATTGTTTTGTTAATGACTCACCTTTAAGGAGTCTTTACAAAGCACTTATCTTTGCTTTTCAAAGACTTAGGGTTCTTTGAAAGACGACTGTCTTGATATTTACAGAATTCCACTTATGGTAGAAGACATGCCCAGGCAGTCTGTAGAGTGGCAAAGGGCATTAGTCAGTGTGTTTTTCTGAGGAACCATAGAAATCATTAATTTGGTAAATGAGTTAAGTGGTGAATAAGAGAACTTCTATTGCAAATGCTTCAAAGATGCTATGATATGTGTGCTTAGTGTTGGCACATATTAGACACTTAATATGTATTAGGTCTCCTAATTCTTGAACCTTTGTATTAATGATGAAAACTTTACAAAAATCTCATAAGTCTGCTTTATATCAGCATACAGACAAGGAAGCTAAGTTTTAAAGAGGTCAAGCAACTTGCCTGATTTTCAGACTATTGTATACATCTGAAATAAATATATATGCATAACTCTTCACAAATATGCTTTGATTAGATAGAAAGCACTTATATTTTAAAATTTTAGAAGTCAGACAATCACCATTTTCTGGAAGTATGTATAAGCTCTATACAGGAAAATTAAATCTTTGCATTTTTAGTTTTCCAATTGTTATCTTGCATCAAGTAGTCTTATGCTTGTAGTTTTTATTTGTTTTGCTTTTGTGTATTTACATCAGAAAAAAATTGTTTAAACTTTACTTAGAAGATAATTCTGATGAAAGAATTTCTTTAGTCAACGATCTTATAACCCCTGAAGAGTACAAGGATAAGCTGGACTTTCATGTACAGGATGCTAGTATTAATTCTTCTCTCCTTTCACCACACATAGGAGCATCCATAATAAAATGGATTAGCCAACATTCTCAGATAATAGATAATTTTAGGTATTTTCTGATTAAATATAGCATATACTTCTTAAATTCAGATTACTAAACATCTTCCTTGTAAGTCTATTACCTTTTTCTTGTATGTAATCAATATTGAACAAAAGCTACATTTCTCAGAGAAACTATTTCCTTATTGATTTGGAACTAGTTAACCACGTAGGTAAAACCATGAACATAATTTTTAGTAATCATGAGATATAACAGGATTTTTTTTATTAAAGAGATTAGTTTTCGAGAAGTTTTAGGCTCACAGTAAAATAAAGAGGAAGGTCTACAGAGTTACTCTGTGACCCCTGTTTTTTACTTGTGTGTTGCCTCCACTGTTATCAACAGCCCCCATCAGTCAGCAAGGTACATTTGTTTCAACAATGCTCCTATGTTGACATATCATAACCACCCAAAGATCACACTTGTCATTAGGGGTCACTCTTGGTCTTGCACGTTTTATTGGTTTGGACAAAAGTCTAATGATATTTATCCACAAATATAATATCATACAGAGCAGTTTCATTGCTCTAAAAAATCCTCTGTGTTTTGCCTGTTCATTCCCCTTCTCCTCCACGCCTTGCCACAACTGTCTTCCAACTACTATAAACGTTTCTGAGCAGGTTTTCATGTGGGCATATGTTTTCAGCTCCTTTGGGTAAACACCAAAAAGTGCAATTGCTGGATTTTATAACATGATTTAAAGCAACAACAAATAGTTTGCAGTTTTATAAATTTTCTCTCCTATAAAAAATTTAGTTCAGAAAAAATGCTATATTTTATGCACATACCATATTTTATGAACTGACATCACAAATATACATCATATGTGGTTTAATGTCTTGGTTTGTGACTTTTTGAGATCATCAGTTAATTGATTTTTTAACGAATTTGGAAGCCCTTTTTGATAGTTATGGAATTCATTATTGGTTATGTTATTTTTTAAAAAACTGGAATTAATTCTCATTTTTAAACAGAGTGACAAACCCCAACACCAGGGCCCTTCAGGGCATGCAGGCTATGAATCCCCCAATACCTTAATTGTCATTAAACTTGGAAGCAAGTTTTAGCCTTCCAATGGAATTCTGCCAAAAAAGCTTTCACTAGAAACAGTCACTGTAATTATAATGGCGACTGACAATGGCTTAAACAAGACCCATACATATATCCTTTTAAAATCACAAAGCCCTTAAACAATAACATGGCCAAAGACAGAATTATGGGCATGAGTGTGAGAAGCCAGGATGACAAGAAACAAGAAAGCAGGTGGCTTATACAAAGAAGACCACCAAACCTGTTGTGATAATTTCGATAATTAATTTTGTCCCTGAATTGGCAAGGTTGTTTTAAATTTGACATATTTTACCATCCATGTTTATTTTACTTATAATCTTAGAAACCTTTTCTATGAGTAGATATAATGGATTTGGAATTGGACATTAATGGTGCTTGGATGTAGCTGCTTTATATTCTTTTGGTTTATATTATTACAAGCTACCAATCGACTGAATTGTTTTAAAAGAAATTGTATAATACCAGTATTTTACATATACTATTTTACTATTTTACATATACTATATTAACCTAAGATACAGAAAAAGTTATTTTTCTTATTAAACTTAACTCTTATTCACTATACGTGCATACACAGATAAATAGTGTGTGTGTAATATCTTTCATATGCATATATGCACTCATATATGTACATGAATACATACATACATATGCATACACAGGTACTGAGTTCAACCAAACATCTATTTTATATTATATCATTTTATTTTTATTTATTTATTTATTTTGAGTTGGAGTCTCGCTCTGTCGCCCAAACTGGAGTGCAGTGGCCGCTCCCGGCCACCGCAGCATCACCCACTGGGCTCCGGTGATCCTTCCGCCTTAGCCTTCCGAGTAGCCAGAATTAGAGGCACGCGCTGCCACACCCAGCTGATTTTTGATTTATTGTAGAGATGAGATCTCGCCAAGTTGCCCAGGCGGGTCTCGAACCCATGGGCTCAGGCAATCCACTCACCTCAAGCCTCCCAAAGGCGCGGGATTACAGGCTGAGCCATCGAGCCCGGCCCAAACATCTATTTTAAGTAAGTAGGAAGAGTGAATAATTGGACATAAAAAATACAAGTTAGTAGAAACACAAATTTTGGCTACACAAAGCCAAAATGTCAGCAGTGAGCCATTTAGGTGTTTGTTAGTTGTCCAAGACTACAAATTGAATCATTGGAGTTTCTGGGAACAGCTCTTTGCTGTGGGCTAGAATAACGTCCTGCATTTGTCCTTCAATAATCAGATAATGCCTGCTATTTCTCAAAAAAAAAAAAAAAAAAAAACTCCTAGAGGAATCAATATGCTCAAATGTTGCTATGGAATAGAAATGTCGAGTGTAAAAGTCAAGAATAGGATCACTGCCCTCCTTTGAGCAGTCAAATCACTCAGAAAGTCTACTTAGTATGATCGAAACCCTACTTTTCTGGTTAAAAAAAAAAGTCGACCTTATAAAAAAGAGAAATAATCGAATCCTACCTACTCTTTAGAATCCAGAAATTGAAGCATTGTTTCATTTTATAACTTGATTAACCTCATTAACTGTTTTTTACCTTTATGACTCTTCATTTTCTATGAGCTCTTTTCAAATGCAATGCTATGTTTTCTGATAATCTATACTTTTTGCATAATTTTAAAACCTCCCTCATAAAAATGCTCTCTCAATTAACTTTATTCCATTCTGATCACTCACTTTAATCATGTACATTCCATATTATTTTACATATGCTAATTTTAATTGCTCAACAAAATTAGAAAATCTGTTGGATATTCTGTTGGATTACTTTATATTTAAAACACATATCCTTATAATAATTATTTAGTATTATAAAATGAAAACATTACATTTATAAGAAAAGTACATTTTCCTTTCTTTAGAAATGCTAGAAAATTCTATTTTAACGGTTACAAAATGTTGATGATAATCAGCTTTCTGAGAATTTAAGGATAATCTTTTCTCACAAAGATGGACTTCTTGAACTTTAAAACAAGAACAGAACCAATTTTGAAAATTGAGCTTAAGCATACTAAAAGTGGAAGTGCAAGCAAATATTGTAGTAGTTAAGTTTTTTCCTGGAAATATCTCAAACTGCTTTCTATGAGTATCAATATGTTTATATATGTTTGCAAGTAAAGCCAAGGTTAGAGTTCATCATAGTCCTTCCTGATTTTAGGAAACCTCTCAAGCTAATTCTAAATGAGTTTCTCAGCAAAGGTAGTACCACCTCCTAGGAGGTATTATACAAATCTGTGGATTTTTTGTTGTTACATGGCTTGAAGAACCATCACTTAATGGAAAGATGCTAAAGTCATCAAATATTCTACAACAAATGGTACACCTTTCAAATAAGTAAATAAAAGATTATTTAGCATACGCCAACACCAACACACAGACTTGGAATATTTACTGAGCATTAATGCATGGAGGGGGACCCAACCTCCCCCCCCACCGGGGATTATTCCTTTTTTTTGAGAGAGAAAGAGAGCAGGCTCCTTGTATTGCAGGCCGCTCCCCACTAGCTGAGTGTTCTAGAAACCCACTGGTATCAGCGTACCAGCTAGTGTTGTTGTGAGAGGCTGTGTTCGGCTTCAGTGAATTTTATTTATTTATTCATTCATTTAAGATTATTTTGCTGAGCTTGTCCATTTCATGATGGGTGATTTATAGGTGCACTTGCCCACAACATGCTGAGTGTTCAGCAATTTTTTACCCAAAACGACATGACCAGCATGCCCCACCTTCCCAATTCACCTGGTCTTGAGCCAAGAAACTTTTCTTCCCTGGATGAAAAAAGTCCTCAAAGGGAAATATTTAACTGATGTGGAAAAGGTAAAACAAAAAATGAAAGAAGCACTAAAAGGTGTCAAAATTGATAAGTTCAAAAACTGTTTTGAGTAGTGGAAAAAGTGTCTTGACAGGTGTACTGTATCAAATGGAGGGTATTTTAAAGGTAACAGAAGTTGAAACATGTAAGAATAAATACACAATTTTTTATAAATAAATTCCAGGTCTTTTAGGGGTCTCCCCTCATATATGAAAAACCTGCTCAGAATCAGGTCCACCTAAAAACTGTCTTTGTTTTACATATAGCACAAAGATTTTATTTCTTTTATATTAGAAAATGTAGTTTATTTAGAAAGTAAATTAGAGAGAGAGGAAATTAACCTACCCAATGTAGGGGAGGAGGCCAAAACTTAAGAAAACATGGCCTGGCCAACACTCAGAGAGCACATGGCCACACCATAGTTTAGCAAGGCAATGGCCAGCACAAAAATTTTCTATACAACTTTAATTAACAGTAAATTTTCAAGGAATAAGAATTACCATTCAACTTGAAGGAAGATTGTATTGCACTTTGTTTGAAAATTTACCAAGTGTTACTCAATGTGTTTGAAAATTACATTACCAACCACACCAATGCTCTTTATTTAAGTTGCTAATAAAACGTACCTGTGACAGTCTGCCTTTGTTGCTGTAAAATTCTGATGATGCAGCATATTATAAGCATCTAACTACTTACTTGCCTTTTCTAGTATTATCATGCCTGAACATTAACAGAACACACATATATTAATCTGTTATAAGTGCCTTTTCTATTATTCTAGTACGTTTTTTAAAATTATGCATTCATATGGATTATATTGTCTATAAATTTCATTTCAGGAGAGTGAAGCAAGCACTACAAAATATTTGTTAGATTAGCAAGACTTTGGGCCTAAGATGTTCAAAATCTACTCTCTTCAATGAGAAAAGCAGGGTTGAACCTTCCTGGAATTTACAAGGTAAACATTTTGCCTGCCAGGTATACTCTCTAGTAAAGAGATGACCTAGAAAACTCATGTTTCATGTAGTGGCTAAGGTGAAAAGGACTACAAGGCACAATACAGTTAGTCCTGTTATTTAGTTTCTATAGGGAATGTAGATATAGATACAAATTATAGACTTATTAGGCTGCGTCCTCTCAAGAGTCTGCAATGGTGTGCCTAGTAGAGTTGGAGGAAGACAGTATTGGAAGGAACAGAACAGGCTCTCTAGGTTTCGTGAGAAGACTTTTTAAGGCCAATAAGGAGTAGAGTGAAAGGACCACAACAATTTTTTTAAAAGTTTTCAAACAAAATTATTTAGAAAGTAAATTATAAAGAGAGAGAGAGAGAAGATTGACCTCTCCAAGGTAGGGGAGGGGGCCAAAGCTCAGAAAAAATGGCTTGGACAGTGCTCAACAAAACAATGACCCAGGGTCACAACAATTATATCTCATGTCTTTTCTGCCACTTTGTTGATGTTTTACATTTCTTGGAATTTTCTGTTATTGTTCTGTTCTGTTATTGTTCTCTGTGCATTATCTATCTAGCTAGATAGATAAATGATTTTACTATTATCTTTTTCAGTAATAGTCTCAATCTAAAATGTTTTTAAATTGCAGTGTCAACATCTTAAGATTTTATTATTATGTTATGTGACCGGAACCAAGTTTTGAAGGTAAGTCTTCAAAAATCTTTTTAAAATAGCATGTAGATGGTGCACGTTCACAGCCTCTACATATCAAGGAGTATCTGTTTCTTCTAATCAAATAAAGCAATGTAACAGGTATACATTTCTTGAGATACAAACTGAGAATACAAACATTAAGATATATGTAGATGCCTCTTCATTGACTTATGACATGTATTTTGGAAAAAGACTAGTATGTGAATATTCTTTTTCATTGGGTGGATGATTCTGATTTCTTTAGACCTTACATTAAACATTTGTTGATAAGGTATGTCAGGATGTTTTGAGTCAGATTGTCTAGAATGTTCTCAAAGTTTTTAATATTCAATATTTTTACTTCAGAAAAATGTTATTGTATTATAGTTCATTGTTTCTTTTCTATTGCTCAGTCTTCTTTACTCCAGTCTATAATGTTTAAGTTGCATTTTCATTTTCTGTTTTTCTCATCTGTTGTATTTTCCCTTATTAGTTTTATCTTTTGATATCCCCCCCTGCATTTTAGAAGAGCTCCTCAGATCTTATTCTGTTACTCTCTGCCTCAATTCTAAGCAGCATGTCTCTGATATGGGTTTAAATTCTGCTATTGTGGTTTAATAGTCCTTGTAATTCTTCCTTATTTCTCTTATATAACTTTACTTCCCATGCTCCTGTGTGTTCAACTCAGCCTGCCTCTTTGGATTTCCTGCCCCTGTTTAATAAAAACTTTCATTCTTTTTCAGTATAAGAATCAAGAAATAGGAATCAGCAAATTTTCCAGGTTTAATTTTGAGATAATTATTTCCCGGAAATTGCTTTTTCTCTGATGTCTGATGATGTTTTACTCTTTGTCTTGGGAGTATTTTCCTTTGTTCTTTTCTTTTTCTATCATATGTTTGAATTTCCCTTGTCTACCCCACATCCAACATGGTGCTCTTTGAATTCTTCTCTTAGATATTATAAATCCATAAATGTAAATGGTTTCCTTTTAAATTCCTAATGTCTAGCAGGCTTTTATTTATTACTTGAGCTCATTTTCTATACATATTTCTAGTGCTGTGATTCTGTGAAAGCAACAATCCATGAAAGGCTCCTCTCCTCAGAACGCACCACTTACAGAGAAAATTCTTGAGCAGTGGTGTGTCACTTCAATTACCACATTCTTCCTCCATTGTTGTTTTCTGGAAGGAGAGAGAGAAACTGCCCACAAAAACCTCCATCATGCAATAGAAGAAGGACTACCAAGTTTTCATTTAAAAGTCTTTTTTTATTTTCTTATTCAAGAGCCAGACAGTGGCCCAGGGATGATGCCAAGTACATTTACATGGCCAGAAGAGACTTTCTCTCTTCTAAGTATAAACTATGGGTGGACAACTGAGTGGATACTTCATTCCTACTTAATCTACTGTAACTAGTACAAAATCTTAACATACTTTGACAATAACTGTAATGTCACTCATGTTTTCAGTGTAGTAAATTTGCATTTTCTATGTTTTTATAGGAAAGGTGTGGAAGCAGGGAAAAGCAGGTATTACAGTACAATATGCCAGAGACCATGAAGGTCTGGGAATGAGCTGTTGCTACATTTATTCTGGCTTGAAGATGGAAGATAATGATCTAGATTTTCACATGCAAACATTGAGGTCTTGTGAAACAAGCAGGTAAAGGTGTTTATTACTCAGCTTTGGTTTCTGACATTAGAGTTGTGGAGATAGCAGTTTTAGTGTATATGTGACATTTAAATCTCTATGGCTAAGGACAAGCCTGTGATATGCAAATCTTTGCTTTATCAAGAAGCAATTGCAAAGAGAAGCAAGAGTAAGTTGTGTGATATAATCTAAGAGAAAAGATATCTTCAGCAGGAATGTATATTCAGCAAAGTCAAAAGCAGAAGAGAGATTAGACAGGAAGACTCCAAGAGGTGTGACCTATTAGAAACCTCGGTAATGTTTTAGAGATGAGCATAAGAGGAGGGTGGATGCTAAATCTATAAATCTATAATGCAGTGAACTGATGAGCGAATGAAAAGTGAGGCTGTGATTGCTGAACACACTCGCAATTAATTTATTTGTGATGGAAGAGGATGCATAGGATAGACATTTGCAGAAAAGGGATAGTCAGGAAGCTTTTTTAGAGACAGAAAAAAATTCTCACAGCTCATAAAATTGAATTCACTCAAAAGCTTGAAAAGTGAAAGAACTAAGTCTATTGTTCCTAAAGGCTACTTTTCTCATCAGAGGAAACAAAGCCTTAGGGAGAATTAATTTGTTGTATTGAACCTCTGCAGTGTTTCTGTTAATTAACAATTTAAATTAAGAGATGTATAACTGTGGAAAGGTGGACTAGACCACAAGTGAAGTGTTTAAGAATGTGCACTCAGGAGCTAAACAGGCTGCATTTGCATCCTGGCTGGATCAAACCATGCACAGACCACATTTTCCCACCAAAATACTCTCCCAAGCTACCAACATCTGAACGTACATACATCACCTTCCTTCCTATGGCAATACATGAACTCTTCTTCCTGCACCATCACTCCCAGTACCCCACCTTTGTTTAGTAGATTATTCCCATCAATGCATAAACATGTTATAAAATCTCCCATCTTGAGAACATACAAGATTTGAGGTCTGCTATAGCACCATGTCTCTGCTTTTCTATGCAAAATTCTCAGAGAATGTTGTCTATATTTACTGCTAATATTTCTGCTTCCTGTGTTCTCTCATAAACTCACTCCTGCATGGCTTGGCTCCACCTCTCTGCACAAATGGTTTTTTTGTTTTGTCATTATTGATAAAAATGTTTAGACACAAGCAGTAAATTTTCCTATTCAGAGAAAAAGAGGCTCTGGTTAACAAAATCTATTTATTGCTGTAAGGAAACATATACATGTTAAAACACATATATGTTAAAATATTGTATGTGTTAAAAGCAGAGCAGTATCATATAAAACAGAAATCTAAACAAAACAGTTTTATATTTGTCATTTACAAATGACTAAAAGCAGTAGGGTATTGTTCACAAGAATATAAGCTAATATGTCCATTTTGGCACTTTCTATAAAATTATGCATTCACTTGCCCTGTGTCCCAGTAATCCCACTTCTAGTTATCAAAAGAAACGAAAACACATGTGGCAGACAGAATCCATGGTGCCCCTGCCCCACCCACTGGAGATCAGGCCTTTATAGAACCCTCTCTCCTTGAGTGCGGGGAGTACCTTTGACCTGATTCTAAACAATAGAACACAGCAATGGTGATGGAAGGACAATTACAATTACTCCTGTGACTGTGTAGCATTGTCTATTACTGCATTCCATCTTGCTACCAGACTCATCCTAAAGACACTTCTTGCTGGCAGGAGGAAGTAAGCAGCCTTTTGGGGGCAGCTTACTATGTAGCAAAGAGTTTCCGTAGCCTCTTGGAGCTGAAGGCAGCCATCTGTTATCAAACAAGAAGTCAGAGCCTTCAGTTCTAAAACCATAAATCAATTCTGCTTCCTTCCTGAGTAAGCATGGAAATAGATTCTTTCCTAAGTGGACCTTGAGACAAGAACCTAGTTCTGGCCAATAGCCTTGCAGAGGACTCAGGGAAGTCATGCCAAGATTCCTGACCCACAGACATTGTGAGATTACAAATGGGCACTGTTTAAAACTGACAAGTTTGTGGTAATTTGTTACAGAGCAAGCTAAAACTGATGTGACATATACTCACCCCAAAACTGAAAAGCAAATCTTTGTAGCAACATTATCCTTAAAGTCAAAACCTGGAAATAGCTCAGATATTTTGTGACTATTAAATAAATGAATAGAATAGATAAACAAATTGTGATATATTCATTTAGTGGCATATCACTCAGCAATAAGCAGAAATAGACTACTAATATACACAACAACATGGAGAATCTCCAGGATATCATGCTCAGTAAAGAAGCCAGTCATGAGAGAGAACGTGCCATAAGATTCTGTGTTTTTCATTCTAGAAAAGGCCAACAATATGAGGGGCAGATACAAAAAACTCAGACTTTATTTATAAAAAATTGTGCATTTATTCTGATATATTTAAATTTCAGTCACCTTCAAAGTACTCTCCATTTGATGCAATACACCTACCAAGACATTTTTTCCACTGTTCTAAACAGTTTTTGAACTCATCAATTTTGATGCTTTTTAGTGCTTCTGGCATTTTTGTTTGTCTGTTTGTTTTACCTCTTCCACACTGGCAAAAGGTTTTCCTGCGAGGATTTGTTTTAATCTGTGGAAAAAAAATAAGTCTTGCGGGGTAAGATTAGGTGAATAGTAAGGGTAAGTCTTGGGGGTCATGCCATTTTGGTCAAAAACTCCTGAACACTCAGCATAGTGAGGGCAGGTGCCCTCATAAATCACCCATCATGAAATGGGCAAAGGTGTTCAAAAAAATCTCCAAAATAAATTCACTGAAGCTGAAAGCAGTCTCTTACAACTATGCTGGCTGGTACACTGATGCTGATGGAGTGATGGAAACATTCTGTATCAGTACAGTTCAATAGAATTTATTGATGGATCTGATTAGAGATCTGATTCCTAAGTTATTCAGTCACATAGCTGGCAGGTTGATGCTGACTATTCCTTTCCACATAGGCCTCTACATAAGATTGTTTGAGTGGCCTCATGGTATGGTGACTGGAATTCTTCAGAAAAAGTAATTCAAAGGAAGCTGCAAATCTTTTATGACCTAATGTGGGAAGTTATATACCTTTTGCTGTGCTGCAATACCCCATTGGTAACACAGGATAGCCCTATTCAGTGTAGGAGGGAACTTATGCAAGAGAATGACTATAGGAGCTGGGAATTATTGACGGCATCTTGGAGGCTGTTTACAAAAGATACACACATATGTTGCCTAACTTTGTCCACTAAGAGGCATGAAAGCAGCCACACCCAATCACAATAAGCACACCCAGTGCTCACAGTTTTGTCTCTGAACACCATTATTGTTTAAAAGAAATTCAGTTAATCTGGGAAAAAACGATTGATTCCAGGACATACAAAATGAACTTGGAATATTTTATGCTAGAAAGCAAGAAAATGTTTAAAGAATGATGGAGGCAAGCCAAGAGAACACAGAATCCGATCCAGAGGTGTTACTGATAGCTAAATCTGGGACACTTTGATCATCAAAATAAATAACAATAATAAGGGTTATAATTTATTAATCTACTATAGACCTATAATAAACTATATGTCCATGCTGCTCTAAATCAATACATGAATAAATGAAAAGTTTAGTGAGAAATGGGATATTTACAATGTTTCAAAGCTGCCTCCTTCAAAATTCTTATTCATTTCTAAGGGACAGAAAGTAGCTTTATGATGAAAAAGCCAGGTAGGTGCTACCTTAATCAAGTGATCAAAGCTAATCTTTGGTATGAAAACAAATGGAAATCAAGTGCCACATAAAAGAATGCAAAGAGAGCATGATAACACTTCTGTGATTCTCCTGCCAAAGATGCGAAACCTGAGTCTAATTATTTGGAAACATTAAACAAGCTCCAAATAACTGGTCTATAATCTTTTAAAATGCTGAGGTCATGAAGTCAAGGGAAGACAGGAACTGTTTCACATTAAAAGAGACAAAATATAATAAGGAAAACATGTTATTTTGAGCTGCATTTGATCTTTTGTTATAAAAACGTTATTGTAACATTTGATAAAATTTTAATGGATTTTAAAGATTAGGTGATGGTAATATAACAATGCTAATTTTACAATTGTGATGATTTTGTTGTGATTATGCAGGTGAGTGGCCTTTTTTTATTTTAATAAGAAATACACGCTAAAAGTATCCAGAGATAATGAGGCATTCCATCAGCAAATAATTCAGGAAAAAAAAGTTATTTGTACTGTTCTTCAACTTTTGGGTTCAATATTGTTTCAAAATCAACCAAATTCCAATGTTATGAATATAGCATAGTCATACATGTTTATTTGCTGAATAATACCATAAAATACATAGGAAAACTGCTAGAATGATAAAAGTTCATGATGTATTTTTTAAAATAAATGTATCAGAGCTCCCTCAGACTTTGTGAACATGACAAAAAAATCATAAGCCTATATATTTAATTAAGCAGGATTATAATAGCAATATTAAATGTTAAACAATGAAGAATAATATTTTGTAGGTATTCAAAAAATATTTTAAACATTATTCATATATTATTTTGCATAGGAATTCCAGATGAATCAAAAAATGGTGAAATTAGACTACCCACATTCTTTCAAGCATTGCAGTGCAACTAAAAATAATTTAAAGATATTTTGAAAACTATAAAAAATGGCACATATTTGAAAGATTGAGAAGAAACCCTACATAAATTGTAAATTACATTAAATTTACTTAAATGTAAAAAATTTACTTACATTACATTAAATGTAATGTAAATTACATTAAAACTATAATTATACTCTACTTAGAAAATAATAGCAATGAGAATGTAAAAATAATGTAAATTGTATACAATCAAGCCAAATTGTACTGTAGTCAAATTCATGGTCAAATGTTTTCTTTCTTAAATGTAAATTCAATAGATAAGTTAAACTTTTAACTCTAGATAATAACAATAAAAGTCTCTGAGGAAAACAAGGAGAAGTAAAACAGGTAAAGATAAAGATGTTATTAAAAACATAAAGAGAATAACGATAATATAATACTAGAACTGTGCTTGAAAAGTAAAATCATAGATTTATCAAATTTAACCAAGACAAAAAGGAGAAAAATTAAAAATGAAATGATAGGACAAGATTTAAGGAATATTGGACCTAGATACAATGTTTTCAGAATGTTTAAAACTAATCAATTTGAAAATATTAGTTGGCTGATTTTCTGGTTCAAAAGTTTAAAATTTGAATGGACCAAGAGCAGTGAAATGTATAAAAAGTTATCAATAAATTATTTCAAAAAATCTGATCTCAGTTGGATACATAAGCAAAATCTTTCACATTTTCAAGAAATAACTTTATTCATATAAAAACTGAACTGAAGCATACCAAAACAAAGAGGGATTTTTTTTATTATATTAAGGTATCATAATTCAAATATCAAAACTTTACAAAAATCATACGCACAAATAATATAAAATATTAATAAGCATACTTACATGTGATTTAAATAATAAGAAAGCACAAGTGAATAAAATTCACCAAAACAAAGGAAGAAAATTGTAATATTTTAAAAATAACTATCATATGAATAGTTTATAAAAGAGAATAACCTTAAAACTTATTATGATACTATTTGATAATGCTTGGGAGAAAGCTTGTCACTCACTCCTAATATTTTCTTCAATTTAAATAGAATTCAGTCAACATAATATTTGGCTTCTCATTTTCTTTTTTAAAATAGTTTATTTTATTTTCTTAATTTTTATTTTTTTGAGTTTGAGTTTCACTCCGTCGCCCAGGCTGGCATACAGTGGCACACTCGGAGCCACCCCAGCGTTGACCTGCTGGACTCCAGCAATCCTTCCACCTCAGCCTTCGAAGTAGCTAGAACTACAGGCACTCGCTACTGTGCCCAGCTAATTTTTTGGCCTCTCATTTTCACTCACTTTACTCAAAAGGTGGTTTATCTCATCGGTAAATGAGGGGAAAATAGTGTTGGTGTGCATAGCTCATATTTGACTTGCATCTTCTTGAGATTGGGCCTGTTTGAATACAAGATTGTACAGAAACCCTTGGTCAATGCAATTACCCAAGAATCAGAAACAAGCTAAAATTATTAGAAAAGAGCAGGCTATTGCTCTCACTATCAAACAATATCTCGAACCCGTGGGATCAGGCGATCCTCTCACCTTGGCCTCCCAAAGTGCTGGGATTACAGGCTTGAGCCACCACGCCCAGCCCATCAAACAATGTCTCTAAATGTTCATGGGACATTTATATGTATATACTACATATATATTAATTTATATACATATCATAATATTTAAGAAACTCTACAAAAAATAAAAACAAACAAAAAATAGACACACCTTTAATTTATGGTAGGAATAGTAGAATAGTAGAAAACAGTATACTAGGACTCCCCCCAAGATGGAATTTATTTATTAAATGTAATGTGTGTGTTTGTTTGTTTGTTATTTATTTATTTATTTATTTATTTATTTATTTAGAGTCGGAGTCTCACTCTGTGTCCCAGGTTGGAGTGCAGTGGCACGCTCCAGGCCACCGCAGCCTCTACCCGCTGGGCTCAGGTGATCCTTCTGCCTCAGCCTTCCAAGTAGCCAGAACTACAGGCATGCACTACTGTGCCTGGCTAATTTTTGATTTACTGTAGAGACAAGGTCTCGCCAAGTTGCCCGGGCTGGTCTCGAACCACGGGCTCAGACAATCCACTCATCTCGGCCTCCCAAAGTGCTGGAATTTCAGGCTGAGCCACCAAGCTCAACCAAAAATAATGTATTTATTATTACATGTTTAAACTTTAGTCACCTCCAAAGTACTGTCCGTCTGACACACGACACCAATCTAGACGCTGTTTTCACGGCTCAAAACATATTTTGAACTTGTCCATTTGGATGCCTTTTAAGTGCTTCTGACATTTTTTGTTTCACCTCTTCCACGTTGGCCAAACATTTCCCCATGGGACTTTTTTCAGCAGGGGAAACAAAAAAGGCTGCTTGGGGCAAGGCCGAGTGAATCGGGAGAGCGGGGCATAAGGGTCATGCCATTTTTTAAATCAAAAACTGCTGAACAGTGCAGCGTAGGCTGGCGTACTCGTAAACCGCTCATTATGAAATGGGCAAATGACTTGAAAGAATCTAAAAAAAAAAAAAAAAAATTCACAACCTCTTGCAATGCTCCTGGTACCCTGATGCTGATGGGTTCCTAGAACACTCACCTAGCTGGGGAATCCTGTACTACAAGGCACCCGCCCTCCAAAAGATAATTCTGAGTTTTTCTGGGTACTCCTTCATATACTCTAAAATTAACAACTTCAATATAAACAAGTCATAAATATTTAGAGTGTATAATGAGAAAAGAAAAACTTTCATGCACACTAGCAACAACCTCATAAACTAACTAGAAAATAGAGTAACAAGAAATAAGTGAGGTCATATAAAGAAAACCACAAGAAAATATTGTGAAAGATTAAACATGATGTTTAGTGGAAAGTCTGAACGCTAAACAATTCCAGCTGTTTCTGTATTAAGTTGTAAGTTTAATTACGGGTTTTGGGGAAAAGGCAAAATAGTTATAAAGCATTCTACTGGAAGAATTCATAGAAGTGAGAATAGTAAAGAAAAAGAGTTTGGTGTTTTTTTTGTTTCTTTGGTTTTTTTGATTTGGCATCTCACTCTGCCTCCCAGATTGGAGTGCAGCTGCACACTCCTGGCCACCGCAGCCCCAACTTGCTGGACTCTGGCGATCCTTCCACCTCAGCCTTCCAAGTAGCCACAGCTACAGGCGTGCACTACGTCTCCTGGCTAATTTTTTTATTTATTGTAGAGACAGATCTCACCAAGTTGCCCGGATGGGTCTCGAACCCGCGGACTCAGGCAATCCACTTGCTTTGGCCTTCCAAAGTGCTGGGATTACAGGCTGAGCCACTAAGCACAGCCTTTTTTTTTTTAAAGAAATAAATTTTCTCTAGCAAGTGATATTGCAAAGAGTGTCCTGATAGTGGACCACTGGGAACAAATGGGAAAACCAATGAACCGAAAAAGACAACTGGAAACACAGACCCCAGTAGACAGGACATCTTAGCATGTGTTAACAAAGCACAACAGGCTAAGGGGGCAGGGAGAGATGTTCAACAACAATGCTGGAACTTGACTATTTTGAGAAAGAAAAAAGAAACCATATATATCATGTTGTCCTTGGCAATACAATTAACCTCAAATGCATGAAATAATTTTATTTTTAATTGAAACCACAAATGTAAAAGTAATTTTAGCTGAACATAGATAATAAGAGAAAAATAACAAAGGAAAACCAATTCACAACAGAATAAATATAAATACTCCATGGAGATGTAGGAGACAAAAACTTACCTGACTAGGAATCAAATATTTGCAAACTCAAGAAACACAGTTTTTGCACATCAAATTCACAAAGATATCTTAAATGCTATATATGAAAATGAAACACTGAATTTATGAATAGATAGAAAGTGCACATTTTTGAGGCAGAAATCATCCACACACGATGAATTCATTGATTTATTTAAATGAAGTTCATAACACTATTTATAAGAGCATTTAAAAGGATGAAAATGACCTAAATGTGCAGTAATAGGGAATAGTTAAATCAATTATGCTATGCTCAAAAATGGAATTTTATGCTGCTATAGCATTTCATGTTTTGAAAACACTTAATGACATAGAAAAAATATAATATTTATAGGAAAACAACTTCATTTTAATAGAGGGCTATTTTATATACTCATTTTCTCTTGATTAAATAATTAATAAAAGCTTAATTAAAGCAATTGAAGTCATACTTTATTGTTATACCACTCTTACTAACAGGTGTAGGCTCTGGAGAAAGTCATAGGAAATGTCAAAAATATAAATTATTACCAGAGTAAGAGGAAACCCTCATTTAAAAAGTTAAATTTCAAGTGAAACACAAACAAGATAGAAAAATTCAAAACATTCAGTAATCAAGGAATGTCATATATTTAGCAATAGCCCGAAATTAGGCTAGGGTTTGCACAATGCTGCCAAATAGACCCAGGAATTAGAACCCATATACCCTGCAGCTTCAAAACTTACTCTGTGGTGCAGTGAATTTGCCAACCTTTCTCCATTTCCTATATTATTCCCCCATGGCCACCAGCCCTGTCACTATCTCTAGTGATTCTGTGTCCTTCTTTCTTAACAGTTCTTTTATAATGTCACTTTTTTCCAGGCTGCAGCTGAGGATAAAATTCAAATAAAAGGTGTATGTGAGTGACTGGGATACTGGTTCATTTTATAGAGACAAATAATTCTATAAATATTAATAACAAGTCATCATGTATTTCTGAAAAACGTGATCATCATAGTGTTTTAAAGTTTGGCTTTGGAATAATTCCCAGCTTTCAAAAACAGTATTTTGCAAGAAGAGAATGAATTTTTTTCTGAATCTTTGAGAGTATTTTGCCAACATCATACACAATTAACTCTAGCTACCCTAGTACTATTATAACATTTTTCCTACAAAAATCTGGTGCATCCATCGAAATGGGAAGATTATTACTCAAATAGTAATTTTTTATTCCTACTATTTTGTCTACATCTATTAGTTGGCATTATCCTATAATAAGGAGGTATTTTCTCTCACCTATTGGTTCATCTGCTTTATTTATATCAGTGCAGTCTCATGGATTCTTATGTCAGTTAATGAGTTATAAATATGTACTGTTATTTATTTTAATGCTCAGATTTTTTCCAATTTGCCCAATGGGTTGTCCCTTCAAGTTTGTGTGTGTGTGTATTTTAAAATATCTCCATCATTCTTAGATTACTATCTTACTTCCCATTGCAATAGATTCTGGAGTAATTATGTATTTTCCCTACCACTACCTAGAAATCATCCAGTTCTCCAGGAAGCTCTGAGGGGTTTTTAATTGGAGAATGATGTTTACAAACCAAGGTCTGGCACTATGTGTGTTCATTGTGATTGAGGTGTCCCTCTACCAGACTCTCAGTGAGTTAAGCTAGAAAACACACGTACACACACACACACACACACACACACACACACACACACACACCCCTATTTTTTCTACATTTATCAAGGCATATTAAAATTATATGTTCCTCTTGACAATTCTAAGTTCCATGTACCCCAACCAGTTTATTCTATTCATTTTTCCATATTCATAACTATTTATCTGGCAGTGAGAAACCTAGCTCCCACTATTCTAGATCTATTTATCTATTTTGTCAATATAACTTATGCAACCAATCTTTTGACCCCTCTAGGTCATAATTCCCAATGATCACTTTTGTCAGTTGGGCTTCAACCCCCAGCCACATTTTTTTTGCTCAAACCCTGAACTGTCGGAAGAGCCACTCATGGTTCTACCTGGAAACCTGCTTTGCTTGGCCTCATCTTCTGGTTTTTACAGTAAATTATTTAAAAAGAAACAAGGAAAAAGGAAAAATAATGAGAGAAGGAAGGCAGACAAACAAGAAGGAATCCCAGTTAATATACTTGTAATGTGGGATCCAAGTTCAAAAATTAAAATGTCAAGAGTGCATCTACTTTTAAGAAATTGCATTACTAAGGATAAAAAACACTCTTAATAAATTAAGCAGTTAAAACGTCAAGGTGTACAAAATGGTGATACTACCTGACAATATATATTTATCTTGGACGTAGAGTCTATTGTCTATATAATTTATAACAATAAGTATCTGCAGTAGCACTTTACATTTGCTATGTTTGTCATTTTTCCTAAAGTGACTGAATTAAGTATCTGGATAATCAGCCAGTGGAAATTAGTTAAGAGATATTGTTGTATTAAACTGAAAAGAGGATTTCCATGAAATAACTATTTCTAGCATTCTTTTAGTTTCCTATTTTTAAATCATCCCTGGACTGTAACAAGAATTTTCTGTTTTGATTGACCTTGACTAGCTCTGAACCTACTATAAATAAATTATCGAGCTTTTCTGTTTCTGCAATGCACCAAAGAGCTCTTGGGTAAGATGCATTCTTAAAATTAAAAAAAATCAATTTCTTTTCATGACAGATTACTAATAGCTTTCACCCATCCATTTAGGGTACACACGTCCCTAGCAACACTGAGAGTGAGAGGAAAGTTGACAGAATGGTGCCAGGTCAGCGGATATTTTTATGTTCAACTTGAATGAGCAGTTTCAAAAACTATATTTCCTTCTCTCCTTCTTTCTGGGGTATACATGCTACAAATATACAGTTGTAACACATAGCTTCCCATGAGACAACTCCAGAGATTTTTAGAAGACACTCTCCAGAGAGTGCTTCCCAAGTTAATACAAAAATCTCAGCTTATCTTCTTTTGTATTAATTTCTCAATGTTTTGTATTCTTTATTATTCTAAAGCCAATAATCCTTTGTTTATTGCATATTCATTTGTCAATCTTATTTAGCAAATTTCTGATAGCTTAGGAAATTACTGCTATTTAAACAAATTTACTAGAAACCTCTGGGCATGAATCAGTGCTTCAGTTTTAAATACAGTTTTAACCCATTTCCTCTTGAAAACATGCTTTAAAACAATGTTAGAGAAAAAAAGTCAAGATATATTTTTTCTTACGTAGTCACAGTGCGTGAACTGAATTCTCATGTCCTTGTCAAACAGATCTGTGAAAATCCTTATCTGCAAGGTGATGGTATTAGGAGGTGGGACATTTGGGAAGTGATTAGGTCATGAGAGTGGCTCCATCATGAGCGCCCTTATAAAACAGACCTCAGAAAGATCCCTAACTCCTTTCACCTTATAAGGAAACAGTGAGAAGTTTCCATCTATGAACCAGAAAGTCAACCTTCACCAGACACTGAGTCTGCTGGCCCCTTGATCTTGGACTTAGCCTCTAGAACTGTAAGAAATACATTTCTGTTGTTATAAGCTACCCAGTTCATGGTATTCGGTGATACCAGCCTGAACAAACTAAGGCACACACCAATACCTTTACCTTCTAATATGGGAAAACTTGAATGTATATATTCCAAACTCTAATCACAACCTCATCTGCTCCCAACTGTTTCAGCACTTCATTCAGGTTCCTTTGCTACACACACACACATGTGTGTGTGTGTATACATATATATATATATATATATATATATATTAAAGATGCGGGGTGCAATTTGGGGGTTAGGTATACAAATGTGCAATATGCTGGTACCCTTGTTGATGAGGTGTGTCCCCACCTCCCGGCTGTTACCAGCTACTGACAATCTTCCCCTTTCTCTGGCAGTTTCTCACTACTGCCAATTCGCCCCCCACCCTACCGTGGTATCCCATTACTACCAATCTCTTTCTTGTAGTATTATGATAATTGTTCAAAGTCTGCTTATCTGCTTATGAGTGAGAACATGTGGTACTCAGTTCTTTGTTTCTTTGATAGATTACTCAGTATTATAGCCTCTAAGTCTATCCAAGTTGCTGCCAAGTTCATAATTTTGTCCTTCTTTATGGCTGTGTAATAATCCATCGTATACACACATTTCAAATCCCTTGGTCCTTCTCTCTCCCTAATATACCTCTGGTCTCACTTCCTTCCTTTCTTTATAAATTTAATGACCAAGCATTTAAAGTAAGAATACTCCCTATCTCTCTTGCCCACTTGGCCCACATACCCCTCATATAGGGAAAAACAACAACAACAACAATAACACTATCATAGTCTGCTTAAGTGTCTTGGGGGAAAAAAAAGTCCTCACAACCTTCAGATTGGTTCAAATACCAGTGCATGTCTTCTAATTTCCTGTGGTCTCTCAACACCTGTCTTTCACTTTCTTTATTCCTCTTATACCATCTTCCTTCCCCCTAAAATACTCCGAAACTTTGAGGCTGCCCTTATCAATGTGAGGAAATGATCTTGCAAATTGTTTTACAAAGGAAACAGAAACCAGATAGAAAACGTCCTCAACTTTAAATGGACCTGTATCCTGCATGATTTCCTCTTCATTCCACTTTCAGGACAGAAGTTGATGCTTCCTCTGTTTATAAGTTATCTCCCTCTCTATTCCCTGATTGCATGTGCCCTGTCTTCCCTAATGCTTTGCTTTGGTTCTCATTTGCAGCACTTTGCTACTTGTTAGCCTCCCACCTATGACTATAGAGATGCTTAATGGCTATTCCCTTAAGACAAATAAACAAGAAACCAAACAGGCAAAACAGACAAGATACTATAGACTTTGGCGATTAAATCCCCCTGTGTGGATATTAGTTCCTGTTTCTCTTCTTTCTCTGCTAAGCGGTTTCCACTTTAAAATTAATACATGACTGGGCACTGTGGCTCATGCCTGCAATTCCAGCACTTTGGGAAGCAGAGGCGAGAAGATTGCATAAGCTGAAGGGTTCAAGATCAGCCTGAGCAACATGGTGTGACCTCATCTCTACAATAAATCAAAAAAATTAGCTGGGCATGGTGGTGTGCACCTGTAGTTCCAGCTACTTGGAAGGCTGAGGTGGAAGGATCACCTGAGCCCGGCAGGTTGAGACTGTGGTAGTCATGAGTGTGCCACTGCACTCCAGCTAGGTGACACAGTGAAAATCCGACTTAAATAAAAAAGGAAGATTGATGCATAATAATTGTACATATTTGTGAGGTACATGTGATATTTTGATATATACATACAATGTGTAATGATCAAATCTGGGTAGTTGGGCTATTCATCACCTCAAACATATGTCTTTGTATTGAAATCTTCTCTTCTAATTATTTTGAAATATAAAATAAATTATTGTTAACTATAGTTGCCATACTATGCTATCAAGCACTAGAATGTATTTCTTATATCTAATTGTATTTTATACCTATTTAAAAAATCCCTATTTATCCTCCCACCCCCAATACTCTACCAGTTTCTGATAAGTACTATCTTATTCACCACCTCTATCAAATCAATTTTGTTAAATTCCCACACAAACGAGGACATGAGACATCTGTCATTCTATTCCTGTCTAATTACACTTACATAATGTCTTCCATGTCCATTCATGTTGCTGCTAATGATAGAATGCCATTCTTTTTATGGCTGAATTATATCCCAGTGTGTATACATATCACATTCTCTTTATCCACTCATCCCTTGATGGACACTTAGGTTGATTCTGTATAGCTTGGCTATTGTAAATAGTGCTGTAACAAATGTACTAATTTATTCAAAATACTGATTTCCTGTATTTTGAATATGTGAGAGTATATACTATAATAGAATTGTTGGATCTTATAGAAATTCCATTTCTGATGCTTTGAGAAACCTTCATGTTGTTTTCTACAGTGGTGTACTTACTTACATTTCCACCAACAGTATACTAAGGTTCCCTTTGTCTACATCCTTGCTAATGTTTATTTAATGTCTTTCTGATAATAGCCATCTTAACCGGGGTGAGATGATACCTAACTGTGGTTTTGATTTGCATTTTTCTGATGATTAGGGTTGTTGAGCATGTTTTCATATACCTGCTGTCCATCTGTATATCTCCTTTGAGAAGTGTCTGTTCAAATATTTTGCCCATTTTTATTCAGATTTGGTTATTATTGAGTTGTTTGAGTTTCTTATCTATTCTGACTATTACTGTCTTGTTATATGGATAGTCTGTAAATCTTTTCTCCCATTCTGTGGGTTATTGCTTCACTTTGTTGATGTTTCCAGAAGCTTTTTAGTTTGTTATTGTCCCATTTGTCTATTTTTGCATTTGTTGTCAGTACTTTTGAGGTCTTTCACAGAAAATCTTTGCCCAGACCAATGTCCTAAAGTACTTTTCCCCAATGTTTTATTCTAGTAGTTTCACAGTTTCAGTTTTCAGATGTAAAGTTTTATTTGTCTTGATTTAATTTTTTTATATATATGATGAGAGCAGAGGTTCTAATTTGATTCTTATACCTTTGGATATACAGTTTTCCCACCATTTATTGATGAGGGTATCCTTTCTCCAATGTATGTTCTTTGTGTCTTTATAAAAAACGAGTTGGCTCTAAATACATGGATTTATCTTCAGGTTCTGTATTCCATTACATTTTTTCTATGTGTCTGCTTCTATGCCAGTACCATCCTGTTTTGGTTACTATATCTTTTTAGTATATTTTGAAGTCAGGTAGTTATGATACCTGCAGCTTTGTTTTTTGTTTGTTTGTTTTTGTTTTACTCAGAATTGCTTTGTCTATTCAAGGTCTTCTGTAATTCCATACAAATTTTAGGATTACTTTCTCTATAACTGTGAAGAATGTCACTGGTACTTTGATAAAGATTGTGTTAAATCTGTAGATCACTTTGAGTAGTATGGAGAGTTTAACATGAATTTTTCTAATCCTTGACAATGAACAATCTTCATTTCTTTTTCTCAAAAGAAAACTCTGTATCTGTTTACTTTCTATTTGCTTCACGGCAGTCTGATGGCCTCTCTTCATTTTCCACCAGACTACTCTGTAAAGATGTCATCAATGTCCAGCTTGTTTTCAAATCCATTGGACAAGCCTCAGCCTTCATCCTGTGAGACTTCTTTGAGGCTGCTGAGGGGATATACTACTCTCTCCTATACTGTTAGCTACTTTGTTGTCTAGCATGCCAATACCTTCTCCTCTAACAACTTCTTTATACTTTCTATTAATTTTTAGATTTTGTATGTACATTCTCTTTCTCTAGTCACCACTTCTATGCCGCTGTGTTCAGTTACTTGAGATGAGTGTATTTAATCGGTTTCATAGGGTACCAGGGGTAAGCCGAGGTGCATCAGGATGGTGTTTACATATGGTGTTTACATGTGAGATCACGTAAAATAGCACATTAAGCTGTTCATTTATGTTGTCTGTATTTGTCCGAGTCATTGTACACATTTCTTAAAAACAAGACAATATTTTAATTGCAAAACTAACTTTAGGTAAGGGTGGACGAGGCAGGGCACAACTGCATGGACCAGGTGGGACGTCATTCAGTGGTTCCATCTCTGGTGACATACAGCAGGCCAGGGAACACCTATTAGCAGGTGGAACCATGAGCTAGAGTATTAGAAAATGACAATACAAATAGTCTCTTAGAAAAGTCTTGGTGTATTGACTAGATGCATTGTCCATTGTCGGCAGCAAATGACCTGTGTTAGCTGTGTTGCTGCAGAGGCTAGGGGATGAGTAAGAGACACCAATCCCCATCTCCAAAGGCCACTCATAGGACATCCATGATCACTCATGGGGAGAGGGGATTGGATATCAGGCAAGGCGTCAGAGACACCCACTTACAGACTGGAGGACAGGGTAGCTGGGCCTTCAGCACACAAACTCACACATGTACACACATGCATACCTTTTTCACATGTTCTCTCCATTCCCCATGATCCCAGCTGAAGATTTCCAGTCATGGGAGGACTGCCTGTCCTTCTTAGTGACAGAAGAGTACAGGAGAGGGCCTATCCCAGAGGTTTTGGGGTGGTTGTGGAAGCCTCCTTTGCTTCCATGAGTCCTTGTGTTTTTTTTTAAAAGTCACAGTTCAATAATATGGTCTCATATATGTCCCTTCTTAGGGCTGTGCCACAGGGGTTCTCTCCTATGCTGGAGTGGAAAGAGGTTTTGTGGGGTGGCAGGAGGGAGTTAGCTTTCTACTAGCCTCTTTGGTCTGGGGCACCCAAGAGCCTCTTTGGTTCAAGAACAGGTCACTATAAAAAAAAAAAAGCAAGAAAGAATAAAACAAGATTCAGCATACCTGAGATGGCAAAACAGAAAAATATCATAGGAGAAAATTATTGCTAAATGCAAATATAGTAAAAAATAATTGTAGAGAAATATGTAGTTACTTAGGTAGAAGTTTACAATATTTATGGGTTTAAAAAGAAGATCAAAAAACAACATATACAGATGGATTTAATTTTGCAATTATACATGTAATTTGTATAACATAGATAGTCATAAGAATAGTAACATTAATTTTCCTGGTATAGAGGAATAATGATATCTTATTTTTAAATTCGTGTTCACAAGTGTGGTTCTTAAAAATTTTTTTTTCACAACAAATGTTGATAATAAAGGGTACAAGCTTCTTTAAAAAAACACACAAAATATGTTATGATTGGAAAGGTCATTATTCCTGGTGTAAGAATAATGATGTAGACTAAATGTTTGTGTCTTCCCTCCCACGCTTTATATGTTGAAACTCTAAGCCTCAAGTTAATGGTATTTGGAGACAGGGCCTTTAAAAAAAATCATATTTTTTGTTATAAAATTGTGGGGTATAGTTAAGGATTAGGTATACAAATGTGCATCATTCAGGCACCCTTGTTAATAAGGGGTGTCTCCTCGTCCCCAGACAGATATTGACTACTGCTCGTTCCACCTCCCTTCCCCTCCCTACCCCCCCATAGTTCCCCGCCACTGTCAGTCCTTTTCTTATAATATTATGATAGATGTTCAAGGTCCTCTGTATGAGTGAGAACATGTGATACTCAGATCTTTGTTTCTGTGAGAGATCACTCAGTATTATAGACTCTAGTTCCATCCAGGTTGCTGAGAAATTCATGATTTTGTTCTTTTTTATGGTTGCATAATATTCCATCGTGTATATGTACTACATTTTAAAAATTCAGTCCTCTTTTGATGTACAGCATAGTTGGTTCCAGGTTCTTGCTATTGTGAACAATGCTACAATAACAGACACTTCTCAAAGGAAGACATCCGAGCGGCCAACAGACACATGAAGAAATGTTCAACCTCACTAATCATCAAGAGATGCAAATTAAAACTACACTGAGATATCACCTAACTCCAGTCAGAATGACAATTATCAATAACTCAAAAAAATAACAGATGCTGGAGAGGATGCAGTGAAAAGGGAGACAGGGTCTTTAGAACACAATTAGATGGAGAGGATGGACCCTTATGACAAAATCAGTGCCCTTTGAAAAGACACCAGAGAACTTGTCTTTTGTCTCTCTTTCCACCCTGTGAGGATATAGCAAGGAGGAGTTCACCTACAAGTCAGGAAGTGTGTCCTCACCAGATGCCAAATCTACCAGAGCCTTGATCTTGAACTTCTCAGTGTCCACAACTATGAAAAATAAATGACTGTTGTTTAAACCACCCAGTCTATAATGTTTGTTATAACAGCCCAAACTGACTAAGACAAGTAGATATGTTGAAAAACTTGTAATTTTAAGGATTACTCTCCCCCCCCAAATTATTATTAGTAGTATTATTTTTGAGTCAGAGTCTCACTCTGTCACCCACGCTGGAGTGCAGTGTCACGATCACGCCTCACAGCAGCCTTGACCTCCTGGGCTCAGACAATTCTTCCCAGGTAAGCTGGGACTATAAGTACGTGCCACCACGTACAGCTAATTCTTGTAGTTTGTAGAGAGATGAGGTCTCGCTGTGTTATCCAGGTTGGTCTTGAACTCCTGGGCTCAAGCAATCCTCATGCCTCAACCTCCCAAAGTGCTGGAATTACAGGAGTAAGCCACCACACCTGCCCCGATCCAACATTCTTTTAAATATGATCTATAAAGATATTACATAAAATAGCACACCTACCAATAATTCTCCAGTTTAAAAACAAAGTCAACAAATTATCAGTCATCAATGTGGCAAAAAACAGAAAAAAGGTTCTGATTTTTACTTCAAACATAAAATTGGTTAAAGAAAGCAGTCACAAAGTTATCAACAACAACAAAAAAAACTAATCCTTCCAGCTTTTCATTTATGTTACTTCTAAAGCAAAAATGAATCAGCAATTTTCCCTCTGTTCTAAAATTCATATCAAACAAAGGGAAGGCTATTTGTTGTTAAGATTAGGAAAGCTCAGTCAAATCTCTATATTTGCTAAAGAAAATTGCTACATTACCTTAGTTATTTTTTTCTTTTCTCTGTCAACTACAATCAGACAAATCAATAACAGTTTCTTATTTCTTATTTGTAGCTGGGTGGTATAAGAATAGTATATTTGGAGTTGTTTTGCAACATGAAGTCTTGAGCAGATAAGAAATTTTGCTGAGTCTATTTCCTCATCTACAAGATCAAAATAAAAATTTCTACCTCATACGATTGCTTAAAGGCTAAAATAAGATATTGTGGGGGGCAAAAGCATATTTTTAAATAATTTAAAATGCTGGAATGTGTTTGCTGTAATTATTCAAGTCCTGGCAGTCTGATATTCAATAAAAGAATTACTGCTGAATCAAAAAATAAGTTATCTGTATATGCAAAACTCTGAATAAAATCATTTGTTGTCCATACTCCACGAGTATTTTTCCTCTGGCTTTTAGGGGAAATGGCTGATGGCAGCCAGAGAAAGTTAGTAAAGAAAAAAAGAGTAAGGTTAGAGGCAACATTAGAGGCAGACTCTGAATGTTTTTAGCTCTGCTCTACTCTGGCTCAGTGAAATCGGGAAGATCTCTGTATAAAAATTACAGTTATTACAATCCTCACTGATTACAGAAGAAGAAATTATGACCGAGGAGATAAAGTGACCTGGCCAAAGTTACATTCATGGCCAGTGGTTGATTTTCTATCCCCTAAATGCAGACTCTGAGAGGTCAAAGAACAATTTTCATTTACAGAATAGGATTATAAGAGGTGGAAATGCCAGAGGGCCCCGATACTTAACTATTAAGTCAGAATTTCTCATCTATAAAGCAGGAATAGTATTTCTCAAAGAGGAATAAAAATACCAAAGGGCTGTTGACAATTAAATAGAATTATCTGAGTAAAAAACTTGATACAGCACCAGGTTTATAGAAGTTACTCAATAAGTGTTCCTTACCTTGATTACACAGATGTCTGCTTCCAAACTATAAATATAATGTCTAATTTATCCTGACAAAAAAAATAAGCTTTATCTAGATTGATTCAGTAAGAAATACTACTTTCCTGTTTTGTGCCCACTGAGCACCAAAATCTTCTAATAGTAGTCCAGAAAGTCTACCTAAATGTGGCACCCTTATAACAATTCTGAGTTCTTTATCTTGGAATTTGGTGAAAAAGGAATAAATGATTTATTGAAAATAAATGAATTTACAACGTGTCATTTAAAAATATATATATAACAAATCAAAACAAAACTAACACATACCATTCTGAGCATTCTGATATCAACTTTTTATTGCTTTTCACTAAAGAGTAAATAATACCATTAGTCAAGGTATTTCACTAAGTCACTTGACAAATATTTATTGAAAACCACTTTGTGCCAGATATCCTTCAAAGCATATACATTAGTGGATAAAAGGGACAAAGATCACTGCCCTTGTGGAGCTTGGATATTCCACATTAGAGCAGCATATTAAAGGGTGCAAAGCAGCGTGAAAAAAAGAAAAGACAGAGCACGTTAGCAGGATTAGGAGTGCTAGAAATGGATTACAATTGTAGCTAGAATGTTATCAGTTCAATAAAGATTTGAAGGAAAGGAGGGAGATAGCTTTGCAGATTGACCAAGGGAAAGCATTTCAGGCAGTGCAAAAGCCCTGAAGCAGGAGCATGACTCTTAACACACAAAACAGTCCAATTCATAAAAGAGAGAACAGGAGAGTGGCAGAATGTCAAAAACAGAAAAGGATTCTAGACCATGAAGGGCCTAGAAGACCAAATAAGGTTTTAATTTTTACTCCGAGTGAAATTGGCAGAAGAGTGACATGATTTCAGGTTTCACGAGTATCCGCCTGATGCCTGTGTTGAAAATAAGCTTTGGAGGATACAGGACCCGGGGTAGATAAAGAGAAGTCAGTTTGAAAATGGTTACAGTTGATCAGTGAATAGAATCTGATACAAAGAATAAGAATACTTCCAAATGGAAGGACAGTGGTACAGAAGGAAATACAGAATCAAGGAGAATGTAAATGTGAGCAAATCTAAAAGAATGTTGACTTTATGAAAGAATTATAACAATCGGGTTTTTAATAAATGACAAAAACTTCACAAAAAAAGTGAGAGAGTTTCTGAGGTCTTTGCCTTGTTGAAAGGTGATAAAAGTATTAGTATACTAGACACTGAGTCAAGAAAGCATGTTCAATGGCAAATTTAAGTTCAAATAGATTAGTAATGATCTTAAGTCTATGTAGTTCAATTGTAAAACAAATAATACAATTAGAAGACTTTATTAGTCTGCTAAGCTTGTCATCCCGCGCCTTTGGGAGGCTGAGGTGAGTGGATTGCTTGAGCCCGTGGGTTCGAGACTCGCCTGGGCAGGTGAGGCCTCATCTCTACAATAAATCAAAAAATCAGCTGGCCGTGGCAGCGCATGCCTGTAGTTCCGGCTACTTGGAAGGCTGAGGCAGAAGGATCGCCGGAGCCCAGCAGGTCGAGGCTGCGGTGGCCGGGAGCGGCCACTGCACTCCAGTCTGGGCGACAGAGTGAGACTCCAACTCAAAAAAAAAAAAATGTGTTTCTCATAGTTCTGGAGGCCAGAAGTCCAAGATCAAGCAGGGTGGTGGGTGGTGGCAGTGTTGACTTCTTTGAAAAGACCAGTAAAACTGATACATTCCTGGCAAAACGAATTAAGGAAAAAGAAAGAAGTACAACCAAATAACTTGATACAGATGTTTCACTATTTAAAATTACAAATTATCATGTACAACTTCATGGTAATACATTTTAAGTATTAAACAAGATGAATAAAGTCCTCGGAGAGCCAAAAGAGACAGGTTTTAGTGCACTAGCAATGGCACTGCCTTTGGATTGAAACCTGGATAGTTTAACAATTGTAAGAATTGGAAAAATCAAATATGGGAATATTGAGGAAGATTTTGGCTTTTTTTTCTGTTCTGATTTCTCTCCCTAGATTTGTCACATTTTCAATGATTGCTGTGTCCTCTTTGCCTGCTTTAGGATTTTCATTTATTTCATGATGTGTTTTTGTTGCTAACTTTCAAATTTTGCTTTCAGATTTTTGCTTTAAATAAACATGTGTTTATTAACTTTATGTGTCAAATGGTATGCTAGAAATTGGAGGAGCTGTTACAAACAAGACGTAATCCAGTTCTAAGGCTCTCAGATTCTAACCAGAGTAAAAGCAAATGAAGAAAGAGGGAGGTGAAAAGGTTGCTCCACAAAAATCAGAGGAGTCATAATGCCTGGCAACGCTAAAGGGAAAATTAGAATACAAAAGTGTTGTAAAGAGCAGAACTTTGAATCCAGGAGTGAGAGCAGATCTGAAGATCTGGAGATGGATGTACTTGCAGGCAAAGTTTACTTTAAGTACGCAAGTTACAACTTTTCTATATTATGCTCATTAAACATTGGATTTTTCATTGTTGTTGAGCTGGAAATGGGTTTTGTCTGTTTACTCGTCCTTCTAGCTCAGCAGTCCCCAACCATTTTGGCATCAGGGATTAGGTTTGTGGAAGACAATTTTTCCACGGACTGGGGGTGTGTGAAGGGGGGTCATTAGGTCTTAGATTCTTATAAGGTATGCGCAATCTAGATCCCTCACATGTGCAGTTCCCAATAGGGTTTGCACTTATGAGAATCTCGAGCCCCTTCTAATCTGGCAGAAGGCAGAGCTTTGCTCACCTGCCCTTTACCTCCTACTGTGTGGCCACGTTCCTAACAGAACACGGACAGCTACTGGCCCGCGGCCTGGGCATTGCAGAACCTTGTTCTCATGGGTCTGCTTCCTCCAGCCTGTGTTCTCTTTGGCAACTGTGGTTTTGTTTTGTTTTTTTTTTTTTGTGGCATATGGTGTAGAAGGAAAAAGATTTACACTTTTCTCTTTGACAGAAAATGTCATTTTCTTTTTTGCTTCTAAACTGAAAATACTACACAATGGCACCTCCTATTTAAATATAGTAAAAATACTCCTTTGATCATCATTGACCTCCCACTTCTGTGCTATTCATGTTTATTTAACCAAGACTATCACTTGGAGTGCATGAGAACAAACAAGGACTCGCAACTTTCTCTCTAGAGGAATTTCTGTATTAATTCACAGCTTTGTTCATTCATTCAAGAATCAACTGACTCTCTTTTATGTGACAAACAGGAAATCACAAACATGTGTAAAACTGTCCTTTACTTCGAAGAACTCCGTCCTGTGGTCTTGTAGATCTCACAGTCTTCTCTGCCTCCAGGAATGAGTTATATTTAGACAAATTGCCCAGGCAATTTAGCTAGGGTATAAAGTCAGTGTGGATTTAGAGTATTAGCAAAGTACAGAAAGGCTGTCGAAACTAATAAAGAAGCAAAACTCACCAATGTGGTGCCTTGCCAAGTTGTGGTTAAATCTTCTAGAGTTTCAAAATGGAATTCTGTCGTTGTACTTGTTAGAATATGACTATATCTATATTGTTGGAATAGCTCTGTGTATAACCCATGTTGACAAGTGGGCAAAACACATTTTTGTTATGCAAGCCTTTTCTGTAATTTAATTGATCTTTCAAAATTTACTATATTGGCTTTGGGTCGCTAGTCAGAAAAATTACTCTGAAACTAACATCTCCCTGTCAAATGTAAGACCTTCCAGGTGACCCAATGATATAATAGAGATTGACAGAACTATTGCCCACATGTAAAAGAGTGTGAATGAAAGAAAAATCTGCCTGGTTTCTTCTTACCATCTTTTACCGAGAATACGAAGTCTCCTAGACCTTTCATTATGGAGAACCTATTTGTCATTACTTGTCATCCTGTGATAAAGTAATTCAGTCTGTAATCAAATAAGCCTGGAAGTAATTTTTATTTATATTTAAAATGGTAAAATATGGCACTTCTAGGGCATAGGAGAATGAAAAATCACAAACTTTAGCTAATGATCTCTAAATCTATTCTCATATGTACCTAATCTTTTATCTAAAGTCTTATTTAAAGATAATTTTCTGTGTCTTGACTGCCAACAGGTAATTCTTCTGCCTTCTTCCTACTAAGTCAGCTGTGTCTGTCTTCAAATCAGTCCCATTTGGCGAGTTTCCTTAATTTCTCCTGTAAACACCTCGAAGGAAAAAAGAATGCAGTCAAAAAAGGACCCCAGACATACAGAGAAACAAACAAATATGTGATTTCTCAGAACTGTTCTTTGTTTTTTCATCAGATTTATTACTGACCTTTAGCTAAAGTCTCAAAGAGAAATGAATGTTTCAACTTAATAATTAAAAAAATCCCAATATGTTTATTATTAAACTATCCTTTGGATAGCACTAGTAGCCTATGCATACTTGGGTTAAAAATCATGACATCAAAATGTAGAAAATAAGTTAAAAGTAAAAAAAAAAAAATGAGCTGAAGAACAATATTACCTTGTGGGAACAACAGTCTGTTTCGTCTCCTATAGCCAGCAAATCCAAAATAAAAAGTAAAAAAAGTAAACATTTGTCAAGTTTATGAAGAAATAAAATAGAAAAATACTTTAGGCAAGCCCAAATATTTTACCATACAATAAATCCTATAACATCTTCAAACTGAAATTTTAATTTTGGCACAATATACTAAGCTTTTGAATGCTAAATCAATAAGACTTTCTTTTATTCTGTTACTAAAATGCATACCATCAAAAAATAGAACACTGTAATGATTCATTTGCCTTGTATAAGCATTTATTTCTAGAGAAGAACAAAATGCTTGTCCTTGGATTACAGGAACAAGTATAATAGGAAATTAAAGGGGGAAAAAAAGTCATCAACAAACAAAGAGGCCTGCTCAGGCAATGGGCCTATCTTTTTCTGAGCTAGTAAACTCTGACATCTTCTAGAATCCAATCACTTCCCGTTATATATAGCATATGTTCAAGTTTGAACACCAGTCAGAAACCAGAAGCTCAGAGATGCCAGCAAAACAAACAAAAAAAAATATGTATGGAAAATCTGAGATCTGCAGAGATACAGAGGGTGTTCTATCATCCTGATTTCAGAAAAGCTGGCAAATCCTTCACAGTCTTCCTCTTATCGTGGCTGCATGCTAAAAATGCAGGAGATTAATATGCTAAATAGAAAAACCTGGGCTGTCAGTTGCCTGCATTCATCTGCCAGAACCTTGAAATTAGGTCATGGCCGCCAGGGAAAATTCCTTCTCAGATGACAGGCTGCATGAACATGTTAACAGACCCAGACCAGAGGAAACACCTCCCGAAGTACGCAAAGTGATGGGAGTGATATGCACTATTAAGATTATATCAACTTGTGATTCCAAGATCTTTCAATATGGTACCAAGAAACATAGCTCTAAACTTCACACATCACTTTCCATCCTGCCCTTGAAAAGGAACAGAAAGGAATAAACTTCCCTTTCAATGTTTTCAGCAATTTCCTCATCCTACTTGTGTATTTAATGTTTTAAGTAAAGGATTTCTCTTAATGAGTTTTAAAATATACTAAATATTAGGACTCCATCTTTATGTGAGACATGGCATTCCTGAAAGATGTGTGTCTCTGTGTGTGTAGATATACGTGTCCCTATGTATATATACATATTTATATGCATCTTTATATGAGAGACAGCATTCCTGAAAGATGTATGTCTCTGTGTGTGTAGATATATGTGTATATGTGTATATACATGTTCATATGCATCTTTATGTAAGCAATGACATTCTTGAAAGCTGTGTGCGTGTGTGTGTGTGTGTATGTGTGCAAGGAATTGATGGCATAGTCATAAACATACATAAGGAATCATTTATAATGTCTGTGTTTTATCATCTTAAAAATAATTGATTACATTTTTTAAGTAGCAAAACTAAAATATTGTTAGAATATTTCACTAAAATTCCATAGACTTTGGTGATTAAACTAAGTCTTTTATTCTTTAGCTAATAATAGTGGAGAAACTTGAGGTTGAGAAGTACCTCTGTTTTTTTGTTGTTGTTGTAATGTTTGTTTTTTAAAATGGAATCAGTGTGTAAATAGTGGAAAGACCATCAACAAAAAGTTCAAGAACAAGAGTATAAGTTCTACTTTTATTATTCATTTACCTTTTAACCATAGGCCCCAGTTTACTTACCTATAAAAATAGTTAGAAATAGATTATTTCTAAGCCTACTTCTTCCTGTAAGACCTTAAGATTATTTTATTTGAATTATGAAACCTCATGAAAAAAAAGGAAGCTCCTAGAATTTGGGGACACAATTAATTCATAAATGGTTACATGATTTTTTTTATATCGTATACAATGAGAAGCAAGATTGAATACAATTGAGGTTGAATATGGTCTTGCAAAATATAGAAGGTAGGGGGATCAAATTGGACTTTAGATTTCAACAGCCACTTTTGGGCTGTGCATGATTCCTATACACAACAGTAGAGCCATCTATCACAGGGGAAAATACGGTCCCTTTTACTCAGTTACGAGTCTATCATAGATTAACTGTTAAAGGCAAAGCCATCAACAATGATTAGTGCTACAAATTGTAAATCTGAAAATTTTCATGATGAACATGTCAACGAATAAAATTTTGACTGAGGCTCTTGGGTGACCCCAGTTTCATAATTTACATGATTTAGTTTGAGAAGACTAAGGTCTGCAGGACAGTAGCAACAGCCTAAACTGAATCATTACAAATGCCAACTTACTATGCAGTTTTATTAGGGTAACAACTCAGTGACTCCCAATACTCCAAAGAAGCTTTTAGTGACTTGGGGGTCAATAATATATAATCTGAAAAAAAATTAGTCTTTAGTTTTAGTTATCAGACATTAGTGACTCAGAAAAGGGCAACCTGATTTCCTTTGAAATAATTGATCTACAGACTACAGAGTGTGGTCTGAAGTCTGAGACCATTTCTCAGCCTGGAGACAATTCCCAAACTTCCCTGAATGGACTTTTCATTTTATTTTTCTTCGGGTTTTTTCCCTCAAGAAAATATCAACCGTCGTTGATTTGACATGGTGCTTTCATAAAACACTTCATAAAATTGGAAAACAAAGAGTGGAAAACAAAGAGTGGAAGCCTATCATATTTCTACTGGAACATATAAACTTAAAGCTATTTTCTAAATTTCTAATATTTTCGTATTGGTTGTCAAAGAGAGTTATGGTGAATTCTTCCACATTCTCTAGTGTATGCAGTTTCTAATGAGGAGGTTTCCAAATGTATCCTCATCCTGTTCTTTCTTCCCTATGCACCTGTGCATACTTGCCCAAACTCTTCTTCCAGAAAGCAGAGCTCTCAACTATCTAAAGCAAGCTCTGTTTCCAGGGCTGATGGCTAACTCCAACTCCACAGTGTGTGGTGAAGAGGGAGAACTGAAAGGAACATCTGAGAGTAAAGCAAGAACTGGAAACCACATAGAGATAAATTATTCCTAGTTTTGGATGAAGGTGAAACCATGAAAATTCACTATGAAATCAACCATTATGCATGGGTTCTGAATGCTAAATAAAAAGTAAAGTCTAAAATTTTTTTTAAAAGTGTTCTTGGGAGATATTATTCAAAGGATACAGCATTTCAAATAACAGGAAAAATAAGTTCAAAAGATCTCGTATAATATGATGACTATGGTTAATAACAATGCATTATATTTTTGAAAATTGCTAAGAGGAGCCGGAATCGGTGGCTCAGCCTGTAATCCCGCGCCTTTGGGAGGTTGAGGTGAGTGGATTGCCTGAGCCCACGGGTTCGAGATCCGCCTGGGCAGCGAGACCTCATCTCTACAATAAATCAAAAAATCAGCCGGTCGTGGTAGCACATGCCTGTAATTCTGGCTGCTTGAAAGGCTGAGGTGGAAGGATTGCCAGAGCCCAGCAGGTCGAGGCTGCGGTGGCCGGGAGCGGCCACTGCACTCCAGTCTGGGTGACAGAGTGAGACTCCAACTCAAAAAAAAATTGCTAAGAGGGTACTTTTTAAGTGTACTCACTACAAAAAGAAGTATGTAAGGTAATGTATATATCAATTAGCTCAATGTAGCCATCCCACAATGTGTATAGATTTCCAAACATTATCTTGTACACAAAAGTGTATACAATTTTTTATCAATCAAAAATATAAACATTCCTCCTTTTATTTCACTTTGCTTTATAGAATACTTTTTTCAAATTAAAGGTTTGTGGCGACTCAGCATCAAACAAATTATTGGCATCATATTTTTAACAGTACACTCTCATTTTCCATATCCGAGTCACATTTTGGCAATTCTTTTAATATTTCAAATGTATTAATTATTATTATATCTTTATGGCTATCAGTGATTTTTGATGTTTCTATTGTAAACTGCTTTGGGATGCCATGAACCATGCCTAAATAAAACTATAAACTTAATAAATGGGTGTGTTCTGACTGTTCCACTGGCCAGCCATTTCCCCATCTTTCTCCCTTTTCTTGGGTCTACTTATTCCCTGAGACACAACAATATTGAAATTAAGCAATCTGATAATCCTACAATAGCTGTTAAGTGTTCAAGTGTAAGAAAACTTTGTAGATCTCTCACTTTAAATGAAAAGCTAGAAATGATTAAATTTAGTAAGGAAGGCATGTAGAAAGCAGAGATAGGCCTAAATCTAAATGTTTTGCTCCAAAGAGTTAGCCAGTTATGAATGCAAAGTAAATGTTCTTGAAGGAAATTTAAAGTGCTACTTCAGGGATGTATAAATAATAAAGTAAAATAGCCATATTGGTAATATGGAGAAAGCTTTAGTGATCTGGACAAAAGCTCAAACTAGCCACAACATTCCCTTAAGCCAAAGGCTAATCCAGAGCAAAACCTTAACTCTCTTCAGTTATTTGGAGGCTAAGAGAGGTGATAAAGCTTCAGAAGAAAAGTTGGAAGATAGCACATGTTGGTTTGTAAAGTTTCAGGAAAGAAGCCATCTCTATAACATAATAGTGCCAAGTAAAGAAGCAAGTGTTGATGTTGAAGCTACATCAAGTTACAGATCTAGTTAAGATCATTGGTGAAGGTGGCTACACTATACAAATTTCCAATGTAGATGAAACAGAAGATGCCAGCTAGGATTTTCCTGGCTACAGAGTAGGCAATGATTGGTTTCAAAGCTCAAAGGACAGACTGACTCTCTTGTCAGGAACTAATGCAGCTAATAATTTTAAGTTAAAGCCAGTGCTAATGGAGTGTTCTGAAAAATCCTAGGACCCCTAAGTATTGTGCTAAATCTAGTCAGCTTGTGCTCTATAAATGAAAAAACAAAACCTGAATGACAGCATGTATTTACAGCATGGTTTGCTGAAACCACTGTTGAGACCTACTGCTCAGAAAAAAAAATATTCCTGTACATATATTACTGCTACTGATGATGTTCTTAGTCACCCAGAGGCTCTGATGGAGATGTACAAGGAGATTAATGTTGTTTTCATGCTTGCTAACACAAAATCCATTCTTCGGTCCATGGGTCAAGTAGTCATTTTTACTTCCAAGTCTTGTCATTTAATGAAGACATTTTATAAAACTATGGCTGCCATAAATAGTAGTTCCCCTGATGAATCTAGACAAAGTAATTGAAAGCCTTCTGGAAAGGATTCACAATTCTAGATGCTATTAAGAACATTTATGATTCACGGGAGGAAGTCAAAATATCAACATTGACAAGAATTTGGAAGAAGTTGATTCCAATGTTGAAGAGCTCAGAATGTTACTGGAGGAAGTAACTATAGAAGTGGTGGAAATAGCAAGAGAACGAGAGTTAGTAGTGAACCTGAAGATTGAACTGAATTGCTGCAATCTCATGATAAAACTTGAACAGAAGTGGAATTGCTTCTTATGGGTGAGCAAAGAAAGTGAACTCTTGAGATAAAATGTATTGGTGAAGATGCCGTGAACATTATTGAAATGACAACAAAGGATCTAGAATATAATATAAACTTAACTGGCAAAGTAGCAGCAGGGTTTGAGAGAACTTACTCTAATTTTTTTTAAAGTTCTACTGTGAGTACAATGCCATCTAACAGCATCACAAGCTACAGAAAAATCTTCTGCAAAAGAAAAAGTCAATTGATGTAGCAAACTCCACTGTTGTCTTATTTTAAGAAATTGCCACAGCTATCCCATCCTTCAGCAGTCACCATCCTGACCAGTCAGCATCCATTCGCATTAAAGCAAGACCCTCCACCAGCAAAACAATTACAACTCCCTGAAAACTCAGATGATCGTTAGCATTTTTCTAGCAACAACGTGTTCTTAAATTAAGGTATGTGGATTTTTTTAGACATAATGCTATTGTATTCTCAATAGACTACAGTGTAAACATAACTTTTATATACTCTGGGAAATTTTAAAAGTTGTGTGAATCACCTTATTGCAGTGGTCTGGGACAAATCTGCAATTTGATGGAGATATTCCTGTACAGCATTCTTGAAAATTTCCAAGAAAGTAGATTTTAAATTCTTTCACTACAAACAAATAATAGGTATGTGAGGTAATGTACATGTTAATTATTTCAATCGAGCCATTCCACAACATTTTACAATATTTTAAAACATCATGGAAGATGTCGGTGCCTTGAGCCTTTTTCCATCCGCCATGGTCAGCCCCACCATGTTCTTCAACATCACTGTCAACAATTTGCCCGTTTTTCATCTGCACTACTAAGACTGCATGGTTGGATGGCAAGCATGTGGTCTTTGGCAAAGAAAAAGAGGGCATGAATGTTGTGCTGGCCATGGAAGGCTTTGGGTCCAAGAAGGGCAAGACAAGCAGGAAGAGCACCATGGCTGACTGTGGATAACTAATAAAATTGACTTGTTTTATTTTAACTACTAGACCATTCCTTTTGTAGCTCAGGAGAGCACCATTTTGTCCTGTTTGCATGCAATACCCTGTAATCTTTGTGCTCTGTCTGCAATTCTTTGGGTTCTATATTTTCCTTATTTCCTTTCACGTCTAGTTGGATTGCAGAGAAATAAAAACTAAATAACAACAACAATAAAAAAGACAGACAAGCGTCATGTTGTACTTAATAAGTATATACAATTTTATGGCTGATTAAGTAAATAAATTAAATTAAAATGAAGACATGGGGAACACAGGTAAAGATTTGCTTTCTCTTCCATTTTTAGATAGAATGCCAAGTTTGCCCACAGATAGAGATGCACCATTAGGGACAGAGCCATACTGGGTAATGTTCAAATTTGTCACTTTCTGGGAAATATTAGGGATGACTTTAATAGACCTATAAGTCTTTTTATTTCTGTCATTTATATAGTTTTCCATTCTATAATTTGTCTCCTGATCACTGGTGCCAAAATGTATCTGTGCCAGCCCACCCTGCTAACCAGCATCAAAATTGGAATCATTCTTCCTCTCAACTGCTACTTCTGCTATGCCTGGAGCTTAATGCAAAGAAAGTGAATACGTTATTAATATTTTATTTATAACCATCTTTCATGCTGAGCTTAAGGACAAACTGGAAAAATAAATGCTAGATGATAATATAGTTATTCAGGTTTATAAATGGTGGTATGGCCGTGGTCTAAGTCTACTGTTTAGTGGGTTTATGTCAATTGTCAAACTATTTTGTAGGATCTATACTAAACTCTGTTATGTATCTTATCAATATCTCAGGTGATGACATAGTGACCTACTGAACTTAGTGATATACCAAATCTGACTCAAATAACTGACATGTTAAATGATGGGATTAAAATATGAGCAGAAAATATAATGTTCATGGGCTGAATTAAATAAACAGTATAAAAGTAACAATGATAAATACGAATGCTGTATTTAAGTACAAAAATTGTTTTACAAATTATCAGCTCAAAATATGTAATGTAGAGCATCATATATTTTTTAAAATTGGTATTTAAGGTACTTATCAGCCATAATATTTTGTGGCTCCCCCAAGAAAGTACATTTAAAAAAAATTACTTATGTGGCTTCACTCCTCTGCTCAAAACTGTGCCATAAGCAATGAATAGATAAGACAGGAAATGAATTCTCCCAAGTGATTATATAAAGACTGAATAATTTATGAGTCAAGAGTACATTCTTTGTACAACTAATGTTATCCTTGGTGACATCAAAGTATTAAAAAATCAGAGGAATAAATGCACATTTGTGTGCAATTTGAGAGAGAATAGTATATCTTGGTCTATAAGACCTTTTGTAATAAACTCTATTTGGTATCTAATAAGCCAAATAATAGACTTATTCATGGACATCCTGAATGCTCTTTGTAAAATGAAGTGTGCAATTCTTTCTCTTTTTTTGATGTTTTTCTGTTTACCCTTCTCCTTCTTCTAAAACTCCCAAAATTGTAACTAAAAAAATTACAGTTAAGAATACAGATAGAGAAAAATCATAGTTGTCCCCCCTTTACTTCAAACTCGTCGAAGTTTCCAAGAGATGGAGGAAAAGGTGGGGGGAAGCCAGTATCTGTTTCCCTTTTTAATAAACAGAATCAATAGTAGTATACGTCACAAAGGAAAAGTGACTCAAATTAGGTCTGTGTGACTGAGGATGGATCTGCTTATTCTCCAAATTACCACAATTTAGTATGAGTTGAATTTATGAGCTAGTCACAGAACAGAAAACTGGAAAACATATCTTCCTAATTATAGAAGGGTACAAAGCACCTGTAAATTATTATATCACATTTAAAATTTTGAGACTCATGTGATTGTGATGATAAAGATTTGAAAATACTTTAATATACATTATGCCAGTCCATGATCTTTTCTCCAGTATTCCCAATTTTTTTTACTGTAACTGAAAAGGTTGTTATATCTTTCATCCTAAAAATTCAAAAGCAAAATACCTAAGAATTACTTGTGTCTACTACACACTTAAGTGTCTATTGACTCTCTCCACACTCTCACACCAAAATTCTTGAAATAGCAATTTATATTCACCATATAATTACATACATTTTCCTTACAGTAGACTAACTCCTTACTACTCTCCATATTCTCCAACACTCTATTGAAGACTTTTTGCTTCACCCACAAATAAACTTTTTAGAGCCATATCCAAAAATATTTTAGCAGTGTTCATTTGGTTTAACTTCTCAGCATCAGTGAATAATGCTGATTACTCTTACCCACTTCTCACATTCAGTTTAAAAGAAAATTTTTCTCTTTGCTGCTACAAACCATAAACTATATTTTATTTATTCTTTTTAATCTAATTGTTCATTTCATTTATTTATTCATTTGATATCTAAGATATGCCAGAACTTATGCAAGTCTCATCCAAAAGGAATTCACAATCAGGTAGTAAGCGCATAATTCTACTCGCTATGTCTTAAAAATTGTTATCTGGAGTCTCCCCTTGACCACCTTGTCCTTCTCTGTAGTGTTTTGTTAATCTCAACTACCGCAATGGCTTTGGCATGCCTTTTAACAGAGCCCCTTTCCCTCATGTGTAACCAACACTTGGCTTTCTTCACCAGCATTCTTGCTTGGACCGAAAATGTATCAGATCGGCACATTTCCCTGTGCTGCTTCTTTATGTTCTGGAATGAGCAGTACTAGAGATATAACACAAGGAGAAAGGACGCATTAAGTAAAGATGTATCAGCCGGGCTCGGTGGCTCAGCCTGTAATCCCGTACCTTGGCAGGCTGAGGTGAGTGGATTGCCTGAGCTCGTGGGTTCGACACCTGCCCGGGCAACTTGGCGAGACCCCATCTCTACAATAAATCAAAAATTAGCCGGGTGGTAGTACGCGCCTGTAGTTCCAGCTACTTGGAAGGCTGAGGCGGAAGGATCGCCAGAGCCCAGCAGGTCAAGGCTGTGGTGGCCAGGAGTGGCCACTGCACTCCAGTCTGGGTGACAGAGTGAGACTCCAACTCAAAAAAAAAAGGTAAAGATGCATCATTTTTTTGTTCAGCAAACTAACTAGAGACATTTCTGAAAGGTGAAACTTATTTTCCTTGCTTCTTCCGGAGAAGTAACATGTTTGTTCTCTTGCTAAAAGTTGCAGTCACTGTGACTATTGAGCATCATCTCACACTTACAAATGGCAAACCTAACCCATTTGATCCCATCTATTCTTAGCCTTTAGGTTGAACTGAAGTAATAAGTAACGTTAATAAACATCAGAGGAAATGGAAATTAATGTCAAGAGGACATTCAATCAGTAACAGGTTGTGTGACCATGAAATCTAGCCAGATAACTAAGATATGTTCAAGTCTCTATGAAGCTGGAATAAAGGAAATCACTAGTCATAATACTTCTTATGAAGAGTTACATTTGGTGAAATGAAAGGGATTTTAAAATTGATAGCTAAAAATCTGATTTTTTATACTTACTGAATTGCTTCTTTAGAAATGAAAAGGGGGAATATTGCTAATTAAGCTTTTAGTTTTTCATGTCACCAAAAAATTACTATACAGGACTTTGAGATGTAATAACGAAGGACAATGTAGAGTTTTTTATTTTTGAAACACTGAAAATTGTTTGTTGGAACTGAAATTAGCCAAATAAGTATTTTTTCTAGAAAAGTGGTAGCAAATGTATTTGTATCAGCTAAAACAGCAGTCCTAAAGCTTTTTGGTCTTAGGATCCCTTACATTTCAAAAAATCCTGAGAATCTCAAAGAACTTTCTTTATGTGTGTTACCAAACATATAGCAATCCATTCTGAAGAATACTTATAGGGATGTTGGCTCTTACAAAGGAAGTGTCCAACTCTATGGAAAAAGCATCTAGTGATCTGCCCTCCTCACACCATGTGAAGCCTATTGATACATTGTTTTCTGAAATAAAACACTGAGTATGTTTGAAAGTAAAAAAAAAAAGCAAGAAATTAAAACTGAGAAAATGTTAAAGTATTGTTTATTAATTTAATTATAATTAAATAATAATAATAAGCCTTCAATAAGTTAATAAAATAATATATTTATGAAAATCTTTATATTTTCTAAAGCCTCCCAAATTGTGAAAGAATGGCAATGTTTTATGTTTTTTCAAATTCTTTTCATTTCTGGCTCTATAGAAAACACATAAATATATCTGCGGAAAGACTGCACTAATTCTGTAGTTCTCCAGAGTTCCATATGTTAGGTCAAGAAAATGAGTGGATAGGAAAAGAGAGACGGGAGATGGGTGGATCAACAGCAACACAGGTTTATTCTGAGGCAGAGAATCTGCAGCAGGGACTCCAGAAAATTTCCCCCCAAATCCTGCTTACAGGCTAGGGCAATTATAGGACTTGGGGAGAAATTTTTGTGGTTGGTGTTTCTGGGGGTAACTAAGGCTTATGATTAAGTAAGCCTTGCAGTTAGGCTAGGTGGTGGACAGGATGGGTTGCAGCCTAGTCTAGTTGGTAATTTTCCATCCTTGGGCAGCTACCAAAGTGGCAGGGCTGTCTAAAATGGCGTTACCCATGCTAACACCATGATCCCTGTGTTTGAAACAAATATCTTAAAATACATGTCAGAACATACACACACATACACAATTTCTAATATTAATTTTAATTCTAAAAATCTAGGGCTACCTCAGACATTATGAGGCAATTTAATGGTGGTATAAATCATCTGGAAAAAGTATGATAAGGTAATATCAATAATTTACAACATTGGTGGCCTTATTTCATACTTCAGTAGAAAATTTACCAAAAGGTGAAAGAAACATGTCGCCAAGATGAATTCTAATATAGGAAATTGCCAAAATAGGATAGAAAGATAATGAAAGTATTAACATAATTCATACCCCAATGTAGAAAAATAAATTTGTGGAGACTTCTTTGCTTGGTAAGAGTTGAATTTCTTTTTGTCAATTTGTAAAAGTTAAACCATAAGACTCCCATTGTCATTCCCCTCACCAGACTATAGATCCAGATCTTTTCTCTGTCATTGGCAAATATAACTTCTAAACACATTCTGGTTTTATATTTAACTACTACCAAAAAAGGACTATAAGAGGAGGCATAATAATATCTGTAAAATTACAATCAAATGTGGCCCAACCTCGTGATTTCAGGTAAAGATAAGACAAACTTTATTCAACAAAATAACTTTCTATGTGTACAACAATGAGTAGGTTTTTGCTACTTTATGCAACAATATTAACAGGTGACACCATTATGAGGTGATTTGGTATAGCTTTCACAGATGGGATTAGAGCCTTAAAAAAGGTTCTGGGGGAACTAGCTAGGCTTTTTATCTTTCTATTCCTTCAGCCATCTGAAGACGCAGCATTCATCACCTTGGAGGATGTTTCACTAAGGTACCCACTTGAATGCAAAGAGTGGCCCTCACCAGACACTGGATATACTAGTGCCTTGATCTTAGACTTCCCAGTATCCATAACTATGAGAATTAAATTTCTACTTATTATAAATTGCACAGTCTCAGGTATTTTGTAACGACAGCACACACACACAAAAACCAACTAAAATAGTGTTACTGGTAATATAAAATGGCATATAGATACTCCCTGCACTCAAAGAACTTAAAGCATAGTTGCTGGGTGCAGTGGTTCAAGCCTATAATCCCAGCATTTCGGGAGGCTGAGGCGAGAGGATTGCCTAAACTCAGGGAGTCAAGCCCAGCCTAGGCAATTTGGTGAGACTAGTCTCTACAACAAATAAAAAAATTAACCAGGTATGGTAGTGAGTGCCTGTGGCTCCAGCTACTTAGAAGGCTGAACCACAGGTCGAGGCTATGGTGGCTGTAAGCATGCCACTCCATTCCAGCCTGGGCAAGAGTGAGACTCTAACTCAAAAAAAGTAAATAAAGGAAGGAAAGAAGGAAGGAAGGAAGGAAGGAAGGAAGGAAGGAAGGAAGGAAGATTATAGTCAAGGAGATAGGATAAGCATAAACGATAATACAGGATCATTTATAATTTATATAAGATAATGCTTAATACAAGATAATTTTCCTTGCAGAATAAACAATAATTGATTGTTTATAAGATAATTTATAATTCATAATAATACAAGAAAAATGTATAAGAATATAAATTAGTACATAAATAAAACCCAAATAAGTAACTGAGCAATTACAAAAGAAATCAGAGCAAGGAGGAAGATCATTGTGCCAACGGTAAGAAAGACTTCAAGAAAGAGGTGGAAGCCACTTCTGCTGATTCTCAGTGGTTGAGTACTATCTGGATAGTTAAATAAGAGAAAGGTCACTTTGACAAACAGCATTCCTGTGGTGAACAAGGAAAGACTTTACATAAGTCACTTATCTTTACAATACGCATCTGCCAAACTATGGGTGTTCAAAAGTAAATGATAGTAATGCAACTAGATTGTCAGATACTTGTAGATACAAAATATCTTTGGTCAGAAGGCAGAGGTGATCCATAGCTATTTTCAGTAAGGTCCACAAAGCAAAACGACAGATATACATGTTGCTTCAGTTTGTTGATTTGTAAAGTTTAAAACAGCTCACTCATTCAACAAATAGTAAATGAGCACTAATATGCATATAAAAAGATGTTGATAGAACAATTAGCCAAACAGACCAAATCCCAGGTCTCAGTGTTAGGTCTCAGTGTTAGGTCTGGTGAGGAGATGGACAAAAATCAGACAGCAAAACAGGAAAATAAACTGCAAATTGTAGTCACTGCTCCAGGAAAAGAACAGAGCACTATGAGAGACAATAGCAAGATGAAAGGTACCTACTCAATGTGTGTGAGGAAAATGAAGTCGGTAAGGTTTTCTCACCTGACAGGAACAACAATAACACTCCCTTATCACCCTGGTCCGGCTGGAACAAGCCAGTACTCCCTTATAACTAAGCAACCTAATGTAGCCTGTTAAATATCAAGTCACTGTTGTGTAAGTCTGTTTAAAAACAGACTTAGGTAGACCACAGTGCAGAGACCTTTCCCACTGTAGTCACTGGCCGCTGTGATAAAAGTTTGCTATGAACCGGTCGCGGTGACTCAGCCTGTAATCCCAGCATTTTGGGAGACTGAGGCAAGAGGATTGCCTGAGTCCAGGCATTCAAGACCAGCCAGGGCAACTTGGTGAAAACTCATCTCTACAATAAATCACACAAAAAATTAGTCGGGCATGGTGACATATCTGTAGTTCCAACTACTTGGAAGACTGAGGCAGAAGGATCACCGGAGCCCAGCAGGTTGAGGCTGTGGTGGATGTGAGCATGCACTCCAGCCTGGGCGACAGAGTGAGACTCCAAATAAAAAAAAAAAAGTTTGCCATAAACCTGGCTTCTCAATTGTTCTTTGGCCTGTCCGAGTCCAGTATGAACCTTTCTGGAATAGAGCTCCTCTAGAACAATGTTTTATTAAACATTCTATTTTTAAAAATTAACCATTTGGAAAGTTGTAAGAACATTACAATAAATATTCAAATATGCTTCATTTCCTCTCCTCTCTTCTCCTTTCCCCTTTCTTCTTTCTCCTCTCCTTTCTCTCTCTCTCTCTCTCTCTCTCTCTCTCTCTCTCTCTCTCTCTCTCTCTCTTTTGCTCTGTGTATATTTTGGAGGGGCGGGTGGACCCCTTGTAGTACGCTTGGCATTTGTTCCTCCAGATCAGTCAACCAAAACTTTTATCTGGAAGTTTTGAGTAGGTTGCATCATGACTTGGGGAAGAAACATCTGGAGTTGTGGCAAACAGGTGATTGATTCTTCTACCATGATCACGCATCTGCCCACACCATGCAAAGCATTAAGCAGGTTTTTTTTGTTTGCTTGTTTGTTTCTTAACAAAGACAGCATAATCCTTATGCCCTACCCTCTCTATTTACTCAAGCAACATTTTTTTTTGTTTGTTTCCCCACATGAACAGTCCTCAAAGGGAAAAGTTTTGCCACTGTGGAAGAGGTGTAACAAAAAAGGGCAGGAGCACTAAAAAGCACCAAAATTGATGAGTTCAAAAAATGTTTTGAGCAGCGGAAAAAGCATCTCAGTAGGTCTTTTGCACCACACGGAGAGTACTTTGAAAGTAACTGAAGTGTAAATACGTAAGAATAAATACAAAAACTTTTATAAATAAATTCCATTGAGGGGAGGCCCCTCTTGCGTGTGTATAAGTATGCATATATGAATATAATGTTTATTATTTGTATATTTTAATAGTTATTTGCCATGAACTGAATTGTGCTCCCTAAATTCATATATTGAAGCCCCAACCCCCAGTGTGATGGTACTAGAGATGGTTTCTTTGGGGCTGAAAGATTTCAATGAAGTCATGAGGATGGGGCCCTCATGATGAGATTAGTACCCTTATAAGTAGAGAAACACTAGAGCTCTACCTCTGTCATATGAGAACATAGTGAGCAGGTAGCCCTTCCAATACAGGAAGAAAGCTCTCACCAGAGCCTGAGTCAGATTTCCAGTCTCCTGACTAAATTGCTGTTTGCTTAAGCCACCAAGTCTATGGTATTTTGTTATGGTAGCCTGAGAAAATGAATATATTATTTTTATGAGTATTTAGGTATGAGTGAGAGTAAGTTCATAAATCAGTGAGAGTAAGAGATCATAACCCGGCATTATTAATTATTTCACCATGTGTTCCCTAAGTAAAAAGAATGTTCTCTTATTCCCACTAGGATTTCCAAATCTTGGCATTTTATCATTAATACAGTATTGTAATCTAACATACAGTCCATTTGCAAGTTTTACTAATTGTCTCAATATTATCCTTTAAGAAGTGTTTTTCAACCCAGAATTATGCAATGCATTTAATTGCATTATGTCTTTAGTATCCTTTAATCTTGAGTTGTTCCCTAGCCTTTCTTTGTCTTTTCTGACTTAAACGTTTTTGAAGAGATAGTCTTCAATTTGGTTTTTTCCTAAGGATTAGATGTGAATTATGTATTTTTTTTTTTTTTGAGTTGGAGTCTCACTCTGTCACCCAGACTGGAGTGCAGTGGCCGCTTCTGGCCACCACAGCCTCGACCTGCTGGGCTCCGGTGATACCTTCCGCCTCAGCCTTCCAAGTAGCCGGAATTACAGGCATGCGCTACCACGCCCGGCTGATTTTTTGATTTATGGTAGAGATGAGGTCTCGCTGCCCAGGCGGGTCTCGAACCCGCGGGCTCAAGCTATCCACTCACCTCAGCCTCCCAAAGGCACGGGATTACAGGCTGAGCCACTGAGCCCAGCTGAATTATGTCTTTTTAAATACATTTTGCATAAGTAATATTGTGTCTTTCTCAGTGCATCACGTCACAAGGCACCTAATAATGGTTTTCCCATTTCTTGATGATAGTAACTTTTGCAGGGTCCTGCTCCTGCCGGGTATGGGATTTCCTGAAGGAGAGACGGGCTAGGCAAAAGAACTTATGACAAAATGATATACTTGGACACCTGCTTGCAGGCCAGAAGCCTGCAGGACAGATGACATTTAATGTTAGTTAACAGAAAGCTTTTATACCATTCATAAAGGGCAAGATAAAGAAAATTCCTTCACATACATATCCTTTAAAAGTTACCACCATCTAGTGGTCTTAGAAGCAACAAACGAGCCAAGAACACTATCTGCTTTCAGTCAATAAGTCTTTTTCATAAAGCCAAAAGTGATAGTTTTAGTCCAAAGTCCCAAATTACAGTCCTTGAAATGTCTCAAGAAAGTTTCCAAGTACACATTTCTCCATGTATCAGGAGTTTTCTCTCTGGGGCTTCTAAGACCTTCAAAGCTTCGTAATCGCCTCTCTTGTCCAGGTGTCTTCATTACTTTTCTCTTATCCTGCAGTGTTTATTTCTAAAGAAAACTCAAAAGAAGCTTTTAATGATGTTTCCCAGGCTCCCAAGGTTGCTTTCTGTATTTAGTTAATTTATCATAAAAGTATCCAGTTAGTATATTATGAATTCAGTGAAAGTCCACTCTATAAACGTTAATTAGAATTTTAACTATTGAATTAAGTAAAAACCTTAATGATTAATCTTCATCCTAAACCTGTGAAAACAGTGTTATAAATCACCTACATAACTACTAGATAAGTGCTAGAACTTATAATGAATTCATAATGAACTTACTATAAACTTGTGCTTCTATGTCTAAACACTAAACCTTATGTCTAAACACTAAACTACATAATTCTAAATCAAATAAGGAGTGAATATACTTATATTATTTTTTACTCAAGCAATATCTAGTAACTTATAACCAAGAGAAAGAAAGTATTCTTGATGTGCTTCAGAGTTTAACCATTGCATATGTTAGAAAAGGCCAAATAACATAGTGGGAAATGGAAAAATGAACTATGACATTCCCAGGTTAGCTGTGAGTACTTCACATAAACGTGTTGTTTTCTTCATGCTCAACTGTACAGAATTCTTTGGCCATACCAACAGCAAAGACGGAAGACAGAAGGGCCTCGCTTTGTGGCCGGGGGTCCTCAGCACACCTGGACTTTGTCAATCAGGCAGGCCTCCAAGGCTGGCTCCCAACAAACTTTGATCATGTGGTTAAAGGAATGTTGCCCAGAGTTTTTTAACTGAAATAATTTTTCTTTCTTTTTGTAATTACTCAGTATTCTGCAGGAAAAAAATCTTTGAGACTATGTAAATGTCTTGTTTCTAACTAATTCTTATCAAATCGTTTTAGCTTCCATTGATAATTATTGCCTGAATCAGTTATTACTATGATGATTTATTAATGGTATATTTCTACCTATATTGTTCATTCTACATTTATTTGTTTACATGCATGCTTGAAAAGAAGAGCATTCCTCTCATTATTTATCTTGAAGTTCAAATTGTAGGGCTACTTTAGATTGAGTGAACAGAAGAGGCTTATGTAAAGAGAGATAATTCTACTGTGAACTGAAGGATAAAAATAATTCAGGAAAGGGCAGTCTATGCATATAAAACTGAAAGTGTGAATACTCTTATCTGCCCAAAATTTTGCAACAAAGCTCTAATTAAACCATCTGTAAATTAAACACCTCAAAAAGTAACTGTAGACACCAAAAACTTTATTTAAATAGGTAATTAGTTGAAAGCAAATTAAATGTTCTGGGTTCACAATTTGTGTTCTTTTGTCCAGAACAATTCCAATTCATGTCTACTTCCCTCGTATCATAATTAACAGAAGTTCCTTTTCATCCTCCAAATTCTGAGTTTGGGTGATAAATACTATGATTACCCTTGACCGTAGACTCTAAAAAATAAACTAGTTGTAATAAATTTGCCTAGAGAGGAAAAGACTTGGTTGTACCTTTAATATACAAGTCTGTACAAAACCACATTTAACTGAGTATACTTCTTTTTCAGATTCTGAAGACTGTATCATTTTTTTCTTCCTTTAATTTCTTAGTGCATTGTTTGCTAATTCCCACAACACAGTGTGTCTTAACTCAACTGTCATTTCTAGCATTACATTTCATATTCATCTTATCTTTGTGGATAATTATGGCCACCATACTCTATGCAAGATTTATTTATGTGTGTGAATGTTCTAATAGCCATAAATCTGGTTATGACTATTTCATAGAAAAAGAAAAACAACATCAAAAAATGGATGAGCCGGGCTCGGTGGCTCAGCCTGTAATCCCATGCCTTTGGGAGGCTAAGGTAAGTGGATTACCTGAGCCTGCGGGTTCGAGACCCACCTGGGCAGCGAGACCTCATCTCTACAATAAATCAAAAAATCAGCTGGGCGTGGTAGTGCATGCCTGTAATTCCGGCTACTTGGAAGGCTGAGGTGGAAGAATCGCTGGAGCCCAGCAGGTCGAGGCTGTGGTGGCCAGGAGCGACCACTGCACTCCAGTCTGGGCGACTGAGTGAGACTCCAGCTAAAAAAAAAAAAAATGGATGAAGGAAAATCATTCAAAGCTATCTAGTATAATAGAATAGTCAACAAGGCACTTTATAATGCTTTCCTTTAAAATGGAGTTCTGGGACCGGGCATGGTGGCTCACATCTATAATCCCAGCACTTTGGAAGGCAGAGGTGAGAGGATTGCCTGAGCCCAGGGATTCCAGACCAGCCTGGGCAATATGGTGAGACCTCATTTCTACAAAAAAATTAAAAATTAAAAAATTAACTAGGTGTGGTGGCATGTACCTGCAGTTCCAGCTACTTGGAAGGCTGAAGAGGAAGGATCGCCTGAGTCCAGCAGGTCAAGGCTGTGGTGACTGTGAGCAGCGTGCCACTGCACTCCAGTCTAGGCCACAGAATGAGACTTCAACTCAAAAAATAATAAATAAATAAAATGGAGTTCTCTGAATTTTATCCTATCATATACTAAACAGCTGGACACCTGGGATGGGTAACTTTACAGTGCAGTGCAACTGCTTTGCACAATAGTGATTTAGTCGTTCCTTCTTGACTTTCATTAAGAGTCAATTTTAGGAATTGCCATATAAACATGGCCATATGAATGGCTTTTACATCTGTAAAATTTTGATTAAAGGTAATTTCTTTATATGAAGACCATGACATCTCTCTTCGTCATCGAATCAACAAAAATATTGACCCTCTTAGTGAGCTGGCATGCTTTCTTTTAATGGCTAATGAGATTATTATAACCTACAGTCATGTTTCTTTTAGTTTCTCTACCACAAAATTCAGAGGAAAGTTTGGTTTTCAATTACAGAGTCTTTTTCCAGACCAGTGTTTCGCAGTATTGCTCCTTTTCTACCTCTATTTCATACTTTCTTCCTATTTGCGGATATTGTAGTCATTCTGATCCTTTCTGTAAATAATAGGTATGCAAAAGATAAGTCAAAAAGTAATTCTAAAACATCTTTTTTGATGAGCTAATTACTATTGAAATAGAAATGTTTAGGATGTTGTTATCAAATGTACAAAATATAATGATTAAAAGCTATTAGATGGAATATTTAATATACAGGTAATTGCAAATAAACTTTGGATAATATATTATCATCAGATTGTGAGCTAATGTTTAGTTTTGAAATTGGCTTATAACTGAGACTGCTGGAGTCCAGCTCCAGGAGAGAGTCAGGGCTTGAGTGGGGGAATCGGGAAACAGTGAAAAAGAAAAGACGAAAACCACAGGAATCCTCTTCCTGGGGAGAGCTCAAGACTCTGCCAATTTTTATTCAATTCTTACAAGCTTATATAGTTTTTTTACTGACCCCCCTACCCACAAAATGTATTCCATGTTACACATTAAATGTTTACATCATGTTTTTTCTTTTGTTTATGGGGAAGTTGACCTTTACAAGTTTCACTTTGTTCCTTCCTGCTACCGGTGGTATAACAAAATACCAGCTGCCAATTTATCAGCCACATCCTGTGAACTCTAGGCCAACTGAATCTCTTCCCCTTGCTATTCTATTTCTTTTCCTTTACTAATCTGTTTTCTTAATTCTACCCTTATATATACTTTTAGCAGCAATATATTGACTTGTTTTTTCTTTTATATAACCACCCTTATCTTACCCACTACGAATTCTTAATACTGTTTTTTAAAAAAAATTTAACTTTCTTAATTCTAATTGCCTTATCTATATTACTTGCTATTTTCTTATCACCTATTTTACATTTTATATTTCTAAACAAAACATGCCTAAATCTATACTTATATATGAAATTAATCTTACTTCTAATCCTAAATGTATTTAATTTAAAAATTATATACATTAAGTGTATATAATTTTAAGTTTACCTTAAAACTTAATTATTTCCTATTCCTTCTATTACTTATATTTAACTAATACCTACATCTATAATAAACATTTATTTTTTAATTATAACTTATTTATTTAATTCTAATCGTTACTTTAATTTTAACCCTCTTTCTAATTAAACTATAATATTTCTTAAATCAAAAGGCATGTCTGTTACTTGTTTTTCCTAAAAACACCTGTTTTTGGAGATACTCTGTCTCAATTTCTCACTTCCTCATCAATCACAACTGTCAATGTTGTTACTTGTAAAGGATATGAGGAAGTACTTGTTTTTCCTTTTTAGCTAAAGGTTTCAAAATTTGCATTCCCTTGTCCCTTCAGGGGGGAAATTTTTGCTGTTGAGACTTTTTTACATTTCTATGCATGGGTTTACTGCTAATTCCACATCCTTGTACATGATAAGGGGCACCCTTTTTGCTGCAATCTCACCTCCATTATGCCTATGTATAATTTTTGCTGTCAAATGCCATCATCCATTTGCGCATCCATTATCTCAATTAAAGTGGGAACATTCTCAAGCCTATGCACACAATCCTTCAAAGTTAGGGAAGGTCTGTCAACAGGATCCATGGGTCTTTGCCTCCGTCGTGGCCGCATTTTACTGGGGACTTGCTCCCAGCTGGCATTTCCCCTATTTTCAGGTCCCTTTTACCTTACTTTTACTAGTGATTGCGGTTCCTGGCATGAGACAGAAAACTTGTCACAAAAATTCAATTTAATAAATAGTATTGGTAGTATTTAGAAATACATATGTATGTGTAATGCTTTGCAATCTAATGAAAAATCTAAAATGCAGTGACTACCCACATATAAGCAGGAATTTTTTCAGTAAGAAACATTCTTGCAAGAGTTTTACCATTACTTTCTCTAGTGCCACCGAAGGAAACATTTGACTATTTAGGTCACGTAAATTGTGCATAGAGACTTATGACCTGTGCCAGAGGTGAGGAAACAGAATAATCCCGTGTAAATGAAGCACTGATAATGTAGCAACTGTGAGTAAATTGCAAAGGATAGAAGCACTTTCGGTTGGTAACTTTTTCCTTATTGAATAAGACCAAGAGGAGGAAGTCACTCAGAAAGCATGACCTTGGACTTTAGTCACTTCTGTAGTGACAACAAGAGAGACAACCAGATCAGACAATTAGGGCAGAGGGAAAAATCATGCAAAAAACATTCTCATTTAGGACACACGGTTCAAGTAAATAATTAAAGGCTATGCAAATGAGGAAGGAAAAGTCAAAGCAGTAGTCAGGATTTGGGTTTCTCTACGCTGAGACCTCTAAGCCACTTCACTACAATGATCCTGGTCCTGAACTTTGAGTTCCCAAAATGATTTTCTCATTATCCTGGGCAAGGAGAACTAAAAAGTAAACTTATGTAGAAACTATTAATACATGGTGTTTAGGTAAAATAATATGATTTAGCCAGTATTTCTTTAAATTTTATTTCAGGGTAATGGTTTCTAAATTCTGCATCTTGGAATGAATGACCTTGTATACTTTTCAAAGATGTCGATACCTGCCTCCTACCCAAGATATTCTGATTTAATTAGTATATGATGAAATCTGGACACTGGGATTTTTAAAACCTCCCAGATGATTCTAAGATATGACAAAATTGGGGACCTATTATTCTTGATTAGGATAAAAAACACTCACCTGCTTTATTGTTGGAAATCAGCCTACCCTCTCAGTGTCCTGCAACTTTTTCTTTGGAATTCTAAGGGTCCATTATTCTTTTACTAAGGGAGAAACCTTAAGTTTCCCATCATGCTGCCACATTTTTAAGGTTGTGAAGCTTCCATTACTCAACTTTACCTTTTGTCTTCAATTTCTTAAGACAGAAGTATTAGCTGAAAGAAAATCTTTATTATTGTTTAGCTATACACTTGGGATACACACACACACACACGCACACACACACACACACACACAGATGAAAGAAAAGGCATTTCTACAACAGTGAACAAAGATTCTGAGACATGTAAATATGGAAGAATAGAAACATAGAGAAAGAATAACCCCACTGTGTTCTTAGTTGGACTAAACCCCTGTTGCAAGAAACAGAGTAACAAGAGAAAAACAAGTTTAACACATATACTTCATATATACATGAGAGACACCTAGGGAATAAGTAATTCTCAAAAAGTTGGCTTGGAATTCCAGCTTATATAGCATCTTCAACAAAAAACTGTGAATTGTTAAAGAGATGGCAAGACAAAGAAAAAAAAACTTTGAGTCTCTAAGGGCAGCAACTTGGGGAAAAGCAAATTATGGCAGATAAAGGCGAGTTAGTTAAGCCTGCTAATATAAGTTCCTCAGGTACCATCTACAGATTAATAACGGTCCAAAGTTGTCCTCAGAGGTTAACCTTTGTTCTCTCTTGTAGGAGGGAACAGGATAACTGTTTTCTTTACAAATCCATGTCCTATTTCTAGGCAAGAGGGAGAGTGGAGAACTTCCTTGTCTTCAGCTCAACAATCCTTTATATGAGGGGGAACCCCGCAAAAGTAACAGAATTTATTTTAAAAATGTGTATTTATTTATTCTTACATGTTTATTTAAATTCCAGTCACCTTCAAAGTACTCTCCATTTGATGTGATATACCTTTTTGTCACTGCTCAAAACAGTTTTTGAACTCGTCAATTTTTATGGCTTTCAGTGCTTTTGGAGGGTTTTGTTTCACCTCTGACACACTGGCATGCGGTTATACGGTTCTCTTTTTTTTTTTTTGAGGCAGGGTCTCACTTTGTTGCCCAGGCTGGAGTGCAGTGGCATGCTCCCTGGCCACCACCATAGCCTTGACCTGCTGGGCTCAGGTGATCCTTCCATCTCAGCCTTCCCAGTAGCTGGAACTACAGGGACACGCTACCATGCCTGGCTTATTTTATTTTATTTTACGTTTATTGTAAAGACGAGGTCTCATCAAGTTGCCCAGGCTGGTCTCAAACCCCTGAGTTCAGGCAATCCTCTTGCCTTGACCTCCTAAAGTGCTGGTATTACGAGCTTCAGCCACCGTGCCTGTCCCATATGGTTCTATTTAAAGATTTGTTTCTATGGGGAAACACAAAAACATTGTTCTGGGCGAGATGGGGTAAATAAGAAGGGTGGGGCATGGGGATCATGCTGTTTTTGGTCAAAAACTGCTGAACACTCAGTGCAGTATGGGCAGATATTTCGTGTAAATTACCCATCCTGAAATGGCACACTTGTTGAAAGAACCTCCAAAAAAGTTCACCGAAGCCAAAACAGCCTCTCACAATAATGCTAGCTGGCACACTGATGATGATGGGTTCTTAGAACACTTGCATCGTGGAGGAAGCCTGTACTACAAGGGGCCCAACCTCCAAAAAATATTTCCAGTTTTTTTAAAGTCCTTCTTCATATTTGGGGCAACATATTCTGGTCTTCCTCAGAGGCATCCTTTTAAAAATAGATGAGTTTACAGAACGTTATCTATATTAATAATGCTTTATCTTCATGAACTCCAATACAAATACTTTTGAAAGAAATACCTTTAGGTTTGTAATTATATGTGAGTCCTTGAGTAGCATAACATCAACATGTTTCTAACTTGCCTTTCAAAAAAATCTAAAATGCATTGGATTGAATGAAGCTGTACAGGTTTGTTGACAGTAAGAATTTCTTTGAGTCACTGTGATGTTCCTAATTTTCCCCATTGTTAAACAAGGTAGTAGTTTATAACAAACTCTCCAAATGAAATACGTACAGCAAAGAACAAAAACGAAATGTACTGTCATGGCAAACTACTGAGCTCCGGAATAGTTGAAGTTATTGTGTTCTTCAGCGTGGTTCAAGTCTTTATTTCCCGCAATTTTTGCTTAAGTTAATGGAATCCATCGTTTTCTCAGCCAAGAATATCAAATACCACTGCAACATTATATCTATCTGGAGTCCTCTCTCTTGCCTCATACTTCCCCTGTATCCAGACATCCTTTCACTTAATCCCCTGGGCTTTGTGGCAGGCTTCAGTATGGCTACACAGTCTGAGCCTCTTACCTCTCACTGCATACCGGGTAACTTTCTCCTTATTATGAAGGTCAAGAACCTGCACAATGAGCTCATTGAACTTCTTTTCATTCCATGTATCTTCTCTGGTAACTGCCCTCCATTTTGTATCAGAAGTAACTCTGTTCAAGGATATTGCCTTCATCACCTTTTTTATTTCCTTTTTTTTTTTTCGTCTAGGTCCTGATAGAGTCATTTTAATTGTTTTTTCCTTTTAGAGTGTTCAAGCACTCCTTCTCTACCCATGCATTCTTACCAATACAATTATGTGTCTAGTTTGTCCTAAAACACTCTCTTTGCAAACTTTCATAACACTATTACATTATTTAGGTCCCCATTTCTTTCAGGGACAATTTTCTCTCTTCATTCACCATCCGAAATTCATTTACCATTTATAATAAAAATTGTCTTAAATTATCCTGTTTTTAATCATCATTTTAGAATCATCTTCACACTGGATTTTGTGACACAATCTAAATCTTCTCTCATCTCTGACTTTTCCTACTCTACACAGAGTTGGCTCCATTTTTTTTTTTCCCTAAACAGAAACATTCTCAAACATTCATTTGTCTCTTTTCTCTGAATTCCCTGTCTTCCTTTAGTATTTCATTATCAGGAATGGATTATTACTCCTTTTTTTCATAAATACATAATAGCTATACATATTTTTGAAGGAAATGTGATATTGTAATATAAGCATACAATATATAATGACAAAATCTGGGTAACCTGGATATTTATCAGCTCGAACATTTATTATTACTTTGTGTTGGGAGCATCCAAATCTACTCTTCTTATTATTTTAAAATGACAATAAACTATTATTATAACTGTAGTCACTCTAGTGTACTACCAAAAACAAGACTTTTTTCTTCTATCCAGCTGTATTTTGTATTCACTAAGAAACACCTTTTAATCCCTCCTTCCTATTGCCTTTTCCATCTTTGGTAACTACCATTCTATTTCCTATCTATCTCCGTAAGATCAATGTCTTCCAAAAGCTCCCACATATGAATTGCTCAGTTCCTGACTCATTTAATTTAACACAGTGTCTTCCAGTTTCATCCATGCTGTTGTAAATAACAAGATTTCCTTCCTTATTATGAAAGAATCATAATGTGCACGTATCATGTTTTCTTTATCTGGTTATCCATTGATGTACATTTAGGTTCATTCTATATATTGACTATCGTGAATAATGCTTATCTCTTCAATATACCAATTTCTTGCCTTTTAGATATATACCTAGAAGTGGGATTACAGAGTGTGATAGTCCATATGACTATTCTTTGAAAAAAAAATTGAGATCTGAATCCCTAACACTTTCCCACTAGTCATTTCTTTTTCAAATTATTTGTATGTATGTATGTGTGTGTGTGTGTGTGTGTGTGTGTGTGTGTGTGTGTGTGTATGTATATATAGAGAGAGAGAGAGCCTAATTTCTTTTCTCATTGCCACCGTTATAGTTTAGATCCTTTTGATCTTTGGTTACAAACAGTTAGTTAATTATCTAATGAGTTTATTTTTCCTTTAGTTTATTCTATATATTTATTTCAGATTTATGTATAGTCCTGTTACTCGCCTGCTTAAAAAGCTCCCTAGCTCCTGGTTTTCTAGAGATTAATAGAAAAAGAACTTCTACAAAGTGACTCTGATCTATTTTGCCAGCTGAATAACACAATTTGTACTTATGCTGAGTTGTTTCCAGAACTTATCTTATAGTCTTCTCTAGTGTGTCTTAAAGTGTATGACTTTCTTTACTTAAAATACCTTTTTCTTTCTCTTCAAGTCAAGATACTGCTTAAATTAAACTACCTTAACAAAGAATTACATCCTAATTCAGTCATTTAACTATCCCTGGAGCTTTGAGAGCTTACAGTCTGTTCATTCCATTGGACTTTACTCCATCCTTTAAGTTTCTGTAACATATTATTTCTTACCCATGGCACTTAATCCATAAAGAATTTATTATAATTATTTGTATATGAATCAGACCATTGTTCATCAAATTTATTTTACCACCCCTTTATACAGCAGACAGCCAACAAATGTTTGTTAATGATTAGTTTAATAGATAAGTTATAAATAAATTATATTCAGGCTCCATTTTTAGCATTGTGGCAAAGCATTTTTTAAATTTAACTTTCAAGTATGTAGATATACTCTTCTTAAATAACTAAAAACGTTCATATTATTTCTGGCTTTCCAAATTTTTGCCCTAATGTGCTGTAAATCTTGCTAAAAGTTGCATTTACAAATGCAAATGTGTAAAATGTAAAATTTTCTGGACAACAAGCAAATATTAATCTGACCTACACACTTCATTTGTCAATCTATAGTCCTTCAAGGTCTCACTGGAAATGTTGCCTTCCTGACTTCTCATTTACTGATTGATACTTTAATTGGTCTAAGGGCTGAAAAGAGAAAAGTGGGCAATTATTAACAAGTTTTCTATTCTTTAATGGTCAGGGTTTGGAGTACGCAGTATTCCTTTAAATTATCCCATATCAGTCCATATTTTCCTCATGAGAAATATCCTTACGTGACCCCCTAAGATGGTTTTAAAAAATAGAATTAAAAGCAGATTTCAAAGAACTATTTCCACACCCTATGCACTACAGTCAAAAGGTAGAAACAAATTAAATGTTCATCAATAGATGAACTAATACAGAAAATGTGGTATATTTATACTATGGCACATTATTCAATGCTTAAAAAAGGAAAGGAAATCCTGGTATATGCTACAACACGAATGAACCTTGAGAACATTATGCTAAATGAAATAAGCCAATCATAAAAGGACAAATATTGTATGATTCCATTTATTTGAGATACCTAAAGGGGTCCAACTTGTTGAAACAGAAAGTAGAGTCGTGTTTTCCAGAGACTGACAAAAGGAGGAATTGGGGAGAGATCCATATGCAAAGGTATATATAACAGTACTGTACTACACACTTCACATTTGTTTAGAGGGTAGATCCCAGGTTATGTATGTTTTACCATAGTTTAAAAAAAATACTTCAGACTAGAATGTTATTGCTTGAAAGAAAGAACATTTTCTGATTTACCTTGTTTTACATTTTAAAAACTCAGCCAGACCATAGGGGTTGTTGACCTCCTTAGCAACAAGCAGTGCTTCTGTGAGACAAGATCAAGTCAGGAGTTGTAGAGTAAAATAGAGAAAGACTAGGTAGAGAGATGTGAAGGAAAAAAGGGAAAGAGACTCAGAGATTTTTCAAGATTAGGATTTGATTTATAGTGCATTGTAAGGCAATTGGTAGGAAACATTCACTGCAATTGTATAATATTGCTGATCAACTGTCTACAAATTTTTTATTCTCATTCTCTTCCATTAATTCAACTATTATTTAATTTATTCATTTTAAAATGAATCAGATAAATTCTTAGCCTGACATAGATCACAATCCAGAGAGGTCAACTGCATATAAGATATAATTAATACATTTTAAATATTATTTTAAATATTAAGTATAATTTCAGAGATTTAAAAACAACTAATTGCTTACCTCTAACATAATTGGAAAAACATAAAATAAGGATCCAGAAATTAGGTTCTAAATATAGGGAAAATTTTCCTTTGTAAAGACTGGGGGTAGACATTACTAACGACAGGAAAATAAAAAGAGTGGAGCTGGGTGAGAAAATGGAAGTCATGTTTGTGAAAAGGTAGTTCGGTCAAAATAGTATTCCTAATGACAGTCATAAAGTATTTGGATAAAATTGTGGATAACTTTAAATGTCAGGCCAGAGTTTGATCAAACTTGGATTTTTTTTCTTAAGGAATCAATATGAACAGAGCTGTTCTTTAGGATAATTAAGCTTATTGAATGTAATGATAGTTTGAAAGAAAAAAAAACTAAGATTAGACTAATGATCTGACTAAAACAATATTCAAATGTGCATTATTTTATTAATTTGTTCAACATATATTACCCTTTTAAAAAGTTTGTTTATGGATGCACAAGAGATGTACATTGTTTGGGGATTCATATAAAAATTTAATATGATACATTAACACAACCTATAAATATCAAATCAGTATACTTGGGATATCTATCACCTTAAAAGTTTGTCTCTTCTTTATGCTGGAACTAGTCCAATTCTTCTCTTCTAGCTATTTTGAGATAGAAAATAAATTACTGGAATCTGTAGTCACCATACTAATCTAACACTAGGAGTTACTTTTCCTATAAAATCATATCTTCTTGTACCCATTAATTAGCTTCCCTTCATCTCCCTATCCTTCCTATTCTTTCCAACCTCTGGTAATTGCCCATCTACTTTCTGTCTTTGTGAGATCACTTTTTTAACTCCCACATGAGTAAGAACATGAGATAGTTGGCTTTCTGTACTTGGCTTATTTCACTTAACATAATATCCTCCAGTTTCATTCAAGTTGCTGCAAATGACAGAATTTTATTTCTTTTTATGACTGAATAATATTCCATTGCATAAATATACCACATTTTCTCTGTCTATTCATCTGTTGATGGGCACTTAGGTTAATTCCATGTTATGGTTAGTGTAAATAGTGATGAAATAAACATAAAGTTGATAATGTTTTTTCAATATACTAATTTCCTCTATTTTGGATATATGCCCAGTAATAAAATTTCTGAATCATGTGGCAGCTCTATTTTCATTTTTTGAGGAAACTCTTCACTGTTCTCCAATTGGTTGTGCCAATTTACATCCCCATCAACAATGTATGAATGTTCCCCTTTTTCTACATCCTCACCATCATATGTTATTTTCTTTTTATAAAAGCATTTTTAACTAGAATTAGATATTTCATTGTAGTTTTGATTTGCAATTCTCTAATAATGAATGATTCTGATAATTAGCAAGTCTCTAATAATTAGTGATGTTGAGCATTTTTTCATATACTTGTCCATTGTATGTCTTCTTTTGAGAAATGTCTGTTCAGGCATTTTGCTTATTTTCAATAAGATTTTTTTGACTATTGGGTTGTTCGGTCCTTTTACATAGTCTGGTTGTTAGTATCTTGTCAAGTGGATAATTTACAAATGTTTTCTCCCATTATGTGAGTTGTCTCTTCACCTTGTTGATTGTATCCTTTGCTGTACAGAAGCTTTTTAGCTTGATATGATCTCAAACTATTTTTGCTTTGGTTGCCTGTGCTTTTGAGGTCTTGCAAACAAAATCTTTGCCCAATGTCCTGGAGCATTTACCTAGTGTTTTCTTTTAGTGGTTTTATGACTTTAGCTCTTATATTTAAGTCTGTAATCCATTTTGATTCGATTTTTTTGTATGATGAGAGATAGGAGTCTAGTTTCATTTTTCTGCATATATTTATCTAGTTTTCCCAGCATCATTTATTGAAGAGACTCCTTTTTGTGTTCTTGGCATCTTTGTTGAAGATGAATTGACTGTAAATGTGTATTTCTGTCTGGGTTCTCTATTCTTTTTCATTTGTCTATGTGTCTTTTTTTATGCCAGGACAATACTGATTTGGTTATTAGCCCATTGCAATAAATTTTCAAGTCAGGGAGTGTGATGCCTCCAGATTTGTTCTTTTTGCTAAGGATTTGCTTTGGCTATTTGAGGTCTTTTGTGGCTCCATACAAATTTTAAGATTTTTCTTTTTATTTCTGTGAAGAATGGCATTGTTATTTTGATAAAGCCTGCATTGAATCTATAAATTGCTTTGCATAGTATCATCATTTTAACAATATTAATTTTTCCAATCCATGAGCATGGAATATCTTTTCTTTTTGCGTGTGTCCTCTTGAATGTATTTAATCTGTGTTTTATAGTTATTCTGGTATAGATTTATTACTTATTAGATTAAATTGATTGCTAGGTCTTCTATATTCTTTGTAGCTATTATAAATGAGATTGTTTCCTTGATTTGTTTTTCAGACAATTTCTATTGGTATATAAATGCTACTGATTTTCTATGTTGATTTTGTATTCTATATTTTTCTGAATTTGTTTATCAGTTCTACCAGTTTTGGGGTAGAGTCCTTAGGTTTTTATAAGTATAAGATTATGTCATCTGCCAACAAGGCTAATCTGACTTTTTTTTTTTTTTTTCCAATTTGGATGCCCTGTATTTCTTTCTTTTGCCAAATTGCTTTGGCTAGGACGTCCAGTACAATAATGAATAAAAGTGATGAAAATTTGCATGCTTGTCTTGTTCCAAGTCTTATAAAAAATACTTTTTCTCCCCATTCAGAACAATTTTAACTGTGGGTTTGTCATATACAGGTTTTGTACTTTGAGATATGTTGTTCTATGCCAATTTTGATGGTTTTTATTATAAAGAAATGTTGAATTTCATTGAATTTTTTTCTGCATCTTTTGAACAAAAATCATGTTTTTTTGATTTTGGCTCTTTTAATGTGAGATATCACATTTATTGTTTTGAGTCTGTTGAACTATCCTTACAAATCCCTGGGATGAATCCTTTTTGATCATGGTGAATAATCTTTTTAAACTGTTTTTGACTTTGGTTTGCTAGTTTTTTGCTGAGAATTTTTGCATCTATGTTTATTAGTGATACTAGCCTGTGTACGTTTTCAACATGTCCTAGTCTGATTTTACTGGGTTATCAGGGTAATGCTGGCCCACCATCTTTGTTGCTATAATGGTTGATTTCAAAGGTGTCTACATATCAAATTGTGCCAGACTTATCACACTGTTCATTTTAAATTTGTACAATTGATTGTATGTTAATTAGACCACAATAAAGTGTGGAAAACTGTCAAAAGAAAGGAATTTGAGAGTATTCCCTCCTCTTTAATTTTTTGGAAGAATTTGCATAGAATTGGTATCAGTTATTCTCTAAATGTTTGGTAGACTTCAGCAGTGAAGTCACAAGGTCTTGTGTTTTTATCTGATGAGAGACAGCCTTGATCTAAGTATTTGTTATTGGTTTATTGTGGTTTTCTATTTCTCTCTGGTTTAACCTTGGTAGGTTGTATGTGTCCAATAAGTTATCCATTTTTTCTAGGTTTTACAGTTGCCAGTGTATATCGTCTCTGATAATTATTCGTATTTCTGTGATCTTGGTTGTTATCTCTCCTTTTTCATTTCAGATGTCATGTATTTGGGTCTTTATTTCTAAGTCTAGCAAAAATGTGTTAATTCTGTACATCTTTTCAAAAAAGCTACTTTTTGTTTGGTTGATCTTCCATATTCTTTTCAGTCTCAATTTTATTTATTTTTGTTCTGATCTTTATTATTTTTTCCTTCTACTGATTTAAATTTTTTTTCTTATTGGTTTTCTATTTCTTTGAGGTACTTTATTAGGTTGTTTGTTTGAATTATTTCTACTTTGTGTGTACAAACTTCCCTATTAGTACCACTTTTGATATTTCCCTTTTACCTAGACTGGGTTCCTTAGTGACAAGGGTTTCTACATTTGTCCTCATGCATACATTTATATGGAATCTATAAAGTAAATGTAAATTATCTTCTCATAATTTTTGTTTTATTGTAAAGAATAACATTTCAGTGAGCCTCTCAAATGCTATAATAATTTTTTTTACAAGTATATATTTAGCAGGAGGAATATAATGGCATATTGCCCCACTTTTAGTGATGACCAGTAGATTCAGGTGACATCTGTATGTTCTATCTATTATAAAGTTTTCTATCAATTGTTCATCTTACAATTTTATCAGTCATTGACAATAACTTTTTAGAACTATTATTTATTAGGGGCAAAATCTACAGTAAAACTATATTATAGGCCAAAGTATCTGGTTGCTATAAAAACTAAATAGCATGAAAAAGAAAGGAAGGCTGCATTTTATACATTAAAAGAAACTGCAGATCATATTCAGCAAGTCCAGTGGGTAGAACTTGTATAAATCCTAATTGAAATACCCAAACTTAAAAAAATACTTTTCTGAGACAATTTGGGGGAAATGAAAATGGAATAACTATTAGGTCATACTAAGAAATTACTGTTAATTTTGTTGTGCTTGATAATGGTATCATAATTGTATTTTAAATAATTCTTAACAAAGGAGATAAAAAATAATTCTTAACCAATATAGATACATCTAAAGTATTTGCAGGTGAAATGATATAATGTCTAAGAATTTTCTTTAAAATGCACCAAGAGACTGGACTCGGTGGCTCAACCTGTAATCCCAGCACTTTGGGAGGCTGAGGCAAGTGGATTACTTGAGTCTGTAGGTTCAAGACTCACCTGGGCAACTTGGTGAGACTTCGTCTCTACAATAAACCAAAAAAAAAAAAAAAATTAGCAGGGCATGGTAGCGCATGCCTGTAGTTCTGACAATGTGGAAGACTGAGGCAGAAGGATCACCTGAGCCCACCAAGTTGAGTCTGCGGTGGCCGGGAGGGTGCCACTGCACTCCAGTTTGGGTGACAGAGTAAGACTCCAACTCAAAAAGATAAATAAATAAAATAAAATGAAATGCACCTAGAAAAAAGAAGTGGGGCAATGATAGTTGAAACAGCCGTTTAAAGTTTATGGTTGTGGAAGATGGATAATGATCATCCAGGAATTTATTTTACCTGGATTTTTAACTTTGTGTATGTTACCTGTAGTTTTAACTTTTGTGTATGATTTAAATTTTTAAAAATAAAGCAAGGGTTTTTAAATTAACAGACTGACAATAGTTTCCAGGTATAATCAGGAAAATAATATCAAAAAGTAACATATTATAATATAATCACTATGTAATTCCAAAGTCATCCCACAACTATTACCTCATTTGCTTTACATAATATCTTCTAGGGCCAATATAATTCCTACCTTTATTTCACTCTAGGTCATAGAGACTACAAAACTCACCTGAGGCAAAAAAGTATGAAGAAATGGAGCTGAGACTCATATTTACTCCTCTTATGCCAAATTCAATGATTATCCTGTATATGTGCAGCTTGAGAATTACATAAATGATTCAGAGGTCAATTCTGGAATTTAGCATGGGTATTGCAATTATGAGATTTTTAATGTCTCTATTTTTACTGCATATCAGATTAATTAAATTTTAAAGAAATGCCATTTAATCTTTAAATATTAATCCTTTCTGAAGAGCAGCCATCAACATGTTTCTCTCCACTGCATTTGGACTATCTTATACATTCAGGTACTAAATAAGATCTTGAAATATTATTGGCTGAAAGATATTGCTGACTTTATAAAAGACCCCCTGTGCCGGGCTCGGTGGCTCAGCCTGTATGTAATCCCAGCGCTTTGGGAGGCTGAAGTGAGTGGATTGCTTGAGCCTGCGGGTTCGAGACCCGCCTGGGCAACTTGGCGAGACCTCATCTCTACAATAATACAAAAAATTAGCCGGGCATGGTAGCGCACACCTGTAGTTCCAGTTAATTGGAAAATGGAGGTGGAAGGATTGCCAGAGCCCACAGGTCGAGGCTGCAGTGGCCGGGAGTGGCCACTGCACTCCTGTCTGGGCAACAGAGTGAGACCCCAACTCAAAAATAAAATAAAATAAAAGACGCCCCCAATTAAACAATGCCTCTTAAACTTCAGAGTTTATGACTTACCTAAAGAAATTGTAGACCAGCTTAGTTGAATTAACCCTCTCACTAATAACAATTGTAAGCTCCTCCCCTCAAAATTTAAAATAATTATTTGAATCTACTGAAGCAGGGCCACAGCAGAGAAAAGAATCACCCTTGAAAGAGGAAAATTGCACTGACTGGCATACATTTCTTAGCTTTTCACCTGAGTTAGGACTTCCCTCAGTTTGTGCAATAAAAAGCTGAAAGTAAAATAAAAATCTACAGTTGTATGTATTTTACAAATATATTCTTGCAGCCTGTGCCCTGTCTGTGAGTTCTACAATGGTGTCTTTTATAATGAACTAAAGTTTTGGGGATGTTGAATTTATAGCATGCTTTTCTTTTATGCTAATTGCTTAGATAAACCACGAAAATGTCCAGTGTGTATTCTGTTTGTCAAAAAACAAAAACAAAAAACAATAGAACATACAAAAACTAGGTCTATCCTTAGGTTGTAAAGATGTTTTGGTATGTTTTCTTTATTTTTAAAATAGTATTTTTCAGCTTTGAAATTTAGGTCTATTCACTACAGAATTGTAAAACTATATTTGGACCTTTTAATATATCATCTACTTGTCTTATTCCTTATGAAATACCACATTGAACATTGAAAACCATTGATTTACAGATTAAATTTATTCTTGGATCAACATATTTATTAAAAACTGTGCTTGGAGATCAGTTTTCTTTACCATCTCATGGAATTGCCTCAACTGCACTATATTTTGGCATCATAACATTGGCCTTCATTCAGGAACAGTTAGTTGAAACTCACTATCATATTTATTATGTGAATGCTAAGTGCACTGTATTATTTCTCCTTTACAAGAAGTCACAGGAGATATGTCGGAAAAATTGCAGTGCCAGGAAGAGTGATAAGTTTCCCTCAGTAATTCATTACATTCATCTTATGGAGCTATAGGTCCTGACCACTAGAAAGATGAAAGATATGATAAGTTAATTTTATATGTAAACTTGACTAGGTTATGGGATGCCCATGTATCTGGGGTGAACATTGTCTTTGAGTGTGTCTCTGTGGATGTTTCCAGAAGACATTAGCATTTGTATTGGTAGACTGGGTAAAGTAGATTGCCCTCCCGAATGTGGGTGGACATCTTTCGGTCTATTGAGGGACCGAATAGAACAAAAATATGGAGGAAGGAAGGACTTGATGACTCTCTGACTGACTAAGCAGAAACATCAAACTTTTCCTGCTTTTGATATGCCTAGTTCTCCTACCTTCAGACTCAGACCAGAATCCATATTACCAGCTCTCTGGCTTTCAAATCCACAAACTACACCATCTGCGTTTCTGGCTCTCCATCATGAAGACCACTGATCATGGGATTTCTAGCTTTCATAAACACGTGAATCAATGAATCTCTTTATATGTGTATAGTTGATTCTGTTTCTCTGAAGGACTCTGACTAATACAAGAGAGTCTTTTATTGATCAACTCTAACAATTCCATTGAAAACCTTATTGAAAGGTCCTATTCTTTCCTTGTGGATTGTCCTGACTGTAGGATCCACCTTATTTTTTCAACTTTATTGTCAATTTTCCCTTAATTTACCACTAGTATTTTCATATTGTATTATATGTACATAGGCACTCTAAATTAAACTCCTTTTTGGAATGACTCAGAATCTAAATAAAATACTACATTGTATGTATCTCAAGAAATAAGTTTTATTACTGGGAACGGTCACACTTGTATTTGTTTTAAATTTATGAAGCATCTAACTGTAAGAATTCATCTTTTCCCCTGCTAGCTCACAAACTGATAAGGAGATAGAGCAAGAGCTTGATAAATTCATGTCCAGCTCACACTTTGCTTGTCTCCACAACTGAGCTATGATCCTTTCTTGCTTCCAGCTTAGGTGTGCAGATAAGACAACATTTAAAGGAAAAATGATATGCAGCTCTGATCTTATATCATTAATTCTGAACAGAATTACTGGCATTAAAAGATGCATAATAAGTCCTCAAGGAAATTTAGTTTATACGTTTGTAAGGGGAGGATGAAAAAGAGCAAGATGAGCTATACCATCATTTATACGCATCAGGAAGTACCAGGGAGTTCATAGTGATCCTGCTGTTTCCAACTTTGTTTGGCCGGAGGGGTGACACAGAATGTAATAAATATCATCTTTCTCTGTCTCCTGTCTCCCAGCTCATATAGGGTAGCAACATTCAAGAATAAGACATTTGACCCAGATGCCCAGAAAAGTCAGCTATAGGCTTGTTCCTAATGTAATGCCTATTTCTCTTGCAGGCACCACTGCTCCTTCTTCATTTGAAAAGTTATTGATCATCTTCTACGTTCTTGGAATTGCTCTGTGTGTTGGAGGTGAAAACAAGAAATAAAATATGGATCTGGAAATGAAAGTGCCAGACTCTGAAACAGCAACAACCATGAGCTGTCATAATCACTTTCTTTCTATTTTTTCAGACACTGCAGATCAGTAGTTTCACTTTAGAGAACTGTCACTCCTCTGAGGCACCGGACAGGTAAGAGGTGATCCATATAATGGAATAAATGAATCTAATAGCGAAGTGTCCCCTAAGTCTATGAGGAAAGAATTGTGAAACAATGGAGTAAGGATCAATTTAGTTCATTGAATTATAACCTATCTTAAACCAAGGGAAACACACTTTAAAAACAAGTTTAGGACTGGACACGGTGGCTCAGCCTGTAATTCCAGCACTTTGGGAGTCTGAGGTGAGAGGATTGCCTGAACCCATGGGCTCGAGATCAGACTAGGTAACTTGGTGAGACCTTGTCTCTACAATAAATCACAAAAACTAGCCGGATGTGGTGGCATGCATCTGTAGTTCCAACTACTTGGAAGACTGAGGCAGAAGGATTGCCTAAGTACAGCATGTGGAGGCTGTGGTGGCTATGGGCATGCTGCTGCACTCCAGCCTGGGTGACAAGAGTAAGATTCCAACTTAATAATAATAATAATAATAATAATAATAATTTCAAGCACAAATATATCAAGGAAACATCAAGGAGACAAAGATAATGTTTTCACACTCTGAAATACAAGAAGCAATTTTTTTTGCATATTACATATTTTCTGAATTCCACTTGACAGAATCATAACTTTTGAATGAATACTATTAGAATTTCCATGCACTACTTGGTAATCGGGTTAGTTGGGTTGTTTAGTCGAGGGTAATGCCTAAAGAAGTCACTGCAAATTGTTTCTTAAGAAACAAAAATCCAAAGTGTTCGAAAGAATGTGTTCCATGGCCACAGATACCTTCAGCCACAACCCATACTTCTCACGGTGGCTCACCTCATCATCACTGGGATATAGCCATCTATCTCCCCAGCTGCCATCTCAGGGCAGCTGGTTTGACAGAGATAAGTTATATTGGAATCTAGCTGTCACAGATGGAGAATACAGTGACTCTCAACTGCAAGGACAAATCTAAAGGAAGGAAATATTTGGAATCATAGCTGTTTATCTCAAAATATTAGAGTCCACCAAATCTGAAATTATCCAACAAGAAAAAGAAATGACATAGAGAGAGTCTTTTACTGGCAAGACTATTGAAAATGCACTTGTTTGTAATCGAGGCATCAAGATTCCTCCAGTTATATTTGAGTAATCCATTTTGTTTTGAGATTTCTCTCTGATTGCTTATAAAGGAAAGAAAGAAAATTAAAATTAAAAGCTAATTATGAAGCTTTTTAAAAGGCTGACTTCCAGCTGGGGTTGGTGGCTCAGCCTGTAATACCGCACCTTTGGGAGGCTGAGGTGAGTGGATTGCCTGAGCCCACAGGTTCGAGACCCGCCTGGGCAACGAGACCTCATCTCTACAATAAATAAATTAAAAAAAAATCAGCCGGGCGTGGTAGTGCATGCCTGTAATTCCGGCTACTTGGAAGGCTTAGGCGGAAGGATCACCGGACCCCAGCAGATCGAGGCTGCGGTGGCCGGGAGCGGCCTCTGCACTCCAGTCTGGGTGACAGAGTGAGACTCCAACTCAAAAAAAAAAAAAAAAAAAAGGCTGACTTCCCAAAGACCAAAACCAATAAAAAAATTTAAAGTTAGAATAGAACTAATATTTGAGATATTGAAAAGGATGAATTATTAAAAACAAAAATGTTTGTAAAATATATGTAAAATCTTTACTACTTAACTATTTTAGAACTTACTAGTTTAGGTGGAAAATAAAACTAAAAATATGCAGAAAGAAACTGTTATTACAAATTAACACAATGCATATAGGTATATCACAAATTTGGAGAAGAGTCTGCTATCTTCCCATCACTCCCAACCCACTGACATACCTAAGACTTCAATAATTGATATGTTTAGAATAGCACAATAATGAACCTTTAAAATATAAATATTAGTAACAGAAAGAAAAATAATCAGGTTTCAAATTTTCCTTTGCCTCCTCCTTATTCTTCCCTCCCTTTACCTCTTAGGTTGGGAATATTATTTCTAGAATCACCTTGAATAACCATGAATAAGGGACGATGACCTATCAATATCAATATTTTTACATGAACATTTGCCAAAAGAATAACAAGGAATTATCTAAGGCTATCTAAAGTCTTACCAGCCACACAGTGTCTAGCAATCACTTGTTAACTTTAATAGTCAAATCAAAACAAAATTTCAAAATTTTCAATATTATTGTTGCTTCATGATAAAATGGCTTTTATTTTACAGAATATTGATCATGTGACATTTGCAGCAAACATTTCAAGTGGATTTTCATCCACTGATACTGGCAGAATACCCTTTGTGGCTAGAGGAAAGCAGTTTTCATTCCATTTTTCAGAAAAAAAACTCAGATAACTAAAATCAAACATTTTGCAAATAGGGAAAGTGATGAAAAGAAAAATAATGCATCATTTTAGTTTACTAATGACATAACTTTATTAATTCAAAAAGCGTTGATTGCTTGCCTACTATGTGCCAGGAACTCTCCCAAGAACTGAAAGTCCAATAATAAGAGATACTTTGTCTGCCCTTCTGTAACTTAGAGTATAGTGAAAGACACAGAGCGGTACTAAGGAGAGTACACTGAGATAATGCGCCACAGCTGCTACAGAGAGCTTTGGGAACACAGTGGAGGACCACAAGTCAGTTTTACAAAATCAGGAGAGAATTTTACTTGGCCTGAAGAAAGTTGAGATCTGAAGGAAAGTAGAGTTAAGTAAGTCTTTAAAAAGCAGGAGAATAAATAAATTTTGACAATTAACAAATACAAAATACTGCAGTCCTTAGAGGCAATGTGCAATATAAAAGTACATATAAACACTATTAGACATCTCAGTGTTTCCAATGATTTCAATTCAATAATCGGTATGGAAGTGCTGGTTACAGTATGTGAGTACTTCAAGAAATATTTTATAGGCATTAAAATGAAAATGATTGTAGTGGATTGTGCTCACTTAAGCAGGATTTTTACTTTCCAGAATTCTCTGCTCTGTTCAGTTCCACATTAGCAGTGCCAGAAAAGACCATTTTTTGCATGGGATTTGGAGGCATAGTGGAGCCATGGCAGACACATTCTCTTTTCAAGGGGAAACGCCGTGAAGAGTACAGTGAGCCTCTGCAATTCCCGCCCATGGTTGTCAGTGTGCTGGCTTCCCTGTGGTCCTGGGTCAGCAGCCAGGCCATCATTCCTACAACACCCAATGGTTCTCTTTCATCAGCTTTAACTCTTGGGCCAGGTATGTGTTTTGCTGTTGAGGTGGACGTCAGCTTCTCTTTGCGGTTCATCCCCAATATGGAAGTCTAGGAAGCCATGGAAAACCATTGCATGTTGAACTTCAGCCTCATAATTTGCAATTCATCTTTGAAAGTTCAAGCCTACCCTTCCACCGTCTACTCCCCCATCCCATCGCTCTCCCCTCAACTTCACAATTACCCTTCTTTCTCAACTACTTGTCTAGCTGACTTCTGGCTCTTGCATGAGACACAGAGCAACAACTTCATACAGATGGTTTACCTTGATTTTTCAATTGCATAAGATCACATCCTAATGATAAATTCCTTCTTAATATATAGATATACATAGAGAGAGAGATACTGGGGGTACCAAAAAAGTATACACATTTTAAGAGCTGTTCGTAGTAATCAGAAGTATCTGGATGCTGATGGTAACCACTATGAGCACCTTTTGTAATTGCAGAAGTTAAATGTGACTTGTATTCATCAATTTTTATTGGTGTATATTGAGTATTGCAATTTTAAACCTTTCTTAAAATGTGTATTTCTTTTTTTGGCACCGTCTGTATATAAAGTATATATACATAGCTTTGTGCATATATACGAGTTTATGGTCCTTCTTCTCTGATTAAGCTCTGACCACTACAATGATATTTCTGCATCCTGTATGATAACATTAAAAAGAGATTATGGTACATATTAAACTTTAAAAGTCAGCATGTAAAATTTATGTAAATGTTTTTTCAATGGTTTAAACATAAATGAATCTAATATTTACCAAACTACTAATTGTGATTTTATTTGGATAAGTGGGACAATGTGTAATTTTTCTTGTCTTCTCTATATCCTGCAGTGTTTTCAACTTTTAAAAAATAACATGCATTAATTTTATAGTTTAAATCAGCAACAGAATATAAGCTTGCTCTTGTGACAATAAATCTTTAGAGGAAAGAAAAGACAGTCACCTAACCGTGTGATTGTAGGTCCTCTTAATGCAGATAAATGCATCCTTGGGGACTTTCTAAATGCTGACATGAAAAAATCATAGAAGCAGAAAAGGTTGTAAACAATTAGAGGCTACATTTCCAATATGTTCTGCTAAGACTCAGTCACCAAACTTCATGAATGCTAATTTGAAAAACTGGGTCATATTCCGTAGCACAACTTTGTATCTTTTCCTATGAAGAGAGTACAGATTTAAAAGATTTTAGACAAATTTATTAAAATGGTATATTCAGAGAGTTCCTGTAAGATGGCGACAACATAGGTGGGACTGTGAGATTCTTCGAAAGTGAGTTACCAAAAAGACTCTTATTTTCCTTTCCCACCTCTCTTCCCACTGCCAGCTGCACCAGTCTGAGGCCTGGAGACCCTCAGTCCCATGCAGGGCCAGCTATTGCGGCCCCTTGGCTGCTGCCACTCCACCATAGGCACCCTGAGCCCCAACCATGTGGAGATCCCAGTTCCCTCCCTGGCTACAACATGTCACTTGGCCCCAAGCTGTGGGTGGCCGCCTATGGAGGCCCTTGGATACCACCCTGTGGAGATCTGGATTCCCTTGCTGGCTACACTGATCCTCCAGGCACTCAGCTGCTGCCAGCTCCCTCCCTGACTGGGCTCCTAGCCCAGCTGCCCGGTGCTCCTCAGAATTCCAGCCCCCTGCCCTGGGTTCTGGACTCCCACCCAGCCCTGCTTCAAGCCACCATCACCCAGGGAGGCTCTAGGTTCCCAGCCCTTAGAGATACCAGCTCCATTCCTGGCTGAAGTGCCCTGTGCGGTGCCCAAAGTCGCTGTCCCCACTCACCACCTGCCCTTTGGAGCTCCGGTCCCCGCTCTGGCTGAGACACCCAGCCTGGGACCCCATGGTTGTATAAGGAAACAGTGTATCTTAAGGATGTGCTGATCAGCCGCTCTCAGCTCCAGAAGAGGGAATTCCCAGCTCCCTCTCCACCCCAGGCCACTGGTAGCACACCAGATCCAGTGTCCAGCTGTCTTGCTGATCCCTGGTGCCTGACACACCACCACAGCTGGTCATAGTGGATTACCCACGGACCTGGACGAGCAGAGAGAAAGGATGGGTGGAAAGAAAGGATCCACGAAAGAGGAGCTGCCCACCTCAGCCATTTTCCAGGCTGAGATTTGCATTGCCCCACCCATCTATTGAAGTAGGGTCCAAGGGCTTAAATCACAGACACCGACACAAAGTTGTAAGTAACAAAGGAGAGGTTTATTAGCTAGATTCAGCCATGGCCGGTGGCCACTTGCTGGATAATGAATTCCAAAGCCAGAGTGGCCAGCTGCAGCACAGGGCTGCCTTAAATAGTTTAGACTTACATTCTAGTGGGCTAAAGATAGAACTTGGGTTGTTTGGGGGCTCTTATTGCATTATTCTGCTGGCATGGGAAAGCAAGCAATTTTACAGAAGCAGATATAATCAGTTATGCAGGTGCAGTGGATAAGGGTGTTATTAATTTTGCAACGATTTTAAAAAAGTTTTCAGGAAGGGAGTGAAGTCTATGAAGCCTGCTTCGAGGTCAAAGTTGCTTCTTTGTTCTCCCCTTACATTCCCTTCTTTGTTCCCTCTCACATTCCCCCCTTTCAGTTGTGCCAGGAGTCAAATCATTGACTCCTCAGACAAGGGGATGTAATGGGACCTGAGTATCATCATCTTTACAGGCATGATGCTATTTCTTATGTAGGTAAGGAGGTGATTGATAATGCAGGGCCCTACAGTAATACCTATTAAGAGAAGGAGGAGGGGCCTGGTTACTGCCGAAATTAGGGTGGTAAGCTAGGGGGACCAGGAGAAGAGAGATTGACACAGTTTTCTAAGGCCTGATTTTATAACTCTCACTGTTTGAGTTTTCCCTTACTTGAGTGAGAGTTTCTCATATTATCCCCGATTTGTTGGCATAGAAGCAACAGGCTTCTCCTAAGGCCATGCACAAACCCCCTGTTTCATGAAGAGGAGATCCAGGCCTCTCTTATTTTGAAGCACTACTTCAGCTAGGGAGTTTACTTGTTCTTCCGACTGAGATATACTTGATTCTAATAAGCTTAAATCTGCATTGACTTGTGTGCTACGTTGTTTGCGATTCTGGTCCCCCACAACCAAGGAGGCTGTTCCCAAGGCGGCAGTCCCCGCAACCCCTAGACTTACAAGGAGAGGCACTAATATGGGAATGGTGCATTTTGCCCGTGCAAAGTCTGGGAGCTGGAGATGTTCCCTTCCCTCTATTCCCTCATATATGTATACTTGGGGGAAAATGTGGACCAGAATACATAGCTCTGAGGTGATTCATAGGTGTTGCAGAGCGACACATGGGGTAATACCCTGTGTACAGGTGAACCAAGTGGTGGGGGGAGCTACAGCTAACTGAGCACTCTTACTGCTTGGGATATCCATAGTATTAACTTGGGGGGTGGCATTGCAGGATGCCTGGAGGGGGAAACTGTTTAATGGGAACTGTGGTGAATGGAGACAAGTTCCCTTTCCTTGAAGATCTCCCAGAATTAGTCGGGTGGGTACCCCAGGGACATAGTGCCCGAGATAGAACCTCAGTTAGATTGAGGATCTGTATACTTTTCTCCATGTCTCCCATAGTGGAGACAGCCCTGATTCCCATGTAATATGGGGGATGGGGGTCCAGGCATAGCCAGCAGTCTTTCGCTAAGTCGGGACGAGTGGCATTAGCAAGCCGGTGAACTGCTGACAGCATAGGAAGAAACTGATTTTTGGGTGGTGGAGAAGCCACAGGGGTTTCTTGCATGGAAAAGGCAGCGGAAGGAGTGGTTACAACAATGGGGCTAGAAGGTTCAGGTACCCAGAGAATGATATTACGAATGGGGCCAACTGGGTTGAGGGCATGGGGGACAGACTTTCTTTGAATAGTAAATGACATTCCAGGGTCTAGTCCTGATGCATACATTCTAAGTCCCCATGTTTTACCTAGTTCCCATACCTTTTGAATACTAAAGGCATCCCATTGAACAACTGTGAGCTTTAGGGGATTGCAGGTTTTAGGTTGTTTACAAGGGAAGGCAGTTAGTTTCCTGCGGAGAGATATGTATGTGTCCTTGTTGCCTTTCCAAGGAGCAATAGTTTCACAGCACAGTGAAACTGCTGGGGCTTATGGCAGTGGGTAGGGCCGGCAGCTGGGTAAGCATAGAAACCTACTTTAGCAAGCTGTTTTTCATTTTCTGTGTTGCTATACTTGCACCTCAGAAATTGTGGGCTGTGGCTTCCCCATCCTTTGGGGATTAGGGACAGACTAGGCCATAACTTACAAAGGTCAAAGTTAAAAACTGGCTGTTTATCCCCATAGTAGGTGGAGATCACAGTCCCCGTGATGGTATCCATTGAGACCCAGGAGTGCTTTCCCAGGTCATAGTAATACCGCTAGTAGGGCTGATAGGCTTGCCTTAGGGGGAGTCCCATGAGGAGTAAGACTAGGATTTGGGGGCTTACAAGAGTCTTATCGTTAATGGGTCCTTCTCGGTGGCCAGTTTGATGATTCTCCATGTCTCCGGGTGCGTGTTGGTGGCCGCTTTCACCTGCGAGTGATGAACCCAAGGCTGGACACTGCTGACTTTAACGGCAGTTGGTGTTGTCAGGATCACCACGTGAGGGCTTTTACACTTGGGGGCAAGAGCCTCGGTTTTATGCCGTTTCACACAAACTCGATCACCAGGTTGGAATGGGTGAGATATTTCTGGAGTTGACTTCTGGAGGGCCACCTGAATGGTTTTTATTACAGCCTGTTGAATTTTTTGGAGTGCCTGTAGTGACTGAATCAAGTTATGGTTAGATAATTCTGCCATGTTTTCTATTCCAATTTTTGGAAGTAAAGGCAGAGGCCGTCGAAAGAGGATTTCAAAGGGGGTTAGGACTTTAATATAGGGGGTACATCTAGCCCTTAGGAGGGCATAGGGAAGGAGGGTTACCCACCCTCGCCGGTCTCCAGGGTTAATTTAGTCAGGGTCTCCTTGAGTGTCCGATTCATTCTTTCTACCTTACCTGAGCTTTAGTGATGATATGCACAGTGTAAATTCCAATCTATCCCCAATGTCTTTGCTATACCTTTTGTGAGCTTTGAAATAAAAGCTGGCCCATTGTCTGACCCTACTGACATGGGTAGGCCATATATCAGGATGATGTCATTTAAAAGTTTCTTGACAGTAACTGAGGTGGTCTCGGCTTTAGTGGGAAATGCCTCTACCCATCCTGAAAAAATGTCCACTAGCACCAACTGTTACCTATACCCATACTGTCCAGGCTTTACCTCAGTAAAATCTATTTCCCAATGTCTTCCAGGTGTTAATCGCCGGTCCTCGACTCCTTGGGTGGATACACTGATCTTAGCACTGTTAGTTTGTTGGCAAGGCACACAGCCTTGAATAAGCTCCTGTGCCAGCTGATCTAGGTGGGGAAGGAAGAATTTCTTCCATATGAGTTCAGTCAGTTTTATTTTTCCCAAATGAGTTTCTTCGTGGAGTTGGTGTAGAAGTTGCCACCCCAAAGTTTGTGAGAGGAATATTCTACCATCCTGGAGTTGCAGCCATTCCTGGGGGTTATTAATTTTGCCCAGTTTTTGTGTGGTTATGAGGTCTTCATCTGTATACTTTGGCAGCTCACTCAGCAAGCAAGTGGTCCTGTGGTAAGCAGCATTCTTGGCTCCTTGGTCTGCCTTTCTATTTCCTTTGAGTTTTCTTTCTGATGACCAGGGCAGTGGGTAATGATGACTTGATTTGGGGCCCATATAGCTTGCATGGCTCAGCCCAGGTATGAGCAGCGTCCACCTTGGTTTCTAAGGTAATGTCGCTAAACAGGAGACAAAAAGCCCTCCCCTACACTGAATCAGATACAGGTAACTCAGCCCTGTCGCAGACCTCTCAGGCAGCAAGCCAAGGGAACCAACCCAAGCTTGGAGTAAATGTATTTCTCTGCAATGAAAGCAAAGGGGAGAGGCTAGAGATCAGAGCAGAAGAGACTTTAGACACTTAGGAAAGATTCAAGAGCTAGTCTGGTTTCTTATTTTGATTTTTGATTTTAGTTTTTGACTGTTTGTTTTGCTCACTTTTGTTTGCTTTTTTATTTAGACTACCTGTTTGGGCTGGGGAAAAACACATCAAAAGGCATGATTTTATTGGACTGTCTTTGTGTGACTACTGGTATGCTTTAGGGAATTTAGTTTGTGTGTCTGTTTTTCACTCTTTTCTGATCTTGTGTCTCTTTTTCATTCATTAGTTGGTATGTATGTCTGTTTTTCCTCTCACTCTTCTGTCTCTTTAACATTCTCTTGACCCCCACTTCTTCCATTATTTTCCTTTTTCATGCCTCCTTTTGCTCCAGGGAGTAAACCTAAACCCTGCTGCATGGACAGATTATAAGGCAGTGGGAAATGTGTTCCAGTGTGCCCATACATGTGTTGGTGGATACCGGGATCTGCAGACAGATTCTGAATCACAGCTTCTCCCTCAATTAAACCTCAAAACTGCAAAAACTATAGCCCTCAACCCACAGTCCAGCCTCAAAAGTGAATAATGCCAGAGGACCCTCATAAGGAAGGAGACTGAACAAAAGAAGTAAAAGCAACTCCACCTTCCCTGAAAAATAGAATTAAAGAAGGGAAGGGAAAGGGGGAGAGAGAAAAACTACACAAATGAAAAAAACCAAAAGAGGAATGCGGGTCTCTCCCAGACCCCTGGGAGGGCAGAAATTGAGAAATCTGACTTCAGAATGCCAACAATGAAGAGCCCCCAGAATGACTGGTCTCAAACTATAAACCTAGATATCAAGACATTAATGGAGAGATTAAAAAGAATTGAGGAGAGGCAAGAAGAAACTAAGAAGGAGCTGATAACTGAGATAACAGTAGTAAGGAATACTGTGAATGAAATAAATAACAAACTGATAAGCATGGAAAGCAGAATTAGCCAAGCAGAAGAAAGAATCTCAGAGCTTTAGAACCAAAATATAGAACTAACCCAAACTGTCAAAAACATAGAAAAGAAGCTTAAAAAGACAGAATAAAACTTTCAAGAGATGAGTGATTACTTCAAGAGACCGAACCTGAGTAATTGGACTTCCTGAAACAGAAAGAGAGACAGAGGGCACCTTGGAACAAACATTCCATGAGATTATTGATGAAAACTACCCTCATCTCATTAGCGATGCAAAAATTCAAACACAAGAGATTCAGAGAACCCCTGCAAGACAACAAATAAGAAGACCAACTCCCAGACACATAATAATTTGCCTAAACAAAGTAGGTATAAAAGAAAAAATCCTAAAAGCAGCAAGAGAAAAAGGCTAGATCACCTACCATGGAAGACCAATTAGAATAGCAACAGATTTATCTACAGAAACCCTGCAGGCTAGGAGAGTTTGGATCCCTATCTTCAAAGTTCTCAAAGATAAACAATTTCTACCAAGAATAACCTACCCAGCCAAGCTAAGCTTCATCAGTGAGGAAGAATTAAAATCTTTCCCAGATATCCAATCCCTAAGAACTTATGCTGCCACCAGATCACCTCTACAAGAAACACTTAAGAAAGTACTAAACACAGAAGAAAAGGAAAAAAGAACAACAACATTCTTCACAAGAGTATAGGAAAAAGAGTAAAACACACATGAACCAACCCCAAAATGAAAAGAAAGACAACAAACAAAGAGGAACAACAACAATAACTCTATAAGAACCTTATGATAGGGATCAACTCTCACATTTCAATAATTAGCCTGAATGTGAATGGACTAAATGCACCACTGAAAAGACATAGAATGGCAAAATGGATAAAATGTAACCAGGCAACAATATATTGCCTTCAAGAGCCCCATCTCACTAGAAAGGACACTCACAGACTCAAAGTAAGAGAATGGGAAATAAATTTTCAGGCAAACGGAACACAAAAGAAAGGAGGAGATGTGATCCCAATTACAGACAAAGTACCATATAAGCTATCAAAATTTAAAAAGATACAGGAAACCACTACATAATAATTAAGGTTCACTCCATCAACAAGAAATATCTACCCTAAACATATATGCACCCTGACATAGGAGCACCAACTTTCATAAAGCAGCTTGTAGGAAAACTCAAAAAAGATATTGACTCTAACACTATCATAGCTAGGGACTTTAATGCCCCACTCACAACCCTAGACAGATCACCAGGACAAAATATCAGCAATAGGATCCAGAACCTCAATGTGACTCTTGACCAAATGGACTTAACTGATACCTACAGAACACTCCACCCAATGACCACAGAATATACATTCTACTCATCACCACATGGAATGTACTCTAAGATCAACCATATACTTGGCCATAAATCAAGTATAAACAAATTTCAAAAGCTCAAAATTTTGTCATGTACCTTTTTGGACCACAGTGGAATAAAAATAAACATCGACATCAACAAGTTTTCCCCCAAACCCACAAAAACATGGACACTAAATAGCATGATGCTAAACAACTCCTGGGTCAATGATGAAATCAAAACAGAGATTAAAAGATACCTGGAAACAAATGAAAATGAAGAAACATCTTACCAAAATCTCTGGGACACCATGAAAGCTGTTGTAAGGGGGGATTTCATATCTCTACAAACACACATGAAGAAAATGGAAGGATCACAAAGTAACAGCCTAACAAGTCACCTTAGGAAGCTGGAAAAGCAAGACCATCAAAACCCTAACTTCAGCAGAAGAATACAGATTACCAAAATAAAAGTCCAAATCTGGGACATAGAAGACAAAAAGATAATACAAAAAAAAAAAATCAATGAAACAAAAAGCTGGTTCTTTGAAGGGATAAACAAGATTGAGGGTCCCCTAGCTTTTAACTAGACTGACCAAGAAAAAAGGAGAAAAGCCCAATTAAATACAATCAGAAAAACAAAAGATGAAGTCACATCTGACCCTGAAGAAATACAAAAGATCATTAGAGACTACTATGCACACTTGCATGGAAACAAACTTGAAAACCTTAAGGAAATGGAAGACTTTCTGACATCACACAACCTGCCTAGGTTGAAACAAGAAGAAATCGAGACCCTAAATAGACCAATAAAAATCAAGGAAATTTACTATGTAATAAGAAAACTACCCACAAAAAAAAGCCCTGGACCAGATGGCTTTCCAGCAGAATTTTACAAGACATTTAAGGAGGAGCTGATCCCAATCCTACTGAAAGTATTCCAGTCGATTGAGAAAGATGGAACCCTCCCCAAATCATTTTATGAAGCTAACATCACATTGATACTCAAGCCAGGTAAAGACCCAACAAAGAAAGAGAACTACAGGCCAATATCTTTGATGAACATTGATGCCAAAATTCTCCCCGGGTTCTAGCAAACCAGATTCAACAACACATCTCAAAAATCATCCATCATGACCAAGTAGGCTTCATCCCTGAGACACAAGGCTGGTTCAACATTTGCAAGACAATAAATGTAATTAAATACATCAACAGACGTCAGAACAAAAACCACATGATTATATCATTGGATGCAGAAATAGCTTTTGATAAAATCAAGCACCCCTTCTTGATAAAAATCCTCAAACATCTAGGCATACATGGAACATACCTCAAAATAGTGAAAGCCATCTACAAGAAACCCACAGCCAGCATACTCCTAAACAGACAAAAATTGGAACCATTTCCCCTGAAAACTGGAATAAGACAAGGATGCCCACTCTCTCCCCTCCTGTTCAATATAGCATTGGAAGTCCTGGCTAGAGCAATCAGAAAAGAGAAGGCGATCAGGGGTATCCAAATAGGAAAAGAAGAAGTCAAGTTATCTCTCTTTGCAGATGTCATGATTGTGTACCTTGAAAACCCAGGAGAATCTGTCAAAAGCCTCCTTGCACTGATAAAGGACTTTGGCAAAGTCTCAGGGTATAAAATAAATGTGCAAAAGATAATCACATTTCTTTACACCAATAATAAACAAACAGAAACCCAAATTAAAAGCACAATTCCATTCACAATAGCCACACACACACACACACAAAAAAGAAATACCTTGGCATCTTCCTAACCAGAGACGTGAAAAATCTTTACAATGAAAACTACAAAACACTACTCAAAGAAATCAAAGTTGACACAAACAAGTGGAAAAATATCCCATGCTCATGGATCGGAAGAATCAACATTGTGAAGATGTCCATCTTATCTAAGGCAATGTACAGATTTAATGCAATACCCATCAAACTACCAGCAACATTCTTCTCAGAGCTAGAAAAAAAATACAGGAATTCATATGGAAACACAAATGACCAAGAATAGCCAGAACAATCCTCAGCAAAAAACACAAAGCATTATCAGACTTCAAACATTACTATAAAGCTACAACAATCAAAAACAACTTGGTATTTGTACTAGAAGAGGCATATAGACCAATGGAATAGAACTGAGATTCCAGAAGCAAAACCTCAATTTCTCAACCAACTCATCTTTGACAAAGTCCCCACCACCTACCACCGGGGAGAGGAGAACCTATTCAGTAAATGGCACTGGGAAAACTGGCTGGCCACATGCAGAAGACTCAAACAAGACCCCTATCTATCCCCATACACAAAAATTAACTCTAAATGGACCAGAGATCTAAATGTAAAACCTCAAATCATAAGAACCTTAGAAAATGCAGGACACACTCTTATGAAAATTGGAACTGGCATCCAATTCCTGAGCAAAACCCAAAATGCACAGGCCATAAGAGATAAAATAGACAAGTGGGATGTCATTAAACTGACAAGCTTCTGCAAGTCAAAGAAACCATCAAGAGAGCAGGGAGACAGCCCACAGACTGGAAAAACTCCATGTCTGACAAAGGCCTAACATCTTAGATCTACAAGGAACTCAATTGTGCTTTTAATTTGGGTTTATTTTTGTTTATTATTGATGTAAAGAAATGTGATTATCTTTTGCACATTTATTTTATACCCTGAGACTTTGCCAAAGTCCTTTATCAGTGCAAGGAGGCTTTTGACCGATTCTCTTGGGTTTTCAAGGTACACAATCATGACATCTGCAAAGAGAGATAACTTGACTTCCTCTTTTCCTATTTGGATACCCCTGATCGCCTTCTCTTTTCTGATTGCTCTAGCCAGGACTTCCAATGCTATATTGAACAGACATTGTAGATTGCCAACTCCATGTCCGACAAAGGCCTAACATCTTGAATCTACAAGGAACTGAAATGTGCTGAAAAGAAAAAAAGAAACAACCCATTAGAAAGTGGACAAAAGATATGAACAGACCCTTCACAAAAGAAGACATCTGAGCGACCAAAAGACACATGAAGAAATGTTCAACCTCACTAATCATCAAGGAGATGCAAATTAAAATTACACTGAGATACCACCTAACTCCAGTCAGAATGGTCATTGTCAATAACTCAAAAAATAGATGCTGGAGAGGATGTGGTGAAAAGGAAACACTTATACACTGTTGATGGGAGTATAAACTAGTACAACCTCTGTGGAAAGCAATGTGGTGATTCCTAAAAACTCTAAATATCGACCTCCCATATGACCCCGCAATCCCCCTACTGGGAATATACCCTGAAGAACATGAATCACTCCATGAAAAAGATACCTACAATGTATATTTATTGCAGCATATTGTTCACAATAGCAAGAACCTGGAACCAACCATGCTGTCCATCATAGAGGACTGGATTTTAAAAATGTGGTACATATATACAATAGAATACTACATAGCCATAAAAAAGAACAAAGTCATGAATTTCACAGCAACCTGGTTGGAACTAGAGTCTATAATACTGAGTGATCTCTCACAGAAACAAAGATCTGAGTATCACTGAGTGATCTCTCACAGAAACAAAGATCTGAGTATCACTGAGTGATCTCTCACAGAAACAAAGATCTGAGTATCACATGTTCTCACTCATAAGCAGACCTTGTACATGTGTTGTAATACTATAAGAAGAGGATTGACAGTGGCAGGAAACTATGAGGGGACAGGGAGGGAGAGGGAGGTGGGATTAACAGTAGTCAATATCTGTCTGGGGACGGTGGGGACACCCCTTATCAACAAGGGTGCCTGAACGATGCTTGTTTGTATACCTAACCCTTAACTATACCCCACAATTTTAAAATTAAAAATATGTTTAAAAAATGGTATATTCAAAAATGTAAATTTAAGCTCCTTATCAATACAGATATATCTATCTTTTGCCATATAACCACAAACACATACACATTCAAATAAATTTCTTTTTCTAATTTTGAATAAATGTTATAGTCACTTATGTATGTTTTACCTTAAAATTTCACACAATTTTTGATCTGTAAAATATGAGGAGTGCCCCCCCAATAAACCCCAGAATTATCATTAGAAGGGTGGACCCCCTGTAGTACACTCAGAATTTGTTCCTCTGGATCAAATAGTCAACTAGTTTTTTTATCTGCAAGTTTTAAGAAGGTTGTGTCATGATTTGCAGAAAAAATGTCCTGAGTTGTGTGGCAAGTGACTGATTTTTCCACCACGACAATGCATCTGCCCATACTGCACTTAGCGTTCTGCAGTTTTTAACCAAAAATGGCATGACCCCATGCCCCACCCTCCCTATTCACCTGGTCTCTCCCTGAACAACTTTTTTTTGTTTCCCCAGACGAAAAATGTCCTCAAAGGAAACGTTTTGCCCATGTGGAAAAGTTGATACCAAAAAAAAAAAAAAAAAATGGAAACACTTAAAGGCATCAAAATGAACGATTTAAAAAATTGTTTTGAGCAGTGGAAAGAGCATCTTGACAGATGTATTTCGTCAGAGAGCACTTTGAAGGTGACGGAAATTTAAACATGTAAGAATATAGACACAATTTTAAAAAATTAATTCTGACTTTTTTGCTTTTTGTGCGGGGGGGTCCCCCCTCATAGGCATCGTATTTAAATAAAAATTCTAGACAGTATAATCCTTTATATGTTTCTAGCAAGTCATCATTTACAAAGAACTTCCATGAAGCCACGAGAAAAATAGTTTTGTTTTTCAATTGTTGAAAACACTAAGGTCCAAAGGGATTAAGGAATGAGATTGGAATACTCATCATATGATATTGCCACCATTAGTGACTTTATAAAATATCATCATTTTATCATTTTAAAAATTACCTTCCTTGATATTTTTATTTTATTTGATATTTATTTGTTTGTTTGTTTGTTTGCTTATTTTTTGAGTTGAGGTTTCACTCTTATACCCAGGCTGGAGTGCAGTGGCACGATCACAGCTCCCTGCCTCAAACTTCTGGGCTCAGGTGATCCTTCTGCCTCAGTCTCCTTAGTAGCTGGGACTACAGGCACATGCTACCATGCCTGCATAATTTTTTTTTTAATAGAGATGAGGTCTTGCTATGTTGATTAGGTTGGTCTTGAACTCCTGGGCTCAAGCCATCCTCCCACCTCAGCCTCCCAAAGCGCTAGGATTACTGATATGAGCCACCACACCCAGCCTTTTTGATGCTTTAAAAATTAAAGTAGGCATTTAAAAACATCAATGGACATTCAAACATTCTGCAACATATGAAATTTTCTACTATATACAAGCCAATTTTTAAAAATTGTTTTATACATAGGAATAAATTATTTAACATTATTAATGACAAAAAATAGAAATTTAAATATTTATAAATCAAAATAAATTATATGTTAGTATCCCTAGATAATACAGACAGAATAGAAACAATATGGATAAATTTCCTTCAGATGATGTCTATATAACATACAAAAAATGATTTAACTTTATTTTATCAAATAATTGTTTTTTTCAAATAAGCATTATTATACTGTGCTAAGTTACTTTTGGTGAAAGAGTTTAAGAATGTTCTTTTCAATGAATGACCAGAGTACCTGTGTATGAGTAAGATAAATCAACATCATGTGCGTCCATTTTTTCAATTCAATCATTTGGTGCAGATGTCAAGTCCATGGTCAAAGTATTAGAATCAAGATAAGACAATCAAACTACCTGTTTCTGTATGGTAGATGAGCTGTTTTTTTTCCTTTTTCAATGCTTGAAAAAAATTTAAGGATATTTCATGACACATGAAAATTCTGTGATAATCAAATTTCAATACCACTAAGTAGAATTTCATTGGGACACAGCCCTATTCATTTGCAAAGTATTATTTCTCACATTCAAATACTTATTATTTAAATAATGTTGAATAATTTAGGTTTATGTATAAAAAATTGGCTTGTCTATAGCAAGACATAGGGATAGCTTCCCTCAGTCACAGGGTTCTTTTGTGGATAAATGACAAATCCAAATTGGATAGAAAATTGCTATATCCGGGCACAGTGGCTCAGGCCTGTAATCCCAGCACTTTGGGAGGCCAAGGGGAGAGGATTGCCTGATCCCAAAGGTTCGAGACCAGCCTGGGCAATTTGGTGAGACCTTATCTCTACAATAAATGAAAAAAATAGCTGGGCATGGTATCGTGCACCTGTAGTTCCGGTTACTTGGAAGCCTGAGGCAGAAGAATCACCTGAGCCCAGAAGGTTGACGCTGGCCGCTGCACTCCAGCCTGAATGAAGGAGTGAGACACTAACTCAAAAAAAATAATTAATTAATTAATTAAGGAAAATTGCTGTATTTTACATTTTTGATAGAATCCAGAAATACTTTGTAACACAGGTAAGAAATCTTTTCATGAGACCTTTGTTCACATATGGAGGGAAAAAATACTCATTTATGTATAATATATTTTCCTTAAATGGTCAATCTTGAGTATAAAATGATAGATTTTCATTGTGAAGCTAAATTAGCACCACTGGGCTTCTTATTTTTTTTTGAAGGACTTGGAAATCTTTCTTTTCAACCAGCTAAAGGTAATATGGTATTTTTCCCGTTGTAGCTTCTGACCCAGTAAGATTCAGAAGGTGACACAATCTGCATGTCTATGCAAAGTACACCAAAGAGAAAGAGAAAGAAATAGAAATAAATTAAAATCAATGATAAGAAAAGTACCCCTTCTGTAAGGAGCTGGTGGACTAAAAACAATTATGGGTGTTTAGAACTGTGTTCATGCCAACAAATCAACTTAATCTTTGTCAGTGATACACATGTGAAATTGTATCACTACTGAGCTGAAATAAAATGCAAAACTTGATGAGCCCCTTTGTCTCTATGTTAACAGTTATTTATTTATAATTCATAGTTATTACTGGGTTCCTCCCACATCACTACTTTGGAGAAGTTTCCAGACTAAACAATTACAGGTGGTTCAAAATTTTATGTAAGCTCCCAGATTTCATTTTTTAAAAAGATTCACAATTGATACCCACAATCCATAACCTTTATCAGAAGGAGGGGGGCAAAAAAAGAAGCAGAGGAAGACTGAAGCAAAGATTTTAAAAAATGGACATTTTGAGTTTTTAGTTGTTTGTCAGTCTAAAGTTCACTAATGATAAGCAAATGTGATTGTTCTTATACTGACACTTTTAATCCCAATTTAAGGACTATTTTTTAAGCAGTGTCAAATGCCTTTATTGGTAATGGCTGGCCCATCACAATATACTTTTTAGAAATAGCACACTGGTAAATTATGATTTACTTTTTTATATTTTTGCTATTAGTAGGCAGATTGCTTTAAGGAGTTTTTAAATGTGCTTAAGTTCACAGTAGAGCTAATACTTATAACGAATATTTTTGCAAACTTACTATATATTATTGACTGTTAAGCACTGAATTTTCATTATCTCACTTACAAGTTAAACCACTTTATAATTCAGGTGCCATTATTATTCCCGTTTTACACATAAGAAAACGAAGTCTCATAGAGATTAGCTTAATATTGTAATATGTATTAGAGGTAAAGTAACTAATAAGTATTAGAATCAAGACAAGTGCCTGACCACCAAAATTGTACTCTTATTCACCATTGTGTCACCCTTGTCAACCCGCTTCCCATATATGGAAACAAACATGTTAGAATATAGATTATAAAATGTATATTTATTGTACTATTTGTATATTAACACATTCGCATGAGTTACAAGTCTGACAGGGCTGGATGTTTTTGTGAAAAGAACATAGGACTTGGAATGAGGCTTACCTGGGTTCGAATCTGTAATCCTCAGTCTTAGCCATGTGCTGTAAACCATGATACTTACCTTCTGTCTTGCCACTTATTCATTTGTAAAATAGAGGTGACAGCAACTATCTTGAGAGTTTTTATGTTAAATTTTAAAATGCATGCACAGTAGCTAGTACAAAATAGGCACAACATCATTGTTTTTTCTCCTGTTTATGTATTTTCAACTGTGCATAACTTTCCTTCTGAGTAAGGCTTAACTCACATCTCAATCTTCCCTAAATATGAATGACTCATTTTCTTCCTTAATTTCTGACATAGTTTTTTGACATTTATCATGGATTCATTAAACACTAAAGTAAAGTTAAGATTGTATACATATTTTTTCTTTTCAATCGCAGGAAAGGAAAGCATTGACCTGAAAATAATGTGAAGTGGTCAAGCATAGCCTAAGTCTTCTAGAGGTGACTACAAAGAACAGTAACAATTCTAGCAGGGGAAATAAATGGTGCAAGAGTCTAAAGGCACACTTATGGGCCAGACAACACATAGGGATGCGTGAGGGGGAAAAGCAGTTAGTCAATGCAATCCTCCAAGAACTACTCAGGATCAGCCCAGGAAGAATACACACCTCTTTCATGCATTTCTGATGTTGAAGTAGCTCTTTTTCCTGGATCTTGGAGAGAAACGAATCTCTAAGAATATCCTGGTGACTCCTAATATCCTTATGGAAGCTTGCATTCAAAAAGAAAAAAATCAAAACCTGAAATATTTCACATAAAGTTCACAATGGTAATCAACTGCTTCACTGCCAAGCATGGGCAATATTGAGGCTTTCAACATAGGAAATAAACCATAGAGTTGGAATTGATTGATTTTTATAAGTGATCATTTAAAATACTAAGAAAATGTGGCAATGCAAAGGTATAATGCCAACATCAAAAATGTAGGTGTCAATGTTAACTGGTTATTTTAAAGACTTAAAATGATACTTATTCTGCCTATTGCTGACAATTTTCAGATATTTGACTTTAGCAACATTATATATCTTCAATGAGGTAAATCATTTGATTTCTGTTAACATTTTCTGTGGTGAAAGAAATTTAAATATTCTAAGAAATAAAGTCAATATTACATATTAAAAGTTGGTGAAATCTCCTGAAATCTCCTTAGTTTTATATTGAAATCCTTAGTTTTGTATTTTTAAAATCTCTTATTTAAGAAGAAACTTTAAGTATTTATTACTTTTTTGCTTGTTTAATAATAATTTTTTTAAGAGAGAAGAAAATAAATTCTAAAAATCATATGTGTACACATAAAAGTGTAAATATATACAAATATGTATGATAAAAGTGGGAAAACACATTCTGAGTTATATGTATTTGTTATAGGTATACACACATATATTTTATACATACTTATACAGATTTGTGTATGTCTGTGTGTGTGTATGTGTGTACAGACACATTAGGTTTTCTGATTGAAAGAATTTGTAAATTATTGCTAATTATTCTTAGAGAAAGCAACAGTCACTTGTTAACTAAAATTATAAAATCTTTTAAAATTATGATTACTTTTTATATTTAAAACGTGGGTGTCAGCAGTCTACTACCAAAGAAAACCCTAAGATGCTCTGAAAATGGTACTGACTTTAGGATTAAACAAACTGAATCATATTCCCTCTGTCTCTTCCTGCAGCTGTGACCCTGACATTGACGAACCTGACCTTGACTATGTTGCTTGACTACTTTCTCTTCCTTTCTTTTTTTCTTATGTTGATCTCTCTCTCTCACTCACTCTGTCTCCCTTGATCTCTGTCTCTGTCTCTGTCTCTCTCTCTCTCTCTCTCTCTCTCTCTCTCTCTCTCTCTCTCTCCTCTCTCTGTCTCTCTCTCTCTCTCTCTCTCTCTCTCTCTGTCTTTCATTCAGGCAAAGTGAGACAAGGTTTATAAAATGCCCGGAACACAAAAAGTTCTAAATATCTGAACAGATGTAGTCAACTACTTATAAAAACTATCTTTGAGGATACTTTTTTCCCAGGAGCCTCTGATGAAGCCACAAGAGGAGATGGAAAGGCAAGAAAGGAGAGCAGAGAGTTTGACGCTCATGAGCTGGAGTAAAAGCTAAATGGAGCATACAGAAAACAAATAGTGAGATTACAGATTTACATCACAAAATATCAGTAGCTATATAATATATAAATGTATAAAATGTCCCAGTTGAAATAAAATGCTTGTCAGACTGATACAATAATAAAACCCAGCCCTATGTTGCTTGTAAGACTGTTGGCAAGGGTATGAGTGATGAGAACTCTCGTATATCACCAGTAGGAGTGTAAAATTAAACAACCAATGTTGCAATATGGTTTAGTGTTATGTCTTAAAACTAAACAGAAACCTAACCTTTGATGCAGAAATTCCCATTGCTTGGTATATAACTACAAAAATGTAAGTTTACACTTATTAATAATAACCCAAACACTAGGGGGAAAAAACAGACTATGGCATTAGAAATTAGGATCATCCTTCCTTGGAGATAGTTAAATTAGAATGTTTACACAATAAATTACTGTGCTGTATATCCATGATAGGATTTTTTCCTACGTGTGTGTTCTTCTTCCATGAAACAACTTCAAAAAGAGAATATATTGATTATACTGATGGCTTTATCAAACAATGCAAAATAAAGTAAAAATATTACTAATAAAATAGGGTCTATAATTTGAGTTTCCCGGTAGGCATGGTAATTGTGATCCTTATTTGTTTTACTTAGTTTGTTTTGTTTCCACAGCAGAAACTGTCTTGTCCAATACAACATAACACATATGGACAAGAGTTAGACAGGGTTCAAGGTGTAGAGAATGGCTCTATACAATTATGTGTTTGTGTAGAGCTAAGTTACCTTTGGAGGAATGAAGCTATGGGCTAAAACTCATTAGTAGTATACTAAAACCAAAGGAGTTATAGAGGATAGGCTGTAATTACCAATAAGTGTGCATATGATCAGTGATATCATGCACATCATGTCTATCCAGCACATTGAAATATATAAGACCAGTCCTAAGTAATAGGAACATCTGTAGAGAACGTCTAACAAGAAGAAATATTTTCAAAGGAGCACTTAAAATGAGAACTCTTGCATACTTAAATCTTTGGCATCAATTGCAAATTAACATATTTTAAAACATTAATATATTTTATTTTATTAAAAAATAATTACCTTTAAATATCTTAAAAAGCTGATCTTTTTCTGAAGGAAATATTTAGCACCTCTTTTTCAGGAATAGTTCTGTCACTTTTATTTATTTTAAATGTGTATCTGTTCCCATAGCAGTTCACGGAAAGCCTCAGGCTTGCAGATGCTCTTAGCAAACCTTAAATGGATATTTTACTACTGAAAACAAATGTTCACTCCTTAAAAATAAAAAGCTCTGAGATATGTGACCACTAATATGGATCTCAGCATTAGTCGTAGAGTGAGAACAGAACTTTGAGTTGAGACATCGTATGTGCTGAGAGATCTGATATTTGTGCTAAGTGCTCCTGGTCTTCTGCTCATATGATCACCATTAAGGAAATATACATTGATCTTAAAACCCTATAGGTTCTGGATTCAATTATCCAGGTTAAAATAATATAATATTTAATTTGACCTTTTAAATTTAATTTAAAATTAAATTTGAAGTATTTAATTTTATGTCTTTGAATTCTTCCATTTGCAAAATAAAAACAAATGTCTCAAAATTTGTTGTGAAATTTAAATAAGAGAATCCATAAAAAGTGCTTAATACAGAGTTCTGGCATTTGGTAAGTGGTAAATAAATGCTAGCAGTCACTATGTTTTTATTATCTTAATTTATCTTTCTATATATTGTTTTTTGTGGCAGGTCCAATTCACCAAAATTGATATTCTGTTCTACACTTGTAGATTAACAACTCTTTTGAATATTTTTTCTGAATTGACTAGGTAGCTCAAGTAATCAATTAAAATGTATTTCAATCGTTTGGTTGGTAAACAAATCAATATTTCCTTGAACTACAAATTCTGATAGGAAGAGCACTGGGTTATTGAGTTCACCTTCATTCATTCATTCTTAAAAAATTGTTTCTATGAATGACAGGGAATTTAGGAATAAATATAGCATCAGTTTTATTTCAAAGGATTTTACAATATAGTGAGAGAAGCAAAATGTTGAACCTAATTAAAAGAAAATAAAGACACTATTGTTAATATATGATGATAGAAATGGATTCAAAAACTATAATTTCTGATGAGTCTGTTACTTTATGGTTAGAAAAAAGAAATTTAAAGCTAAAACATATTATTTACAAAAGTCCTCCTGATTCTTCCCCAAACTCCACTGTCCTTTTGCTTCTGATTATTGAACTCTAACATTCCGACTTGTCCTTTTAGCTTTCCTAACTACTTCAGTCCTACATCCTGCTTTTGAGGTATGGTATAGACAGCATTTGCTACTTTTTATTTGACATCTGTTTCTCCTATTCTTTGGCACCGGTTTCCCTTATAATGAAAAAGTAAAAACGCAAATTGCCGAAAAATCTGGTTAGAAAAGGAAGCCATCTAAAGTGACTCATTATTTTTAAGTTAGTAGAATATTTTTGTGAGCCGGGCTTGGTGGCTCAGCCTGTAATCTCGCACTTTGAGAGGCTGAGGTGCGTGGATTGCCTGAGCCTGCGGGTTCGAGACCTGCCTGGGCAACCTGGCGAGACCTCATCCCCACAATAAATCAAAAAATTAGCCAGGCGTGGTAGCATGCACCTGTAGTTCCAGCTACTTGGGAGGCTGAGGCGGAAGGATCACTGGAGCTCAGCAGGTCGAGGCTGCAGTGGCCGGGAGCGGCCACTGCACTCCAGTCTGGGTGACAGAGTGAGACTCCAACTCAAAAAAAAAAAAAAAAATTTTTTTTTGAAAAATATGCATAACACAAAGTATAGCATTTCAGTCATTTTTAAGTGCACAATTCAGTGCCATTAAGTATGCAAACAATGTTGTGCAACCATCACCACTATCCATCTTCCCCAACTCAAATTCTGTACCCATTAACACTGACTTCCTATTCCCTCTCCTTGACTCAGCAACCACCATTCTGCTTTCTGTCTTCATAAATCTGATGACTCTAGGTATCTCATTTAAGTGAAACCATAAATGTGAAACATTAAGTGAAACAATAAAATGTTCTTTTGTGACAGGCTTACTTCACTTAGTATGACTTTAAGACTCATCAATGTTGTAGTATTTGTCAGAATTTACTTCCTTTTTTAAGGCTGAATAATATTCCATTGCATGTATGTATCATATTTATTTACTCATTCACCTGGTGATGGAAATTTGGGTTGCTTTAGCTATCATGAGTTATGCTGCTATGAACATTGATGTACAGATATGAGGGAGAAACAAGAAAAAATCCAAAATCTATTTATTAAAAATTGTGTATTTATTCTTACATATTTAAACTTCAGTCATTTTCAAAGTACTCGCTGTTAGATATAATACACCTCTAAAGACACTTTTCCCACTGATCCAAACAGTTTTTGAACTTGTCGATTTTGATGCCTTTTAGCACTTCTACCATTTTCTCTTTTACCTCTTCCACATCAGCAAAATGTTTCCTTTTGAGGATTTTTTCATCCAGGGAAACTAAAAAAAGTCATTCAGGGTGAGATCAGGTAAACAGGGAAGGTGGGGCACAGGAGTCATGCTGTTTTGGTCAAAAACTGCTGAACACTCAGTGCAGTTTGAGCAGGTGCACTCCTAAATCACCCATCCTGAAATAGGTGAACATATTGAAAGAATCTCCTCTTCCCCCAAAAAAATATTTACTGAAGCAGCCTCTCACAAGAATTCTAGCTGGTACACTGGTACCCTAGAACACTTACCTAGCAGGGAAAGCCTTGTACTACATGGGACCTGCCTTTCAAAAAATAATTACGATTTTTGAGGTGCTCCCTCTTATGCATGCATAATGACATAAAAAAATGCAACCAAAATCAGCAAATCAACTTGCTATATTTATTTGTATTACATGCTAATGGTTTGACATTTTTATGATTTGCTTGCTGTTGTTATATATTTGATCTGATTTTTCATTAAAGGCATGAAATAGAGTCATATCCCTTTCTTATTTCATCAAATGCTAGAACAAGAAGGACCTTGAAGTGCATCTTTTGCTTATCCACTTTTATTATTTTACAGACCTGTGGTTTTGAAATATCCAGAACAAGAAAAGGTACCAACACAAAAGAGGCTTCTTAGTCTTAGTCTTCATCTGGGGGCATTTTCTCCTCACCATGAGGCCTCCAAACATTCACAGCACAAAATTAAGTTCGATGGAGGTACATAGACTCAGGAAGAGAAGACAACAATTCTAATTTTATTATCCTGTTATTTAGCAAATGTTTATATTGAAGGAAAAATACAACTTAGTGTGTAATTAGATCTTTACCTTTGTAGAATACACAGGCATAAACTGGAGATTTGAATGACTGGCAGCCATGTGAAAGTTTGTGGTGGCGAGGCACATTCAATTGACTTGAAAGGTTTTATTAAACACGATCTTGGCTTCTCTGTATGACTGTGGCTATGACTGAATCAAGATTCCTGAGATCCATTCCATAATATACATTTTAGTTCATAAGTCCCAGCTCTATCTCAGTCCATTCCTCAAAGGCCATCTTTTACTTTATCACTAAATTCACTGGGGTGACACTAAACCAGCCCATTTGTTTTTCACCTGCTTCACCACAGATGTGTTAAATCTCCATTTCCCTTTTGAGGGTTTAACACATGGAAGCCCTCCCTCTTCTGCAATTATAATGTTCTCCCAGCCTCTTATGATTAGACTTTCTAATTATGCCCAAATCTATGCAGCAAAACCCACATAACAACTTACTAACTACTTTTAATCGCATTATAAGTGGGTCCTGCTCTACAAAGTGACTTTAAATGGGCCTCATCCCAAAGGGCAATGCCTTGTCCTTTTGATGTTGACATCACACTGTTCCCGTTTCCAGATCATGTCCATTTATATTTAAATAGTTATTTTAACCTAGAAAGGTAGGCTTCTCTTTAAAATGCTGTTTGCCTTGATGTCTAAAACCCTTCATAAAGCTTTCCTTAGGGTTATGCTACACGTGTCTTGGTTTTAAAGTACTAAAGCTGGGCTCTGTTGACTCACACCTGTAATCCTAGCACTCTGGGAGGTGGAGGCAAGAGGACTGCCTGCGTCCAGGGGTCCGATGTCAGTCTGGGCAACTTAGCCTGGCGTGATGGCGCACCCTTGTAGTTTCAGCTACTTGGAGGGCTGAAGCGGAAGAATTGCCTGATCCCAGCAAGTCCAGGCTGCGGTGGCCATAAATGTGTCATTGCACTCCAACCCCGGTGACAGATTGAGACTCTGACTCAAAAAATAAAAAATAAATAAAATGCTAAATATGGTGATTATAGCAATCAAGACTCAAAATTTAGGGATTGAGTAAAAATGTGTTTTTCTATAGGGAAATAATGTCAATTTGAAATATAAGCTATTTTTCTTTTATATTTATGAGCAAAGCAAAGGTTACTTAAGTCTTGAGGACATAAGAACACATGTTGGTAGCAAAAGAATAGATGAGAATGGGATATTTGTCCCAAAACTGTAGTAGTTTCCCCCAAGAACTATAAATTGTATGGTTAATTTTTCATTGCTTTTTTTATAACTTGCTTGTATGATTATTCAATGCTCTATAAAACTTTTTTTTTTTTTTTGAGTTGGAGTCTTACTCTGTCGCCCAGACTGGAGTGCAGTGGCCGCTCCCGGCCACCGCAGCCTCGACCTGCTGGGCTCCTGCAATCCTTCCGCCTCAGCCTTCCAAGTAGCCGGAATTATAGGCATGAGCTACCACGCCCGGCTGATTTTTTGATTTATTGTAGAGATGAGGTCTTGCTGCCCAGGCGGGTCTCGAACCCGCGGGCTCAGGCAATCCACTCACCTCTGCCTCCCAAAGGCACGGGATTACAGGCTGAGCCACCGAGCCCGGCTTTATAAAACTTTTAAAGAAATATGTCCTCTTAACTAATGTGACTATCTGAGAGAAGAAAATAAATGATAATGCTAGTGTGAAATATGCCAGAATTCTAAAAAGTACATTTGTGACTCTATGTTTAAACCAGTGTTAAGACTGAATATAGGTATTCAAACTGATTTGAGTATAATCTATATTTATAGTCAGGAGTACTTTTAAAGTATTATATTGCTAAATGAAAGATTATTTTAAGAAGAAACACTTTTCTGTTTCTTCAGATCAAGTCGCTTTACTTACACAAGGCAATTTTCTCTGCCCACCAAAAAAGAGTCTATTATTTGAAATATATCTGTTTTGCAAGTAAGATACAACTTTCTAGTGTCTAGCCTTAAAATATTGGCACTAACCAACATTCAACTTCCTTGAATATAAGAATTTTAAACATTTGAGAGTAGATTCCTTACCTATTATAATCAGGATCTCTGAAGTAATCAATGCTGGATGAAAGAAAATGGAAAAAAAAATCCTTTCTTCGTTCAAAGTTCCAGATTGTAAACACACATTAAGAGCATTCTATGCACACAGGAAACAGCTGATTATGGAACTGTACCTGTGAAGTGCCATTGCTAATCACAGAAGAGCTCACAGACCAGGTAAGAGAGAACGAGAAGTGTAACTCTGGTACCAGGAGAGTAAGTGTGCTGTGAGACATTAGGGTATCAAAGTCAATGGCACAGTCCCTGCTAGAATGGACCTTATAGTCTTGCAGTACCACACTAAATTTGCAAAGTCTAATGTATTTGAAGATGTTTTCACTTAACATGATTCTGGATCAGAAACATCATTAAATAACTATCAAGTCTCCCATGCTGGCCTTGCTCTAGCCACTGTGAATTATGAATTGTGGTCTGAAGACACATACACAATTACATCTCCTTGCCTTTTTATATGTTTTCCCATAGATTATATTTTCTCTCTTTTACTCAGTTATTCCTTACAGTAATGTTAATCATGTGCATGGTATTGCATAGAACTTCCAAATTGCAATCATCATGCTATATTCTAATCAAAAGTAATACCTGTCGATCCTTCTTTTTAAAAATTATCGTCCCATGAAAACAGACATATAGATCAATATGACAGAATAGAGAGCCTATAAATAATCTACACATTTATGCTAAATTCATCATCAACTAAGGTGTCAAGAACACATCATATAGAAGAAGGACAGTTTCTTCAATAAATATTATTAGGAAAACTTGCTATCCACAATGCAGAAGGGTAAAATTGGACCCATATCTCTCGTTTTATACCAAAATCAACTCAGAATGGATTAAATACGTAAATGTAGGACCTAAAACTCCTAGAAGAAAACAGAGAAGAAAGTTTCTTGACATTGGTCTGGGTAATGATTTTTGGATGTGATCCAAAAAGCATAGGCAACAAAAACAAAAATATGGAATTGCATCAAACTAAAAGCTTCTGCACAGCAAATGAAATAATCAACAGAGTGAAGAGACAGTCTGTGGAAAGGGGAGAAATTGTTTGCAAACCACACATCTGTGAGAGGTTAATATTCAAAATATATAAGAAACCCAAATAACTCAATAGCATAAAAAAGTAACTTGATTTTAAAATGTTTAAAAATTAGCAAAGGATCTTAATAGACATTTCTCAAAAAAGACACACGAATGATCAATAAGTATATGAAAAAAAATGCTGAACATCACTAATTATCAGTGAAAAGCAAATGGAAACCACAATGAGATATCATCTCACACCTATTAGAATGGCTACTATCAAAACACAAAAGATAAATGTTGACAAAGATGTAGAGAAAAGGGAACACTTGCATACTGTTTGTGGGAGTGTAAATTAATACAATTATTATGGGAAACAATATGGAGATTCCTCAAAAAATTAAAAATAGAACTACCATTTGATTTAACATATATGCATATATATGTCCAGGTATATAGCCAAGAGAATTGAAATTACAATACCCAAGAGATATCTGCACTTCTGTGTTAATTGCAGCATTATTCACAATACCAAGATATGGAAACAACTAAGTGTCCACCAATGTATGAATGGACAAAGAACACAATGTAATGCGATTCAATCTTTAAAAATAAGGAAATCCTGCCATTTGTGACAACATAGTCAAACCTGGAAAACATTATGCTAAGTGAAATAACCTGGGCACAGAAGGACAAATACTGCATGGTCTCACATATACAGGGGATGTAAAAAAGTCAAACTCATAAAAATAAAGAGTAGAAAAATGGTTGCCAAGGGCTGGAGGTGGAAGTAAGAGGGAAAAATAAGAAGATATTGACTAAAGGGTACAAAGTCTTAATTAGGAAGGATAAATAAATTCTGGCGATCTATTTTAAAGCATGATGACTATAATTAATAATGTGCTATATACTTGAAAATTGCTGAGAGTAATTCTTAAATATACTCACCACACACACACAAATATAATCATGGGAGCTGATAGATATGTTAATTAGTTTGATTGTGGCAATCATTTCACAATGTATACATATATCAAAACATCATATTGTACATCATAAATATATGCAATTAAAATATATACAATTAAAGTCTGAAAAGTACAAATAAATAAGCTAAATTAATGAATAAAACTTATCAATCAGCACCCAACATACATAAACGAAACTCCATGAGAGAACAAATCTTAACTGCCTTGTTTTCCTTATGAGCCAGTGCTTGCTCCAGTGCCTCATACAAAGGCATCATTACTTTTTCCATCAGCTTCAGTGGAAGTAAGGCCTGCTATTTATTCATTCAATCACATCTAGTCTCCTATGACTTGTTACTTTTAAGAAACACCAGGCTAGAGGAGAAGACAGAAATATAAGAAACTGATTATAATGCTAGATACAAATATTCATAAAGAGGTGCTGAAAAAGAATAAAATAGGTAGAAATGCATGTAAAATCTCAGCCTAAAGAAGAGTGACCTGTTTAATCTCTTAACGGTGAAAACAGTACTGGCAATGGAAGCTGGAGGCCTCCTTGGGACTTTGCTGATGTTTTGTCAGCCTCCTCAACTGAGTTCAATTCATAAAGACTTCCTCCCATATCTTCCCTCTTCTCATACCCAGTGATCATCTGTTTTGATCCAGACCACCTTCACCAGAATATTGGTAGAGTGAACACAAACTAGGTTACCAAAACTGGACACTAGGGAGAAACTTATTCCTTAAAAAGATAATTTTAGGATAAATAAAATTAAGTCCATAGGAGGTATCTAGTATATAATCCACTGACTAGAACAAAAGCAAAACAAAAGAAAATGTACATTCAACATCAAGGAAATGATATAGTGAAGGCATAAAGCAATCATTGTGCTTAAGTCTATGAGAATTCACTTATGATGGGTAGAACAGAACACAGAAGGGAGTGTTAGGACACAGGTTTGGAAATACAGACAGAAGATGGACAGATGTTTGGGTTTCATTTGGTTGCCAAATAAGCCAATAAAAAGTTTAGCTATGGCAGTGAGGCAATCTGCCCTGTGTTCTGAAAGAATAACTCTGGCATAAGTGTGACAGGCATACTGAAAAGAGTATTTGCTGAAGGCAATGAAAGACTCTCAAAAGGTTTTGCAGCAATTCACATAAAAAGATAATGGCTTCCATATTCACTTTGTATAACCTGGTAGATGGATGGCATTTAATACATATTAGTATTATATTTTTACATATATATTTTAATATATATTATATTTTAACCAAATAAGTAAACTAGAACAGGAAATTCTTTCATAACAAAGACTCATACACTGCATTAACGCAATTCGAACGCGCAACTTAAAATCTTAAAAATCAGAAAGGGTTATTTGGGAGTCAGTAACTATATTCTGACTATTTTTGTTCTCGTTATACAACCTCTGTGCAGAAGGAACATTCTCTCTCTCTCTCTTTTTTTTTTTTTTTTTTTTGAGTTGGGTGTCTCACTGTCGCCCAGACTGGAGCGTAGTGGCCGTTCCTGGCCACCGCAGCCTCGATCTGCTGGGCTCCAGCGATCTTTCCGCTTCAGTCTTCCAAGTAGCTGGAACTACAGGCGCACACTACCACGCCCGGCTAATTTTTTTGATTTATTGTAGAGATGAGGTCTCTCCTGCCCAGGCGGGTCTCGAACACACGGGCTCAGGCAATCCACTCACCTCAGCCTCCCAAAGGCGCAGGATTTCAGGCTGAGCCACCAAGCCCGGCTCAGAAGGAACATTCAATTGCTGACCACTACCCTTTTCTTTGTTACTTTGGCTTTCTTGACTGTAACATCTCACCTGACATTTAAAATTGCCTGTCATGTTCAGCAAGGTGCAGGAAATTTTAGTCAACCTTCAAGGTTTCTACTGATTTTCATGAATTCTCAATAAAAATATGTCTGCAAAATATCATAGAGAGTCATCATTTTTATGCCACTGTGCTGCATTCCTCTGTAAAACGAAAATGTGGGTATTAAATAAATTAAAATTGATATAAATGCTGGGCATTATTGCCAGAATATTATGAAACATATGGATGAGCATATGTGCTTAATTTTAATTGTTCTAAAGATAGTACCTAAATAAGATACTTTGAGCCAAAAACTATTTTAAAATACCGTTGAACATTTACATGTTTTTCTTCTATATATTTAATTCTGTTCTGAATTTCCTACTGATCTATTGAAATATTTGATAAATAGCAATATATAGGTCTTAACCAAATAATCACAGAATATCAGATTCAAATCCAACCATATTTCAAATGTAGAAATCCTTTTACCTCTTCTCTGACAGGATCATCTGAATGCTACTTAGAAAAAAGAAATAAGAGATTCATTCTTTCTTGAGGCTGCCTGATGTTGAACCCAATGGCCTATTTAAGAGTGTGGATATTCAACCTTCTCACTGCAATCTGAAGCTACATAGTCAGTCTACTGCCTTGATATCACTGTTCTGTAGATATTTAAAGATAGCTATTATATACTTCCTCAGATAGAAGATGCTTCAGGGGAATGCTTTAGAGGAAAGTTAACGAGGCGATGAAGTGGAGTGACCCCAGGAAGGATGGATATGTGCCATCATGAAGAATGAACAATTTTTGTTCTCTTCTTGGATGTGGTGGTAAAGAAAGTTAAAGATACCCCGAAGTGTAAAAAGTTTCAATACTGAGTGAGAAAAAGAAAATATACCAATGATAAAGATAGGAAGTTGGAAGCAAATTGGCATAATGAGAAATCAGAACATCTCATAAAACTCATTCCTCCTATGACTAAACGGACAGAAAAGCACCTTCTTTTGAAGTAAAAACTCTCTGGGTTTTCAGTATTCACTTAAGTTTATGTTGTTCCATGTCTGAAGTGTTCCTTCCTGTGTGACCTAAATCAAGTATTCTACATTATTCTGATATCAGATTTGCCATAGGGCAAATGGCCAAATCAACAATCTTCTTGGACAATAAACTCCAAATGCCTCAGTAGAACAGCAAAGCAAAGTTCCTGAGTTTGTGTTTTCATTTTTAAAATCAATTAGCAGACTTTTACTCAGGTTCCATATTTTCTAAATTTTAAAACAAGCTTGATTTGCAGTTTCTGAGGCCTTAGAGAGCCATAATGTTTTCCTGCCTATATAGTTTCACATATTACACTAATCAGCCTCCCTGGGCCAATGTAATTAGGCAAAATTAGTTCGTACCTTTCTTTTTTGACTTTCTCCCCTAGAGTCATTTTACTTTGAAGCTTATTCTGTTGTTCTAGCATTAATATATAAATAATAAATGCAAAATTCCTGGGTGAATTCACTAAGAAGTGTCTACAAAATATTTTTTAAAGCCCATGATAAATGCAATGTAACAGTGTCATATAAGAAGAGAGACATCTGGAATCTGCAAGATTAGTGAACAAAGCCTGGTGATGGATAGAGTAACAGGCAAACATATAAGAAAAATGATTACATCTTCCTAATGCACCTAAGTACATTTAATAATGATCGTGATAGAATTCTATGTGCTTATAGTTAATAATGTACTGTACATTAAAAAATTTGTTAAGAAGGTAGATATCGTACTGTGTGTGTGCTTTTTACGACAATAAAAAAAAGATAAAAGAACATGATTTGTCCATGAATATCCCCCTATCATGAAAGAATGTGAGAGTTTGAAATGGATTGAGGATTTGGTGATAAGTAAAGATGAGGAGCAAATAGTAGTGTTAGGATGAAGGACAAGATCACTAGGGAAAAGTAGCCCAGATAACCCAGAGGTTAAGACAGTAGAAGGATTCTCTATGTGAATAATGAATTTCATAAAGGACTATGGTGATAAAATCTAAGAGAGTTCCAATCAGCTTGGAACTAACCTCTTCATAGTACAAGAGAAGAGTAACCCAAGGATCAGTGACAATGAGGAAAGGAAGTGGATGACATATTTCTTAGGGAGAAGGAACGGTTTTAAAAGTATTTGTATTTTATTAAGTATAACACGCATCTACATACATGTGAAAAATTATTTAGAGAGACACATCTATGAAAACAGTGTGTGGTACATGTTTTGAGTTTTACATCACCTATGCAATAATTCTACCAGTGTCTACTAGTATTTCCAGCAGGTAAGAAATGACTACACTATAGCAAACTCAGTTTGATGTCCCATCTGAAGTTTTTCCAATTCTAGGACATTTTAATTGATCCTTGAATAAGATTTTTTGGTATTTTTAGGTATTTTTCTAAAACCTGAGTGTAAAAGATCTCTATGTTCTGTGATTTCTTTAATGCTCTCTCTCTCTGTCTCTCTGGTTTTTCTTAACAGGTATTATTTTCAAGATGTCCAGAATTCCATATTTTTAATTTTTTTATTTTAAAGATGCAGGGTACAATTCAGGATTAGGTATACAAATGGTCATCACACAGGTAAAGTTTGCATCTTCCTTTTGGCTCCACTTTGCAGAATTCCATTTTTTAAAAAAATGGTGACTCAGCCTGTAATCCCAACATTTTGGGAGGCCGAGGCGAGTGTATTGCCTAAACATGTGGGTTTGAGACCAGCCTGGGCATCTTGACAAGACCTTGTGTCTACAATGAATAAAAAATTACCCAGGAGTGGTAGTGTGCACCTGTAGTTCTGGCAACTTGGAAGGCTGAGCCCAGCAGGTTGAGGCTGTGGTGGCTGTGAGCATGCCACTGCACTCTAGCCTGGGTGACAGAGTGAGACTCCAACTCAAAAAAAAAAAAAATGAGAGCTAATTTTGTTCCCATTCTGAAAATAACAATTTTCCTGCCCCTTCTTCATTTAGACCTTTGCATATGTCAGCTTTCTGGATATTTGCTTAGTTAATTCCTTCTCCTCTATCAAGGGTCACCTCAAAATATACCTTCCTTTCTTCCCTATTCCACAATTAGGTTAGACAGTGCATTAAATGCACTTGCAACATGTACCTCTCCTTCTAGCACTTATCTTTACTAGAATCAAATGTTCAATAGGTTAATTTTTGTTTATTTTCTTTCTTGATCACCATTTTCCCAGGACCAAGCACAGTACTTTGCATAAGTAAATGCTCAATAGATAATTACTGGATCAGTGAAGAGGTTAAAGTATGAATGAATAACTCAACATAGGAAATACTATTTACTCATTAAGAATGGTATCAATACATCAAAAAACTCACAGAGCACCGATTTTCTTATAAAAATAAAAATTAAATATCAACATTTCTATAAAATATTAAAAGCAATTACTTCAAAATACTAAAATTAAGAAAATTTTAATTTTACTTTTAACTATATTTGTATAAATTTTCTACAATTAACACTTATTATTTCAAAACTAAAATAAAATGCCTCATCCCACTTAGTTTATATTTTTAGAAGACTTTTTCTTTATGTGGTTTATATCTATTATTTACTTGAATATTTGCTATGCCTTTTGGCCAAATCTGGCTTACTGCTATTATCATTTTATAGTTGTATAGGGTTTTTCAGTTTCCAAATTTTCTTATATGCTTTAGTTTACTTGATCGTCACAAAAACTCCAGGATATAAATAGTACAGGTCCTCTTCCCATTTTACAGATGAGCCAATGAACATACATTTGCATCGATATTTACTATTTTTTTCCTTTTCTATCACTAATTCTTCTAAGATTTTTATCACTAAAGAGTACTTGCCATATATACATCAAGGAATATTCATATTGTTTCACCTACTCTACAAGGAATGAAGTTGTAAGAAAACTGGATCAATATTTTAGCCCATGCTCTATTTTAAGCATCTTACAGAAACTATTCAGAGAGTTGAAATTCCCATAATTATTAAATTTTCATTTATTCATTAAATACTTACTGAGTTCTGTAGTGCTAGGCAATAGAGTCTTGAGAATGAAACATTTTCCATGACCACTGAATTTGCAGTTTAGAGAAAGAGGAACACATGGGAAAATACATGATAAAAGCTTTTAAAAAACTAAAGTAGAATAAAAACAGATGCAATAAAAGAATAATAAGAATTTCACTTAGATTGGGATGCTTTGTTGAAGATTTTTCTGAAGAATGAATGAGAATTACCCAGGTGAAGAGTGGGGAGGAAGGGATGGGCAATTACAGAATAATATGTGCAACACCCTGAGGCAAGAAAGAGGCTGGACTATTTGAGAACTGTAAGGAAGGGTCCTTGGAGGGTAAAAGTAAGTGCATCACAAGATGAAGCTGGAGAGAGAAAATACAGCTCTTCCCTTACCATTAAATGATATTTTGTTACTGTCTTAGTCTGTTTGCGCTGCTGTAACAGAATACCATAAACTGGGAAATTGATAAACAACAGAAATTTATTTCTCACAGTTCTAGAGGCTGTGAAGTTCAAGATCAAGGAGCCAGCAGGTTTGGTGTCTGTTGAGGGCTGCTTTCTACTCGCAAAATGGCTCCTTGAATGCTGTTTCCTCTTGAAAGGACAGCACTATGTCCTCACAAGGCAGAAGGAACAAAAAGGCAAAAGGTGGTGAATGATGTGGCCCCATGTGGCAGAAGTGCAGAGGAGAAAGAACCTACTCCCTAAAGCTCTTTTATAAGAACCCTAGTCCAATCCATGTGGGCTCAGCCTTCATTACTTAATCACTTCTTGAAGGCCTCACTTCTTAATACCACCAAATTGGCAATGAGCATTCAACATATGAATTTTTGAGTAACACATTCAGACAATACCAGTTACATTCACAGGAATTAGTCTGTGATGTATTAGCCCTCATTATGATAAATCAGCCTTCAACACAATCCCTTTCTATCAAGTCTCTGTAATAATTGTAAGATAGTAGTTAGTTTCTTGCATTAAAAAGGCAACTTCATGGGGGATTTCCACTCTCAACAAAAGGAGGAATGAGCCTGGAGCTTTGAGGGTCTATCTGGAAACCCAAACTGAGGTTTATTAGTCTATCCTTTGGTAACATAGAGAACAGACAGCTCCAAGCCCCAGTCAATCCCGGAAGTGACCCTAACAGAAGAGCACTCTTGGAGAAGGAAGCAATGAGTGATTGGGAGAGTTTTTGCACACCTCTTGAGGAGGGGGTACCTGGGTCCTAGCCAAGGGAAATACAACCCAGATACCCCCTCCTCACATTCCCTCCTATATCAGTCAGGCAAAGAATGCTGCCTGGACTAATAACCGAGGTAGTAGCTGGATCCACAAGTCCTGAGCTCCAGTTTTTGGTGAGTCCTAGTGCTGGCACCCTCCAATCCTCCCTTACAGAAAGGCTCCACGGGGAACACTGTGCTGCTGTAGTCTCTGTGTGTGTCTCCCTCTACTTCATCCCAACCCCCTGCCCCCCACACACCTCTCTAGCCTCCAGCAGGAGAAATATATCCACTTTAAGGTCATCCCTCCCATGGAGCAAGGTGAGAACTAGGAAGCAGTACACCTTTGTGTAGCACTGAGGCAGCAGCCCTGCCCACCTGCAAACTGAGGGAAAAATACTGGGTCTCTGCCAGCAAAACAGTGTCCTCTCTTCTACTCCTATGTGAGAGGAGCAGACTCACCTAGACAGGAATAGGTCACTTGATGCCCCCCAAATCACCTGCACCAGAGTAGAGCTGTGGGGCCCCTCCTGGCCACCTGCCAATCCAGCTGACAAGATATGTGGGCTAGGAAGAGAGACCCAGAGCTCCCAGTCAAGTAGGGCCCCTGGTACTTGTGCTGGAAGGAGGGGAAAGTCCCTGCTCTGGAGGAAAGGACTTGCCTCATCCCTGCCAGACTACACCGGTGAAACAGTGCCAAATAGCTTTATCCCAGCTCACCATTTACCCTGCCCCCTCTGCCCATTCCACAGGCAGACCAGAGGAGGGAGGTCAAGTAAGAAAATAACACAAACTGTGACCTCAATAATAAAAACTTTATCAAATAAAAAATAACAAAATAAAAAGAGACTGCCCTCACAGATGGGGGCAAACCAACAAAAAAAGTCTGCAGCAACCCTCAATGCCTTAATGATTCAGTACTCGTAAAGGGGCTTCTCAGATCCCATGCAATGGAGTCCATCCAGAATGACCTGTCCCTGATGACAGACATAGAATTCAAACTATGGATGGCAAAGTGACTCAATGAGATCCTGGAGAAAGTGGACACTCAAATAAATCAGGCCATGAAAAGAGTACAAGATGGGAAAGTTGACCTGACCATTCTAAGAAGGAACCAAGCTGAACTTACGGAAATGAAGAATTCTGTCATAGAATTTTAAAACACAATAGCAAGTCTTAACAGAAGAATCAACCAGGCAGAAAAAAGAATCTCAGAGCTTGAAGACTGAACCCCTGAATTTACTCAGTCTAACAAAAATAAGAAAAAAAATTAGCAAATACTAAAAGAGGTCTGGGATTATGTAAAGAAATCAAATCTATAGCTCATTGGCATTTCTGAGATAGAAGGGAAAACAGAGAACCCCCTGGAACAAACCATGCAAGGATCTCATTGATCCTCTTTACCATCCATAGTTTGAATTCTATGTCTGTCAGGGACAGGTCATTCTGGATGGACTCCATGGCATGGGATCTGAGAAAACTTCCCCTGTCTGGCTATCTGGCTAGAGAGGTTACCATGCAGACACAGGAAATTCAGAGTTCTCCTGGGAGGTATTACACAAGAAGATCATCCCAAAGCACATAATAATCAGACTTGCCAATGTGAGGAAGAAAGAAACAAATCCTAAGAAAGGATAGGAAAAAGGAACAAACCACCTACCAAGGGAGACCCATCAGAATTGCAGCACACCTCTGGGGACTGGGAGCCCATCATTAACATTCTTAAAGAAAGCAATTTCAATCAAAAATTTTCTACTTTGTCAACATAAGCTTAATTAATGGAGAATTAACATCCTTCCCATACATGCAATCTCTAAGAAAATATACTGCCTCAGCCCATGTTTCAGAAGATGATTAAGAAAGTTCTAAGTACAGAAATGAAAGAATGGCTCCACCCATCACAAAAGCATAGGTAAACACAGAGTTTACAAACCACACAAATCAACCAAAAAACTTAGGTCACAAAGCAATTTCTCAATTCAATATTACATATCAATGGTTAACTTAAACATGAATGGACTGAACACACCACTCAAAAAACACAGAGTGGCAAATTGGATGAAGAAGCATAATTTATCCTTCTGTTGTCTTCAAGAAAATTGTCTCACTGTAAATGACACCCCCAAGCTCAGGGTAAAGGGTTGGAGAAAGATCTTTCAGGCAACTGGAAAACAAAAAGAGTAGGGATAACTATTCTTATATCATATAAAATAGAGTTTAAATTAAAAAAAAGTTTAAAAGGACAGTGAAGGGCCGTTTATAATGATAAAGGGCTAAACTCACCAGCAAGAAATATTCATCTTGAATGTATACACTCCCAACATAAGAGTACCAAGGTTTATAAAACAACTGCTAGGTAATCTAAGAGAGGATACAGACAGCCATACAATAATAGTCAGACACTTTAATACAAACAACTTTAAATATATCAACTTTAAATATGTAATTGACAACTTTAAATATATCATTGAGGCAGAAAAATAATAAACATGAAAACTTAACGTAACACAGGATCAATTAGATCTAATAGAAATCTATGAAATATTTCACCCAACAACCACAGAATATACATTCTTCTCATCAGCACACAGAACATACTCAAAGATCAACAACATACTAAGACATTAATCAAGTGCGAGCAAAATGCAAAGGATCAAAATTATACCAAGCATTTCTCAGATCACAGTAGAATAAAAAATAAGTACCATCACTAACAGGAACCCCTCAATACACATAAATACATGGAAGTTAAACAAAATGCTTCTGAACGACTTTTAGGTTAACATAGAAATCAAAACAGAAATAAAAAGATTCCTAGAAACAAACAAACAAGCAAAAAACCCATAACATAACAAAACCTCTGGGATACCATGAAAATACTGCAGATAGGGAGGTTTATAACATTGTATGCACCCATCAGGAAAATAGAAAGAGTTCAAGTAAAGAGTCTATCATTGTCCCTAAGGAAGCTGGAAAGACAAGAATAATCCAATCCCCAAACCAGTAAAAGAGTAGATATTATCAACATAAGATCGGAGTTAAATAAAATAAAAACCAAAAAAATTATGCAAAGGATCACAAAGTCAAAACTTGGTTCTTTGAAAGAATTAATAAGATTGATAGATCCCTGACCAGAGAGAGAGCGAGAGAGAGAAATAATTCAAATAAACACAATTAGAAACATAAAAGGAAGTGTTAAACTTACCATGAAGAAATTTTTTAAAAGTTTATCAGAGATTACTGCAAACCTCTGTATATGGATAAACTAGAAAATATAGAGGAAATGGAGAAATTCCTGGTAACACAAAGCCTCCCAACCTCCCAAGATTGAAACAGAGAAAAACTGAAATCTTAAGCAGACCAATAACAATCCAAAAAATAGATTCAGTAATAAGAAACCTCCCTACCCAAAAAAGCTCTGGGCCAGATGGTTTCTGACCTGAGTTCTACCAGTCATACAAGGAAGAGCTGACACCAACCATACTGAAAGTATTTCAAGTAATCAAGAAGGAAGGAATCGTCTCTAGCTCATTCTAGGAAGCCATTATCATACTGATACCCAGAAATGGCAAAGACCCAACAAGGAAAAGAATCTTTAGTTCAATTTCCCTAATGAACATATATGTAAATGTTCTTAATATGATACTAGCAAATTGCATCCAATAGCACATGACAAGGATCATTCATTGTGACCAGGTGGGCTTCATTCCTGGGATGTAAAGCTGGTTCAGCATATGCAAATCAATAAATGTAACTCACCACGTAAGCAGATGAAAAACCATCAACCACATGATTATCTCAATAGACATTTTTAAAAAACATTTGATAAAACCTAACATCCCTTCTTAATAAAAACTTTAAAACACCTAGACACTGAAGTAACATATTTCAAAATAATAAGAGCTATCTATGACAAATCTGCACCCAATATTGTACCTAATGAACAGAAGCTGGAAGCATTTCTTCTAAGAACTGGAATGAGATAAGAATGTCCACTCTACCACTCCTATTTAACATAGTACTTGAGGTCCTAGTCAGAGCAGTTTGGAGAAAGAAATTAGAAGTATCCAAATAGGAAAAAATTCTTTTTTGCAGATGCTATGATTTTATACTCAGGAAACCCCAGAGAGTCTTCCAAAAACCTCCTTGCACTGATCAATTACTTTGGTAATGTCTCAGAATACAAAATTAATACACAAAATCAGTCGTATATGCCACCAACCAGCAGGCTGAGAACCAAATTGAAAACACAATTGCTTCACAATAACTACAAAAATAACGGTATCATCTAAACAAATAGGTGAAAGATCTTTACAGTGAGAACTACAAAACACTGTTCAAAGAAATGGAAGACAATCAAATGGAATAACATCCATGATCATGGATTAGAATAATCAATATTGTCAAGATGTCCATTCTACCCAAAGCAAACTACAGATTCAGCACAATTTCTCCCAAATCACAAGCAAAATTTTTCACAAACTGAGAAAAGACAATACTTAAATTCATACAAAAGCAAAAATAGCCCAAATAGCCAAAGCCATTCTAAGCAAAAAGGACAAAGCTGGTGACATCAGACTTCAAACTTTACTACAAAGCTACAGTAATCAAAAGATCATGGTGCTAGTACAAAAATAGATAGATAGACCAATGGAAGAGGATAAAAAAACTGGAAATAAAACCACAGATATTCAACCAACTTATCTTTGACAAAGCCAACAAAAACGAACATTGGGGGAAAGAAAACCCTATTTAGCAAATGGTTCTGGGAAAATTGGCTACTCACAAGCAGAATACAACTGGACCCCTACCTATCACCATATATAAAAATTAACTCATAATGAATAAAGGACTTGAATGTGAAACCTCAAACTATAAGAATCTTAGAGAAAACCCTAAGCAACACCCTCCTAGACATCAGTCTATGCATTGAATTTATGGTCAAGTCCTCAAAAGCAAATGCAGCAAATTCTAAACTTGACCAGTGGAACCTAATCAAACTCAAAAGTACAGCAAAAGAAATCATCAACTGAGTTAACAGATAACTATAGAACTGGAGAAAATTTTGCAAACTGTGCACGCAACAAAGGTCGAATATCCAGAAGCCCAAACCTCACCCTCACACAGTAAACTTATGCAGCAAATCCTCACATGCACTCCACGATTCTAAATTTTTTCTTAAAGGCAACTTCATCTTCTTTACTATATTCATTGTGTGCACTTTACAAAAGAAAAAAATCAAAGTTCTTATTATTGTGATTTAGTAGAGTATTGCTGAATTAGCAAGTTAAATTTTTATTATCTGAAATTTTTACAAATTCCCTAGAATCTTATATCTATTATTCTATCTATCAAGTTGAAAATAAGCAAGCTCCTATTTAACGTGTTAGGTAATTTGATTTGTTTTTGTTTGAGTCAGTGTCTCACTCTGTTGCCCTAGCTAGAGTGCAGTGGCACTATGGTGACATACCACAGCCTTGAACTCATGGCTCAAGTGATCATTCCACCTAAGCATCCTGAGTAGTTCGGATTACAGGCATGCACCGTCGTGCCCAGCTAATATTTTTTTTTGTAGGCTTAGTTTTTTGTTGTGTTTCCCAGGCTAGTCTCCAACTCTTGGACTCAAGCATCTGCTTTCCTCAGCCTCCCAAAGTGTTGGGATTACAGGCATGAGCCACTGCCTCTCACTGGTTATTTGTTTATGAATGAATAAAATGATAGGAATGAAAACTTAAATTGCCATAAAAATACCATAATTTAAAGGATCCCATGTGTGATCTTTGGAATGTAAAAAATACTAATCAATTATTTCTTGTGAACTTAGACTTTGTTTTCTAGACATCTTATATATCATCAATAAATCTGTTTTTTGAAATGACAACATATAAGCACAAAGTCGTGAGATAAGCAGAATATATAGCATTTAGGAGAGCATGCCTCATTAGGATGAGAGAGCTTGATGGAAAAGTCATTTCTATACAACTTAATTCATATAGGAGATGGGATTCCCAAGAGGGAGAACGCAGAGGCCACCTAACTAGTGAAAAAGGAATCCATTGTTTTCCCTTGCAAAACAAGCCAGGAAAGAGAGAGATACAAATGCAATAATAGAAAGAGGATATCACCAGAAGCCTATGTGGAAGTGGAAATTCAAATCAACAGAGATATCCCAAAGAAAATAGTCAAAAGTGATTGAATTCCTGGTAGATCCTGGATGTTAGTAGGCCTTTGTCAGATATACAGTTGGCAGATAGTTTTTCCCATCTGTGGGTCATCTCCCTGTTCTAATGTTGGTTTCTTTTGCTTTGCAGAAGCTTTCCAATTTGATGAGATCCCACTTGTCTAACTTACATCTCATGGCATGAGCATCTGGAGTTTTGATCAGGAATTGGTTGCCTATTCCAATTTCCATAAGGATGTCTCCTGCATTTTCTGGATTCTTATTGCTTGAGGTTTTATGTTTAGGTCTTTGATCAATTTGGAGTTGGTTTTTGAGTATGGTGATAGGTAGTGATCCTGTTTCATTCTTCTGCTTGTGACCTGTCAGTTTTCCCAGGATCATTTACTGAATAGGTTCTCCTCTTCCCAGCGGTCATTGGTGGAGGGTTTGTCAAAGATGAGTTGGTTGAGAAATTGAGGTTTTGCTTCCAGAACTTCTATTCTGTTCCATTGGTCTATATGCCTATTCTTGTACCAATACCAGGCTGTTTTGATTATTGTAGTCTCATAATAAAGTTTAAAATCTGATACCTCCCACACTTTGCTTCTTTTGTTGAGGATTGTTTTGGCTATCTGTGATCTTTTTTGTTTCCAAATGAATTTCAGTATTGTTTCCAGGTCTGAGAACAATGATGATGGTAATTTAATGGGTATTGCATTGAATCTGTAGATTGCCTTTGGTGGGATGGACATCTTAACAGTGTTGATTCTTCTAATCCATGGGCATGGAATATTTTTTCATTTGTTTGTATCTTCTTGGATTTCTTTGAGCATTGTTTTGTAGTTTTTGTTGTAAAGGTCATTCACTTCTCTGGTTAGGAAGATGCCAAGGTATTTGATTTTTTGTGTGTGTGGCTATTGTGAATGGGATTGTACTTTTTAATTTTGTTTTCTGCCTATTTGTTGTTGGTGTATAAAAATGCAGCTATCTTTTCCACATTATTTTATATCCTGAGACGTTGCCAAAGTCCTTTATCAGTGCAAGGAATTTTTTGACAGATTCCTTTGAGTTTTTCAGGTATAGTATCATACTGTCCACAAAGAGGTATAGGTCAACTTCTTCTTTTCCTATTTGGATACCCCTGATATCCTTCTCTTATTTGATTACTCTAGCTAGGACAACCTTGTCTTGTTCTACTTTTCAGGAGAAATGATTTGTCAACTGTATATCTGACAAAGGCCTAACATTCAGGATTTACAAGGAACTCAAATGTGCTGAAAGAAAAAAAAAACATGAATAGACACTTCTCAAAAAAAGATATATAAGCAGCCAACAGACACATGAAAAAATGTTCAGCCTCAGTAATCATTAGAGAAATGCACAACAAAACCCATTGAGATACAGAACAATTTTGATGGCACAAGCATAGTAAGTCTTACTTTTAGTATATTTGGTATTGCTGCTTATTAAGATGTTTGCAGATTGCAAATTTTTTTTTTTTTGCAAGAAATGAGTAAAAGACCATGGTTGTACTTTGAAGTTTTATTCTCTAAGGACATAAAGCATACGTGATGCTCTTAACACATACATTTATTATTTGGGAGTTAATTTTAGTTCAACTTTCTGAGCTTTTAATCAGTCAATTTTGGATACACTTTTGGAACATTCTTATACTCTGTGACAAATGACCCCAACATAATTATTTTTAAGAAAGACTGTTTTCACAAATCTTAACAAAAACTTTATACAGATCCTTTGGTTAAAGTTAACTAAATTAATTCTACAACGACTAAAGCCTGGATTTCCTTACTGATGAATTTAAAACATAGCTATTGATTTTTAAATTATTTTCTCCTGGGTGCTGCCCATATTATAATACTTTTCTTAAAGAAATGTTGGTGTAATCATATCAGTCTTCTCTCTAATATCTATCATATCTACTTCAATTGATAATCTTCTTAAAGAAAATTTTCAAGCTGTTTCACATGTATTTCCTTTAAGGAAATTAAAATATTTATGAAGACAGTGAGTACACATGGGGAAATTTCCATAGTCACATATTTTGTGTGGCATTAGCTAACAAGTCTGTAGTGTCATCATACTCTGGAAAGAACACTTTAATTTTTAAAATTCATATTATAATCATTTCTGATTAATGACTGTATAAAATTGAACTGCAAACACAAGAACTGTAAGACTATGTATCAATAATTATAAAATTTCAATAAACTTATACTTCTTAACTCCCTACTATTCCATTCCTTAATCAGAAAAGCCAAAACTCTCAGTAACTTCGCATGTAGTAATTAAGGCTGAAATGAGAAATTTTGATAACATTTGTTTAACATCATTTTCCCTTTTGAGCTGGTATTTTAACTAGTAAGACATTTTCTCATGAATATAGTGTGTTAGCTATGCAGACAAACCTTAGAGCATTAGCCTTGCTGATTTAGTTGATTAGAAAACACATTTCTAATGTTAATGAGGACATTAACTCTCCTAAAAGTTAGTTATCTCTGTTCTAAAGGCACAGTCTATACTGAAACAATAGCAAATGCTCTCATCATCTGCACTTTTAGCTTCAAGGTAAACTAGCAGAGAAAGTGAGGCTAACATAGCTCAACCCTATGATCACCAGTAAAAATGATCTGTTCAAACATTCTTGTAATAATGGATTAGAGTATTGTCTTCACATAGATTTTTTAAAAATAGGCAATAACTGGTGTCACAGCCACTTATAATTAAATCAATCAATTATCCACTGCTTCTGTTTATATAGTTATATATCTATAAAAGCATATTTATGGGGAAAATAAATTTTAAAAATGAGAAAGACACCACATTAGGGAGAATGACATTTTAAGGTTAGAATAGACAAAAACCTAGAACTCTTGTCTTCTCATCTTACACAAGACTGTGGGCTGGAAAGAATCAGTGTGACATATCCACTATCACTAGGATTATAGGGGACAAAAATAACTTAGTGTCTGTAATGATGAATTTTATGTGTCAACTTGGCTGAACATGGTACCCAGATTATGTGGTCAAACATTATTTTGGATGCTTCTGTGACAAAATTTTGGATAAGGTTAATATTTAAAATGATGGACTTTGAATAAAGCAGATCATCCTGCAAAATGTGGACAGGTCTCATTCAATTGGTTGAAGGCTCACATTAAAAAAATTTTAAAAAGAGTGACCTAGTCCCAGTAAAGGTAAATTCTTCAGCAGAGAATTTTTCCATTTAAACTGCAATATCTTCTCATCTTGAGTCTCCAGCCTGACAGCCTTCATACTTAAACCAGGAAGTCATCCCTGGAAATCCAACCTGTTATCTTACCTTGCAGATTTTGGACTTGCCAGTGTCCATATGTACATAAACCAGTTCCTTGAAATAAATCTGTGTGTGTATATATGAGTGTGTGTGGTGTGTGCATACATACACACACACACACACATCCTGTTTTTTCTGTTTTACTAAATAAACCTGACAGTGTCATAAATTCCATGTACTTACAAGTGAAAAGAATGGATAAAATTTTCAAGTATTTTCCCCTTAAAACCTTTTTTGTTCTTTGTGATGACTTAATTCAACTTTTTAGGTGAGACTTTCAAAAACCACAATACTAAGCATTATACAGTGAGATGGAATTCTCCTTTAAGCCACTATCTTGAGTCATTAACTAACTCGTTTATCTTTTCTTACTGAGAAATATTCATCTCATGAATCCAAAAACAGACTGCATAATTGTAAAGCCACTCATTTTCTAAGAACAAACAAAAATATTTTCTTTTTATTACAATGGACAAGGGTCAGTGTCTTTAGCCCATAGCTGAGTGACAAATCACATAGATGGAGATGGTTATTCATTGCTCCTGCCTGTCCCTATTCTCAGTCAACTGCTCTTCCTTGGAAGCACATCTCAAGTTTCACTTTGATCACATTTTTCTATTGAATACAGCTCATGTTGAACTGAACTCTCTCTTTTCAAGATCTTATTTGAGTCTAGCACTTTATTTCCCATTGTTTTCTGTCTGCACCACCCAATACAGTGTTTAACTGTAAGGTTTTATTATTTAAGATGAAAAAGAGGCAGAAAGGCTTACAGAGTGTACCTGAGTGACCTTGTCCTCAAGGAATTAGCTGCACAATGATGGGCACTGTAGGACTCTGAGGACCATAAGAAACATTATTATAGAAATTTAACAGAACTGGACTCCTTCCCTAGAGAATATAGTTATAATGTAAGACATGAAAACCCCAAAATTGGTGTGTGTGGGGGGGTACTGGCACGTCTCCTATCCCAACTGAGAACACAAAGTCTTAGAATGGGATGACATTCAAGGTTGAAATAATCCCCCCAGTCCTGCCCCTAAGCAGGTTCTTGAATCTCATACACAGAAGGGCCAAGAAAGCTGTAACATGACAGTGTCCACCCTTCTGAAGCAAAGAGAACAGAGAAAGCAGAGGAAATACATCACTGTCAAAATTAGTATGCGTATGACTGGAATCAGTTTTTCAAAAGGAAAAAAACGAAGAACACTTTTAAGGGACTCAAATCCTTGGTAAAGCAGACTGACAGAGCAGTACTTTTCAAAGCTGGACAGTTTTCAGTGTGGTACAGATAGAAGCGCAATAGGCTCTTGAGAGTACAGCAAAAGTCAATGGGGAGCCCTTGATGGGATGTGGCGGGTGATGGAGTGTGTAAGTGTAGGGTGGGAAAAAGGAGGCAGTGGTCAACTCTCCGGCTAGGGATAGTACTGAGCCATACTCATTAAGGTAGCAACAACACTACGTAGAATCCGTGGCGACCAGTGGAAATTCACCAGCAAAATGAATGATGGGATTGTAAGGACCCAGATTGGGGAAAATATGCCATAACAGACAAAAGTGGGAGTTAGAGGGTGTTGATAACATTTATAGGCTGGTCCCTTGCTACATGTAAAGAGGTGAGGCAGTCCAAAAAATCTTGTGCAACAGCTTGCTCCCAGTTGCTAGTCTTTTCTATCCTTAAAAATACTTTTTCTTTGGGAGGCAAAATTATTTTAAGTTCTAGCACTAGCTTCTAGCTCTGTGATTCCAGATGTTTCAGGGAAAGTATTAGATGAAAACCAGTGAGTCCTTAATTTATCCAGCGCTTTCTTTTCTTTTAGGAAAATACAGCTTTCTTTCTTTGCTCAGCTCTGTCTCTCCTTGAGAAAATGAGGCATGATTACTGAAGTACTTCTGAAAGAATTTCATCATCTTGCATTAGAAATCCTGTGGGTGGAATTTAGTAAGAGTTATGCAGGAGAAAGCTCACTTTTCAACATGTGCTTTGTTTATATGATATTTGTGTGGCTTACTTAGCATCAGTTATCCCATTACCCACAGCTGTTTTTCCACGTTATCTAAGTGTCATACCGATATACAATTCATCGCAACTTGCTTTCTGGTCTTGTTGTTTTTAAGGTAATTTGTTCTAAAGTGACATGCAAATTTCTCTGACACCTGTTCTAGCTCTTCATCAGTTTGGGATTGTGGGGCTCCATACTGTGGGAGGAGTAGAGGCACTGAATATACCTCAAACAGGAAAATGTGATTGGTCTTAAACATATCAAGATGTCAAGTTTTGTCTAGAGACATCATCACATCTCCAGTTAAAACTCCCTGTTTCTTCTCTCCTAAACACACACTTGAGGCTGTGAAATATTCCATAGAACTTTGATGTGTGAAGTGCAGAATTTTTTCTAAAGGCTGATATAGTAAGTCCCCTACATATGAACCTTCAAGATGCAAACTTTCAAAGATGTGAATGTGCATTCACATGTCCAGTCATGTAAGTTAGTTCATATGTCTGACATACATGAGGGACCCTCAGCAAGAATCTGGAGCTTGATCTGCAAGAGGATGCCTTCATTGAACTCCTTGCTGTGCAGCACAAGGAGCTTACTCATGAAGACCTGATGGAATTGGAGACCCAGAGAAAGGACAAAGAGAGACAAGACAGAGAAAAGGTAACTGAAGAACTGAAGAAATTCATGACACAGGAAATGCGAGAGGATTTTCTTTATTTTAGGAGGCATTTTTAGCTTTTGAGGCACAAGATCCAAATGTAGAATGATACACAAATGTTGCAGCAGCCATTCAGAATGCTATCCAGTGCTATTGTGTCATTTATGATGGGGAAAAAAGAGTACTATCCAGGCAGCACTGAGTCATTTTTCTCAAGAGAATAGACAGAATTGAATCTAGCAAGGAACCAGAACTGGTGCCATCAATGTTAAGCGTGAGTGAAACTGTAGCTTGCCCTCCATCTCCTATTGCTGATGATTCTTCAGCTCTGCCATCTCCCACCTCCTCTCTCTCCTCCAGTCAGTCACTCTTCTTGCCTGTTCATTGGATGCCTGCCCCTGTGTTCCAGCTGTTGTACTATACTGTACTACTATACATTTCAATGTACTATACCATAAGGTTAATTCTGTGGTGTGTGTCTATTTGTTTTTATGTATTATTTGTGTGAAAAGCATTATAAACCTATTACGGTATAGTAGTAAATAGCCACTTATGTTAGTTGGGTATCTAGGCTAACTTTGTTGGACCTATCAATAAATTGAACTTATGGACATGCTCGTGGAATGGAACACATTCATATATAGAGGACTTACTGTATTCATTAAGCTTCTGGAGAGAAAAAAAGATTAAGAAAAAATGTTCTAAATATTTTTAAAGAACGTAAAACACCTGAATCAGTATAACTTGCAAAACATTTCTCATCTCTAAGAGCTTTAATAATATTGATTATAAATATATAGATCTTTTATTGTCTTCAAGACTGTGAGTTCCATCTTGTTCATGCTCCATTGTTCTATCTCTCACTCTGATGAAGCCAGCTGCCAGGTTCTGGGCTGCCTTATGGACGGGTTCAAATGACAGGCAAGTAAGAAAAGCAACAGTCAAGGAAGAATTGAAATTCTCAGTTCAAGTCGGGCTGGGTGGCTCAGCCTGTAATCCCGCACCTTGGGAAGCTGAGGTGAGTGGATTGCCTAAGACCGCAGGTTTGAGACCCGCCTGGGCAATTTGGTGAGACCTCATCTCTACAATAAATAAAAAAAAAAAAATTAGCCGGGTGTGGTACTCTCAGAGTCCTGATCCATTGTAACTGTAAAATAGTAAATTTTTTTTACACTTGTGACTTTTAAGCCAATTTGTTACTCAGATAAATTATATACTCCATAAAAGTTTCCTAGTACATATGAATATCCCCCATCCCTAATTGACAACACTCACTTTGAAAGTTAATCAGAAATTAGCTTGCATTGTTTACTTAGTGTTAACTGGCAGTTTTCACATGGCGTTCTATCAAGCTCTAAGAGATATATGACGGGGGATCCCAAAAAATAGAATTACTTTTTTTGGAGGGCAGGTTCCTTATAGTACAGGCTTCCCCTGCTAGGTAGGTGTTCTAGGAAACCATCAGCATCAGTGTACCAAATAGTATTGTTGTGAGAGACTGCACTGGGTTTCAGTGAAATTGTTTTGGATATTCTTTCATCTCATTTGCCCAACTTGTGATGGGTGATTTACAAGTGCACCTGCCCACACCATGCTGAGTGTTCAGCAGCTTTCGATCAAAAACAGCATAATCCCTGTGCCCCATCTTCCTTCCAATCTCATCCTGAGTGACTTTTTTATGTTTCCCTGGAAAAAAAATCTTCCAAGGAAATGTTTTACTGGTATGGAAGAGGTTGAACAAAAAAATGGCAGATGCACTAAAAAGCATCAAAATTGACGAATTCAAAAACTATTGAGTGGTGGAAAAAGTGTTTTGATAGGTGTGCTACATCAAACAGAGAGTACTTTGAAGGTGACAGAAGATTAAACATGTAAAAATAAATACACAATTTTTTACAAATAAATTCTGGCTTTGTTTGGATCTCCCTCATATGTGCATGAATATGTTGGGTTTTTTTTTTTTTTGGTTTTTTTTTTGTGGGTGGCGTGAGCATGTGTTTGGAGAGAAAGCTTAAATGAGGAAGTAAAGTGGAGAGGACACTGGGCCCATTTCTTTTATCTTAATGAGAACAGTTTTTCATTTACCTGGTAAGCGTATTAACCTGCCAAATGTATTAATGTAATATGTAAGTGGGGAGAAGAGGTGCTATTTTTAATAGTTTAAACATCACTGACTGAATTGTTTCATAACTTTATTTCTTGTCTACTACTAAATGTAATGCAATGTAAGCTATTTAAGGGCCAGGAGCTATTAGATACTTTAGCCAGTCTAAAATTTTGCTTCAGGTAGTCAAATCTAAAGTTTCCAACTTAGAACTTTTAAATTCCACTTTATAAAATATGCTCAGTCAAGTAAAATAAAACAAAATAGCCTTTAAATCAGGCAACAGTATTACCACTTTACAACTTGAGAATGTGATTAGCATGACAAAAAAATTTCAGGGACAAAATTGGTTTTATGTCCGAATGACCATTTAAACTATGAAATAATAGAATCTCAGAATTGAAAGAGATCATAAAGGTTATCATTATTAAAAGTACCCAAACGATGATTAAATTCGTTGTAAGCCCTTTATCAGTTTTCTAGTCTATTCTTGAAAAATTCCTGTGATACCAAAATAGAGGATTAAAGAGAAAGTTCACAACTTTAACTAAAGATATAATTGCTGGAAATTTAGAATTTTGGCACCTAAGTTCTCAAGAAAAATTCAATATGCTTAATGTAACTGGTAAAGTCACTGCCTCTGGAGGTCAAAGATTTTATGACTATACTAGGGTGCAACACAGTTAGTACATAACATTCACTCACTTATACTTCTATTATTCATCTCCATTGATCTAATAACTTTTCAAAAATGTTGTCTACATTCACCTAGTGTTCTCCACTTCCTCATCTGCTTCCACATTACTCAACAGTCAGTGTACTCCACTTATATCACTTTACAGAAATTACACTTGCTAAGGTCAACCATGATTTTATGTTATGATACTTATTCCTGAAACTATTATATACTTTAACATTTAGAAGGCCAAATCATCAAGATGTTGTACTTTATTAGATACTAAAGGTAAGAGGAAATGAGAGTCAAAGATAACTCCTAAATAGTTTTAATAACTTGGTTGCTACCTCTTCTTCTACCTTCTTTCCAAGAAAATTTCTAAAATATTTGCTAATATTTTTCGCTCTTCTAACGTGTCTCTTAGATCTTGTTGTGATAATTAAAATACTTTGTAAACAGAGAACCATATAAGAGGGAATGTGGCTGGGAACAGAGGAAAACGAGTGAAAATATAAGGAAAGAGTTAGGGGAAAATGAAAGGGGAAGGTTTTGCTTGAGATTTTAAAAAGTGACAAGAATAATAGTTGGGTACAGCTATGGTATGCAAAAAAAAAAAAATAGAAAAGCAGTTGGTAGAATGCAAAAGACGTTAAGTGTTGTGTGTTATCAGTTGGATTTTCTTTAATTTTCTTAGTAAACACCAAAGAAAATTGAAAAATGAGAATTAAAAATTGCTTCATCGGGTAAACTATATAGTTGACCTTTGGACAACATTAGTTTGAACTGCACAGTCCAACTTATGTGCAATTTTTTTCAATAAATGTATGGGAAATTTTTTTGGAGATTTGTAACTATTTGAAAATGCTCTTAGATAAAACTTGTAGCCTAGAAATATTGAAAAACTTAATAAAAATTTAGGTGTATCATGAATGCATAAAATATATGCAGATACTAGTCTATTTTATCATTTACCACCATAAAATGTACAGAAATCTATTATAAAAAGTTAAATGTATTAACACTTATACATAAAAGCACCAATGGGAGGCCCAAATTTCAGGTACCTGACCCTGAATTGTACCCTACATCTTTAAAATAAAAATAAAGATAAAGATTGTATATGGCACCACTTGCAGTTGACAGAACTATAAGCAAATGTAAAGATGTAGTACTAAATTATAACTGCATAAAATTATTGATTTATCAGAATCAGCTTCAAATCTACTAGCTTAATTACAGTGGCATTTAGGAAAATTTCTCCTATATAGCTTTTTTCATTTCTGCTTTTAGTTGTATTATTATTATACCTACTATATCAATTAATGTACAAACCCAAGAATACATTATTATAATTATCACTTTACCTTCTGTAGTCAATTTTTAGCCAATTGCAACTTTGTTCCTACCCACCTTCTTTGTGCTGTTATTGGAAAATATATTAGATTCCTGTGTTATAGGCTTAATGATATATACTTATTATTTCATACAACTGCCTTTTAAATCATTTAAGAGGAGAAAGGAGAAAATACACATTCATATTGTTTTTTGTAATTATGTGATTATCTTTACTTTTTTTTATGCCCAGTCAAATTATTATGTGAAATCACTTGCTATTAACCTAAAGAAATTTGGTATTTCTTATAAGGCAGGTCTGCTAGCAACAAATTCTCTTTAGCTACCTGTGAAATGTGTTTATTTTGCCTAAGTTTTTAAAAGATAGTCTTGCCTAATATAGAATTCTTGGTTGACAATTTTGGTTGGGTTTTTTTGTTTATTTTATTTTAAAGATGTAGGGTACAATTCAGGGTCAGGTACTTAAGTGGTCATTGTACAGGTAAAGTTTGGGCCTCCCATCTGTCCTCACTTTTTGTTTGTTTTTTAAGCACATTGAATATGTTATCACACTGCCTTCAGATATACACTGTTTCTTCTGGGGAATCTGCTGTTTATCTTATCAGAGCTCCCTTGTGCTGCTTTCAGGATTTTCTCTTTGACTTTTCATATTTTTATTATTATGTGTCTATTTGTGGATTGGAGTTTTTTGTTTATTTGTTTGTTTTTTATTCTACTTGGAGTTTGTTGAGCTTTCTAGATGTGCAGGCTAGTATTTTTCAATAAATTTGGGAAGTTTGCAACAAGTATTTTTTTTTTAGCAATTTTTGTTTACCTTTTTTCCCTCTGTGTCAGAAATTGAGCATTTGGTAGTGGGATATGCAGTAGCCTGAGTTATTCTCAGCTTCTGTTTCTTGGAGTGGAACCACCACCTCATAATTCATGGTGACCCAATCTACTAGCAGTACTGTGTCCAGGCTTGAAGCTTCATTCCATGAGTTATGGTTGGGAAGATATAAAGTAATCACCTCACAAAAATTCTTGTCTGAAACTTAACCTCAGTAATAGGTAGCTGAGCGGAGGATGAGAAATGCTGACATCCTATTCCCCCCATGAAGAAAGCCCTTTGAGTGTGGGCTAGAATGAGAGCATATTCTTTGTTTATGTCTGCTCAAGTCTGCCTTTTGTATGCCTTAGCAACCTTGAGATATTCAGAAGGAAGGAGTCTTAGTTGAAATGCTACAGACTCATGCTTTTCTTACTGAATTTTTATGCACTAATGTTTCATCTGCTATTTACCTTTATGACTATTTTCAGAAGCTGTTAAATGATTGGTATTTAAAAGATAACTTCGGAGATGGGGCAAGATGGCGACGGCATAGGTGAACTGGTGAGATTCTCTGAACGGACCAAGGCTGCATACTGCTGAATAGACAGAGGGAAAAGTAAACAAAACCAGAACACCCTCATAAGAAAGAACAGGTCATTGCAGAAGAGAAATAAAAGCAACCCCACCTTCCCTCAAAAACAGAATTGAAGAGGGGGAGGGAAAGGGGGAGAGAGAGAAAAATCTACAGAAATGAAGAAAAACCAAAAGAAGAGTATGGGTCTCTCCCAGATGCCTGGGAGAGCAGACATTGAGAAAACTGACTTTGGAATGCAAACAATGAAAAGTCCCCAGAATGAAGGGTCTCAAAATGCAAATGTAGATATCAAAACAATAATGGAGAGATTAAAAAGAATTGAGGAGACACAAGAAGAAACTAGGAAGGAGCTGATATCTGAGATAACAGTAATAAAGAATACTGTGAATGAAATAAATAACAAATTGATAAACATGGAAAGCAGAATTACCCAAGCAGAAGGAAAACTCTCAGAGCTTGAGGACCAAAATATCGAAATAACCCAAACTCTTAAAAACACAGAAAATAAGCTCAAAAAGACAGAACAAAACCTTCAAGAGATGAGTGACTACCTTAAGAGGCCTAACCTAAGAATAATTGGACTCCCTGAGGCAGAAAGAGAAACAGAGACCACATTGGAACAAACTTTCCATGAGATCATTCAAGAAAACTTCCCTTATCTAATCAGCGATGCAAAAATTCAAACACAAGAGACTCAGAGAACCCCCACAAGACAACAAATGAGAAGACCAACTCCTAGACACATAATAATTCGCCTAAATAAAGTAGGCACAAAAGAAAAAATCCTAAAGGCAGCAAGAGAAAAAGGCCAGATCACCTACCATGGAAGACCAATCAGAATAGCAGCAGATTTATCTGCAGAAACCCTGCAGGCTAGGAGAGCTTGGAGCCCTATCTTCAAAGTCCTAAAAGATAAACAATTTCAACCAAGAATAACCTACCCAGCCAAGCTAAGCTTCATCAGTGAGGGAGAATTAAAATCTTTCCCAGATAACCAATCCCTAAGAACTTATGCTGCCACCAAACCATCTCTACATGAAACACTTAACGTACTAAACACAGAAGAAAAGGAAAAAAGAACAACATTCTTCACAAGAGTACAGGGAAAAGAATAAAATATACATGAACCAACCCCAAAACCAAAAGAAACACACAAAAAAAAAAAAAAAGAAAAAAGAAAAAACCAAGTGGAAGAACAACAACTCAATAAGAACTCCATGATAGGGACGAACTCTCACATTTCAATAATTGGTCGGAATGTGAATGGACTAAATGCACCACTGAAAAGACATAGAGTGACAAAATGGATAAAATATCACCAGGCAACAATATACTGCCTTCAAGAGACCCATCTCACTAGAAAAGACATACACAGGCTCAAAGTAAGAGGATGGGAAACAAATTTTCAGGCGAATGGAACACAAAAGAAAGGAGGAGTCGCGATCCTAATTTCAGACAAAATACCATTTAAGCTATCAAAAATTAAAAAAGATACAGAGGGCCACTACATAATGATAAAAGGTTCACTCCATCAACAAGAAATATCTATCCTAAACATATATGCACCCAACATAGGTGTGCCAACATTCATAAAGCAACTTCTAGGAAAACTAAAGAAAGACATTGATTCTAACACCATAATAACTGGGGACTTTAATACACCACTCACAACCTTAGACAGATCATCAGGACAAAAAATCAGCAAGGAGATCCGGAACCTCAATGAGACTCTGGACCAAATGGACTTAATTGATACCTATAGAACACTCCATCCAAAGACCACAGAATACACATTCTACTCATCACCACATGGAACATATTCTAAGATCGACCACATAATTGGACACAACTCAAGTATAAGCAAATTTAAAAGGACTGAAATTCTACCATGCACCTTCTCGGACCACAGTGGAATAAAAATAAACATTGACACCAACAAAGTCCCTCCAAAACCCACAAAGACATGGACACTAAATAGCATGATGCTAAATAACTCCTGGGTCAATGATGACATCAAAACAGAGATCAAAAGATACCTGGAAACAAATGAAAATGAAGAAACATCTTACCAAAATCTCTTGGATGCCTTAAAAGCTGTAATAAGAGGGGAATTTATATCCCTACAAACACACATGAGGAAAATGGAAGGAACAGAAATTAACAACCTAACAAGCCACCTAAAGAAGCTGGGAAAGCAAGACCACAAAAACCCTAATTTCAGCAGAAGAATCCAGATCACCAAAATAAAAACCCAAATCCAGGACATAGAAGACAAAAAGATAATAGAAAAAATCAATGAAACAAAAAGCTGGTTCTTCGAAAGAATAAACAAGATCAATGGTCCCCTAGCTAGACTGACCAAGAAAAAACGAGAAAAAAAACCAAATAAGCACAATCAGAAACACAAAAGATGAAGTCACATCTGACCCTGAAGAAATACAAAAGATCATGAGAGACTACTACGTACACTTGTATGGAAACAAACTTGAAAACCTTAAGGAAATGGAGGACTTTCTGACATCACACAACCTACCTAAGTTGGAACAAGAAGAGATTGAGACCCTAAATAAGCCAATAACAATCAAGAAAATGGACTACGTAATAAGAAAACTTCCTACAAAAAAAAGCCCTGGACCAGATGACTTTCCAGCAGAATTTTACAAGACATTTAAGGAGGAGCTGATACCAATCCTACTGAAGGTATTCCAGGCAATTGAAAAAGATGGACTGCTCCCCAAATCATTTTATGAAGTCAACATCACATTGATACCCAAGCCAGGTAAAGATCCAGCAAAGAAAGAGAACTACAGGCCAATATCTTTGATGAACATAGATGCTAAAATTCTCAACAAGATCCTAGCAAACCGGATTCAGCAATACATCTCAAAAATCATCCATCATGACCAAGTAGGCTTCATTCCTGGGATGCAAGGCTGGTTCAACATTCGTAAAACCATAAATGTTATTAAATACATTAACAGATGTCAAAACAAAAACCACATGATTATATCATTAGATGCAGAAAAAACTTTTGATAAAATCCAGCACCCCTTCTTGATAAAAACCCTTGAACATCTAGGCATACGGGGAACATACCTCAAAATAGTAAAAGCCATCTACGAGAAACCCACAGCAAGCATACTCCTAAATGGACAAAAATTAGAACCATTTACCCTGAAAACTGGAACAAGACAAGGATACCCACTGTCACCCCTCCTGTTCAACATAGTATTGGAAGTCCTGGCTCGAGCAATCAGAGAAGAGAAGGCAATCAGGGGTATCCAAATAGGAAAAGAGGAAGTCAAGTTATCTCTCTTTGCAGACGACATGATTGTATACCTTGAAAACCCAAGAGAATCTGTCAAAAACCTCCTTACACTGATAAAGACCTTTGGCAAAGTCTCAGGATACAAAATAAATGTACAAAAGACAATCGTATTTCTCTACACCAATAATAAACAAACAGAAACCCAAATAAAAAACACAATTCCATTCACAATAGCCACAAAAAAATGAAATACCTTGGCATCTTCCTAACCAGAGACGTGAAAGACCTTTACAAGGAAAACTACAAAACACTGCTCAAAGAAATCAAAGTTGACACAAACAAGTGGAAAAATATCCCATGCTCATGGATTGGAAGAATCAACATTGTGAAGATGTCCATCTTACCTAAGGCAATCTACAAATTCAATGCAATACCCATCAAATTACCAGCAACATTCTTCTCAGATCTAGAAAAAACAATGCAAGAATTCATATGGAAACACAAACATCCAAGAATAGCCAGAACAATCCTCTGCAAAAAAAAAAAAAAAAAAAAAAAAAACAAAGCAGGTGGTATCACACTGCCAGACTTCAAACTGTACTATAAAGCTACAATCATCAAAACAGCTTGGTATTGGTATAGGAATAGGCATATAGATCAATGGAATAGAATTGAGATTCCAGAAACAAAACCTCAATTTCTCAACCAACTCATCTTTCACAAAGCCTCCACCACCTACCACTGGGGAGAGGAGAACCTATTCAGTAAATGGTGCTGGGAAAACTGGCTGACCACATTCAGAAGATTGAAACAGGACCCCTATCTATCCCAATGCACAAAGGTTAATTCCAAATGGATCAGAGACCTAAATGTAAAACCTCAAACCATAAGAACCTTAGAAAATGAAGGAAAAACCCTCATGGAAATCGGAACTGGCATCCAATTCCTGAACAAAACCCAAAACCCACAGCTCATAAGAGAGAAAATAGACAAGTGGGACCTTATTAAACTGACAAGCTTCTGCAAAGCCAAAGAAACCATCAAGAGAGCAGGGAGACAGCCTACAGACTTGGAAAAAGTATTTGCCAACTCCAGGTCCGACAAAGGCTTAACATCCTGGATCTACAAGGAACTCAAGCGTGCTGAAAAGAAAAAAACAAACAACCCCATTATAAAATGGGCAAAAGATATGAACAGACACTTCACAAAGGAAAACATCCGAGCAGCCAACAAACACATGAAGAAATGTTCAACCTCACTAACCATCAGGGAGATGCAAATCAAAACCACACTGAGATACCACCTAACCCCAGTCAGAATGGCAATTATCAACAACTCAAAAAATAACAGCTGCTGGAGAGGGTGTGGTGAAAAGGGAACACTTCTACACTGTTGGTGGGAGTGTAAACTAGTGCAACCTCTGTGGAAAGCAGTGTGGCGATTCTTAAAAGCTCTAAATACCAACCTCCCATATGACCCCGCAATCCCCCTACTGGGAATGTATCCTGAAGAACACAAATCACTCTATAAAAAAGATACCTGCACACGCATGTTTATCGCAGCATTGTTCACAATAGCAAGAACCTGGAAACAGCCATGCTGTCCGTCAAAAGAGGACTGGATTAAAAAAATGTGGTACATATACACAATGGAAAACTACGCAGCCATAAAAAAGAACAAAATCATGAATTTCGCAGCAACCTGGATGGAACTAGAGTCTATAATACTGAGTGACCTCTCACAGAAACAAAGATCCAAGTATCACATGTTCTTACTCATATAATGAACCTTAAACATCCAATGCAATACTACACGAAAATGACTGACCGTACTGGGAAACTATGGTGGGGGGAGGGAGATGGGATTAACAGTAGCAAATATCTGTCCGGGTGCGGGGAAACATCCTATATCAACAGGGTGCCTGAATGAAACGCAATTGTATACCTAACCCTTAACTGTACCCCACAACTTCACAATAAAAAAAATAATAAAAAAAGAAAAAAAAAAAAGATAACTTCACTGTAGAATGGATCCACTGAGCTCCTACACTGTCTTTCCAGAACAATGTAGCACATCTAAACTGTTAGGTGATCTGTGAGCTGTCTGGTAGAGTGGGAGCATTCGGGGAATGTGAGTTATTGTGGTAAATGAGTACAGAAATATAAGAGGTAGACAGACTTTATTCTTATGACTAGCAATTGAGGGATTTTAAGCAGAAAAGAAAAAGGAATACGTTTGCATCATAAAACAATGTTTTAAAAAAACAATTAAATAAGCTGGTGTGAATGTTCAGTATGTTTTAGCAACTTTTTGTATCTTTCTACCTCTGCACTGACCTCCATTGATAAACTAAATCATGATTTAGTATGAAGCCATGAAAATAATAGAGAGGAGACACAGGAAATAATTTTGCTGCATCATCTATTAATACTCTTACCTGAATACAACCTACTTTGAAAAAAATGGAAAATAAATGATAAAAAAAAGAAAAGAAAACCCTGTTAGCCAGCCAGATCTGGAAAACGTTGTTTTGTATATTTCTGTCTTAGATTTTCACAATGCATATTAGCATAAAAACCTTCAAAAGTATTTAAATAAAGAAACTTGTTTAACTATATTTATCTACAGTTAAACTTATTTAGCAATGGGGCCTTCTATCATTCATCAGCTATAAACTGCTTTCAAGAGAGTTCAGTGATTAAATGCAGTTTAGAAAATCAAGAATATTAGAAGATTTTTTAAAAAGTGAGTGCCAAATTTATAACTATAAAATATTCATGCTTTACTAAAAATGGAATAGATGTATATGCCTAATGTTAATTGTAAGAGTAATAGTTCTACCACTGGAAAAAATTAAAAAGCAATATACCTTTTGGGCTTCTGGAAAAAGGTAAAGAAAAAACTTGTTGGGACATTTACTTGAAATTATGTAACAGCATTAAATTTCCATTGTTTGGTAATTTATTTAATTTTCAAATATGGTCTAGAATTATTCAGTGACTGAAGAGTGTAGTGGGTATTAAAGTGGAATCATTTCATGTAAAAATGCAATATCACTATGAGATAATTAGGTGTATTTTATATGGCACAAAAACTACTTCTGAAGCTGGGCTCGGTGGCTCAGCCTGTAATCCTGCGCCTTGGGAGGCTGAGGTGAGTGGATTGCCTGAGCCCGCGGGCTCGAGACCTGCCTGGGCAACTTGGCAAGACCTCATCTCTACAATAAATCAGAAAAATTAGCTGGGTGTGGTAGCGCACACCTGTAGTTCCAGCTACTTGGTTGGTTGAGGTGGAAGGATCACTGGAGCCAAGCAAGTCGAGGCTGCAGTAGCCGGGAGTGGCCACTGCACTCCAGTCTGGGCAACAGAGTGAGACTCCAACTCAAAAAAAAACCCAAAAAACAAAAACTACTTCTGAGCTTTTTTACATAAGAGGAATTTTACCTTTGCAAAATATCAGTGTAATTAGTGTCAACATATTCTTTTTTCTGACTATAAGATTGATGTGCTGCTTACTGTGCTAAGAAGGCATGTAGCTTATTCTTGGGGTCTTACTCTAACACTTAGGTAGCAGTGCAGTGGTACAAGCACAGCTCCTGCAGCCTTGACCTCCTGGGCTCAGCCTCCCAAGTAGCTGAGACTACAGGCACACACTGACATGCCCAGCTAATTTTTAAAAATTTTTCTGTAGAGACAAGGTCTCATTATGTTGCCCAGCCTCCCAAAGTGCTATGATTACAGGCATGAGCTCTGCCTCTAGCCTCAATATATCTCTTAAAAAAATTTTTCTTTAACGGATAACTACGTTCCTAGGGAGAGAATCTAGTATAGTGATTAAGAGCATGGATATGAAGCCAAGTTTTGGGTTTTGAATGTTGGCTACACTATTCATTAACTGTGTGATCTATTGCAAGTTATTAACCTCTCTGTACTGTACTTTAATTTCCTCTTGTTATTTTTTAAGATGAAATCTTGCTCTGTCTCGCAGGTTGGAGTGCAATGGTGTGATCATAGATCACTGCAGTCTCAAACTCCTGAGCTCAAGTGATCACCCCATCTCAGCTTTCTGAGTAGCTTGGACTACAGATATGTGATACCACACCTGGCTAATTTTTTATTTTTTGTAATGATGAAGTCTTGCTATGTTACCCAGGCTTGTGTCAAATTCCTGGACTCAAGTAGTCCTCCCAAACTTGGACTTCCAAAGTGCTCGGATTATAAGCATGAGCCACTGCACTTAGCCACCTATTCTTTCTTAAAGTAAAAATATTGAAGAGCAACAAGTATATTTTGCTAATTTCAAGATTAATCCAGAAAATTTCTGAATCATACAAAAAGCATACAAAAAAAAGAAATTCAGAAAATTTCTGAATCATACAAAAATAGGCAGTCTATTGTCCTTTCACACCCAGGAAAAACACACAACTTGTCAGTACAAAACATACAGAAAAGTACTATAAATAATGTAACATGTTGTTTGTCTTAAATCCTCATGCCCAAAAGCACTTCTAATGAAGAAGGTGAAGTCTGAACTTGGAGAAGAGTCCTTCTGAAAACCAACATGTGCAACTTTAAGAAAACTGTGGACATTTCCAAAGTAATAACCCCTAGCTACCCACTGAGTAGAATGTTGAGATATAGGGTCTTGAACTGCCATAAGTACACCAGGAAATGTCACCGAAGATTCCAGTGTGATAGCCCAGAGTTGCGAAAACTCAGCAGGGAAGCAGAGAGTGAAGCAAAACTCATGACTACATGCCATTCTCCTTGTCTGTAACCCAGTCCCCTGCTAAGGGAGATGGTTGAATAAAAAAAGCTCAGTGAGGGAATGGTGATGGGAGGTTTTGTGACTTAAAGAACTTTGGTGTGAGCTGCAACAACTTTGAATGCCAGAAGCTTAAGAAAAAGCTACCTACCAAAAAATAAATAAATAAATAACAGAGACCATATGTATGTTCTGAGAGAAGTCTGTGCAATGATCCAAATTACCCCTCTCTCTTCCAGCTTGAAATCAGACACTCCAGCAGCCAACTCTTCAATAAAAATGAGAAATATTGTTTTATTATGATAAAATAAGTCTAGTTCTTCTTCAAAGCTAGTATCATAATTATCAAACACTTAAAATATGTCTATTAAAAACAAAACAAAAAAAGAACCCATGGTCATTATCTCCACTGTTATTTAGCATTTTTTCTAGAAAGTAATAACACAATTAGAAAACATAAAAGATTAAGAGCTACAGAAATTGAAGAGAAGAAAATAATATTGTATACTTGGAAAACTCAAAAGAATAAACTGAAACACAATTAGAAATTATAAGATAATTCAGTAGGGTGGCTGGGTTAAAAATTAACATGCAGAAAGTCAATGCCTTCATGTATGCAAACAATAAGAAATTTTAAAATATATTGAAAAAAGATGTTGGGCAACCCCTTCGAGTCCCCTGCCACTGTGGGAGCTTTTCTGTCCTCTCAATAAATCCTGCTTTAAAAAAAGAAAGAAAGAAAAAAGATGTCATTATAATACCATCAAAAAAAGATACATCTAGGATTAAATATAACAAGAAGTATAAGATCAATATGAATAAAACCTTAAAACACTGCACAAACATGAAAAAAGGCATGAATAAATGGGGAAATTTATCATTTTACTGGAGAATAACACTCAAAATCATGAAGATGTCAGTTTCCCCTAAGTATATTGACAGTGTAATTTGATTACATTGAAATATCAACAAGATTTTAAGCTTATAAACTCAGTTAATTTCAATGTTAATGTGAAAAATAAAAATGTAAATAGTACCCAAGAAAATTCTGAGACTACATAATGGAGTAGGGGATCAGTTTCACCAGAAATTAAAGCATGATAAAGCTAATGAAAACAGTGTGGCATTAGCGCATAGACAGATCAATGAAGCAGAAGAGATAGCTTTGAGAAACTACAGACTTGGAGAAGATATTTGCAAAGCACATATCTAAAAAAGAATTTGCATACAAAATATGCAAGAAAATTACAAAACTCAACAACAAGAAACAACCAACCAAATTTAAAAACAGGCAAAATATTTGAACAGATACTTCACCAAGAAAATGTAGATGGATGACAAATAAGCATGTAAAAAGATACATACACAATATTATTTGTACTTTGGGAAATGCAAATTAATACAATGAAAAACTGCTGCACCTCTACAGGAATGACCAAAATTAAAGCTTGACACCAAGTGTGAGCAACGATGTGAAGAAACTAGAGGTTTATACACTGCTGGTAAAAATATTAAACGATATAACCACCTTTGGAAACAGTTTGGCATTTTTTAAAATATTAAATGTGTACCTTTCATATGATTCATCCATTCAACTCTAGGTTTTTACTCAAGAGAAATAAAAGCATATATTTATGTAAGCACTTTATTTGTAATAACCAAAAACTAGACACAGCACAAAATTTTATTAACAGGTGAATGGATAAACAAAGTATAACATGTCCATGTATTGGAACAAAGTCAGAAATAAAAAATGAATTTTCTACAAAATATCTGACTAGTATTCTTCAAAATTGTAAAGGTTACAAAAATCAAGGAAAAGCATAATTGTTAGAGATATGAAGACTAGGTGTATAAGGTTACCTAGCTTGGATTCTGTCACAATTTAAAAAATTATTATTTACAAATAAAGTCCACAGTTTATCCATTAGTACTGTAAGAATATTAATTTCTTAGTTTTGACTAATGTGTCATGGTTATGCATGATATTATCATTCAGGGAAGCAAAGTCAAATATTACAGGAGCCTGATATACTATACTTGTAATTTCTCCATAAGTCTAAAATGTCTCTTTGAAGAAATGTAACTATTGATAAATGTTACATCATGGATGAATTTCAAAACTCTTATGCAGAGTAAAAGGAGACAAACAGAAGCTAGTACATATTGTACATGTATAAGACTCAGGAAAATGCAGACTAATATGTAGTGACAGACAGAAGATCGATGATTTCCTAGAGAAAGGGGCGGGGAAAGAGAAAGGGATAGAAATGAGAACTTGCAAAGAAACAGTAAGAAACTTTGGGGAATGATGAATGTATTCATTATTTTTATTATTATCATAGTTTCATAAGTATGTGTATATGTCAAATCTTATCGAATTTCACTTTGAAAATACATACATTTTATTATGTCATTTATACCATAATAAGGCTGTTTTAAAAATCATTTATTTCCATATTTATAGACTATGGAAATGATGGACAACTCAAGGTAAATTAGCAGGCAGAGATAAGGAAACCCATTTAAAATAATATTACAACCATTGTAGAAAATAACCCTATGTTAGAAACAATAAGAAAAAAGTAAATGTATAAGACTAAAAATTGCTGGACTGGGGATGAAAGCCAATTCACCAAGTGGAATATTTCCACAGAAAAAAATAGAAGCATCTACATAAGGTTTCATATCTAGTTTACTGGTTCTTACAAACTTAAACTAAATTCCAATATCTATTTCTTAACAAAGCTTACACCAAGAAATTAACATAAAATATAAAAACCATGTTGAAGGCCTTCAGCATAAAAGATTGTCTTCTATTAAGTAAAGAAATCAAACAAAACCAGGTACGAAGATACTTGTGAAATAATTAGATTAAGTCTAGGGATATTTAAGATGATACTTTAACCAAATATTTCACAAAACACATGGAATACTTTACTGAATATCAAATACCAGAATTCTTTTTAGGCCTGTGTAGATTTAGAAAAGTAATAGTGGTGACACCCACTTGTTTCATCACAATATCATCTTGAAATTGTTTTTCATGACTCTAACTCAGTCTTCAGTCTTCAGATCTTAATAGTTCACATTACTCCAGGAAACAGTTGTGCAGGACAGCAAAGGCTATTGGTTTAGCCTATGGTTCCCATCTTTTTAAAATGGCCCTCCCTAACAAGAGAAAATATACCGAAGAGACAGCAATGCACCAAACATTAACATGCTGCTAGGAAAGTAGGAATTTTTTAGGAGGTCAGTGAAATCCAAATCAGAGAAATGATAAAAAATAATTTTGAAGAAATAACACTGTTTCAGCCATCTTGCTGAGATGACCTGGACTCCCCTACTATTGACATCTTACATTAATACAAGTAAATAGACATTAGAATAATGTGATTATATTAATTTGTCATAAATAATGATCCAATATCAATATATGTAAAACCATGTTCTCTTCATATTTCCTTAGTATTTACCTAATATATTTTTTTCAAAGGTCTAATTCATGATACTACATTGCATTTAGTCATCCTGTCTCTTTAGGCTCCTCTTGGCTGTGACAGAGTGCACATTGAATTTTGTAGAATGTTCTTCAATTGACATTTGTAGTTTTCCTAATGATTAAACTGAGGTTATAGGTTTTTGGAAGACCAAAGAAATAAAATGTCATTCTCACCACAAGAGTACATACTGTGAGCAGAACATCACTGCTGATGTGACTGAGATGATGTTTGTCAGGGTTCTCCACTGTAAAGGTTACTCCTCCTTTCTGTCTTTCTAAATTGTACCCTTTGGAAGAAAATCACCATATACAACTTAAAGAATTGAGAGTTAGGCTCCACTTCATCGAGAGCAGAATATATACATAATTTTTTTGGAATTCTTCTGCATGGGGGCTTTATTCCTCCACCACATGGTTTGATTAATTCTCCTTTATTTATAAAAATATGAACTGATTTTATTTTACACTTTAAATTATAATCAAATGCTACTTTATTTTATTGCTCAAAATGTTCTAGCTTTGGCCTTTAGAAACTCTTTCAGTTGGCTTTTGAATCCCTTTGATCTACTCCCATCATTGTGGTTTTCAAGGAGTGTTTTTTGCTTGTTTGTTTGTTTATTTATTTGGGGTTTTTTTTGGAAGGATACTTAATTACTTTTTGGAGCTTCAAGGTGCTTCAAGTGCTCATACTGTATAATTATGCCCCATTCCTATAATTAGCCTGTTTTCCAACGAGTCCTGATTACTTTTATTGAAAAATGGCATTAGAAACCAATGGTTGGGTGCAAATTATGTTTATTGAGACTAGAGTGTCACTGCTTCCAGTTCCTCTCAGCTGAAAGATTGAGGAAATATATGTATATACTAACCCATATATATACTCATATCTATAAATATTTCCATATGTAACCATCTAAATTTATATTAAGTCAAACATGAGTTCATACTGACATTTCCAACTCTATGGATCATTCTAGGTTTCCACTTTTGCTTATCTGTAACCTTGCATTCCAACAGTGAAAATCCTGACTTCCATCATTTGACATCCACTTACTTAACTTCTTTTTCTTTCTTTCTTTCTTTCTTTCTTTCTTTCTTTCTTTCTTTCTTTCTTTCTTTCTTTCTTTCTTTCTTTCTTTCTTTCTTTCTTTCTTTCTTTCTCTCTCTCTCTCTCTCTCTTTCTTTCTTTCTTTCTTTCTTTCTTTCTTTCTTTCTTTTTGTTTGTTTTTTGGGTAGAAGTTTCACTCTGTTACCCAGACTGGAGTGCAATGGCATACTCATGGTTACCTCAGCCTTGGCCTGCCAGGCTCAGGCAATCTTTCTGTCTCAGCCTTCCAAGTATTTGGAACTACAGGTGAGCACTACCACACCCAGCTAATTTTTTTTTATTATAGAGACAAGGTCTTGCTAAGTTGCCCAGGCTGGTCTTGAAGCCCCGGACTCAGGCAGTCTTCTCACCTCTGCCTCCCAAAATGCTGGGATTATAGACATGCGCCACTGTACCTGGCCCACTTACTTAATTTCATTGCACATTCATATACAGTGGTTTCAAAATTTTTAACTCATCTTCCCATGGAAGAAAAATTATCAACTACAGTACAGTTCTTGTCTAGGTTTTTTTCTGCCTTTAGTCTTACATTTGCCACTCATTTAAAAAGTTGCTAGATAAGTACCTTTCCCTTGTCCACTTCAGTGAAATTGTTTTATATATTTCTAATGCAATTAGATTCTTTTGCCACAATCAGCATTCCACCTTGTCATTCCTTAACCTCTTAGATAATTTTTTATTTGCACACATTAAGGTTCACTCTCTGTGCTGCAAAATTCTGTGGACTTTGATAAATGCATAGTGCCATGTATCACCATCTGTGCCATCACTGCAGTATCAGACAGAATGGTTTCACCACCCTAAAAAATTCCTTGTGCTTTACCTATCAACCTACTCACCATTGGGTATCTTTTTAAGACTTGCTTCTTTATACTGTCCTTTATTTCTTTATTTTAAAAACTAACGCCTATTATTTGTGCTTAAAAACTAGCCTGTAATCCTGCGCCTTTGGGAGGCTGAGGTGAGTGGATTGCCTGAGCCCGCGGGTTCGAGACCCGCCTGGGCAGCGAGACCTCATCTCTATAATAAATCAAAAAAAATCAGCCGGGCGTGGTAGCGCACGCCTGTAATTCCGGCTACGTGGAAGGCTGAGGCGGAAGGATCGCCGGAGGCCACCAGGTCGAGGCTGCGGTGGCCGGGAGCGGCCACTGCACTCCAGTCTGGGCGACAGAGTGAGACTCCAACTCAAAAAAAAAAAAAAAACTAAGTCACTATTGTTTTTCAATGAGAACTGTTTCTTTAAATTTGCTTTATTAAGAAAACTTCCAGAGTAAATGGCATGCTTAGGAAGAGTATACAATGTCTTTGAAATAAAAGGAGTATGTTAGTACTCCAACATTGAAAGCTCTAAATTAAAAATATTGCCTCTAGGTACCAAAGCAGCATTCCTTTAACAGGGAAAATTTTAGGAGAAAAAAAGAATAGATAAGATTTAAAGGTTGTGATATAACTATAAAAGACATATTGTGACTATAAGTTTAAGACTATACATAGGCTCACACAGACACCTTGCAGAGCCTATACTATGTTTGACTTAGAAATATGATGCAATTTGGCTTGGAGATTTCCAACCCTGGTCTGAAGATTACTGTCATTATAGCAATGGGACCTAACTGATACTCACTAATTGATTATATCATATATATAATGTATAATCATTATGTATATATATTTTGCCTCTATTGCTATAGTGTATCATAATATTTTCTATACCCCATAATTCCTAGACAGTGAATTACCTTCATATAAGTGTTCAATAATTAGTTAAATAATTATTTGTGACATGAATTACTCTACTGTAACTAAAAATATGATTCAAATGATCAGCATATGGTCCCACAGTCCTTTTCTTGCTGTTTTTCATTGTTCTTTGTTTAGCATCTGCAGCTGCTGCCTTCAGGGCCTTTTTCTATTTATGGTCTTGTGTCTCCGGCACTGATGTATCTGGATGAAAATATAAGCATAAGTGTAGATTTCTGTTACATATCATTTAAAGCACTCTCTTCAGAATTTCTTATGTATAATTTTCTGAAGAAGTTGGTGATTTTAGTTCCAAACTGAAAGCCACTTCTGCTTCTCAAAGGATTGATTTAGTCTTATAATTTTTTTAAAGAACCCTAATTGTACAAATTACAGTGAGACTGTGGTTACCAAGAACCTGGATATGATGTTTAATCCTAAAAGGGAGACATAATCAATCAATGCTTAAAAAATAAGTACTTACTATGTATACAGTGTGATGTTAGAGAACAGACACCAAAACTTAAACATGTTCATGAGACAAAGGGTAACAGTGATAATTTCAATAATATAATTGTTTGTGAGATTCAGTCTGCTTGCAAAACAATTTCAAAAAGGAAAGAGCTCAAGATAAGCTTGAACAGTTGAGGAGGCTACATCAAAGAAGACAGATTGGCTTAATATTTGAATGGGTCCTTTACTGAGTCACAATATTTATAGGGCAGAAAATGAAAGGGGGATATTTCCAGACTGTCAACAGTGTGAATCAATGAAGGGAAAGGAAGTTGAGTGTGGCATGTACAGAGGAAGAGAGCAAGATGGCTTGACTTGGACAGGAGGGCATTCATGTGTGTGAGCATGGTATCCTGAGGATGGGTATAAGTTGAATTGATAACTAGGGTGGGAGCAAGAAATAGATGACCTTGCAATTTTGACAGAGGAACGTGATCTATGGATTAAGTAATAATCACTAAATGCTTAAGCAAAGCAAATTGAGCAATGTGCTTTTAAAAAGTGTCACCTCACCATCTAATAGATTTTAAAAGGTTGGAGAAACTTAATGCTTTTAGAAGATAAGCTAAATCTGAAAGATACTTCAAAGGATGAGATAGAAGAGGGAAATAGGAAGGAGGAATTTAAGTTTTCTAGCCTGTGAAAAAGATGTTTCTGTAGACAAAGTGAGTAATTAAGATGGAGAGTTAGGATTGTTTCTTTGTTTTATTTTGTTACAGATGTTGCTTTGAAAAGGGAAAAACACAAATTTATTTAACAAATTAACTTTAGAGTGATGATAAAATAATGAATAGAAAAGCCCACAAGACAGTGAGAACTACAGTGAAGGGCAGAATTAATATGTCATATCTGGAGATCCAGATTTAGGAATTATGAGTGAATTACTGAAAAGTTATAGCTAACTCCATAAAAGTGAATGAGAGATAAGAGAGGTGCTGCTCATTTTGAAACAAAAAAATTGAAATATCCATTTCTATAAACTGACCCCATGGCGGGTTTCATACTCAATTCCTATCAGTAGATAGTCTTATAGAAGGAATATACTCTAAAAGTGACAAAAAGTGTTTCAAGAAGATACTTGAGTATCCAAAGTTGAGTAAGTATGAATTTCTAATTTTATCTCTTTAAAAATATTATGTAAGAGCTGGACCCTCACAATCCACTGAAATGTTAAGAAAACATTCGAGAAGATCCTACCACATAACTAAGTCAAAATCAAGTTCAATATCATGTTTCTCTAGGAAAGGGCTTGAATTAGCAGAGTCCAATAATTCTCCAAAGAAATATCTTTAGCATACCCTTCCATTTTAGCCAAAATTATTGTAAAAATGAAGGCTCATTTCAAAATACATTCTAATATTTCAAAAGCCAAAGACAAAAATCATAAAATCCTACAAAAGTAACTTTGATGTCATTAATCAAATACATTTGTATATTGCTAACTTCCACTCATCTTCAATGATTATAGTATTTGTTCTTTAAAAAGCAAACTTGAAACATATCTTTTGAATTTGCTCTAAAAACCTATGGACTTTAATATTTGGGGAAAAAAATTTTTCCATGCATAAAAGCAATGCATCCTTTTAAACTCCTAGCTAATATAACTGAGAAAGGTTTACTTTTATTTTTTTTTATTTTATTATTTTTTTGAGTTGGAGTCTCACTATCGCCCAGACTGGAGTGCAGTGGCCGCTTCCGGCCAACGCAGCCTCTACCTGCTGGGCTCTGGCAATCCTTCCGCCTCAGCCTTCCAAGTAGCTGGAACTACAGGCACACGCTACCACGCCCGGCTGATTTTTTTATTTATTGTAGAGGTAAGGTCTCGCCGTCCAGGCGGGTCTCGAACCCTCAGGCTCAGGCAATCCACTCACCTCAGCCTCCCAAAGGCGCGGGATTACAGGCTGAGCCACCGAGCCCGGTTTAGGTTTACTTTTAAAAAGGCTGTTAGCAGTAATGTTGTGCCAATTTTTAAATAAAAATAAGTGCCAACCCTTGATTTTTGAAACATAAAACTTTCAACTTCAGTTCCTATGGTTTTTCTCCAACATCCCATCTGCCACTGAATATGTTTCATTCTTATCTCCTAATTTTCAGCTTTCAAGACTCAAAAGAACCTCAATTAGTCCATGAAGATTTATTTTAAAATGTATACACTTGTGCCCATTATCTATTGCTTCTTTAAATCTATAAAACTTTCTTATTTAATTTTATTGCATCATGTGATATATCATATATTTATGTATAAATATATTGTATATTTATTTATTTATTTATTTTTTGAGTTGGAGTCTCACTCTGTCGCCCAGACTGGAGTGCAGTGGCCCTTCCCGGCCACCGCAGCCTCGACCTGCTGGGCTCCGACAATCCTTCCGCCTCAGCCTTCCAAGTAGCCGGAATTACAGACATGCGCTACCATGCCCAGCAGATTTTTTGATTTATTGTAGAGATGAGGTCTCGCTGCCCAGGCGGGTCTCGAACCCGCGGGCTCAGGCAATCCACTCACCTCAGCCTCCCAAAGGCGCGGGATTACATGCTGAGCCACCAGTCCGGCTATATTGTATATTTATATATGTATTATGTATACACATATATACACATATATTTTTGCATATACATATAAACACACATCACATAGAGAGTGTGTATATATACACATACATATAAATAAATATATATACATGTAAACGTATAAATACATACATGTATATGTATATATAAAACTCTAATATAGACTTGCATATCGAATTTTCATTTATTGAGGAGTTTCTGTGTTCAGGCACTAACACTAATAATGTTTTTCAGTCCTATTAGAAACCCCATCAATTGATCATTAAGATTATTTCCATTCACATTAGCAACAACTGAGATTTAAATAAAGTGAGTTTAATGTACCTCTACAAATAATAGTGAAGGTGGGATTAGAAATTTAGACTACCTGAATCTAGACCTGGACTTGTAGTCACTATGGAGTTCTAGAGGACAGAGCAACCAATTTTTTTTTATTTCTCATAAAAGCAGTTATAAGTAGGGTACCTGCACAATGAGCATTTGTATACCTAACCCTGAATTGTACCCCACAATTTCAAAATAAAAATTAAAAGAGAAGAAAAGACAGTTATAAGTATCCAATAAGTATCATTTAAATAATTAATAAATGAATTTGTGTAATGGATTTAGTGAACTAGCTTTTAGTATACAGATGTTCAAAACATTCATGAAATCTCAGAATAGATTCCTCTGTTTGCTTAGATACAAGTAAGTTGAATTATCTAGGTGACAGCATGTTAATGTTCATATTGCCTTTTGAGTTCTAACTTGTCAGTCTCTGTGTCAAACTGGGCCCCAAAATAGCACTTGCAAAGATTATCATTGCAACAGGCAGCCAGGGTATGCCACATGGATGCAGATAAGCTAAATTATCAAGTAGTTGGCAAGGTGAATAAAACTGCTATTCATTCCATTTACATTTTTCAATGTGTACAAAATAATTTTTGCAAGCATAAATCAGAGGACCCTGTGGGGTGAAACAAGTAGATATTAGAAAGCATCTAATAGACAGTTTTTTGGCAGAGGACAAAAGACTAACCCTTCATTTTGTTCAGGGAATTCTGGGGCATTTACAAGGCCCTGGGGAGAAAAATCATAATGGCAGGAAAAAAAATAATAAAATGACCTTTCAATCTCATCAAAAACCAGAAAGGAGGGCAACCCCCTCGGGTTCCCTCCCACTGTGGGAGCTTTTCTGCACTCTCAATAAATCCTGCTTTCTTAAAAAGAAAAAAAAAAAACCCAGAAAGGAAACCATTAACATCTTTTAAATTCTTAAATATGATAATAGGACTTAGTGAGGAGCAGTGTTTCCCATTCAGAGTAGCACAAAGTTTAACTTTTCGTCAAGCTCATCTAACTCCACTCTTTTCTCTTCCCCTAACATCCTTGTTTCTAGATGAGCTCATTGCTGGCTCTCCTTCCTCTGCCCCGTACATACCATTTCCCTCTCTGTGCCATGTGGAAAATAATTATATGCTTCCTCACTTTATCCTCAGAGTCTCTCAAATGAAGTCCTTTCTGGACACAACAGGCAACACATTTGTAATCCAAAAAAAGACGCAAATATTCTCAAACAATATATGTACATTTAATAATATTTCTATTACCTCCCTTTAGCAGCAGAGTTGGAGCATTTACAAATTTCTTGGTTTCCTTTAGTTTATACTCAGGTCTTCCTGAGTGCTACAGTTCCTAAATGCACTGCCTCCATGCCCCCTCAGAATGAAGTTATTCATTTTCTTAGATGCAGAAAGAGTTGTCTGCTGAAGGCCCTTCTCAGGCCTTGATGTTGGCCAAAGGGAGTTGTCTTGTCCAAGTTATGCCCCTCTCTGACAGTTCCTATGCAATGACTAATTGAGATGGAATACAAAAGCCTAGACTTCTTGTCTTAATTCAGAACACCTGTCAAGAGCCAGCTAGGTTTCAGCACTCCCATGGAAATGGCTGATGATGGTTGTAACATTCATTGCTTCTAATCCATTGCTGTTTCTGAAATCATTCACTAATGAACACCCTGAATGCAAATCTCTCTCTCACAGCCTATTTCCTAGAAAACCCGTTAAAACACTAAATGTTTGCTGCCATGAAAAAAATATACATTCTTTTGAAGCAATTCTTTCTTTTTTTAGTGCTCCTTATTCTCTCTCTGGGGGCTTTCTCCCGTAGACTTACTTTGGGTATATTCCATAAGCATCATCTCTTATGGAATAAACACTTCCACATTCCTTTACTCTCATCAGAGTGAAGTAAAGTACAAAGCTCTTCCTCTTAGCCCACTTTGAAACCAGCATATGCCTTCTTCTGTAACTCTGCCACCAAAGTCCAAACCCATTCCAGATGTCTAGGTCAATTTAGAACTTTACAAGTTTCTTGTGAAATTTAAAAATCTGAATGCCCTAAAAGACTAAATTTAAGCCACTCTCAAGAAGTTAGACTCTAACCAGACCATTCTTTACACCAAGCTTGGCAATCTCAGAGTAACCCAGAATATACTCCTGTGAGACCATTAGATGCTCAGGTGACAGCTTTGGTTTGGTCAGTGGTCAAAGCTACACCCACCTACTTGAAAATGGAGTTTTCCTGAAAGATTCAAGTAAATATCAAGTAAATTTTCAGCTATTGTAAAAAAATTATAGATCTTGAGATTTCAAATAAGAAATTTAGGGGGCTGGACCTAAAAGAGGAAGAAGAGCCTCATTCTCTTTGGGTCTTAGGTTTTTAGCCTGAACTTTGAGGCATCTTTATGTTTATGTGTATTCCTAAAGGATTGGGATATACAGGTCTCTGCCACAAGAAAACAGCTGGGAAACTACAGAGGGAGACATCCTATGTAAGAGGCAGTCATGACATTGAGATGTGAGGCTTAGACTCAGCTGTAGTGTAAGAAATGCAGGGAAGACTCTGTATCCATGCTTAAACCAAGATGGCATAGTGAAAAGCAACATCCCTGGGGTCAGTGTGGAGAGCAGTGGCCTGAGAAAGGTCCAGAGCCCCCAGAACTGCTGGAGGAGATGAGGCAGTGTTCAGAGCCCCAGACTTGCTGCAGGGAATAGGAAGAAGCAGTTCGGAGATATGCAGCAACAGGACAGAAGGCTGTAGTGGAGCTGAGATCAGCAATGTGGATAACGATCTGGAGAAACCTTCTGATGTCCTCCTTTGAAGAGTGCAAGAGGTATTATAGGGGAGAGGGTTCTTGTAGAAGATGCTGTCTCCCTCAGGCACACAAGAGCCACACAATTGGTGGAATAGAAGTACCACAGCTAAGGTGACCTTACTTGTACTTCCATGTTGGTAAAGTCTGGGGGATTCATATTGCTCACATACTTTCCAAAACCAATGCAGTTTAATTATTCTGCCCACTGCTAAACAATAGTTCTATTTATTTTTTTCATTTGTATTATTTGACATAGGATGACTCAGCCAGGCAGTTGCACAAAATCATCAGTTGATTCACCCCTTGGATGTTGACCTCCACTACCCAGAATAGAACAAAAAGTATGGAAGATGAAGAGTAGATCATAGGATATGGCAGAAGAGAAACAATCCAGGATCTGTGTGTGCTATGAACAGTCAGGCTACAGTTTTGTGGTGAAGGGTGGCAGCTTATAATCACTCACTACTTTTCTCTATGGCAAGTGCCCTCACTGTCAGCCCCGCAGCCAGGCTACTGGGCCTTCCTACCCACCCACCAGCCTCTGTCTTTGACATGCCAAAAGCCATGAAAGAGTGGAAGTCAGGAAATATCAAACATTGTGCTTCAGGGACCAATGAAATACGGTACTGAGAGAGGAAATATTCCTCTGGCTGGCTAAGCAGATAGAAAGGGAGGGTCTCAAGGAGAAGTAACACCTGCAGGAACACCCCTGCACCATCCCTGTTATGTAACTAGCAATTGAAAATGTGGTTAATATGGTTAAGAACATCCTCTTAAGCCAGGATGTTTTATGCAAAGGGATGCTTTGTCATTCGGGACAGGCACAATAACTCAACTAAATGTCCTAACTTGACCTAAGTTTATTATAATACCATTAGCATGACATTAGCATTGCAGCTTAACCTCCCCCCTACCACCTGTGGGCTTTTCTATGGTTCTTATGAGTAATAATCAAGATGGAGTAACTTTGGACAAGGGCACACATGTACATTAAAGGCTGGGACCAGGAAACAGGAAGTTGAGAGGTGGGAAAGATGCAAATGAGAAAATCACCCCTAGAAAAGAGAAAAAACCACACAGCATTCCTCCACTGCCAGTAACCCATATTGGGTCCCTTCCCTTTTCTTGAGAGCTTTTTGTTGTTTAATAAACTCCTTCTTCATTGGTTCTTCAGTGTCTGCACTCCTTAATTTTCTTGGTCGTGAGTCAAGAACTTGAAGATCTAGGCTGACAGTGCAGTTGACAATTGCTACAACAGTGTTGTCAATTTTTTTTCAAGTAAAGATGACAGAAGAAAAAAAATACCTATGATGTAGTAACACAATTATTTCACAAGGCATTAGATATTTTAAAATCAGAAAATGGAAAGGAAATCATCTCAAGAAAAGGGCTATCTTTTAAGCCGAAAGAACATTAAATATTTCTAAATGATTTAATTTTTTCTATTTATTTAAGTTTTCATTCAATCTTGAACTGTTGCTACCCATTCAGTAGTGACAATTCAACAGAATTAACAGGTAATACCAATTAATACCACTTATTAGACAGTTTCAGGGAAGAGCTGTGTGTATTCAGATAGCAGCAGGCCCAGAATAATGCTCCCGTTAATGATATGTGTTACTTCTTACAGAGGAGTGGTTGGAAATATATCTTAACTCACAATAAAATTCTGCAGTGGTAGCCAGTTCAGGCAGTCCATCAGGAATCACATTTTGCTTTATTAATTCAATCAATGAATGTATGTTCCAGTCATTGTGCTTTAAACCAAGGATCTTTTAGTGCAAGTCCTGCCAAAACTACCTCTGGGAGCTACCTAAAGCCAACGACTAGCTTAGTTTATATGTCTACTCAGGAGTTACAAGCATAACTAAAACATTTTCACTAGAGGGTCTTTATTTTTTTATTTTTATTTTTAGGGGGAAAATGATGGATTAGAACTGGAACATCGTCAAGGCCTGTTACACTTCTAAAATATAAAGTTTTTGAAAACACAAGAATCAGAACTTGATGGTATTTATGATCATTGTTGGATTTGTCTCAGTATGCATAGCAGTATAGCAGCCAAATCTAAAAATCCCTTCATTAATTAATTTTTCCAACACCAGAATATGTGATTAGAATCCCAGAAAAAAAAATTGAGGTAGGAAATTGAAAACCACAAGAAATTTTGGAGATTGAAGATTATTTAAACCCTACCTTGATGTTGTGGGTGGGGAGCAATTCAGTAATTGCCCTCCTCCCATTTTATTTTCTCTTCAACTTGGAGAAGTCCCATATTTCCATTTTGCCTGCCTTTGTTTAAAAAGATGACTGACCTTGTGTCTTTAGTTGGGTTTACTATTTGTGTGAAAGCTTTAAGCTCTTTACAAAGAAAGGACATTCATAAGAGATACAATGTATTCATAAGGAAGCATAAATGCCCTTCAAAAACAGAAAGAAAAAACAGAGAATACAGGATATTATCTTTTTTTCCAGCTTTACTCTGGAGTTCAGGAGACACCATTAGAGCAAGCACTTTTTCTTTCTTCCCAATTTGGTCACTGAGCTCTCAGTGGCAAATATTAGTGTCTTGCAATTGTGGAGCATTAGAGAAGGGGAAGGTGTCTCTTGTCCTCGATGTGTGCTTTCACTTTTCCTACAGCTTACAACTAAGCACAAGGATAAAAGCAGCTTCAAGATGAATTCAATTTTCCTCTCTATCCCTTTATTGTGGCTGCATTGTGGGAATATAAAAACATTTCTCCCATTATAATATAGGGCAAAGTCTAGTGAACTGGAAACAGAGAGAGAACATACATGGAAGACTTTATCTGCAAGGTAGGGCGCTCGTGTCTAACACATTCTACTCTCCACAGAAGTGCATGTAGGGAATTAATTAGATTCTACTTCCGCAGCAAGTCTGGAGAATAATAGGAGGGAAAACAATGTCCAAGCAATGTTTTTGATAGAGAAGGAATGAAAAAGAAGTGAACATCTTTTTTTTTTTTTGAGTTGGAGTCTCACTCTGTCGCCCAGACTGGAGTGCAGTGGCCGCTCCGGCCACCGCAGCCTCCACCTGCCGGGCTCCGGCGATCCTTCCGCCTCCGCCTTCCGAGTAGCCGGAATTACAGGCATGCGCTACCACGCCCGGTTAATTTTTTTGATTTATTGTAGAGGTGAGGTCTCGAACCCACGGGCTCAGGCAATCCACTCACCTCAGCCTCCCAAAGGCGCGGGATTACAGGCTGAGCCACCGAGCCCGGCTAAGTGAACATCTTTTAAAATGAAAACATTAACATTAAATAATCTTGAATATCCATGCAGAGCTAAATACAGAAAATAGCACTTGCCTGCCATCTGATATTTGTTTATAGGAAAACCCACAATAGTACTGTTTATATTAAATGTCAAAATCCACTATCAAAGATGCTGTTTGTACCGCCCTTAAACCACATAACTTACCCAAATAGGCAAGCACCTAATCAAATGTTTAAACAAAGTTGATAATTTTTTTTAAAATAGAGGGTACACAGAATACATTCCATTCCTAATGAATCAAGGACTTATTTGTTAAGGTTCCCTTACCTCAAATTACCACCATGAGTTTTCTTCTGTTGTGGAGTCATGGGCAGTATAGGAGGCGCTTAAATGAAAAGTTCAGAGGGCTATGTTGAAGTGCATTTAAACATTATGACCTGCAAAAGATGACAATGTCACAGTACTATGAGTTTCTGAGGAATTTTCTGCCATTTTTTAAAAGAATGCCAGGAATTACTACTTGAACTGACTTTAAAAGAATGCCAAGAATTACTACCTGAACTGACAACACTCAGACAAAAAAAAAAAAAAAAGAAAGATGCTCATAAAGCAGTCACATAACAGCAGAAATGTCAGTACTAAGAACCAGAACATTTCTGGAATTTCCTCTATTATGTCCAACCTGGGATTAATACTTAAAGCATCATCCCCAAAATTAAAAAAAAAAGTCATTCGGATACATAATTAAATCCATAGGCATTCGATTTATAATCTAGTGGGGGATTTGGATGCGTGTGATGAGGACAATACATTCTTGCAACTTAGATATGGACTTCTTATCCACTGGCTTAGAAGATACTATATCCCTGCATAATCAAATTGCTAGTGAGTGTACTTTAAGAAGTAAAATGGCCACCATTCTGACAGGTAATGCACCTTGCAGTGCATTTTTAAAGAACAATATAATTACATTCACATTGTGATGCATTGGAAAGCCTTGTCATTTTCTTTTTTTCCTTTTCTTTTTTTCTTTTTTTGAGTCGGAGTCTCATTCCCGCTTCCAGGCTGGAGGCTGGAGTACAGTGGCATGCTCATGGCCACCCCAGCATCAACCTGCTGGGCTCAGGCGATCCTTCCTCCTCAGTCTTCCGAATAGCCAGAACTAAAGGCGCACACTACCACACCTGGCTAATTTTTTTGATTTATTGTAGAAACGAGGTGTCACCAAGTTGCCCAGACTGGTCTCGAACCCTGGGCTCAGGCAATCCTCTTGTCTGGGTCTCCCAAAGCGCTGGGATTACAGGCTTGAACCACTGCACCCAGCTGCCATTTTCTATACAGAGAATGGTCTAAGCTTTTTCCTTGTTTATAATCACTTTGGATTGTTCAAATGCATCAAAAATCCACCAGTCCTTGTTGCCTTACATTGCTTTTTGCATAAAATCATTATGAAGCAATTAATGAGGTTTAGGTTTTTTAAAAAAATCCACTTTCAGAACAAGTGCTGTGGTGTCTATATGCCAAGTAAAGTGAGATTCTTGAAGTTAACTTACAAGTGAATGCATATCATTTTCAATTTCTGACTACAGTTTCTTTTTGAAATATGAGAGCATGTCTAGGAGATTTTAATATGTTTTAGTCATGCTGAACTTACACAGTTTGCACAGTTTTTAGTCCTTTTAATTTGACAACAGAGTAACTGCCGGCTTAATAATTATAATGAATAATTTCCTATATGTGTGTGCCAATGGAAACCTTCAGAATATTAAAATCACCTGGGTAGGTTTTAAAATAGGAATATTGGGAACCCACCCCAGATCCATCAAATCAGAATCTTTGACAGGGAAGAGTTTAAGGTATTAATACTTTTAGAAAGCTTCCCAGATGATATAAATATGCAGTTGAAGTTATTCAGTTCAGCAATTCTTCTTACTTTCAAGGAGGGAGATAATGCACGTTGATGTTGTTGTTGCTGTTGTTATCATCCATCTAGAGAGTCATATTTAGTGCATTGGAAGAAAGTTTCCTCAATATGAGAGCGGGGATCACTATGTCATAAATTTTTCCAATCTATCCATGAAGTACTTTGTTTATTCTTTATTTAATTTCAAGAAGGCAAACTTCTAAAAGTATTAAATCCAAGATAAAGCTATATCTTGTCAGGCTGTGAGCCTCCTCCTTCCAGGCCTAACCAGAGTACCATTCACTAGACCACATTTGCTAATGGACATCCTAAGTAGATTTTGCTGTAGGCAGAATAATGGCCCCAGTAAGATGTCTATGTCCTAAACCCCCAAACCTGTGGATATGTTACCTATACTACAAAAGGGAGTTTGCTGCTGTTATTAAGTTAAGGATCTTGAGATGGAAAGTTTGTCGTAGATTACCTACAAGGTCCCAATGTAATCACAAGGGTTCTTATCAATGAAAGAAGTAAGTCAGAAACATTGCTGACTTTGAAGATAGAGGAAGATGCCATCAGCCAAGGAATGCAGGCAGCCTCTAGAAGCTAGAAAAGCCAAGGACATTTTTTTTTCCTCGAGTTTCTATAAAAAATACAGTCCTATTGACACTTGAGTTTAGAACTTATAACCTCCAAAACTGTAAAGCAATGAATAGTGTTGTTTTAAGCCACTAAATTTGTGTTAATTAATTATTTTTTTTTTGAGTTGGAGTCTCACTCTGTCACCCAGACTGGAGTGCAGTGGCCGTTCCCGGCCACCGCAGCCTCGACCTGCTGGGCTCCGGCGATCCTTCTGCCTCAGCCTTCCACGTAGCTGGAATTACAGGCATGCGCTACTACACCCGGCTGATTTTTTGATTTATTGTAGAGATGAGGTCTCGCTGCCCAGGCGGGTCTCGAACCCGCGGGCTCAGGCAATCCACTCACCTCAGCCTCCCAAAGTGCGGGATTACAGGCTGAGCCACCAAGCCCAGCTTGTGTTAATTAATTATAGCAGCAACAGAAAATCAACATGGGACCAGAGGCAGTGGCTCACGCCTGTAATCCCAGCACTTTGGGAGGCCAAGGTGGGAAGATTGCTTGAGCCCGGGAGTTCGAGGCTAGCCTGGGTAACATAGTGAGACCCCATCTCTACAAAAAGAAAATCCAAAAATTAGCTGGGCATGGTGGTGCACACCTGTAGTCCCAGCTACTCAGGAGGCTCCAGCCTAGGAAACAGAGTGAGGCCCAGACTCAAAAAAATAATAATAAATAAATAAATAAAAAGAAAACCAATATAGGCATGCTGAATTACCTCTAGCATTGTGAACCTAAAGACAACTTCTACTTTTCTCTGACTCTAGCACTCATTCATTCATTGATTTAAGAATAACTTAAGTAAGCATTGAGAACACAGATCTAAAAACAACGTGCTTGCCCTCAAGGAGTTTACAGTTAAGCGGAGGTATAAAAAAAAACAGTAAAACAAAAGACATGAATTTTTGGCAGTGTGCTATGGAGTGCCTTGTCCAGGATATTGCAGTTGTAAAAGTTTGCTGGAGGAGATGACCTTTGTCCTGTTTCTAGAAGGATGAACTATAGAAACAGTTAAGGAGAATTGACTGAGGTGGAATAATTGGAATGTTGTAGACTCAAAGTATAAGTAATGGATATAAGTAAATCATTAGGAATAGGCAATAGGTATAAGCCAACCGCACTTATGACTGAAGCTTAGATATAAACTAAGCAGTGCTGAAATATGAGACAGTCATTCTTCACATACCACTCAGCCATGGTTCAGCAACACCACGAGAGTATGCAGCGTATGCATTTTGCTTAAAGACTGACTCATCCCAAAATTTAGAAAAGCATTTCAGTAACACCCTAATGTAGTTATCACCAAGGACCTTGATCTTGATGTAAATTGGACTTCCCGTAGGTCTAGTTTCCCAGTTTCCCAGACATGTTTAGATGGAGCGCACTCTAAATTACACCAAGGCTGAGAAAACTGAAAACCCATCTCATGACATAAGCCCCCAGTCTGGTCACATTTCTTGTTCTATGATGCTATGAAGACTGAATACATTCTGAATCACGTGGGCCAGGGTGGAAGAACTCCCCTACCCTTACCCAGTCTTGCCAGACAAATAGTGGGATTAATGTAATGTGAGGAACTGAATTCTGCAAATAACTATAATCAATTCAATATTTTAAATAGGAAGAAAATGAAAATTCGGAGGGGTGTGTGTGTGAATGTGAGTGTGTGTGTGTGTGTGTGTGTGTGTGTGTGTGTGTGTGTGTGTGTAATTTTGCTCTCACCTCTTCTATTTTTTTGAATCAGGATTTCACTTTGTCGCCCAGTCTGGAGGGCAGTAGCACGATCATGGCTCAACACAGCCTCGACCTACTGGGCTCAGGCGATCCTTCCACTTCAGCCTCCCGGATTCTTCCACTTCAGCTGAGACTACAGATGTGTGTCATGACATCTGGCTAACTTTTTTTTTTCAATTTTTTTGTAGAGATGAAGCCTTGCTATGTTGCCTAAGCTGGTTTTGAACCCCTGGGCTTAAGTGGTCTTCCCTCCTTGGCCTCCCAAAGTACTGGGATTACAGGCATGAGCCAATGCGCCTGGCCTGCTCCCACCTCTTCTAAGCTGGTGAAACTCTTAGAAATGCATGTCTTACATTGGCTTACATTTTTTCCTTTCCTCCAGCTAACTTATCTCCTGCCTCAAGGCCCAGCTTCTGTGATGACCATCAAGCACGCTGCAGGAAGATGAGTTAAGAGGGACTCTCAGTAGAGCATACCAGAATCTCAGTCTGAAACCTTGAAAATGGTTTTCGGTAGAACCATTTTTGACGTATCCCATCTTACTTTATTTCATTTGTTATTACTTCTATTTTTTGTGCATAGGTTTCCCCTGAGGGAATATAAATTACTTGAAAGGAAAACTTAGTTTCTACACCTTTACTCTGCTACAGTCAGTGATTATGGTACATTTAATAAGTCCTTATTAAAGGTCTTTTCATGTAACAAATCCAAAGTCCCTGGAGGAGTTTAGGCAGTTTTTGGTGATGCAACATTAAATAAAAAGGGAATTTCAAGCCCCTTCCAGCAAATTAAGATTTGAATCACGTCAGGCGTGGTGGCTCACACCTGCAATCCCTACACTTTGGTAGGCTGGAGCAGGAGGATTTCTTGGGCCTAGGAGTTCAAGACCAGCCTGGTCTCATCAAAGACCTCATCTCTATAAAAACAAAAACAGCTGCCAGGTATGGTGGTGTGCACCTGTAGTCCCAGCTACTTGGGAGGCTGAAGCAGAAGGATCACCTGAGCCCAGGATGTTGAGGCTGTGGTGAGGCATGATCGTGCCCCTGTTGGTGACAGAGTAAGACCTTGAATTAGATAGATAGATAGATAGATAGATAGATAGATAGATAGATAGATAGATAGATAGATAGTAAGATTTGAATCAATTCTGGGTTTTGTGCTTATTTTCTCCTTCAGAAATGCACCTTTTGTAGCGTTAAGACTTCTAAGACAAAAATGCATTTGGTACCTGATTCCTTCGTCGCAAATACTTTTATCCTTTAATCGCAGCTTCATCCAGAAAAAAATTGAAAACAGGCTTGCCCATCCTGCATGAATACATCTTCTTTGATTTTAAGGTATTATGATTCAGCAAAATTTTCCCACCACATGGCTGCTATCCTGGCATAGTCAAAATTCTCAGTGGGAATATATGAAACAGTCAAGTCAATATCAATAGAACTCAGAATTTTCTTATGTCCTCCCCACTTGGTTATGATGGCACTTAAGGGTCTAAGGGAATTAGAAAGTATAGGCAACCAGGGACTGCTAGTTATTGATTCCAAGTTAACAACTCAAAAGATTTTAGATCTCCACAATACTTTAGAAATCATTTTGTCCCTGTCTTTCCTGTTATGGACGATGAAACCAAAATTTAAATAAGTTAACTGACTTGCTCAAGAGTAAACACTGTACACTTGCAGAGGTAGGACTAAATTCTGAGTTTCCTGATCCTTCTCAAGAAATGTTCCACTTCACCCAAAGTATTAACTTATATTCAATATCTGTTTAGTGCTCCTGCTATGAAACTGGGAAGTAGATGATGGGTTGTTTTTTTATGGATACAAGCTGGGTGTTCCAGTTAGCTACTTACTACTGTATAATAAAGTCCAAATCTCAGTGGCTAAATTTTTCAACACCCGTGGTTCTTCAGGCTGTGGTACCTCAGAATGCTGCAACCACTATGCAGCTGAGGATGAAGTCCTGTGAAACCTTCATTCGTATCTGGTGCCAAGGCTTGGATAGGTAAACAGCTGGAGGCTGGTCAGGCATCTGCTTCTCTTTGTATGGCTAGTGTGGGCTTCCTCGCAGAATGAAGTCTTAGGGTTTCACTATTGCCATAGAGTTTGACTTTTCCTAGAATAAGTTTTCCAAAAGTAAAAACTGCAAGGCATTTTCCAGCCTCAGGAGTCCCAGAATGCTACTTCTCATATTTTCTTTTACATTCTATTCTATTCATCAAGCAATAGATTCATGCAGATACAACCTTTATTTTAATATTTAGTAATATATAATTTATACTTCACAACCCATTTCTGTTCTTAGTCAAAAGCTGAGGAAAAAACATGCGTCACCTAGCTTTTTGTGTTAGTTACAAAAAGTAACTAAGTGGGTGGAATAACAGAGACTGTGGGACCATCTTTAATCTACTTTTTACATGTATTTTAACAAGTTACTTTATATAATTAATATTTTGTCTTTAACTTAATTTTAAAATAAAATTTTATTTATCAAATGCATTTAATAATAAATTTTTATTTAATAAAATAAAAATATTTTATTTTAATTTTTAAAACCCTGGAATAGTAAAATTCAGCCATTATACAGTAAAAAATGGGAAAAAATTAGCAGTTTATCTATATATGGAGATATCTCCTATCCCAAAATTGTTCAAAGGCCACTCTGAATGGTTATTCCCACACCACTAATTTGTTTACCTTTATTAATACAGATAAGCCTATAGTTGATATAAATTTTTAATATGGAATTCTTTTCTTTTTTATAATTATAGACCCATTAGTTTGCTAAACATTCAATATAAAACACATGCAGTTTCCTCTTTGATAAATTGAAAGCTGAGGCTTTTCCAATCAGTGTTCTACATTGGGAGCTGACAAGTTACAAATACAGTATTTCTCTATTAAAATGTTATATTTTTAACTAACTCATGAAAAATGTGTAACTAACACAAAAAACTAGTTGACACATTTTTTTTCTTCAGCTTTTGACTAAGAACAAAAATGGGTTGTGAAGTATAAATTATATATTTATACAGAGGTAACAGATATAAATATTATTTGATTTTCTATGGCTGATAAGCATATATGTCTTTTACCTTTACTCATATTCTTTGCATACCAAGAACATAAATGATTTCTGTAATAAAAAATAATAAACATTTAAAGAAAGAGGTATAGATAAATTTTCAGAATTTTTTTCTGAAAACAGAGACTTCTATATTTAACTGTTTGCTCTATGATTACCAAATATTAAAATGAATCACATATAGTAACTGAAACTAAAATGTACACATTATAACATATATTTTGGAGATTGGAAGATAAATTACATGGATCAACCCTAGATATGCTACGAATGTTCTACTAAAATAGAAAGTAGTAATAGTTAAGATACTCATCAAGATATATAGATAAACCGGGCTCAGTGGCTCAGCCTGTAATCCCTCGCCTTTGGGATGCTGAGGTGAGTGGATTGCCTGAGCCCGCGGGTTCGAGACCCGCCTGGGCAGGCGAGACCTCATCTCTGCAATAAAATCAAAAAATCAGCCGGGCGTGGTAGCGCATGCCTGTAATTATGGCTACTTGGAAGGCTGAGGCGGAAGGATCGCTGGAGCCCAGCAGGTCGAGGCTGCGGTGGCCGGGAGTGGTCACTGCACTCCAGTCTGGGCGACACAGTGAGACTCCAACTCAAAAAATATATATATAGATAGATAGATAGATAGATAGATAGATAGATAGATAGATAGATAGATATAAATTGCTAGACTCTGTAGCATTAAAAACTGAGATCATCACCACTCCTTTAAAAATATGTTATTATAAAGCATCCAAAATATCTCTTAAGAAATATTTTAGTGTAGTAGATAAAGAATTTTCTCAGTTTATGCTCGAGCAGAAGTGATGCAGTTTTCTGGTAAGACTTATGACATGGAAAGACAATCCCGGCTGCAAAAATTTATAGCTTTCCTTGGTTGTCAAAACCAAGGACCTGGATTAAGACATTTTCCAATTAAAGGGTATGATATCAAGGCTACTTCAGCCCAGCTTTTATCAGAAACTCAGTTAAGAGAAGCAAGATTCGAGGACCTGACTGACCCACAAACCAATTTCCATCCTTCAGACATCTGAGTGTCAGAGACCCCCATTCCTCTCATCTTCACCCTCCCTTCACAAACAGTGAAATGCTTTCACAGTACTATGTTTTGAATGATGTCACATCACGGGGCCTGATAAGAAAAACTCTATGTATATCCATGTTTTATTTACTCTAAGATACTACTGACATGGTCATGTGCTATAGTACTCACTTTGTCCCATAGAAAGAATTTTCTCTCTCAACACAGTTGTGATTTTCCTGAATAACTGGCATATTTATGTCAAGGTTAGTGTGCAATGGTGTGACTTTTGTGTTTTATTCCCTTTCATGGGTGCTAGAAAACTGAGAACTAAATTTGTGCCCCACCTCAAGAAGAGTATAGGACATCACACCACACACTAGGTGCAATGATCTCGTTCTTGGCTTCCTTTTCGTTACCTATTCTTATTTTCTGCTTGCCTCAGGCCTTTCTAAATTTTGACCTTAAATTTTCATGGTGTTCTGTACTGGATTTAAATTTTTTTAAAAAGAGGAAAGAATATATTAAGCCAAATACTCACTTACTGTATGACTTATTTTATTTTATTTTATTTTTTGAGTTGGGGTCTCACTCTGTTGCCCAGACTGGAGTGCAGTGGCCACTCCCAGCCACTGCAGCCTTGATGTGCTGGGCTCCACCAATCCTTCCCCCTCAGCCTTCCAAGTAGCTGGAACTTGGAACTACAGGTGCGCTACCACGCCCGGCTAATTTTTTTGATTTATTGTAGAGATGAGGTCTTGCCAAGTTGCCCAGGCGGGTCTGGAACCCATGGACTCAGGCAATCCACTCACCTCAGCCTCCCAAGGCACGGGATTACAGGCTGAGCCACCGAGCCCGGCTTGTATGACCTCTTAATGCTCACTTACTGTATGACCAAGGCATGCTCTTATCCCAAAGTGAACCGTGTTTAACCGACTGTAAGAATAAGTCCAAAAACCAGTACTGAAGGATACGGGCTAGATTTAAAAGAATATGTTTTGTGAGTGTAAATCAACAATAGTTTGTAAATAAGAGGAAGTCCTAAAATCTGGGCCCTTTTGTTGATGTTACCAGCAAGTCGGCAAGTGTTCCTTGTTGAGAAGATAGAGAAAGCATTCATAGGTATGAGTTTATGAAGAGAATTGCCAATAGTCATTCTGATAAAACTGTATAACATTCTTTCATAGTAAAAAATAATGATTGGACCCTAATTTGATGTCTTCAGGTGTTTTTCTCATAAATAATTCAGTTATATTATTTTAATGAATACTGTCAATATAAATTTGTTATGTATCTTTTAAAAAATCATCACTGGTTTCTTTCACAATTACAAGTTTGATATTTTTATAGGTATCATACAACAGAAATTAATAATAGAACCAAATATCAAGGAAAATAAAAACATACAGAAAGCATATTGCCCATGCAGGAGAGTTCTGTTTTGTTTGCTTTATGCTCCAGACTTTCCACTGTGTCTGTCTAGACTGTGAAAAACAATCTTTCTACTGTCATAAATATAGTAGAGAAGATGTATGTATATATGTTTGTTTTTCGTAACTTTATAGCTTATAGTATGCTGACATAAACATTGCATGGCTCTATTGCATAATTTAATTTGCAATAAAAATCTTTGGTTTTCTATGCCATCCTCCATCTTGCCATGTTTCTATCTTAGAGCAAATAAAGAATGCTCCAGTTAAATTTCTTAAATCATCTTGTTTGGGGCTATCTTAATAAAACCAATAATTGGAAGGCTGCTAATGAATTCAACTATGTTCCAAATTACCACCAGTATTTAGCTGGTAAAACGAACAATACTTATTGATGTATGGCTAGGGATTGGTGGAAACTATTTACCTTGAATTACATGTTGATTTTAAGTATTTTTCATTTGGGAAGGCAGCAGAACTAAAGGTATTGAGCACAAAAAGCTCTGAAGACTTTGATTCCTCAAAGTATTTCCTAGACTGTTAGCCAGATGAAGTTTTCATTTTATTTAATCATGCAACATTTTATGTAATCATGTAGCATATCAAACTTTCGTGAGTTTTTACATCAAAAGTAGTTGGAACTTATGTATTCTCTTAAGGGCAGAGATCCTTGGGGTCTTACTACCGTATTCATTTGACAGATAGAAATTCTAAACAAAATAAAACCTATTTAGTCATGATTTTTCTATCAGTGAGAGAGTAAACCAAAGAATATCTCTTTACACAATTTTAATTCCAAAGAGAAACTCTGTGTATTGCATGTTTTACACATGTTACTTAACTTAATCAGAAGGGACATTTCATCTGTAAGTGTACGTTCAGTAGTACATCTCAACATTTTGTTTTTATTCCTACAAGCTACTACTACTAGCTACCTTACAGGCATAAGCCTTATTAGAAAGGATTAAGCTTGAAAGAAGCCTATTGCTACCTGGGAAAGGCAAGTTCCTCTGGTCACTGAAAAAAAGAAAACCTCCTATAGAGAAAAATGATATTTCACAGAAAAAAAAAGCTTGACATTTCTACAGCTTTGTCTTATGTTTATTTCATATCCCCCACAGAAGTCTCAGGACACAAGCTGGTCTCAACCACAAGAAAGGAGCACAACGAACACCATCTTCTTTACTTAGTACCAGATGTGCTAAGAAAAAAGGCAGAGACTGATTTAAGTAATCTTTCCTCTCTTGCACATGGCTTCTCATTTTTTCCATCACCAAAATGTCTAGAAAAAATAAAGAGTCTCAATACATTATTCTTTTTTTTATTTTATTTTTGAGCTGGAGTCTCACTCTGTAACCCAGACTGGAGTGCTGTGGCACGCTCACGGCCACCCCAGCATCTACCTGCTGAGCTCCAGCGCTCCTTCTGCCTCAGTCTTCCAAGTAGCCATAACTACAGGCATGCCCTACCACGCTCGGCTAATTTTTTTTTTAATTTATTGTAGAGATGAGGTCTCACCAAGTTGCCCAGGCTGATCTCGAACCCATGGGATCAGGCGATCCACTCCCCTCAGCCTCCCAAAGTGCTGGGATTACAGGCTGAGCCACCGAGCCCAACCTAGAGATTTTTTATATCTACTCAAAATAGTACAAAGAATAGATTAGTATGTATAATGTGGTGAATGGAAATGAAGTGTATGAAACAGCAAAGATGGACATGTCATTGTCTATTTCCTGGTCATTCTTTCTATTTCAGTAGTAAATTTTTATCGCTTGATAAAAAAAATTTGTCAATTTTTGTCATTAGTGTGGGAGGTTTTGTGATATGAAGCTGGGAAAATTTTTTTAAACCACAAAAATTTTAAATTCTCAGTTGAAAAGGAGACTATTCCATGAAAAGATTAACCCCTATTTTGCATACAAAACAATTACTTTGAGGTGATTTATGGATTGCTAAAGGTCAAAAATTATCAGGGCTTGAAATAAATTAATTTTGTTAATTAAATATAAGACATCATAAATTTCTTCTTGGAAAGGCAATGGAATACTTGTTTTACTTGCAGCAATTAAACATCTCACATAAGAGTGACTGTATTTAACAAAAATGAATGGAAATGAAAGAATGAAAGTCCACATACTGGCCAAAAGGGTGCCTCAATGTAACCCCAGCACTTTGGGAGGCCAAGTCAGTGGATTGCTTGCACCCAGAAGTTCAAGACCCCAGCCTAGACAACCTAGCAAGACCTTGTCTCTACAAAAAAATTTAAAAATTAGATCGACATGATAGCATGTGACTCTAATCCCAGCTACTCAGGAGGTTGAGGCAGAAGGATCACTTGAGCCCAAGAGTTTGAAAGCTACGGTGAGCTGTGAACATACCACTGCACCCTAGGCTGGGTGACAGAGTGAGACCCTGACTCCAAAAAAAAAAAAAAAAAGAGAAAGAAAGAAAGAAAGAGAGAGAGAAAAGAAATGAAAATATAAAGTTCACATACTGACCCAAATGCACTCACATATTTAAATACCACCTTTTGACCAGACCACAACCAAATGAAGTAAAAATCATAGGTGCGTACATCCAGAACTTTTTAACCCAGAGTTTCAAACTTCATTTGTACTTGTCCTTCAACAACTCTGATGTTGGGATTGTTATGGATTGCAATCACAGTGGTTTCCAGGTGTGTAAAGACCAGGCTGTGGTCACACCAAATCTATCTCCATACGACTAGTTCACAGTGGAAATTAAATTATTTCGGGTCATATTGATAGCCTGTTATCAACAGAAATTCACACAGAATTTAGTTAGGCAGATGCCAAAATGTAAGACCAGTTGCTCCAGAGCCACATTCCTTATGGTTGTTCCTTCTCCCCATGTGGTCCAGATAAAAGTAATCTGGACCGAAGACTCCCAAGTATCTCAACACAAGTGGAAAACCGACTGCCATAGAAATTAATTCCTAAGTAGTAGATGGCAGGGTGCAAAGTGTCTTGGTATCTAGGATCTAAAATGCAAAGAAGTCTCTAACAGACTCAGTGGTGAAAGAGGATTCAAATGATCAAATGGATAGTACAAACTACAAATACATTTCAGTATTTAAAATAACCAAAGTATGAAGTTAGGGTTATGTGGCATTTTTTAAAAAGTCATGGTAGCATAATAAAAATGTGAGTTAAGTTTTTAAAAAAAGACTTTTTCCCCACAAATTTACAATAGATGAAGATAGAGATTTGCTCCATTTTTAAATTATTTATGCATAATAAGCCCATATCCAGAACTTGGATTGTGGTTATAGTCATATTTTATCTCACACAAGTATAGCAACATTTCTTGGGCAACATGAGAGGTTTTTATGACATTCTTGTTACTCTTGTTACTTGGGTTCCCTTCCACTCCGGGAGTTTTTCTATCCTCTCAATAAATCCTACTTTCTTAAACAAACAAACAAACAAACAAACAAACAAACAAACAGTGTTCTGTGACTTAGAACCGGAAATAAACTTCTGCTCAATAAAATTCCCTAATACTTGGGATTCAGAAAGATGGCATCACTGCTGTTGCCATTTGAATTTCTTTCTGAGCCTCAAAATAAAGTCTGTCTTTACCAGTCTGTCCTCTTCAAAAATCATCCCCCAAAACAATCAACTACAAACACTATAGTTGTACTTGTGTTCGAGGTATTCGCTTTTAATCTGCCTTTATGCATCAAGAAACTTATTTGTGGACATCATACAGGTAAAGTTTGGTGTCCTGAATTGTGCCTTGCATCTTTAAAATAAAATACATTTTTTTAAAAAAGAATCTTACACAGTCATAAAGAAGGACAAAATTATGGACCTCACAACAACTTGGACGGCTTGAGTCCATTATACTCTGTGATCTATCACAGAAACAAAGAGCTGAATACCACATGTGCTCACTCATAAGCAGATCCTGAACATTTATATACTACAAGAAAAGGATTGGCAGCAGCGGAACACTGCCAGGGGTGGGGGAGGCACATAACGTTGATAAGCATATCTGATCCTAAACCATACAAAGTGAGGATCAATGGGAGACCCAAACTTCACCTGTACGATGACCACTTATGTACCTAATTCTAAATTGTACCTCACATCCTTAAAATAAAAAGCATTTGTAGTAAAAAGGTCTTTGGCCAGTAGATAGGGATGTATGAGACTTCAAAATTGTGCCTAGTACATGTTCATTAGAAAATCAGTCAGAAAAGAACTGCAGTCCATGTGGTGGGAAGGAAGTGAAAAGTCTGAATTATGGCAACAGTAAAGGCAGAAAGGATGGTGCAGTGTGGGGATGCCATGAAAAGGCAGCCACTGGTAAGATGATAGATGACTCAAGATTTCCCTTTTCTTCCTCCCTCCCTCCCTCCCTCCCTCCCTTCCTTCCTTCCTTCCTTCCTTCCTCTCTCTCTCCCCTTCCTTCCTTCCTTCCTTCCTTCCTTCTTTCTTTCTTTCTTTCTTTCTTTCTTTTTCTTTCTTTCTTTCTTTTTTTCTTTCTTTCTTTCTTTCGATCTTTCTTTTTAATTTTTTATTTTAAAGATGTTGAGTACAATTCAGGGTTAGGTACACAATGTTCATTATGCAGGTACCCTTGTTAATGAGGTGTGCCCCCCTCCCCTGGCAGTTTCCCACGACTGCCAATATTTTTCTTATAATATTATGATAATTGTTCAAGGTTCGCTTATGAATGAGAACATGTGATACTCAGTTTTTTATGTGTTAGATCACGCCGTAGTATAGACTCTAAGTCCATTCAAGTTGCTGTCAAGTTCATAATTTGTGACTCAAGATTTTCTAGAGAGAGAAGATCAAAAGGCCTTGAACAGGACTTGTTTTAGGACTCTTGTATTTTAGATAGGTCCAAATAAAAGTTGGAATTCTTGTTTGGATTTTGTTTCCAAAAATAAGATATCTTTCCAGCAATGTTCTACGTAGTCCATGGATTTATGAGCATCACACACACACACACACACACACACACACACACACACATACACACACACATGTATGTATGTATGTAAAACAACTATAAAATCTGTTTCCAACTTTGATATCTCTTCTAACTTCCAGACCATAAATCCAACCATCTGTGAAGCTTCTACATTTCATCAATTGTCTCCAAACCAATGTCCAAATTTGAGTTTATTAAATTTACCTGAAACCTCTTCCTCTTCCTACATTTCTTCATCATCTCATCCTGCAGACCCAGACCAATGAATCCCACCATCAGTTATCTGTTTACCTAAGGTAAATAATGGGTTCTTTTTTGAATCCTTCCCATCTCCTGTCTTCCAATTCTACCCCCAAATGGTTGATTCTATCTGCTAAATAACATTTTAGTTTTTTTAATTTGAAAGACATGGGGCACAATTCAGGGTTAGGTATACAAATGGTCATCATTCAGGTAAGGTTTGGGCCTCACTTTGGTACCCCCTTCACCTGGTTTGAAATCAGGTAACCTTATTGATGAGGTGTGCCCCACCCCCTTCCCTAGCAGTTTCCCACTACTGCCAATCCCTTTTTTATAGTATTATGATAATTGTTCAGGGTCACTTATGAGTGAGAACCTGTGGTATTCAGTTTTTGTTTCTGTGATAGCTCACTGAGTATTGTAGACTCTTAATCCACTCAAGTTGCTATGAAGTTCATAATCTTGTTCTTCTTTATGGCTGTGTAATATTCCATTGTGTGTATGTACCACATTTTTTAAATCCTGTACACATTCTGTAAGCAGCACGGTTGTTTCCATGCTTTTGCTATTGTAAATAATGCTGCAATAAACATGCATGTGCAGGCATCTTCTTCATAGAGTGATTTGAGTTCCTCTGAGGATATTCCCAGAAGAGAGATTGCTGGGTCGCATAGAAGGTCAATTTTTATTTCAAGTCTATCCACTACTTTCCATTTCCTGCCATATCTCAACTTGAAAAGTTCCGTTAATAGTTCTTCATGGACTTCAGGATAAATTCCAAATCCCTAAGATGGTTTTCAAGGCCCTGTATGATCTAAATTCTTCCTGAACTTCCCACGTATCTCTGGCATCTCCTTCACCCACTCTGGATCCAGTCATGTTGAAGAATCTTATTACACTTACTCTCTCTCTCATTTCTGGGCCTTTGCATATGAAATTTCTTCTTGTACCCCTTTCTTCTTCTAAAAAAAAAATGTTATTCATCCTTTAAACTTCATTTTATTGTAAGTCACAGTGATGATTATTATTTATTAAACACCTCTGTTTGCTTGGCAATATACCTGAATTTTTTTCTTTGCACAGCAAATCCATGAAAGAAGTACATAAACTGATTGTTTGAAAATGAGGAAACTGAGGTTAAGTAATGTGCCTCTTAGCCACTATCTGTCTGACCTTCAAGAACTTGAGTTGGTTCTCTGTTTTTATGCTTCTGTGTCACCTGGTACACACTTCAGTTGTGGCACTTCTTAAGCTGCCGTCTCCTCTTTCCTATTTGTTATTTGTTCTGTTTCCCTTGCTAGAATGTCCTTACGTTCAAGAAGCAAATCTTATTCCACACCGTACTTCCCACCACTGGCAGCCATCACAATGGCTGCCACACAGAAGGCCTTCAGAAAATATATATTTATTGTATTGATACAATAATAAATAATTTTCTCTGAAATTAGCTCAGATTATCAGCACAGAAAAACTATTAGATTTTTACTACTTATTACCTATCCTTATACCCCAAGATTTCAAGGCTTTGTGGAATGCGATCATCTTTTCACAAAACTATTGGTCTTTCCAGAATCTGGTTTTTACTTCACTCTTTGATTCAAAATGATTAAAAAATTGAATTCATTCCAAAATGATTCCAAATGCACAGAATGAGGAACACACTGAAACTAAGTTACTATTTTGAAGTTTGTTTGAATTACGAGATAACCAAATTCTGCATAAACTACACTGGTAAAACAAAAGCTCCTTGTTCTTTTCCTTGACGCTAGCAACTCCTGCATTATTTAGTGAAAGAGAATCCGTTTACCAACCTGAGTCAAGTAACTTGCACTCATTGAGCAAAATCAGAAAAGGCAGGGAGTGATATTTCATACATAATTTCAGCATCTATTATCGTATATTATTGTAAAAAGAGACCTGTATAATCTGATCATATAACAGAAGACCACAGATCTAGTCATAGTATTGCAAGTTTGGAAATCTAAGCCAGTTAACCACTTGATGCTTTTAAAAATATAGAATGTGATACATTATTCCTTTTTTCCCTCTGATGATATTGAGACTATAAATAAAATAATATATGGAAGTACTTTTAAAATGGTATGGCAATTGTAAGAACGTGTACATTTTATTTCAGTGCCAATACTACTTTTATTCAAGTATGATCAGTTTATTCAGTTAGAATCATGAAGGATATGCCACATTTTGTATTACCAAGGGTCTATTAATTATTTATTGCCTATTACTTCTATACACCCAGTGTTTCACCCAGAAAATTTTGCTAATTTGTCTGTCAAATAGAAAAACAAATCAAGAATGACTCAAATAGATAAAAATGTAAATACCCACAAAACCAATCCTTTAAATTAGGGGGCGAATTTTACATTCAGTGCATGCAAGCAATCTTTTGTGAAATATTCTTTTATTTTTTTGTTTGCTATTAAAAACAAAACAAAATAAAAAGAATAACTTTCATTATCCAAGAAATGAATATATTACTTAGGTCCATATTTATACAGTTTAAGGACAATTTTCCAAAAAGTAAGCCATGATTCTCATACAAACATAAAATGAACATGTGATGAAGATTTTATTTAACTCATTAATTGATGTGGAAATCAGGCAGATGTTAAAACTAGTTAAACATTAGAGAATTAGAAGAACAGATATAAATACACACATATATAATTAGAAATGCTAATAAATGTAAAAGAGTTTAGTATCTTGTAGGGTAATAAAATGTAAACCTTGAAGTCATCTTTTCTACAGAGTATAAATCACTCTGAATAAGAATAATTTGCTTTACTCTCAGTTTCCTACAATTTAATATTTTACCCCTACAGAGTTATAAATTACTCCAGTCAACAGAAAGACATTCAGAAGTGCCTGCTCCTATAAAATCAGATAATTCTCCCAATGAACCAGTAGATAGTATCTAGCAGTTTATTGAAAGGACACCCAGGAATCTTTTCTGCCTGTTTTCAGGTTTGACACATTGTCTTTGATATTACCTATAGAAATAAAGGGAAAATGTGACTGGCAGAGACTTTGCTTCTTTAACACTTTTGTTCTTAAATGCCACAAGTTTAAACTTAAATGTTCAACAAATTAGAATCTTTACTTGTTTCAAGATGACAGATCCTAAATTTCTAAGACGAGAAAATGGTTTTAGAGTTAATTATTGAAAGAGTACCTGTAATGACCATATGAAGATAACATAAGTGAATCTTTCAGAGAAACACCTTGTAAAATAAATTCTAACACAGAGCATCACCTAAAATAAAGGTTTTGCAGCTACTGTTGTTGTTTATATATTTGACTTTGTATTCTCCATTTGTCCTGTGTTATAATATAATTGGGGTTTGGTTTTAAATTTTAGATTTTTCTTTCAATGTAATATTTGGTTATATTTATATGAGATCAATAATTTCAGTTTCATTCGTGTTTCCAGTTACCTCAAAACAGCACAATTAATTGGTTTTGCTTTCTCTCTTGCTGTAAAGTAAACTCCCTGCAGCAAAGGTGATTTTTTTAATTCAATGTACTCCCAATCCACCTGCTGAGCGGAAGAGCTCAATCAACAGCTGCTAAATGAATGTGTTGTCTAAACTGCAATCTGAATGGTCTCATAAATTACAAGATACCGAATTGATTTTACTCATTTAACTTTCATTCAATAAATATTATTTAACATTTTTACATATCACTTTATCACCACAATATATATTATCAGCATAATATATACATACAGTTAATAAATGAGTATAAAATTAAGAATATTGAGTCAATGAACAAAATGATAACTTTCATTCTGCATTTTTTTTCTGGTGAAAACAAGGATCATTTTTGAGGCTCAGCAACTGAAATAAAATTTTTGTTTCAATTATTCTTCTCTAGTTTTAATAGCTTAACAGTTAGCAAATCACTTGCTCATTACATTATTTCTAACACCCTCCCCCAAAAGTATATCACTGTAAAATTACAAAATAGAATCCATCTTGGTAATATCCTAGGTTTTTCCTTTTTCAGAATTCAGCTAAAAATGAAAGAATATATATATATGTATATATATATACACACACACACACATAGAGAGAGAGATTTTTTGTCTTTTATCAAATTTAAAGAATGCCATGGAATAAAGACAAAGTGGACCAATATTTTATATAGAGCATATCACAGTTGAAAATTTGAACTCAGAATGACAACACTTAACTCCTACAAAATTCACAGACTTAATAGAAAAATTAAATTAAATTTATTAGTTACAAAGATTGAAAGGCAACCTGATAGTCTAGAAATATAAATATACTTGCCTTAATAGCTCTAAGTTAGCAAATATATATAGCAATGTATTATATATTTGCTACATATAATATACATGTATATATAATCACTTCATTCCTTAAGCATCCATTTAATTTTGCCTAAGAAAAAACCTTAAATGTATATACAACAAAAAGAAAAATTTGCTATTTGTAGTTTAAAATATTTTTTAAATGTTTGTGTTATATATCCTTTCATGTTAGGAATTATAGTATTACTCTTCTAAAAAATAATTCATGCTTATTGTAAAAAAAATAGCAAAATATACAAATATGTGACTAAGAAATAATTTTCATTTAATTTGGAAAATCACAATTCCAGAAATTCTCCTACATATATATGTAGAAGACACATATAAGAATAGATATAAATAATTTCACAAGACTTTGATCATATTATTAATTTTACTTCATAAGAAAAAGCAACTATTTTAATTTTGGAATTAAACAGAAGAGGAAAAAATCTGGAAATCCAACTGAAAGACTCTGAAGAAATTATTTCAAAAAAACCTCTAGGAAAAGAAAAAAATCTACAAAGAACAGTATTCTTATGTCTTAGGTTTAAGGATGCCATATTCTTGGCATCCATTGGTCTGAATTCATTTTCTGGTAACAAAGGGTGCCTTTTTAAGCTGAAAAGTCATCTGTTAATTTTTGGAAACACTGCTTTGTTATTATATTTTTGATTAATTTTTTTCAGCTTCATTCATTGAGTTCTTAACTTCTGAGATACCGTTTATCCTTTACAGGATTATCTCTGCTCTCCATACCTAAAATGGAAGGTAGTAAAATACAGTGACAAAGAGTGCAGCACTAGAACCAGCTTCAAACTCCATCTCCTCAACTTTCTATGTGTGTGACGTAGCCAAGCAATTGAACTGCTTCAAGAAGGCTATTTGATTAAAGAAATGAAAATAATAATAATACCTATTGTTGTATTGATTGTATCAGATGAAGATACATGTAAGGCACTTAAGTACCTGGCACACAGTAATTGCTTAATGATCTTATTTTTATCTCTTGTGAACTCTACTGTTATAATATCTTTATCTTTTATTCACTTTGTTTCTCTCAAGTCTTTTATCTTTGTCAGTGTTATCAGTCGGAAAACAGCACAATCACATAAGGTAGTTTGAGGAGCATGTAAGAAAGACACTGTTTATAAAGATTGTAAAGATGGGGAAGATTGTAGGAAAACCGCAGGGGATTGTGTAATCACAAGAAGTGCGGGGAGAAAAATTATTGTCTGCCCAGACTTGAAATAGTGAAGTAAGAAAGCGGTTATGAAACTCAAAGGGGAATACAGAGAGGAAAAAAGACAAGAGAAAGAGAGAAGGAACAAGAGAGAGAATCTTTGGTGTGGAGAGGACCATTGGTGTGGGAAGGGAGGCAGTCAGCCAACTCTGAATTACCAGGAGTTAAGTAGGCGGAAAAATACCCAGACCTCATTCAATTCCTTCCTCCAATCTTTTGCAGGTGCTTCCCTTTAGCCAAACACAAACCAGAAGCCCCAGGACAAGGGAACACTTTGATGTATATAGTGTATTCTAGTTGGCCAATGGGGCTACCATGCAATGAAAATCTGTTGGAAAATATCCAGCTCCATGATCAATTTCATTTTCTTTTCTGACTTTTCTGTCCATTGCTATCACTAATTTATTAGTTCTGTGTTGATGTTATCTGGAGTCTCAATTTGTTTCTTTGATTCTGTGGTTGTTTTATTATTTAAGTCTCTGATCTTAGGATTTATTATGTTCATATTCTTCTTTGATCTTGTATTATTTTTAGATCATATTTTCATTAAAAGATTTTGTAGTGCTGTGGGGCTTTTAAAAATATGCACCCCAGAATACAAATTAAGGTGACAATGAGATACCATCTTACACCAGTAAGAATGGCCATTTTTTTTTTCATTTTTATTTTAGATTCAGGGAGTACACATACATGTTTGTTACATGGACATACTGTGTAATGGTGAGGATTGGGTCTTAGAGAGCCCATTCCCCAGATAGTGAACATTATGCTCATAGGTAATATCTGAACCCTAAAGTTCCTCCCTATCTCTCCTCCTTATTGGATCCCCAGTGTCTATTATTTCCATCCTTGTGACCAATTAGCTCCCACATATGAGTGAGAACACGTGGTCTTTGGTTTTCTGTTTCTGAGTCAGTTCACTTAGGATGATGCTCTCCAGCTCCATTCATATTGCTGCAAAGGAAATGATTTCATTTTTTTTGGCTGTGTACTATTCCATGGTGTATATATACTACATTTTCTTTATCAACTCAGTTGTTGATGGGCATTTATTAATAGGTTGATTCCATAATTTTGCTATTGTGAATAGTGCTGCAATGAACATAGGGGTACAGGTATTATTTTCTATATTAATTTATTTTCCTTTGGGTAAATCCCTAGTAGTGGGATTGCTAGGTTGAATATTAATTCACTTTTAGTTCTTTGAGAAATCTCCATGCTTTTTTCCATGGCAGTTGAACTAGGTTACAATTCTACCAATAGTGAATGAGTGTTCCCTTTCTTCTCTGCAAAGGCATGAACATTTGTTGTTCTTTGACTTTCTAATAATAGCTACTCTGATGGGTGTGAGGTCATATATCATGGTGGTTTTAATTTGCATTTCTCTGATAATTAGTGATGTTGAGCATATTGTTATATATTTGCTGGCTATTTTGTGTCTTTTTTTGAGAAGTGTCCATTCATGTCCTTTGCCCACTTTTTGATGGGGTTATTTGTTTCTGTGTGTGTGTGTGTGTGTGTGTGTGTGTGTGTGTTGAGATGTTTGAGTTCCTTGTAGATTCTGGATATTAGCCTTTTGCCTGAGGCATAATTTTAAAATATTTTCTCCCACAGAATGACCATTATTTTTTTAGTGGATAACAAAAGTCAAATTTGGACGCAAATGACAGGAATATTTGGTTATTTCTGTGGCACACAACAATGCAATACAATCATTCTTACTATTGATCACGTGTACTAAGAAATATCAGAATTATAGGATTCTTGGAACACATGCCTATATATATATGTAACCCAAAGAAAATTAAACATCCTTTCATATTTCACAATTCTTCCTGTGTGATTTTAACAAACCAAATCAGAGAATGGCCGTTATTAAAAAAACCAAAAAGCAATAGATGTCAGCATGGATGCGAAAAAAAGGGAACACTATTGATGATAGTGTAAGCTAGTACAGCCTCTATAGAAATTGGTATGGAGACTTCTTGAAGAACTAAAAGTAGATCTACCATTTGATCCAGTCATCCCACTACTTGGTATCTACTCAAAGAAACAGAAGTCATTACACAAAAAAAAACACCTGTACTTATATATCCATGACAGCACAATTCATAATTGCAAAAATGTGGAATCAATCTAAATTCCCATCAATGGATCAGTGGATAATGAAAATGTGGTGTACACACACACACACACACACACACACACACACACACACACACACACACTATGGAATACTCTTCAGCCATGAAAAGGAATGAATAATGTCTTTTGAAGCAACTTGAATGCAATTGAAGACCATCATCCTAACACGGAAGCAGAAAACCAAATGCTGCTTATTCTCACGTATAAGTGGGAGCTACACTAAGGAACTGCAGTCATGTAGAATGGCATCATGTACATTGAAGACTCAGAAGGGGGAAGGAGGGGGACTAGGGATGAAAAAAATCACCTATCAGATCAATGCACACAGGTGAGAGTGGAGGGTACACTTAAAGCACAGATGTTTTCACCACTACACAATTGATGTAATCCATATAATCCACTATACAATTCAAAAATTATGTTTACCCTAAAACCAGTGAAATAAAAAAAAAATATGTTCCCTCTGGGAGAAGTGGTTCCCAGCACTTTGGGAGGCTGAGGTGAGAGGATTGCCTGAGTCCAGCCTAGGCAACTTCATAAGCCCTCATCTCTACAATAAATCAAAAAATTAGCTGGGTATGGTGGTGTGTGCCTTTGGTTCCTACTTGGAAGGCTGAGGTGGAAGGATCACCTGAGCCCAGCAGAACGAGGCTGCGGTGGCCGTGAGAGTGCCACTCCATTGCATTCTGGCAACTGAGTGAGATTCTTGTGAAAGGAAGGAAGGAAGGAAGCAAGGAAGGAAGGAAGGAAGGAAGGAAGGAAGGAAGGAAGGAAGGAAGGAAGGTTGCTTCCCTGGGTTGCTTTTTATTCAGAAATTTCTACACACTTCTCTTGCACATTGATTTTGTTTGTTTGGTATCATATGTTTTCCACACTTGTCAAACTATTTGTTTTCATCTTAGCCATGTTTAATATGAGATTCTTTCTCATAATTTCTGTTTGCTTTGATATAGAACAGTAGTTAAATTCTCTTTCATAGCCACATGAGCCATAATTGGAGACTTGTATTCTATAGTTCTGGGAAGTGACAGTGAGGATGGGGAAGATGAAAAGGCTCTCTGAAGGGATGTGCAACTTTTACTGATAGAACTTGGCTCAGTCCTCTTTGGGATGGGTGAAATGTCCAAGACACTCCTGGAGTTCAAATTTTTCCAATTTTGCTATAGATTCTTAAGCCTTGGAGAGAGTTCGTTAGCCCTGACTACTTCATTCACATCTCCCCACCAACAACTGTTTCTGCTTTCCCTCATCTGAAATGGAAAATCAATGAGAAAATCCCCTAAGTCACTTTTTTTTTGGCGAATATCAACTATTCAAGCAAATTTTCAAGATGACTTTCTAATAACAGCCATTTGACTGTGATAGCAGAAGTGGGGCTAAGAATCCCCTCTGAATCTTTTCACTCTGTCCTTAAAACCACTTCTTGAGATTTAAAGCACGTGGACAAGATTCTCCTTGTTTTTTTCATAGCTAGTAAATTTTCTGTTCATTTCACTATTTTCAGATTTTTCCATTTTATTCAGTTTTGACTATAGACACACACACACACACACACACACACACACACACACACACACACACATAGTTGAAACTTTCTGACAGTTTCTTTAGGTGGGACGGAAAATAGAGAATAAATTTTGTTATTAACCCTTATGGAGATCTTGGTATTTCATTCCCTTTTTTCCAAATAATTATAAATTTTGAGTATGAATTGGAGAAAAATAGAAGAAAAATAGATATATCAATACATAGTTAGCATTTTTGTATCTAGCAATGATAAGAACTTTTGTTGCAATTAAATAGAAAGATGAAAGGAATCTTACAGTTACACCCCAGGAGAGCTTGAAAAAGGGAGGAGAGCATTCCTTGGCATGAGCTTAATTTCAGGCATAGCATGGGAGGGAGGACACTCCTTTGAAATGGGTTGCTTGTGGTACTTCACAAGTAGGAAGAACTGGAGAAATATTTTCTAATTGAAGCTCAGAACTTGAACTTTTGGCCACTTTATAAGTCCTGAAACTCAAAATAACTTGATTATACATTTCAAGTTGCTGAAGAAGGTGCTAGTTTCAAATAGCTTTGTTTTTACATGGTATAGAAGTCACTCTACCCAGTCTCTATTATTGAAATTTTTCTGTGACCCTGGGCACACTTGCTATTTCCTATCTATCACAGCAACTAAATAGTAAAACTTTTCTCTGCAGTTTGTCAGAGAAGTACTGGGGATATGCAAGAGAGAGAAACAGAGGAGACAGTGATAGTGGTTATTAATAATAATTAATTATTGATACAGTGATGATAGACGGCTCACTGATAAGAGTATGAGCAGAATCAGAGATAGACTTCTCTCTGCCTGAAGGACTGAATTCTAAGTGAGATAAGCGATTCAGACATAAAATAAACCTTGTCAAGCCAGAGGTTGAAGCTTCTAATTTCTAAACTTCTTTGGCATAAGTTTCATTTTTAAAAGTTATTAAGAGCATATTCTATACTGTCTACAAAAGGTCTTCCATGAATGCACAAGTTTAGATACAATATATCCTCTTATCAAAGCAACTTAAAATGAGAATAACTGTCTTAAATTATAAAATTATTTTGACTAGAGTGTCAAAGATGAAGCTTTATTACTAATAATTTTTCTTTCTTACTCACTTGACTTCATTTTTATCTGAAATGGGGGTGTTTCATTAAAAGCAGTTTATAAGACCATTTAAATACTGGCCTTAAATAAACTGAAAATAATATTTTAGCATGTTTTCATTAGAAAGTTCTGCCCCAGTGATATACAACAGGAAATTTAGAAGCCATGGCCTCCCACATGCTTTGAAGACAACAGAGGAAAGCTCAGGGACCAGAGCATTTGGCTTTCATAGGAAGTTATTTTTTTATCTCAATTATTGCCCAGTTCATTTACTCTTGAATAAACAAACAATTCTCAAGGCATTTTAGAATATGGGGAGGAGGGGTGGGATGGGATACAGGCAAATAGCCATTCTATGAATGTAATTCTAGAAATATAAAAACTGCACCTCAATTTCTTCCTCTCTGCCGTGCTATTCACACATCACCCAACTGCATCTTTGTTTCTTGTCACCTGGGAGCTAAATTGATGAAATCTTGTTGGATTGTCTGGGTGAACTATCACCAGCATCAAAGCATCTCTTCTGTACAATTTTTCAAAGCTAAGCCTGGCTGTCTCTGTATTACTTCTCAAATCTACTACAGCATCCGCTCTCTGTCTCACTAATTACAGCAACTGCTCGTTTTCTTTGCCAACTCTTGTCCTATGTGCTGGAAAATTCACCAGCAACTGGTGATTTGTGTCTAAGACTTCCTTCACATTATAAAAATGTTGAGTTGTACTGAGGTGGAACGTAGCTCATAACTCCATTTTTGACATATTAGGAAACTATAAACTCATTTTAATGAAAATAACAGTAACTTTAATAAGGCTACCTTGTTGATCTAAGTGACAAAGATTAAACAAGAAACTTCTGCTGTATGGGAGACCCCCCCAAAAAAAACAAGAATTATTTTTTAGAGAATGGGCCCCTGGTAGTACAGGCTTCCCCGTTGGGTAAGTGATCTAGGAGCATATTGGCATCAGTGTACCCATTAGTGTTGCTGTGAGACGTTGCCTTCAGCTTCACTGAATTTTGCTTGGAGATTATTTCAACGAGTCTGCCCATTTCATGGTGGGTGATTCACGAGTGCGCCTACCCACACCACACTGAGTGTTCATCTGTTTTTGACCAAAAACAGCATGACTCCCATGTCCTACCATCCCTCGTCACCCGATCTCACCCTTAGAAACTTTTTTGTTTGTTTGTTTCTCTGGATAAAAAAAGTCTTCAAAGAGAAGTGTTTTGCCCACGTAAAAGAGGCGAAACAGAAAGCAGCAGAACCGACATCAAAACCGACGAGCTCAAAAACTGTTTTGAGCACTGGAATATCTTAATAGGTGCGTGGCATCAAACAGAATACTTTGAAGGTGACTGAAGTTTAAGCATGTAAGAATCAAAATAATTTTTTATAAATAAATTCCAGGTTTTGGGGGGGCTCCCCATCATATGTATACATCTGTATGTCTATATTAGAGTGTGTATGTGTGTACACACATACGTGTATATGCAGTGATACCCTTGTAAATAAATATGTATATAAACTGTCTTATTCACATACAATTATATATTACCCCTCTAATTCTAAAATCACAGGATTTCTACATCAATTGACTTCCTTGGCAAAAATAGCAAGTTTAATTATACTGAAGGGAAAACATATTCAAGAACTTCAGCCCATTACAAAAAAATGTAACATGAGTTTCTTTTAAGAAAGCAATGACATATCAGTTTTTAAAAAGTATTTTGATATTTAATAATTATAAAATATGTGCATTTTACCACATTGTTGGTTAGAGTTTTCTTATTCAAATCCATACACAGTTGTATATTTTTCTAAGAGCAAATTTATTGCATTAATATACTATTATAGCCTTTAAAATAATTAAAGTGGCAACTGATCAAGTGTAAAAAAGAGTACTTCTTGATTACCAAATGATAATTTGATTATATACTTCAAATTTTAAAGAAACTTGTAACATCATCAAATAGACAAGACTTTGTTGATAGCTTTAAAATAGTAATGGTTACATAAAACTGACTTTAGAAAAATTATGGTTTTAAGTGGCATGAAGACCTTCTATTGAACTTTGTGACTTATCAAGGACCGCAGAGATTTTTCTAATTAAAGGGTTGTTGGGGTTTATCAATATCAGACATAGGCTGTTTTCTTACATATACTGAAATTATTACAAAATTGGGACTGACTCTGAAATCCTACCCTAAAGGAATTAGTTAGTAATATAGGTACAGAACAATGTGGACTACCTACACCACCCCAGAAATTTCCCTCTTTCTTCCCCCTAGTCATTTTTCAACTCTTCGGCAAAGCCACTTGTCTAATTTTTTTTTTTTATCTTGACAAATTAGTTTTGTGGTTGGCTTCTTCTGTTAAGCATAATGTCTGTGAAGTTTATCCAGATTGTTACATCTATTATTAATTATTTATACTGCCAGTAAATATTTCAACATATGATTATACCACCATGTGTTTATTCATTTACCTATTCTTGGATATTTAGGTTGATTTCAGATTTTGGCTAATAAAACTGAAGATGCCACAGATATTTTTGAGGTCTTTTTGTGGATCTATGCACTCATCTCTCTAGTATAATAATGTGGGATTTCTGGGTTATATGGTAGTTATGTGTTTAAAATAATAAGAAACTGTCAAACTGTTTCCCAAAGCAACTTATGAGATTCTAGTTTCTCCACATCCTCACCAACATTTAGTATTTATAGGTCTTTTTAATTTATCCATTATAAGAATGTAGAGATATCTCATTGCCTTTGTTTTGTGTTTCACTGAGAATTAATGATATTGAACAACTTTTCATGTGCCTCTTAGACATTTATATATACTCTTTTATAAAGCATTTGTCCAAGCCTCTTAACTACTTTTGATGTTATCTTTTTAATATTGAGTTGTAAGTATTTTTATAGACTCTAAATGCACATTCTTTGTCAGATACACATATTGTGAATTTTCCTCATTCATTGACTTGCTTTTTCATTTCCTAAGTGTCCTTTGATTATCAAAGTTTTAAATTTTATTAAGTACAATTTATTACTTTTTTACTGTCCTGTTAAGAAACTTCTACCTACCCTCAAATTGTACCCACATCTTTATAATAAAAAAAGAAATCATCTATTCCAAGGTCATAAAGATGTTTTTATTTATGTTTTCTACAAGAAGATTGAAATTTAGCCTTTTAAGTTTAGGTTTGTGGAAACTGTGTTCCAACTTTGTTGTAATGTTTTAAGTATGTAAACTGAGAAATAAAAGATATTTCTTTTTTGAAATGCACAAACTGAATGGCAGTGGTTAAGAATGCCTATGTGGACTTTAGCAACATTAAAAGACAATTTCATATGCAAAAAGGTCAAAGTTGTAAACATCCATTTTAATCAGTCACCCCAAATTATTATAAAGTGGACACTATTTTAATGTCCTTCTATTCTATTCTATTTTGATGAAAGTTAGTAATGATTTAAAGCCAGAAATCACGGGTGTGTTTCTTGGTTTTGTTAAAAGCACCCTTTATAGTATTGTCCACGTCCTTTCATCTTTCTTAGCATAAGGGTTGCTTTTCATCCCCTCGGTAATCAGGATTATAGAAGGAATTAAATTCAGTGTAGATGAATGTACTGGCTAACCATCCCCATACCCTGTCCCAGAATAATCACTTAAAATGACACAGAAGCACTTCCACACACGTTATATAATTTAAGCCACATACCTATCTGATGAAATAGTAGGACTGATATTATCACCATTTTACAAATGAGGAAATAGGATTCTTCTGAAAGATGCTAAGTTACTAAAGAAATTTTTGGTATAGGCTTAAAAAATTGGCAACTGTCAAAAGGGAGACAAAAACCCACATGTGCCAATATCATCATACTCTTTCTCTGTCGTAGGCAGAATAAATCCATTTATATTTATATACATAGAATTGATGTTTCTACCTTAGCCCACTATGGTGGAGTAGTTGGTTTTAACAACATACATCACTATGGTATACAAGTACATTGCACTACACTATCCATTTGTATTTATAAATACATTAATGCAGTCAGCATTTGTGTATTTATTATATGAAGCACTCTTCTAAATAGTATACTGAAAATATAAAGAAGTGGAAGACATAACTCTGTCTTTCATGAATTTTTCCAGACAGAAATAACTATAAAATCAAAACTATATAATAAATTGCACAAAAATGGTAAAATAAATCAGAATTATAGTAATTCAGAGAAGAGAAAGTTTATTGCTGAATCACATAAAACTATATAATTGAGATCAGTGACGGATTTGTCCTTACCTTGCTAGACTTTGCTTCAAAGACTCCCTTCATATTCCCATAAAAGTTGAACAAAGTTTTTATGTCTTGATTATTTGCTACAAAAATTTAAATCTGATTAAACACCACTATTTTAATTATTTTGCAATTATGTAATACTGCACTATGGCAGTTTGTAAACAGTTTTGGTTACTGGCTTTGCTATAATAATTTTTTAATACGGCAGAAGAGAAAATGATGATGAAATCAACTTTTTAAAAGTCTTTTAAAGACAGAAAGCATGGCAATATGTGGAGTAAAGAAGAACTGTTTTAGTTACTATGATCTTGGGCAAGGAACTCTAACTCCAATTTCTTTCTCCATAGAAAGATGAAAATAATACATACTCTGCATCATTAATATAAGAATCATAATTAATATATGTAGACTAGGTGCACATAGTAATTTTCAATTAAATGGTAGCAATTATCACAAAATTATTCCATTTAAACCTTAAAAATAAGGGTTTCAGGTAATAGATGAATAAAGTCATAATATTTCTTTGCTTTGCAGCATTGCATGGAAATAATTGTGATAGATATTGCTTGATGACACAAAATAATTTTGTTAGCTAGTTGTTTTTTTTTTTCTTTGAGTTGGAGTCTCTGTCGCCCAAACTGGAGTGCAATGGCCCCTCCCAGCCACCGCAGCCTCGACCTACTGGGCTCCGGCGATCCTTCCGCCTCAGCCTTCCAAGTAGCCGTAATTACAGGCACACGCTACCACGCCCGGCTGATTTTTTGATTTATTGTAGAGATGAGGTCTCGCTGCCCAGGCAGGTCTCGAACCCGCGGGCTCAGGCAATCCACTCACCTCAGCCTCCCAAAGGCTCAGGCTTACAGGCTGAGCCACCGAGCCCGGCTTAGATACTGTTTAAAGATACAAACTAATAATAACACTTCCCATTCTCATCACCAACCAAAGATGAATAATGTGTGGGAAGAACGAACAGACAGACAGGAATTACTGAGATATAAGATAATAAATGAAAGAGAATAAAATATTACCTAGAATGAACTGAAGGCAGAATGAGTCTACTACATATTTCTAAAATTGGGCAGCAAATAAATCAGATCAAAACTGGATGTTAATAGGTATTTCTAAAACAAGACTAAGAAAGACAATCTTGCTCTTGTTTTAGAAACACCAGTCTTACCAAGTAACTCCTAAATGTTGATCTTCACCTGCCATGCAGAACAGAAAGCAAAGTTAAGTTACTCTATCTGACTAGCTGGGGGTGCAACTTCCAATCCTAGCTTTCTTTTGCTTTGATAGCATACCATACGTATAGGTCTTTTGGGACTATACAAAAGACTATTTTTCTATCCTGGTATTGTTACAAGAACAGGCATATAGACCAATGGAATAGAATTGAGGTTCCAGAAGCAAAACCCCAATTTCTCAACCAACTCATCTTCGACAAAGCCTCCACCACCCACCACTGGGGAGAGGAGAACTTATTCAGTAAATGGTGCTGGGAAAACTGGCTGGCCACATGCAGAAGATTCAAACAGGACCCCTATCTATCCCCATACACAAAAATTAACTCTAAATGCATCAGAGACCTAAATGTAAAATCTCAAACTATAAGAACTTTAGAAAATGCAGGACACATCCTTATGGAAGTTGGAACTGGCATCCAATTCCTGAACAAAATCCAAAATGCACAAACCATAAGAGATAAGATAGACAAATGGAATCTCATTAAACTGACAAGCTTCTGCAAAGCCAAAGAAACCATCAAGAGATCAGGGAAACAGCCCACAGAGTGGGAAAAAGTATTTGCCAACTCCATGTCTAACAAAGGCCTAACATCAAGGATCTACAAGGAACTCAAATGTGCTGAAAAGAAAAAAACAAACAACCCCATTACAAAGTGGGCAAAAGATATGAACAGACACTTCTCAAAAGAAGACATACAAGCGGTCAACAGATACATGAAGAAATGTTCAACCTCACTAGTAATCAAGGAGATGCAAATTAAAACTGCACTGAGATACCACCTAACTCCAGTCAGAATGGCCATTCTCAATAACTCAAAAAATAACAGATGCTGGAGAGGATGTGGCAAAAAGGGAACACTTTTACACTGTTGGTGGGAGTATAAACCAGTACAACCTCTGTGGAAATCAGTGTGGCAATTCCTAAAAGCTCTAAAAATTGACCTTCCATATGACCCTGCAATCCCCCTACTGGGAATATACCCTGAAGAACTCAAATGACTCTATAAAAAAGATACCTGCACATGTATGTTTATCGCAGCATTGTTCATAATAGCAAGATCATGGAATCAACCATGCTGTCCATCAAAAGAGGACTGGATTTTAAAAATGTGGTACATATACGCAATGGAATATTATGCAGTCATAAAAAAGAACAAAATCATGAATTTCGCAGCAACCTGGATGGAATTAGAGTTTATAATACTGAGTGATCTCTCACAGAAACAAAGATCTGAGCATCACATGTTCTCACTCATAAGTGGACTTTGAACAGCCCTGTAGTACTATAAGAAAAGGATTGACAGTGGCGGGAAGCTATGCGGGGGAGGGAAAGGAGGTGGGATTAATGGTAGTCAATGTCTTTCTGGGGAAAGGGGGGCACACCTCATCAACAAGGGTACCTGCATGAATATTTGTATACCTAACCCTTAACTGTACCCCACAATTTTAAAATAAAAATATATATTAAAAAAGACTATTTTTCTCTCAAGTTACTAAAATTCACCTGTGATTATAAAAGTAGATCTGTGTAATATTCCATTGTGTGAATACACTATAATATAATTATGCCTTTTCCAATGTATAGGCATGTAGGATATTTTTAGGGTTTTTTTTTTTATCATGAACATAGATGCTAAGAACTTTTTAAAATTGAATCTTGAGTTTCTCTAGAAATTTATCTAGGAGTAAAACCTCCGAGTAGGGTAATAAAACTGTGGTGAATGCAGATACTCAACCTTAAAAATTAAATTCAACTTTTTTCTCAAAGTTATCATACTAATTTGTACATACCAGCATTGTCAAAAAGCTTTCATTGATTCTTATTTTCTCCAAAACATGAAATTTTATGATTCTTAATTTTTGGTAATTGAGAGGGTTAAATGCTATCTTACTATGGTTTTTATTTTTATTTCATTGACTATTACTGAGATTGAGACTCTTTTAACATATTTATTCGTTATTTTTTCCTCTTTGGTGAAAATTCTGTTCACACATTTTACAAATTTTTCTACTTTGTTTTTTGTATTTTTCTTATGATTTGGAAGAGTTATTTCATATATTGTTGATGCCAATCCATTTCTAAGTTGTGCTTCTCTTTTATTTAGGATGATGCTTATTAAAATGTATTTATTGATGCTATTGTAGTTCAGCTTATCAATCTATTTTTCTTTTATGGCTAGAGATTTTCATGTTTTATCTAAAAATGTTCTCCCTATATAGGTTATAAAGACACTTGAAATTTAACTAATTTTTTCTAAAAGCATTCTAATGTTGTTTTAACACTTAAGTTTTTAGTAAATGTCAAGAGTTGTTATTATGATTTGGCATAGACTGAGTTTTATAAAAAGAAAAACAGAGAAGTTTAATGCCTATTGTTAACATGCTGTTGATTTATGCTTTCTTCTTAAGTCTAACTCTTCAGACTAACTGGTTGACTTAGTTAGACTAACTGGCTACAGAAAGAATATCGTTAGCTTTCACATGTGTACAACTTATTCAACTGAAAAGGAAAATAGTTAAGGAAAAGGTATATGTTTGTGCTTTCTCTGTGACAATAGCACCCTTGTAAGTTAAAGAGTAAATAAAAAGCTAAGGTAACTTAGACTCTTCAGGTGAGCTCTTATCATTCCACTAGGCAGTGTGGTATAATGCTTTAAGGATGTGGGCTCTTTACAACTCAAGAGCTGTGGCCCTTAGGGTATTCATTGAATCTTTCTGTGTATCAATTTCCTCATAAGAACAGTGAGGAATTAAAACACTAAAAGCACATACCCCATAGGATTGTTTCAGAATTGAGTCAACATCCTCAGGTTGCTTAGAACAGTACTTGATATATAAGCACTCAATAAGTGCCAGGTGCCATTATTTTTGTTGTTTTATAATATGCAGGAAAGAGTCCAAATAAGGAGTACCAGATTTTGCACACGTGTCCATTTGTACTGACCTCCACCAAAAATGTCCTTCTGTTCTTGCTGCCACTAAAATGATGATCCATCAGATGATCATTTCTCTGAGGGTTGGGCATTATTCTGGTGAAATCAAAGTTGTCTTATAAGAACAGTAAAGATGCAAACTGCTCCAAGATTACAACTGCTGTCTCCAGAGGCTTGTCTTTCTAATTACTGTCAGCTGTCATACACAGTGGGAAGAAAACAGTAGCTTAACTCAAACCCATTTTCATTATTAAAAATACTGTATGGCTTATATCAATAGTGATGTTTCTACACTAGATATCAATGTATTGTCATAGCACAATCTGATGTTTTGAGGTGTTACTGAGGGTGGTGTGGGCCTGGAAGAAGGTAGTTGGATATTCTCCCAGGCACAATTTCTTAGCAGATTAAAGTCTCCAAAAAAAACTTGATTGACTGTCAGTAAGTAGAGAAATCAGTGCAAGGGGAATAGTTTTTTTAAAAAAAAAAAAAATGTGATGTTTTCCTATGTAGTTTATAAATACATTTTAAAACCCTAAAAATGAAAATGTGTATTTCCCAGAGTGTGACGTCTTTCCGGCATTGAGCCTGTGGACCTGCAACAATTTATGATTGAACTAATGTCTTTATGTGTGAACTTGAGGCATCTAAAGACATAACACATGCTCCAGATAAATGCCCTCAGAGACAGGCATGTCATTTGGAAGACTTTCCCCATGAATAACATTGCTGACACATGTCCTGACAAAGTCTGTCAGATTTTTTCATTTTCAAGTGGAAGAAAAAACCATCTGGTACTCCAGAAAGCAGCCTCAGATCATTACGAAGAGAACCCCAGTATTTTACTCCAACTGAAACTCAAGCAAATTTAAAAGAAAAAAAAAAGCAAATCATTGATCAGTAGAGTACTCTTTTACCCAAATTATCAGACATAACTTTGATAGGGAGAAATATTCTCTCAGATGTGAAATGATCTATTGATTGCTATTGTGGTAACCTAAGACATGTACTCATTTCTAGTAGTCTATTGGGTAAATAACACAGAATTCTGCCTTCATCTGAAGGCAGGTAATTAAGGTGAGTATGGAGATGAACACTCATTTATCAAGAACCGTTAAGTGTTAAAGACCAAAAAAAATGTGGTTTTTTATTCAAAGGTCTTACAAAACATTGAAAAAACTATACAAAAAGATCATTCAAAGAAATGATGAAAGAAATTTAAAAGTCTCTACACAAATGAGTATAAAGGGAAGAAACACTTCACCTAAGCTCAGTGTCCAAAGATGGCATCTAAAACTAGGAATAAAGATTCATCTCACATCACTACTTAACGGTTAGAAAATTTCCATAATAATAAGTTTTTAAAAGTTATACTAGCCAGGCTCCGTGGCTTAGCCTGTAATCCCGCGCCTTTGGGAGGCTGAGGTGAGTGAATTGCCCTAGCCCGCGGGTTCGAGACCCGCCTGGGCAGCGAGACCTCATCTCTACAATAAATCAAAAAATCAGCAGGGCGTGGTAGTACATGCCTGTAATTCTGACTACTCGGAAGGCTGAGGCGGAAGGATCGCCGGAGCCCAGCAGGTCGAGGCTGCGGTGGCCGGGAGCGGCCACTGAACTGCAGTCCGGGCGACACAGTGAGACTCCAATTCAAAAAAAAAAAAAAAAAAAGTTATACTAATTTTCAGATTCCTTTGAGTTTGTCATAATTTTAAATCCACAAACTCACTAAATAAATTTCCTTCAAAAAGCAATTGCTTAAAAGTATAGTTTCAGGCAAGGATACACATGTTTACTTAGCATACGTGTCAGTAGTCAAAGACTATTATATGAAAAAAAAAAGAGTTGTGTGCCATATTTAGAGACACTCAAACTTTTTTCTTTAGGTATGTGAGTTGAGTGAGGGATGAAAAGTATGAATTTTCTATGACTTTGTAGAAAATATGCACGTGCACTTTTTCCATAGCCTTCAAAGCTCTCTTGTGTTTAGCTTTTATTTTTCTTTAAATGTGATTTTCCTGTGTGACACTTTTTAAGTACAGTTTGAATCCAAGATAATTATGATCTTCATTAAGTTCAAAAAATTGATGACAAAACAATGTAAAAGAGTCTACATTCAAGAATAATTCCTTCATACCCATTTATCCCCAGCATCCCCCAGCGTGTCTGTATCACTTAGTGCATAATAAATGCTTAGCACATTTAATTATATATGCAATATATATTTTTTACTTGCAAACCAATGTTTTGTTTAAATGAACTTGCTTTTCTTGTTTTATTGTTAAATGCTTCTATTTGCAAAAAGTGTTCAAATTTCTTTTATTGGGCTTGAAGGCATCATAATCTTTACCATTCAGAGTAAAGGCTTTTTCAAAAAAAAAAAAATTAACAACTTTTTATTTAGCAGCATTGTTTTTAGGAAAAAAAATCAAGTTCTTACGAAAAGAAGTGGACATGCCTGAGTTAAATCTTAGATCAGTCTTTGGGATAAGCCAGACAAATAGAAAATTCAGATGTGTACAGAAATGTAAAGGATGAGAAGAAAATTTAAGGGAACAGAGTCAGCTCGGGAAAATATGGAGTAAAGAATGAATTTTTTTTTTTTTTTTTTTTTTTTTAAGTTGGAGATTCTGTCATCCAGACTGGAGAGCAGTGGCCGCTCCCTGCCACCGCAGCCTCGCCCGCTGGGCTCCGGCGATCCTTCCGCCTCAACCTTCCAAGTAGCTGGAACTACAGGTGCGTGCTACCACACCCGGCTAATTTTTTGATTTATTGTAGAGATGACGTCTCGCTAAGTTGCCCAGGCAGGTCTCGAACCCACGGGCTCAGGCGATCCACTCACCTCAGCCTCCCAAAGTGCAGGATTACAGGATTTCGAACCCGGCTAAATGAATATTTTTAAAATGCTGAGAAAGGAAGTTTCAACCATTATTCCTGAGGGTATAATTTCACAGTTCCAAGTATTGAGCATTATTGAAAATCAGTCTTCTAAGGATTATTTTTAAAAAGAAATACAGTAGGTGATAGCTTTATGAATATGAAAAATGTACCTAGATAGAATGAAAAGCATAGGGAAGAGCAATGACTTAATATCCCAGTGTTACATAAATGGGCACTCATGCCCAGGGAAACATTTCCAGAGACAGGATCATACATAGATCTTACTTTTAGAATAATGACATAAGCAGCTTAGTTGGAAGTAAAAATTATTTACTGTTGAGAAATACTGGTTAACTCAAAAAGCAGCTCTAGAAATGACAAAGTTACTGAAGTTGAACATGCATATAAGTAGTTTGAGTAAAATTACTTCAAAAATGTGGGTGTAAAATACTGCTCAAGGTATTTAGTCATATACAGCTGTACACTATTTCTGGTTTATTTTGATTTGATCTGAGTCACTGTTTCATCAGTTTTGGTATCTGTTCAAGAATATAACCTTCTCCAGAATAGATTTTATATCTTACTATCAAGCTAAGCTCTCTTCACCTAGCACATGCTTATTAACACATTAAACCACTTAATGTTTGTTGAATCAAATTACGCTTACATATAAAGAAGTAATGAACTCAAAGCAGCCAAAAAAGAGAAGAATTGGTGACTTTTTCTTCACCATTATCTTACTTGAAGTCATAACTGACATGCCATCAGTAGGGTCTGACTTCCACTTAAACTTCTGCTTGTAAGGTGGTAGGGCAAAAGAGATCAGAGCTGACTGGCCCACATTGGATTTTAACCTAAGATTAGGGTCACACAAATACTAAGTGGCAGAGGCACTCCTCATTGGTGACCCGTTGAGTTCACCCAACCATATGCCCATTTCTACACTTAACAGGAGAAAGAGCACCATAAAGTGTCTTTGTTTTTCAGCAATCATAATTAATAGGTTATTCCTTCCAATGGCAAAAAAATTTTCTATCTGATTTTTTACACTTCTAGCAAACACAAAAAGCTAATTACTAGTTGCAACTAATAAGGATGTCAACTAAAGTCTTAGTACTGAGACTGTGTTTCTGTATTTTGGTAAGAAATCATCATCTTTTTCAAAAGTCATTCTTTGTCAGCTCAGAAGAAGTTGAACCTACTCAAAAGTTAAATAATTCCTACCCCTTTTATGTAGGCATTGCTTCAAAGTGAAAAAAGGAGCCAAAAGGCTGTTAATAGCAAGAAAAAAAATACTGAGAAATTTGTTTAGTATATTCAGATATTCAGATACTCATCTTTCCTTCTAACAAATTGAAATAATTTTTCTGGCCATGCTTTTCAAGGAAAATGGAATTTGAAAATAACGTAACCTCTCAGCTCAATGAACTAGGCTTCTTGAAATCCTTGGGAGGGACTGAAAGATAATTGAATCCAACCCTCTCACCTCACAGTAAGAATACAGAGACTTAGGGTCACACAAATGCTAAGTGGCAGAGGCACTAATCAAAATATCTAGCATTAGTCATATGGCATGACAATACATTAACTTAAACACAACTTTATCTTTGGAGTTGAAATAGGTAATTAAAGACAAGAGTTTCCTGACTAGTTCTATATCTAAATCTCAATTACTTGATTTCATTTGTTCTTTCATGCTCTATATATTTACTAATTGTCTACGAGGGGTTGGGTTCCTGGATAAACACCTGGATAGTTACAATAGAGAAGATATTTTGAGACAGCTAATTTGGTTTTATTTAAGTAAATTGAAAGAACAAACATAAAGCATAAAGTATCCTATATATGATAGAAATTTCTGAAACTCCACCTCCTCTGGAGACATACTTCTCTGAGACTCTAGAGATGAAACTCAAGACAAAGGTCAGAGATGAATTGATCATGATGGATTCGATTGAGTCAGAATTTCTGTTGCCCATTTTTCATTTGTAATAGACACAGTATTTTTTAGACATTATAGAACTGATCATGTGTCAAGGTCACATTCCTAGATGCAAAAATAAATAAAGCAATATTCAATCTCCATCTTAAAACAAATCTTTACTATTAATTACTGAAATAGTTTCTTAAGGACATCTCCCCATCAAAAGCTATGACGAGTTTGAGATATTACACTATTTGCAGGTAGCAAGTTAGCCTGCTATGGTTTCACAAATTACAGCAGCAGAAACAAGATGGTTGGTTCAGTGACAAAGTGCTTTATTACTCAAGCAACATATTTTTGTCAGTTTCTCTTATCCCCAAGTTCCACAGGGACACTGTAGGTGGGCCCAGATAAATGCCTGCACATACGATGAAAAAGACACATGGGAGATTGCCATGCTACAGTTCCTAGCTCCAGTCTTTGCTTTCTTTAATCCATCTTGCATAATACTTTCAGATTCATCTCCCTTAAGAATGGCTGTGATCTTGTCAGTCTATTCTTGCATTGTTGTCAATGTATCCTGATTTCATCAAATCAAGCCTCCTGCCTAACATTCTAGGCTCTGGGTAGCCTGGCCTAACCTTTCCCTGCAGGTTCGCCACTCACTGGTCCTCCTTAGCTCCAGCACTGTGAGAGAGATCCCCTTTCCCCAAACACAAGGAACCTGACCCAGATCCATGCTTCTTTCTGCTCAGGTTGGAAGATCACTCTCCTCATCTGTGTCTGTGGAAGTCCTGGTTGTTCTTTACCCCACTCCTGCTTCGTGAGGACTTTCCTAAGTTAGCCTTACTGCAGCACTTCCCATGCTGCTAACTGCTTGCATTTTTACTTTCATGTGGTGTGAATTATCGTTTCTTGTGTATGTGTCATTTTCTTTGCCAAACTGCAATCGTCCTAAAGGAAAGGACTGTTCTTTCATTTTCTTATCCCTCGGGGCATGAAACATGATGTTTGACATATAGTCACACTCTTTATAGCTTGTTAATTGGATTGAATTTTGTGACAGTGCTTCCCCAAATCCTAAAAGAGTAGCCAGCAGAGTTAAGTGGCTTTCTCCCTTCTTCTGACAGGAAGGACCCTTTCAGTAACCATCTCCCACAGAGCTCACGTGTGCCATTTTAGTTATTCTCTTCTCCTTATTGCTTTCCATCTTCTCTTCCTTTCTTCTTACCCCTTCCTCATAAAACCCCAAAGATATCCAACAGGATTAGTAGCAAGATGATGACCCTGGTATTTTTTTTCTGTTCATTTAAGCTCCCTTTCAGTAACTACATAATTGTCAGTGTGGTCCCTTCCCCAATCTTCTGTGTCTCGTGACTGATTTAGATGTGTCTCTACACTACTCTCATCAGTAAACTCAGCAGGATGGGAGAGATGCCGGTCTTGCCTCAACCCTGAAGTTCTGTTCCCAGGCTTCTGAGGTCTAGAGTGACTTTGGGACAGCTCCTGCAAGTCCTTGCTAAATTGCATATGTTCTTATGCAGCATATGTGTAAGAGCTGGGAATAAGTAGCTTGTCTGGCCTTGGATTCTCCATCTCGCCTCCTTTCCAGGTGTCCCACAGGGAACATGTTGGGAAGAATAGCCTTTAGAGGACATGGAGACTCATGGCTGCCAGAGGGTCTACCCAGTGGCCCTCATCTGACCCTGAGGGAGATGTCAGTCCAAGGGCTATGTACTCACACTTTGTTTTAATATTTTATTCTTATTAACCATCCTGATAGACACATTTTTATCATTAATTATTTTTTTAGTCAGCTTATTTTATGTGATTAAATCTAATTGCAGATTTATCTAGAGAGCACCTGCTTCCACTAAGTGTCTGTCAACAGCCATTAACATGCACAGAGAAAGAGGATCATCCTAGGAAAATAGCTACAATTATGTCAGTAACTGAGGTTCAGATATATTCTACGAGGGGCGACCCAAAAAATGCAGGATTTATTTATAAAATATTGTATATATATCTCACATTTTTAAACTTTAGTCACCTTCAAAGCACTCTCCCTTTGATGCAATATACCTATCAAGATGCATTTTCCACTTCTCAAAACAGTTTTGAACTCGTCAGTTTTGATGCCTTTTAGTGTTTCTGCCATTTTTTATTTCACCTCTTTCACATTGGCAAAACACTTGCCTTTGAGACTTTTTTCATCTGGGGAAGCAAAAACCAAATCCACTGGGGGCAAGATGGGGTGAACAGGGAAGGTGGGACATGCAGGTCATGCCATTTTTGGTCAAAAACTGCTGAACACTCAGTAGTACCTTGCTGAAAGAATCTAAAAAAAAAAATCACTGAAGCCAACACTGCCTCTCACAAAATGCTACACTGATGCTGATGCATTCCTAGAACACTTACCTAGCGCGAAAAGCCTATACTACAAGAGATTCACCCTCTGAAAGAGAATTTTGGGATTTTGGGGTCCCCCCTTGTATATAAGTTCAGACACTAGTCATTGGCCTGAGTAGTGTGATGTTGGGATGAAATTAAAAGAGGAAACCCAGCCACCAGCCCTAAGGCTCGAAAAGAAGTTGTGCCCAGTTTTGTACCCAGAACAACATGCATCCCCTGGTGAGAGAGGGAAAAATAATTTATCAGTCATTTTTTTTCTTTTTTGCATTAGCATAACTTTGTATTTTCAAATGAGAACAGGAGATTATAGGAGGGAGAAGATAAGGGATCTGCGGCAAAAGGAACTAGAAGCTTTTATCCTACATGAGCTTTCCCTGTACCCTGAAATAGAAGCCCTGCTAACTCCTCACGAATCCTGTTCTACTAACTAGAGTCAGGTCAAAGACTGACAGCTTATTTTTATTCATTCAAGTAACTCAGGAGATCCCCAGAGCAAATAACCCCAGCAGAAATTTAATAAGGTCAGTTTCAAAGAAGAGTTTAGGGCAGTCCCTGGCAAAAACTCTTCTCTGGCTTTCCAGGATAATTCAGGGTGACTATGAGTATATCTGTGGCACCAGAATCCACGGTCTCCGCTGTATACAATGTGCTGCTTGTTGGCCACTCTTGAGCAAGAGTATTATCTGGGGAAAATGCACCTACGACCCTCTGGTTCTTAGCTGGTGATATTTAATCTTTTAAAAAAATGTTTGGAAGAAGAGACAATAGAGATAAAATATACAAATAACCAGTCATTTTATGCTAACCTACTTCCAGGATAAACATTAATAAATTGATTTATGTACCGTCAAGGCAAGGACCTAAAAGAATAGCTACTCACATGTAGGCCTCAGATTTACTACCTTATGAGAATTGAGGCAATGATAATTAAAAGTAGTATACTTCCCCCCCCCAAAAAAAGATGGGATGTTTTTAGATTGTTTCCACTCTTCTCAAAACCTCAAGCCTATGAATCCTCAGATTATCAGAATGTTACAGAATAGAGTGTCCCCAATGTCAGAGAATCCTCTTAACCCCCCGAATTCCCTTGAAAATATCTGTAATTAGCAGATGCAAGTGTTCAGAAATTTTCATATTCATTTACCAATGGACGAAAACAATATTATTATGGGCAGTCTTGAAGTCCCACAGAGGAAAAATATTTATACATAGTAATTCCTTACATCTACACTCAAATCGCACAAACTCACAAACACATACTTAACAGCACTTCTTACAGTCCATGCCAAAGCAAAAAATATTCCGAAGAAGGGGGGATAAAAGAGTTTTTGCTCCATTCACAAGCTATTTATTCTTTTCTTTTTTACCATTTCATTTCATAATAGCATGACTGGGTTCATGTCTTTATACAGAATGCAACTACATCAAGTCTTTTCCACCTTGCAGAGTTGGGAAAGGGTAATTGAAAGCAATCTAGGCAGCATCCCTCAATGAACATACATTCTTCTTCTTGGCTCGAATAACAGCTTAGTCTCTCCTTTCATGTGAGAATCATTGTTTTACATGGTATTGTCCTTGCCACAAAGTGATCTAACATCAAATCCTCTCTACCCCATACCTCTAGGCAGTTCCTTATCTATATATACTCCATGCCACTTTTGCTAACCAGAGAATATCATCACCATTTATGTCTGTCTGACTCTTCCCCTTTCCTGAGAAACTAGGGTAGAAAGCTAGGCAGCCCTAGTAAGGGTGTTAGGGAATGGAAACCTTTTATTTCTTAGAAAAACTACCAGCAAAATGAAGCAAAAGTTTTATGATCAGTCCAGCAGTTCCAATTGCAATCACTGATGTTTAAGAAATAAAAAGAGATGTGTCCAAAGTCAATAAATGTAGCAGCAAGAAGTAACAAATGAATTGGCATGCATATAACTTTTGTTTTTCTGTTTAAAAGACAATAATCCTCTGTGCATGTGTGTGTGTGTGTGTGTGTGTGTGTGTGTGTGTGTGTGTACACAAATGAATGTGTGTGTGTGTGTGTGTGTGTGTGTGTGTGTGTGTGTGTATGTGTGTTCATGAACAGGCATACCCAAAGGCAGAGAAGAGAAGTCAGATCAGTGGTTGAAATAACATGGTGTCTGTCTCTTATCCAATTCCAAGGACTGAGCATGAGGCTCTGGAATAGTAACCTGGTCCCGTATTGTTTTAGGTCAGATTTCATTGAAGCAGAGCCAGTGACATGATCTCAGGTAACTATTATTGATTTTTATTGACAGATAAAATTGCATGGACTTATTGTGTAAGTATAAAAAGTATATGATGTTTTTAAGTATACATTGTGGAATGGTTGGATCTAGCTAATTAAAACAGTCATTACCTCACATAGTTATCATTTTTGTGGTGACAATTCAATATCTTGTCATTAACTATAATCACCTTGCTATACAACAGATCTCTTGAACTTACTCCTCCTATCTGACTGTAATCGTGTACTCTTTGACAACCCCTGCCAACTGCACCCTCTGTTAATGACCATGCTCTCTATTTATTGTGTCCACTTTTTTAGGTTCCACGTGTGAGATCACGTGGTATTTGCCTTTCTCTTCCTAGTTTATTTCATTTGGCACAATGTCTTCCAGATTCACCCATGTAGTCCAAATGACAAGATTGTCTTCTTTTTATGGGCAATAATATTCCATTGTGTATATGTATGTATGTTTGTATCATTTTCTTTATCCATCCATCCATCCATTAATGGATACTTAAACTGTTTCTAGAGCTTGATATTATGAATAATACTGCAATGGGTATGGGAGTGCTGATGTTCTTTGACACTGATTTCATTTTCTTTAGATATGTACCCAGAAGTGGAACTGCTGGATCATGTGGTAGTATTATTTTTAATTTTTGAAGAAACTCCATTCAGTTTTCCATAATGGCTGTGCTAATTTACATTCCCACCAACAGAGCAGGTGCTTATGACTTAATGAGAGGATGCTCCACAATAAATTCTTTATGAGGTTAGTGCAATTTCCCTGACATTTGCAGCTAAGGTGACAATCCTCTTGGACACTGCAAGTGTAAGCTATCAACCACAGTATTTATAGGAGCTGAGAGAATTGTATGATGCCAGGGTCTGCATGGGATATGAACAGAATCTAGTACATAAAAAAAAGCCACATGATGAACTTTTAAAGGCACGTACTAAGGTTCCACCTTGAAGATTATATCAGTGAATCTGAAGTATAACTTGGTCATCTATATATTCTAAAAGGTTTGTGCACAGTTCTGATGAGATGGAGACGGAGGATCTAGAGCCAGAGTTGAAGGACTGTTTTCATGTCTTTGGATATAAGGATTGCTGCCTTGGGCCTAGAAAACAAAATCCCGCTCAAAATAGGAAAAGGCACATTCTGTCCAATTTTTTACAAGAGCAAGATTGCGGCAGGTTCTGAGAACTCTGCAAAGCACCTGTGGAGATGTAGCAGGAGCCAGCTGAGAAGCAGCACTCCACCAGAAGATGTCAGCCTTAACAGCAGAGTCAAGACCCCTCCCCAAATAACTGTGGATGGGACTTTCTAGAAAAGGGAAAAAATATATACATTGACTTTTTCCTGCATACAAATAAGACATCAACAGGCCCTTCCAGAAATAACTAATAGAGATTTTCATCATGCAAGAAGGGGGCTGTGAAACATCATAATTTGAAAATTAATTTAGTGTGAGTCTATTTTTACTTATAGACTGATAAAACTTTAGCCACTGGGGTTCTGTAATATTTAAAACAACAAAAACAAACAAAAAATTCCTGAAGTCTCAAAGCCTAAGAGAGTGAGCATACACCTCATGACAATTTCATACAATCAAACACTATGCAACCATCAAAAATCGTATTGTACAAACATGGTGACTGTAGTTAATAATAGTGTATTATATATTTGGAAATTGACGGAAGAGTAGATGTTAAGTGTTCTTACTCCCCAAAATATATGTTAATATATTGCAATGCATATGTTAATTAGCCTAGGTTAGCTAACCCACAATATATACATATATCAAAACATCATATTAAACATCATAAATATATACATTTTTATTTGTCTATTAAAAAAGAAAACATGCTAAGTATTTAAAAACTTTTGTTGTACAATTTGTTGTGCAATAATATTTATTTATATGGGGAAATATTCCTTACAAACTGTTAAAGTGAAAAACAACATACAAAGCTCTATAACACATACCAAAGTAGGCATTTATCACCTCTAGAATTATGAATAAATTTCATTTTTCTTTTTTTGCATTTATATGTATTATTTTACAATTTTAAAAACATAATTAAAAATAAACAAAATACAGTAAAACAAATCCTATAAATTTTCCCACTATGAAAAATTAGTCATCTATACTAAGTCTCATACAGGAGGAGTACAGTCTGTCTTGTTAATGTCACCAAAATGTAGCTGCTGTAGATGCATGCAACTCTGCCCTGCAAAAGAAAAGTAGTCGCCTGGTTCCTGAACATTTTAGTAAGTAGTCAAGGTCACAACTCATCTTCCCCAGAGCTGTGTCATGGCACAAGGCAGATGAGCAACTTCTTTGGATAAAATTGAGAAGGATGGATTATCACTAACAACCTGGAAGAGATGACGTGGAGTTTAGAAAGTGAATAAATTCCACATAATAGCCACAGCTGTCCTACTCTCTTTCTTTTACTTAACTCTTTGGACAGGTAATTTTGATAGAAAAATAATGGTTGGCTTATATGGACTCAGTTAGTATAAGGTGCATAGAACAGAAAATACTGACATATTACGCCCCTCAAATAAAGAGAAGACAGTCATAGTTTCCAGAAAAGAAAAACAAAGCCACTAACAAAGATGAAAATTAAGGAATAGCATTGAATTTTTCATCACAAATACTGGCAGCTAGAAGATAATAAAATAATTCTTTTCTTTTAAAGTGCCGTCTTAGAACTGCAGAGTCACAGGACAATCAATTAAATATGAAAGTAAAATAAAACAATTTAAATTATGCAAAATTTCAAAGGAAATTATCTCCCATGCACAATTTCTCAGGATGCTATTAGGTGTGCTTCAACAAAATATAGGAAGAAACCAGAAAATAGGAGACATGGAGATCAAGAAACCTGGAATTTAGCACAGAGAAGAGGTGAAGGAAGTCTCAGAATAGCAGGAAAGTCATACCACTGCTTCACCAAGTCTGGCAAGCAAAGAATTCTGATGCAGCAGGAGGGCAGAGGGCTCAAAGAACTTGTTCTCCAGAGCAAAAATGCAACTGAAAAATGATCTGAGAGGTTGGACCACATAGAAAACAATTTTGGATTTCCTGGAGTCTACATAAAGCTGAACTATTCAAAGAGAATTAAATAAGTGTAAAAATAAGCAGATTATCTCCAGGAAAATATAGAAAGCAGTTCAGGGAGCAAATATAATTAAAGAATATTATTTTGCACAGAAGAAACTATATTTATAGTGTAACAAGAAAAGATGTGTGTGAATTTTACCAAAATTTTATATAAAGAATAATGGTAAGGAAAGAAACCCCTATATAAGTCAAAATCCTAATCTCTCAAAATAGAAAATCAAATTATATCTCAAATTTATGAATCAACAATAACAGTGGTATTTACATACATAGAACTAAATATCAGAAGAATAACTGAAGAATTGAACATATTTGCCTGTGGGGAGTCAAGTGACTGATGTTCTTTGTCTTTTACCACTATGTGACTTTTAAAATTATTCTCCCACCATATTTTGCTACAACTAAAATTACTTTAAAATTAAAAGATTCTTCAGTTCCCCCATCAAATCTTTAAAGCAACAAAATAATCATATATATTTTCTACAGTAGTTCAAAATTTTTTTTAAGTCCATCCCTAAGATTTTATTTGCAGAGTAAAAGCTACATTTCTGCCTTGCCAAACTGAGTTTGTTCAGTTGGTAAAAAACACTAGCAAGATACTAAACCAGTGCAAGCATATTATATTTTTAAAAAACAGTTAACTAATATACTTTCTTTATCAGTAATATATTTGGTGAATTATTCATACCAACACCAAGCAAGCTAACTTGTACATGAAAAAATAAAATCTTATTGCCTACATATTTAAAAATACTTTTGAAAAGTTTTCAATAAAAATTAATATTTTAATTGAGTTTGTATGGAAGTTAACAAACAGTATTTTGAAAGATCTAACTAAGACCTGTAGAATATATAGCTAGCACATGAAGCTGTCAGTTCTAGACATATAATACATTGTAAACTGACTTTAAATCCTAGCTGTAGATTAAGGTGCAGCTCCTCTGTCTAGCTTCATCTTTACCCAAACAAACAAATCTATTAGTGTATATTGGGTTTTAAAGGTTTATTATATAAATCAGATGTAAAGCCTGCAGAAAAGCAGGGGAAGTTCTAAATTTTGTTCTCAGAAATTCACTCACAATTAAGAATTTTACTGTAAATACAAATGAAAAATGTTTTGAGTGCCAGGAGTCTGTACCCAAAGATATATGCATTCTAACTTTATTAGAATTGTAGTGGGGCTTAAAGTACAATACTGACTATATGTGATTTTGCCAGTGGTGCTAACTTGAGAATCAAATCCTTATTCAAGGTGCAGCTCTACTTCATAAGGACTTCTGGAATATTCTATTGCAGGAGCTACCTCACCTGCAGAGTTTTCTACTTTTGTAATTATTGTATCAGCACAGAAAATATTTGCAAGCTATGCATCCAACAAAGAATATTCAGAATCCACAAGGAACTCAAACAACTCAACAAGTGTTAACTTTAGGCTAAAAATACATTTTCATTGTCAGGTTTCAATTTATTTTCAAGGATTTTATCTTCAAAAGAAATGGAGAGCCTTGTTTATATGCTTTTTTTAATGCTATTGTAGCTTTGCAGGGATAACAGAACTATTTTACAAAATTTCATGGTATGAAATCCATTGAGAAAGTGAGTAATTTTTTGTTCTGTTTTGCTATAAAACATGAACTTATAGTACAAATAAATGTCATCGTATTTTCTCCTCTCCAAATGGCTTTGTGTGAGCTTCCACACATTGTTTGCAGTCTGTAGTATAGCAGCAGGAACAGAAGGAGTTCACGGACTGGAGGATGCCCCTGAGCTTTGTCTGACATTTTAAGAAGTTTAATGTGTATGTGCTCTACTGGGTACCTACTAATACAAATTTAGCGCAGTGGCTATATGGAGGCTGGACTTTATAAGACTTTGAATACAGCTACAGTCTTCATAATTGTGATGGTAGAAAAAGTCCTTTTAGAAAAAATTTAGATCAGCCTCAAAACTAGTTAGCCAAACATCACAAGCTAATGCACTGTTGATTTCCAAGGTATAGAAATTGGTACATAACCTATTTTAGAAAATATCCATTTTTACCAAAGCTTTAAGATAGTTTAAAAATAAGTGTTTAAATCATTAAATCAGACATATAAAGACACTCTAAAGCATCTCAGATTCTGGGAGCTCCGTTTAAATGAATGTCATAAGTCTAGATAGAGCTGTGTAACCCAGTAAAGTCTCCCTTTTGCTTTTTTGTGATCTCATTTATTCACACAGCAATCCTGTACAGCACCATAACTCCCATTTTAGCACTTTCTCTTTCCTTTTCTTTTTCTTTTTTTTAGGCAAATTATAATCTGTAACTAAGAGATGTCACATAGTTTTCCCAATGTCCGTAATAGAGCTGGTGAGGGGGCAGCAGAGGAGAACACCAACTCCTACTCTCTGCCGATACTCTGGTATCATGCTCCAAAAATCATCTTAGCACTTTGAAAACATGATGTCCTGAATTTTCACTGTGATGGAAACAATTTTGAGTAGGGATTACATTGTTACAAGAAACGCTGTTGTTGAGAGTTCCCTGCCATGTTCTATTCCAGGCGAACTGGGTAGAAAACAACCACAAAGTCAATGAAATTAAAACCCTAGTGTAAACATGTTCTTTTAAAAAGATAAGATAAATATGTATGTGTCGTCCTTGTTGCTGATCAACTGAATGTTATCACTGGTGCTCTTGGCTGCAGCCTGCTATGTCAGTGCTTTCGTCCAGCTCTACCAAACTGGATGGGAGGTACTAGAGCTAAAAGATGCTTGTGACCAGAGTGTTCTTAGGAGTCAGCAGTTGAAGAGAATGTTGTTGACTTTCAGAAACTGCACCAGAGCCCATTAGACCTAGGAGTGAAAAGGACCCTAGCTAAGGGTTAAGGCTAAGTTGTTTTTTGTTTGTCTGTTTTCTCTTGCCGTTCTGCTCTGTGGAAACATTAAGTTGATGAAGTTTGTCTTCAAGGTATCTTACTTCCTCTAAGATAATCTAATTACTTCTTTCCTTTCTTCTTTGAGAGTATTTTTTCTGTGCACAAATCAAGCCAGATGAAATGTATTTATTAAATACAATAATACTAGCATGTGAGTAGTTTAATACTCTGTGGCCTTCAGAAAGTATTGTTTTTAGAAAGAGATATATCAGAAGAAGAAATAAAAATTATTTTTGTAGTGACTATACACCACACACATTATCTCACATAAACTTTACAGCAATCTATTTAGAGGTATCATTAGTCTAGAAAATGTGAATGCTAAGAGGTCAAATATTATAACATATATAGTTAGTATTGACAGTGGTAATACATCCTATCATTAGGGCAAATTTCATTTTAAAAACTTGGTAGAGAAGAAAGATTTGAGCTACGCTTTTCTAAACTGGGAAAAATAGTCTGTGTGGATTTGTCTCTATTATTTTCAGAAACCTTCAATAAAGTCTCTGAAGGACATAATTCCAATTTACCTCTAGAAAAAATAAACTCTATGCCTGAAGCGTCCAATATGATAGCCACATGAGTCTATTTAAAGCAACTACTGGCTACTACATTGAATAATGCAGATATACACCATTTCCATCATCAGAGAAACTTCCATTGCCCAGTGGCACTCTAAGCTGTTTTCAACAGGATAAGATGAAGTAAATACATGCTTACCCTCAATTTTAAAGAACAGTAGTAGCCAGGCTTGGTGGCTCAGCCTGTAATCCCAGCACTTCAGGAGACTGAGCCTAGTGGATTGCCTGAACCCGCAGGTTTGAGACCAGCCCAGGGAACTTGGCAAGACCTCATCTCTATAATAAGTCAAAAATTAGCTGGGCATAATAGAGTGCGCCTATAGTTCCTGCTACTTGGAAGGCTGAGGCAGAATGATCCCCAGATCCCAGCAGGTCGATGCTGGGATGGCCATGAGTGTGTCACTGCACTCCAGCCTGGGCGACAGAGTGAGACTACAACTCAAAAAAAAAAAAAAAAACTGGATCAGTAGCAATGCCAGAATGAAAAAAAATGGTGTGTGTGTGTGTGATATTTTATCCTTTGAAAGAGAAGAGGAGTGGAGGGGTGGAATAAAGGAGCGAAGAAAAAAGACCAAGAAAACTCTGTCAAAATAGAACCAGGGCAATTACCACAAGGTTTGTTAATCAAAAAAAAAAGAAAAGAAAAAGAAATACCTTGGCATCTTCCTACCCAGAGAAGTGAAAGATCTCTACAATGAAAACTACAAAACACTGCCCAAAGAAGTCAAAGCTGACACAAATGGAAAAATATTCCATGCTCATGGATTGGAAGAATCAACATTGTTAAGATATCCATCCTACCCAAAGCAATATACAGAGTCAATGCTATACCTGTTAAATTACCAACATCATTTTTCTCTGACCTAGAAACAACAATAAAGAAATTCATATGGAAACATAAATGACCACGAATAGCCAAAACAATCCTCAGCAAGAGAAACAAAGCAGGAGGTTTCACACTTCTAGACTTTAAACTTAATTATAAGGCTACAATAATCAAAACAACCTGGTACAAGAACAGGATATAGACCAATGGAACAGAATAGAGATTCCAGAAGTAACCAACCCCTCTTGAACAAAGCCTCCACTAACAGCTTTGTTAATCCAGATCTAATAAGGAAATACTTTCTTGTAAAAGTAAACTGTACAAAGAATAGTTCAAAAGACAAACTCCAATTACTTCCACTTCTAGCCAAGGTGAAGTAATAGAGACCAGCTCACAGTTCTTCCTGAAACAACCCAAAAATAAATAACATAAAACCAGACAAAATATGAGTCCATGGATTTCAAGATACTGGACATCAGACAACAAAGGAGAATAATTTTGGAAAGATGAGGAAAAGACTAAACAAGCCCCATCATGGCCCCAGTTTATTGCTTGAAAAAGGTTCTGTATCCTGACTCAAGAAAAGGGAACCCAGGAACAAAGTACCATGAGTTGAGGAGACAGAACTGAAAGTTTTGAGAGAATAATGCTGCCAGAATTTGCAAATCAGAATACTGGCGAGGAGAAAACTTCCCAGAGAGAAAACACCACAGATCAGGAGAGGGTCCACCTCAAGAATTCAGTCATGCTGGTGAGGAAACTTCCCGAAGTTGGATCTTGCCTTCCCCTAGGCAGCATGATTTGATGATTGACACAGGTGAGGCAGAAGTCTAAGGGAGCAACTATTTCATTCTAACATATTGGCGCTCTTAAGGATATTATTCACTCTAGAACTCCTTGAAGTATTGATCAAAGCCTTGTTAGGGCTGCATTGTGTGCTTTGACCCTTCCTCTGCCCAATCTTGCCTCCTTCCCCTTCATTTCATGAGTAATGATCTTGAATATGTACCTTGCATGGAGAATCCAGTCTGCAACAGTGGGAGACAAATTCAGCATGACAGCTAGTGTGAATGTGGCTTGAGCAACTGTGTAGGTAGTGATGCAAAATCACTTTGCGAAAAACAGGCTGAGTGTATGAATGTGAGATGTGGAAATAAAGAGTCTGTTTGATTATGTTATGTTTAAGATGTGTATTAAATATCTAAATGGAGCTATGAAGATAGCTATGTGATTCTAGACCTCAAGGAATCAGAGCCAGAGATAAAAATATGAGCATTATTGGCATTCAGACAGAATTTAAAGCCATGAAACTGGATGGAGTCTTCCAAACAGCTTGTGAACACACTGAACACACTAGAGGCCACGGAGGTACTAGAACATATTTAGTTGGAATGAAAGGAGTTCCTAATTACATGAGCTTTGAAAAACACTGAGTTTTGAAAAACACTGAGTTTTCTGGGATAATCACATTGTACATTTATTATCAAGGCAAAGGTTTTGAGAAGTCCTATAATAAAGAAACCTATTGGGTCTGTTACACCTGGCGTTCTCATTTTTATTTTCTATAGAAACTTTTTTGTAAGGGTACATTTATTACAATTTTTGCCCTTGAAAAACAGTTTAAAATTGTTGATCTAAGCTAAAAGTCTACCCTAGAATTTTCATTTTGATTCAGATATGCATTACAAAAGTTAGAAGACTACATTTTAAAATCTCATGTTTGCTTATATAGGTGACCTTGAACAATGCAGGAGTTGGGGCACTAACTCCCCTCATGCAGTCAAAAAAACTGCCATGTAACTTTTAACTTCCCCAAAACTTAACTACCAGTTGCCTACTGTTGACTAGAAGCTTTACTGATAACATAAACAGTCAATTAGCATATACAATGGGGAACAACAAAAAAAAGAATTATCTTTTGTTGGGGCAGTCCCTTGTAGTACAGGCTTCCCCTGTTAGGTAAGTGTTATAGGAACCCATTGGCATCATGTACCAGCTGGCATTGTGAGAGGCTGTGTTCTGCCACAGTGAAATTTTATTATTATTATTATTATTATTATTATTATTATTATTATTATTTTGGAGATTATTTCAAAAAGGTTGCCCATTTTGTGATGGGTGATTTACAAGCACACCTGCTCACACTGTGCTGAGTGTTCAGCAGGATTTGATCAAAAACAACATGACCCCCTTGCCTTGCCCTCCCTATTCACCTGAACCTGCCCCTAGTGACTTTTTCATTTGTTCCTTGTATGAAAAAAGTCCTCAAAGGGAAATGTTTTGCCAATGTGGAAGAGGTGAAACAAAAAATGGCAGAAGCACTAAAAGGCATCATAACTGATGAGTTCAAAAACCGTTTTGAGTCATGGAAAAAGCATCTCAATAGGTGTATTATATCACATGGAAAGTACTTTGAAGGTGAGAATCAAGTTGAGACATGTAAGAATAAGTTTAAACATTTGTGAGAACAAATATACAATTTTTAATAAATAAATTCTGGATTTTTTGGGTCCCCTCATATTTTGTTATATGCATTATATCTTATATGCATTTTATACTATATTCTTATAATAAAGCAAACTATTTTTTAAAATCATAAGAAAAAGCAAATATATTTACTATTCATTAAATGAAAGTAGACCACCATAAATTCTTCATAAAGGTCTTCATCTTTGTTGTCTTCATTTTGAGTAGGCTATGGAGAAGGAAGAAGAGGAGGAGTTGGTCTTGCTGTCTCAGGAGTTCCAGAGGTGGAAGAAAATTCATGTATAAGTGGATCCTGCAATCCAAACATTTGTTGTTCAAGAGTCAACCGTATCCATATAAGACAGTGCCTTTTCATCTGTACTTTTCAAAACTAAAACTCCATAATTTCCCAACTTTGATATTTACTGATTTTGTTTTTCTTTTATTCTCCAACATCAAAACTGAGCCAGATAAGATTTCTAAAAATGAAAGAGAATAATCCAAAGATAAACACTGAGATTTTGTGGACAGAGCACTGTCCTAGGGGTCATAGTACCCAAGAATGGGCTCTGCCTCTAACCGGTTATGAAATCCTGGCCAACTCAAAACTCTGGATCTCAGTTTACTCATTATAGAAAGAAGAAAGTGAGCAGATGAACTTTAAGTTTTCTTCTAGCTCTAAAGCTTTATGAAACGAGAAACTAATGTTTAGGAATAAGAAAGCAAAACACACTTTGAAGGATTTGTGTTGAAGAACGTATGAATAATGAAGGTTATTCATTGACTGATTTGAAGAATATCTAAGGCTTCTCATTCCTCTGCAGCACATTATGATCATGTTATTAATATCAAATAGAAGAAATTCCTGACTAGTATCTTACTGGTTGTGAGCAGACGCGTTTAAGTGTACTAGCTAAAGTGAAATTTACAGATTGGTAGACATATCCTTCACGAGGTTGCAATGAAGAGATGAGAGTTACCTGTGATTGGTTTCCATATTAAGCTTATTGCTTTTCAGGGCTCCAAAGACTAAATACAATGTAAAAGTTGTGGTTAATAAAATACGTTTCCTTAAGCTTCAACGGTTTTCACATGAGGCCTGGCATTTAATAGTAAGTATGCTGTAATTCTAAAGAGTATTAATACTTAAATGGGGAGAACAAGAATATAGAAAATAAATTTCTGATCATAGTATAATCAAATTTAAACCTGGAAACCACAAGAGCCATTGAAAGGATATATATGGATGTGAGATCATTTCTAAATAAAATTCAATTCATCAACTCCAAGGAAGGGTGACTCTAAAGTAAAGCATTATCCAAATTCTCATATATCTTCTTTAAAATAACAAAGCATGATATAGTACAAGGTATTTCCATATCACTTCATTTGTATTCTTCTGTGTTTAAATGGGCAGTCTAACATGTACATGAAGCAGATCGAGTAAATGAGCAGAGACATGCAACTGTGGCCTTTGTCTATGCAACCCAGATATAAAAGTAAAAAATTTGTTCTTAAGCTGCCAACAACCAAATGCAAAAGTTTGGCTGATGTTCCCTGATGCCATGACTCTTAGAAGGCACAGGTGCTGGTGTTTGTTTGTTTTTTATACTGACACAACCATTTGCCCAAATGTTTTCTACTCTGTAGAAAACCATAATATTTTGACACCATGCAGCTTCAGCCTAAAAGAAATAAAAGACTAAGAGAATGAAAATTAAGAGGAAATTTTACATATTCAACAGAGAAAATTCATACTGGCCAGCAGGGAAAAGCCCCATGCCACCCCATCTAAAAGAATTCCAATCAACTTTTTTCTATTGGGAGAATAATTAATAAAGGAGACATTTTCTTAAACCCACGGTCAGAGTTCCTTTTGTTAATTGGGAGTTAGAGAATTACAGGAGACATTCAGAGAGAAGCTAATCTACCCTGCACCTCCAGTTAAGACAGCATGGGGAAAGCATTCTCAGGACTGATGGACAGATGCTAGTAGTAGAACAAAATGAAAGGACGACCTCAATCCCAGAATGAGGAAGGAGGTAGCCCTGGAGTGCAAAATACCAGAGGCCTCAGGCATATACCTTGAAGAAAGAAGGTATAAAACTAACAATGGCCATGGATGGGGAGAAGGAACAAAGGCTTGCCAAAATTAAGATGATATTTGGAGGCTACTTAGCAGGTTTAAAGGAAAAATTGAATACTTCACTTATCCATTTTATAGGTTAGCTTTGTAAAATTTCTCACAAGCCAAGGTTAATAATAGACTGAATTTAGGGTTTTAAGAGAAGGCATTTTGACTTGAAGCCATAGAATTTTTAAGCACTTGCATTTTCAATGTTTTCCTTTTTATAATTTATAAGCAAAGAAAGCTAACATATAAAAGCTTTCTATTGAAGTCTTACATTGTAATGACAACTTCTCAGCAAAAAAAAAAAAAAAACTCTGCTAGGCTTAACCTAGTAGTAATCTCAGTCACATTTCAAAATTCTCTGTGATGTTCACAGAAGCGTGAAGAAGAAACATCTGGTGTGGTTGAGATGGAGAGCAGTACAGTTATATACGATATATATAAAATATTCAAAACTTCTCTGCTTATATTTTGGTTAAAGCCTGACACACAAAATAAAAGCTTCAGATAGTCCTCCATTAAAGCACCTGTGCTGAGCAGCAATTTAATAAGCTAGCATGTCCAAGAACTAAAGGATATATTTTGATAGAAGGAAGTAACTTTTGAGGTCTGGAAGAAGTTTTCAGATGGAAAACTGTTTTTCACCAGAAACATAATATTAAGCTAGAAAAGATCTGTAACACCTCCCATTGATCTGAGCTTAAGGAAAAAATTACAAAGCTAGGTAATAAAAGTGGGAGAGCCTGTGCTGTGTGCAGATAGCGATGTGGTTTTGCTAAGAATAGCTGATGGAGGCCCCTTTTGCCTTGGCAAGAGGGCAGAGGGAAGACAAGCATCCTAATGAGAAGAAGTACCCCAGGAGGTCATGCTTGGAACGCTTGAAAAATATCAACACACACACACACACACACACACACACACACACACACACACACACACACACACACACGAAAACTAAACTAATAGTATTTTCTAGGATACATATAGTACTTTAAGCATATCACTCCATTTGAGTTTTTTTAAAAATCAGATAAAGAGAAGCTATATTCTCCTTTGTACTCATGAAAAAACATTGGCTCAAAGAAGTCAAATGGTTTGTTGAAATTTAAGAAGTCAGAGTACTGGTGTATTCAGTATTTAAGAATATTCAACAGTTCAAAAACACATACCTCTTTATACTAAGCTATATATTAATATCAAATATTAGATCTTGAGAGTGTTTCTCTTTTCATATATTAAATTGCTGTAATTCCATCTTTAGGAGGAATGCCTCTTCTCTGGGGTCCATAAGATGGGAATTTTCCTAAGCACCACCAAGCCTCTGAGATTTCGTGGCTCATTCTTCAACAGGTGACAGACTTCTGAGTAGAGAGCAGGCTGGCATGCGTGAAGTTGTTTCCTGTTCAGCCATGTGGTCAGAAAGGCTACAGATACAGGAAGGGACTGCCTTGTACAGCACGGTCCATAACTGGCTAGTTTCTTCTGCCTTATTCTGGGTTTCAGGCCAAGTGACTTATGCTAAGCTATCTCTGCAACGTCCGCTCTACTATTAATAAGGGAACTCTCTTAGACACTGTTTTCACTCTCTGCATTATTTCTTAAGACGTTGTTAATCCCAAATGGAGAAGAGGGATGGTATTTATTGAGGATATAAACAAATGCTTTTGTTCTAAGCGTAAGTGACATTCAAATTTCAGATCTAGATACTAGGTTCTGGGACTGAGTAATCTGGCTCAAATCCTGAGTAGAAAAGCTCACTTTCATATTTGTAAAAAAAATCTCCTAAAAAACCTAAGAGAGTGAACAAAGCAGTGAAGAATTACCCAGCGACTTAGAAAGATGAACCCAGAAGTTGGAAGTTGCTTTTTTCTTGCAGATTCCAAAAGAAATGCCTGAGGGGATAAGAAATGGAATTGTACTTTCTGAAAACCTTCTCAGGATAGAAGTTTCAAAATTAGGATAGAAAGCTGTAAGAATTCAGGGGGTGGGATTGACAGTTGAGGGAAACTGCCAGGGGAAGGAGGGCACACCTCATTAACAAGGGTACCTGCATAATGAACATTTGTACACCTAACCCTGAATTGTATCACACCTCTTTAAAATAAAGAAGAAAAAGAAAAGTAACTATAAGTTATAAAATAAAGGATAATAAGAGTGCAATGTTTTATATTTTCAAAGTTATTTCTAATGTCTGGCATGATCCTCATATCTGCTTCTGCGTTCAATTTATTGCAATCTATCACATCAAGTAGCCTATGAAAATCTTGACTGTACACTCATGAGAGAATACAGGTAGAAAAATCAAATAACAACTTACTAAAAAAATTATTTGGGAAAGGGAAGAAAATACTATGTTCCAGGAGTAAGTATAAAGCAGAACTAGTTAGACCTTTCGACAGATTACAGCTGAAATTTGAACCATTTCAATTATTGATATACAATTGAAGTGATTATTGATATAGCATTGAAGCCATCATGAAACACCATCCTGGAAGCACCAACCTTGAAGAAGCAAACATGAATTTTTTCTGGAGAGAGAAAATATCATAATAGAATTTAGATTATTTCTACAAACAATTTTGCAATTATAAGTCCCAACAAAATAAAAAATAACATGGCCTAAATTGACAGAAAGACAAAAAGATAGAAAAATAGACAAAAATATGAATTGACAGTTAACAAAAGAATATGCATAGCTAAATGGCCAGTAATTATGAAAATACATTCAAAAAATCTTAATTATTAAAATGTACTCAAAATCTCTAATATATGAAGAAATACACATTAAAAAATGAGATAACATGTTCATTCATTAAATTGGTATAAATGTCAAAAGGCAATCATTGTGTTCTTACTGGCAAGAATATAGGAAAATCAGTATAGTATTAAAAAACTACAGTTAAATATGCTAACTTACACAGTCTTTTTCCTGGAAAAACAATCTTTCAACATCTATTAAAACAATAAATGTGTCTAACATTTGGTCCAGCCACTTATGGACTTTATCCCACATAAATAAAATTATCAGTACATAAGCACTTATGTCATTAGTGTTTATTGCTACTTTATTCTTAGCGGCAGAAAAAAGTAAAATATTTTATACAGCATATCTTAATGTCCAGCAATCATGAAAATATATTCAATAACCCCAAGACAATGGAGAAATATGTCTATTTACGTAAGCTAAAAAATCATTTCCTGGAATTCCTCCCCAGTATGGTTGCACATTAGAGTTAATCACAAGACAAACTTGCCCAAGTTTTGAAAGGCAAATGCAAGGCACACATTCTGAAGGTGTGTCTAGGTAGCCAGGTACCATCACAATTCATCATGCCCTTCTAGCTTGGACATGGAATAGCTGACCTAGTGGTTCACCTTGTTGGTCCAAGGCAGCTGTCAAACCCACACCCACTTCAACTCCCATGGAATCTCCTTTTCAGTTTCTCTGGCTCCTGGGCAATTTCACCATGAAGGTCATCAACTTATCCTTCTAAGTCAAACACATATCCAATAGCCAAGGTTATGTGAAAGGTAGAGAAAGGCCGAGGTAGTTTCCAGTTTGACCTCGTAGGTTCTAATTAGTCTTCACCACTTGCAATTTTTTCCTACTCTTCCCTGTTTCATTTCTGGCTTTTCTTCCCAATTGTTGGCCTTTCTGGTCTACATAGACTCAGACTCAAACCCTATGCAGAGGTTACAGCACTCCATTAACTTCTTCACCAGCTTCCAAAAACACACTGGATCTGATCCCTATAGTAAATCCTTTTTGAATATCACTTATGAGTGTTCCCCTTTCCTGATCAAACTCTGATCTAACTGACACAATTACCATTGACAGAAAACTGGCTGAAGAACTTAGAAACAGATTAAAGCAATAACTACAAAAAATTATAACACTAAACCTAAGCAAAATTATGAGTGTATAAGTATATAAAGAAATTAAAAGTTTTAAATAATATATGAGGTTGAAGCATTTTGTCTATATATTAATAAATCATCTTGTATGTGTTCATGCATGTATGCACTTTTTATATCCTTATCTGAGAACTTGCCTCAAAGGGATGAGGTGAAATGCCCACTATGTTTTATCTCCTTTTAAAAAAAATTCTCATTATTTGGATCTATCTAAAGGCTTATCTAATAGGGAGAAATTCAGGTTTTATGTGACAGAATCATATCATTTGGGATGCTTTTTCTAAGGTAATCAATACAAAATTGGGTCTGAGGACAAATGTATTAGGAAAAAAATATAATTTTTAAAAAATTGACAAACATCACAAAGTCCAGGGAAAAAATGGTATTTTTATTAATTAACTGCCTTACAGACTTCTGGGTAATGTGTTGGGATATATGTTCTAATTACCTTTTAATATACACATCAATTTAATATTTTCTATAGAGAGAATAGGAAGCTAATTCAATATTTTTTCTAACATGGTTGATGAAAATGTATTTTTTATTTGTAACTGATAGTTTAGCTTCACAATCCATTATGTCATGTAAATTCTTTAAACTGTTGCCAAACTGTGGGAAATATCTATCAAATTTTTTTTGTAGATGAGTAATAAGATTTAAAAAAAATTTATATATATATATGTGTGTGTGTGTGTATATATATATATATATATATATATATATATATATAGCTGTAATATTTTAGGGCATAGCAAGTTTTGTTGTGTTGTGACTACTTTTAAATACGCTTTAAATTCACAGTGCTTGTAACCAGTTTGTTGTTGAAGTCATTGAGTCTGTTTGCTCAGTGGGATGTAGAAGAATTCCTGGAAACCATTCTTTCACCTAGACAGCTGAGAAACACCCAGGCACAAAGTATCTGCAAATCAAATAAATACAGTTCCTTTAAACCCAAACTTCAGTGCATCATCACCTTAACTTTCCTTTAAGGTGATGTCAAAAAATGCCTGTGATCACTCCAACGTCACCCAAGAAAGGGGATGTGTGACCAAGTAGAGGTAAAAAAAATAGAAACTGGCATGAACTGACTGTGTTCAAATATTTTACTTTGATACATTTTATCAAATATGCAAAAGTTCCTCTTCAAAAGGACTGAGGACATAAAGATCTTGAAGTTTAGGTTGTGTTAACTTCATGTTAAATCATGGTGCCACTTCTGTCAAATATGAAAAAGTTTTGGGTAAAAACTGAGACTAAACTCAAGTGGCCAACTCCTTCTCTGAAATTTCCTTCTTATTCCTTTAAAAAAAAAAAAAACTTGGGAGAAAGCAATTTCTTCAACACAGGAGTCTTTTTCTCTCACTACCACTCAAGAAAAGAAAAGAAAAAAAAAAGAAAAGGAAAGAAATTAGACAGGCATGGTGGTGTGTGGCTGTAGTCTCAGCTACTCAACAGGCTGAAGTAAAAGGATAATCTGGGCCCAGGAGGTCGAGGTTGCCATAAACCATGAATTGTCAAGATCACACCACTGCACTCCAGCCTGGGCTACAGAGTGGGAACCAGACTCAATACATACATACATACATACATGCATGCATACATACCTACATACATAAATGTAAAAAATAAAAACTATAGTTGTTTAAAAAATACATACTGTACAGAAGTGGTGTTAGAAATTTCTGATTAATAAATTATGCTTCCACTGAATGACTTTGGTGAAGTCAACTTCTCAGGGTCTCACTTATCCTCTGCAAAACGAGAACCCCACTAGATTATTATTAAGTTCTTTCCCCTGTCTAAAATATTATATCCATATGTATCACTCCATAGTGAAAATTCCTGCAATTTCCTAATTTACCTCCCTGACTCCAGTCTGTCCACTTTCCAATTTGTCCTATCTATCCCATTCCAGATTAACACCTGAAATTTTCTTTAATCATCTTATCCTACACAGAGTAGTTTTACTAGAATTCATTTATGCTACAATATTAAGGTATCCTACAATCCAGGAATTTTCTAGTGAGCTTTAATTGTTTTGTACCTACAACATAATTTACGTATGGTTTATTCAATATATGATTTCTTGGAATCTGAACACAACAAAAATATCTCAATGTCAAGTGTACTATGGAACTAAGTCTCTCCTGTCTTGTCAAAGGCAAAACTGTTGAAGTTTTACTTCATTGAGTTGTACTTCAAGTCAATAATAAAAATGCTGTTTCTCTTTTATTTGCACTGTAGCCATTGCACAAGACAGTTCACAAAATATAATTTGGCTTTCTCAAATTGCTGGGAGTGATGGCATCTTAATTTGATGCAGCAAACAGGTTGCTGCTTAATATAAAATGAAAACAGAGACTTAGGAAGCAAACAATGTCCACTCTTTCACCACTGACAGCTACAATGATATCACAGTTTCATACCTAGAAGCATCACAAAGAAAGCTACAAACAATACTCATTCTTAGAATTGCATGCCGTAGCCCAATATGCAAGTGGGTGACCCCCTCCCAAAAAAACACTCATAATTTATTCATTTAAAATTGTGTATTTATTGTTACCTGTTTAAACTTTAGTCACTTCCAAAGTATTCTTTATATGATACAATACTTCTATCATGACGCTTTTCCACTGTTCAAAACAGTTTTTGAACTGAACAGTTTTGATGCCTTTTAGTGTTTCTGCATTTTTTGTTTCACTTCTTCCTCATCAGCAAAACGTTTCCCTTTGAGGACTTTTTTCACCTGGGGAAACAAAAAAAAGAAGTTGCTGGGGGCAAGATGAAGTGAATAGAAAGGTCATGCTGTTTTCGATTTAAAACTGCTGAACAGTCAGCGTGGTGTGGGCAGGTGTGCTTGTAACTCACCCATCATGAAACAGGCAAACATTTTGAATCTTAAAAAAATTTTCACTGAAGCCGAACGCATCCTCTCAAAACAACACTAAGCAGTACACTGATGCTGATGGGTTCCTAGAACACTTACCTAGCAGGAAAAGCCTGAAACTACAAAGGACCAGCCCTCCAAAAGATAAGTCTGGGGTTTTTTGGGGGGTCCCCCCTTGAAATTTAAATATGTTATTATGACTTTCCTCTGTAGAATAGCATCTGAATACTGGAAGGCTTCTGTTCAGTTTTATGGCAGCCTGGCAACCAATTCACATAATGGAAAAGTGGTTCATTTGATTAATTAGCACCAAAATTCATCATCAATATGTCTAGAATTTGATTTTTAATTAAAGAAGCATTTATATGCTTTTTTTTAAGAAACACCATCTACAGCATTTTCTAGATACTGTCTAAATAATAGTCTTATTTCACAGATTTGTTATGTCCTTTAAAAGGTAAAATATTTATATGATCTAAAGAGAAGCCAGAGTACAGTTATGTTCTTTAAACACTTTAACAACAACAGCAACAACAAAATAGTGATTTTGTCAAATGTGAATACGCTCTGTGACCTGCTTAAGTCACATCCCAGATTTGGGGATATTTAAGTTACAAATTAACATAAATAGTTCAATACATTCTATTGTTCTCAATTTATATTTTATATTACTATCTTGAAAAAAGTTAATGTATCAAGGAACAAATTGTGGCAAGGGGGAGAGAGACAAATGATTGATATCATCAATTTCTCTTTTTCACCGTGGGGCAGTGAAAGGTACAAAATTCAGAGAACTTTCAACTCTAAATTCTCTTTTGTTCTAAACGTGAAAAACCATGGATTAGAAAACAAGAAAACTTGCCAAGATAAATCAATTATTTCAACATACAATATCATGCCACAGAATATATGAAATAGCTATCAGTTAATAATTTTTTAAACTTTGAGTCTAATAGATTCAACATAACAGTCTAATTATCAAATTGAGCTTCAAAACAATAATCTAAAAATCAAATATTAATCTAACATTTACTTGTCAAAGCCAACTTGGCAATTAAATTTTGGTTCAAGAAACTAAGAGTTAAATTAATAATTTCATGTTTAAAACAGAATTTTAGGAACAATAATTATACAGCATATAAAAACAAAAATGTCATGAGCCTAAAAATTTAGCTTTGCAAAATTATACTACTGTGTAAAAATCCAATGATAGTTCTTCATTCTGTTTCATTTTCAGCATTTTGAAATTATCTTCTTTTGTGTAGAATGACAAAAAGAAGATAATATGGAGGGGTTCTGGTAAGATGGCGATGGCAGAGGTGGACTTGTGAAATTCTCCGAATGACCGTTCCCCAAAAGACTCTTACTTTTCTTCCCACATGCCCGAGCCCACCACCAGCCATGCTAGTCCGAGGCCTGGGGAACTTCGGTCCCATGCAGGGCCGAATATTGTGGCCCCCTGCTGCTGCTGTTCCACCATACGTGACTCCTACCTGTGTGGGAGTCTCAGGTCTCAGTTCCCTCCCTGGCTACATCGTCTCTCACCCAGCACCCAGCACCAAGCCACCGGTCACTCAGGGAGGCTCTGGGTGCCCACCCCTCAGAGACAACAGTCCCATTCCTGGCTGAAGTACCCTGTGGGGGGCCCAGGGCCACTCTCACTACTCACTGCCTGCCCTTTGGAGCTTTGGAGCTCTGGAGCTCTGGACCCACCCTGTCTGAGGTACTCAGCTCATGACCCCAAGCTTGGGGACACAGACAAGTGGAGAGAAATGGATCTACAAAAGTAAATCTGCCTCAGCCATTCTCCAGGCAGAGATTTCCATTGCCCCGCCAACCTATCAACAAGACCCACCTCAGTTCCTAAGTTAACGTTGCTAAACAGGAGACAAAGCCCCACCCCTACACTGAATCAGACAAAAGCAACTGCGAGGCAGCAGGCTAAAAAAAAAAAACAGCACCTGTAGTTCCAGCTACTTGGAAAGCTGAGGTGGAAGGATTGCTGGAGCCCAGCAGACAAGGCTGTGGTGACCGGGAGCAGCCACTGCACTCCAGTCTGGGCAACAAAGTGAGACTCCAACTCAAAAAAAAAAAAAAAAAAACCCAAACTGTGAGTAAATCTAGCTGCCTGCAATGAAAAACAAAGGGGAAAGGCCAGAGATCAGAGCTGAAGTGACTTTAGTCTGATCTCTTATTTTAACTTTTGATTTTATCATTTTGACTATTCGTTTTGATCACTTTTGTTGTTTGCCTTCTGACTTACACTGTTTCATGATTTTATTGGTCTGTCTCTGTGTAGCTATCAGTATTCTTTAGGGAATCTTTCTTACATGTCTTTTTTCACTTTTCTCCATCCTTGTGTCTCTTTTTCACCTGATACTTGGTATGTATGTCTGTTTTCCCTCTCACTCTTCTCTCTTTCTAACTTCCTATTGACCCCCCCTCTATTATTTTTCTCTTTCATACCCCCTTTTTAATCTAGGGACCAAGCCTACATACTGCTGCATAGACAGATTGTAAGGCAGAGGGAAATAGGTTCCAGTGTGCTCATACACCTGTTCTTGGATGCTAGAATCAGCACATACATTCTGAACCACAGCTTCCTCCTCAATTAAACCTCAAGACTGCAAAAAGTACAGTCCACAGCCCACACTCCAACCTCAAAAGTGAACGAAGCCAGAAGACCCTCATAAGGAAGAACAGGATATTGTGAAGTGAAACAAAAGTAACCCCACCTTCCCTCAAAAACAGAATTAAAGAAAGGGAAGGAAAGGGGGAGAGAGAAAAAAATCTACACAAATGAAGAAAAACCAAAAGAAGAGTATGGCTCTCTCCCCGGACCCCTGGGAGGGCAGACACTGAGGAAACTGACTTCAGAATGCAAACAATGAAGAGCCCCCAGAATGAAGGGTCTCAAACTACAAACCTAGATATCAAGACATTAATGGAAAGATTAAAAAGAATTGAGGAGACACAAGAAGAAACTAGGAAGGAGCTGATATCTGAGATAATAGTAATAAAGAATACTGTGAATGAAATAAATAACAAACTGACAAGCATGAAAAGCAGAATTACCCAAGCAGAAGAAAGAATCTCAGAGCTTGAGGACCAAAATATAGAACTAACCCAAACCCTTAAAGACACAGAAAATAAGCTCAAAAAGACAGACCAAAACCTTGAAGAGATGAGCGATTAATTCAAGAGACCGAACCTAAGAGTAATTGGCCTTCCTGAGGCAGAAAGAGAGACAGCGGCCACATTGGAACAAACTTTCCATGAGATCATTCAAGAAAATTTCCCTTATCTAATCAGTGATGCAAAAATGCAAACACGAGATTCAGAGAACCTCTGCAAGACAACAAATGAGAAGACCAACTACTAGACACATAATAATTCACCTAAACAAAGTAGGCATAAAAGAAAAAAATTCTAAAGGCAGCAAGAGAAAAAGGCCAGATGACCTACCATGGAAGATCAATTAGAATAGCAGCAGATTAATCTACAAACTCAAAGTAAGAGGATGGGAGACAAGTTTTCAGGCAAATGGAACATAAAAGAAAGGAAGAGTCACGATCCCAATTTCAGACAAAATACCATTTAAGCTAACAAAAATAAAAAAGATACAGAGGGTCACTACATAATGATAAATGGTTCACTTGATCAACAAGAAATGCCTATCCTAAACATATATGCACCCAACATAGGTACGTCAACTTTCATAAAGCAACTTCTAGGAAAACTAAAGAAAGTTATTGACTTTAACATCATCATAACTGGGGACTTTAATACACCATTCACAACCCTAGACAGATTATCAGGACAAAAAATTAGCAAGGAGATCCAGAACCTCAATGTGACTCTGGACCAAATGGACTTAATTGATACCTACAGAACAATCCATCCAAAGACCACAGAATACACATTCTACTCATAACCACATGGAACGTATTCTAAGATTGACCACATAATTGGCCATAAATCAAGCATAAGCAAATTTAAAAGGACCGAAAATCTACCATGCACCTTCTCAGACCATAGTGGAATAAAAATAAATATTAACACCAACATGGGCCCCCAAAAACCCACAAAGACATGGACACTAAACAGCATGATGCTAAACAACTCCTGGCTCAATGATAAAATCAAAACAGAGATCAAAAGATACCTGGAAACAAAAGAAAATGAAGAAAATGTTGCCAAAATCTCTGGGAAACCTTAAAAGCTGTGGAAAGAGTGGAATTTATATCCCTGCAAACACACATGAAGAAAATGGAAGGAACACAAACTAACAGCCTAACAAGCCACCTAAGGAAGCTGGAAAAGCAAGACCACAAAAGCCCTAATTTCAGCAGAAGAATCCAGATTACCAAAATAAAAGCCCAAATCCAGGACATAGAAGACAAAAAGATAATACAGAAAATCAATGAAACAAAAAACTGGTTCTTCGAAAGGATAAACAAGATTGATGATCCCCTAGCTAGACTGACCAAGGAAAAAACAGAAAAAACCCAAATAAGTACAATCAGAAACACAAAAGATGAAGTCACATCTGACCCTGAAGAAATACAAAAGATCATTAGAGACTACTATGTACACTTGTATGGAGACAAACTTGAAAACCTTAAGGAAATGTAGGACTTTCTAACATAACGCAACCTACCTATGTTGGAAGAAGAAGAAATTGAGACGGTAAATAGACCAATAACAATCAAGGAAATCGACTATGTAATAAGAAAACTACCTACAAAAAAAAAAAAGCCCTGGTCCAGATGGCTTTCCAGCAGAATTCTACAGACATTTAAGGAGGAGCTGATACCAAACCTACTGAAGGTATTCCAGGTGATTGAAAAAGATGGAACTCTCCCCAAATCATTTTACGAAGCCAAAATCACATTGAACCCAAGCCAGGTAAAGACCCAACAAAGAAAGAGAACTACAGACCAATATCTTTGATGAACATAGATGCTAAAATTCTCAACAAAATCCTAGCAAACCGGATTCAACAATACATCTCAAAAATCATCCATCATGACCAAGTAGGCTTCATACCTGAGATGCAAGGCTGCTTCAACATTCGTAAAACCATAAATGTAATTAAATACATCAACAGATGTCAAAACAAAAACCACATGATTATATCATTAGATGCAGAAAAAGCTTTTGATAAAATCCAGTACCCCTTCTTGATAAAAACCCTTGAACATCTAGGCATAGGGGGAACATACCTCAAAATAGTAAAAGCCATCTACGAGAAACCCACAGCAAGCATACTCCTAAATGGACAAAAATTGGAACCATTTTCCCTGAAAACTGGAACAAGTCAAGGATGCCCACTCTCATCCCTCCTGTTCAACATAGTATTGGAAGTCCTAGCTTAAGCAATCAGAGAAGAGAAGGCAATCAGGAGTATCCAAATAGGAAAAGAGGAAGTCAAGTTATCTCTCTTTGCAGATGATATGATTGTGTACCTTGAAAACACAAGAGAATCTGTCAAAAACCTCCTTACATTGATAAAATCAGGCCTTTGGCAAAGTCTCAGGATACAAAATAAATGTGCAAAAGACAATCGCATTTCTTTACACCAATAATAAACAAATAGAAACCCAAATAAAAACCACAATTCCATTCACAATAGCCACACAAAAAAAATTAAATACCTTGGCATCCTCTTAACCAGAGACGTGAAAGACCTTTACAATGAAAACTACAAAGCGCTACTCAAAGAAAGCAAAGATGACACAAACAAGTGGAAAAATATCCCATGCTCATGGATTGGAAGAATCAACATTGTGAAGATGTCCATCTTACCTAAGGCAATCTACAGATTCAATGCAATACCCATCAAATTACCAGCAATATTCTTCTCAGACCTAGAAAAAACAACACAAGAATTCATATGGAAACACAAACGTCCAAGAATAGCCAGAACAATCCTCTCCAAAAAAAAAAAAGCAGGTGGTATCACATTATCAGACTTCAAACTTTACTAGAAAGCTACAATCTTCAAAACAGCTTGGTACTGGTATAGGAACAGGCATATAGATCAGTGGAATAGAATTGAGATTCCAGAAGCAAAACCTTAATTTCTCAACCAACTCATCTTCGACAAAGCCTCCACCACCTACCACTGGGGAGAGGAGAACCTATTCAAATGGTGCTGCAAAAAACTGGTTGATCACATGAAGAAGATTGAAACAGGACCCCTATCTTTCCCCATACACAAAAATTAACTCCAAATGGATCAGAGACCTAATGTAAAACCTCAAACCATAAGAACCTTAGAAAATGAACGACATACCCTCATGGAAATTGGAACTGGCATCCAATTCGTGAACAAAACCTGAAACCCACAGGTCATAAGAGAGAAGATAGACCAAGTGGGACCTTATTAAACTGACAAGCTTCTGTAAAACCAAAGAAATCATCAAGAGAGCAGGTAGACAGCCTACAGACTGGGAAAAAGTATTTGCCAAACTCCAGGTCTGACAAACCCTTAACATCTTGGATCTACAAGGAACTCAAACATGCTGAAAAGAAAAAAATAAACAACTCCATTATAAAATGGGCAAAAGATATGAGCAGACACTTCACAAAGGAAGACATTCGAGCAGCCAACAGACACATGAAGAAATGTTCAACCTCACTAATCATCAGGGAGATGCAAATCAAAACCACACTGAGATACCACCTAACTCCAGTCAGAATGGCAATTATCAATAACTCAAAAAATAACAGCTGCTGGAGAGGGTGTGGTGAAAAGGGAATACTTCTACACTGTTGGTGGGAGTGTAAACGAGTGCAACCTCTGTGCAAAGCAGTGTGGCAATTTCTAAAAGCTCTAAATATCAACCTCTCATATGACCCCACAATCTCCCTTCTGGGAATATATCCTGAAGAACTCAAATCACTCTATAAAAAAGATACCTGCACACGTATGTTTATCACAGCATTGTTCACAATAGCAAGAACCTGGAAGCAACCATGCTGTCCATCAAAAGAGGACTGGATTAAAAAAATGTGGTACATATTTACAATGGAATACTACGCAGCCATGAAAAAGAACAAAATCATGAATTTCGCAGCAACCTGGATGGAACTAGAGTCTATAATACTGAGTGACCTCTCACAGAAACAAAGATCCAAGTATCACATGTTCTGACTCATATAGTGGACCTTGAACATCCAATGTAATAATATAAAAAAATTACTGACAATAGTGGGAAACTATGGGAGGGAGGGAGATGGGATTAACGGTAGTAAATATCTGTCTGGGGACGGGGAAACACCTCTTATCAACAAGGGTGCCTGAACGAAACATGTTTGTATACCTAACCCTTAACTGTACCCCACAATATCATAATAAAAAATATTGATTATAAAAAAAAGAATATAATATGGGTAGTAGTAAACCACAGTGTCTTTAGAGAGATTTTGGTCTTTTAAAATTTTTAACCAAGTAAAGGTAGATAGATAAGTATTTTAGTTCCGACTCTTTGTTTTAAAATATGCAATACTTAGTTCTACTTACATATGTAACAACTCACTTTGTTTAAAATATGCAATGCTCAGTTCTGCTTACAAGCACATGCAACAACTTGCTTATGTAAAATAAGCTGAATTCTTATGTTTTCAAGTACAAACATGTGAGAAATAAAATTCCTGCAGTGAAGACTGTGCCCTTCTTTTCACCTGTTGCTTTTCCATGTAGTGGCAGAAATATCTCTTCTGTATGCTTTAAAAGTGTTTTCTTATTTTGAGATCCAGTCAAAGACACAATCTTCCTCTTTTTTCCCCCACCCCTTCTCTCTTCTCTATCTTGCTTTCTTTGTTCTCCTTTTACTTCCTAAACTTGCATATTGTCTTCTCCTCTTATAGTCTCACTCTTGATATTCCTGATAATTAAATGCATAGATGATACTCTCATTAAACTGACAAATGAGTGAGCCTCAAAAAAGAAAGGCAAAACAGTTCTCATGATACCATCCATTTACTCAAGCTGCTATGAATCTGAATAACTCACGTATAAGCACTTTCTGATCCACTCTTCTTGATATCTTGATTTACCAACAATTTTTTTAAAGTCTGCTGTAGTAGAATAGGTTTGTTCTATGGAATGCCAAGCAAATATTTGTCTGCATATGTCTTCTCACTAACTTTTTCTTTCAAGAAATAAGATATGAACTGATGAGAGTCTTAGTGTATTCCTTTTACAGAGTCATTAATATAGACTTCATAATGTTTACATAGTTCTGCTGAAAACAATAAATACTTCAAAATGTTAAACTAAAGAACATTTTATTTGTACTACTACTGTGGTGAAAACATCTTATCACTATTTGTCAGTTGACATAATTCACAAAATTCATTTGGTTTATAGATTTTTTGGAAGAATCTTATAGCTCAATTACTTTAATTTTCTTAACGTACCAACTAAGGAAATCAAGACCCTAGAAAGACTAAGTGATTTATTTCCCTCTTCCATGGTGTCAACAAATATTTATTCAGCACTAAGTGCATGCCAAATACTGTATTTTTCACTGGTAATATAAATATGAATAAGCCAGTGTTCTCGTCCTGAAGTTCATAGCCTCCAGGGAAAGACTGGCACCTGGCACCAATATAACACTGATGTATGAAGTGACAGAGGGCACAGCAGCCTGATGAGTCATCTCTGCCTAAAGTGAGATGACAGGTGCCAGGCTGGTCTGATAGTCTGCCTGCATCACCACAGAGTCATACTAGCTGTGCTCAGCTTTTAATTGATCAAAGCATTCCTTATGATTGGCTGGTGCCCCACCCTACCTGTTATTAAATATTTTGATCCTCACCAGAAATACCAAAGAAGCCACCAAAGAAAGTGATTCCTGAGCTAAATCTTGAAAAGTGTTCATAAGCAGAACAGATAGAAAGGACATTTCAGTCTAGAAAAGAAAAAAGCACCAGTGAATGTATTAAGGCTTGAAACTGCAGAAATTTTAAGTTTAAGAGTTGGTTGTGAGTAAATGACTGTGTGTTGTGCTGGATTTTTTTTTTTTTTTGAGTGGGAGTCTCTCCATTGCCCAGGCTGGAGTGCAGTGGCATGCTCATAGCCACCCCAGTGTCAGCCTGCTGGGCTCAGATGACCCTTCCACCTCAGCCTTCCAAGTAGCTGGAACTACTGGGGCGTGCTACCACACCCGGCTAATTTTTTTTTTAATTGTAGAGATGAGGTCTTGTCAAGTTGCCCAGGCTGTTCTCGAGCCCTTGGACTCAGGCAATCCCCTCACCTCGGCCTCCCAAAGTGCTGGGATTACAGGCTTGAGCCACCATGCTTCGCCATGTGTTGGAATTTAATGAGAAATACAGTGACAGAGTATGTAAGGGTTTGAAAATAAAATTTTAGAAGTCAAAATTTTGTTAAAATAGGTAGCATAATGTAGTGGTTGGAAGCACAACCTCTAGAGCTATGTGCTCCTAGGTTCAACTCACAGCTCTGCCACGTCATGACCACTTAGGCTTTTATGCCTTATTTTATCACCTGCAGAGTGAGTTTAAAAGAGTCCCCACTTCATAGTGTTGCATGAAGGTTAAATGAACTCTATACTCAAGTAAAGTTGTCAGAGAATTCCTGAACTGTAACTACTGCTAAGTTTAATTGCCTTTATTATGTATTGTAGAAAATAAAAGCCTTGAAGAACATAACTGACATGATCATATATGCATCCCAGAAAAATCATTTTGATATTTCTCAATAGCAAAGTATAGATGGGGTTAAAATGGGCTAAGGAGGAAATGATATTTACATAAACTCTGTCCACCTAATATTATTGTATTACTTTCCTTTTTACTTTAAGCTTGCAATGAAAATAACATAAAATATGGAAAGATCCTAGAATAATGTTTAGAACAATGGAAGTCTCCATAACTGCTGCCCATGACTGTGAAATTCGCAAGAGTAGCATGGAGGTGTAGCACTGGTTATTTTTCATTCCCTTTTTTTTAATCTTCCCATGTGTCTTAGCTCAGGCTGTTGTAACAGAATATCATATACTAGGTGACTTAAACAACATTTATTTCTCACAGTTCTGGAGGTTGGAAAGTTCGCGGTCAAGATGCCAGCAGATCCAGTGTCTGTTGAGGGCCTGATTCCTGGTTTGCAGATAGTCATCTTCTTTTTGAATTTTCACGCAGTGGAAGGCAGAGGCCAATCATCGCTTTTGTGTCTCTCCTTATAAAGCCGCTAATCTCATCTATGAGTGGGTGTTCCAACTTCCCACTATGCGCTGAATTTTTCTGTCCCCCCAAAATTGATATGTTGAAACCTAGTCACCAAGTTATCAGTGTAGAGCCCTCATTGATGAGATTAATGTCATTATAAACAGGAGGCCCTAGAGAGCTGCCTTGACTCTGGCACCATGTGAGGACACAGCAGAAAGGAAGCAGACGCAGACACCAAGTCTGCTAACACCTTCATCTTAGACTTTCCAGACTCCAGAACTATGAAAAATAAATTTCTGTTGTTTATACGCCACACAACCTGTGGTACCTTGCTATAGCAACCCAAACAGACCACGATCTCCAAAAAGACTCCATCTCCAAATACCATCACATTGGAGGTTTAGGCTTCAACATATGCATTTGGGGGGCATATTCCGTTCATAGCACCATGCCACTTTATTTTGCATGTGCCAACTATAAAGAGTTTAGAGTTGTTTCTAGAGTTTTTTGGTAATATATGAAATATTATATTTATTGTAATTACTAATAGTTGGATTAGTTTCAATCATCTTCTTTTATCATATTATATCTTTGCTTGTTTTTTCTTTCCTACCTACTGTGAGATAGAGCGCTTCTATTCTTATTCTTTATTGGGATTTTTCTGTAAAAATTTTTTAACATTCCTTTTAACTTTATGCACATTAATAAAGTCAAAGGCAAATATATAATATATAAAAGAAAATATAACTAAGATGGTTGAAACTTGTCCACCTAACAGTAATTACATAACAGTCTGAAGCTTAATCAGTGTCTCATCTTCCTTCAAGTAAGACATAGCAAGTATGAGCTATATATTCAGGATATCATTTAATTTTGTTTTCTAGAACATTAGTTCTTCTTTATTTTAAATTATAAAAACAATTCTATAGCTGGGCGCAGCGGCTTATGCCTGCAATCCCAGCATTTGGGGAGACCAAGTTGAAAAAATTGCTTGAGGTCAGGAGTTCGAGACCAGTTGAGCAACATAGCAAGATCCCATCTTACAAATAAAAAATAATAAAATTAGCTGGATATGTCAGCAAACACCTGTAGTCCCAGCTACTAGGAAGGCTAAGGTGGAAGGATCTCCTGAGCCCAGGAAGTCAAGGCTGCAGTGAGCTGTGATTATACCACTGCACTCCAGCATGAGCAACAGAGTGTAACTCCAAACCCCCCAAACTTTGCTGTCATTATTTGTTTTTATTTTTCCAATATGTTTTTATCAAAGCCTTTGCTGAACATTTTTTCTGGCACCACACATTTTCCTTCTGGATTCATTTTTTTCCTCTTGCTAAAATATACACTTTGCAGAAATTTCAGTGACATTCTAGGATAAAAAGAATATATTTTAGTCTTTCAAAGTCTAAAAATACATTCTTTCACCTAAGTCCAAAAATATATTTTTTCACCATCACTTTATTTAATAGTTTAGCTGGGTATAAGTTTTGCAATATTAATGATATAAGGTCCAATTTATTCCACCTAAGTAATCTTTTGTTTATTATATGCAACATTTAGACTATTCTTTCGGTTCAAGAAGTTATATAACTCTTCAATTTTAATTTTGAGAATTTAGTTTCTCTCTCTCCCTGAAACACAGATTTTACTAGAGCATCTTAATTTATGTTCTATTTCTCTGAATTTCAATTTTTAAACATTTTTAAAGCTGCATTATTGGTAATTATCAAAGTTCTTTGTTAAAATTTTTTTCTCAGTTGTATCAAATGTGATGTTGATTGTAGTTTCTGTTTTAATAACTTTCGTTATAAGGAATCTTAATTGATTTGTGATTCACAGTACCTGTTTTTGCTTCAGTGTTCCCTATGTTTCACTTCAATAATAAAATAAATATTATTTTCTCTTTTATTTCTTCAATGTTTTTAAATATGTTTATATAAAATACTTTCTAGATTAGTTTTACATTTTTATGTGTGAATTATTTTCTTTTGTTGCTTTTTGGTCTTTTTTTATGTTTGTGTGCTCATTTACAATGGAAGGTAATCTGTATTAAGAGATTGAATGCTTTGTTATTTTTGTTTGTGTGTTTATTTTCCAGATGCTTTGCAATTTTTGTTGATGTGTATATTTTCCATGAATTTAATTTTCTTTCTCTTTCATTTCTCCTTTTCCCTTGGGCAACATTTAAGTAGTCTCAGCTCAACTTCTAAGGACCCACAAATCAGAAACATGCTTTATATCTCTTCAGAGACTTCATATTGTCAAAACTAAAGCCAATATCCAGTATTTGACTAATTATTAATCATTTAGGATTTTTTGCTTTCTCCTTTCACGTTCATGAGAATGTTATATCTGGATGCAAACTTAAACACAAAAATAGATGTTTTACAGTTTCCATTTGTAAGTGGGGGAAATATAGTCTCTAGTTCCCTGCTTCTTGTGGAATAAATTCAGTCTCCATTTCCAAAGGCACTGAAATTTGAAATGCCATTGCCAACTTTAGGTGCCAGTATCCTGTGAGGTTATAAACTGAGTCCCACTTTAATACCATCCATGAGCTTGGCCATTTCTGATAAAATATTTATTTTCCAAATAAAAATATATATTCTAATAAGAATAACAATAATTAAATATGTTTTATACATATAGAAAGTGAAAAAGAAAAATTGAGAACAGTCAGTTCTTCAGGGTAACATGACTAGTTGAGGATGTAGTCAAAAAGACATGAATGTGGTTCCATATGCCTAATTAAACACACAACATTACTGATCACTCAGCAGTTATACTCCTATACTTTCTGTTAGTTTATCTACAATTTACTTACATTTCTCCCAATACTCATCATCAACAAAAGTTGATTATAAGCCTAGACTTTAAAACATGCTCTCTCATTATTTACAAACTTCAAAAATATTTACTAAGAACAAAGTCTTTCTGCACTATCTAAACAACAAAACATTTTCTTTGAGAATTTCTCTTTGTATATATTTTTCTTCCCTCCCTCCCCCCTTTATTTTATTGTAAAGATGTGGAGTACACATCAGGATTAGGTACATAAGTGGTCTGCATGCAGATGAAGTTTAGGCCTCCAACTGATCCTCACTTTCCCTGGTTGAGGATCAGGTACTGTTAGCGATGTTGTGTGCCTCCCCACCCCCTCCCTTAGCAGTATGCTGCTTTATTACCAATCCCTCTCACGTGGCATTATGATTTATGTTTAGGACCCATTTATATGAGAAAATGTGGTATTCAGTTCTCTGTTTCTGTGATAGACACCAAGTATGATGGCAACCAAGTTGCTGTGAAGTTCATAATTTTGTCCTTCTTTGTGGCTGCATAATACTCTCTCATGTATATGTACCAGATTTTCTTTATCCAGTTCACTTTTGATGGGCAGCATGGTTGGTTCCATGTTTTTGCTATTGTGAATAGTGTTGCAATAAACATGCATGTGCAAGTATCTTTTTTGTAGAATGATTTGAGTTCCTCCAGGTACGTGGCCAGAGGGGCATTGTTGGGTCATATGGAAGGTCAATTTCTAATTATTTTGAAAATTGCCAAAAAAGTCTAAAGGCTATCACCAACATATGAAGTTTTTAGTTCTTTATTGGCAAACAGTAACACATTATAAGGAAAATGTTCATTAGAAGATTATCATTAAGCACTAATGTTCTTTGACAAAAGTAGATATCTGTATGGTGAACACACTGTGTGATACTGTTGTAAAGAATCCAACTGAACTTTGTTCCTGATTCCTGGGGAGGGAAAAATAAATCTTTGAAATGTCCAGAGTTGTATTAGTATTTTTGTTATGTTAATGGTAGGCTGCTAGATAGCTTCAGAATAGGATCTTGTAATGTTGGAAAAACCAATTATGTGATTAGACAGTTAGGACTATGAGTCATGTGATATCAACCCAACTTCCCAACCCTTGAAAAGGGTAGGGAAAGCTGAAGCCTAAATCAAAACATACGGCTGATAGTTTAATCAATCATGTCTACCGAATTAAACCCCAATAAAATCTCTGAACACCAAAGCTCAGTGGAACTTTCTGATTGGTGAACACATTCATGTACCAGGATGGTGATGTGCCCTGAGTCCATGAAGAGAGAACACAGAAAATCTGCATTTTCTTCTAGACCTCAACCTATGCATCTCATCATTTGACTGGTTTTCCTTATTTGTATCCTTTGTAATAAAATTGTAATCACAAGTATAGTACTTTCCAGAGCTTTTTGAGTCAGTAGCGTGAATTGCTATTCCTGAAGGGACCATGAAAACTCCGCAATTTACACCCAGTCTGTCAGAAGTGTAAGTGGCCTGAGGACACCACAGACTTGTGGCTGGCATCTAAAGTAAGCATAGTCTTATTGGAGACCCTGCTCTTAAACTTGTGAAGTCTAACACTAACTCTCGGTGGTTAGTATCAGAATTGATTTTCAGTACATCAGTTGACCTCAGAAGAGTTGGAGTTGAAACAAAACAGATTCTTATTATATTTAATAAAATCACTTTTTAAATGCATTTTATAAAACCTGATTTTATAAAATTTGATTTGGAAACTTTAAGAAAAATACAGAAAACAATAAGAAACCATGTTTCAAATTTTAGTAGCAGACTGCCCCCTGCTGACATTATCTTAGTCACTGATTACTAATATGTGAGCGCAAAAGCTGATAAATTATTTTGGTTTTTGAAACACCTAACTGTATAAAATAAAAACTCTCTCTGAATCTGGTTTTAATTTAATGGTTATTGAATTACATGGCCAATTTAATTCAGTGGTTCATCCCTTAACATTTAAGGACTACTGGAATCTTTTAGATATCAATCAGCTGAGCACTGTGATAAATATTTACTATTGGTAAATAGAGTCTAAAGTATAAGACTGAATTAGTCTCTCTAACCTTCTCTCAGGTAAGACATAGTAAACCTGAGTTTCTTTCTCTATGATCTTGGGCAAGCTTTGATAGCACAACAAGCCCACATTTCCTCATCTGTCAACTGAAATTATTTTACCAAATGATCTGAGTTCTCCTCCATGTAGGAGGTTATGAATTTTTCAGGAAGGTGGGAATCAAGGAACTTAATGTATCAAAACAGAATTAAACTAACAAGCAAAAATTCCTAATTTTTCCATTCTAAGGTTTTTGAGCTTCATATGTTTTTATGGATTTTGAGACAGTATTTTCTCCAATGAGACTCAGAAAGAAGTCATATGTAATATTCCTCAAAGATGCAGAATAAAATGATAAAGTAGTTAGGGAAAAGATTAGGGCCTGTTATTTGATCTACCCACTAACATGACAAAGATCCAGTGTTGAAAGGTCCAGCAAACTCTAGTCTCAAGTCTTATAAAGAGTTGGCATGATGGGTTCAAGATAAATAATAGAGGTATATTGGACTGATGACAGTAGCTTGGAAATAGGAACAATGTTAGAAATCTAGGCAGTACTAGCATTAGAGAAATCTGTACCAAAGAAATAAGGAACAGTCCTTGGAGAGGTTCTGGAAAGCTTCTCATACCAGTGAAACATGACTTAGAAACTGTAAAACAAATACACTATGTTTTCAAAGTTCTTAGGTGGTGAAGCTAAAGTCTTTGCCAAGCAAAGGGACCCATCAGTGTTTAATAGCATTTCTACAGGATCTGAGAGGATAGAAGTTCAGGTTGCCACTTGGAGGAAAGGGTGGGCTCTGAGTTTTCAGCATCAAGACACCATGCAATAGCTCAGACTGTCAACGAGGATGACTCAAGGCACCATTCTGGAGTGCAGGACTCAGTGTTGTTGTATTGCGTCATAAATCACCTAAAGCAACAAGGACATTCAATATTAATCCCTCAAATGAGAAGTGAACTAGAAGCTAGAGGTCAGTGGAGTCTGTGGGCAGAGATGCCAGTGGACCAAGCAATGGAAGATGGGGACAGAAGAAGGAGAGAAAATGATAGGCAGAGACCAAGAACATATAGCATGCTGTATCTTTAACAGTGCAGTGTACATCTCTCCAGCAAATTCCAATGGGACTGGCATGTTGACTTTTAAACCATTTTTTTAAAATGTTCCTAAAAATATTAAACATCTCGTCTCAATTTTTTTTTTGTCAGAGTTTCAGTCTGTCACCCGGGCAAGAAGGTAGTGGCACTCTCACGGCCACCCCAACATTGACCTGCTGAGATGGAAGGATTGCCAGAGCCCGGTGATCCTTCTGCCTCAGCCTTCCAAGTACCCCTAACTACAGGCATGCACTACCACACCCAGCTAATTTTTTATTTTACTGTAGAGATGCAGTCTCACCAAGTTGTCCAGGCTGGTCTCGAACCTGTGGGCTCAGGCAATCCACTCACCTCACCCCCCAAAGTGCTGGGATTACAGGCTGAGCCACTGAGCCTGGACTTCCCTCAAACATTATGCTAATATAAAATGGGAGAATACCATCTAGCAATCTCAATGGTGCTAAACAATAGGAAGTAGGCAGAAAATATACCCAAATGCTTTATGCATTTTTATTTAGGCACCAAAATCAGCCTCCCAAAAAGCCTTAAACAGTATCTCAAATCGGATATTATGAGTGTCAAACCTTAGCTTTGACAGTTATTCGGTTTTAGAAATGTCTCAATTTGTCAGATATAAATCAGATATCATCAGTACTTCTTGGAATTCTGGAACTTTTTAAGATTTAAAATATATGCACATAACGTGCAATGACAAGTCTTTTTGAGGTTTAGAAAAGAGTTTTTCTGAAGCAACCACAGTGGCTCATTAAAAATGCTCCAGAGTCAGTTTAGATTTCAGATCTCATTACTGCTATGACAATCCACCTAGGAGTGTGTTACAAATGAATGTACAAACACAACACAAGCTGTTAGCACAAAAATTATGCACAGCCACTCTCTAAGATCCATGTGTCTAACACATTGACAAGCAGCGCATGCTCATATAAGGAAATGTTTAAAACATGTGTGACATACAGAGGCAGAGGAGGATGGAGAGCTGGATTACTACAATAGAAGCAGAAGTTTGCAGCTGCATAAATTCCAGATGCATCAAATCATAGAGTCAAACTTTTAAAAAAAATCTTAAAATTACGGATCTACACGGAACTCAAACATGCTGAAAAGAAAAAGACAAACACCCCCATTATAACGTGGGCAAAAGATATGAACAGACACTTCCCAAAGGAAGATATCCGAGCAGCCAACAGACACATGAAAAAATGTTCAACCTCACTAATCATCAGGGAGATGCAAATCAAAACCACACTGAGATACCACCTAACTCCAGTCAGAATGGCAATTATCAATAACTCAAAAAATAACAGTTGCTGGAGAGGGTGTGGTGAAAAGGGAACACTTCTACACTGTTGGTGGGAGTGCAAACTAGTGCAACCTCTGTGGAAAACAGTATGGCGATTCCTAAAAGCTCTAAATATTGACCTCCCTCTACTGGGAATATACCCTGAAGAACTCAAATCACTATAAAAAAGATACCTGCACACGTATATTTATCGCAGCATTGTTCACAATAGCAAGAACCTGGAAGCAAACATGCTGTCCATCAAAAGAGGACTGGATTAAAAAAATGTGGTACATACACATGATGGAATACTATGCAGCCATAAAAAAGAACAAAATCATGAATTTTGTAGCAACCTGGATGGAACTAGAGTCTATAATACTGAGTGATCTCTCACAGAAACAAAGATGTGAGTATCATATGTTCTCACTCATATAGTGAACCTTGAACATCCAACATAATACTATAAGAAAATGACTGATAGTGGTGAGAAACTATGGGGGGGAGGGAAGGGAGATGGGATTAGTGGTAGTAAATATCTGTCTGGGGATGGGGAGACACCTCTTATCAACAAGTGTACCTGAACAAAGCATATTTGTATTCCTAACCCTTAACTGTACCCCACAATATCATAATAAAAAATATTGATAAAAAAATTACTGGAAGTACTTCAGCAGTAGGGAAAAGTGGATACTTTTGTGAAATCTCACTGATGGTTAGATCCAGGACAAAATATGTTTTATTTTTCATAAGAAGTAAAAGAAATCACACAAGTGTCAATCAAATAAACACAACCTATGAACTGAAACCAAGGAGGTAAGCTTGGAGAACATGCAGGGAGTGGGGTTACCCTGAGACAAATGCTGATATAAACATTTTGATGAGCTGAAAACAACTAACCTAAATTTTTACTTCCTTTTTTCTTCTTCTTCTTTTTATTTATATTTTAGAGTTGTGGGGTACATGTGAGGATTGCTACATTCATAAATTGCGTGCAGGAGGTTTGGGCTTCTAGTAAGACCTCTCTCCCCATGGTAGTGGACCTGTCACCCAGTGTGTGGTTGTGTGACCCTTATCCCTCCTCTCTCCCTCTCTCCATCAATAGTGCCCAGTGTCGGTTTTTTCCACCTTTGTGTTCACGTGTCCAATGTTTAGGACCCACTTATGGGTGAGAACACACAGTGTTCAGTTTTTTGCTTCCATGATAGTTCACTTAGAATGATTAACCTAAATTTTAGAATGAAGCCAGTCATGGCAGAAGGTGCTGGAGTAGCTTAGAAAGGGGAATGTCCCCCAACTCCAGCAAAAGAAAACACAAGTACTATTGGGATGTAAGCACCCTCGTTTTAGTCAAATAGGCTTTCTATAAGATCAACAAAATATGTACAGTAGTCCCCCTCCATCTGCTTTTTCACCTTCCACAGCTCCAGTTACCTATGGCCAACTGTGGTCAGAGAATATTAAGTGGAAAACTCTAGAAATAAACAATTCATAGCTTTTTAATTGCACACCATTCTGAGTAGCATGGTGAACTTCTGTGCATTCCACCCCATCTAATCACATAGGCATTTTATCATCTCAAATCATCACAAGAAAAGAAGGATGAGTACAGACAATGCAGTAAGACATCCCTGGAATCATAAGACATTTAGAGAGACACAGAGAGAGATCACATTCACACAGCTTTTATTATAATATATTGTTAGAATTGTACTATTATTAGTGATTGTTGTTCGTCTCTTACTGCATCTAACTTGTAAGTTAAACTTTATCATAGGTACATATGTATAGGGGAAAACATAGTATATATAGGGTTAAGTACTATCTGCAGTTTCAGGCTCACTGGGGATCTTGGAATACATTTCCTGTGGATAAAGGGGAAAACTCTACTACCAATTACATACTTCAAAGGAGGTAATAGCTGTATTATGGATAAAGAAAAGTAAACTTAGGTGGAAAGTCTGCAATGCCAGCGAGAGTGAAGAGCATAAAAATTATAAATTTGTGGATTTGCTGTTTAAAGTAGGCTAGGTTATATTATGGTAATACACCAACCCCCAAAGTTCAGGGCTTAACATAATTAAGTCTGTTTCTCATTCAAACTATCTAGCCAACAATAGACCAGGTGAATCTGCTCTACTGAGTCAGTGTGGCACACAAGCTAACAGAGTTCCATCTTCATGCAGCCACATTCTTCAAAGACATAGTCTCTTAAGATGCCATGATTGGGAAAGAAAACACAAGGGGAGATATAGAGAAGTATATACGTCACCACGACCACTCACAGCCCTTTGGACAGAATTAGTCACATAGCTCTACTTTTAACTACAAGAGAGCAGGTAACACGATACAGCTAAAATAGTCATAGCATACCCTTGTCCATTGAGGAATGAAATCTTCTAAAGTCCTTGTACTATTTGGAAAACGAATAAAGGTATTTATTAGTAGACTCATTTATTCTCTTGCCTCTGTAGATGAAAACTTAGGAAGTTTCCCTGACTTTTCTCTTCTCTAGTAGGTAAAACAGACTGTGCTCAGTTATATACACCACAAGAAGGAGATTCATTGAATAATTAAAATACCCACTTCCATATAATTGAAAAACATTAACAGTGGCATAAAAGCCTGTATGGGATAAGTAGGAGTCAGGAAAGATGAGAGTAACCAGAATATTCTCTCATTTTCCATTTAGTTTCTACTCCATCTAGTCCATATTACACATTAAGATTTCTGGTTCTTTAGAATCAAAGTTTGGAGCAAGCACATAGGTAAGAAGACAAAAAGTGCTTTAATTGCTACAGCACTGGCGATTCTGTTCAGTTTTCTGGTCTTTGAAATGTTTACTTCTGAACTTTTGTTTCTTGGGCAGCTGGAAACCTTCCCTCATTCCCACCTTCAATGTCAATCTAGGAAATCTCTTATCTGTAGTTGTCTTGACAGGGAATCTTCCAGTTGATCCTTGATTTGATCTCCATCCACTAAGAATTCTACAAGCCACAATTTTTGTTTTAATTTCCTTAATATGAAAAAGAGACATAACTTCAAAAGAAAAAATTTGCTGGTGTCCTAATGTCCATAACACAGTTTTAAAAGGAGAGAAAAAGACAAAAATGGATTCACTACTCATTTTTTATCGTCCATGTTCATGCACAGTATAAGCCTAAAGAATTTTTTGTGATATATTGTGCAGCATTAATCTTTGAGTTGAAAGATCTGTAATTATAGCAGGTAGCAAGGAAAAGCTTTTACCAACAGCATCCTGAAGCTACTGGAAAAATGATTTCTAAGAACTTCTCATAGCTATTAAAAACACCTTAGTTTTTCTAGCGGTTGTTGTTGAAATTATGACTTTTGTGTGTTTACTACTACCACTATCATCATTATGAACTGAGCAATGTTTGTCAGGCAATTTATATAAATCATTTCTTATCTTTAAAACATAATAGAAACTAATGTAAAGAAGATATTATTAGTCCCATCTTTAAATAAGAAAAGAAAGATTAAGACTTAGCTCATAAATTGTTGCATCAGGATTTACACCCTGGTCCCCATGGTCCCAAAGTCCATTGTCTTCAACAACCATATCGTGGCGTAATATACTTTGTGTTATTTACAGTGATAAATACCTTAAACATATTCCTAAATGTGGTTTAAAGTGTGAGTCTTTATAAAATATTTTATTTATTCATTCATTCATTTATTCAACCAATATCTATTGAGTGCTTATTTCTGTAGTACTGATCCAGGCACTAAGGATACAACACTCAACTAATAGACAGTAAACAAATGAATAAATAAATATATAATAATAGGCGATGATAAGAATAGTAATCATTTGTAAAAAAACAGGATAAAAGATAACAAGGTGGAATGAGGACCTGCTCTAGACCATGTGGTCAAGGAAGATTTTTCTGATTTCAAACCCAGAAAGTTTGACTACAGAGCGTGAACTCTAAAAAGCATCGTATTAATCTATCAAATATTAATTTCACAGTGCTGTTTTCTTTATAGCAAAAATGTGTGTTTGAGAACATTTTAAAAGTAACTAAATAAAACAAGGCATATGGTGTTTACCAATACCAATTGTGAAAAGCATTTATTGTTAAAAACTCCAAAATAGGTTATTAAGAAGATAAGAATTTCAAGAGCAGGTCTAGCAAATCCTGCCCCCGCCCCCCAAAAAAATTCTTAAAAACTTCAAAATCAAGGAAGAATTCTGCAGGGGAGAATGAGCTTTGAGTGGAATCAAAAAAGACAGGACTAAGATTCTGACTTCTTTTTAAACGAACAAGGAATCTGCAGAGTAGCAAACTAATGAACCAGATTTCAATCTCCTTTCATGAGTCTGTGGGGATTCTGTTCATTGATAACCCTGCTAAGATGTGCTATTCATACGGGTTTCTGGAAAATAACTTGTCCTAGATGATTAGAATATGCAAAGATTCTAATCTCATTTCTTTCAAAATTTTCACTAGTTACTCAAATTTGGAGTGTAGATTCAATGAAATCTGTTAATAAAACAAGGCTAATTAATTCTGAGCATATATTTCTCCATCGGAAACACCACTCCATTCCCCCAATACTTGACAACACAAATCTTGGAGGATATTATAAGAAGAGGTTGTCAGTCTACATAGTAGAATTGTTATAGTTATTGCCATGTGTTAAGAGCTGAATTGTGTTTCTTTGAAATTCATATATTTAAGTCTTAATTCCAGTACCTCAGAATGTGACTGTATTGAGGGGGTGGGCTTGAAAGAATTAATTAAAGTGAGGATTAAAAGGCCCTAATCCAATGTGACTGGGATCCTTATAAAAGGAAAGATTAGTACAGAGATAACACACACACAGAAAAGATCACATGTAGACAAATGGAGAAGAAAGCCATCTATAATTAAGCCAAGGAGACAGGCCTTGAAATGAAATTCATTCTTCCTTGCAGCCCTCAGAATTGTTGAAAAATAAATGTGTATCATTTAAGCCCTCCAGTCTGAAGTATCTGTTATGACATCCCTAGAAAATTAATATACCATTGCACAGGTAAATCACATTTAGGCTCATTATAACAGTTGTGCTCCAGTGGAGAAGACTACTAAAATCACCTGGTGATGAAAGTAGCCAGATATCTCCTGGTAGAGAAATCACCTGGTGATGAAAGTAGCCAGATATTGCCTGTTGTGTTGATGCTAATTCTACTTGAAGTTTAGCATGTACAGTGGTGTACCAGATAACTGTTTTGGTCAACAACAGACTGCATATACGGTTGTGGTCCCATAAGATTATAATGGAGATATAATATTGAAGTCATTGTAATGTCATGGTACAATGCATTACTCACATGTTTGTGGCGATGCTGGTATAAGTAGATCTACTGCAGTGCCTGTTGTATAAAAGCATGGCACAAGCCAGGGGCCATGGCTCACACCTGTAATCCCAGCACTTTGGGAGTTTGAGCCAAGAGAATTGTCTGAACCCAGGGGTTCAAGATCAGCCTGAGCAGCTTGGCAAGACCTCACCTCTACAATGAATCAAAAAATTAGGTGAGCGTGGTGGTGCACACTTGTAGTCCAGCTACTTGGAAGACTGAGGGGAAAGAATCACCTGAGCCCAGAAGGTCGAGGCTGCCGTGGCCGTGAGCATGCCTCTGCACTCCAGCCTGGGCAACAGAATGAGAATCTGACTAAAAACAAAAAAGTGTGGCACATACAACTTATAGTATATTATAATTGATAATGATAATAAACATGTTACTGGATTATGTAATTACACATTTTTATTACATATTATTTTAGAGTGTATTCCTTCAATTTCAAAAAAAAAAAGTAGTTAATTATAAAACAATCTCAGGCAGGTCCTTCAGGAGGTATTCCAGAAGAAGGCAATGTTATCATAGGAGATGGCAGCTCCATGCGTGTCATTGCCCCTGAAGACCTTGCAGTGGAAAAAGATGTGGAGGTGGAAGACAGGGCTATTGATGACTCTGCACAGACCTCCATGTGTGTTTGCACCAAAAATAAAAATTTAAAAATAGAAAAGAGCTTCTGGAATCTAAAGAAAATATTTTTGTACAGTTGTACAAGTTTTGCTTTAAGCTAAGTGCTATTACAAAAGAGCCTAAAAGTTTAAAAAAATTAAGTTTATAAAGTTAAGCTGTACGATGACCACTTGTATACCTAATTCTGAATTGTACCCCACATCTTTAAAATAAAAATAAAAAATAAAAATAAATAAATAAAGTTAAAAAGTTACAATAAGTTAAGGCTAACATACCACTGAAGGAAAAAATGTTTTTTATAAATTTAGTGTAGCCCATGTGTACAGTGTCTATAAAGTCTACAGCATTGTATAGTAATGACTTAGGCCTTCACGTTCACTCATCACTCATTCATTGTCTCACCCAGAGCAACTTCTAGTTCTGCAAGCTCCATTCGCCATAGTCCTTTATGCAGACATATCATTTTGTATCTTCTATACCATATTTTGACTTTTTAGAGATACATATACTTAAATTGTGTTACAATTGCCTTCAATAACATGCTGTCCACGTTTGTAGCCTAGGAGCAGTAGATGATACCAAATAGCCTGGTGTGTGTATACGCTACACCATCTAGGTTTGTATAAATACACCCTATTCTGTTCACATGATGATGGAACCACTTAAGGATGCCTTTCTTCAAATCTATTCCCATCATTAAGTGAGACATGACTGTATTGCATGATACAAATCAATCTGACATCTGAAGTTTCAGGTCAATGAAGAATCTATTGACCTTTAACTGATAGCAGTGGGGAGGACTAGAGACAAGTATCCCTGATGAGAGCAAAAGTATCTACTCAGCAGATTAGTCACAGCTCTGCCCCTGAGAACTGCAGCAGGACAGCCAGAGCTAACTGGGGGAAAATATTTTTGACCTTAAGAAAAATTATTTTATAGGATCTTTTGACTTATTTTCCACTCATCTGATAAAATTCTGAAGCCCATCCTCTGTCAGGAACTGTGTAAAATCTTAGATGATAATGGAGAGTGAGAATGTATTAGTTTGCCAGGGCTGCCACACCAAAACACTGCAGATTGGGTGGCTTAAACAACAGAAAATTATTCCCTTGCTGGAAATGGTGACTCATGCCTGTAATCCCAGCACTTTGGGAGGCAGAGGCGAGAGGATTGCCTGAATCCAGGAGTTTGAGATCATTCTGGGGAATCTGGCGATACCTCATCCCTACAATAGATTTTAAAAATCACCCAGATGTTGTGGTGCACACCTGTAGTTCCAGTCCCTTATAAGGCAGAGGCCGAAGGATCTCCTGAGCCCAGCAGGTCAAGGCTGTGGTGGCTGTAAGCATGCCATTGCACTCCAACCTGGGTAACAGAGTAAGGCTCTGACACAAAAGAAGAAATTTTTTTTCTCAAGTTCTGGAGTCTAGAAGATCAAGGTGCTGGAAAACTCAGTTTCTGGTGAAGCCACTCATTCTGGCTTACAGACAGCGATATTCTATCTATGTGGTCACAAGACCTTTTCTCTATGCACATGCAGAGAAAAAAAGGAGAGCCCTCTGGTGTTTCTTCCTTTTCTTATAAGAACTCCAGTCCTGTCTAATTAGAGGCTACCCTTATGACACTGTGTAACCTTAGTTATTTCCTTAAAGGACCTATCGCCAAATACAGTCACATTGGGGTAGAGTTTCAACATATGACTTTGGGTAAGGGGGACACAATTTAGTCCATAATAACATAACCACTGATAACAAAGAAGCAGTTTCCAAAGCATGTCCTTTACTAAATGGTCACCACAGAGTCCATGACTTGCATATGCCATGAGTGAAAGACCCTTTAAATCATTATAAAATCACTGTATAACAGGTTTGATCATTCTATAAAACAATAATATAATTCTATAATACATATATTACATAATATACATTATATATTATTCTATAATAATTCTGTAGAACAATCATATAGGACAAATGCAGAAAAATATATTTCCAATAAAGAACTAGTTTGGCAGAACTAGAAGCCAATGGTTGTTCCCTCATAGTAACATGCAACTCTCCAGTCTAAATAACAAACTATTCAAATTTAATTGTGTACTTAAGTGGCAAGTTGTGCTTTCATCACTGACAAATGTGGACCATTAAAAATGAAAAATGTGCCTCAATCACAGAAATATACTCTTTTTAACAGTTTAAACCGGAAGGAAGAAACTTTTTAGATAACACCAAGAGTGAAAGCCTAAAGCATGACTTACACATTTAGCTTCGGGAATTAAAGGCAAGGTGTAAGAATAATTCATGAACTCATAAACCATCCATTCCTATTGTAGCTATTATCTGACCATCGAGAAATTAGAGAAGTAATATGTTTACTCATTTGTTATGGTTTTATTAAATTATTAAAATAATGTGCCTACCATTTGGAGCATGATATTATTTTTTTCTGCTATAGATTTTCATTTAGCCTTTGGATAGCATCCATATTCTAAAAGTGCTTTGCAGTCATGTTGTACTTCTTTTCAGTGGTAGCCCTGAAAGGCTGCTTACGATATTGAGTGAAAACTATATCCCTTGGCCTTAAAGAAGGCTCAAAAGTTAGGGGAGAGAAACTGCAGCCAAGAGTAGTTTGACATTATTTTTTCTGTGCTATCAAAATCTGAAATCCATCTCTTATCTAATTAAAAATAAAATACTAAAACTTTGTTTAGTTTAGTCAATACTTTTTAAATTATTTGTAGAGATTTAAAAGCAAAAAACTTGAAATATATTTCAGTATTTCACATATGAAGTCAATAGCCTATATTCTATGGTCAGCAATTTTTGACTCGCTTTTTTTGGTGTTATTCAATATGATTTTTCTTAACTCCTCCAGGACTCGTAGACAAAGCAGAGGGCAGCCTGTTTAGGAAATGGCCTTTAGTTATCTAATAATCTGTTGATAGTAATGCCACTGTAGGAAACACAATGGAAGTAAACGTGTCCACAAAGTTCTCCAGCGGAAAATAAGCATTTCTTGCTATATCCATTACATCAAATTGCCAAGCAAGCAAAACACAAAAAGCAATCCTTACTTTTGGACGCAGACTTTCAAAGCTGGACTTGTTTGCTCAGGTTCAGTGCAAGCCTTCTTAGAATTGACTAATGGAAGCCCACTGTGAATGCCCTTCAGGAAGGGCCATCTTTGCAGACCCTTAAATAGAAATAACATCTGGTAAGGCCTTCAGGATTCAACAAGTACAATTCCTTCATCTTACATGAGAGGAATATGAAGCCCAGCCTATTTGTCTTCACTTTCCTCTGGTCTCCTCTGGTGCATTGAAACAATATGAAGTCTACATTTAATAATTTCCTTTACCAACTTGAAACATCATTTATTATTAGCAACGAGATTTAATTCTTATTGCAAATTATTAAAAATAAAGTTATTTATTTCTGACCCCAAAATGATACTAGATTAATTCAAGTAGATTTACCGTTTTTTAGGTGCAACTAATTGTACTTACATTACAATTTAGAGTAATTAGTCTCACAGGCATTTAAAAAAAATGTTTATTTGCATTTTCCTCATTCACAGACGGTTTGAATAAATAATCTCATAGAACAAATTTAAGTCAGCACCACTCCAGTCCTAAATGGCTTTACAAATACCACCCTCTAGTGTTCCAAAGGGGTAATTTTCATTCTGGCTATAAAAAATTCAAACCATTGTAGCTATTGAACAGTCAATGTTGTGAATGATCTGGCTATGGGCAGACTGGAGAGCATAATAAGCTCTATTTAGCATAAACTTGTCAGGAAGAAGCTTGCTTCAGTTTCTTTGGCAAGATTTCTAGTTATTTTTTATTTTCAACAAATTAACAACTATGAGATAGTAAAACTGATTTTACATTCTAGACAGATGAAGGAAAAAGCAAAAGGATGCATGACCCACCTTTCTCAGCCTTCTACTTAAAAAGCAGCATTCATAACACTATTAATCAGTATGCACCACCTTAAAGGGAAAATACCAAAATAATCATCATATTGCCTTCTAAATTTTGAATATTAACACCGGACATAAACTCCTATGGTAAAAATATATAAACTCCTATGGTACAAATGTATATCACATTTATGGCATGAATATCTAAATGCAAATACAGTCTTGATAGAATAAATAAGGTATGGCAATCACACTATCACACTATGCAGCATATTTTGGAGTGCAGTGTACATTGAGGCCACATTAGTCTACTACAATGGGAACATATTATACAGAAACTAGCACAAGGGCTTCTTTGCATCATTAATTAAATCGTAAGTTGTCAAGCCATGATTTGGAAGAGATACCATTGATATTTTATTCTGAGAAGAAACCAAATCAAATATTTATGTAATATTATTAAATTCCACTGGGCATTTTTAGAAGAAACATTTTCAGAAGGTCCATAAACATTGACCATACATTTCTGTCCTGTCACATATGTGCTATTAGCCTCTGCAACCAAAGAATGTAGACCAAAATCATATAAAATTGGAACATAGCCAATGGATAACTTAAAGGTAAAGGCACAAATAAGAAAACAACAAAAATATAAAACCAAAGAAAGGAAATGTGCATTTACAAAACACAGTAAGCTCAAATGTAAGTTCTGTTAGCTTCAGGCCCAAACTCATCATACTAGGCCAAGGGCTCAGGAGAACACACTGGAACAGGGAATTGGGCTACTATGGCTGTCAAAGAACAGGTAAGGAATTCAGAAATAGTCACAACATTAAAAGAGAAATGAGGTGATAGCACAAGTGAAGCCAAGCAGAGTCCAGTTAAAATAAGATGGGCAGAGTAGCAGAACCAGGTACAAGACAGATCTAGGGAGTCTGAAGAGAAAAACGAAAGTCTAGGGCTCTGGACTTCTCTGTTTAATAAACAAAAGGGGTTTATTGGACTCCTTTAGCCTTATCTGTGTTGAAAAAAGATGCTGGCAAGGACCATATGCCATTCTAAAAGTCCCTACCATTTAATTTCCCTTCCCACCTACATGCTCTTCATTGGACATAGAATATGAAGGAAGACATCAAGAGACCAGAAAGTGCATTTGAATAGAGTTGACACAAATGAGGAAATGGTTTTCAAATGATAGACATGAACCAGATTGTTAAAAGGCCTTAAATTTTTGGACTTAGATATACAAGAGCCAATATACAAATGCAAATACTTCCATTTTTCTCTCACCCTTTAGTAAGTTCTGCTTTTGAGATCACTCCTTCCTATAAAGCTTGGACCTTTGTGGTTGATTCTAAAACCAGGACAGCAAGTATAGTGAATATTTATAAAAGAATGATAGATTTTTTTAAAAAAATGGTATAAAAAAATTACATACAGATTATTTGATCTCTCAGACTACAGGCAGCCTTTACTTTTTAGTGATTTGAATCCACATTCAGTCAAAAATACCATATTATCAGCTTGGGTTGCCATATTTTTAATATAAGTAGGAGGTACTTATTTTCATGTTCATTTTGATTAATAAATCAGATTGGTTCTTTCAGAAACCTCAATTTGTGTAGTTCAAAAATTAGGATAATTTTTATTATTTCCATAAATAATAAAACAGAGTTGGTCAAAACTGGTATTTGTCAATTTCCATAAGCCTAATAATAGTTAATGTAGAAACGAACAATGAGACTGACTCTCATGTACTATGAGTCAGACTTCCAGGCTTGGACTAGTCTCAAGAACCTCCCTCCTGACCTCCAGCCTTTCCTCATGATCTCTGCGCATGCACTAGATTCTATCTTTGGTTATTCTCACCCTATTGTCAAAAAGGCATATGAATGAAAGAGGAAAATAAAATAAATTGAGTGAAATAACAAAAGGGTGTAGAATGGGGAGGAAGTACACATAGATAAAATAAAATTATCTTGTGTGTCTGGTATAGTCTCTGAAGGTGATGCAAAACTTAAGGTCCAAAAAAGTTCTAAGCAAGAATAGAGATAGAAAATCACCTTCCTGTTGGTCCTTGCCTGCTCCTACACTGTTCTGTCTGGCTCAGGTCTCAACCCCAAATTTTGCTGTCTCTCTCCATGCGCTGATCCTCAAACTGCAACCCAAAGACATGAAATGACATGTTCAAAACCTCACAGCTGGTCATCAGTGACAGAATTCAGACTGTTTTGTTTGGTTGTTTTGTTTTTTCACTGTAAACTCATGGGCTCTGGATCCAGATTATATTCAGGGCCAGACAACTCACTCTTCTTAGAATCTAAACACAGGGTCACAGAGATTGCATTAACCAATATGAAATCTTGAACTAAAAGATCAGATGGACTTGGGGATTAATCATATGTATTCAATCTATTTTTTTTTAAAAGCAGATGTACATCTGGGATGAAGGAAGCATGTGTGTGGTGCATGTGTGTGTTTGTGTGTATCAAAGTAACAGAGAGAGAAGCTTGATTACTTTTCCCTCTTCAGCACCTGTGAGGCACAGCACTTCTTGCAGTTGAGTTGCTTAAAGTCCCTGTATTCTTAATTGTTCCCTCAATTCTTCCTTGTTAATGTAATTTAAGCAAAGTTTTGTTTTTTGTAAAAAAAAAAAAAATACTTAGCTCCAGCCCTCCTACCAGCTGAGATTAGGACTTCAAGAGGGGAGGGGAGAATAATAAGAAAATAGTACTCTGGTCTCTCCAACTACAAGACATGACCTGACAGTTTGGTTTCATAAATGAGTGATAATTACTCTAAAAGTAAGGGAAGCACAATCTGACTTTAAGACTTATTATAAAGCTACAATAATCAAGGCAGTGTGGTACTGGAGAAAGAAAAGACAAATCAATCAAAGGAACAAAATAGAGAGTTAAGAAATAGACCCTTATAAATACAGCAAAGATCTTTGAAAAAGGAACAAAGGCATTACAATGGAGCAAAGATTTTCTTTTCAATAAGTGCTGCTGGAATAACTTAACATCCACAAGCAACAAATGAATGTAGATACAGCTTTTACACTTTTCACAAAAATTAACTCAAAATGTAGCATAGATCTAATTATAAATTCAAAACTATAAAACTTCCAGAAGATAGCATAAAGATGACCTTGGTATGGTAGCAACTCTTAGAAACAATACCAAAGATATGATTCATGAAAAAAATAACTGAAAAGCTGGGCTTAAATAAAATTTGTAAAGCATCTGCCCTGCAAAGACAATGTCAGGAAAATCAGGAAACAAGCCACAGACTGGGATAGAACATTTGCAAAAGACATGTTTGATATAAAAAAAAAAACAGAAAGTAGCTTCAACAATAAAAAAACAGACAACCCAATTTTAAAATGACAAAAAACCTTAACAGACACCTGAGCAAAGAAGGTATATAAATGGCAAATAAGCATATGAAAAAATGTTTCACATTATATGTAGTCAAGGAAATGCACATTTAAATGAGATAATGCTACACATCTATGAGAATAGTGAAAATCTGATGAGGATGTGGAGCAGGGGAAACTCTCATTCATTGCTGGTAGACTCATGGGGTACATGCAAAATGGTACAGCCATGTTACAGCCACTTTGGAAGAGAGTTTAGCAGTTTCTGACAAAGTTAAATATATTCTTACCATACAATCCAGCAATCATGCTCCTAGGAATTATCCAAAGAAGTTGAAAACTTATATTCACACAAAAGTCTGTACATAGGCTTATAAAAACTTCATAATTGCCAAATTTGGAAGCAACCGAGATATCCTTTGGTAGGTGAACAGATGAACAAACTTTAGTACATACAAACAATGAAATATTATTCAATGCTAAAAAGAAATGAGCTATAAGACATGACAAAGACGTTTAAATGTGTATTACTGAGCTAAATAAACCAATCTGGAAAGGCTACAAACTGCATGGCATTCTAGAAAAGGCAAAACAACAGGCACATTGAAAAGATCAGTGATTGCCAAGGTTTGGGATGGGGAGAAAAATACATGAGAAGAGCACAGAGGATTTTTTAGGACAATTAAAAAATTCTGTGTGATAGTATAATGATGGATATATGCTACTACACATTTTTTTCAAAGTTCATAGAATGTGCAACACCAAGAGTGAACCCTATGCAAAGTATAGACTTTGGGTGATGTGTCAGAGTAGGACAAATATGATGTGTCAATGTAGGTTCATTAATTGTAACAAATTTACCACTTTGGTGGAGGATGTTGATCATGGGAGGAGTGGTGCACGTGTGTGGAGAGGGGTTATATGAATAATCTTTGTATCTTTCTCTTAATTTGTGAACCAAAAACTATTCTTTAAAAATAAAGTCTTTTTAAAAAGTAAAGGAAGCCGGGCTCGGTGGCTCAGCCTGTCATCCCACGCCTTTGGGAGGCTGAGGTGAGTGGATTGCCTGAGCCCGTGGGTTCGAGACCCGCCTGGGCAGCGAGACCTCATCTCTACAATAAATCAAAAAAAAAAAAAAAAATCAGCCAGGCGTGGTAGCGTGCGCCTGTAATTCCGGCTACTCGGAAGGCTGAGGCAGAAGGATCAACGGAGCCCAGTAGGTCGAGGCTGCGGTGGCCGGGAGCAGCCAATGCACTCCAGTCTGGGCAACCGAGTGAGACTCCAACTCAAAAAAAAAAAAAAAAGTAAAGGAATCTTCTGAACGAAGAAATATAAACACATTTTCTCAATAGCATTGTTATTACTTAAAAGAATAGTGAATTTTAGACTACTTGTGTTTTGAATCTCAATGTACACTTTTCCAGATAAGGTGATGTGATTAATAAGCGATCTTGCTGTGACAAGATACAATAAGTTCTCTTAGCGAGAACGATTAATACTGACTAAAGCATACATTAGTAAAGGGACATTCATTATCTTTAATCAAATATCAAAAGTTAGTGGAATCAATCAGCTGTCTAACTCCCTTTTTAATATCATTTACTTTCTTTTTAAGTAACTTTCGAACTCCCAATTGACTAATTATATACAATAATATGAGTTATGAAATAACAATTTAAATTCTCAGGAAAGATAGTTTCAAGATACATTTTGAAAGATTCATTAGATGAATATAGATGCAAAAAGTCTCAATAAAATACTAGCAAATTGCATCTAACAACACATGACAAGGATCATTCATCATGATTAGGTGGGCTTCATCCCCAGGATGCAAGACTGGTTTAACATACACAAATCAGTAAATATAATCCACTACATGAACAGACATAAAGCCAAGAACCATATGATTATCTCAAAATAGACATACGAAAAGCATTCAGTAAAATTCAACATTTCTTCTTGATTAAAAAAAAAAGCAACTCTCAAATACCTAGGCATCAAATGAACATTCCTTGAAGTAATAAAAAACATATATGACAAATCTGCGGCCAATATCATAGTTAACTAACAGGCAGAAGCTAGAAGCATTTCCCTAAAGAACTGGAACAAGACAAGAATGTTCACTTTCACCACTTCTATTTAACATAATATTGGAAGTCCTAGCTAGAGCAATGTGGCAGGAAAAGGAAATTTGAGGTATCCAAATAGGAAAAGAGGAAGCTGAAATATACCTCTTCACAGATGATATAATTCTATATCTAGAAAACCTTAGACAGTCTGCCAAAAACCTCCTTGCACTGAAAAGTGACTTCAGTAAAGTCTCAAGATATAAAATCAGTATTAAAAACCAGTTGGATATCTATACACTAACAATGAGCAGGGTGAGAACCAAATAAAAAACAATCTCATTTATAATAACCACCAAAATGCCACAGCATTCATCTAACCAAAGAGGTGAAAGATCTTTACAATAAGTACTAAAAACACTGCTCAAGGAAATCAGACAACACAAATAAATGGAAGAAAATCTCATACTCATGGGTTGAAAGAATCAATATTGTCAAGATGTCCATTTTACCCAAAGCAAACTACAGATTCAATGCAATTCTTATCAAATTACCAGCAACATTTTTCCACAGACCTAGAAAAGACAACAAGTAATTCATATGGAAGCACAAAAGAGCCCGAATAACTAAAGCAATCCTCAGCAAAAAGAACAAAGCTGGTGGCATCACACTCCAAGACTTCAAACTTTATTATAAAACTAAAGTAACCAAAATCAGCATGGTACTGGTACAAAATTAGACATATAGACGAATGGAATAGGAGAGAGAACCCAGAATAAAACCAACTCATCTTTGACAAAACTAACAAAAACAAACATTGGGGGGAAAATCCTATTTAAATGGTGCAGGAGAAACCACATGCAGAAGAATAAAAATAGACCCCTACCTATCACTATGCCATTTTTGATCCTTAAACTGAAGTTTTAAGATATACTGAGAAACACATTTTTTGACAGTGATAATGCATTCCTTCAAATGGTTTCTCAACCAAGATTGGCAAAAGGATTGGTTTTGACCACAAGCAAGGCACTCCTGGAGACTCTGGAAAAATAATTAAGGTAAAGGGGAACTTTGCAACAGATCGCTGTCCTGTGAAATACATAGGATAATATAAGTTTAGTAAACTTGAGTAATTACTATTAATAAAAGCTTATTTGTATCCTCAAGATGATGAGACTATTTCTAAGCCATATACTGCCTTTGTGTCATTTTTATGGGAGAAATTATCTTATTGTTACTTATAACTGCTCTGTACGGAATGGCAGCCACTGGTCACAGGTGTCTGATGACTATTTGAAATGTAACTGGTCTGACATGCAGAGGAATGAAACTGGACTCCTATTTATCAGCAGATGCAAATATTAACTCAAAATGTGAAACCTCAAACTATAATAATTTTAGAAGAAAACCTAGGGAACACCCTTCTGGACATCAACCTAGGCAATGAATTCATGGCCAAGTCCTCAAAGACAAAAGCAGCAAAAACTAAAACTGACAGGTGGGATCTTGCCAAGCTAAAAAGCTTCTGCATAGCAAGATTAACCACCAAGAGAGTAAAGAAACAACACACAAAATGGGAACAAAAATATGTGCAAACTATGTATCTGACAAAGGCCTAGCATCCAGGATCTAAAGGGAACTCAAATTAATTGACAAGAAAAGAACAAATAACTCCATTAAAAAGTGGGCAAAGGACATGAACAGACACTTCTCAAAAAAAGACATTCAAGTAGCCAACAAACATATGAAAAAATTCTCAGTGTCAGTAATCATCAAAGAAATGCAACTCAAACATACAACGAGATATCTTCTCACAAAAGTCAGGATGGCTAAAATCAGGTGTAGGTGAGGCTGTGGAGAAAAGGAAATACTCCGACACTATTGGTGGAAATGTAAGCTAGTTCAACCTTTATGAAAAAGTTTGTAGATTTCTCAAATAACTAAAAATAGAGTTACATTCAACCCAGCAGTCCCACTTCTAGGAATATACCCAAAGGAACACAAGTATCCTCTGCCAAAAAAAAGCTTGCACATGTTTATTGCAGCATTATTTGTAACAGCAGTGAAAAGAACCAACCCAGATGCCTATTGAAGATTAAGTGGATAAAGAAAATGTGGTACATATATACAATGGAACACTACACAGCCATAGAAAAAGAACAAAAGCATGAACTTTGAAGCAACATACATACAGCTGGAGATCATCGTTTGAAGTGAATTATCACAGAAAAAAAATAACTGAACACCATATGTTTTCATTCATAAGTGGGCACTAATCATTGAGCGCACAAAAACAAGGATAGGAACAACATATACCAGACACTGTTAAAGGAGGAAGGGAGGAAAGGAGAGAGGGAGGGAGGAGAGATAAGGGATACAAAACCACCCATTGGCTGCCATGTTCACTGGGTTAGGGAAGGGCTGCCAGAAGACCAAACCTTGCCTTCATGCAAAATACTTACATAGCAAATCTTCACATGTACCCCATGATTCTAAAATTTGCTTTTCAAGTTAAAAAAAAAAAAGATTCATCAGGTGGACTTTGGCTGGATAAAAAGAAAATAGCTTCCCATGAGTTAGCTTACCAGATAGTTCAAGTACATTAAGAAGTTATCAAGGAATCATACATGCCACTAACAGAATTGCAGATCCTAAGAAATACCTACTGTATCTCAAGCCCAAAATAGTTATATGAAAGTGGTGACAACCTTCCCTGTAGGAGCTGAGATACATTAAAATTATGTCTCTGATTTCACAGCAGTATTTTCCACTGCCTCTTATTTGGGAATTAAGTTTTAAGTTACTTGATTCTCTAAAATAATTGCAAACAGACAAGATCAGGGTATCAGGACTGGAAGCCATCACAGCATTTTGTGTTGCCATCTTGTCATGTGGCTTTGCCACTTAGTCAGTAGTATAGCATATTTACAAACTAAGACTCAAATAATGGCAGAGGGGACTTCATCCTTCCAAAGCAGAAAGTTTAGCAGTCAACAACAGCAAAACTTGAGTGTGAGGATTCTTCAAAAGTAAAGTCCATCTTGCCATTAAAAAATTAAGATCTTTTCCTTGGTGTCCCTTACCAAACTCCTTGATTACAACCAAAATCTCTTGGACCTATAAGTCAATCAGGGACATCATAAAGTACTACCTGCAAGATTATCTTTGAAGTGCTATAATAGTAAGCTAAGGGTGATCCTCCTTCTCAGCCTATGAAGAGACATTTAAGGGACTCATAACTTCCAACACATTCAATAAGGATTTATATTCTTTTAATTAAGGCAAAAAACTTGTGGTGTATTTAGCATTAGAAATGAGATCCTAAGCCGGGCTCGGTGGCTCAGCCTGTAATCCTGCGCCTTTGGGAGGCTGAGGTGAGTGGACTGCCTGAGCCCACGGGTTCGAGACCCGCCTGGGCAGCGAGACCTCATCTCTACAAAAAATTAAAAAATCAGCCGGGTGTGGTAGCGCATGCCTGTAATTCCGGCTACTTGGAAGGCTGAGGTGGAAGGATCGCCAGAGCCCAGCAGGTCGAGGCTGCGGTGGCCGGGAGCAGCCACTGCACTCCAGTCTGGGTGACAGAGTGAGACTCCAACTCAAAAAAAAAAAAAAGAAATGAGATCCTAATATAGTAACTTAAGATGCAAATGATTACCAATACCTTTGGCTTAATAGGAAGAAGAAATACTACGAGAGAGCTCCTAAAAAACTGGATAAAATGCCCTTTGGGAAAAAGGAAAAATTGTATGGAAAAAGAAGGCTAGAGAGACTTAGAAGGACATATAATACTGCCCAAGATAAACCATATTTAATAAGGTTCTTATGATTCTTTAGAAATAAATGGCTTTGGAAGGAACTAAAAATAGTCCTACCTTAAAGAATATCATACTTTATAAAGGATTATATTATAGCAAGTTTCAAATACATTAGTTTAGGTCTTTTTGTTTCCTCCTATAATCTTCCAACATATGTATCTATGATCTGCTTAGCGGTCTAAAAAATTTTCATTTTGCTCTATATGTCTTAGTGAAAACATATCCCTCACATATTTGTGACCTGAAACAAAATATAAAATATCACCTGTCACTGAAGAGAGCAGACCATTTATAAAATCTGTGACTGACCAGCTCATCTTCTCACTGTCATGATTATTAATATTGAGGAGTACTGGAGTGGAATGACAGTGATGTATTCACAAAAATGCATAACACTACACCATCCTTGACCATCATTATTAAAACTGTAATCGTCACACAATTTTGCACTTCAGAAGGGAGTCTTGCCAATATAAGTTCTTTTCCTAAGTGAGCACATTCTCTCTAATAAAGAAAGCCAGTTTCTCCACGGGGCTCCAAAAGTGGTGTCTAGTCTGCTTGCATCAGAATATGTAAAAGAGCAATGGCATTTGGGTGGTTGGTGTGCTGGGAAGGAAATGATGCAATAGGTAAAAGATATTTAAAATTATGTCATTTTTAAGAATGTGTAAGAAACTATTAAAACAGTTGCCTTTCTAGTGAGTGGAAATTGGGAGTGCAGATATGGTTGAAGGGGGATAATTTTTTGTTTTTACTTTAAGGTCTTTCATCGTAATAGTTTTAAATTCTAGATGTGAATCACTTTTATAATAAAAGGAATGGCCCCAAAACAATTTTCAAGGAACATCTTTGGATATATTTTTAAAAATGCTATTTTACAGTGTTCATTTGGATATCAGTAGTATTTCATGGGCGTTCCTTTGACATGTGTTATTTTAAAACTGGACACGCATCTGCTGCAAATGAAATTGTCATTCTGTTAGTTAAAAAAAAAGAAGGAAAGATCTTGGTTTGGCATCCAACACCTTCCACAGAGTCCTTAGACCCATGCAATATCCTGCGGATAACAGGGTAAAAAGATGAGTCTTCAGTAAGGAGTGGCTGAACCAAACATGGTACTACCTTCCTCCAGAATGTGGTGTGCAAAAGTACCCCCACTTTATCAGGAGATTATGCTACTTACTGTTGAAAACTAGAAGAGTGCTCTAAGCAAGTGTGATGAATGTTCTGAAACTCTCACAGTCCTGCAGGAATTAGAAAACATTTCTTGGCAATAACACAGAGATGGGTACTTTAGTTTTGGCCGAATTTGTTAGTGAACAATGTGCTAGTGGACAGGGTGGGTGTACCCAGAACAGAGAACAGATTCGCTCATCTTCTGACTACTAGAGAATCAACTCCTTATATTCAGCAGTTGACTGGCATAAGGTTTCTATTCTTGGAAGCTTTAAAAAAAAGTCTGCTTCCACTTGAGTCAAAATTACTTTAAGTTGTGAGCAACTGAATAAATATCTGTAGAGCAACAATATAATACAAAAGTTTAATAAAATAAAAGACTATGAAAATATGGCTTCCATTTCCCCTGAAAACTGGAACAAGACAAGGATGCCCACTCTCTCCCCTCCTGTGCAATATAGTATTGGAAATCCTGGCTAGAGTAATCAGAAAAGAGAAGGTGATCAGGGGTATCCAAATAGGAAAAGAGAAAGTCAAGTTATCTCTCTTTGTAGACAAAATGATTGTGTACTTTGAAAACCCAAGAGAATCTGTCAAAAGCCTCCTTGTACTGATAAAGGACTTTGGCAAAATCTCAGGGTAAAAAATAAATGTGCAAGAGACAATCGCATTTCTTTACACCAATAAAAAACAAACAGAAATCCAAATAAAAAGCATAATGCTATTCACAATAACCACACACACAAAAATGAAATACCTAACCAGGGATGTGAAAGACCTTTACAATGAAAACTACAAAATACTGCTCAAATAAATCAAAGATGACACAAACAAGTGGAAAAATATCCCATGCTCATGGATTAGAAGAATCAACATTGTGAAGATGACCATCTTACCTAAGGCAATCTACAGATTTAATGCAATACCCATCAAATTACCAGCAACATTCTTTTCAGACCTAGAAAAAACAATACAGGAATTCATATGGAAACACAAATGACCAAGAATAGCCAGAACAATCCTCAGCAAAAAAAAAAAAAGCAGGTGGTATCACATTACCAGACTTCAAACTTTACTATGAAGCTGCAATCATCAAAACAGCTTGATATTGGTACAGGAACAGGCCTATAGACCAATGGAATAGAACTGACATTCCAGAAGCAAAACCTAAATTTCTCAACCAACTCATCTTTGACAAAGCCTCCACCACCTACCACTGGGGAGAGGAAACCTATTCAGTAAATGGTGCTGGAAAAACTGGCTGACCACATGCAGAAGACTCAAACAAGACCCCTCTCTATCCCCGCACACAAAAATTAGCTCTAAATGGATCAGAGACCTAAATGTAAAACTTCAAACCATAAGAACCTTAGAAAATTCAGGACATACCCTTATGAAAATTGGAACTGGCATCTAACTCCTGAACAAAACCCAAAACGCACAGGCCATAAGAGATAAGATAGACAAGTGGGACCTCATTAAACTGACAAGCTTCTGCAAAGCCAAAGAAACCATCAAGAGAGCAGGGAGACAGCCCACAGACTGGGAAAAAGTATTTGCCAACTTCATGTCTGACAAGGGCCAAACATCTTGGATCTACAAGGAACTCAAACGTGATGAAAAGAAAAAAACAATTCCATTACAAAGTGGGCAAAAGATATGAATAGACACTTCTCAAAAGAAGACATATGAGCGGCCAACAGACACATGAAGAAATATTCAACCTCACTAATCATCAAAGAGATGCAAATTAAAATTACACTGAGATACCACCTAACTCCAGTCAGAATGGCCATTACCAATAACTCAAAAAATAACAGATGCTGGAGAGGATGTGGTGAAAAGGGAACACTTCTACACTGTTGGTGGGAGTGTAAACTAGTGCAACCTCTGTGGAAAGCAGTATGGCAATTCCTAAAAGCTCTAAATATTGACCTCCCATATGACCCCACAATCTCCCTACTGTGAATATACCCTGAAGAACTCAAATGACTCTATAAACAAGATACCTGCACAGGTATGTTTATCACAGAATTGTTCACAATAGCAAGAATTTGGAACCAACCATGCTGTCCATCAAAAGAGAACTGCATTAAAAAATTGCGGTACATATACATGATGAAATACTACACAGCCATAAAAAAGAACAAAATCATGAATTTGGCAGCAAGTTGGACTAGAACTAGAGTCTATAGACTCTAGATAACTAGAGACTCTATAGAACTAGAGTCTATAATACTGAGTGATCTTTCACCTCAACAAAGAGATGAGTATCACATGTTCTCACTCACAAGTGGACCTTGAACATCTATTGTAATACTATAAGAAAAGGATCGACAGCGGTGGGAATCTATGGGGCAGGGGGACAGGGAGGGCAAGGGTGGTGGGATTAATAGTAGTCAATATCTGTCTGGGGACGAAGGGGACACCCCTTATCAACAAGGGTGCCTGAACGATGCATATTTGTATACCTAACCCTTAACTGTACCCCACAATTTTAAAATAAAAAAAATATGTTAAAAAAAAAAAGGAAGAAAATATGGCTTCCAATTTTACCCCATTCCATGCATCTAAAACTACTATCTAGTTGAGGAAAATGTATACATACACATCACGGAAGATTTTATTTTGACTTGTAGAAACTTTATATAAGGTCAACTTTCACAAAGTAATGAGAAGCATCTATTGAATGCTTAGTATGTGCCAGACACTTTACTAAGCTTTTCCCATACATTAAATCACTTGATTATTTTAACAACTATATCAGAGGGGTACTATTATTTTTTCATTTTTACAAGTAAGAACACAGAGAGGTTAAGTGATTTGATCAAGCCACACAGCTGATATAGGGAAGAGATGAGATAAGAACCCAAATAGACTACTCTTCGAAACGAAATCTACTCTACCATGTCCCTATGTTAGTTGAGTATCATCTACAGCAAGTCCCCTATGTACTAACCTTCAAGTTGTGAACTTTCAAAGATGTGAACACACACTCTTATTTCACGTCTGGCATACTTTATCAAGGTACTACTTTCTTTATTTTTGTGTTTGTTTTTGTATATATTATTTGTGTAAAAAGTATTATAAACCTATAACAGTACAGTATTATATAGCAATTGTGTTAGCTGGATACCTAGGCTAATTTTGTTGGAATTATGAACAAATTGGAGGAGAACTTGTTTGTATGTAAGTGACCTACTGTATATATATCTTCTTTTCCTCAGGGTTATAATACATGCTTTTTGGATATTGTAGGCACTCAACTAATATATATTTAATTGTCAATGAACAATTACTTATTTTTCTGTAGTCTGTATGGTTGAAACACTTATTTTAACTGTGCTTTTCAGAAAGTCTCTGAGTTTTGGATTTGTTTAGATCCAAACAAGCAATTGATCCTGACTCACCTGAGGACAAATGTTGTTTGTTAGTGAAACTATGGCACAGCATTTGACCTCAAGAACAACAACAAGAAATTAGATTAAACAAAATCAGAAAGGTATGATCACAGTCTACAATTTTGATTAATTTTCTAAACTGGCCTTTTCTCTTTCCTCTTTAAGAAAAAGCTAAAAGCAGGACAAGGAGAAGAGGACAAGGAAAGAGAAAAATCTACATTATTAAATTAGGAGAAGCCGGGCTCAGTGGCTCAGCCTGTAATCCTGCACCTTTGGGAGACTGAGGTGAGTGGATTGCCTGAGCCCGCGGGTTCGAGACCCGCCTAGGCAGTAAGACCTCATCTCTACAATAAATAGAAAAATCAGCCGGGCGTGGTAGCACATGCCTGTAATTCCGGCTACTTGGAAGGCTGAGGCGGAAGGATCGCCGGAGCCCAGCAGGTCAAGCCTGCGGTGGCCGGGAGCGGTCACTGCATTCCAGTCTGGGTGACAGAGTGAGACTCCAACTCAAAAAAAAAAAAAAAAACTAGGAGAATAGTGAATCTCCCTCAAATTTTAACGAGATAAAAAACATGGAAGAGGTGTTAGAAGCAGTAGGATTATAATAAAGAGTGAGAATAAAAATCCAGTTTTTGCCAAAAAAAAAAAAAATCAATGTACACATCTCCAGAGTACATCTTAACATATACTCTCTCAGGTACAAAAACAAAATTAACAAACATTCAAGTAGACGGGAAATAAAAGCTTCAGTTATCCCATTTTGATTATATAGGCAGAAGGAAGAGAGTTAAATATGAAATCATACAGATAAGCCAAACACGTGAGAAGCAGCTGATGTCTTGTAAAGAAAGAAGGGAAGTTGAATGATAGGCAGACTTATAACTCTTAGTGTTTATCACTTGGAGAAAATGCTAATAATGTCCACTCATCAAAATTCAGGGAGATTAGAAAAATGCTTATAAACGTAAAATATGGCTTTGTCCCTACGCTTCAAATCATTGATACAGGAAATCCCAACTCATTCAAAGGTGAAAAATCAAAGTGAAACCAGTAGAAAATATTTTTTTAAAGCACACTACAAAAGTAAGGAAAAGAATAAGACAAATGAAGGCAAATAAAAAACACTCACTACAGAAATATTGCCATAGGACATATAAAAAATATAACAAAATATATCATCTGAATGTAAAAATCTGGCTTAAACATTTGCCTTTGTAAAGCAAGTCCACAACAATAAGATAAAAGAAACTGATAAACAATAGTAGGTATCAAGGATAAGAGAGAGAACGAGACAAAGACATAAGGCAAAAAGCATCAATATAAAAAAATGGGAAAGGAAATCTGTCTTTAGATACAAAAATATAATGAGAGGATATCAACTTTTCCTTATAAGCTTGAAGATTTACATAAAATGTAATAGTCCCAGAAGTACACAAATCCCCAAACTGACACAAGAAGAACTTGAGTATCTAAATAATCCTGTCAACATTTAAAAAAATTCAATCCATAGTTCAAAGCTTTCCCATAAAAAATCTTCAGGTATGCAGGACTTTATTAATAAAGTCTAGCAATAATTGAAGAAAGAAACAATACCAACCTTACACACACCCAGAAAACAAACAAAAAGGTAGGAAAAACTTTTCAGCTCATTTTATAAGGCCAGAAATATCATAGTACCAAAAATTGACATAAAGGAAAAAACCAACATCTCAGTAACATAAATTTGAAATCTTAAAATGTTAACAAGTCAAATCTAGCAAAATATAAGTATAATCTGTGAGAATAAAACCAAGATTATTATAGAAATGCAAGTGTGATTTAACATGAACAATTAATCAATGTAATTCACCACAATAACAGAATGTAGTCGTGTGCATCATTGTCTCAACTCCTCACCTCTCCTGTATCCATGTCTTTGTTGTAACTGGAGTGCGAGATAGGAGTTACCACACACTGATAGTCGAATTTTTCAGTCCTTTAATAGCCAGCAGTTGAGAGGGGACTCATTTCTCCCGAATGCAGCAAGCCAGGGTTTATAAGGGCAAAATCTGCAAATGGGCTACATAGCAGGAGGGTGAGGGGACAAGGAACTAAAAACAAAAGGGAACAAAACAAAGGAACAAAATATGGGGTTGTGGCATGGGGAATTTTGCAAGGAACAATTTCTTGGTGCAACATCTGATTTCGATTAACAAAGCATACAATTACATGGAACAGCTCAGGAGGAACAAGGATGTGGGTCTGTGGTCATGGGAACATTACAACAATCACATACATACATTGAGGGGGGTTATTCTTAAGTCAGGCAAGCAGCTAAGATGGAGGATTTTAACAAAATGGAGTTACTTATGTCAAGCAAGCTATTGTAACCAAAGGAGAGATATTTCATTCCCCCCTTTTAGTTGTACATGAGTTAATTCATTGATTCCTCAGTTATGGGTATGGGATTATAATAAGTTTTTACATGCATAAGTTTTACAGAACTGATTTGTTGTTTTATGAAGCTAATGATCCAGTTTAATATATAAGGCCCTATACATAGAAACAACAAGCATCTCCGAGAACAGCACAAAGTCCGCCTTGGGATAGGAAAAGCAAGTCTAGGCCTTTACGATTTGGGAGAATAACTTCTGCTAGGGAGTTCATCTGGTTATGGAGTTGGTCTATAGCAGACTGCATGTAATTTAAGTCCGAATTAATGTCTAGTACAATGTTAGCAAAGTCAGCTAGGCCTAATTCTTCGTGGACCAGGGCAGTGGTGCTGAATGCAGCTGTTTCAGCTACATTGAACCTGATTAAGGTAGGCACTAGTAGGGGGGCAGCACATTTCTGATGGGTTGCCAGAAGATCAGAAAGATTTGAATAAAAGGGTCCCTTCCAGGCAGGAGTTAGTCCTTCTTTTGGGAACTTCTTGACAAAAACCAGGTCTCCAGGCTGGAACAGATGACAAGGCGTGGAAGACAGAGTGGGCAAAGCAGCACAGATGCCGGAGTGGACAGCAGTCTGGACCTGCTGGAGGGACTGGAGATACTTAGATAGAGATTGATTAGTAAATTTTTTAAGAATGGGGTCTCATAACCAGGGTAGCAGAGGAGGGGGTCTACCAAACGTGGTTTTATATGGGGTAAACTCAGCCTTATAGGGGGTTCTTTGGGCCCGGAGAAGGGCCAAAGGCAAAAGGTTTACCTACTTTTCACCAGTCTCTATTATTAATTTGGTTAAAGTAGTTTTTAAAGTCCAGTTCATGCCTTCTACCTGTTCAGAGCTTTGTGGGTGGTAGGCACAATGTAATTTTTAAACTGCTGACCAGCTGGGTTATGGAAGAGGTAAAGGCAGGACCATTATCAGAGCCAATGGAAAGAGGGAACCCAAACCTAGGAATAACTTTATTTAGCAGAAAATTGTAACTGTAAGGGCAGTTTTATTCTTTGTGGCAAAAACTTTTACCCATTCAGAAAAAGTAGTTATAAACACTAATAGATAGTTATATCCCACATGGGGAGTTTTTATTTCAGTAAAATTTATTTTTCATTTTTCTTCAGGACCTAATTCTCAGACCCTGATGCCATCTGAAGGTCTGGGCCCTTGTTTTGCATTGACTTGGGCATAGGCAGAGCACATGGTGGCTGCCATTGCAGCTATACTTTTAAGCTATTAAAACGATAAAAATGGCTTAACAGCTCAGTCATTTTGGTACCTCCCAAATGAGTACTAGAGTGTAATTATTTTACCAAGATGTGTCCCAGGGTTTCAGGTAAAATAATTTTAGAGTCCTTGATTCACCATTTAGTGGAGTTTTTATAAGCTCCAACTGGGTCTGCTTGTTCCTCTTGGGTATAGGTAAGCTGTTTTGGGGGAGAAGGAACTGGAAAAGTTTTAGTTAACAAGATAGTTAGGGGCTCAACTGGGAGTTCTGCTGCCTCTCGAGCTGCCTGTTCTGCCAGGCAAGTCTCAGTTGCTTTCGGAGTGTCCGATTTTTGATGTCCCCTGCAATGAATGACAGCTACCTCTTTGGGAAGTCAAATAGCCTCTAAAAGAGCTAAGATTTTTTCCCGTTTTTTATAGTCTTACCTGCTGCAGTAAGAAGTCCTCATTCCTTGTAAATCATGGCATGCACATGGAGTGTAGCAAAAGCGTATCAGTTGTCAGTGAAGATGTTTACTCGCTTTCCTGTTCCCCAGCATAGGGCCTGAGTTAAAGCAATTAACTCAGCTTTTTGAGCTGAGGTACCCTGAGACAATGCCTGTGACCAAATTACATCATGAGCCATGATTACAGCTGCACCAGCCTTGAAGACTCCCTCTACTACCAGGCTGCTACCATCGTGAACAAGTCAGAATCAGCCTGGTTTAAGGGAGTGTCCTGAAGATCAGGTCAGCTAGCCTGGGAGATGTCCAATACCTCTTCACAGTCATGAACTGGTATTTCTGGATTATTATCGGGCAGCAGGGTGGCAGGATTGAGGCATTGAGTAGAAGAGAAAGTTAATCTAGGTTGGTCAAGTAAGAGACTTTGATACTGGATGATGCGAGTGTTTGACATCCAGTGGCCAGATGCTCCCTGGAGCAGAGTTTCAATAGCATGGGGAACAGTTAAAGCCAGGTTTTGGCCAAAAGTCAATTTATTTGTTTCTTTAACTAGTATGGCCATGGCAGCAATGGCCCAGAGACAAGAGGGCCAGCCAGAGGCCACTGGGTTCAGTCTTTTTGACAAGTAAGCCACTGGTCTCCTCCAGGGTTCTAAGGTCTGAGTGAGGACCCCTTTTGCAATTTCTCATTGTTCATGAATGAACAAGTGAAAAGGCTTGGTAACATCTGGAGGGCTAAAGCTGGGACTTGAGTGAAAGCCATCTTTAACTGCTGGAATGCTGGTTCCTCAGTAGCAGTCCATCACGGGGGCTGGTCCCATGCTATGGTAGTGTATAGAGGTTTGGCAATTTCAGCAAAACTGGGGATTCATAACTGGCAATACCCCACTATCCCCAGGAATTCCTGTACCTGTTTCTTTGTGGTTGGCATGGGAATTTGAAGAATGGCTCTGACCTCAGGGCTTGCTTACCCTTTGTTAGCCAGTATCCCAGGTAGGAAATTTCAGTTGAGCAGAGCTGTGCCTTTTTCATTGACACATGATAACCTAAGTCTTGGAAGAGCTGTAGCAGAGCCTTAGTACCTTTTAAACAAGTATCCAAGTCTGCAGCCACAAGCAAGAGATTATTAACATACTGGAGTAAAGTGCATTCAGGGTGTAAGGAATGGAACCCTGACAAATTCTGTTGCAAGGCTTTCCTCTCAGAAAAGGGTTGGGGAGTTCTTGAAACCTTGTGGTAACCGAGTCCAAGTTAGTTGGCTGGTGTTCCCTGAATCCAGATCACAACCAGAGGGTGATTCTTTGCCAATCCCAGCGAGTTGGTCTCCACCTAGACTGAAGGAAATTCCTGCTGTAATTGTAAAAGCAAATCTGACAAGATATCTTTAGTGGGAGAATCAGAAGAAGCTAAGAGGTATTTTTTCAGAAAGTGGAACAGTGACTAACATTTGATAAGCAATGTCAGTAGGAATATACATCTTAGTTTCATCAAGTGAGAATATAATAGTTGTTAGTTTCTGGAACAAGTCTTGGCCCATGAGAGAGTATGGGCAGTCAGGGATTATTAGAAATGAGTGGGTGACCCATTCCTGACCTAGATTAACCGACCAGTTGGAGGTGAACTTGCAGTTTGTTATTGCCCCTGCTGTCCTTTGAACAAAAATGTGTTTCTTGGATATGGGTCCTAATGGTGACTGCCCCAGTGTCCACTAAAAGTTGGACTGGGTGGCTCACGATTGCAGTGGTTATTATGGGTTCTTGAGGGCCTAATGAAAAAGAGCCCTGCCCTCCTCAGTCTGAGTTATTTTCAGTTTCTCCAGTAAAGGGCAGGACCAGAACTGACTTAGGGTCCTTTCTCTTTGGGCAGCAAGGGCAATTTTTTTACCCAGTGACCCAGCTCTTTACAATATGCACTTTGATTCTTGGCTAGCTGGATGCATCTAGTTTTCTTTTATTTTCTATTTAGTTTCTCCCTTTGTTTTACGTGCTGGCCTTGAGCCACGTTGGGAGGCCTGGATGGCAGCAACTGATACTTTTGTCTGCCATTTTGTTGCTCTGTCCATTTTCTTGTCTTCCTATTTCTGTTTCTCAGCATCTCAGTTATTATAAACTTTTCTGAGCTACCTCAAACAGCTGAGAAATGTTCATTCCTGCAAAACCTTCAAGTTTTTATAAGTTTTCCCAGGTGTCAGGGGCTGCTTGAGTCACAACAACCAAATTAATAGCTCAAGTGTTCTTAGGAGGAGGGGTCAAATGGGGTATAGGTACAGAATGTCTCCTAAAGATGTTAAAGAAACACCCGTGGTGACTCCTCAGGACCCTAAATAATCTCAGTAGTTTTGGAAAGATTAGGTTTTGGGGCTGCTCCCTTTAAACCAGCTAATAGAGTCCAGTGGTAAGTTTTTAATGCTTTAGACCCTGACGAAGGGTTAGGGTCCCAATCCAGGTGAGAGGAAGGAAAAACCTCCTCTAACATCTTCTGACTTTTCTCCTCTGTACCAACTGCCAAGGCCAGGACAGACTTTTTAGTCTCAGCTCTAATGCACTCTGGCTTTTTAGAAGTAAATAGTGTTTAAAAGGAGCTGCTGGCAATTATCCCAGGTGGGAAGATGAATGCGCATGATTGATTTTACCAGGGAGGTTAAAACCTATGGGTTTGGTCTTTTGTTTTGTTTTGTTTTGTTTTGTTTGAGAACAGTGGATTTTGGCAAGATTTTATTCTCTTGAGAAACAGGTAAAACAAATTTTCCTTGAAGAGTTAGCCAGGGGCCTTTGTATATAGCACTCTTGTTTTTAAGTTAGAAGCTCTGTCTTCATATAGTATGGTTTACAGGAAGGGTCCTGAGTTTTAAGAAAACATATTTTTAACCATGGAGGGGGGTTTTGGACTAAATTTAACCATTGGTCAATATAGGGAAACTGATTAGGATGACCAGGGTCCTTGTAATGACCTTCCAGACAGACTAAGTAACATGAACAACCAGAGACCCTGTGAAGGTTATTTATCATTAAAAACAAGCCAATCATTTTCACAGAGGGTCCAGAGTCTGCCTTTGGAGAGATGGATATCGTGGTCCTCTGCAAACCCAATGGAGAAATTCCTTATTATATAGTCCAGGGGACCAGAGGGCTTAGAAGCCCGTGACCCTACATTGTCAAAACCAATAAATTACAGGAAGCATCTGATGAGGATCAGACCTCCAACCATGAGGAGATAAGCAAAGGCTAATAGAAGTTTCTGGACTACTGATCAGTCCAAAAGTGCAACAGAAGCAAGGCCTGTGGCAAAGAGCACAGCAAGAACGCAAAGCAGGAAACAAGGCCAAGGATGACAGGGATATAGAAATACCATAGGCAGTTAGAAGTTAAAGTAGGTATCCAAACAGAAACAAGATACTAAACCAAGACTCTGTTCAGCCAACATCTTTAGCTTAACGAACAATGTCTAAGGAGTGGCCTCATCAGGCAGAGGACTGACAGGTCATGAATTCTGTGAACCCATAACAAACAATGAGCAAACAACAAACAAACTGGACCAAGTCAGAAGAGTTACAGATCCCTTGAACAACCTCAGTGCAGAAAACGAGAGGACTCTATTCAGCCAACATCTTGGCCTAATGAATAGTGTCCAAAGGGAGACCTCATCAGGCCATGACTCCCTTAAACAGAATTGTGGCCACAAACTGAATAAAACAGATTCTTACCTCCCAGGAGAGTACAGGACTCTGGTTCTTTTTTAAGCGAGAGGAATTCAGCGGTCATTCCAATTCCCTCCAAGCTAGATAAGAGGTTATGGGGCCCTGAACAACTCAGGGGGGCACCTCCCCTATAACTTCTCTGCCAAGTCGGGGAAAGCTGGAGCAAGGTTGCCTCCCGAGTGCTGGGGCCTCCAAATGTTGCAACCAGAGTGCAAAAAAGGAGTCGCCTCACACTGAGAGTCGAATTTTTGAGTCCTTTAATAGCTGGCGGTCAAGAGGGGACTCATGTCTCCAAATGGAGCAAGCCAGGGGTTTATAAGGGCAAAACCCACAAATGGGTTACATAACAGGGGGTGAGGGAACAAGGAACTAAAGACAAAAGGGAACAAAATATGGGGATGTGGCAAGGAACAATGTATTGGTGCAACAACTGATTTCAATTAACAAAGCATACAATTACACGGAACAGCTCAGGGGGAACAAAGATGTGGGTCTGTGGTCATGGGAATGTTACAACAATCACACGCACACAGTGGGGAGTTATTCCTACATCAGGCAAGCAGCTAAGATGGAGGATTTTAACAAAATGGAGTTATTTATGTCAAGCAAGCTATTGTAACCAAAGGAGAGATATTTCACCTTTGGTCATATAAATTTACACTGTCTTCACTATATTTAGAATGTATTTCCCTTCTCTTTGAGCTCAACCATGTGACATGGAGAGACTTGAGGTAGCTTTCATGGATGAGCTTGATACCTACTACCTCTGCCACCACCTTTATAACATGCCTTCCCTAGCCCACTGGTTTCAACACGAGTCTAACAAATATATGAGCACAGCCATTTCAGCGGACCTACTGCAGATCTCTGAGAACTAAATGATTGTTGTCTCAGGCATTGAGTTGCAGGGTGGCCCTTTACCAGCATTATTGTGGCAATAGCTAACCAAAATGGAGTTGGATGCTGCTTTAACAAAGAACTAATATATGTAATATTTATTTGGAACCAGAGGGCAGAAGGTGAGAGAATTATTATGAGTTTCAGTTGATTATTTTTGCTTCATATTCGAAGATACTACAAAGCAAAATAATTTAGACAATTGTTTTAAATATAGATAATTATTCTAAAATTAGATAATTATTCTAAAGTTAAAAGGGCATAGCTCAATTTATAAGCAGACATTAGAAGGTATAGAAAGAGCCCAGAATTTGCTACGTTGAAAAATAAGATTGCTTTTCATCTAGCCATCTCCAGAGACTTCAAGATTGTCAAATTATGATACAGCCTGGAGTGAAAGATTAAATCAAGACTGTGGCTATTTGATCAAACTTGGTAGTAGCTTAAGGACTTGATCTTAGATATGGTTTGTTTTGATGGCTTGAATGTGGTTTGCTTTTCTCTCTTAAAAACTCATGTTGAAATTTTAACCCCAATATAGTAGTGTTGGGAGATGGAGCCTAGTGGACTCAGGTTATGGGTGTGGATCCCTCATAAATGACTTCATGCTATTCTCCCAGTAGTGAGTTCTCCCTCTGGTGAGACTGGATTAGTTCTCATGGGAATGGATTAGTTCTCTCAAGAGTAGGTTGTTATAAAACTAAGATGCCCTTTGGGTTTCCTCTCTTGGCACATGCCCAAGTCCCCTTTGACTTTCTCTGTCAAGTTGTGATGCTGCAGCAGGAAAGCCCTCACCAGAAACCAAGGTCATGTCCTTGAACTTTCCAGGCAGAACTGGAATAAACCTTTCTAGTCAGAGCTAAATAAACCTCTTTTCTTAATAAATTACCCAGTCTTAATTATTCTGTTATAGCAACACAAAACGGGCTGAGAGAGTAGTAAAGACCAAATCAAGGATGTAGTAGTCACATGCTTCATTAAGAGTAATTCTTACAAAAATTAAGGTGGCACCGAGTAGATCCCTTCAACTAAATAAAAAGACTTCTAGAAAGCTTAAGGACTTGGTCCCATAGAAACTTAATGGACTCAAAATATTCATAATTAAATCTAAAGAAAGAAATAAATGTCTTTTTTAAAACTGTAGGAGCAGCTTTTGACAAAAGGAGATGAGTGGAATCAAATACACAGAAAATCGTCGAGTTTTTGAGAGATGTCCATTAGCAAAAGTTGTCACTAGCCTGAGTTACAAAATCTCATACCGTGAGATTTTTAAAATCCTTAATCTCTAACTTTCCACAGGCAGAAAAAATGCCCCCAGAACTGATCATCTTCTCCCATATAAAGCATATTTTCTTTTGCCTTTTTTTTAAGATGTGGGGTACAATTCAGGGTGAGGTACAGAAGTGGTCATTTTACAGGTAAAGTGTGAGTACCCTTATTGTTGTTATGTGCCCCACACCCAGCAGTGTCCCAGTACTGCCAATCTCTTTCTTATAGTATTATAATCATGTTCAGGGCCCAATTATGAGTAAGTATATGTAGTGCTCAGATCTTTGTTTCTGTGATAAATCACTGAGTATTATAAACTCTAATTCCATCCAAGTTGCTGTGAAGTTCATAATTTTGTTTTTCTTTATGGCTGCATAATATTCCATCATGTAAATGTACCATGTTTTCCTTATCCAGTCCACTTTTGAAGGTCAGCGTGTTTGGTTCCATGTTTTTGCTATTGTGAGTAGTGCTGCAATAAGCATAAATGTGCCGGTATCTGAAGAAACCATTAGAAAATATGCTTTTGAAACAGTCTGGCGATTTTGAAAGCATATTTTTCTAATGCCATCTTCAGAAGATGCCAAGAAGTAAAACGAAAAAGGAATGATATTGCAGAGTTCAGGGGCAACAGCCATGGAAAACAACTGATGGGAAGACATTTTCCAATCACAAAGGAGTTTAATCAAGGAATATTTCCTCTATTCCTATAGAGGGAGATGGGAGCATTTTTCCAGTGCAATGTCAGGAATGTCATAGACTAGAGACTGTTAAGTGACTCCCTTCTCCCCTTATTTAAGGAGAACACTTATTGTAGTTATCCCATCCACGAGTCAATGTTGCCAGTAAATGAGGGAGATAATTTGATTGCTTAGATTTTTAGGCCTTCAGATCAAAAGGAGCAGCACCTTGATATGATCTGGAATTTAAGCTTTGTGCGGTGCATTGTGAGATTCTGGGAGCTGAGGAAGAAATGAGTATAGTTTACATGGAAAGGATTATGGATAATAGTAGTCAAAGAGAGAAATTTTCACTGAGCCCTCCCTCTATCCATAGAAATTTGAAGTTTCTCCCACAGATGATAGAGTGAATTCCTCTTATTTTGACCTAGAACTAAGTCATTTTACTCATCTCACTGCTTTGTTCAGTGAAATATTAACAGACTAGACAAAAATGATTATTGTTATAAGTCACTAAGTTGTGGGGTCATTTGTTATGTAGTACTGTATTGATAGTAACTTTCTAATACACAGATGAAACAAGAAAAAAATATGTGGTCATTTCAGTTTTTTAAATTCTATACCTATTTGTGATTTTAAAAAAATTCTAAGTAACTAAGAATAGAAGGGATTTTTCTTTTTCTGATAAATGAGGAGAAAACTACAGTAATTATCACACATCATGGTGAAATGCTTAATACTTTCTTTCTAACATCAGAAATGAGACAAGGATATCATCTTCCCTCTCTACTTCTATTCAAATTGTACAAAAGGTCCTGGACATACCACAAAAAAAAAAAGAAAGAAAAAAGGATACAAAGATGCGGGATGAAAAAATAAAACTGTCATTATCCTCACTCACACACATACACACAATTATGTATCTTAAAAAAATGCCAAAGGAGGGCCAGATGCAGTGACTCTTGCCAGTAATTTCAGAATTATGGGAGGTCAAAACAGGAGGATTGCTTGAGACCAGGAGTTTGAGATCAGCCTGGGCAACAGGGAGATACTTGTCTAAAAAAAAAAATTATCTGGGTGTAGTGGTGGCACTCACCTATAGTCCCAGTTTCTTGGGAGTCTGAAGTGGGAGGATTGCCTGAGCCCAGGAGTTCAAGATTACAGGAATCCAAGGTTAGGATCATGTCACTGAACTTCAGCCTAAGTGGCAGAGAGAGACACTGTCTCCAAAAAAGAAAAATACAGATAAATTATTAGAAATAATAAGAAAGTTTAGCAGAGTTGCTGGATATAAAATCAATATGCAAAAATCACTTGTATGTGTCTACAGTAGCCGCAAACAAATATATTACTTGTGCAATAAAAACATATAAAATAAAACTCAATTTCAGGATTTATTTAGTCCACAAATGTAATGTATTCTTAGATACCGATCATTAACAATGATGCTCATTGCATGGCACGGTGACTCACACCTGTAATCCCAGCTCTTTGGGAGGTGGCAAGAGGATTGCCTGAGCCCATAGGTTTGAGATCAACCTGGACAGTATAGTGAGCGAGAACTCATCTCTACAATAAATCAAAAAATTAGCTGCACATGGTGGTGCATGCGTGTAGTTCCAGCTACTTGGAAGGTTGAAGCAGAAGAATCACCTGAGCTCAACAGGTCGAGGCTGCGGCTGTGAGTGTGCCTACTGCACTCCAGTCTGGGGTACAGACTGAGATTCTGACTCAATAAAAAAGATGCCCATTAAAGGAAAAAATCCTCTCATAAGAACTAAGATTGTGGTTTCTTTAACCACTGAAACTGAGGCAATGGCTGCTTAATAGTGAAATTTTTCTTTTGTTTTGTTAAGTTTTGGATTTGTATTTTTAAATTGCCAGCCCAGGACACTTCCAGGTATGACAGGTCTTTTTGATAGAAAATGGTAAAGATGCTAACTCAATTTCCTCATTCCTACTCCCATAAATCACTTCAAGTTGACCATTATTAATTATTTACAGCATTCAAAAATCAATATGGTGTACAGCCTTATAAAGAAAGCCTTGTCAGATGGAATGCGTATTCGTTGTCTTAATTCTATTAAATTTTTGCTTGTAAAAATAAAAAGGCTTTCTTTTTTTTTTTTTTTAAGTCAGAGTCTCACTCTGTCACCCAGACTGGAGTGCAGTGATAGAGGCTCATGGCCACCACAACCTCAACCTTCAACCTTCTGGGCTCAGGTGATCCTTCTGCCTCAGTCTTCCAAGTAGCTGGAATTACAGGAAAGTGCCACCATGCCCGGCTAATTTTTCTTGATTTGTTATTGAGATGAGGACTCACCAAGTTGCCCAGGTTAGTCTTAAACCTGTGGGCTCAGGCAAACCTCTCATCTCGACCTTCCAAAGTGTTGAGATTATAGGCGCAAGCCAATAAAAAGACTTTGTATGACTTTCAGTGTTGCTGGGTTGGTATAAGTCTTTAAAAGCCTTAGACATGCTATAAAGACAGGAAGAGGCAGTGCTGAGGTCTAGATGCTAAGAGAGGGAGAAAGAATAAACAACAACAGATACTGGCGAGGATGTGGAGAAAAAGGAATGCTTCTACACTGCTGGTGGGAATTCAAACTAGTGTAACCTCTTTGGAAGACTGTGGTGATTTCTGAAAGAACTCGAAACTTACCTTCCATATGACCCAGCAATTCCCCTATTGGAGACATACCTGGAGGAACTCAAATCATTCTACAAAAAAGATATCTGCACATGTATGTTTCTTGCAGCTTTATTCACAATAGCAAAAACATGGAACCAACCATGCTGCCCACTGAAGTTGGGCTGGATTAAAAAAATGTGGTACATATACACAATGGCCGGTTTTTTTTTTTTGGTTTTTTTTTGGAGTTGTAGTCTCATTCTGTCACCCAGACTGGAGTGCAGTGGCCGCTCCCAGCCACCGCAGCCTCGACCTGCTGGGCTCTGGCGATCCTTCCTCCTCAGCCTTCCAAGTAGCTGGAACTACAGGTGTGCGCTACCACACCAGGCTAATTTTTTGATTTATTGTAGAGATGAGGTCTCACCAAGTTGCCCAGGCGGGTCTCGAACCCGCGGGCTCAGGCAATCCACTCACCTCAGCCTCCCAAGGCATGGGATTGCAGGCTGAGCCACCGAGCCCGGCTCACAATGGACAATTATGCAGCCCAAAGAAGGACAAACATATGGACTTCGCAACAACTTGGATGGATTTAGAGTTGATGATACTCAGAGATCTATTACAGAAACAAAGTACAGAGTACCACATGTTCTGATTCATAGGCGGACCTTGAACAATTATCATAATACTATAAGAAAGGGATTGGCAGCAGTGAGAAACTGTCAGGTGAGAAGGGGTGGGATTGGCAGTTGAGGGAAACAGCAAGGGGAAGGAGGGGCACACCTCATCAACAAGGGTACCTACATATCCAAAGTTTGTATACCTAACCCTGAATTGTACCCCACATCTCTAAAATAAAAATAAAATAAAAATAAAAATTCTAGTTAACTGTTCATCTATTTGTTAGGAATGATAATAAATGAAACTACGCTTTTATTTCCTCTGTTCCATACAGGTGACCGGAATATAAGAGGTCCCCAAAGACAAGAAATGTGTCTTTCACTTGGGTACAATCTTATCAGCACTTAATGAAATGCTTATTTACTAACTACTTAGATTGCTACCTGCCTAACAGGATTGATAAGTCAATCCTTCATAATTTTCATTCCTTTTATCTCTCGTCGTTTTCTCTCATTGCTTTAGACTCAATCTTTAGATTCTTCTTTCTAATATGTCATAATAAGACAGGAGTGAATACCCATATGCAACACTGGCACTTCTTTCCCTTCAACTATGGTCTTTAAAGAAAAGGCCTTTAGAAGTTAGGAATATTGTTCCTGTGTGCTCTTACATTACAAAGCAAACAAAATTCAATGGTCTTTAGAAGTGTTCTGTCATGAGCTGGCCCAAAACACACTTTTTATTCACAGACATCTTCTACATGAGGGTAGGTGGCTAAGGAAGGGAGAGTTGAACAGATTCTCTTGTAGGTGAGAACAATGTATGCCTGTGGTCATAATATCCAAGATTTGTTGAAATTATGAGTCAGATCAATAAATGGAGTTTTACAGGTATGCACATTTGGAGGCAAAAGCAATCATTGCCCATAGTTTGGTTTTAGCTCTAGTTTGTATTTTTAATTCCATTTCAAAAGAGATTGGCCATTGCTAAAAGGCAATAGAGATGAAACTGTCACAATGAGGATTTGCACTACACCCAAGCTTCTAGTGTGTACGGATGTAGACTCATTCAGTTCTTGTTAGTGATGCAAAAACGGAAATACAGAGAACAAGATCTTGCTGAAAGTTACTTTAGACAAAATTATTTTATTTTTAATAGTATTTGGACTGCTAAAGAGCTCTCCTCCCTACCTTCTGCCCTCAGAAAAGAAACCCACTACTCTTAAAGACCAAGAAAAAAAGAAATTGAAGGGCATTGAAAAAAGCAGCAGAGACTTTATGCGTCCAATTATCTGTCTCATTATGAAACACTTTTCCTTTACATAATTTTGCATCAGCTTTTAGTGAGCTGAGCTGACCTTTCTCTGGGAAAATAAGAATCTGAATCCCCAGTTGCAAAAAAGGAAATGTGTACAAACCATCATTATTTAAGTGCACCTCCAGTTTCAGACCTGACTAAAAAATGTGAATAGCAGGAAAATACAAAAGAGTCTATTCTTTGCTCCCATCCGAAATCGGGAAGTGATTAATCCCACTGGAGAGAGCTTGTTTCTACTTGGTCCCAAACCCAGTTTTCAGATGAAAGCGCCTTGGAGAGGTAGAGCGAAGCTTTGCTTTGTTAAGCAAGTGGTCGGCTTACCTCCAATGCTTCAACCAGTCGGGCTTGTTCTTTCTATTCTGTTCTGAACCAGTTTCAAGAGCAAAAGGATATTTGTTGTTTCAGGACTGGATGTTATGGAGGAACTTTGGAAACTAAATAGTCTCAAGTGCATGTTCTTGAATATCAATGTCTCCAGAATCATCTGGCTTTCACAGATAAATTAAAGTGGTATATATCCTAAAATAATTGAGTATATTTATCTTTTGGTATAGCACTTGCATTTTAAGAAAGCCTGGTAACTAAACATTGTCAGAACCTAAAAAATTATCAATTTTATTTTTTTCTCCTAATTCTTAGGAGAAAAGAAAAACAAGAGCAAGTCTTTTTTCTCTATTTTGAAAATGAAAACAGTACAAAAAGAAATAGGCTGAGTTAGATGGGGAGAAGAGAGTGGGAAGTGTGAGAAAGACTCACAGAATTCAGAGAACTGAGTTGCACCTAAATAAAGAAATATTAAATGATACAATGAAAGAAACAAAAGCGTTTCCACATTATTTCTTTCCTCTCTCCTGCATACCAAAGTGCATGTTGATATGCTAGGGTACTTGTGAGTATGTTTAACTTAATCAAGACAAGAAAGACCACTGGGGAAATGAGGCCTGAGTTTTTCAAAGTCTATCACCATAAGTCAGAAAGCACAAATTGACCAAATTTCTATTCAAAATAACCTTACAAACAATTGGATATTCAGAGTTTTCTCATTCTGAACTCTAATATCTTCATCTCTTTCATTCATAAGTGTATTGACAGGGACTCTCTCCTTGACCAAGTCCTTTTTTTGACTAGGTCTCATCCTTGGTCCTCTTCCTTGGTCAGCTGAGTTGTTTTAGCAAAGAATCTTTAGCTAAAACAGTTTATCAATAATCTCCCCACCCTTGACATCCAATCAAGCTCCTCTTGCCTTGATGTCAAATTAAGTTCCTTTTCTTCCCCTCATCCCTGATATTTACTAATTACTAATTTTCTATCCTTTCATTGGCAGTAAATCCCTGCTTGTTCCTATTGTATTCAGAGTTCAGTTCAATTTCTCCCCTCTTGAAATAATGTTAACCTCTATTGCAACAGTCTGCAATAAAGTCTTCCTTGCCATTTTAAACAAATGTCCAGTATAATCTCTTTCTTTAACGACATATTACAGATAAGTAATGTGATTAATGTTGGGGCTCTGAAATAATGTAACTGTGTTTAGACCCAAGAATAGCATTTGCATTGGACAAGTTATTTAACCTCACCATGATTTAATTTTATTTCCCATGAATTAGAAATAATAATAAAGTCTACATCATACTGTCATTGGCATGACTAAATGAGAGAATCCTTGTAAAGTTGTCCCTGTGTCTGACTCAAGTTGGCCTTTGTTTCTTCAGAAAGGAATTGGAACAATAAACATTAACCTTCTCTTTTAACATCCAGATAAGTTATCTGGACAGAAGACACTGGACATTACTAGAATTTCCCAATGTCCAGTATTTTTCTCTAGGAAGAGAAGGATGAACCACAAATGGCCAGAGGGCTGCACACATGAGGGGCTGGTGTCATTGCTCTGGCATGTGACATTGAATTGAGAGTCGCCCAAATCTCAGATTCCACCCAACAGTAAAAAGTCCTCAATCTTGCTTCCCAGAAACTCCTTTGAGTTCTTGGTATTACAAATTCTTATCCTTATGTTTTCAATTATATTTTTGCTGTATCCCTTCCTGTTATCTCCTTTTCTTCATACTTTATGCCTTCTCTCTTAGGGGGTTATTCTCTGCTACCATCCTTTTGATCATGATTTGTTTAAAGTAAGGACAAAGATGGGCATAAATGTAAAAATCACGTGTCTTGTGCTTAGTTGTTTTCTTTTGTTATGGAGAATATAAGATTCCATACAAATTCTGGGGGGAAAACTCTTTTTAAAAATGTATGCAACTACTTAAATGTGACAAAGAAATATATGGTCTATTTCTGTGTGGGTTGCTTTGATGCATTATGTATCTTCTATTTTCTACTATTTCATTTTTCTTTTTTACTTCATTGACTCCATTCTTTCTCCTTTTAAGTTTCCTCCACTTACTGGACTGCTTATTATAGTATATTTTTCTCAAATATTCAGCCTAATCTCAGAAACATTTATCATTTGGAATCTGCCTAGTGAAAAATAAAACAAAACATTCACTATAATTTCACCAGTTTAGAAATTTATGGCTATTGTGGCCCTGCATTTCTAGAGTTTTTTTCTAAGTAAAAACATCTTAAAATAATTTATGTGTCTCTACATTTTTCTGGGCCATGTTATGAAAAATGAAAAGTTAGAGTTAAACTTGCTCTGACTTTTAATTCGATTGCCTACAAAAAGACCTAAGAAATTCCTCATTTTCAATTATTAAATCCTGACTTCTGGAACTTGAAAATGTTTTTCTGTCTATATTATAATACAATATTATGAATATAAATATTTCATTTGTATATCTTTAATTTCTTTTTGTACACAAATACAATTTAGTAAATAATGTTTGAAGATTTTAAATATTTTATAATTGAACCTTAGCGCAAAGTGAGGACACACTCCCTTTCTATCCCTTTTTTAAAGTTAAGGTACAGTTTTTTTAAACTATTTTCAGTTCTGCTTCATATTCTAGACAAATATTTCACAGTCTCATATAGAAAGTCACCCTTTTCCTTACTGTCTTATAAGTCTATTCTTTCTCAGAATACTATACTACCTGATAAATAGTAGAATCATAGAATATTCAAGCTGTGAGGGACATTAGAGAGAATCTCATCCATTTTCATAATTTTTCAAATGGAGAAAGTAAAGTCAAAAAGTATAAGTCACATTATTTGTTAGTACTGAGTCCAAATGACAAAATGTCCAACCTTCACAACCCAGAGACAGAACAATGATGAAAATACAGGAAAATACAAGACAAAAAGTTCTACTTGATTCTCCAGTCCTTACTCATTCTCCAATCCTTATAATTTTCTGATCTTACTCATTCACATTTGCATCTAAACTAAAAAGTTTATTTATTTGTCTATGAGTTGTGGGGAACTAAAAATCTGAGTAGCAACTCACACTGGTATATTTAATTCTGCAACTGTTTGTCAAAAATTTAAGTTAACTTACACGCATCCTTTTCACTTCTCATTTTCTTGCTTGTTTGTCTAACTCTTCTCTTTCAAACTGTAATCTGTTATATCACAAAGTTAATATTTTTGATTGTTCCTATTTAACACATCTCTAATTTTTTCAAAAGAAACATGATTGTAACTAAGTCAAATAGTGTCACATCACTGTTCTCTGTCAGGGCTCAGATTCTATAACAGTCACACAATACTTCTACTCTCTGATTTAGTTTAATGAACTATGAGAATATTGGACCTAAAAAATTTCGCATGAGAAATACCAATAGAAATGGGAGGATTTGTAAAGAAACTGCTTAATGAAGTGTTAAAGAGCATATATGAATGTGATGTATGCATTTGTTTATCCATGCATTCATTCAGCCAAAAAAACTTACTGTGCACCTAATATATACCAGACATTGTACAAATGCACTAAAAATACAAAGCTGAATAAAGTATGATTGCTACCAAGAAGTATAAAACAGTTATCTAATTCTCACTGTCAGTCGAAGATAAGTTCCAGATTGAATGTCACAGTTTAAAACCACTTCTAAAAAGAAGGTTCATTTTCTAAAGAATTGTGTCAGCCTGTAATCCCGTGCCTTGGGAGGCTGAGGTGAGTGAATTGCCTGAGCCCACAGATTCGAGACCCGTCTGGGCAACTTGGCAAGACCTCATCTCTACAATAAATCAAAAAATTAGCCAGGCATGGTAGCCCATTCCTGCAGTTCCAGCTACTTGGAAGGCTGAGGCAGAAGGATTGCCGGAGCCCAGCAGGTCGAGGCTGCGGTGGCCGGGAGCGGCCACTGTACTCCAGTCTGGGCAACAGAATGAGACTCCAACTCCAAAAAAAAAAATTGTGAAAGGATCGAATATGACTTCAGTATCCTACTCTGGGTCTTCCATCACCAACCTTTTTGAGTGACTATCAGTCCAGCCCCACTCTTGTGGAATTCTCAGAGACAAATAGATGTAACCAAGTAATTCATAGAAATGTACTAGTTCATGAGTTAAAATTTGCCAGAATATCTCCGACATCTGAATATTTCAACTAAAGGGAAGCTTGGAGAGGAATGCTTAACTCAAATGAAAAGCTGTTGGTATAAATTGCCTTGCCTGCAAATGAGTAAAAAGAGAGAGTTTCAGGTTTAGCAACTGGCTACTGCATCAATTGTGCTTTCTAGTTTCTGTACCTGATGTTTTGACATTTGAAGCTTTGAGACCAGAGTTAGATAATTCCTAGAGATAGCAAACAAGTCTTCCTCCAGCATGTCTTTGATTTGAAAACTAACTAATCTCAGCCCATACCCCCATGTAGGACACCAACCCTCACTCTAATTGCCCAGGGTCAGGCATCAGATAAACAGAGCAGCCTGTGGGCTCCAGAATCTGCTAAAATTATTCAAACTAGGCAATTATACTTTAGTGAGCTCTCTTAGCATCTCACCCATTCCCTCCTGTGAACTCTAGTAAAGCCTTTCTTGTAGTTCCCTTTACTCAGCTGTGACCACACTTGATGTTCTCTCCCATAGCCCTGTATGATACAGTATGCCTCTCTCTTCTTGGAAACTATGAGTAATAAACTATCTTTTCAATAACAAATATCTCCTGTTGACCTTACCATATCTGAATAAAACCAAAACCCTGGGTAAATTTTAGAACAGCCCCCAAGTTGAATCTGCATTAACCTTTGGAGACAGACTTAATTGCAAAGCTGAACCAACAGTCAGTCCACATTGCAGTCATTCACAGAATCTCCTGAAAGTCTTATGCATATAAACAGTGAAGGATACAAGTAAAATTGCTGGGATAACACTTCTTGTGATAAATAAACAAATTTTTATTTATCACATTTTGGTTTTGTTTTGCTATCGAGCCGTTTAAGCTCCTTATATATTTTGAATATTAATACCTGTCAAATGGAGAGTTTGCAAGTATTTTCTACCGTTCTGTGGGTTGTCTCTTCACTTTGTTGATCACTTCTTTTGTTGTGCAGAAAGTTTTCAGCTTGATGTTATGTCATTTGTTCATTTTTCCTCTGGTTGTCTGTGCTTTAGAGGTTTTACTCAAGAAAACTGCCCGATCAGTGGAGCAGCTCCCCAATGTTTTCTTCTGGTAATTTTATAGTTTCAGGTGTTAGATCCAAGTCTTAAATTTATTTTGACTTTATTTTTGTAAGTGGGGAGATATGAGTCTGGTTTCAATCTTTGGTATATGTATATTGAATTTTCCCAGCATAATTCATTGAAGAAACGGTCCTTGACCCAATGTATGTTCCTGACACCTTTGTCAAAAATGAGTTGACTGCAAATGTGGTGATTTATTTTGAGTTCTCTTTTCCTGTTCTATTTGTAAACTTAACCAGAAAAATGAAAGATCTTTACAATGAAAAGAATTAGCTATTAATGAGAGGAATTGGGTGTCCATTTTTAAGTCAGTGCCGAGCTCTTTGGTTATTATCACTCTGTAATATGATTTGAAATCAAGGAATGTGATGTCTCAAGCTTTGTTCTTTTTGCTCAGGATTTCTTTGGCTATTCTGGGCATTTTTTGGTTCCTTATAAATTGTAGAATTATTTTTTTCTACTTCTGTGAAGGATGTCATTGGCATTCTGATAAGGATTGTATGTAATCTGTAAATTCCTTTCGGTAGTATGAACATTTTAACAATATCAATTCTTCTAATCCACAAACATGGAACATCTTTCCTTTTTTTTGTCTTCTTCAATTCCTTTCATTAATGTTTTATAGTTTTCATTTTAAAGATCTTTCATTTTTCTGGTTTAGTTTACTCCTAGATATTTTATTTTGTTTGTAGCTATTACAAATGGAGCACCCTTTCTTCTTTAGAGTGCTCTCTGTCACCATCTATAAATGCTACAGATTTTCTATGCTGAGTTTGTATCCTGCAACTTTACCAAAGTTGTACATCTTTTCTAATAGCTTTTAGTGGAATCTTTAGGTTTTTGTAAATAAAAGATCATATCATCTTCAAACAAGAATAATTCCACTATCACCACTTTTATTCAGCATAGTACCAGAAGTCCTAGCCAGAGCAATTCAACAAGAGAAAAATTTTTTTAAAAGGCATGACACTCAAAATAGATGCATTTTTAAACCAATTTTCACTATAAATGACTGACACTTATCCCACACGGAAGTTCTGAGAAAGAATGGAAAGCATATACCTCAGAAATTTCTCAGTCAAGGAAAGACAGAGGATATGGTACATTTACTCCCATACTCATCAATTTATTCATTGACAGGAGCCTGAGGGTTTATATTAATTTCTAGGCACTTCTGGCTCACTGTGGATTTTGGTAAAGGTGTTCAGGAAATATAAGGGGAAGTCCTCTAACAAAGATGCATATACATGTTGTTGATAGTTAGATGTGCAGCTGGGATGCACACAAATGGTAAAAAAAAAAATAAAAATAAAAATAAAAAAACCCAAGAGGATATGAAAAGACATTGCTTGTTTAACAGCATTATTGTAATAAAACCTGACTGATACAGATATGCATATGTGTAATTTTATTATTAAATATTGCCAAATGATTCTTAAAATGTCTATACCAATTTCACTATTAGTAAGAGAAATGATCCCATCACAACATATCTCACCAATATTTAGTCTCATCTAATTTAATTTTGCTGTTCTGGTGAATATTAAATAACATTTCATCATGATTTAATGTTGTTAGTGAAGTTGGGCATATTTTCCTATGTTTATAGACCACTGTGTTTCCTCTTCCATGAATTGATTACATCTTTTGTCCATTTTTTCTTTTTTAATTTACTTTTTTCTTTTTCTGAATTGGAATCTCACTCTGTCACCCAGGCTGGAGTGCAGTGGCATGCTCATGGGCACCGCAGCCCCAGCCCACGGCGTTCAGGTGATCCTTCTGCCTCAGCCTTCTGAGTAACTGAATCTACAGGTGCATGCCGCCACACCCAGCTAATTTTTTTACTTATTGTAGAGACGAAGTCTCACTAAGTTGCCAAGCTGGTCTCAAATCCCTGAACTCAGGCAGTCCTCTCTCCCCTGCCTCCCAAAGTACTGGGGTTACAGACAAGACCCATCATGCCTGGCTAACTTACTTTTTAACTGACAAAAATTGTATGTATTTATTCTGTACAACACAGTGTTTTGAAACATGTTTATATTGCAGAAAGGCTAAATGGAAGTAGCTAACATATGTATTATCTCTCATCCTTGTCATATTTTTGTGTCGAAAACATTTAAAATCTACTCTTTCAGTAACTTTCAAGAGTACAATATATTATTATTAACTGTAGTTACCATGTTATACAATAGGCCTCTTGAATTTATTTTTTCTACCAAACTAAATTTTGTATCTTTTGACCCTCCCTACTCTTCCCAGCCCTTCGTTCTAATTTCTGGTAACCACCATTCCACTCTCTGTTTCTATGAGTTCAACTTTTTTAGATTCCTTATGTAAGCGAAATCATGCAGCATTTGCTTTTTTGTGCCTGTTGTTCACCATTTTTTCTATTAAATCCTTTGTCTTTTTGTTATTTGAATTGTGAAAATTCTTCATATATTCTGAGATTAGTACAAGGGGAGACCCAAAAAAACAGGAATTATTTTTTAGAGGGCAGGCCCCTTGTAGTACAGGCTTCACCCGATAGGTAAGTGTTCACTCTCTGGGCATGACAGGGGTTTAAAACTTAGTCAACAGTTTAGTTAAAACTTAAACAACACCCCTATCATCCAGTCTATAGAAAAGTAGGACCTAACTTCAATAAGCACTGACTGGCCAACATAGAAGACCTGATGATATTGACCAACTTCCCCAAGTGTCCTCCAGTACTTTTCCACTAGCTCACTGCAGTGCTTAAAAACTCTCCTGCCATTTATTTCACCTGAATTGAGTTCAATGTCCATTACTGCAATAGTCTTGACCTTTTTTTGCAATAATCTTAAATGAAATCTTCCTTTGTCATTTTTCATTTGCACTGTAGATACCTCAATTGTAGTTTCTGAAGCCAGAATGACGGAGTTTTACTCTGGTTCATATCTTATGGCTCCTGCATCAGCCCTTAGGCAGTTTAAGAATACAGATTTAGCCAGGCTTGGTGACTCAGCCTGTAATCCTGCGCCTTTGGGAGGCTGAGATGAGTGGATTGCCTGAGCCCATGGGTTCGAGACCCACCTGGGCAGCGAGACCTCATCTCTACAATAAATCAAAAAATCAGCTGGGCGTAGTAGTGCATGCCTGTCATTCCAGCTACTTGGAAGGCTGAGGCAGAAGGATCGCCAGAGCTCAGCAGGTCAAGGCTGCGGTGGCCAGGAGAGGCCACTGCACTCCAGTCTGGGCGACCGAGTGAGACTCCAACTCAAAAAAAAAAAAAAAAAAAAAAAATACAGGTTTGTTGACCTGGAGGCAACACTAAGAGGGACATAGATTCCCCAGAAAAATGCATTGGTTCTGAAATGAAGGTCATGCCAAGCAAGACTGACTTAAAATTATTGATTCAATGAAAACTGCTGAAACTTCTAAGTTATTGAAAAGATGCCAATGTATTCAACTTTAAGCTTCTTATTTAGGTATACCACTTGATATTCACAGAATATAAAGATGGTTAACAGAAAAATAACTTAAAATGATGAATAGCTTTGCCTAAAATTTCAGTTTTCATAAGTCATTAAGCAAACTGCTAAAAATAAATAAGTTGAGTACATATAAATGAGATAATATTTATGAGTAGGCTTCTCATATGATTTGAAACCTTAAAATTGTTTTGGAAGCTCATTAAATGTCTAGGTCGCTTTCAATTAAGAAGTGTTTGTGATATAGAGAAACATGTTTCTAAAATTGTGTTATGGTTCTCATATGTAAAATCTGACAGAATTTATTTATTCAAAAAAATAATTATTAGACATAAGTTGTATCTGTATTTAAAAAATACCGATTTGGTCTAATTTGGAGGTTACTTAAAGGTTAATTCAAGTCATGAATTTAGAAAAGTTATTTAGGTAAGAAGGTAGAAAAGAATCAATAAGGAAGAGAGACAGATGTGAAGGAAGTTATATACCAATAAATATGTATTTTTGGTAAGAAAGGTTATAAGGAAAGAACAATTTTGAATTTCTTATCCTCTTTCTCGGGATTTTATATAGTGAATTTTTCTCCTAAAATAAAATGACTGGGCATTTAAGGAAGAGGAAAGTGTGGGGCAAAACAAAATGTTCAAACATGTTGTAGATGGTCTGTAAATCATGGTAAGATTCATGAAGAGGAAATTATGAAAGAAATTTTGTATGTAATTAAGTTGACTATAATTAAATAGAAATTATTTATAATAGTCTTTCTGAATTTTGTTCCCCTATGTTAAAACCAAGGTTTTCTTAAGGTATTAATTTGCTCTTAATAAAATTACAGGCAGTATCGGGAAACTGCCGGTGGGTGGGGTGGAGAGGCAGGACTGGCAGTAGTGGGAAGCTACTGGGAGAGGGGGGACACACCTCATCAACAAGGGTACCTGCAAAATAAACATTTGTATACCTAACCCTGAATTGTACCCTACATCTTTAAAATTTAAAATAAATAAATAAAATTACAAGAGGTTTTGATTTTTAATTCTAAAACCTGTTTCTTTATAAAAACCTTTCATATTTGTATCTCAAAAGTTCAACTTTTTTTTTTTTTGAGTTGGAGTCTCACTCAGTCACCCAGACTGGAGTGCAGTGGCTGCTCCCGGCCACCACAGCCTCGCCTGCTGGGCTCCGGGAATCCTTCTTGAAAGCCAGCCAGCCACGAGGAACCCGCCCCCTCCAAAGGCTAAACCTAGGCGTGGCCCCCACCTAAAATGGCGCTCCCGCCTAAGAAGGCGCCGAGACAAACTAACATGGAGGTTCGGACAAGGTTCTCTGGGTTCTTCTTCCACAACAAAGCCCACCGTTCCCGTGCCCGTGAAACCCCCTGCCAGTCCCAAAAATACCTCACCTGCCGACCAATAGGTAACCGACAGGTCGCTTTAAATTTCTATAAAACCTGCCACACCCCTGCCTCCATGCTGCAATCTGATTCTCAGGTTCTGCAGCCACCGCGCTCACCCCCATTAAATCCCTTGGCCTTAAAGGGTGTTGAGCCTCACTGCGCGCCACCGTCTTTCATTGGTGCCTGTGACTCGGTGGGGTATTCTCACCCTAAGGTGGGACCCTGTCCCGGCGCTGGTGGGACTCACCCCTTAAGGCCCTCGCCCATTCTCCTGAATGCCAACGCTACATCCACCACCGACCTTCGGATTGGTAAGTGTCCCCACACTGAAAACCTAAAACCTTGCCTAGGAAAACCAGGGAAACTGGCCGTTGATCGTCCGGCATCTCCTTCGGCCCTAGGCATGGGGGGGACCACACCCCGCCTAGGTCTTTATGACTGCAGCGGACCCCTATTGGTTTTCCGTTGGCCGCTAGAGATTTCAAGCCTTCCCTCCCTCCGGTTTTGGGTAACTTTCTTGTCAAAAATCCCGGTACCGGGTTGCCCTTAACCTCCTCGATTCTCCAAGAGAATCCGGGTCTACAATAACGACCTGTGACGACAGGCTTTATTGTAACCCACCCATTCCTCAGTGGTCACTTGTCCAGGGAACGCCCTGACCAGCCCCCACTGCTAACATCGGAAACTCCTCATCTCTTCTGGCTGACACCCCCCTCAAGTGCCTCTTAAATAATCTCTCTACACTCTCCCTCACTTCTGATATTAAGCCTAAGCGTCTAATCCGCCTCAGCACCCAAAATTGGCCTACCTATCCTTTAGATAACCAAAGTAAGTGGCCCCCACATGGGTCCCTAAATCCCGACATTATTCGGGATCTCTATAACTTCTGCGAGCATTCAGAAAAATGGGCAGAGATTCCCTACGTCCAATCTTTCTCCCTTCTCCAAATACATCCCCGCCTCTGTCTCTCTTGTAAACCCTCTCACCTCCTCTTGGCTAAAATCCCCTCCTCTCCAGCCACTTCTCCCAACTCTGACTTTGACCCTGCAGATGAGCCACCTCCATATTGACAACCCCCCCGCAACCTCAGCCGCTCCAAGCCTCACCTACCCCCGCCGTGCCTAGCCTCTATCCACCCCTCCCCCCTTGTAGTCCTCCCGTAACCTGCTCAAAAACTAATCCTGCCACTCTCCACGAAGTGGCGGGCCCTGAAGGCATTGTCCGAGTACACGTCCCATTTTCCATCTCAGACCTATCCCAAATAGAGAAAAAACTGGGGTCTTACACAACTAACCCAGCCACCTACACCAAGGAATTCCAATACCTTCTCCAGGCTTACAGCCTCACCTTTCATGACATGTACGGGGTCCTCTCCAACACTCTTCTCCCTGAAGAACGCAGAAGGGTGTGGGAACAGGCAAGAACGTTTGCAGATGAGGTCCACCAGACCTCCCCAACACATCCCCTTGGGGCAGTAGCAGTCCCAGACCAAGACCCTGAGTGGGATTATAATTCCCCGAAAGGCCTCCGGGCCAGAGATCAATTTTCCACCTGTCTCCTTTCCGGGTTAAGGAGGGCAGTGCAAAAGGTTATTAACTTTGAAAAACTGCAGGAAATAATCCAGGAAAAGAATGAAGACCCTTCCACCTTCCTCAATCGCCTCATAAAAGCCCTCCAACAGTTTACTAATTTGGACCCTGAATCTCTGGATGGGCGACAACTCCTTATGACTTACTTTTTCTCTCAAAGTTATCCGGACATTAGGTCCAAATTAAAAAGGCTAGATCAAGGGCCCCTTACACCCCAAAATGAGGTTTTGGCTACCGCCTTTAAGGTGTACCACAACCGAGATGAAAAGGCTAGGCGACAAAAATATCAAATGCTAGCTCAGGCTCTCCGTGGGACAGACACAGGCCCCCGTAACGGTAAATGAGGCGTCCAAACCAAACGTGACCCACCAGGGCCCTGTTTCAAGTGCGGCAAGGAGGGACATTGGGCACGAGTCTGCCCTAACCCCAAACCTCCATCAAGACCTTGCCCCAAATGCAACCTTCCAGGACATTGGGCGGTGGACTGCCCCGGCCCCCAGAGAGGAGCAGGGTCAGTCCCCAACTCCACCTTGGACCTACTGGGCATGGCTGCCTTGGAATGACGGGGCCCTGGGTTCCCCCACCCGACACATATCTCAAATGCTCGGGAGCCTAGGGTCAAAATTACGGTTGATGGACGTCCCATTCTCTTCCTGCTAGACACTGGAGCCAATCTTTCTGTCCTGCAGGAGTTCTGGGGGCCAACCTCACTGTCTCGGTCCCCGGTAGTCGGGATAGGGGGCCAAACCATTATCCCACACATAACCCCTATGCTAACATGCATATTTGCTAATATCCCATTTACCCACTCCTTCTTGGTCATGCCTCAATGCCCCGTACCCCTTATGGGAAGGGACATCTTGGCTAAATTTCAGGCATCCATTACTTTAAACCCCAGCGCAGCCCTCACTAACCCATCCCCAACAACTTCCTTACTCCTCCTTTTAGCCTCTACCCCCTCAACCCCCTCTCCACAGCCCAACTCACTCCCTCCCCCACTCTCCTCAACAGTCAACCCACTGATTTGGGACATACACACCGCTTCATTAGCCCAATGCCTGCCTGTTCACATCCAGTTAAAAAACCCGTCCACCCACCCTAGTCAGCCACAATATCCCCTCCCCAGGGCCAGTCTGCTAGGTCTACAACCTGTCATAAAAACCCTGCTACAGAAGGGGTATTTGAGACCCACCAACTCGCCTTACAACTCTCCCATTCTAGCCGTCATAAAACCCAACGGAACCTACCGGCTCGTCCAAGACCTCTGACAAATAAACGCAGCCGTTCTCCCCATCCACCCACTAGTCCCCAACCCCTATACCATCTTGTCCACCATTCCTCCAACGGCAACTTATTTTTCAGTCATAGACCTCAAAGACGCATTCTTCAACCATTCCCTTGGCAGCTGACTCCCAAGACATTTTTACGTTTACCTGGACCGACCCCATTTCCCGCCACCCCCAACAACTCACATGGACAGTCCTCCCACAGGGATTTCGAGATAGTCCTCACCTCTTCGGTCAGGCACTGGCAGCAGACCTCACACTCCTATCACTCTCAAAATCCACTCTACTTCAATATGTAGATGATCTCCTCTTATGCAGCCCCTCTCTTACAGACTCTCACAATGACACGGCCCTACTCCTTAACTTTCTAGCAGAAAAGGGATACCAAGCCTCCCCCAAAAAGGCTCAATTGTCCAAAACACAGGTCACCTACCTTGGGGTCGCCATCTCACACCAACAAAAGGCCATAACAACCAACCGTAAAGCTGTTATTGAATCCCTCCAAACACCAAAGACAAAGGAGGAAATCCAGTCATTTTTGGGATTAGCAGGCTACTTCCGAGCTTGGATCCCCAATTTCACCCTTCTCTCCAAGCCACTCTACAACTTTGCTAAAGGCAACCCAAAGGAACCCTTACTCTCCCCCTCAGCTGTTAAACAGCCTTTTACTGCCCTCCAACAGGCTCTCCTCCAGGCCCCTACCCTACGACTACCCGATATCCTCCGGCCCTTCACCCTATACGTCCACGAAAATAAGGGTACAGCCTTAGGAGTCCTAGGTCAATTTAGCGGACAAACGTTTGCCCCCATAGCCTATCTTTCAAAACAACTCGACCACACAGTCCAGGGATGGGCCCCATGCCTGCGGGCTCTATCAGCCGCCCACTTACTGGTGTGCGAATCAAAAAAACTCACATTTGGAGTACCTATCACTGTAACTTCCCCCCATCATCTACAACACCTCCTAGGATATAAGGGCCTCAAAACACTCCCTCCCAGCCGGGTTCTTCCCTTCTTCTTTATCCAAGATCCTTCCATCTCCTTCCAAGCCTGCGCGCCTCTTCACCGGGCCTCACTACTTCCTTCCTCTCCCACTGACACTCCAATCCATAACTGTGTTGAGGTCCTCGAGTCCCTACTTCCCTGCCCTGTACATATCCAGGAAGGACCCTTATCTAAGCCCTCCTACATATGGTTCACAGACAGAAGTTCACAAATACATGAGGGGTCCTGAGTAGCAGAATACGCTGTCACCTCAGCCACTGATGTCATAGAAGCTAACCCTCTCCCTCCCCACACCACCAACCAGCAGGCAGAACTCAGCGGTTATTCGAGGCTTCCAGCTTGCGACTGGACACTCTGTCACTTTACACCGACTCTAAGTATGTCTTCCAATCCTGGTTTCACACTCAGCTATCTGGCAGGAACGAGGACTACTAACCACCAAGGGATCAGCCATCATAAATGCTAAGCTTATTTCTGACCTCCTTCAAGCCTCCCTACTCCCAAAAGCTACTGGCATCTCCCACTGTAAAGACCACCAAGTCGATTCATCTTTTATCACCCAAGGAAACTCACGAGCCTACAGAGCAGCCCGCCACGCGGCCCTAAAACCTCTTCCTGCCATATTCGTTAACGCCTCCTCCTCATCAGCAAATGAGGCCCCACAACTCTCCAATATCATACCCTATTTACACTCAATTTTCCACCCTAACCCAGCAGCCCTTACCTCTTTCCTTAAAACCTTCTTTCACCTCACCTCGGAACATACAAAACTCATACACACTCTCTCCTCCCAATGCCCCACCTGCCTCTGAACAAACCCCAATACACCCTTGAAACCCAGAACATTCCCCACCCACCAGGCTAGGGGAGAGCTCCCCGGGTCAGACTAGCAAATGGTTTTCACCATTATGCCCCCCATCCGTAACACCAAATATCTTCCAGTCTTTGTCGACACCTTTTCCGGGTGGGTCGAAGCTTTCCCCACCTCCAATAAGCGGGCTGCTACAGTAGGATCCATTTTAGCCAACCATATTATCCCTCGGTTTGGAGTCCCCTCCTCTCTCCAATCAGATAATGGACTTGAATTTACCTCACAAGTCGTCCAATCTCTAACGACAGCTCTTAATATCAAATGGCACTTTCACATTCCTTATCACCCACAATCATCAGGAAAGGTTGAACGAACTAACCGCACACTAAAAAATACTCTTACTAAACTCTCTCTAGAACTCCACAAAGACTGGGTGTCCCTCCTACCCCTAGCCCTCTTCCGCATTCGCGTCCTCTCAAAGAAACCCAGTCAAACCCTCTCACCTTTCGAGGCTATACGGACGGCCTGCCCTCCCTCCTGGTATCCCAACCTCTCCGCCCCCCATCCCTCTTCATATAATTTACCCTCTCCTGTCCTTCATCTGATCCAACATCTGGCAGTATCAAGACCTTCTTCTGCCCACCCCCACAGGCACACCAAGTTCACAGCCTCTCACCCCAGGACAATGAGTCTACCTCTCAGACGCAGAAGCCAGAGCTTGCTTACAACCCAAATGGACCGGACCCTTCCAAATAATTCTCTCCATTCCCACGGCAGCCAAGCTGCTCATAGACAAAGGACAGCTCACCCCCTGGATCCACATTTCCCGCCTCAAGCCAGCTAAAATATCTCCTCTTCTCCTTCCCTCCACAGAAACGCCAACCCTTTCTTGTTCCACAGTGCCAGATCATCCTCTCAAACTTCGAATATCCCGCGTCAGCCGTTCCCCCTCTCTGCCCTCCATCCAGGAAAACTCCACATAACCAAATTTCCATATAATAGCCCTCAATCTGATCATTCCTTTAATAATAATCATACCCTTTTTCCTACTACTCCTATTCATCCTCCTTTCTCATTGCTGCCCGTAAACGCCCACCTTTCTTATCTCAATGGCTCAGCTTTCCTTCCTTATCTCAATGGCTCAACTTTCACCCCTAATCCTCCTTACTTCCCTCCTCCCTCCCGCTCTCAAGGCAAGCCACCCCTTACCGTCTGGCCTCCATTACCGCTTCACCATCCGTGAACTCTATACTTTAAATGGTATTTCCCAGGTAAAAGACTTAGATATACAATCGTGCCTCATTGACAACTGCACATCCATTTCTCTTTCTCTGGAAAAGGTACACACACTCGATGACCCGGGTATCGCACTTGATGCATATGTCTGCCTAGTAGATGACCAAACCGACCCAAACTGCAAAAAATGGGCAGATCTCTATAGGGGTTGCCCCTACTGGTCATGTAAAATCCATTTCTCCAACCCTGACCTGGCCAGACATACCAACACTCCCTCCTATTTAATCCCTATATATAAACTCCCAAAACGAGCCATGGATGCTGGTAACTCACCATTCTTAGACTATGGTGGACTTGGGTCTGGCACCTGGCGCGGCCGAGGTGCCCGCTTTTCCCACTATGTCTTTAAAATTCCAGATCCTCACAATCCTTTTTGGAATGCTGTCAGATACGTTGGGGCCTACCCCGCTGACAACTACCGCACAGCCGCCAGCCTCTTGTCCGTTTCACGCTCCACCTTCACTCCTTCCGTTAAAGTTTCTATCGTGCAGCACGTAAAAAATCAGGAACAACAACTCGAAGAGGCCATTCAGCCCTTACCCCCTTCCTCAGAAGACCACCTCTCTTCACGGCCCTCTCAACACCTTCCCTCTTGGCTCACCATCCTAGAACACACTCTACGTTTCCTAAATCAAACGTTCCCTGACCTCCCTTCTTCACAATGCTTCCTCTGCGCCTCTTTACAGCGACCCTTACTAGCAGCCATTCCCCTTCCAGCTTTTCCCAACTATACTCTCAACACGTCTGCCCACGGGGAAATTATAGTCAACCACATGTACCCCTCTGGGAAATAGCCTCTAATTCCTCCTACCTCTGTATCAACTCGCCACATGCCCCCTTTAACAACATTCTTTGTTCAGCCTACACAAACCTCACAAAGGCCCACTTCCTACCACCTGGGCTATTTTTGTGGTGCAATGGCACCCTCCTCTCCCGAGCTTCAAACCTAACTCATTCCTGCATAATTGTCACGTTGGTCCCTCAGCTCTCTTTATACTCCATGACCGACCTCCAGACACTTTTAACCCCCAGGCATTCACACAAAAGGGCCGTCTTCCTCCCGGTTATGGCTGGATTGTCCCTCGCATCCACTTTCACCTCCCTTGGCCTGGCAGGAGGAGCTCTCGGCTACTCACTATGGGCAGTAGAAGACCTACAAAACAAAATCCAGATGGCGCTAGACACCACCTCAGAATCCATCGGGTCACTACAAAGACAAATAACCTAGCTTAGCACAGGTAACACTCCAAAACCGTAGAGCCCTAGACCTCTTAACAGCCGAAAAAGGAGGCACCTGCCTCTTTCTCCAGGAAGAATGCTGCTATTATATCAATGAATCAGGGCTCATTGAACAAAATATCAACAAACTAAATGACCTCTCCTCACAGCTTCAACGAACAAAGTCCACTCAAATTACCAGTTGGTTTCCAAACTCCCTCCTCACGTGGCTTCTTCCTATCATTACTCCAGTTGTTCTCCTTCTCAGCCTGTGTTCCTTTCTCCCTTGCATTATAAAATTCCTTCAATCTCAATTCCAAAAAATTTCAAATCAAACCATTAACCAGTTTCTTTTACAGAGTTACAACCTCCTACCCACTGAGGACCCAGGCCTCAACAACCCAAGCCCTACTGCCTCCTAAACCTTCTCGCCCTATTTTTCATTACAGATATGGCTTTCAGGCCTTATTACCTCCAACTCAGGTTTTCAGCATTCCTTGACCATCTTCTTCGTGACAAATGGCTCCTCCCTTTCCCGTGTTCACTGGACGACTGGCCGGGCCAACTTGCATTCCTCTACCTCCAGGGCACCTTCCAAGACTTCCACCCCAGCGAAATTTTTTCTTTCTGTGCCTTCTTATGGGGCCTCATGTGGCTGGTTCTTTCACCCACCTCACCCAGCAACGTCCTCTGCCAGCAGGAAGTAGCCAGATTGATCAACTCTGCCCCTTTATCACTTAACCAAAGAGGTGGGAATGAAAGCCAGCCAGTCACAAGGAACCCGCCCCCTCCAAAGGCTAAGCCTAGGCATGGCCCCCACCTAAAATGGCGCTCCCGCCTAATAAGGCGCCCAGATAAACTAACATGGAGGCTCGGACAAGGTTCTCCAGGTTCTTCTTCCATAACAAAGCCCACCGTTCCTGCACCCACGAAACCCCTTGCCAATCCCAAAAATACCTCACCTGCCGACCAATAGGTAACCGACAGGTCGCTTTAAATTTCTATAAAACCTGCCACACCCCTGCCTCTATGCTGCAATCTGATTCTCAGGTTCTGTAGCCATCGCGCTCACCCCCATTAAATCTCTTGGCCTTAAAAGGTGTTGAGTCTCACTGCACGCCACCGTCTTTCACTTCTGCCTCAGCCTTCCGAGTAGCCAGAATTACAGTCATGCGCTACCATGCCCGGCTGATTTTTTTATTTATTGTAGAGATGAGGTCTCGCTGCCCAGGCGGGTCTCAAACGCGCGGGCTCAGGCAATCCACTCACCTCAGCCTCCCAAAGGTGCGAGATTACAGGCTGAGCCACTGAGCCCAGCTAAAAGTTCAACTTTTATTGTGTCTCACTGCTTCTAAATTTTCTCACCTTGAGAAGGCCTGAGATAAAAACTCTGTCCTTCAACTTTTTGTCAGATCTTGTAACTTTTTGTTCTCCCCCCAGTTCTAAAATGTAGATGTGATCTGATGCTGAAATATTTATCTTGAAGGTCTCAAAAAAAAACAATGGTTTCCTCCAGTATAGCTTAATACTGTACTCTTGGCTTTCTTTATATACCCAAACTTTTTAATGTAATCAGTAAACGTCTTATGCCTGTCCTAATAGTTGAAGGGGTCCAGGAAAATTTACCTCAAAATATGGCTTTTTGTCACAAGGTCTCCCTGACCTTCCTGCCTACACCTAGTTACAGAGAAGCTGCTTCCCCTCCCTATTAATCTATTACAGAAAAGAGGAGCATGATAAGACCACGCCTGAGCAGACCTCCTTACAAGTAAAATGCCAATCTCTCAGGTTCATTCAACTTCGAAAGATAACTCCTTGCAAGTCATTCTGTGTTCCCCATTCATTTATTCCTCCATTCATGTGCTGTACCCCCATAGAATTCCTCTCACTGCCTCTCCCATAACCTGTTTTGCCAGAATGCAAGCTTCCATTCTTCCTATTACCTTGAGATAGCATTTAAGTTTGTATAACTCACTAGGAAGTTGGGTCCTCATTCTGAAGGTTCCCAAGTAAACACATTAACTAAAATTCGCATACTTTGTCTCCTATTAATCAACCTTTCTTCATGTCAGTGATTGTTCAGTGGGCCTTTCAGAGGCCAACAGCCATGGCCCCTGCATTGTCATGTATTTCCCTACTTATTACTAGTTTATTGATTCTTGTTTCCTCTGTAACATAATGTTCACTCATGACCCTAGATACACACTTCTCATGTCTAATTAACAAATATTTCTTTCTTCAGGCTTAACATTCAGGTTATCTAAATAAGTTCCCATAAGGAGAAAAAAATTGCACTACAGAAGATTTTCTTTTCCTTTTTGGTAACTGACCTAAAAAACAATGATTTTACATTTCATCAAAATAACTCCTATGTTACCTTTATTATGTCTGTGATTACTTAGGAAAACTGAACCTTAACAGGATTAAAGGTTTTATATCCATATAACTTTTAATATTACTTTTAAAGTTTATTACCATGGTCAAATGAATAACTATTATTTTTGCAATACTCTGTTATTCTATTTTTAAAAAATTTTCAGTCTCTTTACATCTTTAATACACGTATTGTTAACTAATCTTTGTGCTAGTTACAGGGTTTTGGCCCCTGGGATTGAAAGGGGGCAATGATCCTTGCTGAATCCCACCAGTCAGGGCCTCATCTTCAGCCTGGTAGAAGGTGACAATCAAAATGAACTGCCCCTATGAGACAGAAAGCCAAAAATTATTCAATCTCTTTAGGCCCAGGGACTATCATGAAAGATGTGGGTGTGTGAGATTGTAAGGGTTGACTTTTGAGAGATGAAATTAATTCAGACTTGTTTATAAATTAAACATTAATATCAACAGCACATTAACACAAGGCCAATGTCTGAACCCCTGTGCCAGAATAAGAGAGTTTTCTTGGAACATTGTTCTGTTCTCTAATAATCATAAAAAGTTATCAATAGTTTACTAAGATCTTACCTTATGGTCAAACTGATTAATACTACGTAGATTTGTTTGTAAGGTTTTATTGCTTTAATGTTAATGATACATGAATGAAAAGATAAAATTTGGTGTGTTTTCTCTTTCAAACAAGGTTATCTTGTAATTTCGGAAGTTAATAAAGAATTTTTGTTTACTTTTAAGTAAGTTAAAAAAAAAATATATATATATATATATATATGCAGAGAGACAGAGATAGAGAGGAAAAAGACAGATTTAGCTTGCCCTTACCTGTCTTTCTGAGTTCTTATCATTTAAGAAATGTCTCCTCTATCGAAGAGTAAAAATTTTTCCTTTAAAAATATTTGAATTATAAGCCGGACTCTGTGGCTCAGCCTGTAATCCCACACCTTGGGAGGCTGAGGTGAGTGTATTGCCTGAGCCTGCGGGTTTGAGACCCGCCTGGGCAACTTGGAGAGACCTCATCTCTACAATAAATCAAAAAATTAGCCAGGCGTGGTAGTGCGCATCTGTAATTTCAGCTACTTGGAAGGCTGAGGCGGAAGGATCGCCGGAGCCCAGCAGGTCAAGGCTGCGGTGGCCAGGAGTGGCCACTGCACTCCAGTCTGGGTGACAGAGTGAGACACCAATTCAAAAAAAATTCTAAAATATATATATGTATATATATTTCAATTATAATCTTGGCTATTTTACAATATGACTATTTTACAATAACATGTGATCCTGTGTTATGATATCATATTTTTTAAAACTTTGATATTTGACAAATTCTCCAATATCAGCACTTAAAGTTCTAAATTCAGTCTTTCTGAACTTAAGTTCTGTTTTTTTTTTTAATATTAGACTTTCTGAAGACCAAGAGAGACATATTCAACTTGTTTAATATGTTGGAATCATATAGGACGCATTCTCAAATACAAAAGGATGCTTAACTTTGAATATTACCTGTTCCAAATTGTATAGCATTCCTATAATCCCTATGTTTTAGTATATGTTGTCAACAGTAATAACAATATTGTTATAGGTCACAGAATAACCAAATTTTCTTAACAATTGCGTCTTTGACAATGGGTGTCTTAAGATTTTTGTCAGTTGCAATTATTGTTTTACTTTCATCCCTTTCAAGAAGCAATTTATATACAATTATAGGACCTTATCAGGTAATTCGTTGGGAGCCAGCCTTGGAGGCCCACCTGATTGACAAAGTCCAGGTGTGCTGAGGACCCCCGGCCACAAAGCGAGTATGGGCAGCTGAGGCCCTTCTGTCTTCTGTCTTTACTGCTGATACGGCTGAAGAATTCTGTTTAGTCGTGGAAAAAGAAAACAACATGTTTATGTGAAGTACTCACAGCTAACCTGGGAATGTCATGGTTCATTTTTCCATTTCCCACTATGCCGTTTGACCTTTTCTAACATATGCAATGGTTAAACTCTGAAGCACATCAAGAATGCTTTCTTTCACTTGGTTATAAGTTACTAGATATTGCTTGAGTAAAAAATGATAAATTTTTTTTTGAGTAAAAAATGATATATTTTTTGAGTAAAAAATGATATATTCACTCCTTATTTGATTTAGAATTATGTAGTTTAGTGTTTAGACATAAGATTTTTTAGAAGCACAAGTTTATAGTAAGTTCATTATGTATTCATTATAAGTTCTAACACTTATCTAGGAGTTATGTAGGTGATTTATAACACTGTTTTCACAGGTTTAGGATGAAGATTAATCATTAAGGTTTTTACTTAATTCAATAGTTAAAATTTTAAGTTAACATATATAGAGTGGGTTTTCACTGAATTCATAATATAATAATTGGATACTTTTATGATAAATTAACTAAATACAGAAAGCAACCTTGGAGGCCTGGGAAACATCACTAAAAGCTTCTTTTGAGTTTTCTTTAGAAGTACACGCTGCAGGATAAGAGAAAAGTAATGAAGACAACTGGACAAGAGAGGCGATTAGGAAGCTTTGAAGGTCATAGAAGCCCCAGAGGGAAAACTCCTGAAACATGGAGAAATGTGCACTTGGAAACTTCCGTGAAACATTTCAAGGACTGTAATTTGGGACTCTGGACTAAAACTATCATTTTTGGCTTTAAGAATAAGACTCATTGACTGAAAGTAGATAGTGTTCTTGTCTTGTTTATTACTTCTAAGACCACTAGATGGTGGTGACTTTTAAAGGATAATGTACATGAAGGCATTTTCTTTGTCTTGCCCCTTTATGAATGGTATAAAAGCTTTCTGTTAACTAACAGTAAAATGTCATCTGGCCTGCAAGCAGGTGTCCAAGTATATTAGTATTTCATCGTAAGTTCTTTCTTTCGCCTACTCCATCTCTCCTTCAGGAAACCTCACACCCGGCGGGAACAGGACTCCAGTAGTAATTTTAACTAACTGCTGTGCTGCAAAATTAAAGGGATTCAAGTTGGAGCTCACACCTACACTGGGCACCCAACCACATTTCTGACCACAAGTGGACTTTGAAATAATCCACTGACACCTGCCTGCAATTTAAGAAAATACCTAAGGTCTAGATAGTCATCAGAGCAAGACTGAAGCAGGCATCTTCCAGGGAGGGACATTGGACCAGGCCAGTCCTCATGAACTCTAAAATAATTCTCACCTTTACACTCATCACTACGTATTATGTCTCTTTTAAATGCTATGACAGACAAAGGAAAAGGACAAAATCAAGGGCCCAGATCATGATAATTTGTAAGATAGATCTAATTTAGGATATTTTTTTTTTCAGACTTAACTCTAGGCCTGACTCCCTCTCACCCTTAAAGAAATTCAAGTCAAACCATGTCCTTCCTCCATAATCTAACACCACAGATGTGGAAACTATTTTTGTCAAATTAGACAATTCTAGGAATATACCTCCTTGCTGCTCCCTGGGACCTTGCCAGGTAAATGGAATAGGCAACCCTAAGGAATGAGACTTCCTAGACACTGGGACCTCCTACTGTTTATTGACCTACACATGCATTCTAAGGCCAAAAGAGAGAACTGAAGTCTAAATCTGAACTTATTCTTCTACCCAAGTTTCTAAGAGGCTTAGGGAGTCAGGGTTTCCTTGCCATGCTGTTTTTCCAACCTCACTCTGGCATAACATCACATAACAAACAAAGAAGGAAATCAAAGTATCTTACGTGCCTGAAAAGCCACCTCTTGTGGATTACCAGACTTCCAGGGCCTTGTAAGACATATGTCTATTCTCTCTGAAGTCTGCCATATATAGGACTTCATCTACATATCTATTGACCTGGAGTTTCCACCTGGTGTCTTAACAAAGCATCTCCTTTACTAATTTCCCAAATCCTTAGATAAGAACTGACCAATTCCTAGTCAATAAAATCTCTGAATCCGCCTATGACCTGCAAGCCCTTTGGAAATGTCCTTCCTTCCTGGGCCAAACCAATGAAAATATCACACATACTGATATGTGGTTTCTTATAATTTCTGCTTTCCTAAAGTGTATAGAACCAAACAACCATTTGGCCACAGTCGGACACACATTCTCAGGACTTCCTGAGGATGGGTGTACCCAGGCTTAAGTCCTCAAGTTTGGCTCAAGAACAAACCATCTTGTAATATTTTGGCCAGGCTTTGTGGCTCAGCCTGTAATCCCGCACCTTGGGAGAACGAGGTGAGTGAATTGCCTGAGCCGCGGGTTCAAGACCTGCCTGGGCAACTTGGCGAGACCTCATCTCTACAATAAATCAAAAATTAGCTGGGCATGGTAGTGCGTGCCTGTAGTTCCAGCTACTTGGAAGGCTGAGGTGGAAGGATCACTGGAGCCCAGCAGGCCGAGGCTACGGTGGCCGGGAGCGGCCACTGCACTCCAGTCTGGGTGGCAGAGTGAGACTGCAACTCAAAAAAAAAAAAAAAGAAATATTTTACAGAGTTTGGAATCTTTTCTTCAATGTAATTAAGACTGTCCTAGTTGAAGAGGACCACAATAATATTAAAGATTCTTTCCAATTTCTTTCCAATCCAATATCCCTGTTCTAGAGAGTCCTATTTAGGAATTTCTATAATGACCCCCCTTGTCAGAATCCTTCCCTAATCATGGCTTGGGTAGACCAATTTGCATTGCAAGAAGCTAGTTTGATACCACACTCTAAAGAAATTCTGCAGTAGCCAATTAAATGAATCCCAGCTAGGGTCCTTTACAGGGAACCAAGTAATAAAAGTGACTGGTTCAAAGGACAGGAGAAAGTGGGGTTATAATCTTTTTTTAATTTAAAGATGTGGGGTACAATTCAGGATTAGGTATACAAATGGTCATCATACAGGAAAGTTTGGGCCTCCCTTTTGTTTCCACTTTGGCTGGTTTGAGATTAGACATACTTATTGATGTTACGTTCCCTCCCTCCTGCCCCGGCAGTGTCCCACTACTGCCAACCTTTTTCTTATAGTATTATGGTAAATAACCAGAGTCCTCTTGTAAGTGAGAACATGTGATAGTTCTTTGTTCCAGTGATAGATCATTGAGTATTATAGACTCTATTATAGACTCTAAATCTATCCAAGTTGCTGCAAAGTCCATGTCTGTCCTTTTTTTGACTGTGTAATATTCCATCGTGTATATGTAACACATTTTTTTATCCAGTCTAGTTTAGATGGGCAACACGGTTTGTTCCATATTTTTACTATTGTGAACAGTGCTGCAATAAACTTGTGTGTGCAGATATCTTTTTGGTAGAATGATTTGAGTTCCTTGAGGAATATTCCCAGTAGGGATATTGCTGGGTCCTTTGGAAGGTCAATTTCAAGTTCTTTTAGACATCACCACATCGCACCTTAAAACTTGAAAACACACACATACATCAGCCCAAAAATTAAATAAAAACAAATATGCTGGGTGTCATAAACTGAAGAGAGTTTGAACTCTAAAACTCAGACATGAAATAGATTGCAGCAGTAATGACTTTAACCACATGTCTAGGGTTGAAAACAATATTTGTCTGAGCTAAATTGGCTTATTTTAACTACAATTTTTTTTAATTGAGACAATTTGAACAACCATGTTCAATTGAAAACAGTCTTTGAAACAGCCTAAACATGAGTTTGTTTGAACTATCATTGAACTATTTTATAAAATGTTATCTTTTGTCCAAAAGAAAACTTACACTTTGAAATAGTTATTTATAGCCACATAATTCATTGATTTTTTTTCCTGGGCACTTAAGACAAAAAACTTTTTCTGTCCAAAACTTACCAAGTTCCTCAGGTTCTTTGTATTTATGTTCTTTATCCTCAACTTATCAACTTAATTAACTGAAGACATGTTACAAAAATTTATTTTTTTCTTTGCAGGTAAGTGCTTAAAACTGCAGTTATACCTTCTAATTTACATTATTTGCAATTAAGAAAATATAAAATTGAATTCATAAATTTTAGCACAATTTAATAAATTTCAAAAGTTAATATATTAAAGAGATTTCTTAATGTCATGCACATACATTTTAATTGATATTTTATAATTAATTTATCTTCAAAATTTTCTATTTGAACTTGTTTTATACTTACAAAAAATGTTGTAAAAATTCAACAACATATTCCATATACCCTTTATCCAATATCCTAGATGTTACCATCTTACATAACCATAATTCAACTATTAAAATAATGAAACAGAGTCATACAATACTATCATATAATCTACAGACATTAACTAAATGTTCCTTTTTTTTTTTTGAGTCATAATCTCATTCTGTTGTCCAGACTGGAGTGCAGTGGGACATTCACGGCCACTGCAGCCTAGACCTGCAGGGCTCAGGTGATCCTTCCACCTCCACCTTCCAAGTAACTGGAATCACAGGTGTGTGCCACCACACCCTGCTAATTTTTTAATTTATTGTAAAGACAAGGCCTCATCAATTTGCCCAGACTGGTCTCGAATCTCTGGGCTCAGGAAATCCTCTTGCCTCCACTTCCCAAAGTGCTAGGATTACAGGCATGAGCCACCACTCCTGGCCAATTAAATGTTCTCAGTTTAGAGATAATTTAAATGTTCCCGATTTTCTGGTGCAAAACATGTTGCATTTTGAAGTTGTATGTTTTTAGTCTCCTTTAACTGGAACAGCTAGCTCCTCAGTCTTTCATGATCTTGAAACTTTTGAAAAGTACTGGTCTTTTATTTTTTTAAATGTCCCTCAATCTGAGTTTTTCTGATATTTTTTTCTTTCTTCTTTTTTTTAAGAGACAGGGTCTCACTCAGTCACCCAGGCCAAAGTGCAGTGGCATGATCACTGTAACTTAGAACTCGAGCACAAATATTTTCTTTTGTCTCAGCCTAGTTAGGTCAACAAGAGAATACCACCATGCCCAGCTAGTTTGTTGTTGAGATAAGGTTTCACTACGTTGCCCAGATGGGTCTCAAACTCCTGTAATCCTCAAGTAATCCTCCCACCTGGACCTCCCAGGCACGAGCTATGGTGCCCAGACCCTGATGTTTTCTGATGAATTAATTCAGGTTATATATTTTTGGAAGAAATATTCTAGAAGTGATATACTCTTCTCAGTGCATAACTTAAGCATGCATGATGTTGGTTTGTCTCATGGCTGTTGATAATAACTTTGATTACTTGGCTAAAATAATATCTGCCAGATTTCTCCACTGCAAAGCTATTTTGTCCTTTATAAAAGGACAAAAATAGACTTTGAGAAGTCTATGTGGGGAGCTAATTTTAGGCTATGTAAATATCCTGATTTTTGCCCACTAATTTTGACATTCTTGCTTGGATCAGTTATTACTGCAGTGTTTAATAACAGTAATTTTTCATATTCATCATTATTTTACATTTATTAGCTGGGATTTTACCATAAAAATAGCTTTCCCTCTTTCTTATTGTCTTGAGAGCTCCCAGCTAAACTGAGGCTGCAGCACCAGAGCAGCAAACAACCCAGCCATAATGGGACATAAAGGGGATACTTCTTTAACCTGGCAGATGTTTAAATAAACAGCCTCACTTAGAAGTCTATTTTGTAACAAATAGGTAGGTGTCAGCCCATCACAGCAGCTGACCTCCAGCCAGTAACAGGCTTCCAACTGATCAGACCTCTTCAAATAAGGCAAATGTAACACTGTAATCAATCAAGCTGTTTCTGTATCCCACTTCCCTTTTCTGTCTATAAATGCTGCCTGCCCATGTTGCTAAGAGGATCTCTCTGAATCTCTTCTGCTTCAGAGGGCTGCTGGATTTGCAAATCATTCTTTGCTCAGATAAATTCTGTCAAATTTAATTAGTCAGTTTTTTCTTTTAACACATTCCATAGCTAGTCTTTTGCACTTTGCTTTTTACACTTGAATGTATCCTGGAAATCTTTCCTATCGCTCCATACGGGTCCTTCTCGTTGTCTTCCTACAGCTGTATGGTATACCCTTGTATGACACAATCCATTCAATTATTCTCCTGTGTTGGGTAATCGCCTACAATTTTGCCATTAATAAGTTTGTACATGTGTATTTTATTCGTGTTAGAAATACATATTTAGAGTAAATTCCTAGAAGTGGAGTTCTTCGGTGAAAAAGTTAAATGCACATGTAATTTTGTTACATATTGCCAAATCCCCCTCCTGGAAGCTGTACCAGTTTGCATTCCCAGTCTTGGTCCCCTATAACTAAACATGTTGTCATGTCTTTTTAAATTTTTACCAAACTGATAATGAGAAATCATACATCAACGTAATTTTAACTTGCATTTTTCAAATTCTGAGTGATGCTAAACATATTTTCTTATGCTTAAGGACTATTTTTCTGTCTCTTTTGTCTAGTGTCTGTTCATAAAATTCTTCAAATTTTCGATTGGATATATGATTATTTTCCATAACTTTTAAGAGTTTAAAATATATTAGAGTTATTGATCCTTACCCTTATATATTTACACTGCAAATATTTTTTCCAAAATTGTCACCTGCCTTTTAAATTTGTTAATGATATTCTCTGCATAAAAATAATTTTTGTAGTCAAATGTATTGTGTCTGAATTTTGAATACAGTTTAAAAACCTTTTCCTACACCTTGAAAAAAGAAATTTACACATGTTTTTCTCTGTTTCTTGTATGGCTTCAATTTTTGTTTAATCTTGATATCCCTAATCTATTTGGAGTTTAGTCTTGTGTGTAGTATAAGGTATGCATGTAATTTTTTTCCAAATGGTTATCCAGTTGTCCCAGTACAATTTATTATTTTTTTTAATTTTTATTTTTTTGAGTAGGAGTCTCACCCTGTGCCCAGGCTGGAGTGCAGTGGCACGCTCATGGCCACCGCAGCCTCGACCTGCTGGGCTCAGGTGACTCTTCCACCTCAGCCTTCCAAATTGCTGGAACTGCAGGCATGCACCACCATGTCCGACTAATTTTTTGATTTATTGTAAAGACTAGGTCTTGCCAAATTGCTCAGGCTGGTCTCGAACCCGTGGGCTCAGGCAATCTTCTCACCTCGGCCTCCCAAAGTGCTGGGATTACAGACATAAGCTACCGCATCTGGCCATACAATTTATTATAAAGTCCATCTTTCCTCCAGAAGGATGAGATGCCATTTCATTTTATACTAAGTTTATGCTGTGTCTATTTTTGGATTTTATGTTTTCTGTCCTTTTCCTCTTATCTGTTTGTCTATTCATGAGCCAGTGCCACTTGATATAATTAGGGTGGCTTTGTGGTGTGTTTTAATGTCTGGTAAGACTTGGTCTTCACTCACAGTCTTATTTGTTCAGTGTTTTCTTGGTTATTCTTGAGGTTTTTATATGAACTTTAGTCAATTTATCTAGCTCTATTAAATGTTTGCTGTGATTTTTACTGAATTGCATAAAATTATACTTGACAGCATTAACACAGAGAAATGACAACTTTATGATGTTCAGTCATCCTATCTAAGAACAGGAAATTTTTTTATTCATTCACTTCTACTGTGTCTTTTAAGAGAAATTCTGTCATATACACAAAACCATTTATGGGTAGATTTATTTAACCTGCCAAAGACTCAAACTAAACTCATATACATGTCCAATCCAGAGACACCACAGATATAGTCTAAGACCCAGGACCCAATGGAAATCTGTAGATGGGGCTTCAATACCACATGGATCTTTTAAATTATATATAATGTGTGAATTTTTATTTTCTTACTTTCTCTGAGATATTACTGTCATTTTCCTCCATATTCTTACCCAAATGCAAACTTCCTAGAGCATGCGATTACCCAACAATAGCAATCCTATGTTTAGAAATAACCACATACACCTGTGCCTCTATTTTGTATAGGTGCTTCCAAGTCTGATGAAACAAGAGCAAACAATTCCTTTTCACCGAGAATTTGGGCAAGCAAAATGATAGATGGAGATGGAAGACCTTTTTGCTCAAAAAATACTGCAAATTATTTGGAACAAAAAACTAAAACACTAAAGTCAAGACGAGAACTATAGATATCACCTGCAAACTAATTCAACACAAAATTCAATAGGGAAGAGATGGGCAGACATCAGAGTATTCTGTCTGCTTATGGATGTCTTAAATGTAGCTTTTTCCATCTTGAAAGGGGAGAGAAAAAATTCCAGATAAGACAAAAACATAATTACATTATTTCTTACCTCCCATATTCAGAATTTTTATTTTCCAGTGGTGATGACAAAGCCAAGTTATGAAATAGAGGATGAAAAGAAAAAAAGATATATATATACATATGTATATTATATATATATATACATAACATATAATAGGGATACATATGTGTACATATATATAATGGAATATTATATATATATATATATATTGCAGCAATCGTCTTTATTTGATTAAATCTTCTCAAAGCAATGACAATGTGGGTTTGGCAGTATCCACCTATGACTCTGTTGTTCTGTGGTTTTTTTTCTTTTTTTTTTGAGTCGGGGTTCTCACTGTGCCACCCAACCTGGAGAACAGTGGCACAATCTCAGCTCACCGCAGCCTCAACCTCCTGGGCTCAGGCAATCTTTCCCCCTCAGCCTCCCAAGTAGCTGAGACTACAGGCATGCGCCACCACGCCTGACTAATATTTTGTTAAAACAAGATATCACTTTGTTGTCTAGGCTGGTATCAAACTCCTGAGCTCCAGGAATTTTCCCAAAGTGCTAGGATTGTAGGCGTGAGCCCCCTACCTGGACTTTTCTGTGTTTTTCTTACCAGATTTCTGCTCTGTAACTTCTGCTGTCATTCCTCATTTACTTTCTCATTTGTCCTTTTGAACCTTTTTCTTTCCAGGATTATGCTTATGCCTTTCACTAGTATTAAGAACACTCTTTATCTCCATGAAAGGTTTTAGCTTTCATAGTCTTTCTATTATCTAGATCAGTGGTTCTTCGTCTTGCTTGTGTCCTAGAATTGCCTAGAGCGCTTTGTAACACATATTAATACCTGGGCCCCACCTCCAGAGATTCTGTTTAGTTGGCCTATGTGAAGTACTGTCTGGACATACAGTTTCCCCCTATAACTGGCTTCTCCCCACCCCCCACACCCCAGGGAGTGCCCTCTGGCCAAGGCTGGTCTTTGAAGGGTATGCGTATACCCAATAATGAGTCATGGGAAGCAAGTGGTCAAGCTAAGCTGAAAACAATGCAGTCATCACTCCTAGTCAATGTAATTGTACACACTGGATAGGAATTTGAATGATTAACTTGATTGCTTTGATTATAAAACTGCTTGCTGTACTGTCCCAAGGTATGATTCTTCATAGACCTGCCGCCATCAGTGCCTCCCATAAGTTTGAATAAACCAATGTCTTTCCCTGCTGGACTTCCAGGAGACTTCTTTGGAAGAGGTAAACATTCCATGCAGGCCCTCTCAGATTTGGGGTTACTGCGTTGTAGTCTGATTAGGACCCAGTCATCACTATAACTTAAAATTCTCCCCCGTGAACCTTGCATGCAGGCAGAATTAATAAGTGACTCTGAGTTACTACCCATCAACAAACTCATACAGGCAAAACTAACTTATAGGCAAACCAAGTTAACTTATCCCAGTCCATGAAAGCTCTCTGTTTGATCTTTCACCATCTGAACTTACCATTACTTTTCCCCTTTACTCTGTAGTTCTGTTTAGGTATTCATGGAATTTTAGCAATGATCTAGCTCAATTTTGTCATTCTAAAGAAAAATAATTTAAAGCCCACAGAGCGATAAAAATCTCACCTAAGATGACACATGTCTTGTAAGTGAAACCTTAAAATATGGTCTTACGCCTTTATTTATCTGGACCTTCCCATCTGCTTTCCAGTGTGTATGTTTTACACTCTACGATAATAAGATTATTAATTTCTGTTCACTGGGATTTTAGTATCAAGGGTCTTGAGGTAATGTGCTTCCTCTAACTCTGTATCACAAGTACCTCCACAAAATCTTAAATTCGTCCCTTCTAGCACCTTCACTCCCAAATTCTACCTCTATCTGTAAAATAAGAACACAAATTCATTATGTAAAGTCTTAGTAACCCAGAAGCCCACCTGAAAAATAATAAGACCTGAAATATATTGCTTTAAATTAATTATCTGTATAAAGAAACGTGTGAAATTTTCCTCAGCCTAAAACAAAAGCAAAAGTACCCTGTGAGCGCCATCTCCTGGACAGATCGTAACAACTCATTTGATATTTATTTATAATGTGTTCATAATAGAGTCAAGATAGCTTCCAGAATAAACTAAATGTAAAGACATGAGAATCATAGAAACGGACACTGTAAAGAAAGGTGTGGGACTAGAAGGAAACACAAAATACTGATAATCAGGATTTTCATAGAGCGGCAAAGGGTTTTGGAAGGTTCAATGGTGAGTTTATTTTATTACGTGTTATATCAGAGTGGCCTGTAAGACGTCCGTAAGGAGCAGTCAAGTCTGTAACTGAATGTACAAGCCTCAGGCTCATAAAGGCCTCATAAAGAGACATAGATTTGAAGCTGATCAGCATGCGATAACAATGCTGAGCTGCTTGGGATTGCCCAGAAAGAGTAAGAGAAGAAAACAGGGCCCAGCACAGAACCCTGGGGAATGTTAAGACTTAAGGGATGATCAGTGTCAGTGCATCCTCCAGAGGGGACAAACATTGTGTCTTCACATGGCAAAAGGAAGAAGAGCAAAAAAGAAATGAAACTACTTCCCTCCAGCCCTTTTATGTATTCGTGGGTAGACCGAGCATCCTCATGACTTAATCACTTCCCCAATAGCCCCACCTCTTAATACTGACATAATTGAGATTAAGTGTCAACACATTAATCTGAGGGACATTCAGCAGTCAATAAAAGGTAAGCAGTGTAATCAGTGTGGCCTTTGAAAGCCAAAACACCAGGTTTAAATCCAAGCTCCTCTACTTACTGGGGCAACTTTTAAGTTACTTTAAAAAATTATTTTAAAACTGGTTTTGCATATAACTTCATTACATTAGATAGACTGCTGGAATATTTTATCTTATTTTGTATTTCGTATTTTATCTTTTTTTGAGTTGGAGTCTCACTCTGTCACCCCGGCTGGAGTGCAGTGGTACAGTCATGGTAACTGCAGCCTCAACCTGCTGGACTCAGGTGATCCTTCCACCTCGGCCTTCCAAGTAGCTGAAACTACTGGCATGCACCACTACGCCTGGCTAATTTTTTTGATTTTATTGTAGAGACGAAGTTTCACCAAGTTGCAATTTGCCCACACTGGTCTCAAACCCCCGGGGTTCAGACAGTCCTCTCACCTTTGCCTCCCAAAGTGCTGGGATTACAGACGTGGGCAACCACACCTAGCCTTGTTTTGTTATTAAACCTCTCAGACCAAATCATTAACTCCTAAACACATTGGGAGTGCCTTATCCAAACACATAAAACCCTCTTCTCTGATCTGGGAGAAGTCTAGATTAAAAAGGTTCAAAATAATTGTGCCTTCACATCATCATTTCTGCTTCTAAAGATGAATGCCTGACGAGTTCACTGGCTTCCTCTTCTTCTTCACTTGCCTTCCAAGCTGCAAAATCCTGGGTCATAAAAGAAGCAGAAACCTCAGCAATTTAGACGCCTCCACATTTTCCAACAGGCCTTGGTGGTTACCTTTTTCTGAGCTGTAATAAATACAACTTCTGGATATTGAGGAGGACCGTGCAAAAAACTACCATGATTTTCTGGCTGCATCTTCTTGTTTTCTTAGAATTATTTAGACTCCTTTCCTTTTTTATTTTTTTAAGATATATTTTTTGGTTGCAAACGTTTCTTCTTTCAGCAAAAATCCCATTTCAGTTTTTTTCCATTGTGAATCAGATGAACTTTTTCAGTGAAACTGTTACATTGCCTCATTGAATTTCAGGTCACTTGCAATTTCTTCTTTCTTAATTCCACAGAGAGAAAAAGACTGAACTCCTCCTAAGAACTCTGACCTATTCTCACTCATACTCCCTTAGGAGAGCTCAATTTCAGTTGATATCCTCAAGTGTCATTTAAGACCGATGTCTGTTGCATTTTCTTCTTAATGATCTGCACAATGTCTAACCAGGTTTAAATGATAATGTATACATTTCCTTAATTTATTGTAATTTTCTATGCCTTTGAATATTTCTCTGTATTAGAAAACATGCCATCTCTGTCCATCTGTGCCAGCAGCATAGCCAGCTGCTAGTGTTTCTTCCTGTCTAGGAAACGGTAGCATTTTTCTCTAGCATCTTCCATATGCTCACTTTACATAGATTTCTAAAATATTTCAGAACTCTTGATTCGATTCCCTGTTTAAATAATGCATCTCGTCACTAAGGTAATGTGTGCTCTGAATTTTTTTCTTATTTATTCAGGAATAATTTTTAATACACAATCATAGTACATGAGCAGCCAGGATTTTGTATGGACATGCACTGCATAATGATGTTTCTATCGATGATGGATCACATATACAATGGTGATCCCATAAGATTATAACGGATCTGAAAAATTCCTATCGCCTCGTAAAATCATAGCCATTAAAACGCATTACTCACGTGTCTGTGAGGATACTTGTGTAAGCAAACCTACCATGCCGCCAATCATATAAAAGTATAGCATATATAATTATGTACAGTACATAGTACTTGATGATAAAAAATTACTGTTACAAGTTTCTGTACCTACTATAATATACTTTTTATCATTTTAGAGTGTACTCCTTCTACTTAAAAAACAAAAGTTACCTGTAAAATAGCCTCAGACAATTCCTCCAGGACAGTGGTCCCAACCTTTCTGGCATCAGGAACTAGTTTTTGTGGAAGACATTTTTCTACAAATGGGGTGGAGTGCAGTCAAACCCCACGGCTCATGTTCATCTATATTTGCAGGTTCTCCCCAGCACTAGCACCATCACCTCAGCTCCACCTCAGATCACCAGGCATGAGATTCTCATAAGAAGTGTGCAATCTAGATCCCTTGCATGTGCAGTTCACAATAGGATTCACCCTCGCAGAAGAAGTTGCTGATCTGACTGGAGGTGGAGCTCAGGCAGTAATGGGAGTGGTGGGGAGCGGCTGTAAATACAGGTGAAGCTTCCCTTGGTCCTGTATGCAGCTCACCTCTTGCTGTGCAACTGGGTTCCTCACCAGTACCAGTTGTGCCAGGGACTGGGGTCCATTCCCTGGCTCCAGGAAATATTCCAGAAGAAGGCATTGTTATCATAAAAGAAGACAGTTCCATGCATGCTAGTGTCCCTGAAGACCTTCCAGTAGAACAAGATGTAGAGGTGAAAGACAGTGGTACAGATGATCCTGACTTTCTGTAACCCTAAGAAAGTTTTGATTGTTTGGGTTTTTTTGAGTTGGGGTCACATTCTGTTGCCCAGGCTGGAGTGCAGTGGCATGATCACGGCTCACTGCAGCCTTGACCTCTTGTGCTCGGATGATCTTTCTGCCTCAGCCGTCCAAGTAGCTGGGATTGCAGGTGCATACCACTACACCTGGCTAAGTGTTTTTTTATTTTTTTGTGGAGATGAGGTCACACTATGTTGCCCAGACTGGTCTCAAACCCCTGACTTCAAGCATTCCTCCCATCTCAGTCTCCCAAAGAGGTGGGATTACAGTTGTGAGCCACCCATGCATGATTCTGTGTCTTAGTTTTAACAAAAAAAAATTCTTAAAAAGTAAAAAATACAAATAAAAAATTTAAAAATACAAGACCTTATAAAATAAGTATGTAAATAAAGAAAAAAAAGCTTATAGAATAAGGATATAAAGAAAAAATGTGCTTGCGTTTTAAGATAAGTATTATTATTATAAAGGAGTCAAAAAGTTTTAAAAATGTAAGAAGTTTACAAAGTAAAAATGTTACAGTAAGCAAAGGCTAAATTATCGAAGAAAAATATTTTGAATAAATTTAGGGGAGAATAAATACGCAGTGTCTGTAAAGTCTGCAGCAGTGTACAGTAGTGTCCTGGGCCTTCACTTCCATCACCCACCACTCACTCACTTACTTACTATCAATTTAGCCACAGCAACTTCCCATCCTGCAAGCTCCAGTCATGGTAAGTCCTCTATACAAGTGAACCAATTAAAAAATCTTCTGATTGTGCCTTTGCTATGTTTAGATACACGAATACCACTGTATTACATATACCTATAGTATTTAGTATATTAACCTACTGTACACGTTTATAGCCTAGGAGCAATAGGCTATACCACATAGCCTCGTCTGTAGTAGGCTACACCATCTAGGTGTGTGCAGGTACATTCTGTGATGTTGGCATAACAATGAAATCACCTAAGGATGTGTTTCTCAGAACACAACCCTGTCGGTAAGTGACACAGAACTACATATGAATCCTTAATATAACTACCATTTATTAAGTAAAATCAAACAAACAGAACAAGCAATTTAGTAATCGTAAGATAGAAAAAAAGATTATGTTGAAATTCTCTGGTATAATTTTATGCCAGTTGTTTTCTATGAATACTGCCACAGTCCCACTCGCTCCTCCCCCACTAAAGCTTGCCAATCCTTTACCTGATTCTCTGTTAGTTCAAGGAGTCTGATCCAACAATCAGGTCAATGTGCTCAGGAAGGAACCTAAGTACATTTCCTTCATGCATGTGGTTTTACTGTGGCCTTTCTAGAGTAATTCCCAACCTGTTGCCATTGAACCCCATGTCAAGCAACCAGAATGTGGGACTGTTTAAAACAACAAAAACATTTACAGGGATTTTTTATTTTATTTAAAAATATGTATTTTTATTTTATTCAATATATATTAAATATAATATTTAATATATATATAGAGAGAGAGAGAGTTAGAGTCTAACTCTGTTGGCCAGGCTAGAGTACAGTGGCATGCTCATGGCCACTGCAGCCTCAACCTGCTGGGCTCAGGCGATCCTTCCACCTCAGCCTTCCAAGTAGCTGGAACTACAAGCGTGCATCACCACACCCAGTTAACTTTTTATTTTTTGTTTTTTATTTATTGTAGAGATGAGGTCTCTCCATGTTGCGCAGGCTGGTCTCAAACCCCTGGGGTCAGGTAATCCTCTGACCTCTGCGGCAGTGTACAGTAGTTTCCTGGGTCTTCACAAAATTGCTGAGATTACAAGCATGAGCCACCATGCCCAACATATATATTTTTAAGTATAAAATAATACACAATAAGAATGAGCTAATAGACCGTGTATATAAAAGAATATCGAGGTCACATAAAACTTGTTATCATTAAAAGGTTTTGGCTAGGCATTTTTAAATTATCAAGCATTTAGTTTTTAAAGTCTTGTAGTATGTTTCTGAAGATAATTATAAATGATGCTTAATGTCCTCAGATCACTTCTCATCAATGAAGAGGTAGAAATGCGCAGAAGTATTGAATCAACTTGGAAGCAAAATCAGAAGTTGATAGTAAATTTGATCAATTTTCAGAAGATAACAATGAATATTTTCTCAGCTCTGCTTAGCAACTTGAGAAATGTTTCCATTGCATAGAGAATGTAGTACAAGGGTTAGCTAATCTTAGAATCATAGAACATTACCAGTGCAACAGATGGCTTAACCGATCTGACTCGATTATTTCATAACTAAGGAAATGAGGCCTTATCTCAAATAGCAGATTATCCAAAACCACACAGCTGATTAATGCAGAGCCCAGATCAAACCATAATTCCTGCCTCCCAGCTGACGGTCCTTCCTACTATGCTAGCATACCACCATCTGCCAATTCCCGGCTGCTGGGGCTCCCCTGAAGCAGGCGGAGGCCCTTCATGGAACTGTGGTGAAGCAAAGACAGTCTTGTTAGTCTCGCCTTCCTTCCAGTCACCCCTCCCAGACCTTAGCCCCTAAGCCCTCCCCTGCCACAGTCCTGCTCACTCCTCCCCCACTGAAGCTCAACAATCCTTTACCTGATTCTCTATTAGTCCAAGGTGGTGGATCTGAGTCTGATCCAACAATCAGGCCAACGTGCTCGAGAAAGAACCTAAATACATTTCCTACATGCATGTGGTTTTACTGTGGCCTTTCTAGAGCAATGCCCAACCTATAGCCATTGAGCTCCATGTCAAGCCACCAGCACGTGGGACAGTTCGAAACAACAAAACCAAAAATGTTTACAGGGTTTTCTTATTCTATTTTTTCATTTAGTCTGAAAATACCTGAATTAACTTTAATGGTCAACATGTATATTCTTATAACTTTGAGATCCTGTTACCCATTTTACTAAGTGGAAAATATTTTTTTAAAAGTAGCATTAATGTTGACCAACATATTAATATCTAGGCATATTTAAGAAGATTAATACAGCTTTCTAATCTTTGCTCCTAAAATTAGATCACTAATCATGTCTTGAAATCAGGCAGCACTAGAGATACAAATTACTTATCATTGATTCAATCTACTGAGAATTTCAGAATTAGAAATTTCAAACCAGATATGTGGAGGCAGTCCCACGGCAGCTGAGTGGCAGACATTTGTTGTGTGGGAGAACAGGCAGAATCTTCCCAAACCTCTGAGATTACAGGTGTTTTGGTTATGCACGGGGTCTGCCTTACTAGATACTTCCCATCCTGTGAACATAAGTAGAGACAAAACAAAGCCTTCAGTAAATGGTTGTGAAGCTCTATTCATGTACAGTACATTGAAGACTTTCACTTTATCACTTAATGAAACCATCCAACAAGACATACTGGCCCCTTTACCTTGTTAATATCCCTGGCAATGTTTTATTGGACATAAATTAGGATAAAATGTATCTGAAAGAAAAAAAGGATACAGCAACAAAGTCATCCAATAATGGAGGAACAAAGAAAGATAGAATGTCAACAGGCATTGTAAAGTTTCCTTTGGCACATGTACAAAAAGACATTGTTCCAGCCAGACAACCATATGCCTATACTGTGGCAGAGCCGTTCACTGGACACAAATCCAGGGCTCCAGCCTACCACTCTCTAATTTGGATTAATAATTCATTGTACCATCTGAAAAGGCAGTGTAATACATGGTCAGTTGAATATAAAAAACAACTCATCCCAAGCCACATACACAGGTTTCAATGTTACCATGCAAAATAAGTCTCCACTTTAATCTGCACATGTTAATACCCATTCACGCAATAAGAATATAAGCATAAGCATCTACCAAAGGTGTCTGAGCCATAGGTGATGTGAGGGAGGAAAGAAGAGAAGAAAGAAATGAGGAAGACAGGAAAGGAAGTCAATAAGTGTTTGATTCCTGTCGTATGCCAAGCAGCATGCTGAGAATATGCAATCCTCATGAAAATTCTGTGAGGCAGGTAACAGTTGTAGTTCCCTTGTAAAGATCAGAAGACTAAGATTTAGAAAAGTTAAGTAAATTACCCACATTCATGAATCAATTTGAAGAACTTCAAATTCTTCAGAGAAATGACCATCCTAGTGATCAAAGTAACATATCTGGAAAAAAAAATCAGAAAATAACTCCAAGACAACATATGGACAGGTATTGGATATATGGTGCAAACTGAATACATGACCACTGAAAAATTTCAAATAATATCCAAACACCATTAGTAAAAACTAATACGAACACTTTATGGAAATGAGGTCTGACATTGCTCCAAAGTTTCTCAACTTTTTAAATAATGTGTGGCTCTATATTTAGACACTGACCTAATTCCTGAGGCTGAAAAACACCAGATGAGTGTGAAACTTAAAAGCACTTGAGCTTTAACAGGAAAAGCTCCAGGCTGGCCAGAGTAAAGGTTAAAGATAGCATCTTTCTTGTGAGGCAGGAGGAAGGAAGCAGAGAAGACAGCTTCTTCCTCTTTTAGTAGCAATCTATCTAGCTGGCTGATAGATCACATCTGTAGTAGGAGGCATCTTTTCCTTCTTTGCTGTGCAAGTAATTACAATTCACTCATGCAGATGTATTCGCATTGCCCACTTAAGAAGTTTTCCAATACTGAGAGGGATTTTACTCCTGCCAAATCTTTCTTGGCTCTTTACTATCTATTCTCCTCAGTTAACTAAATAATTTTAAAGTTCTAGAATTACTGACACACTTTTTTAAAAAAACTGGCTGCCATGACGTTCACGAATGAGATGCACTAGACATGCAAAATGTAAGTCATTTTTATCCTGACCCCTTATTAAAAATTTTCACTTTCAGTATCATGAATTTTCATTGTTTAACCTGGTAAAGAAATAATCAGATGAACAGTCAAGACTGTTTTGCCAAAATGACTCATTTCCTTCCACTGACTATGGAACCCCTGCTGAGAGTAACTGAGAAGATAAATGCTTTGATTCTTTGATCTCCAGATTCCACATCTGTAATCTGAGGAGACTAGAATCCATGATATAGATTTTTTTCCAGATGTAACATTTCCAGATGTTCTCTAGATCAAGAAAGGTAAGAAGTAAAAAATATCCTTTAGCTTTAGCAAGTAAGCTGCCAGCAGTAACTTTGTAGGCAACAATTTCTAAAAAGAAATCTGGGACAAAGAGGGAAGGTGAGGTGAGGAAGGAAGACCAGGTTGATGCCTTAAGAAATGAGTGAGGAGGTGTTAAGCAAATGGAGCATTGGACACATCTTTATTTTTTATTTCATTTCATTTTATGCATTTTTTTTTAGGTGAGAAAGCAAGATTTATTGAGAAGACAGAAAAGCTCCCACAGTGGAAGGGGAGCCGACAGGATTGCCCGACATTTATATTTAAAATTAGTTGGCCCTGGCAGGTAGGAAAGAAGGAAGATGGAAGGAAGGGAATATTCATTTGGTGGGAAAGAGGAGGTTGGTTGGTTACTTGCTTGCATTGGTGATAGGAGAAACATAGGTACATTTGCATGTTAACAGGACCTTCCAGAAAAATGGAAGTGAATGGGCTTCAAAGCAAAAGTTCAAGGATTCATCCTGGAGAGTAAAATGTAAATAAATAGTTCAAAACAATGGTTAACTTCCATGAGCAGGAAGAGAAAAAAAAAGGAGGTTGAAATATTGAGTCCACAGAAAAATAAAACATTATGGAACTTCAAAAATGCCATCCCTTTTTCAAGATTGACTCTCCACACATTCAGCCACTAAGCAACAGGAGCTGAATGTTGAATGTTTCATCCGAATACATACATAGAGTTCAGTGAAATCAGAATATGTTTAATCGGAGTTTAATGCCGGGTACTTTTGTTTAAACTTTCCCTTCTCTCAAAGTCATACCCTCATAAATAACAAGGTAAGAAATAGATACTAACTTAACTCTTTTTCTTCTACATTATAATCGCCTCCTTTTTATATCTGATTTGATTTAACTTAAAGAAATAAGAGAGAGACTATTCTTTAGGGGAAAGAACACTGGACAAATAATTCAAATTATTGGGAAGCTTTACAAATCAATGTCACAGCCTGGATCTCAGTTTTCTCATTTATAAAATGAGAGGATGAACTTGTAGAACTGTATAAAGATTTTTCATATCTAAGAACTCTTTGACTCTAATTTTTTTTAGTTGTTGTCTCACTCTGTCACCCAGGCTAGAGTACAGTGGCAGGTTCGTGGCCACCGCAACCTTAACCTGCGGGGCTCTGGTAATCCTTCTGCCTCAACCTTCCAAGTAGCTGGAACTACAGATGCATGGTATTAGGCTGGCTGATTTTCTTATGTAGAGATGAGGTCTCACCATGTTGCCCAGGCTGGTCTCGAACCCATGGACTCAGGCAATCCTCTTGCCTCGGACTTCCAAAGTGCCGGGATTATAGACTTGAGCCACCGCACCCACTCTTTGACTCTAATTTAGAGAACATTTTCCAAACAGTGAACAATCCAGTTTTAACCAGAAAAATAAAGAAAATGTGTCTTTGATTTTCACCTTAAAATTGATCCTTAAATTAAAAAGGAAACAAAGTTGAGATTGCTTTTTTTGAATAGCATTAATATTGTACATGAAATTCTTTTCTATTAATGTTTAATTCTCTGTCTAGAGTGCTAGTCAACTACCATTAGCATCACTTTGGTCCTTAATATACTTAATACATCAAGATGACTGTTGACTTCTATTAAATGGCAGAGCTAAATTCATGAGGTTGAAGGCCAGGAATAGAAGTCTTGCCCATCAAAGTAAAATAATTTTTTTGTTGTACTTGTTCCATACCTATAGTACACTCAAAACCAATTCAAATCTTGAGGGAAACAGAAGTACTGATCAATTTAGCAGAATCATTAGTCAAGTTCAAAAGTACTGATTTCTAAAAAGTCTCAAGACAATCAGAATTTGGTAAGTTATGGTTTACAATATTTTTAGTTCAGATGGGAATCCATTTTTTTATCTACATGGAAATGATATGTACCATTATGATTTTCTGAAATACGATTCTTTAATGCCTAAAGCAGAAATTCACTCAAATTAGCCCAAGGGAGAAAAAGGTAGGGGGTATTATTAAGAGAACACAATAAGAATCTCATGGAAATGACACCACAGGAATCTCAACCAGAAGACAAAGACAAAACAGGTCACAGAAGCAGACCCACCCCAATAGCTGTAGCACATGGCCCAAGAGAGACGAACATAGCACGTGACCAAATATTTGAAAACGATAAATCAAGATACCAAACTGCTAAGTAAAAGATATTCTGTCCAGGTCAGCCTTGGTGACTCACACGTGTAATCCCAGTGCGTTGAGAGGTCGAGGTGGGAAGATCACTCGAGACCAGGAGTTCAAGACCGGCTTGGGCAACATAGCAAGACACTGTCTTACAATAAATAAATAGATAAATAAAAATCTTTTTAAAGATATTCTGTCCTCTTACTGAGCAAACCTGATAGCAACAATTTTTTAAATGAACCTTTGGTTTATTGGGACTGAAAGTTGGCAAAATATCACATGCAAATAAATTTATTATTTTAAATATCTGGGTATTTTGCTGCTAGGCTATAAATGTTTGGATGGTGAATAAAATAGACATGTTTGTATAAATAATATATTTATTCCCCAAAGTTTATTATTTTTTTCATTTTAGCAAAATTGCTGTTTATATAATCATTGTCAAAATGTTATTTTTTTGTGTTTTATCAGTAGTAATGCTAAATTAGACAACTACTCTTAAGTCACTCTAGTTATTGTTAAGTCAAGAAAACGAGCAGATAGGAAAAGAGAGATGGGAGACAGGTGGCCCAACAGCAACACAGGTTTATTTCAGGCAGAAAACCTGAGGAGGGGACTCCAGAAAACAAGCCTGTTACCACTTGCAGGCTAGGGCAGTTATAGGGCTTGAGGGAAATTTTGTGGTTGGCATTGCTAGGGGTTAACTGAAGCTTGTGATTAAGTAAGTTAAGGGAAAATCTTGTGGTTAGGCTAGGTGCTAGACAGGATGTGTTGCAGCCTAACCTAGTTGATAATTTTCCATCCTGGGACAGCTAGCAAAATGGGGGGGATCTCTAAGGTGGCCTTATCTGGGCTAACAGTTATTAAATAATATATTTGCATATTTTAATTTGAAGAAACTTTGCTCTTATGAGGCAGTGGTAACATGACATGTCACTAACTCAGAAATGAAGCAATAAGTATGACATACCATAACTTAAAATTTAATGGAATAGCATATAAAAATTATCATTCCACAGAAAATATTATAAAGTATGTTGATTTATAATATCAACTCATTAAATTTATATTTATATTTTTATCTTCTCTGAAAACAATATCTAGGACCTCTCAGTTATGTAAAGAATCAGTATCATGCATGTTATAACTCACATTTTACACATTTATAAGTAATATGAATTGCTTAATTACAATATTTTACAAAAAGTGATACTCTCCCACCATGCACAACAGTTGTAAGTACTATGCCAACCCATGAATACTTCTGGAATCACAAATTGGAGCACTGATGAGAAACAAGAAAATATATATCCTGCACTATTGGAGATTGCATTTTATTATTCAGGAATCTATTGCACTCATGCTGAGAACACATTTGACCAGTAATCTTTGACTAGTTTGTCTTTTCTCTTACCCAAGAGCTTCTATATACCCTAAACCACCCTGAACTCTGAAGAATGTCCATCTCTGTCTTCAAAAAGGCACCCCATCAACTGTCCTGTGTTTCAAGAACATAAGGAAGAAGTTGGGAAGAAGCATGTCCCTTAGGACCGAATCATGTTAGTTACAAGAGTGGATGTTCAGAGTTTGGGGTCCTGCTGTGCCAGAAGCAGTGGTTTCCAAATGAGAGGTGCCTTTGTGCTCTTTGATAAATTGCTGTTCATGTGTGAGTTTGTGATATGTAGGAACTATGTGCTTTAAAGGGCCCAGAGCAGGGCTTGCCTGGCTCTAAAAATGATCCTAAAAATAAGGATTAGGAAATTTGGAAAAATATTACTCTATTTTGCAGTAAGCCACACGATCTCAGTGTTTCTTCTCCATGTATTTGTTCTATGTCCCTGCTTACTTCTATAAATTGACTTTCTCAGACTTACGTGGTTTCTCTATTCCAAAAATTTCAACGAGTTTTTTACTTTGGCATGCAATGGCTCTCACCCTACTCTATCAAATCTTTCAGTTTAAGCTTCCATCTTCGTTTTAAGAGGCTTGGTCTCTCAGCCTTCTTACTCCATATTCTCAGAGGGGAACGGGATCCGATTGGCCCAGAATGGCTCAAATGTTCACGTCTAGGTCAGATGGAGCCAAGAGAAAGAATCTAGAATAATGTTAAGTTTAAACACTAATATTTTTAAAAGTTGGAGTTAATGACTTATTAACAATTAGAACATTTTTAGTACCTCCCAAAAAATACTATTCAAAAGCCAAATATTTCATTTTTGTCTCATTCTTTGGGAAATAAATGTTTTTTGTTTTTTGGGGTTTTTTTGGTTGGAGTCTCACTCTGTCACCCAGCAGCCTTGACCTGCTGGGCTCCGGCAATCCTTCCGCCTCAGCCTTCCAAGCAGCTGGAAATACAGGCATGCAATACCACGCCCGGCTAATTTTTGATTTATTGTAGAGATGCGGTCTCGCCAAGTTGCCCAGGTGGGTCTCGAAGCCACGAGCTCAGGCAATCCACTCACCTCGGCCTCCTAAAGTGCTGGGATTACAGGCTGAGCCACCAAGCCCAGCCGTAAATAAATGTTTTAATATCAAGCAAATAAGAGGAATATAAACTTTAAAAAAATTAATTTAACTATTGAGACTATCAAACATCAAGGCAGTGATTTTGCTATTCTGATATTTGCATTTCTAGTGAAGTATATTAAACAAATAAAAAAGTGAATGAAGGTGAATTCCTTCTATATCCTATCAGATATATTAGACAATATCACAAAAAAAAGAAACCTATGACTTTTAACACTAATTAGCTGTGTGTCTCTATATATGTCATTTATTTTCATCTTTTTCCCTCCCCCCCAAAAAGAAGCCCTTTTTCCTGACTTAATATGTATTATTTCTGCCTAGACTGCTTTTCCTAGTAATTATTTTCTCACTGTATAATCCATTCATTCTCAAATTCCTGGTCTGTGGTCAACCATGAACTTCTCAAAGGCTTTCCCTGATATCTTAGTGGTTTTATGGGGTACTTATTCTTTCATCTCTTAGTTACCCAAATTTGTAATTATCTTATTTGTCTAGTTGTTTATCTTGTCTTGTCTGCTAAAATGAACTCTACATCCCAATATCCAGCTATTATCTCAATATCCACATATTTTGGCATATAATAGCTTCTAATGATTATTTGTTCAATGTATGAATTAATTATGAAATAGGAAGGTTAAATTGGCCCTGGTAGATCACAATACTAAAATCAAAGTTGCAAGACATTAATAATGGCAGGCAATCCAAATTTTGATTGGATTACAATTTGGATTTTGTAATTTCTATTTGCAATGTAATTGTTAAGACAAAATTGATACCAAGTGCTACGGAAGAAATAGGTTATTGAATAAGAAGGTAAAATCTAATGTTATATATTCAAGAGGTAGGGATTTCATAAAATTAAAGATTAAGTTGAGTAATACCACACAATTTGCATTAGGTAATATGTTTGAAATGTCTATGTCTTCTGCTCACATTCAATCTTATCACACAACAAGCATCAATTCTTAAGTAGGATAGTGCAGAGTCAATTCAAGGCCACAACATAAAAATTAAAACTAGTTGTTTTGTCTTTTAATAAGTATGTAATTTTATAGATCAGGCTAAATCAACAATTTTCAAATTATTTTTTTAAAACCACCTAATTTTAACAATCACCAGGTCAAAGGAAGTAGAGAGCTTTAAAGCTCATGTTTCATGTTGCTTCACTAAAGGAGGTGATCCAATTTCATTAGTGTCAGGGAGATAATTTGAATTACCTGTAATTCTCTTATTTATCTAGTTGAGTTTTCTGGTTGGTGTTTTCTTCACTTACCTATGACACTGATCTTTTTTAACAGCATCTTTAAAAATCACAAGCGATGCTTGTTATACTTCCTGTTAAAATTAGTTTTAAAAGCCTATTTAAATGGCACTTATTAAATAGTGAGTCACTGATTTGGGAGATTATCATATATGTCTTTGCCTACCCAAAACGTGAAGTGTCTGACACATTTTAGGCAGTTAATGTTTGCTGAATTGAACAGAAAATGATTATAAAAAGATATATAAAAAGTTGATATAAAACAATATTTTTTTTGGAATACTATAAAGTTAAGAACCTCAGTTTAAGCCTAAATAATTTTGACAAGTCGGTAAAACAAAACCCTCCCATCAGTGGTTCGATATCATGTATACAAAATAATTAGCTGAATTTTATCTTTTTTACTTTTCAACTAGCTCTTTGGAGACAGTCTCCAACATAGATCTGGCTCTTTCATTTGATTGATTTATTAAAATTTCATAAATACTATAAAAGCATAAAAAGTAAATACTTTTGCCTTAATAACTGGCTAATGGAATATTTAATAGAAAAAGAACTATACTTCAAAAAAACACTTGGCATTATGAAAAAGTTTAGAAACCCACATTTTATGAAGTGTGGAAGAGCAGAGAGCAATTCGGCAATACCTGTCAAAATCACGAATGTACTTTCTCCTTGACCTAGAAATACCTCATCATTAAATATAAAGGTCTGAACATGTGTGGAATGGCATAGAGACAAGGTAACTTATTTAACTTAACTTTTAACAATACAGCATTAGAAACAACCCGAATATCCATCAAAGTAACTAGTTAAATATATTAAAGTACATTCACATGATGAAATATCTTAAAATTAAAAATGTGCAGAAAAATTAAGGTGGAATTAAGGTGTAAAATATGAGCTTTTGTTTACATGAAAGAGGAGAATAATAACTATGTGTGTGTGATTATTTATATGTGCATAAAATATCTCTGAAAAAGACACAAAAGAAAGTTGGTCTCGCCTTTCTGTCTGGAGCAGCCCAGTGGCTAGGAGATGGATGTGTGAAGAATACTTTTCTTTATGTTCTGTTTTCTAGTTTTGATTTTGAGTTATGCGATTATATTGCCTAATCAAAATAAATAAATGCATTTTTGAAACAAAAATAAATAAACAAAACCCATGGGAAATATTTTCCTTCTATCATCTAGATTGAAGCAATTTTCCCATAGCCATGTTCTCATTTGATTCACTGACCTGTCCTCACCATTGTCAGTTTCTCAAAAATAAACTTCTAGTAATAAAAAGGGGGGAAGGGGAAGAGAGCATTTCAAATAGACACAGACTTGGAAGGCTGAGGCGGAAGGATTGCCTAAGCCCAGCATGTCGAGGCTACGGTGGCCGTGAGCGTGCCACTACACTCCAAAAATGAGACTCTAACTCAAAAAAAAAAAAAAAATTAAATAGACACAGAGACAAGAAGAAGGTAGAGAAAGAAGGAGGAGGAGAAAGTAGGAGAAGGGACGGGAGAAGGAGGAAGTGAAGAGAAGAGGAGGAATACAAGGAGAAGAAAGGATGGAAGAGAGGAGAGGAAGAAATAAATTTGTAAAGATAGCTTTAGCCAAAGAGAAACTTTTTCTGATGCTTCTAGTCAGGGTTTTGGCAAAAGTACCCTACTTTCAATATTCATTTCCACCTTTCTTATGAATGTGTCAATGGCTCATACCTTTTACCTTAAACACATCTATTGTTTTTCTCTTAAAGTTTCACAATCTATCCATAGCACAGGTGTCTATGGCTTAAGGACTTATCCTGAATTGTGAGAAACAAGCAATTAGGAAATAAACTCAGAAGCATGTGCTATCCTGCCTCACCCTCTACAAATTCACCCACAAACTATGCTTAACTTATGGATTCAATGTAGATAAGTAGTAAGGCAACAATTATTTGTTTGGTATTATTTTGTTGGCTGATTGGTTGGTTGGTTGGTTCTTCTCTTTCTTTTTCTTTTTTCTTTTTTTTTTTTTTTAGCCTGTCTGACATTGATTTTTCTTTTTTAAAAAAATAATTGATAGTTAATAGAATGTACATATTTTGGGGATGCATGTGATAATTTAATACATTTATGTAAGTTGTAAAAGTCAAATCAGTGTTGTTGCAATATCCATCACTCAAAATATTTGTCTTTCCTTTTACTAGAGACATTTGAGTTAGTCTCTTCTAGCTATTTTGAAATATACCATAGATTATTATAAACTTTAGTCACCCTACTGATCTAAAAAATGAAGACAGGTTGATTAGTGAGCACAGACATACAGTCTGATAGAAGAAATGAGACCTGGTGGTTTGGATAGTTCCTATTTTAGAAATACAGTAATTTGGTGTAGTGTTAAGTATTATTATTAGACTGCATACCAGTTCTTGTTCTGACACTAACTTCTATGGGGCATCTCTAAGTGATAGCTATCCCACCAGGCCCCAGTGATAGACAAATGAATAAAGCAACTCATCCTTGAAGAAGATGAGTGAATTTGTATATAACTAACTGAAACAGTGTGACAAGCATTATACTGGCAGCACCATGCGATATAAAGCGCTAAGAAGGGGCAGCAAAGTTCTGCTGGATTGGGATAAGAGAACACTTGGTAGAGAAGACAGGCTTTACATAGAAAGTGACACTGATCTCTGTGTTAAAAGATAAGCAAATTTATTTTTCTAGATGAGGAGAAGTGAAGGACTTCTCAGGCAGAGTTATGCAACCGTAGATCACTTAAGAGTTGTGTCACAATAAGACAAGATGTATAAAATTCCTGGCATACTAACTATAACTATACTCCTTTCTTCCTCATTCAAGAAATTGCATTAAAATGAAAATTAGTGAGGAGGTTGTTATTAGCAATAATGTCCTCTGCCCTAAAAAAAAATTAAAATTAAAATTAAAAAAGTAAATTATCTATAAAGCAGTACTTTATTGTTTGAAAGAAATGAATCGTGACTTTGGTATTTGAAAACACATTCACCAATGAAACTTAAAGATTGCTCTATCCCTGGGATATCAAAATTTAAATAAGAGAAGATTGTTTCGTTTCATATCATTACTGCCTCTTACCTATCCCCATGCCCCTGGCCCTTTTTATGTGTCTTACAGATCCAAGACATATGATGCCAAGAGCCTCACTCAGGCAAGACAGGGAGTTCATAACATCAACTTTATGACCTAAAACATAAAACAAATACTAAGAGCTTTGGTTGGTCAATGGCTTACCAAAATTTCTACATCAGAGATGAAAGTCGGGCTTATGTTACACATGGGTCCCCAGGACCTGATACACCTAAAGGAAGGAAAGATGTTCACTCTTAGGTGTGTTGTTCCTTAACCACAATCACCTGACTATATAGATCTGTGTTCAAACAATAGCAGGAAGTGACCCTAATTTTAACTTCAACGGAGGGAAATGAGTCCTTGGCACTGACTCCTTCCACCCTGATCTGGCTTGCTTGCATCTTCAAAAGAAATAGTGGAAGAGAATGTAAACAATCCCTTAAAGCTTATTTTCACTCTCACAAAAAAATGACTCAAGGTTATATCAGCCACTCAATGACTCATTCATAATTTGGGTAGGAAAAAGAGTTTGTCAATCGCAGTGTGTCTACTTACCATGAAGTTCAAAATCCTGGCAGCCTTAACTCCTGGCAGAAATTATTTCAGTATTATCTTGCTCTCCTCCATGGTCCAAAAGATGAAAGTTTTCATAAACTCAATTTTAATAATATACTGATTAGTGGGGGGTGAGAAAGGATAGTAGAATGATACATTACTTCTTACAAGGCAGTTAGTTTCTTTATTTTCTTTTGTGTCTGGGAAAGGTATTGTTTCTCATAACTATGACCTAGATGAGTCACCATCTTCTCAGTGCCTTTTAAGGGCCAGCCCGGCACGTCCTGCACACACCTACAGCTGTTCTCCAGTTCAACCTCATCACCTTCCCAAGGAAATGTACTTGGACTTGATGTTGAAACAGCACTTCTGGAATCTGGTAATACAGAATGACATGACGTATCACATCAAATAAGCAGCAGCAGAAAACAGTCCTGTAAAACTGAGGCCAAGGAAACCAGAATTATCCTGTTTTCCAACACTCTCACTTACCAGGCTCACAGCCTCAAGTACTCAAGTCCAGAAAGGCCTGTTCTGGGAGTAAATTATATCAATACAGGTATTTATATACTTATTTATCACATGATTTGCATCCTTTAATATTCTCTTTCACATAACATAATAAAAACACTTTATTTAGCTTTATGGAAGAATGAGCTGTTCAATGTCAGTGAATTCAGCAAATTTTAACAAAAAATAAAGGCTATCACTTTAAACCAACAACTTTTCATAACATGTACTCAAATTTTTAATGGAATTCTTTCTAAAAGAAATTATATCTTTCACTTATTAAACAGTGGTTAGTAGATATCATTTAAATTTTTCTTATTGATTCAGTCTTCATTAATGATATAACTCAATAGGAGCAGATATAGATTAGATCTGCTATTTTTGCCTGCATTCTAGATTTTCGTTGTTAATTTTCTATTCATAGAGAAAATAAAGTTTTGTGTTTTTTTAATTGTAGAGACAAGGTCTCACCAAGTTGCCCAGGCTGGTCTTGAACACCCAGCCTCAGGCAATCCTCTTGCCTCACCTTCCCTAAGTGCTGGGATTACATGCTTGAGCCACCGTGCCCAGCCCAGATAAAGTTTTTTATACACATGCATCCAAAGACCTACTCACACATGTACACACACATTAGATCAAAAGTCAATAAGCTCATCATTGTGGAATCAGTAATTGATAAGGCCATGGATTTAGTGCAGAGATTTTGTGACAATTGTTTAGTGTACTTAGAAGATTTTTCTACATCATTCCTATTCAGTGCTTTGTTCCGAAGGGTTCTGGTTACTGGCAAAGTGTTGCTATGATTTTATGCTAAATATAAAAGGCTGTTTTTCAAACCATTTGGCATATCTACAAATTAAAATATAATAAAATAAAACCAAAAGTTATTAGTACTCCTTCTGCTTTGGGGAAGACATTCTTCCCTGTATACCAATCAAGAATGCCCTAAATTGAAATATCATGCTAAGCACTGAAAGTTAGACTGTAATTCTTCTGGCTCTAGAGTAAATAAAAAACTATGATAAACTGTAACAGTTTGAAAATATTTTGTCTGTTATCTAACAAGATTTAAATTGAAGAATTATTAACAAAACCTAATTTATTTTATCTTTAGGTTCTAGATTATCATTTCCAAGGATAACTCTGATATTATCTCATTTTTTAGTAACATTTGAAAAGTCTGATTGTGACTACAATTGAATAATCTGATTTTTCAAATAAATATGAGCATTAATTTCAGTAATCATTTTCAGATTTTTATATGATTTAATAATAGAATCAGAAGTATTACTTGCTCTTTTATGCTAAAGCACGTTCCTAAATTATATTTTCTATTTCCAGTACAAAAATACAATAACAACATTTGATAAGCATCTAAATGCTCATCTGCAACAAACATTAAAAGACTGTAACTAATCATTTCCCTTATAATTTCATCTGGTTCTCTAAGAAACAACCATAGCTCTGAAATACAACTCAATTCACAGATCCAGTGCCAAATATTTGAATATACTACCTCTCAGTATTCTAAATATCATGTTATTTTGTGTCATGTTCTTGTAGATGACTAGGTTTGATCTAAAAAGATGCGCTCAGAGGTTGACTAAACCTTGTCTTGCTATATAAATAAAAAGACCATATATTCCAATTTTTCCAGGACAATCCCTATTTATGCCAATTATTATAGCATTATTTTCATAGTGCCTCCATTGCTCTCAAAATGTCCAGACGTAAGGGATAAATTATATGGTCATTCTACCTGTTTGTTTAATTCAGCAACAACATAAGAAATTAGAATGGTTTTATTTCTTCAACCTGAATTTAAGCAACTTGGTTCTCAGGAGGAGAAGGCAGAGTGGTCAGCAAAGAGAAAAAGAGTACAGACAGGCAGGTGTAGAATGTGTGGCCTCCTGCTCACAAAAGACTACATTGTCACTCAGCCTGTTTCTTGCCTGCTTCTAATCTGGTGATTCAGTCATATACAGTCCAATAATCAAAATACCATAAGACGATTTTTAATACTGGGACACACATTTCTGAAAATTTGGGGAATAATTTTTCTGGAAGTTACAACTCACATTTATCATTTTGGTCAGTGTCTACTAATCCAAGAAAATATGAAAATTTAAAGATCATTACCTAATTTTGCCTAAGGTTTCTTATAGCTTTGAAAATAACTTCTGCACATTTTGATGACAATTTTTTTTTTTTTTGAGTTGGAGTCTCACTCCTTCATCCAGGTTGGAGTGCAGTGGCACATTCATGGCCACCACAGCATCGACCTGCTGTGCTCCGGCGATCCTTTCACCTCAGTCTTCCAAGTAGCCGGAACTACAGGCACACATTACCACGCCCAGCTAATTTTTTTAATTTTTATTTTAGAGACGAGGTCTCGCCATGTTGCCCGGGAGGGACTTGAACCCGTGGGCTCAGTCAATCCTCTTGCCTTGGCCTCCCAAAGTGCTGGGATTACAGGCTGAGCCACTGAGCCTGGCTGATGACAATTTTTAATAACATGATCACAATGCTGCTGCTGCTGCTGCTGCTGTTAATGATGATGATGGAAAAATAAACAGGCAATAGCTTGTTGTCATCCAACATGGCAGACAGTCAGACTCACATGTAAAAAAAAAATTGCTGAAAAGAACAGCCAGAGACTGGGGATCTAACTATACCATCCATTAGTTGTGTCAACTTGAGCAAGTCAAATCTAGTTTAAGACAATTCAAGATTCTGTAAAACTTGATTTGTAAAATGGGAAGATGGACCTTTGGGAGTGGATCCAGCTCAAATAATCTAGAAAGTTTTTAAAGCTTCAGTGGTATAATAAAATATATATTCTCTGACTCTGAGTAAGCTTCGCCATCAGACCCCTTCATATTCAGCACATCCCCCTCAAATTTTCTCCTGGATTTTACTAAGGGGTCATCTATAATAGAGACAATTATACTAAAGATGCAATCATTCCCTGCCCAGGAACTACTTTTTAAAAAAAAAAAATTCATTCAACCATTTATTCTTTTCCCTTTCATGAAAATTCCATAGTAAGTCCAATTTCTGTTTCCAATTTTCTGTTCTATGTTGCTTTGCTAAAGCATCAGCTAATTATTACTATGTTTTCTCTCCTTGATCTTTGATTTGTCTCCATCTATAATATAGATTTTAACTTTCTGATGCAGAAACTACACTTATAACTTGATATTCAGTTGTGATTACTCTAAAGATGTAACTTCTTTTCATTGGTATTTTTCATAAGATTGATTATTTTCAGTACACGTTTGCATTTTAACCCTTCATAATGTTATGCAAACTGTTAGCCAAACTAGTTATTTTTTTTTCAAAAATTGACTTAAAAAACATGTAACAAGTATCATACTATAAGAAAGGGATTGGCAGGCTGGGTTTGGTGACTCAGCCTGTAATCCCAGCACTTTGGGAGGCCGAGGTGAGTGGATTGCCTGAGCCCACGGGTTCAAGACCAGCCCAGGCGAGACCTTGTCCCTACAATTAAATAAGTAAATAAATAAATAATAGCCGGGCATGGTAGCGCATGTGTATAGTTACAGTTATGTGTAAGGCTGAGGTGGAAGGATCACTAGAGCCCAGAAGGTCGACAGTGGGGTAGCCGTGAGCGTGCATGGCACTGCACTCCAACCTGGGTGAAGGAGTAAGACTCCAACTCAAAAAAAAAAAAAAAGAAAGAAAGAAAAGGAAAGGGATTGGCAGTGAGAAACTGCCCCAGGGGAGGGACGAGGGCACACCTCATCCATAAGGGTACCTGATCTCAAACTAGGTGAAATGGAGACCAAAGTGAGGTCCAAACTTTACCTACACAATGACCATTTGTATTCCTAACCCTGAATTGCACCCCACATCTTTACAATAAAAAAAAAATAACATAAATTTTACTATCTTAACCGTTTTAAAGTATTCAAGGAGGGACCCCAAAAAACTCTGAATTTATCTATAAAAAATTATGTATTTAGTCTTACATGTTTAAGTTTCAATCACCTTCAAAGTACTCTTCAACTGATGCAATACATCTATCAAGAAGATTTTTCCACTGTCTAAAACTGTTACAAAAAAAAAATTGAGCTCATCAGTTTTGATGTCTTTTAGTGCTTCCACTGTTTTTTGTTTCACCTCTTCCAATCTGCAAAACATTTCCTTTTGAAGACTTTTTTCATCCCAGGAAAAAACAAAAAAAAAGTTGATCAGGGCAAGATTGGGTGAATAGGGAGGTTAGGGCATGGGGTCATATCTTTTTTGGCCAAAAAACTACTGAACACTCATTGTGGTATTGGCAAGTGCATTATCATGATGAAACAACCAGTCATAATTCACACGACCCAGGGTCATGGTGGGGTGAAGGAAGAAATATATTAATTAATAAACTTTTGGGTTATAATAATAGAGACCAAAGTTAAAATCTAGCTTAAGAAAAAAATGTCTAAAGGTTATTTGTGAAAGCACATAACTTGAGAGAAGAAAGAAGAATATTTTCAAAGATATAAATATCATAAACATCCCTCCAACTTTTAGTCATCATCTCCACTTGTTTCAGTTTGAATTTATTTTCTCAGAATTATTCTGCAATTATGTAGACAGTTAAGCAGGGAGCAATATCACAGCTAATAATCAGAATCACTCATCTTTACTCTCTTCTTGAAGAGTACATCTACAATGCAATAGGACTCTGATTGAAATAACTTGGGTCACAAAACTATTATTTGGTCCAAACACAATCTACAGGGACTACTGTGCTCTCATTCCAGCTTGGGATATAATAAATATTCCCCTGATATGAGCGACTAAACACCAAAATTGACAACTCCTCCAAAACCACATAAATTTTCAATCTCCAAAGAAAGACAAAATAGAATATTGACTAGAGAAGTGGCATTTCCCTAGCAGGTCAGTTTTGAAGCAAACAAACCTCTCTACATAGGAAAAAAAATTTAAAATGAGCCAGGCATGGTGGCTTGTGCCTGTAGTCCCAGTTACTTTGTAGGCTGAGGCAGAAGGATAACCTGAGGCCAGGAGGTTGAGGTTATGGTGAGTCATGATTGTGCCACTGTACTCCAGCCTGGCTGACAGAGTGAGACTCCAACTCATAAAAATTTTAAAAAAGTAAAGGACAGAAAAAAGAAAAGTGCTAAAAACATACATGAATCAACACCCCCCCAAAACCAAAAGAAAGACAATAAACAAACAAGTACAACAATAACTCTATAAGAACCTCATGACAGGGATAAACCCTCACATTTCAATAATCAGGCTGAATGTGAATGGTCTAAATGCACCACTGAAAAGATATAGAATGGCAAAATGGATAAAATACCATGAGGCAACAATATATTGTCTCCAAGAGACTCATCTCACCAAAAAGGACACTCACAGACTCAAAGTAAGAGGATGGAAGCAAAATTTCAGGCAAATGGGGGAAAAGAAAGCTGGAGTTGCAATCTTAATCTCAGACAAAATACTCTTTAAGTTTTCAAAAATTTAAAAAGATGAAGAAGGTCACTATATAATGATAAAAGTTTCAATCCATCAACAAGAAATATCCAACCTAAACATATATGCACCCAACTTAGGATCACCAACGTTTGTAAAGCAGCTTCTAGGCAAACTTAAAAAAAGAGATTAACCCTGTCATACGGGGGGAATTTAATATCCCACTCACAATCCTAAACAGATCATCAATACAAAAAATCAGAACCTCAATGAGACTTTTGAACAAATGGACTTAATTGATACCTACTGAACAATCCACCCAGCAACCACAGAATGTACATTCTACTCATCACCACATGGAATGTGTTCCAAGATCGACCACATCATTGGCCATAAATCAAGCATAAACAAATTTCACAAGATTGAAATCTTGCCATGCACCTTTTCAGACCACAGTGCAATAAAAATAAATATCAACACCAACAAAGTTCTCCCAAAACCCACAAAGACATGGACACTAAACAGTATGATGCTAAGCTACTCCTGGGTCAACGTTGAAATCAAAATCGAGATTAAAAGGTAACTGAAAACAAATGAAAATGAAGAAACATCTTACCAAAACTTCTGGGATGCCATGAAAGCAATAGTAAAAAGGGAATTCATATCTTTACAAACACACATGAAGAAAACAGAAACATCACAAGTTAACAGCCTAACAAGTCACCTAAGGAAGCTGGAAATGCAAGACCACGAAAACCCTAACTTCAGCAGAAGAATCCAGATCACCAAAATAAAAACCCACATCCAGGACATTGAAGAAAAAAGATAATACAAAAAAATAAATGAAACAAAAACCTGGTTCTTTGAAAAGATAAACAAGACAGATGGTCCCCTAGCCAAAATGATCAAGAAAAAGAGAGGAAAAGCCCAAATAAACTCAATCAGAAACACAGAGATGAAGTCACGACTGACCCTGGAGAAATAGAAAAGATTATCAAAGACTATTATGTACAATTGTATGGAAACAACCTTGAAAACCTAAAGGAAATGGAGGACTTTCTGACATCACACAACCTCCCTAGACTGAAACAAGAAGACACTAAGACCCTAAATAAACCAATAACAATTAAGGAAATTGATTATGTCATAAGAAAACTACCAACAAAAAAAAGCCCTGGACCTGATGGCTTTCCAGCAGAAATCTACAAAACATACAAGGAGGAAATTATACCATTCCTGTTGAAAGTATTCCAGATGATTGAGAAGGATGGTACTCTCCCCAAATCATTTTATGAAGTTAACATCACATTGACACCCAAGCCAGGTAAAGACCGAACAGAGAAAAAGAACTACAGGCCAATATCTTTGATGAACATAAATGCTAAAATTCTCAACAAGATGCTAGCAAACCAGATTCAGCAACATATCTCAAAAATCATCCATCACAACCAAGTAGGTTTCAACTCTGGGATGCAAGGCTGGTTCAGCATTCATAAGACCATAAACATAATTAAATACATCAACAGATGTAAAAACAAAACCACATGATTATATCATTGGATGCAGAAAAAGCTTTTGATAAAATCCAGTACCCCTTCTTGATAAAAACCCTCGAACATCTAGGCATACGGGGAACATACCTCAAAAAAGTAAAAGCCATCGATGAGAAACACAGCCAGCATACCCCTAAACAGACAAAAATTGGAACAATTTCCCCTGAAAACTGGAACAAGACAAGGATGCCCACTCTCGTCCCTCCTGTTCAACATAGTTTTGGAAGTCCTGGGTAGAGCAATCAGAGAAGAGAAAGCGATCAGGGGTGTCCAAATAGGAAAAGAGGAAGTCAAGTTATCTCTCTTTGCAGATGACATGATTGTATACCTTGAAACCCCAAGAGAATCTCCCAAAAGCCTCCTGGCACAGATAAAGGACTTTGGCAAAATCTTAGGGTATAAAATAAATGTACAAAAGACAATAGCATCTCTATACACCAATAATAAACAAACAGAAACCCAAATAAAAAGCACAATTCCATTTACAATAGCCACAAAAAAGCTGAAATACCTTGGCATCTTCCTAACCAGAGATGTAAAAGACCTTTACAATGAAAACTACAAAGCCCTGCTCAAAGAAATCAAAGATGACACAAACAAGTGGAAAAATATTCTGAGCTCATGGATTGGAAGAACCAACATTGTTAAGATGTCCACGTTACCTAAGGCAATCTACAGATTTAATGTAATACTCATCAAATTACCAGCAACATTCTCCTCAGACCTAGAAAAAACAATACAGGAATTCAAATGGAAACATAAACGACCAAGAATAGCCAAAACAATCCTCAGAAAGAAAAAAAAAAGCAGGAAGTATCACACTCCCAGACTTTAAACAATACTATAAAGCTACAATAATCAAAACAGCCTGGTATTGGTACAAGAACAGCCATACAGACCAATGGAATAGAATTGAGTTTCCAGAAGCAAAACCTTAATTTCTCAACCAACTCATCTTCGACAAAGTCTCCACCACCCACTACTGGAGAGAGGAGAACCTATTCAGTAAATGGTGCTGGGAAACTGGTTGACCACATGCAGAAGATTCAAACAGGACCCCTACTTTTCCCCATACACAAAAATTAACTCTAAATGGATCACAGACCTAAATGTAAAACCTCAAACTGTATGCACCTTAGAAAATGCAGGAGACACTCTTATGGAAGTTGGAACTGGCAACCAATTCCTAATCAAAACCCGAAGTGCCCAGGCCATAAGAGATAAGATAGACAAGTGGGACCTCATTAAACTGACAAGCTTCTGCAAAGCCAAAGAAACCATCAAGCAAGCAGGGAGACAGCCCACAGACTGGGAAAAAATATTTGTCAAGGAATCCAACTGTGCTGAAAAGAAAAAAACAAACAGCCCCATTACAAACTGGGGTAAAGATATCAATAGACACTTCTTAAAAGAAGACATACGAGCAGCCAACAGACACATGAAAAAATGTTTAGCCTCACTCATCATCAAGGAAATGCAAATTAAAACTACACTGAGATACCACCTAACTCCAGTCAGAATGACCATTATCAATAACAAAAAATAACAGATGCTGGAGAGGATGTGGCAAAAAGGGAACACCTGCAATGTTGATGGGAGTGCAAACTAGTACAGCCTCTGTGGAAATAGTGTGGCGATTCCTAAAAGCTCTAAAAATCGACCTTCCATATGCAATATTTCCCTACTGAGAACATACCCGGAAGAACACAAGTCACTCTATAAAAAAGATTCCTGCACACGTATGTTTATCGCAGCACTGTCCACAATAGCAAGAACATGGAAATAACCGTGCTGCCCATCAATAGAGGACCGGATTTTTAAAATGTGGTACATATATACAATGGAATATTACACAGCCATAAAGAAGAACAAAATCATGAGATCTGCAGCAACCTGGATGGAATTAGAGTTTATAATACTGAGTGATCACTCACAGAAACAAAGATCTGAGTATCACATGTTCTCACTCATAAGTGAACCTTGAACAACTACTATATTACTGTAGGAAAGGGATTGAAAGTACTGGGAAACTGCGGGGAGGGGGTGAAGGGGCGGGGAGCTGAAATTGACAGTAGTCAATATCCACCTGGGGAAGGGGGGGACACACCTCATCAATAAGGGTACCTGCACAATGAACATTTGTATACCTAACCCTGAATTGTACCCGACAACTTCAAAATAAAAATTACAAAGGAAAAAAAAAACAAACAAAAATAAAATCTATCCTGTCTGCAAAAAAAAGTGCATTATAAACCAATTTTATGCTTTATTTTAATAATAAAATACTTAATTTTTAAGTACATACTCAAATGTAGCATTGACTTTGTTTGTTTATTTGTTTTTTGAGTGGGAGTCTCACTCTGTCACCCAGGTTGAAGTACAGTGGCATGCTCATAGCCATCCCAGCGTTGACCAGTTGGGCTCCGACATCCTTCTACCTCAGCCTTCCAAGTAGCTGGAACTACAGGCGTGCACTACCACGCCCGGCTAATTTTTTATTTATTGTAGAGACAGGGTCTCACCAAGTTGCCTGGACTGGTCTTGAACTGAGGACGTAGACAATCCATTCGCCTCAGCCTCCCAAAGTGTTGGGATTACAGGCTGAGCCACCAAGCCTGGCCCAGCATTGATATTTTTAAAGTCTTTTAGTGACTCCCATTGTTTTCAAGACAATAATGGCGTATTGATCTCTTCACAATCTCATTTGTGTTTACCTCACCAGTTTACTCTAACCCTTCTCCTACTTCCCAACTAACCTGTAGTTCCCCAAATTTACTATATTTGTATGTGTGTGTCTGTGTTTTATCAAGCTGCTTCATCTCTATCCAATCCCACCTCTTGAACATTGGTTACCACTGACCCTTCAAAATTCAGCTCCACTGGGAAGAATTCCCTAGACCATTCAGCCTACATTAGGTGCATCATCATTTTGCATCCCTATCAGCTCATACAAGGGAGAGCCCCTCAAAAGTGAAATTCATTTTTTTAAAAATGGTTGTGTATTCACATGTTTATTGCAGCACTATTCACAATAGCAAAATCATGGAACCAACTATGCTGCCCATCAAAACTGAACTGGATTTAAAAACTGTGGTACATATACATGATGGTATATTATGCAGCCATAAAGAAGGACAAACATATGGACTTCACAGCAACTTGGATGGAATTAGTATCTATAATACTCAGTGATTATCACAGAAATGAAGAACTGAGTACCACGCGTTCTCACTCATAAGAGGACCTGGAATATTGATCATAATACTATAAGAAAGGGATTGGCAGTAGTAGAATATTGCTGGGTTGTAGTGGGGGAGAACACGACATCAATAAGGGTACCTAATCTCAAACCAGGCAAAGTGGGGACCAAAGGAAGGCCCAAACTTTATCTGTATGATGTCCGCTTTTATACTCAAACCTGAATTGTGCCACACATCTTTAAAATGAAATATATTTTTTAAATTGTGCATTTATTCTTACATATGTAAACTTCAGTCACTTTCAAAGTTCTCTCCATTTGATGCAATATACCTAGCAAGACACTTTTCACACTGCTCAAAACATTTGAGCTTGTCAATGTTGATGCCTTTCAGCGCTTCTGCCATCTTTGATTTCTCCTCTTCTGCACTGGCAAAATGTTTCCCTTCTTTGAGGACTTTTTCATCCAGAGAAATAAACAAGCAAAAAGTCGCTCAGTGTGAGATTGGGTGAATAGGAATAGGTGGGTCAAAATTTGCTGAACACTCAGCGTGGTGTGGGCAGGTTGTTCGTGTAAATCACCCATCATGACATGGGAAAACACACTGAAACAATCTAAATTTTTAAAAAGTTACTGAAGCCAAAGCAGGCTCTTACGGCAACACTAGCTAGTACACTGATGCCAATGGGTTCCTAGAACACTTACCTAGTGGGGAAGCCTGTACTACAAGAGGCCCACCCTCCAAAAATTGATTCCAGTTTTTGGGGGGTTATCCCTCGTACATTTACTCTCTCATCCTTCATTTATCCTACCAATATATATTAATTGCTACAGTATAAGCTCCATGAGAGTATGAAATGCTTACTCCATTGGCACATCAAGAGTGACACTCAATATAATCTGAATGAGTCCAGGCACTGTGTCAGAGCATTTTCATGTATCTAGGGTCTCTTCTGCCCAAGTTTACTATAAGCTCCTTGAGAGCAAACTGCCCTTTGTGATTTTCCTCTGCCTAGCAGAGTGCCTGGCACATAGAAGTGTTCAACAAATGCATATTCACTGAAAAATTATGATACGTGTGTCTGCATATTTTGAAAGAATTGAGAGGTGGTTATGGATTTGGTAACATAGCAAGATAGGCCTATGTTTTTTAAAAATTCCCTTCCTGGAGTAATGACAGTTGAAGGTTGTAAATTTGTGTGAGAGTTGGAAGGTGAAAGTGAAGAAGCAGACGTCGTGTTCATTACGCTGGCATGGGACCCCAAGTATTGCTATACTCAGTGCAACTTGTTCCTAACCTGTTTGCTCCTGCCCTGGCAAGGAGCAGCCATGGAACCACAGCTCCTCCGGCTCCTACATGATCTCCTGCCTCAGATTCACTGAGTCCCGGGTCAGGTGCAAAACAACATGTGAAAGCACCAGTTTCAGCAACCCACACTGCCAGGGTTAGATGGCCTGAGTGTCAAGCAGGCTTGCACTTTGCTCAGATGTGTTCCATTGTGTCCCCCTGTGAGTTCATTGGCTCTTGCCTACCGCCACGTCAAGTCCAGATTCCTTTACCAACTAATCCTGCTGTGACTTAAGGTCCACCACCATATATAGAGGGGCCTCCTCCAAATTACTTCACCAGTTCCCCTGCATGATAATTAGTATTTTTTTTCTGAACTCTAACTATCACTTTTTGGATCTTTGTGTCCCCAAATTCTCCCATAGTTTTGTAAAGTATAATCCCTATTAAAAGTAACGTCTAATCTATTCCACGCCATTCATAGTGATTCTCCTTCCCTAATCAAACTGTAACCAAGACACTAGATTTGTACAAAATTCTGAAAAGTTTTCCTAGAAAAAATAAAATATCTTAAAAGCAAAAGAATCAGAATCAGCGTAGATATGTATAGTCTTAGATGTGTTCTAAAGTTCTGATTTGATTAGAAGTTGGTGAAATAACAAGATAAAAAAATAAGGTGACATCCACAAATTTTAGTGACTCCATACCACTGAAGGATGGTATTTATATGCATTCTCATCCCTTGTCCCATCTTTACAGATAAAATCCAAGAAACGTTGATTTAATTTAATTAAAATGAGTAGGGAATATATAGAACCATATACAATTTTTTAATAACCTTACCATCTTCAACCAAACATTGTAGAAGATTTTTGTTCAGAATGGTAGATTCAGTCTATTTATTCTCCTTCTCTTCCTCTGCAGAACTCAGTAAGAGTATAATAAAGTGGTATTAAAAATTATAAATACATAGTATTTAAAGGAACAAGAGTAGTACTATTCCAAAACATCTACTTCAACAGATTTCTGGAATATGGAAATGCAGAAATAATACCATCGGCTGAAGGTATAGCCCAGAATAGAAGAAAAAAGAACTGCAATAGATAAGGAAATGACTCATCTAACAGAAATATGGAGATGCTTCAAGTTACAGATTGTAAGTAGAACAAAGAGCAGGAAATAGTGAAGCTGGAAACAAGAGAATTAATTGAGGGCCTACTACACTCAGACTCCCATCTTCTCACATAGGACGACATGTAGTCAGGCATTTCATGCTAGTGCCAGAAAGCAAAGCCTTCCTCCTTCTGGTATTTGCTAAAAGGAAAGACAGCTGGCTCAGTATCACTGTCATGTAAAACCTCCAGTACACAGATCTTGTTCACATACAGAGCGCACAATCAACTTTGTAATACCTTAGTCTTAGACATAAATGGACAATGAATGATCACTAAATAACTGAGCAAAGGCATAATAGGGAAAATCAAGATAAATATAAAAATGGACCTCTTAAATAGATGATATTCAGGAAGCAGAAGAGAGTCTTAAAAACAACTTTTATTAGTGTTCTTGGGTAGAAAATATTGTATCCAAAGACCAAGAACTGAAGTTATGATTAAAAAATTTTTTTAAAAGAGTGTATTTTTGGAAACTGAATAAGTTCCTAAATTAATAAATTAATTGTTTCAAGGTACCATGCATATATTTTCCAAGAGGGTAAAAACAAAAGAAAACAAACAAAAGCAATGACAGAAAAATGTGAAAGAAAACATCATCAAAAGTGAAAATCAACTGGAAATCAAATTACTAGAAGTTCTAAAAAGACGAGAGGAAATTCTCAAAGTACAAAAATAAGAAAATTCTTTAGTGAAGAAAGGAGACAAATATCTCCAATCTAGTAAGGCCTTTCTTTTACCACACAGGAAAATTTTTTAACAGAATCACACTAGGGCCTATTATTATAATACTTCAAAACTCCAAGGGCTAAAAGATTTTAAAGGGTTCCAGAGGGGCCTGGAAAAAGTAAGTTTCATACACAGGAATTAGAATCAGAAGCATTCAATTCTTGTTTGTCTGTTTGATGAACAACACTAAATAGTAGTGCAATATATTCAAGGTTCTATGGAAAGTTTTTTGTCTACTTTAGAATTTTCTACCCAACTCAACTATCTTAGTCTATTTTCTGCTGCTTTAACAGAATACCTGAGACTGGGTAATTAATAAATAATAGAAATTTACTTGGCTCACTGTTCTAGGGACTGACAAGTCCAAAATCAAGTGGTCTCAACTGGTGAGTCCTTCTTACTGCATCATCCCATGGAAGAAAGCAGAAGGGGACAAGAAAGAAAGAGAGGATGGAGCCAGACTCATCTTTTTTTATTAGGAATCCACTCCCCGGATAACGAATCTACTTCCTTCATAACTGCATTAATCCATTCATAAGGGGAGAGCCTTCTGACATAATCACTTCTTAAAGATTCCACCTGTCAACACTGTTGCATTGGGGATTAAATTTCCATCACATGAACGTTGGGGAATACATTCAAACCACAGCATCAGCCAAATCATTAATCTTTACTTGTAACAGAGTATAATAAAAAACTTTTCAATCTACAAACACTGACAAATTGACCACCCACACATGCTTCCTTAGGAAGTTACTTGAGGAGAAATGATAGGCAGTGTGAGGTAAATCCTTATGACTCATAGAAAGACATCACTTGAAAGTGTCTGCGATTGATAAATCAGGAAATAACACTGAATATTATTTATTTAGAGAAGTAGAGCTAATCACCAGAATAAAAATGGAAGTTGAAAAAGTGGTAACTTCTAGAGAATGTTACCGAGTGTAGGGTAAACACTTTAGTGCCATTTAATTTTTTTAACCATGTGCATACACTAATTTGAAGCAATTTTTTAATGTATCACCAGAGATAGAGTTAAAAGGTTTTGTTTACTTTTTTGTAATATGAATTGTGGTGGACAGAATGGTAGTCTCCCTAATGATGTCTGTATCCCATTAATATGTTATTTCATGTGGCAAAAAACACTGCAGATATGATTAAGGTTGGGGACCCTGAGATGGTGAGATTATCCTGGTTTGTCCAAGTGGACCCCATGTAATCACAAGGTTCATAAAAATGGAAGAGGTGATAAAAGAAGAGGCAGACGAATCTAATATGGATGTCTTTGAAGACCGAAAACAATGGCCAACAAATGTGGACACCTTCTATAGGCTAGAGAAGGCATGAAAATGAATTTACCCCTAGATTCTCCAGAAAGAAATTTAATCCTGTTGACACCTTGATTTTACCCCAGCAAGACCCATGTCAGACTTCTATCCTACAGAACTGTCAGATGACACATTTTTGTTTTAAGTCACCAAGTGTTTAGTGATTCGTTACAGAAGTAACAGAAAACTATCGCATGGACTTAAGAATTAATTATTTTTGGTGTTTTTCTATCTTAGACTTAAAAAATGATTTTTCTTTTATCTTTTTTAATGAAAAGGTTTAAAAAGGATAGTAAAACAGAGCCTTTGCTTTTCTTATTTTGTTGGTAAATAGAATGGACATAATGGCTTGTCTTTTTTTTTCACTCCTAACATGTCCTATATGTTCTTTTTCAAGTCTCAGGTAAGTTATATCTAGGTATATTCAGAAATAATTGTGAGCTATTCCCAATAATTGAAGTTTCTACACATCAATATTTCAAAACATTTCCAGAGACTGCTCTTTGTGGGATTATATGCTATGGTTTTGTTTTGCTGTTAAGATATATAAAGCACACACAACAGAAAAAAAATTTTAACAAAGAAAACTTTCTAGTGAAATTCCTTAGCTATACCATTAGCTTTTTAAAACGTGTCAGCATTTAAATTTTGCTACCTACATTTTATAATGTTATTGGTACGTGTCTAGTTTGTTATTTCAAGATATTTCTATGATGTCACCAACAAGGTTCACTGGACTTTAAATCTGTTTTAAAAACCCCAGACATTTGTTTTGTTTTGCAAAGAGCAGTTACTTTGGCTTATACCCCGAAAATGAATTCATACACTCATCTATTTTTCCATCAGTTAGTCTTTGACACTTTATAGAGACACCTTAGTATCAGTATAACTAAACTGGGAGTCAAGATATCTGATCCCAAGATTTATGCAGATCTGAGCAACTCATCAATTGTATGGCCTTGGACAAGTCACTTCATGACTCCAAAGCACACATTTTTCTTAAGCAATATAAAGCTCGACAAGATTACTGCTTTCCAAATGCTGATACCCATAATAGTCATTGACACATCTGTGGTTGTCGAACAGAGGAAAGCTCTCTGTCACACCAAAAATCTAACCAATGGAACTAGCCAATCACTGGGTCCTTGTATTATTCATAACTCAGCAATAGCAATGTGCGTAATACTCTGTTTTTATTCTTTTATAAGAGGCTTTTACTGCTGCCATATTTGCTTGGACACATTTTGTTTTCTCCAAATGCAATCAACAGTTAGTGAAAACAATTCTCAAACAACTCTTATTATTCGTCCATTACAGTTTACCCTCCAGTGACTTCTCCTCACTCACATTTTTCAAAAGTTCTAAGTACATTTTTTCTCACTGGCCTTCTTTTGCAAGTGAGATGTAATAGAAATGATCATATTTTAGTTATTTATATTCTTCATGCTTTATTTCTTCAAAGTAGTATGTTATTCTAATAATACACTATACATAAGTAATTGAATTTGTATGAAATAAATATTTTCCAATCAGTAGAAATGTACCCCTCACTTATTTAAACAAATTTTCTTGAGAAATAAAAAGGTTGGAAATATTATAATATCACAAATTCTGAAAGCTTTCAAAACCTGCCCAAAACAACTACTGACATTCTAGGTGCATTCACTCCAAAATAGAAAAGCACAGTAAACATAATTTTTGTGAGTACATCTCAACTAGAAGAAGTGAAAACAGCATAACCCAAGCAGGGAAAAAGGGACATCTTTTATACTACAGGCTTTGGAAGGTTCAAAAATATCTTCAAATAGGTCCTTTTGTTTTCTTATGTCCTGTTCACTAATGCTTCTTAGGATCTATCTTTAACTTATTTCACTTCTGATTTCAGTGTAGGTCTTTTATCTTCTGTTCTCTCAGCCTCCATTTCTCTGTGTATACAAATTACTGACACACCTAACTCCTCTTCCATCTAGGTGCTCTTTTGTATTATCTACAGATCTCTTTAACTAGATAAACTACTCCCTGTACCTGAAAAAATAAAAAAGTTTCAGTACCTCAGGAATTCAATTAAGGAAATATCTAATATTGCAAAAATTAGACACAGATCATGCCCTTACAAAACTTACGGTCTAGAGGAAACATAATAAACAAAAATAATGAGGTTTGGTAAATGTTCTGCAAAGTGAGTTTTCAGGTATTCTGTAATTGTTTTGTGGTTTCATCATAAACTGGTCTAGGTAGATCAGGAAATCTCATTTAGAATAAGTCTTCTTTGGCCAAATACACTATCTTCAAAGCTACAACATGCCCTGCAGTTAGAAATATCACCATTCTACCTGTCCCCAAGTTTCAAATATAAGAGTAAGATATGACTTGTCCTTAATTTTCCATATATATTCATTGCCCTATTCTACACTTTCTACTGTGGAAATGTATAAGAAAACAGGATAGAAATTGTTCAGAGGAAAGACTATTTCCTCTTCACTGATAAAAGTCTAAAATATTTAGGCTTAGTCTCCATAAACTGCTTACATAAGGCATGTATGATGGTAAATATATCCCCCCGTGCATTATATTTAGCTGAATAGGAGATAAAATGGAAAGAGATTGCTTTAAAATAAGCCAATTAAGCAAGCAGACTTGTTTTTTAATAAGCCAAACACTCTATTTATATGTTCTAAACTGCAATTAACTCATTTAAAAGATTGTTTGGTATTTCAGGCAGTTTACCACTACAATATCAAGTCTTTCTTATTATCAATTTTGGTTCCATTATAATGTGTCTATTTTTAGTGAGGTAATAATGAGAATTTTTTGTTGATCCTCTTTCCCAGAAGACTGAATAATTTTATCTAATTGCCTAAGTCTTTTTTCGAAGCCTTGCTATCTAGTAACATTTTCAGAAACTAAAAAAAAGTGATTAAATAGAATAAAAAGAGATTCCACTTTTTCTATCATAATTACAGTTTTATTTCTCTATATCAAGTACTCTTGACATTAACTTCAGAAATCACAACAAAGTTAAAAGCTTTTGCTGAACAATGCATTTGACAATAACGTTTTCATTTAATTATCCTCTAACATAATTATATGGCTTTGATATTTGTGTACTAATCTTCACCTTCTCTAAACTGAAATTCTCTTTATCTCTCTATGTGGGAAACCATGGACTTTGGTCACAATATACCTACCTAGGTTCCAAGCTTTGTTCTGTAATTCACAGGCTATGTAATCTTGGGCAAGTTACTCTTTATCTCTAAGCTCTCTTCATCTGTAACACAGAGGTCATAATACTTCATAGCAGGGTTTCTCAGTTTTGGCGTTATTAACATTTTGTACCAGATAGTTCTTTATTGTAAGGAACTTTCCTGTGCATTGCAGGATGTTTATCAACATCTCTGGCCTTTACCCACTAGATGCTAGCATATCCCCTGGTTTTAAAAGCCAAAATTCTCCCAGGGACATTTCAAATGATCCCTGGTGGAAAATTTGTTGAGAACTACTATGTGACAGGATTGTTGATGAATCCTGGCAAACAGAGATTAAGTGTTTAAATGTTTAAACATTAACGTGAGTTAAATAAAATTACATATGCTAATAATTTGGAAAACTTTGACACATAATATATACAGAATAAATTGAATTGTTTTTCTTGATAAACCTGGATTCTCAATAAAAATATTGCACTGCATAAAAACTAAGGATGATAAATCACAGAGAATGAAAGACTTTATTAACAAGAAAAGGTTTGTTCACCATTCAGAAGAAAAATAATTTAATGTTAGTTTGATTAGTATTATAATCTTTGGGTGGGCCTGTCTGTGGGTCAGGGAAAGTGGGGAAAACCTGACCAACTTAAAGCATTTATCAATCCAATAGCTACCTCTTTCAACAATGGTTGACATTTTATCTTTTAGTCTGATGAACATACAGTCACTGGAACACCAAGCTAAACTGAAGTCTTAATGTCTAAATGTCTGATCTTGTAGAAAGTATTCAGCATTGGAAGACAGATAGACCTGGGTTAAAATCCCACTTCTAACATTTATTGCTCCAAGTCCTGGGGACGATTTTTAACTCTTCTGACCCAGTTTCTTCATCTGTAAATTAGGATATAATAATAACAATACCAATCGATAGTGTTGTGTGAGTATCCTGTATTTTATCTGGCAACCTTAAAATAGAGTTCAGAGATTGAGCACCTGAGGTCCTACCAAAGATTGAGAAGCAAATACAGGAGACAGAAAGCCGTGACTTGAACAATGGCACTGATAAGAGTTATTCTTTAGTGTGTGTCTGCTATGAACCAGGCATTGACCTAAAAGTGTAGCTCGCTTAATGTTGAAAGAATGAGCCACAATAAATTAAAAAAAAAATTAGCCGGGCGTGGTAGCGTGCGCCTGTAGTTCCAGCTACTCGGAAGGCTGAGGCGGAAGGATCGCCGGAGCCCAGCAGGCCGAGGCTGCGGTGGCCGGGAGCGGCCACTGCACTCCTGTCTGGGCAACAGTGAGACTCCAACTCAAAAAAAATAAATGTTGAAAGAAAGTAAGGAAGAAAGGAAAAGAGGGAGGAAAGAACTCTGAGAGCAGTACAAAATTAATCTAACCTCCATTTTAGAGAAGAACCAAGGCGCTAAAGAACTCGCCCAAAGTCACCTGACCAGGAAGCGGTAGAGCTGTGATCACAGTTTTCCAACTCCAGAGCCTAAACTTCTAATCATGAAAGTATCATAGCTTTTATCCTTATCCAGTTAGAAATATACGGTTGGAGTCTGCACCAGGTTCTCTAAACTGATGAAAACACTTATTCAAATAGACTGACAAAAATAAGACACAGGTACAATAATTCAGAGAAAAATCTAAATTCTTGTGAAAGTTTGAATCTCAGCTCTGCCACTTCCTTCTTGTGTGACCTTAGGCAAGTCACTTACCCCTTCAACTTTGGTTCACTTTCTGTGAGGACAGATGATAATGGAAGCTTCCTTTTAAGTCTGGGCAGATATTAGATGGGTTATTACACATAGAGTGTATAGACAAGTGCCTAGCATAGAGTGAGTATTAACATACAAAAATTAATTATCATGTGCTGCATAACAACTTTTGGATTAGCAATGAACTGCATATATGACAGTGGTCCCGTAAGTTTATAATGGGGCTGAAAAATTCCTAGTGATATCGTGCCATCATAATATCATAGTGCAATGAATTGCATGTTTGTGGTGATGCTGGTATAAACAATCCTACTGCTCTGCCAGTCATATAAAAGTATACCACATACAATTATGCATCGTACACAACACTTGATAATAAAAAAGTGTCACTGGTTTATTAACTATACTATAGTTTTTATTGTTATCTTAGAGTGCATGATGTGTAGAAGGAGTTTTTACTCATTAAAAAATAAGTTAAATGTAAAACAGCCTCAGGCAGGTCCTTCAGGAGGTAATCCAGAAGAAGTCTTTGGTATCATAGATGACAGCCCTATGAATGTTAATGGCCTTGAGGACCTTCCAGTGGGACAAGATGTAGAGGTGGGAGACAGGGATATTGATAATCCTGACCCTTTCTAAGCTAATGTATATGTTTGTGTCTCTGCTTCTAAGAAAAAAAGTTTATATATAACAAAGATATGAAGAAACTATCTTTCCTACAACTGTACAATGTGTTTATGTTTTAATCTGTGTTATTACAAGAGTCAAACAGTTTAAAAAAGTTACAGTAAGCCAAGGTTACTATATTATTGAAGGAAAAAATAGTTATAAACATAGCGTCATTTAAGTGTACAGTGTATATAAAGTCTACAGTAGGGCACAGTAACATCCTTAGCCTCCACATTCTCACCATTCATCCACCAACTCACCTTTGAACAAACTCTAGTCCTTCAAGTTCCATTCATGGTAAGTATACTATACAGGTGTACCCTTTTAAAAATCTTTTATCTTTGTATTTTGGCTGTAGTTTTTGTGCTTAGATACACAAATACATGTGAAAATTGTCTACAGTGTTCAGCACAATAACCTGCTATGCAGGTTTGTAGCCCAGGAGCAATAACCTATACCATCTAGCCCAGGTGTGTAGTAGGTTACCATCTGGGTTTGCGTATGTACACTCTAGGATGTTCATGCAATCACAAAATCACCTGGTGACTCATTTCTCAGAATTTGTCCCCATCATTAAGCAACACATGATAACATCCTATTGTTGTTGTTATAAAATCTTCCCTCTCCTTTTTTTTTTCCTGTCTTCTCTTCCTTCTCCTTCCTATCAACTTCTGTAATATAATTTATTCTTACTGGCAGCAATGCCTTCTAAAGGCATTGTCAACTTCAGTCCATCGTCAGACTGGCATTTATTAGCTGGGATGAGACAGTATTAGGAATATAAGAATTTTATTTTCTAAATTTCCAGCTGCTAAAATACAATTAATTGAATAATGTATCTTTCTATTTATCTATCTAAAATTCAATAATTGTCAAACATTAACATTTTCCCAATACTTTATTTTAATTATTTTCAAATCTACAGAAAACATAAAACAATACAGTAAGCACTCAAAAACCCTTTGCTATATTCACCAATTAACATTATGCCATTTTGCACCTTTTCTCTCTTTCTAACTCCTGCTGCCCAACTCCTAAATATTTAAGCATGAATTTACAAAATAAAAACATTTTCCATTGTAATCTCATTGCCTTTATCAGACCTAAGAAAACATAATAATAACTAAATAGTATCATCTAATATGCATCCATGTTCAAATTTCTCCAATGGTCTCCAAAATGCCTTCAAAAGAGGTTTTCAAAAATTCATGATATAGTCAACTGTCATACATTGCATTATTTGATATGTTTATTTAAATTATTTCAATTTAGAACACTTCTGTTTGACTTTTTTTTCATTGCCTTGAGATATTTTTTAAAATCCAGGCCAGTATCTTGTAGATTAAATTCAGACTAAACATTTTGGTAAAAATAGCACCCATGCGCTATTGTAAGTTTCATATTGGGTCCCATCAGGAGGCCTATTATTGTTCCACTATTGGAGATGTGACGTTTGAGCAGGTAGCAAGGAGGTGACCCCTGAATTGTTCCATTTAAAGGTACATTTTTCCCTTAATAATTTATAAGTAATCTGTGCTGTGATATTTTTAAGACCATGTTCTGTTTATTCAATCACTCACCACAGTGTTTTAGTACTCACAGATGATTCATGTCTGAATCAATTATTATACTGAGGATTGCAAAGGAATGATTTTCAGGATCCATCAGTATTTTAACATATATTAGCTTGCACTCTTCTCTAAAGAGTTCCCCCAATACTTGCTCCTCTTTTATGTAGCACTGTGAATTATAATCATTATTATGATTATTCATTGTGTTATAATACAGTACCATTATTCTTTTTGATGTTCTAATTGTCCTAATGTGGGCATTGGGAGCCACATCAAGCCAGCTCCTTTTGAACACTCCCTCTCTTTCTGGTGCAGGATGACCCCAGCTCTCCTGGAATCAGATATTTCTCCAAGAATCCTTAGCTCTTTTGGATAAGAATGGTAGGTATGTCATTGCTACAATAGTGTGATAGCTTCTAGGTCCTTTCAGAAAAACTAATTGTTATATATATTTGAGTCTACTATTAAACTTTTATAATTTTCCATGGATCAATCCATTCCTAGGATTTTAAAATATTTTAGTTTTCTAATAGATTTAAAAATTCAGTTGTCAGTTATTCAGTTTTTACTCCTTTTTTTCATTAAATCTCAAATTTTAATATAATTTGTCAAGTTTTGGGGAAAAACAATTTAAAGATTAATTGGGAGATAATGACATCATTACATCACCACATTGGCATTACATCTTCAACAAATGACTTATCATTTATTCAGAGATTATTCAAATATTCTTCCTTATGTTTTCATTCAATGTTGTAGTTGTACTACTATGGGACCTTCCTTTATATTTCTTGTTCATTGAGATTATTCCATGATATATATTTTATTACAGTTTTACATGAAATATTTTATTTTATTTTATTTTTATTTTATTTTATTTTATTTTTTGAGTTGGAGTCTCACTCTGTCGCCCAGACTGGAGTACAGTGGCTGCTTCCGGCCACCGCAGCCTCGACCTGCTGGGCTCCAGCGATCCCTCCACCTCAGCCTTCCGAGTAGCCGGAATTACAGGCGTGCGCTACCACGCCCGGCTGATTTTTTGTTTTATTGTAGAGATGAGGTCTCGCTGCCCAGGCGGGTCTCGAACCCGCAGCCTCAGGCAATCCACTCACCTCAGCCTCCCAAAGCACGGGATTACAGACTGAGCCACCGAGCCCGGCTTACATGAAATATTTTTAAATTACATTTTAAATGGTTAGAAGTAACATGTAAAAATGGTATCAGTTTATTTCTATTAACACTTCACCATATTGAATTATCTAAAGTTCTGATAATAAATAGTTTGTTTTTGTGGAGGGTTTTTTGTGTGAGAAAGCAGCTTTATTTGTTTATTTATTTTTGAGTTAGAGTCTCACTCCATTGCCCAGGCTGGAGTGCGGTGGCACGCTCACGGTCACCCCAGTGTCAACCTGCTGGGCTCAAGTAATCCTTCCACCTCAGCCTTCCAAGTAGCCAGAACTACAGGCGCATGCTACCATGCCCAGCTATTTTTTTTTTTTTAATTTACTGTAGAGAGGAGATATCATCAAGTTGCCCAGACTGGTCTCAAACCTCTGGGCTCAGGCAATCCTCTCGCCTCGGCCTCTGAAAGTGCTGGGATTACCGGCTTGAGCCACTGTGGCTGGCCGGAGTTTATTAAGACAAAAAAAACTCCCAAGTGGGAGAGGACCTGAAAGAGGGTTGCCCGATAATAGTTTTAAAAATTCTTTCTGTAATGTTTCCCAAGTAGAAAATCATATCACCTATAAACAAATACGTTTTCCCTCTTCCTTTCTTCTGTTTATACATTAAATATATAGAGTGCAGGCAATCTACAACCTTCTGCTTACAGAAAGATGAGAGTTTCAGGGGTTCTGATAAGAAAAATAAAAACCAAATCTTTATTATGGTGGCAAGTAGTTCCTAGAAAATCCATTTTGTTATAAACTTAAAACCCACTAGAAAAGGACTGGACATCTCCCTCCATGGAAAGGATCTAATAAAGAGGTAGGTGTGTGATCACTATAACTCACCTAGGCAACTGTCATTCACTTGAATATGACATGTATTCCATAAGATTCTTACACTGGGGCAAAAGCAGACATTGTCTTCTTAAGAGTTAGCATCCATATCTTAGATTGCTCCAGGTTTTAAAAAATGAGGGATAGACAACAGAATTTTTATTCTTTACATCACAAAATATAGAAAAGAATGCTTAGGAGATAGTTACAGAAATAACAAGCTGTGCACATTTGGTGGTCTTCTGTTTAAAAGTTGAATTCATTGTATTGCATTTATAACAAGACTGTGGGTTATTTCATGAATATTCAATTTGTTGCATAACAACTCTGGTTTTAATATACACATTAAATATATACACATATGTGTGTATATACATGTTTGTATGTATATGTGTATATATAGACACAAAGTATTTATATTATTGTATCATGATCTGCCAATGCAAATATTTAAATGAGCTAACAAATCTTTGATGAAATAGTTTGAAAATCATTTTGATTATCTAAATGACTCAAGTTATGGCAAAAAGATCCATTTGTTTCCCTTTCAGAAAGGGGCTTCTAAAAATTATCTCAAACTGCAGATAACCCTTTAAAGCTTACTGATATGTTTCCTTTAAATTTTGTAACTCTGAAATAATCTTATGTGTATTTAAGAAGATAAATTTAGAGTCAAATTCTCCTATCTACATACTATACAAGAAAAGTTAGCAAACGTATTTAACCAAGGACAAAATCCAATTCCTGTGCATAATTCTCAGCATCAAATAAGATCCTTGAGTTGAGTCCATTCACCACTTATCTGATGACATGAAAGTATTAATAGGAGATGCTGAAGCAGAACAAAACAAAATAACATAACTTCTATATAGTTTTGCCCTTTTAGTTCTTTAAGCAGAACAACAAGTTATATCATTTTGGACACTATGCCTTTGGCCCTTGGACAACATAGTTTGAACTGTGAGGATACACCTGTATGCAAATTGCTTCCAATATATCGAAAAATGTTTTGGAGATTTGTGACAACTCAAAAAAACTTGCAGATGAATCTCATAGTTTAGAGATTCATATTTTTCTTTTCAGAAAAAGTTAGGTATATCATGAATACATGAATGCATATTAGTCTACTGATGTGCTAATCGACTGTTTATGTTATCATTAAAGTTTCCAGTCAACAGTAGTCTATTAGTAGTTAAGTTTGAGGGGAGTCAAAAATTATACTTACATTTCTGGTTTGCAGGTATCAGCACCCCCAACCCACATGTTGTTAAAGGGTCAACTATATATTCCACCTGAACAAGAGTATTCTAGAGAAAACTAACATGCTTGTTCCACTGCTATCTGATTACAAAGGGAAGAGTTCAGTCTCCCAATAAGTTTATCAAAAATAAAGTATAGAAGAGACTACAAAAAGAAGATGGCCCAGGCATCAGAAAAATTTCTTGTTTTCAATAAATTTATCTTGTCTCAGTGTTTTAAATTTCATACTAAAGTTTAATAAATATGCATATAAGTGATAAATTCTGTCATTTATCTTAAGCAAAAATAATATGCATCTGGTAGTGGCTTATAAAACAATAGACTAGGAACTAATTTTTTCTCTTTAACTTAATCTTTTAGCCAAAAAAGACACATATTACTTATATTTGTCTTATGTGATACATTAAATCAAGAGATTAGGAGTGTAAATAGTCTAAGTCTTAACTGAAATAACTCAGTTCAAATTCTATTGTTATATAATAGAATTACTTTAAGTGAACCACACCTTAAAGTTGAAAGAGATAAAAGGTTTGCCTAAAATGAGTCTACAAAAAATTAACCAAATGTTATATATAACTTTACTTACAAGTCTCTTTTCATCTACAGATTAATTTTTTTTTAGTGGGAAAGGGAAAGGGTCTGAACATTTAAAAGAGCAGAAAGAAAAGTGATTAAAAACTTTCAACAATCTAAGATAAATATCATACAAGAAAAATAAATTGAAATAACAAAAATAAAAACTTATAACAAACAAATAGCCAGGACTCAATTGCTTACAAAACAAATTTAATTATTTAGTCAGTTTTGTAGTCTTTAATAACTTTTTTCTTTCTTTTTTTTTTTTTGAAGGTGAGAAAGCAGGATTTATTGAGAGGACACAGAAGCTCCCACAATGGGAGAGGCCCCAAAGGCGTTGCCTGACAAGTTTATTTTTATTACAAGAGATTAATTCATTTATGGATCATTTGCAAATCTTTAACAGAGTATGGGCAAAAAGCTCAAACAGAAGCAGATAACTCTGAAAAGGTGTCACAATCCTATGAGTCTGTCAGCCTTGTGGGGAGAATTATAAATGACCCAAGTGAATAGAATATACACAGTTTTTAGTTTTTTGGCAGCTTGTTCACTCTTGGGGGGGGACACACATAGAGATGCCCCATTCAGAAAAGGACTTCTGGCTTGCACTGATTATAGCAATATGAAACCCATTGCTTATCTAGATTTTTCATGACAATCTTTGTTAGACATTAAATCTTTTATTAAGTATATCAATATTTTGTTCAAAATTTGCCTAAATCAAGATATAAATATTTGCCTGTCATCTTTTTAACACAGAGTAGCTGTGGTACAAGATGTGTTGAGCTGAATCATAAATTGGAATAAGACTGTGAAGGGTCTTGTGAATCATTCTAAAAAGTTGTGAAAAGTCAGCCATGGTGGCTCATGCCTGCAATCCCACACTTTGGAAGGCTGAGGCAGGAGGATTGCTTGAGCCCAAGAGTTTGAGATCAACCTGGGCATCATAGCAAGACCTTGTCTCTACAAAAAAAATTTTAAAAATCATCCAGGCATGGTGTTGCATTTCTGTAGTTTCACCACTCAGGAGGCTGAAATGGAAGGATTGCCAGAGCCCGGGAGGTTGAGGCTACAGTAAGCCTTGATCATGCTGCTGCACTCTAGCCTGGGTGACAGAGGGAGACTCTAACGCCAAAAAACATTTGTAAAAAAATTAGATAATTTTTAAAAGTTGTTAAAGTAGCATACAGTGAAAGTAGAGAGAAGAGAATGCATCTGAGGGACATAGTACTGCTTTTAATTTATTTATTTCCCAAGGAGAATGATCTGGTCTCTGAAATTGTTTGCATGTACTGAGTGAAGCAAAAGGGTGGTAGAGAAAAACTCCAGGGTGGATGGGTGATGAAACCCTTCCCTAAGTTAACTAAGAACACGAAAGGCTGAACTGATGTCCTCTGAGAGGTAAACAGTGGAAGAGAGGGGAAAAAAGAGAAAATGACCTCATTTTTAGAAATGTTGAGTTGGTAGTGCCTGTGGAACACCTATAGGAAAACAGTTAATGAAATACCAGAGATAGACATAGGCACAGACACAGACTGAGGCATAGGCATAGGCATAGACAGAGACGGAGGTTTAAACATAGACATAAACATAGGCATAGGCTTACACATAGGCATAGGCACAGGCACAGGCAAAGACACAGACACAGACACAGACTGAGACATAGGCATAGGCATGGGCATGGGCATGGGCATAGACAGAGACAGAGACAGAGGCTTAGACGGTGACAGACATAAACATAGACATAGATATATATCCCGAGTTTTCATTTACTGCCTGGCTCTGTGCTAAGCATTTTGCATGCTATAGCAGAAGTTTCTAGCTTTTCCTGGATATCTGTCCTACCTCAACAACTGTATCCATCTATTCTTATCCCCATTTTCTATAGAAAGCCCTGATTTGTGGCTGGATATATTTCTCTCTGGAATAAAGACTATGCTTCTCAGCCCCCCTTGGGAATAGGTGTCACCATGCAACAAAGTTCTGACCTATGGGTTGGGAATGGAAATGCAACCTCCAGGTAGTGTTCTCAAGAAAGAACCTTTTTCTTCTAATTCTTCCTGGTGGTTAGAATGCTTCTGATGACTAGAGGACTAGAGCAGAAGAATGCATACTTTGGAATTTAAGTCCAAAGGTAGGATCTGGATAGCAGACCATGTGGCACCATACCAGCCTGAGACTGGAAAGGATTCATGAGAGAAAAATAATTTGTCTCTTGTTTAGACCACTAATATTTGGATGTTCTGCCTTTTAAAACAAAGCCACAGTGTAACTATGACACATACATTATCTAATTCTCATAAAAACACTAGTTGATGAATACTCTCATTATCCTATTTTAGAAAAGAAAAATGAGGGAAGAAAAAGCTAGGATAGAGGTTTGCACAAAGTCATCCAAATAGGCAGCAGGGATGCCAGGATTTAGCTAAAGCAATCTGACGGCAGAGGCCACGCTTGTGTTCACTAAACTTTAGGAAACCATCTTTCTAACTATTCCAAAGTGATTCCACACATATGAAAATTAGTCTTTTCTTTGTTTAACTTTTTATTAAAGTATAATATATGTAAAGAAAAGTGCACACTTGTATTTTTAAATAAGGAACATATTTAATCAGTGTTATATTGTTTCCAGTCTAAATTCTTCCTCATGTTTTACTTATTCACTTTCCCTTATCCCTAGATAAAGGCCACCTAGGCACCATCTTTTTCATGTTTATTTTATGACCTAGAAACATTATTAAAGTACTCCGGCAACTTCTCTTTTGCTGGCTAAATATAACGCTGAGTCCTCATGCCTTTCTTTATAATCTTAGCATCCCAACCAAACCCTTGAATGAATCCCATGGTAAATCTTTGAAGATTCTTTAATGTCTCTCAATCTTTTACCTAAGTACTGCTTTTTTATTGCAAACTTAGCAGCATATATGGCTTGAGAATGAGTTTTTCACAGCATTTTCTTTGCAGCAGGCCAGAATTCACGCATTAGACCACCCACCACATTTGAGTAGATTTAAATACTTGACGAGTTATGAGGTTCTTTCTGTTTTTTAAGGACAAAGAGAGCTTTGTATTATTGCTGAAAGGCCACATGAATAACATGAAAACAAAGGGTCTGTCAATTACAATCTGTTCTTTATGTTTTCAGAATTTGTGTTTGACTAGCTGTAATCCACTAAAATTCATCTGTGAACATGGAGGGCATGGGAAAGAGTGGTGTGGTAGTTTTCTTTCTGGGACAGGCCTAGTGGATCAGCAGACTGGCAGGGACACACCATTCTAGAGAAATGAATTCAGAGCAGGACGATTGCCACATGTTAGGTCTAAGGAAGAATGAGCTCAGGAAACACAGCTTAGTATCAAACTCAGAAAAATCTGGATGCGCAAAATGCTTAGATTCCAAAGAGATATCTATGATACTGTGAAATCCTAAAAGTGGTTTAGGAGAATTTCATTTATTTCTGGATACTCTTGTAAAAAATTTCAGAAAAGGGAAATGCCTCTTGGTACAAAGGAGTACTCCTAGACAATTATTCTCACTGGACTTTGGGAAGGTTTCAGAAATAAGGAAAGTTGAAATTCATCAACATTGTAAACTAATTACAAGGAAGAAATAACCATATAGGGAAATAAAAAATAGGAAGTATCATGACATGCAAACAGATCAATAATGCAAAAGATTGGCGAGTTCTGGAGACACTATAAATTAGGTTTTATTTGTTGAATATTGTGACTAGAACATGAAATTTAGACTCAGAAGTCTTGTGCTTCATGCAAAGAACAAATTTGTCTCATAAATGGGAGCAGCCACCAAAAAATTTTAAAAAGACTGTTAACCCGATGGAAAGGGATATGAACAATTCCCAAAAGAGGAAAGACAAAATAGAACTTCTCTATGATGTCCCACTGCACCGATAATATGACAAGATAATTTAAAACTAAAACTGCAAGGAGATACTATTTTTAACCCTACCAGACTGGCAAATGTCAAAAAGTATAAGAAAACATCTTTGGCAAAGATATATGGAAATAGCCTATTTCATAATTGTTGTTGGGAGTGCAAACCGATGCAGTTCCCTAAAAGGACAATTTGACAATAGTGATCAAGATTACAAACATACACACCCTTCCACCTAACAGCATCACTTCTTGAAATTTATTCTCAACGTACTTATCCCCACATAAGTGAAATAACTTATGTTCAAGATTTATCCATTGCAGCTTTTTTTTTTTTTACCATGACAAAAGATTTAAAACCTTTTCAATGTCCAACAGTAGGGGCCTGATTAAATAATTATTCACTCAAACAATACAATACGCTTAGCTTTAAAAAAAAAAAAGAAAGAAAGAAATCCGGGTGCGGTGGCTCAAGCCTGTAATCCCAGCACTTTGGGAGGCTGAGGCAAGAGGATTACCTGAGTTCGGGGGTTCAAGACCAGCCTGGGCAACTTGGGGAGATTTCGTATCTACAATAAATGAAAAAAAAAAAAAAAAAAAAAAAAAAGCCAGGTGTGGTAGTGTGTGCCTGTAGTTCCAGCTACTTGGAAGGCTGAGCCCAGCAGATCGGGGCTGTGGTGGCCAAAGCATGCCATTGCACTCTAGCCCGGGCAACTGAATGAGACCCCAACTCAAAAAAAAAAAAGAAGATGAGCTATTTACTTATAGATCTAGAATGATTTCTACACAAAATTAATAAGTGAAAAACTAAGGTGCAGAATAAAGCATATTAGTATCGCTGTAACAATGGTAGAGGGAGCCTCTATTCACTTGTATATAAGATAAATACAAAAATATACGGTATAGAATGTCTCTGGATGAACAGCCAAGGAAATAACACTATGCTAATAATATCCTAGAAGGAAAATGAAAGATGGATATCAGAAGGAGATTCTTCTCTGCATAGCCTTTGTTCCTTAAATATTAAAGATACAGAAGTATTGCATATTTTCAAAATTAAATTAAAGCTAAATTCAAAAACTGTCTACGTCTGTGCATAGCCTCCCATAGAATTATTTTAATTCTTGAAGTATAGTAACCCTATTTTAGGATTTCTATATCAGGAAATTATACTTCTTGATCACACAATATGCAGGGAACCAATGAGATAATGAATAGAAAAACATTGTGTAAATTATGAAGTACTATACAAATGCAAAAGAAAACTGTCTGCCCAGACAGTATTGACTAAAGTCTGGATCCTTTCTATGAAATATACCTGTTATGCTAATACTTGTGCTGAAATCAATGCTAGGTCTGAAAACTTAAGAATGTTATATAAATTCTAACCCATGTATTTAGTAATTGTTCATTCTAGCTCCTAAGAATGATGTTTAACCCTTTATCACAAATAGAAACTCACTTTGTGTTATTTAGTACTCAAAAATTGTACTGTAAGTATTTGTTTGCATGGGAGAGAAAGTCTATAAAATAGTTATCCCATCTCAATCATGAAAGTGTATACAGTAGATACAAATTTCCATACATCTAATCTTCCCAAAGAGAGATAGATGTCCCATATACATTCTAGAATGGGGATGTTAAATAAAATTCACTTTTCTTGCCAACTCCTATTGATTGACAGTGTCTACTTGGATCACTGTTGAATAGGATTCTGAGGTGAAGTCTGGAATTTGTGGGGAAGAATGTTGTCATAATTATGTCTGCCATCTATGTGTGGGTGAGGAACAGTGAGAGGGGCCAGAAACAGTCACCCCTGCTCCACACATTTCCCCTTCCTTCTTCCTTTCTGTCCTTCCTTACCATATTTTTCTATGCAGATATTCCTAGGAAAGAGAATTACATGAGAAGGATTTACTCGCTCTGGTATCCAAAGAGAAAATGATGTTTCTCTCTTTAGAACTCCCCAGCAGAAGGAAAGGATAAAAAAAAAAATGGAAGAGGAGCTTGTCTGGAACCCTGTTAGATATCTTTAGCACCAATCATTACATTAAAATGTGGAAGGGTAGAAAAGAAAACACATGAGTTAATTCATGCCAATATGACTAGACTGTACTTATATATAATCTAATCAAGGAACCCAAGAGCTGTCCACACAGCAGCTCATTTAAATCAACAACAGATCCCACATAAATTGAATGATCTCCGTGCAAGTTTCTACACTAGGAGCTAAAAGAGACGCCAACAGTATTTGTGATTCAAATGAGTTTTTAATATGACTAAATATAAACATGAGACATTTTGAAAAAATTCAGTATAGCAACAAAAGCAGTACTTGCTGAACTGTTAAAGGTGACACTTTCACAACTGGGATACTTCAGGTGTAGAATGAGCAGGCCTTGGAGAATAGACAGGATTTGCCCAAGTAGGAGGAATCCAGGAGAGGTTATCGGAGATAAGTGGAAGAAATGCCGTTAGAAAAGTAGGTCACTATTTGATATTGATGGCCATGCTAAGGAGCTTGGGTTTTCTGCCTTAAGTCCATAAAAACCCTTTGAAGATTGTTAACCAGGGTAAGGAAATCTTCAAAGTGGTGGTTTAGGGAGGTCACATGGATAACGATGTCCAGACAGACTAGAGAAAGTCAAGTAACTTATGCTGAGTACATTGGTTACAGTGTTATTGGAATAGTCCTGGCTGAGATGACAAAAGTCTGAGTGAAGGTGACAGCACTGGAAATGGAACAAAGGTTATAGACTATGAAAAGGTATTTAAAGAAATATTGAAGAGCAAAAACCAGAACATGACAAACATTGAATATGGGAGTTGACAGTAAGGAATCAAAGTTATTATATTAGGAGAATAAATTTGTCCCAGTTAGAGTCAGGTCCCCTCTTGTATGCTCATATATACTCAGTGCTTTTTGTATGTGTGCCATATTTATTATTCAATGTTGTAGTCATTGCTCGATTATCCAGCCTCCTCACTAGACTGTGAGCTGCTGGAAAGATCATGTTCTGTTCGGTATATTTGGTACAAAAATGTCTATATGTGTGCAAAATGAAAGGGAGAGAGAAAGGGAAGGAAAAAATCTCTTCTAGAGGGACAGATGAGGACTGAAATTTATACATGGAGAGATGGAAGTAATAGTGTATCATTCAAGATAATACATTTACATCTGGGAGTGGTGGCTTATACCTATAATCCTAACACTTTGAAAGACTGAGGAGGAAGGATTGCTCAAGGCTAGGAGTTCAAAAACAGCCTGGGCAGCAAAGTGAGACCTCATCTTCACACACACACAAATAATAATTCGCCAGGGGTGGTGGTGTGCCATTATAGTCCCAGCTACTTCAGAGGCTGAAGCAGAAGGATCGCTTGAACCCAGGAGGTCAAGGTGAATAAACGTGGTTGCATGTAAAAGATGATTATGGAAATGCTTATCACAGAAGTTCATAATAACAAATATCTTGACTAACTGAATTCCAGAATATTAAGGGGGGACCCCAAAAAACAATATTTTGTTTGGAGGGTGGGTCCCTTGTAGTACAGGCTTCCCCCACTAGGTGTTTTAGGAAGCCATGGGCATCAGTATACCAGCTAAGGCTGCGTTTGGCTTCAGTGAATTTTCTTTTTTATTCTTTCAGTGTGTTTGCCCATTTCATGATGGGTAATTTATGAGCACACCTGCCCACACCAGGCTGAATGTTCAGCAGTTTTTGACCCAAAACAGCATGACTCCCATGTCCCACCCTTCCCATTCACCTGATCTTGCCCCAAGTGATTTTTTGTTTTTGTTTGTTTCCCTGATGAAAAAAGTCTTCAAAAGGAAACATTTCACTGATATGAAAGAGGTGCAAAAGCACTAAAAGGCATCAAAATTGACAAGTTCAGAAACTGTTTTGGGCAGTGGAAAAGCATCTCAATAGGTGTATCGCATCAAATGGAGAGAGTACATTGAAGATGACTGACATTTAAATATGTAAGAATAAATACACAATTTTTAATAAACAAATTCTTGTTTGGGGGGTCCCCTAGTATCTCATACAAAAGAATCCTTTGTAACCATTACAAATGATGGTGCAGCAGACTCTCAAATGGAAAAATGCTATCTAATTGGTAATGAGAGCAAATTACAAATGACAAAAGGAATGCATAATATAATCTTCTTTTGGTGACATTGTAACAGTCTCAAAAGGCTACATGCCAAAATATTAAGAGTGGATATATATGGGTTGTAGTGTCATGGGTAACATGTACTTGTATTACTTTTCATTTTATTTCCAGTTTCATCAATGAGCAACTGTATCCTTTTTTTGTGTGAGTAGGAGACTCTCTCTGTCACCCAGGCTGGAGCGCAGTGGCACACTCATGGCTACCACAACCTCGACATGCTGGGCTCAGGTGACCCTTCTGCTTCAACCTTCCAAGTAGTTGGAACCACCAGGGCACCACCATGCCTGGCTAATTTTTGATTTGTAGAGACGAGGTCTCGCCAAGTTGCCCAGGCTGATCTCAAACCTCTGGGCTCAGGAAATTCTCTCTCCTCTGCCTCTCAAAGTGCTGGGATTTCAAGTGTGAGCCACTGCGCCCAGCAACTATATCCTTTGTAATAACCTATATTTTAAGCATCAACTGAGCATTGACTTATTCACTTTTGTATGTCCAGGGCATAGTACAAAGCGTTGCACAGAAATGTTCCATAATTGCTGATTAAAGAAAATATTAAATACATGTTAAAATTTAGTTACTTACATGTCAAATAGAATTTATATATAATATCAATATAATAAATACATGTAATTTAAAACAAGAGTTGTGGCAAACATAATCACAGAAGGTAGCAATATGTCACCAACATAACCAATCTCTGAAGAAACACGATCACACGGTTTACAAGCTCATCACTAAGTGACTGGAATCAGAGCCAGCAGATTAGACAAGAAAGGCAATGAGTACATAAAATCCTTAGAGTTGCACCCTTCCCTGAGGGTCCAAGAAATCCAGGCTATGGGCCAACAAGACTGACTCAGCCTTCCTTTCACCTGCCTTCTAGAATTTTAGTGCAAATAACTCCTTTCTTCTGAGCCTTTGCTATGGTCTGAATATTTGTGTGCCTTCCATATCCATATGTTGAAGTCCTAATATCATGAGGGTTTAGGATTAGTGCCCTTATAAAGAGGCCCTGAGAGATCCCTGGTTCCTTCCAGAATCTGAGGTTGCAGCTGGCAGGTCCACCTATAAACCAAGGAACAGGCCCACACTGGACACCAAATCTGTTAGTGCCTTGATCTCATAACTCCCAGACTCTGAAACTGTGAGAAATAAATTTCTATTGTCTATAAGCCATCCAACATATGTTACCGCGGCCCAAATAGACTAAAATAGCCCGATCGGTGAGCTTGCTTCTTGTGCCAGGGTGGGCACTTAGAAGTTTTCATAGGCAGAAGACACTTTTTAAAAGGCGGTGTGGTCGGAGGAAGAAACTTTTGGATTTTAAATGAGAAACAACCACACTATTAATGGTTGTGTGCATTTTAGTAGATCACATTTTCTGGTTTTAACTGATAAGTATAAATTATAAAAATAGCCCTGTCATCACAAGATTGAAGATAAAATGATAAAATGAAAAAAAATTAAGAAGTTCAATAAGTGCAAAATTATAAAATGTATTACTCTTACTCCTTATGGTAAAGTTTTATTGAAAACTTTACCATAAAGTTCGCCTCCAGATCAGATTGAACTTACGTAATATCATATCACTGTAGAATAAGAAATAATTCATTATGATGCTGATGTAGCCTATCTGAAGCAGCAAGTAAATCCTACTTGCCCTTACTCACCTGCCTCCACAGCAGACACTAATGATGACACAAGAGACCAGGGTTAAGGTGAACAACCAGTAAGTGGTCTGTCCTGCTCCACAGAAGAAGCCAGTTGTCTGGTCCTTGTTTGTAAGGATGGAACCTAGTGGTCCTTGCATGCTGGCATCACATCAGAACCCACCAGAGCTGCATGCCTACTGTGCTGTGTAGATCTCTCTCTATCCAATACTTATCATCTTACTTGTAATGATTAAACATTAATACTTCAGCCTGAACTATGATTTCAGTGAGGACAAGATCCATGGAGTATTCAGCTCTTTATCTTCAGTTCACAGCAGAATACCTACAGTGCAGCAGGGGCTCAACAAATGCAGTAAACAAGAGAGGGTTCAGGCATTCCTGAGACTTGACTTCCATTTCATCACTTATATTCTTTGACTGCTGTATTCACCCAGCTAACTTGATCTGCCTGCCATTACACCTCTTTGCCTGGTGTGACTTTTAAAAAATTGGGTAGATTTTTTTTCCCAGAGTCTCCAAATTAACAATCATGCTTAATAGCTTGTACTTTATTCTATTATGAAAATATTAAAATATAATATGCCCTAAGATTGCAGGTTCAAATGGACCATTAACTAGATGAACATAAGCAAACTTATTTAAGTCACTGCACTGAATCAAGCCAAGCTTTCTCAAATTATGATAACAACAGTCGGGGCACTAAAAACTGGAACAGCAAGGTATGGTTTTGCTTAATTTCAATATCTAGCAACATGTACTTACAGCTGACAGGAATACATTTTGCACTCCATACTCATTTTCCTGGTATCTAACCCCCAACAGTTTCTATTCTGACATTAGTACCACTCAGCAATCCCTTCAATGAAGCCATATTTGTACCAAAAAAATCCATTTACTAAATTATGAAAAAATCACAGAAGGAAAGATGGGATAAAAATAAGTAAATGTGCCAAAAAAAAAAAGATATGAAATGACTGTGCAGATTGTTAAGATAAAATGGTAATAAGAGAGAAGGGGAGGACTTCGGGGGTTAATACCTCTTAGAAAAACTGTAAACAGAATGATCTCTTTCCTTTTTTGTTTTTGAGTCAGAGTCTCACTCTGTCGCCCAGGCTGGAGTACAGTGGCATGCTCACAGCCACCCCAATGTCGACCTACTGGGCTCAGGCTATCATTATACCTTAGCCTTCCAAGTAGCTGGGACTATAGGCAAGCACTACCATGCCCCACTAATCTTTGGATTTTTATTGAAGTCTTGTCAAGTTGCCCAGACTGTTCTCGAATGATACCTTTTTCTTATCAAATCTGCAACCACCACTCATTCAAGATGGTTTCAGTATAATGGGAAGAAGCATCACAGTGTAGCACAAAGAGCTCTGTTGTGAAGCGGAAATGGCTTCATACTTGGCTTTAGATTTATTAGCTATTAAGACCTTGAGCAAATAATTTTTCTGACATCTTTAAAGAGAGTGAGAACAGTTATATGAATTACTGATAATATGTGTGAAATGCACAGCTGATACATAGCTATTCAATAAGTAGTATCTATTTGCCAAGAAAAGTCTCTCTTCACAAGTTTCTGTGTTACTAGTAACCCCTCAACCCAGTGGTCCCCAATCTCCAGGTCATGGACCAGTAGAGTCTGTGGCCTGTTAGGAACCAAGCCACACAGCAGGAGGTGAGCAGCAGACTAGTGAATGAAGCTTCATCTGTGAGCAGCAGACTAGTGAATACAAGCTTCATCGCTGGCATTACCACCTGAGCTCTGCCTCCTTTCAGATCACCACTGAAAAAGCCTATCTACATGAAGCAGGGTTTTTCTGCAGTGACAGCAACCAAAATGAGATTACAGAGTAGACAAGACATAAGCAACACTTTTTGAGTGCACTGTCTCCCATCACCCACAGATGGGAACCTCTAGTTGCAGGAAAGCAAGCTCAGGGTTCCCACTTTTCTGCATTATGGTGAGCTATATAATTATTTTATTATATTTTACAATATAATAGTAATAAAAATAAAGTGCACAATAAATGCAATATGCCCAAATCATCCTGAAACCATCCCCTGACCCCAGGGTCTGCAGAAAAATTGTCTTCCATGAAACCAGTCTCTGATGCCAAAAAAAAAGGTTGGAGACCACTGCCTTGACCAATGTAAGGAAGTATCATTATTCCAAATAAGCTACTTTCTTTGAAAACATAATGAAATTGACTGGGGTGTGCAAAATAGTCTCCATAGCAGACTCAAGGTGAGGCACAGACAGGCAGATAGAGCTTACACAAAGGGAATATTCCTGATCTCAGTATCGCTCAAGGTGAAATTTTACTTTTTAAGCAAGCTGTTCCAAAGCAACTTGTTACCTTTTCTTTTAAGTTCTATGAATCAAAAGAATGTATTCAGCATCTGTTCCTTAGGTGTTCCACTCAATGAAATCTCAGAAATAACCCTCAGCCGAGGCAATATTTCCTGGTGAAAACTAGGAGCTCCAATAAATTCCACAGTCAAAAGAGAAACAGAAGCAAAGGCCTGAAATTAAAACTAATAACATGAAGAGGGTTACCAGCCACGAGGAAAAGGTTCAAAAGAAAAAGAGAGAACACTCTTGATATCAATGTGACTCTCTACTAATCAGATTATCAGAGGAAAGAATAAAAAGAGTATAGTAAATAGAAGGAGGTTTGTTAAAACATACAATGGGAATAACAGTGCAGATTTCCAAAAGGATCATCTAACATTGCCACATTCAAAAAAGTTTACATGCTCCCATGAGATTTTTTTGCATTTGGCAAGGAGCATTAACAGTCACTTTCTGATGATGCGTTTGTTCTCCCTGATGCAGGAGGTGTTATTTAATTCAAAACTTTGGTACACAATAAAAGAAATAGGAAAGAAAAGAATGATATAGGTTAAGGTAATTGAAACTACAGGTATATGCAGACAGACATCTTACACATATATTATACAGGTATGGTTTTATTGCACTGTCCATCAACCTCCTCCCTATCCCATCACCACAACACACACACACTGGGATGATCATCATTTTGGTTACTTTGGTTATTTTTAGGGTGCCAACATTCAATAATTGAAAGACTTCTTGGGTGGATGTCTATTTGTTTAATGGTTACAGTATATAAGAGAGATAAGTGTGTGTGTGCATATAATTTGGCCCCTAATAAGAAAGGCTTTTTGTATCTATTGCTAATATGGCTGCTGCTGTTAACTGTCATCATTACATTCATGACCTCCCCTACTGAACTTTATTTAAGTTTTCTTCTTAATGCTGTGTTCTCCATTCACTTTCCACTTTTCCTCTAGTGTGCACTGAGAGGTGTCAGGCATGCCATGCATCTACAAGACACAACCTATGACCACTAGGCAACAATTTACAGAAGATGATCGCAATCCTCTGAAGGACCCTCCTACTAATTCTCAAATCTCCCCCGGTCACACTGATTACCCTGGTACCATGGATTGTACTAACTTGTAACCAATCTGGTTAGTCAGTTAAGGTCAGTGTTGGTGCCATATGAATTTGATTATCACACCTCTATAGACATGGTTAACCAATCACCCGATGTCAAAGAAGTCTATGTTTCCCACAGAACTATGTTCCAAAGTGTTCTTTTAAAAGACTGCCCCAAACCTAAAAAAATCTCCAGCGGATGCTATTTCATTGTAGTTTCCTGTTCTCTCTTTTAAACTCCCCTCATCCTCACATTCACCAACTGCTCAAGTTGCTGGGTTTACAGACATACTTTTGCAACCTAGCACAATGTTGCAACTCCAAAAACAATACCTCTAAATGAAGGCTTCAGGAGCCTCAGAAGCAAAAGTTTTCTCTGACCTTCTCCTTCTTTCCTTTCTCTCAGTCCCATTTTCCTCTGAGGCTAGCTGTAGAAACTAGAATTCCTTTTCCCCAAGTCATGTCACAGAAACCAGAACCCCGTTTCCCCAAAGCCATCCATCAAATCTAAAAATAATGCTCTAGCTTTCCTCTGCCTTTCTGTATAAAAACTGGCCATAAATTATCTGACCTACTTTGTTTGACTGTCAGTCCTAAGACCCCTGTTCCAGAGAGGGTCCTGCCCCACTCCCAGAAGAAAGAAGTGCATGTGCAGAAGAAGTGACAGATGGGCCTTGCTGGATTTCCCACTCAGTCTGTTAGCAATAGATTAAACCCTTTATGTTCAATCATATTTCTCCACTGCTGTCCACACTTTGTTGAACCTATGCATTAAAATGGGCAATTTCCCTGTATTTTGGGGTCTTCATCCTGAAGGCTCCCATGTACACATTAATAAATCTGTATGCCTCTTCTCCTATTAATCTTCCTTTTGTCAGTGATTTTCAGCAAACCTTCAGAGAGGAAAGAGGTTTCCCTCGGCTCCCACAGCAGACAGCAGCAAAGACCAACACAGAAAGGCTTTTAACCATGTGATGTTGATAGAGACTCTGATGTGAGAATTTTTAAGCATAAAATCATTAATCACTAAAGCCATTCTGCAGTTTAAAGGAAAGTAGAATCACTTTAGAAATATCAATGAAGCATTCAAAAATGTAAAGATAAAGCAAAAACAAAAGTTGGCGTTATTGCTGGGCTAACTTTACAGAATGGTAGGGGATACTGATTTCTTTTTCAAATGAGACAAAAAGAAGTAAAGGCAATATATACCATGAACATTTTTCTTGTACTTTGTCTTATGCCTTGATTTTTTCTTTTTGCCTTTTTTTAAAAGTTAGTGTCCTTCATAGTCTGAAGTGATGTAAGTAAGAAGAGGCCACAATGAAAATATAGAGGAAACACAGAGAAAATAACAGATTATAGCTGCATTTTCTATTATGGTTTATAACATTTTCTATTTTGGTTTCATAACACTTTCTACTATTGTTTTATAACATCTTCTATTATTGTTTATAATTTATGCTCATTTATTTATTTACTTATTCATTTATTTATTCATTTATTATTTTTTGAGTTGGAGTCTCACTTCATTGCCCAGGCTAGAGTGCAGTAGCATGCTCACGGCCACCCCAGCATCAACCTGCTGGGCTCTGGCGATCCTTTGCCTCAGCCTTCCAAGTAGCCGAAATTACAGGCACGCACTAATTAGGTTCCCAGCTAATTTTTTATTTGGTCTTGAACCCTCGAGCTCAGGCAATCCACTCGCCTAGCCTCCCAAAGTGCTGGGATTACAGACTGAGCCACCGAGCCCGGCCTCATTTACATTTTGTATTACTTCTCCTAATAAAAATTACAGTTTCAGAAAGGACCCAGAAAAATGAGAAGATTTTTAGTAGTCTAGTCCACTTGACAGAGTACTCCATTGAGGACAATGGTGAACCCAAGTTTTTTATTTAAATTCCTCATTTAAAAATTCAGCATATACACACAGATTTATGCACATATACAAATTTTATACATGTGGCATAATTATTATACTGACATAATTCATGAAACATATATGGTACAGAAAACATAAGTTGTTTAATGCTGAAGTTAAAAATATAGAATTAGAAGCTCTAATTTTTTAATCCAAAAGGTTTTCCTGCACTCCCTGAGATGAATTCTACACTGAACCTTGAAATAGAACCTTTCAATGTTTCACTTATATCCAAAAACCAAATAATAAATAGAAGGCTTGGGCCCTTGAAATTTAAATATACTATCTGAAAACAATTTGTTTTAATCTATCAAGTTAATGTACATATGCTTTAATGGCTATATTTATGCAAATATGATGAAGTGCTTTTTCTTGTCTGAATAGCAATTATGGAGAAAGAGTGTATTTGTATTTAACATCTGATAAACTGGGCACAGAATCAAGTTTATTTAATAAAAGAATAACTCAACATAAACATTTTCCTTGGTATGTACTACTAGATGGTTATAGTAAATTATTATTGACAATAATCTTAATCATAGCTAAGTAGGTTTTGAAATAGTTATTATCATTTCAACAAGACTGTACACCTCTTAAAAAGAGAATGCACCTTATAACCCTTTATTTTCCCAGTGTAGACATAGCATCGTGTGTATGACTGGTGCTCACAAAAATGGTTGCATTAATCTATCTTCATTGCATTTGCTCAGGCATTTAAGCAATTAGCCCAAGTTTCACAACTTGCCCAAGTTTCATTGCAGGCTTGATAAGCCTGCTACCTGACGTTTCTGTCCCTGGCATGAAAACTTCCACCCACTGACTTTTGACAGCTGTCAAAGAAAGTCTGCAAATAAAAAACATGCTAACAAAGCTTAAAAATAAATAAATTATCAGTATTTTGACCTTATATAAGTGTTGACATCATCGTAAAATTTTTTCTTCTTGCCAAACTCAATTCCTCTCTGGTGCCTAATTCACAGACAATGTAGCTACTACAGATTGGAACAGAAGGGGTTGAAATATGAAAGGGCAGAGTGGCGAGGAAGTTGCCTTAGAAATGGAGGATCTGCCTCGGAATATTTATTCATCAGAAGAAAAGAAAAAATTCCCAGAAAGCCTTTCATTCAAGGAAGATCTGCACTCCTTACAGATGAGAACTGTTATCTAGTTTTTGCCTACACATGAATTTGGGGGAAAGAGGGAGGTGATCAGTATAATTTAGCTCTAAGACTCTTTGCAATTCCAAGACATTCAAAACTGGGGAAAATGGTGGAGCCTAACACACTCAAATTCTGACCCCCCTCCGCCCTCTCCACTTCCGAAGGAAAGACTGGAGGGAGGGAAAAGGGACAGAAAACACAGAAAATGAAAAATCCTGGCCCTCTATCCCACTCTGCATTGCTGGGGTGACCTAGTTCTGCCAAGAGGGAAAAAAACCCAGCCCTGGGGTGTGCAGTGTGAGTAAAGGTACTGTGTCCACGTGAGACCCCAGTGCAAGGCATTTCCTCTCGCCACACTCCGCACCAACCCAACTGGCCTCAGATCATTTTCTGAATTCTGGGGGAGGAGCGGAGAGGGGGACTTTGAATCTCCGTCCTTGGCCCTGGGTAAACTAACGGAAGAAAGCAGACCAACCAGGAAAGGGACTGAAAAGGGGATCAGGCCCCGCGGCCACAATTCCGATTCAGGGCAGCCAGCGCTGGGGCGGGCAGGCGTGGAGCCCGGCGTTCACTCCCGGTGACCGGGATCCAGCTGGCTTTGAAGAAGAACATTAACGATCCGGCACCGTATTCGGGACTGGCGCCGGCCTCCGGCCCGTGGCACTCGGCCATCCGCCCCCACCAGCCGGTTCCCGGCCCCGGTTTCCGCGACACGTGGAGCGCCCATCCGCGCGAGTCACACCTGTTAGGTGTCCTGCGCCGCGCCTCCGCCCAGCCAGCGCCCCCTGTCCGGCGGGAGCCTCCCTCCAAGGGAGGAGGCGGCGGGGCCGGGCCTTCCCGCGCGGACCCCGCGAGGCTCAGTGCGGAGAGCCGGGTTGGGCGGGGTCGGGGGCGGCCCGGCGGGGCGGCGCGGGCCCGCGAGGTCGCGACGGGCGGAGAGGGGCGAGGCGGGGCCGGAGGCAGGGCGGCCGCAGCTCGCGTAACCCGGCCAGAGTCTGCGGCGGAGGCGCAGGGCTGAGCCGCGGAGGGGATGGGGCTGGTACCCGCTTCTGCGTCTCTCCCCGCGGCCGCGGCGCCGCCTCCCCTCGCCGGGCCAGGCGCCCGTTAGGCCGCGCAGGGTGATCCCGGGCGCCGGCCGGCGGCCCCTCGCCCAGGACTGGAGGGCAGGGCGCGGCAGGGCCGCGGCTGGGGGACTCCGCGCGCCGGGTGGCCCGCGCGTCCCCTGAGCGCACCGGCTCCCGCGGCCGAGGGACCGCGGCCGGAACGGAGCTCCCTGCGCGCCCCCCGGGGGCCGGCGGCGGCCGCGAGGCGGCGCGGGGCTCGGGCTCTCGGTCCTGCGGCTCCACGCACGCGGCGGCGGCGCGGGCTCGGGCGCCCGGGCGGCAGCCTCGGAGCCCATGGCCGGGAGCGACGTGGACAGCGAGGGGCCGGCGCGGAGGGGCGGCGCGGCGCGGCGATCGGGGGCCCCGGGCGGGCCGGTGGACGAGGCGGCCGCGGGCTGCCCGGAGCCGCTGTCCGCCGCCGAAGCGCCGGCCGAGGGCGCCACGCTGCCGGCCTGGATGCGCCTCTACTTCTACGGGATGCACGGGATCACCCTGGACGTGCTCGTGTCCTCGGCGCGGCGCTTCGCTCGCAGCCCGGACCTGCGGATGCTCGGCTTCTCCTCGCCCTACCGCTGCCTGCTGCACTCGCTCACCCACTGGGCCCTGGAGAAGGTCTACCTGCAGCAGCGGCGCTGCCCCAGCGCCTTGGTCTTCAACTTCCTCCTCTATCCCTCGGCCCACGTGGGGCTGCAGACCCTCGCGGGCCAGGCGCTGCTGCTCAGCCTGGGCGGCGGCGCGGGAGGCGCGGCGGCGCCGGGGGCGCTGGACCTGGCGCTGCAGTACGTGCTGGCGCTCTACCACTGCCAAGTGTTCCTGAAGCGCTTCCTGCGCTTGCGGTACCGGCGGCCGCAGCGGCAGCAGCCGCGGAGGGGCGCGCTCCCCGCCGCGCCCGGCGCCCGGGGCCCCACGGCGGCGGGCTTCCGGAGGCGACGACCCCGCGGCCCCCGGGGCGCCGCGGGAGGGGGCCCCCGCCAGGGGCTGCCGGACCTGCTGCGCTTTCTTTTCTTCGGGATGCACGGTTTTCTGGATGAGATCTTCTTCACCTTCTTCTTCAACGTGCTGGGGCAGGGGGCCGGGGCCACCAGCGGCCACACGTCGATCTGGTCCTTCTTTATGTACGGTAGCTGCAGTTTCGTGGTGGAAAAGCTCTACTTCCACCTGCACTACAGCCGTGGTTGGGGCACCTGGAAGCGGGTGCCCATCTACGTGCTCTTCATCTACGCGTGGGAGTTGTCCTGGGGTCTGGGACTCCGCATGTGCGGGGCTTGCTCCTGGGACTATTCTCACTACCCGCTCAATTTCATGGGTCTCATCACCCTGATGTATTTACCTGGCTGGATATTCCTCAGTGTGTACCAGGACCTGCTTTCCAACGTGTTGTGGCGGGTGCAGTACGTACCAACTAACTGAAACCAAAAAAGAAAAAGAAGAAAGAAAAAAGAAAAGAAGGAAGAGAAAAAGAAAATGTCACTGGATTCCCACAAATGAATGCGATTTATTTTTACACATTTAAAATGGAGTGGTTTTTTTTTTTTTTTTAGTCTTTTAATTTTTATACACTTTACTAAACTCTTCCAAAATGTTTTAGTCTTTCTGACTATTTGGAACCTATGGATAATACAATACTTTAAAATATTACTCGAAACATAAAGTACTTAACTCGTCAATATTTTAAAACCTTGACAAGCCCAAACAGCAAAACCATTATACCTTAACATCAGAAAGCTGTAGTATTTACTTATATGAGCATACAGAAGTGATAGCTACTAATTTGGGGGGGGGGGTAAGGAATTTTCTTAAATCACAGACCAGTGATTTTTACAGTATATGGCAAGATTTTCTGATTTAGTAATTTGTTTACTTTCTTTTTAAACAATTTCATTTTAGTTTCTTGCCATATTTACCAATCACTGCTGAAACTCAATGTCTTGTACTCCTGAAACTACAGGTAATAGCTCTTAAAGTGCCTCTGTCTAGCACACAGGTGAAAGGAAGCCGATGAATGTGAAAGTGCATCCTATGAATAGATTTTTAAATGAGAAATCTTTTCTAGCAACTCAGACAAGTGACACTGTGTTAAGATATTTGATCTCTAGCCTGGAAATGACTACTTTCCAATGTGGGTTAGCCTTAAACACCAGGTGTGTTCACGTTGATCAGATACTGTGTTACCTATGGCTGTAAATTTTTGTTACTGTGCAATAATGTAAAATGTTTACCCTACATGTCCAAGGGCCAAGTGAAACTATATCACCTTCCATAGTGTTCTAACCCTAAGGACCCTTTTCTATCTGGAACTTCAAGCATAGAAACAGTACCTTCAAATAAAATGAACCTAAGTGTTCACTCCAATTACATTAGGCCTAATTGTTTTCTGTGAGTACAGATACATTTTCATTTTTCTCTCATGGCTCACTTAAAAACTTTCCTCTTTTTCCTTCTGGGCCCAGAGTTCTTGGACCAGACCTTATGTGGTAATGCACATTATAAATCAGTGGTAGCTTTGTGGTAACTTATTATTAATGTCTGGAAGCTCTAAAATTAAACGAGATGTTGTAAGTCATTTTAAGAAATCATAGCTAATTAATTAATAATGTACTTTGGGGTTGTTTGCTTTATATTTATAAATGATAGTAAGAATTGAGTAAGGTTCAGTCTAGGATGACTAATACCTTCTCAGTTTTTATTACAAAGATAATTAGGGAAACTTACAGTGTGTATAAATAGGTAGTTTTCTATTGAAATCATCAGCTTGCCCTGCTTTAAGAAAGGAGCCTTTTTGTTTTTAAGCAATATTTGCTATGGGGATAGAAAATACATATTTAAAATGTGTTAGACATAGGTCTAAGAGAGTTATATTATTTTAGTCCACTGTATGAGGTTGTGAGCTAAATTATAGGTAATGCTGTATAATCAACCCCACCTGTGAAACAGATCATGCCAAGCATTATTTGAGCCTATCAAAGCTGAGTAGTAACTGTAATGTGGTATCCCCAAATCCGAGAGGGCTTGCACATATAATGCTTACCTCTTCTAAAGAAGTAACCAACAGGGAAACACATTGCTTTATTAGAACTTACAGGAGCCACCGGATGGCTAATTGTCAGTGAAAAATCCTCACCTCAGGCGGTTTTATAATCAAGCAATTATTCAAATTGCTATACTATGTTTATAATTATATTGATTAAGAGTAATGCTTACATTGCTTTCAGCTTGTTTATTACCTGCACCCCATGACTTGTTACTGGCAATCTGCGTGTCCATCAGAGCTCACTCGCTGACTAAGAGGGATGAAAGCAGCCAGGTGTAGGGAGAAACAATCTAAGTCCGAACCATACCTCACAGTAACTTACAAGCAACTTATTTGCATAGTTTCACTAAGAAAAGTTATTTATGACACTTGGTCACAGATCAAAGATTTCTGAAAACCCTGCAGAGAAAAAAGTATGAGTGTAGACACTAAAGTTAGATGCTGGACAAAATATTTGTAATTCGAATGTGACGCATGAATCGGAGTGTAACATCACTTTACACCACACATTCCTGTGAATACTTCACCAAGTGCATGACGTCTGAAATACTTGCTTCAAGTACACATTTGTGCTCTGTCCTCCACACGTTCCTCAGCCCTGCTTTCTTGCCTACCTACCAGCATTCTCAGGGTTAGCAATTCATCAGGAAATAGGAAAGCACGCTATTTTGCTTTGCCTTTTATGCTAATCTTATTTAAAGGAAAGGTCAAGGTTGCCATTTATTCAGTTCACTCAAGAAATAGTCACTCAAGAAATAGAGCCTCCAATATTTGCCAATCACTTGCCTGGACTCTGGGAGTACAGCAGTGAACCAACAGACAAATTCTCTGTCCTGGTGAAGCTCACATTCTAGTGTTTTGATTTATATGAGATTATACTAATTTGCAAGACTGCTTTTTAAGTGATAGGCTATGAGAGGCAGTGATTATGAGGGCTATCATCATGCCTGTTCCTGGAAAATCAATCCATCATCTCTAAAACAAAAGCCAATTAATGGTCCTAGCATCACAAAGAACCAGTTCTTATGGATTCAGGAAGCGATTCAGCTGTCTATTAGCTCAGCACCTTGCTTTAGGGCTTCTCATTTTGCCTATACTCACCTTCTTTTTTTTGTAGAGACGAGGTCTTACCAAGTTGCCCAGGCTGGTCTCGAACCCCTGGGCTCAGGCAATCCTCTCACCTAGGCCTCCTTAACTTCTTAAAAGTGACATTTTGTTGCAACCTTTGATTCTTTAAGAAGAAAGCAAACCAGGCACAGTGGCTCAAGTCTGTAACCCCAGTACTTAGGGAGGCCAAGGCAAGAGGAGTGCCTGAGTCCAGGGGTTCCAGATCAGCCTGGGCTTGGTAAAACCTCATCTCTACAATAAACCAAAAATTATCTGGGTATGGTGGCACGCACCTGTATTTCCAGCTACTTGGAAGACTGAGGCGGAAGGATCACCTGATCCCAGCAGGTCAAGGCTGCAGTGTCTGGGAGTGTGCCACTACACTCCAGCCTGGGCAACAGAGAAAAACTCCACCTCAAAAAAAAAGAACAAAACAAAACAGGAAAAAGAAGGACCTATCAGATCATTCAGTGTTATTACTCATTTAGTAATTCAAATACAGAAATGAGAAGGCAATACAATAACTTGTATTTAAGTAGCACCTGCCACCTACCAGGAACTGCTCTAAGTGTGTGTTGTGTTGTGTGATTAAGTGTTATGTTGTGTGATTAAGTGTGTTGTGTGTGTGATTAAGTGAATATACATGTATGTTCATATATATCTTAAGTGAATATATATATATCTTATATGTGTATTTATATATTATGTTATCTCTTAAGTGAATATATATACATATATATATTCATTCAACTCTCTAGTAGCCCTTCTTTTACAGATGAAGACAAGGAAACGGAAATAGAAATAGTAACTGCCCAAATCATGCAGTTATTGAGCATTTAGATTTGAACCCAAGTATCCTGGACTTTAGGGTCTGTTCTTAACATCAGTGCAGCCATGTTCAGTCCACTGGCCCGAGTGATCTTGGCTCTTCTGTGGCTCTCACTTTGCAGTCTTCATTGCTCTACTACCCCCTACTCTGTCACAGAGGTAAAGGTAGCTGCAAAAAAGCCAGACACCAGTAGCAAAAAAAAAAAAAAAAAAAAACTTTCATGTTGCCTTTTCTTTCTTTCTTTCTTTTTTTGAGTCGGAGTCTCACTCTGCCGCCCAGACTGAAGTGCAGTGGCACACTCACAGCTACTGCAGCCTCGACCTGCTGGGCTCAGGTGATCCTTTCACCTCAGCCTTCCAAGTAGCTGGGACTACAGGTATGTGCCACCACATCTGGCTAATTTTTTGACTTATTGTAGAGATGAGGTCTCTCTAAGTTGTTCAGGCTGTTCTGGAACCCTGGGCTCAGGCAATCCTCTCACCTCTGCCTCCCTAAGTGCTGGGATTATGGGCATGAGCCACTGTGCCCAGCCATGTTGACTTTTTATTCCGTGGTAAATAACAAGGTAACTAATGGTGTGATGCCTACCTGACCATCAGCCTAGTTCTAATTCCCAGATGACATGTTCTTACATTCAAATTGTTCTCTGAAATGCACTTCCTCTTTTGAAATAAGATAATCTTGAGTATAAAAGTATAAGAATAATAAGCCAAAATGTAAGATACTTCAAGTTAGGAAAACTATATATAATTGCTATACATTTCATACTGTAGGCAGAATAAGTGACATAGTAAGAGCTAAACTGCCAAAAAAGTAAAATTAAAAATTTTAGAGAGATTTATTCTGAATTCTACTAAATACCTTGGAGTCTAAGAAGCTCCTTAATAGAAAAAAAGGAACAATGTAATTTTCTCTCAATGTTTAACTTAAACAATGGTGAAATTTCTTATTTGAAATGCTTTAAATTTTAAATCAATTTTAAGTCAATCTAAAGAAGAATATAACTTTTTCATGAATTTTTTAAGCAATAAAAACAGAAGTTTCTACATCATACAAGGACCTCAATAATATTTCAAGCTGGTTAATTTTGTGTACTTAACTATGAATACTTTATCATAAATATTTGACAGTTCATGCTTCAACTCAGCAAATCACAGTTTAGAAAAATATAACCTTTCTTTTATTGTTTAAGAAACATCTCTAATTAGATAATTCTACCCCTTTGAAAAAAAGAATTTCTACTCTTTTGAAATAGTCTCTGTCAGCCAATGAACCTGGCTCTCTTCATGAGGGATAGTGAAGGGGAATTCTGAAAGACTGTTTTTGTTCTTTTTCCACTTCCAAAACATATTTTAAAAATCAATGCTTGGAAAGAAAGTTATGCTCATGATGCATAGAGTGATAAATAAGTCATTGTGATATCTTAAAGCATTTTAATACAATCAGTTTTTCTTACATTAAAATGCATTCAAGTCCTTTACATTTTGAATTAATTCTAAATATACAATCACCACCAGTGTTTAATGGAGCTAAGCTTCTTTACTGAAAGGAAGTAAGATGAGAGGACATGGTATCTCCACTTTCCTTCCATCCAACACATGCCTCGGTTTATCTTGAAGTGAAAGATGGTGGTAAAAGATGGTCCTGGACTTGGTGCAATGGCTGACACCTGGAATCCCAGAACCTTGGGAGTCTGGAGTGAGAAGATCCCTTGAAACCAATAGTTCAAGGCTGCAGTGAGTTTGGTCATATCACTGCACGCCAGCCTGGATGACAGAGTGAGATCCTTCCTCTAAAAAGAAATTGTTTCTGTTGCATTGCCAGGATTTTTTTCCCCTCTATTCTTAGGCTTGGTACCAGAGGGACCAACAAAACAGCAATTGTCTGTGTGACCCTCTATTCAATAGAATTTGCCTTATTCTAATTTTTACCAATGAGGCATCGAGCCAGCACATAGGCATTGCTTTCAATCTCTAGCAACCCAAATTGTAAATTAATGATGTGGATGATTTTTTTTCCTGAATTTTTTCTCTTAATAAAAAAAAGATAGAGAATGGTTTCCTTAATTTTTAAATTATATTTGCAAAAATTGTCAAACAAATTACCAGACAACTGAGAGAGATGAGTCCTTCACCTACAGAAAGGTTTAATTTTTACCTTACCTCTTAACAGTTCTACAGACAGCAAAAGCCATGTGGACCAACTCACCCAACTAGAAAAAAAAATGCATCTTTACCATGATTAAGGAGAATTGAAAATTGAAAGAAATCACAAAGGTTAATAGCATCCAGTCTTCCACCAAGGCAGGAATTTACATCTCTGAAAGGTGGTTTCTCAGTTCAGCTTATACTACTCAAAATACTATTAATTGTGCTTTCCACAAGACTAAATGAAGGAAAGCTGTTAGCAGATGAGTTGATAAACCCCAGTGAGGTAACACAGCTTCCAAAGCTTTCAGGAGCTAATACATGCCATTCATCCTGATTATCTATTACAATGAAACATTCTTCATTAAAAAAACCCAGTGTTTTATTCTTTTGTCATGACACTTATGGTCTACTTACATCTTTTCAAATGATTTTTCGTTCACTGAGTCTAAGTAGCAGGGCCTTGAGACCTTTGAGAGTAATTATAATTACTTCAGAAAATAAAAACACATTTGCAGCAGGAATAGGAGCAGAAGGTTAAATAGCTGACACCCTGCTTTAGTCATTGGAGTTTGAACCTGGCTCAACTCAGGAAAAGCCTTTGGCTGACTGCTCTGGTCAACATACAGAATATCACTTGGTGGAGTTTCCTGATAAATTCCCTTACCAGATCTAAACAGCTGCAACAAGGAAAGAATTGAGATGCCATAGGTGTCACAGAGACAGGTAGCTAGCCAAAGAAGTGTAAAAGGTGCCAGGGACCAACATGCCCATTCAAAAAATTATATGTACCATATTGAGCAAACTAGCCCCACTTTGGGTAGGATTCCAGCAGATATTTATACTGTATAAAAGGCATTCTATTACAATATTATTAATATCCATAGTGAAACTAAAAGTAGTCTTATAAGATCTCAGATTCCTGTTCTCTCCGGTCCTTAGAGCTCGCCGTCTGTCGGGTTCTTTTACTTTTTAACTTCCAGGACTCGAACTCACAGCCATGTCTTCTGAAGAAGGAAAGCACTTTGTGGGAGGGCTCAACTTTAACACCGATGAGCAGGCACTGGAAGACCACTTCGGCAGCTTCGGCCCTATTTCTGAGATGGTTGTTGCCAAGGACCAGGAGACTCAGCGATCCTGGGGTTTTGGCTTCATCACCTTTACCAACCCAGAGCATGCCTCAGATGCCATGAGTGGAGAGTCCCTGGACGGTCGCCAGATCCGTGTTGACCATGCAGGCAAGTCGGCCTGGGGAATCAGAGGGGGTGCTTTTGGGGCTTGTGGTCGTGGCTACTCTAGAGGTGGTGGGGACCAAGGCTATGGGAGTGGCAGATGTGACAGCCGACTTGGAGGATATGGATATGGATATGAACGGTCCAGAGACTACGGTGGCAGAAACCAGGGTGGTTATGACCGCTACGCAGGAGGAAATTACAGAGACAATTATGACAACTGAGATGAGACATGAACACACAATGTAGATACACAAGGAATAACACTTCTGATCCAGGATCGTCCTTCCAAAATGGCTGTATTTATAAAAGATTTTTGGAGCTGCACTGAAACATCTGTTTTTATTACACCAACTTCTATTTTTCAATTGCACTCCCAACGTAGCTTATTAAAGTCCTTGTAGAAAGCTCCATGGTGTTTTAAAAAATTTTCTCTCCCATCTAAAGACAAATTCTAGGACATTTGTAGAGTCTGGGTATTTTTTCTTTGACAGGTTTTTTAGTTTAGGATCTCGGGATTATTGGTTCTAGCAATAATGGGTTCTAGCAAGTTTGTCCGAACTGATAAAAATTAATGTGTATCAAGGGGCATTTAAGAAAAATCTGAATACAATGTTTATTATGGTTATGAAGCAATTTCAAAACGTACCTATAAGAAATCTGCATCAAGAGCATGATTACCTAGGGGCATTTTTGTTACTCAAGATCACCAACCTGGTTATAAAGAAGAGCTTCTTAAAAATGTCTGTGAATGTCATTTTTAAAAAATACTGGAAGAAATATTTTGTTGTGTCTCATACAGTGTTAAAGATGTCCTTCACGGAGCCAATTAAAAAGGTGAAACCTGAAAAAAAAAAAAAAGATCTCAGATTCAGAACTTCAAATATTTGAAAAGTTGTTGTTGGGGAAAATAATATTGAGAGGAACATGCAGAAAGTTTATATCATACTGTTTTGATTACATTGTAACTTTTAGAAACAAAAACTAAATTAAATATGCCCTTGTACATTTCTAGAGGAGAACTATTTTAGTTTTAACCTTTCATGAGAAGCAATGAATGAGCAGAAAAAATAAATAAGTCCCCTAGAGTAAAGCAAGAGTTTATCAAAATTTATCATGGTATGTACTCGTAATGACAATATTTCCAGAAAACAGAACAAAACAAAAACAAAAGAGTATTAACAGCAGAAATTGAAGATACATTGAAAAGAATAGTGTTTGTTAGCCTTAGAGAGTCCATGTGTTAATTATCAATGGCTGAAATAACTTGAATATCTGAATGCTATTCTAAGTCTTTATAGCATGCAAAATTTGCAGCCCAAAGAAAATTTTATGTTCAGAAAACACTGCAAACCCTAGGTTTGATTCCATACCAAAATGTATACTTTATTGTGTTAATATTTAATCAGCGGAATTTCTGAGTTTATTTTTTTGTGTAATAATGTTATTGGGCAGGCTAAAAAAAGTTTTAATGATAGTGTCATTGAAGTGTCTAACCAATGTCCAGGTAAACGGACCACAACTTATTAAAAATCTAAAATCACATAACTTTTGAGCTTAAGAAGATAATTAAAGGTCATCTAGTTCAACCCCCAGACAACAGAATAATTTCTTGTAGATCATTTGGAAAGGTGTTCATCCACTGTCTTCATGATCACTTCCAATGATAGAGAGAGATCATTGTATATACTCAGATCTCCCAGGCCAACTCATTTCTTTTTTCGGTAGCTTACTTTGCTAGAAAGTTCCTAACAGTAAGACTACATCTGTAACTTTTATTCATTTTTCCTAGCTTTTTATTTTAATCCAGGAGCCAAAGACAAATCAAATACTAAAGGTTTGCAGAAAGCTTCCAAGTGTGTCTTAATGGTTTTAACCAAGTTAAATATCCCCAAATCTTTCAGCAATGCATAACAAAGTATACAATGATAAAACCATTTCATGCTTTGGTCTAGACATTTTATTTATGCAAACAGGAAACAACATTACACATGGATAGCTTCTTTTGCAGCTCAATCACATCATTGTTTCAACTGAATTTTTATTTATCTAAATATCCTAGTTCTCTTTCCTGTGAACTCCCATCAAGCCATGTTGTCCTCTTTATGCACTTGTACATTCATATAAAAATAATGGGCATAGATCAGTGTTATTCCCTTGCTCTGTTCTAGGGTCTGAAAGTGAATTAGAGAGAAACAAAAGCAAGTAGAGAGAACAATGAAAAGTTAAGACTGATTTCTCTCTTCATCTTGTGGTTCTTCTGTTTTCCTGCTCTCTTCTTTTGAAAGTAAGTAGAGTGTCATTTTTTTCCTCTCAACACTCAGCAAAGAACCTAGGCAAGAGTAGATGTTCAAAAATTTTTCTGTTGAAGGACTCATCTGAATTTTTATGTCAGACATGATTTAATTATGAAAGCAAGAGTTAGGAATGTCACAGACGGCCACATGGGATTTCAACAGGATGTTTATTGATGGAACATACACAAGAATCACCTTGTGCCTAGAAAAAGAGTTAGGAATTATTTGATCTCTCCTCTGTTTAGTAGCTTCCTTCCCCAGGCACAGAGCTCAGTTAGTTGTCTATAAGAGTTTAACTATTGGGGATTTTTAGTTTGTAGTCTAGTCAGAGAACCAAACTACCCTTTAAAACATTATTTCTGAATCACAAACTTAAAAAGAAAAACTGATACTCACGTGAACTAGTTGGCAAGAATGTTTTACTTTATGACTCTTCCCTAAAGACTAATTTACTTATTTGCAACCTGTTGATGCTTCTTAATTTCCATTATTTTGTTTTTCATTACGGCTTTCTGGAATTTGGCAAGTTTTGAATAGAGAAATAAAAATAAAATTCAAAATTAGTTAAATTTAGAAAATTGCTGGACATGGTAGGTGGTAAATATTTATGTTTTATTATCTATGAATCTGATTCATTTCATGCTATTCCAACTCCAAATATTATTGGCAGAGTGTATTAGACTGATTATAAGAAATTGGCTCACATGATCATGGAGGCTGTTAAGTCCCAAATCTGCATTAAGCAAACTAGAGACCCACAAGAGCCAATAGTGTAGTTCTAATCCAAATCCAGAGGCTCAAAAATCAAGAGAATCTATGGGTAGTTCCAGTCCAGAAGCCAGCAGGCTCAAGACCCAAGAAGAACTGATGTTCTAGTTTGAGTTTGAAAACAGAAAAAAAAAAAATGTCCCAGCTTGAAGACAGGTATAATGAATTCCATTATTTAGGGGATGTAAATCTTTTTGCCTATTCAGATATTGAGACCTTCACCTGATTGGAAGAAACCAACTCACATAGAGAAAGCAATCTTCTTTACTCAGTCTGTTGATATCACCCAAAAACACTCTCACTGAAAAACCCAGGATTATGTTTGACCAACTATCTGGGCACCCCTCAGTCAAGTGGACACATAAAATGAACTATCACAAATCCACTTCTCACCAACATGGCACCCACAAGCATCTTAAACCATATTTAGTCTCAAAATGAAGACAATAACATGGTTATAAATTCACCTAATGTGATACAACTATCCTATTTACAACCTAAACACAATAATAGCTTCCCTAGAAAAAGAAATAAAGTTCTTAAATGACATTTACTCTTCTCCTTGATAACTTGTATCTGAAAAACTATGATGTTCCTGTGATTTTAACAATACTTAAATACTATCATATAGAGGCAAAATATCTTTTGTTACATAACAGAATAAGAGAGGGAAGAAAACAAAGGCATTTGCTATATATATAGACATATACATATATAATATATGCACACAGAATATTCATAACAAAACAAAAAGAAAATGCTCATGATGTTATAGTCCTCATTTTGACATAATTCATGTGGTTGTAGATAGGATTTATAATTACCTTCTTTCACTATCCATTTTGCATATTCTTTGCTTTCCACAAACACCTTTGCTGATCATGGTTCTTTACCTGGTGGGTGAACCGAACCTTCATTTCTGAAAGTTCTGGGCAAGCTGGGCTCGGTGGCTCAGCCTGTAATCCCACGCCTTTGGGAGGCTGAGGTGAGTGGATTGCCTGAGCCTGTGGGTTCGAGACCCGCCTGGGCAACTGGGCAAGACCTCATCTCCACAATAAATCAAAAATTAGCCGGGCACGGGAGCACGCGCCTGTAGTTCCAGCTACTTGGAAGGCTGAGGTGGAAGGATCGCCGGAGCCCAGCAGGTCGAGGCTGCGGTGGCTGGGAGTGGCTACTGCACTCCAGTCTGGACGACAGAGTGAGACTACATCTCAAAAAAAAAAAAAAAGAAAAAAGAAATGTCTCGGCCATTAGTATTCCTGCCTGGATTGAGTTGTTTTTTCCCATTGATTGATCATAGGGCATAGTAATACTGATAAGAGATTCCTTAAGGTATCTCCTATATTCCAGACATACTCTTCCTTACCTCTATTGTGAAGTAGTGGTCCAACTTCCCATATTATTCAGAATTGATCACCCCAGCTCTTTCAGTCACTCTTTTCTTTGCTGGTGGATTCAGAGGCATAACAAGTCCAGAGTTACTGAGTGGCTGTCTTAACTTTCAGTTCAATAGAATCCTTGTTCTGTCTCCTACTAGACACACTCTTCCCTTTGGAACTAAGACCTCTAGACCAGAAGAGCATAAGGTCATGGGAATAGGAGGCAAAACTTTGCTAGTAGGTCACTGGGAGTAACAGTAAGTGGTACCACTCCCATTTTGACCCCTTGATTCCTGGATCCTTAAATCTTGGTTGTAGAAGAAATAGCCATATAAAGATGAACCTTTACCCAGCCCTGAAAGGCATTGCCACCTGACTGGTGCTATAACTGAGTCTTCAAAAGGCCATCCATGATAATTCTATCATGCCAGTAGCTTTGAGATGAAGGGAAACACGGTAAAACCAGCATATTCCATGAGCATGGACCCACTGTCATACTTTATTTGCTGTGAAGTGAGTTCCCTGATAAGAAGCAAGGTTGTTTGGAATACCATGACAGTGGAAAAGACATTCTGTAAGTCCATAAATGGTATTTTGGCAGAGCACTTCACTCAAGGAAGGCAAATTCACATCCAAAGTAAGTAGCTAGTCTAATAAGGACAAAATATTGCCCCTTCCATGATGGAAGCAGTCCAACGAAATCAGTCTGTCATCAGGTGGCTGACCAATCACCCCCTGATAACGGTTCCATCCAAAAAACTCACTGTTGCTCTCTGCTGCTGGCAGACTGGTGGTGGTAGTAGCCAGGCCAGCACTGGTGAGGGGAAGTCCATGTTGCTGAACTCATTCATAACCTCCATCCCTGCCACTGTGGCCACTTAGGGTCCATTGGACAATGACAAGGGTGACTGGAGAAAGAGTCTGAACGATATCCACAAAGTAGGTCATCCATCCACTTGATTATTAAAACTTTCGTCTGATGAGGTCGTCCTTTGGTATGCATTCACATAGGACACAAATATCTTCACGTTTTTTGCCCATCCAAAGAGTTCTATTCACATATTTCACATATCTCTTCCCCAAAATTTATTGTTACCAATTCTCCAATCATATTCTTTTCAAGCCCTTATCTAGCCAAATCATGGGCCATAGCTCACAAACTGACATATAATCGCACATCTGGCCATTTCTTCTTTCAAAGTGAACAACCAAGTACATTGCTCAAAGTTCTGCCCACTGGAAAGATTTTCTTTCATCACTGCCCTTTAACCATTTCCCAGAAAAGAGCTGTAGTGCTACAGCTGTCCACTTTTGGGTGGTGCCTGCATATGATGCAAAACCACCTGTAAACAGACCCAACTCTTCCCTTCCTCTGTCAATTGATGGTAGAGAACTCCCCATAAGGTACAGGTACAGGCAGGGAGAGAGAAGGCAGTGGCAGTGTAGCAGACATGGAAACTTATTTCTCACATTTCTGGAGGCTAGGAAGTTCAAGATCAAATTGCTGGCAGAGGTGACATCTGGTAAAGGTCCATGTCCTGATTTATGGATGACACCTCCTCCTTGCTGTATCCTCACATTGTGGAAAAGATAGGAACCATTTCCTGGGGTGATCAGCCAGCCATCTGGTGGCAGACTGATTCTATCGGTTACTTCCATCATGGGAGGGGCAGTACTTTGCCCTTACTAGAATAGATACTTCTTTTAGATGTGGATTTTCCTTTTAGGCCACTCTTTCATGTAACTTACTTGTGCCTTCATGGTTTGCTCAGGCAAAATATAACACTATCATTTGATGATGGAGTGCTGCTGTGCATGCCCAGCATTGTGGCTTGGTGGTTGGATAACACCCAGTTCATGATGGGCAGCTCAGGATACATGGTAACTTGGTAGACCATGGTTAAGCATTCTGTCTCTTCTATGACAAAGTAGTAAGCCCAAAGAGAAAGAGAAGGAGAGGGAGGGGGGGAGGGGGAGAGAGAGAGAGAGAGAGAAGCTCGTTATCCATACAGAATGGCAGGGGCTTTGCTTCAAAATCCTGAGGCCCTGCTCTGCAGTTAACCTATAGGAACCTGCCTAGTGCTCCAAAAAAAAAAAAAGCATCTCTATCTGCACCTCATACTTCAGACACCATTGGATCTGATGGATCCTATGGCCCAAGCAGCAATGCAGCTTACATAGCAGCCTGTAGCTGTTGCAGAGACTTCTCCTGTCCTGGGTCCCACTAAAAACTAGAGATCGTTTAGGTCATTCAGCAAGTAGTCTAAAGTAACACACTAGGAAATGAGGAATACAAAAAGGACCACTAGATGTTGTGCCTCTTTTTGATGAAGGGATAGTAGGACAGATGCTACAACATATCCTTCACCTTAGGAGAGATATCTCAATAAGCCCCACGCTACTAGATCCCTAGAAATTTCCCTGAGGTAGAAGGTCCTCAAATTTTGTCAGCTTTATTTTCTATCCTATAGCACACAGATGTCTAACTAGTCTAGAGTAGTGCTGTTCTTGCTCACTAGGTCCAATCAGCATAAGGTCACCAATGTAATGAAACAATGTGATAGCTAGTGGAAAGGAAAGGCAATCAAGATCCCTGCTAACCAAATTATGACATAAGGCTGGAGAGTTAATATACCCCTGAGATAGGACAGTGAAAGTATATTGCTGGCCTTGCTAACTGAAAGCAAATTGCTTCTGGTGGATCTTACAGCAAATATGAATAAAAGTGCATTTGCTAGATCAATAGCTATGCACCAGGCATCGAGGGATGTGTTGATTCGCTCAATGCAATAAATACTACAACAAAACTACATCTGGTACAGCAGCTGCAATTGGAGTGACCCCTTGACTAACATATGAAAATCCACTAAGATCATTCTCTAAGGTCCATCTGTCTTTTACTCAAGTCAAATGGAAGAGTTGAATGGAAATGTGGTAGGAATCACCACCAGCCCTGCATCTTTCAAGTCCTTAGTAATGGCACTAACCTCTGCAATTTCTCCAGGGATGCGGTATTGATTTTGACTCACTATTTTTGTGGGTAAACACAGTTCTATGACTTTCACTTGGCTTTTCTCACCATAGCAGCCCTCGCTCCATGGGTCAGGGAACCAATGTGGGGATTCTGCTAGGTAATAAGTATGTCTTTGCCAATTATGCATTCTGGCACTGAAGATATAACCCACTGGACCCACTGTGAGATGAACCTGAACTAAAACCCTATTGGGTTTTATAACCTGTATAAGCTTCTACTTTGATTGGAGGGTCACAGTAACATCTTGGGTTTTCTGGAATCAATGTTAGTGAATGTAGACTCAAAGCCTTGAGGACTTTTCAAAGTCAGTGAAAAGAGAAAGCCTATAAGAGATATATAAATAAATAAAGTCAGATGGACAAGAGCCCCAGAAAATATGGTGTCATGGACAGAAGCATCTTAGTCCGTTTGTGCTGCTGAAATACCATAAAAAATAGTGCCAAAAATACAAAAACTTATTTCTCACAGTTCTGTAGGCTATGAAGTTCAAGATCAAGTAGCTGGCAGAGTTGATGTCTGGTAAGGGTCCATTTCCTGATTTATAGATGACACCTCCTCCTCACTGTATCCTCACATGGTGGAAAAAAACAAGCAAGCTTCCTCAGGTCTCTTTTATAAGGGTACCAATCCCAACCCTGAGAGTTTCTTCCTTGTGATCTAACCACCTTCCGAAGGTCACCTCCTAATACCATCAACTCTGGGGTTAGGATTTCAACATATGATGTCTGAGGGATGTAAATATTCAGACCACAGAAAGAAAAGAGGAGAAGAAGAAGCATGTGTCCTGTATCATAAAATTCAGCTTAAAATTAAAATAAGAACAGAATCAACGACCATTCTATTTCCGATTTAGAAATGCAAAGTGAAGCAGGGTTAAGAGGTTATTAGATTGAAATATATTGAGGAGTATGACCTGAGAAAACGGCATACATGACTTGTTTGAAAAATTTAACTATAAAAAGGTGAAGAAAAAAGGACTTGACCTACAATTCAAGACATGTGGAGTCAAGAAAGAATTTCTATATTCTAAATCAGGAGATTTGTGTGAATTTAAATGCAGTGGGAAGGAATGCAACCCAGTATGGAGGTTGGACACACACATAAAAAGTAAGGATATAAAGCCTCACAGGTACAGCATGATTAGGAATAATCAATTACTACTAACATTATTGAGAGTTCACTATTTGTCTTTTAAGCATGACATGCACCGGTTCATTTAATTTTCAACCAACCTGATGAGATAAGCACTGTTATTATATCCATTTTTATATGTGCCATAATTGGGACACAGGAGAACTAACTATCTCTCCCAACATCACAGTGGTAGAGCAGGTGGTCTGGATCCCAAGCTGCATTCTCTAAACATCTATACTGACAGGTGGAGGGAAAACAAAAGGTCAAAAGGACATAGGATAGGAAGGCAAATCAGACCTGGAGGTGGCACTAAACTAAATTTGCATGTTGCCCATCTTATTCACTCCAGTAAAGAACCCAGAGAAAGCTTCTGAGCTCAGCGCTACTCAAAAAGAATTTAAAACCACGTGTAATAACTAACTTTATTTTTTTATTCAAGCATCTATTTAGCAGTGATTTATTGAGCTCCTACTATATAACAGATACTAGGAATGCTCTAGGAATAGAAAATGAGCAAAGTTGACATGATATCTTAATGTCCTACCTTACTGTGTTTGTTGTATTTGTCAACTCGGGCCACTATAATAAAATACCAGACTGGGTGGCTTAAACTACAAATATTTATTTAGTCCCAGATCAAAGTACATCAGGTGAGGGCATTCTTCCTCTTCAGGAGACAGCTACCTTCTCACTGAGTCCTCATGTGGGATACAAATATTGAGCTCCTTGGTGTCTCTTCTTGTAAGGACACTACTCTTATCATATCATAGTCCTGCCCCTATGACCTCATTTAACCTTAATTACTTGTGTAAAAGCCCTGTCTCCACATTTAATCACATTGAGGGTTAGGGTTTGAACACATATATTTGGGGGAACACAATTCAGTCTATAACACTTTTTATCTTTTAATTCCCACGAAGACCCTGTATGATAATAGCAATAGTTATTATTAATTTCTAGAGCTCATGCATTAAGCCAGTGAGACTTTATCTATAACAGAGCTACAGGACAGGATTGACACTCCATATCAGCATTCTTTTACGGCAATGTAATCTGTCTCCCAGAGAGTTCAGGGCTGTGTCATAAGACAGGGAAGAAGAGAATCCAAAAAAAGAAAGAGGAAGCATCCTCTTAGTTTTGTCCTTCTCATGTTATATAATCCAATTGTCATTGCTTTTTTAATGTCTCTCTAAGAAAGAGTTCTATTTTGTCCATGACTAATTTTAACCTTTCTTAGAATTTGTACACAGATTTCTAGTCAAACCTCTCCCCATTTTAACTTTTTTCTTCTGAGTCTGTCTACTTTGTTACTCAGAAAATCAGTTCTCTGCAAACATCTAATCACAGACATTCTGTCGCCAGGCCTTTCTGAGAGCTGGCACAGAGGTCTTAGAGGGCACCTATACTTAGAGCCTATTTGCTAAATTTTATGGAACATGTTTTGAGATGCGGGATTACAATAGTTGACAAGTGATATTCAAGAGCACAAAATCAATTTTCAATGTATTATAAATGGGTAATTACATTTCCATTAAGTTTATAGGGTATTTATTTCCATTTTGGAAACATGAATTCCTAGTTTTATTTCTAGATGATCTATAAATAACTTCAAATATGCTTATTAATGTTTTGTTTTGGGAGGCATAAAATAGATAACATAGATAACAAGGTATTTGACTTTCTTAGCCAAATAAAAGAGTTTTTTCCAAATCCAGATAATCTCATATTACTTTGGTAGCTGTATGCAAATCAGGCAATTTAGACACAATGTCTGAAGGAAATGGTGGCTTACTAAGGAACCTCTGTTTGTAGTTTGAATGTTCAGTGTGTTCTCCCTCCAATTAAAGTACAACACTGAAAAGGGACATGTCCCTTGTATCACTCTATGTTAGAAATCAATTGCTTCTGAAAAACAATAAAAATAGTCTGAGTGAAAACTTTCTATTGAAGCAGCTAGGTGTATTTTATGAAGACAAATAAATTCCAAATTTTTAAAATTTACCACGCACAGTATATCTTTGGAATAATATGAGTATCTTCATGGTAAGAAATTCTGTTAGGGGTCAATCAGCTGCCCTCAAATAGTTTAAGATAGTCAATAAAAACTCAAAATAGAAAAGGTCAGTGATTGAAGTTAGCTACTTAAAATGGCCTAATCTACAACAAAACCATTTTATTTTCCGATACCAAACTTCTTAAATAGGCCCACTCACTAAACCAGTTAAATGTTGATAAATAATTTAAAAATCAACTTTACTGTATACTAGTCCTATCGAACAGAACATTCTGCTCTGTATCTGTACTATCCAATATACACTACATGTGGTGAGTGAACAGTTGGAATTCAGCTATTGTTCCTGAGGCACTGAATTCTAAATTATATTTAATTTTAACTAATTTCAAATGAAATTGTCACGTGGTTAGTGATCACTATATTGAGTTCCACAGTTGTGTATAGTTTGCAAAGTTATTGTAAAAAGAGATACAAACTGAAAAACTTTAAACACCAGAAATTTCTTATCTCATAGGTTTGGAGGCTAGTTGTCTGTAATCAAAGTGTCAGTAGTGCCATGCTCCCTTTAAAACCTACAGGAGATAATCCTTTCTTGCCTAGCTTCTGGTGTTTGCCAACAATCTTTGATGTTTCCTGGTTTGTAGATGCCACATTCTGGGTGTCTCTGTGATATGATCTGAATGTCAGTGTCTCTCCAAAATTCATGTGCATAAATTCCAACCCCTAAGGTGATGGTATTAAAAGGTGGGGCCTTTGAGAGGTGATTAGGTCATGACCGCAAAGCCCTTATGATTGGGACTGAGGCAGGCTAGTTAGTTTAGGCATGGGGGAAATGGAAAATTACTATGCCTGAGGTTAAGAGGTTAAAAAACTTCCTGTGATTTGTAACTAGTATGAGACCAACACAAACTTTCTTGGCTTGTAACTGACATGAAATTGACACACAATAAAACTAAATAAAAGCCAGCATTCCCTACCTTTCTTGCATCTCTCTCTTGGAGACCACTCACAGTCTCCTCTCTCAAGTGTAGTACTTTCTGTTCAAGTTAAAGCTTCCCTTGCTTTCTGTGACTCATCCTTGAATTCTTTCCTGCAATGGAGTCAAGAGCCTGATCCTGGTATGGGTCAAGGATTGCAGCTCTCTGAAAGAGACTTCCAACTCCTCAAAGAGTCAGTGAAGCAGTGCACCGAGCCTAAATGGGGAGCACTGTCTCTCTCTCTTTCTCACTGAGGTGATACTCCCCAAGTCCACCATCATCAAGACTAGTGCCCTTATCAAAGAGACCCCAGAGAACTGGCTTGGCCCTTCCAAGTGAAGACACAACAAGAAGACACTATCAGCCAGAAAGTAGACCCTCACCAGACACCAAATCTGCCTTGATCTAGCACCTTCCTGCTTCCAGATCTGTGAGAAATAAATTTTTGTTGTTCACACCTCCCTAGTTTATTATATTTTATTATTGCAGCTAACATTCTGTAACAAAATTTTCTTCTTCTTACAAGCACACCAGTCAGATTAGGGTTCATCCTACTCCTTTATGACTTCATCTTAACTAATTATATTTGCAATAACCCTGTCCAAGTAGGGTCACATGCTGAGGTATTAGGGGTTAGGATTTCAACATGTCTTTTTCAGAAATAGAATTCAAACCATAAATCTATGTGTTTTTTTTTTAATTAAAAGCTGAATAAAAAAATTTTTCTTAAGTTATTATCATTAAGCCTGCTGAAAGTCTCACATTTTGACTTTAGGTCTATAATCTCCTTAGTTTGAACTTTAATTTGTTTTGAAAAAATTTCAATTGAGACAGTTGAAACAAAGAAAATTTAGTTCAAAAAAAAATTTCAGTACAAAAGGTATAATACATATCTTAGGATAATTCAAATTAGTAAGATGTTTTGGCATTTAAGGACCCAAACAAACAAACATAAGACTGTTTTTAACTTTTAAAATGTTTAAGTGAAACTTAAACCTCCCCTCTTGGGTTCCCTGAACCTGTTGCTGCTTTTCCCTACATCAGAACTTGGGAATAAAAATGTTTTACATCTAAATAAATTTGAGAAACTCTGATTTAAACAATGTTTCTTTACTGCAGAACTTATCAGAAATATTATTAGTTAATACTCATTGTGAGCTTCCAAGATCTTGATATAACATGAGGTATTTCCCAAACCTTTTTAGTACAGAACAGATTTCTTGAGTTTTTTTGTTTTGTTGTTGTTGTTGTTTATTTTGTCTTGGGATTTTGCCTCTCACACAATACAGTTGGGGAAACGCTATGCTAAATGTTCAACTAACCTTCAGCCTATCTCATATTTCACTCTACTCTTCTTACTGTTGTTATCTTTTCAACATTCTTTTGCCCAGGATATAAACTTAACTCAAAAAGTATCAAAATTTTAGAATTAAAAAAATCCTTCCTCCTCACATATTTTATATGCAGCCAATAATAAAATCTTATTACATCTTTCAAATTACACTTTACATTCATTTCCTTTCATTCCTTCAGCCTTTATCAGGAATAGAAATCTAATGCAACTGTTTCACAGTTTCATAGTTATGTTGTTTACACCCATTTCTATATAATTCAATCTGTCTAAACTAATTTTTAAGTACTGCAATCATCACATTGAAGGATAAAGCAGTATTTTGTTAAACTTTGATGAAAAATAATTAGATTAGCTACTGTTAACTAACTGTTCATTAAATGCCTAAGATTACCAATTATTGCTTTGTCAACCCTTGATTTATTTTCAAATTAGAGTGGAACAAAGGCAGTCCATGCATCTGGCTTCGAATCAAACACTTCCCAGGAAATCACAGAGACCCAAATAGATTTTTCTATCTAATTTTGACTTTTGTTTGCCAGAACTATCAGTGATTCCCACCTACAGCAACAAACCCGCATTTCTTCTCATGTCTTTTTTCTCTCTTGAACTCCAGGGCTCTATGGAGCTGGTATTATATGGCAATCAGCTACACTTGGATTCATTTCTCTGACTGTCCTCTCTTACAATTATTTAATTAAATAATTCTCCAAAGGATTTTAGTCGCCATGTCTTCAGGGTTGCTTTTCTCATCTCTAAAAAAGAAAGGTCAGTTTGCCACAGTTAAATCATGTGGTTGTTTATCCATGGTAAGTAAAAGTTTTTTCAGGGCAAACTTACAATAAGCTTACCTACCTCTCACTAGAAAAATAGTGTATCATATATATATATATTTGTTGTTGTTGTTGTTGTGGTTGTTTGTTTGTGAGTCGGAGTCTCACTCTGTTGCCCAGGCCTCACTGCAGCCTCGACCTGCTGGGCTCAGGCAGTCCTTCTGCCTTAGCCTTCCAAGTAGCTGGCACTACAGCTGGCTAATTTTTATTTACTTATTTATTGTAGAGACATGGTCTCACCAAGTTTCCCAGGCTGGTCTTGAACCCCTGGACTCAGGTAATCCTCTCTCCTCAGCTTCCCAAAGTGCTTTTTCAATAGAAAATAAATAGAATTACAGGCTTGAGCCGCTGTGCCCAGCCTCCTATATTTTTATATAATGCATAAGTGTATGTCACAAAACTTCTCTTAGCAGCATTTCTGTTCCCTTCTAATAGGATTTTTATCCTCAATAAGGAGACATATTATTGGGGATCTACTAGTTACTGACAACTGAAATTAAAACAGTTGAGGCAGAAATAATTTGATAAAGGTTTTTTGCAAGGCAAATGTGATGATGATCCAGGAAGATACACCAACAGAGTGGGAGATTTCCGGAGTCTGTCACAAGTTGAACGGTTTTTATAGGAAAGTTTAAAAGAAGAGAGGAAGACTCCTTGAACCAGAGTGGTCCTCTCTTCATTGGAGGGTACAATACAGAAGTTACAATTACTGACTACAGATTACATTATGTGGGCTAATGATGTCTACCTGCAAGACAATCAGTGGAACTTCATGCCTCAGCTAATCTTAAAATAAATCAGTGTCCTATTTAGTGTCTGCAGGTTATACATTGACTAGTATATCAAGAATTTGAGAAATTTATGCTAAGATTCTTTACTCAGAGACAGAATATCACCATGCAGTCACAAGACCTCTCCAAGGCAGATTAATTTGGAAGCCTGCTCACTGTTAAATGCTATCTGAAGGTTATCATTCCTAAGATTAAAAAAAAAAACTTTGCCCTTTTAGTTTAATGATATAATCAAGACTTAGATCTTTTAATCTTGCATTGCAATCTCATTGCCCATGTTTATAGTTCTAGTTACTATGGTGGATGCTGGTGAGGCTGTGCCAAGTATAAAGCCAATGACTTTAAGATACACCAAATGAACTATGGTTCCATGGCAGTTTGCATGAAGAAAAGTGATAGAAAAATGGACTCATTACAGTGTATATCGTATTACTGGGAAATTGAACCCTGATAAACTATACCATATTCATCCTACAGGTTGAATTGCCAAATCACTTCACTTTAATAGCACCAAAAACATTTTTCTGTTCCCAAATGCAGTACTAATTGAATGAGATGACTAACCAGAGTAGATTTAATTAACACTACACTGCTAAATTTATCTTCAAGGAAACAAAACAACAGCTTTACAGAGTTACCTAGTACTGTCTCTCTCATTAGCATTAGCTTTTGTGATTACTCACTGGATTTGGTTATCCTGAAGTAGTAACAACCACAAAAATATTAAGCATCTCAAAGGCATTAATAGTGGTGAATTATGGAAACGCAACTTTTTTTGGAGTCAGAGTCTCACTCTGTCACCCAGGCTGGAGTGCAGTGGCACGCTCACAGCCACCACAGTGTTGAATTGCTGGCCTCCAGCAATCCTTCTACCTCAAGCCTTCCAAGTAGCCAGAACTATGGGCATACACTATCATGCCCAGCTAATTTTTTAATATATTGTAGAGACAAGGTCTCACCAAGTTTCCCAGGCAGGTCTGAAACTCATATTCAGGTAGTCCTCTCGCGTCAGCCTCCCAAATGCTAGGATTACAGGATTGCGCCACCGTGCCTGGCTGAAATACTTTATGTGAACAAGTGCATAGAAGCAGATTGAATAGTGGACATCATCAGAAGCTATGTCTCCCTACTCTAAACCCAATACCTCTAACTGACTTTTAAAAACGATATCATCCATCATATTAAATTAACATTACTGCTTTATGGCTTATTTTATATTAATGTACAGATTTGTTTAACTTTTATATTTGTGTAGGAACTAAAAACACAAACTTTTGTTCCTGTTTTTACTATTTAAGCATATTCATGATAAAAATTATATCTATGCCAGGAATAGTGGCTCACACCTCTACTCTCAGAGCTTTGGGAAGCCAAGGCTGAAGGATTACTTGACTGGGAGTTGAGATCACTCTGGGCAATATAGCAAGACTAAGACGCTACAAAAATGTTCTTTAAATATTAGCCGGCAGGGTGATGAATGCCTGTAGTCTCAGGTTGAGAGGCTGAGGTGGGAGGATCCCTTGAGCCAAGGAGTTTGAGGCTAGAGTGGGCTATGATGTCACCACTGAACTACGGCCTAAGCAACAGAACGAGATCCTGTCTCCAGAAAAAAATTATATATACAATATTTTTTTCCTCTTTTACAGGAGTATGTCATATAAGTTTCAGAAACATTGTTCTGCAATTTTCAGTTTTGATATAATCTGTTTGTGAAAGACCTTGATATCTCAAGCTGCAGTTTTATCAGAAGAAAACTTTTAAACAAGGCATTAAAATAGTTTCAAACAGAGATACCTCTGCATGTTTGGCCTTCACTAGGTTCTATAAAATCCTCTTCTCAACACCACTGCATTTATTATTTTTATAAGACTGGGAGGAAAGAAAGAAGAATTAAAACATTTAAACATTTCATTTGTAAGTCTGAAATTACAGCCCTCCTACTCATAATGCTCTGTGTTCACTTACAGTAAAGTCCTTAGGAGGCCAGGTGTGGTGGCTCACACCTGTAATCCCAGCACTTTGGGAAGTGGAGGCAAGAAGATTGCCTGAGCCCAGGGGTTTGAGACCAGCCTGAGCAACTTAGTGAGACCTCGTCTCTACAATGAATTTAAAAACAACAACAACAAACTGGCCGTGTGTGGTGGCAGGTGCCTGTAGTCCCAGCTACTCAGGAAACTGAGGCAGAAAAATCGCCTAAACCCAAAAAGTTGAGGCTGTGGTGGCCGTGAGTGTGTCACTGCACACCAGCTTGGGAGACTCTGACTCGAAAAATAACAAAACAAAGAAAAGTCCTCAGGAGACAAACTTTGAAATTAAAAAAAAAAAATTATGAATCTGAAAGAAATGTGTGTGCGGTTTTCACATATCAATGAATATGTGGAACAGAAATCAGAAAGATGCTGAAAAAGCCTACCATTGTTTAGAAACAATAGGATGTGTCTTTCCCTATCTGATGGTGCTTTTTAGAAACCTGTAAGCTCTTTTCTTTCTTGCTCGCTAGAGGATTTCTGCTGCTGATGGCCTTTTAACTCTTTCAGCTCCCTCTTGTGTCCTCTCTGTGGAATTCACTTATGTAAATGTGGTATCAACCAGTTGGACTCCAAAGTGATCAGTTACTATTTGATGACTGAATGACCCTTTCCTGAGATCAGTCCCTGTTGGCATCCAGATAAATTCAGATTTAAATTAATCTTATCCTTTTGTGTTCTGTGAATTCTTTCCTTATTGATCAATTAAATGGTGACATAAATTTTTACCTAGTTTGAGTAGGTAAAGGAGTATGTAAATGTGAAAGCTGACTCTTCAATTTGTTTCTCATTAAACATTTGCTCTTGAATTAGAAGAATTTGTAACGATTTATCAGAGGTGAAAAATTATTTCATAAACCATATGAAACAATGACATTAGCCTTTGCTAATGTGTTTTCTCTATTGTATGTAAGACTCTACTTCCTTCTTCCTCCCCAGGGGCCAGATCTAACTTAAAAGGAGGCACTTCTAATTAGAAACTTTTAAGAATATTTTTACCTATCTGGGTTAGGAATTTTTTAAACTTGTATACATAATGTACTTATGTATCTCAAAATTCTACATTTATAAGACTTCCTTTAAAGTCTGGTTGGAATCATGCCGTAATTCCAAGTAAATTAATGAGAGGAGGTATGTATTAAGTACCCTCTCTGTACCCACAGTGGAATAGGTAAATGCCAAATAAATTCTGTATTTAACCGAGCATGTGGAGAGATGCTTAAGTGGGGTGGAGATGGAAAGCATATGGAACTTTCCAATCAGAAGCAAGGAGGGAGGGAATCAAGGTAGGGGTGGCTGCAAGGTGAGACTGCAGCTGGGGTCAGGTATATTCTGCTGAGGTTTTATCCTGTGGCTATTTGGGTGTCAATTGAAGCAGGAAAGTGAACCATCTGTAAGTGGATATGGTTTTAGAAAGAGTATGCTGATTAGCAAGGGGAGATAGTAAATAAAAGAGAACCTGCGAGGTCACTGTAATAATTTAAGTAAGATGGCTCAACCTGGTAATCCCGCGTCTTTGGGAGGCTGAGGTGAGTGGATTGCTTGAGCCCACGGGTTCGAGACCCGCCTGCGCAGCGAGACCTCATCCCTACAATAAAATCAAAAAAAATCAGCCAGGTATGGTAGTGCATGCCTGTAATTCCGGCTACTTGGAAGGCTGAGGCGGAAGGATCGCCGGAGCCCAGCAGGTCAAGGCTGCGGTGGCCGGGAGCGGCCACCACACTCCAGTCTGGCCGACAGAGTGAGACTCCTACTCAAAATAATAATAATAATAATAATAATAATAATTTAAGTAAGAAATGCTGAGACCCTGAGTTAAGGTTGTGGCAGAGATGAAAGTTAATTGGCAAGTAGGCTCTGAAAACTTACTGAATATGGCAAAAAGAGACATGGAAGGACTGTGACTTCAAGATTTTTAACTTTAAGTATGTGACAAATGAAATACTGCATCATCCTCCGTCTTTCCTTCTTTTTCTTTCTGTCTCTTCCCTCCTTTCTTTTTTGTTTCATATTTTAGCTATTTATCCTAAAACATAGTAGTATCAAGACTGACAGAATTGCCTCATGTAAAATCTTCTCATGACTTTTCTGTACTCTTTATATATTTGATAGCTGCATGATTTATTTTTCTTGTACTTTATTTTAACAAACATTCACTTTGTCAGATGCTGGTTTGTCTCCTCTTTTAAAGTGCTTTTTTGTATATATCAAGTGATATAAATCCTTGACAATCTGGTAAGGTAGTGTTCAGGGTGAGATGCCCTTGGAAAAGCCTCAATTGGAGAGTGACAATCCTTGAGCCACCTGAAGTTACAAACCTGCTCCCTGGAGGGGCTCTGGGCTGCCAGGGGGCTTTCCTTGACCTACTCCTGAGAAAGTGTAGCTGTGCTGTGTAGCTGTGCTGTGTACTCCTGAGAAAGTGTAGCTGTGGATATTTTAATTAGCACAATAATCCGAATGTTTTCACACCCATTTAGAAACTAACAGAGACACATAGCAACTGTTGGCCACTGCAAATTAAGTGGCTTTAGAAGTAATCTAAACAAAAAGCAGAATTGGGAAATTTCAATCTGTTTCAGCAATTTAAAGATTGCTGCTGGCAAGTTCTAGGACCCTAGTCAGAAAACAAGCACCAGCAGCACTCTGGAACAAGGTAGAAGGACTGTTCCCCACCCTTTGTTATTCTCCCTCAGGCTGCTGAGCACTGACTTTCAAAGGAGTATTTTTAGCAAGAGAGGTAAGACAACCTCCTAATTGCAACTTGTAGGAAAACACCGTGATCAGAGCTGAGTTAAGGATACTTTTTCCAGGAAGGCACAGTTGTGCTGGGTAAAGCCCAAGTTTAATGACTGAGTATCCTTCAGAGAATCTCTTTTATTTGTTTGTTTGTTTGTTTGTTAATTTTTACTCCAGAGAACATGCATATGCTCTGACTTTTGGACCTGTTATGAACTGACCCACACTGCAATTCACCCACCTACATGGGAGTTCTCACAAGGAGAGTCCTGGTACCTGACCTTCCTCCATGTTGTTCAAACAAAAAGTGAAAGATCCATTTGGCCACAGGCTGTAGAAACAAAAAAGGGGGAAGGATTTAGTAGTACAATATCTCCTACTGGATTAACCATTGTATAAAAACACTTTTCCCCCCCTACTTGTCTTTCTTATCTATGATTTCAAAGTTAAAAGACAACCTTATTAAACAAAAATATTATCACATAAAAATAATGTTTTTATTATTTTTATAGTAAAAAATAAAAGGATACTCAGCCATACACTTGGGTAATGTTAGAATATTACCGGATAAATGATAGATATAAACATAATACATGTAAATATGCAATAATAGCTTTCTTGTATTAGTCTGTGGGTCCTTTTGATTACTTTGCATGGTATGTTAAGTGATTTATACAGCTGAACTCTTTTACATTTTTTCACACACACAAGCATTTCTTATTGGCTTAAAAATCTCAAACAGAAATTTGCAAATCTTTCACTTTTTAAAATGTCCTCGCTTTCTTCTCAAATATATTTATTATTTACTGGTCCATAAGAAATGATTAAATTAGCATGTTATAGCAGCATAGCTTTAAAATATGCCCTATTATAAATTCGAAAAGTACACATATAACTCTAAGAATATTAATTAAAAATAAAATTAATTTGTATGTTTTTGTCATTCAAATATACAGTCCCAGAGCAAGATACTTTATTTAAGGTTCAAATAAGTTGGTAAAATTTTATTTTTCAAAACATTTCATTTTTCAAATGAATTTGCCATATATATGTGGCACAAAATTCAAAAACTGCAAAGGAGAATGAGAATAAAGCAAAAAAAGTCAAATGGAAGTATTTTGATACATTATTGAAATATATTTAATATTGCATTAAAATATGATGTTAATGGTTACATATTTTCTGTAAGAATTTGTGGTTAGAACTAAGGAAATTGCTTATGCTTTAGCAAAAAGCAACTAATTTGAGAAGCCTCAATGTTAGTTGATTTTTAAATTATCACTGGATATTTTAGTGGACTTGCATGTCACTTACATATCTTGCTAGCTATTCATTGTAGTAGATTCCGTTATTATTGATGAATATTGACTCCTTCCTCTCCCCCCACTGCATTGGTGGACTACCCCCTGACTTTGGACTTGGCCATGTGACTTGCTTTGGTTGATGTGACATTAAGAGGATGCAGTGATCAAAGGCTGAAAAGCACTTGCACAATGGTGTTTGCTTTCCTGCATTTCTTCTATCCTCATGAGATCAGAGTTAGACTGCAGGAAAAATGAGCATGTCTGCCTCTGAGAGTTGCTCCAGGCAAGTTCAGCCAACCCCAGACACATAAGAAATAATAAATAATTGTTTATGGAGGTGCTGAGTTTGGGCTGGCTTGTTACACAGCATTATTTTGGCAATAGATAACAAATACAACCACCAGTAAGAAATGCAATGAACAGACTGCCTTGGTTTGAATTCCAGTTCTGTCATAATTAGCTATGTGATTGTCGAATATTTAGCTGCTTTGAACCCATTTTCACAGCCTGTCCAATTTGAAGCCTAAAGACAGAATGCTAGCTGGGGGTTCAGCTACTTAAGAGGCTGAGGTGGGAGGATCATTTGAGTCCAGGAGTTCGAGGTTGCAGTAAGCTATGATTGTGTCACTACACTCCAGCCCGGATGACAGAGTGAGACTTAGTCTCTCTAACAAAACAAAACAAAACAAAACAAACAGACAGAAGGCTCTCAAAAGAGAAAAATAACTTTGGACTAATTAGTAAATTTAACAATGTAGAAATTATATTGAGAGGTGAATGAAGACTGTAGGAGGATTTAATGGTAGTTACAAAAACAAGTAAATGGGGGGGAAAAGGCAATCATATTACCCTCATGAAAAAGCAAACGTTATATACAAAGAAGTACATCAGTACATCTTTGTAGTACATTACATGACTCAGCAGTAAACAGTCATAATAATATAGACGATGAATATTGATATAAATAAAAATTGTGTTATATCTAAATTTAAAAGGAGTGAGGGGACATTATATCTCAACAAGGGGGTACTCCAAATAAACTAGAATTGATAAAAAAGTGTGCATTCTTCAGTCACCTTCAAAGTACTCTCCTTTTGACACACTACACCGATCTAGATGCTTTTTCCACTGCTCAAACAGTTTTTGAACTCGTCAACTTTGATGCCTTTTAGTGCTTCTGCCATTTTTTGTTTCACCTCTTCCCCATCAGCAAAACATTTCTTTTTGAAGATTTTTTTGTCATCCAGGGAAACAAAAAAATCCATTAGTGGTGAGAATGGGCGAATAGGGAGGGTGGGGCATGGGGGTCAGGATGTTTTTCGTCAAAAACTGCTGAACACCATGGGCTGGTACGTTGTCATGGGGGAAGAACCAGTCACCTGTTTGCCACAACACAGAACGCTTCTTTAGCAAATTGTGAGGCAACCTGCTCAACACTTTCAGATAAAAAGCTTCGGTTCTGAGCCTGCAATCCCCGCACTTTGGGAGGCCAGGTGAGTGGATTGCCTGAGCCCGCCAGTTCCAGATCAGCCCGGGCAACTTGGTGAAACGTCATCTCTACAATAAAATTTTAAAAACTAGCCGGGCATGGTGGCGCGCACCTGTAATTCCAGCTACTTGGAAGGCTGAGGCAGAAGGATCGGTGGAGCCCAGCAGTGCAAGGCTGCGGTGGCCGGGAGCGTGCCACTGCCCTCCTGCCTGGGTGACGGAGGGAGGCTCCAACACACACACACACACACACACACACACACACACACACACATCTTTGATTGACCTTTGATGCGGAAGCACAACTTCCAAATGTACTGCAAGGAAGTACACCCTCCAAAAGATAACTCCGGGTTTTTTTTGCGGGGAGAGTCCCCTTCATATATCCTAAATATGGTTTGGGGGGGTTTTTTTCTTTTTAAAACACACATATTACTTCTTTCCCTAAACATTTCCAATAGCTCCCTTATTTCTTTGGTTTACTTAAAAATTCTTTACCAAGGCCTACAATACAATGCAAAGACCCATCTGGGCTCAGTCTTCCCTGCATTGTCTTTCTGTGTTTTCAGCTTCATCCAGCTTGCCCCATCCCTCCCTATCCAGACCTGACAGCAGCCCCTCCCGTACACACTTTGTTTATAGTGATATTATGAAAGATTTTATGGTGGTTAATATATTATGTGTAGATATAATGAATAGATTCATATTTATTTCTCTAGTGAATTATAAACATCTCCAAAAATGAAAACCACATTATTATTATTATTTGAGTCAGGGTCTTACTTTGTCACCCAGGCTGGAGTGCAGTGACACAATCATGCCCACTGCAGCCTTGACCTCCTGGGCACAGGTGATTCTTCTGTCTCAGTCTGCTGAGTAGCTGAGACTACAGGCATGCATCACCACACCTGGCTAATTTTTTTAATTTGTTAAATAAGGTCTCACTATGTTGCCTATTTTAGTCTTGAATTTTGGGACTCAAGCAATTTTCCCACCTTGGCATCCCAGAATCCTGGGATTACAGATATGAGCCACACATCATCTTTTTTTTTTTTTTTTTGTATCTTATAGCTCACACTACTGCATTGTCTAATGCTGGCAGTTGAAGAGGCTTTTCCATGAGAGAAGTGTCTGGCTTATAACTTTAACTTGTCTCTGAAAAGTCACATTTTCCCTTAGAGTTCTCTACTTGCTGTTGCCATCAGCATGCTAGCCTCAGAGTGCGAGCATATGGTTCTCCTTTTTTTTTTTTTTAATCTTTTTTTTTTTTTTTTTGAGTTGGAGTCTCACTCTGTCTCCCAGACTGGAGTGCAGTGGCCGCTCCCGGCCACCGCAGCCCCGACCTGCTGGGCTCCAGCGATACTCCCACCTCAGCCTTCCAAGTAGCCGGAATTACAGGCATGCGCTACCACACCAGGCCGATTTTTTGATTTATTGTAGAGAGGAGGTCTCGCTGCCCGGGCGGGTCTCGAACCCACGGGCTAAGGCAATCCACTCACCTCAGCCTCCCAAAGGCACGGGATTACAGGCTGAGCCACCGAGCCTGGCTGTTTCTCCCTTTAAGTACTTTGGTTAAATATGAACCACTGTCTCTTCCCGTTGATATCCCTCAATACATATGAGATTAGGCCAAGATATCCAAATAAGATTTTTTGGGGAATTAATAAAAGGAAAATAAATCCACAAAGTACCTTGAAACTATATAATTTGGGATACAGGGTGCCCCATGTTCTTTGAGCTCAAGGCCTTTTTTCCATGTGGAGGAACTGCCTGGCAGCCCATATCCAAGGACTAATATCTAAATCTCTTCCTCCCTAAAATACTCTAGAGAGAAAAGGACATGGATAGGGAGAGAAATTCCTTCTCCATCCTGTCCAAGGCCAACATTTCTAGTTCATTTCCTTTATAAGCCACTGACTCTTCTTTGGGGAATGACATTAAGAACGTTCATTCCTTCAATGGACACTCCACCCCGCCCCCAACATGGGACTGTGTCTTTATACTCTGCCTTCATCATAACATCCATATCAGAAAAGAGGCAAACCATGTAGTGATTAAAATACAGGCTATGAAGTAAAACCTGGATTCAAACCTTCACTCTGCCAGTCACAGCTATGTGGTTTGGGGCAAGTTACTAAATCTTTCTGGTGCCTCAACATTTTTGTTTTGTTTTGTTTTGTTCTGTTGCTTTTTCGTAAAATAGAAATAATAGCAGAGCCCACCTGATGGAGTCATGAAGCAAGATAACAGATGTCAAACACTTGCATTGGTGGTTAGGACATAGCAAGGACTTCTCATGTTAACTTGCTGTGATGCAGAGGTACAACTGCCATTCATTCAAAGAACATACATTTGGAGGAATATGAGGCCCAATTAGGCCAGTGATAATTTGGTAAATTATATTAAGGAAAGAGACCTCAAGATAAAGATCTACAAAGAGATCTGGTAACAGCAAGAGCTGTATTAGCTGGTTATCCAGCTGTGAAACATTTGCAGTAAATAAAAAGTAGTTTAACGTTTGCTGTTCATTTCACAGTAAACAAAAAGCAGTCAACTATTGCTGTTAATTAACCTTATCGTAAAGAAACATAACGCCACAATCAATCAGCCACTCCACAGACCTCTGGAAACTTCCTTTTGCAAACCTCCCCCAAAGACAATTCTTTAGCTCACGAAACTCTAACATCCCTCTTATAAAAGCACCCCTCTAGTCCCTGGTTCTTTGCAGAAGGCAAATAGCAAATGCTCTTGGATGCCTCTGCCCATTGCGCCCTTTGCAACATATCTTCCCCTTAATAAATCTACCTTTCTTAATTCATAACTATCTTGGTGAATACATGGACCCCTGCAACTCCGCCCATACCCAAGTCCGTTGCTACACACAGCAACACACAGGAGCTCTGTTCTCTTGCTAGAATACTGAGCATGGGAGACAGAATATAATTGTTAACTTGGAAGGGAAAATGAAGCCAGAGTGTAGCAGAAACTCGAATGACAGATGAGGTGATCCCCACACTGCTCTGCAAACACATATTTAGGAATCACGTGCCTTCATTCCCAATTCTTTCACCCCCTGTCCCCTTGTATCATCCCTCCTTAGAACGGAAAGCTACCAACCTTCCCTCTTTACCAGGATCTTTTGAAGTGCAGGTTTTACTTTAATCTTTAGTGGAGCTTCAGAGCCTTAGCGATTCATCCATCCTTTTTATTATGCCACAGCATTTTTGATCAAACAGAATTTGAGAAGACAAAATCTATCCTGTCAAACAGTAAACAAAGAAACCCTCATAATAGCCCAGTGTTCTCACATGGCCTCAAGCCCTAGGTGTCCTGGAATGCTCCAGATCTGTAGAAAGGCACTAAACTGTCTTGAATACAGAAAAGGGATAGTATAAGACAGGTTTGGCTCCTAAATGTATCTGTGCCTTATAGAGTCATGATTATACTGATTATTAGGTTTTTTAAAATGCTTTAATAGTATAGCCTGGAGGAGGGACCCACAAACTTTTTCTGTAAAGGGTCAGAGGGTAAATATTTTAGGCTTTCTGGGTCACACAGTCTGTATCTCAACTACTCAACTCTGCCATTGCAGGGGAAAGGAGTCAGTCATAGACAATAGTGAATGAATGGATGAGGCTATGTTACAATAATATGTTACTTACAAAAGCAGAGGTAAGCCAGATTTGGCCCAAGGGCCAAAATTTGACAAACACAGGCCTTGTATAATGTTTCTCAAACATTTGTCATGTCCATACCACGTCACTTTTTTTGCCAAATCTATAAACATATGTCATCTTATGTATTATAAAATTATTAAAGTTCACTCTATTTCTAAATAAATTTATTTTAAAATAAAAAATATTGCTACTGTAAGAGGAAAACTAGTATTAAATGATAACCTTGAACAAATAAATAAAATGTTAAAAGGAACTGGGCAATTGAAGTTTGCTAATTGAAATCTGAAGAAATGAGGTTTTGTTTTATTTTATTATTTGTGTGTGTGTGTGTGTGTGTGTGTGTGTGTGTGTGTGTGGAGCGTGCGTGTGCGCGCGCACACACACACATGCCCAGGAGGAATGAAGGACAGGAGGAATGAGGGACACAGAAAGTTGAGAAAGCAGAATTTATTGAGAGGACAGAAAATCTCCCAGAGTGGGAGGAGACCCAGAGGGTTGCCCTATTTTATTTATTTTTTTGAGTTGGAGTCTCACTATGTCACCCAGGCTAGAGTGCAGTGGCACACTCATGGCCACCATAGCCTGGACCTGCTGGGCTCAGACAATCCTTCCACCTCAGCCTTCCAAGTAGCTGGGACTACAGGCATGCACCATCACACCCAGATAAGTTGCAGGCTGGTCCCTGGACTCAGACGATCCTCTTGCCTTGGACTCCCAAAGTGCTGGGATTACAGGCTTCAGCCACCACACCTGGCCTATTTTATTTTATTTTTTAAATGTGTGGTACAGGTCAGGATTAGGTACATATGTGGTCTATGTACAGGTGAAGTTTGGGTCTCCTACTGGTCCTCACTTTGCCTGGTTTAGGATCAGGTACCCTTGGTGACTTCCCTGCATATTTCCCTCCCCAGAAATGAGATTTACTGCTAAAGACAAAGGCTTTTGAACAAAGCCAGTGTTATAGGGCACCTTGCTCACTCTCCACACAGTTCTCCCCACGTTAGCTGTTATTCCTGCCACCACAGCACATGTGTACATGCTATTCTGCCGACCGAGAATACTTGTCCCTGCCTCTTTATCTGGCTACACTTGGCCCTTTGTAACGTGGATTCCACATCCATGGATTCAACCAACCACAGATCAAGAATATTCAGAAAATAAAAATTCCACAGATTTACTTGAATTCGCCACATACCAAGTACTAGGCTGAATCCACAGGAATGATTGATGTGTATTAAATCAATGGATTACGTATAATATGGCATTATACATAATCTAGAGATGATTTAACACATACAGGGTGATGTAGAAAAGTTATATGCAAATATGGCACCATTTTATATGAGGGACTTGAGCTTCTGCAGATTCTGGTCTTGGAACCAATCCCTCACATATATCAAGCGGTGACTATAACCCATCAGAGAAGACTTCCCCCTGAATAAGTCAAACCTCCCTATTATAGCTGCTCTTAGACCAGAACTTTGAAGTACTTGTCACAAATGATGCTTTATACTGGCTGGGAAATTGCTGGATTATTTCTGACTGCCCTGCTGTATTGCCTTCTCCTTGAAGTCCAGAGATCAGAAGCTAGCACAGTACCTTAATATATAGTTATTACTTCTAGTAAATAGTTATTACACTGAATAAAGAAAAGCAAAAACTGAAATTAAAAGTGTATATACATTAGAAAATTCTAGTTGTAACTTTTCATTTCCATAGTATAAATCTGCATCTCATTCCTCAGATCTCCTGTCAATTTGTATTCCAGTAACTGGTTAAAAGCAGCAGTTTGTTAAGGGAAACGTTTAGCTGTTTTCAGTAAAGTTAGGGGTAGGAATTCTTCCTTGAGGTGTGGAGGAGAAGTGAGTGATTTTGAGTTTTAAGGTTTAGCCTTCTCCAAATCTTTCAAATCTTCCCAGATATCACCATTCTAGCTGTTAGGAGTTCTTTCATTCTTGATTAGTACTCATCTCACAAGACCTAATGATCATGAATGTAAATTTATTACTTTAAAATAAATACCCAATTCTTAAAATAAAAAAGTTTTCATGCCTATGCCATCCAAGATGATCTCTAATTTTACAACTGTGCTGTACATACTTTGGGGAACAATAGCAAGTTAAACAGCAAAACTTATAATAAAGCCAACATGGGTTAGAATCTTAGTTCTGCCACTCACTGACTTCTATAATCTGGATATCCTTATCCATGATACAAAGATAACAATAGCTACCTTACAGAATTATTCCAAGTGTTTTGTTCTGATAATGATGTAGAGTAGATCCTCAGCCCAATAAAAAGTGTGTTGTTGTTCTTACATGAAGACTTACTTACCACTTTTAAGTCTTTACTCAAATATCACTTCTCAGTAAAGCCCACCCTAAATGTTCCATTTACCATTGTGACCTGCCCTATCTCCTCCAAAAACACATGACCTCTCCAGCCCTACTCTATTTCTCCTATTTTCCATGGCACTTATTGTCTGGCCAAGTACAGTGACTCACACCCGTAATCCTCGCTACTCGGGAGACTGAGGTGGGAAGATCACCTAAGCCCAGGAGGATCTAGGCTGCAGTGAGATTGATCATACCACTGCACTCCAACCTGGATGACAGAGTGAGATTCTGACGAAAGAAAGAAAGAAAGAAAGAAAGAAAGGAAGGAAGGAAGGAAGGAAGGAAGGAAGGAAGGAAGGAAGGAAGGAAGGAAAGAAAGAAAGAAAGAAAGAAAGAAAGAAAGAAAGAAAGAAAGAAAGAAAGAAAGAAAGAAAGAAAGAGAAGGAAAGAAAGAAGGAAAGGAAAGAAAGAAAGAAAGGCTAGAGAAAAAAAGAAAAGTAGACTCTCCTTTGTCTTATATATAGATATGTTTTCTCCTTTATTTTATGGTCTCGATAATTAATATTCCAAATCAGTGTCTCTTTACTCCTGTTTTAAAAGTCAAGGCATTTTTATTCCTTAATACCAAGTAGCCAACAGCCCAACTGGGAATGGGCCTTAGGTTTGAGGAATTGGTCTTAAGACCATCCTTCTGTCTCAACAGAGTCCCACAGTCCATAGACAACTGTGAGAAAGTTACTGATTCTGAAAATGCAATAAACTTTTCTAACTATGCTAAATATATTCCTTTCAGGAATTCTATTAAAACTGTTACATGTGTATTTGTATAGTACAAAGAGAACTCAGAACTAACCGCTCATTATTAACAGATGTTCCATGTCTCCACACTCATAAGGTTGACAAATTGTCCTGTTATAATTGGTTATTAACCATTTGCTGAAATAATTCTAATTTACATGTTGGATCTAGTCATCAAAACTTCCGGTTATCATGTTGGGGAAAATGAAATAGAAAAGGACACCAAGTTGGAAAATTGAAAACAACAACTATGTTGTCCATCACGCTCAACTACATATGTGATGTGTAGTCTTGGATGGATCATTAGACCAACTTGAGTCTCAGTTTCAACATCTATAAAATGAAGGAATTGTACTAGATTATCTTTTAGGGTCTTCCCACCATAGAAATCTTTCAAATATTGGTTATTGAAACCCATCTTAAAACTCCTGGAGAAGTGTTATTAACAGTTATTCTAGAAAAACTGTGGGTAAATCAGTATTTTATTTTATTTTTATTGTCAGAAGGGCAATGTACCCATGTCATAACAAGGTTTAAGGGTGGCACAGCTCATACATGTGTACATAAAAACCCAATCATCACACTAAATGAACTATAAAAGGATCACAGTATTTTATTTTTTTTAAAGTTGAATTCTCTCTATCTCTAATTTACTTTTAAATACACTATATTTTCTAATTTAAAAAAATTGAATCAATTTGTGATATGTAAGTCCAGTTTTGTGTCAGGATTGTGTGAACAGAAGAGAAGTTTGTTGACAGAGTATGATTGTACTGGAGCCATGAACTTCAAAGGGCAGGTCTTCACTGAAGTTACCAGTTCTTACAACTTTACATGACATAAGCAGATCACAAATCTTTATGGAATTTTTAAAAATCCATAAGGATTTTTAGGAACTTTCCTTTTAAAATGTAACACTGCACAAAAGGAAATTGCAAATCAGTGTGTGAATATTGCTCTATTTTTGGTAAACTAAATAAAATTAGACATGTTTATTTATATGCTTAAAAATAAGTCCAGAAAAAATTATTGTTTATACCTTTCTGCATCACCTACACTTTTAAAGTATCTACTATTCTTGTGCTTAAATTTTTAAATTAATGTTCAATCAAATTTAAATCGAAGTCACCTAAAAAGCACCAGACTATAAATTGTTTTTATAACAACATAAACTCGTTGTTATATCTGTCCCATCTTTCTACTAAGTTGACTTTTAAGCCATGCATACTGCCAGAGAAGTCCACCAATCCAAGCTTTTGCCTGAGTGTTATATTAATAACACTTTCTTATCTATAAATAATGCCAGAAACATTAAAAACAGCTAAGATTAGAATCATAGTATATTAGTGTTTGAAAAGAACCAATAACACCAAGCAATAATTATTTAGTATTTGCTATCCACTATTCTAAGAGTTTTAAGTTATAAGTCATTTTGTCCCCGTAACAACCTAGAACAAATCAGAGAATCAGTAATCATTGAGTTGAAAGGAACCTTAATAATTACATTATCAAATATCCTTCAGGTGCTTTCTCATCTAAATGGAACTTGAAGAGAGTTATTCTCCTGCACTATTCTCTAGACTTCTTTTTCCCAATTTTGTTTCAATCTGGTTCCCTTCTTTGGGAACCACAATGGCTTGTCAAAGTTTCTCTTGTGTTTTGATGCACGGAATTAAACATAACATTCTAGATTTGGTATGCCACAAAATCAGAGATATTATCTCTTAATGCAAGTAATAATATGGTTTGATGGAAAGGTCATGTCTTCCCTACCACTAGGTGTGTATCTTGTACTAATGTTGGACTACTATTATAATACAATTGTCATACTGAGGCCAAAGTTTATCATCATGTCAATCACATGAGTAGAAATTGGGGTCTCACTATAGTGAAGTAGTCATTCCCAGTGTCAGTTGTCTATGGAAGAGCTACATCCTGGGAATGGAAGTATAATATGGAAGGGGGATTACAATGAGGAATAAATGAATCATCTTCTTCACTCCACTCTGGGTATTTAGAAATGTTTGGAGAGCTCTTGTTTGATGAGGCAAATAAATACCACACAAGGAGGCAGACTGCGTGCGTAGCAAAGAGATAGAACCCGAGGCAGGGTCATATCCACAAAGGACCATGAGGAGAGCCAGGGTTCCGTTCTTGAAAAAAGCCATTTCCAGGCCAGGCATGATGGCTCCAGCCTGTAATCCCAGCATTTTGGGAGACCAAGACTAGAGAATTGCTTCAGCTCAGGGATTCGAGACCAGCCTGGGCAACTTGGTAAGACCTCATCACCACAATAAGTCAAAAAATAAGCCAGGCATGGTAAGTGCACACCTGCAGTTCCAGCTACTTGGAAGGCTGAGGCAGAAGGATCACCTAAGCCCAGCAGGTTAAGGCTGTGGTAGCCATGAGCATGCCACTGCAATCCAGCCTGGGTGTCAGAGTGAGACTCCAACTCAAAAAAAAAAAATCAATTTCCAGAAGCCAATTGCATATGATGCTCCGTATGTGAAAGTTCCCTCCAGCTTCCTGGAGCCTTTAGCTAAATTATGGCTTGAGCCACAGTAAAAATATATAGAGTGCAATTGGTTGGCGGCAGTAAAGTTCCTTAAAGGGAAAAAGAAGAGTTGTGAGGTCCAGCCACTCCTCCCTATCTGGAGACTCTCTGCTCACTGCCGAGCCTGGAGAATTCTAATGTTATTCTATTAAAGGAACTGATAAGTTTTCTTGTAGCATACTAATATTTTTAGCTTTTCAACAATCACATTAAAGCTTATAACTGTAATAAACTTCAGATCAGCTAGAATGTGCAAGAATTTTTCAGACATCTTCACTGTACATACACCATACTTGTTTGGACTATATATTTTTAACCTAAATATGAGACCTCACAGTTTTCAATTAAATGGGGTTTTTGTTTGTTTTGGCCCTAATTTTCCAGCATGTCAAGATCATATAGTCAATCTTAGTTTGAATGATTTTAATACTAGTCAGCCCTCTCCTCTCTGACCATATTCAAATTGGACAAATATATGTTATTAATAAGATAGGGCCAAGGATAGAACCTTGCTTTTTTTACTTGTCCAGGCTTGAAACTTGAATTCTCTTAGTATTCACTGGTAGATATTTCTCCATCAAATCCTCAAGAATATCCCAGGGAGGTTGCCAAATGCTTTGTGGCATGTAAAATACCCTGTATTTACATCATTTCCAGACAACCTAGTGATCTTACTTGAAAAGTAAGAAGAAAAATGATTAATTTAGCTGCGATCAAATCTATCTTATTGATAGATTTGATCAACTTATTCTTTTTTATTTATTTTTTATTTTTTCAATTTTTTAAAATTTAATTTTTATGTTAAAAATGTGGGGCACAATTCTGAGTTAGGTATATAAATGTTCTTTAAGCAGCTACCCTTGTTGATGAGGTATGCCTCTCCCTCCCCCAGCAGATTCCCACTACTGCCAATCCTGCTCCTCCACCCCCACCGCTGGCAGTTTTCCACTACTGCCAATCTTTTTCTTATAGTATTACAAGAATCGTTCAAGTTTCGGTTATAAGTGAGAACATGTGATTCTCAGTTCTTTGTTTCTGTGATGTTTCGCTTAGTATTATCGACTCTAATTCCGTTCAGGTTGCTGTGAAGTTCATGATTTTGTCCTTCTTTATGGCTGTGTAATATTCCATTGTGTATATATACCACATTTTAAAAATCTAGTCCTCTTTCAATGGGTAGCACGGTTGGTTCCATATTCTTGCTATTGTGAACAATGCTGCAATAAACATATATGTGCAGGTATCCTTTTCATAGAGTGATTTGAATTCCTCTGGGTATATTCCCAGTAGGGGGCTTGCGGGGTCATAGGGAAGGTCCATTTTTAGATCTTTTAGGAATTGCCACACTGCTTTCCACAGAGGCTGTACTAGTTTACACTCCCACCAACCACGTAGAAGTGTTCCCTTTCACTGCATCATCTCCAGCATCTGTTTTTTTTTGAGTAACTTATTCTTTTTTAAAATGTCAAACTCTCTGCCTAACATTTGTTTTATATGTTTTGCCAAGAATCAGTTTCAGCATTAATATAATTCAAAATCCCCACTCCATCTTTTGGGGGGAAACCATGAAAAACATTAGCCCGTCAATCCACTTTCTTTTTATAAAAGAGAAAAAAAACCCAGCAGCATGCCAGGTAACTCTTTTACTGCATCCCCTTTTACTGGTTTTGAAGATTAGGCCATAGTCACAGAACAACAGAGATGTAAAGCCAATGCCAGATATGGGTTACCCCCTTCCAACAGTTTCCAAATACAAATGACCATCAGAACCAAGTGGAGAGAGTTTTGTTTTGTTTTGTTGTTGTCTGCTTTGGATTTATTCCTCCAGTATTCTGATTCAGTATTCAAGAGAAACCCAGAATACCCAGTAGTTCTGATGAAGAGCCGAGTTTGGGGACTACCGTGATCATTTCCATGCTTTTTTTCCTTAGGTATAATGGAGCAAATCACTTTGATAGAGAAATAATAATTACTGTATTTTACAGATTCCAAGACACTTTTTATGCACTTTAATATTTTTTAAACTGAGACATATGAGGGGGAACACAAAAACATTATATTTATTCTTATACGTTTAAATTTCAGTCACCTTCAAAGTACTCTTCAATTGATGCAATACACCTATTGAAACGCCTTTTCCACTGTTCAAAACAGTTTTTGAATGTGTCAATTTTGATACCTTCTAGTGCTGCTGCCAGTTTTTGTTTCATTTCTTCCACATCAGCAAAACATTTCCCTTTGAGAACTTTTTTCATCCAGGAAAACAAAGTCACTTAGGGAAAGATCGGGTGAATAGGGAGGGTAGGGCATGGGGATTCTGCCTTTTTTGGTCAAAAACTGCTAAACACTCAGCATGGTGTCGGCAGATGCATTGTCATGGTGGAAAAAACAGTCACCTGTTTGCCACAACTTGGGACGTTTCTTTCACAAATCGTGACACAACCTTCTCAAAACTTCCAGATAAAAACTTTGGTTGATCATTTGATCCAGAGGAACGAATTCTGAGTGTACTTCAAGGGGCATGCCAGGTTTTGGGGGTCCCCTTCTACCTTATAATTGGTAGGGTTTTGTAATTTAATTGAGAGCATCTTTTTTTTCTTTCTTAGCGGTGATTAAAAAGATGATGCATCTTGAAGTTGATGGCATATTAGATTCAATAAAAAATGGTTGGTACAAGTTGTCAATTAATTTCACTGTGTTTTATTGTCACAAATCTTTAACCTTTAAGCTCATGGCAAATAGACACATGCCTTTGATCACAGGGTAGAATGAAAACACATAAGAGTAACTACACATTTCCTTCAGACTGTTGGAAAAATCAGCAGTCATCTTTGTGTGGCAAGAAAAGCCAATAGTGTCCGGGACATTTTGGTAGCAAAATTGAGGGGGAAAAAATGAAAAGAAAAGAATTCATCAGGAATGATTGGCTAGTCTAAGCTCTCAGCTTAATGTGACCAAAAGAGTTTTGAGTAATAATAATTTGAAATTTATTATTAATACATTAAAGAGAATAGAAGTGTAGTGCTACATAGGAGCCTTTTATTTTCTTACCTGCGGGATAGCTTCCTTGCGTTAGAAGTAAACCTGGAAATGAACTAATAAACAGGGATCAAACTGTGACCCAGGCATGCCCACAGAAGTAGTCTGTGCAATGAACAATGTGTGACACAATCATAGTGGAAAAAATTTGAGGACTATTGAGAATTGTCTATTCATATCTTTTGCCCACTGTGTAATGGGACTGTTTGCTTTTTTCTTTTCAGCATGTTTGAGTTCCTTGTAGATCCTGGATGCTAAGCCTTTATCAGACATACAGTTGGCAAATATTTTTTCCCAGTCTGTGGACTGTCTCCCTGCTCTCTTGATGGTTTCATTAGCTTTGCAGAAGCTTGTCAGTTTGATGAGGTCCCACTTGTCTATCTTATCTCTTATGGCCTGTACGTTTCGGGTTTCGTTCAGGAATTGGTTGCCAGTTCCAATTTCCATAAGGGTGTCTCCTGCATTTTCTAAGGTTCTTATAGTTTGAGGTTTTACATTTAGTTCTTTGATCCATTTAGAGTTAATTTTTGTGTATGGTGATAAGAAGGGATCTTGTTTTAATCTTCTGCATATGGTCAGCCAGGTTTCCCAGCACCATTTGCTGAATAGGTTATCCTCTCCCCAGTGGTTGGTGGTGGAAGATTTGCTGAAGAGGAGTTGGTTGAGAAATTGAGGTTTTGCTTCTGGAATCTCTTGGTTTATATCGCCTGTTCTTGTACCAATACCAAACTGTTTTGATTATTGAGGCTTTATAATAGAGTTTAAAGTTGGAGTGTGATACCTCCCGCTCTGTTTTTTGCTTGTTTTGTTTTGTTTTGTTTTTTGCTGAGCATTGTTTTGGCAATTCGTGGTTTATATTTCCATATGAATTCCTGTATTGTCGTTCCAGGTAATTTAATGAGTATTGTGTTAAATCTATAGATTGCCTTGGGTAGGATGGAATCTTAACAATGTTGAATCTTCCTATCCATGAGCATGGAATATTTTTCCATTTGTTTGTGCCATCTTTGATTTCTTTGAGCAGTGTTTTATAGTTTTCATTGTAAGAGTCTTTCACGTCTCTGGTTAGGAAGATGCCAAGGTATTACCCTTTTTTTTTTTTTCTGGTTATTGTGAATGAGATTGTGCTTTTTATTTGAGTTTCTGTCTGTTTGTTGTTGGTGTATAGAAATGTGACAGTCTTTTGCACATTTATTTTATACCCTGAAACTATGCTAAAGTGCAAGGAGGTTTTTGACAAATTCTCTGGGGTTTTTGAGGTATAGAATCATGTTGTCTGCAAAGAGGGATAACTTGACTTCCTCTTTTCCTATTTGAATACCTTGATCTCCTTCTCTTATCTGATTGCTCTAGCTGAGACTTCCAAAACTATGTTGAAAAGGAGGGGTGAAAGTGGACATCCTTGTCTTGTTCCAGTTTTCAGGGGAAATGGTTCCAATTTCTGTCTGTTTAGCAGTATGTCGGCTGTTGGTTTCTTGTAGACGGCTCTTACTATTTTGAGGTATGTTCCGTCTGTGCCTAGATGTTCGAGGGTTTTTATCAAGAAGGAGTGCTGGATTTTATCAAAAGCTTTTTCCACATCTAATGATATAATCATGTGGTTTTTGTTTTCACATCTGTTGATGTATTTAATTACGTTTATGGTCTTATGAATGTTAAACCAGCCCTACACCCTGGAATAAGCCTACTGGGTCATAGTGGATGATTTTTGAGATATGTTGTTGAATCTGATTTGCTAGGATCTTGTTGAGAATTTTAGCCTCTATGTTCATCAAAGATATTGGTCTGTAGTTCTCTTTCTTTGTTGGATCTTTACCTGGTTTGGGTGTCAATGTGATGTTAGCTTTGTAAAATGATTTGGGGAGAGTTCCATCTTTCTCGATTGCCTGGAATACTTTCAGTAGAATTGGTATCAGTGCCTCCTTGTATGTTTTGTAGAATTCTGCTGGAAAGCCATCTGGTCCAGGGCTTTTTTTGTAGGTAGTTTTCTTATGTCATGGTCAATTTCCTGGATTGTTATTGGTAAAAATTTCTTAAGCAGGACACGAATATACAACCTTAAAGAAAAAAGGCTGACAATTCAGGCTACATGGAAATGAAGAACTTCTATTCTTTAAGAGAAATGATTGAAAGAAAAAAATGGCAAGCAGTCAGAATTGGAGGAAATATGTTGATAGACATTAAGTTGGACTAGTGCTGCTGTGGGTATTCTTGAACCTGTCTTTTGGTGTATGTTTTACACATTTTTCTTAGGTATAACCCAGGAGTGGTTTATTACATAAATCAGCATATAGGGTTTATATTTTTGATATTACATATGAATAATATTATATTACAATAGAATATTATAATATTATATTTTATTCTAATATTATATATGAATAAATTCTATTGCAAAAGAATATTGCACAGCAATGAAAAAACTACCATCAAAACAATAAGAATGATTATCACAAAAGTAATGTTGAAGGAGAAAGACAGACACAAAAGAGTGCATATTACATGTTCATATTATATATATATATATATATATATATATTTAATTTATATATATACTTTTTTTTTTTTTAGTTGGAGTCTCACTTTGTCGCCCAGACTGGAGGGCACACTCACAACCATCCCAGCCTCGACCTGCTGGTCTCAGGCGATCCTTCTGCCTCAGCCTACAAAGTAGCTGGAACTACAGGCAAGCATCACCATGCCCAGCTATTTTTTTAAATTTATTGTAGAGACGAGGTCTCACCAAGGTGCCCAGCCTTGTCTCGATCCCCTGAGCTCAGGCAATCCTCTTGCCTTGTCCTCCCAAAATGCTGGGCTTACATGTTTGAGCCACTGCACTCATCCTTATATAAATTTATAGAACAAAGAACAAATCTAGGGTGATAGAAGTCAAACAGTAACTATCTTTGTGGGGAGGATGGTAATTGGGGTTAAAAAAATATCAGTGTGAAACTGCTTTAAACTGCGGATGTGTCATCTATATGCTTTCCTGCATGTATGCTGTCCTTCAATGAGATAATGTATTATAAAAAAGATAAAAGAAAAAACATTATAGTTATAATCATCAATTGTCGAATTGATTTTGAACCAATAGAGTCATGAGCTGAAGATAATTCAAAGGATTCACTGAATTTCAGCTAAAACAAGCGGCTCAGGTGACTTGACATTTCTGGTTATGGAGGACATTTGTTAGTATACGAATCTTAGCCTAGATAAAGTCTATCTTATTTTGAAGTAATTGATACACATCAGGAGGTCTTTTTAACTTTTTGATTTATCATTGTTATGTTTATATGCCTCACTTGCATAACATAAGCTGGTCCTGAGCTATTTGATGAATTGCAATTTCCTTCAGAGTTGATTTTTTTCTTGATTAATTTTCTAATATTAAAGTTTTCAATATAAATTTTATTCTGTTGTCTTCTCTGACCATAAAAATATAAAACTTAGTGACTCAGATGCTTAGCAGACTATAGTACTTCTTTTTAATCTCATTTTTCTATGGAATACATATTTTCTATGGTGTAAGTGTCTGTGTTCCCACAAAATTCATATGTTGAAATCTTAACTCCTAAGGTGATAGTGCTAGAAAGTGGGTTTGGGGGGATCTTCTCTATGAACAGAATTAGTGTCCTTTTAAAGGGGCCTCAGAGAGCTGCCTTACCTTCTACCACACAAGGACACAGCTAGAAGGTGCCATTTCTAAACAGAAAGAAAGCCCTCATCAGAGCATCGAATCTGCTGGTGCCTTGAGTTTGGACTTCCTTGCATACGGAATCATGAATCATAAATTTTTGTTGTTTAAAGGCTACCCCAGTTTTGGTATTTAGTTATAACAACCTGAATACACTCAAATAGTACTATTACATCTTATTTGAGTTTGTAGAAGTACATTAGCCAATAAAGAAGGCAACCCGTGGTCCACTGTTACTCTTCTAAGGCCTTAATGATATAAAATGTGCTGGGACATCAGTATCTCAAAGAGATATCTGTATGCTCGTGTTCATACTGGCTATTATGGCTATTTTCACAATAGGCAAGATATGGAAACAGCTTAAAGGTCCATCCATGAATAAATGAATAAAAGAGAAATTCTGTCATTTGCAACAACATGGATGATTCTGGAGGACATTATGCTAAGTGAAATAAGCCAGGCAAAGAAAGACAAATACAGCGTGATCTCACCTAAGTGAATTATATAAAATAGTCAACCCCACAGAAGCAGAATAGAATGGTGATTGCCAGGAGCTGTGAGGTGGAAGAGGTCAGGGGGATGGGAAATGTGGGTCAAATGGTATAATATTTCGATTTTTTAAGAGAAGTAATTTCTGGAAATCCAAGTATAGCAATGTGCAGTAGTTAACAATACTGTGTAACGTACTTGAAATCTGCTAGGAGTATAGATATTAAGTATTCTCACCACAAAAAAAGGAAAGAAAATGTAACTATATGAGGTGATGGATATGTTAATCAGCTTGATTGTGGTGAATATTTTACAATGCATACTTTTATCAAAATGCCAAGTTGTACACCTTAAATATATGCAATTTTTATTCAGCATTTATACCTCAATAAATCTGGGGGCAGAGAAGGAAGAACAGACTGAGGGGAATGGAGGCAGGCATAGAAGCAGGGAAACAAGTTAGAAGGCTGTAGCGATCATCCGGGCAAGAGAAGCTAGTGACTCACACTAGGTTAGCGGCAGCAGATGTGGTGAGAAGTAGTCAGATTCTGAATATATTTTGAAGGCAGAGCCAACAGGACTTCCTCTTGTCCTGGACGTGTGGTGTCAGAAAGCTATCAAGAAAGACTTCAAGGATGTGAGCCTGAGCCACCAGAGAAGTTGCCATCAACTGTGTGGCAAGGACAAATATGAAGGTGGAAGGAAGGTCAGGAGATGAGGGCTCTTCAAGAAATCTACTTTGTGGAGTGTCTTCTTACTCTCAGATCAAAAAACGGGGCCAAGGAATCAACTATCGAATTACAAATGATCGCCAGGAAAGAAACACACCTGCTATCAAGAATGTTCTTCGGATGGAGTATTTCTCAGGGATCAGAATGTGGTTCCTAAACATGATGATATTCTCATCAAAGTTTAGAAGCTCGACCGTGACTTTTTTCTACCCTCTGGGAACTGTGGCTTAGGGTGGGAACTGTGGTTTAGGGAGAATGGGCAATCTTGCTCGTATCAGTCAGTGGTAACTTCCGGGTCTCCTACTGAGCTTACATTGCCTTCCTCTTTTTTTTTTTTTTTTTAAATCGAAGTCTCACTTGATCTCCCAGGCTGGAGTGCAGTGGCATGCTCATGGCCACCACAGTCTCGACCTGCTGGGCTCAGGTAATCCTTCCGCCTCAGCCTTCTAAGTAGCTGGAACGGCAGGCATATATCACCATGTCCAGCTAGTTTTTGTGATTTATTGATTTATTGTAGAGAGGAGATCTCACCAAGTTGCCCAGGCTGGTCTCGAAAAGCTGGACTCGGCAGTTCTTTTGCCTTGGCCTCTCAAAGTGCTGAGATTACAGGCTTGAGCCCCTGTGCCAGGTGACTGCCTCCACCTTTAATCTTAAAGCACTCAGTGTTTATCACATGGGAATAGCAAGCTAGACCCAGTAAAAAGGATTTGAGAAAATTATTGTAATGATAAAGCGGAAGTAGCCATTAGTATTGCGCTCCTTTTTGTCCTCAAAATACTTCAGATATAAATATCACATTTTCTTTATGCTGATTTCCTCATGTAGAAGCGTTCACATAGGAGGCCCAATGGTTAATACATGCAAGAGTATGTGGTAACACTTTTTATGATAAAGAAAGTAAGCTCTGAAAGAGAGTTCAGGCAAAAGTTTCTGTTGTGTTGTTTGGCTGAATGAAATCACTCACTAATTTATATCTACAAATATGCCTTTGAAGTGACAACAGTCTAGCTCAAAATACATCGTATAATCAAAATGGGGGTGAGAGATACTAAGAGAAGCAAATGATGTCACCTAGGAGGTCCATCTGTGTGACTTTCAACATGACTGTCTTAAGCAGGAGGAAAGAGTCTATCCACTGTGGTAGGGAGCATGAGACGCTGTTTTAGAATCAGAATTAGAAAGGAGACAGGGGTTCCAGGGCTATCATGACTGTGCCCTGAGCCCAAATCTTCCCAGGAGAGGTAGGGCAATCGGCAAGCCCAAAGCCTCACCTTCTGCTTCTATTTTTTTTTTTAACTCTTTACCATGTTCCTTCATAGAATCAACTGAAGTTAATAAAAATGGCAGAAATCAACACTCTTTCTATAACCTTGAGCCAGATGGAGAAGATAATTTTACAGGAAAAAATATGAAGGCAGAAATTCAGAAATGTAAACAACAGATAAATCAGGCTAGAACCAGCTGGAGTTATTTTTCTCAGACAGAACAGCCTCCTCCATTGATTGTCACTTGACAAAGGAACGAAAAGGAATACAGCACGTGTTTGTATAGACCCCAGAGAAGAAACGCACCTCCATTCCACATCTTTTAAAACTTTGTTTTATTATTTGGCGTTTCTTTTTCTTTCTCTCTCCTCCCTGTGCTTAGTTTCCAGAGCATTACAAGTGATAACTGGGGCAGTCCCAACTTTTGCTTAATACAATTTCATGTCACTCAGAGATACCTGGGGTACTAATTTCCATGATATTCCAGGAGAAAGTACTTTACTCAAGCCTGACCATATCCCACTGGTAACTCAAATTTCTGCTCTCAGACAAGCAGTGCCACACAGCTCTGGACCCTAGTTAAAGCACAGCAGAATCCTTCAAATCAGGTCAGGTGGGGGCATGTGTCACACTGCACACAGACTGAGGTGTGTGCAGTCGGGAAGATGATCTGAGAAACAGCCTCATGAAAAGAAATCAATCAGATGGGAGCAGACCATCCCAGGGAGGCATCAGTGGGAGAGGCTGGGCAGAGGAGAGTTCAGGCATGGAGCTCATTGAATACAGTTGAAAACCAGCCACCGGAGGAAATTTAAAACAGAGGAGCAGCCAAGTGCAGTGGCTCACGTGTGTAATCCCAGCACTTTGGGAGGCTGAGACAAGAGATTGCTTGAACCTGGGAGTTGGAGACCAGCCTAGGTAATATAGCAAGATCTCACCTCTACAAACAAAACAAAACAAAAGAAAAAAACAAAAAATAGCCAGATGTGATGGAGCATGTCTCTAGTCCCAACTACTCAGACTACTCAGGAAGTTGAGTCAGAAGAACTGCCTGAGCCCAGGAGTTGGAGGCTGCAGTAAGCTGTGATTGTCTACTGCACTTCAGCCTAGGCGACAGAGATATTGACTAAAACAAAAAAATATATAAATTTTTTAAAAATAAGAGAAGAAAGAACCTGATTTATGTTCCAGATCTCCTGGTGCTATGTTATTGTGGCTATGTCACCGAACCTAACTTAGACTCAGTTTCCTCATCATGAACACAATGACAGCTTCTACCTCATGTGTTCGGAGGAAAACAATGTGATGATACATGCAAAGCACTTATTAGAATACTTGGCATAATGTAGAAGTTCTTTGCATTTTATCTACTAGCATTATTACTATTATTGTTTTTATTCACCTTTAACAGAGTGTCTGTATCCATATTTATAGGGATTTGTGTACTTGGTGTGGTAAGGAGGGATGAAAGTAACCTTACTCATAGACTGGGCGCAGTGACTGACGTCTGCAATTCCTGCACTTTGGTAGTCCAAGCAGGACGATTGCGAGAGGCTAGGAGTTCGAGACCAGCCTGGAAGGCCATCAGTAAAGTGGGTTTCTCCCTTTATTGGGCTCACATTGGTCTTTTTCATTGCACCGAATTTGGGGTTTGGTTTGGTCAAAGCTCCTCTTCACTCCTTTATACCAGGACTTTTTTTTTTTTTTTTTGAGACAGGTTCTCACTCAGTCACCCAGGCTGCTGTGCCGTGGTGCAATCACGGTTCACTGGAACCTCAAATTCTTGGGCTCCACCAATCCTTTCTGAGCCTCTCAAGAAACTAGGACTACTGGCGTGCACCACCATGCTCAGTTAACTTATTTTTTAAATTTTTTGTAGTAACAGGATTTCATTATGTTGCCAAGGCTGGTCTTGAACTCTTGGCCTCAAGTGATCCTCCTGCCTTGGCCTCCCAAACTGTCTAGGATTATAAGCATGAACCATCTCACCTAGGCTGCACCAGGGCTCTTAACATGATATCCACAGAAGGGCATCAGAGGAAGGAGTGTGAATCAGACACTCACACATGCACACACACAGACAGAACCACACACACATACACAGCAATATTTTTTATTTGATTTTTCCAAGTCATCTTGCTGTACACATTATTTTTATGTCTAATAAGGGCTATTTCAGTGGACAGGCACTGTGCACTCATCAGTGTTGTCACGATATGTCAGAACAGTTCCCACTCATAGGAATTAATGAATATATATCCTGCCATTATGATGATGACATCTGTCTTTGTTTACTTTAGGACTAGCTTAAGTTAGAAAATGTCAAAGAAACAAATGACAAAATATCAGATATCCTTTGACTTTGCTTTCAACTGTGTATGATAAAACACCAAAGCCCAAGAGCATTTTGTATGACACATTCTTGCCAATGAAAGGGGGTAAAGTAAAAAATGCTGAAGTGGCATGTCATACTTTGTGTTCCAAAAATAGATTGAAGTAGACTTTTTCAAGAAAAGATGACTGGAGTTGAAAAGGCAGAACTTCACCAAAATGTGTTCTGGTCTGATGCAGCAACTTTGTTTTAAAATAGAAACAAGGTGGCCGGGATTGGTGGCTCAAGCCTGCATTCCCAGCACTTTGGGAGGCCAAGGCAAGAAGACTTCGTGAGCACAGGGGTTCAAGACCAGCCTGGACAACTTGGTTGAGACCTTGTCTCTACAATAAATCAAGAAAAAATTAGCTGGACATGGTGGTGCATGCCTGTGATTCCAACTACTTAGAAGGCTGAGTCAGAAGGATCACCTGAGCCCAGCAGGTCGAGGCTGTGGTAGCTATGAGCATGCCACCGCACTCTAGCTTAGGTGACAGAGTGAGACTCCAACTCAAAAATAAATAAATAAAAACAAGGTAACTGGTAAAAAGCTACATACCCCAGAAATGGTCAAGTTAGAGTGTGATTTGGAGCAGAGGAAGTGGGTTAAAATAGGAGCTCTATACAATAAAATTCCATGGTGGATAACTTTCAGAAATTAATATCTGAGACATGTGATGAAAAAATTGGAAGCTTCCTCATACATCCAGTTGATGCCTTTAAAAATAAATTCTCATTTCGCCAGTCCTTATTGAAATGGAAAACCATCTACATCTCTGGAATACTGAGAAGTTTCTGCTGCAAATAAACTTCATTAAATACTTTGTGAACAAATATAACACCTGTGGTGCTTAGTAACACACATCCCACTATTCTAGAGGAAGAAGTATCTTTATGCTGTAAGATCTGACTCAATGCTTTCTATGGTCATGCTTGTCTACAGCAAGGTGTCAAATATTGCTAGAGTCTTGAATCATTGCCTTTTTGGTATGTTTTCTCATAAAATGAAAGCAGAATGTGAACTTCTTTTTATGAATCTGTGATACAGAAATATGCAGACAGCTCTAAACTCAGCACAAATCTTTTTAAGGTACTACTAAAAGAAAACATAAATAAAATGCTTCAGGACATTAGTCTGGGCAAAGATTTTATGACTAAGACCTCAAAAGCACTAGCAAAAAAACCAAAAATGGACAAATGAGACTATATTAAGCTAAAAATCTTCTACACAGCAAAGGAAACAATCAACAGAATGAAGAGACAACATATTGAATGGGAGAAAATATTTGCAAACTATCTAACAAGAGACTAATATGTGAAATATACAAAGAACTAAACAGTAATAATAATCCTATTAAAATCAGCAAAGTACATGGATAAACATTTCTCAAAAGGAGACATACAAATATCCAACAGACATATGAAAAACGTTCACCATCACTAATCATCAGAAGAATGCAAATCAGAATCACCATAAGATGTCATCTTACCTCAGTTAGAATGGCTATTATTAAAAAGACAAAAAACAAGCCAGGCTCGGTGGCTCAGCCTGTAATCCCATGCTTTGAGAGGCTGAGGTGAGTGGATTGCCTGAGCCTGCGAGTTCGAGACCCGCCTGGGCAATTTGGCGAGACCTCATCTCTACAATAAATAAAAAATTCAGCTGGGCATGGTAGCACATGACTGTAATTCCTGCTACTCGGAAGGCTGAGGCAGAAGGATCACCGGAGCCCAGCAGGTCGAGGCTGTAGTGGCCGGGAGCGGCCACTGCACTCCAGTCTGGGCAACAGAATGATATTCCAACTCAAAAAAAAAAAGAAAAAAGACAAAAAAAACTCCAGATATTGACAATGATGTGGAAAAAAAGGGAACTTTTATATGTTGTTGATAGGAATGCAAATTAGTACAGCCATTATTAAAAACAGTACAGTAAGTCCCCTACATACAAACCTTCAAGTTGTGAACATTCAAAGATGTGAATATGTGTTCACATGCCCAATCATATAAGTTAGTTCATGTGTCTGGTGTACACTGTCATGTGCATGCATCCTCTACAAGTGGTTGTGCTTTTGTGTACTTTACTGTACAGTACTGCATATAATCCTGTTGGGAGCCAGCCTTGGAGGCCCACCTGATTGACAAAGTCCTGGTGCACTGAGGCTGCAAAATGAGTCCGGGCAGCTGAGGCCCTTCTGTCTTCCATCTTTACTGTTGATATGGCTGAAGAATTCTGTGCAGTCATGGAAGAAGAAAATGGCATGTTTATGCAAAGTACTCACAGCTAACCTAGGAACGTCATGGTTCATTTTTCCATTTCTCACCATGCCATTTGGCCTTTTCTAACATATGCAATGATTAAACTCTGAAGCACATCAAGAATGCTTTCTTTCACTTGGTTATAAGTTACTAGATATTGCTTGAGTAAAAAATGATATAAGTATATTCACTCCTTATTTGATTTAAAATTATGTAGTTTAGTGTTTAGACATAAGGTTTTTAAGAAGCACACGTTTATAGTAAGTTCATTATGAATTAATTATAAGTTCTAACACTTATCTAGGAGTTATGTAGGTGATTTATAACACTGTTTTCACAGGTTTAGGGTGAAGATTAATCGTTAAGGTTTTTACTTAATAGTTAAAATTTTTAGATAACGTATATAGAATAGGTTTTCACTGAATTCATAATATACTAATTGGATACTTTTATGATAAATTAACTAAATACAGAAAGCAACCTTGGGGGCCTGGGAAACATCATTAAAAGCTTCTTTTGAGTTTTCTTTAGAAATATACACAGCGCGATAAGAGAAAAGTAACGAAGACACCTGAACTGGAAAGGTGGTTACGAAGCTTTGAAGGTCATAGAAACCCTAGAGAAAACTCCTGATACATGGAGAAATATGCACCTGGAAACTTTCTTGAGACATTTCAAGGACTGTAATTTGGGACTTTGAACTAAAACTATCATTTTTGGCTTTAAGAATAAGACTCATTGACTGAAAGTAAATAGTGTTCTTGGCTTGTTTGTTGCTTCTAAGACCACTAGATGGTGGTAACTTCTAAAAGATAATGTATGTGAAGGAATTTTCTTTGTCTTGCCCCTTTATGAATGGTATAAAAGTATAAAAGCTCTCTGTTTACTAACAATAAATGGCATCTGTCCTGCAAACAGGTGCCCAAGTGTATTATTTTGTTGTAAGTTCCTTCTTTCGCCTACTCCATCTCTCCTTCAGGAAACCTCACACCCGGGAGGAGCAGGACTCCGGCAAGTGGTGCCTGAACGTGGGGCTTGAAGGTAATCTTTTCTTTCTTCTCAGGATGGTTAGGACCTTACCCAGGATGCCATGGACCCCTCTGTAGAGATAGGCAGAGACGGAAGGGTAAAAAGTGTTGAGAGCCGTGATAAAATCATGGGCCAGAGAGAGTCTAAACAAAGAAAAATATTTATCAATATTCTAATGAACACATTATCAAAAGGGGGAATTAAAGTGTCTTCTACTTTATTGGCTTGTTTTTTGATTCATCCAGGCACAATGTCTTGGTTGGTTTCCTGAAGAAGGCACTGTTGATTTGGCTATTTGGAGTAAAATTGGGGAAAAACTTAAACTCTGTTATACTTTGCATGGACCTGAAAAGGTGTCTGTAGATGCCTTTTCTTTGTGGAACATTATTAGAGATGCTTTGGATCCACAACATGATATTTCCAAATTCCCTACCAAAATTACTAATGAGGATGCTTCTGTATTGGCCTCTAATTCATCTAAAGCTGTGTCTATAACTCCTCCCTTGGATGACAGCATTCCATCCCCAGGGGATGAGGCTAGTTTGAAAAATGAGGCAGTTAAACATCATGAGCAAAAGCATCCTGATAATTTAATAAATTTATCTTTGACCCAACCTTCTGCTAAGTCTGAGCCGAGGAGGTCCGTGTTCACACCTGGGTATTCCCTCTCGTCCAAGGTGACTTACATTGGTGTTAGGGGGGGCTAAAAGGCAGGCTGAAGAGGAAGGTGATTTGGATTTTTCTTTGTGTTTTCCAATTTTGTTTGATGATGAATTTGAAGACAATCCCCCTCCAGTATGGGAACCATTGCCATACAAACTCTTAAAAGAGCTCAGAGACGCTTGCTCCTGGTATGGACCTTTGGCCCCTTATACCTTCACCCTTATGGAACAGTTCACTAACCGTTAGATGACCCCATATGATTGGCAATTGCTTGCTAAATGCTGTTCAACGGGAGGAAATTTTTTGTTGTGGAAAGTGGAGTTTGAGAACCAGGCTAAACAAATGACTGCCCAAAATAGACAGAATACAGAGACCCCAGACGAAGTCACTGCTGAAATGCTCATGGGGACTGGGGCCTATGAACCCGTGGAGGCTCAAATAGCTATGCCAAGAGAGGCCCTATTACAACTTAACATTTGCGCAGCCAGAGCTTGGAGAGCGCTCCCAGCTAGCACTACCCAGGCTACCTCCCCCCAGGAGAAATTAAGCAGAAGTCTGATGAAAATTATAAGGATTTTGTCTCTCGATTGCAAACGGCTGTACATAGGATAACCATCAATGAGGAAGCAGCCAACATTTTTGTAAAACAATTGGCTTTTGAAAATGCTAACAGTACCTGTCAGGCTCTTATAAGACCTATCAGGAAGACAGGATAATTGAGCGATTACATCAGGATGTGAGCTGATGTCAATCCTGCATTCGTACAGGGCATGGCAATAGCCACAGCTCTTAAAGGAGAAACATACTCAGTTTGTGCAGGGGATCCAGAGTGGAACTAGTAAGCCTAAGAACAAAACTGTCCTAACCTGCTATGACTGCCGACAGCCTGGCCATATCAGTAGAAACTGTCTATCCAAAGGCCTCAATCTGTCCCAACACTGCCACCTACTGGAGGCTCTCGGCCAAAGTCTTTATGCCTAGATGCCTAAAAGTCTTCCACCAGGCTAAGCAAATCAAAATTTCATAAAAACAGCACTCTGTTAATGGAAGGACAGGTTATGGTGCCTGAGTCGGGAAATGAATTGAGGGACCAGCCCCAGCCCCAAGCAACAATAGGGGCAGTTTCCACTCTGAATTCGTTCATTCCCTTTGTCTCATCTCAGAGCTCATCAGAGCAACCCCAGGGAGCACAGGACTGGACCTCTGTTCCTCCACCTCAACAATATTAACCCCGGATATTTCAGTTACCCCAATTCCAACAGGGGTGAAAGGCCCCCTCCTGGATGGAATAGTGGGGATTATTCTGGGAAGAAGTTATTTGTCTCTTCAGGAAGTTTCTGTCATTCCCGGAGTTGTGGACTCTGACTATACAGGAGAAATTCAAGTGCTTGTGGCTCTACCTAGTAAGACTGTGCAGTTTAACAAAGGTCAGAGAATAGCTCAGTTATTGCTCTTACCCTATCATAAGATGGGAAAGTCTCTGACTAACGAGCCTAGGGGAGATTCTGAATTTGGGCCAAGTGATTTTGCTTTTTGGCTTCAGGAAGTCACTACTTCTAGACCTTTAAAAGATTTGTTTATTCAAGGAGTTAAAATTAATGTCTTGCTGGATACTGGGGCAGATGTTTCTTGTATTGCTGGGAAAGATTGGCCTTCTTTGTGACCGACCCAAGTCACCTCCTCAGGGCTTGTTGGTATTGGTAAAGCACCTTCCGTGGCTAAAAGTTCACAGATTTTTAAATTGGCCAGATGATCAATCATCAGGGACTTTTTGTCCCTATGTCATGCCTTCTATCCCTATTACACTCTGGGGATGAGACATTCTCACTCAGATGGGCACGTTTTCGTATAGCCCAAACGACAGAGTGTCAGCACAGATGCTGCAAATGAAATATGATCCCTCTAAGGGTCTAGGAAAGGACGGACAAGGAATGAAGGAACCTGTTCAAGTTACAGAAAAGAAAGACCGATCTGGCATTGGCTATTCAAATTTATCCTAGAGGTCATTGTTCTTAAAGCTGCCAACCCTATTGTCTGGAAAACTAACGAACCGGTTTGGGTGGAACAATGGCCTATGCCATCAGAAAAACTTAAGGTAGCTAAGGATTTAGTGCAGTAGCAGTTAGAAGCTGGCCATATAGAGCCTTCTACTAGCCCTTGGAATATCCCTATATTTGTTATAAAAAAGAAATCTGGCAGGTGGAGACTTTTACAAGATTTAAGAGCCATTAATGCCACTGTGGAGACCATGGGGGTGTTACAGCCCAGGCTGCCATCTCCAGTTGCTATTCCTGCAAACTTTAACATCATAGTTATTGATTTACAAGATTGCTTTTTTACTATACCTTTAAGTTCTGAGGATTGCAAAAGATTCACATTTAGCCTCCCTTCTCAGCATTTTAAATAGCCTTGCCAGAGGTTTCAGTGAAAAGTCCTGCCACAAGGAATGAAAAATAGCCCTACCTTTTGTCAAAAATATGTTGATGCTGCTTTACACGATATTAGGTAGCAATACCCTGATCTTTATCTGGTGCATTATATGGATGTCATTTTACTAGCCCATAAAAATCGTGCTCTTTTGCATGACATTTTAAATGATACAGTGACAGCTTTGACAAGCTGTGGTTTGAAAATTTCTCCTGAAAAAATTCAAACCAATCCACCTTTTACTTATCTTGGCTGAGTGTTACACACTCAGACAGTGAGTCATCAGACTTTGCAGCTAAGAAAAAATCATTTGGTGACTTTAAATGACTTTCAAAAATTATTAGGAGATGTCAATTGGCTAAGACCTTATTTATATGTAACTACCGCAGACTTAAAGCCTCTTTTTAATGTATTGTAGGGGGATTCCTTCCCCACCTCAAAAAGAGTCTTAACACCAAGGCAAAAAAGACCTTAATTCTTGTAGAGAAGGCCACTGACTCTCAAAAGGTGAAAAGAGTAGATAATAATTTACTGTGGGAATTAATTGTATTGGCTACTTTTCATACTCCAGCAGGGTGCTTGTGGCAGGAAGGACCTATGGAGTGGATACATTTACCAGCCTCTTCTAAAAAGGTTTTGGCATCTTATCCTTATTTAGTGGCTTTGTTAATAACTAAAGGTAGACAGAGAAGTGTGGAATTGTTTGGGACGGATGTGGACAATATTATTGTCCCATATAATAAAACTCAGTTTCAAACCTTGTTACAAACCAATGATGATTAGCAAGCAGCTTTAATTGATTTCAGGGGACAAATTGTGTTTCATTTGCCTAAAAATCCATTGTTGAAGTTTGTAAAACAAAATCCCATAATTTTTCCTCGCAGCTGTTCCCTAGTTCCACTCAAGGGGGCAGCTTTGGTCTTTATTGATGGTTCATCTAATGGGAAAGCAGTGACAATAATTGATGATGAGCCCCATGTTTTAAATACTTCAGAAACTTCAGCACAAAGAACAGAACCAAAAGCAGTTCTAGCTGCCTTTTCTGTTTTAAAGAATAAAAGGTTTAATTTGTATACTGACTCTTGTTATATTAAAGGACTGTTTCCTCATATTGAGACAGCTACTATTCCTACCAATGAAACTACAATTTTGGAGTTGCTTGTTCAGTTACAACAATTAATTTGTGTCAGAAAGGAGCAGTTTTTTGTTGGCCACATTAGATCTCATTCTGGCCTTCCAGGACCTCTGCATAAAGGCAATCAGTTGGCTGACAGTCTAGCTAAACCAGCAATATGTGCAGCCATTGAAACAGAGGCAGTTACTCAAGCTCAGTTATCTCATAAAATCCATCATCAAAATGCCACTGCCTTACGGTATCAGTTTCAATTGCCTAGAAAAGCAGGTTGGCAAATTGTTAAAAATTGCTCAGCACGTCCCTCCTTTAACAGTGCTCCAGCGGGGGTTAATCCCTGAGGATTGAAGCCCAATGTCCTATGGCAAATGGATATGACTCATTTTTCCAACTTTGGAAAGTTATCTTACCTACATGTAACTGTGGATACATTTTCCCATGTCATATTGGCTTCAGCCAGAACAGGAGAGCCTTATAAGGATGTGATACAACATTTATTTTTTTGTTTCTCACAGTTGGGTATCCCAAAACAACTAAAAACTGACAATGCTCCTGCTTATATGTCTAAAGTTTTTCAAGAGTTTTGTGCTCAATTTAACATTTCTCATTCTACAGGAAATCCTTATAATCCTCAGGGTTAAACCATAGTCGAGAGAGCCCATCAAACCTTAAAAAATCAAATAATTAAATTATAAGAGGGAGAATTTAAATATAGTTCCCCTCATTACACTGTAAGCCATGCTTTATTCGCACTCAATCACCTTAATTTGGATTCTTTGGGTCATTCAGCTATGGCTAGACACTGGAACCCAGAAGAAACTGTTAAGCCTATGGTCAAATGGAAAGATCTCCTTACAGGTCAATGGAGAGGACCTGATGTATTACTGACATGTGGGAGAGAGTATGCTTGTGTCTTTCCCCAGAACTCTTCATCGCCTATTTGAACACCTGACCGACTCATTCGACGTGCCCAACTCAATGCTCATGCCAAGGCGGAGAGCTGTCAGATGGGAACCCAGTCCAAATCAGAATAATTCAGAACCAGAAAAGGAAAGAATTCTAATCCCGAGAATGAGGTGTCTTACTCTTCGTCATAACTATCCACTACAGATTCAGATGCACCGCATTCTGTGACCTCTCCGTTCTCGCTCTTTTTCCAGTTCTAGGTCCAGACCCCCACATCCCAAGCCAAGACGGTATGCTTCTTTCACCAGAGGTCAAAGTCCTCCCATGTGTGGACAGCTTAAAGCCCTGGCTCTTGAAGCAGAGAGGCTGGTTCATTCACAAAATATTTCTTTAATGCCATCTACTGTTTTTGTTGCTATGATAACCATTTTCACCTTTCAGTAAGTCATATTAATGCTGATGATGGTGTAAGTAAAACCTATTGGGCTTATATGCCTAACCCTCCAACTTTTCAGCCTGTTACTTGGGATAGTTAAATGATGGTTTTTGCTGATACTGCTTCTTTGGTAGGCGGCCCCATTATTTTTTCCTCCCAAGTTAAAACAGTTATTAATCATAATTTTTCTTTCTCAGGGAGTTCCAGCTCACCCCCAATTTGTTTTAGTTTACCTACCGGTTCAGAATGCTCTCCTCTCATACCAAAATGTTTGCCTTCTCATGTTAAAAGAATGATAACTGATGGTCCCTCTGGTCAGAAAGGGACTCGAGACATTTGGTCCCTTATCCTATTAATTTCTGGAGATTTCGAGCCCAATAAAAAAATAGAGGAGCCGGGCTCGGTGGCTCAGCCTGTAGTCCCACGCCTTTGGGAGGCTGAGGTGAGTGGATTGCCTGAGCCCGCGGGTTCGAGACCCGCCTGGGCAGCGAGACCTCATCTCTACAATAAATCAAAAAATCAGACGGGCATGGTAGCGCATGCCTGTAATTCCGGCTACTTGGAAGGCTGAGGCGGAAGGATCGCCAGAGCCCAGCAGGTCGAGGCGTGGTGGCCGGAAGTGGCCACTGCACTCCAGTTTGGGCAACCGAGTGAGACTCCAACTCAAAAAAAAAAAAAAAAAAAAAATAGAGGAACAACACTCCTCTGAATTTCCCACTTGCGTGGCTCACAGGGAACGTCAAACTAAAAAAACTGAAAATGATTGGCTCACAGTACATCCTGAAATTGGATTCCCTCCTTGGAAAGAATGCATGTATTCCTCCAAGGTGACTTTCCCCATTTGTAATAGTAATGTATCCATAAGTGACTGGAGTTGTCACGACCTGACTGCAGATTTCCGCCCTTATTTAGAAGACAGTGCTAATTTTTTGCGGAAAAACTCCATACCTAAACCTATACCCATTACTAGATGAAATATTAATGGATGGGTGCCCCCAATGTTAGTAGTGGATAATGGTGATAAACAATCCATACAACCTAATATTTGGAAAGCCTTAGCTGCTACTAAACCCATAGTTTTACATCGCCCACAGGGACAAACTGTATATAAAATAAGAGCTTGTTTGCAATCTCCTTATGCCTTTTTAATAATCACTGATTATAAATCTTTAATAATTTCTTTTGATGAACAGAAATATCAAATTTCTTGTAAAACTTGCAAAATAACTTATTGTCTTTCTCTAATTCGTATAAAGCATTTATTATTCTCTGCCATCCTCCTTATTTGATGGTTCCTGTAAATCTTCCATCTCTTTAGTATGATGAATATAGTTTAAGAACATTGTATGAGGTTAACTCATTGTTGTCAGGGCCAAAAAGATTTATAGCAACGTTAATCTTAGGAATTACAACTTTGATAGCCATTGCTACATCAGTTTCAGTTTCAACCATAACTTTAGCTAAAGAAATCTATACTGCTACATTTACAGATCAGTTATCCAAAAATGTCTCATTAGCTTTAGCAACTCAAGAAATTATTGACCAAAAATTAGAAAGTAAAGTTAACGCACTAGAAGAGGCTATCTTGATTATAGGACAAGAACTTGTAACCTTGAAAATTAAATTGGCCTTGCGATGTCATTCAGAGTTTAAATGGATTTGTGTCACGCCTCTCCAAGTAAACAAATCTATTCATACCCAGGATAGGATTAAAAATCATATTTCTGGAATTTGGAACCATTCCAACATAAGCTTGAATCTCTCCAAACTTCATCATCAAGTACAGGATATTAATTTGACTGAAAAACAATTTGAGTCCACCCAATTGGCTCAGTCAATCTTTAACAATTTTTCTTCATTTATCAATCAAAAATTATTATTGTCTATATTAATCAATGTGGAAATTTGTGGAGGAATAATCTTGCTACTGTTATATTTGCTTCCAGTCATCTTCAAATTATTGAAAAACAACATCTCTCAACTAAGCACGGAATTTCACAGCTTCATATTAAAAAACAAAAAAGAGGGAGATGTTGGGAGCCAGACTTGGAGGACCACCTAATTGACAAAGTCCAAGTGTGCTGAGGACCCCCAGTTGCAAAGTGAGTCTGGGCAGCTGAGGCCCTTCTGTCTTCTGTCTTTACTGTTGATACAGCTGAAGAATTCTGTGCAGTCATGGAAGAAGAAAATGGCATGTTTATGCGAAGTACTCACAGCTAACGTGGAACATCATGGTTCATTTTTCCATTTCCCACCATGCCATTTGGCCTTTTCTAACATATGCAATGATTAAACTCTGAAGCACATCAAGAATGCTTTCTTTTTATTTTATTTTATTTTTTTTGAGTTGGAGTCTCACTCTGTCACCCAACTGGAGTGCAGTGGCCGCTCCCAGCCACCGCAGCCTCGACCTGCTGGGCTCTGGCGATCCTTCTGCCTCAGCCTTCCAAGTAGCTGGAACTACAGGCATGTGCTACCACGCCCAGCTAATTTTTTGATTTATTGTAAAGATGAGGTCTCACTGCCCAGGTGGGTCTCGAACCCACAGGCTCAGGCAATCCACTCACTTAAGCCTCCCAAAGGCATGGGATTACAGGCTGAAGAATACTTTCTTTCACTTGGTTATAAGTTACTAGATATTGCTTAAGTAAAAAATGATATAAATATATTCACTCCTTATTTGATTTAGAATTATGCAGTTTAATGTTTAGACATAAGATTTTTTAGAAGCACAACTTTATAGTTAGTTCATTATGAATTCATTATAAGTTCTAACACTTATCTAGGAGTTATGTAGGTGATTTATAACACTATTTTCACAGGTTTAGGATGAAGATTAATCGTTAAGGTTTTTACTTAATTCAATAGTTAAAATTTTAAGTTAATGTATATAGAATAGGTTTTCACTGAATTCATAATATAGTAATTGGATACTTTTATGATAAATTAACTAAATACAGAAAGCAACCTTGGGGGTCTGGGAAACATCATTAAAAGCTTCTTTTGAGTTTTCTTTAGAAATATACACTGCACAATAAGAGAAAAATAACAAAGACACCTGGACAGGAAAGGTGGTTATGAAGCTTTGAAAGTCATAGAAACCCCAGAGAAAACTGTAATTATGAAGCTTTGAAGGTCATACAAACCCCAGAGAAAACTCCTGATACATGGAGAAATGTGCACCTGGAAACTTTCTTGAGACATTTCAAGGACTGTAATTTGGGACTTTGGACTAAAACTATCATTTTTGGCTTTAAGAATAAGACTCATTGACTGAAAGTAGATAGTGTTCTTGGCTTGTTTGTTGCTTCTAAGACCACTAGATGGTGGTAACTTCTAAAAGATAATGTACATGAAGGAATTTTCTTTGTCTTGTCCCTTTACAAATGGTATAAAAGCTCTCTGCTAACTAACAATAAATGGCACCTGTCCTGCAAGCAGGTGTCCAAGTGTATTATTTTGTTGTAAGTTCCTTCTTTCGCCTACTCCATCTCTCCTTCAGGAAACCTCACACCCGGCAGGAACAGGACTCCAGCATAATCCAGTAGTATAGTATCTTTATTTCAAGCCCAGGATGTCTGGAAGTAAGTGTAAAAGCAGCAGTGGGCTGTTAGTTGGGCACCTAGGCTAACTTTGTTGAACTTAAGAACAAATTGGGCTTACAAGTGCACTCTAAGAACAGAACTCATTCATATATAGGGAACTTACTATGAAGATTTCTCAAAAAACTAAAAATAGAACTATTATGTATCCAGCAATTCTACTGCTAGATATTTAGCTAAAGAAAAATAAATCGATATATGAAAAGGATACATGAATTCTCATGCCTATTGCAGCACCATGTACAATAGCAAAGATATGAAATCTATGTTTCCATCAATGGATGAATGGATGAAGAAAATGTGGTATATATACACAATGGACTACTACTCAGTGGTAAGAAAAATGAAATAATGTCATTTGCAGCAACATGGATGAAACTGGAGGTCATTATCTTAAGTGAAATAAATCAGACACAGAAAAGCAAATATCATATTTTCTCACTCATATGTAGGAGCTAAAAAAAAGTTGATCAGCTGGAGGTAGAGAGTGAAATGATAGATCCAGACTGTGAAGGTCATGGGGATCGAGGGGAGGTCGCAGACAGTTGGTTACTGAGTGCAAACACTCAACTAAATAGAAGGAATAAGTTCTAATGTCCAACAACAGAATAGGGTGACTATAGTTAACAACAATGTATTGTTGTATTTCAAAATATCTGGAAGAGAGGTCTTGAAATCTTTTCAGCATGTAGAAATATTATAGCCATTGCTTTGCTATACTCTGGTCTGACCACATGGCTCTTTGATCTATGCCTTCCATCTGTTTCCTAGCTTTGGTCCCCTCCACGACCTTGGGGAGGTGAATCCCCCCCCCTCTAGTTTACATTCTTTTTGTGTGTGTGTGTTGGAGTCTCACTCTGTCACCCAGACTGGAGTGCAGTGGCCGCTCCCGGCCACCGCAACCTCGCCCTGCTGGGCTCCGGCGATCCTTCCGCCTCAGCCTTCCGAGTAGCCGGAATTACAGGCATGCGCTACCATGCCCGGCTGATTTTTTGATTTATTGCAGAGATGAGGTCTCGCTGCCCAGGCGGGTCACGAACCCGCGGGCTCAGGCAATCCACTCACCTCAGCCTCCCAAAGGTGCGGGATTACAGGCTGAGCCACCGAGCCCGGCTAGTTTACATTCTAAATAAACTATATTTTCCGATCTAAAAAAAAAAAGAAATGTTACATACTTGGGGTGATAAACTATCCTAACTATCCTGACTTGACCACTGCACATTCCATGTAACAAAATGTCCATGTACCCTCATCAATATGTAGAAATATATCAGTGGAAAATAAAAATAAAGCTTTAAAAAGCTATTAGCTAATGTGATGCCTCTATTGTGGAATTCAAGATTCATGTGTCTACTTTCTTCTTTTTTTTTTTTTTTTTTACATAGAGAAGTATGGGGAAATACTTTTAAAAAAATATAAAATCTCAATATTCAGAGTAATGAAAGAGAAGGGCCTATGAGAAGAGACTGAGAAGAAACCCATGTGTTTCTGGGCACAGATGCAATTGACTTTGGCGTCTGCTTCTCCTCCTGCATTGTGCGCTGAGCGCTTTTAGTTGCCTTTCTCTACCCTCACAGCCACCCACCGAGGAATGTGGGTGTTCCTGGTTCTTCTCCCCTGGCACACTCTCCCCAGGTAGTTCCATCCACGATTAGGGTTTCAAAATCATTGAAATGGACTTTGATTCCCATTGTCCTTCAGACCTGGGTGTGTATCCTGATTCCACCCCTTGCTTCCCTCTGGGTTACTTTGGAAAATTTGGTCAAACTAAGGTCTCCATTTCTTCAGATAATAACAGTGTCACCATCACAGGGTACTATGGAGAGTAAATGAGAGATGGCCTATAAGCTTTTATAGGCAAAAGAAAGTAATAAGTAAATAAAAATGAAAATAAAAATAAGAGTGCCTCAAACAAACATCTGGTGCTTACTATGTACCAAGTATTGGTCTCAAAGCTTTACATGTATCTACTCATTTCATTCTTAACACAGATGAAGAAACAAAGGCACAGAGAACTTGCTCAAGCTCACACAGATGGTAAATTACAGGTCTTGAACTCAGACTCCAGTAGTCTGGCCCTAGAGACTATGCTCTCAAGCTATTAGACAAACAATGTCTCTCTATAATTACCCATTGGTAAAGATGCAGCCGCCATCTCTCCCTTGAACTTTGAAATCACACAGCTTTTTTAAAAACCTGTCCGGGTACCCTCCAGGCACCTCAAGTGCCACATCCCCAAAACAGAGTTCTCTAAACCCGCTCCTCCATCTGTGCTCCCTTCTCAGGATTTGACATGGGTCTGGCAAAAACCTGGTGTCAGATTACATCTCTAGCTTCTGACATCCAATCAGCCAAGTATTGACTTAAGTGGAAAAAAAACACCAGGCACTAATTGTTTTCTTTCCATCCCTAGTATTTCCCTAATTCAAGGCTTCATCCTCTCTGGCCTAGATAACGGCAACAGCCTTCTAACTGGTTTTCCTGCTTCTAGACTTAAAGACCCAATTTTTCTTCCATACACATTCTCTGCAGATTTGAAGTCTCACCATTTCATTCCTGTCTAAAGGATTAATTGCCATTTCATCGGCATCACCCAGAAGACCTTATTTCTGACACCGGTCTAGCTTTCCCCAGCCTCAACTCTTATCTCCCACAAAATCCCACGTCTCCCTTGTACTTCAGGAAAGCCCAGAGGCTCTTGCACTCTCTCCATCTCACACACACACCCATATGCACATAAGCACATGCACATACACCATTGTGTTTCAAAAATACTATATTAGTCTACATTTTAAAAATTATCAGCATATCTACTAAGAATACATTTTAAAAAATCAGAGACGATATGATCACTTAGTTTCCTACTCTACTATTTCCCTAACTGCCAAAATATTCACAAAATTAAATTGTTCACTTAAAGAAATATTTAAATTGGTTTTATAAATCATCAAAAAAAATTAAATTATCTTCCCAAAACATAGAACTTCCAGAACAATCACAAACTGGCAATACTATTCATATATTGTTTGTAGCACTGTAATACCTGGCTTCTGATCTAAAAGATAAGCTGACTGCCCTCCTTCTGGGGGCATGCTGTAACTCACTTGTGACTAGCTATTATTTCTATTTGCAGAAGCCTAAAGGCTTCACGTACACAAACATGCTATTGTTGATGAAGTACAGGGTACTTGATACCATTATCTTCCTGCCCGCTGCAGCTCTTAATGTATGGTTCATCATTATGTGAACTATATTAAAGGGGCCCAGCACATTTTAAGATGATGCAAACTTCTAATTATCTAAGCTTACTCTTTCTTCATTTGCCAGTTTCTCCTTTAATCCATAAAAACCACATTGAAAGTATATCTAAAACTACCAGATACTCCTTGATCCCCTGTGCTCTAGGATCTAGCACCCGAGTAAAAAAAATACTTCAGAGTAAATGGATACTCGGGGTCAGATGCTGTTCTGGAAGCTGGAGTGAAAAAGAGTAAGAAACAGACGTCCTAAGTTCCTTTGTGCAATGCTGTCATTTCACCTCATGCCCTTGTGGGGGCAGTATTGTGTAATACTGAAATGCCCAGTACCGGGAATCAGTCACCTGCCCAGATCTCTCCAGCTCTGGGACTTAAGCTATATGACTCAGCGCAAGCCACTTAAACTAAGGTTTAGTTACTTCATCTGAAAAAAGAAAATAATTAAATGAGAAGTTGTACGTACAGCACATAGTTACGTGTTTTATAACAAACGGAAGCTCTTCTTATTTATGAAGACTTATAAAGTAGTGATTGACAATTTCAGCCAGGCTAATTGCCGGCATCACGTGGGAACAGAACATCCCTAAAGTTATTAGTCACTAGTAGACTATCACCATTCAGAAACTAAGGTTTTTTTTATGGGATATATAAAGAATATTTGGTTTTGGTTGCTCTACTCTCAAAAACATTTGTATACTACATATCACAGTCTTAATGGTTTCCCTTACTTTTACGAAATGATAGCACAGTATAAATATTCAACTCAGAAATGTATTTTGGTGTGGTGTCCCATGCCTGTAATCCTAACTACTCAGGAAGCTAAGGCAGGAGGATAGCTTGAACCCAAGAGTTCAAGACTGCAGTTAGCTATGATCATGTCACTTAACTTTAGCTTGGGTAACACAGTGAAATCCTGCCTCTTAAAAAAAAAAAAAAAACCCTAGCAGAGAAAAATAAAATCACTTGTAGAGACTTATACCCTAAATAGTACATAAATGTGTATTGACCCAAGCCCATTCTTGTTTTTATATCTGTTATTTAGGATTAGCAAATTGAAGTCTAAGTATATTAATTCAATAAAAATTATGCGTTCAACCTACTACTTTAAAGTTGATTAATATTGAAATGATTAGAAGCCAAATAAGCGAACAAAGTTGTGTTAGCATAATGTTTTAAACTTCTATGGGGTCTAATTACAGATGTAGTACATCAGTCATAGGACAAAGAAAATCCCTGGGGATACTATCTTTTTTCTGAATATAGATATGTATATGTATATATCCACACACACAAATAACACACTGGGCTTGAACTAGATAATTTGTAGTTCTCAAACATGTTATAAGCACATTTTACTTAATATCCTATCTCTCAAAATGAATATATTAAGCCAATTTTATATTCCAAATATAAACCTTAAATCATCGAATAGAGGGAAAATTTTGGAAAGTATAAAAGACTTCAAATAAATAATCCTTGCCATTTATTGTGCACCTACCATTTTTATAACAAGCACCGTACTAGCTGACTTTTATTTTCTCTAGTCTTCCCAAAGTTGACCCTCTAGAGTCGAGGACGTGAACTCAGAAATGGTAAATAACTCGCCCAAAGTTAACAATTCACAAATTGCTAGACTGGGATTAGCTTATTCTTTTGCCTGCATCCTGCTGCCAAGGATTGGACTTCCCATGAAAAACTAACAGCGTGTGGGCTTTAGGATTTTGTTTAAATTGTATTTCTTATAAAAGAGTTATTTGCCAAAACTTTGTGAAGCTCTATGATATTATAAAACAAAGAGATTCAGTATGAAGATTATTTATAGTTCCTTGTGACTGATGTACTTTACAACTATTGTAATGTTTATCATAGTCAAATCACATATGAAATGTACAGGGGTCAAAAAATAATCGTTGGTTTCTATTTTCATATTATGTTCTATTGGTGTCTGAAAGGCCAAACCTTAAATTTTAAAAAGGACAACAGTCTTCAAAGGTAGAATTTAAGTATAAATGAGAAAACAAAGTTTACTCTTAAAAAGAGAGTGACTTGGCAAGAAAGACAAGATATCCATAACAAGCTATGAAAAAGTAAATGCTAGTTTCAGAGCCAAGTTAATACAAGATGCTATTTTCACCAATCAGATGAACAATGACTCCAGACTTTTAAAAAGCCCAGTGTTAATGAGGGAAATCAGCCCTCCCATTCACTATTAGTGAGATCATTAACTGAAACAAAATGTTTGGAAGATAATTTTGCAATATCTATCTATATTAAAATGTATATACCCTTCATATCAGCAAATTCATTTCATCCTGGCAAAAGTGTGCTCATATATGTCATATATATATGTGTGTGTGTGTGTGTGTGTGTGTGTATGTATGTGTATATATATATAACATGCATATATACATATATATGGTATATATTATATGATACTATACATGATACCAAATTTTTGATAGAGTCAAAAAATACTCCAGAAAATAAAATGTCCATTAACAAGAAATTTATTTTAAAATTGCCATACAGTAGAACAGTGGAGTAAGGTGTGGTTAGTACCAAGATGTACTGATATGAACAGATAACAAAAATATATTGCCATGTGGAAAAAACAAGTTATAGAAAGTTATGGACACCATAGTTCAATTTGTGATAAATATGTACACACACATTTGCATCCATATACCTAAAAAACTGTATGGAACTATATATAAGAAACTGTAACCAGGAGTTGCCACCGGTAGAGGAATGAGGTAAAGGGACTTTTATTTTTCCACTTTATATTAGTTTGCCCTGTGCAGCAATGACTTTTTAGTATAAAAAATTGTCAACTCAAAATGGATTAAAGATTTAAATGTTAAGGCCTGAAACTGTAACACTACTATCAGAAAACATTGAAAAAATGTTTCGGGACATTGGGCTGGGCAAAGATTTTATGGGTAAGACTATAAAAGCACAGGCAACAAAAACAAAAGTAGATAAACTGGGCCTTATTAAGCTAAAAAGCTTCTGCATAGCAAAGGGAAAATAATCAATGGCATGAAGAGGCAACCTGTAGAATGGAAGAAAATATTTGCAAACTATGCATCTGACAAGAGACTAATATCCAGAATCTACACGGAACTCAATAGCGAATAACCCAGTCAAAAAAAAAAGGGGGGAAAGGACGAACTGAATAGACATTTCTCAAAAGAAAACACACAAGGGTCTAACAAGTGTATGAAAAAAATACTCAGCATCATTAATCATCAGATAAATGTAAATCAAAACCACAGTGAGATATCATCTCACTCCAGCTAGAAATGCTATTATCAAAAGACAAAAAATAGAAAATGCTGGTGAGAATGTGGAAAAGAGGGAACTCTTGGTGAGAATGTAAATTAATCCATTATGGAAAATGGTATGAAGGTTTCTCAAAAAACGAAAACTAGAACTACCATATAATCCAGCAATCCCTCTACGGGTTGTTTATCCAAAGGAAAGAAAATCAGTATATCAAAGACATGTTTGCACTCCCATATTTATTGCAGCACTATTCACAATAGCCAAGATATGGAATCAACCTAAATGTCCATCAACAAAGATCGGACAAAGTAAATATGGTATAAAATGGAATACAAGCCAGCCATACAAACTAATGAAATCCTGTCATTCTCAGCATGGATGAAGCTGGGTGGACATTTTGTTAAGTGAAATAAGCCAGGAACAGAAAGACAACTATCACATGTTCTCACTCATATATGGGAGAAAAAAAAAATAGAGCTCATAGAAGTAGAATTATGGTTATTAGAGGATGGTGGAAAGGATGGGGGAGAGGAGGATAGGGAGAAGTTGGTTAACACATACAAAATTACAGCTTGATGGGAGGAATAAGATCTAGTGTTCTATAGCACTGTAAAGTGAATATAGTTAACAATTATTGTATAAGTTCAAAAGCTAGAATAGAGGATTTTCGATGTGCACAACACAAAGTGATGATATATGTTTGAGGTGATAATGATCCTAATTATCCTGATCTTATCAGTACACATTGTCTACAGAATGACACTCTGTACTCCATAAAAATGTAAACTTGGTATATGTCAACTAAAAGTAAAAGGGAAAAAAGAATAAAAAAGATTTAAACATAGCATAATGCAAAAGACTATACAAGCATTTTAACTTTTAAAAAATTATTGGAGCTTAAAACATAATAATTTGTATCATTTTTATTGCACTTTGCAACTCCATCTCAACTCTGAATTTTTTTTTTTTTTTTTTTGAGTTGGAGTCTCACTCTGTCGCCCAGACTGGAGTGCAGTGGCTGCTCCCGGCCACCGCAGCCTCGACCTGCTGGGCTCTGGTGATCCTTCCGCCTCAGCCTTCTGAATAGCGGGAATTACAGGCATGCGCTACCACACCCGGCTAATTTTTGATTTATTGCAGAGATGAGGTCTCACCAAGTTGTCCAGGCACGTCTCTAACCCACGGGCTCAGGAAATCCACTCACCTCAGCCTCCCAAGGCGCGGGATTACAGGCTGAGCCACCAAGCCTGGCTTCAACTCTGATATTAAACATAAAGAAATGAGGTCTGTGACAAGTAAAGATTTTCCTTTTACCTCATGGAATTTTTTTTGGTAAGATTCAGGATTAAGTATACAAGTGGTCATCACACAGGTAAGTTTGGGCCTCCCCTTGGTCCCCACTTCGCCTGGTTTGAGATCAGGTACCTTTTTGATATTACGTGACCTGTCTCTCTTCCCTGCCAGCATTCTGCTCCTGCCAATCCCTTTCTTAAAGTATTATGGTAAATGTTTAGGGTCTGCTTATGAGTGAGAACATGTGGTACTCAGCTCTTTGTTTCTGTGATGAATCCCTGAATATCATAGACTCTAAATCCATCCAAGTTGGTCCCATATTTATTGCAGCACTATTCACAATAACCAAGATATGGAATCAATGAAGTCCATAAGTTTGTTCTTCTTTATGACTGCATAATATCCCATCATGTATATGTACCATTTTTTTTTATCCATTCCAGTTTCGATGGGCAGCATGGTTGGTTCCATGTTTTTGCTATCGTGAATATTCACAGAAAATGTAATGCCGCAAAGAGTTTTTAAGATCTTGCTCACATTAACTGTATCATAATCTGAGAGTTCCTAGCAAACTGTGGATCAGGCATATCCCAAACCACTTTGTGGCTTCATCTCTTCTTGTTTCTAAAAGGAAGTCAGAGGCAAGGGGAGAGGAAGAAGGTGGCAGTGATATTTGTATGGGTCAGAGCAGGAAAGGCATTCAAGGACACCTGCTCTTGGCTTTAACAGAGAGTTGAAGGCTAATTGTGCATGCCACAGATACTCCATTCAATCCTGTGCAAATTAGAATCTTCAATGACACCAGAGAAAGCAAAGGATTCTAGTCATTGTCCGTTATCTCTTCCCTCCTTTTGTTTTCTTCTTTCACGCCCATCCTCCTTTCCTTCTCCCCCTTTCTCTTGACTGTAAGCAGAGAAGAAAAGAGAAATTTTAGAAATATTCTCTAAATCTTCTCTAAATCCTATAGCTTGGTTTTACTAGTAAATTTTTACTTTCAAATTTTTAACCACACCATGTCAAATGTTAATCTTACAAAATGTATCTTGTGCAGAATGATGGTATTAAAACAATCCTGGCAGTTTTATAAATGAAACGGATATAATGAATTTGGATAGTCTAAAACTGGAGAATGTAAGCAAGCCATTGACTTTCCTGGAAGACAAATTCTTAACTCAACTCATGGGTGAGAAATCATACAAGATTCTGGTACAGCAACACACTATTGTCTGTCCATATGCCACAACCCTTAGAGAATGGAATAATGTTCTAGTGGGTCTGCATGTACCTCCATTTCTGAAGATTATCAAAAGAAAGCATATTCCCTTATCTCCTACACATTACCTGTTAAGTCACTTCAAAGAACCCTTAACCCCTGCAGACTGCACTCACTCAACTGAGAGAAGTGAATCCCTATTCACTCCCTTTATCGGTGGTATTGATCTGAAAATATAGACCCATGTAACTATAAACTTTATAATTCATATAACTTTTTGTGTGTTGTAACCTAATCAACAACATGTTGTAGTAAATAATGTTTTTCTTAGTAATAGGCTCCGTTAATTAACTCTATGGCAAGCTTAATCAACGCTTCAGTTTGGTATTACTGAGAATACTGTGAGCTACTTTCTGGTAGCCCACACCAGGAAATGTGGGCCATAAATGTTACTGTGAACAAAATGCAGCTGTAACTTGAGTTCTATACAATTGTCTGTCAGTCATGTAGTCAATGTATAGGTAGCAGCAATCCTAAACTTATAAAAATGGACTGTAAAACCTAAGTGGCGAGCAGAACTGTTCCAGAAAAATCAGGGGCTGGGTTCTGTCTCCCTGAATTCTAAATTCAGAAATGAACTCCTTTCTCTAGTTCCCTGCCTCTCAATTTATTGGTGTCGAGAGATAGCAGCCGAGCATTTACTCAGACCATAACAATTCCAGTGTTTGTCAGGTTCAAAGGAAACCGCCATTTACTAGGCATAGTAATTCAGAAAGAATTTTCCGAAAATGACTTCTCAGCAGGAGATGTTCTTTTTAGAGATTTAATTAATCTAAATAGCATACTTTAAAATGGATATATTGTTCATTTCAGTTAACATGTAGAATTACAAATTTACTACAGCAGAACTCATGGTAAGAAACAAAACATTAACAACGTGCACTGTGACAGATGCTGGGGAGGACGATATGTTGTAGGAAGTAGACGAAGATTCTATCCACCTGAAAGGCTCATTAGGATCCGGGTGTAGAAAGGTATCTATACAAATATTGTCGGCAATACATACATCAATAAAAGTAATGTTTTGTACATTAGAGATGGCTTTACAATTCAAGTTGGTATAACAGCTACAAGAAAATTTTTGAGAAAATTGCTGCAGGTCATCAATTGAGGGTTTTCCAAGTACTGTGAACTTTCCACTTTTCCCAATTTGAATATCAAAATTCTTTGGGTTCAGGTGAAGATAATCATTTGAATTCCAATGTTTCCTGATACATATTCCTTGCTCCTGGCAAAGCACTTGGCTACACATTTTGGCTGCCAGGGTGACGTTGATTATGTAAGGATTCACGATGGTCTGCATGTAATCATCCAGGAGCAAACAAGATTTCTGTAAAATTATAAGATGGTCAGAATATTAAAGGAGAAGGTCATTCATATGTGAGTAAACTCACTGCAATAAGCGATGTTTAAGAAAAATGAAAAAACAGACATAGCAAAAAATAGAAAATATTTTATCCTAAGATTTTATGTTAACAAGTAAGATTATTCCAACTGTTTTTTGTAACATTTATGTAACATAAGTTTTATGTGTCATTTTATGCGACAATAATCGATCAGTTGTGCTTAACATGCACTAACCTTGTTCTACCTCCATAATTCATAAGCTAATGAAGTGATAGACTAGTACTCCTGTTAGAGTATGGTCTCTGGGGTTCATCAGCTCTGACTGGAGTCTGAATTCCATTAATGACTAGCTGTATGGACCTGGAAATCTCTTAGACTTTTAAAGTCTTAGTTTTCTATCTGGGTGACCTTGGGTAAATTAATTAGCCTGGTTATTTTTCAGCTTCATCATCAGGAAAATAAGAATAATTATGGCACCTGTCTCATAAGGTTGTTGTGAAAATGAAAAAGTACAATACATGCAAAAGTGCTTGGCATAGGGCCTGGCATATCTTCAGTTGACCTTCAATAAATTATAAATGAATGTAACATGTAAACATAAATGTAATTTTCTTGCACATTTGTCAGAAAAGCTTAAACAACCATGAAAAGAGTGATTTCTAAATTGCTGGCCCCAAATAACTAAACAGGTTCAACTGAGTATACTTTATATTACACATTACATATAGTCAAGTTATAGGTGAATAATGACAGCTCTTCTGTAAATTTGGCAGCGTATGGGTAATGGGTAACTAAAATGATTCATCTTGAGATTAGTGTTCTAAAACCCTGACATTATCCTTTTACAAATACTGAAGGTAATCACTTTTTTTTATGATCAACAGTTCCACAAAGTAAGTCGGCCATGCTAGTCCTTCAGCAGACCAAAGGAAGTGGGAGTGATAGATCAGCAGGCAGGTCAAGGAATCTTGGCAGCATCCACTTAAATCTATTCCTTGAATACCTTTCTTGAGATGATATCATCTACTGTTGGGAGAATGACTGTTTCCCAAAGATATCCACACCCTAGTACCCTGGAATATGTGACAATGTTAGCCTACATGGCAAAAGGGACTTTGCAGATGCAATTAAGGTTATGGACTTTGACAAGGAGAGATCATCCTGAACTCTCTGAATGGGCTCAATCTAATTACATGAGTCCTTGAACATGTAGAGACTTCCTTAGTGGGGTGAGAAAGATGAAATGGAAGAAGGAGGAGAGAATGAAACTGTAAGAGAGGCTGAACCCACCTTTGCTGACTCTGAAGAAAGAAGAGGGCCGTGAGCTAAGGGAATGTCCTGGCCTCTAAAAGCTGTTAAGTGGCCTTTAGCCAACAGCTAGGCAGATAATGGAGATCTCATTGCTACAACCTCAAGGAACTGAATCTGTCAATAGCCCAAATGAGCAAGTGAGAAGGCTTCTCTAGAAAGCCAACCTACTAAAACCTTTATTTTAACCCACTGAGAGCCATGTTAGACTTTTGACCTACAGAACTATAAGATAATACATTTTTTGTTTTTAAGCCACTAAGTTTGTTACTATTTGGGGGGCAACATCAGAAGACTAATAACACTATTCATCTTCTTAGCTCTCAATGGCTTTGAATGGTATTTGGGCTAAAATTCAACTTCTCTTAACTTGTACACAGCCTGACATGGAAGATTCCCTTCTTCTTATACAACAACTCCCTGCCCTGATTCCAATTCTATTTGACAATGTTAAAATTTCACTAGCATTGCAGGTTCATTTCAAACTACATTCATTGTTCCCTCTGGTTGGAATGCTCTTCCCTCCAATTTTCAACATGGTTGACTTCATTTTGTCATTAAGATAGAGGCTTTAAATTAGGCAATGCCCTTTCCAGGTATTTTTCTTGGCTACTCTCTCACACCTCTCTATTTTAATTCTCTGTAGAGTACTTATCACATCAAATGTTTTTTATTGCTTATATATTGTTTTAAGCACTCATTAGCTCCAAGTGTACATGGACTCTGTCATTATTCTTCAACACTATGTTGAAGAACCAAGGATATGAGAATTTAGACCAAGCTTGGATAACATTGTAGTGCTTGCTTGACTCCACAGAGACAAGTATAAGGCCAAATGAGGAGTAAAGGGATGAGAATGATTTGAGAATCATTAGTCTACATAAGATGTAGTCTATGGTAAGATATTAAAACTGGCTTTCTAATAGATAAAGCCTAGTATATATCTTTTGTATATATATCCATGGTGCAACCACTCCTACTATGGTCAATTTTGAGTTACTAGCCTGACATTACTGAATGTAAAGTTGGAAATCAAGTGCACCACCATTACACACGATGGTAGTGTGGCGTGGAGTAGTACATCATTACAGGGTATTTCCATTTATACAGATATGATAGATGTAAATAATCTCAAAAGCATGAAAAACAATAAAATGAAATAATTGATATATTGAGAATGTATTACCTTGGTTTTTAACATAAATTTTTTATTGTACATCTTTATAATTTAATTTTTAATAATACCTGTGCTTAACAACTGGCTCACAAAATTCCTGAATGTTTAACAATCAGGTCTTACAAGCTGAGATTAGTAGGGCTGGCTCCATTACACCACTAGATCTAATAACATAAAATGAAAAAAAAATGGTTTACTTACATTTGTTTTAGGTCAGTTCCAGTAACTGCAAGTGGAACTGCAATTGCTGGTTTCTCAAGTTGTCAATGAATCAGAGGAAACATTACAAGTAATCTATGATGATTAATTACAATGACACAGAACAAAAGAGGACATAATCGATCTAGCATATGGATAGATCTAGTATTTGAAATGATTATAAGTTGGGAAAGGTAGCAGAAACATATACAACAAAGTATATAAGAGACATTTTGACATAGTACTAATAAGTAGAAAATAGTTATATTAAAGTTGAAGAACTGTCTCTTGTATAGATAATACTGATGAAGGGAATGAAGAATTGATATAGAGAATTAAACAAGAATGAAAATAAAGGAAGACCTATCTTATGATACCAAACACCATGTCTAAAAATAGCATCTGTAGTCTGGTTTTTGCCATATGAGCCACGTAGCCCAGATAAATTCAATTACTCTCACTGAATGTTTGTTTCCTCACTGGGGAACAGATACACATTTTCTGCCTTACAATAACCACACAAATGTATTTTGATTGAGCCAGTATTAATTGAGCACCTCCTACTATATGCCAAGCATAGTACTACATATTTTCTTAGTCAATGTCAGAACAATCCTCAAAAACATTAAAGGGAGCAGTATTTTCATCTAATTCCTATCAATTCAACTTACCATACTTCGCATTAAAGTAAGACTTCCCCATATTACAATTCCAGAGGCACCCAGTGCAACAGTTTCACCAAATGTATTCACAAGGTCTTCCTGGCAAATGTGATAGAAAGAATAGATAAAAACAAAATGAAAGCATTATGAATAGGATAGTAACATCAAAGCCAAGCATGTTGACCCAACAATATTAATTTATTTCTATCTTTTATATAGTCATTGCCTTACTATAAAAAATAGAGGCAATTATTGTTTTAATTACTTATGTTGACAAGAGAGCATGCTTATGAAATAAAAAAAAGATACTGAATTAATACACTGTCTATACTATCTAATTCTCCATGCTTACTAAGAGACCATGTGATTACTGTAAAGATTAAACATATTCTTACTTTGCATTCATACAATGTTGCTGAACTACCTCATGTGCACATTCTTAAATGATATTGAAAGCTGAATTTCACTCACTTCTAAAGCAATATTAAATTCCACTGAACAGGGCAACCCCTTCGGGTCCCCTCCCACTGTGGGAGTTTTTCTGTCCTTTCAATAAATCCTGCTTTCTAAAAATTAAATAAATAAATAAATAAATCCTACTGAACACCTTGTGTGGATGCTACTTCACAGCCCTTATACCTTAATTTACTTACCTGAGAAAGGAAGTTTAAAACTCGATCAGTAAAAACCAGACGGGTATATACAAAAACCGGAAGTGGATTGTTAGCATCAGGTAATTTGGCCATCCTAATAGCTTCCTGAACTCGATTACGCACAAAGAGCATAGCTTGTTGAGGAGTCTGTCTGGTGTTTAAATAAATGGATGGGTAAAGGGCAGTACTTTCCTTCCACAACCAGTTGAGTTCATCATTTCTTTTCTTTTCTACATATGAACAACTTCCATTGAAACCGGGCTTATTATAATTATGATTGTAACAATCAGGAAAAAGATAATAACCCCATAACTGATTCGGCCGAAGTGATTTTCCCAGTTTTAAAGTCTCTAGCATGAAATCCTTTCCTGCCTTTTCAAATTCTCGTCTGGCTACGTCAGTGGCTTCTGTGAGATTAAGATGTGCATTTTGTTGCTGAACCAACACAATTGACCGATTTCTGTAGATATCTTTAGGTTTCCAGTTTCTTGCCCAAGTAGGCCTCCATTCTTCCCAGTCAATGACAGCCAATCCCAATTTGTCTGTTGGAATGTAATAAGCAATGTCTTTCTCAGCTTTGACCAAATGGTCTTTCAAAGATCCATTCTGGGGAATTCCTCCATTCACATTTGCATGTGTTCCTGGCTCTAAAAAAGGATAGAGGCCAAGTCTATCAACATAAAATATTGTAACTCTTTGACCTGTGACGTTTTGTCGGGGGCTTCCTATTAAAGAGAAGAGGCTCATATCTAGTGGATCACCAAACTTTCCAAGACAAAATTCAGTTGGGGCATTCCAGGCCCAGAGGAAGGGCACATCCCGGATAACAGGAGGTGCTGAGAAATTCTGAGTCAAGCAGCATGGAATCAGAAGGAAGATGAACACTGTCTGGAATCCTCTGTTGAAATCAACGAAGTTTCCAAAAAAGATGTGCTTGAATATTAGCACTCTCATTGTAAAGAATTATAACTATGAAAAGCCCGTATTTCTTCCTATACACTTTGGTTTACCCAATATTTGATGCAAGATATGAGCACAGACCAAAGAGAATGATATGAAGTCACATTGATGGATAAAGAGATATAATGATTGCATTACATTTAAATATCATTCTTGTTCCATGTTTCAGTAATATTTTGAAAGTTGCATCATTTATAACTAAAAAAAGAAATATAGAATATATTATTATGATGCATTTCATAATAAATATTAGAAGCCTTACCAAGTTCTCAATAAGATTATTTTCTCTTAAGATACAAATTTTATAATAGTTAACATTAGTCTCTCTTCCCAAATCTCTACAAAGCCCACAGAGAGGTGATTGTAGTTATTTTGTCTTTTTGTTTACTGAGGTGTGCAGAATGCTGTACCAAGCAATGCCTTAGCAAACATCCACAGAATAAAAATAAATTCCAAATTGAACCTCTCTTTCTTGTTTATTGCTTCCTAAAAGACTACTTAATAGTGGTCTACCAAATTTTGAAAATAATTCCTCATAAAATTATAAAATTTTATCTTTTTTTGGAAAGGGAACAGTAAGAAGGGAAAAGTCACTTCTGCCAGAGGTAATAAGTCAAAAGTCTGCTTGAACCTATTGAATAAACCAAAACCTCCTACAAAACAAGTTGAAGTGTTATTTGGTACACTGCTCAATCAAATCTTAACAGTAATACCATTTTACTTCTTAATAATTTCTACTAAAAGGATTCTTTCTAGCACTTAAGAATAGAAATATATGGATTGTGGTCCTTTTTATGGTGTCTGATAAGTGGGATTGTGTTGCCATTCTGATTGTCACAAAGTGATGTGTTACAACACATACTGTCACTGTATTAGACAACAAAAATGATTCAATAGAATGGTCTGGGTCACAGACAAGAAATTCAACTATGTATTATTCAGCATTTGGTATTTCAAAATTATCTACAAGAAGACATATTTAAATGTTCCGTGATTCTAGGAAGAAACTAGAACTTTTAAAAAATTAGATTTTTAACCAGGCTCGGTGGCTCAGCCTGTAATCCCGTGCCTTTAGGAGGCTGAGGTGAGTGGATTGCCTGAGCCCGCGGGTTCGAGACCCGCCTGGGCAACGAGACCTCATCTCTACAATAAATCAAAAAATCAGCCGGGTGTGGTAGCGCACGCTAATTCCGGCTACTCAGAAGGCTGAGGTGGAAGGATCGCGGAGCCCAGCAGGTCGAGTCTGCGGTGGCCGGGAGCGGCCACTGCACTCCAGTCTGGGCGACCGAGTGAGACTCCAACTCAAAAAAAAAATAAATAAATTAGATTTTTAGTATACGGATATGTGAGGGAAAATAATTATACCATTCATTCTAGGAAAGTGTGTCTTTGCCATAGCAAATTATCCAGTCATTCCCATTGCTGAAACATAAATGACTCTAAAGCAAACAACATAATCAGGATAAAATGAAATCTTAAGAACTCTTACAGTCACAGGTTCTGAAGATAATGAATATTTTTCTCATGTTTAGAGCATGTAAAATAGCTATAGATTTTCATAGTTTAAACTCTTATGAATGTCCTTACTCAGACCCTAGAAAATCTTCACCCAATGTAATATGGTGGAATATAATGAAATACTAATTTCTTTTAAATACCAACTACCAATACCAATACCTGAATGGCAGGAGTGGGGGAAGGAAATGGAATGCAGGAGTGGCTTTCCTCACTGAGATCTCAAGAAAGGAGTAGGCTATGCTTATTGAAATCAACATTCAAATCTATTTCCACATGATCATTTTACATAGGAAAAACATGGGGCAGAATGAACCTACTGAGAGGATTTTTGTCCCCAGAAATTTTTAAAAAGGAATGGACACTTCTATCATTGAAAATTGACTGAGCAAAATATCTCTTCTTTAGTTTAAATTAGAGACAAAGACTTGGGGTGCAGAATTGGCACAAAACTGGGGATAGACCTAGAAGATAGCATCTAAAAAAGCATCTTCATATTATTTTTAGTATCTAATAGAGAACTTGAATTATTTAAATAGATCACCTGAGATAGAACCACATCTTCCTGGAAAATCTTACCTAATTTAACACGACATAATGAATGCCTGACTTTATCTCTCCACTAGTATTCCTAACGTCTGTGTTCAATTTATACTTATTACAGTTATCTTTTTAAGTGTTCTCCTTGCCAACTGTGTGGATAATTGCTTCTTAAAGCACTCCTGCTAAGTCTACTATATTGTCCAAGCCTTAGCAATGAACTTACTGAGAAGTCAGCCCTGGAAGACCAACCGCACAACCTGTCTTCAGCAGTATCTAGGCTAGAAGTCGGCTGATCTCAAAGTCTTCCTAAAGTTAGTCATTAGCATCCATTTTTTAAAAAGATCATTTTCTCTCAAAATAAATGTAGAAGTTTAAAATCTGAATGCATCTAGAATCCTATTTAAATTAAACTCTTATTCCTGTTGTAAAGGAATTTTATCACCAGAATACATGCTAGCTAAATCCTTTGCACCAGGAATTCCTTGTATGAGGATAAGTCCAAAATTATTTTGCAATAAAAAGTATATAGCAAAGTGAAAATATTCACATATGTAGTATTCACCAGTATGTGTTGTGGCATCTATGAAATAAAAAAACATAAAAACAATTTTGATACCCAATGATAAGAAATGCTTAAATACTATGTGTCAGCTTGAGAAAATTTATGAAGATATCTGAACTAGTTATAAAGATAATGAAGCAACAGGTAAAGATGTTTGCCTAAAATACTAAGTAAAATAAAATACACATTATAAGTTGAGATATTACAAAAACATGCAAGCACAAGCTTAGGAAATTGGAAAATATCTAAAATATCAATAACATTTGTATTTCCATGTCCATTACATATTTTTGATCTTCTGATTTTCTTTCATTCAATTATCATATCATTTCTCAAATAAAAAGTGAAAACAAAATAAAACTACTGCTAGAAATTAGTTTGTCAGAACAAATTTGAAGATCAGTTCCTCTTCAGCAGGGAAAGAAAATAACCATAAACCTCCCTAAACCTTATGTACGAGGATGGTTGTATAAGGCGTTCTTGTATTATTTTCTGAAAGTTGATGATGATATTTTTTTAAAAAATAAACTGTATTGTGTATTTTTATGGTATACAACATAATGTTACGAGAAGATTGAGATTTTTGATGTAAGGAGTAGGGAGTCTGGGGTAGAAAAAGCCAAACAACAGAGCCAATTTCTTGTCCTAATTCTTAGCTCCTGGTTTCCATAACAAATGTTTTATTTCCATAACAAATGCTTTCTCTCTAGAGAATCATAATTAACAGTTATAGAATCAGTCAAGTGACTGTCTCCAGAATCTACCTTTTTGTTCTCCCATTTCCCATAAGTGTATTAATATATTATCTCAATGCAATTAAGAACTAAAATTGTTACAGATTTCGAATATGAATTATTATTAAACATCAAAGTAAAGCCTCAGAAATACAGGCCAATATTGATAAGGGCAAGATGATAATTTTGGTGAAAGCAAACCATAACATTACTGGAGGAGGAAGGGAGAAAGCAAGAGTTTCCCAGTTTAAGTCATTCACAAGGCACCTCCTAGTGTTTGTTTCTCTACAGTCCTCAGAACAACTAAACTGATAAAGGTGTTGTTACAATACTGAACAAATAGCCCCTCACTTCAGGAAGCCTCAGGATCCTGAAGGTAATTTTAATGTGTCTCAATCATTCTTTAACACGAAAAATGAAAAGCAAACTTCCACAGGAGCAGGAAGTACCACGTTCACTGACCTTGTATCCTAATCAAATGTGCTAAGGTAAGTATCATTTCTAAGGTACTTAGTTCATAAGTTCAAGCTAAAGTTCAACCCAAAGGCTGACTTACACCTCCACTTACAAGTTACCGTGAATCCAAGCTAAGAGTCTTAAACAAATTTTAAAGAGACCAGCATGAAATCCCTCAAAGCAGAAAACGTGCACTTTTTTTTCTTTTAAAGATCAAACTTACACATGTTTTTAGGGAGGGGGAAAGGAGCCTTTGAACAAGATTTTTTTCTAGAAAATTTCTTCTTAAACTATGATATTTGATAAGTAGTTTGGGCAGAAATAGATATTAGAAGCTTGATTCAACAAGAGACAAGATCCCCATTTTAGGCGGCATTCCATCAACCCCTTTTCCTTAATTACTATTATTCTCATAATTATTCCTCTCCCTTGTTTCTTTCTTTCTTCATCTTAACTTTCTCGGTGTGTCCTCAGGTATGTTTTGAGTGGGTTCAGAATTCTCAAGGCAAAAAAAAATGATTTAAAAAAGTGCTCATTGGCAACCCACTTGGCTCCTCTCCCGCTGTGGGAGTTTTTCTGTTCTCACAATAAATCCTGCTTTCTCAAAAAAAAAAAAAAAAAAGTACTCATTACAGAATGTCTTATCTTTTTTTACAACCAGGTAGGTTAGGCAACAGAAGAACAAAGGCAACTTACTTTTGAAGTAAAAAAGTTTTCCTCTAAGATGCCAGTAGATCAGAAGTTGCTCCAGTCAGTTAGCTCTGCAGTATTTAACCTGTTGGGTGAGACAACCCTGCCTTTTGCCCAAGTAGTTAAAGTCTTTTTTTTCTTTTTTTTTTTAAATGTGTGTAGTTTTTTGTTGGGTTTTTTCCTGAGTCGGAATCTCAGTCTGTCTCTCTGGCTAGAACACAGTGGCAAACTCACAGCCACTGCAGCCTTGACCCGAGCACAGGTGATTCTTCTGTCTCAGCCTTCCAAGTAGCTGGGACTACAGACATGCAACACCACACCTGGCTAAGTTTTTGACTTATTGTAGAAACAAGGTCTCGCCAAGTTGCCCAAGCTGGTATCAAACCTCTTGCCTCAGTCTCCCAAAGTGCTGAGATTACAGGTATGAGCTAACGCCCAGTCTAGCTAGTCTTAATCTTATGGAAATTTACTGTGTGATGGAGTAGAGAAAAACATGTGTGTGCGTGTGCACACACACGTGTGTGTGAGTGTGTGTGTATGTGTGTGTGTGTGTGTGTGTGTGTGTGTTTGGTGTTTTAATCCCCGCAAATCAAGTGCCTGTGGCAGAGAAGATTAGCAAGGATGGTAAAGTAACATAAGAATGCTATAAAATATGTTATTAACCTTTGACATGTGTTTAAGAGCCCAGCAGTAGAACAAGCCTCCACTGCAGCTGCTTTGATTGAGAAGCATTTTGTTAAATGGATGACAAATCTCTGTAGTGTAACACAGATGAGGAATAAGTTTGAAGGCCCTGTTTTCAAGACAGTACTGTACTTACTGTAAAAGTAAAAGCAATTTCTCTTTTAAAAACTTCATAAAATAAATTAGAATTAATGTTTTCAAAACATTAAAGAAAGTCATGTTCAACATTTGTTACCATAGGAAAACACTGCTGTTCTGAATTCTGCTCCAGGTGGGAAGAGAGAGGGGAAAGGAGAAAAAGAAGAATCAATAAATGATGAAATCCCTCAAAAGCAGTTCCCAAAATCAAGTTTTATTTAACTTCTATGGTGGAACACAGAAATATAATTCACACATGTTCAACGTAGACAGTAAATGTGTGCTGCTCTTCAATGATGACATTAGGAAATAATATATCTAAGAAGCCAGAAAACCAAAGTCTGATTAAACATGATTTCTAAATATTAAATGCTTAAGCAAATCATATTGAAGTGTTGTAAGAAAAAGTAATACTGTGGCATTTTGAAAGTGCAAGATAGGACCAGGAACAGTGACTTATGCCTGTAATCCCAGCACTTTGTGAGGTTGAGGCAGGAGGATTTCTTGATGCCAAGAAGTTAACATCAGTCTGAGCAACATAGTGAGACCCCATCTCTACAAAAATAATTGCTTAAAAACTAGTTGGGTATGGTGGCAGGCGCCTGTAGTTCTAGCTACTTGGGAGGCTGAGGTGGGAGGATCACTTGAGCCCAGGAGTTCCAGGCTGCAGAGAGCTATAATCACACCACTGCATTCCAGCCTGGGTGAGAGTCAGACTCTTTCTCCAAATTAAAAAAAATCAATATAAGATTATAATATAACATATTAATAATAATGATATTACTATATAATATAATATTATAAACAAGAAAATAATTTATCTTATTCTTGAAAGATAATTTCTTTGGAAAAACTGTGAATAGCATTCTGTGTACAAAATATCATTGTAGGTCTAGAGCTTATTAAAGACCATGTAAAAGCTTTCAGAGACACTCAGTTGGCACTCATTAGATACATGCCAAGCGAGTTAACTAGTTAATTAAATGAATTTGATGTGCTTCAAATTTCAGTAAACTCAAAATTATGGCCAATAGTAACACTTTAAAGATGTTCAAACAAAAGCAGCTACCTATTAGAAGCCACAGAGCTGTCAAAATCAAAAACAGGACTGAAAAGTACAGAACTGGGGTCAATTCCAAAAACAATAAGGAAAAGTGGCAATTTACTGTCAAAGGTCAGGGTGGGTGGTCAGTGGATAGAAAATTTCTAAAAGGAAACATCAGGGGGATTCTGGTTAAACCAACCTAACATATTGCTGAAGTCTGGCCAGGGTAATCAGACATCACATGGTAATGATGAGCAAGAGGAACCCTTGAGGGTGATCTGATATGAAGGATGGGGGATTCTTGCTAAACTGAACTTAGATGGAAGGATACAGAAGTCCAGAATTTGAGACCTAGTCAAAATGAATGCACCAGTGAGCCTGATAAGAGATTGGTTAAGAGAGTATTTGTCAGTCTCTTCTCCTGCTAAAGAATTAATTAGTTAAACAAATGAACTTGATGTACTGTGAATTTCAGCAAACTCAAAATTATGACCAATGATGACACTTTAAAATCAAGATGTTCAAACAAAAGCCAAAGCCTATCATCCAGAAGTCAGAGAGCTCAAGCAATATTCAGAAAAGTGTGTTTTCTGTAGTCAAGCATGAGGCTGACGCACCTAGATATGACTGAAAGTAATTGAGTAAAGACTTGAGGAGTCTCTAAATACAAGATGCTAATTAAAACACAGTAGCTTTGCTAGGGATGCTCTCTGTAATGCCTCTTCAAATTTCAGGCTGAGCTCAGTAATGCTTGACTTTCAGTCAACCCAGCATCCCATCATCAAAAACCTAGGACTGATCCTAGTTCTTTGATTTCAGCGGCTCAGCTACCTAGCGCTAACAGGCAAAAGGGCTTAGTTCCAAGGCAAGTCAAAGTTAAAGAAGAACAGTGATTACCTCTATTACTATTCATGCATTGTTTCGTGAAGTTCACTCATGGGCTATGAGTTACCAGTTGGCTTACTGTTAGCAAAAACTGGTGTTTCTCTTCCTTGGTCAGTCAGAGGACTTCTGGATTTTATTTCTATGACTGGCCAAAGTCATAGTTACTAAATCTTCTATATATGGGATTATATTAAAGATCCAAATCTCCACTACAATCAAACAAAACAGAAGACACCTATTTGCTCATAAATTTCCTTTGTCCAAAGGCAATCAGACATAACTAAGCACATTAACCAATGCTGAAGATAAATGCCAATAAAGACATATATATAAGCTCATCTTCAAAAGATAATACAACTATTTTTTCTCCTATCTATGTAAGATATCTAGAGCCTATAGAGAAACTAGACCTCTAAATGAAGCCCTTTAATTACAGACTGAATTTTAGCTTAGGAAAGATGACTGGTTTAAAAAACTTGTCAGGGTTTTAAGTGGCTCATTCTTTATCTTCTTAGAAAGCCACTTCCTGCAGTCTACCTAAAGAACGCACATTTTGTAGAGCTGGGCATGGTGGCCTGTGCCTATAGTCCCAGCTACTAGGTAGGCAGAGACTGGAGGATCACTTGAGCCTAGGAGCTTGAGGCAATAGAATGCCAATATCACACCTGTGCATGGCCACTGCACTCCAGCCTGGGCAACATAGCAAGACCTTGTCTCTTAAAAAAGAAAAATAGAATATACATTTTGTGAAAGCAAAACTATAACTTAAGTCAATCAAAGATCTTCCCAGGACAACCTTTCTCTACTCTAGCTAGTGGTGTGATATGGTACAAAATTAGAATATATTTATGCACAAAGCAACACTAGAAACACTCATTAATGCCTTTCTTTACAGTGACTTTTTCTCTCTTCCTCTCACCTTCACTTTTAACCTTTTACTTTCTGTCTCAGCTGAGTCTTCCATTTGCCCATGGGAACCAGATGCTAGTGACACACATGTCTAAAAAATAAGGAGCCCAGATCCAGAAAAGGATTGAGGCTTTATTTCTGTTTGTAGATTATGCAACAGCTAGAGGATCCAAATTATCTTTAAGTATCACCTACCTCTTTAAAAACATACCAGTAGTACCTAAATCTATCTAACTTTATTATTATTTTATTTTATTTTTGACACCCTCAGTACCTCAGAATGTGACTGTATTTGAAGATGGGGACTTTTTTTTTTCTTGAGTCGAGGTCTCACTCTGTCACCCAGGCTGGAGTGCAGTGGCACAATCACAGCTCACTGCAGCCTTAAACTCTTGGGCTCGAGTGGTCCTCCTGCCTCAGCCTCCTGAGTACTTGGGACTACAGGCATGTGCCACCACATCCAGCTAATTATCTAACTTTCAAGAATGCTTGGAGGGTGTGTGAAATGATACTGTGAGGATCAATCAGTATTTAGGTATTGCTCATTTTATGTAATAGTATTTAATTTAGGAATTAGTGCATTTTTAGTTGTATGAAGGAGAGTTGTATTATGTTAGATGGAATTATCTTGTTATTGCCTTTATTTGGAGAATAAGTATGACTTAAGAAGATGTGCATGGGTGCCAAACTGACAAAGGTTGGATTTGTGATTGTTAATTTTAGGTGTCAACTTGACTGGATTGAGGGCTGCCTAGATGGCTGGTGAAGTATTGTCTCTGGGTGTGTCTATGAGGATGTTTTCAGAGGAGATTGACATGGGAGTCAGTGGACAGGGAGAGGAAGACCCACCATTCAGTTGGTTGTCAGTGCATCTAGAACAATGTCAGCAGAAAAGGGGGGATGAGTAGCTTGGGTAGGCACCATTTGGTTGGTTGCCAATGCATCTAGAACAATGTCAGCAGAAAAAGGGGGATGAGTAGCTTGCTGAGTTTCTATCTTTGCCTTTCCTGTTGAGATGCTTAGCTTCTCCTCCTCCTGCCCTTGGATATCAAACTCTGGATTCTTTGGCCTCTGGGTCTTGAACCAGTGGCTTCCTGAGGGTTCTCTGACTTTCAGCTTCAGACAGGGCTGCCGTTTTGACTTCCCAGATTTTGGACTTGGAATGAGTCTTTTCTCACTGTCCATCTTTCAGGTGCCTATTGTGGGACTTCATCTTCTAACCATGAGCCAATCATCACTTAAAAATTCCCTTTTATATATACATATGTCTTAGTACTTCTGGTTCACTGGAGAACCTGACTAATACAGATTTTGGTACCAGAAGTGGGGTTTAAACCCATGTGGACACAGGGTTTACTGAAAATCACTGGCATAAGGCAGATTGATCAGTAGAAGAAAAGGCATAAAAATGTATTCAATATGTATACACAGGAGCCTTCAGAATTAACACTGAATACCCCAATTAGGTAAAAAAGCTCATATAATACCATCTTGAGTTTGCAGAGAGAAGGTGAGCTCAGAGCATGGCCAAATACAGGTTTTAGTGGCAAGACAGGTTATGGGAGAGAGAAAGAAAGAGACTTGACTTGCAAAGGTGACTTTGTTATGTAAAATAAAACCTCACAGGTAGCGGCCCTCAGAGAGAATAGATGGTAAATGTGTCTTTTCAGATTTTTTTTTTTTTTTGAGTCAGAGTCTCACTGTCCACCCAGGATGGAGTGCAGTGGCATGCTCACAGCCACCACAGCCTTGACCTCCTGGGCTCGGGTGATCCTTCCCCCTCAGTCTTCCAAGTAGCTGGAACCACAGATGTGCACCACCAGGCCTGGCTAATTTTTTTACTTATTGTAGAGACCAGGTCTTGCCAAATTGCCCAGGCTGGTTTCAAACTCCTGGACTCAGGCAATCCTCTCGCCTCTGCCTCCCTAAATGCTGAGATGATAGACATTAGCCACTGTGCTCAACCTCTTTTCAGGCTTTTAAAGATGTCAGGTTCTCAGTTAATCTCTTAGATTAAAAAAAAAAGTCTAGAGAGGGAAGGCTCAGGCTGCATTAATATAAATTCTTTCCATATGCAAATTTCCACCACAAAAGAAAGCTATGCAAGACTGCTTCATCTGCTGGCCCTGAGGCAGTCATTGCAAAATATGTCAAAAAAATATATTTTGGGATTAAATATTTTGACTTGCTTCAATACCTATAACATATATTTTATAAAATGCTATATAAATTTAAGGTTGAGTTTTATTTCCCCGGACTGCCAATATTATTAAATCTTACTTATTATGACTCATTTATTCCAAACTGTAAGAAAGATGGCTGTAATAGATGTGATGATAAATCTTTTTGTCTTTTGGGGAGACATAAAAGCCAATATATGGGATTAGATTAGGAGTATCTTTAGAAAAATTAAGAAATTGTGAATTTCTACTCCAAGAATATAAAAAAAAAATTTACCATTATTATTGATTTAGACATTACAGAGATGTTTGGGGTTAATAACATCCTCTAAGTCTAAGAATGTGGTTAATTAAAGAGGAGAGATGGGAAGAGAAAAAGTCATACCTAGTGAAATTCATTTCAAATTGTAGAAACTCAAAACAAGTTGTATTTATTATTAAAATATCCCCTTATCTCCACAAATAGATTGAGAGACTGCTAGTGTTTTGCCTCAACAGAGATCACATGCTGCTCATTAAAAGTGAAATAAGAGAGCTCTATCAACCCTTCCACAAGAGAGTTCAGTCAGCTGCTTCCCACTGAGATCATCTCTGTCCAAAATCTATTTAGAAAGAGCATTTCAGAGGTCAACTAAGTATCACCTAAGTATTCCAGTTCATTTTAAGCACAATAGAGGGTAATTGTGAACATGATGATCCAAGAAAGTGATATTAACCAGGCACGGTGGCTCACACCTGTAATTCCAGCACTTGGGAGATGGTGGCGGAAGGATTGCCTGAGCCCAGCAGGTCGAGACTGCAGAGGCATGCCACTGTACTCCAGTCCAGGCAAGAGTGAGACTCTGACTCAAAAAAAAGAAAAGAAAAGAAAGTGATGTTAGGTAGGCCTACATCTAGCATTTTTTCCCAAATTGAAGGTCACAACCTATTAGTGGGCCATACACTAAATTTAATTGGTCGTAATGAACATTTTAAAAAATAAGTAAAGCAAACTATAATAGTGTGGAATAGAATAGGATAAGAAGCACCAGAGAGCCACTGCATATCATTATGGTAGGTATTACTTTATGAACCTTTTCTATCAGTTATATTTTTATACACAAATATATATATGTGTATGTGTGTGCGCATGTGTGTGTACTAACAGTGTAAAGTATATTCTTTTACTGTGAAATGATCAAATCACTTGGATATACAAATGCTTTAAAGGCTGACACACCTGGGTTTTGAATCCTAAGGGCAGCCACTTTCTAATTAACTGACCTTAGGCAAGTTATTTAATCTTTTTAATTTAATCATTTCAGTAACCAGTAGAGAATTCTTATTTCTGAGGACTTCCTTAAGTATGTCTGTAAATGTCTATACTACTGGACTAAATAATTCCGTTTTCTAGATTGAGACTAACAGACCTAGAATCTGCTTTCTCAATTTAGTAGCAATGTGACCTTGCCCACGCTATTTAACTTCACTGTACTTTAGTTTTGTCTGTATTTTTAACTGTGACATATAAAAGTCAATTATCTCATAGATCTGTTGTGAAATTTTAATGAAATATATATATAAAACACTTAGCAATGCCCATGAAGTTCAGAACATGCCACCCCAAAATATACCACTTTGGCATATTAATTATTTTGAGCTGAAGGTGACTGAGAAACTGCAGGTGCAAGAAGGGCTCTCTGATCTTTCCCTTTCTGCCCAAAGCAAGACATAAGATTTCCATGTACAGGGATGCTCCCTGTATTGAAAAGAAGAGGATACTCTTTTTGATAAAATTTTAAGAGCCACATAATAATTGTACCTATTCATGGGGTACAGGGTGATATTTCAATGCAGGTATACAATGTGTAATGATAAAATCAGAGTAATTAGTACATCCATCACCTCAAACATGTATCATATATATTGGAAACATTCAAAATCCTCTCCTTAGCTATTAGAAATTATACAATAGATTAGTGTTAACCGTAATCACCCTATAGCATTACACAGCACTAGAACTTATTCCTCCTAATTGTGCTGTAATTTTGTATCCATTAACTAACCTCACTTTCCTCTCCATTCATCAGTTACCAGGAACCACTATTCTACTCTCTGCTTCTATTAGACTAACTTTTTTAGCTTCCACATATGAATGAGAACATGTGGCATTTATCTTTCTGTGCCTGGCTTATTTCATTTAACATAATGTTCTCCAGGCTGATCCATGTTGCCACTAATGACAGGATTTCATTTTACCGTATGGTTGATTTGTATACCACTGTGTATATATATATCATATTTTCTTTATCCATTCATCCATTGATGGACACTGAGATTGATTCCATATCTTGGCTATTGTAAATAGTGTTGCAATAAACACAAGAGTTCACATATCTCTTTGACACACTGATTTCCTTTCCTTTCCTTTGGATATATAGCCAGTAGTGGGATTTCTGGATCATATGGTAGTTCCATTTTTTTACTTTTTTGAGGAAACTCCATATGGTTTTTCATAATGGCTATACTAATTTACATTCCCACCAACAATGTATAAGAGTTCCTTTTCTACACATTCTCATCAGCATTTGTTATTTTTTGTCTTTTTTATTATGTGTATTCTAACTGAGATGAAATGATTATCTCATTGTGATTTTGATTTGCACTCTTTTGATGATAACTGATGTTGAGCATGTTTTCACATACAGTCATGCATCCCTTAACAATGGGGATATGTTCTGAAAAATGCATTGTTGATTGATGTTCTCAGTGTGCAAACATCATACATTCTTACACAAACCTAGATGATATAGCCTACTACACACCTACACTATATAATAAAGGTTATTGCTCCCAAGCTACAGACCTGTACAGTGTGTTACTGTACTCAATTCTATAGGCTACTGTAACACAATGCCATTTGCTCACTTTTTTTTTTTTTTTGAGTTGAAGTGTTACTCTGTCACCGAGGCTGGAGTATAGCGGCACACTCACAGCTCACCAAAACCTCTACCTCCCAGGATCAGGGCATCCTTTCACTTCAGCCTTGTGGGTAGCTGGGATAACAGGCACATGCTACCATGCCTGGCTAATTTTGGGGGGTCTTTTTTTTTTCAGAGAAAAGATTTTGCTATGTTTCCTAGGTTGGTCTCAAATTCTTGGGCTTAACTAATTCTCTCACCTTGTCTTCCCTAAGTGCCAGGATTACAGGTATGAACCACCATGCCTGGCTATTTGCCCATTTTCTAAACAGATTTTATTGATTGATTGACTGATTGTTTGAGTTCCTTGTATATATTGGACATTAATCCCTTGTTGGATGAATAGTTTGCAAATGTTTTCTCACAATAAGAAAACATTCTTATCATTGGAGTCTGAAGTGGCTCTCTACAAAAAAAAACTTGCTAAAATAAGCCTTATCTTCCATTAGTTCTCTATATATTTCCTAGTCACTTTCCCACAAATTATTGATCCTAGAAAATTAAACCATTTTTGGCGGGTCTTGTCACTTCTCCACTATTTTTCATTCTTTGTTTAAAAGGTAGATACGCTTCAATTCTAACTGCTTCTTTGAGTCTTCATTTTTTCTTTGACGGCTCTTGTGTACTTATAAACATATTAAGTAAGAATAAGATTTAATATGTTTATAAGTACAATATTGTATAATATTCTCTTGTTAATCTATCTTTTGTCAGTTCAATTCAAAGGCCCAAGACTTAGAGCTTCAGAGATCAGAGGAAGGTTTTTATTATTTTTTTTTTCCCTAAAGTTCTGGCAATGAGAATAGGATGCCATTGGCTGGGACACTCTGCCCCAGAGGCTGTGGCTGAGATCTTGGGGACATCCAACAAAGCCAGTAAAAGGTAAACACTTTTATCACATCAGCCTTCTAGATCTCTGCTTGTAGTATGCAGTCAAATGAGAGTGGCAAGAGTTTCTCCTTGTATTTCTCTTTCCACAATTAGATCAGTGTTTATGTGAACTAATTATTTGGGTATAACAACACTTGTGATTGTTTTTAATGACCAATCCAAGTTTAAGTTATTTATTTAAGCCATCTACTGCCACAAGTAAAAGATAGAAACTCAGTATACTGGCCATCATTTAATACAAGTAAAGAAGGTGAACTTAGGGGCCTGTATGCTTTTTCTGTTTTGTGTGCACAGCAATGGTCAAAATTGGTGTTATGGTTCCTGGTGCTTGAGTATTGATCTTGTTGGCCTCTGAAGATTCGCTGAAAAATCAACTCACAAAAAACAGATTGGAGAAAAGGCGTACAAATTTATTTAACATGTATACACAGGAGCTTTCAGAATGAAGACCTAAAGATACAGAGGAACTTGTCCATTTTTATGACTAGGTTCAAGAAAGTGTGGACAGCCATGTAAAAATATGATTGGATAAGAAAGTTATGATCTAATGCCAACAGACTGAATGGGGCAAACCAGCAAGATCTGTCTGTCTAGATTCTTCTTGGCCTCTTTAGGCATGCATTCCCTCCTTTTGGGTATGGGGTAAGATCCTCTCTGGAATGGGAGTCTTATGATTATAGTCAAACAAATTTGGACAGATAATTTCTTTGTGGCCAGTTTTTACACAAAAAGGTAGAAAGAACATTAGAGCAATATTTTTAGGTTTTATGCCTGACTTCGGGGAAAGGAGGTTCTGGTTTCTATGACCTGCCTTGGGAAAGAGGGATTCTAATTTCTATGCTTAGCCTCAGAAAGGAATGGGCCTGAGAAATAGCAGAGCAGGAGAAGGTCAGAGAAAAACTTCTGCTCAAGGCTGCCTCTGAGGCTCTCATTTGGGGTATTGCTTTCTGAATCGCAACAACAAAATATGTGCAAGTAGCATTTTCTTTGTCACACTATGACGGCTCTCAGGAGAGTTTGTGTTAATAAGTGCATAAGGAATCTTTCTTGTTTCTACCCTTGTTGTCTTGTCAGTGCTGGGAAGTTCCATCCATATCATTGTTCGATATTACAAATCAGAGAGTCAGAGGCATCTTATGGGGGACACCAGAGACACCAGTTTTTGCAAAGACTATTCTTACTGCCTGTGACAATAAGAGTCTTAACTGTCTTACTCTGTCTTTGAGAGTGGTGTTTCAATCATGAAAGTAGCATCTTCTGAACGCCCCTTTGGTCTACCTCTTGCATCTATGATAAAAATGTATTCTATCACAATTCTCTCAGGTCCCTTCCCACCTGGGAGCTTTTCTGTCCTCTCAATAAATCCTGCTTTCTAAAAAAAATGTGTTCTAAGTTTGGAAAGTTTTCTCCAGGTCTTCCCATAAAAAAATTCTTGTGTTGAGTTGTTGTTTGTATGGATATATGCTTAGAGATTCTACTTGTTGATGGTCAGATGACGGATCCTTTGATTTGAAAAAGGATTTTTAGAGTCCTCTCATCCCAAACGAATATTTTTTGTTACCGATGGGAAGATTAAATTGAGAGGACATAGAAGAACATTATGGCTAGGCTTAGGGACTCTCTTAACAAGATTCAAGAACAGAAATCAGACTTAGAACGAAAGTTAAAATCTACATCTACTGTAAATGCCCCTCCCCCATCCTCCTCTTTACTACCAACTGACCTTCCAGATATCTTTGGGATCTCTGGACGCCTGGCTTGAGAGTCATTCTCCCAAATCTGAGGCAAACCTTTTCAACAAATTCCTTTAGTTCCTGAAACTCCTCTAACTCCTCCAGAAAAATCCCACAAATACCCAGTTGCCCACTTTAAATTCTCTTTTCCTGCATAATTACAGAAAACACTCTAGCCTGATTCCTAGTCCCAGGGAATACAAGCCACTTGTGTATACAGTGATAGTCAGAAAATAATTTTGGCAGAAACTCCAGGGACACACAGAAGGACTTATTGTCCCTTATTCCATCTACTTTTGGGGTCTCTATCATCAGATTCCATCACCAGGCCTTCCCTTGAGATTCCTTTTGTGGATATATCCTGAATCCCCACTGCAAAGAATTCATGTGCCCTGTACAGCAACAGACCTTTTCAATTACAGAAAGCTCTTTTATAGCCCTCTCTGCCCTTTCGTAAAATCCTATGAAACTTGGAGAAAAATTAGAAAGATTAGTGGTCATGTACAACTCCTCTCATAAGGACCTTGATGGCTACTAAGGAATATTCTTCCCATCTATGATGATACTGCAGTTATCAGACATGCCAGACAGTCCTAGGAAAACTGTCTCTTCCTCCTAAGATAGAGAAAATCGGTAGTCAAAACTTCTTCTAGGCTGTCCTGCAAATATTTAGAGCCCAAGAAAAGTGACAGCAGAAGCCTTTTCCCCTAAGGTCAGTTGGTCTAAAGTTGAACAGTAAACTCAGAAAGAAGAGTATCCTAAAACCATTGTGAAATGCTTTACACAGATTTTCCAAGGGCATGCTGTATTTAACCCCAAAGCTCCAGAACATAAAAATATTTTCATTTCCACCATAGTTGGAAATCTTCTCCCTGATATAAAGAGGAAAATACAAAATATATGTTTTTGTCTGGCAGGACAATCTCTCAACATTATTGTTGAAGCTGTTATGCAATTCTTTGAAAATCGCTTGCAGGAAACAGGAGAAAAAAAGAATTAAAATCAACAATCCCTGCCTTGCAAAGTGAATCTTTATAAAAACATTCTGGCAGGGCTCAGTGGCTCAGCCTGTAATCCCAGAGCTTTGGGAGGCTGAGGTGAGTGGATTGCCTGAACTCACGGGTTTGAGACCTGCCCAGGCAACTTGGCGAGATCTTATCTCTACAATAAATCAAAAATTAGCCAGGCGTGGTAGCGCGTGCCTGTAGTTCCAGCTACTTGGAAGGCTCAGGCGGAAGGATCGCTGGAGCCCAGCAGGTCGAGGCTGCGGTGGTTGAGAGCGTGCCAATGCACTCCAGTCTGGGCGACAGAGTGAGACTCCAACTCAAAAAAAAAAAAAAAAAAAAAAAACCAGCAACAACAACAACAAAAATCATTCTGGTCATTACCTTGCTAAACTGTGGTGTGGCTGTGTGTGTGCTCATTGAGCTATGACTAGGCCATGTTTTCTTAAGCTTTGGCCACCTCCCCTATCTTGGGGAGGTAAATCTCTTTCTCTCTAATATACTTTCTAAATAAACTATATACTCTAATCTAAAAATAAAATAAAAACATTCTTATGGTTCTACAGGTAACTCAAAGCCTGCCCATTTATCTTACCAACTACAGAGCCTCTCCTATTCATTTCAAGATGTTTGCAGATACTGTACAGGACACTGGAAAAACAATTGTCCTTCACTAAAAAGAAAGGAAGGTCTAAATAATCTCCTTAGGCTCCAACATCCTCAGAGGGCCCATTTTTCCCTCCCTGGAAGCGTCAGCATTTTCTATCCTTAAAATAGAGGATCACAAACTGAATTTCTTCATTGACACTGGTATGACTTTCTCTACACCACTGGCTCAAAGATTGGTCTCTACCTGTCACCTCTAATTCTATTCAAGCTGTTGGAATTCCTAGGCAGTCTGTGTCAGACCATTTCAATATCTGAAGGCCCTCTTAACACCCATCATACCATTCTAGTTTCTGACTCCTCACTGGCAAACCTTTTCAACAGAGATTTGTTATGTAAATTTAATGCCATCATACAGTGTAATGATAAAGATGTTTTTATTTTCCTACTTTCAAATCTAACCTCAAACTTCCTACCTCCCCTACTAGAAACCCATCTTTATCTAAAATTCTCTGAAGAGGATGCAACCTTAAAAGATCTCCCAATTACTCTCTGGGCCTCACATGTAAAGGAGGTTGGATTGCTACTGAATCCCTGGACATTGCCTAGAAAAGTAGTAAACATTTCCTACTAGTAGCCCAATACCCTCTCTTTCAAGATGAATACCAAGAAGTTGAACCTATAATAGATTCCCTTCATGACAGGCCATGATCCCTCCTAGAGGGGTGTTACCTCTTCACCCTACAACACCTCAATATTGCCAATAATTCAAGGAAAATTTGATCCAAACAAGAATCAAAACCATAGATCTGTTACAAGATCTAGGAGTCATAAACTCTTTTGTAATTCCTCACCACTTTATAATCCCTAATCTGGCTACTATTCTTACCTCAATTCCTGCTGATGCAGCCCGGTTTATTAATAACTAACCTCTGCTCGGCTTTCTTTTAAATTCCATTGCATCTTGACTCAAAATTTCTCTTGGTATTTATGTTTACAGGAACAGAATTAACATGGACTCGCATACCTTGGAGATATTGTAAGTTCTCCACAATATGTTCCCAAGTCCGTAGAGCCAACTTAGACCCTGTACCTTTTGCTGAAGGCTGCACTCTTGTTCAGTATGTTAATGGCCTCCTACTTTATAGCCACACTAAATTGAGTGCTCTTATAGAATCTGTCATTCTCCTAAAGGAACTAGCTGGATGAGGCCATAAATCCCCCATATCTAAACATCAATGTGTGCAAACAACTGCTACCTGTGTAGAACATGAGCTATCTCAGGGCACTCAAAAACTAATCAAAAATGCCTTGAGGCAGTTTTGCCCATCCCTCTTCCAAAACCAAAGAGCAGCAGTATAAATTTCTAGGGGCAGCTAGCTGTTGCCACCAATGAATTCCTAACTTTGCTGTCTGTGTTGAAACGCTGTATGCCTTCCTCCCAGATGTGACTTCAGAGTATACTTCCTTGATCTTGGAGGCACTGGACTCCTGTGAAGCCTTAAAATTAGCATTTCTCATGTAATCACCTCGTGCCTTACCAAATTTTGACAAAGTCTTTCATCTATGTTGCCATGAAAATGGGACTGTTTCAGATATTCTAGAACAAACTTTTGCCCCTTGGATATGTCCTATATCAAGTTGTCAAGTCAGTTAAACCCTATGGCATCAGGCATGTCAGCCTGTCTGCATGAGGTAGCCACAGCTGCTGCCTTAATTAACAAATTCACTCCTCTTAAATTAGGGCTTCTTCACTGCTATGTTCCCCATTCTACGACTGCTCTCTTAGAGTTAATAAGACACTCAGCTTCACAAATTGCAGCAGACACCTATGAACAGACCCTATAAACCAGTTCCTCCATCATCATGAGATAGCCATTTTAACTTTAAATTCAGCTATTCGACCACCCTTTCCTGATGATGTAGTACCACACTCCATTCTATTTAATTGCCTTACAACTAAAAAAATTGTTTCAAAGCCACATGAGGATCTCTTAGTTATCCCCTTAGTTACCTGAGACTTTCTTTTTCGATGGCTCTTGTAAATGAAATTTCCAGGGAAACATAATGGGTGATTCCCTATGGGAAATATTGAGGCATACTTTTTGCCCACACTGCAAATGGGGACCAAAAAAACCTGGAATTATTTTTTGGAGCGTGGGGCCCTTTGTAGTACAGGCTTCCCCCGCTGGGTAAATGTTCTAGGAATTCTTTGATATCAGTGTACTAACTAGCGCTGTTGCAAGAGGCTGCGAGAGACTTCAGTGAACTTTTTGTGACTGGTTCTTCCACCATGACAACACACCTGCCCACACTACACTGAGTGTTCAGCAGTTTTTGACCAAAAACAGCATGATCTCTGTTCCATATCCTACCTATTCACTTAATCTCACTCTGCGCAATTTTTTTTTTTTTTTTTTTTTGCTTCCCTGGATTAAAAAAAAAAATTCTCAAAGGGAAATGTTTTGACAATGTGGAAGAGGTGAAACAAAAAATGGCAGAAGCACTAAAGTCATTAAAATTGATGAGTTCAAAAACTGTTTTGAGCAGTGGAAAAAGCATCTCAATAGGTGTATTTCATAAAACAGAGAGTACTTTGATGGAGGCTGAATTTAAACATATAGAATGAATACACAATTTTATGTAAATAAATCCCATTTTGGGGGGGCGGTCCTCCCTTGTAAAATCAGCCCATGTTGCTGAACTCATAACTCTTATTAGAGCTTGTCCACTGGCAAAAGGGAAAACTGCCACAATTTGTACCATCCAGATATGCATTTGGAGTCTGCCATGCTGATGGCACAATCTGGAAATTCTGTGGTTTCTTAATCTCTACATATAATTGCTGCCTAATTGATCTTCCAACTAAAATTCGTGCTGTTCACTATATAGCCCACACCACAGTGACTGATACCATATATCTAAGGTACAGAAGGGCTGACAAGCCTGCAAAATTTGCAGCCAAAAATGGAACTTCCTATTTTTTTTCCACCCAATTTATAAACTTGTTTTTATCCTTTATTGATACTATTGACAACCAGGCAAATGTCCCACAATCCAAAGAAAATAAATGGATAATAAGGGTGCCAAATAATTATCAGATGGATTATGCATCAGGCCAAACACCTTTTTTTGACCTTCTGGCTCACACTTACCTCCCATCATATGGGTTATAGGTGCAGTTAGGAATAGTTAAAGAACTAAAAGACAATTTGTTCTGCCTTGGCATTCACACCATTTCTGCCCAAATTGCTTCCTAATGTACTAGTTGTACATTTCAGCACATTTCTGGAGGTACCTAGCATAATTTAGGCACTACTCCAAGGCTCACACCGCCCTTTATGACACTTCAAGTGGATTTTAGATATTTGCCTCCAGCTTAGACTGTTCTGCCATTTGGTTTTTGTCTGTATTTTCAGTGGCTGGTCTGAATGCTTCCAACTAGATGTATTGACACCATGACAGTGGTCAAAAAAAATTAATGGTTAAGATTATTCCTCAATTTGATATTTCTTTGTAGATTAAAACTAAGGAACTCACTTTTAAAAATCAGAAATAGCTGTGAGCTACTCCAGCTTGAGCCCACTCCATCCTCCCTGCTTCTGTCCTTTTGCTAAATAAACTGCTCTTTGCTTTAACCATCAAAAAAATTGATTAAAATAAATAAAATAAAATAAAATCAGAAATAAACTACTTGCTTACAAAGACTCTGGAGTACTCATTAAAATTTCATGCTTCATACCATCCTTTATAATCCTCAGGGCAAGTAGAATATAAAAATCTAGACATAAGAAATTTAGGGGAAAAATTTGTCAAGAAACTGAACTTAAATAGCTAAAAACATTGCCTATGACCCATTTTTTAATAATCTGAAATTATTCAAAGAGGAGAGATTAACCCTTTTACAGTTTTTAGACACTTCCTATATAATGGCATCTTTAAACCTTGCATTCCTGGATTGAGTGAACAGTATGATACATCGAGTGATTTAATGTTATGACTAGTTATATAAAAGACCTAACTAGTATTCTTGGAACATATCATCAACAAGCAAAAAATGATATGGACTTTTTTTTTTTTTTGAGTTGGAGTCTCACACTCAGTCGCCCAGACTGGAGTGCAGTGGCCACTCCCAGCCACCGCAGCCTCGACCTGCTGGGCTCTGGCAATCCTTCTGCCTCATCCTTCCAAGTCGCTGGAACTACAGGCGCGCGCTACCACGCCCGGATAATTTTATTGATTTATTGTAGAGATGAAGTCTCGCCAAGTTGCCCAGGAAGGTCTCGAACCCGCGGGCTCAGGCAATTCACTCACCTCAGCCTCCCAAAGTGCAGGATTACAGGCTGAGCCACCGAGCCCGGCTGATATGGCCTTTCTTGACTGACAAACCTTGTCATCTCTTTCAACCAGGATATCAGGTGTACATTAAGATTTTTAGAAGAAAGCATGCACTGTTACCTTGCGAGGAAGAACCTTAGGAAGCACAGCTAACCACCTACACTGCCATCATATTATAAGAAAAATCTTCTTGGATTCTTATGAGCCACATCAAAACTGGAAATCACCTGTAAAGATGACCTCACAGTTAAGATTTCAGAGCCAACTCCAAGACTCTAGAAGTTAGATGACATCACATAGTAGACTGCTTTCTACTGGATCAGAGATCAGGAAACTTTGTTTCCATCTACTCTTTCCCCTTTTAAGCCTGTCTCCTCCCTGAGGTGAGGGGGAACTCTTTTTTAAACAAACTTCCCCTTTTCCCTCCATTTATTGAACAGCTGACTGGAGACTACTTGTTTCAATCTGTCCTCCTTTCTGTCTCATTGCCCTCTATGGGCTCTCTTTTCAAATTTCATTTCTCTATATTAACCTTGCTTTATTCTTAAAAAGTTAAGCACAAACCTGATACCCTCTTACACCAGTTTTTCAAACCTTGGTCATATAACTAATCAGTGTGATTGCTAGTTAAGTCAAAATCTTGATAAAGTGAAAAGACATGAACTACTTTTTATTCCTTCCATAGGAAGAATTTTTTAAAAATTAAAATCAGACATGATAGTGAACTCTTCCTAGTTGACAAACCAAGAAAGTATTGCCATCAAACCCTGTGGTTTGATTTCACACACACACAGCATCCTCAAACCTTCATGGAGGTCATAGATGATTCTAGAGCTGCCATTATGGCACAAATTTTTGCCAAATCAGCAAATGTTTTGGTTGGTTCATAGGCCACTCTTGTACAACGTGGTATAGCTCAGTTGCTCCCCTAATTCAACTACTTGACACCAAAAAACTTATATGTTGTAGACCAAAAATCTGGAAGAACTTGGTCAGGTGGCAAAACCAAGCCTTATAGTTGCTGAAGCCAGACTGCAGGTCTTCTGTGTAAAATATTTCACAATATGCTATGCTCTTACAAACTGACAGAGACACAGGAAAATGGAGGTGTACAGATGCTAACACAATCAGTTACAAAGGTTGTGAAACACACTGGACCTAAGTAATTTCAGGTCTCACCCTGACCTTGTCCATGAACAACACTGGTCTTTTTATCTTAAGTGGCAACAAGGTATACAAAGGATTCCTACCAGGCATGGTGGTGCAGACCAGTAGTCCCAGCTACTGAGGAGGCTGAGGTGGGAGAATTGTTTGAGGCTAGGAGTTCAAGACCAGCATGGTCAACATACAGAGACGTCTAACTCTAAAAAACAGAAAAGAAAAGGAATCCCACCTGAATAGTCAGGGCAACTTGGACTCAGATATCTGAATCCTTTTAGCACCAGGTACTCCACCCTAAATGCTAGCCAAATTATAAATGTGGGCTCCATCATTAATAAAACAATGCCAATTAAACAAAACATGAGACTGCGTAGAAAACCTGCTTGTGTATTGTCATTCCAAGCTCTTTCCCATGTTGAGGACCTATTCCCAAGCTCTGAAACTTGTGGCTTAGAAAGACAATCCTAAATCTTTTCATGGAACTAGAACAAGCATTTAATGTCATCATAAAAATGTTGGAAGCACTCCAATCAGAAGTTAATAGTTTCACCTCGGTTGTACTCAAAAATCATTGCACCCTTGATACGTGACTGCCCAATGAGGAGCTTCTGCAGTCACTGGTAAAAAATACTGCCTTTGTATGAGTCAGATGAAACAATAAGTTTTAATTTATACCTTTTAACAGAAAAGATGAACACTCTCCATAAGATAAGTGAGGCTCAATCATTTTATTGGACCAACCTATTACCAGAGTTGGAAGACTGGTTTAATGGAATATGAAGAAATGTGCTTAGATTTGTGCTTTTCTGACTATTTATACTCATTCTAATCTACATTCTTTTCTCCTTTTGAAGATCTCTTACCACTTAGCTACCAAACTGATTCTTCTCTACACAGCCACCAATTCAGTACTTATTACAAGAAACTGATGATGAAGTCTCAGATGGGAAAAATGAAGGGGTTCAGAACATCCCACGCAAAATGCGCCACTTTGGCCTGTTGATTATTTTGGGCTAAAAGTGCTCTCTGACCTCCCACTCTCTGCCTGAAGCGAGATAGAAAATTTCCTATGTGTAAGATGCCTTCCCTGTATTAGGAAGAGAACATTCTTATCACTAGAGACTGGAAATCAATGCTGAAGTGGATCAGTACAAACAAACCTACTAAAATAATCCTAATCTTTCATTAAGTTTTCCCATACATTTCTTAGTCACTCTTCCAAAAATTACTTTCCCTAGAATCACAACCCTCTTTTTATTTGTCTTGTTACTTCTCCACAACTTATTCTTTGTTTAGAAGATATGTAAGCTCTTGGTCCTAACGACTTCTTTGGGTCTTCATTTTTCCTATTAAGGCTTCTGTGTGCCCATGAGAATATTAAGCAAAATAAAATTTATATGCTCTTCTCCTGTTTATCTGTCTTTTGTTAGTTCAACTCCTAGGCCTCAACCACAGGACTTAGAAGACAGTTTATTGTTTTTTTTTTTATCCATTATACCTAGCACACAGAGAGTACCCAATAAATGTAAGTTGTTCCTGTTATTGTTAAGAATATTGTTCCTTGTCCCCATCTACTTCTGTATGAATGACAGTGAAAAGCATGAAAAAAAGAGGCTTGTCTAGGACCATTTAATGATTCAAAGACCTGAAAGCCCTAAAACTTTCCTAAAAATGTAAGAAAAAAAAGCAACTAAAATATATGAGCCATTAAAGAATTGTTCTGGTGGAAATGAAGTACTCAGCAAATTCCTACTGCAGCAGACCTGCCAGATCTGATTATGGAGCTTAGTAATGGTGAGTATCACCACTCAGTGTGCGTTCTGCAAGTGATCCTAAACAGGGAAGTCTTAGTGGATCCTGACTCTCTCTGCATATCAGACTGACTCAGGCCTTAGAGTACACTGCATTAATTTGGCTGCCTTTCTGTATCTTCATGAGGGAGCTCACCAAGAAAAAACACCCTGTTCAAACTCAGACATCAAGTTTCCTTCCCTCAGCTCAGCTGAAATATTTTTGACTTGTAAAATATGACTTATCTAAAAAGTGTTTAGGCTTTTAACTTGAATTCATGGAATAAGTAATGACATTTAAGTGACATTTAAAACAAATAGTAACAAAAACATTTTTAATATATGGTTCAGATATTTTTACAGTGTTTGATAGTTATACATTAGTCTGGCCAAACAGGCTGGTTGTGCTTCTAGTTCACAAAAGAGTTGGAAGAGCAGTTACCAAAAATCAAAGAACCCAGAGTTAACAAGATTATTTCTCAGTATTAAACTCAAACCTACTTACTTTGGCTATTAGCACGTTATGTCTGCAAGATATAAGCAAGATGAATAACCATGTTTGGTGTCATTGCTGTTGTTAAACAGTACATCAAGAATATACAGTATATCTCATACATGTATGACAGATGCTATCCAAAAAATTAACTACAATTTCATGACATTACAAAGATGGATCAATATTTATAGTTCTCTCTGCCCCTCTACACTACCCATAAAAGCCTAAGCACATTTACCCTTGAGAATGAGGAGACCAGGCATTAGTGTTTGTCTCCTCACCAAGAAGAGAGGAAAACAGGAGTGCCCTATGATTCTCACCTGAGACAAGAGAAACAGGAACTCAGTGCTAGAGCAACAGGTGACTGATATATAGCTAGCTGATGACAAGATGGGAGTGTCCCTGAGACTCACCAACTAGGAAAAGGCACAGGAAAGGAAGGAACTCTGAGAGGATCTGGGAAAATAGTTATGAAAATACCCAGGGATATTTGTTAGAATTGGGGCCTCCCCTGCTTCAGAATTTTTGAAGCGTTTGCACCAAGTGCAATGTTAAGGTATGGAGAAAAGATCTTTAGAAAACCTACTCTTTTGCTTAAAAACAAAATAAAACAAACAAATAACCCAGAATAGGCAGGTAGCAAGATAACTTCAAATGGCCATAAAGAAGCTTCAAAAGGCACATGCACAGTTGTAAACATAATTACAGAGCAGTGACTCTCCCAAGGTTGCCGCTAACTAGTACCTCAGTTACTTAATGAATGTTAATTGTTGACAAAAAATATTGTTGCTATTCAGTTACATATAGCTTGTTATTTATGCAATAGCTACAATTTCAGAAATCTAAGCTATAAGGAATATTTGTTGGTGGACTAAACTGTTTTAGCAAAATGTGTGATATCTGTTATAATTGCAGATGTTAAAATAAATACAGCAAGTCTTTCATTATAATTTAATTGAGATGGTGTTAACAGTAAAGCAATTTCTACCAAATTTCTAAAATCAATCAACAGCTTATAAAGTCATCAAAGGATTTTCCATAAACAATTATTGCATTTAAACACCACAGCAACACTCTGGGGTAAGAATTATCATCCCCATTTTCCAAACAAGGAAATACGCATTAGAAAAGGGTCAATAATTTGTCCACCAGCCCTAGCTTAAAAACCCATTTCCAGTTCATTCTAAGGTTCTCTTGCTTTTTACCCTGCCCTCTAGTGGATGAGATAAAAGAAACACGCGGCACTGCTTAGAGATGGGAGAGTTAATTGGTACAGTATGTAGACAATGGAATTCTTTCTGCTTGTATAATTAACCGTTATAATTTGCTCTTAGAATCAACTTCACTTAAAAAAAAAAATTAAAACTCACAGTCTAAATTATCTTCAAAGATATGCATTTAGTTAGATCCCAGTACAGTACTCTTTTCTTGAAGCCATCTGTCAGTTTTGGGGTTGTGATAACTTTAACAAAATGGTTGTCTCATTTCTTAATTTTTTTCACTCAAAAAAAAATTTTTATTTGCTCCAAATGATTAGAGGTGTTTGTTGGACAATGAAGTTACACTTCATACTTTGACTCAGTTCAACCAATTTTGATCAGGAAAATGGTTGCATTCATATTCACTAAGTTTGCACATGAGGGACAACAGAATTTAAAATAAGAATTTAAACCAAGAGACAAACATTTAATCTAAATTAGAGGTAAGCTTGAATTATTTATGGGGTCTTTGATCACCTAGTTAATGTACAGTACCTTTTAACTTTGTCAGCAATGACTAATTGAGGGTCCAACTTGTTACATAACTTTCTCAGAAAAATACAATGAACAGTGGGTGAAGTCTGGGCCCATTAGTCCTGGCCTCGAAATTTGTGTGATATAAAGCCCAAAGAGGAAACAGAACCAAGGGCATTCGCTTGAGTTTAGCCTCAGTCCTTAATCTTTCAAGGGAGAGTAGGATAGTCATTGACATTTTTATTTTTCTTTCTTGCATTTCCCCTCTCTTTTTTCCCCTCTCATTCAGACACTCTACCTACATTAACACACCTAATTCTAATAATCCCCCAGAGGTAGGCACAAGGACTATCCCCGTTTTACGGATAGCACTCAACTCTGTTTCAGCGCAGGCCGAGAACATCTCAGCCTCATCCCTGGGTTCCCACCTCTACTGCCACGTCGCCTCCATGGAAGCCCTGCAGGGCCTCCGTTCAGCCGCTCCGGGCCAGGCGGGTCCTTCAGCTCCAGAGATGTTCCACCGAAATGCCGGCTGGTGATTTAGAATAAAGTTTGGAAATCCGAGGGAGGAAGACTCCGGAAAGTGCCAGAAGGGTGGGCCGGAGACAAGGACCCACGCCAGGGGCGAGTCTGAAGCCAGACTGTGCCTAAGAATCCTCGAGCCCACGGTCAAGCGTAGCTGGGGCTGCAACTGGGCCACGACAGACGGTATGTAAGGGTCCCACCTCAACTCTGCTTCTCCCATATTCCTAATAGCGGCAACATCGGGGCATCTCCGTTACTTTGGTCACATTCTGCTTGAACTGGCTGCTGCCTCCATCGCCTCCTTCCTCGCCCAAGAACAGCGCTGTGGATTTCTCATAATCCCTCACACCTGCGCTGCTGGTTGGGGTCTCTGGGCTCTTGCTTGCTGGTCTCCGGGTTCTTGCCACGACCCACGGCTTCTCACTGCTCCCCTGGATCTGTTCTGGTGGCTTCCGTTTTCCTCTGTGGCCTGGTTGTCACAGCTCTGCCTACTTTTCTCATGCACACTCTAGATACTCCGCCTGCTTTGATTTTGATTCTGGTTACTCTTCTGTGCTTAGGAATCTTTAATAGTAGGAATCTTCTTCGCTGTGATCTCTACAACCCAAGTAAGGCTCCCCACACCACTGTCGAGGTCTGGAATCCACTTGTTAGCCATTGATTAAATGCTCCTTAATGCCATGCTTCTATCTTTCCTGGCCCACGACACCAGTTGAAAGGTACTTCTCTCTTGCTCCAATTTTTCAGTGAATTTACTTGTATTTATATTTCTGTGTTATAATAGTTTATATTATATTGTCATACTCACATGTCTATAAATATATGTAAATTGTATATAAATATAATTGTAATAATGTTCGTGCATTTTAACAGACTCCTTCAGTGTCTTCATTGGTTGCCTGTGTGAGTTTCAGACACCTAGAAGGGTATTGAGAGAGGTTCTAGGGTCCCTCGGGCATCTCAAACTATACCATAGGTGCCAACTAGTTAATTCATGGATTCAGCAATTTAATAAATCATTAATTACATGTCAAACACTAAGCATGGAGGATATTGTAATAAACCCACAGAGAGCAGGCTCTGTCCTCAAGGAACTTGCATTCTAGTGGAAGGAAACAAATAAATTCATAAACAATTTCAGAGTGATAACTGATATTACAGAATTTTAAAAGAAAAATGGGAAAGAGCAATCAGGGTTGAAAAAATGTCATGTCCATTTCAAAGTGTAATAGATAATGCTGAATCTTAAAGAAATTGTATCCAGGTAGCACGTTCTTCAAAAATTAAGAGTACTTATTTTTCCACACCCAAGCTAACACTGTATAATAATATTTAATAAAGTCTTTGCCAATAGGCATAATTCAAAAATTGTATCTTATTGTTATTTAAATTACAGTTTCTTTTATTCTGAGAGGAATCAAGTCATTCATATTTTCTTTACTATGATTTTCTGTTTATGCCCTTCTACCATGTTAGTTTTGGGTATTTTGAATTTATTTGCTTTAAAAAACTATATTAGGGGAAATTATCACTTTGTCACATGCTCCAAATGTTTTTTTCCAGTTTTTATTTTGACCTGCCCCGATATTGTTTCCATGCAAAAAGCGAGCTCTCTTACTTTTTATATACTATTTGGGGTTTTTTTGTTTTTGTTTTTGTTTTTTTTGAGTTGGAGTCTCACTCTGTCACCCAGACTGGAGTGCAGTGGCCGCTCCCAGCCACCTCAGCCTCGACCTGCTGGACTCCGGCGATCCTTCCGCCTCAGCCTTCCAAGTAGCTGGAATTACAGGAGCGCGCTACCACGCCCGGCTAGTTTTTGGTTTATTGTAGAGATGAGGGCTCACCAAGCTGCCCAGGCGGGCCTCGAACCCGCGGGCTCAGGCAATCCACTCACCTCGGCCTCCCAAGGCGCGGGATTACAGGCTGAGCCACCGAGCCCGGTTTTACTGTTTGTTTTTTAATATTTGGAGGATAAATGAGGCTTCAGTTCGTTTTCCGTGAGCAAACCCTGAGAAGCCCTGAGATCAAGTTTCACGTGCAAGTGATTTATTTAAAAATTTTTCTCAGGCAAAAATTCGTAAGAGAATGGGAAAAGCAGAACAGAGAAGGGGATGAAGCCAAGAAAAGGTGTAATTTTACATAAAGGCCTTCAGAGGGCAGTTTTAGCCTGATCATAGAGAGGATTCAGCTAAGGTCTGTGGGAGGCAAAACCACACTGAATGCAAGAGAGGGAGAAGGGGGAGCACACTGAGTCTGGGGAAAGGGACTCACAACAAACAATACAGGGACCTTCGGGCATCTGTGTGGGCCTTGCAGTGTCCCTTAACAACAGGGGACAAAGGTCAATGTAGTGAAAGAATAAGGAAGTTCAAACCTCTGATATTTGATATCAGTGATTATTTATTTGTGATTAATTATTAAACCAGGCAACCCAAGGAATCCACCCAGTCAGGATGATTTAGTCCTCCCTAACCTAGTCACTAGTGATTAGTCATGGGTAATTTGTTTCCTTCATTACCTCTTTCTGCATATTCATAGTCAGGCCTGAGGGTGCCAAACTTATTTAGAAAGTCAGTTTTCAATAAGTTGAAGGCTAACTAACTATAAATGTAGATCTTGGGGAACCTATGAAAAAGATAATAGGTAGAAAAGGGGACACTTGACATTGGTTAAGAGACACAGACGTTAGTCTTGCACTGTTACAAATCAGGTATAACCGTGCCATATTTCTAGTGTAACTGGAAAATAATCCCCAATACTGACTCATTAGCATCTCAAGAATATTTTCTATTTAGAGAAGACATAGGCTCCACTAAAGTAAAATTTTTATCTTGTAAGGTAAACATCAAGCTGAGAGAGCATTTCAATGCACGTTTGCTAACATTTGAAGAGACAGTTGCACAGACTATGGGTTTCTAGAATCTTCTATGAATGTTACATGGAGTTTATCTGGCCTGGTACAAAGCAACTAGGAGCAATAATTTTCTGCGGCAACACAGGCTTCCACCAGCAACTTAAACAGGTAAGCTGAGTTAGTATGAGTAGTAAGCTGAATTAGTTGTTTATTTTCTTAACTGAAGCTTATGTATGTTCACGTGATTTTCACCAGGCCTTCAAATGGGCAAGATTTCAGAAATGTCAAGGAATTTTTTGTAAAATAGCATAGTCACATTAAAACGGTGATCCCCTAGATTTGAAAAATGTATGACAAACATAAGGTGTATGACTGAACTATTTGCTCATATCACTTGGATATTACCACCAAATATTCCCTGGCATCATTTTTGCCAGACACTTTTAAATGTCCATGTTAAGCCTATACTACTTACTGATACATCACAACTTAGTAAATAATATTCTTGTGCCTGGCACCAAAGAGCAAAAAATACTTTTGCGGTCACTAATTCATCAGGGCTTATCACTTCATTTGAATTCACCAAATATCTAAAGAACACTAACTTCATGCTAGTGTATGGAATATCATGCAGCTATAGACAATAGATTAGACATGGACCTTGCCATCAAAGACCAACACTGATAAATATAAAATTAAATGCATTCACATATTTAGGTAGGAAAATATTATCAGAAGAATAGCATAAATAATGATGTAATTTTCTGAAAAAATGTGAGTATAAACCATATTGACAGGCTGATGTTCTAACACTTGTTTAAGGTGGTATTCTAGGATTATATATTTCTGTGTGTAATTGTCATGAGGCTGTCCTGCTATCTTTTCCTTCAGGTTATGTCAAATATCTAGAAGAGTCAAAATGAACTATTATGTAATATGTGGTGACAACTTTAATAATAAAAAATACAATCATGTAAAACTTTAGATACAAAAAGCAGTATAAAGTACCCTGGATTTTTTCTTTCATTTTCTATAAATCAGTTCCTAAACTTACACTTAAAAAAAAAAATAGAACCACCACCATCTTACCTCAACTCACGCATTTTGCACATACTCACCTCAACTCAGCATTTTGTACATACTTCTTTTATAAAATTTTTCATAAAAAATCTACTTTGAATTACCCCTTTTTACTTGACTGTAGATTTCTTTAGAGATGAGATGAGGTCTTATGAATCTTTGTAACCTTCGCAGTACCAAGTATATTCCACATACAGAGTAAATTCTTAACAATATTTGTTGAATTAAACTGATTGGTCTTTTATTCATTAAACAAATATTTATTAGCACATTTGTTAAGTGTAAGTTTTGGGGCAGTGTTCTGGAGGCAAACAAGTTGATTGACATTCTTTTCATGCTTAGAATATTGCTACATTGCTAGAGCATATAATGATAACTATGAAACAAGATAAAATTGATTTTTTAAAAATCTGTAAACAAAGTAAACAATGCTAAATAAATTCACAAATTAGAGAAATGACTAAGAAATCAAACAGTAAAGACAAGTTTCGAGGCAAAAAATAATTAGCAACTTTTATTTCAACAGAGATGGAAATGATACTGGGATCAGGGAGAGGTGGATGTCAGAAGGAACATTCTACTAGTGTCCCAGTAAAAAAAATAGTGTAGTATTTGAGTAATGAAAGATAAGACTGGAGAGATAGCTGGAATCAAACTGTGGAGGCTTTAAACAATAAGATAATGAGTTTTTCCTTTATCTAGCATGCAGGCAACATTGTAAACAAAAAATGGTACTGACTGAACTCAACCTTTAGGAAAACTAATTTGATATCCGTATGTGTAGTGTCTTTGGAACAATCATGTGCCAATCTGCTTCAACAGAGAGTAGGGCCTTTGTCCCCCAAAGAACAAGTGTAACCCATTCTTGTTTCACTGTTACTAACTTAAATGATCAGACAGTTTTTAATTACAAAAATTAAATATTGATAAAGACAGTAACAAAGAATTGAAAGCAGCAAACCAATAATAGGATCTGAAACAAATGGGTTAAGAAAGCCTGCTTTATTGACCTTTTTATAAAAAAGAGCCTCACTATACTTGGTCAGGAAGTAGATTCCAATTTTATGAATAAGATTATGTCTTAAAGAAAACAATCCTAAATTATACAAAATAGTGAAAATTGTCATCTGATATGACTCCAAGAAGCTACTAGATCCTACTGTTGGTTTTTCCCCCTGAGTATTAAAACAATTTTAGTAAACTTTTCGCATTAAGTGCATTTTAAAAATAATACAAACTTTGTAATGTAGTTATCCATGGGTGATATTCCAGTCAGGAAAAAGCTGTTAGGTAATCTGTCAAACTAAAAACCTAAACTAAATTAAGGGGTTATCATTATTATGAGCTGAATGAATAAAACTGATTTTGACAAACTGGACTCTCACCTTAACAATTCCTTCCCCATAGCTCCCCCACAAAAGGCTTCTTTATTCTGGTGTTATGTCTCCACTTGGATGGGCTTCAGGAAGGCCCATAATACTCTTGTATGGCCTGCATAGTTGTGTATTTTACTAAGAAGAGTGTACCATATTTTAGTGGTGTCTGCAGGAGAAGAATAGTCAAGAAATCTTGATGTAGAATTAAGCCACTAAAGACACAGAGATATCTCATAATCAACTCCAAAGATAGGTGACTTTAGAAAAAGCAGTTTCCCTTGTATTCTGACATTGGACTTGAACTTTGTTTCTGAACAGATTTGTTTTTCTTACAATAAAGATCCCAGGTGACAAAGTGAAGCCAGGTACAGTTCAAAAGTAACACAATGTATATGTTACTACTAACTGAAATTGAATAAATGCACAGTGAAGCTGCAATTTTCCTTTCTGAAAATTCCTTCTATGGCCATCTTGACATTGCTTTTCAATAATTGGCTGAGACAGTGTTGCTTTAAGGGAGAAGTGGGTGTCAGGACAACAACCCCAAAGTTGAGAAATTAAAAAGCCAACATTCTCTTTGTCTCTTTATCTCTCAGGGGTAACAGTGACAAATACAAAGACCTAATCTCTCTCAGTGAAAGTTGTAATATTTTGTGAGCAGTCCTGGTGTCCTGAAGCACAGATGTCTCCAGTTCGGGGGCCGGGGGCAGGGGGTGGGGTCGGGGGAGATGGCTACTCTATCTGCTGGAAGATTTTCTAGACCAGAACTTCTTAAACATTAAACTGTTTGCTGATTACCTGAGATCTTGCAAGATTCAGATTCTGATTCATGAAGTCTGGAGTGCAGCCCAAAGGTCTGTATATTCTAACAGGCTCCCAGGTGATGTTGGTGCTGTTGTCATAGAACTACATTCTAACTAGCAAGATTCCATACTTTAAACTTTCAGGGTGCATTAAGCTACTCTTTGCTATTGTTCTATACTCCCCCTGTAATCTATTTAAAGATATATGGCTTGTGTTGTACTGTAGCCAGTAACTAAGATTACCCAGGAAAGTGAAAGTATAGACTGTTTCTTAATCTTAGAATCGCCTGAGAAACTTAAACAAACAAACACCATTGCCCTCGCCTCACATTGTATCAATTGCATCAGCATTTCCTGAAGTGAAGTTTAGGGTGTTTTAAAATCAGCCATGTTGAGATATAATTTGCACATCATACAATTCACTAATTTAAGTGTATAGCTCAATGCTTTTCAGTACACTCACAGATTTGGGCAAACATCACCCTAGTCAATTTTAGAACACTTTGATGACCTCAGAAAGAAATTCTGTATTCTTTAGCTACAGCCCTCCTATCTTACATCACACTCAGTCCTAAACAACCACTACTCTACCTTGTGTCCCTAGTGATTTGCCCATTTTGGACACCTCATGAAAACAGAATGATGCACGGTGTGGTATTTTGTGACTGGCTTCTTTTACCTAGCATTATGTTTTCAAAATCCTTTCATGTTGAAATGTAGGGAAGTTTAAAATTTTCCCCTGATAATTTCAGCCTAGGCAGCATAGTGAGATCTCATCACTACAAAAAATTTGAAAAATTAGCCAGGCATGGTGGCACACACCTATAGGCCCAACTACTCAGGAGGCTAAGCCAGGAGGATTGCTCGAGCCCTGTAGTTTAAGTCTACGGTGAGCCATAATCATGCCACTGTTCTCCATTTGGGTGACAGTGTGAGACCCTGACACACACACACACACACACACACACACACACAAAGTTGATGCGAGTGTATAACACAAACTGATAATAGATTAACAAGGGAGAAAATACATGAAAATGTATTATATGCATATATGTACACAAGGGTCATACAAATTATGAAAACTCAAAGAAAGGAAGATGGTTGACGCTTTTAAACCATCTTGAGATTACAAAATGAAGAAGGACTCAGGAGCATGGCATGGCGAAACAGTTTATGGGAAGAAGTGAAGAGAAAAGGTTTGGCTACCAAAGGTAGTCTTGTCAAACAGTTGAAACTTCAGAGATAGTGATACGGATTTTTCAGGTCAGCCTGGGCTTCAAGAGTATCAGCTAAATGGGTCACCCAGGCAAGCCCCAGAGAGGGTCAGCTCAAGAAGCTGGTAAGCCTAGCCCAGGAAATGTCAGCTCTAATGGACTGGCAAGCCAATCCCTGAGAGTGTTGCAGCCCCCAGAAGTGTCTCAACTTCTGAGTCTCGCCTCCTTCCAGCAGCTCTCTCAATTCAGTTGGCTCTGTCAGCTGGCAAGCCTGCTTCTGGGGTGCACAGCTCTTCAGCTCTGACGTCTTCTGCAACTCTTCAGATCGGGCGTCTTATCTTGTGCCTAGGAGGAATGAGGGATACGAATGGCTGGAAAGTGAGAAAGCAGGATTTACTGAGAGGACAGAAACGCTCCCACAGTGGGAGGGGACTTGAAGGAAGGTGCCGATTTGGAGCTGAAACCTGGTGCTTACATAGCCCTAAGGCCGAGCTGATTGGCTAGCACTAGCTGTGTGCACTGATTGGTCAGCACAGCTGTTCTGATTGGTCAGTACTGAGGCCCAATTGGCAGGAGAGCAGTGAGTACTTAAGCTCTAGTTGACCAGCTGCCTGTTTACCAACGTTTAAGTGTATCAGCCTGAGACCCACCAGAAGTTTGCTACATTATTACCGGAGGACCAGCCCTGTCTGTCTGCCTAGGCTTTTTCTAGCTATCTCCTCTCTCAGTAGCTGCCTCAGAAAGAATAGGTGATAACCAGTAATAAATGTTTCTGTCAGACTTTCTTTTTCTTAATAGAGATGGGATCGCACTATGTTGCCTAGACTAGTCTTGAACTTCTGTGCTCAAGCAATCCTCCTGCCTCATCCCCAGAGTAGCTGAGACTACGGGCACATGCTACTACTCCTGGCTCTGACAGATTTTTAAATAAGTCAGATTCTTATTAATTTTTCCTAGATCAGAGCAAAGAGGGCTTCAGAAAAGCCTGTTTGCATTTGTTGTTTTCTTCACTTTCTTTCTCTTACAGATGGAATTCTCCCCAACATAAAAGACAGCTTTGTGGAATTACTTTCATTTTCAGGCCCTCTGAACAACCATCTCAAAATGTGTCAAATGAGTATATTTTAGGGTGAAACATTTTGGTTTCTTGCAGTCTCCCCTTTGAAACTTTACTTTCAGAAAATTTCACATATTAAAAGTCAAGTTGATAGCTTTGGAGAGATTTGGATTAGGAGTTGTTAGATAAGAGATTGCAAAGGAGGAGGATACATGGAACCAGTTGAAAAAACAAATCGAAGTATGTCACCCCATATCTTCTTGAATCACTCTCTTAGTCCAGAGATTGTTAGTTTAGTTAAACAGGTGGTGCTGTAGGTGATTTCTCATTAAAGGTTAGGCCTGTATATGTTGTAAGGTAAACAGGTATTTAGTTCAGAGACATTTTTATAGAAGCAAAAGAAAACCAAAGGTTAATTTCTGGAGTGATTTATATATATATATATATATATATATATTTTTTTTTTTTTTTTTTTTTTTTTTTTTTAGAGACTCTAGGAAGCATCTTGAGTTGAGCTGGCAATCTGGCAGAATTTTTTGGATTGTACCTTGTCAAGTGTTTCAGTGAACCTTTTGAGTAGTCCACACATTAACAGGCACAAAGGCTGACTATATATGCTACTATAGTGATTCATCCTGAAGTTTATATCAAGTTTTCTAGCTTTTGTGTGTAAGGCTTTAACAAACACACAGTCTTTACTTTTTAGTGATTTTTAAACCAGAAGGATAGGAAAAATGTTTGAAATGTTAGCCTGGAGGGTCATAGCCAGATATAGGAGGAAATTACAAATTTACAATTTAGTCCAGATTTTAGGTAAATACTAAAAACTCAGAAACAACGAACAGGGGTAGAATCTAATGACAGAGACAGTATGATTTTATTTTGAAACATAATTTTTCTCTCTCCAGTTCCATTTCTACCAAAGATAAATCATAACAAGAACAATTTATTTGCAATATAAATTTTAGTCTTATTATACTTGGCATAAAGTATAGCAAGAATAATTATGGGTCATATAGTTCTTGTAAAGTTGGCCTTGCTGAAGCTTTTTCATAAGGAATCTTAGATTAGACTTATAAAAGTCTTTCGAGGCTAAGCAAGCAAAGGATTCACCATGAGACTAAACCCATAATACTTACATGAATTGCGTGAACTCTTCTTGAGGTTTACAAAATATTTCAAAGTTTCTGGGCCTGTAGAAAACATCCTTTACTTAACACAAGGTGAGGAACCTTGTAAAGGAAATGTGTCGAAAAGGTACCAGGTTAGTCTGTTTCTAAGTCTATTGGCTTTATAAAGTCAACCCTAATTCCTCAAAGCATTCTGGGCATATTTAAAAATATGACATTTTAGTTAAAGCCTTGGTAAAATAACTCGTGAATCCAATGTAACATGTTACCAAAAAGACCAGATTCTCATTGAACTTATGAAAATATCTTTGTCATAAAATAAGAATATTAATGAATAGTTTCTGAATTCTGGAGAAATCAGATACAGGGAAAGTTAAATGTTGCAATCTTGCTCTTACAAGGATACTTCTGGCTCTTACAAGTATACAGTTGCTGTAAGCTGTGAAGAGTTTGAGAGAAAAAAGGTTTTTTGACTTTGGAAAAGAAAACATTAAAAAAAATCATCAATGTTTCAAATAAAAAAGTCGTTAAAATTATTTTAGTCTGTCATCAGTTCAATCCCATGTGCTTCTTGTTCTGCTTGATATTGGGTGAGCAATCTTCCTGAAGACAGCTGTATTTTTTGAGAATTTTGAATTTTTTTTTAAACTCTGTAAAAAGTGGTATGAGCTCCAAAGTTGTCAGAAATCTGTATTTAAGAATACTTAGAGTTTTTACCACAAATGTTTTTGAAGAAGGAACAAATTTTGGACTGTAGCTAATTGCAAACCACTTAAAAAATCAAAGTGAAACAACCTGTGGATGACAAAAGACCTAGAATAGTCATGGTTAAAGACACAATTGACAAAGAAATTTGGTTATTTTTATGGTCTATAATAATTTAATAAAATAATATTATGTCTGATAACATATACCAAGATATATCATATTTTTAAAGCCTTATACATTTTTAACACAATAATAAATGTTAATAACACATTAATAGGAAAATAACAACTAATAAAATTAATAACACATACAAATATAATTCAAAGATTAAACATCATTTCTTATTGACAATGTCTTTTATATAATTTTTTTGAGTCATGGGCTCACTGTGTCACTCAGGCTGGAGTGCACTGTCATGATCATGGCTCATGTCAACCTCGGTCTCTTGGGCTCAGGTCATTTTTCTGTTTCAGCCTTCCAAGTAGCTAGGACGACAGGTGTGCACTCCCACACCCAGCAATTTTTTATTTTTTGTAGAAATGAAGACTCGCTTTGTTGCCCAGACTGGTCTTGAACTCCTAGACTTAGGCAATCCCCTGTCTTGACCTTCCATCACTCTGGGATTACAGGCATAAGTCACTGCCCTGGCCTCTCTTACATAACTTACCATGTCGAGTAAATGTAATATGTCTCTCTTAGACTTCTAGCTTCTCATCCAAAAATTAGTTCATTGCCAAAGACACTTTCTTTAAAAAAAAAAAAAAAAGTATATAGAGACAGGGTCTTTCTATATTGCCCAAGCAGGTCTATTACCACTGGCCTCAAGTGATCCTCCTGCCTCAGCCTCCCAAAATCCTGGGATAATAGGTATGAGCCACCAAGCCTAGCAAGGTCAAAATTTTTAATTTTAGAATCTGAAATATGATTTTGGGAAGTCGGACATATATCAAAAGTTTAAAATACTTGATCAATAATAGGATCACATGTCATTGTATAATAATAGTCATTTATTTAGCCAAAGTAATAATTAAAATAAAAACAAAATAAATAAAAAACAACAAAAACTTTAATAGGGAAGAGATTCAGTTTTCTAAGTAATCATAAGACCTAATAAAGATAGCATGAGGCAATCTCTGTCTCTCTCTCTCTCTCTCTCACTCTTTACTCAAAGGGTGAACAAACATTTTTTTACTATTTTTAAAATTACTATCACATGAAAATTTTATTTGAAAGAAAAAACCAAATTTGACCATTGTATTAGTGTACTATTAATACTAAAGTTAATTTTAACAAAACTTTATAAACAAAATTATACAATCTCAATCAGCTTTGAACACACATGATTTCTATGTCTTTTATAATCTTTTACAATTTTGTCACTCTCTTTCTCTTACTTTCTATATTTGTTTAATTTTTATCTACCCTTTGTATTCCTTTGATTTAAAACAACTCCTAAATAACCTTTAGTCACAATTATTTTTAAAACAAAAACATTTTATGTCTTTTTTATGCCCTTTCTTATAAAAAACACATAATACTTTTTGTATACTTTGTATATAGAATCATTTTCTCTATATCTAGTAGTTCTAATTACATATATTAACTACAAGGTTAACTCTAAGTAATGTTAATTTCTCGTGAAAAACCCAGGATGTAAGTAATTTTAATTAATTGGTGAGTATCAGGTTCAGTGTCCAGGACAGAGGAGAGAGCTGTAAAGACAGTGCCTGGAGGATCCAATCCCAGCTGGCATGGCCAGAAAGCACAGTGATGAATAGAACAATATTGGATTTGGCTATGCCTTGAAATTGGTGGTCAAGGTGCTGTGGACACACATGATTCCATGCCTCAGCTTGTTCACCTGTATACAAATCAGAATCTAAAGGCTCAAAACCAAAGACAAGCTGATACATATCAAAAATATCACAGAAGCAACAATCCTATGACCTTAAAACATCTGTCATAAACATAAATTAGTCTGACAAATAGACCCAGGCAAAGAGTCTCAAATTTGAAGACATATTTATTTTACCAATAATTTTAAAACTAGCTTTATTTACCAAAGATTATTAAAGTCATATGAACTTGCAAAGCATTTTGGTTCATTTATTTTATTTTTGAAGTATTAATTCATTTATAAGTCAATTTGATAGCATGTAGACAAATGTATAAACAGACATGTACACATGTATATATAAAATACAGACAAACATAAAGATTCTACAACTTTGATTTTAAAATGTTAGCCATGAGACAAGTAAAACTATTAGTAAAAAAGGGCTATGGATTTAAACTGTGCCTTTGTAAATGGAATAGCTTAAACTTTATCTGTCCTACAGGGCTGACACCCTCACCAAATTCTAGAGAAATAGGTTAATAAATTTGTATCTCAAAGCACAGGGAAAGATTTTAAGAGTTTTTGTTTTGTTTTGTTTTGTAAGAAGAAATTGAGTGTGATAGAGGAAGATTAAAAAATGGATGTTAGCCGGCTCGGTGGCTCAGCCTGTAATCCCGCGCCTTTGGGAGGCTGAGGTGAGTGGATTGCCTGAGCCCATGGATTCGAGACCCACCTGGGCAGCGAGACCTCATCTCTACAATAAATCAAAAAATCAGCCGGGCATGGTAGCGCATGCCTGTAATTCCAGCTACTCGGAAGGCTGAGGCGGAAGGATTGCCGGAGCCCAGCAGGTCGAGGCTGTGGTGGCCGGGAGCGGCCACTGCACTCCAGTCTGGGCGACAGAGTGAGACTACAACTCAAAAAAAAAAAAAAAAATGGATGTTGTGATAACACAAAATTATAGGAATTTACTACAGAAGTTCACAAGAAAGCATACAGATTAGCCTAACAAATTTTAGGAAACTTCAAAATAACCAAATGAGTGATAGGAAGTCATACATTAGAGAGCAATCTAGTCACATAGATAGATTTTTAATTTAGTTTTTAACTGAATCACCAAGCTCATGGTGGAGTTCATTAATAAATAGGACCAACACAACATTTGCAGTTTTTAGACCTAATACTTATATATGTAAAAAGCAGGCATAGATGGAAGGCAGAACATCTAGTTCCCCAGAAACAAAGATCTCATGTTCACACTGAATCTTAGGACCCCAGCAAAAGGAAACACCATGAGACTGGGCTGTGTAACATTTCCTCAGTGTACCTTGCTGTGAGGCAACCCAATACCAGCCATCCCATCCCCAGTGGAAGTCTTACCCCTTGGTAACAAGTGTTTCTATAGCTTCCAGGTATCGAAACCTTGCTTGTTTTGTTTAATCTAAACACACACAAAAATGAGTAGCCACCTACAATAATAGCCATTGACTGCAGCCACTTTCAGCCACCATCAAAACTACGGCTTTGCCAGGGACAATCAAGGCAGAGAGACAATCCTCAAATATGCATTTCTAAGAAGCATAGCTCAAGCAGCAACTCTGCCTAACCTTGGAGTCCACCCTGCAATGCTGCCCAACCAGATTCCAAATAGCAGAATTTTCCAACCAAGGAATCCATATGACTGGCCTGAAAGAGACCATTACAGCACCCAGCCAGCAGTTCAGCCTGATAGCAGAGCCCAGCCAGCCAGTCATTTTCTAGGATGGCTAAGCCCAGGCAGCTGCCCCACCTGATGTCAGAACAGAAATGAAAAAGAGCAGACATTGCAAAATATACCAAACTAAATTCAACAACACATAAAATAAGTACTTACTGTGATCAAGCAGGATTTATCTGTGGGAGGCAAAGGTGATTCAACATACCCAAATTAATAAATGTGACATATCACATTAACAGAATGAAGGACAATAGAACATGTGATCATCTCATTAGATGCATAAAAAGCATTTGCAAAGTTCAGCATGCTTTTATAATAAAAACTTTCAACAAACTAGGTATATACTAAATGTACCGCAACACAATAAAGGTGTCATATATGATATGCCCTCAGGTAATATTATGAGGGGAGATCCTCCAAAATGGAATTTATTCATCAAAAATTGTATATTTATTCTTACATGTTCAAACCTCAGTCGCCCTCAAAGTACTCTCCATTTGCTGCAATACACCAATTGAGACACTTTTTCCATGGCTCAAAATAGTTTTTGAACTCAGTGTTGATGCCTTTTAGCTTCTGCTGTTTTGTGTTTCACCTCTTCCACATGAGCAAAACATTTCCCTTTGGGGCTTTGTTTAAATCTGGGAAAACAAAAAAATAGTTGTTCAGGGCAAGATTGGGTAAATAGGGAGGGTGGGGCAAAGAAGTCACGCCATTTTTGGTCAAAAAATGAACACTAAGTGCCATGTAGACAGCTGTGCTCATAAATCACCCATCATGAAATGGGTAAATGCATTGAACGAATCTTCAAAAAGTATTCACTAAAGTTGAATGCCGCCACCTCTCACAACAACAGTAGCTGGTACACTGATGCTGATGGGTTTCTAGAACACTTACCTAGCAGAACAAGCCTGTACTACAAGAGGCCCACCCTCCAAAAAATAATTCCAGTTTTGTGGGGCTTATACTTAATGGTGAAAAACTGAAAACCTTTCCTCTACAATATGGAACAAAACAAAGACACTCACTCTGACCACTTCTAAACAACATAGAATTAAAAGTCCTTGCCAAAGCAATTAGACAATAGAAAGAAATAAAGGCATAAGTGAAAAGAAAAGGAATAAGTGAAATTCTTACTATAATCATTATAATAGCTAAACAAAGTGCTTAGGAATAAATTTAATCAAGGAGTTGAAAGACCAGTACACTGAAAACCATAAAAGACTGATGGAAGAGGTAGAAGACACAAACAAATGGGAAGATATTCATGTTCATGAAGTGAGGAATTGTTATTGTTTAAATGTCCATACTATCCAAAGCAATTTACAGTTTTAATGCAATCCCTGTCGAAATTTCAATGTCATTTTACATAGAAATAGAAAAAAAATCTAAAATGTTTATGGAACTATCAAAAGAATCCAAATAGACAAAGCAAAAGGAATAAAGCTGGAGGCATAACATTACCTGATTTCAAACTATAGTAAAAAAATAAAAGTATAAAACCGGCTTAAAAATAGACATATTGACCAATGAAACAGAGAGTCCAGAAATGAACCCACACATGTATGGTCAATTGATTTTTGCCAAAGGTGATTTTTGACACAATGAGAAAAGGATAGTCTCTTCAATAAATGGTGTTGAGAAAACAAAATATTCATATGAAGAAGGAAAAAAGATCCTTACTTTATGTCACATACAAAACTCAACTCAAATGTATCAAAGTCTCAAACACAAGACCTAGCCGGGCTCGGTGGCTCAGCCTGTAATCCCACGCCTTTGGGAGGCTGAGGTGAGTGGATTGCCTGAGCCTGTGGGTTCGAAACCCGCCTGGGCAGCGAGACTTCATCTCTACAATAAATCAAAAAATAAGCCGGGCGTGGTAGCGCATGCCTGTAATTCCGGCTACTTAGAAGGCTGAGGCGGAAGGATCGCCGGAGCCCAGCAGGTCAAGGCTGTGGTGGCCGGGAGCGGCCAATGCACTCCAGTCTGGGCGACAGAGTGAGACTCCAACTCAAAAAAAAAAAAAAAAACACACACACACACACACAAGACCTAAAACTCTAAAATTACTAGAAGAAAATATGGGGGACCACTCCCTGACATTTCTCTGAGCAATGATGTTTTAGATTTGCTGCTTAGAGCACAAAGCAAAAATGGACAAAGGGGACTGCAGCAAAGTAAAAGCTTCTGCACAGGAAACAGTTACTGGTGTGAAGAGACAACCTACAAATTAGAAGAAAATATTTACAAAGTCTTCTATCTGATAAGGGGCCAATATCCAAAATATATAAGGAACTCAAAAAACATGATAGCAAGAAGAAAACTAACCTGATTTTAAAATGAGCAAAGAATCTGAGTAGGTATTTCTCAAAACAAGACATAGAAATGACCAACAGATATATGAAAAAAATGTATAACGTCACTAATCATTAGGAAAATACAAGTTAAAATCACAATGTGATATCACCTCACACCTATCAGAATGTATGTTATTAAAAACATGAAAGATAAATATTGGCAAGAATGTGGAGAAAAAGAAATCTTTGTACAATGTTGGTGGGAAAGTAAATCATGACAGTCATTATTGTGTAGAAGGGCCTTTAAAAAAACTAGAAATAGTATTACATGTGATTCAGCAATCAAACGTCTGGATATTTACACCAAAGAATCAAGAATCAGTTTGTCAAAGAGATGTAAGCAAGTCCATGTTTAATATTTTGCACATACGTTTACCTGAATGTCAGTAAATGAACTAGAAGACTAAGCTAACACAAAGCTAAGAGCAAAATATATTTGAGACAAAATTGAGAAATATAGTACATTAAAATGTCCACATATATTTACTTAAAACCACAACTTTTTTTTTTTTTTAAATGAGGTTTTTTACATTGCCAGGTTGGAGTACAGTGAAACAATCCTGATTCACTGCAGTTTTGAACTCCTGGACTCAAGTGAGTCTCCCAGCTTGGCCTCCCAAGTAGCTAGGATTACAGGTGCACCTCACTATGTCCTACCAGAGTAAAATACATTATAAACAAAATAGAGAAATTTTGTACATTAAGATATCTACATATACATTCATATATAATCAGAACTATTTCTTAAAATTCTGATCTCAAGAAAAGCTTCAGAACTATCCTCTTTTTTTCTTTTTAATTGCAAAAAATTAAAAAGTCTGTGCACAATTAAGCTGCCACAATGATTAGCTTGAGGAATAACTTTTTCATCTGTTTTTGTAAACCAATAAATACTTTTATCTTTGGTTAACATACATATATACATCTTTGAAGGTGTTTGAAATTATAGACATGTTAACTTAAAAATGGTTAAACTTAAAGATTAGGTCGTTCCTACAGTCAATCTGTATTTCTGCAAAATTCCATGGACTCTCTCAGAATACTGCACCTAGTATAGTGCCTTGAACACACACACAATAGTTAACATTCAGTAAACATTTGTTCAATTTAACTATGTATGGAAAATATATTTTCTGACTTTGATCCCTAATGTATAATAACTAGACATTTTGAAAGACTGTTGTGCTACACAACTATTAGGTTTTAGATGAACCATATATCTAATGCAATGCTGTGTTCATAGAAAATATGAAAAATCTGTAATTATTTGCCCCAGAATAAAATGACTCAATTTGGACTAGGTAGTATAAACTCAAATAGAAAAACAATACTCGGCCATGTATGGTGGCTCATGCCTGTAATCCCAGCACTTTGGGAGGCTGAGGCTGGGAGGATTGCTTGAGCCCAGGAGTCTGAGACCAAACTAGGTAAGATAGTGGACCTCAGCTCTGGACCAGCAGCATCTTCTGATTCTCAGATGAAATGGATATGAATCCTCTCTGGAAGACACGAAAAGCACCAGCAAAAAAATAAAAAGATAAATTAAGAAAATTGATCAATTTGTCATTAATATTCCCAGCTCTAAAGTACACTATCAAGAAAGTAAAAAGATAACCCACTAAATGGGAGAAAAAATTTGCAAATCATATATACATTAAAGGACTTTTGTGTAAAATATATAAAGAATGCTTTCAACTCAATAATTTAAAAAGACAATTTAAAATGAGCAAAGAAAATGAACAGACATTTCTCTAAAGAAGATACATGTAAGAGGCCAAAAAGTACATTGTATTGATTTGCTAGGGCTACTAGAAGTAAACTAACAGAGACTAGGTGGCTTAAACAGGGTCAGCTTCTCCTGAGGTTCTCACTCCTTGACATGTAGATGGCCATCTTTTCCATGGCTCTTCACATAGCCTTCCTTCCAGGAGCCTCTGTGTCTTCATATCCTTGTCTAATGAGGACACCATTCTATTGAATTAGACCCAACCCAATGACCTCATTTTACTTTACTTCTTTAAAGACCTTATCTCTAAATACAGTCACATTCTGAAATACTGGCGGTGAGGATGTGAACATGAGGATTTTAGTGGGACACAAAACACACACACACAGCCCAGAACACACATGAAATGATTCTCAACTTTAAAAGCTTGTAGAGAAATGCAAATCAAAACCAAAAGATACCACTTCACTTACTTGGGTAATTATAATAAAATACACAGCAATAGGTGCTGGTGAGCAAGTGAAGAAATTCAAAACCTCACACATGAGAAGTGTAAAGTAGTGAAGTTGCTTTGGAGAACAGCTGGAAGTGCCTTAAACAGTTTAATGTAGAGTTACCATATGGCCTAGCAATTGCACTAAGTATGAGGAGGACCCAGTAAAAATAGGCATTCTCTTTTGGAGGGCAGGCTTCTGTTAGTATAGACTTCCCCTGCTAGGTAAGCATTTTAGGAATCCGTCAGCATTAGTAGTGTACCAGCTGGTGTTGTTGTGAGAGGCTACGTTTGGCTTCAGTGATTATTATTATTATTATTTTTTGAGCTTCTATCAAGGTGCTTACCCATTTCATAATGGGTGATTTATGAGTATGCCTGCCCACACCACACTGAGTGCCTAGCACTTTTTGATTCAAAGTGGCATAATCTCTGTGCTCCATCCTTCCTATTCACCCAATCATGTTCCAGGTGACATTTTTTGTTTCCCAGGATGAAAAAAGTCCTCAAGGGGAAACATTTTGCCAATGTGGAAGAAGTAAAATGAAAAAATGGCAGAAGCACTAAAAGACATCCAAACTGACAGGTTCAAAAACTGTTTTGAGTAGTGGAAAAAGTGTCTTGATATGTGTATTGCATCAAATGGAGAATACTTGAACGTGACTGAAGTCTAACCATGTACTAAAAAACACACTTTTTATAGATAAATTCCAGGGTTTGGGGGGTCTCTCTTTGTATATACTCAACAGGAATGAAAATATATGTGTACACAAAGACTTGGTACTCAAATGTTTTTTAAAAGTTTCCTTAAGATTGTTGGAGGGAAAAGTTGGGAGAAAATGGGTAGAGATTGCCCTTAGGTTTAGGAATTTTTTAAGGGGGATGATGGAAATGTTTAAAAAATTATGGTGTTGATAGATGCACAACACTGTGAATATACAAAAAGTCATTGAGCTGTACACTTTCAATTTATAAGTTGTCTAATATGTGAATTATATCTCAATTAAGCTGTTGTAACTTAAAAAAAATCTCTGGAAGAAAATAACCCAACTTTGGTATTTAGAATTCCTACAGACTAAAATCAACAAAAAACAAACATAATCAAAGGCCACCAAACATACAAGTTAACAAGCTACTGTAATTGAGTCCAGTAAGAAAAGAAAGAAGGAAAGAAAGAAAGAAAGAAAGACACATATAGAATTTCCTGATGTTTAAGGAATTATAAATATCAAATATAGGATATTGAAAATCTATGTATAAAGTATTTTAAAAGATAGAATCATAAAAATGATTTAAGCAAGAGATGCTATCAAATAATAAGATTTGAAAATATTTTTACAATGAAAGCATTATTGCTGAAATTAAAAAATAAATTAATGCTGCAAGAGATTAGATATGGCTGAAGAGATAGTTAATAAAGTGGAAGATAAATCTGAAAAAAATAATTGCTTTGGATGCAGCCTAGAAAGGCTAGGAGATATAACAGAGAGATTAAAAGAGAAGAGACAATATTTGAAGACCTATTGGCCAAGAAATGTTCAGAATTTATGAAAGTCATCAATCTGCCTGTGAAGATGCTCTATGTGGCAAGATGAGAAGGAAAAATGCCCACTTATGATGCTAGACAAAACTATAAACTCTAAAACCAATCATAGCACATGAAAATGAGATAGAAAGAAAAAGGAAAAAAATTATGTTCCAGGCAAGGCACTCAGACAGAAAACAGTATTCTCACAGAAAACTCCAACTAAAAAAATCTATAAGCCGGGCTCGGTGGCTCAGCCTGTAATCCCGCACTTTGGGAGGCTGAAATGAGTGGATTGCCTGAGCCCATGGGTTCGAGACCTGCCTGGGCAATTTGGCGAGACCTCATCTCCACAATAAATCAAAAAAATTAGCCAGGCGTGGTAGCGTGTTACCTGTAGTAACAAAGAACTGAGTATACATGTTCTCACTCATAAGTGGAACCTAAACAACTATTGTATGTAATACTCTAAGAAAAGGATTGACAGCCGGGTTCGGTGGCTCAGCCTGTAATCCCGCGCCTTTGGGAGGCTGAGGTGAGTGGATTGCCTGAGTCCGCAGGTTTGAGACCCGCCTGTGCAGTGAGACCTCATCTCTGCAATAAATCAAAAAACCAGCTGGGGTGTAGCGCGCGCCTGTAATTCCGGCTACTTGGAAGGCTGAGGCAGAAGGATTGCCGGAGCCCAGCAGGTCGAGGCTGCGGTGGCCGGGAGCGGCCACTGCACTCCAGTCTGGGCGACAGAGACTCCAACTCAAAAAAAAGAAAAGAAAAGAAAAGAAAAGGATTGACAGCAGTGGGGGCTGAGGGGGGCGGGGAGGTGGAATTGGCAGTGGTGGGAATCTTCCTGGGGAAGAGGGGGCACACTTCATCAACACGGGTACCTGCACAATGAATATTTGTATACCTGACCCTGAATTGTACCCTACAATTTTAAAATAAAAAAATTAAAATTAAAAATAAATAAATACAACATTCACTCCCCTGGCGATCCTTCCGCCTCAGCCTTCCAAGTAGCTGGAACTACAGGCGTGCGCTATCATACCCAGCTAATTTTTTGATTTATTGTAGAGATGAGGTCTCGCCAAGTTGCCCAGGCGGGTCTCGAACCCACAGGTTCAGGCAATTCACTCACCTCAGCCTCCCAAGGTGCAGGATTACAGGCTGAGCCACTGAACCCAGCTAAAAATGTGCCAGTTTCTGTGCTATGTTACCTAGCTTATATTATTAAATCTGTATAAAAGGACAAAAGATTGATTATCTCCCTTTTATAAAGGAGAACACCAAACATTAGAGTGGCTCTGTATGTTGTTGTTTCCATAAGGGGAAGTTAAAATGATCCTGAGAAGCTGAGGTCATCAAGCAGCTTAGTACATGGATTTTCTATCCAGGGGCCATGAGCCAAATTACATACACAGATAATCTTCAGATGGAAGGTTTCCATAACTTCCCCTTATGGAAACAACAACATACACAGCCACTCTAATTTTTGGTGTTCTCCTTTATAAAAGGGAGATAATCAATCTCTTGTCCTTTTATACAGATTTAATAATATAAGCTAGGTAGCATAGCACAGAAAATGGCACATAAGAAACCTTTTAGCAAATGTCAGCTATTGTCATCAAGTAATTTCAGTATTGGTCCTCATTAAAGCTGGGATAGGTAATATTATCTCTATTTTGAAGTTGAAGAAATTATGTATTCCTCAGAGTAGTGAATTGAGTTACTTTGAATTACATAGATGTTTCCAGGCTTTGAATCTTTCCTTTTGAAACTTAAGCTAGTTATCTTTAAACCAGAACTCAGGAGAAAATACAAAAGACTTATATGCTCTCTACTTTCTTTCTCACTTTCCTTCCTTCCTTCCTTCCTTCCTTCCTTCCTTCCTTCCTTCCTTCCTTCCTTCCATCCTTCCTTCCTTCCCCCCTTTCCAATTTACAGGGAAAGATAACCCAGAAATATACTGATTCTGCCATCAGGCAGTTAGTGCTTTTTTTGCCCCTATGAAAGAAAAGGAGATTGATTGGACAAGACCAGTACTCTAGTAGCAGCCCACATTAAGAAAAATTTTTAAATGCATTAAATTCATAGTCAAAAGCAGAACCAATATATTTGAATTCAATTACAAGAAGAGGAAGACAAAGTTATGATGGGAAGAAAGCTCAGCAAGTGGAATTTCAGACTGATCTTTTACAAACTGGCTGTTTGAGTTTGCCAAGGGATTTATTCTCTCCAGCCTCAATTCTTCACAGGAGAGTGAGAAGAAATGATTTCGTAGATTAATGTGCTAGGATAAAAATAGAACTTTGGGCTTGAGAATGGCTTTGCAATACCTCAACACTAATGTGAATAGTATATTAAAAAAATATTTGTAGGTTCCACTGATTCGGTTTCTGAATCACTCATTGATTTCTTCATTTAACAATACTTGTTGAACACCTATTAAGTGCCAAGCACTATAGCTAGTAGTGTTATAACAGTGAGCAAAATGAAATCTTCATTTTTCTACTTTACATTCTAATGAGGGAAGACAGAAAACAAACATATATGTAATATGTACTATGTCAGATGACATAGGTGATAAACACTACTGACCAAAGAATGAACATGAGAAGTTGATGGTGAAGGAAATATTTCAATTCTAGTGCCTCTTTGCTGTCCCTTGAATGCCTCAGGCCCACTACCAAATTTGCACCAGATGATTCACCTCTCTCTACATATGTTAAAAAAATAAAATAAAATAACTTTTATTTTTCTCAGTTTTCACTCAAATAGGCCCTGCTTGATAAGGCCTAAAGCATGGAAAATTCATTCCACCCTCCTCCACTCTGCTCTCTATTTTCTTTCCTATGAATCTTATCCCCTTCTCACATGTGATAGAAATTACTTATTTGTGTGTTTAAATCTGTCTCCCCCAACTATAATGCAAGTTCCAAGAAGGCAGTGCTCTGTCTGTTTTGTTCAAGGATGTATTCCAAAGATAGTTAGTGTCTGATGAGAAGTAATGCTCAATAAGTAGATTAACAAATTGATCAATGAGTGAGTGACTGAATTAGAAGGATGATCTGGAAAGTCTTCTCTGATGAGGTGACTAAATAGCAAAAGCTGGGCACTTAAAAATCAAAACATATGGAAAATTGTTAAATTGTTCTACAACCAGTTGATGGGCTACTACGTGGCCTTAAAAATTATTTTAAATAGCTATGAAGATTATAAAACAACATGCAAACTATTTATAATATATTGGTTAAGTAAAAATGCAGGATGCAAAAATATTTATACATTACTATAATCATGTAAAAAAAGTCTTTAGAAGAAATGTTTGAAAGAAATACACTCAAGTGATTTCCTTTATTAATTTTTATATTTTACAAATTTTTATAATGTGATATATCATTATTTTAAAAGAGTGCACATGAATTGTACATGTTACACACACACACACACACATGCACACACACAAAGAGGTGGAGAAGGCAGGATGAATCGACTATTATCCTTTTAAAACAGCATGATACCTATCTTGAGTTTACCTTTTAAGTGGATTGTCTCCAGGGAAGAAAATTCTATCAACGGAACATGACTCTAAAGAGAACACAATACATAAGTTATTTTTAAATAGAACATAACATCAAGAATATGAAATTGCCCAAGACTCTGTTTTATCCTGAGTTTTCCAATATTTTGGTGATCAAGAGTTGGTTATGGGTCAGCAACATGTATTAAGAGTCAAAGTATGTAAGGGATAATAGCATTTTCTCCTCAGAATAATTCACTGAGGTAGGAATCGCATTACCAAATTTCAGATGTTAAAATATGCACCATAAATAACTAGCTGAAACCATAATTCAAATTAGATTCAAAATGACTCCAAATTCACTACTCAAAATTCATATATGGAAAGGAGCAGACAAAAATGCCTAACATTTCTCACAGGCTCCCTTTCAACAGCAGTTCTGGGCCCCCTAGATGACATTTATTAAATCTTTTTAAAATAATGACTTTTATTCGCAAAAGTCACCACCTGCATTTTTATTAACATGGCTCTGGCTTCCTACAGCAGTATCAATCGAAGCAAGCATGAATATTATCCCAAAGCCTTTTACAATATTCAGACTGAAAGGGTCTGTGAGGAAAACACTCATGGTAGACAAGAGAAGTGGATGTCGGAACAAATGTCTCTGCGATGAGCTGGAAAAAGGTTCCCTTGCCTCAGTCCCTGACCCGCAGTGAGAAGTCCATCAGGAAAGTTTCAGTACTCCATCAGTCCAGGTGGGAAATCAGCCTAGGGTGAACTGAGCATGGAAGTGAAACTCTGCATTTAGTCCCCTTCAGTGGACCAGTTGACTAAGTTATGACCTGAGATGATCCTTGCTGTTGAAAGCAGATAATTACAAAGTAATCTGTCTTTAAATAAATTGTTAGATGGAAAAAAACTGTCTTTGAAATTAATAATTTAATATTTGTTTATTTACTTTAAGGTATGTACATTCATAGAAAGACTAAATTATAGCTTTAGTTTAAATACAGCTTAAATATTCCAATAAGGAAGAAGAGTGCATTGGTTCCACTCTGCATTGGGTTTCTTAGACAAATTGGAGGCAAATAAACTAATGTTTCTGTTTACATTAAATGTATATATGAGGTCTGACAATTAAGTTCATGCATGATCTTGCCACCATATTCTTACATTGGCAGCACTGTACAGATAATTCAGTAAGGTTTCATAACCTTGGTGTGTCAGTGTCTCACAGCTGTTTGTGTCAACTTGTGGTGGTATCTTGCTGAGTGGCATTCATTATTGTTGCTGCATGTTTTTGTGTGCTGTCATAGAATGTCAGAGCTCGAATTAGAGCAATGAATGGAAATTAGATTTCTTGTTAAACTTGGCAAGAGAGGAAGTGAAATCAAGACATGTTAGTCCAAGTTTATGGGGATAATGCCACGAGGAAAATGGTAATATACAAATGGATTAAACATTTTTCTGAGGGGAGAGAAAGTGTGACTGATGTAGAGAGGTCAGGATGGCCAGCAATGAGTAGAACTGACAAAAAACATTGCAAAAATTCATCAAACTGTGTGTCAAAAGCATCAGCTAACTGAAAGAAGCATAGCAGACCAAATAAACATCAATAGAGATACAGTTAGGAAAATCCTAACTGAAACTCTTGGCATGAAAAAGTTGTATGCAAAAATGATCCCAAAGGAGTTCTTGCATCACAACAATGCACCAGCTCACACATCACTGTCTGTGAGAGAATTTTTAGTCAGTAAACAAATAACTGTGTTTGAACACCCTCCTTACTCACCTAATCTGACCCCCAATTACTTTTTCCTTTACCTGAAGATAAGGAAATATTGAAAAGAAGACATTTCAGAACATCGAGGGTAATACAATGAATGCTACACTGACCATTCCAAAAGAAGAGTTCCAAAATTGTTTTGACTGGTGGACTAGGGGCTGGTGTTGGTGTATAGTTTCCGAAGGGGAGTACTTCAATGGTGAACATAGTGATATTCAGTAATGAGGTATGGATCACATTTTCTAGGATGAGTTTGTGAACTTAATTGTCAGACTTGGTAATAATGTCTCTTTATAATACTTCTCAATGATTTTATTTTTCTGTGTCATTAAATAATTGCATCAAAAACATAGTAATAATACCTTTCCACAAAATAAATGGTTCTTCCCTAAGAGAGTACTCCCTAAGAGACTACTCCAGAGGCCATGTAGTTCCCTTTAAACTCAATTACCTCATGAATGAATGCTCTGATAACCTGCTGAAGCAAGCAGGCGTAGTGTTAGTAGTGAGCTAGGAAAAGGGGACCGCCCGGAGCAGCCTCAGCTGTCTTGCTTTCCCTGCAATCAGTTCCTTCATATCCCTGATAACTATGACAGACAAAGTTCTCCGCCATCACTACCGAGTCTATATCAGACATGTTTCCTTTCACAGTAAATCCCCTGTCCTCAGAGGCCTCTATGAGGTAACTTACAGGGTTCAAGTGCAGGTAACTGGGAGTTTTCCACATCTTCCTTATGCACCGCACATTATTCCTGCAGAGGTGAAGACTGCATACCTCAGTGGCCTTGGTCACACTGACTATATACCTCCCTAAATTAGAGCTCACAAACTGCTTCACCTTTGTACAATTGACCTAGAAATGGAGAAAAACAAATGGGGTTTAGTGTTTCTCCTGGTACTGATAGAGCTTCTAGACTCACAAGGTGGTTCTTTGGATTCAGTTGAAACCTAATGGCTTGGTTCCAGTTGGTGAACTCTCAGGTTCCAGGACACGATGGCACATGAGTCCCAGATCAGAAAGGGGACAGGAGATGGAGAGATGGAGAGTATGCGACAGGCAGGCTAAGCAAACTTGCAAATGGGCCCCAGAATCAGCATATACAACCTTGCCTTCCTCCGATTTACATCCCACTCCCCCACCCATCTCCCAAGTTAACGGATGTGGAAAGAGGAGGAACACACCCAAATTAGAAGTCATGCCAGAGCTGCTGTCTCAGAACACTTTCCAGGTATGTGGTGCCTCCACGGTTGTCAGAACCTGAATCATTGTATTCCACATTTTGTTGTCAAGCATCAACTTGCAGCTTTCTGGGCTCTCCTGTTAATTATGCTCAAATAGCAACTGTCCTGGGTCCTACATTTCCATATACAATTAAAACACAGGAGAGCCTGTAAGAATGTGCAACGTGGTAACCCCAAATATGAGAAGGCTTGCGCGTAATGTTTACTTATTCCAAAATCTCCCAAAGGTCTTGCAGGGAAAGACATTGGTTTATTAAAACTTACGGGATGCAATGGTGGCGGCAGACCAGTGAAGAATCTGTACCTCAGGGCAGTATAGCAACCCAGTTTATAATCATGTTAATCATTCAAATTGCTATCCAGTGTGTACAATTATGTTAACAGTGACAACTACATTGTTTTCAGCTTTGCATGGTCACCAGCATCCCACGATTCATTACTGGGAGTATGCATATCCCTCAAAGACCATCCTTGACTGGAGACCGCACTCTGAGGTAGGAGGCACGAAGAAACCAGGTACAGGGGAAACAGTCTATATCCAAACAATACCTCACAGACCAACTATGTAATTTTCCTGTGCATAGTTCCTATTATTTTCTAAACAGAGGTTGTCTGGGTTGTGCTCCCACCTTCCTGAGGGAACTCTTCTCCTGGGCCATGTGGGGGCTGGAGTGGAAATATCACATTTGGAAAGTCAGGAATTGATCCTCTCAGTTTCTACCTACTTCTCCTAGGTGGGCATAGTCATAAATCATTTCATGAAGACTATCTCAGCAGCAACAGGTTGAGTCTATAAAGTTCTAAGAATAATATCAGATTACCATGGACTTGCAAAATATGCAACTTCACAAAAAGTGTTGAGGAAACTAGTATTATAGTCAATGAAAAATATTATGCACTCTAGAAATATAAACAAATGACATCTGGAAATACAGAAGAGATTGTGATTAACATAGACTGGGTAGAATTAGAACAACTTGGAATAATTATATTTTAGCTGGGAGAAATTTGAAGAGATAAACATCTTATTTTAAATGCTATTAATTTTCAGCTGATTTCTCTGTAGAGAAAAAAATAACTTTAATGTGGAGATCTAAAAGTTACCACCTATTTCTGCTTCTCAAAATAGGATAACACATTTTATGTAGTGGTTACATACAAGGGTACCAGCCTCAGACTGTGTGTGGTTATTGCCAGCTCCCCTGCTAAGTAACCTAAACAGCTGTTAACCTGGTTAGGTTCCCTCTCTGGTTTCCCCGGCTGTAAATGAGGATGAGTGTCACGACCTCATATGACCAGTGAGTGAGTAAATCCAAAACAACAAAATCTTTTAGCACAAAGTAAATATTCATCAAATGTCAGTGTGATGATTACTCCCCTTATAAAAGTAAATATTTATCGAGCCCTTTCTGTGTATCAGATACTGATTTTGGACTTTTATTCTGAAGCTGGTTTATCATGGGGACTTTGAGACCTTTGTTAGAGTGAGCTTACAAAAAAAAAAAAAAGAGAGAAAGTACTTTAAAAATCATTAAATATACCTTCAAGGTACTGACTTACCTCAGATGAAGTTAAATTCATGTCTCCCCAAATAACAATGCCTGCAGCTCCCAAGGCAGCACTTTCTCCTATGGTACTGACTAGATTTTACTAGATTGAAGAGAGTAGAGTTCATTACTAATTTGAATTTGAATAAAACTACCCACCAGGAATTGGGATTAGGAGCTGAGTTCAGTACAATAGGGCTGGGATAGAGCTCATATAATCCACTTTCTTAGAGTGACCCAAATGTTGAATGAACCAAGACTCAAAATCACACTCTATAATCATACGCAAAATTATGTAAATATTTTTAAAGGAAAACTTAGATTTTTTTCCATGCAGGATATTATTTTGGAGACAGCCTATTTACAGTTATCAAAAGTTGTTTACTTAAATTGGTTGGAGGCATATGCCCACAAACCAGCTCATAAAAGTGGGACCCCAAAAAACCAGGAATTTATCTTAAAAAATTGTGTATTTATTCTCACGTTTAAACCGTAGTCACCCTCAGAGTACTCTTCACTTGATGCACCTAATTAAGATGCTTTTTGCCCTGCTCAAAAATTTTAAGATTCGTCGATTTTGATGTCTTTTAGTGTTTCTGCCATTTTTTTGCTTCATCTCTTACACGGTGCAAAACATTTTCCTTTTAGGACTTTTTTTATACAGGGAAACAAAAGTCACTTGGGGCAGGATCAAGTGAATTGGCAGGATTGGGCATGGGGGTCATGCTTCTTGGGGTCAATAACTGCTGAACACTCAGTGTTAACAAATTCATTGAAATAATCTCCAAAAAAATTCACTGAAGCCGAATGCAGCCTCTCACAACAACACTATACAGTACACCAATGCCAATGGGTTCCTAGAACACTCACCTAGTGGAGGAAGCCTGTACTACAAGGGGCCCACCCTCCAAAAGATAATTCCTTCTTTTTGGAGGTGCCTCTCCTATGTACATGACCCATAAGTAGAATCCAAAAGTTTTCCTTCTCCAAATGCAATCCTGTTAACCAGGTTCCTTTTCAACTTTGCAACATGTTCCTGCAGAACTTTACTGACTCAGATAAGTGTCATCTCAATTCCAAGGCCAGGCAAACAAGCAGTGCCAAGGGCTTGCAGGCTCTGACTTGGCCCAGCTTTTATATTTGGTCACTAAATTTACCTGTGTTTAATTTCAAAGTACCTGACTTAATGGGCTTTATTAATGACTCATCCAACCATGGAAAAGCTACCAGGATTTTCTGCAATATGGTTAAGAGAGAAGAAGGCAAGATTCCAACAGAGAGAATTTTAATTTTATAATCTTAAAGGATTATTGTTTTCATGTTTAAAGATTAACCTGGATCTTGACTGTTGCATGGGGAAAATTAAGAGTTCAACATATGTCATTGACTTTCCAGCTTATTAGATTATAATATAGTCTCCTACTCTTTAGGATACTAACTATTCGCCTTTGACTTCAAGAATGAACTTCCACCAGTCATATGCTGGAAAAGAATATGGATGATTAGATGGAAAATGCAAAGCTTCAAACTGTATTTTTCCTTGTGCTCTTCATATTAATATCAGAACTTGACAAATAAATCTCTTTATCTGATACTTTTATAGTCCACCATTCAAAGGTTTTACAAATTCAATGTGTACGTAAAGTTTTTTTTTCCCTAAAGGGAAAAAAATTTTGGTTTAAACAAATTTCCCTTTCAGGTTCATGTTTATTTCCATCCTCCATGACCACAGTATCTGCCGAACAGGTCAGAGCTGACATGACAGGAAGGGGAGGAGGTTTTATGAGGTCTAAATAAGAGAGTGTAAATGAAAAGACTTTGAAAAGGCTCATTGGTACAATGACTAGAGACAGAGGAGGAGCCGTCTATGCAGCACCCAAACTGTAGACTCTGCTGGACCCATGTCCATTGTCTCTTTTGGCAAAAAACATGAGAGAGAAGAATTCCTCATTGTGCTCCCTTTGAAACTTCCCTGAAAACAGTGATGTAATATTCACATAGTAAATTCAGGGGCAGAAATCCCCAAGAGCTCTCCTTTAGGTTAAGGCATCATCATCAAACAGGAGGACATAGCCTTTACATTTTGTATTTATAGGTTATAAATCCATATTCATAGGTTACTGATCTCTATTCTGTGAGTATGGCAGTTACAGACGTTTGTGGTAAAGGCCACACCTTCTGAGGCTAATGTTAAATGAGTTATCAAATTAGTTTTTCATCAAATTAGCTCACTGTCACCTAGCTGAAAGCAGGGTGCTGAAGGAATCACAAAGCAGCTATGTTTGAGGGATCAGAAACGCAAGAGCACGAACCAGTGAGTATTACGGATCACATACAAGATGCCTCTGGAAGTAGATTGGGACCAGTTGAGAATATGAGCCACATGGATGTTATCACACAAAAGGAGAAAGAAAAGAGCAAAGAAGAGGTGGTGAAAATAACGTAGACAATGAGGAAGACCACGAAGAAGATGGACTGCAGCTGAGAGTCCTGAGTGATGCCCTTAAAGATAAACTCAGCACCATAGAGTGGTTTTCTTTACCTATTGTTTCAACTGTATCTGTACCTAGAACTCATTTACTTAGGAGTGTAGTAAATTTTCTGTTGCTGAAAATATTCAAAATAAGTAATGATCTGCAAAGGAGGTATATAAGCAGAGGTGGTGAAAATAAATCTCCCAGGTACCAGTGTGGCAAAAGTCTGCTTTGCTCCTACCCATGTTTCTTGGACCCAAATCAAGGTTCAGCAGCAGAAGATAGGGATACCCAGAGGACTCAGCCTTTTCACTTATGTGTCCATCTCCAGTGGATACCAGAGTGCGTGGAAGAAAGGTGCCCACTGTGGGGAGCCGGAGACTTACTAGCGAACTCCCTGTGTGCACTACCAGAGGGAGCAGTAATTATTTATTGGAATGTAAGCATCTTTAAATCTAGAGCCAAAGAAACCCCCTTTGTTATTTTTTTTAAAGCACAGCACACGTATGGAACTGGAGGCCATTATCTTTGTCGAAATAACTCAGAAATAGAATGTCAAATACCTCGTGTTCTCACTTAAAAGTGGGAGCAAAACAATGTGTATGTATGGACATGCACAGTGGAATCATAAACGCTGGAGACTCTGAAAGCTGGGAGGGTGAGAGGGGATGAGGAATGAGAAGCCACCTACTAGTACAGTGTTCCCTATCCAGGTGATGGGTGCACTAGAAATCCAGACGTCACTACTATCCAATATATCCAAGTACCAAAACTGCACCTGTACACCTGTACTCCCTAAATCTGTCCATCTAAACAAATAAAGCTTTAAGAAGCAAAATATCAGGTTGTATCTAGACTGCATTCATATGTAGGTGATTTAGGCAATCTTTGGTGTGAATGTAGGTTTTATTGCCTTCATGTTATTCCCTCAAGCTATGGCTGCTGCCTGACAGTCCATTCTTAAATATCCCATATTTCAGTTTAAGCCTTTGATACCAGTTTTAAAAAGTGATAGACACGCCACAACTATTTCTTTCATGCTTTACATTTTCATAAGCATTTTCTCATATACTTCTGCTAGGTGAGTAGGGCAGGTAATACTGTCCTGTTTTGTACATCAAGACACTGAGGCATTGAGGTTCCAGGGAGGTTAAGAGATGTATTACTTACAGGTAAGTCTTTTTTCTAATCTTAACTTTATGTGTATGTTTTAAAATGCAGGCACCATTGGGAAGGTCATCAATGGATACTATTAATGGTTACTTAGAGCTTGGTACAGATGAATATCAGGTTTTAAAAAATTTGTCGGCAGATTTTTATTATGCATAGGATACAATGATGGGTACATTTATGGTTTGAAAACTTGAGAATAGCATGCCATTTACAGAGAGAAAGGGTGCTCCTTTTTTCCAGAGAGGGAACATAGTATTTCTGAAACCGTAGCTACATAAGAAAGTTTACCTGGGTTCACAAAATGTTCCAATAAGCTAAATAAATCTCTTGAAATGAACATTTTGTCTCTTAAAGTTTATTGTGTCTTCCAAAGGTAAACTTATTATCACTAAAGAAAGGAACTTGTTTGAGCCAAATATAGAAAAGGAAAAACTTCATAAAAGAAGGTGGTATTTAACTCTTGATTCAATTCCAGAGTAGTCAAGATGATTTTGTAAAGATTTAGATAATTTTTTGAAACATTCCAGAGAGTCTTGATTTCCTGTCATTCTTCATTCAGTTATGTATTGCTAGTTTAATTCTTCTGGATCATATGAATATCAGTTCACCATAAAACTTTTTTCCCTCTTCCTCATCTCATGAAAGATATTGGAGGCACAACATTTACCATATTCATACCTACACATCATTTCTCCCTCTGATGAATATACTCTACAGATGTTCCACAAATACCCACTGGTCAGGGCAGGGCCCTTGCCTGGGTGTTTCCTAAGCCTTCTCCTTAGGATGCTTAATGCTCAGGGCATCTTTATTTTAACACATGTCAACGAGTTGAAATTTGTCATGGTGAAGAGAGAAGAAATGCTTCCATTAAAACATATTAAATGTCTTGTATTTAGTAATATCTTGAAACACTGTTTATGTGAAGGTCTGAACAAGTCTCAGGTCTTCTCAGTGTGACTATACTACACGTAATTATCCAAATCCAAAGGTTAGCCTGCCAACTACTTTCCCTAGAAGTTTCCATTTAAAGGACCAGACTTGCAAAGACAGAGGAAGGACGAGAAAAACCTGGCTGAAAGTTTACCTATTTTAAAAGTCACTCTCATGATTTACATGAGGTATTTGGCAGCATACACAGCTTGTAAAATAAGCAGACAGAATCAAACTTCTATCTGTAAGTTTTAACCAGAGTTATAAAACTGTTTACTGGTGATTAAAATAATGAATGTAGACCTCTTAGCAACTTTCCACTCACTGCGGTCATAGGGGCAAGAATAACCCAGGTGGATACATCTATAGACTGCTTTTAGCAAATCTACCACCTCTCTCACACCTTTTTAAAATTTAAACAAATGATTTGTGGGAAAAAAATAGCATAAAATTTACTCTTATTCATGTTTAAGTGCGTAATTCAGTAGTGTTACACATATTCACATGGTTGTACCTCCCTTATACCTTTTATCAAAACTGGTATCGTACATTGCAAAGAAAATCTTTTTTAAAAACCTCTTGGCATTTGAGATGGTAAAGCCAGAGCAGGACTCCCTTCAATTTCATTTCCACATCCGTGTGCAAGCCCTACATTTAAAAATATCCTTTTTGATACTCTAACCTGTTCACTGACAATCATGCCAACATACTTCCAAAATGACCAACTGCCGGGAGTGAGCTCAAGGAGGGGGAGATAGAAGTGTAGTCGTTGCAGGTAACTCACTTTAATCCCTTTCTATCTGACTTCGTTCTGTAAATAAATAGATAAGGTAATCAACTTTCAACCTGCATCAATTAATAGTCTAAGTGGATGGCTAGTCAAGGAAGAATTACACTCTTCACTAACAGACCAATAAATGGAGTTAATTCATCTAAGAGCACAATTATCAAAGAAAAGTCTCTCATAAAGATAGGAAGAAGTTCCCCACCAGTGGGCAAGGAGCTTCTTACCCTAGAAAGAAAAAATAAGGGTTCGTCTCTATACCCCAGCCTTGTGTAGACAAATACAGGTAAAGCATAATCATGGGATGTCATGGTGGAGATCCTCATGGATTCATGCACCCGAAACTGTGAGAAATGCAGAACATTGTCACCATCTCCAAGGGATTTCCTGATGCCAACAGGATATAAAGCAGCACTGCTGTTCCACAGGCAAGAGAGTTCGTTGTTCCCCAGAACTTCCTCTTCTGGACATGACCCCGTATAGTTCGGGGCATAAATATGATTGTGGCAATCGGGATATAAATAATAACCCCAAAGGCCTTTTGGTCGGCTCTTAATTCCCAGGTTGATGATTTCCTTCATGAAAGCTTTAGCACTTTCTTCAAAGGTCACTTTGGCTAAATGTTTGATAACAATAGTTGATACATTCTTTTGCATATCAGAGATAAGTTTTCTTAACTTCTGTCTGTAGACATCTTTTGTTTTTGTTTTTTTTATAATTAATCAGTATTTTTTATTATCGTTTTGTGGGGTACAGTTAAGGGTTAGGTGTACAATTACGTTTCATTCAGGCACCCTATTGATAAGAGGTGTTTTCCCAGTCCCAGATAGATATTAGCTACTGTTAATCCCATCCCCCTCCCCCCCATAATTTCCCAGTAGCATCAGTCATTTTCTTATAGTATTACATTGGATGTTCAAGGTCCATTATATGAGTGAGAACATGTGATATTCTGATCTTTGTTTCTGTGAGAGGTCACTCAGTATTATAGACTCTAGTTCCATCCAGGTTGTTGCGAAATTCATGATTTTGTTCTTTTGTATTCCAGTTCCAAGTCCGCTGGAGTCACTAATATTCCCAGTCTATCACAGCAAGTCTGCTGAAATCTTCAGCAGGAATGTAATAACTAATAACCTCATCGGCTTTTTCCCGATGAACTTATGTTCTAGGGGAGACCCCCATTGATGGGAACCTCCTGTGATGTATACCATGGATAGTGCCCCAACCTGTTGACATAAAATATAGTGACGTTTTGCCCCTGCCTTGGCTAGTGGACTTCCCACCACCTGAAACATTTTCAGGTTTAGTCTTAAATTATATTTTATCAAACACTAATCTGTTGGAGCATTCCAAGCAGCTATAAAAGGTTTTCTTTGATAAATTGGAAGTCAGACAGGTTTTAAAGAGATAGACTTCAGAATTAAAAACATAAGTCATGATGTGAGATGAACTGGTTGGGAAACACAAAGTCTTAACTGTCCTTCAGATAATAGTTTCATGATAAGATCAAAATCGTATGTTATCTTCTGCTGTAATACTCTAGAAGGCCTATGGAGAGATTTAAGTTTCGTTAGTGATACTTCTGAGGAAAAAGACTCAAATAGTGAGTGGATATTATCATTATTTATTTACATATCTTAAAGTGCATTTTAGTTAAAGGTCTTAAAGAGATCTACAAATAAATTGAAATATAGAAGCAAGTGTAGTGACATAGCTTCTACTTAGGGGCAGGCATCACAGTTCAACAAGCATTAATGGAACACCAGAGCCTGTGACCAGAAAACAGAAACAAAAAGATGTGATCCTCACTTCCAAGGGACCCGTGATCAAATGAATATGTAAAATAATACTTACTGTCATTTTGGAAAACTCATAAAATCCTAGGCATTTGGGCCTAAGTACTTTAAAGATACTTATGCAGGGTTCGGTGGCTCAGCCTGTAATCCTGCGCTTTGGGAGGCTGAGGTGAGTGGGTTGCCTGAGTCCGCGGGTTCGAGACCCGCCTGGGCAACTTGGCGAGACCTCATCTCTACAATAAATCAAAAAATCAGCTGGGCATGGTAGCGCGTGCCTGTAATTCTGGCTACTCAGAAGGCTGAGGCGGAAGAATCGCCGGAGCCCAGCAGGTCGAGGCTGCAGTGGCTGGGAGCGGCCACTGCACTCCAGTCTGGGCGACAGAGTGAGACTCCAGCTCAAAAAATTAAAAAATTTAAAAAATAAAGATACTTATTTCTGTTAATCTTGTCATAACTGTGTAAGGCTTATCATTATATTTCCATCTTACAAATTTGGAAACTGAATCTTAGAGTGATAAAGAGGCTTGCCTGATGTCACATCACATGGAAGGCATGGCAATGGAAATTTTTAATAAATAATAAAAATGCATAATAAATACTACATAATCATTTATTGGATCAATTACTTCTCCTGGCCGTAGGGAGTAGGTAGAAGGGAAAGTGACAAGGAATGCCCCAGTGGAGATGCTTGAGTTGAGGGACGAGGTGTGTAGGTGTTTGGATAGTTAGAATAAAGATGAAGATAGCAACTACTTTGTCAGGTTTCCTCTTTAGTCATCTCTCTGTAAAGCTACTATAAAATAAGTATTTTTGAAAATCTCATTAAAGGGCTAGATGGCATAAATTCTTACAGTCTTCTATGTCATTAAGATGAAAATGCATTGTGTTTTTTTAAATCAAAAACGACATGACCCCCGTGCCCTGCCCTCTCAATTCACCCGATCTCACCCTAGTGACATTTTTTGTTTTCCCCATGAAAAAAGTCCTCAAAGGGAAACGTTTTGACAGTGTGGAAGAAGTGAAACAAAAATGGCAGAAGCACTAAAAGGCATCCAAACTGATGAGTTCAAATACTATTTTGAGCAGTGGAAAAAGCATCGCAGTAGACGTACTGCATCACACAGAGGAGAGTACTTTGAAAGTGACTCCGTTTTAAACTGTAAGAATAAATACACAATTTTTAATAAATAAATTCTGTTTATTTTTTGTCTTCCACCCCTCCCTGTACCTCTTGGTGGAAGGCAGATCCTATGTTTCATTTAAAAAGCCAAAACATCTGGGCACTTTCCCAGCCTTTGTTGCAGTTCGTGGTCGAATATGACCTTGGCCAGGTCAACTAGACGCATGCTCGGGGCTTTGATTCCAAGAGGCTGAGGTGGCATTGCCAGTAGTGACATTGTCCAGGAGCAGCAGGCCCTGGGGCCATTCAGAACGTGGGGTCCGCTGTCAAGTGGCAACATTGTCCTCCCGAGACGGTGCTTCTCTTTAAGTGGGTGAATTGTTATTTTGGCTGCTTACGACCAGGCGCTCCAGTTGACAGAGGCTCTTTTCATGAACTCTGCAGGTTTAGGTGCATTTCCAGCAGCAAAGCCCAACACCTATGCGCTGCAGTTTGCTTGTAATGATCATTTTTAACCACCAGGTGTCACCAACCAAACCTCATAGTGTTTCTCAGGCCTTCGAGGTAAACAACTTTTTAAAAAATTAAAGCATAGCCAGGTGCAGTGTCTCACGCCTATAATCCCAGCCCAGCACTTTGGGAGGCAAAGCAGGGAGAATAGCTTGAGCCCAGGAATTCGAGACTAGCCTAGGCAGTATAGCAAGACCTTCTTTCTGATCAACAACAATATCAAAAACAAGATTCAGAAAAATAAGCTGGGCGTGTGTGTATGGTGGCACAGGCCTATAATCCCACCTACTCTGGAGCCTGACGAGGAAGAATCGCCTGAGCCTGGGAAGCTGATACAGTGGTAAGCCATTACCACACCACTGAATTCCAGCCTGGGCTACAAAGTGAAACCTTGAGTCTATCAAAAGAAAGAAAGAGACAGAGAGAGAGAGAGAGAGAGAGAGAGAGAGAGGAGGGAGGAAGGGAGGGAGGGAGGGATGTCGCTTTCAATAACGACTCTCACACGATTCTTCTGCAAGCTGCTTTAATCCCAGGTTACTACATCGTTCTTCTTTTCTTTCTCCTATTCGTGACCTTAAATCTAGTATCTCTGCCAATCAATTAAGGTAACGCGGCACGGCTGTAAGAGAGGATTGTATGCTGATATCCTTTAGTTGCCTTATTAGGGCTTGTTTTGTCTTGTGGTCTGGCTGCTTCAGGCGCCATGCTAGGGCGGAGGCGCTCCACAGCTCCCCCTTTTTTATTTATTTTGGCAGGAGAGGGTAGTGGTCACAGCCCCCATATAACAAGGACCCTGTAAAACAGTCTATCTCGCGTGTGTAATCGCCAGACCGACTGCCCACCTGTCCGACACCGATTTTCTGGGGATGGGAGAGGCGGTGTCAACCCATATGCAGCTGGACATGCCCTCCACGGGATAACTCCTCCTGGCCCCCGTGTGCAGTACTATTCTCACATCCTGCCCTGTTCTTATTGCCCTAACACGGCAACCCAGACCTGAGGGGATTGATCCACCTCCATAGCAGCAAAGGCCTGCGCTAGTAGCGCACGGTCACGTGCATTGCGTTGATGCATACGGCAGAGACAATAGAGGCACAGGACACAACAAGAGAATAACAAAAAGGCCATTGAACCCATTCCCGCCCACTCTTTAAGGTGGTATGCCGCCTGGGTGATCCGGGAGGCCAAGGTTTTGAGCGACTACTGGATCTACTCTGATGGCGCTGATGATTTCACGACGTAGAGCCTCCGTCAGGTTGTCGAATTCTTGGGACCAATTACCTAAAAGATGGAGGGAAAGCTCTCGAGAGAGGTTAGCAGCAATGGTCATATTGTGGTATGGGATGCCGGTTACGCATAAAGCAATAGTGTGCCATTCACACCCTATTTGCACCATGCGCCAGAGAATGTCTACTTGTTCTTGTACTACGTCAACTCTTTGATCTAAGATCATAATGCCGCCACACAAGTGATTGTTAATATTAATTTGGCAGCAACAGTGGAAGACAAGGTGTTTAAAGTGGTGGCGGTCTGTACTGTGGTACACATGGCAACAGCGGCTGTAGCAGCTGCAGCGGCCGCCATTGCAATTGCTGCAATGTTGGCGGCTGTAATGCCGAAGTCTCTCCTCTGTCTAAAAGGAGAGAGAGCATTAGGGCCCCAGCAAGAGTGTAATAGAAATCAGGGGCTGGTGCCAGTTAAAAATCTGGGGAAAGTACGTGCCGAATAAGTGTCTAGGAAATACTGTTAAAATTCCCCATTGTTGCTCAGCACGACTTATGGGGAGGTTCAGCATCAGCGTTCCCAGCAGAAGCCACGTCGTCGGACTCATCATCAGCAATTGGGGTTCGTTCCTCGGGGGTCTTTGTAGTGCGTGTTAGTCGCTCAGGTACCCACACCGGGTCTGGGCTGTCCTGTGGAAAAACACACACAGATCCTCTCGCCCACGTTAATACTGGGTCGGGACCTCTCCATTGTCCCGTGATAACATCTTTCCATTTAACATAGCCCCTTTTATGCGGTACTGCGCCTAGATGGCGGTCCGCAGCAGAATTGTTCTCGTTGTCCAGCTGAAGAAAATTTAAAGTTAATAATGCTAATGACAGTCTTTGTTTAGGTTTGTAACCCATGCCTATTCCCCTTTTTGTTTTTGAAGTAGTTCTTTTAGTGAGCGATGAGCCCTCTCGACTATCCCTTGACCTTGGGGATTATAAGGGAGCCCATGGCGCAGGTCCACGTTCATTTGTGCACCGAACCGTTGAAATGTTCGGGAGGTGTAGGGGGGGCCATTATCTGTTTTGATTTGCTGAGGCATGCCCCAGGCGGCCCACGCCTCCAAGCAATGGGAGATAACATGATGTGCCTTTTCTCCAGCCATGGCCGAGGCAAACAAAATTCCGGAACAGGTATCTATGGAAACATGGACATACTTGAGGTTACCAAACTCTGCCACATGAGTGACGTCCATTTGCCAAACCCGTGAGGGGAGAAGGCCTTTTGGATTCACCCCCCATGAAGGGGGGTGGTGGAAAGTAACACATGATTCGCAAGATTTTACAATATCTCTGGCCACATGACGTGGTATTTGGAAACGGGTCTGTAGTGTTTTTGAGTTAACATGAAACTGGGCATGAAAATCTTGTGCCTTTTGGGCAGGGGTTACAAAGAAAGCCTGTTGAAGTCGCGTAAGGTTGTCAGCCTGGGCATTACCCTCTTTAAATGTCCTGGTTTACCACATAAGAAGCAGTTTCCAGAACTGGTGGCTCGTCCGGTACCACCTCGCTTGGTTAATTGTAAGACTGCCGCGGCCAATCCAGTATTGGACAGGGGCCCCCAATCTCTCTGCACACTTTCATCCACACTTCCATCCCTTTCCTTTGAATGGTGTTATGGCAGCCCTACATTCCTTTGTACACTGTTCATAAACCAGCTGCTTCACTAAGGGCATGGCAGTGTCTGGGTCCCCAAAAATCCGCCCTGCGGCCTGCATCATTCGGGCCACAAAGTCTGAAAAAGGCTCTGTGGAACCTTGAGTAATTTTGGTGAGATTACCTGATACCTCCCCTCGGCTAGGCAAGGCCTTCCAGGCTCGCATTGCCATGTGATTAATTTGATCATACACAACCTGGGGGTATCCTATCTGTTGGTTAGCAAAACGGCCCTGCCCCAACAGTATATCAACGTCCCAAGCCCCGTTACCCGCCGCCCGGTTTCTTGCTGCCTGCTCATTAGCCAATTCTATGTAATAGGCCTTCCAATCTAAATATTGTCCCGGGTTCATGCAAGCCTTCACTAATCTCTGCCAGTCTCCGGGGGTCATGGCGAACCGGTCTAGTGCCTCCACCATTGCTGTCGTGAAGGCAGCAGTGAGCCCGTACGTTCGTACGGCCTCCGCGAGGTTTTTTACTGTTTTGAAATCTAATGGTTCATGGTACCGGTTTCCTGCATTGTCCACGAACACCGGAAAAGTTTGCCATGTGCCGCTGGCGTGGACCTCCCTCCACACTTCATTGTTGAAAGAAGCGCCTCCTTTTCCGGGAGGCGCAGAAGGATTATACGGGGGAGGAACTCCTACCGACCCAGGGACAGAGGCTCGGCCCTTATCTCGGGCGCGGCCCCGACTGAGTTCTAACTTTTCAACTCGAGTCTCGAGATCTCTAAGTTCCTCATCTGACTCCAGTTCTGAGTCAGAGGCTGCCTCGCTGTTCCCTCTTGAGGAAGTTGACCGTTCCTCTTTTATTTGGTCAAGCGCTGCTTGGCCTTGCTCGACTGTTTGCATGCACTTTTGATCTTCCAAACAGGCACGAACCAGTCTCCAAAGGGGCTGGACCCCGCCTGCCACCTCTCCTAGCTCTCGGGCGCGGTCAATATCCTGCCCCACTTTGTCCCAACTACCCACTGTGAGATTCCCCGAAACGGCAAACCACGGTGCAATCTCGTCTACCTGTGTGATAAAATCAGTCAAGGTTTTATCCCTTAATTTTAGTCCTTTTGTTCTTAGGAGAGTTTTAAGAGCCTGAAAAAGCGGGTGAGAGGAAGTAGTGCCCATGTTAGCAAAAAGGGGATCACTTCTACACCGAGGGCCCTTTTAGATCGCCTCTTTACCAAGGACCTTCCCAAATCGCCTCTTTACCGAGGACCTTCCCAAATCGCCTCTTTGCCGAGGACCTTCCCAAATCGCCTCTTTGCTGAGGACCTTCCCAAATCGCCTCTTTGCCGAGGACCTTCCCAAATCGCCTCTTTACCGAGGACCTTCTTAAATCGCCTCTTTACGAGGACCTTCCCAAATCGCCTCTTTGCCGAGGACCTTCCCAAATCGCCTCTTTGCCGAGGACCTTCCCAAATCGCCTCTTTGCCGAGGACCTTCCCAAATCGCCTCTTTGCCGAGGACCTTCCCAAATCGCCTCTTTGCCGAGGACCTTCCCAAATCGCCTCTTTGCCGAGGACCTTCCCAAATCGCCTCTTTGCCGAGGACCTTCCAAATCGCCTCTTTGCCGAGGACCTTCCCAAATCGCCTCTTTGCCGAGGACCTTCCCAAATCGCCTCTTTGCCGAGGACCTTCCCAAATCGCCTCTTTGCCGAGGACCTTCCCAAATCGCCTCTTTTACCGAGGACCTTCCCAAATCGCCTCTTTGCCGAGGACCTTCCCAAATCGCCTCTTTGCCGAGGACCTTCCCAAATCGCCTCTTTGCCGAGGACCTTCCCAAATCGCCTCTTTGCCGAGGACCTTCTTAAATCGCCTCTTTACCGAGGACCTTCTTAAATCGCCTCTTTACCGAGGACCTTCTTAAATCGCCTCTTTACCGAGGACCTTCTTAAATCGCCTCTTTACCGAGGACCTTTCTAGTTTTTTCCCTCCCTTTTGGGATCTACATACCAGTCGACTGCCCTGAGCAGCTGCAGTTCTGAATCCAAGGATTTCGGCTTCTTTGAGTTCCCCGTACGGGCCACCACTTGTCGCTTTCAATAACGACTCTCACACGATTCTTCTGCAAGCTGCTTTAATCCCAGGTTACTACATCGTTCTTCTTTTCTTTCTCCTATTCGTGACCTTAAATCTAGTATCTCTGCCAATCAATTAAGGTAACGCGGCACGGCTGTAAGAGAGGATTGTATGCTGATATCCTTTAGTTGCCTTATTAGGGCTTGTTTTGTCTTGTGGTCTGGCTGCTTCAGGCGCCATGCTAGGGCGGAGGCGCTCCACAGAGGGAGAGAGAGAGAGAGATATAACTTTATTGCTTTGGCAATTAAAAAAAATAAGACAATGAAGTTTGACATGTGGATTGGCTTCCGTTTATGAAAGAGTTCTCCGTAGCATGCAGTGCTGCTTGATAGCCTTGGCAAATCCAAACTTTTAAGCAATTTGTAAAACTTTATTCAAAACCATTTAATAAGTCCCAATTAAGTGAATATATGCAGTCGGACACCGTGGCTCACACCTGTAATCCCAGCACTCTGGAAAGCAGGAGGATTGCTTCAAGTCAGGAGTTCAAGACCAGCCTGGGCAACATAGCAAGACCTCATCTCTGCAAAATACATTTAAAAAATTAACCTGCTGTGGTGGTGAGTGTCTGTAGTCCTGGTTCTTCAGGAGACTGAGGTACGAGGATCACCTGAGCACAGGAGGTTGAGACTGCAGTGAGCCATGATCATGCCACTGCCTTCCAGCCTGGGCAACAGAGTGAGACCCTGATGGGAAAAAAAAATTGATATACAAAAAATATCCGTTTTCAAGAGCTATAGAGGTAGATATTTTCATTCATTAAATAAATATTTGTACTCCTCCACAACACAAAGATAATTAAGAGTACACCACTTAGTAGTACTGCAGATCTAAATTATAGTTTGAAGAGAACAGTATTTTCAAGGGAATCTGATTTTATGAGTAAGAAAAAAAAAACATGATACTCAAAACTGCCTCTCCTTTTTGATTTTTAAATTACATTTTGTCTCAGGGTAAGAAAAATGGGTTTGCTTATGGGCTTATTAATGGATGAGGGAATCTTTTCTTTAAATTTAAAATTCAGTTCTTGTAAGAGAAGACTATATTTGTGTAAAAAAAAATCTACTCTGCCAGAACATGTCCTGTGTTGTGTTTCATTCTAAGCACACTTTCCAGTGACTATTGTTTCCCCTTGCCGGCCACTTATACCACCACAGAATGTCCTTATTCATTTCTTACAAAGTTGTTAAATGATTCTTTCCTACTATCCTGGAATGTTATTATTCTTTCTGTTCCCCTGAATTGGAGGTACAGAAGACATTGGCAGATGGCGGTCATAGCGCCTGATAAAATGTAGACAATGAAGACAGGCAGAATAAGTAAAGTTCTGTGCCCATGTCTTCTGCTTGCTGTATGTGTCCTGTTCCTGCTTCTCGTGCAGCCAGGTCATGGCACCAGTACCCATGCTGTCCCTTTCCTGATTAAACATGGTTTGCTGGCATGAGATCCCTTCACAGAGACTGTTTTCAGCTCCCTGCCCCCACCCTGCAATCTCTAGCTGTGTGCTTCTGTTCTCCTCCTCCCTTCACCAGGGAACCTCCCCGGGTCTGCTCTTCCAAAAGTGCCCTTTGCTTTAAAGCTCCTAGGGACCCGTTCTCTCACCCTAGCCCTGCCCTCAAATCCCCACTGCTGAGCTCTACCTTATCTTGGCTAGTTTTTGTAGCATAGCAACCTGTGCTACAAAACCTGTGGTTACTCACACTTAACCACGAGTCAACACCAAGAGCAAATGTCCTTTTCTTTTTCCTTTCCTCCTTCCATTATCTTCTCAGAAAAATTTCCCCCTTTAAACAAGTCTGTGATTGGTAGAGACTTTTAGGAAAAGTTGGTAACATATTGGAGGTAGAGATAAGTGAGGAGTTTAACACAGACTTGCCCTCTGCATTTAATCAGCCAGTCTTCTCTTCTTAGGAGTTGTGCTGGGAACAGTTATGAAGGACCAGTTCCCTTCCTTCAGCAGGGAGATGTCTGTGAAGACGTCTTGAAAGCCCCCAAACAAATGATTTCTACTGAAATGACACATTCATGAAAGCCACAAGGTAAAGGAAAGTAGCCTTTTTTTAAGATTTTTTTTTATTTTAAAGTTGTGGGGTACAGTTAAGGGTTAGGTATACAAATATTCTTTGTGAAGGTACCCTTGTTGATGAGGTATGCCCCCCTTTCCCCAGACAGATTTTGACTACCATTAATCAGACTCTTCCCCTGGTGAAAAGAAGAGCCACAGCGAAGAAGGTTTAGTTCCTACACCATTGTCCTGCTGCTTCTTTTTCTTCTTCTTTTTTTTTCTTAATAGAGATGAGGACTCCCTGTGTTGCCCAGGCTGGTCTTGAACTCCTGGGCTCAAGCAATTCTCCCACCTCAGCCTCCCAAAGTGTTGGAATTATAGGCGTGGTGTACTCTTTTTTATTTATTTATTATTTATTATTTATTTTTATTATTTTATTATTATTATTTTATTTATTTATTATTTATTATTTTGTATTTATTTAATGAATGAAAATATCTACATCTATAGCTCTTGAAAACGGATATTTTTTGTATATCATTTTTTTTTCCCATCAGGGTCTCACTCTGTTGTCCAGGCTGGAAGGCAGTGGCATGATCATGGCTCACTGCAGTCTCAACCTCCTGGGCTCAGGTGATCCTCGTACCTCAGTCTCCTGAAGAGCCAGGACTACAGACACTCACCACCACGGCAGGTTAATTTTTTTAAAAGTATTTTGTAGAGATGAGGTCTTGCTATGTTGCCCAGGCTGGTCTTGAACTCCTGACTTGAAGCAATCCTCCTGCTTTCCAGAGTGCTGGGATTACAGGTGTGAGCCACGGTGTCCGACTGCATATATTCACTTAATTGGGACTTATTAAATGGTTTTGAGTAAAGTTTTACAAATTGCTTAAAAATTTGGATTTGCCAAGGCTATCAAGCAGCACTGCATGCTACAGAGAAATCTTTCATAAAAGGAAGCCAATCCACATGTCAAACTTCACTGTCTTTTTTTTTTAATTGCCAAAGCAATAAAGTATTCTCTCTCTCTCTCTCTCTCTCTCTTTCTTTTGATAGACTCAAGGTTTCACTTAGGCGTGAGCCACCACACTTGACTTTTTCTTTTTCTTTCTTTCTTTTTTTTTTCTTTTTGAGTTGGGATCTTACTGTGTTGCTTAGGCTGGAGTGCAGAGGCATGCTCACAGCTCATAGCAGCCTTGACCTCCTGTGCTCAGGTAATCCTCTCACCTCAGCAACCTCAAGTAGCTGGGACTACAGGTGTGTACCACCACACATGGCCCAACCTTAGCGTCATAGTTTCAGTCTTCCTGCCTCACTCACAGACAAATGTGAAAAGGCAGCAGAAAGACGAGAACTGTTTCATGTGGATCGCAGGACCTCAACTTGTTACTGTTCCTTCTTCCTGATAGTGAAGGGGAGGTTCCTACTGGGGGGAGACAGGCCCACTGTGTACAGCTGCAAGAGTCTGCGATGAAGCCTCTGACCCCTACTTCTTCTGTTTCCCCTCTCACACCTTCCCCACAAAGGCTTTGTTGCTTGTGATAAATTTTAAACAAAACAAAGCAAAACCTCTGGCAATAAGAAGCTGACAGTACCTACAGCTAGGCCATGTAACTCTTCTATTAGACAACCTCATCAAAAAACAACCTCAGAGAACTTTAAAATAAAACACTTTCAGATCACAGTAAAATGAGACAGCGAGTCCACTTTAAAATTTGTCCAAGCACAGGGGAAAAAAAGGTCACTGTGCAACCCACGAAATACCAAACATCCTTCTCTCTCTTGTTAAATGAATGACTGCTATTCTTTACCCAATCATAGAAACATCTCTGCTTTCTGCAGCATCCAATCTAGGGCAAATCTCTGCTTTCTTCACCTCTCCCCCAAATAATGCAACCAAAACCTAGACCTTATGATAGGTTCTTTCTAACATACTCTTACTGAGACACCCTATGGTTCTTTGTTACAGCTACAGCAAGTAATAAACCCAACTCATTTAATTGTAGGTGTGTTCCTGGAGGTCTTTAGGGCCCTGACACCTATGTGAAGGCAGGGGCACTTAGTGTTCATTTATGTATGAATCTGGGACATTTTTACTGAGCACTGTCTATGTACCAAACTCCCATCCTAAGTACTGGCAATACAGTGGTGAACAGAACTGACTCGGCACTTGCCCTCACAGACACTGTGTTCAGTTTCAGTGAATTTTTTTTTTCTGGAGATTTTTTCAGTGCATTTGCCCATTTCATGATGGATGATTTACCAGCATACCTACCCACACCATGCTTAATGTTCAGTATTTTTGACCAAAAATAGCATGACCCTCATGTCCTACCCTCCATGTTCACCCAAGCGACTTCTTTTGGTTTCCCGGATGGAAAAAGTCCTCAAAAAAAAAGAAAGTTTTGTCAATGTGAAAGAGGTGCAAAAAACAGTCGGAAGCAGTGGAAAAACGTCTCAATAAGTGTGTTGCATCAAAAAGAGAGTACTTCAAACAGGCTGAAGTTTAAACATGTAAGACTAAATACATACTTTTTTATAAATAAATTACAAGCTTTTTTGGTCCCCCTTGAATTATAGGTCAAAATAGTTAATGGTAGTTTAGTTTTAATTTTGATTAAACTCTAAACTTTTATTCTTACACAAAGTAATTTTTTGTTGTTGTTCACACAACATGGTAATACATTCTGATCTTTAAGATTAGAGCAAATGCTCTGGAAAAGCTTTTAATAACATACAGTTACCTTTAATATTAGTATATTAGTGAAAGGAACTTATTTTCCATATCTGCAGCACTAATACTACTTTTTATCATGATATTGAGATTTTGTTTAAAAACCTTTAATAAGGCAAATGTCTGCTCCTGGAACCGTAAGGGTTTAAAGAGGTATCCTGAAGGTCATGGTCCCTGTGGAATTCAGTAGATGCATGGCCTTATGTCAAAACCTCAAGAAAAGTACTGAACAAAGTGACATTTTGTTGCCAATGATAAAAAATACTCACAAATATTTATTAGAATGAGCAGAACTACCAAGTTCAAAGCTTTATGCTCAATTCTGCAGAACTAATTGCTAGCCTGTTTTCTAATAAAAGTTTATTACAGCAACAGCCAGTACTTGGCATCCATTTTTTTCTCTGATGAACTTCTTTGGAATATCAATGTTCTGCAAGCTGGCTCTAAGCGTTCAGCAGAAGAAACAAAGTATTTTAATGGTAGAGTTTTCTCAGTTAAAGTTTTTCTTAAGTGCTCCATAAATTTACTTAAAAATGTGTTGCCTATTGGTTTACAATATCTACTTTATGATAATATCCCTTTAAGGCTCATAATTCATCATTAGGTACTGAATTTTATTTTAACTCTCTTTTATTTTATTATCAAAGAACATTAGATCCTCTCCATCTGAACAAATTTTGGAACTCCTATGCTATCTCAGTTGTACACAACTGCTGTCTTCCCAGTCTTCTTAAAAATAAGCTTATATTTTGTATATATGTATGGAAATGACTATTCCAGTATCACTTGCACTAGTGGTAAATTCACTATTATTCAATGTAAAAGGCAGCATTTTTTGTGAAGCAAGAACATTTTGCACTTTTAGGAAATGCATCCTGAAGGAAGATATGATTTTATTTGTAATTACTTAGTGTCTAAAAGTATTACTTCTTCTTTAGGACTTGGCATTTCTTGCAGAAAGATCAACAGCTTTTCTGGAAAAATACACAAAGTCTTAGGACCACATTTTGAATAAAATGTTCCCTCTGTCAACCTGGTTTTTTTTTGTTTTTTGTTTTTAGCACAAAGTTGATTTAAATCTTCAACTTTCTAATTAAAGTTTTTGAACTAAAAAGTTATCCAGTCATTTATAAAATGTTACTTAAGTCTTTTCAATATTTATAGTCAAGATTATGACTTTTTTTTTTCCTGGAGTCAGGGTCTTACTCTGTCACCCACACTGGAGTGCAGTGACACACTCACAGCTCACTGCAGATTCAACCTCCTAGGCTCAGGAGATCCACTTCAACCTCCTGAATATCAGGGACTACAGGAGCATACCACATGCCTTGCTGATTTAAAAAAAAATTTTTCCCTTTTAATTTTTATTTTGAAATTGTGGGGTACAATTCAGGGTTAGGTATACAAATGTTCATTATGCAGGTACCATTGTTGATGAGGCGTGCTCCCCCTTCCCCAGGTGGATATCGCTACTGTCAGTCCTAGCTACCCAACCCCCACCCCCCTCCCCGCAGTTTCCCACTACTTTCAATCCCTTTCCTTCAGTACTATGGTAGTTATTCAAGGTCCACTTATGAGTGAGAACATGTGATACTCGATCTCTTTGTTTCTGTGAGAGATCACTCAGTACTATAAGCACTAATTCCATCCACGTTGCTGCGAAATTCATGATTTTGTTCTTCTTTATGGCTGAGTAATTTAGAGACGAGGTCTTGCTATGTTGCCCAGGCTGGTCTCAAACTCCCAGGCTCAAGCAGTCTTCCTTCCTTGGCCTGCCAAAGTGCTGGGATTACAGACATGAGCTACCATGCCCAGCCAAGATTATAATGTAAAACAATCCCCTTTCCCTAAACATGACCCATGCCATCAACCAGGAAAGCTGGAGAAATAGGGTAAACAGGAACCAGGGTTGAGGAGCTGAGACACAACCTCAGGTTTGAGGACCAGAACAGTCTTTAAACAGAAGAGTTGAATCTGGGTTCTCGAGATCCTAGACCCAAATCTTAGAAGACAAGACCTGAGGGGAATGGCAAATATTTGAGAGGACAAAGGTTGTGGCCAGATCACATTGTACTGTTTTGAGTAATCATGGCTTAATTTAAAATTCTGTCTCAGTCTTGACAAGAATGGCTTGGAAACTAGAGTTAGCCTGGCTTTGCAAATGGTGCCCATCTCTCTGTACAGGCATACATATTTTAGCAAGGTAAGAAATTTGAACAAGGTGAAATGTGCAGGCATTGACTGACTTCATCGTTTTTGCAATGAAGAAAGAGACATCCCCAGTGGAAACAGGGGATTGGAGATTTCTAGCTAAATTATCAATGCACAAAACATTCTACCTAAAAATTCTGTTTCTATAGAATTCATTGAAGCATTGCTTATAAACCACCAAGACTGGAAACTAATGTCCACCATTAGGGAAAAGGTTAATGAAGCATCACCTTGCACATGGAATAATATGCACTTGTAACAACGCTTAAAACTGTCTCTACATATTGATATGGATATTCACTAGACATTAAAATATTATTTAAGGTATATATTTATTTTACACAGGTGTCTGTACATATGCTGCATATTTAAAAAAAATAAAACGTGTATTGAGTGTTGCCGTTTTTCTAGGACAAGGTTATACACACACATACACACACACACACACACACACACATTTTTTGGCAACCTCTGTATATATATGTGTGTCTATATATTTAAATATGTGTGTTTGTGTGTGTGTGCTTAGACTGGGATGCCAAAAAATGCATACGCATTTTAACAGATGTTATCTATGTATTACTCTTAGAAGTTGAATTGAATTTTAGTAGCAATGTGTAGAATGGCATTTGCTCAAAAGACAATACTAATCAAATGAATGCTAGCATCACCAAGTGACAGGCAGGACAGTCAAAGAAAATGGCAGAAGCATGATTGTCATTCCAGGAGTACAATACCATTTTGAAGTGGAATTTGAAATTTGAGGACAATGGATAGGACGTAGTGTTGCAGTTGAGTTTCGCCACGTTCTCCTGACTTAACATCTTTTGACTTCTATCTATGATGACCTTAGAGGCTGTGGTGTACTGTAGCAAACCTGCTATGCTGGTGATACTTTGGGAAGAAGTTGAAACAGCATGCACCGTGATACAAGTGGACACTTGATCAGTGTTGCTCAAGCAGTAGTTTGCTGCAATCAGAAGTGTCCGAATGCTGATGGTAACCATTTTGAGCACCTCTTGTAATTGCAGAAGTCAAAGGTGACTTTTATTTATCTTTTGTTATCAGTATTGAGTATTATAATTTTCATACAGTTTTTTCCTTTCTTAAAATGTGTATACCTATTTTGGCACCCTATCTACATATGGGGGAAGCCCCCCAAAAACGAAATTTTTAAATTAAGATGTGTATATTTATTCTTACATGTTTGAACTTCAGTCGCCTTCAAAGTACTCTCCATTTGATGCAATACACCTGTTGAGACGCTTTTTCCACTACTCAAAAGAGTTTTGAACTCATCCATTTTGATACCTTTTAGTGCTTCTGCCATTTTTTGTTTCACCTCTTCCACATCAGCAAAAGGTTTTCCTTTGAGGGCTTTTTTCATCGAGAGGAACAAAAAACAGTTGCTCAGAGCAAGATCAGGTAAATATGGAGAGTGTGTCTCAGGGGTCATGCCATTTTTGGTCAAAAACTGCTGAACACTCAGAGTGGTGTGGACAGGTGCATTTGTAAATTACTCATCACAAAATGGGCAAAAGTATTGAAAGAATCTACAAAAATAAAATGCAGCCAAATGCAGCCTCTACAACAACATTACCTGGTACACTGGTGCCGATGGGTTCCTGAACACTTACCTTGCTTGGACTACAAGGGGCATACTCTCCAAAAAATAATTCTGTGTTTTTGGTGGAGTCCGCCCTCATATATATTTTGTATATATAGAGAGATATATAGATACAGATAGAAACAGAGACAGATACAGATATAGATGTAAAAACAATTTGTGTGCTGAGGAATATCTCTGGAGGGATGCTTGCTTCCAGGTAGGTGAATTAGGTTGCTAAGTCACAGAAGGGCTCCAGAGTTAGATGAGACTTCTTCAGGAAGGAAGTTTTGTTGAAATTTTGCACTGTTTCTATAGTAGCTAATTAAAAACCATTAATTTAATTAAAAAACTCAAAAGTTATCTGGTTACATAAAGAATATACATTTATTCTGATAACAGTATAAAGAATCAAGCATGGCTTCCTTAAAAAGATCACATCTGAGCTGTACTTTGTTATAAAGATCATCTTAATAATGTTATTGAGAAAATGGTATGCTTTTCTGCAATCAAGCAAGAAAAAACTTTTCTCAGAAAATAAGGACTTATTTTTTTTAATTGAGGTAAACACCATGAGTCAGAGCTTTAAATTAAGGCTCTAATCTGACACTTGAGTATTAAGAGCTAATTAGAGTTTTAATTATCTATGGTAAAGAAAAATTAACAGAGGTTAATGGTTTAGTAGTATTCAGTAGGAACACTGACAGTAAGTTTGAAGAAATTGATTAGTATTATTCTCTACAAAATGCAGTACATAATACTGCATTATACATTATTTGTTACAAATGGAAAAATGCTGTAGAACATCAGGCCTTCACTGATTGTAAACATGACAAAACTCTAGTTACGGCAGATAAAAGTGTTCAGAGGACTTAGGTATGAAAAAGATAGTTGTTCTCTCTTATTTCGTTAATTAAATATTAGATTTGATGATTTATCCGACCTAATTTTAGAAAATTCAGGAAGCTAGATTTTTACCTATTTAACTTCAGATCATTTTTTTCCTAGATTTCCTCATAGACATTAACTCAATTTTATTTCATCCCAATTATACCTTTTTGATGAAGGTAAACTTCTGAACCTGTTTATTCTTCAATGTTTATGACATTATTTTTTTCCTTTTTATTTTTCCATACACTTTATTTTTGTAAATTTTTTTCTCAAACCTGATACCTTTATATGAATTCTGTCCAATTGTCATTGTGTTTACAATACAAAATAAGGAAATCTCAGTGCAATGTAATAGAATCCAGTAGCAAGTTGAGGTTAAACTCTCATACTTTGGAGGCAGTGTCCATCATGAGCACAGTAGAAAAAATTTCAATGTCTCACTATTCAGTTTTTTCTGTTATTTTAATTTGCCTTTCCAGTACTTCCAGCTTGTCAAAATTTAGCATCTGAGAAAGCATTGGCACATAAAGTAAAAGCTGGTTAAGTCATGTTTGCATGTATTTTTCTTCTCATTTTAGGCTTAGACCTTGTATGATGAGCTACAAAGATATTTCACATCTCCATCTAGGCTTCTACATCAAGTACACCCTCTGAATGAATGATGAAGTTCTTGGTGTGCAGATCAGCCTGATCACCACTAAGGTTAAATAACGCGTAGTATATAATAGGTTATCATGTGAACAAGTGAATTATGCTTTGTTTATATCTTTTTTTAAACTTTGTTGAAATGCCAAATTTAGTAGCTAATAAATCATTAATTTATGTGCATTTTTTGAGTTGGGGATCTCACTCTGTCACCCATAATGGAGTGCAGTGGCAATTTTCATGCATGTTTAAAAAGATCATTAGAAAACTTGTTCTCTACTTTGGCTGCCCATTCACATAACATGAGAACTGTGTTGCAAATGGATATTAGTAAGGAAAGTTGAGTTTCTGCACTAATTATAGCAACATATGCGGGCTATAAATATGAAATAAATACTTTTTTATACAAACACTTTTAATTCTTTAAAAATAAATTTATTTTTTTCAAGACTGCTAATTGCATGCAGTCCAATTACACAACACTGAAAAGTTGGAAACATTTAAAAATAGATTTTCATTTCCAAATGTAATTTTGAGAGACTATCCTAATGCAAGAAGGAAATTCAGAAATGTTTCACTCATGGATTCTGGGTTGCACTAAGGATGCAATAAGGTTGTTCTGAAATGCCTGTGATAGAGGCAGAAGCAATTCTAGCCTAGAATAAAAGCCAGTTATTGAGCCTCATCCCCAATATATTGTGTGAAAGAAATATTGCTCTTAGAATAACAGGATTTCCTTTGCTGTTGTTGTTTTTACATTCACATGATGAGAGAGGGCATGGGATTCTTCATTTGGATCTACTATGAACATTAGACCCATGTTTGAGTAAAGAGGTTTCTTTCTGTGAAAAAGACAACTGGAGATTATTCCTGCTGGAAATTCACAGCATCTGTAAAAGTATTATATGTAGCAATATTCCACAAATATGCTAAACTAAGGAGACTAAAATTTCAACAAAGAAGTAATTACGAATGATGATGTAATATAACTTTAATTACTGAATTTGTTAAAGCTTTTCCCAAGAAAGAAATTTCAGGTTGACATAGGAATTTATTGCTAAGAAAATATACCAAATACTATGGTTCTCAAAAAAAAACCATTAAAAATATAAACTCTGAATATCTGCGCATGAATTTTTAAATAACTTGTTAGTTTTGAAGTTTTTAAAAATTTCCTTAACAGTTTTTTAACTCTTTCCTCATGAATCTACATAAACATTGATTAAAAATCTGAGTGTTTCAACAAGAGATCTTCCTTCTATCATCAAACTGAATTCCAATTATGAGCAAGGCTAAAACAAATCATGTGACTAAGCTTTCTTAGATATTTCTACACTAGCATTATATTTATCAGTATGATCGTATCTCAAGTAATGCTGATTCTCATATACGTCACATTTATTGGAAGAATTCCCAAAGCCATGAAGCAAGCAGGTCAACCCAGTGTCATTCAAATTCTACCTGATTTGTATGTTCTTCATGTTACTATGAAAGGGAAAACACACGAGGGATATAGAAAGGAAGATTTTATATGAGCAGATGAAATAAAGACTCAAAATTATTATTGAAACAATTCAAGTCAACATATGCCTATGGAGAGAAAAACGTTTTGCCTTATAAGTTTCCTGTTTTGTTTTGTTTTGATTTAGTGTGAGGCTTGGAAAAAGAACTGGCAACAAAGGAGCAGTTAGAGACATCAGCTTTATTGTCTAAACTATCTTATTCAACTAATATATTTTCAAAAATTTCGCTTTATCATAAATGTAATCACTGAAGTAGACAGTCTTATTCAATTTCCTGATTTTAAAGTTTTCTCTCTCCAGTGGTTTGATAATTTAAGATGTATCTTTTGCATATCCTTTTGGTATTTATTCTTTCTTTTCTGGAACATCTAAATCTATCATCTCTATTTATATATATGTATATGTGTTTATATTTATTCCTCTTTTCAATTACTACGAGATTTTTTTTGAAGTGCCCTTTGAGTATTATTTCTAAATATTCAGTCACTTTATTAGCATTTAGAAAGAAAATGTAAAACATATTTTTTACGACCCAAAATTATTCACTTTCTGAACCCTTTTAAATGTTGCATGTTTCCTAAAATCTATAATACTTGTTCCAAATAACAATCCTCAAGTATCACTCATCATGGTAGGTATAATAACTATAGAATGAAGTATGAAAAACTTATTTTTTATTGATTATGCAAAAATAAAATCCTTATAAAATAAATGCACTTTTAATGAAAATCATTTATGTTTATAAAGTTAGCTTGAGGAATTCTTCACATCTACCAGTTTAAAATATATTAAAATTGTGGCTATCTCATAAAGTCACATGTTCCTATGCTTATTTGCAGTTAATTTTCTAACCTGCTTTGTGAAATACATTTTGATGCTATTGCAAGTTAAGTATTAGGTTACGATAATTCAGTGTAGTACTAAAAGTTGCTTTTCAGAGAAACTGCACATAAAGGAGAAGTGAAGCAAGCTTTGAGTTGTCATTACAGTAAGAATCATTTTTAAATATAAATTCGTAATAAATATTTTAAACTGTAATTTAATCTGTGAGTATCAGTGACAAATGTGTTTTTAGGTTGCTAGGTTCATAGAGGCAAGCTTACATTTTGAAAAATACTTCTTTGAAAAGTAAATAAAGTAAGTTAGACTGAAAAAGAAATTGAGTATTCTAAGAAATTAAAATTAGTTTTCTTCTAACTCCTCTAATTTCTAAAAACAATCTTTAAATTTTTTTCAAACAGAAAAAGAACATATTTTACCTTTGCTTTTGTTTGCTACTGGTTGTTTAGTCACCTGGTGCAAAGTAGAGATTGAGTGGCAAAGGATGCCCTGTCACAGTTCGAAGAAACATGTTATTACAGGGGTGATTCAGTCCTCCAAGTTAAACTGGAAGCTTGCATTAAACCTCTTTATAACCAAAGACACACTCTCTTAAAATCATCTTAGTATACATGGCCATTTCTTTCTGGAAATACCAATTTAAATTCACTGACTTGAGACAGAAGAAAAAACAGTTTGATTGAGTCTTTAGTTGGAAAATAGGGAGGTAAAGAAAACTGTATATTTAAGACTTCTAGATTAAAAAGAAAAAAGGGATCAAGTACTTTGTGTAGCAAAACATGTTTATTTAAAAATAGGTCCTAATATGCTATTTTTGGTGATAATGGAATAATAGGATCTTAGTGGAGCATTACATATCATCCAGAGTAAATACAACATGAATTTACTAAATTAATGGCTTAAGATGGTAAGCTGACCACAAGCACTTATTTATAGTGACATTTCCAGCATGTCATTAGAAAAAAATACAATCTACCAGGGAGGGACCTCCCAGAAAACTGGAATTTATTTACAAAAAAATTGAGTATTTTTTCTTACATTTTTAAATTTCAGTCACCTCCAAATTCCTCTCTGTTTGATACAATACTCCTATCAAGATGCTTTTTCCGCTGCTCCAAACAGTTTTTGAATTCATCAATTTTGATGCCTTTTAGTGCATTTACCATTTTTTGTTTCACCTCTTCCACATTGGCAAAACGTTTCCTTTTGAGGACTTTTTTCACCAGGGAAAATTTTTTTTTTTTTTTGAAAATTTATTTTATTTTATTTTATTTATTTATTTTTTATAATCAGTATTTTTTATTATCGTTTTGTAGGGTACAGTTAAGGGTTAGGTGTACAATTACGTTTCATTCAGGCACCCTATTGATAAGAGGTGTTTTCCCAGTCCCAGATAGATATTAGCTACTGTTAATCCCATCCCCCCCCCATAATTTCCCAGTACCATCAGTCATTTTCTTATAGTATTACACAATTCCATTCACAATAGCCACAAAAAAAATGAAATACCTTGGCATCTTCCTAACCAGAGACGTGAAAGACCTTTACAATGCAAATTACAAAACACTGCTCAAAGAAATCAAAGCTGACATGAACAAGTGGAAAAATATCCCATGCTCATGGATCGGAAGAATCAACATTGTGAAGATGTCCATCTTACCTAAGGCAATCTACAAATTCAATGCAATACCCATTAAATTACCAATAACATTCTTCTCTGACCTAGAAAAAACAACACAGGAATTCATATGGAAACACAAACGTCCAAGAATAGCCAGAACAATCTCAGCAAAAAAACAAAGCTGGTATCACAATAAATTCAGACTTCAAACTTCTTTGATACAATACTCATCAAAAGCTTTATTGGTACAACACATTAGTTGAACAGAATTGAGATTTCCAGATCAATTCCTCACCTCTTCGACAAAGCAAACCTATTTGGAGAACTTTCTAAATGGGAAAATTTTTAAAAAGTCACACAGGGAAGATCAGGCAAATGGGAGAGTGGGGCATGGAGGTCATGTTGTTTTTAGTTAAAAAGGGCTGAACACTCGGTGTGGTTTGGGCATGTGCTCATAAATCACCCAGCATGAAACACATTGTGAGACTCTCCAAAAAAACTCACTGAAGCCCAGTGCAGTGTCTCACAACAACACTAGCTGGCATACTGATGCCGCTGAGTTCCTAAAGCACTTACCTAGCAGGGAAAGCTTGTATTACAATGGGGCTGCTCTCTGAAAAATAATTTTATTTTTGTTAGGGGGGAATGTCCCCACCCATAAAGCTGAAAACAAGAAGGGGTGACTTGATTCAAACAAGCTGAAAACAGTATAAATTATATGTCAGAAATGTTTAAATAGTAAAAATAACAACAAACAAAGGAAAACAACAAAAATTAACAGAAAATTACTCTAGATGCATGAACTGTTCACTTCATTGGAAAAAGAAACTCCAATATTCAAAAAATAGAAGTGGATGGAGGACAAATAATCAAGGTAATCAATTAAAATATTGCTTTCAATACAGTAGAACCAGTTAAGCCATTCAACTTCCCAGAGCATGTAGAATGGCCAAGCAGTAGAAATATTTGACCCTACAATGTTTAACTACAAGGGAAAGCTCTTCCTATATACGGTTCAGAGTTTGTATGTTGGATCAAATACAAAGATGAGCTAAAATGGATACAGTTGGGTCTTTCCAGTGGGCATGGAAGGGATAACACAAAAGAAAGGCTGTTCAACCTATGGGGAATTACACTCCTTTCCCATGATAATTGTTGCCTTACTTTGATAATTTTGGGTGTCCCTACCAACTTGCCTGTTTTCTAAGCATATGCATGGTACAGATGGATATTGCTTGTCAACATACTCCAGCCCCTTTCACAGAGACTACGTTCCATCCCCTCACTCAACGCAGGAATGCTATTGAGTAAGTATGCTAAACAAATGCAGGAGAAAAATCCCTATGATAGATTTTTCAATTACTCTGGTCTTTCATACATATAAATGATTGGCCAAGGGTTACCCAATATTTGATACAGACTAACATTATAAAAGAAAAGAAACTAACAAAGAATAAAACTAATCCTAGAGGAAATGAAATATAACCAAATGTATAACAATAAAAAAAAATCTAATCTTCTCAGAGAAGTTAAACTGCTGAATATGCAAAGCAAAACAAAGTACTATGAAAAAGGAGCAATCACAGTACACACAAAAAAAGTCTTAAAATTAAAAATGAGTGACGACATACAGTGGAGTCTTAGTCTATTTTGCGTTGCTGTGACAGACCCTCTGAGGCTGGATAATTTATAAAGAAGAGAAGTTTATTAAGCTCTGCAGGTTGGGAAGGTCAAGGGAATGGCCCTGGCTTCTGGTGAGGGATCTGGACTGTGTCATAGCATGGAAGAGAAGGTCAAAGGGGAATTAGACATGTACAAGGAGGCAAAACCCAAAGGGTTTCTAGATTTATAATAACTAATCCATTCCGGTGAGAACTAATCCAGTCTCACCAGAGCTAGAACTCACTGACTACCATGAGAAGGAGGCACTAAGCCATTTATTAGGAATCCATCTCCATGACCCAAACACTTCACACACAGCCTCACCTTTCAATATCACCATGTTGGGGATCAAATTTCAACATAAGTTTTGACTAGAACAAAAACCCACAGGCAAACCATAGCAGATGCAGACCAAACCAGTGTTCTAGAAAAAGAGGTGAGCAAATCTTTCATACAAAGTAAGAAGACAAAGTCTTAGAATATATGAGTGGAAAGCAACAGAGTACAGATGTGGAAAAGCTAAGATCTATCTAATTACAATTGAACAGAAAAAACAGAGGAAGGGAAGCTATTTAAAAAATACTGAAGGAAAATCATCCTGAGTAAAAAAAAAGAGAGTCTAAATTAGAAGAGACAGTCAGAAGGCTTTGTAAAGAATGTCTCCAATAAAAAGATAAATATCTACTAAGGACCAGAATAACTGATTATAACATACTGATTGTGAGATGAAAACACAGGCTCCTTCCGACTTAGTTTCTGCCTAGTGAGTGGCGTGGAACAAAGAGACTGGGAAAAACAAATGTCTGATCAAAAAGTTTGTGTCCGAATAAAGACTGTTGTGATTCTTGAAAAATAAAGGGAGGTAAGAAACAGTAGAGAAAGTTGTCATTAGTCAGGTAATTCAAACAGAAACAAGCCCTCTTTTGGTTTTTGACAGGTTCTACCTATCATCTTAGAAGCTATGCTTCACTTACTATTGTGATTTGTAGTATTTATAAGATATTTTGCTTACAGATGAACCTTTTATCAATTTTTCTTGAGAAGTTATCATAAACATAAGAATAGTTTACATTTTGATTTTTTTATTTTAAAAAAGAGTTTTAGCTGGGCTCTGTGGCTCAGCCTGTAATCCCGCACTTTGGAAGGCCAAGGTGAGTGAATTGCCTGAGCCCACGGGTTCGAGACCCGCCTGGGCAACTTGGCGAGACCTCCTCTCTACAATAAATCAAAAAAAATTAGTCGGGCATGGTAGCGCGCGCCTGTAGTTCCAGCTACTTGGAAGGCTGAGGTGGAAGGATCGCTGGAGCCCAGCAGGTCGAGGCTGCAGTGGCCGGTAGTGGCCACTGCACTCCAGTCTGGGTGACAGAGTAAGACTCCAACTCAAAAAAAAAGAAAAAAACCAAAAACAAACAAGAGTTTTATATATTTGTCTTTGGATAGGATGTAACTGATGATTTATTTTTATGAGATAGTTGACTAAGGATTATAATCTGGAAATCTTTAATTATGCAAGTCAAAATAAATTGCAGCAAACAATGTTTTTCTTCTTTGTTTAACTTTATTTTATTATAAAGGTGCAGGGTACAAGTCAGGATTAGGTACATGAGTGGTTTACAAGCAGGTGAAGTTTGGGCCTCCATCTGGACTTCACTTTACCTGGTTTAGGATCTGGTACCCTTGTGAGGCTACATGCCTCCCCGCCACTTTCTCCCTCCCCTGGCAGTGTTCCACTACTGCCTATCCCCTTCTTCTAGTATTGTGATAAATGTTCACGACCCACTTATAAATGAGAACATGTGGTATTCAGTTCTTTGTTTCTATGATAGATCACTGAGTATCTTGGACTTTGAATCCAACCAAGTTGCTGCGAAGTCCATAATTGTGTCCTCCTCTATGGCTACATTTTACACCATTATGTATATGTACCACATTTTCTTTATCCCATCCACTTTCAATGAGCAGCAAGGTTAGTCCCATGTTTTTGCTATTGTGAGTAGTGAAGCAATGAACATGTGTGTGCAGGTGTCTTTTTTATAGAATGATTTGTGTTCCTCCGGGTATATTCACAGGAGGAGAATTGCTTGGGCATATGGAAACTCAATTTCTAGCTCTTTAAAGAATGGCCACACTGTTTTCCATAGGGATTGTATTAGTATGCACTCCCATCAACGGTGTAAAAGTGTTTTCATTTCTCGGCTCTCACACCACCTTCAGTTATTTTTTGATTTATTGGTCATGATCGTCCTTACTGGTGTTTGGTGGTATATCAATGTGGTTTTGATTTGCATTTCTCTGATGATTAGTGAGGCTGAGCATTTTTCCATGTATCTGTTGACTACTTGTATGTCTTCTTTTGAGAAGTGTCTATTCATGTCTTTTGCCTACTTTTTTACAGGGTGGTTTGTTTTTCCTTTCAGCTTATTTAAGTTCCTTGTAGATCCTGGATGCTAGGCTTTTGTCAAATATTAAATTGGCAAAATTTTTTCCCATTCTGTGAGCTGCCTCCCCACTCTCTTGATGGCTTTTTTGCTTTGCAAAAGCTTTTCCATTTGATGAGGTCCCACTTGTCTTTCTTATCTCTTATGTCATTGGTTTTTGGAGTTATGATCAGGAATTGTTTGCCTATTTTAATGTGCATAAGGTTATCTCTCACATTTTTTACAATTCTTTTCACTTGAGGTTTTATTTTTAGGTCTTTGGTGCATTTAGAGGTGATTTCTGTGTATGGTGATAGGTAGGGGTCCTATTTCATTCTTCTGTGGAGTCAGCCAGTTTTCCCAGCACCATTTACTAAATAGGGTCTCCTCTCACCAGTGTTTGTTGGTGGAGGCTTTGTCAAAGATGAGTCCTTGAAAAATTGAGGTTTCACTTCCGGAATCTCTATCCAGAACCTCTATCTGATTGGTCTACATAACTGTCCTTGGACTAATCAGGCTGTTTTGATTATTGTAGCCTTATAATAAAGTTCAAAGTCTGGGAGTGTGATATCTCCTGCTTTGTTTCTTTTGCTGAGGATTGTTTTGGCTATTTGTGGTCTTTATTGTTTCCATATGAATTTCCGTATTGTCTCCAGGTCGGAATAGGATGATGCCACCTCTAGTTCCAGTTACTTGAAAGGCTGAGGTGGAAGGATCACCTGAGCCCAGCAGGCTGAGGCTGCAGTGGCCATGATCGTGCCACTATATTCCAGCCTGGGTGACAGAGTGAGATTCCGGCTCAAAAAAATAATAATAAATTAGAGAAGAAGCTTATTACCACCAAAAAAAGTCATTTTCTAATCCAAAGCGTTTTTGTATTTGAGTTATTTTCAACTTTTCAGAATTATATAATTTCCATACCATAAAATTGTTCTGGAGTATAAAAAAGGAAAATGAAAAATATCTAATTTATCTTTAAAGTAAATATAAGCTTGATTTAAAAACAAAGTAGAAAATCACAGGCCACTTTTACTGATGCACGTAGATGTCAAATCTAAGTTGAACCCCACACCTCAAATGCCTACAGGGCAGTTCATGCATTGGCATAAGCAGGGAGAGAAAGCCCCATGTAGTGGCAGGCTCTACTTCTCAGAAACAGTGAAATCTGGGCTGTTGTTACAAACATCTTGATTTTTCAAGAGAAGTTTTAAAACTCTCTAGTTTGTAATGTTTTTTTCCCTACAATGTTATGTGAGCTATGCAAAACACATCTTCATGCCAAATTTTTGCACACAGGCCCATGTCTGTGATGTTAGATATATATAACTACAATGAGGTTTATGTGTGTGTACTCAGAGTTAGCCAAATTGCAACATCTCAGGACACAGTCTTGTATGAAAACACCCTCACTTCTGACACCAACTGTAAGTTCAAGGGTTCCCCAAATTGTCATGAATTTCAATAATTACCTAGAAAAACTCACTGAAAGCTATTATGTTCAAACTGATGGTTTATTACAGCAAAAGGATACAAATACAAATAAGCCAAAAGAAAAAAATGCATAGCCCAGAGTCTAGGCAAAGCTCTCATTGTTCTCTCCTGTGGAGTAAATACCCTCCCTGCACTGATGTTGAAAGGACCAACTGAGAGTGGAAAACCATTTTGTTTTGTTCCTAGATCTTAATACAATGACGAGAAAGTAGAAACTGTGTCCTGGAGGAATGCATACTCTATGTAAAGAATAACCTTGCTGACTTTGTCCTTTTTAGACACCCAGATCTCTCAAGCATGACCAGTATTGGTTTTAAATTATATATTACCAAAAATGGGAGGCTTATGTGGCATAGTGGGAAGCATGTGCTGTACAACCATAGATGATTTACAAGGGAATATTTTAACTTACGTTGATAAATTAAAGGACTTAGCTGAATATACATATAATTTACAAGACTACTTTCATTTTTCCAGCATTGTTTCTGGGACAATAGACTTTTTCATCATTGTTTGCTTAATAAGTTTTGCCTGTGTTCTTGCTCAATGTCTTATTAGATCTAAATAGTCATCGGTTGCAGTCCCATTATTTCCTATTCATGCCCTTGGAAATAAATAAGTAGGGACATCTCTAGGGCCCACTCAGGCAGGAAGTAGTTACAGAAAATTGATCTTTGCCCCATTTCCCAGAATCATAAGAACACTTCCAAGAGCAGGAGTGGGGAATGAAAGGACAGACTGAGAGTGGGAACCCATTTTGTTTTGTTCCTAGATCTTAACACAGTCTTAACACAATGATGAGAAAGTAGAAACTGTGTTCCGAAGAATGCATTCTAGGTAAAGAGTAACCTTGCTGACCTTGTCTTTCTAGAAACCCAGATCTCTCAAGTATGACAAGTATCGGCCTATTGTAATCTTAAAACAAACGGTGATGAAACCATGTGACCTGGTGCCTAGTGGCCAGACTCCCTCCTCCAGGTCTGCAAGACATCTGTAAGTGCTCAAAAAAGAAGTCATGGTAGTCAAATCCACCTGATGGCATATCTCCAGAAAAAGGGTTTAAACTTGGGGACAATGAGACCACACCTTAGAGTGTTGGCCCTCTTTCAGTCTATGGGAAGTGACCTTTTTCTTAAACAAATATTTCCTTCCTACATCTTTTTGTGTGTTCCAAATCTTTGCATTACTTGGATCTCTGGTTACCAGCACACACACCTGGCACACTAACCCTGGTGGTTCTGCACCCCCCGAACCCTAACAGATATGTGACAATACATACAGAGTATTGTCAACTAGGGAAGTTTGCCTTATCTTCAGTGTCCAGAGTTTTTATTGGGCCTTCATTATAGAGGCATGACTGACTGATTGATTAAATGGTTGAACTAAGTCTCCAAGTCACAGGTACTACATATCCCAAGGCATTCGCCCTTTGTGTCACTATTTGTGCCATGATTGGTCCTTCCGGCATGGTCAGCCTTCACCCTAAAACTTAAGTGTGGCTACACCTACCCTAAAGAATGATACTCCTAGATTAGCTCCCCCAGGAATTAAGGCCAAGCCTCTCCCTGGGCAAGTTCAAGTCCTTTATTTTTTTTAAAAAAGAAAATATATATTATTACTTTTTTAAAAAAAGTTCTTCAGTAAAAATGGATAGGATATGGATCTGGGCTTGATTCTTAACTCTTTTTTAATAGCATTATTGAGATATAATTCACATAATTTACTCATTTAAAGTTTATAATTCCATAGCCTTTAGTGTGTTCACAGAGCTGTGAAACTATCTCCATGATCAATTTGACAACTTTTTCATCACCCCAAAATGAAACCCTGCACTCCATATCTGTTATCCTGACCTAACATTTAATAACTATTTTATCTTCAGTAACTCACTTAGGTCTCTGAAACTGAGTTCACGTTTCTCATTTGGTCTCTTAACAGCCTACAAGAAACTGAGTCAGATTATCCCCTTTCTAAGGTTAAGTTCTTTATCCCATCTCATCTATTTTCCATGTCATCATCTAAAAATCAAACTTGGAGGACAGATTGGTGATTTTTTTTTTTACTTAAAAAATAAGTTATATGATGGTACACAGAAAAAAAAAATCACTTTGTAGACTCCTAGGAGATACCTAAAAGAAATAAATATGAATTTTCTAGAGCAGCAGAAACCTACAGTCTGCAACTTTACATGTCAAATAGCTGTGAACACAGAAGACCATCAGTGGTTTCTGATAGAGACTCAAGTTGAAAATCAAAAGTAGGACATTTCAGGTAGCAGATGTTGGTTTGCCATCAAGCTTAATTTCACATGGCCAACTCCATGGAACAGTAGATATTTATGTACCTTTTGTTTTCCCCAGCAACACTGAGTAAGCCAAATAACTGATCTATGCGCAAATTTTGATGTAAGACATTTTGCTCTTTAAAAAGAAAATGGCTCCAGAGTATCATGCTGCGTAAAAAAGGATTACCCCAAGGTTACATACTATATGAGCCACTTATACAACATTCTTGAAGTAGCAAAAGCATAGAAATTGATACCAGGTTGGTGATTACCAGGTGTGAAGGGGTGGGAGTGGGAAAAAATTGAGTGTATAATTTGGACAGGTGAGGGATCCTAGGAGTTGAAAAAACTATTTTGAATCTTGACTGTGCCAATGTCAGTATCATAGTTGTGATACTGTCAGTATCATAGTTGTGATATTTTTTCAAGATGCTACTTTTAGGGAAAATTGGGTAAAGAGTGCAGGGGATCTCTCTGTATCATTTCTTACAATGCATGTGGATATACAATTGAGAGAGGAGATAGCTAGAGAAAAGCTATGCAGACAGGACAGGTTCTACAGTAATAAAGCAGCAAAACTTCCTGCAGGCCTCTCGAACTGATACGTGGACTGATACACTAGCAGACTGACACACTAACATTGGTAAATAAGCTCTCTACACGTCTCTCAAGCAAGATTTTTTTTTTTTGAGTGGGCGTCTCACTCTGTCACCCAGACTGGAGTGCAGTAGTATGCTCATGGCCACCACTGCCTTCACTTGCTAGATTCAGGCGATCCTTCCACCTCAACCTTCCAAGTAGCTGGAACTACAGGCATGTGCCATCATGCCTGAATAATTTTTCTTGACTTATTGTAGAGACGGTCTCACCAAGTTGCCCAGACTGGTCTCGAACCTGTGGGCTCAGGCAATCTTCTCGCCTTGGCTTCCAAAGTGCTGGGATTATAGGTGTGAGCCACAGCACCCGGACTTAAGCAAGATCTTAAGTGATCACTGCTGGGATACAAAAGCAACCAATCAGGTCACTGCCCACCAATCAGCTCACCACTAGGCCCCTACCTCCTGCCGATTGGTCCTTAGTACTGACCAATCAACACAGCTAGTGCCAACCAATCAACTCACAGCTAGTAGTAACCAATCAACTTGGCCTTAAGGATATATAAGCACCAGGGTTCAGCTCCAAATGTGCAGCCCCTCAGGTCACCACCTGCTCTGGGAACTTTTCTGTCCTCCTACGTTTTGAAGTTCCGCAGTCCTTGTTCCTCTTTCTAGGTGAGAGACAAGAACCCAGACCTAAAGAACTGCAGAAGATTGTCAGAATAGAAGACTCGTGCACTCTGGAGGCAAGCGACAGAGCCGACTGAACCAGGAAAGCTGCTGGCAGAAAGTGAAACTCCAAAACTGAGAACTTCTGGGAGCTGGCTTGCCAGCCCACCAAATTAGCAACACTCTCAGGGTTTGTCTTGCCAGCACATTAGAGCCAACACTCCTGGGGCTGGGCTTGCCACACCATTGAGCTGACACTCTTTGGGGCTTGACTTGCTGACTCGTTGAGCTGACACTCTTGGAGTCCAGGCTGACACATAAATATCTGTGTCACAATTACCTGAAAATAAAAACACTTAATTCAAAAGGGAGGGAGGATGTGAGCAGACCTGTAGGGAGAATCCCTGTGTATGGGGGACAAGACAGAAAAACGGGAGGAAGATAATAGTGAGAAAAGACATTTAGCAGTTGCCAACAGCTGGGACTTTAGGGGAACTGAATAATATAAACATTTAAAGACAGTTGTTAGAAACTTTAGTTACATGATGAAACCTCCTGCATTTCATTATGGAAGTTTTGATTATATCAACCTTAGTTATTGTTGCTTTTAGAGATGGATTTGTGGAGCATTTGAAAGTGATTTCATGTCTGTTTCAGTAGCTCATGAGGAAGATGACATCTTTAAAGATGTACACCAGGAACCCCAAAGAGAATTTAGTCTATGTGACAGCTTAAATTTAATCAGATCATCTCAAACAGGCACTTCAACTGGCGGGAACTTGTTCAGTCTTTTTTATTTAACAAGATAAAAGAGACAAACTTTATATATAAATTTATAAAAATGTAAATGTATGTAAGCTATATGTATGCATGTACATATATAGAGAGAAAAAGAATGATTGATTTCAGCTGAAATCCAAAGCCGAAGATAATGATCGATAACTAAGGAGTTATGGGACATTCATCCATCTTCAGCCTACATAAAGATATAGCTAAAAATTCTTACAGCAAAAGCAAAATTCTATTGAAAGAATTTAAGGAGTACAGAGTACTACCCTAGAGCTCCATGAGACTTGTTTATTCATTCACTCTACAAATATTTATTTACCAGGTACTGTTTTGTGTGAAGCTGTGTTATAGGTGCGGGGCCAACGACATTGAGGAGAAATGACAAGAGTGAGAGTGGCCGCCTTTATGTAATTTGACAGAACAAAGATATAGGAGTATTCTCATGATCCATGTGGATGTTACAGAAATAGCCAGGCACTCATCTTCCTGAAAGAAAATCCAATGTAGGGGGTATGCTTCTGGGGAAAGAGCAAGGGGAAGAATCAAGATGTCAGCCAATGTCTGCATTGTTCAAATCAGAGAACAGTACAGTGCCAAGGATGAGGGTTTGAGAGTTGCAAGGGCGGAGGGCCTGTAGCCAAATCGCAGCCAAACTTCGTGTAAGAAAGAGCCAACACTTACATGAAAATCATTTCAAAAGGCTTTCAACAGAGAAGATAGTGACAGGTGTCGTGAAATCAGTAAAAATTGTATTGCCACTCTGTCTTGCTCTCACCCCCATCTTCCATGCCCATCTTGGAAGCAGCCGAACAAAAGAACTGATGATACTCCTTTTCTTCACCTCAGACCCAAGCTTGGTGTGTGGAGAAGAGGAAGGAAAAGTCATTACCAACCCTTAGGTGGCACCTACCTTCTACCAAGTACTGCTTTAGAAGTGGTTTGAATGTATTAATAGTGTAATTCTCATAAAAGTTCCATGAGATAGATACTATTATTTCTCTCATTTTACACTACAGATAAAGAAATTGGAAGTTTCTGCTCAACACAGTACTGAACATCCTAGCTAGTGCAATTAGGCAAGAAATGAATCTAAATTGAAAAATAAAACCAAAATAATTTCTGTTTGCAAATAACAGAGTTCTATATGTAGAAAATCCTAAATACACCAAAAAGTTAGGAAAGTTGCATGTAAATAATCAGTTGAATTTCTACAAACTAACAATGACCAATCTGAGAAGAAAATTGAGGAAACAACCCCATTTACAATAGCATCAAAAGGAATGAAATGCTTAGGAATAAGCTTAACTAAAAAAGTGAAAAACTCAGACACTGAAAATTACAAAATATAGATAAAAGTTAAAGGAGAGGCTGAGTATGGTGGCTCACACCTGTAATCCCATAGCTTTGGGAGGCCAAGGCAGGAGGATCGCTAGAGGCCAGGAATTCAAGATTAGCCTTGCCAACATAGGGATACCCGTCTCTTAAAAAAAAAATAAACTGGGCATGGTGAAGTGCACCTGTAACCTTCAGTAGGCTAAAGCAGGAAGATCAATTGACTCCAGAAGTTCTAGGCTGCAGTGAGCTATGATTGTGTCATTGCACTCTAGCCTGGGCAACAGAGAGAAACACTGTCTCTTAAAAAAATGTTGCTTAGGAATTTAAAAGAGACAAAGATCAATAAAAAGGCAACTCATGTTCACAGATTAGAAGACATATTTAAAATGTTGCTACCCAAAGTGATCTACAGATTCAATACTATCCCCATGAACATTCCAACGGCATTTTTCACAGAAATAGAAAAAAATGCTAAAATTTATATGGAACCAGAATAGATATAGAATAGCCAAAGTGATCTTAAGAATGAAGACCAAAGCTGTAGGCTTCATGCTTCCTAGTTTCAAAATATATTACAAAGCTACAATAATTCAAAAACTATGGTACTGGCATAAAGGAAGACCACGAACAGAATAAGAGTCCTAAAATAAACCCACATACATTTGGTCAACTGATCTTTGCCATAGGGACCAAGAGCACACAATAGGGAAAGGAGAGTCTCTTCAACAAATAGAGAAGGGAAAACTGGAAATCCACATTAAGAAAAATGAAATTGAACCCCTTTCTTACCCCCCCACACACAAAAAATCAACTCAGAATGGACTAAAGACTTACCACTAGAATTGAAACTATACAACTCTTAAAAGACAACATGGAAGAAAAGCTTCTTGTTGTTGTTGTTGTTGTGGTGTGGTGGTGGTGGTGGTGGTGGTGGTGGTGGTGGTGTTGTTGTTGGAGTCTCACTGTCTCCCAAGATGGAATGCAGTAGCACACTCATGGATACTGCAGCCAGGACCTTTTTGGGCTCAGGTGACCCTCCACCTCAGTTTTCCAAGTAGCTGGAATTACAGGTGTGTACCACTACGCCTGGCTAATTTTTAAAAATTTATTATAGCTGCAAGGTCTCACCAAATTGCCCAGGCTGATCTCTAACTCCTGGGCTCAGGCAATCCTCTCACCTCCACCTCCCAAAGTCTTGGTATTACAGGCTGAGCTACCATGCCTGGCCAGAAGAGTTTCTTAACACTTATCTTGACAATTACTTTTTGGATATAACACAAAAAGGACAGGCAACAAAAGCAAAAATGGACAAGTGAGACTACATCAAGCAAACAGCTTCTGCACTGTAAAGGAAACAACATCATGAAGAGATCATGTATGGAGTGGTAGAAAATATGCACAAATCATATGTCTGAGAAGAAGTTAATGTCAAAAATATATAAGAAGCTTCTATAAATCATAAAAAAAGAAAAACAAATAACCCAATTATCAATTAGGTAAAGAACTTGAACTAACATTTCCCCAATAAGGCAAATCATCAACATATATGCATATATGAAAAGATGCTCAAAGTTGTTAGCTATCAGAGAAATGCAAATCAAAACAACACGAACTTGCCACTGTGCACTTGCATTGGCAGCACTGTACACATAACGAATTGGAACCTACCCTACTCACCTGATCAGACACCCTATGAGTTTTTTCTTTATCCAAAGATAAAGGAAATATTGAAAGGAAGACATCTGATGGCTTGCTGGAATCCCAACCCTCACTTGCACACGATTTGCTTAGGTAGAAAATCCTCACATGTACCTCACAACTCTAAAATAAAAAATAAAATAGGTTGTGTATTTACAATGGAATATTAGTCATCCTTACAAAAGGAAATCCTGCCACTTAGGACAATGCCATAAGCATGAAGGACAGCATAATAAGTGAAATAAGATCATCACAGAAGGACAAATGCTGCATGATCCCACTTATGAAGAAACTAAACTAGTAGAACTCATAGAAGCAGAGAATACAGTAGTAGTTGGCAGGGACTGAGTGTGGGAAAAGTGGGGAGTTATTCAAAGGGTATAAAGTTTCAGCTGTGCTTGAGAAATAAGTTCTAGAGATGTGCTGCACAGTACAGTGTCTATGGTTAACAATTCTGTATTGCACACTTCAAAATTTATTAAAAGGTTAGAGTATATGTTAAATGTTCTTATCACAAAAGAAAAGAGCAGATTGTTTAAAAAAACCCAAAAAAAACCCTTATAGACAGTTTTTCTTCCCACATGCATTTCTATTACAGGCAATCAGCAAAATAAAGAACTGTTATTGGATAATCTTCCTTTCTTCATGTGGATGAAATAATCACTCATTTTTAAAAATTTAATATTCTTTTTCTTTGTCACATACACAGGGATGCCAAAAAATGTATAGACATTTTAAGAGAGATTATCTATGTATTCTTTTTCAAAGTTGAATTAAATTAAGGTAGCAATGTATAATAGCAGAAGTCAAGCATGACATATTCATCTTTTCTTATTGATATACATTGAGTATTGCAACTTTAATACAGTTTTTCTTTTATTAAAATGTGTATACATTTTTTGGCGCCCACTGTATTATGCTACTGGATCTACCAAAATCTTGTATAGTGGGTTTTATTTTAGCACAGTTTTTCAGATGGAGAAACTGAGACTCAGAAATGTTAATTAATATGCCCCAAATTATACTCCTATAATGTAAACTTTAATTTATCACTTGCTATCTGATTGATAAGATTGTATTTCCTCACCCTTCTACTAACCACAGTGGCTGGTATACAGTAGGTGCTCACACAATGCTACACCCTGTCCTTTTTTAACTTCATGAAACTCAAGTTAGCAGATAGTCAGCAAAAATTTGACTTTGAGGAAAAACATTTTTAAAACCAAAACCAATATCTAGAATATATTTAAGATGCTGACAGAGAAAGCATTGCTTACCTTCGAAGCAGAATATTCATATTCTCCCTACAATATTATTCTGGCTGCTCCAAGAGAGGCACTTTCACCTAGTGTATGCACCAAGTCTTCCTAGAAAACGTAAGTGTCAGGAGTAGTTACTGCCAATTCAAATTTATTCATTGACAACTCACAATAATTAGTAATAAAACACAACCCATCATCTGTGGTAAATAATGCATGAATGATATTATCTTTGTTTCTAAAACAAAGGATTATATCACAAGACAAATGTATGATTTCACTCATATGCAGAATTTTTGAAGTTGGTCTTGTAGCACTAGAGTAGAATGGTGATTATCAGAGGCAAGTGTGGCTAGGGGAGAGAGTGGGCTGGGGAGATATTGGTTGAAGGATACATAATTCTAGTTAGACAGGAGGAAAAATAAGCTCAAGATATCTCCTATACAGCATGGTGACTATAATTATGAGAGTAAATATTGTGTTCTCAGCACAAAAGTAACCACAGGAAGTCATGTATTTATTAATTAACTAGAATTAATAATTCCATAATGTATAAACACTTCAAAACATGTTGTACCTGGTAAATGCACACTATGATTTTGTGACAATTCAAATAAACAAATACACATTTTAAAAATGCCTGGAAAAAATGATTTTGAAAAATTAAAGCTGTCTTACAAAAGAGAAAACAAAGAATTATAGCAAAATTGGAAAAGAATTGGGATTCTGTCTTGGATTCTTACATTTATTTGATAAATATTTATAATGATTTAGGCAATGTTCTAGACACTGAGAATATAAAAATGAAATGGAGCCCAGTTCCTGTTTTTGAGGAAGTACTTCAGTCTTGTGGTTGAGACAGACATGTTAACAAATAATTACAATATAATAACTTAATTTTTATATAGTAACACCACCAGCATATATAAGTTAGAAGTGCTTAATACTGCATGAAAGAGTCGGGGAGTCTTCCTTGAACAGGTTAAAGTTCAGATGGGTCTTTGAAAATAAGTATGAATTCACAAGACAGACTACAGGGAACAGAATTTCAAATCCGGAAGGCAGAATAAGGACAGAGGCTTAGATGCAAGCAAGGATGTAGTCCATCCACAGAACTATCAGTAACTCCTGTGGGAAAGCACACAGGATTATGAATTCTTGTGTACAAGCACAATCTAAATACAAAGAAAAATGCTATTTTAAAGTGTTAGGACAACTACAAAAATATCTTAGTATCAGAAAAACACACATTTGCAACTTTGAAAGATATTTTTTTGTCATGATGAAGCCATCTGCATGCTTTCCTCTCTTACAAGGTATATAGCTAGAGATCCAGTGCAGAGGTAAATTGCTCAAAGACTGGACTGAATAAATGGCCCCACCACTACAAGCTTTTCTGCATTGTAAAAGGTTCCAGTAATGTTAGTGGTTGTGCTCTGCAGTGTGTCTAAGTATTATAACAAGAAAGGAAATCATTTCCCACAACACTAACCAATATCACATTCCATAAATTTAGTCTCACATTAAATTGAGACACTTCTGAAAGAAAATACCTAGCAGAGTTGGTAACATATATACATATGTTTTTTAAATAATAAAATAATTGAAAAGGTACCTTATTTAGACAATGTGAAATGTGGAAGGCAATAGAAAAGCATTAAAACAGCTCAAATATAATACTCAGGTAACTCTATACATTTTGGTGAGTAGAGTATGTGTCCTATTGATTTCAGAAGTAGAGCTCAGAGGTGATACTTAGCCCATAATTTACTTCAAAAGTCTCATAGTACAAAAATGGGAAAATTCTATAATTTACTTTAAAAGTCTCATAGTACAAAAAATGGGAAAACCCTGTAACTTACTTCAAAAGTCTAATAGTACAAAAAAGGGAAATATCTATGAATAAGACATTCTTGAAAATGTGGGTCATCTTATTCTCCCATTTTCCCTCAAGATGCCCTGACTGCATGAATATTATTATCTTCTACTGTTATTACTAATAATACCTTATTTCTGGCACAACGTAGTCTGTCAATAATTTAAAAAAATTTTTTTTGAGTTGGGGCCTCATTCTGTCACATATGTTGGAGTGCAGTGGCATGATCACAGCTCACTGTAGCCTCGAACTCCTAGGTTCCAGCAATCTTCCCATCTCACAAGTAGGTAGGACTACAGACATGTATACCAACCCAGTTATTGTTTTTTGTGGTTTTTTTTGGTAGAGATGAGATCTCACTATATTGCATAAGCTGGTCTTGAACTCCTAGGCTCAAGTAATCTTCCTCTCTTAGCCTTCCAAAGTGTTAGGATTATAGGCGTGTGCCACCATGCCCAGTCTGTTTTGAAGGAATAAATATAACCCAATGCTTTCCTCAAAAGAGAAAAGAAAAGAGAGATCTGTCACTTGAGAAGATTTGGTAGGTATGACCGATGTCCTAAAATACCTCAAAAATTGGCTTTTGAAGGAGCATTTGATTTATTGTTATTGAACCAGAAGGCAGAGTTAGAGCTAGTGGTATGAAATTTTTCAGAGGCAAAGTCGACTCAACAAACTCAAGAACTTTCTAGGAATTAACATTGTCTCCAAATGGCACTTTTCCTTCAAATTATGAAGTGCTCCATCAAAAAGTGCCGAAGAGGCCAGGTAAGAAAGGAAACATGTTTTGGCAGGAAGTAGATTAGATACCAGCAAGATTCATCCAAATTTTTTCCAGGATGATATAATTATTTTTCTTCTAACCTTGTTGAATAACTTCTCCCTTTTGAATGATACAGAATAATCCTGTCATGATGAAAATCTCAAGTCTAATTAATATTTGAGTCAATAGATTTAATACTGAAATATTTGAGGAAGACTTGTTACTACATTTAAATGCCTCCGTCTCAAATATAAGGTGTCTAAGACAGTCTAAGACATTGTCTATCCAACAGCCCTGCTTACATGTTGGATACTGGAATAAAGAATTCTTGGCTCTCAAGTATGGATGAAGATAAGAGTTTTCTTATCTATCCACCCATCCAGTGATTGCATTCTTACAATAAGGTCCTAAGTAAGAATCCCAATGTTTGCAAACTCATTTTCTTCCAAACAAGTTCATCCCAACTCTCTGTACTTCCTACTTTATGTCAAGTTTGAAGGCAAAATCTGTCTATTTACATAAACCACTTTTAATGCCTTGACATTATCTACTAGATTGCATTGTAGATTCTTAAAGACAAAAATCAACAGAATTAGTTATTTTCTCAGTTAGCCTAATCAATTAAAAAATTAAAATGCAATAATAAAAAATGTAGTTAATAATTTACCCCAAGTTATATTTTGTATGTTTTATATGGAAAATCACTGCTACCGTTTCATATTAAGAAGCTGATTTTAAAATCTCTTCCTGATAAAAATTAATCTACCTGTTCAATTGTTTAACTCAGACTTAACAAGTGATCTGCATAAATTCCTGAGAATGCTGAGCCGGTAAGAATCATCATCCGAACGGTTTTAAGTATACATCTAATTGTCAGCAACACTGTTTCAGAATTGATTTGACATTTGAGGAAATATTTGCCTTTAACAGTAGAAGAGCAGCTCATTATTAAGGGAAAGCAAACATTCTAAAACATTTATTTTTAGGATTTATATAGTCATTTTACTAGATTTTCATTCTTAATGCCAGTGACTGACCTTTTCTTACCTGTGACAGAGCTTCAGTACTATGCAAATAAAATGGTCTGGAGAAAACAAAAACTGGCAAAACATAGTCATGTCTAGCCATTTCAGCAGTTCTCATGGCTTCTCTAACTCAATAGTGAACAAATTTCAAAGCGTTTAAACTTGACTTCAATATTTTATCCAAATGTATTGAAGGATAAAGTGCTTTGCTTTTTTTCCACAGTCACAGGAGCTGGTCATTGTGGAAAATTTCATCCTTTGGGCAATTACCTGTGTATGTCTCTGGATTTATCCTGTAATCATAATTGTAGCAGTCTGGATAGAGATAAAAGCTCCATAAACATTTGGGTCTCATTTCTAAAGCCATTGTGAGAGTACTGTTCATAAAACTCTTTCCAGCATTTTCAAATTCCTTTTGGGCCACTGTTTTCACTACTGTTTCTGACCAGTCAGGATGGTAGTTTCTAGTGAAGGCTAAGGAGTGGTTTTTATATATGATTCTGCTGCCCCAATTTCTATCGCACTGTGGTTTCCAACTTTCCCAGTCATTAACAAGTACTTCTGATCTCCACTAAGGGACAACTTTTGCAATGTCATTGGCAGTTTTCCTGAGATGTTTAGATAGGCTCACATTCTGGGGTATTCCTCAATTAAAAGATTTTCTATCTTGAGAGAAATAAGGGTAATACCCTAATTCATTTGACTTAAATTTGGGAACTGTGGATCTACTCTGAGTCTCTAAAGGATTTGATATAATGTTGTTTACTTGAATATCTATATCCACATTGAAAAAAATGGTTACAATACATTTCCTGCCCAGAAAATGTTGAAAACTGGTCCTTGATCACTGGAGGCATTGCTGGTTTGAGAGCTGCCTGAGTTAATAGGGTAAAAAGCTGCAGCCTTCCTAACCAAATCACCCTTGGGTTACATGTGGCTGGTTGTTTCCAGTATTATAGCAGTCTCCTTTAAAAAAATATTATAGACTTCCAGCAAGATGGCGACGGGGCAACCTGGTCTATGAAACCCTCTGCAAAGGAGAACGCAGAGGGTCGCTGGCTCTCTCCCCGGAGGCTGTGGTCCCCAACGTCTGCAGCCTGCTCTTCACACAGAGCTTGGCTGTCGCCACCCCTGGGGCATCGCAGCGGTCTGGACAGCCACTGCAGCTGCAGATACAGCAGCCGCTGGTGCTGCTGCGGCCTCCATGGCAGCCATAGCGCATCGCGCCACCCATGCCTGAGGCTATCCACGGTTTCAGTCCTTGAAGCCCCTGCAGGCAAGATCTGCTGAGATTGCTGCCACCTCTGCTGCCACCTTGACATCCTGCCAGCAGTGGGTCTCTTCCCGTGTGCCCTGAGGCAGGCTTCCATCCCTGGGCTACTGTCCAGCCTGAACCACTCTGGGGTGAACAGCTGAGATAGCAACACCTGCTGGCAATTCAAGGTAACAACACCAAAATGGGAGAAACAAACTTGAAAAAGAGACACAGGCCAGATTTGAGTGGTGAATGGAGGGTGACGTGAATTGTCCTTCACAGCAGGCCAGGGGCGACTGACCCTAACTGTGAACTAATTTACCAGCTTGAAAAGAAAGCTATAAATCAGAGCTGAAAGGACATTGGACTTAAACAAAAAGTCTCAGAGTGTGCTAGATCGGTTCTATTAGTTTAATGACTTGATTCTATTCCTTTTTTTTCTCTCTTCCTTTTCTTCTCTTTTCTCCTCTCTGTTAACCATATCTTTGTATAGAGGAAAAGCACACCAATAAGGTGGTTGGTTAGCTTGTATGTTAGCATCATTGTATGTTTTATTTTATTTTTTGTATGGTAGCTGGTTAGTCTGTAGCCATGGTCTATTGTTTTTATCTGTTTCAGTTTAGGTCTCTATCTCCATTTGTTGATACACTCATCTGTGTGCCCCCTTACTCTCTCTCTCTCCACCCCGCTCTTTCCCCAACAGTCTGCTCCATTCTCTTCCCTCTGCTAACCACATTTTATTTCAGGGAGTAAACCTACAGCCCCACTGCATGGACAGATTCCAAGGCAGTGGGAAGTGGGTTCAGATTATCCATACACCTCTCGGTGATTACCAGGACCTGCAGATAGACGTTGAATCACAGCTCCCCATTTAAGTAAATCTCAAAACTGCAAAAAAGGACCACCCCAACCCACAGGGCAACCCCAGAATTGAAAAAGTAAGGGGGCATACATAAAGAACAGGAGATTGAACAAACAGAAGTAAAACCAATCCCTCTACCCCTGAATAACAGAATTAAAGAAGACGGTGACATAGAGGGAAGGAAAAAGCAGGGAGAGGGAAAAATTGCACAAATGAAGAAAAACCAAAAGAAGAATATAGGTCTCACGCAGACCCCTGGGAGATCAGACACTGAGAAAACAGATTCCGGAACACAAACAATGAAAAGCCCCCAGAATGACTGGTCACATGCAACAAACCCAGACATCAAGACATTAATAGAGAGAATTTAAAAAATTGAGGAGAGACAAGAGGAAAATAGAAAGGAGCTGATGTCAGAAATAACAGCAGTAAAGAATACTGTGATGGAAATAAATAATAAACTAATAAGCATAGAGAGCAGAATTAGCCAAGCAGAAGAAAGAATCTCAGAGCTCGAAGACCAAAACACAGAACTAACCCTAACTGTCAAAAGCATAGAAAAGAAGCTCAAAAAGATGGAACAAAACCTTCAAGAGATGAATGATCACTTCAAGAGACCAAGCCTAAGAGTAATTGGCCTTCCTGAGGCAGAGAGAGAAAAGAGGCCACATTGGAACAAGCATTTCATGAAATCATTCAAGAAAACTTCCCTCCTCTCATCAAGGATGAAAAAATTCAAACACAAAAGATTCAGAGAAACCCTGCAAGACAACAAATGAGAAGACCAACTCACAGACATTTAATAATTCGCCTAAACAAAGTAGGTATAAAAGAAAAATTCCTAAAGGCTGCAAGAGAAAAAGGTCAGACTACTTACCAGGGAAGACCAATTAGAATAGCAGTAGATTTATCTACAGAAACCCTCCAGGTTAGGAGAGCTTGGAGCCCTATCTTCAAAGTTCTAAAAGATAAACAACTTCAACCAAAAATAACCTACCTAGCCAAGCTAAGCTTCATCAGTGAGGGAGAATTGAAATCTTTCCCAGATATCCAATCCCTAAGAACCTACGCTGCCACCAGACCACCTCTACAAGAAACACTTAAGAAAATATTGAACACAGAAGAAAAGAAAAAGGAACAACAACGTTCTTCATAAGAGTACAAGCAAAAGATTAAAAACACACATGATCCAACTCTAAAACCAAATGAAAGACACCACACAAACAGGAAGAACAGTGACACTGTAAGAACATTATGATAGGGATCAACTCTCGCATTTTAATAATTAGTTTGAATGTGAACAGACTAAATGCACCACTAAAAAGACATAGATTGGCAAAATGGATAAAATATCACCAGGCAACAATCTATTACCTTCAAGAGACTCACCTCACTAGAAAGGACATTCACAGACTCAAAGTAGGAGGATGGGAAACACATTTTCAGGTGAATGGAACACAAAAGAAAGGCAGAGTAGAGATCTTAATCTCAGACAAAATACTCTTTAAGCTATCAAAAATTAAAAAAGATACAGAAGGCCACTACATAATGATAAAAGGTTCAATCCATCAACAAGAAATATCCATCCTAAACATATATGCACCAAACATAGGAGCACCAACTTTCATAAAGCAGCTCCTAGGTAAACTAAAAAAAGATATCTAATCCAATACCATCATAGGTAGGGACTTCAATACACCACTCACAACCCTAGACAGATCATCAGGACAAAAAAATCAGCAAGAAGATCTGAAACCTCAATGTGACTCTTGATCAAATGGACTTAGTTGATACTTACAGAACACTCCATCCAAAGACCACAGAATACACATTCTACTTATCATCACATGGAACATACTCTAAGATTCACCACATACTTGGCGATAAATCAAGCATAAGCAAATTTAAAAGGACTGAAATTTTACCATGCACCTGCGTGGACCACAGTGGAAAAAAATTATCATTAACAACAACAAGGTCCCCCCAAAACCCACAAAGACATGAACAATAAACAGCATGATGCTAAACAACTCCTGGCTCAATGATGAAATCAAAACAGAGATTAAAAGGTACCTGGAAACAAATGAAAACGAAGAAACATCTTACCAAAATCCTCTGGGATGCCATGAAAGCTGTAGTAAGAGGGGAATTTATATCTCTACAAACACACATGAAGAAAATGGAAGGATCACAAATTAACAGCCTAATAAGACACCTAAAAAAGCTGGAAAAGCAAGACCACAAAAACCCTAAATTCAGCAGAAGAATCCAGATCACCAAAACAAAAGCCCAAATCCAGGACATAGAAGATAAAAAGATAATACAAAAAATCAATGAACAAAAAGCTGGTTCCTTGTAAGGATAAACAAGATCGATGGTCCCCTAGCTAGACTAACCAAGAAAAAGAGAGAAAAAGCCCAAGTAAACACAATCAGAAACACAAAAGATGAAGTCACATCTGATCATGAAGAAATACAAAAGATCATTGGCGACTACTATGTACACTTGTATGGAAACAAAATTGAAAACGTTTCAGAAATGGAGGACTTTCTGTCATCACACAACCTGCCTAGGTTGAAACAAGAAGAAATTAAGACCCTAAATAGACCAATAACAATCAAGGAAATTGACTACATAATAAGAAAACTACCTACAAAAAAAAGCCCTAGACCAAATGGCTTTCCAGCAGAATTCTACAAGACATTCAAGGAGGAGCTTATACCAATCCTACTGAAGGTATTCCTGGAGACTGTGAAAGACGGCACTCTCCCCAAATCATTTTACGAAGCTAACATCACATTGATACCCAAGCCAAGTAAAGATCCAACAAAGAAAGAGAACTACAGGCCAATATCTTTGATGAACATAGATGCCAAAATTCTCAACAACATCCTAGTGAACTGGATTCAACAACACATCTCAAAAATCATCCATCATGACCAAGTAGGCTTCATCCCTGTGATGGAAGGCTGGTTCAACTTTCATAAAACCATAAATGCAATTAAATACATGAACAGATGTCAAAACAAAAACCACATGATTATATCATTAGATGCAGAAAAAGTTTTGATAAAATCCAGCACCCCTTCTTGATAAAAACCCTCGAACAGCTAGGCATACGGGGAGCATACCTCAAAATAGTAAAAGCCATCTACAAGAAACCAACAGCCAGCATACTCCTAAACAGAAAAAAACTGGAACCATTTCCCCTGAAAACTGGAACAAGACAAGGATGCCCACTCTCACCCCTCTGTTCAATATAGTATTGGAAGTCCAGGCTAGAGCAATCAGAGAAGAGAAGGCATTCAGGGGATTTGAAATAGGAAAAGAGGAAGTCAAGCTATCTCTCTTTGCAGATGACATGATCATGTACCTTGAAAACCCAAGGGAATCTGTCAAAAGCCTCCTTGACTGATAAAGGCATTTGGCAAAGTCTCAGGACATAAAATAAATATGCCAAAGGCAATTGCATTTCTTTACATCAATAATAAACAAACAGAAACCCAAATAAAAAGCACAATTCCATTCACAATAGGCACAAAAAAATTAAGGACCTTGGCATCTTCCTAACCAGAAACGTGAAAGACCTCTACAATGAAAACTACAAAACACTACTCAAACAAATCAAAGATGAAACAAGCAAGTGGAAAAATATCCCATGCTCATGGATTGGAAGAATCAATATTGTGAAGATGTCCATCTTACCTAAGGCAATCTACAGATTTAATTCAATACCCATCAAATTACCAGCAACATTCTTCTCAGACCTAGGAAAAACAACACAGGAATTCATATGGAAACACAAAAGACCAAGAATAGCCAGAACAATCCTCAACAAAAAAAGCCAAAGCAGGTGGTATCACATTACCAGAGTTCAAACTTTACTATACAGCTACAATAATCAAAACAGCTTGATATTGGTACAGGAACAGGCATATAGATCAATGGAATAGAATTGAGATTTCAGAAGCAAAACCTCAATTTCTCAACCAACTCATCTTCAACAAAGCCTCCACCATCTACCACTGGGGAGAGGAGCTGTTCAGTAAATGGTGCTGGGAAAACTGGCTGACCACATGGAGAAGATTGAAACAAGACCCCTATCTATCCCCATACACAAAAATTAACTCTAAATGGATCAGAGACCTAAATGTAAAACCTCAGATCATAAGAACCATAGAAAATGAAGGACATACCCTCATGGAAATTGGAACTGGCATCCAATTCCTGAACAAATCTGAAACCCACAGGTCATAAGAGATAAGATAGACAAATGGGACCTCATTAAACCGACAGGCTTCTGCAAAGTCAAAGAAACCATCAAGAGAGCAGGGAGACAGCCTACAGGCTGGGAAATAGTATTTGCTAACTTCAGGTCTGACAAAGGCTTAACATCTTGGATCTACTAGGAACTCAAATGTGCTGAAAAAAACAAAACAAAACAATCCCATTATAAAATGGGCAAAAGATGTGAACAGACACTTCTCAAAGGAAGACATCCGAGCAGCCAACAGACACATGAAAAAATGTTCAGCCTCACTAATCATCAGGGAGATGCAAATCAAAACCACACTGAGATACCACCTAACTCCAGTCAGAATGACAATTATCAATAACTCAAAAAATAACAGTTGCTGGAGAGAGTGTGAGGAAAAGGGAACACTTCTACTCTGTTGGTGGAAATGCAAACTAGTACAACCTCTGTGGATAACAGTATGGCGATTCCTAAAAGCTCTAAATATTGACCTCCCATATGACCCCACAATCCCCCTACTGGGAATATACCCTGAAGAACTCAAATCACTCTACAAAAAAGATACCTGCACACGTATGTTTATCATAGCACTGTTCCCAATAGCAAGAACCTGGAAGTAACCAAAAGAGGACTGGATTTAAAAAATGTGGTACATACACACAATGGAATACCACACAGCCATAAAAAAGAACAAAATCATGAATTTTGCAGCAACCTGGATGGAACTAGAGTCTATAATACTGAGTGACCTCTCACAGAAACAAATATCTGAGTATCACATGTTCTCACTCATATAGTGGACCTTGAACATTCAATGTAATACTATAAGAAAATGACTGACAGTGGTGGGAAACTATGGGGGGGAGGGGAAGGGAGATAGGATTAAGGGTAGTAAATATCTGTCTGGGGATGGGAAGACACCTCTTATCAACAAGGGTGCCTGAACGAAGCATATTTGTATACCTAACCCTCAACTGTACCCCCACAATATCACAATAAAAAATATTGATAAAAAAATAAAAATTAAAAAATTTTTTAAAATTTAAAAAATATTATAGATGATGGAGTTAAATATCCCTTAAGTCTTCTGGTACACAATGAATAGACCAAGTATTTTTTAAACTTTTGAGGTTTATTAATATATAGATTTAATTTATACTTTCATATGAACAAAAGAAAAAATTTGAGGCTTTTTTTTTCTTGAAATGTGAAGAAAAATATCAGTGAATAAAAGCTATAAAAAGTTTCACATAAATCCGCAGCTATGCAAACTCTATGTGTTAGCCTTTCTAGTTTTAATTTTCTGTAAGTCTGATTATACTAACCTAAACCATCCTGTAAGTCTGATTATACTAACAAGGCATTGGCTGTAAGGGAAGCTAGAAAAGAAGTCTGAATAAATTACTCTATCTTCCTAGTGATTACTTCAAACGTGACTCCAAGAGCATGCCCACTTGGAAATTAACACATACTGGGATTTGTACAAATTATAAATACAACAGAAAGAAATAATTAATTGTACTATAGTAATACCTCGTACTGCCCTCAAAGACTTATTCCTTCATTTGTTTTTAAAACAGAAAGCAATTACCCTTGAAACGAGCATAGACAGGAAGAGAAAACCGGTAGAGACGTCAGTTACCTGTTGTTAATTATGAATTTTGGTGCTATCATCTTCTCTCAGGCACATAAATAATCTTTAAAACCTATTAGCTCTTTAATTCTCAGGTCTCTCAAAGAAATTGGATTATATTCTTGGCAGTTAAATTCTGAATGAAACTTAGTTCTTTGACTAGTCCGTTGGAACAAAACTGCTAAAGAATCTTCCTAGAATATGACGATTGTCTAGTAGTTGATGCATTCCAGTCAACAAGATCTCACCTTGAAAGCAATATGATTGAAGTTATGCATCAAAATTATTTTATCACATACATTTTTTAAAATAAAGAAATCACAGATTGTTCTCTTCAAGAGTTATGCATTGCTTCTTACGTAGCTCTTGGTATCTTTATTCAGGAAAGACACCAACCAAAATCATATGTTAACTTTTCACAACATACCACCCCAAGTTTCTAAAGAAACTTGAGTAAGTCATAGGCTGTCTCCACACTGACAGTCACACAGAAAAGGGCTATGACAAAATGCTTGAGCAAATTCAAGCAGTGGGCACTTGAGCAGAAGGGATACAAAAGTGCTGATTAAGGGAGAATCTTCCTTTTCCCTTCCTCTTGGACTCCTCAAGGTAAAAATTGGAGAGGGATATCAGGGTGAAAGTTTGGACTTTCAAATGAGAGATCTCAGAGCATGGGGATTTGTAGTGTTGCTACAAATGTGAATCATTTATACTCGGTGTTGGGTGAAGTCCAGACACATGTGCATAACCACACTCACCATATACTTCTTATCAAAAACAGTGCTACACTCTGTGTACCATTTACTACTCTGTGTATTCTCATCAGTGGGTGGTGACTTTTGAGGTTAATCAGCTTCATTAGAGAGGGGGAAAAGCTACATTTCCTTAGCATATACAGAGGGTGCCAAAAAATGTATACACATTTTAAGAAAGGAAAACACTGTATTAAATTGTAATACTCAATATACACTGATAACAAAAGATGATTATAAGTCACATATGACTTCTGCAATTACAAGATTTCCTCAAAGTGGGTACCATCAATGTCTAGACACTTCTGATGATTGTGAACTACTACAGGACTTGTTGCATGTGAGGTCTCCTGAATTTTCGCTTGTGCACATCATGCACAGCACGATCCATCATGAATGCATGCAATTGTTAGGCATGTTGGAGTTTCTGTTGCATACTCATGCCTCTATTGTCATTGTACTTCCACAACATTCTTGCTAGAAATGGGAGTCCTAGGGGAAGCCCCCACCTCCAGACTGAGTTGTCCAAAAACAGCAAAGAGATTTGGAGTTCAGTAGAGTAAAGCAGTTTTTTTAAAAATAACACTCTTGAAAAAACAGGTGTCCCTCAAATGAACAGGTACACCGAAGCAGTTTCGGCTAGAGTATTTGAGCCCTACAACTCAAGTCTCTCCCCTGTTTCCCCACAGGCTGGGTACTTCCAGAGGTGACATTGCTTTCCTGGACCTCACCATATGTCATACATTGATTGGGTTAATTCATTTGCACGTTTTATCTATTAATTGATTAACAACACAGGTATGACAAACTTACTTCATTTGTATGTCCTAATTGCTGATTGGCTTACAAGATTTTGGTCTAATTGGTTCCTGTCAAAGTTTAAATGAAAAAGGCCACCTAAAATAAAAGCCCACAAGAAGCAGTAAGTGACTCAGCAAAAAGCAGTTATACACAACTTATGGCTTACTGTGAAAATAAGTCATCTTTTTTCTTATAATTCTCAAATTTAAAATATCACTTCCAAATGGTCTTATGCTTCTCAAACAACAACTGTGCTTCCTCCATTTTCTTTGACTGTCCTGCCTTTGGCATGGTGATGCTAGCATTCATTTGATTAATGCCATCTTTTGAGTGAACGTCATATTTCACATTGCTACTGAAACTCAATTCGGCTTTGAAAAGTAATACATAGATAACATCTCTTAAAATGTGTATACATTTTTTGGCCACCCTGATATAGTATTATGTGAGTAAATCGTAAACTATAGTATAAGGATAAGATAATTATATCAGTAATTATATCAGTAAAAATCAGTTCCAAAGGCAAGGAATACCCAGAGTGTGCTATATGAATTCAAAACACAAAGCTATCAAATCTGGTTAAAAAGATCTGGATAAGCTTCAAACTGGAGAATGTATTTAAGACTTGAAATATAATCAGGATTTCAACAGGCTTAAATCACAAAGGGACTCCAGATGGAGGAAATGGCAACAGGAAAGATACGGAAGAAAAAAGACTTAAGGCACATTCAAATGTAACAGACATTGATTTGGGGGCATAAATGTCTTAGATAGAGACAAGTAGCAGGCAGTTAAGAATTTTTCTAGAAATGTAGAGTTGGGCATTTTCTGTGTTGCGGTGATAACTAATGTGAAGAGAAAAATATTGACAGAGCAGAGATGAGGCCTAAAGACAGAATTTTGAGGATCACCTACAGTTATATTGAAGAAAGTGGAAAATATTTAATAATAAAAGAAAAAAAATCTCTTGAGAGATTGGGAAGACAATACAGTGTACCTAAAAATTAGGAACACAGACTTTTAAGGAAGTTGAGAACCAAGAAAAGACAATTTTGCTGAAGCAATTAGATACTGACTGAAGACAATGAGTATGGAAGTTTCAAAACAACACAGAGGGTTTTGTGCAAATCAATTTAGAGACAAGGTCTTGCTCTGTTGCCCAGGGTGGACTTCAATTCCTGGGCTCAAGCGATCCTCCTGCCTTAGACTCTGAAGAACTGGGACTACAAGCCTGTGGCCTCTTCATCTCTCCCAAGATGTCCTTCAACTAGAGGAGAGAAAGGTGAACTCAGGGCAGATGGAAAGAAAACTTTGGAAGGTTTTGTACCAGTCACTGTATCCTCCAACCTGGGAGGACACAAACCCTTCCGCCACAACCCATTAACAAGAACTAGTCACATGGTCCCACCCAACCAAAAAAGGCACCACAGAGTCAATCCTGCCATTTACTGAAAGTAGAAAGATAGAAATAATTGACAAATACCCCTAATACCTAATAAAATTGTTTTGAAATTTGGTAAAACAATTTTTTTTTTGAGTTGGAGTCTCACTCTGTCACCCAGACTGGAGTGCAGTGGCTGCTCCTGGCCTCCGCAGCCTCGACCTGCTGGGCTCCAGTGATCCTTCCACCTCAGCCTTCCAAGTAGCCGGAATTACAGGCATGTGCTACCACGCCTGGCTGATTTTTTTTTTTTTTAATTTATCAGAGAGATGAGGTCTCGCTGCCCAGGCGGGTCTCGAACCCGTGGGCTCAGGCAATCCACTCACCTCAGCCTCCCAAAGGTGCAGGATTACAGGCTGAGCCACCGAGCCTGGCGGTAAAACAATTTAATACTAAAGTTTTATACAATTCCTTATCAAATTGGTTCAGAATATACAGTGATTGTAAAAAGTAAATAAATGCTAATCTCATTATAAACAACAAGGATTTGATCGTTGACTAACAGCAGAAAATTGGTTAAGATATGAAGGAGGACCCCCCCAATATGGAATCTACTTATAAAAAATTGTGCATTTTTTTTCTTACATGTTTAAACATCAGTCATCTTAAAAGTACTCTCCGTTTGATGCAATATACCTATAGAAACACATTTTCCGCTTGGATGCCTTTTAGTGATTTCTGCCGTTTTTTCTTTCACTTCTTCCACATTGACAAAACGTTTCCCTTTGAAGACAGGAATGAAAATACAACAGTGAATATGCAAGATTCCTGGATCCACAGAGCATATAGCCCATCAGGGGAACCCTGACAATAAATAGGTAAGCAGAATTTCAAAAACTCAAAATAATTATAGATTGTGATAAATGTTGATGGAAATAAATATCTGACAAAGAATAACTGGGATGGTAAGAAAAGTCTTTCTGAGGTGATGTTTGAGTTGAGATCCCTAGACTGTGAAGGAATTAGTCTTACAGAAATCTGGAGGAAGAAAATCCCAGACACAGACATGTGCACAAGTCCTAGCATATTGGAGAAAGAGCAAGGAGGTCTGCATGGCTTGAGCTGTGGGAGGAAGAAAAGAGTGGTGGGAGATAACAAGTTAGAGAGGCAATCAGATGCCAGACCACACAGGGCTTACTTGATGAAGGCAATGGGCTTAGATTTTTATTCTGAAAGGAATAGAAAGTCATCAAAGAGTTTGAAGTAGGGGCTTGACAAGATTTCTTTAACGTTTTTCAAAGACCACACTGGCTTCAGGGTGAAAAGTAGAATAGATGAGGAACAGTTAGTTCTGATTAAGTTTAGATAATGTAGATGGAGAAAAAGTAATCGATTAAACACATTTGGTGAGAGAGTCAACAATTTCCTGCTGGATTACATGTAGAAACAAAGGAAAAGGGAAAACTCAAAGGCTCAGAAAATTAACTCAATAATGAGCCCATTTATGGAAATGGAAAAGACAGGGAAGAAATCAATTGGAACTGTGGTAATTAAGAGTTCTTTGTGGACTTTTGGCAAGATGGCGATGGGGCAACCTGGTCTATAAAACCCTCTGCAAAGGAGAACGCAGAGGGTCTCTGGCTCTCTCCCTGAGGGCTGCAGATCCCAACATCAGCAGCCTGCTTTTCACACGGAGCTTGGCCGTGGCCACTGCTGAGGCATCGCAGCTGTCTGAACAGCCACTGCACCCACAGACACAGCAGCAGCCATGGCCTCCATGGTAGCCATAGCGCATCATGCCACCCATGCCTGAGGCAATCCATGACTTCAGTCCTTGAAGCCCCTGCAGGCAAGATCTGCTGGGATTGCTGCCACCTCTGCTGCCACTGTGATGTCCTGCCGGCCATGGGTCTCCTCCCATGTGCCCTGAAGCAGGCTCCCATCTCCAGCCTCTGCCTGACTCCTGTCCAGCTCCACCCCCTCTGGGGTGAGCAGCTGAGATAGCACTACCTGCTGGCAATTCAAGGTAACAACACTGAAATGGGAGAAACAAGCTTGAAAAACAGAGGCCAGATTTGAATGGTGAACTGAGGGTGATCTGAACTGTCCTTCACAGCAGGCCAGGGGCAACTTATCCTAATTGTGAACTAATTTACCAGCTTGAAAAGATAGCTAGAAATCAGAGCTGAAAGGACATTGGACTAAAACAAAAAGTCTCAGAGTGTGCTCGATTGGTTCTTTAGTTTAATGACTTAATTCTATTCCTACTGTTTTGTTCCTTTTTCTTTTTCTTTTCCTCCTCCTTTTCTTCTCTTTTCTCCTCTCTGTAAACCATATCTTTGTATAGAGGAACAGCACACTAATAAGGTGGTTGGTTAGCTTGTATGTTAGCATCATTGTATGTTTCATTTTGGGGGGGTATGGGAGTTGGTTAGTGTGTAGCCATGGTCTATTTTTTTTATCTGTTTCAGTTTAGGTCTCTCTCTCCATTTGTTGGTACACTCATCTGTTTCCCCCTTACTCCTCTCTCTATCCACCCCCCTCTTCTCCTCACTGTCTGCTCCATTCTCTTCCCTCTGCTAACCACATTTTATTTCAGGGAGTAAACCTATAGCCCCACTGCATGGACAGATTCCAAGGCAGTGGGAAGTGGGTTGCAGATTATCCACACACCTGTCAGCGAACACCAGGACCTGCAGATAGATTTTGAATCACAGCTCCCTCCTTAAGTAAATCTCAAAACTGCAAAAAGGACCACCCACAACCTATGGTGCAACTCCAGAATTGAACAAAGTAAGAGGGCATACATAAAGAACAGGAGATTGAACAAACAGAAGTAAAACCAATCCCTCTACCCCTGAATAACAGAATTAAAGAAGACGGTGACATAGAGGGAAGGAAAAAGCAGGGAGAGGGAAAAATTGCACAAATGAAGAAAAACCAAAAGAAGAATATAGGTCTCACGCAGACCCCTGGGAGATCAGACACTGAGAAAACAGATTCTGGAACACAAACAATGAAGAGCCCCCAGAATGACTGGTCACATGCAACAAACCCAGACATCAAGACATTAATAGAGAGAATTAAAAAAATTGAGGAGAGACAAGAGGAAAATAGGAAGGAGCTGATGTCAGAAATAACAGCAGTAAAGAATACTGTGATGGAAATAAATGACAAACTAATAAGCATGGAAAGTGGAATTGCAAAGCAGAAGAAAGAATCTGAGCTCAAAGACCAAAACACAGAACTAACCCAAACTGTCAAAAGCATAGGAAAGAAGCTCAAAAAGACAGAGAAAACCTTCAAGAGATGAATGATCATGTCAAGAGACTGAACCTAAGAGTAATTGACCTTCCTAAGGAAGAGAGAGAAACAGAGGCCACACTGGAACAAGCATTTCATGAAATCATTCAAGAAAACTTCCCTCCTCTCATCAAGGATGAAAAAATTCAAACACAAGAGATTCAGAGAAACCCTGCAAGACAACAAATGAGAAGACCAACTCACAGACATATAATAATTCTCCTAAACAAAGTAGGTATAAAAGAAAAAATCCTAAAGGCTGCAAGAGAAAAAGGTCAGACTACATACCAGGGAAGACCAATTAGAATAGCAGCAGATTTATCTACAGAAACCCTCCAGGCTAGGAGAGCTTGGAGCCCTATGTTCAAAGTTCTAAAAGATAAACAATTTCAACTGAGAATAACCTACCCAGCCAAACTAAGCTTCATCAGTGAGGAAGAATTGAAATCTTTCCCAGATATCCAATCCTTAAGAACCTACACTGCCACCAGACCACCTCTACAAGAAACACTTAAGAAAGTATTGAACACAGAAGAAAAGGAAAAAAGAACAACAACGTACAGGCAAAAGATTAAAAACACACATGATCCATCTCTAAAACCAAAAGAAAGACAACATACAAACAGGAAGAACAACAGCTCTGTAAGAACATTATGATAGGGATCAACTCTCACATTTCGATAATTAGTTTGAATGTGAACAGACTAAATGCACCACTGAAAAGACATAGAATGGCAAAATAGATAAAATATCACCAGGCAACAATCTATTGCCTTCAAGAGACTAACCCCGCTAGAAAGGACACACACAGACTCAAAGTAAGAGAATGGAAAAAAACTTTCAGGCAAATGGGACACAAAAGAAAGGCAGAGTTGTGATCTTAATCTCAGACAAAATACCCTTTAAGTTATCAAAAATTTAAAAAGATACAGAAGGCCACCACATAATGATAAAAGGTTTAATCCATCAACAAGAAATATCCATCCTAAACATATATGCACCAAACATAGGAGCGCCAACTTTCATAAAGCAGCTCCTAGGTAAACTAAAAAAAGATATTGACTCCAATACCATCATAGCTGGGGACTTCAATATCCCACTCACAACCCTGGACAGATCATCAGGACAAAAAAAACAGCAACAAGATCCAAACCTCAATGTGACTCTTGATCAAATGGACTTAATTGATACCTAAAGAACCCTCCATCCAAAGACCACAGAATACACGTTCTACCCATCACTTCATGGAACATACTCTAAGATTGACCACATACTTGGCCATAAATCAAGCATAAGTAAATTTAAAAGGACTGAAATTTTACCATGCACCTTCTCGGAACACAGTGGAATAAAAATAATCATTAACACCATCAAGGTCCCCCCAAAACCCACAAAGACATGGACACTAAACAGCATGATGCTAAACAACTCCTGGCTCAATGATGAAATCAAAACAGATATTAAAAGATACCTGGAAACAAATGAAAATGAAGAAACATCTTACCAAAATCTCTGGGACGCCATGAAAGCTGTAGTAAGAGGGGAATTTATATCCCTACAAACGCACATGAAGAAAGTGGAAGGATCACAAATTAACAGCCCAAGAAGCCACCTAAAAAAGCTGGAAAAGCAAGACCACAAAAACCTTAATTTCAGCAGAAGAATCCAGATCACCAAAACAAAAGCCCAAATCCAGGACACAAAAGACAAAAAGATCATACAAAAAAATCAATGAAACAAAAAGCTGGTTCTTCGAAAGGATAAACAAGATCTATGGTCCCCTAGCTAGACTGACCAAGAAAAAGAGATAAAAAGCCCAAATAAACACAGTCAGAAACACAAAAGATGAAGTCACATCTGATACTGAAGAAATACAAAAGATCATTAGAGACTATTATGTACACTTGCATGGAAACAAACTTGAAAACCTTTCAGAAATGGAGGACTTTCTGTCATCACACAACCTGCCTAGGTTGACACAAGAAGAAATTGAGACCCTAAATAGACCAATAACAATCAAGGAAATGACTACGTAATAAAAAAAAACTACCTACCAAAAAAAAGCCCTGGACCAGATGGTTTTCCAGCAGAATTCTACAAGACATTTAATGAGGAGCTTATACCAATCCTACTGAAGGTATTCCAGGCGATTGAGAAAGACAGAACTCTCCCCAAATCATTTTATGAAGCTAACATCACATTGATACCCAAGCAGGTAAAGACCCAACAAAAAAAGAGAACTACAGGCCAGTATCTTTGATGAACATAGATGCTAAAATTCTCAACAAGATCCCAGCAAACCAGATTCAACAACACATCTCAAAAATCATCCATCATGACCAAGTGGGCTTCATCCCTGAGATGCAAGGCTGGTTCAACATTCATAAAACCATAAATGTAATTAAATACAACAACAGATGTCAAAACAAAAACCACATGATTATATCACTAGATGGAGAAAAAGTTTTGATAAAATCCAGCACCCCCTCTTGATAAAAACCCTCGAACATCTAGGCATTTGGGGAACATACCTCAAAATAGTAAAAGACATCTACCAGAAACCCACAACCAGCATACTCCTAAACAGACAAAAACTGGAAATATTTCCCCTGAAAACTGGAACAAGACAAGGATGCCCACTCTCACCCCTCCTGTTCAATATAGTATTGGAAGTCCTGGCTAGGGCAATCAGAGAAGAGAAGGCATTCAGGGGCATTCAAATAGGAAAAGAGGAAGTCAAGCTATCTCTCTTTGCAGATGACATGATCATGTACCTTGAAAACCCGAGAGAATCTGTCAAAAACCTCCTTACACTGATAAAGGACGTTGGCAAAGTCTCGGGATATAAAATAAATGTGCAAAAGGCAATTGTATTTCTTTACACCAATAATAAACAAACAGAAATCCAAATAAAAAGCATAATTCCATTCACAATAGCCACAGAAAAAATGAAATACTTTGGCATCTTCCTAACCAGAAATGTGAAAGACCTTTACAATGAAAACTACAAAACACTGCTCAAAGAAATCAAAGATGACACAAACAAGTGGAAAAATTATCCCATGCTCATGGATTGGAAGAATCAACATTGTGAAGATGTCCATCCTACCTAAGGCAATCTACAGATTTAATGCAATACCCATCAAATTACCAGCAGCATTCTTCTCAGACCTAGAAAAAACACCACAGGAATTCATATGAAAACACAAACGACCAAGAATAGATAGAACAATCCTCAGTGAAAAAAAACAAAGCAGGTGGTATCATATTACCAGACTTCAAATTTTACTATAAAGCTGCAATAATCAAAACAGCTTGGTATTGGTACAGGAACAGGCATATAGATCAATGGAATAGAATTGAGATTCTAGAAGCAAAACCTCAATTTCTCAACCAACTCATCTTTGACAAAGCCTCTACCAACTACCATTGGGGAGAGGAGAATCTATTCAGTAAATGGTACTAGGAAAACTGGCCTACCACATGCAGAAGATTGAAACAGGACCCCTATCTATCCCCATACACAAAAATTAACTCCAAATGGATCAGAGACCTAAATGTAAAACCTCAAACCATAAGAACCTTAGAAAATGAAGGACATACCCTCATGGAAATTGAAACTGGCATCCAATTCCTGAACAAACTCTGAAACTCACAGGCCATAAGAGATAAGATAGACAAGTGGGACCTCATTAAACTGACAAGCTTCTGCAAAGCCAAAGAAACCATCAAGAGAGCAGGGAGACAGCCTACAGACTGGGAAAAAGTATTTGCCAATTCCAGATCTGACAAAGGTTTAACATCTTGGATCTACAAGGAACTCAAATGTGCTGAAAAGAAAAAAACAAACAACCCCATTATAAAATGGGCAAAAGATGTGAACAGACACTTCTCAAAGGAAGACATCCGAGCAGCCAACAGACACATGAAAAAATGTTCAGCCTCACTAATCATCAGGGAGATGCAAATCAAAACCACACTGAGATACCACCTAACTCTGGTCAGAATGGCAATTTTCAATAACAAAAATAACAGTTGCTGGAGAGGGTGTGGCAAAAAGAGAATACTTCTACACTGTTGGTGGGAGTGCAAACTAGTGCAACCTCTGTGGAAAATAGTATGGCGATTCCTAAAAGCTCTAAATATTGACCTCCCATATGACCCCGCAATCCCCCTACTGAAACTATACCCTGAAGAACTCAAATCACTCTATAAAAAAGATACCTGTACCTGTATGTTTATCACAGCATTGTTCACAATAGCAAGAACCTGGAAGTAACCATGCTGTCCATCAAAAGAGGACTGGATTTTAAAAATGTGCTACATATACATGATGGAATACTACACAGTCATAAAAAAGAACAAAATCATGAATTTTGCAGTAACCTGGATGGAACTAGAGTCTATAATACTGAGTGATCTCTCACAGAAACAAAAGATTTGAGTATCACGTGTTCTCACTCATATAGTGGACCTTGAACATCCAACATAATACTATAAGAAAATGACTGACAGTCGCGGGAAACTATGGTGGGGGAGGGGAAGGGAACTGGGAATAACGGTAGTAAATATCTGTCTTGGTACGGGGAGACACCTCTTATCAACAAGGGTGCCTGAACGAAGCATATTTGTATACCTAACCCTTAATTGTACCCCACAATATCATAATAAAAAATATTTATCAAAAAAAAGAGTTCTTTGTGGAATATGTTAAATTCGATATGCTTCTTAAATATCCAAGAGGGGGTGTCATGTATTCTGGAAGTTTCAAATCAATATCAACCTAACATTTATTAAGCACTTAGGTGAAAGGCACTATGCTTACTTTTTTTTTTTTTTTTTTGAGTTCGAGTCTCACTCTGTCACCCAGACTGGAGTGCAGTGGCCACTCCCGGCCACCGCAGCCTCGACCTGCTGGGCTCCGGCAATCCTTCCGCCTCAGCCTTCCGAGTAGCCGGAATTACAGGCATGCGCTACCAAGCCCGGCTGACTTTTTGATTTATTGTAGAGATGAGGTCTCGCTGCCGAGGCGGGTCTCGAAGCCGCGGGTTCAGGCGATCCACTCACCTCAGCCTCCCAAATGCGCGGGATTACAGGCTGAGCCACCGAGCCTGGCATGCTTACTATTTATATGTGTAGCAGGGTCATACATTTGTCATACTAGAATTTCTTTATTTTGTCTTCAACTACTCTTGCCTTCAGCTTTAATTTCCTACATCTTAGTAGAAAAAAATATTAGCTAAATGTCAAATTGTGTTTAAATTTAATCCAGGTCAATATTGTTAAGAGTCTAATATTCTTTTCTCTACAAAAAAAATTACTCAATCTTTCATCCCTACCTCTGTTCCTCAGGATGGTGTCCTCTTGTGTGGGGTAAGCTGGGGAAGCTTATACAGCCTCATGGCATCGGGAAAGAGTCAGAGGAACAGTCTTGTGCATGATGTTCTTTGCGTCTTCAAGTTTTTAGTGCAATATTGTTTATCTACTTGGATGTTACTTACCCTGGTAATATTTAAGGCTGAAGTTTAAGACTGTTACAGCCATGATTCAGGTTTTTTTAGCCTTAGTCATGGTCTGGTGATGATCCCTGGCTGTCTAGACCCCATGTTATCTTCCACTGGTCCAGCTACTGCTCTAAATCTGACTGTGCGGCCCATTTGGTCCAAGTCTCTTCTAAAATACTTGCCGCTAGGCCTCTTGTCTTTCTACAGTGACTTCCTCTATCCCTCCAGCTTAATGGTCAGTAACTCAGGATCAGTCTACACCATGTAGAATCAAAGGCAGCCCAGAAAAGCTGTATGTATCTCCTGGCCTTCCTCTGCCCAACCATAGTTCATTTTTATGTAACTGGGCTCCAAATTGGGATCCGGCAGCCAGCATGTTTGTTTCCTCCCACAGTCTCAAATATGAAGTGGAAGGTTGACAGAGTGCTTCTCTATTTCTGTGTGATCTCTCACTTAATTAAAGAATGTCCACCTCTAGACCAGAGGCAACATCCAAAGGGAAAAATGCAGAGAGACATCTGCTGCCCTTGCTCTCTCATTCAGTCTCTCACTCTTTTCTTCTTTCCATAAATCCCCTGGTTAGAAAAGGAGTCGGTTTCAGCCCAGAGAAGTCCTGGTGGTCAAAGGCAAAAACGATTATATTTTTCCACCACTGGAGAATTGCTGAGCTGAGTTCTCCAAGCTTACAAAGCTATTGTCTTGTAAATCTAAAATTTACATGTCAGAGGCAGAATTTTAATTTCTCCTTTCTGTTTTCATTCCTAATACAGCAAATTTTAAATTCATCCTTATTAAGAGGGAGGCCTCCTTAAAACAAAGGTACAAGACATGAACTTAGAAAGGCAATAAAGGCAATAGTATCATTAATTTTAAAAATATTACTCAAAATGTATTTATTATCTGATTTACATCAATTTTCACATCAAATTTCTCAGATAGATATTATTATTACAATAATTTTAAAGATGAGGAAATCGAAGCTTATGAAAGTTAGGTAACACAGTTTATGGAAATCTCCTATTGGGACTCTAACCAATCTATGAAGCTCATGCTGAAATGCATTTTCTTGAAATTTTTATAGGTAATCCTTGTAAAGGCAGGAAAACAAAAGTCAATTATCCAAACACAATACATAGTACAGATAAATATAAAAAACTACATGTGCTTCATAGTGTTCAAGTATATACAGCAATAAGTTCTAGTCACTAGGTTTCTGTGATCAATAAAGATGGCATCGCCCAAAGGTTGAGAGTCCAGATTCTTGAACCAGAATACCTAGTTTTTTGTAGAATTTGTTTTTTAAATCCTGTTATCCTCTTAGCTATCACCTCTCCTGTGTCTCATTCCCCCCATCCTAAGCAACCACTAATTTACTTTCTGTATCTATAGATTTGCCTATTTTGGACAGTTCCTATGAATAAGATTATATACGATACGGTCTTCTGTTATTAGCTTCATTTATTTGACATAGTGTTTTTCAAGTTTCAGTCGCACTGCAGTATGTGCCAGCACTTCACCATGTTTTGTGGTTGAATAACATTCCATTGTGTGTGTGTGTGTGTGTGTGTGTGTGTGTGTGTGTGTGTGTGTGTGTGTGTGTGTATTACATTTTGCTTATTCATTCATCTGACGATGGGCATTTATGTTATTTCCACCTTTTTATTTTTATGGATAATGCTGCTATGAACATTAGTATACAAGTATTTGTGTGGACAAATGTCTTCATTTGTCTTGGGTATATACCTAGGAGTGGAATGACTAGGTTATTTGGTAACTCTTGTTTATCCAGATTATCTGATTTTTCATCCTGGTTTGGTTGTTGCTTGTTCTGTTATCTTGGGAAAGTTATGCCTTGTTTATCTATAAATAGAACCAACAACATCTCATATAATTGTTTTAAAGATTAAATAAGTTATTATTTGAAAGGCTCATAATATATTTATAAACACCATATAAGTGGTTCTTTTTTTAAAAAAAAAAATCCTTTTTCAGATCCTCTTTCTTGAGGATTATGCGAAAAACCCTAAACGGAATGACAGAAGGAAACCTCTCAGATGTGGTCAGGTCTGGACAAGTCTTCCCGTGCTGTCTCAGCCACCGATAGTTCTCAGTTTCCCGTGATGTTCAACTTCACACTGTTCCTGTGTTTGAATTGTTGCTCGATGCCTTCAGTTCCTTACAGGAATTTATAAATATTTGTTATTCCTTGCACTGGCAAAAGTTCAGAACCCATCTAAATAAAAGTTTTGCCAGGCTTCGTTTCCCTGCAATATAATTTGCCAACAGATGGCTTCCTGCTCCCTGGTAAACCCTGGCGAAGGTTTTTATGTATATACTTGGCCCTTTACTGTTAGACCTAGCGTCCTATCCTATGGGTGTCTGTCACATGGCCCTCAAGTAATCAGTTTCATTCTGGTCACAATCTCTTGCGTGTTGGGTCCAAGCTGTACAGATCCCACCGTGATGCTGTGATGCAGTACCAGGACTCTTCCTGGGTAACTATTACACCTTTCATCAGTAACATTTCTGATGAACCCAGTCACGCTTACCACCATGCAGGCTACGTTGATAGTAAGCTCCCAAATCCTGAGATGCTCTGTGGTAACAACTTGACCCAGACAATTTTGGATCTCAGCTTTTTATCACTATAAAAACAGCTAGCTTGGCATTAAGACAAAATGTTTAGAGACAACTGTCTAGCAATACATCAAATCGTTCTTAAGCAAAGAAGACAAAGGGACCTGTATTTACTGAGACCTTACTGCGTGGCAGGCACTAGTTGCTTCAAAGAACATTTTGGACCAGGTCAAATTTGGAGCATGGCATGAGGTCCACTCTGTGTTCTAGATAGCACAACTTCCTCTTACAGAATGTTCCAAGAGTTTTTTGACCATGATAGAATGGTGTGTGTGTGTGTGTGTGTGTGTGTGTGTGTGTGTGTGTGTGTGTGTGTGTGTTTGAATCGGGGTCTCATTCTGTTGTGCAGGCTGGAGTGCAGTGGCACTATTGCAGCTCACCACAACCTAAACTTCCTGGGCTTAGGCAATCCTTCTACCTTGGCCTCCCAAGTATCTGGGCCTATGGGTGTGTGCCAACACATCCAGCTAATTTTTTTATTTATTGTAGAGACAAGAACTCGCTATGTTTCCCAGACTGATCTCAAACTCCTGAGCTCAAGCAATTCTCTCACTTCAGCCTCCCAAAGTGCTGGGATTACAGACTGAGCCATTGCACCTGGCTCATGGAATGTTTTGAAACACCAGAATAGATGCCCAGACACACACCTTGTTTGCATGCTCCTAGGGTATCTGTAGAAGAGCGAGCTCAAACCTGGTGCACCTATTGTATTTAGTATCCACACACCAACCTAAGGAACTGGGATCCCCTGAGGAAGGCTGGCCTGTGGGGACCTCAGAGCCTACAGGAGAAGGTTGGGAAGAGCAAACCTCAGCTGGTAACTTGCCAAAGTGTCAAAGGGAGAGGTGGACTATGGGAGCAGGAGCCTATGATTGACCCTCCCTGATACTACTCCCTTCCCTCTAAGCATCCATGCGCTATGAAAAGAGAAGACTGGGATGTCAGTGACTGATCTGCTCCTGGGAGCCCAACTGTTCTTCTGTAAGAAACATCTCTGATCACGAGATTTTGAAGCAATTTTCCTACTGGCCAGAGAAGGAGAAGTACAAGAGATCAGCAGTCTCAGGATGAGATAGGACATGAGAACAAAAGGGCTCACCACGGGACTTCCCAGGCAGAAAATTTAACAGGAGGGGCTTCCACCAAAAGACTGAATTTTCTACTAGTTAATCAGGAGTGGATCCAATACCTTGAGATCTGGGATACTATTGTGTATGTAAAATATGTATATGTTCTGGCAGGTAAAGCCTGAGGCTGTATGTGTTATGTGTGTTTAATCTTCACAATTAATTTTACAGAAGAAACTTGAGACTGGAAAGGTAATTTACCTAAGTGCATGGAGATATCAAGAGACAGAACCACAAATCAAAAGCAGAGCTATCTAGCTGGGCACAGTGGCTCACACCTATAATCCCAGCACTTTGGGAGGCAGAGGCAAGAGGATAGTCTGAGCCCAGGGATTCAAGACCAGGCTGGGCAATGTGACAAGACTTTGCCTCTACAATTTAAAAAATATATATACACAGAAAGAGCTGTCTGATTTCAAAAGCCAGGGTCTTTGCCCCTATACTTTAAAACTTCTCAAGATATGGAAGACCAATGGAGCATAACCAATAAACATTTATAATGCTTCAAATAATAATGTCAAAAAGCACTATAAATCAAGAATTGCCATATGCTATTTGATATGCCTGTGCAACCGTATGATTCACTGAGACATTTGTCAGTATCTTGATTTTTTTTCCTACTGTGTTTTCATCAGTGAAAGCATAATGTCCGAGCTGTGTGCCCTAAAGGTCTAGATTTGCCTTATCCCCAGAGTGAGAGTTAATAGGACTCATTGCAAAAACATGAGCCAATGAGAGGATGAAACTGGACTGCCCCAAAGAGGATGAAAATGGAGGCTTTGATAGAGTGGTCCAGCCCTGGAGGTGATTCCACAAATGGAAACATGGGGAGGATTATAGGTTCCTTAAAGTACTTGGAGTCAGCATTCTGGAAGCAATGAGTACTATATTCAGGTGTGTGAATACAGATGAGAAGTGGCCATTAATTGCTGTCTTGAGCATTTTTTGTAAGACATTGTAACTAAGCAGTTAACAAAGAGGTATTTTGAGGAAATAATATAAGCCCACCTAAGGAGACCATCTCCAGTGTGTGGCAAAGAATCAGTGCTCAACCGTGTCAAGCATGTGGAAGACTGATCTGCCATCTGTGTTTGTGTAGGTGGTATATAAAACCGCCCTGTCTATAGTTCCCAAATGAAACAAGGAGGAAAGGAGGAAACGGCCATCCCTATGAACCAAAAACCAGGTTCTCCCCAATTTTCCTAGGAATCGTATGTAAGCCCCAGGAATTTTGTAAGTTCCAGTGTGAATAACACTAGTTAATAACCGGTATTGGACTTATCATTGACCCTGATAAATTTGGCAATGGCTATATTCAGAGAAAACTAGGAGGGGGTCCCAACACAACAGAATTATTTTTTGGAGGTCAGTTCCTTTACAGGCTTCTCCTGTTAGATTAGTGTCCTAGGAACCCATCAGCACTAGTGTACCAGCTGGTGTTATTGTGAGAGGCTGTGTAAGGCTTCAGTGAATTTTTTTTTAGAGACTCAGTGCATTTGCCCATTTCATGATGGGTGATTTATGAGCACACCTGCCCACACCACAGTGAGTATTCAGCAGTTTTTGACCCAAAACGGCATGACCCCTGAACCCCACCCTCCCTATTCACCCAATCTTGCCCTAAGGAATTTGTTTTGTTTCCCTGGATGAAAAAATTCCTCAAAGGAAAATGTTCTGCCAATGTGAAAGAGGTAGAACAAAAAAAGGACTAAATGGCATCAAAATCGATGAGTTCCATAACTGTCTTGAGCAGTAGAAAAAGCATCTCTATAGGTGTATTGCACCACAGAGTACTTTAGAGGTGACTGAAGTTTAAACATGTTAAGAATAAATACACAATTTTTTATAAATAAAAACTTTGGTTGACCATTTGATCTGGAGGAACAAATTGGGAGTATGCTATAAGTAGCCCAAGCTCCAAAAGATAATTCCAGGATTGGGAGGTTTCCCCTTCATATAGCAGAATTCATTCTTTAAAAAATACCTATTGACATTCAGTTAGATATAAGACATAATAGGGTTGTTCATACACAGGCATGTCTTAAAATTTAGTTTGATAAATAGAGCATATGTTGATAGAGTTGCCTTGCACTACGTTTCAAGAAAGGGTTATGGATAATAAATGCTATAAGGATTTGGGTTGGAACTAATAGATGGTGTAATGGAAAGTTCACTAAATAATGAGTTAAAAGACATCTATACTGACATGAGCTTAGCTTCTTCTAATTCCTTAATACCTCAAGATTCTTAATTGTTCTGGACCTCAGATTTGTCATTGAGAAACTGTTCTTTACTCACAGAACTTTTTTAAAAATTTTATTATAAAGATGTGGGGTACAATTCAGGGTTAGGTATACAAACATTGACCAGGCAGGTACCCCTGTTAATGAGGTATGCCCCTCCTCCCCTGGCAGTTTTCCTCAACTGCCCCCCGCCCCCCACCAACAGTTTCTCATTACTACCAACCACTTTCTCAGAGCATTATAATTGTTCAAGTTCCTCTTATGAGTGAGAACATATGGAACTCTGTTCTTTGTTTCTGTGACAAATCACTGAGTATGATTGACTCCAAATCCATCCAGGTTGTTGCAAAGTCCATATATTTGTCCTTCTTTATGGCTGCATAATATTCCATTGTGTATATGTACCACATTTTTTTAATCCAGTCTAGCTTCAATGGGCAACATGATTGGTTCCATGTTTTCGCTATTGTGAATAGAGCTGCAACAAACATACATGTGCAGGTAACATCTTTGTAGAATAATTTGAGCTCCCCTGGGTATATTCCCAATAGGGAAATTGCTGGGTCATATGGAAGGTCAATTTCTAGTTCTTTCAGAAATTGCCAGACGATTTTCCAGAGAGATTGTACAAGTCTGCATTCCCACCAGCAGTGTAGAAGCGTTCCTTTACCTCCACATCCTTGCCAGCATCTATTGTTTGTGCTTTTAATCATGGTCATTCTTACAGGGATTAGGTGGTATCTCAGTGTGGTTTTGATTTGCATTTCTCTGATGATGAGTGAGGTTGAGCACTTTTTCATGTGTCTGTTGGCTGCTCGTATATCTTCTTTTGAAAAATGTCTCTTCATGTCCTTTGCCCACTTTTTAAAGGGGCTGTTTGTTTTCCTTTCAGCGTGTTTGCGTTCCTTGTAGATCCTAGATGTTAGGCCTTGGTCAGATATACAGTTGTCAAATATTTTTTCCCATTCTGTGGACTGTCTCCCTGTTCTCTTGATGGTTTCTTTTGCTTTGCAGAAGTTTGTTAATTTGATGAGGTCCTATTTCTCTATCTTATTTCTTAAGGTATTGGCCTTTTGGAATTGGTTCCCAGTTCCAATTTCCATAAGGGTGTCTCCTGCATTTCCTAAGATTCTTATAGTTTGAGGTTTTACGTTTAGGTCTTTGATCATTTAGTGTTAATTTTTGTGTATGGTGATAGGTAGGGGTCCTGTTTCAATCTTCTGCATGTGGTCAGCCAGAATTCCCAGCACCATTTTCTGAAAAGATTCTCCTCTCCCCAGTGGTTGCTGTTGACGGCTTTGCCAAAGAAGAGTTGGTTGAAGAATTGAGGCTTTGCTTCCAGAATCTCTATCCTGTTCCATTGATCTATGTGCCTGTTTTTATACCAGTACCAGGCTGTTTTGATCACTGTAGCCTTATAGTAGAGTTTGAAATTTGGAAGTGTGATACCTCCTGCTTTGTTTCTCTTGTTAAGGATTGTTTTGACTATTCATAGTCGTTTATGTTTCCATATGAATTTCTGTATTGTCATTTCCAGATCTGAGAAGAATGATGTTGGTAACTTAAAGGGTATTGCATTGAATCTGTAGATTGCCTTTGGTAGGATGGACATCTTCACAATGTTGATTCTTCCTATTCATGAGCATGAGATATTTTTCCATTTGTTTGTGTTTTCTTGGATTTCTTTGAGCAGTGTTTTGTAATTCTCATTGTAAAGGTCTTTCCCTTCTCTGGTTAGAAAGGCGCTGAGGTATTTCATTTTTTGTGTGGCTATTGTGAATGGGATTTTGCTTTTTATTTGGGTCTCTCTCTGCTTGTTGTTGGTATATAGGAATGCAAATGACTTTTGCATGTTTATTTTGTTCCCTGAGACTTTGCCAAAGTCCTTTATCAGTGCAAGCAGGTTTTTGACAGATCCTCTTGGATTTCCAAGGTATAGGATCATATCATCAGCAAAGAGGAATAACTTGGCTTCCTCTTTTCCTATTTGGATACCCCTGATTTCCTTCTCTTGTCTAATTGCCTGGGCTAGGACTCCCAACACAATATTGAACAAGAGGGGTGAGAGTGGGCAGACTTGTTTCATTCTAGTTTTCAGGGGAAATGTTTTTAGTTTCTGTCCATTTAGCAATATGTTAGCTGTGGGTTTGTTGTAAATGGCACTTATTATTTTGAAATATGTTCCTTCTATACCTAGGTGTTTGAGGGTTTTTATGAAGAAGAGATGCTGGATTTTATCAAAAGCTTTTTCTGCTTTATCTAATGAGATAATCATGTGGTTCTTGTTTTTACATCTGTTGATGTATTTAATTACATTTATTGTCTTGCGAATGTTGAACCAGCCCTGCATCCTGGGGATGAAGCCTACTTGCTCATGGTGGATGATTTTTGAGATGTGTTGTTGGATTTGGTTTGCTAGAATCTTGCTGAGGTTTTTTTCATCTATGTTCATAAGGGATATCAGCCTGTAGTTCTCTTTCTTTGTTGCATCTTTACCCGGTTTGGGTATCAGTGCAATGTCAGCTTCGTAAAATGATTTGGGGAGAATTCCATCTTTCTCAATTGCCTGTGATACTTTCAATAGGATTGGCATCAGCTCTTCCTTGTACATTTTTTAGAATTCTGCTGGAAAGTCATCCAGTCCAGGGCTTTTTTTCGTAGGTAGTCTTCATATGACAGAGTCAGTTTCCTGGGTTGTTATTGGTCTATTTAGTGTTTCAAGGTCTTCTTGTTTCAACTTGGGTAGGTTATGTGATGTCAGAAAGTCCTTCATTTTATCTAGATTATCGAGTTTGTTTCCATATAGATGTACATAGTAATCTCTGATAATCTTTTGTATTTCTTTAGGGTCAGTCGTGATTTGATCTTTTGTATTTCTGATTGTGTTTATTTGGTCTTTTTCTCTCTTTTTCTTGGTCATTCTGGCTAGGGGCCTATCAATCTTGCTAATTCTTCTAAAGAACCAACTTTTTGTTTTGTTGATGTTTTCTATGATATTTTTGTCTTCTATTTCCCATATTTGGGCTCTTATTTTTGTGATTTGGGTTATTTTGCTAAAGTTTAGTTTTGGTGGTCTTCTCTTTCCAGCTCCCTTAGGTGATTTATTAGGCTCTCCATTTGTGACTTTTCCATTTTCTTGATGTGTGCTTGTAGAGATATAAATTCCCCTCTTAAAACTGATTTCATGGCATCCCAGAGGTTTTAGTAAGATGTTTCTTCATTTTCATTTGTTTCCAGGAATCTTTCAGTTTCTTCTTTGATTTCAGTGTTGACCCAGTCGTTGTTCAGCATCATGCTGTTTACTGTCCATGTCTTTGTGGGCTTTGGGGAAATTTTGTTGGTGTTGATATTTATTTTTATTCCCTTGTGGTCTGAAAAGGTGTATGGCAAGATTTCAGTCTTATTAAATTTGTTTACGTTTGATTTATGGCCAATGATGTGATTGATCTTGGAGTACATTCCATGTGGCCATGAGTAGAATGTATATTCTGTGGTCACTGGGTGGAGTGTTCTGTAGGTATCAATTAAGTTACTCACAGGACTTTTAACATGATGTGTGCAAAAACATTTACAAACCATAAAGTACAAACCATAAAGAACTATAACAGCAAATGAAAGACTTTAGAGTTTCACCTGTTTTCATGAGTGTCATATCATGAGTTATGTTAGCTATGGTTTCAACTTTAATTTAATTCAATTTTATGTGTCAACATGAATTGACAAATGTGGGTGGGCTTCAGCCAATCAGTTGAAGTCTAAGAGAAAAGACTGAGCTTTTGCCTTCCTTAGGGAGAAGTCTGCCTCCAGACTACATCAGACTCAAAACTGTGAAATAAATTCTGCTAGAATGTTCAGTCTACTCACCAGACCTCCAAATATTATACTTGCTGACCCCCACAACTGTATAATCCAATTCCCTGAAATCTCTCTTTCTCTCTCTGTCTCTTTCTCTCTGTCACTGGCTCACTTGTTCTAGCTCTCACTCTTGCTCTCTATCTCTCTCTCTCTCCAACCAACAGTATGTATAACTATATATGCACACATATGTATATGTGTATTCATATATACATCCTATTCTTTCTATGTCTCTGGAGAACCCTAGCACAGTAGCTGAACTAACAGCTTATTTGACAAGAAAAAAGTGAAAAGAAATCAAAAGGACTTCAGAAAAATATGATTTTGCCCTCAATATTTTTTCTGTTGGTAAATTTCTGAGTATTTATGAAGTAGCACATAATAGAGCATGATATACTCATGTGGAAAATATGATGACACACGACTATTCACTATTGTTTGGTACAGTTGATTTGCCCCTTGCGTTCTGAGTGTGTGTTACTGCTCAAGGTGTTTGCATCAGAATACCTCCCTCCTCACTCACTCCTTGTCCAAATGGACTGCAGCACTTTCTTTAAGCCACAGTTCAATGACCCTGAAATGACCAATTAGGCTGAAATGCCCAATTTCTCTAGCTGAAAGTGGTCACTACCTCTTCTGAGCTCGATTCCTCTTATACTATTCACCACTCCATGTCCTGAATTACAGTTATGTGTGTGTTTGTGTTGTTTCCACCTCTATAAACAACAATCTTTCTGAGGATAGCAGTTACTGATAAATCATAGTTTTTATCAGAGTCTTTGCTGAAGATGTCTTGATAGATACACGCTAGATGAATACATCTTTGTGGGTCATTTCAGTCTTCAGAGGTTAAGCTTTTTCTTTAATTTGTGCTATAACAAATTCTATATGTAATTTCTAACATAGTGACTGTACTCTTTTATACATGGCAATGGTCTGGTGGAGAATATTTATTAGATAGTAAAAGGACGATAAACTGCAGCATTCAGCTTTAGCTATCTAAAGAATGGTTTGAAAATTGGCTTAAAATTAAATTTTAAATTAAGGAATAATATGAACAGAAGTGGTAAACACAGACTTTGCAGTGTACACTTTTGACTGCACAGTAACCAAGGTATTTCCTTGTTCTTACATGAAATGTTATTGCTATTAGTCAGTGATATAAATGAACTACTAAATATGTAACAGAAGCAAAGTATCTGTGTACCCATCAAGTTTTTTTGTTTTGTTTTGTTTTTTGAGTTGGAGTCTCACTCAGTCTCCCAGGCTGGAGTGCTGTGGCACCCTTATGGCCATCCCAGTATCGGCCTGCTGGGTTCCGGCAATCCTTCTGCTTCAGCCTTCCAAGTAGCCAGAACTACAGGCATGCGCTACCATGCCTGGCTAATTTTTTATTTATTGTTGAGACAAGGTCTCTCCAAGTTGCCTGGGCTGGTCTTAAACCCACGGGCTCAGGCAATCCACTTGCCCTGGCCTCCCAAAGTGCTGGGATTACAGGCTGAGCCACCGAGCCTGCCTATCCCATCAAATATTTTACTTTCAAAAAGATTTCTGTGCCCTCAGTGAACAGTGTGTACTTTTCATCTAAATTCAAAACACTTTAGTAACGTCACAATATGTGAATAGACAGTGGCATGAAGAGAACGACATCTCAGGGATTAAAAACAGAGCTAGGATCTACTTAGGATACCAGAGTTTTAAAATTCCAGTGTAGCATGTTTGACAACTAATATTTTTTTGTACATCTGGGAGAAAATCCAAGATGGCATGCTTGGAGAAGAGAGATTTGTTCTTGAGTTCTATTCAACTAGTTTCATATTTGTTTTTGTTTTAGATTGAAAAATATACTTTATTTAGAAGGTAAATTTGAGAGAGACAGAGAGAGACCACACAGAGATTTACCTCCCCACTGTAGGGGAGGAGGCCAAAGCCAGATAACATGGCATTTATAGCTCAAAGCCATGTGGACACACCAGAGTTTAAAAAACCAATGACCCAGTTTCATATTTGAATGCACCTAAAAGTTTCTAAGACCAGAATTACTCTAGAAGACAAGAACAGTAATCCACAGTATATTCAGTTCATTGAGCCAATATGTTTTGGTTGATGACATGTACTGTGTTGAATGCTGAGGACCCATCCATGAAGAAACAATTCTCATATCCTCAAGAAGACCAGTGCCTCCTGGGAGGGGGTGGACACACGCACCAAACCAACTGGTCAGACTTGATTGTTACTTAATGTTATTTTTGTTTTGTGCTGCTGTTGACTCACCATGGTAAAATAAATGTTCTTCTTTCTTGTCTTGCTTCTGGAAAGGTGAAGCTTACTCTCTCTTTGTATTGCAATTGTCCCTGCCCCATTCAACAAACACACACCAAACCCTTCAGAGAAAATGCTAAACTATTTGGGATTCTGGCCCAATAAGGAAAATTATAATCTCTCATCTCAGAAAGGGAGTGGATAGAAGTTACTGCATGAAATTGAACAGGGAGATGACTGGACCCTAGAGATGATATCCTGAGTAGGGTCTTACTCTCACTCAGAATTCCAACAGGCCCTCAACTCTGGGAAATCAATGATCCCCCAATCTGTTTCTCCTCCCAGGCCTCATAGAGGGCTATACCTTACATGCTCCTATTCTAGGAGAGGATTCCCATTCTAGGATTTGGAACTTGCCTTCCTGGTCTCAAATTTTCTCTATGGGTAATACCTCAAGTGGTTTACAACCTAAATTGGAAATCTTCATCTTTCTTCTTTGGCTGTTTACCATAAAAAGTTTTTCTTATTAATTATTTGTGGCAAAAATAAAACTACTAATTTTTTTAAAAGTATGCCTGTAGGTGGCCAAACTTCTGAGAAGAAATGCATGTAAGTGGCTGGTGACTCCATATTGCTGTGGCCTCGCTAGCCTTGAAAAAGATTCCAAAGGAAGAATTGAACTTGGGAGGAGGGTACTTCAAAAGCAATAGAGCAGCTTGCCTTCAAATAGGCCACATGAGCTTGAGCAATGGGCATGACAATTAGGCAACTAGAATGAACTAAAGCCAAGAATCCTTTCCTCAGCCAGGTGTGGTGGCTTATGCCTGTAATTCTAACATTTTGGGTGGCTGAGGAGGGAGGATTGTTTGAACCCAGTGGTTCAAGATCAGTCTAGGTAACATAGTGAGACCTTGTGTCTACAAGAAATTAGCCAAGCATGGTGATGCAGTTTCAGCTATTGAGGAGGCTGAGGCATAAGGATTGCTTGAGCCCAGGAGGTTGAGGTTATGATGAGCTGTCATCACCCACGGCACTCTAGCCTGGGCAACAACAACAGAAAAAGAATCCTTCCCTCCTTGATGATATAGGATAACTAACCAATGGCTCTAAGCAGTGCTAAGGAAAGGACTTTTAGTAAGTCAAATTAGGCATGTTGACAAGGAAGTTCAAAGTGAGGCATATTTCGATTTTTGAAAATGAAGCAATATAGTTTTTATTTCACCTAAGTCTCATGGACCAAATTCACATTCCTTACAGTTAAAATACAGTAGAGACAGATTAATGGATATGTCGATATAGTGTGATAAATACCCAAAGAGAGACTGTATCATGTGCTGCAGTTCCTCATAGGAGAAAGCAACTACCACATAGCCAAGATTTTAAAACTTCTTTAATCGCTTTAGGGTTTCTTCATTGGAATATGTCAAATAACTGGTGCATACTTTTAATATTCTATTGTTTTGTTTTGATTTAAAAGAACAAGCTGATATTTTAGACTCAAGAAAGTATCATAATTCCCTGTAGGGAAATGAGGGAGAAATAAAGGTACCATAGAGACTATGATTCTTCAATAGACTCAAAAGGTAAGCAAAGAGGAGTAAGACAGAATGTGAGGGTGGAAATGTGTGGAAAAATCCTAGTGAGTGCAAGAAAACCTGAACATCATTGGCAAGCAAATGATTTGACACCTCTTTGAGACAAAACTGCTTGTTGAACACTTATTTGGAGGGTATAAAAATTATATTACAAAACCAGGTGAGGTAACTTATGCCTGTAATCCCAGCATTTATGCCTGTAATCCCAGCACTTTAGGAGGCCAAGGTGGGAGGATTGTTTGAGACCAGAAATCTGAGATTTTCTTGGGCAACATAGTGAGACCTCATCTCTACCAAAAAAAAAAAAGTATGAATTAGCCAGGCTTGTGGTACCAGATACTTGGGAAGCTGAGGTGGAAGGATTGCCTGATCCCAGGAGGTCGAGGCTGCAGTAAACTGTGATGGTGCCACTGCACTCCAGCTTGGGCGACAGAGTGAGACCTCACCCCTCTCCACAAAAAAATTATATTAATACACAGTTTTATATAGAAAAAATTTCTTTATTGATTGGCTTCTACTAGTTAAAGACTAGTGAATACTTTGGAAAAAAATATGACCACTTAGAAGCACATTCAAATATTAAAATTCTAAATAAAAAGATGACGCGTGTTCCTGTTAAGAAATATTATGGCCTGCATTTTGGTCCTTGGAATTTTGGTTATTTGTAACTACTCGTATGTAGAAAACTCAGAAAAGATAGGTGACTCTAGTAAGGAGATTTCCGTTCTGTGTTTCTATTTCAGTTCAAGGACTTGCTGCTTTTGGCAGGAATGAACCAGACATTTAAATTTTGCCTAGAAGAGCAGAACAAAGCCTGCATTATCTGGCAACACATTTTCAATGTAGGTAAAGGCAGGGAGCGCTCTTATTAGTTGGCACCAGGTTGAAGCTATCCCTATGTCATACACATTAATCCAACTCTGAGCTCAAGGAACTTCAAGGAGCCAAGATGTAAAGATGTGTTTATGGGAGGGACGGCAAATGAGGGGATATTGCATATTATTGTTTTAATGAAATACTTGGCATACACAATCTCTTTTGATCACATCATTACGTATGAGTATCATCACCTCCTTTTAAAGATGGTGCAACTGAGACTCAGGAAGTTATCCTGCCTTCAGTGAGATTAATCAAATAGTGAAAAAGTAGAAAACTGTAATCTTTCTAAATCTCAACTCAGGTTCTGAAAACTACTCCACATAACAGGCACATTGGCTAGCTACCCAAGGGAGATAATTTTTTTTATCTGTTTAAGGAAATCCATACATTTAATTTTTCAATAATTATTTACAGCACAAGTATTACAGGAAATGGAAGAATGAAAATAAATTACTCAATTGGTTTAGGTAAGAAAAACATAACTTCCCCCTTTGGTGTCCTCTGTATAAGAAGTCCTAACACCAGCCAAGCACGGTGGCTCAGCCTGTAATCCCAGCACTTTGGAAAATAGAGGTGAGAGGATTGCCTGAGCCTGGGGATTCGAGACCAGCCTGAGAAATTTGGTGAGCCCTTGTCTCTACAATAAGCCACAAAAACTAGCCGGGCATGGTAGCTTGTACCTCTAGTTCCAGTTACTTGGAAGGCTGAGGCGGAAAGATCACCTAAGCCCAGTAGGTCGAGGCTGTGGTGGCCGTGAGCGTGCCACAGCGCTCCAGCCCGGGTGACAAGAGCGAGACTAAAACTCAAAAAAAAAAAAAAAAAGACGCCCTAACACAATTAACAGGATTCTGGTTGCTAATGGTGGCAGTCACGCAGCTTGGTATCTGACTTATTTTAAAATATGTACAGTAACAAGAGTGACAACCACAGAATCCAACCTGTGCATGCCAAAGTCCTGACCACGTCCTGGAAGGCTCCTTGTTTTCTTAATGGACCTGGTAGCTGTCATGAAAACTGGCAAATCCAAATCAAAGCAGATGTGGTTTGTAAAGCCCTTTATAGAGTTAAGGCAAGCAAATGTACTTGTAGCAAAACACACGCAATGAAAGTCCTTTGGGATAAACATTACTAAATAAAGTTGCTGAAACACTGTGGATTTTTAACCACAAAGTAATTCCGTAGTAATCAGTTTCAAATGCTGACAAGCTTGTTTTCTTCCTGGTTTCCTATTTCTGACCTCTCTAAATCCCTTCTTTAGCAACAGTAAGAATATTCCAAAATGATTCTTTCCAAGGACTCTCTCTCAGCAGCTGTGAAAACTCTAAACTGCTGTTTTCCTATGGTCAGTCATTAGGTGAGATCAGTGTGGGCCTAATGTCACATTTTCTAGCTGAATTAAACAGCTTCTCAACTGTTGAAAAATGTAAGGTTTTAGATTACCAATAACCCAAGAGTTTTAAGAACGGATTATGATATTTCTATTATGTAGCACACAAAAAGTCTGTGCTAAATTTCTAAGATGTGGATTAGACATAATTTGAATTCATTTATCTGACATTTTATCTTAATAAACAGACTAAAATTAAAGAACTTCTTTTTTTTATTTATTTATTGTAGAGATGAGATCTCGCCAAGTTGCCCAGGCTGAAGAATTTCTTTTTTTAAAGTAAGACAGGACATACTTTAAAATACAAGGAAAATTACTTATTATACAGATGGGAAACTAAAGTAAAAGATATTCAAACTTCCTTTTACAAGTGTGCATAGACACACACACATACACACACACACATACACAGTGGCCAGGTACTTCCTAGAGGAAGTTCCTGCTGAAATGGTAAGATTCGATTATAAACACCGTTTATGACAACTGTTATATTGAAAGGGAGTAACCAAAAGCTATTGTGCATGGTGATGATTCAGCACACGTTATTTCTTTGGTAGATATTTAACACACCTATCAAAGTTTCTCTTCAGGCTTAAAGAGTTGGCTGTCCAATACTAAAAGGTACTCATCCATGTCATAAAATCTAGCTGTTAAAAATCATAGGAGATGTCATCAATCTCCTAAATAGTATTTAAAGAGCCTTTATATTTAGTTCCCAATTATTTTTCTTAAACTTATATCTGCCTCCTGTCGCCCTAACCTATTTACAGCAGCCCAGAACATAGGTTTACAAGGCCTTTACTGGCTCTGCTTCTTTATACAACTACTCTCTTGGCCTGAAAATACTTTAACTCCTTCTGTGTCTGTTATCATTTTAATTTTTGAAAGGACAGAACCCAAAATAGAGTTTCTCTGGTCACCCTGAGTAGATCTGGTCATGAACTAATGTCAATACTGAATGCATAGCAATAATCATTAACTAGAAGAACAACCAGTTTTCTGGCCCCAGGTGGGCTTCATTCTACTTGGTCATGGACATTAAGATGAACATCTCATCCTTGTCCCAAGAATTTGTCTTCCAGCCACCGGCCCAGCCCTTCTTGTCTATGTAATTGACCACCCATGACTGACCACCTTCCATCTATCTGGTCGCCAAAGATATGAGGACACAGACCATCACTGGGAAGCCAGCTCTCTCTGTTATCTCCCCCCAAAATGCTTGCCTGCCCCTAAGGAAAGCCTTACAAACCCCCATCACTGAACATTTGGATCCATGCTTTTCTTACTAGTTGGCCCCTTCTCTCCCTAAGAAATGAAAATACTCTTTTCTAATCTAATTTATAAACATTTTTTTCTAACTTATCTTCTGTGCAATTCTTGCTTCTCTGCAGCACGGACTCAACTCATCGACCTAACAATTGTCTTCAAGTCTCTTCATAAAATCCTTTTTGGCAAAATCCTTTTCAGTGATTCTGAGAACTGAGCAGTTCCTTCTCTATGTTTTAGTAACACTCTGTTTATACTTTGTTTCATCACTTAACATAGCCACGTGTGCTCTACCACTAGATTAAATCCATTAACTTTTGTAGAATGTTGATGATGTGACAAGATGTAGAAATGGAGGGCCAGCTACAAACCCAAACTTCACCTGCACGGAGCTTACTTATTTTGCAAATCCTCATTTGTGTCCCACAACTCTAAAATAAAATAAAATTGTAAAATTGTAAAAAGTCAATCAAATAAAAAAATAGGAATAAAAGTCTCTACATAGAGGAGGCAAACAAATTCACATATTGACATACAACATGAAGATAAGGGATCATGTCACATTCATCTTTGCATTATTAGTACTAGCCCAGGTTTGATGTATAGGAGAAATAAAATGATTAATCACAGTAACACAAGGGAGGGATTGGCAGTCTTGGGACAATGTCAGGGTGGGAAGGGGGGTGTGGCAACGTAGTAGCATGAAGGGTACCTGGTCCTAGACCAGGGGAAGAGAGGACCAGTTGGAGGCCCACACTTCACCTGCACATGTTTGTTACTTATGTACCTAATCCTGACTTGGACCCCACACCTTTATAACAAAAAGTTTTTTAAAAGTTAGTATTAAGAAATGTTTTAAATATTTATTTTAAAATAATAACAATAACAATAAAGTTTAGTTAAAATATGGAATAAATGAAACTTTCTATAAACCCATTTTATGTAAACATTGATAATATACTTGTATATAAATAATTTTATTGTTCCCAAGCAAAAAAAGCACTAGTGAGAAGAGTGGCATTATTTTACATTTTTGCAAATCTCATTAATATCTGCATAATACAATTTATTTGGATTCTCATATCTACTGCATTTAATCTGTTGCAATAAATTGTTTTGGTTAAAAAGTATAAAGAAATATGACTAATTCAGGTAAGAATCATCAATGTAGGCTAAAAAATAGGTAAAAATTTGAAGAATAGGATATTTTGATTTTCAAGTTATCTTCCTATTGACTACTTATACATTACAAAGGAAAAAATTGTAATTTTATAGTAGAAAATCCTGTGGACATCATCTTAACCAAACTGGCATCCCCCAAATGGCAAACTGGCATCACATGCTCTGATGTGGTACCCAAGCTCACAGCATCACTGATGCTGTGCTCCTGCCAAAAGATTCAAACCTGCATCTCATCACTAGGAATTTCACATCATTGCTGCTCTGCAATGCAATGTATTCAAAATCTATTTGTACCCCCTAAAGCTAATGAAATAAAAAGAACAAAAAGAAAAAATTTAAAGTTATTATATAAAACAATTGGTCCAGACTCTTTAAAGTGTCACTCTATGAAAGACAAAAGAGAAATAAAAGACTCAAAGCTGTTCTCTATTAAAGGAAACTAAAAAAGAAGACATAGCAGTTAAATGCAGTGCATACTCATGAATTGGACACTGGATAATTGCAATTTAAATGTGTTGAATAATAGATAACTGCATGGAATTTGTATTAAATCTCATAAATTTGATCATTATATTATGATTTTATAACAGAATATTCTCAAGAAATACTGATATATTTTGGGATAAAGAAGAATAATGTCTGCAGCTATCTCACAAATAGCTCATGGAAAATATTAATATGTATAGGTGATAGATGATATAACAAATGTGTCAAAAAAAGATGAATCTGCTTGTAAGGTATAAGGGAGTTTCTTGTGCTATTCTTATAAGTCTTCTGTAAAAAATTATTTCAAAACAAATAGTTAAAAATAATAATTTAGAATTTTAGAAATTCAATTACTATTTCTGCCAATTATAATTTTTTAAAGGCTAATACAAATAAATAAAAACATTAATGAAGAAATTTGGCCTGATGCCTTTCCTAAATTTCCAATTTTAGAAATATAAAACAAGGAGATGGGAAAATGAGCCCATGGAGGAATTAAAATAATTCTGTCATTTATTAACACATTTTCTGAAATGAATATTTTTTATAACAATACAAAGTTCTGTTTATAATCAAAATGCACTTATCTATGACACAATCTAAAAGGGGATCACAATTTTATGGAAATAATATTTTCAAATAAAAAAAGACATAGTGAAAATAGGTGCTAACAGTGCTTTAAGCACTTGGAAAATAAAGATTAAAAATGGAAACACAGAACCTATTCTCAAGAAGGTTATAATTGTATCAAGCTCCAAACTTTTGCATGTATGAATTACAAAATAAGTGACATGCAATTAGTGCTTAAATGTGTAAGTATCAGTCAGTCCTGTTCAGTAGTACAATGCAAGCTACATATGTAATTTTTATTTTTCTAGTAGCCATATTTTTAAAAAGCAAAAAGAAACATATAGTAAATATTAGTGATATGTTTTACTTAACCCAATATAACCGAAATATTATCATTTTAACATGCAATCAATATAAAAATCATTAATATTTTACATGCTTTTTGGTACTCTCAGAAAACCAGACAGTATTTTACACTTGTAGCACAACTCAATTAAAATGAGCCACATTTTAAAAAAATTTTAGAACCGTGGGGTACGTGTGAGGATTTGTTACATAAGTGTATTGCTGCATGAAGGCACAGTTTGGGCTTCTGATGAGCCCTCCCACCCCTCATCCCACAGTAGTGGGATGGTATCCAATGGGTGGTCTTATATCTCTCATCTTCCCTGCCTTTCTCCTTTAGCAGTGTCTAGGGTCTATTGTTCCTGCCTTTGTGTCCGTGTGTGTCCAATGTTTAGAACCCACTTAGAAGTGAGAATTTACAGTACTCAATTATTTGTTTCTGTGATAATTTACTTAGAATGATGGTCTCCAGCTACATTATTTTGTTCTTTACAGCTGTGTAGCATTCCATTGTGTATATGCATCACATTTTCTCCAGTCCACCTTCAATAAGCCTCTGGGGTTGGTTAAATATTTATTTATTGCTATTGTGAATAGGCCTGCAATAAGTATACAACTGCAGGTGTCTTTTTGGTAGAGTGTTCCTTTGGGTATATTTCCAGAAATAAGGTTGCTGGGTTGAATGGTAATTTTATTTTCAGTTCTTTAAGAAATCTCTAAATTGTTTTCTATAAAGGATGAACTAGCTTACACTCCCACCAACAGTATAGAAGCACACCCTTTTCTCCACAACTTTGCCAACATCTGCTTTTTTTTAAATGATTGTTATCCTGACCGATGGGAGGTAGATTTCATTATAGTTTTGATTTGCATTTCTCTGATGATTAGTGGAACTGAGCATTTTTCTTATGTTTTCTGGTTGCTTGTATGCCTTCCTTTGAAAAGTGCCTGTTCATGTCCTTTGCCCACTTTTTAATAGAGTTATTTGGGTTTTTTTGTTACTTTTCCTGTCAATTTGTTTGAGTTCCTTATAGATCTTGGATGTTAGGCCTTTGTTGAATGCACAGTTTGCAAATATTTTTCCCATTCTGGGGCTTGTTTCTTTACTCTGTTGATGGTTTCTTTTGCTGTACAAAAGCTTTTGAGCTTGATAAATTTGTCAGTTTTAGATTCTGCTGCATTTGCTTTTGAGGACTTGGCCATTAATTAACTCCCTGTGCCAATGTTCAGAAGGATGATGCTTAAGTTTTCTTCTAAGACTCATAATTTGAGGTTTCACATCTAAGTCCTTGATCCATTTTGAGTTAACTTATCTATATGGAGATAGGTAGAGGTCCAGTTTCATTATTCTGCATATCAGACCAGTCACACTTCAAGTAGTTAACAGACACATGTGGACAGTAGTTACCATTCTGCACAGTGCAATTATAAATAATGGTGAGAATTTCTCCCACAAAGGCAGTGTATGACTTAGAAATAGTCTCATCATCTTGGAAATGCAAATAAGTTTTCGTTAATAATAATAACTCAAGTTTGCTAAGCTTGTTATTCTCCTAAATATTCCACAGGACAATGGTCTTTTGCAAAATTCACCATCACTATGATTGTGTTTTCAGAGTCTTCAGTTGCCTGTGGTCACAACCAATCCTTTCACCAAACTTGGTTGAGAAGCTACTTGAAAGGATGCAACATCACTGCCAAAAGATGTGTTTCCCAGTACATCCTAAATTTGCAGTTTAAGGATCAGAAAGGACCCTACCTTTCACTCACAACTCAGTAATGCAATGTGTGCTGCCCCAAGATGTGGACAATGTCCCCTTCCAAACCTTGCCTTCACTCGTGAAAATGGTACCTTCAACTTCCACCCCAAGGGTTGCTAATTTAATTCAAGATCGGGAAGAGATAGCAAGTTGTCTTCCATTGCATTTGTTGTTTATAGCCTCCAGGTTCCCACATGTAAAACTTCCTCAGACTTCCTGCAGTCAATCAACCCAAGGAAATGAGGCTCTTCTTAGACTTATCCTTCCAGTTTCCAGAAGATTCCCAGTCATGCCTGAGTATTGGTAGTAAGGTCAAGTCAGTTTGAAGTTGAGATCACTGCAGTGAGAGGATTGATGTGCAAGTTAAGATAACTCAAATGCAGAGATATGTGGAAATAAACCTTACTTTATGTAGTCAATACTCCCTTGAAAATTTTCTATACATGTAAACTGTGCACATTCACTCGAGTTCAAGTGGATTATAGAACAGTAAGTGTTGGGTGTGCCCTGGAGAGCCTCTTCTAATCCAATCCCTCACATTTTCCAGATCAGCAAAGTGGTCTGGTCAATATGAGCTTGCAAACTTGAGATAAATGTGGTGTCCTCTGTTTTTCCATATAGATGCAGGAGTTGCAACTTCTGGTTTAGGGGGATTTTCATTACATCCATCATTGTCTTGCAGAGTTTGTTATCTTAAAGACACATCTGGAGAAAGTTCAAAAGAAAGTTGGAGTAAGGATCTGTTTTGGTGTGTCATTTAACAGGGAAAAGAAAAGAAGACAAAATAAAATCCAGAGATTAGAATCAAGAAAGCTCCATCAAAGTCCCTGTTACATATGGGATCCCTTCAGTATTTTATGCATGGCACAAAACAGAGGGACTTGACTGTATTGTTTCTCTTATTCCAGATGTGGTTGAATACTAATAACAAACTCATTGGTTGTTTTTGTGTATAGTTCTAGGATGGAATATGAAACGGGGACCCTCTTGCTATTTTTAAGAGACATTGTACAATTTTTAAAATATATTCTTAAATTTTTTTAAATTTTTTTAAAAGTTAAGAATTTTCTTAAGATAGGGGATGCATTGTTCTCTCATTCAGTCATTCATTTTTCTCAAGGGTTTATTTAGCATCTACAATGTAAGAAGCACAAAGATAGACTCCAGGTATCCGGAGTGAAAAGAACATTTTCCCTGATGATTGTGCAGGGACAAAAAATGAGAACAGGAGCAATTTCATTGCTGTCTATGGTAAAGGTAAAGGTGCAGGAAAGAACTATCTAATCCAGAGAAATCCTCCTGGAAGTAGTGAGGTCTAAGTCAAGACATTAAGTATGAGTTAGAATTATCTTTAAAACGGGGAGGGGGTGGGAAGAGATGGCAAAGGAAAGGAAAATAAACAATGTTGAGGTGAAGAATCAGAAGGGAAAGTGTCTCAGACAAATCAGAGGTGAGAGAACTCATGTGCAAAGAACTGAAGAGTTTCAGGAAGTGTTAAGAGATGAGGCAGGTGAGATACATGTGAGCCAGATCAGAAAAAGTCTTGAAGAATATTAATGATCTAGACTTCATTGTGAGAGGAATGGAAAATACCAAAGAGCTTTTGAACAGCTTGTGACAAAGCCTAATTTGCATTTCACAGAGATCCTATGACTGTAGCATTGAATACGAATCAGAAGAAGAAGAGAGATCTATTAATTAGCAGCTGCAACCATCCCAATAATGAAAGATAGGTGTCTGATCTAGGATGATGGTAATAGAGACTGATAAGAGCAGCAAAGGATAAATTTAACAGGCAAAAGAGGCAGAATTAACAGGATTTGGTGACCAGGTGAGGGTCAAGACAGGGAAGCATACCACATGGAGTAAGAAAACACACAGGGGCAAGAATTAGGCATGTCTCTCATTTACCCTTGATGCCCCCACTGCCTAGCAGACTGCCATGGCTTGACACAGTGTGAAACAAATGTTTGATGAATGGATGGGTAAATATGGATTTACTGATTAAATGAATTCATTAATTAAAAAGCAGAGGATTTGAGGGGAACAGTGAAAACAAAGTAAGAATATTCTCACCCGAAGAGGGCCTTGAACAATTATGGTAATACTGTAAGAAAAGGATTGGCAGTAATGGGAAACTGCTGGGGGGAGGGAGCAGAATTGGCAGTAGTGAGAATCTGTCACTCATCAACAAGGGTACCTGCATAATGGACATTTGTATACCTAGCCCTGAGTTGTACCCCACATCTTTAAAATAGAATTTAAAAAATTTTAAATGAAGAAGAAAAAAGCTTGATTTGAACAACTAAAAAATTCAAATCTAGGTTGAAACTTCTTTGAGTTCTGAATCATGAGCTGAGGGATTTTAAAGCAAGCAGTAAACGTTTGACTCAATGAGTTGCTTGCTCTAAAGAAAATGCATACAAACATACGTGCACACTAACATGTGCACACACCCCCACACGCACACACACACACAAAGTAAAACTTTATTGTTAAAAGCTAATACCATGTGAAGAATTGGCTTGTGTGATTATGAGACTGAGAAATCCCATGATCTGCCATCTGCTAGTTGGAGACCTAGGAAAGCCCATGCTGCAATTCAGTCTGAGTTCAAAGGCCTGAGAATCGGGGGAGTGGATGGTGTAAATCCCATTCCTAGGGCTGGAGAAGACGAAGTGAGATGTCTCAGTTCAAGCAGGTAGACAGGAAACAAAAACAGAAAATTCCTCCCTCCTTCCCCTTTTGTTCTAATCAGAACCTCAGCAGATTGAATGAAGCCAACCCAGTTGGGGAGGGCAATCTACTGTATCAATTCCACTAATTCAAATGCTAATCTCTACATGGATGAATAAGTAAAGTAAAAAAAACAAAAAACAGAAACAAATGCCAATCCTACTGAGAAACACCCTCACAGACACCTTCAGAAATAAGGTTTAACCTGGGAATCCTGTGTCCTGTCAAGATGACACACAAACCTAACCAACAAACCAAGTTATTAGAATCATGTTCAAGCTACCCTAACAAAAATGCCAAATATTATAACAACCAAAAGGCTCTAAACTGCAACCAACGTACAAATAGGGAGGTGAAACACTAGAGCACTTAAATATATAAGGAAGAAAATACAGAATTATCAATATATATAAATGGTGAGGTGAAGAGCGTAACAAGCTGGGTAACTGAAATCAAATATATCCCAAATAGAAGTAACAGCTGTAGAATTATGTAGGAAAGCAGCAACTGACAGACTTCCCTGCTATTCAGTAAGGCCAATTTACTTCTTTTTTAGAGCAAAGTATCAATGAATTCATGAGGTAAAGATACAAAAATACAAGGAAAAACATTAAGAAATTTTACCAGTGGCCACACAACAAAGTTAGTCTTTATGTAGATGTAAAGAGGATAGAAGTGGTCATTCGTAGTAATGATACTATCAATTGGACATTTCACTATCGATCACAAACATAGGCCAATAATAAGGAGCCTCATATCTCACTATTAATGTCATTTTATATTTGTACATCTATATTTACATACACATATATTGCAGTGATTCTCAACATTTTGCCTTCCAGGAAACATTTCACAATGTCTGAGAACATTTTTGATTATCACAATGGATAGTTTTCCTGGCTTCTAGTGGATAAAAACCAGAGATGCTGCTAAACATTACAAATGCACATTATAGTCCTCAAAACCAAGAACTATGCAGTCCAAAATATCAGTAGTGCCAAGGTACAGCAACACTGAAATTGTTTGTTATTGTTAACTAACAACAGTTATTGTTATACAGGCAGAACTCATTTTGGATGGTCGTGTATTGACAAGATTTGATCTTGGTGAAGAGTGAGGAAATAATTTCAATATATATGCAATTCAGTTAACAGTACCACGCAAGGTGGAATTTATTTAGTTGTCAGTTGAAGCAGAATTATCCATGATAGTATGGTAAAAATGCAAAAGTATTTTTAGAAATAGATCTTCTCTTCAGCCTGCTCACCTCAAGCCAGAATATTTAAATTCATGATGCCTAAAACTGAAATTTGCAGCTTCTCTCTGAAATCTATCTCTTCCTCACTCTCTTTTTCTGTTAACGGAACTGCCACCACCTTTTTCTCCTCCTTCTCCTTAAGGCCCTTGATAAATCACCAAGTTCTAGAAATTCTCTACCTATATATATTTGTCACATCCATCACCTCCTTCATATTATCAATGTCACATTTCTAATCTGTATATATCTTCCTTTTGTCTTTCACTAGCTGCAACAATAGCTCCATAAGAAGATCTAGAATCTCTGCCATGTAATCCATCTTAAGTGTAATTAATACATGAAACCTGTATACTGATACTTTTTTTAAAGCACAACTCTGGTCACATAAATTCTTTGCAAAAACCTTCACTACTTCCCCATTGCCCACTGAATAATCTGATCCCAATGTAACCCAGTTTCATTTCTCAACATTCCACTACATGACTAATGTTCCTTGGAGCAGGACTAATACACTTTATTAGGTGATGATGCTCTGCTCTTCCCAGTCTCTGAGCCTTTGTTCACTCTGTTCACTCAACTGGAAACCTCTTCCCTGACTCATCTTATTACCTATCATTTCTGAACTGTTCGGCGCCATTGTTATCTCGTCTACAAAGTCTTCCCTGGAACTTCCAGGGTAGTTTTCTTTCTTTTATTATCCCACTTAATGGCAATGATTTCCAAATGCCAGTTTACAAAGACACTATCAGTGACAAACTTTTCTCCTGTCCTTGATGAAATCAGATAAATAAGAGCAATGTAGTAAATTTTTGATACAGGTGTATTTACTCAATTTAAACAGTTATCCTTTGTTCTGATATTATGTCCAACCTAACTTTTAATGTTAAAATATTCTTTCTTGTTAATGATTAAGTAAAAAAAGAAAACTCTTCACTGGCAAAAAATACAAGCTGACAACCATGTGTTTGTTTTCTCAGTTTTTAATTTTTATTTTCTTTATTTATTTATTTTTGAGTTGGAGTCCCACTCTGTCACCCAGACTGCAGTGCAGTGGCCGCTCCTGGCCACCACAGCCTCGACCTGCTGGGCTCCAGTGATCCTTCCCCCTCAGCCTTCCGAGTAGCTGGAATTACAGGCATGCGCTACCATGCCTGGTTGATTTTTTGATTTATTGTAGAGATGAGGTCTCCCTTCCCGGGCGGGTCTCGAACCCGCGGGCTCAGGCAATCCACTCACCTCAGCCTCCCAAAGGCGCGGGATTACAGGCTGAGCCACCGAGCCCGGCTGTTTTCTCAGTTTTTCAGGGAAATTTTCTGATCGGTGAAATCCAAACATCCTCATCTTATTTTTTTAATTTTTTATTTTTTTGAGTCAGAGTCTCACTCTGCCTCCTAGGCCGGAGTACAGTAGCATACTCACAGCCTCAACCCACTGGGCTCAGGCGATCCTTCTGCTGCAGTCTTCCAAGCACCTGGAACACAGGCACGTGCCACCACACCCAGCCAATTTTTTTAAATTATTGTAGAGATGAGGTCTCGCCATGTTGCCCAGGTTTGTCTCCAACCCGTGGGCTCAGGCAATTCTCTTGCCTCGGCCTCCCAAAGTGCTGGGATTACAGGCATGAGCCACTGAGCCCAGCACAAAAAGTACTCATCTTACCTGATATTAGTAAGTAGTCAAGTTTTGTTTTGTTTTTCCTCCAAATCTCTTTCTCTTACAGATTTGAGGCAACTATTATTACTTTATGGGATTATTTGCAAACTGATTATTTAAACTATAAAGTTTACATAGTATAATTTCTTGCACTAGATGGTTGACCATAGTGGACACTGTAATCCATCACCTAGGGATCCTAGTTTCAAGAAGGCCTTATTGCCCCAGTTGCTGGGAGGCTGTTAGCAGAAGGCTTCAGCTATCAGCCCCTTCAGGATTGCTCCAATTGCAGAGAGCCACCCCAATCAAGGTCATGGCCCTTTCTTGGCAGTTCACACTCAATGACTAATTGACACCCTGTTCAGAATATCTAAAGGGCCATTCTCACTCCAGAGGTTTTTCTGGGATGGGCAAACTGTTGCTGGGCCTGTTCCACCATTCAACTTTTCCTTCTGACTGCTTCTGTTTCCTTCCCATCTCTCTAATAGGTGTAGATCCCATGGACATTCCTGTACACAGCCAAACCACTGAACTCCATCTTAGAGTTGGTGTCTTATGGAATCCAACTTGCTTTACTAACTCTTTGAAATCCAAAATTATGTTTTTGATCTTTATATCCTCCCAAGAACCTTACACTGTATCTTGAACATGGAAAACACTTAACATACCCGGAAAGATTAAGGTAGACTTTCTTGTTTGAACCCATAATTCTGCTTAGGGGATAAAAAAAGCTATTCAGACACAAGTAATGAACTCATTTTTGTGTTTCTCTCACTTTGACTAGATCATAAAAATTCAGTATTGGTAGATTCTTATATTGAATATATAAGCAGATATGAGAAATATAAATTTAAGTGTTAAATAATATATCATCTACTCAGAAAGGTTCACGTCTCAAAAAAGAGAAACACACTCTAGCACACAAAAGGGAAATTATTAAAGGATGGGGAGGCCCAGATGAATTTTACACAGGACATCAACAAGGGCAACCATATTTGCCTGGGTTCATAGCAAAAGGAACTCGTGGACAATTTCCTCAGCTAACCGCCATCAGAATTAGTCAGCTCCTTTTTTAGTTCCAGAAAAATTCTTCCTGAAACTCAAATTTCAGGAAAGAAGTTTGCTTGGCCTGACTTGGGTCACACACTTACCTGTTCAAAGATGGACTGACAGTCTACCAAGACTACATGCAGAAGGAGAAGACATAGCTCTTCCGATGGCCACTGAAGTGTTATTAGAAAGATGGTACAGATGTATAGTATACAATGAGGAATACACAAATCTTTTGGATGACATAAGCCAATGTCATGCTAATGACCAGCAGTCTCAAGATGAATCAAGGAAATATTGTAGCAACCTCTGTCCAGTAAATATAATCAAAATGCCCTACAGTTTCACATATTCAGAAGTGCTCAATAAGTGGAAATATAAGATAGGTGTTCACCAAATGAACAAGCGAGAAAGTAGAAAATATAGATGCTTAAACTATATCAACCAAATCTAAGAAAACAAAGTGAGGACCAATTGCTTAAATTATTGAGATGAAATTGTGTGAGTTTTTTTGATAGCATATATTTTATGATAAATACATTGTTTATTTTTACAGTAGTGATGTGATATTTACAACACCTATTCTGGATGGATGAGGTGGCTGCCTAATATGAGATCGTTTATTTTCTTATTCCTTTAAAGTTAACCTTAACCATACATGTCTTGTTTTTTTTAAATTGATTTTATTTATGTAACTTTGTGGTAGAATTGCCAGATAAGATACAAAATTCCAAGTTAAACTTCAATTTCAGATAAATAACAAATACTTTTTTTTTTTTTTGAGACAGAGTTTCACTGTGTTGCCCAGGCTGGAGTGCAATGGCATACTCACAACCACTGTAGTCTTGACCTGCTGGAATCAGGCGATCCTTTCACCTCAGCCTTCCAAGTAGCTGGAACCACAGGCGTGGGACACCATGTTCAGTTAATTTTTTAATTTATTGTAGACACGAGGTTTCACCAGTTTGCCCAGGCTGGTCTTGAACTCCTGGGCTCAGGCAATCCTCTCACCTTGGCCTCCCAGAGTGCTGGGATTACAGACATGAGCCACTACACCTGGCCAAAAAGCAAACACTTTTTAAAACTTAAGTGTGACCCAAATATTTCATGGGACATATACTAAAGATTTTTCATTGTCTCAGATATTCCCAGGTGCCCTGCTTTTTTTCCTTTTCTTTTTTTCTAAATCTGGCAACTCTACTTTGTAATGTATACCTGATGATTTTGATTCCCTGACACTCATCTTCCTTACTACTTGAACCACACCCCTTTTTTCCTTTGGAAAACTATCTACCTCACTGTTAGTACATGTGGTGTGGGTGGAACTGACCCATTTCCTCCAGGTACGAGACCCAAGCTTTATCCATCAAACTGCAATTCCATGCCACACTGATTGGTTTGGTAATGGGCATATGACTTTGGTCAGGGCGATGAGGGCTGGACCTAAGATTTTTGCTCCAGTTGTAGAATAAAAGGAGGGTGTTTTGTTTTGTTTTTGATTGTTTCTTTGTTTTTCTTGCAATTATTGCTAAATTGGCTGGTGATATAGCCCAGAACTGCAGGAGGTTATGGAAACATGGAAAGAGCTTGCCCCAAAATAGTGGTTACATAGAATAAAGCTAAAAATGAAGAATAAAACATTGAGACCTACTGATGTCATTGAGCCCTGCAACCAGCTAAGCCTGAGAAGAATTATCTTGGACTTTTCGAGTACTAGAAGGGATAGATTCACTTTACTTTTTTAAAATGCATAAGTTAGTGAATTTAAATTTCTTCCATCTGCAGTCAAATGTCCCGGTTGGCAAAAATATTTTGAGGCAACCAAAGACATATACAATACAGTTATTAAATAGAAAATCAAACCAAATGTAGGAAGACAAAATAAGTCAATCCTGAAGGTAACAGAGTTTAATGTTTTGTGTGATATGTGTACCGCTGGTAGGATGTAAAATGATTTCAAACAGTAAATTTTTTTTGTATTTTTTTAAGATGTGTGGTGCAATTCAGGATTAGGTACATAAATGGTCATCGTACGGGCCTCCCTTTGGTCCCCACTTCACCTGGTTTGGAATCAGGTACCCTTATTGATGTTATGTGACCTCCCTTCCTCACCTTGCAGTGTCTCACTATTGCCAGTCCCTTTTTTATAGCAGTATGATAAATGGTCAGGATCCGCTTATGAATGAGAACACGTGGTACTCAATTCTTTGTTTCTGTGATAGATCACACAGTATAATGGACTCTAAATCCCTCCAAGTTGTTAAGTCCAAAAGTTTGTCCTTCTCAATGGCTGCATAATATTCCATCATGTATATGTTCCACGTGTTTTCTATCCAGTACACATTCGATGGGCAGCATGGTCGGTTCCATGTTTTTTCTATTGTGAATAGTGCTGGAATAAATATGTGTGTGCAGGTGTCTTTTTAGTAGAATGGCTTGAGTTCCTCTGCGTGTATTTGCAGAAGGGGGATTGCTAGGTTGCATGGGAGGTTGATTTTTAGATCTTTTATAAATTGCCACACTGTTTTCCACTGTTGTACTAATTTACACTCCCACCGACAGTGTAGAACCATTCCCTTTTCTCTGCATCCTCTCCAGCATCTGTTGTTTTTTGAGTGATTGATGATGCCATCCTGTCTGGAGTTAAGTGGTATCTCAGTGTGGTTTTGATTTGCATATCTCTGATGATTAGTAAGGCTGAGCATGTTTTCATGTATCTGTTGGCTGTTAGATGTCTTCTTTTGAGAAATGTCTATTCATATCTTTTACCCACTTTTTAACAGGGTTGTCTGGTAATTTTTTTTTTCCATTCTGTGGGCTGTCTTTCTGCTCTCTTGTTGGTGTCTTTTGCTTTGCAGAAGCTTTTTAGTTTGCTGAAGCCCTGCTTTTCTATCTTATCTCTTAGGGCATGGGCTTTGGGGATTTTGATCAGGAATTGATTGCCTATTCCAATTTCTGAAAGGATATTTCCTGCAGTTTCTAAGATTTTTCTAGTTTGAGGTTTTACATTTAGGTCTTTGATTCACTTAGGATTGATTTTTGTGTATGGTGATAAATAGGAGTCCTGTTTCAATCTTCTGCATGTGGTCAGCCAGTTTTCCCAGCATCATTTACTAAACAGTCTCTCCTCTTCCCAGTGGTTGTTGGTGGAGGCTTTGTTGAAGATGAATTGGTTGAGAAATTGAGGTTTTGCTTCCAGAATCTCTATCCTGTTCCATTGGTCTGTATACCTGTTCTTATACCAATGCCAGTCTGTTTTGACTATTGTGGCCTTCTAATAAAACTTAAAGTCTGGAAGTATAATACTTCCTGCTTTGTTGTTTTCCTGACGATTGTTTTGGCTATTCATGGTGGTTTATGTTTCCTTATGAATTTTTGTGTTGTCATTTCCAGGTCTGAGGAGAATCTTGTTGGTAATTTCATGGGTATTGCAGAGAATCTGTAGACTGCTTTAGGTAGAATGGATATCTTAGCAGTGTTGATTCTTCCAATCCATAAGCATGGAATATATTTCCATTTATTTGTGTCTTCTTTGATTTCTTTGCATAGTGTTTTGTAGTTTTTGTTGTAAAGATCTTTCACATCTCTGGTTAGGATGATGCTGAGGTATTTCATTTGTGTATGTGTGGCTATCATGAATGGGATTGTGCTTTTTTTTTGGTTCTCTGCCTGTTTGTTGTCGATGTATAATAATGCGATTGTCTTATGTATGTTTATTTTGTACCCTGAGAATTTGCCAAACTCCTTTATCTGTGCAAGGAGGTTTTTACAGATTGTATTGGGTTATCAAGGAATAGAATCACATCATCCGCAAAGAAAGATATCTTAACTTGCTTTTTCTATTTGAATACCCCTCCTTACTATTATTTTAAAGTGAATTAAATATATAACTGGCACATCAAATTCTAGTGTTCTTTTAAAAGATATTTGTTAAAGTAGAAAATGATATTATCAAAATTAGAGTATAAATTATTCTTTTGGAAGTATGAGAATATGGCAAACATAATTTAAAAACCATGCAAATTTCCAAAATTTTGAAATATTACATAGTTAATGTGATTGTACATCAAATTTTGTTTTGAATATCCTAGAAGCCAGGGTTGGGCAGGGAATGGTGGGCAAATATATTATTTGATAACTATCGTCAGAAAAGAAAATCCATGCCAATGTTTCTGAAAAATCTATTCATTTTCTGCAGCTAAATTCTAAGAGAAATGTCTCATTTAACACTTATATAGAACAACTATCAACTTTTACTACTAACAAAATTTCTTAGCAATAGTTTTATAATCAACTAAAATAATTACTGTAAAAGCAAATTCCTAATATTTTATAATAATCTTCTATTAAAGTCAAGAGTTTTTAAAAATATAATTTGGTGCATTTGGTTTTATGAAAATTTAAGTTAATATAGTCCAAACACAGTCTTCTGGGGGATCTAATTTAATCAAAAAATAAGTTTAAGTTACCCAGAGGTTTCAATGAAGAGCATGTCTATTAAAATTTTTTGCAAATCCTACGTCTCTTACTGGGGTTTAAAAGAGTAGAATAATTCACAATTAGGGTTTTTGCTGTCAGACTCTTACTGGGGTTTGAGAGAGTAGAAAAATTGACAATTAGGATTTATGCTATCGGAGGTGGTTTTAGAATACTGGTGTTACATATTGCTAACAGATTAATAAGCTTGGAAAATCAGAGAATAAGCCAGGCTCGGTGGCTCAGCCTATAATCCTGCGCCTTGGGAGGCTGAGGTGAGTGGATTGCCTGAGCCTGCGTGTTCGAGACCCGCCTGGGTAACTTGGCGAGACCTCATCTCTACAATAAATAAAAAATCAGCTGGGTGTGGTAGCACGTGCCTGTCGTTCCTGCTACTTGGAAGACTGAGGCGGAAGGATCGCCGGAACCCAGCAGATTGAGGCTGCAGAGGCCGGGACTGGCCACTACACTCCAGTCTGGGTGACAGAGTGAGACTCCAACGCAAAAAAAAAAGAAAGAAAGAAAATCAGGGAATAAAAGGCAACTATTATTGACAACAAAAAAAGACTTTTTGTAATTCAAAGAGTTCTGTAACAACTACAATTAGAAACCTTTCATAATAGGTAAGATATCAGGATTCTGTCCCTCAGAACAGACTGTACTTGTTAGAAATCCAAGTGTAATAAGCCTTTCAATTAGGAATTATAGGAACAAAAGTGGAGAATGAAGAAACTAGTTGTTAAGGAAAGAACAAGTAATACAATGGGACAACAGCAAGAGGTAAATGAGAGAAACTTCAGGAGTTGGGCTTGTTAAGCATCTCTTAGAAAGGAAATTAAAATCGCTTAAAAAAGAGTAAAAGAATACTAAATGAAACCTAGTCTAACAGGACTGATAGAACATATCCAGAGAATAAGCATATCTACAGAATAAACATCCTTGGACAATGATTTGCCTTACTAAGGAAGCAGGAAGAGTATATTGTTTGCTATTTTTAGGTATAAAGTATTTTCAGTCATAGCTAACCTTGGTTAAAAAGGTATGAAGACTAAGATAAAGACCTGAACTGCTTTGGTAGTAAATTACTTGGAAAAAAAATACTGACTATAGAAAGATGGACAAGAATAGACGTTGCTTTTAAGTTTTATTTTCTGATAAATTAATTATTTAAAAGTTATGTTTTCCAGCTGGGTTAGGTGACTCATGCCTGTAATCCTAGCCCTTTGGGAGGCTGAATGGGACTATCATGATTACTTGAGTCCAGGATTTCTAGACCAGCCTGGACAACATGGTGAGACTTCATCTCTACAAAAAATCCAAATAATTAGCTAGGTGTGGTGATGTGCACCTGTAGTCCCAGCTACTTGGGAGACTGAGGTAAGCTGTGATCATACCACTGCAGTCCAGCCTGAGTGACACAGTGAGACCCTTACTCAAATAAATTATTTTTTTAATGTCACAAATACTTGTCTTCTAATGGATTAGTTTTGAAAGACAAACTATTTCATTTGCAGATATTACTATGAAAAAGTCATGAGAACTGAGAAGAGAATTAATGGAATTAATCAAATTATTAGAATAGCAGAACCTAGTTTCCTTTATTACCTAATTTCCCGAAGAACTAACAGATATCCAATAATGTCAAGAGCAGTGGTTTTTCTACCTAATTAATTAGTACATTTAGAATTCTTCACTGCAAAAATTCCTAATATATAATTAATTGTATACTGACTATTTTTCTTCTTACCTATACTGGCATGACCCCTCTTTCCTACCCCTGCCCCACCTTGCTTAGAAAACAGGAAGGTTTTTATGTATAGACAAACCATCTCTCAGTTTTCATCTTTCTTCACACTCAGAGAGACAATTCATTTTCTTTACTTATCACTTATAGCTTTGTTAATTCAAAATAATTAAAATGCAAAAACTTCCAGAATTGTATTTTTTCCTTCAGTAATAGACAAGTTTTTTGATTGATATATATTTTGAATAATGAATAAAAGTTTAAAGTAAGTAGTTTCTAAGTATTTGTGTTGCATTTTTTGCAATCAAAATATCTTCAGGAAGGCTATTCAAATATCTTATTTCCCCTTTATTGACTCTTCTGGATCTGGTACTATTATTGAATATATTTCTATCACGAAGAGTCACTGTCACTTTCAAAAGAAAATTTTGTTTTCTTTGTTTATGAAATTGATATGTATCAGGAGTGTCCATGTGAAAGAACTAAGCTTGGAGAGGAAGCTGGTAGCTGACGAGAGATCTTTCAAGGAATGTAGGAGAGAGAATCTTGCAGGCACTCACCTGGCTGCAGAGGATGATGTTGTTGGCATTTATATTCAAATAGGAAAGAACAGAAGTCTCAGCCATGATTCAAAAATTTAACATTGGGAGATCCAAATTTGTTTGGCAAAAAAAAAAAACCACAAAAAAACATAGAAAGCTACAAGGAATCTTGAGTAGTTTCTTGAAACTCTGAATCGTCTTCCCCTTGTCAACACCTTTTCTTCCTCCTTTCTCCCTTCTGAATGCTCTAATGATCAGACAATGAATCCTTGTCAAGAATATGTGCTAGGCAGTGGAGGGTCATTTTCATGAAGAGTACACATATCTAGGGACATATGCTTGTGACAACACAGGATCTATCCCTTAAAGTCAAATGAGGAAACAAAGAAGTACAAATAAATTTAATTCATTTTAAACCATGATGACATTATATGCAAACTACAACATAGACACAAATGAACAAGGGGCACGTCACCTGGGAAATTCAGAGAAGGCTTCACAAAAGTGGTAAATACTTGACCTAATTATTGAAGAAAAGCTTTCCTGATAGACAAAATGGGAAACAGAAGAGAGGACATTCCAAGCAGAGGAATAAGGCATGCAAAAATGGGACTGTTCAGGCAACTACAAAGACTGATGTTTTGGGGACTGGGGAGGAGTTGTCAAGGTTGAGACTGAAGAAGTGGAAAGAGACTGATAATAAAAGACCTTATATGTCATGGTAAGGAACTTAAATCTTATCTCGCAAGCAATGAGGAGCCTCTGAAGAATTTTTAGTGGAGATGATGACATGATCAGATTCTCACTTGCACACTGGCAACAATGGGTAGCATCGATGGGACACAGGGCAATGAGACTAAAAACAGGAAGAGGAGTAAAGTGGTGAAGGATGCTTGATTTCGGCACAGGAAGAAGAGTGAAGAAGCGGTGGTAGAGAATGAGTAACTTATTCCCCAAAGAGGACAGAGTCCTTCTACCAGGTGAAGGACTTTTCTGATGCCAATTTTCTAGAATTCTAAGTAAGTTCATTTCCTCCATACTCTGATTCTAAATACCAGGTTATTTCACACTGAACCCCCTTACAGTGACCACTATTCTGGGTAATCATCTCCTGCTATACTAAGTAAGATTTGCCTTCTGAAGCAGAACTTTTTCACGGTACCAGAAGTTGCATATACCACCAGTTTCTGTGTATTTCCAGTATTGAATTAATTTCCAGTTAATTCCAGATATCACGATATGCTTTTTCCTACTGTAGTTAGTACTCTCCCAGCATGGAATTAAGTAATTCTTTGACTGCCCCTGTAATTCTTCAAGTGGCAACAAAAGTAATTCAAGCATTTAGCAGGTCTGGCATCTCTGTGCTCACTGATGAATACAGCACTTTGCCCTTCCTGAAGCCTTCTGCCCTGCTGCTCTCAGCATTTGTCTGCATTCTTGTTCCATCCTTTTATATTTTATATAAAAATATAAAAATTTTTTATATTTAAAATTTTTCCCGGATTTCTGACAAGATGGCAACGGGACAAGTCAAACTGTAAGAGTCTCCGCAAAAGCAAGTGCCCCTAAAGACTCTGCATGAGTGGGTGTGTGCCAGTGGGTGAGTGAAGGTCCCTCTGAGGAGAGACTCAGGTTCATGTACCCAGGAGGGAATCTGTCCAGAGGTGACTGCAACTCTCTACCGCCCTGAGATTGGAGCCACTGGCACGCAGGATCATCTGCTGTACTTGAGACTCTGCTGAGCAAAGCCTGCCAAATACAGGTGATTCTCATCACGTGGTGCCAGGACCATACCATCACCTGTGACAGAAAAGCAACCGGAGCCTAGGAACCCATCTGTGAAGAAAGAAGATTGGAAATTGCTGGAGAGGAGCCTGACCACTAGTGAGGAAAGACCAACCGGAGTCATTTTCTCTGACCCAGGACCAGGCAGAGACCTGCATTGCCACACCCAATTCCACCCAGCCTCCGACTTGGGACCTAGAGGTAATCTCATCAAATTCAGAGAGCCAGAAGCCCCTCTCCCATGCTGGATCAGACACAGATATGAGTGGGAGACTTGACAGGTAGCGAGCTGGGTGAGTCCAGATCTGATCTACCCTCCTCTGGCAGTAGGCCTGGGGCATGTGACCCAGCAACCTTATTAGCCTGTGCTGAGAGCAGAGGGGAAGGGCTGGAGATCAGAACTGAAAGGAAGTTGGACTTACAGGAATGGCCTCAGAGTGAATTTATTTTTTGGGCTTTTTTTTTGGTCTGTTTGTTAGTTTTGCTTGGTTTTTTGTTTGTTTGTTTTTTGTTTTAGTTTTATTCTCTCTCTTTCTGTTTTTGATTATGTTTTTGTACTTGCTTTGTTTCTGTTATTTTGTTGTTTTTTTTTAGACTTCCTGTCTGTGTATGGGTATTTTTGAGGGAGAGTACATCAATAGGGGAGTTTTTGTCAGTTTGCATGTTTGTATGATTATCTGTATGTTTTCGTTTTTAAAATCTTTTCTGTCTTGGTATGTGTCTCTTTTCAATTGCTAGTTGGTACACTGTCTGTTTTCCCTCTAATTCTCTTTCTCCACCTTCCTCTCATCCCCCTCTTTCCTTTTTTCCATTCTTTTCCTTTTTCTTACCTCATTTTGCTTTCAGGGAGCAAACCTGTACCCCTACTACATGGACAGAGTGTAAGGCAGTGGGAAGTGGGTTCCAGGGGGCCCATACACCTGTCAGTGGATACTGGGATCTGCAGATCATTTCTGAATCACAGCTCCCCCTCTCAATTAAATCTCAAAACTGCAAAAAGTACAGCCCCTAACCCACAGTCCACTTTCAGAATTGAACAAAGTCAGGTAATCCCATAAGGAAGAAAAAGAGATTGAGCAAATAGAAGTAAAAGCTACCTCTCATCCCTGAACAAAAAAAAATTAAGGAAAAGGTTAAAAAGCGGGGGGGGGGGATCTGCACAAATGAAGAAAAACCAACAGAAAAATATGGGTCTCACACAGACCCCTGGGAGGTCAGACACTGAGAATACAGACTTCAGAATGCAAACAATAAAGAGCCCCCAGAATGACTGATCCAAACTACAAACCCAGATATCAAGACATTAATAGAAAGAATAAATGGAATTGAGGAGAGAAAAGAGGAAAAAAATGAAGGAGTCGATAACTGAGATAACAGTAACAAAAAATATAGTGAATGAAATAAATAACAAACTGATAAGCATGAAAAGCAGAATTAGCCAAGCAGAAGAAAGTATCTCAGAGCTTGAGGAACAAAATATGGAACTAACCCAAATTGTCAGAAACATAGAAAAGAAGCTTAAATGACAGAACAAATCCTTCAAGAGATGAGAGATAATTTCAAGAAGCCAAACCTAAGATTAATTATACTTTCTGAGGCAGAGAGACAGAGACAACCCTGGAACAAATAGTCTATTAAATTATCCAAGAAAACTTCCCTCATCTCATCAGTGACACAACCATTCAAACACAAGGGATTCAGAGAACCCCTGTGAGACAACAAATGAGAAGATCACCTCCTAGACCCATAGTAATTCGCCTACACAAAGTAGGTGTAAAAGAAAAAATCCTAAAGGCAACAAAAGAAAAAGTCAGACTACCTACCAGGGAAGACCAATTAGAATAGCAGCAGATTTATCTACAGAATCACCTCAGACTAGGAAAGCTTGGAGCCCAATCTTCAAAGTTCTCAAAGATAAACAATTTCAACCAAGAATTGCCTACTCAGCTAAGCTAAACTTCATCAATGATGGAGAATTAAAATATTTCCCAGACATCCATTCCCTAAGAGTTTATACTGCCTCCTGACCAGCTCTACAAGAAACACTTAAGTATTAAACACAGAAGAAAGGAAAAAAATAATGACAACACCTTTCACAGGAATGCAGGAAAAAGATTGAAAACACACATGAATCAACCCAAAAGTCAAAGAAAAGACAACAAACAGCAACAACAACAAACTCTATAAGAACCTCATGGCAGGGATAAACTCTCACATTTCAATAATTAGCCTGAATGTGAATGGATTAAATGCAACACTGAAAAGACAAAGAATGGCAATGGCAAAATGGATAAAATATCATGAGGCAGCAACATATTGTCTCAAAGAAACTCATCTCACCAGAAAGGACACTCACAGAATAAAAGTAAAAGGATGGGAAGCAAAATTCCAGGCAAATGGAACACAAAAGAAAACAGGAGTTGCAATCTTAATATCAGACAAAATACCCTTTAAACTATCAAAAATTTTTAAAGATACAAAGATCACTACATAATGATAAAAGGTTCAATCCATCAACAAGAATATCCATCTTAAACATATATGCACCCAACATAGGAGAACCAACTTTCATAAAGAAGCTTCTAGGTAAAGATATTGACTCTAAACACAATCATAGTTGGGAACTTAAATATCCCACTCCAGACCCTAGACAAATCATCAAGACAAAAATCAACAAGGAGATCCAGAACCTTGATGTGACACTTGACCATGGACTTAATTAATACTGACAGAACTGTCCACCCAACAACCATGGAATATACATTCGACTCATCACCACATGCAACGTACTCTAAGATTGACCACATCCTCAGCAATAAATCAAACATAAACAAATTTCACAAAATTGAAATCCTGCCATGAAACGTTTCAGATCACAGTGGAATAAAAATAAATATCAACACCAATGAAGTTCCCTCAAAACCCACAAAGACATGGACACTTAACAGCATGATGCTAAGCAACTCCTGGGTCAACATGGAAATCAAAGCACAGATTAAAAGATACCTGGAAACAAATGAAAATGAAGAACCATCTTACCAAAACCTTGGGGATGCCATGAACAGCACTAAGAGGGAATTTCATATCTCTATGAACACACGTGAAGAAAATGGATAGATCACAAGTTAACAGTCTAACAAATCTCCTAAGAAAGCTGGAAAAGCAAGACCACCAAAACCCCAACTTTAGCAGAAGAATCCACATAACCAAAATAAAAGCCCAAATTTGGGCCATAGAAGACAAAAACATAATACAAAAAAATCAATGAAACAAAAAGCTGGTTCTTTGAAAGGATAAACAAGATTGATGGTCCCCTAGCTAGATTGGCCAATAAAAATAGAGAAAAAGTCAAATAAACACATTCAGAAATGCAAATGGTGAAATCACAACTGACCCTGAAAAAATGCAAAAGATCATCAGAGACTACTATGTACACTTGTATGGAAACAAACATGAAAACCTAAAGGAGCCATTGCCTTGTAGACTTTTATGTGGCTATGTGCTCTTTAAGCTATGGCTCTTGCTATGCTTTCTGGCTTTGGCCCCCTCCCCACCTTGGGGAGATAAATCTTTTCTTTCTCCCTCTAATTTACTTTTAAAATAAACTATATTTTCTAATCTAAGGAAAAAAAACCTAAAGGAAATGAAGGACTCTCTGACATCATACAACCTCCCCAGGTTGAATAAACAAGAAATCAAGACCCTAAACAGACCAATAACAACCCAGGAAATTGACTATGTCATAAGAAAACTACCTAAAAAAAAAAGCCTTGGACCAGATGACTTTCCAACAGGATTCTACAAAACATACAAGGAAGAACTGACATCAGTCCTACTGAAAATATTCCAGGCAATTGAAAAAGATAGAACTCACCCAAGTCATTTTACAAAGCTAACATCACATTGATACACAAACAAGGTAAAGATCCAACAAAGAAAGAGAACTACAGGCCAATATCCTTGATGAATATAGATGCTAAAATTCTCAACAAGATCCTAGCAAACCAGATCCAATAACACATCTCAAAAATCATCCACCATGACCAAGTAGACTTCATCCCTGGGATTCAAGACTGGTTCAACATTCATAAGACCATAAGTGTAATTAAATACATCAACAGGTGTAAAAACAAAAACCATGATTAGATGTGGAAAAAGCATTTGATAAAATCCAGCAACCTTTCTTGATAAAAACCCTTGAACATCTAGGCATAGATGGAACATATCTCAAAATAGTAAGAGCTATCTATGAGAAACCTGCAGCCAGCATACTGCTAAACAGACAGAAATTGGAACCATTTCCCCTGAAAACTGGAACAAGACCAAGATGCCCACTCTCAACCCTCCTTTTCACATAGTTTTAGAAATCCTAGGTAGAGCAATCAGACAAGAGAAGGAGATCAGGGGTATCCAAATAGGAAAAGAGAAAGTCAAGTTATCACTTTTTGCAGATGACACGAGGCTATACTTTTAAAATCCAAGAGAATTTGTCAAAAACCTCCTTACACTGATAAAGGACTTTGGGAAAGTCTCAGGGTACAAAATAACTGTGCAAAAGACAGTCACATTTCCATACACCAGTAATAAGCAAACAGAAACTCAAATAAAAAGTATAATCCCATTCACTATTGGCACACAAAAAAAATGAAATACTTCGGCATCTTCCTAACCAGAGACGTGAAAGACCTTTACAATGAAAACTACAAAACATTGCTCAAAGGAATTGAAGACAACAAAAACAAATGGAAAAATATTCCATGCTCATGGATTGGAAGAATCAACATTGTTAAGATGTCCATCCTACCCAAGGTAATCTACAGATTTAACATAATACCCATTAAATTACCAGCAGCATTCTTCTCAAACCTGGAAATGACAATAAAGGAATTCATATGGAAAAGTAAATGACCATGAATAGCCAAAACAATCTTCAGCAAAAAAAAAAAAAAAAAAGCAAAGCGCAAGGTATCACATTGCCAGACTTTAAACTTTATTATGAAGTTACAATAATCAAATCAGCCTGGTATTGGCACAAGAACAGGCATATAGACCAACGGAACAGGATAGAGATTCCAGAAGCATAACCTCAATTTCTCAACCATCTCATCTATGACAAAGCCTCCACCATCAACCACTGGGGAAAGGAGAACCTATTCAGTAAATGGTGCTGGGGAAATTGGCTGACCACATGAAAAAGGTTAAAACAAGACTCATACCTATCCTCATACACAAAAATCAACTCTAAATGGATCAAAGACCTAAACGTAAACTTCAAACTATAAGAACTTTAGAAAATGCAGGAAATTGGAACTGGCAATCAATTCCTGATCAAAACCCCAAGTGCCCAGGCCATAAGGGATAAGTTAGACAAGTGGGACCTCATCAAACTAACAAGCTTCTGCAAAGCCAAAGAAACCATCAAGAGAGCAGGAAGATAGCCCACAGACTAGGAAAAATTATTTGCCAACTGTATGTCTGACAAAGGCCTAACATCTAGGATCTACAAGAAACTCAAATGTGTCAAAATGAAAAAACAAACAGCCCCATTACAAAGTGGGCAAAAAATATGAATAGACATTTCTCAGAAGAATACATATGAGCAGCCAACAGATACATGAAAAAATCCTCAGCCTCACTAATCATCTAAGAAATGCAAATTAAAACTACACTGAGATACCACCTAACTCCAGTCAGGATGGCCATCATCAATAACACATAAAACAATAGATCCTGGAGAGGATGTCGGGGAAAGGGAATAATTCTACACTGTTGTTGGGCAGCCTCTTTGGAAAACAATGTGGCAATTCCTAAAAGATCTAAAAATCGACCTTCCATACGACCCTGCCATCCCCCTACTAGGAATATACCCAGAAGAACTCAAATCACTCTATGAAAAAGATACCTGCACACATATGTTTATCACAGCATTGTTCACAGTAGCAAGAATATGGACCCAACCATGTTACCCATCAAAAGAGGACTGGATTTTAAAAATGTAGTACAGATTCATGATGGAACATTACACAACCATAAAGAAGGACAAAATCTTGAACTTCACAGCAACCTGGATGGACTTAGAGTCTATAATACTGAGTGATGTATTACAGAAACAAAGAACTGAGTATTACATGTTCTCACTCATAAGTGGACCTTGAACAATTATCCTAATACTATAAGAAAAGGATTGGCAGTAGTGGGAAACTGTTGGGGGAGGGGGGAAAGGTGGGATTGGCAGTAGTGGGTATCTGCCGGGGAGGGGGGGAACACACCTCATCAACAAGGGTACCTACATAATGAACATTTGTATATCTAACCCTGAATTGTACCCCACATCTTTAAAATAAAAAACTTAAAAGAGAAAAAGAAAATTTCCCCTTTATTGCCTCTTCTGGATCAATGTATAAATCTGTTCAAATATCTCTCAAATTGAAATAAAAACTAACTTCATTAAAACAATCAGATAATTTAAGTAAATACACAAACTCTCTTGACTGCTTAGCTACTATTTGTAGCTTTCCTTTCATAGTTAAGCTTCTGAACAGTTAATCTATAACCATTTCTCATTTTTTCCTTTCTATTTCACTCATCAAGCAATGCGAACTTGCTTTCAACCCCAACATTTCAATGACTAAAGTCACCAATAACTTAGTAACTACTAAATCTCCAAAAACTTTAGTTAAGTGACATTTTGATACAATTTGATATTCTCTTCTGCCTTACACACTCTACCATAAATCAGTGTGTGTAGTGTCCATCTTTCCTACTTATATAACTTACTCTGTTTGTCCTATGGCTCTGCATCTTCAATATTATTCCAACCAGAGTTCTATCATTTTGCTGCTATTCTTTGGCCTTGAATATAGCAGAGTTCCCTAACAAGTTAGATTAGTCCTAACTTGTTAACCCAATTCATTAGAATAATAAAATCATTTTACTGAGCACTCACTAGACTAGACACTTTGTTGACTACTTTAGCTACTTAATGGTCAGAAATCAAAGATATAGAAAACAAAAAGACCATAAAGAGCATAAATGATACCAAAAGAAATTTCCTTTAAAAGGCCACTGAATGAGCAGTAAAACAAAACACAACTTTTCCTTTCCCTCAAATATTAAGAAATTTTAATGCATGCAATATGATTGAATATGCTCTATCATTTTTGAAAACTTGGCTTAATACTTTTGGACATGCGATCCAAAGCTGTCATTATGTGGTGAGTTTGTATTTATACTGTGCTTTATTTTAGTAGCTGAAAAGGACACTTTACAAACACCATGAAGATGCAAACAGAAGTTCACCATTAGTCTTCCTTGCTCAAGCAAACATGAAACTTAAGTTTTTCAATTGTATCCAACTGTTACAGATTTGTCAAAATTTTGAAAGTAATTTTCTTGCAAACTAACCGAAAAGTATTTCATTTCCAAACTTTTCCCAAATATAAAACACACTAAAATTTTTCCTTGAAAAAATTCAAACAGATAAGAAGATTGTTGTAAAGTTTTGTTGTTGTTGTTGTTGTTGTTGTTGTTTTGAGTTGGAGTCTCACTCTGTCACCCAGACTGGAGTGCAGTGGCCGCTCCCGGCCACCGCAGCCTTGACCTCCTGGGCTCCAGGGATTCTTCCACCTCAGCCTTCTTAGTAGCTGGAACTACAGGCGCATGCTACCATACCCAGCTAATATTTTGATTTATTGTAGAGATGAGGTCTCACCAAGTTGCTCAGGCGGGTCTCGAACCCGCGGGCTCAGGCAAAACACTCACCTCAGCCTCCCAAGGCGCGGGATTACAGGCTAAGCCATCGAGCTCGGCTTGTAAAGTTTTTAAGCTTAGAAATATAAGTTTTTACAGGGGACATATATCATCATTTTGAAATTTAAAAATATATAAATATGACAAAATTCCAGACTATTTTCAAAATATGCTTTGGATAATGTTTCTTTTGAAAAGTAGTTACTTGCTCACTCATGGTTAAAAACTTTGAAGGGAATAGTAAATGGGTTCCTCTTTTAAAAAAATATCTACAGGCAGATATTTGTTGTTACCAGATAGATCAGCACATTTGAACAGTTGTCTGTTTTGTGTTTTGTGTGTTGGGGGGGAGTAACATCCTACGTTCAAGGATTCTAGTAAGAAATCTACAAAAAGATGAACAGTGAATTTCATTGTTATAAATTATTTTCATGGTCAATTCCTATCTCACTGCAAAGTATTTAAAATGCTTGAATTCATAAATCATTAGGTTAGCAACCCTTGATCAAATCATAACTTTCACTTTTGGCTATCTCAGTCCTACAACTATGAGAGATGGATTCCCCTCCCCCCCAGAATTATCATAAAATGTTCACGTAGCAAGCTGTACTCAGAGGCAGAATTCCTAGATTAGAGTTAGTCATTCTTACTGGTTAATTTATCTAATGCTATCTCTCAATTCTTGAATACCTTGTACCTTTATTATTTGATGGTAAAAGCCATGCAGTTACCTGAAGGAAGAATTGGCAAACTTTTCCTATAAAAGGCCAGGTAAATATTTGAGGCTTGGCAGGTCATAAGGTTTCTGTTGCAACTACTCAATTCTGCTGTTGTAGCATGAAGGCAGTCATAGATGATACTAAAAGAATAAGCATGGCTGTGTTCCAAAAGTTCTTTATTTACATAAACAGGCAACAGGCAGAATGAACCCCAGTTATAGTTTGCTGACCTCTGCCAAGAAGCTTTTGATATCTCAGAGTATTCTAGATCCTAATAAACACAAGCAATAACGTAATTCTCTGTTGTCTAATGCTAGTCACCCATCATGGAAGATGAATGATTTTTACCTCCTCTTGTGTCTCATTATAGCCAGGTAAACAATTCCAAATAACCTAAATTTCCACAAGATCTGTTGCCTCCAATCACCTTCATTGCACATATTTTAGTATCACTGAGTGTTTCCAGTTCAGAATCACCAAGGTTTCTGCAAACAAAAGAATCTGAACCAGGCTAACTAAAGCAAAAAAGAATTTATTGGAAGAATATTGTGAGCCTCACAGGTTAGTTCATATCTTAAGTAGAGGTCAGTTCTCCTAGACCATCTTCTTATTCCACTTGATATCACACTCATTCGCTGCATAAATGAATGATCTGTAGAGCAGGAAGTTGCAAGTATACTAGGTTCTTGGTCAGATAAATGAATGTCAGGGAATGTAAATATCATCAAACTTAAGAGCCTGATAATTCCTAAATGCTTCTGGGGGTCCAGGGTTCTGAAACACGTAAAAATATCTCCGTGAAAATGAAGGCTATGTTGCATCCCTTCCATGTCTTTCCAGTAAGAATGAGGGTTGGCAGGCTTCTTCGGATAGTTATGATAAAGGGCACAATTGAGTGCCTTGTTTCAGCCTCTTTATTCAAGGATCAAAAAATTGCTATGGTAGAACAGAACCGAGAGCAAAAGAAGACTCTTCAGTAAGTTCAGGCTAAGGTGTAGTAGTCTGTTCATTGTTCCTTATGATACAGTAAATCCAAAGGTGCTTGGAGAGCCTGAGGAAGAGTGGGATGTATGGACTTACATTAAAACAAGAAGTTGTGACAGGGTGACACAGCTTCCTTCTGTGTGTCAGAACATTACAATGTGCGTGCATAGAGAGACCATCATTATTGTTGGAACTGAGTCAACATGACAAGTCACTTCTGATGCTTAGATTAGTTTCCCTCTTTCATCAATTCGAAGCCCCAGTCTAACAGAACATATGATAAACACACAATAGCTTCAGCATGAGCAGAATCAAGGTGAAAAAAAGTGCCAATATTCTACTGTCTATATCTTCCTAATTATCTAAAAGAAGGAAAAATGGAAGTATGGGAAAGAGATTATATAATTTAATTTTTAAACTACTTGTTCAAATTGTTTAAAATGCTATGTTAGTTAAGGATCTTTTAATGGCAGGTAATAAAACACCACTGGCAAAAGTCATAAAACAGGAATTTACATGAGTTTATGGTGTATTTCTCAGAATCCAAGAGCAGGAAAGTGAAACTGGGTCTCCCAAAGGACTGACACTAGGACCTAGAAGGTTGTCAGGAATTCAGGCTACTCTTCTTTGTATCTATATCTCTGTGGGGAACATGATCTCCCATCTTTTCTTCTCCTGTAAATCTACTTCATTCTGTTTTTTCTCTACAAATTGCTTTCTCTTCTTTATTGCGAATAGAAAATAACCCCACCACATTCCTTGAGCTTGTAATATCCTTAGTTCATGGAATTAGCTGCATTAGCATCTAGAATGTACAGTTTTCCAGATCTCAGGAGACAAATTCGTTTGGCCCAGTTGAGATTGGATATTCACTGTTGATTCAATCTTCTATGGCCAGATGGCAAGGTCACAAAATATAAACATGGCTATCACTGCTCTGGAGCATGGCCATCAGCTCTTGAAGAAAAATGGTATCTATTACAGGAACATGTAGAAGAATTAAAATGGTATGTGGAATCTAGCTATCCACAAATGATTTAAAAGCTAGTAATGAGCAGAAACTCTGAAAGGGAAGAGGACAGTCATGAGGAATAGTATTTGGAAATATAATGCATATGCTGCTATTGCTGAAGGAGGCAAAGGCTGAGACCCGAGAAGGCCAAACACAGACTTCAGAGGTTATGTTAGTAAATAATGTTGCACCTGCTCTTGACTATGTGCTATGAAACCAATTCCTCACACTTCCTCTGCTCTGGTTTGTACTGCAGGGAACTGAGCCCTAAAAGGCTGACTTCCACCTGGGTTCAGCCAGTGAGAGGCACTGGCAGGATAATGGAGGACTGGAGAAACACAGAAGTTAGGAATTTATCTCCTTCTCTGGTCCCCAGGTTGACTTGCTTCTCCATGGGCCCAGTTTCCACCAAATGTACAGGCTGTGGTTCCAGCTTCAGCTTGGGAACTCTAGTTCCACCTTCTCCTTTTGTTTTTCCAGACTGAAAGTTGTAGTGAGTTTCTATTGTTGGTCGTCACTGGGTTTCTTCACTGTCCTCTATTTAGATTTTTAGCGTTCCAACTACCTGTGAAAATGCTTTCCAGGATTAAATTCATTCCGTTGTAAATACTTAAAGGACTCTGTGATTTCCTGGTTGAACTCTGATCAATACAACTTTTGAGGGGTTTTGTTGCCCAAGATTCTCTGAAGTCTCAGTCACTACAGTTAGAGCTGAAGGTAAGAATCTAAACCTAAATTGAACAGAAGCCACTAATGCTCCAGAGACTAAGAAATGATTGTTCTTTAAAATTATCCCTGATAAGTGAAATCAAGATTAAGTGATGATAAGGCAGAGAAAATATTAATAATTCTTGAACTTTAATAAAAAGTCAATTTGTATCGAGCTATTACTTTTCATAAACATTTGTCCATGTCGCCTTTCTTGTGCTGCTAACCAGTAGCTGTTGAGGCCTTTCCCTTGCAGCTGATGCTTCAGGGTTGTCACTACTCTCAATTCTTTTGTAGAAAACAGCAGAAGGTGTCCCTCCTGGGCGCCGGGACTCATGAGTATAAACCAAATTTTAGCTCATACAAGTCTAGAAACTATCATTTGTCATACTATGAATGCAAAGGAAAAAAATCATGGATTTTTGAGAACTTACAGTTAAATAATCTACACTGTTGGTGCTTCTCTCCAATCCCCCTGACAGTTCACGCAACCATCTCCCAGCTGCTGCGTTTCCTGTCAATGTTGCACCTGTTCTTGACTATTTGCTATGAATAGAAGCTGCCTTCTCTAGAGACGGCATTGCCTTTAGCTTGTGGGAGCCATTGCTCAAACTGCCTTCCCCATCCTCCCAGTCAATGGCTGAGTGTATAATATCAATGACATACCAAAGGCTTATCCACTTGCCTCAAAGTGACAACATTTCTGTGAAGTCATTTATGCTCCACAGCCTCATCCCCCGTGGATCAGGCTAACGCTTCCCCTTCCCTGTCCAGTTTCCCACAATCACTGTGTTTTCTGAAAATTATTCGCTCAATAAATCATGTGTGCCTGATTCTCTGCCTCAGGCTCTGCTTCTGGGGACCTTGATTTAATACAAGTACTAATTTTTTTTTTCAAACTCTGGTGAAGAACAGAGTCTAGAGGAAGATAGTCATATTTGAAACAATAAGGTGTACTTGAAAATGCAGTATTAAGATTTAGCGATCCAATCTTAAAAGAATAGGCAAGTTTGTTGATGAGATGACATAATTTAGAAAGTATTGAAAATTCAAGAACCAAGAGAACAGCAGGGACATTTTAAGAAACTCATTCCACTTTTTATAGAGTTTTCAGGTTATGTATGTTCATATGTGTAGAGTATATATAAATAGGTCTGAGGAGTTTGACTTATCATTTTTGAAAATCTTTTATGTGGGAGATCCTTGAGGTTTAGTTCTATTTAGCAATAATTAAATAACACTTACTGAACAACAGTTAAGTGGGCCATGTGCTGTTACATACATTATATCAATTTTACTTTCTGTAGCATTTCCATGAGGTAGGTATTAGTTCCACTATTCAGGTGAGAAAATCGAGGTACAGTGAAGTTAGTAATTGACCACTGTAGAACTAGTCTTCAACCCAGGTCTGTGCATTATTTTCCTTATATTATGCTGCCTCTCAATGAAATTTTAGACACATTTAATTAAGAAGTAATGCTATGTAGCAAACCAAATATATCCACATAGTCTTTTATCCTTTTTTACCTTTTCCATTTTTAAGCATAGGCGAATGAGGAGTTTGAACTACATAATTGCTAAGGTTCCCACCAGCTCTAACACACTGATTCTAAGTGAAGACATAGAACTGAAGGACTCCTAAACAAGAAACAAGAAAGTATTCTGTGTCTGTTGACTCTGGCTAAATTATGAGTGTTCATTGTTTCATCTATTAAAAATTTAAAAATGAATAATACAACCTCCAGCCATGGGGAACTGAGAGTCATGACTGACATAGCAATTATCAAGTATTATGCAATCTAGGTTTGAATATAAATGATATATATTAAGTCAATTAATTCTATGAAGCCACAGTCACCTATTACTTCTCTTGCTCTGAGGTCACTAAAATTTTTATGTTCAGGGGATTGCAATTCTTACCACCCCCTCTTCCAATCGAGTAGGGCTTATAATGATAAGGTTTGTATGTTCATTTTCATACCGCTGAAAAGATATTTGTAATAGTGAAAAAATATAAAATTGTTTAAATTTTCTTATTTACTGCCTTTTACTCATTACTTTTTAAAATACTGGATGTTTCTTAAATCCATAAACTAGGGGATTAGTTATACAATTTTGAGCTGAACAAAACCTTAGCAATCATTAGTTCATTAATTTAACTTTACAAATAAGTAAAGTGAAGCAGACTGAGGTTGGGTGACTTTATCCAAGATCACATGGCTAGCATTACCACCAGAACTCAGCTTAGAACAGCTGTCTGAGCAGGTGTTTTGCCAGATGTGAAAAATGAAGACGGTCCACCTGCAGACACTATCCTATCCAGATCATAAACTGACAAGAATAAATCCCAGTGGCTCATTATGATTTCACTTCCTCACAAGGAATGTGATTCAGACATAGTCTGTGTAATGCCATGTGCCTCCGAAAAAATGGAGAGGAGGCAGGTGGTGATTGTGGGCAGTGAATCTAATCCCCTGGACGTTGTCTTGAATTCAGTTCATCCACCAGGAGGGCTTGTTAAAACCTCAACTGATGAGTCCTATTCCCAGTTTTTGATTCAGTAGGTCGAGTGAGAATATGCATTTTAAACATGTTCCCAGGCAATGCACCCACCCTTTCAAAACTGGTCTACCTCTCCAGATCCCTAATGGTGCCAGTCTCCTGAGTTTTGTCCTGGCTCGTGCTTTTACTTCAGATTACAGTATTCCTAGGTACTGAATTTGCTTCCAGATGCTCCCAGAGTCACTAAGTCCAAGACAAGCCTTGATTTACTGTTCTAGCAATGACATCATGCCATAAACTTTTTCCCCCAGAAATTCGTAACAACATACCACACATTTTTCCTCTCAAACCAGGCTTGCTCAGGAACAAACCAACCAACCTCACTTCATCCTCTGGACTTGAATTAGGTTTCTGGGCCCTTTCTATTGCTATTATAAGTCACAAGTGCTGCCCCTGCAGGTTGTATGCAGGTTTCTGTGTATTATATTATTTCTCTCCGGGTGTGCTCAGAATACCACATGCTTAGTAGGGTGTTGAAGAGTTTGTACAAGACTATAGTTTCTCTTGACTTGATTTCAGACCTTGTGTAAATATCTTTGTACCTGATGAAAAGAATTCATGATTTTCTTTAAATCAAAAGTAGTCACTTAATCCACAGGTATACACTGAATAATGTATAGCTTCGATGCTAAGAATAAGAAGATATAAAGATAAATAAAACAATACCAGCTCTCAGAGCGTTCAGGCTATGGAGACAGATATTTTTAAAAATTATGATTTGCAAGTAGAAAACCTGTATATCAGTGAATTTGTCAACATTTATATTAAAATGACTTACTTCAATTTTCCTCAAAGGATCACATAGCTATTTATAGATAAAATGATATCAAAGTTATGAATTTACAGTATCAATCTATTCAACCATTACTAACTTTCCAAGCACAAATAACCTAGTTGACTTAGGGGAAAATTATTGCTAGCTCTTATTCTAAACTTTGTATGAAAACAAAAATAAAAGTCAATTTACTTTCAAGAGAGTTTTACAATTTTATTGTACATGTAATATGCATGTAATGCAGTATATAAACATGCCATCATCTTGATAACACTGGAAAGCAAGTGTTATTTATTTTAAATTATTGTTTTGTCTTTAAAAAGATCCCCTCCCCAGTCATTGGATGCCTTGAAGTCCCAGCTGTATTCAGCTGAATAAAACTAGTTGCTGAGTACCTTCTGAATATCCCTTTTGTGTTCAGGGAACTTCTGACCTCATGAATCTGCAGATCCCTAAAGTAGAACCTGAAATCTCAGACTCTCTTGCAGCTAAGGCATAAGCATGGGGCCCTTTCCCTAATTAATCAGACATACCCATGGGCAACTAATTTGAAAGCACATAAAGACAAGCAGCAGGTGGCACAGCAAATCTTCTCTGGCAAGGGTGGTAATAGAACCATCCAACTTTTAGAAGCCCAAGAAATTCTAGTTTCCAATTCCCAAGTTTAGCAATGATTTACAGGGTCTGTGCTCAGAGATGACAACAGTCAAGAGCTCACTGGAACAGTTTCACAGCAAAGCTTGGGTGTAGTTACTAGCTGGAAAGAGGATGAATCAGGAAGTCTGACATCTGGCCAACAGGCATTCCAGAAGGAGAAGAAAAAAAATTGAGGGAAGAAAATGATATGAAATTAACAGGAAAATTTCCAGTACTAAAGGACTTGAGGGAAGAAAATGATATGAAACTAACAGGAAAAATTTCCAGTACTAAAGGACATGAGTGTTTAGATTTAAAAGGGCCTTTGGAATACCCAGTACAATGGATGTAAAAAGATCCCACTATGGTACATCACCACATTTCAGAATTTCATGAACAAACAGAAGATTCTAAAAACTTTTAGAGATAATAGTCACATGCAAAGGATTGGAATCAGGACAACATCAGATTCCAACAGCAAATTTGAAAATTAAAAATCAATGAAGCCGGTCTCAGTGGCTCAGCCTGTAATCCCGTGCCTTTGGGAGGCTGAGGTGAGTGGATTGCCTGAGCCCACAGGTTCGAGACCCGCCTGGGCAGCGAGACCTTGTCTCTACAATAAATCAAAAAATCAACCGGGTGTGGTAGTGCATGCCTGTAATTCCAGCTACTTGGAAGGTTGAGGCGGAAGGATCGCCGGAGCCCAGCAGGTAGAGCCTGCGGTGGCCGGGAGCGGCCACTGCACTCCAGTCTGGGTGACAGACTGAGACTCCAACTCAAAAAAAAAAATCAATGAAATAACACCTGCAAGTTCTGAAGAAAACTGATATTCAACTTGAAATTCCCTGCCCTGCTAAACTATCAGCCAAGGGCAAGATTAGAATAAGACTATCAGATATTCAAGGTCTCGAAATGTTACTACCTATGCACTTTTTCTAAGGAAGCCATTAAAGGATGGAGAATACCAAAACAAGGGAGTGAACCAAGACAGGTAACACAGGACCAAGAAAGAGGGTCCAAAAGAAAAAGGAGGTAAAGGAAAATCCTGGGATGGGAACTAAACAATAGCCATACAGTAACAGTCCAGATTAATATAAGACAATGGCAGGCTTTGGGAGGGTATCTCTGATTAAAAAAATAAAATTAGTGCATCTAGTAGATCCTGATACATTTGATTACGTGAAAAATGAGATGAAGAGGGATTTTATAGTGTTGAAATATAGAAGAAACAAAAAAAGAAGAAAACTTAAGTTAATTATAGAAGGAAACCCCAATAAAGTTAAAGCAGTACAAAAATATAATCATAGTATAACACTTGACTCACTAGAGAATAACATACATTATTTTGTATGTTATTAAATAACAATAAAATAATTAAAACACAAATTTTGCTATAACTATATTGAGGGAGAAGAAATGGGGGATTGGTTAAGAGAAGGAAATAAGTTTTGTAGTACAATTTGATTTTTAAAATGGTTTGTCACTTTTATGAAAATAAAAATTGCTTTTAAAAAACTACACGGTAGAGGAGACCACATCCTTTACCCCAACACTTTCCAGCGAAGTAATGGAGAAATCTAGCACCCTCAAGTGATCCCAAGTATCCAAAGTTGCCTCATCTGTACTGTGGATTGACCTTGAGCCCATTCCAATAAAGAAGCCAATGCTTTTCCTTTCTCATGTGGAAAAATAATAGGCCCATTGAATATTCATTAAAGTTAAAGAACAGCAGCCAGAAAATCAGCAAGCAATATCCCTGGGAACTATAGCATACTTAGCTCTTCAAATAATTTCTTGACTAAAGGCAGTATCTGGGGACTAGGCCACACAGTGATAGTAACTATCATTGGAAATTCACCAGCATGAGTAAGAATTCAATTTTCCACTAACATCAACAAGAAATCAGAACAGGTTGTAAATAAATTATTCCTAAGAAGGCAAGCCCAAGAGGATTGTAATTAAAATAAATTTAAAAAGGAGAAAAATAACACAGTTTGCTATTTGTCAAGATTTTAGTTGACAAGAACTAAAACATTCAACTTTGGGGAAAGTTGTACTAAGACAAATTCTTGTAAGCACTCCTATATGCGACATTTACATAAACATTTGCAGAGGTATTTTATAATGTGAACATTTTAAACATGACACTTGGAAGTTGCATGAGAAGTGACATTCATTGCCCCCGCAGTATCCAGATTGCCTGTTCCTCTGTCTCCATAATTCAGTTCTGCCAAAGTCAAAGCCGAGCAGCACGTCAATACCAGCAATTATGACTCAATGGCTGCTGAAGGTCCTAGATCCCCGCATGCAGGTACCTCTGTATTTCTCCACAGTGAATGGTGTCACCATATTTTAAATTATTAACATTAGCAAGAACAGGGCATTTCAGAGGACTGGTAACAGTACACAAACAATGACTTTTTTTTTTTTTTTTGAGTTGGAGTCTCACTCTGTCTCCCAGACTGGAGGGCAGTGGCCGCTCCCGGCCACTGCAGCCTCAACCTGCTGGGCTCCGGCAATCCTTCCACCTCAGCATTCCGAGTAGCTGGAACTACAGGCACGCGCTACCACGCCTGGCTAATTTTTTTCTGATTTACTGTAGAGATGAGGTCTCGCCAAGTTGCCCAGGCGGGTCTCGAACCCACAGGCTCAGGCAATCCACTCACCTCAGCTCCAAGGCACAGGATTACAGGCTGAGCCACCCAGCCAGGTGACAATGACATTCTAAAGAAGAAAAGTGGGTAACAAAGGAGCAGAACAAGAGAAATTTGCAAAGTACATATAAGGATAACAGCGGGAATGCATCTGAAAATAGGCCCTCATTTCCATAAATAAGCTACCCTAATGTTTTCTGTTAAAATAAGGACTTTACCTAAAAGGCTCGAGAAAGAAGAAAATAAAAGTACCAGAATAGATTCCAGTTGAAGTAAGTGAAGTAAATGGATGAAATTAAATGCAAGAATTCTTTTTCTTATTTATATACATTTTAGTACATCATATGTATTTTACATGTATATGAAGATAAAGTCCCCACAGTCTTCTTAACCTGGCTTACAAACTTCAAGATTCCCAGCTGAAGGGAAACAGAATGCGTATTTCTGGATCAAATCCAACCTCTCAAACTGGGTAGAAAGAATTTGAGATAAGAAAATAACTTGCCAAAGAAAGGAGGGAGAAATACGCCATGTTCTGCCAAATAGAGCATATGCTGTCAGAAATGAAAGGAAGAAAGGACTTGCTGAAGCTTTTGAAACAAAAACAGCCAGTACAGCTTGGTCTCAGGATAAGTGTGGAAAAACAAAATTCTTTATACATGGTAATAGGGGGAATCCCCAAAGATTGCTTGTTCACATGCTCAAATGAGTACAGAAGTCCTATTTCCAGTGAAATGTTCAGGCTTATATCTTCCTCCTATTTCTAGTGAAATGTTCAGACTTACGTTTTCCACATTTTAAGAACATCAGATTAGCTAGGCACGGTAGTGCACACCTGTAGTTCCAGCTACTTGGAAGGCTGAGGCGGAAGGGTTGCCAGAGCCCAGCAGATCGAGGCTGCCGTGGCCGGGAGCGTACCACTCTTCACTCCACTCCAGTCTGGGCGACAGAGTGAGACTCCAATTGAAAAAAAAAAAAAAAGAACATCAGGGAAGCCGAGGTGTGAGGATTGCCACAGGTTCAAGAGCAGCCTGGGCAACTTTGTGAGACCTCATCTCTACAATAAATGAAAAAATTTGCCGGGTGTGATAGTGAGTGCCTATAGTTCTGACTACTTGAAAGGCTGAGGCGAAAGGATCACCAGAGCCCAGCGGGTTGACCCTGGGGTGGTCATGAGCGTTGCCACTGCACTTCAGCCTGGGTGACAGAGTGAGACTTCAACTCAAAAAAAAAAAAAAAAAAAGACATCAAAGAGTTGAAAAAAGCCTGGAGAAAAGCAAAAACAACAATGAAGAGTAGAAAACACTAACTTAAATTGCAATTTTTTGGAAAAAGTACTACATTTAAAATCTTGAAGAAAAATTTTAAAAATGGTTTGGACTTCAGAAAAAATGGCTATGATGGTCATCATTTTCAGTCTTCAAGTCTAAAGAAAACAGAACAAGGGCAAATAGTTAGAACACTGTACTTAGGTAAGTTTCACAATTTCCTAGAAGGAAAAAAGCAATTAGAACAGTAAGCAGTCTAGGTTAATAAGAGACTCTGAAATGATTGGAACTCAACTGCTCTCAGTTTGAAATCGACTCTTTAACACATAGCTACTGTCCATTCACCTATCATCTCATATTTTCACAGCCCTCTCCCACTTCTCTCTTCTCTCTTCAAAATAGTTTGGTGGTCTACAAGTTCTAAAAGCTAGCATTTCTAACGTAAACATTACTATCTTTTAGTTTTTATTACTTAGAAACTAATAGAATTCCATCTGTACATCTGTAGTTTTAAAAAAGCTTTGTTATTTTGGCATACTGGGATATGTGTGGCATATTTGGCATAATACATAGCCTAATCAGAAATTCTATTAAATTCACCCTATATTTGGAGAATTATATAGAGCTGCAGATTTAGAGGACAGTTGTTGAGCAATCAGGCTTAAATAGAACAAACGTAGAAACACCTATTTCAATTCAAGCATTGATCCCTTAGCTCCAGGAAAGTAAACAAACCACAGGTAAGGACTACCAATGACAGTCTTATCATAGTAGGGACAGCCCATAGTTTTCTCATCCGAGCAGAACTTGGGCAACTAGGAGCCTTGCTAGGAGATGACCTTAAGTGATCACTATGTATGAGGTACTTTACAAGTGACAGCTTTTTTTTTTTGATGTCCTATCATTTTAGTTTTGTTTTTTTTTAATTGTAACAGACCAGGCTTGGTGGCTCAGCCTATAATCCCAGCACTTTGGGAGGAAGAGGCGAGTGGACTGCCAGAGTCCACGGGTTCGAGACCAACCCAGACAACTTGGCGAGACCTTATCTCTACAATAAAATAAAATTTTAAAAAATTAGCCAGGTGTGGCGGTGCACACCTGTAGTTCCAGCTACTTGGAAGGCTGAAGCTGAAGGATCGCCAGAGCCCAGCAGGTCGATGCTGGAGTGGCCATTGAATGTACCAAAAGGCACTCCAGCCTGGGCAACAGAGTGAGACTCCAACTCAAAAAAAAAAAAAAAAAAATTGTAACAGACCATAACTGCATATATTTATAGGGTGCATAGTGCAAGACATATAACATACAATGATCAGATCAGGGTAATTAGCATCTCCATCATTTCCTGTATTTATCATTTCTTTGTATTAGAACATTTATTTTGTTTTGTTTTGAGTCAGAGTCTCACTCTGTCACCCAGACTGGAGTGCAGTGGCCGCTCCCAGCCACCGCAGCCTCGACCTGCTGGGCTCCGGCGATCCTTCTGCCTCAGCCTTCCGAGTAGCCGGAATTACAGGCATGTGCTACCACGCCCGGCTGGTTTTTTTTGTTTGTTTGTTTTTTTATTGTAGAGATGAGGTCTCGCTGCCCAGGCGGGTCTCGAACCCGCGGGCTCAGGCAATCCACTCACCTCAGCCTCCCAAAGGCACAGGATTACAGGCTGAGCCACCGAGCCCGGCTGTATTAGAACATTTAATATCCTTCCTAGCTATCTGAATGAATGTATTATTGTTAACCAGAGTCATCCTACAGTGCTATACAATGCTAAAACTCGTTTCTCCGATCTAGCTGTCATTTTGTATTTTACAACTTTGGCATAGGTGTTGTTATTCCTATTTATATCTGTATGAAATAGAAATTATTTTCATTTTATGTAAACAGATCAGAGAAGTAACTTGCCCAAGGTCCATAAATTTCTAAGAGGCATGACAGGAACTCCAACTTGGTCCCATCTGAATCCTATACTTTCGGTACTATGCTTGTTCATAGGTTTGAAAATATATTACTATCATTTCTCAAGAATTTGGGATGCTTTCTCTTGTCACTGTGCTTTCAACTTACAAGAGTTACATTTTTGATAAAACAAACTGATTTAGCTTCTAGGTTTATTTTGTTAGCTAGGCAACTAACTCCAGGTTTGTTTCATCTGCCTTTTTTTGTTGTTGTTTTTTTTTTTTTTTTTAGTTGGAGTCTCATTCTGTCACCCAGACTGGAGTGCAGTGGCCGCTCCCAGCCACCGCACCCTCGACCTGCTGGGCTCCGGTGATCCTTCCGCCTCAGCCTTCCGAGTAGCTGGAATTACAGGCGCACGCTACCACGCCCAGCTAATGTTTTGATTTATTGTAGAGATGAGGTCTCACCAAGTTGCCTAGGCGGGTCTTGAACCCACAGGCTCAGGCAATCCACTCACCTCAGCCTCCCAAGGTGCGGGATTACCGGCTGAGCCACCGAGCCTGGCTATCTGCCTTTCTAATTCTCATTATTTTATAAATAGTCTGGTTGCTTTTTGTTATTCACGTTTTTCCCTAACATGATTAGGTAATTTTAATTTTAAGATCATGTTATGTGAGAACGCCATGGCTATTCGCTCTCCTTTTGCTTTGCAGGTTTATAACTGCTCAAGCCAGTTCCATAAGGGCAGCTTTAATTTTAAATTTTTATAATATTTTCAAGTGTGCTGATAATGGTTTATCAATCTCAGCACATCAGACATATTAAAATCAAATCTTAAGTTTAACACATAACTTTTTTGCTTAATGAAATTAGGTAGTTAGCAAACCAGTATATGCAGTAAATGTTAATACCTTCAGTGCGGGGAACCACTGAGAATCAGATTCATGTTTTATAATTCACTGCAGTTTGCATTATTCATCATTTCCACATTCCAGAATTTCATTTTACAACAGTCGTTCAGTATTTAATTTACAGAACCAAAGGGGTTATCTTCGGTAGCGTTCACTATTTTGAGACATACAACTTAAAAATTCTTGCGATTCACTTCTAAGGGTTAAACCAGAGAAGGTATTTCCCCTTGTGACATCCCAAAATAGATACATTTATTTTGGATGAGAGAAAAGAAGATCTTCAGGGTTTGACAGAGGAAAAGATTAGAGGATGGGGGAGGAGATACTTTCCAATTCACCATACGGAAATAAAAAAAAGTAAGGCCCTTAAAGAAAAGGATGTGGATTAAATGTTACGAATACTTCCAGCCCACGTGCCGCGCCCGGCGTGCGTTTGCTTTGGGGACATCATCCCCGCGCTCTCGCCCGCTATCCCGCAGAGGCCAGTGTGGCCCTCCACTCCCGCGGCTGACCCTGGACAGGGCTGACCCTCGCAGGGCGCCGCCACTCCTCCCGGTTTTCCGCCCGCAGGTTCCCGGCGTTCCCGAGCGCGGCGCGCGTCCAGCTCCTGAGAAGCAGGCACTTTTCCGAGGAGGGGCCTGGTGCTCCCCTACGTGCCGAGAGGAGTGTCCCCGGGGGAGGGGCCGGCGGCCGGGCGGCGGGAACGAAGCTCCCGCCTCTCTTCCACCGCAACCGCCGAGTCCAGGAATCCCACGGAGGAATCGGGAGCCGGAGGCCGGAGGCCGGAGGCGGAACCCGCGCTCGGTGCCGCGCTGCCCCCTCCCCGCACCTCTGCCGGAAGGGGCGGGGTCTCGGGGCGGCGCGGCGAGGCCCACCGCGAGGGGGGATGCTCCCGGCCCGGCCGCGCGTTTCCGGCGCGCTCCCCCGCGTCCTGCGTCCTGTGGTCTCGCCCGCGCCGGTGCCATGTTGGATCGTGCGGCCGCCTCGGGAGCGTCGGAGGAGGGGCTGGGAGTTTAGCGCAGCCGCCGGAGCGCGAAGACGACGACCCTCCGGCCCAGGCCTCGCGGGGCGGGAGCCGAGAACGCCTGCCGTCGGCCCCTCCTCCGCTCGGCCTCCTCCCCCTCCCGCGCCCGAGGAGCGGCGAGATGCTGCGCCTCTGACCTCGCCCCTCCCGCCCCTGTCCCCGCGACGGGAACGCGCGCTCGCCCACTCGCCGGAAGGACGCGGCCCTGGACTCCCAGCCCCGCCGGCGACACCCTGAGCTCCGGCCAGCAGCCGCCGCCTCCGTGGACAGTCACCCACGTGGGGTCCCTGCCGCTCACCCCGCCGGAGGACAAGTCCTTCTTTCCCTTCTGGCAGGAAATGTGTGGTCAGAAACCAGACCCACGTCGCCACGCCCGCGTGTCCTGGCGGGCCTGGGATTGGGGGTCGGGAAGGGGCGGTGCTGGGGTTTCCCACGGGCCAGGCCTCCCGCCCGCCTGGGCCCCGCGTCGGCGCCCTCGCCCTGCTCCCGGGTGCGGGCTGGGGTGGCCGGACGCCGCCTCCCGAACTGCCGGCGACAAGGGAGTGTCGCAGCATCGGCCTGCCCTGGACTGAGCTGGGCCGGGCTCGGCCGGTGCCCTCACTGCTGGGGCGAATTTGCCTCTCCCGTCACCCGGGATGGATTCCTGCCCCTGCTGGGTCTCACGCTGCCTCCTCCTGCTGGATCTGGGGACACCTGCCCTCACAATGCTAGGCCGGATGGTGGGGGGATCGCGGGGTGAAGCGGGCCGCCAGGTGGTGTTCAGCCTCCGTTTGGGGGTCCCGAGGGAGTGAAGTCGAGTGCGGGTTGGCTTCTTCGCATTCGAGAGAGGGCCAGAGATGCTGCCTCTCCTGGGGGCAAAGACACAGGCTTGCTTCTCCAGCAGTCTCGCCCAGGCCTGGCTTAAACTCTCCGTCTCGCTGGGTTTTGTTGTTTTTTTTTAATTGATGGGAGCAGGGACTGCTCTCCCCTCAGCCAGGCACAGGGAAGCCTCCGTTCCAGGTAGTTCTTGGCCTCTGGGGCCCAGAGTGATTCTGAGGTTGGTGCTGGGCAGCCGGTTCCACCCCCAGATGGCCGGTGGGGAGCAAGCAGTGCTGCTGTGGGAAGGGGCATGGGTGTTGTTGACAGAAGCGGCCTTGACATTGGTGGCTGGCGTTCCTGGGGGTGGTGAGGTTCCCTTCCTAGGGCAGGCCTGGTTGAGATCTCCTGCAGTGACCCGGTTGAAGTGTGGGTCCCGCTGGGTCCCTCTCCCGCTCCTTGCTTGCCAGCACCTGCGGAGTGTGGGCCCCTTTAGCCCAGGAAACACCTGCGGAGATGTCAGGAGCCCCACATTGTCTAACTTCCCTCAGTAGTGTTAGGCATGCCACAGCAGGTTACACCTGCTCATTTAAGGAGTTGGGATTAGACAATTTCCAGAAAGTTCCGGGTATAATTGTTAACTTTATAGGAGTTTACTCTTTGTGTCTTGTGCCACCTTTGGAGATTGAATCGTTCCATTTAGTCTGAGATATATTTTACATTGCACAATATTTAACGTTCTTTCACATTGAGTTTACTGATTAGAAGAATGAAAGAAGTGTCTCCAAGTGAGAATTCTGGGTAACACCTTTAAAGATTATCATCCCCCCCATCCCTTTTTAAGACAAATGAGAAAATAACCTGTGAGCCCAAGTCAACACAGCAATTTGGTAATGTAACCAGAACTAGAAAACCAGGACTTCTGATGCCTAGTCTCATTGCACTTTTCACTACGTCATGTTTTTTAGAAGGCTTTTTTCTTTTATTTATTTAATTGTAAAAGTGGTGTTAAAGGAATAACCGCTTTTTTTTTAACCAAAACTCAAATAATTAAAATGTAAGATTCTTAGGCAGTCCTAATTTTCCATTCAATTTAGGAAAATTATCAGCTCTTCCAATATTAGTTACCAAGAAATGAAAAAAAAATTCAGTTTTTCTGGTTAATTACATTTGCTATATATTCTGTATCAAAAAAGGAAGTAGTTGTACCATGTTTACCTACCAGACACTTTAACTTTAGGATGGAAGGATATTACATTTAGAAACAAGTTTCCTAATTGCTCTGTCCTTACCTAGAGTGTTGACTGGTTTCAAAAAACGATGATGTGGAAGAGTACTGTGATAGAAAAAGAGAGCATTTTTACACTGGTTAATATAAGTAGATTGCTGAAGAGGCTGTCAGTAGTCAGTGCTCACTTTTTTTGTCATCTATTATAAATCAACTTTTTGAATTTTCATTTAAAATCACACTGTTGACTGGGCTCGGTGGCTCAGCCTGTAATCCCAGCACTTTGGGAGGCCGAGGTGAGTGGATTGCCTGAGCCCGCAGCTTTGAGACCCGCCTGGGCAGTTTGGTGAGACCTTATCTCTACAATAAATCAAAAATTAGCCGGGTGTGGTAGCGCGTGCCTGTAGTTCCAGCTACTTGGAAGGCTGAGGCGGAAGGATTGCTGGAGCCCAGCAGGTTGAGGCTGCAGTGGATGGGAGTGGCCACTGCACTCCAGTCTGGGTGACAGAGTGAGACTCCAACTAAAAAAATAAATAAAATCGCACTGTTATAGTTGTCTGCTCTTGTGAGATGAAATTGTTGTGAATATTAACTTGAATTAAATTTGAAGACCCCAGTTAATAAAGGGCAAAGAAAGCATGCTATTTTAATTTTTTGCAATAATCTTACCACCTCCTCTCCTGACTATGCAGTTTATGTAGTGTAAGACAATACTGAAATAGATTGTCTCTTAATAAATCCAGCAACTAGATGTACAGGTCAGACCAATTGTGTGCAGCAAGAGTGTATTTTGAGCTCTAAGAATTCAAGAAATGAAACAGTGTTAGATATAGTCCTCACTCTGTAGGAGACTGCTTTCTTCTTTCATTGCTTAGATAGGTATTAATAGCTAAATGTTGAGTTTAAAATCGGGGATACTTGGAACTTGCTCTCACAGAACGTACTAGGTGTAAAAAGAGAAACAAATATGCAAACTAATGAGTAAGTTAGTGATGTATAAGAGGCTGTGTGTCGAAATGGAAAACTCCTTGGGTTTGTAATCAGCAAACATAACTTCAAACTCAGGTTGATTTTGAACAAGTTTTTTAACCTTTCCATCCTAGATTTGGTTTTCTGCTCTGTAAAATAGGGAGGCAATCCCATGGGGTGGTTGTGTGAATGAGAGAGACTGTGTATAAAATGGAAACCCTTTATGTAACGATTTAGGGGATGAAAAGGAGAGGATGGTGGGAGAGAAGGTGAGTAAAAGCTTTTTAGAATGGGTGATAGCTGAATATCTAAGATTAACAGGTACTCCCTAGGCTGATGAGATATATGAAACAGCTGGGAAATTTAGGAGACCTCCTAATAGTTTGTTATTGAGTAAGGATGATTTGGAATCTTTGGGGAGGTGATTAATGTAAATAACTAAGCCCAGTTCCTAAATACTATTCAGATTCCCTGGATCAAAAGTAAAGCCTGGGCATTATATTTTTAGCAAGCTTGACAAAAGATTCTAATGTATATCACGGTTTGAAAACCACTGTTGGAGTCCATTCTTCCATGCATGTTGGAAATGTTAATAAGTTGGGTTTTTTGTTGTTCTTACATTTTTCATCTATATTAGAAAAGGACTTTTTAAAAAAACCTGAAATCATCTTTTGGAGGTGGACTCCTTGTAGTATAGGATTCTTCTGCTAGTTAAGTGTTCTAGGAACCCATTGGCATCAGTGTACCAGCTAGCTAGTAAGAGTCTGTATTCAACTTCAGTGAATTTTTTTCTTTTTTCTTTTCTTTTTGAAATACTTTCAAAGCATTAGCCCTTTTCATGATGGGTGATTTATGAGTGCATGCCTACACTACACCGAGGGTTCAGTAGTTTTTGATCACATATGACATGACACCCCTACCACCTATACCCTACCCTTCCTATTTACTCAGTCTTGGCCCAAGTGACTGTTTTTGGTTTCCATGGATGAACAAAGTCCTTGAAGGGAAACATTTTGCTTATGTGGAAGAGGTGAATCCAAAAAACAGCAGAGAGGGTTCCAGGAAGATGACAGCATAGCCTGTCAGGCTTCGGGAGTCCCAGTTTGCATGAGTGATTGTATGAACAAATTTACATGTGTGTTTGTGTGTGAGTGACTGACTTAGTAGGGGCCTGGGAGCAAGTGACTAGGCTTCTCCTGGTGAAGCAGCTGGTTTCACAGCTGCTCTGCTTGAACCCTCTCATTTCCCAGGTGCAGAAGCTGTGTACCATTTCCTGAAATAAACAGAGCCCTTCCCAGGAAGAAGTTGCAGGAGTGACTGCCATTCCCACCACTGCAGCGCCAGGCCAGACACTGGCAGCGAGGGCTGTGGAGGGAGCACAACAAGGAAGCCAGAGGCAGAATCCCAAAGAAGCAGTGAGGAGAGGCCACTCTGAACACTATGACCATCTCCAGTGCCAGATTAGGCTGCCAGGCCCTGCCACCAGGACCTGAGGTGTGGAAACTGTGGTACTTGCTGGGGAGGGAGTTATCTTTCCTGGCTCCATTTGTGGCAGTATCAGCTGTCTGTAGAGGGTCTGGGCAGCCAGTCTAAAGCCTGGGCAGAGAAGTGCTCCAGGGCAACTTCCATAGAGTAGACTTGCATCTTAAGACCTGGGATGATCTCTGCATTGCTTTGGGACTACTCTCCACAAACCCAGAGAGCATTATCCTCAGAGCACAAGCTCTGGTGGGTAACAGCGGATGTGGAGGCCCAGATGATCCACCCCCCACCTTGAGCCAGCTGTGGGATGATAGATGCATACAGCAGAGGTGTCTGAGAAGGAGGCTGGTGAGTGCCTAGCTAACTTTTCCTTGCCTCTAGCAATGAGCAAATGAGATCAGGATAGCAGAGTAGACCAGAGGCCCATTCCCCTGCCACAAACTGAATGTCATCGGAACTGTGACCATGCTGGGAGAGGAAGGAAGGAAATAGCCTGAGAGACACTGAATTACCTCCCTGACCCCACAGATGTGCACTGACTATTAATTACAGGCAGCAGTAAGTGAAGATTCTAATATCTCAACTTTCAGCAGCAAAGGGGAAACATGCTGTAACAGTCCCAGAACCCACCACAAGAGGGAGCTCTGCCCCCAAAGATATTAAAGCTAAGCAACCTCTACCAGTGAGTTGTTTGGATACTTGGGGGGTTTTCTTCCCTCTTTTATTAATTTGTCTCCTTTTTTTTTTTTTTTTTGCTTTGTTTGTTGGTTGAGTTTCTTTTTGTCCTTCCTTTTTTCTCTTTGCTTTTTCTCTGTTTCTTTTCTCTTCTTTTTTTCTCTCCTTCCCTCCCTTTTCTCTCTTATGCTCTATCTTGGAGGGGCTACACAAGCATACTCGTAAGATAACATTGTGTGGAGACTGTGAATGAGTTCCTGATGGCCCATTCACCAGATAACAAGCATTGTGACACGTCAGTATGTTCTGAATCCTTGCAGCCCCCTCCCACCCCTTAGTAAATGCTCAGAATTGTTAAAAAAAAAAAAAAATTGTACAATGCCCCATCCCTATCTCTGTTTCATAACTGAATAAACCCAGAGGCCCAGGGAAGGACAAAAGATAGAGCAAATATCAGAAGTGATTGCTTCTCCATTTCCCACTGAATCACACAATTAAAGAAAGATAAGAGAACTGCTACAAATAAAGAAAACCCAACAAAAACACCAGTAACCTTCAGAGCCCCCAACAAAGAGACAGATGCTGAAAGAAAACTACTGGAGAAGAATCAGTGGCTATCTCCTAGAACAGCGGTACCCAGAAGATACAGAGATCAGAGAATTGTTGGATAGAATGAATAAAAATCAAGAAATGCAAGGGCTAAAACTAAATGAAATTGCAACCGAGTTGGATAGACTCAAGAAAGCTTATTTAGAAATAAAGAACTCCTCCCAAGAATTAAATAACAAACTGACAAGCTTGGGAAGCAGAACTGACAAAGCAGAAGAAAGAATCTCAGAACTGGAACACCCAAGTGTGGAATTAACCCAATCTTTTAAAAATATAGAAAAAATAAGAATAAACTCTCTAAGAGATGTGTGATTTTATCAAGAAACCAAACCTATGTCTGATCAGAATACCTAAAGTAAAGAAACAGAACACCTTGGAACAAATATTCCATGACATCATTCCATAAAACTTCCCTCATCTGGTTAGAGAGACGACTATACAAGCACAAGAGATTCAGATAACTGTTCCAAGACATCCTATGAGAAGACTAACCCTATGAGAAGACTAACCCGTAGACACATGGTAATTCACCTACCCAAAGTAGGTACAAAAGAAAAAGTCCTAAATGCAAGGGGAAAATGTCAGACTACCTCCCGGGGAAGTCCACTCAGAATTGCTGCAGACATATCTGCAGAAACACAATAGGCCAGAAGGGATTGGACCCCAATCTTTAATGCTCTCAAAGATAAACAATTTCAACCAAGAATTTCCTACCCATCCAAAATAAGCTTCATCAGTGATGGAGAATTCAAGTCCTTCCTAGACATTCAGTCCTTAAGAGAATATGCTGCTTCCAGACCAGTTCTGCAGGAGACACTTAAAAGGTGCTGGGCACAGGAAAAAGAAAAAGAAAGACCGTTTACTTCTCAAGGTCACAAACAAGCAGAAGCAGCAGAGCACACAGCACACCAGCAAAAATGAAGTCACACACATATATTAACAAAAAAACTAGAAGAATACAGCCTTGTAAGAGCTTTATGACAGGGAGTCTCACACTACAATAATCAGCCTGAATGTGAATGGACTAAATGCACCACTGAAGAGACAAAAATGGCAAACTGGATTTTTTAAAAAAGCATGACAATCTGCTTCCTTCAGAAAACATACCTCAAGACAAAGGACACCCACAAATTTAAAGTCAGAGGATGGAGGATAAACTTTCAGGGGAATGGAAAATAAAAGAAGGCAGGAGTCATGATTTTAATATCAGGCAAAACAACCTTTTTAACTATCAAAAAGTTAAAAAGATATGGATAAATGTACATAATGATAAAAGGTTCAGTCCATCAACAAGAAATATCCATCCTTAATATATATGCACCCAATTCAGGAGCACCAGGATTTATAAAACAACTATTAAGTAAACTGAAAAAGGATACTTACTCTAACACTATCATAGCTGAGGACAGAAATACTCCACTAACAACACTAGATAAATTGTCTAGGAAAAAATCAATAAGGCAGTGTGGAACCTTGATTTGACACTTAACTATCTAGAGTTAATAGATACCTACAGAACACTCCGCCCTGCAACCAAAGGAAATATACATTCTACTCATCACCACTTGGAACATACTCCAAGTTCAACTACATCCTTGGCCATAAATCAAGCATAAACAAATTCCATAAGATCAGATCTTATGGAATCACTACTGTGCATCCTCTAGACCAATGGAATAAAAATAAATATTACCACAAGACCCCCGCAAAAAAAAAAACACAAAGACATGGACACTAAACAGCACAGTGCTGAACAACTGGATCAACACAAAAACCAGAACAAATGCAAAGAAATATAGACAAAGATACATCTTACCAAAAACTCGGATGCTATGAAGACAGTACTAACTGGGGGATTTATATCTCTATGAAGACACATTAAGAAAACAGATCACAGTCAACAGCCTAATAGAGTACCTAGGGGAGCTAGAAAGGCAAGACCGTCAAAACACTAACTTCAGAAGAATTCAGATCACCAAAGTAAAAGCCTAAATATGGGACATAGAAGACAAAAATATACAAAAAAAACCAACAAAACAAAAAGCTGGTTATTTGGAAGGATAAACATGCTTGATTAAGAAAAAGAGACAAAAAGCTCAAATACACACAATCAGAAACACAATCAAGTCACAAATGACCCCGAAGAAAAATAAAACATTATCAGAGCTTACTGTGCACATCTGTATGGAAATATTCCAAAACCTAAATGAAATGGAGGACTTCCTAACATCACACAACCTCCCAAGGTTGAAACAAGAAGAAATTGAGGCCCTAACTAGACCAATAGCAATGCAGGAAATTGACTCTGTTATGAAAAAAACTACCTACAAAAAAAAAAAAAAAAAGGCCTGGACTAGATGACTTTCCAGTGGAATTCTATAAAACATACAATGAGGAGCTGATACCAATCCTACTGAAAATATTCCAGGCAATCGAGAAAGATGGAACTCTCCCTAAATCATTTTATGAAGCTAACATCACTCTGATACCCAAACCGGGCAAAGACACAACAAAGAAGGAGAACTACTGGTCAATATCCCTGATGAACATAGATGCAAAAATTCTCAAGATTCTAGCAACTTGGTTCCAACACATCTCAAAATTATTCAACATGACCAAGTAGGCTTCATCTCTGGGATGCGGGACTGAATTAACACCTGCAAGACCATATATTTAACTCAATACATCAACAGATGTAAAAACTAGAAACACATGATTATTATATCATTAGACTCAGAAATAGCTTTCAATAAAATTGAACATCCATTCTTGAAAAAAGGCCCTTGAACACCTAGGTATTGAGGAAACACTTCAAAAAGTAAAAGCCATCTACAATAAACCTACAGCTAACATATTACTAAGTGAACAAATTGGAAGCATTTCCCCTGGAAACTGGAACAAAATAAGGCTGCCCATTGTCTTTCCTCCTATTCAACATAGTGTTGGAAGTCCTAGCTAGAGCACTTGGATAAAGGAAGGATATCGGGGTATCCAAATAGAAAAAGAGGAAGATAAACTATCCCTTTTTATGTATGATATGATCTTATGCCTGAAACACCAAAGGGAATCTGTCAAAAACCTCCTTGCACTGTTAAAGGACTTTAGTAAAGTCTCAGGATATATAGTCAACATACAAAAGACAGTCATATTTTTATCCACTAATCACAAACAGGCAGAGAACCAAATAAAAAGTACAATCTGGTTCACAGTATTCACACACACACAAAAGAAATATCTTGGCACCTTCCTAACCAGAAAACTGAAAAACAAAGAAGTGAAAGACCTTTACAACGAAAACTACAAAATGCTACACAAACCACAGAAGACACAAACCAAAGAAAAAAATATTCCACATTCATGGATTGGAAGAATTAACATTGTTAAGGTAGAGTCTACCCAAGGCGATCTGCAGATTCAACACAATATCCATTAAGTTACCATTGTCATTCTTAGACCTGGAATGACAATACAGAAATTCATACAGAATCAAAACCAAGTGCAAATAGCCAAAACTATCCTTAGTAAAAGAAACAAAGTAGGAGGCATCACATTCTCACATTATTCTAAACATTATTATAAGGCTACTGTAACAGTACAAGAACAGGCATATAGACCAATGGGACAGGATAGAGATTCCAGAAGCATAACCTCAATTTCTCAACCAGTTCATCTTCAACATAGCCTCCACCAGCAACCCCTGGGAAGAGGAGAACCTATTCAGTAAATGTTGCTGGGGAAACTGGCTAATTGAAACAAGATCCCTACCTATCACTGCACACAAATATCAACTCCAAATGGATCAAAGACCTAAGTGTAAAACCTCAATCTATAAGAATCTTAGGAAACATAGGAGGCACCCTTACAGAAATTGGAATAGGCAGCCAATTCATGATCAAAACCCCTGATGCCTATGCCATAAAAGATAAACAAGTGGGACCTCATCAAATTGAAAAACTGCGAAGCAAAAGAACAAGAGAGTGAAGAGACACCCCACAAAATGAGAAAGAATATTTGTGAGATGTATATCTGACAAAGACCTAAATCCAGGACCTACAAGGAACAAAAATGTGCTGGGGGTGGGGAAGCCCTGTTAAAAAGTGGGTAAAGTCATGAATAGATACTTTTCGAAAAAAAGAAATATGAGCAGCCAACAGACGTGAAGAGTCTGCTCAGTCTCACTAATCATCAGAGAAATCCAAATCAAAGCCACATTGAGATACCTCCTAACTCCAGTAAGAATGATCATTATTAATAAAACAGAGAACAACAGATGCTGGCAAAAGCGGAGAAAACAAAACACTTCTACCCTGTTGGGAGTGAAAACTAGTTCAACCTCTATGGAAAACAGTGTGGCAATTCCTAAAAGAACTAGAAATTTATCTTTATACGACCCAGCAGTACCCCATCTGGGAATATAACCAGAAGAAATGAAATCATTCTACAAAAAAGATACCCTCCCTTCTGGGAATACACCCTGAAGAACTCAAATCATCCTGCAAAAAAGATACCTGTGCATGTATGTTCATTCTGGCAATATTTACAGTAGCAAAAGCATGGAACCAACCGTGCTGCCCATGAAAACTGGACTGAGTTAAAAAAACAATGTGTACATGCACACAATGGAATATTTTGCAGCCATAAAAAACAAAATTAAGGACTTTGCAGAAACTTGAATGAATTTAGAGTCTTTAAAGTAAATAAATAGAAACAGAAGTGCTAATCAAAATTGACAAGTTCAAAACAGTGGAAGAAGTGTCTCGGGTGTATTGCATCAAACAGAGAGTTCTTTGAAGGTGACTGACATTTAAACATGCAAGAATAAATGCACAAATTTTTAAAAATAAATTCTGGGTTTTATGGAGTCCCCTGTCATATTTTGTGAGTTAAAGTTTAATTAAATTAAAGCAAGTTCTTTTAGTACAGCATTTCTATGGCCTTTTAAGATACCAGTATGCATTTTATAGCTATAAAAAGGAGATATAGTTGAGGAAGTATTGCACTAGTTAGTGGGAAACCACAAGATCGGATTTGACTTTCAGAAAGTTTCTGGAGAAAGGAATAGAAGGTAGATTGAGGATTGTGAGTAACGACAGAGGAGATCAGATACTTGCTTATAGAAGTCCATGTAAAATATGATGAGGAAGTGAATTAAGGCAGTACAAATGGGGATTAAAGTCTCCAGCAGAACTTAGCCACTGTTAGATATAAAGGGTAAGAGAATGGAATTTCAATAAAGGCAGGCATTAAAACCACCAGCAGAAAGAGGACACAAAACATATCTCATTAGCTGGAAATGTGTCTAAATGTTAATGATACTTTTTTGGTGATTGGTTAGAAAGAAAAAATTCTAATGTTCCAACAGCAGAATAGGGTGACTGTAGTTAACAGCAATGTGCTGTATATTTCAGAATATCTAGAAGAGAGGTCTTGAAATCTTTCCAACTCATAGAAATGTTAAATACTTGAGGTGATGACTATCCTGACTTGATCACTGCACATTATTTATAACAAAATTTCCATGTACTCTCATAAATATGTACAAATATAATGTGTCAGTACAAAATAAAAATAAAGTTTTAAAAAGCTATTAGATATGTGATGCCTCTATTATAGAATTCAAGATTTGTGTGTCTGTTTTTTTCTTTTTTTTTTTTAACATAGAGAAGTGTGGGAAAGTACTTATAAAAATATATTATAACGTCTCAATGTTAAGAGTAATGGAAGAAGCCGGGCTTGGTGGCTCAGCCTGTAATCCCGCGCCTTTGGGAGGCTGAGGTGAGTGGATTGCCTGAGCCCGCGGGTTCGAGACCCGCCTGGGCAGCGAGACCTCATCTCTACAATAAATCAAAAAAAATCAGCTGGGCGTGGTAGCACGTGCCTGTAATTCCGGCTACTCGGAAGGCTGAGGTGGAAGGATCACCGGAGCCCAGCAGGTCGAGGCTGCGGTGGCTGGGAGCGGCCACTGCACTCCAGTCTGGGAGACAAAGTGAGACTCCAACTCAAAAAAAAAAAAAAAAGAGTAATGGAAGAGAAGGGCCTATGAGAGCAGACTGAGAAGAAATCCATGTGTTTCTGGGCACAGATGCATTTGACTTTGCCAACTGCTTCTCCTCCTGCATCTTGCAGTGAGTACTTTTAGTTGCTTTTCTCTTTTCTCACTGCTACCCACTGAGGAACATGAGTGTTCCCTGGCTCCACTCCCTTCTCACACTCTCCCCAGGTAGTTCCATCCACTATGTCATCAAAATGGACTTTGATTCATGTTGTCCTACAGACCTGTGTGTATCCTGACTCCACCCCTTACTTCCCTCTGGGCTACTTTGGGAAAATTGGGCAGACTAAGGTCTGAGTTTCTTCAGATAATAGTGGTGTCACCATCACGGGGTACTATGGAGAGTAAATGGGAAATTCCTGTAAGCTTTTATATTCAAAAACAAGTAGTCAATAAATAAAAAGTGACAGTAGGGTCAGGTGTGGTGGCTCAAGCCTATAGTGCCAGCACTTTGGGAGGCCGAGGTAAGGGGATTGCCTGAGCCCATAGGTTCAAGAACAGCCTGGGCAACTTGGTGAGACCTCATCTCTACAATAAATCAAAAAAATAATTAGCCAGGCGTGATAGCATGTGCCTGTAGTTCCAGCTACTTGGAAGGTTGAGGTGGAAGGATCTCCTGAGCCCAGCAGGTCAATAAGCGTGCAACTGCACTCCAGTCTGGGCAACGGAGTGAGATTCCATCCCCAAAAATAATAATAACAGTACAATAAACATGGTGTACTATGTGCCAAGTACTGATCTAAAAGCTTTACTTATATCTACTCATTTAATTTTTACCAGATGAAGAAACAAAGACAGAGAAGTTATATAACTTGTTCAAGCTTACACAACCAGTAAATTTCAGGTCTGTCCCTAGAGACCATGTTCTCAAACTATTAGATGATGTCTCTATCATCATTCATCAGTAAAGATGCAGCCATCATCTCTCCAAGCTTCTCACATAGCTTTTTTAAAAAACCTGTCCAGATATCCTACAGGCACCTCAAGTACAACATGCCCAAAATGGAGTTCCCCAAACCTGCTCCTCCATCTGTTGCTCCCTTCTCAGGACTTGATGACATGGGCCTGGCAAGAAACATGGTGGATTTCTGCTTGACCTTCTGACATCCAGTCAGCCAGGCATTAGCTTCAAATTGTGTCCTTTCCAACCCTAATATTTCCCAAATTCAAGACTTCATCCTCTCTTCCTATCTCAAGATAATGGTGACAGCCTGCTAGCTGGTTTCCTGCTTCCAGACTCAAAGACCCAGTTTCTTCACACACCTTCTCTGCAGATTTAAAATACAAATCTCACCATTTCAACCTGTCTAAAGGATTAATTGCCATTTCATTAGCATCACTCAGAAGACCCTTTATTTCTGACACCCATCTAGCTTTCAATAGCCTCAACTCCTATCTTCACCAAACCCCACTTACCCCTTGCACTTCAACAAACCTCAGGGCTCTGGCACTCTCCTTCTCTCTCTCATACACATACCCCCATATGCACATGCGCACACACATGTGCACATACACCATTGTGTTTCAAAAATACTATATTCAAGTCTACATTTTAAAATTATTCAGTATATCTAAGAATACATTAAAAATCACACAGAAGATATCATCACTTCATTTCCTACTCTACCATTTTCCTGACTTCCAAAGTATTCAAAAAATTATTATTTTTTACTTATAGAAGTGTTTAAACCAGTTTTATAAGTAAGCAAAAATTATCTTCCAAAAACGTAGAACTTCAGAACAATCACAAACCAGAAATATTTTTCATATATTGTTTGTAGCACTGTATACCTGATTTCCTATCTGGAAGATAAGCTGACTGCTTTCCTTCGGAGACTTGGTGTGACTGACTAATCTTTTTGTTTGCTGAAACCAAAATACTTCACATACACAAACATTTTTTTACTGAAGAAGCATAGGAGACTTGACATCATTATCGTACTGCCCCCTGCTACTCTTAATGTATGGTTCATCATTATATGAACTATATTAAATGGGGCCTGGCAAATTTTAAGATGATGCAAACTTCTAATAATCTAAGCTCCCTCTTCAATTGCCAGTTTCTCCTTTAATCCGTAAAAATCATATTGAAAGGCTATATAAAATTAACAAATACTCCTTGATCCCCTGTGCTCTATGATGTAGCATTCAGAAAAATTCTCCAGAGTAAACAGATACTCAGGGTTAGATGCTGTTCTGGAGCCTGGAGTGAATAGGAATAGGAACTAGTAGTTCTAAGTTCCTTTGTGCAATGATGTTATTTCACCTCATGCTCTTGTGGTGGAATGCCCAGACCTGGTAGTTAAAAGACACCTGCCCAGATCTTTCCAGCTCTAGGACTTAGTGGTGTGACCCAGGGCAAGTCACTTAAACTAAGGTTTAGTTTCTTCATCTGGAAAAAGAAAATAATTAAATGAGAAGTTGTATGTGAAGCACATAATTAAGTGTTTGATAAACAGAAGTTCCTCTTATTTATCAAGACTCATAAAGTAGTGACTAACAATTTCAGCCAGGCTAATTGCCAGCATCACATAGGAACGGAACATACCGAAAATTATTAGTCATAGTAGACTATCACCATTCAGAAACTAAGGTTTGTTTTTTTTTTTTTTTAACAGAATACATACAAGAAAATATATGTATTTTTATTTTTGGCAACTCTACTAAAAAACATTTGTATACTACATATTACATTAGTGGTTTCTCTTACTTTTACAAAATGATAAGCACAGTATAAACGTTAAATTTAGAAATTTCTTTTACTTCCAGTGTTTAAAGTCTAGCAGCGCTGGGCATAGTTTCTTACACCTATAATTCCAACTACTCAGGAAGCTGAGGCAGGAGGATAGCTTGAGCTAAAGAGTACAAGACTGCAGTTAGGTCTGATCATGCCACTGCTTTGTAGCCTGGGTGACTGAGCAAGATCCTTTCTCTTAAAAAAGTAAAAGCAAAATAATAAATAACCTAGGCCATGCGGGGTGGCTCATCCTGTAATCCCAGCACTTTGGAAGGCCAAGACGAGAGGATTGCCTGAAGTTGGAGGTTCAAGACTAGCCTGGGCAATTTGGTGAGACTTTGTCTCTACAGTAAATCACAAAAACTACCCAGGCGTGGTGGTGTGCATCTGTAATTCCAGCTACTTGGAAGGCTGAGGCAGAAGGATCACCTAAGCCAACAGGTGGAGGCTGCAGTGGCTGTGAGTGTGCCACTGTACTCCAGCCTGGGCAACAAGAGCGAGTCTCCAACTCAAAAAAAAAAAAAATTAAATAAATAAATAAATAAATAACCTAGCAGGGAAAAGTAAAATCGCTTGTATTGACTTATACTCTAAGAATTACATAATTGTATATTGGCCCAAGCCCATTCTTGCCTCTATACCTGTATTTAGGATTAGCAAATAGGAGTAGAAGTATTATAATTCAGTAAAAATTATATTTTCTACCTGCTACCATAAAGTCTATTATTCAATATATTCTGTATTGAACTGATTAGAAACCAAATAAGTGAACAAAGTTGTGTTGGCATAATGTTTTAAACTCTGAAGGCTCTAATTACAGTTGTAGCACATTAGTGATAGGACAAAGACCCCTGGGGATACTATTTTCTTCTGAATATATATATGTGTGTGAACTAGATATATCTGTGTGTGTGTGTATCCACTAAATTAAGATTTATATACACACATACACACACAAATAGCACATTGGACTTGAACTAAATAATTTGAGTTCTCAAATATGTTATAAGCACATTTTACTTAGTATCCTATCTCAAAATGAATATATGAAGCCAATTTTATATTCCAAATATAAACCTTAAATCATCAAATAGAGGGAAAAATTTGGAAAGTATAGAAAGGCTTCAAATAAATAATCATTACCATTTATTGTGCACCTACCATTTTTATAACAAGGACTGTACTATCTGACTTTTGTTTATTTTCTCTAGTCTTCTCAAAGTTGACCTGGAGTTGAGGAAGTGAACTCAGAGAGGGTAAGTAACTTGCCCAAAGTTAACAGTTTACAAATTGCTAAACTAGGATCACCTTGTTCTTTTGCCTGCATCCTGCTGCCAAGGATTGGACTTCTCATGAAAAACTCACAGTGTATGGGCTTCAGGATTTTGTTTAAATTATACTTTTATAGAAGACTTATTTGCCAAAACTTTGTTAATCTTTACCACCTTATGAAAGCAATGCAATTCAGTAGGTAGATGAATTTGTAATTATTTGTGACTAACGTACTTTACAACCATCATAATGATTATCATAGTCAAATCACATATGGAATGTACAGGGGTTAAAAAATAAAATATTCTTTTTATAGCTAGTCTTTGGTTTCTATTTTCACATTATATTCTACTGGCATCTGGAAAGCCATATCTTAAATTTTAGAAAAGACAACAGTCTGCAAAGATAGTATTTAAGTATAAATGAGAAAACAAAGTTTACTCTTAAAAAAGAGGGAGACTTGGCAAGAAAAACAAGATATCCATAACAAGCTTTAAAAAAGAAGTCAATATTACTGTTTCAAAACCAAGTAAGGTGCTATTTTCATCGATAAGGTGAACAATGACTGCAGAATTTTAAAACCCCAGTGTTGATGCGGAAAATCAACCCTCTCATTCACTACTAGTGAGATCATTAATTGAAACAAAATGTTTGCAAGAAAATTTTGCAATATCTATCTAAACTGAAATGTATATACCCTTCTCATCAGCAAATCCATTTCATTCTGGCCAAAGTGTGATTATATGTATACATGATACCATATGTGCTATAAAATTTTTGATAGAGGAAAAAAAATCTCCAGAAAACAAAATGTCCATTAGCAAGAAATATCTTTTAAAATTGTCCCATAATAGTACAGTGAAGTATGATGTGGTTAGTACAAAGATGTACAGATGTGAACAGATACCAAAAACATATTGTCATATGGAAAGAACAAGTTATATAAAGTTATAAACAACATAGCCTAATTTGTGTTAAATATATATACACATATTTGTGTCTCTATACCTAAAGAAATTATAGACTTATATATAAGAAACTGTAACCAGGAGTTGCTACTGATAGAGGGAACAGGTAAGGGGACTTTTATTTTTCCAGTATATAGTATTTTGCCACGAGCAGCAATGACTTTATAAGGATAAAAAAATGTCCAACTCAAAATGGATTAACGATTTAAACTTTTTTTTTTAAGTTGGAGTCTCACTCTGTCACTCAGGCTGGAGGGCAGTGGCAAACTCTTGGCTACCACAGCCTCAATTTGCTGGGCTTAGGCGATCCTTCCACCTCAGCCTTCCAAGTAGCTGGAACTATAGGCACGCACCACCACATCCAGCTAATTTTTAAAATTTATTTTAGAGATGAGGTCTCGCCAAGTTGCCCAGACTAGTCTCAAACTCTCTCACCTTGACCTCCTAAAGTGCTGGGATTATAGGTGTGTTCCACAGAGCCCATCTTCGGATTAACGACTTAAATGTTAAGGCAGGGAAAGGTAACACTACTAGAAGGAAACATTAAAAAAAATGTTTCAGGACATTGGTTTAGTCAAAGGTTTTATTATGAGTAGAACTATAAAAGCATAGGCAACAAAAACAAAAGTAGGTAAATGGGACTATGTTAAACTAAAAACTTCTGCATAGCAAAGGAAAAATAAACAGAGTGAGGAGACAACTTGTAGAAGGGAAGAAAATATTTGCAAACTATTCATCTGACAATATACTAATATCCAGAAGCTACAAAGAACTCAACAGCAAAAACCAAATGACCCAGTCAAAAAATGGGCAAAGGACTGAATAGTTATTTCTCAAAAGAAAACATACAAATGGCCAAAAAGTGTATGAAAAAAATCACTAGTTGTCAGGGAAATGCAAATCAAAACCACAGTGAGATATTATCTCAAGCCAGTTAGAATTGCTATTATCAAAAGACAAAGAAATAGAAAATGCTGGTGAGGATATGGAGAAAAGATAACTCTTGCTGAGAATGTAAATTAGTCAAGCTGTTATGGAAAACAGTATGTGGTTTCTCAAGATACTAAAAATAGAACTGCCGTACAATGCAGCAATCCCACTACTGGGTATTTATCCAAAGGGAAGAAAATTAGTATATCAAAGAGGTATTTGCACTTCTGTGTTTATTGCAGCACTCTTCACAATAGCCAATATATGGAATCAACCTAAATGTCCATTAAATGAGTGATAGATGAAGTAAATGTTGTATAAAATGGAATACAAGTAAGACATTTTAAAAAATCCTGTCATTTACAACATGGCTGAAGCTGGTAGATATTAAGTGAAATAAACCAGGCACAGAAAGACAAAAATCACGTGAAATGAACCCACAGAAGTAGAAAGTAGAGTTGTGGTTAGAGGATGATGGGAAGGATGAGGGAGGGGAGGATAGAGAAGACCTGGTTAACACAGTCAAAATTACAGCTTGATGGGAGGAATAAGGCCTAGTGCTCTATAGCACGGTGAACTGAATGTAGTTAACAATAACTTCTTATATAGGTTCAAAAGCTAGAAGAGAGGATTTTAAAAATTCACAACACAGATGATAAATATTTGAGGTGGTAATTATCCTAATTACCCTGATTCAATTATTCCACATTGTACAAATCTGTCAGAATATCAGTGTACTCCATAAATTTACACATTATATGTCAACTAAAAAGGATAAAAGGGTAAAACATTTTAAATGAACATAATGCAAAAGACTAAATAGGCATTTCAATTTTGAAAATATTGGAGCTTAAAAATATATGCTTTTTTTTCTTTTTGCACCTCCATCTTAATTCAGATATTAAACAAAATTTCAATATAAAGAAAGGAAGTCTATGACATAGTATTTTCCTTTTTCCTCACAGAAAATTTAATGCCTCAAAGAGTTTACTTTAAGATCCTGGTCACATTAATTGTACCGTAATCTGAGAGTACCTAGCAAACTGTGGATTAAGCATGTCCCAACCCACTTTGGGGCCTTATCTCTTCTTGATCCTAAAAGGATGTCTGATGCAAGGGAGAGGAAGGAGGTGGTCAGAGCAGGTAAGGCATTCAAGTACAACTGCTTTAACAGAAAGTTGAAGGCTAATTGTGTATGCCACAGATTCTTCTTTTAATCCTGTGCAAATTAGAGTCTTCAGTAACAACAGCTAAAGCAAAAAATTCTAGTCTTTGTCCCTTATCCCTTCCTTTTGTTTTCTTCTTTCCCACCCATCCTCTTTTCCTACTCCCCCCCTCTTGATTGTAAGCAGAGAAAAAAAAGAAATATTTAGGTTCTCTACATGTTATTGATCAGTTTTACTAATAATGTTTTACCTTTAAGTTCTTAACCACAACAAGTTAAATGTTAATTTCATCAAAACTTGAGTATCTTGTGCAGAATGATGGTCTTTTTTTTGAGTTGGAGTCTCACTCAGTCTCCCAGGCTGGAGTGCAGTGGCACACTCATGGCCATCCCAGTATCGACCTGCTGGGTTCCAGCGATCCTTCTGCTTCAGCCTTCCAAGTAGCCAGAACTACAGGCATGTGCTACCATGCCCAGCTAATTTTTTATTTATTGTAAAGACGAGGTCTCGCCAAGTTGTCTGGGCTGGTCTCAAACCCGCGGGCTCAGGCAATCCACTCACCTCGGCCTCCCAAATTGCTGGGATTACAGGCTGAGCCACTGAGCCCGACCAGAATGATGGCCTTAAAACAATCCTGGCAACTCTACAAGTGAAACAAATCATATGAGTTTGTATACTCTAAAACTGGAGAATTTAAGCAAGCCATTGATTCCTGTAACACAAATTCTGAACCCATGGTTGAGAATTCATACAGGATTCTGATATGGAAACCTACTTTTGTCTGTCCATATGCCACAACCCTTAAAGAAACGCATAACATTAGAGAGGGCCTCCATGTACCTGCATTCCTGAAAATTATCAAAAAGAAAGCATATCCCCATATCTCCTATATATTCCCTGTTAAATCCCTTTAAAGAACCCTTTACCCCGTGCAGACTGCACTCACTCAACTGAGACGAATCTTTATTCACTCCCTTTTATCAGTGGTTCTAGATTTGAAAATATAGTGCCCATATAACCATAAGCCTTGTAATTTATATAACTTTTTGCATGTTATAACTACTAATCTACAATACGTGTAGTAAATACTGTTCTATTTTGTAATAGACTCAGTTAACTCCCTTAATCTATGGCAAGCTTATTCAGCTCTTCAGTTTGGTGTGACTGGTAACACTGAACTACCTTTTGGTAGCTGGCACCAGAAAATGTGGGTCATCAGTGTAACATTTTGTGACAAAATGTGGCTGTAACTTGAGTTCTATACAATGCTCTGTCAGTCACATGGTCAATGTATAGGTATCAGCAACCCTAAAATTATAAATACCTGCTGTGCAGCAGCAGACAGCAAACACTCTCACTGTTGTCCTGCCAGTTGTGCCTTTACAAAGTATCTTTCTTTTAATAAATCTACCTTCCTTAATTCAAAACAAAACAAAAATTGATTGTGAAACATGAGTGGTGAGCTGACCTGTTTCAGAAATCCCAGGAGCCAGGTTCTGAACGCTCCCTGAGTTCTGAATTCAAAAGTAATCATCTTTCTGTCAGTTCCCTGCCTCTTTGTTTATTGGTCTCGGGAGATAGCAACCAAGTGTTTACTTGGACCTAACAATTCCACTGTTTGTCAGTTTCAAAGGAAACCACCACTTACTAGTAATTCAGAAAGAACTTTCCAAAAATGACTTATCAGCAAAAGATGTTCTTTTTAGAGATTTAATTATTCTAAAAAGCACACTTTAAAATGGACATGTTCAACTCAACCAACATGTAGAATTATAAATTCACTGCAGAAGAACTCATGGTGAGAAACAAAAATTAACAAAGTGCACTGTGACAGTTGGTGTGGAGGATGAGACATTGTAGGAAGTAGGAGAAGGTTCTATTACCTGGAAAGCTAATCACTGAGATCTGGATTTAGAAAGGCTTCTATACAAACATTGTCAGCAGCACACACGTCAATGACATGAATGTTTTGTACATCAATCATCGTTTTACAACTCAAGTTGGCATAACAGCTGCAAGAAAATTTTTTAGCAAATTGCTGCAGGTCTTCAAGTGTGGGTTTTCCATGTATTGTATACGTTCCACTTTTCCCAGTTTGAATATCAAAATTTATTGGGTTTAGGTGAAGATAGTCACTTGAATTCCAGTGTTTCCTTGTACACACTCCTCGCTCCTGGCAAAGCACTTGGCTACACATTTTGGCTGCCAGGGTGACGTTGATTATGTAAGGATTCAATGTAGTCTTCATGTAATCATCCAGGACCAAGCAAGATTTCTGTAAAATTATACAGTTGTCAGGATATTAAAGAAGTTGGTTCATATGAAAGTTAACTCACTGCATTAAGCAGTTTTTAAAGAAGAGTGAAAAAAAGGACATACCAAAAGGTAGAGAATATTTTATCCTTTTTATGTTAACAAGCAAGATTATTCCAACTGTTTTTTGTAAGTTTCACATGCCCTGTTATTCCAGTGAATAATTGACCAGTTGAACTTAACATATACTACCTTTGATCTACCTCTATAATTCATAAGCCAATGAGGTGATAGAATAGTACTGCTGTTAGATTAGAGTATTGATTCTGTGGTTCATTAGCCCTGATTGGAGACTGAATTCAATTATTGACTAGCTGTATGAACCTGGAACTCTTAGGCCTTCGAAGTCTTAGTTTTCTATCTGGGTGGCCGTGGGCAAATTAATTAACCTAGTTATGGTTCATCTTCATAATCTGGAAAATAAGGATGATTATGGCACCTGCCACATAAGGTTGTTGTGAAGATGAAAAAGTATGATACATACAAAAGTGCCTGGCATAAGGTCTAGAATATCTTCAGTTGGCCTTCAATAAATTATAAATAAATGTAGTAAGTATCACATTTGTCAGACAAGTTTAAACAACAATGAAAGGAATTATTTCTAAATTGCTGGCTCAAAGTAAACAAGTTCAACTGGGTATAATTTATATTAAATATTATATATAGTCAAGTTATAGGTGAATAATAACAGCTCTTTTGTAAATTTGGCAGAGTATCAGTGATGAGTGACTAAAAAGATTCATCTTGAGACTGGTATGCTCTCAAGCTTGTTCTCGTAAAAATACTGAAGGTAATCACTTTTTTCTATGATCCACAGAGTGAGTCTTCCATGCTAGGCCTTCAGTAGACTAAAGGAAGTGGAAACTTGGCAGCGTTCACTTGAATCTATTCCTTGAATACCTTCCTTGAGATGATGTCATCTATTGCTGGCAGAGTAATTGCTTCCCAAATATATTCACACCCTAATTCCCTGGAACCTGTGGCAATGTTAACCTATATGGCAAAAGGGACTTTGCAAATGCAATTAAGGTTATAGACTTTGAGAAGGAGAGATTATCTTGAACTATCTGGATGGATTCAATCTAATTACATGAGTCCTTGAACCTGTGGACACTTTTCAAGTTGGGTTAGGAAGATGAAATGGAAAAAGAAGGAAAGAATCAAACTGTAAGAGAGACTAAACCCACCTTTGCTGACTTTGAAGAAAAAAGAAGAGTGCCATGATCTAATAAGGAATGTACCCGCCTCTAAAAACTGTAAATGGCTTTTAGCAAACAGCCAGGTAATGAAGATCTTACTACTACAACCAAAAGGGACTGAATCTGCCAACAACCCAAATGAGCAAATGAGAATCCTTCCCTAGAAAGGAATGCAGCCATGCTAAACCTTGATTTTAACCCACTGAGTCCCATGTTAGACTTTTGACCTACAGAACTATAAATTATTACATTTCTGTTTTATAAGCCACTAAGTTTGTTATGGTAGAACCATTCTACCTCTTGTACACTCTCCCTTTCCAATTCTATTTTAGACATAGTAGCTATTTCACTAGCATGGCAGGTTCATTTCAAGCTACATTCACTATTCTCTGATTGGAATGCTCTTGCCCCTAATTTTTAACATGGTTGATTTCATCTTCTCATTCAGATGGCAGCTTTAAATTACACAATGCCCTTCCCAGATACGTTTCTTGTCTACTCTCTCATGGCTCTACATTTTAATTCTGCGTATAGTACTTAACACATCAAATTTTTTTTCTTGTTTGTGTATTGTTTTTAAGCACTCATTAGCTCCAAGGGTACATGTATTCTTCAACACTATGTTCTGTCATATATTCTACACTATGTTCTATATATTCTGTCAGTATTCTTCAACACTATGTTGAAGAACCAAGGATATGAGAATTTAGCCCAAGCTTGGATAACTTTTCAGTTGCTTGCTTGACTCCACAGAGACAAGGGTAAGGCAAAAAGAGGACTAAAGGGATGAGAATGATTTGAGAATCAATAGCTTACATAAGATGTAGTCTATGGAAATGGAAAGATATTAAAACTGGCTCTCTAATGAAAGACCCTGGTTTCATATCTCCATGGTGTAACTATACCTACAATGGCCAATTTTAAGCTACCAACCTGACATTACTGAATGCAAAGTTGGAAATCAAGTATACCACCATTACATGTGATGGTAGTATGGTGTAGAGTAGCACATCATTGCATGGTATTTCCATTTAAACACACATACAATAGATGTCAGTAATCTCAAAAGCAAGAAAAACAGTAAAATGAAATAATTGCTATATTGATAATTTATTGCCTTGGTTTTTAACATAACTTATTTTATCATACGTTTTTATAATTTAACTTTCAATAATGGCTGTATTTAACAACTGGCTCACAAAATTCCTGAATATTTAACAGTCAGATCTTTCAAGCTGAGATTAGTAGAGCTGGCTCCATCACACTACTAGATTGAATTTTAAAAAAAGAAAAGAAATGGTTTACTTACATTTGTATTAGGTCAATTACAGTAACTACAAGTAAACCTGCAATTACCAGTTTCTCAAGTTGTCAGTGAATCAAAGGAAACATGACAAGTAATCCGTGATGATTAATTACAAAGGACACAGAAAAAGGAAGTAATGAACTGGCATTTGAAATGATCATAAACTGGGAAAGGTAGCAGAAATATACAAAACAGAGTGGATAAAAGACAATTTTGAAACAGTGCCATTATGTATAAACTAATTCATTAAAATTGAAGAACTGTCTCTGGTATGGATAATACTGAAGATGGTTTGGAAGGCCTAATAGTAGAATGTGAATCTAAGGTTAAAGTGCCATTAAAAACACATGTGACACTTAAATAGTATGTCACATCACTCTACTCATTAAGGAATACCTGATTCATTCTTTGTCAAAGTAAGGGGGAAGATGTCAGTTCTTTTAAAAAAGAAAGAAAGAAAATAGTATGGAGAATTTATAAATATTGCTAAACTTTTAAACAATAGGACTCTTGAGAAAGGAATTTATAGATTTGGGAAAACAACTAATAAAAATTAGAAGTATGCTTAAGAGAATTTTAATTGTAAAATAATTTTATTACATATAATAGATCTTACCAATGGACATAAACCTTTCTCATATTTTTTATTTCTTTTTATTGGAGATTAAACTAGAGAGAGTAGAATTACACAAAACAGGAAAAAGGACTTTGACTACCTTGAAATAATTTCACAAGTGTAACTGCTGTTAAGTATTTTTAAATGAAGTAAGAATATGGCTATTCTGTATAAGAAAAAAGAGAGGAGTATAATTCCTCTCAAAAGGTCTCTTGTCTTAGAGTATAAAGTCTGTACCCTACAGGTCCTAGGGTAAGAGCCCTGGCCCATGAACTCCATCTGACATTCCTCATGACATACTCATCATTAATATTTCCACATCCATCAGAGAAGGAAAAGTTCAGCTCCAATTCAGCAGTGTCCAAATGACAGTTTTACTCTTGGATTGAGTTAAGAGGATTGAAGAGGTGGGGGAATGAAGATTTGATATAAAGAATTAAACAAGAATGAAAATGAAGAACTATCTTCTGATACCAAACATCATGCCTGAAAACTTGAGACAGCAGTCTTGTTTTTGCTACACAATAGCCACACAGCCTAGAGAAATTCATTTACTCTCTCTGAATGTTTCCAAATTGGAAAATAGGTACAAATTTTCTGCCTTACAGTAACCACATGGATGTGTTTTGATTCAGCCAGTATTAACACATCCTATCATGTGCCAAGCATAGTCCTACTTATTTCCTTTGTCAATACCAAAGCAATCCACAAAAACATTAAAGGTAGAAGTATTTCATCTATTTCCTACCAATTCAACTTACCATACTTTGCATTAAACTGTGGCTTCCCCATATTACAATTCCAGAGGCACCCAGAGCAACACTTTCACCAAATGTATTCACAAGGTCATGCTGTCAAATGTGACAGAAAGAATAGGTAAAATAAAATGAAAGCATTACAAATAGGACAGGCATGTTGAGCCAACAATATTAATTTAAATATTTCTCCATGATTTAGTTTTACATAACCATTGACTTACGATAAAAAACAGAGACTTAGAGTTTTAATTACTTATGCTGACAAGAGCATGTCTATGATATTAAGACACTGAGTTAATACACTGTCTATTCCATCTAATTCTCCATGTTTACTAAGGGGCCATGTGATTACAGTGAAGATTAAACATGTTCTTACTTTGCATTTATACAGTGTTGCAGAGCTACCTTATGTGCACATTCTTAAATGATATTAAAAGCTAAATTTCACTCACTTCTAAAATATATTAAATTCCATTGAACATCTTTAACAGACACTATTTCATAGCCCTCATACCTTGATTTACTTACCTGAGAAAGGAACTGTAAAGTTTGATCAGTAAAGACCAGGCGGGTATATACAAATATCGGAAGTGGACTGTTAGCATAAGGTACTTTGGAAACCCTAATGGCTTCCTGAACTCGATTACGAACAAAGAGCATAGCTTGTAGAGGAGACTGTCTGGTGTTCAAATAAATGGATGGGTAAAGAGCAGTGCTTTCCTTCCACAACCAGCTGAGATCATCATTTCTTCTCTTTTCTATATCAAAGCAACTTCCATTGTAACCGGGTTTATTATAATTATGGTTGTAACAATCAGGAAAAAGATAATAACCCCAAAAGTGATTTGGCCGAAGTGATTTTCCCAGTTTTAAAGTCTCTTGCATGAAACTCTTTGCTGCCTTTTCGAAATCTTGTTTGGCTATCTCGGTGGCCTCCTTGACATTAAGTTGTATATTTTCTTGCTGAACCAAATTAATTGACCAATTCTTGTAAACATCTTTAGGTTTCCAGTTTCTTGCCCAAGTGGGCCTCCATTCTTCCCAGTCAATGACAGCCAAGCCCACTTTGTCTGTTGGAATGTAATAAGAAACGTCTTTCTCAGCTTTGTCCAAATGCTTTTTCAAGGACAACTTCTGGGGGATTCCTCCATTCACACCTGAGTCTGTCACTGGATCAATATAAGGATAGAGGCCAAGTCTATCAACATAAAATATTGTAACACCTTGCCCTGTGACGGTTTTTCGAGGGCTTCCTATTAAAGAGAAGAGGCTCATATCTAGTGGCTCACCAAACTTTCCAAGGCAAAATTCAGTTGGGGCATTCCAGGCCCAGAGGAAAGGCACATTCTGGAATACAGGAGGTGCTCTGAAATTCTGAGTCAAGCAACATTGAATCAGAAGGAAGATGAACACTGTCTGAGATGCTCTATTGGACTCAACAGAGTCTCCAAAAAATATGTGCTTGAATCTTAACACTGTCATTGTAAAGAATTATGACTATGAAAAACATGTATTTCTTCCTATACACTTTGGTTTACCCAATATTGGATGCAAGATATGGGTACAGATGAAAGATAATTGAATGAAGTCACATTGATGGATAAAGAGGTATAATGATTATGTTACATTTAAATATTATTCTTGATTCATGTTTCAGGAATGCCTTGCAAGTTGCATCATTTATAACTAAAAAAGGAAATACAGAATATGTCATTATGCTACATTTCATAATAAAGATTACAAGCTTTACCAAGTTCTCAATAAGATTGTTTTCTCTTATGTATGATTCAAATTCTATGATAGTTAACATTAGTCTTCTCAAATCTCTGCAAAGCCTACAGAGAGGAAAATATAGCTATTATGTTCTTTTTGTCTTTTGAGGTGTACAGAATTCTGTACCAAGTGATGCCTTAGCAAAAGCCCACTGAATAAAATTAAATTCCAAGTTGAACCTTGTTCTTGTTATTTGCTTCTTGAAAGGCTACTTTAGAGTGGTCTGTCAAATATTGAGAACCACCTCTCATAAAATTATAAAATTTCACTTTTTTTTAAGGAGAACAGTAAGGGAAGAAGGAAAAGTCACTTCTGCCAGAGGTAATAAGTCAAAAGTCTGCTTGACCCTATTGAATCAATGAAAAACTCCTATAAAACAAGTTGAAGTGGTCTTTGGTACACTGTTCAATCAAGTTTTAGCAGTAATAAAATATTTTACTTATTTATAATTTCTACGAAAAGAATTGGTTCTAACCTAGCTTAAGAAAAGTAACTATGGATTTTTCATCTTTTTACAGTGTTTGAGAAGTGAAATTTTGTTGTCATTTTGATTGTCACAAAGTGATGTGTTACAGCACACGCTGTTACTGTGTTACAAAAGTGGTACAATAAAATGGTCTGGGTCACATACAAGAAATTAAACTATTAGTCAGCGTTTGGTATTTGAAAAAATTACCTACTGGAAGACATATTTAAATGTTCTGTGATTCTAGAAAGAAACTAGAACCTTTTTCTTAGATTTCTTTTTTGTACCCTCACTGCTATGTGAGGGTACAAAAATTATTCCATTCGTTCTAGGACTGTGTGTGCTTACCATAGCAAATTATCCAGTCATTCTCATTGCTGAAAAATAAATGACTCTAAAGCAAACAGCGTAATCAGGATAAAAGGAAATCTTAAGAACCATTAGTCTCATGTTTTGAAGATAATGAATTTTTGTCTCATGTTTAGAACCTTGAAAGTAACTACAGATTTTTATAGTTTAAACCCTTATGAGCACCCTTACTCAGGATCTAGAAAATCTTCACCTAATTTCCTTTTGGGGAAAAACTAATTTCTTTTAATTACCAACTACTAATACCAATGCCTGAATGACAGAGGGTGGGAGAAGGAAATGAAATGAAGGAGTAGCTTTTTTCATATCACAGGAAAGGAGTAGGTTATGCCTACTGAAAATAACTATCAAATATTTTTCCACATGATCATTTCATACAAGAAAAACAATGGGCAGAATGAGCCTACTGAGAGGATTTTTACCCACAGAAATTTTCAAAAAGGAATGGACACTTCTATCACTGAAAATTGACTGAACAAAATGTCCTTTCTGTAGTTTAAATTAGAGACAAAGCCTTGGGGCACAGAATTGGCACAAAACTGGGGACAGACCTAGAAGTTAGCATCTAAAATAGCATCTTCATATTATTTTATGTATCTAATAGAGAACTTTACTTACAAATGTTTAACCTGAGAGAGAACCTCATCTCCCTAGAAAATCTTATCTAATTTAACACCCCATAATAAGTACTTGAGTTTCTCTCTCTACTAGTATTCCTAAGGTCTGTTCAATTTATATCTATTAAAGTTGCTTCTTTAAGTGTTCTTCTTGCCAAATGTGTGGATAATTGCTTCTTAAAGCACTCCTGATATGTCTACAATATCCTCCAAACCCCAACAATGATACTTACCGAGAAGTCTGCCCTGGAAGACCAACCACACAACCAGTCTTCATTAGTATCAAGGCTAGAAGTGGACTGATCTCAATGTCTTCCTAAAGCATTCACTAGTTATTAGTAACCCTTAAAAAAAAGATAATACTAAGTAAAGTAAGATACAAAATACACACTATAGGTTGAGATATAAAAAAACATGTAAATACAAGCTTAAGGAATTGAAAAAATATAACATTTGTATTTTCTAAAAGGGTCTACTATATGTTTTTGATCTTCTGGTTTTCTTTCATCTACAATATTGTTTCTCATATAAAAAGTCAAAGCAAAATAAAATTTACTGCTAGACATTTGATCAGACAAATTTGAAGTTCAGTTTCTCTTTAGAAGGCAAACAAAATAACAATAAACCTCTTTATACTTTATTCACAGGAAAGCTTGTATCAGGGGTTCATGTTTTGTGTTTTGCAAAAGGATTGATGAAATTTTTAAAAATAAATTTTAATGTGAATCTTTATGGTATACAACACGATGTTATAGGAAGATTGATGTAAGGAATAGGGAGTCTGGGGCAGAGAAAGCCAAACAAAAGAACTAGTTTCTTGTCCTAATTCTTAGCTCCTAGTTTCCACAACAAACGGTTTACTTCCACAACAAATGCTTTCTCCTCAGAGAATCATAAATAGGAGATATAGAAGTCAGTTGAGTGACTGTCTCCAGAATCTACCCTTTTGATGGTCCCATTTCCTGTGAGTGTATTAATATATTATCTCAATGTAATTAAGGACTGAATTTAGACACAGTCCTCTTACCATTAAAATTGTTACAGATTTCGAATATAAACCATTATTATAAATATCAAGGTAAATCTGAGAAAGACAGGCCAATATTGATAAGAGCAAGGTGATAACTTTGGTGAAAGCAAACCATAACATTACTGAAGGAGAAGGAAGGGAGAAGGCAAGAGTCTCCGAGTTTGAGTCATTCACAAGGCACATCCCAGTCTCCATTTTTTGTACAGTCCTCAGAACAACTAAACATGATAAAGGTATTCTTACAATACTGAACAAATAGCCCCTCACTTTAGGAAGCTTCAGTATCCTGGAGGCAATGTTAATGTACCCAAATTACTTCCATAAATACTGTGGGAATCATTCTTCTACATGAAAAATACAAAGCAGAATTCCACAGGAGCAGCAAGCACCAGGGTCATTACCCTTATATCCTAATCACATGAGCTAAGGTGTGTATCATTTCCAAGGTACTCGTTCATAAATTCAAGCTAAAGTTCACCCCAAAGGATGACTTACACCACTTCAAGTTACAATGAATCCAAGCTAAGAGTCTTGAACATACTTTTAAAGTGACCAACATGAAATTCCCCAAAGCAGAAAACATGCACCTTTTTTTCTTTTATAGAAAAACCCTACATGTGTTTTCAGAAAAGAAAGGAAGCTTTGAGCAAGATTTTTTCTAGAAAAGTTCTTCTTATACTATGATATTTGATAAGTAATTTGACCAGAAATAGATATTATAAACTTTGAAAGAACATAACATGGAGTCAATATACCCAGTGGGCAGTCATTTTAACATTGCTTAGCTTGTCATGTTTTTCAGGAAGTTCACTTTAATTTACCCTCTAATTGCTAGCCAAGGACATACCTAGTTTTTCAGAGGTAGCTATGGATAATTGTTTTACAACCCCCTCCCCAGCTTGTTTTGTAAATAAGTTAAGCTAATCAGCTCTTCAGGCCCTTCATGGTGCAGGTCCCTTTACCATGGCAATAATCATGTGACTGACCCACCCATCTGCCTGCTGTGCATCACCTGGCATAGTACCTTGCTTACCTGTTCCCTTCGTGATGATGTGGAGCAGACCACCACCCAATCACCCTAATGGCATACCCCCAGCAAAGGAAAAGTTTTAAAAGCATTCCACTTCATGCAGCTGTTTGCCATTACTTTGGTAGACTCTGGTGTGGCCATATGGTTCTTTGAGCTATGACTACTGCCATGTTTCCTGGCTTGGCACCATCCCCTGTATTAGGGAGGTGAATCTCCTCTCTTTCTATCTCTCTCTCTCACTCTCTAATTTCTAAATAAACTAGATTTCCAATCTAACTTCTGTACAGTTCTTTGTGTCTTTTGCATGGTACTGGCTCACAAACCAGACACCCCCACCAAGCCTGACCTAACATTTTGGAGGCCCCACTGACAAACTTGATTTAATAAGAGACGTTAACCCCATTTTAGGCAGCATTCCATCAACCCCATTTTCCTCCCCCTTTTCCCTGAGTACTATTTTTATCACAGTTATTCCTCTCCGTTGGTTCCTTTTTTCTGCATCTTAACTTTCTCAGTGTCACTCCAGATATGTTTTGACTGGGCTAGAGATTCTTAAGGAGAAAAAAAAAATCAGTTTAAAAAAGTGCTCATACAGAATTTCTTATCCTTTTTTTACAAAGCCATACCTGATTTTGTCTACTAGGTAGGTTATGCGGTAGGAAGAACCAAGTCAACTTACTTTTGAAGTAAAAATTGAAAAGTTTTCCTCCAAGATGTAAGTTGCTCCAATGTGTTCACTCTGCAGTATTTAACCTGTTGGGTGAGACAAGGCGGCCCTTTGCCCAGTTATCTAAAGTCTTTTTTTTTATAAATAATATGGTTTTTGGTGTTTTTGTTTTTTTGTTTGTTTTGTTTTGTTTTGTTTTGTTCTGAATCAGAGTCTCATTCTGTCTCCCAGACTGGAGTGCAGTGTCATGCTCACAGCCACCACAGCCTGGACTTGCTGGACTCAGGTGATCCTTCCACTTCAGCCTTGATTACAGTGGCTCAGCTGCCTAGGACTAATAAGCAAAAGGGCTTAGTACAAAGGCAAGTAAAAGGCAAAGAAGAATAACGATTGCCTCTATTACTACTTGTACATTGCATAGTGAAGTTCACAGAAATATAATAGCTATAACATGGGCTATTAGTTACCAATCGGCCTTCTATTAGCAATAATCAGTGTTTCTCTTCCCTTGGTCAGTCAGATGACTTCTGGATTTTATTTCTCTGATTGACCAAAATCATAGTAAATCCTTGACATATGGGATTATATTAAAGATTCAAATTGCCACTATAGTAAAACAAAACAGAAAACACCCATTCGCTCATAAATTTCCTTTGTCCATAAGCAATCAGACATAACTAAACACATTAACCAATGCTGAAGATAAATGCCAATAAAGACAAATACATAAGCTCACCTTCAAAAGATAATACAAGTATTTTTCCTCCTAAGATATCTAGAGCTATAGAGAAACCAGATCTCTAAATGAAGCACTTTGATTACAGACTGAATTTTAACCTAAGAAAGATGACTACTTTAAAAATCTTGTCAGAGGTTTAAGTGGTTCATTGTTTATCTTCTCAAAAAGCTATGTCCTTCAGTCTACCTTAAGAATGCCCATTTTGTACAGTTGAGCATGGTGGCATGTACCTATAGTCCCACCTACTAGGGAGGTTGAGGCTGGACCATCACTTGAGCCCAGGAGTTTGAAGCTATTGTGTGCCAGTATTACACCTGTGCAAAGCCACTACACTCCAGCCTAGGCAACATAGCAAGACCCAGTCTCTTAAAAAAGAAAAATAGAATGTACATTTTGTGAAAGCCAAATTATGACTAAAGTCGTAAGCAATCAAATGTGTTCCCAGAACTAACTTTCACCATTCTAACTAGTGGTGTGATTTGCTACAAGATTAGGATATATTTTTGCCATACAAAGCAGCATTAACCTTTATTAATGCCTTTCTTTACAATGACATTTTTCTCTCTTCTCACCTCCACTTTTAACCTTTTACTTTCTATCTTAACTGAGTCTTGCATCTGTCCATGGGACCTGGAGACTGGTGACACATATTTATAAAAAACAAGGAGCCCAGATCCAGAAGAGGATTGAGGTTTTATTTCTGTTTGTAGATCTAGTATGCAGCTGCAAGAGGATTCAAATTATTCAATCTTTAAGTACATCCTACCTCTTTAAAAATGTATCAGTAACATCTAAATTTATCTAATTTTATTTTTTATTTTTTTTACATCCTCATTATCTCAGCATGTGACTGTATTTGAAGATAGGTACTTTTTTTTAAGTCAAGGTTTCACTCTAGCACAGGCTGGAGTGCAGTGAGATAATCACAGCTCACCACAGACTTAAATTCTTGGGCTCAAGTGGTCTTCCTGCCTCAGCCTCCTGAGTAGCTGGTACTACAGGGATATGCCACCACACCAAGCTAATTATCTAACTTTCAGGAATGCTTGGATAATGTGTGAAATGATACCATGAGGGCCAATCAGCATTTAAGTATTGTTAATTTTATGTAATAGTATTTGTTAGATCTTGGTGGAACCTGCAAAAATGTTAGATCACACTCCCAGTGGGACCTCTAGAATGTTAGGTCATTCTAGACTTTAGTCATAATTTGACTTTCACAAAATGTACATTCTATTTTTCTTTTTTAAGAGACTGGGTCTTGCTATGTTGCCTAGGCTGAAGTGTAGTGGCTTTGCACAGGTGTAATACTGGCACACAATAGCTTCAAACTCCTGGGCTCAAGTGATGTTCTGCCAGGGGTATGGGTTTCTGGTGTGTGATCTGGTGTTGCTTGAAAAGTGCAAAGAATTACACAGAAGTTAGATTAGAAAATAAAGTATAAGCCAGGCTCGGTGGCTCAGCCTGTAATCCCACGCCTTTGGGAGGCTGAGGTGAGCGAATTGCCTGAGCCCATGGATTCGAGACCTACCTGGGCAACTTGGAGAGACCTCATCTCTACAATAAATCAAAAAATTAGCCTGGTGTGGTAGTACACACCTGTAGTTCCAGCTACTTGGAAGGCTGAGGCAGAAGGATCGCCGGAGCCCAGCAGGTGGAGGCTGCAGTGGCCGGGAGCGACCACTGCACTCCAGTCTGGGCAACAGAGTGAGACTCCAACTCAAAAAAGAAAAAAAAGAAAAAAGAAAGAAAGAAAATAAAGTGTATTTAGAAAGTAAGGGAGGGGGGCAGGATTCACCTCCCCAAGGTAGGGGAGGGGGCCGAAGCTTAAGAAAACATGGCCTGGCCATAGCTCAAAGAGCTCATGGCCACACCATAGATTAGCAAGGCAATGGCAAATGCCTGCTTGTGGTTGAGTCCTTTTAATCCTTCCCTCTGATGGAGGAGGGTCATTAAGATGATTGGGTCTGCTCCACATTATCATTAAGATAATGTGGTCTGCACATTAAGATAATGTGGTCTGCTCCACATTATCACGAAGTGGCAGGTAAGTGCGGATACTGATGTCAGGTGATAGACAGCAGGCAGTTGGGTGGGTTAGTCACAATTGCTGCCATGGTGCTGGAGTCTATGTCATGAAGATCATGAATGGCTGATTAGGTTAACTTGAGTCTGATGGGTGGAGGCAAATACTTGAAATAGAAAAGCTAATTAGTACAAAGCAAGCTGGGGAGGGGAGTTGCAAAACAATTATCAATAGCTAACTCTGAGAAACTGGTTCTGTCCTTGGCTAGTGATTAGAGGGTAAGTCAACCACTAGAAAAACATGACACTTCCGGCAAGATGGCGACGGGGCAACTTGGTCTGTGAAACCCTCTGCAAAGGAGAACTGCAGTGGGTCTCTGGCTTTCACCCCGGGGACTGCAGACCCCAAAATTGCAGCCTGATCTTCATACCGAGCTTGGTGGTTGCCACAGGTGGGGCATCGCATCGGACTGGACAGCCACCGCAGTGCAGATGCCGCCGCCACCGCTGTTGCTGCCACAGTCGCCGCAGAGGTCACCGGTAGCCCATCGCACCACCTGGGCTGGAGGCGATCCACGACTTCAGTCCTTGAAGCCCCTTCAGGAAAGATCTGCTGGGATCACTGCCACGTCTCCTGCGACCGAGACGTCCTGCCCGCCGTGAGTCCCCTGCCTGTGCCCTGAGGCAGGCAACCATCTCCAGTCTCTGCCGGTTCCTGTCTGGCCCCACCCCCTCTGGGGCCAGCAGCTGAGATAGCACCACCTACTGGCGATTTAAGGTAACAACACCGACACGGGAGAAACAAGCTTGAAAAAGACATAGGTCAGAGTGGTGAACGGAGGGTGATCTGAACTGTCCTTCACAGCAGACCAGGGGCAACTGACCCTAACTGCAAACTAATTTACCTGCTTGGAAAGAAAGCTAGAAATCAGAACTGAAAGGACATTGGACTTAAACGAAAAGTGTCAGAGTGTGCTTCATCGATTTTGTTAGTTTAATGACATAATTCTATTCCTACTGTATTGTTCCTTTTTTTTCCCTCTTCCTTTTCTTCTCTTTTCTTCTCTATGTAAATCATATCTTTGTATACAGGAATAGCACACCAATAAGGTGGTTGGTTAGCTTGTATGTTAGCATCACTATATGTTTTATTATTTTTTGTATGGGAATTGGTTCATCAGTAGCTGTGGTCTATTGTTTTTATCTATTTCAGTATAGGTCTCTCTCTCCATTTGTTGGCACACGTTTGTTTCCCCCCTTACTCCTCTGTCTCTCCACACTCCCTCTTCAACACTGTCTGCTCCATTCTCTTCCCTCAGCTAACCACATTTTATTTCAGGGAGTAAACCTATAGCCCCACTGCACGGACAGATTCCAAGGCAGTGGGAAGTGGGTTCCAGATTAACCACACACCTGTCAGTGAACACCAGGACCTGCAGATAGATTTTGAATCACAGCTCCCTCCTTAAGTAAATCTCAAAACTGCAAAAAGGACCACCCACAACCTACAGTGCAACTCCAGAATTGAACAAAGTAAGAGGGCATACATAAAGAACAGGAGATTGAACAAACAGAAGTAAAATCAATCCCTTCACCCCTGAATAACAGAATTAAAGAAGACGGTGACGTGGAGGGAAGGAAAAAGTAGGGAGGGGGAAAAACCGCACAAATGAAGAAAAACCAAAAGAAGAATACAGGTCTCACACAGACCCCCTGGGAGATCAGACACTGAGAAAACAGATTCTGGAACACAAACAATGAAGAGCCCCCAGAATGACTGGTCACATGCAACAAACCCAGACATCAAGACAATAATGGAGAGAATTAAAAAAATTGAGGAGAGACAAGAGAAAATAGGAAGGAGCTGATGTCAGAAATAACAGCAGTAAAGAATACTGTGATGGAAATGAATAACAGACTAATAAGTATGGAAAGCAGAATTAGCCAAGCAGAAGAAAGAATCTCAGAGCTCGAAGACCAAAACACAGAACTAACCCAAACTGTCAAAAACATAGAAAAGAAGCTAAAAAAGACAGAGAAAACCTTCAAGAGATGAATGATCACTTCAAGAGACCAAACCTAAGAGTAACTGGGCTTCCTGAGGCAGAGAGAGAAACAGAAACCACACTGGAACAAACATTTCATGAAATCATTCAAGAAAACTTCCCTCATCTCATCAGGAATGAAAAAATTCAAACACAAGAGATTCAGAGAACCCCTGCAAGACAACAAATGAGAAGACCAACTCCCAGACACATAATAATTGTTTAAACAAAGTAACCATAAAAGAAAAACTCCTAAAGGCAGCAAGAGAAAAAGGCCGGACTACCTACCAGGGAAGACCAATTAGAATAGCAGCAGATTTATCCACAGAAACCCTTCAGGCTAGGAGAGCCTGGAGCCCTATGTTCAAAGTTCTAAAAGAGAAACAATTTCAACCAAGAATAACCTACCTGGACAAACTAAGCTTCTTTAGTGAGGGAGAATTGAAATCTTTTCCAGATATCCAATCCCTAAGAACCTACACTGCCACCAGACCACCTCTACAAGAAACACTTAAGAAAGTACTGAACACAGAAGAAAAAGAAAAAAGAATAACAACATTCATCACAAGAGTACAGGCAAAAGATTAAAAACACACATGAGCCAACTCCAAAACCCAAAGAAAGACAACAAACAGGAACAACTCTGTAAGAACCTTATGACAGGGATCAACTCTTGCATTTCAATTATTAGCCTAAATGTGAATGGACTAAATGCACCACTGAAAAGACATAAAATGGCAAAATGGATAAAATATCATCAGGCAACAATCTATTGCCTTCAAGAGACTCACCTCACTAGAAAGGACACCCACAGACTCAAAGTAAGAGGATGGGAAACAAACTTTCAGGCGAATGGAATACAAAAGAAAGGAGGAGTAGCAATCTTAATTTCAGACAAAATACCCTTCAAGCTATTAAAAAATCAAAAAAGATACAGAAGGCCACTACATAATGATAAAAGGCTCAATCCATCAACAAGAAATATCTGTCCTAAACATATATGCACCCAACATAGGTGCGCCAACTTTCATAAAGCAACTTCTAGGAAAACTAAAGAAAGATATTGACTCTAACACCATCATAACTGGGGACTTTAATACCCCACTCACAACCCTAGACAGATCATCAGGACAAAAAATCAGCAAGGAGATCCGGAACCTCAATGTGACTTTGGACCAAATGGACTTAATTGATACCTACAGAACACTCCATCCAAAGACCACAGAATATACATTCTACTCATCACCGCATGGAACATATTCTAAGATCGACCATGTAATTGGCCATAAATCAAGCATAAGCAAATTTAAAAGGACCGAAATTCTACCATGCACCTTCTCAGACCACAGTGGAATAAAAATAAACATTGACACCAACAAAGTCCCCCCAAAACCCACAAAGACATGGACACTAAACAGCATGATACTAAACAACTCCTGGGTCAATGATGAAATCAAAACAGCTAAAAAGATACCTGGAAACAAATGAAAATGAAGAAACATCTTACCAAAACCTCTGGGACGCCTTGAAAGCTGTAGTAAGAGGGGAATTTATATCCCTACAAGCACACATGAAGAAAATGGAAGAAACACAAATTAACAACCTAACAAGCCACCTAAAGAAGCTGGAAAAGCAAGACCACAAAAACCCTAATTTCAGCAGAAGAATCCAGATCACCAAAATAAAAGCCCAAATCCAGGACATAGAAGACAAAAAGATAATACAAAAAATCAATGAAACAAAAAGCTGGTTCTTCGAAAGGATAAACAAGATCGATGGTCCCCTAGTTAGACTAACCAAGAAAAAACGAGAAAAAAATCAAATAAGCACTATCAGAAACACAAAAGATGAAGTCACATCTGACCCTGAAGAAATATAAAAGATCATTAGAGACTACTACGAACACTTGTATGGAAACAAACTTGAAAACCTTAAGAAAATGGAGGACTTTCTGACATCACACAACCTACCTAGGTTGGAACAAGAAGAAATTGAGACCCTAAATAGGCCAATAACAATCAAGGAAATTGACTATGTAATAAGAAAACTTCCGACCAAAAAAAGCCCTGGTCCAGATGGCTTTCCAGCAGAACTCTACAAGACATTTAAGGAGGAGCTGATACCAATCCTACTGAAGGCATTCCAGGCAATTGAAAAAGATGGAACTCTCCCCAAATCATTTTACGAAGCCAACATCACATTGATACCCAAGCCAGGTAAAGATGCAACAAAGAAAGAGAACTACAGACCAATATCTTTGATGAACATAGATGCTAAAATTCTCAACAAGATCCTAGCAAACCAAATACATCTCAAAAATCATCCATCATGACCAAGTAGGCTTCATTCCTGGGATGCAAGTCTTGTTCAACATTCATAAAACCATAAATGTAATTAAATACATCAACAGATGTCAAAACAAAAACCACATGATTATATCATTAGATGCAGAAAAAGCTTTTGATAAAATCCAGCACCCCTTCTTGATAAAAACCCTTGAACATCTAGGCATATGGGGAACATACCTCAAAATAGTAAAAGTCATCTACGAGAAACCCACAGCCAGCATACTCCTAAATGGACAAAAATTGGAACCATTTCCCCTGAAAACTGGAACAAGACAAGGATGCCAACTCTCACCCCTGCTGTTCAACATAGTATTGGAAGTCCTGGCTCGAGCAATCAGAGAAGAGGAGGCAATCAGGGGTATCCAAATAGGAAAAGAGGAAGTCAAGTTATCTCTCTTTGCAGATAATATGATTGTGTACCTTGAAAACCCAAGAGAATCTGTCAAAAACCTCGTTACATTGATAAAGGCATTTGGCAAAGTCTCAGGATACAAAATAAATGTACAAAAGACAATCGCATTTCTCTACACCAATAATAAACAAACAGAAACCCAAATAAAAAACACAATTCCATTCACAATAGCCACAAAAAAATGAAATACCTTGGCATCTTCCTAACCAGAGACATGAAAGACCTTTACAATGAAAATTACAAAACACTGCTCAAAGAAATCAAAGATGACACAAACAAGTGGAAAATATCCCATGCTCATGAATTGGAAGAATCAACATTGTGAAGATGTCCATCTTACCTAAGGCAATCTACAAATTCAATGCAATACCCATCATCAAATTACCAGCAACAATCTCCTCAGACCTAGAAAAGACAACACAGGAATTCATATGGAAACACAAACATCCAAGAATAGCCAGAACAATTCTCAGCAAAAAAAAAAAAAACAAAGCAGGTGGTATCATATTACCAGACTTCAAACTTTACTATAAAGCTACAATCGTCAAAACAACTTGGTATTGGTATAGGAACAGACATATAGATCAATGGAATAGAATTGAGATTCCAGAGGCAAAACCTCAATTTGTCAACCAACTCACCTTCAACAAGGCTTCCACCACCTACCACTGGGGAGAGGAGAACCTATTCAGTATATGGTGCTGGGAAAACTGGCTGACCACATGCAGAAGATTGAAACAGGACCCCTATCTATCCCCACGTACAAAGGTTAACTCCAAATGGATCAGGGACCTAAATGTAAAACCTCAAATCATAAGAACCTTAGAAAATGAAGGACATACCCTCATGGAAATCGGAACTGGCATCCAATTCCTGAACAAAACCCAAAACCCACAGGTCATAAGAGAGAAGATAGACAAGTGGGACCTTATTAAGCTGACAAACTTCTGCAAGGCCAAAGAAACCATCAAGAGAGCAGGGAGACAGCCTACAGACTGGGAAAAAATATTTGCCAACACCAGGTCTGACAAAGGCTTCACATCCTGGATCTACAAGGAACTAAAACGTGCTGAAAAGAAAAAAACAACCCCATTATCAAATGGGCAAAAGATATGAACAGAGACTTCACAAAAGAGGACATCCGAGCAGCCAACAAACACATGAAGAAATGTTCAACCACACTAATCATCAGGGAGATGCAAATCAAAACCACACTGAGATACCACCTAACTCCAGTCAGAATGGCAATTATCAACAACTCAAAAAATAACAGCTGCTGGAGAGGGTGTGGCAAAAAGGGAACCCTTCTACACTGTTGGTGGGAGTGTAAACTAGTGCAACCTCTGTGGAAAGCAGTGTGGCGAATCCTAAAAGCTCTAAATATCAACCTCCCATATGACCCCGCAATCCTCCCACTGGGAATATACTCTGACGAACTCAAATCACTCTATAAAAAAGATACCTGCACACGTATGTTTATCGCAGCGTTGTTCACAATAGCAAGAACCTGGAAACAACCATGCTGCCCATCAAAAGAGGACTGGATTAAAAAATGTGGTACATATACACGATGGAATACTACGCAGCCATAAAAAAGAACAAAATCATGAATTTCGCAGCAACCTAGATGGAACTAGAGTCTATAATATTGAGTGACCTCTCACAGAAACAAAGATCCGAGTATCACATGTTCTCATGCATATAATGGACCTTGAACATCCAACGTAATACTATAACAAAATGACTGACAGTACTGGGAAACTATGGGGGGGAGGGGGATGGGATTAACAGTAGCAAATATCTGTCTGGGGAAGGGGAAACACCTTTTATCAACAGGGTGCCTGAATGAAACGTAATTGTACACCTAACCCTTAACTGTACCCCACAAAACCATAATAAAAAATATTGATAAAAAAAAGAAAAGAAAAACATGAGATGTAGGCAATGTTAAAATGGCTGCTCATTGAGTAGATTGAATCCATCTTATGTCCTTTCAATATTTAAATTAGGAACTAGTGCATTTTCGGTTGTATGAAGAAGAGTTGCATTATGTTAGGTGGAATTATGATCTCCTTGTTGTCTTTATTTGGAGAATAAGTATAACTTAAGGAGATGCATATGGGTGCCAAACTGACAAGGGGTTAGTTGGTGATGGTTAATTTTAGGTGTCAATTTGACTGGACTGAGGTTATGCCTAGATGGCTGGTGAAGCATTGTTTCTGGATGTGTCAGTGAGCGTGTTTTCAGAGGAGATTGACATGGGAGTCAGTGGACAGGGAGAGGAAGACCCACTCTCAATGTGGGCAGGCACCATTCAGTTGGTTGCCAGTGTAGCCAGAATAAAGCAGGCAGAAGGGGAATGGGTAGCTTGCTGAGTTTCCATCTCCACCTTTGCTGGTGAGATGCTTAGCTTCCTCTCCTCCTGCTCTTGAACATCAGACTCCAGATTCTCTGGCCTTTAAACTCTAGTACTTGAACCAGTTCCTTCCTTGGAGCTCTCTGACCTTCAGCCTCAGACAGGGCTGCAGTGTTGATTTCCCAGCTTTTGAGTAAAAACTTGAGTAAAGACTTGGATTGAGCCAGGTACTTGCTGTTCTCATTTTTCAGCTTTCAGACTGCCTATTGTGGGACTCTGTCTTCTAATCATGTGAGCCAATCATCTCTTTAAAATTCCTTTTTATGTATACATATATACTACTGGTTCTGTTTCTCGGGAGAACCCAAACTAAAACAGATGTGGGGTTTAAAACCATGTGGATAAAGTTTGCTGAAAATCACTGATATGAGGCAGATTGTTCAACAGAAGACAAGGCATGCAGATATATTCAACACGGATACACAGGAGCCTTCCAAATTAACAATGAATCCCCCAATTAGGTACAAAAGCTTATACAATTTCATCTTGAGGTTAAAGGGAGAACGTGGGCCCAGAGCATAGCCAAAAACAGGTTTTAGTGGTAAGACAGGCTATGGGAGGGACAAAGGAAGAGCCTTGCCTTGCAAAGGTGGCCTTGTTATGTAGAATAAAACCTGCAGAGAATAGATGGTAAATATTTCCTTTCAGACTTTAAAGGTGTCCGATTTTCAGTTAATCTTCCTTATATAAATGAAATTAAAAAAAAAAAAAGCCTAACAAGTGAAGGCTGGGCTGTGTTAATGGAAATTTTCCCCACAAATGACAGCTTTGGAAGGCTACTTCAGTCTGCTGACCCTGAAGCAGTCATTTCAAAATATGTCAAAAATATATTTTGGGATTAAACATTTTGATTTGCTTCAATACCTATAAAGTATATTTTATAAAAAACTATATAAATCTAAAGTTGAATGTTATTTCCCCTGGACTGCCAATATTATTAAATCTTCCTTATTATTACTCATTTATTCCAAACTATTAGAAAGACAGCTATGATGTTAAAAGAATTCTTTTTGACTTTTTGGGAGATATAAAAGCAAACATATAGGATTAGATTAGGAGTATCTCTAGAAAAATTAAGAGAGCGTGAATTTCTAATCCAAGAACATTAAAAAATATATTTACAGTGAATATTGATTTAGACACTACAGAGATGTTTGGGGGTAATAACATCCTCTAAGTCTAAGAATGTGAAGAGGAAAAGCCATACCCAGCGAAATTCTTTTCAAATTGTAGAAACTCAAAACAAGTTGTATTTGTTATTAAAATGTCCCTTTATCTCCATAAATAGATTGAGAAACTGCTGGTGTTTTGCCTCATCAGAAATCACATGCATCTCATTAAAAGTGAAATAAGAGTATTCTGTCAACCCCCTCAAGAGAGTGCAGTCACCAACTGAGATTATCTCTGAACAAAATCTATTTAGAAAGATCATTTTAGAGCTCAACTAAATATCATCCACTGAATTTTAAGCACAATAGAGGTAATTGTGAACATGACGATCCAAGGAAGTAGTATTAAGTAGGCCTACATCTAGCATTTTTTTCCAAATCTAAGGTCACAGCCTATTAGTGGGCCATGCAATAAATTTAATTGGTTGTAATAAACATTTTTTAAATAAGTACAGAAGATTATAATAGTGTACAATAGGATAGGATAAGAAGCACCAGTGTGCCACTGCATGTAATTATAGTGGGTATTACTTTATGAACTGTATCTATCAGTTATATTTTTATACACGTGTGTGTGTGTGTGTGTGTGTGTGTGTGTGTGTGTGTGTGTGTGTGTTAGCAGTGTAAAGTGTATTTTTTTTTTTTTTACTGTGAAATGGATCAAATCACCTGGGTATACAAGGTTTTGAATCCTAAGGGTAACCACTTTCCAGTTATCTGACCTTAGGCAAGTTACTCAATCTTTTTAATTGAATCATTCCAGCAACCAGTAGAGAATTTTTATGTCTCAGGATTCCTTAAGTAATATCTGTAATTGTCTAAACTACTGGATTGAATAGTTTTCTAGATTAAGACCAACAGGCCTAGAATCTGGTTTCTCAATTTAGTAGCTGTGTGACCTTGCCCACGCTATTTAACTTTACTGTACTTTAGTTTTGTTTGTATTTTTAACAGTAACATATAAAATGTAAAAGAAAGTCAATTATCTCATCTATTGTAAAATTTTAATGAAATATGTATATAAAACCTTTAGCACAATACCTGTGAAGTTCAGAACATGTCACTCCAAAATATGCCACTTTGCCATCATAATTGTTTTGAGCTGAAGGTGACTAAACAACAGCAGTTGCAAGAAGGGCTTTCTGACCTTTTCCTTTCTGCCCAAAGCAAGACATAAGATTTCCCTGTATCAGGAAGAAGAGAACACTCTAAGAGTCACATAATAATTGTACCTATTCATGATGTATAGTGTGATATTTAAATACATAGATACAATGTGTAATGATAAAAATCAGTATCATTAGCATATCTGTCACCTCAAACACTTATCATAAACATTGGAAACATTCAAAATCCTCTCCTCTAGCTATTGGAAATTATACAATAAATTATTGTTAGCTATAGTCACCCTATAGCATTATAGAACACTAGAACCTATTATTCCTCCTAATGTGCTATAATTTTGTATCTGTTAACCAACCTCTCCCTCCCTTCCCTTCTCTCTCCACTTATCAGCCACTAGTAACCACTATTCTACTCTCTGCTTCTATAATACCAAAACTTTCTTTTTAAATGAATTAAAAAGTTTATTAGTCATAGAAAAAAACGGATTCCTCAAAATCAATTCTTGTTAAGTTCCCTGTAAAAGAATAAGCTTACAGAAAATTTATTTCTCATGAACAGAAATGCTCTATACTTTTGGTCTAAGATATGTTGGGTTTTTTCCCTTCTTCTTCAGATGACAGATGGATGTAACCAAAACTACGAACGAGTGTACTTGCCCCAAATGTGCAACATAAATACAGAAGCGATGAACAGAAGACTCATAACCAATACGGGCACAGGACCAACCCTGAGCCTAGGTGAATCTTCCGTGTAGAATCGCCACATCCCCCCTGTGCCTGCCGAGGTCGTGCGACCTGCGCTCCTAGTTCCACACCTGGCGTTTTTTCTCTGCTGGACAGTGGATCCTTCCGCCCGGGCGGCCACTGCTTTGCTAGGAGAGCGCCCTGAGGAACCCACGTTAGTGCCACTGGGGGTCGGATCAGGCATGCTGGAGAGTGGAGGGCGGCAGGGAGTTATAGCCGATGGACGGAAAGTTAAGGCGCCCCAGAAGGACCGGCTGCTGGAGAGACTGGTTCAGGCCCCGCCCTCTACCAAAACATTTTAGCTTCCACTTTTGAGTGAGAACACACAGTATTTATGTCTGTGCCTGGCTTATTTCACTTAATATAATATTCTCCAGGCTAATCCCTGTTGCCACGAGTGATAGGATTTCATTCTATTATATAGCTGACTTGTAGTCCGTTGTGTATATATACCATATTTTCTTTATCCATTCATCCACTGATGGACACTGAGGTTGATTTCATATCTTGTCTGTTGTGAAGAGTGTTACAGTAAACACAAAAATTCATGTATCTCTTTGACACACCGATTTCCTTTCCTTTGGATATATAGCCAGTAGTGGTATTTCTGGATTATATGGTAGTTCTGTTTTTTACTTTTTTGAGGAAATCCATATGGTTTTTCATAATGGCTATACTAATTTACATTCCCACCAACAATGTATGACTTTCCTTTTCTTCACATTCTCACCAGCATTTATTATTTCTTGTCTTTTTTGATCATGGCTATTCTGAGGTGAAATGATTATCTTGTGATTTTGATTTGCATTTTCCTGATGATTAGTGATGTTGAGCATGTTTTCACATACAGTCATGAATCCCTTATCAACAGGGATATTTTTGAAAAATGTTCATTAAGTGGTGTCATCATTGTGCAAACTTCATAGAGATACTTACACAAACCCAGATGGTATAGCCTGCTACACACCTAGTCTATATAAGAAAGCCTATTATTCCTAAGCTGCAAACCTGTACAGCATGTTACTGTACTCAATACTGTGGGCAACTGTAAATGGCAGGTATTGGTGTATATAAATGTAGGAAAGGTAGTGTTGCACTATAACATTACAACTACAATGTCACTAGGCAATAGGAATTTTACAGCTCTGCTATAATCTTATAGAACCACCATAGTATAATATACATGGTCTGTCATGGATCAAAACATCATTAGGTAGGACACGGCTGTACTTTTTGATCATTTTTATGTCTTCTTTTGAGAAATATTTATCCATATCATTTGCCTCCCCTTTTCTGAGTCGGAGTCTTACTTTGTCACCCAGGCTGAGTGCAGTGACATGCTCACAGCTCACCGCAGACTCAACCTACCAGGCTTAGGGGATCCTTCCACCTCAGCCTCTCAAGTAGCTGAGATGACAGACACAATCCACCACACTCAGCTAAATTTTGGGAGTCTTTTTTTTTGTAGAGACAAGGTTTTGCAATGTTGCCTAGGCTGGTCTCAAATTCCTAGGCTTAAGTCATTCTCTTGCCTCGGCTTCCCTAAGTGCTGGGTTTATAGATGTGAGCCATATGCCTGGCCATTTGCCCACTTTTCAAACAGATTTGATTGATTGATTAATTGGATTGCTGTTGAGTTGTTTGAGTTCCTTGTATATTATGGATATTAATCTCTTGTTGGATGAATAGTTTGCAAATATCACAATAAGAACACATTCTTATCACTAAAGACTAAGTGCCAATGCTGAAATGGCTCTGTACAAAAAAACCTGCTAAAATGAATCTTATCTTCCATTAGTTCTTTATACATTTTCTAGTCAATGTCCCACAAATTATTGATTCTAGAAAATTAAACTCTTTTTCTTTGGTCTTGTACTTCTCTACTATTTATCATTCTTTATTTCAAAGGTTCTCAATGTTAACTGCTTCTTCAGGTCTTCTTTTTTTTTTTTTTTTGAGTTGGAGTCTCACTCTGTTGCCCAGACTGGAGTGCAGTGGCCACTCCCGGCCACCGCAGCCTCCACCTGCTGGGCTCCAGTGATCCTTCCATCTCAGCCTTCCACATAGCTGGAACTACAGGCGCACGCTACCACGCCCGGCTGATTTTTTGATTTATTGTAGAGATGAGGTCTCGCTGCCCAGGTGGGTCTCGAACCCGTGGGCTCAGGCAATCCACTCACCTCAGCCTCCTAAAGGCACGGGATTACAGGCTGAGCCACCAAGCCTGGCTAGGTCTTCATTTTTTTAATGAAACCTCTTGTGTACATGCAAAAATTTTAAATGAGAATTGTATGCCATTCTCTTGTTAATGTGTCTTTTATCAGTTCAGTTTCAAAGGTCCCAGGCACAGAACTTCAGAGAGCAGAGGAAGGTTATTAATATTATTTCTCCTACAGTTCTGGTAATGAGAATGGGATGTCATGGGCTGGGACACTCTGTTCACTCCAGAGACTGTGGCTGAAATCTTGGGGATAGCCAAAAAAGCTAGTAAAAGGTAAAAATGTTTTACCACATCAGCCTTCTAGATCTCTGCTTATAGCATCCAGTCAAATGAGGGTGGCAGGAGTCTCTCCTTGTATTTCTCTTTCCAAAGTTAGATTAGCATTTATGTGAACTAATTCTTTGGAGATATTAACACTTGTGATTTTTTAAATGACCAATACAAGTTTGAGTTATTTATTCAAGCCATCTACTGTCACAAGCAAAGAGACAGAAACTCAGTATACTGGTCATTATTTAATACAAGTCAGGTGAGCTTAAGGTCCTATATACTTTTTTCTGGTTTGTGCGCAGAGTAATGATCCAGATCAGCACTATGGTTCCTGGTGCTTGGGTAGTGATCCTGTTGGTCTGTAAACGTTTGCTGAAATATCAACTTGCAAAACAAATTGGAGAAAAGGCATACAAATTTATTCAACATGTATACACAAGAGCCTTCAGAATGAAAACCTAAAGATACAGAGGAAATTGTCCATCTTGTAGAAATTTAATTGGATAAACAAAGATATGATCTAATGCCAATAGTCTGAATGTGGCAACCCAGTAAGATCTCTTTATGTTCTTCCCGGCCTCTCTAAGCACATATTTCCTCCTTTTGGACATGGAGTAAGACCCTCTCTAGACTGGGGTCTTATGATTACAGTCAAACAATGTAGGTCAGAATATTTCTTTGTGACCAGTTTTTACAAAAATAGGCAGAAGGAATGTTAGAGCAATATTTTTTTATGTTTTATGGCTAAGGGGTTCTGGTTTCTATGACCTGCCTTGGGAAAGAGGGATTCGAATTTCTATGGCTAGCCTCAGAAAGGAATGGGTCTGAGAAACAGGAAGGAATGGGTCAGAGAAGGTCAGAGAAAAACTTTTGTTTCTGAGGCTGCTTCTGAGGTTTTCATTTAGGAATATTGCTTTCTGCGTCGCAACAACATAATGCATGCAAGTAACATTTTCTTTGCTACACCATGCCAGCTCTCATGAGAGTTTGTGCTAATAAGTTCATGAGGAATCTTTCTTGTTTTTACCTTTGTTGCTTTGTCAGTGCTGGAAAGCCCCATCCAGTATCACTTGCCTGATATCACAAATCAGAGAGTCTGTATTGGAGGCATCTTATTTGGGACACCAGAGACACTAGTTTTTGCAAACACTATCTGTGACAATGAGGGTCTTAAGTGTCTTATTCTATCGTTGAAAGTGGTATTTAAATCATGAGGGCAGCATCTTCTGAACCCCCTTTTTGGCTACCTCTTGCATTCATGAGAAAAATGTATTCTAAGTCTGGAAAGTTATCTTCAGGTATTCCCATAAAAAAGTTTATTGTGCTGGGTTGTTGTTCGTATGTACATATGCTTTGAGATCCTACTTGTTGATGACCAGATGATGAATCATTTGATTTGAAAAAAAATATTTTAGAATCTTCTCATCTTAAACACATGTTTTTAGTACCCATGGGAAGATTAAATTGAAAGGACATAAAATAACATTAAGACTAGACTTAGAGACTCCCTTAACAAGATTCAAGAACAGAAATCAGACTTAGAATAAAAGTTTTAAAATCTACATCTACTGTAAATCCCCTCCTCTTATTCTCCTCTGTACCCTCAAGTGACCTTCCAGAACATCTTTTGGAACTATGGACCTCTGGCTCAAGTCTCTCTCTCTCTCTCTCTCTTTCAAATCTAGTCAAACCTCCTCAACAAATTCCTGAATCTCCTGTGACTTCTCCAGAAAAATCTCATGAATACCCAACTGCTTATTGTAAATTCTCTTTCCCTGCATAATTACAGAGAATACTCTGGCCTGATCTTCAGTCCCAGGGAATACAAGTTACTTGTGTTATACAGTGATAGAAAATATTTTTGGCAGAAACCCCAGGGACACACAGCAGGGGTCATTTTATTGTCCCTTATAATTCCATCTCCTTTCTGGATCTCTATCACTAGATCCCATCACCAGGCCTCCCCTTGAGATTTCTTTTATGAATATATCCTGAACCCCACTGCAAAGAATTCGTGTCCCATGTAGAGCAGCAGATCTTTTCAATTACAGAAAGCCCTTTTACAGCCCCCCTAACCCTTTCAAAAGATCCTATGAAACTTGAAGAAAAGTCAGAAAGATTAGGGGCCATGTAAAACTCCTCTCATAAGGACCATGATGGCTACTGAGGGATATTCTTCCCACCTATGGCGGTACTGCAGTTATCAGATGAGCCAGACAGCCCCTTAGGGAAACTGCTTCATCCTCCTAAGATAGAGAAAACAGGTAGTCAAAACTTCTCCCAGGTTGTCCTGCAAATATTTAGGGTCCAATAAAAGTGACAGCAGATGCCTTTTCCCCTAAGGTCAGTTGATCTAAAGTTGAACAGTACACTCAGAAAGAAGAGGATCCTAAAACCGTCGTGCAGTGCTTTACACAGACTTTCCAAGGGTAAGTTGCTTTTAACCCCAAAGCCCCGGAACATAAAAATATTTTCGTTTCCACCTTAGTTGGAAATTTTCTCCATGATATAAAGAGCAAAAGCCAAAATAGATTTTTTTTGTCTGGCAGGACAATCTCTCAATATTATTATTGAAGCTGCTATGCAATTCTTTGAAAATAGTTTGTAGGAACATTCTTATGGCTCTACCAGTAACTCAAAGCCCACCCATTTTTCTTGCCTTGCAAAGTGAGTCTTTATAAAAACATTCTTATGGCTCTTCCAGTAACTCAAAGCCCACCCATTTTTCTTACCAACCACAGAGCCTCTTTTATTCAAGATGTTTGTAGATACCATTCAAAGCTAGGACATCGGAAAAACAATTGTTCTGCACTAAAAAGAAAGGAAAGTCTCCATGATCTCCCTGCACCCCAACATCCTCAAAGGGCCCATTTGCCCCTCTCTGGGGGAGGCAACATTTTCTATCCTTAAAATGGAGGATCAAAAACTAAATTTATACATTGGCACTGGTGTGACTTTCTCTACACCACTGGCTCAAATGTTTGTCTCTACCTGTCACCTCTAATTCTATTCAAGCTGTTGGAATTCCTGGGCGGTCTGTGTCAGGCCACTGCAATACTTGTAGGCCCTGTTAACACCCATCATAACTTTCTACTTTCTAACTCCTCACTGGCAAACCTTGTAAACAGAGATTTGTTATGTAAATTTAATGCCACTATAGAGTGTAATGATAAAGATGTTTTTATTTTCCTACCTTCAGACCTAACCTCAAACTTCCTACCTCCCCTACTAGAAACCCATCTTGATTGAAAATTCTCTGAAGAGGATGCAATCTTAAAAGATGTCCCAGTTAGTCTCTGGACCTCACATGTAAAGGAAGTTGGACTGCTACTGAATCCCTGGACAGTACCTAGAAAAGTAGTAAACATTTCCCACTAGTAGCCCAGTACCCTCTCTTTCAAGAAGAAAACTGAGAAATTAAACCCGTAATAGACTCCTTTTATGACAGGTTGTTATACCTCCTTCCCCAGGGTGTTACCTCCTTACCTCAATCTTGCCAACAATTAAAGGAAAATTTGATCCAAACAAGAATCAAATCCATAGATTTATACAAGATCTAGGAGTCATAAATTCTTTTGTAATTCCTTACTATCCCATAATCCCCAATCCTGTTACTATTCCTACATCAATTCCTGCTGATGTAGCCTGGCTTATGATAATTAACCTCTGCTCAGCTTTCTTTTCAGTTTCATTGCATCCTGGCTTAAAATTTCTCTTTGCATTTATGTTTAGAGAAAGACAATTAGCATGGACTCACTCGCATACTTGGAGATATTGTAAGTTCCCCACAATACATTCATAAGTCTATAGACCCAACATAGACCCTGCAGCTTTTGCTCAAGGCTGCACTCTTGTTCATGTTAATGACCTCCTACTTTATAGCCACACATTACTGAGTGCTCTTACAGTACCCATCATTCTCCTAAAGGAACTAGCTGGATGAGGTCATGAATTCTCCATACCTAAACAACAATGCATGCAAACAACTGCAACCTGTATAGGACATAAGCTATCTCAGAACACTTCAAAAACTCACCAACAATGCCTTGAGACGGTTTTGCCCATCCCTCTTCCAAAAATAAAGAGCAGCAGCATAAATTTCTAGGGGCAACTAGCTATTGTCGCCTATGAATTCCTAATTTTTCTGCCCATGCTGAACCTCCTCCCAGATGCAACTTCAGAGTGGACTTCCTGGGTCATGAAGGCATTGAACTCCCATGAAGCCTTAAAATTAGCATTTCTGACATCTCCAGCTCTCGGCTTACCCAATTTTGACAAAACCTCCCATCTATATTGCCATGAAAATGATGGGACTGTTTCAGGTATTCTAGAACAAACGTTTGCCTCTTAGATATGTCCTATATCAAGTTGTCATGTCAATTAAACCCTATGCATCAGGCATGTCCTCCTGCCTGTGTAAGGTAGCCACAGCTGCTGCCCTAATTGACAAATTCAGTTCTCTTGTATTAGGGCCCCATCACCCCTATGTTCCCCATAATGTTTGCTCTCTCAGAGTTAATAAGACACAGCAGCTCCACAAACAGCAGCAGACATCTATGAACAGACCCTTTTAACCACTTCCTCCATCATCTCACATCATTTTAACACTTTCAATTCAGCTACTCTACCACCCTTCCCTGATGATGGAGTTCCCCACTCCATTCTATTTATTTGCCTTACAACTATAGGAATTGTTTCAAAGCCACATGAGGATCTCTGAGATATCCCCTTGGTTACCTAAGATTTTCTTTTTTATAGCTCCTATAAATGAAATTTCCAGATAAACATAATAGATGATTATACCATAGTTTCTCTATGTGAAAGATTTGTGGCATACGTTTTGCCCACTGTACAATGGGGAACCAAAAAAAAAAAAAACTGGAATTATCTTTTGGAGGGTGGGCCCACTGTAGTACAGGCTTCTCCCACCAGGTAAGTGTTCTAGGAACCCACACATCAGTGTACCAGCTGGTATTGTGAGAGACTGCGTTTGGCTTCAGCGAATTTTTTTGGTAGACCGGAGACAGGAGACGGGGTTTTCCACCATGACAACACACCTGCCCATGTTGGTCATGTTGACTCAAAACAGCATGACCCCCATACCCTGCCCTCCCCATTCACCCAAGCTCCCCTTGAGCAACCTTTTTGTTTTGTTTCCCCAATGAAAAAAGTCCTCAAAGGGAAACAGTTGCTGATGGGGAAGAAGTAAAACAAAAAACCGGCAGAAGCACTAAAAGGCATCAAAATTGATGAGTTCAAAAACTGTTTTGAGCCGTGAAAAAAGTGTCTTGATAGGTATATTTCATCAAACGGAGAGTGCTTTGAAAATGACTTAAGTTTAAACATGTAAGAATAAATACACAATTTTTATAAATAAATTCCACTTTTGGGGATCCCCCTTCATAAAATTAACCCATGCTGCTGAGCTCACAGATCTTACTAGAGCTTGTCTACTGATAAAAGGGAAAACTGCCACTATTTGCACCATCCAGATACGTGTTTGGCGTCTGCCATGCTGGTGGCACAATCTGGAAATTCTGGGGTTTCTTAATCTCTGTTGGTACTCCTATTGCCAATGGGCATATAATTGCTGCTGTAATTCATCTTCCAACTAAAATTCCTATTGTTCACTCTCTAGCCCACACCACCGAGAACGATACTATATCTCTAAGGAACAGTAGGGCTGACAAGCCTGCTAAATATGCAGCCACAAATGGACCTTCCCATTTTTTTTCCACCCAATTTATAAACTTGCTTTTCTCCTTACTGATATTATTGACAATCAGGTAAATGCCCCACAATCCAAAGAAAATAAGTGGATAATAAGGGTGCCAAATGATCATCAGATGGATTATGCAATGGGCCAAACAGATTCCTTATACTTCACCTTCTGGCTCACAGTTATCTGCCATCAGAGGGGATATATGTGCAGTTAGGAATAGTTAAGGAACTAAACGACAATTGGTTCTGCCATGGCATTCACAATATTTCTACCCATATTGTTTTCTATTGTACTACTTGTAAATTTCATTACATTTCTGGAGGTGACTAACATAATTTAGGGATTCCTCCAAAGCCCACGCTGCCCTTTATAACACTCCGGATGGATTTTAGAGACATGCCTCCAGCTTTAGACTATTCCTCTGTTTGGTTTTTGTATTTTTTTTTTGCAAAAGAACAAAATTTTGTAGCACTTTGAAATTAGAATTTTCCATGTGCTTTGTATTTTCAGTGAATGGTCTGAATGCTTCAGATGTGCTGACACCATGACAGTGATTAGACTCCAACTCAAAATAATAATAATAATAATAATAATAATAGCTGAGATTACTCCTCATTGGTATTCCTTTATAGATTAAAACCATAGTTCTGATTTTTTTTAAATCAGAAATAAACAGCTTGCTTACAAAAACTCTGGAGTAATCATAAAAATGTCATACTTCATACCACCCTTAATCATCAGGGCAAGTAGAACATAAAAATCTAGACATAAGGCTTGAGGGAAAAAAAATTGTCAGAAAACTGGAATAAATGGCTAAAAGTCTTATCTATGACCCACAAAAGTGTCTGGAGTTCTTCAAAGAGGAGTCATAAACTAAACTTTTTATAGTTTTTAAACACTCTCTACATATTGGCATCTCTAAATCTTGTGTCCTCGACTGAGTGAACAGATGGACAAACAATTTAATGCTATGATTAGTTATATATAAGAACTAACTAGTATTCTTCAATGTACAAAAAAAGTATGGCCTTCCTTGACTGACAAACCTTGCCATCTCTTTTGGCCATGATAGCGGGTGTACATTAAGATTTTTAAAAGAAAGCTTGCCCTATTACCTTGCTCGGAAGAACCTTATGAAGCACAGTTAACCACTTATGCAATCATGATAATAAAAGAAACATCTTCCTGAATACCTGTGAGCTACTCAAAGTAGATCCAGTCATCACTCCAAGAACAGTTGAAAACCATCCCTACAGGTGACCTCATAGTAAAGATTTCAGAGCCACCTCTAAGGCTCTAGAAGTTAGGTGACATCACACAGCAGATGGTTTTCTCCAAGATCAAGAAACTTTACTTCCATCTATTCTCCCGCTTTTAAGTCTGTCTCCTTCCCGAGGTGAGGGGGAACTCTTTTTTAAACAAACTTCTCCTTTTCCCTCCACTTATTGAAAACTTTGCTGGAGACTGCGTGTTTCAATCTGTCCTCCTTTCTATCTCTTTGCCCACTATGAGCTCTCTTTCAAACTTTGTTTCTCTCCTATTAACATTACTGTTTTCTCAACAGGTTAAGCACAAACCTGGCACCTTCTAACTCCAGTTTTCCAAACCTTGGTCAAAATAACTAATCAGTCTGATGCCAGTTATGTCAAAATCATAGCAGAGTGAAAAAACCTGAACTACTTTTTATTCCTGCTCATATGAGCACCTGATAGACCAACTGTGGAAGATGGATGAGTGAAAGAGTATGGTATCCATGACCAGAAAAGTAACATCACTTGACTTTTCTTTCAGATGAATTAATTGGGCTTGGAGGAACCTCTGTGTACGTTTAAGGACTGCCCTTGCTCATTTAAAGATATGGGAAGGAATTTTTTAAAAATTTAAAACAGACATGGTTCTGAACTCTTCCTAGGTGATAAACCAAGGCAGTATTGCAATCAAACCCTTTGGTTTGATTCCACACACATAGCATCCTCAAATCCTTCATGGAGGTCATAGATGATTCTAGAACTGCCTTTTATGGCACAAACTTTTGTCAAATCCCCTAATGTTTTGGTTGGTTCATAGGCCATTCTTGCACAAGCTGAGGTAGCTCAGCTGCTCCCCTGATTAGACTATTTGATGCCAAAAATTTTATATGAGTAGACAAACATCTAAATGAACTTGGTCAGGTGACAAAGTCAATCCTTATAGCTGCCAGAGCCAGATTGCAGGTCTCCCGTGTAAAATATTTCACAACATGCTTTGCTCTTACAAACTGACAGACACACATGGAGAGAGAGGTGTACGGATGCCAACATGATCAGTTTCAAAGGTTGTGAAACATACTAGACTAGTTATTTCAGGTTTTATTCTGACCTTGTCCATGAACAACACTGATATTTTTCTCCTATGTGGCAATAAGGTATATAAAAGATTCCCACCAGGCATGGTGGTGCAGACCAGTAGTCCCAGCTACTCAGAAGGCTGAGGTGGGAGGGTTGTTTGAGGCCAGGATGAAAAATGAGCCCAGTCTAGGACCACTTAATGGTTCAAAGAACTGATAGCATGAAACATGCAAAAATAAAAACACAAATTTTTATGGATAAATTCTGGGGTTTTTTGGTTCCTCTCATATTTTGTGAGTTAAAGTTGAATTAAGTTAAAACAACTTCTTTTAGTACAGCATTTCTCTGACCCCTTAAGATATCAATGTGCATTTCATAGCTGTAAAAAGGAGACACAGTTGAGAGAGTATTGCACTAGTTAGTGGAAATCCACAAGATCAGATATGACTTTTAGAAAGTTGTCAGGGTAAAGGTGCATGCAGTATAGAAGGTAGATTGAAGATTGTGAGTGGAGACAAAGGAGATCAGATAGTTGTTTATAGTAGTCTGTGTGAAGTATGATGAGGACCTGAATTAAGGCAGTACTGGTGGAAATTCAAGAACAATTAAAATCTCTAGCAGAACTTGGTCCCTGTTAGACATAGAGGGTAAAGGAAAGGGAGTTCAATAGAAGCAGGCATTAAAACCACCAGCAGGAGTAGTACACAAGAACATATACCACATTAGCTGTATGTCTAGATGTTAATGATACTTTTTTGGTGATTGGTTAGAAGAAATAAGTTCTAATATTCAGCAGCAGAATAGGGTGACTACTATAGTTAACAACAATGTGCTGTATATTTCAAAATATCTAGAAGAGAGGTTTTGAAATCATTCCAACTCATAGAAATGTTATATACTTGAGGTGATGAATATCCTAACTATCCTTACTTGACCATTATACATTCTATGTAACAAGATTTTCATGTACCCTCAAAAATATGTATAAATATGATGTATAAGTAGAAAATAAAGTTTTATAAAGCTATTAGATATATGATTCCTCTGTTGTAGAACTCAAGATTCATGTGTCTGTTTCTTACTTTATTTATTTATTTATTTATTTATTTATTTATTTATTTATTTATTTATTTTGAGTTGGAGTCTCACTCTGTCGCCCAGACTGGAGTGCAGTGGCCGCTCCCGGCCACCGCAGCCTCCACCTGCTGGACTCCAGCGATCCTTCCACCTCAGCCTTCCGAGTAGCCGGAATTATAGGCATGTGCTACCACGCCCGGCTGATTTTTTGATTTATTGTCGAGGTGAGGTCTCGCTGCCCAGGCGGGTCTCGAACCCGCAGGCTCAGGCAATCCACTCACCTCAGCCTCCCAAAGGCGCAGGATTACAGGCTGAGCCACCGAGCCCGGCTCTTATTTTATTTTATTTTACATAGAGAAGTGTGGGAAAAAACTTTAAAAGAATATAACATCTGAACATTCAGAGTAATGGAAGAGAAGGGCCTATGAGAGCAGACTGAAGGAAAATCCCTGTCTTTCTGGTCTCTGATGCAGTTGACTTTGCTGACTACTTTTCCTCCTACCTCTTCACTGAGCACTTTTAGTTGCTTTTCTCTGCCCTCACACCATCCATGGAAGAACGTGGGTGATCTCTGGCTCTTCTCCCTTCACACACTCTCCACAGGTGGTTCTATCCACTATCAGGGTTTCAAAATCATCGAAATGGACTTCAATTCCCACTGTCCTTTATACCTGGGTGTGTATCCTGACTCCACTCCTTACTTCCCTCTGGGTTACTTTGGGAAATTTGGGCAGAAGAAGATCTCAGTTTCTTCAGATAATAAGAGTATCACCATCACAGGGTATGTACTTTGTAGAGTAAATGAGAAATTGCCTGTACGCTTTCATATGCGAAAGCAAGTAATAAATAAAAGCAAAACTAAAAATAACAACAGTACAACAAACAAGCATATGGTGTACTATATACCAAGTAGTGACTGAAAGCTTTGCCTTCATCTACTCACTTCATTCTTACCACAGATGAAAAAACAGAGGCATAGAGAAGTTACATAACTTGCACAAGCTTGCGCAGTCAGTAAATTACAGGTCTAGAACTCAGACTCTAGAAAAGTTAGGCCCTGGAAACCATGTTCTCAAACCATTAAGATGATGTCTTTCTGTCATTATCCATTAGTAAAGATGCAGCCATCATCTCTTTCTCGAACTTTGAAATCACACAGCTTTTTAAAAAACCTGTCTAGATACCCTACAGGCACTCAAGAGCAACATCCCCAAAACGGAGTTCCCCAAACCTGCTCCTCCATCTGTGCTCCCTTCTCAGGACTTGATAACATGGGCCTGGCAAAAATCCTCGAGTCAGATTACATTCCTACCTTGACCCTCCAACATCCCATCAGCCAAGCATTGACTTCTACTTCTTCTCCTTTCCATCTCTAATATTTCCCTAAATCAAGGCTTCGTCTTCTCTGGCCTAGATAATGGCAACAGAGAATGGCTTGGAACTGGTTTTCCTGCCTCCAGACTCAAAGACCCAGTTTCTCCTCACACGTTCTCTGCAGATTTAAAATCCAAATCTCACCATTTCAATCCTGTCTAGAGGATTAATTGCCATTTCGTCAGCATCACTCAGAAGACCCTTTATTTCTGACACCGGTCTAGATTTCCCCAGCCTCAACTCCCATCTCCCACCAAATCCCACTTATCCCTTGCACTTCAGCAAACCCCAGGTCTCTAGCACTCTCTCCACTTCTCTCTCACACACACCCTCATATGCATACGTGCACACGCACATGCACATTACACCATTGTGTTTCAAAAATACTATATTCAAGTCTACAGTTTAAAATTATTCAGCATATCTACAAAGAATACACTTAAAAAATCACAGAGAAGATAGAATCACTTCCTTTCCTACTCTACTGTTTTCCTGACTGCCAAAATATTCACAAAATTAAATTTTTTACTGTGTTTAAATCAGTTTTATAAGTAAACAAAAAATGTTTAAATTATCTTTCATAAGCATAGGACTTCCGGAACAATCACAAACCAGAAATATTACTCATATATATTGCTTGGAGCACTGTAATACCTGATTTCTGATCTGGAAGATAAGTGGACTGCCTTCCTTTAGGAGACATGGTGTGACTAGCTTGTGACTAGCTCTTAATTCAGTTTGCTGAAACCGAAAGGTTTCATATACACAAAGATGATATGGTTGATGAAGAACAGGGGACTTGATACCACTATCTTCCTACCAGCTGCAGCTCGTAATATATGGTTCATCATTATGTGAACTATATTAAATGGGGCCCAGAAAATTTTAAGATGATGCAAACTTCTAATAATCTAAGCTTCCTCTTTCTTCAATTGACAGTTTCTCCTTTAATCTATAAAAATCACATTGAAAGCATGCTAAAATTAACAGATACTCCTTGATCCCCTGTGCTCTGTGATGCAGCATTCAGAAAAATTATTCAGAGTAAAGGATACTCGGGGTCAGATGCTGTTCTGGAGACGAGTGAAAAGGAGTAAGAACCAGTTTTCTAAGTTCCTTTGTGCAGTGACGTCATTTCACCTCATGCCCTTATGGGGGCAGTATTGTGTAATTGTGAAATACCCAGGTCTGGGAGTCACCTGCCCAGATCTTTCCATTTCCAGTTGTGTGACTTGGGGTATTTTCTCTAGTCTTCTTAAAGTTGACCTTCTAGAGTTGAGGAAGTGAATTCACAGAGGGTAAGTAACTTGCCCAGAGTTAACAGTTTACATATTGCTAAACTGGAATTAGCTTGTTCTTGCGCCTGCATCCTGCTGCCAAGGATTGGATTTCCTGTGAAAAACTAAGAACGTATGGCTTTAGGATTTTATTTAAATTATACTTTTTATAAAAGAGTTATTTGCCCAAACTTCGTGAAGCTCTATCACTTTATAAAAGCAATAAGATTCAGTAGGTAGATTAATTTATAATTATTTATTATTGGTGTACTTACAACTATCATAATGTTTATCACAGTCAAATCACATATGGAATGTACAGAGGTTAAAAAATAAAATGTTCTTTTTAAAGCTGGTCTTTGATTTCTATTTTCATAGTATATTCTGTGGTATCTGAAGAACCATACCTTAAACTTTAGAATGGACAACAATCTCCAAAGATAGAATTTAAGTATAAAAAAGAAAACAAAGTTTACTCTTAAATAAGAAGGGGATTGGCAAGAAAAACAATACCCATAGAAATCTATGAAAAAGAAGTCAATATTACTGTTTCAAAACCAAGTTAAAACAAGATGCTGTTTTCATCGATCAGATGAACAATGACCTCAGAATTTTAAAAAGCCCAGGGTTGTTGAGGAAAATCAGCCCTCTCTTTCACTGTTACATCATTAGTTGAAACAAAATTTTTGGATGATAACTTTGCAATATCTATCTAAATTGAAATGTATATACCCTTCATATCAGCAAATCCAATTCATCTTTGCCAAAGTGTGCCTATATATATATATACATGAAACTATACATGATATAAAATTTTTAATAGAGAAAAAATACCTCTAGAAAACAAAATGTCCATTAACAAGAAATTTTAAAATTGTCCTATAATAAGTAGTACAGTGAAGTGTGATGTGGTTAGTACAAAGATGTACCAATATGAACAGATACCAAAAATACATTGTCATGTGGAAAGAGCAAATTATATGACGTTATGAACATCACAGCCCAATTTGTGTTAAATATATACATTCACATTTGCATCTATAGACCTAAAAAATTTATGGAATTATATATAAAAAACTAACCAGGAGTTATCACTGGTAGATGGAGCAGGTAAAAAGGACTTTTATTATTCCACTTTATGTTATTTTGCCATGAGCAGCAATGACTTTATAAGAAAAAAAATTACAACTCCAAATGAATTAATGTGTTAAAGCAGGAAACAGTAACACTACTAGAAGAAAACATTGAAAAAATGTTTCAGGACTTTGATTTGGACAAAGATTTTATGGGTAACACTATAAAAGCACAGGCAAGAAAAAAGTAGATGAATGGGACTATATTATACTAAAAAGCTTCTGCACAGTAATGGAAAAATATTCTACAGAGTGAGGAGACAACCTGTAGAATGGACAAAAATACTTGCAAAGGAACTCAACAGCAAAAACCAAATAACCCATCAAAAAGAAAAATGGCCAAAGGACTGAATGAAAGGTACCTATAGAAGAAACTTAGCTTATTCTTTAGTCTCAGCATAACCATTAGAAAGCATTCAGACATTGTACTGCAGGACAAACAGCAGCCTATCCCATCCCCTTTGGCAAATCTTCAGATACAAGTTCATGACAGCCCAACCATTCATGGTTTAGCATAATAATCTCTAGTAAACTTTTGATTCCTTGTCAAGGCCAAAGTTATAAGAGTTTGTGAGTTGCAAATGTCTGAGTTTGTGAATTGCAAATGTCTAACGAGTCTCTTGCAGGAATCCGCCCACCACAGGGTTAACTTAATCAGTCCTTGTGACCTACATGACATGAATAAGCCCCACCACGGCAGCAATCATATGACTAACCCACCCATCTGCCTGCTGTCCATCACCTGACATCATCAATACCTACCCTTGTCTGCCCCTTTATGATGATGTGGAAGCAGACCACCACCCCATCACCCTAATGGTCCTCCCCCATCAAGGATAATGGTTAAAAGGACTCAACCACAAGCAACCAGCGGCCATTGCCTTGCTAGAGTCTGGTGTGGCCACGTGCTCTTTGAGCCATGGCAGTCGCCATGCTTCCTGGCTTTGGTCCCCCTCCCCCACCTTGGGGAGGTGAATCTTCTTTCTTCTCTTTCTCTAATCTACTTTTAAATAAACTTTTCTTTCTTAACCTTTTTTGTGTGTCACAGTTCTTTGCAATCTACTCGGATCTCTGGGTTGCCAGCGCGCACCTCCAGCTTGCCAGCCCCAGCAGCGCTGCGCGCCTCCCCTCACCTTTCCACCCTCACATTGTCCCTGCTGTACCCTAACACTGAATAGACATTTCTGAAAAGAAAACATACAAATTTCCAACAAGTGTTTGAAAAAAATCCTCAAATCACTAATCATCAGGGAAATGCAAGTCAAAACTACAGTGAGATATATCATCTCACCCCAGTTAGAATTGCTATTATCAAAAGACAAAAAAAGAGCAAATGCTGGTGAGGATGTGGAAAAAAGAGAACTCTTGCTGAGAATGTAAATTAGTCCAGTATTATGGAAAACATATGAAGTTTTCTCAGAAAAATAAAAATAGAACTACCATTCAATCCAGCAATCCCACTACTGGGCATTGATCCAAAGGGAAGAAAATCAGTATATCAGAGATATTTGCACTTCCATGTTTATTGCAGCACTATTTACAGTAGCCAAGTATCGAATCAACCTAAATGTCCATCAGCGAGTGAATGGATGAAGTAAATGTTTACAAAATGGAATATGTCAGCCATAAAAAAATAAATCCTGTCATTTACAACATGGATGAAGCTGGCGGAATAAACCAGGCATAAAAAGACAAATGTCACATGTTCTCACTCATATATATGGGACCTAAGAAAAATAAATGAGCTCAAGAAGTAGAGAGTAGAATTATGGTTAGAGGATGGTGGGAAAGATGGGAGATGGGAGGATGGATAAGTTGGTTAGCACATACAAAGGATGGAAGGAGCCAGGTCTATAGCACTGTAAAGTGAATGTCGTTAACAATGACTTGTTGTATAGGCTCAAAAACTAGAAGAGAAGATTTTAAATGTCCCCAAAGGAATGATAAATGTATTAGGTGATAATGATCCTAATTACCCTGATTTGATCATTCCACATTGTATGTATCTATCAGAATAATCACTCTGTACTCCATCAATTTGTATAATTATTATATGTCAAAAGGGAAAGAATAAAGCAGATTTCAAACTGGCACAATGCAAAAGACCATACAGGCCTTTCAATTTTTAAAAATATTGTGGCCTAAAATTATATAATACTTTGAATCCTTTTTGTTTGTTTGTTTGTTGCAACTCCATCTCAATTCATACATTAAACAAAACTTAGACAAAGAAATGAGATCTGAGACAAAAAAGGAAAATTTTTTGTCACAGAAAATTTAATGCCTCAAAGAGTTTCAGATCTTGGTCACATTGATTGCACAATAATCTGAGTACCTAGCAAAGTGTGGATTATGCACATCCCAACCCACTTTGGGGCTTCATCTCTTCTTGTTTCTAACAGGATGTCTGAGCCAAGAGGACATAAAGGAGGTGGACCAACCAGGTAAGGCATTCAAGTTAACTGCTCTTAGCTTTAACAGAGTTGATGGCTAATTGTGTATGCCACAGATACTCCTGTCAATCCTGTGCAAATTAGAGTCTCCAGTGACAGCAGAGAAAGCAAAGAATTCTAGTTATTGTCCCTTATTTCGTCCGTTTTGTTTTCTTCTTTTGCATCCATCCTCATTTCCTTCTTCCTTTCTCTCTTGATTGTAAGCAGAGAAATATCAGAAATATATAGATTATCTAAATGTTATTAGTCAATTTTACTAATAAATTTTAACTTTTAAATTCTTAACCACACCATGGCAAATGTTAATTTCATCAAAATGTCAGTGTCTTGTGCAGAATGACGGTCTTAACACAATCCTGGCAGTTTTACAAGTGAAACACATAATTTGAGTTTGTATACTCTAAAACTGAAGAATTTAACTGTTTACTCTAAAACTGTTGATTTCTGGGTGTAAATTCTGAAGCCATGGTTGAGAATTCATACAAGACTCTGATACGGAAACCCACTATTTTATGCCCATATGCCACAACACTTAAAGGCATAACATTAGAGTGGGCATGCGCGTACCTCCATTCCTGAGAATTATGCAAAGAAAGCATATTTCCTTATCCCCTATACATTGCCTGTTAGGTCATTTAAAAGAGCCTTAATCCCCTGCAGACTGCCCTCAATTGAGGAAAATTATCCCATTATTAACTCTCTTTTATCAGTGGTTCCAGATTTGAAATATAACACCCTTATAACCATAAGCTTTGTATTTTATATAACTTTTTGTGTGCTGTATCTACTAATCAACAATATGCTGTAGTGAATAATATTTTGCTGTATAATAGGCTCTGTTAATTCCCTTATGCTATGGGGCAAGGTTATTTAACTCTTCAGTCTGGTGTTATTGATAACACTGTGAGCTACCTTTTGATAGCCAGCACCTGAAAACGTAGGCCATAAATGTAACTATTAACAAAAAGTGGTTGTAACTTGAGTTCTAGAGGATGCTCTGTCAGTCACATTGTCAATGTATAGATACTAGCATAAACTTAGACAAACAGACTGTGTGGCAGCCAGCAGCAAACACTCCTGTTGTTATTCTGCCCATTGGGCCCTTCACAACGTATCTTTCAATAAATGTACCTTCCTTAATTTAAAAAAAGACAATGGACTGTAAAATTTAAGTGGCAAGCAGGCCTGTTTCAGAAATTCAGAAGCCAGGTTCTGCTCCTTGAATTCTGAATTCAGAAATAAACTTTCTGCCAGTTCCTCGCCTCTCAATGTATTGATGTTGAGAGATAGGAACCGAGCATTTACTTGGACCTGTAACAATATCAGTGTTTGTCAGGTTCAAAGGAAACCACTATTTACTAGGTATAGTAATTCAGAAAAAAGTCCCAAAAATGAATTCTCAGCAAGAGATATTCTTTTCAGAGATTTAATTAGTCTTTAAAATGGACATATTCATCTCAGCTAACATATAGAATTATAAGTTCACTATAGAAGAACTCATGGTGAGAAACAAAATATTAACAAAGTACTTTCTAACAGTTGATGTGGCGGATGAAGCTGGTGTGGTGGATGAAGCACTGTAGGAAGTAGAAGTTTCTGGCAATATGGAAAACTGATCACTGAGTGCTGAGTTTAGAAATGCCTCTATACAAACATTGTCGGCAACACACACGTCAATAACATGAAAGTCTTGTACATCAGCTGTCGTTTTACAACTCAAATTGGGATAACAGCTGCAGGAAAATTTTTTAGAAAATTGCTGCAGGTCGTCAGGTGTGGGATTTCCATGTACTGTGTACTTTCCACTTTTCTCAAGTCGAATATCAAAACTCATTGGGTTCAGGTGAAGATAGTCACTTGAATTCCAGTGTTTCCTTGTACACACTCCTTGCTCCTGGCAAAGCACTTGGCTACACATTTTGGCTGCCAGAGTGACATTGATTATGTAAGGATTCACTGTAGTCTTCATGTAATTGTCCAGGCTGAAGCAAGATTTCTGTAAAATTATAAAATGATTAGAATATCAAAGGAGAAGTTGGTTCATGTGTGAGTCAACTCACTGCAATAAGCAATTTTTAAGGAAAAATGAAAAAACAGACATAGCAAAAGGTAGAAACTATTTTATTCTTTTTATTAACAAGCAAGATTATTCCACCTGTTTTTTGTAACATTTGTAAGTAAATTTTACATGCCATTTTATGCCACTGAATAATTGACCAGTTCAGCTTAACATACACTACCCTTGATCTACCTCCATAATTCACAAGCTAATGAGGTGATAGAATAGTACTGCTGTTAGGTTATGTTAGAGTATGGGTTCTGGGTACATTAGCCCTGATTAGAGTCTGAATTCCATTAATGACTAGCTGTAGGAACTTGGGAATAATTTAAGTTTTCAAAGTTTAAGTTTTCTAACTGGGTGACCTTAGGCAAAATAATCAACCTAGTTATATTTCAACTTCATCATTTGGAAAATAAGGATAATTATGGCACCTGCCTCATAAGGTTGTTGTGAAGATGAAAAACTACGATACATGCAAAAGTGCTTGGCATAGGGTCTGGCATATCTCCAGTTGGCCTTCAGTAAGTTATAAGTAAATGTAATAAGTATCACATTTGTCAGACAAGTTTAAACAATTGCTGGCTCAAAGTAAGCAGGTTCAACTGAGTATATATTAAATATTATATATAGTCAATTTATAGGTGAATATGACAGCTCTTTTGTAAATTTGGCAGAGTATGAGTGATGAGTAACTAAAATGATTCATCTTGAGATTGGTATGCTCTAAAACCTGGACATTGTCCTTTTAAAAATACTGAAAATAGTAACTTTTCTCTACAGTCTACAGTTCCACAGAGTGATTCTTCCAAGGTAGTCCTTCAGCAGACCGAAGGAAGTGGTGGTGGTAGATTGGCAGGCAGGTCAAGGAATCTTGGCAGTGTCCACTTGAATCCATTCCTTGAATACCTTCCTTGAGATATCATCTATTGTTGGCAAGATAACTGCTTCTCAAAGATATCCACACCCTAGTCCCCTGGAACCTGTGACAATGTTAGCCTACATGCAAAAGGGACTTTGCAGATGCAATTAAGGTTATGGACTTTGAAAAGGAGAGATCATCCTGAACTCTCTGGATGAACTCAATCTAATTACATGAGTCCTTGAACATGTGGAGACTTTTCTAGCGGTGTGAGAAAGATGAAATGGAAGGAGGAGGAGAGAATCAAACTGCAAGAGAGACTGAACCCACCTTTGCTGACTTTGAAGGAAGAAGAAGAGGACTGTGAGTTAAGGAATGCCCTGGTCTCTAGAAGCTGTAAATGACCTTTAGCCATCAGCTAGCCAGATAATGGAGATCTCATTGCTACAACCACAAGGAACTGAATCTGCTGACAACCCAAATAAGCAAGTGAGAAGGCTTCCCGAGAAAGGCATGCAGTCCTACTAGAACCTTTATTTTAACCCATTGAGACTCATGGTAGACTTTTGACCTACAGAACTATGAGATAATACATTTCTGGTTTTTAAGCCACTATGTTTATTACAATTTTTATGGACACAATAGAAGACTAACAACACTGTCCATCTTCACTGCTCTCCCATGGCTTTGAATGGTGTTTAGAATAAATTTCAACTTCTTTTAACCTTTTAACACAGAATAAATTTCAACTTCTTTTAACACAGCCTGACAAGGAAGAACACCTTCTTCCTCTTGTACAACCCCCTCCCCCATTCCAATTCTATTTTAGACATGGTAGCTATTTCACTAGCATGGCTCATTTCAAACTGTATTCATTATTCTCTGATTGGGAGGCTCTTGTCCCTAATTTTTAACATGGTTGACTTCATCTTCTCATTCAGATGGCAGCTTTAAATTACACAATGCCCTTCCCAGATGCTTTTCTTGTCTAGTCTCTCACAGCTCTCTATTTTAATTCTGTGTATAGTACTTATCACATCAAATGTTTTTTTCCTGTTTGTGTATTGTTTTCAATCACTCATTAGCTTTGTGGCAGAGAGGGGGCTGGTAGCAGTTAAAAGTATTCCTTTTGTAATACTATAAAATATGACTGACAGTAGTGGGAAACTATGGGGGGGAGGGAGATGGGATTAACAATAGCAAATATCTGTCTGGGGATGGGGAAACACTCTTATCAACAGGGTGCCTGAATGAAACGCATTTGTATACCTAACCCTTAACTGTACCCCACAACATCATAATAAAAAATATTGATTAAAAAATAAAATAAAATAAATAAATAAATAAAAAGAAAATCAATCAACATGCTCTGAAAATCCGCCAGAGCAGTTTTGTTTGAGAAAAACCAAATAGCCAAGGACTGACACAGCTTTCATGGAAATGCAAAAGAGTAACTTATTCACAGACTTATCCAAAACCCCTCTTTTGAAGTTGACAGTTTACAACCCTGCTTGCTGTGCATTTCCTGGAGACCATTTGTTCTTTGAAAGATCTGATTTTGCTGAGTACAACCTTGCAAATTCCAAAGAAAATGTGTAATTGCTCAGCACAACCTCCCTCCCTTACCTAAACAAAGGTATAAGACCCCTCTTATCCCTTTCTTGGGGGCTTGGCCTGGGAGCCTTAGCCCGCCGAGCTCACTGGCGTAAATAAAATTGCCACTTCCTGTAATAGTCTAGGTATCATGACCTGTCTTCCCGCTACAGCTTCAGGAGTCCATGGACTCTGTCAGTATTCTTCAACACTATGTTGAAGAACCAAGGATATCCGAATTTAGCCCAAGCTTGGATAACTTTGCAGTTGCTTGCTTGACTCCACAGAGACAAGGGTAAGGCCAAACGAGGAGTAAAAGGATGAGAATGATTTGAGAATCATTAGCCTACATAAGATGTAGTTTATGGAAAGATATTAAAACTGGCTCTCTAATAGATGACCCTGGTTTATATATATATATCCATGGTGTAACTACTCCTACCAAGGCCAATTGTGAGCTACCAACCTGGCAATACTGAATACAAAGTTAGAAATCAAGTACACCACCATTACAAATGATGGTAGTTTGGTGTGGAGTAGTACATCATTATATAGTATTTCTATTTATACACAAACAATAGATGTCAGTAATCTCAAAATTATACTGATAATGTATTGCCTTGAATTTTAACATTATTTATTTATTTATTTATTTTTATTTTTTTGTGTTGGAGTCTCACTCTGTCACCCAGACTGCAGTGCAGTGGCCGCTCCCGGCCACTGCAGCCTCGACCCACTGGGCTCCGGCTATCCTTCCGCCTCAGCCTTCCGAGTAGCCAGAATTACAGGCACGTGCTACCATGCCCTGCTGATTTTTTTGATTTATTGTAGAGATGAGGTCTTACCAAGTTGCCCAGGCGGGTCTTGAACCTGCGGGCTCAGGCAATCCACTCACCTCAGCCTCCCAAGGCGCAGGATTACAGGCTGAGCCACCGAGCCTAGCTAACATAATTTATTTTATTATGTTTTTATAATTTAACTTTCAATAATGGCTATGTTTAACAACTGGCTCACAAAATTTCTGAATATTTAACAGTCAGATCTTAAAAGCTGATATTAATAGAGCTGCCCCCATCATACCATTAAATCACTAAATAGAATTTTAAAAATGAAAAGAAATGGTTTACTTACATATGTTTTAGGTAAATTCCAGTAACTGCAAGTAAACCTGCAATTACTGGTTTCTCAAGTTGTCCATGAATCAGAGGAAACATGCCAAGTAATCTACGATGATTAATTACAAAGGACACAGAAAAAAGGTAGTGATAGATATGGCATTTGAAATGATCATAAATTGGGAAAGATAGCAGAAGTATACACAACAGTGTATAAAAGACAATTTTGAAACAGTGTACTTAAGTAGAAAATAGTCATATTAAAGTTACAGAACTGTCTGTGGTACGGATAATACAGAAGTTGGTTTAGAAGGCATAATAGTAGAATGTGAAACTAAGGTTAAAGTGCCATTAAAAAACATGTGCGACACAAATTGTATGTCACATCATTATACTCATTAAAGAATGCCTGATTCCTTCTTCCTCAGAGTAAGGGTAGAGTTCTCCATTCTTTAAAAAAAAAAGAAAGAAAATAGAATGAAGAATTTATAATTATTTCTAAAGTTTTAAAGAATAGAACCCTTGAGAAAGGAATTTATAGATTTGGGAAAACAACAATAAAAATTAGAGTATACTTAGAATTTTAATTTTAAAATAATTTTCTTACATATAAAAGATTTTACCAAGGGACATATACCCTTCCCTAAACTAATATCTTTCATTTCTTTTTATTGGAGATTAAACTAGAGACAGTAGAATTATACAAAATAGAAAGAAAGATTTAGATTACCTTGAAAGAATTTCACAAATGTAACTGATGTTAAGTAACTTTAAATGAAGTAAGAATATGGCTATTCTGTCTTTGAGAACAAGAAATGAGTATAATTCCTCTCAAAGCATCTCTTCTGTTCTTAGAGTATGAAGTCTGTGCCCTACAGGTCCCAGGATAAGAACCCTCACCCATGACCTTCATGTGACATTCTTCATGGCATGCTCATCATTAATATTTCCAGATCCTCAGAGAAGGAAAATTCAGCTCCAATTCATCAGTGTTTACATAACAGTTTTACTCTTACATTGAGTCAAGAGGATTGCAGAGGTGGGGGAATGAAGACTTGATAAACAGAATTAAACAAGAATGAAAATAAAGGAAGAAAGATCTATCTTCTGATACCAAACACCATGTCTGAAAACTGACACCGTAGTCTTGTTTTTGCTATTTAATAGCCACATAACCTAGAGAAATTCAATTACTTTCATTGACTGTTTGTTTCTTCACTGGGAAACAGGTACAAATTTGTTGCCTTACACCACATAGCTGTATTTTGATTGAGCCAGGATTAATTGAGCACCTACTACTACATGCCAAGCATAGTACTATTTATTTTCTTAGTCGATACCAAAACAATCCTCAAAAACATTAAAGGGAGAAGTATATTCATCTATTTCCTACTGATTCAACTTACCATACTTCGCACTAAACTAAGGCTTCCCCATATTACAATTCCAGAGGCACCCAGGGCAACACTTTCACCAAATGTATTCACAAGGTCATCCTGGCAAATATGATAGAAAGAAGAGATAAAAATAAAATTAAAGCATTATGCATAGGACAGTAACACCCAAGCCAAGCATGTTGACCCAACAATATTAAATATTTCTCTACTTTATTTCTATCTTTTACATAGCCATTGTCTTACTATAAAAAATGATACTATTATTGTTTTAATTACTTATGTTGACAAGAGAGTATGCCTATAAAATAAAAAGATACTGCGTTAATACACTGTCTATACTATCTTATTCTCTATACCTACTAAGAGGCCATGAGATTACAGTAGAGACTAAACATATTCTTACTTTGCATTCATAGTGTTGCAGAACTACCTTATGTGACGTTCTTAAATGGTATTAAAAGCTGAATTTCACTCAGTTCTAAAATAATATTCAATTCCACTGAACACCTTTTGTGAAAGCTATTTCATAGCCTCCACACTTGATTTACTTACCTGAGAAAGGAATTTTGAAGTTTGATCAGTATAAACCAGGCGGGTATACACAAAAATGGGAAGTGGATTTTTAGCATCTGGTACTTTGGAAACCCTAATGGCTTCCTGAACCCGATTACGTGCAAAGACCGTAGCTTGTAGAGGAGACAGTCTGGTGTTCAAATAAATGGATGGGTAAAGGGCTGTGCTTTCTTTCCATAACCAGCTGAGATCATCATTTCTTCTCTTTTCTATATCATAGCAACTTCCGTTGAAATCAGGTTTATTATAATTATGGTTATAACAATCAGGAAAAAGATAATAACCCCATAACTGATTTGGCCGAAGTGATTTTCCCAGTTTTAAAGTCTCTTGCATGAAGCTCTTTGCTGCCTTTTCAAAATCCTGTTTGGCTATCTCGGTGGCCTCCGTGACATTAAGTTGTATATTTTGTTGCTGAACCAACTCAATTGACCAATTCCTGTAAACATCTTTAGGTTTCCAGTTTCTTGCCCAAGTGGGCCTCCATTCTTCCCAGTCAATGACAGCCAAGCCCACATTGTCTGTTGGAATGTAATAAGAAATGTCTTTCTCAGCTTTGTCCAAATGATTTTTCAAGGACCCCTTCTGGGGGATTCCTCCATGCACATCTGCGCCTGTCACTGGATCAATGTAAGGATAGAGGCCAAGCCTATCAACATAAAATATTGTAACACCTTGCCCTGTGACATTTTTTCGAGGGCTTCCTATTAAAGAGAAGAGGCTCATATCTAGTGGCTCATTAAAACTCCCAAGGCAAAATTCAGTTGGGGCATTCCAGGCCCAGAGGAAAGGCACATTCGGGACAACTGGAGGTGCTCTGAAATTCAGAGTCAAGCAACACTGAATCAGAAGGGAGATGAACAGTGTCTGGGATGCTCTATTGGACTCAACAAAGTTTCCAGAACAGATGTGCTTGAATCTTAGCACTCTCATTGCAAAGAATTATGACTATGAAAAACATGTATTTCTTCCTATACACTTTGGTTTACCCAATATTGGATGCAAGATATGGACATCGATGAAAGAATTGAATGAAGCCACGTTGATGGATAAAAAGGTATAATGATTATGTTACATTTAAATATTATTCTTGATTCATGTTTCAGGAATGCTTTGCAAGTTGCATCATTTATAACTAAAAAAAGAAATACAGAATATATTATTATGCTGCATTTCATAATAAAGACTGCAAGGTTTACCAAGTTCTCAACAAGATTATTTTCTCTTATCTATGATACAAATTCTATAATACTTAACATAAGTCTCTCTTCCAAAATCCCTACAAAGCCTACAAATAGGTGGCTATTATGTTCTTTTTGTCTTCCAAGATGTGAAAAATGCTGTACCAAGTAATGCCTTAGCAAAAGCCCACTGAATAAAAATAAATTCCAAGTTGAAGTTCTCTTTCTTGTTTATTGCTTGTTGAAAGGCTACTTTAGAGTAGTCTATCAAATTTTGAAAACAACCTCTCATAAAATTATAAAATTTCACCCTTTTTTTTTTATTTTTTGAAGGGGAATAGTAAGGAAGGAGGAAAAAGTCACTTTGGCCAGAGGTAATAAGTCAAAAGTCTGCTTAATCCTATTGAATCAACCAAAACCTCCTACAAAACAAGTTGAAGTGTTCTTTGGTACAGTGCTCAATTAAGTCTTAGCAGTAATAAAGCATTTTACTACTTTATAATTTCCACTAAAAGGATTGGTTCTAGCCTAGTTTAAGAAAATAAATATACGGATTTCGGTCCTTTTATAGTGTTTGGTAAGTGAGATTGTGTTGTCATTCTGATTGTCACAAAGTGATGTGTTACAGTACACACCATCACTGTATTAGAGCACAAAAGTGGTGCAATAAAATGGTCTGGGTCACAGACAAGAAATTAAACTATGTCTTATTCATCATTTGGTATTCGCAAAAGTTATCTACAAGAAGACATGAAATGAGAAAATAAAAAAGCAACTTCAATACCCAATGACAAGAAATGCTTACATTTTGTGTTTCAGTGTGAGAAAGTTTATGCAGATATCAGAAATAGTTATAAAGACAAGAAACAACAGGTAAAGATGTTCGCCTAAAGTACTAAGATACAAAAATGCACAGTATAAGTTGAATTATACAAAAACATGTAAGACAAACTTAAGAAATTGAAAAAATATAAAATTACATTTGTATTTTCTGAGCATCTATTATATATTTTTGATCTTCTGATTTTCTTTCATCCAACTATCACATAGTTTTTCAAATAAAAAGTGAAAGTAAAATAAAATTTACTGCTAGAAATTAGTTTGTCAGAACAAATTTCATGATAAGTTTTTCTTCAGCAGGGAAAGAAAATAACCATAAACCACCCCGCACCTTTTTCATGAGGATGCTTGTACCAGAGGTTCTTGTTTGGAAGAGGAGGTGATGATAAGGTTTTTTATAAATAAATGTTATTGTGTATCTTCATGGTATACAACATGATGTTATGGGAAGATTGGAATTTTTGATGTAAGGAGTAGGGAGTTTGGGGCAGAAACAAGCAAACAAAAGAACTTGGCCTAATTCTTAACTCTTAGTTTCCACAACAAATGTTTTATACCCATAACAAATGCTTTCTCCCTAGAGAAGCAATTATTAACAGATATAGAAGTCAGTTGAGTGTCTCAACAATCTACTTTTTGGTTCTCCAATTTCCCATGAGTGTATCATTACTTATCTCAATGGAATTAAGAACTGAATTGAGACACAGTCCTCTTATCATTAAAATTGTTATAGATTTTGAATGTGTTATTATGATAAATATCAAGGCAAAAACTCAGACACACGGGCTAATTTTGATGAAGGCAAGATAACTTTGGTGAAAGCAAACCATAAACATTACTGAAGGAGGAGGACGGGAGAAGGCAAGAGTCTCCCAGGTTAAGTCATTCACAAGGCGACTCCCAGTCTTCGTTTCTGTACAGTCCTCAGAACAACGAAACATGATAAAGTCATTCTTACAATACTGAACAAATAGCCCCTCACTTCAGGAAGCTTCAGGATCCTGAAGGTAATGTACCTAAATTCCATAAATACTGTGGGACTCACTCTTCAACCTGAGAAATAAAAAGCAAAATTCCACAGGAGCAACAAGCACCAGGTTCACTGCCCTTGTATCCTAATAATATGTGCTAAGGTATGTATCAGTTCCAAGATACTTAGTTCATAAGTTCAGGCTAAAGTTCAGCCCAAAGGCTGATGTATACCTCTACTTGCAAGTAACAGTGAACACAAGCTAAGAGTCTTGAACAAACTTTTTAAGAGAGCAGCATGAAATCCCTCAAAGCAGAAAACATGCACCTTTTTTTCTTTTAAAGGAAAAACATACACGTGTTTTCAGGAAAGAAAGGAGGCTTTGAGCAAGATTTGTTTTTCTAGAAAATTTCCTCTTAAACTATGATATTTGATAAGTAATTTGGCCAGAGATAGATATCATAAGCTTTGAAAAGACGTAACATGGAGTCAATATACTCAATGAGCAGCCATTTTAATATTGCTTAGCTTTGTCTGTTTTTCTAGCAGTTCACTTTTATTTACCCTCTAATTACTAGCCAAGCACAGACCTGGTTTCTCAGAGGTAGCTTGGATCATTGTTTTTCAACCTCTTCCCCAATTTGTTCTGTAAACAAGTTAACCTAATCAGTTCTTCATGACCTTCATGACACAGACCCCATCAACATGGCAGCAATCAAGTGACTGACCCACACATCTGCCTGCTGTGTATCACCTGACGCCAGTACCTGTGCTTCCCTGTCCCCTTTGTGATGATGTGGAACAGATCACCACCCAATCACCTAAATGACCTGACCCCATCAAAAGGAAGGTTTAAAAAGCATACCACTTCAAGCAGCCATTTGTCATTACTTTGGTAAGCTCTGGTGAGGCCGTATACTTCTTTGAGCTATGTCTGCTGCCATGTTTCCTAGCTTTGCCCCCTCCCTACCTTGGGGAAGTGAATCTCTCTCTCTCTCTCTCTCTCTCTCTGTCTCTCTTTCTCTCTCTCTCTCTCTCTTTCTTTTTAAATTAACTATATTTTCCAGTCTAACTTCTGTGCAATTCTGTGCAATTTTTTGTGCAAGCACCAGATCACAAACCAGACATCCCCACCAGGCCTGACCTAACTTTTTTTTTTTAATTTTTAACTTTAAAGATGGGGGTACAATTAAGGGTTAGGTATACAAATGTTCATTATGTAGGTACCCATGTTGATGAGATATGCTCTTCCCTTCCCCGGCAGATTCCCACTACTGCCAATCCCACCTCCCCTCCACCTGCCCCAGCAGTTTCCCGCTACTGCCAATCTTTTTCTTATAGTATTATGATAATTGTTCAAGGTCTGCTTATAAGTGAGAACGTGTGATACTCAGTCCTTGGCTTCTGCGATAGATCACTCAGTATTATAGACTCTAAGTCCATTCAAGTTGCTGTGAAGTTCATAATTTTGTCCTTTATGGCTGCGCAATATTCCGTCATATATATGTACCACATTTTAAAAATCCAGTGCTCTTTCAATAGGCAGCAAGTTTGGTTCCATGTTTTTGCTATTGTGAACAATGCTGCAATACTGACCAAACATTTTAGAGGTCCCTCTGAGATTTTTAACCTAACGAACTTGATTCAACAAGAGATAGCAATCCCATTTTAGGTGGCATTCCATCAGTCCCTTTTTCCTTCCTCTTTTCCTTGATAACTATTATTCTCATAATTATTAATCTCCCTTGGTTCCTTCTTTCTTCATCTTAACTTTCTCAGTGTCACCCCAGATATGTTTTGAATGGGCTAGAAATTCTTAAGGTTAAAAAAAAATTGCTTTAGAAAATTGCTCATTACAGAATTTCTTATCCTTTTTTACAAAGCCATACCTGATGATTTTGTCTATTAGGTAGCTTATGCAGTATCAAAGGAAGAACAAAGACAACTTACTTTTGCAGTCCAAAGTGAAAAGTTTTCCTGTAAGATGTCAGTAGTCAGAAGTGGTTCCAATCTGTTAGCTCTGCAGTATTTAACCTGTTGGGTGAGACAAGGCGGTCCTTTGCCCAGTTTGAGGAAGTCTTTTTTTTATTTTTTAATAATTTTTTGTTTTGTTTTGTTTTTTGAGTGAGAGTCTCACTCTGTCTCGTAGGCTGGAGTGCAGTGTCATGCTCACAGCCACCACAGCCTCATCCTGCTGGACTCAGGTGAGCCTGCCACCTCAGCCTTCCAAGTTGCTGGTCCTACAGGTATGCAACACCATGCCCAGCATTGAGTTATTGTAGAGATGAGGTTTCGCCAAGTTGCCCAGGCTACTCTCAAACCCCTGGGTTCAGGCAGTCCTCTCTCCTCCGCCTCCCAAGGTGCTAGGATTATAGGCATGAGCCACCATGGCCAGCCTTGCTAGTCTTATCTTGTGAAATGTTACTGTGTGATGGTGCAGGGAAATGCATGAGTGTGTGTGTGTGTGTGTGTGTGTGTGTGTGTGTGTGTGTGTGTGTATGTGTATGTGTGTACATGTGTGTATGTGTGTGTGTGTTTGGTGTTTTAATCTCAGCAAATTCCAGTGCCTGTGGCAGAGAAGATTAGCAATGATGGTAAAGTAACATGAGAGTGCTATAAAATATGTTATTAGCCTTTGACATGAGTTTAAGAGCCCAGTAGTAGAACAAGCGTCCACTGCAGCTGCTTTGATTGAGAAGCATTTTGTTAAATGAATGACAAATCTCTGTAGTGTAATAGATGAGGAATAAATTTGAAGGCCCTGTTTTCAAGACAGTACTGTACTTACTGTAAAAGTAAAAGCATTTTCTCTTTTAAAAACTTCATAAAATTAATTAGAATTAATATTTTCAAAACATTAAAGAAAGCCATGTTCAACTTTGTTACCGTAGGAAAACACTTCTGTTCTGAATCCTGCTCCTTTTCCTTAAGGTGGGAAGAGAGAAGGGAAAGGAGAAAAAGAAGAGCCAAATAAATAACAAAATCCCTCAAAAGCAGTTCCCAAAATCAAGTTTTATTTAACTTCTGTGGTGGAACACAGAAATATAATTCACACATGTCCAACTTAGACAGTAAATGTGTGCTGCTGTTCAATGATGTCATTAGGAAATAATATATCTAAGAAGCCAGGAAACCAAAGTCTAACTAAACATGAATTCTAAGTATTAAATCCTTAAGCAAATTATGTTGATGTGTTGTAAGAAAAAGAAATGCTTTGGCATTTTGAAGTGCAAGATAGGACCGGGAACAGTGACTCATGCCTGTAATCCCAGCACTTTGTGAGGTTGAGGCAGGAGGATTTCTTGATGCCAGGAGTTTGGGATCAGTCCGAGCAACACTGAGATCCCCCCACACAAAAATTTTTTTAAAAAACTTAGTAGGGTGTGGTGGCATGCACCTGTAGTCCTAACTACTTGGGAGCCTGAGGTGGGAGGATCACTTGAGCCCAGGAGTTCCAGGCTGCAGATAATCATGCCACTGCTTTCCAGTCTGGGAGACAGAGCTAGACTGTGTCTAAATTTTTTTTAAAAGCAATATGGGGGTGTAAATAAGAAAATAATTCATCTTATTCTTGGAAGATAATTCATTTGGGAAAAAAATTGAATAACATTCTGTGTCCAAAATATCTTTGTAGTCCTAGAACTTATTAAAGACCATATAAAAGCTTTCAGAGCCACTCAGTTGGCACTCAATTGACACATGTTAAATGAGTTAACTAGTTAATCAAATGAACTTGATGTACTTCAAATTTTAGTTAAATCAAAATTATGGCCAATGGTGACACTTTAAAGATGTTCAAACAAAAGCAACTACCAATTCGAAACCACAGAGTTATCAAAATAAAACAAAACAGAACTGAAAAGTATAGAACTGGGCTCTATTCCAAAACAAGAAGAAAAGGTGGCAATTTACAACCAAAAGTCAGGAGTGGGTGGTCTTGGGTTGTCTGTAGATGGAAAATTACTAAGAGAAAACATCGGGGGATAATGTTTAAAGCCATCTAACATACTCTTGCAGAAGGTTACCCAGGGTAATCAGGCATCATAGGATAAGAAGGGACAAGAGGAACACTTGAGGGTGATATGATATGAAGGATGGGGGATTTTTGCTAAACTGACTTAGTAGGATTCCTGCTAGAACAGGACTTAGAAGGAAGGACCCAGAATCCCAGAGTTTGAGACTTAGAATGAATGCATAATAAGCCTGATAAGACTTTGGCAAGGAAGAGAATATTTGTCAGCCCCTTCTCCTGTGCACGCTAAATAAGTTAATTAATTAAACCAATGAACTTTGTATGCTGTGAATTTCAGTAAACTCAAAATTAAGACCAAAGATGACACTTTAAAATCAAGATGTTCTAACAAAATCCAAAGCGTATCATCCAGAAGCCACCAAGCTCAAGCATTATTCAGAAGACAAATATGGTTTCCATAGCCAAGCATGAGGCTGACACACCCAGATATGACTGGAAGTAATTGAGTCAAGACTTGAGGAGCCTCTAAATACAAGATGCTAATTAAAACACAGTAGCTTTGCTAGGGATGCCCTCTGTAATGCCTCTTCAAATTTCAGGCTGAGCTCAGTAATGCTTGACTTTCAGTCAACCTAGCATCCCACCATCAAAAACTTAGGTCCATCTTAGTTCTGTGGTTACAGTGGCTCAGCTGCCTAAGACTAATAGGCAAAAGGGCTTAGTACAAAGGCAAGTAAAAGGTAAAGAAGAATAACGATTACTTCTGTTACTACTTATACATTGCATAGTGAAGTTCACAGAATTATAATCATCATAACATGGGCTATGGGTTACCAATTGGCCTTCTATTAGCAATAATCAGTGTTTCTCTTCCCTTGGTCAGTTGGATGATTTCTGGATTTTATTTCTCTGATTGGCCAAAGTCATAGTTACTAAATCTTTGTCATATGGGATTATATTAAAGATCCAAATTGCCACTATAGTAAAACAAAACAGAAAACACCTATTTGCTCATAAATTTCCTTTGTCCAAAGGCAATCAGACATAACTAAGTACATTAACCAATGCCGAAGGTAAATGCCAATAAAGACAAATACATAGCTCACCTTCAAAAGATAATACAAGTATTTTTTCTCCTATCTGTTTAATATACCTAGAACCTACAGAGAAATCAGACCTCTAAATGAAGCATTTGATTACAGACTGAATTTTAATTTTGGAAAGATGATTAGTTTAAAAATCTTGTCAGAGTTTTAAGTGGTTCGTTATCTTCCTAGAAATTCACGTCCTGAAGTCTAAGTCTACTTTACGAATGCACATATTGTAGACCCGGACATAATGGCATATGCCTATAGTCCAAGCTACAAGGGAGGCTGAGGCTGGAGGGTGACTTGAGCCCAGGAGTTTGAGGCCATAGTATGCCAGAATTACACCTGTGCAAAGACACTGCACTTAAGCCTGGGCAACATAGCAAGACCTTGTCTCTTAAAAAAGAATTAATTGTACATTTTGTGAAAGCAATAACTAAAGTCTTAAGCAATCAAATGTCTTCCCAGAATTTAACTTTCACCATTCTAACTAGTGGTATGATTTACTACAAGATCAGGATATATTTGTGCCACAAAGCAGCACTAGAAATATTTACTAATACTTTTCTCTACAGTGACTTTTTTCTGTCTTCTTCTCACCTTCACTTTTAACCATTTGCTTTCTATCTTACCTGATTCTTTCATCTGCCCATGAGATCTGGAGGCTGGTGACACATATGTCTAAAAAACAGAGCCCAGATCCAGAAAAGGATTGATGCTTTATTTCTGTTTGTAGATCTATTATGCCACAGCTGGAGGATTCAAATTATTCAATCTTTAAGTATCACTTAACTCTTTAAAAACGCCTCAGTAATATCTAAATCTATCTAACTCTATTATTATTTTTATTTTATTTTATTTTATTTTTGACACCCTCGGTACCTCAGAATGTGACTGTATTTGAAGATGGGGACTGTGCACTTTAAATTCTCTTTCTCTGCAAGAATTACAAAAAACACTCTCTGACCTGATCTCCAGTCCAGGGAATACAAGCTACTTATGCTAGTCAGTAAATAGTTTTGACAGAAACCCCAAGGATACACAGCAGGACTCATTTTATTGTCCCTTATAATTCCATCTACTTTTGGGGTCTCTATCGTCAGATCATCATGTCCTAAAGTCTACTTTACCAGGCCTTCGCTTGAGATTTCTTCTGTGGATGTATCCTGAACCCCCACTGCAAAGAATTCATGTCCTCTCCACAGCAACAGATCTTTTCAATTACAGAAAGCCCGTTTACAGCCCTCCTTACCCTTTCATAACATCCTATGACAACTACTTGGAGGAAAATTAGAAAGATTAGTGGTCATGTATAGCTTCTCTCATAAGGACCTTGATGGCTACTAAGGGATATTCTTCCCACCTATGACAATACTGCAGTTATCAGATGAGCCAGACAGACCCTAGGAAAACTGTCTTTTCCTCCTAAGGCAGAGAAAACAGGTAGTCAAAACTTTTTCCAGGCTGTCCTGCAAATATTTAGGACCCAAGAGAAGTGACAGCAGAGGCCTTTTCCCCTAAGGTCCATTGGTCTAAAGTTGAATTGTACAATCAGAAAGAAGAGGATCCTAAAACCGTTGTATAATGTTTTACACAGACTTTCCAAGGGCATGCTGCATTAACCCTAAAGCCCCGGAACATAAAAATATTTTCATTTCCACCTTAGTTGGAAATTTTCTCCATGATATAAAGAGAATAATCTAAAATAGATTTTTTTGTCTGGCAGGCAATCTCTCAACATTATTATTGGAGCTGCTACACAATTCTTTGAAAATAACTTGCAGGAAAATAGGAGAAAAAAGGAATTAAAATCAGCAATTCCTGCCTTGCAGAGTGAGTCTTTATTAGAAACATTCTTATGACTCTACTGGTAACTCAAAGCCCACTCACTTTTCTTTCCAACTACAGAGCCTCTCCTATTCAAGATGTTTTCAGATACCATACAAAGCCAGGACATTGGAAAAGCAATTGTCCTGCACTAAAAAGAAAGGAAGAGCATCTTCCCTCTGGGACAGGCAGTATTTTGTATCCTTAAAATGGAGGATCAATAACTGAATTTCTTAACAGGCACTGCTGTGACTTTCTCGACATCATTGGCTCAAAGGTTTATCTATACCTGTCACCTCTAATTCCAGTAAAGCTGTTGGAATTCCTGGCCAACCTGTGTCTGGCCACTGCAATATTTGTAGGCCCTCTTAACACCCATCATATCTTTCTAGTTTCTGACTCCTCACTGGCAAAACTTTTAAGCAGAGATCAGTTATGTAAATTTAATGCCACCATACAAAGTAATGAGAAAGATGTTTTTATTTTCCTACCTTCAGATTTAACCTCACACTTCCAACCCCCCACTAGAAAACCTATCCTGATTTAAAATTCTCCTATAAGATGTCCCAATTAGTTTCTGCGCCTCACATGTAAAGGAGGTTGGATTGTTACTGAGTCCATTGCCTAGAAAAGTAGTAAACATTTCCTACTAATAGCCCAATACCTTCTCTTTCAAAATGAAAACCAAGAAATTGAACCTATAATAGACACCCTTTATGGCAGTTTGTTATACTTCCTACCACAGGGTGTTACCGCCTCAACCTGCAATATCCCAATCTTACCAACAATTAAAGGAAAATTTGATCCAAACGAGAATCAAATCCATAGATTTGTACAAGATCTAGGGGTCATAAACTCTTTTGTAATTCCTCACCAACCCATAATCCCTAATCCAGCTACTATTCTTACGTCAATTCTTGCAGATGCAGCCTGCTTTATAATAATTAACTTTGGCTCAGCTTTCTTTTCCATTTCATTGCACCCTGACTCAAAATTTCTATTTGCATTTATGTTTAGAGGAAGACAATTAACATGGACTCCCATATCTTGAAGATATTGTAAGTTCCCCACAATGTGTTCCCAAGTCTGTAGAGCCAACTTAAACCCTGCAGCTTTTGCTGAAGGCTGCACTCTTGTTCAGCATGTTAATGACCTCCTACTTTATAGCCACACTAAATTGAGTGCTCTTATAGAATCATTCATTCTCCTAAAGGAATTAGCTGGATGAGGCCATAAATCCCCCATATCTAAACATCAATGCATGTAAACTGCTACCTGTGTAGGACATGAACTATCACAGGGCACTCAAAAACTCACCAAAAATGTCTTGAGACAGTTTTGCCCATCCCTCTTGCAAAGCCAAAGAGCAAAAGCATACATTTCTAGGGGTAACTAGCTATTGTCACTAATGAATTCCTAACTTTGCTGACCATGCTGAACCTTGTTGGATGCCCTCTCCCCAGATACAACTTCAGAGTCTACTTCCTGGCTCTTGGAGGCACTGAATTCAGCGAAGCCTTAAAATTAATGATTCTCACAAGCCCAGCTCCTGTTTTGACTAAACCTTTATCTATATTGCTATGAAAATAATGGAACTGTTTCAGGTATTCTAGAACAAACTTTTGCCCTTAGATATGTCCTATATCAAGTTGTAATGTCAATTAAATCCTATGGCATCAGGCATGTCCTCCTGCCTGCATAAGGTCGCCATAGCTGCTGCCTTCATTGACAAATTCAGTACTCTTATATTAGGCCTTCTTCACCGCTATGTTCCCCATTCTGTCTGCTCTCTTGGAAATTAATAAGACACAACAGCTCTAAACACAACAGTTGATACCTATGGGGTTTTTTTTGTTTTTTGGGGGGTTTTTTTGAGTTGGAGTCTCACTCTGTCGCCCAGACTGGAGTTGAGTGGCCGTTCCCGGCCACTGCAGCCTCAACCTGCTGGGCTCTGGCGATCCTTCTGCCTCAGCCTTCCAAGTAGCTGGAACTACAGGCATGCGCTACCACGCCCGGCTAATTTTTGATTTATTGTAGAGATGAGGTCTCGCCAAGATGCCCAGGTGGGTCTCGAACCCACGGGCTCAGGCAATCCACACACCTCAGCCTCCCAAAGGCGCGGGATTACAGGCTGAGCCACCAATACCTATAAACAGACCCTATCAACCAGCTCCTCCATCATCTCACATATTAACATTTAAATTCAGCTACTCTACTACCCTTTCTTGATGATGGAGTTCCCCACTCTATTCTATGTAATTGCCTTACAGCTATAGAAATTGTTTCAAAGTCACACAAGGATCTCTTAGATATTCCCTTAGTTACCTGAGATTTTCTTTTTTGATGGCTCTTGTAAATGAAATTTCTAGGGAGTCATAGGTGGTTATACCATAGTTTCGCTACATGAAAGATTTGAGGTGCACGTTTGTCCACTGTTCAAAGGGGGACCAAAAAAACCCAGAATTATTTTGTGGCGGGCAGGTCCCTTGTAGTACAGGCTTCCCCAACTAAGTAAGTGCTCTAGGATTCCATGGCATCAGTGTACCAGCTAGCGTTGTGTGAGAGGTTGCATTTGGCCAGTGAATTTTTTTTGTGTGGCAAACAAGTGACTGGTTCTTTCACCATGACAACAAACCTGCCCATGTTTGTCATGTTGACTAAATAACCATGACCCCCATAACCCACCACCCCTATTTACCCACTCTAGCCCTGAGCAACTTTTTTTTTTGTTTCCCTGACGACTAAAAGTCCTCAAAGGGAAATGTTTTGCTGATGTGAAAGAAGTGAAACAAAAAATGGCAGAAGCACTAAAAGGCACAAAAATTGATGAGTTAAAAAACGATTTAAAGCAGAGGAAAAAGTGTCTTGATAGGTGTACTGCATCAAGTGGAGAGTATTTAGAAGGTGACTGAAGTTTAAACATGTAAGAATAAAGACAGAATTTTTAATAAATAAATTTCGCTTTTGGGGGGTCCCCCCTTGTAAAATCAGCCCATGCTACTGAACTCATGGCTCACACTAGAGCTTGTCCACTGGCAAAAGGGAAAACTGCCACTATTTGCACCATCCAGATATACATTTGGAATCTGTGATGCTAATGGCACAATCTGGAAATTGTGGGGTTTCTTAATCTCTACCAGTACTCCTATTGCCAATGGGCATATAATCGCTGCTCTAATTCATCTTCAACTACAATTCCTAGGGTTCACTCTCTTGTCCACACCACAGAGACCGATACTATATCTCTAAGGAACAGTAGGGATGACAAATCTGCTAGATATGCAACCAAAAGTAGACCTTCCTATTTTTTTCCACCCAATTTATAAACTTGTTTTTATCCTTTACTGATATTATTGATAATCAGGCAAATGCCCCACAATTCAAAGAAAATAAATGGATAATAAGGGTGCCAAATAATCATCAGATGGATTATGCATCGGGTCAAACAGATTCCTTATAGTTCACCTTCTTTCGACCTTCTGGCCCACACTTATCTCACATCAGATGGGTTATATGTGCAGTTAGGAATAGTTAAAGAACAAAAAGACAATTGGTTCTGCTCTGGCATTCACAACATTTCTCCCCAAATTGCTTCTTAATGTACTACTTATAAATTTCATCACATTTCTGGAGGTGACTAACATAATTTAGGGATTCCCCCAAGGCCCATACTGCCCTTTATAACACTCCGGATGGATTTGAGAGATTTGCCTCCAGCTTTAGACTATTCCTCTACGGTTTTTGTCTATATTTTTAGTGGATGGTCTGAATGCTTCCAACTAGATGTGCTGACACCATGACAGTGGTTAAAGAAAAATTAATAGTTAAGGTTATTCCTCATTTTGGTATTTCTTTATAGATTAAAACTAAGGAACTCACTTTTTAAAATCAGAAATAAGCCACTTGCTTACAAATACTCTGGAAAACTCATTAAAATTTCATACTTCACACCATCGTTAATCATCAGGGCAAGTAGAACATAAAAATCTAGACATAAGAACTTTAGGGGAAAAAAATTGTCAAGAAACTGAATTTAAATGGCTAAAAGCATTACCTATAGTCCATAAAAAATTCTGAAATTTTCCAAAGAGGAAACATAGACTAACCTTTTTATAGTTTTTAGACATCCTATATTTATTGGCATCTCTAAACCTTGCATTCCTGGATAGAGTGAACAGTATGAGACCTTGAGTGAATAATTTAATGTTATTAAATCTAGTTATATACAAGAACTAACTAGTATTCTTGGAACATATCAACAAGTAAAAAAAGATATGGACTTCCTTGACTGACAAACCTTGACATCTCTTTCAACCAGGATGTAGGCATACATCAAGACTTTCAGAAGAAGCATACACTGTTACCTTGTTAGGAAGAACCTTATGAAGCACAGCTAACCACCTATGCTGCTATCATAATAAAACAAAAATCTTTCTGGATTCTTGTGAGCCACATCAAGGTAGACCCAGCCAGCACTCTCAGAACAATTGAATGCCATGCCTACAGGTGACCTCATAGTGAAGATTTCACAACCAAATCCAAGGCTCTAGAAGTTAGATGACATCACAGAGCAGACAGCCTTCTCCAAGATCACAGATCAAGAAACTTTACTTCCATCTATTCTTCCTGCTTTTAAGATTGTCTCTTTCCTGCGGAGACAGGTGACTCTTTTTTAAAATAAACTTTCCCTTTTCCCTCCATTTATTGAAAATTTGGCTGGAGACTACTGGTTTCAATCTGTCCTCCTTTCTATCTGATTGCCCACTATAGGTTCTCTTTTTTTAAAAAAATTATTTATTCATTATAAAGATGTGGGGTACAATTCAGGATTAGGTATATAAACATTGATCATGAAGGTACCCTTGTTGATGAGGTATGCCCCTCCTTCCCCTAGCAGTTTCCCTCAACTGCCAATCCCACCCCCCACCCCCGACAGTTTTCCACTATTGACAATTGCTTTCTTATAGCATTATAATTGTTCAAGGTCAGCTTATGAGTGAGAACATACGGAATTCAGTTCTTTGTTTCTGTGATAAATCACTGAGTATGATCAACTCCAAATCCATCCAATTTGCTGCAAAGTTCATATATTTGTCCTTCTTTATGGCTGCATATTATTCCATTGTGTATATGTACCACATATGTTTATCCAGTCCAGCTTCGATGGGCAACACGGTTGGTTCCATGTTTTTGCTATTGTGAATAGAGCTACAACAAACATACATGTGCAGGTATCATTTTTGGAGAATAATTTGAGTTCCTCCGGGTATATTCCCAATAGGGGAATTACTGGGTCATATGGAAGGTCAGCTTCTAGTTCTTTCAGAAATCACCACACTGTCTTCCAAAGAGATTGTACCAGTCTGCATTCCCACCAGCAGTGTAGAATGTAGAAGCATTCCTTTTTCTCCCATCAAGAGAGCAGGGAGACAGCCCACAGAATGGGAAAAAATATTTGCCAACTGGATATCTGACAAAAGCCTAATATCTAGGATCTATAAGGAACTCAAACATGCTAAAAGGAAAAAAAACAAACAGCCCTTTAAAAAGTGGGCAAAAGGCATGAATAGACACCTCTCAAAAGAAGATATATGGGCAGCCAACAGACACATGAAAAAGTGCCCAGCCTCCCTCATCATCAGAGAAATGCAAATCAAAACCACATTGAGATACCACCTAACCCCTGTAAGAATGGCCATCATTAATAAAACAAACAACAATAGATGCTGGCGAGGATGTAGAGACAAAGGAACGCTACTATAGGCTCTCTTCCAAACTTCATGTCTCTCCTGTTAACCTTACTATTTTCTCAACAGGTTAAGCACAACCTGATACCCTCTAACACCAGTTTTCCAAACCTTGGTCATAACAACCAATCAGTCTGATTGCCAATTATGTCAAAATCATGATAGAGTTAAAAAACCCAAATTACTTTTTATTCTTGCTCATATGAGCACCTGACGTACCAACTGTGGAAGATGGATGAGTGAAAGAGTATGGTATCCATAACCAGAAAAGTGACATCACTCAACTTTTCTTTTGGGTGAACTAATTGGGCTTGTAGAAACCTCTGTGTAAGTTCAAGAACTGTCCTTGCTTAGGTAAAGACATAGGAAGAAATGTTTCTTAAAAATTAAAAACAAACATGGTAGTGAACTCTTCCTAGGTGACAAACCAAGGTAGTATTGCAATCAAACCCTGTGGTTTGATTACACACACACACAACATCCTCAAATCCTTCATGGAAGTCATAGATGATTCTAGAACTGCCTTTTGTAGCACAGACTTTTGCCAAATCCCCTAATGCTATGGTTGGGTCATAGGTCACTCTTGCACAACCTGAGGTAGCTCAGCTGCTCTCCTGATTAGACTACTTGACACCAAAAATTTTATATGGGTAGACCAAACATCTGGATGAACTTGGTCAGGTGACAAAACCAATCCTTATAACTGCTGGAGCCAGACTGCAGGTCTCCTGTGTAAAATATTTCGCAACATGTTCTGCCCTTACAAACTGACAGAGACACATGGAAATGGAGGTGTACAGATGCCAACATTATCAGTTCCAAAGATGGTAAAACACATTGACCTTGTCCATGAACAACACTGGTATTTTTATCTTATATGGCAACAAGTATATAAAGGATCCCCACCAGGCATGGTGGTGCACACCCGTAGTCCCAGCTACTCGGGAGGCTGAAGTGGGAGGATTGTTTGAGACCAGGAGTTAAAGTCTAGCATGGGCAACATGGTGAGACTTCCAACTCTAAAAAAGAGAAAAGAATTCCCACCTAAATGGTCAGGGCAATTTGGACTCAGATATCTGACTCTTTCTAGCACCAGATACTCTACCCTAAATGTCAAATTATTTACTCGGGCTCCTACATTAATAAAATAATGCCACTTAAACATGTCACATGAGACTGTATAGTAAACCTACTTGTGTATTGCCATTCCAAGTTCTTTTCCATGTTGAAAACCTATTTCCAAGCTTTGAAACTTGTGGCTTAGAAAAGGCAATCCTAAATCTTTTCATGGAACTAGAACAAACATTTAACACCATCATAAAAATGTTAGAAGCACTCTAATCAGAAGTTAATAGTTTCATCTCTGCTGTACTCCAAAATCATTGCACCCTAGATACGTGCCTGCCCAACAAGGAGCTTCTGCAATCACTAGTAAAAAATGCTACCTCCGTGTGAGTCAGATGAGACAAATAGTTCAATTTATATCTTTTAGCAGAAAAGATGAACACTCTCTGTAAGATAAGTGAGGTTCAACCATTTTATTGAACTGACCTATTACCAGATTGGTTTAGTGGGATATGGAGAAATGTGCTTAGTTTTGTGCTTTTATGGCTATTTATTCTCATTCTAATCTACATTCTTCTCTCCTTTTGAAGATCTCTCACTACTCAGCTACTAAACTGAGTCTTCTCTACACAGCCACCAATTCATCAGTTATTACAAGAAACTTAAGGTAAAGTCTCAGATGGGAAAAATGAAGGGGTTCACAACATGTCACCTAAAATGCACCACTTTGGCCTATTGATTATTTTGGGCAAAAGGTCATAGAGCTATGACTTCCCACTCTTTGCCTGAAGCAAGATAGAAAATATCCTATGTGTAACATGCCTTCCTTGTATTAGGAAGAGAACATTCTTATCTCTGGAGACTGGAAATCAATACTGAAGTGGATCAGTACAAACAAACCTACTAAAATAACCTTAATCTTTCATTAGGTTTTCCCATACATTTCTTAGTCACTTTTCCACAAATTACTATCCCAAGAATCTTAAACATCTTTTCATTTGTCTTGTCACTGTCTCCACATCTTATTCCTTGTTTAAAAGATATGTAAGCTCTTGGTCCCAATAGCTTTGGGTCTTCATTTTTCCTATTAAGGCTTCTGTGTGCCCATAAAAATATAAAATAAAATGTATATGCTTTTCTCCTGCTAATCTGTCTTTTGTTAATTCAACTCATAGACCTCAACCACAGAACTTAGAGCAAAGTTTTGTTTTGTTTTGTTTTAATCCCTTATACCTAGCACATAGAAAGTACACAACAAATGTAAGTTATTCCTGTTATTATTATTAATAGTCTTGTCCCTTGTCCCCATCCAATTTTGTATGAAAGGCAGTGAAAAGCATGAAAAAAAGAGGCTGACTAGCACCATTTAATGATTCAAAGACCTGAAAACCTTAAAACTTTCCTAAAAATTCAGCTGGGCTCGGTGGCTCAGCCTGTAATCCCGCACCTTGGGAGGCTGAGGTGAGTGGATTGCCTGAGCCCGTGGGTTCGAGACACGCCTGGGCAGTGAGACCTCATCTCTACAGTAAATCAAAAAATCAGCCAGGCATGGTAGCACATGCCTGTAATTCCGGCTACTTGGAAGGCTGAGGCGGAAGGATCGCTGGAGCCCAGCAGGTCGAGGTTGCGGTGGCCGGAAGCGGCCACTGCACTTCAGTCTGGGAGACAGTTTGAGACTCCAACTCAAAAAAAAAAACTTTCCTAAAAATTTAAGAAAAAAAAGTAACTAAAATATGTAAGCCATTAAAGAATTGTTCTGGTGGAAATGAAATACTCAGCAAATTCCTACTGCAGTGGAGCCAGATCTAATTATGGAGTTGTGTCTTAGTAATGGTGAGTATCACCACTCATTGTGCGTTTTGCAAGGGATCCTAAACAGGTAAGTCTAAGTGGATCCTAACTCTCAGAATATCAGACTGACTCAAGCCTTAGTGTACACTGCATTAATTTGGCTGCCTTTTTGTATCTTCATGAGGGAACACACTAAGAAAAAACACCCTGTTCAAACTCAGACATCAAGTTTCCTTCTCTCAGCTCAGCCGAAATATTATTGTTTGTTTGTTTCTTCTTGTTTTCTCTTTTTTTTTTTCTTTTTTTTGCTAAAGATTGTTTTGGCTATTCGTGGTCGTTTATGTTTCCAGTTGAAATATTTTTGACTTGTAAAATATGACTTATCTGAAAAGTTTTTAGGTTTTTAAATTGGATTTGTGGATTAAGTAATGATATTTAAGTGGCATTTAAAACAAATAGTAACGAAAACATTTTTCATATATAGTTCAAATATTTTTACAGTGTTTGATAGTTATACATTAGTCTGGCCAAACAGGCTGGTTGTGCTTCTAGTTCACAAAAGAGTTGGAAGAGCAGTTACCAAAAATGAAAGAAGTCATAGTTACCAAGATTATTTCTCAGTATTAAATTCAAACCTACTTACTTTGGCTATTAGCATGTTATGTCTACAAGACATAAGCAAGATTAATAACCATTCTTTGGTGTCATTGCTGTTGTTAAACACTATATCAAGCATATACAATATATCTCACACATATATGACAGATGCTATTCAAAAAAATTAACTACAATTTCATGGCATTACAAAGATGGATTAATATTTGTAGTTCTCTCTGCCCCTCTACACTACCCATAAAAGCTTAAGCACATTTACCCTTGAGAATGAGAAGACTAGGCATTAGTGTTTGTCTCCTCACCAAGAACAGAGGAAAACAGGAGTGCCCTATGATTCTCACCTGAGACAAGAGAAACAGGAACTCAGTGCTAGAGCAACAGGTGACTGATATATAGCTAGCTGATGACAAGATGGGAGTGTCCCTGAGACTCACCAACTAGGAAAAGGCACAGAAAAGGAAAGAACTCAGAGAGGACCTGGGAAAATAGTTATGAAAATATCCGGGGATATTTATTAGGACTGGGCCTCTTCTGCTTCAGAATTTTTGAAGTGTTTGCACCAAGTGCAATGTTAAGGTATAGAGACAAGATCTTTAGAAAACCTACTCTTTTGCTTAAAAACAAAACAAAACAAACAAAAATCCCCGAATAGGCAGATAGCAAGATAACTTCAAATGGCTATAAAGAAACTTCAAAAGGCACATGCACAGTTGTAAACATAATTACAGAACAGTGACTCTCCCAAGGTTGCCTCTAATTAGTACTTAAGTCACTTAATGAATGTTAATGGTTGACAAAAAATATTGTTGTTATTCAATTGCATGTAGCTTGTTATTTGCTTCTAATTCTTAATATACAATAGCTACCATTTCGATCTAGTCTTTAAATAATATTTATTGATGGACTAAACTGTTTTAGTCAAATGTCTGATATTTGTTATCATTGTAGATGTTCAAATAAATACAGCGTCTTTCTTTATAATTTCACTGAGATAGTGTTAACAGAAAAGGAATTTCTACCAAATCTCTAAAATCAATCAGCAACTGATTATAAAGTTATCAAAGGATTTTCCATAAATGATTATTGCATGTAAACACTGCAGCAACACGTTGGGGTAAGAATTATCATCCTCATTTTCCAAGAAGAAATAAGCATTAGAAAAAGGTCAATAACTTGCCCACCAACCCAAAACTTAAAAACCCAGCTCTTACTCTTTCTAAGGTTCTGTTGCTGTTTGCCCTGCCCTCTGGTGAACAAGTCATTATAGAGATAAAAGGAACACCTGGCACTGTGTTCTAGAAGTGGGAGAGTAAGTATTGTAATTGGTATGTAGACAATGGGAATCTTTCTGCTTGTATAATTAACCCTTTAATTCTCTCTTAGAATCAACTTCACTTACAAAAAAGGAAGAATTAAAACTCATGGTCTAAATATCTTCAAAGTATGCATTTAGTTAGATCCCAGTAGAGTACTCTTTTCTTGAAGCCATCTGCCTGTTTTTGGTTGTGATAACTTTAACAAAATGGTTGTCTCATTTCTTAATTTTTTCCATTCAAAAAAAAATGTTTTTATTTGCTCCAAATGATTAGAGGTGTTTGTGGAACAATGAAGTTATGTTTCATGTTTTGACTCAGTTCAACCAATTTTGATCAGGAAAATGATTACATTCATATTCACTAACTTTACACATCATGGACAACAGAATTTAAAATAAGAATTTAAACCAAGAGACAAACATTTAATCTAAATTAGAGGTAAACTTGAATTATTTATGGGGTCTTTTATCACCTGGTTAACGTATAGTACCTTCTAACTTTGTCAACAATGATTAATTGAGAGTCCAACTTGTTACATAACTTTCTCAGACAAACACAATGAACAGTTGGTGAAGTCTGGGCCCATTAGGACTGGCCTAGAAATTTTTGTGATATAAAGCCCAAAGAGGAAACAGAACCAAGGGCATTCGCTTGAGTTTAGCCTCAGTCCTTAATCTTTCAAAGGAGAGTAGGATAGTCATTGACATTTTTATTTTTCTTTCTTGCATTTCCCCTCTCTTTTTTCCCCTCTCATTCAGACACTCTACCTACATTAACACACCTAATTCTAATAATCCCCCAGAGGTAGGCACAAGGACTATCCCCGTTTTACGGATAGCACTCAACTCTGTTTCAGCGCAGGCCGAGAACATCTCAGCCTCATCCCTGGGTTCCCACCTCTACTGCCACGTCGCCTCCATGGAAGCCCTGCAGGGCCCCGTTCAGCCGCTCCGGACCAGGCGGGTCCTTCAGCTCCAGAGATGTTCCACCGAAATGCTGGCTGGTGATTTAGAATAAAGTTTGGAAATCCGAGGGAGGAAGACTCCGGAAAGTGCCAGAAGGGTGGGCCGGAGCCAAGGACCCACGCCAGGGGCGAGTCTGAAGCCAGACTGTGCCTAAGAATCCTCGAGCCCACGGTCAAGCGTAGCTGGGGCCGCAACTGGGCCACGACAGACGGTATGTAAGGGTCCCACCTCAACTCTGCTTCTCCCATATTCCTAATAGTGGCAACATCGGGGCATCTCCGTTATTTTGGTCACATTCTGCTTGAACTGGCTGCTGCCTCCATCGCCTCCTTCCTCGCCCAAGAACAGCGCTGTGGATTTCTCATAATCCCTCCCACCTGCGCTGCTGGGTTGGGGTCTCTGGGCTCTTGCTTGCTGGTCTCCGGGTTCTTGCCACGACCCACGGCTTCTCACTGCTCCCCTGGATCTGTTCTGGTGGCTTCCGTTTTCCTCTGTGGCCTGGTTGTCACAGCTCTGCCTACTTTTCTCATGCACACTCTAGATACTCCGCCTGCTTTGATTTTGATTCTGGTTACTCTTCTGTGCTTAGGAATCTTTAATAGTAGGAATCTTCTTCGCTGTGATCTCTACAACCCAAGTAAGGCTCCCCACACCACTGTCGAGGTCTGGAATCCACTTGTTAGCCATTGATTAAATGCTCCTTAATGCCATGCTTCTATCTTTCCTGGCCCACGACACCAGTTGAAAGGTACTTCTCTCTTGCTCCAATTTTTCAGCGAATTTACTTGTATTTATATTTCTGTGTTGTAATATTTTATATTATATGTTCATACTTGCATATGTATATAAACATATGTAAATTGTATATAAATATAATTGTAATAATGTTCGTGCATTTTAACAAACTCCTTCAGTCTCTTCATTGGTTGCCTGTGTGAGTTTCAGACACCTAGAAGTGTATTGAGAGAGGTTCTAGGGTCCCTGGGGCATCTCAAACTATGCCAACTACTTAATTCATGGATTCAACAATTCAATAAAGGTTAATGAATCATTAATGACATGCCAAACACTAATCATGAAGGATATTGTAATAAGCCACAGAGAACAGGCTCTGTCCTCAAGGAACTTACACTCTAGTGGAAGAAAACAGATAAACAAGTAACAAACAATTTCAGAGTAATAACTGATAGTACAGAATTTTAAAAGAAAAATGGGAAGCAGCAATCAGGGTTAAAAAGGTAAGTCATGTCCATCTCAAAATGTAATAGATAATACTGACTCTCAAAGAGGTTGTATCCAGGTAGCACTTTCTTCAAAAATTAAGAGTACTTATTTTTCCACAACCAGTTAACACTGTATAATACTACTTTACAAATTCTTTGGCAATGTGCATAATGCGAAAATGGTATCTTACTGTCATTAAATCACAATTTCTTTTTTTTTTTTTTTTTTTTTTTTTTGAGTTGGAGTCTCACTCGGTCGCCCAGACTGGAGTGCAGTGGCGGCTACCGGCTACCGCAGCCTCGCCTGCTGGGATCCTTCCGCCTCAGCCTTCCGAGTAGCCGGAATTACAGGCATGCGCTGCCGCGCCCGGTTGATTTTTTGATTTATTGTAGAGATGAGGTCTCGCTGCCCAGGCGGGTCTTGAACCCACAGGCTCAGGCAATCCACTCACCTCAGCCTCCCAAAGGCGCGAGATTACAGGCTGAGCCACCGATTTTGACTTCTAATTACTTATGATGTTGGCCCCCTTCTGTTCTTTGCATCCTTGCTGTGCTCTTTGCTACAGGGCTTGCTTCTGCTACACCTTGAGATTGACATTTAAGGTATAAACTTTTATTAGCCTTTGCTTATCTTTTTGTAATTGGAGGTCTGCTTCTCATCAGGTGCCTCCTGTGATTTACTGGTTTTTAACAATATGGGGTCTAAGGCCTTCAAGCCTACAAGTCCCCTGGACTGTATGTTAAGAAACTTCTCTGTCAGGTTTGCAGAGAATTACGGGTATGTCTCTCAAAGGGCAAGCTCTAGACCCTCTGTGAAATCAATTGGTAATGTTAGATGGCCCACTACAGGGTCTGATGATCATGTTCCTTGGGTTAAATTTGTTTTGTTTGTTCTGTTTATGGCCATAATTATGTTTTCCAGTTTCAGAGCTCTGATTTTGATATTTTTAGTTTTCTCTAAGAAAGTCTTTCTTTCTCCCTTTTCCATTGATATTGCTTATACAGTTCAGCCAATTCTAACTAAAAATGTAAACATCATTTAAACCTGCACAGTTTTTATTAAACTGCCTATTGGGACAACGATTAGCCATGCAAGCTGGTTCCAATTTTGTCAGAAATATAATTTAAATCTGAATATCTTAAAAATAATAATAATAAACAACTTGTTGCTGTTTTGTGACTAAAATTTTTAAAAAGAGGTTATTAAATCTAGATTTGTTTAATTATGTTTACATGTATACCTGTTATGTTTTGTCCAGCATGATACCAAATTGGCTTTCAAGTAAATGAGTACTAATAAAATGCTTATAACTTTAATAATTAATAATGTAAAAAAATCTTTAAAATTGTCAACATACATTTCATCAAATGTTATAAAATTACAAACCTGGCCAAGACCAGGATAATCTCTATTTATATAAGTGCTTTGTTATAAATATGACTAATTTAAAATTGTTGGTTCCAAACCACTAAGCCTTCTAAATTATCAGTAAAATGCTAAAAACTGATTGGCCAGGAAATAGTTTTCATAAGTAATTAAGCAAGCAGCTATAAAATAAATAAATTAATAAAACAATGCTTATGAGTAAACTCTTCATGTGATTTTACAAATCTTGAAATTATTTTAAAGGTTCATTAAATGTCTGAGTTACTTTCAATTAAAAAAGTAATTTTAGCTTTAATATAAAAAATATAAAAAAATACAGGGACAACAGAGTTCAAACATGTCATTGTCAGTGGTATGTAAAAATCAAGATAAAAATCACAACGGGGAATTTATTTTTAAAAATCTTGATATATAATCAAGTCCGTTATTATTTTTTTCTCCCGATCTAACTGCTGTTATGACTTAAAAAACAGTGAAAATTTGCTAACAGCCATTAGTTATTACTAACAGTTAATTATAATTTTAATTTGTTTTTCCACCCAAACTTGCAAGTGCTCGAATAAATTTTATTTCCAACTTTACCACACATTAACACATTAATGTTAAATAACACCACTAATTGTTATATCAAGTTTACTAAAGTTATATTTTATAAACAAAAAAATAAATCACCTGTTGTGCCTAATTAATACCCTCTTACAAAGCAGGTAAAGCTTTAAATGCTAAACACCTTTCATAATGATAAGGTTTAAAAAACTGGCCTATGCCTAGTACATCTGCCAAATAAATAAGGTACTGGGTACTCTATGTAAACACAATGAAAATAAAAACTGATCACTTTCACCTAGTTGCTGCATTGTATTTCTTAGTTGTAAGGTGTGGACAATTTGTGCCTTGCAACTGAAACTATAATTTATTAATTTTTAAAGGTTCTTAACAACTTTGTCCGTTCATAATTATAAGTAAGTAGGGACAGATCATTACACATCCATGTGGTCTGTTCACTCTAAGGGGCTTTGCATCATACTATCACGAACAGAAAAATGGTTTAAAAGTTTCATATGTATAACCTATTTTTTAAAATGAGCTTTTAAGTTTATTTAACCACAGCAAAACAGTGTCAACATGAAGGGCAGAGAACCAGAGGGCCAAAGAGGCACCCTAATTGGCAGTTGCAATTAGCAATCAAAACTACAAGTGCCCATCAAAGATCTGGTAAAAACAAACCTGCTGAGGGGATGGTGTCCATTGCTCTTGGATACAGCCTGTGGGGACACTAAAAGCATAGTTGCCCTAAAGAGGCATAACCTCCTGGACCTTGTCCACAGTACAGGTCAATAAGCCATTGGGAAACAGGTGCACTCTCTTCTGAAGAGAGGAGAGAACACTTGGCTCACAAACAATGGCCACCTTTGGAGGCCTGCAAACCCACTAACCTGCCTGGCACTGGCTCATCATCACCCCCAACAAACCTCAGGTAAACCAGGGTGCTGGAACCCAAATCAATTTTTAATTTAAAACAGGTGTTAGCCTTTGGTCCTGGCCATCCTTGTTAAAATCATATAGGTTTATCCAAAAAAAATTTACCCTCAATACATCAGAGAAAAAAAAAATAACCTTGGGACTGCTAGGACAAAAGTATGATCCAAATATAAAGACAGTAACATACTTATCTAAACAATTGGACAATACAACAAAAGGGTAACCATCTTGCCTTTGGACCCTAACAGCAACTGCCATACTAATTTTAAAAACTAACAAAATTGCTTATAGATAACTATTAATGTGTACATTTTTATTCTATAATAAAATAACTAGTTATCTAAAAAAATTAAGAGACTATTTACTTATTAAAATATTACTATAAATAACTTACAAAAAATATATTTCAACTTACATTAATAAATTAAAGGTTTTAGACAGAATTACTTTCACTTTTCCAGCAGTGTTTCTGGGACAATGGCCTTTTTCATCATTGTTTGCCTAATAATTTTTGCCTGTACTCTCGCTTGGTATTTTATTAAATTCAAATAATATTTGGTTAAAGTCCCACTGTTTCCTATGCATGCCCTTAAAAATAAATAGGTAAAAAATATCTCTACAGCCCACCTCAACAGAAAAAAGTTATAAAAGATTGATCTTTGCTCCGGTTCCCAAAATCATAAAAATATTTCCAACAGCAGAAATGAGAAATAAAGACAGATGAAAAGTGAAAAGCCATTTTTATTTCGCTGCTAAACCTTACCACAATAGTAATATTAGGACTGTGTCCTAAATATATATATATATATACACATACATACCCTAGGTAAAAAAAAAAATAACTTTGCCAACTTTGTCTTTTAAAAAACCCAGACTTCTCAAGTATGACCTGTATTAACCCATTCCAATGTACCCCTTCCTTAAACAATTACCAATCAGTCTCTGTTAAAATATCTCCAGTCTCTACAACAGCTTCAGGCAACTGTACACTCATGTTCGTGCTGTCTTACGCACTCTGTCCTCCATGTCTTGTCATCCATTCCAGCATGACGCCCTGGTTTTCATCAAAAAGTTCCAGAAAAAAAAGACTAACACCTGCCTGGAAGGGACCATTTCTTGTCATTCTCACCACTCCACCAGCAATCAAGGTCAACAGGATACCAGCCTGGATTCACCACACCTGAGTCAAAAGGGCCAGGGAAACGGACCTGACTCCACCAGTTCGTGTCATCGACTATGCTGTGACAGCAGGGTACCCCAAATATCCACTCTCTTGTTCAACAAGGTAAATCAGCCACCATTCAATCAACTGGACTGCAACCAAGGACTCCAAAAACCCTCTCAAGGTCACCTTTCGACGTACATCTAAACTGTGGAAACCAAACAGACTGGTTGCTAATTTCATTTTAAATACATTGTACTCATCCTTTACTTCTTGTTTTTGTAATCCCACTTGTTTGCGGTTTTGGCATAGAACTGCTTACTGTAAATCCTACAGATTGAAAATATGGCAAAAATTCCCTGTTAATACTATGCTCACAATAAGTTTAACTTGGTTTATTTTACTTGGAGAGTCTAAAAACACCCTGTGCTCTTTCTCCCTAACATCTTTCACAACTGGAGAAGTCCTAGCTATCCAAAACTGGACCCAAGGTTTACCTCCGGTCCAATTTAAGGTAAACCTTCCTGACCTGCTACAAATTTTTAAAAAGTCTATCTGAAAGCCTGTATGGTAGAAAAAACCCTTACTACACTAAAGCATGTACACAGTGGGCAACCCCCAATTATGAAAGAAACTTAGACTTTTATCTCTGCCTCATGAACCCCAAGACCGCGGTGGTAATTGGAAAAAATGACTTCTTTTGCCCAGACTGAATATTCATCACCATTACAACTTATACTGGGGGTCCTAATAACACATCTAAAATCACCCCTTGGTCAAATACCAGCCCAGAATGGCCTATATACATAAAGGTTACTAATCCTCTCCGTTCTTCTTGGAATACAGGAAATACTGGGGTACACAACATTGCATGAATGGTTATGACCGTGGCACCTTATTCATTATCCGATGGCGCACATTTGCCTACAAGGCCGTGGCCAAACCAATAGGGCCATTGGCAGAGCTGAAAAATCCCTTGTTTGATTACCACCAACCTCCACCTCAACCTCTGCCTTCTGCCAGCCAAGCCACTACTCCAGGTTCACCTCAACAGCTCCCAAGTTCATCTTGACCACTTCTAAAACTGGCCCACCAACCCCTTAGTCTTTTTCCTGTGTTAACTAATGTGCACCATCTGCTTAATGCCACTATGCCCCAGTTGGCCTCAGATTGCTGGCTCTGCTTAAAATCAAAACCCCCGTACTATGTGGGCCTAAGAGTTGAAACTCCTATTATCAGCAACGCAGACAAAAATAAATGTTCTCCGAAAATGGTTCACATTACTCTGGGTAATGTAACTGGTAAAGCCTCCTGCCTTATATCTCCAGGTTTCAATCTAACAATTTCTCCATTCTCTGATATTTGTAACTTATCCCTCACCCTAACCATGGCCAAATCTATGGCCTACATGGCCCCTGCCAACACCTGATTAGCTAGCTCCACAGACCTTACAAAATGTGCTACTGCCAAAAGGTTAATTAATCAGTTTACTTTATATATTACTGATCACATGCTACCTCAGGTTTATGCTTATAGTGGTCCCGAAGGAGCTCTCCTACTTACTCCCCCTGGTCTTCCAATTGCTCGTTCAAAACATACTGTTCCCTTGTTAGTCTTAGTTGGACTAAGTGTAGCAAAAATAGCTGCAATCGGCACCGCTGCTCTGGTTCGTGGAGAACTGGGTCTATCTAACCTTACCCAAGAAATTAATGCTGACCTAGGAAATCTGTAATTTGTCATGGACCAACTCCACGACAGGTAAAATCCCTAGCTGAAGTTGTCCTTCAAAATCATAGAGGCCTAGATTTACTTTTTCTTTCCCAAGGTGGACTCTGTGTAGCCCTTGGAGAAGCTTGTTGCTTTTATGCCAACAAATCCAGGGTTATTAAAGACACTCTTCAAAAAGCCTGAAAAAATTTAGACAAATGACAAAAAAAAAAGAGAGAACGGAAAAAATCCTGGTTCCAAGCCTTGTTTGATTGGAATCCATGGTTAACAAGTCTTGTCACTAGTCTAATTGGACTCCTCATACTCCTTCTCCTCAGTCTACTTATCGGACCCTGCATAATTAATTAGATTATCCATTTTGTCAAACAGCAAATCAGTTCTGTAAAACTCCTGTATATAAGATCCCAGTATAATAATGTGCTTCTGACTGATGAGTCAACACATTGACTCATAAACAAGTAAAAGGGGGGATTGAAATAAATAAAATATGAAAATCTAATCTGAAAAACCTATAATAACCTATAATAGCTAGCTTGACATAAGTAACTCCATTTTATAACAAATCGTCCATGTTAACCTAGAAATAACCCCCTTATGTAACCTTCCCATAATCATATCACACACCTACATTCCTGTGCCCCTCGGTAGTTGGAAACTCCCTAGGTGCACAAATTCTGTAGCTATCTATACCCCTTCGCAATCAAATGTTTTGCCAAGAAATATTAATCAAACTGTACAATTTATGTAACTTCTACCTTTATATACCCCACACTCACTTTGTTCAGGGCTGAGAGTTCTTTGGACACTAGTCCACTCTCGGTCGCCAGCATCAATAAAGGACTCATAATTTGACCCTCTCTACATGTTGGTGTCCTTTCTCACAATCCGGTTATAACAGTTTCAAATGTGTTTTTCCAATTTTTATTTTGACCTGCCCCATTATTGTTTCCATGCAAAAGATGAGCTCTTTTATTTTTTATATACTATTTGTTTTTAAATATTTGGAGAATAAATGGGACTTCAGTTCATTTTCCGGGAGCAGAACCTAAGAACCCTGAGATGAAGTTTCATGTGCAAGTGATTTATTAAGAAAGTTTTCTCAGGCAAAAACTTAGAATGGGAAGAGCAGAACAGAGAAGAGGATGAAGTCAGGAAAAAGTATAATTTTACATTAAGGCCTTCGGATGGAAGCTTTAGCCTGATCACAGAGAGGATCCTGCTGAGGGCTGTGGAAGGCAAAGCCACACTGAATGCGAGAGAGGGAGAAGGGGGAGCACACTGAGTCTGGGGAAAGGGACTCACAACAAACAATAAAGGGGACCGTCAGGCATCTGTGTGGGCCTCACAATGTCCCTTAACGACAGGGGACAAAGGTCAATGTAGTGAAAGAATAGGGAAGTTCAAACCTCTAATATTTGATATCAGTGATTATTTATTTGTGATTAATTATTAAACCAGGTAACCCAAGGAATCCACCCAGTCAGGATGATTTAGTCTACCCTAACCTAGTCACTAGTGATTAGTCATGGTTACTTAGTTTCCTTTATTGCCTCACCTCTTTCTGGATATTCATAGTCAGCCCTGAGGGTGCCAAAGTTATTGAGAAAGTCAGTTTTCAATAAGGTGAAGGTTAAGTAACTATAAATGTAGATCTTGGGGAGCCGATGGAAAAGGTAATGGGTAGAAAAGGGGACACTTGACATTGGTTAAGGAACACAGGCGTAGCCGGGCTCCGTGGCTCAGCCTGTAATCCCGCGCCTTTGGGAGGCTGAGGTGAGTGGACTGCCTGAGCCCGCGGATTCGAGACCCGCCTGGGCAGGCGAGACCTCATCTCTACAATAAATCAAAAAATCAGCCGGACGTGGTAGTGCGCGCCTATAGTTCTGGCTACTTGGAAGGCTGAGGCCGAAGGATCACCGGAGCCCAGCAGGTCGAGGCTGCGGTGGCCGGGAGCGGCCACTGCACTCCAGTCTGGGTGACAGAGTGAGACTCCAACTCAAAAAAAAAAAAAAAAAAAAAACACAGACATTAGTCTCGCACTGTTACAAATCAGGTATATCCGTGCCATATTTCTAGTGTAGCTGGAAAATAATCCCCAATACTGACTCTCATTAGCATCTCAAGAATATTTTCTACTTGGAGACACAGGCTCCATTAAAGAAATGTCTTTCTTAATCTTCTTGTGAAGTAAAATTTTTCTTATAAGGTAAACATCAAGCTGAGAAATCACTTCAAAACACATTTGCTAACTTTCGAAGAGACAGTTTGCACAGACTATGGGTTTCTAGAACCTTCTGTGAAGGTTACCTGGAGTTTATCAGGCTTGGTACTAAGGCAACTAGGAGCAGTAAATTTCTGTGGCAGTACAGGCTTCTACCAGCAGCTTAAGCAGGTAAGCTGAGCAGTGTCCAATGGATCAGGGTTGTTTAGTATGAAAGATAACTCATGTAAATGAGTTTTTGTTGTTTATTTTGTTAACTGAAGCTTATGCACGTTCATGTGATTTTCACCAGGCCTTCTCATGAGGAAGTTTCCAGAAATGCCAAGGATTTTTTTCTAGGATAGTATAGTCGCATTGAAACAGCAATCCCCTAGATTTGAAAAATGTAAGACAAACATAATGCATATAGCTATTTTCTCATATCACTTAGAGATTACCACTAAATGTCCCCTGGCATCATTTTTGCCAGATATTTTTAAAAGTCCACGCTAAGCCTATACTACTTTCTGTTAAATCACAATGTAGTAAATAATATTCTTGTACCTTGACACCAAAGAGCAAAAAATACTTTGTGATCACTAATTCACCAGTGCTTATCACTTCATTTGAATTCAACAAATATCTAAAGAACACTAGCTTCAGGCTAGTGTATGGAATATCATGCAGCTGTAGACAATAGATTAGATACGGACCTTGCCATCAAAGACAAAGACTGATAAATATAAAATTAAAATAAAATGCATTCACATATTTAGGTAGGAAAATATTAGCAGAAGAATAGCATAAATGATTATGTGATTTTATGCAAAAGTTGTGATTATAAACCATAGATATTGACAGGCTGATGTTCTAACATTTGAGTTGTTGTAAGGTAGTTTTCTAAGACTATGTATTTCTATGTGTAATTGTCATGAGGCTGTCCTGTTATCTTTCAGGGTATGTCAAATATCTAGAAGAGCCAAAATGAACTATCATGTAATATGTGATGACAACTCTAATTACAAAAAATACAATCATATAAAAGTTTAGACACAAAAAGCAGCATGACCTACCCTGGATTTTCCCTTTCTTTTTCTATAAATCAGTTCAAAAACTTACATTTAAAAAAAAAAAAGGAACCACCCTCTTACCTGAATCCACATAACATTTTACGCGTACTTCTTTTACAGAACTTTTCATAATAATCTACTTTGAATTACCTCTGTCTTTTTACTTGACTGTAGATTTCTTTAGAGAAGTGGTGCAATAGTAATATATTCCACATACAAGGTAAATTTTTAACAATGTTTGATGAATTAAGCTGATTGGTCTTTTATTCATTAAACAAATATTTATTAGAACATTGGTTAAGTGCAACTTTTTTGGGCAGTGTTCTTGAGGCAAACAAGATGATTGACATTCTTTTCATGCTTAGAATATTGCTACATTGCTAGGGCATATAATGATAGCTATGGAACAAAATAAAATTGGTTTTTAAAAAGTCTATAAAAAGTAAACAGCATGCTAAATAAATTCACAAATTAGATGGCTAAGAAATCAAACAGTAAAAAAAGTTGCGAGGCAAATAATTCGCAATTTTTATTTCAACAGAGATGGAAATGATACTAGGGTCAGGGAGAGATGGGTGTCAGAAGGAACATTCTTCTGGTGTCCCAGAAAATAGTGCAGTATTTGTGTTATGAAAGATAAGACTGGAGAGATAGTTGGAATCAAACTGTGTAGACTTTGAGCAATAAGATAATGAGTTTTTACTTTATCTAGAATGCAGGCTCCATTGTAAGCCCAAAAAAAGGCACTGATTGCATTTAACCTTTAGGAAAATTAATTTGATACGAGTATGTAGAGTGCCTTTGGTACAATCATGAAACAATCCACTTGAACAGAGAATAGGGTCTTTGTCCCCCAAAGAACAAGTGGCAGTATTTTTTTAAAACCCAGATAGTTGGGTAGCAAACCATTCTTGTTTCATATATTAAGGCACTCACTGTTACTGACTTAAATGATAAGATAGTTTGAATTATAAAAATCAAATATTGATAAAGACAATGACAAAGAATTGAAAGCAGCAAACCAGTAATGGGATCTGAAACAAACAGGGGAAGAAAGCCTGCTTCACCTTTTTATAAAAAAGAGCCTCACTATACTTGCCAGAAAGTAGATTCCAATTTTATGAATAAGATTATGTTGAAAAGAAACAACCCAAAACTATACAAAACAGTGAAAGTTATTACCTGTAATGACTCCAAGAAGCTATTAGATACTACTGTTGATTTTTCTCCCCAAGTGTCAAAACAATTTTAATAAATTTTTTGCGGCCGGGCTTGGTGGATCAGCCTGTAATCCGGGCCGTGGGAGGCCGAGGTGAGTGAATTGCCTGAGCCTGCGGGTTTGAGACCCGCCTGGGCAACTTGGCGAGATCTCATCTCTACAATAAATCAAAAAAATTAGCCAGGCGTGGTAGCGCGTGCCTGTAGTTCCAGCTACTTGGAAGGCTGAGGTGGAAGAATCACCGGAGCCCAGCAGGTTGAGGCTGCGGTGGCCAGGAGCGTGCCACTGCACGCCAGTTGGGGTGACAGAGTGAGACTCCAACTGAAAAAAAAACAAAAAACAAAAAAAACTTTTTGCATTAAGTGCATTTAGAAAAATATTTCAATCTTTGTAATGTAGTTATCCACAGGTGATATTCCAGCTAGGAAAAAGCTGTGAGGTAATTTGTCAAACTAAAAACCTAAATTTAAATTAGGGGATTATCATGATTATGAGATGAATAAATAATGCTGATTTTGACAAACTGGGCTCTCACCTTAACAATTCCTTCCCTGTACCTCCCCCCCAAAAAGCGTCTTTATTCTGGTGTTACATATTCACTTGGATGGGCTTCAGGAGGGTCCATAACACTTTAATATGGCATCCATAGATGTGAATTTTACTAAGAAGAATGTACCATATTTTAGTGGTGTCTGCAAAAGAATAGTTAAGAAATCCTGTTGTTAGAATTAAGCTACAAAAGAGAGACAACTCATAGTCAACTCCAGTGTTAGGTGACTTTAGACAAAGCAGTTTCCCTTATATTTTGGTGTTAGACTGGAACTTTATTCCCGAACAGATTTGTTTTTCTTAAGAATAAAGAACACATGGAAACACAAACGTCCAAGAATAGCCAGAACAATCCTCAGCAAAAAAAAAAAAAAAAACAAAGCAGGTGGTATCACAATACCAGACTTCAAACTTTACTATAAAGCTACAATCATCAAAACAGCTTGGTATTGGTACAGGAACAGGCATATAGATCAGTGGAACAGAATTGAGATTCCAGAAGCAAAACCTCAATTTCTCAACCAACTCATCTTTGACAAAGCTTCCACCACCTACCACTGGGGAGAGGAGAACCTATTCAGTAAATGGTGCTGGGAAAACTGGCTGACCACATGCAGAAGATTGAAACAGGACCCCTATCTATCCCCATGCACAAAGGTTAACTCCAAATGGATCAGAGATCTAAATGTAAAACCTCAAACCATAAGAACCTTAGAAAAGGAAGGAAATACTCTCATGGAAATCGGAACTGGCATCCAATTCCTGTACAAAACCCAAAACCCACAGGACATAAGAGAGAAGATAGACAAATGGGACCTTATTAAACTGACAAGCTTCTGCAAAGCCAAAGAAACCATCAAGAGAGCAGGGAGACAGCCTACAGACTGGGAAAAAGTATTTGCCAACTCTAGGTCTGACAAAGGCTTAACATCCTGGATCTACAAGGAACTGAAACATACTGAAAAGAAGAAAACAAACAACCCCATTATAAAATGGGCAAAAGATATGAACAGAGACTTCACAAAAGAAGACATCCGAGCAGCCAACAAACACATGAAGAAATGCTCAACCTCACTAATCATCAGGGAGATGCAAATCAAAACCACACTGAGATACCACCTAACTCCAGTCAGAATGGCAATTATCAACAACTCAAAAAATAACAGCTGCTGGAGAGGGTGTGGTGAAAAGGGAACACTTCTACACTGTTGGTGGGAGTGTAAACTAGTGCAACCTCTGTGGAAAGCAGTGTGGAGATCCCTAAAAGCTCTAAAAATTGACCTTCCATATGACCCTGCAATCCCCCTACTGGGAATACACCCTGAAGAACACAAATCACTCTATAAAAAAGATACCTGCACACTTATGTTTATAGCAGCATTGTTCACAATAGCAAGAACCTGGAAACAACCATGTTGCCCTTCAAAAGAGGACTGGATTTAAAAAATGTGGTACATATACACGAAGGAATACTACGCAGCCATCAAAAAGAACAAAATCATGAATTTCGCAGCAACCTGGATGGAACTAGAGTCCATAATACTGAGTGACCTCACACAGAAACAAAAATCCGAGTATCACATGTTCTCACTCATATAATGGACCTTGAACATCCAATGTAATACTATAAGAAAATGACTGACGGTACTGGGAAACTATGGGGGGGAGGGGGATGGGATTAACAGTAGCAAATATCTGTCTGGGGATGGGAAAACACCTCTTATCAACAGGGTGCCTGAATGAAACGTAATTGTACACCTAACCCTCAACTGTACCCCACAAAACCATAATAAAAAATATTGATTAAAAAAAAAAAGAACACAAGTGACCTAGAAGTGAAGACAGGTACAGTTTAAAAGTAACACAATGTGCGTGTTACTACTGACTGAAATTGTATGAATGCACAGTGAAGCTGCAATTTTCCTTTCTGAAAATTCCAAATTGATGTTGCTCTTTCAATAATAGGCTGAGACAGTGATGCTTTAAGGGAGAAGTAGGTGGCAGGACAACAATCCCAAAGTTGAGAACTTAAAAAGTCAACTCTCCTTTTATCTCTCAGATGGTAATAGTGACAAATACAAAGAGATCAACTCATTAAAAATTGTAGTATTTTGTGAGCTGTCCAGGTGTTCTGATGCACAAATGTCTCCAGTTTGGGAGAAATGGTTACTCTATCTGCTGGAAGATTTTCTAGACCAGAGCTTCTTAAACTTTAAACTGTTTGCATATCACCTGAGCTCTTGCAAAATACAGATTCTGATTCAGGAAGTCTAGAGTGCAGTCTGAAAGTCTGTATATTCTAACAAGCTCACAGGTGATGTTGGGGCTTTTGCCATGGGACCACACTCTAGCTAGCAAGATTCTACGCTAAACTTTCAGGACGTGATAAGCTATTCTTTCCTGTTGTTCTACACTCCCCTGTAGTCTGTTTAAAGATATATAGCTAGTGCTGTACTATAGCCAGTAACTGAGATTACCCGGGAAAGTAAAAGTATAAACTATTTCTTAAGCTTAGAATCACCTGAGAAACATAACACAAAAAAACAAAACCAGTGCCCTTGCTTCACATCATATCCATTAAATTCATATTTCTTGAAGTGAAGGGTGTTTTAAAATCAGCTATGTTGTGATATAATTTGCATGTCATACAATTCACTCATTTAAGTGTACAAGGTACACTCAGATTTGTCCAACCATCACCATACTCAGTTTTAGAACATTTTGATGATCTCAGAAAGAAATTCTTTAGCTACTAACCCTCCTACTTCACCTTACACTCAGCCCTAAACAACCACTAATATGCTTTATGTCTCTAGTGATTTGTCCATTTTGGATACATCATAAAAACAGGATGATACACTATGTGGTCTCTTGAGACTGACTTCTTTTACCTAGCATCATGTTTTCAAAATCCTTTCGTGTTGTGATGTAGGAAGTTTAAATTTTTTCCCCAAAGATTTACTAATTTCACCCTAGGCAGCATAGCAAGACATCATCTATACAAAAAACTTAAAACCTAGCCAGACACAGTAGTATGCGCCTGTTGTCTCAGCTATTCAAGAGGCTGAAGCAGAAGGATTACTTGAGCCGGGGAGCTCAAGTCTACAGTGAGCCGTACCCATGCCACTCCACTCCACTTGGGTGACAGAGAGAAAACCTGACGCTGAAAGTGGAAAAAAAAAAAAAAGAATAATGTTTGTCTGTAACACCAACTGATAATAAGCAAACAGGGAAAAAAGAAATGAAAATGTATTATATGCATGTGCACAGGGGTCATACAAAATACTAAAACTCAAAGAAAAGCAAGATGGTTAACACTTTTATACCATCTTGAAATTGCAAAATGAATAAGGGCTCAGGAGCAAGGCAAAACAGTTTATGGGAGTAAGTGAAGAGAAAAGATTTGGCTAGCAAAGGTGGTCTTGTTATATGAATGAAACTTCAGAGATAGCAGCTCTCAAAAAGAATAGATGATAGCTAGTAATACATGTTTCTGTCAGACTTTTTTTTTTTCCTTAATTGAGATAGGGTTTCACTATATTGTCCAGACTAGTCTCAAACTTCTGGGCTCAAGTAATCCTCCTGCCTCGGCCTCGGAGTAGTTGGTTCTACAGGCGCATGCTACCACGACTAACTCTTTCCAACTGTTTTTTTTTTTTTTGATAGCAGGATTTATTGAGAGGACAGAAAAGCTCCCAAAGTGGGAGGGGACCTAGAGGGGTTGCCCTCTTTCCAACTTCTTAAGGAGTCAGACTCTTAATTAATTTTTCCCAGATCTGGACAAAGGGGGCTTCAGAGAAGCCTGTTTGAATCTGTGGTTTACACCCTGTCTGTTAAAGATGGAAGGCCACCCACTAAAAGGCAGCTTTGCAGGATCACTTTCATTTGTTTCCTCTATTTCTTTTTTCTCCTCTTCCTCCCCCTCTTCCTCCTCCTCTTCCTTTTCTTTGTCTCTAAAGCATCTTTCATTCAAATGGCAATCTGGCAGATTTTTTTGGATTGTATTTTGAATCAGGTATTTCAGTGAACTTTTTGAGCAACCCATGTGTTAAGAGGCACAAAGGCTGACTATATATGTTACTATAGTGATTTATCCTGAAGTTTACATCAACTTTTTAAGTTTTTTGTAGGGCTTTAGAAAACACACCGTTTTTAATTTTTCATGATTTTAAGTCAGAAGGGTGAGAGAAACATTGGAAATGTTAGACTGGAGGGTCATAACCATATATAGGAGGGAACTAAAAAGTTAGAATTTAGGCTGGGCTCGGTGGTTCAGTCTGTGATACCGGCACTTTGGGAGGCCAAGGCAAGTGGAGCCCAGCTGGGTTCGAGACCAGCCCAGGCAACTTGGCAAGACCTCGTCTCTACAATAAATCAAAAATTAGCTGGGTGTGGTAGCATGTGCCTATAGTTCCAGCTACTTGGAAGGATGAGGTAGAAGGACTGCCGGAGCTCAGCAGGTCAACGCTGGGGTGGCCGTGAGCATGCTGCTGCACTCCAGCCTGGGTGATGGAGTGAGACCCCAACTCAAAAAAAAAAAGAATTTAGTCCAGAGTTTAGGTAAATAATAAAAATTCAGAAAAAATGAACAGGACTAGAATCTAATAACAAATGTACTATAGTTTTCTTTTGAAACAATTATTTTCTCTCTTCAGTCCTCCATTTCTACCAAAGATAAACCATAACAGGACCAATTTATTTGCAATACAAATTTTAGTCTTGTACTTGGCATAAAGTGTAGGAAGAATAGTGGTTGGACATATAAGCCCTTTTAAAGTTGGCTTTGCTGAAGCATTTTCATAAAGAATCGTAGATTAGACTTCTAAAAGCCTCTCAAGGTTATGAAGCCAAACAAAGATTCACCATCACATTTTAACTATAATATTTATGTGAATTAGATGATTTATTCTCGCCTTGAAGTCCTCAAGATTCCTGAAGTTCCTTGGCCTGCAGAAGACATTCTTTACTTACCACAAGTGAGGAACTCTGAAAAGAAAATGTGTATAAATGGTACCAGGCCAGTCTTTGTCTGTCTATTGGCTTTTTTAAAGTCATCCCTAATTCTCAAAGCATTCTGGGCATATTTAAAAATATGACATTCCAATTAAAACCTTGGTGAAATAACTTGTGTAAACAATGTGTCTTGTTACCAAAAAGACCAGATTCTTATTGGACTTATGCAAATAACTTTATTGCCATAAAATAAAAATACTCATGAATAGTTTCTGAATTCTGGAGAAATCAGATAGAAGGAAAGTTAAATATGTCAATCTTGCTCTTAAAAGTATACTTCACTAAATTGCTGTAAGTTCAAAATAGCTTGAGAAAAAAGGTTTTTGACTTTTGAAAGGAAAACATATAAAGAATCATCAATGTTTCAGATTTAAAAGTCTCAAAATTATTTTAGTCTGTCATCAATCCCATGTACTTCTTGTTCTGAATAATGTTGGGTTAGCAATCTTTACGAAGCCATCTGTGTTTTCTATTGAGAATTTTGGAATTTTTTTTTAACCTCATCCAATGGTATGAGCTCCAAAGTTGTCAGAAACCTGTATTTAATATTACTTGTCAGAGTTTTTACCATAAATTTTTTTGAAGAATGAGTAAATTTTGGGCTGTAGTTTATTGCAAACCAGTTTTTGAAAATCAGAGTAAAACAATAATTGCCTGTGGATGACAAAAGACCTAAAATAGTCATGGTTAAAGACACAGTTGACAAAGAAATGTGGTTATTTTCTGTGGTCTCCAATAATTTAATATAGCAATCTTAATTATGTCTGATAACATATACCAATAAATAGATTTTTAAGTATCTTATACAATTTTGGAACATACTTTAATAAACATTATTAACACATATCATTAATAAAATAACAATTAGTGACACATACAAATATAACTCAAAGGTTAAACATGATTTCTTATTTGAAAATGTCTTTTATATAATTTTTTTTGAGTCATGAGCCCACTCTGTCACTCAAGCTGGAGTGCCCTGGCATGATCACAGGTCACATCAGCACCGACCTCTTGGGCTCATGTGATTTTTCCACTTCAGTCATCCAAGTAGCTAGGACTACAGGTGTGCACTACCACAGCTGGCAAATTTATTTTTTTATTGTAGAAATGAGGACTCGCTTTGTTGCCCAGGCTGGTCTTGAGCTCCTAAACGCAAGCTGTTCCCTGCCTTAACCTTACCAAGTTCTGTAATTACAGGCATGAGTCACTATACCAGACCTCTTTTATATAATTTAACATATCAAGTAATTGTAATAAGTATCTCTTGGACTTCCAGCATCTGTTTTTGAAATGCCCAAAAGTTAGTTCAAGGCCAAAGAGATTTTCTTTTTAAAAAATTTATATAGAGATAGGATCTTGCTATATTGTCCAGGTGGATATTCTTCATGGCCTTAAGCAATCTTCCTGCCTCAGCCTTCCAAAGTACTAGGATTACAGATATGAGTTATCATCCCTGGCTAGGTTAAAATATTTAATTTTAGAATCTGAAATATGATTTTGGGAAACCTATCAAATATCAAAAGTTCAATAATAGGATCACACATCACTGTAAAATAATAGTCATTCATTTAACCAAAGTGATAATTAAAATAAAAACAAAACAAAATAAAAAACAACAAAAACTTTACTTTTTGATAGGGAGGAGACTCAGTTTTCTAAACAACCAAAAGACCTAATAAAGACAGCATGAGGCAAACTCTCTCTCTCGACTGTTTACTCAAAGGGTGAACAAAAATCTTTTACTATTTTTTAAATTACTATCACATGAAAATCTTATTTAAAAGAGAAAACAAAATTTGACATTTGTATTAGTGTATATTATTACTAAAGTTAATTTTAAAAAACTCTATAAACAAATTAATACAATCTCAGTCAGCTATGAACACACATAGTTTTTATAAACCTTTTATAATCTTTTACAATTTTTTCATTGTCTTTCCCTAATTTTTATGTATGTTTAATCTTATCTATCATTTTTATTACTATGATTTAAAACAACTCCTTTATATAATTTAGACAATTTTTTTCAAAAAAAAACTACATTTTTTGTCTTATTTATATGCTACCTTATAAAAAAGCACTTCTTACATTTTTGTATACTTTGTATTAGGACCATTTTCTCTATATCTAGTGTTTTAATTACACATATTAACTCTAGTGTTAACTCTTAGTAATGATAGTTTCTAGTAAAAAACCCAGGAAAGGACGTTGGGAAGATGGCAGTCAAGCCAGTTGGACTATGCAAGTTCCCATGTGAGTGAGTGAGTATATGGAAAATTTTGTGTACATGCTGGTGAGTGAGTGGGCGTGTGAGTGGCTGACTGAAGGTTAGGGAGCTGGTGACCAGGGCTCTCTTGGTGCAGAGACTGGTGCCACCATGGTTGGGCTTGGACCCTAGCAACTCCCGGGATACAGAAACTGAGTGCCATTTTCTTTTTCTTTTTCTTTTTTTAATCAAAAAACCCACCCTGGGAAGAAAATGCTGGGAGAGACTGTCTAAGCGGGGGCTCGTGAGCAGGTGGCTAGGCCCCTGGTGCAACAGCTGGTGCTGCAGCTTCTCTACTTCATCCTGGCTCCTCCCAGGTCACAGAAGCTGAGCGCTATTTTTTTTTTAATGGACAGAAATTTTCCTGTGAAAAAGTGGTGGGGAGAAAATATTGCTCTAGGCTCTCCCTCACCGTTGAAGCAGGAGAGAGACTGCTGGCTCCTGGCTTTGTCTCACCACTTCAGTGTCTGACAGGGTGCTGGCAGCAGGGGCTGCAGAGGGAGTCCAGAGGCAAGGTTCCATGGAAGAAGAAAAGGGAGGCACCCCACCACCATCTGAAGGCAAGGCAGGAAAGTGCTCCGATTTGCTCACCACAGAGCAACAGACCCGATCTCTGTGACTGGTGGATCAACTACTCAGGGATTGATCATGGCCCAGAGGGAATGTCCTGAGAGCACAAACTTCAGAGGAACCTGACGAATACTGCGTTCCAGGCGCCCCACCCCCTACCCTGATCCAGCCAGGATGAAGGGTATAGCCAGAAAAGGATGAGGAAGAACTCCAAAGAGATCAGTGGTGAGTCCAGGGCTGACCAAAACACCCTCCTCCCCAGCAATCCTCTGAATGTCAGACTTACACAGCTGGGCCACAACTGAGAAGGACAAACCCAGGTGGAGCCTGGTCATCAGTTGCAATAGGAGAACTCCATTCCAGGATAGGCCTGACTTGGGCACCCCGGTGAGAGTACATACCTGGGGAAGAGACAATCCCACACTTTCCCACCAGAGGAGATCTCCCTGACCATATGAGAGTGGGAAGGGAGGGGAGGACTGCCACCCCACCCACCTCCACTGACCCCCCACCTCCTTCCTGCTTCTGACCCAGAGGAAAGAGTGAAAGAGGTGGCTCTGCAGGAGAGACCTGATTAGAGGAATAATTATGGAGCCTGCCACAAGAGGGCAGGTTCTTTTTTCTAATTATTTTTTAATTTTTAAATTTTTTTTGACTATTTGTTAGTTCATCTATTTTTAAAATATTTTTCCTTTGTGCATGAATGTGTATGTGAGGGTTTGATCTGCATCCCCCCCCATTTTTTTCTTTTCTTTTTCTGTGTCTTTCTTCTTTAATTTGCCATTTTCTGTTTATGTGTCTATGTGAATGAGTCAGTGTTCAACTTTCAATTTTGTTGTTGGTTTTTGCTCTTTTGTTCTTCTGGGGTTTTTCTGTTTTCATTTTTTATAGTTCAAGGTGTGTGTCAATATATGTGTGAGGTTTCAACCTGAATTCCATTTTTTTCCTCCTCCTGTCTTTCTGTTTTTCTTCTCTATTCACTTTGTGCTAGGCGTGTGTGTGTGTTTAGTTTACTTGGTTTTTTTGTTGCTGTTGTTTGTTTTGTTTCACTTTGTTGTTATTCCAGTTTGTTGTGGGGTGTGTGTATACGTCTGTGTATATGTGTTCAATTGCTTTTGCACTGGTTTCTGCTTTGTATCATCATATAGAGTGGTGGTGGGGAGTAGGTCTCAAGGAACACATACCACAATAAATGAACATTGTAATTTGCAAGTACTTTCTGATTCCCAGAGCCCCATCCCCTACTTTATTTGAATTTCAAAAACTACAAGAGACAACAAAGCTACCCATCCACCATCCTATTTCAAAATAGAACAAATCCAGAGACCAGATCAGGAAAGATAGAGGACTGAGCAAACATCAGAATTGAAAGCCTCTCCCAATGACAGTGAATAACAGACCTAAAGAGAAAAACAAGAGATCTGTCACAAATGAGGAAAAAAAAAACAAAGGAAGACCTCAGGCAATTTCAACTGTACCAAAGACAAAGCTCTTGAAATATCAGATTGGTGCCCAAACAATGGACGTCACCAACGACTGGCCCCAGAATATGACAGAAATTAGGGAATGGAGGGAAAGAGTCAATAAGACTCAAGAAAGACAAGATGCAACACTAAAAGAACTTGAAACAGAGATTTTGGCAATAAAAAATTTCATCCAAGAAATAAATAACAAGATGACAAGCATGGAAAGTCAAATTAATCTAGCTGAAGAAAGAATCTCAGAACTTGAAGACCAGAACATGGAATTAACCCGATCAGTAAAAAAACATAGAAAGAAGTCTCAGAAAGTAAGAACAAAGTCTATAAGAGATGTGCGATTTTATCAAAAGGTTGAACATATGCCTGATTAGTAATCCAGAAGAAGAAAGAGAAATGGAGATCAACTTGGAGCAAGTATTCCAGGAGGTAATCCAAGAAAACTTTCCCTATCTCACCAGAGATGTGACTAGCCAAGCACAAGAGATACAGAGAACCCCCACAAGACATCAAATGAGAAGACCAACCCCTAATAACATAGTAATTCACCTACACAAAGTAGACACAAAAGAAAAAATCCTAAAAGTAGCAAGAGAGAAAGGTTAGACTACCTACTGGGGAAAACCAATCAGAATAGCAGCAGTCCTATCAGCAGAAACACTACAAGCAAGAAGGGATTGGAGCCCTATATTCAAAGTCCTCAAAGATAAACAATTTCAACCAAGAATTTTCTATCCAGCCAAGCTCAGCTTCATCAGTGATGGAGAATTAAAATCCTTCCCAGACATCCAATCCTTAAGAGATTATGCAGCTTCCAGACCAGCTTTACGGAGACACTTAAAAAGCACAGAAGAAAGACAAAAAAAGAATGACCACACACTTCCCAATAGAACAGCAGAACACAGAAGCAACAGAGAATAGAGTGCACCAAGAAACTTAAAAACACACATATACATCAACCCCAAAGCCAAAAAAAAAAAAACACACAAGCAAACAAAGAAAAAACTTTGTAAGAACCTCATGACAGCGATAAACAATCACATTTCAATAATCAGCCTGAATGTGAATGGACTAAACGCACCACTGAAAAGACACAGAATGGCAAACTGGATTAAAAAACCATGACCCAATTATTTGCTGCATCCAGTAGACTCATCTCACTACAATGGATGCACAAAGACTCAAAGTTAAAGGATGAGAAATGAGTTTCCAGGCAAATGGATCACAAAATAAGGAAGAAGTTGTAATCTTAATATCAGACAAAACAACCTTTAAGCTATCAAAAATTTTAAAAGATGCAAAAGGACACACATAATGATAAAAGATTCAATCCATCAAGAACTATCCATCCTAAACATATATGCACCTACCACAGGAACACCAGCATTTATAAAGCAACTACTAAGTCAATTTTAAAAAGATATTGACTCTAACACTATTATAGCAGGGGACTTGAATACCCAACTAGCAGCCCTAGATAGATTATTGAGGTCAAAAATCAACAAGGAGATCCAGAACCTAAACTTGACACTCAACCAAATGGACTTAATAGATACCTACAGATTATTCCACCCAACAACCACAGAATATACATTCTACTCATCACTGCATAAAATGTACTCCCAGATCAATCACATCCTTGGCCATAAATCAAGCATAAACAAATTCCATAAGGTTGAAATCTTGTCATGCACATTCTCAGAGCACAATGGAATAAAAATAAACATCAGTGCCAACAACATTTCCCCAAAGCCCACAAAGACATGGACACTAAACAGCATGATGTTGAACAACTACTGGGTCAACCCTGAAATCAAAGCAGTAATTAAAAGATTCCTGGAAACAAACGAAAATGCAGAAACATCTTACCAAAACCTCTGGGATGCCATGAAAACAGTTCTAAGAGGGGAATTTATATCTGTATGAGCACACATCAAGAAAACAGAATGATCACAAGTGGAGAGCCTAACAAATCATCTAAGGGAGTTGGAAAGAGAAGACCACCAAAACCCCAACTTTAGCAGAAGAATCCAAACCACAAAAATAAGAGCCCAAATACAGGCTATAGAAGACAAAAATACCATAGAAAACATCAACAAAACAAAAAGTTTGTTCTTTGAAAGAGTTAAAAAGATTGATGGACCCCCCCCAAGCCAGAAAATGCAAGAAAAAGTGAGAAAAAGCCCAAATAAGCATAATCAGAAATACAAAAGATCAAATCACAGCTGACCCTGAAGAAATACAAAATTATCAGAAGAAATACAAAATTATCAGAGATTACTATGTACACCTATTTGGAAAGAAACTTGATAACCTAAATGAAATGGAGGACTTTCTGACATCACACAACCTCCCCAGGTTGAAACAAGGAGACATTGAGACACTAAATAGGCAAATAACAACCCGAAATTGACTCTGTCATATGAAAACTACCTACAAAAAAAAGCTCTGGGCTGGATGAATTCTACAAAATGTACAAGGAAGAGCTGATTCCACTTTTACTGAAAGTATTCAAGGCAATTGAGAAAGATGGGATTCTCCCCAATTCATTGTAGGAAGCTAACATCATGCTAATACCCAAACAGGGTAAAGATCTAACAAAAAAAGAGAACTACAGGTAAATATCTCTTATGAACATAGGCGCAAAAATCCTCTATAAGGTTCTAGCAAATCGGATCCGAAAACACATCTCAAAAATCATCCACCACGACCAAGTAGGTTTCATCTCCAGGATGCAGGGTTGGTTCAACATTCACAAGACCATAAATATAATTTAATACATCAACAGATGTAAAAAAAAAAAAAAAAAAAAAAACCACATGATTATCTCATTGCTTGCAGAAAAAGATTTTGATTAATCTCGCATCCCTTCTGGATAAAAACCCTCAAACACCTAGGTATAGAAGGAACATTCCTCAAAATAGTAAGTGACATCTACAATAAACCCTCAGCTAATATATTGCTAAATGAACAGAAACTAGAAACATTTCCCCTGAAAACTGGAATAAGACAAGGCTGCCCACTCTTACCCCTCTAGTTCAACATGTGTAGGAAGTCCTAGCTAAGGCAATTAGACAAGAGAAGGAAATCAAGTGTATCCAAACAGGAAAAGAGGAAGTCAAGTTATCCCTCTTTGCTAAGGATATGATCCTATTCCTTGAAACTCCAAGACAATCTGTCAAAAACCTATTTGCACTGATAAAGAACTTTGGCAAAGTCTCAGAGTACAAAATAAATGTGCAAAAGACAGTTGCATTCCTATGCACCAACAATAAGCGGGCAGAGACGCAAATAAAAAGCACAATCCCATTCACAATAGCCACAAAAATTAAAAAAAAAAAATAATGAAATACCTCGGCATCTTCTTAACCAGAGTAGTAAAAGATCTTTACAATGAGAACTACAAAACATTGCTCAAAGAAATCCAAGAAGACACAAACAAATGGAAAAATATTCCATGCTCATGGATAGGAAGAATCAACATTGTTAAAATGTCCATCCTACCGAAGGCAATCTACAGATTCAACGCAATACCCATTAAGTTACCAGCATCATTCTTCTCAGACCTGGAAATGACAATACAGAAATTCATATGGGAACATAAACAACTACAAATAGCCAAAACAATCCTTAGCAAAAGAAACAAAACAGGAAGTATCCTGCTTCCAGACTTCCAACTTTACTATAAGGCTACAGTAATCAAAACAGCCTGGTATTGGTACAAAATAGGCGCATAGAACAATGGAACAGAATAGAGATTCTGGAAGCAAAGCCTCAATTTCTCAAGCAATTCATCTTTGACAAAGCCTCCAACAACAACCGCTGGGGAGAGGGGAGCTTATTCAGTAAATGGTGCTGGGAAGACTGGCTGACCACACGCAGAAGATTGAAACAGGACCCCTACCTATCACCATACACAAAAATTAACTCTAAATGGATCAAAGACTTAAATGTAAAACTTCAACTACAAGAATTTTAGAAAACGCAGGAGACACCCTTATGGAAATTGGAACTGGCAACCAGTTCCTATTCAGAACCCTAAATGCCCATACCTTAAGAAATAAGATAGACAAGTGGGAGCTCATCAAACTAATGAGCTTTGGCAAAGCAAAAGAAACCATCAAGAAAGCAGGAATACAGCCCACAGAATGGGAAAAAATATTTGCCAACCGTATATCTGGCAAAGGTCTAACATCTAGGATGCACAAGGAGCTCAAAATTGCCAAAAGGAAAAGAACAAGCAGCCCCATTAAAAAGTGGGCTAAAGACATGAATAGACACTTCTCAAAAGAAGATATACGGGCAGGCAACAGACACATGAAAAAGTGTTCAGCCTCATCATCAGAGAAATGCAAATCAAAACCACATTGAGATACCACCTAATCCCAGTGAGAATGCCATCATTAATAAAACAGCAACAACATATGCTGGTGAGTATGTGAAGCAAAGGGAACACTTCTACACTGCTGTGGGAATGCAAACTAGTGCAACCTCTTTGGAAAACAATGTGGCAATTTCTGAAAGAACTAGAAATTGACCTTCCATATGACCCCGCAATTCCCCTATTGGGAATATACCCAGAGGAACTCAAATCATTCTACTAAAAGATACCTGCACATGTATGTTTGGTGCAGCTCTTTTCACAATAGCAAAAACATGGAATCAACCATGTTGCCCATAGAAACTAGACTGGATTAAAAAAAATGTGGTACATATACATGATGGAATATTATGCAGCCATAAAGAAGGACAAGCATATAGACTTTGCAGCAACTTGGATGGATTTAGAGTTGATCATACTCAGTGATTTATCACAGAAACAAAGAACAGAGTACCATATGTTCTCACTCATAAGTGGACCTTGAACAATTATAATACTTAAGAAAGGGATTGGCAGTAGTGGGAAACTGTCAGGAAAGGGCGGGTTGGATTGGCAGTTGAGGGAAGCTGCTAGAGGAGGGAGGGGCATACCTCATCAATGAGGGACCTGCATAATCAACATTTGTATACCTAATCCTGAATTGTACCCCACATTTTTATAATAAAAATAGAAAAAAAAACCCAGGAAGTAAGTAATTTTATTCGGTAAATATCAGGTGTTGTGCCCAGGACAGAGGACATAGCTGTAAAAACAATGCCTGAGAGATCCAACCCCATCTCGCGTTGCCAGAAGGCACTGCGGGACCAGGGAGGACAGGACTATATTGGATTTAGCTGTGCCCTGCAACTGGTGGTCAAGGTGCTGTGAACACACCTTTTCATGCCTCAACATGGTCACCTGTCTACAACCCAGAATTGAAAGACTCAAAGCCAAAGACGTAAGCTCACAGACAAATCAAGCTGGTATCAAAAATACCACAGAAGCAATAATGCTATGACCCAAAACACCCTTCATAACCGACATAAATTAGTCTGACCAGCAGACCCAGGCAAAGGGTCTAGAAATTGAAGATAATTTTATTTTACCAATAATATAAAAACTAGTTTTATTTACTGAAGTTTATTAAAGTCATATGAAGTTGCAAAGCATTTGGATGTATTTGCTTAATTTACGAAGTACTAATTTCTTTATAAGTCAATTTGGAAGCATGCAGACAAATATAGAAACAGACATGTACACATGTATACATAAAAATACAAAGATAAAGATTTGAGAACTTTGATTTCAAAATTTTAGCCATGAGACAAGTAAAACTGTTAGTATAAATAACTGTGCCTCTGTAAATGGCATGGTTCCAACTTTATCTGTCCTACAGGGCTGAACCCCTTACCAAATTCTAGAGAAATAGACTAAATTTGCATCTCAAAGCACAGAGAATTTAAGTGTTTTTGTATTGTTTTGTTCTGTCTTTGTTTTTGTAAGAAGGAATTGGATGTGGTAGAGGAAGATTAAAAATGAATGCTGAGATTACACAAAATTATAGAAATTTACTATAGAAGTTACAGGAAATGTACAGATTAGCAAGGAAAAATTTAGGAAATTTTTCAAAATAACCAGCTGAGTGGCAGGAAATCATATTTTGGAGAGAAAACTAGTAAGATAGGTGGATTTTAATTGAATCAATGAGCTCAGGGCAGAGCTCATTAATAAATAGGACCAACAGAGCATTTTCAGTTTTTAGACCTAATACTTACATAAGTAAAAAAAGCAGGCATATATGGAAGGCAGACATCTAGATCCCCAGAAATAAGGATCTCATGTTTACAGTGAATCTTAGGTCCCCAGTAAGAGGAAACACCATGAGACTGGGCTGTGTAACAATTCCACAGTTTACCTTGCTGTAAGGCAACCCATTGTCAATCATTCCATCCCCAGTGGAAGTCTTATTCTTTGATGACAAGTGTTTCCATAGCTTCCAAGTATGTAATTCTTGCTTGTTTTGTTTAAACACACAAAAAAATGAGTAGCCACCTACAGTAATAAGCATTGTCTGCATCCACTGTCAGCCACCATCAAAACTATAGATTTGTCAGGAACTTGTCAGTCATCATATTCCTAAAAGCAAGTGTTCTCACTGTACAAAGTTATCCCTGGTACCATCAAATGCCAAAATGATCAGAGAATTCAATATGAAAGACAGCATATAGCATGAGGTAGGGATTCAACTTCCTTTTTTGCAGGTGCCTATCTAGTTTTTCCAGTGTCATTTGTTGAAAATACCAACCTTTTCTTCATTGAATAGTGTTGACATACTTGTAAAAACATTAGTTAACCATAGACACAAGGGTTTATTGCAACTCTCATAATTCTGTTTCATTGATTAACCCTTAGGCCAGTACCACACTCTCTTGTTTTGAAATTGAGAAGTCACCAACTTTATTCTTTTTTGTCAAGATTGTTTTGGTTATTCTGGGTTCCTTGAAAATTCCACATGAATCTTAGATTTATTTACCTTGTCAATCTTTACACATAATTCAGCTAGGATTCTGATAGGAATTATGTTGACACTTTAGATCAATTTGAAAAGTATTGTGATTCTAACAATATTCAATTTTCTAATCCACAAACAGGGGATGTTTTCTCATTTATTTATCGTCTCTAATTTTTCAACAGTGTTTTGTAGTTTTTGGAGTATTACCCTTATATTTGTTTTGTTAAATTGATGTCTAACTATTTCATTATTTTTAATGGATTATAAATAAAATTGATTTCTTAATTTTATTTTCAGATTTCCACAATTAATTTTTTATACTACAGCCTTGCTACACTCATGTATTAGTTCTAATAGCGTTTAAAATTATTAGAATTTTCTATATACAAGATGATGTTATATGCAAATAGAGGTAGTTTTCCTTTTCAATCTGCCTGACTTTTACTTATTTTTGTTGCCTAATTGCCCTTGCTAGAACCCTCAGTATTGTGTTAAATGCAAGTGGCAAAAATAGACATCTTGGGTTTTTTTCCTACTCTTAGAGGGAAAGCATCTAGTCATTCACAACTAAGTTTGATGTAAACTATGGTTTTTGTTGATGTCTTTTATCAGACTGAAAAAGTTTTTTTGGTTTTTTTGTAGTTTTTTTTAGTTTTTTGAATGTTCTTATTACATAAAGTGTTAGATTTTTTAATTTATCCTATAGTTTTGTCCTTTATTATATTTATATGACATACTACATTAGTTGACTTTTTGGATGATAAATTAACCTTGAATTCCAGGGATAAATCCCACCTGATTATGTTTTACAATTATTTTTATATGTTGCTAGATGTGGTTAGCTATTATTTTGTTGAAGAATGTTCCATTCATATTCATAAAATATATTGGTCTGTACTTTTCTTGTTGGTATCTGATTTTGTTGTTAATATAATAGTGGTTTTATAGCATAAGTTGAGAAATAGTCCTTCCTCTGGTGTATTTTGGAAGAATTTTTTTTAGTGTTTTTAATTTTGCTTTAAACGTTTGGTAGAGTTTACCAGTAAAAATATCTGGACGTGAACTTTTCTTTGTGGGTATTTTGTTGTTGTTGTTTGTTTTTCTACACGTTTTATCTTTTTACTTGTTCCAGGCCTATTAAAATTTTCTAGTTGTCTATTTTAATAATTATGTCTTTCTAAGGATTTATTCATTTTATCTAACTTATCTAATTTATCAGCATACAAATATTCATAATATTCATAATATATTCATAATAATAAAATACTTTATATTTCTGGAAGATTAGTAATAATGTATTCTCTTTCATTTCTAATTCTAGCAATTTGAGTCTTCTTTTTCCTTTGTCAGTCTAGCTAAAGGTTTGCTTATTTTTCAAAAGCTTTTCAAAAGACTAAGTTTTGACTTTCTTGATTTTATGTATTGACTTTCTATTATTAATCTCGTTAATTTTCTCTGTAACATTTATTATTTTATTCTTTCTACTTGCTTTAAGTTTAGCTTACTTTTTTTTCTGTTTCTGTGAGGTGGAAGGTTAGGTTATTTACTTTTAATCTTTTAATTTTTATTTCGAGTTAGGGTCTCACTCTCTTTCCCAGGTTGGAGAACAGAGGCATAATCATGGCTCACCACAGCCTTGACCTTCTGGGCTCAAGTGATCTTCTGTTTGAGTCCCCCAAGTAGCTGGGACTAAAAGTGTGCACCAGAGGAATTTCCGGCAAGATGGTGAAGGGACAGGTCAGACTGTGGGAGTTTCTGCAAAAATGAGTGTCCATAAAGATTCTGCATGAGTGGGTGTGTGCCAGTGAGTGAGTGAAAGTTGTCTGAGGGGAGACTTGGGCTCAGGCACTGGGGGCTCTCCTCCAGAGGTGACTGCAACCCCTCACCACCCGGAGATTGGAGCCACCCTCGTGCAGGATCATCTGCTGTTCCTGCAGGATCATCTGCTGTTCCTGCGAATACAGCTGATCCTCATCACCTAGAGCCCAGCCCACACCATCAACTGTGACAGCAAAGTGCCTGGAGCCATGGATCGATGGAGACAGAAGATCAGGGAGCACTGAAGAGGAGCCCCACCACATGAGAAATGCTAGCCAGAGCCATTTTCTCTGTCCTGGGACCAGACAGAAACCTGCATTGCCCGGTTCAGCTCCACACAGCCTCCAACCTGTGACCTAGAGGTAATCTCATCAAACTCAGAGACACAGACACCCTTCCCCCATGCTGGAACAGGCACAGACACATCATATCTGGGTGAGAGACTTGACAGCAGCAGGCCAAGTGAGTCCAGATCTGATCCACACTCCTCCCATAATAGTCTGAAGGGCATCTGACCCATGCTGAGAGCAATCCTATCAGGCTATGCTGAGAGCAAAGGGGAGGAGCTGGAGACCAGAGCTGAAAAGAATTTGAAGTTACAGGAACTGCCTCTGAGCAAGTTTTGGTTTTTGTTGCTTTTGTTTGTTCTGCTTGGGTTTATTTTGTTGTTGTTGTTGCTATTGTTAGTCTGTTTTTTGTTTTGGTTTTGTGGGTTTTTTTTTTTTTCTTTTCCTCTTCTCGCTTTCTTTCTGTTTTTGATTATGTTTTCATACTTGCTTTGTTTCTGTTATTTTATTTTTGTTTTTTTAGACTTCCTGTTTGTGTATGGGTATTTTTAAGGGAGAGTGTATCAATAGGGGTTTTTTGTCACTTTATGTGTTTATATGATTGCCTTTTTTTTTTAATGTTTTCTGTCTTAGTTTGTGTCCATTTTCATTTGTCAGTTGGCACACCTGTCTGTTTTCCCTCTTATTCTTGTCTCTCTCCACCTTCTTCTTGTCCCCCTCCTTCCTTTTTAAATTCTTTTCCTTTTTCTTACCTCATTTTGTTTTCAGGAGGCAAATCTATACCCCCACTGCATGGACAGATTGTAAGGCAGTGGGAAGTGCATTCCAGGGGGCCCACACACCTGTCAGTGGATACTGGGATCTGCAGATAGTTTCTGAATCATAGCTCCCCCCCTAAATTTAACCTCAAAACTATAAAAAAGTACAGCCCCTACCCACAGTCCAGTTTCAGAATTGAACAAAGCCAAAGGATCCACATAGGGAAGACTAGGAGAGTAAACAAACTGAAGTAAAACTACCCCCCATCCCTGAACAACAGAAATAAAGGAGAAGTTAAAAAAATGGGGGGATATCTACACAAATGAAGAAAAATATGGGTCTCACATAGACTTCTGGGAGGTCAGACACTGAGAATACAGGCTTTGGAACACAAACAATGAAGATCCCGCAGAATGACTGATCTCAAACCACAAACACATTAATAGAGATATCAACACATTAATAGAGACAATAAATATAATTGAGGAGAGACAAGAGGAAAGAATGAAGGAGTTGATAACTGAGATAGCAGCAATAAAGAATATAATGAATGGAATAAATAACAAACTGATAAACATGGAAAGCAGACTTAGTCAAGCACAAGAAAGAATCTCAGGACTTGAGGACTACAATATGGAACAAACCAAACTGTTAAAAACATAAAAAAGAAGCTTAAAAAGACAAACAAAACCTTCAAGTGATGAACAATTACTTCAAGAGGCCAAACCTAAGATTGATTGGAATTCCTGAGGCAGATAGGCAGAGACTACCCTTGAACAAATATTCCATGAAATTATCCAAGAAAATTTGCCTCATCTCATCAGTGACACAAACATTCAAACACAAGAGATTTAGAGAACCCCTGCAAGACAACAAATGAGAAGACCAACTCCCAGACCCCTAGTAATTTGCCTACACAAAGTAGGTATAAAAGAAAAATTGTAAAGGCAGCATGAAAAAAGGTCAGACTACCTATTGGGGAAGACCAATTAGAATAGTAGCAGACTTATCTACAGAAACACTTCAGACCAGGAGAGCTTGGTGCCCAATCTTCAAAGTTCTCAAAGGTAAACAATTTCAACTAAGAATTACCTACTCAGCTAAGCCCAGCTTCATCAGTAATGGAGAATTAAGATCTTTCCCAGACATTCAATCCCTAAGAGCTTATGCTGCCTCCAGACCAATTCTACAAGAAACACTTAAGGAAGGATTAAACACAGAAAGGAAAAAAAGAACAACAATGCCCTTCACAAGAATGAAGGAAAAAGACTGAAAACACACATGAATCAACCCAAAAATCAAAAGAAAGACAAAAACAGCAGCAACAACAACAAATGCCATAAGAACATCATGACCAAGATAAACTCTCACAACTCATTAATTAGCATGAATGTGAATGGACTAAATGTACCATTGAAAAGACACAGGATGGCAAAGTGGATAAAATATCATGAGGCAACAACATATTGTCTCCAAGAGATTCATCTCACCAGAAAGGACACAGACTCAAAGTAAGAGGGTAGGAAACAAAATTTCAGGTGAACGGAACACAAAAGAAAGCAGGAGTTACAGTCTTAATATCAGACAAAATATGCTTTAAGCTATCAAAAATTTAAAAAGATATGAAGGGTCACTACATAATGATAAAAGTTTCAAACCATCAACAAGAAATATCCATCCTAAATATATATGCACCCAACATAGGAGCACCAACTTTCATAAAGCAGCTTCTAGGTAAACAAAAAAAGATATTGACTCAAACACTATCATAACTGGGGACTTAAATGCCTCACTCACAACCCTAGACAGATCATCAAGACAAAAAATCAATAAGGAGATTCAGAACCTCAAATTGACGCTTGACCAATTGGACTTAATTGATACCTACAGAATATTCCACCCAACAACCACGGAATATACATTCTACTCATCACCATATGGGATATATTCTAAGACTGACAACATCCTCGGTCATAAATCAAGCATAAACAAATTCCATAAGATTGAAATCCTGCCATGCACATTCTCAGACCACAGTGGAGTCAAAATAAATATCAACACCAACAAAATTCCCCCAAAACTCGCAAAGACATGGACACTAAGCAGCAGGATGCTAAACAACTCCTGGGTCAACATGAAAAATCAAAACAGAGATTAAAAGATACCTGAAAACAAATGAAAATCAAGAAACATCTTACCAAAATCTCTGGGATGCCATGAAAATTGTACTAAGAGGGGACTTCATATCTCTATGAACACACATGAAGAAAATGGAAACATCGCAAGTTAACAGCCTAACAAACCACCTAAGGAAGCTGGAACAGCAAGACTACCAAAACTCTAATTTCAGCAGAAGAATCCAGATCACCAAAATGAAAGCCCAAATTCAGACCACAGAAGACAAAAAGATAATACAAAAAAACAACGAAACAAAAAGCTTGTTCTTTGAAAGTATAAACAAGATTGATGGACCCCTAGCTAGACTGACCGGGAAAAAGTCCAAATAAACACAATCAGAAATGTGAAATATCAAGTCACAATGACCTCAAAGAAATACCAAAGATTATTAGAGACTACTATTACACTTGTAACTCAAAAATCTAAATGAAATGGAAGACTTTCTTATATCACACAACCTCCCCAGGTTGAAACAAGAAGAAATTGAGACCCTAAATAGACCAATAACAATCCAGGAAATTGACTACATCATAAGATAAATACCTACAAAAAAACCCCAAAATAAACAAAAACAAGCAAAAAAACCCAAAAAACCCTGGACCAAATGGCTTTCCAGCAGAATTCTACAAAACATACAAGGAGGAACTGATACCAATTCTATTGAAAGTATTCGTAGCAATTGGGAAAGATGGAACTCTCCCCAAATCATTTTATGAAGCTAACATAGCATTGATACCCAAACCAGGTAAAGATTCAACAAAGAGAGAGAACTACAGGCTAATATCCTTGATGAACATAGATGCTAAAATTCTCAGCAAGATCCTAGCAAACCGGGTCTAACAACACATCTCAAAAATCATCCACCATGACCAAGTAGGCTTCATCCCCAGGATGCAAGTTTGGTTCAACATTCATAAGACCACAAACATAATTAAGTACAACAACAGATATAAAAACAAAAACCACATGATTATATTATTAGATGCAGAAAAAGCTTTTGATAAAATCCAGCACCCTTTCTTGATAAAAAACCCTCAACCATCTAGGCATAGATGGAAATACCTCAATATAGTAAGAGTCATCTATGAGGAACCCACAGCCAGCATACTGTTAAACAGACAGAAATTGGAATCATTTCACCTAAAAACTAGAACAAGATAAGGCAGCCCACTCTCACCCCTCCTTTTCAACATAGTTTTGGATGTCCTTGCTAGAGCAATCAGACTAGAGAAGAAAATCAGGAGTATCCAAATAGGAAAAGAGGAAGTCAAGTTATTCCTCTTTGCAGATGACATGATGCTATACCTCAAAAACCCAACAGAATCTGTCAAAAACCTGCTTGCACTAAGAAAGGACATTGGCAAAGTCACAGAGTATAAAATAATTTTTCAAACGATGGTCGCATTTCTATACACCAATAATAAACAAACAGAAACTCAAATAAAAAGTACAATCCCATTCATAATAGCCACAAAAAAATGAAATACCTTAGTATCATCCTAATCAGTGATGTTAAAGACCTTTACAACAAAAACTATAAAACACTGCTCAAAGAAATCAAAGATTACACAAATAAATGGAAAAATATTTCATACTCATGGATTGGAAGAATCAACATTGTTAGGATGTCCATCCTACCCAAGGCAATCTACATATTTAATGTAATACCCATTAAATTACCCGCAGCATTCTTCTCAGACCGAAACAACAATACAGGAATTCATATGGAAACATAAACCACCAGGAATTGCCAAAACAATCCTCAGAAAAATAAAAAAGCAGGAGGTATCACACTCCCAGGCTTTAAACTTTATTATAAAGCTACAATAATCAAAACATCCTGGTACTGGTATGAGAACAGCCATATAGACCAATGGAACAAGATAAAGATTCCAGAAGCAAAACCTCAATTTCTCAACCAACTCATCTTCAACAAAGCTTCTACCACCAACCACTGAGGAGAGGAGAATCTATTCAGCAAATGTTGCTGGGAAAATTGGCTAACCACTTGCAGAAGATTAAAACAAGACCCCTACCTATCCCCATACACAAAAATCAACTCTAAATGGATCAAAGACCTAAATGTAAAACCTCAAACTACAAGAGCCTAAGAAAATGCAGGAGACACCCTTATGGAAATTGGAACTGACAACCAATTCCTGATCAAAACCACCATGTGCCCAGGTCATAAGAGATAAGGTAGACAAGTGAGACCTCATCAAACTGACTAGCTTCTGGAAAGTAAAAGAAGCCATCAAGAGAGCAGAGAGACAGCCCACAGACTAGGAAAAAATATTTGCCAACTGTATGTCTGACAAAGGCCTAACATCTAGGATCTACAAGGAACTCAAACACGCTGAAATGAAAAAAACAAAAGCCCCATTATAAAGTGGGCAAAAAATATGAATAGACACTTCTCAAAAGAAGACACATGAGCAACCAACAGGTACATGAAAAAATGCTCAACCTCACTAATCATCAAAGAAATGCAAATTAAAACTACACTATTATACCACCTAACTCCAGTCAGGATGACCATCATCAATAACTCAAAAAGCAACAGATGCTGAAGAGGATCCAGGGAAATAAGAACACTTCTACACTGTTGGTGGGGGTGTAAACTAGTACAACCTCTGTGGAAAATAGTGTGGCAATTTCTAAAAGATCTAAAAATCAACCTTCCATATGACCCTGCAATTCTCCTACTGGGAATATACCCGGAAAAACTCAAGTCATTCTATGAAAAAGATATCTCCACACAAATGTTTATCACAGCATTGTTCACGGTAGCAAAAACATGGAACCAACCTTGCTGCCCATTGAAAGAGGACTGGATAAAAAAATTGTGGTACATATACATGATGGAATATTACACAGCTATAAAGAAGGAAAAAATCATAGACTTCACAGCAACCTGGGATAGACTTAGAGTCTAAAATACTGAGTGATCTATCACAGAAACAAAGAACTGAGAATCACATATTCTCAGTCATAAGATTGAGTAGCAGTGGGAAACTGCCGGGGAGTGGGGGATGCGGGATTGGCAATAGTGGGAATCTGCTGGGGGAGGAAGAGTTACACCTCATCAACAAGGGTACCTACATAATTAATATTTGTATACCTAACCCTGAATTGTACCCCACATCTTTAAAATAAAAAATAAAAATAAAAAAACATGGATTTAGGAGAAAAAAAAAGGTGAGCACCACCAGACTTGGCTAATTTTATTTATTTATTTATTTATTTATTTATTTATTTGTTTATTTGTTTATTTATTTATTCATATGAGTCCTGCTATGTTGCCTAAGCCGGTCTCAAATTCTCAGGTTCAAGCTTGCCTTGGCTTCCCAAAGTACCAAGATTTCAGGCATGAGCCACCACACCTGGCCAGTCTATTTATTTTTACAATATGAACATTTGTGGTATAGATTTCCCTCTCAGCACTTCTTTAACAGCATCTCATAAGTTTTAGTATATTGTGTCTTTACTTTTATTCTTCTCAAAGTACTTTCTAATTTCTTTTGGGATATATCTTTGACCCATTGATTATTTAGGAGTGTGCAGTTTGAATTTTATATATTTGTGAGTTTCTCAAATTCATTTCTGCTATTTATCTCTAATTTCATTCTATTGTGACTAAAGAACATATTTTATATTTTCTATACTTTTAAATTAATTGAGGCTTGTTTTATGGCCCAGCATACAGTCTGTTCTGAACAATGTTCTATATGCGCTTGAAAAGAACGTATATTCTCTTTTACTTTGTTAGAGTTTTCCATACATGTCTGTTAGATCAAGATGGTTTATAGTGTTGTTCAAGTCTTTTATCACCTGGGGTTGATCTTCTTCCTTGTTGTTCTATCCATTGTTGAACATGGGGCATTGAAGTTTTCAACTGTGATTGTTGAATTGTATATTCTTCCTTTCATTTCTGTCATTTATTAGATACTGTCCCAAGTATCTACAATATGGAGCCAGAGTGGTAAGTCACTCATATTGAGAAAGCATTCACAGGACAGGTTCAGTAAAAACCAGGGACCTAACCTACAGTAGCACTCTACAAGTATTCCTAAAATTTTAGGAATGTGTCATTAGAAATATACAATTTTTTGAAAATTTGAACTATTTTTAAGTACTCTGTCATAAAAGAGTATAATGAAAGCTATACTCCCTCTCCTTCCTTGGGGAGGTGCATCTCCTCTTTCTCGCTCTCTTTTTCTAATTTATCTTTATAAATAAAGTATATTTTCAAAATAAAAATAATTTTTAAAAAGGAAGGAAGAGTGTTTTGTAATTTTCATTGTAAAGGTCTTTCACATCTCTGGTTAGGAAGATGCCAAGGTATTTCATTTTTTTTTTTTGTGGCTATTGTGAATGGAGTTATGTTTTTTATTTGGGTTTCTGTTTGTTTATTATTGGTGTAGAGAAATGCGATTGTCTTTTGTACATTTATTTTGTATCCTGAGACATTGCCAAAGGCCTTTATCAGTGTAAGGAGGTTTTTAACAGATTCTTTTGAGTTTTCAAGGTACACAATCCTATCATCTGCAAAGAGAGATAACTTGACTTTCTCTTTTCCTATTTGGATACCCCTGATTGCCTCCTCTTCTCTGATTGCTCGAGCCAGGACTTCCAATACTATGTTGAACAGGAGGGGTGAGAGTGGGCATCCTTGTCTTGTTCCAGTTTTCAGGGGAAATGGTTTCAATTTTTGTCCATTTAGGAGTATGCTGGCTGTGGGTTTCTCGTAGATGGCTTTTACTATTTTGAGGTATGTTCCCCATATGCCTAGATGTTCAAGGGTTTTTATCAAGAAAGAGTGCTGGATTTTATCAAAAGCTTTTTCTGCATCTAATGATATAATCATGTGGTTTTTGTTTTGACATCTGTTGATGTATTTAATTACATTTATGGTTTTACGAATGTTGAACCAGCCTTGCATCCCAGGAATGAAGCCTACTTGGTCATGATGGATGATTTTTGAGATGTATTGCTGAATTTGGTTTGCTAGGATCTTGTTGAGAATTTTAGCATCTATGTTCATCAAAGATATTGGCCTGTAGTTCTCTTTCTTTGTTGGATCTTTACCTGGCTTGGGTATCAATGTGATGTTGGCTTCGTAAAATGGTTTGGGGAGAGTTCCATCTTTTTCAATCGCCTGGAATGCCTTCAGTAGGATTGGTATCAGCTCCTCCTTAAATGTCTTGAAGAATTCAAAGAAATCAAAGATGACACAAACAAGTGGAAAAATATCCCATACCCATGGATTGGAAGAATCAACATTGTGAAGATGTCCATCTTACCTAAGGCAATCTACAAATTCAATGCAATACCCATCAAATTACCAGCAACTTTCTTCTCAGACCTAGAAAAGACAACACAGGAATTCATATGGAAACACAAACGTCCAAGAATAGCCAGAACAATCCTCAGCAAAAAAAAAAAAACAAAGCAGGTGGTATCACATTATCAGACTTCAAACTTTACTATAAAGCTACAATCATCAAAACAGCTTGGTATTGGTATAGGAGCAGGTATATAGATCAATGGAATAGAATTGAGATTCCAGAAACAAAACCTCAATTTCTCAACCAACTCATCTTCAACAAGGCCTCCACCACCTACCACTGGGGAGAGGAGAACCTATTCAGTAAATGGTGCCGGGAAAACTGGCTGACCACATGCAGAAGATTGAAACAGGACCCCTATCTATCCCCATGCACAAAGGTTAACTCCAAATGGATCAGAGACCTAAATGTAAAACCTCAAACCATAAGAACCTTAGAAAAGGAAGGAAATACTCTCATGGAAATCGGAACTGGCATCCAATTCCTGAACAAAACCCGAAACCCACAGGTCATAAGAAAGAAGATAGACAAGTGGGACCTTATTAAACTGACAAGCTTCTGCAAGGCCAAAGAAACCATCAAGAGAGCAGGGAGACAGCCTACAGACTGGGAAAGAGTATTTGCCAACACCAGGTCTGACAAAGGCTTAACATCCCGGATCTACAAGGAACTCAAACGTGCTGAAAAGAAAAAAACAAACAACACGATTATAAAATGGGCAAAAAATATGAACAGATACTTCACAAAAGAGGACATCCGAGCAGTCAACAAATACATGAAGAAATGTTCAACCTCACTAATCATCAGGGAGATGCAAATCAAAACCATACTGAGATACCACCTAACTCCAGTCAGAATGGCAATTATCAACAACTCAAAAAATCACAGCTACCGGAGAGGGTGTGGCGAAAAGGGAATACTTCTACACTGTTGGTGGGAGTGTAAACTAGTGCAACCGCTGTGGAAAGCAGTGTGGCGATTCCTAAAAGCTCTAAATATCAACCTCCCATATGACCCCACAATCCCCCTACTGGGACTATACCCTGAAGACCTCAAATCATTCTATAAAAAAGATACCTGCACACGTATGTTTATCGCAGCATTGTTCACAATAGCAAGGACCTGGAAACAACCATGCTGCCCATCAAAAGAGGACTGGATTAATAAAATGTGGTACATATACATGATGGAATACTACGCAGCCATAAAAAAGAACAAAATCATGAATTTCACAGCAACCTGGATGGAACTAGAGTCTATAATACTGAGTGACCTCTCACAGAAACAAAGATCCGAGTATTACATGTTCTCACTCTTGTAATGGACCTTGAACATCCAATGTAATACTATAAGAAAATGATTGACGGTACTGGGAAACTATGGGGGGGGATAGGATTAACAGTAGCAAATATCTGTCTGGGGAAGAGGAAACACCTCTTATCAACAGGGTGCCTGAATGAAACGTAATTGTACACCTAACCCTTAACTGTACCCCACCAAACCATAATTAAAAATATTGATTATGAAGAAAAAAAAGGAAGAAAGTTATTACATTTTCTTCTTCCATTTTTCCCCTCATTTATTTTATTATAGGAACAGTAAAAATCTATTTTCACTAAAGCATACAACCTCCTTTGCCCCTGAAAGCATTATGAGGAATATATCAGCCTTCTGATTCCACAAATAAAACTCAACTATAAGTTAACACTTTTATTTTGGCTATGGAAAACAATAAAATCAGTTCTTTTGGTATGCTTACTGCAATCTTTTTAATAATATAAATGAGTCTGGCTTTTCTGTATGGATCAGTGATACATTAATATCTTATTGGAAGAAAAATATCAACTGAAAATTCTGATTAACATTCATAACTTTAGGGGAAAAATAGAAGCAGAAAACCTTTGCTGATGAGATGCCACAAATGTGACACCTTCACACCTTGGTCAGGACTATCTCTTCCATAAAAAGACAAAATTGATAATGTACCAAACTCAATTATCCAGTTTCTCAAACTCCTACACATATTTTAATAATAAATATCACCTTAACAATCATTTTGGAAAGTTCATATTCTGAGTCATGAATTCTCATTTCCTTTTTTCTTTTTTTTTTAATTATAAAGATGTGAGGTACAATTCAGGGATAGGTATACAAACATTGTGTATGGGGTTCTCATTTTCTTATTCAAATTTATTTTAAATAAAATCTGAGAACTCACAATGTGGTCAGTAGTAGAAGATTAAATTGAGCTCACAAGAAAATGGAGAAAAAGCATTTGACAGAATCTTTTTTTGGCTGGGCTCGGTGGCTCAGCCTGTAATCCCAGCACTTTGGGAGGCCGAGGTGAGCGGATTGCCTGAGCCCAGGGGTTCGAGACCCACCTGGGCAACTTGGTGAGACCTCATCTCTACAATAAATCAAAAAAAAATTAGCTGGGCATGGTAGCGCGCGCCTGTAGTTCCAGCTACTTGGAAGGCTGAGGCGGAAGGATTGCCGGAGCCCAGCGGGCGAGGCTGTGGTGGCCAGGAGCAGCCACTGCACTCCAGTCTGAGCAACAGAGTGAGATTCCAACTCAAAAAAAAAAAAGAATCTTTTTTAATGACAATTAAATGATAATCAAATCAATCTCCGTAGAGATAGAGACTATCCCTACAAAAAATTTCAAAAAATTAGTTGGGCATAGTGACATATTCCTGTAGTCCTAGCAACTTAGAGTCTGAGGAGAATTGTTCAATTCTCCTCAGGAGCCCAGGAGTTCAAGGTTATATTGTGCTACGGTCACACCATTGCACTTCAGTCTGGGCAGCAGAGCATGACCCTGTCTTTAAAAAAAAATCAGAAAAGAAACATAAGAATGATCTCACTTTTGCTGTGCCTCTATTTCCCTCTACCAGGTCTGCGCTACACCAGACAGAGAGGATTCCCTGGACTAAGGAGAAAAAGAACCAGAGTTAATCATTCGGCTTTCCTAGCATTCCGTGATGCTAGCCAGGAAACCCACTCAACGGAAACCAGTGGAGGTAGTGGCACAGCTAGTCTGCCTGGGATCAGGTAAAAACAAAAAAACAGGTGGTGTTCACAGTGACCAGCATTAAAATCTTTGCAGTACTTATGTGTTCCTGTCAGCTGTGTTAACTAATAGAGATATCAGCCAACTGCATAGCTATCCACAGAACTAAGCTTGTCACTTTTAGAAGTATGGTGGGAAGTTCTACATGGATTGAGTTCCCTAGCCAACTAGTCTCCGTGCCCAGTCTCAGAGCCTTCCCCAGTGACCTTGCTCAGGCAGGCAGATACCCACCTCTGTGTGTTTTGGAGAAGTGTAGGAGCAAGTGTAGGACTCTACTAAAGAGGTCAAACAGCAGTTTGACTCAGTCTAAAGCCCATCCCTTGACCCCACCCAGGCAGAGAGACAGTCCTCAATTATGCATTTCTAAGAAGCATAGTTCAAGCAGCAACTCTGCCTAATTTTGGAGGACATCCTGCAGTCCTGCCCAACTACAGATTCCAAATAGAATTTTCCAGCAAGGGAATACATATGACTGGCCCGAACAGAGACTATTGCAGTACCCAGTCTCCAGCTCAGCCTGAAGCAGAGAACAGTCAGTAATCTTGCTGGACAGCAAAGCACAGCCAACAGCCCCACCTGGCATCAGAACAGAAATGAAAGAGAAGGCATTACAACTAATAACACAGAGATACAAAGGACCATAAGAGACTATTAAGAAGAATAAAATAAAATAAAAACCTCTAATTTTAAAAAGCCTAGAATCCAATGACTTCCCCCATTGAATTCTACCAAATATTTAAAGAAGAACTAATACCAAATATTCTCAAATTCTTCCAAAATATCAAAGGCAAGAGAATACTTCCAAACTCTTCTTATGAGGCCAGCATTACTCTGATACCAAAGCCAGACTAGGACATTACAAGAAAAGAAAATTACAGGCCAACATCCCTGATGAACATAGATGCAAAAGTCCTCAACAGAATACTAGCAAACTTAATTCAACAACACATGTAAAGAAGTATTTACTGTGATCAAGCAGGATTTATCTGTGGGAGGCAAAGATGATTCACCATACACAAATTTTAAAATGTGACATATCACATTAGCAGAATGAAGGACAAAGAACGTATCATCTCATTAGATGCATAAAAAAGCATTTGAAAAATTTAACATCCTTTTATGATAAAAACTCTCAACAAACTGGATATACACTAAATGTACCTCAACACACCAAAAGTGTCATATATGATAGGCCTTCAGCTAATATTATGAGGGGGGACCCCCCCAAAATGGAATTTATTCATTAAAAATTGTGTATTTGTTCTTACATGTTTAAACTTCAGTCACCTTCAAAGTACTCTCCATTTGTTGCAACACACCAGTTGAGACACTTTTTCCACTGCTCAATGCAGTTTCTGAACTCATCGATTTTGATGCCTTTTAGTGCTTCTGCTGTTTTTTTTTGTTTCACCTCTTCCACATAGGCAAAACATTTCCCTTTGAGGATTTTTTTAATCTGGCAAAAACAGTTGCTCATGGCAAGATTGGGCAAATAAGGAGGGTGGGGCACAGAAGTCATGCCATTTTTGGTCCAAAACTACTGAACACTCGTTATAAACAAAATAGACAATTTTGTACATTAAGATATCTACATATATATTAACATATAATCAGAACTATTTCTTAAAATTCTGAGCCTCAGAAAAAAGCTTCAGAACTATCGTTTTCTTTTTAATTGCAAAAATAAATCTGTGCAATTAAGCTACCACAATGCCTAGATTGAAGAGTAACTTTTCATCTTCTTTTGTAAACCAATAAATACTTTCATCTTTGGCAAACATACAAAGATGCCATTTATAGATATCTTTAAATGAAAGATAGTTTTGAAATTATAGACATGTTAACTGAAAAATGGTTACATTTAAAGTTTAGGTGTTTTCTACAGTCAATTTGTATTTCTGCAAAATTCCATGGACTCTCTCAGAATACTGCACCTAGCACAGTGCCTTGAACACACACATAACAGGGAACATTCAATAAACATTTGTTCAATTTAACTATGTAGGGAAGATATTATATTTCCTGAATTTGGCCTCTAATAGTATAATAACTAGATATTCTAAAAGATCCTTGTGCTACAAAACTCTTAGTTTGGGGGGAGTTTTTTGAGCCGTAATCTCACTCTGTCACCCAGACTAGAGTGCTGTGGCACACTCACAGCCACCCCAGTGTTGACCTGCTGGGGCCCAGCGATCCTTCCACCTCTGCCTTCCAAGTAGCCAGAATTACAGGCACGCACTACCATGCCCGGCTAATTTTTTTATTTTTTTATTGTAGAGACAAAGTCTCGCCAAGTTGCCTGGGCTGATCTCGAACCAGCAGGCTCAGGCAATCCACTCAAGTGCTGGGATTACAGGCTGAGCCACCGAGCCCAGCCAACTCTTAGGTTTTAATGAAACATACATCTAATTCAATGCTGGGTTCACAGAAAATATGAAAAATTTGCAATTATTTGCCTCAGAATAAGGTGACTTAATTTGGACCAGGGAGTGTGAATATAAATAGAAAACAAAATAGTAGGTCAGGCATGGTGGCTCATACCTGTAATCCCAGCACTTTGGGAGGCTGAGGTAGCAGGATTGCTTGAGCCAAGGAATCCGAGACCAGCCTAGGCAAGACAGTGAGAGCTCATCTCTACAAAAAACAAACACACAAAAAAATGGCTTGGTGTGGTGGTGTATGACTGTAGTCCCAGCTACTTGGGAGGCTGAGAAGGAAGAATTGCTTGAGCTCAGGGGGTTGAAGCTGTGGTGAGCTATGATCATGCCACTACACTCTATCCTAGGCAACAGAATGAGATTACCACTCAAAAAATTAAAATAAGAAAGGAAAAAAGAAAATATTAATGACAAGACTCCTTGAGGGCATGGTCCAATATCACTGCTGCCTTCAAAAGGCCAAACCTCAGTGTACATTGTTAGAGTGGAACTGAGACTTTTACTGATGAAGTCTGGGGCCCTCAAATAGAACTAATGCGACTCCAGGCCAGCAGCGTCTTCTGAGTCTCAGATGAAATGGACATAAATCCTCTCTGGAAGACACTGAAAACACCATTAAAAAAAAAAGATAAATTAAGAAAATTGATCGATTTGTCACCAATATTCACAACGGTTGTGCTGTAAAGTACACCATCGAGAAATTAAAAAGACAACCCACAGAATGGGAGAAAAATTTTACAGATCATATATACAGTAAAGGCCTTTTGTGTAGAACATATAAAAAATCCTTTCAATTCAATAATAATAAAAATATTAAAATGAGCAAAGAAAGCAAATAAACTTTTCTCTAAGAAGATACATAAAAGTGACCAAAAAGCACATTGTATTGATTTACTAGGGCTACTATAACAAACTACCATAGACTAGTTGGCTTTAACAACATAAATGTTTTACCTTTGATTTCTTTTTTTAAAAAGAAAATCAAAAATAAATTTCATCTCAGCTTACTTGTACTATTTGTCATTTCTTTTAACCATTTATGTTTTGACAATCTTAATTATTTTTTATTTATTTCTATTTTAAAATTGTGGGGTACATTGAAATTATAAAGATAGCAAGCTTATTTATGCATATTTTACAGATTCTAAAGTGTCAGTAACCAACCAATGCTTCTGAATCAAGGGCTCAGATGTTTCAGGTCAGGTTGCCTGTTATATAATTTATTTAGCTAAAAAAGTATAAATCTAAGTTATTTATTTCATAAAATATTACCTTAATGCAATTACATTAAACTATTAAAAATGGGTAAATAAAACAAAAACAAAACAAAAAAACAACATAAATGTATTGTCTTACAACTCTGGAGAAGTTCAAAATGTTAGCAGAGTTGGCTTCTTCTGAGGGCCTCACTCCTTGGCTTGTAGATGGCCATCTTCTCCATGGGTCCTCACATGGCCTTCCTTCTGTGAGCGTCTGTGTCCTCATCTCCTCATCTAATAAGGACACCTTTCATATTGAATTAGAGTCAACCCAATGACCTCATTTAACTTTACCTCTTTAAAGAACTTATCTCCAAATGCAGTCATATTCTGAAATACTGGGGTGAGGATGTCAATATGCAGATTTTGGTGGGACACTTCAATTCAAAACACACAGGAAATGATGCTTAACTTTAAAAGCTAGTAGACAAATGCAAATCAAAAACAAATTAGGTACCACTTCACACTTACTTGGGTAATTATAATAAAACACACAATAACAGGTGCTGGTGAGCAAGTGGAGAAATTCAAAACCTCATATATGAGGGGTGTAAGGTAGTGAAGCCCTTTGGAGAGCAGTCTGGCAGTGCCTTAAACAGTTTAATGTAGAGTTACCATATGGCCTAGCAATTTCACTCCTAAGTATGAGGGACATCCAATAAAAACTGGAATTATCTTCTGGAGGGCAGGCCCCTTATAGTACAGACTTCCCCTGCTAAGAAGGAGTTCTAGGAATCCACTGCCATTAGTGTTCCAGCTGGCATTGTTGTGAGAGGCTACATTTGGCTTCAGTGAATTCTTTTTGGAGATTATTTCAAGTCGCTTGCCCATTTCCTGAGTAATTTACAAGAGCACCTGCCCACACCACACTGAGTGTCTAGCACTTTTTGACCAAAAATGGCATGATCCCTGTGCCCCACCCTCACTATTCACCCAGTCTTGTCCCAAGGGACTTCTTTTTCCTCTAGGTGAAAAAAATTCTCAAAGGGAAATATTTTGCTGATGTGAAAGAAGCAAAACAACAACAAAAAAAAATGGCAGAAGCACTAGAAGTCACCAAAATGATAAGTTCAAAAGCTATTTTGAGCAGTGGAAAAAGTGTCTCGTGTATTGCATCAAATGGAGAGTACTTTGAATGTGACTGAAGTTTAAACATATAAAAAAAAACTATTTATTTTTAATTAATAAATTACAGGGTTTGTGGGTTCCTTCTTGTATATAATTAGTAGGAATGAAAAGATATATGTACACAAAGGCTTGTATGCAAATGACTTTAGCAACATAATTAATAATAGCCAAAAGGTGCAAACTATCTGATTAAAAAAAGGAATGAAACACTAATACATGGTGCAAAATAAATGAAATTTGAAAACATGTTAAATGATAAGCCAATCACAGAGACCATATATTATATGATGGTATTTGTATAAAATTTAAGAGTAAGCAAATCCATAGAAACAGAAAGTAAGTTAAAGTTTCCTTAGGATTGTTGAGGATAAAGGTTGGGAGAAAATGGGAAGTGATTACCCATAGGTTTAGGTTTTATTTTTAAGTGGGGTGACGGAAATGTTTTAAAAATTATTTTGTTGATAAATGCACAACACTGTGAATATAAAAAAGTCATTGAGTTGTGCACTTTAAATTCATAATTGTATAATATGTGAATTATATCTCAATCAAGCTGTTCTATCTTAAAAACAAATCTCTGGGAGAATATAACCCAACTTTGGCACTTAAAATCCTACAGACAAAAATCAACAACATACAAACTTATAATAAAGGCTCCAAACATACAAGTTAGCAAGCTACTATGACTGAGTTCAGCAAAGAAAAAAAAGAAAAAATAAATACACATATAGAATTTCCTAATGTTTAAGGAATTGTAAATTCCAAATACAGGATATTGTATATCTACGTATAAAGTATAAAAAAAGATAGAATCATTAAAATGATTTAAATAAGAAACTATCAAATAATAAGACTTGAAAATATTTTTAAAATAAAACATTATTGCTGAAACTAAAAATTAAGTCAATGCCACAAGAGATTAGATATAGCTAAAGAGATCATTAGTAAAGTGGAAGATAAATCTGAAAAAAAAAAAATTGCCCTGAATGCAGCCTAGAAAGGTAAGGAGATATGAGAAAAAGATTAAAAGAGAAGAGACAATATTTGAAGAGCTTGTGGCCAAGACATTTTCAAAATTCATGAAAGTCATCAATTTGCCTAGAAGGATGCTCTATGTGGCAAGGTAAGAAGGAAAAATGCCCACTTATGAAGCTGGACTGAAACTATAAGCTCTAAAACCAGTCATAGCACATGAAAATGGGATAGAAAGAAAAAGAAAAAATTATGTAACAAGCAAGGCACGTGAACAGAAAATAGTATTCTCATCAAAAACAACAGAAAACTGTGATAAAGGATTTAAAGGAAAATAACTAACATTAGAAATACATTTACTCTCTCCTTTGTCTTAATAAGGGAATTATAATTTACTTTTTGGGTAGCAATAAATTTTGAGTGAGAGAGGAAATATCAGAATACACTGCTTAATTCAGCAGTGAACACTATTTTTGTAGTTTAAAAATATTTCTAATTGTGATACAATCAGTTATTTGTTAGGATCTACCCTCCTAACAAATTTTTAAGTGTACAATACATTGTTGTTGACTATATGCACAATGTGCAACAGCAGATAGCAAAAATTTATTTATCTTGCTTAAATGAAACCTGGTTCCTGTTTATCTGAAACTCATTTCTTCCTTTCCCAGCTCCTGGGAACCATCATTCCACTCTTTGATTCCACAAATTTGGCTATTTTAAACAACTCACATAAGTGGAAATATGCAGTTTTTGTCCTTGGGTGACTGACTTATTGCACTTTGCATAATGTCCTCAATGTTCATTCATGTTGCTGCATATTGCAGAATTCCCTTCTCTTTTAAGGCTGAATACTATTCCATTATATATACATACCACATTTTCTTTCTCCTTTCATTTGTTGACTTACCTTCTGGTTATTTCCACATATTGTCTTTGTAAATAGTGCTTCAAGAAACATAGGAGGACTTATAACTCTTTGATCTTGATTTCAGTTCTTCTGTATAAATACTCAGAAGTAAGATTGCTGGGTCATATGATAGTTCAATTTTTAATTTTTTAGGAACTTCCATACTATTTCCGTAATGGCTGCACCATTTCTCATTCCCACCAGCAGTAAGCAAGGATTCCAATTTCTGCACATCCTTGCCAATACTTCTTGTCTTTTGTGGGTAGCAATACACTTAGTAGCAGAAGATTACTCTTCTTGGTATATTATTCTGCATTCTCCAGAGAAACAAAGCCAACAGGGGGGCTGTGTGTAGGTGTGTGTGCGTGCACACATGCGTATGTAAGAAAGAGAGAAAAAGATTTATTATAATACATTGGATCACAGTTGTGGAGGCTGAGAACTTCCAAGATCTGCAGTCAGAAAGCTGGAGACCCAAGAGAGCTTATGGTTAGTATCGGTCTGAGTCCGCAAGCCTGAGGACAAGGTGAGCTGATGTAATGTCAGTCTGAGTCTGAGTATGAAGGCAGAGAAAGACCCATGTCTCAGCTCAGACACAGAGCTGAAGTCTCCTTACTCTGACTTTTTGTTCTATTCAGACCTTCACAAATTTTAAGAGGCCCACTACCTTTACTTAATCTACTGATACAAATGATACAGACACACTCAGAATAATGTTTAAGCAAATATCTGGGCACTCTATGATCCAGTCCTGTTGACACATAAAATTAGCCATTATACTGGGTATCTTCGAAGACAGAATACAATAAGTAGTCCCAATGATAATCTAAGAGCTTTTATTTTCCCGAAACAGAGAGCAAAGTGTATGATCTTTAGTTTGCACAGAGTGATACTAGAAATAAAAAATGGATGACTCCTGTGCCCTCAGAAGGGAACAAAGTTTCCAATTTATATGTGAATTTTCAATAACATTCAAATTTTCTCAACCTCTTAAGATTAGGACAAAAGACAAAAGGAGCAGTGTCTTATGTGTTTAGTTCTCTGGCATAAATTAAAAGCATAATAGTAGCATTCACTTTGACACAAAATTTATTTTTCAAATTATTGAATGTTTATAAGTTTACAATCATATACTACAAAGGAGCTATTCAAGATTTAGAATAAGTAAAATCTCAAAAAAATTGATAGCACTATATATTACTTTTTATATGGTGTGTATGACTTTAAAATAGTTTTTTCTTGTTCCTTTTCCTTTATGAAACTATCATTTTATGAATTATTTATGTACTTTTTTATTTGTACCTCCTGGAGGTACAGATAGCTTCTATACTTTATAATATAACAAGATATTCGAGACTCATCTTGTACATTTTCTGTCTTAGGTAGACCTGGAATCACACGTTTTTCTAAAGGGCCCAGGTTTATTTTAATGGATAAATGATACTTAGGGTATGTCAGATAGGTGCATTGCTAATAAACTAGTGAATTTAACAGTTTTTCTTCCATGGGGGGAAAAAAAGCAATAATATCCTGATGCCAGAATCAGTATATTTGTGGGCTTTATTTCCCTGTAAAGTGGGAGGGAGGAAGGAAGGAAGGAAGGAAGGAAGGAAGGAAGGAAGGAAGGAAGGAAGGAAAGAAGAAAGGAAGGAAGGAAGGAAGGAAGGAAGGAAGGAAGGAAGGAAGGAAGGAAGGAAGGAAGGAAGGAAGGAAGGAAAAAGCATATAAGTCTTCTGTATTTTCTGCTGAGTTATGGTTTAAAGATAACTAGCTTAAGGTTCAAAAGGAAAGATTCAAAGTCTGGGAACTTCTGTGTAATAAAAGGTAACTCAATTTACTACTCTGAGGCATGCATAAGTTTTTTCAACTTCAAAATAGAGATAATATTACCTATCACAGTTTTTATGAGGACCAATATTGAAAGTACTTGATGATAATAACTAACATTTGCTAAAAGCTTTTTTATGCGCCAGTCTTTGTGCTATGTTACTTAGTTTATATATAAAATTTGCATAAAAGAACAAGAGCTAGACTATCTTCCTTTTACAAGGGAGATCACCAAAGATTAGAGTGGCCAAGTATCTTGCTGTTTCCATAAGGGAAAGCTAAAATGATCCCGAGAAGCTGAGGTCATCAAGCAGCTTAGTAGGTGGATTTCCTACTCAGGAACAGTGAACCAAGTTAAATCCACAGATAATCTGTAGCTAGAAGATCTGGTGATTGATTGGACACACCCAGTATTGTAGCAGCAGTCCAAATTAAGAAAAATTTAATAGGCATTAAATTCATGGTCAAACAGAATCAATATATTTGAATTCAAATACAAGAAGAGGAAGACAAAGTTATGATGGGAAGAAAGTTCAGCAAGTGGATTTCAGATTGCTGTTTTACAAACTGGCTGTTTGAGTTTGCCAAGAGATTTTTTTCTCTCCAGGCCTCAACTCTTCACAGGAAAGTGAGACTAGTGATTTCACAGGCTAAGGTGCTAGGATAAAAATAGAACAGTAGGACTTGAGAGTGGCTTTGCAATGCCTCACCACTAATGGGAAGAGAAAAACAAATAACATATTTGTAGGCCTCAGGTATTCAGTTTCTGAATCACTCATTGATTCCTTCATTTCACACTACTTGTTGAACACCTAGTAAGTGCCAGGCACTGTAGCAGTGAACAGATATGAAGTCCTTGTTTTCTTAGTTTACATTCTACTGAGGGAAGACAGAAAACAAACAAATATGCAATATATACTATGTCAGATGACATAGATGATACATGCTACCAAGCAAAGAATAAAAAAGAGAAGTTGATGCTGAAGGAAATATTTCATTCCTGGTGTCTCCTTGTTGCCCCTTGAATGCTCCAGGTCCACTACCAAATTTGCACTACCTGAATTCACCTACCTTCACCCAAGTAACCCTCATTGTTGACTCTCCTCTTTCAAGGTTTCATTCAATATCTCCTGCTTGATTAGGCCTAAGCATGGAAAATACCACCCTTCTCCACTTGTTCTCTATTTTCTTTCCTATAAATCTTATCCCCTTCTAACATATGATAGAAATTGCTTATTTGTGTGTTTAATATCTATCTCCCCCAGCTATAATGTAAGTTTAAAGAAGGCAGCACTCTCTCTGATTTGTTCAAAGATGTAGTCCAAAGATAGACAGTGTCTGATGGAAGTAATGCTCAATACATTGATTAATAAACAAACTGGTCAACAAGTGAGTGAATGAATTAGGAAGATGATCTGGAAAGTTTTCTCTGATGAGGTGACAAAATAGTGAAAGCATGACACTTAAAAATCAAAACATATGGAAAATTGTTCATTCAATTGCTCTGCATCCAGCTGATGGATTATTATGTGGTCTTAAAAGTTATTTTAAATAATAGCTATAAAGATTATGAAATAACATGAAAACTACCTTTAATATATGGCTAAGAGAAAAATGCAGTATGTAAAAATATTTATACATTATTATAATCATGTAAAAAAGTCTTTAGAAGAAATGTTAGAAAGAAAGACACTCAAAGTTACCAGGACATGTTATAGTGATTATTGGTGATTTCCTTTATTATTTTCTATTTATAAAATTTTCTATAATATGATATACCATCTTTGATATGAAAGTTATTTTTGTTTCAAAGTTAATCTATACAATGCTACCTCTCACTCATGGTATTATAAAAGTATATGGTTTGGTTTGAGTCAAGGTCTCACTCTGTTGTCCAGGGTCTCACTCTGTTGTCCAGGCTGGAGTATAATGGCACAATCATGGTTCACAACCATCTCAAACTCCCAGACTCAAGCAATCCTCCCACCTCTGCCTCCCAAACAGCTGGGACAATAGGCACATACCACCATGCCCAGTTAATTTTTTGATGTTTTGTAGAGATAAGATCTCACTATGTTGCCCAGGCTGGTCTCAAACTTCTGGGTTCAAACAGTCCTCCTGCTCAGCCTCTCAAAGTTCAAGGGTTATAGGTATAAGTCACCATGCCTGGTCTATAAAAAGGTTTTTTGTTGTTGTTGTTTACATTTAGAATAATTTAGCAATTAGCATTAACAATGACAATAGACTCTGACAGGCAGGAACTCGTTTTAAAATATTTTAAATGTTACACACACACACACACACACACACACACACACACGGTGCAGAAGGTAAGTTGAATCAACTATCGATCCTTCTATAATGGTATCATAACTATCTTGAGTTTACCTTTCAAGTGGATTGTCTCCAGGGAAGGAATTCCTATCAATTGAACATGACTCTAAAGAGAGCACAACACATAAGTGATATTAAATAGAACATAGCATCAAGAAGACAAAATTGCCCAAGACCAAGTTTTAACCTGAACTTTCCATTGCTTTTATGATCAAGAGTTGGTTGAGAGTAGCAACATGAATTAAAAGTCAAAGTATGCAAAGGATAAATAACATTGACTCCTCACAGTAATTCACTAATGTAGAAATTACATTACCAAATTTTAGATGACAAAGTGGGGAACACAAATAACTAGCTAGGTCACACAACCAGATAAATATTGAAATCATAATTCAAATTAGACTCAAGATCACTCTAAATACACTACTCAAAACTCATATGGGGAGGAGGAAGAATATCTAATATTTCTCATAGACTCCCTTTTCAACAGCATTCTGGGTCTCTTAGATGGCATTAAATCTTTTTTTAAAAACTAATTTTTGCTTGCAAAAGTCACCAGCTGCATTTTTATTAACATGGCTCTGGCTTCCTACAGCAGCATCAACCTATGCAAGCGTGGATATTATCCCAAAGCCTTTCGCAGTATTCCGCCTGAAGGGTCTATGAGGAAAGGTCTCATGGTGGATGAGAGAGGCACCATGTTGGAACAGATGTCTTTGCAATGAGTGGGAAGAAGCTTCCCTTGCCTCGGTCTCTGACCCCTAGTGAGAAGTTCATCAGGAAATGTTCTCTATTCAATCAGTCCAGAGGGGAAACAGAAGCCTAGAGTGAACTGAGACTGGAAGAGAAACCCTGCGTTTGGTCCTCTTCAGTGGACCAGTTGACCAGGTCATGTCCCGAAGTGACCTCTTCTGTTGAATCAGGTGATTACTTGGTATTCTGTCTTTAAACAAATTGCTAGCTGGAGAAAACAGTATTTAAAATCAACAATTTACTATTTATATGTTTACTTAAAGGTAGGTACATTCCTAGAAAGACTAAATTATAGCTTTAATTTAAATACAACTTAAGCAGTCCATTAAGGAAGAAGAGTGCATTGGTTCTACTCTAAATCTGGTTACTTAGCCAAATTGGAGGCAAATTAAATAATGTTTCTGTTTATGCTAAAGTGACATACATGGGGTGACACTTAAGTTTGCGAACTTGCCACCATGCGCTTACTACTGGCAGCACTGTACAAACAATTTGGGAAGATTTCATAACCTTGTTATACCAGTGTCTCACAGCTATATTCGTCTCGACATATGGCAGTGTCTTGCTGAGTGGCGTTCATTATTGTTGCTGCATGTTTTTGTGTGCCATCGTGAGAATGTCAGAGCTTGAATTAAGCAATTAACAAACATTAAATTTCTTGTTAAACTTGACAAGAGTGGAAGTGAAATCTGGAACATGTTAGTCCAAATTTATGAGGATAATGCCATGAAGAAAATGGCAGTGTACAAATGGCTTAAACATTTATTAGAGGGAAGAGAAAGTGTAACTGATGATGAGAGGTCAGGATGGTCAATAATGAGCAGAACTGATGAAAATATTGCAAAAATTCATTCAGTTGTGGGTCAAAATCGTCAGCTGACTGGAAGAGGCATAGCAGACCAAATAAACATTGATAGGGAAACAGGAAAATCTTAACTGAAAACATTGGCATGAGAAAGCTGTGTGCAAAAATGGTCCCTAGAGAGCTCTTGCATCACAACAATGCACTAGCTCAAACAACACTGTCTGTGAGGGAGTTTTTATCCAGTAAACAATTAACTGTATTGGAGCATCCTCCCTACTCACCTGATCTGGCCCCCAATGACTTTTTTCTTTACCCAAAGATAAAGGAAATATTGAAAGGAAGACATTTAGATAACATTCAGGACATCAAGGACAACAGGATGACAACTCTGATGTCCATTCCAGAAGAAGAGTTCCAAAATTGCTTTCACAGGTGAATCAGGCACTGACATCAGTGCACAGCTTTCCAAGGGGAGTACTTTGAAGATGACGGTCGTGACAATCATCAACAAGGTATTTAGCACTTTTTCTAGGATGAGTTTGTGAACTTAATTGTCAGGCCTCCTAATGTCTCTTTATAATCCTCTCAGTGATGTTATTTTTCTGTGTCATTAAATAATTACATCAATAATATAATAATAATACCTCTCAATGGAATTCATAACAGAAAAAAATAGTCATAAATTTCATCTCTTCCTTAAGAGACCACTCCAGAGGCCATGCAGTTCTCTTTAAACTCAATTATCTCATGACTGAGTATCCTGATAACCTGCTAAAACCAGCAGGCATAGTGTTATTAGTGAGCCAGAAAAAGGGGACAGTCCAGAGCAGCCATCAGCTGTCTTCCTTTCCTTGCAATCAGATCCTTCATATCCCCTATAACAATGACAGAAAAATTTCTCTGCCATCACTGCCAGGTCTGTATCAGATGCTTTTCCTTTCACAATAAATTCCCCATCCTCAGAGGACTCTATGTGGTAACTTGCAGGGTTCAAGTGCAGGTAATTGGGAGCTTTCCACATCTTCCTCATGCACCTTCCATTATTTCTGCAGAGGTGAAGGCTGCATACCTCTGCAGCCCTGGTCACATTGACTATGTAGCTCCCTAAATCAGAGCTCACAAACTGCTTCACATTGGTACAGTTGCCCTAGAAATGGAGAAAAATAAATGGCATTTGGTGGTTCTCCTGATTACAGTTTCTAAGCCCACAAGGTGGTTCTTTGAATTTGATTGAAACCTTACAGCTTGGTTCTGGTTGGTGAACTCTTAGGCTCCTAGTCATGATGGCACATGAGTCACAGATCAGAAAGGGGAGAGGTCTCAGGGACAGGAGATAGAGAGTATGTAACAGTCAGGCTAAGCAAACAAACTTGGAAATGGGTCCCAGAATCAGCATATACAACCTTGCCTTCCTCCAATTTACATCCCACTCTCCCCTGCCCCCAGCTCCCAAGTTAATGGATGTGAAAAGGAGAGGAACACACCCAAATTAGAAGTCATGCCAGAGCTGCTGTCTCAGGACACTTTCCAGGTATGCGGTGCCTCCACGGTTGTATCAGAACCTGAATCATTATATTCCACCATTTGTTGTCAAGCATCAACTTGTAGCCTTCTGGGTTTTCCTGTTAATTATGCTCAAATAGCAACTGTCTTACATCTCCATAGACAATTAAAACACAGGAGAGCCTGTAAGACTGTGCAATGTGGTAACCCAAAATATGAGAAGCCTTGCATGTAATGTTTACCTATTCCAAAGAAATCTCCCAAAGGACCAGCAGGGAAAAACATTGGAAGCAATGGTGGCGGCGGGTCACCATACCTTGGGGCAGTATAGCAACCCATTTTATAATCAAGTTAATCATTCACATTGCTATTCAGTATGTACAATTATAGTAAGAGTGATAACTACATTGTTTTCGGCTTTTCTTGGTCATCTGTATCCCGTGACTCATTACTGGGAATATGCACACCCCTCAGAGACCAGCCTTGGTTGGAGACTGCTCCCAGAAGGAGGAGGCAGGAAGAAGCCAGGTATAGGGCGAAACAGTCTATGTCCAGAGAATACCTCACAGACTGACAAAGTAATTTTCATGTGTGTGGTTCCTATTATTATTTTAAACAGAGGCCACCTGGGTTGTGCTACCACCTTCCTGAGGGAGCGCTTCTCCTGGGCCACGTGGGGGTTGGAGTGGAAATATCACACCTGGAAAGTCAAAAATTGATCCTCCCAGTTTCTACCTAGTTCTCCTAGGTGGACATAGTCATAAATCATTTCATGAAGGCTATCTCAGCAGCAACAGGTTGAGACTATGAAGTTCTAAGAATAATATCAAATTACCATGGACTTTCAAAAACTGCAACTTCACAAAAAGTGTTGAGGATACTAGTATTATAGTCAATGAAAAATATGATGCACTCTAGAAATATAAACAAATGACATCTGGACATATAGAAGAGATTGTGATTAACATAGACTGGGGAGAACTAGGTAGATTTCTTAGAGTCAATGATATCGCAGCTGGGAGAAATTTGAAGATATAAACATCTTATTTTAAATGCTATTAATTTTCAGCTGATTTCTCTGTAGAGAAAAAAATAACTTCAATGTGGAGATTTAAAAGTTACCACCTATTTCTACTTTTTAAAATAGGATATCACATTTTATGTAGTGGTTACAGTCAAGGTCTCCAGCCTCAGACTGTGTGTGGTTAATGCCAGCTCCCCTGCTAAGTAACCTAAACAGCTGTTGACCTGGTCGGGTTCCCTCTCTAGTTTCCCCATTTGTAAATGAGGATGAGTGTCAAGACCTCATATGACCAGTAAATGAGTAAATCCAAAACAACAAACTTTCAGCACAAAGTAAATATTCATCAAATGTCAGCGTTATGATTGCTCCCTTTATAAAAATTAACTGTATTTATAGAGCTCTTTCTATGTATCAAGCTCTGATTTGGTACTTTTATTCTGAAGCTGGTTTATCATAGGGGTCATGAGAGCTTTTTTACAGTGAGTTCTGCAAAAAACAGAGGAAATACTTTTAAAATCATTAAATATACCTTCAAGGTACTGACTTACCTCAGATGAAGTTAAATTCATGTCTCCCCAAATAACAATGCCTGCAGCTCCCAAGGCAGCACTTTCTCCTATGGTACTGACTAGATCTTGCTAGATTGAAGAGAGTAGAGTTCATTATTAATTTGAATTTGAATAAAACTACCCACCAGGAATTGGGATTAGGAGCTGAGTTCAGTACAATAGGGCCGGGATGGAGCTCATATAATCCACTTTCTTAGAGTAACACAAATGAATGAACCAATTCTCAAAATGACACTCTATAACCATATGCAAAAACATATAAATATTTTTAAAGGAAAACTTGGATTTTTCCATGCAGTATATTATTTCGGAAACACAGTCTGTTGACAGTTAATCAAATATTATTCACTCGAAATTGGTTCGGGGTATATGTCCACAAGCCAGTTTATAAAAGTGGGACCCCCAAAAAACCCGGAATTTATTTATAAAAAAATATTTATGTGTATTTATTCTCGCATGTTTAAATTTGTCACCTTTAAAGTAGTCTTCATTAGATGCACTACACCTATTGAGATGCTTTTTCCACTGCTCAGAAGTTTAGAGATTCATCGATTTGAATGCCTTTTAGTGCTTCTGCCATTTTTTGTTTCAGCTCTTACACATTGGCAAAACATTTCCCTTTGAGAACATTTTTATCCAGGAAGACAAAAAAAATGTCATGTGGGGAAAGATCAAGTGAATAGGGAGGACAGAGCATAGGGATCATGCTGTTTTTGGTCAAAAATTGCTGAACACTCAGTGAAGTATGGGCTCATAAATCACCCATCATGAAATGGACAAATGAGTTGAAAGAATCTCCACAGAAAAATTCACTAAAGCTGAACGCAGTCTCTTACAACAATGCTAGCAGGTGCACTGATGATGAGTTCCTAAAACACCTAGCAGGGGAAGACTGAACAAAAAGGGACCCACGTCGTATATTCATGACCCATAAATAGAATCCAAAAGGTTTCCTTCTCCAAGTGCAATCCTCTTAATTAGGTTCCTTTTCAATATTGCAACATGTTTCTGCAGAACTTTACTTACTCAGATGGGTTTGTATCATTTCAATTCCAAGGCCAGGTAAACAAGCCGTGTGAAGGGTTTGCAGGCTCTGATTTGGCCCAGCTTTTATATTTGGTCACTGAATTTATCTGTGTTTAATTTCAAAGTACCCGACTTCATGGGCTTTACTAATGACTCATAAAATCATGGAGAAGCTACAGGGATTTTCTGCAATATGGGTAAGAGAGAAGAAGTTAAGATTCCAACAGAAAGAATTTTAATTTTATAATCTTAAAGGATTATTGTTTTAGTGTTTAAAGGTAAACACGGATCTTGATTGTTTTGTGGGAAAATTTGATAGTTGAACATATGTCATTGGTTTCCCAGTTTATTAGATTATAACATCTTCCCCTAGTCATTAGGATACTATTTGCCTTTGACTCCATGGATGAATTTTCACCAGTCATATGCTGGAAAAGTTAATGGGTGATTTAGTGGGAAATGAAGAACCTTAAACTGTATTTTTCCTTGTTCGCTTCATATTAATATCAGTACTTGACAAATAAATCTCCTTATCTGATACTTTTATAGTTCACCATTGAAAGGTTTTACAATTCAGTTCTTAAAGTTTTTTCCCCCCCGTACCTTTCAAAAAGGGAAAATATTTTGGTTTAAACTAATTACCCTTTCAGGTTCACATTTATTTTCATTCCCATGACCATAGTGTGTGCTGAACAGATCAGAGCTGACATGACAGGAAGGGGAGGAGCTTTTATGAGGCCTAAATAAGACAGTGTAAATGAAAGGATTTAGAAAATGATCATTGTTACAATGAATAGAGACAGAGGAGGAGTCATCTACGTAGCAACCAGATTGCAGACTCTGTTGGGTCCATGTCCATTGCCTACTTTGGCAAAAAAAAAAAAAAAAATAGGAGAGAAGAACTCCTCACTGCACTCCCTTTGAAACTTCCCTGAAAACAGTGACGTAATATTCACATGATGTAGTCAGGGGCAGAAATCCTCAAGAGCTCTCCTTTGGGTTAAGGTGTCATCATCAAACAAGGAGGAGAACATAGGTTATTGATCTGTATTCTGTTAAGTATGGAAGCTACAGATGTTTGTGGTAGAAGCCACGCCTTCTGAGGCTGATATAAGTTTCTTCCAAATGAGTTATCAAACTAGTTTCTCATCAAATTAGTTCACTGTCGCCTAGCTGAGAGCAGGGTGCTAAAGGAATCACAAAGCAGCTATGTTTGGGGGATCAGAAATGCAAGAGCACAACCCAGTGAGTATTACGGATCACATACAAAAGGCCTCTGGGAGTAGATTGGCACCAGATGAGAATATGGGCCACATGGATGGTGTCACTCGAAAGGAGAAAGAAAAGAGCAAAGCAGAGGTGGTGAAAATGAGGTAGACAATAAGGAAGACCACGAAGAAGATGAACTGCAGCTGAGAGTCCTGAGTGATGCCCTTAAAGATAAACTCAGCACCACAGAGTGGTTTTCTTTATCTAATTTTTTTCAATTTTATCTGTATCTGTATCACCCAGACTTTATTTATTGATGAGTGTAGTGAATTTTCTGTTCCTGAAAATATTTTTTTAAAAGCAATAATATGCCGAGGATGTTATTTTTTTAAAAATATATATATATACATATATATGTATATATGTATATAATAAAAGCAGAGGTGGTGAAAATAAACCTCCCAGGTCCCAGTGTGGCAAAAGGCTACTTTGCCCTACCCACGTTCCTCGGACCCAAATCAAGTTTCAGCAGAAGAAGTAGGGATACCCAGAGGACTCAGCCTCCTCACTTGTGGGCCCATCTCCAGTGCATACCAGAGTGTGTGGAAGAAAGGTGCCCATTGTGGGGAGCCGGAGCCTTACTAGTGAGCTCCCTGTGTGCACTACCAGAGAGAGCAGTAATTATTTACTGGGTCGTAAACATCTTTAAATCTATAGCCAAAGAAACCCTTTTTATTATTTCTTTTAAAAGCCCAGCACACAGAAGGAACTGGAGGCCACCATCTTCAGTGAAATAACTCAGAAACAGAAAGTCAAATGCCTCGTGTTCTCACTTAGAAGTGAGAGCAAAACAATGAGTACATAGGGACATACACAGCGTAATCATAAACATTGGAGACTCTGAAACCTGGGAGGGTGGGAGGGGATGAGGGATGAGAAGGATGAGAAGTAACTTACTGGTACAATATTCCCTATCCAGGTGATGCATGCATTAGAAACCCAGACGTCATCACCATGCAATATATCCATGTACCAAAACTGCACCTGTACTCCCTAAATCTGTCTGTCTAAATAAATAAAACTTTAAAAAGCACAGCAGCAGGTTTTATCTAGGTTTATGCAGGTGAACTAGGCAATATTCTGCGTGAAATGAGGTTTTATTGCCTTCATGTTATGCCCCCAAGCTATGGCTGGTGTCTGAGAGTCCACTCTGAAATATCCCATATTTAAGTTTAAGGCTTTGATACCTTTTTAAAAAGTGATGACCATGCCACACCTATTTCTGTTGTGCTTTACATTTTCGTATGTATGTTGTCATTTGATTTTCATAATACTTCTGCTAGGTGAATAGGGCAGGTAACTCTGTCCTATTTTCAGTACATTAAGACACTGAGGTTCCAGGGAGGTTAAGAGATGTTACTTATTGGTTAATCTTTTTTCTAATCTTAAGTAAGTGTGTGTGTGTGTGTGTGTGTGTGTGTGTGTGTGTGTGTGTGTGTGTGTGTGTGTTGGTTAATCTTTTTTCTGATCTTTGTGTGCATATGTGTGTTTTAAGATGCAGTCACTGTTGGTAAGGTCAGAAGTGGAATCTATTAATGGTCATTTAGAGTTTGGTACAAATGAATATCAGCTTTTAAGAAAAATTTGTGGGCGGGTTTTTATGGTGCATAGGGTACAATGGTGGGTGCACTGATGGTTTAAAACACCTGGAAATAGCTTGCCATTTAGCAGCAGAAAGGGCGCTCCATTTTTTTCCTGAGAGGGACCACAGCATTTCCAAGGCAGTAGCTACATAAGAAAGATTACCAACGGTTCACAGATTGCCCAGAATGTTCCAGTAAGCTAAACAAATCTTTTGTAATGAACATTTAGTTCCTTAAAGTTTATTTTCTCTTCCAAAGGTAAACTTATTATCAGTAAAGAAAGGAACTCCTTTGAGCCAAATATAGAAAAGGAAAGCTTCATAAAAGAAGGTGGTATTTAACTCTCAATTCAACTCCAGAGTAGTCAAGATGATTTTGTAAAGATTTAGATAACTTTTTTAAACCTTCCAGAGAGTCTTGATTTCCTGTCATTCTTCATTCAGTCATGTATCACTAATTTTTCTGAGTAGTATGAATATCAGTTTACTATAAAGTTTTTTTTTCCCTTCTTCATCTCATAAAAGGCATTGGAGGCACAGCATTCACCATATTCATACCTACACATCATTTCTCCCTCTGATAAATACACTCTACTCTACAGATGTTCCATAAATACCCACTGGTCAGAGCAGAGATCTCTCCTGGGTGTTTCCTAAGTCTTCTCCTTAGGATGCCTAATGCTCAGAGTGTCTTTATTTTAACACACACTGGTGAATTGAAATTTGTCACAGTGGAAAGAGAAGAAACGCTTCTGTTAAAACATATCATGTTAAATTTAGTAATATCTTAAAACATTGCTTATGTGAAGGCCTGAACAAGTATCAAGTCTTCTCAGTGTAGTTTCACTGCACATAATTATCCAAATCCAAAGGTTAGCATGCCAACTACTTTGCCTAGAAATTTCCATTTAAGGGGCCAGACTAGCAAAGACAGAGGAAGGGCAGGGAAATCTGGCTGAAGGTTTACCTATTTTAAAAGTCACTCTCATGATTTGCATGAAGTCTTTGGCAGCATATACAGCTTATAAAATAAATAGATAGAATCAAACTTCTATCTGTAAATTTTAACCAGAGCTATAAAACCGTTTACTAGTGATTCAAGTATTGAATGTAGAACTCTTAGCAACTTTCCACCAGCTGTGATCATACAGGCAAGTATAATCCAGGTGGCTAAATCTGTAGGCTGCTTTACGCATATCTGCCACCTTTCTCATAACTTTTTAAATTAAAAAAATTATTTGTATAAAAAAACCATAAAATTTACTCTTAGTCATGTTTAAGTGTGCAATTCATTAGTGCTACATATATACACATGGCTGTACCTCCCTTATACCTTTTGTCACAACTGGAATCATACTTTAAAAAGAAAAAGAAAACACTTTTTAAAAAAACCTCTTGATATTTGAGATGGTAAAGCCAGAAGCAGAAATCCCTCCAATTTCATTTCCACATGCATGTGCAAACACTACATTTTAAAACATTCTTCCTGCTGGGCTCGGTGGCTCAGCCTGTAATCCCGCGCCTTTGGGAGGCTGAGGTGAGTGGATTGCCTGAGCCCGTGGGTTCGAGACCCACCTGGGCAGCAAGACCTCACCTCGACAATAAATAAAAAAATCAGCCGGGCGTGGTAGCGCATGCCTGCAATTCCGGCTACTTGGAAGGCTGAGGCAGAAGGATCGCCGGAGCCCAGCAGGTCGAGGCTGCGGTGGCTGGGAGCGGCCACTGCACTCCAGTCTGGGCGACAGAGTGAGACTCCAACTCAAAAAATAAATAAATAAATAAAACATTCTTCCTGACTCCATAACCTATTCACCAACAATCATTCCAACAAACTTCCAAAAATGCCAACTGTACGGAGCACAGTCAAGGACAGGAAACTGGAAGTGTAGTATTTGCAGGTATCTCACTTTAACCCATTTCTACCTGACTTCATTCTGCAAATAAATAAAGTAATCAATCTTCAACCTAGATCAATTAAGAGTCTAAGTGGATGACTGCTCAAGGAAGAATTACACTCCTAGCTAACAGACCAATCATTGGAGTTTTTCCAAGACCACAATTAACAAAGAAACGACTCTCTTAGAGGTAGGGAGGAAATCCCCCACCAGTGGGCAAGGAGCTTCTTACCTTAGAAAGAAAAAATAAGGGTTCGTCTCTGTACCCCAGCCTTGTGTAGACAAATACAGGTAAAGCATAGTCATGGGATGTCATGGTGGAGATCCTCATGGATTCATGCACCCGAAACTGTGAGAAACGCAGAACATTGTCACCATCTCCAAGGGATTTCCTGATGCCAATAGAAGGATATAAAGCAGCACTGCTGTTCCAGAGCCAAGAGAGCTCGTTGTTCCTCAGAACTTCCTCTTCTGGACATGACCCCGTATAGTTTGGGGCATAAATATTATAATTATGGCAATCAGGATATAAATAATAACCCCAAAGGCCTTTGGGTCGGCTCTTAATTCCCAAGGTGATGGTTTCCTTCATGAAAGCTTTAGCACTTTCTTCAAAGGTCTCTTTGGCTAAATATTCAATATCAGTAGCAGATATATTCTTTTGCATATCAGCAATAAGCTTTCTTGACTTCTGTCTGTAGACATCTTTTGCATTCCAGTTCCGGGCCCACTGGGGTCGCCAATATTCCCAATCTATCACAGCAAGTCCACTGAAATCTTCAGCAGGGATGTAATAACTAATATCCTGGTCGGCTTTTTCCAGATGTACTTGCAAACTTATGTTCTGGGGGAGACCCCCATTGATGGGGACCCCCTGTGATGTATACCATGGATAATACCCCAACCTGTTGACATAAAATATAGTGACATTTTGCCCTCTGGCTTTGGCTAGTGGACTTCCCATCACCTGAAACATTTTCAGATTTAGTCTTACATTATATTTTATCAAACACTGATCTGTTGGAGCATTCCAAGCAGCTATAAAAGGTTTTCTTTGATAAATTGGAAGTCGAGCAGGTTTTAAAGAAGAGATAGACTTCACAATAAAAAACATAAGGAGCCACGGTGTGAGGTGTACTGGTTGGACAACACAAAGCCTTAACTGTCCTTCCAATAATGGTTTCATGATCATGATAAGATGAAAATCTTATGTTATCTTCTGCTTTAATACTCTCAAGGCCTGTGGAGAGATTTAAGTTTCTGTTAGTAATACTTTTGAGGAAAATGACTCAGATATTGAATGGATATTATTTCATATTCTATTTTTAAAGTGTATTTTATTTACAGATCTTAAAGAGAGACCTACAAATAAATTGAGATATAGAAGCAAGTTGGTGACCTAGTTTCTATTTAGGGGCAAGCAATGCAATTCAACAAACATTAATGGAGCACCAGAGCTTCTGTCCAGAAAAGAGAAAGAAAAAGATGTTGTCCTTGCCTTCAAGGGAGCCCATGATCAAAGAAAGATGTGAAATAATATTCCCTGTCATTTTGGAAAACTCATAAAATCCTAGGCATTGTGCCTAAGTACTTTATAGATATTTATTTCCATTAATCTTGTCATAACTGTGTAAGGCTTTTCATTACATTTCCATCTTACAAACTTGGAAACTGAGGTTGAGAGAGATGAAGAGGCTTGCCTGATATCACGTTGCATGGAAGACAAAGCAGTGTAAAGTTTTAATAAATAATAAAAACGCACAACAAGTACTACCTAATCATTTATCATTTACCTAATCATTTACTTCTCCTGGGAGTAGGAAGCAGGAAGGAGGGAAAGTGATTTAGTGGCAAAGAATGCCTCAGAGTAGACACTTGAGTTGAGGGACAAGGTGGGTAGGTGTTTGGATGGTAGAAGAAGGATGAGGATAGCGACTACTTTAGTCATCTCTCTGTAAAGCTACCATAATTATTTTTTTTAAATCTCTAGAAAGCGTTAGGTGGCATAAAATGTTACAGTCTTCTATGCCATTAAGATTAAAATGCATTTTGGTTACACCTGATGCCTAGTGAAGTTAAGATCTCCAGTAGACTTTTGTTCTTGACTGAGTACTTAGGACATGAGCCCTTTCCTCTGTATTGAATTCTGTATGGTATATGAGGGGGAGACCCAAAAAAACCCAGAACTATTTTTTGGAGAGCAGGCCCCTTGTAGTACAGGCTTCCCCCACAAGGTGAATGTTCTAGGAACCCATAGGTATCAGCATACCAGTTATTACTGCGAGAGGTTGCCCTTGGCTTCAGTGACCTTTTTTTTTTTTTGGAGATTCTTTCAAGGCATTTGCCCGTTTAATGATGGGTGATGTACAAGTGTGCCTGCCCACACCGCACTGGTGTTCAGCAGTTTTTGATCAAAGTAGTTTAGTCTTTGTACCCCACCCTTCCCTATTCAACTGATCTCACCCTAGTGACTTTTTGTTTGTTTCCCCAGTGAAAAATGTCCTCAGAGGAAAAACATTTTGCCCATGTGTAAGAACAAAAAAACAGCAGAAGCACTAAAAGGCATCGTCATTGACAAGTTCAAAAATTGTGTTGAGTAGTGGAAAAAGTATCTCCATAGATGTATTGCATGAAACGAAGGAGAATACTTTGAAGGTGACTGAAGTTTAAATATGTAAAAATAAATACATAAATAAGTTCCCCCCACCCCCATCCCATATGTCTTGGTGGAAGGCAGGCCCGATGTTTTATTAAGTAAACCAAAATGTCCAGGCACTCTCCCAACCTTTGTTTCACTTTGGGCGCTGGAATACAACCTTGGCCAGGCCAAGTAGACGCATGCTACTCTGGGCTTTGCATTGGGATCTTGAGATTCTAAGGGGCCAAGGCGGTGTTGCCAGAAGTGATAATGTCCAGGAGCGGCAGGCCCTGGGGGCATTCAGAAGGTGGCGTCTGCTGTCAAGTGGCAACATTGTCCTCCAGAGACAGTACTCTTCCATTCAAGTGAGTGAGATGTAATTTTGGCTGCTTACAACCAAGAGCTCCGGTTGACAGAGGCTCTTTTCCGTGGACTCTTCGGCTTACGTGCGTTTCCCCCAGCAAAGCCCATCACCTGTGCTCTGCAGGTTGCTTGGAATGATCATTTTTAACCACCAGGTGCCACCTGCCAGACTTCATAGTGTTTCTCAGGCCTTTGAGGTAAACCAAAAGGTAAACAACAATTTTTCTTTTTAATTAAAGAATAGCCAGTGCAATGGCTCACGCTTGTAATCCCAGAACTTTGGGAGGCCAAAGCAGGAGAATCGCTTGAGCCCAGGAGTTCCAGACCAGCCTAGGCAACATAGTTGAAAGGACAGACCGAGAGTGGGAAATGTTTTTTTTTTTTTCAATCTTGTTCTTAAACCTTAATAAAATGATGAAAAATAGAAGCTATGTTTTTGGAGAAATGCACACTCTAGGAAAAATTAACCTGGCCGACTTTGCCTTTTCAGAAACAGACTTCCTGGTACCAGGTATCAGAGATACTTCACAGCAGCAATCAAGCTTGCCTAGAATAAAGGGTATTTACAAGGCCTAAGACATCATGCATTGGGCAACGATTGTAAAAGTCATGAAACTTGTAATTACAAAAGTTATGACCGTCCAGAGGGGAGCAGGTGGAGATTTAATCTTCCAGTTAAATGGGCCCTACCTACAGGGAAGCCAAGATCCCCCAAAGCTACCCACTGGGAATGCCTAGGAGATAAGGGGAAATGCACCCTCCATTAGCTCTAAGGAATGTCGTTGGGGAAGGTGCAGGAGCACTGGAATCCTTATCACACCCTTCTCTAGGGACTTTGATAATGTAGGAAGACATTAATGGGTCTCTGCATCAGAGGTTCGCAGGTGGTGGATAAGAAAGTCATGGCAGTCACGTCTACCTGATTGCAACATCTCCAAGGGAAAGGATTTAAGCCAAGACTGGAGGGGCTACGGTGCCACACTCACCTAGAGCGTAGGCCCAGTCCCTGTCTATAGGGGGCGGGGGGCGAACTTTTCTTAAATAGATCTATCTTCTCTCACCTCTTTGTGTGCTGCAATTCTTTGCATTGCTTGGATCTCTGGGTTGCCAGCGCGCACCTCCAGTCAGCCCGCCTCCGGCGGTGCTGCGCCTCCCTGTGCCTCTCCCTCTCCATCCATCCATCCTCACCCTATCCATGCCCTCACAATAGTGAGATCTTGACTCTATAAAATAACAATAATAATAAATAAATAAATAATCAGAAAAATAAGCTGAGCGTGCTTGGTGGCACACTCTTGTAATCCCAGCGACATGGGAGGCTGAGATGAAAGGATCAACTGAGCCCAGGAGGTCAGTGCTGTGGTGAGACATTATCATGCCACTGCATCCCAGCATGGGCTACAAAGTGAGACCTTGACTCTGTCAAAATAAAGAAATGGAGGGGAAAGAGAGAGAGAGAGAGAGAGAGAGAGAGAGAGAGAGGGAAGGAGGGAGGGAGGGAAGGAGGGACAGAGAATGTGAGAGAGGGAGAACTTTTACAATTTTAAAAAATAAGATAATATTTTGACACATGGATTGACTTCCTCTCATGAAAGATTTCTCTGTAGCATGCATTGCTGCATGATAGCATTGGCAAATAATTTTAAGTAGTGTAAAAAGCTTTATTCAAAGACATTTAAGAAATTCCAATTAGATGAATATATGCAACCAGGTGCAGTGGCTCACACCTGTAATTCCAGCACTCTGGAAGACTGAGGCAGGAGGGTTGCTTGAGGCCAGGAATTCAAGGCCAGGTTGGGCAACATAGCAAGACCTTGTCTCTACAAAAAATCAAAAAATTAGCCAGGTGTGGTGGCATGCACGTATAGTCCCAGCTCCTCAGGAGGCTGAGGCAGGAGGATTACCTGCACTCAGGAGACTGAGACTGTGGTGAGCCATGATTGTGTCACTGCCCTCCAGCCTGGGCAATAGAATGAGACCCTGAATCAAAAAAAAGGGGGGATATACACAAAATATCAACTCTTAAGAACCATAGAGGTACATATATAAATTTATTGGATAAATATTTGTACTCCTCCACAACACAAAGATGATCAAGATTACCCCACCGAAACTGTCAGAGGAGGGAGGGGTGGGATAGGCAATAGAGGGAAACTGCTAGGGGAGGGAGGGGCATACCTCATCAACAAGGGTACCTGCGTAATCATTGTTTATATACCTAACCCTGAAGTGTACCCCACGTCTTTACAATAAAAAAATTTTTTTAATTACCCCACTTAGTAATATGAAAGTATAGAATACTGCAGATCTAAATGATAGTTTGAAGAGAACAGTATTTTCAAGGGAATCTGATTTTAGAGTAAGAAAAAAACTGCTCCTTGATTTTGTTGTTGTTGCTGTTATAGTTTGTCTCAAGGTAAGAAAACAATTTGCATATGGGTTCATTAATGGGTGGGGGAATCTTTTCTTTACATTTAAAATTCAGTTCTTGTAAGAAAAGATTACATTTGTGAACAACAACAACAAAAGCTACTCTGCCAGTTCACTTCCTGCTTTGTGTTTCATTCAAGCCCGGTTTCCACTGACTATTGTTTCCCTGCGTCAGTCCCCTTATCACCACCACAGAACATCCTTATTCATTTATTACAGAGTTACCAAGAGATTCTCTCCTACTATCCTGGAATGTTATTGCTCTTCCTGTTCTCCTGAACTGGAGGTGGCAGCCATAGCTGATAAAATGTGCACAATGAAGATAGACAACATAAGTAAAATTCTGTGCCCGTGTGTTCTGTTTGCTGTATGTGTCCTGTTCCTGCTTCTCGTGCAGCCAGGTCGTGGCACTGGTACACACACTGTCCCTTTTCTAATTAAACATGGCTTGCTGGCATGAGAGTCCCTCACAGACACTGTTTTCAGTTCCCTGCCCTCACCCTGCAATCTCTAGCTGTTTCTGTTCTCCTCCTCCCTTCACCAGGGAAACTTCCCAGGCCTGCTCTTCCAAAAGTACCCTTTACTTTAAAGCTCCTGTAGACCTGTTCCCTCTCCCCATCCCGCCATCAAAATCCCCACTGCTGAGTGGTAACTTAGCTTGGCTAGTTTTTGTAGCTATAGCAACCTGTGTAGTTACTCACGCTTAACTCACACGTCAACACCAAGAGCAATCTTCTTTTTCTTTTTCCCCTCCCCCTTCCATAATCATTCCAGAAAAAATTTGCTCCTTTAAACAAGTCTCTGATTGGTAGGTTTTAGGAAAAGTTGATAAGATATTGGAGGTAGAAGTGAGGAGTTTAACACAGACTTGTTCCTTGCATTTAATCAGTCAGTTTTCTCTTAGGAGTTGGGTTGGGAACAGGTGTGAAGGACCAGTTCCCTTTCTTCAACAGGGAGATCCCTGTGAAGACATCTTGAAGGTCCCCAAACAAATGATTTCCAGCAAAATGGCACATCCATGAAAGCCACAAGGTAAGAGAAAGTAGCTTTCTAATCAGACTCCTCCCCGGTGAAAGGAAGAGCCACGGTGAGGAAGGCTTAGTTCCTACACCATTGACCTTAGCTACTTCTGCTTCTTTTTCTTCTTCTTCTTTTCTTAATAGAGATGAGTTTGCCCCATGTTACCCAGGCTAGTCTCGAACTCCTGGGCTCAAGCAATCCTCCCACCTCAGCCTCCCATAGTGCTGGGATTACAAGCGTGAGCCATCACACTTGGCTTTTTCTTTTTCTTTTCTTTCTTTCTTTTTTTTTTTTTTTTGAGTTGGGATCTTGCTATGTTGCTCAGGCTGGAATACACAGGCATGATCATGCCTTATGGCAGCCTCGACCTCCTGAGCTGGGGAAATCCTCCCACTTCAGCTTTCCTAGTAGCTGGGACCACAGGTTTGCACCAATACCTGGCCTGACCTTAGCTTCATAGTTCCAGTCTTCCTGCCCCACTCAGAGACAAATGTGACAAAAGAGGCAGAAAGACAAGACAGATCCATTTCATGTGGACCCCAGGACCTCAACTTGTTACTGTTCCTTTTTCCCGATAAGGGAAAACGGGGGGTTCCTACCGGGGGAAGACAGGCCCACTGTGTACAGCTGCAAGAGTCTGTAATGAAGTCTCTGTCCACGACTTCTATTTCTCCTCTCACTCCATTGCCACAAAGGCTTTGTGACTTGTGATAAATTAAAAAAAAAAAAAAAGTAACTCAGGCACTCAGAGACTGACAGTACGTACAGCTAGGCCACATAACGCTTCTATTAGACAGTCTCACTGAATACCAACCTCAGGCAAGTATACTTTCAGATCACAATAAAATGAGATAACGTAATGCCACTTTAAAATTTTGTCCAGTAACAGAGGGGGGGAAAGGTCACCGTGCAACCCACATAACACCAAACATCCCTCCCTCTCCCACTAAATGAGTGGCTGCTATTCTTTATCCAAACATAGAAATCCCCTGCTTTCTGCAACATCCAATCTAGGGCAAATCCCTGCTTTCTTAGACTCTCCCCCAAACTACCCAACTAAAACCTAGACCATATGATAGGTTCTTTCTAGCATCCTCTCACTGAAACACCCTACGGTTCTCCATTCTCCCTTCCCACAGCAAATGATTAACTCCAGGTGTGTTCCTGGTGGTCTTTAGGACACCTGTGTGAAGGCAGAGGCACTTAATGTTCATTGGTATATGAATTTGGGACATTTTTTAAGCACTTTCTATGTACCAAGCTCCCATCCTAAGTCTGGGCACTACAGTTGTGAGCAGAACTGATTCGAGCACCTGTCCCCACAGATGCTTTGTTCAGCTTCAGTGAATTTTTTTTCCTGGAGATTCTTTCAAAGCATTTGCCCATTTCATGTTGGGTGATTTACCAGCACACCTGCTCACACCATGCTGAGTATTCCGTAGTTTTTGACCCCAAATGGCATGACCCTCATGTCCTACTCTCCCTGTTCACCCAAGCAACTTCTTTTTGTTTCCTGGATTTAAAAAATCCTCAAAAAGAAACATTTTCCCAATGTGAAAGGGGTGCCAAAAAAGGCAGAAGCACTAAAAGTCATCACAATTGACAAGTTCAGAAACTGTTTTAAGCAGTGGAAAAAGCATCTCAATAAGTATTTTGCATCATAGAGTACTTCAAACAGGCTGAGGTTTAAACATGTAAGACTAAATACACAATTTTTTAATAAATAAATTCTGGGGTTTTTTTGGTCCCCCTTGTATTATAAGTCAATAAGTTAATGCTAGTTTAGTTTTAATTTTGACTACAACTCTAAACTTCCGTTCTTACACACTCAATGTAATTTTTTTTTTCATTCACACAACATGGTAATCCATTCTAATCTTTAAGATTAGAGCAAATACTCTGGAAGCTTTTAAAAGCATGCACTTCCCTTTCATATTAGTGTATTAGTAGAAGGAATTGATTTTTCAACTACAACTCTTCTATTTCTTGTTATCATGATATTGAGATTTTGTTTACAAACTTTTAATAAGCCAAGCATCTGCTCCTAGAAACATCAGGGTTTAAAGAAGTATCTTAAAAAGCCATGGTTCCTATGGAATTCAGTAAATGCACTGCCTTAAGTCAAAACCTCAAAAATAGTACTGACCAAAGTGACATTTTGTTGCCAGTGATAAAAGATATACTTACAAATATTTATCTGAATGAGCAGAACTACCAAGTTCAAAGGTTTATGCTCAATTCTGCAGAACTAATTACTAGCCTGTTTTCTAAAAGCTTATTACAGCAACAACCAAAAATTGGCATCCATTTTTTTTTCTCTAACGAGCTTCTCTTTTGGAATACCAATGTTCTGCAAGCTAGTGCTAAGTGTTCAGCAGAAGAAACAAAGTATTTTAAAGGTAGAGTTTCTCAATTTTAGTTTTTCTTAAACACGCCATAAATTTTTCTTAAAAACTTCTTGCCTATTGGTTTACAATATAATCCACTTTATGATACTATCTCTTTAATACTCATAATTCATCATTAGGTACTGAATTTTATTATAATTCTATTTTATACTATTATCAAATATCACTAGATCGTCTCTGTCTGAACAAATTTTTAGAACTCCTATGCTATCTCAATTGTACACAACTGCTGTCTTTTCAGTCTTATTAAAAATAAGCTTACGTTTTGTATATTTGTATGGAAATGACTATTTCAGTATCACTTGCACTGGTGGTAAGTTCACTATTATTCAGTGTGAAAGGCTGCATTCTTTATGAAGCAAGACGTGTTGCTTTTTTTTAGATAAGAAAATATAGTTTATTTATAAGGAAAGTGAGAGACAGAGAGAGAAAGGATTCATCTCTCCAAGGTAGGAGAGGGGGCCAGAGCTTAGGAAACATGGTGGTGGCCATAGCTCAAAGAGCACGTGTCTATACCAGAAACTAATAAGGCAATGGCCATATTTTGCATTTTTAGGAAATGCATCCTGAAGGAAAATAAGATTTTATTTGTATAAGAGTATATTCTTAATGTTTGTTTAAAAGTATTACCTCTTTAGGAACCGAAATTTCTTGCAGTCAGGATCAACAGCTTTTCTTGAAAAACACACAAATCTTAGGACCACATTTTGAATAAAATGTTCCCTCTGTCAGCCTGTTCCTAACTAAGCTCCTTAAAATAACACTAAGTTGATTTAAATCTTCAGCTTTCTAATTAAAGTTTTTGAACTAAAAAGCTATCCGGTGGTTTGCAAAATGTTACTTAAGTCCTTTCAATATTTATAGTCAAGACTATAACTTTTTTTTTCTTTTTTGGAGTTAGAATCTTACTCTGTCACCCAGATTGGAGTGCAGTGGCACACTTACAGCTCACGGCAGGTTCAACCTCCTGGGCTCAGATGATCTTTCCACTTCAGCCTCCTGAATATCTGGGATTACAGGAGCATACCACCATGACTGGCTGATTTTTTTTTTTTTAATTTTTTAGAGTTGAGATCTTGTTATGTTGCCCAGGCCGGTCTCAAACTCCTGGACTCAAACAATCCTCCTGCCTCGGTCTCCTAAAATGCTTGGATTACAGACATGAGCCACTGTGCCCAGCCAAGATTATAACTTAAACATGAGCCACCGTGCCCAGCCAAGATTATAACTTAAACACTCCCATGCCCCTAAATATGACCCACACCATTGACTAGGAGAGCTAGGAAACTAGTCAGGATAAACAGACAGAAACCAGGTATGGAAAGCTGAAGCCTAACCTCAGGTCTGAGGACCAGAACAATCTTTAAACAGAAAAGCTGAACTCAGGTTCTCCAGATTCTTGACCTGAGTGCCAGAGGACAAGACTGGAGGGGAATGGCAAGCATTTGAGAGGACAAAGGTTGTGGCCAGATCACATTGTTCTGTCTTGAGAAAACACAATTTAATTTCAAATTCTGCCCCAGTCTTGACAAGAATGGCTTGGAAACTAGGGTTAGCTTGGCTTTGCAAATGGTGCCCATCTCTCTGTATAGGCACGCACATATTTTTAGCAAGGTAAGAAATTTAAGCAAGGAGAAATGTGCTGGGAGTGACTGACTTCCACCTGTTTGCAATGATGAAAGAGCACATTTCTAGTGGAAACAGATTATTCAAAATTTCTATCTAAATTACCAATGCACAAAACATTCCACCTAAAAATTCTGCTACTATGGAATTCATTGTAGCAATGCTTATAAACTAACAAGACTGGAAATAAATGTCCATATTTAAGAAAAAGGTTAAATGAAGCATGACCTTGTACTGTTCAGCTGTAACAAAGAATAAGATTATCTCTGCATATTGATATGGACATTCATGAGACATTAAAATACTCTTTAAAATATATATTGGTTTTACATATGTGTCTGTATATGTGCTTCATATTTTTAAAAAGTAAGATGTGTATGAATGCTGCCATTTTTCCATGAAAATAACATTGTATGTGTGTGTACATATATATATACACACACACTTTTTTTTCTTTGTGTGTGTGTGTTTGTGTATACCAGGGGTGCCAAAAAATATATACACATTTTAAGACATGTTATCTATGTATTACTTTTCAAAGTTGAATGGAATTATAGTATCAATGTCTAATATGACATTCATTCAAAAGATGGCATTAATCAAATAAATGCTAGAATCACTATGGACAGGTAGGACAGTCAAAGAAAATGGCAGAAGCATAGTTTTCCTTCAAGGAATGCAAGGCCATTTTGAAGTGGTATTTGAAATTCTAGGACAATGGATAAGATGAAATGATACAGTTCATTTTCCCCTAAGTTCTCCTGACTTAACACCCCTTGACCCTCCAGATGGATGACCTTAAAGGATGTACCTTAAAAAACCAGCTGCACTGGTGACACTTCCAGAAGAAATTGAAACAGCATGCAGAGCAATACAAGTGAACACTTTTGTCAGCGTTGCTCATGAAGTAGTTCTCAGAAATCAGTAATCATACATATCTGAATGCTCTTGGCAACCACTTTGAGCACCTACTGTAATTGCAGAAGTCAAATGTGACTTGTAATCATCTTTTGTTATTGGTATATAATGAGTATTACAATTTTAATACAATTTTTTTCCTTGCTTAAAATGTGTGTACTTTTTTTGGCACCCTCTGTGTATGTATATGAGAGGGGACCCAAGCAAACCAAGAATTTATTTATTAAAAAATTTATAGTTATTCTTAAAGGTTTAAACCCAGTTGCCTTCAAAATACTCTCCGTTTGAGGCAATTCACCTGTGGAGATGCTTTTTCCACTGTTCAAAACAGTGTTTGGTCTCGTCCATTTTGATGTCTTTTAGTGCCTCTGCCATTTTTTGTTTCACCTCTTTCACAAGGGCAAAACATGTCCCTTTGAGGACTTTTTTCATCCAGGGAAGCAAAAAAAAGTCGCTCGGGACAAGATCAGGTACACAGGAGGGTGGGTCCAAGGGGTCATGCCATTTTCGGTCAAAAACTGCTGAACACTTAGATCAGTGTGTACACGTGCATTTTCAACTTCCCCATCAGGAAATGGGCAAATTTGTTAAAAGAATCTCCAAAAAAAATTAGCTGAAGCCAAATGCAGTCTCTCACAACAACTCTACCTGGTACACTGATGCTGATGGATTCCTAGAACACCTTCCCAGTAGAAGAAGCCTGAACTACAAGGGGCTTGCCCTCCAAAAAATAATTCTAGTCCTTTGTGAGGGTTCCCCCTCATATATATTAGAGAGAGAGAGAGAGCTATAGATACCGATACAGATACAGACACAGATATAGGTGCAGAAGATACAGACACAGATAGAGACAGATACAGATATAGATTTAGAAGCAGATATTATTTGTGTGCTGAGGAGTATCTCTGGAGGGATACTCAAGAAATGGTTACACTGCTGGCTTCCAGGTAGGTGAAGTATGCAGCTAAGTGAGAGAAGGGCACCAGGTGAGATTTCTTTGGGAAGGAAATTTTGTTGGAATTTTGGACTATGTTTCTGTAGTAGCTTATTAAAAACCATTCATTTAATTTAAAAACTCAAAGTTCTCTGGATACATGAAAGAATATACAAATGATTCTGACTGCAGTAAAAAGGATCAGGCATGGCTTCTTCAAAAAATGGTCACATCTAAGAGGTATTATGTTACGAAGATCGTTTTTATAATGTTATTTGAGAAAATGGTATATTTTTCTGCAATCTGGCAAGAAAAAAATTTTTCTCAGAAAATAAGAACTTATTTTTTTATTATAGTTTAGTTAATTACCTATGGTAAAGAAAAATTAAGAGCTTTTAATGGTTTAGTAGGATTCAATAGGAACACTGTCAATAGGCTCAAAGAAATTGATTAGTTATTTTTCTTCTTCCCAAAGTGCAATACATAATACCAGTACATTATTTATTACAAATAGAAAGAATGTATTGAGCATAGCAGGCCTTCTCTAACTATAAACATGCAAAACTCTAGCTCCAACAAATAAAAGTATTTGGAGGACTGATATAAAAAGATGGTTTTTCTGTCTTATTTCCTTAATTATATACTAGTTTTGATTTATCCAACCTAATTTTAGATAAATCAGGAAGCTAGATTTTTACCTATTCAACTTCAGATAATTTTTTCTTAGATTTTCTTATAGACTTTAATTCCATTTTATTTCATCCAATTTTGATGAAGATAAACTTCAGAACTTGTTTATTCTTAAATGTTTATGGCACTTTTTGCATTCATTTTTTATTCTTCCACACTTTATTTATGCAAATGTTTCTTCAAATCTGATTACCTCTGTGTTTACAATAGAAAATAAGAAAATCTCAGTGCAATGAAACAGAATCTAATAGAGTCGGGGTTAAAATCTTATATTCTGGAGCCAGTAACCATCAACAGCACATTAGAAAAAGTTTCATTGTCTCATCTATTCAGTTTTTATTTCTATTGTTTTAATTTGCCTTTCCAGTATTTCCAGCTTGTGCAGATGAAGCTATCTGAGAAGATTTTGGCGCATAAAGTAAAAACTGGTTAACTTGTGTTTGCGTGTATTTTTCTTCTATTTCTTGGCTTAGATCCTGTATGATTAGCTACATGGATATTACACATCTCCACCTAGGCGTCTACTTTAGGCCCACCTTCTGGGTGCAGGATGAAGTTCTTGATGTTGCAATTAAACGTGCCAATCAGCTTGGTCACCACTAAGTTTAAATAATAAATAGTATCACAATCCCCTCTTGGGGAAGTGTACAATGATAAATAATAATATCATTTCATACATTCATACATAGTAGTTGGTTTCTATTCTCTGCCTACAAACTGAAGACTCAGATTTTGAAAATCATACTTATGAACAAGAACTTAAATTATAATTTATGAATAAAGGACAGAATCTTGCCCACCACCGCTTCCCCTATGCCTTTCTGCAATCTTGTAGCCCATTCTGTGGTTGGCATTTTCACACAAGACAGATTTTCTAGCCTAGATGGCAATCCCTCTGGGCTGGATTCCTCTATGAACATCTTATTTCCACTATGTTGTGAGCACCAGATTGCTAACTGAGTCTTGCTTGAGTTTGCAATGCTCTTTGGCATTGCAACTAATGTTTCCTATCCGAAATATCCCTACCAACCTTTAGTAAACTTGACTATGAGTTGTCAAGCTTGTCAGAATTAAGCAATCTGTGAAAATTTTGGTGCATAAAGTAAAAGCTGGTTAAATTGTGTTTTCATGTATTCGTCTTCTCTTTTTAGACTTAGACCTTGTATGATTAGCTATATGGATATTTCACATCTCCATCTAGGCTTCCACTTGAGGTGTACCCTCGGGATGAAGGATGAATTCTTAATGTGCAAATCAGCCTGATCACCACTAAGTTTAAATGAAACATAGCACATATTATCATGTGATCAAGTGAATTGTGCTTTACTTATGTATATTTTTTTAAACTTTGTTGAAATGTCAAGCATAGTAGTTAATGAATCATTAATTTGTACGCATTTATGTTGAAATGTCAAACATAGTAGTTAATGAATCATTAATTTGTACGCATTAATTAGTACTCATTTTCGGAGCCACACTCTGTCACCCAGGCTGGAGAGCAGTGACAATTTTCATACATTTTTTAAAAGATCGTTAGGGAACTTGTTCCCTACCTCAGTTGCCCACATGATGTGAGAACTATGTTGCAATTGGATATTAATAAAGAAAGTTGAGCCTGTTCATAAATTAAAGCAACGTATACTGACTATAAATATGAAGTGAATACTTTTTGTACAAATACTTTTTGATTCTTTAAAAATAAGTTCATTTGCTCAAGACTGCTAATTGCATGCAGTCTAATCAGTCTAATTACACAAAACTTATCATTTTAAAACACTTAAAATTGAATTTTAATTTCCAAAAGTGAATTTTAGAGAATCTCCTAATGCAATAAGGAAATTCAGAAATGTTTCACTCATGGATTCTGGCTTGCACTAAGGATGTAATAAGGCTGTTCTGAAATGCCTGTGACAAAGGCATAAGCAATTCCAGCCTAGAGTGACAGCCAAATCTTTAACCCCCCAATATACTGCATGAAAGAAACTTTGCTTCTTGAAGAATGGGATTTATTTTCTTGTTTTTGCATTTATATGATGATAGAGGACATGGGATTCATTTCATTTCTTTGGATTTATTATGAACACTAGATCCATGTTTGGTAGACTTCATTCTGTGAAAAAGACAATTAGTGATCATTTCTGTTGGAAAGTCACATCATTTGCAATTGTATTATATGTAGAAACATTCAAGGAATATGCTAACTAACTAAGGAGACTAAAGTTTCAGCAAACAAGTTAGTATAAATGGAAATATAAATGTAAATATAATGGAAATATAAATATGTTTAATTACTGAATTTGTTAAGGCTTATCCCAAGAAAGAGTTTCAGCTTCACACAGAAATTTATTGCTAAGAAAATATATCAAATACTATGATTCTCAAAAAGTCATTTAAAAATATACACCCTGAATCTCTGCACATGAATTTTTAAATAATTTGTTAATTTTGGAGTTTTCTTAATTTTCCTGAACATCTTTTTAACTCTTTCCTTATGAATCTACTTAAATGTTGATTAAAAATCTGAGTACTTCAACAAGAGATCTTCATTCCATCATCAAACTGAATTCTAATTTAGAAGCAAGGCTAAAATAAATCCAGTGAGTCAACTTTCTTAGACATTGCTATTTATCAGTAGGACAGAACCTCAGGTAACAATCCTCATATGTGTCATGTTTATTGGAAGAATTCTGAAAGCCATGAAACAAACACATCAACTCAGTGTCACTTGAATTTTACCGTATTGGTATGTTCTTCATGCTACTATGAAAGAGAAAACATATGAGAAATACAGAAAGGAAGATTTTATATATGCAGGTGAAATAGAGGATAAAAATTATTATTGAGATAACTAGTCAGCATACGCTTATGGAGAGATAAAAGTTTTGTCTCATAATTTTCTGTTTTTTTTTTTTTTTTTAGTGTAAGGCTTTGAAAAAGAGCTGGCAACGAAGAAGGAGTTAGAGACATCAAGTTTTATTGTTTAAACTATGTTATTCAACTAATAAATTTCACTTTGTCTTTAATATATGTAGTCAATGAAGTAGACAATCTTTTCCCCATCATTATTAAATAACTTTAAGGTTTTCTCTCTCCAATGGATTAAGCGATCTAAGATTTATCTTTCTCGTACTGTTTGGCATTTATTATTTCTTTTCTGGAACATCTAAATCTATCATATATATGTGTGTTTATGTATGTGTGCATATATTTGACCTCTTCTCAATTACTGAGTTTTTTGAAGTGTAGTTGATTAATATCTCTAGATATTCAGTCACCTTGATAGCATGTAGAAAGAAAATATAAAGTCTATTTTTATGACCCAAAATTATTCACTTTAAGAACCCTTTTAAATGTTGCATGTTTTCTAAAATCTATAATACTTGTTCCAAATAACATTCCTCAAGTATAATGTTACGTATGGTAACTATAGAATGAATTTAAAAGAAATACTTCATTAACAGCTTTGCACAAATAAAATCTTTATCAAATAAATGCACTTCTATTCTAATGAAAAGCATTGATATTTATAAAGTTAGCTTGAGGAATTCTTCATATCTACTAGTTTAAAAAACATTAAACTTATGGCTTTCTCATAAAGCCATATGTTCCTATGGCTTATTTGCAGTTAATTTACTAACCCGCTTCATGAAATGCATTTTGATGCTTTTGCAAGATAAGTGTTAGGTTATGATAATTCAACATAGTGCAGAAAGCTGCTTTTCAGAGAAACTTGACATAGAGGAGAAATGAAGAAATCTTGGTGTTGTCATTAAAGTGAGAATCATTTTTAAATATAAATTTTAAATTTTAAAAACTGTTACTTAACCTGTAAGTATCAGTAACAAATGTGTTTTTTAGGGTGCTAGGTTCATAGAGGCAAACTTACATTTTGAAAACTACTTCATTTGAAAAGTAAATAAAGTAAGTTAGGCTGAAAAAGAAATTAAGTATTCTAAGAAATTAAAATTAGCTTTCTTCTAACTCCTCTAATATCTAAAAACAATCTTTAAACCAAACAGAAAAAAAGCATATTTTACCTTTGCTTTTGTTTGCTGCTGGTCACCTGGTGCAAAGCAGAGGTTGAGTGGCAAAAGATACCCTGTCACAGTTCAGAGAAACATGTTATTATAGGGGTGACTCAGTCCTCCAAGCTAAACTGGAAGCTTGCATTAAATCTCTTTATAACCAATGTCAGACTCTCTTAAAAGCATCTTGGTATACATGACCATTGCTTTCTGAAAATACCCAATTTAAATTCACTGACTTAAACAAGAAAAAAAAACTTTGATTAAATCTTTAGTTGGAAAATAGGTAGGTAAAGAAAACTGTATATTTAAGACTTCCATATTAAAAAAGAAAAAGGGATCAAGTACTTTGTGTACTAAAACATGTTTATTTAAAAAAAAATAGATCCCAATGTGCTTTTTTTCATGATAATGGAAGAAATGACTCTTAGGGGAGCATTAAGTATCATCCAGAGGAAATACAACATGAATTTACTAGAACTAATAACTCAAGATGGGAAGCTAAGCACAAATATTTATTTACTAAGTCATTTTCTGCATATCATTGGAAAAAATACAATCTGTGAAGGGGACCCTCGAAAAACAGGAACATATTTATAAAAAATTGAGTATTCTTACATGTTTAAACTTCAGTCACCTCCAAAGTACTCTCCGTTTGATGCAATACAACCATCAAGATGCTTTTTCGACTGCTCAAAATAGTTTTTTAGTTCATCAATTTTGATGCCTTTTAGTGCTTCTGCCATTTTTCGTTTCACCTCTTCCATATTGGCAAAATATTTCCCTTTGTGCACTTTTTTCATCTGGGGAAACAAACAAAAAAAGTCACTAGGGGTAAGATTGGGTGAAGAGGAGAGCAGGGTGTAGGGGGTCATGTTGTTTTTGGTTAAAAACTGTTGAACACTTAGCATGGTGTGGGGATGGGCAATCATAAATCATCCATTATGAAATAAGCTAATGTGTTGACTCTCCAAAAAATATTCACTGAAGCTGAACACAGTAAAGCTAGCTGGTACATTGATGCTGATGAATTCCTAGAACACTAACCAAGGAAGGGAAACCTGTGTTACAAGGGGCTCGCCCTCCAAAATTAATTCTGTTTTTTTAGGGGGTCTCCCTCAAAAAGCTGAAAATAAGAAGGAATGACATGATTCAAAGACTGAAAACACCTGAAATTATATGTCAAAAATGTTTAAATAGCAAAAAAAAAAAAAAAAGAAGAAGAAGAAGAAAAAAGGCAGAAAAATACTGTTGGTATATAGACTATTCCTTTTATTGGAAAGATAAGCCCTACTATCTAAAAAATGAAAGTGGATGGAGGACAAATCAGCAGAGCAATCAATTAAAATATTGCTTTCAATACAGCAGAACCAGTTAAGCCATTCAACTTCTCAGAGTATGTAGAATGGCCACGCAGTAGAAATATTTAACTCTAAAATATTTAAGTACAGGGAAAGTTCTTCCTATACCGGGTTTGGAGTTTGTATGTTGGACCAAATACAAAAGCTGAGCTGAAATGGATATAGCTGGGTCTTTGCAGTGGGCGTCAAAGGGATAAAACAAATGAAAGGCTGCCCAGTCTATGAAGGAATTACAGTCCTCTCCCATGATAATTTTTGGCTTACTCTGATAATTATGGGAGTCCCTACCAACCTGCCTGTTTTCTAAGCATATGCTACAGATGGATATTTCTTGTCAATATGCCTCAGCCCCTTTCAGAGTCTATGTTGCATTCTCTCACTCAATGTGAGAATCCTATTGAATAATATGCCAAACAAATGCAGGGAGAAAAATCGCCATGACAGATTTTTCAATTACTCTGGTCCTTCATACATACAAATGAATGACCAAGGATCACCCAACATTTAATACTAACAATATGAAAGCGAAGGAATTAACAAAGGGAGCAACTAATCCTAAAGGAAATGGAATATAAGAAAAGGTATAGCAATAGAAACTATTTAAAAAACTAACATTCTCAGATAATTTAAGCTGCTGAATCTACAAACCAAAAGAAGAGTACTATGAAAAAAGAGCAATCATATTACACCCAAAATAATTCCTTGAAATTAAAAATGAATGTCAAGATATGGAGGTGTCTTGGTCCATTTTGTGTTGCTATGACAGACCCTCTGAGGCTGGGTGATTTATAAAGAAAAAACTTTTATTAAGCTCTGCAGGCTAGGAAGCTCAAGGGCATGGCTCTGGCTTTTAGTGAGGGACCTGGGCTGCATCATAACATGGCAGAGAAGGTCAAAGGGGAAGTAGACATGTATGAGGAGGCAAAACCCAAAGGGCATCCAGGTTTCTAACAACTAATCCGTTCCTGTGAGAACTAATCCAACCTCACCAGGGCTAGAACTCACTGACTACCATGAGAAGGCACTAAGCCATTTATTAGCAATCTACCTCCATGACCCAAACACCTCACACACAGCCTCACCTTCCAACACCACCATGTTGGGGATCAAATTTCAACCTAAGTTTTGGTGAGGACAAAAAACTATAGGCAAACCATGGCAGATGCAGACCAGACCAGTATTCTCGAAAAAGAGGTAAGCAAATCTATCATACAAAATAAGAAAGACAGAGTCTTAGAATATATGAGAGGAAAGCAACAGAGTACTGATGTGGAAGAGTCAAGATCTGTCTAATAGTAATTTTACAATTGAACAAAAAAAAAACAGAGGAAAGGAAACTATTTGAAAATTACTGAACAAAAATCATTCTGAGTAAAAACAGAGCGCCTAAATTAGAAGAGACAATCATAGGGCTTTGTAAATAATCTCCAATATAAAGATAAATATGAACCCAAAATACTAAGGATCAGAACGATTGATTCTAGCATACTGTTTGTGAGATGAAAACATAGGTTCCTTCTGACTTAGTTTCGGCCTAATGAGTGGAGTGGAACAATTAGAGACTGGGAAAAACAAGTGTCTGATTAAAAAGTTTGTGTCCAGGCTGGGCTCGGTGGCTCAATCTGTAATTCCAGTGCTTTGGGAGGCCGAGGTGAGTGGATTGCCTGAGCCCGCAGGTTCGAGACCCACCTTGGCAACTTGGCAAGACCTCATCTCTACAATAAATCAAAAATTAGCCAGGTGTGGTAGCACGCCTCTAATTCCAGCTACTTGGAATGCCGAGGTGGAAGGATCACCGGAGCCCAGCAGGTCGAGGCTGTGGTGGCCGGGAGCGGCCACTGCACTCCAGTCTGGGTGACAGAGTGAGACTCCAACTCAAAAAAAAAAAAAAAATTGTGTCCAAATAAAGACTGTTGTGTAACAATAATGGAAGATGAGAAATAACACTGTCCAAGACAGTAGAGAAAATTGTCATTAGTCAGATAATTAAAGACAGAAACAAGCCCTCTTTGAGTTTTTGACTGGTACTACCTATCTTAGAAGCTATGCTTCACTTACTAATATGATTTGCAGTATTGATGAGATATTTTTGTTTACAGGTGAAGTTTTTATTAATTTTTCTTGGGAAATTATCATAAGCGTAAGAATAGCTTAAGCCGGGCTCGGTGGCTCAGCCTGTAATCCCGCGCCTTTGGGAGGCTGAGGTGAGTGGATTGCCTGAGCCCGCGGGTTCGAGACCCGCCTGGACAGCGAGACCTCATCTCTACAATAAATCAAAAAATCAGCCGGGCGTGGTAACGCGCGCCTGTAATTCCGGCTACTTGGAAGGCTGAGGTGGAAGGATCGCTGGAGCCCAGCAGGTCGAGGCTGCGGTGGCCGGGAGCGGCCACTGCACTCCAGTCTGGGCGACAGAGTGAGACTCCAACTCAAAAAAAAAAAAAAAGAATAGCTTAAATTTTGATTATTTTTAAAAAGAGATTTATGTATTTGTCTTTGGATAGGATGTAACTGATGATTTCTTATTTTATGAGATAGTTGACTAAGTATTATAGTCTGGAAATCCATAATTGTGCAATATAATACAGTACAACAAAATTGAATGTTTTTCTTTTCTTTTTTTTTAACTTTATTTTATTATAAAGATGTGTGGTTCAAATGAGGATTAGGTACATGAGTGGTTTACAAGTTGGTAAAGTTTGGGCCTCCATCTGGACCTCACTTCACCTGGTTTAGGATCCACTAAGTGAGCCTTAGTGAGTTTCATGACCCTACCCCCTCCCATTCCTGTCAGTGTCCCACTATTGCTGATCCCTTTCTTCTAGTATTGTGATTAATGTTCAGTACCCATTTATAAGTGAGAACATATGGTATCAGTGATTTGTTTCTGTGATATATCCCTGAATATGATAGACTCTAAATCCATACAAGTTCCTGCAAAGTACATAATTTTGTCCTTCTTTATGGCTGTGTTATACTCCGTTGTGTTTATGTACCACATTTTCTTTATCCCATCTACTTTCAGTGGGCAGCAGTGTTGGTTCCATGTTTTTGCTATTGCGAATAGTGCAGCAATGAACTACATGTGCAGGTGTCTTGTTTGTAGAACAACTTGTGTTCCTCCGGGTATATTCTCAGGAGGAGGATTGCTTGATCATATGGAAGGACAATTTCTAGTTCTTTTAAAATTTGCCACACTGTTTTCCATAGAGGTTGTACTAGTTTGCACTCCCACCAACAGTATAGAAAGGTTCCCTTTTCTCTGCACCCACGCCACCATCTTATTAATTTTTTATTTATTGATGATGGCCATGCTTACTGGTATTAGGTGGTATCTCAATGTAGTTTTGATGTGCATTTCTCTGATGATTAGTGAGGTTAAGCATTTTTTTTTAATTTGTTGTCTATTTATATGTCTTCTCTTGGAAAGTATCTATTCATGTCTTTTGCCTACTTTTTTACAGGGCTTTTTTTTTTTTTTCCTTTTGGCTTGTTTAAGTTCCTTTTAGATCCTGGATGTTAGGCCCTTGTCAAATATACAGTTGGTAAATATGTTTTCCCATTCTGTGGGCTGACTACCTGCTCTCTTGTTGGTTTCTTCTGCTGAAAAAGCTTTACAATTTGATGAGGTCCCACTTGTCAATCTTATCTCTTATGTCGTGGGTTTTGGGGGTTATGATCAAGAATTGGCTGCCTATTCCAATGTGCATAAGAGTATCTCCTGCATTTTCTAAGATTCTTATAATTGTAGGTTTTATGTTTAGTTATTTGATCCATTTTGAACTGATTTTTGTGTATGGTGATAGTTAGGGGTCCTGTTTCATTCTACTGCATAATGAAATGGTACCAGTTTTCACAGCACCATTTCCTAAAGAGGGTCTCCCCTCACCAATGGTTATTGGTGTACGCTGTGTTGAAGATGAATTGGGTGAGAAATTGAGGTTTTGCTTCCAGATTCTCTATCCTGTTCCATTGGTTTATATGCTTATTTGTACCAATGCCAGGCTATTTTGATTGTTGTAGCCCTATAATAAAGTTAAATATTGAAAGTGTGATATCTCCTGCTTTGTTTCTTTTGGTAAGGATTATTTTGGCTAATTGTGAACTTTATTGTACATATGAATTTATGTATTATCATTTCCAGGTCTGAGAAGAATGATGTTGGTAATTTAACAGGTATTGTGTTGAATTTGCTGATTGCCCTGGGTAGGAGAGCCATCCTTACAACATTGTTTCTTTCAATCCATGAACATGGAGTATTTTTCCATTTATTTGTGTCTTCTTTGATTTCTTTGAGCAGTGTTCTGTAGTTTTTGTTGTAAAGGTCTTTCACTTCTCTGTTTAGGAAGATGCCAAAGTATCTCATGGTGTGTGTGTGTGTGTGTGTGTGTGTGTGTGTGTGTGTGTGTGTGTGTGTGTGTCTTTTGTGAATGGGATTGTGCTTTTTATTTGGTTCTCTATTTGTTGTTGGTGAATAAAAATGCAACTGTCTTTTGTATGCTGATTTTGTACCATGAGATTTTTGTCAAAGTCATTTATCAGTGCTAGAAGGTTTTTGACAGATGCCTTGGGTTTTCAAGGGATAAGATCATACTGTCTGCAAAGAGGGATTGCTTGATTTCTTCTTTTCCTCTTTGGATACCCCTGATTTCCTTCTCTTGCCTAATTGCTCTAGCTAGAACTTCCAATACTGTGCTGTAGAGGAATGGTGACATCGGATACTTTTATCTTGTTCCAGTTTTCAGGGGAAATGCTTCCAACATTTATCTGGTGAGCAGTATGTTGGTTGTGGGTTTATCATAGATGACTTTTACTCTTTTGAAGAATGTTCCTTCTATGCCTGGATGTTCAAGAATTTTTATCAGGGAGGGATGCTGGATTTTGTCAAAAGCTTTTTCTGCATCCAATGATATAATCATGTGGATCTTGTTTTTACATCTGTTAATGTATGAATTCCATTTATAGTCTTGTGAAAGTTGAACCAGCCCTGCATCCCAGGAATGAAGCCAACTTGATTGTTGCGGATGATTCTTAAAACGTGTTGTTGGATCTTACTTGTTAGGATGTTGTTGAGAATTTTTGTATCTATGTTCACCAAGGAGATTGATCTGTGATTCTCTTTCCTTGTTGGATCTTTACCAGGTTTGGGTATTAGTGTGATGTTAGCTTTATAAAATGATTTGGGGAGAGTTCCATCTTTCTCAATTGCCTGGGATATTTTTGGTAGGAATGATATCTGCTCCTCTTTTTATATTTTGGAGATTCAGTTGGGAAGCTGTCAGGTACCTGGCTTTTTTCTTGTGGAAAGCTTTCTTATGATGGAATCAATTTCCTGGGTTATCATTGGCCTGTTGAGGTTTTCAATTTTTTCTTGTTTCAACCTTGGGAGGTTGTGTAAAGTCAGAAACTCCTCCATTTATATTGGATTCTAGAGTTTGCTCCTTTATAGGTATGTATAGTACCCTATGATAATTTTATGAATTTCTTCAGGATCAGTTGTGACTTCATTTTTGGCATTTCTAATTGTGTTTATTTAGGCTTTTTTTCTCTCTCTCTTTTTCTTGATTAATATGGCTAAGGATCCATCAATCTTATTTATTCCTTTGAAGAACTAGCTTTTTTTGTTGTTAATTTTTTTCTATGATATTTTAATCTTTTATTTCCTGTAGTTGGGTCTTTATCTTAGTGATCTGGATTTTTCTGCTGAAGTTAGGGTTTGGTGGTCTTGTCTTTCCAGCTCCCTTAGATATGATGTTAGACCGTTTACTTGTGATCTTTCTGTTTTCTTGATGTGTTTGTGTAGGGTTATGAATTTTCCTCTTATTATAGCTTTCATGGCATCCCAGAGGTTCTGGTAAGATATGTCTTTGTTTTCATTTGTTTCCAAAAATCTTTAAATTTCCGTCTTAATTTCTGTGTTAACCCAGGAGTTGTTCAGCAGTGTGTTGTTTTGTGTTCATGTGTTTATATGGTTTGGGAGGATCTTGTTGGTATTGATATTTATTTTTATTTCACTGTAGTCTGAAGAGGCATGGCATTTTTTTTTGGTCTGATGGAATTTGTTTATGTTTGGTTTATGGCCAAACATGTGGCTGATCTTGGAGTATGTGCCATAAGGTGATAAGTAGAATGTATATTCTATAGTTACAGGGTGGAGTGTTATGTAGATATCTGTTAAATCCATTTGGTTAAGTGTCAAATTAAGACTCCAGATCTCATTGGTTTTTTTATTGTTTGTTTGGTTTTTTTTGCATCAATGATCTGTCTAAGGTTGTTAGTGTGGAATTTAAGTCCCCAGTTATGATAGTTTTAGAGTCAATATCTTTTAATTTACTAAGTAGTTACTTTATAAATTGTGGAGCTCCTGTGTTGGGTGCATGTATGTTTAGAATGGATATTTCTTGCTGATGAATTGAACCTTTTATCATTATGTAGTGTCCTTCTGTATCCTTTTTAATTGTTGATAACTTGAAGACAGTTTTGTCTGATATTAGAAGAGCAACTCCTGTCTTTTTTGTTCACCCAAAAGTTTGTTTTCCATCCTCTAACTTTGAGTCTGTGGGTGTCCTTTGCAGTGATATGTGTTTCCTGGAGGCAGGAATTGTTGGGTTGTGCTTTTTTATACAGTTTGCCATTCTGTGTCTTTTTAGTAGTGCATTTAGTCCATTCATGTTCAGGCTGATTATAGAAATGTGAGAGTTTTTCTCTGCCTTGAGGCTCTTATGACATTTGTTTTGTTTCTTTTCACTTTTGCATTGATTATGTGTGTGATTTCAATTCTATAGACACATTGTATTCTCTGTTGGTTCTGATGTTTCTGTACTCTTGTGAAGTGCATTGTTGTTCTTTTTTTAAATTTCTTCTGTGCTTAATACCTTCTAAAGCATCTCCTGTAGAACTGATCTGGAAGTAGCATAATCTCTTAGGGATTGAATGTCTGGGGAGGATTTTAATTCTCTATCGCTGATAAAGCATAGCCAGGTAGGAAATTCTTAGTTGGAATTGTTTATCTTTGAGAACTTTCAAGATTGGACTCTAGACTGTAGTGTTTCTGTGGATAAGTCTGGTGCTATTCTAATTAGTCTTCCCCAGTAGGTAGTCTGACCTTTCTCTCCCCCTGCCTTTGGGATTTTTTTCTTTTATGCCTACTTTGTGTAAGCAAATTACTATGTGTCTAGGAGTTGGTCTTCTCATTTGATGTCTTTCAGGCGTTTGCTGTATCTCTTGTGTTTGGATGGTCACACCTCTAATGAGATATGGGAAGTTTTCTTGGATAGCCTCATGAAATGTTTTTACCAAGGCATTCTCTGTTTCCCTTTCTACTTCAGGTATACCAATCAGGCATAAGTTCAGCCTCTTGAAATAATCACACATCTCTTAGAATCTTTGTTCTGTCTTTTTATGCTTCCTTTCTATATTTTTTAGCAGATTAGGTTAAGTCCATGTTTTAATCTTCAAGTTCTGAGATTCTTTCTTCCACTTGGTTTATTCTGCTTTCCATGTTTGTCATTTTATTTTTATTTCATGGATGGTGTTTTTTATGGCCAACATCTCTGTTACTATTTCCTTCATTTTTTCTACTTTCCTTTCTTGATTCTTTTTCATCCTCATCATCCATTCTTTGATCTCTGTATTTGTGGTATGAGATTAGTCTTTCATGGCACTCTTCATTGTTTGAATTCCAATGTCTGTATTTTTGGCTGCTATATCTATTTAGGACTCTGGGGGTTGCCTGTGTTCTTTTGTTGCTTTTTCTTCATTTGTGATAGTTTTTCTTTCTATTTAATCCCATTTACTTAGTGAGAGAGGGAATAGCTTTCACTTCTGTTATTTGTTCAACCACCTATCCTTCCATAAGTAGGGCTACAGATTTGTGCAATTTTTGAAACCAGGCAGGGGATGGGGAACTGTGCTGTCTCTTTATAATTTAGGGGGTTAAATAAGGTGTAATGGGGGTAGCTGAGATTCAGAAGCTGCCTGTATATCACAGTGTTCACAGACTGGGGTGTGGGCCCTCTGGGACCCACTTCCCACCACTAACCAATAAGTTCATGCAGTGGGAATGTGTGTATACCCCTTCAGTCCAAAATATGATATGAGAAAGGAAGAGAACAGGGAAGAGTAGAATAAAAAAGGAGAGAATTGAAGGGGAAAAAAGCAAAGCAAAAACAAACAAACCAGAAAAAAAACCCGAAAAATGATGAGCCTACTCTCACACTCATACACTCATGTGTGAAGAGGAAAACACACACACACACAAGTAAGCACATCCTTACTCACGCACACATATGCTCACATGTGAAAAAAGAAAAAACATTCTCATCAACATTCAGCTCCCTCTTATGGTAGGTTCTGAAACTTTAGGTTCCTTTGCTGGTTGAGGCTGCACTGTGTCTGGCCGACTCTCCCACAGGCTGATCCCCTAAGAGAGCAAGCATTGCCCCAGTCTCCATGTGTGTTTGGCCCTCTGGGTGGTGCACTGATGAGGCCTCCTTCCTCGAGGGTGGGATGCTTCCAAAACTACTGGGGGATTGTAAAGAGGGTTGGATCAGTTCATCACTCACCCCTACCCTTTCCGACTGGATTGTCTTCCACTTGTCTCGTAGTTGGGCCAGTGTGGAGGATGGGGTGACTAGGACTCTGCAGTTCTGTCCGCTGGTCTTGGAAATCAACTCCAGAGAGATGGAGAGTTGACGCTTTAGTCCCAGGATGCAGCTCCATAGATCAGTGATGGGGCAATGGAGCACTTCTCTGTCTAGTTTTCCAGACAACAGTGATGGTGGTGGACTTGCATCTACTCTGCTGAGTCCAAGCATCTGGCAGTACTCTTGCCATGGCCTTTGTTGCCAGTGACTGGCCTGTCACTGAAGAATGTGGCAGTTGTTGACAAATGTCCAGATCCCAGTAGGAGCTGTTCCCCATAGCTTCCACCAAGCTGGGTCTTAATGGATCTTGCAAGTTTCTGAAGATGATGCCTCTTTCTGAGCCTTGAGAAGCACTGAGAGCAGAGTTGTCTTAGTAGTGTCCACTTCACCACAAGAGCACATGGCACTAGCTCCCAGGTTTCCACTCAGACACTCACACACCCACCCACATATGTATGCACACACAAATTTATCTTCACACACACTCGCCCACACAGAGACTCGCACACTCTGGCTCTGTCACCATCTTGGGTCTCCTCTTGAATGTTTCTCATAATCTATTTTTAACTTGAGCAACATTTTTTACAAACCAAAATTCTGAAGAATCTATTATGAGAAATGTGGCAGTTCCTTTAGTTTTAGTTTCTTTTACTTGCTATTAAACTTAAATGAAATAACATGTAATAATCTTTTCTTATTTAGAAAAAGTTAATTATCTGTGGGTAAAAGGAATGGAGTGTTTCCTATTTTTTTCTATGTATTTATTTTATGTTTTTTCATTTTCTTTCACCTATCTTGATTCTTCTTATGCCTTCATCATTTTGGGATCACTGTAAGTTAAAAAAAAAAAAAAGACCTGGTATACATTCTGTCTTTCATGTATTCACTGTAGAGCAAAACTGACTACACTTCTCATTCTCTTTATATCTTATTTTCTTCATCTTCAATATGGTAATATAATATTATTAATATTGCCAGTTTTGCTGATATTCATTGAATATCAAAACCCTGATATAATGTTGAAAATTGTATCATCACTGTAGGGACAAAAGGACTCATTCCTTTCCACTTGTAATCTCTTAATGCCAACTTTAATCATTGCAAAAACATTGTGTGTGGGCACAATTTCCTATTTGCTGTAATTGCAGCCTTGTTGCAACAGGTCACCAACAAAATAAGGAAAACTTATCAAATAACTCTTAATTTACCTTACTATATTTCAACTTTTGCTTCCTTCCAAAATAAATAAATGAACAATTAATGGACAGATGAATTGAAATAGGTGTGATATACCTATCAAAGATATAAAGATATGTATGCCAGCATAAACTATATACATATGTAAGTGCAATATTTAGAAGGTGTTCAACAGGGAGATGTCTTCCTTTCACTGAGAGAGAAAATAGCATTGTGGGTAATAATAGTATTTTGGGTATTAGAATTTGAATCTTTATGACTGAAGATGATCTGGATTACAACTAGGTCAGATCGAGTGATCACATGAATTGATGTGCATTAAGCATTGACAAACTGCTTAAATAAAGTACTTTAACAAATCAACAAATATCAAACAAAAATTTCCCACATAAATTCCATTTTATGGGTGTCTAATAGGGTTTATCTTCTGATATTGATGATTGCTCAATAAATTTCCAAAGACCCTGGTGAAAGTTTGGATACAAAAATGAGCCTTATAGCTTTCAGTATAAATTCTCTCTCATGCCCATAACCTGGTATCCTGGGGTCACACACATATATATACATATACATATAGTTATACAGAAAGACTTTAATATTGCAAAGCAGCTGAGTGAGGAGGACAGAAGATATTTCTCAAGTTCACCTCCCGAACAATATTAGGTGAGGGTTTTTTAGGGAGCAATTTGATGGACAAGACCCCAGAAAATGGGTGCTGCTCATTGGTTCATTGTGAAGTGATGGGAGGGGTGTCTCAGAGCCAGTGTCTGGGAGGAGATTGCAAGACCATCAGGGTCTCTTCTTGATATGTACCTGGTCCAGCCTAGGGTCCATCAGAATGCAGTGTCTGAAAAATATCTCAAACATCATTCTTTGGTTTTACTTTTGCTTGTTTTTTTTTAGTTGGAGTCTCACTCCGTTGCCCAGACTGGAGTGCAGTGGCCGCTCACGGTCACCGCAGCCTCGACCTGCTGGGCTCCGGTGATCCTCCCACTCAGCCTTCCAAATAGCTGGAACTACAGGCGTGTGCTACCATGTCTGGCTAATTTTTTGATTTATTGTAGAGATGAGGTCTCACCAAGTTTCCCAGACAGGTCTCGAACCTGCGGGCTCAGGTAATTCACTCACCTCAGCCTCCCAAGGCTCGGGATTACAGGCTGAGCCACCGAGCCGGCTCTTTGGTTTTACAATAGGTGCTATCCATAAAGTGAGTCCTATAAGCATGGGCTACTGACCCCTAGGCAGTAAGCCATTACAAGCATGGTTTTAGGAGGAAGATGAGGTCCTAGGGATTAGAACTGCTCAGGCCCTTTCACAGATAAGATTTTAGGATGCCATCAAGGAGACACGTGTGACCTTTGTCCCATAGCTTAAGGGAAAATATGCTTGTCAACCTTGTGGAAAGCTTCCCCTCCCTAGAAGTCAGGACATAAAGATAATCAGTTGCTCTCTATTAAAGTGGCTGTGTAAATAGTCACGCAAGGAGGAGAGCAGGCTTAGACACAACACATTTGTTTATTTCTAACCATAGCTACGGCTTTGCAGGGCTCAAGTCTCTTCTACAACTTGTATCTCATGGCCCGATATTAATTTTATATAGATAGTTTCAATCCCTCCACTTTTCTGGGAATTTGGGGAAACATAAATATAGAGGAACATAAATATCTCAACTTTCCTTTTTTCTGTCTTATTCAGTTGTCCCCAAACCAGGGCTACAGATGTGGTTGCCAGAGTAGGAATGATCCCTATGCAAGAAATTACATGCCTTTGATGCTTATGTTAGGATTTCTAAAGACTTGATGGGTGGATGTGTTTTCACCCCATGTATTAGTCCATTTTCTGTTACTTCAAACATATGAAACTGGGTAATTTATAAAGAAAAGCAATCTATTCCTACAGTTATGGAGGCTGGGGAGTCTAAGATCAAAGGTGCTTCATCTAGGAAAAGACTTCTAGCTGGTGGGAACTTTGCAGCATCTGGAGAAGGTGCAGGCCATCCACATGACAAGGGAACTGAGCTTGCTAATGTACTAATGTGCTAGTTATGGTTTCCCACCTCTTCCTATAAAGCCACCAGGTCCATTCTCATGATAACTCATTAATCAAGGCCCTCATGATCAAACTGAGGAAGGGTATTCAGTGTAGGTTAGACATAGATAAATTTCTTGTAAACAGTTGCAGAATAGAGGAAGTATTCAGTCATTTTTTCCTTTTCACATTAGACTTGACCCCCAGGGCTGGAATGTTAACTTGCAAGTTCATTCCACCCTCTCAACTCATCAAAAGAAAAGCCCATCAAGGTGGAGACATGGAGGCAGACCACCTTTTAGCTCATGGTTTAACTTAATCAATCTATTGAAGTCTCCTGTAAAGGCAAAATGCTTGTTCCAAGTAAAGACCATCCTTTGGGTGGAGAGACAGTAATCTCTCAGGAGTCGATACCAGTAGCCCACCCTCTTTTAGTATAATGATTATTGTGTAGCTGTATCAAACCGTTTGTCAAAAAGCAAAAGTGTGTTTTTTCTTTCTTTCTTTCTTTCTTTTTTTTTTTTTAAGGCACCAGCCCATGTCAGCTCTCTGGCACATCTCCCTTTCTCTTCCTCTTCCTCATCAATTTTGCTTAAGACAAGTAGGTGCTCTGAAATTCCTTTCAGTGGTGAGTCAAAGAACCCACAAGCATTGTGCTGCACCTTATTTGGTAACAAAATCACTTCTTGAAGGACACACTTTTCAATACTTCCATAATAGGAATCAAGTTTCCAACACATGAAATTTGAAGGACACATTCAAACATGGCACTGGGGTGGGTTGCTTATATTATTTTGGGTTTCCCAGTCCCTGGAGTGCACACAGCTGTTTGCTTTTGAATTTTCTCTTCCCTATTCCAAGAATGCTTTCCCAGATATATGTGTGACCTGTTGCTTCTGCCTTCGAGTCATCTCTTTAGAAAGCCTTATTTTGACTACCTTATATAAAATTCCCAACACTCCCTGATCCCTTTAATCTGCTATATTATTCTCCACAGCTCTTATCACTGCCAGATATGTCTATATGTGTTTGTTTGATTGAAACAGGGTGTCACTCTATTCCTCAGGATGGAGTGCAGTGCCACTATCATAGTTCATTGCAGCCTTGAACTCCTGGGCTAAAGTGATCCTCCCACTTCAACTTCCTGAGTAACTGGGACCACAGATGCATACCACTACATTCAGCTAATTTTTAATTTTTTTTTTGTAGAGACAAGGTCTTGCTACATTGCCCAAGCTTGTTTACTGTTTGCTTATTATTTTTCATTTTCCACAATAATTTAAGCTCTCTGAGAGTAGATATATTCGCTTCCTTATCCCCATTGGCTAGCATGAAGTAAGCACCCAATACACAACTGCTATGTCAGGCCAGGCATGGTGGCTTATGCCTGTAATCCCAGCATTTTGGGAGACTGAGGCTGCTTGAGTCTAGAAACTTGAGACCAGCCTAAGCAACATGGCAAGACCTCGTCTCTGCAAAAAATAAAAAAGTAGCTTGGCATAGTGGCACTCATCTGTAGTTCCATTTACTTGAAAGGGTGAAGTAAAGGATCACCTGAGCCCAGGAGGTGGTGACTGGGGTGAGTTGTGATCCAGTCTAGGCTAAAGAGTGAGACACAAACTCAAAAGAAAAACAAAATCCAAGTCAAACTGCTATATCAACATGTGGAATTAATGGTGATTACTTTTTTTTTTTTTTTTTACTTTAAAGCCAACACATACATATTTTAGATGAGGCTTGACGTTAAAGAAATAACATTTTCTAATCTTTAGTACTTCAAGAAAAAATTGACATCGTAGTAAGGGGTAAAAAAATGTTTAGCAGAATCACAGATAAGGCCATGCTGAGAAAAACTGATAAATTAAAGTGAGCCGTAGGGGACTTATTCTTCTCTCTCGGGAGATCTGAGTAGTGGTCATGGCAAGACTGTCCATGCCAACCATAGTAGCAGTGACACACAAATCCGTTCTTCATGTCCGTTATTGTCTTCAGTTTATTTTTTTCAGAAATGAGGAATCTGAAACTCTTGTCCAGGACGTATTTCTTAGCACTGCCTTCAGGCATATGCAGGTAGGAGGAGGAGTCAGGGGCTTTGCGAACACATCTTCCATGGTTGTTACATAGACTTTGACTGCAGAGCCTGGCTGCGGAGGTCACATTAACAGCATAGTGGCCCAAAAGCCCTTGAATAGATTGCTGCATAGATAAGCAGTTCTCCTGTTTAAAAAAAAAATTGATTCAGTCTCTTGAAGCAATTGCTCATCTCTCTACTTAAAGCACTCTCAAAATGTGATTCCACTACTCAGGTGATATTAATGCCCGAAGTTTTACATTTGTCAAGGTTAAGGAGGAAGAGCACTTCAGTAGATTGTTTAATTAATTAATTAGTTAATTAATTATTTTTGTAAAGACAGGATCTCACGGTGTTTGAGGCTGATCTCAAACTCCTGGGCTCAAGCAATCCTCTCACCTCAGCCTCCCAAAGTACTAGGATTGCAGGCATGAGCCACCACACCTGGCCTGGATTAATTACTTAAATGAGAGGCTAAACCTTCATGGGGCTACATGAGCAGTAAGCCTTGCATTTGATTAGGAAGGCCTTGGTCCAACCAAATCCATATCATATTAAGGGAAGATGGTCCCACATTTTCCCTTTAGAGACTATTCCCTAATGTATAAGAGGGAACCCCCCCAAAAAAACCCTGGAATTTATCTATAAAATTTCTGTATTTATTCCTATATGTTTACAATTCAGTCATCTTCAAAGCACTCTCTGATGCAATGGAGATTCTTTTTCCACTGCTCAGAACAGTTTTTGAACTCATCAATTTTGAGGCCACTTCATCCACATTGGCAAAATGTTTTCCTTTGAGAACTTTTTCATCTGGGAAACAAAAAGAAGTCACTCAGGTCAACAGGGAAGGTGGGGCACAAGGCTCATGCCATTTGTGGCCAAAAACTGCTGAACACTCATTATGATGTGGGCAGGTATGCTCACAAATCACCCACCATGAAATGAGCACACATGTTGAAAGAATCTTTAAAAAAAAAACTTACTGAAGCCAAGCACAGTCTCTTACAACACTGCTAGCTGGTACAATTATGCCAATGGATTTCTAGAACACTTAACTAGCACAGGAAGCCTATACTATAAGGGACCTGTCCTTCAAAAAGATAATTCCTGGTTTTCTTGGGTTCTTTCCTTGTAAAGAGATATTTGTTGTAACACTTGAAAAATATAGTATTAATATTGGATTGCCTGAGCCCAGAAGGTTGAGGATGCAGTGAGCCATGATCATGCTACTGCACTCCAACCTGGGCCCAAACTCCAAAAGAAAAGATCCACTAATTTATGCTTTTAACTTTATTCTTTCCTTTCATGGGATTGTTTTTATAAAAACAATATTTTTCTAACTTCTTGAATTGACCCTTCTGCCTTAGCCACCTGAGTAGCTAGGACTACAGGAATGCACCAGCACACCCAGCTAATTGTTTTTGTAGAGATGAGATCTTGCTACGTTGCCCAGGATGGCCTCGAACTCCTGAGTTCAAGTCATCTCTAGTATCGGCTGCCCATAGAGCTGGACCACAGGAGTAAGCCAACCCAGGCTAAAATTGTGAATCAGGAAACTGAATTGATAAATGAATCCAAGAGCTAGATTTTCAAGAAAACTACAAAGCATGTATATGTGATAAACCTAATCAAAAAAGAAAGATAAATATGAATGAGAAAAAAATAGAAATAAAGGTTCATAGGTAAATTCTTAAATTGTAAGTTAATATAGTACGTGTACTTCTATGCCAATAAATTAAGTTTAATAATAAATTACAAAAATTGACTCAAGAGATAGAAAACTTAATTAAAATATATCATTAAATTAGAGGCAGGGTGTGGTGGCTCATGCCTGTAATTCCAGCACTTTAGGAGGCAGAGGTAAAAGGATTGCCTGAGCCCAGGGGTTCAAGGCCAGTCTGGGTGACATGGCAAGACCTCATCTCTACAATAAATCAAGAAAAATTAGGCAGGTATGGTGGCACACACCTGTAGTTCAGGCTACTTGGAAGACTGAGGCAGGATCACCTGAACCCAGCAGGGTGAGGCTGCAGTGGCCATGATTGTGCCACTGTACTCCAGCCTGGGCAACAAAGTGAGATTTCGATTTAAAAAAAAAAAAAATTAGAGAACAAACTCATTACTCCCCCCGACACACACACACAATTTCTTAAACCAACGCATTTTTGTATTTGAATTATTTTTTTCAACTTTTCAGACTTATATAATTTCCATACCATAAAATTGCTCTGAAATATAAAAAAGGAAAATGAAAATTATCTAATTTATTTTTAAAGTAAATAAAGCTTGATATAAGACAGAGAAGACAATCACAAGCCACTTTTGCTAATGCATGTAGATGTCAAGTCTAAGTTGAGCCCCACACCTCAAATGCTTACGGGGCAGGTAATGCATTGGCACGAGCAGAGGAGAGGAAACCCCGTGTAGTGGAAGGCTCTACTTCTCAGCAACAGTGAAATCTGGGCTATTGTTACAAACATCTTGAGTTTTCAAAAGAAGTTTTAAAGCTCTCTATTTTGTAATGTTGTTTTTTCCCTACAATATTATATGAGCTATACAAAACACATCTTCATGCCAAATTTTTGCACACAGACCCATGTCTGTGATGTTAGATATATACAAATACAATGAGGTTTATGTTTGCCTACTCAGAGTCAGCAGATTGCAACATTGCAGGACACAGTCTTGCACAAAAACACTCTCACTTCTGATATCAACTGTAAGTTCAAGGGTTTCCCAAATCGCCATCAGTTTCAATAATTACCTAGAAAAACTCACTGAAAGCTATTATGTTCAAAATGATGGCTTATTACAGCAAAAAGATACAAATGAACCAAAAGAAAAAAAATGCATGGTCCAGAGTCTAGGCAAAACTCTCATTGTTCTCTCCTGTGGAGTCAATACCCCTACACTGATGTGTTACCATACAGAGTATTTTCAACTAGAGAAGTTTGCCAGAGCTTCAGTGTCCAGAGTTTGTATTGGGCCTTAATTACAGAGGAATGCCTGATTGAATGATGAAGTGGTTTAACTAAGTCTCCAAGTCACAGATACTGTGTAGCCCAAAGCATTCACCCTTTGTGTCACCATTTGGGCACGATTGCTCCTTCTGTCTTGGTCAGTACTCACCCTAAAACTTAAGTGTGGCTATACCCACCCTAAAGAAAGATGTTCCTAGATTAGCTCCCAGAAGCCAAGGATTAAGTCCAAGCCTTTCACTGAGCAAGTTTGAGGGTTTTTTTATTATTATTTTTTAAAGAATAGATTTATCATTACTTTTTTTTTGAGTTCTTCAGTAAAATGGATAGGAAACGAATCTGGGCTTGATGTTTAACTCTTTTTTTAACAGCTTGATTGAGATATAATTCACATAATTTGATCATTTAAAGTTTATAATTCCTATGTTGTAGCAATTTGTAGTGCAATCCTAAGACTATCCAAAGTTATGTCAAATCTCATAGGTAATGGCACAGTCCACCACAAAACTTTCCTCATTTCAGATACCAGCCACAAAATCAAGGGCTCCTAGGATTCCTGCAATTCAGCTGGCTACAAATTCATTCAGAGGTTCCCACCACCTCCTCACATTTGTTAATTTGCTAGACTAACTCACAGAACTGAGAAAAGTGCTATATTTATGGTTACAGTTTGGTTTTTTGTGGTTTTTTTTGTAATGGATATAAATGGAGAGACAAATAGCATGACATCTGGCAGAGTATCAAATGTGAAACTTCAGTGTCCTTGTGACAAGTCATTCCTCCCACCACATGGGTGTGTATCACCAACCAGGATGCTCACAGAGCTTCAGGTGTCTAGAGTTTGTGTCCAATAAAGACAGACATGAATGACTGAATCATCGTTAAACTCAATTCACACACACACAACATGGATAAATTTCCAGAGAATTATTCTGGGTGGAAAAATCCAACCCCCATAATTTATATACTGTATGAATCCAAGTAAGTGTAGCTATAATAGAAAAATATGAGGGATCTTTGTAGTGATGGAAATGTTTTGTGTCTTGACAATGTCAATATTCTGGCTGTGATTTTACTACAGCTTTGCAAGATTGTTATCATGGAAAAAATTAAATAAAGGGTACATGGTAAAAATAAACAAAGATGGATAGATAGATAGATAGATAGATAGATAGATAGATAGATAGAGTTTATAATTCCATGGCCTTTAGTATACTCACAGAGGTGTGAAACTAGCTATGATCAACCTGACAACTTTTTCATCACCCCAAACAAAACCCTGCACTCCATATCTGTTATCCTGACCTAACATTTAATTTATTTTATCTTCAGTAACTCACTTAAGTCTCTGAAACAGAGTTCATTTTGCTCATTTGGTCTCTTGACAGGCAGCAAGAAAGTGAGCCAGTCTTTGGGGCTTGGCTTGCCAACCCACTGCGCCAACTCTCTTGGAGCTCGGGCTGACTGATAAAAATCCATATCACAATGATCTGAAAATAAAAATACGGGCCGGGAGCAGTGACTCAAGCCTGTAATCCCAGCACTTTGGGAGGCCGAGATGAGGGGCTTGCCTGAGTCCATGGGTTCAGGAACAGCCTGGGCAACGTGGCGAGACCTCATGTCCACAATAAATCAAAAACTTAGCTGAGCATGGTAGCGCAGGCCTGTAGTTCAGGCTACTTGGAAGGCTGAGGCGAAGGATCGCCTGAGCCTAGCAAGTCGACACTGGGGTGGCAATGAGCCTGCGTGCCACTGCAATCCAGCCTGAATGACGGAGTGAGACTCCAAATCAAAAATAAATAAATAATAAATAAATTAAACAAAAACACGTAATTCAAAAGGGAAGAAAGATCTCTGTATATGGTGGACAGGAAAGAAAAGTAGGAGGAAAATAGTAAAAGGAAAAGAGATTTAGCAACCATCATTAACTGGGTCTTTGGGGAAATGAATAATAAAAATATTAAAAGATGGTTTTAGCTGGGCTCGGTGGCTCAGCCTGTAATCCTGCACCTTTGGGAGGCTGAAGTGAGTGGATTGCCTGAGCCCATGGGTTCGAGACCCTCTTGGGCAGGCGAGACCTCAACTCTACAAAAAATTCAAAAACAATTAGCCAGGCGTGGTAGCACACACCTATAATTCCGGCTACTCAGAAGGCTGAGGCGGAAGGATCGCTGGAGCCCAGCAGGTCGAGGCTGCGGTGGCTGGGAGCGGCCATTGCAACCAGTCTGGATGACAGAGTGAGACTCCAACTCAAAAAAAAAAAAAAAAGGTGGTTTTTTTAGGAAGCTTAGTTACATGATTAAACCTCCTTCTGTATTTCATTATGAAAGGTTTGATTATATCAACCTTAATTATTGTTGCTGTTAAAGATAGATTTGTGGAGCATTTAAAAGTGATTTCATGCCTGTTTCAGTTGCTCATGAGGAAAATGACTTGTCTTTAAAGATGTACACCAGGAACCCCAAAAAGAATTTAGTCTATGTGACAGCTTAAATATAATCAGATCTTTCCAAACAGGCACTTCAACTGGGGGAAATTTGTTCAGCTATTTTTATGTAACAAGGTAAAGGAGACAGAAACTTTATATATAGTTTATAAAAACGTAAATGTATATAAGATATATGTATGTATGTATGCGGAAAGAAAAAGAGAATGAGAGATTTCAGCTGAAATCCAAAGTTGAAGATAATGATCAATAAATAAGGCGTTATGGAACATTCATCTATCTTCAGCCTACATAAAGATATGGCTAAAAATTCTTACAGCAAAGGAAAAATTATACTAAATTATACTAAAAGAATTTAAGGAGTACAGAGTACTACCCTAGAGCCCCATGTCACTTGTTTATTTATTCACTCTACAAATATTTATTTACCAGGTACTGTTTGGTGTGAAGTTCTGTTACATGTGCGGGGCCAACGACATTGAGGAGAAATGATAAGAGTGAGAGTGAGCATGGCCGCCTTTATGTAATTTGACAGAACAAAGATATAGGAGTGTTCTTATGATCCATGTGGATGTTACAGAAATAGCCAGGCACACATCTTCCTGAAAGAAAGTCCAATGTGGAGGGTATGCTTCTGGGGAAAGAGCAAGGGGAAGAATCAAGATGTTAGCCAATGTCTGCATTGTTCAAATCAGAGAACAGTGCAGTGCCAAGGATGAGGGTTTGAGAGTGCAAGGACGGAGGGCCTGTAGCCAAATCGCAGCCAAACTCCGTGTAAGAAAGAGCCAACACCTACATGACAATCGTATCAAAAGGCTTTCAACAGAAAAGATAATGACAGGTGTTGTGAAATCAGTAAAAGTTGTATTGCTACTCTGCCTTGTTCTCACCCCCATCTTCTATGCCCATCTTTGAAGCAGCCGAACAAAAGAACTGATCATACGCCTTTTCTCCACCTCAGACCCAAGCTTGGCGTGTGGAGCAGAGGGGGAAATGTCATTACAAATACTTAGGTGGCGCCTACCTTCTACCAGCTACTGTTTTAGAAGTGCTTTGCATGCATTAATAGTGTAATTCTCATAAAAGTTCCACGAGATAGATACTATTATTTTTCTCATTTTACACTACATATGAAGAAATTGAACATTCCTATTCAACATAGTACTGGACGTCCTTGCTACTGCAATTAAGCAAGAAATGAATCTAAATTGGGAAGAAAGAAGTAAAATAATCTCTGTTTGCAAATAACATAAAACTATATGTAGAAAACCCTAAAGGCACCACCAAAAAAAGTTAGGAAAGTTGCAGGACACAAAATCATGTTGAAATGTAACCTCAGTTGAATTTCTACAAACTAACAGTGACCCATCTGAGAAGAAAATTGAGGAAACAACTCCATTTACAATAGCATCAAAAAGAATAAAATACTTAGGAATAAGCTTAACTAAAAAAGTAAAATACTCGTGCACTGAAAGTTACAAAACATTGATGAAAGAAGTTAAAGGAGAAGCTGGATATGATGGCTCACACCTGCAATCCCATGGCATTGGGAGGCTAAGGCAGAAGGATCACTAGAGGCCAGGAATTCAAGATTAGCCTGATCCACATAGGGATACTCCATCTCTTAAAAAAAATAGTAATAATTAACTGGGCATGGTGAAGTGCATCTGTAATCTTCAGTAGGCTAAGGCAGGAGGATCACTTGAGTCCAGAAGTTCTAGGATGTTGAACTATGATTGTGTCACTCTAGCCTAGATGACAGAGAGAGACAATGTCTCTTTTTTTAAAAAAAAGTTTTTTAGGAATTTAAAGGAGACAAAAATCAATAAAAAGGCAACTCATGTTGCACATTGGAAGACAATATTTTTAAAATGTTATTACCCAAAGTGGTCTACAGATCCAATGCTATACCCACAAAAATCCCAATGGCATTTTTACAGAAATAGAAAAAGCTATCCTCATTAAAATCCCAATGGCAATTTTTACAGAAATAGAAAAAAAAATCTAAAATTTATATAGAACCAGAACTGACATAGAATAGCCAAAGTGATTTTAAGAAAGAACAAAGGTGTAGCCTTCACACTTCCTAGTTTCAAATATATTACCAAGCAACAATAAATGAAAAACTATGGTACTGGCATAAAGGAAGACCACAGAAACAGAATAAAAGTCCACAAATAAACCTACACATATTTGGTCAACTGATCTTTGCCAAGGGATCCAAGAACACATAATATGGAAAGGAGAGTCTCTTCAACAAATAGAGAAGGGAAAACTGGAAATCCAGGTTAAGAAAAATGAAATTGAACCCCTTTATTACCCCCACACACACAAAAATCAACTCAGAACGGAATAAAGATTTACTACTATAGCTGAAACTCTAACAACTTTTAAAAGAAAAAATAGAAGAAAATTTTGTTGCTGTCGGAGTCACACTGTCACCCAAGATAGAGTGCAGTTGCACACTCATGGCTACTGCAGCCTCAACCTGCTGGGCTTAGGTAACCTTCCACCTCAGTCTTCAAGTAGCTGGTACTACAGGTGTGCAACACCATGCCTGGTTAATATTTTTAAAATTTTATTGTAGAGACAAGGTTTCACCTAATTGCCCAGGCTGATCTCTAACTCCTGGGCTCAGGCAATCCTCTCACATACACCTCCCAAAGTGCTGGTATTGCAGGCATGAGGTGTCATGTCTGGCCAGACAAGTTTCTTGACACTAATCTTGACAATTACATTTTGGATATGACACAAAATGGACAGGCAACAAAAGCAAAAATGGACAAGTAAGACTCCATCAAGCAAACAGCTTCAGCTCTGTAAAGGAAACAACAGCATGAAGAGATCATGTATGGAATGGTAGAAAATATGAGCAAATCATATGTCTGAGAAGAAGTTAATGTCCAAAATATATAAGAAACTTCTATAAATCAGAAAAAACTAAAAAAAATAGCCCAATTATCATTTAGGTAAAGGACTTGAACTAACATTTCTCCAAAGAAGACAAATTTTCAGCATATCCAAGTACATGAAAAGATGCTCAAAGTTAATTAACTATCAGAGAAATGCAGATAAAAACAACAATGAGGCAGCACCACACACCCAGTAGGATGGCCATTATTCAAACATAAATAAATTTTTAAAAAGTGTTGTGAGGTTGTAGAGAAACTGGAGCCCTTTTCCCTGTTGGTGGGAATGTAAAATGGTATAGCAGCTATGGAAAACAGTGGGAAGGTTTCTCAAAAAATTAAAAATAGAACTACTATATGATCCTGCAGAGGTACATATATGAGATCCAACAATTAGGATCACGAACCATCCTGGAAAAAGTGCTACATAACACATTCCTGAATTTCACTACAGTCAGCTTTGAAGTACTCCCCTTGGGAAGCTATCCACTGACACCAGCGCCTAGTCTACTCATCAAAGCAACTTTTTTTGGAATGGCCATCAGAGCCATTCCAAAAAAATTAGGGAATGGCAATTAAGTTCGTGAACTTGCCACTGTCTACTTACATGGGCAGCACTGTACAAATAACTAATTGGAACCCTCCCTGCTCACCTGATATGGCTCCCATGATTTTTTTCGTTACCTGAACATAAAGGAAATATTGAAAGGAAGACATTTGATGACATTCAGGACTTCAAGGGTAATATGAAGAACAAAATCTTGCCCTTTGCAGCAACACGGATGCATCTGGAGGCTGTCATTCTAAGTGAACTATCACAGAAACAAAAAGCTGAATACCACATATTCTCACTCATAACTCAGTCCTAAACATTAGGCACATAAGCACAAAGTCAGGAACAACTGCTCATGGGGAAAGGGAAGGAGGATGGATAAAGGACACACAACCACCCACACCCACAGGGTACCAAGTACCAAGTACCACAAGGTACCAGGGAGAGAGGAGACTCGCTAGAAGCCCAACTCTCACTTGCACACAATTTGCTTATGTAGAAAATCCTCACATGAACCCCACAACTCTAAAATAAAAAATAAAATAGGTTGTGTATTTACAGTAGAATATTATTCATCCTTAAAAAGGAAATCCTGCCATGTAATAATGCCATAAACATGAAGGACTTTATGCTAAGTGAAATAAAGTTGTCACAGAAGGACAAATGCTGCATGATCCCTCTTATGAAGAAACTAAACTAGTAGAACTCAGAAGCAGAGAATACAGTAGTAGCTGTCAGAGACTGAGAGTAGAAGTGGGGAATTGTTATTCAAAGAGTATAAAGTTTCAATTATGCTTGAAAAATAAGTTCTAGAGATGTGCTGTAGAGCATAGTGTCTATGGTTAACAATTCTGTATTGCACACTTCAAAATTTGTTAAGAGGTTAGAGTTTATGTTAAATGTTCTTACCACAAAAGAAAAGAGTAGATTGTTAAAAAAAAAAAAAAACCTTTATAGACAGCTTTTCCCCTCACATGCATCTCTATTATAGACAATCAGCAAAACAAAGAACTATTGTTCAATAATCCTCCTTTCTTCATGTGGATGAAATAATTACTCATATTTTAAAATGTAGTATTCCTTTTCTTTGTCACATACACTGGGGTGCCCAAAAATGTATAGACATTTTAAGAGATATTTTCTATGTATTCCTTTTCAAATTTGAATTAATTTAAATTAAGGTAACAATGTGTAATTGCAGAAGTCAAACGTGACATATTCATCTTTTGTTATTGGTATACATTGAGTATTACAATTTTAACACAGTTTTTTTTCTTTCTTAAAATGTGTACACATTTTCTGGCAACCTCTGTATTGTGCTATTGAATCTACCAAAATCCCATAGAGTAGGTTTCCTTTTAGCACAGTTTTTTAGATGGAGAAGCTGAGACCCAGAAACGTTAATTGACATGCCCAAAGTTACACCTCTAGAATGTAAACATTAGTTTCTCACTTGCTGACTGATTAGAAAGATTGTTTTCTTGACCCTTCTACTAACCACAGTAGCTGGTATAGAGTAGGTGCTCAAGCAATGCTAGACCTTGTCCTTTTTTAACTTCATGAAAGTCAAGTGAGCAGATAGTCAGCACAAATTTGACTTTGAAGCAAAAACATTTTTAAAATCAAGACCAATATCTAGAATATATTTAAGATGCTGATAGAGAAAGCATTGCTTACCTTTGAAGCAGAATATTCATATTCTCCCCACAATATTATTCCTGCTGCCCCCAGAGAGGCACTTTCACCAATTGTATGCACCAAGTCTTTCTAGAAAACACAAGTGTCAGGAGTAGTTTCTGCCAAATCAAATTTAATCTTTGACAATTCCAATAATTAGTATTAAGACACAACCCATCATCTGCAGTAAATAATGCATGAATGATATTATCTTTGTTTCTAAAACAAAGGACTATATAGCAAGACAAATACTGAATGATTTCATTCATATATAGAATTTTTAAAAGTTAATCTTGTAGTATTAGAGTAGAATGGTGGCTATCAGAGGCTAGTATGGATAGGAGAGAGAGCGGGCTGGGGAGATGTTGGTTGAAGGATACATAACTACAGTTAGACAGGAGGAATAATAAGCTCAAGCTATCTCCTGTATAGCATGGTGACTATAGTTAATGAGAACAAATATTGTGTTTTCACCACAAAAATAACTACATGAGATCATGCATTTATTAATTAACTAGATTTATTAATACTACAATGTATATACATTTCAAAACATTGTTGTACATGATAAGTGCACACTATAATTGTATGTCAATTTAAATAAACAAATAATTTTTAAATGCCTAAAAAAATGATTTTTAAAATTAAAACTGTCATACTAAAAAGAAAACAAAGGATTGTAGCACAATTGGAAAAGGTGATTCTGTCTTGGATTCTTACATTTATTTGATAAGTGTTCATAATGATCCAGGCAAATGTTTTAGACACAGAATATAAAAATGAAATGGAGCCCAGTTCCTGTTTTTGAGGAGGTACTTTAGTCTTGTGGTTGAGACAGACATATAAACAAATATAATAGATTGATTTTTATATTAGTAGCAACACCAGCACATATAAGTTGGAAGTGCTTGATACAGCATGGAGGAGTCTGAGAAGGCTTCCTTGAACAGGTTAAAATTCAGATTGGTCTTTGAAAATGAGTATGAATTCACACAACAGACTAGAGAGAACAGAATTTCAAATCCAGAAGGCAGAGTAAGGACAGAGGTTTAAATGTGAGCAAGGGTGTAGTCCATCCAGAGAACTACCAGTAACTCCTTGTGGGAAAGCACACAGGATCATGAAATCTTGTATACAAGCACAATCTAAACACAAAGAAAAATGCTATTTTAAAGTGTTAGGACAACTACAAAAATATCTTAGTACCAGCAAAATACACATTTGCAACTTTAAAAGCTATTTTTTGTCGTGATGAAGCCATCTGCATTCTTTTCTCTCTTACAAGGTATGGAGTCAGAGATCCAGTGCAGAGGTAAATTGCTCAAAGACTGGACTGACTAAATGGCATGCCTCTGCAAGCTTTTCTGCATTGTAAAAGGTCCCAGTAACAGTAATTGTGCTCTGCAATGCATCTAGGTATTACTACAAAAAAAGAAATCATTCTTCCACAACAATAACCAGTATCACATTCCTTAAGCATAAAGCTAGTCTATTACTTAAATTAAGACACTTCTGAAAGAAAATACCTAACAGAGCTGGTTTAAAAAAAATCAGAGTTAAGAAGATGGAGGCTGAGCCAGTTGAACTATGTGAGTTTCGGTGTGGGTGAGTAAGTATCTGGAAAATTTTGCATATGTGCTGGTGTACGAGTCGGCATGCGAGTAGCTGACTGAGTGAGGGCTGGGAGCTAATGGCCAGGGCTCTCCTGGTGCAGCACCTGGTGCCACAGCTGCTGGACTTGGACCCTAGAAATTCCTGGGATGCAGAAGCTGAGTACCATTTTCTTTTCTTTTTTTTTTTTTAAATCAACAAAACACTTCCTGGGAAGAAAATACTGGGAAAGACTGTCTAGGTGGGGGCTTGAGAGCAAGTGGCCAGGCCCCTGATTTAATAGCTGGTGCTGCAGCTTTTCGGTTTGGTCCCCGCTTTTCCCAGGTCACAGAAGCTGCGCACCAATTTTTTTTTAACAGACAAAAGTATTCCTGTGAACAGCAGCAGGGAGAGACTATCACTCCAGGCTCTCCCTCACCATTGGCAGGACAGACTGCTGGCTCCAGGTTTCGCCCCACCACTTCAGTGCCTGGCAGGACACTGGCAGCAGGGGCTGCAGAGGGAGTCCAGAGACAAAGTCCCATGGAAGAGAACAAGAGAGGTACCCCATCACCATCTTGAAGGCAGAGCAGGAAAACACTCCAACTTGCTTACCACAGAGCAACAGACCCCATCTCTGTGACTGGTGGATCAACAACTCAGGGATTGATCATGACGCAGAGGGAATAATATCCTGAAAGCATAAACTTTGGAGGCACCTGATGGATGTTGCGTTCCAGGCACCCCACTCCCTACCTTGATCCAGCCAGGACAAAGGGTGTGGCCAGAAAAGGATAAGGAAAGACTCCAAAGAAATTAGTGGTGAGTCTGGGACTGACCCAAAACCCCTCCTCCCCAGCAATCCTCTGAATGTCAGACCCACATAGCTGGGCCACAACTGAGAGGAACAAAACCAGAAGGAGCCTGGACGTCAGTCGCAATAGAACTCCATTCCAGGATAGGCCTGACTGGGGCACTCCCAACAAGAGTACATACCTGGAGAAGAGATAATCCTGAACCCCCCCACCGGAGGAGACCCCCCCCACACCACCGTATGAGAGTGGGAGGGGAGGCCTGCAGCCCCACCCACCTCCACTGCCCCTCCTCCTTCCCTGCTCCCTCCAGACACTGAGGAGAGAGTGAAAGAGGTGGCTCTGCAGGAGAGAACTGATTAGAGAAATAGTTACAGAGCCTGCCACAAGAGGGCAGCGTTTTTTACCTTCTTTCTTTTTTAATTTTTAATTTTTAAAAATTCTTTGACTGTTTGTTAGTTATTCTGTTTTTAAAATATTTTTCCTTTGTGCATGAATGTGTATGTGAGGGTCTGATCTGCATCCCTCCCCATTTTTTTTTTCTTTTTCTGTTTCTTCTTTTATTTGTTGTTTTCTGTTTATGTGTGTATGTGAATGATTGAGTGTTCATCTTTCAATTTTGTTGTTGTTGTTGGTTTGTTCTTGCTCTTTTGTTCTTCCGGGTTTTTTATATCCTATAGTTTAAGGTGTGTGTCAATATAGGTGTGAAGGTTTGATTTGAATTCCTTTATTTATTTATTTATTTGCTTACTTATTTATTTTTCCGGTCGTTCTGTTTTTCTTCTCTATTCACTTTGTGCTAGGCGTGTGTGTGTGTTTAGTTTTCTAGGTTTTTTTTTGTTGTTGTTTGTTTTGTTACACTTTGTTGTTATTCCAGTTTGTTTGGGGGCTTGTTCGTATGTCTGTGTGTGTGTTTAATAGTTTTTTACATTGGTTTCTGCTTTGCATCATCATATAGAGTGGTGGTAGGGAGTGAGTCTCAGGGAACACATACCACAATAAATGAACATTGTAATTTGTAAGGAGTTTCTGAATCTTAACACCCTATCCTCTACTTTATTTGAATTTCAAAAACTACAAGAAACAACAAAGCTACCCATCCACCATCCTATTTCAAAATAGAAGAAATCCAGAGCCCAGATCTGGGAAGATTAGAGGGCTAAGCAAACATCAGAAGGGAAAGTTTCTCCCACTGACACTGAATAACAGAAATAAAGAGAAAACAAGAGATCTGTCACAAATGAGGAGAACCAGAAGGAAGACCACAGGCAATTTCAAGTGTACCAAAGACAGAACTCCTGAAAAATCAGACCTTGGTGCTAAAACAATGGAAGTCACCAACGACTGGCCCCAGAACACGACAGGTATTAGGGAATGGATGAAAAGAGAGAATACGACTCAAGAATGACAAGATGCAACACTGAAAGAACTTGTAATAGAGATTTTGGCAATAAAAAATTTCATCCAGGAAATAAATGACAAGATGGCAAGCATGGAAGAAGAATTAATCTAACTAAAGAAAGAATCTCAAACTTGAAAACCAGAACATGGAATTAACCTGGTCTGTAAAAAATTTAGAAAGAAGACTCAGAAAGAACAAAACCTACGAGAGATGTGCAATTATATCAAGAGGCCGAACCTATACCTGATTGATATCCGAGAATAAGAAAGAGAAATGGAGAATACCCTGAAGCAAGTATCCCAGGAGGTAATCCAAGAAAACTTTTCCCATCTCACCAGAAATGTGACTAGCCAAGCATAAGAGATACAGAACCCCCACAAGACATCAAATGAGAAGACCAACCCTTAATCACATAGTAATTCACCTACACAAAGTAAACACAAAAGAAAAAATCCTAAAGGCAGTAAGAGAGAAAGGTCAGACTGCCCACCGGGGGAAACCAATCAGAATATCAGCAGACCTAAAGGCAGAAAAACTACAAACAAGAAGGGACTGGAGCCCTATATTCAAAGTCCTCAAAGATAGACAATTTCTACCAAGAATTTCCTATCCAGCCAAGCTCAGCTTCATCAGTGATGGAGAATTAAAATCCTTCCCAGACATCCAATCCCTAAGAGATTATGCAGCTTCCAGACCAGCTTTACAGGAGACACTTAAAAAGCACAGAAGAAAGAGAAAAAAGGAATGACCATACACTTCTCAAGAGAACAGCAGAGCACAGAATCAACAGAGAATACAGTGCAACAAGAAACTTGAAAACACACACATACATCAACCCCAAAGCCAAAAGAAAAAACTTTATAATAACCTCATAACAGCAAAAAAAATTCACATTTTAATAATCAGCCTGAATATGAATGGACTAATGCACCACTGAAAAGACACAGAATGACAAACTGGATAAGAAACCATGACCCAATTATCTGCTGCATCCTGGAGACTCATCTAACTACAAGGGACACACACAGACTCAAAGTGGAAGGATGAAAAATGATTTTCCAGGCAAATGGATCACAAAAGAAGATAGGAGTTGCGATCTTCATATCAGACAAAACAATGTATAAGCTATCAAAAATTTTTAAAAGACTCAAAAGGTCACTATATAATGATAAAAGTTTCAATACATCAATAAGAAATATCCATCGTAAACATATATATACCCAACAAAGGAGCACCAGCATTTGTAAAGCAACTACTAAGTAAACTAGAAAAAAAATATTGACTCTAACACTATTATAGCAGGGGACTGGAATACCCCACTAACAGCCCTAGATAGATCATCAAGGCAAAAACTTAACAAGGAGATCTAGAACTTGAACTTGACACTTGACCAAATGGATTTTATAGATACCTACAGATTATTCCACCCAACAACCATAGAATATACACATTCTACTCATTACCACATGGGACGTACTCCAAGATTGATCACCGTCTTGGCTATAAATCAAGCATAAACAAATTCCATAAGGTTGAAATCTTGTCATGCACATTCTCAGAGCACAATGGAATAAAAATAAACATCAATGCCAACAACATTTCCCCAAAGCCCACAAAGACATGGACACTAAACAGCATGATGTTGAACAACTACTGGATCAACCCTGAAATCAATGCAGAAATTAAAAGATTCCTGAAAACAAATTAAAATGAAGAAACATCTTACCAAAACCTCTGGGATGCCATGAAAACAGTTCTAAGAGGGGAATTTATAACTCTACGAGCACACATCAAGAAAAAGGAAAGATCACAAGTGGAAAGGCTAGCAAATCACCTAAGGGAGCTGGAAAGAGAAGACCATCAAAATCCCAACTTTAGCAGAAGAATCCAAATCACCAAAATAAGAGCCCAATATGGGACATAGAAGACAAAAATATCATAGAAAACATCAACAAAACAAAAAGTTGGCTCTTTGAAAGAATTAACAAGATTGATGGACGCCTAGCCAGAATGACCAAGAAAAAGAGAGAAAAAACCCAAACAAGCACAATCAGAAATACAAAAAAATCAAATCAAAACTAACCCCAAAGAAATACAAAATTATCAGAGATTACTGTGTACACCTATATGGAAACAAACTTGATAACCTAAATGAAATGGAGGACTTTCTGTCATCACACAGCCTCCCCAGGTTGACACAAGAAGACATTGAAACACTAAATAGACAAATAACAACCCAGGAAATTGACTCTGTCATACAAAATCTACCTATAAAAAAAAGCCCTGGACCAATGGATTTCCAGCTAAATTCTACCTAACATACAAAGAGAAGCTGATACCAATCCTATTGAAAGTATTTCAGGCAATTGAGAAGGATGGAATTCTCCCCAAATCATTTTACAAAGCTAACATCACACTGATACCCAAACTGGGTAAAGATTCAGCAAAAAAAAAAAAAAAAGAGAACTACAGGGCAATATCCCTTTGAACACAGATGCAAAAATCTTCAATAAGATTCTAGCAAATCGAATCCAAAAACACATCTCAAAAATCATTCACCACGACCAAGTAGGCTTCATTCCCAAGATGCAGGGTTGGTTCAACATTTGCAAGACCATAAATGTAATTAAATACATCAATAGATGTAAAAACAAGAACCACATGACTGTATCATTAGATGCAGAAAAAGCTTTTGATAAAATCCAGCACCCCTTCTTGATAAAAACCCTCAAACACCTAGATATAGAAGGAACATACCTCAATATAGTAAGTGCCATCTACAATAAATCCACAGCTAACATATTGCTAAATGGACAGAAAATTAAAACATTTTCCCTGAAAACCTGAACAAGACAAGGCTGCCCATTCTCACCCTTCTTGTTCAACATTGTGTTGGAAGTCCTAGTTAGGGCAGTTAGACAAGAGGAGGAAATCAAGTGTATCCAAATAAGAAAAGAGGAAGTCAAGTTATCCCTCTTTGCTGATGATGTAATCCTATACCTTGAAACTCCAAGACAATCTGCCAAAAACCTGCCTGCACTGATAAAGAACTTTGGCAAAGACTCAGGGTACAAAATAAGTGTGCAAAAGACAGTCACTTTCCTATACACCAACAATAAGTGGGCAGAGACCCAAATAAAAAGCACAAACCCATTCACAATAGCCACAAAAAAAAAAAATTTGAAATACCTCAGCATCTTCCTAACCAGAGAAGTGAAAGACCTTTACAATGAAGACTACAAAAACTGCTCAAAGAAATCCAAAAAGACACACACAAATGGAAAAATATTCCATCCTCTTAGATAGGAAGAATCAACTTTGTTAAAATGTCCATCCTACCAAAGACAATCTACAGATTCAACGCAATACCCATTAAGTTACCAACAGCACTCTTCTCAGACCTGGAAATGACAATACAGAAATTCATATGGAAACATAAATGACCACGAATAGCCAAAACAATCCTTAGTAAAAGAAACAAAGCAGGAGGTATCACACTTCCAGACTTGAAACTTTATTATAAGGCTACTGTAATCAAAACAGCCTGATATTGGTACAAGAACAGGCACATAGACCAATGGAATATGCTAGAGATTCCAGAAGCAAAGCCTCAATTTCTCAACCAATTCATCTTTGACAAAGCCTCCAACAACAACCACCAGAGAGAAGAGAACTTATTCAGTAAATGGTGCTGGGAAAACTGGCTGATCACATGCAGAAGATTGAAACAGGACCCCTACCTATCACCATACACAAAAATTAACTCTGAATGGATCAAAGACCTACATGTAAAACCTCAAGCTATAAGAATCTTAGAAAATGCAGGAGACACCCTTATGGAAATTGGAACTGGCAATCAATTCCTATTCAGAATTCTAAATGCCCATACCTTAAGAAATAAGATAGGCAAATGGGACCTCATCAAATTAACAAGCTTCTGCAAAGCAAAAGAAACTATCAAGAGAGCAGGGAAACAGACCACAGAATGGGGAAAAAAATCTACCAACTGTATATCTGACAAAGGTCTAACATCTAGGATCTACAAGGAACTCAAATGCACCGAAAGGGAAAAAACAAACAACCCCATTAAAAAGTGGGCAAAAGACATGAATAGACACTTCTCAGAAGATATATGGGTACCCAACAGACACATGAAAAAGTGCTCAACCTCACGCCTCATGAGAGAAATGCATATCAAAACCCCACATTGAGATAACACCTAACCTCAGAAAGAATGGCCATTATTAATAAAACAAACAGCAATAGATGTTGGTGAGGATGTAGAGAAAAAGGAATGCTTCTACACTGCTGGTGGGAATGCAAACTAGGTGCAACCTCTTTGGAAGACAGTGTGGCATTTTCTGAAAGAACTAGAAATTGAACTTCCATAAGACCCAGCAATTCCCCTATTGGGAATACACCCGGAGGAACTCAAGTCATTCTACAAAAAAGATACCTGCACATGCATGTTTGTTGCAGTTCTATTCACAATAGCAAAAACATGGAACCAAGCATGTTGCCCATCAAAGTAGGACTGGATAAAAAATGTGGTACATATACACAGTGGAATATTATGCAGCCATAAAGAAGGACAAACATATGAACTTTGCAACAACTTGGATGAATTTACAGTTGATCATACTCAGTGATCCATCACAGAAACAAAGAACAGAGTACCATATATTCTCACTCATAAGTGGACCTTGAACAACTATAATACTATAATAAAGAGATTGGCAGTAGTGGGAAACTGTCAGTGAAGGGGGTGTGGGATTGGCAGTTAAGGGAAACTGCTAGGGGAGGGAGGGGCATACCTCATTAACAGGGGTACCTACAAAATCAATATTTGTATACTTAACCCTGAATTTTTCTCCCCACATCTTTATAATTTAAAAAATCATTGAAAATTTACCTTATTTAGAGAATAGGTGAGAAAAATCCATTCTTTTGAATAAGATATATGAAAAGCAGAAAGCAATAGGAAAGCATTAAAACAGTTCAAATATAATACTCAGATAATTCTATACATTTTGGTGAGTAGAGTATGTGTCCTATTGATTTCAGAAGTAGAACTCAGAGGTGATTCTTAGCTCATAATTTACTTCAAAAGTCTCACAGTATGAAAAATGGGAAAATCCCATAATTTACTTCAAAAGTCTACTAGTACAAAAATTGAAAATGTCTTTGAATAAGACATTCTTGAAATTGTAGGCCATCTTAGTCTCCCATTTTCTCTCAAGATGACCTGACCACATATATTACTATTATCTTCTACTGTTATTACTAATAATAGCTTATTCCTGGCACAATGTAGACTGCCAATAATTTTTTTTTAACTGGGGCCTCATTCTGTTACCCATGCTGGAGTACAATGGCATGATCACAGCTCACTGCAGCCTCAAACTCAGGTTCCCACAAACTCGGGTTTCCCACTTCAGTCTCTCAAGTAGGTAGGACTACGGCATGTGTCACCACACCTGGCTATTGGGGGGTTTTTTGTTTTTGTTTTGGGGTTTTGGGAGGAGAGAGATGAGATCTCACTATATTGCATAGGCTGGTCTTGATCTCCTAGGCTCAAGCAATCTTCCTGCCTTGGCCTGCCAAAGTGTTGGGATTACAAGCATGAGCCACCATGCCCAGCCTATTTTGAAGGAATAAATATAACCTGATGTTTTTCTCAAAAGAGAAAAGAAAAGAGAGATCTGTCACTTGAGAAGATTTGGTAGAATCTCGAGAACTGACTTTTGAAAGGAGCATTTGATTTATTGTTATTGTACCAGAAGGCAGAGTTAGAGCTAGTGGTATGAAATTATTCAGAGGCAAAGTCGACTCAACAAACTTAAGAACTTTCTAGAAATTAATATTGTCTCCAAATGGCAGTTTTCCTTCTGAGTATGAAGTGCCCCAACAGAAAGTGCTGAAGAGGCCAGGTAAGAAAGGAAATACGTTTTGATAGGAAGTAGATTAGATACCTGTGAGGTTCATCCAAATTTTTTCTGGGATGATACACTTATTTTTCTTCTAAACTTGTTGAATAAACACTCCCTTTTGAATGATACTAAGTAATCCTGTCATGATGAAAATCTCAAGTTTAATTAATAATATTTGAGTCAATAGATCATATTCTGAAATATTTGAGGAAGACTTGTTACTACTTTTAAATGCCTTCATCTTAAACATAAGGTGTCTAAGACAGTGGACTGTGCATTGTCTATCCAAGAATAAAAAATTCTTGGTTCTCAGATATGGATGACGATAAGAGTTTTCTTATCTAGGCACCCATCCAATGACTGCACCCTTACAATGATGTCCTAAGTGACAATTCAGGTAAAGCTTGAACACTTCCAATGTCTGCAAACTCATTTTCTTCCAAACAAGTTCATTCCAACTCTCTGTGCCTCCCATAGTATGTCAAGTTTAAAGACAAAATCTGTCTATTTACGTAAACCACTTTTAATGCCTTGACATTAACCACTAGATTGCATTGTAGACTCTTAAAGACAAAAATCAACAGAATGTGTTGTTTTCTCAGTTAGCCTAATCAATTAAAACATAAAAATGCAGGAATAAAAAATGTAGTTAATAATTTACCCCAAGTTCAATTTTGTATGTTTTTATATAGAAAATCGCTGCTACCCTTTCATATTAAGAAGCCGTTTCTAAAATTTCTTCCTGATTAAAATTAATCTTCCTGTTACATTATTTAACTCGAATTTAACAAAGTGATCTGCATAAATTCCTGAGAATGCTGAGCCGGTAAGAATCATCATCCGAACGGTTTTAAGTATACATCTAATTGTCAGCAACACTGTTTCAGAATTGATTTGACATTTGAGGAAATATTTGCCTTTAACAGTAGAAGAGCAGCTCATTATTAAGGGAAAGCAAACATTCTAAAACATTTATTTTTAGGATTTATATAGTCATTTTACTAGATTTTCATTCTTAATGCCAGTGACTGACCTTTTCTTACCTGTGACAGAGCTTCGGTACTATGCAAGTAAAATGGTCTGGAGAAAACAAAAACTGGCAAAACATAGTCATGTCTAGCCATTTCAGCAATTCTCATGGCTTCTCTAATTCTATAATGGACAAATTTCAAAGCGTTTAAACTTGACTTCAATATTTTATCCAAATGTATTGAAGGATAAAGTGCTGTGCTTTTTTTCCACAGCCACAGCAGCTGGTCATTGCGGAAAATTTCATCCTTTGGGCAATTACCTGTGTATGTCTCTGAATTTATCCTGTAATCATAATTGTAGCAGTCTGGATAGAGATAAAAGCCCCATAAACATTTTGGTCTCATTTCTAAAGCCATTGTTAGAGTGATGTTCATAAAACTCTTTCCAGCATTTTCAAATTCCTTTTGGGCAACTGTTTTCACTTCCGTTTCTGACCAGTCAGGATGGTGGTTTCTAGTGAAGGCTAAGGAGTGGTTTTTATATATGATTCTGCTGCCCCAATTTCTATCCCACTGGGGTTTCCAACTTTCCCAGTCAATAACAACAAGTACTTCTGATCTCCACCATGGGACAGCTTTTGCAATGTCATTGGCGGTTTTCCTGAGGTGTTTAGAAAGGCTAGCATTCTGTGGTATTCCTCCATTAAAAGACTTTCCACCTTGAAAGAAATAAGGGTAATACCCTAATTCATTTGGATAAAATACGACAACTGTGGCTCCACTCTGAGTCTCTAATGGATTTGATATAATGTTAAATATTTGAAGATTTATATCCACATTGAAAAAATGGTTACAATACATTGTTGGGGCTGCCCAGAAAATGTTGAAAGGCTGGTCCTTGATCACTGGAGGCATTGCTGGTTTGAGCGCTGCCTGAGTTAATAGGGTAAAAAGCTGCAGCCTTCTTAACCAAACCACCCTTGGGTTACACATGGCTAGTCGTTTCCAGCGTTACAACAGTCTCCTTAAAAAGAAGAAAAGTATTACAGATAATGGAGTCAAATATTCCTTAATTTTTATGGTACACAATGAATAGACCAAATATTTTTGAAACTTTTGAGGTTTATTAATATCTAGACCTAATTTCTAGTTTCATATGAACAAAGGAATAAAAATGAAGCTTTTTTTACTTGAAATGTGAAGAAAAATATCAGCAAATAAAAACTATAAAAAGTTTCACATAAATCTTCAGTTATGCAAACTCTACATACTAGGTTTTAATTTTCTATAACTCTGAGTGCACTAACATAAACTATCCTGCACTGACAAGACATCAGCTGTAAGGGAAGCTAGAAAAGAAAGTCTGAATAAATTACCCTATCTCCCTCTTGATTACTTCAAATGTGACTCTAAGTACATGCCCACTTGAAAATTAACACATACTGTCATTTTTACAAATATTAGATAGAACAAAAAGGCATAATCAATTATACTACAGTAATACCTTGTTTACAATTTGAAATGCACTGGCCTGAAAGACTTATTCCTTCATTTGTTTTTAAAACACAGAGTAGTTACCCACAGAACTAGCCTAGGCTGGAAGAGAAAACAGGCAGAAATGTCAGTTACCTGTTGCTAATTATGAATTTTGCTGCAATCATCATCTCTCTGGCACATAGATGAGCTTAAAAACCTATTAGCTCTTTAATTCCATGGTCTTCTCAAAGAAATAGGATTGTATTTTCAATAGTTAAAACCCAAATGAAACTGGGCTCTTTGGGCCCTTTAACTAGTCCGTTGGGACAAAACTGCCAAAGAATCTTCCTAGAATATGACTGTTTAGTAGTTGATGCATTCCAGTCAACAAGATCTCACCCCAAAAGCAATACAGTTGAAGTTAGGTGTTAAAATTATTTTTTCATAGCCATTTTAAAACATAAAGGAAACCCAGATTGCTCTCTGATGTAATTAAACTCAGTCTCTTCTCAAGAGTTGTAAATTGCATCTTATATAGTTCTTGATGTCTTTACTTATACAGGAAACACACCAACCAAAATCATACATTGTCTCACAACATAGCATTCTTAGTTTCTAAAGAAATTTGAGTAAGTCATAGGCTGTTTGTATGCTGAATTTTTAAATTAACAAACATGAATAATTTACTCTTTTCAATAAAGTATTATTGAGACTACTGACATTGTGTGGAGTGTCTGTTATAACATCAGATGTCTCTAAATGACCAGAGATGGCATCAATCCCTTCAACCTTCTCCAAACTGTAGAATCTTTACGTGACTCCCTTCCTGACAAAAAAAGAGTAAACCTTCATCCTTTGTCTGTTGGTAAGAGGGATTGTAAGGTACCTACTTTTCATCAATATTATTCTTTACCTCTCTTTGGTCATGATTGAACATTGGGTATATAGGCCTGATAAATTGTAACACCCTTGAGGGGAAAAAAAAAAAACACCTTTGTTAAATGTCATACCACTATAATTTTTTTAGAGATAAAAGGGCTAAAAATTCAAAATATTGTGCTCTAGTAAAATTCAGTTACAAGTTTCCTTTTCTAGAAGATTTTATTCAGGTTTTCTGTATATGTAAATTATACACACTGTCAGAATTTTTTGGTAGACATTGACTATTTCATTCTAAAACATATATGGAAATGCAAAGGGTCAAAGCATATTCAAAAAAGTTTTGCAAAAAAAATTAAAATTAAGTATCAGTACTCAAAAAGTAGCATTTTTCTGTGCACCCTTATTGGCATTTCTCTGCATGCAAATCCATGTTTGTGTGGATCAGAGCAGAGACTCTGTTGGATTGTATGTGGCATCAGGCAGTCCAGACACCTCGGCTGTCCGTGAGCTTCTGGTGGTGCAGCCCCCTGAACATCAGAGAGTATTCTGAATACTGAAGCAGAAGTCCAGATACACCTGATCTTCATGAGCCTAGAATTGTGGGAGAAAACTTGAATCTGGCTTGTGGATGGGCTTCCAGTTTGTAGAATCTGTCACATTAATTCAGGCTCCCTGAAAGAGACTGGGCTGAAGGAAGAAGATTGGCGAGAGATACAGAAGGGATATGCTGTTCTCATAAGTTGAGCTCCAGGTAGAGGGAGAGTGCGAGACTGGACTTGATTATCTCCTGACCCTCCCCCAGTTTCTCCTTTTAAAACCTATGTGCTCTGGATAAAAGAGAGCTATGCTATAGAACAGGGGTTCCAACATTTTGGCTTCCCTGGGCTGCATCAAATAACCTTTTGGCTTCCCTGGGCCACACTGAGTAAAGAGAAATTGTCTTGGGCCACAAACAAAACATATAATATAGTTAGAGTACACACACAGTAAGACTTCTTTTTTAATAGTTTTATTATAAAGTTTAAAAACATGAGAACAATATGCAACTAGTGAGAAATTTGACCTTGTTTTTGTAAAACTTATCTATCAGTGTCTGGTTCAATGGAAGTGATTGCAATTCTTAGTGCGTTCTCAAGGTGCTTTTTAGAATTGTTTGTCCAAATTTGTTCTTCATGTGCTTCATAATTGAAAACAGCAGCTCACAAATGTATGTGCTGCCAAAGAGTGATGTCATGAAAAAGACATGATTCTGAACTTTAAAAATGGAACTGCACTTGGGGTCAAAGAAGATAAATGCTACAAACATATGATGTTAAAAGATTTTGTGATGCTGCATTACTAACTATCCTGGACCACATGTGGCCTGTGGGCTGTAGATTGGACATAACTTCTCAGAAGAAAGCGCTTGCCAACTGCTCCAGGGACCTACAACTCCCCCTGTGAAACTGAGGGAAATAGCAACCTTTCCAGATACCTGGGGTGGGATAAGAGGATAGTATTCAGTGGTCTAGAGTAGATTGGCAGTCACACAGGAAAAGGCTGTGACAAAAGGCTTGAGCAAATTCAAGCATTGGGCACTTGAGCAGAAGGGATACAAAAGTGCTGATTAAGGGAGAATCTTCCTGCTTCCTTCCTCTAGGACTTCTCAAGGTAAAAATCGAAGAGGGACATCAGGGTGAAGGTTGGACTTTCACAGGAGAGGCCTCAGAGCATGGGGACTTCTAGTGTTGCTACACACGTGAATCATTTCTTCTCAGTGGGGGGTGACATCCGGACACATGTGCATAACCACAGTCACTATATACTTCTTTACAAAAGCAGAGTCACGCTTTGCCATTTACTACTGTGTGTATTCACATCAGTGGGTGGTGGCTTTTGAGGATCATCCGCTTTGTTAGTGAGGGGGAAAGCTACATATTCTTAGCATATACAGAGGGTGCCAAAAAAATGTACACACATTTTAAGAAAGGAAAAAACTATCAAAATTGTAATACTCAATATACACTGATAACAAAAGATGAATGAATACAAGTCCCGCTTGACTTCTGCAATGACAAGAGGTTCTCAAAGTGGGTGCCATCAGCATCCAGACACTTCTGATAATGGCACACCACCACAGGACTTGATGGCGAGGCCTCTCGGATCTTCCCTTGTGCACATCACACACAGCACCAGGCATCTCAAACTTACCACGAATGCATACAATTTTTAGGGGTGTCGGAGGTTCTGTTGCATACTCACGCCTCCATTGTCATTGTACTTTCACAACATTCTCCAGTTTCAAATACCACTTCAAAATGGTCTTACGCTCCTCAAACAACTGTGCTTCCATCATTTTCTTTGACTGTAATGCCTGTCGCACGGTGACGTTAGCATTCATTTGATTAACATCATGCATGTGTGCATCATGAGTGAACATCATGCTACACATAAAAGTAATACATAGATAACATCTCTTGAGATATGTATACTTTTTTGTCACCCTGATATATAGTATTATGTAAGTCATGAACTATAGTGTAAGGATAAGATAATTATGTGAAAAACCTACATATATATGCAGTAAAAATCAGTTCCAAAAGCTAGGAATACCCAGAGTGTGCCATGTGAGTTCAAAACATGAAGCTATCAAATGTGGTTAAAAAGGTCTGGATAAGCTTCAAACTGGAAGTTGTATTTAAGGCTTAAAATATAAACAGGATGTCAACAGGCTGAAATCACAAAGGAACTCTAGATGGGGAAATGGCAACAGGAAAGACACAGGAAAAAAAAGACATTGATTTGGGGGTGGACATAAATGTCTTAGAGATGTGTAGCAGGTGGTTAGGAATTTTTCTGTAAGTGTAGAGTTGGGCATCTTCTGTGTCGAGGTGATGACTGATACAAAGGGAAAAAGATTGGCAGAGCAGAGATGAGACATGAAGTCAGAATTTTGAGGGTCACCTACAGTTATATGGAAGAAAGTGGGAAACTATACAATAACAAAAGAAAAAAAAGTCTTGAGAGATTTGGAAGGACTGTACAGTGTACCTAAAAGTTAGGAACACAGACATTTAAGGAAGCTGAGAACCAAGAAGTGACAACTTTGCTTAAGCAATGAGATGCTGACAAAAGACCATAAGTAGAGCCGGGCTCGGTGGCTCAGCCTATAATCCCGCGCCTTGGGGGGCTGAGGTGAGTGGATTGCCTGAGCCCACGGGTTCGAGACCCGCCTGGGCAGGCGAGACCTCACCTCTACAATAAATCAAAAAAATTAGCTGGGCATGGTAGCGCACGCCTGTAGTTCCAGCTACTTGGAAGGCTGAGACGGAAGGATCAACCGGAGCCCAGCAGGTCGGGGCGGCGGTGGCCGGGAGCGGCTGCTGCACTCCAGTCTGGGTGACAGAGTGAAACTCCAACTCAAAAAAAAAACCAAAAAAGTAAAAATAAAAATAAAGGCCATGACTATAGAAGTTTCAAAACAGCACCGAGAGTTTGGGGCAAATCAGCTTATAGACAGGGTCTTGCTCTGTTGCCCAGGCTGGCCTCAAATTTCTGGACTCAAGTGATCCTCCTGCCTCAGCCTCTGAAGAACTGGCACTACAGATGCACACCACTGCATGCAACCAGTCTATGACCTCTTTATCTCTCCTGAGATATCTACCCTTCAGTTAGAAAGAGAGAGGTGAACTCAGGGCAGATGGAAAGAAAACTTCGGAAGGTTTTGTATCAGTCACTATATCCTCTAGCCTGGGAAGGACACAAACCATTTTTGCCACAACCCGTTAGCTAGAATGAGTCACATCCCACTCAACTAAAAAAAGGACCACAAAGTACAATCCTGCCTTTTACCTGAAGGCAGAAAGGTAGAAATAACTGACAAATACCCCTAATATCTAATAAAATTGTTTTGAAATTTGGTAAAAGGATTTAATACCCAAGTTTTATACAATTCCTTGTCAAATTGGTTCAGAATATATAGTGATTGTAAAAAGTAAAATGCTAGTCTCATTATAAACAATAAGGAGTTTATCATTGACTAATATAACAGAAAATTGGTTAAGATATGGGGGAAATCCCCAAAATAAATTTATTTATTAAAAAGTGCATAATTTTTTCTTACATGTTTAAACTTCAGTCACCTTAAAAGTACTCTCCATTTGATGCAATACACCTATAGAAACTCTTTTTCCACTGCTCAAAGTAGATTTTGAACTTGTCAATTTGGATACATTTTAGGGATTCTGTCGTTTTTTTGTTTCACCTCTTCCACATTGGCAAAATGTTTCCCTTTGAAGACATGGAAACAAAACAAAGTTGTTGGGAGCAAGATAGGTGAATAGGGAAGGTAGAGAATGGGAGTCGTGCTGTCTTTTATCAAAAACTGCTTAACTACAAGGCCCCTGCCTTGTAGGTGAAAGAACCAATTATCTGTTTGCCAAACTCTGGATGGTTCTTCTGCAAATCGTGACACAACCTTCTTAAAACTTTCAGATAAAAATTTTGCTTGACCATTTGATTCAGAGGAACAAATTTGGAGTATACTACAAGGAGCCCACACTCCAAAAGATAATTCTAGGTTTTTTGGGGTCCCCCCTCGTATGTTACATTCACCATCATGAACTTTATTAATGGTTTGGACTTGGTAGCATTCATCCATTTCCACATCTTTCCTCCCTTCCTTCCCTCCTTTCCTCCTTCCCTCATTCCTACCTTCCCTCCTACCTTCCTGTCTTCGTTCTTCTTTCAGCAAATATTTATTAACTCCTTCTCTGTAAAGATCCTAGGTGAAAAAAATACAGTGAATAGGTGCCAGAAGTCGCAACCCCTAAAGAGGCAAAATGGAGGTTACCCGAAAATGGGAAAAACGCTGACTGGGAGCAGAGCCCCAGTGGGAAGTGGCCATGATGGAGGCACAGCCCCATGGATCCTGTTGACGGACTCCTTTGGTCTTAAAAGAATGCGTGCATAGGCTTAAAAAACACTTCCCTTGTAATAAACAAGATATGAACCAGGATGTGTGAGGATATTGAATTAGCAGTACAGCTATGTATAGAAACATAAGGAAGGCCTAAGAGCAAAAAACATACCCCTTGGAGACATAAGGGAACATTTTACTATCCCCTTTCCCATGAAGTTTTGAAACCATTAGCTAAAGGGAAAATAAGCACTTCCTCATTCCCTTTACAAATGGTTAACAGACCTTATACTAAAATAACAACATTGATAGGTTAGATTGATGAGGAAGTCTGCTAAAACGAGATAAAGCATCTCTGAAAACAAATATGTTTTGACCTGCATTTGGGGAAAACAAGCTGCAGACATAACTCAAAGTTTTAGGAATATTACAGTATAGTTATAATCAAAATAAAGATTAGATTAAAGAATTAGGTAGAAATATATAGATAATAAGATTAAAATAATTTTAGAATAAAGTAGATACATATTATAAGTATAGGTAATAACATAAATATTAGAAATGTATCATAAGCATAAGTGGTAGTATGAATATAGGAGATAAGTGATAGCATAATAGAAAATACATATAAGTTTAAGAGTAAATTTAGATTAATAATTTTTTAAATAGAAAAAGTAATTAAAATTAATTAACAATAAAGTAGAAATGGTGTTTAGCTTTAGTAAATTTAGGATATAAAAGAATTTTAGAAAGAAATAGTTATAAAAAGTAAGCCAAAATATTGCTGCCAACTCGTATAATAGGTATAAAGTTGGGGCATAAAGTTAAGAGGAAGTGGACCAGCAGAAGTAAGAAAATTGTTTGACCTAAAGGTTACAGGTCGTAACTGATAATTCCTGGCAGCTGTTGTTTTGTTCCTGTCTGTTGGTTCAGACATAAATAACATCACCAGTAGCAGGAAGGAACAAGATGGTAATTGTAAAGGTCAACTTCCCCATGAATGAAAAGAAAACATGATGTATAACATAGGGTGTGTTTTTGTGGATACAGGGGCACCATATAAGCATGTAAGAACTGAATAAAAAATGGCAGAGTCCTGAACTCTACCCAAGAAGTTGACTCCTGTCGTTCTTCTTCGCCGTTCCTGATTCTCCCGCCTCAGGCCCCGACTCTCTCCTGGAGCTGGTCTCTGGCAAATAGGCAAGATTCCTGACCCCATGGAACTTGTCTACCAGGGGAATCCTGACAATAAACAGGTAAGCATAATTTGTAAAACTCAAAATAGTTATAGATTGTGATAAATGTTATGATGGAAATAAACATTTGATAAAGAATAACTGGGATAGTAGGAGAAGCCTTTCTGAGGTGATGTATGAGTTGAGATCTGTAGACTGTGAAGGAACTATTCTTATGGAAATGTAGAAGAAGTAAATCCAGGACCCAGACAGGTACACAAGATCTAGCATACTGGAGAAACAGCAAGGAGGTCTGTGTGGCTTCAGCTGTGGGAGGAAGAAAGAGAGTGGAGGCAGATGAAGTCAGAGAGGCAGTCAGAGTCCAGACCACACAGGGCTTTGTTGATGAAGCCAATAGGTTTAGATTTTTATTCTAAAAGGAGTAGAAAGTCATCAGAGTTTGAGGCAGGGATTTGACAAGATAACTTTAATGTTTTTCAAAGTCCGCATTGGCTTCAGGGTGAAAAATAGAATAGATGAGGAACAGTTGGTTTTGATTAAGTTTAGATAATGGAGATGGAGAGAATGGAATCGATTAAATACATTTGGTGAGAGAGCCAACAGGATTCCCTGCTGGATTAGTTGTAGAGACAAAGGAAAAGAGAAAACTGCAAGACTCAGAAAATTAACTCAATGATGAGCCCATTTATTGAGATGGAAAAGACCAGGAAGAAATAAATTGGAACTGTGATAATCAAGAGTTCTTTGTGGAACATATTAAATTTGATATGTTTCTTAAATTTTCAAGAGGGGATGTCATATATTCTGGAAGTTTCAAATGAAACTTAGGTGCAAGGCACTGTGCTCACTTTTTATATGTGTAGCAGTGCCATACATTTGTCATACTAGAATTTCTTTGTTTTATCTTCAACTACTCTTGCCTTCAGTTTTAATCCCCTACATCTGAGTAGAAAAAAATATTAACTAAATGTCAAATTGTGTTTAAATTTAATCCAGGCCAATACTGTTAAGAGTCTGATGTTCTTTCCTCTGCTCGATCTCTCATCTCTACCTCTTTTCCTCAGGATGGTGTCCTCTTGTGTGCAGTTAGTTGGGGGCACTCATACAACATCATGGCTTCTGGAAAGAGTCAGAGGAGCAGTCTTGTGCATGATGTTCTTTGCATCTTCAGGTTTGTAGTGTAATATTCTTTATCTATTTGGATGTTACTTACTGTGGTAATATTGAAGGCTGAAGTTTAAGGCTGGATAGTAATGATTCAGTTTTTCTAGCCTCGGTCATGGTCTAGTGATGATCTCTGACTGTCTTAGACCCAATGTTATCTCCCACTTGTCCAGTTACTGCTCTAAATCTGGCTGTGCCCCTCATGTTGTCCATGTCTCTTCTAAAATACTTGCTATTAGGCCTCTTGTCTTTCTACAGTGACTTCCTCTATCCTTCCAGCTTAATGGTCAGTAATCAGGATCAGTCTACCCCATGCAGAATAAAAGGCAACCCAGAAAATCTGTATCTCCAGGCCTTTCTCTGCCCAACCATAGTTCATTTTTATGTAACTGAGTTCCCAATTGGGATACGGCAGGCAGCATGTTTGTTTCCTCCCACAGTCTCAAATATGGAGTGGGAGGGTGAAAGAGTGCTTCTCTATTTTTGTGTGTTCTCTCACTTAATTAAATAATGTCCACCTCTAGACCATAAGCAACATCCAAAAAGAAAAATGCAGAGAGATATCTGTTGCCCTTGCTCTCTCATTGTCTCTCACTTTTTTATTCTTTCCATAAACCCTCTGGTTAGAAAAGGAGTAGGTTTTAGCCAAAGAAGCCCTGCTGGTCAAAGGCCAAAAGGATTGCACTTTTCCATCATTGAGAATTGCTGAGCTGAGTTCTCCAAGCTTACAAAGCTATTGTCTTGTTGTACAATCTAAAATTTACGTCAGAGGCAGAATTTTAATTTCTCCTTTCTATTTTCATTCCTCATAAAACAAGTTTTAAATTCATCCTATTAAGTTGGAACCCTCCTTAAAATAAAGGTAAAAGGCATGAGCTCAGAAAGGCAATAAAGAAAGCAGTATCATTAATTTTACAATATTACTCAAAATATTGGTGGGGTAGGGGGTGGGGAGGTGGGATTGGCAGTAGTAGGAATCTGCCTGGGGAAGGGGGGGCATACCTCATCAACAAAGGTAACTGCATAATGAATATTTGTATACCTAACCCTGAATTGTACCCCAAAATTTTAAAAGAAAAAATTTAAAAGTTAAAAATATATATATTTATTATCTGATTTACATCAATTCTCACATCAAACTTCTAAGATAGATATTATTATTACAACCATTTTAAAGATAAGAAAACTTATGCTTATGAAGGTTAGGTAACACGAATTTTAGAATTCTATTACTGAGACTAACCAATCTAAAAAACTATAAAGCTCATGCTAAAATGCATTTTCTTGAAATTGTTGTAGTTAATTCTTATAAAGTCAGGAAAACAAAAGTTAGCAATTGAAACACAATACATGGTACAGATGAATATAGATTGACTTAATGTATACACCCTAATGAAAGCTCCAAAGACAAATGATCTGAAACAATCAAATAATTTATTCTTAAGGAATGGTGTAAGAGCAGCACACTCTCACACAAAAAAAGTTGACAGCCTTCTGGGTGTGTGCACAAGGTTACAATCAACCCTAAAATCTCAGTAGTTTAGCATAACAGAAGTTTTTGTTGTTGCTGTTGTTTCATTTCATCTTCCACATGCATTGACAGGACTTTCTAGTCCACACAGTCACTCAGAGACCCAGACTAATGGAGCTGCCACCAGAATGCAGCTTCCTCAGTTACTCTGTTAAGGGAAAAGGGAAACTTGAGAAATTTGCATGAGTTGTCCATTACCTCAGCCTGGAAAAGGCACACTTATATCCACTAATATTCTATTAGTCAGAACTTGTCCTCTAGACCTATTTAATTGGAAGGTGGCCAGAAAACCTGGAGGTGCAAATGGAAAGATTGAGCTGACTCTATCACTGCCCCATGAACATGATTCACATACCCAACCACCTGCTCCCTCCTAGTTTCAGCTTTTTCTTTTCCAAGGTTGCTTTTAAGGTCATGATAAATATGATTATTTTAGAGACATCTTTACATTTTGTAACTTGGAAAAAATATTTCAAGATCTTTATAAATCTTTATTAAAGACTAAATTATGATTCTAAGATCATTGTCAGTAAACTTTTATTTTATTTTAGGTTTTTAATGAAACAGTGTTTATAGAATGAGGGAACACACCTACTCTTTCACTGGTTATGAATAGTAGAAGGGTGGAGGCTCTGGTGATTCCACAGTTTCTATAACCACAGCTTGCATGCAATCACCACTTGATCTTACTTCTGTTTTAAATACACGAGTGATTAAAAAGTTTGACATCTGAGTGTGTTGCAGCTAGCTCTTTAACTGCCATTGACAGGTTTCAAATTACGTAATTCCTATTGCATTACGGAGTCTTGAATAGCAGAAGCTTGCAAATTTGATTATTAATACAGGGTACTTACGACATTAAAATCTTCCTTTGGAAGTCAATGTCCTCAGGAAATGTTATCAAGTATCGCCATCTGGCGGGTGAGAATGAAGGAGACCTTGGGTACTTGAATGTAATTGTGGGCACGTTAAAACAATTCCTGTTATTTTAAAATAATAGATGTAGTTAAGTTTCCAAATAAAAACTTTTTTCAAAAGACTTGGATTTGGGACCTAAGGAACAAAATCCCTCTTCTCAGAAATCAGGGTTACATCGAAGGTAGATAACTTTTTAATTATCATTCCTGAATGATAGCTACTTACATGAAGCACAGGTAAATAAAAGCAAGCTCTGGTGATGATGATAAGGTTATTTACAACCTGAAACTATTGCCATGGAAAGACCAGGTGCCTTGATAATTTTAGAAAGTTCAATTCACTCAGTACTTATTGTTGAAGAGCCAGCAGGAGGCTCTCCTTCACGTATTTGTTGACTGGTTCCAGAAATAATGGTGAGATTCTTTTTTTTACAAAGACAAGAAAATGTTTTTGTTTTTGGCTTTTCAGCTTTGAAGTATCTGGGTTCCATTTATTTAGCTGACATTTTTCTCAGAGCTTTCACATTGCTTCTTTGGGAATTTAAGTGTGGAGTTTTATTTGACCATTTTTGAAAGATTACTTCGTTCAACAAAGCAGCAATGTAACAGACTTGTTCTGGACTCTCCCACAATACTTTATCTCAGCTTTTCTGTGATGTTCAATAACAATAAGAGAATGTAAGACCCTTACTATAGAGAGAGAGGGGTACAAGAATAGCCACAGCAAATACCTGCTGAAAACTCCTAGGACCTGTTACCCATCCATTTATCATGGAAGGTCCATAAGCTAGATTCCTTTTGCCTTTGTACCTTAAGTACTCTTTTTACCTGGCTTTGTCCCATGTGAGTACCAAAACTACATGTATTTTATAGTGTTCAAGTATATGCAACAATAAGTTCTAGTCAGTAGGTTTCTGTGAACAAGAAAGATGGCATAGCCCAAAGGTTGAGTCCAGACTCTTGAACCAGACTACCTAGTTTTTTGTGGTTTTTTTTTAAAGATCCTGTTATCTCCTTAGCTATCATTCCTCCTTCCTAAGCAACCACTAATTTACTTTGTCTCAATAGATTTGCCTATTTTGGACATTTCCTATGAATGAAATTACATATTATATGGACTTTGTGTTAGGCTTCATTTATTTGACACGGTATTTTTAAGGTTCGGCCATGTTTTAGTATGTGTCAGCACTTCACCCTTTCTTGTACTGAATAATATTCCACTGTATGTATGTGTTACAGTTTGTTTATTCATTCATCTGGCAGTGGACATTTAGGTTATTTCCATCTTTTTCCTTTATGGATAATGCTACTATGAACATTAGCATACACGTTTTTTGTGTGGATAAATGTCTTCATTTGTCTTGGGTATTTACCTTGGAGTGGAACGACTATGTCATTTGGTAGTCCTGTTTATCCAGATTATCTGATTTTTAATCCTGGTTTGGTTGTTACTTGTTCTGTTATCTAGAGAAAGTTATTCCTCGGTTTATCTATAAATAGAACCAACTATATCTCATATACATTTTTTAAGGATTAAATACATTACTATTTTAAAGCCTCATAATATGTTTATAAACATCATATAAGTGGTTCTTTAAAAAAATCAATTTTCAGATTCTCTTTCTTAAGGATTCTCTTTCTTAAGGATTCTCTTTCTTAAGGATTCTCTTTCTTAAGGATTGTGTGAAAATCCCTCAACCAGAGTGACAGAAGGAATCCTCTCAGGTGTGGCCAGGTCTGGACAAGTCTTCCTGTGCTGTCCCAGTCACTGGTGGTTCTCAGCTTCCCATGATGTCCAACCTCACACTGTTCTGTGTTTGAATTGTTACTCGGTGCCGTATAGAGAATTATAAATATTCGTTATTCTTTGCATTGACAAAAGTTCTTTGCATTGACAAAAGTTCAGAGTCCATCTAAATATAGGCTTTTCCAGGCTTTGTTTCTCGGCAATATAACTTGCCAACAGATGGCTTCCTGCTCTCTTATAAACCTTGGGGGAAGATTTTTATGTATATTCTTGGCCCTTTACTCTTAACCTGAGTGTCCTATCCTATGTGTCTATAAATCAAGAACGACGCATGCCATGTGATATGCCTATGCAACAGTATGATTTACAGAAACAATTATCAGTATCTTAATTTTTTTTCCTACTGTGTTTTCATCAGTGAAACATAATGTCTGAGGTGTATGCCCTTAAGGTCTAGATTTGCCTTATTCCCAGAATGAGAATTAATAGGAATCATCGCAAAACCCTCCGCCAATGAAAGAATGAAACTGGACGGCCCCAACGAGGATGAAAATAGAGGCTTTGATAGAGTGGTCCAACCCTGGAGCTGATCCCACCAATGGGGACATGAGGAGTATTATGATTTCTTAAAGTGCTTAGAGTCAGCATTCTGGAAGCAACAAGTCCTGTATTGAGGTGTATGGATACAGATGAGAATTGGCCATTAAATTCTGTCTTGAGCATTTTGTGTAAGACATTTGTGACTAAGCAGTCAACAGAGAGGAATTTTGAAGGGCATCATATCAACCCCCCCAAGGAGACCATCTCCAGTGTATGACAAAGATCAGGGTTCAATGTGTCAAGCATGTGGAAGACTAATCTGCCACCTGTGTTTGTGAAGGTTATGTATACAGTGGTCCTGTCCAAAGCACCCTGATGAAACACAGAGGAAATGGCCATTGCTACAGACCAAGAACCAGGTTCTCCCCAGTTTTCCTAGGAACAATATGTAAGCCCAGGAATTTTGTAAGATTCAGTGAGAATAACCCCAGTTAATAACTGGTATTGGACTTATCGTTGACTGATAAATTTGGCAATGGCTTTATTTTGAAAAAACTAGGAGGGGGGCCCAACAAAACAGAGTTATTATTTGGAGGGCAAATCCCTAGTAGGCTTCTACTGTTAGATAAGTGTTCTAGGACTCCATCGGCATCAGTGTACCAGCTAGTGTTGTTGTGAGAGACTGTTAGGTTTCAGTGAATTTTTTAAAAGAGTTTCTTTCAGCACATTTGCCCATTTCATGATGGGTTATTTATGAGTGCACCTGCCCACACCGCACTGAGTATTCAGCAGTTTTTGACCAAAAACGGCATGACACCCATGCCCCACCCTCCCTATTCACCTGATCTTGCCCCAAGAAATTTGTTTCGTTTCCCTGGATGAAAACATTCCTCAAAGGGAAACGTTGTGCCAATGTGAAAGAGGTGAACCAACAATGACAGAAGCACTAAAAGGCATCAAAATTGATGAGTTCAAAAACTGTTTGAGCAGTGGAAGAAGCATCTCTTAGGTGCAACGCACCAAGCAGAGAGTACTTTAGAGGTGACTGAAGTTTAAACATGTTAAGAATAAATACGCAATTTTTTATTCATAAATTCTGACTTTTTGGGGCCTCCGAGTAAAGAAACATAATATCTCTTGCATCTTGACCATCCAAGCTATTCAAGCTTTTACACAAATAATAACTCACTGTCTATTACATAACACATAAATGAAGTTCTATTATCAATCTTTTTTATAAGCAAATAAATTAGGCCTTAAAATTGGGCAATTTGTCCATGTTCACTCAATTCATAGACCTTTCTTAATATGAGGAATGTAGGCCCTTCAGATTTATCCAACTCTATGAAAAACACTGTAGTACAACTTATCGATATGGCATGAAAACTAATTCAAGGAGAACTCCCCCCAAAATGGAATTTATTCATAAAAAAATTTTGTATTTATTCTTACATGTTTAAACTCAGTCATCTTCAAAGTACTCTCTATTTGATGAAAAACACTTCTCGAGATGCTTCTTCCACTGCTCAAAACAGTTTTTAGACATGTCAATTTGGACGCCTTTTATTGCTTCTGCTGTTTTTGTTTCAACTCTTCCACATTTCCCTTTGAGAACTTTTTTTCGTGGAGGAACAAAAAAAAGTTGCCCAGCGCAAGATCGGGTGGATAGGGAGAATGGGTCATGGGGATCATGCTGTTTTAGTCAAAATCTGCTGAACTCAGCATGGTGTAGGCAGGTGCATTGTCATGGAAGAACCAGTCATCTGTTTGCCAGAACTCAGACATTTCTTCTACAAATCGTTACACAGACTTCTCAAAATTTCCAAATAAAAACTTTGGCTGACCATGTGCTCTGTAGAGACAAATTGAGAGTGTACTACAAGGAGCCCATCCTCCAAAAGATAATTCCAGATTTTTGGGGATCCCCCCTCACATAGTAGAATTTATTCTTCAAAAATACTTACTGGCATTCAGTTAGATGTAAGACATAACAGGTTGTTCATAAATAGGCATGTCTTAAAATTTAGTTTGATAAATAGAATATGTCAATAAAGGTACCTTGTGCCAAGTTTCAAAAGAGGGTTACAGATAATATATGGTATAAGTATTTGGGTTGGAACTAGTAGATAGTGAAATGGAAAGATCACTCAATGAGTTAGAAGACATCATTTCTAACACTGACATCAGCTGTGCCCCTTCTAGCTCCTTAAAACCTCAAGATTCTTAATTGCTCTGTGCCTCAGATTTTTCATTTAGAAACTGTTCTTCCTTCACAGGACTTGTTAATATGATATATGCAAAAACTTTTACAAACCATAATGAGCTAAGTCAGCAAATGAAAGAATTTTGTGTTTCACCTGTTTTCATGAGTGCCATGTCTTCATGAGTCATGTTAGCTATGGTGGTCAATCTTATGTGTTGACTTGAATTGATTGATATGGGTGGGCTTCAGCCAAACAGTTGAAGTCTAAGAGAAAAGACTGAGCTTTTGCCTTCCTCAGGGAGAAATTTGCTTCCAGATTGCATCAGACTCAAAACTGTGAAATAAACTTCTGCCAGAATTTTCAGCCCACCCACCAGGCTGCCACAGTTTAGACTTGCCAGCCCCCTCAACTATGTAATCCAGTTTCCTGAAACCTCTCTCTAAATGCACACTTATGTATATGTACACATATGTATTCATATATACATCCTATTGGTTATATTTCTCTGGAGAACCCTGACTAATACTATAGCTGAACTAACAGGTTACTTTTTTTAAAAATGTTTTTTAATTTTATTTTAAAGATATGGACCAGGCTTGGTGGCTAGCCTGTAATCCCAGCATTTTTGGAGGCCAAGGCGAGTGGATTACCTGAGAGACCATGGGTTTGAGACCAGCTGGGCAACTTGGTGAGACCTCGTCTCTACAATAAATAAAAATTGAGCCAGGTCTGATAGCACACACCTGTAGTTCCGGCTACTTGGAAGACTGAGGCGGAAGGATCGCCAGAGCCCTGCAGGTGGATGCCTGGGGTGACTGTGAGAGTACCACTGCACTCCAGCCTGGGTGACAGAGTGAGACTCCAACTCAAAAATGAAAAAGAAAAATGATGTGGAGTACAATTCAGGAACAGCTTACTTTGACAAGAAACACATGGAAAGCAATCAAAAAGGACTTCAGAAAATATGAATTTCAATATATTTTCAATATATTCAATATATTTTCTGTTGGAAAATTTCTTGAGTATTTATGAAGTAACACATAATAAAGCACGTTTCATAATGACACCTTTCATTATTTCAATGAAATATGCATGTTTCATGTACCCAGGTGGAAAATATGATGACACAAGACTACTCACTATTGTTTGGATGGCTGACTTGCCTGTTGTGTCTGAGTGTGTGTCCCTGCTTAAAGTGTTGTTTGCATCAGAATACCTCCCTCCTCAGTCACCCCTTGTCCTAATGGGCTACAGCATATTCTTTAAGGCACAGTTCAATGACCCATCTAAGCTGAAATGCCCAATTCCTCTAGCTGAAAGTGGTCACTACCTCTTCTGAACTCAATTCCTCTTATACTATTCATCATTTAATGTCCTGAATTATACTCATCTGTGTGTCTGTGTTGTTTCCACCTCTAGAAATAACAATATTTTTGAGGGTAGCACTTACTGATAAATTAAGTCAGAGCCCACTATGACTTCTTGCTGAAGATGTCTTGATAGATATGGGCTGAATAAATACACCTTTGTGGGTCATTTCGGTCTTCAGATTTTCAAGTTCTTCTCTTTAATCTGTTCTATAACAAGTCCTATAAGCAATTTCTATCTACCAAAGTGACTGTACCCTTTTGTGCATGGCAGTGGTCTGGTGGTGAATATTAATTAGGTGGCAAAAGAATAAAACATTGGACTTTAACTATCTAAAGAATGAGCCTGAATATTGACTTAAAATTAAATTTTGAATTAAGGAATATTATGAACAGAAGTAGTAAAATAGCACAGACTTTGCAGTATACACTGGTGACTGCACAGTAACCAAGGCACTTTCTTGTTTTCATATGAAATGTTCTTGATATTTGTCGGTGATATAAATGAACTGCTAAATATGTAACAAGTGCAAAGTACAAGTATCTGTGTACTCATCAGATATTTTACTTTCAAAAATATTTCTGTGCCCTCAGTGAACAGTGTGTACTTTTCATCTAAATTCAGAACACTTTAGTAACATCACAGTATGTGAATGGACACAGTGGCACAAAGAGATAGAATGATGTCTCAGGAGTTAAAAACAGAACTGGAACCTATTTTAGATCCCCGAATTTTAAAATCCCAATTTATCATGCTTAACTAATATTTCTTGTACATCTGGGAGAAGATTCATCAAGATGGCATGGTTGGAGAAGAGAGATTTGTTTTTGAGTTGTATTCAACTAGTTTCATATTTGAGTGTACCTAAAAGTTACTAAGGCCGGAATTGCTGTAGAAAACAAGAACAGTAACCCATAATACAATCTGTTCATTGAGCCAATAAGTTTTGACTGATGACACGTACTGTGTTGAAAGCTGAGGACCCATCTATGAAGAAACAATGCTCCTATCCTCAAGAAGACCAGTGCCTAGTGGGAGGGGGTGATGTCCACTCACCAAACCAACTGGTAAGACTTGGTTGTTTCTTATGCTGTTTCTGTTTTTGCTGCTATTGACTCGCTATGGTAAGATAAATGTTCTCCTTTCCTATCTTGCTCCTGGAAAGATGGAGCTAGCTTTCTCTTTTTATTGCAATTACTTCTGTCCCACTAATAAACACATACCAAACTCTTCAGAGAAAATGTTAAACTGTTTGGGATTTTGGCCCATTAAGGAAAATGATACTTCCTCATCTAAAAAGGGGAGTGGATAAAAGTTATTGTTTGAAATTGAATAGGGAAGTGACAGGTCCCTAGAGATGATATCCTGAGGTGGGTAGGGTTCTTTTTCTCATTCAGAATCTCAATAGGACTTCAACTCTGGGAAATCAGTGATCCCCAGTCTGTGCCTCCTCCCAGGCCTCATAAAGGGCTACACCTTGATGCGCACCTATTCTCAGAGAGGCTCCCTGTGCTAGGATTTGGAACTTGCCTTTCTATTCTCAAGCTTTCTCTATGAGTGATACTCCAGTGGTTTGCAACCTAAACTGGAAATCCTCATTTTTTTCCTCTTTGGCTGTTTCCCACAAAGTATTTTTCTTATTAATTATTTGTGACAAAAATAAAACAACAAATTTTTTAAAAGAAGAATCCACTAGGTGGCCCAACTGTAAGTGACTACTGACTCCATATCGCTGTGGCCTTGCATGTCTTGAAAAAGGCCCCAAGGGATGAACTGAGCATGGAGGAAGGGTACTACAAAAGCAGTAGGACAGGTTGCCTTCAAATAAGCCACATGAGCTTGAGGAATGAGAATGACAATTAGGCAACTAGAATGAACTAAAGTCAAGAAGTCTTTCCTCAGTCAGATGTGGAGGCTCACGCCTATAATCCCAACAGTTTGGGAGACCGAAGTGGGAGGATTGCTTGAACCCAGGAGTTCAAGACCAGCCTAGACAACATAGCAAGGCCTCATCTCTACAAAAAATTAGTCAAGCATGGTGATATAGTCCCAGCTATTCAGGAAGCTGAGGTGGAAGGATTGCTTGAGCCCAGGAGGTCAAGGCTAAGGTGAGCCATAATCATGCCACTACATTCCAGCCTAGGCAACAGACTGAGACTCAGTCTCAAAAAAAAGAAAAAAGAATGCTTTCTCCATGATGATATAGAATAACTATCTAATGGCCCTGAGCAGTGCTAAAGAAAGGACTTTTAGCAACATTAGGCATGTTGACAAGGAAATTCAAAGTGAGATATGTTTTGATTTTTAAAAATAAAGCAATATAGTTTTTGTTTCACCCAAGTCTCATAGGCCAAACAAATTCCTTACAGTTAAAATATATGTAGATATAGAAACATGGACATGTAGATGTAATGTGATAAGTACCAAAAGAGAAACTGTATCATTTGCTGGAATTCTTCATGGGAGAAGGCAACTACCACATAGCCAAGATCTTAAAAACTTCTTTAATCTAATCGCTTTACAATTTCTTCATTGGAATGTGTCTTACAACAGGTGCATATTTTTAATATTAAAATATTGTTTTGTTTTGATTTAAAAGAAAAAACTGATATATTAGACTCAAGAAGTATCAAAATTCCCTGTAGGGAAATGAGGGAGAAATAAAGGTACCATAGAGGCCCCGACTCTTCAATAGTCTCAAAAGGTGAGTAGCGAGCTAAGAGGACTGAGACAGAATGTGAGGGTGGAAATGCATGGAAAAATCATAGTGAGTGCAAGAAAACCTGAGCATCATCGGCAAGCAAATGATTTGACACCTCTTTAAGCCAAAAATGCTTACTGAGCTCTTATTTAGAGGCTATAAAAATTATATTTAAAAACCGAGTGAGGTAACTCATGCCTGTCATCCCAGCACTTTGGGAGGCAAAGGTGGGAGGAATGCTTGAGTCCTGGAATCCAAGACCTGCCTGGGCAACATAGTGAGACCTCGTCTCTACAAAAATAAAAAATATGTATAAATTAAGTGGGCTTGTGTTCCCAGCTACTCAGGAGGCTGAGGTGGAAAAATTGCCTGAGCCCAGGAGGTCGATTTTTAAAAATAAAGCAATATAGTTTTTGTTTCACCCAAGTCTCATAGGCCAAACAAATTCCTTACAGTTAAAATATATGTAGATATAGAAACATGGACATGTAGATGTAATGTGATAAGTACCAAAAGAGAAACTGTATCATTTGCTGTATCTGTATCATGGTGCCACTGCACTGCAGCCTAGGTGACAGAGTGACACCTCACTCCACCAGCAAAATTATATTAATACATGGTTTTACATAGAAATAAATTTCTTTACTGATTGACTTCTACTAGTTAAAGCCTAGTGAATGTTTTTTAAAAACATATGGTCACTTAGTTGGAAGCACATTCAAAGATTAAAATTTTAAATAAAAAGATTTCTCATGTGCCTGTTAAGCAGTATAATAGCCAAAATTTTGGACCTTGGGAAGCTGGTTATGTGTACCTGATTGTGTATAAGAAAACTCAGAAAAGACAGCTGACTCTAGCAAGGAGAGGTCCATTTTGTGTTTTTATTTCTGCTCAAGGGCTTGCCTCTTTTGGCAGGAATGGACCAAACATTTACATTTTGCCTAGAATAGCAGATCAAAGCCTGCGTTATCTGGCAACACATTTTCACTGTAGTTCAAGGCCGGGGAGTGCTTTTATCGGTTGGCACCAGGCTGAAGTTGTCTCTATGTCCTACACCTTAATACAACTCTGAGTTCAAGGAAGTTCGAGAAGTCAAGGGAAAGTCAAGTCAAGGGAAAGTCAAGTCAAGGGAAAGCAGAGATGTGTTTGTGAGAGAAAAGGGAAATGAAGGGATATTGCATATTATTGTTTTAGTGAAATATTTGGCATACACCTAATCCGTGTTGATCACATCATTATCATATGGGTATCACTCCTCCCCTTTTAAAGATGGTGAAACTGAGATTCAGGAAGTTAACCTGCCTTAGATGAGATTGATCCCATAGTAAACAAGTAGAAAACTGAGTGTAGGCCCTCTGAATCTCAACTCAGGTTCTGAAAAATAACAGGCACATCAACTAGCTATCCAAGGGAGTTAATTTTTTAAATCTGTTAAAAGAAATCCATATATTTAATTTTTCAATCATTGTTTATGGCACAAGCATTAAAGTAAATGAAAGAATGAAAATAAACTATCCAACTGGTTTGGGTCAGAAGAACATCGCTTCTCCCTTGTTATCCTCAACGCAAGAAGCCCCAACATGGTAAACAGTATTCTCGTTGCTAATGGTGGCAGTCACACAGCTTGGACTCTGACTTATTTTAAGGTATGTACAGTAACAAGAACGACAACCACAGAATCCTACCTGTGCGTGCCAAAGTCCTGCCCACATCCTGGAAGTCTCCTTGATTTTGAATGGAGTTAGCCGTCGTGAAAACTGGCAAATTCAAACCAAAGTAGATGTGGTTTGTAAAGCTCTTCTTTATAAAGTTAAGGTAAGCAAAACACACCCGATGAAAGTTCTTTGGGATAAACATTACTAAATAAAGTTGCTGAAACACTGTGGATTTTTAACCACAAAGTAATTCCATAGTAATCAGTTTCAAATGCTGACAAGCTTATTTTCTTCCTGGTTTCCTATTTCTGACCTCTCTAAATCCCTTCTTTAGCAGCAGTAAGAATATTCCAAAATAATTCTTCCCAAGGACTCTCTTTCAGCAGCTGTGAAACCTCGAAACTCCTGTTTTCCTCTGGCCAGTTATTAAGTGAGGTCAGTGTGGGGGTTATGTCACATTTTCTAGTTGAATTAAACAACTTAACTGTTGGAAAATATAAGGTTCTGGATTACCAACCACTCAAGAGTTTTAAGAATGGATTATGATATTTCTTTTTTTCTTTTTTCTTTTTTTTTTTGAGTTGGAGTCTCACTCTTTCGCCTAGGAGTACTGTGACACACATGCTCATGGCCACTCCATTATTGACCTGCTGGGCTCTGGCAATGCTTCTGCCTCAGCTATCCGAGTAGCCGGAACTAGAGATGTGCACTACCATGCATGGCTATTTTTTATTTTATTGTAGAGATGAGGTCTCGCCAAGTTGCCTGGACAGGTCTTGAACCCACGGGCTCAGGCAATCCACTTGCCTCTGCCTCCTAAAGTGCTGGATTACAGGCTGAGCCACCGAGCCCGGCCAAGAATGGATTATGATATTTCTATTAGGCAGCATACAAAACGTCTGTGCTAAATTTCTAATATATGAGTTAGGCATAGGTTGAACTCATTTATCTGACATCTTATTTTAATAAAGAGACTGAAATTAAAGAGTTTCTTTTTTTAAAGCAAGACTGTTCATACTTTAAAATACCAGGAAAATTCGTTATTATACAGATGGGAAATGAAAGTAAAAGATATTCAAACTCCCTTTTATGAATGTGCATGGACACATGAGCGTGCGCGCGCGCGCACACACACACACACACACACACACACACACACACACACACACAGTGACCAGGTACTTTGTGGAGGAAGTTCCTGCTAAAATGGTAAGATTGGATCATAAACACCATTTATGACAACTATTGTGTTGAAAGGGAGTAACCAAAAGCTACTGTGCATGGTGGTGATTCAGCATACGTTATTTCTTTGGTAGAGATTTAACACACCTATAAAAGTTTCTCTTCAGGCTTAAGGAGTTGGCTGTCCAATACTGAAAGGTACTCATCCGTGCCATAAAGTCTAATCGTTAAAATCATAGGTCATGTCTTCAATCTCCTTAAACAGTATTTAAAGAGCCTTTATATTTGATTCTCAATTATTTTTCTTAAACTTATGTCTGCCCCCGTCACCTCAACCTATTTACAGCAGCCCAGAACGTAAACTTACAAAGCCTTCACTGGCACCGCTTCCTTATACAACAATTCTCTTGGCCTGAAAATACTTAAATGCCTTCTGTGTCTGTCATCATTTTAATCTGTGAAAGGACAAAGCCCAAAAGGGTGTTTCTCTGGTCACCCTGCATAGAGTGAACCTGGTCATGAACTTAGGTCAATATTGCATGCACAGCAATAATCATTAACTAGAAGAACAACCAGTTTCCAACCCCTAGGTGTGCTTCATTCTACTTGGTCATGGATGTTAAGATGAACATCTCATCCTTGTCCCAAGAATTTATTTTCCAGCTACCAGCCCAGCTCTGCTTGTCTATGCAATTGACCAACCCCCATCAATCCGGTTACCAGAGATATGAGGACACAGATCATCACCAGGGAGTTAGCCCTCTGTTATCTCCCCCAAGAATGCTTACCTGCCCCCTAAACAAAAGCTTTATAAGCCCCCAGCCCTAAGCATTGGGGGACACGCTTTTCCTAGCCTCTGGCCCCTTCTCTCCCTTGAGACATGAATACACTCTTTTCTCATCTAATTTCTAAATAAACTGTTTTTCTAATCTACCTTCTATGCAATTCTTTGCATACCACCACACCTACTCAGCTCACAGACCTAACAATTTTCTTCAAGGCTCTTCACAGCACCTTCTCGATGAATTCCTTTTCAACGATACTGAGGAGAAATGAGTAGTTTCTTCTCTATGTTCTAATAACACTCTGTTTACACTTTGTTACATCCCTTAACACAGCCATATGTGCTCTAACACTAGATGAACTCCACTAACCTTTATAGATGTTGGTGATGTGACAAGATGTAGAAATGGAGAGCCAGCTACTAAGCCCAACTTCACCTGCACGCAGCTTACCTATGTTGCAAATCCTCATTTGAACCTCACAACTCTGAAATGAAATAAAAAAACAGCCAATCAACAACAAAAAAAAAGAAAAAGAAAAATAGAGTCTCTGCATAGAGGAGGCAAGCCAACTCACATATTGATGTACAACATGAAGATAAGGGATCATGTCTGATTCCTCTTTGCATTATCAGCACTAGCCCAGGCTTGATGTATAGGAGGCATAGCATAAATATTTATAGAAATTAATGAAATCATATCAACATTTTAGAGCTGAAACTGCAGATCGTGAATAAAAGGAAAGCATTTCCTGGCCAGGCGCTGTGACTTATACCTGTAATCCCAGCACTTCGGGAGGCCAAGGAGAGACAATTGTTTGAGTCCAGGAGTTCAAAACCAGCCTAGGCAACATAGTGAGACCTCATCTCTACAAAAAAATTTTAAAACTAGCCAGACATGCACCTGTAGTCCCAGCTACTTTGGAGGCTGAGGCAGGAGGTTGCTTGAACCTAAGAGGTCAAAGCTGCAGTGAGCTGTGATTGTGCCACTGCACTCCGGTCTGGGTGACAGAGTGAGACCCCAACTCGAAAAATAAAAATAAATAAATCTGAACGATATTCTATTGTAAGTATATAACACGTTTTTTACAAAAGAAAATAAAAACATTTCCTGAAGCTAATACCTGCTTATGTTACTGTTACACTCTGGAAAAAGTCAGAGAAGCCAGGCATGGTGACTCACACCTGTAATCCCAGCACTTTGGGAGGCCAAGGTGGGGGAATTACTTGAGTCCAAGAGTTTGAGACCAGACTGAGAAACATAGTAAAACCCCAAATATACCAAAAAAAAAAAAACTAGCTGGATGTGGTGCCTGTGGTCCTTGCTACTTGGGAGGCTGAGGTAGAAGGATCACTTGAACAGGATTTAGAGGATACAGTGATCCATGATAGTGCACTGCACTCCAGCCAAGGAGACTGAGTGAGACCTCGACTCAGAAAAAAAGAGCTTCTTATGTACAGATTATATACTTATTTGCAGCATGCTAAAAATTGTAGCTCCTCCTATGATAGAAACCTGTTTGTCAAAAACCTGGCCTTGAAATAATCTGAGTATGGGTAAAATTCATTTTAACTATGTTCTATGGGATGTGAATATGTGTCACAGGAAAAGGGGAACTTCCTGAAGCATTTAGAAAACATTGTTTAGGAAACATTGAGTTACACTAAGTTAAAAGCATTTATTATATGACTTCTTAGACACTCATATGTGTTACAAATTTCTAAGAGGGAGGGTGGAATATGATTCATTTATTTAACCATGAAATTCTTTCATCAATGAAGATCTTATGAGGGGCGACCATGTGATTTATTGTCCAATGGAGACACTTTTGAAAATGAAAGGGAGAGCTAGTTAATCATTATACCAGGGCAACAGGTATGAACAGAGATGGTGCCAGAAGAACCAGGATGTATGGTCATCCTACTTTTATACCCATTACATTCTTAAACTTCTTGAAGACTGCGTAGAACTTTGGTTTACGCGGTTACGACTCTTGATGTTTACTATATTAGAAGTTCATACTGGAAATGGAGACAATCATTCTTCGCAATCTATCACAGAAACAACCAAATACTACATGTTCTCACATATAAGTGGGACCTGAACATTTCACAAAACCAGGGAGGGACCAACAGTTACAGGACATTGCCAGGGGTGGGAGGAAATGGAGAGGCCATGTAACCACAAAGGGTATCTGATCCTAAACTAGGAGAAGTGACTTGTACCCTGCATCTTTATAATAAAATTAAGTAAAAAAAAAAAAGTTAATGCTGAGAAATTTTTGAAACATTTAATTCATTTTTAAATAACTAAAGTTTAGTTGAAATGTAGAATCTGAAATTTATATACCAGCTGTTTTATATGAACATGGATAATATATTTGTGTATAAATAACTTTATTTTTCCAAACAAAAATACACTAGTGAAAAGAGTGGCATTGCTTTATACTTTTGCAAATGTCTCTAGTATCTGCTTAATAAAATTTATTTGGATTCTCATATGTACTACATTTAATCTGTTGCAATACATTGTTTAGTTTTAAAAATATAAATAAATATGATTAATTAAGATAAGAATCATCAATGTAGGCTTTAAAAAAGGTGAAAATTTAAAGAATAGGATATTTTGATTGTCAAGTTATCATCCTACTGATTAGCTATAAATTACATAGGAAAAATTATAATTTTATAGTAGAAAACCCTGTGGACACCATCTTAACCAAGTTGGCATCCCCCAAATGGCCAACTGACATCCCATGCTCGGATGTGGTACCCGAGGTCACAACATCACTGGTGCTGTACTTCTGCCAACAGAGTCAGAACCTGCATCTCATCACTAGGAACCTCACACATTGTTGCCGCTCTGCAATGCAATTAACCAAAAACTATCTGTATACCCTAAAGCTATTGAAATAAAAAGAAAAAAATAAAGACATTATACAAAGCAATTGATCCAGACTCTTTAAAATATCACTGTCATGAAAGACAAAAGAGAAAAAAAAAGGCTGGAAGCTGTTCTCTATTAAAGGAAACTAAACAAGACATGGCAGTTAAATGCAGTGCATGCTCTTGATTTGGACCCTGAACAATTAGCAAATTGTAAATATGCGTTGTATAATAGATCATTACATTGAATTTGTGTTAAATTTCACACACTTGAACATTACATTATGATTGTATGAAAGAATATTCTTATTCTCAGGAGATACTGATGTGTTGGGGTAAAGAAGGATAATGCCTGCAACTCTCTCTCAAATGGCTCATAAAAAAATTAATATGCATAGGTGATAGAAAATAAAGCATATGTGGCAAAATAAATCGATGAATCTGCTTGGAAGGTGAAAAGGAGTTTCTTATGCTATTCTTACAAGTTTTCTGTGAAAAATTATTTCAAAATAGTTAAAAATGATAATTTGTTTGTTGTTGGTATATAGGAATGCACAATCCCATTCACAATAGTCAGAAAAAAAATCAAATGCCTTGGCATCTTCCTAACAAGGGATGTGAAAGCCCTTTACAATGAAAACTATAAAACATTGCTCAAAGAAATCAAAATTACACGAACAAATGGAAAAATATTCCATGCTCATGGATTGGAAGAATCAACATTGTTAAGAGTCCATCCTACCCAAGGCAATATATAGATTTAATGCAATACCCATTAAATTGTCAGCAGCATTCTTCTCAGATCTGAAAACGACAATACAGGAATTCATATGGAAACATAAATGACCATGAATCGCCAAAACAATCCTCAGCAAAAAAAAGCAGAGCAGGAGATACCACACTTCCAGACTTTAAACTCTGTTATAAAGCTACAATAATCAAAACAGCCTGGTATTGGTACAAGAACAGGCATATAGACCAATGGAACAGTATAGAGAATCCAGAAGCAAAGCCTCAATTTCTCAACCAACTCATCTTCGACAAAGTCTCCCCCACCAATGACTGGGGAGAGGAGAACCTATTCAGTAAATGGTGCTGGGAAAACTGGCTGCCCGCATGCAGAAGATTAAAACAAGATCCCTACCTATCACCATACACAAAAATCAACTCTAAATGGATCGAAGGCCTAAATGTAAAACCTCAAACTATAAGAACCTTAGAAAATGCAGGAGACACCCTTACGGAAATTGGAACTGGCAACCAATTCCTGATCAAAACCCAAGTGCCCGTACCATAAGAGATAAGACAGACAAGGTACCTCATCAAACTGACAAGCTTCTGCAAAGCCAAAGAAACCATCAAGAGAGCGGGGAGACAGCTCACAGACTGGGGCAAAATATTTGCCAACTCTATGTCTGACAAAGGCCTAACATCTAGGATCTACAAGAAACTCAAATGTGCCAAAAAGAAAAAAACAAACAGCCCCATTACAAAGTAGGCAAAAGATATGAATAGATGGTTCTGGGGGAAGGACATACAAGCAGCCAGCAGATACATGAAAAGATGCTCAGTCTCACTAGTCATCAAAGAAATGCAAATTAAAACTGCACTGAGATACCACCTGACTCCAGTCAGGATAGCTATCACCAATGACTCAAAAAACAACAGATGCTGAAGAGGAATCGGCAAGAAGGGAACACTTCTACACGGTTGGTGGAAGTGTGAGCTAGTGAAGCCTCTGTGGAAAATGGTGTGGCAATTCCTAAAAGATCTAAAAATTGACCTTCCATACGACCCCGCAATTCCCCTACTGGGAATATACCCAGAAGAACTCAAAGCACTCTATAAAAAAGAGACCTGCACACGTATGCTTATCGCAGCATTGTTCACGGTAGCAAAAACATGGAACCAACTGTGCTGCCCATCAAAAGAGGACTGGAAAAAAAAATGTGGTACGTATACATGATGGAATATTACGCAGCCATAAAGAAGGACAAAATCATGAACTTCACAGCAACGTGGATGGACTCAGAATCTATAATACTCAGTGATCTTTTGCAGAAACAAAGAACTGAGTATCACATGTTCTCACAGAAGTAGACCTTGAACAATTATTGTAATACTATAAGAAAAGGATTGGCAGTAGCAGGAAACTGCCGGGAGGGTAGCAGGGAAGCGGGATTAGCAGTAGTGGGAACCTGCCTGGGGAAGAGGGGGCACACCTCATCAACAAGAGTACCTGCATAATGAACGTTTGTATACTTATCCCTGAATTGTACCCTACACTTTTAAAATAACAAAATTAAAAAAATAATAATTTAGAATTTTAGAAATTCAATTAATATTTCTGGCAATCATAATTTTAAAGATTTATGGAAATGAACAAAGACATTAATGAAGAATTTGCCCTGCTGCCTTTCTGAAATTTCCAATTTTAGAAATATAAAACAGGAGAAGGAAAAAAGAGCTCATGGTGGAATTAAAATAATTCTGTTATTTATTAGCACATTTTCTGAAATGAATACCTTTTATAACAATACAAAATTCTACTTATAATCAAAATATACCTATCTAGGACATAATCTAAAAGGGATTCACAGTTTTATAACAATTAATAATCTTTCCAAATCATCAAGGATATAGTGAAATTTGGTGCTTACAGTGCTTTAAGTACCTGTTAAAAAATTGTTTTAATGAAAACTCAGAAACCCCAAATTTTTGCATGTGTGAATTACAAATGAAATAAGTGATTTGTGATTTAGTGCTTAAATATGTAAGTATCAGTAGTATAATGCAAGCCACATAAGTAATTTTTATTTTTCTACTATCCATATTTTTAAACAGTAAAAAGAAACATAGAGTTAATTTTAGTGATATGTTTTATTTAACCCAATATATCCAAAATATTACCATTTAAGCATGCAATCAATATAAAAATGATTAATATTTTACATTCTTTTGGAACTAACTCTGGGAAATTTGGTGTGTATTTTACACTAGTAGCACATCTCAGTTCAAACCAGTCAAATTTTTTTCAAAAATATTACAACTCTGGGGTACATGTGAGGATTTGCTACATAAGTGTATTGCATGAAGGCACAGTTTGGGCTTCTGATAAGCCTTCTCCCCTCCCCCTGCAGTAGTGGGCGTGGTACCCAGTGGGTGATCTTGTATCCCTCATCCTTCCTGCCTGCCTCCTTTAGCAGTGTCCAGGGTCTATTGTTCCTGTCTTTGTGACCGTGTGTGCCCAATGTTCAGTGCCCACTTAGAAGTGAGAACTTTTGGTATAATTGCTTCTGTGATAATTTACTTTGAATAGTGGTCTCCAGCTGCATCCATGTTGCTGCAAAGGGCATAATTTTGTTCTTTACAGCTGTGTATTCCATTGTGTATACGTACTACCTTTTCTCTAGTCCACCTTCAATAGGGATCTGGGATTGGCTATTTATTTATTGCTTTTGTCAATAGTGCTGCAATAAATATACAAGTGCATGTGTCTTTTTGGTAAAGTGATTTGTGTTCCTTTGGGTATATTCCTAGACGTGGGATTGCTGGGTTGAATGGTAGCTCTATTTTTAGTTCTAGGAGAAATCTCTGAATTGCTTTCCAAAAAGGTTGAACTAGCTTACATTCCTACCAACAGTATAGAAGTATTCCCTTTTCTCCGCAGTTTTGCCTACACCTGTTTTTATTGTTTTATTTTTTTAATGATAGCCATCCTGACTGATATAACATGGTATCTCATTATAGTTTTCATTTACATTTCTCTGATAATTAGTGAAACTGAACACTTTTTCTTTTCTTTTTTTCCCCTTTCTTTTTTTGGCTGCTTGTATGTCTTCCTTTGAGAAGTGCTTGTTCATGTCCTTTGCCCACTTTTTTTTTTTTTTTTTTTTGAGTTGGAGTTTTCACTCTGTCGCCCAGAGTGGAGTGCAGTGGCCGCTTCCGGCCACCTCAGCCTCAACCTGCTGGGCTCCAGCAATCCCTCCACCTCAGCCTTCCAAGTAGCTGGAACTACAGGCGTGCGCTACCATGCCTGGCTAATTTTTTGATTTATTGTAGAGATGAGGTCTCGCTGCCCAGGCGGGTCTCGAACTCGCAGGCTCAGGCAATCCACTCACCTCAGCCTCCCAAAGGCACGGGATTACAGGCTAAGCCACTGAGCCCGGCTTTTTGCTCACTTTTTAATCAGGTTATTTTATTCTCCTGTCAATTCTTTTGTGTTCCTTATAGATCTTTGTTGTTTGGCCTTGGTCAGGTGCACAGTTTGCAAATATTTTTTTCCCATTCTGGGAGTTGTCTGTGTACTCTCTCTATGGTTTCTTTTGCTGTACAGAAGTTTTATAGCTTGATGAATTTGTCAGTTTTAGAATTTGCTGCATTTGCTTTTGAGAACTTGACCATAAATTAACTCCCCGTGCCTATGTTAAGGAAGATGCTGCTTAGATTTTCTTCTAATATTCTTATATTTGAGGTTCCACATTCAAGCCCTTAATCCATTTTTAGTTAATTTTTCTGTGGTGACAGGCAGGGGTCCAGTTTCATTCCTCTGCATGTCAGATTATCCACATTTCAAGTAGTCAACAGACACATGTGACCAGTGGCTACCATTCTGCACAGAGCAGGTATAAATAATGGTGAGGGTTTCTCACATAAAAATGATACAAATGCAATGTATGGCTTAGAAATAGTTTCATTATCTTTGAAATGCAAATACATTTTTGTTGATAATAGTAACAACTCCAGTTTGCTAAGCTTGTTATTCTCCTAGTATTTCATAGGACAATGATCTTCTGCAAAATTCACCTTCACAATGATTATTTTCTCAGAGTCTCCAGGGGTGTCTTGTCTGTGGTCACAACCAATCCTTTCGTCAAACTTGATCGAGAAGCCACTTGAAAGGAAGCATCATCGCTGCCAGAAGATGTGTTTTCCAGTACGTGCTAAATTTGCAGCGTAAGGATCAGAAACGGAACCACCATTCACTCACAACTCATTGTGGCAGCTCCACAGTGTGTGCTCCCCCAAGATGTAGACAATGTCCCTCTCCAAACTTTGTCTTTGCTCGTGAAAACAGCACTTTCAACTTCTACCCAAAGCACAACTCCCCAGGAGGCTCTGATTTAATCTGAGATCAGGGAAGAGACTACAAGTTGCCTACCATTGCATTTGTTTCTAGCACCTAGGTTCCCACATGCAAAACTTCCTCAGACTTCCTGCAGCCCAAAACAAAAGTCCTCATACCAGTCAAACCAAGGAAATGAGGTTTTTCTTAGACTTGTCCTACCAGTTTCCATAAGCTATTTAGTCATGCCTGAGTATCAGCAGTAAGGTCAATTCAGTTTGAAACTGAGATTGCTGCCGTGGAAGGATTGACATGCAAGCTAAGATAACTCAAATGCAGAGATATATGGAAATAAACCTTACTTTACGTAGTAGGTATTTTCTTGAAACTTTCCTATACATCGATAATGTGTACATTCACTCTAGTTCAAATGAATTATAGAATGGTAAGTGTTGGATGTGCCTGGGAGAGCATCTTATAATCCATCTTCTCTCATTTTCCACATCATCAGAGTGGCCTGACCAGTATGAGCTTGCTAACTTGAAATACATATGGTGTCCAACTTCTGGTTTAGGGGGATTTTCATTACATCCATTGCCTAGTGGAGTTTGCTATCTTAAAGACTCATCCAGCGAATAATCAAAAGAAGGGTGGGTATAGGGGGCTCTTTAGTGTGTCATTTAATGGGGGGGGATAAAACTAAGAATGCTCCATCTAAGTCCCTGTCATATATAGGCTGCCCTCAGCATTTTATACATGGCACAAAGCAGAGGAACTTGACTGTATTGTTTGTCTTATTCCAGATGTGGTTGAGTACTATCAACAAAGTCATTGGTTGTTTTATATGTATAGTTCTAGGATGGAATATGAAACTGGGACCCTCCTGGAATTTTTTTTTTTTTTTTTGAGTCTCACTCTGTCGTCCAGACTGGAGTGCAGTGGCCATTCCCGGCCACCACAGCCTCGATCTGCTGGGCTCCGGCGATCCTTCTGCCTCAGTCTTCCAAGTAGCTGGAATTACAAGTGCGCGCTACCACGCCCCGCTAATTTTTTGATTTATTGTAGAGATGAGATCTCGCCTGTCCAGGCGGGTCTTGAACCCTCGGGCTAAGGCAATCCACTCACCTCAGCCTCCCAAAGGCGTTAGGATTACAGGCTGAGCCACTGAGCCCGACTTCCTCCTGGAATTTTTAAGAGATTTTTTAAGATTGAAGAATATTCTTAAAATACGTGCTGCATTCTTCTCTCAGCCATTCATTTTCTTTTTTTCTTTTCTTTTAAAGATGTGGTGTACAATTCAGGATTAGGTATACAGTGATCATCATACAAGTTTGGGTCTCTCTTTGGAATGTTCAATTGTTTACTTATTATTTACAGTGTTAGAAGCACTAAGATAAACTCCAAGTACCCAGACTGGAAAAGACTTTTTTCCCTGATGCTTGTTCAGGAACATAAAATAAGAACAGACACAATTTCAGTGTTGTCTATGATAAAGGTGCAGGAAAGAGGTATCTAATCCAGAGAAAGCTTCCTGGCAGTAGTGAGGTCTAAGCCAAGGCATTAAGTATGAGTTGTAATTAGCTTAAAAGGGGGAGGAAGTGGAAGGGGATGGCAAAGGAGTAGAAGATAAGGAACGTCAAGGTAAAGAATACGAAGGAAAAGTGCCTGTGCCTCAGATGACCCAGAAGTGAGAAAACACGTGTTCAAAAAACTAAACAGTTGCAGGGAGAAGTGCTAAGAGGCAGGTGAGATCCACATGAGCCAGAGGAGGAAAAGCCTTGAAGAATATTAATGATCTAGACTTCATTGTGAGGGGAATAGAGAATACTGAAGGGTTTTTGAATAGCTTGTGACAAAGTCTAATTTGCATTTCACAGAGATCGTTGAATGAATCAGAGGAAGAAGAGAGATCCATTAATTAGCAGTTGCAACCATTCCAATAATAAAAGATAAGTGTCTGATCTAGGATGATGGTAACAGAGACTGGTAAGAGCAACAAAGGCCAGATTTAACAGGCAAAAGAGGAAGATTTGAAGGATTTGGTGACCAACTGGAGGTCAAGGCAGGGACCCATACCACACAGAATCAGCAAAACACAGGGGCAAGAATTAAGCATGTGTCTCATTCACCCTTGATGCCCCCATTGCCTAGCAGACTGCCAAGCTTGACAGAGTGTGAAATGAATGTTTGATAAATGGATGAGTGAATATGGATTTACTGACTAACTGACTGACTAAATGAATTCATTAATTAAAAAGTAGAGGAATTGAGGGGAGCAGTGAAAACAAAAAATGAATATTGCTTAAGAAGAAGAAAGCTTGACTTGAACAATTTAAAAATTCCCATCTAGGTTGAGATTTCTTTGAGTTCTGAATCATGAGCTTGAGGAATTTAGTTAAAGCAAACAGTAAAGGTTTGACTCAATGAGTTGATTGCTCTAAAGATAATGCACACAAACAGCGCGCGCGCGTGTACACACACACACACACACACACACACACACACACACACACACACACACTAAAGTAAAACTGCATTGTTAAAAGTTAATACTATGTAAAAAATGTACATTAAGTAAAAATATACATGTGATAAAACTTATTCCAGCCAGGCAAGGTGACTCACTCCTACAATCCCAGCACTTTGGGAGGCAGAGGTGAGAGGATTGTCTGAGTCCATGGGTTCGAGACCAGCCAGGGCAACATGATGGAACCTCATCTCTACAATAAATAAAAAAAAAAAAAAAAAACAAATCAGCCAGGGCTGGGCTCGGTGGCTCACCCTGTAATCCCAGCGCTTTGGAAGGCCAAGGTGAGTGGATTGCCTGAGCCCACGGGTTCGAGACCCACCTGCGCAACCTGGCGATACCTCATCTCTACAATAAATAAAAAATTAGCCAGGCATGGTAGTGCATGCCTGTAGTTCCAGCTACTTGGAAGGCTGAGGCGGAAGGATCTCCAGAGCCCAGCAGGTAGAGGCTGCAGTAGCCAGGAGTGGCCACTGCACTCCAGCCTGGGTGACAGAGTGAGACTCCAACTCAAAAAAAAAAAAAAAAAATCAGCCGGGAATGGTGGCACATGCCTGTGGTTCCAACTACTTGAAAGACTAGGATAGAAGGATCACCTGAACCCAGCAGGTTGAGGCCGGGGTGGCTGTGAGCGTGCCACTGCACTTCAGGCCTGGATGATTATTTCTCATAGAAATGCACAAGCAGGAACTCACGCAAGAAGAGCATATGGACTATTTGTTGCATTAACAGCAAAAATTCCTTAATTCATGATGCAATCTAGAGAAGAAAAGAATAAACTGCCGGGCTTGGTGGCTCAGCCTGTAATCCTGCACTTTGGGAGGCCGAGGTGAGTGGATTGCCTGAGCCTGAGGGTTCGAGACCTGCCTGGGCAACTTGGCGAGACCTCATCTCTACAATAAATAAAAAAATTAGCCGGGTGTGGTAGCGCACACCTGTAGTTCCAGCTACTTGGAAGGCTGAGCAGAAGGATCTCTGGAGCCCAGTAGGTCGAGGCTGCGGTGGCTAGAAGCATGCCACTGCACTCCAGTCTGGGCGACAGGGTGAGACTTCAACTCAACATAGTGAGACCTCACCTCTGCAAAAAACAAAAAACAAAAAAGTAGTAGGATGTGGTGGTGTGTGCTTTTAGTTCCAACTACTCTGGAGGCTGAGGCAGAAGGATCACCTAAACCTAGGAGACTTGAGGTTGCAGTGAGCTGCTAGCATGCTACTGCACTCCAAGCTGGGTGACAAAGTAAGATTCTGAGTTGAAATTTTTAAAAAATAAATTTTAAAAAATAGGGAAGCAAAGAATAAGATGTGAATAAGAATTAGGAAACAACTGTACTGCCAGTAGCTTCCATGGGGAATAATAGACTTAAACCCCGAAACCAAAAACTATTTGTGTTCCCTAAAGTTATTGAAATAAAGAAAAAAAAAAAGAATAGACTTAAACCATCATAAACATATTCTACTAAATGACTTAGGGAAAAAGAAAACCAAATCAAGACAATAGTGAATTTTAGGAGACAGAATGGTATGTCATGAGTAGTTGGTACTATTAGTTGGTTTTCATGGGTACAGTCTGGCCTGCCATCAAATTCAGTTTTTTAACCATAGCATCTGCCATCAGCTTCACTGTCTTTCACTGGGCAGATGGCCCTCTGTGCCTTTTGATCTGTCCACTCCCCCCACCCCACTTCCTTCTGACTTGAGGCAAAAAGTGCAAAAGCAGCTTGTATCAGACAGAGCTTGGTGCTAAGAGCATTTTCCGTAATTCACTTTCCACTAACTGTGTTTACTATTCCACAAGTCGCAATTAGAACAAATAATTAGACCCCTGCTTTGTCCCTAGTTTTTAGTTTCGGTCTGGGATTTTTGCCTAGTTGCTCATACTAACAGCTAAGAAGAGGGGTTTTTTTCAACTTTAGTTTCTGGGTTGGAAATTTTGTACCAGAAACATTGTGTTTAAAGGTTGGAAATATTTTTTGTGCACCAGCCTCTCAAATGACAACTGTGTCTAGATGTCAGAGTATTATGTGTCTCAGGTACCCATGATTATGCTCTTTGTACTCATTGAGATGCCTCACTTTTGAAACCCGAACCCCTCGTGCCCAATCTTGCCTCAGCTGTGACTGGAAGTTGCTGTTCCTCATGGTTTCTATTTAGCAACCATTCTGCTTCCAGCCTAAGTGGCTTCTCTACAAATCCAAGTGTATTGTCAAGGTTCCCCAGAGAAAGAGAGTCAACATGAGATCTATACATATATCAGGACCTAAGAATTACACCAGCTTTTCTGGGTCTCCAGCTTTTGAGATATACAAAAGAAGATTTATTATGAGGAATTGGCTCATGTGATTATGAAGGCTGAGAAGCCCCATGATCTGCCATCTGCAAGTTGGAGACCCAGGAAAACCCATGTTGTTATTCAGTCTGAGTTCAAAGGCCTGAGAATCAGGGGAGCAGATGGTGTAAATTCCAGTCCTGGGGCTGGAGAAGATGAGGTGAGATGTCTCAGTTCAAGCGGGCAGACAGAAAGCAAAAGTAGTGAATTCCTTCTTTCCTTCTTCCTTCACCTTTTATTCTACTCAAGCCCTCAGCAGATTGGATGAAGCCCACCCACTTAGGGAGGGCAGTCTACATTACTGAGTCCACTCATTCAAATGCTAATCTCTACATGGATGAATAAGTAAAGTAAAAAAAAAAAAGAACAAATGTCAATCCCATCTAGAAACACCCTCATAGACACCTTCAGAAATAATGTTTAAACTGAGCACCCTGAGTCCTGTCAAGTTGGCACACAAGCCTAATCAACAAACCAAGTAATTGGTATCATGTACAAACTACCCTAACAAAGATGCCAAAATATTATCACAGCCAAAAGGCTCTAAATGGCAAACAATACACTAACAGAGAGGTGAAATGCCAGAGCACTTAAATATATAGGGAAGAAAAATACAGGATTATCAATGTATATGAGTGGTGAGCTGAAGAGAATAACAAGCTGGGTAACTGAAATAAAATATGACCTCAAACCGTAGTAATAGCTATAGAATTATGTAGGAAAGCAGCAACTGACAGATTTCCCTGATATCTAGTAAGGATGATTTCTTTTTTAGAGCAAAATAACTATGAATCCATGAGGTAAAGAAACAGAAATGTAAGGAAAAAAATTAAAAATGTAAGGAAAAAAATTAATAAATTTTACCAGTGACTATACAACAAGGATAGTCTTTATGTAGATATAACAAGGAGAGAAATGGTCATGAGTACTCATGACACCATCAGTTGGGCATTTCATCATCCATCACAAACATGGGTCAAAAAAAGGAGCCTCATCTCTCACTACTAATACCAATTTATATTTGAACATCTATATCTATGTATGTATTTATTGCAGTGATTCTCAATGGGTTCATTTTGCCCTCCAGGAAACATTTCACAATGTCTGAGAACATTTTTCATTTTCATGATGGGCAGTTCTCTTGGCATCAAGTAGATAGAAGCCAGAGATGTTGCTAAACATCCTAAATGCACATTACAGCCTTCAAAACCAAAAATTATGCAGTCCAAATTATCAATAGTGCCAAAGTACAGCAACACTGAAATTGTTCATTATTGTTAACTAATGATAGTCAGTTATTGTTATATAGGCAGAACTCATTTTGCATGGTCCTGTGTTGACAGAGATTTGATCTTGGTGAAGAGTGAGGCAACAATTTTGATATACATGCAATTCAGTTAATGGTACCATGCAAGATGAGGACTGCCTTTAATTGGTTGCCAGTTGAAGCAGAAACACCCATGATATTATAGTAAGAACAAACAAGCATTTTTAGAAATACATCTTCTCTTCAGCCTGCTCGTCTCAAGGCAGAATATTTAAATTCATGATGCCTAAAACTGGACTTTGCATCTTCTTTCTAAAATCTCTCTCTTCTTCACTCTCTTTTTCTGTAAATAGAACTACCACTACCTTTTTCTCTTCCTTCTTCTTAAACCCCTCGATAAATCAACAAGTTCTAGAGATTCTCTACCTATATATTTGCCACATCCATCACCTCCTTCATATTATCAATGTCACATTCCTAATCTGTATATATCTTCCTTTGGCCTTTCAGGGCTGCAACAATAGATTCATAAGAAGACATAGAATCTCTGCCATGTAATACATTTTAGCATACGTAATACATGAAACCTGTATACTGGTAGATTATTTTTCTTAAAGCACAGCTCTGATCATATCAATTCTTTGCTCAAAAACTTCTACTACTTCCCCATTGTCCGCTGAATAATCTGATCTCAATGCATTCCAGTTCCATTTTTCAACACTCTACTGCATGACTAATGTTCCCATAAGCAGAGCTAATAAATACACTTCATTAAGTGATGCCCCACACTTCCCAGTTTCTGAACCTTTGTTCACTCAACTAGAAACCTCTTCTTTGATTCATCTTGTTACCTATCATTTCCGAACTGTCCAGCCTTATTGTTACCTCTTCTACAAAGTCTTCCCTGGAACTTCCATGGCAGTTTTCTTCCTTTTATTATCCCACTTATGGCAATGATGTCCAAATGCCAGTTTATAAAGAAACTATCAGTGACAAACTTTTCTCCTATCCTTGATGAAATCAGACAAAAAGGAGCAATGTAGTAAAGTTTTAATAAAGGTATATTTACTCAATTTAAACAGTTGCCCTTTACTCTGATATTATGTCCAGCCTAAATTTTAGTGTTAAAATATCCTCTCTTTAATGATTAAGTATAAATCAAAACCAAAAAACCCTTACTTGGCCAAAATAAAAGCTGGCAACCACATGTTTGTTATCTCAGTTTTTCAGGGAAATTTCCTGGTCTGTGAAATTCAAAAGTCTTCATTTTACCTACTATTAGTAACTAGTATAGTTTTGTTTTGTTTTTCTTCCAAATCTCTTTCTCTTACAGATTTGAGGCAGCCATTATTACTTTATAAGATTATTTGCAAACTGATTATTTAAACTGTTAAAGTTTGCATGGTGTCATCCAAATTTTATCAATCAAACTGCCATGCCATGCTGCACTGATTAGTTTGGTAATGGGCACATGACTAGTCAGGGCAATGAGAGCTGTACCTAAAATTTTTGCTCTAATTGTAGAAAAAAAGGAGGGTATTTTGTTTTGTTTCAGTTGTTTCCTTGTTTTTCTTGAGGTTATTGCTAAATTGGTTGGTGGTGTATCCTGGAACAGCAGGGGGCCATGGCACACATGGAAAGAGCTTGCCCCAAAATCATGGCTACATAGGATAAAGCTGAGAGATGAGGAATAAAAGGCTAATATCTACAGATGTCATTGAGCCATGGATCCAGCTAAGCCTAAGGAGGCCTATCTTGGACTTCTCAGTTACTAGAATGGATAGATTCGATTTACTTGTTAAAAACATATAATCTAGTGAACTTAAATTTCTTTCATCCACAGTCAGATGTCCCTGTTAGCAAAGATATTCTGAAGTAACTAAAAGCATATACAGTAAAGTCATTAAATAGAAAATCAGAACCAAATATAGGAAGACAAAATAAGTCAGTCCTAAAGGTAACATAGTTTAATGCTTTTTAGAACATAATTATTCTTCTGAAAGTATGAGGATATGGCAAACATTTGAAAGAATCATGCAAATGTTCAGTTTTGAAACACTGACATAGTTAATGTGATTGTACATCAAATTTTGTTCTGAATATCCTAGCAGCCAGGGTTGTGGCAGGCAATGGTGGACAAATATGTTATTTTATAACTATCATCAGAAAAGGTAAATGATGCCAATGTTTCTGGAAAACCTATTCATTCTCTGCTGCTAAATTCCAAAAGAAATATCTCATTTAGCACTTACACAGAACGACCTTTAACTATTATTACTTTTAAAAAATCCTTAGTAAGTTTTATAATCAAATAAATTAATCAATATAAAAGAAAATTCCTAATATTTTTATAATGATCTTCTATTAAAGTCAAGAATTTTTAAAAATACAATTTGGTGCATTTGACTTTATGAGAGATTTAAGTTAGTATGGGCCAAACACATAGCCTTCCAGGGATCTAATTTAATCAAATAATAAGCTTAGGTTACCTAGGGGTTTCAATGAGGAACATTTCCATTGAAAACTTTTGTAAATCCTACATCTCTTACTGAGTTTGGAAAGAGCTGAATAGCTGACAATTAGGGTTTATGCTGTCTGAGGTGGTTTTAGAATACTGGCACTATAGATTGCTAGCAGATTGATATGCTTTGAAAATCAGAAAACAAAAGGCAAGTATTATTGATGATAAAAAAAAGGTTTTTTGTAATTCAAAGAGTTCTGTAGCAACTACAATTAGAAATCTTTCATAATGGGAAAGATATCAGCATAATGTCCCTCAGAACAGAAAGAACAGACTGTACGTTGTTAGAAATCTAAGTGCAATAACCCTTTTCAGTTAGGAATTATAGGCATAGAAGTGGAAAATGAAGAAACTAGTTGGTAAAGAATGAACAAGTAATACAATGGAACAGCAGCAAGAGGTAAATGAGAGAAAGATCAGGAATTGGGCTTGTTAAGCATCTCTTGGAAAGGAAACTTAAATTTCTTAAGAAAGAGTAAAAGGATAATAAATGAAACCTAATCTAACAAAAGAGTGATAGAACATAGCCAGAGAATAAATATAACTAGAGAATAAATGTCCTTGGGATTTGCCTTACTAAGGAAGCAGGAAGAGTGTATTGTTTACTATTTTTAGGTATAAAGTACTTTCAGTCATAGCTAATCTTTCTTTAAAAAGTATGAAGACTAAGATAAAGACCTGAACTGCTTTGATAGTAAATTACTTGAAAAATACTGACTATAGAAAGATGCTCTACAAAAGCAGACTTTCCTTTAAGTTTTCATTTCTGATATTAATTATGTGAAAGTTATCTTTTCCAGCTGGGCACAGTGACTCATGCCTGTAATCCCAGCACTTTAGGAGACTGAGATGAGAGGATCACGATCACTCGAGTCCAGGATTTCGAGACTTGCCTGGGCAACATGGTGAGATTCCATTCCCAAAAAAATAAAATAAAATAATTAGCCAAGTATGGTGGTGCACACCTGTAGTCCCAGCTACTTGGGAGGCCGATGTGAGCTGTGATCATGCCACTGTACTTCAGCCTGTGTGGCAGAGTGAGACCCTAACTCAAAATAAATAAAGTTATTTTTTAATTGTATAAGTATTTTCCTTCTAAAGGATTAGTTTTGAAAAGACAAACTACTTCATTAGCAGATAATACTCTGAAATAGTTATGAGAACTAAGAAGGGAATTAAGGCCAAATTATTAGAACAGCAGACCCTAGGTTCCTGAATTTCCCATAGAGCTAACAGATATCCAACAGTGTCAAGAGCAGTGGTTTCTCTACCTAATAATTACATTTTAAATTACTGACTTGCAAAAAATCCCTAATATATACTTAATTGTATGCTATTTTTCTTCTTACCTACACTAACTTGACTCCTCTTCCCCACTCCTGCCTCAACCTGCTTAGAAAACAGAAAGATTTTTCTAGATAGATAATCCCTCTCTCAATTTTCATCTTTCACTTTCATCTCTTAAAATGACAATTCATTTTATTTATTTATCACCTATAGCTTTGTTAATTCAAAAGAATTAAAACGCAGGCCGGGCACGGTGAATCACACCTTTAATCCCAGCACTCTAGGAGGCTGAGGTGAGAGGATTGCCTGAGCCCGCGGTTCGAGACCAGTCTGAGCAATGTGGTGAGACCCCCATCTCTACAATAAATCAAAAAATTAGCCGGGCATGGCGGTGTGTGCCTGTAGTTTCAGTTACTTGGAAGGCTGAGGTGGAAGAATCGCTGAGTCCAGCAGGTCAAGGCTGCAGTGGCCGGGAGCATGCCATTGCCCTCCAGTCAAGGTGACAGAGTGAGACTCCTACTCAAAAAAAAAAAAAAAAAAGAATTAAAATGCAAAAACTTCCAGAAATAAATTTTTCCTAGAACATGTTTTTTGACTAATATATTTTGAGGTCGGGCTTGATGGCTCAGTCTGTAATCCCAGCACTTTGAGAGACTGAGGCGAGTGGATTGCCTGAGCCCGCAGGTTTGAGACTAGCCGGGGCAACTTGGGGAGACCGACCTCGTCTCTACAATAAATCAAAAATTAGTTGAGTATGGTGGCATGCATCTGTAGTGCCAGCTACTTGGAAGGCTGAGGCACAAGGATCACCATAGACCAGGAAGTCAACGCTGGGGTGGCCGTGAGTGTGCCACTGCACTCCAGCCTGGGCGATGGAGTGAGACTCCAACTCAAATATATATATATATATATATAGAGAGAGAGAGAGAGAGAGAGAGAGAGAGAGAATGATGAAAATATGTTCAAGATAAGTAGTTTCTGGTACTTAATGTTGCATTTTTTAATAGAAATATTTTTAAGTAGGCTTTTAAAGTATCTTATTCCTGGACAATCTGGTATTATTACTGAATTTATTTCTACCATTAAGAGTCATTGTCACTTTTTCTTTTTTTTTTTTTTTGAGGTGGAGTCTCACTCTGTCACCCAGGCTGGAGTGTAGTAGTACATCAGGACTGCCACAGGCTCAACCTGATGGGCTCAAGTGATTCTTCTGCCCTAGACTTTCAAGTAGCTGGGACTATGGGCACACACCAGCAGTCCTAGCTAATTTTTTCATTTACTGTGGACAACAGGTCTCCCTACATGGCCCAGTCTGGTCTAGAAATCCTGGGCTCAGGCAATTCTCTCACCTTGGCCTCCCAAAGTGCTGAGATTACAGGTGTGAGCCACAGCTCCCAGCCCATTGTCTCTTTCAAAAGAAAATTTTGATTCTTTGCTTATGAGATTGTTTATGTATCAGGAATATTCATGAGAAGGAACTAAGATTGGAGAGCAAGCTGTACCTGACAAAAGAGCTTTCAAGGAAGGTAGGAGAATCTTGAAAGCACTTACCTGGCTGCAGAGAATGACTTTGGCATTTATATCCAAATAGGAAAGAACAGAAGTCTCAGTCCCGAATCAAAAATTTAGCATTGGGAGACCCAAAATTACTTGGCAAAAAAAGGACATAGAGAGATACAAGGAATCTTGAGTAGCTTCTTGGAACTGTGAATCGTCTTCCCCTTATAAGTCCCTTTCCTTCCTACTTTTTCCCTTCTGTATGCTCTAATCATCAGTAAATGAATCCTTGTCAAGCATATGTGCTAGGCAGTGGAGGGTCATTTTCATGAAAAGTACACATATCTGGCATAATTTCACATATGCTTGTGAAAACACAGGATCTATCCCCTTAAAGTCAAATGAGGAAACAAAGAAGTACAAATAAATTTAATTCATTTTAAACTATGATGGGATTACACACAAACTACAGTGTAGGCACAAAGGAACAAGAGGACTGTCACCTGGGAAATTCAGAGAAGGCTTCACAATGTTCTCACTCATATAGTGGACCTTGAACATCTATCGTAATACTATAAGAAAAGGATTGACTTGGTGGGAAACTATGGCGGGGGAGGAGGCAGGGGAAGGGAGGTGGGATTAACGGTAGTAAATATCTGTCTGGGGACGGGGAGACACCCCTTATCAGCAAAGGTGCCTGAATGAAACATATTTGTATATCTAACCCTTAACTGTATCCCACAATACTAAAATAAAAAAAAATTGATTAATTTTTAAAAAGTGGTAAATATTAGACCAAATATAGAAGAAAAGCTTGCCTGACAAACAAAATGGGAAACAGGAGAGAAGACATGCCAAGCAGAGGGAATAAAGTGTGAGAAAACGGGGTCTGCTCAGGTAACTACAACTGCTGTGTTGGGGGCAAGGGGAGGAGTTGTCAAAGACTGAAGCTGAAGAGGTGGAAAGGGACAGATATTAAAAGGCCTTATATGTCATGGTAAGGAACTTAAATCTGATCCCGCAGGCAATGAGGAGCTTCTGAAGAATTTTTAGTAGAGATGGTGACATAATTAGATTCTCCCTTGCATGCTGGCAACAATGTCCCAATGGGGCACAGGGCAGGGAGACTAAAAACAGGAAGAAGAGTAAGGTGGTGAACAATGCTTGCTTTTGGGTAGAAGAAAAGATGAAAACGTGATGGCAGAGGACAAGTAGCACATTACCTAGAGTACAGATCTCTTCTACCAGGTGAAGGACTCTTCTGATGCCAATTTTCTAGATTTCCAGTTGAGTCCATTTCCTCCATACCCTGATTCAACATACCCAGTTATTTCACATTGAACCCCCTTATAGTGACCACTGTTCTGGGTCATCATCTCCTGCAATACTAAGATCTGCCTTCCAAACCAGAACTTTTCCATAGTACTAGAAATTGCATATACTACCAGTTCCTTTGTATTTCTACTGCTGAATTAATTTCCAGTTAGTTCCAGATATCACGATGTTTTTTCCTATTGTAGTTAGCACTCTCCCAGCACGGAATTCAGTAATCCTTTGTCCCTGGAATTATTCAAGGGGTGAAAAAGGTAACTTAAGCACGCAGCAGGTCTGGCATCTCTGTGCTCACTGAGGTATCCAGAACTTTGCCCTTCCTAAAAGCTTCTGCTTTGCTGTGTTCCACATTTGTCTGTATTCTTGCTCCATAGGTGATTTACCTCGTTTTCTATATTTTACATTTCTTTCCTTTATTGGCTCCTTTGGATCAATGTATAAATCTGTTCAAATATGTCTTAAAGTAAAACAAAAACTACCTTCATTAAAACAGTCAGATAACTTAAGCAAATAAATAAGCTACTTTGAATGCTTAGTTACTAAATTGTAGCTTTCCTTTTCATAGTCAAGCTTCTAAAAGGCGTATTCTACACTCATTTCTCCATTTTTTTCCTTCCTCTTTCACTCATCAAGCAATGTGGGCTTGTTTCCAACCCTAAAGTTTCATAGATGAAACTTACCAGTAACTTAGTACTTCTAAATCTCTGAAAACTTTGGAAACTTTAGTTTTGTGACATTTTGATAGAATTTGACATTTTCTTCTTCTTTGCACACTCTCTACCATAAATCAATGTATGTAGTGTCTATCTTTCCTACTTACATGATCACTTACTTTGTTTGCTCTGTGGCTCTGCACCTTAAATACTTTTTTCCAACCAGAGTTCTATCTTTTTTTCTCTTTTCTTTGACCTTGAATATAGCAGGGATCTCAAAAAGAGTTAGTAAGTAAATTAGTTCTACCTTGTTAATCCATGTCATCAGAATAACAAAATAGTTTTACTGAGCACTCACTAATACCACTTTGCTGAATACTTTAGGTACTTAATGGTCAGAAATCAAAGAAATAGGAAACAAAAGGACCATAAAGAACATACATGATACTAAAAAGTTTCTTTAAAAAGGCCAGTAGGTTGGAAGGCTGAGGCGGAAGGATCGCCGGAGCCCAGCAGGTAGACACTGGAGTGACTGTGAGTGTGCCACTGCCCTCCAGCCTGGGCGACAGAATGAGACTCCAACTAAAAAAAAAAAAAAAAAAGGCTTGGCACAATGACTCAACCTGTAATTCCAGCATTTTGGGAGGCTGAGGTGAGAGAATTACCTGAGCCGGGGGATTCGAGACCGGCCTGGGCAACTTGGTGAGACTTTGATCTACAACAGGCTGTGGTGGTGCGCATCTGTAGTTCCAGCTCCTCGGAAGGCTGAGGTGAAAGGATCGCCAGAGCCCAGCAGGTCAAGGCTGCGGTGGCTGTGAGTGTGCCACTGCCCTTCAGCCTGGGTGACAGAGTGAGACTCTTATTCAAAAAAACCAAAAAACCAGTAGATTGATAGTGAAACAAAACTTTTTCCTTTCCCTAAAATATTAAAAGAGTTTTTAATGCATACGTGCAATATGATTCATAATTTTTGAAACATGGTTTAATACTGTTGGACATTTGATCCAAAGATGTCGTTGTATGGTGAGTTTGTGTTTATGTTGTGCTTTATTTTAGTAGTTGAAAAGGGCACCTTACAAAAACCATGAAGATGCAAAAGGAAGTGCATCGTTAGTTTTGCTTGCTCGAGCAAACATGAAACTTATGCTTTTCAATTGTAACCACCTGGTAGGGATTTGTTAAAATTTTGATAGCAATTTTCTTGCAAATGAACCGAAAAGTATCTTTTTGGGGGTGGGGGGAGTTGGAGTCTCACTCCATTGCCCAGGCTGGAGTGCAGTGGCACGCTCACGGCCACCCCAGCGTCAACCGGCTGGGCTCCGGTGATCCTTCGGCCTCAGCCTTCCAAGTAGCTGGAACTACAGGGCAGGCTACCACGCCCGGCTAATTTTTTTATTTATTGTAGAGACGTGGTCTCGCCAAGTTGTCCGGGCTGGTCTCGAACCCGCGGGCTCAGGCAATCGACTCCCCTCGGCCTCCCAAAGAGCTGAGATTACAGGCTGAGTATTTCATTTCCATACTTTTATCAAATATAAAACACACTAAAATTTTTCTTGAAACAATTTTAAACAGATTAGAAGAATGTTTTTAAGTTTTTAAGCTTAGAAATGTAAATTTTTACAGGGGACATATTTCATCATTTGAACTTTAAAATCACATAAAGATAACAAAATTTTAGATTATTTTTAAAACATGCTTTGGACAATGTAAGTTTCTTTTGAAAAGGAGTTACTTTCTCACTGGTGGTTAAAAACCTTGAAGGGACATAGTAAATGTAGGTCTCTTTTCCCCCTTTTTCAAAAATATCTACTAGCCGGGCTCATTGGCTCAGCCTGTAATCCCACGCCTTTGGGAGGCTGAGGTGAGTGGATTGCCTGAGCCCGCGGGTTCGAGACCCGCCTGGGCAGCGAGACCTCATCTCTACAATAAATCAAAAAATCAGCTGGGCGTGGTAGCGCATGCCTGTAATTCCGGCTACTGGGAAGGCTGAGGTGGAAGGATCGCCGGAGCCCAGCAGGTCGAGGCTGAGGTGGCCGGAAGCGGCCACTGCACTCCAGTATGAGCGACAGAGTGAGACTCCAACTCAAAAAAATATATATATATATATATATCTACTGACAGATATTTGTTGTTACCAGAAAGATCAGCACATTTGAACAGTTTTCTATTTTGTTGGTGGGGGGAGAAGTAACATCCTAAGTACAAATATTCTAGTAAGAAATTTACAAAGAGTTGAAAAGTGAATTTCTTTGTATAAATTATTTTCATGAGCCGGGCTTGGTGGCTCAGCCTGTAATCCCGTGCTTTGGGAGGCCAAGGTGAGTGAATTGCCTGAGCCCGCGGGTTCGAGACCCGCATGGGCAACTTGGCGAGACCTCATCTCTACAATAAATCAAAAATCAAGTGGGTGTGGTAGCGCATGCCTGTAATTCCGGCTACTCAGAAGGCTGAGGCGGAAGGATCGCCGGAGCCCAGCAGGTCAAGGCTGCGGTGACCGGGAGCGGCCACTGCAACCAGTCTGGGCGACAGAGTGAGACTCCAACTCAAAATATATATATATATTTTCATGGTCATTTCCTATCAAATTACAAAGTAGTTAAGATATTTGAATTCATAAATCATTAATTTAGCAACCCTAAGTCAAACCATAACTTTCATTTTTGGCTTTCTCAATCCTACAACTTTTAGAGATGAATTTTTTTTTTTTCAGAATTATCAAGAATGTTCCTGTAGCAGTCTGTACTCAGAGGCAGAATTCCTAGAGTTTGTCATTCTTACTAATTAATTTATCCAATGCTGTCTCACAATTCTTGAATTCCTTTTACCTTTATCATTTGATGGCAAAAACTATGTGGTTACCTGAAACAAAAATTGACAAAATTTTTCTGTAAAAGGCCAGATAAATATTTGAGACTTGGCAGGTCATAAGGTTTCTGTTGTGACTGCTCAACTCTGCTGTTATAGCATGAAAGTAGTCATAGATAGACAATACTAAAAGAAGGAACATGGCTGTGTTTCAAAAATTCTTTATTTACACAAACAGGCAACAGGACAGATTGAGCCTAGCCATAAATTGCTGACGCCTGCCCTCAAACTTTCTAGAAACTCAGAATATTCTAGATCCCAATAACCACAGGCAATAACGTAATTCTCTATTGTCTAGTGTTAGTTTCCCATCATGGGAGATGAATAAGAGTTTCACCACCTTTTGTGTCTCATCATAGCCAGGTAAACGATTCCAAATAACCTAATTTTCCAGAAGACCTGTTGCCTGCAATCACCTTCATGGTACAAATTTTAGTATCGCTCAGGGTTTCCAGTTCAGAATCACCTAGGCCTTCTGCAAACAATAGAATCTGACTCAAGCTAACTAAAGCAAAAGGAAATTTATAGGAAGAATATTGCGAATCTCACAAGTCAGCTCAGGGCTCAAGTAGAGGTTGGGTCTCCTAGCTATCTTCTTATTCCACTTGGTATCACGCTCATTCACTGCATAAAGTAACATCACACTGAAATGACCTGTAACGCAGGAAGTTGCAAGTATACTTGGTTCTTGGTCAGATAAATGAATGTTGGGGAATATAAATACCATCAATTATAGGAGCCTGATACTTCCTAAATGTTTCTGGGGGCCCAGGGTTCTGAGGCATGTAAAAATATCACCTTCAAAATGAAGGACATGTTGCTATTCCTTCTATGCCTTTCCAGCAAGAATGAGGGTTGCTGGGTCTCTTTGGATGATTATGACAATGGGCACAATTGAGCTCCTTGTTTCAGCCTCTTTATCCCATGATCACTAAACTGTTATCTTTGAGTGGTACTGAAAGCAAAAGAAGAGGCTCCAGTAAGTTCAGGCTGGGGTGAAGTAGTCTGTCAATTGTCCCTTACAACACAGTAAATCCACTGATACCTGGAGATCCTGAGGAATGTTGTATGGGCTTGCATTAAAACAGGAAGTTGTGACAGGGTGACACAGCTTCCTTCTGTGTGTCAGAACATTACAATGTGCATACATAGAGATACCATCATTATGTGGGAACTGAGTCAACATGCCAAGTCAGTTCTGATGTGTAGTATAGCTTCCCTCTTTCATCAATTTGAAGTCCCAGTCTAACAGAACATAAGTTAAACACACAATAGCTTCAGTATGAGCAGAATCAAGGTGAAAAAACGTGCCAATATTCTACTGTCTGTATCGTCCTAATTATCTTAAAGGAGGAAAAATGGAAGCGTGGAAAAGGGATTGTAATTTAATTTTTAAACTACTTGTTCAAATTGTTTAAAATGCTATTTTAGTCAAGGATCTTTTCGTGCCAGGTAATAGAACACGCCTAGTAAAAGTCATAAAACAGAAATTTACATGGTTTTATGGTGCATTTCTCAGAATCCAAGAGCAGGAAGTAAAACTGTGTCTCCGAAGGACTGAAACTAGGAACTAGAAAGTTGTCGGGGATTGAGGCTACTCTTCTTTGTATCTGTGTCTCTGTGGTGAACATGATCTCCCATCTCTGTTTCTTCAATAAGTCTACTCCTTTCTTTTTCTCCACAATTGCTTTCTCTTCTTTCATGTACTCAGAAAATAACCCCACCACATTCCTTTATCTTATAGTATCCTTAGTTCATGGAATTAGCATATGTTAGCAACTAGAATGCTCAGATTTCCAGATCTCAGGAGACAAATTAGAATGGCCCAGCTGAGATTGGGTGTTCACTGTTGGTCCAATCTTCTATGGCCAGAGGGCAGGATCACAAAATATAAACATGGCTACCACTACTCTGGAGCATGGTCATCAGTTTTGAAGAAGTATGGGTATCTACTATAGAAACATGTAGAGGAATAAAAATGGTATGTGGATTCTGGTTATCAGCAAATGACTTAAAAGCTAGTAATGAGCAGAAACTCTGAAAGGGAAGAGGACACTTTTGAGGAACAGTGCTTAGAAATATAATGCATATGCTGCTATTGCTGAAGGAGATAAAGGCTAAGACCTGAGAAGCCAAACACAGCCTTTTGAGGTTATGTTAGTAAATAACATTGCACCTATTCTTGACTATTTGCTATGAAACCAATTTCTCACACTTTCTCTGCTCTGTTCTGTACTGCAGGGAACTGATCCCTAAAAGGCTGACTTCCACCTGGGTTCAGCCAGTGAGAGGCACTGACAGGATAATGGAGGACTGGAGAAAGACAGAAGTTAGGAATTTACCCTCTTCTCTGGTCCCCAAGTTGATTTGCTTCTCTATGGTCCCAATTTCCACTGAATGGTCAGATTGTGGTTCCAGCTTCTGCTTGGTAACTCTAGTTCTACCTTCTCCTTTTGTTTTTCCAGCCTGAAAGTTGTAGTGAGTTTCTACCTGTTGGTCATCACTGGGTTTCTTCATTGACCTCTCTTTGGATTTTCAGCATTCCATTTACCTGTGAAAATGCTTTCCTGGATTCAATTCATTCTGTTGTAAATATTTAAAGGACTCTGTGATTTCCTGGTTGAACCCTGTTCAATACAACTTTTGAGGAATTTTGTTGCCCAAATTTTTTTGAAGTCTCAGGCACTACAGTTAGAGCTGAAGGTAAGAATCTAAATCTAAATTGAACAGAAGCCACCAATGCTTCAGAGACTAAGAAATGATTGTTCTTAAAAATTATCCCTGATAGCACATGAAATCAAGATTAAGTAATGACTAGGCAGCTGATGTTTCAGGGTTGTCACTAGTCTCAATTCCATGAGTATAAATTAGATTTTAGCTCATACAAGTCTAGAGACTATTATTTGGCATGCTGTGAGTGCAAAGAAAAAAAATCATGCATTTAGAGACCTTACAGTTAAATAATCTAAATTGTTGGTGTGTCTCTCAAACCCTTGACCAGTCCATGCACCCATCCCAGCTGCTATGTTTCCTGTCAATGGCTTGCCGAAGCTGTCTTCTCAGAGACTTGGCATTTCCTTTAGCTAGTGGGAGCCATCACTCAAACTGCCCTCTCCATCCTCCCAGTCAATGGCTGAGTGTATAATATCAATGACACACAAAAGGTTGATCTCTTGCCTCAAGGTGACAACATTTCTGTGGAGTGAGTTACACTCCAGAGCTTCTTCCCCCATGGATAGGCTAAGGCTAGACTTTACCTGAAACTATGCTATATGCATGGCAGTTTCCCCTTTCCTATTCAGTTCCCACAATCTAAGTTTTTCCTGAAAATCATTCCCTCAATAAATCATGTGTGCTTGAATCTCTGTCTCAGGCTCTGCTTCTGGGGAATTTGATCTAATGCAAGTACTAATAATTTTTCTTTTCAAATTCTAGTGGACAGATTCTAGAGGAAGACGGTAATATTTTAAACACTAAAGTGTACTTGGTAATCCAGTATTAAGATTTAGTGATCCAATCTTAATAGGCAAATTTATTGATGAAATGACAAAATTTGGGGAGTACTGAAAAGAGCCAGAACAGCTGGGACATTTGATAAACCTTTTCATAGAGTTTTCAGGTTATACGTGTTCATATATAGAGAGTATATATAAATAGGACTGAGTAGTTTGACTTATCATTCTTGAAAATCTTTTACATGGGGGATCCTTGAAGTTTAGTTCTATTTAGTAATAATAGCTATTTATTGAGCAAATATTAAGTGCTAGGCTTATTATATCAATTTTACTTTTTGTAACAATCCCATGAGGTAGGTATTAGTTCCGTTTACAGGTGAGAATTGAGGTACAGTGAAGTTAAGTAATTTACCATTGTAGAACTGGTTTTCAACCCAGGTCTGTGCTTTATTTTCATTATATTATGTTGCCTCTCAATGAAATTTTTAGACACATTTATTTAAGAAGTAATGCTATGTAGCAAGCCGAATATATCCAGACAATCTATTATCCTTTTTTGCCTTTCTCTTTTTTCTTTTTGAGCTGGAGTCTCACTCTGTCACCCAGACTGGAGTGCAGTGGCTGCTCCCGGCCACTGCAGCCTCGACCTGCTGGGCTCCGGTGATCCTTCTGCCTCAGCCTTCCAAGTAGCCGGAGTTACAGGCATGTGCTACCATGCCCGGCTGATTTTTTAATTTATTGTAGAGATGAGGTCTCGCTGCCCAGGTGGGTCTCGAACCCGCGGGCTCAGGCAATCCTCTCACCTCAGCCTTCCAAAGGCACGGGATCACAGGCTGAGCCACCGGCCTTTTCCATTTTTAACCATAGGTGAATGAGGAGTTTGAACTACCTAATTGCTAAGGTCCCCACCAGCTCTAACACACTGATTCTAAGTGAAGACATAGAGCTGAAGGACACCTAAACAAGAAATAAGAAACTTATTCTAATGTGACCATTGACTCTGGTTAAATTATGAATGTTCAATGTTTCCCCTCCTCTATTAAAAAAGAAAAAACGAATAATATTAACTTCCAGCCATGGGGAACTGAGAGTCATGATTGATATAGCAATTATCAAATATTATGCAAACTAGTTTTGAATATAAATGATATATATTAGGTCAATTAATTCCATGAAGACACAGTCACCTATTACCTCTCTTTCTTGCTCTGAGGTCATTCAAATTTTTATGTTCACCAGATTACAACTCTTACTACCCCTTCTTCCAATCAAGTAGGACTTATAAGGTTTGTATGTTCATTTTCATACCACCAAAAAGGTATGTAATAGTGAAAAAATATAAAATTGTTTATATTCTCTTATGTACTGCCTTTTACTCACTACTTTTTAAAATGCTGTTTTTTAAATCCATAAAATAGGGGATTGATTATATAATTTTGAGCTGAATAAAACCTTAGCAATCATTAATTCATGTAACTTTACAAATGAGTAGAGATGCAGAGGTTGAGTGACTTTACCAAAATCACATGGCTATTTATTACGAGAATTCAGCTTAGAACAGCTCATCTCTGCTTGCCTGAGCAGGTGTTTTGCCAGATGTGAACAAGACACTCCACATACAGGTTCTATCCTATCTAGGTCATAAACTGACAAGAATAAATCCCAGTGGCTCATTATGACTTCCCTCCCCCACAAGGAATGTGATTCAGACATAGTCTGTGTAATGCCATGTGCCTTCGACAAATGGAAAGAAGGAGGCAGGTGGTGGTGCTTGGCAGTGAATCTAATCCCCTGGATGTTGTCTTGAAGTTCAGCCCAATAGAATCACCAGGTTGTTAAAACATAGACTGATGAGTCCTATTCCAAGTTTCTGATTCAGTAGGTCGAAAGTGAGAATACGCATTTCTAACATGCTCCCAGGCGATGCACCCACCCTTTCAAAATTGCTGGTCTGTCCCCCCAGATCCCTAATAGTGCCAGTCTAATGACTTTTTGTCCTGGTTCTTGTTTTTACTTCGGTATCCAATATTTCTAGGTACTGAGTTTGCTTCTAGATGCTCCCAGTTACTGTCTAAGTGCAAGGCAAGCCTCAATTTACTGTTCTGGCAATGACATCATGCTGTAAACTTTTTTCCTCTAGAATCCCTAAACATACCACACATTTTTTCTCTCAAACTGGGCGTGCTCAGGAACAAACAAATAAACAGACCTCACTTCATCCTCTGGACTTCAATTAGGTTGCTGGGTCCTTTCCATTGCTATTAAAAGTCACAAGCGCTGCCCCTGCTCCTATTAGGTTGCGTGCAATTTTCCATGTATTATCTTTTCTCTCCTGGTGCTCTGAGAATACCATATGCTTAGCAGTGTGTGGAACAGTTTGGACAAGACTATAGTTTCTCTTGACTTGATTTCAGAGACTGTGTAACTATCTTTGTACCTGATGAAAAGAATTCATGATTTTCCTTAAATCAAAAGCGGTCATTGGATCCACAGGTATACACTGAACAATGTATAGGTTCAATGCTAATAAGAAGGTATAAATAAGACATAATACCAACTCACTGAGAGTGTTCAGGCTAATGAAGTAGATGTTTTAAAAATAATTATAAGTCTCAAGTAGAAAATCTGTATATCACTGACTTTGTCAACATATTGTACTAAAATGACTTACTTCAATTTTCCTCAATGGATCACATAGTTATTTATAGATGTCAGTTATGAATTCACAGTATCAACCTATTCAACCACTACTAACTTTCCAAGCACAAATAGCCTAATTGATTTAGGGGAAAACCATTGCTAGTTCTTATTCAAAACTTTGTATGGGGATGACAAAAAAAAATACTACCTACTTTCAAGAGAGTTTTACAATTTTATTGTACATGTAATATGCATGCAATACAGTACACACACATGCTATTACCTTGAGAAAATTGGAAAGTGAGTAGTATTTATTTTACATTATTTGTCTTTAAAAAGTTCCCCTCCTCAGTCATTGAATGCCCTGAAGTCCCAGCTGTCTTCTGCTAAATTAACTAGCTGCTGAGTACCTTCTAAATACGCTTTTTGTGTTCAGGGAACTTCTGATTTTATGAATCTTCAGACCCCTAAAGTTGAACCTGAAATCTCAGGTTTTCTTGCAACTAAGGTACAGGTATGGGGGTTTTCCCTAATCAGACATACCCCCATGTGCAACTGTGATCTGGGGTGGCACAACAAATCCAGTCTGGCAAGGGAGGCAGCAGAAACATCCAACTTTTAGGAGTTCAGGAGATTCTAGTTTCCAATTCCCCATTTTAGCAATGGATTTACGGGGTCTGTGCCCAGAGATGACAACAGTCAAGAGCTCATTGCAACAGTTCCCCAGTGAAACTTAGGTGTAGTTTTAGCAGGTAAGGGGATGAATCAGGAAATCTGACATTTGACCAACAGGCATTTCAAAAAGAGAAGAGAAAAAAATGAGGGGAGAAAATGATATGAAACAAGAAAAAATTCCAGTACTAAAGGACATAAGCTTTTAGACACAAAGGGCCTTTGGAATACCCAGTACACTGAATGTAAAAAGATCCCATTATGGAACATCACTGCATTTCAGAATTCCATGAACAAACAGAAGATTCTAAAAACTTTTAGAGATAATAGTCATATACAAAGGATTGGAATCAGGATAACATCAGATTTCCACAGCAAGTTTTAAAATTAAAAATAAATGGAAATAACACCTTGACATTCTAAAGAAAACTGATATTCAACTTGAAATTCTCTACCCTGTTAAACTGTCAGCCAAGGGTGAGATTAGAATAAGACTATCAGATATTCAAGGTCTCTAAAATTTTTTCTAAGGAAGTCATTAAAGGAAGTAGACTACCAAAACAAGGGTGTTTACCAAGACAGGTAACATACGACTAGAAACAGAGGGTCTAACAGAGAAAGGAGGTGAAGGAAAATCCCAGGATGGGAACTAAAGAATAGCCACACAGCAACAGTCCAGATTAATATGAAACAATGGCAGGCTTTGGGAGAGAGGTTTCTGGTTAAAAAAATAAAATAAAATTAGCGCATCTAGTAGATCCTGATGCATTTGAGTATGTGAAAAATAAAATGAAGAGGGATTTTATAGTGTTAAAATATAGAAGAAACAAAAAAAAAAAGAAAACTTAAGGAAATTATTGAAGGGGAAAAAACCCAACAAAGTTAAAGTGGTACAAAAATACAATCATAGTGTAATACTTGACTCATCAGAGAATAACATACATTATTTTGTATGTTATTAAATAACAGTTTAATAAAATAATCATTTAAACACAAATTGTACTGAAATTATACTGAGGAAGAAGAAATGGGGGATTGATTGTTTAAGAGAATTCTCACTATAAGTTTTGTAGTACAATTTGATTTTCTAATTGGTTTATCTCCTTTATGAAAATAAGAATTGATTTTAGATTGTGGTAGAGGAGACCATATCCTTTACCTCAATACTTTCAGTGAAGTAATGGAGACACATGGCATCTTCAAACGATTCTAAGAATCCAAAGCTGCCTCATCTGTAATGTGGATTGACCTTGAGCACATTTCCAATAAAGAAGCCAATGCTTTCCCTCTCTCATTTGGAAAAATAATTGAATATTCATTAAAATGTAAGAACAGCAGCCAGAAAATCACCAAGCAAAATCCTAGGAACTATAACATACTTAGCTCTTCAAATAATTTCTTGAATAAAGGTAGGTATCTGGAGACTTGGGCATATAGTGACAGTAACTATCACTGGTAATTCACCAGCATGAATAAGAATTCAGTTTTCCACTAACATCAATAAAAAATCAGAACAGATTATAAATAAACTATGCCTAAAAAGGTAAGGCCCAAAGAGGCTTGTATTTAAAATAAATTTAAAAAGGAGAGAGAAGAAAATAGTTTGCTAGTTTACTTTTCAGGATTTTAGTTGATGAAAAATAAAACATTCAACATTTAACTTGGGAGAATTTGTACTAGGACAAATTCTTTTAAGCACTCCTATATGTGACATTTACATGCACATGTGCAGAGGTATTGTATAATGTGAACATTTTAAACACGACACTTGGAGGTTGCATGAGAAGTGACATTCATTGCCTCCGCAGTATCCAGATTGCCTGTTCTTCTGTCTCCATAATTTTCTGCCAAAGCCGAGTAGCATGTCAGTACCAGCAATTATGACTCAATGGCTGCTAAAGGCCCTTGATCCCTGCATGCAGGTACCTCTGTATTTCCCCACAGTGAAGGGTGTCACCATATTTTAAATTACTAACATTAGTAAGAAGAGGGCATTTCAGAGGACTTGCAACAGTACACAAACAATGACATTCTAAAGAAGAAAAGTGGGCAACAAAGAAGCAGAACAAGAGAAATGTGCAAAGTAAGGATAAGGATTAACAGCGGGAATGCATCTGAAAATAGGCCCTCATTTCCATAAATAAGCTACCCTAATGTTTTCTGTTATAACAAGGGCTTTACCTTAAAGGTTCAAGAAAGAAAGAAGAAAATAAAAGTACCAGAATAGATTGTAGTTGAAGCAAGTGAAGTCAAATGGAAGAAATTAAATGTAGCTGAGCACGGTGGCTCAAGCCTATAATCCCAGCACTTTGGGGGGCCGAGGCGAGAAGACTGCCTGAGCTCAGGGGTTCAAGACCAGCCTGAGAAACATGGTGAGACCGCATCTTTACAATAAATAAAAAAATTAGTCGAGCGTGGTGGCACATGCCTGTGGTTCCAGCTACTCGGAATGCTGAGGCAGAGGGATCACATGAGCCCAGGAGACTGGGGCTGTGGTAGCCGTGAGTGTGCCACCACAGTTCAGCCTGAACAAAAGGGTGAGACTCAGACTCAAAAAAAAAAAAAAAAGAAATTAAATGTATGAATTATCTTTTTCTTAGTTATATACATTTTAATACATAACATGTATTTTACATGTATATGAAGATAAAATCCCTACAGTCTTTTTAACCTAGCTTACAAATTTCAAGCTACCCAGCTGAAGGGAAACAGAATGCTTATTTCCTGGATCAAATCCAATCTCTCAAACTGGGTAGAAAGAATTTGAGATAAGAAAATAACTTGCCAAAGAAAACAAGGAGAAAGATGTCTTGTGTTCTGCCAAACAGAGCATATGTTATCAAAAATGAAAGGAAGAAAGGACTTGCTGAAACTTTTGAAACAAAAACAGTCAGTACTGCTTGGTCTCAGGATAAGTGTGGAAAAACAGAATTCTTTATGCATGGTGGAGGGGGTGTCCCAAAGATTGCTTGTTCACATGCTCAAATGAGTACGGAAGTCCTATTTCCAGTGAAATGTTCAGGCTTACATTTTCCACATTTTAAGAACATCAAAGGGTTGAAAAAGTCTAGAGAAAAGCAAAAACAACAATGAAGAGTAGAAAATACTAACTTAAAATTGCAATTTTATGGTAAAAGTACCACATTTAAAATTTTGAAGAAAAATTTTAAAAATGGTTTGGACTTCAGAAAAATTGGCTATGATGGTCATCATTTTCAATCTTCAAATCTAAAGAAAACAGAACAAGAAGGGTAAATAGTTAGAAAACTGTACTTAGATAAGTTTTCAAATTTCCTGGAACAACAACAACAAAAAACAGTTAAGAAATCTAGGTTAATCAGAGATTATGAAATGATTGGAACTCAATAGTTTTCAGCATGAAATCAATTCAGTGCATATCTACTGTCCATTCTCCTATCATCTCATAGATTTTTTTTCACCAGCCCTCTCTCACTTCTCTCTCCTCTCTTAAAGTAGTTTGGTGGTCTACAAGTTCTAAAAGCTAGCATTTCTAGCATAAACATTGCTATCTTTCAGTTTTTAATAATTTAAGCTAATAGGATTCCATCTGTAGATCTGTTGTTTTAAAAATCTTTGTTATTTTGGCATACTAGGATATATGTAGCCTATTTCACATAATATATAGCATAATCAGAAATTCTGCTATTAAATTCACCCCATATTTGGAGAATTATATAGAGCGATAAATTTGGAGGACAGCTGTTGAACACTCAGGCATAGATAGAAGAAAGGTAGAAACACCTATTTCAATGAAAGCACTGATCCCTTAGATCCAGGAAAGCAGAACAAAACACAGGTAAGGACTGCCAATGACAGACAACTAATCCTTGAGTAACACTATTTATGAGGCACTTTACATGAGCTAGCTTTTTTGTCTTACAATTTTAGTTTTTTAAAAAAGATTTTAGCAGATATAATTGCATGTATTTATGGGTTAGTGATGTTGCAAAGCATGTAACATATAGTGATCAGATCACTATAGTAATTAGCATCTCTATCATCTCCTGTATCTTTTTTTTTTTTTTTTTTTTTTTGAGGAGTCTCACTCTGTCGCCCAGGCTGCAGAGCAGTGACACACTCAGGCCCCTCCAGTATCAACCTACTGGACTCCGGCGATCCTTCTGCCTCAGTCTTCCAAGTAGCTGGAACTACGGACACGCACTACCATGCCAGGCTAATTTTTTATTTTTTGTAGAGACAAGGTCTAGCCAAGCTGCCCAGGCTGGTCTCGAACCCATGGGTTCAGGCAATTCACTCGTCTTGGCCTCCCAAAGTGCTGGGATTACAGGCTGAGCCACCAAGTTCGGCCTGTATTATTTCTTTGTATTAGGAGCATTCACTATCCTTCCTTGTTATCTGAATTTATATATTATTGCTAACCATAGTCATCCTACAGTGCTATAGAACACTAGAGCTTATTTCTCTCATCTACCTATAATTTTGTATTTTACAACTTTGACATAGGTGTAATTATTCCTATTTATACTACATCTGTATGAAATAGAAATTATTCTCATTTTACAGATGAAAAACAGAATCAAAGAGGTAACTTATTCCAGGTCCATACGGTTGTAAAAGGCATGACAGAAGCTCCAACTTGGGCCTATCTGAATTCTATACTTTTGGTACTATACTTGCTCACAGGTTTGAAAATGTAGTATTAGTATCACTTTCAAGAATCTGTTATACTTTCTCCTTACTATGCTTTCAAGTTACAAGAGTTACATTTTGATAAAACACAAACTGATTTAGCTCCTAAGTTTATTTTGTTAGCTCTTAGAGGCAACTCCAAGTTTTTGTTTCTTCTACTACCTTTCTAAACCTAATTATTTTATAAATAGTCTGGTTGCTTTTTGTTATTCACATTTTTCCCTAACAAGATTAGTCAAGTTTAATTTTTAAGATCTCCACATGTTATGTGAGAATGCCCATGGCTATACACTTTCCTTTTCCTTTGGGGATTTATTCCTGCTCAAGCCGATTCCATAAGGGGAGCCAAAGTGTACTGATAATGGTTCATCAATCTTAGAACATCAGAGATGTTAAAAGCAAATAGTTTTACCAAAGTTTGTCATAGGATAGAATGTCTTAAGTTTAATATAGAACTTTTGCTTACTGAAATTAGGTAGTTAGCAAACAGTATATGCAGTAAATGTTAACACCTTTAATGTGGAGAACCATTGAGAATCAGATGCATATTCTATAATTCACTGCAGTCTGCTTTTATCATTTCCATATCCCAAAATTTCGTATTACAACAGTCGTTTAGTATTTAATTTACAGAACAGGAGGGGTTATCTTAGGTAACGCTGAATATTTTGAAACAAATAAAAAAATCATTGAGATTAATTTCTAAGGGTTAAACCAGAGAAGGTATTTTCCCTTGTGACATCCCAAAATGGGTACACTTATTTTGGATAAAAGAAAATAAGATCCTCAGGGTTTGGCAGAGGAAAAGATTAGAGGATGGGAGAAAGGGATATTTTCCAATTCACGATAAAACAAAGTCAAGGTCCTCAAAGAAAGAGATTCGGATTAAATGTCACGAACACATCCATCCCACGTGCCAAGCCTGCGGGCGGTGGAAGTGCGTTTGCTTTTGGGACATCATCCCCGCGCTCTCGCCCGCTATCCCGCAGAGGCCTGCGTGCTCCTCCACTCCCGCGGCTGCCCGCACCTGGGATAGGGTCGACCCGGCTCCGACCCGGCTCGGGGCGCAGGGCGCCGCCTCCCCTCCCGGTTTTCCGCCCGCGGGCTCCCGGCCTCCCCGAGCGGAGCGCGCGTCCCGCTCCCGAGAAGCAGGCGCTCTTCCGAGGAGGGTCCCGGTCCTCCCCGACGCGCCGCAGAGGTGTGCGCCCGGGGGGCGGGGGCCGGCGGCCCAGCGACGGGGCGCAACTCCAACCTCTCTTCAACCGCGTGGTCTAGTCCGGAGAGCCCACGCTGGAGCCGGAGGCCCCACGTCGAGGCCGCGCGCCGGCGGGAGAGACCGGGCCTCGGGCCGGCACGGCCCGTCCCACCGCAGGGAGGGGGGTGCCTCCCGGGCCGGCCGCGCGTTTCCGGCGCGCTCCCCCGCGTCCTGCGTCCTGTGGTCTCGCCCGCGCCGGTGCCATGTTGGATCGTGCGGCCGCCTCGGGAGCGTCGGAGGAGGAGCTGGGAGTTTAGCGCAGCCGCCGGAGCGCGAGGACAACGACCCTCCGGCCCGGGCCTCGCCGGGCGGGAGCCGGGAGCGCCTCTTCCCCCGCGGGGCCCGAGGGGGGCCCGCCGTCGGCTCCTCCCCCTCCCGCGCCCGAGGAACGGCGAGATGCTGCGCCTCTGACCTCGCTCCTCCCTCCCCAGTGCCCGCGAGGGGAACGCGCGCTCGCCCACTTGCCGGAGGACGCGGCCCTGGACTCCCCGCTCCGCCGGCGACACCATGAGCTCCGGCCAGCAGCAGCAGCCGCCGCCGCGGAGGGTCACCAACGTGGGGTCCCTGCTGCTCACCCCGCAGGAAAACGAGTCCCTCTTCACTTTCCTGGGCAAGAAATGTGTGGTCAGTGGCCGGACCCGCGTCGCCACCTCCGCCGTGACCCGGCGGGCCCGGGCTTGGGGGCCGGGAGGGGGTGGGGGAGGCAGGCGGGAGCGGGGCGGCTGGGGTGGCCCCCTCGGGCCAGGCCTCCAGCCCGCCCCCCGCGTCGGCGCACTCGCCCTGCTCCCGGGTGCGGGCGGGGACGGCCGGACGCCGCCTCCCGAGCTGCCGGGGACGAGGGAGTGTCGCCGCGGAGGCCTGTCCAGGGCTCAGCTGGAGCGGGCCCGGCCGGCGCCCTCGCTGCGCGGGCGAACTTGACTCTCGAGCCACTGGGGAGGGATTCCTGCCCGAGCCGCCGCGTCTCCGAACTGGGCCCTTGCTGTGTCTCGCGCCGCCTCCTCCCGCTGCATCTGGGGACACCTTCCCTCACAATGCCAGGCCGGAGGGTGGGGGATCGGGAAGCGTAGCGGACCCCAGGGTAGTGTTCAGCCTCTCTCCGGGGTTCCAGGGGGGAGTGAGGTCGAGTGCGGGTTCCCGGGTGTCTTCGGATCCGAGAGAGGGCGAGAGATGCTACGGTTCCCGGGGGCAAAGACATGGGCTTGTTTCTCTAGCAGTCTTGCCCAGGCCTGACTTCTGCTCCTTCTCACGGTTTTTTTTTTCATTGGTGGGAGAGGGTGCTGTTTTCCCCGCAGCCATGCGCAGGGAAGCCTCGGCTCCTGGTAGTTCTTGGCCTCTGGGGCCCAGAGTGATTCTGGGGTTGGTGCTGGGCGGCCGGTTCCACCCCCAGACGGCCGGTGGGGAGCGAGCTGGGCTGCTGCGGGAAGGGGCATGGGTGTTGTTGACGGAAGCGATCGTGACTATTGGTCGCTGGCGGCTCCTGGGAGTGGGGAGGTTCCTCTCCTGGGGCAGGCCGCGGTGACCCGGTTGCAGTATTGGGACCAGGTGGGTCTCTCTCCCTCATCTCTGCTTGCCAGCACCTGCGGAGTGTGGGCCCCTGGAGCCCGGGAAACGCCTGCAGAAATGTCCATGGAGCCGCGCATTGTATAATTTTTCTCAGTGATACTAGGCTTGCCACACCAGGTTACACCTGCTCGTTTAAGGAGTTAGGATTAGACAGTTTCCGGAAAGTTACTGGTTTAATTGTTAACTTTATAGGAGTCCACTCTTTGTGTCTTGTGCCTTACAGTTGGAGATTGAATTGTTCCATTTAGTTTCAGATGTCATTTATATTTCACAATATTAAATGTTCTCTCACTTTGAGTTTACTGATGAGATGAAGCAAGTGGTTCCAAGTGAGAATTCTGGGTAACACCTTTAAAAATAATCATCCCCCCTCCTTTTTTTAAACAAATGAGAAAACTGAACCTGTGAGTCCAAGTCACACAGCAATTTGGTAAAGTAACCAGAACTAGAAAACCAGGACTTCTGATGCCTAGTCTCATTGCACTTTCCACTACATCATGTTGCTTTGGAAGGGTTTGCTTTTTTTTCCCTTTTATTGATTTAATTGTAAAAGAACTGTAAAAGGAATAATCACTTTATTTTTTTCACCAGAACTCAAATAATTAAATGTAAAATTCTTAAGGCAGTCCTAATTTTTGCATATTTTCCAATCAGTTTAGTTCGGAACCTCTTCAGCACTTTGAATGTTAGTTACCTACAAATAAAAAAAAAATATTCAATTTTGCTGATTTAGTAAATTTGTGATATATTCTGTATCAAAAAGGAAGTAGTTGTGTTATGTTTACCCACCAGACACATTAACTTTAGGATGGAAGGACCGTACATTTGCCTAATTGCTCTGTCCTTACCTGTAGTGTTGACTGGTTTCAGAAAATGACAGATGTCATAGAAAAAGAGAGCATTGCACACTGGTTAGCATAAGTAGATTGCTGAATAGGCTGTCGGTATTCAGTGCTCACTTTCTTTATATCATCTATTATTAATCAACTTTTGAATTTGTCATTTAAGACCACACGGTTATAGTTGCCTGCTCTTGTGAGATGAAATTGTTGTGAAGATTAACTTTAAAATTTGAAATTTCCAGTTAATAGCAAAATAAGAATGCCATTTAAATTTTTTGGAATAATCTTTGTACCCCCTTTGCTGACTATGCAGTTTATGCATTTTAAAACAATGCTATACATTGTCTCATAAGTCCAGCGCTTCGATCTATAGGTTAGATCAAATGGTGTGAGGCAAGAGTGTATTCAGAGCTCTAAGAATTCAATAAATGAAACAGTGGTAGACATACATAGTCCTACCTCTGGAGGAACTGATTTCTTCCTTCATTGAGTAGATGGGTATGAAGTTAATACGTAAATGTTCAAGTTAAAATCAGGGAGGCTTGATACTTGCTCTCAGGGAGCCTACTGAGTATAAAAAGGGAAAGAAACACGTAAACAGATGAGTAAGTCAGTACTTCAGAGTGATGTATAAGAGGCTGCATGTCTAAATGGAATACACCCTGGCTTTGTAATTATCAAACATAAATTCAAACTCAAGGTCACTTTGGGCAAGTGTCTTAACCTTCCTATGCTAGATTTGGTTTTCTCATCTGTAAAATAAGGTGATTGTGTGGATTAGAGGGACTGTGTGTAAAATGTGGAAACTTTGTAAACGTTTAGGGGATGAAAGGAGAGGGTGGTGGAAGAGAGGATAAGTAAGTAATTCAGTTAGAATGGGTGATAACTGAATATTTACGATTAACAGGTACTCCCTAGGTTGATGAGAAGTATGAAACAGCTTGGAAATTTAGGAGGCCTACTAATAGTTTGTTATGGAGCAAGGATGGTTTCTGTTTGGGTTCTCAAATGTAAGTTGGAATCTTTGGGGAGGTTATTAAAAATGTAAATTACCATGTTTAGTTCCAAGGTAGTATTCAGATTCCCTGGGTCAGAGGTGAAGTCTGGGCATTTTTATTTTTAGAAAGCTTGACAGAAGATTCTAATACATATCACAGAATGAAAACCCCTGCTGAAGTCCACTGTGTTCTGATAGGGTAGTCCTCGTGCACATTGGAAATATTAATAGTTGGTTTTTTTTAAATCTTTGGTCTATACTAGGGGGAATCCAGAAAACCTGGAATTATCTTTTAGAGATGGGCTTCTTGTAGTACAGGCTTTCCCTACTAGGTAAATGTTTTAGGAACCCGTTGGCATAAGTGTACCAGCTAGTGTTGTTGTAAGAGACTGTTCAGCTTCAGTAGATTTTTTTCTTGGGAGATTCTTTCAATGCATTAGCCCATTTCATATTGGTTGATTTATGAGTGCAAACCCACACTGCACTGGGTGTTCTGAAGTTTTTGACCCAAAACAGCATGACCCCTGTGCTCCACCCTCCCTATTGACCCAGTCTTGCCCCAGGTGATTTTCTTGGTTTCCCTGTATGAAAAAAGTCCTCTAAGGGAAACGTTTTGCCCATGTGGAAGAGGTGAAACAAACAGAAAACCAGCAGAAGCACTATAAGGCATCAGAGTTGATGAGTTCAAAACAGTGGCAAAAGTGTCTCAGTAGGTATATTACATCAAACAGAGTTCTTGAAGGTGACTGAAGTTTAAACATGTAAGAAAAAATACACAATTTTTTGTAAATAAATTCTGGGTGTTTTGGGGTCCCCTCTCATATTTTGTGAGTTAAAGTTGAATTAAGTTACAAAAAAAAAAAAGTTTTTAAGTAAACAATTAAGTGAAAACAAGTTATTTTTAGTACAGCATTTCTCTGACCCTTGAAGATAGCAATGTGCATTTCATAGCTGTAAAAAGGAGACACAGTTAAGGAAGTATTGCACTCGTTAGTGGGAAACCACAAGATCAGATTTGACTTTTAGAAAGTTTTTAGGGGAAAGGTGGATGCAGGATAGAAGGTAGATTGAGGATTGTGAGTGGAGACAATGGAGATCAGGTAGTTGTTTACTGTAGTCCATGTGAAATATGATGAGGGCCCGAATTAAGGAAGTATTGGAATTCAAGGACAAAGTCTCCAGCAGAATTTGGTCCCTGTTATATAGGGGAAAAGAATTTCAATAAAGGTAGGCACTATAACCACCAGCTGAAAGAGTACACAAAAACGTATATTTCATTAACTGGAAGTATGTTTGGTTGTTAATGAGGCTTTGAAATGGTGATTGGTTTCATAGTGAAGGTGAATCGTCAGTCAATCTGTTTGCCACAGTTTTAAAAAATATATTTTACAGAAATTGAAGTTTGATTTAAATTTATATGTAAGTATATGTTATGTACTTAAAGTAGTTCTGATGTCATTCATTAGCTGGCAGTATTATGATAGAACAGTTTAAGAAGATTCTAAACAAGGTGATTAGTTTAGTTCTGTTGCTTTTCTTGTAATGTTAAATCACATCGCATTTTCTGCAAAGAATATATGCAGTTTTGTCAAGTAGAGTATAATATATAGGTTGGAGGACAACCTATATATTTATAAAAACCAGATTTATCTTTTGGAGGACAGAATTTGTTCCTCTGGACAGTCAACCAAAGTTTTTATCCAGAAGTTTTGAGAAGGTTGCATTAGGATTTGTGGAGGAAACATCCTGAGTTGTGGCAAACAGGTGACTGGTTCTCAACATGACAATGCACTTGCCTACACCTCACTGAGCATGTGAATTTTTGACCAAAAAACAGCATGACCCCCGTGCCCACCCTCCCTATCCATTGGATCTCCTGACTTTTTTTGTTTGTTTGTTTCACTGGTTGAAAACTGTCCTCAAAGGGAAACGAATTGCTTATGTGGAAGAGGTGAAACCAAAAATGGCAGAAGCACTAAGAAGCATCAAAATAGAAGAGTTCAGAAATGGTTTTGAGCATTGGAAAAAGCGCTTGCATGGGTGGGTGTATTGCATCAAACGGAGAGTACTTTGAATGTGACTGAAGTTTAAACATGTAAGAACAAATGCACAACTTTTTATACAATTTCCATTTTTTGGAGGGTCCCTCCTTGTAGAGTCCTCAGTAAGTGAGGTATTAAGAATTGGGGAAAATAAAACCTTAAACTAGGCCTCTATAGCCATCTCTGGTCTAAATGGGTTGGGATTAATAGTGTTTACTATTAGTTACCTGCTATGTTCACCTGGCTTGTTTTTTCAAGATTTAGTGATACTTATGAAGACATTTTTATTTTTTTATTTTATTTTATTTTATTTTTTGAGTTGGAGTCTTACTCTGTTGCCCAGACTGGAGTGCAGTGGCCGCTCCTGGTCACCGCAGCCTCGACCTGCTGGGCTCCAGTGATCCTTCCGCCTCAGCCTTCCAAGTAGCTTGAACTACAGGCGCGCTACCACGCCCGTCTAATTTTTTTGATTTTATTGTAGAGATGAGTTCTCGCCAAGTTGCCCAGGCGGGTCTCAAACCTGTGGGCTCAGGCAATCCACTCACTTCAGCCTCCCAAAGGCGCAGGATTACAGGCTGAGCCACTGAGCCCGGCTGAAGCCATTTTTAAAAATCAACTTTAATCTGCATTTCCTTTAATTCCTCAGCACTTATTTTGACTTGGTTATATTCTTTAGTTAGTTTTTGTTTGTTTCCTCACCCTATATGTAATTCTGGGACATAGACCTTATGCCTAGGCAGTACTTTAGAATTTTTATAACATTTAGCACACAGATCAGTGAATACTTACTGACTGACTGATGATAATTGCCCGCTTGCTTGTTCCTTAGGAGCCCATTCAGCATTTCACATTGCTTGATCAGGTTAAGACCTTCAGTTTCTCATGTAGATGATAACTGGACTTTAATCTTCATTTTTAGGAGAACAAGGTGGTTTAATTCTGCTGCTATCTAATATAGGTGGTACTGGTAGCTCTCTAACAGTATTTTGTTTCTGTTCTAAATCAGACTTTTTGGATAGTGATTTTTTAAAAGGCATAGAGGAAAGATGTGCTTAGAGAGATTTTGTCTTGCTACTGTACTGGTGAGAAGTTTGGGTTGGGAATGTTATCTCACCCGGAGTAATGAGGAAAGAAAAAGGTTAAAATTCACTGGATTTGGAATATACGAAGATGAGGCAAGTACTCTTTTTAGTGTAGAGGGGAAAGATAAGCATAAAAATGTATGTAATATAGGGATGGACTCTAAGCACAAGTAGAGATTCAGAAAATTCCAACAGGGCTGGGTTATAAATCCTGGCTTCTGGTTATTCTTAGCTTTGTAATATAGGCAAATTTCTTAATCAGTTTGAGTCTTAGTGTATAGATTTATAACATGGGCCTAGTCAAGGACCTCAAAGCATAATGCAATAATTATGAGAAGTACAAAGGGTACCTGACACTTATAAAATGTCCAGGGAGTTTGGAGAAACATTTGAAACAAAGTTGTTACTAATACTATTCTGTTCCCAGTTTAGATTTCCTGTAACTGCAGGGAGGATTTACAATAAAATTTTATTGTATTTGTTTTGATACAGGTAAGTTAATTTTAACAATTTTGTTTCAAGTCGGTTAATTATAGAGTGTGTCAATTAAAAGTTAAGGAGCAGTTTGAGTATGTCTTTTTGGGGAGTCTCTGGGCAGTGTGAGCCTCCTGGCTGCTGACTGAAGGAAGAAAGGAATACTGATAAGAGTTGGGAGTCGCCTAGATTTTAGTCCATGTTCTGCTACCATTAATTGTGAGTGTGAACAAGAATCTCTGCCTTCCTGAACTTTACTTTTCTAATTTGAAAATGAGAGATTGGACAAGATAACTACACAGTCTTTCCAGCGTTCATTTTCTATCAGTCTAACTATTCCAGATGTCAGGGACTTTGTAGGAGGAAAGAACACCTCTACTGTTAATCCTGGCATACATGTGTTTTGAACATTGGAGACAAAGAAAGCATATTTGTAAGTAAAAGGCAGATGCTCCTGAATTATCTCATGGAAATTTCTCCTTTTTGATTCACCTTTTTCTAAGTATCACAATTAAATAGACATTTCACTTTGGAAAAGACTAGGTGAACAGAATGAAAAGGCATTAGTAATGAAATAATGAACTCCTAGCTACCTTAGAATTACTGATAATCATCATCATCATCATCATTATTATTTTGAGTTGGGATCGTACTCTGTTGCCCAGGCTGGAGTGCAGTGGCACAGTCACAACTCACCACAACCTTGACCTCTTAGACTCAGGCAATCCTTGGCCTCAGCCTACTGAATAGCTGGGACTGCAGGTGTGTACCACCTACACCCTGCAAGGCTTTGATTTTTTGTAGAGCCAAGGTCTCGCATTGTTGCTTAAGCTGGTCTCGAATTCTTAGGCTGAAGCAATCTTCCTGTCTGAGCCTCTCAAAGTGCTGAGATTATGGGCATGAGCCACCATGCATGGATAGTTATTTTTTTTTAATAATAACAAGATATTTTGGTTTATTAAAAACAGTGCTTTTTTAAAACTAAAGTGTAGTAGTTTTAATAATGTCTTTTGTTGATCAATTCTTTCTAGACCCTAATTCTTACACTGTATTAGTGATATGATAAAGTGTTACATTTTATTATTTATTTTCTAAAATTAAAAAAAAATTAAGCTTTAGTTTAAATATTCGACTTAACAGTGATAGCAAATTGACTTGATTATTTTAGAGACTGACAGAAAGTTGAGTTTACTATGTGGATTCATTCATGTAATTAAAATAATGAGCCAAAATTAAAATAATTTTTAATTTTTTTAAGACACTGGACAGCAAACAAATTTTGATTTATTATATCAATGAATTGTATATTTTTGAAACAGTGTGTCAAGAGAAACCAGAACCTCTGGCACAACTTTCTGAAACCCAATTGAATGTCTAAATTAGACATTTCTGCTTTCTTTTAAGATCTGAAGGGCTAGGGTTTTTTTTGGGGGGGGGGGTTGAGTTGGAGTCTCACTCCATCGCCCAGGCTGGAGTACAGTGGCACACTCACAGCCACTCCAGCGTAGACCTGCTGGGCTCAGGTGATTGTTCCACCTCAGCCTTCCAAGTAGCGTGAACTACAGGTGCATGCTACCACACCTGTATATATATATATTTATAGATATATAGATGTAGATATATTTATAGACGAGGTGTCACCAAGTTGCCCAGGCTGATCTGGAACCTCTGGGCTCAGGCAGTCCTCTCACCTCAGTCTCCCAAAGTGCTGGGATTACAGACTTGAGTCACCACGCCCAGCCTAAAGGGCTGGGTTTTATCTTTTTACTAGCTTTCTTACTTACTCAACCATTGTTCTTGCAGTGTTCTGGATATTAGAAAGCAGAATTCTTGAAGAAAAGATAAGAGTGTGCCCTCTGAACTGTGTCCCCTACCCTGAGTTCTGCCACTCATTCTTTGGCCATCTTTCTTTTTTGTTGTGAACGGTTTTAGAGATTTAATTTAAAATATACTATTTTTTAAAAATTATCTTTTACTTGAAGTAAAAATGGTATCTCTGAATAATGTCAAACGTCTAGGGGAAAAAAAATGAGATTTCTTGCTTTAGAAAACAAATTTGAGTAGGACATTCAAGATTCCCCGCATTGGAGAATTGGGGCCGCTTAAGTGCTGGCTCAAGGACAGAGGAGCCAGGTTCTATTCGTAGTGCTGCTGAGCAACTCCTACCATATGCCTCAGTATTCTAGACTTCTGAAGGATGATTTTTTTAAAAAGTCTCTATAAAAACTGGTAAGAGTAAGATTTCCAAATGAAACATTGGTTAGTGTCATTTGTTTAACTTCTGTCCATATTTTATAGTTTTTTAAATAAAAGATTTTAATGGAAGTATGATGGTAACTTTGTTCTAGTTTTGATTAGAAAAGATAAATTTTAAAAGAATAGATAAGAGTTGAGTTTTGTTATAAATTATTCTGTCTAGAAGTCATAGCTTTGTCCCATAGATAAGAAACTCAGCATTATGTGTTTTACAATTTTCTGGAAAGGTTTTGTAAACAAAAGAAGTTATACATTCTTATTCAGAGTAATAGAATATACATTGTTAAATATAATTCTTATAGGAAGTTTCAACATCATCGGTAGATTCTGGGAAACTGTGACTTTAAGCAAAACAACACATGATGTAACTAGTTTTACCATAGGCTATTTGATATAAACAAGATTGATATAAATATAATTGATATAAACAAGAGTTAAGTTCCCACTTAAGTTCTGATTACAGAAAAATGTCACCAAACTTTTAAATAAAGACTGAAACACTTTTAGTATTGATCATTAAAATGAGTGTGAGTTATATACATATTTAAGTAAGATTAACAAAAGCAGGTAAGGTAGTCATTTACCCAGTTATTCCGGTTTAGTCTCAGGTGGCCAGAGCCTATCCTGAAAACTTAGGGTACAAGGGAAGAACCAGCACTGCATAGGACATCCTTCCATTGGGTACACCCAAACTCACTCATGCCGGGACAATGCAGACATGCCAGTGAACTTGATATGCACATCTTTGCAACATGGAGGGAAGCCTGGGTACTTAGAGAAAACCCACGTGGACATGGGGAGTCTAGGAAAGCTCCACACAAGCAGTGGACCCAATTGGGGATTGTTTTTTTTCTTTTTCTTTTTTTTTTTTTTTCAGTGAAGTTATAATGGGTCGGGTGAAGTGGCTCACACCTGTAATCCCAGCACTCTGGAAGCTGAGGTGGGAGGACAGCATGAAGCCAGGAGTTTGAGAGCAGTCTGGCAACATAGTGAGACCCCATCTATAAAAATAGATGGGGTCTCACTATGTTGCCATCTATAAAAATATAAAAAATTAGCTGGGAGTAGTGTTGTGCACTTGTAGTACCAGCTTCTTGGGAGGCTGAGGTGGTAGGATCACTTGAGCCCAGGAGTTTGAGGCTGCAGTGACCTATGATGGCACATTACTCTCCAGCATGGGTGACAGCGAGACCCTGTCTCTTAAACAACAACAAACAATTTATAATGAAAGGATGTAGAATGAAGTGAGGTTGAACAAAAGGTTGGTATTTGAGGACCTGCTATATTAAGTCTTGTTTCATAATTAGATGTCTGGCATGTTTAACTCTATTCATAAATGTAACAAAAACTAAATCTTAGTTTTATTTATTGCATCTGTGTCAGTATTCTCAGATGTATTAGAGGGTTCCACCACTTAAGTAGCAACATAGGAGAGTGAAATTAATTAGAAAACATTTTATCTTTGGAATTAATGTGTTATAGAGGAATTGTGACCCTTTCTTAAAGAGACCAAATAATTGAATTTGGAGTCATGCTGAAGAGGTAAGTATAGAAAAGCCCCCTTTAGAAAATAAGATCAAGGCCGAGTACAATGGCTGACACCTGTAATCCCAGCACTTTGGGAGTCTGAGGCAGAGGATTGCTTGAGCCCAGGATTTTGAGACCACCCTCGTCTCTACAATAAAATTAGCTGAGTATGGTGGTGCTTGCCTATAGTCCCAGCTATTTGAGAGGCTGAGGCAGAGAATTGCCTGGACCCAGGAGGCTGAGGCTGCAATGAGCTGTGACCATTCCTGGGTAATAGAGTGAGACCTTAACTCAGAAAAAAGATGATACAGTGGAAACTATGTAGTAACTTTATGTTTCAATTACTATGACTACTTGTTCGTTTACTTTAATTGTTCTTTGCTGTGGTTTGAATGGGTCCCCAGAGTTCATGTGTTGAAACTTAATCCCTAATGAAACAGTATTGAGAGGTGGGACCTTTAAGAAATGATTTAGCTCAGCCTGTAATCCTGCGCCTTTGGGAGGCTGAGGTGAGTGGATTGCCTGAGCCCGCGGGTTCGAGACCCGCCTGGGCAACTTGGCGAGACCTCATCTCTACAATAAAGCAAAAATTAGCCGGGTGTGGTAGCGCGCGCCTGTAGTTCCAGCTATTGGAAGGCTGAGGCGGAAGGATCACCGGAGCCCAGCAGGTCGAGGCTGCGGTGGCTGGGAGCGGCCACTGCACTCCAGTCTGGGTGACAGTGAGACTCTAACTCCAAAAAAAAAAAAAAAAAGAAGTGATTATGTCATGGCTCTGCCCTTGAATGGCTTAATGCCACTATGAAGCGACTGGGCTCCTTTTTGTGGGAGAGGGTTCTTGGTAAAAGGAGGAGTTTGGCTCCCAGTCTGTGTCTCTGTCTCTCTGTCATGTGCTCTCTTGTTCCTCTTCCGTGGGGTGATGCGGCAAGACAGCTCTCACCAGATGTGGGCCCCTGACCTTGGGCTTTCCAGCCTCCCAAACTGTAAGAAATAAACTTCTTTTCATTATAAAGTACCAAGTCTCACGTATTCTCTTATAGCAGCACATATGGACTAAGACATTCCTCAATACTCGACTCCTTGGTTCATCTGTCATAGTGATTTTTAAACTTATTTTTAACCTGACCTGAAGATTTACTGTAGAAATCTTTCTCCATAAAAGGAGGACTCATTAAAGACCAGCTAGATTGAAGCAAAAGGGAAATATAAAAGATGTCTATAAAATGCTATTAAAAATGAAATGAGATTGAAATTATTCCAAGGCAGACACAGTAAACTCAGGACAATGAAATGTTTTTCAAGTTGTATTATAAAGTTAAACTTTTATCTTAGATTTAAAGAAACTAAAACTATTAGAAATGAAGTTGTGTATCATTCCTGTCATTCTTTTTTTTTTTTTAAATTTTCATTATAAAGATGTGGGGTACATTTCAGGGTTAGGTATATAAGCATTGATCATGCAGGTACCCTTGTTGATGAGGTATGTCCCTCCCTCCCCTAGCAGTTTCCCTCAACTGCCAACCCCCCCCCCCCAGTTTCCCACTACTGCCAATCACTTTCTTATAGGATTGTAATTGTTCAAGGTCAGCTTATGAGTGAGAACATATGGAATTCAGTTCTGTGTTTCTGTGATACATTCCTGTCATTCTAAGATTTTTTTAAAAATAAGTGAAATCCTCTCTCAAGTATGGTGTATTACTTTTGTTACCATGAAAGTATCAGAGGGTACCTAAATATCTAAGAAATTTCCTTATTAATGAAGTAACTGATTGATTCCTGCCATTCTGAGATTTTTAAAAAAATAAGTGAAATCCTCTCTCAAGTATGGTGTATTACTTTTGTTGCCATGAAAGTATCAGAGGGTACCTAAATACCTAAGAAATTTCCTTATTAATGAAAGAACTGTGAGTTTTATCCATCAACTCCTTTTGTAATGTACAAACTGATGCTTAAGCGATTCAGAAACTCAAATGATTTGTATCAGTAAAACATCTTCAAACCTTCAGGACTTACTGAATACATAATACCCTCCCAGTGTCTTGGAGTATGAGGAAATGGTAAGGAAAATTCAGTCTTTTTCCCTTAGTAGTTTGTTTAGCTGTGGGAGGAAAAAATTATGCACTGAAAGATAATATGCTGCAAGCCAACACATATTAAAGATTTGAATAGAAAAGAGAGATAGCTCTGTCAATGTGGGATTTGATACATCATTGTGGGACATAAATAGGAGGACCTTAAATGGCCTATAGAATTTATGTCAAGAGCAAGGAATCAAATCAGTTCAGGTAAATATGCTCCTTGACTTATGATGGGGTTATGTCCTGACAAACCTATTGTAAATTGAAAATATTGTACATCAAAATGCATTTAATACACCTAATCTACCAAACATAGCATAGCCCAGCCTATCTTAAATGTGCTCAGAACACTTATAGTAGTCTACAGTTTGGCAAAACCATCTAAAACAAAGCCTATTTTATAATAAGATGTTGGGTAGCTTGTGTAATTTATTGAATACTATACTCAAAAAACTGAATGGTTGTGTAGGTACTCAAAATATGGCATCTGTGAATGTAACACTTCTGCACCATTGTAAGCTTGAAAAATTTTAAGTTGAACTGTCATTAATTGAAGACTGTCTAGAGAAATGTGTAAGCAAAAAATTTGGAATAGAAAATGTGTGTGAAGTTTTGGGAGATAATGAATACATTGGCTTGGCTAGACTTTAGAATGGTATTTGCTTGGACAAACAGTGGTTGATATATTTAAAGGGTAAATTTGAGGGCACATTGGAAGACCTTGAGCTTCATTCCCTAGGTATTAAGGAGCCAGTAAGGTTTTCAATTCAAGGAGCCAGTAAGGTTTTCAATTCAAGATATTTCAAGACATGAAAGATCTAGAGATGGAGAAAATTGGAAATAATTTTTCATAATAGGAATAACTGAGTAATGCTTTAAAGTTTACTAAACACTTTCTCATTCCTTAGCTTAGCATATCTGCTCTGGCTAAGGAACCTGGGTTGTAGCAGCATCTGGAGCCAAAAAAAAAAAAAAAAGAAGTTTTCAGTGTATATATCCATAGCAAATACTAGCAATCATAGCACTTTTTCCTACTGAGTTCAGATGTGGTCTCTGAATACTCAGCATATTCCTAAAGGCACCCAGTACTAATTGTCTAAGTTTATGATAAATGAAATCTTGTTGCCATCCCAAGGCTATAATACCAGAAACATTGTCAAGAAAAAAATTGGCACTATTTATTTAACTTGTGCATTCCCATCAACAAGAGCTTCTATTGGAAATAACTAGATAGTAGGAATTGTAGGACTAGAATTTGGACTCCTTTTACAGAGTGTTGATTTTTGAGGCTGTGAGAGTGGAATTAGGTTTGTAGAGATGTCAAGGCCAAGATTACAGAATGGAGCACTCTAACTTGTGTCTGACTTGGTCAGCATTCAAAGAGGGTGGATTTCCGCAGAGTTGAAGAAGTAGAGAGATGTTCTGTTTAAATTTGCTTGAAAAAATGTGTATATCTTATTCTACAACTTTTCCACTCATATAAATATATTGTCTATTTCTCTGTCAGTTTATCATTTACATCTATTGCATTGTATACACATTTATTACTGCAGTATATCAAGTTATATTTACATGTAACTTATTAACCTCTATTAATGAGTATAATGTAATAGTTTCCTAGGGTTCTGTAACAAATTACCACATACTGAGTGGCTTAAAATTTAAATTTAGAGTTTTATTTTCTCACAGTTTCGTAAACAAGTCAATTATCAATGTATTGGCCAGGTTAGTTCTTTCTGGAGGCACTGAGAGAGTCTCTCTTAGCTTCTGTCAGTTGCTGGCATTCCTTGACATTCTTTGGCTTGCAGATTAATCACTCCAGTCTCTGCCTGCGTCTTCACATGGCATTCTCTCGTTGTCTCGGTGTCTTCTCTTCCTATAAGCACACCAGTCACAATGGAATAGGGTGAAACCTAACGACTTCCATTTTAACTTTGGATACATCTGCAAATACCCCTTTTTCAAGTAAGATCACATTCACAAGCATGGTGGTTAGACTTTAACATATTTTTTGTGGGGGACACAATTCAACTCATAATAATAGGTATTTTGACTTCCAAGTGTTTGCCTTTAGAAACAGTGCTGTAATGAACATTCAAATATATATATTTCTACATGTCCTTCCAAGTATTTCTGTAGAACAAGTTCTAAGAAGTAAAAATAGAAGATATGAGCATGACATGATAGATATTGGTTAATTGTTCTCCAAAACATTTGTTACTTAAACTATATATTCTCATTAACACTAGGTATAAAAAAATATTTTTTGCTTTTGACAGCTTCACTGGGGAAAACATCTGTTTCATTTGATTCATACTTTTTAGTGAGGTTGAATGTCTTTCCATGTCTGTTGTCTATTTATATGAGGGGGAACACCAAAAAGTCCAGAATTATCTTTTGAAGGGTGGATCTCTTGCAGTACACTTGAAATTTGTTCCTCCTGATCAGATGGTCAACCAAAGTTTTTATCTGGAAGTTTTGTGAAGGTTTTGTTTTGTGGAAGAAATGTCCTGAGTTGTGGCAAATAGGCGATTGGTTCTTCTACCATGACAGCACTCCTGCCCACACTGCGCTGAGTGTTCAGCAATTTTTGACCAAAACCAGCATGACCAAAACCCATGCCCCACCGGTAGAAGTACTAAAAGGCATCCAAATTGACATGTTTAAAAACTGTTTTGAGCAGTGGAAAAAAAATCTCAATAGGTATATTGCATCAAACAGAGAGTACTTTGAAAGTGACTGAAGTTTAAACAAGTAAGAATAAATACCCAATTTTTTTATCAATAAATTCTGGGGGTGTTTTGGTCTCCCCTCGTATTTCTGATTCTGTGAATTGTCTGTTCTTTGGCTCGACCTTAGTCTACTTTTCCATTGGGCTATTTGTCTTTGTCTTAGTGTCTTAGAGGAGCTCTTTATGTGTCAGAGACAATATTTGTATATTAAAATATTTTTTGATAGTTTGTCATTTATCTTTTGAAAAAAATTTGTTTTTTCTGGTCATTGTACAGGTAATAATCTTTCCATTACCATATCAAGTTTTTATTTAATACTTTTCTAGCTCAGAATTGCAAACACATTTGCTCACATTTCCTAATATTTTTATGTACTTTAATCTTTCTGGAAGTGACTTTGGGAAACAACTATAGTAAAATCCAGCTTTATAGCTTTTACAAATAGCTAGTTATTTAAATGCCATTTATTGAACAATTTATTTTCTCCTACCTATATGAAATGCTATTTTTGTAAATTACTAAATTATCAGGAATACTTAGTTTTTTTAAATATCTCTTCTATTTCTTTCATTTCTGTTTCTATTTCTTTCATATCTTGGCCAGTACACAGAATTTTAGTTAGTGTATCTTTATAATGATGATACAGTTTTATTTGAGTAAGTCATTCTTCTTCTTTGCAGTATTTTCTGGCTATTTTAATATTCTTATTCTCAGTGTTTTATTTATGGCTTTACCCTCCACCAAAAAATATTTGCTTTAATTTGTAATAGCATTGGATTTGTAGATTAATTTAGGAAGAACTGACGTATTGAGGCTTTTCATTGGAAAGCAAGTACTTTTTATTTATTATTCAAGTCTTATTTACATCTGTGGTTTTATAATTTTATGTACTAGCCATTTCATTAACATTTTTTAAAGTACAAAATAATGCCCAGTTATAGTCATGTGCCACTTGTTCGGTTAACGATGGACCTCAAGTGTGATGGTGATTCCATAAGATTATAATGCAGCACAAACATTTCTATGGTCTAGTGATGTGGGAGCCCTCCAAGCCATTATGCTATATTGTTGCCCTGCATTTTGCGTCTACAAACATATTAACTCTAAGATACATTTTTTTTTTACTATTTTTCACTGAAGATTAAAGATATTTTAAATTGTAAGAGAAAAAGCCTTATTTTATCCATTTGGTTGTCATTTCTGGTACCCTTAATACTTTTGTCTAGATCTAGATTTCTTTCTGATGTCATTTTCTTTTCTTTTCTTTTTTTTTTATTTGAGTTGGAGTATCACTCTGTAGTCCAGACTGGAGTACAGTGGTCACTCCTGGCCACCGCAGCCTCGACTGGCTGGGCTCCGGCGATCCTTCCCCCTCAGCCTTCCAAGTAACCAGAATTACAGGCATGCGCTACCACACCTGGCTGATTTTTTGATTTATTGTAGAGATGAGGTCTCGCTGCCCAGGCGGGTCTCGAACCCGCGGGCTCAGGCAATCCGCTCACCTCAGCCTCCCAAAGGCGCAGGATTACAGGCTAAGCCATGGAGCCTGGCTCTGATGTCATTTTCTTTCAACCAGAAATCGATCTCTTCCCTCCCCTCCCCTCTGTGTGTGTGTTTTAACAGTAAAATCTAATTAAATATGTCTAAAGATATAAATAGACTTTAAAGCATTTTTTTTTTTTTTTTGAGTTGGAGTCTCACTCTGTCGCCCAGACTGGAGTGCAGTGGCCGCTCCCACCACCGCAGCCTCGGCTGCTGGGCTCCGGCGATCCTCCCGCCTCAGCCTTCCGAGTAGCCGGAATTACAGGCACACGCTACCACGCTCGACTGATTTTTTGATTTATTGTAGAGATGAGATCTCGCTGCCCAGGCGGGTCTCGAACCCGCGGGCTCAGGCAATCCACTCACCTCAGCCTCCCAAAGGCGCGGGATTACAGGCTGAGCCATGGAGCCCAGCAAAGCATTTTTTAAACAGAGTATTTTAACAATAATATTTAAATACTTCTAAAGATACGAATAGACTTAAAAATTTTTTGAAAATACTTTTTCTGGCAGAATCACTTGCTCTGTATAGTCATGTAGTCCTCAGCCCTTTGATGCTGATTTTTCTCAATTGTTTAAGTTATTCTTGGCTTTTTATTTATATTTATGTTTGAAGGACTGCTTGCTCAATATAGGTGGCTGGCTTGCATTTTAAAAAATTAATAGCCTTTATTTTTCAGAGCAGTTTTAGATTTACAGGAAATTGTGCAGAAAAGTACAAAGGGTTTCCATACAGGTACTCTGTCTCCCTTCCCCAGTTTCCCTATTACTAACATTTTGCATTAGGTAAACTTGTTATAATTTATGAACCCAAGTCAATACATTATTATTAATTCAACTAAATAGTTTACATTAGGTTTAACTCTTTGTATTGTACAGATAGTTGGGTTTTTGCCTTACAGGTGCATAATGTCATGTATCCACCATTACAGTGCTAAGCAAAATAGTTCAGCTGCTCTAAAAATACCCTGTGCTCCACACTAATTCCCCTCCCCTTCCCTGCTGAATCCTTGGCTTCTATTAATTTTTTTATATTTTCTATAGTGTTTGCCTTTTTCATAATGTTGTATGGTTGGAATCATACAGTGTGTAAACTTTAGACTCTGCAGACTGACTCCTGGTTTCTGTTGCTCCACATCCTCGCCAGCATTTGGTGTTACCAGCATTTTGGATTTTAGTCATTCTAAAATGACTAAAAATTTATTGTATCTCATTGTTTTAATTTGCAACTCCCTAATGCCATGTGATAATATTGGTTGTTTTTTCATTTGTCTATTTGCCTTCTGTATATCTTCTTTGGTGAGATGTCCAGATCCTTTATCCAATTTTATTTAGTCAGGGTCTCACTTTGTTGTCCAGGCTGGAATGCAGTGACACTATCACAGCTCACAACCTTGACCTCCTAGGTGCTGGCAATCCTACTCCTTAATTTCCCAAAGTGCTGGAATTACAGGCATGAGCCCCTGCACCCAGCCTCTTTGTCCAGTTTTTAAGTGGGTCGTTTATGTCTTGTTGTGTTGTAAGATTTTTTAAAAATCTGTTTTTGAAAAAATTCCCTTATCAGATGTGTGCTTTGCATGTATTTTCACCCAGTCTTGTGGCTTGTCATTTCATTCTTTTATCAATGTCTTTCTCTAAAAGGAAGTTTTTAATTTTAATGAATTTATTAAATTTATTAATTTGTTAATTTTACTTTTTATAGAGTAATCATGTTTTGATATTTTATCTATAAAAAAAATCATCACCAACCCCAGGGTCACCTAGGTTTTCTCTTATATTCTAGAAGTTTTATAGTTTTACATTTGACATTTAGAACTTTGATCTATTTTGAGTTAATTTCTGTGTAAGATGTAAGGTTAGTGCCTAGAATTTATTTATTTGTTTGTTTGTTTATTTGTTTATTTTGTATGTGGATATCTAGTTTTTCACCATTTAGTGAAAAGATATTGTTCTTTATCCATTGGATAGCCTTTACTCCTTTGTCAAAGTTCAGTGTATTATATTTGTATGGGTCTGCTTCTGGGCTTTCTGTTTTGTTTCACTGATATATTTTGTCTCGTTGCCTGTTCTGTAAGTGATACCACACTGTCCTGATAACTGTAGTCCACTGACGTTCTGATTCTTCAGCAATGTGTCTACTATTCTGGGTCTTTTTTTTTTTTTTTTTTTTTCATATTTTTCAGTTTGTTGATATCTACAAAATAACTTGCTAGAATAACTTGCTAGGATTTGATTAGGATATTATTGACTCTGTAGATATTTGTGGAAAACTGACATCTTACTAGTACTGAGTTTTTCTATCTATAAATATTAAATATCTCTATATCTTTTATTTCCTTTATCAGAATTTTGTGGTCATTTGCATCTTGTACATATTTACTAGATTTATGCTAGGTGTTTCTATTCTTTTGGTACTAATGTCAATAGTACTATGTTTTTAATTTCAGATTTTAGTTGTTTGTTCCTGGTACATAGGAAAGCAGTTGGCTTTGTATATTAACTGTGTATCCTACAACCTTCATATAATAGCTTGCTAGTTTAGAAAATTTTTGTTTGATTCTTTGAGATTTTTCTACATAGATAATTGTGACTCTGCAGTTTTATTTCTTCCTTTTCAGTATGTATACCTCTTACCTTTTTAAAAAATTGCATTAGCTAGTACTTCTAAAATGATGTCGAATGGCAGTGGTAAGAGGGAACATTCTTGCTTTGTTCCCAATATTATGGGAGAAAGCATTAAGTATGGTGTTAGCTGTAGGTTATTTATAGATGTTCTTTATCACGTTGAGGAAGTTCTATTCCTGGAGTTTTAAAAATTATGAAAGGAAGTTGGATTTAGTCAGAAGCTTTTTTTGTGTGTATATTTATATGATCATAATTGTTTTTCTTCAGTTTGTTAATATGGTTGGTTACATTAGTTGATTTTTCACTGTCGAGCCAACCTTGCATACCTGAAATAAATTTCTTTTGACAGTAATGCATAATTCTTTTTATATATTATTTAATTCTATTTGCTAATCTTTTGTTGATTTTTGCATCTTTGTGGGAGATACTGGTTTGTAATTTTTCTTTTTTGTTAGGTCTTTGTCTGGTTTTGGTTAGCTTAATGCTGACCTTACAAAGTTGTGAAGTGTTTCTTTTGCTTCTATTTCTGGAAGAAACTGTAGAAATTTGTATCATTTATCTCTTAAATGTTTAACAGAATTCACCAGTGAAACTTCTGGGCCTGGTGTTTGTTTTTGTTTTTTTTCGTTGTTTTTTTGTTTTTGTTTTTGTTTTTGTTTTTTTGAGTTGGAGTCTCACTTTGTCGCCCAGACTGGAATGGAGTGGCCGCTCCCGGCCACCGCAGCCTCGGCCTGCTGGGCTCCGGTGATCCTTCTGCCTCAGCCTTCCAAGTAGCCGGAATTACAGGCATGCGCTACCACGCCCGGCTGATTTTTTGATTTATTGTAGAGATGAGGTCTCGCTGCCCAGGCGGGTCTCGAACCTGCGGGCTCAGGCAATCCACTCACCTCAGCCTCCCAAAGGCGTGGGATTACAGGCTGAGCCACCGAGCCCGGCTTGCTTTTGTTTTATTTGCTTTGGAAGATTATTAATTATTGATTCAATTTTTGAAATAGTCATAGACATATTTAGATAGTTGAGTTCTTGTGTGAATTTTGGTAGATTGTGTCTTTCCAGGAATTGGTCCATTTTATTTACATTACCAAATTTGTGTACATAAAGTCCATAATTTTGGGGGTGGGGGGGATCAGTAGTGATAATTCTCTTTCATTTGTGTAAGTAATTTGTGTCTTCTTTTTTACTTGGTTAGGCTGGTTAGAAGTTTATTGGTTTTTTTTTTTCATTTTTGTTCCTATTTTTAATTGTATTAATTTCTGCTATAATTTTTCATCTGCTTCCTTTTGGTTTAATTTTATTTTTCTAGTTTCTTAAATTAGAAGCTTAAGCTATTGACTTTAGATTTTTTTTTTTTTTTTTTTTTTGAGTTGGAGTCTCACTCTATCGCCCAGACTGGAGTGCAGTGGCCGCTCCCAGCCACCGCAGCCTCAACCTGCTGGGCTCTGGCGATCCTTCCTCCTCAGCCTTCCGTGTAGCCAGAATTACAGGCATGCGCTACCACGCCCGGCTGATTTTTTTTTTGATTTATTGTAGAGATGAGGTCTCGCTGCCCAGGCGGGTCTCGAACCCGCGGGCTCAGGCAATCCACTCACCTCAGCCTCCCAAAGGCGCGGGATTACAGGCTGAGCCACCGAGCCCGGCTTAGATTTTTTTTTTTGCCTTTAATTTATTTGTCTTTATATCAAAATGGAGCCTGTGTTTAATGCACCTAATGATTATGATCTTTTTCCTATTTTTGAGAAAGACCTAGAAAAATCTGAGACTTTTTAACTTTTATTTGATTGAAACATATTCTGAATGATCATAATCTCATTAAGGGAACCCAAAGTAATGCTCATAGTATATGCGAATTCAATAACTGTTTATCAAATGTAACAGTCAGAAATTCACTATTAGAAAACCTAGAAATCTGGGAATTGTTTTAATATGTGTACTTACATACAGACTGGTAGGAAGATTCATTTTAGTGCTACATTTTGGATTGATATTGTGTTGTTGTATCTCTTTATTCTTTATAGCCTTAAACCAACCTGTTCATTTCTAAAAACAAGAATTTTTCACAGAATGCTAGGAAACAGCTTGAAGTAATCCAAAAAAATTATGTAATACACAGCTGTGAGACTTGGAAAAAAAACTCTGATAGCAGTCAAGTGACTTGTTTAAAAAATAACTTTTCTTTCTCATTAAAAGTATAGTACTCATTATTAGAGATTTAGTTCTACACTGTCCAGTATGATACTTGGTAGCCACTAGCCTTTATGTGGCTTTTGAGCAACTGTAATGAAGTTAAATCAATTTGAAATGTTCAGTAAGTATGAAATACAGACTGGATTTCTGAGACTTAGTAAGATATTCGTTAATATTTTTATATTCATTAGATGTTGAAATGATGGGATTTTAAATATATTCAGTTAAATAAAATATATTAGAATTAATTTTACTTTATTTACATATTGGCTACTAAAAATTTGAAATTGCTTATTTGGCTTATATTATATTTCTGTTGGTTAGTGCAGACTTACGTAGTTCACAGAATAAAAATGATAAAAGTGAGAATTAGCTGTGAACTTCACCACCCAGAAATAATACCTCTTAACATTTTTGTACAAATCCTTCCAGGTTTTGTTTTGCATGAATTACTGAATAATGACTACACACATATGAACTTATCCTCAGCAAAAACACCCCCGCAGGCACAGACATTAATTTTTATGGTCATTGCTTCGTGTCAACAAGTGTATCATTATTAACGAACACGCTATATGGATCTGCCAATTCCCTAGTCTTAGGACAGTGTTGTGGTTGTTTCTTTCTACTCTCACCACCCCTCCCACACACACAATTCTCACAGACTTGATCTGTTATTTTACAATGATAATTTCCAAGAAATAGTTTTCTTCAGTTAAAAGGAAAGCACTCTTTACATTTGATTTTGCCTCACCAAATTGCCCTTGCCAATAATTTGTACCTTTTATAATAATAATCCAGTGTGTCCATTGTAGTTCTTGAACGTGCCCAGTCCCCATACAGCGTTAAACAAATATCAGTAGGATTTTTTGTATTTCATTTTAAAAGTTCCAAATTTTAAAATGTGATTTTTGTGAATACTAGGCATGATTTTTTAAGATTTTTTGTGACTTCTCAACTTGAAAATGAAAGTGAATGAATGAGAGGATGAATATAACAATGCATTTTACAATTAAGCTTATGTATCTCCCTTGTAAAATGAGGTTGATTTCTTTTCATATAAAGCAAGCAAGAAGGTTACATTAATATTTGTTTTTAATAGGAACTTTCTTCCTAATTTACCTTGCTATCTTGAAACAAGATTGTGTCAAACATAAGAAATCAGTAGTGTTTAGTGGTTTACCTTAACACTGCTTCACATTAAGATCCTTTTTTCACTTAAAAATGGTAGAATAAAATTTATATGTAATAAAATACACAGATCTTAAATATCTACTTTGATGAATTTTGGCAAGTGAAACACAGTGTAACCAGTACTTCAGAAATAAGGTTTAGGATATCTGTAACTCCTCAGAAAGTTCTCAAGTCCCTATTCAGCCAGTTACTTTCTAATCTCTGCCTCTGCCTTGAGACTGCTCTGTCCTTGGCAATCGCTTCTGATTTCTGTCATTATCACTTAGTTTTGGCCTATTCACTCAGTGTGTTTTTGTTTCATCTGTGTTACTGCATACATGCTCATTTTTTTAATGGGTCAGTAGTGTTCCATTGATGAACATACCACAGTTTATCTATTAATATTTGCCTATTAACATATTTGAGTTTCCAGTTTTTGACTATTATGAATGAGTCTCTTGTGAGTGACTTATTTCACAGAATGCTAGGAAAAAGCTTGAAGTAATCCAAGAAAATTATGTAATTTTTTTACATAATTTGTACAAGTTTTTGTGTGTATGTGACACATTTTTATTTGAGGGGGCAAATACCTGAGAGAGGAATTACGTTGTCATTGGGAAGATATATATTTATCTTTATAAAAGTTTTATTTTTTATTTTTTTGTTTGTTTTTGTTTTTGTTTTTGAGTTGGAGTCTCACTCTGTCACCCAGACTGGAGTGCAGTGGCTGCTCCCGGCCACCGCAGCCTCGACCTGTTGGGCTCCGGCGATCCTTCCGCCTCAGCTTTCCAAGTAGCTGGAACTACAGGCGCGTGCTGCCACACCTGGCTAGTTTCGTGATGTATTGTAGAGATGAAGTCTCACCAAGTTGCCCAGGCGGGTCTCGAACCCACTGGTTCAGGCAATTCACTCACCTCAGCCTCCCAAGGCGCAGGATTACAGACTGAGTCACTGAGCCCGGCTATAAAACTTTTAGATAGTTCTCCAAGTGTCTTTACAATTTTTGCACTTCCACCAACAATGCATGAGACTTCACTTGTTCCACATCTTCTCCAGCATTTGTTGTGGCCAGTCCTTTTGATTTTGATCATTTTAGTGGATATGAAAGGGTGACTCACTGTAGTTCTTATTTACATTTCCTAATGATATTCCTTGGCCTTTCATGCACTTATTGATCATTTGTGTATTTTTGTTTTTTATGTAGCTTTTTAGTTATTTTGCTCGTATGTCTAGTGTTTTTTGTTTTGTTTTTGAGTCAGGTCTCACAATGTAACCCAGGCTGGAGGACAGTGGGATGATGATCAGGGCTCACCACAGCCTACCAAGTAGCTGGGACTACAAGTGTACACCACAATGTCTGGCTAATTTTTTATTTTTATTTTTGTAGAGCGGCGATCTTACTATGTTGCCTAGGCTGGTCTCGAACTCCTGGGCTTAAGCAGTCCTCCTGCCTCGGCCTCCCAAAGCGCAGGGATTACAGATTTGAATCATTATATGTGAACCTCCCTTGTTTGCTGTTTATTAATAATTTGTAGGGATACTTTATGTCAGACATGTCCAACCTGTGGCCTGTGGGCCATATGCAGCCCAGGACAGTAGTAATGCAACCCATTTTGTGTAAAAATCATGTGTTTTTTAGTGTTTTTTTTCTTTATGACCCCATGTGTGTTCCATTTTTGAAGTTCACAATCATGCATTACTCATGACATTGCTCTTTGGCAGCACATACATTCATGAATGACTGTTTTCAACTGGGAAGCATACAAAGAACAAAATTTGAACAAACAATTTTGACGAGCACCTTGATAACTCAATAAGAATTGTGACAACTTCCATCGCACTAGACATTTAATAGATTAGTTTAACAAGGTCAAATTTCCCACTAGTTTTATACTGCTCTCATTTTTCTAAACTTTATAATAAAAAATATTTAAGAAGAGAAGTCTTCTTTTGTGTGTGTGTTTGTGTGTATGTGTATGTGTGTGTATACACTAACTATGTTATATAATATATGTGCAGCCCAAGACAATTCCTCTTTACTTGATGTGGCCCAGGGAAGCCAAAAGGTGGACATCCCAGATATATATTTATATATTTTTTCCTCCCAATCTGTGGCTTGCCTAATTATTTTTTAATGATGTCTTTCATGGGCTGGATTTTTTAGTGTTGATGAGGACTAATTTATATATATTTTTTCCTTTTCTGGGAAATGCTTTTTGCAATCTAAGAAATTTTGGCCAATGCCAAGGTCACAGTGAAGTTTTTTGCTTCTAGAAATTTTGTGGTTCTAACTTTTTATGTTTAGGCTTATTGTTCATCTCTAATTGTCTATTGTTGTTATATCGAGTGCAGAAAGGGTCATATGAGATATCATATGAATATTTTCTTTACAGGCTCATTTTTTCCCCCACATGGTTACCAATTTGATACAACATCGTTTGTTAAAAAAAACTTTATCTTTCATCATTGAATTGACTTGGAGCCTTTTCCTAAATTTGTTGACCCTGTATGTTTGAATCTGAGTCTAACCTGTCCCATTAATTTGTTTTTCTAGTCTTATGCCAATATAATAGTGATTTTATTATTGTACATTTATCATAAATCTTAAAATCACGTATGATGAACCAACTGTTTCTCTTTTGAAGATTGTTTAACTGCTCTAGGTCCATAGACTTTGCATTTAAATTTTAAAATGAGGGTTTTACACTTCTTCCAAAGAGTTTGCTGGGATTTTTATTGGAATTGTGTTAATCTGTGGTCAATTTAAGGACAATGGGTATTATAACATTATTGAGTTTTCCTACCCATGAACATAACATATATTAGTATTTATTTCTGGTAATTTGTTTTTCTGTGATATTGTAAGTGGTACTTTAAAATTTTATTTCTAATTGCTATTTCCAGCATTTAAAACTGGAATTTTAATTCCAATTGTTTCCTCCAACCTTGCTAAATTTTACTAATTAGTTCTAAGTAGCTTTTTTTTTTTGTAGATTCTGTAGTATGTGTATGTGTGTGTGCCAAAACCTGGGATTCTGTAGCATATTTTATGTACATAGCCATGCCTTGTGTGAATAATGCCAGTTTTACTTATTTTTTTCTCATCTTTATGCCTTTTATGTATTGTTCTTAGTTTGGATTTCTAATACAGTATTAACTATAAGTGATAGTAATAGACATCCTAGCCTTGTTCTTGACATTTATGGGGAAAACAGGATTTTTTTTATAGATGCTCTTTTTCAAATTGAGTGAAGTGCCCTTCTGAATGTAGTTTGCTGAGAGCTTTTATCATGAGTGGGTGTTGAATTTTGTCAAATGATTTCCCATTATGTATTGAAATGATCATATTTTTTTTCTTCATTCTATGAATGTTGGTGATATGCATGGATTTAAAAATGTTGAGTTAAGCTTGCATTTCTGTGTTAAATCCAGTTTGGTCTTGATTACTTTTGATGAATTGCTGTATTTAACTTGCTAACATTTTGGATTTTCACGTTCATATTCATGAGTGATATTGATCTAAAATTTTCTTTTCTTGTAATATTTTTGTTTTGTTAATAAGGCTTTGCTGACAGTTAATGCTGGCTTTATAGGACCTTTAAACAATATTCTTCAGGTCTCTAGCTAGTATTTAATAAGAGTGAAATTATGTTTTTAAAAAACACTAATGTGTTTATCTCCTTTCTTGTGATCAAAATTAACTATTAAGGATTCTTACAGAGTTAATTTTCAGTAAAGTTTTTAGTTTAGGGAAGGAATTGAAATCCTATTTGTCCCATTTAGAGGGTAAATGGGACATTTAATTTAAATATTTTTCTGCACTGAGACACAGTACAGTGGTTAACAGTATGGGGTCTGTAGTAGGCAAATCTGGGAATAGTTATAATGGGTTATAAACCCTATTCCAACAGTTGCTACCTCTGACAATGGGCAAGTTACTGAATCATGACTCAGTTTTTATTTCTTCATGCATGAAGTTGATTCCTTCTAGGGTTGGTATTAAATAAGAACATATAAATAAAGTTCTTAGTGCTGTGCCCGATGCCAAGTATCCAGTTCTGGACAGTTGATATTAATACTTTTTATCTGGGATTCTGATGAGGAAAAAGACATTAAGTATTTTAAGAAAGTGGTTTGGTTTTCTTTTTAAAAAAAATATAAAAATGTCCTGGAAGTTATTTCGTCCTTCTGTGTTCACTTGACTTATTGGCCTTGATGGACTTTGAAAATTTGTGGAGAAGTACATTCTTTTAAAAACTGTATATTGACTTTGTTATGTTTTATTGCTCCCAAACTTTTATGATGGAAACTGGTGGATGCAAATTCCTGTGGTGTGTGGCACTTAAAATAGGATGGGGCTGTGTTAACTGAGGTTTTTTACCATGTCGTATAAACATTTATGATTAATTAAAAAGTGCCAGGAAGAAAATTGTCATTCTTCTAAAAATAATTTTAATGCCACAGGTTAGCATTTTCTACCCTTTTGATAACTTATTTGAGATAATTTAAATTTTGATAATACAGCAGCAGTGAATATGATTCTAAGAAAGGCATTCCTTTCGGTTCATTTCAGTAAGTGAGTGAATGCAAAATGGATGTAAAATACTGTACTATGGGCTAAGTAATGGTTGAAGAGTTCATGACCCTTGTTTTAGCGGGCAAACAGTGTATTGGTGAAGCAGACCCCACATAGGAATCTATAATAAGTCACTTAATAAGTGCTTCATTGGATGAATACATGAAATGTTATGCAAATATAGAGAGGGAGAAGTATTTGCTTGAGGAAATTGAGGAAAAAAAATGATCAAGAATGTGATATTTGAACGACATATATGGAGCTTAAAAAGTTTCCAACATGATATTCCCACAGAGGGAATACAAGCTGAGAAGTATTGGTATGTTTGTGGGTCTACAGCTTATTTGACTGCTAACTGTGTTATATATTGAGTTAATAACAAGATATGAGTGAGAAAGTATTGATTGCCTCAGACCAAGAATGAGCTTGAAAACTTGAAGAAGAATTTGGACCTTATTTTTATCAAATAGGAACCTGTTACGTTTTTGAACATTAATCTATGAAAGGAACCTGTTACATTTTTGAACATTATCTACTGAAAGGTAATTGGCAAGAATTTATGAAGGAGAATAAAACAAAGACAAAGTGTCCTCTTAGGAGGACTTTTAGAGTACTTAAGGCCAAAGTAGGGTGTAAATTTCAGCTCTCATTCATATACTCATGCATAAAACATATACATACAATAAAGAAATGTGTCATTTCCCATTGAATTCCATTAAGATTTCACAGGTATGAGAATATACATAATATGTGCTTTAAGAAATGTGTTGTTAGTTAAGGTTCTTTTTGTACAGATAATATAAACTAGTTCTGGCTGGCTCAAGCAAAAAGGAATTTATTGGCTACCAGAGTGGAATCCTAAACAGAATTGAACTGTAAAGCTTCAGGGACAGCAGGAGGCTGGGAAGCTCTGAGAAAAACAGCAAGAGTCAGTGAAACTTCTCTCAGCTCCTGGCTTCTTCTCCCCTAACCCATCAGACCTGTGCCTCAGTTTGGAATTCCAAATTCCTGTTAGAGGGTCTTAATTTAATTGATTGAGCTTAGCACAAGTGCTTGTCCCTGGAGAGAGGCAGTGAATCGCTAACATTGACGATATGGGGGTGGAAAGCAGGCAGTGACTGCAAGGTGGGTTTGTCATGTTATACAAGCCAGCAAAACCCTATTAAATATAGTCCATGATTATTAATTTGGCTTCTCACTGACGTAAACCCGCTCTGATGCTATTGTTTAAAATATTTATTCTCTACTGAAGTGGTTTGTAAGTCACAACTTAGATCCTAAATTTGCAGGCAGTAAAGGTGTGAGGCTATCTTTCTTGTGTTTGGAAGGTTGGGCATTTTTCTAGTTCTCTGTCTTTTAATTGACCAACTTGCTGAAGATAAAAGAAATCACTAACTTCTGTAACCTGGTAATAGAGCTTTAAAATGATCTGATTGTAAGTATCACAACTGATAAATCTAATCATATGACTATCATAGTAATTAACTTTTAATAAGTGTATATAACACTATGCAATGTTCTAATCACTTTGGTGTTATTTCATTTAATTCTAATAACCCTATAATAAAGGAATTGTTTGGAACACATTACATTTATTAACTAAACAAAGCTAGTAATGTTCTCATTTTATAGATGAAAAAACAGGGATAGAGTAGTTGAGTAATTGCTTGAAATCGCATAGCTAATAAGTGTTGGAATGTATCCCAGAATCTGTGCTTCCAGTCATCACCCTGTTCTTCCCTGGGACATCCCTAATTCTTTGCCCTCACTTGTGTCTACTCAGAATTTAGGCCTCCCTTACCAAACTTCCCAGAGCACTTTTATTCTTGCTTCTATTTTGGTAGTTACATCGTACTTTGTTATAGTTTTTTTTTTTTTTTTAACATATCTCCTTTACTAGGCTATTAACTCCTTGAAGACAGGGACCAAATCTCAGTTCTCTTTTCTGCACATAATAAATATTTGTCAAATTGAATTATTGCATTCTTCAAATTTAGTCTCTATGTTAGCCAGATATTTTGTGAATAAATATGATTTTGTTAGTTATTTTTATTATGAACATTTCTTTGTATAATGATCATAACTTTGACCTTCCCTTAACTGTATAAAATCTGTATCTTGTTTTAAAGAAGTATTTGCATAAGATCTTGTCCCTGGGAACTCCCAGAGCACTATTGTCCTATAAAACTTCTTATGATGTGTCCAGTATGGCAGACATCTGTGATATTGAGCGTTTGAAATACAGCTAGTACGAGTAAGGAAACTGCATTTTTAACTTAATTTCAGTAGCTGTGTATGGCTGGTGGCTACCTTATTAGGCAATGCACCTCCAGAGAGCAAAAAGAAGAGGGAGTCCAGAACTTCACAGTACTTTCCCAACCCCAGAGCTGAAGTTTAACTGGAGAGGAGAGTTACAGCAGAAAAGGTCTGTGTGAACTCAAAGTGAAGTATCCCCAAGTAATTTATATGTTTTTTAAAATGTAGCACATTTAAGTTATTGAATGTGTACATGAGTTCTAAGGGTCACCCTTTCTGCTTAGATACAGTCATCAACTTGCTGTTTTTGCCTTTACAGTGCATAATGTAATTTTTAGAGAGTAGTATTATAGTATGTAAAGTCCTAACATTCTTCCTCTCCCCCCTTGATTTATTCATGGTAAAGTGTTTCAGAAGAAAAATAATATGAACTACTTTTTAATACAGTCTATTCCTTGGTTGCCATTGAACACCTAATTATGCATGTTAGTTGAGTTTCAGTAATAATAACTGGAGTTAGAAATATTGATTTCATACAATTTGAGGAAAAGTTGCCTTTAGAAACTAGCAGTTAAGCTTCCTGAGAAAGTATAAACCTAGTTTGTTGAATAAACAATTTATTATTCAAATTACTAACTAGCTCATTGTTTTACACCTCAATTTAAGTCTCCTAAATTGTGAATAAAACGTAATGAGAAAAATGAGAAAGGTTCTTGCCTTTTTTTTTCTTGTTGCCTAATTCTTATGCATAATGTATGGGAGGAGTCTCAAATGTTTGCTTAAAGTCCTTAGTTAGGTTGTGTGTTGAATTTAAACTGTTACTTGTAAAAAAAAAAAGAAAGTTCTTTTCCTCATGTTTTCAGATTCTCATATTTTGTTCATTTGCTCTCAGATTAACCTGTCCTTTGCATGTTTCCCCCTCACCTTGATTGCACATGTGAAAGTCAAGAAAATTAAATGTGCTTATTTATATAATATGTACATACATCCCTGTAGCTATCCTTAAATGCTTAGATAATTAAGAGTTGCAGAATATACAGAGGGTGCCAAAAAGTGTATACACATTTTAAGAAATGAAAAACTGTATTAAAATTGTAATAGTCAATATATACCAATAACAAAAGATGAGTGCAAGTCACTTTTTTTTTTTTTTTTTTTTTTTGAGTTGGAGTCTCACTCTGTCGCCCAGACTGGAGTGCAGTGGCCGCTCCCGGCCACCGCAGCCTCGACCTGCTGGGCTCCGGCAATCCTTCGCCTCAGCCTTCCGAGTAGCCGGAATTACAGGCATGCACTACCACGCCCGGCTGATTTTGTGATTTTATTGCTGAGATGAGGTCTCGCTGCCCAGGCGGGTCTCGAACCCGCAGGCTCAGGCAGTCCACTCACCTCAGCCTCCCAAAGGCGCGGAATTACAGGCTGAGCCACCAAGCCCGGCTGCAAGTCACATTTAACTTCTACAGTTACAAGAGTGTAACTCAACACTCAAAGTGGTTACCATCAGCGTCTAGACACTTCTGATTACAGCAACCTAAAAGTTTAGCTATAGATAACTCTCTTAAAATGTGTATACGTTTTTTGATACCCCCGGTAGAATATCAAACATGGAGGACAAAACCAGTTTAATTTTAAATTTCCTTATCTTGATTAATTGTTTAAGGCACTAAGAGAAAGTTTGTAAAATAAACCGTAGACTGTGGCATTCTTTATAGACATAGGCACTCTCTCTGTAGTTGCCAAAGTTTACTTCAATTATGTGGTTTTTTTTCCTGATATTGTGTACAAATGATAGCATGCTCTACTCTTCCTTTTTTATATCTTACTTTTTCACATGGCAGTATATCTCATCTATCTTTTCTTTTTATTATTATTTAAAGAGCCTCTTTATATTTTTTTAGCAATTGTATAGTATCCTGTTGTATGGCTGAACTATGGTTACTTAATGAGCTGAGTGGGTGCTTTTCTTGATGATCTAGAAAATTCCAGTTGTTTGAGTAATTTTGAGTAAGTTTAAGGTTCTGAAGATTTGAATTAGTAAGTGTAAGATTTAAAATACTTAATGATTTTGATAGAAGTGTTTCTAAAATGTGTTACTTCTTTACCTGGTTTAGTTAAATATACCTGACACATTACCAAACTTATTTTAATTCTTACATGATAAAGTAGATTGCCTTTATTAACATTTGGGGTATCATGTGCTATATTTTCTTGCTCCAAAGAATACAAATTGTCTTATCCTGCTGTGTCTTCTAAATTTATTCATTCTTGACTATTGTGAGACTTGACTTTTAGGGTTATTGCTGGCTAGTTATAGCTATTTTTCACACTACTATATTACACATATTTATTATATTTCTATATCATAAACTTATATTAATGTATATTGTGTAATATTTTATTATTACATAATATTATGTAATATACTGTAACATACATTAATATAAGTTTATGATATAGAAATATAAAAAATATTGTGTTATCTTTGATTCTATAATATTTCTCATCCCTGCTAATTGTTAGAAACTTTTACTTTAGTGCCTTGTAGACTTGTTACTGTTCCATTTCACATAAGTAATATTGTTTAAGTAATGCTGGCCTATATTTTCTGAGAATGTGGAGTAGACTGGTGAGAATTTTTGGCAGCTCTGCTGTTGAGGAAGCACTACACCAGACTTACTTCCAGGATAGTTATTACTAGTATCTGTGCCTTCTAACATGAAAACCTCTGTACTAGCTATTTCAGAGACCATAATTTTTCCTGTTCAAGGTCTTCCCCCCTTCAGTGAAATTGTTTCCCAGCATATTTGCTTCTTATTGGCCTTCTTGATTCTATTTTTCATCTTTCTTTTTTAACGTTTCCTATCCAGTCAAAAAATGTTTAACCCAACCATTTGTATAGTTTGAAAATACCTATTTACCTAACCAAGCTTATGTTGCTTTTCCTCATAAGTTGTAGACTGTGACAGTAGGTTAAGTGTTAACATTTTTGCTTGTTTTTAATGTTACCAATTATATAATTGCATGCTGTGTGCCTGCTGTTGTGTTAGGTGAGTATAGAAATAAGATAGAATCCTGTCTTCAAGGAGTTGACAATCGGCTGAGGAGATCTATGTGAACAGATTATAATACAGTAACTGCTATAATGAAGGTGCCTAGCTACTGTGAGCACTCAATGGATAGGCCTTTGTCTCTGAGCGAAGGAAAGTAGGGAGAGGTTTCTATAGATGACACCTGATCTGAGATATGAGGGGTAACAGAGTTACCTAGGTAAAAGGGTAAAAGAGGGTGCTTCACTTTTGTGAGCATGGATTTTGGCATGGAGGATCAGGTTATAAGAGAATAACTTCTGAGACAGTCCCATGTGTCTTCAGTATATAATGTGATAGATGACAGCTGGGCTTCACATGAATTTTTTTTATGATTGGAAACACATTGTTTTCCCCATCATTTTGCTAATATTCTGCACTGATCAGACCACATATAAAATATTGACTTCACTTTAAGAAGGATGACCAAACTAACAAGGAATTCCTAAACTAGGTCAGATGAAGGATGATTAAAATAAATTTTACCTGAAAAAGTGATAACCTGAGAAGTAGGATTAAAATAAATTTTACCTGAAAAAGTGATAACCTGAGAAGTAGGATTTTGGGGGAACATCTCTGTATAAGTGAAAATATGATTGATACACAGAAATAAGCGTACTGTACTTCAAGTTGTGAGCTTTCCATTACAGCAAGCATTTAAGCAAGTGTTATGTAATCATCTGTTAAGAATGTTATATGAAGGATTCTTACATTTAATGTAGAAAAATCTCCTCCTTCTCACACAGACATTAGTATTTCCTATCTTATTTAGTGGTTGTTTAAACTTGCTTGATCTCCATTTTTTTAAGTGGATAAGATCCCCGTATGTTCAAGGGTTATTTCATTAAGTGTGGTTTGGCAAAATAAATATATTGACTTGTTTGTTTTCTTCATAAGCAGAGTTCTGTTGTTCTGACTGATGCATCATTTTCTCACCCCAGGCAAGGCTGATCCAGGTTTTGTGGCCTGAAGCTTATACATTTTGGTGGGATTCTCCTTCAGAAAAAGAATACAGAATTAGGTGTAAGAGTGAATGTTTATTTAGTGTGAGGAAAGATCACAACAAATACAAAATATTATAAAAGTCACAGAATTTTTTTAAAGGCTTATTGTTATTATGACTTATTACTGTTATTGTTAATTAGCTTACATGCCTCTTTGGTACTTTTCCTACCTGTTGTGGCCACATTTCATTGCTTGCTTCTTTATATGACAATTTTATATTTTCTATAGAAAGATTCTTTTCTCAAACAGTTGGGAGATTTCCCAAAGAACTAAAAGTAGATTGGCTATTTGACCCAGCAATCCCACACTGGGTCTGTACCCAAAGGAACACAGATCACTCACTCTGCCAGAAAGACACCTGCATGTGCATGTTTTTCGCAGCGCTGACCACGATAGGAAGAACATGGAACTATCCTGGGAGCCCATCAGTGGTGGGCTGGATAAGGAGTGTTACATATACACTACAGAATACTACGTAGTCATAAAAAAAAGAACAAAAGTATGTCCTTTGCAGTAACATGGATGCATCCTGAGCAAATTGTCACAGAAACAGAAAACTGAATACCACATTTTCTCCCTAATAAGCAGGAGCCAAACAGTGTATACATATGTGCACAAGGATGGGAATAACAGACTCTGGAGCACTCCTACATGGAGGAGAAGAAGGAGGGGATGAGGGTTGCAAAACTACCCACTGGATACCATGAATACCACCTGGGTGATGGGTCTCAGTAGAAGGCCAAGCCTTACTGTCACAAAATATTCCTATGTAACAAACCTACACATGCACCCCCTGCATCTAAAAAAATTAAATAAATAAGTGTTTCCTCTTGCACAAGACTTGACAAGTTACAGCCCGTGGACCAAATCCAGCCTTCTTATTTTTGTAAATAAAGTTTTCTTGCAACACGGGCATTTCCACATTATCTATGGCTGTTTGTGTATGCTTTAGCAGCTGAGTTGAGAAAGACCATATGGCCCTCAAAGCCTAAAATATTAACTGTCTGTCCCTTTACAGAAAAAGGCTCCTGCTCTACCATATTTGCTTAGAATTTATTTATTATTCATAGTTATAAATCTGAAAGTTTTTAAAACCAATTACTAGTAAGAGCACAACTGCAATTTCCTTCTTGTCTTGCCTGAGGAGAACTTTAGATCTCGTTTGGTGGACCACTGCCCCTATCCCATAAGTGTCCATGAAGTTTGGTCATCATATGTTAACACCCAGTAGGAGCTGGGCAACACTCATTCATATCCTTTTCCTTGTGTTTAAAGATTGGGTCTGGATGCATCAAGTGGTCCAAGAGAGAACTTATTGCTGGGAGTTGGACAGATATGATCACCTTTAGGGATAGCTAGAGAGTAGCTTCTGGGCCCGAGGCTGGGGTTGCTGCTATCTCTGTGTGTCCCCAAAGGAGAACACGCCAAGCTTTATAATGGACTTTTTCAAGTAAAGGATCCGGAAACTTAAACTAATTGGCTCCTGAAGTAAGTCCATCTCTGCCCCCAAGACATAATACTTGTGCCTCACCTTTTAGAGATCCTTTTTCTAATGCAAAGGCAGTCTTTTACTTTCTACAACCACTACTGCCAAGCACCCCTCACCTCCCTTTTGCCTCCTCATATTAAGGTAAAAACCAAATAGGGCAGTAGAGGAATGAAATTCTGTTAAGGGCATATACACTTTTATACTTTGGAGGATCATTTAGATGGGGTAGACAGAAATAGGACAAATTAGGAATGGGGATGACTCATTGGGTGTAGTGTATGTTGAACCATCAGCAGCTGATTGGGAAATTCATCCAAAGTGTATAATATGTGATCTTTGGCAAGTAAACTGACAACCTGTGTAAAATGCAGGGATTGGATTATATGCTTGATAAAATTTGTGATGAAGTGGTATTAAAGGTTATTTGGTTTTGGAGTTCAAGAATACCCAAATCTAGTGATCACAGTACCTACTTTTCCACCCTCTCATTCCCAAACTGTTCACTGGAGAAGCTGCACAGAACATTAATAGCAGAGTAAAAAGAACCCCCCCACCACCATAAACACACACTACCCCCCCCCCATTATTAGGACTTAGGTCTCAGCTGGTAGTGTTACACTTTGGTGAACTGAGGTAGGATCCCTAGGGAATCTCCTTCCCACCATTATTCCCTGAAAATTCAACCCCAAATTTCAGGTTTTACCATAATCCAACCAACCATACAAGAGAGACAGGGAAGAGGAGTCAGAAGAGGAAGAAAACTTCCTTTTAAGCAGGTCCACTTAAGTTACAGGGAAGGGAGAGGCAGGAGAGTTGCCCTTTTAACACAGTGTCCTCACCCATTTGTAAATAAGAACCAATTCGTAATGAGATCAGTATCCTTCTTACCTTTATCTGTATATGACTGTCTTTCAAGTAGAAATCTGTATTCAAGGAGAATACGGTAAGCCTTGCCATTTATGTTTTTAATTTCTGTAATTTTGATTGGGATAGTGCTGAAGGTATGTGCCACATAGTCATTTACAGTTGTGTTGATGTATGCATTTAAATTATAGGCCCCATATGAGATAGGTCTGTGGTTGTGAATGTTTTGATGCATGTGCCTAGCCTACTGCCCAGCACACATCTATCTATATGGCTTTTGTATATAAAATGATTTTTTAAAATAGTTTCAAAAAAGAACATGCACTACTAACGAAAGGTCTAAAACTTTTACACTTTGTAACTAAATATTTTTAATAACCTGACTAGTGATTTTAAATACACTAGTATAAATGGAGTGGAGGAAGAAGCTGGAATTATCTGTTACAGGTCATATGTTTTTTAGTATATTAAAGTAATCCCCTACATCTGTTATCTGTTGCTGCAAAGAAACCGTCTAACAACTTTGTGACTTAAAGTAATATTAACCTGACTTACTTCTTTTCATTCTTCAGCTAAATGGCACTTTAGGGAAGCCTTCCTACATTTTTCTTGCATACTTTACAGCATTTTTAACAGTTATTAATACCTGCCTCCCCCATTAAACTGCATGTTTTACGAGGACCCTATCTGTCTAATTCATCTTATATCTGACCCTACTTTGATTCCTGTCCTAACCCCCATTTAGTACAGTACCTTGTACACAGTAGGTGCTTTATAAACAGTTGGTGAGCGTATGTGTCTGGCACGATAGTTTTCTTGAAAAGCTACAAAGATATAAAAGACTATATGTTTGGTTCTTATCATAGCAGCTGTTTTTATCTGGCTCCATTGTTCTTCAGTGTTGAGATTGTTACTTTTTGCTTTTTTGGTTTTCTTCTGCCATTCCTCTAGCTTTGCCTTTTAAAAAACCAGGTATTTCTTGTGGAGTCTATTGTCATTCTTGTATTTCTTAATTCCCCCCGCCATTACTGGTTATTTCTCATTCTCCTTTCCAAAGTGAATTTTTGTGCTTTCTTTTCCTGGATAGTTTTTACTGATATCACTCAGGAGTTGCTTATTCACTGCCGGATGTATTGTTTTTATTTTTCAAATTGCTGATTTCTGTATTGAGTTTTTGAGTTTGGCATATTATTTGGAGCATTGCACCATGAGGTCACTGCATAATTAACTATACAAGTTCAAATTTCTTTGCATTTCTTTACTTTTATACTTCTTTTTATAATATGTAAATGTTTAATAGTTGTCTCTCATATCTGCTGGGAATTGGTTCCAGGACTGCCTGCATATCTGCATCTTCGGACTCTCAGAACCCGCCCTTGGGAAAACTCTGCTCTCCATAAGCAGGTGTCATATCCTGCCAATACCATCTTTCTCTTTCTGCATTTGGTTGTAGATGCAAGACCTTCTGATATGGAGTCTAAACTATATTTATTGAAAAAAACTGCATGTAATCAGACCCATACAGTTCAAACCTATGTTGTTCAAGGGTCAACTGTATATTGTGAGTAATAATATGTCATTTTATGTGAATATATCATCAAAGCATCTGGATATCTGTTAAAACTTAGCTTTTATATGGGGAATTTTCCCAGATTTGTTTTTAGATATTTAGGACCAGATACACAGATAACCATGCATATAAAAGTTGGAGTATTTGACGAAGCTGTAAACTAGTACAGCTTCTATGGAAAACAGTGTGGTGATTCCTAAAAGATCTAAAAATTGACCTTCCATAGGACCCTGCAATCCCCCTACTGGGAATATGCCTGGAAGAACTCAAATCACTCTATAAAAAAGATACCTGCACATGTATGTTTATCTTAGCATTTTTCACAGTAGCAAGAACATGAAACCAACCGTGCTACCCATCAAAAGAGGACTGGATTTTTTAAAATGTGATACATGTACACGATGGAATATTATGCAGCCATAAAGAAGATCAAAATCATGAACTTCACAACAACCTGGATGGACTTAGAGTCTATAATACTGAGTGATGTATCACAGAAACAAAGAACTGAGTATCACATGTTCTCTCACTCATAAGTGGACTTTGAACAATTATCATAATACTGTAAGAAAAGGATTGGTAGTAGCAGGAAACTGCTGGGGGAGAAGTGGGGAAACAGGATTGGCAGTAGTGGGACTCTGCCTGGGGAAGGGAGGACATTCCTCATCAACAAGGGTACCTGCATAATCAACATTTGTATACCTGACCCTGAATTGTACCCCTCATCTTTAAAATAAAAAGATAAACCAAGCCGGGCTCGGTGGCTCAGCCTGTAATCCCGCACCTTTGGGAGGCTGAGGTGAGTGGATTGCCTGAGCCCGCAGGTTCGAGACCTGCCTGGGCAGCGAGACCTCATCTCTATAATAAATCAAAAATCAGCTGGGTGTGGTAGCGCATGCCTGTAATTCCGGCTACTCGGAAGGCTGAGGCGGAGGGATCGCCGGAGCCCAGCAGGTCGAGGCTGCGGTCACTCCAGTCTGGGTGACAGAGTGAGACTCCAACTCAAAAAAAAAAAAAAAAAAAGATAAACCAGATTGGAACAACAGCAACAAAATTTAGGCCAGTGTGATCATAGAAGAGACTTGATTTTAAGTCATGCAATTTTTTTTCCACATTTGGTTTATTTTGGATATTTATTGAAAATATATCTTTGAATATTTTAACACCCATGTATATTTATTAGATTATTAAAATTATTGTAGATAGTTATTCAATATTAAGTCATCTTAGTATTTGTTGTAGTCAGTTGATTGTTAAAAGCAAGGATCTAGGAGTCCTATATTTTCTAGTCTTTCTCTGTCATTAGCTGAAGAGAAACCCCTATGTTGCTTATCTAAAACTTGTTATATAACATGGTTATTTTGAAAATGTGAAAGGAATTTAGGCAGTGAAAGGGCTGGATATTTGTGAGTTAAGCCTTCCTCTGGATGCTGCTTCCTCTAACAAAGTTGGCATATGTATAAAGGGAATTAAAAAGTGGCAGTGTTCTTACTTTTGGCCAGTACAGCAATGGCTAATGCACATAGAGGTAGTAATGGCTTTGAGAAGAAAGCCACCCTCTCAAGGTTGCCATGGCTGTGAAACAGGGCCAAGAATCATATATTTTTATGAATCATTTGTGCTTGTTAAAAGTTTTTAGTTTGAAATAATTTCATACTTACAGAAGAGTTGCAAATACAGTACAAAGAATTCTTGTATATCTTCATCCAGATTTGCCAGATGTTTATAATTTTACATAGTTATTTCTCTATATACATATACATGCATGTTATTGTTTCTGAATAAATTGAGAGTATGTTGTAGATATGATGCACCTTTACAGTACTTCAGAGTATATATTCTAAAAACAAATTCGTGCTCTTATTCATTGTCATAGTATCTTTATCAAAATCAGAATATGCAATTTGTAATTTAACAAATATTTGTTTACTTGGGGGCAAAGTATAGGTGAAGTGAAAGCATAGGCTTGCGAAACTATTTTAAATACTTAAGGGAATTGTAGTCTTTTTAATGGGTAACAAATCAATACAGAAAATTATTCTATTTTAGAATAAGATCAACGGCATAACAAAGTAATGCAAGATGTACTCTAGAATGAAGAAGAATCTGTCGTTCCAGCCTAAGGAACCAGGGAAATACTTCTTGATTGATGCAAAGTCAACCCAAGAGAGGTAGAAGTGCACTGCTGAAGAACACTGGGAGGGAAGTCACTTGCCAAAATACATCCCCCATTTTATTTCTGCCCTTGACAGTGAAAGTTCTGAGGATGAATGTGTTACTACAGTTACTCAGTACTGAAATATCAGGAACACACAAGATAGAACACGGGTTTTGTTTCTGCGAAAGTTTATACAGTTACTTTTCCCCCCTTTTAATTAACAAATTTTAGCCTTAACATTATTGGGCTAGTAAGAAATAGACTTCCCTTCCTAAGCACTTGTTCTTAGGTTGTTTTTCATTAATATCTTCTTGATTATGAAAGACAGTAAGTAATAGAGTTGGTTAGCTGTAATTTCTTTAAAGGAATGAAAGGAATGTTTTTAAATTTTTAATTAAGTCACTGTCAATCTAGAGTTTAAGGGATAGTTACTGTTTTTATATTGTGTAGCATTTACATGCACTGTCCAGTGTTGTGTGCAAACTATTCTTGCATTTACTATAATCTGAATTTATCAGAAAAAGTTTTGCAAGATGCCATGGCATGTCATTTTCAGGTTTGCCATTTTAAGGTAAGAAAGAATGAAATAGACACACTTAGACTGATAATAATATTGTAGCAAATTTTTGAAAACTCAGTTATTAGAAATCTCTCATGAATAGTTGCATTTTTTTTAGTTTTAGAATAAGGTTTATAATGCTAAACCATTTCTATGTAGAAAATTGTAGTACTGTTAAATTAGTCTTTATTTTTTAAGTGGCTGTTTTAAGAATTTGTTTTAAATTTGTATAAATGTTTAAATGTGGATTTTTAATTTTGAGGGTTTTTTTGTTTGCTTTTTTTAAGTTCATGTATACATCTACATGATGTTTTACAATATTAATATGTTTCTTTGACTGGCAGTGGATTTTCAGACTATTAAATTACACATTTTTTTCTTTAGCAAATGGTTACTTCTTGTTTTCTGGTTTAAAAGTAAAGTAAGGAGATTTTTAGATCTTTGTCTTGGCACATTTAGTTTCCTAATTACTTTTCTTTTAAGAAATGAATGTATTTTGACAGCATACTTATAAAAGCTTTTGTTTATATGAGTTCTCCTTAGAAAACAAATTTGCCCTTTTGATTTTTTACTTCTCAGCCTGTTATTTGATATCTTTGGCTAATATATGCAAAATCCATTTTTCTGAAGTTGTTAGTGGTGGGGGCAGGAAGCCTATGGAGCTGTCACCCTGAGATTGTATACTTGCAGAAGAACACAGGAGTTTTGAGAAGAACACAGGTGTTTTGATGATAAAAGGTGTACCTGTAGTCTTCAGTCTCCTCTTATAAACTCAGTGTCCCATTGTATACGTTTTTCATGTTTCTAATTTATTTTCATAATTGTTAATAGCTTTTGTTGTAGAAATTTTCCTGCTTCTCTATGCCCTGTTCATGACAGTATGTGAAGGTCAAAGATGAGTTTGGTCTGTAAAAGTTAAAAACATAATGTTTAACTCTAGTATTTGGGCAAGTCTTTATGAACTTTTGTTCACTAACATTACACTGATCATACATTTCCGACTTAAGTATTATTATAAAAGTTTTGTCGATATAATAGTCCTGTTACCAAAAGAGGACAGTCCTCAGGCATAGTTATATAAAACCTAAAACAATGTATCTCCAAATCTTAATGTAGTTTATTTGTTATTACAAAACCAATCTAAGATACCATAATTGCTTAATCAACTCCTTTTGGTTATTTCAGTTCTATTTTTAAAAACCGTAATTGATGTGTATTCATATAAAATATTTTTACATATACTTAAGAATACACATTTCTTATTTATCCTCTAAAGTATTCCCTTAATTTCTAGTTTAGGAGTGAGGTTACTCGATAGAAAACATGATTATTGCTTTTAGAGTATTTGTAAGTGCTTTATCACTACATGTGTGTATCACTTTTACAGATACGAAGATTGAATAGTTAACATCTAGGTTGTAACATAAAAGCAACTTAATTTAGAATAAAATGGAAATTTCTATCATTTTAAATATAGTCATGGCAACATGGTGTACTGGAAAACCCTAATGCCCTAAGGAGTCGATTATATGTAACCAGCTTCTCTCCTGTACATCCAAAAGGACTGTACTTAAAATTGAGACTATTGTCACTCAAATTATATTTCACAACCTCAGTATTGCTTTCAAACTGTGTAGCCTGTTGCGCAAATGACTTAAAATCTTAAGATCACTTTAAAAAGGAGATATTATACTTACTGTGCCTTCCAGAGTGATAATATGTTTAAAGTGTCTAGCATCATAATTAGTTACCATAACTTAGTACCTTTACTGAAGTGTTGAACTGCTTTATAGAAGCCAACCTTTACTAATCCAACTACTTCATTGCTTAAATGTTCATTTTAGTGGGAAACTGTCTAATATGGGGAGTAGGAAAACAAGATTTGAAGTTACAAATTGCATGTATTAGAATTTCACTTCTGCCACTTAGCTGTGTGATACTGAGCAAATTACTTACCCTCTTTAGTTTTGGGTTTCTCAAGTATAAAATAAGGTTATCGAAGTAATAAATATTAAATGGGGTTATTGTTGAAAGTGATTAGCACATTTCCTAAAACATTTTCAGCATCAATAAATGTTAACTTTCAATAATTACTGTTAATAGTTATTTCATTAGTTATTTATTACTGTATAAGAAATTACTTCAAAAAGTGATGGCTGAAAATAATGATACATGTTTGTCTCCTCATTTCTGTGAGTCAGAGACTCAGGAGCAGATTAGCTGGGTGGTTGCGTCAAGTGGTCAGCCAGGGCTGTTGTGATCATCCGAGTGCTATTTTGAACCTAATGGGTATAAATTTTTTATTTTGCAGACTATGTCTTCGGCTGTGGTACAGTTATATGCAGCAGATCGGAACTGTATGTGGTCAAAGAAGTGCAGTGGTGTTGCTTGTCTTGTTAAGGACAATCCACAGAGATCTTATTTTTTAAGAATATTTGACATTAAGGTGAGTTTTGCTTTGCTTTCACTTTGAACTCCAGGTGATCAGGTTTTCTGCCTCAATTATAATTTAGTTTAGATTTATTTATTTATCCTGTATGTAATAGTTAAAGTGTACTTAAACTAATATTGGAATGGCAAAGCTCGGTTTTAGATATTGAAGTATACACATTGTGACCAAATGAGAGCATGTTCTAAGCCAGGACATGAATAGTTTCCTACTTTATCTTTCCACTGCTACCACACATTAAAGCTTTTTATTTAAAATTATGCCTTTGGGCTTTTTCCATGCTCTCTTTTTCTAAGGGTACTCTTTTATTCCATCTTTTCCATTATGGAGTAACTTACATAGTCCTTTCAGGGAACAACAAAAGAATATTTTGTACTGTTATTTAGCCCCGGTTTAAAGCAGTAAACAATATTTAGAAATGTATTTGCTACATAAATTTTTCTTACATCGTTTCTCCTCATAGGTATATTTAGATTTTCACAGCTTGTTTCTCTAATCACTTATTTCCAATTGTAGGTAACCATTGCTGAGCAGTCACACTTAGTCACCTTTGGTATTAAAGTTAAATATATTTCTTATAGACAGATATGGCATTCATCCATGGCTTCTTACCCATAGTTTAACCTTGATATGTTAATTAATTGTCAGTCTCTTTCTGCAGCGTGATTGATACTGCTTATACCAATATTTAATTAGCTGGCTATAAGAATTCAGAGATTGCTAATGAAGTACAGAGAAGGTATCTTTGACCCTTCTACATCTATAAAATTGAGGAAAAGAGTGAAGTATTCCTATAATATTTGATATTGCATAGTCCAATTATTGTTAATGGATCTGTGCATGTACTAGAGTACCCTACTGCTTCTATGTGACATTCATAATGTAATATTATTCTGGTTATATATTTGACCAAGTGACTGTATTTGGAAATGCTTTGCTAATAAAATTATATTTTAGCGTACTGAATTAAATTCACTTGATGTGTAGGTTTTACAAGAGACATGTTATCCAGTGTTTACTGTTTTGTTATGAAAAAATCACTGATTAAATTATTTGATCCTACTTATATATTATACATGTTACATATGTGTATATAAAAATTATTTTTGATATTAACAGTTTCCTTAATATGAGTCATCTGCTTTGTTTCATTCCTAGAGACTTTTTTGGGAGGGAGTTATTTTAATTTTTATTTTTTTCTAGGATGGGAAGCTATTGTGGGAACAAGAGCTATACAATAACTTTGTATATAACAGTCCTAGAGGATATTTTCATACCTTTGCTGGAGATGTAAGTCATATTTTTCTTTATTGTCATGTTTAATTTTTCCATTGCTTACCTTTTTCTGATTCAAATTATTTATAGAGCCCTACTGAAAGATCCAGCTCAATTTACTGTTTTTTCTTTTGTTGAAGATGAAGTATTCAATGTATTATTTGATTGACTCTGTGATAGGTAACTTCTCTAATACTCTTTTACTTTGTCGTTGTTGTTAGCATTGGAACCAATTACTTTATTGTAATGATATTTGACTTATAATGGAACTTATTTCTGACAAAAAAATCAAAATTTTATATCTTATATTTTTCTAACGTGTGGTACTTGTGAAACAGTCACTGACATGCAGTGCAGTTTCATTGATACATGTAGTTCAGTAGTAGTTTGTATGATATCTTCTACCTGGGACACCCGAGTGGTTTGCTAGATTTACAATGTCCCCTCTGAGAGAAATGCAAGGGGTTAATTTTTTGAGGAACCACTATGTAAGGCACCTTACAAATATGATAATACAGATGGTTATTTCAGTACTTCATAGATATCACATTTACAAATTGAAGGTCTGCAGCAACCCTGCATCAATTGATACAAGTCCGTCAGCTCCATTTTTTCCAACAGTGTGTGCTTAATTTCATGTGTCACATTTTGGTAATTCTTATTTCAAGCTTTTTCACTATTACTGTATTTGTTATATTGGTCTGTGATCAGTGATCTTTGATGTTACTGTTGCCTATTGTAATTTTTTTTAACTTTTAATTTTTTTTGTTTTAAAGATGCGGGGTACAATTCAGTAGTCTTTTCCTTTACCTACTTTATAATTTTTCTCATGTTATCTGATCATAAAATAATGTGTGCTAATAACGTTAACCTTTCCTTTAGAAATATACTTCTTTCATTGTTATTTTTGTGATATAAAGCTAAATTTGCATATTCTGTTGTTTGCCCTTTTTGGTGAAAATATTTCAGACTTGTCAAGTTGCCCTTAATTTTGCCAATGAAGAAGAAGCAAAAAAATTTCGAAAAGCAGTTACAGACCTGTTGGGTCGACGACAAAGGAAATCTGGTAACCTTTTTTCTTCTTTTTTTATTAATTACTTAAAATGAACCAGCAAAATACAGCTCCTAAGACAAATGTGGGCCACACTTTTTGTAAATTAGGTTATTGAAATCCAGCAATGTTCATTGCTTTACATATTGTCTACTGTTTTTGTTTTTTTTCCCCACAACACAGTTGAATAGTTAAGACAGAGACTATATAGTCCTCAAAGCCTAAAATATTTACTATATGACCCTTTACAAAAAAAGTTGGCAGTCTTTACCTTAAAAGAAATAATATTTTAATTGAGAACTAATTTTTTTCAGATTTACTTTAGAACCCTTTCCAGTAGTAACCTTTTTTGTTGATAAAATTACGTGTATACTGACTCTTAAATTTGCATTTTAATGGCATTGTTTGTAACTTAATTTTTTTTAAAGTATCCTATATTTTGTGAACAAAGGCTTTAGATAAACTTAGAGGCAAGTAAACAAAGTTGCAAACAAGATCGGTAAACATTGCTTTGTCTTTTATTTCTGTCCCTAATGTTGTATGCTATAAAACCATGAGGAACTTATTTAGTGCATGAGACAACTCTAACACATATAAAGCAACTAGAGAACAATGGATGATTTAGAGGTATAAATTAATTGGTATAGAATTACTGTTTCACAACAGTGTACTAGGCCTTTCTCTTGTAAGGTGGAAAAAGGTGATTAAGAAAGGCAGACCTCGCCAAAATCATCATCTGAAGCATTTCAGTTTTAGGAGAGATAACATGGGAGCTGAGATAGACTAAGAGACACCCTTGACACCAGCTGTGCTCTTATGCTCTTTGGAAAGTGTTTCTGTACTTCAGGGGTACATGTCATCCAAGTTTGCAGATCATTGTGTTCAGGGATGTGCTTTCCAACAGGGAATATGCCAAGAAAAAGGAACACACTGGATTTGGAAAACAGCAGTGGGAAAGCATATATTTCATTTTATACTTCTTTGTTGTTATTTTAGTAGGTTTCAAGAGGGAGGTGAGGTAAAAATGAAAATAAAGTGAGCTAAGTTGTTGCTTTACTATTGCTGTCTTGTAGTATTCTATTCATAATGAATAAATATGAATATAATTATTAGCAGCTTATTATTTTCTGATACCTCTTGGGACCAAGGGCATTTACCACTTGATTTCATGCTAGGAAAGGTTTTAATGCTGTGGTATTGTAATCTCAGCTTTAGAAATACGTCAGTGCCTGTTTGGGGGTGGGGCATGTTGTGGAGGCAGGCCAGCTCTCTGGGCTTTTTTCAGCATTTTCAATATCAAAAAGTTAAAAACAAAAAACAAAAAAAAAACCTCCTTGAAATGTAAAATAATTGATTTTGTAATTGGTAAGTGAAAGATGTCTTTCACCTGGCATGGTGGTTTATACAGAGGATAGCCTTAGGCAGGCTCCTGAGTTACCCTCTGGTGGTCCTTCATGCTGTCAACCTCTATCTCTACCTCACTTTATCTTGGATATGTGGGGTCTGACTTGTGGAGCAACAAAGAATCCTTCTGGTTTCTGTTCCTCACAATAGTTATTTCATTTCAGGAGCCATCTGTCCTGTCCTCCTTATCCTCTAGTCTAACCAGTCCCGGTTTCTCGCACTATTTCTGTGATACAGCTTATGATTTCTGAATCTACTACAGTTTGTACGTCTTTTTTTAAAATGTGTTTTTCAGATTTAAACACAGTGCTCCATGTATAGTTGCTGAGTAGTACTGTGATACTAAAACATCTCTTGATTATTTCAACACTGTTCTGCTAATACTTCTAGCAAATTCCTTATGCTTTCCTCTCTGTTCTCTTTTGTTCAACCAGACCCTCCCCCTTTTTCACAGGTATTGCTCTCAAGCAGATGCTGTCATATATCTAAGTAATTGCTTCTTAAGACTATTTTATATAACTATTTTATGGCATCAGTTATTGATGGGGTTTGTTTGTTTGTTTGTTTGTTTGTTTTTGAGAAAGCAGGATTTATTGAGAGGACAGAAAAGCTCCCAGAGTGGGAGGGTGGCCCAGGGGGTTGCCCAGTATTTTTCTTATAATTTTAGAAAACGTATTAGAAAATCTGTAGAAATCACATGTTCAAAATTCTTCAACTGCTTTTGAACTTTTTAGAAGCCAAAATATTGTTTTTTTCTAAGCAAACTTGGTATGTAAGAGTATGAATGCACTGCCTTGAAGAAAATTCTCCTAGTTTTCTCTTTCCTAATTGGCTGTAGCTTTCAGTATGTTTCTGATCAGTCCCAGTGCTCTGAATTCTCTGGCCCTTCTTATTCCATCTGTGCTTTCATTCAGTCTCATAGCCTTGAAAAGTGTCTGTATGTCAGTGACTCCCCCAGTTTTTTCTTCAGTGCTGACATCTCCCCTGGTCTTTAGCTAAGTCAGGTAGCGAAGTGGTCTTCAGACTTGACATGTCTCAGCAAGAACGTTTGACCCGTGTCCACAACCCCAGCCTACTTAGACCTGTTTCTGGTATTCTGCTCATCTTCCTTGTCTCAATAAAGGTGTGTAACTCCCCCTTATCACTCAGGCTTACCATGTCCCTTATAAATCCTATCAGTGAGACCTGTTGGCTTTGCCTTCAAAGACATGTCCTGGATCTCACTTTTTCTTGGCTCCTGCTACCATCCTCATCCAAGCCACCATGTTCGGTCATCTAGACTACCCCCATAGCTCCCTAACTGGTCTCCCTGCTGCCGGTCTAGCCCTTCTGCTATTTCCGTTCTGTATAGTAGAACACTCTTAAAAACATGGACTGGATTCTGTCGTTTGCCCTATTTAAAATCCTGTAAGAGTTCCTCCTCCCTATGATAAAACAGAATAAAGTCATACAGTTCTTAACCGTGAACTGTGGGCCCCACACGATCCAGCCCTGACTTTTCTCCTGACTTGTCTACCCTGTGCCTTTTGCCTACTCCAGTCCGTCTTCATGATGTTCTTCCGTGTTGTATCCTTCCTAGGGCCTTTGAGTGTATTGTGCCCTTCCTCACTTTATTTAGCTCTCTGCTTGAATGTCAGTTTTTCCAAGAAACCTTCCTTATTCTTCTGTACATCAATTTAGGAATAAGACAGAGTTTAAGTGAATTATTTTATGTTGATGTTGTATTATGTATGTCTAATAATATTCTTCTAATTTATTTTCAAACAGAGAAAAGACGAGACCCCCCAAATGGTAAGCTTTTTGAAAATTATTGATCAAAAGGATTTTAGAGTATGGTTTAATCCTGTGGAAACATGTACCATACATTAATACTTAATATTTAATGTCTACGATCAAATTCTGTTGTTTACTGTGTTCTTATTTTAAATTAGCGAGTGACAGATGAGAGTCAGGAAACATACTCTTTTAGCATGAAGGAAGAATATATAGGAAAGGATCACTAATACGTAGATCTTAATTCTGTATTCATAGTTGACTGAACATAATGATCTGGCTATAAACTCTTTCTTAAAAGCAGCATGTCTTGTGTAGCATTTTTGTTATGTCCTGGATTTACCTTTTTTTATTTCAAAGTATTATTTCACTTTGGTTAAGTGTTATTGTGAAGCCCCTTTCAGAATACACTGTGATAATGTGTTTAGAACTAATTGTAACTGCATATAATGCTCTGTAATTTGATAATGGACACTTGAAGTATTATGAATTCATTTTTCAAAAAATATTGAATACCGGAGAGTAGAAGCAGAATACCAAAATATAGAAGATAAGTTCTCAAACCCCTCTGGGCTTTAAAAAACCTTCCTGAATTATGTCATACGTTTTATAAGTGTCTGTGTTCTTTTCTTTGGAGAGAGAATCCATGGCTTTCATTTCATTTAAATTGGGTCCCTGACTTGATGAAGGTAAAGAACTTCCAGGAACTGTCATTGTAGTAGGGAATATAGCTTTTTCTTTTTAATAGCATCGCGAGTCCTCTTATTATGACTTAGAATGATTATTCAAGGAAAGCTTACATAATACAAAGTTCTTAATATATGACAGCCATTGATGATTGTTGGGCTTTGTTTCTTCAAGCAGATATATTACCTTCTGATTTTGTCCTTAAATTTGTTTTTCTTATACGAGAACATGAACCAAATGTTGCTGTATTAAATTTTTGGATACTTATTATTATTTTTTTTATTTTATTTTATTTTATATTTTGAGTTGGATTCTCACTCTGTCGCCCAGACGAGTGCAGAGGCATGCTCCTGGCCACTGCAACCTCAACCTGCAGGGCTCCGGCGATCCTTTTACCTCAGCCTTCCAAGTAACTGGAACTTACAGGCGCACGCTACTATGCCTAGCTAATTTTTGATTTATGGTAGAGACGAGGTCTCGCCAAGTTGCCTGAATGGCTCTTGAACCCGCGGTCTCAGGCAGTCCACTCGTCTTGGCCTCCCAAAGTGCTGGGATTACAGGCTGAGCCACCGAGCCTGGCCTTACTGTTATTTTTTTTTTTTTTTTTTTTGAGTTGGAGTCTCACTCTGTCGCCCAGACTGGAGTGCAGTGGCCGCTCCCGGCCACCGCAGCCTCGACCTGCTGCCAGCGATCCTTCCGCCTCAGCCTTCCGAGTAGCCGGAATTATAGGCGTGAGCTACCACGCCCAGCTGATTTTTTGATTTATTGTAGAGATGAGGTCTCGCTGCCCAGGCGGGTCTCGAACCCGCGGGCTCAGGCAATCCACTCACCTCAGCCTCCCAAAGGCGCGGGATTACAGGCTGAGCCACCGAGCCCGGCCTTACTGTTATTTTTTAAATAGCTAACTACGGTTAATAGTGCTTCTGTGTGCAAAGTATTATATACTTTGACTTTCTTTTTTAAACAGAAGTATTACTATTTATTTATAGGGCTGCTGGAGGAATTAAATGAGGTAATCAAAGCTTAGCATAGTGCTTAATAAATATCCTGATGAAAACGATGACAACAACAATAATAGCAGCTACTATTTAATGATCGTTTACTACCCACTGGATACCATTCAGCAACCTTCTGAAGTAGCTCCTCTTATCCTCATTTTATAGATAAGAAAACTTGAGGCACAGATAGGTGGTAACTTGCTCAAGGTCACATAGCTAGTTAAGTGGAGAAGCAAGATTTAGCCTCAAGTGCTCTGACTCTAAATCCTAGCCCCTTAACCACTAAGGTATGTCAAGATGATTTTGAAGGAGAAACTGAGACCAAGAGAGGAGAACATGCATGTCTCAAGATATGTAAGTTAGAATGTGGCAGAGGCAAAAGGAGAAGCAGCTGAGGCACAAGTCGTTCACCTGTGATCTTTTAATGGAGTGTTAGAATTTTTCCTTTATATATGCCCAGTATTTTAACCTCTTGAATTTGGTAGATTATTTTGAGTTTGGTGAGCATGTACAGTATTGAGTACCACTTTGGGGAAAAGACCCTGAGCTTTTGAAGTATAGATGTTGTACAAATCATGTAATTGAAGTTAAGGATATAAAAACAGTCGTCTCTTGGTATCCGTGGAGGATTGGTTCCAGGACCCTTCATGGATATCAGAATTCACAGATGCTCAAGTCCCTGATATAAAAAGGCATAGTCTTTACTTATAACCTATGCACATCCTCCCATACACTTTAAATCATCTCAGGATTACTTGTAACATTGCAATGTAAATGCTATGTCAGTAGTTAATTATGCTGTATTGTTTAGAGAATAATGACAAGAAAAAAGGTCTGTACATGTTCAGTACAGATGCAGCCATCCTTTTGTTTTTATTTTTAATGTGCAGTTTGTTGAATCCATGGATTCAGAATCCATGGATATGGAGACTGACTACTTTATTTTCTAAAATTGTGATGCCTCACAAATTTTATTACCCCTGCTAGGAGAGGCGCTTAGAATTAAATGTAGTTTGTTTCTCTGTGATTGCTATTGGTTTTAAGTCTTTAGTTTTATAGTTTTAATCATTTGGTGCAGTGATCTCAAACTTTTTTAATTAAATGGAAAGTTGTTTTTAAAAAAATAGTTTCTTTAAAGGACAAAATTATACACATGTACTGCCAATACTTTTATACTTTTTATTTATGAAATATGCATATATTTCATAATACATACACAGTACAGAATGGAATGAAATAAATAATTATTAATAGAAGTTTTAATCTTTTCCTCTGTAGATTGTCTTGCATTCCCCACTGCGTGGAGACACACTACCACTAGGTGGCAGTGGACACCTTAGCCATGTCAGGCAGTAGCCGCGCAGGTGCTTTGTCTTAGATCCGTATTTATATTAGTTTACCAGACCTTTTCAAATTGTAATTATTAAAAGGACACTTTATGTAGAATTTATATATATTCATAAAATGCAATTCAATACCTTCCTCACTAACTACTAATTTCTTTATTGGTCAGTCTCCATTTTTAGCTTTCGTGCTTTCCAATGATTTATTCTCAGCTTCATGACTGCTTGATATCAGAGGCCTCTCAACTATTTTACCTTGGTGAGAGCACTCTGCTTTCTGTATAGTTAGTGGGAAACTTGAGTTTGTTCTTTTAGATTTAGAACAATAGAAATGTCTAAGAATATTTTACAACTTTTCCTGTGACAGTTGTCCTTCATCAGCAGGTAATTTGTCATTGTGTTTTGTTGTTGTTGTTTTTCTGGAAAAGATGGAAAACAGCCCCCTCTATTATATATTTACTTAGTAGGTATTCTTAGGATGATTATAACTTCATAAATGGAACAGTTAAATTAAACTTTACTAGAGATAACTCTAGTACATTTCTCTGTTACTAAAGCATTCATAAACTTTGCATTATTTTAAAAAAACTCCTTGTCTTTAAATAGATTATCATTTTTTTAGTGTCACTTTTGAAACATGCTTAATTTGACTTTAGAATATCATTTTAAACTTATTTTCTAACATCTTCAAATTTTAAAGTAAATAACTATTATCCACAGAAATAACCAAGTTCTAATCTCTTGGATGTGTTGAAAATCCTTTATACCTAATTCTGAAAGTTAATAGTAAATATTTATTGAATGATGAATTGTTGGACCACAAACCAACGGAACTGAAAAACTGGTAAAGAAATAATGTTACAACGTTTGTAAAGTTAGGAGTGCCAGCCACCTTGTAGTTTGACTTTCGTGTGAAAGGTGCTATAGTCAGGAAGGAAGAAAGTGAATGGGGAGCCCGGATACCAGAGTTTAGCTTTTGCCTCTGCCACTAATTGTAGGACTTTACACAGGACACCTGCCTCTTCTTGTCCTTAGTTTTCATGAGTAAAATGAAAAATTTGGAAAAGAAACTCTACTTTTCCATCTAATACTAATTTTCTATGCACCTGTATAATCTAGATTATTCTATGTTGCTTATTTAAAGAATATTTTAATGACTATTAATGAAATTGATCTCTAATGATTCCAAAGAGATATTGTCAAGGCTTTATAAACCATGTGGCAGATGCATAACAATATATTCATACCTGATTTGGGGATAGAAGAGGGGAAGGGAAACACAGTCTGACTACAGTATTGCTAAACACAGTTATTCATTCCACATACCACTTATATTTGGTTCCTGTCCTTTTCATTCTTGAGTCTTCTTCAGAGACAGCTGAATTATTTTCTCTAGCGAGTTATAAATCAGGGTTACAGTAACTTTATTTTTCAAAAAAGAATGTATTCGCTTGGATAATTAAAATCATTAAACTTTACCCAACTCTCTGTCCATGTAGGTCATATATAGTGTAATAGATGACTTTTATATAAGCTAAAGCAGCATAAAATATTTTTGTTATTTTTTTTCCAAATATGGTTGGTTTTTGTTCTTATGTTTTACCGGCAAGTCTAGTTGTTCCCTTATAGTTGCTCCTTGAACACCTATTTCAGGAAAGGTAGTGTTAATAAAGAGAATGCCTAACTCTGATACTCCTGAGTCTGTCTTAAGTTACTTCTTAAATTGTATTGGATTTAAAGACAAAAGAGTAAATATAATTTGTAGCATCTTATTGAGGTTGGTGTTGCTGGTGCTGATTAGTAAAGATAGGTTACAAGAGCAGAGAGGACAGAAAGGGAAGAATGATAAGTAAAAATAGATCACAAGATAAGTTTAGGTATGTGGCCCCAATTCAGCCCTCTAACCCCTGCATTCTGGGTCATCTCAGTAAATCTCTTATTTTGTGCAACTACAGTAAATACTGATCTGATATCTGAACAAACTTGAACATTCAAATCTCCTAAATACTGCTTAACTAACCTTCATTTCTTGATGTAGTTATTTTCAGAATATTTCTTTACACTGAAAAGGCTTTTATGATTTTTCCTTATTATTCACTAGCTTCCATTTTTTTCGAAATATTACTTTATTTCTTGCCAATATCAGTCAACTTCCTGTGGAATTTTTAAACGGAATTATAAATAAAACCTTAGGATTCTTTACATATGTACATGTAAATAGACTTTGAATATTACGGGAAAATAGTCAAATTTTGGTGATATTATTAAAATATAAACATCTTTACAAATTATTTACTTGTTTGGTAAGGTACAAACAGCATTCATAAATTTATTTTACCTTTGTTTCATCTTTAATAGTAGATCTGGGAGAAAACAGGTACAATTTACCCATGTAGGTAAACAACTCACTGCCGCCTCTACCTCCTGAACTTTAATTAAGTGATCCTCCCACCTTAGCCTCCTGAGTTGATGGGGCTACAAACATGAATAACCATGTCCAGCTAATTTTTTAATTTTTTATTTTTTGAGTTGGAGTCTCACTCTGTCACCCAGACTGGAGTGCAGTGTCCGCCCCCGGCCACCGCAGCCTCCACCTGCTGGGCTCCGGTGATCCTTCTGCCTCAGCCTTCTGAGTGCTGGAATTACAGGCATGCGCTACCACGCCTGGCTGATTTTTTGATTTATTGTCGAGATGAAGTCTTGCTGCCCAGGCGGGTCTCAAACACGTGGGCTCAGGCAATCCACTCACCTCAGCCTCCCAAAGGCGCGGAATTACAGGCTGAGCCACCGAGCCCGGCTAAGTTAATTTTTAATTTTTTATAGAGATGATGTCTCACTGTGTTGTCTAGGCTGGTCTTGAACTCCTGGGCTCAAGCATCTCAGTCTCCCAAAGTGCCGCTGGGATTACAGGTGTGAGCCACTGTGTCAAGCCTCTTTCAGATAACTTTAATAAGTAGGATACACTAGTGGTTTAGGGCATAATTAGAGAATTATAGTCATTGGCATTTAATTATCACCTACTCTGCATTGGCCTATAATTTCTTGAGATTTCTATTGGCCACTTAATGATTGTGTTGGGGGTCCCCAAGACCATCCACATGATTGAAGATTTTCCAGAAGGATTCAATATGTAGTTATGAAGGGGACCAAAAAAAACCCCAGAATTTATTTATAAAAAATTGTGTATTCTTACGTGTTTAAAGTTCATTCACCTTGCAAGTACTCTCCATTTCATACAATACACCTGTCGAGGCACTTTTCACTTTTCCACTGCTCAGAAACAGTGTTTGAACTTGTCTATTTTGATGCCTTTTCTTATTTCTGCCTTTTTTTTGTTTCACCTCTTCCACATCAGCAAAATGTTTCCCTTTGAGGGTTTTTTAAATTGGGGAAACCAAAAAAAAAAGTTACCTTAAGGCAAGATTGGGTGATTAGAGAGGGTGGGGTATGGGAGTCATGCCATTTTTTGGTAAAAAACTGCTGAATACTCAGTGTATTGTGGGCAGGTGCACTCTTAATTCACCCACCATTAAATGGACAAACGCGTTGAAAGAATCTCCAAAACAAGCCGGACTCAGCGGCTCAGCCTGTAATCCTGTGCCTTGGGAGGCTAAGGTGAGTGGATCGCCTGAGCCCGCAGATTCGAGACCCGCCTGGGCAACTTCGCGAGACCTCATCTCTACAATAAATCAAAAAAAATGAGCCGGGCGTGGTAGCGCACGCCTGTAGTTCCAGCTACTTGGAAGGAAGGATCGCCGGAGCCCAGCAGGTAGAGGCTGCGGTGGCCGGAAGCGGCCACTGCACTCCAGTCTGGGCAATATAGTGAGACTCCAACTCAAAAAAAAGAATCTCCAAAACAAAATTCATTAAAGCCAAATGCAGCCTCTCACAGCAATGCTAGCTGGTATACTGCTGATGGGTTTCCTAGCAGGCAAAGCCAAGACTACAAGGGACCTACCTTCCAAAAGATAATTCTGGGTTTTTTTGGTGAAGGGAGGATCCTTCCTCATATGCTTATCCCAAATATTTTAGTGAGAAGACAAATACAAGACAAAATCAGCAAAGGAAAAGACAGTTGGAATGAAGATCATAGGAAACCCCAGAAGATTCCAAGAGTTCTCCCAGTAGTTACAGAGGATGTGTTTAATTCCTCCAGTATTGAAATATGATGGCATGTGAAATGTTGTCGAAAGAGAAAGGTCATTTGAGACCTGGTGCCCAGGGTTTTTGATGGGGGCTAGTAAGTGCATAGTGAGATTCCAGACTCCCAGAAGGAAAGCTGGAGGTCAGCATAAACCGCATTGTTAGCACAAATAGTTTAGACTCAGTGAGCCCATGTTGTCAGAGAATGGTGGGAACCATCTTAAAATCCCAGTTCCCAGTAGCGACAGCCCGCCTTACAAGTGAGCCTTTCTAAGGAGAGCTATTTCCAGCCTGCTGTGTTCACTCTTTCTACACAGTGGTGATAGTATTTTATGCAACATTGTGAAAGTTGTAATAATGTAATCACCTCACATGAACCTGGTCTGATAGGTTATATCAGTTTTTATCATATATTAAAATACGATCACTAAAGTACATTTGTCGCTCTTTGGTGAAATTTGTAAGAAACTTTTAAGTTGAATACTTAGAATTCAGACTTTCTTGCTTTTAAGATTTTTTTTTTTACTTATAAGTTTGGTGCTACATTTAGTCATTCCTGAAGATGCTATGAGTAATATCTGAAGGTGCCTGTGATATTTTTAGTATTAAATTTTGCATAGATGAGTGTTTTAAGAATTTCTCATTTTAAGTTTTTGAATTCTATACTTATGGGGAAAATACTACTGGACTTAAAATGGCAGTTTTGGAAAAATGGTAGAAATAAGTTTATAAGTACTTTTTTCTCGTGGACTAATAAAGTTGAAGTAGAGTGCTAAGTTAGACTGTTAAGTTTTAAAATGAATAGGTACTTATTTTACTTTATTTGTCTTTGTTGTTATGAGATACATTTCATATTACCAGTGAGTAATGTGTGTTGGGTATAAGGATATTAAGTCAAAATTTAAGACATCAGCCAATTAAATTTAAATTCTAGTTGTCAGTTGATATTCTTTATGAGATTTAATATTATAAAAATACAGATTGGCTTTGAAATAATGTATCTATGCTAATTTGTTTAAAAACTTAGAAATTAGGCAGTTAATTAAAAAAATTAACATGCAGGTTTAAATTAAAATTAAATAATTTATAATGAAGTGATTGTACTTCAGAAAGAGACATGTAATTATAAATGATTATTGTATATGTTTATCCTAAGTTATATCCCTTTATTTGCAGGCCCTACTCTACCCATGGCTACAGTTGACATAAAAAATCCAGAAATCACAACAAATAGATTTTATAGTTCACAAGTTAACAACATCTCTCATACCAAAGAAAAGAAGAAAGGAAAAGCTAAAAAGAAGAGATTAACCAAGGCAGATATTGGAACGCCAAGCAACTTCCAGTAAGACATATCTTTTGTTGTTCTTATCTTCACTTTCTATTTATTCTTTGCTGCTTTTGATTTTTAACTTGGTAAAAAAAAAATTGTTTTCTTTTTGGGAGGAAGCTTAACTTTCATCACTTGGATACCTTTTTAGCTATGGACTTTGTTGGAGGCTTTTTCCCCCCTCTCTTTTTTTTTTTTTTGTAAAGCAGTTACTCAATAGATGTTTTTGAAAAAGAAAAATTAGAGTTGTTACAACTTATTGTTGGACACAGACATGTTTTCTCACTTTGCTGTTTAAATAGTATTTGGGAAATTGCCTAAAGGTACTGCCTAGAGGCAGTAAAAGCTTTAGGTTTATGTAACAAATTTCAAACATTTTTATATACATTATTTTATTAGCTCATTGTACAAAAATGTTAAGATTCAATTAGTAGCAGAGTCAGGGCTAGAATCTTGTTCTCCTTATACGTAGCTTTTCTCACAATATGGTTATGTATATGGGAACTGTTAGTTCAAACAAAAAATTTAAAGTCAAATATAGATTGGATTTCATATGCGGTGTGTTTTTGATGCTTCATATGTGTTTTGTTTTTTGTATATTTTTTCTATTTTTTATTTCAGGCACATTGGACATGTTGGCTGGGATCCGAATACGGGCTTTGATGTAAGTGTGTTTTCAGTCCATGTATGTTTTAACTCTAGTAGGTGGTAATGTTCTGGCCTGTCTTTAGATTTTTATTTTTCTGTTTCATTTTTGTGGATCCTAGTGCTATTTGAATGTGATTGTTGTATGTTTGTATACCACTGAGATCTGAAGCCATAGTATTGTTCTATCATTCAAGGCTATGTCTCTAAAGTCAAAGTGTTTTTGATCTTTGCTGTATGTACTATATAAGTAAAAGCCTTGTGCTATGAAAGCTAAGAGGAAAAAAATCATTTCTGCTTAGTGGTAATTTCAGGAGAATATTTATCAAATTACTGGAAAATAGTATAATTGCATTTTAAATATTCAGTTGTTGAATTATGTAGACCTTTTCATTCTCTTATTCTTTTTGACAATTTCACCTTTCATTATCTTATAGCACTGTGAGTAAGGTAGGTGAAACTGCTGATAAAAGTTAATCAAGGTTTGGATACACTATTTTGAAGAGAAAGCTTATTTGTAATTAGGAAAAAATCTTTTTGGTGAGCCAGTGGCTCACGCCTGTAATCCCAGCACTTTGGGAGGCTGAGGCAAGAGAATTGCCTGAGTTCAGGGGTTCAAGACCAGCCTGGGCAACTTGGCAAGACCTCTTCTCTACAATAAATCAAAAAAATTAGCTGGGTATGGTGGCGTGTGTCTGTAGTTCCAGCTACTTGGAAGGCTGAGGTAGAAGAATCACCTGAGCCTACAGGTCAAGGCTGCGTTGGCCATGAGCATGCCACTGCACTCCAGCCTGGACGACAGAGTGAGAATGACTCAAAAAAAAAATCTTTTCAGTTATTTTGTTATAGCTACAGTGTGAATTCCTCAAGCACATATTAGTATGCCTTTGTGTTAGGCATTATACAAGGTGCTTGGGGTTACAGGAAGATCCTTGCCCCAAATTTACTTTTTTTGTGTTTATTTGTAACTATTCATAAATTTATTTAGGACAAGGTGGAATAAATGTCTGAATCGTGACTAGGTTATCAGAAATCTAAATGAGATGCCCCCTTTTTGAAGTCAGAGAACAACAAAGAAATACAATAAAATAGAAAATTATTATTTTTTTCTTACCTATTTAGTGTTTATATAAGCATGTTTAATTAGCATATTAATAATGAAACCATGTTAAAAGTCTGTAAACATAAAATAATTTCATGACATGGATGAGAATTAAATTGTATCATGTTTATTTTTTTAAAAATTGGATAGATTTTTATGTTAGCAGTTGTTTTATCTGTTGTAGCTGAATAATTTGGATCCAGAATTGAAGAATCTTTTTGATATGTGTGGAATCTCAGAGGCACAACTTAAAGACAGAGAAACATCAAAAGTTATATATGACTTTATTGAAAAAACAGGAGGTGTTGAAGCTGTTAAAAATGAACTACGAAGGCAAGGTAACTTTTGTTTATATTTATGCAGTCTGTTTTTTTCTTTTGAATCTTTTGAAGTCAGAATGATGGAAGACAGCTACATTTGTTCATGTGAACCTCTCCTTGAGCAGACTGTTTGAATTTATGGACAACTAATCTGACCCATCATACTATGTCTTACATTATTTTGGCATTACTAAAACAAATTGACACCGTTTTGTTTATTATTTTAGAAGTCTTATATTAAATTCATGAAAATTCATGCAAAAACTTCCAGCTGTTCTATTTTAGAATAAAAAAATTATAGTTAGCTAAATGTTTTACTTAATTCATCCTAGAAACTGCCACTAAAGTTACCTTAATAATAATTCAGAAGTAGTAATTTAAATATAATCATTCTTTAATCAGTAATGTAAACGTTTTCAGAATACAAATAATGTAAATATATTAATTTTGAATACAAACTACCTTTCTTATATAAAGCATAACATTTTCTTTTGGTACCTGAGTGTAAATTTGTAGCCTTTTAAGATCTGATGTTTCCTTTGAAGCACCTTGTGTTTTCATTGTGTAAAACAATTTACTTGCACATGAAATAACTACGTTTCCCAATATGACAGTCATCTCTTTGCCACCTTATTCAAGGCTGTTTTCTTTGCTTCTTCCCAGTTTTTATGTAACTCATAATAGTGTAGCAATGCAAAAGCTTCAGGTAATGCATTCCTGTTATTTATTTATTATTATTATTGCTACTTATTACATTCTAAGAATTTAACAGTCACTTTAGATATTTGGCTTACTTGTGGCTAGTTCCACTGAACTAGCATGAGGCTTATTTATCTTACAAATAAATTACAATTCCAAATTCTATGGGGTTTTTTTGTTTGTTTGTTTAAAGTACATCTTGGGCACAGCACTATCGTTTTTAAAAATGCTTCCATATAGTTACTGTTAGCATCAGAGGATAGAAGGGCTTAAGAGCTCTACTGTGTTCCTTGACATTCTTTTTCTCCACTTTTACCATCTACCTACATGTTATACTACCAGATAATATCAGGGCCTCTCAGCTCTCTGAATTTATAAGTTTATAAATTACTCTTGACATTATTGGACCATCTGTACTGCTGCCAGGTTGCCTAAATACCTATAACTATTGAGTTGATCATCTTAACTTGATTTGGCTTGTTTTTTAAACTTTATTATTACTGCTTTTTATTTTACTTACTTTTAAGATGCTAAATTAGGCAAGGTCTTTCCTTAATTGAACCTACCTAAAACAGAAAAAAAAAAAAAAAAAAAACACATGCATTTAAAAACATGCTAGCCGGGCTCGGTGGCTCAGCCTGTAATCCCGCGCCTTTGGGAGGCTGAGGTGAGTGGATTGCCTGAGCCCGCGGGTTCGAGACCCGCCTGGGCAGCGAGACCTCATCTCTACAATAAATCAAAAATACAGCCGGGGCGTGGTAGCGCATGCCTGTAATTCCGGCTACTCGGAAGGCTGAGGCGGAAGGATCGCCGGAGCCCAGCAGGTCGAGGTTGCGGTGGCCGGAAGCGGCCACTGCACTCCAGTCTGGGTGACAGAGTGAGACTCCAACTCGAAAAAAAAAAATAAATAAATAAAATAAATAATAAAATAAAATAAAAACATGCTTTGGGAACAAAGTATAAAATCTGAAAAAAAAATCATATGAAACCTTTTAGACACCAAAAAATAATCATCAATAATCAAAAATAAAACATTACTTTAAGGAAGAGTAAAAAGGCAAATTAACAATTTATTTCTAGGCAGAGAATATTTATATAATGTAAATATTCAGACTTTAAAAAACAAAGGAGAATTTAATGAAGTTGTCTTCAAATATGCTTTGTAAAATCTACTGAATTAAATCTCTTGATACTTTATGTAACTGTGTAATCAGCTTTATAAAAAAGCAATAGACTTGTGATTTACAACATACTTGTGTGCGCAGTTGTTTAAAGCCCATTAACTCGTAATAATCTCTTCTGTAGGTTCACCACAATGGAGTGGTATGTATGTGGGACGTTATTTGACCCAGTGCTCTAAATTATGCATGTTTGATGTGTTGATTTTCAAAGGAGCTAGAGCTCATATATCCTGCTTCCAAGTCTAACTTCCACTGAGACTTACTGCCCTGCATTCAAACTAATGTTTTGGGCACACAGATGCTAAAATTAAAGTCTGTATGCATCAGAGCTTATACTTTGTCTGTGATTGAGATAATTTCATTAAAATTCTGTGGATTTTTAAAAGAACACTTCTTGCCCACATTACTAATTGTACTTGCCATGTTTAGTGATTGCTTTTCACATGACATTTTTCAGTAACCGGTATAAAATATATTTACATTTTACATTAATTTGAGTCAAAGAAGGGGAGCTCAACATAAATAAACACACAAGTGCCTACTCAGGGAGTTGTCAGTATTTCCATAAATTTAAATTTGTGCTAAATAAAATTTTCTATTTGTTTTATCTTGATGAGAATACATGAAAACAGTGCTTTAATGTCTCTTGAATTTTATAATATACATTTCTTTAAGTTATTTTATAGTTTCTACTTATAATTCCTGTAAATATCTAGAGCGTTATCTACAAATATTGATGTGAAATAATACTTAATTATTTTAAAGTATATCAGCCTTCCCTTATAGAGTGCCATCAAGACAAGAGTTTTTTCTGTAAGCGCCAGTCTTTCTTCCTTTTAACTAAGTTTTTACAATAAGAGCATTTTTTATTTGTTGTAGCTTTTGTTTTATGCTTTTCACTTTATTTTTTTATCTAAAAAAATACCATTGTCATTCTGATTTTGATGTTTGTGGTGACTCTTAAGAGTTTTGAAAATCTGGAGACTGTCAGAGTTTCTTATAGTTGTGTGCGGAGTCTGTGTAGCAGATATTTTTGTGCACGTAAGCCTAATGAACATGGTACCATCTGTCCTTTTCTCTCCTGTTTTAAATCTTTCACATTTTTACCTTGGGATATAGCATGTCTTTTGCATGCTTTCCTTTTAATGTAGACATAAGGCAGACTTTCATAAAAAGTGAAAGTTGATACTAGATGTTTTCTTTAAGAAAATATCACTTTTCAAGATAATAGAAATGTTGGACTTGTTCTATGCTCAAATTGAATGCAACTGATACATTATTCACTATAAATCAAGGCTCTTTCCTTGAGCAAAAATTTAGTGTCTGTTTGCAAGAGTGTGAGCAGGATCCCAAATTATTTTAGTAAATGTACTTACTGCAAGTTAAAAAAACTTTAATCATTGTATATATATAACATGTTATATAAAAGATTATGAATCTAAATTTTTTTGTGAAATCATGAGAAATGATTGTTATTTAATAACCTTACATAATAGAATAGCTGGGTTTTTTCCTTTTGAATAACAGATGACCAAATCATAAAAATGACAGTCTAGACAAATATCATTGCTGTTTGAAATATAAAACTAAAACTGATTAAAATGAAATTTTGTATATGCTTGAAGGGTTTGCTGCACTGTCTATTTAGGGAATATACATACTACATATATATCATATCCTCTCTTTTTTACTCTTTGATTGCAAAATATGTTAGAAAAGGACAGTGCTTTTAGTCTTAAGTCTCCTTGCTTTGGGTCCAGTTATAAAAGTAGATGAACCTTAGCTGCAACACCCAGACCTCCACTATACCCTGTAAGTCATATGTGCATCTGACTGTGATGGCTTGTATCCAAGTAGGATATGGATTCTGCTTTCAGTTATATGAGGGAAGACCCCCAAAACAACAGAATTTAATTATAAAAAGTTACGTATTTTTACATGTTTAAACTTCAGTCACCTTCAAAGTACTCTTTGTTTGATGCAGTACACCTATCAAGATGCTTTTTCCACTGCTGGGAACAGTTTTTGAACTTGTGATGTTGACGTTTTTTAGTGCTTTTGCCATTTTTTGTTTTCACCTCTTTCATATTGGCAAAACATTTCCCTTTGAGGACTTTTTAAAATCAGGGAACAAAAAACATCACTGGGGTGAGACAGGGTGAGTAGTGAGGCTGGGGCAACAGGCACGGGGGTCATGCCATTTTTGGTCAAAAACTGTTGAACATGCAGTGCTGTATGGGCAGGTGTGCTTGTAAATCACCCATCATGAGATGGAAAATGCATTGAAAGAATCTCCAAAAAAATTGTATTGAAGCCAAAGGCAGCTCTTCACAACAACACGAGCTGTTACATTGTTGCTGATGGGTTCCTAGAACACTTACCTAGCAAAGGAAGTCTATATACTACAAAGGGCCCACCCTTTAAAAGATAATTCCAGGTTTTTGGGGGGTCCCCCCTCGTATATTATTTTCAGCTTGAAAAATTTGTATGCCAGGAGACAGTATCCATTGGTCTTTCTGCATGTTTCATCCAGTGGAGAAATAATGAAGTATCTTGTTATGCAAACTTATGTACAGCTGTTGGTAAAAGCATATAATAAGGATACATTTTAATACTTTAAGGTTTTAGTCATATTCCCCAGTATAATGTTGCTGTACTTTGAATTTGTTTTCCTGCTTTATATTTCCACATACGTAGAATAAGAATGCAAATATCTTTACTACCAGAATAATTATAATTTCACTAATAATTTTAATTTTGCAGTTTATAGAAATTCTCAGTTAATTTGTTAATAATCAATTCATATCTCTTGAATAAGTAACTGAGCATTTCAATTGCACAACCAGCTTCCCATAAAGCCACTACTAGAATTGCAGGATATCTTTTAGAAATATAGGGCATAGCCGGGCTCGGTGGCTCAGCCTGTAATCCCCGCGCCTTTGGGAGACTGAGGTGAGTGGATTGCCTGAGCCCGCGGGTTCGAGACCTGCCTGGGCAGCAAGACCTCATCTCTACAATAAATCAAAAAATCAGCCGGGCGTGGTAGCGCATGCCTGTAATTCCAGCTACTCGGAAGGCTGAGGCGGAAGGATCGCTGAAGCCCAGCAGGTCAAGGCTCCTGTGGTTGGGAGTGGCCACTGCACTCCAGTCTGGGCAACTGAGTGAGACTCCAACTCAAAAAAAAAAAAAAAGAAATATAGGGCATTATGCTGTAAAACAAAAGCATAAATGTAAATTAGATGACAAAGTCTTCCATTTCAAAAGAAAATTATATTTAGTTTTTTGCTCAGATTAATGTGAATAAATTCCAGTAGGTTATACCACACTAATATATAATTCTGAATGTGACTTGATTTTATTTAAAAAAAAAAAACTAAGTGCACTTGTTTATTTAAAGAGAGAAAATAGTCATTAATTTTTGTTAAAATGGAGAATAATGCTTATTAACCAAAATGTTTAATATTATTGTTATATTTTTGTTATTACAATATAAAGTAAAAAAGTGTTTACTCCCTTTACCTTCAGAACTGTTACTAAATCCTCAGTGTTTCAGCTCATATTTTTCTAGAAACAATAGGAAGGTAATGTTCAAGTTGAGAATTCCCTAATAAAACTGTACGATATCATCTGTGCTCAGATTACGTTTGTAAGATAAAATGCAAAGGTGGGGCCCTTTTTTCTTGGTATTATTTTTTTATACATGTTAATACAAATCGCTTTTCAATGTGATGTTTGTGGTGGGGAAAGAAGCATGCTGCTTTTTTTTCTGTTTTCATTTCAGCACCACCACCTCCACCACCATCAAGGGGAGGGCCGCCTCCTCCCCCACCTCCTCCACACAGCTCAGGCCCTCCCCCTCCTCCTGCTAGGGGGAGAGGCGCTCCTCCCCCACCGCCTTCAAGAGCTCCCACAGCTGCACCTCCACCCCCGCCTCCTTCCAGGCCCGGTGTAGGAGTCCCCCCACCGCCCCCTAACAGGATGTACCCTCCTCCACCTCCAACCCTACCCTCCTCAGCACCTGCAGGGCCTCCACCACCACCTCCACCCCTGTCGGTGACAGGGGTGACAGGGTCAGTGGCACCACCCCCACCGCCTCCACCTCCGCCACCACCTGGGCCCCCACCTCCCCCTGGCCTCCCTTCTGATGGGGACCATCAAGTTCCAATTCCTGCAGGAAACAAAGCAGCTCTTTTGGATCAAATTAGAGAGGGTGCTCAGCTAAAAAAAGTGGAACAGAACAGTCGACCAGTGTCCTGCTCTGGACGGGATGCACTTTTAGACCAGATACGACAGGGTATTCAACTAAAATCTGTAAGTAATCTGTTGTTTTCATTTCAGATCATCTATCATAATGGAATTTTAAAGTTTATTATAAGACATTTTTGAAAAGCTTATTATTTTGCTTTTTTCTCTTATTATTTAGTTTTTTATCCTGATTTAATAAAAATATACATACAATAAAGTATGCACATTTTTAGTTCCATTTGATAAATCTCTGTAGCTGTATAACTCATACTTATGTATCCAGCTGTAGAACATTTCTGTCACCCAAGAAGTTTCCCTCATGCTTCTTCTCAGTTTTCCAAAAACCATCACTGATGTATTATCATGGGTTAGTTTTGCCCATTCTAGAACTTCTTATAAATGGAATCTTACAGCATGTTTGCAAACCATTATTCTAGGCTTTACTTTTAAATAAAAGGTAATTTAAAGAAAAATTATTATTCAACTATGGGAAATTAAAAATAGTCCTACTTGAAACAAATTGCAGTCATCTTGGTAAATTCAAACTAGCAACTTTATGAAAACTAAATCCTATTCTAAAGTTTCCATAGTCTAAAGTGTAGATTTGTAGATAGATACTGATAACAGAATTGAAAGCATTCTATTGGAATTTGTGACAGTAAAGGCAGATAATCATCTTAATTGAATGAGGTAATCATTGATCTTCTAGAGATCAGCAAACTTTTTTCTGTAAGGAATCAGATAGGAAAATTTTAGGCTTACAGACCCTGTGATCTCTTTTCATGACCACTCAACTCTGCTGTGTACCATGGAAGCAGTCAGACAATACATAAGTGAATGGGCACATTGTATTCTATAAAACTTTATTTTTGGACACTGAAATTTCAATTTCATATAATTTTCACATGTTAGAAATAGCGTTTTGATTTTCTTTCAACCACTTAAAAATGTAAAAACCGTTGTTAGCTTTAGGTTATTAAAAAAAATGGGGAGAGTGGGAGTCAGGACAGGGCTAAATTTCTCTGGACTCCAGGCTGTTTACTTCTAGGGTGGAGGCTGGCTGACATTTACATGCTTTCTTCTAAGCCTTTATACATAACATGCTCGCCAGGACTTGAGGCAGGTAGTGGATAGTGGTTTCTTCTATGAAGTGCATGGATATGACAGACATTTTAGTTGAAAATTATTTTGCAGCATAGGAAATTTAAGGTTAATTTCTGGATCTCAGAAGCTTTGGCCCAGGAAGTGTTGGATTGGAAACGCTATCCCATTGAATGAAAACATTTAAACATTAGCATAGCATAGATGTAAGAGCCCTCTGACCTTTAAAGTATATCTAGCTCTTTCTTTGTATGTATTCAGGGTGACACTGAGATCATCTCTGCTCCCTTCTCCCGTTTAGTTCAGACTGAAGATTTCTCAGGAGCAGTTGAAGAACTTTAAGGAATAGTCAGTGGGTGTATTAATGTCAGAATGACTATAGCCCAAGCGAATAACAGGGTCATTGACTTTGCCTTCCATCTTGAAATCCCTACCAGTCCTATGTCACTCTCATTCCCATATCCCACGGCTAACCTACCTCTTTTTTATTTTCCTTTTTTTATTTCCTTTTCACACCAACTTTTGTTTCTCTCATGTAGTTATCAGAAGGTGGTTTTTATTTTTAATGAATAAAGTTGTATCCTCTTAAGAAGTTGATGAGTCAGATTTTTCTATTTACTGCTTTCGTCACTTTCTCCCATCCCAACCCTTCTCCTTCCAAAAACAATAACACGTCAACTGACCACTAGATTTATCTCAAAAGAAGTCTTCATTTTAAGTGTGGGATAGCAGGCCATTTTTATTCTAAATAATCACTTTCCTTTTGATTGCCTTTAATGTAATCATAATAGAGTTCATAATCAGTAAATCATTGGCATGTTATACATGTGTACTGAGTTAGTAATTTTACTTTATTTTTTTAATAACCATTCTGTGCTTGAAATTTTTCTAGCTGTGTTTCTTTAAAATGTTTGCATAAATTATCACTTTATTCTGTGATGAGTATGACTAATATAAAATCACAGATTGACTTTAAAGAGCTAGCAGAGGTGTATAGGTGATCACATGTATTTTGAATTCCATGTAGCACCTTTGAATTCCTCAGTAGCACCTTGTCCAAGTGAGTATTTCAGAAAATATGCATGATATCTTTGTTGCGCTTCTGCTTTGTGCTTTCTGCTTTGTATTATCAGATTGCTTGAGGTTGTCTAAATGTTGTCATACTTCTCAGGGAACCTCATGCAGAAATACAAAGCTCTGAAACTATTTTCTTTTGTGGTATTTCAGTATAGGTAATAGTTAATATGTAATCTTTTAAAAGGTTTTTAGTCCAGAATGAGCAGTATGTCATAATAAAATTATTCTTTCTTTGGGAAATGATTAAGAATTTTAAATAAATTTTAAATAAATATGTATATATTTTAAAGCCTAAGCACAATTAAGCTGTGTCATCTTTAATCATACCTTCACATGGATAATGTAAGCCGGAGACAAAATTAGTACAATGAATGTGTAAAAGTGTTCGTTTTGATCAAAGCTACAAGCAGGGATAATTCTATATGAACTGCCCTTCTGAGAAATTCAATCTTAATAAAAATCTTTGATTCTTTTTTTTTTTCCTGGATGCAGTTTGGAACAGGTGGAAGCACTTCAGTTAAGGATAGGTAGTTGTCTTTTGAAGTATAGTTTGAAAACTTCTCAACTGATATCTTTAAAGAGAAGTTATGTACTATGAGAAGGGAGGTTTATTTTGAAAGTATAACATATAAAATGATGAAGCTGAATATTTTTAGGTAAACGTTAAGTGTCCATAGTTGCTCTTTGATATCTTAAGTGTTCTTCCTACGTAACAACTCTGGAATCTAAGTATTACCCTCTATTTATAAAATGAGGTCCCCTTAGTGTTGATCATCTATTGTAAGACTTTATGTGCTGGAGTGAACAGAAGTAACCCAGATAACTGCAAGGGCAAATATTATTCAGGAAAGGGTTTAAATGTTATCTAAATATAAGCATCGATTTGGAAATGTATTGATGGCTTATGCATTAAGACAGAGAGGAAATATTTCTTGAATAATTCTTTTAAGGCAGTACTTTGTTTCTTAATTTAGTTAATCCTGTGCTCGGCTTACTACTTTGTTTTCTTTTCTTCTTTTAAGATAAGAAGTGATTCTAAAAAAGTAACATTTTCTGGAGACAAAACTCTTTGCTAAGGACTTATTACTTAGTTTTGCTGCCTTTCTTTTTTGAGGTGTCTGATGGCCAAGAGTCCACACCACCGACCCCTGCACCCACTTCAGGAATTGTGGGTGCACTAATGGAGGTGATGCAGAAAAGGAGCAAAGCCATTCATTCTTCAGGTACTTTTCCAGCTTGTGTGTGTATTGATTTGTTGAATAAATTTGAATGTTTAAAGTTTTGTTATTATTTTTTTATGACTGTCTTCACTAGCTTTCACTAGCTTTCTCCCTGCCAGTTGAATAACTTATTACTATGGGTTCTAGGATATATTTTTTAAAGTTTTGCCTCTGTGACTAATTTATCTATAACTTAATGGAAGTCAGAACACCACAACCATAATCATAAGTTGAAAGAATAACTTTGGAATCGGGCAGTTTTGTTTCTTACATCAGGAAATACTAATAGACACACTAGCAAACAACTTCTAAACCAGGCTTGAGATTTTTGGATCCCATTCCTCTGACATTCTCATGCATAAGAAATTCAGATTTCCCTGATCTGTGAGAATTAGACTGAGAATTTAGGTAATTTCACTGTTTTACAAGCCTTTATTGTCATTTTCTAAAAGATTTATTTGAATGAACCAGGACCTATTCTAAGGTTATTATTAAACATACGCATATTGCCATGTAAATGAATATTGCTTCTAAAAAAGGACAAGAATATGATTTTGCTGATTAGAGTGGTTGAGATTAGCTAAAGAGCTTCTCCAGCATGATGTACTAGAATCAGATCTTTGTTCTTAGTAGATCTCTATGAACCTCAATTTCTTATTTGTTACATAGAGAGAGAAATTACATGATTGATGTGAGAATTAAGTAAAATAGTATGAAACTAACCAGCAGATTGCCTAGCACATGGTATGTGCTCAATAAATGTTATTTTCTTTTTTTCTCTGTAAGGATGTGAATGTCTAAGATCCTGGAATGATATTTGTTTTTCTTAATTAAATAGGCATATTTGTTCCTATGCTGCATTAAAAAGATAGAGTAGCCTAATTCATACCATAAATATTTATTGCGGAATGATAATAAAATTTTTGCAAAAATCCCTGCTTTATGGAGCATGCATTCTGTCTAATGAGAGACAGAGACAAGCAATGAACAAAGTAAATTAGAAAAACATACAGTGCTTTAAATGGTGACATGTACTGAGGACAAGAGTTCAGCAGAAAAGGAAGATAAAGAATTATAGACTCTGTAATCCCAGCACTTTGGGAGGCCGCGGCAAGAGGATTGCCTGAGCCCAGGAGTTCGAGACCAGCCTGGGCAACTGGGTGAGGCCTCATCTTTACAATAAATCACACACACAAAAAAACTCTCTGGGCCTGGTTGCATGCTCCTGTAGTTCCAGCAACTTGGAAGGCTGAGGGGGAAGGATCGCCTGAGCCCATCAGTGAGCGTGCCACTGCACTCCAACCTGGGCAACAAGAATAAGACTCCAACTCAAAAAAAAAGAGTTACAGACTATGGGTGGGAGGGTCATCTTGAAATGGAATGATGAGGCCTAGCTGAAGTGACATTTGAGAAAAGACCAGTAGTTCAGGAAGTGAACCACGTAGAAAACTGGGGACAATGTATCAGATGGAAAGAACAGCAGATGCATAGTCTTTGTGGTTGAGAAGGTTGAGAAACAGTGAGGAGGCAGTGAGGTGATCTGTGTGACTGGAGGGAGAGAGGGAGGGGAAAAGTAGTAAGGAATGAAGCACAAGAGGAAGTAGAGGATGGAGATGGCAGCAAGCCAGGTGCTTTCCTTCTGAGAGTGATGGGAAGTCATTGGCAAGTTTTTAGCAGAGGGGCAGTGGTGATCCAAGCAAGGGGATGGAGGCTGAACCAGGTTTATAGCACCAGTGAGAAGTGGTAACCAAGTTACATTTTAAATGTGGAGGTCACAAGGTTTGCTGATGGATTAGACTTGCAAGTTGAAAGAGAGGATTGGAGCATGACTCCAAGGCTTTTGATCTGAACAACTGAATGGGCGGAGTTTTCTTGACAGAAAAGGGAAAGATTTAGAAAGAACAAGTTTGAGAGGAAAGATGAGGAGTTTGGTTTTATACATATTAAATTTGAGTTACCTATTAAAAATTCAAATATAGAAGTTGAGTAGGCATTTGGTTTTGAGTCTGAAATTCACAGGAGAGATCTGAACTGTGTTTAATACACGTTTGCATGCCAATAAGATAAAGACACATGGTACTTAAAGTTTTGGAAGTGTATGAAATGAGCAAAGAAGGGGATATGGAGAGAGAAGTGAAGGTCTAACAAGGTACGAGGGCTGGAGGATAGTATCTGGAAGCCAGAGGAAGAAAGTGTTTGAGAGAGAAGAAGAGGTTGATCATCTGGGTCATGTGCTTCTGTTCCAAGGTGAGGGCAGGGCAATTTGAGTTTCAGATCTAGCGATGGGAGCAAGGTCCATTCAAGAGAGAGTAGAAGAGTGGAGATAGAGACTGGGTGTTGGAACTACCTGTTCTGTTTCCTTCATGGCTTATTGTTGACAGGTTCCTGCTGATCGCTGGAATTGATAGCTAAATGATATGTTGTATTTTTGAAACCTTTTCTTTAAAGACAGTCATTAAATGGGTCTTCCTTTGTTTTCTTAGGCTTTTTACTTCTCTGAATGCTTATTTAGAAAACATTCATCTGCTAGTTTACATTATTTTCATCAGCAGGTGGTCACATTTTCCTCTTAATTTTGTGACCCGTTTCATGCTAAAAAATTAGCTGAACTATTACTTCAAGATATAGCAGTTGGTATTGACATTTGTTATAAGAATGTGATTACTTAAGTTGATAGTTGTTCATAGAAGACCATTTTATCAGCCCAGCTTTTCCACCTGGGTAGGTGTCAGAGAACATGCTACAGTAATTTGATGTCAATAGTAAGTCTTCGTTTGTCATTTATCCATTTATACATCTGTCTCCACACCACTCATGACACTTGAAGGCAGGAAAAATGGCTTATTCATCAATCACTGCATGAATACAGAAGCTAGGACAAAGGAGGACATTACTGAACTGACCCCAGATGACAAGAATTAATAATTCTTAGAATTAAGACTTTTCAGAGTAAACTCAGATGACTAACCACTATGAAGTTCAGGCTGAATAAAAAAAAGGTAACTTCAGATATGGAAAATGCTCAAGAATAGTCTTGGTGGCTGCTAATATTAAAAGGTTAAGGAAAGGACCTCATTCTGCTCAGATGAGGAAAATGTAAAGCTGCTCTGAAATATGTGATCATGAGAAAGCATTTGTTTTATTCTCATGTCTGTGAGTTCTGCTAAATATTCCCCGTAGTAAATAGGTTTTTTTGTTTTGTTTTGTTTGTTTGTTTGTTTTGAGTTGGAGTCTCACTTTGTCACCCAGCAGGAGTGTAGTGGCATACTCACACCCACTCCAGTGTCGACCTGCTGGGCTCCGGTGATCCTTCTGCCTCAGCTTTCCAGGTAGCTGTAACTACAGGCATGAGCTACCATGCCCAGCTAATTTTTGATTTATTCTAGAGATGAGGTCTCACTGTTGCCCAGACTGGTCTCGAACCTGAAGGCTCAGGCAATCCTCTTGCTTCAGCCTCCCAAAGTGCTGGGATTATAGGCTTGAGCCACCATACCCAGCCATTTTTTTTTTTAATATATTAAAAAAACTGATGTAACGACTATGTAGCATGCTTTTTTGCTTATTTCTGGCCCATTTTTTTAAACTGTCATTCCTGTGGTAGAACCTCATGATAGAACTATTAGCTACTTCCTCCTCTTTGCCATGAATGCTGGTAAATTTCTGTCTTTTGTTACTCTAAATACCAAAGTAGTGGAGTATATTTGATACTTTTCATCCAGGTAAGTTTTGTGGAATATGTCTAGCAAAAGTGTTGAGTAAATTATTTTCCTTGCTGAAAAGGTAAACACAGCAGTTAACATGAAGTCAATTGAACTCCTTCCCATATCAGTTCTGTAACAGCTTGGGGCCGACCATCATACTTCAATAAATAAAAAATAATGGTTAATGTTATAAAAGCAGTAAGTTAGTTTGGGGTCAAGGGAAGATATCTTTGTACCTCTCTGTCTTTTGTTAATTTTCAAGTCTTAATACTAGAATTCAAGTACTTATTCATAGAAACCTTCATGAAAACAATCAATTTTTTATGAAGAAAAAATAGAAGAAAAAGATTGTTGTGTGTTCTTTACAGGTAGCCCACACATACGTCACATACTCCGTCTTACTGGCTCTTTGTCATTTTCAAGTGCAGTTACTTAGCTAGTGTCTCACTTCACAAACTTGGCCTTCAGGGGTTTTATGAGGTATATACAGAGTGTGCCAAAACCATATACACATTTTAAGAAGGGAAAAAACTATTAAAATTGTAATACTCAGTATGTGCTGATAGCAGAAGATGATAACAAGTCACGTCTGACTTCTGCAGATATAAGAGGTACTCAAAATGGTTCCCATTAGCGTCTAGACACTTCTGATTACAGTGAGCTACTTCAGGACTTGTTGCTGTTCAAGGCCTCCCAGATCTTCCATTGTACCTATCACATGCAATACCTTGTGTCTCACACTTACACGAATGCATGCAGTTGTTAGGCTTGTTGGAGGTTCTGTTGCATACTTACACCTCTATTTTCGTACTTCCACAATATTCTCTAATTTCAAATACCACATCCAAATGGTCTTGCTCTCCTCAAACTGCAACCATGTTCTACCATTTTCTTTTACTGTCCTGCTGGTCTCATGGTGACACTAGCATTTATTTGATTAATGCCGTCTTTTGAGCAAGTGTCATACTATACATTGTCACCATAATTCAATTCAACTTCAAAAAGTAATGCATAGATAACATCGCTTAAAATGTGTATACATTTTTTGGCACCCATGGTATACTTAAGATGTTAGTAACATGAAAAATTAATATAAGCCGGGCTCGGTGGCTCAGCCTGTAATCCCGCGCCTTTGGGAGGCTGAGGTGAGTGGATTGCCTGAGCCCGCAGGTTCGAGACCTGCCTGGGCAGCGAGACCTCATCTCTACAATAAATCAAAAAATCAGCCGGGCGTGGTAGTGTATGCCAGTAATTCCGTCTATTTGGAAGGCTGAGGCGGATGGATCGCCGGAGTCCGGCAGGTCGAGGCTGCGGTGGCCGGGAGCGGCCACTGCACTCCAGTCTGGGCAACTGAGTGAGACTCCAACTCAAAAAAAAAAAAGAAAGAAAAATTAATATAGTATGGAAGTGTACTTATAGAGTTTTATGACATATAAATATTTACTCAAGCACTTATTGAACAACTTACAGTTCTGGTGTTGAGGATACAATGACAAATAAATGATAAATAAGACAGACAAGGTCCCTGCTGTTAGATTTTAGTGTGATGACTATAAATCTATAAATAAAATACAAGAACTTCAAGTAGTTGTGAGTAGTATGAGAAAAATTTTTAAATGGGATAGTTACTGATTGTGAGAAAGGGCTATACTTTACATAGAATGATCAGGAAAGTCCTTTTTGAAGAGGTGGTTTTTGAATGGGTCCTAAATGTTGAAAGGATGCAGCCGGACAGGAGAAATAGCTATTGCAGAAGCTCTGGAGTAAGAATCAGCTTGGTAAGTGTGAGGGACAGAAAGGAGGCCATCTTGCTAGAAATAATGAGTTGAAGGAGAAAAAGCTTGGGGAGGGGGAGAGACAATAACTGGGTGAGTCAAGTAGGGTCTTGTAGAGTGAGGGAACATCAAATTTTACTCAGATAGCAGTGGTCAACCACAGGAAGATTTTTGAGAAAGGTAGCAACATGGTATTGTTAAAACTTTGAATTTAAATAATATCATTCTATTTCCTCTGAGGCAAATAGACTATAGAGTTGCAGTAGACCAAGTGAGATATGATGATGATATGAGGAGCAGCAGTGGAAGAGGTGAAAAGAAGAGGGTTGATGATTGGAAGGTGAAAAAGGAGGAAGCAGTAATAATTTCACGTGGGAGGATGGTGACACCATTTACTGAGAAGGAGCAGACTAGGATGGAGAGAGAGAAGGTTCAGGAAGATAAACTTTACAGGTTTTGAGTTTGAGAATCCATGTGAAGAGTACAGGAGGCAGTTGACTTTATGATAAGAGAGTTTACAATTCAAAAAGGGTGACCCAAAGGTAATTTTATACATTAAGAAACATACAGGTTGCAATGTATTACCTAGATACTAAAGAACCAGAGCCCAAAACATATAACTCCTGTTTTAATCTTCAGTTTACTATCACACTTTCTAATTGTATTTCATTAGATGTGTTTTAAATTATTTTAATAACTGGATTCCTGCAGGAATCAAATGGCTTGTGTTTGAGGAGTTAAATAATTGTAGAAATCACTCAAGAATTAAGTAATGTCATTTCATTTATGCATATGTTTTAGTTGTATATCTTGATTTTCTTTTAGACGAAGATGAAGATGAAGATGATGAAGAAGATTTTGAGGATGATGATGAATGGGAAGACTGATCTATATATTATATATATATTTTTTAAGGTGAAATACTGAACACTACTTTCTGTCTATGGATTCTGTAAAATTATCATGTAAATGTCCTACCAATTTGCTGTATATTTTTGTTGCCTTTTTTGCTTTTTTTTTTAATTAATCTGTGCAATACCTCATTTAATCTGTAAAGGTTTGTCATAATCCTCTACAAAGCTACTCCCTGTTATTGTGTGCAAGTTTACACCAGGATGCTCACTTGGTTTGTGAATACTATTCATTCCATCAACAAGGGAGTTTATGTTTGAGACTGACAAAAACCTTAATGTAATTTAGTTATAATGCCAGAAGGAAAACACTATTTTCATACCCTACTTTTTCTGTACCTAAATTTTCTTATAAAAATCTAGTATAGCACTACATTCTTTTTTAAGTGATGCAAACCTTAGTTTCTTTAGCCCCTTTATTTTGAATACAATGCTACATATGAATGTTGAAGCTGATACATTGCACAGTTCTCTAGACATCACTACACTGATGCGGTTTCTCAAATTTTAGCAATATGCTCTACATAATAAAATCACTACAGAGATTCTAGTGGGGAAAATCAGTAACACACCTGTTACAGCAGTATTGCCCGTTATTGGTACTACAGTGGTATTTGCAGGCTGGAATTGGAACCCTTACATACCTGTTGACTGAGGTTATTTATATGCTGTAGCAAACGCGGCAGGCTCTTTTTGGCAAAAATTTAAAAAAATATGTTTGGCATTATTCTGAAACAGAAAAGTTATTTGAGTTTGAGGGGTGTGGGGAGCATTTTCATTCTGCATGAACTTAAGTGGAGTATACATTATGGTTACTCCAATAGGTGTTTTTAAATGCTACACAAATCAGAACATTATTAAAATAGTGTAGAATTTAAGCACTTTTTTTTTGCAGTGTATATGAGTTGAGGTATTCAGAAATACCAATCATAAAAATCTAATCTAGCTGGCAAAAATATGCACTGTAATATTGACCTTAACTAATGTGCTATATATTTTTATTTTGATAATTTATCAGGATTTTTGTCAAATACCATGTGAAGGATTACATTTTTCTTAAAATACTTGTGGTCCCAATGTCAGATTTCTTGGAACACACAACTTAATGATAGATATTTTTTTAAATAAAACTTTACAACCTGCGCATTTGTTATGCATACTAAATGGTGTGTTAAAATGAGGGTTTCCTTGCCTCTCTAAAATAACACTAATCTACCTAAAGGTGGTTGTTTCATATTTATAGCGCTAATTATTATACCTACCTACTTTAAATTTTAGGTAGAAAAATATCTGATTTAAATACAGACACATATTTTTCTCACATTGAGTCATATGCAGAATGTAGTTCCAAATGTATTTCATTACTATAGTCACAATATCCAACTAAAAATTATGCTATCTAGAATTGTACCGACCAAAATCTAGTATTGGCATGATCTTGACAGGCTGGACCTGCAAGATGTGGCTTGAATTTTAACCAGTTATTGCATAATCTCTAGTGATCATGAATCTAGTTATTGTCATAAGAAATAATTTAAAAGGTTTTGTTGCTGAAAGCAGTAAGTGGTGCAGCAAAATAGTTAAGTTATTCAAAGAATGTTACCTTCCTTGCAAGAGTTATTTAAGCACATGGGAAAGATCATAGACTTTTTGCTTCTTGCAAAAAAAACAGTGCCCTCTGCTGCTAGAAACCTTTTTCTGCTTACTATCATTTTTATTGTGGCTTGAGCTCAGTGAATCTGGCGTGACTGAGACTGGACAGCTATTAACCAATAAAATTAGAAATCTGTGCAAATCATAAATGGGACATTATAATTATTTTAAGTAACATTAAACTTAAAAAAATTTTGTCTTGACATTGTAAAAAAACATATTAAATAATGCCAATTTAATATCTCAACTTTTGGCCAAGGAATACAGGATCTTCCAGCTAACTTTGGTATAATAAATATTTTTATCAGGAGCTGCTGTGAGCAGAAAGTATTAATTCTTTGAGTTGGAAACACAGTTTTAAACATGTAAGATGGGTATATAATTTACCAAAGGTAATTGAGTTCTGTTTTCGTACCAAAAAAAAAAAAAAAAAAAAAGACTTGTCTCACCAAGTCTAAATTACTATTGGTTGAAACACAGCAGCTGTGGAGTTCAGTCCAGGCATGAAGGCTAAGTCTGCTTTACCAAGTAAGATGTAAGGCTGCATGTTTCAGTCCTCCACCATCTTGCACTGTGGACAGCACAGTGCGTTGTCTGAAAAGCCTCTCGTATAATATATTCTCCAGCTAAATGATTGTCTGGCAGCCTTCGCATTTAACAAATGAGCATGAGGCTTTTTATATCTAAGTGCTATGTGATAGACAATTTCAGCTAGCCACGTATTGTATGTATGAGGTTCATAAAGACTTTCAATCATTTCATGTTCAAACAACTGAAATTTTGTTTAATATGTGATTTTTTTTTTTTGAAATATATAGTGAATAGGATGTTGCACTGGTGGCAATTCATCATGGAGCAAAATAAAATTAATTTGACCCAAATGCTATAAAATAGTGTGTTTCTATTTGTTCATAAGAGATTAAAATAGGCTAGAGAAACTTTTTAACTGTGTAGCAAAGGGTGCACAGCAGTGAACAATAATGGTTGAAGTTTTCAGCAGACTGCATGCCCGAGAGTGTGCCATTAAGTAAACATGGTGAGCAAAAGAATGTTACACCCTGTTCTGTTAGGAAACATGACATCTGCTCAGCACCTCTCCTGGAAGCCGCTGCTGTGGTATACCGACCATTCACATTGCAAGGTCAAACTGCTTGGAACTTTCGCATACCAAAAATGTTGACATTTTCTAAATTAGAATGGTTTTGGAGTTTACTGATAGTTTCAGTAAATGCCAAATATAGCTGTTTGTGTGGGGCATAAATAGCTTTTAATAAACAGCATCAAAGGGAGTGCTCGTTTTAAACAGGAAATTCAGTTTTTGATAGCATTTTCTGTTTGACTGACCCTGGCACACGTGGTTGTCTGAAGATTAAACTGAGTTATGGAATCCAGAGTGTAGGATGCTACAAAATTCCTTTCAACAGCTTTAGCCAAATCCAAGTAATTTTAAGACTAATATGTTCTATTACAAAGTTTTTCTGTTATACAAATGTGAACACTTAAGAGCGTATTAAACTTTTAAAAGAATTTTTAAAAGAGAAGCGAAACGTTCCTCAGAATTGTTCTTGTTACATCATGTTTATCTAATCAGCAGAGAGGTGCCCGAAGTAACTCTGCTGTAGGTCTGGCCTTCTGAAGGGACCAGTGTAAGATAAGGCCTGTGTGTAGCACAAGAAAAGATCCTTGTGGCAAAGTTGAGAAAGTTTACCTTGCACAATTATTTTATTGACGTTGTCATATCTCACTTCAAAACACAGTATTATTTTATAATCTCTTGGTTATTTATTCATGACTTTTTTTTTTTTTGAGTTGGAGTCTCACTCTGTCGCCCAGACTGGAGCACAGTGGCCGCTCCCGGCCACCGCAGCCTCGCCTGCTGGGCTCCGGCGATCCTTCCGCCTCAGCCTTCCGAGTAGCTGGAATTACAGGCATGCGCTACCACGCCCGGCTGATTTTTTGATTTATTGTAGAGATGAGGTCTCGCTGCCCAGGCAGGTCTCGAACCCGCGGGCTCAGGCAATCCACTCACCTCAGCCTCCCAAAGGCACGGGATTACAGGCTGAGCCACCGAGCCCGGCTGACTTTTTTTTAACTTTGACTTTTAGGGAAGCCCCTGGGAAAAGCTTACTGTTATAATAAATCTGTAGGAGACAGACATACTTGGCAGCTGCTGCTGCACTTCTGCATGTGATACATGGCATTCTCCTTTGCTGTGAGGAGTAGGTGGAAAAGTCTGTCTCCGTAACAAAGCATGTCCAGGTGCATCTGCCATAGCTTTAGAAAAAAACACATTGATGGTTGTGCTAACTATTGATGCAGTATTTATTACACAAGTTCAGTGTCAGTCTAAAGTAGTCACCTGCACCATCATCAAGATTGACAAATCATCTAGAGAGCACACAATTATTTTGAGTAAAATATAACACGTAGTTTATAAGTGGCTTTCAGTTGAGTCAGATATGTATGTATTGGGGCATTTCTCATAAATTTGAAGTGGGCCCTGAATTCTTTAACAACCACAAAAAATCTGCCTTAGGATTTTTGAAAAAAAAAAATTCTATTTAGGGGAAAGTTCAGTTTTATTAGTAACAACAATGGATTGTTGGAACTTTTAACAAAACACAATTTTCTGTTTTGAGTTGGTTGGAATTTCATGGTCTAAATTTAGTTTTATCTTAGTTTTTGCTAGATATGTGTGGATTTGCAACAAGGCCTAATTCTAAGGATTTCTGAAGCATCAGTATCACCATATTTAAACAGCTCTTGTGAACGAAATGTGTGGTGGACATTAAGGTACAACTACATTTACATCCTTGAAATCTAAAATACTTATTTCATAACAAAGATGTGAGACAATTGAGTTATCTGCACAGAGGCATGTGGACACACCAAGCCTATGCTCTGATTTCACAGGTAAGGTAGTTAACAGTACAGGCCGGGCCTGACTCATTCAGTCACTCTTTCGCGTGCACCATAATCCTGTTGTATCCTCTTTCTCTTTCTGTTTTCCTAAGGATAAACTGCAGATTTAGTTTGTTTCTGTAAGACTTATGGCTACAAATGTCACCCTTTCTCACATATCATCTGAGTGTTGATAGAAGCCACCAACATCCTGTGTCTATCTCTGCCTAGAAAAGCTGGCTTGCTTTAAGGAGGCAGCCCCTGACTCTGAAGCATGTGATTGTATCTTGGCTCAATGGTGGCGGTCACCCTACATTGCCCAAGCGTTTGGTCATCACAGGGCACTTCTGTCATCTAGTACTGACTTGAAATGAGATTGAACTTTTAAATTCTAAGATCCAAATTATTTTTGTTAAGTTCTTATGAATGTAAGTATTTTGTCTTTACTTAGACATGAGTATTTTGCAAATCCTTACAACCAACGTGTCTGACAAAATTAGAGAATGTACTAATCTTTGAATAATTTTCAGTCAACAGCTGCACTGTCAATTTAAAGACTGGGAGTTTTTCCAACGAGCACAAGAACAAACAACACTTTAAATCCAACTTCCTGGCTTTATTATTAGTGAGAGAGGGGAGATTCTAATTTGGTTGTGTGTATTACAACCTTATTGAAAAAGAGGCAGGGAATAAAAAGTGGATCTAGTGTTTGTGGTGTTGAAACAAATGAAAGGAAAAGGCATTACATCCAGTTAACTACAGAAAAACAAAGTTGTTCACGTTTCAATTATGTTGTTGTCTTGAAAAGGCCAGTATAATTTAGCCCCTTAAATCAGTTTCTGACCTAAAAAGAATCAGCATTGCTCTTTTTTCTTCTTAGCTAAGGTGGGTGTCTAAGGGGCCAGAGAACAAAAAGGAGAATTTGTGTTTGCAAGCATATTGGTGATTGAGAGTGCTCGGGGTGTAGAATTAAGAAATGCATTTGAATCTCTTTTTAAATATGAAAGCTATAGGAAGAAACTCATAAAATGCTATATTTAGGTATTGTTCATTTGTCATGCAAGGATGTGAATGTAGTAGTTGTATCAACTAAGGCTCAAATTACACTAGACCATTCAAATGGAAGCCTTTTTTATTTTTTATTTTTTTTAAGTTTTCTGAACCTTGCTGTGAATATTTGCCAAAGGTTATGATGTGGTTAACGCTAATAGGTAAGTAAGTATGAGAGAGTCTAGTTAAATAAGCATAGCTCTAGAGTTTCAGCCACTTTCCAGGACATCTGTAAATGGACCTTACAATTATATTTTAATGACCTTGCTTTGTCTATGGTTAAATACCTGGATGCTACAAAGCATACTTATAACAGACTTGCTTCCTAGAGATGTTTAGGAAGGTCAAGTGAATTCTGAACCAGATGGTTCCCCAAAAGTTCTACAGTCAACATCCCTGCATCAGCCTGACATGCGTTAGGTTACGTAGACCTTGTGCAAAGAGAGTAGGTCTGCACCACCTGCACCTTTCAGCATTCTTTTTTTACTTTAGCACTTTCATTACTGTGTTTTCCAGAACCCAAAACAGAAAAGCTGGTTGGATAGGAATCAGTATCTTTTTCACATGTTTTATTCCCCAACAATCTAAGTCTCATTAACCCAATATTGTTCCATCAGCTTAGGAGAAGCAAGTATATTGTGTGTTTGAGTTCAGATTTGATTCTGTAAAGACTTAGTGTAGCCTGCACTAGTCATTATGCACTATTAATCTCAAATGGGATTTGGTTGGTTGTTGGAAAAGAGGATAACTTGTACAGAAGGAAAAAAAAAAGTTGCTCTTTCCAGTGCATGGCCAGTTAAACTTCAGTGTAGCATTATCTTTGTATCTTGGTCTTGGTTTGTGATAAATTAGAATTGTAGTAGTCATCCCACATATGAACTACTTGACATGATAAACTTTGGGATGTCTTTCAACTTGAGAAAACCATTGCTATATATTCATGTTAGTGAGATTTTCCACAAAATTGAGGACTGGGGTGGATACTGGAAAAACTGTAAAGGAATTTTTTGAAGGTTTTGCCCAGAAAGCTTTCAAATACGCAAGTTTGTTAAATATTAGTGGGAAGTGGTGGGTAAGGCAAGAAAGAACAGGAACATAGGGAATGTCTTATATCATGTTCCCAAGCCTTCAGAAACTCCTAAAAATCTGATATAGCTATGCAGCCAATAGATAAACGGGCTTGAATGCAAGTGTGAACATCCTAATCCTATACTAAAGCAAACTAATAAAAGTGATTGTAGTTACTGTAAGTTGGAGATAGACCCCAGAATGAAACAAATCTCTTGTTCCATGTACTGATAGGTCTCTAAGATCAGGGCAATAAAGAAAATTCAGGTGACCCCCCCCATAATGTGAAGTCTGATTGGGAAGAGAAATCAGGGTTTTTTTCCTGCCAACTGCTTGGCAGGTTTTTGTAGTTTATTAAATTAATTTCAGGCTTGGAATAGAACTGTGCACACGACCAATTGTGAAAGAATGACATTAGTGAAGAGGTAAAGGACAGCTGGAAAACCTTGACATGCTGTTGGGGAGATACACTGATGTGTGTACAACGGCTGAGGCCACTCTCAAACCTATGCAAAAACATAAGTCTGTTCTAGCAGGTCACTGGAGATGCCAGTTTTGGAGCTACTCATTTAAGACATTATTTAACCCAGGTGTCAGGGATCACACCTATAATTCCAACACTTTTTGGGAGGCCAAGGTGGGAGGATCACTTGAGCCCAGGAGTTCGAGACCAGTTTGGGCAACATAGCAAGACCTTGTCTCTACAAAAATAAATAACTGGGCGTGGTGGTGTGCACCATTAGTCCCAGCTATTCAGGAGGCTGAGGCAGAAGGATTGCTTGAACCTGGGAGGTCGATGCAGTGAGGTGTGAGCATGCCACTGCCTTCCACTCACTGCAATAGAGTAAGACCCTGACTAAAAATAATCATATGGAAACATAAATAACCATGAATAGCCAAAACAATTCTTAGCAAAAGAAACAAAGCGGGAGATATCACACTTCCAGACTTTAAACTTTACTATAAGACTACAATAATGGAAACACCCTGGTACTGGTACAAGAACAGATAGGCATATGGACTAATGGAACAGGATAGAGATTCCGAGAGCAAAGCCTCAATTTCTCAACCAACTAATCAACAAAGCCTCCATCAACAACCACTGGGGAGAGGAAAACCTATTCAGTAAGTGGTGCTGGGCAAACTGGCTGACCACATGCAGAAGATTGAAACAGGACCCCTCCCTATCTCCATACACAAAAGTCAACTCTAAATGGATCAAAGACCTAAAGGTAGGAGACACCCTTACAGAAATTGGAGTAGGCAACCAATTCCTGATCAAAACCCCAAATGTCCATGCCACAAGAGATAAGATAGACAAGTGGGACCTCATTAAACTGAAAACCTGCAAAGCAAAAGAAACCAAGAGTGTGGAGACAGCCCACAGAAATGGGAGAAAAATATCTGCCAGCTATATATCTAACAAAGGCCTAACATCCAGAATCTACAAGGAACTCAAACGTGCCAAAAGGAAATAAACACCCCCATTAACAAGTGGGCAAAAGGCCAGGCTTGGTGGCTCAGCCTGTAATCCCGGCACTTCGGAAGGCCGAGGCAAGCGGACTGCCTGAGACCATGGGTTTAAGACCAGCCCGGGCAACTTGGCCAGACCTCCTCTCTACGATAAATAAAAGATTAGCCAGGCGTGGTGGCACATGCCTGTAGTTCCAGCTACTTGGAAGGCTGAGGTGGAGGATCGCCGGAGCCCAGAAGGTCAATGCTGGTGTGGCCGTGAGTGTGCCACTGCACTCCGGTCTGGGTGACAGAGTGCAACTCCAACTAAAAAAAAAAAAAAGTGGGCAAAAGACAAATAGACCCTTCTCAAAAGAAGATATATGAGCAGCCAACCAACACATGAAAAAGTGCTCAGTCTCACTAATCATCAGAGAAATGCAAATCAAAACCACATTGAGATACCACCTAACCCTAGTAAGAATGGCCATCGTTAATAAACAAGAACAGTTGTTGGTGAGGATACAGAGAAAGAGAAACACTTCTTCTCTGCTGGTGGGAATGCAAACTAGTGCAACCTCTTTGGAAAACAGTGTGGCGATTTCTAAAAGAACTAGACATTGACCTTCCATCCATATGACCCAGCAATCCCTCTACTGGGAATATACCCGGAGTAACTCAAATCATTCTACAAAAAAGATACCTGCACACGCATGTTTATTGCAGCACTATTCACAATAGCAAAAACATGGAACCAACCGTGCTGCCCATCGAAACTGGAATGAATTAAAAAAAAAAATGGGTTACATGTATACAATGGAATATTACGCAGCCATACAGAAGGACAAACATATGGACTTCACAGCAACTTGGATGGATTTAGAGTTTATCATACTCAGTGGTCTATCACAGAAACAGAACAGAGTACCACATGTTCTCGCTCAAAGCAGACCCTGAACATTTACAATAATACTCTAAGAAAGGGATTGGCAGTGGCGGAATACTGCTGGGGTGGAGTATGGGGACACAACAATCAAGGTCCCTGATCTCAAACCAAGAAAAGTGGTGACCAAAGGAAGGCTCAAACTTTACCTGTACGACAATCATTTGTATATCTAATCCTGAATTGTACCCCACATCTTTAAAATAAAATTAAAAAAAATAAAAGTAATAATCATCATTATCTTTGTGTTAGTATTCACGGGCAAGAACATGTATTATATTGATGTATGTAAAATGTATTTATAGAGCCACCCGGATCTATGGAAATTTAGAACAATTTACTAAGTACAAGGAGAAGGAATTAATGCAAGTGCACAAATTCTTATGCAGCTGACTCTATTTAGGTTGAAAAATAGGTTTTTAGCCATAGGTCATGATTCTTAGGAAGTTTATGATTTCCTAAGAGTACTTGTGACTACACTCAGCATCTAATCTAATGAGAAAAGGTTGAGAATGGACACAGTGGCTCAAGCCTGTAATCCCAGCACTTTGGAGGCCCCTGAACCCATGGATTCAAGACCAGTTTGGGCAACTTGGTGAGACCTCATCTCTACAATAAATCAAAAAATTAGCTGGGCGTGGTAGCGCAGACCTGTAGTTCCTGCTACTTGGAAGACTGAAGTGGAAGATTTGCCTGAGCCCAGCAAGTCAACGCTGTGGTGGCCGTGAACTTGCCGCTGCACTCCGGTCTGGGCAATGGAGTGAGACTCCAACTCAAAAAAAAAAAAAAAATGTTGGTAAAACAGAAAAGGGTAAGGAAGAAATTCGTATTTGTAATTGTTATTCACAAAACTGGTAAAGGGTTCAGGAGTGAAAACTTAAGACTAGTCGGAAGATTTGGTGACTACCAGTCCATACAGACAGTTTTCTAATAAGTATTTTCCAGAGGGCACAGTCTACACCTGACCACTTGTTTGCATTCCTCTGTGCAGACTGCTCTCTGACTTTTTCAGGGTGGCATCTTCTGGCCCCACTGCTTTTCTACAGATGGGGTGTTATACAGACTTCCACCTAGTTTCAAACCCAACTACTTTTTGGTGCCAATGATGAAGTCATTTGAAAAAATTTCCAAAAGTCCCATGGTGTGCTCACTCCACTCCCAGAACTTTCATTACCAACATGTTCTTTCTTTTATTTTATTTTATGTTTTACTTAATTTTATTATAAAGATGTGGGATACAAGTTAGGATTAGGGACATCAGTAATCTACGTGCTGGTGAAGTTTGAGTCTCCAACCGGTCCTCATTCCCCTGGTTTAGGACTAGGTATCTTTTGTGTTGTTACCTGTGCCTCCCCTATCCCCACCCCCAGCAGTGTTCTGCGACTGCCAATCCCTCCCTTGTGCTAATTTGATTAATGTTCAGGTCCCACTTACAAGTGAGAACATGTGGTATTAGGTTCTTTATTTCTGTGATAGATCACTAAGTATGATTGTCTTCAACTCCAAATTGCTGCAAAGTCTATGATTTTCTCCTTTATGGTTATGTAATATTCCATTGTGTATACATACCACATTTTCTTTATCCAGTCTACTTTCGATAGGCAGTAGAGATTTTTTTCTTTGAGGAAAATCGTATTTAAAAGCATTCATCAAAACACTCACCAGTATTTATCGGAACACTTATTAAGTGTTGTACACTATGTGAATGAAATGTTTTATATGAGCAAGATATCCCAATTTTTAGCCAAAGCAAATGAAACTTAGATTAAATAATTGTACAAAGTTACAAAGCTAATAAATGGCAGAGCTGGGCTTCAAACTCAGGTCATAATACAAACCTTTGACCACTGTAGTACCTACCAGAGTAGCGTTAACACCTCAGAGATGATCTGGACAAAAAAAAAATTGTCACTATAATATCTTTCCTTCAAAGACAGAAGGCTTGGGATTTTTCTGCTTATGTATATGCAAAGATGGAAAGAAAAATGTTGTCATACTCTGTTTAAATCAAAAACAAAAAAAGTGCAACGGAAAGGAGCATATGTTATAATCATGCAACTGTACAGTCACTAAAAAAAAGTATACACATTCTAAGCGATGTCATCTATATATTACTTTTTTTTTTTTTTTTTTGAGTTGGAGTCTCACTCTGGCGCCCAGACTGGAGTCTAGTGGCCGCTCCCGGCCACCGCAGCCTTGACCTGCTGGGCTCCGGCGATCCTTCCGCCTCAGCCTTCCAAATAGCCGGAACCACAGTCGCGTGCTACCACGCCCGGTTAATTTTTGATTTATTGTAGGTCTCGCCAAGTTGCCCAGGCAGGTCTCGAACCCGCGGGTTCAGGCAATCCACTCACCTCAGCCTCCCAAAGGCGTGGGATTACAGGCTGAGCCACCGAGCCCGGCCTATATATTATTTTTAGTTTGCTGGAATCAGAATTGTCTGGACGCTGATGGTAACCACTTTGAGCACCTCTTGTAATTGTGGAAGTCAAACATGACTTGTATTTATATTTAGTTGTCAGTATATATATATCAGTATATATTGATGTATCAATTTTTTAACACAGTTTTTTTCTTAAAATGTGTGTCATTTTTCTGACACCCTCTGTATATGAATATAATTTTTAAAATAATTTCTCTGGTTTACTCATCTCTGGTTCTCATTCTCTATTCCATCACCATTAAAATATTTTTTCCACTTGAAATATTAGATTAGGTAACTGGTATGTTTGAGTAATCCCAAATGCTTAATAAAAGATTACATAAGAATTTTTTGGAGTTACCTCAGAGTCCTCTGCGAATTTAAAGTAATCTTTGCCAGTGTGTCTTCTTCATGTTTTTAAAATCAATCCAAGAACAACTTGAATTGGTTGTGCTTTTATTGTTGTTGCTTATTTTTAAGTTTTGCATTTCTTTAAAAACAGCTTTTATTAGTGACAGTTTCTGAGGTAAGAGGGTTGTAATCCATCCCAACAAGTTCTGACAGGTCAAGATTCCTGATGAAGTATCTGAGTGTCTCCGCAAAGACTCACCAAAAATTCCTGGCAGCACTTAGGGACAAAGTTGCTGAGTATCACCTTGCTCCTCTTGAATGGGATACTTTCAGCTGTGAGCTGTTTTCCTGCATAAGACCCCACAACATGTTGACAAAGCAAGAGCTGCAGAAGATTGAAGTATAACTTCTGGAAAGACACTCACAATCAGATATAAATAAATATTTTCCTTCTGACTCTTCCCCCCAGATGCAATTTAAGGAAAAAAACTTCATTTTTTTTCCATTTTTGCATCCCTTTGAGCTGCTGTTTGTTGGATCATTTGTTCACAAGAATGTCTTGGTCTTTAATCTGAGGTGTTGCTGCCAACCCAACCCCAGCTTGAAGGGGAATTACTCCATGACAAATTCAGGAAGGACAACTTGCAAACGGTGATCCAAGAGTGACTTTAGATCATTTGTTTTTGCGTTTATGTAGCAGTGATGAATAGGTCATCCGAGACTGCATTCGGGAAGAAAGAGAAATTTTGCAGTTTGTGCCAGTGACTACAGTATTTTGATATGAGGCGATTGGTAGACCTTCCAATTACATGCCTACTTTTTAAAAATTCTAAATATATGATTCCCAAATAAGTCATGCTGCCAACAAACTGTTTAACTTGTAAACGCTATACTGCTAATTACACAATGTTTCAATCTGGAACAAGTGATTAGTCATCTGAAAATTAGTGCAGAAATGTCAGTGTACAAAGAGATAATACGTCAAAGTAAACTCTTCAGCTTTGGATTGCAAATTTATCTAATGGTCCCAAGAGTTAGGGTTTTAAAGATTATAATTTTACCTCAGGATGGTTTATTTAGAGAACAAGGCTTCCATTTTCTTGTTGTCAATCCTTGGCTTGCCCAAATGCTCTCCGGACTGAAGCCTGCACAGCCATCGCTGACTATAGCCTGACCGCTGCTTCCCCTATCACACACTGAAAAGATGTGGAGCCTTTGACGAAGGAGGGTTAGTGTGAGCGGGTGTGGATACTCTTAGAACTCTGGCCCTAAAATGTGCCGATTTCAGAATGAGATGGGACCTCCATGTGCAGGCCTTGCCCTGTCCTAGACCTTGGATCAATCTTGCCTTTATAACCTTGTTTTTCAACCATGAATCTTTTTGATAACGTAAGCATTTTGAATTCGAAATAATTTTTTGTGAGTAAAAGCAAAACGGAAGACAAGTGATTTGTTTTCAACTTTTGCACAACAACTAAAAACTTTGAAATATTCTTTTCCTGTTGTGTTATGGTCTACCTCTGCTGTGGAAAACCATGTTTTTGTAAGTTCTAGGCCATTTGCTTTTAACTCTCCAAGAAGGACCCGTGACAATACTCTTATTTGGTTCCTAGACTTTGCCCATCCATCTGAGCTACACCCACAGATCCTTGCCTGGCCTCTAGTTCAGATCTGGAGGTTCGCTTGCCTTGCCCTTCCCCTGCCCTGTCGAGGATGACAGTCAAGTGCTGTAAGCACTATTGATAAGTCTGTGCCACTTGTCGCTTTGGTTAAAAACTGCGATTGTGTGTTCTGCGCCTCCATTCACCTTCAGCACCACCACTATGATGAGGACCAGGTGAAAATGACTCTCATGCCTAGACAAGAATTTTTCTTTGCTGACTGGATGATCCCCCAAAACTGACAATCCAAATGGGCTGTGGGCTTACTCACCACTGATCCATGGATTGAGCTACAGATCTCAGTATCTCTCTTCAGAAGGTAGAAACCATGGAATGCAGCAATTCTCACAGTTTGAGGAGCTGACCATGTTACCATAGACTGCAATAGTTTTATACAGTAAAAGTATTTGAGGACAAAATATTTAATATCTATTCTTCCACTTTGGCTTGGAAACATTTAAGTATGTCAACAAGTCACCTAATTATGTGGTTTTCAAAAATGAAATTTTTCTATCATAAGTTCCAAAATGAGTGATTGTTTGGGGTTTTCTTGATAGCTGGCAACACCCTTCATGTAACATCTACTCAACACACAGTGGAAAAGGATCCTATATCTGTCCTGATATTTCTTCTTTCTTGTTGTGTAGCTAATTATCAGCACCTATTGAAATATACCCATTGAGTTCTTGTTGTTATTAAGGCACAAAGAAGGAAGTGAAGACATATATACAAATGGCATTATGCAAGGCAAAATGTAGTAAGAACCAAAAAAGAAATTTGAGTGAGGAACAATAAAAACTGAGAGGGAACAGATGAATTTCATGGAAGTGACCTTGAAAGATGAGTGGCTTATTGACCCAGGGAGACGGGAAAAATGGCATTCTGAACTGGAGAGACAGCATGAGTAAAAACAAGGAACTGGGGGAAGCCAGGATGGTATTTGAGGAGCAAGAACCGAGGCTCATATTGATTGAAGATGTTCAGTGAGCCAGAGGCATTTTCTGTCAGGCAAATCATAGCCATTGTACAATATCAGAAATTTAAAATATCATTATCATAAAGACCACCATGTGAGCAAATGTCTTTCCTAGGGTTTGCTCATTCATTCAACAAATATTTATTGAATGTATTTTACCCTGAAATACTAACAAGGTCAGATATGGCTAATGTCCTTACAGAGTCATGTGGCAAGTACTATGTCACAACTTGTCATCAAGGTTCAATCTGTGGAAATCAAAGACGGCTAACTCTGTCCAGTGGAAAGACAGAAAGGATGGGAAAAGAGAAGACTGTGCAATTAATTGCATGCATGACTGCAGATTATAGCAGTAGCAGGTTTCAGAAGAGAAAGATTACATGCCCAGCTTTAAATATATTGTGTCTGAAGTGCCTGTCTGTTTTAATGTTTGGCTCTAAAATTGTGGGGGAGGGGGAGAATTTTTGCTAGAGTAAGGATTGGGGGGCGGTCATGTGGTATTTAAAGACAGAGACCTAGATGAAGTCACCCAGGGAGAGTATGGAAGAACATAATCTCTTTTGAATGATGCTTTTTTCCCCATCTCCTTAGGTCAATAACCTACCCATCTTTCAAAGACTCTTCTGAAGGATGATTAGGCATTAACTCGATGCAAAGTGTGGAAAAGGAAATTCCAACAGGTAGAAGGTATGTGAAAAGGTGTGTGTCATGAGAGGGGCATCACTTGTTCGGGGAACTGCAAGTGGTTCAGTGTGGCTTAAGCAGAGGGCACACGAGGACAAGCGAGGGAGGATGAGGCAGAAAACCTATCAGGATCATGTCTGCCATGCCAAGGGATTTGGACTTGATTCTGTAGAATATGGGTTATCACTGAAGAATTTTTTTTTTTTGAGTTGGAGTCTCTCTCTGTCGCCCAGACTGGTGTGCAGTGGCTGCTCCCGGCCACCACAGCCTCGAACTGCTGGGCTCCGGCGATCCTTCCGCCTCAGCCTTCCGAGTAGCCGGAATGACAGGCACGCGCTACCACGCCTGGCTGATTTTTTGATTTATTGTAGAGATGAGGTCTCGCTGCCCAGGCGGGTCTCGAACCCGCAGGCTCAGGCAATCCACTCACCTCAGCCTCCCAAAGGCGCGGGATTACAGGCTGAGCCACCGAGCCCGGCTAACACTGAAGAATTTTAAGCAAGTGACTGACGTCATCAGAATTACCTTTTGGGAAAATATCACTCTGGCATATTGGAGACAAAATGGGAGTGAATGAGAATGGATGGGGACAGAGAAACCCATTAGGAAGCAACATCAATACACTAGTCCAGATAACAGATTTCGAGTGACTCGCTGAGAATTTTTGAGGTAATCAAGAAGAGGATACACTACCTTCCAGAGGGGAGAAAATTCTATTCACAACTAAAACTTTAAGGTGGCTGCTGGTAACTAAAATGACCTATACTCTTCTGTCTACACTGACCAGTTTGAATCTGCAAAGCTAGAGCCAGAGCTGCCTTTGGGAGAGGAGTAGCGAGGACTGCATTTGCTGTGCATAACAGAGTGAGAGAATTTGGAATTTCCAAGAATGACCTGGGAGGCTGGTAATGAGGCAGAATCATGAGAAGAGAGAGAAAGTGATAAACTGGAAAGAAAACACAGACTTTTAAGTGGAATTCCTTTAAGGCAATGCCAAAATAAATAAATAAGAATAAAATTTTAAATTTAAAAAAAGGGGAAGGAATCTCTGGTGATGAGTTAACCAGAGGATTTTAAATACTAGGGCATCTGGTGTTCAATTTGAAGTCATTTCTGTTGCTGTAATGTCAACTTTATTTTCACTTCCCAAAATTCCATGCAGCATTGAGTCAGTAGAAATCAAGAATGAGGACTTATGTGGTCCACGTAGTTTGGAGGAGGGGTATTAATCATTGGTTTGCAAGATGCATGTTAGAGAAGAGAGCCAAAGAGCACCGTGATCACATAAGCCTCCAACCCCCACCCCTCCTTCTGGAAAGTCTCAGAAATCTTGCAGAAGACTCTGGGCTGTCACAGATGGAATGAAGTTTCAGTTGACTTTATCTGAAGCTTAAGTTCATATGTGTGTGTGTGTGTGTGTGTGTGTGTGTGTGTGTGTGTGTGTGTGTGTGTATGCATGTGTATGTGTGTGTGTGTGTATGTGTCATGTCAAGTAAAATGACAAACCAGATAATGTACCTTTTTAATTCTGAGATGATGGGGACCCAGAGCAGCTTGCTCATTTTTTAAAGCCCTGAAATACACTCTTCATCTTGGTGAGACGTACCGTGCCACCCCTCCAATCTGCTTTCCAGCTCCACTGTCCTATGAACCCCACTGTTGAACTATGAAGGCCCACAGTTCAAGTGGACACTTCCAAGCTCCAGGACTGGCTGAGGCATTAGATGCTGTTGACATTCCTCTGGTTTCTCTCCACCCTCTCTGGTCACACCCAGCCTCTGCTGTTCTCCACACTCTCCCTGAGTGACCTCATCCAAACCCCTTCTTCTAAATACCTCATACCACATGACCCCACATCCTTACTTCCAGCTCAAGTCCCACCCCCACAATTCTAGACTCGCCTTCAAGTGGACAGGCCCCTCGGACGCAAAGTACTTTAAGCTGAACCCATTTTCCTTCTCCAAAGCCTTTTCCAGCGATGTTCACTCTCCCATTTGGGGACATTTGGGGCCACCCAAATAGCCCAGCCAGGAAGGTGGGTACCAACGTGGATTCCTGTGTAGTTTATGCTTTCTTGGTCTCTGTTCTGTTTGCTCTGACCTCTTCACCCACTACACTGTGTTCCCAGCTCAAGTCTGTGTCACTCCGTTCTTAGATCATTCCAGTCCTCTCACGACTGTTCTTCCTGCCACCAGCCCGGGCCTCACTGAATTCGTCCTTCTCTTGGTTACACAAGTCGTATTTTAAGACTTATATGGACATCGCATCACTCCTCCTCTTGAAGTCCTTTGACGCGCCTCCTGGCTTCCATAATGGGTCTACATTCCTTAGATTATGCTAAGTTGCTCAAGGACAGGCTCTCAGGGCCCTAATCCACGACAGACTCTTTATTCAGACATAAAAATTTGACTGGCTTTTTGAAATGCATCTTACCAAGACATGCTCTGTGGTTTAGATAGGCATATAATTTGACTGAGAGAACCCGGGAAACATGACAATTTGGTTGAAGCCTAATTTCCAGTTTTGGTGTACCGCAATGATGGTACACAACTGTAGTCTGTCTGGAAGAGGGCTTTTTAGCTGGGATTTGCCAGCCAATCATTTCTTCCAAGGAGTTTTGGAAATGTTAAAAGTTAGAATAACAAAATCATAAGGAGAGAGCTGTAACAAACAAAATATATAACACCAGAGAGGACTAATCAAAATGATCTAAGTATTCAGCAGTTATTAAAGTTGCTTGAATAAAATGGAGTTGTTTAATGCTATATAAGCTATTGTCCTCTTTTTGAAGAGAAAAAACAGTTATTCAAATGTGTATTCAAGTATGCCTTAAGAAGGAATTAAAAAGATATAGAAGGTTATCAGTTGTTCAGTATGGGTATGATTATGGGGATTCTTTGTGTCCTTTTGTTTATATTTATATTCTGATTATTCTTAATGACCACATACTGTTTTCATAAAAAGAGACCATACAGAAACCATACACTAGTCCTCTCCTTAATCTACCAAAATTTTCAACAATAGAATAAAAGACTAAAATATTAACTTTTAACCAAATTGTTATTTTTACAGTATTACATTAAATCCTATGATTTCCAGCCATTACTTATACTAACCTGTTTCCTCCTTTTGAGATCTCCTTCCCCATTCCCCGCCCAACATGAGACTTTAATTTTATTTTTATTTTTAGCCTGGTGACTTCTCTATTTTTTTCTATTTTTCTCTATTTTTAAAAAAATTAAGTGTTACCCTCTTTGGGAAAGTTTCTTTGACCCTGTAGTTGCTTTAGGTCAAAGGTCTGTGGTAAAATGGGACTCACAGGCCAAATCTACCCAACATCTATTTTTGTGCAGCCCATGCACTAAGAAGAGCTTTTGTCCTTCTGGAAGGGTTGGTTTCCTCAGGATTCTCACTGCTTTGGGGTAGAGGACACTTTATAATTTGACTTGGTCTCTCCAGGATTAGAACCAAGTGCCTCGTACATAGAAGCCACTTGATAAATAAAAGTAGGGTGCATAAAGGAGCCGTGTCAACTCCCTCCTTAACTAGAATATAAGTTATAAGTTATGAGAAGACCGGGCTTCTCTTTGTTCACCGTGTAGCTCCAGTGTCTGGAAGAGCATCTGGAACAGGGTAGGCACCCAGAAGATATTTGTGAACGTAAGTGCACCCATGTTAGTACCCTGTTTCTTAGTTTTGTAAGTCTTAGATCAATTCTTAGCCTTTTGTATCATGTTATTTGGCGATTTCTAGAAATAAAAGTCCACCTGAAGAGCCTTAAAGAGATAGTTTTAACTTGGTCATGAAAGGAAGTCTTTATGAGGTCTCTTCAAGAATGTACGGATTTACCCCTGTCTTAGTGCAACTCAATATAGACACTGTGGCCTGTAATTGCCTCTTCTTTTCACTCACTGGCAGCAACTTTCTCAGGGCAGGTATTAAATCAAGATCCTGCTGACACTGAGTTATTAAATACCTGTGGCAGCAGAGACTCAGCATTCTGGCCCCGTTTCAAATCAGGATAAGGTGTACTTTCAGAGATGAATGTGCACATAGTCATCATAGCCTAAACACTGCCTCTGGCCTCGGACAGTCTTTCTCCCAGTGGTTCGAAAGCTCTTTATCGAGGATGAACTAATGCTTTTCATACCTCATTATGAACTTCCAGGGAGGCTGCACTAGTACCCATGTCCTGTGCTGAATAATGATCATCATTCTATTTTACGTGTTTATAGTATGGGATTCTGAAATAATGTGTTCTAGAAATGTTTTTTTTGTTTTTTGGTTTTTTTCTGAATTGGAGTCTCACTCTGTCTGTCGCCCAGGTTGGAGTGCAGTGGCACACTGCTCACGGCCACTGCAACCTTGACCTGCTGGGCTCACGTGGTGATCCTTACACCTCAGCCTTCAAAGTAGCTGGAACCACAAGCATGTACACCATGCCTGGCTGATTTTTTGGTTTATTATAGAGACGAGGTCTCGTCAAATTGCCCAGGCTGGTCTCGAACCCCTGGGCTTAGGCAGTCCTCTCACCTCAGCCTCCTAAAATGTGGGATTACAGGTGTGAGCCACCTCTCCCAGCTTGAAATGTTTGTTCTTAATGATAAGTGTAACAACCACTTAGTATGTGACCATGTCATAGTTGTCTTATTATGGGCTTTATAATATTTCGTAGAATGAATGTGAGGTCCTAAAGCTTTATTTACATTTTGTGAGTCCCAGAAAGTGCATGTTGCTATCTCCTAAGGCACAAAAGGCCCCACAAAGGAGCCATTTTATTTGATTTTATGTTTTGGAGACAGGGTCTCAATCTGTCACCCAGGCTGGAGTGCAGTGGTGTGATCATGGTTCACTGCAGCCTTGAACTCCTGAGCTCAAAGGATCCTCCTATCTCACCCTCCAGAGTAGTTGGGACTACAGGTGTGCCCACCCAGCTGTGGCAGCCTTTTAAAAACAAGTCTCCTCCACACTTACTGCTGCTGAGAAGTCTCGGCCAGTCTCTCCAGCCCAACCTGCTCCTGGCAAGAGCGCCAGCATTTTCCTCCTCAATCAGGAGGGCTGCTGCATACCCCACTACTGGGATTCCTGCATAGTTCAACCAGTGACCCAGTGCATCAGCAAACATTTGCTCCTCTCACTGATCAGGATGGAGTTGGAAGCTGTTCACCTCTCACTCCTCTCCTCTGATTTAGAAGAGCCCATCCTCAAGCACACACAAGGTCAGGGAAAGGAAAGTCTCACACACAAGGTTGGGGAAAGGAAGGTCTGTCTTGACTTTCTGTTCTAAATTCACACACACACACACACACACACACACACACACACACACACACACACACTTGCACACACCTTTAAAAACCCTAAATTTTAGCTTTTATTTCTTTGATCAGCAAGAGTGAACATAATTGTGAATACCAATAGAAAGAGGTGTAAACAGTGAAGTCACTACCAAGAGGAATGGGGAGCCTTTGGGAGATTTGAGTCTGGATGAAGCAGAGAGGAGCAGTGACACAGAAGGAGCTTGTGTCTTATAGCCAGAGATGCCAACCTTAACCTGTGCCTCACTTTCCTCATTTAGCACATTTTAATGCCATTGTGAAAAGTACAAGAGATGACCGAGGTAATTCGGAAAATGTCAGTCACCCACCACCCCCAACCTACATACTCCCACATGGAGTCAGAACACTGACTTAGCTCACAGGTCCCTGGAACCCTAAGTGATTATATCCGTTGTTCGTATTTGGTAAGAGAATGGCTAAACAGTAGAAACAGACTAAAAGAACCAGGCCATTACTATTGGGGAAATGATCTAGGGAAACATAATCTACTTGACTGAGACAATCTAAAATTGTATATGAAGTGAATTAATGATTGACTGAGTGACCCAGAGAACTTGCCAAGACCACAGCTATAACCTGTAGGACACAGACGCGACATCACTAATCATAGTTAATACAAAGGATTTTAGAAGGGATTTATAGTGTTCATAAATTAGAGTGGGTACTAGAGTGGAGTGAGGTAATTCAATACATCTTTCTCTTACTTGAATTCAAAGACTTCTCAGGCAACAGGGGCGGGGTGGAAGGACAGCTGGGGATTACAAACACATGTGCCCATGTCCCAAAGTGCATTTTGTGGTGATATTGGTGTCGCTACTATTTGCATAGGCCAAGTAAAGGCTAAGACCCACTGCCACGAAGTAGCTTTGAGTTTAGGGGACTTAGCTTCTGGGCATTTCCCTGGCACTTATTCCCTCCCTTCCAAGAAACTTCCTAACTTCCCCCCCTTTTTTTTCCCCTTTCAGTAACAGTTGGTTTTAATAATAGATTAACGAATAAACTTCTGGGTACCTATGGAACTTCTGGAAACACAGGGGCATCAGCTGCTATTCTAGGTCTAACATCAATGAACCAACGATAATAACAGCCATATGGGGATTTTTTTAAACTAACCTTTCATCTCACTACCAAAAGAAACTGTTAAGAAAGTTTTGGATTCTAGTCATTTAGAAAGAGATCTGATCAGATTTTCTTGGGCCCGAGGAAACAAAGAAAGGTAAATACTAAGGACCCAAACCCTTTTTGGGTGAGAATGTAATCTTTTTAATATTCAGTAATGTTACATACACACCTGAGAACTGTATCAACTCACAGAAAAACATTTGCCTTTAAAAAAAAAACCCTTCAAACTAAATTTATTAGAATTACAAAAATAACAGCACATTTCATCAACTCATTACAGCTTAGAGTTACCAACACATCCAGATATGAAGAGCATCTTTAAATGAACTGCTTCTTGCCAATACGAGTCTCACAACATAAAAAAAGATTATTTTCATATTTACAGAAGAAACATGCTGATTTGTTTCTTAAACTGCTCTTTGGAATTAATGGGTGAGGTTATTTTTAAAGTCAGGGAACACTTCAAATTGAGGAAGTTATTTTAGAAACATCTCACAGTGCATTTTATTGAATACCAGTGAACAGTTTTGCATCCTCTTCTAAAGATCGTGTTTTTACTGCAGAGCTTCTGGAACTTCCACCTACAAAAATAGGGGATTTTCTTTCAATGAAACAACACAAACGGATAAAGTGAAAAATATCTGTAGAGTATGTCTCTAGCAGTATTCTCTGAGAACAACTCAAACATAGATTGATTATTGTTGGTGTTCAAATCTTACATTATCAAGTAGTTATCAAATCACTTGCAACTGACAAGTGATGAATCCCTTTGGAATGCAGATGATACCTCCTGATTTTCTTCTTAAAGGAATGGGATTTTTTACACGTTGGAGTGTCTTAAAATGGTCCTCTCATAAGACTAGGGGGCTGAGAAGGTGGCCCAGGCATACCTCTCCAATGGAAATGTGCTCACGCGTGTGCTAAAATATTCAAAATATTAGTCAGCATGCTGAGAGGTGACTTTGGTGCCATCACACATCTACTAAACCTGTGCCTGAATGTTACTTACCCGCCTCAGTTGTTTAATGCTGCTTCCCCGAATTGCTTCCATGAGATTCTCATGAGCTGATCTCTGTGGGGTAGAAGGTCGAGAACTGTCTTCCATTTTTTTCTCTTGCACTGATCTCAGGGAATTTTTTATTTCCTTTAGGATATTGTTTGGCTGTTTCTTAACCTTTTTCCCTTTTTTCTTTTTCTGTCCGTTTTGTAAGGCCCTCTGGGCACTCTCCTGTTGTTTGATGACTTCTGCAATGTTTCGGGTAATGAGCTTCTCTGGGAGTGGAGGAGGGGGAGGAGGAGGGGGAGGAGGTGGTGGCAGCCTCTGGGAAGGAGGAGGAGGGGGAGGAGGGGGAGGGGGCATGGCCACAGGAGACTGAGGACGGCTCCTCACAGTCTGGACTTTTTTGGGGAGTTTCGGGGATGACCAGGGGGAGTGCCTGGGAGATGTATAAGGTGAAGAGCCAGGCGTGCCTCTTTGCCAGACTTTGGTCCTAAGACTGGATCCGCCATCATATCCCTCCTGCTGTTTTTGCTCCTGCATTCGCTTTTGCCTCTGTTTATCCATATTTCTAGTCAGAATGCTTGTCATGCTCATGCGTGGGCCTGGGAGCTCGAAGTGGTACCCCAGCCTCAGCAGCGTGGTGTTCTCCTTGAGCAACTTGACGATCTCCATCTCCACCTGGCTGCCCATGATGTGCCTCTGGTTGTGGAAGCGCAGCTCGGTGAGCACCGTGTTGTGCTGCAGTGCCCTCATGATGGCCAGGATCCCCTTTCCCGTGATGAAGTTGGACTCCACGTTCACGCTGGTGATGTGCTCGTTGACTCTGAGCATCTCCGCAACGGCCATGGCCGCACTGTCGTCCGCATGCGTGTTGGCCAGGCTGAACGCCTTCACCACGGTGTTGTCCTTGAGGGCTTCAGCAAAGCGGGCTAGGGTCTGTGTGGTGATGTTCTCGATATTGTTCAGGTTGACTTCTGTGGTGTCCGGGTCGTTGTTTTTAATCTTGTCCAGAGCGTCCTCTATCACTGTAGGGTTTCCAGAAGGGTGGATGGCAGCTGGGGACGCTGTGTTCCCTCTGCTGCTGCCGTTGGTCAAGTTTACGTTCTCTATTTGACTTTTAAATGTCTTTGGCTGAGAGTTGTCGGAATTGACACTGTCATAGTTTACAGTTCCGTTGATACCTTTTGCAGTTTCAGTTGTTTCCTCTTCCTGGCTGTCTTCTTCCTCCTCTTCCTCCTCTTCCTCCTGGGACTCTTCCTCCTCCTCTGTGTATACCTCCTCAGAAACCTCACTGTTACTTTCAGTAAAGATAAGCTCTTCCTCACTCTCCTCTTTGTCTTCTTCTGCAACCTAAAGAGTATGGTATCATCATTAAGTTTTTCATTTTTAAGGACGTTGTTTAATTTACAAAAGCCTATCATGAAAAAAAGTGAACAGTCCCTGTTTCTGATCTCTCTGGTTCCCATGACCGAGGCTATGAGGTTTTGGTGCATAACCTTAATAGCTTTTTCTACAAACACTTCTTTTTCTTTCTTTCTTTTCTTTTTACAGAATATCCAGAATGCAATTTATTAAATAAAAATATATGATCATTTTGCTAATTTGAGCAAATAAATCAGAACTTCAGCTATGGAAAACCCTTGAAAAAAATTTCAGTCTCTTGATTACTAACTTGTAACTAACTTGACTCCTTATCTACTTACAGCTTAGCAAATTCAGCCCTACTTTCTGGAATTACCCTTCTGTCCTTCCTTATTTCTTCATCCCAAACAAATAGATGACAACAAAAATATACATGTTAATGAGTTCCCTTTTTTTTTTTTTTTTGAGTCAGAGTCTCATTCTGTCGCCCAGGCTGGAATGCAGTGGCACACTCATGGCTACCACAGCCTCGACCTTCTGGGCTCAGGTGATCCGTCCACTTCAGCCTTCCAAGCAGCTGGAACTACATGCATGTGCCACCACATCCAGCTAATTTTTTGATTTATTATAGAGACGAGGTCTTGCTATGTTGGCCATGGGCGCAGGCAATCCTCTTGCCTCCGCCTCCCAAAGTACTGGGACTACAGGTGTGAGCCACTGCACCCAGCTGAGTTCCCTTTTTTAATGCCCAAAACTTCTTCCCTAAATTTGCCATCAACAGCAGATATGACAAAAGCCGAGTGCTCCCTGCTCTGGCTTGTCACAGTATAGCCAGAAGCAGGGACGCCACTTGCTCCTCCAACATTTATCTACTTTTTCGATAGAGCTCAGCACAGGGACTCCAAGACTCCACACCACCTCAGAGCTGTTGCTGTACAAGACCCTAATCTGGAGAAGGGAAGCCTAGGGACAAGGCTGCTGCTCAGGACAGCAGGAGGTCAAAACTCAGCTCTATGCAGAAAAAGTTCAGGTTCTCCTTTTCAGCAAGTCAACCTGAAACTTCCAGCTAACTCAGGGTTAAATGAGACAGACTGCAGAAGTATAGATGAGGAAGACAATCATCCTTGGCACTCACTAGATTCTAACCAGTATTGTGGAACAGCAGAGAACAGTAGAAAATCTTGAAGCAAGCTATTGCCCAGCCTGATAGTCTTAAATTATTTAGCACATATCAATTATGAAAGGCTTTCAGGCAAACACAATTTCATTCTATCTTAGTCTTTGTTGTTTGCAAGACTCACTGTACAAAGAAGCCCAAGCTACCCTTCATTCTCTTTCTCTTGCTATCTTTTTGATGAAAAAGAACAAAGTCTGGAAATAGCTAAGAGTCTGATTTTCCCTCATGTTATCTTTTTAGTCCTTTCTCTTTATCTTCTCTAGAGCCCTTGCTCCCTGCCTGTCCTCCAAGCCTTGATTCTTCCTTCCATATTGGCAACTCTTTTTTTTTGACCCCGAGGTCACCTACAGCCTGAGACATGTGAATAGCGCTTTGGAAAACACTGCACTTGTCTCCAGGTTTGTTTGCCCAGTTGCTATCACAAAATAGCCTCCGAGTTATCCACTTGTTTGGAGTGGCAGGCACCAAGTGATGGCCTGGGAAGGGGTCAACCACTCCTGGGATGACTTGTCCAGTCTTAATTTACTCACTTCTTCAGGAGTAGGGAAGGAGAGGGATACTCTGTGTGTGTGCGCGCGCGTGTGTGTGTGTGTGTGTGTGTGTGTGTGTGTGTGTGTGTGTGTTAGAGAGACAGAAATGTCTGATGACAGCTGACTGCAAATCACAACCCAACAACATGAGAGACAGAGCTTGGCTTCAGCCAAGCCTCTTGGCTCCAGTCAAGCCTCTTGGCATACATGAAGAAGGAGAGGAAGGCTGATCTGCCCAGCAGTAGAGTAAGTGGATTAACTGGAGGAAGGAAAGAATTGTAGGCTAAGTTCTTCTCATCCCCAACTTATCCCAAATCTCTTGTACTTCTAGGTCATGTCAGCCGTGTGGGGCATGTGTTTATAAGTGTATGATATTTAGCTGTTTTAGGATTTGAAGGAAAGGGGCCTGTCTGAAAATCCAAGGTATACGGCCTTTTATGCCACCATTAAATTTTATCCTCTTGATTTTTTTTTGAAGACCTTTAGACTCTATCTGCAAGAGCTGTTTTCTCTTCAAAGTGCTCCCAGAAAGATAGTATCTGAAACTGTTATCTGGCCAAGAGAGTTGTCATGCAACATCTAAATGATGCCTCTCCCAGAAAGCCTTATTTGATACTCCCTCAAATTATCCCTCCAGTATGTTCCCAGAGCATTGTACCTTCCCCAATAAAATACCTGTCATACTTTACTTTAACTACTTATTTGTCATTTTCCCCAAAAAACTGTTAGCTGGAAAGGTACCGTGTCTGCTTTGCTCACCTAGCACAATGCTTAGTGTGTCATAGGGGTCCAATAAATTTTTTTTACTGAATGGATCTGAGTTGACATTGCTTAATAGCTGCTGAGAGTCTGGACTAGACCTAGAACACAGTACTGCTAGGTGGGGATCAGGTGACAAATTCTCCTTGTTTACCTGAGTCTGAAAGGTTTCCCAAGTTAAGGCTTTTTAGTGATAAAGTCTAGATAGTTCTAGACAATCTCTTTCTCTTTCTTATGCTTTTCTTAATAAAAGTTTCTTTTGTTTAGTTTACTTTATTTTAAGAATACAGTATATAATATATACAGAGGGGAGCAAAAAAAAGTATACACATTTTAAGAAAGGAAAAAATTGTATGTGCTTCTGCCATTTTGTTTGTCGGGCCTGCCGCCTGGTGATACTGGCATTCATTTGATTAACACCGCATTGCTACTATAATTCAATTCAACTTCGAAAGTAATACATAGATAACATCTCTTAAAATGTGTATACATTTTTTGACACCCCCAGTATATAACATACAAAATATGTGTTAATTGACTATGTTGTTGGTAAGGCTTCTGGTCAACAGTAGGCTATTAGTAGTTAAGTTTTAGGGGAGTCAAAGGTTATATGTGGATTTGGGGGTGAGGGGGATGGCAAGTTAGTTCCCCAGAACCCTGCGTTGTCCGAGGGTCAACTATCATTGAGTAGTTCTTAAATTTTAGCATGCAGCCGGGCTTGGTGTGTCAGCCTGTAATCCCGTGCCTTTGGTAGGCTGAGGTGAGTGGATTGCCTGAGCCCGTGGGTTCGAGACCCGCCTGGGCAACTTGGTGAGACCTCATCTCTACAATAAATCAAAAATCAGCCAGGCGTGGTAGCGCGTGCCTGTAATTCCGGCTACTCGGAAGGCTGAGGCAGAAGGATCGCCGGAGCCCAGTGGGTCGAGGCTGCGGTGACGGGGAGCAGCCACTGCACTCCAGTCTGGGCGACAGAGTGAGACTCCAACTCAAAAAAAAAAAAAAATTTTTAGCATGCGTCTAAATCACCCATTCACAGAGTGTCTCATCCAGTAGATTGAGGGCAGCCCTAGAATTTGCAGTTCCCAGGCGATGCTGATACTGCTGATTGGGCACCTACAATCTTGAGATGGTCTTTGTGTCAACAGAGTGGAATTTGAATTTCAATTTTATATAGAAGCTGTTAACCTTGGATGAGTTTCTTCATTTCACCTACTTTCAGTTCTCATGTGCCGAAAGGTAAGAATGAAATGGGATAATGCGAAGAAACTCATTGGCCCCTGTGCCTGGAAGTTAGTAGATACTCAAGCTGGAAGAGCTAGATTACTGGGTCTCCTGGACCCTCAGAGCTCAAGAGCAGCATATGTGTGTGTGAACCCAGGTGGGCAGAAGGCTGTCATTCAATAGCCATTGCATCTGATTTTTATAAGCCTTTACAGAGTCAACGCCTAATAACCAAGACCCCCAGTTCCTTCTCATGGTCCCTGTCGTAGGGCTCTTTGCTTATGCAGCTGCACCTCCCTTTTGCCTTCAGCTGCTCTGGGTGTTTCCCTGTGGTGGGAATTGGATTTACACCCTCCATAGGCAAGCTTCTCTTCAGCACTCCTTGTGACTGCAGACAGCTGGCAGGTAGGGGACATGTAGTAGGAGAATAGTTGACTAGCCAAGAAAGGAATTGAAGATCATCAACATGGCCACCTCTTTAATTGAGCTGATAAGCTATTGGCAGCAATTGTGAAACCTTTGGCAGGATCAGGTGGGTTTCGTTCACAGTTGACAACACGTTTTGCCCTTTGGTTCCCATCACTGTCATGATATTAGGACATTAAAATACCTATGCTGCAGGGCTCGGTGGCTCAGCCTGTAATCCCGCGCCTTTAGGAGGCTGAGGTGAGTGGATTGCCTGAGCCTGGGGATTTGAGACCCGCCTGGGCAGGTGAGACCTCATCTCTACAATAAATCAAAAATTTAGGTGGGCGTGGTAGCGCGCACCTGTAATTCCGGCTACTTGGAAGACTGAGACGGAAGGATCGCCGGAGCCCAGCAGGTTGAGGCTGCGGTGGCCGGGAGCGGCCACTGCACTCCAGTCTGGGCGACAGAGTGAGACTCCAATTCAAAAAAAAAAAGTTAAAAAAATACCTTTGCTGGCTTATTGCTACAGTTGGTTTTATGGCCTAGATATTCTGAGACAATGTTATTCTTTTTATTAAGGAATTTTCTTTAATAAATGTAACAATAGTACCATTGTTATTTTGTCACTCATTCCCACATAATAGGAAAAAAAACCCTCTTAACATGATGGTTGTGGAGGATTGACTGACTCAAATCCTGGCTTATTTTTGTCTTTTCTTCTCACCTCCACTTCGAGCGCCTCAATACTGTGGCCTTGGCAGACCATGGCCAGATCCCAGTGGCCCTTCCTATGATGATTGACATGGACAAAGCTCACACATCTCTTGCTGCAATTGTGGCTGACACACCCTATCATCAAGATCATCTAACAGTGCCTAGATTAGTACTGTGGCAGTCTTGCCATTGGCTTTAGGCCATTTTTATTTTAGATGAGTCCATCAGAACACAAGGGCTTTAAACTGTTGATCCTGATATGTGTTCTTCCATACATTTAGGGAGAATTTCTTTGTTATATAGACATTTTATTGTCATTACTATTTTCCCAGAGCATAGACTTTTGAACTTCCTACTGGGAATGAATGAGTTGGCAAATTCAAGGTTAACTGTTTCCCAGGCAGTCCATAGGAGCTTACTAGACCTGAACTCTGATACATACACATTTCCTGGCCTCAGAATCACCATCGTAAAGTAGGAAGGAATCTTAGAGATGTGCAGGTGTCCTTAACCTGGGTCCTCAGATGGGTTTTAGGATGTGTGCTATTATTACTCTATGCATAGGTTTGTGTATATTTGCACAAGCAAATGTATATTTTCTCAAGGAGAAGATCCATAATTTCAAAATCTCAAGGCAGTTTTTGATTCACAAAAGAAACACTGTATCTAACTATTTCAGTGGACAGATGGAAAGAGAATCCTGAAGAAGTGACTGTTTGAGGTCTAACAACTTGGGGAGAGCAGGGACTTGAAACAGGGCCCCCTAACTCGGTTTCATGTACTTCCCACCATTCCATTTCTTGGGGGAAAAAAGAACTATTCTTACTACAGCTACTATTACAATCAAAGCAGCCAGAATTCCCACTTTTGTCTTTACAGGAGAAAATAAATGTACTTAACTGAATATACATGTATTTGGAAATAGATATTATACCACATGACGAACTTAAAGCTCAAATGAGACTTACGTTTGGTAAAATATTTAAACTCATAACTCGGTGGTGAGTTATTTTCCTCTTGAGATTTCCATTTTTGGTCAATCAAAGCACCCCAGCTAAGAATTTTACATATGAGGATCCATTGAGTGGCCATAGAAGTTACACAATTATTTCAGCCCAAGAAATTTTGCAGTAGCAGGTACAGATGGGTTATAGGAAAATTAAAGTGATGAGGACGGAGAAGTTAGAGAAAACACAGGTGCCTGGGTTTGGGGTGGGGTGGTGGGTGGTGGGAGTAGCCAAGAAAAAGTCCTGAGCACCTACCTTTCCACACTCCCCCAGCCTCTCCTTTTCCAAGAGTTTTTGGGACTCCTTTTCCCAGTAGGCCATCAGTGCCTCTCTGCTGAATGTCCCCGTTGGGGTTTTCTCAGTCAGACTCTTTTGCCTTAGCCCCACAGGAAGGTTGCGATCAGGTTCGATGTCTTCCAGCTCTCTCTCGAGCTCCTTCAGCTCCTCGGCTGACAGGGAGGCAAGGAGTTCATCCTCGTCGATGGATTCATATTTACTGAGTCCTCTTCTATAGCCAAAGGTAGACATGGTCCCTGCTCTGTCAGGCCCACAAGGAGCTTGAAGAACCAGGCATTCAAGGTAGCCAGGAGCAGGCAGGGAGGCAGTGGCAGGCTGGTCAGCAACTGGTGCTAGCAGGGGCTGCGGTAGCCTTTTAAGAGTGGTGATACAGGCCGTGACAATGCAGGGAAGGGTGAAAGCATGGGCTGTTTTAAGCATCAGACGTCAGCCAGACATTTGAACACAAAGAATGTCACATCGGTGGTGGATGGAGGTCTCAGAACCAGTGGGGATTATTCACACTCCGGCCAGGGCCATATTTAGCTGAGCCTGATAGCTCTTGAGGACAGGCAAAGAGTGTTTCAGATAGGGAGCAACGCAGTTCTCCTCGCTTTGTGTTCAAACAACAGGGGAATACAATTTATTTTGAAGTGACTTGCCACCACTGCCAGGGCCATGAAAAGATTATTTCATTGCAATCTTAGGGGTTGGGAAATGTCTCCAGAATACTCTATAGGTGGTTTTTCTGGTTCTTCTATAAACATACCATGGGTGGTATTGATGAGGATAAAAGGTCATAATAATGTAGTACTTTATAATGTCATTGTGTTTTGCAGTTAACAGAGCACTTGAATATATTTTTCTTGATCCTAAATCCTGTGAGATGACTGACATGATCCTAATTTACAGAGTTTGGCAACCCAGGCTCTGAGAGATTAAGTGAAAAATTTGAAGTCAGAGAGCTCAGTATGGAAGTAGTTTTCTCCACTGCACAAAATGGCTTCCTTCTTCTCACCATGATTTTTAGTAAAGGTCTAGACTTGCAAATAAGAATTCAAAAAGATAAGCAAAAATATTGGGTATGGTTTATTAAGGACCAACTGTACCATCCCTGTGCTAAACATTTTACATATTTTATCTCCTTTAATCTCACAATCCTATAAGGTGTATATTAGTACCCAGATTTTACTCATATATGCTCTGAGAGGTTAAGTTATTAGCCTAGGTGCACAGAGTTAAGAAGTGATAGAGCTAGAATCTGAACCTAGAGAGGTACCTGGGCTGAAAATTGAAGGGATTCTCATTTGAAATTATATGTATGACTCAACCACTATGTATTATACACATGTAATACATTTTCTCATGTACCCCATACATTTGCACAAATTTTAAAAAAGAAAGTATATATATATGAACATATTTTTATACATGTGTTAAAATGGATATGTAGTTTATAGGACTTAAAAATAATACCATTTTAGCATACAGATATATTACAAACCTATTAAAAATATGTATGCATAGAAATAGACATTTATCAGTACATGTGTAATACATGATATTATGTTTATACATTCAGCAGTTGGTGAATATTTGGGTTGCTTCTAGGTCTGGGTTATAATGAATAATGCTTCCATGAACGCTTACATGAAAGTCTTTGAATGGCCACATGCTTTATTTCTCTTGGGTAGACATGTGGGAGTGGAATTACTAGGCTAGATGGTAGATTGATTTTTTAAGAAATTGCAAAACTGTTTTCCAAAATGGCTGCACCAACTTACATTCCAACTAACAATGGATGAAAATTTTAATTTCTCCATGTCCTCATTTATTATGTTTCTCTTTCTAGTGTAGGCATTTCAGTATGAAATGCTAATTTTAATTTTAATTTCTTTTGTAACTAATGATGTTGAACATCACTGCATGTGTTTATTGGCCATCTTATATCTTCCTTGGTAAAATATTTATTCAAGTGTCATGCCCATTTTTAAATTGAGTTAATTATCTCTTACTGAGTTGTAAGGGTTCTTTATATATTCTGGACACAAGTATTTGATCAAATATATGATTTGTAGATGGGGTTTGTGTTTTGGTGTCTTTTCAAGAGCAACTTTTTAATTTTAGCCACGTTCAATTTATCAATATTTTTCTACAGTTGCTTGGTGCTGTAGTCAATAAATCATTTCCTAATCCAAAGTGGGAGGATTGCCTGAGCCCAGGAGGTAAACGTTGTGGTGAACTGTGATCGTGCCACAGCACTCCAGTCTGGGGGATAGAGTGAGACCCCGGTTCAAAAAACAAACAAACAAAATTAAGTAAAAAGATGAATGAGGTGATCCTCCTTGAAAAACAAAAAAACAAACAAAAAAACGTGATATGTTGACCACTATGCAAGTTTTGGAGTGTACAATATGTACAAAAAATACTGGAATTGTATTTTACTTTTTCTCATGTTTTTAACTTTTCTGTAACATTTTAGTTTTTATATTTTGCCAATTTTTACTTGCCAATTTACAAAACATTCACTACATGCCAGATTCCAATTTAGTTGCCAGAGTTAGAGAAATGAACAAAACGAACCAAGTCCCTTCCTTCAGGGGGCTTACATTCTAGTCCAGGGAGACAGACGATCTCTAAACAAACGTGTAAACACAGGACATGTAAGATAGAAGTTCCATGGAAAAAAAAATAGAGCAGAATAAGAGGGAAAAAGGATTATGGGGGTAATATAATGACTCTGAAAAAGACTCCAAAAGAGAAGGCATCAAAGTGTTTTTGCCATGTGGCAGCATCATGAAAAAAAATTACTACCACTCAAGGATACTACCGTAAAAACAGTGGGATTTAGATATCCTGATGTATTTATTGCAAATCACTCTGATTATAGTAATCACAACTCATGAATGATCTTAGTTTACTGGGTCCCCCTGTAAGTGTTTTACACATATTTTTAATATAGGATAAAATTCTACTGAGTGATCAGATACTGCTACCTGACTCTGGCTAAGCTTAAATTTAACTTAGATTTCCTTTGAACCTTCTCTACATTGAAAAACACAATCCAATTCAAGCACCAGCATTTTATATTTTGGAATGTTTTACTTGATCAATTGTGTTTTTGTTGTTGTTGTTGTTGTTTTGTTTTTGTGTATGGTTTTTTTTTTTTTTTTTGCGTTGGAGTCTCACTCCCTCACCCAGACTGGAGTGCAGGGGCCGCTCCCGGCCACCGCAGCCTCGACCTGCTGGGCTCCGGCGATCCTCCCGCCTCAGCCTTCTGAGTAGCCGGAATTACAGGCGCGCGCTACCACGCCGGGCTAATTTTTTGATTTATTGTAGAGATGAGGTCTCGCTGCCCAGGCGGGTCTCGAACCCGCGGGCTCAGGCAATCCACTCACCTCAGCCTCCCAAAGGCGCGGGATTACAGGCTGAGCCACCGAGCCCGGCTCAGTTGTGTTTTTGAGCAGAAACATTTTAGCGTCAACAATACCACAAGCATTTGAAAGAATTGCATCTTTTGTTTAAAAAAAAATGTCTATCTTGGGGAGAATTTTTTTCATAGCTCTTGATTCCTAATCAGATGCATACCTATCTTCCAATATATTGGAAATTCTTCTTTTTAGTGAAAATAGAGCTTAATCTTTCAACTTTTCCCTCCTCTTCACTTCCTCCCGAAAATGCTATTGTTTGTTTTTCAACACGCATTTACCAACTACCTGCTAGGGACAAGTCCGTGCTGGAAGCTAGGATTACAAACAGAAAGACATCGATCTGGTCTCTGCCCTCAAGGAGTTCATACTCATGGGAGAGAGGCAGCCAGCTGACAATCATGTTGCAGTGACAGCTCCAGCCAGGCGCCCAGGAGGGCAGAGCTTCGGGACACAGTAAAGTAGCCAAAGTAGCCGCGCGCCCGTGTGGGTGGAGTCAGAGAAGGCGCAGAGTCAGACAAAGAGCTTCACAGGCAGGGAGAGAGCAGCCTCTGAGCAAACACGCGGGAGTATGAAAACAAAGACAAAAGCCGGCTTTTGCTTGGGATGGGGGTGCAGAGTAGGTAGAGAGAGGCAGAAACTGGCCCGGATTCATGCACTACTTTTTAAAAATTGCTTTGGTAGGTGCCCTTTCCTCCCCCGTCCTTTTTTTTTTTTTTTAATTAAATTTTATTTTAAAGATGTGGGGCGCAGGCTGGGCTCGGTGGCTCAGCCTGTAATCTCAGCACTGTGGGAGGCTGAGGCAAGTGGATTGCCGGAGCCCACGGGTTCGAGGCCAGCCCGGGCAACCTGGTGAGACCTCATCTCTACAATAAAATAAAAAGAAAATAGCCAGGCATGGTAGCGCGCGTCTGTAGTTCTGGCTACTCGGAAGGCTGAGGCGGAAGGATCGCTGGAGCCCAGCAGGTGGACGCTGGGGTGGCTGTGAGCGTGCCACTGCACTACGGCCTGGGCGAGGAGTGGGACTCCAACTTAAAAAAAAATGGGTACAATTCAGAGTTAGATATACAAACGGTCACTGTAGGAACGCTTATTGTTGAAGTGTGCTCCCCCACCCTACACCCTCCCTTGGCAGTTTCCCACTACTGCCAATCTCTGTCTTCTAGCATTAGGATAATTGTTCAGGGTCTACTTATGAGTGAGAACATGTACTTGGTTCTTTGTTCTGTGATAGATCACTGAGTATGATCGACTCTAAATCCATCAAAGTTGCTGCAAAGTTCATAATTTTGTCCTTCTTTATGGCTACATAATATTCCATCGTGTATATGTCCCACATTTTTAAAATTCAGTCTATTTTCAATGGGCAGCAGGGTTGGTTCCATGTTTTTGCTATCATGAATAGTGCCGCAATAAACAGGCATGCACAGGTATCTTTTTCCTGCCCTTTTAAGAGCCACCAGTATCATGCCCAGCACACAGTAGGTGCTTATAGATGCTGAATATTTTTTTACTTGAAGGATTCTCTCTAGTCTATGCCAAGGAGGTTTAGACTTTATTATCATCTAATACAGGCATGTCCAACCCACACTCACCAGCCACATGTGGCCCAGAACAGCTAGTCATGCAGTCCCACAGAATCTTTTAACATCATATGTCTTTTAGTGTTTATTTTCTTTGTGACCCCATGCGTAGTTCCACTTTTGAAGTTCACAATCACATCTTATTCATGACATCACTTTTTGGCAGCACATACATTTGTGAGCAGCTGTTTTCAACAAGGAAGTCCTTGAAGAGCAAAATTCGAACAAACATTTCTGATGAGCACCTTGAGAACTCACTAGGAATCGTGACTTCTTCCGTCGAACCAGACATGGATAGATTTGTTTTTACAAAAACAAGGTCAAATTTCCCACTAGTTTTATATTGTTCTCATTTTTCAAAACTATTTTCTAAAAAAAAGCTTGCATAATAAAAATGTAAAAAACAAAAAAACTTACTATGTATATACACTAACTATGTTATATAATTTATGTGAGTCCAAGATAATTCCTCTTTACTTGATGTGGCTCAGGGAAGCCAAAAAGTTGAACACCCCCGATCTAGTGTTAAGTGGACGTCCCTAAGATGACCTCATAACCATTATCCACATCCACAGTTTGCCATAGTTGCCTAAGAGGCAGCTGTTCATCTTAGCAAGTGTCCTGATATTAATGAGACTAAAACTCATTAGTACTTCCAAAAACCAGCAATGCCAGCCGATCTGGTATTTCAATAAATAGTATTTATAAGATGGTGACAGAGACCTTCTCTCTCTCTCTCTCTCTCTCTCTCTCTCCAGTTTTTGATCGTGTTTTTTTCCTTTCAAAGAAAAGTAAACTTATAACCTCACCCCCTTCTCACACCCTCTCTTTTGGAGTCTCCTGTATCTATTTTTTTCATCTTTATGTCCTTGAGTGCCCACTGTTCAGCTCCTACATATAAGTGAGAACATGTGGTGTTTGGTTTTCTGTTTCTGAGTTAGTTCACTTACGATAACAGCCTCCAGCTTTACCCATGTTGCTGCAAAGAACATGATTTCATTCTTTTTTATGACTGTGGAGTATTCCATGGCGTATATATCCTCGTATATTTTCTTTTTATCCAGTCAATTACTGATGGGCACTTAGGTTGGTTCCACGGCTTTGCAATTGTGTGTAGTGCTGCCTTCTGACTACACATGTATGTAATACCTACTACCATCTAACACTCTCTCTGGAAGGAGACCCCCATTTCCTAAACATGAGTTACTTTGCTTGTGGCTTATGTACTTTTGGCAGTTAATGTTTAGAAATGTTGAGAGGCCCTACCACGTATTTCTTTGTTTTCTTACTTTAGTAATCCCAAAATTCCAAGAAAAATTTGATCTTTTCAGGAATTATTTATATTTTAAAATCTGTGTTTAGGCATTACTATTTAAAACCACAAAAAAAGAGTTACATGACTGTTTTATATGAATACATGTAATTATTACTTTAAATATTTATATAATATATATCTGATTAAAATTCTCATTTCCACTGGTCCTCCACTTTATTCTGCAACAGGCCCTTGTCATCCACAGATTTAACATATGTAGTTCCAATTATTTGAAAGGACCTGTGTCCCCAGGCTTAACAGTGTTTTGTGAAACTACCTAGAGAATCTCTATCTGAGTCTCTCACTGGTCCCTAAAGCCCAATCTGCCCCAAACTAGCGTTTTGATTTCCCTTTCTGCCTCCCCCATCCCACCCCCAGGCTTTCGTGTTTCTGAAAAGGGCCTCCACATCCACCAGTTGCTGGAACCTGTGAGCTACTTTTGCCTCCTTCCTTCACCAACATCATCCTGTTCAATCAGAAGATCTTTTCTCATACATGAGGGGGACCCCCAAAACCTGGAACTTATTTATTTATTTATTTATAGGTCATACAGTCATCTTTATTGAGTAACAGAGACTGCATTAGACTTGTCAGTTAGGCAACTTCTTAAATCCTGTCTCCTCTTTTAAGCCAGTTAGATTTAAGCTTCTGAAATTTGCAACCAATTAGAGCCTGATTAATAGAGTATCTCGAAAAAAATGTGTAAACCAAGAGAATTGGAAAATCAGTCTCTTGATCATCTATTAAGAAACTATAACTAATCTGTATATATACCAAGTTTATGATTATAATTTTCTCAACTAATTTCAATTACAAGGTTTAAAAAAAATTTATAAGAAAAGGATCCTGTATTTTTATTTATCATGATTATACTCTTTATTCTAAATAAAATGTTTATGGGAGAAGAGGGGAGTGGAGAAGGCCTTCTTCATCAATCCAAAAAGTGTGATTATTCAAATTCTTAGAAATGGTTTCTCTTGAGTCATCTCTGTTCTTTTTTTTTTAAATATATCAATATTTTTAATTTTGATATTGTGGGGTACAGTGAAGGGTTAGGTATACAAATATGCTTCGTTCGGGTACCCTTGTTGATAAGGAGTGTCTCCCGGTCCCCAGACAGATATTGACTACCGTTAATCCCACCTCCCTTCCCCTCCCCGCCCATAGTTTCCCACCACTGTCAGTTCTTTTTCTATAGTATTACGATGGATGTTCAAGGTCCGCTATATGAGTGAGAACATGTGATACTCAGATCTTTGTTTCTGTGAGAGGTCACTCAGTATTATTGACTCTAGTTCCATCCAGGTTGCTGCAAAGTTCATGATTTTGTTCTTTTTTATGGCTGCGTGGTAGTCCATCGTGTGTATGTACCACAGTTTTTTAATCCAGTCCTCTTTTGATGGACAGTATGGTTGATTCCAGGTTCTTGCTATTGTGAACAATGCTGCGATAAACATATGTGTGCAGGTATCTTTTTTATAGAGTGATTTGAGTTCTTCAGGGTATATTCCCAGTAGGGGGATTGTGGGGTCATATGGGAGGTTGATATCTAGAGCTTTTAGGAATCGCCACACTGTTTTCCACAGAGGTTTCACCAGTTTGCACTCCCACCAACAGTGTAGGAGTGTTCCGTTTTCACCACACCCTCTCCAGCAACTGTTATTTTGGAATTTATAAAAACTGGTGTATTTATTCTTACATGTTTAAAACTTCACTTACCTCCATAGTAGTCTCTTATGCTTATCAGGACATTTTTCCTCTGCTCAAAATAGTTTTGAACTATTCTGATGCCTTTTAGTGCTTCTGCCATTTTCTGTTTCACTTCTTCCACTTTGGCAAAACGCTTTTCTTTGAGGACTTTTTTCATCAGGGAAAACCAAAAAAAAAAAAAAAAAAGTTTGAGTGAGAACTGGTGAATGAGGAGGGTGGAAAATGGGGGGTCATACCATTTTTGGTCAAAAACTGCTGAGCACTCAGCTCGCAGTGAGGACAGGTGCGCTTGTAAATCGTCCATCATTAAATGGGCAAACACATTGAAAGAATCTCCAAAAAATATTCTCTAGAGCCTAATGCAGGCTCTCACAACAACACTAGCTGGTACACTGAAGCCAGTGGTTTCCTGAGCACTTACCTATCGGGGGAAGCCTGTACTGTAAGGGGCCCACCCTCCAAAAAATAATTCATGATTTTTGGGGGTACCCCTTCGTATTTCAAACAGCTCTTGAATTCCTGCTTGATTTCTCTGTGTTCCCCCTTGTCTCAACTTGAGTCTAAGCTGCTGTCCTCATTTCCTCAGGAGATGGTAACAATGGACGTTAGTCTCTCTGATGCATGGTTGCATGGTTCTTGATTCTCTCCCCTTTTCCACGTGCAGCCGGAAGCTTTAACCCTGCAGAATCAGGCCCTATTCACTTCTTCGGCCTCAACTTGGGTCACATTTCTTAACACTCATGCTTGAGCCACGCTGGACTGAATTGTCCACATATCTTCCATCTCCAAGCCACTGCACTTGTTCCTGTCTCCGCCTGGAAAGCCATTGCCTCTTCTACTTTGTGCAGGTCTTAAGTAGTACTTGCTCAGGGAGGCCTTTCCTGATGTCTGAGGCCTGCTCAGTTCTCCCATCTCTCACAAAACTCTATCTCATGGGTCCCACTTATACTTATTCCAAGCTGGTCTTTACAAAAAAGCTATTTTCTCAAGGGAAGCGACCATCTCTTCTCCAGTTGCTGTCCCCAAAGGCTAGCGTCATTATTAGGTGTTCAGAAGATAGTTCAAAGACACATGCACATACACACTCACAAAAAACAGATGAGTTGGAATGGAAGGCCTATAATCCCAGCACTTTAGGAGACTGAGGTGAGAGGACTGCCTGAGCCCATGGGTTCGAGACCAGCCTGGGTAAGTTGGTGAGACCTCATCTCTGCAATAAACCAAAACATTAGCTGGGTGCTAATTAGCTGTGCGCCTGTAGTTCCAGTTACTCAGAAGGCTGAAGTGAAAGGATCGTCTGAGCCTAGCAGGTCAAGGCTGCAGTGGCTGTAAACATGACACTTGCACTCCAGCCTGAGCGACAGAGTGACACTCTGACTCTACAAAAAAGAAAAAATGGGCCAGGCTTGGTAGCTCAGCCTGTAATCCCAGCACTTTGGGAGGCCAAGGTGAGTGGATTGCCTGAGCTGGCAGGTTTGAGACCAGCCTGGGCAACTTGGCGAGACCACGTCTCCACAATAAATAAAAAATTAGCCGGTGTGGCAGCGCGTGCCTGTAGTTCTGGCTACTTGGAAGGCTGAGGCAGAAGGATTGCTGGAGCCCAGCAGGTTGACGCTGGGGTGGCCGTGAGTGTGCCACCTCACTTCAGCCTGGGTGACGGAGTGAGACTCCAACACACACATACAAAAAAGAAAAAAATGTGTTATGAAAGTTAAAAGTTAAATTAGAAACAGTACAATTCATAACAGACTAGTAGGTCTTAGGTGATTTAGGCTTTTTTCTTCTGAGATCCCCTTTAGGAGTTTGCCAGAAATGCTTTCAGAATAATGCCGCATAATAATTGTAGCCTGGCTTCTTCTCCCACCCACAATCCTCCGCTCCTGGAAACCCCAACACTACCAAGAACATAAATCTTGTGCTTCATGGTCAGTCTGCCTCTGAGTATGTGCTCTAAACTAATGAACAAGCCTAACTGGCCACTAAGTGCTTGTATCTCATGATGGATTTTTTTTTTTTTTTTTTGAGTTGGAGTCTCAGTCTGCCACCCAGGCTGCCATTATGGTTCACTGCAGCTTCGACCCCTGGGTTCAGGCAATCCTTCTGCCTCAGCCTCCCAAGTAACTGGAACTACAGGCATGTACCACCATGTCCGGCTAATTTTTTGATTCTTTTGTAGAGACGAGGTCTTGCTATACTGCCTAGGCTGGTCTGGAACTCCTAGGCTCAGGCGACACTCCCACCTCGGCCTCCCAAAGTGCTAGAATTACATGTGTGAACCACCATGCCTGTCCACTGTGGCATTTTTGCTTATTTCATGGATACCTTTATTATTTAAGTTGTCCTCAGTTTGCTGATTAAAAAAATATGAAAATTACATGCTATGCTGTCATTTGCAAATTTGAGAACCAAAAATGATTTTATTTTCACAGATGTCAGGAGTCCACTCTTAGCAAGCTATTCCTAAATTTTGCCCTCCCTCCAAAAGTCTTATCTAGTCTCTCTCACAGCACAGGTGCAAGGTTGCATCCTAAAATAGATCTAACATGTTTCTCACTTACACAGAAGGGCTGGGGTTTTCAGCATTTCCTACTGATGACTTATAATTAGGCTGTTGAACGAATGTAATGGTTCCTAAGGAAGTTAAGCTTCCGACTTTGCTCAGTTTGTTTGCTGGGAGCTTCTCAGATCCCTGGAGGCTCCCAGGGGAGAATGTCAGGCAGAGGTCAGGCTCTGGACAGACAACAACCAAACAGCCACAGGGATCAGATGAGAACTGGCAATCCCCTTATCAAGCCTCCCCTCTCTGGCTTGGCAGCCAGGCCAATCTCCCAGGGATACCAACTTGTGACAGTGAGCATGAGTCAAATTTAAAATTATTAGAGCTATTTATAATAATACTTGCAATTGTATAACATCTGTAGTTTACAAAATGCTTTTATGTGCAGTCATGTGCCAGACAGTGTAACACCGTGATATGATCTTCATATAATGTGGACACTGACACTTACTGGGTGTATGTGAGGGAATAATACTTGATGAAATAATCACAATTGTATTCCTTCTATTTTACAGAGGATAAGTATGGGTTCTGAGGTTCTGAGATGTTAAAAAAAAATAATCTCTGTAAGTATGCCTAGCTTGTAAGTGATGGGTGTAGTTATGTCCCATAAGTCCAAGCTGCTTCTCACATTGGGGTCCACTAGTTACGCATTTCAGAAAGTACCAACATGAGAGACAGATGGGATGACAGACAGAGATTTATACTATGGATCTAATGCTTCACTTGGTGCACAGTAGGCCTAATTATCATTTGTTGATCTGATTCAAACCTGTAAAATGAGTCCCATGCAAACAAGTGGAAAGGTAAACAATGTTAAAACTGTCAAGACAAGAAAATGGCTTCCAGGAAAAAAAATGAGAAAGAAATGTTGAATTCTATCAGTCAGGCCTTTCATCTTATACGGCAGATCACAAATATGGAATTCCACTTATGAAACAGGAAACAGATTTGAGATATATCACGTGAATAAGGGAAGTTGTACTTGGGGTGGACTAGAAAGGTCTTTCATTCATTTTAGCAACTACCTTATCTCTAGCCCTGAGTGCTGGAATTATGGTTTTGGACAGAGTTGCTTGCTGTGGTATTAAGAAGAATGATGTGGAAGGCCAGCACCCAAGACAGGGACTTCCTTGAGATAGCCCCCCCTTCGGGATCATGATGACTGTCACTTTAGAGAACCCCAAGTCCTACAGGAAAAGGGTACCTTAAAGGGTAGAAAGCCTTGACATCCCGCTGTGAAGGATGGTAACAAGGCACAGCCAGTGTCAAAGTACAGTGATGGGGGGGTGGGAAGCTGATATCTGGTTACTGAGCTTTTTTATTTGCAATTTTATCGTGAAAATCCGAAGCGCTGTCTTTTCACATAGACTCACAACTCCTAACTGACCTTTATTCCCATAGTTCCTGTGCCTTTGAGATCCACGCCTCTTGAAAGGCTGCCTTCTCTGATTCCCCCTTCCTACTCCTCCCCGCACTTCCCATTTCTTCTGTTCTTCTTTCTGTTGCACCCTCAGGGAATCTAGAACTAGTTTTCAGGAGTGTTACAAAAGACCTGGCCTGCTGGTAACATGATCCCTTGCCAATTCATGACCTTAACAGGACTGGAAACTTTCACTTTCAGCTCTCCAATCAAAATGTTTTGCTGCATTTGTTTTTTAAATTTAAAAAAAAGTGGGAAAGTTATATTACAAAGAGCACAAACATGTCAGAGGCAGGCCAAGCTGCATGTATCTGTGTGGAAGTCCCCTAAGATTGGTGAAGCCAGCAAATCTTTGTGCTGCCCTTGAAGGCTATGTCATGGTCTGCCGTTAATGGTCTTATCAGCAGAGCAAAAACTAATAAATCATGTGCTGTCAGCACAAGGGACCAAGTGCTTTCCTCCAAGCGAGAGGATTCCATTGTTTTGCTGGGCCACCCAGTGAAGTGGTAAACATGGCACCCCCGGCCAGTGAGAGACAAGTTCCTCCTATGTGTTTCTTTTAAGGTGATTTTTTTGAGATGTGATTTATATACCATAACACTCACGCACCTCGATTGTAAAGTTTACTGATTTTCTTTGAGTAGATTTCCTGAGTTGTGCAATCATCACCACAAACTAATTTTAAGATATTTCTGTCACCCCAAAGAGATCTCTTGTGCCCGTTAGTAGTCAACCCTTGTTCCACTCCTCAGTCCCAGGCAACCTCTAGTCTGTTTTTACATGTTTGCTTTATCTGGGTGTTATATATAAATGGGATAATACAAATTGTGCTCTTTTGTGTCTGGTTTCTTTCACTTTATGTTTCTGAGATTCATCTATGTCACAGTATGTCGGCAAATAGTATTCCATTGCATGACTAGGCCACATTGTGTTTATTCACTCACTGTTTGATGGACATTTGAATTGTTTCCATTTTTTGGATATTAATAATGATGCCATCATATTCTTGGTGAACTAAAAATAATGAGATAGAAAGTGCTTGGGATTTGGAGACAGGTTGAGTCCTCACTCTGATATCTACTACCTTGGTTAACTGTAAGATTTATTTCCTTGTCAGAGTGGAGGTAATTAACCCCTTTCCTACCTTGCTTCTGGAGTACTTGTAAGATTCAAGTGAGATTATATATGTGAAGTGTTTTGTGAACTGTAAAACACAGGACCCACGAAAGGAATCATTATTGAAGTAGTCTTTCCAGATGTGTTAAAACAAACTAAATGTTTCTCAAGATTCTTTTTCCATTCTAAAGGCAAATGATTAAGCCTTTAAGCTGCAGAAAACATCTACACTTTTTCTTCTGTAGACTTGGGGTTCTTACCCTCTTTCTCTTATCAAAGTCTGTTATTTAGAAGGGACTTAATATCATTTTACCTCACTTAAATGCATTTGCATTTTAAGGCTTATTTTTGATGGTCAAATATGGTTTTCTGTTTGTTTGGTTTTCTGTTGAAGAGCGGATATTCAGATATTCTAGTCATTGTGGGACGTATGCAAGTCAGTATAGTTGAAGTTAAGGTTCACTCAGGGTATTCTCCAACCCACAGTCTCAATTTAGTCTCTTGGATACCTCAGGTGACTGTGGTGCAGAGTTGAGCCCACAGAGAAGACTGGGTGCAGAGTTGAGCCCAGACTGAGGGGCTGCAAACGAGTAAAAATGAAGTCCAAGCAAATGCTACCATCCTCCAGCCAAAGGTGAATAAAATTGCATCATTGAAACAATATTACACCAATTTGGGCAACTATCTCTTTAGGAGTATTCAGACATTCAGGAACTTAGACTGTTGACCACTGGATGCCATCTCTAGTTGTTAACCTCCACAAAGCATACAAAATCACCTCCTTGAGAAGACAGTGTGGACTTTGCTTCAAACAGAATGAACCAGGTACTAGTGTCTCACACACGCTCGACCCAAAGGTAAGTGTCACATTTTGCTCCCGCTGTGATTCTACTATAGCCAATACTATAGGCTGCTTCCTAGAAGTTTTATCTTAAATCTCCTTGGGAGATCCCAGGATGAGACACTTGCAGGGTGCAGCCAAGGCTGTCCCCAGTTCACCGGCATCTGAAGCACAGCATGTGAGTACCTGTCAAGTGCCTCGGATGGAATGGCTGGCCAACCCGCCTTAGAACTCAGGCGCTTCCAAGTGCCCAGATTCAGATTACTAGACTGTCTCTTTCTGAAAACAGCAAATCCCCAGCCCTCTCCAGCACTCCCTGGTTACACAACACAGGCCACTAAGGTCAAATGAGTCTATTCCCTCTACGCATCTTCTTCCCTGAGAAGCCCTTACTTTCCTTGTCAACAGTGGATAATCAGGGCTTTATTAGGCAAAAGAATATGTGGAGTTTTATTACTGAGAGGCTATTCTCTGTTAAGTTTTCATTCTGTGAATGTTGCCAAAGTATTTAAAGATGAGGGTGAGATGCCATATATATTCCTTACATTGTTGTTTTCATATTTTCAGATCTAAAATGACAATCTGTAGCCCTGCACTGTGAGACGAAGGTTCTTGAGTTTTACGACTCTGTCACTGGCATTGCCACTATGTAATGATAATAATGAGCACTCAGGCTAGCCATGCACTTACTTTATGTTGGATATAGAACTTTATACTGATCTCATATAGTGCTGGTCTCACATCTTATTCAAAATCAAGCAACTAATAATTTACAGAGCCTGGTCCAAAATGATTCACAGTTTGTTTTGTTTATTTATTTATTTATTTATTTTTATAGAGACGAGGACTCTCTATGTTGCCCAGGCTGGTCTTGGATTCCTGGCCTTAAGCAATCCTCCCACCTTGGCCTCCCCAAGTGCTAGGATTTCAGGTATGAGCCACTTACCTGACCTGTTTTTTATGGTAATATTTATCTGCATAAACTCAGGTCACTATAAAGGTAATTGGTATCTTTTTTGTGTTTTTAAAATTGATGACAATTGTATATATTTATGTGTACAGAATGATGTTTTGAAATATGTATACTTTGTGGACTGGCTAAATTGAACTAATTAGCATATGCATTACTTCACATAATTATTATTTTTGTGATGAGAACACTTAAAATTACTCTCTTGGAGATTTTCAGATATACAATGCACTGTTATTAACTATAGTCACTATGTTGTACAATAAAAGTCTTGAATATACTTCTTGTTTACTGAAATTGTGTAGTCTTTGGCTAACATTTCTCCAATTCCCCTCACCTCCCAGGTCCTGGAAACCATCATTTTACCTTCTCCTTTCATCAGTTTCCTTTTTAGATTCCACTGATAAGTGAGATCACATGGTATTTTTCTTTCTGTGCCCAGCTTACTTCATGTAGTAAATATCTATTTAAGTACAAAGTATATGCCCTTGCCTACTGCATTACATAGGGCACTGCAATGACATGCCACCCTACAATGTATGTATATATGCATATATGTGTGCTATGTGTGTATATGTCAATACACATACTTGTATGTGTGTGTATATATATGTATATAATGTTCATTTTGTTTCACAAATAACTTGAAGCTCCTTAGAATTTATATATTCCTAAGTAACTTCTGATTTGGAAGGCAGCTATGTACACATAACAGTAATGTGACTTGAAACTACAATTTGCATAGGAATTTCTGGTCAAAGGCTAATGACAAGAGAAAGGCTTAAGTGTGTTCTCTGTGTCATAAAAAACTCCATCTTGTAGTTTCCATGCAGTCTGAGCCATACTTACTGGGAGTTCAAAAGCCTGATTAAAGGTCGTGTGACCTATGAATATTTACTGTACATTTATACAATTTTTTACATCTTCTGCATTTTCACTCCATTGCCTGAAAATGTGTCCCATGACTAAGGAAAAGGACTAGGTCATACTCTTCAGAAGGCATTTGATTTCAATGTCCTTCTTGAAATTATTTTTTAGCCAGAAATGGAGATTCTATTTAGTGATGGGCAGTAGGAAACTAAACAAAACACACTTAAGAGAGTGTTCAGATCTGTCTTTTCCCACCCCCAGTTTTTGTGTGATATAAAACAAAATCAACAGTGACTAAAACAGCCACTGACACCTTGGCAGCATGGGAAGATGGCATCTAAACTTCACCATGTCAGTTGTGCAGTGGTCAAACAGGCTCCACTGTAGAATGTTTGGCTTCTCCTAAGGCTGATTAGGGAAAAGCCACTGTTGTTCTCTCTTGGAAAAAGTGACATACTCTAGGAGAAACAGAGTCCCAGTGAGATGGAAATTAAGTCCTCTTTCCATCCACCCTTCTCAAAAATAAAAACACTGCTGGAAAAGCCCAAAATGTGGTGAGTAAGAGATCAGATCTGTTTTGGATACAGTAGTTGCTTTAGTTTCATAAAATACATTTTCTCCTGCTTCACAAATGCCAAAAGACCCATTTTCAAAATTCATAGCATGTGCAGTTAATCCATATCTGTACATCCAAGTATTTCTTGAATATATTTATACAAAACTACAAAGAAAATGTCAAAGCTTTAGTGTACTAAAATTTGATATCCATAGTATCATATAGCAGACTCACATTCTCAGTTTTATTTTTTATTTATTAGAGCAATTTTTTGTATCAATGCATTTTAGCCACAGCTAAGAGAGTAATATAGGAGTCATGAAGTCCTATACACAAAACATTACAGTTCAAATTAAATACATTACACTTTAATTTATATAAAACATATCCTGAGGAATATAAGAAATTAAAATTATAGCCCTCATTTCAATGTTTTTAAAATACTTATTTATCTTTCAAAGGTAACTAAAGCTGAATACAACTTGAAAACTTTACAAACCAGTGAGATATTACTATTGAAAAAATATAGTAACTCTTAAAATAAAAATAAATATAAGAAAAATGCATTATTAAAACCTAAGAATAATACACTTAAGCATTACTAAGATTATATAGCTAATTGCGAAATTTTAAACTATCATTTCATCCCAAGGTCACTGATGGTTTTTGTCTAGGTCTTATGCAACATTCATTCATTCAGTATATTCAACAAATACTTATTGAACTCTGTGCTCTAGGGAATGTGTTTGGCCCTGAGGAAGCACTGGAAAACAGACCTAGACCCTGCCCCCATGGAGCTTACAGTCTAGTGGGGAAGACAGCTGGGAGCAAAAGCGCCTCTAACAACAAGTTCTGTGCTGGGGCCTTGCATGCTAGAGGAAGGGACATGTCAGCTGAGACCTGTAGGGTAAAGGGGAGCTGATCAGATGAAGAGGAGTAGAAAAAACAGAAAGAGGGCTCCAGGGAGATGGAGCATGAAAAGACCCCGAGGTGCAAGAGAGCATGGTCTATTCCATGACTGTGGTTCCCAGGGAAGGGTCCTCAGATACTTGCTGAGTCACAGTGAAATTTTCACGCATGCATGGAGAAATGAGGACAGTATGGTAAAGTCATTCTATTTTAATGACTGAACTTATGGCCATCTTATTTTCTGGCATTAACATGACACCCATTTTATGAAATGGCAGTGAGAGTAGACGCTAATTAAAAACAAAAAAAAGACCTTTTTTTTTTTTTTTTTTTGAGTTGGAGTCTCACTCCGTCGCCCAGACTGGAGTGCAGTGGCTGTTCCCGGCCACCGCAGCCTCGACCTGCTGGGCTCCGGCGATCCTTCTGCCTCAGCCTTCCGAGTAGCCGGAATTACAGGCGCGCACTACCACGCCCGGCTCATTTTTGATTTATTGTAGAGATGAGATCTCGCTGCCCAGGCGGGTCTCGAACCCGCGAGTTAACTAGCCAAAAACTGCTGGTGCATAAAACCTCAAAGTCTAAAAATCACTGCTTAAAAATAAACTCCTAGAATGTGCTTAATATGGTTAAATGGAAGAGAGGAAAGGGACATATTAAGAGATAAGGCTAAAGAGGAAGGGCCATGTAAGAACTTTGAACTCTAATCCAAGAGTAGTGGGAAAGACCTTAAGCAGGAAAGTGAAACTCTGCTTGCATCTGTAAAAGACCATTCTGGGATGCTGTGTGTGGGACAAGGTGAGACAGAGTCAGGCAATCCAGACAAGCAGCACTGGAAAAAAGAGAAAGCAGTTCGGCTTAGGGCCAACTTGGAGAGGAGCTGAATAGAAGGTGACTTCAGGAGATAAACTGAATAGGATTTGACGATTTGGTTTACTGGGTGAGGAAAATGGAGTGGTCAAGTCTGTCATTCAGGCTTTTCTTCTTTGGAAACTGAATCGATCATTGTGCTAACTATTGAATGTAAGAGAAAGAGTTTTTTGTTGTTTTTTTTTTTTTTTGGAGAAAGGTAGTGAGTTCATTTGGGGACATGTTGAATTTGAGGTGTTTTTGTGTTCCAATGTCCATTAGGCCAATTGTCTACATAGGTCTGAAGCACACAAGAGAAAGAGGCGAGTTTCAGATAGATTTTGTAGTCACCAGCAAAGTGATGGAGAGCATGAATGCAGATGAAATTTCCCAGAGAACAAAACATAAGGAGAGAAGAGGACTGAAGATCGATTTCTAAAGGATCAGCAGCAGATGAGCAACTTAGAAAGAAGCCAGAGAACAAGGCACTGTAAAACCAAGGAAGGAGGGAAGGAGGTGCCGTTTCAAGGAAGGAGCAGGGCACAGTGTCAGAGGCTGCTGGACTTAAGGGGCAAGGAACTGAAGGATTCTCACTGACGTCAGCAACAAAGAGGTTTAATAGGAACCTTGAGAAAAGCTGCAGAAGGGCAGAGGCCAGATCACAGTGTGAACCTGTAGGCAGGCAGGAGCTCAATGCCGTGGGGCCACTGAAGACCAGAGAAAGTGGCTACAAACCAGCAGGAGGTGTGGGTTTGAGAAAGTGGTTGTTTCTTAAACACAGAGACTTGATCGTGGATATTGTAGGGGCCACTTGACGGGGAAAGTTTGGAGAATCGTAGCAAGCAAAGATAATCAATAGAAACTGAAATACAAATATTGACTATCTGTAAAAAAATGTAAAGGTCTTTAAAGACATAAATCATGGTGTTCCCATAAGAACAGATGAGCTACCTATAAAATTGTCAATGAACTTAAATGCATTTCAGGATTTAAAATGACTCCAGGGAATCACATTTTAAAATATTTTAGAAGTCACATTTTAAAATGCTATTTTTAAGTTATGGCAGTTTTAGCTCTTGTCCATAGAGATCATACTCTTTAAATAATATGTATCTTTGAATAGCTGGTGGTAGAGGAAGTTTCTCCATTGAGGCTGGCTGGCAGAGTCGCTGGAGTCCCATAAGTCTTCTAATTTTTAACCGACACAAATGCTTTAATGAGCAAGGGTTCTCTGAAAGGAATGGGGAAAAGGAGGGAAAAAAATTTAAATATTGATGTATTAGCGGATTAACCTCCAAGACACAGACTGTTTTAGAATAACACAAATAGCGTCATTCTAAAAAAACATGTATGCATACTTTAGCAACTGGTGATTTCAAGCAAAATTCAAATTGCAATGAAGTATTCCAGACCACTCCCCTAGAATGTAAATTTCATGAGGGCAAAGATTGGTCTGTCTCTGTGCCAGGAAAGGAGTCTGGCTCACAGTAGGTGTTCACCTAGAATTTGTTAAATGTTCACCTCTCATCTAAACCAATCTTTCTGATAAATAATTACCCAGGGAACATTGATGCAAATGATTCCATATATCATCCATAATTTAATCTGAGGTTTCCAATGTCTGACACCAAAACATTTTATATTCTCCACAAATATACTGATGTCCCTTAAATATCTGATAATTTCAATCCTCACTTTATCTATATTATAATTACAAAATAGATGTTTTATACCAGCAATATGAATGAATGAAAGGGCAGCACAGCCCACAAACTTAGACAGGGGCTCTAGACTCTGTTAGCTTGGATTACAATCCTGGCTCTTAGTATCTGTGTGGCCTTGGGCAAGTTACTTAACCTCTTTGATTTAGTATTCTTTTTTGTGAAATATAGATAACAATGGTATCTACCTCATAGGGTTGTTTGAAGGTTAGATAAATTAAATCATGTAAAGTGTTAGAAGAGTGCTGAATACATTGTTAACATTAATGCAATGATGATTAGCATTGTAACCATTCAATGTTAACCATTACTCAACTCAATAATAAACATGATTACATTTCTATTACAGTTGATATTATAAACATTCAAATTAGCTTTTTAAATTAATAAAATGTTTTCCAGAAATTACTAAGGCAACATTATTATTACTAAAATAAATGGAAAAATTTCATAATAAGATATTACTATTTCACTGAGTGATCTATCACAGAAACAAAGAAGCGAGTATTGTACATTCTCACGCATAAGTAGACCTTGAACAACTACCGTAACACTGTAAGAAAGGGGTTGGCAGTAGTGGAAAATTGCCAGGGGCGGGGGGCACACCTCATCAACAAAGGTACCTGCATAATGAACACTTGTATACATAACCCTGAAGTGTACCCCCCATTTAAAATTTAAAAAATAAATACAATTTCTTCCCTACCAAATAAACTGCCTTCCATATACCTGGACAAATTCTGACATCCAGTGGCCAACTGCACTCATAGCAATCAACTGGCCAACTGATAGAATAAACAGAAACCCCACAAAAATTTTCCAATTTTATTCTTTCTTGGATTGCCTTTCCAAAATCATCAGAATTGGTGATTCTTTTGCAATAAAAACATGTGAACAACTAGTTGCCACTTAGAAGCAAAATTTGTTCTTGCTAACACAGGCAGTACCAGGGTATTGTAGAAAGAGCCTGTGTGAGTGAAAACAGACAAGGATTCAAATACTTCCTTTGTTATTTTATATTTTTATTTCTTTGAGAAATAAGTTTATCTGAGCTTTAGCATTTCTCCCCTTGCAATCTCCTTATGGTTTTTAACCTTTTTTATTGCAAAATAAAATACAAATAAACTACACATAGGTATAGTTCTATAAATTATGAGAAGTGATTATTAGGGGAACATCTTCAATCACCTCACAGGTCATGAAATATAACTTTGCCAGACATCCCAGGATTTTCTTTACAATCCATCCACCTTCATCCCTTCCCTCTCCCACAAGTAATTCTGACTTGTATCATAATCACTTTCTTTAGAGTTTCATCATCTAATTGCACTATCCTTATACTATAATATTGTATTAGTATATATACCTATACTATAGTATTGATAATATATATTTCTTTTTTTTGAGTTTAATTCTCACTCGGTCGCCCAGACTGGAGTGCAGTGGCCGCTCCCGGCCACCGCAGCCTCGACCTGCTGGGCTCCGGCGATCCTTCCGCCTCCGCCTTCTGAGTAGCCGGAATTACAGGCACGCACTACCACGCCCGGCTGGTTTTTTGATTTATTGTAGAGATGAGGTCTCGCTGCCCAGGCGGGTCTCGAACCCGCGGGCTCAGGCAATCCACTCACCTCAGCCTCCCAAAGGCGCGGGATTACAGGCTGAGCCACCGAGCCCGGCGATAATATATATTTCTTAATGTTGATATATGTTCTTTAAGTCTTTTTTCTTTTCTGAGTTAGAGTCTCACTGTCATCCAGGCTGGAGTGCAGTGTTACTATCATGGCTCCCTGCAGCCTCAACCTCCTGAGGTCATGGATCCTTCTGCCTCAGCCTTCCTCTGCCTCAGTTCTCCCGAGTTTCTGGAACTACACATGCGTGCTAGCATGCTTAGCAAAAAAAATTTTTTTTAAGTTGGCGTCTCATTCTGTGGCCCAGGCCGGGGTGCAGTGGCACGCTTACCGCCACCCCAGTGTCCACCTGCTGGGCTCCGATGATCCTTCCATCTCAGTCTTCAAAGTAGCTGGAACTACAAGCCCGTGATACCAGCCCAGCTAATTTTTGATTTTTATTGTAGAGACGAGGTCTCACCATGTTGCCCAGGCTGGTCTCAAACCTGTGGCGTCAGGCAATTCTCTCGCCTTGGTCTCTCAAAGTGCTGGGATTACAGGTTGAAGCCACTGGGCCTGGCCTAGAAAAATTTTTTTTTTTTTTTTAAATTGGAGTCTCACTCTGTCGCCCAGACTGGAGTGCAGTGGCACGCTCGTGGCCACCACAGCCTTGCCCTGCTGGGCTCTGGCGATCCTTCTGGCCTCAGCCTTCCAAGTAGCTGGAACAACAGGCAAGTGCTACCACGCCCGGCTAATTTTTTGATTTATTGTAGCAATGAGGTCTCGCCAAGTTGCCCAGGCGGGTCTCGAACCCGCGGGCTCAGGCAATCCACTCACCTCAGCCTCCCAAAGCACGGGATTACAGGCTGAGCCACCGAGCCTGATTGCGGCCTAGAAAATTTAAAAAAATTTTTGTAGAGCCAATGTCTCCCTATGTTTCCTAGGCTGGTCTCAAACTCCTGGGTTCAAGCAATCCTCTCAACTAGGCTTCCCAAAATCCTAGGACTACAGGCGTAAACCACCATGCCCAGCCTCCTAAGTCTTTTCTAATTAACAAATTCTTCTCTTCATCCCCTTCCTAAGAACCCAGATTCCCTGTAGTTTCCCATAGTCTGAATTTTATTGATTGTATTTTCATGGTGCTGTTCCATACATGCCCTGTTGTCTTCTCTATTTTTTACAGATTAATAATTGGATCCAAAGACGTGATCAAACACAGATTTGATCTCTTCAGTAAAACTATAGCTGGTGCTATGCTCATTCTTTACTGGCTGCATAATGTGGTATTTGCAGCAGCTGATGCTCAATGACTGTGTATATTGGTTTGCTAGGGGCAGCAAAATGGTAATATCTAATTATATCATTTCTTTTTCACCTATTATTTGGAGTACTTTTATGAAGGGATGTTTTTGCTCATCTATTCTTTAGTTACAAATGGCACAACTCATATAGGTAAGGCAAAGAAATGCTTACATCTTTAAAAAAAAAACAATTTTCAAGATAATGAGTTGATTTTATATCATCCTATGGAGCTGACCAGTTGCTTTTAAGAAAATAATGTACTTAAACATGTTAGGTAGGATTCAACTCATTGAAATAATATCCTTTTTGAAACTTAAACTGTCCCATCTTTGGCCAGTGGGAGACTCTTCAAGTTGGCCGCTGAATTATTTTGGCATGTTTGTTGTAGCCTTTAAGAGTTTCTTTGCTATCTGGCATGACCAGATTGTTCAAGGCTCATCTTGTACATTTCCTTCCCCAGATGCAATCATGCATTTCTTAAAAACAACAAACCTTGTTTCTTTTTGTAGGAAATGACATCTTCAGGCCCAAATATGGATATTAGAGCTGCTTATTGCACCTGGGTTTATTACTATCTCTAAGGCTTATCTTTAGAGTGACAGGCAGACACACACACACACACACACACACACACAAACACACACACACACACACACACACGCATACACACATACACGCATACACACAGTCACACATGCATCCACACACTTTCAAAGCAAAATATCTTGAGTTCATATTGATACTTCTAATTTAAATTCAGGGCTGCAGGATTTTTCTCTAATTGCTTCCATATTGCATCTATATTTTTTTCTTCCACACTGACAATTTTGGGCCTTAAGAATACAAAGGGCCAGGTGTGATAGCTCAGTCTGTAATCCCAGCACTTTGGGAGTCCGAGGGGAGAGGATTGCCTGAGTCCAGGGGTTTGAGACCAGCCAGGGCAACTTGGTGAGACCTTGTCTCTACAATAAATCACAAAAATAGCTGGGTGTGGTGACGTGCATCTGTAGTTCCAGTTACTTGGAAGACAGGCAGAAGGATCACCTGAGCCCAGCAGGTCGAGGCTGCGGTGGCCACGAGCGTACTACTGCACTCCAGCCCGGGCAACAAAGAGTTAGACTCCAACTCAAAAAAAAAAAAAAAAAAAAAAAAAAGAATACAAAGAATAATGAATTTGGAATATTCATTAATTACTAATTTACTGAATGTGTCATTCTTAGCATAACAATATTAATATTATGCCACCATAAGTATTTTTAAATATTTGAAAATAAATGTTTTAAAAATTTTTATTGCATGTTATTTATTTTATTTACCAATATTTAAAAATAAATAGTTGTGTCATATCTACTTTATGAGAGCATATGGCCATTACATATTATACTTTCTTCTTTTTAACTCTCACTTAGTCTTAGTATTCTGTTTAATATTAGTCCTATGCTGATATGTCTCCCATCATTTGGGATCATCTAAAAGTCATTTTTTAATGAATCCTTCAGAAGACAATCAGATGGACAATATTCCCTGAGTTTCTACATGCTGACAACAATCCACCTGCATTATAATTGAAAGTCATCTTTCCTGTGTCTGCATTCTTGATCACATTTTCCTTCCATGGATAGTCTTAAATATGTTACTTCAATTTCTTTTGGCATAAAGTCTTGTTGATAACAGGTTTAGTAATAATCTATTTTTTCCTCATAAACTGCTTGTTCTTTTTGCCTACATGCCCCCAAAATAGAGTAACTTAGAGCTTGTAGTTTCAAATTCTTCTTTTTATTAGAGAAAGTTTTTCTTGAAATTTAGTTTTTTGTATTCATTCTGTTCCCTTGACTTGGTTTTCCTTTCCAAAGAATCCTATTATTCATTTGTGATTCTTGATTGTTTGTCTTCAATGTCTATCATTGTCAGATCCTTTTATCTATTTCTTCATTTTTATTTGTTTTTAAAGTTTTTCTTTTTCTATGTCTCTCAAGGTTTTATCTACTGTTATCAGTTCTTGTTTGAATTCTTGGTCAGTCTTCATATTTGAAATTAAGTTTTTCTTTTTATTTCTAAATCTTCAGTTCCACTACCTCATTTCTGACTCATGTTCTAGTTTGGATTCAGGTTGTTCTTTCATATCTTTTACTATGTTTCCCATGTCTTTTAGTTCATTTTGAAATAGAAGATTTCAATTTTGATCTGTTCTGAGAGTGTGTTTTTGTGTGTGTATATTCATTGTGGGGATGTTATTTTGTTCCTTTCTCCATTTTTCTTATAATAACTATGTGGGATTTGACTATGATAATTTTCTGTTGCTCCTTTTATATGTATATTTAGTTTTCTTGTATGCTGCTTGGTTCAAGATAGCTCTTCTAACTTTACAGTTTTGTAAGCTATTCTTTTCTTGCAATGATTCAAAATATGGTAGCTTGCCCCCTGAGGTTTCCTGGTTCTGTTTACCACCCCCGCTTTTATGTGAACCCCTCTTGTCCCCGTCCTGCTTGATTTTGATTTTCCTTTCAATAAGAGGCCATTTTGAGAATTCACAGGGTCTAGACTCTTCTGTCATTCCTTCTAGTCTTAGCTTTTTTTTTTTGGCAAAAATAAGTATGATAATATTCAACTTTACAAGATTTCATTACACACTTTACTATACATTTCAGACACCTCACATAAACTTTTCGTGTAATAAAATGTAAAATACTAATAATTTAGTTTAGAAACTAGCTAAATGTATTAAGCATTTTTAATGTTCTAGCAACTATGCTCAGCACCTTACATGTACTGTCTCTTTAAATTCTCACAGCAACTGTAAGAGGTAAATATTATCCTAGCCCCATTTTGCAATGGGAAAACTTAGGCATAAAAAGGGAAATAGCTTGCTCAAAGTCACACAATTAATATGATTACCTCAGTCTTTTTGTAGGAAATGAAAAATCCTCCTCTTCTTAGAGAAACAAAAATTAGAACTACATTGTGGCTTGTTTCCATGAAAATACCAGCGCAGAATTACACATGCGCCATATAACCCATCAATCCTACCCTTGAAGGAGGCCAGAATTCCACCCTATCGCAGGTCTCTCTAACTCTAGACCCCAATTCCAGGCTAATAATACTGTATTGTTCATCAGATTCTCTAAGATTCCTATTTTAGTTGCCACAAAGTCTCTTCTTTTGTAGAGCTCATTCTAGGGGAAGGCCGATGTAGGTATATTAAGAGTGTCAAAATATTTAAACATCATAAAAGCTTTATGATGCTTCTTTAGGCTCCACGACATTGGTGTCCACATTGGTTTTGAAAGTTTATTTTTCTGAACTCATATTTAAACCTCTCCAATCTATGATTTTTTTCTAGTTTTTATTCGTATTTGGAGTAATTTAAAATGCACTTTCATTGAAACTTTTACAATATGATCCACTGCCATGATAACTAAACTTTCACCTAAAGACTACAAAATGGCCTGTCTATAAATATCAACCTTTGATGGTAGGACTTTGCCAACAAAGACATGAGAAAAAGTATGTCAGGAAGGATAATTCTAAACCCTTTCATTCATTCATTTACTCCATAAATATTTGTCGAGTATTTATTACTCACAGTCACTATGCTTAGCACTGAGAATAGAAAACAAATAATAAAAATAAACAAATAATACTGAAGTCTATATATTGTATGATATTATAAAAGTTAATTTAAAAAATGAATTTTAGTAAGAATATTAATATAGTTACAGTATTACTCACTATAAATTAAAAAGTTGGAGAATGTCAAGAAAAACAAAAAATATATATCTTACAACAAATGAAGTATTAAGGATGATTTAAAAACCCCAGATAATTTTGGAAATAAAATAAGGTAGTATTGAAAAAGTATCAAGGAAGACATTTAAAAACATTCCCCACATACAGTTTTTGGTATAAAAATTGGAGGCAAAACTTTTTTTTTTTTTTTTTACCTAGTATTTGGCGGATTTCTGGCCATTCTCTCTGTACTTCTAGTGCAGACTTCAGTTTAGCACACAGAGGGACATAATCCATGTAATCTATTAATACACGAATAACGCTGCCTACCAAGTGCTTCATCCAAGGAACTGTAATAAACTCACAGAACTGAGAGAATTGATACAATTTAATTTAGTAGCACTTGAATATACCACATACATAAACACTCATTTTTGTTACGAAAAATTACTTTTTTTTTTAACAAAAAATAAGAGATCACTTCTTGTAATGAACAAAAAAGAAAAATAAATTGTTTGCTTGTTTCTGTGAAACTTTCAGCCTTGAAGACATATGCATGGCTCTGATGTAATTGTCATGAACATGACACAATCATGCTCTTCACACCTAGCCTCAATATTCCACCAAATAAGCATATTCCACATGTTTCTACATTATTTTCAAGACAAGAAAAATAAACAGCATCTTTTTTTTTTCTTTTTGGTTACCTTTATGCTTATATTCCATGTTTTTGCAAACAAAACTTCAAGAATAAAAAAAAAATCTAAAAATTAGAGTTGATTTTTCTTTGTAACGTCCCCAAATGCTTGAGAGTTTATAAGAGTTGGGATGATGACCCACTGTGAACTGTAAAAAGATTTAACTCAGCCGGGCTCGGGCTCGGTGGCTCAGCCTGTAATCCCAACACTTTGGGATGCCGAGGCAAGGGGATTGCCTGAGCTCACAGGTTCGAAACTAGCCCGGGCAACTTGGTGAGACCTCATCTCCACAATAAAACAAACAAACAAACTAACAAAAAACTAGCCACTCATGGTAGCGCACACCTGTAGTTCCAGCTACTTGGAAGGCTGAGGCGGAAGGATCGCCGGAGCCCAGCAGGTCGAGGCTGCGGTGGCCGGGAGCGTGCCACTGCGACTCCAGCCTGGGCGACAGAGTGAGACTCCAACACCAACTCAAAAAATAAAATAAAATAAAATAGATGTAACTCACTGGGTTATCTTTGATGACACAAGATGTCCATCCTGGCAGCACTTCTTCCTCTATCTCTGACCACACAAATGAATTTCCAAAGATGTCCCCGTGCGTGCAGTCAAAGCACATCTCCACTTGATAGCCATTATTCAACAATAGCCTCATCATTATCTCGTCATTTAGGGCATATTGAATAGCACTGGGGAAACGAGTGTCATTCACATGCATAAAATAACAGTTGACATTAGCTCCATGGGAAAGCAGCAGCCGGACAATTTCATAATTATTGGCCCTCACCGCCACGAGTAGACAGTTGAGTGGATCCAGGTTTGGGTCTGCACCAGCAGCCAGAAGCACTTCTGTGCAACGGACGTCGTTATTAGAAACGGCAAAATAGAGTGCAGTCTTCCGCTCATCGTCATAGCTCTGGGAAATGTGGTCAGCCAGTAGGGTGTTGACATCAAAACCATGTTCAATGAGCAATTCCAGGCACTGTACATTTTGTCCATCTGCGGCTGAGTGAATTGGTGTTAGTCCACTTTTCCGAATTGCGTTTTTGGATGTTACCGGAATAAGATATTTCAGTGCACTAAAAAGAAAAGAAAGTCAAATATCCACATGGCATAAAGAAAATAAAGAAATTACATAAACTAGCTTCCTCAACGGACAAGTGGATGCAGTTTGTTTAGTTTCCTTTATTTTCTCTAGATAACCTTATACTGACACATGTCATCTTTGTCCATTGACAAAGTGTAATTTAGTTCAGTTTTGATTTAGCTTCCTATTCTAAATATTCCTGGAAAACATGCTACATCTTACACACTTGGTTCTAGAACTGTAATTTCTCAGGAACCCTCCTCACCTTCCTGTTCTTTTCTCAATAATATGATGTTTATAAGCAACCAATAATATTTTTAAAATACATAAAAGAAAAATAAACCTTTCTGATGCCACAGAAGAACGCTTCATAATCTTAACCACTAGAATTCTGGACTCACAGGAAGTGAAGGCAGGAAGTAACCCTGGATGTCACCTAGACCAACGGCTTCATTTAACAGATGAACAATATAAAGAAGTCTGGAGAGGCAAAATGACTTGTACAAGGTTACAGAGTCAGCTGTAGAGTAAGGGCTAGACTTTGTGTCTTTTGAATTCTCATTAATTATTTATTTCACTGATTCCTAGCAGTCTATTTTCTAAAAAAATTGGCCATGTACATCCCGTAAGCTTCCATATAACTTGCAATTCATTTATTAGCCTTAAGAGGTATTTCATTCCATCAAACTTACAATCGTCCAACTGACCTCAGCTTATGTTTCTAGTACATGCGATATAGTTGTGAATTTCACACTTGACTAACCAGCTAGACGTGCATGAGAGCCACAGGCAAGGATAACTTGATCTCTGGTGCCTAACTGAGAGCTACCATGTGTGAATTTATGAACGCTGGGAGTCAATCCAGGTAAACTTTAACAACATGTCACTTAGCATCACATAAACGTCACCAGTCACTTAGCCAATGTGGTCACTGAAAATGATAAAGCCAAACTGCTTCAAAGTTTCTGAACTTATGAGACATATTTCATTGCTTAAAACCATCTTCTCATGGTGGGGAGCTCAATAAAATGATTCTATACTTCTACTGATGTGTTGATATGGCACATTTTACAATTAAAAAATCTATCCAACTGTCTGCATGGAATAAACAAATCAACATTTACTATGAAACTTTTCTAATCAAGAATATATTTGATATTGTAATATAATATCCTGGGGATGTTAGGAAATAATTGGAATAACACTGATAGCATTGTTACAAATTTTAATCCTCTTCAGGGGTGGAATTTTTAGAAACGGTAAGCTTTTGTTAAACATAGTTTTCAACAGAAAGGCACTCTTGGGCACCTTGTACAGCATTCTCACAGGTAGCTTAATTCCTTCTAAAAGAGACTTTCTTTTCATTACAGAGTACTATAAATTTGTTTTGTGGAAGTATAAAAATATGAAAAGAAGGAAAATCAAACAAGCTCTAGGCGTTCAAATATAAAACATAAACAATTTGTCTATTTCTCTGGCTTTGGGGAGTTATAGAGAGGGAGACTTGGAGACTTTTGATTATGCTTTCTGCATAAAATTGCTTTTTTCCCCCTTTATAGTCAGGGTCTCATTCTGTTGCTTAGGGTGGTCTCAAACTCCTTAGCTCAAGCAATCCTCCTACTTTAGCCTCCCAAAGTGATGGGATTATAGGCGTGAGCCACCATGTCTGGCCAAATTGGAATGTTTAAACTTAAAATGATTGACTTATAATTGTCACTCACAGATAATGTCCCTCGTAGGCAGCTCGGTGTATAGGAAGATGCCCTGCTCTGTTAGGTACATTTCCGCTTCCTCCATATTCCAGCAGAAGAGAGATGCAGTCAGGATTGCCACCTCCCGCTGCCTCAAACAACACGGACGCCCCATCATCCGCCAAGGCAAACACATCACCACCTGGTTGTGTATTAAGATAGTTTCCTTAAAAATAGTCTTTTTTTTTTCCTTTCTAGTTAGGACTTAACATTAAAAGTACAGAATTTCCCTATAGATTATTTGCATTATCTAGAATTTTATGTAAATATACAGTATTTATTCTTTTATTGTATTGCTTTTCTCACTTAACATGCTTATTTTGAGATTCATTTACGTTTTTGCATATATCACTAGTTTTTTTATTAAGTGGTATTTTATTGTGTGTGTGTATATATGTATATATACACACACACGCAACATATTTATAGCATGTTCTTATTTTATGTGTTTATTCATTCTCCTGTCAATGGACATTTGAGTTGTTTTTTTTTTTAAACTGTGGGGTACAATTCAGATTTAGGTATACAAGTGGTCATTGTACAGGTAAAGTTTAGGCCTCCATTTGGGTTGTTTTTAGTTCTTAACTAATACAAATAAAACTATTATGAACATTTTTTAAAACGTATAGAACTAGGAACATCTATGTTTTAATTTTTTTTTTTTTTTTTAGTTGGAATCTCACTCCACTGTCTAGGTTGAAGTACAGTGGCATGCTCATGGTCACCCCAGCATCAACCTGCTGGGTTTAGGCAATCCTTCCCCCTCAGCCTTCCAAGTAGCCAGAACTACAGGTGCGCGCTACCATGCTCAGCTAATTTTTTAATTTATTGTAGAGACAAGTCTCACCATGTTGCCCAGGCTGGTCTCGAACCTACGGACTTAGGCAATCTTCTCGCCTTGGCCCTCCAAAGTGCTGGGATTATAGGCTTGAGCCACTGCACCCAGTTTTGTTGTTGTTGTTGTTGTTTTTTAATAATTCGGAATCTTACTCTGTTGCCCTGGCTGGAGTGCAGTGGCATGCTCACAGCTACCGCTGTCTCGACCTGCTGGACTCAGGCAATCCTTCTGCCTCAGCCTTGCAAGTAGCTGGAACTACAGGAACACGCCACCATGCCTGGCTAATTTTTTGATTTATTATAGAGATGAGGTCTTTCCAAGTTGCCCAGACTGGTCTCAAGCTCCTGAGCTCAGGCAAACCTCTCACCTCCGCCTCTCAAAGTGCTGGGATTATAGATAGGAGTCACCACACCTGGCCTGTTTTCAATAGTTTCAGTAAACAGTTACGTGGCATGCTTCATTTTATTAGAAAAATCTTTGGGTCACAAAAGCACGAGAGAAACTAACAAGTCAATTTTCTTGATGGACAAATGCTTTACAAAGGAAGGAATTGTTAGCCTTTTTAATTTAAAAATAATGGTTAACACTCTACTTCAACTCAAAATATTTATCAATTACCCTCCATGTGCAGATATGGTGTATGACCCTAAGATGAATAAGTCTGACTACCTTAAGGAACTTAGAGGGGAAATGAAACAAAATATCTTCAGAGAACACAGTTTATCTGACATCAGGACAAGCGGGCATGATACAGGGGAAAGAGGTCTATGTTTGAATTATGGCTCTGCTGCTCATGGTATGAGTTGGGGCCAAGTTATTTACGTCTACACACCCCCCATCTCCTTACCTGCAAACTGGAAAAATACAAATTATTTCACAGGGCTTACTTGATCATTGAATGTGGTTGCACTGTGGGAGACTCACATATTAGCCTTTTCTCCCAGGTGATTCTTGGGGGTCACATGGTCCTAGCCTTCATATGTAGATGAGGCAACTGAAGACCAGATGTTTAAGTCATGAGGCTAGGACAATGAGTAGGTAGCCCAAACCAGTTTAGGAATTAGGTATCCTTAACTCCTGGTCTGTATAAACCGCTTGGAAGGTTTGTATGTTTGTTTGAGTTGGGGTTTCATTCTATTGCCCAGGCTGAAGTGCAGTGGCACAATCATGGCTCACCCCAGCCTCGACCTCTTGGGCTCAGGTGATCCTTCTGCCTCAGTCTCTCTAGTAGCTGGGATTACAGGCATGTGCCACCACACCTGTCTAATTTTTGGATTTTTTTGTAGACATGAGATCTCACTATGTTGCCCAGACTGGTCTTAAACTCTTGGGTTCAAGCGATCCTCCCACATCAGCCTCTCAAAGTGATGAGATTACAGGTATGAGCCACTGCACCTGGCCTAAGATATTGACTTTGCATTGGCAAGGGTAAGGATCCGACCCAAACCCCGACAGAGGAAATGCCAGGTATGTTTGGGAATACTACTGGTCTATTTTGATTGGAGTGTAGAATACAGGATGGGAGAGTGGTGAGGGATAAACCTGGAAGAATAATTCAGGATGATGCAGTAGGGATTTTTTGTTTTGTTTGTTTTGAATAGTTTATACCAGGAGTCCCCAACCCGTGGACTGCAGATGGGCACCAGTTTGTGGCCTGTTAGGAATGGGCTGCACAGCAGGAGGTCAGTGGTGAGCAAAGCTCCGTCTACTATCAGATCAGCAGCGCCATTAGATTCTCATTGGAGCACGAACCCTACTGTGAACTGTGCAGTGAGGGATCTAGGTTGCGGCTCCTTGTGAGAATCTAAGACCTGATGATCACCTCACCCCTCCCCACCCCCATCTGTGGAAAAATTGTCTTTCATGAAATCCATCCCTGCCAGGTGCAGAGGCTGACACCCGTAATCCCAGCATTTTGGGAGGCAGAGGCGAGAGGGTTTCCTGAGCTCAGGAGTTTGAGACCAGCCTTAGCAACATGGCAAGACCTCGTCTCTACAATAACCCCCAAAATTAGCCAGGCATGGTGGCATGTGCCTGTAGTACCAGTTACTTGGAAGGCTGAGGTGGCAGGATCACCTGAGCCCAGCAGGTCAAGGCTGCGGTGGCCGTGAATATGCCACTTCACTCCAGTCTGGGCGACAGAGTGAGACTCTGACTCAAAAAAAAAAGGAAGGAAGGAAGGAAGGAAGGAAGGAAGGAAGGAAGGAAGGAAGGAAGGAAGGAAGGGAGGGAGGAAGGAAGGAAGGAAGAAACGTGTCCCTGATGCCAGAAAGGTTGGGGACTACTGATTTACAATGCTGTAGCTGTCCTTTAGAGAGAAGAACCAAACTGCAGTATCTGGTTCTTCTGGATTGGTTCTTTATGGATTCTCTGATGGGAAAGCTGGAGATTCAGAGAATGGTTAGAGAACACTTGCATTGGTCCAGGGAAAATGTGAGTGACCTGACCAGGATGGCAGTTGGATTGCAAAGATGCCACAAAAGAAATGCTCTAGGACCTTGCAACTGATTGAACGTAGGAGAGAAAGTGATGAAGATAAACTCAGCCTTTCAGTCCTTGTTGAGAAAAATTATATCAGAAAGTGGGAAAAGAGGAGGAATTCAATTTAAAAGATAATTGCAAGGCTCTGGTGAGCTATCTGTGTGAAAACTGGGCTGTCTCTAGAGAGGACAATCAGGACTAGGCTTGTAGACTTGTGGGTCACATGTACAGGGGGTGACTGGGTTGTGGAAGGGGGGTCTCTCCAGGGGACTGTGTGTAGAAGCTTCATGCCCAGTTACATTCAGGGGAGGGAGAGGAGCCAGTGAGGAATGGAGAAAGGCGAGCCCGAAAGAGAGAATGAAAGTCAGGAAAGTGTCATTCCTTTTCATATACCTTTGTGGATTAGATGTTCTAACACATCACAGTGACCATATTCAGCAGCAACACCTAGCGGTGAGACTCCAAATCCGTCTCTCAGGTGGACGTTGCCTCCGTGTTTCAGCAGCAGAGCTGTGATATCTTTTCGGCCTTGCTTCGCTGCTTCATGCATTGCTGACCATCGTTTGATGCAGGGCTGGTCAAGGCTGGTGTTGTGTTTAATCAGAGTAGACACCATGTCATAAGAGCCTTTCCTTACAGCTTGAAAAGGAATTTTAAAAAGAACAGCCAATGGTAAGTATTCAATTAATTACCACATTTAGTATCAAAACAGGTATTAGCTATTATCTTTTCTTGTACAAGTGAAACACTATATTTCTCACAGGTAAATTTCTATCTGTGGAGTATAAGTGTGCAAGATGACATACCTTTTCTTTTCTTTTTAGTTGGAGTCTCACTCTGTCACCCAGGCTGGAGGGCAGCGGCATGCTCATGGTTACCGTAGCCTCGACCTGCTGGGTTCAGGCAATATATCCACCTCAGCCTTCCAAGTAGCTGGAACTACAGGTGTGTGCCATTATGCCTGGCTAATTTTTGTTGTTGTTATTTATTGTAGAGACTAGGTCTTGCCAAGTTGCCCAGGCTGGTCTCCAATCCCTGGGCTCAGGCAATCCTCTTGCCTCCGCCTCCCAAAGTGCTGGAATTACAGGCATGAGCTACCATGCCCGGCCTGAATAACTTTTTTTTAAGAGTCAGAAGAGGGTAAGAGTTTCATGGAAAATAGTGCACATCACTAGGATAGGATACTGGGTAGAATCTTTCTAAACTTTGATTTCTTCACCAACAAAATGAAAATAACATCTGCTTTTGGGTTGTGTAAATTTAATAATGTTATATGGCCAGGAGCACTGGCTCAGGCCTATAATCTTAGAGAGGCCAAGGTGGAAGGACCACCTGAGATCAGGAGTTTGAGACTAGCCTAAGTAACATAGCAAGGCCTCATCTCTACAAATATTAAAAAATTAGCCAGGCATGGTGGTGCATGCCTGTAGTCCCAGCTACTTGGGAGGCTGAGGCAGAAGGATCAACTGAACCCAGAAGAATGAGGCTGTGATGAGCTGCAGTTGTGCCACTGCCCTCCAGCCTGAGAGTGACAGAGTGAGACCCCACTCCAAAAAAAAAAAAGAGGACATATATAAAATGCTTAGCATAATACCCAGTATCTAATAGGAGCTCAATAAGTGATGATGATGATGACTATCATTTTACCACTCCTAGGATCCTGGAGCCCATGTTCAAATAATGTTTATTAAGTATTCCTCCATAGAAAGAGTTTTTTTTTTTTCCCCATCAAAGATAGAAGTAAGTATTTTTGTTATATTTTTCATGGGAGGTTATGCATAGTACTATTTAGAACCTAGTAGGCCAGCTGTTCTCAATGAGTAAAATATGTAACAGCTAACGTAATATATTGTAAATCAGATCTCTCTCTCTCTCTCTCTGCTTGTCTCTAATAGCTGAAATTATACTGTTAAAAGTTGTTTCCCCTTTTTGGTTGTTAAGATTTTTTTCCATTTAGATGTAAATACTTCTAAAAATGTTAACACATTTTTTTTTTGGTCAATAAGTAAAATTTAAATAAGAAACAGATTAGGGAGAGTGCTATTCCCTGTAAATAGAAATAAACAGTTGCATTCACTCATTCTTTCCTTCTCTCATTTATTCATTCATTAGTTAATATTTGCGACTATATGAAAGCCTGTGTGTTAGGCACAGTGGGTGACAGGAAAAAGAGGCACTGGTGGAATGTACATTTAAATAAGAAGCCTACATGGTCTTCTATTTGGAAAGACACTCAAAGTCTGGGCCCTTATGGGGCAGGAGGAGATGTGAGGCCATCTAGAACTCTCTGGGGCAACTTAGGGAGCAGATGCAGTAAGAATCGGGGGCTAAGACAAGGGAAATGGCTCTTGGTGTTGAAACAGGAGGATGAAGACAGACTTGGCCCACTTCCTGTGCAGGCAGGCAAGCCATGACTGCAGTGAGATTCCAGTTTTTCCCTGGCTCACTGTCTAAAGTGAACTTTGTTGACATGCCTCTCTCTGAATTGCCCATCTGCCGCTGGCAGCTCTAATTACGGTGAATTACCTCATCTTGCCTGTGCTACTGCAGAACAAACACCAAGCTAGCTAAACAAACAAAATAAAGGTGTCCTCATTGATCTTCTTGTTCCTGTCACAGTTTTTATAGTTAGAAAAAAAAAGTATTAAGATAATGAAGCTCTTTCCCTCATGATGTTTTCCTGTTGTCTGACTCACAGAACATACTGATTAGTGATAACAATTTTTCTTCATGAAAATAATAGTATACGTGGCCATCTTCAGTTAAAAATAATTTTTTAAAAAGCAAAAACTTCTCTTCCAATTTAATTATTTAAAACTAAGAATATATTTTCCATAGAAATAATAATGCAAATGAAAAACCCTTCCCAGGCTAACCCATGAAGACTTTCTTAATCAATAAATGACTGAAATAATGAAGACTTGTAAGGCACAGTATTGGTGTAACACAACTGAGTAAGTAACATAAGAACTTAAAATGACTTGTTTTATACAAATAAAGTTATAATATATGTTTATATATATCACATATAACGTGTTTCATCCTCTAGAACTTAAAATGTTAAAATTTAGAATTCTTTAGAAATTCAAAATTTTTAATTAATTTTAAAATGTATATCTTCAAAAGCAATGCTTAAAGAAAAGCAAGCTTAAGTTGAAGAGTTTAGGAAGTTAGATGGAGAATTTTGTATAGATCATAGGCATTTTTTGACACATAGTTTGCTGGCACTTTTCATTTTAAATTTGTAATTTTCATTTTCTGATATAGGTATTTTGCTCAAGTGATTTACTTATTATCAGCGACAAATGATTTTCTGATTCATAGCACATGTAGAGAAGAAAGATTTTTCTGAGACAGCTTGAAAAGGACTGAAAAGTTGAAAGAGAAGAGGGAGTAAAAGTGTATATTGACTTGTGAGCAAGAAAATGTCTGAAGCAAAATGAACTGATCTGTAAATGGCATAAGGCAGTCAGGAACGGAGAGCAGTGGGACTGAAGCAAAGTGCCCGATGGTTCCCTGAGCATCCTCTCTCCCTTGGCTTTGCTGGTAAGGATAAGCTCGTCCATCCGGGGAAAGGTGACACCAACTCCAGGGGGGAGGGCAGAGAGGGAGTCTAAGTGTAAAAACCCTTCATAAGTGTCAGAGCATCGCAAATCAGATATTTACCACTCAGCAAGTAACTGTGGAGCATGAATGTAAGACATCAAACTGACTGGGCGCAGTGGCTCGCGCCTGAAATTCCAGCACTCTGGGACTCTGGGAGGCCGAGGCAGGAGGATCGCTTGAGCCCAGGAGTTTAAAACTAGCCTGGGCTACATAGTGAGACCCTGTCTCAATCAAAAAAAAAAAAAAAGTCAAAATATCTTAAGTAAGGGCCAGATGGTTTACAGGGAAGAAGGACCCAGAACGTGACAAAGATGATGGTACCAGGCTAAGAAAAATAAAAGTGGCATTGCACAGAAAAGAAGAAACAATACTGTATATTACACCTCTTGTTTCTCCTCTACAAGTTACAGGACTGTGAGTAGCAAATTTCCAAAGCAATCAAAAGCATCAAGAACACAATTGAGGCAGTGTCATGGATGATACATTTTCCTACAGAACCTAAAAGACTTGGCATGGGTTCCACAACAAATACCCTGAAGAAAACCCCTCTTCTCCAGATCTGTGGCTGATGGGGACACAGGTGAACACCTCTAAGGTATTTCCTTATTGGAGACTTTTGTCCTCTCTTGATATTACCATTTAGCTTTGAAATTATATTATTTCCAAATATTAATTATATCTCAATTATGGTACCTCAGTGATTGAGTTCATTTTCTACACTTTAGATATTGCTGTGGTGGAGAATTAAACCAACATATGGAACTTTGAAATGTAAATGATGAATGCTCTGTTGTGGGCCTTAAGCATTAAAGACAAATTTAAATGAAGTAGAAAATAAATGAATGATAATTATTACTTAGTCACAGTAATAATTATCAATTTTAAATTTTAATTTTCTTTAATATTGAAGAAATAAGTGGATTGAGAATAGTAAGTGAAGGATAATTCTATATTTGTCAAGTGAGGTAGTATACAATCCTGAAAAAGCATGTCTTTTTTTTTTGCAGAAATTAAAGGTTATTTATAAATACAACACAGATATTGTTGCAAGTACTCCGTGGTATATGCTGGTCTTAAAAAAAAATACAGATCACATTAATAGTGGTGAAGCAACACCCACAGGTGCATATTCTACACTTAGTCTATAGAGCCTGCTCAGGAAAAGAATTCTGGCTTATTTCTGAAAAGCATCATGTTACCGTCACTGAAAAGTTGATTCAAATGTATGCAGATCCTACTTTCTGCTCCTCAGCATTCAGGCTTCCCTTTTTTCTCTTAGTAGTATAATCCTCTAAGAGTGTCTATCTAGATAGAGAATAAACATCCCAGCCTCCCTTGCACCTAGGTGTGGCTATGTGACAAAATCTGAACTAATGGAATATGAGTGGAAGTGCTATGTGCAATGTCCAGATCATCTTCTAAATAGAAGATACTTCCCCTTTCCTCTTTCCTGATGCCTGAGAAATGGTGATATTGGGAGCAACCTTGGAAACACTGTGCAATGAGAGCAAATCTGCCCCCGACAATCCTGGGCCACACACCTGTGAAATCTTATGTGAGAGAAGCAACTTCTCTTTAAGTCATTGTTGTTTATGTGTTTGCTTTGTGTATATGTTTTTCATTTTTGCTACAGATGCTTTGCCTGTAAACCCCTCTGTGTCCTTCAACACTCAACTCAGGAGCAAGACTCTTTGAGGGCTTCGCAGATTCCCTGCCTTTTTATTCTCATAACTTATTTTGAATCTATACTTTGATGATAGCATTTATAACATTAATTTTTCCGTTTAAATAATATCTAACTCTCTATTTGACTCTTTGAGAGGGAAAGATCAGTCCATTCCCCTTTATACCTACACTGCCTGGCACAGCATATGGCTTAGTGTGACTTCTAAATAAATGTCGCATTAAGATTGTTGAATTCACGCCACCTAATGTAAATATTTTACTAATGTTCATGACTTGTCTAAGTTTTCCTAACAATATTCAGTTGTTTAAAAAATTTGTAAGTGATTTCTTTGTGAATGGAAGCTGTGATGGTGCTTAACTAGCTATCACAATAGCTTGTGATGCTTTATTCTTTGTCTCTGTCATTGTTGGTAAATAATCTTAGGTACTGTGCTCTTCCTCCTGATCTTCTCCTTCTCTTCCTTCTCCTCCTCTTTCTCTTCTTTCTTCTCTTCTTGACACACACAGACAATTTCATAATGGCTGTCCTCTCCTGAGCATCTATCACATGTGGGAGGTTTGAAGCTGAAGCCCATGATTGCAAAACTCACATTTAGGATTTAAATCCACTGACCACAACTGCCAGACACCAATTCTTAACCCACCCCACCATATCCCTAAGAGAAAGAAAATGTTATCTCTGATCATTTCAAGGTAATCTTATGTCTCTCTGCTTCCACAAATGGATCTCCCAATTTTTTTTTTTTGGGTTGGAGTCTCACTCTGTTGCCCAGGCTGGAATGCAATGACACGCTCACGGCCACTCCAGCGACAACCTGCTGGGCTCCAGCGATCCATCCACCATAGCCTTCCAAGTAGCCAGAAATACAGGTGTATGCTACCATGCCTGGCTAATTTTTTGATTTAAGGTAGAGACGAGGTCTTGCCAAGTTGTCCGGCCTGGTCTCGAACCCATGGGCTCAGGCAATCCACTTGCCTTGGCCTCCCAAAGTGCTGGGATCACAGGCCGAGCCACTGAGCCTGGCCTCCCAATTCTTATTGTTTAACAAATAGCAGGATATGCAAGGCAGAAGAGGAGCTGACAAATGCCACCTTCAACCCTATTGTCCTTCCTGTGTTGTGTCACGGGATGAACTCCATGCTGTGCTCTGCATCTATACACTCAAACTCTGCTGGCTCCACTTCCTTCCAGCATGGTCTGACACCTCTCTTTGGAATTCCCTTTCTGTCTCTTGCTTCTGGCTCCATATTGCACATGTAATCCTCCTTACAACTGGATCCTACCTAGAGAATAGGCATCTCTGGCCTCATAAAACTAATTCCGATCCCAGAATTAGTTATAGAGAGTGGTTAGTTGCACTCTCTATAACTGGGTGCTGAAGGATGTGACCATCTTTCACATTTGACCTCTTTGTGGGCCAGGAAAACAAAATCCCAGGACAGGCCAGATGAGGGTCGGGGAAGGAGCTCAGAGAATGAAACTGAGGTCACATAATTTTAGCTAAAATACCGTGGCTTCCAATAAGTACTTAATAAATATTTATTATTTATTTCAAACTATTAAAAGTTCTAGAAAACAAGTTCATTTACCAATTAGAAGCGGTGTTTCTCCTTTGTCATTTTTAGTGTTGGGCCACACTCCTTTTTCTAGTAAAGTCTTTACATTTTCGACTAGACCAGCTTTGACTGACAAAGTCAAGGGTGTTTCTCCATCACAGGTCTTGAATTCCCAGAGTGCCTTATAGGATGCTGAGGGAGGAAAGCATTGTGTTGAAAAGCTGAAAATATTCACTTACAGGATATCACATAAATCAGAATAACCCAGTATTATATATCTCAGATTGAACAAAGTCAATTGAAAAAAGAAAGACTATGATGAAAATTTACCAGCGATGGTGAGGATAAGTAAATGCACATGAACTTGCCAATCAACTTGACATCTAGAAAACCCACATCTATGTCTCAAGCTGCTTTTTTTAAAAAAAAAGTTGCTAATTCTCATTTCTTGATGCATTGCCAAACAACTCTTCAATCCTTCATCTTATTTAAAGTATATCTGAAATTTTCTTTTTGTCAAATGAAGTCTGTAAATGCAGAAATGAGAATATATTTGAATAAAGGTATCATGTCAAAAGGATCCTTAATAACATCTTTGTCTGTCTGTCTAGCTGTCTAGTTTCCTAGCGGGCTATCTGAATAGTTAATTAGGAAGTACATATCATTATTTCACAGAACACAAAGCTAGAGTACAACATGAAAATTCAAAAGATAGGGCATTCTCAAAGTGTTCTGTAAGATGCTGAGATATGAAAAACTCATGTTAGAACATAGACCTTAATGGTTAATGTTTAACACTGAGTTGATTTACCACAATATGTATTAATGCTTACATTATGAAAAATTAATGTAATATAAATACAAATACTCCTTTTTGCACTGTTAACCCAAGAGATAGTCCAGGAAGAAAAATAAAACACTGTCTTCTAAAATAAAAAATATTTATGTTTTAATCAATTAGTTTATGATCATTTGAGTCATTAGTTCACTTTTAGGTAATAACCAAATATTTTGACAAACCTGTATCGTATTCTTAGGTAAAATTGTGCAAAGGGTAAACCTAGAATATGACAAAATATGCCAATTTTGATACTCCACATTTAAAACATAGGTACCACTTTTTTCAAATTTCAATAATCTTTTATTCTGCTTTTTCCTTTTGCTTGTTATGTTCATTGAAAACACTTGTAACTTTTACGTTCTTGCTCTGGTTTGGACAAAGGGTTCTTTTCTCTTACCATCCAGAACAATCTCAAGTATTTGTTGTATGGGTTGAACAGCAGCTTCATGCAGTGGAAACCATCCTTTTTCATCAGATTCATCCAATGCATATCTATATTTCACATGTTCCTGGAGCTCAAGAATGTGACCTAAATTAAACACATGGACTGATTAAAAAAATCTGTCTTTGCAAAGCGGAATCCCAATCCATCCCACTGTAGATAATACTCCCATGTACCTTGTTTTATGGCTGCCACAAGTTTTCTGTTTTGATCACTTGGGGGTACAAGCCTACTAAAGAGAGAGAGAGAAAAAAAGAAACTCCATATTTACACAAGTGGTATACTTCAAGGAGCCAGACATTTTGATTGATATTAAGTTTTTGTACATAATTTTAATAATCAAGATCTACAGGAAATGCACACACCTGAGTTTACCTACTTTAAATATGTAAATGTCTAGGAGTCAGATACGGAGTATACTTATGAAACACTGAACCTTAGAACATTAGTGAAGATGACAAGATACAAGATTCCAGTGCTATCTCTGATATGTCTCTAAGCAACGAAACAGGAGTAAGCAATTGGTGTCAGGGTCAGAAGAGCTGTGCTCAGGTCAGGGTCTGATTTTCTGATCCTGGGGAGACCAAACAGCCTTTCTGGATATGGATTTCTCCAACTGCACACGGGTGGGAATAAAAAGGAAGATCTCCAAGGTTTCGTCCAGGTTTAAAAACTCTACGGTGAAGAACTGTTTATTGCTTTGGAGTTGATAATTACTAATTAGACACTTGGGAGCTTATGGTTCAAACCGCAGGTCAGAGTTGTTAATCAACTAATCCACAGGTGAAAACAGGCAGAGCATTTACTGAGCCAGCTCCCAATCACTGGCTCAGTAGGTCATGATCTAAACCCTGTTGGCAATTTTCTGGTGGGTGTGTTTATTAAATGGAAACAATAAAATTCATGACAAATTTATTCAATTCTATTAAGCAGAAACATCTGTTAGCATTCTAGGCTTGTGAATGCCCTCCAGGGAACTCTAAAGTTCTAAAATCTGTTGGAGAGAAGGGAAAAGTTTAAAAGGCCAGAAATGCAAATGTAACATGTACAAGGGGGGACTCAAAAAAAACCCTGAATTGTTTTTTGGAGGATGGGCTCCTTGTAGTACAGGCTTTCCCCACTAGGTAAGTTTTCTAGGAGCCCATCAGCATTAGTATACCAGCTAGCATTGTTGTGAGAGGCCATACTCAGATTCAGTAAATTTGTTTTGGAGATTCTTTCAAGGCGTTTGCCCATTTCATGATGGGTGATTTATGAGCACACCTGCCTACATTGCACTGAGTGTTCAGCAGTTTTTGACCAAAACCACCATGACCTCAGTGCCCTACCCTCCCTATTCACCTGATCTTGCCTCAAGCAACTTTTTTTTCGTTTCCTTAGATGAAAAAAGTCCTTAAAGGAAATGTTTTGCCCATGAGGAAGAGGTGAAGAATGGTAGAAGTACTAAAAGGCAGCAATATTGATGAGTTCAAAAACTGTTTTGAGCAGTGGAAAAAGTATCTCAATAAGTGTATTGCACCAAATGAAGAGTACTTTGAAGGTTACTGAAGTTTAAACATGTAAGAATACATACACAATATTTTATAACTAAATTCCAGGTTTTTTGGCCCCTCTCATAGATTTTTTAAAAATTCAAAAGCTATGATTTCTTTTTTAAAAATTAAATCTATTCAAAAGAACTGCTAAATTCCAGTAGATAAGTATAATAAAATATAGAGGTAAACTAAGCTTATTTTTCTCAGAAGCATAATATGTGTTGTTCAAGACAGAATTTTACTTTTGCAATAACTCCTACTTATTTAACACATTAATTTCATTTATATTTTAATTTATTAATTTCTGTCATTTGGATAGTAGATAATTAAATAGGTGGTGGTTTATATATTGCCTTGTTATATATAATAAAAGCCCTCACTTCTTCTGCCATTCATTGAACTAATGAGCTAGGTGGGCTAGCATTATTCTTCATATTTTAAAAATACAGAAATGGAAAGTGTTGTTTATAAAGGATTAACTGAGTCAGCGGCAGAAAGAGTTCTAGAATGTGGAAACCTCAATAAATGTGACTATACACTGGTTGTATAAACTTACTTGCAAATTTGTTCAATCTACTCATTGTTTTTTTGAATCCATATTAATTTAGAAAATAGAAGGTTCAGTGGTTCAGCCGGTAATGGTGGTGGGTCATGCCTGTAATCCCTTTGTTAGGCCAAGGTGGGAGGATTGCTTGAACCCAGGAGTTTGAGACCAGCCTAGGCAACATAGTGAGACCTCATCTCTAAAAAATATCAGCCAGGCATGGTGGCACAGGCCTGTGGTCCCAGCTACTGGAGAGACTGAGGTGGAAGGATCACCTGAGCCCAGAGTTTGGGGCTGCGGTGAGCTGTGATTGTGCCACTGCACTCTAGTCTGGATGACAGAGTAAGACCCCCAACTCAAAAGAAAAAAACAAACAAACTAGAAGATAGGCAATCTTATACAACCAAATTCAATTAGGGATGAGTTGGGGATTTGTGGAAGATCAGATTGCTAAAACCTGTGCTCAGTGGCTCTTGTAAAACCATTAGATTCCCTGTCAAAAAAGAAAGGTAAATTTTCCTACAGGAAGAGTTAGAAAACAGTGTTCATTTTATCTTACAACAAATTGAATGTTATATTTGCTGAAGATAGTTTATTTAAATACCACCTTTCAGGATAAAATATAGTCTTGCTGGCTTCAATGGATTCTTGAATACTGAGTTGAATATCATAGCTTGTAAGATGATCTTCATCAAGGTCATCATCAGTATCCATGCCTGCATATAATCTTTAAAAAGGCAATTTTTTTATTATTAGCAAGTGACACATAACAGTGTATCGAGTCAACATGAAAAATTGCATAGTAAAAAACTAAAATGCATTTTCCTTCCTATAGTAAACAAACACAAATGTAGCTAACATTTTAATTCTTATATATAAGGTTCATTTTATTAACTTAAAATGGTCTAACTGTTGAAACTTTTAATTACCTGTTTGTACTTTCTAACTTTTGACTTTTTTTTTTTGGTAATGGCTGTAGTTGGGCTTTTACAAACTCATTTTTTTTTTTTCTGGGCTTCTGATTTACACTAATTTTGGCCCCTTCATTTTTCTCAGACCCTGTTTTACATAGCACATTGGAAGCTTAAAACTCAAACAAGAAGCCGGGTTCAGTGGTTCAGCCTGTAATCCCGCGCCTTTGGGAGGCTGAGGTGAGTGGATTGCCTGAGCCCGCGGGTTTGAGACCCGCCTGGGCAGTGAGACCTCAGCCAGCTCTACAATAAATCAAAAAATCAGCCAGGCGTGGTAGCGTATGCCTGTAATTCCAGCTATTCGGAAGGCTGAGGCGGAAGGATCGCCGGAGCCTGGCAGGTCGAGGCTGCGTCTGGGCGACCGAGTGAGACTCCAACTCAAAAAAAAAAAAAAAAAAAAAAAAAAAAACTCACACAAGGAGGAAAAATGGGACTTCAGCTGTAATGAAGAACAGTGGTCCGTTTACAATTTTTACAAACCAGTGATGGTCAGCTGTAAGATCTGACTGATGTGACAGCATCATTTGAACGCTTGTGATCAGGATCCTTTTAACTCCATCCACCGAGCAGAGCCCAGCCCTCCTGCCAATTTCCCATCGACTCCCTCACACAGTTCTTCTATTACAAGCCACTGCTCTCAACTGGTCCATCTCCCCTCAAGATAATACATAAGATTATTTCTCATTTACTTTTTCTTCCAAATATCAAGTTGGAAGAATGAATATCTCTCTTTACTATTAAATCAATTGCAGTATCTTATTTAGAGAAAAAGTTTAGTAAGTGTAGAAATCAAAATAGTTCTACAAAGCTGAGCAGTGGCTCACCCCTGAAATTCCAGCACTTTTTGCTTGAGCCCAGGAGTTTGAGACCAGCCCGGGCAACATTGCAAGACCTTGTCTCTATAAAAAACAATCAAAAATTAACTGGGCATGGTAGCATAAGCCTGTAGTCCCCGCTACTTGAGAGACCGAGGCAGAAGGACACCTAAGCCCAGGAGCATGAAGCTTCAGTGATCCCTGATCACACCTCTGCACTCCAGCCTGGGTGACAGAGTGAGAGGCCCAGCTGGGTGGACTGGCCGGTATTAAATTATCTTTAATTAGTGGTACTTTTCAAGTTTCTTATAGACTCTGTATGAAATTTTACATTGTAGTATGTCTTCTCAAGGGAAGAAAAGCAACATAGTGTTCTGTGGGCAGTTTCCAAAACATAGCTGCCTCATGTTTAACCTCTTCTTATTCTTCAAGGTTAGATCTTCTCAAACTCTATACAGTATGAGGTAAGACCCCTCCAAAACCTGGAATTCATTTCTAAAAAATGTGTATTTATTCTTACGTATTTAAACTATAGTCACCTTCAAAGTACTCCTCATTTGATACAATACACCTATCCAAATGCTTTTCCATTGCTCCAAGCAGCTTTTGGATTCTTCAATTTTGATGTCTTTTAGTGCTTCTGCTGTTTTTTGTTTCACCACACTGGCAGTATGTTTGCCTTTGAGGAGTATTTTCATCCAGGGAAACAAACAAACAAACAAACAAACAAACAAACAAAAAGTCGCTTCTGGGGAGATCACGTGAATAGGGAGGGGCAGGGAGGTCATGCCATTGTTGGTCAAGCATTGCTGAACACTTGGGACAGTATGGGCAGGTGCACTCATAAATCACCCATCATGAAATGGGCAAATGCATTGAGAGAATCTCCACAAAAAAAAAAAATTCACTGAAGCCAAACACAGCCTCTCACAACAATGCTAGGTGGTCCACTGATGCCAATGGGTTCCTAGAACACTTACCTAGTGGAAGAAGCCTGTACTACAAGGGGCCGGCACTCCAAAAGCTAATTTCAGGTTTTTAAGGTTCCCTCTCATACATGCTAACAGCCAAGGACTCTGACCTGAGGACAGACTGCACATGAACTCAATGGCATGATTATGATTTTATTGTTCATTGATCTATAGCAATGGCCTTACTATCAGATCAGAACAGAAGGGAAAGAATAGTGGTAATGTTCTGAGATGGCGCATGGGAGAGTCACAGTGCTGCCTGTAGCCCGGTCCCTCACACTGTGACTTCTCAGTTTCCACAGAAGGCTGCTGTGTGCCTTGGGAACTGATTCCCCAGCTAGATCCAAATGGGATTTTACTTTTTTAATTTATTGTTTATTGGTTCATCATCTGTTTCCTCCCCTTAGGATGTAATTAAATAAGAGCAGGGAGTTAGTGGGTAACCTCAGTGCCTGGAGAAGCAGCGTCTCATGGTTTGCAGTTTCTAAATAAGTTTGAATGAATGAATGGGTTCATCAATGAATGCTGAGACATGGTCCAGGCTCTGCTTTGTTCTTAGAACTGACCATTTCCCTCAGGTATGGAGTATTTTTTCCAATGAAGCAAATGTGATTCTTCTTCTTGTGCTTGGCTTCATGTTTCTCTCCTGTGCTTTTCCATCTTATTCCTCTTCATGCATGAGGCCCTCCTGGCTGATCCACACCCATGGCTACACTGTCTTGAGCCTGGGTCAAGATGTTCTTCCTATGGAAGCCCTTGCTGGAATCTTCCATCTCTTCTCTAGTTTTCTTTATCTGTGAATACCTCCTGTGTAGTAATATTTTTCCAACATCTGGATTCACACTCATTCTGTATTTGCTTAACAAGTTCTTCACATAATTGTGGGTGTTTTTGTTTCATTTATTTATTTATTTTTGGGTAGAAGTCTCACTCTATCACCCAGGCTGGAGTACAGTGGCATGCTCATGTCTCACTGCAGCCTTGACCTCCTGAGCTCTGGTAATCCTCCCGCCTCAACCTTCTGAATAGCTGGGACTACAGATATGTGCCATTATGCCTGGCTAATTTATTTATTTATTTCTCTCTCTCTCTCTCTCTCTCTCTCTCTCTCTCACTCCTCCTCCCCTCCCCCCTTTCTTTTTGTAAAGATGAGGTCTCACTATGTTGCCTAGGCTGGTCTCAAATTCTTGCCTTGACCTCCCAAAGTGCTGGGATTACAGGCATGAGCCACCACACCCAGCCCCATATTAGTGTTTTGTGTTCTCACTTGGACTATTAGTTTTCGGAGGAGAAAACAAAGTGACTTTCTTTTTCCTTTATACATTTCCCCTCTATTCTCACTCCTAGCCAGCAATTGCTAACAGCTGCTCTCAGTGGTCACTGGAAAAATTTGTTGACTCATTGCTAGTGGACAAGCACTGGGTCCATCAGACGGCACAATGCAATGACAAAATTAAACCCGTGGCATTGGCTGTCACCTTTCTTGCTGGCATTCCTGTGGTGATGGGGGGATTGCATGGCTTGGGGATTAGTAATAGGATACAGAGCCTTTCACCTATTTAAATCACCAGCTTATATCGAACCCTGTTTGAAATTTGGGTTTCCAGTGTGAGACATGACAGGCTCCTTAGAGAACTGAGTTGGTCTGTGGAAAGACCAACTTTTTTGTTTTTGTTTTTGTTTTTTAGTGTCCTTTAAACTATGATCACAAAGGAAGTTATCTATTTTGTATCTCTAATGACAGCAGGGTAGAAATGATGGGAAAACTCTTAATGCTACTCAGCATAATGGCAACCTAACACAAGCTGACACCAGCCTTTTACAGCAAGTTTTGGAGACAGTGTAGATTGTGGGCAGATGTACAAAGGTGTCAGACATATAGTCAGAGGAAAGTTACTAGAATGGACTTAGAGACCTCGAGACACAATGAGAAAGGCACGAGGAGAGTTACTTATCTATACCTCAAATCTAAGTTGACTAGGACTCGGTCCCAGTTGAGGGCCAATAACTGTCTATCGGAAATTGTTTATATAACATACCATTCAGAAATAGAGGAAAGGCCAGATAACATTTTGATATCCTTTAAGACCAATTTACAGGCCAGATGTGGTGGCTTACACCTATAATCACAGCACTTTGGGAGGCCGAGACAAGAGAATTGCAGAGTTTGAGACCAGCCTGGGCAATAGAGCAGGACCTTGTCTCTTTCTCAAAAAAAAGAGACCAAATTACAGATGTCTCACTTTTCATTTTAGAGAAATTGACTATTTCTTAAAAATAATTTGCTATTTAATACTCAATCTTGTTCTAGAAAAGCCTACTCGTGAGATCATTTATTCTCCATGAATAGCTGATTTACAAAATAATGAGGGTGATCATGTTGTACAATTAGCCTCTTCATTTAAAACACTGTTTAACCTTGCTGAAGGTCAGCGATGCATTTGATGAAAGCTAGGCATTTTCTCTCCAGATGAACACAAGCCCACTCAGAATTTTGCATATAGTTTTAGGCAACTTGTGGATCCCTGAAAGTTCTTTCATAATCTCCTGACTAAGAATCACTAAATTAGAGATTTCTAGATGCTTAATACCAAATATATTGCTCAGCTATCAATAATTATTAGTTTACTCTATAGATAGGCTAAGTTCAATCGTAAGTTTAGGTAGTGGGAAAAGGGAAAATTTTGTAATCATGTAAATTCTAGAATATATTTGGCAATAATGAAAATAATAATAATAACCTCAAATTATCAGTTGCCTGGTTTGTTTCAAGCACCATGCAAAGCATTGTGTAGACACTACCTTGTTGCAAGTCTTTGCTCCAATACTATGTTGTAGGCATGATAAAGTCATTGTGTGAAAGTGGAAATTTAGGTATCAAGAGATTAGATGTCCCACCCAATGTCATAGAGCAAACAAGCAGAGTCTGGACAGAGCAGAGCAGCTTCACTGTTAAGGATTTTCAGAAGTTACAAGACAACATCCCACAGTCTGTTGCCTTTGAAAGCAAACACTTTGATCTCACTCTTGACAGCCAGCTCCTGATGACAATAACTTCCAAAAATAAAAAATAGCTTCCAGGGACACATAAATCTTTTTCTTTGGCCCCACGCAATAGGCTTTAGGTGGTCTGAAGTGTCCTGAGGTTGCCTTCCTTTTGTCCTTTTTGTCTGAGAGCCTAAACATCACTGCCCAAACAACAGGATCAACATACCAGTTGGTGCCTGACAAGGGGTCAGGAGGTTGATACAATGTTGCAAGGTACAACGCAGGAGTGAACATGAGGACTCCTGCCTCTTTGCATCAGACTTGCTAAACTACCTCCAATTCATGATCCAAGTTAATACCTTCCTGTTAAGGGGGTCAATACATTTGTGACACCCCTCAGAGCTTCCTTTGAAACATGGTAGAACTCAGGTTCTCCTTTTCCCTGAACAAGAAGGAAAATAACTTTGTTTTCCATCAATTGTTTAGTTGGCTTACTCCTGCTTACATCCTGGTCTGTCACCCCACCTACCCTCACACTCTGTCTTGGGCATAACAAACTGAGTTGAATTGAAACCATCTCCATGGGTCTTAAACAGGGCTGGCCTTATGAGTATGCAGAGTGGACAGTTGCCTCAATGGTGCAAGGAAGAGTTCTGTGTCTATAAATGTCACACTGCCCCCAGCACCTGTCACATGAGTGTCATCAGTAGGAGAGTCTGTCCTTTAGGGCTTACTGTTCCATCTTCTGGTGTCCCTCTGAAATGCCAATAACACCATACTGGCCCCGTGTAGAACCAGGATCTCTTAAATTAGTTACGGGGGTGACAAGAGGCTGGGAAGAGGGGGAAGAACTAAGGCCGAGATCTGGTGGGAGAGAAGAAGAAAAGGGCGAAACAGTAACATTTGGTTTTCTTCACAGTTTTGTATCACACCAGATCAACTAGAAACCATGGGGTTCTTTTTTCTTAATTTTATTTTTTTCTTTTAAAAAATAAAAACGTGTATTTTATTTTTTTCATAGAGACAGGGTCTCGCTGTGTTGCCTAGGCTGGTCTCAAACTCCTGGCTTCAAGCAATCCTCCTCCCTCAGCCTTCCACAGTGTTAGGATTACAGGCATGAGAACACTCAGTCAAGAACCTAGGATTCTGAAGGAGGTATAAGTTTCTGTTGTGTAGAATGGGAGAACACTGGTTTTCTGAGGATTTTTCTTCTTACCTTGAAACTGCTGTGGTTCTTGAGTGTTGAGCTCATCTATGGGAGGTTCCAGAAAGATTCATCAGAATTTATCCTACCAGAGGAAGAGCAAGAGTTAAAGGACATTTTTGTTTTTTTGATATTGTTAAGAAAATACAGTTGTTTTATAAAAAGTGATGCCAATTCACAGTTTTCTACACTTTGACTGTTAATATGTGTAATTTTAATGTTTTAGTCAAATCAATATAAATAAAATTTTGTTATAACTTTGGTTTGTATTTGGTGGCTAAACACTTTTCTTAAGAACAATCTTATAGCACAGAGTGGCAAATCAGATGAATGAATTCATTAGGATGATCCCAACAACAGAATCAACTAACACTCCAGATATTTCAGAGACAGGCATGACTGTCAGAGTTGGGTTCCACTTCAAAGTCACAGGTAACTGTTACAAGTAAGACGTTACAACAATTCTCTCTTGGTATTTGTTTTTTCTTCTAGAGAGAAATCCTGTGGATGATGGGTAGAACTAGATCTGTTTAAGCAGCATGGGTCTTAAAAGCACAATATGTTCTGCTAATAAATTAAACACACACACACACACACACACACACACACACACACACACACAATCAGTCCAGAAAAAATGCTACTTTTATGGTGCCACAAAGAGATACAATGCAACAATTTAGGAAAAGATATAAAAAGGCAAAATGCGCATACCAATTTCTAGACACTAAGCTGTGATATCTGGCATGGGATGAGAATTCAGTAAGTATTTTCCTAGTAAGTGAAAAACTGAATGAAAATATATAGTATTCTTAAAATTAGCCAAGTAATAGATTAACCTGTGTTTCCTCTGCAGCTCATAGATATATTTGTACCAAATTTCTTTCTGATTTGGGCTTCACTAATTGATGCTTATTTCTATGTAAAAACACCAACATACTAGTTTGTTGTATGTATGTATGTATGTATGTATGTAAAAACACTTGTCATACTAGTTTTGCTTATCTTTAGTTTCACATTACAAAAATTGAAACTTTTAGTCTCTATTATTGGTTCCCAAAGTGAATTCAACTGTGACTAAAATGCAAGAAGATGCATAATGTTAGCTTTTGAAAACGACACTCACAACAGTTTAGGAAGGAGAACTGAGACTGATTTTATAGAGCTAAGGCTTACAAAGCCCTCTCAGGAAAAATGACCTGGCAGCTGCCTCTCAGGGCGGAGCAAGCCAGGGAACTTGGAAAACTCAAGAAGAGATGAAATTGTTCAAAATTGTTTCTAAGCAGGTAGAACCTGGTGGGAGATTTTCTTGGCTTGGGAAGGAACAGAAACCTGGACAATTCATCCATTTACTTGAATCATCCAAACAGAGGCTTTATTCTCTAAGTTATTGTATCTACCTGCAGGAGACTAAAAGTTTATTTTCCACTAATTAGTGAGTAGTGGCTCTTGAGGCAGGTAAGGCCAGTTATGGACAAAACAGCTACTTTTGGTGTGCACAATTGGATGGCAGAGTGAGTAAAAAAGTTTGACTACATTAGTGACAATAACAATAAAAATTAAATATCTCTAGACTTAAAAAAAGTCTTATTCTTATGCATATACAAATACAGATGTATATTCTCTCTAAAAATACTAATTCCTGGTATGGTCTGTTTCAGTTGACATGGCACGTAGCAAAATTTCCATCTGATGCTCAAGTCAAATCTTTTTCTGTTCAAAATTCATCAAACAATAAAGAGTCATGGCATTTAAAAAATATCTTGTTTTGCAATCATACACAGGCCCTTGAGTTTTTTTTTCTGCTGGGGGCAATTGAGTATAGTGGTTCCCTTTTCATTGGTGGTGGTGCCGAAAACACTTGAGATCTGCCGCCTGTCTTAGCTCCTGCTTAGCTGTGTCTGACCTGTCACAAATAGTTAGTAAACATCGACTGTTATTATTCTCTGAGTGAACTCCTCTAGAATGGAAAAGTAGGATTCTAGTTTTTGACAGTTATATACAGAGGGTACCAAAAAAATGTCTACACATTTTAAGAAAGGAAAAAATAACTGTATTGAACTTGTAATAATCAATAGGTACATTTTGACTTCTGCAACTACAAGAGATTCTGAAAGTGGTTACCATCAGTATCTAGACACTTCTGAAAAGTACTTCGAAACGTAATATATAGAGAACATCTCTTAAAATGTGTAGACTTTTTTTGGCACCCCTGGTCTTTCTACTGCTCACCTTTGAACAGGCACTCTGTTGTTGCCACCCTCAGCATCTCCTTTTTTCTAAGACTCACCAAACTTCCTAGTTAAAGGCCATTTGGTAGCCCCACCTGTAAATTCCATTTACATGTCCAATGGCTCTACCTACCTGGCTTCTTTTTTTTTTTTGAGTTGGAGTCTCACTCTGTCGCCCAGACTGGAGTGCAGTGGCCGCTCCCGGCCACCGCAGCCTCGACCTGCTGGGCTCTGGCAATCCTTCCTTCTCAGCCTTCCTAGTAGCAGGAATTACAGGTGCGCGCTACCACACCCGGCTAATTTTTTGATTTATTGTAGAGATGAGGTCTCGCTTGCCCAGGCGGGTCTCGAACCCGCGGGCTCAGGAAATCCACTCACCTCAGCCTCCCAAAGGCGCGGGATTACAGGCTGAGCCACCGAGCCCGGCTTTACCTGGCTTCTTTCTTGCCCCGTACCTCACGGGGCAGCCTTTGGTCAAGGTTGGTCTCTGAAGGATGTGGATATTCCATGTAATGAGTTGTGGGATGCAGGTGATTAGCAAAGATGAAAAAAATGTGGGCATCACTTTTAATCAATGTAATTATAAACACCTACAGCAATTTGAATGCTTCATTTGCTTGCTTTGATTATAAAATTGCTTGTTGTACTGTCCTGAGGTATGGATTCTCCACTGACCCGCCGCGGTCAGTGCCTCCTGAAGTTTTTTTTGTTTTGTTTTTGAATCAGAGTCTCACTCTGTCGCCCAGGCTGGAGTGCAGTGGCACGCTCACAGCCACCACAGCCTTGACCTGGTGGGCTCAGGCGATCCTTCTGCCTCAGCCTTCCAGGTAGCTGTGACCACAGGCGTGCACTCCCACACCTGGCTAATTTTTTGATTTATTTCAGAGATGAGGTCTCACTAAGTTGCCCAGGTTGGTTTTGAACCCCTGGGCTCAGGCAATCCTCTTGTCTCCACCTCCCAAAGTGCTGGGATTATAGGCGTGAGCCACTGTGCCCAGCGCATCCTCTAAGTTAGAATAAAACAGCGTCTTTCCCTGCTGGACCTTCCGGTGACTCCTTTAGAATAGGTAAACACTACATACAGCCTCTCTCAGATTTGGGGTTACTGCATGACACAGCCTTAGCTGAAACACCAAAGTGACAGGAAGCTTACTGTTGCCTCATGCACCCCTTCACCTTTGGCCAGCTTTAACACCTAGGGAAAACAGCCATGTTGAATTCATCTCTTCAGACCGTTGACAGTCCTAGTTGTCTTCCTCAGAGCCACATGGAAAGAACGTTCTGGTGCAACACAAAAGCCCTTTACACATCGTCTCTCAGGAAGGCTGTCAGGTCTCCACAGAGCCTTCTCCTCCCAAGGCTGGACAATGACTCTTCCCATGACATGATTTCACCTCCTTCACCATCTTAATTGTTTTCTTTTTAAATTTTATTTTTATTTTAAAGATGTGGGGTACAATTCAGGGTTAGGTACAGAAGTGGTCATTGTACAGGTGAAGTTTGGGCCTCCCCTTGGTGTTCACTTTGCCTGGTTTGGAATCAGGTACCCTTACTAATGTTACATACCCCGCTGTCCACCCTCTCCCCCCAGCAGTGTTCTGCTACTGCCAATTCCTTTCTCATCATACTATGGTAAATGTTCAGGGTCCACTTATGAGTGAGAACATGTGGTATTCAGTTCTTTGTTTTTGAGATAGAGCATTGAGTACGATAGACTCTAAATCAATCCAAGTGGCTGCCAAGGCCATAATGTTGTCCTTTTTTGTGACTGCATACTATTCCATTATGTATATGTACCACTTTTTGTTTTTTGAGTTGGAGTTTCACTCTGTCACCCAGACTGGAGTGCAGTGACCGCTCCCAGCCACCGCAGCCTTGACCTGCTGGGCTCCGGGGATCCTTCCGCCTCAACCTTCCAAGTAGCTGGAACTACAGGTGCACGCTACCACACCCGGCTAATTTTTTAATTATTATTATTTATTGTAGAGATGAGGTCTCACCAAGTTGCCCAGGTGGGTCTTGAACACGTGGGCTCAGGCAATCCACTCACCTCAGACTCCCAAGGTGCACGATTACAGGCTGAGCCACCGAGCCTGGCTACCACTTTTTTAAAAAAATCCAGTCCACTTTCAATGGGTAGTATGGTTGATTACATGTTTTTGCTATTGTGAATAGTGCTGCAATAAACATGAGTGCACAAGTATCTTTTTTGTAGAAAAATTTGAGTTCCTCCAGGTATATTCCCAGAAGGGGGACTGCTGGGTTGTATGGAAGGTCGACTTTTAGATCTTTTAGAAATTGCCACACTGTTTTCCAAAGAGGTTGTACTAGTTTATCTTAATTGTTTTCTTTAAACACATTCATTTGTCCATATCTTTCTAAAAGTAGCTTTCAACCACAGGCTCTGAATACAGCACAATGGGTACAGCCACACTAACATAACTTTAAGTGGTGTGACCACCTCCCTTTTCTTAAACGCTATACATTTGTTAATTTAGCCCAAGCTCAGACGAATTTTTAGGCTGTCATACCGCACACTTGATTTGGACTCTTATTGCCCCAAATTCTACAAGTCACATGTCTTTTGCATATTGCTTGCCGTGCAATTCTGTGCAGGACTCTTTATTTATTCCTATTACATTTAATCTTTTTAAGATTTGACCTTTATCTCCATCTGCTAAGATTGAATACATGGAGAGAATGTAAGTCTCTCGGTGTTTTGTTCTATTCGTTGACTTAATAAGTGTGCCAGGCTGGGCACAGTAGTTCACACCTGTAATCCCAACACTGGGAGGCCAAGGCAGGAGGATTGCTTGGGCCCAGGATTTTGAGACCAGCTTAGGCAACATAGAGAAACATCATCTCTACAAAAAAAATGTTTTAAGACATTTAAACGAGTAGCTGGGCGTGGTGGAGCACACCTATAGTCCCAGCTACGGGGAAGGTAAGGCAAGAGGATCACCTGAACCTAGGAGGTGGAGGTAGCAGTGAGTCATGGTTGTGCCACTGCATTCCAGCCTGAGGTAACAGAGACCCTGACTCAGAAAAAAAAAAAAAAAGCATGCATGCCTTCTATATGTCCTTATACTCCATTGATAATGATAAATATCATTGATCAATGATATTTATCCATGATAATGATAAAAATTGGCACAGAACAGCAGCCTCCAGGTTGACACCGATCTGTTATTTAGCACCCTTTGAAAAAGCTGTTACCCAATTACAAATTCTCTTCAAGACACCGCCATCAAGTATTAATTTCTCCTTTTTGACAAGAAGACCATCCTCAAGAGTTATTTGTCAAAACCTTGTTGAAATACAGAGGCACTGTATCTACTAGGCTCCTCTGTGGTACTGATCAAAAAGACAAAGACAGAGAATTGACCCACCAGTTCTTAGTGGATTTTTTTCATAAAAAAAAAATAAGACCATCCTATTTTTTTCATTCAAAAATATGCATTCGTTGTTTGCCATATTTCAGGCACAGGACTAGACACAGAGAGATGGGGACCCATGCCCTCAGGAGGTTTGCTGCCTCTAAATAACGTTTTCTAGATTTTTCTCCAGAAGCAACACAAATATCTCCCCTTCATTTCAGGGCTTAGCATACAGTCAAGCACACAGTAGGTCCTCAATAAATATTTTTTAAAGTGAACTTAATTATTATAACTGTTACCTATTGAGTACTTTGACAGGCATGACACTAAGTGCATTACATGGATTTTATCATGCAATTTCTACAACACACCTTCCCCCCACTTTACAAATAAGGAAACTGAAGTATGGAGTGGTCAAGTAATTTGCCCAAGCCCACACATCTTGGAGCGATAGATATGTGGGATGTAAACCCAGTCACCTGAGTACAGAGGCCACACAGTCTTAACCACTAGAGTTTAACTGATGATCCAGCTCCTCTGAAAGAACGAATGAGAGAAGGGCCTTATTTTGTAACCTAAAAATATATAAGCCTCAGAAGAAGTTTTCTCAAAGAATTTAAGCAAACAACTAGCAAACTCACCCAACAACTCCAGTTTGTTGCCTAAATCTTTATTAGGCAAATTTTGACATTTACATTAAAATCTGCAAATAAGGTCTTCCCATTAAAATAACTGGAGTATAAAATTATAATTTTTATCACAATAAATTAATACTCCCAGCACAAGGCAGTGTGGACTTACTTTGTCCACATCACTATTTCATGGAAATTAAATCATTTTTATTGTTGTTGTTATTGTTTTTTATCTGAATTAAGAAAGGTAGATTTGTTAAAGAGAAGATAACATTGTGAAGGGCACAACGGGCAGGACAGCAGCAAGAGTGTCTGCTGTCTGCTACCAAAATTAAATCAATTTAGACATATTTTAGACATAGAAGGTTCCTGAGAAATTAACTGCTCAATTAATAACCATATGGGTGATGATATTAGATAAATTTTAAGGACTTTCCAACCTCAAGATTTTGTGATACATTTTGCAGGAACAAATTTCCAATTCTGTTCAGTTCATTTTTTTCCCATCTAACTAAAGGAATTTTCCAATCTGGACAACGAGTGACGAAAAATCCTTGAAAGAGAGTTTCTTTATTAATTGACAAAAATCATTTAATCTTTTTCTCAGAAACCAGGGGTCAGCTAAGACCCTTTTGGGATTCTATAGTAGGTATACTGACACTTCCTCAAGAGATATTCATTCTTGATTTGTTTTTCTCCTAATCCGATTCTTTATTTTCCTCAATAATTATGTAATTGAGTGGATATTCCATAAACAAACAAAACAACCCTGACTTTATTCTATAATTAAGAAAGGCCCTAGACAGTCAAGCCCATAGGTGGTCAGTTGGAAAGAAAGTAATGAGTAGCTACTACAATTTCTATTTCCATCTGTTTAAAATATTACCAATGCCGAACTACTCCATAAGCTAGGTGGTGAGGTACATATCAAAATATTTCATAATCTCACCTTTTGGAATGATCATCTCGTCATTCTCATCGAGGGACTTGCCTTCCTAAATGAGGAAGTGCCCGAAGCCAATGTGCTCTCTGTGTATCTAAAATTAAGTATCCAGTTGGTGGTTAAATTAAGATCTGACCTTGTACAACTGAAACATAAGTGGTCCTTGGCACACAGTAAAGTATTACCCATGACTTCTCTAGTCTCTCATCAAAAGAAACACAGGCCTTCAGAGGTATAATAAGATTTTCTGTGTCCTGATTGGTTCAAAGAACTCTCATGAAAACAAAGGATCTGCCAATTCGGCTGCAAGGAGAGTTCCTTGTTGAGGGAACAAAACTGAACCACTTAAATAGAATTAACACATATTTCAAAGATATGTGTCCAAGAGACAAATCTGTGAGTCCCTGCTTTGGTAGACACTAATTCACTTTTGACAAATTTTAATGCACACTCTTCCCCATTCTTCATCTTTTAGACTCAGGTCAAATTTTATTAAACACAATCTTCTGTCTTTATTTTGATTTGCATTTTATTACTGCCAGTCTGAAATATGGAGAGAGATAGGGCAGTCAGTGACATCTAATCTGATGAACAAATTTTATTTAATTTAATTTTTTTATTTTTATAATCAATATTTTTTATTATGATACTGTGGGATACAGTTAAGGGTTAGGTATACAAATATGCTTCATTCAGAATTTACTACCATTAATTCCATCTCCCTTTCCCTCTCCCCCCATAGTTTCCCACCGCTATCAGTCATTTTCTTATGGTAATACGTTGGATGATCAAGGTCCACTATATGAGTGAGAACATGTAATACTCAGACCTTTGTTTCTGTGAGAGGTCACTCAGTATTACAGACTCTAGTTCCATCCAGGTTGCTGCGAAATTCACGATTTTGTTCTTTTTAATGACTGCATAGTATTCCATCGTGTATATGTACCACATTTTTTAAATCCAGTCCTCTTTTGATGGGCAGCATGGTTGCTTCCAGGTTCTTGCTATTGTGAACAATGCTGCGATAAACACTTGTGTGCAGGTATCTTTTTGATAGAGTGATTTGAGTTCTTCAGGGTATATTCCCAGTAGGGGGATTGCAGGGTCATATGGGAGGCTGATATTTAGAGCTTTTAGGAATCACCACACTGCTTTCCACAGAGGTTGCACTAGTTTACACTCCCAACAACAGTGTATAAGTGTTGATGAACAAATTTTAGGTCAAGTTATCAAGTACATGTATATACAGTCTTTAAAAAAGTATGTAGCCGATGTAAAACAAGCAAAAAATTAAGACTTTTAATTGAGTTTTTTTAATTAAAAAAATTTTTTTAAAGACGGTCACATTTACTGTCTTACTGATTTTCAAGTGAAAATAATGTGCCTTAAATTTGTTTTGACATGGCTATCTTTGATTAACCCAGCCACTCTGAGCATTCACAAAGTCATCTGGCTTCTGTCTCTGTCATCCACTAAAACAACTCTTGAGGACTTCAGTGAACTCTTACTTAGTTTCTAATGAAACCTATTCCTTATTTTGCATTCATTTTCATTGCTTATTTTACAGGCCCTCTGTCAGATTGGTTGCCATTGATTCTTCCCTTTTTCCTGACACTCAACCCTTCCCAGGCTTTTGGGAGCACTATATGCTTTTGTTTTCCTTTTCATCTCTCTAACTTGTATTCAGTGTTACGGAATAAAAATGTGAATTACAGTAAATTTACCAGCTTTATTTCAAAACTTTAAAAAACCATAAATGTGAAAAGATAAGTCCTAACTTTTCTTTAACTGTGATAAAAGAAGGTGCATTTCAGTTATTCTTAAAGGAAACTCTGAGACATGTTTTGTGTATGTAGCACTGTTAACTGTGAATTAATATAGTCAAGGATGAAGGTTAAATCATTGTGCACATTTTATAATTATTAATCTAATTTGGAATTTTTCAGTAAAGAATTCTTATAAAAAAGCAACCAACATTGTGAAATACTAACTTTTATACAATACTTTTTACATTACAATATTAAAAATTTGGCCAGGCATGTTGGAGGCCAAGGCAGAAGGACCACTTGAATCCAGGAATTTGAGACCAGCCTGGGCAACATAGTGAGATTTCTTTACAAAAAATTTAAAAAATTAGCTGGCCATGGTGACATGTGCCTGTAGTCCCAGCTACTCGATAGGCTGAGGAGGGAGGTTGAGGCTGTGGTGAGCTGCGAGCATGCTGCTGCACTCTGGCCTGGCCGACAGAGTAAGAATCTGACTCAGAAAATAAATAAATAAATAAATAAAATCACAGAAATCTTTAGAGCGTGATGCAAATTTATGGGAAATACTGAATCTAACATTTTTATTTATTTATTTTTTTGAGTTGGAGTCTCACTCTGTCACCCAGACTGGAGTGCAGTGGCCGCTCCCGGCCACCGCAGCCTCGACCTGCTGGGCTCCGGCGATCCTTCCGCCTCAGCCTTCCGAGTAGCTGGAATTACAGGCATGTGCTACCACGCCCGGCTGATTTTTTTTTGATTTATTGTAGAGATGAGGTCTCGCTGCCCAGGCGGGTCTCGAACCCGCGGGTTCAGGCAATCCACTTACCTCAGCCTCCCAAAGGCGCAGGATTACAGGCTGAGCCACCGAGCCCGGCGAACCTAACATTTTTAAATGTGGTTTGGCACATTTCAGTGACATTCTGCTTTTAAAACAAGCAATTTATGCCTGTTCTATCCATTTATATGATAATTATTATACATTTACCTATATTATGCAATATTTAAAATAGTGATTAAAATTATAGGCTATAGAAAAAAAAGAAAGACTGTGGTAAAATGAATAATATGCTACTGAAGACAAAGACCTAGGAACAAGTTTTCTTTACCACTTACTATTTTTGTCACCTTAGACATGTTATTTAAATTTTTGAGATTCAACTTATTCATCTGTGATATGGGAATGATCTTGATAATAAGGATAATAAAACAATGACCATGGCACCCCACCATTTTTATGACATCTATTTTTCAAGTAGGTAGTCATCTATGCACATACAATAAAACATACTTTGAATAACTCAAATATTTGAAAGAATGATCTGTTCATAATGTTAATAATCACTCGCACATTTGCCTGTTTTAGAAGCTGGTTTTTCCTGTAAGTTTTTTAAAAAATGTAAACAAAATTATTCTTAGCTTTTTGAGCTATGTGCCTCTGGTTTGTCTGGTGAGGGTGAATTTCAGGAAGGGGTGTGATTTAACAGTAAAGGACTACTTGAACCCAACTGTTGTTCTGAGAAAGGTACATAAAATGATACCGACATCCAGATACACATCTCTTCTATTTATATGTGGAAAGAAAGGCATGTCCTATTTCAAGATGATAATTATAGCAACTGATACAAAGAATCTTAGGTTAAAAGAGTCAGTGGTCAGGTGTAGTGGCTTACGCCTATAATCCCAGCACTTTGGGAGGCCAAGATCGGAAGGTTGCTTGAGACCAGGGGTTCAAGACCAGCCTGGGCAACAAAGCGAGACCCTATCACTACAAAGTAAATAAATACAGAAAATGAAATAAAATAATAGGAGCACTGTCTTAAAGGGAGTGTCCTTGGACTCACCCATTTCTATTTTTGGAATAAGAAATTTGGGTAGCATTGTTTGTGAATTTCCAGGGAGGAATGTAGCATCTTGGCCTTTATGTTTAAAGCATCTGTTGCTACTACAGTCTTCCTTTGCTCACAGGTACTCTGTGTTCCTGAGTGTGGGGCTTGCAGAACTTTGACTGTGAAATAAAAATTATAGCTCCTGCTGTGATTAGTCATACAATTATATCTACCCCCCACAAAGCCATTGATCATGCCATTTTTGATCCAGCCCATTTAGTAGAACTGCAGCTTTTATCTCTGCCTTCTGAGCAAAATGATGTTGCTCAAACACTTTGGAAAGTCCTACTCTAAGCCAAACTATTATTTTGTTGTAAACAATGTACATCTCACATGACTTCATTTTTACTTTGCTGTATTTCAGACTTTCTCCTTCTTCTCCCTCCTCCTTTTCTGCACTTGTTCGTTATTTTGATCTTGGGGTCTGTGATTAAAAAAATCACATTTTATTTCAGTTGTGCAGAAAACAGAGTAGAACAATATTAGAAAGTAAATCCTTTATTCCTACTATGCTTCCCAGAATGTTGGTAATTATTTATTTTTGTTGTACACTGTTATTTTGTTTTTGTTTTTTTTCAGACTGAAAATAAAACAACTGAAACTGTGAATCAAATGTGTTAGCCTCAAACTCCTCCAACAGCACTGGTGTCGCTGGTTCCTGGAAAAATCCACATTGTTGACATCACTCTGGTCATTTAGTTGCCATGCAGCCACTCAAGGGCAAGTGACAGAGGGTAATTTGTAGTTATGTAGAGCTATAGGTATTTCTACTAATCCAGTGATGAACAAAGAGTGGTGAGGCTTGTTACACTTGTCACTTTCACCTTGTTTAGCAGTGTTCAGCACATAGAAAACACTCATTGAATATGTGTCGAATATTTTGTCCTGTGGGTTAGCAATTCTTTTCTGTCTCATTTAATGAAAGTTTAATTAGATTAAAATGGAATCATCATGAATTTTTTAAAAGCTGGTTGATTTTTTTTTAACAAAGCTTTTGATTTTTACTACTGTGAGAAGCATTTCAAATGTAACAAAGAGAAACAAACTTGGATTAACAGAATTCAGAGAATATGCATTAATCTAAGTTCTGTCAATGTCTTTGTGAATTCAAAAAAATCATTTTAATATCCATGCCTCAATTTCCTATTTTGTAAGAATGCTGCTCTTGTTCATATTATTTTTGTGAAAATAAAATAAAAGCATACTTATGAAAGGTTTTTAGAAAAAACAGTAAGCCCTGTGTCTGCATAGTGTCATATTTCTGAGACATAAAACAGACATTTCAGAAACCTTCCCATTCAGTTGTCTATTTTATGACATATATTTTAGTATATACAGAATGAGATCTTAGACACTTCAGCACATACCAAGATGGGTGGCATGCATGATTCTAGTCTCAGAAATTTACCACTGTGCAGAGAACAAATAAGTAGAAAAGCTGCCAGAATTTGCAGATAAGACCTAGGAAGGCTGTGGAGGAGGTCAGAGAACACACACACACACACACACACACACACACACACACACACACACACACACTGGAGTTTTGAAAAGAGAAAACGGTTTTACATTCATGGATCTTCAAAGAACAGTAGTCCCCTCTTATCCATAGGGAATATCTTTTAAGACTCTCAGTAGATGCCTGAAACTATGAATAGTATAAGACCCTATGTATACTATGACTTTTTCTTACATGTATGTGCTTGTGATGAAGTTTAATTTATAAATTAAGCACAGTAAGTGATTAACAATAATAACTAAGAATGAAATAGAATAATTATAACACCATACCCTCATCAATATTCTTGGGACCATTATTATGTAAAATAAGAGTTACCTGAACATAAACACTGTGATACCAGATGGTGAATCTGATAACCAAGATGACTGCTAACTGACTATCAGGCAGGTGGCATGTGCAGAGTGAACAGATGGAACAAAAGGATGAGGCATGTCTTGGGCAGGATGGCGCAGGACAACACAAAATTACATCATGCTACTCAGAATGGCATGCAACTTAAAACTTATGAATTGTTTACTGCTGTAATTTTTTATTTAATATTTTTAGACTGCAGTTAATCTGAAACCATAGAAAGCTAAACTGTGAATAAGGGGGATTCCTGTAATTTAAGAACCTTTCTTTTCTTCTAGTCTCTTATAATTCTCACCTCTTACATATCAAATTGATAGTGCCAGGGAGAAAAAATTTTCAGTATTCTTACCTTAATACCCTATTTAATACAAACCTAGTATAATCATAATCAAGACCACATAATTGCACTCTATGTTGGCAAAGTAAATTTTGAATTATTGAAAATTCAGTATTTTATTCTATTCTTTCTGGAAAGAATTGATCTCTTCATGTATACTTGTTTTGTTTCAATTTTTATTGAAGTTACTAATGCATAGTGAAATTTTATTAATATTTAATCATAAAAAGAGTATTTTGACATTGTGAAAGAAATTATATGAATGCATTTGATAAAGAAAACTTACCATTTAAAAATTTTAAAATGTCAACATAAATCCATTCTTTCTACAATTAAATGTATCATTTTTGCCTCTTTTGCAGGTATATCTTTATTTTTTAGATTTCAAATTCAACCCATTAGTTTGCATATGTTAAAACAATTTCAGTGTAAAAGCTAAGTTTAATGATTCTTTCCGGAAACTAGAAAAAATGTGATTATTTCTTTAAGACTTAGATTTAGACAGACTGGTGAAGGCATTTCTCTCCCAACACTAATCATTAAATACTGAAGGAAGTGATTTTTTCAAATGTGAAGACAATAACTTGAGACGTCAAGGAACATGAAAAACCAAGAATACATGACGCCCACCCCCCCAAAACACAATAATGTTCCTGTAACTGAATAAAAAAGTGAGGATCTACAAATTGTCTGATGAAGAGCTCAAAATAATTGCTTTACGTATGCTCAGTGAGCTATAAGAAAACACAGATTAAAATGAAGGAAAATAATAAATGGACAAGACATTCAGTGAAGAGACACAAATGAAAAAACAAATTTTAGTGCTGAGGAATACCTAAATATATGAAAAAATGCAATAGAGAACTTCAACAGCAAACTAGATTTAGCAGAAGAAAGGATCTGTGAACTCAAAAACAAATCATTTGAGATTGTCCAAAGGAGAAAAAAGAGTGAATAAAGATTTTAGGATTTATAAGACATAATCAAGATAAATAATATGCATTATCATTATGGCATTCAAAGAAGGAGAAGTGGAACCAGCCCTATTACCTGTCAAAAATGAACTGGATAAAGAAAACGTGGTATATATACATGATGGAGTATTACATAGCTATAAAGAATAAAATCATGGACTTTGCAGCAAGTTGGATGGAGTTGGAGACCATCATACTTAGTGATCTATCACAGAAATGAAGAACTAAATACTGTGTGTTTTCATTCACAAGTGGGACCTGAACATTAATCACATTAGCACAAGGGAGGGATCGGCAGTCACTGGGCACTGCCAGGGGAGGGAAGGACAGGGGGGACCACATAACAATAGAAAGGGTACCTGGTCCTATACCAGTGGGAATAAGGGCCAGTTGGAGGCCCAAACTTCACCTGCATGCAACCTACTTGTGTAGTTAAACCTTACTTGTACCCCACATCTCTATAATAGAATAAAAGTTAATGAAAAAAACAATGGCTGAAGACATTCCCGTTTTGAGAGAGATATGGACACCAAGGTACATAAAGCTCAAAAGTTCACAAATAGGCTCAACACACAGAGGGATTTACTGAGACATGTTATATTAAAGTTGTCAAAGACCAAAGTCAAAGATACCATTTTGAAAGCAGCAAGAGAAAAGAAACTCATCACACATGAAGGATCTCCATTAGACTCTCAGCAGATATCTCAGCAGAAACCTTGCAGGCCAGGAGAAAGTGGGGTGATGCAGTCAAAGTGCTGAATTTAAAAAATCACCAACCAAGAATATTTTATCCAGCAACACAATGTTTCAGAAATGAAGGAGAACTAGACTTTCCTAGACAACAAAAGCTGTGGGAATTCATCACCACATGATGATATTCTTTACAGAAATAGAAAATACTAGCCTAAAATTTGTATGGAACCACGAAAGACTCCAAATAGTGAAAGCAATATCGAGAAAGAGCAAAGCTGGAACATCACACACCCTGATTTCAAACTATGATATAAAAAAATAGTAATCAAAACAGTATTGTACTGCATAAAAACAGACACATCAACATACACATAATACAGAGCCTAAAAATAAATCCTCACAGTATCTTTGACAAAGGCATCAAAAATACACAAAAGGGAAAAATTGTGTCTTCAATAAATGGTGCTGAAAAAATTGTATGCACATACAACAACAACAAAAAATGAAATTGGACTCTTATACCATATATAAAAATTAATTCAGAATGGATTAAAAACTTAAGGCTTGAAACTCTAAATCTACTAGAAGAAAACATAGGGAAAACCCTCCTTCACCATGGTCTTGGCAATAATTATTTTGATGAGACACCAAAATATCAGGAAACAGAAACAAAAATAAATTAGTGCAACTAGATCACATTTTAAAATAGCTGTGCAACAAAGGAAATAATCAACAAATGAACAGGCAACCTAAGGAAAGGGGGAAATTATTTACAAGCTATATATACAAAATAAATAAAGAATTTATCGGCTTCGAGACCCACCTGGGCAACTTGGCGAGACCTCATCTCTACAATAATAATAAAAAAAAAAATCGGCCGGGCGTAGTAGCGCGTGCTTGTAGTTCCAGCTACTTGGAAGGCTGAGCGGAAGGATCGCTGGAGCCCAGCAGTCAAGGCTGCGGTGGCCGGGAGCAGCCACTGCACTCCAGTCTGGGCGCCAGAGTGAGACTCCAACTTAAAACAACAACAACAGCAAAAAAAAACCTTATAAAACTCAAGTTTACTTTTTTAACTAAAAAAACAAATAACCAAATTGAAAAATGGACAAAGGACCTCAATAAATATTTTTTCAAAGAAGATACACAAATACACAAGAGGCCAGTTGGTACTCAACATCTTTAATCATCAGGGAAATGCAAATTGAAACCATAATGAGATATCACTTCACACATGTTAGAAAGGCTATTATAAAAAGTCCAAAGTCAACACATGGTGATGAAAAAGTGGAGAAAAGGAAATCCTTCCTTGTACACTGTTGGTGGGAATGTACATTGGAACAGTCATCATGGAAAACAGTATAAAGTTTTCTCAAAAAATTAAAAATAAAACTATTGCATAATCTAGCAATCCCTTTACTGATTATACATTCAAAGAAACTGAAATCAGAATCTCAAAGAGATATTTACACTCCCATGTTTGTAACAGTATTATTCACAATTGCCAAGACATGGAATTAATCTAGGTGTCCATCAGTGTATGAATGAATAAAGAAAAAAGTGCTATATATTTATAATGGACTTTGCAGCAAATTGGATAGAGTTGGAGACCATCATACTTAGTGATCTATCACAGAAATGAAGAACTAAATACTGAGTTTCACAAGTGGAACCTGAACATTCAGCCTTAAAAAAGAATAAATTCTTGCATTTGCGACAGGACGAATGAACCTAGAAAACCTTATACTAAGTGAAATAAGTCAGTCATAGAAAGCCAAATACAGCATGATATCACTTATATGCAAAATCTAGAAAAGTTAAACTCATAGAAACAGAGTAGAACAATGGCTACTCTGAACCAGGGACAGAAGGGTGGACACATTTTTGGTCAAAGGGTTCAAACTTTCAGTCATAAGATAAATAAGTTGTAGAGATCTAACGTGTAGCATGGTAACTACAGTTAATCATAATTGTATTGCATATTTAAAAGTTTGCTAAAAGAGCAAACCTTGAATTCTTACCACATAAGCACAAAATGGTTAGCTACGTAAGATGATGGATATGTTAATTAGCTTGGTTGTGGTGATCATTTCTCAATATATATTATATCATCTTGTCCATCCTAAACACGTGCAATTTTATGTATCAATCATACCTCAAGAAAGCTAGGAAAAAAATTAAAACATAAAAAATCATAAGAAGGGCAAAATCCAGTCAGATGGTGTGGATGTTAATCCAGCTATATTACATATGAACCCATGTTTGTAATGAGTTTGGGGCTTTTATCCTATAAATGAATTTGGGGCTTTTATCCTAGTGCTTCCTAAATTGGGATTTAGAGCATAGAGGCAAGGGTTTTCACTCCTGTTTAAATAAAAGTATTTTTTTTAACCAGTTAACAAAGTTCAACAGTATTTTTTAGAACTATTAACCTGTAAATGTGAATCTCTGAGCGGGAGGTTGGTATGCAATTCAAATGCAAGATTATTTGAGTTCTTTGTTCAGATAAGTAAATTCCACAACAGAGTAACAGAGTTAGACAAATGCCACACATTCATATATCTGTCTATTCCTTTATTGGTTCCATCCTATTTTTATCATTATAGCTTTACAGAATAATGTGATATTTGGGAGGATAAATCTTTCATCATCATTTTTCTTTTGAAAACATTTTCATTTCATAAATTGTTTCTTTTGGATGACTTTTAGAATCATCTAGTCTAAATTGAATTGTGACTGGAAGTACATTAAGAATAGGTTCCTATGAGAATTATGCCTAAATTATGGAATCTCCCCACCTAGGAAAATGTCTCAATTTATTTAACATTTTCTTTTGAACTAATATAACGTTTCATAGTTTGTTTTTTTAAATTGACAACCTGAGTATTCTTAAGTACTTATTCCTCAGTATTTTATACTTTTTTTTTCTTTTCCTTTCTATTTTTTGAGTTGGAGTTTCAGTCTGTTGCCCAGGGTACAGTAGCACAATCATGGCCACTGCAGCCTCAACCTGCTGGGTTCAGGCCATCTTTCCTCCTCAGCCTTCCAAGTAGCTGGAACTACAGGCACACACCACCATGCCTGGCTAATATTTTGATTTATTGCAGAGATGAGATCTCGCCATGTTGTCCAGGCTGGTTTAGAATGCCTGGGTTCAGGCAATCCTCTCACCTCAGCCTCCCAAGTGCTGGGATTACAGGTGTGATTGTAAAGAAATAATTTTTATTTCTTTGCGAATAGAATTGTTTTCCCCCAGTATATTTGAATTGGTTGTTCTGATACATAGAAAGCTAACTTGCTTTGTATATGTATTTTGATTCAGCTGCGTTTCAGAACTTTTATTTGTTCTAATGATTTTAGTTTGATTTTATTGCTTTCTGTGCACAACGCCATCTTGTTGAGTGGTTGGAAACCTTAAAAGAAATATTAGACTAGTTTGTTAGGGGCAAAAAGGAACGTAGATTCTCCTACAAAACGTTTAGAACAGAAAATCAGTATGTAAACTCTGAGCCTAATTTCTATAGATCAGCTGTTCTCACGTTTGCCTTGCATTGGAATCACCTGGGGAGCTTTAGAAAATACTGGTGCCAGCCGGGCTCAGTGGCTCAGCCTGTAATCCCGCGCCTTTGGGAGGCTGAGGTGAGTGGATTGCCTCAGCCCGTGGGTTCGAGACCCGCCTGGGCAGCGAGACCTCATCTCTACAATAAATCAAAAAACCAGCCGGGCGTGGTAGCGCATGCCTGTAATTCCGGCTACTTGGAAGGCTGAGGCGGAAGGATCGCCAGAGCCCAGCAGGTCGAGGCTGCGGTGGCCGGGAGCGGCCACTGCACTCCAGTCTGGGCAACAGAGTGAGACTCCAACTCAAAAAAAAGAAAAAAAAAAGAAAGAAAATACTGGTGCCTGGCCTCTTCCCTCAAGATATTCTGATTTAATTCCTGGACATCAGGATACTGAGTGACCAAGTTTAGGAATCTTTTTATATAGAGTAATCTAAAATAGCAAATTTACTGCCATGAAAATATATTTCCTTTATTTCTAATTGTTAGCTTTGCCTTTTGACTTTTTAATTCTTTTTTAAAATCTTTATCTTCACATGTACCCATTCTTATTTTCTCAAAACCATCTATTCATTTATTCAACAAATATTTTCTGAGTAGTGTTATGCTCAAGATATGTTGCTCTATGGACTGAGGATGCAACAATGAATAAAACATATAGTCATCTAATATGTGGGGAGTTTTATGTTTTTGAAAGTAAAAGGTACAGTATTTGTCTTGGACTACAGGTTGGGTTTGTGAAAGAAGAGACCAGGATGGATGATTAGCAATTAGAAGTGTAGAGTTGCCATGAACTAAGATGGAAAAGATTCCAGAAAAAGCAGCCTTAGAGAGAAAGAATAGCAGTTTAGTTTGGGTCATGTAAAATTTGAAACAGCTGTCAAAGTCTGAGGAAAAAATGTTGAGTAGGCAGGTGAATGTGAGTCCAAATTTAGAAGAGAAGTCTGAGCTGAAGAAATAAAGTACTGATACTTAAAGTTATGAGGCTAGAAAAGCTCACCCAGCAGCACATGTAGATATAAAAATAGAGATGTTTAAGGGATGAGGTCTGGGGCCATCCAGAGCTAAAAGATAGAACACAAGCCAAGGGAAGAAAAACATTTGCAGCCGAAGGGAGTGATCAACTGTATCAAATTCTGCTGCTAGGTCAAACAAGATGAAAACTAAGAACTGACCGTTGGATTTAGCAATCTTTAGGTTTGTTTTCTATTCCAGAATCGTCGCACTAACTGCCCAGATTTCCTTTCCGAGGTTTTTCAGCTTTTTCCTCCTCCACTCTCCTTCTCAGTATATTATGAAAATGTTACAAGGAAAAAAGACAGTGTTCTTACGTTAAGGGGTTGTAAGACCTGTATACAACTTTCTTGATCTAGGAATGAAACTCCCTTATCTCTGAAATATCTCTGTCAGCTTGTTTTGTTTGAGTTATTTTATGACTAAGGGCCACTGAGTTATAAAAATCAGGTTTTAAAAACATACTAGAAACTGCTTTAGAATAAAAAGAATGTTATCCACAGAAATTGAAATAGAGTGTAAAATTTTTTATTATAATTTCTTAGAGCATCACCAAACACTGGGTGAGCAAGGAATTGAAGTCAAGGGCATGATAACCACTATCAGAGAAGACTTTTGAAGGCATTTAGAAATTGGCTGTACTTCCTGGTCCTCAATTCCAGTTTCTCCTTAGTTTTTACCACCCAATGATATTGCCTCAGATGATATAAAACTGAGATAAAAGAAAGTGCCTAGACACTTTGCATCGTGGCAGTCTTTCAGCTGAAATACTTCCATTAGCCCTGGAAGTAGATGAGTTCTGATTTCCTTTCCAATTTTAGAATGTAAAATACTTTTTTTTTTTTTTTTTTAAAGGCAGGATCTTGCTATGTTGACCAGGTTGGTCTTGAACTCCTAGCCTCAAGGGATTCTCCTGCCTCAGCTTCTCAAGTAGCTGGAATTATAGGATTACAGGTGTGAGCCGCTGTGCCCAGCTCTACAATGCTCTCATTTTATGTTCTATAGTCTGAGTATGCCTTACATTTAAAATTTCAGATTTTACTAAAATATTTATGTTTGTGATGCTTATCCTCTTTGCCTTCTATATGAATTAATGTCTCAGACAAGATTTGCACTGTTTTTTTTTCATGGTCCTAAGTTATCATTTCTGAGCAACCTGAATGAGAAATATTCCCCTTTAAATAATACTGCATTCATTTATTCACTAAGCATGTCTTTATTAGCTACTATGTGTGAGAGACAATGATAATATTAAACAAAGCAATTCTTACTAGCTATCGGCAGAGGAGATGAATAGGTGACAGAAGAAGGTGCTTGGGGTGGGGACAGAGAGTATGTCACAGAAAATATAAGGGCTTCAGTTGAGACTTGAAGTATAAAAAGGACTCCTTGGGGGACAATTTAAAAAGGAACAGACATTCCAGGCAGAGACAATGTGCATAGGTTTGAGGGATAATGGCATATTTGGGGGGAAATTATGAACACTTAACTATAGCTGGTCACAGAATGCATTGAAGAGCTTGCAGAAAATGAGCAGGAGATTCAGGTAGGAGTTAGAATATGCAGCATATTATGTATGGAACAGAAAATTCAGGGATTTATTTCTTCCTCTAGGACAGTGGCGATGAGAATAGGCTTTCCCATTGGGGTGATTCAGGGCGAGTGGTATTATCAATCAGACTCTCTAAAGGCCATGTGTATAGTTTGAACATTTTGAAGCACTCAGTCCCTTTGGATATTCTAGCATAACCCCTACTTCTATTTCCACACATCCTTCCTTCTACAGAAATGTTACTGTCACACACTGGAATACGCTGGTCCCTCAGTGTTCTGGGAACCACTGTAGGAGGAAAGAAGCCACAGGCACATTTTCTTTCTTACTTTTTTTTTTTGAGTTGGAGTCTCACTCCGTCACCCAGACTGGAGTGCAGTCGCTCCCGGCCACTGCAATCTTGACCTGCTGGGCTCCGGCAATCCTTCCGCCTCAGCCTTCCAAGTAGATGGAACTACAGATGCGCGCTACCATGCCCGACTAATTTTTGATTTATTGTAAGATGAGGTCTCGCCAAGCTGCCCAGGTGGGTCTCGAACCCGCAGACTCAGGCAGTCCACTCACCTCGGCCTCCCAAAGTGCTGGGATTATAGGCTGAGTCACCAAGCCCGGCCCACAGGCACATTTTCAGTAGGAAAACATCGTGATCAGATTCAACGATTTCTCCTCCCTCCTATAATTTTGCAGATGGTTTACCATTAAAATTTAGATAGAGACTTAATTCCAAGTGAATAAGGGTTGCTCTCTGTTCACTAGTGGACTTGGAGCAACAGAACACAATTCCTGCCGCAGAATATGTGGCTGGAGCAGGCAAAAAAGCTCTTTATAGATGGCTAATTAATTCATGTTGTGCTTTATCTAAAAAGTTCATTTGTATGGTTTCAGTGGTTTGCAGGACGGAACATGGTGGCTCATGCCTGTAATACCAGCACCTTGGGAGGCCGAGGTGGGAGAATCACTTAAGCCCAGGAGTCTGAGACCAGCCTGAGTAACATAGTGAGATGTCGTCTATACAAAAATAAATAAATTAATTAAATTAAATAACCAGGAAAGGTGGCCCATGCTTTTAGTCCGAGTGGGAGGCAGAGGCAAAAGGATTGTTTGAACCCAGGAGACCAAGGCTGTGGTGAGCCAGGAATTGCACCACTGCATTCCAGTTTGGGCGACAGAGTGGAACCCTGTCTCAAAAATAGACTAAAATAAAATAAATACATAAATGGTTTGCAGAAATCTTTTAAAAAGTACCACTGAGGTCTCATGTTTTCTCCTCAAAGCTTGTCAGACTTGGGAGTGCAAAAAGGAAGAAATGTGCAAACATATGTGATATATTCACAACTGGACTTCAACAACAGTAAAAGAAAATTCTCAGTTTTACAAAATAATTCATTAAACATATCTTTCGCAGTAAATTTTCCTTATAATTGGATTTTTACAAGTCTAATCAAAAGACTTTTCAGAAACCTATTATGTAGCAATGTTCATAAATTCTTTAGAATCTGACACATCAAGAAAGAGAAGGTAGAAATAACAAAAAAATAGCCTTAGAAAGTAGGTTGAGCGGGATCCCTTTCCTCTGGCCTGGAGATGTGGTATCTGAAGAATGATTTTATTTGTATAACCACCACAGTTGAATTACTATATGCTGCCTTCACTCCTACACTCTAACGATGCCCAAGAAAGTCAGATAGCAAAGTGGTGCTGTTAGTTGGTAAATTAATGCTTGATGATAGTCTGACAATTCAAACTGTAGGCAAGTTAATGGAGTTTCTCCACAGTGGCTCACAGACCTCCTATGGCCTTCTACAATCTAGTAAGAATCACCTCCTCTGAGCTGTATAGTATACCGTGCATGATTCATGCTCTGAGATAGAAGTAGCACTTCTTCCACTGCAAAGAGCTGAAGGAATCCCGTGGGAGATGGTTCCCTCATGGCTATTGAGTTATTGGTGAAAAGCAGCCATTTCTAAACAGAAGTCAGTTTCACTGCAACTAGCTGAAGCTGTGCACACATGAAAGCCAGCTCTATCTAGCGTGTGTGTCGCGGGGAGGGCTGCCTGTTGGTTTGCTTTCTGATTCTCTGTTTTGAACTATTTTCCAGGACTTAGGTGTGCATTGTGAATATTGGTCTCCTTCTGTAACAAACTCTGACTGAAAATCAACACTGTGTTTTTTTGATGATTTGCTGTTTAAAATTATAACGAAGGTTAATATTTACGGAACTTTTTTTTTTTTTTTGAGTTGGAGTCTCACTCTGTCGCCCAGACTGGAGTGCAGTGGCCGCTCCCGGCCACCGCAGCCTCGACCTGCTGGGCTCTGGCGATCCTTCCGCCTCCGCCTTCCGAGTAGCCGGAATTACAGGCATGCGCTACCACGCCCGGCTGATTTTTTGATTTATTGTAGAGATGAGGTCTCGCTGCCCAGGCGGGTCTCGAACCCGCGGGCTTGGGCAATCCACTCACCTCAGCCTCCCAAAGGCGCGGGATTACAGGCTGAGCCACCGAGCCCGGTTTACGGAACTTTTTTAATGATCAAGGATTACTCTAAGCCCTTTTCTCAGGACTTCTGGGTACAGTTGTGCAGGTTGTGCCCTGCACAAGGATGCTTGGATGAAGGGCAAGGAGACTTAAATCTATCCTCATCTACAATCAACCACATGAATGTCCTGGTGAAGTGTAGTATCCACCTGGAGAAAGGGTCGAGAGTTTCTAAACTGCACAAAACTGCTGTATGATGCAGTCCTGGTCCTTTGTAAGCTCAGAGCTGCTCCTGGGCCTAGCAAGTCTGATTGTGATGACTGCTTCTCTCAATGACTCAAGCAACTCAACAAGTAACCAAACTAAAAACTCCATCAAGCACTGCAGTGGAAAGCCTGGACCTGCCATGCAGTTCAAGACTTCACCTGCCATCTTAGCTTGACTTCTGTTGGCTCTCTGAACAGGCAAGCATTCTTCCCTTTCGTCCCTCTAGGTTTCTGTTGACCTTGTCACCTGTTTCAAGTGCCCTTTCTTGCCACGCCCCCACGTTTATCCATCTGTGAAGTCCTTCTGCTGCTTTAAGACCCAACTTCACTTTTCCTTCTCTGTCTCCTTGAACTTTTTCTAATCTTGTCAGAGAACTGATTTCTTTTTCTCCTTTATTTCCCCACCATACTTAGTTTGCCTTGTACAGTAATGATCTACGTACATTGATTATATCTGGCTTTACTGTAACCTCTTTGAGGACAAGAGGTGTAACCCTTGGGCTTTGCACAATGTGGGCATTCAATAAATGGGAATTGACTTGAAAGCCTGGGGACCTGAGCCATAGCAAGAGAAACCTACACCTTTGTTATGCTTTATGTTCCCATGTAAACTAAAGGTCTAAATGGAAATTTCATAATACAGGGAAAGACAAGCTGGGAGTCTTAAACCAAATCCACAATGCATCCTTTAGCATCATAGATTTGTTTTCAATAAAGACCTAGTGAGTAATGCAATTAGTGTGATTCACTATAATTAACTCAGCTCCCAGGAGCTGAGGGAGTTATAGATTTGCAAATCCCAAGGTACCATGAAGGTTGCAGACTTGTTCTAAGTTAATTTTTAACTTTCGTTTTGACTACTATTATCTATTAAGCCCTCAGGCTAGCATCAGCCTGAGATTAAGTAGAAGGAAAAAAATAGAAAAATAATTCAGGGTATTTCTGAGTATATGTATAGAGAGTTTAATTGGTAATAAAATAGAATTAAGAGAAAAACATATAACTATTATAACCCTTACAGTGAGTATATAGCAATATAAAAATTTAACAAGTTATTCATTTAAAATATCTATAACTGTAAGATTCTTATTTTTAATCAAAACTTAAAATATACCTTTAGCAAGATTTTTCCAGTTAAACTTTGAAATTATCAAGGGAAAATTTTGTTAATATGGAATCAATGTATTCAAATATAATTTGTGAAATAAATGACCCACATTTTAATATATTGAATAACATTTATATTAGTACGGTTACTTGATTCTTTTTTTTTTTTGAGTTGGAGTCTCACTCTGTCGCCCAGGCTGGAGTGCAGTGGCCGCTCCCGGCCACCGCAACCTCGACCTGCTGGGCTCCGGCGATCCTTCCGCCTCAGCCTTCCAAGTAGCTGGAACTACAGGCGTGTACTACCACGCCCGGCTGATTTTTTGATTTATTGTAGAGATGAGGTCTCGCTGCCCAGGCGGGTCTCGAACCCGCGGGCTCAGGCAATCCACTCACCTCAGCCTCCCAAAGGCGCGGGATTACAGGCTGAGCCACCGAGCCCGGCTGGTTACTTGATTCTTATCTTTGCATATAAAATATCTTACACAGAAATTGTATCATAGTTTTATATTAACGAAGAAAAACAAAACCGGATATTTCAAACAAGTTGATGAAATAGAAGAGATAAAACTTTATAAAATTATTTAGGCTGAATGCAGTGACCCATGCCCATAACCTCAGCACTTTGGGAGGCTGAGGCGGGAGAATTGCTTGAGCCCAGGAGTTTCAGACCAGCCTAGGTAATATAGAAAGACAATCTCTACCAAAATTAGCTAGGTATGGTGGTGCATGCCTGCAGTCCAAGCTACTTGGGAGGCTGAGGTGGAAGGACTGCCTAAGCCCAGGAGGTCAAGGCTGAGCTGAGGCATAATTGTGCCACTGCACTCCAGCCTGGATGACAGAGTGAGAACCTGACTTTAAAATTTAAAAAAAAGTTTAAAGATAGCAATAATTCAGTAGCCTGAATCTCTACAAGAGGAAGATACACTCTTCACTCAAGGTCTTACTGAGAAAGAAAAGAATAAGACATTGAGTGAAATCAGTGGTAAACAGCAATATTTCTCATGAGCTCAAACATTAAAAGAAGATAGACAAAAGTTGGCATAGGTCTGTATAATAAAGCTAAGTATAAAGACTGGTGATAATCGTATTAGGAAAACTAAAGCCTTAAATTAACTGAGTTTGCCTATAGAATGAGTGGATGAATAAATAAACAAGTACTAAAAGTATAAAGGTAACTTCTTAAAGGTTCAGAAAATGAAGCAGAAGGAGAAAAAAAGGGTATGTTTGTTCACAGATTAGGCACATGGCAAGCATTAAAACAACAGGTGTCTAAGCCAAGGCAGAGAACCTCCTTTTTGTGTTTACTAAAAAACATGAAATTCTGATCATAGAAATACTGCTGGTAATTTTTTAAATGTATATTTTCCCATTCTTTTATTTTTAACTTATTCTTATTTATTTGGACTCAGAGTCTCACTCTGTCACCCAGGCTGGAGTGCAGTGGCTGCTGGTAATTTTTGAGCAACATAGAGAATGAAAGAAGTACCAGGAGTCTTTACATAAATAAATATTGAATTTAATTTTACTGTTCATCTATCCTTGTATTCATTCAACATTTTAAAAGTAATTTCTATGCAAAAGGATTATGCTTGGTACTTTCTTTAAAAGAAATGCTAGTAAACAAGGATCATATAAGATAAACATTTGAAAGTAAAGTAAAATAAAATGGAAATAAAGAAAGCCTTAAAAGGATAGTAAAACAAATTCCTATCTATCTCTGTATTTATATCTATATCTACAAATAAAACAATCAAGTAAGCTATAACAAATGTATTGTTAGGAACCCTAAAGAAGGAAGTTAAAAAAAATAAAAACAAGCAAAAACTGAAAGACATAAATCAAGAAAAAATTTTTCTGAAATAAAAGATGATTTAAACCTAAATACTTACAAGACACACAGTATGTTCTAGGGAGAAGTGAACAAAAAAATTACTACTGAAACATAACGTACTAACATCAGATAAAAAGAAAACTTCGTGCAGCTAGGTTTAAAAAAATCACATTATTTATAAGGGGAAAAAACAATCTAACAATATTTCTCCAAGGCAACACCTACAAGATACTCAAGAAAAGAAAAAAATTTATTTATAAATTTAAATATAGCCAAACTATCCTTCAAAGATAAAGGTGACAAACTAATGTATTATTACAGCCAAACAGTGATGACTGGTGCAACTATGACAAGTTAATTAGCAGAGAACATTGAAAACATTTTACTGCAGAACTAATATTAAAAGAAACATAGGGATTAGGGTTACTGAGCAGAATGTTGATGCTATATGCCCTGACAATATAGAAGTGATACAACTAACATAAGTTTGGGACAGGAAAAAAAAATGGCATATTGTATTGATTGCCTCATATGTAGGAACTGGGAGTAAAAGGAGACACATGAAACCTGACGTACTAAATAACAAGCATTTTTAACACATGAAGGCAAACACTAAGAAAGGTAATTTTTTTTTTACTAAAATTAATAAAAAAGGGGACATGAAGGGAGGAGGAAAAAGGAACACGATAGTTTTATTAGTTTTTTCTAGTGGGGTACTATCCAGAAAAAGCTGAAAACCAAGGAAGTTATGTGTTATTACACATATCAGTTAACCACTAAATTAAAAAATGCAAACCCGCTTAAATATATGAAGAATTACATAAAAATAAAAACAGGTTGCATAGGAAAAGATATTTTTAAAGATACAAAAAAAGAGCAAACATATCTGTTATAACATTAAATGCAAATAAGTCTAATTTATTAAGGAAAAGGATTAATTAGGATACTCACTGTGGATTCCTACCTCTCCATATTTTTCTTTCTTATGTGTCTTAAAGAGAGCCCAAGGAAGCTGGTAGTTAACAGAATGTGACGTAAATCCAATAAAATCTTGAAGACTGAAATGGAAAAAATAAAATAAAAAGAATACTGTGAGAAAAAAATAATACTGGAACTACTTAAACATGTATGAACTGCCCTTCACTGGGCAAGAAAAAAATCCATTCTTCAAGAAAAAAATATTACTGGATATAAGATTTTTTGAACAAAGTACGGTGGGTTAAAAACTAACTATAAAACCACTAAAGAGCCGGGCTTGGTGGCTCAGCCTGTAATTCCGCGCCTTTGGGAGGCTGAGGTGAGTGGATTGCCTGAGCCGGCGGGTTCGTGACCCGCCTGGGCAGCGAGACCTCATCTCTACAATAAATGTAAAAGTCAGCTGGGCGTAGCAGCGCATGCCTGTAATTCCGGCTACTTGGAAGGCCGAGACGGAAGGATCGCCGGAGCCCAGCAGGTCGAGGCTGCGGTGGCCGGGAGCGGCCACTGCACTCCAGTCTGGGCGACTGAGCGAGACTCCAACTCAAAAAAAAAAAACAAAACAAAAAACCAAACCACTAAAGAGATGAAGGAAATGAAATTGGTAGACTGAATGAGGTTGAGTGTTGGGGGTTCCTCACACATGGGCATGTAGACATGATGCTACCAGTGACGGGAAACTGTTGGAGGGTGCTGAGTACTGGAGTGCTAGAATGTCAGTAGTGTTTTTAGACAGTGGGTCTTAAAGTGTGGCCCACAGACCACCACCATCATCATCACCTAGAAACTTGTTAGAAATTCAGATTCAGGCTCTCCCAAGACTTACTGAATCAGAACCTGGGGTCCTGGGGATAGGATTGAGCAGGTTTTACTTAGGATCCAGCAATCTGTATTTTAACAAGCCCTCAGATTACTCTGATGCACACTAAAGTTTGAAAAACACTGTTTTGAAAGGTTGTTCTGAAGAAAAAAGAGAAAAAAAAGGTAAAAAGCAAACAAAATAACAAAAAAGAAAGCAAAAAAAAGAAAACAAGAAAGAAAGGAAAAGAAAAAAAATGGTTGTCCTGTGCTAAGCAGATGATTAGAAGACTGTTTCGTTAGTGCAGGCATGAAGTTTTGAGAACCCAGATAGAAGTAGGGTAGAAATGTTGAGACAATAAATCAAAAGGAAGATGGAATCTGGTAACTAGGAGGAGATATGTTAAAAATAATTCCAATAGGCATCTGGCAAAGAATATGAACAAAGATTGCCCAAGAGGGGCTATTTAATTGGTTAACAATCATGTGGAAATAAATTAGTATCACTTTAAATGAAAACAGAAAATTCAATAAGTAATGTATATTTTTTCATCTGTCATACTACCAATACTTATAAAAGTGATTTAATAATTTCAGTTAAAATAATATTGTAAAATTTGCAATTTTTGTTCCCTGTTTTAACCCATGCAAGACAGTGGTAGTTTTTCTTTTTTAATTAATAAGACACAATCATGCTAAAAATAATATAAACATTTCTGTAAAACATAAAATCAAAGCATATATTTGGTTGATGACTAAAGCTACAAACCTATTGGTCTTTAGACTTAGATCTAAATTAGTCTAGGATTTGAGACTTTCTGGGTCATGGAAACCAAAAATACATTACTTGTGAAAGGATATAGAAGCCAGGCTTACCACATGAAATTCAAGGCTGGGGCCAGACTCCCTGCCCAAGAAAGAAGGCTAAGAAAAACTATGACTATTGCTAGGGCCAAAGCTCTTCGAAATCTGAGTGTCGGGATGACAGGGGAAGGGAGGCTGTGGAGAAGAGGATCAGAGAGACCTCCTACAGGCCAAGACATGGGCCCAGCTACCTCTTTGCTTGAGGACTAGAACTGTGATAGCTGCTGAGGCCCTAGGACAAAAAATAAGATGTAGTGTTAGACAGGGAACTCTAGGCAAAGCTCCAAGAAGAGAAGCACTTGTTGAGGGGAGAGGGGGAGAGGGGAGAGAGAGAGACAGAGAGAGAGAGAGAGAGAGAGAGAGAGAGAGAGAGAGAGAGAGACAGAGAGACACAGAGAGATATTTCACTTAAGATGAACTTTCAAATTAAAATTTCAAACAGTAAGATGACAAAGAAAAGCCAAATCCAGAGGCAAAGGAGCGGTTAAAACAAAAAAGTGGCCAGGTGCAGTGGCTCAAGCCTGTAATCTCAGCACTTTGGGAGGCAGAGGTGAGAGGAGTGTCTGAGCCCAGGGGTTCAAGACCAGCCTGGGCAACTTGGTGAGACTGCGTTTCTACAATAAATCAAAAATTAGCTGGGTGTGGTACTTGGAAGGCTGAGGCAGAAGGATTGCCTGAGCCCAGTGGGTCAAGACTGTGGTGGCCATGAGCGTGACACTGCACTCCAGCCTGGGCGACAGAGTGAGACTCTGACTCAAAAACAAACAAAAAACTTAATGATGAATTAAGTAAACTATATTAGAAAATAAAACTAACTAACTCTTTCCTATGGGGGTAAATCCCTACTTTCATATAAAAATGATGGAATTACAATTGTAGATAATCGAAGGGAACATGGAGAGGGTGATTTCAGGGGGTCCTTAGAGCATGCCGAATCCTTACATTTTTTTCAATAAGAGGCTAAAACTTTACTGATAAAATTTAGATGTGTTAAAAACATGTAGTTAAAATGTTTGTTGAAATTTGAAGTTCACCACTTAAAAAAATAAAAACTAAATAGTTTCAAACAGCAAGGACAAAAAAAAGACAAAAAAGTGTTATCAATCAACTAAATAGCACAAAATGCAGGGACAGAAAGCAAAAAGCATAATAAATGAAAACATAAGATGGGAAATATAAGTACCTCAGTAATTATAATAAATGTAACAAATATATTGAATATAGTTATATGCTACTTGATGTAGACATTTAAAATAAATACATTACAGAAAGTTGGGTGTGGTGGCTCATGGCTGTAATCCAAGCATTTTGAGTGACCGGGTTGGGTGAATTGCTTGAGCCTAGGAATTCAAGACCAACTTGGGCAATATAGTAAAACCTCATCTCTAAAAAAAAAATTAAAAAAATTTAGCCACGTGTGGTGGTGCGCACCTGTACTCCCAGTTACTCAGGATGCTGAGGTGGAAGGATCGCCTGAGCCCAGGGGGTTGAAGCTGCCATGAGCCACTGCACTCCAGCCTGGGTGAATAATAGTCCCTCATATGTATATACCACATTTTCTTTATTCATTCATCCACTGATGAAGACTTAGGTTGTTTTCATATCTTGGCTGTTCAAAGAATTGCTCGGTGCTCAGCCTGTAATCCCGCGCTTTGAGAGGCTGAGGTGAGTGGATTGCCTGAGCCCGCGGGTTCGAGACCCGCCTGGGCAACTTGGCGAGACTTCATCTCTACAATAAATCAAAAATTCAGCTGGGCATGGTAGCGCGTGCCTGTAATTCCGGCTACTTGGAAGGCTGAGGTGAAAGGATCGCTGGAGCCCAGTGGGTCGAGGCTACAGTGGCCGGGAGCTGCCACTGCATTCCAGTCTGGGCGACAGAGTGAGACTCCAACTCAAAAAAAAAAAAAAAAGAAAGTAATGCTAATATTGAACACGTGAGTACAGATACCACTTCAAGATCCTGATTTAAATTATTTTGGCTATACACCCAGAAGTGAAATTGCTGGATCCTAAGACTCATGGAATCACAAAAGATCCCAAATGAGCAAAGCACTCTTGAGAAAGAATAAGGTTAGAAGCATCACACTTTCTGATTTCAAAATATATCACAAAACTGCAGAAGTAAAACAGTATGGTACTGGCCTAAAAACTGATGCATAGAGCAATGGAACAGAATAGAGGCCCAGAAATAAACCCACATAAATGCAGCCAACTGATCTTTGAGAAGGGAACCAAGAACACAAGGGGGAGAGGACAGTCTCTTCAATAAATGATATTGGGAAAACAACATTCACATACAAAAGAAAAAAATTGGGCTTTTATTTTACACAATACACAAAAATCAACTCATAGTGGATTAAAGACTTAAACATAAAACCTGCAACTGTAAACCTATTAGTAGAAAATACAAGGGAAAAGCATCTCCTTTTTTTTTTTTTTTTGAGACTGTCTCATTCTATTGCTAGAGTATGTGGCACAATCATGGCTCAAGCCTCTAATTCCTGGGTTTAAGCAATCCTCCCACCTCAGCCTTCCAAGTAGCTGGGACTATAGGCGCGTGCCACCTTGTCTGGCTACTTTTTTGATCTTTTGCAGAGATGAGGTCTCACTATGTTGCCCAAGCTGGACTTTAACTCCTGGGTTTAAGCGATCCTGCCTCCTCAGCTTCCTGAAGTGCTGGAATTATAGGTGGGAGCCACCACACCTGCCCAGGAAAGCCTTCTTGATGTTGGCCTTGACAATGGTTTCTTGGATATGACACAGAAAGCACAGGCATCAAAAGCAAAAATAGACAAATGGGACCATATCATCCACTTTACACTTTTCTTTTTAAACATTTAAAAAATTTTTAAAAAATTGCTTTTGAGAGCTTGGTGAAACAACTTGTCCTGTCCATTGCTGGTTTTACTGTAAATTAGTACCAATACTTTGAAAAGCAATTTGGCAAGGGCTTTCATTGTTTATATATATGTATTTTTACATAGTAGTTCACTTTTGGGGAGCTGAACTCACATTTTGGCTTGAGTATTTTATTCTTATAAATAAAAAGACAAATTGAACTTAAAGTCATTTTTTCTACTACTTTTTTGATATCCCAGTGACATATTGCTGTGATATTTTTAATTGTTTTCTATGGGTGATTAATGAAATGAAACTCCAAATGTTTTGAAGTAATTTGTACATAATTTGCATATTTGTATTGTTCTTAACTCATAGATTGACATCAGTGCTCCTTATACTTGTCTTAATAATTTGATGCAATTAAAAGACACAGGGAGACCCAAATTAAAAACAACTTAATACTGAACAGCAGCCAAAACTGCTGAGGCCGTCCAGGTTCAATAAAATGCAGGTTCGATAAAATGTAATCACTTTAGCCGACTGCGGTGGCTCACACCTGTAATCCCAGCACTTGGGGAGGCCAAGGTGAGAGGATTGCTTTAGCCCAGGGGTTCGAGACCATCCTGGGCAACATAGTGAGACCTTGTCTCTACAAAGAAAACTAAAAATTAGCTGTGTATGATGGTGCGCGCCTGCTGTCCCAGCTACTCGAGAGGCTGAGATGGAAGGACCGCCTGCGCCTAGGAGGTTGAGGCTGTAGTCGTGCCACTCACTTCAGCCTAGGCCACAGAGTGAGACCCCAACTCAAACAAACAAACAAACAAACAAATTAAGTGCTCTACTGTATTTAATTTGACCTCCAGTAACCACAGAATGTGCTGGGCAGGTGGAGCCTCTCAAGTATTTTCGTATTCACGGTAAATTTAAAATAATGTTTATTTCTTACTTAAATAAGTGGAAGCCAATATTACAATGTTTATGAACCTGGCATGGAGTTTTGAATAGCTGGGGGTTCCTGAATCACCATCAGGAAATGTTGACCTCATCAAACCATTGTGTGCTTTACAGATGGATGTGCCGGCTGAGATCCAGAGAAGTTAAAGGATTCACCCAAATCATAAAACTGGTAAGTTGTAGGGCTCTCTTCCCACAGAGAGTTCTTTCCAGTTTTAATGAGTTTGAAGAGACGGCCATATGGGCAGGTGAACTTGTTAGAAGAAGAAACATATGAGGGGGAAAGCCTCCAAAAAAACGAAGTATATTTTGGAGGATGGGCCCCTTGTAGTACAGGCTTCCCCCATAGGTAAGTGTTCTAGGAACCCACTGACATTGGTGTACCAGCTAGTGTTGTTGTGAGAGTCAGCATTCAGCTTCAGTGAATTTTTTTTTTGGAGATTTTTTTCAATATGTTTGCCCATTTCAGGATGGGCAATTTACAAGTGCTCTGGCCCACACCAGTGCTGAGTTTTCACCAGTTTTTGACCAAAAACAACATAACCCCCATGCCCTACCCTCCCTATTCACCCGATCTCATTCTGAGCTCCCCCCCACCTTTTGTTTTTGTTTCCCTGATGAAAAAGTCCTCAAAGGGAAACATTTCGTTGATGGGGAAGAGGTGAAGTACTAAAAGGCATCAAAACTGACAATTTCAAAAACTGTCTTGAGCAGTGGAAAAAGCATCTCGATAGGCTTATTGCATCAAATGGAGAGTACATTGCAAGTGACTAAAGTTTAAACATTTAAGAATAAACACAAAGTTTTTATAAATAAATTCTGGGTGGTTTTTTGGGGGGTCCCCCCTTGTATATAATACTTTTCAGTGAGAATGGGACATGGGTAGGACTCAAGAAGCAAAGACATATAAGCCTACCGGCCTCTTTCAAATTAAGAATAGGGAGAGATAAATTGCCTGATATACCCCTTGCAGTGTGTCCCTTACAGAACTAATAAATGTTTTACCGAAGGACCATTCAGGGTTATGCTGCTTAGGCCCATGATTTGTCAAGGTTGAATCCAAGCCTACAGGTAGAGGTGAGCAGGTGTATTGTTGGTGTAAGTGAGGATGTTGAATGTCAGTATCTTAGTACACACAGCTTTCCTTGCTTATACCTAGATCATTCCAGAAATAAAAAAGAGGTAATTCAAGGAGGCATTCCATGACCATTAACATGGATCTTGTACTAGGAGCAGCCCCTGCAGCCCTCTGTGGAAGGGTTAGCCTGGGAACCATCAGGGTGGGTGATATGGTCTGAAAAAAAAGTGCTACCTTCTCCCACTTATAAGAGCAATGGCCGTAGTTGTAAACACTAAGTTTTGTTGACAAGGATTTAAGCATACCCCATCATAATGAATTACTTCCTTAGACCAGCTCACCATAATAGCAATCATTATTTGCTTCTAATTTCTAATTGTCCCAGTTGCCCATACAAAAGTATTTGCATCACACTCTAATTCCCTTCTACTTCTTCATTGTTGTAACTTACCAGAAAAGTGAGTTATACTGAACGCCTTTGCCTCTCTGTTTCCTCAAGTGTGTCCAATGTAGCCCCTACAACATCCCAGCTACACTTTGCTCCTAAGATATTATGTCAATGTCATTTAGCTTCCCTGTTCCACCTCGTTTGCGGGCCTGGGTTCCTGTGGGGGTGTTGATTCCGCTTCTTCCTCAGCTGGGTTTTACTATAACCTTCTCCATTCTTCTACGGCCTGTTCCTTTTACCCTGCCCACTCCCCTTTCTGTGGGCGCTGACTGGGACACACTGGCTCCCCCACTTCTTTCCTTATTTCACAGACCCTTAAGTCAGTCTTGTACATCTTCCAACCATTAACAATGCACACAATAGCATGTTAAGGCCATATAGGGCCATCTAACCAGGGCCTCCTTATCCTGTTACTGACTGTTATTAGTAATGACTTTTTGTATTGGCTCTTTTTGAGTCCTAGCTATCCCTGGACTAGATTTTGTTTTCAGTGCTGGCCACATGTATCTGAGATTTTTTTTCTTAAGTCCAAATTCCTTTACATTGTACTGTTTGTTATGTTTCCTCCCAAATGAATTTTCCAGAACTTCTGAAAGAAAAAAAGCTCTTTTTCATCTCCTCAATGGTAGGAGGCCAAAACCTCCATTAACACGTCTCTTTAGCACCACCTCCTGGCAAAATGAGTTCATGGCTTATGCAGTCATCCTAAATGGCTCTCTATGGAAAACAGACAGTTTTGGATTTTGTTTGTTTTAAACGATGATGAGATACCACGAAGTAGCTGGCAATGCCTTAACTGTATGTGCGTCGTCAGGCCCGAGAGCATCTCCATCCTTACCAAGGGGAGTGCTAATGTTCTCTCCTTTCATACCATAATTTTGGATGTTTCCTGTTGTTTCTACATCACAGGATTACATTGTAATGGAGAAAGGGTAAGTTGCCTCAATGTATAAGATCCCCGAGATCATTTTTAATTACATTGTATACTACATATTATGTGTTGTATAATATTATACTGCAAATAAAGGCACTCTTGGGAATTAAAGCTTTATTGACTAGGAAATTTAGAAAGAATTTTTCATAATTAAAGTACCTACCCAGCTTTTCGAAGTATATGTATTCATATGCAAGATGCACAGAATGTGTAAAGAAAGGTTTGAAATTGGTACATGTTAAAAATTTCACTGTGTTACTTTTATAACAACTTCCATAGTTTCAGTCAGAATTTGGGGGTGGGGGCTCCATGACAATTTTCCTCTCCTGTCATTACTCCAATTGTTCCTGTTCCTTTTCCTTCTCTTGGTCTCTAATGCAGGCATCTCACTTTAAATTTGCTATTTCATTGCTTTCCTTGATTACTCTGAATCTTGTGCTGTGTTCTCAGTAGAACATGATTTCTTCCCAGTTTGCGTTCCTCTGGGGACAGAGGTCCAGTAAGTAGACTCTGCTGAATTTGGGGTTGTCGAGATTGTCAGCTGGGGCAATCTGGCAGTCTTTGACTTTATAGTTATAAAGAAAGTTCCCTTCTGGTCAAATGTTTTTGGTCCTGAAGTTGTCTAAGACATTTGCTCCCATGGAACTTAATATAATGAACCCCATCCTCAGAAGGAAAACAAGGAGGGTCGCTGTTGGCTGTGGTACCTGCTTTAGCCCAAAGATCTTTGTTTTACTTTGTGTGAGGGTGTTAAATATTGAACTCCATTCTGTTGTTTACTTCTGGTGTTATTTTTAACTCATTTTTTGGCTTTATTCTGTTATTTTAGCTCTTTAGTGTCTGTCTTGGCTAATATTTATTTGCTTTAGGCTATTAAAACTTTTTCATCCTTTTAAAAAAAGTTCTGGATGAATTTTCACCAGCATTGTTGTTAAAGCCAGAAATTTCAGCGCCATTCTTTCACTCAACCCTTTCCTTCACCTCTCATACCCAATCTAGCTGTATGAGAAACAGGAAAATCTTAACTGAAAATCTTCTTGCCTCCATGTATAAGATCCCCAAGAAAGATGCTTACAAAAATGGAACTGGAGAAGCTCATGCATCACAACAATGTACCAGCTCACATAGCACTGTCCATGGGGAAGTTTTTAGCCAGTAAACAGATAACTGTATCGGAATGCCCTCCCTACTCACTTGATCTGGCCCCCAATGACTTTTTTCTTTACCTGAAGATAAAGGAAATATTGAAAGGAAGACATTTTGATGACATTCAGTGTATCAAGGGTAATATGACAACAGATCTGATGGCCACTCCAGGAAAAGAGTTCCAAAATTGCTTTGACGAGTGGACTAGGTGGTGGCATCAGTGCATAGCTTCCCAAGGGGCGTACTTTGCTGGTGATCATAGTGATATTCAGCAATGAGGTATGGAGCACTATTTTTGGGATGAGTTCACAGACTTAATTGTAAGTCTTGTGCATGTTACCCCCAAATTATACAATGAATTGGCCTACTTTCACAGACAACAATTTAGTTCAAGCCCAGATGACTCCAGTGGTCTCCCAACCTTCTATTTTTTCCTCATTCCAATTTCTTCTTCCTAAGTAGAATAATATTTTAAAGGCACGAATCAACCATAACATGCCATAGTTATACCATTTCCATTGCACCGTCTTTTCCACTCAGTCCCTGTCACCCTGCTATTTCTCCTTTTACCCCAGCCATACATCTGTCACGGTGCTTTCCCTCCTCTGTAATTTTGTCCTTCCTGTTCCTTCTGCCTAGAACATTCTTTAGCTAGCTATTATATGACTGGGTCCTTCTCTTCCTTCAGGTCTCAGCATAAATGTTCCCGTTGCAGAAAGGGTTTCCTGCTCTTCTAACTGGGTACTCTCCTCCCATGTCACGCTCTTCATTCCCTCTGAAAAAGAATCTCATCTGGCAATTTTGTTTATTGTGTTTATTTATTTATTGTGTCTGGCCACCAGGACAGATTGAAATCTGCCAATCCAGTTCACTGACAGGCACCCAGAATCTCCAGTACTTCTGGCAGTTTCTAACATAGAGTCAGCAAAGAATATACATTGGTTTAATTAATTGTTATTTCAGTTGTTCTGCTGAACATTTTTAAAAATGATCATATATTTCATCTCACATGTCTGAAGTCTCTTCTCTATTTTAACTATTGCCTTCCTCCACATTTATCTTGTTTTATTTCATGTTATTTGGCATTTTATGTTGGCTGAGATTAGATAGAAATACAGTATCAACATCATATATTTTCATCATTTTTCAACTTTCTACTTATATCTAGTTTTATTTTTATTTTCAAAATTCATTAAAAAAGTTTTGTTTTGCTACAATTTTATTTATTAGGATATTATTTCCATATGTAATGTTTATTTATTTTAATCCCATAAAATAATTTTCTTCTCCTTAAACAAACATCTTTGCCTTTTATCCCTTTTCTTTCTTGTTTTAAATGGGGAGAAGGCTGGGTGTGGTGGCTCATGCCTATAATCCCAGCACTTTGGGAAGCCTATGTGGGAGGATTGCTTGAGACCAGGAGTTTGAGACCAGCCTGGGCAACATAGTGAGACCTCATCTCTACACAAAAGAAAAAAATATTGCCAGATGTGGTGGTGTGCACCTGTAGTCACAGATACTAGGGAAGCTGAGGCAGAAGGATAACCTGAACCCAGGAGGTCAAGGTTGCAGTGAGCTATGATTGTGTCACTGCGCTCCAGTCTGGGTGACCGAGACCTCAACTCAAACAAATAAATACATAAATTGATGATAGATAGATAGATAGATAGATAGATAGATAGATAGATAAATGGGAAGCAATTACATTTGGTATGCAGAAGTAGAGCTAGGCATGTCCTGAATGGCAGAAGTGAGGTGGCTAGAGATTGCCATTACTCAATCTGTCCCCCGTAGATACTTCTGAGTTTTCAGTAGATACCTATGCTTGACCTCAATGTTAAACTTAGTCCAAATCTGAGTGAGAGTGTTGGATATCCCCACTTTCATACATTGATTGACTCAAATATATGGAAGCAGATAGACATCAAGATAAAACTGGGTATTTGCTTTTATATAAGTTCCAGCCCATTTTAGAATGAGATTCTGAAAACCACCATATCTGGAACACACGGTTATCTGATTTTAGGCACTCTTTAAAAGCGTTCATACCACAGACAGAGAAGAAGACAAGAACAAATCTAAATCATTTCAAACATACCCGACATGGATGGACACACAAGAGATAATATCCAAACTACTGGAATTTGAATACATTTGTTAGTCTATTGTAATGATTAACTTATGCAGAATGTCCTTTCTAATGTTGGGAGAGGAAATAATACTCCCTGATTTGGGGTTATTTTCACCTTTGCTTCCAATCATGAAAACTAATGGAAACAGTACTTGTTTCCTGTGGGTTTTCAGAAACAAGCCCCTCATGCCCTGAGAATTAAGGATGCTGTCCTCCTTTATAGTGGTTTGGCCTCATGCCTCCCTCAATAATTGGCTGTGGAGCAGAGCTCCAGAGCTCTAGATTCCAGGGAAACATCTTAACCTGCAAAATTCTGTACAGTCCACCTTCTCACAAAAGAGACTTGCATTGGGCAATCCCCTCAGGTCCCCTCCCACTGTGGGAGCTTTTCTATCCTCTTACTAAATAAATCCTGCTTTCAAAGAAAAAAAAAAAGAATCTTGCATCACTGAAAAGCAGGACAGGAAGTCTTAACTCTTCCAACCACTCACTTTTGTAGAAACAACTCTTCTCTTGTTGAATAAGTAAAAGAGGTCTTGCAGGGCAAATTTTGTAAAATGTGAGACAGATTTCGGCTCTAAGTCATCTGGTCTACTTAACCTTTGTTTATAGAAGAACTTCCCAAAATCCATCTTCCTCATGAGGAGAATGGGAACATTGACTTCTGGGGATGTTCTCTTGCCTGAACATCTAGTGCTTTTGATACCCTGGCCACTCATGTCAAGACATTCTCAAATCCCCTTCTGAGAGCATAAGTGCCACAGGTGATTCACCTTTGTAGCGAATTCCACCATCACTAGCCATAGAATACGACTCGGAAGTCACCTCCCTACCTAACCCCAACTCTCTGCAAAAGAATTGGCTCAGAAAAGCCACATCTGTTTCTACCACATAGAACTTGTCGGCTCTACAGTACCTTTGCCAGGATCAGCTGGGTCTCTCTAACCTTGGTGTCTTTAGCAAATATGGAGCAGCGGATGCTTGAACCCAAGGTTATAACAGATGAAAACACATGCATCTTTTATAATCACATGATTCTACATTCTAGAACACACCCACAATGACAAAAATTTTTAGAATCTGGAGGTACAGGGAACAAAGACCATGACCTCATAAAAAGTCAATTCATCTCAGTTCCAGTGACTGCATCAGCACTGTCTGGTTTGAAAAATAAGGATGGTTCTTCCTAATTCTAATATGATTCCCTGAAAAGAGTGGTTTAATGTGTCTAAATATGTGTGTCACTTCAAAGAGGAGGAAATGGATGAATCAGATAATTAGTTCCAATTTAACAGTTTATGTATGCATGAATATATACATGCATATCCTTAAAATGTCATTAATATATGTATATGTGTGTGAATATATATTTCCTCCACTTAAATTATAACTGTGAATGAGTTAAATACTGGAAATTGAAAAATATGATGGCAATTATGGTAAAAGTCTTTTTTGGTCATCTCAACTGGCAAGACTATATGCCCATGCTCCAGACTTCTAGGGACAGCTATCCTAAGGAAGAGAAGAGCATACTATTAAACTAATCTATTACTCAGTGTATTTTATTTGCTAGGGTTGCTGTAACAAAGTGTCACAAACTGGATTTAACAACACAATTTATTATCTCACAACTATGGAAGCTAAAGTCCGAGATCAAGGTGTGAGCTGTGTTGATTCCTTCTGAGGGCTGAGAGAGACAACATTTTCCAGGCCTCCTTCCTCACTTCTGGTGGTTTGCTGGCAATCTTTGGTGCTCCTTGGCTTGTAGAAGCATCATTCTCATCTGTCTTCATCTGTGCAGAGTAGTTTCCCTGTGTGTGTGTCTCTGTGTCGAAACTTCCACTTTTAATAAGGATTCCATTCACATTGGTTAATGACCTCTAATGACCTACTCTAATGACCTCATCTTAGTTTGATTACATCTGTTATAACCCTATTTCCAAATATTGTGTTTTGAGGTAATGGGAGTTAGGACTTCAACATATGAATTTTCTGGGACACAATTTGTATTATGGTTCCCCAGAGAAACAGAACGAATAGGATGTACATAAGATACACGGAGAATATATATAGGGCGTGTGTGTGTGTGTGTGTGTGTGTGTGTGTGTGTGTGTGTGTGTGTGTTTCCAAATTGACTGGGCTAAGAAATGCCCAGATAGCTGCTCAAACATTATTTCTGGGTGTTGTCGCGAGCCGAAGAAAGACGACACCGACACCGTTCTTCTGTAGACAAGTTTACTCCAGGTCTTAATGTGCTCTTTACAAAGACAAAATGGCTCTCTCCTCTGGCGCAGTTGTTTGCCTATATATGCTGCCTGGCAGCCAACGTACTGCGGCTACGTGGTTGTTTCTGATAGGTTATTCTACCAGCCAGCGGCCATGTTGTTTATTGCATAATACATGTTTTTTATAACATGATGAAAGCTTCCCACAGGTGTGTCTGTTGTTTGTGAGGAGGATGCTTCCAGAAAAGATTAGCATTTGGATTTGTAGACTAAGGCAAAGAAGTCTGTCCTCACCAATGTGGGTGGGCATCGACCAATTTGCTGAGGATCTGAACAAAGAGGCAGAGTAAAGGTGAATTCACTCTTCTCCTGTGAGCTGAGATATTCATATTCTTCTGCCCTCAGATATCAGTGCTCCTGGTTCTTGTGCCTCCAGACTCTGATGAGGACTTATACCGTCAGTCATTAACTTTCCTGGTTCTTAAGCCTTTGAACTTGGACTTAATTCCACCAGCAACTTCCTTGCTTCTCCAGCATACAAACAGCAGACTGTGAAACTTCTCAGTCTTCATAATTGTGCGCACCAATTCCTGTAATAAACTTCTCTCCCTGAGAGTGTGTGTATGTAAATATGTACACATATGTGAGTATATATGTGTTTGTGTGTATATACACACATATATACAGATGTTCCTTGACTCACAATGGGGTTATGTCCTGGTAAACCCATGGTAAAGTTGAAAATACCATAAGTCAAAAATGCATTTAATGCCCTGATAAACCCACTCTAATGTAAAAAAAATAGGTTGGGAACCGTGTGTGTGTGTGTGTGTGTGTGTGTGTGTGTGTGTGTGTACACACATATATATACACATATGAGGGCAGACTAAAAAAAGAACAACAGAATTATTTTTTGGAGGGCAGGCCCCTTGTAGTACAGGCTTCCCCTGTGTTTAGAAACCCATTGGCATTAGTGTACCAGCTAACGTTGTGAGAGGCTGTATTTGGCTTCAGTGAATGGTTTTTTTTTTTTTGAGATTCTTTCAATACTTTTGCCTGTTTCATGATGTGTGATTTACAAGTACACCTACCCACACCTTGCTGAGTGTTTAACAGTCTTTGAGCAAAAATGGCATGACCCCCATGCCTCACCCTCCCTATTCACCTGATCTCATCCCGAGTGACTTTTCTGTTTGTTTGTTTTTCTGGATGTAAAAAGTCCTCAAAGGGAAATGTTTTGCTGATATGGAAGAGGTGAAACAAACAACAGCAGAAGCAATAAGAGGCATCAAAACTGACAAGTTCAAAAACAGTGGAAAAAGAGTTTGATAAGTGTATTGCATCACATGGAGAGTACCTTGAAGATGACTGAAGTTTAAACGTGTAAGAATACACAATTTTTTTTTTTTGAGTTGGAGTCTCACTCTGTCGCCCAGACTGGAGTGCAGTGGCCGCTTCCGGCCACCTCAGCCTCCACCTGCTGGGCTCCGGTGATCCTTCCGCCTCAGCCTTCCGAGTAGCCGGAATTACAGGCACGTGCTACCACGCCCGCCTGATTTTTTGATTTATTGTAGAGATGAGGTCTCGCTACCTAGCCGGGTCTCGAACCCGCGGGCTCAGGCAATCCACTCACCTCAGCCTCCCAAAGGTGCGGGATTACAGGCTGAGCCACCGAGCCCGGCGAATACACAATTTTTAATAAATAAATTCCAGGTTTTTGGGTGTCCCCAAATGTGTGTGTGTGTGTGTTTATGTTTCTCTGGAGAACCCTGACTAATGCAGGAGGCTAGGTCTGAGAGGTAAGGGGCAGAGAGGTCAAGCTCTTGCAGGATCTTGAGGATAGTTTATAACTTAAGTGAAAAATCACCTTAGCTACTGAGTTGAGAATAATAATAGTAAAATAATAAATTAATGACAGTCAAGAATGTGGTGCTGGCAGATGTGGTGGCTCACGCCTACAGACCCAGCACTTTGGGATGCAGAAGCAGGAGGATTGCTTGAACCTAGGAGTTTGAGAACAGCCTGAGAAACATAGTAAGACCTTGTCTCTACCAAAAAAATAAATACAATGAATTAGATGGTGTGGTGCACGTGCCTGTAGTTCCAGCTATTAGAGAAGCTGAGGGGGAAACTTTGCCTGAACCCAGGAGGATAAGCTTGCCATGAGCTGTGATCGTCGTGATTGTGCCACTGCACTTCAGCCTGGGTGACAGAATGAGACAATAAGACCCTGACTCAAAAAAAGAAAAGAAAACAAAACAAAAATGTGGTGGTGTAGAACATACTGAGTCAGGCATTTTATGTATACTAATTCATTTAATTAACTCCAGAGGAGGAGGCAAGAATGGAAGCAGGGAGACCTGTTCTAGTTATGTATTCATTTTTTTCTTTTTACTGGTTTATAAAAATTTCTTATATATTCTAGGCACCACTTATTTTTTGGGTAATTTTATGGGCTGCAAATATCTTCTCTCAGTCTATGGGTTATTTTACCACTTTAGTTGTATTTTTTGTTATTCAGAAGTATGAAATGTTGATGCAGTGAAATTCACCAGCCTTTCGCTTGATAGTTTTTATTTCATTTTTCATGGACATTTTACTTGGTCTTCCTGACCCCAGGACAACCACATGCAGGCTGATTCTTCACACCGTCAATGCTGGGGCATCTGCCGATGCAAACGTGAATCTTAATCCTGGAGCTTACTGGTTTAAACCTTGAGAGAACTGCCTGGGACTCTACGACCCTCATCATTTAGTCTGTTGTAGGTCTACTCACTCTGTGATACTGTAACACCAGCCATGTGTATGTACACAGGGGCTACATTGTTTTATTGCATTTTGCTTAATTACAGTTTGATATTTCTTTTCTTTTCTTTTTTTACAAATTGAAGGCTTGTGGCAACCCTACATTGAGGTCATCTATTGGTGGCATTTTCCTAACAGGGTGTGCTCACTTCACTTCATACTTTTGTGTCAAATTTTGACAATTCTCACAATATTTTCTTTCTTTCTTTTTTTTTTTTTTTTTGAGTTGGCGTCTCACTCTGTTGCCCAGACTGGAGTGCAGTGGCCGCTCCCAGCCACCACAGCCTCGACCTGCTGGGCTCCTGCGATCCTTCCACCTCAGCCTTCCAAGTAGCTGGAACTATAGGCGCACTGCCATGCCTGGCTGATTTTTTTATTTACTGTAGAGATGAGGTCTTGCCAAGTTGCCCAGGCGGGTCTCGAACCCGCGGGCTCAGGCAATCTCACAATATTTCAAACTTTCAAATTATAATCTGTTATGGTGATTTGTAATCAGTGACCTTTGCATAGTCAATGATAGTGTTATAGTTTTGAGGCTCCACAAACCACACCCATATAAGATGGCTAACCTAATCAGTAAATGTTATTCTGACTGTTCCACCGAATGCTGTTCCACCATCTCTCTCCTTTTCAGGCCTCCATATTCCCTAAGACACAACCATGTTAAAATTAGGTCAGTTAATAACTCCACAATGGCCTCTAAGTGTTTAAGTGAAATGTAGAGTCACATCTCCCATTTTAAGTAAAAATCTAGAAATGATGTACCTTAGTGAGCAAGGCATGTCAAAAGCTGGGATAGGCCAAAAGCTAGGCCTCTTGTGGCCATCAGGTAGCCTTGTTGTGACTGCAAAGGGAAAGTTCCTGAAGGAAATTAAAAGTGCTACTCTTGGACACAGTGAATAATAAGAAAATAAAACAGTCTTATGGCTGATATGGAGAGAGTTTTTGTGGTCTACATATAAGATCATCCCAGCTACAACATCTCCTTAAGTCAAAACTTGATCCAGAGCAGGGCCCTAACTCCCTAGCAGAGGTTGCTTTTAAGGAAGGAAGCCATCTCATAACATAAAAGTGCAAAGTGATGCAACAAGTGCTGATAGAGAAGCTGCGATCAGTTATCCAGGAGATCTAGCTGAGATAATTGATGAAAGTAGCTATATTAAACAACAGATTTTCAGTGTGGAAGAAACAGCTTTTTATTGAAAGAAGATATCATCTAGGACTTTCATAACTAGAAAGGAGAAGTCAATGCCTGGCTTCAAAGATTCAAAGGAGAGGTTGACGTTCTTATTTGGTTCTAATGCAGCTGGTGAGTTTAAGTTGAAGACAATGTTCATCTACCATTCCAAAAATCCTAGACCCTCTTTTAAGAATTATGCTAAATCTAATTTGCGCGTGCCTCTATAAGTAAAGTGACAAAGCCTGGATGACAGCACAACTGCTAGCGGATGAATATTTGAAGCCCTATATTGAGCCCTACTACTCAGAAAAAATTAAAAAAAAAATTTTTTGCTCACTGACAATGCACTTGGTCACCTGAGAGCTCTGATGGCGCTATACAAGGAAATTATTGTTGTTTTCATGCCCTCTAACACAGTATCCATTCTGCAGCCCATGGACCAAGGACTAATTTTGACTTTGAAGTTTTATTACTTAAAAAATATGCTTCATAATGCTATACATGACAATGATCCCTCAAATGGATCTGAGAAAAGCCAAATTGAAAACCTTCTGGAGCTCTTCAGGTCCCAGGTGCTTCAGGAGCCACGGGTTGCAGTGCAGACATGGCCAAGTCCAAGAACCATACCACACACAACCAGTACCAAAAATAGTACAGAAATGGCATCAAGAAACCCCGATCACAAAGATACGAGTCTCTTAAGGGGGTGGACCCCAAGTTCCTGAGGAACATGTGCTTTGCCAAGAAGCACAACAAGAAGGGCCTGAAGAAGATGCAAACCAACAACACCAGTGCCATGAGTGCTTGTGCTGAGGTTATCAAGGCCCTCATAAAGCCCGAGGAGGTTAAGCCCAAGATCCCAAAAGGTCCTAGTTGCAAGCTTACTCAACTTGCATACATTGCCCACCCCAAGCTTGGGAAGCGCATTCGTACCCATATTGCCAAGGGCTGCAAGCTCTGCCGGCCAAAGGCCAAGGATCAAATTAAGGCCCTGGTCGCAGCTTCACCTGCAACTCCAGCTTCAGTTCCAGCTCCTGCTCAGGCTCCCAAAGGTCGCCAGACCCCCACAAAAGCTCCAGAGTAGAGGCCCCTGTCTGCCAATGTGTGGACAGAAGGACTGATTTGACCCCTAGGATGCTGTCTGTGTGGGGCTGGTGTCCTCCCGTACTATTTGTACAAATAAACCTGAGACAGGAAAAAAAAGAAAAGAAAAGAAAAGAAAAGAAAAAGAAAACCTTCTGGAAAGGATTCACTATTCTAGATGCTATTAAGAACATTTGTGATTCATGGGAAGAGGTCAAAATATCAACATTAACAGGAGTTTGGAAAAAGCTGGTTCCAAGGGATGACTTTGAGGGGTTCAAGTCTTCAGTGGGGGAAAGTAATTGCAAATGTGATGGAAACAGCATGAGAATTAGAGTTAGAAGTAGAGCCTGAAGATGTGACTGAACTGCTGCAATCTCATGATAAACTTGAATGAATGAGGAGTTGCTTCTTACGAATGAGGAAATGAAGTAGAATCTACTCCTGGTGAAGAAGTTTTCTATTGTTGATATGACAACAAAGGATTTAGAACATGACATAAACTTGGTTGATAAAGCATTGGCAGGGTTTAAGAAAATCGATTCCAATTTTGAAGGAAGTTCTACCATGAACCAAATGCTATCAAACAGCATCATTTGCTACAGAGAAATCTGTGAAAGGAAGAGTCAATTGATGAGGCAAATTTCATTGTTGCCTTATATTAACATATTCCCACAGCCACCCCAGTCTTCAGCAACCACCTGATCAGTCAGCAGCCATCATAACTTCTACTGATGGCTATTTATTTTACTTCTTAGCATTTTGGAGGACTCTTTGAAGGAAGTTGTGACATGCTAGGCACCACAGTTCAATACTGGGGAAGATTCAATGATTCATAATCCATATGACATCATTAATACACTGTGAAAGAACTGATTCTCATTTTTAGACACTCACAACTATGAAATCATAGTTTCTCTCTGGCCCAATCCCCTCTCCTTCGCCCCATCCCTCTTCTGCAGTAATAGAGTTTGGCCACCCAGTTAGAGACTACATTTCTCAGCCTCTCTTCAGCTAGGTGTGGCTATCTGACAAAGTTCTTATCAAGGAATATGAGCATAAATGATGTACATCTTTTGAATCATTTCTTTAAAAAAAATTGCTCACCCTCCATGTCCTCTCTTTTTCCTTCCCACACGTAGAAATATAGATGAGGTGCTGAGTTAGCGTTCACCATGCCCAGCACTATGATGGATGGCAGTGAAGACACTGGACACCTCCACAAGTGGTTGTGCTTCTGTGTACTTTACTGTACAGTACTCTATAGAGTACAGTACTGTATTATTTGTGTGAAAAGTATTATAAACCTATTACAGTATAATACTATATAGTCAATTGTGTTAGCTGGGTACCTAAGCTATCTTTGTTGAACCTACAAACAAATTAGACTTATGAACACACTAACAAAATGGAACTCATTTATATGTAGGGGACTTGCTGTGTTCTCTAATTATTAAAAATGTGTTAATCAATTTGTTAGTTAGTACTTTTGTATCCCTGTTAAATTAAGCAAAAATCAATGTTAAAAACATACTGCTGAAGTTGGATTATTAAAAGAAAGAGAGAAAGAAAGAAAAAAAAGAAAGAAAGAAAGAAAGAAATAAAGAAAGAAAGGAAGAAAGAAAGAAAGAAACAGAGTCTTGCTTTGTGGCCCAGGCTGAAATGTGTGGCTTGATTATAGCTCACTGTGACCCTGAATTCCTAGTCTTAAGGGATTCTCCTGCCTTAGCCTCCCAAGTAGCTGGGACTGCAGGCATGTGTCACCACACCGGGAGATTTTTTATTTCTTCTTAAGTCAATTTAGGTAGTGTCTTTCTAGGAATTTGTCCATTTGATTTATATTATCCAATTTGTTAGCATACAGTTATATATAGTATTCCTTCTTAGTCCTGTTTATTTTGGTAAAGTAGTTAGTGATGGCTTTTTAAAAAAAATTCTTAAGTTTATTATTGTGAGTCTTGTCTTTTTTTTCTCATGAAGGGTTTGCCAATTTTGTTGCTTTCAGAGAACCAACTTCTGGCTCATTGATTTTTCTCTATTAATATTCTCTTTATTTCTGCCCTTACCTTTACTATTTCCTTTCTTCTACTTGTTTTTGGTTTAGTTTTCCTTTTCTAGTTTCATGCCTTTAAATCTTGCCCCACCATTTCCAACTTATCCTCCTCAACTGTTGCCAAAGTTGTGTCTGAAACACAAATTTAATAGTGTCATTCAGATTAAATTTTTTTTTTTTTTTTTTGAGTTGGAATCTCACTCTGTCACCCAGACTGGAGTGCAGTGACCGCTCCCGGCCACCGCAGCCTCGACCTGCTGGGCTCCGGCGATCCTTCCGCCTCAGCCTTCCAAGTAGCTGGAACTGCAGGCGCGCGCTAACACGCCCGCTAATTTTTTGATTCATTGTAGAGATGAGGTCTCGTCAAGTTGCCCAGGCGGGTGTCGAACCTGCAGGCTCAGGCAATCCACTCACCTCAGCCTCCCAAAGCGCGGGATTACAGGCTGAGCCACCGAGCCCGGCTTGATTAAATTTTCCTAACCGCTCCTCCCACTCATTACAAAATAAAATCCAAAATTTGTAGAATACCAAAGAAGATCACGCTTTACCTTACCAATCAAATCTACCTTTCTACACACATCAAATCACCTAGAAATACATATATTATTGATTTTAACCTCTGTTCCTTTGTACATGTGTTCTCTCAATTTGTGTTTTGCTCCCACTGACTTTTTAGAAAATGCCTTGTTTAACTCCAGTCACCCACAGTTTTTGGTTAGTTATGTTCTCTTCCCTGCTACCACTGCACTTGGCACAAACTTCTATTAGAATACTTGGTAAATTAATGGTTAATACACGCCTTCTTCATTATTCCGTGAATTCCAGGATGTGGGATCCCGTCTTAGAAATTATGTCCCCGTAGCCGATACATAGTGAATGCTTGATGAGTGTGGAGGTAGTGGGGAAAAGTGGTATGGTCTGGTAACACTTCAAGTTCAAGTGGAAACATGAGAAAATGGATAATGTACTTCAGCGAGTGAAATGGAAGACAAAAGAGCCATGGAAAATGCCCTCACATCGCAAAGGGTTTTAGTTCATAACACAGAGAATACTGATGTCCTCGGGCGACGAAATAACGTTTGCAGCCCAGAGATCACTTCAGATGATGCTCAAGCCCCATCACCACCCCCATGTTACCGCACTGAGGAAGGGAGGTTGAGAAATGCACCAAAGGTTAAGCTGAGTGCAGGTTCCCAAAGCAACTGCAGTTTATTGGAAGTCTGTGTGGTTTCCCTCAATCTTTGGGCAAGCCGCGAACGCTGGCAGGAACAAGAGTCAGGACACGCAGTACACAGCTCCTTCCCAGATAGTCTCCTGCAAGCCTACTTTAGAGGCTCGAGTCATTGCGCATGCGTCAATGTTTCCCTGTGAGGATGGGTGGGGCATAGCCTTTGCTTCCTCGGAGATCCTGAGGGGGTGGAGCCAAGCTGTTTCCAAGGTGACGGGGCGGAGGCCTCGGTGGTCGATTGAGCAGGTCTGAGCGAGATTCCCGGAGGACTGCGCGTGGTCGGCTCGTCGGCGCTATCATGGCGGGGGTGCTGAAGAAGGTGAGACGAATGGAGGTCACTCGGGAATTTAGACGGTGGGAACAGATTCGGCCTGATAGTCCCTCTTCCCACGGGTGGTGGCAGTCACTGGCGCAGTCTCAGCAGTGCTTTTGGGGGACTTTTTCTGTGCGGCCCTCGGGGTGACCAGCTTAGTGTCTTCGTTCAGACAGAAAAGAGGGTCCAAACAAGCGGGACTGAGAGACCGGTCGCTGGCTGTAGGCCAGCTTTTGCCAGGGGAGTCGTGGCCTTGCTTTCCTTTAGCATAGTGGACGCGTGGAAACTTAACAGCGTGAATCATGTTTTGTTTTTCAACAGACCACTGGCCTCGTGGGATTGGCTGTATGTGACACTCCACACGATGTAAGTACCTTTTTTCTTTCTTCATCCTGGGTCCCCCGGAAGACTAGACCCCTGCTAGTCTTGACTATTGCAAGTTTAACGGGATACGGATATTTCAAGATGTCAAGCCCCAAATGACAGTCCAGCGTGAGCTCTTGAGGCAAAGTCGATATCTGTCTACTTCGTTGATACAGGCCACTTTTTTTTTTTTTGATCATGACCTCTTTGCTGTGCCACTTTTCTTGTTGACTTTTTTCTTGGCATTCTCCTGACTTCACTTGTACTTGCTTCTGTCAGTGCCCTTCCAATCTATATCTCCATTTTCCACCTTTTCCTGCCCCACCGTTTCTGCTTAGGTGTCCTAGATTCCATACATTTGAACTTATTGAAGGTACTGAGCTAGCATTTGCCCTCTTTTCCCGTCTACAAGGTCTTTCCCATCAGTGTGCAGAATTGCTTCCATAAAACCACCACCACCACCTCCCTTGATCCTTCTCCTCCCTAACATCATTTCTCTACGTCCTCTTATAGATAACTCAAAAGCGTTACCTGTACTTAGTTACCATCTCCAGTTTCCAGTTGCCTCTCAGCTTTGGCCAGAACTGTGCCTTTCAAGGTCACCAGTGATCTCCATGCTGCTATATCCAATGGTTGGCTCACATCTCTCATCGTAACTGACCCAATAGTAGCATTTCACACATTTGACACTCTCCATCAAACACTTTCTTTGCTGGGCTTCAGGACTCCCTTGGTCTTCTGTTTTTAATCCCCTTATTCTTTTGCTTTCCCTTTTTCTGATTGTTCCTCTTATCCCCACTTTTGGATTTTGAGGTTCATCAGAACTCAATTCTTGGACTTTTTTCTCTTTTTGGATTTGTTCTCTGCTGATGACTGGACCCAATCTAATGCTTTTAAGTACCACTGTTACCTCCTAGATTTCCATATCAAGCATTGACCTCTCCCTTTATGAAAGTCTTGTCTCTTTAATTGCTTTGTGGATATCTCCACTTGTGTGTTAGCCAGGCAGCCTAAACTTAACATGTCCAAAGTGGGGTTTCTGATTGTCCTAAATCTTGCTCTTTTCTCAGACATGCTCATCTAAGTAAATGACAGCTCCATTCTTCTGACTCAGGTCAAAAACTTTGAAGTCACATTGATTCCTTTCTTTCTCTCACATCCAACATTTTTTATTTTAGTAAATCTTCTTGCTACCACCTTCAGAATATATCCAGATCTTGACTACAACTAACCATCATCTCTACTACTGACGTTTTCTCTGCCGTCATCATCAATCGCTACTGTGGATAGTTGCATTAACTTTCTAACTGCCTTTCCATACTTGTCACAGTCTGGTCTTTTTTTCCAAGCAGCTAGAGTCAGTCTGCTAAAATGTAAGTTAGATCATGTCACTCCTTTCTTTAAAACCCTCTAATGGCTTTTCCTTTCACTCTAAAAGTCAAAGTTCCTATTATGACCCTCCAGTTCACTCTTCTACTGATTGATCTTCTTCGTTGTCTGTCTCTACTATAATGTAGGTTTCATGAAGGCAGGGATGACTTTTTTATTGTTTTGTTCTGCCAGAACTCTGACTAGCACATGGTATGTGCTCAGTAAATAATGTTTGTTGAATAAATGTCTTACACTTACTAAGATCGCATGACTTTTGTCTCATTGTCTAGAACTGAACTCATGGTTTAACTCTTTTAGAAGTATTATTTTCCTGTGGACTGTATTTTTCTTGAGGATATCAGAATCTTTCTACTCCTTAGCTGGGAATTTGAACATCGTAGTTGATACTTTTCTTATCCTTGTAGCCTTGTATTTATTCCATTAGGAATTAACTCTTATGGATTTTATGTAATTAAACTAAAATTTCAAATACCAAGAAAAATTAATAAACTATCTTGGTTACATAGGTATATTTATGCTTATGTTTACTGCATATGAACTGTTATGAGTAAAGTTCTGCCTAAGCAACTTCTTATTAAGTGATTAACTGGTGTACTGAACTTTAAGTTCAATGTGCTTTAATAAATTCTGTGCAGTGACTCACTCTCTTGGTACTTTTTCTGTTGCGCCTTTGGTGTAGGCTTTATTCATGTGGTACCAACTCAGTCATAATCAGAAGCAAGAGCACTGAAGTATTACGACTGTATTCAGTTAAATTTGATCATACTGATGATCTAATGTTTATATATATGCATTTCTAAAGAAATTCAAATAAAAATGGAAAAAAAGAATTTGCGGTGTCTAGGATCTATATTTGAGAAATACTGATTTTTTTGATTTTGAAAAGAGGTCGCTAATACTATGTTAGTGTTCCACATGTTATCATACCTTTGACTTATAGATAACTTTTGTTATACATACAACATACAGAAAGTTTCCACATTTATACTGAATAGTTTTGTAAGTTGTAAAGGTGTGGATAGGGCATAGACATGAAGAAGTTGCACATAGGTACAAGGAAGTTAAAAAGAGTGGTGTGAGGTTTTTTTCTTTGTAGTTAATGAAACTATTTTTAAAGTGTTCCATTAAATCTTTGGTCATTTTTTAATCTATGGATATTTGTATGGCTTGTCTTTTCAGAGGCTAAGAATATTGTACACAAAGATTCTTGATGTTCTTGAGCAAATCCCTAAAAATGCCGCATATAGAAAGTATACAGAGCAGATTACAAATGAGAAACTGGCTATGGTTAAAGCGGTAAGTAGCTAAATCAATTTTGTTTTCTTGGATTTATGGTATCCAGTGTAACATTGCATATTTTTGGCATATTCTACACACTTTTCTTTCTTCTATTCTCCTTTCTTTTATGCTTTTCCCCCACCCTTTCACCCTTTTATTCAGCAAATTCCTATTTATTGAGTGCTTTCTTTCTTTTTTTATTGGGTGATTTCTGTATGCAAGACACATTAAATACTGGAGTGCAAAAATAAGATCAAGTCCCATCACTGAGGTATCACTGCACTGTTCCTTTTACTTCTCTTCCCTGTTTAGTCCTTTATTAATCTTATGCTGCTTATTTGTAGATGCATCAGTCTTGATCTCTTCTCTAATCTTAGCATAGAGAACAGTTAAAAGCAAAACAAAAAAGATGTTGTTTTCAAAAAAACTGTCAAAAGACTAGACTGCTATCAACTAGTAGTTAATAAAAGGCTAGACTGTTATCAGCCAGCAGTTAACAAAGTAAAAGACTACTATTGCTGATTATTTCATACCAAACTATATTACACTATTGTTCAATTTTCATATTAGCTGCTATTTCATGTACTTCCTTTAATTGTCTAACATAGTGTTCATAAACTCTGAAAGTAGTTTATATATATGCATATGTGATCCTAATATATCTTAATATTAGATTACCAAACTAGTTCAAAGAGAATTCTTATCTTTTCCTTAGGTATACAGCAAAACAATTGCAATTTGATTTGGAACTTTTATTCCTAACTTGGAAATTCTGGACGTAATTTATAGATTAAAGACTCAAAAGGGGAGGTTAGCATTTCTTTTCATGTCTTCCTTTAGGAAAACGAGCTTATACATTTTTTTCCTGTTACAAAGTAAGACGCTTCCCTTTTTGTTTTCATGAAGTAACTCTTGTGCTCTGCCCTTGATCCTTTTTCTTTTTTCCTTCACAGTAACCTTGTTTTTCTTTAATCATTTATTCTCTGTGCTCTCTTTTTATCCTCTTCCATTTTATTATCATCTTTCATATAATCTCAAAATATATTTAGCTTGTTCCTATCTTAAAAGAAAAAACTGCATTCTTTTATTTTCCTTTACTTACTGCCCTATTTTTGTCTCTTTCATAGCCAGTGTCAACTAAAGAATAGTTCACGGTTTTATTTTTTTACTTACTAGCTCTAAAATTTTTTTCTCTGCTATTTCAATTGCTTTAAAACTAATTGATCTGTTTGTAATGCCATCATACTTTATTTTTATGCTCCACACTATCGATAATAGCGTGTTTTTTTCAATCTTATGGTAGAGTCATCCCTTGGTATCCCTAAGAGATTGGTTTCAAGACCCCACAAATACCAAAATCTTGGGGGTGCTCAAATCACTTATATAAAATGGCATAGCAACTATACATATCCTCTGCGTAACCTTCCATATATTTAAATATCTTAGATTACTTATAGTACCTACTACAATGTAGATGCGATGTAAACAGTCACTATATTTTATTTTTTAATTGTCCTATTATTTTTGCATTAAAAACACTTTTCATCTGCTGTTGGTTGAACTTCACCATGGTTAGTTGAATTCACGGATGTGGAACCCAAGGGTACAGAGGGCCAACTGTGGTGTCCTGCTTAAAATTTTGCTGTGGTTTCCTGTTCAGTGTTTCTCAAAGGCTGAGTTTAAGGATTAGTGCTGAGTTGGTTGTATGAAACTCACCAACATACTTTTATCTGCATGGTTTTGATGTATAGCTGTGTTTGGGAGCCACCAGCTTAACAGGGCAAAGCCTTTAGCATCGTACAGAAGGCCTTCCAAGGTCTGGCTCTTGTCTACTCTGTCATTTCCTATTTTGTACTCTATACTCCAGCAACACCAAACTGCTGGCAGTTCTGTGGATTCCATGCAATTTTATTTTTGTGTTCATTTGTGTTTTTTCTCTTCCTGGAATGCCTTGTCTGGCATTTCTTAGTCATCAAGACTTATCAGTTTTTCTGAAGTCTTTTCTTACCTTAAGTATAGTTTGACATTTTCCTCACTTTTCTTTCATTGTACCCGGTCACACTGTATTTATTTATGTCTCCTTTACTGGTCATAAGCTACTTGTGAGTGATACTGGATTCATCCTTATATCCTAAGAATCTAGCGTAGTACCTGGCACATAAGCTCCCTTAGAAATGTTTGTTTATCCAAAAGTCTAAATATAACTAGGTTTTACAACCTCAAGTACTTCAGAACAGTTGCATTGCCGATTACTGTTTTTGGTAAAATTATCAGATTTTTAACCATGCATAGAGCACACACAAAATCTTTAGTGCATAATGCCATGATTATAAAATATCTATTATGAAGTCTAAAATAGAAAAAAAGTAATTTTTTTCCCAGATTTTTTCTCAGGAGATAGTAATAGCATATTGGTGAGAAGCATTGGTTTGTATTCTATCTGCTGAATGTCTTGGCATATTGCCCGTTTTCTCTGTCTCAGTTTCCTCATCTGTAAAGGGGTATAACAACACCTTTCTTGAACACTTATTGTTAGGGTTGAGTGAGATAATATATGTAAAAAACCTGACAAAGTCCCCAATGTATAGTGAGCATTTAGTACATGGTACTTTGCTAACCTTCATGACATTGTGCTATTGGTAAATAAAAATCACATTATTGATTCATTGTCAGTAAGAGGAATTTTGAATTGTTTTTCCAACACAGCTTTTCCTGAGTTGAAAGTGTTGTTGAATATTACTTGCCTTCTTTACCGTCACCCTCTCGAGTGTCTTAGAATTGTGACCAGCCTCCCTGTTTTGTTTTGACTTTTGGTTTTACAACTGAGTTAATTCTCTATTAAGTAATCTTTCTTAAGCATGCTCATTTATTTTTTCCTTCTTTCCCCCTTTTCAGCTACTTTTACTTAGTCATTTATTTAACAAAGAAACATTTATTGAATGACTGATACATGCCATGTATGGTTCTAGGCACAGAAGCTTGTGCCTTGTTGGCAGTGAACAAAACTTATAATGATTCTTGACCCTTTGGAGAGCACATGTTAGTGATGGGAGGCAAAAAAAAAAAAAAAAAAGCTAAAAAGTAAGTAAATAAAGAGGTACATAGTATGTTAAAAGATAGTAAGTGCAGTGAAGAAAATTAAAACAAGAAATAATGATGTGTGCAATGGTGGGAAAGGGGGATGTTATGATATGTATTAGTTTCCTCTGGCTGCTATAACAAATTTCCAGAAACTTGATGGCTTAAAACAACAGAAATGTATTCTCTTAAATTTCTGAAGGCAGGAGTTGGAAATTGGTACCAGAGACCCAAATCAGGGTGTCATCAGGGCCATGTTCCCTCTGGAGGCTATGGGGTAGAATCTGTTCCTTGCCTCTTTCAGCTTCTGGTGACTTTTGCCATTTCTTGGCTTGTAGTCTCATTTCTCCAATTTCTGCCTCCATGGTCACATCACCTTTTCCTTTTCTGTGTGAAGTTTCCCTCTGCCTCTCCTCTATTAAGGACACTTATAATTACATTTAGAGCCCACGTGGGTAATCCAGAAAAATCTCCTTGTGTCAGTATCCTTAACTTTATCACATCTGGCAAAGTAACATTCATAGATTCTAGGAATTAATAGGTGTATATGTTGGTATATCTTGTGGGGCATTCTTCAGCCTTTCACAATATAAATTATCAATAGTCCTCACTGAGAAGGTGATATTTGGGCAAAGATTTGGAATAGAGTGAAGAAACAAGCCATGTGGATATTCTGAGCCATCCAGCAGTTCCGGCAGGAACATACCAATTTTGATTAAAAATACATTTTTTTGTTTTTATTTTCCTCCCACTTTTTATTTCATTTGTGGGCCAAAAACCACTTTGATGACAAAGTCTTATTTACATATGTATGTTTATATATAGGGCATGGTGTCTGGTTCTCAAAAAACTCAGTTTACTAGAAGAGAAATAAATGTCATTTAATGTTGTAAGTACTATATTTATTAGCAATTTGTTTTAAAAAATGTTTAAGAAATATGTACATTAAAAATGTGTCAGAACAAAGGTCATTTCCAGAACACGAGGGCCCTTGTGACCCTCCAATTTACTACCCTTGTAAAGGTAGTGACTATTTTGACTTCTAGCACTGCAGATTCATTTTGCCTGTTTTGAACTTTATATAGGTGGAATCATTAATATGTGCCCTTTTGTGTTTGATTTTTTATTTTAATAATTGTGTTTGAGAAACTCATCTATATTATTGCATGTAGTAACAGTTTGTTCATTATCATTGTAATTTGTTAATCCATTCTATTATAGATGGTCTTTTGGGTTGTTTTTATTTTGGGGCTATGATTTATGCTGCTGTGAACATTCTTGAACATGTCCTTTGTTTATTGTATTATGCATTTCTGTTTGGTATATACCTAGGAGTGGAACTTCTGTGTCATAGAGTAGCATTTGCTTAATGCTAATGCTTTCAAAGGAAATACAGGAGTCACTAAGAAAAACAAAGTTATTTTAAAATCTGTGTTTTAGAAAGACTGAATTAGGCATTATATTTCCAACCCTTGATAAACATTTAATACTTTTTAATATTTAAGACAGCAAAGCACTAAAGTAGCAGAGAAATGAAATGAGTTTCCATCAAAACTTAATAAGGGTATAATGAAAGAAAAATTATGTTTGTTATAAGCACTTTTTAATATATGGATTTAAAAAATAGGGAATATTGAAACATTCAGACATTGTGCCCCTTTGTTTAATTTTTTTTTTCCCCCTGAAATTATAGGAACCAGATGTTCAGAAGTTAGAAGACCAACTTCAGGGTGGCCAATTAGAAGAGGTGATTCTTCAGGTGATGACAAAGTTGAACATTTAAGTGTTTGGTTTTAAATTTTCATTTATATATAGAGGCACAAACTGACATTCCAGAAAGAAAGGAAAAACTAAATTTCTTAATTTACTTCAACATATCAAATATGCGACTAATTACATAGAGAAAATATGGTGTCTCTAATGTGTATGTCAATTAACTATAGTTTAAGTAGTAATACAATATTACTGTGATTTTAATAGTTTTATCTTTTTGTATATAATTGCTTATTTTAAGAGTGTGGAATTTTTTAAATAGGAAAAATACAGATATTTTCAACTGTAAAAGTAAAATTTATTTTTATGTTTATTTTTGGTTGGAGCTTTTGACCAAGTTAAAAATCAATTGCACAGTATGTTTGTGAGCTTAATTTTACGTTGTTTCTCAAATACTAATGCTGACAAATAATTATATTGAATAGTAAAACATAAGCATGATTATGAAGTGATATTAGAATTAGAAAAATTATCAGCATTATTAATTACATTTAGAATATTTAAATGTTAAGTTATTCTATTTGGAAATCTTTTACTTTCTTCTCTCACTATAGCCACTAACTTATACAGGGAGAAAACCTGTAGTTTAATTTTGTTTAATCTGAATTTGAATTATTTTCCTTTGTTGTCAGTTGTTGTCTTTTGTCTTCAATTGAATTTTTTTCTGCCACATGTAGAGGTTTTCATATTTTTAAATTTGGTCAAATTTTGTCCCCCTCCGCCTCCCTTACCCCATATTAAAGGTTTAGAATGTCTTCCCCTTTAAGTGTCTGATAAATATTCAGTTCTATTTTGTTTAATTTTTAAATTTTTGTATCTATTTTCAAATGTAAACATTTCTTATGTTTTGTGGCTTTTTATTGACGGGCAGATAAAAGGAAATATTGGATAGCATTCGAGATGAGGAAGCTATATCACCAACAGATGTGATATACCAGTTCAAAAGAATTGTTAGATGACTCTGGAAAAAGAGGAATATAGCATTCAGACAGCTTTCTATGAATGTATACTGTTCTAGTTATTTGAAGGTCAGTTTTCCTGGCCCTTACATTGACTTTCCAGTTGATACAGTGTTATGGGAACTTGCTTATAAACCTCTTCCTGTTCTCTTTTGTGCACCTGATTTCACGTTGATCATGACTTTAACTGATGTATTAATTTATCTTGGAATTATAGTTTTAAGGCATATTAAGTACTTTTAAGTCAGCTGTGTAGTTCTCCACATTTTCATCAGCAATATTAAGGGTATATTTCAATAATGTTTTATTTAATCCAATATATCTAGAGTATTGTCATTTAATCATATAATCATTACAAAAATATTGAGATATTTTATATTCTCTCTTTTAGTAAGTCTTCAAAGTTTGGTGTATATTTTATACTTTGCAGCACATCTGAATTTGGACTGGCTAAGTCTCAAGTGTTCAATAGCCTCATGTGGGTAGTAGCTACCATTTTAACCCCATTTCTAGGCAGGCAGTATGAGAGGAATGAGAAAAGAATGGTATGTCAGAAGCCAGAGAAGAGGGAGGACAGGCATCCGGGGCGGGATGCAGCTGGGTCCAGGTCCCTGTAAAAGGGCCGATTCTCAGTGGTGATCAGGACTTGGGGAGACTGAGAAAGCATGGGTGTTCAAGAGACCCAGGGAAAAAGGCAGTCAGGGAAGCAGTTATCCTTTGGGAATATTTTATGAGTATTTAAATTATTTTCTCATTTTAACATTAGTAAAACTTCTGCCCCCTGATTTTCTTTTAAAAAAAAAAAATTTTAATTTTAAAGATGTGGGATACAATTCAGGGTTAGGTATACAAATGTTCATTATGTAGGTACCCTTGTTGATGAGTTGTGCCCTCCCCCCAATTCATTGTTTGTATAGTTGCTGCTAAGCCTAAATGGGCTTTTTGTATCGCTGGCATAAATGGGGCATTGCCTTTTAATTGTGGAATAATAATGGCCTCTGGTATAATCTGAACACTTATTTTGAGTTGGAATTCCTTCTCTAACATCCTGACAAGCGTTTAATAATGTTAATCTAAACTATCTAGAGTTGTCATATGTCTTTTTTGTTGTTGAAAAAGGTGTGAAATAAGAAGCTTCCTAAAACATGTTATAAGTTGTGTTTGAAAGGAAAAATTAAATGAAACAATCTAATTAACGAATTAGTTCAATCAGTATATATTTACTGTACATCTATTGTATTCTATAGTCTGCATATTGCTGTTGTGTAGACTCTGGGTCTCAAGCTATTATGGGTCATGGAATCAGTTAGTTGGACAGTGATTAGCATTTAAAGATACAAAAGAAAATAGAGTGTCTGATTTCTAATAAGGATAATTCTGTTTTTTCTTAGTTATGTGCGTGTATTGTAAATCCCACAGTAAAGTGCTTTTTGTTGTTGTTGATGGGTTTTTTTGTTTTTTTTTTTAACCGTTGGCCACAGTAAAATAAAGTTTGAAAGCCACTGATGTAGATGAAGAGGAATACTTCTAATTCTCAACAAACTTGTGAAACACAATTAAGATTAAAAAAAAAAAATCTTACCAACTAAACTTTTGAACCCTATAGCAGATTTCAATCGGAATAAATGAAAAGATATATTTTCGTACTCATGATTGTATAGCTATGAGAATTAAGGTAATTATGTAATGTTCAACATTTGATAGTGGAATCGATCGTGAGGTACTAATATGAAAGTAGTAACTCTATTAGTTAAATTTAAGTTGTTAGCTCTGATAAGTGCCTGTTGAACAGTAAAATTAAATGATCTTTTACAAAACTTTTATTAACAGGCTGAAAATGAACTAAGTCTGGCGAGAAAAATGATGCAATGGAAACCTTGGGAGCCGTTAGTGGAAGAGCCTCCTGCCGATCAGTGGAAATGGCCAATGTAATCATTAAATGACTTTGGTGGGTTGATGGGAAACTGATGTAATTAAACATTCTGTTATACTAAAATTGTGTCCATATTATTGACAACTTATAATTAAGAAAACTGAGAGAATATATTTAGGAAACTTGTTAAAATTAGTGATTATGGCAGTAGGGCCTTGTGAATCAGTTTTTGATTTGTAAAATGTTCACACAGATTACTTCAAAGATGTGGTTTCTTTGAGCAGAGAGGTTGTGGGATGATTTGAAAATTAATTAGAAAAATCTCTACAGATTTTCAATGCAGAGGCTATAACCAAAAAGTTTCTTTAGTAGTATCTTCAATAGGCATTTAATTTTTTAAATTACTCTGACAAGAGAAAAGGCCCTTAATTATTATTGTCTAAACAAAAATTTTTTTTTTTTTGAATTGGAGTCTCACTCTGTCGCCCAGACTGGAGTGCAGTGGCTGCTTCCGGCCACTGCAGCTTCGACCTGCTGGGCTCCGGCGATCCTTCCGCCTCAGCCTTCCAAGTAGCTGGAACTACAGGCGCGCACTACCATGCCCGGCTAATTTTTGATTTATTGTAGAGATGATGTCTTACCTACCCAGGCGGGTCTCGAACCCGCGGGCTCAGGCAATCCACTCACCTCAGCCTCCCAAAGGCATGGGATTACAGGCTGAGCTACCGAGCCTGGCTTGTCTAAACAAATTTATAGGTCACTGTTTGAAGTAAGTAGTAAGAGGGAATATTTTTAAATGTGATAAAATAGCAAAAGTAGCTGGTGATAAAACTTGAAATTGTGGTTAACCTCCTTGGCTGTGATCTTATGTATATAAGATAGAATTTAAATATATACTTATATACTGATTACAAAATCCATAATAAATGCCATTTTATTTTAGTCTTTACTTGAATTATTTACTCTATTTACTCTGTTTTCATATAGTCTTAGTTTTATTATATTTTGCTACTATATTATTTTTGAAAACCACCAAAGTAGAATTCATTGTACAATTGAAGACATGGATTTGATAAAGAGATTGCTTATTGTACAGAGGTAGTTGGACATACCCTCTTTTGTCATATTTAAGAATGTTAGCTTTCTGTTCCTTGGCCTTTATTTATTTAGTTTTTAACTTTTTGAGTCAGGGTCTCACTCTGTCACCCAGGCTAGAGTGCAGTGGCACGATCATGGCTCACTGCAACTTGACCTCCTGGGCTCAGACGACCCTTCTGCCTTAGTCTCTCTAGTAGCTGTGACTACAGGCGCTCACCACCGTGCCAGCTAATTTTTTTAGTTTTTAGTAGAGAAGAGGTCTTTCTATGTTGCCTGGGCTAGTCTCAAACTCCTGGGCTCAAGCAATCTGCCTACCTGGGCCTCCCAATGTGCTGGGATTACAAGCGTGAACTACAATGCTTAGCCTTTAATTTTTTTTTGATCAACCCAACTACATTAGGATTGAGGTAGAATTTCTGAAAACGAAGAGACATTAAGAGTTCCTGAAGTGTATCTGCCATATGGATAGGCTTATATTCAAAACGTCTTAGTCCTATAGCTATAAATTCAAAGTGGAATCACCAAGTAATTTTCACTACGCCTCTAATATGTAGGTGGAGATCAAAACAAGGCAAATGCTGTTCAGGGAAAGAAGGTGGCAAGCTTAAGGTTAAACAAAAAGAAAATTACTTGTCGTATGTTCTCACCTTGTCTTCCTAGTTCCCCATGATTTTTAAATACCCAGTTAAATATAACTTGGTATCTCCTTCACAGATAGTACTGTTGTGGGTTTGTGTATATGTGTCCACGCACACACATGTGCATGCATATGTATATTTTGCTATCTTTTGTGGCAAAACAAAATCTTTCTGAATGAGGAAAAAATGTATTTATCACTCTCCATAGAGCTGTAAAATGAATGCTGAATAAATATTAAATAAGATGGATTCAGTTACTTCTAGAGGTTAGAGTACTAGAGAGCTCCTTCTGGTGGGGAAGTGAGAAATGCATCACAGTGCAAGTCAGAAGCCCAGGAGTTCTCATTACCATCGTTCTAGTGTCATCATGAACTCTGACTAATTGAGACAAGTTTTCAACTTTTTAGAATGACCTATTTCCAACATAAAAGAAGTAGAATCTATGATGTATAATGTTTTCCGTCCTGAACATTTACTTGAATAAATACATTATGTTTATTGAGATCAACTATACAGTCCTAAGGTGTGTTCATGGATGCTTTTAAGCTAATTTTCTAACCAATCAGGTTGGGTTATTTTTCAGGTCCTTTGGACACATAAAAACAGAAAAATGACTTGCCATGTCTTTGTCATACTTTCAGTTCTATTTCTCGTGATCCTTGGGCATCTTTTGTGTTTCACCAACAGTGTTACTGAATCTTAGTTGTTAAAAAGGTGACTTTACTGATGTTTGCACTAGAAATGCTAGTTGTAGAGTAGTAGTCATCATAGAAGTAATAAATAATAATAGTTAATGTTGAGACTTTAAATGAATGCCAGGCACTGTTGTAAGTACTTGACTAATTTCACTCATTCAATCTACATTGCAACCCTGAGAGTGAGATACTCCCAATGATCTTCATTTTCCAGATAAGAAACCAGAACCCAATGTAATCAGTGTTACCCTTCAATTGTTCATCGTGGGGCTCATGAGGAACTGAAGCAAAGATATGGTTTCTTAACATAACCAAGATCACATAGATACTAAGATAGGGAGTTAAACTTTGAACCCAGGCAGTCTGGTTCTAGAACTCATGCTTCTATTATATTATCTTTATGAGTATGCGAGGAATGCTGTCACTCCTGCTGCACTGTATGGGCTGTACCAAACAAACTTAAATCCTTTCTTGAATACCTGTTAAGAACAAATAAGAGCAGAAGTAGTAAACTGGATTTCATTTTGTGCAAAGAACATCATGATCATAAGCAGACAATGTAAACAAGACATGTATCTAAGGGACATTGCAAGCTGGTCTATCACCCTGCCATTTCAACAACCTACAGGTTACACCTGATAGTTTTTACTCCTTCAGTCTTTTCCTAGTAGCATCCTTAAGCGTCCTGATCGCTTTGCAAATGATTGTTTCATTCGAAGATCTTCAGTGTTTCAAGTGGCTTCTAGACTAATTTGAATAATTTTCAGAATGGCCTATTTCACTTCTTCCCATAGTTTTCATTCAAGTTAATCACCATACTCCAGATGTTTCAAAGGAAAGAGAAGCTAATCAGTTTGAGCTTAAAAAAAGAAAAAAGGCAGCAAAGTTGATGCCCCCTTTCTCCCACACTTGGACTTAGTGCAGATGATTCTGATTTGGGGGGATTCTATGCTTTGGGATGAAGATGACTTCTGTTTAGGATAAGCATTTAACTCATCATTCAACCTTGAATGATTTTTGAGAGTGAAAGTATTAATCTCATAAGGATAACAGGTGTACACTGTGACAGTTTGGGCAAACAGTATATGTGGCACCCTACGGGAGAAAGGCTCAGGTCTCATGGTTGCCATTTTTCCTACACCAGAAAGAGCACGTAATCTGTCATCTAAATAGGATAAATGTGATGCCAGTTGTAGTCATGTGCAATCAGGCTTCAGATTTCATTGTGTCCCTTTACTCTCCATCATTGTGTCCCTGCCTCTCCCTCAGAATTGGAGGATGGAAGAAAGGGAACTTATCTTTTATTGTCTATTTCCTTTTCTAATTCTAAAGTGCAGTCAGAGGAATGAAGCTAATTAAGCCAGTAATGATACTGATGATTATCTTTTTTTAAAGGAAGAGAACAATGTTGGTATAGAAAAAATTCTCACATATAGGCTGATACCAGCTTTTTCTTTTTGTTCCCAGTCTCGATAGTTATAATAAACAAACAGAAGTTAACACCCTATGCAAGCATTTTCTGGGATATAGAGTTAAGTATCAAATTGCTGAACATATCACAAGTATTTTACATTTGCTGAGACTACCTTTCCATTAAAACTCAGTGTTCAATGAGATTGTAGCTTATGCTACAGTAATTATTTAGCAATGTTAATTTTTTTTTTTTTTTTGAGTTGGAGTCTCACTCCAGCCCAGGCTGGAGTGCAGTGGCATGCTCACGGCCACCCCAGCATTGACCTGCTGGGCTCAGGCCATCCTTTTACCTCAACCTTCCAAGCAGCCCAACCTGCAGGCACGCACTACCACGTCCAGCTAATTTTTTGACTTTTATTTTAGATACGAGGCCTCGCCAAATTGCCCAGGCTGGTCTCTAGCCTGTGGGCTCAGGCAATCCACTCACCTTGGCCTCCCAAAGTGCTGGGATTACAGGCTTGAGCCACTGTTCCTGGCCAGTAATGTTAATTTTCTGAGGAAAAAAAGCAAATGAGAGGCTAGGAGTTGGGTTTAGAGGAGGATGAGGGTTTGTTTTATACATAATTCACAGGAAATCAAAGTGAGAATGTGATAAGAGGTTCGAATTATTGATGGTGACTGGAAGAATTACTTGGAAGACTGTTTAGACATAAGAAACCAATACTCCAGATAGTGAGGAAAAGTGACTTAGCACAGGCTACTCTTAAATCCCAAAGTTTTAACACAAAATATTTTATTCATACCGAATGTCTAAGGAAGGATGGCAAAGAGTGCTCATAGTCACAGAAGAGAGGCAGGCAGAGCATGGTGCCATCAACACATATTTCTGTAAACATAGCGGTGGGGAGTTGTAACATGGCAAATCACTCAGAAACAAAAAAAAAGAAACAAAACCAAGGTTAATTTTTTTTTAATGTGCCACAGAATTTATACATTGAGCTTGCTGTGTATTGCTAGTACAAGATTCAAAGTGATCTTTAGGTTTAGATTAACAACTAATTTTTTTGTGTTATCCTTAAATAAAACTTATATAGATTAGCTTCTGTGTATAACTATAAGTGAAAAGCATTGCAAATATTTCTATATTGGTATTTCTCATAATCATCATGTGTTATGGTTTTTTAAGGTCAAGATTTCAGCTTTTCTAAAGATAAGTATTACTATTGTATTACAGAATATTGGCATTTTCCTTTCTATAACTGTATGGTTAATTTTTTTTTTCAGGGTAAAACAAGTTCACAATTTCTTATCTAAATTTCAAATTTCAAAAATTTCTGAAAACAGAGTTTTTATAGAACTCGTTTGGCAACAGGCCTGATCCGAATTGATGTAAAACTGTGGCCTTTATCCCACTTTAATGAGAATATGAATATATTTTGCCACAGAATTAATGTAATTGATTCTGGACTGCTTCTGCAGACCCACTGAATGTGTTACATAATAAAGAGTATATGTTCATATTACCTTTCAAAAATAGGAAAAATTGTGAATATCAAACATATCTGTCCCCAAAGATTTCAGAAAAAGGACATTGGACTTACATTTCCAGCCTTTTAACAAGGATGCAAAGAGAAATGATGATCCAAATTTAATCCACATAATTTCCAAAGCATAATTTTCAGGTCTTAGTTTTTAAAATTATTATTCTAATATTTAAAAAAATTCATTGTTCTTTTTAGCCTGGAAATGGGCAATCCTTTGAAATGTTTGATTTTATATAACCACTAGGTGGCATCTTTGTAAAAATAAAAGCACATTAAAAGAAATGCTTATTATACAAATAAATGCTGAGACGATTAAAGGTAGATGTTTCATGAGAAAGTATTTGGGACAATAAATCCTGTGAAAATGAATATATTTTTGTGAAAGGAAATTGAAAATTATATTGTAAAATTACTTTTGAAATTGACACTTTTTCCTATTAGTTGTTTTCATTCAGTTTGTATTTACATTTATTTTAAATAACCAAGCAACTATATATTTGTGTGTGTGTGCGTGTGTGTGTGTGTGTGTGTGTGTGTGTGTGTGTGTGTGATTTTGACATGCTAATAACCTTTCCAAGCTGCACAGACTATCCAGGACGCCTATTAAGTTAGGCTCCTATGACAAGACTGAGTTGTATAAAGTCATCCTCACAGCAAACTATAAGTAAAATATGATCAATTAGGGATATGCAGTCACTCTGAACACTGTGACATGCTTGGAGTTCTCTATCACCTGTTTTTCTTCCCTCCATCTCCTGTCTCCTAAACCTACTGTTTTCATAGTGTCTCTAACCGGGAGGACAGTGAATGACAAATTTTGAAGAGGAAACCTAGAGAAGTGGCTGTTTAAAACAGTAAATTTTTTTTGTTAATTAAACTTTTAGATTCAAGGGGTACATGTGCAGGCTTTACATGGATATACTGCGTTATGCTGGGGTTTGGGCTTCTAGTGAACACATTACCCAAATAGTGAACATAGTATTCAATATTAATTTTACACTCCTTGCCTCCATCCCACCCTCCCTGCTTCTGGTGTCCCTAGTGTCTATTGCTTCCATCTTTTATGGCCACACATACTCATTTTTTAGCTCCCACTTTAATGTGAGAACCTGTGGTATTTGATTTACTGTTTCTGTGTTAAAGACCAATGGAATTCTTATTAGTGTTGGAATTTAAGATACATTATGATTTTGAAGATGAGAGTGGGTGAGGAAAAAAGTTACTTTCACATCTCCACACCTGGTCTGCACATGGAAGACTAAACTTCGTGGTTACCTGTATGCCCCTTTTCTTCCTTTGCTCTTCATGTATATGGGAAAGTGACTAAAATGCATTTGCTTTTGCTTCAAACCATTACTGAAACGAAGCCAATTTTACTGAGAACATAATACAAGTTCATATTATTCTAGTAAAAATTAAATTTTTAAATGAAAAAAGACTGTAGAAATGACGTTGGATATTAGGAAGTTATTGGGGAGATGAGTAAAATTTTAGTAGAATGGTCTAAATAAATGAAGACACTGAAAGGGAGGTCCAAACTTTGCCTGTACAATGACCACTTGTATACCTAATCCTGAACTGTATCCCACATCTTTAAAAAAGAAAAAAAGAAAAATGAAGACACTGAACATTATGAATAAGGGCATGGATCTGTACTATGGATAAAACACTTTAATTTTATTAATCTTACATCTTTTTTAAATATTAAAGGGTGTTGAACATAGTAGCATGGAATAATGTTCTAAAATCTAAGCTCTGGAATCAGATTGCTTGGGTTTAATCTTGGTTCCCTCACTAAACCTGTGTGCCTTAGTTTCCTCATTAGTAAAATGGTGCTAATAGCAGTTCCTCCTTAATAAAAGTATTGTGTGGATTAAATTAGAAATATATGTAAGGTGCTTAGTGATATATACTTAATACTTAATAAAGGCTGATATTATGCAACAGGAACACATTTGACCTTTCCCTCAAAACTGTCTTCTGAATCTCTAAAAACTTTCTTAAAGAATTTATTGATAGAAAAAAACTTTGTAATTCAGTGATTAACAAAAGCTTTGCTTCTCCTGACTTATAAGAGAAATTTTTTAATAGCTACTTCCTCCTTTTCTCTTTGGCTGCCAGGAAGCTAAGAGCCAAGTTGTAAATTTAACAAAAGCAAGGAGGCAAGTACAGCAAGTACTGTTGTACATCTGTGTTCTCCTTTGACAATTTCTTGTCTCTGAATTCATATTTATGTTTTCTGTGATTCTTATTTTTTTATATCTGTAAGCTTACTGTGTTTGGGGGTCAGTGTGCCTTTTCACACGTGTAAATCGATTGTTGGAAAGAGGTTCCCGTCCGATTCAATTCCGGATCCAGTTAACCAGCAGGTAACAGTCCTGGCCTCTAGCTCCTCCCCTTTTCCCCTGCCGCGTTCCTCTGTCACCCCCTTGCCTCTGGCTCCACCCCTCTTGCCTGTCTCTGGCTTCGCCCTTCCCTCCTGCCGCGTTTCTCCTCCCTGCCCCCTCGCCTCTGGCTCCACCCCTCACCACTGGCTCCTCCTAGCCTCTGGCTCCTCCTCCTTGCCCCTCCTTCTTGCCTGCCTCTGGCTCCGCCCTTCCCCGCTGTCGCGTTCCTCCTCTCCGCCCCTTGCCTCTGCCTCCTTCCCCTCATCTCTGGCTCTTGCCCTTTCCTCCGGCCGTTATTCGTTCTCTCCGTGCCCTCGCCTTTGGCTCTTCCCTTTCCCGGCTGCCGCGTTCCTCCTTCTCGCCCCCCGGCCTCTGGCTTCTCCCCCTCGGCTCCGGCTCCTCCCTCGGACCTCCAGCTCCTCCCCCTAATCTCTAGCTCCTCCCCCTGACCTCCGGCCCCGCCCATTCTCCCCAACACTTTCCTTTGCGGCGCGGGCACCGCCTCTTCTCGCGGGGGCGGTGCCTTGGTGGGAGGAGGTGGTACCCGGGCCGTTGCTAGGATACAGATGGCAACGAAGAGTGCGGGGAGCCGGGAGGCTGCTTCCAGGAGCCTGAGAAACCGCTTCGACGCGAGTAGCTGCATTTCTTAGACAGGTAGGAGGGCAAGTTCTGAATGCCTTCCCCAGGCCCACCGCGTAGACCCGGCCAGGTGACTCCACTGCGCTGGACTCGGGGAAGTACGTGCCAGGCATGATCCCGCTTGGGCTCCCGGGGCTGCCTGGCCGGTCCTTAAACACCGTGCAAAGCATCCCGTCTCTCTTGGCTCCTTGTGTGGCTCCGCTTCTCTGACGTGGGATTCGGAAGCAGCAGCTCGTCACGGTAGTGATGTAGATGCAGGACGTGTGTGTAGCTCAGGACGTAGATGCAGGACGTGTGTGTAGCTGGCGTTAGACAGCGCTAGCCTTCCGTTTGAGGCGGCGGTGTTGAGGACGTCGAGGGCTTTTAGATTTTCCTCGCCGGTCACGCTCACTCCTTTCCCTCCACCCATTGTCTTTGCCTCTTAACAAACTTTAAAAATCAACAAACTTATCTACTTGGCAGAAGGCAAGACTGGATCCCTGCCCTTACTGCTTGCTTACACTAACATTCTAGATGTACCAAGCTTTGAATAGTAAGAAACGAAATGTATTATAGGTTAAAAGGGGGACTTTTTTTGTATGCAGATATAATGACTGCCCTTTTATTTTTAAATAGTGAGATTAAAACTTTTACGTTTGAAAATATCTAGAAAATATTCAACAGGTATTTTTTTTCTTCACCCGTCTAAAATAAGGAGTTAAGTCTATTGATTCCTAATACCTCTCCACATGTATATTAACATGCTTTACTAATACATAAAAATGATAAAAAGTTAAAATAGTAAAAAGAAGAGTAAAAATCTGCCTTCTCCCCATCCCCACCTCCCAGAGGTTCTGTGTATATGCAAATACGTCCCTGTACCCGAAACATTTGTGCATACCATTCTGTGCTTTGCTTTTACAGTTAACAGTGTATCTTGGAATCGTTAAATATCTGTCTCATTTGTGTAAGTATGGATTAATTTGCATATTTACATTTCATTGTGAAAGCTGTTTCTAAGAATAACAGGAAATTTGGAAACTCTCACAAGAAGTCTAATAAATTTCACTACCTAACAACCTAAAACTATTATGTAGTAAAAAAAACACAAACATCAAACATATAATGGGAAATATAAGTGCAGCACACACCAAAGGGATATTTAAGAATTAAGACTCATAGAACAATATAAGGCTGTAAAACAGCAACCAAGGGGTTGTTATTGGGACTGTAATATGATGCCACTTTTTAGAAAGCAATTTGATAAAATCTAACAGACTTAAGATATGCATGCCCTTGACTTATCCATTCTAATTTTGGGAACTTGTTTTGTGGTCTACTTATACATGTATACAAAGACTGATGTGCACGATGTTTGTTGAAGCATAGTTTTTAATAGTAAACTAGAGATAGCTTAAACATCCATCAATAGGGCAACAGTTGACCATAATGTGGTTTAGCCTTGCAGTGAAATTACTATGAAATTGTTGAAAAGAATAAGGCAGAATCATGTTTTATGCAGGTATGAATGTAAGTATATGTTTTAATAATAAGCTGTAAAATAGTATTAAAGTTTAAAAATAACATGTAATTTATTAAATCTATATTGATATGATCACATGCAAATTTAAATATGATAATACATGATTGTAGCTTTATGGACAATTTCTAGAAAGATAACCTGTTAACACTGCCTAACATTGAGAGATAAAATTAAGATATCAAGCCAATAAAGTAGTATTTTTACTTTTTATTTTATCCCCTTTTTCCTGTTAGATTTATTTTTTCTTGTAAACATATATTGTTGTCTTCAAAAACAACAGAATCGCCGGGCTCGTTGGCTCAGCCTGTAATCCCGCGCTTTTGGGAGGCTGAGGTGAGTGGATTGCCTGAGCCCGTGGGTTCGAGACCCGCCTGGGCAGCGAGACCTCATCTCTACAATAAATCAAAAAATCAGCCGGGCGTGGTAGTGCATGCCTGTAATTCCGGCTACTTGGAAGGCTGAGGCAGAAGGATTGCCAGAGCCCAGCAGGTCGAGGCTGTGGTGGCCGGGAGCGGCCACTGCACTCCAGTCTGGGCGACAGAGTGAGACTCCAACTCAAAAAACAAAACAAAACAAAACAAAAAAACAGAATCAAAATAAAAATAAGGAAAAAAGCACTTTTAAAGTCTTTCAAACTGTAGTTTTCCAATCTGGGCTAAAATTTTACAACATTTTATTTCACATTGTAAATATGTGTTATTTGTCATTTACATTTAATATCTGTTGCAACGAGTGTTTATGCATGTTTATGTATAAGTAGAGCATGTTAATATACATGTAAGGAGGTCTTAGGAACCAATATAATTAGCTCCTTATTTTAGCTGGGTGAAGGAAAAAAATCTGTTGAATATTTTCTACTCAATTTTAAATCATATTTCTCACTTAAAAATAAAAGACAGTCTCTGATAATGTGTCTGCTGGTAAAACTATCCTTTAAATTCTGGATCTGACTACTACTAACCTAATAATGAAGCATTTCTGGATCTTAGCTTTCTAATCTGTAGGAAGATCAGCAGTTTCTAGACTTTTTCTTAATTGCCAGACCCCCTTTTGTATCCCTTCAACCCTCCATGGACTTCCATCCTGAGATCCAGCATAGTGTAGTGGCTAAGAACATGACTTCTGAATCCTGAACGCCTGGTTTTGGATCTCAGACCTCCTGCTTACTAGCCCCGTGACCTCGAACACATTATTCAACTTCTCTGTGCTAGTTTATCTGTGAAATGAGCATAATAATATCATCTTTGAGGATTATGTAATTGAGTATATGTATTTACTAATATACTTTATTTTGAATGTATTTTTTTCTACTGTGTAAAATGAGTAATTATGTAATACCTCTGAGACATTATTAATGTGTAACTAATATCTTTTGGACATTTTAGAAATAGTTCATTTGTCATTAGCTAACATTTATTAGGTGCTTACTGTGTACCAGGCACTGTTTGCTAAGCACTTTATGTATATTATTTTATTTAATGCTTACAAGAACTTTTGATGTAAAAATTAATAACATCCCATTTCACAAGTAAGGAAAATGAGATTTAAGGTGGTTAAGAAACTTCCAGCCGGGCTCGGTGGCTCAGCCTGTAATCCCGCGCCTTTGGGAGGCTGAGGTGAGTGAATTGCCTGAGCCCGCGGGTTCGAGACCCGCCTGGGCAGCGAGACCTCATCTCTACAATAAATCAAAAAATCAGCTGGGCGTGGTAGCGCATTCCTGTAATTCCGGCTACTCAGAAGGCTGAGGCGGAAGGATCGCTGGAGCCCAGCGGGCGAGGCTGTGGTGGCCGGGAGCGGCCACTGCACTCCAGTCTGGGCGACAGAGTGAGACTCCAACTCAAAAAAAAAAAAAAAAAAAAAAAAAAAAAAGAAACCTCTATGTCTTATAGCCACACATCTAGTAAGTATCCAGAACCGTGAGGGGCCTGGTATTTTACCTTACTTGCAAGCAAACTGTTTTGAGGGTGCTGTGTCGGAGACAGTATCCATTGCAAAAGAAGCAGCCAGTGCTTCAAGTTTATGCCAGTTTCCCATGTTACTCAAGTCTACAGGTGCAGCACGAGTGTCTACACGAGTGCCTGCACGCGGGGATTTTACTGCTTTTATAATGCACCAAAGAAAGCCTGTTCTTTGGGGGAAAAGATGTTATCTCAACCATTGTGGCTTCTAGAAGAAATGCCCATGGTAAACAGCGGTCATGACCTTGCATTTATATTATCCCAGCAAGAACATGTTGGAATGCTTGGGGCCTATGGGAGATTGCTTCTGTCAACAGGAAGTTGCTCAGTCAGAATTCAAAGCTAAGCAGCCTGGCTTCAGAGTTGACCCTCCTGAAATCCACCTTGGGGAAATCAAATTTGAGAATCTCTGTACCACACAGCAGTGAGGTCCTTTCTGGTCTATAATATGCATGAATTTATGATTTAGAAACCTTGAAATTTCTTATTTTTAAGTTGAATGGATGCTTATTACTGCTAGTTATCATAAACATAATTGCTAAACCACCCTCTTTAAAATCAACTATCAGCCTGAAAGCGTATGTAATTATTTACGTCACTTTTCATATCATTAACTAAGGACCGGCCATGAATTTTAGACACTACCATACATAAAAACTGAGGTTACAGAGAAGTGTGATCAGTACTATCTTGTTTATGAGGAGATCTGTGCTTGGAGGAGAGCAATCTGGGACATTTAACATACTAAACTAGTAAACGAGATGAGTATCAGCATTAGAAACCACAGCAACTAGGAAATGGAGGCAGCTGCATTCACAAGGAAGGTGGAGAGGTGTGGATTTGTTAAAGGAACCACCTTATGAAATGTGGCTTCTATTTCTTGACTGCACTGATTTCATATGTCTCATGGCTTTAAATACCATCAATAGACTTCTGACTCCAATTTCTGTTTCCAGGACAACTTCTCAGAACACCAAACTGCGAACCTAGTAGCTGATGGGTATTACTGAAGAGATTTTTATTTGTTTAGTTCACTTCTAAATCTCTAGACACAACTAGAAGAGAGTTTGGTAGTGAGTAGATGTCCAATAAAAATTTGTTGAAAGAGCGAATGAATTCATTTTCTAAAGTTTTTGCTGATATATAATTACTGTATATTTTTATGGGGTGCTTGTGATACTTGATTCATGCGTACAATGTATAATAAGCAAATCAAGGTAATTAGGATATCCATCACCTCAAGCATTTATCATTTCTTTTTCTGGGAACATTCTAAATAATCTCTTCTAGCTATTTTGAAATATACAATAAATTATTGTTAACTATAGTCACCCTACCATGCTATCAACACTAGAACTTATTTCCTCTCTCTAAGTGTATTTTTGAACCCATAATTCAGTCTCACTTCATCCCTTCTCCCTGCTACCCTTCTTGGCGTATACCATTATTCTACTCTCTACCTCCATGAGATTAACTTTTTTAGCTTCCACATATGAGTGAGAACATGTGATATTTGTCTTTCTGTGCCTGACTTATTTCACTTAATCTCCCTCAGTTCCATCCATGCTGCTGCAAATGACAGTTTTATTCTTTTTTATGGCTGAATAATATTTGTATATAATACCACATTTTCTTTATCTGTTCATTCAGTAATGGACACTTAGGTTGACTGGCAATTGTGAATAGTGATGCAGTAAACATAAGAGTGCCGATACCTTTTAGGTATTCTTTCTTTGGATATATACCTAGCAGTGAAATTACTGGATCATATGGTAGTTCCGGTTTTAGTTTTTTTGAGGAAACTCCATACTGTTTTCCACAGTGGTTGTACTAGCTTACATTTCTACCAACAGTGAACTAGCATTTCCCCTTTCTCTGCATCCTTACCAGAATCTATTATTTTCTGTCTTTTTGATAATAACCATTTTAACTAGGGTGAGGTGATATCATCTTGTGGTTTTGATTTGCATTTCTCTGACGATTAGTGATCTTGAGCATTTTTTCATATACCTGTTGGCCAGTTATGTTCTTCTTTTGAGAAACGTCTGTTCAGATCACTTGGCCATTTTAAAATCAGATTATTTGCTTTTTTTAAATTGAGCTGTTAGAATTTCTTGTATTTTCTGGTTATTAATCTTTTGTCAGATGGATAATTGGGAAATATTTTCTCCCATTTTGTGGGTTGTCTCTTGACTCTGTTGATTGTTTCCTTTGCAGAAGCTTTTTACCTTGCTGTAATCTCATTTGTCTTTTTTTGTTGTTTTTGCCTGTGCTTTTGAGGTCTTACTGAAAAAGCTTTACCCAAACCACTATCCTGAAGTGTTTCCCCAGTGTTTTCTTCTAGTAGTTTTAATTTCATAGTTTTTGGTCTTATATATAAATCTTTAACCCTTATTTTTTTTTTCTCTGAGTTGGAGTCTCACTCTGTCGTCCAGGCTGGAGTGCAGTGGCACACTCACTGCCCCCACAGCCCCAACCTGCTGGGCTCAGGCGATCCTTCCCCCTCAGCCTTGCAAGTGACTGGAACTACAGGCATATGCCACCATACTTGGCTATTTAATCCATTTTGATTTGATCTTTGTATATGGCAAGAGGTAGTGATGTAGTTTCATTCCTCTGCATATGGATATCCAGTTTTTCCAACACCATTTATTGAAGAGATTTCCTTTCCCCAATATATGTTCTTGGTGTCCTTGTTGAAAAGGAGCTGGCTGTAAATGTGTGAATTTATTTCTGGGTCCCTATTCTGTTACATTGGTCTATATGTCTGTTTTTATACCAGTACTATTGTTTTGGTTACTATAGCTTTGTAGTATATCCAGGGCTGGCATTTTATTTATTTTATTTATTTTTTAGATGACTATAGCATGAATGGAGAAAGCGGTGGACCATCACATTCCATTTTTTTATTGTTGAGTATTTAACAGTGGAAGTTTGCATCAATGAAAAGGACCCATATAAAATGACAAAATTTTGTCATTGTGTTTCAAATATTTATATTTTATTTCTTTTTTCTTAATGATGCTTAATGGCTACAATAATAGGTACCTCCCTTTTGTCCCAAACTTTAATGAGAAAACTTCTAGCATTTATCTAAGTATGATGTTGCAAGAATATGCCCTTTATCAGAAAAAGGAAGTTTGATTTTATTTTTAGCTCATCATTGAAAAAAATCAGGAATATGTATTGATTTTTTTAATATGTGTTATCCAATTTTCCCAGTTTTGTTCAGTTTATGTAGTGAATTATGTTAATGGTTTTAAAATGTTGATCCTTGCATCCTGTACTTATTCATTCATATATTAAAGACAAGATTTTTTTGGCACATACCAATTGTCAGGCCTATTTCTGGGTGTGGAGGAGCAGCACTGATAAGGCAGAAAAGACTCTTCCTTCTATGAAAGGATTATTTTAGTAGGAGTTGCCAAATAGTAAATAAGTGAATAAATAACCTATGGTTTTCAACAGTGATTATATCTATGAAGAAAATAAAATAGGAAGTGATTGGGTGTGACTAGGGAGGCCTTCCTGGAGAAGTTGCATTTGAACTGAGATACAGAAGATTAGGAGTTTTTCATAAAGATCTGTAGTAATGCATTCTTGACAGAGGAAACAGAAAATGCAAAAGCCTCAAGGTGAATATCAACCCTAGATACAGAAGAAGGGAGGTTGGGGAACTTGTGGAAGTGAGGAGATTCAGGGGGTTACACAATGAGGTGGGCAATGGCTAGATCATTTAGGACCTTGAAGGTCATGGTGAGTAGTTTGGATTTTATTCTAGAAAACATTTTATTTTAGAGATATTTAAATATGAGAGGAACTATGATGTACCCCAATAAACTATTTCTCTGGCTGTTGTGAGAATAAAGAATGTTTATTTAGGGTGGAAGTTTCAAGAATAAAATTAAGATGACCAGCTAAGAGGCTATTGCAGTAGTACTGTCAAAATATGACAGAGTGATGGACAAAAGTAGACTGAGACAAAGTTTTCAAGTCAGTATTGACAGGGATTATTGAATGACTGGACTATGGGTGAGAGAAAGAAAAGGATTAAGGATGACTTCAAAAGTAAACCTTACTTGGTTGTGTTATATTATTGTTTAATTATGCTGTTAGATATCATTTACTCATGTTACAGTTCTGAAATTTATTATTTTAGGCCTATTAGGCTCTACCTTTCTACCTTGGTGGGTATTCAAGCTAGTTTAATCTTTTACCACCTTGGTCGGATATAGGCATGGCTTCTGCTTTAGGTGTTTACTCTGGGAGTGCTTTTAAATGGTGTGGACCGTTAAACGGGGCCTTATGCAGATTGAGCAGTATCAGATGGAACCTGCAAAGTTTCAGAGCATAGATGAGCAAGCATTGTACCTGCGGCTGTGTGAGAGACACATAATTGCTGTTGTAATGTGGCCATCCTTACTGGGTAGCTGTGAGAATAATCATAAGATGCTGACCTTCAGAGGTTTTTTTGGTGCTGGTTAATGTGTGGTTCCTATTCCTCAAAGAAGCCAATTTGGTTCTCTTGTATTTCCACTTAAGGCACTGGCAACCTTGTTCTGGACTGTCTTTTCAAGAATATTTGTAGAGTGAACAGCCTTGGAAGATAGTGATAGTGTCTCTTTCTAAAGCAGAGGTCAGATTTATCTGTCTACTATGATAATATATTCCTCTGGGGCAAAGGTTGGGCAGATTTGCTTGCAGTCCCTTATAAAGGATTGCGGTTTCTAAATTTGGGGTTCCTCAGCTATGACACAACCCACTATATGTGTAGCATCTAATTGGGCTATTATACACTCTTTCTCTGGGACTTGGGTGCACGGGTATTCTTCATGAATATGAAGCTCATGCTATCTGCTGTGCCATGAATTATAAAGTCCTTTGTCTCTGACCCAGGAGTCTAATGTGTTCTGATAGCATCCATGGAATTATGGCAGGCTGACTTGTAAGCTTGCAGGTAGGATTAAATCTTAGACCTGTCACAATTCTTGACAATTCCTATTCAGGCTTTAGCACTTTTGATCACCTACTCTCCCATACACTTTGTGTCTCCCCTAGTATACTAGCCCATGATGTCTCAGTATTTAATTTTTTTTTTTTTGAGTTGGAGTCTCACTCTGTCACCCAGACTGGAGTGCAGTGGCCGCTCCTGGCCACCGCAACCTTGAACTGCTGGGCTCCGGCGATCCTTCCACCTCAGCCTTCCGAGTAGCCGGAATTACAGGCACGCGCTACCATGCCCGGTTGATTTTTGATTTATTGTAGAGATGAGGTCTCGCCAAGTTGCCCAGGCAGATCTCGAACCTGCAGACTCAGGCAATCCACTCACCTCGGCCTCCCAAAGGGTTGGGATTATAGGCTGAGCCACCACAGAGCCAGGCAATATTTAATTTTTTTAAAGAGGTAATACATTCACATTGTTTAAAAATCAAAATGATACTAAAAAGAATATATTAAGAAGTCTGGAGCCCGCTGTTGTTCTGGTCACTTTACTTCCCACTCACCTTGCCCCCACCAGATTACTAGTTTTCTTAGTTTCTTTCATACTTTTCTGAGTGTTTCTTTATCTAGACTGAATCAAATACAAATATATATTCTTATTCTACTTACTTTCCTTTTTCATTTAATATATCCTGGAGTGTGATTCATATTAGTTTATAGGGTGCTTCATCCTCCTCTTTCTTCTTTTTAATTTAGCTTTTCTTTTTTTTTTTCTTTACTGTTGAGCACAAAATCAGAAAACCACATAAAACAGATAAACAGGTTAATTATGATAAGGTAAACAACATTTTCAAAAGCATTTTCACCCCTCAAAATAGATATGCTATATGATTTTTGTGCATTTCTGTATGTGTGTATATGTGTGTGTGACTTATGACATTATTTTTATCTAGCCAATGTATATTTATATTTAACCACATATTTTCATTTTCCTTGCTATTTATTATTTCCTTCATCTCTGACCTTACATTTGGGATCAGTTTTATTTCTTCTGCCTGAAACCAATTTTTTTTTTTTTTTTTGGAGTGGGAGTCTCACTCTGTCGCCCAGACTGGAGTGCAGTGGCTGCTCCCGGCCACCGCAGCCTCGACCTGCTGGGCTCCAGTGATCCTTCTGCCTCAGCCTTCCAAGTAGCCGGAATTACAGGCGCGTGCTACCACGCCCGGCTAATTTTTTGATTTATTGTTAAGATGAGGTCTTGCCTGCCCAGGCGGGCCTCGAACCTGCGGGCTCAGGCAATCCACTCACCTCAGCCTCCCAAAGGCGCGGGATTACAGGCTGAGCCACCAAGCCCGGCTGAAACCAATTTTTTAAAATTATTATTATTGAAATTCCTTTAGTATTAATCTTAATAGCACACTTTAAAAAATATTTTACTGAAAAGAACATTGCTTTTATTCTTTGTTTCCTTTTTCTACTAAGGCATAGCTTAGACACAATAAAATTTACCCTTTTAAAGTATGGAGTGCTATGTACTTTAATAAACATAGACAGTTTGTGTAACCACTACCATGATTAAGATTTTGGATAGTTCCATCACACGAAAAATTCCCTGTATCCTTCTATGATCAACTCCTGTAGTTCCCCTTACTTTGATCTGTTTTCTAGACCTAATTTGTCATATAAATTGAATCATAGAGTATGCAGCCTTAGAGTTGGCTTCCCCACTTAGCATAATTCCTTTGAGATTCATCCATGTTGTTGAGTATATCAGTGGTTTGTTCCTTCTTATTGATGTATATGTAGTATGCCATTTTATGAATGCATTATAATATGTGTATTTATTTCCCAGCTAAGGAACATTTGTGTTGTTTCTAGTCTTTGGCAATTAAGAATAAGGTCTCTTTAAATATTTGTGTACAGGTTTTGTATACATGTAGTCTTTAATTCCACTCGGGTAGAGGACAAAGATTGCTGGGCTATGGAATAAGTGCATATTTAACTTTATAAGAACATGCAAAAACAATGATCTCAAGTTTCATGCCAATTTTAATTTATACCATTAAAGTATGAGAGCTCCACTTGTCTTTATACTCACTCACTAACACTTAGTGTTGAATTAAAAAATATTATTTAAAACCATGCTAATAGGTGTGTAGGACTATTTCATTGTGATTTGAAGTTGCAGTTCTCTGATGACTGATACTGAGCATCTTTTTATGTTTGTTCTTGGGGCTGAAACTAGGGTGAAGCAGTTGAGGCAACTAGGTCCAAAATGTTAGGAGGCATTTATTTTCAAGCCAAGTGCAAGTGTGGAGCAGCACAGGTGTCTCAATCTAGTCCTGGCCCTGCTTATTTGCCTTCTCTATATATTCTTTGGTGAAGTGTCTGTTTAAATGTTTTACCCTCTTCTTACTTTTTAAAAATTATTTTCTATATAGTTTGGATATAAGTCCTTTATCAGATATGCATTTTGCAAAAATTATGTCCTAGTCTGTGGTTTGTCTTCTTCCAGATGTGCTTTCTGAAGAGCAGAAATTCTTGATTTTGTTCTATTACTGTTTTGAAAGATGCCAACTTGGCTAATTTGAGGAGAGATTCCCCCCCCCATTACCTCAGACTTTACAAAAAGGGCAGATGAATACATTACAATGTATATAGCTATAGATTATTTTTATTTATTCTGTTAGATATATGTTTATATTGTGCTTCCTGGATATGGGGATTCATTTTTTAAGTCAGACTTGAAAAATTTTCAGCTATTACCTTTTTATGAAAAGGGCTTTACAGGCCTATTTTTTTAAGGCTGCACAGACCATATGTAGTCTCTGTTGCATAGTCTTTGCTAGTTTTTGCTTTTACAACACAAAACCATTCTTAGTTTGCAATAAACTATATGCTTAGCAAAAAATATGTCAAACTTTCTTTCTTGCTTCTCCATGACTTTTCTCTCTTGTACTTTTTGTATTCTTATCTCTTTGTGGCATTCTATATAAAATCATTTTATTTATCTTCCAGCTTACTAATTCTCTCTTCAACTCTCTTTAATCCTATATAGCTTATTTATTGAGTTCAAAAGTTTTATATATATATATGTGTGTATATATATATATATATATATATATATATATATATAATTTTATTTTTTATTTTTTTAAGTTGTAGTCTCACTCTGTTGCCCAGACTGGAGTGCAGTGGCCGCTCCCGGCTACCTCAGCCTCGACCTGCTGGGCTCTGGCGATCCTTCCGCCTCAGCCTTCCAAGTACCCGGAATTACTGGCATGCGCTACCACGCCCAGCTGATTTTTTGATTTATTGTAGAGATGAGGTCTTGCTGCCCAGGCGGGTCTCAAACCCGCGGGCTCAGGCAATCCACTCACCTCAGCCTCCCAAAGGCATGGGATTACAGGCTGAGCCACTGAGCCCGGCTAAAAGTTGTATATTTATGTTTTAAATATTTCCATTTCAAAAAAATTGCCATCTAGTAGCCAGAGAAGTCCACTGACTATGGATGATATATAAATATTTTTTATTTACAAAGATTTGGGCTCAAAGTAGAAGCCCCAGATAAAGCTTTCCCACCTTATTGTTCCAAGGTTTAATAATCTGGTCTCAGGACTACCTTCCCTCTCCTCTCTTCCTGGCTGCTAGCTTCTGTAGAAGGCTCCCTGCTATATTGTCTCCTCACTGCTTTGATCTAACTCTGCTTCTGTACCATGGCTCTGGAATGCCCTGGACTTTCTGGCCCAAGCTTCTAGATGCTGTCATCTTGTCTTCCAAGCCTAAGCTCCTGATTGCTGTAGCTGTGGCTCTAGTCACCTCCAAGCTCACCCCATATTTATTGTTTGTTTTGGGGGACAGAGGCATTGGAATCCTCTGCTGCAATCAGTAAGACCAAAGCTACTGCAAAGAGTGTTATTCTATTCAGGGTACAGTTGTGTAACTGGCTGGATCCTTAGAGCGTCTAATCATTTGTAATGCCATAGGCATGAATTGGTGTCAGTTTTGTATTCAGAAAAAAATAAAATTCAAAAAGTTCTTTCACAAGGCATTCTTCCTTAAGGAAGAAAGAAATAACAAGATATTTAAAGTACTTTTTCATATATTCTTTGCAGAGTATTGATCTCAAATTTATTGTTTAGAGGTTCTTTATGTTTTTAATTTTGACTCTCTGAGGTTTTTTTTTTCTAAATCACCATTTTTTAACCCAATGCCATTGCTAAGATAATCAACATTTAAAAATAATGAGCCACATTGTAGTATATTATGAATATTGCTGTAAGCCAGGAATGAATTTGATTTTTGGTGTAGAAACTTTATGTAGTAAATGTGTTTATTTTTCTAAATTTAGGAAAATGTCTGGTCAGGAGGAACAGTTTGATGCTCAGAATATAGTTGACTCAACAGAAGAAAGTGATAATGCTTATGACACTCTCAGTATTCCAGCTCCCTCAGAAGAGCCTGAAGAGTCATATGAAACTGAAGAGCATGAATCTGAACTGGAACAGTTCAGTGAGGGCTATGAAATGCATGCTGAGGCGCAGAGTGGCCACAGCCTTGTAAGCCTGGAACCAGATGATGAAGAACAACTCATGGAAGAGGTTGTGCCACCAAGACACGTTTCATATACTCCAAGACATGATCAAGAGCAGTATGCAATGCACAGGTTCAATGATGCCACTCTGGCATATCTAGATAAAATAAAGGCTATAAAGGAGTCTTTGCTGGAATCAACAAAAGATTCTTTAGCAACAGGTACTACCTAGGGAAGACAGGACATTTTAGTTCCTCATTTTGAATAATAGCCGCTTTTCTTGCTGGTGTGTTTGTTTTTGCTTAAAGATTTGTTTTGTATTTAATAGTACTATCCCTTTCCTTTATCTACGAAATTTCCATGGTTATACTGCTTGAATCTCTTAACTATGTGTGAAAGCAACCCTATTCTACAGTTTCTATTATTCCTCAATAAATGTGCATCATTACATTTGAAATTGAAACACATATATGTTCAAATAAAGTAAGTTTTGAAAATATTTAGGCACCTTGGAAAATAGAGAAATTCTTGACTAAAATTGGAATTCTTTTGCATGCCAATTTGAAATTAATTTTTATATGTAGGCAGCAAGAGGTGGGATGGAAGCTTAACTACAGATTTCCTGATTTTGTGCCCAGTGTTCATTCCACATATTGTGTTGCTTTTATATATATCTATAGCTTGCCTAGGGTTAACTTACATTTAGCTTCAGAAAAATCATTGTTGTCTTTCATTGTAGGTCATTTTAAAGATACAAAATAATGTTGATGCCACGTAGCAGTTACTATTACATTCTTGGTAACAAGGCAGAGGGGGAGCAGCAATAAGGTGGTTACACAGAGAACTGTTCTACTTGCATGGTCAATTCGCTGCTCCTTTTCTTCCTTGTCTGTGAGTTTTAGAAAATTTCCACCCACTGGTAGAAAACATGAGCCATGATTTAATAACAAAAATAACAGAGCTTAGTTAGGTTAGTAAAATGTAGCTTTTGAATCAATCCAGTGGGGCAGTTTACTTTTGTGTGGTATATCCCCATAAGTAAAGAATGAAAAGGAGGAAGTAGAGAAAACTAATTAAGGAAAAAAACAAACAAACAAAAAAAGACAAAACAAAATATACAAACGAACAAAACACACACACACACACACACACACACACACACACACACAAGAAAACTAAGCTCAATTATATCCAACTTAAGCAAATACCTCTTAATTTTAGTATTCAGTGTAAATTTGGGTTTCATTTTTGGATATTTCTGTCATTCCATGGTATTGTAGCTTATAGCAAACACATGGTGATTTTTTTTTTTTAAAGTCTTGGTCCTGTACTTCTGAGCTTCACAAATCCCTTAACAACTTCCCCTTCCCAAAACTTAAGAAGTCACTACTATGCAAGTTTTAAAATATATGGCTTTATGTACTCATAGAATGATTAAAATATCCCTCCAGTCATTTAACATCTTTGAATGTGTTCACTTGATTGATAGAGAACTGTGAAAACAAGTTTTAACATGCTCAAAGAACATTAGCATCACCAATGCCTGGTTAAATTGTGTCATGTTATTAATAAATGCCTTATTTAGCTTTATGAAAACTATGTCAGGCATCTAGAAATATACAAAACTTTTTTGGCCCACAGTGTATATTCTCTTACTACATCTTCTCCATTAAAACTTAAAGTCTATAGATATAAAACAAAAAAGTTACACCATGTTAACTAGCTTTTACATACTATATTTCCTTTCTATAATTCATAAATAGATAATCATTTTACAATAACAGTCTTTATTTTTTAACATGTATGAATATTAATTTTTTATTTTGTAGAGAGGATTGAGTTATATAATATCCATTCTTGTGAAAAGTAGTTATGATGTATTTCTAAGTTCTGGGACACCCTCACTGTCTCAAGGTCTCCCGTTCCTAAATTCACTATACAAAATTGTGTGATTTTCTGAGATGTTTCCTATACTTATATCTGAATAATAAAAACCATATGTTGAACATTGATGCTAATTCTTGAGAATATGAATTAACTTTCAAAGCAAAATGTTGCACTGAGTATTGGTCACTTCTCTTTATAGAAAATTTAAAGTAACTCTTACCATTGGCTGGGGTGCAGCGGAGAACATGGCAGAAGCAACTTGCATTCTGTGTGAATTAAACATTATTACATAATTCTGTATCTGGTTGTTGACTGTAGTTTGCTGACCCTTGCTATATTTGATTATGATTCTTTTATCCTTTTATCTGCAGTTAAAGTTGTACTTATTCCAGTGGGCCAGGAAATTATAATGCCTTTTAATACTGATACTATTTTTAAATACCTCAAGGATCATTTTTCACGCTTATTAAGTGTCCCACCTTCTGAACTGCAGCTAAGATATTCAGGTAAGTTTGAAGGCTAAGAAAACTTTCAAGACTTCTCTAGTTTTAAAATGTAAACAATCAAGATATTTGATTATTTAAACTGAATATCTCGGTATTTACTATTTGAATATTGTATTGTGATCATACATTAATTCATTTAGCACATTTTTATTGAGGACATACTTTGTTCTAGATATTTTACTAAGAAATGAAGATACAAAGAAACATGGTAAAGGATTGCTGTTCTCAAGTTGTTTACAGACTAGTAAGAAAGATACATGCAATAGTTACCACAGAATGCTTTAATGTAAATAGGCACAAAAAACGATGGGAACAGGGAGGAAGGAACCTGGGTGATACTAGAAAGTTTTATTCAATAAATGTGATAATACTTGGGCCAAGTCCCCAAGATGTAAGAAAATGTGTAACTTTTGGGAAATGATAGGAAGTGTTAAGTGGCTGGAAGTATTAATAGATGATATGTGGAGAATGGGAGGAGGTGAGATTAAAATAATATTTGAGAAAGGGGAACGTGTGGAAAAAGAGGAGGGCTGAACATGGCTTATGAGTGATCTGTATCTTGAGATCAGTTCACAATCCCATGATGGTAGGTTTAGTTTTATTTTGTGGCTGATATTGAGCGGCCCACTGAAGTGATGTTAGCCTTTTGTCATGAGAGGACACAGTCTTCATTAACTGCGTTAGTTTACCAGACAGACATAGCTAAATATATGTTTCTATAGAGTATGTCCGAACAGATCCTAAAATTTTAGTTTAAAAGTTTTGGTATTGACATGTAAAAATGCCACCAAAAGTTTCTGGAGAAAAACAATCAATTTCAAAATTATTTTTTAAAAAATCTATTATAGTTAATGTACTCCAAAAGTAAGATTTCATGTGTTCAAATAACTGATTATTAAAGCATGATTAGGTAAACGAAGCTAAAATTTGAAATGATTATTAGTAATGTTAATGATAATGATGACGATGATGATGTTGATGGTGGTGGTTAGTTGACTGACTAGTGTTTACCTTCATTATTATTTAATCCATGCAACAATCCTATGAGGTGGTATTTTTGCTATTAACTCTTTTTTTGAGAAAAAGAAACTGAAGCTCAAGGAACTTGTGCAAAGTCACACAGCTGATAAGTGGCAGAGTCTGCACTTTAATGTCGGTATTCCTTCAAAGAGGGAATTTGAAACTGTTGGGCATTCACTGTAAGGTAAAGTTCAAAACTGCAGAGTAGGGAGCGTTTTGAGACAGCCTGTAGCAGTGACTATAGGCACTTAAGGATCTCTGTTTTTTGTACTTCACGACCTTCCCTCTTTATGTGTGAGTACCTGGCATCACCACTGGGTAATAGCCTTATGTCAGCAGCAATTACAGAAGAGCTTGACTCTGACAGTCTCCTCTACGATAGGTGCTTTCTGCTAGTACTAGAACTGGAGCTCTCTTTAGTGGGATTAAACCCACTACAGAAGTAAGTAGAGAAATGAAGGGGCTCTCGGACCCTATATTGCTTTCCTGTGATTGTTGTAACAATCACAAGCTCAGTGGCTTAGAGCAACACATATATTTCTCTTATAGTTCTGGAGGCCAGACACCCTAAATCAGTTTTACCATGATGAAGTCTACTTCCTTGACTTTCCAGCTTCTAGAGTTGCATTCCTTGCATTTGTTGGTTCACTGGTTCCTTCCTCCTTTTTCAAAGTCAGCAGTGTAAGCATCTTCAGATTTCTCTCTGCTTCTGTTATACTGCCTTCTCATCTGTAGCCAAATCTTTCTCTTCCTTCCTAAGGGTAATTGTGGTTACTTTTAGAGCCCAATCAGATAATCCAGGATAATCTCCCCATCTCAAAATTCTTAGTCAGATTTGCAAAGTCACTTTGCTGTGTAAGGTAATATTCATAGCTCCTGGAGATTAGAATGTGGACATATTTTGAGGCCATTATTCAACCTGTCACAAAGCCTGTATGACATTCATGTTAATTTTTAAAATTAAGAATTTAGAGTGTGAAATTGAAACTCAAAGATTTTAGAATGTGCTTTCATGAACATAGTCAAAATAGACTGCTGATGCTTCTCAATTTACAACTGGATTATATCCCAATAATATCATTGTAAGCTGAAAATATTGTAAGTCAAAAATCCATTTAATACACTTAATCTAAGGAATATCATAGCTTAGTTTAGTCCACCTTAAATGTTCTCAGAATACTTACATTAGCCTACAGTTGGGTAAAATCATCTAATAGAAAGCCTATTTTATATCACAGTGTTGGATAGCTCATGAAATTTATTGCATACTGCACTGAAAGTGAAAAACAATTGTTGCATGGATACTCAAGTATGTATGCTACTGAATTCATATCACTGTCACATCATCATAAAGTCTAAAATTTCCTAGTCAGCCCAGTGAAAATTGGGGATTGTTTATAGTTGTGTCTGATACATTTCTAAGAATGAATATAGCTTTTAGTGTGGTCAGATTCCAAATTCTAATTAGGAAGACTGTAAAAAGATTGATACAGAGTTCATCAGTAAAGTTTCTGTGACACAAAATGATAACTTTATTACATTTTTGTAAGACTTAAAATAGAGAAAGAAAATAGGTCAATTTGTTGAATACATGACTAGTGGAGTAGAGGGGAGAAGAAGGTGTAGCAACAGAAACGTAAAAATTAAGTGATGTTTACTTTTTCCAGCACAAAACTGAGGCTTCCCTCCACAGAGGCGTGAATTAATTAGTTTCTGACTTTAAAAAGAGAGAGCGGAAGAGATTCTTTGGAATTCTCTGTATATGCTTTTCTGCACTGAAGGATGGAATGAGTTTTAAAATAATTATTTTCCCCCAATACAGATATGTCCTGTGCTTACATATAATACACATTGTGAATTTTAAAAAAATAGTCAATGTTTAAAATAATAAGATTCTGTACATACGCTAGGATGTTTTTATTTTAAAATGTTTGTAGGGTTTCATAGTTAGTATATTCCCGATGAGTTGAGGGTTGTAGCTTTATTTATTGATTTATTTTTATTTTATATTTTAACAATGTGGGGCACAATTCAGCATTAGGTATACAAACGCTGATTATGCAGTTACCTTTGTTGATGAGGTATGTCCCTCTCCTAGCAGTTTCCCTTAACTGCCAATCCCCACCCCCGGCAGTTTCCCACCATTGCCAATATCTTTCTTATAGTATTATGATAATTGCTCAAGGTCCACTTATGAGTGAGAACATATGGTACTCTGTTCTTTGTTTCTGTGATAGATCACGAGTATGATGGACTCTAAATCTATCCAAGTTGCTGCGAAGTTCATATGTTTGTCCTTCTTTATGGCTGCATAATATTGCGTTCTGTATATGTACCACATTTAAAAAATCTAGTTCAGCTTCGATGCACAGCCTGGTTGGTTCCGTGTTTTTGCTATTGTGAGTAGAGCTGCAGCACACATGCGTATGTTTTTGGTAGAATGATTTGAGTTCCTCTAGGTATATTTTCAGTAGGGGGACTGCTGGGTCATATGGAAGGTCAATTTCTAGTTCTTTCAGAAATCGCCACACAGTCTTCCAAAGAGGTTGCACTAGTTTGTATTCCCACCAGCAGTGTAGAAGTGTTCCTTTTTCTCTTCATCCTTGCCAGCATCTGTTATTGTTTGTTTTAAAAATGATGGCCATTCTTACTGGGGTTAGGTGGTATCTCAATGTGTTTTTGATTTGCATTTCTCTGATGATGAGTGAGGCTGAGCACTTTTTCATGTGTCTGTTGGCTGCCTGTATATTTTCTTCTGAGCAGTGTGATTCATGTCTTTTGCCCACTATTTAAAGGGACTCTTTGTTTTTTTTCCTTTAAGTGCGTTTGAGTTCCTTGTAGATCCTAGATGTTAGGCCTTTGTCAGATATACAGTTGGCAAATATTTTTTCCCATTCTGTGGACTGTCTCCCTGCTCTCTTGATGGTTTCTTTTGCTTTGCAGAAGCTCATTAGTTTGGTGAAGTCCCACTTGTCTATCTTATTTCTTAAGGTATTGGCCTTTCGTGTTCTGAATAGGAATTGGTTGCCAGTTTCAATTTCCATAAGAGTGTCTCCTGCATTTTCTAAGGTTCTTATAGTTTGAGGTTTTACATTTAGGTCTTTGATCCATTTAGAGTTAATTTTTTTATATGGGGATAGGTAGGGTTCCTGTTTCAATCTTCTGCATGTGGTCATCCAGTTTTTCCAGCGCCATTTACTGAATAGGTTCTCCTCTCACCAGTGGTGGTTCCTGGAGGCTTTGTCAAAGATGAGTTGGCTGAGAAATTGAGGTTTTGCTTCTGGAATCTCTATCCTGTCCCATTGGTCTATATGCCTATTCTTGTCCAATACTAGGCTATTTTGATTACTGTAGCTTTATAGTAAAGTCTGAAGTCTGGAAGTGTGATACCTCCTGCTTTATTTCTTTTGCCAAGGATTGTTTTGACTATTCATGGTCATTTATGTTTCAATATGAATTTCTGTATTGTCATTTCCAGGTCGGAGAAGAGATGTTGGTAATTTAATGGGTATTGTGTTGAATCTGTAGACTGCCTTGGGTAGGATGGACATCTTAACAATGTTGATTCTTCCTATCCATGAGCATGGAATGTTTTTCCATTTGTTTGTGTCTTCTTGGATTTCTTTGAGCAGTGTTTTGTCGTTCTCACTGTAAAGGTTTTTCACTTCTCTGGTTAGGAAGATGCCAAGGTATTTCATTTTTGGGTGGCTATTATGAATGGGGTTGTGCTTTTTATTTGGGTCTCTGCCTGCTTGTTGTTGGTGTATAGGAATGAAACTGTCTTTTGCACATTCGTTTTGTACCCTGAGACTTTGCCAAAGTCCTTAATCAGTGCAAGCAGGTTTTTGACAGATTCTCTTGGATTTTCAAGGTATAGGATTATATCATCAGCAAATAGGGATAACTTGACTTCCTCTTTTCCTATTTGGATATCCTTGATTTTCTTCTTATCTAATTGCCCTAGCTAGGACTTCCAATACAATGTTGCACAAGATGGGTGAGAGTGGGCAGCCTTATCTTGTTCCAGTTTTCAGGGGAAATGTTTCCAGTTTCTGCCCATTTAGCAATATGTTAGCTGTAGGTTTATTGTAGCTGACATTTACTATTTTGAAGTATGTTCCTTCTATACCTAGGTGTCTGGGGGTTTTTATCAAGAAGGGATGTTGCATTTTATCAAAACTTTTTCTGCATCTAATGAGATAATCATGTGGTTCTTGTTTTTACATCTGTTGTTGTATTTAATTACATTTATGGTCGTGTGAGTGTTGAACCACCTTGCATCCTGGGGATGAAGCCTACTTGGTCATGGCAGATGATTTTTGAGATGGTTTTTGGATCCAATTTGCTAGTATTTTGTTGAGGATTTTTGCATCTATGTTTATAAGGGATATTGGCCCGTAGTTCTCTTTTTTTGTTGGATTTTTACCCGTTTTGGGTATCAGTGTGATGTTAGCTACATAAAATGATTTGGGGAGAATTCCATCTCTCTCAATTGCCTGGAATACTTTCAATAGGATTGGTATCAGCTCCTCCTTGTACGCTTTGTAGAATTCTGCTGGAAAGCCATCTGGTTCAGGGCTGTTTTTGTAGGTGGTGTTCATATGACGGAGTCAATTTCCAGGTTTGTTACTGGTCTATTTTGTGTCTCAACATCTTCTTGTTTCAACCTGGGGTGGTTGTGTGATGTCAGAAAGTTGCTTTTAGGTTATCAAGTTTGTTTCTATATCATTTTACATAGTAATCTCTGATAATCTTTTGTATTTCTTTGGGCTCAGTTGTGATTTGGTCTTCTGTATTCCTGACACAGTCAGGAATTTCTTGTTCATTCTGGCTAGGGGGTCCATCAATCTTGTTAATTCTTTCAAAAAACGAGCTTTTTGTTTTGTTGATGTTTTCTATGATATTTTTGTCTTCTGTGTCCCATATTTGGGCTCTTATTTTGGTGATTTGGATTCTTCTGCTAAAGTTGGGGTTTTGATGGTCTTCCCTCTCCATCTCCCTTAGGTGATTTGTTATACTCTCAACTTGTGATCTTTCCATTTTCTTGATGTGTACCTGTAGAGATATAAATTCCCCTCTTAGAATTGATTTCATGGCATCCCAGAGGTTTTGGTAAGATGTCTTTTCATTTTCATTTGTTTCCAGGAATGTTTTAATTTCTGCTTTGATTTCAGTGTTGACCCAGTAGTTGTTCAGCATCATGCCGTTTAGTGTCCATGTCTTTGTGGGCTTTGGGGAAATTTTGTTGGTGTTGATATTTACTTTTTTTCTACTGTGGTCTGAGAAGGTGCATGGCAAGATTTCAACCTTATGGAATTTGTTTATGCTTGATTTATGGCCAAGGATGTGATCGATCTTGGAGTACAGTCCATATGGTATGAGTAGAATGTATATTCTGTGGTTATCGGGTGGCATAATCTGTAGGTATCTATTAAGTCTATTTGGTTGAGTGTCAGGTTTAGATTCTTGATCTCCTTGTTGATTTTTTGCCTTGATCTATCCAGGGCTGTTAGTGGGGTATTCAATTCCCCTGCTATAATAGTGTTAGAGTCAATATCTTTTTTAGTTTACTTAGTAGTTGCTTTATAAATGCTGGTGCTCCTGTGTTGGGTGCATATATGTTTAGGATGGATATTTCTTGTTGATATATCAAACCTTTTATCATTATGTAGTGTTCTTTTGTATATTTTTAAGTTTTTGATAGCTTAAAGATTGTTTTGTCTGATACTAAGATCCCAACTCCTGTCTTCTTTTGTGATCCATTTGCCTGGAAACTCATTTTCCATCTTTTGAGTATGTGTGCGTCCCTTGTGATGAGATGAGTTTCCTGGATGCAGCAAACAATTGGGTCATGGTTTTGTATCCAATTTGCCATTCTGTATCTTTTCAGTGGTGCATTTAGTCCATTCACATTCAGGCTGATGATTGAAATGTGATTGTTTATCCCTGTCGTGAGGTTCTTATAAAGTTTTTTCTTTGTTTGTTTGCTTTTGGCTTTAGGGTTGATATATGTGTGTGTTTTCAAGTTTCTTGTTGTGCTATATTCTCTGTTGATTCTGTGTTCTGCTGTTTTCTTGGGAAGTATGTCGTCAATCTTTTTCTTCTTTCTCCTGTGCTTAATATCTTTTTAAGTGTCTCCTGTACAGCTGGTCTGGAAGCTGCATAATGTCTTAGGGATTGGATGTCTGGGAAGAATTTTAATTCTCCATCACTGATGAAGCTGAGCATGGCTGGATAGGAAATTCTTGGTTGAAATAATTTATCTTTGAGGACTTTGAATATTGGACTCCAGTCCCTTCTTGCTTGTAGTGTTTCTGCCAATAGGTCTGCTGCTATTCTGATTGGTTTTCCCTGGTTGGTAGTCTGACTTTTCTTTCTTTCTGCCTTTATGATTTGCTCTTTTGTGCCTACTTTTTGTAGGTGAATTACTATGTGTCTATTGGTTGGTCTTCTCATTTGATATTTCGTGAGAGTTCTCTGTATCTCTTGTGCTTAACTGGTCACATTTCTGGTGAGATGGGGGAAATTTTCTTGGATTACTTCCTGGAATACTTGCTCCAAGTTGTTCTCCATTTCCTTTTCTTCTTCTGGGATACTAATCAGGCATAGGTTCGGCCTCTTGATATAATCGCACATCTCTTGTAGGCTTTGTTCTTTCTGAGTCTTCTTTCTATGTTTTTTACAGATTGGGTTAAATCCATGTTCTGGCCTTCAAGTTCTGAGATTCTTTCTTCAGCTAGATTAATTCTGCTTTCCATGCTTGTCATCTTGTTATTTATTTCCTGGATGAAATTTTTTATGGTCAAAATCTCTGTTACAAGTTCTTTCAGTGTTGCATTTTCTTTCTTGAGTCTTATTCTCTCTTTCCATCCATTCCCTAATTCCTGTCTTATTCTGGGGCCAGTTGTTGGTGACTTCCATTATTTGGGCTCCAAGGTCTGATTTTTTAGGAGTTTGCTCTTTGTTACACTTGAAATTGCCTGTGGTCTTCCTTTGGTTTTTCCCAATTTGTGACAGACCTCTTGTTTTTCTCTTTAGATCTGTTAGTCAGTGTCAGTGGGAGAGGCTTTCCCTTCTGATGTTTGCTCAGCTCTCTATTATTCCCTAATCTGGGCTCCGGATTTCTTCTATTTTGAGATAGTACTGTGGGTAGGAAGCTTTGCTGTCTCTTTTAGTTTTTGAAAGTTGAATAATGTAGGAGATGGGGCACTAGGATTCAGAAACTATTTGCAAATTACAATGTTCACTGATTGTGGTATGTTTTCCCTGAGACCCACTCCCCACCAACACTCTATATGATAATGCTAAACAGAAACCAATGCAAAAAACAATTGAACACCCACACACACTCAAACATACACACCCCCCCAAAACAAAGTGGAATAACCATGAAGTGAAACAAAACAAACAACAACAAAAAACCAAGAAAACTGAACACACACACATGTGCCTAGCACAAAATGGATGGAAAAGTAAAACAGAAAGACTGAAAAAAAAAAGAAATTCAGATTTAACCTTTACTCATATATTGACACCCACCTTAAACTATAAAAAAAATTTTAAAAAGAAGAACAAAAGAGCAAAAACCAACCACCAACAACAACAAAATTGAAAGATGAACACTCAATCATTCACATACACATATAAACAGAAAACAACAAAAACAGAAAAAAGAAAAAGTAAAGAAAAAAGAAAAAAAATTAGGGGGATGCAGATCAAACCCTCACATACACATTCACTCTCAAAGGACAACTATTTAAGAAATAGATGAACTTACAAATAATCGGGCAAAAAATATTATAAAGTTAAAATAAAGAAAAACCTGCCCTCTTGTGGCAGGTGCTGTAATTCTTCCTCTAATTAAGTCTCTCCTGCAGAGCCACCTCTTTCACTCTCTCCTCGGTGTCCAGAGCAGGAAAGGAAGAGGGGCAGTGGAGGTGGGTGGGGCTGCCGTCTTCCCCTCCCACTCTCATATGGTCAGGGAGATCTCCTATGGTGGGGAGGTGCTAGATTGTCTTTTCCCCAGGTATTTACTCCCTGAGGGTGCCTCAGCCAGGCCTATCCTGGGATGGTGTTCTCCCATTGCGACTGACATTCAGGCTCCATCTGGGTTTGTCCCTCTCAGTCATGGCCCAGATGTGGCTCTGATGTTCAGGGGATTGCTGAGGAGGAGGGGGTTTGGGTCAATCCCAGTCTCACCACTGATCTCTTTGGAGTTCTTCCTTGTCCTTTTCTGTCCACACCCCCTGTCTTGCCACTGGATCAGAGTATGAGGTGGGTCTCCTGGAACTCAGCACTCATCAGGTCCCTCTGAAGTCCATGCTTTTAGGATATTCCCTCTGGGTCATGATCAACCCTAGTAGTTGATCTGCCAGTCACAGAGACCAGGCCCGTTGCTCCATGGTGAACAACTCGGAGCACTCTCTTGCCCTGCCTTCATGATGGTGGCAGGGCACCCCCCTTGTCCTCCTCAGTGCGATTCTGCTTTTGAGCGCCCTCTGCAGACCCTGCTGCCAGTGCCCAGCCAGGTATTGAAGTGGTGAGGCAAAGCCTGTAACTGGCAGTCTCCTGCTGCAATGGTGAGGCAGAGCCTGGGGTGGTAGTCTCTCCCTGCTGCTTCTTCACAGGAAAACTTTTGCCCTTTATAAAAAATGGCGCTTGACTTCTGTGACCTGGGAAGAGCCAGGAACCAAGCAGAGAAGTGCAACACCAGTTGTTACACCAGAACCCTGGCCACTTGCTCACAAGCCCCCTACTTAGTCTCTACCAGCATTTTATTCCCAGTAAGGGTTTTGTTGATTAAAAAAAATGGGTTTGGCTCCCGATTCCCAGGATTGCAAGGGCCCAAGCCCAGCAGCTGTGGCATCAGCCACTCACCAGGAGAGCCCCAGCCACTAGCTTCCTAGCCCTCACTCAGTCAGCCACTCACATACATGCCCACTCATTCACCAGCATGAACACAAAATTTTCCATACCGGGACTTGCGTAGTATGACTGGCATGGCTGTCATCTTCCCAACCTCCTGTAGCTCTATTTTAATGCTGAATTCCTCCTCAAGAATGCCACTGTAACACTTCCTATTATGGAGTTTTCTGTACTAATACTAAAGCAAGAGATAGAAATCATTATTACTATAGTTAGTAAGTAGATATGCATTCCTACAAGCATCTTTGATGTTTTTCATCTCCTTAAAATGAGCACATGCAATTAGCAATTTCTTGCCTCAAAGATGGAAATAATAGACATTGGAGACACTAAAAGTAGGGAGGTGGTGGGGGATGTGGGGAACGGCAGGGTTCGGAAATTACCTACTGGGTGTAATGTTCACTATGCAGGGAATGGACCACACAATATGTCCATGTAGCAAACATGCACTTGAACCCACTGAATTTAAAATTAAAAAAAAAAATTAGCCATTTCTAGAAATGATGATTTTAGTTTATAACAATATATTATATACTCGAAAATTTCCAAGAGTGTAGATATTAAATGTTCTTACCACAAACCACAAAAAAGATAAGTATGAGATAATGGATATGCTAATTATGTTGATTTAACCATTTCACAATGTATACATATGTCAAAACCTCATGCTGTACACCATAAATATAATTTCTGTCAAATAAAAGCAAAATAAATGAATAGCCATTTCTTTGTTATAAGCTTCTTAACATTTTATTTTACTTTTTAGGAATAATTCTGAAAAATAATGAGACTCTAGTGCAATATGGAGTGAAGCCACAGGAAGTTGTACAAGTGGACATCTTTTCTACAAATCCAGATCTGTATCCAATCAAAAGAATAGAAGGATTAAATAATGTCTCTCAAATCATAACTGTCACTATACAAACTGGTTAGTTATTTGATGTCTTTTAGCTAGAGTATTTTTGAGTCCCATTGTAGTTGGAACTTTCATTCGATCTTGGTTTTATCTCCTCAGGCATTGATCAGTACCAGGAGGTAGCTGTTGAGGTTGTAAAATCTGACTTTCACAAGCCATTTCTTGGTGGATTCAGACATAAAATAACAGGAATAGAATATCACAATGCTGGAACACAAACTGTACCTAAAAAGATTCCTGAAGGACCCAGTGTATTTTGTAGGGATACACAGGTGACTTTTTATTTTTCTATTAGGTTTCTGAAGGTATAGAATCAACAATTGTATGACTCTCTCAAATTAAATTTTTCTAAGTAATTATGTAACAATTAAAATAATAAATTAAAATTGATTTAAATATATAGAATTTTTTTCATTCCCTTATAGATATATAAAGAGGACACATTTACATTTTTAATGTTTTCTTTAGACCATTTTTCAGAGAAAAAAGTTTCAACAAACTACAAATACAACATCCACACAGATGACTAAAATTGGTGTATATGTATCAAATATGACTGATAAACTGGTAAAGCCAGGAAGATATTTTTCAGCAGCAGAATACCATGCTCAAAGATTGAAGGCGGTAAGATACATTTTATTATGGATGAACACTTGCTCTGTATGTATCTGTTTCTATAAGTCAGCTAGCTTGAGAAAGAACATACATGAGTGTGGATCACATTTCATTGCTAATAAATAGCAGTCTTTATTTCCAATACTCACTCATATAAGGGATCAGAGTCCTAAATGCTCCTAACCCTTCCTTTTCCCTTAGGGAAACCCAGGTGCTTTATGTGTTGCTTTTGGCCATTATTAACCTTCTCAGCACTTCTTGTCCCTTGACCTTAACACTTGCCACAGTAAAATCACCTATGGAGCCATTCAGATGAATTGAAACCAAATAAGACATTAAAATCTATTTTCTCTGATATTAGTATAGCCACTCCAACTTTCTTATTGTGTCCATGGTCTTTTGTCACTCTTTTACCTTCAGTCTGTTTGATCCTTTTAAAGACAGCATAGTTGGATCTGCCTCCTAGCATCAATTTGCCATGAGTGAAAATGACCAGAAAATAGTGATTTTAAAGGAGAGATTTTTTTGATTGGCAGTAGTAGGAAACTCTCAGGGTGGGGGGGCACACCTCATCAACAAGGGTACCTGCAAAATGAACATTTGTATACCTAACCCTAAATTGTACCCCACATATTTAAAATAAAAAAATTTAAAGAAAAGAGATTTTATCTTTCAAATGACAAGAAATCTGGAACTAGGCTGTTTTTCTAGCCCAATTAGTCCAAGACCTTGAAAGACAAACTTGTAGTACAAAAAAGGCGTCTATTGACTAACATTGCCCTGAAGGAGATTGAACACCAGAGGGAACCATGGGGCCAATTTTATAGCTGGCTTTATCAGTGCCAGTTATTCCAGCGTGATGAATTTTTACTTTTTTCAATCTAAACTAATTTTCTCCCAATAAAGGAAAAGGTGGAGTTATTTTAGAATTTGGGAAGAGGGAAGTTTAGGTGAAAGTTAAGCGAATCAGTATTTTGATAATTTCAGTGCAAAACAAGGCTGTGTGTAAGTGAGTAAACATCAGGTCTGCATTGTGTGGTGGACCAGGATTTTTTTCCTTTGGGAACAAATTTTAAAAAGATGTAGAATGTTATTTCTTTTCTGAAATTCTCTAAAGTTTATCATGTTGGTTGCAAATTAAGACTGTTTATCTCTGTCAAAGTGACTTAAACACTCCAGGCATGAGTGGAATATTTCATTCTTACTGATGTAATCTCAAACAGCAAAGTTCTGATAATTTCTAATTTTTTAGAGAATAAAGTTTCAAAATAGCAACAAAATAGTTGTCACTCAAAAGAGGGATTGTTAAGATATTTTATAGCTGCAGAGTATCCTTTGGAGAAATTTTATTTCCTGTTAACTTCTTTGCTGACTTTAATAATTAGTGCCTTTTATTCCAGCCTGATGATTTTTACTTTCTTAGCATAAACTAATTTTTGCATTCTTAGTTTCCTGAACTTGGGTGGTGGTTCTATGATGTTATCAGGAATGCAGACTCCTTTTATCTTCCTATTTTATTAATCTCATCATGAGGTTGTTACTGTATAAAGAGAAAATGGTTGACTAACTTTCATTATCATGTCTGCAGTCTATGCAGGAAGAAGGGAAAAGTCAAGGGAGCATATCCCATGTATGCCATCTTCAAAGATTTCCCCTGAAAGCGCCACCCAGTGACTTCTATTTACATCTCACTGGCCTGAATTATGTCATGTGACTATTCCTCTGCAAGAGTGTGTGATAAATGACTTTTTAAGGAAGCATATTGTTGCTCCTTGGTAAGATTGAGATTTTCTTAGTAAGAGGAAGTAGGGGAGACTGCATATTAGGTAGGGTAATGGAAGTGCCTCTGACACCTTCCAAACTCAAAAAAAAGATATTAAAGGAAAAAATAATGTGTAAGCATACAAGGACAAATAGTCTACGAGAAGAGAGAAGAGTAAATGTCAGTTGATTTTCTTTTTTTGAAGTTGTAAAACAGAGAAGTGTTCACTTGACTTACCAGAGCAGAGGAAGTGAAAATCTAAATGCTTGCCAAGGGAGATGGCATTGAAACCAAATAGATTTGTCTCTTGAATCTTGGAAGGTGAATTGGAGGGTCTGTGGGAGGTGGAAGTGAAGTGTGCGCTGTAAAAAGAGGGGTTAGTTAAAAGCCAGCATGAGGAGTAAGTTTCCATTTGATAAGTTCTTTTATCTTCAATTCTTTTCGACTTGAGTCATACTTATTTTGTTCCTTTGTAGCTTTTTGCATTCAATGCTTAGTATGTATTTAAGTCTTTCTTGTTTCAAGCAAGATTCTATTATATGTGACTACTAATGTTTTTGTATTCATTCTTGCCATGTCATCTTGTTTTAATTTACTGATCATTTTTATTGCTTATTCTTTTATTCATCTTTCCTTCTTTTTGTTGGCTTGTTTATACTTTTTCACTGTTTTTGTTCTTTCATAGTTCAGAAGTAGGTACTTTATTTTCTGTTGGCTAATTGTAACAGTTTTTAAACACACCTACATTTCTTATAGCAAATGCATAATTAGGCTGCATGTAGTCTCCATGAACAAGTCGAGAACCTTACTAGGCTTTTATTTTTTTCATTTCCTTCTCTTCCCTCATCCTTCCCATTCAGCAAAAATTTGATCTGAAATTATAAATTTGAATTATATTTATTTATAAATCTGAATTATATATACATATATCTTACTATATACTTATAATTTAGATTGTTTTTATATATTTGCACTGATTTTTTCAAATAAAATGTATTTAGTTTAATAACTGAAAAATTTTTACTTATAATTGACATATAATAATTGTACATATTTATAGGATACAATGTGATGTTTAAATGCGTGTACACATAGTATAATGATCAAAATATTGTAATTTCCAGATACATCACTTTAAACGTTTATCGTTTCTTTGCAGTGACAACATTCAAAGTCTTCTAGTTATATTAAAAATGTACATTACATTGTTATTTTCTGTAGTTATCTACTATGTAATAGAATACCAGAAATTATTCTTCCTGTCTAATTGTAAATGTGTATCCATTGCCCAGCATCTCCTGGTCCCCTCAACCTTACCTCTTCAATTTGTGGTAACCTCTATTCTACTCTCTACTTCTATGAAGTTAGCTTTTTTAGATTGCACATATGAGTGAGAAGAACATGCAGTGTTTGTCTTTCTTGCCTGGCTTATTTCACTTAACATAATTTCCTCCAGGTTCATCCATGTTGCTGCTAATAACAGGATGCTGTTCTGTTTTGTGGCTGAATAGTATTCCAAGTTCTTGCTCACTGCTTTAATTTTTCCCCCTTACATTTATTGTTCCTGCTGGAACACATTCTGTAATAATTCTCTCAGAGTTGGGAAGTAAAACCATATGAGTCCTTATTGAGTTAACCTCATATTTTGATTTTTAGTTTGGGTGTAGACGGTTATATTCAAACTTATTTTCAGAATTATTATTTTTATATATTTAAAGCTGTATTTGACTAGAAGTGTGGTATCAGTCTGATTCTCATTTGTTGCTTTTGTCTAGCTTTTAGGATTTGCACTTTATCCTTGGTATTTGGTAATCTTATTATAATGACTTGTGATGGACCTTTTATTTTCTCACCCAAGTTTCTTGCTTATTTATTCCTTCTTAGGCTCTGCACATTATGCAGATCAACTTATAATTAACTATTAGTTCTTTGCCAGTATCCACTTTTCTCTTCTCCAATTGTAGTAAAGCTTGATTTGGGCACATGACTGCTTTACTGAAGACTGTATTTTATCATCTCCCTTATACATCAGTGAGGCCATGTAACTAAGATCTGGACAGTGAGATGTGAGGGATGATGTGAGCCATCTACAGGTATTGCTCTTAAAGTGATCTCGATTCCCTTCCCTCTATTTACTGGTTGGGTGATGATGAGAAGTGGAAGAGCCATCTGTGATATACAGGTAGGGAGTCATTTGTTAATATGGCAGAGCCTTCCTAAGCTGCTTGCTAGTCCCTGGGTAATAATGCAAGAGGGCAAAGTCTTCTGCATTGTGTTTTGGTGTTTTTAATAAATTTAACAATTTAAATAGCATCCAAGCTAATACATTCTATTACTTTTTAAAATTTCAAACATAAAATTTTGCCATAGTCTTTTGTCTGTTAATTATTTTACATAGCTTTTTCCTTCTGTCTGAAAATGTTAACTATATCTAGTATTGTTTTACTTTTTTGTTATGTTTTGATGTACTTTAGTAAAATGGTTCGAAAATTTTTGCAACAGGGCTTGTTAATATATAGAAGGCCATGCTTTACCCTGGACTGAAAATTCTTCTCTTTGTTGAGTGAGGGGCCCTTTTTTCTGCTGGTTCTTCTCAAATGTTTGGTTAATCTTAGTGTGTACTCATGGAGTATGTGAGATTCTTAATGTCCCCTGTGCTAACAGTATATTTGTTTACTCTGGTCTGACCCCAGTGGTTTTAGGGGTTGTTAAAGGCTTGATTCTGGGAAAAGTCTAGAGGGGACATTTTATATAGAGGGAACATTCCCCCCCCATTCTAGGTGTCACTATCCTTCAGAGACACTAATCACTTTCCCTAGGGACAATCTCTGTTGCTCCTACCCTAAACTGTTTTAGAGGAGATTATGCCTCTTGCGTTTTTAAGCAGTCACCTGGTTGGTCACCATTGTGCTTAGAGCACCCACCAGTTTTTGGGCTTGAAGCAGTCCTAGAGCCATGTCTGTTCTCTAGCTTGCCTCTCTAGTGCATGGTTAGATATAGATTTTTTTCTTCAATTTATTCTACCTGCCTTTTTTTTTTGAAGTGATTCTTCAAAGTTTTTATTTCTTTGAGGGCGTCCTTCAAAATGGTCCAGTGTCTTTATTGGTTTCTGTTTTTCCTGATTTTTCTGTAATTATTAAGTGTTAGGATGAGTGTGAGAGGTGTGTCTATGTACACTCTCTCCTTTATCTTGATCCAGCCTCTCCACATTTTATTTTGATTTATGAGTTTAGTAAACAAAATTAAAAACTCTCAGAAAAAAAGTTATAACCTCTCTCAGCTACATTACAAACTTTTTGAGAACCTGATACTGTGCCGCACTTTCAAACATATTTATATTTCATACAATTTAATAATTCAATAAACACTTGTTCGCTTAAGTCTTCCCTTTATCTAATCCACCTTGTGTGTTTTTAGAAAATACAATGTTGTTTAAATATGAGCCTAAGATAATGGCAATTAAGATAAGCTAGAGATAATTAATATTTATAACAATAATAATATTTACTGAGGATGACATGCATTTTCCATGGTCTTTATGTTAGTGTATGTGAGACTAACACAGAGCTAAAACTAGACTCCCAGTATTTTGCTGTTGATGTGGAATTGCAGTCATTGCCTTTCTTTATTGTTTGATCTAAATGTTGCTGATAGACACTTTTCCTTTGCTTTTAATTTGACTCTAGGTGATAGTGATACAGAGTTGCTACAGACAGTGGCATGCTAAAGTCTTTGTAGATAATTTAAGAAGACAGAAAAGGATGAGGTTGGAATGGGAAGCACAGGAAGAACTAAAGAAGATAAGAGAAAAAGAAGAACAGATGAAACTGGACTATTACCGGAGGCATAATCCTAAAACAAATGAAGATTTTGAACTTCTTTATAATGCACTAGAACGTAAGTTTGACATAGGCTTTGCATAAAATACTAATTTAAAAGCTTTCCATTAATAGGAAAAAGAGGCTTATTGAAGAGAAAAAGAAGACTTTATTATTTTAGGGAGATGTTTTGGTAATCTAGACTAGAGAATTTAGATGAATAATATCTTACATTTGGGACAAGAATTAAGGATGAAATGAAACTGAAAATCCTTTTATGTTAACAATTAATAAAACATGCACACTGCTCTGTGAATTTTGCAGTTTTAGTATGAGGGGGTACTGAAAAACACTGGAATTATCTTTTGGAAGGCGGGCTCTTTGTAGTACAAGGCTTTTCTGGTTAGGTAAGTATTCTAGGAACTCATTTGCATCAGCATACCAGCTAGTGTTGTTGTGAGAGGCTGCTTTTGTTTTTGGTGAATGTTTTTTTTTTTTTTGGAGATTCTTTCAATGCTTTTGCCCATTTCGTGATGGGTGATTTAAGAGTGCATCTGCCCACACTATACTGAGTGTTTAGCAGTCTTTGATTAAAACCGGTTTGACCCTCATGCCCTACCCTCCCTATTCACCTGATCTTGCTCTGAGTGACTTTTCTTCCCCCTGGATGAAAAACGTCCTCAAAGGGAAACACTTTGCTGATGTGGAAGATGTGAAACAAAAAATGGCAGAAACACTGAAAAGAATCAAAATTGACAAGTTCAAAAACTGTTTTGAGCAGTGGAAAAAGCATCTTGATAGGTGTATTGCATCAAATGGATAGTACTTTGAAGGTGATAGAAGTTTAAACATGTAAGAATAAATACACCATTTTTTATAAATAAATTCTGGGTTGTTTGGGTTTCTCCTTGTATATTATTTCATTTGATCCTCATCTATGTGAGATAAAGAGGAAAAATACTGTCTTATCTGGTTTTCTGATGGTTTTGAAAATTCGTGAACTCAGAATTGACCTGTTTAATTTCTCAATACAGTATCCTGTCTGATTTTGCTCTTTAGAGGAGAGGCTTGGCAAGCCTTTTTAACCCCTTTATTAATAATATTATGTAAGTGCATACTCTGTGTACATTGTCTTTTTAAATTTTGTTAGATTGGGGGTACAAGGGCAGTTTTGTTACATGGATATGCTACATTGTGGTGCAGTCTAGGCTTTTAGCCTACTCATCACCTGAATAGGGTACATTGAACCCAATAGGTAATTTTTCATTTCTCCCCCCTTCTCACCTTTTGGAGTCTCCAGTATCTATTATTCCCCTCTGTATGTCCATGTGTACCTGTTGCTTAGCTCTCACTTATAAATGAGAATGTGAAGTATTTGACTTTCTGTTTCTGAGTTATTTTACTTGGCATAATGACCTCCATTTCAATCTTGGTTGCTGCAAAAGACATAATTTCATTCTTTTTTATGACTGAGTGTTATTCTGTTGTACATATATACCACATTTTCTTTATCCACTATTCCATTGATGGATGCTTAAGTTGATTCCATGACTTAGTTACTGTGAATAGTACTGCAATAAACATACAAGTGCAGATGGCTTTTTAATATAATGACTCATTTTCTTTGGGAAGATACCTAGTAGTGGGATTGCTGGATTGAAAGGTAGTTCTATTTTTAGTTCTTTGAGAAATCTCCATACAGTTTTTCATAGAGATTGTACTAATTTATATTCCCACCCACAGTATATAAGTTTTCCCTTAGCTCGCCAACATCAGTTGATTTCAACAGTTTAATAGTGACCATTCTGAGGGTGTAGCATGGTATTAATGTTGAACTTTTTTTTCATATATGTGTTGCCTGTTTATATATCTTCTTTTGAAAAATGTTTGCTTATGTTCTTTGCCCACTTTTTAATGGTATTATTTGTTTTGTTTTTCTTGTTGAGTTGTTTGAGTTCCTTGTAGATTGTAGATACTACCTCTTTGTCAGATGCATAGTTTATGAACATATTTTCTCCCATTCTGTAGGTTATCTGTTTACCCTGTTGATTATTTCTTTTACTATACAGAAGCTTTTTAGTGTAATTAAGTCCCATTTGTCTATTTTTGTTTTGGTTGTGTTTGCTCTTCTGGTCTTAGTCCTAAATTCTTTGTCTAGGACATTGTCAGAAGAGTTTTTTTTTATTTTTTATTTTTTATTTTTAGGTTTCCTTCTCAGATTTTTTATAGTTTTAGACCTGACATTTAAGTCTTTAATCCATTTTGAGTTAATTTTTGGATATGGTGAAAGATATGGGTTCAGTATTATTCTTCTGCATATTGCTATCCAGTTTTACCTGATTTCAATTTATACTACAAGGCTATAGTAACCAAAATGACATGGTACCAATATAAAAATAGATACCCAGATCAATAGAGGATTCAGAAGTAAAGCCATATAGCTGCAACCAACTGATCTTTGACAAAGTCTACAAAAAATATACACTTGGGGGAAAGGACACTCCATCCAATAAATGGTGCTGGAAAAATTGAATAGCCATATGCAGAAGAATGAAACTGGACCCACGTCTCTCACTTTGACTTTTTATTTATTTACTTTTTGTTGGGATTTCACTCTGTCATCCAGGCTGGGGTGCAGTGGCACAATCACAGCTCACAGCAGCCTCATTCCTGGGTTTAGGTAATCTTTCTACTTCAGCCTCCCAAGTAGCTGAGACTACAGATGTGCAACCCCATGCCTAGCTAACATTTTGATTTTTTGTAGCGATGAGGTCTTGCTATGTTGCCTAAGCTGGTCTCAAACTCTCAGGCTTAAGCAATCTTCCTGCCTCAGTCGCCCAAAGTGCTGGGATTATAGGTATGAACCACCATGCCCAGTCACTTTTGTTCCTTATTTTTTCTATAGTAAATGTGTTAGTCATTGGTAAACTAAAAGTTTCAGTTACTTGAACAAGCCAAGCACGCCTTACTCAGGGCAGTAGATCCACTATTCCCGTCTTGGGCTGTTGCCCCATTGCCTACCCTCTGATCTCAGGTTAAATGTCACTGACTCAGAGATTTTTGTGAATGACAACATAACTTGGATAGCCTATTGGCATCTCATGATCCTCATTGCCTCTGAAATGTCTCATTGATATAAATTTGTAATAATATATATTGTTCGTTTAGCATTTATTTCTCCTCTGTTTTATAAGCTGTACGAGGGAATACTTCTTTTTTCTTTTTTTTAATATGAGCATTCTTTTGTTGTGCTTAGCTCACATGCCCCCCAAATGGTAAAATGAATGAATGAAGGAAGGAAAAAACACAGGAATGTAGTAATGCATCTATTTTTTAGCTTCTGCTTTGCCAGGAGTACCTGTTAAAGTGGAACTAACTGGAACAGAGTTATTTGTACACTAGATATCTGAGAGTGAGAAATTGGACTCTTGTGAATAGGCATAGGAGAATTTTAAAATTTAAAAATAGGCTCAATTGCTTTTTGTAGTTCAATGGGGTATTTTTATAGAAGGAAATACATCTTTGACTTCTTTGTGATTATTCATAATATCAACTTTAAGCAAATTTTCTTACATATTTTTCCTTTTTATATACTACTTTTTTGTGGATGTTATCTGTTCTTTTATTAACATTACAATTTCTCTTCCCTCCCTCCCTCCCTCCCCCTCCCTCCCTCCCTCCCTGCCTCCTTCCCTTTCTTTCTTCCTTCCTCTTTCTTTCATCAGGGCCTCTCTCTGTTGCCCAGGCTGGAGTGTAGTGGTACAATTACAGCTTATCGCAGCCCCAACCTCCTGGGCTCAAGTGAACCTTTCACCTTAACCTCTGAGTGACTGGGACTACAGGTGTACGCCACCATACTGGGCTATTTTTTGTTTTTTAAAAAGAGATGATGTCTTGCTATGTTGCCTAGGCTGGTCTCAAACCCCGGGGCTCAAACCATCCTCCCCCCCTCAGCCTCCCAAAGTGCGAGGATTACAGGCTTGAGCTACCTCGCCCAGCCCAGATTATAGTTTCCTTTCGAATCAGAAACATTTTTAGATGTCACATATTGGGTCTATTTTTAATAGCTATAAGGTAATATACTATTTACTGAAGATGATATAATTAAACACTAGGTCTAACAATCAATCTTAGTAAATTTTCCTCTCTGATAATACACAAAATTGAGTGGCTTCAGGAGTGTTTATAGCTTCATATGGTAGTGTTTGAGTTAACAAGGCTGCTTCCTAGGACTGTACATCTGTTTCTCCTTTTCTCCTGATTGTTGACCTCTGGAAATACAGTTTTACTCTAAACTTCACTTCTACTTTCATTTTCTCCATGAAATGATGACAAAGGTTATTTCTATGTGACGTAGTTCAGTAGAGAGCTTTGCTAGCCAGGTGTCTGTGAAAGGTCCTGTTGACAAGTATAAAACTTTAGTATAAAACTAAAGTTCTATTAGAGCAGGACTCTATTAAAATAATATTCCAGACTCATATGTGAATAAACTAACAGCTACCACTGCTATTTTTTATTTGATTAACAGGCAACTGTCCCAAATAACTGAAAACACGTTAAATGGGGTTCTGCTGTTTTTACATGTTTGTGGTATTAACGAGGACAAGGTACTCACTTCTCCTAAGCCTCAGTTTCTACATCTGCAAAAAACTTTATTTCTGGCACATCTACCTCAGAGGGCTTCATAAAGTAGAAAATATGAAATATTACATTATGAAAGTACCTATAAAAGTGCAAAGACTTATACATGTGTGAGTTACTGTTCTATGATAACTGATTTTATACAGAGTTTTTATATTAAAGCAGAACATATATTTTATGGAAGTGCACACATGATTTGTATGGAGGAAAACAAAAATGAATCAAATGAAATTTCTTACATAAAAAGGCATGTTAGTGTTTTCTGGTCCTAAAGTTCTGAATTAAAACCCTTAGAATAATAATCTTTAAGTTCTGTTTTGTTGTAGTTAAAATCTTCAGTTCACAAGCTCTATAATTTATATTGCTCTTCTATTTTTTTTTTTTTTGACTTGGAGTCTCACTCTCACCCAGACTGGAGTGCAGTGGCCGCTCCCGGCCACCGCAGCCTCCACCTGCTGGGCTCCAGTGATCCTTCCGCCTCAGCCTTCCGAGTAACTGGAATTACAGGCATGCGCTACCACGCCCGGCTGATTTTTTGATTTATTGTAGAGATGAGGTCTCTCTGCCCAGGTGGTTCTCGATCCCACGGGCTCAGGCAATCCACTCACCTCAGCTCCCAAAGGCGTGGGATTACAGGCTGAGCCACCAAGCCCGGCTCTTACTGTTTAATATAGTCTTCTTCCTTTCATCTTCATAACCCCAGTCCTTGAAATTGCTGCCCTCTTGTGGCTCATAGTGACACTTGTATACTTTGAACTATAATTCATAACAGGAAGTTTAACTTCTCAAGGTAACCTGTCCTTCAGTAACAGAAGCAAAATGGTATCAGTTTAAGAAAGTAAATCTTACTGTATAAGATAGTATGTCAAAGACAAGACTGTCTCTAGGGAACAACATCTGATTTTTATGTCTTTTTAAAAATCACAATATGTTGAGCGTGACTTCTTGTTCTGAATTGTCATTAAGGCTGACAGTTGAAAACAAGTGCTAAGTATTTAATATCATAAAGAGAGCCTGAGTCGCAATATTTGGGGTTGTTTTGCCTATTAAAAATTTTTATGTAAATGGGACTGGGCATGGTGGCTCACGCCTGTAATCCCAGCACTTTGGGAGGCTGAGATGAAAGGATTGCTTGAGCCCAGGAATTCAAGACCAGCCTGGGCAGCATAGAGAGATTTCATGTCTTAAAAAAAAAAAAAACAGGCATGGTGGCATGTGCCTGTAGTCCCCACTACTCAAGAGTCTAAGGTGGAAGGATTACCTGAACCTGAGAGGTTGACGTTGTAGTGAGTCATGATTGTGCCACCATACTTCAGCCTGGGTGACAGGGTGAAACCGTGTCTCAAAAAAAAAAAAAAAAAGCCTGAGACCGCGGGTTCAAGACCCACCTGGGCAACTTAGCAAGACCTCATTTCTACAATAAATCAAAAAAATCAGCCGGGCGTGGTAGCGCGCGCCTGTAGTTCCAGCTACTTGGAAGGCTGAGGCGGAAGGATCACCAGAGCCCAGCAGGTTGAGGCTGCGGTGGCCGGGAGCAGCCACTGCACTCCAGTCTGGGTGACAGAGTGAGACTCCAACTCAAAAAAAAAAAAAATGTACATGGAATTATACAGAGTGAATTTTTGTGTGTGTACGTTTTTCAAAATTCAATATTATATCGTAAGACTCATCCATATTATTATGTGTAGTTGCTGTTTATTTGTTCTCATGTATATATAGTATGCCATTGCATAAACAATTTATTGATCCATTCTACTGTGGATTTTTGTCTCCCCAGTTTTTGGCAAATACAAATAATACTGCTGTAAACATTTTTTAGTGAAGATATATGTACATTTCTCTTGTGTGTAAACTTATGAGTGGATTTGCTTGTTTATAGGATATGCTTATGTTCAGCTGTAGTATATCCTGCTCAGATAGTTTTTCAGAGGTTGTGCCAGTTTATACCCTTACAAGAGAGCTTTTTAATTTTTTTTTAAACTTCAGGCAGTGCATGTTTAGGTGAGTGACATAGGTATATTGTGTGATGGTAAGGTTTGGGCTTCTATTGAAGCTATCATCCAAATAATGAGCATGGTACCATCAGATAGTTTTTCAGTCACTCCCCTTCCCTTAAGGAGGACCCCTTGCTTTAGGAGTCCCCAGTGTCTGTTGTTCTCATCTTTATGTCCATGTGTATCTAGTGTTTAGCTTTCCTGATAAGTAAGAATATGCGGTATTTTGTTTTCTTTCCCTGCATTAATTCACTTAAAATAATGGCCTCCAGCTGCATCTGTGTTGCTGCAAAGGGCATGATTTCATTCATTTTTTTTAGAATGTGTAGTGTTTCATGGTGTATATGTGCCACATTTTTTTCCCGGTCTACTGTTGATAGGCACCTAGGCTGGTTCCATGTTTTGCTATTGCAAATAGTATTGTGATGAGCATGCAAGTTCAGGTATCTTTTGGGTAGAACAATTTATGTTCCTTTGGTTATATACCCAGCAATGGGATTGTTGGGTCAAGTGATAATTTTATTTTTAGTTCTTTGAGAAATCATCAAACTCTTCTCCCCAGGAGCTGAGCTAGTTTATATTCCCAACTGCAGTGTCTGAGTGACCTGTTTCTCCACAACCTCATCAACATCTGCTGGTTTTTATTTATTCATAATGTCCGTTCTGATTGGTGTAAGATGGTATCCGATTGTGGTTTTGATGTGCATTTCCCTGAAGATTAGTGATGCTGACCAATTTTTAATGTGTTTGTTGGCCTTCTTCTGAGAAGTGTCTATTCATGTCCTTTGTCCCCTGTTTAATGGGGTTTTTTTCTTGTTAATTTGTTTAATCTTTATAGATTCTGGATATACATCTTTTGCTGGATGCATAGTTTGCAAATATTTTTTCTCATTTTGTTTACTCTGTTGATGGTTTCTTTTGCTGTGCAGAAGATCTTTAGTTTAATTAGGTCCCACTGGTCAATTTTAGTTTTTGCTGTATTTGCTTTGGAGGACTTAGTCATAAATTGCCTAGGCCAATGTCCAAAAGAGTGTCTCCTAGGTTTTCTTCTAAGATTTTTTAATCTACATTTAAGTTTTTAATCAATCTTGAGTTAATTTTTATGAGGGTGAGCAGTAGGGTTCCAGTTTCATTCCTCTGTATATACTTAGCCAGTTTTCCCAGCACCATTTATTGACTAGAGTGTGCTTTCCCAATTGCTTTTTGTTGACTCTGTTGAAGATCAGTTAGTTGTAGGTAAGGGCTTTATTTCTGCATTCTCTATTCTGTTCCATTGATCTATGTGTCTATTTTTATACTGGTACCATGTTTTTTTGGTTACTGTAGACTTGTAGTACAGTTTGAAGTCTGGTACTGTGATGCCTCTGGCTTTGTTCTTTTTGCTTAGGATTGCTTTGACTGTTCAAACTCTTTTTTGTTTCCATGTGAATTTAAGATTTTTACTCTGTGAAAAATGATGGTAATTTGATAAGGATTGCATTGATCTGTAGATTGGTTTGGGTAATATGAACATTTTGATGATAATTATTCTTACAGTCCATGTGCATGGAATATTTTCCATTTGTTTGTGTCATCTTTGATTTCTTTCAGCAGTGTTTTGTCCTGTCGAGGACCTTCATTTTCTCAGCTAAATGTATTCCCAAATATTTTGTTTTTGTGTGTGTCTATTGTAAATGGGATTGTGTTCTGGATTTGGTTCTCAGCTTGAATTCCTTTGGTGCATAGAAATGCTACTGATTGGCCAGGCTTGGTGATTCAGCCTGTAATTCCAGCACTTTGGGAGGCTGAGTTGAGTGGATTGCCTGAGACTGTGGGGTTGAGACCAGTTCAGGCAACTTGGTGAGATCTCATCTCAACAATAAAATTAAAAATTAGCTGGGCGTGGTAGCATATGCCTGTAGTTCCAGCTACTTGGAAGGCTGAGGCGGAAGGATCACCAGAGCCCAGCAGGTCGATGCTTGGGTGGCTGTGAGTGTGCCACTGCACTCCAGTCTGGACAACAGAGTGAGACTCCAACTCAAATAAATAAATAAATAAATAAATAAATGCTACTGTTTTTTTGAACATTGATTTTATGTCCAGAGACTTGACTGAAGTTACTTATCACATCTAGGAGTCTTTTGGTGGACTCTTTAGGGTTTCTAGGAATAAAATTGTGTCATCTGCAAAGATAATTAATTTGGCTGCCCCTTTTAATTCTTGGATACCTTTTGTTTCTTTCTCTTGCCTGATTGCTTTGGCTATGACTTACAGTACTATTTTAAATAGGAGTCATGAGAGTGGACATCTTTTTCTTGTTCCAGTACTTAAGGGAAATGCTTCTGACTTTTGCCCATTCAGTATGCTGGCTATGGGTCTATCACAGATGGCTTTTATTATTTTGTGACATATTCTTTGATGCCTAGATAGTTGAGAGTTATTTTTTTTTAATCACTAAGGATGTTAGATTTTACTGAATGCTTTTCTACATCTATTGAGATGATCATATGGTTCTTGTTTTTAATTCTATTAATGTGGTGGATCACATTTATTGATTTGCATATGTTGACCCAACCTTGCATCCCAAGAATAAAGCCCACCTAATCATGATGAATGGTCTTTTTGTTGTGCTGTTAGATGTAGTTTGCTAGTATTTTGTTGAGGAGTTTTAATCAGGAATATCAACCTGTAGTTTTCTTTCTTTATTGTGGCTTTGCAAGATATTGGTTCAGGATGATATTGACTTCACAGAATGAGTTAGAGAGGAGTCTCTCTTCCTGGATCTTTTGGAATACTTTCATGAGGATTGGCACCAGCTCTTCCTTGTATATCTGGTAGCATTTAACTGTGAATCTGTCTGGTCCAGAAAAGAAACAAACAAGTAAACAAACACACACACACAGATATTACTATTTTAATTTGTGATTCACTATTGGTCTGTTCAGGGTTTCTAGTTCTCCCTGATTCAAGGGGTAGGAGGCTTTGTATATTTCCAGAAATTTATCCATTTCCCCTATGTTTTGCAGAAGCTCATAGTAGTTTCTGAGAATGTTGTGCTTTGGAGGGACTGGTTATAATGTCACCATTTTCATTTCTGATTGTTCTTATTTAGGTTCTCTTTTCCCTTTCCTCCTTCCCTCCTTCCTTCCTTCTCTCCTAACTTATTATTTTCAAGTTTTATTTCATTGATCCATTGTATGGATTTGTTATTATTTTTTCAATTTCATTTTAATTTTTAGTTCTGCTCTGATTTTGGTTATTTCTTTTCCTCTTTTAGTTTTTGGTTTAGTTTATCTTTGTTTTTCTAGTTTCATTAAATGAGATATTATGTAGTTTATTTGAAACCTTTTTATCTTCTTGATGAGGGCATAAAGTGTTATAAACTGTCCTTTTAGCACTGATTTTGCAGCATCATAGAAGTTTTATGTTGTGTTTCTATTTTCATTTATTTCAAAGATTTAAAAAAATTAATATCTTGATTTTTTTGTTTACCCAAGTCATTCAAAAGCATTCAACGTATTTGTGTGCTTTTAAGGATTCCTCTTAGGATTAATTTCTATTCTTGGTATGATTATGCTTGGTATGATTTAATTTTTTTTGGAATTTATTAAGACTTGTTTTATGATCAAGGATATGGTCAGTCTTAGAATATGTTCCATGTGTAGATGAGAAAAGTGTATATTTTCTGCCTGTTGGATTAAGTGCACTGTAAATGTCTACTAGGTCCAATTGGTCAATGTTGAATATAAGTCCAGAATTTGTTAGTTTTCTGTCTTGATGATCTGTCTAAAGCTGTTAGTGGGATATTGACATCCCCCACTATTATTGTGTGGCTGTAATTCTTTTCTTAGGTATAGCAATAATTGTTTTATAAATCCAGGTAGTCCAATGTTGGGCAAATGTATAGTTAGGCTAGTTAGGATTTCTTGTTGGATAAACCTTTATCATTATGTAGTATGCTTCATTGTCCTTTTATACTATTGTTAGTTTAAAGTCTGTTTTGTCTGACATAAGAATAGTGATCCTTGCTCTTTTTTGTTTGTGTATGCAAGTTGTACTTGTTCTGCCATCCTTTTCAAAATTGGGCACTTCTGTGTTTTTCATTATAGCCATTCTGGAGGGTGCTGTCACCCGGCCTAATTTTTGGCTGAGGCTCCAATAGGTGAGATATCAGGATACCAAAGTCAGTGAGAGACCACCTCTCTTCCTCATAAATAATTTACAAAGGAAATAAGGTAGGACTGATTTCTTGGTTTATGAATCATTCAGCAAGATCGACTGTATATAAAGGACTGGAAGAGAATATCTGAAGATGTAAGTGAAGTGGTTTTTTTTAAAGAGAGCTATTGCTGTGTTTTGTGGTGGGGGTGAATGAGTTGTGCCATTTTCTGACTAAATACCTAGTGAGAGGAGCTTCAAGGGAAACCTCTTGAGAAGCTTTGAAATACGTTCCCTGTGTTTGCAGGACACAGGATTTGTGCCTGAACCTTGACCAGGATGATAGATTGGAGTCTGATTCCTACTAGGAAACCTCAGAGGAGGGCTGACAGGCATCTTTGATATTGGAGATCACTGCCACATAGGCGTCTTTGATATTGGAGATCACTGCCACATTGAAATCCACAGCCCTCTCAGGATTTTTTGAGTACAGATGTGTGTTTGTTTTATATCAAAAGGAGACTATGCATTAGAGAGAACAAGAGAGAATGAGTAATTCAAGTTCATCTTGGACCCTGTATAATAGGGCCAACTGGAAAAATAAGTGGATCTTGTCAGAAAGAGGTTTGAAGTGAACAGCTGGATTCTCCATAAGTGGCTACCTGGGGTACTGATGAATCTGTCTGAGGCCAGGGGATTTGTGGCAGAAGAGTTCAGCGGAAGAGTCTCAGGATGGTGAGCCTGAGTCATCTCTCAGGCCTAGAAAGCAGGAGTCCACCCAGCCAAGTAAAAACTGCTCCTTCTCACTCATCCATCTCCCAAACAGAATATGAGGGAAGGAACACCAGTGAGGGGGTGAGAAGAGAAACTGAGAGATAAGAGTGGGCTCATAGGATCAAGCCTTTCCTCATGACCTCCACAGTGGTGACTCATGGCTGTAATCCCAGGACTTTGGGAGGCCAAGGCAAGAGGATTGCTTGGGACCAGTAATTTGAGACCAGTCTCTGCAAAGATATAGTGAGACCTCATCTCTACAAAAAAAAATAAATAAATAAAAATAAAAAAATAAACTGGGAGTGGTGGAGTGTGCCTGTAGTTCCAGCTACTGAGGAGGTTGAGGCAGGATGATCACTTGAGCCCAGGAGGCCAATGAGTCATGACTGTGCTATTGCACTTCAGCTTGGACAACAGATTGAGTCCCCAACTCAAAGAAAAAGGTATTGGTTTTGAAATTTCAGATTCTCATAGTTTATTCTTGGTATACAAGGGAGACTCCAAAAAATCTAGAATTATTTTTTGGAGTGTGGGCCTCTTGTAGTACAGGATTCTCTCATTAGGCAAGTGTTCTATGAACCCACTGGCATCAATGTACTAGCCGGCATTAAGAAAGACTGTGTTCAGCTTCAGTGAATTTTTTTTTTTGTGGATATTCTTTCAACACATTTTCCCATTTCATGATGGGTGATTTATGAGTAGACCTGCCTACAATGGTCCTGAGTGTTCAACAGTTTTTGACTAAAAATGGCATGACCTTAGTGTCCCATCCTTCTATTCCTGAGCAACATCCTCTGCCCCTCTTGAAAAAAGTCCTTACAGGGAAACATTTTGCTGATGTGGAAGAGGTGAAACAAAAAATGGCAGAAGCACTACAAGGCATCAAAATTGACGAGTTCAAAAACTGTTTTTAGCAGTGGAAAAAGTGTCTTGATAGGTGTATTGCATCAAAAAGAGAGTATACTTTGGAGATGACTAAAGTTTAAACATATAAGAATAAATACACAATTTTTTATAAATAAATTCCAGATTTTTGGGGTCCTCCCTGATATGGAGATACAGTTGACCTCTCTGTACTGACCTTGCAACCTCAGACTTGGATAAACTCACTGAAATGTTCCAGGGGTTAATTTTGGATTCTTTGATATTTTCTATATAGACAATTATATGATCTGTGAATAATGACAGTTTTATTTCCTACTTTCCAATCTGTATGCCTCCTTTCAAAACAAAATAAAACAAAACAAAACTAGACCTATTGAACTAGCTAGGACTTCCAGTATGATGCTGAATAGGAATGGTGAGAGAGCTTATTTGTCTTATTTTCAAACCTAGGAGGCTCAAGTTTACTTATTTATTTTTGCATATGGAAATTAAATTGCTTCAACACATTTACTTGAGACATAATTTCTCTACTGAATTACTTTTGCGTTCTTGTAGAAAATTTGTTGTGTACATATTTCTTGATCAGTTTCTAGACTCTTTATTCTGTTCCATTGACCTATTTGTCTCACTCTATACCCATATCATCCATCTTGCTTATTGTAGCTTTATAAATTTGGAAATCAGGGAATATTTGTCCCATGTCTTTGCTTTTATTTTTCCAAGTATCTTTGGCCATTCTAGGTTTTTTGCCTTTCTAAATATTTTTAGGATCAGTTTGTAAATTCTTACCAAAAAAACCTCCTTGGATTTTATATGGGATTGAGTTGAATCAATAGATCAACTTGGGGAAAATGCAATTCTTATCCATATTTGTTATATAACTTGATTTTAGGAGGAAATAATTTAATAATTTGTCATAATATTATGTTATTCATAGATTTTTATTCATGAACTTTAGTAGGTTGAGAAAGTTCCCTCTGTTCCTAATTCTCCAAGAGATCTTAACAGGAATAGATGGTGGATTTTGTCAAATGTTTTTTTTGTACCTATTAAAATGTTCAGATATTTTCCCCAAAATTACTGATATTGGTAGTTTTGTCTTTTTTTTTTTCCTTTCCAGTCTGGCCAGGAATTTGTCAATTTTATTCCTCTTCTACTAATTTTTCTCTGTTCTATTTCCTTGATTTTTATTATTACTTATTTCCTTTATTATTATTTCCTTTATTCTGTTTACTTTCAGTTCAGTTTACTCTTCTTCTTTCAGAACTTTGGTGGAAGCTGAGGATATGGATTTGAAATTTTTCTTCTTTTCTAATGTGTTTGGTGCTATAAATTTCCCCCCAAGTACTTATCCAGCTACATTCCCCAAATTTTGATGTGTTGAGTTGTAATTTTCCTTCAGTTCAAAATACTTTTTAGTTACCTTTTTAATTTCTTTTGACGAATTTATTTAGCAGTATATTATTTAATTTCTAAATATTTCGGGCGTTTTCCGGAGATATTTCTGTAATTCATTTCTAATTTAATTAAAAAAAATTTGTTTTTGAGTCATGGTCTCATTCTGTTGTTCAAGTTGGAATGCAGTACACAATCACATACCGCAGCCTCCAACTCCTGGGCTTAAGTGATTCTCCTGCCTTAGCCTCTTGAATAACTAACTGGGACTATAGACACATGCCACCACACCTGGCTATTTTTTTTAACTTTTTGTGGAGACAAGATCACTATGTTGCCCAGGCTGGTCTCAAACTCCTGGGCTTGAGCAATCCTTCCACCTCGACCTGCCAAAGTCCTGGGATTACAGGCTCATACCACTGCACTGCGCCTGATTTCTAATTTAATTTTATTGTGATGAGATAATATACTTTTGTATTACTTGAGTTCTTTTAAATTTATTGAGACTTATTTTAACAACCAATATCTGCGTGTACTTGAGAAGAATTTGCATTCTGCTGTGGTTCAGTCGAGTGGTTGGTAATAGTGTTGTTTAAATCCTCTGTACCTTAAAAAATTTCTCACCTATTTGTGTGTCAATTATTGAGAGGGGGGTATTAAAATTTCAGATTGTCATTGTGAATTTGTTTTATCAGATTTTGTTTCATATATTTTGAAACTCTCTTATTTGATGTATAGATATTTAGGATTATTATGTTTTGTTCATGAATTGAGGCTTTTATCATTTAGGAAATGACCCTCCATATTACTTACAATAATTTTTGCTGTGAAATCTACTTTCCCTGATATTGATACACCCTTTCCAGCTTTCTTTTGATCATTGTTAACTTGCTATTTCTCTTTCCATCTTGTTATTTTTAATATCTATGTGTCTTTATATATATATTTTTTGGTTTTTTTTTGAGTTGGAGTCTCACTCTGTCGCCCAGACTGGAGTGCAGTGGTTGCTCCCGGCCACCGCAGCCTCGACCTGCTGGGCTCCGGTGATCCTTCTGCCTCAGCCTTCGGAGTAGCCGGAATTACAGGCATGTGCTACCACGCCCGGCTGATTTTTTTTTTTTTTTTATTGTAGAGATGAGGTCTCGCTGCCCAGGGGGGTCTTGAACCTGCGGGCTCAGGCAATCCACTCACCTCAGCCTCCCAAAGGTGCGGGATTACAGGCTGAGCCACCGAGCCAGGCTGTGTCTTTATATTTGAAGTGTGTTTTTGTATCTTGCTTTTAAAATCCAATCAGATTATCTCTGCCTTTTAATTGGGATATTTACACCGTTTACATTTACTGTGATTATTAATATGGTTTTGTATAAATATGTAATCTTTCACTATTTGTTTTATTTGTCCTTTTATTATTTTTAAATGCCTGTTTCTTTTTGTATATATCTGTTTACTATTGTGTGTTTAAACCTGTCTACATTTATTATTTTTATTCTTCTTCAAATTTTGTTGCAACATAAGCCCAATAATTTGTGATTTTTATAAATTCTATATAATTCTTATAAGCCACTATCTCTCTGATATTACCTTTTATGCATTCTTTCTAGTTTCTCATTTTGAAAATTCTATTAGATGTATGTTATACCTTTGTATGCTATTCTTTATTTTATATTTTTATCTCTTAGTCTCTTTCTGCTGCTTTTTGGACAAGTTCTTTACATGTATCTTTTAATTTACTGGGGTATTTTTGAGAGAAAACTTTTCTAAACTCCTGTTTAACCTATCCATTGACTTTTTAGTTTAAAAATATAAATATAATTTGTAAAGTTTTATTTGACTTTTACAAATTCATTTTTCTTTTCTTTTCTTTCTTTTTTTTTTTTTTTTTGAGTTGGAGTCTCATTCTGTTGCCCAGACTGGAGTGCAGTGGCCGCTCCTGGCCACTGCAGCCTCGACCTACTGGACTCCGGTGATCCTTCCGCCTCAGCCTTCGGAGTAGCCAGAGTAGCTGGAATTACAGGCGCGTGCTACCACGCCTGGCTAATTTTTTTGATTTTATTGTAGAGATGAGGTCTCACCTGCCCAGGCGGGTCTCGAACCCGCGGGTTCAGGCAATCCACTCACCTCAGCCTCCCAAAGGCGCAGGATTACAGGCTGAGCCACAGAGCCCAGCTACAAATTCATTTTTCATGTTTTTAAAAAAAATTTTAGTAAATGGTTATTTTATAGTTTTAAACAAAAAACGTTATCTGAACTTATTTTTTTCTTCTTAAAAATTATTTTGGAATCAGAGTGTACAAGTGCATGTTTGTTACATAGGCATATTATGTAGTGGTTGGGATTGGGTTTCAGGTGAACCATTCCTCAGCTATTGTAGACAATAGGTAGTTTTTAGGTCTGTATATTCACCGTCTACCCCTGAATCTATCTTTTTTTTCAGTCTCAGGTTTGGTGGTTTGTACTGTGGTCACAGTGGTTTATCAAAAATATACATCTAACATAAAGGCCCTCAGTGGTTTTCTTCACCTACATAATCAAGTCTGGTTTCTCAGGAGATGAACTCCTTAAACATTTCCAGCTGCATTTCTTAAGAGCTTCTACACTGAGCTGCTTGTGTGGCTTTCTGAATTTATTATCATGCTGTGTCCTCCACCTGGAATGTCCTCTTACCTTTCATTGCCTTGATGACTCTTATCTCAGACTCGGTATTGGGGATATCATCTTCCAGAAACCTCTCTTGACAGCATGGACTGGGCTCAAGGCTCTTCTTCTTGCCCCATGCTTCTGTGTACACATCACTCTCTTAACTGTTCAAGAGAGAGACTTTTAGTCTGAATCTTGCTCAGTTTTCTCCATTCAGGCTTCCAGTCTGTGATGAGGATTTCAAAATGCAGATGAATAAAGACTGCCACTGGTGGGTAAAACATTGTACATTCTACTATTTCTTGCTTGGAAATTTATGATCTCAGAAGATTAAACTCAGTATCTCAAAAAGTTTAGATCTCAGAAATTTTAGAATGAGTGTGGACTTTAGATACTAGTCTCATTTATGAATTATTAATAGTAGAGTTAGTCAAATTTTTATTTTATTTTAAAGATGTGGGGTACAATTCAGGATTAGGTACACAAGTGGTCATCATACAGGTACAATTTGGGCCTCTCTTTGGTTCCCACTTTCCTTGCTTTGAGATCAGGTACCTTGATAGAGGTTATGTGCCCCCTCCCCACTCCCTCCAGTAGTTTCTGGCTACTGCCAATCCCTCTTATAGTATTATGGTAAGTGTTCAGGGTCTGCTTATGAGTGAGAACACGTGGTACTCAGTTCTTTGTTCCTGTGATAAATCACTGAGTATTGTAAACTCTAACTCCAAAGTCCATCATTTTGTTCTTCTTTGAAATGGCTGCATAATATTACATCATATATATATGTGCCACTTTTTTTATCCAGTCCAGTTTTGATGGGGAGCATGTTTGGTTCCATGCTTTTTTATTGTAAATATAGTGCTGCAATAAACATGCGTGTGTAGGAATCTTTTTTGTACAGTTATTTAAGTTCCTCAGGGTATATTCCCAGAGGAGGGATTGCTGGATTGCATTAAAGTTCAATTTCTGGTTCTTTTAGGTATCAATGGCCATCATTAATAAAACAAAAAACTACAGATGCTGGTGAGGAAACAGAGGAAAGGGAATGCCTCTACACTGATGGTGGGAATGCAGACTAGTTAGTCTAATTTTAGAAAGAGTATGTATGTTAGATACTAGTCCTATCCTCCTTTCACTTTATGGTTGAACTTAATACCCCAGATATTAGTTGATTTGTCTAAGAAGATAAGCTAGGAAGACAAAATAAATTTTTTCTTTCAAGTTAACCAATTCCTTTAATAGCTTTTGCTTAAAAATATTTGTGGTTATTGACATCTGTAAAGAGGTATGTTTCCACAAAACTCACTTGAAGTCCTAAACCTCAGTAGTTTAGCATTTGACTGTATTTGGAGATACTTAAGAAAAAGAGATAATTAAGAAAAAATGAGGTAACACAGGTTGACCTTAATTTAGTATAACTGTAGTACTTATAAGAAGAGGACATTAGACACATGTATAGAGGCAAGATTATAGGAAAACACCAGAAGAAGATGGCCAGCTACAAGCCAAGGAGAGAGGCCTTCAGAAGAAACCAAGCTTGTCAACATATTGACCTACCAACACATAGGACCTAGTTTCTATAACTGTGAGGAAATAAATTTCTGGTTTTTGAGCCACTCAATCTATACTACTTTGTTATGGAAGCCTTAGAAAACCAATTTAGCTACTCGATTTTTGAGTGTGTGTTTCCATTATCATCCCTAGGAGACATATTTTATGAAAGGGGGCAGACTCTGTCTTGTTATCTTCACCTAATGTCTTTTCTATATAGTTCTAGAGACAGTCATATCAGATATAAAATCAATTTTGTTTAGCTGTTCCTGTGCCCCTTGTTTTTCTATTCTTTGCTAGTAGTTGGGTCTTGTTTTTAGGGGGCTGATATATTCCATCCCTTACTATAGATTTACAGAGAGGTTATTCATTTAGTAGGGAATTTTACAGGAATTAAGGTCCATTATTTTTATTTCTAATTAGCTCAGTTGGGTTGTTTCCTTTTTAAAAGTTATACTAATAATCTAACCAAAATGGAAAATTTGAATATACGTGAATATAAATGTATTTGAATAAACACTTGTATATATAGCTCCAGATTTACCCAGGATTTAAGTATTTATCTAGGAGAATATTATATTACTTTTTGAGTTTTCAAGAATAACTTAAATAATAACCTAGTGGCCTAAATTTATTACAGGTTCTAAAGGTTTTTAATATAAAACTGGGAAGTAAATAAGATTACTAATATTATTCAGTTTTTATTTGCTTTTGGGCAGCATCCATATAATCTATGAGATAAATATTCACAGTTATAATTTCCACAAGCAAGCAATTTTTCTCTTCATTCATAAACTGCCCTTTGGCATATGGATTTTGTCATATTTCTTAACGTTATTTTGCTTGGTAAAGCTACTCTTAAATAACAAACTCATCAATCATAGATTTCTTGGACTTTCATAACATAATTTGGCTCTTAAATTTATAATCCTTTTGCTGAACGTAATTTAGCTTTTAAATGTACAAATCCTCTTGCTCGACAGACCAAGCTATAAAGTGCTGGCATGATGTAAAGGGCAGAGTGTATTCTTATAAAGCACATGACTGGCAAGTCTTAGATGTGATCAGGATGATCTCAGTTTTAAATTTGAGAGGAGAAAGAAATGTTCTGATTAAAGTAGATGAAAGGCCCAGATATAACAGAGGAGGGCCAGAACCAACACCTTTGACTTCAGATATGTATCTTCTAATGTATATAACTTATGTTAAAGTAAACCTGAAATTTTAAGAGAAGGCAAATATAGTTTCTAATTGAATAAGTTATATACACATGTAATATATTCTGAAATATTCCTATTCCTGTAATTTGATGAGAAAGTAATCATATCTGAAATATAACAAATGGAAAAGTACATTTTGCATGATTGAATTGTATCTAATAGAATGCAAGGGTAAGTGATTTACACTCAAAGGTAGTCTTTAAATCTAATGGTGACAGTGTTGGGCTTTTGGGTGAGAAAGAGAAGCAGAAATTCTGTCCTTGAGGAAGGATTTTATAGTCTATTTAACTAGGGAGAGGCAAGGAAACATGTTAGTTCCTTCAAGAAGTAACTATGCCATGGTCAATTTTATATGCACTATAGAACTTTGTAGACTTCCTTTCATATAATAATTATTCAAAAGTTGTCAAATGTCTGAATTGGCAAAGAAGTGATAGGGCATTAGCAGATATAATAACCATGCCAGGGAAATAGGCTTTTTAACAGTCAGAGAGAGAGAGAGAGAGAGAGAGAGAGAGAGAGAGAGAAGCTTGATTCTTTGACCAGATTGCAGTTTATTAGACCACAAAACTTCTTCATTCTGACAATATAATAATAAAGTACATTCATGTGAGAGAAATATTTCAATGGCAATAAGGTAAACATGACCCTCCAGTAGTAAACCAACTGATGAGACCTCACTGAAAAGGACTGTGTATCATAGAAGGATGACATAGTTGGTGAGAGGTGGGAGGGAATCCTGAAAGAAGTTGAAGCTAGGTAAACCTCTATGGATGGAAGACAAACCTATGTCCTATTGGGAGTCCTGGTCATGGAAATGCAAAGGTCGAAGATACTCTGCAAATCCAGAAGCAGAGTTGCTTTCAGGAATAGGCCTGAAAACAAACTTGGAATGAGCTGAAATTTATGATACATGTCAAAGACTAAAGTGACCTTGGGAAATATCTGTTCAGAATAATGAACAGTTGGTCACAGTTTCATCTACTGTTTTCTTCCATGTTCTATGAAATGTATAGCACAAACAGGGCTTTAACGAGTTCAGGCCCCCAGTCCAGATGTATATCCCAAGATACCAGAGTAATTATCAAAACTGCTCTCGGTAATCTTTACTCATGGAGAATGGGTGAAGTGCCTAGAAGACATTACTTTCCAGAGAAAGTTTGTGGTCTACTGTTGCAGACATTATAGCTTTTTATAAAAACCCTCTCTCTTTCACAGATACCTAATTGACATTGGAGGCTTATTTATGTAAATTTTCTCAAGTTTACCTTACTGGAATTTCTGTTGTATCCCATGCATTTTGACCTATAGTTTTCTTAACAGGTGTTATACCTTTTACTTTTCTTTGACTAAAATATTTTTAATAGTATTTTAAATTTCCAAGCAAGTAAGAATATTTCATCTAAGCATTTGCTATTAATTCCAGTTTAGTTGTAGTGTGGTCAAAATGCAGTTTGCAAGTTTTCTGATTCCTTTTTCTGTAATATAATAAACATATAAATGCTCCATAGACTTTTAAAAATGAGGTTATATTTTTAACTCTTGGTGTTCAGAGCTTGATGTATGTCAATTAGTGTAATTTTGTTAATTGTATTTAAATATTTTACACTCCTAACATTTTTATTTGACATTGTCATAGATTAAATAATTTGTATTTTATCTATATTTATATATACAAAATATACTCCCCAGATTTGTGTTTGTAACTAATATAAATTTTTCTTTATATAGTTTTATGGCATGTAATTTCCTGTATGAACATTCATGACAGTCCTTTCACCATAAAATTATCTTCTACCTCGAGGCCTAAATTTGAGGTTTCTCGTCCCGGTTTTATATGTTAATATTACTGCTTTTGCTTTCTTTCTTGTTCATGCTTGCCAGTCTTTTATATTTCACCTTGGTGTCACTTTGTTTAAGGTATGTCACCTGAAACCATCATGTCACTGGAATTTTACAAACTTATTGTATTTTCAATAAATGAATATAAGTATAATCATTTCATATTTATAACTGTAACTATTATGCTTTGTTTCACTTTGCTCATCTTGCTTTATGGTTTCTTTTTATTAATTTTTTTCTTTCCTTTTTATATAAACTCGTATGGTTGTTATCTTCTGCAGAGATTTGAAATGTTGAGTTTTCTGCTCAAAGTTTCTCAAAGACTTTCTTAAAAACGTGATAAATTATCAAATGACTTCACAGTTTCCCCTTTTCTGTAGTTCAGAGTCACTTAAATTGGGGCTTACCATCTTCTCCTACAATGTCCACTTTCTAAGATAAGACAGCAGCAGTTTGAGAGACAACATCTGTGCACCTTTTGGACAGTGCATTCCATTTTTTTTCAGTAGTATTTACACTATATCTTTTAAAAATCCCCCAAGATTGCTATCATAAGAACCTAGTTCTTCTCTACTTGTCAGTACAGATTCAGTTCTCTCTCTCTCCCATCTTTCATATTTCTTTTACCATTTTAGTAAGGGAACTTACTTGGATGGGGCAGGAAGTGAGTCAAATGATGTAAAGTTTAATAAATGGAAGTATTTATGTCTGTAGAAGAGAAAATGTAACTGGAATATAAAGGCTACCTTCAGATACCCAAAGGAATACCATGTGACCCAATAAATGGACTACCCCTGTGTTAATTAGTAGGCTAATAGTACTAGGACCAGGGTGGGCTAATTAAACCTGTCCAAACTGATGAGAGAAAGATACTTTCTTAAATTTGGAATTGAGAATTTAATTTCTAAGATTCTTTCTAACCCTGTTGATCTGTTGATGTAAACAAGGTTGAAATTTTTGAAATGTGAGATACAAAAGAGATTTTTTTCCCCCAAATTTATTATGTATAAGAATTGAATGGAACTCTTATTAAAATGAATATCTGAGCTCTAAAGTTTTTATATATTTAAGTTTGGGCAACACATTCTTTATTGATAGTAACCATTGTCTTAAAGTGTCATTATTATTATTATTATTATAACATGATACATTGGTTTGAATGAAGAGTAAATGCAACCTCTCTATGACATTTGCTGCTATAATTTAGGGTTTATATAGAAATGGAAATTGGTATCTAAGTGAATAAGTAATTGAAGTCAACAGTTTTACATAAAACTGTCAGTTTGGTTTCTCGGTGATGCAGACACCAAGATGGAGTTGGAAGTAAAAGATAAAGGGGAGAGGAAGCAGAGGAAGGCAAGGGAAATCTTCAGACTGAGGTGAGGTTTGACACCTGTGGAAGTTGAGAGGGGAAAGGAAGGAGGATGGGGTATGAAGAGTCTTAGCTCAAAAAAAGTCCAAACCAGGCTCATGGTCGGCTCCAATATGACTGACCACAGAAGACACCTTTGTTGGGCAGACACGACTCGGCTCTGAGTCCCTCAGGGTCTCAGTCATTGATGAGAAAACTCTGTGGGCAGAGTGGAGCATATCTGAAGTACTGTGACTGGAACTGTCAGCTACCTGTACTCCTTGTGGCAGGTGCTCTCCTGAAGGGAGATCTGAGCAGTGCACATTCATGGTTGCCACAACACCCAAGTCGTAATCTTTTCAGTGCTGAGGAGTGTGCGTGCTTACTTGGAGGCATAATTTGACATCATTGGTACTGATTTTCTTTGACTTCTGTTTGTATGACTCTGCTTTTATTGTTTTAAGTCTCTCAGCTTTCATTTCATCCTTTTTATCACACATCAAGTGTACAACATGAATAATCCTATTCATGTCTAATTTTGTTTAAATTGATGCAATAATAAAATACTCCTTGTCAGAATGTGTGGAAAAAATGCTCTGTAAAGATGTGGAATTTTAAAAACTCAAGAGTCTTTCATGTTCTTTCTCCAGTCTGGCAGCAAGAAGAACTTACACGCATTAACCAATCTTTCACTGGAGCTGAAAGGAAGGCTGCTTTGTGTGAAATTCTGGAAAAAGAGACTCAGATAATTGCTTCCATTGGGAGACATAGATACGTCGCTAATATGGAAAGTCAGGAAGCAGCAATACAGGCCTTTTTGGATAAGGTTAGTGGAATAACTATTATTTTAATATGAATGTATCCTGAGTTTAAAAATGTAGAGTAATAAACAGAAGGAGACACTCATATTGTAAGAAGTTGTGTGAATTTTGTTTTATCTTTTCATGACCTATTTCTTTAAATTATATCTTTTTCTTCTGGTATAGCTTTAGATTTCAACTGCAACCTAGAATAAAGATTGACAATTAACATGAAATTAATATGTTCTTAACTAAAGGGATTTGGTCATGAAGAAAAAGACACCTTTCTTGTGACTCTCATATAGATTTAGGCTGGCTATCTCAATTAGATGAGTTGCACACTATAAGAAAATGCAGAGGATTAAAGTTACAAACTGTCTAGGCCTGGGATGCCCCAATAGTGAGCAACCTGGGGGAAATAGCTATAGATTAGTGTTTCTACCTTGGCTCATCACATCACTGATTGCAAATTTCTGACCAAAAGAATATATGATTATTAAAAGCCATGAAAACATACAATTAAGGGGAAAACTAAAGTAATTACCCTTTTGTGGTCAACCTACCTGTTTGATATTGAATAGCCTGTTTCCATAGTGACCAATTTCCTTTTATAAACCTGCTGTTCCCAAACAATTTAAAGCCAATCCAGCTATAGAAGAGAAGGGATGCATTCCTCCAAGATATTAGCCTGTAGTGATTCTAGTTCTATGATTCTTATTACTTGAGAACATTTGCTCTTAAAAACTGTGTTTCATTTTTGATACTCTAAATGCTCTCCTCTCATCTTACTTATACATTCCCCTATTTGTTCTCAGTTTATATGTGGCTATAACTACTAACTGAATCCTGAACTCCCTACAGTTTCAGACCAGACCTCCCCAGGGCACTTCCAAATCATATATCCATTGCCTACTGTCATGATTCTTTGGATATCCCAAGAGTACACCTAAGGTGACACGGCAACCCCTGGGTTATATCACCTCATTATCCCTTGCCCCCTCACCTCTAGACTGATCTTGTTCTGTGGCACTCAAATCAACCATCTCTATGAATATTTCATTCACTTGCTCCAGAGAGAAACCTGGGTGTTATTTTTTATTTCTCCACCCAGTCACCAATTTGTTCTATTGCTTTAATATCTCCTTATTTTTTTACTTCTTCCTTTCCAAACTCACTACTGCTGCCTGTAGGGAAGTGCCTGTGCCATGGTGCCCTGACAATCTTGCATGTGTCAAATGGGCTATGTAAGTAAAAACTTAAACCACAGCTAATCTGAGTCTTGTCAGAATGTCTTGTGATCTCTCTGGAATACAAGAAGATGGGAAGCTGCTGAGGAGCTGCTATGGAGTGACTCTTCCCTTTTCCCTCCCTGTCTCTCCTGGGAGGATGTCATGAGGCAGACCATGCCTTGTGTTCTTGAGCTTGACTCTGGTTTAATGAATTTGGATTTTCTTCTCATGTGGATTACTTTTAAATTCCTAAATTGGTGGCTGGGCACAGTGGTTCATGCTTGTAGTACCAGCTACTTAAGAGGCTGAAGTGGAAGGATTGCTTGAGGATAGGAGTTTGGGACCAGACTGGGCAACCTAGCAAGGCCCCATCTGAAAAAGAATAACGATAATACAAAACATTAGTCAGGCATAGTGGTACATGCCTGTAGTCCCAGCTACTCAAAAGGCTGAGGCGGAAAGATTGCTTAAGCCCAGAAGTTGGAGGCTGCAGTGAGCTGTGATTACGCTGCTGTAATCCAGCATGGGCAACAGAGCGACACCCCATCTCTAAAAGAAACAAACAAACAAACAAAAATTGGGCTATTACCTCTAGTCTCATTTCTCAATTTCCTCCTCTATCATTCATACCACTGCCATGGTGACTTCACTAAATACAACTGAACCTTCTATACCCATTGCTCTTGGGGAACAAGAATTTTCATGATCTGTCCTCTGCACATCTCACTCCTCCCACTGTTGTCACTGTCATCTCTCCTTGCACACTGTACCCACACTGTTCCAGCCATGGTTGATTACTTGTACATCCTCAGAAAGACCAAATGTGCTTGATGCGTTTGCATCTGGTGATGCCATCACATGGACCATCTATTCCTTCCTTTTTTAGTAGCCAGCTAGTGACCCTTTCAAACAAGCTCAGATGCCTCTCTAGAAGTGAACTGCTGATCCTCCTACTTATATGTACGGCTCCCATGAGACTCTACCTCACCTATCTTTGTACCTAGTGGTCAATTTTTATTGTATCTATTTACATGTCTGAATCTTTCCTAGATTCTGAATGTTTTAAGGGAAGAGCTGTCTTTCACCTGTCTATCCTCATGTCTTAGCACCATTCTTATCACAGAGATTTGGTCAATGGTTGTGGAAGAAGGCAAGGAGGAAAAATAAAGGACAGAAATTGGTTGTATAACTCTATATTTCAAGTATTATCAAGAAATTATGTAGTGTAGATACCGTCATTTTAAATTCTTGACTATCCCAATTCTAGGAAAGATGAATGTACTGTAGGGAAGCTATGATAATCATACTTGTCCCAAACCATATTTTGAACTAAACGTACCTGTTTAGCATGTTGCTTTATCTTGCATCCAGCTTCATCAGTGGGAACTGTGTTTCTTATGTGTCTGATTGTTAACATCACCAGAGAGGACAGCATGGAATCAGGGCAACATGAGTATTTGAAGGAGCTGGAGGACTCTGAGTGCCCTTGGACAGGGAGCATATCCTTATTAGAAGCTGGGCCTTCTGCAGGATTTCCTACGTGTGCTATTGTGCTGTTTTCTGTTTCCTGTACACTATTTTACAAGTTCTATTGTAAATACTTATACAACCTTGATTCTTCTTTATGCCCAGAACACTCCCTTCCCCAAGTCCCATGTCTAGCATTGTCTGTAAAAATGTTTTTTGACTGCTGAAACTAAATATTGAATCCATAAATGAATCAAGGCCTAACATAAAAATGACTCCAGAGTCACTGGACTTGGTGGCTCAGCCTGTAATCCCAGCAATTTGGGAGGCTGAGGCCAGTGGATTGCCTGAGCCTGAAGGTTCGAGACCAGCCCAGGCAACTTGGCAAGATCTCGTCACTACAATAAAATAAAAATATTAGCCGGGTGTGGTAGTGCACACCTGCAGTTCCAGCTACTTGGAAGGCTGAGACAGAAGGATCACCTAAGCCCAGCAGGTTGACGCTGGGGTGACCATGAGCGTGCCACTGCACTCCAGCCTGGGTGTCGGATTGAGACTCCAACTCAAAAAAATAAAAAATAAAACAAATAAATGAAAATGACTCCTGAGTCAATTGATGATTATAGGAGTCTTTATGTAAATCTCACAAAAAAAGATGAAAAGGAGAAACTTTGTTCACCAGAATTCCTACGAGGAAGGAAGATCTTTTTAAAAAAAATTTTGTTTTATGGTGGAGTTTCATGCTGTTACTCAGGCTGGAGTGCTGTGGTGCAATCACAGCTCACAGCAGCTTTGACCTCCTGAGTTCAGGATATCCTTCTGTCTCAGACTTCTGAGTAGCTGGAACTACAGGCACGTGCCACCATACCTGGCTAATTTTTTAATTTTTATTTTTATTTTTTAGAGATGAGGTCTTGTGGTGTTGTTCAGGCTAGTCTAAAATTCTTAGACTCACACAATCCTCCCTCCCACCTCAGTCTTCCAAAGTGCTGGGATTATAAGCGTGAGCCACTGTGCCTGGCCTGTTTTTGGTGTTTTTTTTTTTTTTTTTGGAAATACTATGATAAGTTATTGGGATGGAATCGGAGACCCTGAAGGATCCTGAGGACGGGAAGAATTACTTTGTGCCAGGAAAATGGAGGTTTTTTAGTGTTGTCCTGGAGAGAATGAGGGAAGGCAGAGTGAGAAGACAGTTAAATGACAGAGGGCGCATAACATGACTTTTTGAGACTTTGTTACTTGTGTTACTTATGTTACTAAATAAAGGAAACATTATGTGCTATGTAATTTTCCTTTTGGAAGAGAAATAGAGGTGTCTACACTGATGTACACAAGGATGAAAGGCCAAAAGGTTGAGGGAAGAATGGAGAAGTTAGGGGTACACCTCATCAACAAGGGTACCTACATAATGAATATTTGTATACTTAACCCTGAATTTTATCCCACATCTTAAAAAATTTTTCTTTTAAAAAGAATTTGTAGGAATCAAGGTGAAGGTTTCTTGTGGGTCACAGGTTTTAGAATTGAAATTCTACATCCACAATTATTCCAGTTTATAAACTACTTAATCTCATCCATCCCCAGGCTAAATTAAGAGAAAACAGACATTTTAGCTGATACAAGAGGATTTTATCTCATTTTTGACCAAAGTGTTATATTAGAGTAGGAAAAAACAACCACAGAATGACACAACTACACTTGAGGGCAATCCTCAGTCCATTTATATAGCCTAATTGGCCCAGTCTGTAAAAATATTGAGTAGCCGTGACCTTTCGCCTGCTTCTAACCTAACAGTCAATAAAAAATTCATTGCCACTCACTTTTAATCACCTTTTTGTATGTGATGCCATACTAAGACTCTTGGAAAATAGGATACACTTTCAGTCTCTTGACATAAATTTTACACAATGTCTCTTCCTCTTTAGGTATGTCTCACCTCCTCCATCCCCATTCCTTGTATTGTCTCTAATATTCAGGAGTCAGTGTTGATTTCATAAAACTTGAACCAAGGAACTTATTTTATTTTTATTTTTGCCATATGGGCTTATTTATTTATTTTATTTTATTCTTTTATTTTAATAACTTTGGGGGAGGTACAAAAATAACTGATTATTCTAAAGTTTCCTTTTTTTTGATTGCTAAGAACAGGGATATAATTACTCCCTGAAACTAGACAAGGTTAGAATTTTTTTAGATGTAAAAATCAACAAACAACCAGAGCCATATACAAATTTTAAGATCTATATTTAGAGCCATAATGTGTAGATATATAAAGAGAAATCATTTGTCTTCCTATAATTTGGTAACAACTTTAGAAAATACCAGTTTATATTTTGGTTTTAGTTTAATGCTATTGAGTCCATATATGATGTGGTTTATGGAACAAGTCTTTTATTTTTAATCTTTTTATCCTGGACATAGAATGTTTCTGAATAATGAATGGTATGATTTTAAATTAATCCAATCAAGGCATTGAACTAATAAGCTATAATAGACTCCATAATAAGCACCCTCCCTCCCTTCCTTCCTTCCTTTTTCTTTCTTTTTTTTTTTTGAGTTGGAGTCTCACTCTGTCGCCCAGACTGGAGTGCAGTGGCCACTCCCGGCCACCGCAGCCTCGACCTGCTGGGCTCCGGCGATCCTTCCGCCTCAGCCTTCCAAGTAGCCGGAATGACAGGCACGCGCTACCACACCCAGCTGATTTTTTGATTTATTGTAGAGATGAGGTCTCGCTGCCCAGGTGGGTCTCGAACCCGCGGGCTCAGGCAATCCACTCACCTCAGCCTCCCAAGGGCGCGGGATTACAGGCTGAGCCACCGAGCCCGGCTCTCTTTTTCTTTCTTAACTTTAAAGTTGTGGGCTACATGCGAGGATTTGCTGCATAAGAAAATTGCATGCTGGTGAGGTTTGGGCTTCTAGCAAGTACTCAGTGAGTGGAACTCAATGGGTGGTTATATTCCCACCTCCTCCCTCCCTCCATTAGCAGTGCCCAGCGTCCATTTTTCCCACCTTTGTGCTCGTGTGCCCAATTATTAGGGCCCACTTATGAGTGTAAGCTCTCATTTTTAGTAAAAGACTGACTAACGATTCTTTGAAGCATTAAATAATTGGTAACTTAACACACCAAATACTGACTTCCATAGGTTATCAAATATTAAAAACTCACTGGTTGACAGAGGTAAAAAATTCAGGTCAAGAAATCTGAATGAAAAATCATCTGCTGGTTTCTAATATATCTTGGGTATTTATTACCCAAACTATGTAAAGAGACCATTTGAATTTCTGTGAGAGCTTATCCCTAGAGTCAAGGCCATTTATTTCTTTGGTACTCTTTGAGTCATACATCAGTTCTCACAGTCACAAGCTTAAAAAACAGCAGTCTACGTAAGCTGTGCCATTTAAATGTTTTTCTTCATACTTAGGTAGCCGACAGCTAATGGGATAGAAAAATGCGCCCGCCTTTTTCTCAGCACTGCATTAAACAAAGGTGCCATTATGACTGAACAAACTCCTTCGCTGTGTAAAAGAAAAGTTGATTACCACCCAGTAGATTTTGGGGAGGTTAAGGTTATTCTTAATTTGTGCCCCTAAGGACTTGAGAATTAATTTAGGAGGAAGGAAAGACCTACTCTGGCAGTGCAGTCATTTCTTCTCTTTTGTGGAAGCCTGCCGCTCTCAAGATTCTTATCTCTCCACCTTCCCTTCCTTGAAATGTGTCTTCCTGCTGTTCTTCTGTTTCTCTCTTCCAGAGTCTGTGCTGTTTTATTTGTTGGCAGCTGAATGGTATTTATTACAGTCCCATTTTCTGAAACAATTGAAGAACTTGATTGTTGTATATCTCTTATTACAGCCAAAGCTTTCAAAGAAAAAAGGAAATAGGAAAGAGAAGTAAGCAAAGTTGACATTTTTCCTGCATCAGAGTAAAAAACACCTTACAGCCTGAAATCAAAAAGCCTAGACTTGAAGACCAAGTTATCAGTGTTGGCAGAAATACATACAAGTATAAAAACACTTTGCTGAACAGATTTTTCATATCTTCTCAGTGCCAGCTCTAGGAAACTTGAATTTCAAATCTAGGATTCTTTGATTGTATCACTCAGTTCTCTTTAACCTGGTTACCTCCTAGTTATTCTACAGGTTTCTTCTTAGATACTGTTTTTGCTTCATAACAACCCATGTTACCTATTTATCTGCAACCACCAAGCATACCCACCTTTTATTTTAATTACTTATTCTCTTACCTTTACATCCCATGAGATTCAGGAGTTCTTGAAATCAGGACACTATTGTATCTACTGGGTCTAGTACATTAACTAATGTATAGGAAACAGTAAATATTTGTTGAATGAATGAATGAGTACTGCAGGTCCTATGAGAGATATACAGAGCTACGTGAGAAATGTATTTCTAATAATTGTTTGGGAGAAATAAAATGAATAAACATAAAACAATTATAGAGCAATTTGCATCCAAATTTCATTGCCTCTAGTGACTGAAATACAGGCACTACTTACTTGTCTGTATTAGTGTGTTTTTACAGGTGCGATAGAATTTCAGACACAAGTGATATCATTGGTTCAAAACATAGTAGTTAGAGGAATCTTTATGGAAGAGGTGAAGTTTGAGTTCAGAGTTGAAGGATGTAAAGAATTTGGATGTAGGATGTATTTGGAAAAGTTCAAGATATTACCATATTATATTATATTCATTAGTGCTAAAAACTTGGGGAGAAGGCAGAGTTAAATCAATCCAACAACTGAAAAAAAGACAATGAAGTATAAAGTAGGCATTTCATAGAAGGTCAGTATATTTGAATCATTAGAAACGAAATAAGTTACCACCCTGCAGAGCACAAGGTATTGTTCACAGTACTGAAATAAAATAAATTACATTTAATAGAAACACCCTGAGGAAAATTGCATGCAAAGATTAATATATTAGTTAGACTTTAGAATATTACATCATGAAACTTAACCTAGTAATGCTCATTCTTTGAAACTTTAAAATAGAGTTTTGAAACATGCATTAAACATCAATAACACTCTGAGAACTACCCAAAATAAGGCTATATGCATTTAAAAATTATTTTACTTCTAAATGACAATAATTAAAAGACAAAATATTTTATTATTGAGCTATTTCCCTTTTATAACTCTTTAATCAATTTTACTTAATTCTATCAGTCTGTTAATTAAGAATACATTATTTAATATTAAATTTATGCTGTAACAATATAAATTAATTATAGGGCTGAAGTTTCTCATTTACTGGATTAAAACTAGAACTGAAAATCTGAAGTTTCTGATGTGGGTTTCTAGCTCTGAACAGCCTTCATTTTGGCTTTGATCAGAATATGATGCCATTACTTTGAAAATTTATCAAATATAGTTGTTTTTAAGAGATAGCTGTTCAGTTCTCAATGTAGCTAATATGAAATGCAAAAAAAATTAAAGGTAAGTTGTGTTATAACTAAAAAATTATTCATGATACTGTCATTCTAAATACAGTTTTATATTATATCTCCTTCTGGCTATTTCTGTATTCCTGATGGTTTGTTCCAATACATAGAACTTCTATCTAAACTTTAAATGAGATCATATCCAAGATTTAAATGATTGCAAGTATGGCATAAATTGGACTAGAAGAACCCCCAAACAATGACCAGTTAGCCTACAGAAACATGCAACATTTGAATGGTTAACAATCGTAATCAGCATAGTCTTGTTTTTGAAAGATTATAATGTGGGAAGGAAAGTGAGCAGCTTTATACCCTAAAGTAGAAGAACAAATAGCAAGTTTTCATTGTGACATTTCTAGGTGAATGCATCTTCTCTAAAATTCTCAGTAGGAGAAAACAGAAGTGGTAGCAAATGCAGAAGTATTTCATCAAAGATTATCCTAGTTTCCCTGAGTTTGTAGACAACTCATTTTACCGAATCCTGTTGCTAGACTCTGAATCCTTAGACTGGGATTCCTCAAGTGAGCTTCAGGGCAAGTGAACTCTATCTTTGACCCTACATTCATGAGGTAGGTAAGCTGAGATTCATCATGCCAGGACTGGAAATAGGAAGTGAGAATCTTCAGCATCAGAGAGGCAGGAACCACAGCACTGCTCTCAAAGATAGCAATATAGTTGTTTCACTATAGACGTCTTCTTTGTGAAGAATTTTGAATTTGTTATAGATTTATTTTTATAGGAAACCAAATGCAGAGCCCATTTCTGGTATATTTTTAGCACTAAATATATTGAGGATTGTCACAGTTGATCTAAAAAAGTTATCTTTAATTGACAAGGCAGGATCAAGACACACTTATATACACACATTATAATTGAACCAAGCAGATAATGTTTTCAACATTCCAAATAGCATGCCTTTCCTCCCATGGGGTTGATGAGTAATTTCATATACACATAAAGACATTCAACACATTCACATACAAATTAGTAGCAAATACTGAATCCTGTAGAAGTGCATATACTTACACAGCTGAACTGCTTTAACTCCTATTTGCTTTTTTCTAAAATGTTTTATTTTTGCCTGATCTACAAAGTCTTCAATTAATTTTCTTAACTTTTAGTAATACTCTTAGGCATTAAGCACATGATATTAAGGTCAACTTTTAGGAGAAGGACCACAATTGTTATTTTTAGCCTTTAACTGATAATTATAAACTTAATATTATTTTTAAGTGTTCAACTCCAAAGACCTGGAGAACATTGGATGGCAAAATAATTGAGATGGATACACAGTTCACCATCAGAGCCAGAGAGTTGCAAAACATCTACAAATGCATTATGCTGAAAAATATCTCTCAAGATGAGAGACTGGATTTACTCTTAACGCTTAAACACACTGTGAAGGTATGTTTACTTTCTCTTAGTTAAGGAGTAGACTTCACTCTCAACAAAAAAAATTAATAGAATACTAAAATAAGCAAAGGGCTTTGCATTAAGTACTATTTTGGTATATTGGAAAGAATATGGCCTATGTATTCATATTTACCTAAAAGGTCTCAAAATATATATTATAATACATAGAAAATGTAAGCAAATATAACATAATGAATATTCTAAATGTAAATATATCTTTATGCAATGAATGCAAATATATAGCATGAGAATACTATTTAACTCAGTTCAATAAAACAGCAATTATTTTTTTCTACATATTTTGACATTCCTTTTTTTTTTGAGTTGGAGTCTCACCCTGTTGCTCAGGCTGGAGTGTAGGGGCACGCTCACAGCCACCCCAGTATCGACCTACTGGGCTCAGGTGATCCTTCCGCCTCAGCCTTCCAAGTAGCTGGAACTACAGGCACGTGCTATCATGCCCGGCTCATTTTTTGATTTATTGTAGAGATGAGGTCTTACCACATTGCCCAGGCTGTTCTCGAACCCGTGAGCTCAGGCAGTCCCTTCACCTTGGCCTTCCAAAGTGCTAGGATTACAGGTTTGAGCCATTGCACCTGGCCTTGACATTGCTTAATGAGAAGTTTATTTTTAGCAGTTTTAAAGCAGCACCAGTATATTTTTATTTTTATTTTCTGTTAAATTACTGATTTTCTGTTTTTAAGCCTACTTTAAATGAAAAAGTTAGTGGATGTCACAATTCAAGTTTCCCTAAGAAATAGGCTCTGTGATGAGGTTTACATTCAGGAAATTTACTGGAGAGTGCTACCAGGTTACCTCCTGTGAGGAAGTAGAGAAGCCCATACTGGGCAGATGAAGACATTAAACTATGGCGAAGTCTCAACAGTGACTTCAGCCAGTGTCACAAGATTTATGAAACTGGGAAGGCCCTTCAGAGTTTTCCTGAATTGAGGCAAGGGGCCAGGACTTTGACTCCCACGTTGACCATTTAGTGGATGTGGGCTTTCCCCAGACATGCAGGACTATGGATGAGGTAAGTATCTTTCTTTATCAGAGAACAAGTCTCAGAAAGTCTCAGTGGGGAATCATCACCCGGCAATTTACCAGGAGGGGGAGAATCAGTGCCCCAGGTCTGGATATGACGTACAAGGCACATACTGCTGCTCAGATGCACTTGCTTCATGTTGTACTTTTAGGGGCAGCTCCTCTGTACTTTTAGGAGCACTTGGTTCATGTTGTACTTTTAGAAGCAGCTCCAGGATAAGCCCTTTATCCTGGAGAAAATTATTGGAGCAAGGTTAATATAAAAAACTACAGTCCTTGTTCTATTCATTGACTTTAAGGCCACAATGGATACTCATGGTCTCTTTCCTCTACTCTCCATTTTAGATTCCCTTTACATTCAACCAGGGCCTTGACTGGTCTAGGTGGCCCACCTTTTGGAGTATGCTGCACCTTAAGAGTTCTAGACTGCAGGTCACTATGCTCTTCTCAGGCTGAGGTTACTCGCCTTCCATTTACTATCAAAATCAGGCAAAGGAACTACCAAGAAATACCCATCACATGGGTGCCAAACATATTCTTCCCTGTCCCAATTGGGTAATAATAGCCTCACTACCTTTTGAAGATCAGGGTCAGTTACCTATGTAAGTATGGTGACACTTTCCTTGCCCCAAGGTATTTTGGCCTGAGGAGCCTAGGTGTTAGTTGTAGCTCCAAGTTTAATAGGACTCATGCTGTGTCCTCTGCTGGAAGCATTTTTCCTCCAGGAATTAGGACCTCTAAACTTGAAGAACTCACATTTGCAGGGACAGGAAGCAAAAATTCCCCAAATAGTAAGTGAGGCCATTTCTACTTTCACTCCTTTTGTTCTCAAAATAGGGCAGTTTCAGGACTTCTATGTGATGTTCTCCATCACAATAGATTTTGCCCCTCAGATAAAAAAATCAAGAGTAGGGAGGTGGTGTCAACTATCAAGTATTTCATTCCAAATATATATTCAAGGACCAGAAAAATGAGTTCTGGGTGACTGTGTGAACCCAACAGAACTCATTGTGAGTTGGACCTGGGCCAGAACTCCATTTTTTTTTCCACATACCCCAGACTCTCATATGGTCCTGAACCTTTATATCCCCACGGTGGTTAGTCATTTGATTCAGGATGTCCCTGAAAAGAAAGCATGACCTTGGATGAAGCATTTTATTTTTAGCTCATGGTAATCTATCTTCAGCCAAGATGGCTCTCTTCAGAAGAGGACAATCCCAGAGATAGCTCAGTGGAGAGTTATCAGCTACCACAACCTGCAGCTGAGAAACTGAGAGTCTCATGCTGAAGTGGGAGTAATCTGGGTGCTACAGCACAGCATTCATTACAGTGGATATGTTTTCCATATATCTAATTAAAGGGGGAAACCCCAGTATTATTAAGACCATTGGTAAAGCTCTTGCATTTTATAGATCAAATTGAAGGGAATATTGGGCATATGTTATGATTAATATAAATACATTAAATGGGCAATTCAGATAAAAAAACATTTTGTTTCTGGATTGTGGTTTTTGGACTCTTAAATTAGTAAGATACCACAGAGATGCTTCCTTCAGTATGGCATAGAGATATCGATTGTTTCCAAATGATCATCTGTACTAACTAATTAAAGTTTGTACATAAGCAGCGGATTGAATAACTGCATGGTTAGTCTGTATTGGTCATCAAAATGGCCCAAATTGACAGAACATATAGATATAGATATCCTAATGACAATCAGTGGTTAACTTTCAATAATAGCTGAAAACCGTCGGCTATATTTATGTCCATCTGAGTGAGCTACATGATTACAAACCTGAGAATTTTATAACTTTTAGTTACCCCTTGTAGGTTCTTTGTCCATAATTACAAAGAACTCCCATTCTGTTGATAAGTTTGTGTGCCTGTCCTCCAAGACACACAAAGCTCTTAAAACACATTATGTAGTTGGGTAAATGGTTCTTGTTGAGAGATAAATCTCATATCTTGCAATTCTGCCTGTCTTGAGAGCAGAGGTATTGACTATCTTTGTTCTGGACTACCTTTTGAAAGATGTATGTATAGTGATGGCCTTGGAAGGTAGAGATTGATAGAGAGGGAGAAGCAATACGTCCAGAGGTAGGAAATAAGCTTGATATTTATGGAGGACAGTAAAAAGACCAGGTTGGCAAAAAGAGAGTGCACAGAGAGAATGCAGTAGAAATCCTATTTCCTGACATAATTAGGACCAGTAGCTAGTTAATTAAAAAGACCAAAAGATAAATTAATAGAAGATGTCATGCATGTCTTTGTATGTTTAATGTAAAATATTCATATATACATTTACTTATCAATATTTTGATAGCAGAATAAGGTCTTTAAGCATGACTCAAATGTTAACTGTATTCATTTATGCCTGTGCAAACTTAAATAAAGTATTTATATTTTTAAAAATAAGTTTTGTCTTTTGTAAAATTAGTTGCTTTGAGGATATATATAAATGTGTGTGTATTTATCTGCATGTATGTATATATGTACTATATAAATATATAAACTTAAAAAACTTATATCTTAGTGCCTTGTAAATAGAAGGGCCTCGGTAAACAAGAGGCATTATTTTGATGATAGTTACTAATACAGACCAGTGAATCTTAAACTTCAGTACACATTAGAATCACCTGGAAATTTTGAGCAAGAGAGCATGAATCAATATGAGATAAATGAGTATGATACCTAGACCCCATTTCAAAGTTGATAAATTAGATCCTCAAATGTGAGGGTGATAGTAAAGTCTTTTAAAATCTTCCTCAGGTCCCTCTAAAGTGCCTCCAGGGTCAAGGATCACTGATGTAGACTCTTGTATTAGGCTTACCAAATATGTATGTATATCAAAAAGTACAAAAGAGCGTTATTTTACAGTTAATAACTTTACCTTTGGTTCCTTCATTCAGACTGCGCATCTTCTAATTCTCCCTTCGGCAATTGGAGGAACTTATTTCAATTTACTACTTATAAACATTTCTCCATTGATTGCTTAACTCTTACCCTGAATCTCTCTCATTCAACTGCACTCATTCTAAACACACATTTAAAAATGAATAAAATATATATGTAGAGTTTAACAAATATTAAACAGGATATTGCCAACATTCCCAGTATCCCTCTTCCCTTTCAAATCATTATTATTCCTCTTGTCTCCTAGAAGTAACTACCACACTGACTTTCTTAGCAATTATTTCCTTGATTTTTCTTCATAGTTTTAGCACCTCTGTATAACCTCTAAATAATATGGCTTAATGTTGCTTATTTTTGAATTTTACTTTACAAAGGTATACTATATGATTATTTTGAGCCTTGCTAATTTTGCGTAAAATTAAGTTGTAAGATTTAGGCTCGTTATTGTATGTAGCCATGGTTCATTCATTTTCATATATTAGATAATATTCCATTGTATGAATAAGCCATAACTTATTTACGTAATCAGTTTGTTTATGGAAATTTTGTTGCTTTTAAGATTTGGCTAATATGAGCAATAGAGCCCTACAAATACATTTCTTTAAAGCACATAAGGGTAGAATCATAGATGATGCATTTCTTTAGCCTTACTATTGGATAATACTAGGTTTTTTCCAAAACCAGTTGTACCAGTTTATACTACTATTAGCAATATTTCATGTATTTTGGATTTAGTTTTTGACTTGATTAGGTGGTAATTTTGTATATAAATGTAGTGATTTTAAACACGTTATACTGAATATTTTTGTGTTTTGTATAGGAACATGAATGTAAATTGACTCATGAAATTCTAGAATTGATTGACAGAGAGGTTGACCTTATGATGAGAGGAGTTAAATGTCATAACCTTGAAGGACTCAGAAAAAGAATTGCAACACTCTTTTTTCATTATATCAAAACACCTCTGTTTAATCCTGAAGTTGCAAGATACCTTAAGGTATTCTACTTTGTTCCTTGTATTCCTTTTTCACAATTTTAAGATATAGTATAGTCAAATTTTGCTTTAGTTCTTTACCTGGAATCCATGTGGAAGACCATCTTATTGACTAACTATCATTTGAATGATTATTTTTTTAAGTTGATAAGCTAAAGTTATTCATTTGACTTCTTCTATATGTACATTTCCAACCTTGAATTCTTTCCTAATCTCTGAACCAACTTTCCAACTGAATATTGCATTATGTTGAAGGCATTGTGATCTCTCATACCTCCATGCTTTTATACATACTGTTGCTTCTGCCTGGAATGCTATCCCTATTTCAGCAGTCAATTCCTATTCATTTTTTATGACTCAGCTCTCCTGTTCTTTCCTTCATAAGGGCTCAGAGAGAGTAAAACTCTGTATTTTTTATAGTCCACATTACACCTTGTGTTTCTTATAATACTTGTCACATAGTTATAATTATTACTGAACAGATCTATATAGGTCTCCTGAGAGAACTTCAAATGTAACAAGCATTTGAATTAAACATCTTCTTCAACTCTAACATGATTAGGCTTCTGTGGAGCTTTTATTCTCTATAGCCAAGATAAATGCCTCATTGCCTTCTTAAAACACTATTAGTAAAGTCTTAGGAGAGGAGTATTGTCAAATAATTATAGTAGTTAATGCCAATTTTATTTTCAGTTATAATTTAAGAAGTTGACTAAACATCTTCAGCTTTTTTAACACAACAAAATTTCAATATTTAATCAAAGCTTCTAGAAGAATTAAAATTGTTTAAATTTTATATTATTTATTTTAAAGTGATTTTTAAAAACTTAATTATATTACAAAATTATATAACAGAAGTTCAAGAAAAAATTTCCTATTATAGTATTTCTTATTCAACCAATGTATTTCATTTAGCTAAACTACCTTCTGGTTCTTCTCTATAGACTTATTCAGTTTATATTTGGAGTAATACAATAGATAGAATTTTATATTCTACAACATTTTACATAATATCACTTTTTTGCTTTCAGCAAAATTTACTACTTTTGATGAGTTCTGAAAAATGGAAAGAGTCTTGTGATCAACAATACAGTCAAGATAAAAAGGTGGCCATTTCATCCCCCTAGAATTCCCTCATGTTGTCACTCTATAGTTAGTCCTTCCACCAATCCCCAGTTTTTGGCAAACACTAATCTACAATTTATTTTCATAGTTTTAGCTATTTCAGAATGTCATATAAATTAAATCATACTGTATGTAGTCTTTTGAGACTGACTTCTTCACTTAGCATATTGCATTTTGAGATTCATCTATGTTTTTGAGTGTGTCATTAGTTTGCTGGTATAGCTGAGCAATATTATTATTGTCTGGATACACAAGAACTTTTTTTTTAGTCTACTCACAGTTGTAGGAATATTGAGTTTTGTTTTGAAATCTGGTCTTTTATGAATAAAGTCACTGTAAACACTATATTATAGAGTTAAATTCTAAATGAAGCCTTCTGCTACCATACTCGTAATGGGGATTGGTTATCTTTCTTCTTGCATAATTTCAGATGGATAGAGAATAATTTTTCATGGCTTTATAATAGTCTATCCATCTATAAGGGAGAGGTGGGGTAGCTCATGAATATAACTGATGTATTTGTCCTGTTTAATGCCTTGAAATAATTGTTCAAGATAAACTAAATATGGAAATCTCAGAATAAGAAAAGAATATGGAGAAGTCTTCTAGTTCTTTGATAGTATCCCTAGATTACTCTTTTTTTTCCTCCAGAAGAATTGACTACCTTTAAATTTACATGTTGTTTTATCTCCCACAATTATAAATCATGGGACAATGAAGTTTTCAAAGAATATTACTCTTTGGAAAAACAGAGCTTTTAGGAAAAGTAAAGCAGAGTAGAGGAAAAAGTGAAGAAAGGTAACAGAAGTAAAACATAAAAAGAGATTATAATGGTAGAATACTTTAAGTTCACCTTGAGTAAGAGAAAAAATATTACAGAGTATTAATACACATGTCCTTCTTTATACAAAATATTTTTGTAAGTTTAATATATCAAATGCCAACTCTATTGCTGTTTGATCTTTACTGTCATGGAAGCCAAAAGTACTAATGCATTCTAAACTAGGAAAGACTGCTTTGTATTTGTCATCATTTAGCTTATGTTGAAAATGTTCAGTATTTATTCATTCATTTATTTGTAGTACTTCAACCCATAATGACTCACTGAATTGATTTTTAAAAAATTTTTATTTTCAAGATGTAGGGTACAATTCAGGGTTAGGTATACAAATAGTCATTGTACAGGTAAAGTTTGTGCCTCCCTTTGGTCCCCACTTCACCTGGTTTGAGAACAGGTAAACTTACTGATGAAGGGCTCCCCCCCACTACTGCCAATCCCTTTCTTGTAGTGTTATGATAATTGTTCAGGGTCCACTTATGAGTGAGAACATGTGGTACTCAGTTCTTTGTTTCTGTGATAGATCACTGAGTATTATAGACTCTAATCCATCCAACTTACTGTGAAGTTCATAATTTTGTCCTTTATGGCTGTATAATATTCCATTGTGTATATGTACCACATTTTTTATCCAGTCTACTTTCTATGGGCAGCACGGTTGGTTCCATGTTTTTGCTATTGTGAATAGTGCTGCAATAAACATGTGTGCATAGGTATCTTTTTTATAGAATGATTTGAATTTCTCTGGGCATATTCCCAGAAGAGATACAACCTCTGTGGAAAACAGTGTGGCAATTCCTAAAAGATCTAAAAATCAACCTCCCATATGGATTGATTTTTTAAAATGATAGAATTTATTTCCTGCCCACTGTTTCAAATATGGAGTTTCAATTTTTGAAAATTGTCATTGAATTAATTCAAATGTATATTTTAAATAAATGAAATGAGTAGAACAATTGGCTTAGTAGGCTTTTATCTATATGTAGAATCTAGCTATTGCCTATAGGAATAGTGAATATAACATAGTGCCAAAAATAATCCAAACTATTCTCAAAAATAAAAAACCTCTGCCTACTACTTTCTTTTTCAATTAACTTTCTAAGTGACTTGACCACACATATCAAAAGTTGATCAGTAACAGATTTTTAGCATTTTGGCAGGACTGTAAGGGTATACTCCTGGAAACTTAAATTTTGTATGGGATAGGAAGTTAAGGGAAAATATGATTTAAAAAATTAACAACTGTTTTATCTCCAGTCTAAGATGCTAGCCATTGGTGCTTCTGTTGGTTAGTATAGTGTTTGGCCTGGCTTGGCATGTATACCTTTATTTTATTTTATTTTTTCTTCCTGTTTAGGTCCCTCAGGACCCACTGAAGTTTTATAAGAAGATTTACTTTTGCCGCAGTTGCCAACTGTTTTTGCCTTCTACAGAGTTTTCTGTGTCATCCACCTCACAGCGCATATACCGGTGTCGCCGCTGCATTAGCCTTGAGAATGAGACTCAGAAACGAGAATCATTTTTGAAGTATAAGTGTTTACTTCAACGGCTCTACTATTCAGAAGCTGATTATGAAGATGATTCTAAAATTGCTTTCTTAATGCAGGTATATAATCCATAAGGAATGCCAGTTATAGCTGAAATTTGTCTATCAAGGAGGCTATCTTGTAATCTTTTATATGTTTCTGTGTGGGGAGGGTTGTTTAATAACTTTCTATTCCACTAGATTGTAAGTTCTGTGAGGACAGGACTATGCCTCTTATTTCCCCTTTTCATCATTATATTTCAGTAACTTAATACAGTGTCAAATTTGTGTAGACCTTTGGTATTTATTGAATGAATGAATAACTTTTCCAGAAACTAATGGTACATATACACATACTAGTGTTCATGGTTAACAGTAATAATTAGTATATACTAAATGTGATTATAATGGCAAGTAATACAAAGAGTGAAAACTAAGACTTACAAAAAGCAAAAACATACCTTAGGGAAGCGCTTCAAGTGGATGCTTAAGTAGTCGGTGTGGTACCACACAGTGGGAGAGATCTGACCACAATTCTTTTGGATCAACCATTGCCCTGGATCATCGACCCTATGAGTAATCTGCCTCATGGAAGAATGTCTCTCAACTCCGCCAGTTCGTTAGGCCTGACTTCCTAACTTAACCATGACTTTGGTCTCTTTGATTATTCCAGGCCTTTTATTTGGGTTGTTTAGGCCAGAGGAGAGTCCTTGTTTTTACAAAATAAAATAAAATTCCTGACACTGGATTTTTGTAAGGGAGTGAGAAGAGAGAAAAACTTATTGCTATGACATTGTCCAACATTAGCAATTTATTAATGAAAGTAACTCATAAAGCTCCATTGACCTTAGTAATGATATTTTTGTTCGTAGACTGTCAGGTCAAATTTTCTGTAAATTCAAGTTATTAATTAAAATCAACTAAATTGTGTTTAATATCAAATAGAAAAATAGGCATTACTATAAATACAAAAATTTATGATTTTCCAAATGTAACATGCTTTGTTAAAAAATTCTTCTGGATTAGTAACAACCAAACTTTTTAATCACAGTCTATAGTAAAAATTTATTTTTGTCACAACCTTATATAGGCATGTCTGATGATAATAATAATAACATTCAAATAGCACCTCTATGACTCTACATACTTTATTGATTTAATAAACACAACAATCCTTTAAAAACAGGTATTACTTACTTTCTGCAGATGAGGAAACTGAAGCACTGAGGGCTTAATTATCTTGCTCAGGTTTATGCTAGTGAGTACCAGAACTGGGAGTTAAAACTCAGCAATCAGTTTCTCACAGTCCATACATGTAAACACATGCTGTTTGGCCTTTGAAACAAATGTTTCCAAAACAATGTTTACCTTTACACCCTGATTTTTATTTATTTATTTATTTGATTTGGGAGTCTCATTCTGTTACCCAGCTGGATTGCAGTGGCAGGATCACAGCTCAATGCAGGCTTGACCTCCTGGGCTCAGGTGATCCTTCCACTTCAGTCTCCCAAGTAGCTGAGACTACAGGCATGCACCACCATGCCCAGGTAATTTTTATTTTATTTTATTTTTTTGTAGAGATGAGGTCCCACTATGTTGCCTAGGCTGGTCTCGAACTCCTGGGCTCAAGCAGTCTTCCTGCCTTGGCCTCCCAAAGTGCTGGGATTACAGGTGTGAGCCACTGTGCCCGGCCTTGATATTTTCTATTTAATCTAAATCTACTCATTCTAATGTCCATTTAGAAAAGACTGGTATCATTTAAGAGGTAGCAAACCAAAGTTTGGAAAACATAGATCAAAATGATTACATTTAAAAAAACAGAATTAACATTTTATTACTAAAGATGATATTTACTTTAGAAATTAAATTCCTATATGCTTTTCTTAAAGATCTGTTGATATGACAGGTATTTATTTCCTTGCTGGGAATCTTAGCTTTACTAGGGATTTAATAGAAATCACCTCCAAGTGCCACCTCAATATTCCATATTGTATTAGGGTTCTCCAAAGAAACAGAACTAATAGGGAATTACATATACATATATATATATATGTTTATATTATATATGTTATACATATTCATATATGTTATTATGTATATGTTTATATACATTATATATATAACAAGGAATAAATGTGGAGGCTGGCAAGTCCAAAATCTAGAGTGCTTATGTCCTAGCTCAAGTCTGGAGACCAGCAGCCTGCTGTAGAACCACGAAGAGCCAATGTCTCAGTTCAAAGGTCATTTGGCAGGCAAATTCTCCCTTATTTGGTGGGAGGGTCAAGCTTTTGTTCTATTCAGGTCTTCAACTGATTGGATGAGGGCTGTCCATATTACAGAAAGCAATCTACTTTACTGAGTCTACTTACTTTAATGTCAATCTTAACTAAAAAATGCCCTCATGTACACACCCAGAATAGTGTTCTATCAAATGTGGCTACCCTGTGGCCCAGTCAAATTACCACATAAAATTAACCTCACAAATATTGAGTGAAAAAATTCTAGGATAGCATTACAACCTTTTGGATAAGAATAGTCCCCATGTGATGTGATTTAATTTAAATCCTCTACCTGTTTAGGGTTTCTGTCTCTCTTGTCTTAACCCAATGTCTGGGGTTAGCAGAAAAATATGAGTGTCCAATATCTCCCCCCACTTGTAACTGGTATAATTTTGATTAACATTTGTTTCAGAAATATTACTTCCAGGCATAGTTTGAATGCTTGAACTTTCTTATAGAATAGTAAAGCTTGTGGGCAATAGCAAAGATTGTACTAAATATACTAAATTTGAACATGATGACATATAAAATAAAAAGACAAAAGCTAGGCTATGTAAAAAAGTAAAAGATCTGAGTGTTTTACCTCTAGTCACCTAGCGTTTCAGTAATCCATACAGATACTGCCTAACATAGTAGGCAATAGTATTGTTTGGTTATTGCAACAATTTCAAGTACAATGACTACTTGAAAGGTAGACAGCTATCAGAGGCCTCCAGCCACATTTGACATTTACCTGCAAATAAATATTTCATTCTCTATGACACAATTTAGAAATTATAAATGCAATTGAGCAACTAACTTACAAACAAAAATGTGACCAAGGAACACATTTGAATATAAGTAAAAATATATGAAACTTGAAATTTTTAAATCTATAGATTTATTTTCCATACAGCTGCTGTAGTATTGTCTTTTTTAGCATTCAGTAAAAACTAGAATGCATTACTTGAGCTTAACATATCAAATCTATTTATGAAACACTGTCAAGGTTGATGGTGACAAGTTATTTTTGCTTTTTACTTTGGGAAATTGTTCAAGTTTTGTCTGCTAGTTTTACAGAAAGATTTCTGCTTTCTCTCTTTTCTGCACAAACCTTTTGAAAAAATGCTTCTTTTTGCTATGTTTATACTTTGTTAGGTTACTCCTCTTTGGCAATTCTAAATTTGTACATATAAGCCACATGATAAGTCATTCCAAGAGTTTTAGCTAATACAATTTAAATTTTAAACTGTATTAATTTTAAGCTGCATTAATTACATTTTTACAATGAAAAGTTATCTTATTTCCCCTTTTAAAACAATAGTCATTTAATTAACACTAAGTGAATTACTTGATCTTTATTAACTCTCAGTTTCCTCATTTGTAAAATGGCAGTAAAAACTTTTAAAAAGTCTCTATAGTGGCCCTGAAATTAAGATGATAGTTACTAATGAATTTTTAAAAAATTTCCATACTATATATTTATTAAGGTCAAATAAAGGTATTATTAAGGTTATATTTAGGTAAAATTAGCTTGCTGGAGAAAACCTACACAGCTTCCTCTGAGTTAAAAAGGGGTCATGACTGTGACTGTGAGACTGGTAATGTAGTTTTAGGCAGAGTGATCCGAAGTTTGGTGAAAAGTAAGTGGCTATGTGCCACTGAAACCTCATGAATAATGTTTCATTAAAAAAAAATACTCTATATAATTTGTCTTCAAGAAATAAGATAATCTTAAAATGTTATGTTTAGAATAAAACACTATTTTTTAAACTCACTTTGAAATGCAGCTGCAAGATATTCAGTACCTGATAGAAAACATCTGGGCGTCCCAGTCAACACTCAGTGCCTGGGATGACCTCAATGATCTGGTCATGGTCAGATGGAATAAATCCCTAGAGTGGTCGCCCTGGAACTGCATTCTTCTTACCAAAGATGAAGCGGCTGTTCATCTCAAGCTATCAAGTATTGAGGAGGTAAGAAAGTTGAAGTTTATTTGGGAAGTCAACTTAATCACTGGAATTACAGAGATTACTTGACTGCCATTCCAATATATCACATGCATAATTCAAATGTGTTCACCACATTAAGAAACAGAACTCATGGATTCATAGTAACAAAATATGTGGATGGTAGATAGGGTAGAAATTAAAATTAAAAGGAAGCCAAGACATGCAAAAAGTAAAGATAAGAGATATGAACATGTTATACTTTCTAAACATGATGCCATTCCCTCCTAATATCAAGTTCAAGCGTATTTTACAGTAAATTTCAGGAAAGTAGAGATTTTGTTTAGCTTTTTTGCATCAGTATCTCTGACAACTACAATAGTGCCTGTCGTAGACTAGGGGCTTAATAAGCAGTTTTTGGACAAATAAATATTACTGCCAGATAGATGTTATAGAACCCAGAATATGTCCTTCTTTGCTTAATTGTCACAAGTCTGCCTAAAAGCACACTCAGTTTTCACATACATTTTATTGATAATTTTGTGCTCTAAATGGCAATCATACTGACAGGGCTTAGTTCTAAGACTCCATTTTTCATTTGCTTTCACCTAACTAGAAGTGGAACAAGCAATGAAACAATTGAATGCTATTTCCCATGGTTTCAGTAACTTACAAGATTCAAACTGTATAACATTTTGATGAACAGAAATGAGGGGCCTCTGCTGGGTTCCTAGAAAGCTCCATTTACACAAAGCCCAGGATCCCAGGAGCTGATACCAATTCTCTGTCTTCTGTTGATTAAATTGCTGCACCTTTAATTCCATGCAAGATGTCAGCTAAGGGAAAATAAATAAATGACATTGAATATACTAGTTATTTTAAATAGTGCTGTTCTCTGTTGTTTTTTTTTTCATGGAGCGGAGGGGGGATGATGTAAAGAGAAGAAACTACTTAAATTTTTTAGCTTTGTAAAAGAATTGCTTAGTTCTTTCTTTTTTTTTGAGAAAGCAGGATTTATTGAGAGGACAGAAAAGCTCCCGCAGTGGAAGTGGACCTGAGGGGGTTGCCCAATTGCTTAGTTTTAAGATGCCAGGCTAAAAAGAATTTTACTCTAGGGAATGAAAGAAAGGGCAGCAAGAAATTGAAGCCACGTTAAATGTTATATTTAGTAAGCTAAACTGCCTCATAAATATTTATTCACTGGAAGCATAGCCAATACGAGCAATATCATTTCATCTAGGACCCATGATGAGAATGAAGTTCATCCCCAAAGCTGATGTTCCGGTGCTCCTTCAATTAATCCACATAACTCCCTTTGTGCATTTAATCAAATTACTGCAGTATCAAATTAAATGTTCTATTCACATGCATTTCTAATTTCAGGGTGCCAATCTAATCGACTTTCTGTAAATAGAGCAAAGGTTTGCAACCAGACAAACTCAAAAAACATTTGCCTTTTGGTTTGGTGCTGATGTAATCTTTTAAGTATTAATATTCAGTCTAGTTAAAGAATAGTTTATATCTTGCAGCAAGTTAAAGCATTTTTCAGAGTTTCCTTAATGCAGGATGTAAAAAAACTTGAAAGTTAAAATGATCTTGACTTTCTGCAATTCTGTCACAGGTTATAGGAAACACATGGAAAAAGACTTCTGTGAACTCTTTAACAGAAGCAGATTGCTCTCTCATTGAGTGCACACTGGCCAAAGTAGGAACAATCATGAACTTAAAATTAGCAGTCCTCATCTCTATCACTAACAATTCACAAAACAGTAGGACCTGTTTTCTTTGCTTCATAGATTTTTAGAAAGATTAGTTGAAAATATAGAATCCCTAAAGAGGATAAAAGCATCCCTAGCTTTGAATTCTGGCTCTATCATTCGTGAACTGGGAGAAATTGGGGAAGTTTGTTAAGTTTCAGTGTCCAAGTTTGCTTGTCTGTAAAAAGAAGATAATGGCATGTCATCATAGGGAAGCTTTGAGAACTAAACAGACCATTATTTAAAGCTCTCAGCATAGGTTTTGGCATGAATCAATGTAGGAGCTATGTATATGAAAGCACTTTATAAATTTTTTGATCCATTTTATTTTTAATTATAATAAAATCAATACATTATTAGTTTTAAAAATTTGAATAGAATAAAAGAGTATAATGTAGAAAATAAAAGTCTCCTGAAATCCACATTTGTATGTCCGCATTATAAGAATAACTACTTTTTCTCATGTATAATGTATTGAAATCTTCTAGAAATTTTCTATTTATGTGTAAATACATGTACATTTTTGTAGCATTGATTTCATATTAAATTACTCTAAGACTTGGATTCCTTGCTTTACTTAATAACAAATATTGGACATCTTTCCATATTGTATTATTCTCTGAGTTACTTATTATTTCCTCAAATGTATGTACCATAATGTGTATACGTAATCTTCAATGATTTTTATTTCTATAAAGTCATTTTGAAAAGCTATAAAATTGTGTGTATGTATAAAGTAATATAGTATAACAGAAATGTTCGTTTTTCTTGAGTAAAATATTGTACTAATAAGTGGTTCCAGCTGGGCATGGTGGCTCATGGTGGGAAGATTGCTTGAGGCCAGGCATTCAAAACCAGCCCAGGCAACACAACAAAACCGTATCTCTACAAAAACTAAAAAAAAATTTTTAAAATTAGCTGGGCGTGGTGGCACATGCTAGCTACTCAGCTATGTAGTACAGCTACTCAGGGGGCTGAGATGGAAGGATTGCCTAAGCCTGGGGATGGGGGGATGGAGGATGCAGTGAGCCATGATCATGCCACTGCACTCCAGGCTGGGTGACATGGCCATCTCTAGCTAGAATAAACACTAAGAAAGCGAGGCACATCACACCCTATGCAAAACCAGGCCTTGAATTAAAACAAATGGAAGGAGGATGAATATTGAGATGGTAATTAGCAGTGGTGCGAACTTAGGTCAGAGGGAGAATTGGGGAAAACTTCCAGGTTAAAGTATCATAGGAACTGAACCCTGAAAGAAGAAAGATAAAGTGAAAAAAAAAGTTGTGTTCTGGACGGAAAGAACTGATAAGCAAAAGCACTGAGGTATGACAGTGTTTTTACCTGGCAAAATGTATCCATTATATGTAATAGAATTTGATTTTTTTCCTTTGCAGGGATATAGACCTTCATTTATTCACAAGATCAAACACAAACATATCCTGGCTAAGAACTATTTTTCTCAGATTCCGGTGCTGGCTTCATTTATACTTGATGATGGCAAAATAGATGAGATCAGAAGGAAATATCACCCAGACACAACACCTAAGATTATGGAATCTCGACAGTCTCCTCCTTAGAAGACATAGGAGTACTTGTTTGATGATCAACATTTTTGTCCACTGCTCATAGGGTAATACAGAAGTCACACAATATGGAAACAGAATTTTATCTTTCTATTGACTTTTTTTGATTTTTAAAATAGTATTAAAAGTTGTATAAAGAGAAAACATGTTTATATAAATGTGTTATTGTTAGGCAGTTTAATGCTAAATTAAATGCAATTTTGTTACTGAGGTTAATATTTTAAAGTAAAGAGAACATGTTCTTTTAAAATATTTTCATATTAAATTTAAAAAATATTCAAGTGTATTATGGTTAAAATCTCAGTCAAGCCCAAAACTAGGCTTAACTTTCAATCCAAGTTATTATTTTAGTCAAAATATAGTTATAGGAGACCAGTCAGTATATGGATGGAAGGAAACATAAAATTCTCTTTCTTGAAAATCTTTGTGTGTGTGTGTGTGTGTGTGTGTGTGTGTGTGTGTGTGTGTGTGTGTTTGTATGCCAATAAAACTTTATTTTAGGGAAGTTGGGTGGCTCGTGCCTGTAAAACCAGAGCTTCAGGAGGCCAGAAAATCTTTATAAATAGTATAAAATAATTTATATTTCAATATAGATTTAAATCTTGGCTGTTTATGATCTACTTTCACCTTCCATTCTTCTCATAATCTCTATAAACACTGAAACTGTTTATAAAAAAAACAAAAAAATCTGCATTCTATGCTAGAAAACAGGATAAACAGTTGTGCTATTAGCCTAAGGGAGAAAAACCCTCTGTGGACAGTGGTAAAGTTCTGTAGGAAGAATAAACTTTGTTAGGTAAACTATAACAACCTCATTCTCTAGGAAACCAAAAGACTGACCTTGACCACAAATATATCAGAGACCTACTATGATAAACAATGGTTTATCAGTCAGTTTTGCCAGGAAATAGATGGTGAGCTCAAAATAGTTAAGGAGAATTTATTTACAAAAAGACTGCTTGTAAGGTGTCAGCAGTGTGTAGGGAAACTAAGGAAACAGTGCAGGAACCCAGGACCAGTGTCACACAGGCTACCTCTACCTCTCCAATGTACCTGAGAGAGCTAAGCCCAAGAATCCAGAATGAGAGCATACAGAAGATAACCGAGAGGACCACTGACCAGTTGCCCAGGGAACAACCCTAGGTGATCTCTTGAATCAGAGAAATAAGTACACAGAAGTAAAACTGAAAGCGTGGGCGTACGTTGATGTAATTCATATGGCTTCAGGGGAAAGAACATGGTTTATACCGGGAAGTAGAACTGGAGAACTAAACAGGAAGTATTCAGACAGACAAAGAATGGAAAGTGAAGCCCTCTAATTCAAATAACAATTTCTCATTCTCTCCCTCACATGCAACATAATTATGTATACATAAAGATGTATATAATGGTTCTCATATCAAGCAACAATGAAGCTATTCTCTTAAGTTTAGTGATCAAGAATTTAAATATTTATTTTGTATAAATATTTGACAGCACATTTTCTAGGGTATTAAATTTTTCTTTACTTAGCAAAAGCGTAGCGCATGACAGTTGTTCTTAAGGAATTAAACATCAAGGAGAAAATTGCTATAATGTCATTTTCTTTTGAGTTGGAGTCTCACTCTGTCACCCAGACTGGAGTGCAGTGGCCGCTCTCGGCCACTGCAGCCTCGACCTGCTGGGTTTCGACGATCCTTCCGCCTCAGCCTTCCAAGTAGCTGGAAATACAAGCGTGAATAATGTCATTTTCAAGGTCTTGTAGACAATTCTGGGAACTTTCTAAAACAATAAATTACAGGTGGGACTAGATTGGGGACCATTCAGATCACTGATAGACTGGCAACAATGTAACACACAAATACAAAATTACACTGGAATGCAAGTGGCAAGATTTTTACAAAACAGTTGAGGGGATTCCCATAGCTCAGAGAAGGAAGGCTTGGAGAGGCAGGCAATGAGAGAGACAGGGACAAATGAAGGATTCCCCTGTTGACTCAGTACTGGAACAGCTGTTGACAATATTTGCTTATAGGAATAGGAAGACTAGTGGAGAAAAAACGGAGAGGGGAAAACAGCAAAGTTCAAGTCTGAAAGAAGGACACAGAGGTTGGGATTTTTATTCCCTGGTTCTTCCATCTGCTTCTTGATCTGTTGTTGTCAGTGGCTGCATTTCTCTCCCTAAGGCCACAGCTCCTGTGGGGTGGTCAGTCCTCCAACACTGTGACTCTGAATTCTGGAAATCATTCTTTCCTTTTCCTCTTTAGCTTATGGGTGATATAACTTTCCTTTGTAGCTATCTTTAAGGGGCTTTGTTTTTCTTGTTGATTTCTTAAATAGTGTCCTCTCCTTTGTAAATAGTGCTTCTACTAAATACTTCTCAAGCTGACCAGTTTGAGTGTGCCGACAGGGCACACTCCAAAGCAGTAATTAATCCCAGGAGTGGTCTTGGGAAACTGACTTCAAAATGGAATCTTAGAATAGGGTTGCTCACATATTTGAAGAGCCTCGTTATATGGATAACCTCCTCATCAGGGGGGAAATGAGATAATGGTAGTAATATGCAGCATGTGGTAGCATCATGATGACTCAAATTACCATCAGTGGTGGCATAGAATGGGGTGCAAATAAAGCACAGGGAAATCCAAGGACTGAGACAATAAGACTGTGGGCTAGGATGGCTTTTTTTTTTTTCTTGCACTAAAGAGGATCTGTAAGAAAGGGATAAATCGAAAGTCATGCATGTCCAACTCAAGGCTCAGATAGAAGTTCAGAAAGCCTTTATGATAGCTAAATGAATTTCTTATCTCCCGTATATGCAGGGCACATGTGGCTAAGGATTAAGTCTGGAGCCTGATTAAGGTTTGCAGAAGCGTATTGTCAATTAAATGTGCACTCTTATTAGGTATTATGTGAAGGTAAGGATGCTGGCAAGGAAGAACATGGTGTGGTCTGATATGAATTAGCTTGTACACTGCAAGAGTTGCAGGATCATGTCAATATTTATCAAGAATCTGGGAGGTATGCATGAAAGCATATTCCAAAAATATTAGATTAAAAAAGGATAAAGTAAAATTATATCAAATTTATGTTCTTGCCTGGAATTCAGGATTTAATGTATCGCTTTAAAGCCCTGAGTGTTGCTAGACATGTTAACTAAAGCCTGGGCTCAAAAGTGGCCTAGACCAATAAGCTTGAAATGCTAGAACTTTCTTGGAAAACATTAAATATTCAGAAATATGATTGTTGGAATTGATCTATTTATTATATGCACCCTTCTCAGACACTTTCTAGAGATATCGGTACTCTACAGGAGGCATTAAGAAATGCCGTGGTGAGTGATTGCCAGCATCAATGTAAGGTTTTGTGATGACAGTGGGTTTATTGAAAAGGAATTCAATCCACTGATCCTGAATGCTAGAAGCCAAAAGAGTGAAGCCTGCCCATCAGTTAAAAAGTGAGTGGAGGTTTAATAAGAAGCCCATAACAAATAACAACAAATGATGGTGAGGTTGTGGAGAAATTGGAACCCTTGTACACTCTTGGTGGAAATGCAAAATGGTGCAGCTGCTATGGAAAACAGCATGGAGATTCCCTAATAAGTTATACATAGAACTACCATATTATCCCACAATCCTACTTCTGGACAGTTATCCAAAAAGAGTTGAAATTGAAATCTTGAAGAGGTATTGACACTCTCGTGTTTATTGTAGTACTATTCACAGTAGCCCAAATATGGAAAAAACTCTAAATGTTCATGGCAGATGAATGGATAAAAAAAGTGGTATATACATACAATGGAATATTATGCAGCCTTAAAAAATAAGAAAATCCTGCAATATTTGATGAAAGAATGAACCTGAAGGACTTTATGCTAGGTGATGTAAGTCACTCATAAAAGACAAATACTGTGTGATTCCATTTACATAAAATATCTAAAATCGTCAAGCTCATTGAAGCAAAGGATCGAGTTGTGGCTGCCATGGGCTGGGATGGGGGAGCGTGGAACATTTTAGTTATGCACAGTGAATATGTTCTAGAGACCTACTGTACAACAATGTGCCTGTAGACAACAATGCTGTATTCTGCACTTAAAAATATGTGAAGAGAGTAGATTTCAAGCCAAGTGTTCTTACCACAGTAAAATTTCAAAAGAAAAGAGTCCCTAGGGACAGAGGGATTTGACCTTGCTGGGATTTATAACTGGTCAATTGAAAATCAGACCCTTAGGAATGAAATAGGCAGCTGTATTCATTCCTTGGGGCTGTCATAAACAATTGCCACAAACTGGTTGGCTTAAAAAAACAATACTGGAGGCCGGAAGTCTGAAATCCAGGTGTCAGTAGAGCGGCATGCCCTCTGGAATTTTTCATAGGACAATCTTTCCTTGCCTCCTCCAGCTTCTGGTGACTTCCAGCATTCCTTGACTTCCTTGGCTGTGTCACTCTAGTACTTGCTTCTGTCTTGTCATGTGTCTGCCTCTTACAAAAGCACTTGTCATTGGAATTAGGACCCACCTGACTAGTTTAGGGTGAACTCATCTCAAGATTTATTGATAGCTGAAAAAAAAAGTCACCATCACAGGTCTGAGTAATTAGGACATGGGCTTTTCTTTCTAGGGGTCACCATTTAGCCCACTACAGCAGGCTACTATGGTTCCACTTAGTATATATGAGCAGAGAAATTTTAACTGTAGAGGGAAGGAAAAATTTTACTCAACGTGCTGCATTGGAAGTCGTTTATAGAGTTCTTTTACAGAGTTCTCAGACTTGAGCCACTTCACAGACCTACAGCCCCTTGATGAAAGAAGAGCCTGATTTTTTGTTTGTTTTGTTTTTTAAAGGAATGACCCTTTCACACACTTACAAATGTTTGCTGTGAATGTTTCTCTATGCCTTCTTCAGTGGTACTTGAGCCATTTACTAGGGGACAATGCCTTGGCGAGAAGCAAATGCCCAGACTTTCTATTAGTTCTTAGATATTGGCTCTAAAATGACTCAGGTTCATGGATGTAAAGCATCACTGTGGCCCACTGGACAGAATGGGAGTCTTTGGTGGTTGAATTGATTCTTGGCCTAAATTTATCTAATAATGGGTACATTGCAAACCACAGTCACCTTATATTCATTTGTCCAATCCCAGAATATAAAGTGAGGTACGTAGATTTAGTAACTGGCAGTATTCCTACATAGATTTTTTTTTTTTTTTTTTAGTTGGAGTCTTACTCTGTTACCTAGGCTGGAGTGCAGTGGCATGCTGCTCACAGCCCCCACAGCCTCAATCTCTTGGGGTCAGGGAATCCTTCCACCTCAACCTTCCAAGTTTCTGGAACTACAGGCATGCACCACCACGCCCAGCTAATATTTTTGATGTATTGTAGAGATGAGGTCTTGCCATGTTGACCAGGTAGGTCTTGAACCTGCGGGCTCAGGCAATCCTCTTGCCCTGCCTCCCAAAGTACTGGGATTACAGGCATGAACCACCATGCCCAGTCCTGCATAGATTTTCTGCAGTGAGGATTATTACGGTATCAGAGGAAACTATACCCCAATCCTGTCCTCCGCAGAAAAGGTAAAATAAACCCAAACCAATACTGTATCCATAAAATAATTGATGCTGTAAAATGCTGAAAAAGTGATGATTCCTACCATATTCCCATTTAATTACCCATTAGGCTGGTCCAAAGTTTATTCAAGTCTTAAAGAAAAGTTGTAGATTATCATAAAGTTAATCAGATGATGATGCCAATTGCAGCTATGGTTACAGATGTCTCATCTTTATTGGAGCAAGTCTGTGCATCTCCACTTCTTTTGAGTAAACCTGTTGACCTATTTAATGTTTTCTACTCCCACTAGGAAAATACATCATATGTATTAGTCTTCCTGGGACAGAGACAGCGGTACGCCTTCACTATTTTAACTCAGGTTTCTATGTTCTGTTCTTCTCCATAATCCAGAGGGATCCTGATTGTCTCAGTATCCTGAAGAATATTATGCTGATCCATTACATGGGTGGTATTTGTAAATTGGACCAGGTAGGCCTGAAGGAGTAAGTATCCTTTGTACCATAGTAAGACATCTGCAGGTCAAAGGGTGGGTGATGAATCTCATGAGAGTTCAGGAGCCTACCATGCTGGTTGGAGTGATTAATCTCAATTTCTAAGGAGAAATTATGTTGATGCTACACAACAGGGGCAAGAAGAACTATGTCTGAAGCCCAAAGGAATCTCTGGAAGCCTTGTAGTATTGGTTTTCCCAATAGTAGAGGTTAGTGGAGAATTACAGCTGACAGATAATGCAGCAGACTTGAGAACTCAGACCCTTCAGGGGTGAAGGTTTTTGTCCCATCACCAGGTAATAAATGCTGACTAACTGGGGTTAGCTGAGGGAAAGGGAAACACCGAATAGGCAATTTGTCCATGCTAATTTTCTTTTTTGCTTGTCTTCTTTCCATTACCATTTTATGAGTAAGTTGTTGTGAGGTAAATTTACAATTTATTCTGTTATTTTAACAGAATTTGGTCAGACTGTGACTGAATTTGAGAAATAATCGGTGATATATACAATGACTATTGGGACTGAGTCTTCTAATTTGGAAGGAAGGGTAAGAAGGCCATTATTTGTGTTCAGGATAGCTTATCTTTTAAGAAGGAAGTTCAGGGAGTTCAAATGTGAGTACAAGATTGTACATAGGGTCTAAGAATCCAGAAGGATTAGCTATGCCAGTTGTTATTTTTATTGCACTCAGCTCCAATTCTGTACTTCTTTGCCCCATTGGGATACTGAAGCTGGACCCTATAAATATTTCTCCTGTGTGAACTGAGACCATGTTAAATATTGTCAGTGGAGGGAACTGTAGGGACAATGTAGCAAGGGAGTTATTTTCCTGGTTCCCATGTGCTTTTTCATGCTTGTTCCCCTAGCATGTGGTGGGAAGCAGTGGGCAGAACACTCAGTGGTACCTACTTTCCAGCAAATTTTGACAGCACCTCTGTGAGTGGTTGGAATACCCAATGATGGTATTCATTCTGTGAGTTTTGTCAACACCCCAGTGGATAGCTTCCCAGTAAATATTGCCAGCAACCAAGTAGGCAGTTTCCTATTTGCCAGCCTTGGCTTGTAGCATTACAACAAACTTCTCTACCACATCTATGCTGTCTATACTTTCTCTGTCAAGGTATGAAGGTCATCCTGGGTGGGGGCATTCTTTCAAACTTGTTCTTCCTTTGGTGATGTGCCTCCCCTTTAGAGCTAGTGGTTGCTCCCTACCCTGTGTGTCTGTGTTCTTAAGAGTTCTCTTAGTAGTAGCAAATGTATTGAAATTTCCCAGTTCAAATTACAGTATTGTTTTGTCTCAACTGGTACAGAAGGGAATGTTCAGATTTTCTCTCTAAAGTAAGAAACAGTTTGTGGTACTTTGTGTTATCTACTATAAAGAAAGAAGCACAATTCTTGGTGGGCTTCACAGATTATGGGGGCAACATATACCACCTTTGGGTATGCTGCTTTGACCTATTTATTGAATAAACTATAAAATTGCCAGTTTTAAGTGAAGTAAAGGCACTTTAGTTATGAAAACTTTCCTTCTACTTGAGCCACATGACTCAGCAAATTAAACACTTGTAATATTGAAATATTTTTGGAAGAGAGAGGTTCTGTGTGGAGTCTCTGACAAGCCCCACTGGAGAAACTACACAGATACCTGGTGTATTAGAGTAAGTTCTTTCTGTTTTTGTCAACAAGTGTTTTCCTGATCTTTCACTGGGTCGTGGTAGAAACTTAACACCCAATCATGATTCACTAAATGAATATGTTACTCAAAATGCCTATAATAAACTGTGAGTTATCAGATCCACTCAGTCATAGAGTTGACTATGCACTGCATTATTCCGTTGTCAAGTGGAAATTATACATATATAAAATATATAATATAATATATGTATATATTCCATTGTCAAGTGGAAATTATATATATATATGAACGTCCTCATGTCTGCAATTCTGGAAGTTATTAGTAAACTGCATGAGGTATGTAGTTCAGACTACCATGGTATGTGCTCCTTCTGCTTTTCCATTTACCTTTCAACTATCAACTATGGCTTCATGAAGAGTTCCTTATCGCCACTTAAATGAAAGAAAAAAAAGAGCCAGTTTATAGAAGGATCCTTACACCATGGTGTCAGTACATGATGTGGTGTTGGGAGAAGGGTCTGCACACATGCTGGCTACTGTATTATCACTCCACTTGGGATGGCCATGGAAGACAGTGATAAAGAGAATTCTCTGAGGGGAGAATTTCAAGTGGGACATCTGGTTACCAACTTTTTGTGAAGTGGGAGCTCGCAGGTGGTATAGATCTACAAATACTCATGCGCAGTGGCTAAAAGGTTAATCGACAGAAAAGAGACTTGGAAAGAATATTAGAAAATTGCTGATAAGGAATTCCGGGAGAGATGCCCTGTGTAAGTGTGCTCTGGGTGGCATTTACTGCAAAGGAAGCTATCGCAGTCAAGTAAACAAGATTATTCTTCCTGTATATATCAACCAGTTTGTTTTACTAGCCTTCCTGGTGCTTGTTTCATAGGTCCATTTACACAGTGACTGTGATGGTATGAATGTGACAGTATCCACGGGCTTAACAACAAATATTTTTTTCACAAAGGCTGCCATGGCTTCCACCACTGTTGGGTATCTAATCTACCAACAACACAGGTCAATAATAAGCCACAAGGTTTTAAAATTCTCCAGGAAAACCAGCTGGCCATGTGGTGATTGGTTGATTATATTGGATCTTTCCTATTATGGAGTGGGAAGAAATTTTCTCCTATAAATAGAAATATTTAATATGCATATTAATTTTTTCTATGTTTACAGTATTTTTGTTCACAATCATTCATAGACTTACAGAAAACTCACTCATTACTACAGTATTACATATTATATTGCCTTCAACCAAGAAACCCATTTTACAGAGAAAGAAGTGAGACATGTCTATCACCCAGAGATAAATACCTTGATAAAATGAAATGAAATGGCTTACAAAAGATCAGTTACACCATCATCTGGGTGACAACACCCTAAGAGATTAGAGTGCTATCTGACAAGATGCAGTGTATACCTGAAACAATAGGCTAAAATGCGGTGCTGTCTCCTTCACAATCAGAATGCATAGGTTGGAAAACAATGGGTGGAGCTGGTTAGTAGATATGGCCATATTTTCAGAATGCGCAGGATTGGAGTAAAAAAGCACTAAAGGATAAAGTTCAAAAGTGACTTCTTTTACTATCATACGGCATAATCTATGTAAAGAATGATCTCTTCCCATTCCTTCAACCTTGGACTCAATGGATTTGGAAGTCCTCATACCCAAAGGAGGAATTCCTTCAGGGAGCACAGGAATATTTCAATTGAATTGGAACTTGAGACTCATAAAGCAATTCTTTAGCAAGCCCAAATAGCAAATAATGTGTCTTCCTAAACAGGTTATAATTTATATTTTCCACAAGTTGAAAACTACTAATTGTCAGTTAAAAAAGAACACTTTCATATTTTTTGTTACAAAATTATTTTATTCTCATCAAATTTTATAAATTAGAGTTCCTGGCAACTCTAAATGGTATTCCAGGTAGCGTCCTATGGTGTCCTATAAGATGCAATACACCATATTGCTTTACTGGATCCAAGAACTGCCCATAGGGTGAATAATAAATCATTACATAATAAACATCATTATTGTACTTCAAAACTCATTACACACTATATTTTGAAGAGCAGTAATGTATATTTTAAAGTGAAATATTTTCAGAGGGAGACCCGAAAAAGAGTTTAGTCAAGAAAATAATATGTTATATGCTTTTGGCTTGGACAGAATCTGATAATTCTTTTGCCAACTTAAATTGAATGCACTGCAGATTATTCAGCTATGAATAGTTGGTGATAATGAAAGAGTTAATGTCTCCTTTTCACAGCACCTTGTGGATAGTTGTTATGTCTGTGAAATATAAACTAAATTTGAATTTCTTCTCTCTCACATACAATACAGAATTAAATTACAATCTCGACATATACACGCTAAGAGTGATTGTTCTCAGACCCTAGAGAGTTGACATTTTTATATCATGTCAAAACAAACCAAGAGCATATCAAAACTGAATTCAGACATGTTTAATCCTTGCTGACTTCAGCGACTTGGTGTGAAGATGAATATGAGGGATACAGAAGCAAATTGATCTTGAACACAACTTAAAAGTTTTGCCCCAGTCAGAAGTCTATATTTTTCTGACTCTCTGACAGAGTAATTTACTAGAGTTGGATATTTCATGTCAGTATTGGTTTTGTGAATTGAATTAGGCACAAGCACAAGTAATGACAAAAGGAAATTGGATTATTTTTCCTAACGGTCCTTCAAATGATTGCTATCATCTGTACCTATAAGGTTGTCTCTTTGGTGATATTCATTTTCACATGCTGGAGTCCCCCTGGCATTCTTTTCTATCTTCATATCCCTGCTTTCATTTATTCCGATCCTATGCATTTTTCGAGATCAGTACAACTGTATCTCATTCATTCATTTACTCATTTGTTCAAAACATATTTCTTGGGTTTAATATGGACTAGTCATTGTGCTTTGGGATTACAGTGTCAAGTATGATACTGTTCATATCCCCAAGAAACCCATGTAGATAAGTTGACAAATAATTGCAATCTTTCTAGGTCTCTTTCTTGATGGAGTGAGGATGGCAATACTTCAGCAGCAGGATTGTTAAAAATCAGAGTCTATATGTAAAATATATGGACATGGGAAGTGTTTAATGGCTGCTAAATAAAAAATACCTGCTTGTTTAAATTTTTTAAGTCAGCATGATTTTTCTTTCTTTTATTATTTTATATGGAGTCTGTTTGTAGTAGAGAGGCAGAATTAGGTTTGCCCTCCAGTGATTGGTCACTTTCTTTTTTTTTTGAGTTGGAGTCTCACTCTGTCGCCCAGACTGGAGTGCGGTGGCCGGGAGCGGCCTGCTGGGCTCTGGCGATCCTTCCGCCTCAGCCTTCCGAGGAGCTGGAACTACAGGCATGCGCTACCATGCCCGGCTAATTTTTTGATTTATTGTAGAGATGAGGTCTCACCAAGCTGCCCAGGTGGGTCTTGAACCCGCGGGCTCAGGCAATCCATTCATCTCAGCCTCCCGAGGCGCGGGATTGCAGGCTGAGCCACTGAGCCCGGCTGATTGGTCACTTTCTTAGAGACATCCATGGTTATTAGCTCTAGAGTAGTGACATGGTACTGTGGGAATTTTCCCAACAGCCCTTATGTTCTCATTTCACCCAGCTGTCATCTCTCATCTTTACTGTTTGCTTTTAATGCACATGAAAACTACTGAAAAAGACAGAACCCTGCTTTAGAGGTGAAGGTTGCAGATGTATAAAGCATGAATAATTACTGCTGATACTTTGTAGCTATAAAATTTAAAGAGGTTATTATGAACTTTCTGAGGCACTTCTTCAGAAAAACCTTCCTCAACTTCAAAAGAGCTTTATCTGTAAATGTCTTGTTTAGTCTCCTCCTCCCACACAGCTTGGCTTCTTCCTAATGCTTCTGTTTGGCGGCTTCCAATGGTCTTCCTAACCTGCATTTATCTTTCCCAAATTAGAGACAGCTGGGCAATTTCAGGGAGACAACAACTCAATAATTCTCTTTTTTCTAATTTGCAAAGCCAGTAATTCTCTCAAACTTCAGGAGACTGATTTGGCTTTGAAACAAAGCACAATATTGTGGTCTTAAACTTTTTACACTTTATTGTTTTATAAATACTCTATAACAATGTGAAAGTTGTAAAAATATCAACTATTAGAATAAATAAACATTATATATTGTGATAGTTCTATTCTCTACACCTTTTTTAAAGTTGATATGAATAAAACCAATTGGAGTTGATTTCCCATTGTAAGTAAGAAACTAGTGTTTAATTTCTATTGTGCAGGCAAGTAACCAGAAAAGGACCTTTGAGTTGCAAAAACACATTCTTCAAAGTTGCTTTAGAATAAAGAATAAGAAATTCTCACTTGCTAAACAAAAAAACTCAGCTTTTTAAAAAATCAAAAACATATTTTGTAATTGTTTTCTTTGGAGAAAATTCCAAAGATATTAACTATTTTTAGAAGAAATTTAATGTCTACTGTTTTCTCTCAGTTTTTAAATTACATTATTGTTTGACCTAACACACACTGAACTGTCTTTTAAAACCATCTTTTTAACATTTCTTTTGAATAGAGGAAATCTTTATTACGTAAGCCAAAAATGTCACATACTGGTCAGGCTTTCTCCATGAAATGTGGAGTGTGGAGAAGGAAAGCAGCCTTGGGATTTGACAAATCATAACAATACTTAGTTTTTAAGACATTAACATACTAGTATACATGCTATGGCTAAGAAATAAAAAAAATTAGTGTTATTCTTTTATCAAAAGGAATATTTTCCAAGACATAAATTTGACAACCTATGAAAAGACAGTCATGAAAAGGATCTGAAATAAATCAATGTGTCTGTAGTTTCAATTTTTTATTTGCAGTGGTTGAAGTGTACACAAGGAGTTGTATTTTTACTGCATCATTTTATGATTGAGGTAAAATTAATATGCAGTGAAAGACATAGACCCTAAATGTATAATTAAGTGAATTTTGAGATATTTGTACACCTGTATAACCAATATGCCATTATAGTTATAGAACATTTAAATCACCTTTAGAAAATTCTTTTGTGGCCACTGCCTTGCTAAGCTATGGTGTGGCCATGTTCTCTTTGAGCTATGGCCAGGCCACCTTTTCTTAAGCTTTGGCCTCCTCCCCTACCTTGGGGAGGTAAATCACCTCTTTTTTCCCTCTCTAATTTACTTTCTAAATAAACTATATTCTCTAATCTAAAAAAAAAAAGAAAATTATTTTGTGACCTCTTACTGTAAATTCCCACCTACCACAGACATTTATCATTCTGATTTTGATCGTTAAAGATTAACATGGTCAGTTTTTTATTTTTATAAAGGACTCTTTTGTGCCTGACTTCTTTTGCTCAATATAATATTTCAAAATTTATTAATGTTGCATGTGTCAGCAGCTTGTTGATGAATCACATTTTATTTGGGCTATTTCCAGTTTAGGCTTATAATTAAATAAGCCTCTATGGACTTTCTTTTACCAAGCATTTTCCAGACATATGCTTTCATTTCTATTAAGGAAATATCTAGAAATGGAATTATAGACCATAGGATAGGTATCTCTTAACCTTACAAGAAAGTGCTAAACATTTTCTAACATGGTTGTATTATTTAACACTCCCAACCAACAATGTATGAGCATTTTATTTGCACTTTATCCTCACTAGCAGTTGGTGGTATAGGCCTCTTTAACTTTTAGTCATTTTAGTGGATGTGAAGTGGTGTCTCATTTCAGTTTTAATTTGCATTTCCCTGATGACTAATGATGTTGAACAGATTTTCATGCTCATATTGACCATTCTTATGCCCTTCTGTTGGAATGTTTTATTTTCAAATCTTTTGTCCATTCTTTATTTTGTGGTTGATTTATAATAATTGTCTTATAAAAAGGTGTAAATGACCTTTATGTGTTTTGGATACAAGTCCTTTGTCAGATACATGCTTTATGAATACTATCTTTCCCAGTCTGTGACTTTCTGTTAAGTTTTTTCATGTTTTTAAAAATTTTTTAAATTTTTTTAATGAGTAACAGTTTTTAATTTGTTAAAACCAAGTTGATGAATTGTTTCTTTCATAGTCAGTGCTTTCTGCGTCCTCTTTAAGAAAATTTTATCTTTCCCAAGGTTGAACAGATATTGTATATGTACATACATAGGATTTCTAGTGCTATAACTTTTATTTCTGATATTGGGAATTTGTGTTTTCTCTCTTTTGTTGTTCATCAAGAGGTTTATCCTTTTTTTTTCACAAATAAACTTCTGGTTTAATTGATTTTTTTCTATTACTTGTTGTCTACTCATTTATTTCACCTCAAATTTTTATTAGTTCTTTGCTACTTTTTTGTTAATTTGCTTATCTTTTCCTAGTTTCTTTTGGTTGAAACTTATATAATTGATTTGATCCTTTTTTGCTTTTATCATGCTACAGATTTTTAAATAAGCAGTGACTTAGCTATTTTCAACAAATCTAATATTTGTATAGCCAATATAATTTTATTTTTTGCAAAAAATAAAAAATGGTCAAATATCATTATTTTAATAAAAGGTATATACTTCCAAGAAAAATATTTAGTCATATATATTTTATTTATTTGACTCTGTTCATATTATATTCTTCAGATTCACATATAAACTAAAGGCACATCTTTTGAGAATAAAATTTTAGATAGGCTTTTACTCATATGTAATTTTATGTGTAATGAACATTTTGACTTTATTTTATTTTTTATTTTTATTTTTATTTTTGAGTTGGAGTCTCACTCTGTCACCCAGACTGGAGTGCAGTGGCCGCTCCCGGCCACCGCAGCCTCGACCTGCTGGGCTCCAGTGATCCTTCCGCCTCAGCCTTCCCTGTAGCCGGAATTACAGGCATGCGCTACCACGCCAGGCTGATTTTTTGATTTATTGTAGAGATGAGGTCTCGCTGCCCAGGCGGGTCTCGAACCCGCGGGCCCAGGCAATCCACACACCTCAGCCTCCCAAAGGTGCGGGATTACAGACTGAGCCACCTAGCCCGGCTCACTTTGACTTTAGTCATGAAAATGACTTTCTCCAAAATAATTTATGAGGGCATTATGTCAGCTGAACTTATCAGAATTTAAAAACCACTCAAGCTAAGAAATGAGTGTTCATGCAAGGTAAATTTATTTTAGTAGTTTGCTCATCTATAAAATCCAGGTGATGTTTTTATATAAAAATTAAAAACATTCTAAGATTGCTGTCTTCTTTCTCTTTCTCTCCCCTCACCCCCTCCCCCATTATCTGAATTTTTCTGATGTTGCATTTTGGGAAGGTCTAAATATGCCTCAGAAAACTCAAGCTGTTGGAAAAGATCAACTACATCCTTGGGAAGGCAGTCCCAATCAGGAAACAAAATAATGCCCTGTTTTTGATGATCTGTATTTTCATTTTCCAGCAAATGCAGCCACACTTCGCTGGCCCAGAGGAGAAATGCTAATTAGCATTTCTTATTTAATGTTTGTTACCCACCCTGTGTTTGTCATACATAGACACAGGAGGGACCCCCCACAACCAGGAATTTATTTATTGAAAAGTGTGTATTTATCCTTACATGTTTAAACTTCAGTCACTTTCAAAATATTCTCCATTTGATGCAATACACCTATCGAGATGCTTTTTCCACTGTTCAAAACAGTTTTTGAACTCATCAGTATTGATGCCTTTTTGTGCTTCTGCCTTTTTTTGTTTCACCTCTCCCACATCAGCAACATATTTTCTTTTGAGGATTTTTTTTCATACGGGGAAACAAAAAAAAAAGTCAGTTGGGGTGAGAGTGGGTGAATAGGAAGGATGAGGGTGCTGGGATAATGCTGTTTTTGGTCAAAAACTGCTGAACATTCAGCACAATGTGGGCAGGTGCACTTGCAAATCACCCATCGTGAAATGGACAAATGTGTTGAAAAAAATCTCCAAAATAATTCACCAAAGCCGAACACAGCCTGTCAAAACAACATTAGTTGGTATACTGATGCTGATGGGTTTTTAGTACACTTACCTAGGAAGGGAAGGCTTTACTCCAAGGAATTCACCCTCCAAAAAATAATTTTGCTTTTTTATTTGTAGGAGGTTCCCCCAAATACATTATCTAGAGTAACATGGCTAACCTCACAGGTTGCACAGGAAATCAAGCTTAAGATTTTATAGTGTTCTCATTTTTCATGTATGTTTTGGCAGTAATGTATATGCACACCACAAGCTAAAGAATCAGAAGATGTTATGGAAAGGTACTTAGGTACATTTAGGAGGAGTTGAGTTTTAGTCCTGATGTTGCATTTTACTGTTAATGGTTTTGGATAAGTAACTTCACTTCTCCATTTGTACTACAAGCCATTTGTCCCAGATAATATCTGTGATGTCTTGTATCTCTAGAATTTTAGGTCTGCAATAACCATGAACTAGATAGGCGTTTAGATAGGCTCAAGAGGATAACATGTGAAATGGTTTGTCAGTGTTCTTCAATTCAATTCCATTTAGCAAACCACAACTGATTGCTGACCGTGTGCCTACCACTGCTTGTGCCAACTGGGCTCTAGGGTCAAAATATTTTTGCTTTACATACATCTTTAAAAATGATGTTGGGTAACTTAAATATTTTTTAATTTTTGATCAAGGTCTCACTCTTTTGCCCAAACTGGGTGCAGTGGCATGCTCACGACCCATATCAGCCTTGATCCCCTGGGCTCAGCCTCTCAAGTAACTACCATGTTGACTCACCACCATGTTGGCTAATTTATTTATTTATTTGCAGAGATGAGGTCCACCTATATTGCCCAAGCTGGTCTCAAACTCCTGGGTTGAAGCAATCCTGCCTGGCCTCCCACAGTGCTAAGGTTTTCAGGCATGAGCTATGGCTCCTGTTTTATTTTTTATTATACTCTTTTCACCTCCTACTCAAGTTTTCTAGGATTATATAAATATCACTAATTTTATACTGTGAATGAAATGTATTTTAGTATTTTTATTGATATAACCACAGGTACAATTTCATAGGCTCTGAGTGCATGGGGGATTTTTTCTTCTTGAGCAGTAAAAAATCTTTCTTTTACTAAACTTTGTCTTGGACACGGTAATTTCTTTGATTGACAGCCCTCAGCTGTTATTTATCTTTTTAAATACTGAATGACACTGACTTTGTTCTCTCAGTCTTCTGCATTGTCATTTCTGTCCTTCCTTGGTTGCTAGTCATGACCGTGTTTGGGGGCTTTACATAATAAAATTTGTCAGTTTAAAAAATCTGTTTAGATGCCAGAGTAAAAGTAAAAGCAATTATTCAACAGGTCAATGTTCTCTTCTAATTTTAAGAAGTGTTTTAGATTAGAATTGTTTTATATTATATATTTAATTCATAGACCCAGGTAAAATGAAACAACAAAGCAATCTACAAATGAATTAAACTATATACTTTATAGTCTGTATCTGCCTATATACTGAAAAAGAATAAAGCTCTTGAGTTTTTCCTGAAAATAGTATGCACAGCCATTGATTCACTGTCGACTGGAGGTTGTACACCCCCCCAAAAGTATTTGTGTTTTCTGATTTACAAATATTGAGCACTTGAATTGGATCCTCCTGTTTTGATTTTGTTCTATATATATTGTTAAAAATCAAAAGAATTCTGAAAATAAAATGAAACTAACAGGATAGCTAGTTTACCCTATACTATCAGTTTCTGGAGATTGAAAATAAAAGGTTAAATGACATCTTGGTGACATGAGGTTGGTTGTGACCTGTAATCCAGATTTTCTGTCTCATACACCAATACTTGATTTTTTTTTCCATAGGCAAATGTTCTCTGAGAACTTATATGAAGGGAGATCCAAAAAACAGAGTTATTTTTTGGAGGGCGAGCGCCTTATAGTACAGGCTTCCCCTGCTAGGTAAGTGATCTGGGAACTCATCAGAATCAGTATACCAGCCAGTGTTATTGGGAGAGGCCATATTAAGCTTCAGTGAATTTTTTGGGGGGAGTCTTTCAACACATTTGCCCATTTCATGATGAGAGATTTATGAGCATACCTGCCCCCACCACGCTGAATATTCTGCAGTTTTTGACCAAAAATGTCATGACTCTCATGCCCCACCATTTTTATTCATCTGCTCCCACCCCAGTAACTTTTTTTTTTTGTTTCTCTAGATGAAAAAGTCCTCAGAGGGAAACATTTTGCTGATGTGGAGGAGGTGAAACAAAAAAACGGCAGAGGCATTAAAAGGCATCCAAACTGATGAGTTCAAAAACTCTTTTGAGAAGTGGAAAAAAGTGTCTTGATAGATGTATTGCATCAAACAGAGAGTACTTTGAAGGTGACTGAAACTTGAACCTGTAAGAATAAATACACAATTTTTCCAAGTAAATTCTGGTGTCTTTTGGGTCTCCCTCATATGCTAGGCCTCTGTTTTCCTGTGTGCATTCTAGTGGAGGTGGTAATGTAGTCAGTAGATGGCAAAGCTAGGAGTAGAACCCAGGAAAGCAAATTTTTTGCTGCCCTCAGATAAACTGGATCCTTGAATCTGTTTATTTTAAACCTTTTTTTCAAGATAATTTCAGATTTACAGAAGAGTTGTAAAGATTGTACATTGAATTGACATAAGCTCTTCTCCCATAAGGTCCAATGCTAACATGTGACATAACTGTAATACACATATCTAAACTAAGAAATTAATAAGGCTACAATAAATTAACTACACTGCAGACTTTATTTGGATTTAATATAGTTTTTCCATTATTGTTTTTTTCTGATCCCATATTACTTTTAATTGTCATGTTTTCTTAGTCTCCTCTAATCTTAGTTTCTCAGACTTTCCTTTGTCTTTCATGACTTTTTGCAATTTTGCAGAGTACTGGTCATGTATTTTGTAGAACTTCCCTCAATCTGAGCTGGTTTGATGTTCTCTCAGGATAAGACAGAGGTTTTGGGCTGTGTGAAAAATACCACAGAGATGATATGCTTTTCAAATAACACCATGTTGTGGGGGTACATGATAATACTATGTCTTATTACCAGTAATGTTAACTTTTCTCATTTGGGTCAGGTAGTGTCTACTAGGTCTGTCTACTTTAAAGTTACTATTTTTCCATTTCCATACTCTATTTATTAGAAGCAAGATACAAAGCCAACACCACACACGGGGAGAAAATTAAGCCTCACCCTTTGAAGAGTGAATACTAAATAATTTGTTGAATATGTAATTATACATAAGGGGGAGATACTTTGAAGCTATGCAGATATTGTTTCTCCTTAAACTTTCACCCACTAATGTTAGCATTCTTTGGTGGATCTTGCCTGTAGCAATTATTACTGTGGTGTTTATAATGATAATTTTCTATTTTTCCTCATTCTTTCTATGTGTTTTAATTGAAATTCTTCTGGAAGAGTTTTTTTCTCTCTCTCCTATTTAATTATTTGTTCAATCATTTATTTATGTAAGAATGAAATCGTGGATATTTATTTTATTGTAATTTGGTCGCTTATTTTGTTCTAGCTTTGGTTGTTGGGCGCTTTGGCAGGTTGGCCCTTGTGTGCTTTTGACATGCCCTCAATCTCTTCTCTGTCATCACATCCTTACTTTTTGGCAGTGTAAAATGCTCCAGACTTATATTTTTTCTACCCCAGCTCCAGAATCGGTCAATTCTCTGAGAGGCCTTATTTTCTTTTCTTGAATGACAGTATTTATAGTTCAAAAGCTGGGTGCTAGATATATTTGTTGCTTGAATATTTCTGCTTCTTGACTCTCACAGAGCTAGAAAATGTGTATATGTGTATTAACCCGTGTACACACTTCTGTATTTCTGAATATATAGCTCTATATATTAACATAAATCTGACCTTACACTGGTACTTTAGATTTCAGTTCTGCATCACATGCTGATTTGTAAATTTTTCTTCTGACAGACACCTGGCTCTTATTGTCTGCAATGTCTTTATAGTCATGTGTTGCTTAATGACAGGGATTTGTTCTACAAAATGTGTCGTTAGGTGATTTTATCGTTGTGCAAACATTGTAGAGTGTACTCACACAAACCTAGATGGGGCAACCCACTCCATTCCTAGGCTACATGGGATAGCCGATTGCTCCTCGGCTATATAAACCTGCATAGCACATCACTATACTGACTACCTCAGGCAATTGTAACACAATGGTCAGTACTTGTGGATCGAAACATAGAAAGGCACAGTAAAAAATATGGCATAAAAGTTTTTAAAAAAATGGTCCACCTGTAAAGGGCACTTTCCATGAATGGAACTTGCAGGACTGGAAGTGACTCTGGATGAGTCAGTGAGTGATGTGTGAATGTGAAGGCCTAGGACATCACTGTCCACGACATAGAATTTATAAACACTGTACACTTAAGCTATACTAAATTTATTTAATAATATTTTTTCTTCAATAATAAGTTAACCACAGCTTATTGTAACTTTTTACCTTTATAAATGTTAAACATCTTTAAGTTTTTGACTCTGTTGCAATAACCCTTAGCTTAAAAAAAAAAACATATTGCACAACTGTAGAAAAATATTTTTCTTCATATCCTTATTTTGTAAGTTTTTAAAATTTTTATTTGTTTTTATTTGTTATTTTAAATATGTGGGGTACAATTCAGGGTTAGTTATACAATGAGATTTTTTTTTTTTTTTTTGAGTTGGAGTCTCACTCTGTCGCTCAGACTGGAGTGCAGTGGCCGCTCCCGGCCACCGCAGCCTCGACCTGCTGGGCTCCGGCGATACTTCCGCCTCAGCCTTCTGTGTAGCTGGAACTACAGGCGCGCACTACCACGCCCAGCTAATTTTTTGATTTATTGTAGAGATGAGGTCTCACCAAGTTGCCCAGGCGGGTCTCAAACCCGCGGACTCAGGCAAACCACTCACCTCAGCCTCCCAAAGCACGGGATTACAGGCTGAGCCACCAAGCCCGGCTAAGATTTTTTTCTAATATAATTTTACTTTTAAAATATTTTGTTAAAAGTAAGACACAAACACAAACATTAGCTTAGGCCTACACAGGGTTGGAATTATCAATATTACTGCTTAAAGAAAAAAAAAAAAAATATATATATATAATACAGATTTTGGTACCAGGAGTAGGGTGCTGTTTCTCAGCCATATCTAATTTGATGATATTTAGGTAAGACTTTGGATTTTAGTTTTGATTTTTCTTCTACAATTTCCTATCTGATTTTGCATATTTTCTACTTTTAATCAGAGCCTTATCATATTAATCATAGCTATTTAATATTCCCTGTCTGAGAATTTATATCTTGTCTTATTCTGTTATAGTAATTGCCTCTTCACTTGAGAGTGTGTTTTGTTTGCCTTTTCATTTGCCCCATAACTTTTTGTTGAAAGCTAAACATCTTGTTTAGGAGGATAAATACTGACGTAAAAATATATTGCACTTAGAGATGAGGATGACTTTCCTTCTGCTACACCTTTATTCTGGAAGATTCTTTAATCTATTTGGGAATTGAGGTGCATCTAGATTTGTTGTTGTTATGGTTACTCTCAGTGTACTACATGTTTAAATTCCTCTAGTGATTAGAGTGTGAATCTCTTTCTTAGAGGCTATTTTTCAATGTGTGCTCTTCTCAGCTTTGGGTTGTCCCTTTCCTTGTACTCCTGATAGAGTAAATCTCTCATAGATATCCTAACCGTATTCAACTATTATTCTAACTTGACATATTTTAACTTGGTGGTGGGAGGTGAGAAAGGTATATTCTGGCAGGGACTGTGGTCTTGGGTTTTAGGAATGTAGCTTTCAAAAGTGCTCCTATGCCTCCTCCTGCTGTAGTGCTGAGTCTAGCAGGTGTTGCTGTTCTTACCACAAAGCTGGAACTATTCTCCCCAATTTCCATTCTTCCAGCTACAGTGGGTTTTCATAAGTGCCCTGAGGCTATAGGTTTTTGTTGTTTATTGTTGTTGCTGCTTTTCTTTCCCCTAGATATTATGGGACACCGAGGAGATAGGTCTGGATGGAGTTTCAGCAGTGGTTGAACAGCATTCCAAAGAGCACCACTAGGGAGGTTTCACTGGATTCTTCCCAATCACTTCTGTGAGTGTTTCGTTGGGCTTGTGGAGGAAAAGCCTGCAAGAGATCGGAAAACCTCACATATCTGTGGCCTTCAGATGCTTAACATTGTTGTGCTAACCTGCATTTATCCCTTCATAATTCATTAATCATTTTTAACTGGCTCTTTTTATTGACCCTGTGGTGTCTGATGGCATCTACTCTAGATAAGAAAATGCTTCTCCCTGCAGGCGCCTGTCTCTTCCAAGATTTTAGGTCAGTTGTTTATCATGTGCCTTCAGTTGTTTAGTGAAAGGAAACTTGTTAATTTGATGGTTTTTAAAGATTTTTCTTTTTTGCAAGATTGGATTTGATGTTCCTTCCAGTTCTCTAAATCTCTGAGCTGAAATGGATACAATAGTGATTTGATATTCTTCATCACTGCTTAAATGAATGCCTTGTCAACAGTATGATGTGTACATCACACATTTTCTCAATTCTGCTTTCCTCATAGATGTAGAATATATTTATGCCTGAAAGTCTTTTATTGATCATATGTCATATTTCTCTGCAACAAAACATTTATGTAAACTGGAATTTCAAGTTTTTGGCTATGTCACTTATTCCTTAAACTCTTGAGTTGTATGCCAAAAAGCATATAATTCTGTATTCTCAAAAATTATTTCAGTTTACACATCAACTGATGACTCAATTAGATTCTTCTTTAATTTTGTTCAAGGCAAAGAACTGAGGAGCCACCTGGCTCACACACAAAAAAATCATTACTTAGTCATTGTTTTTATCTATCTATTTATTTATTTATTTTTGAGTTGGAGTCTCACTCTGTCACCCAGACTGGAGTGCAGTGGCCGCTCCCGGTCACCGCAGCCTCGACCTGCTGGGCTCCGGCGATCCTTCCGCCTCAGCCTTCCGAGTAGCCGGAATTACAGGCGTGTGCTACCACACCTGGCTGATTTTTTGATTTATTGTAGGAGATGAGGTATCGCTGCCCAGGCGGGTCTCGAACCCGCGGGCTCAGGGAATCTACTCACCTCAGCCTCCCAAAGGCGCGGGATTACAGGCTGAGCTACCGAGCCTGGCTTACTTAGTCATTGTAATAATTTCTTTTCCCAATCCTGAGCGTTAATAAGACTTACCAAATGACTATTACTTGCAACTGTTGGTTTTCTACTTAGAACACCTTTTTAGCCCAATATACCCAGAGAAGTCTGTGAAAATTAAAATATTGTTCATTTTGAAAGACCTTTGTCAGTATAATATTTTGGTTATGAACACTTTTACCTTATCACATATTTTTTTTTCAAAAATTGAGACTGCGAGATTACAAATGTAACTCATCCAAATTTCTACAGTCATGGAACCCACCACGTAGATCTCTTGTGGGGAGCAGAGATGACTCAAAGGCTCAGATGCTGTCTTAGTATTTATTACTGGGTTTGTACTAAGACTTCAGTTCTCTTGGGCTGCTCCCAGTGAGTGGTGGACTTAATAATTCTGTCCCATTTCTGGGGTATAGGATTCCTCTCACAGGCGATTTTAGCTCAGGACTCTCCATTGCCTTAGCCAAAATTTTCTCCGAATTGCATTGCTGTCTCAGGCTCTGTCTAGGCTGCTCTTCTGTCTTCCTCTTCTCCCTTCACATGTGTCAGACCTGCTTTGTGGCCTGAATACTGTCCTGACATTACCTGCTCTTTCCTCTTCATTCTCTGTAGGACTTTCTCCCCAATTAATCTCTTGCACATCAAATCCTCTTTTGGCATGTGCTTCATGGAGGACCTAAACTAACATAATTTATGCATAACATCAGCCATACATTAATAATCAACAAAGCCAGTTTTCACAGTCAACACATTCCACCACACTGGAAACTAAACTTCATTTCTGTCAGAAATGTCTTGCTTTATTTTTTCTTTTTTTCTGAGACAGGGTCTCACTCTGCCCCTCAGCCTATTGTGCGGTGGTGCAATTCTAGCTCACTGCAGTCTCAACCTCCTGGGCTCAAGTGATCCTCCCACTTCAGCCTCCTGAGTAGCTGGGACTACAGATGTGCCATCGCACCTGGCTAATTTTTAACATTTTTTGTAGAGAGAGGGTCTCACTATGTTGCCCGGGCAGGTCTTAAACTCCTGGGCACAAGCAATGCTCATGCCTTGGACTCCCAAATTGCTGGGATTACAGGCATGAGCTCTGGTGCCTGGCCTCTGGTTCCCTTTTCCAGTTTACATATGCATTCTAATATAACTTTTCAGAATATAATAAAAACGCCCAAGATAAATTACTGAATATATCTCATAAAAGATTACTGCAAGTAGTAAATTCAAGATTAAAATGATTTAGGAACTAATGTAATTAATACTAATGTAAGTAATGTGATTTATGTTTTTGGAAGGTTATAAAAAACAATAAATTTATGTTATTCATTACTTACTTTTTAATAATGTATGAGTAACTAAAATTATAATTTACTTATGAGGCAAAGTGCATGCTAAAAGGCATAGTATTACTTGAGTAAATGAGTATACATGCTTATATTAGACTGTGATATTCAGCGTTTGGGAACAATTAATAAAGAATTACATATGAAAAGTCAGCAATAACTCCATTAATTTTTATTAGATGTTAAGATTAAATTTTTCCTATGTATTAGCAAAAGAAAAAAGTATAAACTGCTAAAAGCTAAATGATCCAGCAGCTCCTAGTATTTTTATGTGTCAATAAAATATAGTAAATAGTAAACATTTTAAAAGGTGAAATAAGAATGAATATACTTGGAATAAAGACTTCAGGCCAGACACGGTGGCTCATGCCCGTAATCCCAGCACTTTGAGAGGGAGAGGTGGGAGGATTGCTTGAGTCCAGCAGTTCAAGATTAACTTGGGCAACACAGCGAGACCTCATCTCTACACAAAAAGGAAAAGAATTAGCCAGGTGTGGTGTTACACACCTGTAGTCCAAGCTACTCAGGAGGCTGAGGCGGAAGAATCACCTGAGCCCAGGAGGTCAAGTCTGTGGTGAACTGTGATCATGCCAATGCACTCCAGATTCCTGGATGACAGAGAGGGAGACCATGACTAAAAAAAAAAAAAGGAAAAAAGAATTATATATATTATATATAACATATATTTTATCACATATATTTTTTGTAATAGTTTCTAAATTGTATTACCTTATTATATGCTATAATGATAGCAAGCTTAAGTGACTTCACAGTAAAATTGCAGTGCCAGGTTTTCTTTGTTGTAATTAGAATGATGTGGTACTTCTTTAGTTGTTTGGAGGTCCTTTTCATTCCAGTAATTACTCTTTCTGGTGCTGAATACTGAAAAAAATGGAAACCAAATGCTTACATCTAGTAAAAAGCATTCATTTCAGCTTTTTTTTTTACATTGTGTATTTGCTTTGCTTAGACCTTCCCGAGCAATTAATTCTTTGATAAAGTTTAAGGATTGAAGGTTTAAAAATTTAAAGGGGAAATCACCACTTTCATTAACCATAATCTGCAATATATCTGACTTTAGATCATCTTGATAAACTTCAAAATATCGAAATTCTTCATTCTTACCTCAAGTTGATATAAAACTGAGAACAAGAAGTTTTGAGTAAGATGGGGTTAAACTAATTTTATTACTCACTAAAGAAGGGTTCTCAATAACTTTATTTGTAGTTTCTCTTTAGTTTTTTTTTTTCCTTGACAGTTGTTACACCCTGGGGAAATAGAGTGAGATTCCTAATGGCTAATGGTATGAGTTTTATTAGAACAATGTGAAGAGGGAGATGGATAACATAATCTATTTGATGCTAGAAAAAAATGCAAAAGTACGTTGGGAGTATGGGAAGTTGATTCCTTTAAGACTATTGGGAGCTTGTGTCTCTTGAAAGTCCTCCTGTGCCGTCTTTAACCCAGGGCCAGGCACTCTGCAGGTTGAAGTTCGCTGACTTTGCCTTCTTTTCCCACATTCTTGTACTGCTGCTGGCCTAAGTGCTGGTCTCCAACTCCTGGGCTCCAGCGAGCCTCCCGCCTCTGCCAACCAAAGTGCTAGCATTGTAGGCATAAATCACTGTGGCCAGACTATTTGTTCACTTTTCTAACTCTTGGCATTATTTTATTTCTTCCTCTCTCTGCCATTCTCTTCCGGTGTCCCTACCTTGTGTTTCCATTGTGCCCTTTGTGCCATCACTGGCCTCACTTCTGTAGACATGTGAGCTCGTAAATCGGTAGAACAGTCAGAGGAGGCAGGAGATAAAGATAGAGGAACAGAGATAAAGAAGAGGGGAGGGAAATATGTAAATGTCAATCAATCTATCTACACAGAGAAAGACAAGATAATACACACACAAGGAACAAAATGAGGATGAAGAGGATGCATCAGCTATAAGGAAACAGATATAATACTGAGGAGTTTTAAAAGTACTTGGTGGAGACAATTATTTTTCATTTTGATATGAGTGGTAGGGTGAGTTACAACTCCCCACCTCCTTTTTTTTTTTTTTTTAACTTGGAATCTCATTCTGTCGCCCAGACTGGAGTTCAGTGGCAGATCACAATGATCACGGCCACCACAACCTCTACCTCCTGGGCTCAGGCAAAGCTTCGGCCTCGGCATCCCAAGTAACTGGGATTGCACCTGGCTAATTTTGTGAGTGTGTGTGTGTGTGTGTGTGTGTGTGTGTGTGTGTGTGTGTGTAGACAGATCTTGCTATGTTACCAAGGCTGGTCTCAAACTCCTGGACTCAGAGCAATCTGCCTGCCTCAGCCTCCCAAAGTGCTGGGATTACAGGCATGAGCCACCACACCCAGCACAACTTCCCTTTGAAATATCCATTGATCTGGTTGTGCCCAAGTAGAGTCACCAAGAGACCTTTAACAAATGCTTCATTAGACCTATTGAATTAAAATAACTGGGTACTGACTCTTGGCGTATCTGGAGTTATTTGAACAACCTATTTGTTTATGTGTATTATTGAACCTTTGCCAGTTACCTTCAAGGTCAAGGAAAATGGAAACACAAAGTAGAGGCACTGGGAGAGGATGGCAGAGAGGGGAAGAAATAAAATAATGCCAGGAGTTAAAACAAAAAAAAAGAACAAATAGGTCATGTACAGTGACTCACTTTGGAAGGCTGAGACAGGAGGATAGCTTGAGCCCAGGCGTTCGAGACCAGCCTAGGCAACATAGTAAGACCTCATCGCTACAAAAAATAAAAATAAAAAAATAAGTCAGGTGTGGAAAGCGCGCCTGTAGTCCCAGCTACTTGAGAAGCTGAGGCAGAAGGATCAGCTGAGCCCATGGGGTTGAGGGTACCAAGAAGGGACCCATATGAATGCAAACCTCCTTAAGTGTGTGTTTTGTGGGATACAGATGAGAAGCTTGAACAGGCGTTGTGAGGGTGCTGGGGGCACTGTCTGACCAGGGAGTGATGCATGCGGTCTGGAAACACATCAGCCAGAATGCGAGAGGAAACCGGGAGGTGAGCTGAGCTACTTTGTCCTCTTCCTAAGCATGCCTGGGCCTAGATGGCCCTGCAGATTCAGTCTCTCATCTCTTCCAAGCCTCAGCCAGGAGAAGTGTGGCATCTGATCTAGCCCTTCCTCTGCCCCATCCAAGCTTTGTCTCCAGCATCTTTCTTTCTTCTGTCCACTGCTATGATCTCATAACTTTCCCCACTGGGGCAAGATATCCCAGATTTCTGGCCGATAATATCCACTCGCTGTGTCTGCTCAACTTTCTATTTCTATGGTGAGTCTTATTTTTCTCACCATTGATGGAGGTAACTCTTCTCACCTGTCCCTCACTTGGAGCATGACATTGTTCCTGGAAAAAACATTGCAAATGGGCATTGAGCTAGTGACCAAGTGAGTTTTGCTCTCTCTCTAAAAACAAAACAGAAACAAAAAGACAAAACTACTTTTTTGTGGGTGACTATGGATTCCAAAATGCTTTTACTAATAGAACACTAATGCTTTCACCTGTTCACTCTTTCCACAGTTCTCCCTGCTAGAAAATTTCTGATATGTAACTGAACTCTTTCATGTTACATATCAGCCTTATGTCTTTCCGTTCTATTCAAAATGAAGATGGAAACTCTTTTTGTTGGTACAATCTCTCTCTCTCTCTCTCTTTTGAATCAGCGTCTCCCTTTGTTGCCAAGGCTAGTGTATAGTAGCATGATCATGGCTTACTGCAGTCTCAGCCTCCTGGACTCAGGCGATCCTTCTGCCTCAGTCTTCTGAAAAGTTGGGACTACAGGTGTGTATCACCACACCTGGCGAATTTAAATTTTTTTCTTCCTTTTGTAGAGATGAGGTCTTACTATGTTGTCTAGGCGGGTCTCAAACTCCTGGGCTCAAGGAATCCTCCCACTTCAGCCTCTCAAAGCAGTGAGATTGCAGGTCTGAGCCATGGTGCCTTGGCCAACTTCTCATTTAACATGTAGAAATTTTGCAGTTAACTTTTTCACCTGAATAGTCCTCATTTCCACAGATGTTATTATGATACATTTTGAAATAGGAACACACCATTAGAAATCTTGTTTCATCTCACTTCTTTGAACTCCATCTTTATTGTATGGAAGGCGGCACAGCAAGGTTTTCCCCAAGGCCATGCCTGATCTTAGGTGACAAGACATAGGCCACCCACTATGGGTATACTGATTGTTCTATTCCTTGAACCCAAGTCACAATCAATTTCTCTGTAAATCTCCCTCTCTGAGGCTAAATGTTCAGAAAGGATATCTAAACCAATGTGAGGCTAAGTTTTTTCAGCACAAATAATTTCTCAAACCTCCATTCCACTATTCCTCATTCCAGTTATTAAAATTCATAGCAGCAAACTCTGTGAACACTGGGTCTATGTGGGTTGGAGGTAAATTTAGGCCTTAATGGGGGATGTTACTCATAAGGCAAGATAATTTAGGGATGGTCTCTTTGCATTTGAATTTTAAAGCACTACAGCAGGAAGAAAGAAATGTCGCCAGTGTAAATTTATGTATGGATATGGCTTTTGAAAAGTATCTTTAGAATCAACATATGGATCGCTGAGCTCCTATAATAAGCTTAGATAATGAAAGATAGCTATTTTTATTTCAGTTTATTTTTAAAGATAAATTTATGCTTTTTAATACCCCAAAAAGCTAAAATTATATTTCCACAGGAGAAAGACATGTATGATAATCCAAAAGCTTGAAGCTAATCATCTGTAGCCAAATTTAAAGTTACAGGACAATCGCTATTGACCCTCTGGTAATACAATATTAAAAAGATAAGTTATAAACATTAGTCATGATCTGCAAAACTAATCATTTTGTTCTAGTTTTATGCTGTCTCCAGGTAGAATGGCAATAATACTACCTAAGTTAATTTTGGCACAATTAGGCATAAAGAAAAATGTTAATAAACATAGCAAAATGTTAAGATCATTTCTCTTTGAGTAATGTAACCAGAGTATTTTTTTTCTCTTTTTTTTATGTATTCCAGATTCTTCCCCATCTATCCCCCATTAGCATGTATTAGGTTGAACCACAAGGAATTTTTAATAACTTGCCATTCTGGACCAATGCTTGACCACCAGTGATTGGGCCAATCAGATAACAGTGTCACATGATTTAAACTAATATTATTAAAAACATCAACTGGTATAATAATTGTAATTAGATTCAGCTACAGAATAACAAAATAAAATAGCTTAAATAAGATACTTATTTTCCTTCATCTAACAATTCAGATAGGCAGTCTAGAATGGTGACCCAGGTCTAGGAAATTCTTTTGAACATGGGCTCCGTACAGTGTGGCTTTTGTTCCAGTGGTCCAAGATGGCAGCCAGAGAGTCAATCATCATGTCTCAGTTCCAGCTAGTACAATAGAGGTGGAAACAAAGAAAGATCTATATATGTTGCCACTACATGTTTTCACTTCTCTGTTGACCCTGGTCACTATATACTTTATTTTCAACAATCAAGTGTCCCACGAAAAATTGGGGATTCTAGATTGTGGGAAAAAGAACAAATTGGAAGACAATTGGAACCATCTGCCATGAGGTTAAATTTTAGTTGTTTTTTAATCTCATTTCTGCACCTCACTGCTTTTCCAAGTTTCTCTACTCTGTGAAAGGATAGTGCATATTAAAAAGCATTACAAAAAAGGGGCAGTGTGAGGGAATTTGGGGGATGATGGAACTGTTCTGCTTTCGGAATAATGGAACTTGGTATTGGATATGTGGTATGTGAATATGAAAAAGCCTACAGAACCGCACACCACAAAGAGGGAATTTTACTCTATATAAACAAAAGATAATTGATCAGAATGTGGAAGAAACTCAAGATGGAAGTCCGGCTGTAACAGTATGCTACAAATTATATCATTTCAGTTCTTTAAACGTAATAAAACATTTTAGATTTCAACCTAAAAATGTGCAATAAAAACATATAGTTTTCAAAAAAAAATGGTGGGTGGAATGTGAGCATAAACATTTGAAGTCGACTGGTCTAGGTGACTTGTCATAAGTGATATTTAGCTCACTAAGCTCAGTATTTATTTAGCTAGACTATATGTTTATTTGGGTGGCTTGGGGTTAACTGTTATTTGAAGAGATTATTTGAAGGACCAACACAATCCTAAACCACATCAGGGCTTTGCTGTTGTGCCAGGTAGGCAAAATGAATGAATGAAGCTGAGCAGGTATAAAAATCACAACTATGCAAGAGAACTGATTAATGGTGACCAACGCTAGGCCTCAATGTCTGAGGGACAGTAGGGGTTAGACTAGAATTCACATACTATGTCTAGAGAGAGCAACCGCGCTACTCAAGACTTGGGAGTCCCAGTGCTCTAATTTGTCAAGAGAAGCCAGAATTGTGTATATCTATGTTAACTCTCCCAATTTTGTGTTGGAAAATATAACATTTTTCAATACCATGCAGTAGGCCAAACAAAGCATGTCTGCTTGCTTGTCTTTACTTTTCTTTCTTTCCTCTGATTTGTGTCCTCTCTTATTTCTCTTCCTTTTCAACATCTCTCTAGGTAGTCAATGTAGAACTGAAGTGTAGGTATTTGTCTTTACTTTTCTTTCTTTCCTGTGATTTGTGTCCTCTCTTATTTCTCTTCCTTTTCAACATCTCTCTAGGTAGTCAATGTAGAACTGAAGTGTAGCTATTTTAAACATATAAAGTTTGTATAATAACTTTATATGCTCCTTGTTCTTACTTTCAAGAGCAATTCTCAAAGTTAAAAATAATAAAACAAAATGAAACCATAGATATTTGGCTAGATTTTACTGGCAGATAATCTTCTAATAATTTTATGCATAGATTAAAAAATTCACCATCCGTTTAAAAATAATAATAGTGGTAACAAATTGAGTAATTCCTATAGTACCATCTGTGTGGTACTATATGAGGGAGGGACCCCACAAATGGGATTTATTTTTTAGAAACTGGGTATTTATCCTTGCCTGTTTAAACTTTAGTCACCTTCAAAGTACTCTCTGATGCAATACACCTATCAAGATGCTTTTCCCACTGCTCAAAAGAGTTTTTGAATTCGTCACTTTTGACGAAGCCTTTTAGTACTTCTTATGGAGTTTTGTTTCACTTCTTCCATATGGAAAAATGTTTCCCTTTGAGGAATTTTTCATTGGGGAAACAAAAAAGAAGTCACTCAGGGTGAAATCCTGTGAATAGGGATGTTGGGAGGTTGGGGGTTATTTTGTTTTCAGTGAAAAACTGCTGAACGTTCAGCATGGTGTGGGCAGACGTGCTTGTAAATCATCCATCGTGAAATGGGCAAACACAGTGAAAGAATCTCCAAAAAAAGTTTCACTGAAGCCAAACACAGCCTCTCATAACAATGCTAGTCAGTACACTGTTCCTAAAATACTTACCTAGTGTGGGAAGCCTGTACTATATGGGCTCCCAAATATAATTTCATTTTCTTGGGGTACTCCATATAAACTAAATCATTTAATTCTAAAATAAGTATCTTATTTAAGCTATTTTATTTTGTTATTCTGTGTATGAGTCTAATTATAATATTATACTAGCTGATGTTTTTAATAATATTAGTTTGAATCATATGACACTGTTATCTGATTGGTCCAATCACTGATTGTCAAACATTGGTCCAGAATGGTAAGTTGTTAAAAATTCTTTGTGGTTCAACCTAATAAATGCTCATGGGGGTAGACAGAGAAGAATCTGAAATATTTTGCTATGTTTATTAATATTTTTCTTTATGCCTAAAGGTGCCAAAATTAGCTTAGTAATATTATTGCCATCCTATCTGGGAGACAACTAGAACAAAGTGATTAGTTTTGCAGATTATGGCTAATGTTTATAATTTTTCTATTTAATATTGTATTTCAAGATTGTCAATTGGGATTGTCCTGCAACTTTAAATCTGACTACAGATGATTGACTTCAAGTTTTTGGATTATCATACATGTCTTTCTCCCAGGGAGATATAATTTTGGCTTATTGGGGTATTTTTAGAATCTATGAAATATCTTTTTAAATGATACTAAATAAGGCAAGAGCTCTACAGGACACACTTAAAAAAAAACAAAAACAAAACAAAATTTCCAATTAAATTAGAATATTTTTTGCTATATTTTTATTTAACAAACCTGGCAACTCTATATGGGGCGATTCTTTGGCTTTTTGTACAAATAATTCATTTAGCAAAAGGTAATGAATTGAGGATAATTTTCACTAGATTAGAACCAAAAATAATTATTTACAGTAGGCATTTTTTGATTTGTTTGTCTTTTGAGATGGGTGTTTTACTATGTTGTCCAGGCTTGTCTCAAATTCCTGTCCACAAGCGATCCTCCTGCCTTGGCATCCCAAAGTGCTGAGATTACAGGCGTGAACCACCATGTCCGGCCTATTTTATATGTATAAATATGTATATACACATCACAGTCATTGTCATATTACCCTGGAGGTCCTGAATGTCATCAGATGTCATCCTTTCAATATTTCCTTTATTTTTAGGTAAAGAAAAAGCCATTGGGGGCCAGATCAGGTTAATAAGGAGGGTATTTCAATAGTTATTTTCTCAGTACTGCCAGTGTAAGAACATGGTGGCAAGTTTGTGAACTTGTCAGACCTCAACAAATAACAACAACAGCTCTGATGGTCATTTCAGAAAAAGAATTCCAAAACTGCATTGGGGATTGGCTAGCTCTGGCATTGGTGCATAGCTTCCCAAGGGTAGTACTTCAAAGGTGACCATAGTGATATTCAGCAATAAGGTATGTAAGCACTTTTTCTGGGATGGTTTGTAAGCTTAATTTTTTGGAACTCATATATATATATTTTCTTTTTTTTTTGAGTTGGAGTCTCACTCTGTTGCCTAGGTTGGAGTGCAGTGGCACATTCATGGCTACCAAAGCCTCGGACAGTGGTAAACATTATCCTATTTCCTAAGCTAGAGTCTCTAATGTTCTCTGTTAAATGTCTTACATTTTTAAAATACAGTTAGAAAGTTAATGTGCTAGTACTATTAACGAAGCAGCCAGGAAAGCCATATCTTTAGAGAAGTTCATTGTCAAAGACAGGTTTCAGGTATCTATTTTACATTTATGTGGCATCTATTTATTTATTCATTTGAATTGGGATCTCACTCTGTTGCCCAGACTGGAGTGCAGAGGCACTATCACGGCTCATGCAACCTCAACCTCCTGGGCTCAGGAAATGCTTCTACCTCATCCTCCTGAGTAGCTGGGACTACAGGTGTGCCACCATGCCTGATTGCCACCATGCCTGATTATTATTTTTTATTTTTTGTAGAGATGAGATCTCACTATGTTGCCCAGTCTGGTCTTGAACTTCTGGGCTCAAGCAGTCTTTCTGACTCAGTTTCTCAAAGTGTTGGGATTACAGGCATAAACTATAGTCCCCAGCCTATGTGGCATTTATATCTTGTTCTAGGCAAGTCACCGAGGAAAACAAGGCTGGGCTCCAAGCTTGGGGAGGCAGACAGAGGGAATGAGAGAATGCATGGCCTGAGGTCATCTAGAATGCAAAGGCAGAATCCTCTCCAAAGCCCTGAATACATGCTAGGGAGCCCGGCTGTTGCCTATGCTGGCCCAGCTGACTCTCGGATTCCCAGATCTCTCCTTTTTCTTGTGTTAATTTTACTTGCCATATCATTATTCTAATATTTGTCTTCTTGCCCCCTCTTTCCTCTTTGGAACTGATCACTTGCTCACTACATGTATCCCCAGGAGATTTCCCTGTAGTTATTGTGGGTGACAGTGATTGGGAAGGGAGGAAGGGCAGGGGATTCACAAGTTAGTCATTCAGCCAGGGTGCTGTGATATTTTTATCCTGAGCATACTTTATTCTGGCTACAGTATTTGGAAGCAAATGTCTCCTTTAAAAAATATTTTAGGCTCAAGTTTGATGTGAGCCTATGTAGAATTTCCCTCTTGCAAATCTCATAAGTATACCAAAAGCATTTCCTACTGGATTTAATAGCCAAGGTAATTTGCCAAAGGACCAATTCCAGGCAAAATTCAGAACCTAGAAAAGCAAATAAGGCTCCCCTTCACCCTCCCTTTGTATCCCTCAAGTCTGCTGGCTTTCTCTGACCACAAATACTAGAGCCTAATGTCCTAATATTGTGTTCTATTTTCACACCAGAGCACCTTATGCAGATCTTTATCTTTTTCTCCTACCCATTAATTCATCTGTTGATTCAGTCACTTATTAGTTCATTTTGCAAGTAATTATTGAGTACCAGTTCATTTTATTTTATTTTATTTTATTTTATTTTTGAGTTGGAGTCTTACTCGGTCGCCCAGACTGGAGTGCAGTGGCTGCTCCCGGCCACCGCAGCCTCGACCTGCTGGGCTCCGGTGATCCTTCCGCCTCAGCCTTCCAAGTAGCCGGAATTACAGGCATGCGCTACCACGCCCGGCTGATTTTTTGATTTATTGTAGAGATGAGGTCTTGCTGCCCAGGCAGGTCTTGAACTCGCGGGCTCAGGCAATCCACTCACCTCAGCCTCCCAAAGGTGCGGGATTACAGGCTGAGCCACCAAGCCCAGCTCCAGTTCATTTTAGATGCTGAGTTATAGTGGCAAATAAAGCTATGCGTTTATCCCCATGTGTGGGGGTGAGATGGGAGACACATAAGTCAGTGGATTGATATATAATGTATAAGCATATAAAAATATACTTACGGTAAGCTAGAGATAAATACCATTAAGAAAAAGTCAATCAAGAGAGAAAGAGAGACGCTCTGTTAGTGACAGTGGTCAGGAAAAGCCTTTTTGTTGAGGTGATATTTGAGCAGCAATCTAGCCGAAGCAAAGGAGCAAACCAGGCAGATACCTGGGAGTGGAGGGTTCTGGGCTGAGGAGCAGCAAGAGTCAAGACCTTGAGGTTGGGCCAGAAAGAAAGCCAGTGTGGCAGGTGATAGCCACAAGTGGTATCTAGAAACAGATCATGCAGTTCTTATAATAGGGGTGCCTAACCCTCAGGTCATGGACCAGTAGCAATCCATGGCCTGTTAAGAACTGAGCCGCATAGCAGGAGGTGAGTGGTGGGCCAATCAGCGAGCGAAACTTCATCTATATTTTCAGGCCCACTCCATTGCTTGCATTACCACCTGAGCTCCATATGCTATCAGATCAGTGGCGGCATTAGATTATCATAGGAGCACGAATCCTATTGTGAACTGCATGAACTGCACATGTGTGGGATGGAGGTTGCCCACTCCTTATGAGAATCTAATACCTGAAGATCCGAGGTGGAGCCCTCAGCTAGCATTGGGGAGCAACTGCAAATACAGTTTAACATTAGTGGTAAGGTCTGACTGCACATCCTTCCCCCACCCTCTCCTCCATCCCTGTCCGTGGAAAAATTGCCTTCCATGAAACCTGTCCCTGATGCTAAAAAGATTGGGGACTGCAGTCTGGATGCAGGAAAGTAATAAGGTAAAACTCATATTGTGAAACTGTTCAATAGTACTTTCACAGAGAGTAGAATGGTGGATGCCGGAGGTTGGAGGCAATGGGAGCTGGGGGGTACAGCAGGAAATGAGGAGATGTTGATCAAAGGATACAAAGTTTCAATTAGACAGGGAGACCTATTGAGTCATTGTTCAGCGGTGACTATAATTCATAATAATGTATTGCATAGTTGAAAATTGCTAAGAAAAAATCTTAAATGTTTTAACCACACACACAAAAAATAAGTATGTGAGGTGATAGGTATGTTAATGATCTTGATTCAATTATTTCAAAGTGTATAAATATATCAAAATATCACAATGAATGCCGTAAATATATACACTTTAAAAAATAAATGAAATTGAAAATAATTTCTTTCTTTTTTTTTTTTTACTGTTTGCATTGAAAACTAGAAGTTCTGGCATAAAAGGAAAAGATAAATAATATCAGTTATTCCAAAGTTTTTTACATTAAAAAAAAGTGCTTCCTAAATTCCCCAAGTTTTTTTTATGCATCTGTGGCTTTGCACATACTCTTTCTTCTGTCCTCTGATGTTCTCCCTCACCCATCTTTATGCCCCATTGCATTCTGTACCTAAAGTACATCTGTTATACCACATTGTAATGCAGTAGGCCCAACTCTGAGAGGGCTTGCAGGTAAGTTTCTTCACATATTTCAAATAAGTCACCTGGAGGTCTAGCATGAGTACCACTTTGTTTTATTTATAGAGATGTTGTAGCAGGTTTTAAAATTTGGTCTCTGGCTGAGCATGGTGGCCAATGCCTGTAATCCTAGAACTTTGAAAGGCCAAGATGGGAGAATTGCTTGAGCCTAGGGATTTGAGACCAGCCTGGGCAACAAAGTAAGACCTCATCTCTACAAAAAAAATTAAAAATAAGAAAAAGATAAAACATAAATTGGGCACGGTGGCACATGCCTGTAGTCTCAGCCACTTGGAAGGCTGAGGCAGAAGGATCACCTGAGCCTAGGAGATCAAGGTTGCAGTGACCTGTGTTCATGTCAACTGAACTCCAGCCTGGATGACAGAGTGAGATTCTGACTCAAAAAAAACCAAAAAAAGATCTGGTCAGGTCATCTATCTCCCTGTTGCTTTCCTTCATTTCTTTCTTGTTTTTTTTTTTTTTTGAGTTGGAGTCTCACTCTGTCACCCAGACTGGAATGTAGTGGCCGCTCCTGGCCACTGCAGCCTCGACCTGCTGGGCTCTGGCGATCCTTCCACCTCAGCCTTCTAAGTAGCTGGAATTACAGGTGTGCGCTACCACGCCGGGCTCATTTTGATCTGTTGTAGAGATGAGGTCTCGCCAAGTTGCCCAGGCAGGTCTTGAACTCGTGGACTCAGGCAATCCATTCACCTCAGCCTCCCAAAGCACGGGATTACAGGCTGAGCCACCGAGCCGGGCTCCTTTATTTCTTTTAATCATTTTTTTAATGAATAAGTTAACTAGGCAACTTGTAACTTAAGACAATATAATGATATTTTGGATTATTTTAGGTTTATAAATTTCCCCAGTAAGAACTGACACCTTTATGATGTTGAATATTTTAAGCTAAGAACCTGTTGTGTCTTTTTATTCACTCAGGTCTACTTTTGAGTTTTCCCAGGAATGCTTTATAGTTTACCCATATAACTTTTACACTTCTCATTTTAAGTTGATATTTAGGTATTTTATTTTTTTGCAAAATTTTAAATGCATCCTGTTCTTCTTTTATTTTTTCTATCTAAATTTTATTTGTACAACTAAAGGCTATGAATCTCTGTATTTTAATGTAATATTCTGCTATGTTATTAAAATAGTTTTTCCTTTGAATTATTTTGGATTTTTCTGATATTTGACTATTATCATCTGTAAATGGAGTTTTTTTCTTCCTCCTTCTAATTTTAGGATTTTATTTATATCTCTAATCTGATTACGAATACTTCCATGCCAAAGTTAAATTGTAGTAAAGATATTAGATCCTTGATTTACCTCAAATTTTATCAGAGGCCTCTACTGATTTGCCATTACTTAAAGATTCTGACCTCAGGGCTGAGGTATGTGAGTGTGTGTGTGTGTGTGTGTGTGTGTGTGTGTGTGTGTGTGTGTGTCTAAAGGAAGTGCCTGCCGACTCCTATTTTATTGAGTTTTAAATCTTTTATTTTATTTTTAATTTTTGAAACAAGGTCTCACTCCGTTCTTCAAGGTGAGTAAAGTGCCAGAATCATGGCTTGTGTCAGTCTCAAACTACCAGGTGAAGTGATCCTCTCACCTCAGCCTCCTGATTACTAAGACTATAGGCACACATCACCACACCAGGCAATTTTTAAAATTTCTTTTAGAGACAAGGTCCTACTATGTTGCCTAGGCTGGTCTTGAACTCCTGGGCACAAGCAATCCTCCTAAAGTGTTAGGATTACCTTTGTGAGTCAAAGTGCCCAGCCCATGGAATTGCTTTAAATGTGTTTATGAACTCACCTTGCTAATCATATATTTAAAATTTTTGTGCCAATTTTCTAAGAGGAGGAACCTATAATTTTTTGTGTAATTTTGACATATTTTGGCATTGTAATCTGTTTTATAAAAATAATATATAAATTTTCCTTTCTTCTAGAATTTAGAATAATCTAAGTAGCATTAGTATTATTTGTTCTTAACATTTCAATAAGTGACCTAAAGTGAAAATTTCTTTTTAGCCTGAGAGTTATATTATAATTTTCTCCAATTCTTTTATGAAAAATAATTTATTGGAACTTTTCATCTTGATTGGGGCTACATTTCCTAAATTTTCTTTCCAGAAAATTACCAATTTCTACTAGATTTCCAATGTAATACATAGGATTATGCGAAGGTATCCCAGTCAATTTGGTAGCCTTTTGTTTCTTGAGCATACCTTCAATACATCCTCACTTGACAAATTCATATAAACTAACGTTTTATATTCAATATTTAATTCTTACGCTGTGTCTAAATTTTTTTTCTGACTTTTTTGCTGGCTTGTTTGCTGACATGTTTAATAATTTACTTTGAACTCATACTTTACTGAACTTAATTGGAGGGGCATAAATTAAGAAAAATTTGCCCCAGAAAATATTTTCTCCTGCTAGAACCCAGAAGGCACCATATCAGTCTGAGAGTCTGTGGTAGGCATGGAGAGATAGCACGCAGATGCCTCTTCAAGAAAGAACCTGTTGCCCCACTGTGGAGAGTGTGCTATACAGATAGCCTCCAGCTATTAGCCACCTGACATCCACCTCAGCTGCAAAGAGTCACTGCACCTGAGATCATGAAGCAGTCATGATGGTCTGGCTATGATGCCTTGGACACTTTGACAAGCAATCCTTGCTCGACATCTCCCTGCTCTTTTGACTGGGGCTTTGTTGGGTTTGCATTTCTCTTTCCCTTCTGCCCCGTATGGCTCTCTCTTAGGTCTTGATCCATAACAAACACCAGTACTTCAAAGTCTCTTATATCAATCTTGTTTCTGAAGAACTCAACCTGCAGTAGATCCCTTGAAATCAATTTATTGGCACAGGTCTTTCATGACCTTACAAGTAGCTTACATTTGAATTCCAGGCCCAAATGTGAGTCAATCTATGGTTAGAAATCCCACGGGAGACTATTATTATTACATATTATTTCCCACTCAGAAACATGGTGGGGATAAAAAACTTGAGAGAAGTCTTATTTTAGATTCCCTTTGAAGTTTTGCCCCAACTGAGCAGATTTTCCTCTGTTGTATACTTTCACCGAAAGTGTAAACTCTCTGTGGAGGTCTCAGGTTTCTTTCCCTTCCTTTCCTCCATGTAGAGACCCAAAGCCCAAGTCCATTGTTTTCCACACAGTCTGTTATTTAATCACCCAAACACTGGCATTCTGGTAACTTCCCACTTAGCTGAATTTAATTGTGGGAATTTTAATTGTCCTAAAGTGAAAATGTTTTTCTCCATAGAAAATTTACCTTTGGTTCTATTAAATGCCAGGAGGAGTTGCCAATCAGGAGCACCTTACATTGAGTTTCAGCTTGGGATATTGAGGTCTCACCAGAAGTATGAATTCCAGTCCCAAATCCACCCAGGCGTGAGCTTTGTGGCTATGAATTCTCAGGAGGCAGTTCTTCTCACCTGATGTCTATTACTACCCAAGACTGAGCGAGAAAAGTTTTCTTGCCTGCTTCCTTTATGTTTGCTTGACTTTATCCACTGAGGGTGTTGACTTTTGGAGGTAGCATGTTTATCCAGGTCTTTGGTCCAACTTTCTGCATGATGAAAGGTCTTGGTTTTGTCATCTAATATTGTTATGGTTCATTAAACCAAAGACTTCCAGGGACCGATGAATCTAAGTCCACAGAGAAATAGCTAACCTCAGTGCATGCTCAGCATTCTAGATTTGTGCTTTTTTTTGTGGATTGTGAGCCTCTGAGTTTCTTTAAGTTTCTCACTGCCAAGAGTTTGCATTAAAAAACCATTTGCTATTTTTCTCAGCATTTTTAGTTGTTTTGAACTGAAGAGTTCCCCACCCCGAATATCCAGTCTTCCTTATTATGAGGAATAGAAATAAATGTCTTAATTTTGAGATAATTTAGACTGAGTCATGAGCTCTGAAAAGGGGGCATTAAAAGAAATACAGTCTAAAAGATGTTGGTAGATATTTGAAAATATATTGACACAAATGCCATCTCTTTAATTGGAGCATTCTGTGGCTGATCAGCTATGCCAAAGGACTTTCAAGGAGAAAAGCATTGGCCTGGATCCAAAAGGATAGTTATGCAAATGAAGTTCTGAAAAGATGGCATCATTTTCTTTGAGAAATAAAGGATAATCACTCACAATGGGCTGTAGTCCATCTCCAGGGACTCCTGCTCCCACTACCTGTGGCATCATCATGCTGACATTGATGAGTGAGGGAGGGTAAATGCCAGAGTTGAAGACAGCTGATTAGTAGAAAAAAAATCCTTCTTTCTGATGACAAATTTATATGTCAGAGGGAAGCTCAATGGTTGGCACACAATCACAAAAGATTGTGGGGCTATTTTGTGACTGCTATGCTCTAACAAGAAAATCTAGGAATAAGACAAGTAAAATCAAACGAGCTTTTTTTTAGTGCCCCTTTTTGTTTGTTTTGAAAGACAATAGGTGCAGTGGATTTCAAATAGGGATTCTTTACATGAAAGGTTTAATGATAGTTAAAGGCATACAAATCTTACACAGTATTTGGAGTGGAACTGTTAGTTCATGCAAAATGATGTGTATTTATTTTATATTTGTTGTACTGATTTATATTAACTTAAAACACAGATATGGCAGCAGTTGGATAGAGTTTACTTCAAGAGTTTTATGATGTAAGAACAACGAACCTTTCTTATGTTTTGCAAATATTCTTGCCCTGAGGATTCCATTCTGGGTGAACTCTGAGTTAACCGCTGAGACCTGATGTTGGCTCTGCTCTTTTTTTGCTTTTTCCAATGATATTCTGCTCCTCACTCCTCTTCACATATGTCTCAGCAAATGCTGCAAGAGTGTTGATGGGCGATGTGTGTGTGTGTGACATCGTGCCTAAAACGAAAGTCTAAAATATATCCTGCAAAAAAGCAACAGTAACCACAATTTGGGCATGAGCAAAGGTGACAGATGTTGCTAGGAGGAGGAGGACCATATTTTTCATGGCTAAGGAGCACCTTTCTCTGGAGCCAACATTATGCTTTCTCCCAACGCACCATGTGTCAATGACTCCAAATCCTCCTTCTGTGACAGAGTAACAGAAGCACTGATCCTTGAGGCTGCAATCACTCTGGCTGTAATTGCTCTTGATATGGTACACTCAGTACCATCTACAGTGTTTTCCTTGCTGGAGGGTTAGAGTATTCATGGCCATGTCGAGATTATGCTCTGTGCTGCTTCCAAAGTCTCATGTTTACATGCCAAATCCCTAATCTCTCACTCCAAGATCACTGGACTGAACAGAACAGGACTGTGCCATGTAGGTCTTGACTTGGCCTTGACACAAACTCTCTGTATTGAGACAACTTCCATTGTTGCTGCTTTTCTCTAAAGAGGAGAGGGTATTGTTGATTAATTCTGAACCACTTTTCCACTCTCACTGATTTTCTTGGAAGGATTTAAATCCCTTTTGTTTTTTTTGTTCATTTCCCATAAACTTTTATTTTTTAAATGAAAACTGATCTACGCTGTATTTTGGATTTCATCTATCTGGCTGCACTCACCAAGTCTCTCTTTGATGATAAGCACCCTGGAGAGATTTACCTTACAGGCAAGGCCTGTGGCACCTTCTCTCCTGGCCCCACACTAGTAACTAGGCCCATCAAGTAAAGTCTACTTCAGGTCTTCTTAGAAACAGTCAGTTGTGTTTTAGGTACTTACATAATAGATTCATCCTAGCAAGCCCACTACCTTTAATTCTTTTCCATACTTTGTCAGTGCAGTTCTAGTGTTGCTCTTCTTTTAGTGGGAGCTGATACATTTCCAAGCTACTGTGAGTCTTTCCAGCAGTGCATCAGTGTTCTTGTCATGTGTTTCTGTCTTGCTTGAGTGTGCCCTGTATTGATAAACTCTGCCTTATCCTGCTTTACATGGAGCCACTCTTGTCCAGCACTCTTCTGTCACTGTCAGGCATAATTTCCTGTATACAGGCAGTGCAGCTGGGGACTGTACCTCCTTCAGAGTAAAATCTGAATAAGAGAAACAGCACAGAGAAAAGGAAGAGGGGTGTTATGGCACAATGTAGTTTCTGGAATAGTCTAGGATCCCCATGGTCCAATGGGAATGCAAATTACACCCCAGACACTGTCCCACCTTGATCACAAGGTAGTGGGCATTTTACTCCCAAGCAATTATTGATCACTGATAATGTGGCAAGTGGAGGGAAGACAGATTCAATAACCCATGGGTTTTCTTCCAGAGTAGGCTGGTCATGTGAACTGTTGACTGACTACCCCAACCCAATCAGTAAAAAGATAGTAAGGGGTCAGAAAGAGAAAATTCAATCATCTGCTGAACCACTTACAAAAATATTTCTTCTTGTATGTTAATGCTCAGCTGAAATGACAATTCCTGAATCTTCACTAATATTTCTCTTTTTTTTTTGAGTTGTAGTCTCACTCTGCTGCCCAGGCTGGAGTGCAGTGGTGTGCTCACGGCCACTGCAGCGTTGACCCACTGGGCTCAGGTGATCCTTCTGCCTCAGCCTTCCAAGTAGCCAGAACTACAGGTGTGTGCTACCATGCCCGGCTAATTTTTTTTTATTTATTGTAGAGACGAGGTCTTGCCAAGTTGCCTGGGCTGGTCTTGAACCTGCAGACTCAGGCAATCCACTCGCCTCGGCCTCCCAAAGTGCTGAGGTTACAGGCTGAGCCACCAAGCCTGGCCAATATTTCAATCAGAATGTATTATTGCCTTCTCTCCATGTTTGTAACATGTTACCTGCACCCTTATCTTAAATTGATATAAAGATTTTGAGTTATAGTTGGTTGTTTATGTAGCTCTATCTCATCCTAACTGTAAATCCTTGAGAACAGTCACTCTTCATATGACCTTGCAGAAGAAGTTATATGTAGCATTTAATATTTTTAAAATATGTATTTGATGACATGCTGCAGAGTTGGCAGAAGAAATCCTATAGCAAAACACTTTGTAAAGAACAAACTCTCAATTAATCTTTTAGGCAAGTCTGAATTTCCATATGTTGTGTTTGTTTAGTGGCTGTGTATCTCAGTTAAGGTTCTTGTAATAAAATGGTTATACATGTGTACAACCTGAACAAACTTAAAAGGGTTTGCTTTGTACCTGAGAGACAGTCATTGATAATAGCCCTGGAGAAAGCTGTGATCATGTTCTAGAGGGCATCTATCAAGAGGAATCAGTTAAATTAAACATAGTGATAAAGTTTACACAGATAAACTTTAGAGATACTTAGAAATTAAATGTACCTACTGCATTTTCCCTTCAGTTTGGTTAAAAAAAAAAACTGCTGCCAAATAAGAATAGTAGAGTAGAAAAAAAAAAAAACCTCACAAAAACAATACTTTGCCAAGAAAAATGTCAAAAGTCAAAAGAAAACTTTTCAGTTGTTAAAAGGTAGATGAGACAGCACCTGAATTAAACCAGTTCTCCTGGTAATCTAACTTTTCTTTAAGGCATAAGTTAAACGCTTTCACAAGTTCACTGTTGGTTGCTTTTACAATCTAGTTTAAAATTATTATTCTTCATACGCATTTCCTACCTCTGATGTTCAATCTATTCATATTTTTCAAGCCAAGACACTGAGGTACAGAGTTAGTGGATAGCTTACCGAAAACCCAAGAGTGGAACTATTGTCAGAGACCATTGTCTGTGTGCTGCCCCAGATTGTTTTCCCAATGGGACTCCATAACTTGCCATCATTCTTCAATCAATCCTTGTATCTTGAACAAAGTGTTTTGAAATTGAGTCTTCCCCTTCAGCATTAATGGGAAACCAAAAGAAGGGCCTATGAGCTATTTATCCTGTGCCAAGAACAGTGAACTAATTAGGCATGCAATAAAGTCATTGAATGCATATATAAAAGTTAATCTAGCTCTTACGATGTTGATTTTACATGTGGTTACCATATTGATAAACACTTTGTCTATGTTATTAAATTTTTAAATTTAAATTATTTAAAATAGATCAATATTAGGAAATGTAGGTTATCAAAGTTTGGAATAGACTAGCTTAAAAATGCTTTGATTTAGTTGAGTGCATTTGAAAAGATCTTTATAGACGCACACATTTTTTTTCATTGAAGCTAAGTTAGGGGTATGTTATTAAGGACTGAGAAAATGAAATTAAATATTTAAGCAGATACTGCATCTTGTCATATTTAGATTTTAAACCACAGCTTGACACTCTCAGATCTGCTATAACTGAGAACTTTCAGTTGACTCCTTGAGGTTTACTATCCAGGTTCACAAACACCCACTTTCCCATCTCTCATGATTATCCCCACATTGTCCACATTTAGACCAAACTCAGCTTCCCTTTGTCATGAACAGTTGGAGGAAACAAACTATATGCAATCGAGGCACATATCCTGTAATTCTCTTTTGTTGGTATAGGTTTAGATGATGGCATAATCTTTTTCAATCCCTCCTTATCACCACTTCCATTTTATAAGAAGGCGTTTTCTTCCAGCATCCATCGTTATTTACAGTGTATCGATCACCTTGTAAACATAAGGTGTTGCAACATATCTACAAACGCATCTATTAGAGGTAAACCAATTCATTAAAGAGAAAAATGAGGTTTAAAGAAGTATCAAGCAAGTGGTAGAGTAGAACTGGAATTTTTGTTTTACTCTGAAACCATTTCTTTCTGTGCAGAAGTACTAAATCCTAAATAATGAGTTTATGGTTGTTTTGAGTTTTGATAGCACATCCTACTTCCCGCCTTTCAGCATCAGAACAGTCTTGTGGAATCCTTTAGTTCAGTCTCTGGAGAAAGTCTTTCCTGTGGGGATCTTGTTTACATACTTGACTCTTCTGCTTGTCCTCAAATGAAAAATTTTAACTGGTGAATCTACCACCTATACTTATAAAACAAGCATGGCCAATACCTCACAAAATCTAAACAAAAGCCATCAGAACAAACTTCACTTTTACTGCATACAAATCCTTGAGTTTCTCTTTATTTCAGGACAATGCCAGAACACTTGAGAGTGGTACTATGGTTTGGATGTTTGTCCTTGCCAAATATAATGTTGAAATTTGTCATTGTGACAGTGTTGGAAGGTGAGACCTTTAAGAGGCATTTAGGTCATGAAAGCACCACTGTCATGAATAGATTTTTGCCACTATTTTAGTAGCACCTCTTCTTCCTCTCTCTCTCTCTCTCTCTCTTCTTCTGCTCTTCGGTCATGTGGTGACTTCCACGGTGTTACAATACAGCAAGAAAGCCCTCAGCAGATGGCAGCACTTAGATATTGAATTTCACAGCCTCCAGAACTGAGGGACAATAAATGTATGCTTATTATAAATTGCCCATTCTCAGGTATTCTATTATAACAGCACAAAACAGACTAAGAAAAGTGGCATAAAAGACTGCTATGAGTTAGCTCCTTTCCTCCACTGGCCTCCTCCAGGTCATTCTTACTCACTCGGTTCTTCTGTTTCAGCCACGATGACCCAAACTCACTTCCAAGAAAGTCCTCATCTGCCAGGAATATCATTTTACCTGGGATGGCTCTTGTCACCTGTTTTGCCTGTTTTGCCTGATTAACTTCATCTTTCTGGAGTTGGTTAGGAAATAATTTGATCCGTGAAGCTTTCCTTGGCCTGCCTGTCGCCTCGCCCCTTCCTGGGCTGAGCATCATTTTCATGGGGCTCTCATAGCATCCTTGTTCCCTCTATAAAAGCTGACCTTACACTGTAATGTAATTGACTCAATTGTTTGTTTCCCCAAACTTTATAAGAGCAGGGATTGACTATATTTTATTTATTCTGAAAAATTTTAAAGCATCTTATTTGCCTGGCAAAAGGCTTGATGTCTAGAATATGTTTAATTAGTGTCCTTTGAATAAGCAAATTAACTGATAAATGAAAATATGAATTCTTTAGCTAAAAGTAATGCACCTGTTTTGGGTCAAAGAAAGTGGAATCAAGAAGTACATCCTATACTATATTTTTGTTGGACATTTTGTCTTTATCCTCTCTCTGTCACAGACTGATGTGAGAGGATAAATAAATTAACTTTTTAGTTTTGAGTTGGAGTCTCACTCTGTCATCCAGACCGGAGTGCAGTGGCCAATCTGGGCCACTACAGCCTCGAACTGCTGGACTCCGGCAATACTTCTGCCTCAGCCTTCCAAGTAGCTGAACTACAGGCGCCCTACCACGCCTGGCTAGTTTTTGATTTATTGTAGAGATGAGGTCTCACCAAGTTGCCTAGGAGGGTCTCAAGCCCTCGGGCTCAGGCAATCCACTCACCTCGGCCTCCCAAAGCTCTGGGATTACAGGCTGAGCCACCGAGCCCAGCCAGTACATTAACATTTTAAAGTACTTAGCACTTTTAAAATAAAGATCCAGAGTATGTCTCTACTACTCATTAAAAACAAATCTGTTAAGCCTGAGTTGTGGATGAAAGCAGACGATCTAGACTGATGCTTCTGGGGAAGTTTTAAGCAAGTCAGAGACCACAGTCATGGCATTTCCCAGAGCAGTTGAGAATTTTAAAGAAAAGTATTTACTCAACTTTGACTTTCAGGCACAGAGGCATAATCAAAAGGATATCAGCAGTTTTGAAACTTTAATGGCTGTGTAGGGGAAATTGTTGAAAAGAATTGCCATTTCTAGGTTGAAGGACATTTTCCATCAGGCCACTTGGGGTTGCCAGTCCAAATGCATCTACATGTCCTAAAGGCTGTGGACCACCATGGTAATGGTTCATGAAAAAAGTCTTAACTACCTTCTTCTAATTCCAGTCCAACTGTCATTAATACTAATTCTGTCTTTTGTTTGCTATTGTTGCTGCTAATAGCAATGTTTTGATGACAAAAGCTTGATATTTTTGTTAAAGATTTTTATAGAGATTTTAAACTAAATGTGGACACATTGATTTCAATGTTAAATCTATCATCTTGTTTCTATCTTATCAACATTTAAAAAAATCTGCAGATATATGTCCATATATAGTCTTAATAAATTTAATATATATTCTTAATTTCCAATGATAATGCAAACTAAATTAACAAGTGAGCCAATATGAAGAGGGACATTTTTACTCTTATTTATTTTAACTTGGTAGTGTTTGATATCAGAAATATTTTAAAAACTTGTTTATTCATATACATTGATTTTCTGTTTTAGCATGCCTGAGGCACAGATTACAGTCAAATGCAAGTATTTATTCACTTTGCAGAAATTAAGAGAGGGGGAATATTTTTCTTCTTTAAAAATGTATTTAGTTTGAACAGATTTTACTTATCAAAAAAATCTGATATTATGAAAGTTTACCACTGTCTCTTACAGTACATACCATTCATTTGACAAATATTTATTGTGAATATAAAGATAATTAAAACATATCTATTGGCCGGGCTCTATGGCTCAGCCTGTAATCCTGTGCTTTGGGAGGCTGAGATGAATGGATTGCCTGAGCCTGTGGGTTCGAGACCTGCCTGGGGAACTTGGTGAGACCTCATCTCTACAATAAATAAAAAAATTAGTCGGGCATGGTAGTGCACACCTATAGTTCCAACTACTTGGAAGGCTGAGGTGGAAGGATTGCCAGAGCCCAGCAGGTCGAGACTGTGGTGGTCGGGAGCGTGCCACTGCACTCCAGTCTGGGCGACAGAGTGAGACTCCAACCCCCTCCCCCAAAAAAAACATACCTAATAATTTTTAGAAAGTAATACTAGAGCAACAGAAACAGATACTAAGAAACTAGAGCAGCAGAAACACTTATTATATTATGTTATAATTCTTACCTTAGTGTCTGTTTCTTATAAGGTAAGAATTATAACAATATAATTAAGGCTATAGGACAGCACGTATAAAGAGGTATGGAATCACAGAGAAGATTGCTCTTCATGCTGTGTGGGAAGATACCAGAAAGCTTCAAAGAATTAATTTCATCTAAGAGAATAAGAAAATTTTTAGGTAGAGCTGAAGACGAGCATTCCAGACCAAGGAAACATAATGAACAAAGCTTTAAGGTATAGAAGTATCTGGTTTGGGGGCGACTGTTGGCTATTTATATGATACAAATAGTTCAGTGGAAAGATGGGCTTACAAGGAAAAGATGGCTTGGAACTGAGTTGTGAAGAGTCTTGTAATGCTTGTTTAAGAATTTAGAACTCATGCTATTATTATTGGGAAGTTATGAAAGGTTTTATGGAGCAGAGTGATGTAACTCTACGATTTTCTTCAGAAAACACGATTGTGTCTGCTATTTAGAGAATTATAGAGGAAGAGACTGAAAACCTATCGAGGATTCTATTGCAATAATCCAGAGAAAAGATGTTCAGGGCTTGAACCAGGAGAAGTATTAAGGTATGCGGAATGTGGAAACTCCTTGGAAGCAGAATGTATACAATGTTATAATCAACTGTAGAATTTAAATAATTGGGTGGAGGAAAGATGACCCTGATGCTTTAAATTTTAAATGTTTAAATTGGGACAATTGAGTGGGTAAAGATGTCATTGATTAAGAAGGATATGTTAGAGGAGGAAAGTGGCTTTGAAAAGCAATGGCAAATTTTGTTATAATTTTTGACTTATTTAGGCTATGGTGCCTGTGATACACTCAAGGAAAGTTTACTGGGAGCAGTGGGGAGGCAGGGAGAGGAACTCAGGAATGGAATAGGTACAATTTGAATTGCATGTTACAGAATTGTCAAAAACAGATGGAAACAGGGGCTGCAGGTGAGAAGAGGGCTAGGGGAAGAATCCTGAGAAATATAATAGAAGTGTGAAGACAGGAAGGATTGCAAACAAAGAGAAAATGTGAAATCAAGACAATGTCTTGGTCTCTTTATGAATAGGGTATAATGCCAAATACTTCTGTCTTCCTAATGACTGCTTTGCATTTCTATGACCGTTTGGAAAAAAAAGTTAATTTTTCAGATCATAGTAGATATCTGGAAGTTTTATTTGTGACCTCGATTGTTTCCAAAAATACACTTAGAATCAGTCTATCAAAGCACTCAGTTTTAAAGGCTGTATGTAGAGCAGTAGTCAAGGGCAAAGTTTCTACATCAGAATTCGAGTTTCAAACCTCAGTTTTGTTACTTATCTAAATGGGTACCGGGGGAACTTCCATATGTGTTTTGCATGTTATTTGTTGCAATTTCAAAATGGAAATGTCAAAATGCTATGTGAAACACTTGGCATTGTGCCTGGTACCTGAAAGCATTTAATGTTATTTTTGATGTTATTATTCTTACTACAGGGAAACATTTATAATTTTTAGGATAAGACTTGATTCCTTCCACTTTTTAAATAGAATTTCCATGGCGTTAAGTTAGTTTCAAATCTAGTCTCCATCATTTAGAGAAAAATGACCAATACAGGGTTGAAAATTATCTTTTCAATATCGTTAATTACGTTTAAAAATCATTATGCCAATAAATATAATTCTAAAAAAAAAGAAGAAAATGATTCCTCTGTAAGTTTGAAGGGTATTGCATCAAAAAGGCATTAGAAATAAATTGAAATATATTGTGAGAACCAAGCGAGACTCCAGCTCCAGAGATGGTCGACACCAACTCCACCACCAAGCCTAAAGGACTTAAGGGTAAGGTCCTAAACATACACTTGGTAACAGGTAGTTTCTTCTGGGTTGGAAGATTTCTTATACTGAAATTAATAATATTGACACTTCATTATCACCTACAAGTCAATATTGTTATATTTCGGGGGAATAAAGAATTGAAAGCAAAAAAAGAGAAATATATTGTGAGATAATAAACACTCCAATGCATTACTTTTTTACTGGACATTTTCATAAAAGTGATTTTGGCTAATTATGATGTCTGTATATATAGATAAATTCCTTTCTGAGAGTCATCATTAATAGCATTAAGTGTTAGTGTTTTATTATCTGTCCTAGTAAACCTTCAACTTTGGGAATAGCTAAATAAGCATAATTGCTAGTTTATTTGCAGCTCATTATGGAAACATTAGCCTTGATTTCACAAAGGGCGTATAGCAAGACATGGGTGGAACATGTCTCTATGACCAGCTTTAATGCAGGATTCCAATACATTCTTATTTCATTAACACATGGAAGTTGTTTTTCCATTGTTTTGTGGGATGGAGCAACTATTTTTCTTAATGACCAGAGACATCTTTCTGAATGGATGATGCTTTTGTCTCTTAAAAAAAGTATTGGCAGTTCATGAAGCAAGAAATTTTATAAGGCATCTTGCAACATTTTAATCAATTATTTCTCTTCAGCGTGCTATATTCCAGTGGGTTTTAAAAAAACAATTTTAGAATTGAATTGTAAAAATTATGCTTGACTGACAAATGAAATCTCACTTAATGAGCTTGTGGTTGAGGGAAAATAACAAGTATTAGAATTTCATTCTGAGATAATTTTTCTCTGCAATTTTTATCCAAACTCATTTTTCAGGATATTTCTTAGGAGACACAATACAAATTAAATATTAAAATAATATATTGAAACTTCCCAAAAGACATATAATTCCTAATAATCATGAGTTCACTAAATTTTTTTATTTGTTTTATTCCTACCAAAGCTAGGATTTAATCTTAAGGTTTGCCAAAATAAGACTAGTCTTACCTTCTGGGTGAATAAAGGTAAATGAAGGAAAAAATATTAATATTGGGAAAGCGGAAGAATTTACTGTGACATAATATTTTTAAAAAACCTCTTATGTAGTTGACACCTTTGTATAGATCTAGTAGATCACATACTCAGAAGACTACCTAAATTAAGGAAAGCTGATATTGGCCCAATGACTTTGATCCAAGATCATTGACACTAATTGTCATTTAAGGGAGGCATCCAGAATCAACCTTCTTCCTTTGTGTTGGTTTGTGGCTAAAGGAAAGCCCTTGATGTCACTGCAGTTCAAACTCCTTTAGGCTCGGTGGTTGGATGACTGGCAGACTCTTGGGACTTTTGGCTCTTTGGCCAACAAGCACCAATATCTTGGCAAGGAAGATGCTGATTTGGTCTCTAACTTCTCAAAAGTTTATCTATGAGTGGACATGATGGCTCCCACTTCTGCTATGTCTCTAAACTTTTTCGGTCCTCCTCTTTCATTTGGGTGACTCCTCTAGGTCACAGCATCAGTGCAGAGGACTGGAAACCTTGCACTGCTTGTTGGAAACTGAAAGCTAAATCTCTACTCCCTTCAATTACCAAGGCAATAGCTTTCTTCTATGAAGGGTAATCATCTCATAACTGGAGCTTTACCTGTTTAATATAAATGTTGCATAGATAAACAGATGACAATGTCAAGAAGAGGCAAGGGGAACACAAATATGGACATACTTGTAAAGGAGAAACCCAGAAGGTAGATTTAAACTTTTCCCCGATCTCCATATCCTAAACTCGTATGTATGAACAGCATGTACATGATTTGTTGAGTTTCTTCCTGCTATGTGCTAGTCACTTGCATTTTTATGCCCTTTCACAACCCAAGGAAATATGTAATATTATTATCTTATTCAATAGATAAGGAAGTTAAGGCTCAGGAGGTTACTCAACTTGCCAAAGTGACATGACTGAAAAGAAAAGAAACCATATTGGTTCCCATCTGCTTGCTCCAGAGGTTGGCTCTGAACTATTCTGCAGAGATGCTGCAAACATAGACTATATGATGGGAAGTTCACCCCTGGGGCTGTGCAAATGGCAGCACTTCGACCCTGCTCTAATGTCCTGGGGACCGGGAAAAGGAGATTTAAGCTTACAGCTGACTTGGGTCTCTCAAATGACTTTTGCCTGTAAGTGGTCTGTATTATTAATGCTCTAAGGCCCTTGAAGGAAAGGCAGCACAGAGAATGGAAAGGTAGTTTCACACCTCTGTTGTTCCTGTTTAGTGGAGACAGTTTATTGTAAGTCTAGTCTTTACAGGGTAATGCCAGATTGATTTATATACTTTTCTTCAATGAAAAGAAAGATAGAAAAATATTTATTTAAAAAGGACTATTCTTAAAGTGTGTGGGAAATGAATAGGATTTCAAAATAAAGTTTTTCTTTTTTGACATTTGCTATATGTTAACATTTTCTGTGGTGTTTGGTTGGGAGTGAGACCTTTTCTGTTTTGCTTTGTTTATGTTTGTCTTACACAAATCAAGCCCTTTGCTTTAAACTTTTTCTATATTTTCTTTTCCACTTTGTAGAAGCATGTCTCTTCAAGAAAATACTAAATCACTTTTCAAGGTTAAAATGTCTGTGGAATAATGAATGTTGTTTTTCTTTGTTTATAAAATTTACACTAGAAATATATGCATCCAGAAAAGAAATGAAGGTGTCCCTATTTTAAAGTATTTCAAGTATTTAGCTTCACAAAAGAACCCAACAATTATATGAACATGGAAGCCTTGCTTGTGCAATAAATGCAATTTTGTTGAACTCAATTTGTATATGCATAAATGGATAATCCAAACAAAAACTCTCTTTTGCTATAAAGAGATATTAACATAACATTTCACCAAAGAGCAGAAATGAAGTCTTCACAGTTTAGATTCAAAGGCTAGTATTCCACATTCTGGAAGGTTCCTGCATTAGTAGTTACAAGGACCCAATTATGTGACTGACTACATATTTTTTTTCTGATTTAAGAGTCAGTGAATAATAGAATTTTAAGAATTGAAGGGACAATTAGCTGGTTTTAGCCTTCCCATAGAGTAAAGCACACTTATTTTGTTATAGTTTTTTAAAAAATGGCATACTGATAATTGCGGCCCCACTTTCCTGAAGATGCTACCCTGAGTCCTGTCTCCACAACTGTACTTTTGACAAACCTTGCATGCAGCTCCCACTGTATGAACAGACTCCAAGGCAAGAATTTGAATGCAGGCCATGTATCCCCCATGCCCAGCTGGAAATCATGTTTTCTGAAATCTTACAGGTTTTTACTGCAGCCTTTGGCACCTGACCCCTTTGGTATTGAGCAACTGGAACCACCCTCAGGGTTAGAAGCTACAAGTAAAACCCAATCATTTAAAAAATCAGAGTTGACTTTTTACCTATGACATATGAAGTTATGGCTTCCAGGAGTCTCCCATTTCCTCTTCTAAAGACAACCAAATTTTGAATGCTGGCAAAACTGCTGAACTCTACCTCTCTAATTCCTGACCTAGTTCCAGTCCCCCAGAAATATCCTATGGCTTCTCTCACTCCAAAACCTTTCCTTAGAGACAACTGCATACTATGGGATAAAGATAGTCTGCTTGGACGCCCATTAGATTGTTTAGTCTCGTTCATTCATATTCTTTGTCTCTCTCTTTCTCTCTCCCCTCACTCTCCACTCCCCTTCTACTATATTTATGAAAACACGCGACACATACAGATAAGTGCATATAACATAGCTTATGGTTCAAAAAGAATGGCATTCTGCTAATTGCAATAAAGAAAATAACCTGAGTGATCTTCTCCCTGTGTGCATGCCCCATTGGAACTTATTTTAGTTTCCCAGTGCTGTCAAAACAAAGTACCACAAACAAGGTGGTTTCACAGACCAAATTTATTTTCTCAAAGTTCAGAAGGCCATATGTCCAAAATCAAAGTGTCAGTTGAATTAGTTCCTTTTGGAAGCTCTCAAAGTTAATCTGTTCCATGCTTCTCTCCTAGCTTTTGGTGGTTGCCAAGCAATCCTTGGTGTTTTTTGGCTTAGAGATCTATTGCTCCCATCTTCGCCTTTGTCTTTATCAGGCTTTCTCTCCTTTGTGTATCTTTGTCCAAATTCCTCTGTTATAGGGACTGGTCATTGGATTAGGTTCTATCCTAACCCATTATGACCTTGTTTTAGCTTGATTATATCTGTAAAGACCCTATTTCCAAATAAGGTCACATTTGCAGGTACTGGGGTTAGAACATCAACATATTAATTAGGGTGATATGATGCAACCTACACTGGCACTCAACAGGACACCCTGGAAATGAAGTTCTGTATTGAGCCATCATTGGGTGAATGGACATTCAATGAAATGCTATTTATGCATCTGTTCCATTATTGCAAATCCTAAAGGACTGTTTACAATATTTTTATCTCTAGAATGTTGACTTGATAGGATTCTGCGACTAGTGCATGAAAACTCATGCATCATCATATGGTGATTTCATATTATTGATAGTTGTTGTAGTAAGTTTAAAAACTGGTGTTTTTAGAGGTCTAAGTAGTTAACAAGCATTAAAGAAATATGAGTCAGGATGTACTCTGTGGCCAGAAGAAAGGATTCTAAACCCAGAACTTCCCATTCCCCAAGCTTGCTTGAGGAAATTGAAGGCTGGTTCCAGTGACACACAGAGAAAACTGATTAGGGTGGTGGAAGAGCCCGAGGCTTGGCACTGAGGACAATGGTGATGTCACTGTTGGACAGAAGCAGCCCTGCTCTGACATCTTATCCAGTTAGTCATGTGCTGAAACGCCTGAGGGAGAACTTTGGTATCTCTTTGGCCAACCTATGTTCAAGTGCTTCATGGAGAATGTGGTGGGGGTCTACATGAGCAACAGAGACCTGTATTTTAGTGTCAACCTCTGGGCAATGAGAAAGTAGAACAGGATGAGATGATGCCGTTGCCATAGGGATGTGTCAATAAAGGGCAAAGAAGAAGATTCCCTGTGATCAACTCATGAAGAATGAAAAGTTCCCCAACCAGGGCCTCCATGTGTTAGGGGATACTCATAGTCAGACGTTGTGAAGCTACTGAGAAACCATAATGTGCTCAATGAAGAGAAACATGTACAAATTTTTCTAGACTATCAATTAAGACTTTCTTCTGGTATGCGTTAGCTCATGTGCCTGTATGTTAAGAAACTAAAGGGAACTTGCTGGCCTCTCTAGTGGAGAGATTTTCCCAGATGACCATGGGGAGGATTAAGCCAAGGAAAGTGTTTCAACTCAAATGAAGTGGGCTGGGTCTTTTGTTCTAAGGATAAAACATTAATGTTACTCTGCAAAACCTCTAAAAATTGTATACAGAATTTCACAGTTTTCATATATATATATATTTTTGTGGATGAAAGTCCCTAACTTTCAGTTGGTGGTCAAAGTGCTTCATGACATGGAAAGGATAAGAGCATCTAATTTATGAGGATGCAGTAACCAGACCCCTATCTACCCTCACTTTTCTGACCTTATCTCTTTCCAATGTCCTCCGAGTTCTGTGGGCACAATGAGCTTTACTTCATTCTGGACTTTTGCTCCACCTGGAATTTCCAATTCTCCTGCCCTCCTTTTACCAACACTCACTCCCTGTGGACTTTCCCACTTACGACATACTCTTTCCTGCCTATTTGCTATTCAGCTTGCTGTTCGTTTCTTCTAAAACACTCATCAAAACCTGCACATTATTTTAAATCTATCCTCCAAAAGGTAAGATTTCTGTTTTTAAGACAAGTTTTCGTTCGGTCACCCAGGATGGAGTGCTGTGGTGTGATCATAACTCAAGGCAGCCTCGAACTCAGGTGATTGGCTCAAGTGATTCTCTCGCCTCAACCTTCTGAGTAGCTGAGATCACAGGCCCAAGTCACTGTGTGGCTAATTTTTTTATATGAATGGGTCTCCCTATGTTGTCCAGGTTGGTTGTGAACTCCTGGCTCCAAGTGATCCTCTCACTTCAGACTCTCAAAGTGCTGGGATTACAGGCATGAGCCACTACAGCTGGCCTAAGGGGCAAGAATCTTGTGTATGTTATTTCCTTTTGAATTTCACATGCCTAGCGCAGTGCCCAGACACAGAACTTGTTCAGAAAATATTTGCTGAATATAAAATGCATAGATAAACACATTCTAGCATGCACTAGATTTATAAAATCATAATCCTAAAAGACATTTTCAGATATCCAATTTTTCGGCTACATTAGCAATTGTTTGTGCTGATGAAATCAGTGACTGTACCCATTTAATTTGAGCTTAATTTACCTTTGCAAAAGAAATGGAGTTTCTTAAAAAAAAAAATCCAGATATTAGCAACTAGTGAAGCATATCCTAAACTGAAATGAAAACTAGGGAACATTTTCTTCAACCTAATATAAACTGCAAAAAATAAATGAACCTCAGATAATTTTTGTTACCAATATCCACATTTCTGGACACACGGAAATACAATGTATTCTGTAACTCCTTTATGTAATAACCTCTAACCTAATGTGCACTGACTCACAAGACAGTGCTCTCACAAAAAGAGGTCAGAAAAGACTGACCTCACATTCAGTTTACTGACAAGTTCCGATGACTAAGTCTTTTGTGTCTTTTTTTTTTTTTCTGAGAGAGTGAGGTCTACATCTGCGAATACTAGCCTGACTTTCAATACTTTCATATTTCCAGTCAGCCAGTCAGACAAGATATGTGAATTTGAATCTGTACTTACCTGACTTCATTTCTTTATTTTTATTTTTTAGTAGCTCTGTTCAGGAAAGCATTAACTGTGAAGGATTTGACTATTCATCCAGGCCAATTCTTAAAGTCAGGACTGTTGTCACTGATGTAATGACATTTCCATTTAAGCAGCAGAAGGCTTCCTTTCTACAGATTATTGTTCCTTCATATAAAATATATTATAATTGTACATCAGGAAGGACTAAGTTAAAGCTTGGTTACCCAAGGAATATTTCACAAAAATGTTTTTCTCTAGTCCATTGCTAATTTTTTGTCAAAGAGACTTCAACAAGTTGTATAATTTGCTTAGATTATAGCTATACCTGTCAGGGCTCAGTGGCTCATGCTTATAATCCCTGCACTTTGAGAGGCCGAGATGGGAGGACTGCTTGAGCCCAGGAGTTTGAGACAAGCCTGAGCAACACAGCAAGACTTCATCTTTACAAAAGAAAAACAAAAAACAATATCAGCCAGGTGTGGTGTCACGCAGCTGTAGTCCCAACTACTCAAAAGATTCAAGCAGAAAGATTACCTAGACCACGAGGTCGAGGATGCATTGAATCAGGATTGTGCCACTGCACTCCAGTCTAGGCAACAGAGTGATACCCTTGACTCTAAAACAACAGCAACAACAACAACAGCAATAACAACAACAGCAACAACAACAAGATTATAGTTATACCTGCAGACTTCTAGATTCAATAAAATATCTTATAACCTAGTTTTATATTTATTTATTTATTTATTTACTCATGACCTAATTTTCTACAGACAATATTAGAAACTACATTTAAAAACAAATATTCTTTTTCTGACAAAAGCATTGCATGATTACTGTAGAAAAAATTAAATATGTGGATAAAAAAACCCCAAAAGTTAAAGTGTGCTCTAGTAAAACTATGGTGAACATCCTTTTGGTGAAATTTTTTTTTCATTTTGAATGCTTTCTTTTTAACGTATTTTTTAATTAACAAGTAAAGTTTATATATATTTATGATGTTCACCATGATGTTTCAATACATGTATACATTGTGGAATGGCTAAATTGAGCATTTAACCTATTCATTATTTTGCACGGGCTTGTCATTTTTTATGTGGTGAGAACACGTAAAATCTACTCTCAGCAATTTTAAGTATACAACATACTGGTGTTAACTATATTCACATAATGTACAATAGATCTGAAATTATTCCTCCTGTCTAACTGAAGTTTTGTATCCTTTGATTATCTCCACAATTCCAACACCCCCAGCCTCTGGTAACTACCATTTTACTCTCTGTTTCTATGAGTTTGTTTGTTTGGAATAAATTTCCAGCATGTACACATTTTCAAGTATATTATACATGTTTACAATTATGTATTGACATTGATTATTATGAGTAAACCAAATGTAATTTTTCTTTAATAAACAGTCTAAAATATTAAGATAAAGAATAGAGCCAAAATAACTGAAAAATGAAAAGAAAATAACTCATTTCAAAAAAAAATATTAACCAGGAAAAAAACCCTACAACTCAGTCCTTACATCATGTTAACTTAGTTATAATTACATTCAAGGACCATGGGGGCAAAGATTTTTGTTAGTTTTGTTCACAACTTAATTCCTTGTACTCAGAATAGAACCTGCCATGTAATACTGAAAAATCATTTTGTTGGCTGTTGGATAAATTAATCAGGAAAATGTAAAAAAAAGGTGGTCTGCATGCAGTTCGTAACCCCTTTATGCACTATAGCTCTAAATAATTGAAACTCACTTATTAGATCTCTAATTGGACTGGAGCCCAACTGATAATTGGACTGGAGCCCAACCTATAGTTAACATGTGAGGAAACCAGGGCTTGTGAGTATTGGTCTCTCTCGTTATTCTTGTTGTAATAGTTTAGCAAAACTAAGAAGAGAAATTACTCACATAAAGGAGAGACAAGTCACAAGTGGACTGATATTTATTTACCAAAGACATCTAAAATTGAGATTTATACTTTATATATGACTTACTAGAAAATAATTTTTGAAACAGAGAGTGAACAAAAGTTCAAAGAAAGTCACTGAAGCTCCCTATGTTTAGCATTGCATCTAGGGTTGATAGTTGTGCACTCTGGGCTATTTTGCCTATTTCACATCATTCTCATTTAATTTCTTCATCTAGTAGTCCCCGGGCTTGCTTATATTTTCTATCCAGGTTGAATGAAGATAATTTATCTCTCCTGTGTTCTCCTTGAAAAGGAATGTTAACCATTTGCACGATGCCATTACAGAATTTGTTGAACAAAAAGCTAGCTTGCTATTTTGTTAAATGTTGGTTAAAAAATTTTTTCTCTCATCCTGAAAGTCCCCTTGTAACTCTGAAACCACATAATGCTCTTCTTCTGAGTTGTTCCTCTAGTATGAGTAGGCAAAGCAAAACAAGCAAATTTGAACTAGCAGCTACCAAGTGCTCCCCGGGTAAACTTTCCGGCTTTGTTGTGGGCAACTTCAGTTTTGCTGCAAATATTACACCAGATCTTAAAGTTTATTGATCATTACTCTTCAGTCCAATAAAGCTTTATTAACAAAATCAGGAAAGCAGTTCACAGTAGTAGATTGCCAATTTTGAGTTTGTGTTGCATTAAAATATTACTGACTTTGATTGCAGAGCTTTCTGAGGCCCCTTTCAATTTTGCATATAAGGCAAGTGCTTCACTCATATTTAGTCCTGGTCCCACCCCCCTCCTGTCCAGAAAACAAACCGAGGTCCTAAAAAACTATTATTCTCATCTCAAATATCATCCTGTCTCTCTTCTTAGCTCCCAGTTTATTTTTTCAAAAATCTATTTTTAATAAGCATGTATATGCATTCCCAATGGACAAAAAAGTATGTGCAAAGCATTCTGGGAGGAAGTTTCTATCTCCAGAGGTGGGCTGGGTAAGAGTGTTTAAGGGCATGGAGTTGGGAGTCAGATAGAACTTTGCTGTTCATAAGTTATACATCCTTAGGCAAGTCACTTGGTCTTTCTGAGTTTAATATTCTGCACTTGTAAAATGGGATGCTATGGTTTGAATGTGTCTCCCAAAAAGGGTATGTTGAAAATGTAATCTTCAATGCAATGGTGTTGGGAGGTAGGGCCTAGTGAGAAGTGATTGGGCCATGAAGGTGGAGGGAATGGAATTGAACATGTTAAAAACACTCTATTGCATAGAGAAGTCCAAGTCTTTCTATTCTGGGGGGACAGTGAAAAGAATATAAGTTAACGAATGGTCAGAGTTCTTGTATATATAAGCCGTGTCTCTATCTAGATACATGACACACTAAAAACTCTTGGCTTCAGATTTCCCATTCCTATTTTTCATTTCTACTCCATCTTTATGTTATTTCTTGATTATTCAGAAAAGTTATTTATCAGATACACTGAAGAAGAAACTTATAATCATTGGTATATTTGTTTGCAGTTCAAGGAGGAAACACAGTAGATACACATAGGCACTCTATTTCCCTTCCCACAAAATGGGTACATTATTACTTGATGAATTCATGATTCCCAAAGATATTATGATTAGCAATGACTTTAAATATAAAAAGAAAGCCCTGTACTGGAATATAAATGGGTATTATAGGTGGAGCTATAACATGAGAATAACTTTTTGGAATCAGTTACATTTTTGCAATCTATATTCTATCTCATGCAAAGTGTACTCTGTCCTCTCCACCCATTCCCTACAAAATAAATAAATAATGGAAGATAAAGGGAATTATTCCTCAAACTCTTGGTTCCTAATATCATGCTATCCTGCTATCCTCTGCATGAACTTACAGCACATTGTGTTTTTAAATTAAATTTCGAAGTATTTTCCTTTCCACTGGTGGTAGATTGAATTATTGGCCAGAGTTCTCCATTACCTTAGAATAATGCCATAAGTCCACACACTTGTGGTAGACACACATTGTGCTGAGTGTACGTTCCCAGACCTTGACTTCTGGTTTGGCCATGTGACTCCCTTGGCTGATGGAAGGGTAGTGAATGTGACCCATGCAAAGTGTTGAAATGTGCATGCCTCTTGCACACCTGCTTGTTACTGTGAGAAGAACATGACCTGGGTCGCTACTGTTCCTGACAAGATCAGAGACATGTGGGAGAGATGGAACCGAGCTGAAGGGTAGAACCACACCTTGCTGAACCTAGTTGAATTCACCAATACTCCACCCCAACCACACATTTAGAGAAAAGAAACAAATGCATGCTCTAATTTTCCACTGAAATTCTGTGGCATTGGTGTGGTAGTCCACTAACTGATGTATCTGTTATTTGTTTTTCTCATTGTTGATATTATGATTGATTCATAATCCTAACACTGGCTTATGTTCTTAATTATCTCCCTATTTTGACTTAGACTGGCTAATGCTTATTTCTAAATGATTCTGTAACATTTATAGTGAGTGGTTGTCATGGGGCTGAGTCAGTTCATACTTTTAGGGTTTCCTGATCTATTTGAAGGATGAACTCACTCTAGAGTGAGAATAGAGTGTCTGAGGGCACCAGCTTTGGGGTCAGAAAGATTTTGGTTGCAATCACAACACTACAGTTCATTTGCAGGTATGGTGAACTTGGGAAAGTTTTCTTCTGTATTACATGAGTCCATTTTGGATTTGATTATTCTAAGGTATGGCCTTGATTCATTAGATTAACTTTTGTAGAGTCTCAGTCTCGGCAGAATGTCTGAGGTTCTCAGCAAGGTATTCCAATCTGGCTAGGCCGGAATATTGAAATTTCCTACCCTGCTTCATCTCTGGTATCATTATTCCATTCTTATCCCTGAAATAGACAATCTCTATCAAGTTTCCCAAAGTCTCATCCTGGACATATTCGGTCAAACCCAACATCCCACATTGAATCTCTGCACTGGCTGTTTTTCTGTTCTCCGTCAATACAGCTTGAGTATCTTCCGTATAAATTCCAACTCCCTCAGCATCCTGGAACTCTAATTTTGGTCTTCACTCCTGCCACTCCTTTTGGGTTGTGCCTGCCCGAGCCAAAGCAGAAAAGAACTTCCAGGCAGAAACCCAGGGTAATCATGAGGCTCACCTTATGTGTTATTCTTCTCTAGAGAAATATAATCCTACACTGTTGTGGTTTAATACCTGAAAACAGTCACCTCATATATTTTGTCCAGTTCTCTAGTTGTTCACAGTGTGAGTGGCAACTGTGCTCGCGCCACTTACTCTATCAAGTCCAGAAGCAGAAGTCCTTTTCCTTTTTATTAGGATTTCTTCATCCTATTCTTTTCTTGACATTGGCCTGATTGAATACATTAATTTTATTATTATTCCTTGTGACTTTTAATTTAATTTAATTTTTATTTTAAAGATGTGGGGTACAACTCAGTGTTAGGCATACAAATGTTCATTATGCAGGTATCCTTGTTGATGAAGTGTCCCCCTCCCTTCCCTGTAACTTTCCCTCAACTGCCAATTCCTCCTCTCCTCCCCTGGCAGTTTCCCACTACAGCCAATCCCTTTCTTACAGTATTATGATAATTGTTCAAGGTCTGCTTATGAATGAGACCATATGGTACTCTGTTCTTTGTTTCTGTGATAGATCATTGAGTATGATAGACTCTAAATCCATCCAAGTTGTTGTGAAGCCCATATGTTCGTCCTTCTTTATGGCTGCATAATATTTCATTCTGTATTTGTACCACATTTTAAAAATCTAGTCCAGTTTTGATGGACAGCACTGTTGGTTCCATGTTTTTGCTACTGTGAGTAGAGCTGTAACACACATGCGTGTGCAGGTATCTTTTTGGTAGAGTGACCTGAGTTCCTCTGGGTATATTTTCAATAGGGGGCTTTCTGGGTCATATGGAAGGTCAATTTCTAGTTCTTCCAGAAATCACCACACTGTCTTCCAAAGAGGTTGACTAGTTTGTAAACTATTTTTTGTGACTTAAAGAGCCATATCCTGACCAGGTGAAGTGGCTCAAGTCTATAATCCCAGCACTTTGGGAAGCCAAGGTGAGAGGATAGCTTGAGCTCAGGAATTCAAGAATAGCTTAGGCAACAGCGAAATTTCATCTGTACAAGAAATTAAAAAAATTCAACCAAATGTGGTGGCATGCACCTGTACTCCCAGCAACTTGGGAGGCTGAGGTAGAAGGATTGCCTGAGCCCGGGAGGTAGAGGTTATGGTTAGCTGTGATCATGCTACTGCACTTCAGCTTGGGTGACAGAGTGAAACCCTAACACACACACACACACACACACACACACACACACACACACACACACACAAAGAAAAGAAAAACTATATCCTATTTCTACTAGACTAGTGTTTGTTTTCAAAACAAATATATTTGACTAATTTTGGATCCTATATCCACTAAAAATATGAGTCATTAAAGAGTATAAACTATAAAATTACTTCCTCTAAAAATTTGGGATTACAGGAAACAACAACAAATAACCCCATTAAAAAGTGGGCAAAGTACATGAACAGATACTTCTCAAAGGAAGACGTACAAGCAGCCAAAAAACATATAAAAAATGTGCATCACTAATCATCAAAGACATGCAAATCAAAACCACAATGAGATACCATCTCACACCAGTCAGGGTGGTTTTTATTAAAAAGCCCAAAGCAGCACATGTTGGCAAGGATGCAGAGAAAAGGGAAAACTCCTATACTGTTGGTGGGAATGTAAGCTAGCTCAACCCCTATGGAAAGTAGTTTCAAGATTTCTTTAAAAAAATAGATTTACCATTTGACCCAGCAATCCCTCCACTGGGTATATTTCCAAAGAAGTACAAATCACTCTACCTGCACTTCTATGTTTATTGCAGCACAAACCACTATAAGGGAAACATAGAACCAACCTAGGTGCCCATCAAAGGTACACAGGATAAGGAAAATGTGATATATATGTACCATGGAATGCTTACTACACAGACACAAAAAAGAACAAAATCATGTATCTTGCAGCAACATGGATGCTGCTAGAGACCGTCATGCAGGCAGATTATCATGGGGTCAGAAAACTAAATACCACATGTTCTCCCTAATAGATGGAAACTGAACACTGTATACATGCGAACACAAGGCTAGGGGCAACAGATATTGGGCCACTCTTTAAGGGGAGGAAGGAAGGGAGGTAAGGGTTGAAGAACTACCTACTGGGTACCATATCCATTACCTGAGTGATGGGCTTAATAGAAGCCCAAACCTCACCATCACATAATATACTCATGTAACAAACCTGTATATGTACCCTTCTGAATCTGCTATATATGTACACATATATAATATATTATATATATATTATATATATAATATTTATTTTTAAATAACTTTATGGCTCCAGAAAAAAAAATTGATCATGAAATTTGAGGCATAAATATTAAATAAGAAACATCTAAGTTATCATAATTTGCAGTGCTATTATTTATACCTGGAAAAATTTTAAAGAATCAATAAAATTCATTATTCCTAGTACAATAATTCAATAATTATGCCATGAAGTCCAATGTTTTTCTATATACTAAGACTTCTATTGGCTCCTAGTAATGGAGGACTGCAGTCACTGCCTAGGTTCCTTGGTTCCCTGAACCTCCATGCCTAATGCTAAGACGCGGTGACAACTGAAGTTCTCCAGAGGAAGCTGAAACCTCACCTGGGTGACGAGTCTGAGGTTGGAACTACAATCCAGGTGACTCAAATAGATGAAGCAAAAGAGACTGATGTTTCTGGGCATAATAATGTGATGGGCTGTCATTATTGTGGGTTATAGACTTTGTATTTTTGTTTGTTTTAGGAAATTGCTTTGTTTAATCTTACACTACCTCTGATATTTTTTTCTTTAGCACTTTAGAGATGGTTGTGTGTGTGTGTTTAAATAATTGTTTCCTGCTGGTCATCTTGGAAGAAGGAGAAAGATTATTTTTGAATACTGGAAGAGAAATCTTGGAAGACACTAGCACTTAGAGAAGTAAAACTCAATCTAGGTTGTTCTGCTGTCTGTGTGCATAACCACTAACCATCCTTCGAAGTGCAATTCTAAATGTACTAACTCAGCCTTAGGAAAAAGCGTTGCAGTACATTGTATCTATGGATCACATCAGTAAGTGAAAGGAGATGGAAGAGAAAAGCCCTGTGGGCACCGAGGGGGGATGTTTCTGGCTCTGTGACAGTGCGAAAGAAGAGACACTCTTCAAGGAAAAGGAAGAACGGCAGCTGTCATGGCAGAGAAGCCAGGAGAGCAACTGGATTGTGACTACAAGGGGGTGGTCTGTGAAAAAACAAACAAAACACCCTTTTTTTTGTTCATGGACTGTGAACCTCTTTTTATTTGCCGTGCTATTTTCATTTTTTAATGATTTTAATTTTTAACTTTCTTATTTCTTCAACTGAGGCGCCTTCTTTCTTCTATTGAGTGGCAAGTTATCATTGTGGATAGCTGAGTAGCTTTGCCAAGGCTGTGGTGTCAACACTGCATCCTGAAGAACAGTAGTCTCTGTGAAGCAATGGGAGCCCAGAGGAGCACACAAAGGGTCCCAAGGGGATAGCTTAGGAAAGGATGGAAGACAACCCGTCATTGCCAAATGCACCAGCGAAAGGCATCTCCTATTATGTTTCATTGTTTGAAAGTTCATGAATTTCTTCTTCATTAATGGAACACTATTTCTTCATTTTTAAATTTATTATAGAGATGTGGAGAACAAGTAAGGATTAACTACACAAGTAGGTTGCATGCAGGTAAAGTGTGCACCTCTAACAGGCTCTCAGTTCCTCTGGTAAAGGACCAGGTACGCTTTGTGTTGTTACGTGACCTCACTCCCCCATCCTTCCCTTGGCAGTGTCCAGTGACCGCTGATCCCTCCCTGGTTCTAATGTGATTAATGTTCAGGTTCCGCTTTTGAGTGAGAACATGAGGTATTCAGTTCTTTGTTTCTGTGATAGATCATTAAGTATGACGGTCTCCAACTCCATCCAATTTGCAGCGAATTCCATGATTTTAACTTCTGACTGCTAAGAGGTGCATATGTAACAACATCAACAACAACAATAATAATAGCACTTATTAAGTGCTTGCTATTTCTCTACAGTGTGCTCTACTTGAATATAGCAGTTTGGAGAGATTGTGCTACTTGGATGTGCTTACAAATCTAGTAAATGAAAGAACTGATATTCAAATTCAGTATCTGATTTTAGATCCTATGTCCTAATAGTCTGTGAATAAGCCAGATATATTTAGTACTGAAATGTAGAATAAATAATACAGCTTGTAGCTCAGCCCCAGGGATATGCGTGATCACTTACATAAGTGACTTACATAAGTGACACTGAAGTTGTATATCTCCATGAAGTAAGTAGAGGGAATGTTTTCTGGAAGCCAGGTAAGCTGGACATTCTGCATTCAGTCTGCTTAAGCAATAAGACTTTCTTTCTTCCAGTTAAAAAATATTAAGCAAATCAAGACCATCTATGAGAATAATAACCTGGGTATGTGAGATTTAGAAAATAGACATCTGTTGTACTAGGACAATGACCCACCTACTGGTTTTTGTCCTAGACAACTCAAAGGAGGATATCTCCAAAAAGATGTTTTGAACATGCTTTTATAAAAGCTTTATGTTTTGTAAATTGTTTTGTGAAAAAAATGAAAATTAGAAATGTTGCATATTAAAATGTTTGTGACAGATACATTTCTTTTCTAACCTCTTGCTCTTAAGGATGTTCACATGACAAATCTTTTAATAAATACTTAGTCTGGAAGCTATTCTGGAATGCAGGGGTCCCGATACACTTGGTAACTATAGTTACAGCTGTCTCTTCTTTTCCTGAAATGTAAAATAGTATATCACCATATCAGAAGTCATTTTGAAAGCCTTAATGAGATAAACACTCATTTTTCTAGGCAATATTCCTGTTGTCGAGTGCTAGTCATAGTTTTCTTCTCTTAACAATAAAATTGATGTATAGCTGTTGAGCAGAAGCAAAATGTGAATGATTATGTCTTACAACTTGGAGAACAAATCTATTAATTTAAAAAATTCCCATAGAAAATGCTATCTTCTCTTCATTAAAATAAAATAATGAGTTTATTCCATTAATGATTATTCCCAAAACTACTTCCACATAATGATTATATTGAGTTTTAGTGGGTGAATCTATACCTATTTGGTGAAGTATTAGTATAACACCGATTTTTTTTTTTTTTGAGTTGGAATCTCACTCTGTCGCCCAGACTGGAGTGCAGTGGCCGCTCCCGGCCACCGCAGCCTCGACCTGCTGGGCTCCAGCGATCCTTCCGCCTCAGCCTTCCAAGTAGCTGGAATTACAGGCATGCGCTACCATGCCCGGCTGATTTTTTGATTTATTGTAGAGATGAGGTCTCGCTGCCCAGGCGGGCCTCGAACCCGCGGGCTCAGGCAATCCACTCACCTCAGCCTCCCAAAGGCGCGGGATTACAGGCTGAGCCACAGAGCCCGGCTTATAACACTGATTTTTAAAAATGTTCATCAAAAATTGAAACAGTTTTTTGACCTCATAGAACAACTGTAACAAACAGAAGATATGGGAGATTAACCCAATGGCTTAGTAATATAAATCACATCCTTACAATACTTCTGTCTTTTGAAGAGCATTTATCTCCCGGCTTTTATTTGTGAGAAAGAATATGAGGGCACTAAAATTTTTACTCCTCTAGTTATACTAAAAGATACATATTTACTAATATAGAAACACTTTGATAAATACACTATAAAATAGGTTTGTTAGTCCTTGCTATTTTGTCCAAGGTGTAGTATTTTCTCCCAACACAATGGACTACATGATTATGCTAAATAGAGCTCTTTCTTTCCACTTACTTTCTATACACATTGCTAGGCTCTGTGACATTAGCTAAATTTGGACAGGAAAACTGATTTGTGTGGGTTTCTGATATAATCCTTGGTTCTGTCGTGAACACAGCAAATACCAAAAAAAACACATACACTTCTCCAGACACATGAAACAATTTGAAAGCAAAATTTTACTTATTTTAATTTTTACTTTTTTTTTATTACCAGTTAAATTTCATGAATTGTTATTTGTCTGTTCAGGGTTTCAATTTCTTCCTGTTTCAATATGGAAGATTATGTATTTCTAGGAATGTATTCATTTCCTATAGATCTTCTAACTTACACACATACAGAAGTTTGCCATTATTTCTGGTAATCTTTTGTATTTCTTCAGGATAAGTTGTAACATGGCCTGATTATCTTTAAATAGATTTTTTGGGGGAGGGTCTTTATTTTCTTGGTAGAGTCTGGTAATTGAAATGTGGCTAAGTAAAACTGACTTTGGAACTATATGATAAACCTAATCAGTGTTTCTCAAGTGTGCCAGGTGCAGTGCTTCTTCTATAAAAATGTTTTGTAACAGCTCTTTTGCAGTCCTTAAATTATACATAATTTTGCAAACAATCAGAAATATCTTAACCAAAATATAAGTGAGTAATAAAAGCGATTTATAAGAAATAATGTCTATTTCAGTATGTAAACAATTGAAGTGACTTATTAAACTATGTAACAGAGAAGTAATATAATTTCACGTGTGTAAAATCACTACAAATATAATAACTACAGATACAGATTGATACATATATATTATTGATTTAACTATCACAAACACATTGATGTATATGATATATTCATGGAAAATGATGACTTTTTTTAAGACTCTGAACAAAACAGAATAAAATAATTCCTTTATCATGCATGGTGGTAGCATTCCTGGAAAATATGGCATGATTAAAATTGTGTAAAAAGTACTACCTGTGTTTTTGTCATAAGGAGGTTGGTTTTAGGCTTAAGTAATTATAAATGAAGTTTTTACCTATGGTAATGTCAGGCAAACTATTTACAAGTTCTGTGGGATGTAGGAGAGTTCTTTATTTAGCTGAATTGTCTAATTCATTGAATTCTTGGCTTGTACTCACTAAATTCAACAGCATCTTCCAATCACTGACAACCAAAAATACTACCACCATAGCATTTTAGAACTCCCTTATGGCCAGGGGACAGTACCTGACTGTTGAGAGTCACTGGTCCCAATAAACATCGATGGGCTCAATTGCTGTGCTGGGCTTCGAGCCTACATGTGTTGTCACACACTATCGGTGCTATCATAACTCTGGAATGACTCACTTTAATCCTTACAATATCAGCATCCGACATACTTTTTTGGATTAAGAATAATAGTTGGAAGACAGGCAACAGTCTTTAGTTTCCGCCATTTTCACTGTGTTAAGATCTCTAAGGGCTAGGCTTGGTGGCTTAACCTGTAATCCAAGCACTTTGGGAGGCCGAGGCGAGTGGATTGCCAGAACCCTCGGATTCGGGATCAGCCTGGGCAATGTGGCAAGACCTCATCTCTACAAAATCAAAATATTAGCCGGGCATGGTAGCGTGGGCCTGTAGTTCCGGCTGCTTGGAAGGCTGAGGCGGAAGAATTGCCTGAGCCCAGCAGGTCGACGCTGGGGTGGCCATGAGCTTGCCACCGCACTCCAGCAGGGGTGATGGAGTGAGACTCCAACTCAAAAAAAGAAAACAGATTTCTAAGGATGAGAAAACTTTGTGAAATGGGCACATTGGTGGAGCTTAAGAAGTCAGACCTTTCCTGTGAGTGCTTAAATCTTCTTGAGAAGGTTAAGCCTAGATGGATGGTTGGAGGTGAGGGATGAAGTCTGGAGGGTCTCACTTCTGTCCACCAGAATAATCGAACAGGGAGAATTGGTTGGAGAATCCAGGTCAGAGTCAGAAGCCAGAAACTACAGAAATCATATATAATTGCCATACCCCAAGTGGAAAAAACAAGTTTTAAAAATATGAAGGTGAGGCCAAGAATCAGGATAAAGAGATGAACAAGACTGCAGCGGGAGACGAAGAACAAGTGAGGAGGAGTACAAACAGCTTTTGGTGTGTGTAGCTTGTTTATATGGGACAGCAGGTATGTGGCTTACTCTTGGGTCAGACCACATTAAAGAAATGGAGTTGAAATAAACACTTTTTGATTCACTAGCATATAGATGGTTTTAGCCTGGTGTGACACAGAAAAGCAGGTATGTTGACTATACATCTTAACAAATTGCTAAATAATTATGTATACATGTGACCTTCAGCATTTTATTTGAAAGTAGTCACAATGATTTATTCTACTAGACCGTCCACTGCTTGAAGGCACTGCTGATTCATATTTCTCTCTCTTTCTCTATCCTCCTTTTTATATGTATACAGAAAGGAAGGGAAACCATCCCATGTTACCCTCTTTTTTGGTAGAGTGAGAAAAAGATAATTGCAAAAGGTATTTATATTCTTGGTTGCACTGAGTGACCTCTCAGTTGCTGTAACTGCTGCTCCAACATTTTGGCATGAACTTCTTGTGGACATGTGGACATATACCACCATCCCACCACAGAATGTGTCTTAATTCATTCTGCATTTCTATAAAAGGATACCTAGTGCTGAGTCATTTATAAAGAAAAGAGGTATATTTGGCTCATGGTTCTATAGGCTGTACAAGAAGCATTGTGCCAACATCTGCTTTTGGTGAGGGCCTCAGGAAGTTTCCAGTCATGGTGGAAGGGGAGGGGGAGCTGGCATGCTACATGGGGAGAGAGGGAGGAAGAGAGAGAGGTGAGGGATTCCAGGCTCTTTTCAATGATCAACTTTTGTGTGAACTAATAGAGCGAGAACTCACTCATTACCTCAGGGAAGTTACCAAGTCATTCATGAAGGATGTGCCCCGTGACCCAAACACCTCCCGCAAGGTTCCTTCCAACATTGGTGATCACATTTCAAAATAAAATTTGAGGGGAAAAAATAGCCAAACTATATCTGGGTGCCTACACTCAATCAGTTCAGCTTTCATAAGTACCAAGACCCTTGGAAGACTCTTACCACTTTCTCCTAAGGGATCTACTTCTTGGCTTCAGGTTGTGGTGGTGAACCTCAGCAAGGTTGTAGGTCCTAACAGCACCACCCTCTACAGCCCCCAAATCTGATCATGTATGGGATTCAAATTCTACATATCTTGGGAGTAGAAGAGTAGAACTTGGGTGGTAGTGGTGGAAGTGTAATAGTAGTTAAGTGAGGCTCTGAGAAATGGTGACTCTCAACAAGCTTTTCAGAGAATAGTTGGTCCTAGCAGTTGTAAGTTATCTGATCTTAGATATAGGTCATGTGTGACCAGTATGACCCTTAGTAATAAATTCCTGGAAAACAAGATCCCATGTAGTATCTAACACCATTGTGTTCATATGTAAATATCAACATAATATTTTGGGGTGTAAGGAATATCAGTAAGCTTTAAATAATATTTCTTTATGTTATTCAAATCTCATTAGTAGCTTGTTTGTGAACTAATTTATTTAATTAACTGCATTTTTCCAAGGTGGCCTTGCTGCTTATGGTATAAATATATGAAAATTCCCTAAATTACCATAAATAAATTCTTCTCCATTATTTCCATATGATCTTTAATGTAAACTGGGTGTCTAACAAAGTTATTCTAGTAGACACATAGAATAATTAAAGATTAGAAAATTAGATCTCTCTGACATTCTCGTGATGGCACATAAAAATCTGCTACAATAATAAATGCCAGTCAGCAAGAAAAAGAAAGAAAGAAAGAAAGAAAGAAAGAAAGAAAGAAAGAAAGAAAGAAAGAAAGAAAGAAAGAAAATGAGACTTGCAGAAAAAGATTAAACAATTATTTAGGAAAACAGACCCATCATGCTGCTCATCCTAAAGAATAAAATAAAGATAACGTTGATAATTATCACTCGTCATAAGGAATAGAAAGAAGAGTGAAATTAATAGTAACACTTGAATAGGTCAGAAATTTCAGCCAGTTTGAAAGTATTAAGGATTGCATTGGAAGTGAAAGGGTTTTGGAATTGTTATTTCTAGACCAAAACAGGATACGCTCCTCATCTGTTTGCTGTGATCTGGGACAGGCTAACTAAAGCACGTGGACACGTGACAGCTTTCATTAAAGTCCAGGCGTTAGAAAACTCCTGTAATTCTCAGAACGGCCTCTGGAGGTCAGGGTTGAGGCGTGGCGCATAGCTAAGCTTCTGTACTCACTGCCTAGCCAGTCCAAACAGGGCGATCACTGAGGCTTTTGATGCACCATCTGTAGCAATCATAAGCTCTAAGTTTGTTTACTCCTTAAGTATAATTCAACTAACGGGCTAATGTGCAGCATTCTCTGCTGTTGGGTGTTTGAAAATATATTTAGTTTATACGTTTCAGTAAGAGTCCATATTCATTTCTTTCAAAGCAAAGAAATTCGGGCTCTGAGATCATTAAAAAAATCTATTTAGAACTTGAAATGTGGATGGATTTGTAAAATGTCTTAAGAATGAAAGTACCTCAATTTTAATAGGGTCATTTAAAGTTTTCTCACGTTCCTAAAATTTAGGGTCTCGATCATTCTCTTAATTCAAAAGCATTTGAAAGCTCTCCAAATAATATGAAAATCATTTGGAACAAGACAGAATAATTTACCATTATTATTGTACTTTAGTGGTTTATCAGCCCCAGTTCAGAGGATGGCAGGCAGCCAAAAGACATCCTTCCCACAGTTACCCCTAAGCACCCTCAGTTTAGAATTCATGAAGGCTACTGTCCATCCAGACAAGGGAGAGTGGGAGGAGGGCTTCATCTAAAATGCTCTTTAAAAATTTTAGGAGCTACAATCTTTCCTATTCTTTGGTTATTTTCTGCTTTCTTACCTTTCTAATTTCCCAGATATCCTCAAATATTTGCGGGAAAATATGAAAGGTAATCTTACCTTTTTCTAACACCTAAATGAAATGGCTATATGTAATAGCATGCCTTAAACTGCTTCCAAATATTATTCAGTAAGAAAGAATATGACCTAGTATTTCTGGTAACGCCTAGACATTTTCTACCCCTGCAAGTCCCATCCTCCAGTCCCTTCTTAACTCCCAAATCTCATTCTTTAGGACTCAGCCCCAGTATCATTTTCTCTGAGAAACCTTCTCACATGCCGTTGTGTGCATTCACCACTCCTTGCCCTATGCTCTCATGGGACCTTGTATGTACTTCTGTTAAAAGTCTCTTAGTGGCATGTTTATTAAGTTCCTCCATGTTCCTAAGATCCACAATTTCAACCAGCAAGGAAGTAGAGTATATTCAAAACATTTAAAAACCTATAGGGCACACGTTACAACCAATCAGAATGGAACCAGCTTTCAATAACACTGGTATGTTAGGATTAAATAAGTTGAAACTAGTCTGTGATCTTTAAGAGAGGAACTTCTGTCCGTTAGACTTGTTTTTTAAGCACCTAGCACGGTACCTGGCGGGTAGTTGTTCCATGAATGTTTTATGAAAGAGATACTGAGAAAGGTTTTGTATTAATTTTAGGGAGGGTCCTGGAATCTTAGCAGGGACTTCAGCACTGCCTAACACCATTTAACTTTGAACTTTAGTTTACTTTGAGACAAATATGTTGCTCTTTATAATAGATGATCCTACTGGCACCCTCCTATGACCTGTTTGCTGAGTCATCCTGGCAAGCAAATTGCTGAGTCATCTCCCTCTCACACTTTGCTGCCGCATTTTTGATGAATAGAATGGTTTCATTATATTGAGTTTGTGGAAGCTGAGATAGTAAACACATTCATTTTCCTAATAAAGCTAACAGTCTATTATGCCATTTGAAAAATCACCTGTACTCAATTTGTTTAAAAGATAATAAAAGAAAAATATTAAAGACTGTGATTCTTCCTAAGTTATTTTCACATATAGTAGGACACATGCTAGAGGAGTCATTCTTTATTTAATGTTTATCTAACGTGGAAAAAATTCTTTGAATACAATTCGGGACTACTTAAATAAAAACAAAAACAATTTTCAAATTTCCTTAGGATAGCAATTCTTTAGAAACTCTTTTTTTCCCCTTTTCCTTTTTTTTCCCTGAAAGTAAAGATAGAGGACATGTTAATCCGGTGTCCAACTCCCCTTCCTCTGGGCAATTTATTTATCCTGTCAGTTGGGATGGTTTAGTTCATTTCCACCTTTTTTCTAGCGGTTGAAACTTTCTTTAGCAGAGTGGTAGTTCCTTATCTCCTACCTCAAGTAGACAGAGGCATGCACCCCAAAACACATCTCAGATGGGACAGATTAATTTGCTCATATTAAACTGATTGGGGGGAATAAAAAAAGTTGGGAACCAAGACTAGTCCATTTGAGGTTTATTAGACCTACATAAAACAATTATTTGCCACTAGTCAGTATAGTGCTTCTAAGGGATGAAGCTAGAGAGAGGATCGAAAGGCATGGGTTTTGTCCCTCAGTGCAAGTTAAAAATGGGAAGGAGGGTAGGGCTAGAGAAAGCTCTAGACAGTTGGGAAATCCCAGCTTACTCCTAGGAGATGGTGTGTTGAAAGGCAAACCATGAAACCTCTGGCAAACCTTTTTATTTATTGGAAATATTAAGTATTTGGCTTGGCTAACAACTAAAATATCATGTGACTTTAGAATTCTACAATTTTAAGAAAGACAACTAGCCATAGGTTTTGGGGTTGTGTGCAAGCCGGTCTGAGCGTGTTCTACCCGCCCAGGAGGCATGGCTTGGGTTTTGCTACCCCAGATGTCCCTACTGTTTGTGTTGTGACAGCTGGCATCTCTTTGTCCCATAAAGAGTCCTTATGCTTCTAGATATGAGAGCCCCATAACATATACATTATGTTTTTGGAGTTACTTTCTTTCATGTACCAATGGATTTCAGTCCATGTTCCCTTCCCAAATGCTACCTGGCACATCCTCAAATTAAACAGACTACATATTTGCTTTCTTAAAACACAATGTAAATATGTGAGTAAGTTAGCTGTTCTAAAGTGAGACCAAGCCAGTAGAAACTGGTCTTAAACCTGCACGTGAAAAGGATGAAAGTGGTGATGTGTAATCTTAAAAATTAACATTTGCTGAAGTAATGAAAAGTGTCCAGAGAAAGAGCCGCTCGTTCGAGCCTGAGTCTCTGCTTCTAGACAGGGTCATCACTTGTCCATCATTTTGCAGATGCAGAACCCAATGTTCTCATTTTAGTCAGGGGAAGTAAACTCTGGAAGACAAAGTCATCCTGAGGGAATTTATGTATGTATATGAATGTGGACTTTTATAACAAAATGTTAACTAAGAAATCAACTGGAATTCCACTGGAGCTGGTGAGTAAGCTGCATTTCCTAGAAAAAAGTTTCTTTACAAAATAAAATCAATATTAGAAGACCATGTGTTAACAATAGTGTTATAAAGTGGGGAGTCACACAATCTCCTGAAATAATTAAAATAATTAAAATTGAAGAGTATTATCATCTATCTTCACTATAAGACTTTATGTCTAAATGAGTATCAACCAGTTCCTTAGACAGTAAGAGAAGCACACTGGTGATATATATATTTTTTTAATATTGAAACTTTATGTTTAGAATGATTTATCAGCCACCATAAACTTTGGTTTTATAGTACTGTTCTTTCTACTAAAAGATACTGTGTTTTTCAAGATTATAGTTCTTCAATTAATTATATTTCAAAATGCTTTTTTTTTTATTTTACAAGGCACCAGAAGTTGCTTGTTGAAATTTAGAAAATATATTTGTCTGAACAACCTATTTACACATCTTTTCCTTGAAGGGTTATTTCTCAAGGAACTGTCAAATCCAATTATGTTTGCATGGATTATAGTTAGCTTTTGTTTCTTACCAGTGTTCATTAGTGTGCCTTATTTTGGATCTGAAATCCTTACGCAAGTTTATAAAAGTGAATTGAGATTAGTTATTTAGGCAAATTGGTTAACTACATACTGAGTCTCAAGTAGTTGAAATTTTTACATATGCAATTTAAATGGCAACTAACTTTAATCTTCTATTTTTTTTTCATTTTTTTCTCCAAGGGTAAACCTACCTACAAGACTCCATTTGTCTACTTTATGTGTGTGCGGGTATATTGGGTCCTCCGATACATTGAACACTCAGTTTTTAATATAAACTAAGGATTAGTCATTGTAAAATACACTGAAAATTTGAAGCGAAAGCCAACACAAATTTCCTTTTAACTGAGAAGATTGAGTTATAGGAAATATATGGAAACACTTGAAGTGCCTACAATGGGCTGTTTTTTTAACTAATTCAGCAAGGTTGCTCAAGTTTGTTTGTTTAACTTAAACCAACACCCTCCCCCTCCCGTTTCCCCCCCAAAACTTGGACAAAGGTCAAATGAGTTGCCTGGTTAAAAACCATTGATTATATTCATCTTTTGTTTGTTAACTTAAGCTAAAATTAGTAAAAACTTCCTAAAATAGGTTTAGGAACCTATTTAGTACAATATGGTCTGAGTAAGAATATACAGTAAGCACTCTCTGGGAAGCTTTTGTAATCTTCTTAAAAATATCTACATAGCTGCCTGAGCCCGCGGGTTCGAGACCCGCCTGGGCAGGTGAGACCTCATCTCTACAATGAATCAAAAAATTATTAGCCGGGTGTGGTAGCGCGCGCCTGTAGCTCCAGCTACTTGGAAGGCTGAGGCGGAAGGATCGCCGGAGCCTAACAGGTCGAGGCTGCGGTGGCCGGGAGTGGCCACTGCCCTCCATCCAGTCTGGGTGACAGAGTGAGACTCCAACTCAAAAAAAAAAAAAAAAATCTACATAGCTTACCTTGAAGTCTAATGTTGCCACCAAAAGCAACTCTTTGTCACCATGAAAGCATAATTTTTATGTGAAAGAGTTGGCATTTAAGTTTGAATTTTCCCAGGAGACAACAGAGTACTAAGAATGGAAAAATAGGACTGGCAAGTTTTCAAGGGAAAGAAAAGAAGACAGTAGGTATTGAGCAGAAATTGTCCTGCGCAAGTGAGATAGGGTAGCTAGTGACCCTAGGCAATAAAATATGAGGAGGGAAAGTACTAAAAAAGGAGAAAAGTGCAGAAAAAATAATGCTTCCCCAACTACATAGATATACATATCTTTGTGCATTTGTGAAGTTGACTCCTACCTGTGTGGTTTAATATGTAGACCCTTTGAAAGTCCTCTTGACCAAAGTGTCTCTTCCAACTTTCCTCCATAATTGCTTGAAATTCTGATTACATTTCTTTCTGAGGGATAAATACAAGGATGGTCCTGCTTTTGTTTTTGTTCTTGTACAAGTATCTTGGTACAAGGATTGTATTCTGCTTCTCTGAATCCCTACATGGTGCACGACACAGTGATATGTCTACATACCAGCTTTAGATGTGAGGGAAGACACGGCCTGTTCATTTATAGCTGTTGAGACTTCAACTTTCATTAGTGTATCTAAGGGTTCCCAGGAGAGGAAAGCATAGCCTCTGTAGAGAAGCACCAAAGAGCAGGGGTGAGGACCCTGCACCACCTGACCTGCTCTCAATGTTCTTGCTAAAGGAGGGTTAATCATAAAGGTGTTTTGTTGATCAGGTACCATATGAGGATCTTTCATTGCCTTCCAAAGGTGGCCCCGTGGGAGAAGTGTGGGTTTCAGAAGCAGAAGACTTAGAATTGATTCCCAGTTCTACAATGAACCAGCTATGAAATTTTTCACAAGTGACAACCTCTCAGCTTCAGTCCTTAATCTGCAAAATGAGACCAAACAGTCACCTACCCTGGTCTGGTGAAACCCAGTTGCCTCTGTAGCTACCTAGGGATTATGTCTGATCAAGTCGACACATGTCCGCCCAGGTCACTCCTACTCACATCTCCGTCTTCCCCTCCCCACCTGTTCAGATGGGTCAGGGATTAGCACAGTGGAAGTTTTTGCTACAAGCTGGAAAATAGTTTATTCGTTTCAATAAAAGAAAAATCCTCTCTACATTCTGATATTTTTCTTTCAAGTAACATAAAGGTAAACATCAATTCAGTCCATTGACAGACTCCAAATTAATGTAATCTGATTTAAAATCTTATTGTGAGTCCTGAGATGACATTTGTGAATCTAGTTCCTTGTGACTTTCACAAGTGTACAGTTGATACACACCTGGGTACAAGTTTCAAGGCTACAATCTGAGGCATTATAACAGGGCAGAAGATTTTCGTTGTTGTTACTCCTTCGATTTTCTGATTAAATAAGAACTATATTTTCTTGATTATAGAATGAAAAGTGAAGCAAACTGGTAGGTTATTTATTGTTTTACATGATCTAATCTCTGTGTTGCGTATTATTGCTTTTTGTAGTGTTCTTCTTGCCTCTAGTATTTTCAACTATCTTTTAACATTTCCATTGATGTTATGTATTGAACATATGCCTTAGATTGAACATGGTGTTCAGAGAAACCTAAAAAGAATTAGTTTTAAAAATCATTATTTTTCTACTTTTCTGAAACTTGCTAAAATGCTTTCTCCACTTTTAAAAAAAATTTTCATAGTAATGTTTTTGATTTCATCTTTTGAGTTCGACATGCTGCCTCATATCTATATTAAATTCACTAGAGTAAGGTCCTGAGTACATTTGTCAAATGTTCAATTTGGAGATAACCAAGTTAACGAGTAACACTTGTTATTAATTACATCAATAAAAACATCATAATCTCACAACTCTGGCTTGAGCCTAATAGAGTAGGAGGTTTGAGGGATGAATATTTACAAGCAATTAATGTACCGCTCTTTAGAAAAAAATGCTAAAAACATTTTAATAGCCTCTTTGCATCCTAACCAGACTTCACTCAAATTAAACCATCACTGACTAGAAGAAAATGTAATCGGCTCCTCAAAATTAGATTCAATGAACTTGTCTCTGAAGAAGGTCAAGTAATATATTCTCATGAAAGAAAACTGTTTCTCATTTAACATCAGTTATTAAAAAGGTGTTCTATTTTCCTGTTTGGGTTATGTCTGTTTTTTTATTACTTCATATTAAAGTAACTGTCTTGCCAACATGCAAATGATATGCTAACTGAACATGGCTAGGATGAAAGTGATGATGAGAGGGCCAGAGAGAGCTATCAGCTACACTATTATATCTAAGCAATGGAAATTTACTGAGCTTCCAGAATCTTCCATTTTATGCTTATATGAGTCATAGAAACAACTAAATTTAAAATATAGTAGATAGTTTTCTCTTTCTTTTTTAAAGGAGACATTCAAATAATTTAATAGAGTCTTAGATTTCTGTATGTCTTTGTTGGTAGAAAATTCAAATGCCCCAGATTTTCTAAAGAAATTTTGTTGGAGGAAGTGGACAGAGAGAGACAAAGAGAGAAAGAACAGGAAAAAAAGATCAGAGAACTATATCCTTCTTTGTCATAACAAGGAATAAACTAAATGAGCACTGAAAACATCTTGCCCAATGCTGCTAGACACTTTGCAGTTCTACGGTATTTGATCAATTTTATTTTCAATGTAGAGCTGATGAAATGAAGGCTTGTCTGTCTTCTAAACAACATGTCCAAAATCATAAGGTACTAGAGTGTGAACCCCAAATCTTATTGACTTTGAAGCTCAACCTTTTTTGTTGTTGTGTCATGCTAGTCAACGACATTTAAGTTTAACATTTGGCAAGATAAATCCATCTCAGTTTTACTAAAATGACTCAATATATCACTATTACATTCTAACCTAATAAAAATGTTCATTAGGTTTCAAACATAATGAAGATGAAGGAGACAATATTGCATTTCCTTAGTAAACATATACTTGATATGTGTGTACTTATTTCTTTAATAAAATAAGTCTTGGTGTCCTACAAAAAAATAGCCACCTGTCAGCTAGAAGCTGTGGATACTTTTAATCTGTGCTGGTTGGAATGATTTTCGTCTCTCCCTGTCTCTCTGCTCTTGGTTTCCTGGGTAGTAGGCACCACCTAAGGATAAGAGAAGCCATAGTTGACCAGCAGTGTGGTCAAGGCCACTATCTTAATCAAAGCTTCTACTGGCCAAGGCAGAAGGTTTCTAGTGAGAGAAGAGCCCAGCTCAGAAGATAGTGCTGTAGCCTAAAGGTCCTAGGATAAGAGATGCCTCACCCAATCTAGCTGGTGTCCTCTGTCTTGGACTGTGCTACATTATTTTATATTGAGAAAGATATAGCTCACATATTGTAACATTGACTCTTCTACAGCACTTTAATGCATTTAAAAAAATGTAGTCACAAGGTTATTCAGCAATTATCACTATTAAATTTCAGAACATTTCATTTCCTCAGAAAGAAAATCCATACTCATTAGCAGTCATTCCTCATCCCTCCCCCACTCCCAAGTCCCTAGCAACCACAATTCTACTTTCTGTCTCTATGGATCTGCCTATTCAGCTGCATTTTGCATGACAAAAATGTGGTCATGTTTTCTATTACTGCTAAGTGTACTTCCATATGAGGCATTGAACCATTGGTAGATTGTGTTTCCAGGATGTTCAGAGAGAATCCCAGGGTTATTTATCTGCACGCCTTCAAATGTACCCAGTATCAGTGACTGCCACTGTTCTGGAACAAGAATTACATTTTCTCCTGTAGTTTATAAGGTTCCTCTAGACTCCCTGAGTTGTGACCATTAGAAAAGCTTTAGGAACTCACTTAAATTTGAGTTTTAATTAGAAATGTCTAGCCTCTAATACTCTAATATCTTCACATGGCAAATATTATTTATTGAGACCATTACTTCAGTCTGGTTTTTCTCTTTGCTTTCTTTTTTTTTAGTTGGAGTCTCGCTCAGGCTGGAGTGTAGTGGCACGCTCACGGGTCACTGCAGCCTCTACCTGATGGGCTCAGGTGATCCTTACGCCTCAGCCTTCCAAGTAGCTGGAACTACAGGCACACGCTACCACACCTGGCTAATTTTTTGATTTATTGTAGAGATGAGGTCTCACCAAGTTTCCTGGGCTGATCTCGAACCCGTGGGCTCAGGCAATCCTCTCATCTTGGCCTCCCAAATTGCTGGGATTACAGGTGGGAGCCTCGCCTGGCCTTCTCTTTGCTCATGATTCTCATCATTCCAGATATCATTTGTGTGCAATTTAAGATCTCTAAACAACCTTTGAATCCCTTGAAACCAGTTGTCCAACACCCCCTTCTTACATGTTTTTAATTCTACCTCCTTCCCTACCCCAATAACCAATGACCAGATTCTGTGGATTTTATCCTCCTGTCACAACCTCTTCCCACTCTCTCCTTCATCTCTAGTTCCCCGGCCACTGACAGGGCCCCTTCGGCATGGTGTACTCATGACTGGCCTGCAATCACTCTTCTTCTGGTCCCTTCAATCTTATCCCACTTTGTTACCCTCTACAGTGCTTCCAAATACTCTTCTAATAATCGAAATCTGCTTTTGTCTCTCCTCTCCTTCTGAAATTCTTGAAAATCTCTCCACAGCCTTCAGGATGAAATTCACAATACACTCCAGCCTGCCTCCAGGTTTATGTTAGAGAGTTTCCAACTTGCACCTACACTGACTGACTTGCCTGCCCCTGTCACTCAGCTTAAAGTTTACTGCTCCTGAATTACCTTGGTATTGTCTAGAACTTTATTGTTTATATTATTCTTCTATTAATTCTTTAAAGAAGTTTTACATGCATATTTATTTAATGAATTAATAAAAAATGCTAATAACATTTTTGTAAAAGTTATGCAACCCCTTAGGTGAAAATTTTCCCCAGTTTAATGGAGGTACAATTGACAATTAAAAATCATATATATTTAAGGGATACAGTATTTAATATTTGTTGAGTGAAGAAAAGAAGGAAAGAGAAATAAAGAAAGGAAAATAAAAAATAGTGGAGCCCAAATGCTGCTTGTCACCATGTGCAACATTAACTCTAAATGGGATTCAGTGCTTTTCCCTTAAAGTCTACCCATGCCAGAAAGCATACATGAATAAAATAAGTTTTATACTGTTGTTTGGAAGATTGGGAAGGACATGATAGAGAGATTGTATAATTCAAAGACTTGTGCACTTCTTAAAGTCCCTATTTTACCTTCTTGTCTGCTTTGGTTTTTCTCTCTGAGATCTTTCCTTTGGGTCCTCTGCAGAGTAATTGCTCTTTTCTGGCTTGACTCTTTCTGTCTTTTGTCCCCCCTTCCTTTCCTCTTGGCAATAATGGGTGCACTGAGTGCCAGGTCTACACTTGTTAAAAGGTATTGAGGGACAATTCCAGTTTTGTGGTGAAATAAAAACATGCTTGTTTGTTTGTTTTCACTCCACTATGAATTCCACTAAAATAATAGCAAAGTTGGAAGAAAACTATAAAAACGGTCTCCTCGTAAATACCAAAGGACAAAGAGAACCAGTGGTACAACAATAACAGGTCAGAGAAACCAAACATTTTTTGAAGATGGAAAATAGATATAGAGAATGAGCAAATCTGAGAAAACAAGAGCTTTAAGAAGCAGGTCAATTCATATATGTTGTTTGGGAAAGATTCAGGACTTAGAGGTACTTGTACTGCAGAATGTTACAGTGAGACATGGGGCCGAAAATAAAAAAACTTGGCTGAAAGTCGCATTGAGAAGAAATTAGACCTGGTGACCTTTCTGCATTCACTATAGCCCAATCCCACCAAGAGCATGAAAGCTTACTTTGTAGAGAGATGTCAGGAGTGGATGTGATGTGGGGAGCAGACGAGCACTGTCACTGTAGCAGGCCTTCAAGTGAAGGCAAGGTATTGCTTAATGGCCCCAAGCTCGTAGAGCCCACTTGGAAGCTCTACATCCTAGCCAAAGGCAGGCTGTGAGGGATGTAGCCTACTACATAAAATGGTGTGTCAGATGCCCACACATCCAGCTACACATAACACAAATAAAGACTTAACTACAACAAGATAACTACAAAACAGCTCGCCTTTTAAATAACAACATAATTCTGTTATGACTCCCTCACAGACCTTAAATCCCTTCCAACTTCCCGTATGCCTAATCATAAAATAAACATACTAAACTAATTCAGAGCCACTTCTTCTCCATCAAAAAAAAAAAAAAGTGTCCCACCTGGCCCCAACTTGTCTTTATATCTTTATGTCTAGGTCTTTCTTAATCTCTTGCCACTCTCTCTTGAGACCCTCAAGACAACCACACAAACCACGACAGAGAGTAAATCTCAAGAACACCAGAGATAGCAGTAGACAGGGTAGAGACTACAATACAAAGTTGATAACATGACTATAAAGGCCAAACATGAAAACTTGAACCCCCACCCCAATGACACTTGTCTTGTGAACAATCAAAGTCAGGCATGTGCTGTCCTCATTCCCTGGAAAAATAGTAGAGGATTCATTTTTGGAGAAACTGAGACATTCCAAAGAAAAACCTGTGGATACCGTCCTTGCAGAAAAGCAGATTCACTTCAGACGACTCAAATAAAAAATTAATGAAGTAACTATTTGCCATCAAGTGAGTAAGTAAAAGAGGGCTGGTGAGTTACCCACCAACTAGCGAGTGAGAGTCATGAGAAGCCATTGTGTCTCCAGAGTTGAAGGGATGAAGGGAGGAAATAGAAGCTAATGGGAAGTGGAACAGTTGAACAAATCTCATAGCAGAAGCTGAAGTGTGGATAGCTACAAATACTACTCAAGACTCTGTGCTGAAACTGAGAGGGAATCAGAATCAGAAAGAAATAGCCTGACCTCTTTCCCTCTCTGATCACTAATACCCGCAGAGGGCCTACCCACCTGGGTCTAGCTGCTCAGGGAGTCCAAGTGTGTAGTCCTTAGAGTCAGCCTAGGGACAAAGCAGGACAGAGAAGAATAGAGACAAGTCATGGTGGGGCAGCACATAAGCAGAATATCTAGCAAAGATATTGACATGTGGAGAGCCTGCCATGAAACCTCTGTGCCGCAATTTTAACATTCTTTAGAGATTTGCTAGAGTGTCCTTCCAAATATCTTGTTAATGCCATATTATTCAATATAGATGGACCACTAAGAATTGACCAACAATTTGGAAAAATCTCCAACTTGAAAGACAAACCAACCAAGTGATCAATCAAAAAAAGAATTCCAAAGAACAAAAATGAAAAGCTATTTAAAAAACCATTCAAATCTATATCCTCAGAAAAATGAAAGGTGGCATTTTATTCAAAAAACAAAAGCAGGATGTTAAAAAAGAAGCAATGAAATCATTGAGGTTTTAGTGTTAAAAAATGCAAAAATAAAATAAGCCAATTAGATTATACAATCAGTGGAATCTTTAAGAAATGAGAACAATGAAGCAAAGAAATTTGAAGTAGAACAGTAAATTAGATGATATATCTATGAGATCCCACTTCTGATTCATAAGCATTTCCAAAAGAGAAAACAGAGAAAAGAGAACTGGATAAAATTTTCAAGCAATTAATTCAGTAGCATCGACATCACTGAAGAACATGTGATTTCAGAGTGAAAAAGTCACTGACAGTCCAGTGCAATGAATAAAATATCAAACCACCAGGAATAATAGAAATATCCTAAAAACTCTGCTATAAACTGAATGTTGTATCCCTATAAAATTCATATGCTGAAATACAAACTCCCAATGTTATGGTATTAGCTTTGGAAGTCAATTTTCTTTTGGTATTAGCTAATTTTTTTTTGGAAACTAATTTTTTTGTTGGTATTAGCTTTGGTATGAGCTTTGGAAGATGATTAGGTCATAAAAATGGAACTCTGATGAATGGCATTAATACCCTTAAAAAAGATCCCAAGAGAGACTTCCAGCCTGTGAGGTTACAGTGAAAAAACAGTCATCAATGAACCAGGAAACAAACCTTCACCAGACACTGAATTTGCAGGTGCTTTGATCCAGGACTTTCCAACCTCCAGAACTATGAGAAAAAAATTTCTGTTGCTTATAAGTCACTCAGTTTATGATGTTTTGTTATAGCACCAGGAACAGACTAGACTAAAACAAACTTTTAAAGATAGACTGAATGACACTCAAGAAATTGAGCCCCAAGTGGTATTAGACTTCTCGATAACAACAGTGAAAGTTAGAACAAAGTGGAAAAATTACCTTCAAAATTACTAGAGAAGTGATTTCTTAACTTAGAATTCTATACCCAGCCAGTGATTTAAAACCAGAAAAAAAATTTCAGATTTTTAAAATCTTAAAATTTTATTTTTATACACTATATCTCAGGGTGTTAATAAAGAATGCATTAGACTGACTCTATGTATTCTACTAAATTAGTGCTACAGGTAAGGGAAAAGAAGCAAAGAACTTAGTCCCAGGTTGACAGATATGCGTCAAGGCCTAGAGGACAACTAGTCCAGATTAAAAAAGAAAGAGAGAGAGAGAGAGAGTTTTAGAACAGATGCAAAGAAAACAAAACAAAAACAGAGACAAACAAAAAAACCCGAGTCTAATTATCTGATGAAGTGGTCAAGACACTCTTAATGTTCACCTCAGCTTGACTAAACCTTAGACAAGCTTCTTCCTATTAGACTCCTATCTACTAATACCTTTTCTTAGAGCATTTACTTTGAAAAACTTGCAATTGTAAGTTCTTCTTTTTCCTCTTTGACATGTAAGTCTTCTGCCAGCTTCATGACAATTTTGTTACCTAGGAATGTCTTTCTCAAGGACCTGGAGTCATCTCTTTGAAATATAATCATCAGGAAAGCTAGGGCTCCTAACTCCCAGTGTCTGTGGAAGGGTAATAGCCTGACTTTGATAAAACCAATTAGCAAACACTGACTGCCTAATCGCATTGACCAATCTTTTCCTGAAGTCCTTATCTTCTGGTACTACCTCACTAGTTCTTTCTGGGGTTTAAAAAGAAGACTGAGTTCAATCTCCCCACTCTATTGTAGTGGTCTTGACCCCTATTGTGATGGTCATCCTTGCCTGGTTAACCTGTCCAGTATAACTTCTCTTTGCTACTTTGAAAATTAGCATTAAGAGAAATTTACTGATTCTATTGGAGCATTCAGGAAGGAGTAATAATAGTAAAACCAAAGAAAAAAGTGATTATTACATTTAATATTTTCTTATTCTAATTTTCTCTATTTCTGATCTCCCTTGTTCAAGAAGCCTCTCTTTAACTGTCTTATCTTAGTCACATACTTTAATGCATTTTATTTATGCTTATTTCTTGAACAACGTTTGTTTCTCCGGGATGCTGAATATTTATTCTCCATAGGAAGTCTGTAGGTTTAATCTCTGCCCTCTAATGTTCTCCCTCTCTAACTCAACATAATGCCTAAATTTCCATCTTCATTAGTTTAACTAATGTTTTGGCTAAGGCAATGACTTCTATTTACACAGCACTTCATAATCTATGCAATGTCTTTATAGACACCATCTTATTTGACTCCTATAAGAACCTTGCAAGGTGAGGTTTGGTACTGGATTCAGATGAATGTAGGTTGAAACCCCATTTTCTTATGTTAAAGTGAGGGTGAGTAACGAGGGAGGTATGAGTGATACATAACTCATATGACAGTTGTGAGGATTAAATGAAATAATATATGTAAGTGCCGTACACAATATCTGACATAGTAAATGCTCAACAAATCTGAGATGATGATAATTATTTTATAAGGGAAGAATAATGGTTAGACTCAGTAAAAGAAATGTTGCAATATTATAAAACAGAGGCTTGAACCTGTATCTCTTTATCCCGGTTCATATCCATGACCTTATATTGTCTCTCTAAGTGTACGTTTTCCAGGCAATATCTTTATTAGGCCCCACTAATTCATAGATAAGGTGTTTAGAACACAGGCAGGTGTGAAACTGAGTGTGAGTTAGAGTATGATAGGGAAGAAGAGACTGGCTATGAGTAGTGTGGGGGAAATACAATAATGAGGAGACAAGAAACAAGGAAGCCTGAACAGCTGGGAGGTGGGTGGAGGGAACAAAAAAAAAAAATGGAGACAAGGAAGTGTAGAGTGGAGACACCAAAAATGTGGGACACAACATGGCTGATGACGAGTCTTTTGTCACATTTTAGATCTGGTTGGCTTGTTATCATATGTCATTTAAAACAGTATTTGAATAGCCAGACAGCATATTACTCTTGAAAGAAGAACGACTGGGACAGGGAAGTGTAAGTTTTTTTAAACCTGGTTTGCAAAGCATGAATTCAAATCACCTGTAGAGGAAATAGGGAAAATGGAGTTCTGTAGATACATTTGTAAAGGAGAAGGGCCTGTGATTGAACAGAGTGTGAATAAATGTGATTCTGAGAACAATCCAGACCTGGAGACTGAGCTATCTCTATGGCAGCTATGCCTGAAACCTGCTGTTTTCACCTCTGTGTGCAAGCCATATGGTGAAGGAACAGTTTATATTTGTAAATAGATAGGCTAGGAGTCTATATTTCTCCTGTGTATGTGACTTACTTTCGTCTCAGATTTATCATTCTTTTGGAAGGAAAAAAATGGGCTTGAATTGAGAAAACTTTGGACCCTTAGAGAACACTCAAGATAATTTTTTGCTGTGTTTGTTTATTTGGCAAAGTGCCAAACCTCAGTGCAACAGAATACCGTACGCTCAAGCGCTATTTTTTTCTCTCTTGGTTTTGCAATGTTTTGTTTTTAACATTTAGAGGGATTTCTAAAGCAAGTGTTACCATTCACAATTCATTTATCCTTTTTCATTTTCTCCTTTGAGAAGATTTTTTTCCCAGTTATTTTTATTTAATTTTGTCTTGAGTAATTAAGATAACCTTGGCCCTGAGTAGTTTTTGAAGATGTTAGACCAGGCAATTTCACAATTAGTGAAGGGCAGAAGGAGTTCTGGACAGGGTGAGGGCTGGGTTAAGACTCCTGCCTTCTCAGACACTGCAAACTCTTGTTTGACTGCTGAGTGATTAAAGCTGACTTTGGCCTTAGTGACCTTGCTGTTGATCCTTGATACTTCAGCTTGTTAGAGCTGGAAGGAGCTAGAGTAACCACCTAGTTCAGCCTCCTGCTATTTTATAGATGAGGAAACGGAAACCCAGAGACATATAGACATTTGTTCAATGTTGCATAATTTATAGACGGTTTAGGTCTCCATGTACTTAGTAAAATATTTTATTCACTATGTACATTACCAAAACAAAATTCTTCATCACCCACACTTACAAGTATAGTAATGGCTAGATGTCTCTTCAGGCTCCCCTTCACTGGAGGCCAGCTGAGACCTGCAGCCCTGTCCCCGGCAGGCTCACGGATATCTGAAGCCATTTTGCTTGTGCCATTTATATTTCCTCCTCTGTTCACCAATTAAGAAGCTTCCCTTTCTGTATTCTGTTATTCCACAGGTGCCAGCTGACTTATCTGATAAATACATAAAAAAATGAAAACATACAAGTAGGAAAAGATTCCCTTTACATGCTAGCACTGATAGAAATTTCCTAGCTGTTCGGAGTGCTGCCACATTAAGCCCGGCCCTGAGAAGACTATGTTTCCCTTTTGTCATGCCATCCCCCTCCCACCTGAAGCCCTCAGGGTTGGTTCCTTGCTTTGGTCTGGGCCCTAGTTTGGGTGCTGCCCCTATTTCCCTTTCTTGGGGGATTTTAGTCATGACGTATTTGAATGAATTAATGCCGTTGTCTCTGAGAATCCAGAACTCAGGCATAATCGTCATCCATACCTCTGCAACCTCTGAAGAGTTCCACCATGGTTAAACTTCCCTCTGAGGTAAGACTTTTGTTTTGAGGGTTTTTTTCCACTATAAGCAAACCAGTATGTTTAAGGGTTTGCTCCCTCAAACATGAATAGCCCTCAGAGTTTTTCTGAAAGAGTTTCAAGTTCACAGACTATTTTAACTGAGGTGAGATGATAGTTCATTGTGGTATTGATTTGCATTTCCTTGACAATCAGCCAGTTAAAAAGGCTATTCTGAAAAAAAGAAGTAGTAAATGTTGGTGAGGATGCAGAGAAAGAACACTCACACACTGTTGGTGAGAGTGTAAATTAGTAAATCTACTTGGAAATGAGTATGGGAGTTCCTAAACCCCAAAATAGAATTTCCATACTTGCATATTTATTGCGGCACTATTCATAATAGACAATGTATGGAATCATCCTAAATGCCCATCAACAGATGAATGGAAAAAGAAAGTGTAATATATAGAGCCAATGGAATACTATTCAGCCATAAAAAATAAAATCCTGTTTTCTGCAGTAGCATGGATAGAACTGGGGAACATTATATTAAGAGAAATAAACCAAGTACAGAAAGACAAATACTAATATGTGGGATCTGAAAAATTTGAGCTCGTGAAGATTGTAGATAGATTAGTGGTTACTAGAGGCTAGGAAGTGTAGGGAGGAGGAAGATAAAGAGAAAATGGTTACTGTGTACAAAAAATACAGTTAGATAGAAGGAATAAGGTTTATTGATTGATTGCCCAATCTTGAGAACATAGTTAATTATTTATTGTATATTTCAAAATAGCTAGAAGAAATTTAGAATGCTCCCAACACAAAGAAATGGTAAATATTTGAGGAGACAGAAATCCCAATTGCTGAGATATAATCATTACACATTATATGCCTGTATCAAAATGTTACATGTACTCCATAAATACCAGGGGTGCAAAATATATACACATTTTAAGAGATGTTAAGAGATGTTTATGGTAACCAAAAGTTTCTGGACATTGATGGTAACTGCTTTGAGCTCCTCTTGTAGTTGTGGAAGTCAAACGAGACTTTGTATTCATCTTTTGTTATTGATATATATTGAATATTACAATTTTAACACTTTTTTTCCTTTTTAAAAATGTGTACTTGCTTTTGGCATCCTCTATATATACAGCTAATATATATTCATAAAAATTTTTTTAAAAGAGCTCTCACAGCCTAATAAGAGAAATGGCAACAAGCATGCATGACCAGGGACATAGTACCTTAGGAAAACATTCTCTTATGGGACTTTATGAGGGGCATGTGCAGCATAGTAATTAGGAACATGCATTTTTGGGTAAGAGAATCGTGAGTTCAAACCTCAGCTGAGCTTATTACTACAATGTGACTTTGAGAAAATTACTTAAATCACAAGTGCCTCAGTTTTACCAACTATAGTATGCAGGATAAAAATAGTGCATATTCCAGAGTTGTAAAAATGAAATTACTAAATGCAAATAAAGTTTTATAAGCAGTATGTGTTCAATATTATAAATGCTAAAGAAGCATTTGCTATGGGTATCTCATTTGATTTTGTGCGGGTCTCTAGTGATGCTAAAATTAATAAGGCAAGGTCTGTTGTGTTAGGGGGTTCTGAGGAAAACAACACTTTTGTGCCTCCCTTTATTGAATTTAACCATCTGAGTCATTACCAACTGTCTTTGCCTTATAGACAGATGAAGAAATCAAGTTGACAATGGGAAGTTCTTTCAGGTGATCCAGACATGCCCTGTGAGCACAGGGGCCCTGTTTCTGCGTAAACAACTTGCACCCCTGAGTATTTTCAATACGTCCCTCCCACTCTGCAATAATTGTCTGAGGTAGGCAGTTGAAAAAATTGATTTCTCTAAGTCCTAATGCTTAACTATATGTCCAAAAGAACATTGCCATAGAAAGAGATAATTAACTTGATTTCATTTTCACATGACTGTCCTGTGACAAGTTGAATTCCTGGAGCATAAACATCTTTCATTTTCCTTCCAAAGGGCAAACCACTAGGCACTCAGTTTGGCTTTTTCCTCAGCACATTCCCTCACAGTCAGAATCACTACTGATGGCTAAGGAAACCCTCTCTACTTGCAAGCGCCTTGGATTCAACAGAATGTATGTCAGCAAAGAATCTGTGGCAGAATCTGCTGCTAAGGGAAGTTTGGCTTTCCCTGAAATGCATAAGCTCTGCAAAGAGAGAGCGGTTTAAACAGCAGGAAGGAAAAAGCAGTGTGGATTTAAGTCTTATGATTTAGTAATATCAAACCCAGTATTACTTATTAATACCAGTAAGAATTATAGGAGTGAAATAAAAATAAAAATAGTTAAAGTTTGTTATAAAATATTTCCCTACATAAATGGATTATGTTCTATCATAATAAACTCATGTCCTTCAAATTAGGCTAATCCGTCATTAAATCATGGGTAGCAAATAAAATGAGTTTTCTGTTTGGGCTGTGAAAGATTTAGCAGGACATTAGAAATTGGACAAGTGACATTTCTCCAAGACTGACTGTACTCATTGCTATCAAAGAGATAGCAATAATTGTTATAGGGAGATGTGTGTGTTAACACATGTAAAGTTTCTGACACATAGTAGACACTTCAAAAATAGCATCTGTTTTTATTTCATTATTACCTTTTGTTTTTCCATCATAATAAGTTTTACTCTAAGCGATTTTACATAAATATGAAATTTATATTTATAGAAACATCTTAGTATATATAGATACACATATATCTATATATCTATAGGCTATATATACCAGAAATTTCTTTCTAATCAATGAGACATATTTATTAGAAGTCACAAAATGACGAAGACAACCAACTCTTCACTTCAACATTTACATTTCATACTTGTTGGTCAAATGCTTTTTAATTTGTTTGGATCACAATCTCAAAATGCAGTCAAACAAAAAGGGTAGAAATTTATGTCTATTTGTAGAAAGACTACCAATCCCTGTTCTCATTCTACATGAATATTACCATCGAATACATGCCATATCAGCAGTCTGGAAAACAGTGGACAAGTCTGTGATTCTTGTTATTGTCACCTAGAGAGTCTTCCAAGGAAGCAGCCTGAGTAACAGTGGTGGTGGGAAGATGAGAAAGGGAGAAAACTGAGAGTGTGAGGGTAGGTGTGCGAACCTATCAAGAAAAATATTTTTAGAGAAGTAGTAACGGAAAGAGGATGAAAAGAAGGGGCCATTCAGAGCACAAAGAGAAGAAATGTTAATTATCTATGACTCAGGGTATTGTTTCACAGAACTCGTGAGCTCATTAAACATAGTGGCCCCTCATTTACCTTGTGTGGGTAGAAAGTTAAATATTATCTTACATGAACTGCAGTGTAGTATTAGCCAGATTTCTTTGATAATTTATTCCCAACTTTTCTTGGCGTGTGAAAAACTGCTTTCTCAGCTGCCATAAATTTTCTGAAAGTTTTATTTCATTTTAGAGAGAAAATTAAGTGTCCATTCCAAGAGCAATAAGAAAAAACAAATCCCATTTCAAGTACATATTTCTTGCTGTGAGCTTATAATATGATTTTTACTAATCTGTTTCTTCTTTTCTTGTGAATTAATTTTGAGTTACTGCTTTAAGATATTCAGAGTAGGCATAGATTCATCGTAAGAAAAGCAAAAAGAATTATGTGTCAGGGACAATTTATTTTCTTAAAATAATCCATATTTGTATGTCATAGCTAATATCCATTGATGCTTAGCAAATTGTTAGACTGTGGCTGTATTGACAATTCTGTTCTCAAGCTAAGGGTTTATAGGGGCTGCTAGTTTTGTCCCTAGACTCCTGGCAGTTCAGGACAAACTTTTATTTCTAAGCATCTGCTCACCACTTATTTCATAATTATTATTCTGGATACTGCCAGAGCTGGTAGCAGTAGTTCTAAATTAGCACTTTGGACAAGCATATAAATCATGAAACCTCATTTATGACTGATGTCTCTGCTGAAAGGATGTTTTTGGATGTTGTTTACATCTTTCCTCTGTGATTGATAAGTCAGAAAACAGTATTTTTTTGTAATAACTAAGATAATTAATTTTTCTATTGTTATTGTGTTTTTAAAATTTCTTTTCTACTTAGGATACACTTCAGTCTGGCCCCCTGGAAGCTATTTTTTCTCTTTTCTTGTCATCAACGGCATGCGTAGTCACAAAAATTACACTACCTATGGGAATATTCCTCATCTTATTACAAATGAAAATATTGTTTTAGATGGGGTATTTTCTATGTGTTTAATCTCAAGCATTATATTATACCGACAATAAAATGTCCATCACATGTCAAAGTTTAAAACTAAACCACAAGTTTTTGTCTCTTTGGGTGGTACTACAAGGTTAGTACTCAAAGATATCTTGGTTGAATCTGTGGATCTGGCAGGTTGTCCTACTTGAATAGTGTGCAAAGTTTGAATAATGAACACCAAGCATGGTGATACTGACTGATGCCCTGAAGAGAGGCATGGAGGTCTAGTCTACCAGGGACGCTGAAGAAGAAACCTCTCTTCGGAAGTGGCCCTCTTGGCAGTAGCTGTTGACAAAGTCATAATTTCTAGTGACTCTACCACAGCCAAGTCAGTTGGTAGAAACAAGATCTAGTGCAAATCTAGTCTCTGCTACCACCATGCAACATCATGGGACCAAGGGGGAATGGCATGTAATGCTGGAGGAAGAGATTCCTTGACAAGCCAAGGAATGCCAAGAAGTGCAAGCCGTTACCAGATGCTAAAAGAGAGGCATGGAACAGTTTCTCTCTTAGAGCTCTCAGAAGGACAAACGCTACTGACACCTTGATTATAGACCTCTAGCCTGCAGGACTTTGAGATAATACATTTCTGTCATTTTAAGTCACTCAGTTTGTAGTCCATAATAAAGTTGCCTTTGTTAAAACAACTCTAGGAAACCAATACATTGTCAATGTGGAACTATATAAATATATTACGATGAGCATGTTTGTATTCTGGATTATTCCTTCAAAATTTACTCTTACATTTGAGATTATTAAGGCCAATTTATAAACATTTATAGTTCATGTTCTATTTTGACAAACTACTTTCCAAAAAAGTTGTAACAATTTATTCTGAAATCAGCATAGATAGAAATACAGTATTATTGTCCTCAGAACCTTACCAGCATTGGAAAGCAATTGCTTTTGCTTATTTATTCATAAGCTAGCAGTGGTATAAGCATCAAACTCATCACAAAGCATTGTGGGAATTACTATAGGAAGGGTGGATAGTCTATAAAATGTGTTAAGACGACAAAAAAGGGGGGAAATAGGATAAAAATAACTGGGAGAGTTATTTCTTCTTACAAACAGCATGTGTGGTTCATAGGAATGACTGGGCTTCAGAGAAAGCAAAGCAGTAAAACAAAGCTGAAGACTGTGATCTTTAAATAGATCTCAGAAGGGAAAGGAAGAGAAGGCATGGGGTAATTCTTTACCCGACTTCTCCCTAAACCTAGCACCTCCCGCTTCCTCCTCCAAGAGCAAGTGAATAGACACCAGGAAGGTGTTTGGGGACTGCAAGAAAGTCCCTATGGGGAGGTGGCACTTTGGCAGCCATTACAACCTATGCAGTGGACGCGTACAAGGTCAGGAATTTGCACAAAGAAAGTGAGTGTTGTCAACTTTTTAAGTACAAATGAGTATATATTTCTAAAGCTTAAAATTGCTTTTCCTTCTCCTAGAGACATCACTTTCCTATCCTATAGCGAAAAGCAATACCAGTCCCCAAAATTGCCAAAGTATTGATACAAAAATAATCTTTTATAGTTCTCTGCCATAACATAAATTGAGGGATTGGTTAGATAATTTATGGCACATGGTTTTATTGGAATATCATTTAAGCATAAAAAGGAATGATGCACTTGTATGTTTAGTGTCATAAAAATGTATCATAATATATTTTTAAATAAAGACATTGCATTATAGTGTATAAAGTATGTCCCATTATTGTAAAACAGTATCAAATACACACACACACACACACACACACACACATATATATATATATTTTAGGATATATTCTTAAAGTTGTTTTTTTTACCAGTAGTAATTTGTGTGGCTTGCTCTTATCCCTGATATCTGCATGGTATCCCCTCTCTGCAAGTGTGTGTTCAGATTTTTTACAACTCTGTTTCATACTTCAACATGTCTCCCTCCTGCCAATCTGGGATTTCACTCTTCATTCTGCTTTGCTATCTTCCTTTTCCATAGTATTCCACAGTATCATTTTTTTCAAAAATACAATATGTGTATTATTTATTATATAAGTTGTTTATTTTTATCTTTCTCCTACTATGACCTCCATGTGGTCAGATTTTTTTTGTCGGTTTTGTTCACCAAGGTATACTTCCCAAGATCAGAGGGGTGCCTGACACATAGCAGGTACTCAATAAATGCTTCTTTTAAAAAATCCAGTAGGATTATTTTTATAGCTCCCAATACACATTTACAAACTACTCTCCAAATGCTTATGTAAGTTCACATTAGCATGGCACAAAAATACTTTGTATGCACATATATGTGTGTGTGCATGCATGCACATGTGCATATCACACTCACACAGTAGAGACTAGCAAAAGAAAGTGTTGAGATTATGGTTGTCCTTTCCTTATTTATATATTTTATATTATTTTAAGTTTTTAAGGCAATGTTTTATCATTAGAAAAAATGTTTTCCCCCCATATCCCTAAGAAGAGATGTGTTTACTGAAAGATTACCAGAATCCCGTGAACAACCTAGGACATTCCCTGGTGTGGCCAGACCTCAGGGAAGCTACAGTGGAGGACAAGAAAGTAATCAAAGTGCCTGCCTCCATCTCTGAGAATGCCCATCTGGTCTCTTCTCCTCTCTAATTTGCTCTCTTCTTGCTCCATTGTCTGGTGTCCTCTATTTGCTAATACTTTTTCCTGCTCTCTTATGACTAGTTTGCTCATGGTGGAAACTCTGTGCCTTTTCAACTCCCCAACATGTTAATTAAAGCACAGATAATTTGATTTTTACTTTAGCAGAAGTGTCTGCAAAATTGTCATATTATATAATGTTATATCTTCATTTATAATAGGTACCCCTGATATGAAACTCATTTTTTAAAAAAACAAGATTATGTATTTATTATGAGGAAAGGAAAAACAGGCATCATACTCATATTCAAATTTTGCATTTGGAGACTTATAGAGGAGTGGGTTGACAAATAGCTAACAACTAATTGGATCTGCTAAATATGGACACCATTGAAATTTGGCCACCATAATTCTACACCTTCAAGAAACCAATTTTAACAGCAGGAATACATGTTGAATATTATTGAATGCTTTTTTGGCATAATTTCCATTTTAATAACCATATTTTCCTTGTTAATCTAGTAATGTGATTTAATTAAGTAATTTATTCATTCGTTTATTTATGAGACAGGGTCTTATTCTGTCACCCAGGCTAGAGAGCAGTGACACAATCATGGTTCACTAAGCTGTGACCTTTTGGGATCAGGTGATCCTCCCACCTCAGACTCCTGAGTAGATGGGAATACAGGTGAGTGCCACCATGTCTGGCTAAATTTTGTGTTGTTTTTAGAGACAAAGTCTCACTATGTTGCCCATTTGAACTCCTGGGCTCAAGTGATCCTCCCACCTTGGCCTTCCAAAGTGCTAGGATTAAAGCATGAGTCACCATGCCTAACCTAGTAACATGGTTTATAATGAACTATTTTTTCTTGGTAGCGTAAACCAGGCTTGGTTATGATGTATTATTATTTTAGTTCATTTTATTGGTTAGAGTTTCAAATGATTTTTCTTTAGTCACTAGTTTCATTAGAAATCATACACACTGCCCTTAAGACACAGCAGGTGAAGCTTAGTAAATATTAACAGCAGCCATAGCAGCTCTTGACAGAATCTCCTGCCTGCTGCTCATCTAGTGTCTGCATTCTCTTCTTGGGTCCCAATCTTTTTTGGCTAGTTAGTCTTAACGTTTGAAATCTGCCTTTGTCTGGATGCTGGTTTGACCAACATCTGACTCAAGTCCTGTCATCAACAATCTATTCTAAGACCAGCTATATATATGCATATATTTGCACACAAACACACACACATATAGCTGCACATATATATAGTTGTGCATGTATATATATACACACATATATACATAATTGAGTATATATAAACATACATATGTGTGTATATATATAGTGTATATATATATATATATAGTTGTGTGTGTGTGTGTCTACACACACACACACACACACACACACACAACACACACACACATTTGTGTGAGTGCATGTGTATAGAAAACCTAAGAGTTTCAGATGTGTCCTTACACCTTGAGTAAGGGCATATCTGTATTCATCTTTATGCATTCTTGCATTCTATTATTCTGACAGTAGAGGTACTGACACTGCTATTATGAACAAACTGTATATATAGAAAAATAATAGAAAATAAGAGTGGTATGAACTTGGAAATATGATGTATAGATACATTTGTGTGTGAGTAAACATATGTGACTCACTACTTGGAGTTGTGGTAAGTCTATGAATTAATAGAGTGAGAGAGAAAATAGATATTAACGTCTCCTTTTGAGACATGATGAGAAACTTCTGGTTCTAAAATGGTAGTGTACAAGCAAGATGGCTTCATTCACTCCCACAGAAAAAAGAAAAGCAAATATACAGTGCTCAGGTTATCACCAGCAATATACTAGGCTTCAAATATGAGGAGAGAGCATCCTCAGGACAACAGAGGAAAGGAAATATTCTGAGAAGATGGTAAGTGAACTTCTATATCCATGACAACACCCCCCAATCTCCTGGCATCAAGAATGTGGAAAATTTCCCTCAGACTCATGGCTTCCACACTGGAAAAAGTGATATCAAAGTGGACAATCCTCTTCCCCATCATCTTTGGTCCCCTGACAGGAGACCTGTCTCTCTCTCAACACACAGGAAGTATTATAAGTACCTGAAGGGAGAAATATCCTTGAGAAAAGCCAGAGATAAGGGAGGGAGGTGAGACTGTCATCTCCAGCCCTGGAAACTCTGCTTTGTAATTTAGCCCAAGGAGGGGACAAATCAGAGTGGCTGTTCAGCAGGCTGTTCCCATGCTGTTGGTTTGTTCTACAGGTTATCTGGGCAAGAACCTCTGACTAGCCTTTCCATACTACTGGTCTCTTTGGGACCTTCCTATCTGGGACTAGCAGTTCTCTGATTGCTTACTAAAACTGAGGCAAACCTGGACTTAAGTTGTCATTAGTGCCAAAAAGGAGGCAATGACCTGCCAGAAACAACAACAAAAATCAACAGCTAGATTACAAAGAATCTCTAAACAAACATATCCAATACAAATAAGACAGGACAGATATAGAAGACTTGATTAAATAATTAATCCTTCAATGCAAAGGCATAGACATACACTCACAAGAAACATCAGCAAACAGAAAACTATGACCTCCTCAAATGAACAAAGAAAGAAGACAGCGACTGACTGATCTTAATGAGATGGTAATATACAAACTCTCTGACCATTAATGCAAAATAGTAGTTTTAAGAAAATTCAAGAATCTTCAAGGTAACACAGCAAAGCAACTTGAAAATTTATCAGAGAAACTTCACAGAGATTGAAAAAAACAGAAAACTTGGAACTGAGAAATATATCACTCAACTAAAAAATTTAGTAGAGAATCTCAACAACAGAATGGATCAAGCAGAGGAAGGAATCAGTGAGCTTGAAGACAGGTTATTTGAAAATACATAATTAGAGGAGATAAAGCAAGCTTGTTCAACTTCTATGGAAAGCAGTATGGTGATTTCTAAAAGAACTAAAAATTAACCTTACATACGATCCAGCAATCCCTCTCCTGGGAATATATCTGGAAAAACATAAATTATTCTACAAAAAAGACACCTGCACACGCATGTTTATAGCTATGCTATAAATAGTAAAAACATGGAACCAACCCAACAGCTCATTGAGAGTGGCCTTAATAAAGAAAATGTGGTACATATACATGATAGAGTATTATGCAGACAAAAAGAAGAATAAAATCATGAACTTCACAGAAAATTGAATGGAGTTGGAGACCATCATACTTAGTGATCTATCACAGAAACAAAGAATGAATACTGCATGTTCTTACTTGTAAGTGGGACCTGAACATTAATCATGTAAGCATAAGGGAGGGGTTGGCAGACACTAGGCACTGCTGGTGGTGGAGGTGGTAGGGGGTATGTAACAACATAAAAGGTACCTGGTCCTAAACCAGGGGGAAGGAGGGCCAGTTGGAGGCCCAAACTTCACCTGCATGTAGTGTACTTATGCAGTTAATCCTACTTTTACCCTACATCTCTAAGATAAAATGAAACTTTATTACCTCAAAACATAATTACCTCAAAAGACAAAATCTAAGAATTATTGGTATTCAAGAGGGAATTGAGCAAGAACAAGGGGCATAAAGCTTATTCAAAAGAATAATAATATAAAACATTCTAAAACTTGAGAAAGATATAGATATCTAGGTACAAGAAGGTCAGACCACCTAACAGATACAACTCAAATAAGAGTACCCCAAGACATTTAATAATCATGTTCTCAAAGGTCAGAAGCAAATAGAGGATCTTAAAAGCAGAAAAAGAAAAGACGCAAATAACATATAAAGAGGAGCTCTGATTCATCTGACAACAGACTTCTCAATGAAAACTATTCAGGACAGGAAGGAGTGGGATGACACTTTCAAAGCGCAGAGAGGAAAAAAAAAAGTAATTGTCACACAAGAATACTTAATCAGCAAGTCAGAGATACCTGAAAGAAAAATATGTTCCCTAAACCAACTCATCTTTGACAAAGTCATTAATAAAAAAACTTGGGGAAAGAAAACCATATTTAGAAAGTGGTGCTGGGAAAACTGGCTGGATACATGCAGAAGAATAAAACTGGATCTCTCCCTATCACCACATGCAAAAATCAATCGCAAATCAATTGATCAAAGACTTAAGTGTAATACCTCAAATAGTAACAATCATAGAGGAAAACGTAGGGAACACCATTCTGCACAGTGGAGTAGGTAATTAATTCATGACCAAGTCCTCAAAAGCAAGTACAACAAAAGTCAAGATAGACAGGTGGGACTTTATCAAATTGAAAAGTTTTTTGCACAGCAAAAGAAACCACCGAAAGAGTGAAGAGACAACCCATGGAATAGGAAAAAATATATGCAAGCTATGCATCTGGCATAGGCCTAACATCCAGGATCTACAAAGAACTCAAAAGAACTGAAAGAAAAAAAAATTTTAAAGTGGACAAAGGGTCTGAACAGGTACTTCTCAAAGGAAGACATACAAGCAGCCAACAAACATATGAAAAAATGCTCAGTCTCACTAATCATCAGAGAAATGCAAATCAAAACTACAATGAGATACCACCTAACACTGGTAAAGATAGCTACCATTAAAAAGTAAAACATACAAACAAACAACAACAACAACAAAACACACAGGTGTTGGTGTGACTGTTGAAGAAGAGGGAACATTTCTACACTGTTGGTGGTAATGTGAACTAGTTCAACCTCTATGGAAAGTGGTGTGGCAATTTCTAAAAAAATTAGAAATTGACCTTCCATATGATCCAGCAATCCTTCTCCTGGGAATATATCCAGAGGAACATAAATCGCTCTATCAAAAGGACACTTGTACACACATGTTTACTGCCACACTATTCACAATAGTAAGAACATGGAACCAACTCAAAAGTCCATAGAAAGTGGACTGAATAAAGAAAATGTGGTATACTTGATGGAATACTATGCAGCCATAAAGTAGAACAAAGTTTAGCTTTTGCAGCAACTTGGATGTAGTTGGAGACTATCATACTAAGTCAACTATCACAGAAACAAAGAATTGAATAATGCATGTTTTCACTCATAAGTTGGCTCTGAACACTCGTCACGCTAGCACAACAGTGGGATTGGCAGACACTGGGCACTGCTGGGAGGGAAAGAGGAAGGAGGGAGGCACATAGCAACACAAAGCGTACCTGTTCAACTACCAGGGGAAGAAAGGGCACGCTAGAAGCCCAAACTTCACCACCTGCATGCAGCCTACTTATGTAGCAAACCCTCACTTGTACCCTATAAGTCTAAAATAAGAAAAGAATACTTTACCACACAAAGCTATTTTTCGAATATGAAGGAGAAATAAGTCTTTTCCAGACAAAAGTTAAGAGAATTCACCAACACCAGACCTATCTTATAAGAGATGCTGAAGGGAGTTTTTCAATCCGAAAGAAAACAACAGCAGCAGCAATAACAACAAAAACAAAAGAAAAAAACCAATACTTTACCTACTGGTAAAATTAAGAATATGAACAAACCTAGAATACTCTAACATTGTAATCGTCATGTGCAATCCGCTTATAACCAATACCTACAGCAACTTGTTAACAAAATAGGCAATATAAAGATATGCAAATTGAGACAATATAAAGTCAAAATGGGTGTGCTAGGGTGGAGTTAAAGTATGAATTTCATGACCTTCCATATGACCCTGCAATCCCCCTACTAGGAATATACCCTGAAGAACACAAATCACTCTATAAAAAAGATACCTGCACACGTATGTTTATCGCAGCGTTGTTCACAATAGCAAGAACCTGGAAACAACCATGCTGCGCATCAAAAGAGGACTGGATTAAAAAAATGTGGTACATATACACGATGGAATACTACGCAGCCATAAAAAAGAACAAAATCATGAATTTCGCAGCAACCTGGATGGAACTAGAGTCTATAATACTGAGTGACCTCTCACAGAAACAAAGATCCGAATATCACATGTTCTCACTCATATAATGGACCTTGAACATCCAATGTAATACTATAAGAAAATGACTGATGGTACTGGGAAATTATGGGGGGGAGGGAGATGGGATTAACAGTAGCAAATATCTGTCGGGGGATGGGAAAACACCTTTTATCAACAGGGTGCCTGAATGAAACGTAATTGTACACCTAACCCTTAACTGTACACCACAAAACCATAATAAAAAATACTGATTAATAAAAAAAAAATAAAGTATGAATTTCTTTTTATTTTTTCTTTCTGTGTTTGTATTCTCTTCTTGGTAATCTAAAATATGTTTTATCTATTAAAATAACTTTTCATGTCTGTAAGATGTTTTTGTAAGCCTCATGGTTACCACAATGCCAAAATCTATAACAGCAACAAATTAAAACATACTACCAGAGAAAATCACTAACCACAACAAAAGACAGGAAGAAAGGAAGAAAGAGAGGAGACTCAAACAACCAGAAACTAAGCAACAAAATGGCAGTAGTAACTCTTTACTTATCAATAATATCACTGAATGTAGATAGACTTAGTTCTCCCCTTAAGAGACATGAAGAAAATCTTGCTGTAGTATACTTTCAGGTAATGCCTCTCTCCTGGTTATGACTTTGATTATGAAAATTATTTTTTCCTTTCCCTTACAATAAGAATTATACACAGGTATTGTTAGAGTGCTTTTAGTATGAACTTGGGACTGTCAGATTTCAACAGAACTGTCTTATTTGAGTTGGAGCCCAAAGAGTTAATAGGGGCCGGGCTCGGTGGCTCAGCCTGTAACCCTGTGCTTTGGGAGGCCAAGGTGAGTGGATTGCCTGAGCCCGCGGCTTCGAGACCTGCCTGGGCAACTTGGCGAGACCTCATCTCTACAATAAATCAAAAAACTTGCCAGGCGTGGTAGCGCGCGCCTGTAGTTCCAGCTACTTGGAAGGCTGAGGCGGAAGGATCGCCGGAGCCCAGCAGGTGGAGGTTGCGGTGGCCGGGAGCGGCCACTGCACTCCAGTCTGGGCGACTGAGTGAGACTCCAACTCAAAAAAAAAAAAAAAAAAAGAGTTAGTAGGTATCGATATTAAACTAATTAAACTTCAGAAGAGTATCATTTTCCCCTCTATGTCCTGTGGGCACAAAATGCATACGTGTATAGCTCCATTACCATGAAAATCTAAACACCATTCACACAATAATTTGTATTTTTTTTCTATTTTGGTACAAATAATTTTTAGATTCATCTTTTTTTTATCAGAACTAATTTTTGCCATTTTCCCACTGGGTCATAAGTAAAAATCCAGCCACTTTTCTATTTTGGTAGGTTTGTATCTGGATCAAGTCCACAGTGCTCCTATTTCAACTCTATTTTGAAATTGTTTTTCAAAAGGAGATATTTTAAAAAGAAAAGTTTTGCCTGCTGGAGTAAATGATTTACCAGGCAAGCAAAAGAACAAGCAAATTGCTCATATGAAATCTCAGAACATTCAAAGTTCTAATATGCCTTTGAAGTTTAGCTCTTAAAACTTTAGATAGTAGCTTTTTCTACTCAAACATGTGTAATCTAAAAGGAAGAAGTGCTATATAATCACATGATATTTCTATTTCTAGAATTTAGACAGCAATACACTCTGAAGAACCGTGTTGGAAATTTATGTTTAGAAATTGTTATTTATCTATAAGTAAGTAATCAAATTGTTGAGATATGCTCATTAAAAATTTTCATTTTAGGGCACCTCCCTCAGGTCCCCTCCCACTGTGGGAGCTTTTCTGTCCTCTTAATAAAACTTGCTTAAAAATTTTATTTTACAATATTTATAGGAATAGATAACCCAACATGTATATCTATGCACACACACATGTGTACACATATGTGTATGTATGTATACGTATGTACATACAGTGTTCTTTTTTTTTCCAAGACACAGAAAAGGAATATTTTATTTTAGAAAAAGAATTAATTGATCACTTAAAATATACAATGTAATGTCCTCAAGCAAATATTGGGAGAAATACAGAGATATAGCCAAGATAATTGTAGCCATTGTATAATTTATAGATGAAGAAGTATATCGTCCCATGATAGTCACAACTATTACTGAATGTGATTACCAAGAATAAATACTTCTAGAAAACCAAAACATCTATTGTTATGTTGATAATATTTTTGGTACTATAAACTTGTACTTGAGTTCAAAGATTTTTAAGGATATATTCCTTAAAACCAGGAATGAATGAAGAAAGAATACTTAGCTTGGAAATAGAAGGAGCAATAGGTTGCTTATTTGTTCTTGATATTATTTCTTATTTCATTGATAGTAAAATATAAGTAACCAACAATTTGCTTATAAGTGTCAACATTTTTATTTTTATTTTTTTACTTCTTAGAGTGGTTCGTGGTTGTGCTTGAGAATAAATAAAAATTCTTCTTATCAAGAAGAGAAATAAACCAGAAACATGTTAAAAATTTCAAATATAAAAATAAACACAGATGCAGAAACCAAAAATGTAAATCAGAAAAAGATATTAGTTGAGCGAATATTAGAAAACAGGAGGTGAACTAGCAGTGTTGACATCAGAGAGAACTATATAATTCATGAAGTATGTATTTAGGTTCTTTTTTAAAATTGATAAAAATGTTTCACATATTTCTGGGGTAAACGTGTTATTTTGCTACATGCACAGAATGTGTAATGATCAAATCAGGGTATTTGAAGTATCCATTATCTTGAATATTTATCATTTCTGTTTTGAGAACATTTCAAGTCTTCTCTTCTAGCTACTTTGAAATATACAGTATATTGTTGCTAAAGATAGTCACCTTGCTCTGCTATTGAACATGAGAACTTATTCCTTCTAACTCAACATATTTTTGAATGGATAATCTAACTTCACATCATCCCTTCTCTCCCTACCCTTCCCACCTTCTGGTAATACCATCTTACTCTCTACCTCTGATCAAGATTTTTTTTGGAGGGGTTCTTACATTTAAGTGAGAACATGTGACATTTGTCTTCTGTGCCTGGTTTATTTTACTTAACATAATGACTTACCATTCAGTCCAAGTTGCTGCAAATGAAATAATTTTATTTTTAAATGTCTGCATAATATTCCATTGTGTACATATACCACATTTTCTCTATCTAGTCATCCATTGATGGACACTTAGGTTGACTTCATATCTTGGCTGTTGTGAATAGTGCTGCAATAAATATGACATGCAAGTTCGGGCATATCTTTGATATACTGATTACTTTTCCTTTAGATAAACACCCAGTAGTAGGATTGATGGGTTGTATGATTTAGTTTTCAGAGAAATCTCCATACTATTTTCCATGTTGGCTGCACAAATTTAGAGACCCACAACAGTGTCTGAGCTACTTTTTCCTGGCATCCTCACCAGGATTTGTAATTTTTTGTCTTTTTAATAATGGAAATTCTAATTGGGGTGAGATGATATTTCATTGTTGATTTGATTTGCATTAATTAGTGATGTTGGGCATTTTTCATACTTGGTCATTTGTATGTCTTTTTTTTTTTTGAGAAATGTCTACTTGGGTCCTTTGCTCAATTTTTAATAGGATTACTTGATTTTTTTGCTATTGAGTTGTCTGAGTTTCTTGATTATTCTGCATCTAGTCCTTTCTTGGATGAATAGTTTATAAATATTTTCTCTCATTGAACAGGTTGTCTCATCACTCTGTTATTTGTTTTCTTTGCTGATATGGCCAATTTTTATTTTAATATATTAATAGTCCCATTTGTCTATTTTTGTTTTAGTTATCCATGCTTTCATTTTCTTCATCATCAAACCTTTGCACAGACCAATGTCCTGAAGTATTTTCCCGATGTTTTTTCCTAGTAGTTTTATAGACTTGGGTCTTCCATTTAAGTCTTTATCTTCAGTTGATTTTTATATATGGTAAGAGATAGAGGTATATTTTCATTGCTCTGCTTGGCCCTATTTGTGTTTTTACAGGCAAGATTTCTTGTAGGTAGCATATAGTTGGATAAATTTTCAAATCCATTCAGCCCATCTATATCTTTTAAGTGGAAAGTTTATTCAAGGTCATTATTGATATGTGAGGGTTTATTTCTGTCACTCTGTTCATTGATTTCTGATTGTTGTGTATATCCATTGCTCCTTTCTCTTTGTCTTATTACTTATCATGTGGTTTAGTAGTTTTTTTTTTTTGGTAGTGGTAACACTGAAGTCTTTTCCTTTTTTGTGATTTTGTTCTGCCGATGGGTTTTATATTTCCCTGTGTGTGTGTTTACCACTTTTGTTTTAATTTATTTTAAAGCATTTAAATTTTTTTAGAGAAAGGGTCTTGCTGTGTTTTCCTAGCTGGACTCAAACTCCTGGACTCAAGTGACCCTTCCACCTCAGTCTCCCGAGTAGCTGAGACAGCTGGCATACGCTACAATGCCTGGCATATCTTCATGATGCTAGTTACTGTCCTTTCTAGGGGTAGAACTCCCTTAGCATTTCTTATAGTACTAGTCCAGTGGTGATGAATTCCCTCAGCTCTTGCTTCTCTGGAAAATACTTTTTTTCCCCTCATTATAAAGGATAACTTTGCTGAGTATAGTATATCTGACTTTCATTTCCTGTCGGCACTTTGAATACATCTTCTTATTCTCTCTTTGCCTGTCAGTTTCTGCTGAGAAATCCACTGTTAGTTTGATGGGTGGTTCTTTTCTCTGAATATTTTAATAATTTTATTTTTGCGTTTGACTTTTTTTAATCTTTTCTTTTTACTCTTAAATTTTTATTTTATTCTAAAAATGTGGGGTACAATTCAGGTCATTATACAGGTAAAGTTTGGACCTCCCTTTGGCCTTCATTTTGCCTGGTTTGAGATCAGGCACCCTTACTGATGTTGTGTCCCCCTCCTCCTCTCCTGGCAGTATCCCGCTACCGCCCATCTCCTTCTTATGGCATTATGATAAATGTTCAGGGTCCACTTATGAGTGAGAACATGAGGTACCTAGTTCTTTGTTTCTGTGATAAATCACTGAGTATGATAAATTCTAAATCCATCCAAGTTGCTGTAAAAGTCCATATGTCCTTCTTTATCGTTGCATAATATTCCATTGTGTATATGTACCACATTTATTTTATCCAGTCCAGTTTCCATGGACAGCATAATTGGTTCCATGTTTTTGCTATTGTGAATAGTGCTGCAGTAAACATGCGTGTGCAGGTATCATTTTTGTAGAATGATTTGAGTCCTGGGTATATTCCCAGTAGTGGGATTACGGGATCATTTGGAAGGTTAACTTCTAGTTCTTATGGAAATTGACACACTGTTTTCCATAGAGGGTGGACTAGTTTGCATTCCCACCTGCAGTGTAGAGGTGTTCTCTTTTCCCTGCATCCTCGCCAGCATCTGTTTTTGTTTGCTTTATTAATTATGGCCATTCTTACTGGGGTTAGGCTGTATCTCAATGTTGTTTTGATTTGCATTTCTCTAATGATCAGTGAGGCTAAGCATTTGTCATGTGTCTATTGACTGTCCATATACGTTCTTTTGAGAAATGTCTATTCATGTCTTGCCCACTCTTTAATGGGGCTGTTTGTTTTTTTCCCTTTTGGCACATTTGAGTTCCTTGTAGATCCTGGATGTTAGACCTTTGTCAAATATATACAGTTGGCAGATATTTTTTTCTCATTCTTCCCATTGAAAAGGACTTTTTCCTATGGCATTAACTGGATAGGGCACTTAGACTTTGGTTCTGGGTGCATGCGGTAGTGTGGTATCTGTATGACTTTGGCTGCAAATAGCCCCAGTGATGTCTGTGATTTCCTCAGTGGCTTAGAGTGCAGTTGTTAGTGGAGGCTGAGGTAAAGTTTTGCTGGAGTCTGGGTGACCTAGTCTTTGGATCTCAGTGGTGGCAACAGTGGGCTGAACGTGCCTGTTCTTGGGCCTCAGTGTGGTGTACAGTGGTACTGGTGTTAGCATGTACAGACAGGCCTGTTCTTGGACTTCCCGGTGGCTTGCTCAGTTGCTGTTGTAGAAGTGTTGACCCAGGTAGATGGTTGGGTTCTTGACCCCCTCTGTAGCTGGCATTATATGAACAATGGCAGTAGCAGTGGTGATGCAACCCTCTGGGATCCACATGGTCAGCACTGGTGTTGGTGGTGGCTACCATGAGTTGGGCAGATCAGCCCCCAAGTTCACAGATAACTCCTGTGGGTGGGTACTTCAGACTCCAAAAGGAGTGCTCAGGTGCTAATAATATCAAACTGGGCTGGGTGATCCCCAGGTCTGTGGATGACATACCTTGGTACTTGGGTGGAGGCAAAGCGGAGTCGGGTGGACCTGTCTTTAGACCTTGTGATGTACATAGGTGTTGGCTATCATAGGTAGGGGTAGGGTGATCCTTAGGCCATGGGTGGAATGCTTGAGTGGGAACAGCAGCAGCTGCATTGCTGCTGTGGAGTGCAGTGTTGCTGTTAGTGGAAGAAGCCATAGACAGTCAGCTGTGGGGTGCATGCTTCACTTGCATCTCAACTCCACTGGAGCCCATAGAAGTGGCAGTTACGGGCAGTGGAATTTGTCCTTGAAGTGCGTGAAAATGCATGGCTACCCTTTTGCTGGGGGGAGCTATGTTGCTGCCAGTGGCTCTTGCCTTGGCCCCAGTGGCAGCAGCTGCAAGCGGGAGTCGTCACTGTGGCTCCAAGAATGTGGAGACTCCTGTTGGGCCCCAAGGCAGGATGCAGCCAGGTACAGACTGGGATCTCAGAATAGTGCCATGCTGCAGCTGCTTAGGACTTGAGGATTTGGGGGACTCAATGTGGGCTCCCTTTCTAGAACAATGTCATAGCAAGGTCTACAAGAAGCTCCCTCTATTAGTCTCAGGGCCGCAGCTAGGATTATAGGAGTTTGTTGCAGGAATGTGAACTGCTGGGGGTATGTCACTTACCTTCACCCCACATTAGGAAACCTCTCCAGGTTCTCAGCTGATGCCAGTCAAGCAGGCTGTCTTCCTTCCCTCCCCTTCCTTGCTTTTGGCACTTCCTATCACTTCTTGGCTGAATTCTCATGTTCTTTCTTAGATGATTTACTTCAAGTGCAATTATCTACTCATTCTTTTGGTTCCTCTTTGTGGAAGAGGTAGGTAACAGATGAATCCAATCAGCCACCTTGAAGACCTTCCCAGGCCTGTCTTTAGGCTCTTGACAACATCTCCTGGCCATGTATAATTCCTCCCTCAAATGGCCAGAGCCCCTTCTTGCCAGTTGTTTTACAGTCCTTTATTCCTGTGCTCTGTTTTCTCCTCAAAGTTCTCCAATAGTGCATCTGCTAAATTTCTCCATGTTAACAATAGTAAAATGTCTAAGTATTAAGTACGTGCTGGACGTTAAGTGCATAAAAATCACCCTAATCCCAGGCTTCCTTCGAAGTATCACGTGTGATAGTCACAGCTCTCTCATTAGTTCCTCTGATAAAGAGGAATTATGAATAGATTGAAAAGACAAAATTCAGGAGCTGGTTTGGTGAATGATATCAAACATCAGGTATGGATTTGAGATATACCTTGAATATATGTGCTAAGTTTATGTAGCCTTTTTCATGAATTAGAATTTGAGAAATTTAAAAAACAAATGGTCTTACAGTTTTTTAACCATCATTTTTTCTTGATGCTAAAAATAAGAGTTCTCAGGCAGTTTAATGAAGTCATCAGATAGTAGTTTTTTTAAATCCCTCCAAATTGATTCCTCATTTCTTATTTGATGTCCTCACATAGACATATTTTTTCTCTATTCTTTCTAAAAGTATTGTACTTGAATTCTAAGGATAACTACACACCCACCCACACTGAACTGAAACTAATTTAAAGATTATTAGAAGGTATGATTTAGAATTACAAGATGGTAGCAAAATCTTACTTTTATTCTCAATTTGGCTGGAACTGAGAATGTTGAAAATATGTATAAATGCATCATTTATTAACATTTTGTCTCATTTATTATGCCTTCAAAAATGTGGAATTTGACAATTTCAGAGATCATGTGCTTGATTCATTCCTTTAACTCAGTAAAGATATTAATGTGATAGCTCTTCTGTAGAAGAACATTAATCCCTTTCATTAAGTATATTAATGAATACTTGCAATTATTGCCAGAGGCAAGTGCAAACATTCCCTTTTGGCTTTACAGTGACTGTTCTTATCAAATAAACATTTATTCAGCTTCAAACACAGTGAAGTTCATGTCCAAAGGATAATGTCTGTTCTTTAGTTCCTCCAACTTCAAGATTATTATTCTACTAAGCCTCTTAGTAAAACTTGCACAAGAACCATCAGGACAGCAAAGGTACTCATTAGAAAGCAATGACCTGAACTGTGATAACCTTCATCCTTTCCTAAAAGTCCCAATAAATGTGAAATTTGCATGCTTTCTTAATGCTTTGTCTTTGATAATAAGTGCAAAATATTTATGAATAAAACTATTAGGTTATTTCACTTTCATACTGTTGCTATCTGCTGTTTATTTTAAGAACTCAGCAGAGTGAAAAAACCCAGATAAATTTTAGTTTGTTTGGCTTTCATTTTTAATTGCCCTCTTTTAATTTTTACTTTTTATAGATTTTGATTTACTTTAGTACCTTAGTAGACATTGTGATGTGCTTCACAGGTTTCTCTTCCAGGAATGAAGCTTGAAGGATTTATCATCTCTCAGTTGAGTCTCTCTCTGGGAAATATACTTACCACAAAGAGTCACCCTGCCCAAAGCCATATTCATTTCCTGAGGTCAACCTGCATGAAGTGACTGGTTGACTTATCCAGGTGGGAACATAAAGGTCTAATCCCTTTGCCTAATGGCAGGACAATTCTGAGGGAGTCATCTGGAGTACCCACATGATTGTGTGAACCTTTGTTGTGATTATACCTAATTTAAATATTTCTTCTTCCCAATCCTACCTCTTTTATCCCCTACAAACTTTCCTAATAAACTTCCTGCATATAAATCTGTTTCATAAAGAATTTACTTAAAACAGTACCCTTTTTTAACATGTAAATTTGAAAATCACAGGTATCTTTTAACATCCTAGACTAGTATCTCAAATAGAAAGTTTAGGGTATTCCCGCACTTTGGGAGGTTGAGGTGAGTGGATTGCCTGAGCGGCTGGTTCAAGACCCACCTGGGAAACTTGGTGAGACCTCAACTCTACAATAAAAATCAAAAATTAGCCGGGCGTGGTAGCGCGCGCCTGTAGTTCCAGCTACTTGGAAGGCTGAGGTGGAAGGCTCGCCGGAGCCCAGTAAGTCAAGACTGTGGTGGCTGCTTCCAGCCACTGCACTCCAGTCTGGGCGACAGAGTAAGACTCCAACTCAAAAAAAAAAAAAAAAAAAAAGAAAGTTTAGGGTATGAGATGAAGAGAGATTGATAGCCAAAATTAATCACAAAATTATTTTTTGAGGAAGGACATATAGTCTCAGATTCCAAGAGTTATTATTCCACAGAAATCTTCCCAAGAAGTAACTGATCAACTATAAGCAACAGAGTATTGTTGAAAGAGCACTGTGCAGAAAACAGACGTGTATTCTTTCTTCCACCAAATGGTGTGGACCTTGGTCAAGTTGGTTTCTTCATGACAGACTGAACTATGTGTCCTCTAAGATCTCTTTAAAATCCATGAGCTAGATTTTTTCCATGATATGGAAGAACTACTACTTATATAAACTTAGCTGTTGAAAATCACTAGAACAATATTTATCTCTATAGGTTTTTTATTTTCTATGAGAATGCCAGAGGCCACACAACAGGAATGAATGGTAGATTTGAAAAAAGGTCAGTAATTCATCATAGCCAATGAAGTGTCAAGACATTCATAATGTTTGAAGGACAGGTCCTCAGAGGGAAAGGCAGGGTTGATGGCACCATAAGGAAATGTCTGAGAAATGTTATATTAGCCAGTAGAAATGCAATTCCCAAAGATGAACATACGCACGCGCGCGCGGCGGCGCGCACACACACACACACACACACACACACACACACCTTCTTCCTTGCTGTGCTGTGTCAATTCCAAATGCCCCCTACCACTCCCGCCATGACTTCTTCCAGTCATAGTAGACCAACTTGTAGCAGAGTAATCCTCCTTCTAAGAAAAGCCTAAAAAACTAAAATCTGGATTAAAATATACAAATATATATTCTCTGTTTGAAAACATCAGAGAGGTTCCAAGGCAGCAAGGACTTTGGGACGAAATTGCGGGAGAGAAAGGAAGAAAAGAGAATTAGCAAAACATTTCATACTGCTTTTCCCTTAAGGCATCTGGTAATTTGTAACTGGTGGTAAATAAACTGAAAATCTGACCAGAGCTTTGTTCGTTTTATGAGGCTTGGAGAACAAAAAACTAAACATAATAGAATTCAGAGATCACTGTGTAGGTGGGACCTAATTAATAATCCCAGATTTCACCTGGGACTTCTAAAAAGTTACCCCTTAAGAGTAAAGACAATTCATAAATATATCAGGTCACCCAAAGACAAAATTCAGCTTCAAACTAGCTCAGCTGAAACTTAAGACTGGATTAAGGAGAATTGTCTTTACTGTAACTGCCTACCAAAAGCAAAATTTCTCTAGAATTATTTGTACCCTACATCTAGCATTCAATTACATATTCAGCAGACTACAGAAAATAAGAAGAAATGACTAATTAAAAATATTATAGAAAAGGCCTTTAGTAGTTCCAGATATTAGAGTTATCAAATACCCACCTTGTGTTTGCTTGTTTGTAACCTATTTCCCTCAGTCTGCCTAGGACCTTTGATGTGTTTGATGTGATATGAGCCAGTTGTGTATATCATTCAAGCTAATATATGAGGAGAAGTTTTATTCCACCTTTTTTTTTTGCCATTTGATAAAAGTAAACAGTGCTTCTAAGCTTCGTTTATTTGATAAATTTCAATAGCGCTTATTTCAGTAGTGCTTTGTGTTTTGTATAACCTGAAAGATACAGTGAGCATTTTAGGCTAAGTAAGAGAGAATGCTGGGCAATAGCTAGTAGCATGTAGGGCAATATTCGGGGAACAGAAAAGTTATTTTGTGGATCTTCTAATGACTTTATGCAAGCAGCTACCCAATCTGACATCATAGACAATAAACTGTTAAGCATAATTCAACAATAGCCTGTTTGATTTTGCTTTTGTCTGATCTGTATACGATAGCTGTTCTATATTCCGAGACCTTCTTCTGCATTTCATGCCATACTATTGTTTTAAAACACTAATGAGGTCTGACGTGTTTTCAGAGAAGCAACTGTAAGTCTATAAAACCTGTCACAGAGAATCTCAAATCCACCAGGGTATGATTGCTGGCATAAGGAATGAAGATTATTCTGTTGGCTGCGCTTAGATGAAGACAGACCTTATTCAGGAATCTTGGAATTTGAAAAGATGAATAGCACAGATAGCTTGGATTTTCTTTTTTTTTTTTTGAATTGGAGTCTCACTCTGCCATCTAGGCCACCACAGCCTCGATTTGCTGGGCTCAGGGGATTCTTCTGTCTCAGCCTTCCAAACAGCTGGAACCACAGGCATGCACCACCATGCCTGGCTAATTTTTTTGATTTTTTTTGTAAAGACCAGGTCTCACCAAGTTGCCCAGGCTGGTCTCGAACTTCTGGTCTCAGGCAACCCTCTCTCCTTGGCCTCCCAAAGTGCTGGAATTTCAGACTTGAGCCACCGTGCCCAGCCATTTCTAAAAAAAATTTAAAGAAAGGAATTATGATGTAAATAATATTTTCAGGTCCAGGAAAATAAAAGAAGTTTAAAAAATAAATTACAAATAAAATGAATATATAAGTATAAAAATAATGATATATATGACAAAATAAATTTTGCATTATAAATAAAATAATGTTGAAAGGTAGAAAAAATAAGAGAGAAAACAAGAAATTCAGTTGGAAGATTGAATAGTTTGGCCCAATAGAGCTATTGGCCTTTCAATACTGACATTATAAATCCCCATCTTTTATAAGATATAGTTAGACCTGAAACAAAATACACTAGACTTTAGCCAGCAAGCAATTTTTAAAAAATTGAATAATATACCTCTATCACTTTTTACTCTAGGCCTCACAAATTGTTCTACCACCAAACCACTCTGAATGTACTCAAACTCATTTGACCTGGGATTGAAGTTGATTTCTTTTAGACTCATTTTTTTGGGGGTATATATAAGTGTGATAAATGATCTTCAAAGGTCCTTTAATTTTGATAAATGTAACAATTAATCTTCCTCATTGCTTTCAGGGAGTATTATCTTTAGAAGAGATTCATGACTGTGTACTGCTTGAATTAAGCAGTTTTAATAAATATTTTATAAGCATTGACTTTTATTCATGTAATGCTCAGCATTTTAGAGAACTGACTCAAATTAATGTCCTAAACTAAGATTCAATGGACAATATTAACCAAGTATAATGGTTCCAATGTTAGCATAGAGGCCAGCACAATGTAGGTGTTCAAGTACTTTTACTGAGTCACCACTCCTGCCTCTATCCAACATTACTATGTAAATGTTGCAGTGCTGTATTGATTTTGTCTGAGAGAAAGAATTTAAAAAGATGAGAGAAGGCAATAAACCAGATAGCAAAGGGACAGTAAAAGAAAAACTAGAAAGAAAGTCAGGAAGAGAAGACATAAGATGAAAAAAGAAAAAAGAAGGGGAAAAAAGAAGGGCTAGAGATCCAGTTAATCATCAATGGCCAATAAAACGACCATTGCCTATGTAATGAAACCTCTGTTAAAACTCCTAATAAAAACCCCATACAAACAAAAAACTCCTAAACAATGAGTTCAGGGAGTTTCTATGTTGGTGAAAACATCAAAGTGTTGGGAATGTGAAAGGACATGGAAGTTCTGCAGATTCACACTGATAACTTATTCAATGGATATTGAATGCTATAAGTATAATCAAGATTGCACACTTAACTGTTAGCCATTCATTTATTTAACAAATAATCACTGAACACTTAATTCATAATAGGATTTATTCTAAGTGGTAGGGATATGGCAGTGAGCAAAACAGATGAAAATTCCTGCCATGTGTCCATTAGCAGATGAACAGATCAGTAGAATGTGATGTTTATATACAATAAAATATCATTCAGCCTTAAAAAGGAAGGAAATTTGAATACATGCTACAACATGGATGAACCTTGAGGCCAGTATGCTGAGTGAAATAAACCAGTCACAGATAGACAAATGCTGTATGATTACACTTGCATAACATATATGAAGACAGAAAGTTGAAATGTGGTTTCCAGGTGCTGGAGGGAGGGGAAACAGGGAATTTTTTTTGTTGTTGAATGGGTGTGGAGGTTAAGTTTTGCAAGATGAAAAGAGTTCTATAGATGTATGGTGGTGATGGTTGCACAACATGAAGTACTTAATGTCATTGAAATGTACACTTACAAATGGTTAAGATGGTACATTTTATGTTGTGCATATTTTATCACAATAAACAAAATTGCTGCATTTACTATATGGTAAATTTGAGCAACATCTTTCTAGGTCATAAACTATCTGTAAAGCTTAGAAAGATTTTGGTAATAATTTTCATTTTTTCCACTCTTCAGAGTTATATATAGACCAAAAGAATATTGGTTCTTACAAGATTCTGATGGAAATGTAGAAAAATTAATATTTATGAGTCAAAGTAATCCTTTGGTACTCCTTGGTAATAGGTGTTCTTTTAGGTTCCCTTAGTCTGTCCTACTGAAAAGGGTGCAAGGCAAGTCATAAGCAGCAGGCTTGGAAGCATTGACAGAAAAAAATATGTGGGGTAGTGTGATAGATTAAGAAATAAACATTCGGTCTTTGTCCCTGGCTTTTGAAACAGAGTTTCTAGAACCACTGGACTTTTCTGAGCAACAGGAGCGGCAGAAGCATCTTCAGTCATACTTGAGTTTATGCATGTAAGGTGATTCCTGGTGGGCCCTTAGATAGCTTCAGAATGGGGGTTGGCTGCCAGAGAAACCAATCATGTGATTAGAGGGTTGGAACTTTCAGCCACTCCTTCAACCTCAGGGGAAAAAAGAAGGGCTAGAGATCCAGTTGATCATCAATGGCCAATAAAACGATCATTGCCTATGTAATGAAACCTCTGTTAAAACTCCTAATAAAAACCCCATACAAACAAAAAACCCCTAAACAATAAGTTCAGGGAGTTTCTATGTTGGTGAAAACATCAAAGTGTTGGGAATGTGAAAGGACATGAAAGTTCTGCACCCCTCTTCCCACACCTTGCCCTATGGTCTTTTCCATCTGACTGTTTCTGAGTTTTATCCTTTACTAAATACCAATAACAGTAATTCATTTTCAACAGTAATTCAACAGTAATTCATTTTCCTGAGTTCTGAGTTATTTTAGCAAATTATTGAACCTGAGCGATGAGTTGTGGGAACCTTTACATTCACAGCTAGTTGGTGACAACCTGGAATTGCAATTGGTGTCTGAAGTGGAGTCAGTCTCATGGGACTGAGCCCTTAACCTATTGGGTCTGAGCTAACTCCAAAAAGTTAGTGTCAGAATAGAATTGAGTTGTAGGAACCCAGTTGGTACCTAGAGAGTTGCAAAATAAGTAGGTATGAGGGAAAAGAATCCCACAAGTTTGGTGTCAGAAGTGTGAGTGAAAACAGCTCAGATTGACTGAATATCAAAGCAGAGGAGGACTCAAAATGCCAAGATTTGCTATTAGCTGAATGGGCACTGTATCTTTTATCCTGTTGCAGAGGTTCCCCCAAAAACCAAAAATTGAGAGTAAAAAGATAACCTTCTGGGTCTTGATTTGCTCATGTTGGAAAATTCCTCTGTGAGAGCCTTTTATTTTTTTTTTAATTTTTTTATTTTTTTTTGAGTTGGAGTCTCACTCTGTCGCCCAGACTGGAGTGCAGTGGCCGCTCCCGGCCACCGCAGCCTCGACCTGCTGGGCTCCGGCGATCCTTCCGCCTCAGCCTTCCGAGTAGCCGGAATTACAGGCGCGCGCTACCACGCCCGGCTGATTTTTTGATTTATTGTAGAGATGAGGTCTCCCTGTCCAGGCGGGTCTCGAACCCGCAGGCTCAGGCAATCCACTCACCTCAGCCTCCCAAAGGCGCAGGATTACAGGCTGAGCCACCGAGCCCGGCTGAGAGCCTTTTAACTGCTTGAAGACATTCACCACATTGGTCCCAGCTGTTCTTTTCTTACTTACAAGCTGAATTTTTCTTTACTTTTAGCCCATTCTTATGTCTCCTTCTTTGAAGATTAGTGGTATTTCTGTAGACTACCTGCATCATCTGGGCATTAAAAGTGATGGACCTACCTACCTGGGAAGAATTTCTGAGATTAAGGCTTAGGAATCTGAATTTTTACCAAGTTTCTCAGGTGACTAGGGAATATGAATGCTTGAGAATTATCACGGAATTGGGTGTATGGCAAATTCTTATATTTTAATGTTGTATTGGCATCCATTTCAAATGCAAGTTGAATTTTCCCATAGCAGAAGTATGACTTAGTCATCCTAGACACAGTTTCCAATTTTATACAACACCCAAATGGTTCAAGTCAGTAGCCAGAGATAAGATCTAAGAAGCATCTCTCTCACATAGCTGTCTGCTTGCTTGGCTTTTTTTTTTTTTTTTTTTTTGAGTTGGAGTCTCACTCTGTTACCCAGGTTGAAGAGTAGTGGCATGCTCATTGCTGCCACAGCCTTGAACTGCTGGGCTCAGATAATTTTTCCACTACAGCCTTTCAAGGACTGAAGGTGTGTGCCACCACACCCGGTTAATTTTTTGATTTATTGCCATATTGTCCAGGCTTGTCTCAAACTCCTGGGCTCAGGGAATTCTCTGCCTTGGCCTCCTGGTGTTAGGAATACAGGCGTGAGCCACTGGACCCAGTCTCCAGCTACTTTAAATAAACCATTCAGGCATTCATCCAAGGATTTAAAGGCTACTCTATTCTCTTATATGTAATATGCTGCTAGTGGCTATGTTTACTTTCTCTCTCTCTTTGCTTGACTATTTCTGGCTCAAAATGACCAGAAGACAAAGGACTTTTCTCCTCACACATTATACCCTCTCTACCCAGGATCTGTGAGAAACAAAGCAAAACAGAACAAAACAAAACAAACAAACTTTGAACTTTTCCTATTGCAGTTGTGCATTGAATTTATACCTTTGATCTAAAGAACTAGGGGCTACCTGATGCTGGATTTCCCCGGGAATACCAGGGTAGAACACAAGGTCAGGCTTTTAACGCCGGAACAATGGTCAGGTAGGCATAAACTGGTCAGACAGGAGCCACAAGAGCATCTGCCATCATAAACAAGTTTCATGCAAGAAGAAGTGTTTGGTTAAGGGTCAGACAACCAGGCATATTAAGTCATCAACCAGGTTAAAGAAGTATCCTGTGAAAGGCCCACTGTAAACACTCATGCCCAGCTCCTTTTCATTTTCTGTTACAGCAGGACTTCTAGGCACTCTGGCACTGGAACCCCAACTTAGCTTGAGGAATCTCAGAATAAATGGTGATAAGGTTGGGATGACTGGCACAGATTATTCCCCTCTACAATGCTTATTATCTGAGAGTGGCTTACTCATTGCCTCTCACAAGCATCTCTGTCCCTTTGGAAAGAAACCACTGCTTGCTAGCAACCTGTAGCCTTGTGTAACTGTGTACTGTTGTTTTGGGGTGCTGCCTTAAAGGTGCTCAAAAACTTTCAGTCATGGTAGACAGTGGTAGACAGTGCTTGGAACTGTCAGACTCTCCTGCACCCATTGGAGGGCAGTTCTTAGTATAAGTCATGCATGTTTTCCTGTGTGACATCAGCAGTCTGTCTTGGGATTGACTCTCTAAACAACAGGCCGTTATTTGAAGGTGTGCTGTCCCTGGAACCAGGGGATACTTTTCTGGTGACCTATGGTCTTAGTTGTGATCAGGACCATATGGGATACAAGTTGTAATGTCCTGGGGTTGAGCCACCATGAGCCGGTCAAGATGGTGGAGCTCTACCTCCGTCTTGCCAGCTATTGAGATGCGGGCTACCAGGTTCCATGGCATCTGTGATTCCCTCCTAGCAAAGTCAGAGAGTGTGATACTACACTGTACTCACTGTGTAAGTGAGGTGGAAGATCAAATTGTCAAACCCTAACCCATGATGGCGATAACTTTGCCTGAGTGCTCATAATACCTCACAAGAATAAATGCTGCTGGGGCAGGCACCTCTTATGTTGTTGCATCCTTTGCTTTTACTACCCCCTCTTCCTGGACTCCAGGGTGGATCACTGGTCTAATCCTTGGCACAATGTGGCGAATACTCTGATAGGAAAATACAAAGGGCCTTGAATGCCTGTTCTCTGCCTCACCAAAGATATTAGAGTATGTCAAACAGCTCTTAGATAAATGCCAAACTCTCATAGAACTTACATGGGGTGTACTCAGTGTCGCCACCTAACAATATACAGAGCACTAGTGCTGCTGTCCCGGGGCTTGGGAGCCAACAGTAATAACAATAACAACAAACAAAGAGCATGATGGTGGATACTGACCCTGATCCCTTAGAGGTCATTTGGGACACTGTAGACAGGAAGACAGTGGCATATGACAGTGGTGAGCTCCTCAGGTATTCCCAGGAACTACAAATAGAGACTGCTCTCACAGCAGAAACTGCTTGAACCAACAGAAACCTGTCAAATAAACATCTAGAGAAAGAAGAAAAACAAATTCACACACACACACACACACACACACACACACACACACACACACACACTTCAGCCATCACCTAGAAATACAAGTCATACTAAAGGCTTTGCTTAAAAAAATGAGTAAATAATTATCTCGCCAAGGGACCATCCAGAGGGAGGCTACTAAATAAAAGCACAGGATCCTCTTCTTCTGTCTTCCTTTCCTCTTACAACTAGAGACAGAAACTAAGAGCCAGGGCTTCAGGTGGCTGAAAGACTTACAGAGAGACACAGAGAGAAAAAAAGGAATGACTCTTTAGGTGGCTACAAAGACAAGAAAAAGAAAGAGGAAATTTAAACTTTAAGTTTAAGTTAAGCAAACTCCAGGTCTAGGAAATCTAATGCTAACCCTAGATTACTTATTGATTTATGAATAAACCCAGAGATACAGGGGAAAAATAAAAGGTCATTAAATAAGTTGGGTATATATGATATTTTAATATAAATATACAGTATAATATGTAGAGTGGGTATACATACTATATAACCAAATCAAAACAAGGTACCATAATTTGGTTCAACTGAAAATTCAAAATTCATATACTACTTCATATACTAAATAATTAATATAACAAAAAGATTTAAAAGGTCCCTGATTGGCTTTTGTGTCTCTACAAAATAGGTTTTAAATGCAACAATCGACAAAAATCAATACTGGGACTCATATTATAATTATACTTGGGGATCTCACTAAATTTAAACACTCTCCTCCTATATTCTTAAGAAAATAAATAAATTTAAATGTAGGTTGCTCATGCCAGTACTTTGGGAGGCTGAGGTGGGAGGATTGCTCGAGCCCAGGAGTTCAAGACCAGCCTGGGCAACATAGTGAGACCTCATCTCTACAAAAAATAAAAAAAATTAGCCAGTCATGGTGGCACACACCTGCATTCCCAGTACTCAGGGTACTGAGGGGGTAGAATTGCTTAAGCCCAGGAGTTAGAGACTGGGTGTGATTGTGCCATTGCACTTTAGCCTAGGTGTGATTGTGCCATTGCACTTTAGCCTAGGTGACAGAGTATGACCCACTGAAAAGAAAAGAAACAAGAAGAAAAGAAAAGAAAAAGTGAGCCTGTCTCATTTGAACTCTATCCTTGCTTAAATTTCCCATAGTCATGTACCTATAACTGTAAAATATTCTATGTTGGACATCGTTTCTCTGACACAATAATATAATAAACAAAAATTAAAGTATTTGGCACTTGCAAATTGGCTTGATGAAATGGAATCCCATGTACTACCAGTTAAAATAATTAATACAGAGATTTGACATCATATTGAAGACATTCACTTCCAAGGAGATTCACTTGATACATGCACCAAGGAATTTAGATCCAAGATTGCTTAGGACTTTGGAGTTCTGGTGGCAACATATTCCTCGTTAGCAAATTTAACTTCTAAATTAAGATCAGCTGCCACTCCTGTGAGTGCCCTCAAAACCCCCCTCACCAAAAAGTCTTTGGCAACCTTTTATAGTGCATCCTGGAGCTTCTGAACCACTTATGATGGCCATCTTGCTCTAGGGCCTCTGATGTGAAGCATTTTCCCTCTTGCGCTTGTGCTATACAAGGGAGGATCTCCCCAAATCCTGGAATTTATTTATAAAAAATTGTGTATTTATTCTTACATGTTTAAACTTCAGTCACCTTTAAAGTATTCTCTGTTTGAGGCAATACGCCTACTAAGATGATTTTTCCATCGCTTAAAGCAGTTTTTGAGCTTGTCAATGTTGATGCCTTTTAGTGCTTCTGCCGGTTTTTGATTCACCTCTTCCTCATCAGCATAATGTTTCCCTTTAAGGATTTTTTTCATCCAGGAAAACAAAGAAACAAAAAAAGTCGCTCCGGACAAGATTGGGTGAATAAGGAAGATGGGGCAGAGAGTCATACTGTTTTTTATTAAAAACTGCTGAACACTCAGCACAGTGTGGGCAGGTTGTTCGTGTAAATCACCCATTATGAAATTGACACAGGCATTGAATGAATCTCCAAAAAAAAATTCACTGAAGCCAAACACAGCCTCTCACAACAATGCTAGCTGGTACACTGATAATGATGGGTTCCTAGAACACTTACCTAGTGGGGGAATCCTGTATTACAAGGGGACGGCCCTCCAAAAAAGTAATTCCATTTGGGGGGAAGGGTTTGTATGCTCTGGGTCATAGACACAGTGCCCCACAAACACGACAGATACACAGGCCTCCTTAAGACAGGGCAGAGACAAACCAGTACTCGCTGGTATTTGCCACCTGCAGGAAGGGATGGCTTCCTTTTTCCTCAGTCCTTTGGCAGATGACAGGATGTTAAAGGACTTTACCCCTCCCATAGACACTTTAACTACCTGAAAAGCCCCTTGGAATTCACTAAGTGAATAGTAAAGGGAGTTCCTAGACTATGAAAAAGGCATTGCTAACCATCATCTGTAATGATGGAGCTTATGAAGAGCTGTTTCTTCGCCAGGATGTCCTTGACAAAGGATAGAGCATTTGACCAAACTTTAGGGAGTCATCTTAGCATTGTTCTGGTCCACACGACTCCATCTTCACAGTTATTATAAACTATGACAACATTACCTAAAAGTTGTACCCATTAAAATAAAACAAAACTGGGAATTTCTCACACCACTGACACCCAAAGTATACTCCTTGTATACTGAGGCTGCCATGCAAGATCTTGCCAGGACACTTTTTAATCCTTTCAGAGTTATAGACATTACTAGTAGAAACCAAGGCATGCATTTCACTCTTAGAACACACATGCTGGGCTCTTGAAAAAGGCATTCAGCATTCAACGTACCTTTCATGTCCCTGATAGGTGTCAAATAGTTGATTTAACTAAGAGACATAATGGTGTCCTCAAACAACTCCTTTTCAAATTTCAGGTCAGCAAATAAACTCCTAAAGATCTCTCATTTGTCCCAGGTTTTAACATATTTATATGTATATTTACATATATATATGTGTGTATATATATATGTGTGTGTGTTTATATATAATATAATATATCTGCTTCTATAAAGGTTGGAGGCCTGTCAAGAATTGTACTGTCTTGGGACTCATTAGACAGATTGCCCCACAGACCTGGCAGCTGCTTATTTGACAGGGGACCCATTTGAACCTGAACAAAACAAAACCTTGACAGGTACAGATGCACCCTCTTCTGTTGAGTGTTGGTCGTAACGCCACTAGTTTGGGTGCTTTCATTGGATTACAGCCAGAGGCCCAAGCCCTCCAGTAGACCATTGTTTCGATCACACTTGACAAATGCTGAGGCCCACATCCATTCGAGTCGGTGCTCGTTTAAAAGGATTCCCCAGTCCCACACTCCAGATGACATTGCCCTGACCCCACATGTCCCTGCTGGAGACAACCTGACCTTATGCTGTAGGGCACTTCGCCCCTGACAGTAAACCTCCACTCCAGTGACATCTGTTGACTGCCTCTCCTAGGATACAAGTGGACATGGACATTTTTTGTTTTTCTTCTTGAACTCACTGTCTGTTCTGCCCAATGATCCTGACATACTTCTTGCTCTCTACTACTCCCACAATTCCATGCCTACAGGGAGTTCTGACACAGGTTACTAAAAGTGATGGAGATGATAACTCTTTCCGGCGGCACCAGCCTGAGATCAGTCAAATCCTTGAGCCTTGGGAAGACAACCACCCACTCCCTGATGTTCTTTTCTGCTACTGCCCTCTAGCTTTCTACCACAGTTTCTAGCTTTCGAACATGACCACTACAACCACATTTTTTTCCCTTACCATCAATAGGTCCTCATCACTTGGCTGTAACTGCCTTACATTTAATGTATGATGCTGAGACACCAAGGGGTGGATTGTAGTGAATTCTTATAATTCTTTGCCTCAGCATTCATTTTGATACAATTTTAGTGTTCCCAAACAAGAGGCAGAGCCTAGTCACCCTTGACTCAGTGTCCAGTTGTATACCACATCCAAATAGTTCCAGCTGGTGGTCAGAGGTAAGAACTTAGAGGCATCTCTTCCACTCAGGAGTTTGAATTTAAAAAATGAACCACTCATGCATTCGTCAGTGAATTTAAAATGTACCACATCCTTTCCCCTATTCCCTTAAACGTTCTGCTAGTTGCCTTTCTCTCTTTCTCTCTTTCTTTCTTTCTGCCTGCCCTTTCATTACTGCCTCCCATGGCCTGGGGACGAAGGACTGCCCTCCCAACCCGTTGCACCCTTCCTGCCCAGCATCTGTAAGTTTTTTAAAAAAAATCTTTAAACTTGTTTCTTATTGTGGTGATGTATTGAATTTGTGACTTCCATTTGAAGAACCAGGGCATTCCCCTGGCAGAGTTTTTCCCAGGATGCCAGGGAGAGCACAAGGTCAGTCTTCCAGTGCCAGAGTAATGGCCGGGTAGGCAAAAACTGGTCAGACAAGAGCCACAGGGCATTTTCCCATATATACAAGTTTCCCATATGAGGGGACCTCGGGTTGCAGACAACTAGGTAATAGGTTGTCTGCCGGGTGAAAGAATTATTTTGTGAAAGGCACACTGTAAACACCCAAGTTCAGCTCTCCTTAATTACTACTTAGGGCAGGGCTACTGGCTACTCTGACACTGAAACTTCAGCATAACCCAGGGCTTGCTAAACAAGGTGTTCTTGAATAAAAGAAGCCCTCTCTTTTCTGTCAAGTGAAATCTATCTAAGGCTCATGGACCTATATTTGACCTAAAGAATGGATGTTATTTTTCAGCAGATAACTGCACAAGGATCAATTCAACTACTGGAAATGACTACAGCAAATCAAGATATTGCCTGGCAAATTATAAATGACAACTCTTGCCTTTAAAAAAGGTGTATGTTGTTCACAGCAAATGATTTATGTTGTTTAAACTCCCTGTGATATTTCTTCCCATATAAGCAGGTAAACAAGGTTTGTTATTGCATTTTTACACCTTCAATATTTAATGTACATAGCTATAATGACTCCAATAATGTGGAACACCATGTTCCTGGGACACTTGCTGAAAAAAAATGACAAAACTAATTTACTTCAGGCTGATATAATCCTTCAACTTAATGGATGAATGATTTCAGAAAATGCTCCTGGTCTCCTAAATTTTGAACTATGTAATTTTTTCTTCTTCTAAATTTCTTTACCATTTAGTATCTATGCAACTCATTTGGCATTTAAACTGTTATTACTTTGCATTATTACATAATTTATTATGTCTTACATCTTATTCAGATTATAAATTTCTAGAAAGGAAGGAGATACCAGTATTACTTAGCTAGAATGAGCCACCTCAATAAGATTGTCCATTTTCTAAGCTAATGAGGCTTAGGCAGTGAAACTCTTTGAGGATTAGACAGTATCTGCATTTTATATCTGTATCCCTACTGTTTAGTATTATGCCTGAAATATAGGTAGCTGTTTGGGAAATGCTTTTTGAATTAATATAAAATTTGAACTTTGAAGGCTGGCCTTAGGGATGAAGACTTAGTGAGTACAGAGGACATAGCATCAGTCCATTAGTGTGTTTCTGAGACTACTGAGAAAGAGGGTGTTGCCCCATTCTACTAAATAAGCATATATCATTTGACAAGTAAACAAGCTCCATAAGGATGAGAAAGTCAACCCCAATAGCTTAAAATTTCTTTCTAAAAAATTCAATTACTCAGACCTCCCCTTCAATAACGAAGGAGTTTCTTGGCATCAAAAAAAGTGTAGACGAGAACAGACTCAAGAAGTTACAATATTGGGTTGAGGCAGGAGTAATTGAGCAACTGCAAATTCAATAAGGAGTTCTACGGTTTGATATCGGAGATTTCAGTTTGTGTATAAAACAAAATTTGCATGCAATGTCCATTTTAATTAATCTAAATTTATAGAATGTCTGTCTCTACTTGCTCAGAATCAATTATGATGTTTGTTGAGTGTTTTGAATATTTTGTCTCTACTGTAGTAGAAAAAGACGAAGGGCATTTGAGTAAGAGAAGAACACTAGTAAAACTGACTTGGAAGCCACCTCTTCTTTCTCTCAATGTAAATTCCAGTAAATTTCTTGATCAGAGAGAGCAAGAGATTTATTTTATTTACATTTAACAAAGGGTAATCTTAGAAGTTTTTTGGGGGAAACTAGTATTTAAAATCAATTAATTATTTATTTTAATTGATACATAAAGATTGTGTATCTTTATCCTGTACAGCATGAAGTTTTAAAATATGTATACACTGGAATGGCTAAAAAAAATATGCATTACCTCAAGTACTTCTTATATTTTTGTGGTGAAAACTCTTAAAATCTATTCTTTTAGCAGCTTCCTAGGATACAGCATATTGTTATTAACTGTAGTCACCACACAGTACAGTATATCTCTTGAGATTATTCCTCCTATCTAACTGAAATTTTGTTTCCTTTGATGAGTATCTCCGTATCTCCTCTTGAGCACCAGCCTCTGATAACCACCATTTTACTCTCTGCTTCTATGAATTCAACTTTTTCAGATTCCACATATGATGGGGAGATCATGCAGTATGTTTTTCTGTGTCTGGCTTATTTTACTTAACATAATAGCCCATAGGTTCATTTACATTGTGGGAAATGACAGACTTCTTTCTTTTTAAAGGCAGAATAGTGTTTCATTGTGTCTTATACCACATTATTAAAAATTCACTTTTTCCTTGATAGACACTAAGGTTGATTCCATATCTTGGCTATTGTGAATAATGCCACAATGGGGCATGAAGATGAACTTTAAAGTAATATCACTGTTTTCTTCCATATAAAATAAGCAGACAGTCCCCAGCTTACACTAGTTTGACTTCAGGATGTTGCAAAAGCTATACACATTAGCAGAAACTACACTCTGGGTACCCACACAACCATTCTGTTTTTCAGAATTAAGGTACAGTATTCAACAAATTACATGAGACATTCAGTATTTTATTATAAAATAAACTTTGTGTTAGATGATTTTGCCCATCTGTAAGCTTATGTAAATGTTCTGAGCACGTTTAAGGCGTGGTAGGCTAAGCTATGATGCTTGTAGGGTAGGTCTATTAAATGCATTTTGACTTAAATATTTCAACTTATGATGCATTTATTGCAATATAACCCTGTCATAGGTTGAGGAGGAGCATCTGCATTGCAGACATTTCCTCCTCTATCTTTATCCCTATTTTTCTTTCACACTTTTGCCTATTACTAACAGCTATTATTTGTAGAGCACTTGGTGGTAGGTACTGACTTAAGTGAATTGAAAGTATTATCTCTTTTAATACTTAGAAATACCCTCAGTGCCTGGAGATATGAAGACAACCATGCAGATAGCGAGACTAAGAGACATACAGAGAGGTAATGATTCAGCTGTAGTAGGAACATAGGTGTGCTAAATCCAGAATCCACCTGAACACTATGACATTTTGTCTAGGACTTATGTAAGGAGTGTGGGGGGAAAATAAAAGAGTGAAGAGTTTTCCTACATAACTTTAGCTGTGGTAAAGTTAGGAGGGTGGAGGTAATAAGAGAATGATGTGGAAATGGATCTCTATTGGATACTGTAGGAAAGGAGGATTCTTTCTTAATTATCTCAATATTCTTCCATCACAACTACTTATTACCTATCCAAAGACACTATACAACATGATTGGACACTTTTTGAATACAAGTTTATGTTGGATATTTTTGGTTACTCCTTAGCATCTAGCAGAGGAGAATGCTGGATTCATATAACAGGGACTCTTCCATTACTGAGTACTTATCCCAGGAAAAGGGTCATAGTCCTATTCATATTGCTAGGAAAGTGTTTCTTTTGGTGCTCTTAGAACAAAAGGCAGGGTTAAGAAACAGAATCAACTTCAGTCTTAGCAGATTCTTCTACCTAAGATCCATAACTAAGATGTAAGAAAAAAGTGGAACATTATTACCAGCCTTGAACACAGGAAAGTGAAAAGGATCCTAGTTCACACATCAGAGAAAGCTCCATCCTTTGGCCACAAGGTCCAGATGGCGAAACAGATTCTGTGGGTCAGGTTGTGTGCCTTTTCTGTGATAGGATTGAAACTGAATAAGGAAGAAGAAAACAGTCCCAAATGGCCCAAATTTTATATTCTGACTAAGCTACAAATCTTGGTCAGAAGTGAATTTGATTAAGGCACTTGTGAGTTTGCCCAAGCAAAAACATGTGCAAGGCTCAAAAATTGGGCATCTGGAAGGGCATGTCAAATCAGCCTTTTCTCTAACCAGCTTTCCAAGGAATTAACCAATCTCAGGGAAATATGATCCCAAAAGAGAAAAACAAAGAGTTAACAACGTTACTCAGTGAAATAACTCAACAAACACAGCCAGAACAAAAGTCAAAATGCTGAGAATCTCCACAACTGTTATAAATAAATAAAACAGTCATTGGTCCCATGGGGAATAAAAGCCCGAGTGTTGTCAGGTTTCTGGATACCTCAGGAAAAGTCAGAAATCCAGATTTTGTAGGTTAATTGTTGGCAACTAGTTAAATATTTTAAAAAGCACCATGGACATCAAACAAATAAAGCTCTAATTGGCTGGAGACTTACTATTTTGTAACCTACATAAAGAAATAATCTTTTTTTTTTTTTTAGTGTTTTACTCTTATTTATTTATTTATTAAATTTATTTATTTATTATAAAGATGTGGGGTACCATTCAGGGTTAGGTATATAAACATTGATCATGCAGGTACCCTTGTTGATGAGGTATGCCCTTCCCTCCCCTAGCAATTTCCCTCAGCTGCCAATCCCAACCGCCCCTTCCCCTGACAGTTTTTTGCCACTGCCAATCTCTTTCTTATAGCATTATAATTGTTCAAGGTCACCTTATGAGTGAGAACATATGGAACTCAGTTATTTGTTTCTGTGATAAATCACTGAGTATGATCGAGTCCAAATCCATCCAATTTGCTGCAAAGTCCATATATTTGTCCTTCTTTATGGCTGCATAATATTCCATTGTGTATATGTACCACATTTTTTTATCCGGTCCAGCTTCGATGGGCAACACGGTTGGTTCCATGTTTTTGCTATTGTGAATAGAGCTGCAACAAACATATGTGTGCAGGTATCTTTTTTGTAGAATAATTTGAATTCCTCTAGGTATAGTCTCAATAGGGAAATTGCTGGGTTATATGGAAGGTCAATTTCTAGTTCTTTCAGAAATCGCCACACTGTTTTCCAAAGAGGTTGTACTAGTCTGCATTCCCACCAGCAGTGTAGAAGTGTTCCTTTTTCTCCACATCCTCACCAGCATCTGTTGTTGTTTGTTTTATTAATGATGGTCATTCTTACAGGGGTTAGGTGGTGTCTCAATGTGGTTTTGATTTGCATTTCTCTGATGATGAGTGAGGCTGAGCGCTTTTCTTGTGTCTGTTGGTTGCCTGTATATCTTCTTTTGAGAAGTGTCTATTCATGTCTTTTGCCCACTTTTTAAAGGGGCTCTTTGTGTTTTTCCTTTTGGTGTGTTTGAGTTCCTTGCAGATCCTAGATGTTAAGACTTTGTCAGATATACAGTTGGCAAATATTTTTTCCCATTCTGTGGGCTGTCTCCCTGCTCTCTTAATGGATTCTTTGGCTTTGCAGAAGCTTGTCAGTTTAATGAGGTCCCACTTGTCTAATCTTATCTCTTATGGCCTGGGCAATCTTACGGTTTTGATCAGGAATTGACTGCCAGTTCCAACTTCCATAAGAGTGTCTCCTGCATTTTCTGAGGTTCTTCTAGTTTAAGGTTTTACGTTTAGGTCTTTGATCCACTTAGAGTTAATTTTTGTGTATGGTGATAGGTAGAGGTCAGCCAGTTTTCCCAGCACCATTTACAGAATAGGTTCTCCTCTCCCCAGTGGTTGCTGTTGAAGCCTTTGTCAAAGATGAGTGGGTTGAGAAATTGAGGTTTTGCTTCCGGCATCCATCCTGTTACATTGGTCTAAGTGCCTGCTCTTGTACCAATACCAGGCTATTTTGATTACTGTAGCCTTATAGTAAAGTTTGAAGTCTGGAAGTGTGATACCTCCTGCTTTGTTTCTTTGCTAAGGATTGTTTTGATTATTTGTGGTTGTTTATATTTCCATATAAATTTCTGTATTGTCATTTCCAGGTCTGAGAAGAATGATGTTGGTAACTTAATGGGTATTGTGTTGAATCTGTAGACTGCCTTGGGTAGGATGGACATCTTAACAATGTTGATTCTTCCTATCTATAAGCATGGGATATTTTTCCATTTGTTTGTGTCTTCTTGGATTTCTTTGAGCAGTGTTTTGTAATTCTCATTGTAAGGTCTTTCACTTCTCTGGTTAGGAAGATGCCGAGGTATTTCATTTTTGGGGTGGCTATTGTGAATGGGGTTGTGCTTTTTATTTGGGTCTCTGCCTGCTTGTTGTTGGTGTATAGGAATGAAACTGTCTTTTGCACATTCATTTTGTACCCTGAGACTTTGCCAAAGTCCTTAATCAGTGCAAGCAGGTTTTTGACAGATTCTCTTGGATTTTCAAGGTATAGGATCATATCATCAGCAAAGAGGGATAACTTGACTTCCTCTTTTCCTATTTGGATACCCCTGATGTCCTTCTCTTGTCTAATTGCTCAAGCTAAGACTTCCAACACAATATTGAACAAGAGGGGTGAGAGTGGGCAGCCTTGTCTAGTTCCAGTTTTCAGGGGAAATGTTTCTAGTTTCTGTTCACTTAGCAATATGTTAGCTGTGGGTTTGTCGTAGATGGTGCTTACTATTTTGAGATATGTTCCTTCTATACCTAGGTGTCTGAGGGTTTTTTACCAAGAAGGATGCTGGATTTTATCAAAAACTTTTCTGCATCTCATGAGATAATCATGTGGTTCTTGTTTTTACATCTGTTGATGTATTTAATGACATTTATGGTCTTGCGAATGTTGAACCAGTCCTGCATCCTGGGGATGAAGCTTAGTTGGTCATGGTGGATGATTTTTTAGATGTGTTTTTGGATCTGATTTGCTAGAATCTTGCTGAGGATTTTTACATCTATGTTCATAAGGGATATTGGCCTGTAGTTCTCTTTCTTTGTTGAATCTTTGCCCTGTTTGGGTATCAGTGTGATGTGAGCTTTGTAAAATGATTTGGGAAGAATTCCATCTTTCTCAATTGCCTGGAATACTTTCAGTAGAATTGGTATCAGCTCCTCCTTATATATTTTGTAGACTTCTGCTGGAAAGTCATCTGGTCCAGGGCTTTACAGAGTCAATTTCTTGGGTTGTTATTGGTCTATTTAGTGTCTCAATGTCTTCTTGTTTTAACCTGGGGAGGTGTGATGTCAGAAAGTCCTCCATTTCATCTAGATTATCAAGTTTGTTTCCATATAGGTGTACATAGTAATCTCTGATAATCCTTTGTATTTCATTGGGGTTGGTTGTGATTTGATCTTTTGTATTTCTAATTGTGTTTGTTTGGGTTTTTTCTCTCTTTTTCTTGGTCATTCTGGCTAGAGGTCTATCAATCTTGTTAATTCTCTCAAAGAACCAGCTTTTTGTTTTGTTGATGTTTTCTATAATATTTTTGTCTCCTGTGTCTCGTATTTGGGCTCTTATTTTTGTGATTTGGATTCTTCTGCTAAAGTTGGGGTTTTGGTGGTCTTCTCTTTACAGCTCCCTTAGGTGATTTGTTAGGCTCTCCACTTGTGATCTTTCCATTTTATTGATGTGTGCTCGTAGAGATATAAATTCCCCTCTGAGAACTGATTTCATGGCATCCCAGAGGTTTTGGTAAGATGTTTCTTCATTTTCATTTGTTTCCAGGAATCTTTCCATTTCTTCTCTGGTTTCAGTGTTGACCCATTCATTGTTCAGCATCATGCTGTTTAGTGTCCATGTCTTTGTGGGCTTTGGGGACGTGTTGTTGGTTTTTTATTTTTTATTTTTATTCCACTGTGGTCTGAGAATGTGCATGGCAAGATTTCAACCTTATGGAACTTGTTTATGCTTGATTTATGGCCAAGCATGTGATCAATCTTGGAGTATGTTGCATGTGGTAATGAGTAGAAGGTATATTCTGTGGTTGTTGGGTGGAATAATCTGTAAGTATCTATTAAGTCCCTTTGGTCAAGTGTCAAGCTATGTTCTGGATCTCCTTGTTGATTCTTTGCTTCGATGATCTATCTATGGCTGTCAGTGGGGTATTCAAGTCCTTTGCTATAATAGTGTTAGAGTCAATATCTTTTTTTAGTTTATTTAGTAGTTGCTTTATAAATGCTGGTGCTCCTGTGTTGGGTGCATATATGTTTAGGATGGATATTTCTTGTTGGTGGATTGAACATTTTATCATTATGTTGTGTCCTTTTGCATCTTTTAAAATTTTTGATAGCTTAATGGTTGTTTTGCCTGATATTAAGATTGCAACTCCTGCCTTCTTTTGTGATCCATTTGCCTGGAAACTTGTTTTCCATCCTTTAACTTTGAGTCTCTGTACATCTTTTGTAGTGAGATGAGTCTCCTGGATGCAGCAAATAATGGGATCATGGTTTTTTATCCAGTCTGCCATTCTGTGTGTTTTCAGTGGCGCATTTAATCCATTTACATTCAGGCCTGATTATTGGAATGTAATTACTTATCCCTGTCATGAGTTTCTTATAAAGTTTTTTCTTTGTTTTTTTCTTTGTTGTTGTTGTTTTTTGGCTTTGGGATTAGTGTATGTGTGTGTTTTCAAGTTTCTTGTGCTGTATTCTCTGTTGATTCTGTGTTCTGCTGTTCTCTTGGGAAGTGTGTAGTGATTCTTTTTTTTCTTTCTTCTGTGCTTAATACCTTTTTAAGTGTTTCCTGTAGAGTTGGTCTCGAAGCTACATAATCTCTTAGGAATTGGATGTCTGGGAAGGATTTTAATTCTCCATCACTGATGAAGCTGAGCTTGGCTGGATAGGAAATTCTTGGTTTAAGTTGCTTACCTTTGAGGACTTTGAATATAGGGCTCCAATCCCTTCTTGCTTGTAGTGTTTCTGCTGATAGGTCTGCTGCTATTCTGATTGGTTTTCCCCACTAGGTAGTCTGACCTTTCTCTCTTGCTGCCTTTAGGAGTTTTTCTTTTGTACCTACTTTGTGTAGGTGAATTACTATGTGTCTAGGGGTTGATCTTCTCATTTGATGTCTTGTGGGGTTTCTCTGTATCTCTTGTGCTTGGCTGATCACATCTCTGGGGAGATGGGGAAAGTTTTCTTGGATTATCTCCTAGAATACTTGTTCCAAGTTGTTCTCATTTTCCCTTTCTTCTTATGGGATACCAATCAGGCATAAGTTCGGCCTCTTGATATAATCACAATCTCTTGTAGTGTTTCAGAGTCTTTTTTCTATGTTTTTTTACAGATCGGGTTTATTCCATGCTCTGGTCTTCAAGTTCTGAGAGTCTTTCTTCAGCTAGATTAATTCTGCTTTCCATGCTTGTCATCTTGTTATTTATTTCCTGGATTATTATTTTTATTGCCAGAATCTCTGTTACAATTTCTTTCAGCATTGCATATTATCTTTCTTGAGTCTTATTCACTCTTTCCAACCATTCCCTGATCCCTGTCATATTCTGGGACCAGTCCTTGGTGACTTCCATTGTTTGAACACCAAGGTCTGATTTCTCAGAAGTTTTGTCTCTGGTGGACTTGGAATTACCTGAGGTCTTCCTTTGACTTTTCCTCATTTGTGACAGATATCTTGTTGTTGTTGTTTTTCTCTTTAGTTCTGTTATTCAGTGTCAGTGGGAGAGGCTTTCCCTTCTGATGTTTGCTCAGTCCTCTATTCTTCCCTGATCCAGGCTCTGGATTTGTTCTATTTTGAGATAGGATGGTGGATGGGAAGCTTTACTGTCTCTTGTAGTTTTTTGAAATCTGAGTAAAGTGGAGGATGGGGTGCTAGGAGTCAGATGCTACTTGCAATTTAAAATGTTCACTTATTGTGGTATGTTTTCTCTGAGATCCACTCCCCATCACCACTCTATATGATGATGCAAAGCAGAAACCAACCCACACCACAAAGCAATCTGCAATAATAACAAAGTGAGACAAAACAAACCACCATAACTGAAAAACCCCAAGAAAACTAAACACACACATGCCTAATATGAAGTAAATAGAGAAGAAAGACAAGAAGACCAAATGGGGGAGAATAAGGAAACAGAAAAAAACGTTGGGGGGATTCAGGTGGAACCCTTATGCTTCACACATATATTGATACATCTCTTAAATTGTAAAAAAATGAATATTAAAAAAAGAAACACCAGAACAAAAGAGCAAAAACCAACAGCAAAATCAAAAGATGAATACTCAATCATTCACATACACACATAGAGAATGACAAATAAAAGCAGAAAGAAATGGAGAAAGAAAAGAAAGAAAAAAAAAATTGGGAGGTGATGCAGTTCAAAGCCTCACATACACATTCATGCACAAAGAAAAAATATTTTAAAAATAGATGAACTGCCAGGCATGGTGGCTCAGCCTGTAATCCCACGCCTTTGGGAGGCTGAGGTGAGTGGATTGCCTGAGCCCACGGGTTCGAGACCCGCCTGGGCAGGCGAGACCTCATCTCTACAATAAATCAAAAAAAATTATCCAGGTGTGGTAGCATGCGCCTGTAGTTCGAGCTACTTGGAAGGCTGAGGCGGAAGGATCACGGAGACCAGCAGGGCGAGGCTGTGGTGACCGGAAGCGGCCACTGTACTACAGTCTGGGCGACAGTGAGACTCCAACTCAAAAAAATAAATAAATAATAAATAAATAAATAAATAAATAAAAAAAAATAGATGAACTAACAAACAGAACATTTTTAAAATTAAAAAATAATTGATAATTTGAAAAACAAAAACAGAGACAAGAAAACCTGTCCTCTTGTGGCAGACTCTGTAGTTGTTCCTCTAATCAGATCTCTCTTGCAGAGCCACCTCTTTCACTCTCTCCTCAGGGAACAAAGCAGGGAAGGAGGAGGGGCAGTGAGGTGGGTGGGGCTGCAGTCCTCCCCTCCCACACTCTTATGGCCAGGGAGATCTCTGGTGGAGATGTATAGAATAGTCTCTTCCCCAGGTATGAACTCTCAAATGGTTGCCCCAGCCAGGCCTATCCTGGAATGGGTTTCTCCTATTGTGACTGATGTCCAATGCTCCACCTGGGTTTGTTCCTCTCAGTCGTGGCCCAGCTATGTGGGTCTGACATTCAGAGGATTGCTGGGAACTCACCACTGATCTCTTTGGAGTTCTTCCTCTACCTTTTCTGGCCACACCCTTTGTCCCATGGTTGGATCAGGATAGGGGGTGGGGCGCCTGGAACTCAGCACTCTCAGGTCCCTCCGATGTTTGTGCTCTCAGGATATTTCCTCTGGACCACAATCCAGCCCTGAGTTAGTTGATCTGCCATTCACAGAGATCGGCTCTCTGGGTTGTGTTGGCAGCCCCATGAAATCTATGTTAAAAATTAAGAAAAAAATTTCAGAGAGATCAGCTGTATTAATTTGCTGAGGATACATCCAAAAATACCATAGACTGGCATTGACTTTAACAATATAAAGGTATTTCATCACAATCTATCTGAAAGAGAATTCTGAGAAGAAGTTGTGGTTAGGGGTGATTTAATTCTGAACTCTCTCTTCTTGGTTGGAAATGTCTAAATTTTCTGTTTGTCTTCACATGGTCTTCCTTCTATGCCTGTCTTTGTCCTAATCTCCTCTTTCTAGAGGAACACCAATGATATTGGATTAGGGTCCTCCCCATATAACCTTATTATATCTTCATCATCTGTTTAAGGGCCCTGTCTTCAGAAACAGTCACATTCTGAGGTAGTGGTGATTGGAACTTCAACATATGATTTTGAAGGGTGGAGGAAGAAATACTTCAGCTTATAACATCAAACTTAACCTCAAATAGTTTTTGTCATAGGCGAGATGACTATATATCCTGGTCTGCTCAGCAAAGTCCATCTTTACGCCTGATGTACCGGCATAAAAATTAATAGAACTTCTCCTCACTTTCAAAAGTGTGTTTGGATGACAAATGTATGGTCACTTTATTTACAAGAAATTCATGATTATTTTATAAAAGACCTATTTGTCATTATTCAGCAGATATGACCAGATAATATTCTACTACTTAAAAATTTTAATAATTGCCAAAGACAGTAAAAGTTCATGCAGCAATAAATCATGAACTTTATTCAATAAATATTTATTGGATGTCAACCATGTCTAACTGCTGTGCAAGATGCTGTGAATGAAGAAATAAACAAAATAATTTACTCTTTTACCCTCATGGAGTTTCTAAAGTAGCTCAAAAAGATTTGAAATACACAATCAAAGAACTTTAAGAGAATGTGTGAAAAGATGACATCCAAGGAGACAAGTTAATATAAAACAATATTATTAGTCTGAAATAGAATATATACTATATAATATTCTGCATTAATTATATATTATATATAATTCTGAAAATAGAATACATAAACCAGAAACAATTATTAAGGGTATAATGGGGGTAAGAAGAAAATACAACTTAAAAATAAAATAAGAACAGAAATTGAGGGGACTCATTCTGACACAAAAAAGTAACAAACAGAAACAAATTATCATGTAAAATATTAAGGATGAAGAAAGAAAGATCTAAGCTTCTGCATTTAAAATTTTTTTTCTGCATTTATATTTTAGACAACATTTTGTGTGTATGAGTGCAGGTTCACTTTTCTGGTGAAAGGTGTAGGATCATTTTTTTCAATAAGTTATCTGACTCTAAATTGTTTAAAACCATCATTGTAGTAAAGTTTGCTACAATACTGGGAGTTTCTTTTTAAAGGAAAATTCTTGAATTAGGGTTTGTTAAGGGATTATGTATGACCCTAAGAAAAAAACTATCTCTCAAATGTCAGGATAGTTTTCCAAGTTTTTACATTCTTCATGGTCATAATTTCTTTTACTATTGAGTCTTCATGATGGGGGATTTTAAGAAATTTAGTCCCATTTACCATAGTTTGAGAGATCTTCAAAAAGTTCATAGAAAATATGTGTTATTAAAAAGCTATACACAGATTTCAATATTTTGCACTCAAATAAACATGTATTAACTTGTTTAAAATGTCTGAACAGGAACTAGTTTGAGGCACTAAGAAGAATAAGACATCATTTTGAACAGAGCCCTTATTAGCAATATTAAATCTTCTAAAATTCAAGCATTAACAAACACTAAATTTGTGATAAAGCTTGGATGGAAAAATGGTACTTCTGAAACTTTGCTGATACCTCTGAAAAACTTATGGAGACAATGCTCCAAAGAAATCAGCAGTTTCAAAGTATAACTCATTTTAAGAAGAGGCAAGGTGATATTGAAGATGAAGCCTGTAGTGGTATGCTATTCACATCAACTTTGAGGGGGAAAAAATCTTATTTTTACTCTAATTGAAGAGGACTGATGATTGATAGCAGAAATATGGAGGGGGGCAAACTCAGAATTAATTTATTAAAAATTGTATATTTATTCTTATATGTTTAGACTTTAGTCATCTACAAAGTACTCTCTGTTTGATGCAATGCATCTATCCAGATGCTTTTTCCACTGCTCAAAACAATTTTTGAATTCGTCAATTTTGATGCCTTTAGTGCTTCTGCCATTTTTTGTCTTACTTCTTTCACATTGGCAAAACATTTCTCGTTAGGGACTTTTAAAATCCAGGTAACTAACAACAGCAACAAAAAGATTGCTCAGGATGAGATAAGGAGGGTGGGTCACAAGGATCATGTTGTTTTTGGACAAAAACTGCTGAACACTCAGCCTGGTGTGGGCAGGTGCGCTTATAAATCATCCACCATGAAATGGCCAGATGCATTGAAAGGAGCACCAAAAAAAAAAAAAAAAAAAAAAAAAAAAAAAAATATATATATATATATATATATATATTCACTGATGCCAAACACAGCCTTTCACAACAATACTAACTGGTACAGTAATGCTTATGGGTTTCTAGAACACTTACCTAGCAGGAGAAGTCTGTGCTTCAAGAGACCTGCCCTCCAAAAGATAGGAACAGGTTTTTGGGGTCTCCCCTTGTAATAACCAACTTCACAGACATCTTAATTGGTTCAGTTTAGACAGTTCTGACTGAAAAAATGAAAAGCTGAGCAAATTTTTTTCCAAATCAGTTGCAGACAAGAACGGTGCTTTCAATGGAAATTTTAAACAAGTGGGATTAAGATTTTGAAGCACTTTGTCCAAGATTGTAACAGGGGTTGAAACATGTCTTTACCAGTACAATCCTAAAGACAAAGCACAATCAAAGCAATAGCTACTAAGAGCTAGAAGTGACCCAGTCAAAGCAAAACAGACTGGTCCAGAGTAAAGTTCATGGCAAAGTTTTTGGTTTTTGATGCTCCAAGCATTTTGCTTGTTGACTTTCTAGAGGGCCATAGAACAATAACATCTGTTTATCATGAGAGTGTTTTGAGAAAGTTAGCGAAAGCTCTAGCAGAAAAATGCCTGGGAAGGCTTTATCTGAAAGTTTTTCTCCACCATGACAATACTTTATATTCCTCTCATCAAACACAGGCAACTTTGTGAGAGTTTTGATGAGAAAGAATTAGGCATGCACCTTACAGTCTTGATTTGGCTTTTCCTGACTTCTTTTTGCCTAATCTTAAAAAAATCTGTAAAGGGCACTTATTTTCTTCAGTTAATAATGTAACGAAGACTGCATTGACATGGTTAAGTTCCCAGGACCTTCAATTATTTAGGAATAGACTAAATGGCTTGTATGCTTGCTTATAAAAATATACCGAATTTGGTGGCGCTTATGTTGAGAAGTAAAATTTATATTTTTTATTTTTATGTTCTGATTACACTTTTATATGAACTTTTAAAAGCCCCTTTGCATTTATAAAGGCAGAGGAGCACACGCCCAGAAAACTTCGCTTCTCCCCTTTATCTCTAACCCTGTTTAGGGGCTTCTCTACCATATCTGGCCATCTCTACACCACTCTGTGCAGCTGCAGGTCAGCTTTATATGAAATAGCTCTAAGCAACCCCCAAGTCCTAGCTCCTACTAAGCTATACTAGGTAATGGCCCAAACTGAATCTTCCAATAAATGTTAACTAACAAAAGGTTGCTTTAAACTGGATATCGGTAGTCATCATGTCTATGGGTTATCATTTCCCAACCTCACAAGTTTTATGGGCACATGAGCATTTTCTACTGTTTAACATCATTTCTCTCTCAAATCCTATCCCCAGTCTAAAAGCTCTCAATTCTATCTCCTCCATTTTAAAAGTCTTAAGATCTTTGTACAGCTGTCACCCAACATACAGACAAGATGATACTTCCTATTATTTAGTAGAGCAATTCAGTCCATCTATATTCCTATTCTCCTTCCAGAAGAGGCTTTGGTTTCTCATATTATTTTTATTCTAAGCAAAACAACAACAACAACAACAAATAACCTTTAATCCTGTAATGCAAAAAAATCGTCATTTTAAAACCACCAATTTTCTTTACTCTGCAGAAATTCTCGTTAATAAAAAGAAAAAAAACGTGAGCTGAGAAAGCAAATAATAGTGGAAGAATAAGAAAGCATAAGACTGAGAAAAGAGTGAAGTATGGTTGATTATTTTCTAAAACTGTTAGATCAAAATCTGGGTTCAATTAAACTTCTTCCCCCACCCCACTAAAATGAGCCCTTGAATTACACGAAATAAGTAGGTATCAAAGGATGCAAGGAAAAGCCAAAATTTTAAAATGCTTTATCCATTATAAAAGGGATCAAAGTTGTTTAGTTTGTTTGTGGGATACAATCAATGATTAACTTAAGAAAAGTTTTGGTAGGTGATTTCAAAAATATGTTTTCACAAATACCAATATCAAAGTTCTAATGTTACAAAATAAAGTGAAAAGTCAATATAACAAATGTGATGATTGATAATAGGCCCCCCAAAATGTACCTTGAAGACAAAGCAAATACAGAATGACAGATAATAGGACAATAGGACTGGCATAGCAATTATATATGTGAATGATGATGTCCAAATCATTTACCAAAACAGTATTTAAATGAAGAATAAAAAAAAATAATAGTATTAATATGCTATAACACTAAAGCATAAAAACTAAAAATAAAAGAAAAAATAAGAAAAACAAGAAAAAACAAAATGTAAATTTCATGTAGAGTTTAAAGCACATATAACAATAATAGCTAACATTTGTATAATGCTGGTTTTATGCACATATTTTAAGTGCATCTCTTAAATATTTAATTCTCACATAAACTCTATGAAGCAAATACATTATATCCATTTTTCAAATGATGAGACTGAAGCACAGAAAAGCTAAGTAATTTGACCATGATCACACATAAATGGTGAGCCCAGTGCTGAAACCAAGTAGTTCACCTCCACAGATTCTGGTGATTTTAGCTCATTACTATTTGTGCCAAGCTCCAAATAAAACAAGAGCATACAGAAAATGGATAATTGAGACTTGAAATTGATTGATATTTACCAGAATGTATAAACTATAACAAGGATTATTCACCTTTTTAAATGTACATTATACTTACCAAAATTTCCTATATAACAGAAAACAAAGGAAACCTACATAAATTCAAAAACTGAAAAGCTTGAAGAATACGTTTATGGATCACTATTCAGTAAAAAGTAATAAACAAACAAACTGGTGAATTTGGGTAAAGAAGGCTAAATTTCTAATATTAAAAATATTCTCTGAAGGAACTGGGCCAAGAAATCAAGAAAGACTAAAATAGGACTAAATCAAAACACAGTAAGAGAATATTTTGGAAATGATGAAATTTTAACCTCTGTATAAATTGAAACTCTATGGAAAGAGGCCAAAATAGATGTGCTTAAAATATTTTTGATTAAATGTATAGAAAATAAATTGAGCAAACATTCAACTTAAAATTTTAAAATATAGTTTTCAAATATCTGAGAATAAATTAAGATGAAAACTGTTATAAAAACAAAATAAAGTTGCACATTAAATAAAATTTTATAAGGAAGAATTATGCCTTAGGTTATTTTTCTAATGTATATGATCTGAACAGATTAGATAGGTTTAGATAATTGATGAGCATTTGTTTTCTAAAAACACTTGTGTAAGTTGTCTCTCAGTTTTTCAAAATTTCTTATTAAATAACTTTGACATTTAAAGAAAACTAGATAGAAACCCCCCAAATTTCTATTCTAATCCTTAAATGTATTTCTTTTTCTACTTTACAATTATTTTCCAAATATTTTAAGCTTATCATTTGCCATTTGAGAAAAAAAAGCTCTGTCAAAATCTAACAAGTTTCTTTTGATGTATCAAGAAATAAAACTATTTACTTAGCCATAAAAGGCAAGAATTTTGAATACTAAAAAGTAAGATTATAGATTAAAATAACATTAGTGGTATATAATTAATAGAGTAAGGAACAGATTATTTAATTATACAGACTTAAAATATAAAGGCTGTGAGAATGAAGAGTGATCTGAAATGATCTTAGAGCAAAATAAAAACAGAATTCATAGAGTAAAACATCTAGAATGTAAACTCCCTGAGATCAAGGATACTACATTAATCTGCACTTCTTTCCTAGCACCAGCATATTGTTTGGCACATGGTAGATCTTAAGGAGCTTATTGATAGAATGGATAAGAGAAAAGGTAAATTAGGTGCCCAGATAGAAATGGAGCTGAGGGGAAAAAAAAGTAAGATTGTGAGTGATTTGATTTCTATGTCTGCTAAGAATCTAGAAGAAACAATGGCATTCTAATCATAATGAACACATCTAATGTACATACTTAAAAAAATTATTTTATTATTTTATTTTTTGCATATTTTTTATTATAAAATTGTGGGGTATACTTAAGGGTTAGGTATACAAATATGCAATGTTCAGGCACCCTTATTGATAAGGGGTGTCCCCCATCCCCAGACAGATATTGACTACCATTAATCCCACTACCCTTCCCCTCCCTGTCCCACCCCATGGTTTCCTGCCACTGTCAATCCTTTTCTTAAAGTATTACAATAGATGTTCAAGGTCCACTTATGAGTGAGAACATGTGATACTCAGATCTTTGTTTCTGTGAGAGATCACTCAGTATTATAGACTCTAGTTCCATCCAGGTTCCTGTGAAATTCATGATTTTGTTCTTTTTTATGGCTGTGTTGTATTCTGTCGTGTATATATACCACATTTTCCTAATCCAGTCCTCTTTTGATGGACGGCATGATTGGTTCCAGGTTCTTGCTATTGTGAACAATGCTGCGATAAACATTCATGTGCAGTTATCTTTTTTATAGAGTGATTTGAGTCCTTCAGGGTATATTCCCAGTAGGGGGATTGTGGGGTCAAATGGGAGGTCGATTTTTAGAGCTTTTAGGAGTTGCCACACTGCTTTCCCCAGAAGTTGCACTAGTTTACACTCCCACCAACAGTGCAGAAGTGTTCCCTTTTCACCACATCCTCTCCAGCATCTATTATTATTTGAGTTATTGATAATGGTCATTCTAACTGGAGTTAGGTGGTATCTCAGTGTAGTTTTAATTTGAATCTCCTTGATGATTAGTAAGGTTGAACATTTCTTCGTGTGTCTCTTGGCTGCTCATATGTCTTCTTTTGAGAAGTGTCTGTTCATATCTTTTGCCCACGTTGTAATGGGGCTGTCTGTTTTTTTCTTTTCAGCACATTTAAGTTCCTTGTAGATCCAAGATATTAGGCCTTTGTCAAACCTGGAGTTGGCAAATACTTTTTCCAAGGCTGTGAGCTATCTCCCTGCTCTCTTGATGGTTTCTTTGGCTTTGCAGAAGTTTGTCAGTTTAATGAGGTCCCACTTTTCTATCTTGTTTCTTATGACCTGTGCATTTTGGGTTTTGTTCAAGAATTGGATGCCAGTTCCAATTTCCATAAGGGTGTGTCCTGCATTTTCTAAGGTACTTATGGTTTGAGGTTTTACATTTAGGTTTCTGATCCATTTAGAGTTAATTTTTGTGTATGGGGATAGATAGGGTACTTGTTTGAATCTTCTGCATGTGGTCAGCCAGTTTACCCAGCACCATTTACTGAGTAGGTTCTCCTCTCCCTAGTGGTAGGTGGTGGAGGCTTTATCGAAGATGAATTGGTTGAGAAATTGAGGTTTTGCATCTAGAATCTTAATTCTATTCCATTGGTCTATATGCCTGTTCCTGTACCAATACTAAGCTGTTTTGATTATTGTAGCTTTATAGTAAAGTTTGAAGTCTGGTAATGTGATACCTCCTGCTTTGTTTTTTCTGACAAGGATTGTTCTGGCTTTTCTTGGTCATTTGTATTTCCATATGAATTTCTGTATTTTCTAGCTTTGAGAAGAATGTTAATGGTAATTTGATGGGTATTGCATTAAATTTCTAGATTGCCTTAGGTAAGATGGACATCTTCACAATGTTGATTCTTCCAATCCATGAGCATGCGATGTTTTTCCAATTGTTTATGTCATCTTTGATTTCTTTGAGCAGTGTTTTGTAGTTTTCATTGTAAAGGTCTTTCACGTTTCTGGTTAGGAATATGCCAAGGTATTTCTTTCTTTTTTTTTTTTTTTTTTTTGAGGCTATTGTGAATGGGATTGTGCTTTTAATTTGGGTTTCTGTTTGTTTATTATTGGTGTAAAGAAATGTGATTGTCTTTTGCACATTTATTTTATACCCTGAGACTTTGCCAAGGTCCTTTATCAGTGCAAGGAGGCTTTTGACAGATTCTCTTGGGTTTTCAACGTACACAATCATGTCATCTGCAAAGAGAGATAGCTTGACTTCCTCTTTTCCTATATGGATACCCCTGATTGCCTTCTCTTTTCTGATTGCTCTAGCCAGGACTTCCAATACTATATTGAACAAGAGGGGAGAGAGTGGGCATCCTTGTCTTGTTCCAGTTTTCAGGGGAAATGGTTCTAATTTTTGTCTGTTTAGGAGTATGCTAGCTGTGGGTTTCTCATAGATGGCTTTCACTATTTTGAGGTATGTTCCATGTATGCCTAGATGTCCGAGGGTTTTTTTTTTTATCAAGAAGGGGTGCTAGATTTTATCAAAAGCTTTTTCTGCACCTAATGATATAATCCTGTGGTTTTTGTTCTGACGTCTGTTCATGTATTTAATTACATTTATTGTCTTGTGAATGTTGAACCAGTCTTGTGTCCCAGGAATGAAGCCTACTTGGTCATGATGGATGATTTTTGAGATGTGTTGTTGAATCTGGTTTGCTAGGATCTTGTTGAGAATTTTGGCATCTATGTTCATCAAAGATATTGGCCTGTAGTTCTCTTTCTTTGTTGGGTCTTTACCTGGCTTGGGTATCAATGTGATGTTAGCTTCATAAAAGTATTTGGGGAGAGTTCCATCTTTCTCAATTGCCTGGAATATTTTCAGTAGGATTGGTATCAGCTCCTCCTTAAATGTCTTATAGAATTCTGCTGGAAAGCCATCTGGTCCAGGGCCTTTTTTTTGTAGGTAGTTTTCTTATTACATAGTCAATTTCCTTGATTGTTATTGGTCTATTTAGGGTCTTGATTTCTTCTTCTTCCAACCTAGGCAGGTTGTTTCATGTCAGAAAGTCTTCCATTTCCTTAAGGTTTTCAAGTTTGTTTCCATGTAAGTGTACATAGTAGTCTCTAATGATCTTTTGCATTTCTTCAGGGTCAAATGTGACTTCATCTTTTGTGTTTCTGATTGTGTTTATTTGGGCTTTTTTCTCTTTTTCTTGGTCATTCTAGCTAGGGGACCATAGATCTTTTTTATTCTTTCAAAGAACCAGTTTTTTGTTTCATTGATTTTTTTGTATTATCTTTTTGTCTTCTATGTTCCAGATTTGGGCTTTTATTTTGGTGATCTGGAGTCTTCTGCTGAAGTTAGGATTTTTTCTTTTTCTTTTTTTTTTTGAGTTGGAGTCTCACTCTGTTGCCCAGACTGGAGTGCAGTGGCCACTCCCAGCCACCGCAGCCTCGACCTGCTGGGCTCCGGCGATCCTTCCTCCTCAGCCTTCCGAGTAGCCAGAATTACAGGCGCGCGCTACCATGCCCGGCTGTTTTTTTGATTTATTGTAGAGATGAGGTCTTGCTGCCCAGGCAGGTCTCGAACCTGCGGGCTCAGGCAATCCACTTACCTCAGCCTCCCAAAGGTGCAGGATTACAGGCTGAGTCACTGAGCCTGGCTGAAGTTAGGATTTTGGTGGTCTTGCTTTTCCAGCTTCCTTAGGTGACTTATTAAGCTATTAATTTGCAATCCTTCCATTTTCTTCATGTGTGTTTGTAGAGATATGAATTCCCCTCTTACTACAGCTTTCAGGGCATCCCTTCAGATTTTGGTAAGATGTTTCTTCATTTTCATTTGTTTCCAAGTATCTTTTAATCTCTGTTTTGATTTCATCATTGACCCAGGAGTTGTTTAGCATCATGCTGTTTAGTGTTCATGTCTTTGTGGGTTTTGGGGGAACCTTGCTGGTGTTGATGTTTATTTTTATTCCACTGTGGTTCAGGAAGGTGCATGGCAAAATTTCAATCTTTCAAAATTTGCTTATGCTTGATTTATGGCCAAGTATGTGGTCTATCTTAGAGTACGTTCCATGCAGTTATGCGTAGAATGCATATTCTGTGGACGTTGGATGGAGTGTTCTGTAGGTATCAATTAAGTCCATTTGGTCAAGAGTCACATTGATGATTTTTTGTCCTGATGATCTGTCTAGGGTTGTCAGTGGGATACTGAAGTCCCAGTTAGATAGTGTTAGAGTCAATATCTTTTTTGAATTTACCTAGAAGCTGCTTTATGAAAGGTGGTGCTCCTATGTTGGGTACATGTATGTTTAGGATGGATATTTCTAGTTGATGGATTGAACCTTTTATCATTATGTAGTGGCCTTCTGTATCTTTTTTAATTTTTGATAGCTTAAAGGGTATTTTTTCTGAGATTAAGATTGTGACTCCTCCTTTCTTTTGTGTTCCATTTGCCTGAAAACTTGTTTCCCCTCCTCTTACTTTCAGTCTGTGAGTTTCCTTTCTAGTGAGGTGAGTCTCTCGAAGGCAATACATTGTTCCCTGGTGATATTTTATCCATTTTACCATTCTATGTCTTTTCAGTGGTGCATTTAGTCCATTCACATTCAGGCTAATTATGGGAATGTGAGACTTGATCCCTATCATAAGGTTCTTACAGTGTTGTTGTTATTGTTCCTGTTTGTCTGTTTTCTTTCTTTTGGTTTTGGAGTTGATTCATATGTGTTTTTAATCTTATGCCTGTACTCTTATGAAGAACATTGTTCTTTTTTCCTTTACTTCTGTTTTCAATCCTTTCTTAAGTGTTTCTTGTAGAGGTGGTCTGGTGGCAGCGTAGGTTCTTAGGGATTGGATATCTGGGAAAGATTTCAATTCTACCTCACTGATGAAGCTTAACTTGGCTGGATAGGTGATTCTTGGTTGAAATTGTGTATCTTTTAGAACTTTGAAGATAGGGCTCCAAGCTCTCCTAGTCTGCAGGGTTTCTGTAGATAAATCTGCTGCTATTTTAATTGGTCTTCCCTGGTAGATAGTCTGATCTTTTTCTCTTGCTGCCTTTAGGATTTTTTCTTTTATAGCTACTTTGTTTAGGTGAATTATTATGTGTCTGGGAGTTGGTCTTCTCACTTGTTGTCTTGCAGGGGTTCTCTGAATCTCTTTTGTTTGAATTTTTGCATCACTGATGAGATGCGGGAAGTCTTCTTGAATGATTTCATGAAATGTTTGTTCCAATGTGGCCTCTGTCTCTCTCTCTCTGTCTCAGGAAGGCCAATTACTCTTAGGCTTTGTCTCTTGAAGTAATCATTCATCTCTTGAAGGTTTTATTCTGTCTTTTTAAGCTTCTTTTCTATGTTTTTGACAGTTTGGGTTAGTTATGTATTATGGTCTTCAAGCTCTGAGATTCTTCTGCTTAGCTAATTCTGCTTTCCATGCTTATTAGTTTGTTATTTATTTCCATCACAGTATTCTTTATTGCTTTTATTTCTGTCATCATCTCCTTCCTATTTTCCTTTTGTCTCTCCTCAATTTTTAAAATTCTCTCTATTAATGTCTTGATGTCTGGGTTTGTTGCATGTGACCAGTCATTCTGGGGCTCTTCATTTTTTGTGTTCTGAAGTCTTCTTTTTCAGTGTCTGATCTCCCAAGGGTCTGTATGAGACCTATATTCTTCTTTTCAGTTTTCTTCATTTGTGCAGATTTTTCCTCCCTACTTTTTCCTTTCCTCCACTTCCCTGTCTTCTTTAATTCTGTTATTCGGGGATAAAGGAGTTGCTTTTACTTCTGTTTGTTCAATTTCCCATTCTTCCTTATGTATATCCTCTTGCTTTGTTCAATTCTGGAGTTGGACTGTAGTTTGGGGGCGGTCCTTTTTGCAGTTTTGATATTTTATTAAGGGGGAGCTATGATTCAAAATCTCTCTGCAGATCCCAGTATCTGCCAACAGGTGTATGGATAGTCTGAAACCCACTTCCCACTGCCTTGGAATCTCTCCATGCAGTGGGGTTATAGGTTTACTCCCTGAAAGCAAAATGAGGTTAACAGAGGGAAGAGAATGGAGCAGGTGGCAGGAGAAAGAGGGGGGTAGAGAGAGAGAGGATTAAGGGGAAAACATATGAGTGTGCCAACTAACAAATGAAAAGAGACACAAAGACTGAAACAAATAAAAAAAAAATAACCATGACTACAGACTAACCAACAATCATACAAGAAAACTAAATCATACAATGATGCTAACGTACAAGCTAACCAACTTTCTTATTGGTGTGCTATTCCTCTATACAATCATGGGGTTTATAGAGAAATTTTTAAAAAAAGGAATAGCATAAAGTCAGTAAACTAACAGAACCAACCAAGCACACACTGAAACCTTTCCTTTAAGTCCAATGTCCTTTCAGCTCTGATTTCTAGCTGTCTTTGCAAGCTGGTAGATTTGTTCACAGTTAGGGTCATTTGCCCCTGGCCTGCTGTGAAGGGCAGTTCAGATCTGAGCTCCTTGCCCAGTCTATCACTCAAATCTGGCCTGTGGTGTCTGTTTATCAAGGGTGAAGGGCTTCTGCCTTTCCTATTTTGATGTTACCTTGGATCCCCAGCAGGTGGTGCTATGTCACCGCTCTAGTTGATCTTTATTCACAACAGCTGGAGACTGCCCAGGATGAGAGGGAGCAAGCAATGGGTAGCAGTGGTGGCGGCAACCACCTCACAGTACGTGAAAGAAGTTCCATGAGCCTGGCTCCAGGTGACAGGCTGGGCGTGGCAGTGGGAGCAGTGGTGCCTATCTCAGTAGATGGTGCTTGGGGAGCTTCACGGTCCGAAGTTATGAGTCGCCTCAGGCATGGGCGGGGTGATGGCGGTGGCAGCAGCATTCGTCGCTGCAGAGGTGGCCAGACCTCTGAGGTGCTTGAGCTGTGGCTGTGGCTGAGCTCTGTGTGAAGAGCAGATTGCTGATGATGGGAACTGCAGCCCTGGGAGAGAGCTAGAGTCTTTATATGTGTTCTCTTTCGCAGAGGGTCTCACAGACCAAGTCTCCCATTGCCATCTTGCTGGAAGTCTCCCATTGCCATCTTATTTTTAAAAAAAGTTTTGGGTTCACAGCAAAATTGAGTGGAAAGTGCAAATATTTCTCATGCACTCCCTCACTTCACACATGTATAGCCTCCCTTCTTCGCAATATGTATCACCAGAGTGGAGCATTTGTTACAATTGATGAACCTACATCAATATTTCATAATTACACAAAACTTATAATTTATGTTAGAGCTCAATCTTGGTGGTGTTCATTCTATGAGTTTGGACAAATGCATAGTGAATTTTATCTCGGTTTATAGTACCATACAGGCTAGTTTCACTGCCTTAAAAAATTCTCTGTGTTTGCCTATTCATATTTCAATTTTTAAATACAACAGTACCCCCTTATTTATGATTTCGTTTCTCTGAGTTTCAATTATCCGAAAATAGATGACTACAGTATAATAAACTATCTTGAGAGAGAGAGAAGACATTCACATAACTTTTATTACAGTATATTGTTATAATTGTTTTGCTTTATTAGGTATTAATATTTTACAATGTCTAATTTATAAATTAAACTTTGTCATAATATGTGTGTACAAGATAGAACATCATAGGTTTGGTATTATCTGTGGTTTCAGGCATCCATTGGAGGTCTTGGAACTTATCTCCCAAATATAAGGGTTTATTTTTGTATGATTCTCCACTAAAAGGTCAAGAAACCTTGGAGAAAGGATGGATTCTGGGACTGGGATAGAGGAAGTACAAGATGTACCTGAAGCATCTTTTTGTAGTAACACAGAGTGCTCAAATATTAATTTATTGATGTCAAATAAACACAGGAACAGCCAGGTTGAAGAAGATTCTACTGGCTAAATATGGGACTATTGAGTAAAAAATAATGATAGTAACAAATTATAAGTAAATGTATAAAATACATTTGTTCATTTGTCCCCAAATGAACAAATAAGTAAATAGGGATATTTATTACAGTAGAATATCAACTTATATGTAAAGAGAGAATGAATGACAAAATTAGATAAGTAAAGAAAGAGGGATAAAATTAGAAAATTCTCTGTTGATCATCATTAGAGTAATAATTGACTCAGACAAAAATTACATATGGATGCTAAAAACTAGTGGTTGAAAATTAATGAGAAACTGGATAATTGCATAATTTCCAAGTATCTCTTCCCAAAATACTTACTTGTGAAACTGTAAATTTAGAGTGAAGAAATATGGTAGACACCACATTAATCAAGTAATCGAATTTGATATAACCAGGAATGGGGCAAATCACAGCTGTGTGTTTGCCGATGTGATACTCTAAGAAGAACACTGATCAACTCTATGGCATTGTTGCCAAAAATGATAATCTGAATCTAACCTTGAGAAAACAACAGACAAATCCAATATGAAGAACATTCTGTGAAATAACTGGCCTGTGCTGTTCAACTACAGTAAGCTCATAAAAAACAATAAAAAACTCAGGAGTGGTTCCAGCTTAAAGGAGACCAAGGGCAAGCCATGGACCTTCTTGGAACAAATGGCAAAGATTGAATAAGATCCACAGATTAGATACTGGTCTTATATATGTGCTAATTTTCTGACTATAATAGCCTCATAAACTCCTAACTAAAAGAGATTTTTAAAGATGTTTCCAGGCAGGAGAATAAGCTCAGGGAAATGATCTTACGTGAATAAAGAAATAAGCAGCAAACAAATGGCTAAACAAACACTGGTTGGAAAAACAACAGCACCAACAACATATTGCAGAATAAAAAGGAAACCACAACGAACTAAAATGCTCGATGGCAACATCAAATAGATCAGGAGTGGTTGAGCATTCTAAGATCTTTACACAGTTTGGAGGGATGATAAGGATATTTTTTTGAAGTCATACTTTAAGAAGCTCAATGCTCATGACAGAAAGTTTAAGGCAACTAAGAGACTAGGAATGTGGTACGTATTTTCCAAACTTGTAATTAATCAAAAGAAATAGAACAAAAACATAATTAATAAAACAGAAAGTCAAGAAAAATCAACATTGAAAGCAAAAATAAGGCCACAGAAATAAGTCAAAATATATCAGTAATTATTATGGATATATGGAGTAAATGCTCTAGTTAGAAAGTTGGCTGATTGGGCCAGTTATTTTTTTCCTCAGATTGGATTTAAAAACACACATATACGCAACTTGGTTATATCTTGTTAATAAGATCCCCAAATGCTAAAAATCAAAGAGCAGGAAAAGATATTCCTAACAAAACAAATCTGGTATACTTATGTTAGTATCATACAAGGAAAACAAAAAAGCCAAAGGATGGAAAAAGATATTGCTAACCAAATGAAAGATGGTATTCTTATACAAGCATCTTACAAAGAAAACTTCAAGGCAAAAAGCATTATTAAAGGCAAACAAGATTACAATATAATTTTTAAAAATATTAATTCAGCATATTTTAAACTTAAGTGTATTAAACAGTGACCCCTTTAAATATTTCAAACAAGAATTTTTTGTTTTTTTTTTAGTTGGAGTCTCACTCTGTCACCCACCTGGAGTTCTGTGGCACACTCACAGCCCCCCCGGTGTTGACAAATTGATAGAGCTGCAAAACAAAATGGGGTCTCTAATCGTATTTTTCTGTAATTGATGAATCAAGCATACAGAAAATTACTGCAGATAATAACACAGTTAAAAATATTTAATATCTTTCTGTAAGTTTTCCTTGATTTGTACATTTATTAAAAATAAAGACTAATGGTCCTGTGCTTAAATGTCAGTGGTACTTGTGTGCTTCCACAAAGTATAATTAATTGTAAGGAATGCTTCACAAATATACGATGAACAGAAGCAAAAAAGTAAATTGTCAAGATGGTGCCATTTTAGACATAATTCTCTTTCTTTAAAAAGATACTTTTAAGGATGAGGTCTTGTTATGTTGCCCAGGCTAGACTCAAACTCTTGCTTAATCCAATTATAATTAATACTTGTTAAGAAGTGGAGTTTGGCATGATTTACAATGGGATCAGCACTAATGGTGGCTGAACACCACAGACATGAGAATGTACTATTGGCCGGGTTCAACGGTTCAGCCTGTAATCCCAGAACTTTGGGAGGCCGAGGTGAGTGGATTGCCTGAGCCTGTGGGTTCGAGACCTGCCCAGGCAACTCAGCGAGACTTCATCTCTACAATAAATAAAAAATTAGCTAGGCGTGGTAGCGCGCCTGTAGTTCTGGTTACTTGGAAGGCTGAGCCGAAAGGATTGCTGGAGTCCAGCAGGCAAACGCTGGGGTGGCCAAGAGTGTGCCAGCCTGAGTGACAGAGTGAGACTCCAACTCAAAAAAAAAAAAAAAGAAAAGAAAAGAATGCGGCATTACCACAATAATTTTTCATACTTCCCAAATAACTTTATATTTTAGCTATAAAGATCAGTCACCAGAGCTACAATTGGTCTTAAAAAGTTGAATTTTGTGTCTATCCAATCAAAAAAGTATCTTACATCTTTCTGGGCCTACTCATTTGCAGAATGGAGCATAAGTCTAAAAGTATAGTTGTGTATCACATAATGGCATTTTAGTATGGCAGTAGCTCTGTAAGACTATAATATCATACTTTTACTGTACCTTTTTAAACTTTAGTTATGTTTAGATACACAGATATGTACCATTGTGTTGCAATTTTGACAGTATTTAGTACAGTAACATGCTGTACAGGTTTGTAGCCTCGTAGTAATAGATTGTACTATATGGTCTAGGTGTGTAGTAGGCTATGGCTCTATGATGTTCACACAATGATGAAATCATCTGATGATGCATGTCTCAGAACATGTCCCTGTCATTAAGCGATGCATAACTATATACTATGGGTTTATAAGAACTGTAACCATGTCCTTCACTTTATACATTCACATGCGATGCCCAATCTTCTTGTGCTGTCCATTTTTTTTAACATGAAAGGAGTAACTCACAGCATCATGTAGATAAGAAAGGTCCATATGGAGGAGAACACATCTCATGCATCTTCCATTTAATCTCCTTGCCCAGCTTTGGTGCAAGGTCTTCCATCTGGAATATTGTGGCTCTGCCTCACTGGACTTCCAGCTACCTGCTCTCCCTACAGGATGCCTGGCATTTGGACAATTTTCTTAGGTTCTCTAAGCCTCAGTTACTCTCTATGTAGAATGGAAATCATAGTCTCTGACTGCACTGTTGTGAACCTTAAATGAGACATTCACAAAGCTTTACACATGGATATTTTTCTATGGGTTGAAAATATTCTTCTCCCTTCACACCGAAGACCCTTAGCACTAATCTTTTACTCACTCATTATCATTATAAGCAAAAGAATAGAAAAAAGAACTAATGCCAGTGTCATAATATATGTGCAGATGCATAATATATGTGCAGGCATCTACTTTTAATTCCCTCAGTGTTCCTACTCTGGTCATACCTGAGTAACGTAGATTACAAGTTTACCAGCGAGAAAATCTGTATGATTCTTTTCTTTCTATAGCCAGTGCTGTTGGTAATGCATTGTTTTGTGTTCACTTGCACACCAGATCACTATTATTATCATCTTCACAACTGATGACAATAATAAAACAATCTCTCAGGTTTTTGCTGATGATGTCAACTCTCCTCAGGCTGTTTGGCTGTTTCTGTCCTATTTTCTCAGCCTGATCTAAAACAGATCCCTGAGCTGTCTCTTACTTGATAATGTCTTTTCTAACTCATTTGATTTCACTCATTTTTTCCCCCTCCAGGTTTTAAATGATGAACAAGTTCTATACAGACTCTTCTCAGAACTGATTTAGTTTAGATTCAGTAGCAGTCTTGCAGGATCATGGAGAGGCTACTAAGTTTAATGCCACAATCATCTCAGCTCCTACAGAGTATTCATTTCATTGTCAGCTGGTGGGAACGCACAATTGCTGTGTTATAAGGCTGATTCCCTTCAGCAATAAAGTAAAGCACTGGGACATTTTCATTTCTGAATTCCAAGTGAATACACATTGTCATTTCAGATGCTATTCCAAGAGCTATCATTTGCTGCAGTGCATCTGGTACCACATTCATTTACAGCATCCTAATTTTTCTTTAAATCTTAGGGAATGTGGGAAGAAATTGAGGTTATTGATTTTGGATATGTAGGGCTCAGCTAGCAAGATAGAACCAACTTATATTCTCCAAGGGAAAAATGCTCAATTTCTCATCATTTCTGATACTGAAGACAGCATTAGAAAAGAAATAATTGAAGATAGGTAATGAACAAGCAGCCAGAGGGTTTATTTAATAGCAAAGAGACATCTGAGTCCCAGGAAGAAAAAAAAAATCAAGTTGTAAGAGACGCAAAGTGCTACCATGAAGTAATAATGGAAAATCATGTCACTTTTTATTTTGATACTGAAACATCTCTTATCTGCTCTAGATGAGATAGTGAGCACTATTTACTTGTTCACTTTTTCTAAAAAAGAATGGAAGATTTCTGTAGAATAATAATTGTCTTGACCTGAGGAAAAGCCATAAATCAAAGGGAAATTGTAACACAATGCTGAAACATGAATTGACATAATTAAACAAGTAATTGCACATACCAAAAAAAATCTCAAAGTAAGAAATTAAAAACCTCATAATAGAACTTGTCATCACTCGCATACTATGTTAGATAAAGTAGAGTAACATTTCCAAGAAATTCAAGAAAGAACATGTGAACCAGAGTTTTATATGCCATCCTTCAAATTTCTCACAACTATAGAAAACATATTTTAACTATATAACAACTCAGGGCATATTGCACTTGCAAGATCTTCGTAAGAAATCTGCTAAAGTACAGTCTCCATCCAATCAAGAGATAATTTTAGTAAAAGGACTGCTGGTGAGTATTATTGCATCTACTTAATTGTCACATCTAAGACTAAAACAAAGATAAGAATAAAGGCAGATTAGAATGTAAATTTTAATTGCTCTGCATAAATAGAAATAACACAACCCCAAAAATGGGAGAAGAAAGTATAAAGTTAACAAATGTGCAAAAGTTACAAGGAAAACTTTAAAACATTTATGAAATAGACAAAACTATATTTGGACAAAGAGAAAAGCATTTTAATTTTTAGAAAGGATGACTAAGCATCAGAAAGATATTAATTATATCCAAGATAAAATAAGATCTCAATAGAAAAACCAAATTTTTAAAGACAGAGCTAGATAAATTTATTCTAAATTTTATACAAAAAATGACATTCATGTTGCTACAGAGAAAAAACATACAGAAAAATAAAAGGGCAATTGGAAGTGAGAAGGGTATCCTGATACATATAACATACTGTATAGTTTCTAAATTAAACTAATGTGAACTGGCACATGAATAGAATGACAGTCCAATGCAACACAATAGAAACCCCAAAAAGAACCCAAATATATATTATAATTTTTGCCTTCTAAATCACTGAGGAAAAAACGAACTTTTCAACAAATTGTGTGGAGTTAACTGAAGAAATGTTTTAAGAAGATAAATCTGGGTTCTTACTTCAAGTTGTAATAACTCCTCAGAGCAGAGATCTGAATTTTTTAAAAAGTTGAAAACCAAAAAGAAACCTTGCAGATACTAGAAACAGGTGAAATTCTCTATAAATTAAAGTAGAACATAAAACTTTCCTAATTATAACTAAAATTCTTGATGCCTTAATGGAAAAGATCGATAAATTTGACACCAAAGTTCTGTACAGCAATAAAAACCAGAGGTAAATTTTTAAAAATAAGAATTTTGGAAAGGAAAGGAAAAGAAGATTTGCTTTGCCACTATAGTCATTCTTACTCTTCCCAGTCTGATTTTAAATTATTTTGAATAAAGTAGTTAGATAGATAAAACATTATATGGTTAGAGTGAGTCTTGGTCTTTTTTTTGCCTCCTGGTAGCCTGCTTCTTTTTAAACCCTTTGCCTCATCATTGAATACAGGGCCTATTCCCATTATTCCTTCTCCTCTCTTGTGCTCCCACTGACAGTCATCACCCTTCATTTCTCATCTAAGCACAGCGAACATGCTCTCAGCTTGTGAGCAGCTATTCAAGCTTTGTGGACCAAACCTATTTCCTCAAGTTCTCCAGTGTCCAGGAAATTTGGAACTTCAGAAAAAGTAAATAGGCAACAGCTGAGTGAGATCCCTGGGTTTGTGGGACAGGGTCGGAGCAGTTAACTCAGAAAGTTTCCTTTTTATTTAAATTTTTTTTTTTTTTGAGTTGGAGTCTCTGTCGCCCAGACTGGAGCTCAGTGACCACTCCCCGCCACCGCAGCCTCAACCTGCTGGGCTCCAGAGATCCTTCCACCTCAACCTTCCAAGTAGCCGGAACTACAGGCGTCCGCTACCACGCCTGGCTAATTTTTGACTTATTGTTGAGATGAGGTCTCGCCAAGTTGTCCAGGTGGGTTTCGAACCTGCGGACTCAGGCAATCCACTCGCCTCGGCCTCCCAAAGCCCTGGGATTACAGGCTGAGCCACCGAGCCCGGCCTATTTTTTAAATATTTATTTATTTTGCCGGGCCCGGTGGCTCAGCCTGTAATCCCGCGCCTTTGGGAAGCTGAGGTGAGTGGATTGTCTGATCCCGCGGGTTCGAGACCCGCCTGGGCAGGCGAGACCTCATCTCTACAATAAAATCAAAAAATTAGCCGGGCGTGGTAGCGCGCGCATGTCATTCCGGCCACTCGGAAGGCTGAGGTGGAAGGATCCCCGGAGCCTAGCAGGTCGAGGCTGAGGTGGCCGGGAACGGCCACTGCACTCCACTCTGGGCGACAGAGTGAGACTCCGACTCAAAAAAAAAAAAAATTATTTTTTGAGTCAGAGCCTCACTGGGTCACCCAGGCTGGAGTGCAGTGGCACACTCATAGCCACCACAGCCTCCACCTGCTGGGCTTAGGCAATCCTTCTGCTTCAATCTTCCAAGTAGCCAGAACTACAGGTGTGCCTCACCACACCTGGCTAATTTTTTTATTTATTGTGGAGACGAGGTCTCACCAAGTTGCCCAGGCTGGTCTGTGTCTCACAAAGTGCTGGGATTACAGGAGTGAGCAACCACACCCGACTGGCCCTGGGAGCTCCTTGAGAAATGTGATAAGGCTTGGGAAATGTGATAAGGAAGGGTCATTCCCAGTAATAGGAAGTAAGTTCTGTGACCTTTGACTATGATATGTATAAATGGTAGTTTGTGATAAGAAAGTGTAAGAAGGTGAACAAATGGAGGGATAAAAAATAATATTGCCATCAGAAATCAATGTCAGGCCCATACCAATGTGGTGACCTATACCTGTAATCCCAGCACTTTGGGAGGCCAAGGCAGGAGGTTTGTTTGAGCCCTGGAGTTTGAAACCAGCCTGGGCAACATAGTGAGACCTCATCTCCACACACACAAAAAAATATGTATATATATATATATATATATATATATATATATATATATATATCCAGGCATAGTGGTGCGCACCTGTAGTCCCGGCTATTTGGGAGGTTGAGGTGGGAGGAACACCTGAGCCCAGGAGCTCGAGGCTATGGTGAAACAAGATCATGCCACTTCACTCCAGCCTCAGCAACAGAGTGAGACTCTGACTCAACAAACAACAACAACAACAACAATGAAAGAAAGAAATCATTGTCATTGATGTCTACTGGTAAAAGAGCTTTCATGAAGGAAAAAGAAAGATAACTGTGATTTTTTTTTTCTAAGTAAATATATACCTTTTCAGCTCTTTATAATAAATTTATTCCAAAATGGTTTGAGTTTGCTTAAAATAAAAGACTCACTTCCAAGCAAAAAATACGGATATAAATAAAATCTTGAATATAAATAGTTAAAGATTATGTGTTCATTTTATGCATGATATTGTTGAAGCTAAAGCAAAAAAGAGGGTAATATGTTGAATTATATAATTCTCATTGTCACTTAAAAGTAAGAACAACCGCTTTCTCAGAGAGAGAAATTTTTTTGTGCTACTAAATTCGTGGAGTAGTTTGTTTATGCCAAGGATCCTTAGGTTGGAAATGGGAAGGCAATATTTAACAGTGGCTCTGTGGCTAATTTCCTTTCTTCTTAGGGATGCCCGAGGTAAGATTGACCTGAATTGCTGAAAACACTGACCAATGGAATACACAGGCTAAAAGATAAATGAAGCTCTTACAGGGATGCTTTTAGAAAGGTACACCTAATCTGTCTAGTTTGATTATTATAAAGGAATTTCAAATGTATGGATTTTTGTGCTACAGCTGTGTTGAAGATGGGATTTAGATACATAGCCAGAACAGGACTATGTGATTAATGAAGTCTATGACTTAATGAGACCCAAATTCAGTTGTTTCCCTGTGTTAACTTGACTGACACCTGATCAAATGATATAACTGCAACCAAGTGGAACTAGGTGCAGAAAAGCGTTTTCTAAAAACTACATCTGCTTCTAGATATTGATGCACTAACATTATTATTCTCAATTATTTGCAAATTATGAATAAAGCTTGAGGCTGAGGAAGATTTATTTTATGTGAATCTGCTTGATAATTCAGGACTTTGTGATTATAAAATATAATAAACAGTATAAGCAACATGATCTGCTATTTTCTTTTAGAGAGGATGCTGACACATTTTTTTTTTACATAACTTATTCCTTATAGACAACCTTCATAGCAGCTGAGGGTACAATAAAATGAGAGCAAAGTGTTTCTACGGGAACTAGAGTTCCCTGGAACAAATTATGTGGTTTCTTGAAGGTTGGGCTCAGTTGAAGGTTAGAACTTCAAAAACCAAGAGCATGTTGTATAGACTTTTTTCAAATACTAGCAGGGCTTGTTGTGATAGCACTTTCTAAAGAATGCTCACATTGTTAAATTTTTTTTTGAGTTGGAGTCTCACTCTGTCACCCAGACTGGAGTGCAGTGGCCGCTCCTGGCCACTGCAGCCTCGACCTGCTGGGCTCCGGCAATCCTTCTGCCTCAGTCTTCCAAGTAGCTGGAACTACAGGCACGCGCTACCACGCCCGGCTGATTTTTGATATATTGTAGAAATGATGTCTTGCCAAGTTGCCCAGGCGGTTCTCAAACCCGTGGACTCAGGCAATCTACTCACCTCAGCCTCCCATAAATTTTTGATGACTAGAAAAATGTCTTTAAGATTTAGAAACAAGATGTACAGTGTTAAATTTGATGTAACATTTTAAAAGCTGTTCAATTGGGGACTATCTGGATACAAGATAATTATTTATAGAATCTATCAATCATCTGTGTCTGATCATAATCAATTTTAGATGCATTAACATATGTCAGAATCATTATTTTATGAGTATTTACTTGCATAAAGGATTTGCATAGAGTATTGTTTGTAGAAGTACCGTCTATCTATACTTTGTGTTTAAAAGTTCATAGTGCTTGTCTGTTTGTTCTCTGCTTTTTTTACAACTCAAAGAAAACATTTTTCCCAAGTAAATTTTCCTACTAGAAAAAAGGATGTGATCCAGCATTTACAAAATTTGCTCTTCTGAGCATATTTTTCATTGTAAATGAGTAAATGGCTTTTTTTGTTGATTAGCCTGGATCAGTTCCCTAAAGCTTATCACATTAAATTCATATTTTTTACCCATAAACATGAACATCAGACCCCGGACTTTCAGGGAGCTATCAAGGTAGAAATACCCTGGGAAGACTTACCTGGAGCTGTGAAACATTTCATCAGTTCTAGATATACCTGACAGGAATATACTTCCTTGTCAGGAAAACAAAGGAGAGAAAAATAATCAAAATTTAAAATAGCTTAGAAAATGCAGGTTGAAAGAGAAGATTATGGAATCTCTTGAGTGATGGTTCTTTAATACCCTGTATTATACTTATTCAGTGAATTCAATTTGATATTATAAATATATTAATATTTTATTGGGCAATATTGTCACACCTAAAGTGATAAATTTACTCAAATCCTGTCAAATGTTTTCTAAGTGGCTCTGTTTGAGGGATACAATATGTGCCTGACAAGCTAGATGGGGCTCTTTCCCTCGGGAAGACCATTATCTTAAGGGAGAGAAACATCTAATTAAGCACTCAATTGATAATGCAGTTACAGTTGTGATAAATTCCCCTGGAGAGAAGCTATGTACAATGGAAACTTGGGAACAAGTGACCTGATGTGAATGAGGTTCAGAGAAGTTCCATTAATTGCCTGAGATCATGTAGCTTAGAAGCAGAAGGACAGAAATTTGAATCGAGGTATGATCTTACTCTATATTTATGCCTCCAATCACACAAATATAATAGGGGAACAAAGTACTCTGTGAACACAAAGGAGGGTGCATTAGTTTACTATGGCTGCTGTAACAAATTACTTGCAAATTCAGTAGCTTAAACCAAGGCAGATGTGTTTTCTTACAATTTTATAGGTTAGAGGTCCAACACAGATACAAGGACAGATCTCACTGGGCTTCATTTTCTTTTCTTTTCTTTTTTTTTTTTTTGAGTTGGGGCCTCCTCTTGTAACCCAGGTTGGAGTGCTGTGGCATGCTCACGGCCACTGCAGCCTCGACCTGCTGTGCTTAGGTGATCTTTTCTCCTCAGCCTCCCAAGTAGCAGGAACCACAGGAGTGCGCTACCACATCTGGCTTATTTTTTGATTTATTGTAGAGATGAGGTCTCACCAAATTGCCCAGGCTGGTCTTGAACCCCCGGGCTCAGGCAATCCTCTTGCCTTGGCCTCCCGAAGTGCTGGGATCACAGGCTGAGCCACTGTGCCTGGCCCCCTCTTCATTTTCAAAGCCAGCAATGACAAGCTGAGTCTTTTTCACATCACATCACTCTGACCTATTCTTTTGCTTACCTCTTCTATTTTTAAAGACTTGTGATTACACTGAGCCCACCTGGATAATCCATAATCTCCCTCTTTCAAAGTCGGTTGTTTACCAACCTTAATACCACCTGCAATGTTAATTTCCTTTTGCTATGTATGGTAACATATTCACTGGCTCGAGGGATTAGGATGTGGATATTTTTGGAGGCTATATTATATTTGCCATAGAGGGGATTAGTAATTGTGACTCAAGAGCAGAGGAATCAAAGATGCCAATTGGTGGAAAGGGGTTTGATAAATAAGGAAGTGAAACAGCATGAACAAGACATGGAAAGGGGAGTTCAAGTATATTCAGAGAAGAGTAAATAGTTTGGTTATTTTTCTTCTAGTCTATAGCCACTCTAAAAGAAATATAGTGAATACTAACTAGGATAACCAGGATTGGTTAGTTACAGTGGTCTTGAATGGCAAGTTATGGAATTGGAGTTTATCCCATTAGAATTGGCAAGGCATTGAAGAATCTCAGTAAGGTAGTAAGATCTATGTCTCCTCTCAGATATAAAAGAAAAAGCATCCTCTTCTTGACTCACTAGAACCACGTGTAGCCATGACCCTGGCTGGATCCCCAGAAGGGGTAAATGCTGAACAGCATGCCCTGTTCAGGACACCAGGAACACACTAGGAATCAGGAAGGAGTCGTATAAAATTGGTAATGGCTACTCAGAGTTTTCCATGTTTTGGCCATGCCCTCCTTCATATTTTATCTTTAAGATGAACATGTTAAAAATACCATATATTATGTTACAGTTAAAGAGGTAGCAGTCCCTACGTTTTGAAGTCCTCAGGATGCCTTTAGTTTTTTTTTAAATTTATTTTTATTTTAGATTTTTTTGGGGGTACGCATGCATATTCGTTACATGAACATATTATAGTTTATTATTTTTTTTTTTACAGGCTTAGCCCCTCAGGCTTAACCAGTCCTTTCACAGTAAAACATGCTATGTACCCATCTCTGTATGTTCTCTCTCGGTCTGTCTCTCTCTCACTCTTTCTCTTAATTTAGAATACATTTATTAGGAGAGTTAAGGTATATACATGTCCAAAGCAACAATGTGATACATATATGGACTTTACAAAATTCCAACTTTCCAACTAATATTCACTAGTATAAGACAGTTTAAAATGTGTTTTAATAATAAAACAAACAAAACTAAGCTAAAACAAATGACTCAATGTGTCATAGTTGAAAACTAGAAAATAAAGAAAGGAAGAAATCACTTATCTTGTCTTTTCTATAAATTTATACACCTGGTTAACCAAGCATTGGAAGAGCAGATATTTCTTTGTTTATAAAGGAATTTTATCTAATAAACAAAAAGAAATAGCATTATTATGTAACTCATAGTGAATTACTGGAGCTAGGCAATGATTATTAATGACTGTAATATCACAAAAAAACAGATAACATTGAACATGTGCTTTTTGGTGGCAAAACACAACTGAACCTATGACATACTCAAAAAAAATAAACTTTTGTTCCGCTCAATCTTTTAGATTCAACTATCAATTTAATGAGTATGGAATCCAGGGGAGCATGTTAAATGACACCAGGGAATACAATGACAGACTATGATGCAAATCCTCTAGTTGAAATTGGGGGAAAAAAGAGATAGAGGTGAAACTTATTAATTAACAGAAACTTAAAAAATAAAACAAGCAATTGCAAGGTGGATCTTATTGGATTCTAACTCAAATAAACAACTGTGAAAAGACATATTTATAAGCAAGTGGAAATGTGAAAATTGCAAATATTTTAATATTTGATAATATTAAAAGATTGTTTCCATGCTTTAAAATTTTTAACATTGAAATGTTAAATCTAAACACTTAAATGTAATGGTATTGTGGTTATATACAAAGAGAGTCCTTACCTTTTAGGCAGGCATGTGAAATGTTTGTGCAAGAAATCAAATCCCACCTGAGTTTGCTTCCAGTAGATATGAAACAGAAATGGCCATGGATTGATAATTGTTGAACGAGAATGACCAAAACATGGGACTTCATCATTCTTTTTCGTTTGAAATTTTTCATAATAAAAAGTTAGACATAAATAGTCCACTATTTTGAATATTTTGATAAGTTAATAATTTACCAAATATTTCATTCTTGTGGGCTTTGTATATTAATTTTCATCATTTGAGATCTGGTTAGTGTGTTATCCATGCAATATATTACAATAATTACCTTTTTACTTAATGATCTTATTTTAGGATGACATTACATATCATAAATTGAGTTTATTGGCAAAGAGCTCAAATTTAATTATTGTCAACACACCGGTCAATTACCTCTCATTCCTTCTGGTAAAATTATGCTATAGGTGGCATTTCTGAGGGAGGATACATGATCTTTAACCTTAGGACCTATGAAAATACTGCCTAAATAATACTCAACACCATGGTCTTTGAACTCTTGCTTTGTAACTTTGGTTTCACTATCAAACTACATTTTTTTTTTTTTTTTTTTTTGAGTTGGAGTCTCACTTTGTGGCCCAGACTGGAGTGTAGTGGCCGCTCCCGGCCAACGCAGCCTCGACCTGCTGGGCTCCGGCGATCCTTCCGCCTCAGCCTTCCAAGTAGCTGGAATTACACGCGTGCGCTACCATGCCCGGCTGATTTTTTGATTTATTGTAGAGATGAGATCTCATTGCCCAGGCGGGTCTCGAAGCCGCAGGCTCAGGCAATCCACTCACCTCAGCCTCCCAAAGGCGCAGGATTACAGGCTGAGCCACCAAGCCTGGCAAACTGCATTCTTTTATGGCTATACATATGACTTGTTTTTGTAAGAGGGCTAATAACACCCACTTAAAAGAGAATTATGGAAATATGTATTATAAAAAATATTTTAGCCCTTAACATGAAGCTTTGAATGATTATTTAAAAGTATAATTAAATAGTAAAAATAATTTCACCCTAAGCATACCTGGTTAAATGTTTGTGATATCTACTATTGACATACTTTACAATGAAAATATACAGTTTAGGAGTTTGCTGTGTCGTAGGCAATAAGAAAAATTTGATATATGCTTCTATAAAAAGAAATAATAATTCTTGCAAAAGTTTACAATTTAAAGTAGCTTTTCCCATCTTTTTTCTCATAGGAATAAATGAGAACACCAAAGTTTGACATCTACATATCTTTCACAAATAACAAAGAAGAATGAGCACAAAGACACTAAACTAAGAGGGACTGAATGCCACTTTAATTCTAGTTGAGCCTTGAATAACATGAACATTAGAGGCGCCAACTGCCCTTGCATTTAAAAGTCTGTATAACTTTTAACTAAAAAAAAAAAACAACTAATAGCCTATTGTTGACAATTGATTAGCACATATTTTATATGTTACATGTATCATATACTAAATTCTTAAATAAGCTAGAGAAAATAAAGTGGTATTAAGAAAACCATAGAGGAGAGAAAATATATTTACTATTCATTAAGTGAACATGTATCAACACAAAGGTCTTCATCCTAGTCATCTTCACATTGAGTCAGCTGAGGAGATGGAGGAAGAAGAGGAAGAAGAGGAGAGGATGATCTTACTGTCTTAGGAATGACAGAGGTGGAAGAAAACCCATGTATAAACCCATGTACAGAAAACCCATGTACAGTTCAACCCTGTAGTATTCAAGAGCAACTGTACTTATAGAAGACCTTAATTGTGCTTTATTCTCTGAATTTCAAATTTTATACATCACCTTAAAAAGTCACTTGACTTAGAAGCTGAAATGAACATCTAAAACGGAAAGCTCACAGAATTGTTATTTTGCTTTTCCTCTTTGATATTAGATAACATAAACTGCTGGACAACATGAACTTCATCATTTATTTTAGCAGAAAATTTTAGATGGTCTACTTAAGAAAGAAATTTAGAACATATTATCTCTATGCAACCTTCATCTTACAAATCCTATTATTTGAATTTAAGGTGTTTTTGACTGAATATCACAGAAACAAATTTTAAAGTACTTTGGAATTAGTGGCTATAGATTTGTGCTGCTCTAGTCACGTGCTTGCTCTTGGACTCCTCTGTTTGATAACCCTGGGTTTGCAGAAGGTCTGGCTAGAGACACTTGCACAGTCTATGACTGCAAAGCAGTTGCTCCCCATGTAAAACCATCTAGTAAAAGGAGTGTTCTTAAAACCATGACCTTATTATGATGGTCCCCTAACCAAACAAGAAAAGGTTTTAACTACAACCATCAAACTTAGAATGACCTGAGAGGACCTGAAGTCTATGAAATGGTTTCAACTGAGATTTTGACAGTAGCTCATGAGCTATTTTAATTCTTTGTAATGCTGAAATTCTCTCCTTTTAGTAAATCTCTTATAACCTTAGAATATAGGGCTGCTTCACTGAGTAATGACCAAGAACAATTTTTATTTACAATCTCCTTTATAGTGGCAGATTTCATTGCATTAAATATTATTTACATATCAGATAGTTTAATAAGTAGATCTTAAGGAGAAAAATAACTGTATAGTCATCTATGTTTCTACAAAACAGTGAGCATTGACCTGAGTTTTGTAATGTTCAATAATTTAAAAAACCTCTAAAGATGTGGAAATATTTGAAAAATAAAAAATAACTTTAATTTTCCCCATTATAAAAGGAATGTACACTCATGTAATTCAGAAGATTAAAAAAATAAAGAAAAAATTAAAATCACAATCTCATCACTGAAATAATCTCTTTCAAATAAATAATCTAATGTTGCACCTGAAGGAACTAAAAAATAGAGAACAAATCAAACACAAAATTAGCAGAAGGAAAGAAATAATAAAGATCAGATCAGAAGTAAATGAAATAGAAGCTATAAAAACAATACAAAAGATAAAGGAAAGGAAAAGTTGGTTCTCCAAAAAGATAACCAAAATTGATAAATGACTAGGTAGACTAACCAAGACAAGAAGAGAGAAGACCAAAATAAACAAAATCAGAAATGAAAAAGTAAGCATTACAACTGATACCACAAAAATATAAAAAATCGTGAGAGACTATTGCAAACAGCTGTATGCTAACAAAGTGGAAAACTTAGAGGAAATGGATAAATTCCTGGAAATGAGTAATTTCTAAGGTTGAATAAAAAGAAATAGAAAATATGAACAAATCAATAATAAGTAGTGACATTGAAACAGTAATACAAAATTTCCCAACAAAGAAAAACCTATGAGAAAATGAATTCACTGCCAAATTCTACCAAACATATAAAGAAGAACTAATAAAAATCTTCCTCAAACTCCTTTTTTAAAAAATCAAAGAAGAGGGAATTCTCCCTAACTCATCTATGTGACCAGTATTATGTTGATACCAAAACCAGACATAAAAAGAGAGAGAGAGAGAGAAAACTATAGGCCAATATCTCCAATATCCCTAATTAACATGGACACAAAAATTCTCCACAAAATATAGCAAACCAAATGCAACAGCAAATCAAAAAGATCATGATCAAGAGTGATTTTACCAGGGATGCAAGGATGGTTCAACATACATAAATCAATAAATGTGATACATTACATCAACTGAGGAAGAAGAAAAAACTGATCATTTCAATAGATGCAGAAAAAGTGTTTGATGAAATTAAACATTTCTTTTAGATAAAAAAGTCTCAACATACTAGACATAGAAAAAAACACACCTGAAAATTACAAAGGCTACATATAATATACCTACAGCTAAAAACGTATTAAATGGGGAAAAGATGAAAACCATTCCTTTAAGAACAGGAACAAGACAAGGATGCCCACTCTTATCACTACTACTTAACAGAGTACTAGAAGTCTAGACAGCACAATCAGGCAAAAGAAAGAAATAAAAAGCATTCAAGTTGAAAAAAAGGAAATCAAATTGTCCCTCTTTGCAGATAACATGATCTTATATTTAGGGGAAAAAAAGACTACCAAGAACCTCTTAGATTTGATAAACAAATTCAGTAAAATAATAGAGTACAAAATTGATATATAAAAATCAGAACCATTTCTATACAACAATAATGAAATAGCTGAAAAAGAAATCAAGAAGATAATCCCATTTATAATAACTACAAAAAATACTTAGGAATAAATGCAGCCAACGATGTGAAAGATCTCTACAAAGCACTGTTGAAAGAAATTAAAGAAAAACACAAACAAATGGAAAGACATCTCATGCTCATGGATCAGAGTGACTATCATTAAAATAATCATACTAACCAAAGCAATCTGCAGATTCAATGCAATCTCTATCAGAATATCAATATCATTTTTCACAAAAATAGAAAAAAATCCTAAAATTCATATGTAACAAAGGAAGATTCAGAATGGCTAAAGCTATCTTGAACCAAAAGAACAAAGCTAGAGGAATCATACTATCTGAATTTAAATATATTACAAGGCTATAATAACCAAAACAGCATGCTCTTCCTATAAAAGTAGACATATAAGCCAGTGAAACAGAATGGAGAACTCAGAAGTAAATCCATATATTTACAGCCAACTGATTTTTGACAAAAGCACCAAAAATACTAAAAAAGGACACTCTCTTCAATAAATGGTGTTAGGAAAATTGGATATTGGTATGCAGAAGAATGAAACTGGACCCTTATCTCTTACCATATGCAAAAATAAACTCATGAGGGATTAAAAATTTAAACATAAATCTTTCAAAATTCTAGAAGAACTCTTCAGAACATTGGTCTAAACAAAGATTATATGGCAAAGGCAACAAAATGAAAAATAGACAAACAGGATTATAGTAACATAAGCTTCTGCACAGTCAAGGAAAACAAGAGATTAAAGAGATAACCTACCGAATGGGAAAAAATATTTGCAAACTACTTGTCTGACAGTGGTCTAATATCTAAGATATATAAGAAATTCAAACAACTCAAAAGTAAAGCAAACAAATAATCTCATTAAAAATAGGTAAAGGACACAAATAGTCAATTTTCAAAAGAACATATACAAATGGTCAACAGGTATACTTGCTTGAAAAACTACTCAATATCACTAATCATTAAATGCAAACCAAAGCCACAGTGAAATATCATCTCACCTCAGTTAGAATGGCCATTATTATAAAGACAAAACAAAAACAAAAACAAAAAACTGATTCTGGCAAGAATGTGGAGTAGAAAGAACTGCTACTGTTGGTAGGTATATAAATTAGTGCAGCCACTGTGAAATACAATACAGAAACAATATGGAGATTTCTCAAAAAACAAAAACAAAAATAAAAATAGGACTATCATAACGTCCAGCAATTCCACTACTGGGCAGTTATCTGAAGGAAAATAAATCAATCTGTTAAAGAAAAACAACTATTGTTTGTTTTCACTCATATGCGGGAGCTAAAAAAGTTGATCACATGAATGTAGAGTGGAACGATAGATGCCAGAGACTGAGAAGGGAGTGTGGTTGCGTGGAGGGGGGGTGGGGGTGATGAAGAAAGGTTGGTTAATAGGCATTAATACATAGTCAGATAAAAGGAATAAGCTCTAATGATAACAGAATAGGGTGACTATAGTGAACAACAATGTATCACACTTTTAAAAATAGCTAAAAGAAAGGACCTGACATGTACTCAGCACATAGAAATAATAAATACTTGGGTGATGGACACTCGAAATATCCTCACTTAATTATCACATATTCTATGCAAATAACAAAATTTCACATGTCCCTCATCAATATGTACAAATATAATGTATCAAACATTTTTAAAAAGATAATCTCTTTTATGATTTGACTATTTTTCAGACTTTAAATATGTTTATTTGTTTTTACAGATACATGGTCATACTCTACATACTGCTTTGTGACCTGAATTGCCCCCCTGAAACTATATGTACAGATATACATGTGTACACACATAGGAAACTTTCCAGGTCAGAAATGTACTTATGTACAGCTAAAACATAAAGATGGTGAATATTGTCTAGTCAGAAGGTTTTCTGCTTAGGAATAAAGAGGAGAGTGAAGGATTATCACCAAAATATTAGAAATATCAGAAATGTGTGTGTTTCACAAGGTGTTCCCTATATGGTTAGAAATAATATTCCTAAATTTCATCTTACAATTTCAAATCCACATTGACCCTTTACTGCCTGGCTGGCTACTGGTAGTTATGCTGTATACAAGCTGAATAAGAAGAAGATAAGATACAGATGCTGCTTATTTTGTAAAGAATCAGTAAAAATGAGATAGTACTGAGGAAGGAAGCTTGGACCTGGCCATGTTTACAAGTGCCTTGTGTTAGAGGAAGCTATGAGGCTCAAATGGATACTTCTAGCTGTTTTTTTTTTTTTTTTGGTTTTTTTTTAAATGAACAATAGAATTTTATTTTGTTCAGAGTTTTGGAGGCTGGGAAGTCCAAGATGGCAGGCTGCATTTGGCATACTCCAAGCTTTTATGTGGCCATATTTTGGACTGCCAGTTACAATAAAAACTTGACAATGTTGGAGATCGACCAAAAAAAAAAAAAAAAAAGGAGAAAAAAGAAAAAAAGCGTATTCAAACCAGTTTTCTTACATAAGATAAAATTTACCAGGAATTTATAATCCAAATTTGTGTCCTATTATCTTGTCAAATATACTTAAAATATATATGTATAAGATTTATCTAGTCAAATAATGTTTATTTTATCAGTGGAAGAATTACAGGGTGCAGAGGTGACCTCTTAAAATTACATAGATAATTACTGACAGCTGTGATAGGAACCCATGGTGATTTTCACTTAGGGAGTCTACTAGACAACCTAGTATATTAACCATGTTTTACATTTTGTAACTTTGATGCTTTCACATCTGCTGGCCTTGCTGACCTTGGAGGTGTGGTCCCTCCCAAAGGGACCAACAACTCCTGAAGTTGGTAAATAACCTGCCTGCCTGCATATCAACACACTATTCACATGCAAAGCGACCAATCCAGAGTCCATATCCTAACAGTCTCCTGTATCAGGCTCTCGCACTCCTGGGCTACTATTCACCTGCTGTAATCACCCCAGGGCCAGGTACTAGACAACCAGAGGCAGCCCCTAGGTACCAGAGCCCACTGAGATGATGCAAACTGGTCAATTTTGCAACTACTGACCTTGCCTTCCCATGAAAACCATAATAAACACTCTTCCCCACATTTTCCCTTTTCCCTCTGCTGCTTGACTAATCCCTGTGTTTCCCTTTTCCCTTTTCCCCTGCAGCTCCTCTCCCCCTACCATGTGTGAAATGGGGGAGATCTTGTGAGATCTTGGAAACTGTGAGTATGGCAAGATATCTTTGCAATGGCAGTCATCTCCTGGCTTGCTGGCCTTGCTATAACTGAATGACAATTAAAGAAACTGTATATTAAAACACTTAGACCTTTCTTAACTATGATAGATTTTGTTTATGCTACTATCACCAAATAAACATTACGGATACAGAGGTTATAATCATTGCCTTCAATTCTGCTTTATAACAATACTTTATCATAGCCAATCATTAAAATAGACCTAAGAGAGGCCAGAGCTACACCTTTGTTAAAATATATCCATAAATCAAAATTACACTTGGACCTGCTAAATTTATACAAATAAAAATTTTAAAAATACTAGTACATATTTCCAATTTATATGTATAATATTACAATATGAAATATGTATGAATTATGTACATATTTTGAACTTCGTTTCCATTCAATTCATACTTTTCTTCCTCTAAATTTGTATAAAGTTGAAGAATCAGGCTTGATATGAGAATCTCTGGTTAACTGCTGCGTTAAATTCAGTGTGAACTTGGCATAAGGCCTTTTGTCTTTGTTAAGTAGTCCTAGGCTACTTGTGACAAGGATATCATTACATGCTAGAATAGAAACGTGTGTAAAATTCACATCATTCACAAACTATATTCTATGATCACACAGAAGGTCCACCAACTGATACAAATACAGGGAGAAGACTTTGGGGAAGTCAGAAGGATTTGAGAAAGCATTCAGAAGTTCCTGGAGTGAGGGCAAGTTTTCATATCAGATTCAGAGAAGTTTATCCTTTTAAACCAAATACATGTAGAAAAGTTCTTCAGCTCTAATGTTGAGCTACAGGAAGTTTCCATGTTTACAGGTGAAAAATGGTTGAATATTTACAGCTTTCTCATTCAGCCTAATCATGGAGTAAATAGGATTTTTCCCTGCCAAGTACTGCTTTCTATTAAAATGAAAACTAGACAAATGGGGCCCTGACAATCAAAGATGGATTCTTTATTTTCTCAAATTTTAATTTTCTTCTTAATTATAGATGGAAGATTATCTAGAGTGTAATTCTTATAGGCCAATTCTTACAGGCGCAGTGACTTTTGCCTATGTAAATGGAAGAGAAGGAAAGAGATCAACATTTTAGGGCTAAGAATTTTAAGGCTAAGAAGACTCCAATTTTTTTAAAAAGCAGAGTTCATTTTCTATGCTGGTATTATTCCTTAGTCCTGTCATCTCTAACTTCACAATTACCAAGTTTTCTGTTAGCTTCTGCTGGTGGCCTCTAACTTTATTACTACATCTTTCTCTAACATTTACAGATGGTAAATTTTATATAGGTTATAAGAAAACATTGACTATTAAATTATTGTTGACATTTCCTCAATATTTTCTCCCTGGTATTATATTTTAACATGGTAGCATTTGCAAAATGGATAGAGCAGCTGGTAAATAAAGATTATATTAGTAAAGATCTGTGCCACCCCACAGGAAAAAGAATTGATTGAAGTGAGAAAAATTTCTGTGGTGGTGTTTATCTTAAAACTAACATTAGTAGAGCAAACCTCTTGGGGATTTTTTTTATGCCTCTACAACCTCTTCTGTTTGTAGATTCCAGGCTTTGGTGTCAAAAAGCATCTTGTGTTCATATGCAGTTACTCTTGTTCCTATCTTCTGACATTTGGATAGCTGGAGAACATTAATAAATTTACTTTGGAGACTGATATCTACAATCCACAATATCTTACATCTCCAGTGAACAACAGAGTGAATGACCCAAGAGACATGTTGCTCAGTTCTTCAGAAAATATACTTTTGTCTGACTTATTTTTGTGCACATTTTCTTAGTTTTGTGTTATGAGGAGTAAATGTATATTTCTTTGGTTTGGTGTGTTTCATAACAAAGACATATTTTCTAACTGCCTACAACCTTGAAATCCTCAAAAGTAAAAAATGTAAACAGTATGGTCTTGACCATAATAGCTCCACAACAAATACCTTATGGTCATGACAAAAACAGTCTGGTCAGCTGTTACCTAAGAGTTAATCATAGTCTGAGATAAAGGCCTGAAATGACTTTTTTTCCCCCATTTTCCCCCAGTTTTTAAATGGTCAGTGGAGTCTGCCTGAAGATTTATTTCTATTACCAGTAGTGGTAATGTCTTGAGGGTTCCCACTTCATAGAAAATAAGGCATTTAAAAATAAATTATATGCTGAGACATGTTTAAACTCCTGACTAATTAAAAAAGATAAACTCAAAGCAACAATGAGGGAAATGTATGAAGATTTGTGGTACTAAAAGCTAAGAGCATCAGAATGCAGCAAGTGAGAAAAAAAAAAGTGAGAAAGGGAAAACACTCATGTTTGAGGCACAGGAAAGGGAAAACTTAGATGGGAGGTCTAGAAAGGGGTAAGAGCTTTGACAACAAAGGAAACTGCAATGCCCAGTGATCTGTCTCCAAGCCTGCAGGAACTCAGCTTCCTGAGATCACTGGGACACTACTGCACTATGTGAACTTATATTTAGAATTCTCTTAACTTGTTATTCTTAGTCATTATTTTTCTGCTATTTCAGTCAACTGGTTGTCCAGTATTCATAAACTTGACTCCCAAAATTAATGTCTTCTTTTCGACAAAGTTATACCCCAGAATCTGACATCTAGGAATAAATTAGCATCTGTTGTAACTGTACATATTTTACGTTCTGGAAAAGACTCATTTTAATTCACAGAAGAAACCTGTGATAGACTTTTTTCTTATGTTTTTAAATTAAGTCTTACTTTCTGACTGAATAGAAATTAAACTATTTGTAAGTTTTTACTTTATTATAAATGTATAAATGTTGTTAAAATGTCTAGTGACTTAATTCTCATGTATGTTGACGATTAGGTGCCAGCTAAGTAGTAAAAAGATAAGGACTCTAATATAAACTGGTAGTGCTTCAGACCCTATGAGCCATTTTACAACTAGAAAAGACCCTCTATAGAAACCATAATCAATACATCTGACAGGTGTTCCAGAAGAGGAAACAGAATCAGAGTTTCAGAGCTGAACAACTAGAACAAGAATAACAGCTCATTCAGGGAACAGGGATTAATCAGAAGCCAGGGGGGAAAGAGAAAATGTGGGGAAATGTCTTTATTATGGTTTTTATGGAAAGTTAAGATTTGCAGCTGTAGAATTGGCCATTTTGAATAATCTTAGTGGGCTCTAGGACCTAGGGGATGCCTCTGGTTATCTAGTACCTGGCCCTGGAGTGATTACAGCAGGTGGAGAGTGTCCCAGGAGTGTGAGAGTCAAAAGAAGCTAACACAGAAGAAAGAAGGATGGTACTGCCGAACTCTTCTATAACAAGAAGCTTTAATATACCAGCTGAAGTTGACTTTAGATCGCAGGATCAATAGATCTCAAAGAGCTGCTTAATGCTGCTTTAGGTGCAAATAGGTTGATGTCATGAAATTTATCTTGTGATCAGAAAGTACTACTGATATGTGGAGGGATTTCAGGTTCATTTGGCTTCTTTGACCCTGGACAAGAGTTTGGTGTATAGTCCTCTTTCTTTGACAATGAGGGAGTAAGCTTAGTTATCAGCTAAAGTATGAAAAAATATTTCATTGAGTGATTTTTTTATGATTAGCTGACTTTTAGAAAACGATAAACCAAATTTTTAGGTTTAGAGTCTATTATTTTGAGTGAGTGAATCACAGAAAATTTTTAACTGAAAACTATGTCATGACCATGAGGATGCTTAAATTTCAAGTATCAATTTAACTTTTCCTCCCTAAGTAATATATGGCAGTTAAGCTCATATTAATTTGCTATAGTGTAGTGTAGAGAAGATGAGTAGATGGCAGGGCAAGGAAAGAAACATCTTCTAGTCCTGAACTGTAATGATAGGATGGACATAGTAAACTCTCCCACCTCATCCTATAGGAGGATGCTTGAGTTCCCCACACTTACTTAGTCAAAGAGATCAAATTACTCCAAACCAATACTTTTATAAGAGAGATCACCAGAGCTAGATGAGGGATCATCAGGATTAGAAGCCTGTGGCCAGGCAACAATGAATTGAAGTGGCCCACAGACAAATGCACTTTCAGGCACACTCAAAAAAATAGCTATTTATTGGCGAAGAACTATTCCAGGTACCTTTAGGCACCTTGGTTATAAAAAGTCAACCAACCAACCAAACAAAACACAACTTAATCCATACTTTGTTGTAGGTAACTTCCTGATTTTCACCAAAACTTTACTAAATTTGATCCTGTTAAATGTACTTTGAAAAAACAGTTCAAGCTACCAGGATACAATAGATTTAATTTGTTCTGCCCTTAATTTGATCGACTCAATAGCAATCTAATTTAGCCAACAATTATTAAAGCTACAGTTTTTGAATTAACCAGTTTCAGTACATGGTTTTGTCATTGTCTTAGCTGGAAGGCATAACACCATTGGTTGGTTGCCTTACTTACTCATGTGATTTTGGGTTTTTCAACCTTTCTTTCTACTATACTTATACTTTGTACTTAAATGATATCCTGATCTAAGCAGGGTTGTTGTTTTCTGTTCTCTATTCTTTAAAGACATTTAATTTTTTAAAAAATGTTTTCTGGGTGGTTTGCCATCTCTTTTCCTGAGGTAATAGAATATATTATTTTCTGGTTGAGTTTTACTATAGTAAATTTCCCTTTCATGCTCTGTTTCTGGAGGTCCTTTCATTTCCTTCACTTACTAAATACTCTGACATTGAACCTTTGGACTGTAACACTGAGTTGCAACTAACTGTGATCCACTAACCTATAAATTTTGGGCAATGCTGCCTTCTAGGCTTTTGCCTACTAGATACTTGTGCTTTTGAGTGATTAAGATGACTATATGCCATCTCCTTAAAAAACAAACACACAAACAAGTTTCATCTCATTTTGTTTGTTTCTGTTCTCATTCCCAAATATTTGGGGGAAATTTACATCATCTTTCTTTCCACAGTAGGTTTAACAACTTCTTACTTAGAATCATTAACCAACATATTCCAGACCATCAATAAAGACAAAGTCTGTTCTCCTCTTCTCTTAACTCCTATGCAACATGGCTTACACTTCTCTCTTATCACCTCCTAAGCAAACTTGCATATGATTTGACTAATTGTGCTTATTTTCCTTACTGGAGCATAAGTCTCTCTTGAGCAGAGAATAGGCAGCTTTCCATTTCCTGTAGGGACTAGCATAATGCCTTGCACACGGTAGGAAGTTAGTCCTATGTTGTGAATTACATTATTATATACGTTTGTATCCGACTGTGCAAAGGCCTCCTTAGAATGAGAAATACTGCCATTCAACCTTAGTTTGTGTTTTTTCTTCTTAATGTCTTTCAGCTGATGTTTACTACATATACTTATGCAAATTAGTTTGAATTAACACTGTTTTTATAGTTTGAGATACCACATTATGTCTTTTAAAGTCCAGGCACACAAAAGTGTCACATTTGTTCTAATCATAACATGAAATTCAACAGAGAGGCTTTTTTAGTGTGTGTGTGTTTTTTTTAAAGTTAATTGGGCATTCCTATCTTGGTGTTTAAAATTCTGATTCCTTTTGTTTTGAGATATTTAAATATATCCCCTTGGAGTTTTCTAATTATTACATAAAATACCACAGGCAGATGAACAGGACCATTGTTTCAGCCTTCTATCTTGTTTTGCCAGAGAGTCCAAAGTGATTATATTAGCCTTGAGGTCTCTGTTCCTAATTTTCTCCTAGTTTTCTGTGGTAACATATTCTTCTGGGTTAAAATGTAAGGCAATTAATTGCATGCTTAAAAAATAGAAACTACAAAAAAGCATAAATAAGAAAATAACTGTAATCTATAATTCAGATATTATCATAATACTTTAGAAGTATATATTTTCATTTTTCATGAAAATTTTGTTATATAATTTTCTTTTTTTTACTTGAGAACATATATGAAACATCTTTCAAGCCATTAGATATTCTTTGACAATATTTTACAACATTTGCACATTATGCCAGTGTTTACAATATAATTTCCAACATTTGTTTACTATGCTGGTACAGGCATACCTCATTTGATGCACTTTGCTTTATTGCACTTCACAGATACTGTAATTTTTATAGATTGAAAGTTTGTAAAAACCCTACATTGAGCAAGTCTATAGGCACCATTTTTCCAACAGCGTGTGCTCACTTTGTGTCTCTGCGTCATATTTTGGTAATTCTCATAGTACTTTAAACCTTTTTGTTATTATTATATCTGTTACGATGATCTGGGATAGGTGATCATTGATATTACTAGTGTCATTGTTTTGGGGCCACAAACTGCACTCACATAAGATAGGAAACTGAGTTGATAAATGTTGTATTTATTCTGACTGCTTTACCAACTAGCTGTTCCTCCTTCTCTGAGCCACAACAATATCGATACTAGGCCAATGAATAACCCTCAAAGGCCTCCAAGTGTTTAAGTGAAAGGAAGAGTTACATGTCTCTCACTGTATATTAAAACCTAGAGATGATTAAGTTTTGTAAGAACAGCATGCTGAAAGCAGAGATGTGCTGAAAGCTAGACCTCTTGTGTCAAACAGTGAGCCAAGATCCGAATGCAAAGGAAAATTTCTTGAGGGAGATTAAAAGTCCTATTACAGTGAAGACACAAATGAAAAGAAAGTAAAAGAGCCTTATTGCTGTTATGGAGATAATTTGAGTGGTCTGGATAGAAGATCAACTTAGCTGCAACATTCCTTTCAGCTAAAGCCTGATTCCGTGCAAGGCCCTTAATATCAAGTTAAGAACCTCCACCATCCAAAAGATTACAGCTCACAGAAGGCTCAGATGATCATTGGCAGTGTTTAGCAATAAAATATTTTTTAAAAATTAAGGCATGTACATTGATTTTTCAGACAATGGTTTACACATGTAATAGACTATAATATAAATATAACTTTTATATGCACTGAGAAACCAAAACATTCATGTGACTCACTTCATTGGGATTGTCTGGAACCAAACTCAAAACATCTGGGAGGCTTACCTGTTTTTTGGCAATCTTTGTTTTGACAATCCTTAAGTTTTGAATATAAAAGACAGTTTTTCTTATTCACAATCTTACAGATACCTGCATATTGTCTTCCAACATACTTTACAATAAATTCATTTTCAATTAGTAAGAAGTCATAAGTGTACAGAAATGTGTATAGAGATGTTGGCAAATGCATGGACTACTGTAAGATTTAAATTTTTAAATTTCTGTCATTTGTTTTTTTCACTTCTAGGATTACTCAGTCATTCCCACTGGTTATACTACAATTTGACCCAGCAGTTTTCAGCCACTAAAATTATTATTCTTTTACAGATCAATATAATTAGGGCAGGTCAAAAACTAATTCTGTGCCAAGACATTAGTATGCCCAGAAAGGAAATGAAGAATTTTCTTGATACATAATGTGCTATTAAAAGTGATTTTTTCAATATTTCTATAGCTATGATCATTTAAATTCTGGTACAGGGTCAATTAAAAAAATTGAGATGTATAAATTGGGAAGGTGAGGGACGGGAAGTAGAAATCACGACATGTCTGTTAGAATTAGGTGTGGCTGTGTACAAAATAAAAATTCAAAAATAGACTCACTAAAACTCTAGGTTTATTTTCTCTTAGGTAAGGGAATGTTGGAGATAGACTTCCCAGAACTGATCTTGAAGGTTCACAAAGAAGTCCACCCAGATACCTTTCAAATCACTGTTCTGTCCATCCTAATATATTGCCCTCATTCTTGAGTCCAAAGTGGTTGCTGTAGATTTTCCTATGATATCTGTAGTCCAGGAAGCAGGGAAAAGAAAGGAGAGAAAAACGATAACATATTTTCATTTTATAATTTTATAGCTAAATATAACACTCATATAGAAAAGCTTCAAATCATGACTATAGATCAATAAGTTATCATAAAGAAAACTCATCTAAGCAGCCACAATGGATGTCAAGGAATAGAATATAGCTAGCATTATGGCAGCCTTTCTTATGCCCTGTCCAGTCCCCAAGGCCTCCTTCTCCTCCCCAAAGATAACCATTATTCCCACTTCTACTATGAGAGATCATCTTTTCGTCGTTTTGAATTTTTTAATGGAAACATACAGTATATTTGGGGGGGTGGATTTTTTTCACGGACCACATTACTTTTGCAGGCTAATCCATGTTCTTCTAAGCAGATACACTCCATTCAAGTAGAGTTGAGACTTGACCAACATGGCATTCAGGGGCTCTGGTCCCCCTCTCACAGTTAATTATCTACATATAACTTTTGACTCCTCCAAAACTCAACTACTAATGGCCTGGTGTTGAACCAGAAGTTTTGCCAATTGCAAACAGTTAATTAACATATATGTTAAGTTAGAGAACAGAAAATGTTAAAAAGAAAATCATAAAGAGGAGAAAATTTATTTACTATTTATTTCATGGAAGCGGATAATCATAAATGTCTTCATTCTCATCTCTATCTTGAGTTAGTTAAGGAGGAGGAAGAAGAGGAGGGGCTGGTCTTGCTGTCTCAGGGGTGGCAGTTTCTGCACGTTTTATCAAATCGTCACAATCTCCACAATTTTTTCCAAATATTTATTGAAAACAATTCTCGTATAGGTAGAGTCACACAGTTTAAACCCATTTTGTTCAAGGGTCAACTGTACTTTGAAAATGTCATTTTATGTTTTCCTAGATTCCATTGTTTTTTCTGAGAAGTTACCTATAAATCTATTCTTGCAGTTTTGATGGTAATGTGTCTTATTTTTCTTTCTCTTTGCTGTTGGTAACTTTTGTTTTGATATGACATGCTTTGGTCTGGTTTTGTTTGAATTTATCTTGCTTGTGGTTTTTAGTGATTCTTAAATCTATCAACTGACATCTTTAATCAGTTTTGGAAGCTATAAGTCCTTATTTCTTCAAAGGCTCTCATCTCTTCAAGCGTTCTTTTCTCTTAAAATCTCTTCAAGAGTCCTTATCTCTTCAAATTTCTTATCTTTTGACCTGTTCTGTTGCTGCCTTCTTCCTTTTCTTCGATTTTTTTCTTCTCAGACACTAATTATATGTAAGTTAATATATATGCTGTGTCTCATACTTTTTCTATATTTTTCTTTTCTTTTTTTTTGTATTCTTGGGATTGTTTTCTGACTTTACTTCTGCTTCACTGCTAACCCATCAGTTGAGATCTTAATATCAGTTGTTTTATTTTTAGTGTTAGAAGTTTTACTTGACTTTTTCTTAGTAGTCCAGTTTTTGTTGAGGGTCGTAATCTGTCTTTATTTCAACATATCAGACAAGTTTACCATAGCCTTTCTTTTTGTAGGGTCATTAACTCCAGTTTTTATTCCTTCCACCCAATAATTGTGTCTGAAACTCTGAAAAGCTTCTCAGATAACTTTTCTGGAACTTATAATTTTATAGCTAAACATAACACTCATATAGAAAAGCTCCAAATCATGACTATAGATCAATAAGTTATCATAAAGAAAACTCATCTAAGCAGCCACAATGGATGTCAAGGAATAGAATATAGCTAGCATTATGGCAGCTATAATGCTGCATAGGTCTTGTGCTGCATATTCCATTTATTCCCCTGGGCTCACTTGTTTTCCACAGTTTTGCCTTTCTACAGATAGAGCTATTTTCCAAATTGAAATAGCTCTCCCTCTTGCTTCTTCAGCCTGAGTTTCTTATTTCTAATCCTAGGGGTTTTTTCGTCCTTTTCTTTCTGCTTTTCCTTAACCATCTCCACAATTGTGTAAATACTCCCATCATTAAGCACACTGCAGTTATACTTCAGAGTGTGCTGTTTCTTGCCACACCCTAATGGAAACATGTAACCACAAGTGCTGTGCTCACTTCTCTGGATTTTCTTATTTTCCTGAGTTCTGCCTTTATAATGTTTAACTACATCATTAAAGTCATCTTTTCAAATTGTTTTCAGTGGCAGGGTTGTTATGAATTACCTAGTCCATTAATCCTGAGAGTAGAATTCCTACATGCCTAGATTTTTTTGTTTTTTTTTTTGAGTTGGAGTCTCACTCTGTTGCCCAGACTAGAGTGCAGTGGCCGCTCCCGGCCACCACAGTCTCGACCTGCTGGGCTCCGGCGATCCTTCCGCCTCAGCCTTCCGAGTAGCCAGAATTACAGGCACGCGCTTCCACGCACGGCTAATTTTTTGATTTATTGTAGAGATGAGGTCTCGCCTGCCCAGGCGGGTCTCGAACCCGCGGGCTCAGGCAATCCACTCTCCTCAGCCTCCCAAGGGCGCGGGATTACAGGCTGAGTCACCGAACCCAGCTCATGCCTACGTTTTATTTATTTTATTTTTTATTTTATTTTTATTTTTTATTTTTGGAATGGAGTCTCACTCTGTCGCCCAGACTGGAGTGCAGGGGCCGCTCCCGGCCACCGCAGCCTCGACCTGCTGGACTCCGGCGATCCTTCCGCCTCAGCCTTCCGAGTAGCGGGAATTACAGGCACGTGCTACCATGCCCGGCTGATTTTTTTTATTTATTGTAGAGATGAGGTCTCGCCAAGTAGCCCAGGCGGGTCTCGAACCCCGGGCTCAGGCAATCCACTCACCTCAGCCTCCCAAAGGCGCGGGATTACAGGCTGAGCCACTGACCCCGGTCATGCCTACATTTTAAAAGAAACCGTCCAAAAAGCTCACAAAATAGTCTCTAGATAGTCACATGATTGATCACATGGCTACACCTAACTGCAAAGGCACTTGAGCAATGTCATCTTTCATCTAGCTGATAATATGCCCATCTTAAAATGGGATTTTTGCTACCATGGAAAAAAATTAAACTAGATATTGGGCAAAAACTAGCAGTGAATGACACAGAAACAAATAGATAATGTTAGCAATTTAGAAACTAAGAAGTTGATATATAAATATATTATTTTAGAAATACAGAGGAGTTTCAGCCTGAGCAGCATAGCAAGATCCCATCTGTTAAAACAAACAAAAAAATTAGCCAGGCATGGTGGCACACGTCTGTAATCCCAGTTACTCAGGAGGCTGAAATGAGAGTTTTGCTTTAACCTGGAAATTCAATGCTGCAGTGAGCTATGATGGCACCACTGCACTCCAACCTGGACAATAGAGAAAGGCCCTGATGATGATGATGATGATGATGATGATGATGATGATGATGTAATAATAATAATAATAGAAATTCAGAGAGAAATAGTTTTAAAGAGTTAAAAAAAGATTCCCCCCCCAAGAATGGAACTCAAATGTGAGATAAAGAAGCATGACAAGGAACTGTCATTTTGTTGTTGTTGTTGTTGTTATAAGCCTTATAGTGCTAAGAACTTATATATCCATCTACATGTATTGTTTTGCCACAAATAAAGTTAATATAAAAAGAGGAAAATTCCAGTTATTTTCCTGCCATAATCTTGTATTATTTTTGATCTTCGACTCCTCTTGGTCTCAGTTTTTTTTCCTTTAAAAATTCTTCATGTTTATATAATGCTTTACCATTAATTAGACTAAATGATTTCTAACATCCCTTCTGATATTTTATGAATCTAATCCAATCTATGAAAAATATATGGTGTTGGTTTAAAATGTAACAATCACCACGTTTAGATACAACACAAATACACTTATTTGTATCTGCAGGTGTTCCTCCAGAACCAGACTATATTTCTACTAGCCAGAGAAAGCAGAAGGTTTTAACATTTAAATTCATGTAATCATGAAAATGTTAAAAGCAAGAATTTCCCCCTAGAGTAAGGATACATTTTAGCTTAAAAAAAGAAAGTCATAATTGACGGATCTTAAAATAAGTACAACATGCTTATTTGATATTTGATAATATTGAGTGACATTAAAAACTGTACCTGTTTGTTCACTTGTACCCATGAATAGGAGCTTTGAAAATCATGTTGAAGATTACTGATAACATCTATCAAAGTACTTGAGTTCTTTATAGAAAATACTTATATTACAACAAACAGAATTACCTACATAAAACTGCTCTTGATTTTCTTACTGTTTAAATGAGATTGAGTGTAGAAATGGTTGGACTATTGATTTTCTAGAAGTCCTCTTTCCAGTTACTGTTATGTCTGTATGGAAATTTCAATAGAGTTAAGGGAAATATATAACTGCACCCAAAGTCTGTGGAAGAGAAAAGAGTAGGTGTTATATTGAGATGGCATCTACATTGTCTTGGCTATTCTAATGTGCTGTATGTTTCTGAAAGGATTCTTACATCATTCAATCTTTGTCTTTTTTTGTAGAGTTGTGCTCTATTTGCTTATTTGGATGATTGGTTTATGTTTTAATCAATGCTAGCAGAATTAACCATGCTTTCTCCAGATGTCCAGAGGCTTCCAACAATTTAAAGTAAAGGCCACTGGGAATCTTTGTAGTTTTAAGTGTAATTTTACATTTGCAGAAAGGAACTTTAGGTACATTCTAGATGTCAATGATAAGTACTACAAATCCTGTATCCAAGATTTACATAACTTAGTACATCACTAGATACATACTAGATATATACCAGACATCTCACTAGATATATAGTAAGTTTTCATCTCCCTTTTCTCCCCCTGTAGTGGGTATGGGGAATTATTATCCAGGGTCTCCAAAACACACAGCCTGGCTTTACAAACTTTCAACCTACCTCTGTTTGAAATACATGCATAACCTTCTTGAAATTAGAACCCTCATGCTATATGTGGGTCTACACAGTGATCAGATCTGACCAGTCTTACCAACTCCTGTTCAGTCTGTCTCAAGTCCAACAGAACGTCTTAAAGTGGCTGAAAGTGTATGTTTTCAGTAGCCAAGAAAAAAAGAAAAATGAGGCAGCAAATACAAGAATTATTCCTATGTTTTTAACATTTTTAATACCATTCTCAACAATCCTAATTATTGACTTTTCATTGAATTAAAAAAATGTGAGGAGAGAGGGAAGATGGTGGTGGAGCCATTAGGAATATGTGAGTTATGAGTATCGAGTGTCCCATTTCCTACCCAGATTGAGTCATGGGACAAAGAATATGATCAGAAAAGGACAAGGAAGACTGATGAAGAGATCAGTGGTGAGTCCAGGGCTAACCTAACTCCCTCCTCTCCAGCAATCCTATGAGCATCAGACACACTACTGGGGCAGGACTGAGAGGACAAATCCAGGTGGAACCTGGACATCAGCTGCAATAGGAGGACTCTACTCCAGGACAATTGTGTCTGGGGTGCCCCTCACCAGTATCTGGGGAGAAGACAATCCCACAGTTCCCCACCGGAGGAGATCCCCCTGATCATATGAGAGTGGGAAGGAAGGACTAAAGCCCCACCTACCCCCATTGCCCCATTCTCTTCCCTGGGTACACACTGGGGAGAGTGTGAATGAGGCTACAGGATCACAGGAGACAACAGTGGGGCTTATCTGTGAGCAGTTGAGAGGAACAACAAGATACAACACTGAAAGAAGTTGTGACAGAGATTTTGACCATAAAAAACTTCAGAAAATAAACAATAAGATGACAAGCATGGAAAACAGAATCAATCAAGCAGAAGAAAAAAATCCCAGAGCTTGAAGACTGAAACAGTAATTAACTCAATCTGTAAAAAACAGAAAGAAAACTCAGAGAGAAAGAGCAAAGCCTCCGAAAGAGGTTTTGATTATGTCAAGCGGCTGGACCTACCCCTTATTGGTATCACAGAAGAAGAAAGAGAAATGGAGAACACTTTGGAGCAAAGTGGTTATCCAAGAAAACTTTTCCCATCTCACCAGAGATGTAAGCATCCAAACACAAGAGATACAGAGAACCCCTGCAAGACATCACATGAGAAGACCAACTTCTAGACACAGTAATTCACCTCACAAAGTAGGTACAAAAGAAAAAAACCTAAGGGCAGGAAGAGAGAAAGGTCAGACTACCTACCAGGGAAGAATAATCAGAATGCCAGCAGACCTATTGGTAGAAGCACTACAAGCTAGAAGAGACTGGAGTCCAAATTTCAAAGTCCTCAAAGATAAAAAAATTTCAACCAAGAATTTCCTTCCCATTCAAACTCAGCTTCATAAGCAGCGGAAAATTAAAATCCTTTCCAGACATACAATTTCTAAGAGATTATGCAACTTCCAGACCAGCTCCACAGGAGATGCTTTAAAAAGGTACAGAAGAAAGCACAGAAGCACAGAAGAAAGAAAAAAATGAATGACCACACACTTCCCAAGAGAACAGGAGAACACAGAATCAACAGAGAATATATTGCAATTGCAAATCTAAAAACACACACATACATCAACCTAAAAGTTCAAGGAAAAGAAGCAAATAAAAAACTTTGTAAGAACTTAATGACAGGGATAAACACACACATTTCAATAATCAGCCTGTTTTGAATGGATTAAATGCACCACTGAAAACACATAGAATGGCAAATTGGATTAAAAAAACATGATCCAATGATTTACTGCATCCAGAAAACTCACCTAACCACAAAGAATGCACACAGACTAAAGTTAGAGGATGGAAAATGAATTTTCAGGTGAACAGATCACACAAGAAGCAGGAGTTGTAATCTTAATAACAGATAGAACAACCTTAAAGCTATCAAAAAATTTAAAAGATATGGAAGGACACTACATAATGATAAAAGGTTCAATCCATCAAGAAGTAAATATCTATCCTAAGCATATATGCACCCAACACAGGAGCACCAGTGTTTATAAAACAACTACAAAGTAAACTAAAAAAAAGATATTGACTCTAACACTATCATAACTGGGGACTTAAATATCCCACTAACAACCCTGGATCATCCAGGCAAAAAATCAACAAAGAGACCAGGAACCTCAACTTGAAGCTTGTCCAAATGGACTTAATAGATACCTACAGAACACTCCTTCCAAAAACCACAGAATATGCATTTTACTCTCCCCCACAAGGAATGTACTCTAAGATTGATCACATTATCAACTGTAAATCAAACATAAACAAATTTCGTAAGATTGAAATACTGCCATGCACCTTCTCAGACCACAGTGGAATAAAAATAAATATCAACACCAACAAGAAGAAACAAAGCAGGCGGTATCACACTTCCAGACTTTCAAATTTACTATAAGGCTATAATAATAAAAACAGTCTGTTATTGGTACAAGAACAGGCATACAAACCAAGGGAACAGGATAGATATTCTGGAAGCAAAATTCAACTTCTCAATCAACTCATCTTCAACAAAGCCTCCACCAAAAACTGCTGGGGAATAGAAAACCTATTCAGTAAATGGTGTTGGGAAAACTGGCTGACCACATGCAGAAGATTGAAACAGGACTCCTACCTATCACCATACATTTTAAAATCAACTCTAAATGGATCAAAGATCTAAACGTAAAACCTCAAACTAAGAATCTTAGAAAACGCAGGAGACACCACTACAGAAATCCGAGTAGGCAACCAATTCCAGATTAAAACTCCTGATGTCAATGCCATAAGAGATAAGATAGACAAGTGGGACCTCATCAAACGGCTTCTGCAAAGCAAAAGAAACCATTGAGAGAGGGAAGACAGCCCACAGAATAGGAAAAAAATATTTGCCAACTGTATATCTGACAAAGGCCTAACATCCAGAATCTACAAGGAACTCAAACTTGCCAAATGGAAATGAACAAATAGCTTCATTAAAAAGTGGGCAGAATACATAAATAGACACTTCTCAAAAAGACATACAAGCAGCCAACAGACCATGAAAAAGTGCTAAAGCTTACTAATCATCAGAGAAATGCAAATCAAAACCACATTGAGATACCACCTAACCCCAGTAAGAATGGCCATCACTAATGAAACAAACAGTAATCGATGCTGGCAAGGATGTGGTGGAAAGGGAACGTGTCTACACCGCTGGTGGGAATGCAAAATAGTTTAACCTGTATGGCAAACTGTGTGGCGATTTCTAAGAAAACTTAAAACTGATCTTCTATATGACCCAGCAGCCCCCTTACTGGGAATATACCCGGAGAAGCTCAAATTATTCTACCAAAAAGATACCTGAACCCGCATGTTTATTGCAGCACTATTCACAATAGCAAAAATGAACCAACCATGCTGCCCATAGAAACTGGACTGGATAAATAAATGTGGTACATATACAAATGGAATATTATGCCATCATAAAGAAGGACAAACATATGTATTTCACAGCAACTTGGATGGATTTAGAGTCAATGATACTCAGTGATCTATCAAAGAAACAAATAACTGAGTACCTCATATTCTCACTCATAAGTGGATCCTAAACATTTACCATAATATTATAAGAAAGGGATTGGCAGTAGCAGGACACTGCCATGAGAGGGAATAGGGCACATAACATCAAAAAGCATACCTGATCTCAAGCCAAGTGAAATAGGAACCAAAGGGAGGTCCAAACTTTACCTGTACAATGTCCACTTGTATACCTAATCCTGAATACCCCACATCTTTAAAATAAAAAAAAACTATAAATTCATAAGAACCACCAAAAACAAAACAAAACAAATGTGGCAATGACATTCTCTAGTAGTTAATTAAATCATTTTTAGGATCTTGGGTCTTAAGACCTGGGAGAGCCAATTCCTACATCATAATACAAATAGCTCCTTATGTCTGAGTCTCTAGCCTTTGGAGGTGAGAATAACAAGTTGCCAACAGATACTATAAAGGTAAAATGAAAGAATAGTATGGCTATATATATTTTTTTAATTTCTAGGGAAAAAGAACTAAAAAACAAACAAAAGTCTAAGGAAGCAGAAGATCCCTTTGAATTTGGAACCTGTGTCTCTTATTAGTTTCTTTCATTCAGTTTCTCTGATTCTTACCGTTTGACAGATGCTCTTGAACCTCTCAACCAATTATGCAGCCTAAACACACAGCCTGGCTTTCCTACCTTTCAGTCTACATCTGCTTGAAATATATGCATAAACTTGAAATTAGGACTCATATGACACACTTTACTATTGTATCCCCCTGTGTGTATACATATATATATATATATATATATATAATATAGTAGTTGACACATTTTAAGTGATAAACAATTGTTGGGGTAGTTAATGAAAGGAGAATTAGCATAATTTATAACAACATATTTATTTATATGTTTTCTTGTCATACACTAAACGGCCCTGGTAGTTTATAAGTGTTTTCTCTCATCTTCTCTCATCTTGTTCTGGTCAGGTCTGGTTACTCTGCTTACCTCTATCTCCCCAGGAAATAAAGATACGATTTTACGTGACTCTGATACCTAATGGCAATTAGAACACACACTATTTAAGGTCTTTAGTTTGTTCATCTGGAAGGAGAGATAATAGCTCCTGCTGTATTCGCCTCACAGGTTTCCAAAAGGATGTAATGAAAAATGAATATGAAAAAATTTAAAATCTGCAAGCCAGTAAACAAATGAAAAGTGATCATATTCACCAAGCACTCAGCATAGGGCCATGGACTCAGAAAGCTTTTCAGGGGAGGAGGGTGCCCAGTAGGGAGTCTTATATCATCTCTCCCTGCTCTTCCTCTTCCTTGTCTCCTTATATAGCCTATGGTCACTCTATGATAACTACCAACATAATCATCTTTCTGATAAAAAAGGAAGTCCTACAGAGCACACAGGCAAAGACAAGGGAAAGTGAGAGGTCAAACACCAAACTGTTTTTAGTTTGGATTTTTAAAATGTAGATTGTCAACATTCAGCAGAGCCACTCAAAACCTGCATTGCAAGGCCTTCACTAGTTTTGCTGTTTTGTTCTCTAGATATCAAATCTTCATGCTCTCCCTTTCATCCCTCATATTTCTTTTGCTTTTCTATCTTAAATTTTCCTTTTCTGATTTTTTGTTGCAGATTTAAATCTCTACCCACCTCTCCCATCACCTAACTGGGCTTGGGACAAAGCTGACTTCTTTTAGATTTTCTTCTTAAAACTAAAGTATTACTTGATTTCATTTTAAACCATGTCTGACTTTATCTAAAGCAGCCTTTTCCAGAATCTTTTCCATACACCAAGGGTGTGGGGAGCAGCTGCTCCCTGATCCCCACAACTAAGCCTTATTTCTCTTGATCTTCTCTCTCTTCAGTTTCTCCAGCTTCAGTGATGCGAAGGGCTCAGGCTCTCAGACTGCTAAAATTTTATCAGTCTAAAGATCACCCACCCAATCCCTTCTTTATCTTGATGCTGGATGCAATCAAGGCCAGAGAGATGGTCAGTTCTAGAGCTGTGAGAAGAACCTCATTCATTCAACATGAAGGGCGGTTCACATTTCCATCATTTTTCTCTCTTGGTGGGGTCTTTGCCATTTCTGAAGCAGCCATAGGGCAGACATCAGTTACATCCAAACTGAGAGACTGGGAGTCATTAGCCGCAGAACTCCACAATGCCAGACCATTGTTCACATTGCTTGTCTAAAAAGTCTTCTTGATGAACTTCCCATTTCTGTTCAGATGACATTCAAATCCATATATTGAATATAGCCTTTTCTGATCTTCCCATAAAGTTAAAAGCAATAATTCTTGCCTCTGAATTCTCAATTCACAGTTTTGTGAGATTTACCTGTTTCTTATTTTCCTGGACTTTCATAATGAAATACAAAAACCTGTGGGGTCTTAGACAATAGACATTTATTGTCTGGAGCCTAGAAGTAAAAAATCCAGGTGTTGCCAGGGTTGATTTCTTTTGGGGGCTGTGAGAGAAATCTCTGTTTCAGGGCTCTTTTCTAGCTTTTGGTAGTCTCAGGTGTTCCTTGGCTTGTAGGTGGCCATGTTGCTTTACACCATCTTGCCTTTGTAAGTGCTGTGTCTGCAATCAAATTTTCCTCTTTTTATAAGAACATTGGTAATATCGAATTAGGACCCATCCTAATGACTTCATTTTAACTTTACTACCTCTGTAGAGAATCTATCTCCAAGTAAGATCACGTTCTAAGATACTGGAGATTAGATCCCAACATATCAATTTGGGAAGATATAGTTAAATCCATAACACTTCTAATACAATATAATGTGATATGATATAATATAATACAATGGATAATGCAAACATTTAATTACTATTTTTTTCATATAGAAAATCTATAGTGCATTTTTGAATCAACTCCCAGAAATCCATACTTCAACTGTAAACCTAATTATAACATCCAGGATAAAGTTTACACTCAATAAAACTTTATTTATTGAAAAATGCAGTGAGAAATGTGCCACAAGTATCTTTCAAGCAGCAGTATTCATCATCACGTTGTTGCTGGCTTGAGAGTTCCACCATTAGTTCCCTTTAAGGGGTTAATCAAACATACACATATTAAGAACTTATTATGGGTCGGGCTCGGTGGCTCAGTCTGTAATCCCGTGCTTTGTGGCTCAGTCTGTAATCCCGTGCTTTGGGTGGCTGAGGTGAGTGGATTGACTGAGTCTGTGGGTTCAAGACCCACCTGGGTAATTTGGCAAGACCTCATCTTTACAATAAATAAAAAAATTAGCCGGGCGTGGTAGCACGTGCCTGTAGTTCCAGCTACTTGGAAGGCTGAGGCGGAAGGATCGCCAGAGCTCAGCAGGTCGAGGCTGCGGTGGCCGGGAGCAGCCACTGCACTCCAGTCTGGGTGACAGAGTGAGACTCCAACTCAAAAAAAAAAAAAAAAAAAGAACTTATTATGTGTCAAGTGCTCTACTGGAGACTGAGGATAAAGTAGTCAACAAGACAGGCATGGCTCTTGCCCATATGGATTTTACTCTATAAGTGGAGGATTTAGACAATAAACAAGCTGACAAAGTAACTTAGTACTTAGTACAAACAGTAATGTTTTGTTTTCAAGAGTAACCCATGCAATCAATTTTAGTGTTTAAAATACCAGTTCATAGTAGTTCATTACTTTCAGCAGCTGTCAGTTTCTTATGGGGATGGGACACAAATCAGGGAAATGTCAGTGGGGAATGGAATAAGGGGACAAATGAGAAAAATAGGACAAGTTCATGGAACACTGAGTGGACAGGCCTCCCTGGGATGCTCAGCTGGAGAGAGGGAGCTGGTCCATTAGGAAGAGAGAGAATGAGGAGAAGGAAGACAGTTTACATGAAGGAGAAATGAAAGAATGAAGCAACCAAATATTTTCCTCTTCAAGAGTCTCCCAAGCAGAGATGTTTCTCTACTGATTTTCCAAACAAGCAAGTTAGTCAAAGCTTGCCAAAGAGGTCCCAAGTTCCTGTACTCTTGCTGGGAACTTCACTTTCAAACATGTAGAATAATTTCTTTTTCTAAAATCTAGAGCTGTAGAAATGCACATATAACATATAGCTAAAAAAGTGGTATAAATAGTGTGTGAGTGTGTGTGTGCATGTTTGTGACATTTATTCATTGTGGCAAACTTAGCACTCAACAAATATTTATTGGGCATTTATTACAGGTCAAACACTCTATTGGGTGTTGGAGACAAAGCAGTGAATAAATCAAATTGAGCATGGAGTGTTATTTAATTGTTTAAACTTGTATTATAGATCTTTTTTTGTTTCAAATTAAACTTTTGTGGTTTATTTAAAATACTTAGTGGCAAAGAGAGAAATAAAATACTCTAAGAATATATTTGAATTTAATGCATTGCCTTTAACAACAGTTATTATTTCCTCAGTGTCCTTTGTGTGATGACTAGGACACCTAGTCAGAACTTGGGATAGTGTCTGAACACAGTGACCCCTCAATAAATGTTACTTGTGAGGAGGAAGATGAGGAAAATGATAGCGTCAGAAAACTGTAATTATTGGGCTTGAAAATGACAAGGCATCATAAGATACGTAGAGGTGGAGTAAGTTGAAGAAGGATGATCAAGAGACCTGGGTACAAGTGCCAGTATTTGCCATTTTCGCTTGGACAGATTAGGCTTCCCAGGTCTCCACATGTTCGTTTATAAGATGGAAAAATAAGGCCATATCTTCCTATGTCATTGGAGGTTGTATGGATCAAATAGTACAGCATATGCAATAATAATTTTGTGAAGTGTAAAATTACTATTAAATATAGTGGTTAATAATATTTATGCTGAAGTAAGTCAAAGTATCTATCAATAAATTCATCTTATGCAACTAATGTATTATTAAGAAACCCATCACACCTAATGGCATTGCTTCATTATTAAATGAAAAATGTGGAATCTATGATTATTTCTCAGAATGCAAACACAAAGCCCATCTGAGATAGGCATATGTTTCCTTTATGGAAGGGAAAGATGTTTAGTTGTTTGGAAAATGGTCCATGCTGGTGAATCTGTGCCATCTCTGACATCTCCATAGCAACAAACTCTGATGTAACACACAGAGGAACTTGATGTAGAAATTAAAAATAGCCTAGAATTATGACAATGGAAATTCAGAAAGTTACCAGCTAAGTGATAAAAAATATTTTCATATAAATATTCTCTTTTCCACCTTTGTTATTCTTAATGTGAAATTACTCTTTCGAAGTTGTTTGTTACTGTGGTTCTTAAATTTTAAATACTATCTCTTCTTTTTTCCCTCTATTAAGCAGTTGGTTATTACAAAGTGAAAAATTTTTAGGAAAAAAAAATATTGTAGACTTATAATTCCTGATGTACTTAAGGGAGCATTTGGAGTCTTATTCAAGATAACATTATTGGGGCTCAGTTGTGTTTCTAAGACTACAGTCGACAAGAATGGATCTCATTACCCCTGACATTTTGACTCACAAGATTAGAGTAATAAGGAACAGATGGATCACTAACCAGATTGTGTTGTATGCCCTTGTTTTAGTATTTTCAGTGTTTATTAAAGTTAATGATAATAATAAGCATTTATGTAGAGCTCACAGCATACAGGCAATATTCTAGGATGAGTGTGTGTATGTGTGTTTTCATTCACTTTATCCTCACAATACTGTACGAAATAGATACTATTATTATCCCCAATTTACAGGAGAGGAAACTTAGGCACAGAGAGGTTAAGTGACTTGTCCGAAATCACATAGCAGGTAATGTAAACTGGGTTATTCGTTTTCTGTAGCCGACGGCTATTTATTTGGCTTCGTATCTAGAGGACTGCTATCTAAGAATTATGATAGGCAATACTATAGAAATATAATATCCTATTTCTATCCACGATGTTGGAAACTTTAGTACTTCATTAGGCATAGAGACAATAATGAAGAATATTTTTCCTAAATGGGCACAAGAAAGAAGGGAAATGCAGTATTTTTGGTTCAGGCCAAATCCCTCTACAGTACCTTGCAGTAGTATTGATAGCTACCATTTACAAAGCGCATTCTATGTGCTAGCCAATATAATATACATTTTTATATGTTTCTCATTTAATTGCTATTATTTTCACAATAACCCATTCTGTGGGTGTTATTTTTGTTTTACAGGTGAGAATATAAAGACAAAAGATTTTGAGAAGAAAATAGAATTATTCAATTGTCCAATATCTTTTTATTCTTTCACCTGGGCTTCAGAAATTTTAAATTAGCTTGTAATAGTGAGTGTCCCAGGGTCTACTTCTTAGACTGTTTGATTTCAAAGTCTGGAAAGTGATATAAAGGAATATTGAAATTTATTCACATAAATGCATAGATACTTCTGCAAAACAGTTTATTAAAGGCCATAAAGTAAACAGGGTGGATGGGTGGAGTTGAAAATGTATTATTTATGATGCTTTGTTCTAGGTCTAGTAGATACCCTTGAAAGACAAATTATTTCATACTTTGTGTGTTTTGCTGTATCAAAGTCTCAGAATTTACAAAAATGGCAACTATGCCCATGTTTTATCTTACCTTCATTCATTCACTGAAGAAAATCCTTATGCAGCATCAACTCTGACCACACACCATGCCAAGTAATAGAGGCACAGAAATGAGCAAAACATCTTCCTTGGCTTCAGTTGCTCAGAGTTGAGTGGTTGAGAAGATAAACAAACAATGACAGAAGTGAATGGGTAGGATAAATCTCTTTTTTGAAGGCTTCAGAAGAGATCAGAGAAGAAATATTACAGAGCAAGTAGTGTCTGAGCAGTCTTGAAGAATGAATTAAATTTTTCCAGCAAGTCTGGGTGGGGAAGCTGATTTCAGCCATGGGGATGATCATGAGATTTCAAGATATCACTATGTGGAGAGTATCAAAAGACAAAATCACAACAAATTTAACTTTTAAAATTGTAATTAAATTTTATTGGAGATTCTAGAAATGAGCAACATCACCTCATTCTATAAAATAAAATGAGTGTTCCCATGAGCCGAGCAGAGGAGTTTGGCTTTATAAACAGAAAACGTTTGAGAAAAGCAGAAACAGAGAAAGACCAGATTGGTCATTTGGTAAAGGTTAAAGCAGAGGGAATTTTCTTATCACGCAGGTTAAAACTGACCTGTTTGGAGATTTGATTATTGTCTGTCTCTCTCTCTCTATCCCTCCACCCCGAACTGATTTCACTGAAGGTCGAATAAAAAACTTCGCTTCAAGTTGGTAGAATGAAACTTTAGCATGAGTGGCAACATTTTAGTTTGGTTAGTTGGGCCTATTGCAGGAACTCAGTCCAAATCAATTGCCTCTATAAATTGAATTTATCAGAGAAATTAGGAAAACAAAGTTGTCTTTCCTGAAAATGGATCACTTCCCTAAAATGACAGAACTGCGGATGATTTCTTATTATTTTCTATTTGTCATTCTTAAAAGCATTTCCCTAATAAAACTGTTTCACTATTTCAGGATTGTTTGTCTTATATATTGCAAATGTAAATATCTTAAATGAAAGGTAGACATCTCAGGATACATTAATTTATAATGATTAAGTTGCAGATTTATCATGCATGATGATAAACTCCTTTAGCCAGACTCCTGGCAAACCTTAATTCATCCTTTCAAGATTACTTAGACACAACTCCCTGATCTTCCTTCTCTTAAAGTTGAAGTGTCTTTAGAAATGATATCTTTCATTTCCTAAATCAATGAAAATATGTGAAATACAGTTATTCTTTTCAGCTTGAGAAACGTCATCCACTTTTTGATGCATGTAAAAACAAACTTAGCTCTTTCTATTGAAGGTGTATAATCCTTTTCACATGGCTGTGTGCCATTCTGATTTGCCTTTTCTTTCCCAAACCAAATCTTGCCCTTTGTCCCCATAAAATATCCAACTTGTTCCTTCTTTCCTACTGCCTAGGTTTCATTCTAAATCATGCACTTCATTAGCATTCCTTTGTCCCTCACAAATATCAAGTTATTTTTTCTTTTCTCCACTGCCCAGTGCTTGTAAATAGTGGATTGGTAGGCAAACTTATCTCTTTCAGTGGGCTTTTCCAAACTGCTCTCTTAACTGCTGATGGGTTGCCCAATCCGATTATTTCATACTGTCCAGTGCTACTGGGAGTGTTTGCTTATAACCACAAACCATCCCCATCAACGACACCATAAAAAAATAAGATTTCTTATGTATTAGTCCACTTGTGTATGAGTGGGCTGACACAAGCAAGTCTTAAATGACCTAGAATCTGAATTTCTGAGCCAAAAAGGAATCTGGAGATGATTTAGTTAAATCCATTTATTTCATTAAGGAGCTACTGCAACCCAGAATTCCACAGTAAGTAAGAGGGACCAGATGAGAAGGCAGAAACAGGCTCCAAACTGTGCCATCATGCACAGGGCTCCTATAGTAGATCTGTCAAAATCAAGAGGGTTGGCTTTTTGTAAAATGTAGATTTTAAAAATTTTTTAATATTTTAAAGAATTAACTTGGAAAACACTATACGGTCTGGTGTGTGACAGCATTTCTCTTTTTGATCTGATTCTTTTCACTTGGAGCACAAGAAATTAGAAGATTACTGTACATTTCAAATTGCTTATTGATGTCCTGAGCACTAGAGCATTTTGTAGGTCAGAAAAAAGAGACATATGCAGAAATCATGTTCTTCAAAGTAATTCTCAAATTATTTAAATTGCTTGATTAAATACTCTGTAGAGAAAGTGGGGAAGACTTAAAAAAAATGGAGCTTTACCCTAAAAAACACCCTTTTTGACCCTTAGACTTACAATTGATATAGTGGCTTAGAAAGTGAAATTCTTTTTTTTTTTAATTTTTATTTTAATATTTTTAATCAATATTTTTTATTAAGATATTGTGGGGTACAGTTCGTCTCCCCATCCCCAGACAGATATTTACTACTGTTAATCCCATCTCCCTTCCCCTCCTCCCCACACAGTTTCCCACCACTGTCAGTCATTTTCTTATGGTAATACATTGGGTGATCAAGGTCCACTATATGAGTGAGAACATGTGATACTCAGATCTTTGTTTCTGTGAGAGGTCACTCAGTATTATAGACTCTAGTTCCATCCAGGTTGCTACGAAATTCATGATTTTGTTCCTTTTTTATGGCTGAGTAGTATTCCATCGTGTATATGTACCACATTTTTAAATCCAGTTCTCTTTTGAAGGGCAGCATGGTTGCTTCCAGGTTCTTACTATTGTGAACAATGCTGCAATAAACATATGTGTGCAGGTATCTTTTCCATAGAGTGATATGAGTTCTTCAGAGTATATTCCCAGTAGGGGGATTGTGGGGTCGTATGGGAGGTCGATATTTAGAGCTTTTAGGAATCGCCGTACTGTTTTCCCCAGAGGTTGCACTAGTTTGCACTCCCACCAACAGTGTAGAAGTGTTCCCTTTTCACCACACCCTCTCCAGCAACTGTTATTTTTTGAGTTATTGATAATTGCCATTCTGACTGGAGTTAGGTGGTATCTCAGTGTGGTTTTGATTTGCATCTCCCTGATGATTAGTGAGGTTGAACATTTCTTCATGTGTCTGTTGGCTGCTCGGATGTTTTCCTTTGAGAAGTATCTGTTCATATCTTTTGCCCACTTTATAATGGGGTTGTTTGTTTTTTTCTTTTCAGCAATTTGAGTTCCTTGTAGATCCAAGATGTTAAGCCTTTGTCAGACCTGGAGTTGGCAAATACTTTTTCCCAGTCTGTAGGCTGTCTCCCTGCTCTCTGGTTTCTTTGGCTTTGCAGAGGCTTGTCAGTTTAATGAGGTCCCACTTGTTTATCATATCTCTTATGGCCTGTAGGTTTTGGGTTTTGTTCAGGAATTGAATGCCAGTCCCAATTTCCATGAGGGTATGTCCTTCATTTTCTAAGGTACTTATGGTTTGATGTTTTGCATTTAGGTCTCTGATCCATTTAGAGTTAATTTTTGTGTATGGGGATAGATAGGGGTCCTGTTTCAATCTTCTGCATGTGGTCAGCCAGTTTTCCCAGCACCATTTACTGAGTAGGTTCTCCTCTCCCCAGTAGTAGGTGGTGGAGGCTTTGTCGAAGATGAGTTGGTTGAGAAATTGAGGTTTTGCTTCTGGAATTTCAATTCTATTCCATTGGTTTATATGCCTGTTCCTGTATCAATACCAAGCTGTTTTGATTATTGTAGTTTTATAGTAAAGTTTGAAGTCTGGTAATGTGATACTTCCTGCTTTTTTTTTGTTGTTGTTGAGGATTGTTCTGGCTATTCTTGGTCGTTTGTGTTTCCGTATGAATTCCTGTGTTGTTTTTTCTAGGTCTGAGAAGAATGTTGCTGGTAATTTGATGAGTATTGCATTAAATCTGTAGATTGCCTTAGTTAAGAAGGACATCTTCACACTGTTAATTCTTCCAATCCGTGAGCATGGGATATTCTTTCATTTGTTTGTGTCATCTTTAATTTCTTTGAGCAGAGTTTTGTAGTTTTCATTGTAAAGCTCTTTCACGTTTCTGGTTAGGAAGATGCCAAGGTATTTCAGTTTTATTGAGGCTATTGTGAATGGGACCGTGCTTTTAATTTGGGTTTCTGTTTGTTTATTATTGGTATAAAGAAATGAGATTGTCTTTTGCACATTTATTTTATATCCTGAGACTTTGCCAAAGTCCTTTATCAGTGTAAGGAGGTTTTTGACAGATTCTCTTGGGTTTTCAAGGCACACAATCATGTCATCTGCAAGAGAGATAGCTTGACTTTCTCTTTTTCTATTTGGATACCCCTGATTGCCTTCTCTTCTCTGATTGCTCTAGCCAGGGCTTCCAATACTGTGTAGAACAGGAGGGGTGAGAGTGGGCATCCTTGTCTTATTCCAGTTTTCAGGGGAAATGGTTCCAGTTTTTGTCCACTTAGGAGTATGCTGGCTGTGGGTTTCTTGTAGATGACTTTTACTATTTTGAGGTATGTTCCTTATATGCCTAGGTGTTTGAGGGTTTTTATCAAGAAGGGGTGATGGATTTTATCAAAAGCTTTTTCTGCATCTAATGACATAATCATGTGGTTTTTGCTTTGACATCTGTTGATGTATTTAATTACATTTATGGTTTTACGAATGTTGAACCAGTCTTGCATCCCATGGATGAAGCCTACTTGGTCATGATGGATGATTTTTGAGATGTGTTGTTGAATCTGGTTCACTAGAATCTTGATGAGAATTTTAGCATCTATGTTCATCAAAGACATTGGCCTGTAGTTCTCTTTCTTTGTTGGGTCTTTACCTGGCTTGGGTATCAGTGTGATGTTAGCTTCATAAAGTGATTTGGGGAGAGTTCCATCTTTCTCAATCACCTGGAATACCTTCAGTAGGATTGGTATAAGCTCCTCCTTAAATGTCTTGTAGAATTCTGCTGGAAAGCCATCTGGTCCAGGGCTTTTTTTTTGTAGGTAGTTTTCTTATTACGTAGTCAATTTCCTTGATTGTTATTGGTCTATTTAGGGTCTCAATTTATTCTTGTTTCAACCTAGGCAGGTTGTGTGATGACAGAGAGTCCTACATTTCCAAAAGGTTTTCAAGTTTGTTTCCATACAAATGTACATAGTAGTCTCTAATGATCTTTTCCATTTCTTCAGGATCAGATGTGACTTCATCTTTTGTGTTTCTGATTGTGTTTATTTGGGCTTTTTTCTCTTTTTCTTGGTCAGTCTAGCTAGGGGACCATTGATCTTGTTTATCCTTTTGAAGAACCAGCTTTTTGTTGCATTGCTTTTTTTTTTTTTTTTTTGAGTTGGAGTCTCACTCTGTCACCCAGACTGGAGTGCAGTGGCCACTCCCGGCCACTGCAGCCTCGACCTGCTGGGCTCCGGCGATCCTTCCGCCTCAGCCTTCTGAGTAGCCGGAATTACAGGCATGCGCTACCACGTCCGGCTGATTTTTTGATTTATTGTAGAGATGAGATCTCGCTGCCCAGGCGGGTCTTGAACCCGTGGGTCAGGCAATCCACTCACCTCAGCCTCCCAAAAGCACAGGATTACAGGCTGAGCCACCAAACCCGGCTGCATTGATTTTTTATATTATCTTTTTGTCTTCTATGTCCTGGATTTGGGCTTTTATTTTGGTGATCTGGATTCTTCTGCTGAAATTAGGGTTTTTGTGGTCTTGCTTTTCCTGTTTACTCAGGTGGCTTGTTAGGCTATTATTTTGTGATCCTTCCATTTTCTTCATGTGTGTTTATAGGGATATAAATTCTCTTCTTACTACACCTTTCATGGTGTCCCAGAGATTTTGGTAAGATGTTTCTTCATTTTCATTTGTTTCCAGGTATCTTTTAATCTTTCTTTTGATTTCATCATTGAGTCAGGAGTTGTTTAGCATCATGCTGTTTTGTGCCCATGTCTTTGTGGGTTTTAGGGGGACCTTTTTGGTGTTAAGGTTTATTTTTATTCCACTGCGGTCCGAGAAGGTGCATGGTAAAATTTCAGTCCTTTTAAATTTGCTTATACTTGATTTATGGCCAAGTATGTGGTCGATCTTAGAGTACGTTCCATGTGGTGATGAGTAGAAAGTGTATTATGTGGTCTTTGGATGGAGGGTTCTGTAGACATCAATTAAGTCCATTTGATCAGGAGTCACATTTGGTTTCAGATCTCGTTGCTGATTTTTTTTTGTCCTGATGATCTGTCTAGAGTTGTGAGTGGGGTATTAAAGTCCCCAGCTATGATCATATTGGAGTCGATGTCTTTTTTTAGTTTACCAAGGAGTTGCTTTATGAAAGTTGATGCTCCTATGTTTGGTACATATATGTTTAGGATGGATATTTCTTGTTGATGGATTGAACCTTTTATCATTATGTAGTGGCCTTCTGTATCTTTTTAAATTTTTGATAGCTTAAAGGGTATTTTGTCTGAGATTAAGATCGTGACTCCTCCTTTCTTTTGCGTTCCATTCATCTGAAAATTTGTTTCCCATCCTCTTACTTTGAGTTTGTGAGTGTCCTTTCTAGTGAGGTGAGTCTCTTGAAGGCAATATATTGTTGCCTGGTGATATTTTATCTATTTTGCCATTCTATGTCTTTTCAGTGGTGCATTTAGTCCTATCACATTCAAACTAATTATTGAAATGTGAGAGTTGATCACTATCATAATGTTCTTACAGAATTGTTGTTCTTCCTGTTTGTGTGTTGTCTTTCTTTTGGTTTTAGAGTTGGATCATGTATGTTTTTAATATTTTGCCTGTACTCTTGTGAAGAATGTTGTTGTTGTTGTTGTTTCCCCATTTCTTCTGTGTTCAATACTTTCTTAAGTGTTTCTTGTAGAGGTGGTCTGGTGGCAGCATAGGTTCTTAAGGATTGGATATCTGGAAAAGATTTCAATTCTCCCTCACTGATGAAGCTTAGCTTGGCTGGGTAGTTTGTTATTGGTTGAAATTGTTTATCTGCCTGGAGAGTTTCTGTAGATAAATTTGCTGCTTTTCTATTTGGTCTTCCCTGGTAGGTAGTCTGACCTTTTTCTCTTGCAGTCTTTAGGATTTTTTCTTTTATACCTACTTTATTTAGGCGAATTATTTTGTGTCTGGGAGTTGGTCTTCTCATCTGTTGTCTTGCAGGGGTTCTCTGAATCTCTTGTGTTTGATTTTTTTCATCATTGATGAGATGTGGGAAGTTTTCTTGAATAATTTTATGAAATGTTTGTTCCAGTGTGGCCTCTGTTTCTCTCTCTTTCTCAGGAAGGCCAATTACTCTTAGATTCGGTCTTTTGAAGTGATCATTCATCTCTTGAAGGTTTTGTTCTGTCTTTTTGAGCTTCTTTTTTATGCTTTTGATAGTTTGGGTTAGTTCTGTGTTTTGGTCTTCAAGCCCTGAGAGTCTTTCTTCTGCTTGGCTAATTTTGCTTTCCATGCTTATTAGTTTGTTATTTATTTCCATCACAGTATTCTTTACTGCTATTATTTCTGACATCAGCTCCTTCCTATTTTTCTCCTGTCTCTCCTCAATTTTTTAAATCCTTTCTATTAATGTCTTGATGTCTGGGTTTGTTGCATGTGGCCAGTCATTGTGGGGGGCTCTTCATTGTTTGTGTTCTGGAGTCTGTTTTCTCAGTGTCTGATCTCCCAGTGGTCTGTGTGAGACCTATATTCTTTTGGTTTTTCTTTTTTGTGTGGTTTTTTTCCCTCCCTACTTTTTCCTTCCCTCCATGTCACCGTCTTTTTTAATTCTGTTATTCAGGGGTAGAGGGATTGCTTTTACTTCTGTTTGTTCAATCTCCTATTCTTCTTATGTATGCCCTCTTACTTTGTTCAATTCTGGAGTTGCACTGTAGGTTGGGAGTGGTCCTTTTTGCAGTTTTTAAATTTACTTAAGGGGGGAGCTGTGATTCAAAATCTATCTGTAGGTCCTGGTATCTAGTGACAGGTGTATGGATAATCTGAGACCCACTTCCCACTGCCTTGGAATCTGTCTGTGCAGTGGGGCTGTAGGTTTACTCCCTGAAATAAAATGAGGTTAGCAGAGGGAAGCGAATGGAGCAGACAGTGGGGGGAAGTGGGGGGCGGAGAGAGAGAGGAGTAAGGGGGGAAACAGATGAGTGTATCAACAAATGGAGAGAGAGACCTAAACTGAAACAGATAAAAACAATAGACCATGGCTACAGACTAACCAGCTCCTATACAAAAAAAATTAAAACATACAATGATGCTAACATACAAGCTAACCAACCACCTTATTGGTGTGCTGTTCCTCTATACAAAGATATGGTTTACAGAAAGGAGAAAAGAGAAGAAAAGGAAGAGGAAAAAAAGGAACAAATCAATAGGAATAGAATCAAGTCATTAAGCTAACAGAACCAACTAAACACACTCTGAGACTTTTTGCTTAAGTCCAATGTCCTTTCAGCCCTGATTTCTAGCTGTCTTCTCAAGCTAGTAAATTAGTTCACAGTTGGGGTCAGTTGCCCCTGGCCTGCTGTGTAGGACATTTCGGATCACCCTCAGTTCACCCCTCAAATCTGGCCTGTGTCTGTTTTTCAAGCTTGTTTTTCCTGTTTCGGTGTTGTTACCTTGAATCGCCAGCAGGTGATACTATCTCAGCTGCTCACCCCAGAGGGGGTGGAGCCAGACAGGAGCCAGGCAAAGGCTGGAGATGGAAGCCTGCCTCAGGGCACATGGGAGGAGATCCACACTGACAGGATGTCAAGGTGGCAGCAGAGGTGGCAGTGATCCAGCAGATCTTGACTGCAGGGGCTTCAAGGACTGAAGTTGTGGATTGACTCAGGCACAGGTGGTGCGATGCACTATGGCCACCACAGAGACCATGCAGTGCTGGTAGCTGCTGTGTCTGCAGCTGCAGTGGCGGTCCAGACCGCTAGGTTGCCCAGCGGTGGCGATGGCTGAGCTCCGTGTGAAGAGCAGGCTGCTGATGTTGGGATCCGCAGCCCCTGGGGAGAGAGCCAGAGACCCTCTGCATTCTCCTTTGCAGAGGGTCTCATAGACCAGGCTACCTCATCGCCATCTTGCCGGAAGTCTATTGAAAGTGAAATTCTGTATGACCCAATTTATGTAGTCATAGCTCCAAAGTAAATTCTTGTCATTTATTTAAGTATTTATTTATTTTTCCCTTCCCGCCAAAAATTTGAAAACATTTCTTTTTGCTATTTCTGCAATAAATACTTTTCCCCTCAAATTAAGCCTTTTGAGTACTGTACACTGATAATAAGAATATTAACTTGAGGCTTTACTAATTTACATATTTCCTAAGCTTTGCCCCCCTCTCCTACTTTGGGGAGGTGAATCTCCTCTCTCTCTGTCTCTCTCTCTCTCTCTCTCTCTCTCTCTCTCTAATTTACTTTCTAAATAAACAATATTTGGGGCAAAAAAGAATATTAACTTGAATTTCATCATGTTTTCCTTTTAGATTTATAGTAAAATGGGCTCATGCTGGATTGCTTTGGTTCTTCACTGATGTCCAGACCTCACTTCTTACCCTCACTGTTTCTGAGATGTGAATGTTGCTATTTTTTTCTTCCTCTGACACTTCTCCTGAAACTTTAAGTCTTTTTCAGATTGGCTATAGAACATGGAGAATGTACTTGCTGCCCTCAACAGTAATTTCCCTTAGGTATAGAATCTCATTCCTGGTATTTGAGCAATGATGAGGGATTTGGGTCACTCTTTTAGAATCCGTGGTACAATATATTTCACAGGAGGTTGTAGAAAAAAGGGGTCTCACACCTAATTCTACCTAACAGTTGCAGTGAGAATAGAAATGTAGAAGTTAGAGTCTAGGGGAGAAACTAAATTTTAAATTTGGTAGTTTGCCTGCTGCAAAGGTAAACAGGGCATACATCTGAATGTAACCTTACCTCCTTGGATGTGCCCAGAAATGTATCTGAGAATATTAACGCACACCTGGAACTCATGAAAGAAACTGCAATACATTCATCTGACCACCTTGAAAGAGGTGGGGCTAAGTGGTAGGTGTTTGTTAAATATGTTTTTATATTTTCCCAATGTTCATTAGATATATAATACATATGTATAAACATTAAATACATACATTGATTTACCCTGAAGTAATTATGTGGTTGATTTGTAATCTTCTGCCTTTATGTAGAAAGACGCTTTTAGAAAGAAGGTGTTAGCTATTTTACATCTTGAAGCAAGGCACTAGGTGAGGGCTAATCCTGCACTTATTTTTTATTTTTTTTGAGTTGGAGTCTCACTCTGTCACCCAGACTGGAGTGCAGTGGCCACTCCCAGCCACCGCAACCTTGACCTGCTGGGTTCCAGCGATCCTTCCACCTCAGCCTTCCAAGTAGCCGGAATTACAGGCATGCGCTACCACACCCGGCTGATTTTTTGATTTATTGTAGAGATAAGGTCTCGCTGCTCAGGCGGGTCTTGAACCTGCAGGTTCAGGCAATCCACTCACCTCAGCCACCCAAAGGCGCGGGATTACAGGAAGAGCCACTGAGTCCGGTTCAATCCTGCATTTCTTAATAGCAAACTACTCACCAGAGATTTGGATGCAGAAACATTTATAGAGATCAAATATCCTCAATATGTACTTGACTCTCATTTGGAGTTATTCTCGTGTGATTATGAAATCCAGACTTGAAGGCAAGATTTTTAAAATAATGAGCTCTAAAAAAAATTGGCTTCAGTAACTGTTAACTTGTAACTTCTACTCTTTATGCTCTATTCTTTATGTCAGTGAAAGCCTACGACTATGGAAAACATGGACTTAGCATATAGGGTAGGCTTGAGGTGACGAAAGAGAGGAGGACTGCTACAGATGTGGCAGGGTTTATCCAAACACATCTCATCACTGGTTTGCACTCAGGACCGAAAAACCAGCATCACTAACTACTTGTGGATCTCAAAACACAAGGGTTACGGTGCTTCTCTGGGGATGATGGAAATCCACTAGATTATTATTGTTCCTTGGTACAAGATAGTTTAATGTTTTCTAGTAGAATATCCCACATAATACTATATATTATAATATATAATAGTTTTGAAAAAAGAGAGGAGAAAGAAGTTAAAGCAAAGTTTCTATCTGACACTACTCGAGTGCCACGGCAGGCCCTGGACAGCTACCAAAGTTGCTGAAATGGATCAAGATAGGCACCAAAATGCCTATCTGACTTTGCAATCTTTATCTAGCTTTTTTTGGCCATCATAGTCCACATAGAAATTGATTATATATGAAAAGCACACTGGAATTAAAGAGATCGATATTATGACATCCTTATATCATATGTGCTGCTGCATACTAGACAGAAACCTCTGCTCTCAGGACAGATTGTGAGAAAGTTTGGGACAGATGTTACTTGATTTCTAAGGTGTGGCTGTTGCATACTGTGCTAGACACCCAGCTGCTGGGTCAACAGGGAACCAAGCAGACATTGGGTGTGAACTTGCTCATCTGAGAGGGCTTCATCAGGAAAATTTCTCTGTGAACTAACCTTGGTAACAGCATCTGTCTCCTCCTCCCAAGAGACTGAAAATAGTAAGAGCACAGTCTGAATAGGTGTTAAAAACAATGGTTATACTATTGTAGAGGCTTTCATCATTGAGTCCAACCACAAAAGCAGGCATCTTGGCAAGCTGAAAATCTTGACCAAGAACCCAGTGTAAATTTCAAAGCTTTCTTTCCATTGTATACACTCATTGCTTTAGAAAGAATTTATAATTTCCAAAGAGTTTTTCATGACTGCTTCCTCATTTAATTTTTACAATAACCCATATAAAATGAAAGTTATTATTTGGATTATTATATTAGTACATTATTTTAATGATATCTCAAATGTGTTTTTTATCTTATATGAGTCATTTCAATAGGCAAACATTACTAAAATGTGTGACACCTGAGGTTAGCAGAGCAATGTCCTATCCATCTTGCCCCAAAGATGTCACCACCTTAATCCCTGGAAACTGTGAATATGTCAAAGTTTCATGGTAAAATTGAGTTAAGCTTGTAGATGGAGTTAATATTGCTAATCAGATGTTAGTTCCTTAGGGAGTTTGTTGTATTGGATTATTCAAATGGGATCACTGTAAATGGAAGGGATCTTGAAAGTGGAAAAGTGAGGCAGGAGAGTTCAGAGTGATGCTACAGGAGAAGGACTAGACTTGCCATTGTGAGCTCTGAAGATGAAGAAATGACACCAAAGAATGTGGTCAGCCTCTAGAAGCTGGCAAAGGCAAGAAAATAGAAGGGGGTACTAAGAACAAACAAACAAACTCAAAATTATCTTTTGGAGGGTGGGCCCCTTGTAGTACAGGCTACCCCTGCTAAGTAAAGTGTTCTAGGAAACCACTGACATCAGGGTACAAGTTAGTGTTGTTGTGAGAGGCTACGTTCAGTTTCAGTGAAATTTGTTTGCGAGATTGTTTCAACACATTTTCCCATTTCATGACGGGTGATTTACGAGCTCACCTGCCCACACCGCAGTTTTTGACCAAAAGTGGCATGACCCCCGTGCCCCACCCACCCACACTATTTGCCCAATCTTTTTTTTTTTTTGTCTCCCTAAATGAAAAAAGTTCTCAAAGGGTAATGTTTTGCCGATGTGGAAGAGGTGAAACAAAAACAGCAGAAGTGCTAAAATGCATAAAAATTGATGAGTACAAAAACTGTTTTGAGCAGTGGAAAAAGTGTCTGGATAGGTGTATAGCATCAAATGGAGAGTACTTAGAAGGTGACTGAATTTTAAACATGTAAGAATAACTGCACAATTTTTCATAAATAAATTCCATATTTTGGGGGGTTCCCCCTTGTAGATTCTCCCCTAGTGTCCCCAGAGAGAAACTATTTCTGTTGACACCTTGATTTTAGCTCAGTGAGACATTTGTTGAACTTTCACAGAATTGTAGGACAATACACTTCCTTCAAGCTATTAAACCAGAGAATCTTAAAAATTAGATTCTTCCACACAAGTCAATGGTCCAGGCAATGAAAGTGTAATATTTTGATTGACAGCTGCAATATTTTAGATGGAAACATGTTTGAAATATAGTTTGCACTTTTTTTATCACATTAGAGTATATTGATTAATTTGGCTTCCTTTAAAATTCTGAAACATAGTTATGTACACAAATATTTGAGGCTTTAGTAATACAGATGAGCTCTTGAGGTAGGAAGACCTGTTGACCATTACCCCAAATGAGCCCCATTCATTATTCGTTTTTTTTTGTTTTTTTTTTTTGAGTTGGAGTATCACTCTGTCTCCCAGGCTGGAGTGCGGTAGCTTGCACACAGTCACTGCAGCCTCGACCTGCTGGGCTCAGGTGATCCTTCTGCCTCAGCCTTCCAAGTAGATGGAACTACAGGCATGCACCATCACACCTGGCTAATTTTTGGATTTATTGTAAAGATGAGGTCTTACCAAGTTGCTCAGGCTGATCTCGAACAGGTGGGCTCAGGCAATCCTCTCACTCAACCTCCCAAAGTACTGGAATTATAGACATGAACCACTACACCTGGCCCCATTCGCTTTTTTTTAAAAAAAGGTCTTGAGTCTTTTTCCTTCTTGTTATTTCTTGCTATAACTATTTATAAGTTTCTACCTGTCGACTTCTAACACTACCTATAATCTGTTTGTAACTAAATTTGCTAAAAAGTAGATTTTAAATTACATTTAGTTGAATTAAGAAAACATATTCTGATTGTCTCCGATATTAAAAAAAAAACACGCTCAGCTTTTCAGAGGATAGAACATAATAGGAATGCAATACTTATCAGTATTTAAGAATATAGTTAATATTAACTAAGATTTTATGAGATAAATGGGACACTAATAAATGTATAGCTTCTGTAGGCTCATCTTTGTGTCTGACCTAAAGGAGAAAATACCGTATTTTAAATAAACAGGCTTGAGGTGGGGCACAGAAAGTGCTTCCCTACTTCAGTCATAAGGTGCATAGATTTTATGGTTGGTATTCCCCCATCATCTCAAAAATTTTTTAATGTTAAAGATTATTCAGATGGGTTTTATGAAGTAGATATTATCACAAATTGGTCAGAATAAAAGAGATATATTTGAGTTTAATTTTTCTTCACTCAAACCCTCCTTTACTAACTTTATACATTCCACAAGTCTGTATAGCTCATTTACACATTACGTTTGTGTTTAACAATGTTATACTTAATTCTTTTGAAATCTAGGCCAGGAAGAGTGCATTTCAAGCCTTGACTTTTTATGTTGCAAATACAAATTTTTGGTAGCAGGTTGCTAGGGGTTTGGGAAATTAGACAAAAGAACATGGGCAGAGTCCATTGGATCTTGACTGCTCAGGAAAAAAGACCACATCCAACCCAGTATCATCTTTGCCAAAGGCAACATCTTTTCATATAATTATTGGGTCATCTTTCTCTTCATCAGTGTTTTAAGCTTTGTCCACAGCAAATGTAATATTCTAATACCTTATCCATAATTTCTATATCTTTGTAGGATAAGTCTGTCTTTTTAAGTTTTTAAATTTTTTAAATTTAAATTTTTAAACTTTAAAAATGAATGACACTAACCTAAAAACATTCTGAGGTTGTAATGAGAATAAAACTTAAACTTTGTAGGTGTGGAGAAGTCTCCTGTACAGACAAGTCATTTTCAAACTGGATTCCTTAGAATTCTAAGGATTAAAAGTTATATCTAAATTATATATAGTGTTTAACTCAAAACATTATTTTGCTGTCTCTATAACTACCATGTGTCTAAACAATGGTTAGTATTTTAGGGCATGAAAATAAGGCAAAATATTCTACAGTTTCCAGGTATCAAAAACAATGATATTAAACTTAGTTCTGACCTTCTTGTTAAATATGGCCAAGGTAAGGTTTACAGAAATGAACTTCTGCTTATGAATTCTCTAAAACTTATGTGAAGAGAAAAAACAAAAGGAGATATTTCCCTATTTGAGATGGTCTAAGCATCAAAGTCTATTTGATTCTCTGGATTTATTTCAAGTGCTAATACTTAGAAGTGAAGAATGGAAGGAAGAAAAATAGAAGAATAAAAGCAGGGAGGAAGACAAGCATTCTTGAATGACCAGCTGACATTTTGCATGAGAGGCAGTGTAATATATATGTTAAGATATATATGTGAGAGAAAAACTTTGGAGCCAAACTCAGGTCTAAAGCCATGGTTCCACCACTTATAAGTGGTTTTGGTTATGTTATTTAACTTGATAACTTTGGTGAAGTGAGTTAATCTCTCTTTGCCTCAGTTTTTTCATCTGTAAGACCTAGATAATAATAGCATGCATTTCAAATTGTGAAGATTCAATTAGTTATTATATGTAAGGTTTTATATGAGTTTTCTCTTACTACTATAGTAAATTACCACAAACAATGCTAATTTATTTTCTCAGTTTCTGTCAGTCAAAGTCTAGGTTCAGCATGGCCCAGTTGGTTCTCTGCTCAGTCTTACAAGACCAAAGTCTAGGTGTTGGCAGGGCTGTGCTTCTCTCTGGAAGCTCTGAAGATGAAATCAACTTTCAAGTTCATTCAGATTGTTGGCAGAATTTGGTTCGCTTCCATGCAGTTGCATTATATATTACACACCTCTTTTTACTTATTTATTTATTTATTTACTTACTTACTTACTTATTTACTTACTTACTTACTTATTGGAGTCTCACTCTTCTAACCCAGGCTGGAGTGCAGCGACTGAGAGCCACTGCAGCCTCGACCTGCTGGGTTTAGGTTATCCTTCCGCCTCAGCCTTCCAAGTGGCTGGCACTACAGGTGCACACCACCATGCCCAGCTAGTTTTTGTGATTTATTGTAGAGATGAGACCTCACCAAGTTGACCAGGTTGGTCTCAAACTCCCAGGCTAGACAAGCCTCTCACCTCAGCCTCTCAAAGTGCTGGCAATACAGGCTGAGCCACTGTGCCCAGCCTACACTACCTCTTGTGCAAAATGTCAACAGATCATTCAAGAGTCATTGTCTTCCTCCCTGATTTTCTTCTCTTATTTTTCTTCCTTCCAGTCTTTACTTCTAAATATCGGCACTTAAATAAATTCAGAGAATCAAATAGACTTTAATGCTTATGGGTCTGCATGCTCTTGCTGGTTGTCTGCCAGAGGTCATTCTTAGATTCTAGAGTCTACTTGTATTCCTTGGCTAGTGCCTCAATCATTTTCAAGGCCAGCAATGGCAGGCCAAGTCTTTCTCATGTTTTGAATTTCTCTGACATCCTCTTCTGCACGGTACTTTCTTGAGCTCTCTCGTTCTTCTGCCTTCCTCTTCTGCTGTTATAGATTCATGTGATAATATTGGGCCCACCTAGATAATCCAGGCTACTTTCTCTATTTTAAAGTCATCTGATTAATAAATATAATTTCATCTGCAAGATCATTTCATAGTAGTAATTACTTTAGTGTTTGATTAGAGATCAATTCAACCCAATGGTGAATTAATTATTGTTTAAGCGAAAGCTTTAGTGGACCTTGTAGTTTTATTACAATAGGCCCCATTGCCTAAAATGGAATTGGAGTAATTAAGATAAAGAACTGATTTTTCTACATTATAAAGTAGCCAAAATATTTTGTTTTCTCTCAGTTGATGAATAGAGGTGAGGAGACTAGACAAGAAAAAAATCTTAAGATAGGGTGGTAGTGAAGGAAGTCCATGAGAAAACCATATGGCAGGGATGACTAGGAAGCTTTAAGAAAGGTGAGGACTGATTTGAAAATTTTAGTAATTACTAATTCTTTGTTTTCCCACATGATGAACTCCGAAACTTTCGGTCAAATGCATTGCTCACAATTTATACTAATGGTGCTTGGGAAAAGCAAGAGCAATGATGATGTCTGCAGATGAGGCAGAGCAGGGAAGAGTAGCTTAAGAGATAGCATTTAGAGCAGCAGTTCCCAACCTTTTTTGTCATCAGGGACCAGTTTTGTGGAAGACAATTTTTCCACAGCAGAGGGGACGGGAGGTTTAGGTTATCAAAGGAGTGCGCAACCAAGATAACTTGCATGCACAGTTCACAATAGGATTTGCACTTCTGTGAGAAATCTAATGCCACCGCTGATCTGACAGAAGGCAGAGCTCTGTTTAATACTGCTTACCTCTTACTGTGCGAACCAGGAGTTAAGGATCCCTGATTTAGAGGAAGCGATAATTCAGAGCTCTTATCAACAGATGGATACCCAGCCACATCATCCCTCAGAAATATTGCAAAGGGCATTAGACTTTTTGTGTCAATGAAATGGGGAATAAGGCAAAATATTTACCAAGCACTTACTCTATTTCAGGCTTGTTCCCAGACAGTGGAAATACTGCACAGAATGAGGCAGATCAGAGGTTGCTGTAACAAGGCTTATATTTTCATGGGAGGAGACAGACAAGAAATAAATAAGATAATTTAAGAGGATGATAAGTGACACAAGTGAAGAAAATAAAGCAGAAAGATAAATAACATCTGACTGGAAAACTTTTTATTTCAGGTGATAAAGTAGAGTAGTGACATCTAAGTTGACATTTCAAGGACGATTGTGATAGTTTTAAAATATGTTCATAAGTCTTTCCACGTTCTTCCCTCCAAAAGGTAAAACCTAATTCTCCTTTCTCTGAGTGTGAGATGAACTTTTTGTGGTAAGAAACTAAGACCTCCTGCCAAAATTCAGCAAGGAACTGAAGACTCCACCAAAGTAGTTATGTGAGTGAGCTCTCTTGGAAGCAGATCTTTCAGCACCAGTCAAGCTTCAGACACTTGCAGTCTGATATCTTGATTGCAACTTCATGAGAGAACCCAAGCCAGAGTCACTCAACTAAGTTGTTCTCAAACTTGTAAGCCCCACCTCCACCTATATATGACTTAAAATTTGTTGTGTTAACCTACTTGGTTTTGGGGCAATTTGTTATACAGTAGCAGGAAAAAAATGATGGCTTAATACATGAATAAAAACAATTTCCAAGCACAAGGAAAAGAAAGCTCAGAGCTCCTGAGATGATTGCAAGTTTGGTAAATTTGAGAAGTTGAAAGAAAACCTGAAAAGTGGAAGAAAAGAGGGCAAGCCAGGCTGGGGTAAAAGGAAGGACTGTGGTAAAGGCTTTGGGTTTTATTCTAAGACAAAGAAGTAGAAGGAATTAAGGAGATAAATATGATAAAAGAGAAAAACTTTCTTGACTACTGTGTCGAAAATAGACTAAGTGGAAGTGGGAAGACAGCAGAAGCAGATGGGAAGAAACTATCAGTAAGGAAGTTACATCAGCAGGGTGGACAATTGATGTGGTAGCAGTGGAACTGGAGAGAAGGTGGTGGAATCGGGATATACTTTGCAAGCACAAAATGTGTCTCAGCTATTAAAAGAAAGAGTTACAATATTATGTTGGATAAATATTCAGGTTATTCAAATAACTTCATAGGGGAGCTATAACCTGATATATATCACATTAACACACGGCAAAAGATCCTAAGTGTTATACCAGAGGTAGACCCAGTGTGGAGATATGGAGCTTTCTAACCTTGGCAATATTTTAATGAAGACTGATTGCCTGATCTTAGTGTTAGAAGCTTCACATAGAGCTCCCAACAAAAGTGGGGGAAGCCCAATTCCCTTGTATATCCTTATGCAATCTCTTCATATATCCTTTCTCCTACTGTCCTGAGTTCTGACCTCTGACTCTGGAGTGATCACCACTTAGGCAGGCCAGGCTGTGATGCAGCTCTGCTTTCTCTAGGCCCAGCCATTTATACCTATACCTTGTGAACTTTTCCAGGAAAACTTGGAAATTTGAGATGATGGTGTATCCATGAATCTTGACTTATAGAGATCCCAATGTTTAATTTATCCTGGGCTCAATGATTTGAAATGAAGCAACAGCAAGCTAAAACTATCTGAAAAAGAGATAGAAGATACCATTCAGTTAAGCAAATATACTTGTGCTGAATTTTAATTTATTTGTGAGTTTTTAATTATTTGAATTTGGAAAGGATCCAGATATTGAGATAATGCTACAAGATTATTTGACCCAGACAACTGGCTATGAATATTGGTTGCCAAGATTTCCTAATTAAAATGATTTTTTTTTTAGCAAATGTTGACAATATATCATTCAAATATGATTTTATTTTTATAGCAATACCTGTGGGTGAAGCTTGATTGTTTCTTTAAGCCAAAAGTTCTTTACATTTAGGCAGAAATTCCTTGAGTTCTATATGAAGTCAAGACTTCCTGTTTATATTTCATTGAACATCACAAGGAATCTCTAGCACAATAAAGAATGTGTCTGAGGCAGATGAACCATCCCTTTTCTCACTGTATTAAGGATGAGAACACTAAACCAGTTGGTATAATTCATAATTTTTATACGTTAAAAATATTTGACCTAATAACCAAACAAATAGCTTTTTTTAAACATCTAAAAGTGATGATAATAGAAAGTGGTCATAAGAAATAAAACTTGGGCATCTCTTCTCAATCTCTTCCAAATAGACTTTGGATTGATTTTTTTTTAACATAAACAAAATCAAATCTTTTGGCCCATAGCAGTACTCGTAAGCAAATTGACATTCACAGAGAGTGCTTTGCTGTGCTCTGAGAATTTTAGATAAGTAATTAACTCAGTGAAGTAAGTCAGCATACATATGGAAAATAATAACCAATGACTAGAAGGCAATTCAAGCATTGAGAGCCCTGTTGATGGAGTGGCTTCTAATCCTCTTGACCAGAAAATTTTGACTTTGGATGCACATTAGAATCACCTGGCTAGCTTTGGAATATGCTGAATCCTGGGCCGTTCCCCCAGATGATTAAAGCTGAATCTTTAGGGGAAGGACCCAGTAATCATTGTTTTTGAGGCTCTCCAAGTGATCTTGAAGCACAGCCAGGATTAAACCACTGCTGCGTGACAAATGATTTTTTGCCTTCAGGCACATTGGGGTTACTTTGAAATCTTTCTCTGGATTTACATGAATCTCAGAGAACTGGATTTCCAACTCTCTAGGTGAGAAGGTCATTCTGTAAAGGGTATAAGGAAGTTGGCATTGTTCACTGCTTATTGTCAGTAAGCAGGGGTGTACCATGAGATTACTTGGCAGAACTGAACAATTCACCACCACCTGAAAAACATTGTTTTCTCAATAAGTCGAAATCGCTCAGTTACTATATCGTGCTTCTTAACTAAAAAGAAGGAAGGACACTATCCTTAGAAAGACAAAGAAGAAGTAATTACTTACCTTTTCCATCAGGTGCCAAGACACCTATGAAACAGAGTAAATGGATGAATAGACACCAGTTACTCAGGAACTTGGCTGCCATACAAACTCCAGGGTTTCTATAAACCAGCAATCATGGAACACTAGGAGGAAAATGGGTTTGTTTCTAAAAGGCGGGGGAACTCTAATACCAACAGGAAGACTACCTCACCCCACACGCCAACACACACACTTACACCCACACCCACACATTCATTCTCCTGTTTACAACTGAAGAAATTCATATGGATAAGAGATAAAAGTCTCTTTCAAAGGAGTACTTAAAAAGTATTTGGTGATGAAGGTCACAATTGAACTCCATTTTCTGTATTTTTGCAGCAAATTATATTATATTAATTGAGTGCATACAGATTGATCTAACCAAATGAACAAAGGAATATTAATCCCCCACAACCAGCAATGGTTACATCTTTGGCCTCTGCTCTCTAACTATCCAATATCTTTCAAAGTTATTTTCTGAAGAGCACAGGTTAGCAGAAGATATTGAGTGTCTGAAATTGGTAAACATCTGGGAATCCAGGTGCTCGATATTTAAATTCTCTGACACAGAAGGGTTCCTTCATTATATAAAGCTGTCACATTATTATTTCACCTAGAGATACCATCATTATCATATTCATTTGCGTGACAAAATGCCAAATTCATGCCCATCAATTTTCTGCTGTGTCTTTCCAAATCAAAGAGCTTTTTCTTTTAAAATCTATCAAATTAGTGTGGTAGGCTCAGGCAACAGAGAGTGAAGTTTCAGTAATGATATTCAACAATGATATTCCATCCAGTCCATCCAATAGTTCATGCATTAAATCTAGTATTGCCAAGATTTAGCCGTTTAAGCTTGAATTGTTCTGAATTTCATTATATGATGAAGGCAAATATTTAAGTGTGGAAATTTTCATCACAAAAAATAATAAGAAAAAATAATAAAAACTATTTAGAGAAGAATAATAAAAAGAATTATTCTTATTGTACTAATCTGCTAATACGGATAATTTCAATCTCTTTGAATGCATTAAAATGTTGGATTTTCATGTATTTAAAAATCATGTTTTGTCTGCATACATGACAAGTATAATTACTTGAAATTACTTGAAAAATAGTTATAGGTTTTGGAAATTCTCTAATAATTTAATAAATGATTTGAGGAGAAAAAGGAAGCAAACTGAAAGGCAAGATACTTTAGTTGTTAGGGTCTTGGGGTCTAGACTCAAATAACATCAGTTTAAATCTTGGTTCAGCCACTTATACAAGAACTTGGCAAGTTACTTAGCCATTCAAAGTCTTACTTGAATGTCCTCTAACTCAAAACATTTGATATAAGGGGAGTAGACAAGGTGTCTAGCACATAAATGTTCAACACTGAGTGGCTATTATTAGTAGCAAGAAATACTGTATATTATGTTATATATTCTATTTTATTGTATGATATTACATTGCTATATTATAAAGTAACTTTATTTCTAGTTATAAGATGGATAGGTTAGAGGGATGAATAGGAAAAGGGTATCTAGATTTCAGCCAACATTTGATAGATACTTTAATAATATTTATGTGAATAAACCAAAATCTGTGGGACAATAGTTCAGCACGGTGAACTTATAAATGGATGATTAACTCCTAGATAATCAGTTACCATGAATGAAATCGAAGTCACTAAACACGATGTGCTTCAGATCAACTAAGGGCACCGTTCAACCACTCGTCCAGACATACAGGTAGAAACATCTTGAACTACTGAGATACTTCCATTCCTTCACTGCTCCTCTTCTTTAGCCTTGCTCAAAAGGTTTTTTTGGTTGCATCCGTTCAAAATGTCTTTAAACTCTTTCTTCTTCCTCACTTGCCTCTCTTGTCTCAGTCTCCATTCTTCTCCCATTCTCCCACCTAAGTAATCTCACATTTCTGGCTGAAGAGCTCCCTTACATTCCTAATACAGTTGCCTTCTCAGCATTCTCTTCAGTTTACAGAAAGTTTTCATCTTTCCCCCATTATACAAGACAACTGAAAAAAACTCCTAGCACAAGAATAAATTAGTTAAACCATATTTTGAGCAGTTTTCACTGAATTTCAAGATTAATGATTATCTGTTTCTTAGTTAAATGTTGCATATTCCTTTAAACCCTCTGGTTTCACTCAAATCTAGCAGAGCAAGCCACATATGTGGGGAAGTCATGTATATGATAATGATTCTATAGCTCTTTGTGAGTCATCCTAGTGACATGCATTACACGAATATAAAAACAAATGCAGTAAGCTATTGCTATTTATTCTAGAAGAGATTGCAAGAGCAACTAAGACTAAGGTAGATGGTGTGGCAGATAAAAGCCTGGCTTTTAGGGTCAGAGTACACCATTCAAATGTGGTCTCTGTGGAGTCCTTGGGAAAACTATTCACGCTTTTTATTAGACAGGCTGTGAAAGCATCCCTGTAAAATGCTTAGGATAGTACTTATATTTTCAGAGTTCTATGACTGGTGGATCAAAGTAATGATCTTGCTCTGTGATTTTAGGATTGATTGTTTGTTTGTGTTTGTGTTTATGTGTATGCTTTAATTTCCCCTTCAAAGTTGATTGCCAGAGAAATTGCAAAGGAAAGATGAAACGGCAGAGGAGGCAGATATTTTTAAAGAGGTATGTATAAGGGTTTACAAAATCTGATTGTTATTGTAATGGCTGTCTGAAATTTTCCATTAATAGATTATATTGATTCATTTAGTATTATGCCTGCTGTTCCATGCAACTGAGGTGCTGTAGTGAATAAAGCAAAGTTTTTTCCTGGCTCACATCTAAGGGGAGGGAGATGAGCAATAAATAAAGCAGTAAATATGCAAGTAGCAAATGTAATAGAGAAAAATGAAATTGGTTGGAGGACATGGGGAGTGTGGAATATATTTTCATCATCATTGTTATTTTTTTGTAAGACTGTGGATTTCCTGCCTGGCTGACCTTCATTAGTGTCATAAGAGGATCAGATTTACTTGCAAATAACTGGATATCTCAATACAATCAGCTGGGATGAGGCTAAGAGAAAGCTGAGGCTATCAGGTGGGGTGCACTGCAGAAACCATAGTCCTTTGCATAAGGAAATTCTGGGACCAAAGCACTGTACTGATGTAATGTAAAGGAGCACTAAAGAGTAGTATCAAAAGGAGAGAATTAGAAAAGAATTTGATCGTGAAGTTACTTTTCCAGTATGAAGACCTGAAAAAACAGAATAAAGGAAAAGCACCTTAAAGTCAGTATTTTGATAGGTACTTAAGAATTGTATTTGTTAATTTTGTTTAAAAAATTCCTGGATGTTACACAGAGTGATTTAATGAAGACTCATTGTTAAGGTTCATTTTCTGTTGCTTAAAACAGAATACTTGAACCTGGAAATTATATAAAGAAAATGAATATATTTCTTATAGTTATGAAGCCTAGGGAGTTCAAGGTTGAGGAGCTACATCTGGTGTGAGCCTTCTTGCTGGTAGAGACTCTTTATAAGGTTTCAAGGTAGCACAGGGAATTATATGATAAGGGGGGCTGAGTGTGCAAATGTGATAGCTCAGGTCTCTCTTCCTCTTTTTATAGAGTCACCAGTTCCATTTTCATGACAACCTATTAGTCCTATTAATGCTTTAATTTATTAACTCATAAATGAATTAATCTATTCATGATGGCAGAGTCCTTATGATCCAACCACCTCTTAAAGGCCCCACCCCTCAATACTGCCACTTTGGGGATTAAGTTTCAATATAAGTTTTGGAGGAGACATTCAAATCATAGCATTCTCTTCATGGTCCCCAAAACTCATGTCTTCTCACATACAAATACATTCATTCCATCCTCACAGCCACAAAGTTTTAACTCGTTCAAGCACCAACTCAAAAATTCAAAGTCCAGAGTCTCATCTGTGAGCCTCTGAAATCAAAACTGGTTTTCTACTTTCAAGATATATTAGTGGTGTATAGACATCGAGTAGACATTCCCATCAAAAAGGAGAAATAGGTCAAAAGATAGAGATAACAGGCCCCAAGGTAGTCTAAAATCCAGCAGGGAAGACACTACATCCTAAAGCTGGAGAATAATCTCTTTTGACTTTATGTGCTACCTGCTGGACATATTGGGGTGGAGGTTGAGGTTTCAGGGCCTCAGAAAGCCCACTCCTATGGCTTTGCTGGGTGCAGCCTATGGGGTTGGTCCTATGAGTCAAAATTCAATGCCTGAAGCTTTCACAGGCAAGATGTTGCATGCTGCAGGTCACTGCACAGTTCTGGGGTCCCATTGGTGGTCCTGATCCCATGACTCCTCTAGGTATTGTCTTGTTGGGGATTCTTTATGGCAGTTCCAATCTTATATTAGTGTTTGGTATTGCTCTAGCAGGAGAACTCTGCAGTGGCTTCACCTCTGCAACAAATCTCTGCCTGGGTTTCCATGCTTTCCACAATATTCTTTGAAATCTAGATGTAGGCTTCCAAACCTCCAAAGCCCTTGCTTTCTGCAAGCTGACAGAATTTGCATCATGTGGGCACTGCCAATGTTTATGACTTGTATCTTTTGGAGCTGCACCTGGGGCATCTGGAGGCATGGCTGGGATGGCTATAGAGTGCTGTGCTGAAGTTCAGTGAATAAAGTCTCAAGACCACTCTAGCAGCGAACTCACTGAAAATACCCCAGACCCCCTTTCCTGAAATCATTCTACTCTCCTAAACCTCTGGGTCTATGATGAGAGGGACAGCCTAATAGGTTTCTAAAATGTCTATGGAATCTTTCTTCCATGTCTTGAGGAATAGCACCAGGTTCCCTTCTGTCCACGCTAATCTGTTTAGCAAATGGTCACTAGGCTACTCTTGGTTTTCTCTACTGAACATACTTTTTTACTATTTACATAACTAGGCTGAGATTCCTTCCTGTTCAGATTCCTTTTTAATTATAAATTCCGTCTCTAAAGTATTTATTTGCTCCCAAATCTCAGCATAAGTGACCAAAAGTAACCATGCAACTTCTTCTATATTTTGCTTAGAATTTTTATTTTTGCCAGATAACTTAACTCTCGTGTTTGGCCTTCCACAAAGCCCTTGGGCATGACCACAGTTTAGCCAAGATTTTTGTCAATTTTTAACAAGAATGACCTTTATACCAGGTTTCAATACCTTGTTACTCAGTTTTTTCTAAAACCTCCTCAAAATGTTTTTTTGGTCATATTTCTATCAGCATTCTGGTCATGATCACGTAGCAAATCTCTAAGAAGTTTCCAATTTTTCCTAGTTTTCTTCTCTTGTCTTCTAAGCTCTCACCATAATCTAGGTCTTTTGTAGTCTGATCCTTTAAATTCTTCCAATCTCTGCCCATTGCTCAGTTCCAAAACCACTTTCACATTTCAGGTATGTATCATCAGCAACACCCCACTTTTGGTACCAATTTTATATCTTGGCCCATTTTTCTGCTGCTTATAATAAAATACCTGAAGCGATGTAATGTATAAAAAAAGGAATTTATTTCTTACAGTTATGGAAGCTCAGAAGTCCATGGTCAAATTTCCTTATCTGCTCAGAACCTTCGTGCTTTTGTAGAGAGTTCCAAGGTGGCTTTGGGTATTACATGACAAAGGCATCATAACATGCTAGCTCAAGTCTTTCTATCTTTTCTCATAAAGTCACAAATTCTACTTTCATGATAACTCATTAATCCATTAACTCTCCAATCCATTAATTCATAAATGAATTAATCCATTCATGAGGACAAAGCCCTTATGAGTCAATCACTTTTTAAAGACTCTACCATTCAATGCTGCCACATTGGGGATCAAGTTTCAATATGACAAATCATAGCAAGATATCCAATGAGGAGGAACGGGGAGAAAAGCAATGAAGATGTCTGTGAAAAGAGAATTTCAAGCAGAGGGAAGAGCAAGTGCAATGGCTCAGGTGCCAGAACACACTTGGATTGTTTGATGAACATCAAAAAGATCCACAAAGATGATGCAGTCAGAGAACTAGAGGTTGGGAGCTGAACAGAACGTGCAGGATCCTTAGATCAACTTTAAGAGTTTTGGTTTTCATTCTGTGTTAAAGTGGAAAGCCAATGGAGAATTTTTGAGTGGAGAAGTGATGTGACCCGACTGATGTTTTAGAAGTGTCACTCCAGCTACTCTGTAAGACAATAAACTGAAGGGAGTTGGAGGTAGGGACAAAGTGGAATCAGGGAGCCTCTTAGGCGTAGTTGCAAGAATCCAGGCAGAGGTGAAGGTCACTTGAACCAGCATAAATGCTCTAGAGGTGGTGAAAAGTGGTCAGATTCTGGATAGAGTTTGAAGGTAGAGCTGACAGGATTTACTGATGGGTCAGTTTGTGATAGACTTCAAACGTTGTTTTGTATGTTAGTACACTGTTTCATTTAACACTCCCAATATGGGTGAGAAGTTGTGTGGCACTTGCCTCCTAAGAGGAAGAACTGATGATATGAGACACTGTGGGTTCAAGGTCTAACTGCCTCAACAGGGTAGGGATGGGGCATCAAAATTGTGTGCTGTTATTTTTAGCTGCCTCCTCCTTTAAGGAGTCTCTCTCTCTCTCTCTAGGAATTCTTTTAAATTCATACAACTATTTAAGGTCCAAACAAACATCTTAGTTCAATTCACAGTGTCTTCCTATTATATATCCTTTTCATTATACTTTGAGGAATTTCCCAGACTTCTGAAACAGTGGCTTCATTGTATCTGGGGAGAAAATTCATACTTCTTAAGATGACTCACTGGCCTTTTCTTAATTTGGTGATAGATAATTTCTTCAGTTTCATCTCTTACTGGAATCATCAACTGTACTAGATACCTGTACCAAACCCACGTGCGCATGCATACACACACACACACACACACACACACACACACACACACACACTTACACACTCATTTATTAATTTATTTTACTCACAAAATTATCTTAACCATTAGGTATAGTTTCCACGTTCATATAACAACCCAAGTGCATATTTTCTGATCTGGAAAAATAAAGAGAACAAAATATAGCAGTGGACCAAAACAGAAACTACCAATTAGTCCTCACAGAAAACAGTTATTAAGACCTCATATATTCCAAAGATGTCCTTTTTGGTTTTGCCTTTAACTTCTCAGTATAAAAGAACTTTTGCTTTTTATTTTTAAAACATCTCTGGAACAAGGCTGGTGGAGGAAGAGGGTGTGAAGGAGCATGAAGACAGGGAGATTTTTAAGCTGGCACGTTATTTCCTTAAGTATAATTAGAATTTAAACATCATGATGCCGATTTCTCTTCTCATTCTCATGGTTGAGCAATAATGAAAATTAACTGCATCTTTACTGAGATCAAACATAAAATGATTCTAGCTTGGTACCTTGTAAAATCAAGTTAATTTTCATCCCTGAGTTAAACAGGCCCTCAAAGGACTGTGAATGAAAACTAGATACGATCTTTGGCAATTTTGTTCACTTTAGGCCCTATTTGTGCTTTTATAAAACCAGGCACAGTATGGGAGGGGTAATTGTGTAGTCTCCAGACAGCCTTTCAGCGCTCCCTGTGATTCTGAAGCTCTGGCGCACCTGTGAAAATAGCCCCAGAAATCTGCTTTCACACCTGGATTTTGGCATGCAGGATACCTTTCTCCTTGAGCCATCATGACAGCAATATAAAGCAATTTGATTGGATTGTTTTTATCAGGAATTAGGCTGTAATGTATTTTAGTATTCTCAACCATGGAGAGTAGGAGAGTGTCCCAGCTCCTAGTTGTTATTATCTATGTGTAGGACTCTCCAGTTTTCATTTCCTCTTCTGTAAAATGAGTCTGAGTGCTTGGCTTGAAGTTACACAGAAATATTACACACAGTTCTCTATTTGATTCACAAGGACAATTAAGTTGATTCTGTTGGTCTAGTACTCTGTTTTTGTTGGTCTGTGCATATATAAGTCACTTCTGAAAAACTAGCAAGTCTTACATTAGGATCAATGAAATGGTTTTCAAACTCAGTGGTTCTATAATAATGTTTTAAAAGGAAAATATAACTGTGACCTTCTGGTAGAAATCCAATATAGCACTAATTTCCAAATACACAAAATAAATAGATTGGGAGGTGTGGTAGGTAAATTATTATAAATAAGAAGAAACTATTTCTTACTCTACAGTCATTCTTTGCTGTAGGTTCCATTTATTTATTTCCATGAGTTATAACAATCTCACAAAAATATAAATATTCCTGAGTAAACTAATATATTACATTATTACCAACTACAATAAATTGTATTGATGTTCAAAAAATATTTACCTGCTGGGCTAGGCATGTGGCATGCTTGGGACTTATAGTAGGAGGAATGTAATTCCCTGTCCCTGTTTTTGGGCTCAGGTGTATGTCTTGCTTTGGTCAGAAAGAGGTTAGGACACTTGAAATGTGACTGCATGATCAACCTTGATCTCTTACATTGCCATCTTTTCTCAAGGAAGCTACTATCCCTTTTGTCTGGGCTCCAGAATGACATTAGAGAAGAAAAACAAACCTCAAGCAGCAGTGAATTCTAGTTTAGGCCAGTCAATCTTTAGCTGACCTGTATACATGTGAGTGTCTGCTGTTTATATGTTTCTAGGTAGTTTGTTATGCAGTAATAGCTAACTAATACAGCAGCAGACACTTACTGATGAAAGGTCTTATATCACTCATTATCTCATCTAATTTTTACCTCAAGCCTCTGGACTAGTTATTATTATACAAATTTTAAAAGAAAATATAGTTAATGTCAGAACAAAAATATGATCCCAACTTTTTATGACTTCAAAGCCAATGTTCTTAAAGTATTTTAAGAGTATGATTTTGGAGTAAAATTGTTTATTAAAATTGATAGGTAGTTTGGAAGTGGCTGGCCTCAGTTTTCATGGTTAGCCTTTTCCCATCCTTTGGCTTTCAGAAAGGTCTATATGACTACCTTAAAGTAGCCTTCTTTCCATTATTTTCTCTCTTACCTTCTTGTGTGTTTCTTCAGAGCATTGCAACTGTTTGTAATTATTTAGTTGCTTTCTGTATTTTTCCCTCACCAAAAGCAATTCCATCTGGGTAAGGGAATGTTTGTCTCATTTAACAATGAATCCCAAACATCTAACACAGTGTATGGCACATAGGAGGTACTCAATACATTTTGTAGAATGAATACATAAACAGCTGAGTGAGTAGGACTGGGATGGAAATAACAGGCTGGTGAGTGGGGATTGCAAACCTATTCTGGGCATTGCAGAAGGGAACCTTGCATAGCTAGAGTTAGAGTCAAATTTTTAAGAAGCCACAGGACATGAGGGAGGCCGTAGATTTAACAGGGAGAGTGTCAGAAGTGAAATTTGTCCACCTCATAACTACACAAGGGAAACCTCTCAAAAATAGAATTATTTTTTGGTGGATGGGGCTCTTGTAGCATGGGCTTCACCCAATTGGTAAGTGTTCTAGGAACCCATCAGCATCAGTGTACCAGCTAGTGTCATTGTGAGAGGATGCCTTTGGCTTCAGTTAATTTTTTTGGAGATTCTTTCAATGTGTGTGCTTATTTCATGATGGGTGATTTATGAATGCATCTGCCCGCACCACACTGAGTGTTCAGCAGTTTTTCACCAAAAATAGCATGATCCCTGTGCCCCACTCTCCCTATTAAGCTGATCTCACCCCAAACAGCTTTTCTTTTGTTTCTCCAGATGAAAAAGTCCTTAAAGGGAAACATTTTGCTGATGTGGAAGAGGTGAAACAAAAAAATGGCAGAAGCACTAAAAGGCATCAAATTGATAGGTTCAAAAATTATTTTGAGCAGTGAAAAAGGTGTCTCAATAAGTGTATTGCATCAAGTGGAGAGTATTTTAAAGGTTACTTAAGTTTTAACATTTAAGAATAAATACACAATTTTTATAAATAAATTCTGGGTTTTTTTGGAGTCCCTCCTCATACATGGAGCTTGCTCAGGGTACTCAGGAGTCTTTTTTCCTTGAGAAACATCAAACCAAAATATGTACTTTAGAAAACATATACCAGTACGGGTATGGTGCCTTTTTTATTTGAAATGTGTCTTATTTTTAGGGTTAGAAAAACAAAGGTTGTAACAAAAAGGAAAAATCGGACAGTAACCCATGTAAAGAGAGCGAGGGAGTAACATCAAATAAGGCCTCCAGTGAGTTGTCTTCTTTGGCTGCTGCATTCACACATGATCCTGATGAGTCTTGGGAGGGATGGTCAGATTGGAGGCTAGAACACTGGTGAGTCTCACTAGTGAATTTCCATGGGGGAAGAAACGATAAATATATCACATGGGTATCAATAAGATGAAGTATGACTAGGTTCTGAGAGTTAATTTATGCTGGAGTAGTACAATAGGCTTAGGATAGACTTCTAAGTTTGTGCGATGATATAAAAATAGATACTCAAGTATTATATTTTAAACAAAACCTTTCTTCTATTACCTAGACATACAAGTCATGAATGGCTCTGTCCAGTGTTTTGTAGGTATGATTTGTAAGGGTGCTAAGAACAATAGTTTGTTCCCGTTTTTCTCCCCAGGATGCAAATCGATATTTCTTGGATCAACTAATTTGTTGATTGGTTCAACAAATATTATTGACCATCAACTATGTTAGACACTAAAATATATGATGGTGACTAAAGAAATATATTCCTGAATTTATGGAAGAGCATTAGATTATCCATAGAGAAAACATCTGAGAGTGACTTAACAACTGCAGTAATATGACACAATTTAAGAACAGAGTATGACAGTTTTAAAATAAATAAAGAAGAGCAAAAACTAATATTTTAGGGTCTGCTTGCAGCAATTTCTAAGCATAGAAAATAAATAATATGACACATTAATTTACCAGTTTCTTACCTTGATTTAACCATTTCATTCTTTTAGCAACAACCTTAGAAAGTTGGTACTGATATCGTTCTCACTTTACAGATGAAGAAATGATACATGAGTTGAGGAAAACACCATTGTCACTTATCTAGTAAATGAAAGTTCAAGGAATTTGACCCAGGAAAACTAGCCTCACGTTCTGTGCTACCAAGGTATGAATTAACTGAATCCTTAGAAACAGTACTACTACTATCTATGAGAACTCCCAGTACTTTTTAAGTACAACAGACACAACCATCCCTCAATCCCCTTACACATTTCATGGTGAATCCCATGAAATGAATGCCTTTTCCTCTTTGCTTGGCACATCTCTTAAGATTTATTCCAGATACACTGCTTCCAGAAAGCCTCCTTGGTCTTTCCCATTCTGGATTAATGCGTTTTTTCTGCATTCTAGTCACTCCTTGTGCTTATGTCATTTACCTTCAACATAATGTTGTTATTGCATATTTGTTTGTGTCTCTTTCCCAGAATATGTGCATCTTGAAGGCAGAAATTCTGTCTTTGTGCTAGTTACAAACAATTTTCTTAATAAAGACCAGTTGTGAGGAGTATATGAAATACTGCACTTGAGGGTACAATAAATGATTTGCTTTTGGAAAGATTCTCTATTTTTATCTCTCCAACTTGATTTCATAACACTCTTTGCATCATCTAATAATCTTTACATCTAATAAGCTTTATTCAAACTGGTCTCAGTATGGGAGCCCTCTGGTCTCTGGTCCTCCTGCAGGCCTTTCCACATGGTAGATTTCCTGCCAGGAGAGTTCCTCTGTCCTGCTCTGTTCATAGTTGTTCTTTGCCTCTTTTAGCCTTCAGGCAGGTCTGGTCTGACTTCTTATATTGGCTTCACCTTGCTATCATCTTTTAGTGCAACTCTGTTTCTTGTATGCCGTATCAGGAAAATCTATTAAGATACTAATTTGTGTTTCCTTTTTGCGAGTATAGATGAATTCAAATAACGAGAGCCACTGTATCTTATTATTTTTATTTTTCCCTTCCAGGTTTTTGGAAGACTTGCTTTTAAGGAGGCAATTATGGAGGGAAAAGAGGACAGGGGATGCCTCTGAGGCTGGAGGGAGGATAGAAGAAAACATTTTCAAAATCCAGGGAAACATAGAAGAGTGTGAGTCCAGAGGCCGTGGCCCTTATTCTAATTCCCTGGCAGTATTTCAGGCAAAGTTCAGAGTTCCAATGTACAGGGCTCTCTATTGTGCCCCTAAGAATGTTGGACCCTTGGAACTAGACTCACTGCTTCAGCCAAGTCCCAGTCTGATATGGAGGCAGAAGGCCAGAAGACTTAGCTGGGCCTCCATCCAACTGCTCTAGGTGCACACCCGCCTGAGGACAAGGTTAATATTTTAAGATTTCCAAACAATTAAGATTTTGATGCAAAATGTTGTTTTTTGAAATGACTGAGAAAATACTGATTTTAAAACATAAGATGTTTTGATCACGAAATCTAAGATCATTCCAAATTGAAGCTGAACTTGACTTGCTCCTCCTTCCTCTGCAGGTGGCCTTCAATTGCGTTTGCCTTTAGTATATCTTTGGTCGTCTTATTAGATACTCCATCTCCCAAACACATATCACATACCATGACATCCAGACGTCCAAGGAAGAGAACCCAAAAGCCAGGTGAGTAGTGGGTGAGGAAGAGCCACACCTGTACTTTGGGGACTGTGAACTGAACAAGTCTTAGTTGTCTAAACAATAGCCCTGGCCCCACAAGCTGTCACAAATAAGGAAAGTAGACAGTATTTTGGAGCACATAGTAAGTGTGCCTAATCTGGTTGGGAGTATAGGGAAGGCTTCTCAGAGAAGGCAGCATTTTAGCTTGAGTCAAAAAGATGAACTGGAGTTGGTCAGGAGTATAATGAGAATGTGAATGGAGTTTTGTTTAGGGACTGGTTTAATGGTACAAGTTCTCATCTCTTTTCATTATGCACTTATCAAGGCTTTATTATATTCCATAATCTATATGAATAGTTGGTTGTACAAAGATAAAGAATAAGGATTTTCATTCTCTTCAAGAAGTCATGCTTAGATAGGGAATGTATAATGTTTAAGACAAAAAGGGGATAAACATAGGCAACTATTTGGTTGTGTTTATTTGTGTTTATTTCTCCTGAATTTGTCAGTTGGTCCCAGTATCACCTGCTTGGGTGCTCTGTTCTTTACAAGTCATTGCAGCATTGACAGGTTCAAGTGCTAAGATACTACTTTGAGTACAGTGCTATAAGCAGAATCTCTAACTGTGTGGATGGCTGTGTGCCGAATGGCCTTGGAAGTTCTGCAGTTGGCCCCAAGGGAAACATGAAGGGAGCTTTGATGGAAGACCATAATTTCAACTGTGCTGTAAGTAAACGCAACTCCAGGAACATGGTTTTTCATCAGTGGAATCAGTAGATTTATCTGCTTGGAGAAGGAAATCAAAACCTGCACTTTTGTTGACGATCATTAACATTGGTAGCAGAAGTTGAATCTATATCTGTGAGGAGCTGATAAGAAAACACAAAACACCTATCTCTGATTTTCTTATGATGGGTCTACAAAATCTTTTTTTGCTTCATGGAAAGTTTTAACTGGTCTCCTAGGGCACTCTGGTTGTGGGAAGGAAAATTATGCTTCCCCCATGTTTTAGAAATGATGCAAAGGTAAGAATCTGGAGCTGGGACAAATGCTACTATTTATTTGCTTTCCTTTTCATTGTGTTGTTGATGGTGGGATTCGAGTCAGGATAGAATCTAGGTGTAGGGAGAGGAAAGGCATTTTTCAAAATTTACAAATTCCTAGTTAAAATAAAATGACCTTTTAGCACACTCTGAAGAAACCTGTTGTAAAAGAAAACAAATCATTTGTTTTCCTTTCATTTCTGGCATTGTAAATGAATATCGCCTTTAGGAAAAATTGTATATGGAGACTCACAGAATTCATTGATCCATTCATTCAATGTGACAGGAGCGAAAATGATTCTACCAAAAACAAGACAGTGTGAGTTGATTGTATTTTTTAATGCTCGTAAAGAATTTTTTTTTTCAATGCCAGCTTGGTTGTATCTATTGACAAATATTTTTAATAGATAGAAGCCCTCATTTAAGTCCTCATTTTGTCTTTGCTTAAAGCAACTGAAAGAAAAGCAATATGAAAGGAGGTTAGAATAAAGACAGAAGTAATAAGACCCCACTTTGTATGAACATATCCTGTTTTTACTCTAACTGGAGAGCACATGTCAGTGTGGTTTTTTTCAGGATCTGGCATTTACTAAGGAGGCATTTAATTTGAAAATAAATACCAGAAAGACAAAAAATATACAGAAGAAATATGAAAGCAACATATATATGTATGGATACTTTCAGACAATAGATGTAGAAATAATGACAAGAATTTAGACCTTTCAACTGGCTAGGGAATTCACCATTGATTTCCCTGATGCTTTGGGCAAGGTGTTCACTTATAAATAGACATACACAAACAACTACCCAGTATAAAAATATCAATAAATAAATAACAGTTAATAATTGTTGACTTTGGAACTAAAATTTTAGTAATTTATGCTAGATATGATCGTAGACAATGTTAAGTTCTGGCCAGCTGTTAAGTGATTATATCTTTAAAACTAGTTTTGTTTTGTTTTTTTAAGGGGTCCAGGGCTTTTTAATTGAACTATTGAAAAATGACTCCTTAAAGACATTTGTTATAGTAGGGTGACCATGAATTCAGGTTTTTAGTGAGTAAACACAGAATATGCCTGCTGTTCCAGCATAAATATTAAAGGACCTTGCTTAACTCTCAGAAGTGTCCCAATCTGGATGAAAATTAAATCTATTCATGGGTCATCATGACTGTTAGGAAGTTGTCTTGATTTGAGGAAAGTGGATCATTTTACATGCTGGCTATGTTGTATTTATTGAACAAAAACTATCAAATCACTAAGCAAGTGACATTTATTTTGTGATTTCTAAGTGCTGGATAATATACTTTGCAAGCTTAGATCATTTAATTTTTACAACAACCTTACAGGGTAGATCCTCTTATCATTGCCTATATATATATATCAAGAAATGGAAGCATTGAGTACTTAAACGACTTGACTATGGTCACATGTATGTTATGTGCTGAATCTAATGTCAGACAGAGACATTTTGATTCCAGAGCCTATTTTGTTCTGTGAACAAAAATCTTACATTATAGATGAGGAAGTATGACATAAGCACATGAAATAGACACAATGGGATAATTAATAAGGGACTAAATGACTTGTATTGCTTATTTCCCAGTGTTTTTCCATCTGTGGAACACAAAGTTATTGCAAATAGTTTTAAAAGTTATATAAGATATAAAATATTGTTGTTGGATGAATAAATAAACTTTATATCTCTTTTGCTATACTTTTGTGATTAGCAAATTATGTGTTGAATCAAAAGAGTATAGAATTCAAAATAATTTCTTTTCTCAAACCAGAGATATTTTTCTTGAAACCTCACTACTTTCAAGTTTATGTATAGCCAGGGGCAAGGAAGAAATCAGTAAATTTATAAAAGCTGGATAAATGAATTGTCAAACAGCAGCAAGAGTGTAGTTGAGGTTGGCAAGAGCTGAGCAAATGTATATATTATTCTGTATAAGGATGCAAGCCTGACCAGCAGATATATGATCTTACAATAGCACTCGGGGCTAGAACGTAGGAGTAACAAGGCTGTTGATGTGTTATTAGGGGTTGGAATGTCCGTGGCATATCAAGAGTGGTGAGTATGTGATAGTGGTGAGAACAGCATTGGGGGGCCAACCAAAGGGTGATAGATGATCTAAATTGAGTAAGTGGAATCCAAAAAGAAAAAAGTGACTGAAGGATGAGAGGGTTGCCAAGCAGACTCACAGAGTATGAATGGATATTACAGAAAAACTACATAATGACAGCCCAAGTTGGGGAAGTGTATAATTCAGAATGCTGGAAGTGGAGCTGTGACTGCCATGGTAGGATCTGACATTTAGCTGGGGTGGCAAATGGCTGTTGTGGAATGGAGAGGGGTAACTCCATTCTGGACAGAGGAAGTAAGAATGGTTACTTCAGTGGTATACTGGAGGATTAAATGGATTATGCCTATGTGTTCAACACAGTATCAGACCCATAGTAAATGCTTAATAGGTGATAAACAGACACTACTGAAGAATGTGACACATGTTAATAACCAGATGCTAGATTACCATGTGTAATGATTAATATGTGTACCAACTTATGGGCTAAGTGATGCCTAGATAGCTGGTAAAACATTATTTCTGTGTGTGTCTGTGAGAGTGGTTGCTTTGGGATTGATGGACTGAATAAAGAAGATCCACCTTCACCAATGTGGGCAGGTACAATCCAACCCATTGGGGGCCTGAATAGAACAAAAGGACAGAGGAAGGGCAAACTCCCTTTCTTCTTGAAAAGCTGGAACATCCATCTTCTCCTGCCCTTAGACACAGAGTTCCTGGTTCTTAAGCCTTTGGACTCCAGTACTTGTACTAGTGTACCCTTACTCACCTCTTCCACTACCACATCTGGTCTAACTAAATTACACCACCAGCTTTTCTCATTCTCCATCTTTTCAGTTTCAGCATATCATGGGGCTTCTGAGGCCCCTTAATAATGTGAGACAATTTCCATTATAAATCTTCTCTTATATATCTCTCTATATACAGAGATCTATATCTTGATTCCCCTGAGGACCCTGACTAACAGAGATTTTGGTAGAAAGAGTGATTTTAAAATACTAAGAGTTTAAAAATGAGCTTTCTGAATTAGTTTTGGGGTTCCTGGAATTGACTCTTTGATCACATTGGATTTGAAGATACTACTGATTCTATTTCCAGTAGCAAAGAGAGCACTGATAGTTTATAATGAAAACTGTTTACAGATATACACAAAATACTTGCATTGTCTATTCCTAATAAGCTGCATATAAGAAGAAAGGAGCTAAGTAACTCTGTATATGATACTTCTCAATATTTGGGAAACATAAGGAATATAGTGACATTGGTTGATTGCTCCTAATGTCACCAGACAAAGTGACAAAAGAAAAGGATAAGTAAGCTCAAGGATACAAATTTCCAGCTTAAGAACCACATAAATGACTTAGGAGCTTCTAGGTGTTCCCTGAGGGAAAGTCTTATTTTCTGTAGCTGCAAGGCTGAAATTGATGAAAATAAAATGGAGGATCTCATCTTTCAGTTGGCTAAATTACAGCATAAGTTGAACTCCCAGCTTCAGATTGTCTGCCATTAAGCTGAGTACATTAATTGGCAAAGCATGGGATCCTGTAAGTTAGGATGAAAAAGGGAAGGAAGACCAGAAGAAGCTGGGGACATCGAAATCCTAAGTTTTGATGAGTCTTTTTTTGCCAGTGGAAGAGGTGTCACTATTCCCAGCAAAAGTGACTTCCTGAACTTCAGTGGCATTGGCTTTTATACCTTTGTCTGAGATAATTAACCCTGCATTATCTAAGAAAATGATAATGGCCCCCCTAAGGCAGTTGTCATGCAAGATAATGCTGACTCTCCTCAGGACCCACTTTTACCAGCTTTCTTTTTCTTAAAATTCTGTAACTAACTCAAGTGCAAGAAGGCCCCTAAAGGTGAGATACAAAGTGTGACCCATGAAGAGGTACACTGCACTTCAAACAAACTAATTGATTTTTCTAATTTATGCAAGCAGAAATCCAGAGAACATGTGTCAGAATAGATAATAAAGATGTGTTACAATGGCAAAAAGAACATAAAGCTGAATTTACCGATAAGGACTAACTAAGCAGAGAGTCTGCATTTAATATTACAGCTTGGGGAGTTAGAAAGTACTCTAACAGGTTGTTTGTTTGGTTGGCTAAAACACAATTCAAAATATGGTCTACCATGTGCAAATTAGAAATGTCTGATCTTCCTTGACTTCATGTAGAGAAAGGGATTCAAAGACTTAGGGGGGTTGAAATGCCAGAGTAAATTTGTCAGTTAAGACCGACTCACAAACCCTGGAATGATCCAGAAGACATACCTTCCACCAATACTTTGTGAAATAAGTTTGTGAGGGGAGCTCCAGCATTCTTGAAGAGCACCATGATGACTCCTCTCTGTAGGCTAGACATTACAGTAGGAATTGCCATCACTCAATGAGAAATCTTAAATGAAATGAATATAATTGGATCCTGGTGTGGCAGGGGCCAAGTGGTGACACTGAACTGTCAAGGGCAAGGTAGATATAGTATTATAATGGATAGCAGTGTCAAATCAGCAAACAGAATAATTTGACTTGTGCAGACCCATGGAGCTTGCAAGTTAATCATGGTGTTCTTAGAAGTAAAATAGATAGGATGATTATTAATTTCTTAATTAGTTTGATTTAACTCAAATTATAAAAACAGTCGCAGCCTGTCACTCAATTCCTAGACTAAAGTGAGTTTACAAACCCAAACCTCGTGAATAAAAGTCTCCTTGAGGAAGGTCCCTGCTACACTACAGAAATGTATGCTATTAATCTTTCTCTCAGCCTTCCCTCAAAGAGATTTGGGGCCTTTTACCAGGAACACTGTGAATTGGGGAAAAGAAAATAATTAGACCTTCTGGGGACTACTGGATACTGGTTCTGAACTAACACTGATTCTAGGAGACCCCAAATGTTACTGTGACCCTTTAGTCAATGTAAAGGCTTGTGGAGATTAGGCTATCAATACAATTTTAGCTTAGGTCTATCTCACAGTAAACCCATCTTATGGTTATTTTCCCAGTTTCATAATACACCATTGAAATAAATGTATTCAGCAGTTGGCAGAATCCCCACGTTGATTTCCTCACTCATGGAATGAGGACTATTATGGCGGGAAGGCCAAGTGGAAGTTATTAGAACTGTATTTACCTTTAAAAAAAGAAAGAAAGAAAAATACAATACAATACAATACAATTAAAAAGTAGGTCAAAAGCAACATTGCATCCCTGGAGGTATTATAGAAATTAGTGCCACCATCACAAACTTGAAAGATGGAGTGGAAATTTCCATTCCATCCCTGTTGAACTCTCCTATTTGACATATACAGAACATAAGACAGATGAATCTTGGAGAATGACAGTAGATTAACACAAGCTTAAACAAGCGGTGACTCCAATTGCAGTACTACACCAAATGTGGTTTCATTGTTTGAGCAAATTATCCTCTGATAATGGATCTGCAGTTATTTATTTAGCAAAATGGCTGTTCTCCAACCCTGGCTATTAAGACCCACCATAAGCAGCTTGCTTTCAGCTGGTAAAGCCAGCAGTGCCTCTACATTGCCCTACCTCTGTAATGTATCAGCTCTTCAGACCTATGTCATAATTTAGTCTGTAGCAATGTTGACCTCTTTTCCTTTGCACAAAATGTCACACTGGTTCATTACATTGATGGCAGAACTCTAATTGGACCTAGCAAATATTCTAGACTTATTAATAAAACATTTGCATGTCAAAGGGTGGGGAATAAATCCAACTAAAATTCAGAGTCCTGCTACTTCAGTGGAATTTCTAGAAATCCAGCCCCTGGAGCTTGTTAACATAGGTAAAAGAAAAATGGTTGCATATGGAACTTCCTACAACCAAGAAACAGGCACAATGCCTAGTAAGTCTATTTGAATTTTGGAGGTATCATTTGCCTCATTTAGGTGTGTTGCTCTGGCCTATTTACTGAGTGACCCGAAAAACTTCTAGTTTTGAGTGAGGCCCAGAACAAGAAAAGGTTCTGCGACAGGTTCAGGCTGCTGTGCAAGCTTTTCTGCCAGTTGGACCATATGACTCAGCAGATTCCATGCTGCTTGAAGTGCCAGTGGTCAACAGGAATGCCGTCTGGAACTTTTGGAGGACTCCCATATGCGAGTTGGAATGCAGGCCTTTAAAATTTTGGAGAAAAATCTCTGCCATCTTCTCCAAATAACTATTCTCCTTTTGGGAGACAGCAAGCAGGAGATAGTAGATGGTTGCAGTGACCAGGAAAGGGGAATTTAAACAAATTGTTGGTTGAAAAGGAGAACAAAGCCCCCCCGCCCCAAAGCAGTCACAAATTCTTTGGGAAGTTTGCTTCTTTCTTTTCTGCCATGGTTGTAATTCACTCTCTTTGACTAGTTGGTATAACACATTCATCCCTTTCAGCCAAGTTTCATTTGTGTTGAATTTTGTATTTTAAAAGATAAACAGCGGGAGCATCTACAATTAGTTTTAGGAACAAATAAATGAAGTGATTTTTGTTCATTTATATTCTTTATTGTTTTCTGGATGTTTGCGATAATCTTCTACTCTGGTTTTCCATGTTCTTAATTATTGTCGTCAGAATTATGAAAGACCTTTCATATCATAGATGTTGGCAGCAAACACATCTGTGACTTCAGAAAAGGAAGTTCTGATCTGAAGACAAATGAATGTTTACAAAAGCAGAATAGATACTGCATTTATAGAGAGAACGGCATGCGTAATGTTCGGGCAGGTTCAGGGCATTTGATGTAAGGAATGGTTTCCATTCTGATTCTATCAAAAACATTAATTATTCTCTCCTTGCATTTTGTCTGATGCTACAGCACAAATGTTGCTCCCTTAACTCAATTTTTGAGGATTTAGAAAGGACACACTCCTGATCTGAATTGCTTTCCTTGGTGACATAAATAGGTTTTGTTTCAGCAGCCTGGAGGTGAAATCTGTCAACACTCAGCAAGATGTAGAGCATCCCTACTATGTGGTCACCTTTGTGTTAGATGCTCTCTAGGAGCCTAGAATGGAATTAAGGAAGTAAAACCTACACATAGGAAATAGTAAGAGAATAATGAAGGCCAGACTGGGTAGAGATGACTCTCATTGCAATAGAAATTCAGAGAAAGGAAAGATCAGTGTGGGCCAAATAGCCAATGGTTTTTAAATTATTATTATCAATTACTATCATTATAACAGCAGTGACTAGCACTTATTGAGCATTAGGTGCCCACCATATGACAGGTAATAGGCAAAGCACTTTGTGCGCCTTTGCTGATTTAATCCCCAGAGCAACCCTTTTATGATTCCTACTTACAACAAGAGAACAGTGTACTCTTATGATTCCCATTTTATAAAAGAGGATACGAAGTCTTATAGTGGCTATATAATTTAACCATGTTCACAGAGCTAGCAGTGCTAGAATCCACAGTTGGATACAAGTTTGTCTGACCCCAAACCAGTACACACATTATCAAATGATGTATTGTCTTAGCTTTGTAACAGGATACAGTACATGAAATCCATTTTAGAAAATATATGTGAATTTCAACAGACAAGGGAGAAGGGGGGCATTTCAATAGGAAAAAATTGCAAATACTCATGCTTGGAAACAGGAAAGAATGTGATTTCTGTAAGGAACAGTGAAAAGGGGCATGTCTAGTGAAGGAAGTTTATTCCTTGGAGAAGCCTAAAGGCTGGGGAGGTTCACTTTGCATAACTGTGTGCTATGAATCAGCACAAATTAAAGTGATGAGCAGAAAGCTGAGTCAAATATGTGACAAGTGGTATTATTAAAAAATTAGACTATTAGATAGCAAATCTTACATCAAATTAGATGGCTAAGCAGCTCAGGTACACAAGAGACAGAGAAATGGAACATGAATAGGCAGGGTAGGTCATGCATTCATTCACACCTTTCTTTCATTTGTTCACAGTGCTGTTCCTGATTCAAAATAGTACATGAAGCATTGTGAGAATTATAAATTTGGAAAAGGTGAGATTCCCTCAAGTAGTTTGCAAGAGTGACTTGACCTGGGGTTAGAATATATGAGAATCATGAGAAAGTTGAAAGGAAGATTGCTGAAGGACTATTTAAACATTTTGAGTGGATTGAAGGCTCAAACTAATACTGTATTCATTTACTGATTTAATAACTCTTTTTATACATATCCCAGGTTAAGTGTTGAGGGAAAATTGAGGTTTCTCCTAAAACTTAGATGTGGTAAAGGATAGACATTAATAAAATGAATAAATGATGATATGTTCTCTGAAGGAACAACGTTATGGAGTACAGATTATAAGTTTAGATGAGGTACTTTGTTTTTTTTAAATAATTTTAAAGATGTAGGGAACAATTTAGGATTAGATACATAAGTGGTCATTGCACAGGTGAGGTTTTGGTCTCCCATTTGTCCTCACTTCACCTGGCTTGGGATCAGGTACACTTAATAATGTTATGTGTCTCCCCTTCTTCCCCGGTGGTGATCTTCTACTGCCAATCTCTTTCATGTAGTATTATGATAAATGCTCAGGGTCCACTTATGAGTGAGAACATGTGACACTCAGTTCTTTGTCTCTTGTGATAGATCACTGAGTATTATAGACTCTAAATCCATCCAAGTTGCTGCAAAGTCAATAATTTTGTCCTTCTTTATGACTGTGAAATATTCCATTGTGTATATATACCACATTTTTATTATCCAGTCCACTTTCAATGGGCAGCATGATTTGTTCCATGTTTTTGCTAGTGTGAATAGTGCTGCAATAAACATGCATGCTCAGGTAGCTTTTTTATAGAATGATTTTAGTTCCTCTGGGTATATTCCCAGAAAGGGGATTGTTGTGTTGTATGGAAGACTGATTTATGGATCTCTTAGGAATCACCACACTGTTTTCCACAGAGATTGAACTAGCTTACACTCCCACCAACAATGTAGAAATCTCTTTTTTCCACATTCTCTATAGCATCTGTTGTTTTTTGAGTTATTAATGATGGTCATCTTGACTAGAGTTAGGAGGTATCTCTGTATGATTTTGATTTGCCTTTCTTTGATGATTAGTGAAGCTGAGCATTTTTTTGTACCTGTTGGCTGTTCATATATCTTTTATTGAGAAGTGTCTATTCATATCTCTTGTCCACTTTTTAATAGAGCAGTTTGTTTTTGTTGGTTGTTGTTTTTTCCTGGCATATTTGAGTTTCTTGTAGAACCTGGATGTTAGGTCTTTGTCAGATATACAGTAGGCAAATATTTTTCACCATAATAGATGAGATATTTTTTAATAAACTTATGATGAAATCACAAACAGGCAATTGTACCTATCTTTTTTTTTTTTTTTTTTTTTTGAGTTGGAGTCTCACTCTGTTGTCCAGACTGGAATGCAGTGGCCGCTCCCAGCCACCGCAGCCTCGACCTGCTGGGCTCCGGCGATTCTTCCTCCTTAGCCTTCCACCTATCTTTCTTGATCTGAAGGAAAATACTGAGCATATTTATTTATGAATCTGTTATGTAAGTTCCACAGTATGCCAGTCTATTTCTAAAAGAAGATACTTAAATTCTTTTCATGAAAGCCCTGGCCTCAGTGGTACAGCCACAATTTGTCTGAGGCTGAGGTTCTTCCATGAGACATCTTTACCAAGAAGGAGAAATATCCGTGCTATTAATGTTTAGGGATAGTAAGTAGGAAAAGCATATTGAAAGCATTTCTGCCATAATTTGATCTAAGAAACATTTAATGAATGTCTGTTATGGGTGAAGTCTTCTATTAAGTAAATACAGAAGTTGAAATTTGATGTTGGTGATCTCCTGTTCTTAAATTATGTGAAAGCAACATGATTGGTTCTTAATTATAAATGATAATGAGACATGTGGGTATGTATATTATGATCTTTATAAACTATCTTTTTCTGAACTATAGTAGAGGTATATTAGGGTAATGAAAACTCAGGTAGAAAGTTTACCCTGTATGCCAAGACCCTAAGAGAATTGCTAAGAAAAAGCAACCACCACTCCTGTTCAATATAGTACTGGAAGTCTCCTCCAGATCAATTAGGCAAGAAAAAAAATAAAAGGCATTAAAATCAGATAGGAGAAAGTTAAACTATTTCAGTTCATTCCTGACATTATGTAACTAGCAAATCCTAAAGCTTCCTCCAGAGGACTCCCAGTTGATAAACAACTTCAGTAAAATTTCAGGATACAAAATCAACATACAAAAGTCAATAGTATTTCTATACAGCAATAAAACCCAAGCCAAGAAACCAAATCAAGAGCTTAATCCAATTTACAGTACACACACACACACACACACACACACACACACACACACACACACACATATTACCTAGGAATATTCAAATAGAATGTAAAAGATCTCCACAAAGAGAACTGGTAAACACCGATGAAAGAAATTATAGGTGACACAAGCAAATAGAAGAACATCTCATGTTCATGGATCAGAAGAATTAATATCATGAAAATGACCGCACTGTCCAAAGCAAGGTACAGATTAGTGCAATCCCTATCAAAATATCAAAATATCAACATCTTTTTTCCCCTCTGAATCTCTTACATTTTGATGGTCACCTCTCTAGTAACTAACATCGTTTTTCACAGAACTAGAAAAACCAATCCTAAGGTTTATATGGAACCAAAAAAGAGCCCAAATAGCAAAAAGCAATACTAAACAAAAACGACAAATGCAGAGGCATAACATTATCTGACTTCAAATTATACAACAAGGCTATAGTAACTAAAACAGCATGATACCATTACATAATTAGGTAAGTCAGTGGAGCAGAATAGAGAACCCAGAAATAAAGCCACATAACTATAACCAGCTAATTTTCGACAAGCTGACAAAAGTACATACTGGGGATAGGACACTCTATTCAATAAACAATGCTGGGAAAATTAACCAGCCATGTGCTGAAGAACAAAACCAGATTCCTACCTCTCACCATATAAAAAAGGTTACTCCAGACGAATAGAATGCTTAAACATAATACCCGAAATTATAAAAATCCTGGAAGAAAACCTCAGAAAAACTTTCTGGACATTGGTATAGGCAAAAAGTATATGACAAAGACCCTTAAAGCAAATGTGACAGAAACAACAAAATTGCCAACGTAACTTAATTAAACTAAAAAGCTTCTGCACAGCAAAAGCAATAGTCAACAGAGTAAACAGAAAACCTACAGAATAGGAGAAAATATTTGCAAATTATTCCTCAGACAAAAAACTAATAACCGGAATCTGCAAAGAACTCAAATAACTCAACATGAAAGTAAAGGAAGTGTGGTCTTGGTATATGGTTAGACAAATTCATCAGGGGGACAAAATATACATCTGGGTATATGTGGAAATTCAGTGTATAAATGATGAAAGTAGTACTTCAAGTAAGTGAGGGCAAAATGGGATATTTAATAAATGATGCTGGATTAACTGCTAATGAATGAAAATAATATCTAAAGTAAAACCCTTACTTCTCTCTTTATATCAAAGTGTATTTTATATTTATCATTTATCAAAACATGTAAAATATAGAATAAAATACAATGAAAATTTCTTTTCAGGGTACATACATATGTAACAAAACATCCCCCCAAATTCTCAATATATAAAATAGCAAATGTGGCTGGGCATGGTGGCTCACATGTAACCCCAACACTTTGGGAGACTGAGGTAAGAGGATTGCTTGAGTCCGGAAGTTCAAGATCAGCCTGGACAACATCGTAAGAATTAATCTCTACAAAAACTAAAAAAATCAGTCAGGTGTGGTGGCACGTGCCTGTAGCACCTGTAGTCCCAATTACTTGAGAGGCTGAGGGAGTCAGATTGCCTGAGCCCGGGAGGTCAAGGCTGCAGTGAGCTGTGATTGATCACTGCATTCCAGTCTGGATGACAAATAAAATAAAATAGCAAATAGCCAGTGACAAGGAATATAAACTGATCACCCACTCTTACTGGGTTCACACCAGCTAGGTGACATATCCAAGTGCAAACTCCTCAACCTGGCCTCCTGGCCCTATATTTCCTTTTGGAAACGTTTTTCAAACTTATGGCTTACTCTTTCTTGCAATGTGCTGCACAATTCTGGGAACGAGGGGCATAAAAAGAGAAAAGACCTTTTCAATGCCCCTAAAGAATGCTTTGTGTTTTCTGACTCTCTTCCTGATTATGTCATTTTTCCCTCCAAAGTTCTGTCCATGTCTCTTTCCTAAGTCCTACTTAACCTTCAGAGTCAGATTTGCCTACTGTTTTTTGCTAAAAACCTTCCTACATAACCAAATAGTCAATCACATCCTTTTCCGGAATCCCAATACACATGTTATCTGTGGTTTTTAACACAATATTTTTGGGATACATGCACATATATATGGTTTTAGTATATATGCCCACATGTGAAGGGGGACCCCCAAAAAGCCAAAATTATCTCTTGGAGAGTGAGCCCCTTGTAGTACAGGCTTCCCTTAGTAGGTAAGTGTTTTAGGAACCCATTAGCATCAATGTACTAGCTAGTACTGTCGTGAGAGACTGCGTTTGGCTTCAGTGAATTTTTTTGGAGCGTCTTTCAGTGTGTTTGCCCATTTCACGGTGGATAATAGATGAGCGCAACTGCCAACACCATGCTGAGTGTTCAGCAGTTTTGCCCCAAAACAGCATGACCACTGTGCCCCACCCTTCTTATTCTTCTGATCTCACCCAGAGCAATTTTTGTTTGTTTGTTTCCCCAGATTAAAAAAAAGTCCTGAAAGGGAAATATTTTGCTGATGCAGAAAAAGGTGAAACAAAAAACAGCAGAAGGACTAAAAGGCATGAAAATGGATAAGTTCAAAAACTATTTTGAGCAGTGGAAAAAAGGTCCTAATAGATGTATTACATCAAGCAGAGAATACTTTGAAGGTGATTGAAGTTTAAACAAGTAAGAATAAATACAAAATTTTTAATAAATAAATTCTGGATTTTTTGGCCCACCCTCATATATACATATATACATGCCTATGTTATAATATATGACATATGATACCCATATGTGATTATTATGATACTTTGTCTAGGTTATTGCATAAAACTATAAATAATTATCATAATTATTGTCATTGGCGTTTCTATTTTTCCTACTCAGCTGCAATCGTTCTGAAATAAATGACTGATGGCTTAACATTGTTTTTGTGTTCTTAGATAAAAAGGCTCAGTATATATTCGAGCTGAGGGACGGTCAGAATGTGTAGACTACAGCTTGAAGAAACAAAGCCTTAGGGGAATTCTTGCAAAAACTTTCCAATACTTGTAGATCTTGGTTGTTACAAATAGGAATAATAGCAGAAATAGTAGGTCAAGCAAACAAGAAGTTAGATCATGATCTTCAAACTCAGAAGAAAAAAAAGGAAAGTCTAAAAATTAGGTACTAGTAAAATAACATCTGTGTGAGGTGCTTTTCTACAATAAATCAATGCCTCATTTATGAACCATAAAGAAGTGCACTAAAACCCAAACATCTTATAGTTTGGTGTTGGATGGAGGGAGGAGTGAGAGAGATGAGAGGAAGAGAAGGGGAGGGCAATAGGAAAGGAGAGGAAGAAAAAGAAAATCATAGACCTCTACTCAGTCTTTCAAGAAATTTGTACCTTACGGAAGAACTGGGAAAATGAGTAGCACTTACAACTAAGATATCTGAGTCTAAGGGTTTGATTCCTGGAAATCCCATTCTTATGTAAGATAGCTTCTTAAACCTGGGGCAACAAATAATCGAGACATTGTTGAAAGTAATTTGAAACTTTGTTATTCCCCTTCTGTGCCCAATGAGTATGAAAAAAGCATAAATATGAAAAGCTATGGTTTTAAGAGCATGAATAGCCAAGCAATCATCAGTGAAAGAAACAATGTGGGAGGTATCACACTTCCAGACTTTAAACTTGATTATAAGACTACAATCATCAAAACAGCTTGGTAGTGGTAGAAGAACAGGCATATAAACCAAAGGAATGGGATAGGGATTCTGGAAACAAAAACTCGATCCGCAACCAACTCATTTTTGATAAACCCATCAACATCAGCCAGTGAGGAGACGGGGCCTAATTCAGCAAATGGTACTGGAAAGACTGACTGATTGCATGGAGAAGAAGGAAACAGGACCCTACCTATCACCACACACAAAAATCAACTCTAAACGGATGAAAGACCTAAACATAAAACCTCAAACCATAAGAATCTTAGAAAATGCAGGAGGTAGCCTTATGCACATTGGAACAGGCAACCATTACTGATCATAAGCCCCAAAGCCATGAAAGATAAAATAGACAAGTTGGGACCTCATCAAGCTGAAAAGCTTTTGCACAGCAAATAGACATATTTGCTAACTGTGTACCTGACAAAGGCCTAACATCCAGTATCTACAAGGAACTCAAACAAGCCAAAAGGAAAAAAAAAAACCAAACAGCTCTATTTAGAAAGTGGACAAAAGACATCAATAGACACTTCTCAAAAGAAGACATATGAACAGCCAACAGATACATGAAAAAATGCTCAGCCTCACTAATCATCAGAGAAATGCAAATCAAAACCACACTGAGATAACACCTAACTCCAGTAAGGATGACCATCATTAATAACTCAAAAAACAACAGATGCTGGCAAGGATGCAGGGAAAAGGGAATGCTTTTACACTGTTGGTGGGAGTGCAGACTAGTTTAATCTCTATGAAAAACAGTGTGATGATTTTTTAAAGAACTACCAATTGCCATTCCATATGACCCAGCAATCTCCTCTTCTGGGATATACTCAGAGGTACTCAAATCATTCTATAAAAAAGTTACTTGCACAAACAGGTTTATCACAGCACTATTTACAATAGCAAAAACATGGAACCAACCAGGCTTCCCATCGAAAGTGGACTGGATAAAGAAAATGTGGCACATATACATGATGGAATGTTACACAGACATAAAGAAGGACACAATTATGGACTTCATGACAACTTGGATGGATTTAGAGTCCATCATACTCAGTGATCTATCACAAAAACAAAGAATTGAATACCACATACTATCACTTTTAAGTGGGTTCTGACTGTTTATCATAATACTACAAGAGAGGGATTGGCAGTAATGGGACACTTCCAGGGGAAGAAGAGGGTCACACAACATCACTAAGCATACCTGATCCTAAACCAGGGGACATGAGGACCAATTGGAGCCCTAAACTCCATCTGCACATAGACTACTTACCTAATCCTGATTTGTACCCCACATCTTGTACTTTCCTAATCCTGATTTGTACCCCATATCTTTACAATAAAATAAAGAAAAAAAAGAAAAGCTATGGTTTTTAACTTTTAGTATCCTAATTTTAAGTTTAAAAATGAAGTTATAAAGTGCTAGAATCTTCCCATTGCAAAAAATGTTTTGAGTATGAAAATAATAGTTGTATCATGAGACTCTCTGAATACATAGAAAGTTCATCAATATTTCAAAGGCAAATTTTTCTCTTTTACCAAGTTTAATGGGAACAGAACTATGTCTACCTTATACATTACTGCATCTCTATACCCAGTATAGTGCTCAGCACATATTAGATACTCAGGACATGTTTGCTGACCATTAATGAATGAACTGGGATTGATTTAGGATTAGAATGTGGGCCTGATTTATTTGTACAGTCAATCAGAAGATCAAAGTCTCTGACAAGTCATCTTCACAGGAAGTTTATGATCCAGTTAAGACATGAAGAAAATGAAAACTATTTATCCAGTAGAGGTCCATGTCTACTGACAGTTTCAACCTTAAAGGTCGTCCCTGGTCAGACTTAAAGTCTATAGATAGGACTAGCTCTCCAATGTGCCTTTATACACTCAGCACAGCCTCTAAGTAGACTTGGGCTGCCTCTTGTAATTGAGGTCTTCCACTAAATTAAGGGTACTGTCTTCTGAAGAGCCTTGCATTTTCTTCATTAAGCTCTTTCATCTGGGGAATTGTAATAATAGTCAACATTTATTGAGAATATATTACATTCCAGAGTTGTCTAAAGTTTCTAACACTGAGTTAGATTATCTTTTACTACATTTTATGCTAAAAGTCTACAGTCTCAAATCTGAATTATTAGAGTGGATCTGAGACTCACAACCAAATGCTTCTCCAAACATGCCTATAATATAGTAAGCATTTTATTAATTAGTAAAAGTCAAAATAATATAGGTGTTTTCTTAAGTCATATGACTTTGAACTTCCTCTAGGCCAGCTGCTGTTCTAAGCACTTTAACTTACTTGGTTCTCCCAATAAGCCTACTGTTATCTTCATTTTTGAAGAGGGTAAGTGACCTGTTTGAAGTCACATAGGTCATAAGTTGAGGAACTAAAAAGTGAACCCAAGAAGCTTGAAGTAGTGACCTTCACTCACCATGACTATACACCATAGTAATTCTGTGCAGCTTCACTTCTACTCCATGAGTCATACAGTTGTGACTGTCAACTGTGTGCAATAGCCAAACTTGGAAAGAATAATAATGGAGAACAAGAAGGACTCCATGAGACTGTGGTACTTGCTGGGGAGGGAGCTATCTTTGCAGACCCTGTTTGTGGCAGGAAAAGCAGTCTGTAGAGAAACTGAGCAGCCACCTAAAGTCTGGGCAGAGAAGTGTTCCAGAGAAGTCTCCATAGAACAGCAGACCTGCATCTTAAGGCCAGGGGTGATCTCTGCATTGTTTTGGGACTGCTCTCCACAAACTCAGAGAGCACTGCCCCCAGTGCTCAGAGAGCACTGCCCCCCCAGGATAGATAATACAGAGTCACAATCTATCCCCTGTCCTGAGCCAGCTGCTGCCTGATAGATGCACACAGTGGATCTGACCAAGAAGGAGGCTGGTGAGTGCCTAACTGAATTAGCCCCACCCCTAGCAATGAACAAAAGAGATCAGGAGGGCAGGGTAGAAACCAGAGGCCCAGCCGGGCTCCATGGCTCAGCCTGCAATCCCAGCACTTTGGGAAGCTGAGGTGAATGGATTGCCTGAACCCACAGGTTCGAGACCTGCCTAGGCAACTTGACGAGACCTCACCTCTACAATAAAATAAAAAATTTGCCGGGTGTGGTAGCACACGCCTGTAGTTCCAGCTACTTGGAAGGTTGAGGCGGAAGGATTGCTGGAGCCCAACAAGTCGAGGCTGCAGTGACCGGGAGCATGCCACTGCACTCCAGTCTGGGTGACAGAGTAAGACTCCAACTCAAAAAAGAAAGAAAGAAAGAAAGAAACCAGAGGCCCTATTCTCCCACTGCAAACTGAATGCTGTGTAAGCTGTGACCATGCTGGGAGAATAAGGAAGGGTAGAGAGCCCGGGAGATGCTGAGTCTAGTTACCTCTCTCCCCCAATGGGGGCACACCTGCTATTAATTGTAGGCAGCAGGGGAGTGAAGATTCTAACATCTTGAGTTTCAACAACAAAGAGAAACTACAGTAACAGACCTGCAGTTGCAGAACCCTCCACAAGAGGGAGATCCTCCACCTCAAAGAGATATGCTACAGGTGAGAAATCACTACCACAGGGTTTCTTTGGTGGTGTTGTGGTTTTTGTCATTTGTTGTTGTTTCTCTTTTTTTATTGTTTGTTTGTCTATTTTGTTTGTTTGTCTGTTGGTTTGTTTACTCTTTTTTCCCTCCTTTTTCTCTCTCTTTGTTCTTTCTCTGTTTTTTATTCACTTTTTTCTTTCCCATTTTTTCCCCTTCTTTCCTCTCTTTTTTCCTCTTATACCCTATCTTGGGCTTGGGGCTACACAAACATACCCATTGTAGGATCATATTGTGTGGAGATACACAGTGAGTCCCAGCTGATTCACTCACTGAATGGCAAGCATTGTGACCCATCAGTAGGTTCTGAATCCTGAATTCTTGTGGCCCCACTCCCATCCCTTAGTAAGTACTCAGAATTGTAAAGAGATAGCACCACACCACACCCCCAGTCCTATTTCATAATTGAACAAACCTGAACCCCAGCTCAGGGAAGGACAGAAGGTAGAGCAAATATCAAAAGTGACTGCTTCTCCATTTCCCATTGAGCAATAGAATTAAAAAGAAAGCTGAGAGAACGGCTACAAATGAAGAAAAACCAATGAAAAATCACTGGTAACCTTCAGAGCCCCAACAAAGAGTCAGTGCCTGAAAGAACAGCTACTGGGGCACAAACAATGGCTATCTCTGGGAACAATGGTACCCAGAAGGTACTTACGGTGATCAGAGAATCATTGGATAGAATAAATAAAAATCAAGAAATGCAAGGGCTAAAACTAACTGAAATTGCAACAGAGTTGGACAGACTCAAGAAAGTGTATTTAGAAATAACAGAAATAAAGAACTCCATTCAAGAAATAAATAAAAAACTGACAAGCATAGGAAGCAGAATTGACCAAACAGAGGAAAGAATGTCAGAGATGGAAGGCCAAAATATGGAATTAACCCAATTTATTAAAATATAGAAAGAAAACTTAAGGAGAAAGCAGAAACTTTCCAAGACATGTGTGATTTGATCAAGGAGCCAAACCTACATCTGATTGCAATACCTGAAGTAGAAAGAGAAATGTAAAACACCTTAGAACAAACATTTCATGAGGTTATTCAAGAAAACTTTCCTCATTTGGACAGGGAGACAGCTATGCAGGAACTAGAGTTTCAAAGAACCACTGCAAGACATCTTAGGAGAAGACTAATCCCTAGACACATAGTAATTTGCCTTTAAAAAGAAGGTATAAAATTTTAAAAATCCTAAAGGCAGCAAGGGGAAAAGGTCAGACTCCCTACTAGGGAAGACCAATTGGAATCACTGCAAACTTATCTGCAGAAACACTACAGGTCAGAAGGAATTGGACCCTATTCTTTTATGTTCTCAAAGATAAACAATTTCAACGAAGAATTTCCTATCCAGCCTAGTTAAGCTTCATCAGTGGTGGAGAATTAAAATCCTTTCAAGATATTCAGTCCCTAAAAGAATATGCTGCTTCCAGACCAGCTTTATAGGCTATACTTAAATAGGTGCTGTGCACAGAAGAAAAAAGAAACAAAATACCACATACATCACAAGATTACAAACACATATGCAACAGAAATCACAGCACACCTGCAAAAATAAACACACATACATATATTAACACAAAAGCTAAAGGAAAACAAAATAGCCTTATATGAGCCCTATGATAGCGACACTCTCACATTCCAATAATAGCCTTAACGTGAATAGACTAAATGCAGTATTGAAAACACATGGAATGGAAAACTGGAAAAAAGAGCACGATCCAACAATATATTTCCTCCAGGAAACACATCTCACTATAAAGGACACTCACAGACACAAAGTTAAAGAATGGAAAACAAATTTTCAGGTGAACAAAACCAAAAGAAGGCAGGTATCATGACCTTAATAACAGAGAAAACAACCTTTAAGCTACCAAAACTTAAAAAAATACAGAAGGACACTATATGATGATAAAAGGTTCAATTCATCAAAAAGAAATATCCATCCTAAACATATATTCATCCAACATAGGACCACCAGCTTTTATAAAAAGCAGTTACGAAGTAAACTAAAAAAAGATATTGACTCTAACACTATCATAGCTGGGGACTTAAATACCCCACTAACCTTCCCAGATAGATCATTGAGGCAAAAAAAAAAAAAAAATTAACAAGGAGATCTAGAACCTCAACTTGATGCCTGATCAAAAGGACTTAATAGATACCTACAGAAAACACCACCCAACAAACGCACAATATGCATTCTACTCATCACCACATGGAATGTACTCCAAGATCAGCCACATCCTTGGCCATTAAATCAAGCATAAACAAATTTCATAAGATCAAATTACTGCCATGCAGCTTCTCAGACCACAGTGGAACAAATATAACAGTGAACCAACAAAATTCCTCCCAAACCCATAGACATGTACACTAAACAGTATGATTCTGAATAACTCCTGAGTGAACACAGAAATCAAAACAGAAATTAAAAGATTCCTGGAAACAAGTGAAAATAAAGACATATCTTACCAAAACCTCTGAGATGCCATGAAAACAGAGGAGAATTTATATCTCTGTGAACACACATCAAGAAAATAGAAAGATCAAAAGATCACAAGTTAACAGTGTAACAAATCACCTAGGGGAGCTGGAGAGGTAAGACCAGCATAACCCTAACTTCAGCAGAAGAATCCAGATCACTAAAATATAAGCCCAAATATGGGACATAGAAGGCAAAAATATCATAGAAAAAATTTGCAAAACAAAAAACTTGTTCTTTGAAAGGATAAAGAAGATTGATTGACTAAGAAAAAGAGAAAAATGCCCAAATAAGCACGATCAGAAATGCAAAAGATAAAGTCACAATTGACCCTGAAGAAATACAAAAGATTATCAGAGATTACTTTGCATACCTGTATGGAAACAAATTTCAAAACCTAAATGACATGGAGGACTTTTTGACATCACACAACCTTCCAAGCTTGAAACAAGAAGACAGTGAGACCCTAACTCGACTAATAACAACCCAGGAAATTGACTCTATCATAAGAAAACCACCTACAAAAAAAAAAGTCTTGTACCAGATGACTTTCCAGTGGAATTCTACAAATCATACAAGGAAGAGCTGATACCAATCCTATTGAAAGTATTCCAGGCAATCGAGAAAGATGGAAATCTCCTCAAATCATTTTATCACATTGATACCCAAACCAGGTAAAGATCCAGTAAAGAAGGAGAACTACAGGCCAATATCCCTGATGAACATAGATGTAAAAATTCTTAACAAAATCCTAGCATATTATATCCAACAACGTATCTCAAAAATCATCCACCATGACCAAGTAGGATTCATTCCCAGGATGCAGGATTGGCTCAACCTCCTCAAGACCATTAACGTAATTAAATACATCAACAGATGTAAAAACAAGAACCACATGATTATATCATTAGATGCAGAAAAAACTTTTGAAAACATCCAGCATTCCTTCTTGATAAAAATTCTTGAACACCTTGGCACAGAGGAAACATACCCCAAAATAGTAAGAGCCATCTTATGAAATATCCACAGCCAACAAATTACTAAATAGAAACTGGAAGCATTTCCCCTGAACAAGACAAGGCTGCTCACTCTAATCCCTCCTGTTTAATATGGTGTTGCAAGTACTAGCTAGAGCAATCAGATAAGAAAAGGAAACCGGGGGTGGCAGAGAACCAAATAAAAAGCACAACCCCATTCACAATAGCCACACTCACACAAAAAAAGAAAAAAAAAAATACCTCAGCATTTTTCTAATCAGAGAAGTGAAAGATCTTTATAACAAAAACTACAAAACACTGCTCAAAGAAATCCAAGAAGACATAAACAAATGGAAAAATATTCCATTCTCATGGACTGGAAGAATCAACATGGTTAAGATGTCGATCCTACCAAAGGCAATCTGCAGATTCAACACAATACCCATTAAATTACCAATATCCTTCTTCTCAGACCTGGAAATGATACGACAGAAATTCATATGGAAATATAAACAACTACAAATAGTCAAATCAATCATCAGCAAAAGAATCTAAGTAAGAGTTATCACACTTCCAGATTTTTAAAATTCACTATCAGGCTACAATAATCAAAACAGCCTGGTATTGGTACAAGAACAGGCAGATAGACCAATGGAATAGGATAGAGATTCAGGAAGCAAAACCTCAATTTCTCAACTAACTCATCTTTGACAAAGCCTCCACTATCAACCACTGGGGAGAGGAGAACCTATTCAGTAAATGGTGTTGGGAAAACTATCTGGCCACATGCAGAAGATTGAAACAGGACCCCTACCTATCAACAAAACAAAAACCAACTTTAAATGGATCAAAGTTCTAAACATAAAACCTCAAATGATAAGAGTCGTAGAAAATGCAAGAGACACCCTTACAGAAATTGGAATAGGCAGCCAATTCCTGATCAAAACCCCAAATGTCTATATCATAAGAGATAAAATTGACAAACAAAAACAGAAACAAACAAACAAACAAAAAAACAAAAAAAGAAAGAAAAGAAAAGAAATACCTCGGCATCTTCCAAACCAGAAAAATGTAAGTCCTTTACAACAAAAACTACAAAACACTGCCCAAAGAAATCAAATAAGACATAAACAAATGGAAAACGATTCCATGCTCATGAATTGGAAGAATCAACATTGTTTAGATGTCCATCCTACCAAAGGCAATCTACAAATTCAACGCTATACCCATTAAATTACCAGCATTATTCTTCTGAAAAGGGACCTCATCAAGCTGAAAAGGTTTGTCAAAGCAAAAGAAACCACTTTTTCTAAAATTGGAATTTCACTCCATCGCCCAGCCTGGAGTGCAGTGGCATACTCATGGCCACCTAGTGTTGACCTGCTGGGTTCCAGCAATCCTTCTGCCTCAATCTTCCAGGTAGCCATAACTAGGGGAGGGAGGACAAATAACATTAATAAGGGTACTTGATCTTAAACCAGAAAAAGTGGGGTCCAAAGGAAGGGCCACTATAGGTGTGTGCCACCTCATGCAGCTCATTTTTTATTTATTGTAGAGATGAGGTCTGGCTAAGTTGCCTGGGCTGGTCTTGAAACCTCGGGCTCAGGCAGTTCACTAGCCTCGGCCTCCCAAAGTGCTGGGATTACAGGCTGAGTCACCGAGCCCAGCCAAAAGAAACCATAAAGAAAGTGGGGAGACAGCCACAGAATAGGAAAAAATATTTGCCAACTATAAATCTGATAAAGGCCTAACATCCAGGATATACCAAAAAGGTAAAACTAAACAAAACAAAAACAAAAACCAAACCACTAATAGCCTTATTAAAAATTGGGCAAAAGATAGGAATAGATGCTTCTCAAAAGAAGACATATGACCAACAAACAGATAAGTTAAAAAATGCCCAGCCTCACTAATCATCAAAGAAATGCAAATTAAAACCACACTGAGATACTGCCTAACTCCAGTCAGGATGGCCATCATCAATAACTCAAAACAAAACAAAACAGATGCTGGAGAGGATGCAGGGAAAAGGGAACACTTCTACACTGTTGGTGGGGGTATAAACAATTATCAGCTCTGTGGAAAATAGTGTGGTGATTTCTTAAAGATCTCAAAATCAAACTTCCATACAACCCTTCTGGGAATATACCCAGAGGGTATGTTCCATATGATTCCTCCTTCTGAGAATATATCCAGAGGAAATAAAATCATTCTATAAAAATGATACCTGCACATGCATGTTTACTGCAGTATTATTCACACTAGCAAAAACATGGTACCAACCATGCTGCCCTTCAAAAGCAGACTAGATTTTTAAAAAATGTGGTACATGTACATGATGGAATATTACTCATCCATAAATAAGGACAAAATCATGGACTTCACAGCAACTTGGATGGGCTTAGAGTCTATAATACTCAGTGATCTATTGTAGAAACAAAGAGATGAGTACCACATGTTCTCACTCATAAGCAGGCCCTGAAATTTGTTGCAATACTATACTGAAGGGATTGGCAGTAGTGGGACACTGCTAGGGGAGGGAGGACAAATAACATTAATAAGGGTACTTGATCTTAAACCAGAAAAAGTGGGGTCCAAAGGAAGGGCCAAACATTACCTGTACAATGACCACTTATCTACCTAATCCTGAATTGTACCCTGCATCTTTGAAATTAAAAATTAAAGAGGGACTCCATGGAGCAAAGCAAGCAGGCTCCAGTCTGGGAAGTGAGCAGACAGGGCAACAGAGGAGCAGAAGTTGTGGATTCTCTTTCTCATCAGTAACAGGTGAGGAGACATACAAAGGCTAGTAGAAACAAGCTCAATGTCAAATGACTTACACATTAAAGTTTATTGAGAAAGAAAGAGCACAAAGAACTTTATAAGTTAAAGACAGCAATAGAATGTTGATTTGAAAGTTTACTGAGTAGAAAGTTGATATGAAACCCTCAAGGTTTAGGGAATAACAGGGGTGAATTAAACATGTATATGTCTGGATAGAAATTGAAAATGCTGGAAAGAGGGATTAATGCATTTTACCAAGAGTAGTGGTGAATGTGTTTGCTTTAGAAAGGAGATTGTAGGTATCTTTTACCAGCATTAAACCAGAGGAGAGCAAAGAGGTGAGAATATAGAGCCATTCTTGAAGTGAAGAAAAGGAATCTTTATCTTCTCAATATAACTTTATTGTTGACCATCTAAAGCTATATTTTATGGATACAGGTTTTTACTGTATATAACTCTACTGAGAAAAATAAACAACTCTTCGAAGAGACTATACAATGAAATAAAAACACCAGTAATTGACTTTTTCCCCTCATATTGGGGTATTATGACATTAAATTTTCTCTTGCTTATAAAATATTCCTCTTCCTTGCATCCTTTCATCTACATACATAGGTCTTTCTATTCAAATAAATAAGCAACCGAAGTGCTTGTACCCCCTTCTTTTCTTTGGCGCTAACAATCTCACTGACTTCATTGGCTTATTCTCACTGACCCCTTAACCCACTGCACTCTGACTTCCGTCTCCAAATCCCCAGAAAAGTACTCTTACATGAGGTCACTCACAACCTCCATCCAAGGGGGCATCCAAAGATGCATCCTCTTGTAATGCATCCTGTCTTTGATCTCATTCTTTCTCGATGGTTCTTCCATCTCTCTGATGGACCTGTGTCATTCTAGCTCATAAATTCTTATTCCATCTGCTCATGAAAGCCAGTATTCTCTAGAGTCTTCTCGTAAGCCATAATCTGAAGCATTCTCTGTGTATTAGGAGCACAATCCAAAAGAAGGAAGCTTACAGAAGAAACAAGTAGTCTAGAAATAAATATTGGAAAAGAAGAAAGAACAGTGTTGGGATGGTGAAAATTTGGGGACCTTTAAATTAAACAAGGTCAGTTTGAACTGAATGAAGACTAAAGATAAAACTCTTACATAAAAGCATAGGAAAGCAGGGTGACCCTCAGGGTTACTGTGTGATTGAACTGGAGATTGTGGATAATGCTGAAGAGTTCTGTTTGTTTTGACTCAGAAGACCTGATCAGACTATGTTGCCACAGAGGTTAGTAAGGACCCAAGACTCCCTCTAGTAATGATCCTTTTGTTTTTGGAAAATAGACTTTCTCAAGATGCTCGTGGAAGTTATATTCTGTCTTCCTAGGAAAAAGCATGTATACATGTAGATATGAATTCAAGAAGTTTACAGAATGTTATCCTAAACTTTGGAAAGCTCCAGCTTCTGGCATACAGAATGCCCCCACACATTAACCAAATTGTTTATACTGTATCCAATTGATTTTTCAGAAAACTGAATTTCATTAATTTTCTTCTAAATACTATCCTGTTCAGCTGCTCTACATTTAGGGCTGAAAGAAAACGTAGTGATTGTCCTACCAACATATATCTTTTTTTGTGTGAAACTCTGCTATGTTGGATTCAATTCAGAGTAGTTCTCAATCCAGTTACTTTCTCACAAACAAATACTTTTGGAGAGCTCCCTATATGACTGAAATACTGTTGTGTTATCCAAGAGGGAAAAAAGTATCTTGAATTTTATCTATAATCGATCACTATATATATTTTTTCTTACTCAATAGAAAATGCCTTGGTATAATATTTGGAAATAATTGTCTTTATTAAGGGTTCCTTCAACACCCATATCTAAGGTAAAAGTGGTCTGGGGTTGACATGTACTTATTTCTATCCCTATAACAAACATTTGTCTAATAACTCATTCAAAAACATTTTTTTAAGTATTCACCAAAATGCCTAGTTCTAAGCCAGCTCCTTAAGATAGGACAATGAATAAGAAAAGTCCTTTATTTCAAAGTGCTGAACCTCTGGGCAGAGATAAACATGTACATGGAGGATAAGGAAATGGTATGGTAATCAGTAATTTTAAACCTTGGCTTCATAATAGAATCAGCAGGGAGACTTTTAAAGAAATTATCATGTTGGGCAGACAGGTTCTGGTTTAATTGGTCTGAGGAGGTTTGCGGATGTCAGTATTTATTAACAATAACCAGATAAATGTTGTGTGTAGCCACTGTAATGGAGGAAAATATAAGCACTGTGAGAGCATTTAGGAATCACCAAGGATCTAGAATGAATGACTGGTGAAAGGAAGCCCTGGGCTGATCCATTCAGTGAAGAAGGAATATCCAAATGAAACAGGGAGAAAACTCTCCCAACCAAATGTATTCGTATATGCAAAAACATGAAAATGCACATGTAGTGGGTTTGTTCATTACTTCACTTAAAAAATACATATTGAACTTCTTCTATATCTCAGGCACTTTCCAAGGTCCTAAGATCTAGTAATTAGACAAAGCATTACCCCACTCTCATAGAAATTATAGTCTGATGGCAAATATTGACATTATATCATTAACTGCAAAAAAACTGTAAATTCCAATTCTTGTCTGGGTGCAGTGGCTCAGCCTGTAATACTAGCACTTTGGGAGACTGAGGCAAGAAGCTTGCCAGGGCCCAGGGGGTCAAGATCAACCTGGGAAACTTGGTGAGACCTCATCTCTACAATAAATAATAAAAATTAGCCGGGCGTGGTAGCATGTGTCTGTAGTTCCAGCTATCTGGAAGACTGAGGCAGAAGGATCACCTAAGCCTAGCAGATCGAGGCTGTGGTGGCTGTGAGTGTGCCACTGCATCCAGACTGGGCAACAGAGTGAGACTCCAACTAAATAAATAAATAAATAAATAAATAAATAAATAAATAAATAAATAAGTTCCAATTCTTAGACATTCTATAAAGAAGCAGAGGGACTATCAGGGTCTAGTTGGGTCAGACTCAACTTTATGGTGGGGCAGGAAGATTTATCTGAACTCATATTTAAGCTGAAACATGAAGAATAGGAAAGAAGTGGTCAATAGAAGTGGGGACGAAATGCAGACAGCTTCTGGCAGAGAGAATAGTTTTGCAAAGCCCTAACTTGGAATTCGTGGCCAGTGGGTGTCTGAAGCACAATGAATCAGGGGAAGGTGGTGGAGGGAGGCGGAGAAGTGTGCTTCCTCAGAGTGGTTAGATTACCCAGGACCTTGTTTGTGACTGTGCTGAGTCCTGAGTACATCACATGACACATCAGTGACACATCTGTTTATGTGTCTCTTGGTAGTTACCATAGTATTTCCACAAATATCTCAGTGTCCTCAATATAGTCCTGTCTTTTTAGGTAATATCCACAGATGCTAATTGAATTGCCCAAGTTTTCACAGCTTAAAATCAATCTGTTTAACCAAGATTAGAACCCGAGCCTGGTGACTCTAAGTCAAAGCATCTATCTATCACATCACAACCAGTATTTTTGCTTATTAGATTATGTATATATATGCAGCTAAGTAAAGATTGTTTTGATAACTCTAGAATCACTTGTCTGGGTCTTATGACACTACAAAGATGTCAGGAACACTTTGTAGTTTGTTATTTGTTTTATAAGAATGATAGAATCAAAAGATGAAGGACAGATTTTTCAAGTCGTATCACAGTAGCTAGTCAGAACTGTCTAGATGAAAGGAAATTTATGATGCTAGATCTTTGTTCAGAGGGACATTATTTACTCAATGACTGCTTCTAAAAGGATATGAACACCTAAACGCCTATACCCACATGTAAAAAAAAGAAAGGCCTCTTATTGTCCGAATTCTACCTATGAAAGGGAGAATTTTTGTCTTGTCAAACAAAGGTTCTACAGAACTTGTGGAAACTCTTAGGAAGCAGCCAACATATAGAAAGACCTTTGTAACATAGGAAAATATAGGGATTTGCCTTGTCTATGTGTCTGACGCAAGTTGGGTCGGGGGCAGGAGGGTTGTACCTGCCAATCAAAGCTGTCTCCACATGGCCCAAGATCATGTTCACTGGTTGCCAGAGTTCTGGTGGGAACAGATCAGGGCCACCACCTCCCGCCAGTGACACTCCCCAAAAGTTTACACAGTGCTTGCTTAAGTGGAAAAGATTCATAGTAGATGTGGGACAAATAGCAACTCAACCTTCTTGTCACATTATCTCACAGTTCAGACTTGCTCAATTTTAATAGTTACCGTCATAATAGGATATAGAAATATTCACTATAGATACTACATAGGGACACAATTTGTATTTAAATAAGTAAACTACTAACTTGTCAACCCCAACTAGATACAACTAAATACTAGGAAAAGTAACATCTGATGTCATGTTGAAAATGTCAACTCTATATGCCTATTCTTTTACCATTACCAAGCTGTTTTGGTTACGGTTGCCTTCGCAGCCATACAGAACAAAATTATGACCTTTGCAGCAAATTGGATGGAGTTGGAGACATCATACTAAGTTAACTGTCATGGAAACAAAGAACTGAATGTTGCCCATTCTCACTCATAAGTATGCCTTGACAATTAGTCATGTTAACACAAGGGAGGGATTGGCTGTCATTGGGTACTGCTGGAGAAAGAGGGAAGGACGAGGGTTGGGGACAGGAGACAACACAAAGTGTCCTTGGTTCATTACCAGGGTTATTGTGGGCCAGTTAGAAGCCCAAACTTCACCTGCATGCAGCACACTTGTACAGTAAATTCTCACTTGTACCCCATATTCCTCTAATAAAATAAAATTTAAAAAAAGAGAAAATGTCAACTCTAACATTTTTTTCTTCCTAGAACCTAAATTTCCAAACTTATGCTGCATATCTCTTCTAGAGAATAGAAGTCAAATAGTTTTGGGTTTGGATGAGCATCTCAATTCCTTGAACACAACCAAAGTCTTTATAAATTCTTGATTGTGGCTGCATGCCCAGAGTGACCGGCCAAGATGCCCTGCTCACAAGCCCTTGGGCCATGCCTGGCACCCACTCTCCTTCCCGCCTAAAGGGCGTATGTGCAACCATAAATGTCTGCTCTGTTGTCCACTACCATGTCCACTGCTCAGCAGATCACTCCCATGGTGATTTGCCTTAATGGATTGGGAGATACCAGGCACGGATGGGCAGAAGTGAGGTGTCAGAAGTTCACATATCAAACATATATGCTCATGTGCCAGTATGCCTGTTACATTAATATGGGCATGTCTGTGCCTTCTTCGTTTGATATTATTGGGATATCACCAGATTCACAGGAGGATGAATCTGGAAGTAAATAGGCAGCAGAAAATATAACATCTTTGATAGATCATTAAGTGAATGGCATACCTTCTAACAGCATTATCTTGGGAGGATTTTCTTAAGGAGGAGGTTTATATACAGCTTTCACCATGCAGCAGGGTCCTATTCATGGTGCTAAAAAATATAGTTCTATTCTCCAGTGCCATGGAGACTGTGGCCCTTTAGTTCCCCCTGAAGTTTGATAGTCTTACTGTTGAAAAACTAAAAATATTTGGTAAATTCAGCCGATGTAAACTTTAACACTTTAGAAGGTATGCTGCACATTTTATGCCAACAGGAAATGATGGCTGTCTGACAATTCATTGATAAAGTTTTATCTACAATTGACTGATTTCGTTAAGAGGCCTTGTGTAGAAGTATACCAGTATGACTGGAGTAGAAGATAGATATTTACTGTGCCTGATCTTCAAACTTCTGTAACACATGCCAATGACACAAGCTAAATAATGTCTCCTTGTGGGAAATTTATGATATTTTAAGTTTTTATTCATGTACTCTTATAATATGATCCAGAATATACTTGTATTAAAATAGGTAAATCAGATAGCTTATTTTTTCTCAAATGTAAATGTGATTTAACAAAGTTATAAAATATTGCAATCATATTTTTTATTACATCATTTGAAAATGACTGGTATGCTTAATGAAAATTTGTTCAGGTATGAATTAGCAGTTAAGACACAAATGATTTATGCATGCTGCTGTGACTTAGTCTATGGATTTATTTTTAAATTGCTTAGTCACCATGCAATGTCTATATTTTATACATGTATTCATATATGCATAATGATTATAATATATAGCAAGAATGAGGTGATATTACATTATTTCTAATAATAGGGATTATGCTGGTAAGTATCAATAAAGGGTTATGCTACTCTCTTCAATTCATAGTCTTTTTATTTGGAAACCAGGTTTTTCTTTTCCCTGATATCATTTCTATTTACATTCTTTTCTCCTCCTTCCTAAAAAAAAAAAAAATTCTTTATTTTTTTCATTGCAAGTCAAATATTGCCTTCCCGCCACAGACATCTACTATTAATACATGCTATAATTTGACATTCTGAAACTTAGACATATGGTATTTAAAATTGTATTTGTACTTTATAAAGAAACAGGTTTCAGGCATTACTTACAAATTTCTACACTACTTGTTTAAAATAACTATATCTTAGGCCAATTTTAAGCATGTTTATTTATTTGAATCTTCATTCTAGATAGCAGGAATTATTCTGTGATTTTGCTTTTCTGTAGGCAACTGAAAGAAGAATTAGATCATATTTCAGTATGTTCTGAAATATTTAAGACTGGTCTTAAAAATTAATTTCTAAGATAATTTTGTTACTGTGTATCATAGTTTATTTATTTTTTTTTACTTTTGCAAAATTTCTTTTAGTGTTTATTGAATCTATTTCCATTTTTGCTGTCAATTATTACCTCCCTGTGAAATTTCTCAATAATTTTATTGTACCTATTGTTTTTAAGGGAAAAATATATTTCAAATCTATTCTGAACATCTTTTTTTTTTTTTTTTTTTGAGTTGGAGTCACTCTGTTGCCCAGACTGGAGTGCAGTGGCTGCTCCCGGCCACCACAGCTTCGACCTGCTGGGCGCCGGCGATCCTTCCGCCTCAGCCTTCCCAGGAGCCAGAATTACAGGCATGCGCTACCACGCCCGGCTGATATTTTTGATTTATTATAGAGATGAGATCTCGCTGCCCACACGGGTCTCGAACCTGCGGGCTCAGGCAATCCACTCACCTCAGCCTCCCAAAAGCGCAGGATTACAGACTGAGCCACCAAGTCCAGCCAGAATTTATTTATTAAAAAATAGTGTATTGATTCTTCCATGTCTAAACGTCTGTGACCTCCAAAGTACTTTCCATTTGATGCAATACACCCATTTAGACCCTTCCGCTGCTCTAAACAGTCTTTGAATTTGTCAGTTTTGATGCTTTTTATTGCCCCTGCCACTTTTTGATTCACTTCTTCCACATTGGCAAAACGTTTCTTTTTGAGGACTTTTTTCATCCAGAGAAACAAAAAAAAGTTGCTCAGGTGGATATCAGGTGAATAGGGAGGGTGGGACACACTGGGGTCATGCCATTTTTGGTTTTTGATTAAAAACTGCTGAACACTCAGCGTGATGTGGGCAGGTTTTTTGTGTAAATCACCCATCATAAAAGGGCGAATGCATTGAAAGAATACTGCCCCCTCCCCCCCAAAAAATTTACCGAAGCCGAATAGAATCCCTCACAACAATGCTAGCTGGTACACTGATGCCTATGAATTCCTCCAACATTTATGTAGCAGGAGAAGCCTATACTACAAGGGGCCCACCTTCCAACAAAAAGATAATTCTGTTTTATGGGGTGCCCCTTCATATGTGTGAGGCAAACTACTGTGGAAAATGAGCCGTTCATTTAGATGTTTTGCTTTATTTGTATCTGTCAGTGGACTTATTTGAAATTTTTACTTTAGTCCAAAGATTTTTTAAAGTAGTTTTTTTTTTGTGCAATCACAGTAATAACAATCATTTAATTTTAAATAGTCAAAATTAAGAGTAATAAAGACTAGTCAAACCCTATACATATGGTGTAACTACCATACAATTTAATATGTAGCAAAAATGTATGCTTAATATTTCTGAATTGCATTTATTTTTCTGCCATATTTCAACTGACCAAAACAGTGTTAACAATGCATCTTTATAAATGAATGCCAATTGATAATGAAAATAATTTAGTGATGGATTACATAAAATGTTATTAATGGAACCATATGTTTATGTCTTTATTTGAACATTAAAAAAATCATTTGGCTTTTCCTTGAAGAACATACACTGTTGTTTCAGTTATATAAGTTAGCAAGATCTTACTGAAAGAAAAGGATATTCCTTTGAAATGTTGTGCTGTAAATTGGGAAAATGTAAATATTTGTTATGGTTGCTACCAATGCTCAATAAAATTAATTCTGAAAAAATTAAACACATGCAAACATATATACATACATAATTATCTTATTTGGTCAGTATTTTTAAACAACAAAATATTCAAAAGGTGAGTTTCTGTTTCACTAAAAACAAATCTTTTAAATGTCAAAATATATAAGAATTCCTGTTTCTACTTTTACCATTCTTTTTCCTAGATCTAGTTAAGATTAGCATTCTCCCTGTCCCTCAAGCGTGGCTCTTTATGGCCCTGTTATCTCTCTTTTTTTATTTTAAAGATATGGGTTACAATTCAGGGCTAGGTATACAAATGGTCATTGTACAGATAAAGTTTGGGCCTGACTTTGGTCCCCTCATCATGTGGTTTGAGATCAGATAACCTTATTGATGAAGTGTGCCCCCTTTCCCACTCCGTCCCCTGGCAGTTTCCCACTACTGCCAATTCATTTCTTATAGTATTATGATAATTGCTCAGGATCCGCTTAGGAGTGAGAACATGTGGTACTCAGTTCTTTGTTTCTGTGATAGATCACTGGGTATTCCAGATTTTAACTCCATCTAAGTTGCTGTGAAGTTCATAATTTTGTCCTTCTTTATGGCTATATACTATTACATTGTGTATATGTCCTTTTTTAAAAAATACAGTCACTTTTGTTGGGTGCACAGTTGGTTCCATGCTTTTGCTATTGCTGTCTCTTGAATTACTTATCTAGGTCAGGCTCGGTGGCTCAACCTGTAATCCCAGCACTTTGGGAGGCCAAGATGAGTGGATTGCCTGAGCCCGTGAGTTTGAGACCCACCTGGGCAATTTGGCGATACCTCGTCTCTACAATAAATCAAAAAAATTAACCGGGCATGGTAGTGCAGGCCTGTAGTTCCAGCTACTTGGAAGACTGAGGCAGAAGGATTGCTAGAGCCCAACCGGTTGAGGCTCTGGTGGACGGGAGTGTGCCACTGCACTCTAGTCTGGGTGACAGAGTGAGACTCCAACTCAAAAATAATAATAATTCCTTATCCAATACTTCTTCTGTTGTTTGGTTCTACCTCCTAAAAGTTCATGTATTTAGTTTTAATTTCTTTTTTCCATTCCTACCATTGCCAACAGAGTTCACATACCACCTGAACTATTGCAGATTACTTTGAACTCTTCTCAGAGTTGCATGTTCCCAACTCATCATTAGCACTATAGGCAGGTGAGGTGACCATCTGCCACTATTGCCTGGCACCTTTGGGCCCTGCTTGCAATGTCTGGAGAGTCTCCAACATTATGGACCCCATCTTCCTAAGGTAGAACCCAGAAATCTACCTTCTCTAGCTTCTTAATAGCAAAGGCAGAGTCATGAGACCTAGGCTTTCTTAATTAGACTTACACATGCTACACTTGGATTCAGAAGTAAATGGGGAAAGAGGTTCCATGTGGATTCCATTTTGTTGGTTACTACAGTGGAAGGACTTCTGGTTCTAGCAAATGAGTCACAGTAGCATCCAGACAACAGCATCTCAGCTGGCCATATTCTGTGAAGCCAGTTCTGAACGTGATTTGGGATGTCATTCCTCAACGCAGCCTTAAGCTTAGTTTTTCTGCTCACCCAGGGGTTCCATGAATCACCTAGTATCCTTTCAGGAAGGTCAGCTGCATTTTCTTGCACCTAATAAACCCAGATTAATCTTCTGAAGGGTAATCCTGATCATCTCACTCTCCTTAAACCTCTTTCAGGGCTCCCTGAGGCCTGCAGATAAAAGTCCAGATTTCATGAACCTGTAATTCATGGCCCATTGCTATTTAGGGTTCATTGACTTTTTCAGCCTGTTGCCTTCCATTCTCCCATAGAGACCCCATGATCCAGGCACATCAAAAACATGTAAGGTTTTATATGTGCCATTTTTTCCTCTGGTGCAATACCCCTTGCCTATCTGCCTATAACATCCCCACTCCTCTTTCATGGCTCAGCTCCTCCTGGCCTGTATTCCTTACACTCCCTTTGGTGGAGTTATGTTTATGGAAATAGAGTCCAACAGTGGTTTCCAGGGGCTGGGGGAGGGGGGAAATGTGGTGATGTTGATCAAAGTGTACAAACTCTCAGTTATGAATTGAACAAATTCTGGGAATCTAGTGTACAGAATGGGTAGTGATGAATGTGTTAATCAATTTGATGGTAGTAATCATTATCCATATATGTATATTAGATAATCATGTACATCTTGAATATATTCAATTTCTATTTGACAATGAAATACTTTAAAATAAAATTAACAGCTGAAAAAATTAAAACAAGTAGTTGAGAAATGGCACATAATTAGAGAATCCCACTCATTTAAAATGAAAAAATGAAATGAAATAAAAATAAAATAAAAACCTGTGATTGTTGATTTTATGTGCCAACTTGACTGAATCACAGGGAGCCAAGATACTTGGTGAAACATTATTCCTTTAGGGGATGGAGGGGCATACCTCATCAACAAGGGTACCTGCAAAATCAGTGTTTGTATACCTAACCCTAAATTGTAGCCCACATCTTTATAATAAAAAATAATAGTAATTTTAAAAAAATTTTAAAGATGTGGGGTACAATTCAGGGTTAGGTAAACAAATGTTCATTATGCAGGTACCCTTGTTGATGAGGTGTGCCCCGCACCTTCCCCAGGCAGATTCCCACTACTGCCAATTCCACTTCCCTGCCTCACTCCCGGCAGTTTCCCATTACTGCCATCATTCTCTTATAGTATTACGATAATTGTTCATGGTCCACTTATGAGTGAGAACATGTGATACTCAGTTCTTTGTTTCTATGAAAGACCACTCAGTATTATAGACTCTAAGACCACCCAGATTGCTCTGAAGTTCATGATTTTGTTCTTTATGGCTGTGTAATATTCCATCGTGTATATGTCACTTTTTTTTTTATCCTGTCCTCTTTTGATGGGCAGCACGGTTGGTTCATGGTCTTGCTACTGTGAACAGTACTGTGATAAACATACGCATCTGTTGTTTTTTGAGTTGTTGATGATGGTTATCCTGACTGGAGTTAGGTGATATCTCAGTACAGTTTTAATTTGCATTTCTTTGATGACTAGTGAGGTTGAGCATTTCTTCATGTTTTTGTTGCCTGCTCATATGTTTTCTTTTGAGAACTGTCTATTCATATCTTTTGCCCACTTTGTAATGGGGCTGTTTGTTTTTATCTTTCCAGCACTTTTGAGTTCCTTGTAGATCCTTGATGTTAGGCCTTTGTAAGACAGACGGTTCACAAATATTGTTTCCCAGTCTGTTGGCTGTCTCTCTGCCTCTTGATGGTTTCTTTGGCTTTTCAGAATCTTGTCAGTTTGATGAGGTCCCATATGTCTATCTTATCTCTTATGGCATGGGTGCTTGGGGTTTTGATCAGAAATTGGTTGCCAGTTCCAGTTTCCATAAGGGCATCTTCTGCATTTTCTAAGGTTCTTATAGTTTGAGGTTTTACATTTTGGTCTTTGATCCATTTAGAGTTGATTTTTGTGTATGGTGATAGGTAGGGGTCCTGTTTCATTCTTCTGCATGCAGTCAGTCAGTTTTCCCAGCACCATTTACTGAATAGGTTCTCCTCTCTCCAGTCGTTGGTGGTGGAGGCTTTGTCAAAGATGAGTTGGTTGATAAACTGAAGCTTTGCTTCTGGACTCTCTATCCTGTTTCATTGGTCTATATGCCTGTTCTTGTACCAATACCAGGCTGTTTTGATTATTGTAGCTTTACAATAGAGTTTAAAGTCTGGAAGTATGATACCTCCTACTTTTTTTTTTTTTCAGCTGAGGATTGTTTTGGCGATTTGTGGTCATTTATATTTTCATATGAATTCCTGTATTGTTGTTTCCAGGTCTGAGAAGAATGCTGCTGCAATATAATGGGTATTGTATTAAATCTGTAGATTGCCTTGGGTAGGATGGACATCTTAACAATGTTGATTCTCCCAATCCATGAGCATGGAACATTTTTAAATTTGTTTGTGTCGTCCTTGATTTCTTTGAGCAGTGTTTTGTAGTTTTCATTGTACAGGTCTTTCGTGTCTCTGGTTAGGAAGATTTCAAGGTATTTGATTTTTTTTTTTCTGGCTATTGTGAATGGAATTGTGCTTTTTATTTTGGTTCCTGTTTGTTTGTTGTAGGTGTATAGAAATGTGACACATTTCTTTTGCACATTGATTTTATACCCTGAGACTTTGTCAAAGTCCTTCTGTCAGTGTAAGGAGGTTTTTGACAGATTCCCTTCGGTTTTCGAGGTATAGAATCATGTCATCTGCAAAGAGGGATAACTCGACTTCCTCTTTTCCTATTTGGATAGCAAAACATTATTTCTGACTGTGTCTGTGAGGGTGTTTCAGGATGAGATTAGCATTAGGATCAGAGACTGAGTAAAGCAGATCACCCTCCTCTGTGTGGATGGGTATCACCCAATCCATTGAGGACCTGAAGGGAACAAAAGAGTGGAGGAAGGATTTGCTTTCTGCCTGTTTGAGCTAGGATATTGGCCTCTTAGTCCAGGCTGCTATAACAGAATACTATAGATTGGATGGCTTAAGCAACAGAAATTTCTCATACTTCTGGAGGATGGGAAATCTAAGATCAAGGTGCCAGCAAATTCAGTGTCTGGTGAGCACCCATTTTCTGGTTTTTAGATGGTCATCTTCTCATTGTATTCCCATGTGGTGGAGAGAAGAATGTCTTTTAATAAGGTCACAATTTCATTTATGAGGGCTCCACTCTCATGACCTAATCACCTCCCAAAAGTCTTGCTTCCTAATATGATCACATTGGAAGTGAGGAGTTCAACAAATAAATTTTGGGAGCAGGCACAAACATTTGGAACTTAGCGGTACTCCTAGTCTTCAGGTCTCCAGACTTGAATTAGAGCTTACATCATCAATTGTCCTGGATTTCAGCTCTTCAGACTCAGTCTGGGACTACTCTGCTGGCTTTCCTTAGTCTCCAGCTTACAGATGGCAGATGGTGGGATTTCCCAGCCTTTATAATTTTGTGAACCAATCCATTGCTTGTAATAAATTCCTCTCTCTCTCTCTCTCTCTTTCCCCCTTTCTCTCTCTCTCCCTCCCTCCTCCATATCCCATTGATTCTATTTCTCTGAAGAACCCTGACTAATACTGTCCTCTTCTAATTCATTTGGAAATTCTTGAATGCTTATTTATTTAAATTATTTTTATGCTTAACCTCCCAAAGCCCTCAATCTTAGCATAATTTATAGAGTCCAGTTGTATTTATAGCCTACTTTTCTTCCAATCTGGCTGTGGGGGCTAGTAAGAGAATTTTTTTTTAATCAAGAACAGTAAGCATAGTTGGGTGTTTTTGCTATGAACACAAAATAAGCAAAATGTTTGGGATCTTATTGAAGGAACCATGGGAATTGACATGAGGGGAAGTGGTGTCATTGATGGAGATGGAAACAACCATAGACTAGAAACAAACATAGACTGAATGGCTTAAACAACAGAAAATTCTCATCATTCTGGAGGCTGAAAAGTCCAACATCAAGGTGCCAACAAATTCACTGTCTGGTGAAGACCCACTTTCTGGCTTTTAGATAGTCATCTTCTCATTGTATTCTCATGTGGTGGAGAGAAGGTAAGGGAATTGAAGTTGCAGAATCCTGCTGATGCTATAATATATATTAACTCTTTGGAAAGACACACTGTGTTTCTGGTCCTGGGTTATCCAGAAGAAATGGTCAGAAGAGAAAACATCAGGCAAAGTCAACATGGCTATTTTTTTTTCTACAAAAGTAGATTATTTTGTTTGATGTGATCTTAATGTATATTATTTATAAGTAATCCTTCAACAACAGGAGTTTAAACAGGAGTAGCCACACGCAGAAGGTGAGAGAAAGTATGAATGAGATGCAGCCACCAAAAAGCTGGATGAGAAGGGACCCAAACTGAAATATGAGTTTAGCATTCTATAAGATATTTTAGTAAATGGTGACCCCTTGGTCCTTGGAAAACATGAGGTTGGTAAAAAGAAAAGAAAGAAATGCTTGCTGGCATTTGCAGACTTCGACCTAACTTCAGAGAAATTCCAGTTACCCTGACAGGCAGGTGGAGAGAGCTTCCAGAGACAGCAAAGTCACCTGTTGTTAGAAAGCACTTAAAGTCATAACAACAGTCAAAATGGACTAAAAAATCCTGTCAGAGAAAAAGATAAGTTCATTAGAATAACAAAGAAAATGATGAAAATTAACTAAAATAAAGACAGAAATTGAGACAACAGTTTTTTAAAAAATAAAACTTTACATTTAGTGAATCATTTACTGTTGCTTCTTTTCTTTGTCTTTCCATTTACAAAGGCACCTATCCTGTGACAAAGCTGTTGGTCATCCCAGCACCCATCTCCTTGGGCTGCTGAGTCACCTGACATTGGTCCTTCCAGTGGAAGCATGGCTATAGCACGCATAGGGACTCACTACCAACTGCCCTCATGCTGGCTTCACACTGCAGGTCTGTAGGGTGTGCAGCATATCTCCAACACATGGCTTGTTCATCTTTGAGTTTCTGTGATATTATTTTTGCAGAGTTGTAAAGGAAGCTCCAAAGGAATTCAATGGTCATTTGCAAAGATTGCAGTCTAAAATCACTTGAGTTGAATGTTACAGCTGATATGTCAATGATCCCCTTTTCTCCCTTTCCCTTTTTATTTTCTTTAAATTAAGTAACTTGGGTGCTAATATTTCCTCTTTCTAAAACTGCTGACGGCATGGACATTTCATAGATCACATAATTCAGATTCTTCTACAGGGGTTAGAGTGAAAGCACTGCTCTTAATCTATAGTCAAATTCATTGCTATCTGAGTCTGTCTAACCCTTGAAGTAGCAGAATCCCACAGATGCTATAATAAATATTGACTCTTTGAAAGACACATTGTGTCCTGAGTTATTCAGAAGAAATGGCTGGAAGAAAAAACATCAGGCAAAGTCAGCATGGTTATTTATTTCCTTTAAAAAGTAAATTTTTGCTGATGCGATCTTCTTTTTAGATTAGGAAAAATAGTTTATTTAGAAAGTAGATTGAAGAAAGAGAGGAGGTTCTACATTCTCCAGACTGGGGAGGGGATCAGAGCTTAAAAAAATTATGGCCAGATGTGATCTTAAAGTACATTATTTATAAGTGAGAAATGGTTTTATGCCTAAATTATAATGGGATGTTAAATTACAGCAGGTTGCAGAGATTAGAAAAATACTGTCTTAAGGTGACCATGGCTTAAGTCAGCTCTCATTCAAGAAGTTCAGTTGCTCACCTCTGATATGAGGGTTTGAATGAGAACAATAAAAAATTCCAACTTCAGTTTGGTCTCTACAGCATTTGTTTAACTCATCGTATTGCTGCAATAATAAATATATCTTTAAGTGCATTCCTTAGGTTAACTCATGGTAGATTTGCCTTATATTCCAGAGATAGCTTAGCTACAACATACAATAAAATATACAATATACAATGCTCCTTTTGGGGGATACAATGATGCTATTAATCCCTCATTTAGAAATGACTTTGATTTTTTTCTTAGTTAGTGGTGATGATTTGTGCAATAATGATTTAGCACTTAATAGTTTTCTTCTTTAAGCAAAGTAGTATTCTTTGTATATGAAGCTTTCTTTTTATCATCATCAAATTTTATGGACACCTCTAGCTCCCTACCTTCCTCATAAGTAAACTTCATTGTAACATACTAGTTCATCTCATATTTATTTAGTATAGCTCTCTTAAAATGTTGTTCAGCGAACACTTTGGGACCCTAAAACCTTTTCAGAAGAACTGGGAGGTCAAAATTATGTTCATATTTCAAAATGTTATTTGCTTTTTCATCTCTCATTTTTTCACAAAAATACAGTGTAGTTTTCCAGAGACTAAATGACATGTGATATGGCAATAGATTGAATGCAGAATTCAATTCATTTTGGTTTGTAAAGATATTTGTAAAAACTGCCATTAGCTTTCTCCTCTAAGATTTGGTACAAGGCAAGAATGTCCACTCTCATTACTGATATTTAAAATGCCAGAGGAAATCCTAGTCATAAGAATTAGACAAGAAAAATAATTAAAAGGCATTCCAATAAAAAAGAAGAATGGAAATTTCCTCTGTTTTCCGAGGAAATGATCAACTATTCAGAAAATCCTAAAAAATTAACAACAAAAAGCTATTACAACTAATAAATGAATTCAGTAAAGTTGCAAGATACAAAATCAACATGCAAAAAATCAGTTGCATTTCTACACACAAACTGTTAGAAAAGTAAATTAATAAAACAAAACCATTTAAAATAACAGCAAAAAGAGTAAAACATGCATAAATAAATTTAATCAAAGAGGAGAAATCTGTACACAAAAAATATAAAACATTGACTAAAGAAATTTAAAAAGACACAAATAAATGGAAAGGCATCCCACATTTATGGATTGTAATGACTAATATTATTAAAAAGTTCATACTATCCAAAGTGAGCTATAAATTTAAAGCAATTCTTTTCAAAATTCCAATGATATTCTTTAAAGCGATAAGAAAAACGATCCTAAAATATATATGAAACCACAAAAGATCCTGAATAGTTAAAGCAACTTTGTCCAAGATGAACAACAATGGAGGTAATTTTTAAGTCACAGTAACACAAATCAGGATGGCACTGACATAAAACCAGACATACGAGGAGAAAGCTTCCCCCCAACAAAACCTGGAATTTATTTTTTTTAATTGTATATTTATTCTTACATGTTTACTTTTATTATTTTATTTTATTTTTTCTTAAAATTTTTTATTTTAAAGTTGTGGGGTACAATTCAGGGTGAGGTACACAAATATTCATTATGCAGGTACCCTTGTTGATGAGGTGTGCCTCCCCTTCCTCAGGCAGATTCTCACTACTGCCAACCCTGCTTCCCCACCCCCTCCCTGAAGTTTCCTGCTACTGCCAATCATTATCTTATGGTATTACGATAATTGTTCCAGGTCTGCTTATGAGTGAGAACATGTGATACTCAGTTCCTTGTTTCTGTGAAAGATCACTCAGTATTATAGACTCTAAGTCCATCCAGGTTGCTGCACAGTTCATGATTTTGTTCTTCTTTATGGCTGCATAATATTTCATTGTGAATATGTACCACTTTTTAAAAATCCACTCCTCTTCTGATGGACAACACAGTTGGTTCCATGTTCTTGCTATTGTAAACAATGCTGCAATAAGCATACATGTGCAGGTATCTTTTTAATAGATTGATTTGAGTTCTTCCGGGTATATTCCCAGTAGAGGAATTGCAGGGTCATATGGAAGGTCGATTTTTAGAACTTTTAGGAAACACCACACTGTTTTCCACAGAGGCTGTATTAGTTTACACTCCCACCAACAGTGTAGAAGTGTTCCCTTTTCACCACATCCTCTCCAGCTTCTGTTGTTTTTTAAGTTATTGATGATGATTGTTCTTACTGGAGTTAGGTGATATCTCAGTGTAGTTTTAATTTGCATTTCTTTGATGACTAGTGGGTCTGAACATTTTTTCATTTATCTGTTGGCTGCTCATGTGTCTTCTTTTGAGAACTGTCTATTCATATCTTTTGCCCACTTTGTAATGGGGCTGTTTGTTTTTATCCTTTCCTTGTAGATTTGAGTTCCTTGTAGATCTTAGATGTTAGTCCTTTGAAACCATCAAGAGAGCAGGGAGACAGCCACAGACTGGGAAAAAATATTTGCCAACTCCATTCTTACATGTTTAAACTTTAGCCACTTTCAACGTACTCTCCAGTTTATGCAATACACCTATCAAGATGATTTTTCTACTGCTTAAAACCGGTTTTGAGCTCATCAATTTAATGTCTTTTAGTACTTTACCAGTTTTTTATTTCACCTTTTCCACAGGGGCAGAACGTTTCTCTTTGAGGATTTTTTCATCTGGAGAAACAATAAAAGTCGCTGGGGTGAGATTGGTGAATAGGAAGGGTGGAGCACAGGGGTTATGCCAATTTTGGTGACAAACTGCTAAACACTCAGTGCAATGTGGGCAGGTGCGCTCGTAAATCATCCATCATGAAATGGGAAAATGCATTGAGAGAATCTAAAAATAAATAAATAAAATTCACTGAAGCCGAATGCAGCCTCTCACAACATTAGCTAGTCCACTGAAACCCATGGCTTCCTAGAACATTTCCTTAGCAGGAGAAGTCTTGTACTACAAGCCTTGTACTACAAGGGGCACACCCTCCAAAAGATAATTCCTTTTTGGGGGGTCCCGCCTCATATACATATTAACCAACAAAATAGAAGAGCTCAGAAAAAAAAAATTCATGCACCTACAGTCATGACACTTTCCCAAATATGTCAAGAACACACAATGGAGAAAGAATAGTCTCTTTAGTAAATTATACTGAGCAAATTTGACATTCACATGCAAAATAATGGAATTGGATCCTTACCACATATCATATATAAAAATCAACTCAAAATGGATTCAAGACTTAAGTAGAAGACCTGAAACCACAAAACTACTATAAAATAACATAGGGAGATTCCTCTTGATATTGGTCTGGGAAATGAGTTTCAGGATATGAAGAACAAACAGCACAGGCAACAGCAGCAACAACAAAAATAGACAAGTGGGGTTGCATCACACTAAGAAGCTGATGCAAAGCAAGGTGACCTTCGAGAAAGAAAGGCAGTTTATGGAGATGGAAGAAATATTTGCAAACCATAAATCCAAAAAGGGTTTGATACACATATATAAGGAACTCACACAACTCCACAACTTGATAGCAAACAATAAAAACAAAATTCAGATAACCCTGTTTTAAAATGGGCAAAGGAAATGAGATAAACTTTTCTCAAAAGAAAACATATAAATGGTCAATAGGCAATATAAAGAAAAAGGTGCTCAGCATCAGTAATCACCAGGAGCATGCAAATCAAAACCACAATGAGATGACCACTTATGTACCTAACCCTGAATTATAACCCATATCTTTAAAATAAAATTAATTGATTAATTAATAAAAAACACAATGAGATATAACCTCACACCTGTTAGAAAGGCTAGTATATTTAAAGAGACTTCAAATAACAAATACTGGCTAGGATGTGGAGAAAAGGGAACACTCTTGGTGGTAATGTAAATTGGTACTGTCATTACAGAAAAATGACTATATTGAATTTCTTCAAAAAATTAAAAATAAAACTACCATATGATTCAGCAACCCAGCCTCTGGGTATACATATCCAAAGGAAACAAAATCAGTATCTTGAAGAGATCTCTGCACTCACACGTTCATGTTAGCATTATTCACATAGCTAACATGCCCACTGATAGTTGAATAGATAACAAAATTGTGGTAGATATATACAATTAAATATTATTCAGTCTTGAAAAGGAAGGAAATTCTGCTGTTTATGATGACATGGATGAACCGGAGGACATTATGTTAGGTGAAATAAGCCAGGCACAGACAAATACTGCGTGTTCTCACTTATAGGTGGAATCTAAAATAGTCAAACTCACAGAAGCAGAGAGTAGAATGGGGTTGCTAGGGGCTGGGGGAGGAGAAATAGGGGGATATTGGTCAAGAGGTACAAGATTTCAGTTATGCAAGATGAATAATTCCTGCACATCTAACATGCAGCAATGTGATTATAGTTAACAATACTGTATTGTAGACTTGATATTTGCTGAAAGGATAGATCTTAAGTAATATCACCACAAAAAAAGAGAAAGTAAAGAAAATTGTAACTGTGAGGTGATAGGTCTTAATTAGCTTAATTGTGGCGATTATTTCACAATGTATATGGATGTCAAAACATCAAGTTGTACACCTTACATATATACACGTTTTATTTGATAATTGTATCTCAATAAATCTGGAACAAGAAATAGTGTCATAGTCCTCATGTTATTTTGGAGAGTAAATTTATGTTTTCAAAAATGTGTTATTTATAATAATATGTAATGTAGTTACTAGTTTTAAGAAATTGCAAAACATTAAATTTTTTCCCATTTTATATTTTTTATTTGCCTCTCTTTTATTATTTTCTTTTCTTATCATTTTATATTCTAATAAAGTATTATAAAACAGTTTTCAGCTAAGAGTGTAGAGGGGACCAGAGACCAAATGTTTGATAACTGCTGATCACGTGTTATTTACTTTGTTAAAAGTTTCACATTTATTGTGTAATTTTGAGTCATTTTATCTTTTATTAAATTAAGACACAATTCACATACTATAATATTCATCCCCTTAATCTGTACAATTCAAATGTTCTTAGTATATTCACAAAGTTATAGAGTCATCGCCACTATCTGAAGTCAGAATATTTCAAAACCTAGAAAGAAACTGTGCCCATCAGCAGTTAACTCCCATTCTCACCTTTCTCCAGTCCTTGGCAACTGCTTATAAACTTTCTGTCTCTATGAATTTGCTTATTCTGGACATTTCATATAACCATACCATATGTGGCCTTGTGTCTGGCCTGTCACAGCACAATGTTTTCAAGATTCATTCCTGTTTTAGCATGTATCAGAATTCCATTCTTTTTTATGACTGAATAATTTTCCATTGTACAGATAGATCACATTTTATTTACCCATTCATCAATTGATGGACTTTGAATTGTTTTTAGTTTTTGAAGCTATTATGAAAACTGCAGCTATGAAAATTAATGTATACGTTTTTGTGTGCAGATAGGTTTCCATTTCCCTTATTTCCCTTGGGTATATACTTAAGAGTGGAACTTCTAGGCCATATGGCAATTTTATGTTTAACTTTTGAGAAACTGCCAAACTATTTTCCAAAAAGGCTGCACAATTTTTGTTCCCACCAACAATGTATGCGGATTCAATTCCTCTGCATCCTTAGCAACATGTGTTATTATGTTTGTTTTGTTTTTCATTATAGCCATCCTAGTGAGTATGAAGTGGTATCTCATTGTGGTTTATATTTGAGTTCCCTGTTGGCGAGTAATCTTGAGAATCTTTTCTTGAGCTTATTGGCAATTTGTGTATCTTCTTTACAGAAATGTGTATTCAAATCCTTGGCCTAAATTTTAAAAAATTTATCTTTTATAGTTAAGTTGGAATAGTTTACATATATGTTATAGATACAAACCCTTATCTTATATGTGATTCGCAAATATTTTCTCTAATTCTTTAGGTTGTTTTTCTTGACTGTGTCCTTGAAGCACAAAATTTTTAAATTTTAATGAGGCCAATTTGTTTAGCTTTTCTTTGGTTACTTATGTTTTGGGATCATATCTTTAAAAAGGCCAGATTGAAGGTTACAAAGATGTTTCTTCTATGAGTTTCATAGTTTTATCACTTACTTTTAGGTCTTTGATCCATTGTGAGTTAATTTTTGTATATAATGTGAGGCAAGAGTTCAACTTCATTTTTTCTGCATGTGACTATCTGGTTATCCCAGCACTATTTGTTGAAAAGACTATTAATTCTTCCATTGAATTGTCTTGGTACCCCTAGCAGAGCAATTTTACTTTTGTCCCAATTTTTCTTGCTTCAAGTTAATCTTGACTAATAGTGTCTTTTGCCCAAGTTCAAAGTGCACATTCCCAGACAAAGAAGTAGCTGCCAGGTAATTAGAAAAGACATGTGGCAAGAAGTCAATTCTGGGATACAGTTTAACTCAATGTTTATGAAACATCTTCCAGGATAAATGATCACATCAATCCACTTGCCTTAGCCTCCCAAAGTGTTGGAATTACAGGCTGAGCCCCCGAGCCCGACTGTAGACTGGATTTCTTAGGGTCCTATCAGTGGGTTGTGCCAAAAACTGTTTTATGCAGCAAATTCCTTGAATACTTGTTTGGATTAACTTTAGGTAGTTTTAAAAAATATTTTTAATGTTTTTTTTTTCATTTTTAGGGAAAGTATAGCCTCACAGGTTAGACAATGCCCCAAATTTTTGAGAATTTTACATTTACTTAAATAGAAAATTTAAGTTATGTAATGAAAATATATTTTTGAATATATATTAGTCTTAGAAATTCAAAATATATAAACTGAAAGAGATGTGAAATAATGCAATGTAAATCCTTGATTTTTAAAAGAAGAATACTGAAGTCTACACTGCTAAATTTATCTGGAGATACAGAAAAGTGATCATGCAGTGAGGAAAATGGTAGCTTATGGTTAAGTTCTTGAAATAATTAGAAATTTTAACTTGTAGTAACTATCCAAGTACAATACATATTTGGAAAAACTATCTTAGTCAACAACTTAAGTGCTTCTACCAATATGAAAGACTTAACCTGTCAGCTACCATGAGCATATACCAGGTAAGCCAACAGAAACTAGCCAGCTGGGTTAAGATGAAAAGAGCTACCATGAAGCTGTCAGACCAAGGGAGCATGACAATAAGAGACAAAAATTAAGCAATAGTTTTTATGAAAATATGGGATGGGCAATAGGAGATAGCTGCCATAAATGTTTTAGGTATGGAGGGAATCTTGAAGTTGAGAAGCATTAAATTAAAACTAATAATAAATTAAATTAAATCTCAAATATGTGCCATAATTTGGGCAAAGATATGCAAAGAAGGATCATATTTTTCTTTTTTTTTTTTTTGAGTTGGAGTCTCACTCTGTTGCCCAGACTGGAGTGCAGTGGCCGCTCCCGGCCACCGCAGCCTCAACCTGCTGAGCTCCGGTGATCCTTCCGCCTCAGCCTTTCAAATAGCCGGAATTACAGCATGCGCTACCATGTCCAGCTGATTTTTTGATTTATTGTAGAGATGAGGTCTTGCTGCCCAGGCGGGTCTCGAACCCGCGGGCTCAGGCAATCCACTCACCTCAGCCTCCCAAAGGCGCGGGATTACAGGCTGAGCCACCGAGCCCGGCCATATTTTTCTTTAAAAGGGGAAATAAAGTAGCCGAGCTCGATGGCTCAGTCTGTAGTCCCGTGCTTTGGGAGGCTGAGGTGAGGGGATTGCCTGAGCCCGCGGGTTCAAGACCCACCTGGGCAACTTGGCAAGACCTCATCTCTACAATAAATCAAAAAATTAGCTGGGCGTGGTAGCACATGCCTGTAGTTCCAGCTACTTGGAAAGCTGAGGCGGAAGGCTGGCTGGAGCCTGGCAGGTCGAGGCTGCTGTGGCCAGGAGCGGCCACTCCACTCCAGTCTGGGTGACAGAGTGAGATTCCAACTCAAAACAAAAAGGGGGGGGGGATAAAGTTGGTCAACCCAACTCCCATTTTTTTAAGCAATAATTTGGATGATAAGTACGATCCTTGGTGTTGTATGCATTTATTCACTCTCTCTGGGTAGAACTGCAATGTGTCAAGGCAGAGCACCTCTAATCCCTGCCCAATTGTTTTATCAGAATCAAATAACTTCCAAATGGACAGAAGCGGAACAATGCAGATTATGGAGGTGGGGTAAGCGCATGACAACTTAGCAGCCACATTGACCCATAAAGGCATAGCAAGAAAGGGTGCAAGGATGTTTTCACCCACATTCAGGCTTTCTCTGTTTACAGCTTCTTTGATATACTTAGATGATGGTTTTGAGGTACTCAATCGATTTCTTCAGAATTGGAGTTAGTGGTAGCTATTTGCAAATTCTGAAAAAAAGTAGACTCAGCCTTGGTTGTCAAAGTTGTTTTAAACTGTAGGTTTTTTTTGTTTTTGTTTTTGTTTTTGTCTTTAGAAGTCTTATAGAAGGTAACTGAGTGTCAAGTTGCTAGCTAGGTGCTTTCTAAATTCTATTTTCTTTAATTAAAGTTCTACAATCTTTCCTTGTGAGATATGAGCAAAGAAGATATTCTCTCTTTCTACTGTCTCTTCCTACTGTCAAAGTTGGTAAAGAAAGTGATTCTCATAATGAGGATAACAGTAGAAGGAGAGAGACATCAGAGACATCAGAGCTGGCTTTTGACATTTAAAATTTGTGTCAAGCATAGTAGAACAGGTTGGTTGTGGTGGCTCATACCTGTAATCCCAGCACTTTGAGAGGCTGAGGCAAGATGATTGTTGGAGACCAGGAGTTTGAGACCAGAATGGGAAACATAGCAAGACCTAGTCTCTACAAAAAAATATTTTAAAAAATTACCCAGGCCTGGTAATAGTGCACACCTGTAGTCCCAGCTACTCAAGAGGCTGAGGTGGGAGGATCACTGAGCTCAGGAGGTTGAGGCTTTGGTGAGCTGTGATTACGCCCCTGCACTCCACCCTGGGTGACAGATTGAGACTCCAACTCAAAAAGCATATAGAATAGAGTTAACACTGGCTTAAAAATCAGAAAGTTGAGATCTCAGACCAGCCTGCTAATTGGGGGAGGATCTTTAAACTTACTTCAAATTCTAAAATCTAGGTGTCATTGCCTGCCTTGTTGGGAGAAACACCCATCCCTGTGGTTCCAGGAGTCAATTAAACAAGGTCTGCCAAAATATACAAGAATCTATGAGACACCAGTGCTAACAAAATATCATCAGAAAGAAGCTTTTCAGTAGATTTCCTGGGAGAATAAAGTCAATATCAGTCTGGGAATCTGATTGAATATTTAATTAAATAAAATCAATTAATAATATTTTTACCACATATTATCTCTAAAAACATTTAAAAGAGTTCAAAAGGTGAATGCAATATTGGATAAAAGAAATGAAAAATAAATGTTGAGAATTAAAGTAGAGGGGAAAAAGGGTAGAAAAGATATGAAGCCAGAAGTGAAGTCTCAGATGCAGGCAACAAGGTTTTTCATATGAGCTGGAGATTGGCCAAATTTTCCTTCTCAGATTTCAGGCAACCAATTTAAAAATAATATTTATTTATTTATTTATCATAGTTATGGAGTACAAGTGAGAATTTACTACATAGGTAGGCTGCATGCAAGTGAAGTTTGGACTTCTAGCTGACCTTCAGACCTTCAGTAGTGGATCGGGTACCCTTTCTGTTGTTAGTGTTCCTCATTTTCATCCTCCCTCCCTCCCCTGGCAGTGCCCAGACTGCTGATCCCACCCTTGTGTTAATGTGACTAGTGTTCAAGGTCCACTTATGAGCGAGAGCATCAGGCCGTCAGTGTGATAAGGAAATTCACCCAATGCGTGATTCACAATTTACCCAGAAAAACCTCCAGAAGTTAAACAGGGTCCCTTATCTCTGTAGGTCTTCCGATAAAGGGAACTTTATAAATAGAGTGAGTAGTCTTCTCAATGACACCCACACAGCAAACCCAAAGTCGGGTTTTATATAACTGTTTTGAATGTCACCATTCCAAATACTTTGTGTATTTTGCCATTTAATATCCAAACAAACTTACGAGGTCAATCTGTTTCTGTCTCCATTTGAAGGGAAGAAAACTGGGGCAGAGAGAGGGTAGATAATTTGTGCCAGGTGCCGCATTCGGTAAATAGTGAAGGTGGCATTCAAACCCATATATTTTAGTTTCAGAACTTAACATCTTTCAAAGAGAGTTAATGGACATTTCTTCAAATTACTCAGGAAATGAAATTTTAACTGAGAGCAATGAGAGAATGTCCAGAGAAATAGCACTGCAGTGTTGTGGCTTAATTCATGAAATAATAGAGATTCTCAAACTTCAGTGTGTTCAACAATCACCTCCACAGTCAAAAAGCTGCACAGGTGATTTTAATTCAGGAAAACTGCTTAAGTGGTTCTCTAACACTAGAATGAATTGCAATCACCTGGAAGGCTTGTTAAACTAGCGATTCCTGTCCTCCTGACCCCTCCTTCCAGTTTCTGGCTCAATAAGCCTCATAGGTCCTGACATACACATTACTGGCAAGTTCTCAGGTGATGTTGATGCTTTTGGTCCTAGGACCACAGTCTTGAATAATCATCACTGATCAATTCCTTTATGGGATTAAGTATTGATTGACAGAAACTGAGTTAAAAATTTTATTTTCTGAGAAATATCTACAGTTTCATCTTATGTTATTGGAACATAAGTTGATACTGAGATCTCTCTATGTGGCTGTTGTTGAATCTGCCTTGTACATAACATTCCAACAGGGGAAAAGAGAAGGAAAAGTGACTGGGAGGAATCATATTAGTGGTTTCCAATACCGCTAGGCTTATACTAATTCCACATGTATTTTTCTAGGTGTTTGATTATAGAGTCATCAATGCATTCACATGTGGTTAGTACTGATGCCATTTCCTTTCTAGAAAATATATTTCTAACTCTTGAGTAATTATTTAAAGATAATCCCTCTTTCTTTGGAGATATTGATGATACAGTAATTATAATTACTAACTCTTCTTACCCAGGCAAATATTTCTAAGACTAGAGAAAGAACTGATTGGTGAAACTGAAAGAAATTTATGCTTTAGAAAAAAACTTTGAATGTCCCTGTTGGCATTTATGCTAGTCAACGAGTGGAAGGCTAGACAGAATCAGATGTATAACATATTTCTGGAAGGTGTATTTGAAGTATTTTATAAGAAATGTGGACTCGTGCTCCAAGATAGGAGACAGGTAAATACTATCCTATTGTCAAAGAGGTAAATAAAAGTCATTGGACTAGCTGTATATCAGTGAGTTGAGTGTCAATCTCGGACCAGATTCTATAATGAACTACTAAAAAGAAACAATTCAATAAACCAATGTTAATAATAGTCCCCCAAACCTGCTTTCTAATGCAGTTGTGCCAACTATGAAGGAAGGTGTTTGAAGATGGGAACCTGTTGAATATATTGTCACTGATTTTAGATAAAAATATGGAGGTCACTGTTATTAAATATGTTTATAGCATGCATGTAATGAATGACAGAAGTCGTGGTAATTTAATGCATATCTACACATCTAACAAGAAGGAAATTGGAAAAATGTACCATATTTATCACTATGACAAGGTAGAGATCACTTAGTTGTAGCACATAGAAAAAATATTTTGAGTGTGTATTAGATAGTAAGTTCAAAATGTTTCCACAGTGCAAAAAATCTCATTCAATATCTCCTGCATTGCTATGAGAACCACATTCAGAAGCAAGGGGGCAGCCATCTAGTTCTACTCCTCACAAACAAACAGAATCTAAACTAGAACACACAACTCAGGAACCCAGCCAGTGATACAGAGATGAGTGCCTAGGATAGTGAAGAGAGTTAACATTTAAGAAATGAGGACTGAAGAACAGTTAAGGCAATTGGAAAAGAAAAGGCTTAAACTGTAGGAAGGCTGTCATACAGAAGAGGAGCTAAAGTATTTTCCTTCAAAAGATCCAAAAAGCAGAATTAAAACAGTAGAGGAAACTGTAGGAAGACAAAATTTGTCTCAATGTCAGAGATGAAAAGGAAACAGGAAAAGATATGTTTAAATATGGAATGAGGGATGAGTCATCCATCAGTAGAAATGTTCAAGAAGGGGCTGAGAAAGAATGAACTTTATGGCATGGGTATTTCATGAAGACCAATTTTCCAAATTTGCCAAACCATAAGTACTATGATTCTTTTTTTTTTTTTTTTTTTTTGACTTTTTATTTTTTTATTTATTTATTTATTTTTTTTATAATCAGTATTTTTTATTATCGTTTTGTAGGGTACAGTTAAGGGTTAGGTGTACAATTACGTTTCATTCAGGCACCCTATTGATAAGAGGTGTTTTCCCAGTCCCAGATAGATATTAGCTACTGTTAATCCCATCCCCCCCCATAATTTCCCAGTACCATCAGTCATTTTCTTATAGTATTACATTGGATGTTCAAGGTCCATTATATGAGTGAAAACATGTGATATTCTGATCTTTGTTTCTGTGAGAGGTCACTCAGTATTATAGACTCTAGTTCCATCCAGGTAGCTGCAAAATCCATGATTTTGTTCTTTTTCATGGCTGCGTAGTATTCCATCGTGTATATGTACCACATTTTTTTAATCCAGTCCTCTTTTGATGGGCAGCATGGTTGTTTCCAGGTTCTTGCTATTGTGAATAACGCTGCGATAAACATACGTGTACAGGTATCTTTTTTATAGAGTGATTTGTGTTCTTCAGGGTATATTCCCAGTAGGGGGATTGCAGAGTCAATATTTAGAGCTTTCAGGAATCGCCACACTGCTTTCCACAGAGGTTGCACTAGCTTACACTCCCACCAACAGTGTAGAAGTGTTCCCTTTTCACCACAGCCTCTCCAGCAGCTGTTATTTTTTGAGTTGTTGATAATTGCCATTCTGACTGGAGTTAGGTGATATCTCAGTGTGGTTTTGATTTGCATCTCCCTGATGATTAGTGAGGTTGAGCATTTCTTCATGTGTTTGTTGGCTGCTCGAATGTCTTCTTTTGTGAAGTGTCTGTTCATATCTTTTGCCCATTTTAAAATGGGGTTGCTTGTTTTCTTCTTTTCAGTACGTTTCAGTTCCTTGTAGATCCAGGATGTTAAGCCTTTGTCAGACCTAGAGTTTGCAAATACTTTTTCCCAGTCTGTAGGCTGTCTCCCTACTCTCTCCAGAAAGCCACATTAGGCCAAGATTTTTGCCATGAGAATTCATAAATTGTTTTAGGAACTATGAAAATAGAGATTGTTATGCAAAATAACAGGAGCAGTCTGAACTGATTTCCCTTCAATTGTATTTGTCTGATGCTCTACTAAGTCACTTGGTAGCTTTAGTAGCTTCATTTTTAAAAACACCTCCCAGAAATCAAGCTCACCACTATTATCTGTTTATTCAGGTCAAAAGTATAAATTAAGCTGTGTATCCATGGTCAGTCAATTATTTTGGTTTATCTGTGTAATACGATAAGTTAAAAAGAAAATATTGTTCTGGAAAAATGTATCTTTGTGGATAAATGATAACAAAAAAGGATAAAATGTAAGCAAAAAGGACTTTTCAGAATAAATGTTGATATGTTTCTTCATGAGGTTGTAAGGCACATGTTTCCTTTAAACACTAAATTTTCTTTAGAAGGATCCATTTTAAACCAAAACCACCAATCCCAACTAATAAAAGAAGCCAAGTATTGAAGAGCAGTGAATACTGTAGCCATGCCAACAGAAAATTGCTGCAAGAGGGCAGCCTGGCTAACTTCCAATATTCATGTTAATAACATATTGTCAGTTATTCTACACTTAGGTAAAAAATAATTTCCACAGAAGATGGGTCAGCTTGACAGCAAACTGGATTGTGTCAATGCCACTTACTACACTTAAAATGAATTCACCACTAGGAGTTTTGTTAACACTTTATCTTTTTCATTGTTATCAGGGATAGGAGATTTTCTAAGGAGACAATATTTCTGGTGGTAAAAATTATGGGAGAAATATCAGGTTTTTCTTTTGAGAGAGGAAAATGGACACATTTGGCTGTGAGCTGCAGTGAATTTGTAGCAAAACTGAGATGACCAGGGGAACATGTTTACCTCACAAGTTTCTTTTAACTAGTCTCTCTAGCTACACTCAAAAGTCGTTTCTGATGGACGAGTCTGAACTCTATGGACACATGATTTGATGGGAAGAGTGGACTCTTGGATCAACACTTAAAACTATCCTACTCTGGGGAGTTCTATGTGACCTATTTCTATGGACTTCCATTTCTAAGAGGCCCAGAATCACAGTAGTCATCACCCATGTGCTGACTTAATAAATGTCATATCCAGGAGGCCTGGGTTCACCTGTGAGTACTCTAAAAGCTCTTACAATGATTACAACACAGTTGCATGTGTCAAGACTTCTGGAATGTGACCACTACACAAGATGGCTGGGCAGAGGCATAAGGATCAAGAAGCAAAAGAGCTGGTGTTTGAGACTTCTGAGGGAAGCTTTATTCAACTTTCCTTTTCTGACAGTATGCTAAGTGTTCTGGAATGTCTTTTCTTCTCTTCCCTTCTTTCCTATGTCCCCATCTCCCTCTTCCCATCCTTGAATTTTCTCCTTTCATTTCCCAGTGACTCAGGATAAAAGTGTGGTGTGGCTAAATGTTAGAAACTGTCAGCCGGGCTCCGTGGCTCAGCCTGTAATCCCACACCTTTGGGAGGCTGAGGTGAGCGGATTGCCTAGGTTCGAGACCCGCCTGGGCAGGCGAGACCTCATCTCTACAATAAATTTTTTAAAAATTAGCCAGGCGTGGTAGTGTACGTCTGTAGTTCCAGCTACTTGGAAGGCTGAGGTGGAAGGATTGCGGGAACCCAGCCGGTTGAGGCTGCGGTGGCCGGGAGCGGCTACTGCACTCCAGTCTGGGCGACAGTGAGACTCCAACTCAAAAAAAAAAAAAAAAAGAAAAAAGAAAAGAAACTGTCTTCTCTTCTCTTCCCTTCTTTCTTACATTCCCTCTTTGAATTCCTGCATTTTCCCCTTTCATCTCCCAAAGAATTCAAGACAAAAATGTGGTAAGCATTGGTCAAGAAAAGCTACTCCTCCCCACCCTGGTGGAGGTTCTGACCAGTTGTGTTTTGTCTTCAGTGCCGGCTTCTGGCAGCCACTGTTTTTGCTTCTCTTTTGGAATTTACTTTGCTTCTTAGTTCATGGGATATCAGGTCTTTACCTTTCAGGTCATAGTTCAGTCTTCCTCTATTCAGTCAGTCATTTACTTCATTACATTGAAAGAATAATCATTAAAGTTGTGGTTAATAATAATGCTAATTTAAGTGTTGAGGGATTTGTGTATGAACTAAAGTCTCCAGGGTAGATTTTTCTACCATACACAATGATTTTATTCTTTATTTTAGGGAATGAAAGTAAAAACTGATAAAGTTAATTGACATGGGCCTATAAATTTTACTACATACATTATTTTCATGTTTTTCTTTCATCAAGAAGATTTATAATCTTATGGAATAAAGAGGTGAACATGAAGAAATGTAAAACATTAAAAAGTGCCAAGGTAAATGAGTACTGAATGCTAGTTAGGGAAAAATGTCATCTTAGTTTTCATAGTATCTAAAAATGTTTGTAGGCTCAGTTCACATATGACCCTCAAATAATACCCTTTTCACAGTGCAGTGCTTAGAAGTTATGGAATATTGAAGTGCCATAAGAGATAAGACTGACAAGTGGGACCTCATTAAATTGACAAGCTTCTGCAAAGTCAAAGAAACTATCAAGAGAGCAGGGAAACAGCCCACAGACTGGGAAAAAATATTTGCCAACTCCATGTCTGACAAAGGCCTAACATCAAGGATCTACAAGGAACTCAAACATGCTGAAAAGAAAAAAACAAACAGCCCCATTCAAAAGTGGGCAAAAGACATGAATAGATATGTCTCAAAAGAAGACATAAGAGCAGCCAATAGATATATTAAAAAATGTTCAGCCTTGCTAGTCATCAAGGAGATGCAAATGAAAACTACACTGAGATACCACCTAGCTCCAGTCAGAATGGCTATCATCAATAACTCAAAAAATAACAGATGCTGGAGAGTATGTGGCGAAAAGGGAACACTTCTACATGTTGGTGGGTGTGCAAACTAGTTCAGCCTCTGTGGAAATCAGTGTGGCAATTCCTAAAAGTTCTAAAAATTGACCTTCCATATGACCCCGCAGTCCCCCTACTGGGAATATACCCAGAAGAACTCAGGTCACTCTATAAAAAAGATACTTGCACATGTATGTTTATCGCAGCATTGTTCACAATAGCAAGAACATGGAACCAACCATGCTGCCCATCAAAAGAGGACTGGATAAAAAAATGTGGTACACATATACAATGGAATACTACACAGCCATAAAGAAGAACAAAATCATGAACTCTGCAGCAACCTGGATGGAATTAGAGTTTATAATACTGAGTGATCTCTCACAGAAACAAAGAACTGAGTATCACAGTTCTCACTCATAAGTGGACCTTGAACAACTACTGTATTACTATAAGAAAAGGATTGAAAGTGGTGGGAAACTGAGGGGAGGGGGGTGGGAGGGTGAGGAGGTGGGATTAACAGTAGTTGATATCTGCTGGGGAAGGGGGGGCACACCTCATCAATAAGGATACCTGCACAGTGAATCAGTGAATATTTGTGTACCTGGTCCTGAATTGTACCCCACAGTCTTAAATAAGGATTAAAAGAGGGAAAAAAAAAGAAGTTATGAAATGTATGAAGTTAACCAGAATATATAAATAAGGGTGCACTATGAGTAAGTTACCTAATTAGGGGCTACTCAAGGCCTAAGAACAGATGAATGTCAGGAGAAAATCTGGCTTACAATTTTTGACCAACAGTCTCAAAAATGGCAATCAACTAAAACTGACATGCTCTTTGAACATAAAAAGCTCTAAAAATGAATGAAAATAGGAACACTTTGAAGCAAATGCACTGTCTTTTTTTATACGTCTTATCACCAACATGGTAAAAGTATACACCGAGCATACATTACTTTTTCATGAAAGTGTCTATGAACACATTTGCAATGGAGAACATATTTTCTAGTGAAAAGCCAAATCTCTTTGTAAACTTCAATACTCTATTGATAAATTCTTCATGTAAACCATACAGGTTGGTAAAGAAGCGAATGGGTTTCTATTTTTCTATATTCATGGGGAACTTTAGATAAACTGTTCACTGAGTATTTACTTATATCCAACACTTTGCTAGAGACATAAGGAATACAAGCAAAGTAAATTAATGATCCTTGTATTCAAAGACTTGAGATTTGCATGCATTATTAAAATAGTAAGTAAAGTCAGTCAACTCATAGGCCAAAATATATCTTACAGATACTAAATCAGTGATTCTCGTATTTTAGTGTTTACATTTATTTACATAAAAATGATGTAGAGTGTCAACCAAATCTTAAGTTGTCAAGCCACCTTTTGATCCAGCAGGACAGGAAATCTGCATTTTTGTCAGACACCTAAATTATTTGAAAAGAGTTGGCCCAAGGAGCACTCTGGGTGGGTGCATAGAAAGTCAAGGATCAGGTATTTGAGCAAGGACAGGAATGGTCAGAATGGACTTATAGAAGGTAGCAGATTTGAGATGAGTCCATGTGGTCAAACTTCAATAATAAGGGGCATTTAAAACAGCAAATAGTAGGATATTCTTGGAAGAGGGAAAGGCCACACACAAATTTGGAAGTAAACATGCATAAGAAAGAAACAGCGAGGAAATAGGCCTATGAGAAGCACATAGGGTAGAAGGGTGTCATAAAAATTAGTTTCAAATTCCATTATGTTGATTGTCTACACAACTCAAGCATCTTGGACAATCTAACTTCATTAATACAGATAAGAAACCCTTCTTTCCCTCTGTGCTTGAACTCAAGTTTTACGTAATTTATGACAACTCATAGGCTCAATTGCAAACCCCAAAACTACAATCTCTTAACTGACCAAACCAGATGACTATATATAAATTCTAGATTTGATGATTTAGTGCTTAATGACAAATGGAGAGTCATTATTGTAGACATACAACGTAGTACAACAAACATTGTCTTAGAAGCCACACAAAAACTAGATTCAAACCATTGTTATAACACTTAGTTCCTGGAACACTTTACTTGATCTCTTTGAATTTCAGTTTCCAAATCTATAAAATATAAAAATAATAGCAATACATACATGCATACTTTATACTGAATTTTGAAGATTAAATGAGGTGACAAATATAAACTTCCTGACACATAGATGCTAAAGATGAATGAGTGAACAATATTTGTACATTTTTTATATTAGTAAAGAACATGTTTTAAATGAATTGATTCATAATTATATAATGGTGTGATTCAACTTAGATACAGCGTAAAAAATTATAATATAGTACAAGACATTTATGTTTTTCTGTACAAAGAGGTGGAATTTGACAATTGGGACTAATTTTTCTAGACATGGAACTGGTTAACAATGTGATGGATCTGAAGGATACCTTAAGATGTGTTCCTGGGGGCCCCAATGTCTCCCTTAAAGTTTATTCTCTAATGACTCTTGCAGGGACATTAATCTCATGTCAGTCACTCATGTTTAGTGTGAATTATGTGTTCAGATCATTTATCTTCTCTGAGGAACAAGAAATTGAAGGTAAAGAGAAGGTGGGACCATTTTGAAGTAATGAACATCACTGAAGACTGAGATGACTAGGAGCGCAAGATATGCCAGGAGGGTCCTGGGAGCCTTCTTCTGGTGAGAAATGGATACCTGAAGAGAGAAAATAGGGCACAGGATGGACTTACTGACAGATGTCAAGTGATTTCCCTTAGCCTCTGTCTGGTTTAAGTGACACTGTTCCCTGTATGTAGGCCCTCATTTCCGTGAAATGACACACAAATGACTTTTCGGTTTTTGGTGTCATCTCACAAAGTAAAATTCTCTAAGATGAGAAAGTGAGGTTCAAATGATCTCACCAGGTGGCCTAAGGAAATCTGAGCACAGAAATGATTCCCTCAAAAGATACTGAAAAAGAAATACACAATGAAATGTAGAATTGTAGAGGGTGTTAATAGAAAATAAAGTATTGCAACTGGTTTGAATAAATCAGTTCCTTTAATTTTTTAACACTATTTATTATTACTACTTATTTATCATTACTTACTATTATTATTTATAATTACCCTTTCTGTCTTTTATCTAAGAAATTCAAGATATAATGTGCCTTTTTGGTATGGAAAAATTTTAATTTACTGTTCTGATTTTCTTGAGTCATTATAGGTAATATATATTTAGAAACTTAGATTTTTTTTTTTGAGTTGGAGTCTCACTCTGTCGCCCAGACTGGAGTGCAGTGGCCGCTTCCGTCCACCGCAGCCTCGACCTGCTGGGCTCCGGCGATCCTTCTGCCTCAGCCTTCCAAGTAGCCGGAATTACAGGCATGCACTACCATGCCCGGCTGATTTTTTGATTTATTGTAGAGATGAGGTCTCGCTGCCCAGGCGGGTCTCGAACCCGCGGGCTCAGGCAATCCACTCACCTCAGCCTCCCAAAGGCACGGGATTACAGGCTGAGCCACCGAGCCCGGCTTTTTTTTTTTTTTTTTTTTTGAGTTAGAGTGTCACTCTGTTGCCCAGACTGGAGTGCAGTGGCCGCTCCCGGACACCGCAGCCTCCACCTGCTGGGCTCCAGTGATCCTTCCACCTCAGCCTTCCACATAGCTGGAACTACAGGAGCACGCTACCACGCCCGGCTGATTTTTTGATTTATTGTAGAGATGAGGTCTCGCTGCCCAGGCGGTTCTCGACCCGCGGGCTCAGGCAATCCACTCACCTCAGCCTCCCAAAGGTGCGGGATTACAGGCTGAGCCACCGAGCCCGGCATGAAACTTAGATTTTTTAAGAGAAGAAAATGCTTTCTTATTTACATTAATACAGTGAGTATTTGTGAAAGAATTACTTTCCTTAATCGGAAAAGGAAAATCAGACTTCATTATTATGGAATTAGAAATGAGATCTAAATGCTAACCATAGATTACATAAGAATGAGGCTACTTGTGTTGAGACATCTACAATAAATTATAGAAGTGCTAAGAATGTGCTTTCCTTGTGTTTAAAGCTAAGTGCATAGAAGTTGTTGATGTGAGGTTTACTAGATTATTAATTCAAAATACAATGTGAAACAAACCGGAGTCCCTAGCTCCAAGAATTTTCTCTTTTTTAAAGTTTTAATTTTAAAGATTGAAGTATAATTCAGGATTAGGTATACAAATGTTCATTATGGAGGTACCCTTGTTGATGAGGTATGCCCCTCCTACCCCAGCAGTTTCCCACTACTGCCAATCCTTTTCTTATAGTATTATGGTAATTTTTCAAGGTCTGCTTGTGAATAAGAACATGTGATATTCAGTTCTTTGTTTCTGTGATAGATCATTCAGTATTACAGATTCTAAGTGCATCCAAGTTGTAGTGCAGTTCATAATTTTGTCCTTCTCTATGGCAGTGTAATATTCCATTGCGTATATTGTACTACATTTTTTTAAAATCCGATTTCTTTCAATGGGCAGCACAATTGGTCCATGTTTTTGCTATTGTGAATAATGCTGCAATAAACATGCATGTGCAGGTATATTTTTCACAGAGTGATTTTCTCTGGGTTTATTCCCAGTAGGGGGATTGTCGGGTCATATGGAAGTTCAATTTTTAGATATTTTAGGAATTGGCAAACTGTTTTCCACAGAGGCTGTACTAGTTTACACTCCCAGCAACAGCGTAGAAGTGTTCGCTTTTCCCTGCATCCTCTCCAGCATCTGTTGTTTTTTGAGTTATTAATGATGGCCATCCTGACTGGAGTCAGGTGATATCTCAGTGTGGTTTCAATTTGAATTTCTTTGATGACTAGTGAGGTTGAGTATTTTTTCACGTATCTATTGGCTGCTCATATGTCTTCTTTTGAGAAGTGTCTATTCATAACTTTTGCCCACTTTGTAATGAGGCTGTTTGGTTTTTTCTTTTCAGCACGGTTGAGTTCCTTGTAGATCTTTGATGTTAGGTCTTTGTCAGATATACATTGGCAAATAATTTTTTCCAGTTTGTGGTCTGTCTCCTTGCTCTCTTCATGGTGTCTTTGACTCTGCAGAAGCTTGTTAGTCTGATGAGGTCCTACTTGTCTATCTTCTCTCATGGCATGGGCACTTGGGGTTTTGATCAGGAATTGGTTGCCAGTTCCAATTTCCATAAGGGTATCTCCTGCATTTTCTAACCCAAACTGTTAAAAACATAGAAAAGAAGCTTAAAAAGAGAGAACAAAATCTCTAAGAGATGAGCAATTATATCTAGAGGTCAAACCTAAGATAAATTGGATTCCCTGAGACAGATAGAAAGACAGAGACCACCCTGGAACAAGCATTTCATGAAAGTATCTAAGAAAACTTCCCTCATCTCACCAGCGATGTGGTCATTCAAACACTAGAGATTTAGAGAATCCCTGCAAGACAACAAATGAGAAGATCAACTCCTAGACACATAGTAATTCACCTACACAAAGTAGGTATAAAAGAAAAAATCCTAAAGCAACAAGAGAGAAAGTTCAGACTACCTAACAGGGAAGATCAGTTAGAATAGCAGCAGACTTATCTACAGAAACACTTCAGACTACGAGAGATTGGAGTCCAATCTTCAAAGTTCTAAAAGATCAACAATTTCAACCAAGAATCACCTACCCAGATAAGTTTTATCAGCAATGGAGAACTAAAATCCTTCCCAGGCATTCAATCTTTAAGAGTTTTCACTAGCCGGACTCGGTGGCTCAGCCTGTAATCCTGCGCCTTTGGGAGGCAGAGGTGAGTGGACTGCCTGAGCCTACGGGTTTGAGACCCACCTGGGCAACTTGGCGAGACCTCATCTCTACAATAAATCAAAAATTAGCGGGGCGTGGTAGCGCGCGCCTGTAGTTCCGGCTACTTGGAAGACTGAGGCAGAAGGATCGCTGGAGCCCAGCAAGTCGAGGCTGCGGTGGCCGGCAGTGGCAACGGCACTCCAGTCTGGGAGAAAGAGTGAGACTCCAACTCAAAAAAAAAAAAAGAGTTTTCACTGCTTCAGACCAGCTCTGGAAGAAACACTTAAGAAAGTATTAAACACAGAAGAAAGAAAAAAAAGAATACTAACGCCCTTCCCAAGAATGCAAGAAAAAAGAAGTATTTTCAAAATATATCTTCTATATCACTGTTAAAAGTCCCCATCCTCACACGTGTTCTTGTGTTTATAGGCTCAAGTGCACACACGCACACACACACACACACACACACACACACACACACACACACGCACTTGTATGGTCTTAATGACTCATCTCTATGTTGATTCCCTGATAATTATGTAGTCAGTATCAGCACAATAGTATCAACTCAAGCCTGTAAAGGTTTTAAAGTGGAAGACTTAGATAAGACTTTATGGTTCCTTATCAAAAGAGGCAATGAGTTCAAGAAATACACAGAATTTTGCTTTCAAACAATAGGGGAAAATTGCCATAAATTTTGCAAAAGGCTGTCTTAATACATTATCTGGGAAGCCCCAGGAAAATCCATCTGTACCAAAAAAAAAAAAAAGACTCCATTTCACATTGTTATGCTCAGAAATCCCTACTATTAGAGTTGTTATTTCAATTTACACACTGAAAGTATACTTCCTTAGTGTGGGCAGTGGAGACAGCCTATGGAGGCTTGCACAGGACACCACAGCAGTGTGATCACTACTCTGGTTAGGGAACCTAAAAGTCAGAGGACATCAAAAGGGATAGAGGGTCCTCACAGAGAGCAAACCTGACCAGCTTCATGATTTTGCCTTCTCTAGGACTTGTCTAGTCCATATTCCAGTTGATATGAGCAAGGAAAGTAAGGAAAGAACAGTTTTTCCTTTGAAAAGCGACATGAGCAAATGGTCTCTGATTTCTCACAAACCCCCTTGGGCTTATCTCTTCATGTTAGTTGTGATAGTAAAACAATAAAAAATGAGATTTAATTTTAACTCATGTGGGTCCGTCTAGGGCAGTGAGTGGAGATAATAGGCTGGAAAATATTAATCCAAGTTGGTTATTTAACGTCTGCTTTATTTGTGGAAGGACACTATCAGAGGCACCTGCTTGGGGCAATGAAATTCCTCGGTTACATGTTGGTTTATCGCCGGCTTCTCCTTGTGGTTCTCACTCTGCTGGTTTTACTGCCATTGCCCGTCATCCTCCGCAGCAAGGTGAGTGAATATAGAAGATAGACTGGTGGATTTCCTCACTTAGTCTAATCGTCTTTTATTTTTTTCTGTCTGATTGCCTGGCTCAGAGCTGAGTGAGTGTTGATACTTTCGGTCTACAGTCAGGATGTGGTTGCGTATCATGTTTTGTCCATTTTCCCCTTTTAAAATGGTTAACATTGGTTGATTCTCAGAAATATTCAATCCGAATTGTTCTCTCTGCTGGTAAACTAGATGAGAAGAAGAATGAAAGAAGTACATCCCTTGAGATTTGGCAGTTCAGGTTGTCAGCCTCCAGGGAGCATCTTGGGTTAGCACAATCCCTCCCCTGATAATAGAGGTAGTTGAGCAATGGAAGTTCTAGGGTTCAGCATGGAATAATTTACTTGTCAGCTCTGTGGCTTGGTCACAGAACTTCCTGGAAATTTAGTCTTCTCGTGGGATAAGAAGACATTGAAAGCATGACGTAATCTTCCTTGGTTAATCAGAAAATCTAATAAATCATTGTAACTTGTTTTGATAATTTCAGATTTTATTTCATTTAGGTGTATAGTAAGCATTTTTCTATTTGCTTTTAAAAGTAGTCAATCTATTAAGTCCAGAATAATAAGTTCAATGCATTTTTAATTCCTTGGTAAAGTGATCTGAATCAGCATTTAGTGAGCTTGTTCTTTGTGCTGTAGGGACAAGTATCACTTGGTGGTAAGAGGACAGGCTTTGGAGCTGGACTCTACTTTCGGGTCCTAGATTTACCAATTATAAGCTGCATGACTTGGGCAAGATACTTAAACTCTCTGTGCTTCTGTGTTCTCATATGTAAGATGGGGACAGCGGCAGGCTTGTTGTGAGGATGAAATGAATCAACATTCATAAAGCACTTACTTGGAGCAGTGACTGGCACACATAGTGAGTGGGCCGTGTGAGTCTTCCTAAGTGTGTTGAGTTCCCACCTGGGGCATTTCACAGCACCCCCATGGTGACACACAATCTTTTCTCTTAGTGGAAGAAAACCTTGCTGACATTCTTCTGCATAATATGCATTAATCAAGTTTATCCCTGTCTGGGTAGAAATAGAACCACATTAATTATAATATTATAAAATAATATTATTATATAGTAATATTGTAATTATATAATTTAATTAATTATCATCATAGTATAATTAACTATGTTATGATACAATAAGGATATAATTATTATTATATAATAGTTATAATATTCCAACCTCCGTCAGAAGTCGTTGCCACTGATCTGGGATCTCTGAGGGGAATCATGTGTCCTAACGAATAGTTCTTTTGGACACTGCCAAAGTCTCCTCCACGTGCAAAGCTGGAGCAGGGACTGGCCCCTGCTGCGACAGCCATGGGTTGTCTCTTGCCAGATATGATCCCCCAGCTGCAGCACCCCATGCTAGGTCTTTCCTTATGCTGGGACCTCAGTGCTCCATGGAAGGAGGGGGAATACTTCCCATCCCTTTTGGCTCAGTATCGTTCTGGACCCTCAAAATCTTACAGAATGTGTAATGAAAGCAGCAGGCAAAGTCCACTGATTTTGACTTTGCTTTTCCAATTCTGTGTGAGTAACCCTCCCTTTCCTACCCTGCCACTCTCAGCCCAGTTACTTGTGAGGACTTATATATGACTCTCTGGCAGTGACATCAGGTGACAAATTTGAGTCACAGACCCAGGGCTCTATTCTGAATTTTCACTCTAGCCCCCTTCAAGGAAATTTACTTCATCTACTACACAAGCTGACCTTTCCTTTCCAGCTCCCCTGGTTCCACAGGTCAGCTAGACGCAGCTGAATTCTAGCATGAGCACATTCTGGTTCATACCTGGAGCCCTGCTATATTTCAAGATTTCTCAGTTAGTCTCATCAGCATAGGTCCTTATTGTAGTAGGAAAAAAATCCTCTCATTGACATTAATTGCGTTTTAACAAATGAGTTGATTAGAAGGGAAGGAAGGGGGGACAGAGAAAATACAAAATTAAACTCATCAAGACAAACAGAACATGGCTATCTATCATTTGTGATGCCCCTTTGACATATAAATACATAACACTTTGATTTATCCTTCATAATTTTCAGAAAAAAATGAATGTAAAACTCTTTAGAAAACAGGCCAGTACATAAAAAGCAATGGTTTCGATGCATGATTCATTAATTGGGAAATGTACTATTGTTAAGGAATACATCCATTGATTATTTTTTCCAAGATGCATAACAAAAGAACATTAGGTCTATGCAGAAGCCAGGTGCCTGGCACCAAGTTGTATTTGGTGAATTGTGTTCCCCTTTCCTTCCCATTTAATCAAGCAGGACTTTTTTCAGAGAATGTGGGTCTTGGGAGGGTATAAAATTGAAGGAGAATCTAACTTTAATATGAATGCAAATCAATTTATATTAACTTTTAGTTACCAAACTGAAAAACTCTATGCTTCTGGAGACATAGTCATAGATTAACTGAAGAATTATGTCCCAGGTTATCTTTTAAAAACAAAATAAATCTACAAGATGTAGAACCAACAAACGATGAGTTACTGACTCCCCGCCCCCATTTTCCTACTGGTTATTGAGTTGTTTTAATGGACTTGTGTTAAGTTTTGTCTTAATTCCATCTCGAGTCAAAAATATGTCATCAATGAAGAGAGACCTTAAATGGTTTTACAAAGTAATGTTAACAGGGAAGGATGATGATGGTGATTTGAGTTGAGGTCTCATTTTGCCATTCACAAGCATGGCTCACTGCAACCTGGACCCCCAGGGCTCAGGTAATCTTCCCACTTCAGCCTCCTAAGTAGCTGAAACTACAGGGGTGCCTCACTACACTCGGCTTTTTTTTTTTTTTTTTTTTTTACTTTTTGTAGATACTGGGTCTTGCTGTGTTACCCAAACTGGTCATGAACTTCTGGGCTCAAGCAATCCTCTTGCCTCAGCCTCCCAAAGTGCTTACAAAATTATCAATTATGCTATTTCTGGAGGACAATTTGGAAAAAAATTAAAATCCTTAAAACAATTTTATAATTTTATCCAGGAATTACATTTCTAAAAATTTACAGCATGTAGAGAATGATTCTGTTTTTATAAAACCTATATATAGATGAATAAATGAGATAGGTAGCAAATTATACCTACCAAAACATACATTCAGACTGTTAATGACACTATTAACCAATAGGATCATGAGTGATATTCATTGTAAGTATTCCCTTCCACATAGAACAGCACAAAAATTGTTACTTACATAATCATAAAAAATAATATACATTATTTTAAATAAATTAAATTGAAAAGTTCAAAGAAACAGGGAAGGAGAAGAGACTGACTCTGCATTCTTCTGTGTCAGGCATCCTTCCAACTGCTTTACCCAAATTACCTTATTTAACCTTTATTACAAACCCATAAATAATTACATATTTGCTTCTCATTTTACATATGAGAGAAAGGCCAGCTTGTTGCTTTAGAAAGTAAATTTGAACTGGGCTTCTGCCAGAATTCAAAATTCAAAGCCACTTAACAGTGGCTTTGTTTTGGTCTTTTCTACAGTCTACATGTTTTGCAGATACATTCTCCCATGGCTTGTTAATCATCTACCAGACACTCAGGCATTTCTGTTTATGAGAATGCTTTAGATAGATCAAACAACAGAAGAGGTCTATTTTAGCCATTTCCTCAGTTGACTTCATGGTACTCAGTGTCATTAAGACAGAAAGTTACAGTGATTCTAACTACTGGGGATGGGACTCAGAAATGAAGCAATGGACTGCTTATAAGTGTGTCATTTGCTGAGTGTCACCAAGTCCCAGCAATACAAGCTGGTCAGACAGCTTGTCAGACTGACAAGCTTGCTTGGGTTTCTTTCCTACATACCTGTGTCCAAATGACTTTCAAAAGTTGAGTAGAAATTATAATAAACAAAATAAATGATACACAATGAGAGACTTATGGTGCTAAATCTAAAAATAAAATAAACAGATGGGATAAATATACTGATTGTAAACTTTGAAGAAATAAAGCATCTACTAGAAGGGGGAAGTGGTAGATTGAGAAGTTTGCTAAAAGAGTGAGAGAGAATTTAAAAAGATTAAAAGTAAAAGAAGAGGGAGGGGAGAAATTCCAAGAAAATATAAAGAATTTGAAAAGGGCCAAATAAAAATATATTAATGAAAACAATTGATATTGTTTTAAATGTTGGTTTAAAAATCCTGACTTGTACTCGACATCTGTATAATAAAATAAAGTCATAAAAAATATTGTATGGTTTTCAGCTAAAGAAGAAAATGCTATAAACTCCAAGAAAGTTAACATTTTAGACACTACAGAGCACAGAAATAATAAAGAGCAAAAACAACAACAAAAATAGAATTGATGCTAACGTTAATGTGGTAGATAAAACCAGAAAATCCAACTTGGATACATGTTTATTTCACTTTTTTTTTTTTTGAGAATTTTCTAGGCCCAATGTGTTGTGCCAGGTGAACTGTTTGTTATAAGCAGAAGTTTCAATGAATGTTTGTCTTCAAGTAGCTTGCAGAAATGCTGGGAAGTCAGTATGTACTATGACAAACAATGACAAAACAAGTTTGTATGTAAACACACACCAAATGATTGAAACAAATCATTTGTGCTAAGAACGTGTGATTAAAAGGTGAATAAACTATTAAGAATTCATCATCCTCCAGCCCCTCCATTTCTCCAAGCACACACAGTACCACATGCCCCTGACCTGCTGCTCTTTTTATTTTCCTTATCTCAAAGAATGCTGCTACAGTCCTAAAACCTGTGTGTCACCTCAGATGCTTCAAATTCTCATAAGCCCCCAACACTCAGACTATGTTGTGTCTCCTCAACCGAAATCCTCCTAAATCTCCCCCTCTCCACCTCATCTGCCTCTTCTCCAGTCCTGCTGGCACTACTTGCCTTGAGGCTATCTTCATCCCTTTCTTTAATTGACCATTTTTCACACTCTTTTTCTCTGGCCTCTTGCCAGAGTACTATTTTTAAAATGCCAACTTAGTCCTAGGTGCCCCTGGTCAAAATTCTTCAGTGACTTCCTTTTGCTTTCAGGGGGAACACATCTAAACAAAACATGTATACACAGATGGATATTTTAAAATTTGCATTTTTTTTGTCCTAGCAACCCGCCCCAAAGCCCCCAGTATCTCTCACAATCACATTTTAACCTTTAGCCATGATTAGCTGTTTGCAGACCCTGGGATACCTGTAACTATTCTTGCCTCTCTGCCTTTGTGCATGCTGTGTTCTCTTTTTAGAATGTTTTTTTCTTTTGTCCCATTCTTCTTGGGAAGGAAGGGCAAACTGATGCAAACTGATCATCCTCGATGCACTCATTGCACTCATTGTACACTGGCTTCTATTGTAGTGTGTATTCCATTTTGCTTTTATTTTTGTCTTCCCCTGCAGATTGTAAATGCCTCAAGAACATGGAATATACTGTTTAAAAACCAAACACAGTGCCACATAGTAGTAGATAGTTAATAACTGTGCTGGATTGATGGATGGATGGATGATTTCACATGGCAAAAGATATAGGAATGGAGCTGGATTGGGTTAAAAAAATGTTAGGCTGCAGAAGCAAGAAAGTGATGAAAGGAAGGAGCTTTGATAGAGTGAATAGAATGATGCAGGGACAGAACAAGAAAGTAGGTGTAACAGGAGGGTGTCTTTTCTATGAAGCTCTTTTTTTCTTACATTATATGTTTTGATATCTTGATTGGTAACAATAACAAATGTGAATGCTTACCATTAACATCATAACACCATTAAGAAATAGTCAATATTATCACCATTTTACAGGTGAACAGAGATCCATAGAGGCTACAAAACATGCTCAAAGTCTCACAGTCCACAAAGGGAGCAAGACTTAAACACAAATTTGTCTGACTCCCAAATCCATAGATGTCATTGCCTCTTTAATGGCATTTATATCAAATCTTTAATGACTGTGCTTAGCTTGCCTTACTCCACTGTTCTTGCAGTTGTTATCATAAAAGCACACACTGGGATGAAGCCTCTCTCGGTATGGGTTACGGAGTAACCTCTGCCCATGATAGGCAAATATTGTGAGCCAGAAATAAACTTTGTTTTAAGATGCTGAGATCTGGGGAATTTTGCCACAGCATAGCCTAGCCTGTTCTGACTTACATAGTATATTGTGAAACATTCCTCAAGTGACTCAGACATGCTATTCTCTGGCTCATTTCCTTATTTATAAAATAAACAAGACTTTTATAAAAGGTTTAAATGTTGTCTGTGATTCAGCTGTTCCAGATTCAAGTGACATACTTGTGCAAAATCACAACCTCTGGATGCCAAGTGCAGGATACTACACATTTAATGAACTCCCCTGGTGATCCTGAAGCAGTCAATCACGTATTACATTTTGATCATGTCTTAATGCATAGTCAGGATGGAGAACTAGGTGATCTCTATGGTTTTTTCCAGTTTCCCTATGTGCCTAGAGTGTGGAAATAGTACATCTCGGGTGCTGGTTAAGTGTGGCAGCTGAGTGAAAAGAAGTTTAAAATTCCCAGGTAATTGTCATAATTGGGCAACCAATTGCCTTTTACTGCTATTCTTTTGGCCAAAAACTAACAAAAAATGCTAGTTATTTTTTCCTTGACTTTGTAGTTGAATTCCCTCATACTCTCCATCCTCCAAGATGAGGATATGCTGAAGCGTTTTAGGCTTTGCAATTAATATGGCATTGAGTCTTACGAAATGATTTCTTCAGTGGGGGTAGGATTATCAAGAACCATGCAAAGTCCTTTACAGGCTCTTTTAAATAATAATAGTGTTTCTCTTGTAACACAGATTTAGAATGCGTGGTTTTTCTCTTGTTTTAATTGCTCTGTGTTCTCTTTAGAAAATCAATTGCAGTGAGAGAAGCCTGTGATTGGTCTTGCTTTTCTCACACTGCACCGAGAGGAGATTGTACCCACATACGTACCAATTCATCAGCCAAATTACTCCCTAATATCAGTCAGTATGTCATTTTAAAAGGAGTAAAAGATTGAAAAACACTGTATTTTAAAGCCAGATTTATATTTTAATTCCATGTAGAGTTATAATTTAAAAGAGAACCAAGGTGATTTTTAAATATAATCAACCTAAGATAACTTAGGTTATTAGGTTATTGTGGGGGGGGGAGAAGTAATTATTCAGATTGCCTAATCATAGCTTTATTTGCCTTTTTCACCCCTTCAGCAAGCACCTTGGCTGTGCTCAGTTGAGTTGGTTAAGACAAATTATGACTATGATATTGTTAAATGGGGAACGGAAAAGAGGAATGTCCACTATGGGGAATTAGCCTATGCAGATTAACCTTTTGGCTCCACTGTTGTCTGTCAGCAAGAGAGATGAAGATTTGGGGGCAAAATATAAAGACTTTTGCTCACTGGGGTGAGGGTCAAGATATCCAGTGCCAGGCGAACAGGGGATTAAAAGGAAAAGGGAACAAGGCAAAGAGAAAGAGACCTCTACGCATAGGAATCTTATGCCTAAAATAGATACTTGGTGTTTTGTAAGAAATTTGGATAGTAGAAAGAACACAATAAAGAACTTTATTCACTCAACAAATATTTCTGAGAAGATACTATATGGCAGGCACCGTTTTAAGTGTTGGGAATGGGATGGTAAATTTGAAAATATATGCTTTTATGTAGTTTATATGAATTGAATCCCAAGTCTACCACATGCTTGCAATGTGATCATCAAATCTTAGTTCAAAATAGAATTACAATACCTACTTCCTAGAATTTTGGTGAGGACTAAATAAAATAAGTCATGTCAGGCACCAGCTGTTGTATCTGGCACATAGTGAGCATTCATAAATGTTTTTATCCCCATCCTATTGCTTAATCATAAGTCAGGAAACACATTTATCTATTTATTTGGCAAATATTTTCACATTTCAAATACGTTTTGCTACATACAAAGCTTTTGATCAGCAGTCTAGATAAAGTTTTATACAATTAGCATTCTCCTCCCCAAGTCCTTTCTTTGTTCAACATAAGGCAAATAAATATTTCTGTAGATCACAATGGATCAGAAAAAAGCAAACCAGTGGCATGAAAGTGAGAATCTGTGGTTTAGAGTACTTCCACATCATTCTGGGGTCAGAGCTAGATTCAGTGCCAGAAACCAAGGGCTAGAGAGTAGTTTTCACAAAACTATGAAAGACAGAAAGTGCTAGACTGTCCTCTGCCTATGGTGGTTTACAGGAAGCAGACACTGCCCAGTCTCCAGCCAAGACCTCACCCAAGCTACTTGACCCAGTTAGGTGACTGGGTCTGTGTTACCCCAGCAGGAAAGGAACCCCAAATTGCTAAGACAAGACCCATCTGGAATGGGAACAAAGAACTGACTGGAAACAACTGTAAAACTGCTAGATATAGAACAATGAGTCTAGAAAGAGAAAACACAAAAATACAACCTACCAAGAATATAGTTGAAAATAAAATTTCAAATTACAATAAGATAATAAAGAAAGACTGACAAAATCAACTCAGATGAAAAAAATAATGGGGAAATCAGCTAGTTAGGAAAGGGAAAAAATCCACAAAAATTATTTTTCAAAACAGAAATATAAAGCAAGAACAGATAAATATTTTAAAAAGTGAGATATCTTTAAAAAATTTAATGTAGTCAGTGAAATTCAAAACAAAACAAAACAAAAAATCCTCAATTGATGTACCCTGCTCAGAGGTTTCAGATGGTCCTGATTAACCAGCCTTACTGGGGGTAACTTCTCTTTGGTTTGATTAACATCCAAGATGAGTGTTAGTACCATCTGATGCTCACACAGCTTACCCTGACAGTGTTCTTACAAGAGGAACTGCAGGAGCAAGTTGGTGGCCTGGGCCAAATGCAGACAGATGACCAACTGATCCCAGGAGGACTGAGTCACAGGTCATCCTCAAAATGTGAAGGATCCTTTCGCCATTCTTGTATCTGTATTCACTGGGGAGAGTTGCCAGGTGTTTCTTTCAGAAAGGGAGTTTAAGCTATTCTTGTAAGGGTTTTGTTTTGTTTATGCAAAGTTGCGTCTGTGCCAAGGTGGCCTGTCTCTTGGAAATCCCCAGGGTTAGAAATCCTTGAGGCAGGGTGTATCATATTGCCAAGTGACACACAACGTCAGCCCTACTATGTGGCATACTGCTGAGTGACATATAGTGTCATCAAGACCCTTGAGTAAGCTTTATGGCTATCATTTATCTTATAGCCAGAATATGCCTCTTAGAGTATAATATAAACTATAAACTGGGTATACTTGAACATATAATCAGTGAACTGAGAAGGAATACTAGGAATGTACCTAATAAATCAGAAAGAATAACAAAGTTGTATATATATATATATTTTTTTTTTATTATTTTTTATTTTTTATTTATTTATTTTTTTTGAGTGGGAGTCTCACTCCGACCTGCTTAGCTCAGGTGATCCTTCTGCCTCAACCTTCCAAGTAGCCAGAACTACAGGTGTGTGCTACCATGCCCTAACTTTTGATTTATTGTAGAGGCGAGGTCTCTCCAGGTTGCCTGGACTGAAAGGTATATTTTTAAGTGAAAGAATAAATTTGAAGATTGAATCAAGAATCACAGCATATGTGTAAAAGACATTTCTGAAAAAGAATAAAGAAGAGATTTTTCAAAGGAATAACATCTAAATTCTCTAGAAGTAAGAAAGAAAGAGAGAGAGAAAGAAAGAAAGAAAGAAAGAAAGAAAGAAAGAAAGAAAGAAAGAAAGAGAAAGAGAAAGAAAGTGAATCCTCAGATGCACTTCTAAGTACAAATAATTTAATTAAATATTAGTCCATATTCCGGCACGTCATAAATTAAACTTCAGATTAAAGATACAAATTTTTTAAAGCCACCAAACAGAAGAAAAAAATAAAACCTCTCCAAAAGGATAACAATAAGATAAGTTTCTTATTCTCAAAAATAATAAAGACATCTAACAAATATATAACAGACTCTGTGGATAAACCTACAAAATATTATAGAATAAATTTAATGGACGCCTAAGAAAATAGAGAAACTCATAGATAAAAATACTTAGAATTATCTTACTCTACAAATTCTGTATAATTTGAGTGAAAATCTAAACAAATTATCACAACTCAAAATTGTAATTTTAAAATTCAAAGAGAAGAAAAAAATTCTAAATCTACCTAGGCAAGTTTGAGAAAAATGTAAAATAAAGGACTCACCATACAGCTTGTAAACCTTACTGAAAAGCTATCGAAATTAAAAGAGTATGATAGTTCTGCAAGAACTAATTTTTAAAAGTTGGCAGTAGGGAAGCAGGACAAAATAAAGGGTTCAGAGGCATATGTGGCTGCATATGTAAAAATTCAGCCAAAGAAATACGTAGTGGCATGTATTAGTAGACAAAAGATGAATCAACTAAGAAAGCCAGGAAACTTTGGCTATTCATTTAAAGTAAAATGTATCAGATCTCTCTATAAATACATTAAAGCCCTACACTTGAAAAAAAAAGTTTAAACTTTAGAAAAATATGGAAATATATAACATAGGAAGCTTTTTTCACATTAGATGTTAAAAACACAAAACATAACAGGAAATATTTTAAATCACTACATTAAAATGAAAATCTGGCCGGGCATGGTGGCTCATGCCTCTAATTCCAGCACTTTGAGAGGCAGATGGGGGGAAGATTGCCTGAGCCCACGGATTCGAGACCAGTCTGGGAAATATGGCGAGATCTTATCTCTACAACAAATTAAGAAAAGTTAGCCAGGCATGGTGGCACGTGCCTGTGGTCCCAGCTTCTTGGAAGGCTGAGGCGAAAGGATCGCCTGAGTCCAGCACGTCGAGGCTGCAGTGGCCATGAGCATGCCACTGCACTCCTGCCTAGGCGAGAGAGTGAGATCCCCACTGAAAAAAAGAAAAAGGAAAAGAAAATCCTCTTGTCAACCCAAAAGACAATAAAGCTGACTTCATAGACAAACCAAAGACTAAGAAAAATGTTTACAAATATGTAATTTATAAAGAAATAAGATTGGGGATCTAAAAATAGCTCCACGAATCCTTGAGACAAAATGAACATACAACCCAACAGAAAATTGAGAAAGGACCGCAAATAGGTAATGTGCAGAAGAGAAAAAATTATGTTCAAGGATCATGGAAAATGTTTCACTGGTATCCAAGCAAATGCACGTTAAATAAGAAATTTGTATACCAAGAGATTGTCAAATGAATAAATTATTCCAAAATATCAAGTTTGGTGAAATAGAACTCTCTCACCTCATTGGTGCTAATGTAAACAAGTACAACATCTTGCATAGCAAATGAGTGCGACCTCTTAAAGTTCAAATAGACTTCTTCTACCTAGAAATTCGGCTACTCATTTTGTCCTCTAGCCTGTAAAATCTTATTTCCATATCCATGCATGTGGAGATAGGTACTAAGAGGTTTATAACCTTATAATAGTGAAAAACTTGGGGCAAAATTCAAAGTCATCAATAGAAAGAGAAATAAGTGATAACATATTCATAAAAAGGAATACTTCATCTATTTAAAATGAAGTAGCTCTCTAAATGTATTACCATGAATGCATTTGAAAAACATAAACACTGAGTGTCAAAAGCAAATTGCTAAATGATAGAGTAAACCTTATTTCATTTCAAAACCACACGCTGTTTATTAATATCTACATGTAGTGTAATCACAAAAACACGAATGGAACAGAAACAAACCAGATTCTAGACAGTGATTAACTTTGGGGGAGGGACAGAGAAGAAAATGAAGAAGTGATACATATCAGTCTTTAACTATGTGGGATGTTTTATTTACTGAAAAATATTCAAGCCAATGTGGCAAAATGTCAGCATGTGTTAAATATGATGTGGTGTACAAATGTGTTTATTATGCTATTTTGTATATGTTTTAAATATGTCATAATTTTGAAAACTTTTTCAAAAGGTATGCTGCTAAAATGTTTCTCTTTCAATATTTTTTTTAAATTGTGGTGTACAATTCAGGTTGAGGTGTACAAATGTTCACCGTGCAGGTAGCTTTATCAATGAGGTGTGCCCCTCCCCTGCCTCTAGGCAGATATCGACTACTGTCAACTCCACCTCCCCACCCCGTCACTTTCAATCCTTTTCTTATAGTAATACGATAATTGTTCAAGGTCCATTTATGAGTGAGAACATGTGATACTCAGCTCTTTGTTTCTGTGAGAGATCACTGAGTATTATAAACTCTAATTCCATCCAGGTTGCTGCAGAGTTCATGATTTTGTTCTTCTTTATGGCTGTGTAGTATTCCATTGTATATATGTACTACATTTTTTTAATCCAGTCCTCTTTTGATGGGCAGCACGGTTGGTTCCATGTTCTTGCTATTGTGAACAATGCTGCGATACACATACGTGTGCAAGTACCTTTTTTATAGAGTGACCTGAGTTCTTCCGGGTATATTCCCAGTAGGGGGACTGCGGGGTCATATGGAAGGTCGAATTTTAGAACTTTTAGGAATTGCCCCACTGGTTTCCAAAGAGGCTGAACTAGTTTGCACTCCCACCAACAGTGTAGAAGTGTTCCCTTTCCACCACATCCTCTCCAGCATCTGTTATTTTTTGAGTTATTGATGATGGCCCTTCTGACTGGAGTTAGGTGGTATCTCAGTGTAGTTTTATTTTGCATCTCCTTGATAACTAGTGAGGCTGAACATTTTTTCATATATCTCTTGGCTGCTCGTGTGTCTTCTTTTGAGAAGTGTCTATTCATATCTTTAGCCCACTTTGTAATAGGGCTGTTTTTTTGGGGGGGGGGTTTCCCCAGCATGTTTGAGTTCCTTGTAGATCCTTGACGTTAGGCCTTTGTCAGACATGGAGTTGGCAAATATTTTTTCCCAGTCTGTGAGGTGTCTCCCTGCTCTCTTGATTGCTTCTTTGGCTTTCTCAGTTTAATGAGGTCCCACTTATCTATCTTATCTCTTATGGCCTAGGCACTTTGGGTTTTGATCAGGAATTGGTCACCAGTTCCAACTTCCATAAGAGTGTCTCCTGCATTTTCTAAGGTTCTTAGTTTGAGGTTTTACATTTAGGTCTGTGAGCCACTTAGAGTTAATTTTTGTGTATGGAGAGAGATAGGGATCCTGTTTCAATCTTCTGCATGTGGTCAGCTAGTTTTCCCAGCACCATTTACTGAATGGGTTCTCCTCTCCCCAGTAGTGGGTAGTGGAGGCTTTGTTACAGATGAGTTGGTTGAGAAATTGAGGTTTTGCTTCTGGAATCTCAATTCTATTCCACTGGTCTGTATGCCTGTTCTTGTACCAATACCAGGCTGTTTTGGTTACTGTCACTTTATAATATAGTTTAAAGTCTGGGAGTGTTAATACTTTCAATTTTTAAAATATAAGGGAATAGAAACTTCCCATAATATCTTCATCACTTTGGTAGTATGAGAGAAACTTCTTTCAACAGGAAAGGTGGAGGTTGCTATAAATGAACCAAGGAGCCACAGTGTATACACCCAGAACAGGCAATCCGAATTAAGTAACATTACACCTCATATGATCTAATGGAATTCCATCTGTTTTCTACACAACTGCCTTGGGCTGGCTGAATGTGGTTTATTTGCTGAACTGCTTCATGAAACGTTTGAAAGTGGTTGGAGGTGCAAAGATTTCTAAGCATATAACTAGTGTTTTGTGTAAATCCTTTGGACTCTTTTCTTTATTTTGAGGAGTAATTTTTTTAAAAAAAATATGTGTAAGACCACTGGTGGTCATAATTTCAAATTATTTTCTTTTTCTGTATTTTCCCTCCACATAGATAAACAAGATAAAAATAGACATTATTTTGTTGCTAACAATCAGTTTAAGAATTCATGATATTAAAATACTTTGCTATCTCTAGCACAAAATTTGATTTAAATGTTTACTTGTTATGGTTGCAGAGTAAATTCCCATAAATATATCAGATGTAGCCGGGCTCGGTGGCTCAGCCTGTAATCCCGCACCTTTGGGAGGCTGAGGTGAGTGGATTGCCTGAGCCCGCGGGTTCGAGACCCGCCTGGGCAGCGAGACCTCATCTCTACAATAAATCAAAAAATCAGCTGGGCATGGTAGCGCATGCCTGTAATTCTGGCTACTCGGAAGGCAGAGGCGGAAGGATCGCCGGAGCCTAGCAGGCGAGGCTGCGGTGGCCGGAAGCGGCCACTGCACTCCAGTCTGGGCGACAGAGTGAGACTCCAACTCAAAAAAAAAAAAAAAAAAAAAAATATATATATATATATATCTCAGATGTATCAGTGACTTTTACCAGACTAGAGGTAGAGTTGAAGGGGGGATTTGTCACACTCCTACTTGAGAGTTAGCCTTCTTAAATTGTTGTTTTACCATTATTCTCTTGTGATAGTGGTAGTGATGGAGGTTGTATGGCATGGTGATGACAATGTGTGGTGATTCTCTCTTTCTTCCTTCCTTCCTTCCTTCCTTCCTTCCTTCCTTCCTTCCTTCCTTCCTTCCTTCTTTCCTTTCTTTCTTTCTTTCTTTCTTTCTTTCTTTCTTTCTTTCTTGAGCCTGTGTAAGAAGGTAGAGTAAGAGAAGTACAAGAAAAAAATTGGAAGAGATCAGCAGGAGACAAAGATGAGATAGTTTGAAATAATGGCCCACTCTATGAATTTCTAGTGCCAAAATAAAGCCATTTTATTCTCTACCTCTTTTGGTTCTATAAATCAAACATTCAGGATCTTTTGTGGGTTGAAACACAGACAACTTCTGAGTTTTCTTTTCTATCAGAAGAGCCCATTCAGCAAAAATTACTCACCCTCATATTCTTTTTTTTAATAGATGTTAATATCAGAAAGGAATAAAATGATTTGTTTTTTCTGTCCTATATACTTTTCTTCTCCTCAGCAAGAATATTTGCAGTTCTTTTATTTCAAAGTCAACAAATAACCCTATGTATTTTAATATGATATTCTTAAAAGACAATACTTGGGATTGTGCTTGGATTAACTTTCTGCTGTTGAATGCCTAAAGGCTTTGAAGGGAAATAATGCTTGCTTTCCTACCCACAACCCCTAGACTGATCAAGAAAGATCACACAATAGCAAAAAGGAATTGAAGGAGGAAGGCATTCCTGGGATAGATTCATTGATAAGATGCCTGTATAATTTATTAGCCAAAGAGGGAAACTTTTTTTTTCTTTAAAAATTTTTTTGTGTTAATGTTTGGGGTACAATTCAGGGTTAGGTATACAAATGTTCATTATGCAGATACACTTGTTGATGAGGTGTGCCCTCATCTCCCCTGGCAGTTTCCCACCACTGCCAATCCCACCCTCCCACCTCTTCCCTGGCAGTTTTCCACTACTGCCAATCTTTTTCTTATAGTATTATGACAATTGTTCAAGGTCTGTTTATGAGAGAGAGCATGTGTTACTCAGTTCGTTGTTTCTGTGATAAATCACTGAGTATTATAGACTCTAAGTCCATCCAAGTTGCTGCAAAGTTCATAATTTTGTCCTTCTTTAGGGCTGTGTAATATTCCACTGTGTATATGTACCACATTAACTTTTTTGGAATGAAGGGAGAGTAATTAGAAGGGACATTTGTACAACAAGTGTAAACCAGCACTGTCCTGAGAGTATTTGAGCAGATGACCATCCTACCCATTAAAGGGCACTCAAACAATGCTAAAAAGTGTATAAAACTACAGAAGACCTCAAATTGCCAAAACAACCTTGAGCAAAAAGAAAAAAGCTGGGATATCACACTATCTGACTTCAAAATATACTATAAATCTATAGTAACTAAAACAGAATGGGTACTGGCATAAAAACAGACAAACAGAACAGAATAGAGAAACCAGAAATAATCTCACACATTTACAGCCAATTGATTTTCAACAAAAATGCCAAGAACACACCATGGGAAAAAGACAGTCTCTTTAATAAATGATGTTAGGAAAACTGAATATCCACATGTGGAAGAATTACACTAGACCCAAACTCTCACCATATATTCAAATCATCTTAAAAGGAATTAAAGACTTAAATGTTAGACCCAAAACTATGAAATTACTGGAAGAAAACAGAGAAATAGCTCCATGATGTTGGTGTGGGCAATGATTTTTTTCATATAATCTCAAATGCACAGGCAACAAAAGCAAAAACAGGCAAATGGGATTACATTAAACTGCAAATCATTTGCAAGCTATGCATCTGATAAGACATTAATCTGAAAAATATATAAGGAACTCAAACAATTCAATATTAATTTTAAAAAAATAACCTAATTTAAAAATGAGGAAAGAACCTGACTAAAAAGAAGATATACAAATGGTCAATGGATATATCAAAAAATGCTTAGCTATACTAATTATCTAGAAAATGCTAATTAAAACCACAATGAGATATCACCTCACACTTGTTAGAATGATTCTTCTAACAAGTGCTGGCAAGGATGTAGAAAAAAGGGAACACTTGCAATTGTCAACAGAAATATAATTTAATGTAACCATTATGAAAAATGGTATGTAGGTTCCTTAAAATTTTTGAAATAGGCCGCGCTCGGTGGCTCAGCCTGTAATCCCGCACTTTGGGAGGCCGAGGTGAGTGGATTGCTTAAGCCCCGTGGGTTCGAGATCCGCCTGGGCAACTTTGGCGAGACCTCGTCTCTACAATAAATGAAAAAAATTAGCCGGGTGTGATAGCGCGCGCCTGTAGTTCCAGCTACTTGAAAGGCTGAGGCGAAAGGATCGCCGGAGCCCAGAAGGTCGAGGCTGCGGTGGCTGGGAGCGGCCGCTGCACTCCAGTCTGGGCAACAGAGTGAGACTTCAATTAAAAAAAATAATAATTTTTTTAAAAAATAGAACTACCACATGATCCAGCAATCCCACTACTATGTATCCAAAAGAAATAATATCAATATGTCAACGAGATGTCTGCACTCCCATGTGTATTGCAGCATTATTCACCACAGCCAAGATATGGAAGCAACCTAAAAAAGAGTAGAAGTAAAGTGTTCTCACCACAGAAATGATAATTATGTGAGATGATATATATGTTTTGCTAGATTAAATCATTCTATAATGTGTACATTTTTCAAAACATCATATTGTACATGATAAATACACAATTTCACCTGTCAATTTTAAAAACTAAAAATAAAGAGCACTCAGGGGAGTAACTCTGTTTTCCTCCTTTTCTATGCCTTCTATTTCCTTCAGAAATGAGACAATTTCTACAATTTCTGGAAAGCTAGCTCTTAAGAACAATGCAAATATGGCGGTTTATTCACCTGTAAATATAATCCACTGAGACTTGTATGCAAAAATATGAAATGCACATATGTAATTCAAGGAAATTCCATGAATAAGAAATAAATTTGAACTGCATATTGAAGGATGGGCATGCTTTTAAAATAAGTTATAAATCCAGAGATTCAGCTCAGGAAGAAGGATATTACCTGGAAGTAAGTTTCAAAACCCAGAGTTAAAGATGAGAGGGAAGGTCTGGAAAAGGGTGTAGTCCAGTGCTTCTCAAACTTTAACCTAGATAAGAATCACCAGATCATGCTGATGCTGCTGGTTCATAGACCACATAAAGGAGAGGGAGAAGTCCAAAGGAGCAACCTAAGTGTCGATTCTGGGATGGTGAAGCTAGTTTTGAAGGGCAGAACAAGTAACAATTTTCCTACCAGGCTTTGATTTAAATGCTGGCAAAAGTCAAGGAGGGAACAGAATGAGTGAGGTGATGTTGTAGTACTTTACAGAACTGAAAAAATTCAAGTAAATCTCTAAAGGAGAGTCTGGAGAATGTTGCCATGGAAGAATATGATCCCAATGTTACCAAATCTCTCAGTTTTTTAAGAGAAGCCAGAATTTCATATTTTATTTTTAAATATTAAATCTGCTTGTTTATAAAGCTTGACTCAAATTAAACACACACACACACACACACACACACACACACGCATACACACACACACTATATTGTGAGTCAAATTAAATAGAATTTTCTTGCTAGACTTTGCCATCAACCTGTAACTACTTCATCCATAATCAGACAAGGTCAAAGAATTCCGAACACAGGCATAGACAGGTAGAAACAAGCACATAAGGCAATCGGGGTGCTTACTGGCATACCATCTGGCTGAATGTCATGAATTAGAGGTCAAAAAAAGGTGTATGACGAGGAGCAAAGATTAGAATTCAAATCTCAAGAAGATGTGTGAAAAAGACTCTGGGTATAGAGAATTGATGCTAGGAAGTATTGTAGTAAGACATTCTAATTAAAATACAGGTGGCTTTGAACACAAAATGAGGATTCTTGAATTTTTTTCAATAAACAATGAAATGTCACTGATTCTTGGTTGTTTTAAGTCAGAGATGGATGGGCCACTTAAAATATGAAAGTAGTCCAGGAAATGTATTATATAATAATTTAATACTTGTTATCTTGCTTGTTATTCTGTAACCAAAGTTGCCCCCATCTTATCAGACTATAACTCTCTAGCCAAAGTAGACCCACGTTGGCATGAATTTTCAATACTTTATGGTAAGGGTCATATGTAGTGAACAGAATTAGCTAGCACCATCGATTCTATGTACTTTTCTGACATTTTAGCAACCCTTATAGATTGATGTTCCAGGTAGACGTCAGGGTGGCTAGACCCTTTATCTGGCTTTCTGCAAGGGAACGACAGAAGCAAAATGAATTTTTGGAAAATAATCTGGTTTTAGAACACCCTTGCCCGTGGTGGAGAGTGAAGTAGAGGCAGAGGGCAGATTTAAGAGACACAATGATTAGGGAACAGAGAGGACCAGTAGAGTGGTTGGTTGTAACTAGAGAGCAAGATAGAAAAAAGTCCATTTTATAAACCTAGTTTCTTACAAGTATAATAGAAAACATGAAATCATAAGGAGGAACTTTTAGGTGATCCATGTGTTCTCGTTAAGATAAAATGTGCCACCTTTCTTCCACACTGGTATTTTAGATTAAGAAGTATTCACAAATTCTCTCTGGAGCATTAGGAAAATTCAGTCAGGCTCAGCTTTGTTTTGCTGTTTTGTTATTTGTCAAGACTATAGAGGCAGGCTCCTTATAAAACTGTCAACTTCAAAACACTTTTATTCTTTCTCCTTTAAAAAGATAACACAGTAAATATATAACATAATTCTGGCTTAGTAAGGTTTTCTTAAAAAACCCACCGAAAGTATAGGGATATTGAGCAAGTAAGCACCAAGCCCAGAGGACTCACCCTGAGGTAGGTGAATCAGGGGACAACTGAGCTAGAAATTGTATAACCCTTACACAAAAGACCTCAGTAAGCCCAAACAGCAGTTTTTGTAAATTTTCCAAGTGCAACTCAGAATTTGCAGAGAGCAAGTGATGTGAAAGCAACACAAAGTCATATAACAACTGCAGGTTACTGATTACTTAGTACATTCCAGGTAATTTCAGATTAAAGTTGTCTATATAAGCCAAATATAATGATCAATTTCAACCACTTCTTAACAATGCCCTAAACCAGAAACCTACAGTTGTATACTAAGCAAAGTAAATGATTTCATTGAGCAGCATTCCTGTTTAGTCGCCCTGTATCTCCCTAGTAACTCGGCTATCTTTCTCAAAAAGCAAAGCAGAAGGCTCTTCACCTCTCGGTACTTGTCCCTTGGGAGCTGGATTCAGGATTATCCATGCTACACAACTTGTCATTGTCTTTTTTCTGAAACAAAGGACTGCAAACCTTCTCCTAGGTTGATTTCCCTCTTTTAGTTAGGAGAAGCAGCAGCTAGCTGTGCATGGGTTCCATCTAACCAAGCACCAAAAACAAACAAACAAACAAACAAAACAGGAGGCATCGTGCCCTAGAGGTAAGACTGTAACGTGACTATTTGTGCACTCCAGAAGTACTGGGAGTCCATTTTATAGGTCAAACGAAGATGAGTACAAACATGCATGGATGCTAATATGAACACCAAAAATTGACTATATGATGTTACCCATGTTGAAGAAAATGTAAAAGAAATTTAATAAATGAGGATTTTATTTCTGTCGGTTTTTCATTATTATTAAATTTTGGCTCATGGAACCCCTAAGAAACGACTGTTTGAAAGCAACTCAAAGATGCAGAGATCTTCAGAGCTTCTTACTTTCTGTGACAAGGCTCTATTCAGCAAGCGTGGTTGTGATTTGAATGATGATTTCTTCAGCCTCATTATTTCACCTTTGTCTTTTCCAGGAAGCAGAATGTGCCTACACACTCTTTGTCATTGCCATATTTTGGCTCACAGAAGCTTTACCTCTGTCGGTAACAGCTTTGCTGCCTGGTTTAATGTTCCCCATGTTTGGGATCATGCCTTCTAAGAAGGTAAGTTCTTCCAAAATGTCATAATTAGTTTCTCTATTTTGTACTGAGATTTTGATTGAGAAAGGCTGTTTTTAAAGGGAGCAATAATCCCGATGTTAAGGCTACCGCATAAGTTCTCCAAACTTCTAGTTGCTATTTTCTCTGGGATCTTACAGTGTGTTCACCTTCAGAGAACACAGGATGCAACTTTTGTTTTGTTTTGTTTTTGAGTTGGAGTCTCACTCTGTTACCCAGTGCAGTGGCATGCTCATGGTCACTCCAGTATCGACCTGAGGGACTCCGGCAATTCTTCTGCCTCAGCTTTCCAAGTAGCCAGAACTACAGGCACGAGCTGCCATGTACTACCATGCCCCGCTAATTTATTTATTGTAGAAACGAGGTCTCGCCAAATTGCCTGGGCTGGTCTCAAAGCCGTGGACTCAGACAATTCATTCACTTCGGTCTCGCAAATTGCTGGGATTATAGATTGAGTTACCGAGCCTGACCAGGATGCAACTTCTTGAGTTATGTGTGTCAGTAGGAAAAATGTACATTCCCTCTTTTGTCACTGACATTCCATGCCTGGTGCTTCCCTCTTGACAAAAGGAGCAACTTGTCCACATATTGCACTGGCTTTTCCTATTCAGCAGAACTCAGTTTCACAGTTTTGGGAAAACAATTTTTTTGAGGCGGAAGGATCGCTGGAGCCCAGCAGGTCGAGGCCGTGGTGGCCGGGAGCGGCCACTGCACTCCAGTCTGGGCGACAGAGTGAGACTCCAACTAAAAAAAAAAAAAAAAAAAAAAAAAAAGATGTACAAAACATTTTTTTTCTTTTTTTATATTTAATAGGTTTACATATTTATTTATTCATTTGGTGTATAACTTTAAAAAAATATATGACATACAATTCAGGATTAGTGTACAAACGGTCATTATACAGGTAAAGTTTGGGTTTCCCTTTGGAGCCCACTTCTCCTGGTTTGAGATCAGATCCCTTATTGACGTTATGTGACTCCCCCACCTCCTCCCCTGGCAGCTTCCAGCTACTGCCAGCCCTTTCTTATAGTATTATGGTAAATGTTCAGGGTCTGCTTATAAGTGAGAACATGTGGTGCTCAGTTCTTTGTTTCTGTGATAGATCACTGGGTACTATAGACTCTAACTCCATCCAAGTTGCTGCAAAGTCCCTAATTTTGTCCTTCTTTAGGGCTGTGTAATATTCCATCGTGTATATACACCACATTTTTGTTAAGCAGCCCACTTTTGATGGTCAGCATGGTTGGTTCCATGTTTTTGCTATTGCGCATAGTGCTGCAATAAACATGAATTTTGCAGATATCTTTTCTGTAGAATGATTTGAGTTACTCTGGAACATATCACCACCTGGAAATGACAATACAGAAATTCATAGGAAACATAAATGACCATGAATAGCCAAAATAATCCTCAGGGGAAAAAAATGTGGAAGTTATCCCATTTTCAGACTTTAAACTTTGCTATAAGACTACAATAATCAAAACAGCCTGGCATTGGTACAAGGGCAGCCATATAGACCAATGGAACAGGATAGAGATTCCAGAAACAAATCCTGAATTTCTCAACCAACTCTGTTCGACAAAGCTTCCACCATCAACCACTGGGGAGAGGAGAACCTAATCAGTAAACGCTGCTGGGAAAACTGGCTGACCACATGCAGAAGACTGAAACAGAACCTCTACCAATCACAATACACAAAAATAAATTCTAAATGAAACAAAGACCTAAACATAAAACCACAAACTATAAGAATCTTAGAAAACGCAGAAGAAATCCTTATGGGATTGAAGTAGGCAACCAATTCCTGATCAAAACCTCAGATGTCCATGCCATAAGCAATAAGATAGTTAAGTGGGATCTCTTTAAACTGAAAAACTTTTGCAAAGCAAAAGAAACCATCAAGAGAGCAGGGACACAGCACATAGAATGGGAAAAAAATATTTGCCAACTGTGTAACTGACTAATGCTTAACATCCAGAATCTATAAGGAACTCAAACATGCTGAAAGGAAAACCACAAACAGCCCCATTAAAAAGTGAGCAAAAGATATGAATAGACATTTCTCATAAGAAAGCATAGAGGCAGCCAACAGACACATGAAAAAGTGCTCAGCCTCACTCATCATCATAGAAATGCAAATCAAGACCACATTGAGATACCACCTAACTCTAGTAAGAATGGCCACCATTAATAAAACAAACAACAACAAATGCTGGAGGGGATTGGAGAAAAGGGAATGCGTCTGCACTGATGGTGGGAATGCAAACTAGTTCAACCTCTATGGAAAACAGTGTGACAATTTCTAAAAGAACCAGACATTGGCCGTCCATATGACTCAGCAATTTTTGTTTTTAATGAAGCAAAATCTTCCCTGTTTTCTTTGCCAGAAATCTGTCATTTCAAAAGATAAAGTCAAATTAACTTTCATGTACATTTCTATTTTGTTCTTGCTGAGAAGAGTTTATTCATGCTAATTAGTATTTCTTACCTTTTTGCAATCTAAGAGAACCTAGATGAAGGAAACGGATTCAGTTTCCCGTTAAAAGCAAGATATGTATTGAAACCAGAATGTCTGTTTCCATGCAGTCTCCAGTCACCCAGCACACAACAACTGCCTAAATCCCAGCTGAAACATTCTCAGGAAAAATGTTAAGTTCAAGATGCCAGCTGGTAAAATTTATCACGTTGGACTTTTGTCTTCTGCCCAGGTCCAACATTGCTATCTTGAGGCTTACCTGTCTTTCATGTGGGTGGAGATTTTTTTAAAAAACTTACTGTGTTCTTACTGTGAAAGGAGCTGTTCCCTTTTTTATCATGTCATTCTTCCTGATTTTGGAGCCCAAGTTCATTTTTTTCTTTTGCATTTTTGATCCTCTCTGCTCTTCTTTTCTTACTGCATTTCCCTCCCTCCCTCCTATTAATGACTCCTTTCTTTATAATTGCCATTGACTGGGAAGAAAGCATCGTAAGGGCTGTATTTCAGTTCTTTGGACTCCCAGGCTGATGATCTACTGCCCCATGTAATCTGAGATTTATACTCTATATTTCTTAAATACTCCAACATGGTATCTGGCTCTCAATAAAGGAAATATATAAAGAAGGATTTGACAAGTTCCCAAAAATAAAGTGTCACAAACAACTGGAAAAATATTTCATGCTCGGTAATGGTGCTGGGAAAACTGGCTGACCACATGCAGAAGATTAAAGATACCTACCTATCACCATACACAAAAATCAACTCTAAATGAATCAAAGACCTAAACATAAAACCTCAAACCATAAAGAGACACCCTTATGGAAATTAGAACTGGCAACCAATTTCTGAACAAAACCCCAGGTGCCCATGCCACAAGAAAGAAAATAGACAAGTGGGACTTCATCAAACTGAAAAGTTTCTGCAAAGCCAAAGAAACCATCAAGAGAGTGGGGAGACAGCTATAGACTGAGGAAAAAACATTTGTCAACTGTATATTTGACAAAGGCCTAACACCTAGGATATACAAGGAACTCAAACGTGCTGAAAAGAGGGGAAAAAAAACCCAAAAAACCAAACAGTCCCATTACAAAGTGGGCAAAAGATATGAATATACACTTCTCAAAAGAAGACATATAAGCCGCCAACAGATACATGAAAAAATGATCAGCCTCACTAGTTACCAAAGAAATGCAAATAAAAACCACACTGAGATACCACTTAATTCCAATCAAGATGGCTGGCATCAATAACTCAAAAAACAACAGATGCTGGAGAGGATGTGGGGAAAAGGGAACACTTCTACACTTTTGGTGGGAGTGTAAACTAGTACAACATCTGTGGAGAACAGTTTGGTGATTTCTAAAATATCTAAATTTTGATCTTCCATACAAACCCACAATCACACTTCTGGGAATATACCCAGAAGAACTCAAATCACTCTATAAAAAAGATACCTGCACACGCATGTTTATTGCAGCATTATTCACAGTAGTAAAAACATAGAACCAACCATGCTGCCCGTTGAAAGAGGACTGGATAAAAAATTTGGTGTATATACACAATGGAATATTACACAGTCATAAAGAAGGACAAAATTGTGAACTTCTCAGCAAGTTGGATAGACTTAGAGTCTATAATACTGGGCTATCTATCACAGAAACAAAGAACTGAGTACCACATGTTCTTACTCATAAGCGGACCTTGAGCAATTATCATAATACTATAAGAAAGGAATTGGCAGTAATAGGAAACTGCCAGGAGAGGGGAGAATATCTCATCAACAAGAGTACCTGTATAATAAACATTTGTATACCTAACCCTGAGTTGTACCCCACATCTTTAAAATTAAGAATTTAAAAGTTTAAAATATGGTATCAGATTTTAAGTCCTTATTCTATTGGCTTGGACGGTTCTGTCTTTAGAGAGTTAAGTTTAACAGTTACATGTTTGTCTCTTATGATTTAATAACAATAAAACTGATTTAATTGACTTTTAAAAGGAGGTTGGAGTAGAAGTGAGATTAATTAGAATCAAGGAGAATTTCTGTAGCAAGCTACTTTGGGAGGGCATATAGAACCTTTAGAGGGAAGCAGGAGCAAAATTGTATCTAGGAAGGTCTGGCTCTATGGGCACTGCCAAGGAGATTTTATATATATATTTGTATGTATATATTATATATATACATACAAATATATATATATTTGTAAATATATATATATATATATATATATATATATATATATATATATATATATATATATATATATTTGCCTCTTTGTAGTGTGTGGAGACCTGGCTGTAGGCAGCAAAATTGTAGATGCCAGTAGCAGTTGCATCACTCTGACTGCAGGCACCTGTCCAAGTGTCCTTATCCCCAAAGGTGACAACCTCAGACTAATTTAACAGTCACAGAATCTCATACTTGGAAAGGAGTTCTGGGTCACCTCTCACCCAGAACAGGGACTCCCTTCACAATATGTCTTACTGATTAGATCATTCAGAAAGTGATTAAAGACTTTCTGACTTATGAGCCTTTAATATACATCCAGAAAATCCATAGCATTTTTGTTAAATTTTAGCTCTTAAGCAACTTGGTTTTATTGAGCCCAAGTCTGAAACTCAGTCACTGACTCATTAAAGCTATTTCTACTGTCTAGAATTTCACACACAAAAGAACTCATTATTTTTTGCATAACAGTGTTGTTTGGATTTGAAAATTAATATCATTTTCTCCTTGTCTTTGGTCTGTATGGCTCCCACTCCTCATCCTATCCTCAAATTTGCCCCCTCCAACTCTATCTCCACCACTAACTTCTTTTCTCTTTCTCGAACTAGCTCTAGTTTGTCAAAGATACTTAAGGATTAAAATAGATAATAAATGTAAAGTCTATTACATAGGAAGCACTTGATGTTTGTTAGCTAATTTATTATTGGTACATTAATAAACACGAACATGTGGATTATTCTATAGAGTGTTGCAAGGGTTAATGAGTCTATCAACTTTTCTCTATTTCAGCCTAAGTTTTTTAAACTTTATGTGACTTCTTCACCTAGTAAGCTTAGCTGAAACTTGCAGCAAATGATACTCTTAGGACTTTTAGTGGAGAAAGCTGTTCTTCCATCTTGTTCTTCCATCTTGTGATCCTCTTGTAAGGCAGGACGACTTACCTTTTACTCTATATATTTGACCAAAGCCAGAGTGTATTATGGGAAGAGTTAAAGATTAGGTCAGAAGATGTAAGCTTAAAATCTGACATTTACCATTAAGTACTTGTATGAACCTGACCATGTCCCTTAATAACTCTTTTTATCATCAGTAAGTAGGACAAGATAATGCCACACGACCCATGGGTTGTTGTAACAATCAAACTAAATAACATTTCTTAAACAATGATGCAAACTATCAAGTATTCTTATGAGTTTTAATATTCATAGTTAAAGTTTGTTTTGAGGGTTTTATGCTTCCATTCCTTCCTATTGCAACAGCATTGAATCTCAAATGTCATTGAGTAGGATAATGTGTCATTAATGCGCTCAACTAAGTTCAGAGCACTAAACATCTTTCACTTTGGCCACCATGGTTTTGGACTTACTTTACCTATTTCTTAAGCCTATTTATTAAGTCAATGCTAAATACCTATGTCTTCTTCAGACATCTAAGTGAGAGCATTACTTCACTTGAAGAACATCAACAAATATCGAACTTTTCTCATATCTGTTAAATTAAACTTCAATGCTAAAGCATTTAAAGTGTGCTCAATTTGCTATTTCAAAATAAGTATCAACATTATTATCAATGACAATATATTTTATATAAATTTTGCATATATGAATGTGAAAATACACATATATGCATACTTAGATGTTACATTACATATTTACTCAGTAATTCAGTGGATATCTAAGTAATAGGACTCTGTCAGAAACTTGGGAGTACATCAGTGAATAAAAACAGACAATAATACTTTCTAGGAGAAAAGAGGCAATAAACAATATATCTCATAAATAGGTAAATTATAAAGCAAAGTGAGTAAGATAATTTTGTGCGATGGAAAAAATTCAACAAGATAATGAGGACCAGAAAGGATGGCAATTCTATTTATTTATTTATTTTTATTTTTGTGAGTTGGAATCTCACTCTGTTGCCCAGGCTGGAGTGCAGTGACACGCTCACGGCCACCACAGTCTCAACCTGCTGGGCTCAGGCGATCCTTCCGCTTCAGCTTTCCAAGTAGCTGGAACTATAGGCGCACACCACCACAGGGGATGGCAATTTAAAATAAGGTTGTCAGGTTAGATCTCACTGAGATGGTGATACAAAAATATAAAGATTTATAGGCGATGTGGTTATCCATTTGACCATCTGGGGAATGACCATCGCAGGAGAAACACCCAGTGAGTATAAAAACCTTAAGTTAGGTGTATGCTTGCAGTTTAACTGGATCAGAGTAAATAAAGGGAAAAATGATAGAAGATTATGTCAGGGAGGTAATGTATGGAGGAAATGGACAAGGTAGAGCCAAAGTAGGCCATCATAAAATTCAAATTCTGAATAAAACAGAACACTGTGAAGAGCTTTGAGCACAAAAGTTGCATGATCAGCCTGACTTTGATATTAACAAAATAACTTTGATTTTATTGTTAACAAATAAGGTAGAAAGAAAGACATAAATAGTAAGCTATTACAATCCAGGTGAGAGACAAGGTAATTCAGACCAGGACAGTAATAGAGATATTGAACATATTATTGATAAATTTTGAAGATACTTTCCTGATAGATTGAATATGGCATGTGATTGAAAGGACAGAGTCAAAGATACCTCACAGCTTTGAACTGCCAATTGGAAAAAGTTGAGTTGCTGTCAGTTGAAATGGGAAAGACCATCAGTAGAGTAGGCTCATTAGGAAAGGAGTTGATGCCCAGAGCTCACTGTTATACACATAAGTTTGAAATACCTATTAGACATCTAAGTGAAGATGTTGAATAGGCAGTTGAATACAAATGAGTCCAGAATTCATGAAAGAGAGAACTGATCTGAAGATAGGGACATAGATGTCATCAGCATATAGATGATATTTAAAGCAGAAAGACTTGATGAGATCACTTAGGGAGGGAATGAAGATAGAAAAGCAAAGATGAGGAAGAACTGAGCTACATAAGTATATGAAGAGGTCAGTGAGAAAAGAAAGGCTAGCCAAAGAGATTGTGAAGAAAAGGTTATTGCATAGGAAGAAAACAAGGAGGGTATGGAGTCCTGGAACCCAAGTGAAGCAAAAGTTTTGTAGATGAGGCAGTGATCATTTGTATCAAATCTGCAAGTAAGTCAGTTAAATTGAAAGTTAGATATTGACCACTGGATTTAGCAAAACAACATTATAACTAACAAAGCACTTTTTGCATGTACGTATTATCTCATTTAGTTTACAAGCTTGATGTGAGGTACTATTAACTTTTACAACTATATATTGATTTGTAAAAAGATTGCTGAACTGGTAAATTATATAACTAAGAGAGAACCCAGGTGCTCTAATTGCAAAACTCCATGTTTTTTAATACAATCCTGTTTTAAACCAGAAATGTAACTACCTTGATCTTGCAAATAGATTTCACATTCTGTTAGGAGTTTTATTTGACATATCAATTTTGCCTTGAAGATAGTTATACTTATTAGTGTTGTTTACAAACCAATAGCAACTTCTATTACCTCTTGGACAAGGAGGCTATAAATGATATATTGTTTTTTCCACAAATATTCAGACTGGTAAAAGCCAAACAACAGGTAATACAATAAAAGCAGAGAATGTGAAAATTTCTTCTTAGTTTTAACAACAATTTCATTTAGCTGCAGGCCATAGTTTGCATGATCTATTCAGGGACTGGCAAACTATGGGTCAGAGAGCCAAATCTAGTTTGCTGCTTATGAATAATTTTTAAAATAAAGTTTGTAATGGAACAAAGCTATGTTCATTCATTTACATATTGTCTTTGGCTCTTTTGTGCCACAAAGACAGAGCTGAGTAATTGCAGTAGAGACCATATGGCCACCAAAGTCTAGAATATTTACTGTCTGGCCCTCTACAAAGTGTGCTAACTCATCATATCATATGAATGAATTTCACCAAGAACATCTTATGGTCCTGGACTTCTGGCTATGTGTGTTTAACCACTTTCTGAAAATGACTTGCTTCCATGTTTTTCTTTGGATATTTAAAAGTAATTCTGCATTTATTATCTCACTTTATTCTCATTGTGTTGGTAAAATAAACTCAGTAGCTTAGCCCATTCAGGATGCTATAACAAAACACCCTAAACTGGGTAATTTGTAAGCAACAGAAATGTATTATTCAAAGTTCTGGAGACTGGGAATTCCAAGATCAAGACACCAGCAGTGATTCAGTTTAGCCAAGCATTTCCTAAAGTAGGTTTTCTTGAATACCAGTCCCATGAAGTGTTCCACCTAAAAACCAAATAAAAATAAGGTTTTTATGATTAAATAAGCTTGAAAAATATGCAGGTGTGATATCTTACTCTTTGAAAATGACAATATACAATATTACTTAAAGATTTTTGGGAAGGCCTACAGGAAAGAAAATTCTGGTATTTCAAATTTCTATGTTTTCTAAATCTAATTGATTACACAATTCCTTTATAAAACAAACGAACATTTGTACCTAACATATTTCAGAGCATTCTTTGGGAAATACTGCTGAAAATGGTTGCTTAAAGTGTCTAGACAAATCTCTGAGTGGTGTTAACTGAAATTGGCTTAGAGAATTGGTCCTCATTCAAAGGTCTTAGTTTTATAATAAATATTTTAAAGTAAAACCATTCCAAATACGACAGAATAACTACAGTTATGGCATAATGGGTCATAAAGAAGATATTGGCAGCTTGGGTCTTGATTCAGGACTTTCCCAAATCAGTCTTCAGCATTCCACCATAGAAGCATAAACAAAGTATGCCCAATTTAAAGACAGAGAAATTATTAAGACATATAAGGTACTTGGCTGATGTTACTCAGCTATTCAATAATCCAGTACCTTACACACTTTTTTTCTGTATATTTTTGCCTAACACACTGTCTCTAGGTAAGACTATAGAACATATTTAAATTTGTATTCAATCACATCTACATTTTTCTCAACAAAATAGAAAGATTATGTAGTTGAAGGTTAAAGTTAAGAACAGTATAATGTTTTTCTTGCACAATGTTATTTCTCCCCACCAATGTAAATAAGCATGGGCTTAATTGCAATTTCAGGTGGCATCTGCTTATTTCAAAGATTTTCACCTTCTGCTAATTGGAGTCATCTGTTTAGCAACTTCAATAGAAAAATGGAATTTGCACAAGAGGATTGCTCTGAGAATGGTGATGATGGTCGGTGTGAACCCTGCGTGGTAAGTCCTGCATTTACTGCTTCCAGTTTACATTCTGAACAGATCATTTTTTGTGAAGATCAAATAACCAAATAAGTAATGTATGTCTAGGGAATTATTTGTATCACAGTATAATTTATGACCTTTTTCCTCTACAAATATGAAAGTGATATAAAGTGTGCTTGAGTTGTGGGGAGAAAAGCTTTCCTCTCACTGCAGGTCTAATTACAGGGAGATTGGGATAAGTGCACACAACTCTCTCACCTTTTATGCACCGCAGAAGTCATTGCTGAGAGAAGCCTTGAACCTCAGTAGACAAGATTGATAGACTTTAGAATAGATTTCAGCCCTATCTTGCTTATTTGACTGATTACACATTCAGAACTTGTTCAAGAGCATCTTTTATCATCAGGGAGGATGTTAAGAACCAAAGACAAAGACCTTACTGACAAAACATAAATGTGTGCAGAAAAATTCCAAAGTGAACGTTTCTCTTTTAAAATCAATTGTTGTAAAGTGAAACAATCAATTAAGGTGTCTCATTTATAGAATGTGAAGTCACTCATTTCACAGGCAATATTAATTGGTTATTTTAGTTTTATTCCACCTGTCCTTAAGAACATGAATGTAAGCTAAAGAAAACCTCAGTGTCATAATCATTTGCATAGTAACACTTTCCTTTAAAGCCTTAAATGATTCTTTCCTTATCATCTTTTTTTTTTGAAATTAGGAATATTGTATTATGTTGCATAATTAATCCTAGGGCAGAGCTGCATCTGTGTTTCTCATTTATGGTGCAAATTTATGATACAATAAATAAATCAATGACTCTGATGAGACAAATTAAAGAGAAATTTACTTAAAAATTTAAAACATATGTGTATTTAAGACATTTCAGTCTTAAAATGAAATGGGGACCCATGCTTCTTTGGGTGCTATAGAAATATATCTCTTTCCCTTGACCATCTGCTCACCAACTCCAGGGCATGAGGTAATGCACTGCACAATGGGGTGAGTTCTGCCCTTATACAACTAAGTGGCTTTTCAATTTAAGGCATTTTATCATCCAGAAGCTTTATCTGATCCCAACCTTTTTATAGGAAAAGTTCAAGTTTTCTCAATGCCTTAAGTTAAAAGTGTGCCTAGTTTTCTTTTTATTAAGAATCATTTCTTGTTTAAGCAGGTTTCTAAAACATTTTTTGTTTTACATATTGGAAATATTCAACTTATCTAAGTTTGAAACTTATAATGTGGAATTGTTCTTGTAGAGCTGTTTCCAAAGGGTGTCATAGAATTTGATAAATGGCTCTAAATGGAAAGATGGGCTTCTGAATGATTTTCTAGGGCCTCCTACTCAAAAGACATCATGCTTCCCCTCCTCCCCCAAAGTGTGATTTTGAAAAGTTTATAGACACGGTTTAAAATCCTGTAGTCTTAGGCATGTTATTTTTAAGGGAAAGGAACTACGCTATTTATAAAAGAGCCAATGTAATATATCCAATTCTTGACAACAGGAAGAGATGTCAGATTCAGGAGAGCATAAATAATGGAATATACAGAAAATTCCAAAGCCTCCTTTTAGCTATTTTCTCCACCCACCACATATTGAACCAGAATAGTGAACAAGTAAAAAGAGGCTTTATAAATATTAATCTCTCTCCTTGTCCTTGTACCTCCTTGACACACATTTGAACAGATATAATGACTAAAAGATGAAAGAAAAAAATAAGGACCCTAAATTCAAAAGTTGATTGCATTTCATCTTACTAGCATTTGAAGGTAAGTGGTCACCTGCAAAGAATATTCAAATGTTGGTGTAATATTACAAGATGTTATGCTGTATAACAACTTGCAGAATGGTTGTAAGCATAATCATTTCTCTGCTTTTGAAGAGAGGATTTTTATAGTTCCCTGGGAGACAAATCTATTAGGAACTCCCACTTTTACATGTGTCACTTTGATTTCTTTCTGGCCATAACTGCACACAAAGTTCATCATCTGGGTAGAACCTTAACCTTCTATACTTTGAAAAACATAAATGCCCAGCTGAAAACAACATCTTCTACAGTTAAATTATACAGAGCTCCAGCTCCAACCTAATAAGGAGGAGAGGGGAGGGGAGCTAGGGTTCAGAAACTACCTATGGGGCACAGTGTTCAGTATCTGGGGAATGGATCACCTGAGACCCAATCCCCACCATGCACAACATATCCATGTAACAAATACACATATGTAACTCTTAAGCTGAAATTAAAAAAAAAATTAAACCAAGTAAATGAACAAGAGAGTCAGATAATGTAAAAAATACTTTAAAAAAACAAAAACAAAAACTATATAGAGCTATTTAAGCCAGAGAGCACCACTCCACAGCAAGGGCTCTCTTGTTTCAGGCTGACTTTGGGGTTCATGAGCAGTACTGCCTTCTTATCCATGTGGCTCAGCAATACTTCAACTACGGCCATGGTGATGCCCATCGCAGAGGCTGTGGCACAGCAGATCATCAGCGCAGAAGCAGAGATCGAAGCCACTCAAATGACTTACTTCAATGGAGCTACCAACCATGGACTAGAAATTGATGGTATTGCATGCTAATATATACAGAGTGGGAGCTAGTCCTTTGGGCAATAGACATAAACTCAAGAATTCTGGGTTATATTTTAAATTAACTGTCCATACATGCATGATGTGCATTTAACTGTCCTCTGTCTATAGTTCCCAAAATTTGTACAAAATAGTTATATTATACAGATATTTTACCTTAAATTTATTGTTGGATTCATATTTTCTGGCAAAAAAAGAAGAATGTCTTCTCTATCCTACAGCAAGACTGATGGAACTTCTCTCATGTCTTTATATCAGACTTCCAGTTTACTCTTTTTTCTGCTGAAATGACTTTTCTGCATGATACTGGGAATCTTTAATACCTACATTCTATTTGAATACAACATCAAATGCCATTGTGGTTATTTCTTGCTCTGTTGAACTATTCTGATGCAATAAAAAAAATTTGGGGAATATTTGTGTTTATAAAATACTTTGTTAAGATGAATATTATGTTAGTATAAGGTGAATTTTTCATTTTCAATTTCTAATAATGCTTCCATCTTATACACATACAAACCCAGTGATAACCCCTTATTTAAATTATTGTCTTTTATTTATTTTTTGCAGAATGTGTTAGTGGACATGAAACAAATGAGAGGAAAGAGAAAATAAATCCAGTTCCACGGTAAAGAATATTGACATTTTGATTAGGAATTTTCCTAATTACATTTTAATAAAACTATAAACTGGACCAATTTATTTTTCAGATACAGTAATGGTACAGGGAAGATTTCAAGCAAGATGGAGGTGGAAAAGGTACATCATGTCTGATTCTTTCTAAGTAATTTTACATGAAAGTATATTATAGCTGTAGTTAGATACACATGCATTTTAAAACCTGTCACTAGCTTCTTTCTTTATAAATCATTTTGCTTGTATAAGTCAAAGCATGTTGTAATGGTTTGATAAGCCTTTATAAATAAACTGAAGTCAACATCATATGGAAACCATTTTAGGCTCTGAAAACTAGCATCATTATTTTCTTCTTTTACCAGAATCAGGATGATGGTAGTTAGCCAATGTAGTTTAAATATAATTCTAGTCTCAGAATATTATTTCATTCTTATTAAAATCTTGCTGACCTGATTTTTGTTAGAAGTATCATCACCTCTTCCAGATTATGAACTTAGAGCAACTTCTATTCATGTAATTACAAGCCCAGTTATCTTCAGTGCTTTCATTGCCACTAAATATATATATAAATAATATATTTGTATTTATATTATACATATACAACAAATTTAGTCACTAATAAAAATAAATAAATAAATAAAAATTCAATGTGGTATTTATGAGTTGCTTATGTCAAATACAGATCGAGGAGTTGTAGCCATTCTGGATATGAAAGGAAGGAAGGTGACCTTTGTAAACTATCCCATAGAATTCATTTCTTCGGAATAAGTCAATTTGAAAGTACTATACTAGGTTACACTAGGAGCAATATATCTCAAGACCTAAAATATAATCCTACATAGAAGTAGTCCTCCAGTAAACTAAGGCATTCAGAATAGAGAGTGAGGCATATGTTTCTTTGGCTATAATGCACTTACATGTAGCTCAAGAGGAAAGAGAAAACCCTTGTGTTAATTAAAGAAATCTTCTAGGAAAGAGAAATTTCTATATAAAGAAAAAATGAATACAAAAGTAAGTTTTAAGCCATTAGCTACAGTATACATTAATGGTTTGTAAAGAGGGGAATTGCATGTATATTTAGATGAAAAATTATCTTTAGAGATAGAAGTAATTTTTTTTTTTTTTTGGAGTTGGAGTCTCACTCTGTCGCCCAGACTGGAATGCAGTGGCCACTCCCGGCCACCGCAGCCTCGACCTGCTGGGCTCAGGCGATCCTTCTGCCTCAGCCTTCCGAGTAGCCGGAATTACAGGCGCGCACTACCACCCCGGCTGATTTTTTGAATTATTGTAGAGATGAGGTCTTGCTGCCCAGGTGGGTCTCGAACCCGCGGGCTCAGGCAATCCACTGACCTCAGCCTCCCAAAGGCGCGGGATTAAGGCTGAGCCACCGAGCCCGGCTAGAAGTAATTTTTTTTTTTTTTTTTTTTTGAGTTGGAGTCTCACTCTGTCGCTCAGACTGGAGTGCAGTGGCCGCTCCCGGCCACCGCAGCCTCGACCTGCTGGGCTCCGGCGATCCTTCCACCTCAGCCTTCCGAGTAGCCGGAATTACAGGCATGCGCTACCACACCTGGCTGATTTTTTGATTTACTGTAGAGATGAGGTCTCGCTGCCCAGGCGGGTCTCGAACCCACGGGCTCAGGCAATCCAAGACCTCAGCCTCCCAAAGGCGCGGGATTACAGGCTGAGCCACCGAGCCCGGCTAGAAGTAATTTTTTTAAACATAGAAAATAAATAGTATGCCAGGTATGTTGTAGAATAATACATTGGAAGTGGGCTCTAAAAACTGTTGGGAAAATTGGCATACCTAAATAGAAAGAATACACATGCATTCAGTTGCTTTCTTATGGTCATCTTTACAAATCTAGTTTTCTGGCATAACATCTGAAGTTTGAGTCAAGTCCCTTCAAACTGATTTTATGTCCAATAATAGGCAAGTCTATTGATGAAAATACTTATCCCTTAATGTAAGCAGCTGAGTCTAGTAGAGAAGATGGACTTAGAATATAAATGTGACATAAATATCACAACAAAAGCATGCACAGAGGCCAAGCCTTCCAGAAGCAGGAATGATTCGTTCAATCTGGATAGACTGTGGAGAAGAAGAATGACGTAAAGGGAGGAATAACCTTCTAATTAAGAAAATGAGATAACTTAAGTGTAGTTTAGGTAATAAAGATTAATATCTGCATTTAGGAGAGGAGAATTTGTCCTTTGAATGCTGAGTCTGTTGTCTTTCTAAGAGCCAATGAGTACAAATTTTGGTTTGGGGAATTTTCTGTTTTTTAGAGACAGGGTCTCATTGTGTCCCCCAGGTTGAAGTGCAGTAGCAAGAGCATAGCTCACTGCAGTCTCAAATTCCTGAGCTCAAGCAATCCTCCTGACTGAGCCTTTCAAGCAGTTGGGACTACAGGCCTATGCCACCACACCCGGCTAATATTTCATTTCATTTCATTATTTCATTTTAATTTAATTTTATTTTATAGAAACAGGATCTCACTGTGCTGCCTAGACTAGTCTTTAACTCCTGGCCTCAAGTGATACTCCTGTCTTGGCTTCCCAAAGTGTTGGAATTACAGGTGTGAGCCCTGCACACAACTAAATTCAGTTTCATATTTTTTTTAAAGGGACAACTTTTTGCTGCACAAAAGTGTTCTTTATAAGAGAGTGCATGAAAGCATTTTTATATATTGTAATTTAAGGTATATAAATTTTTGACAATTATAGATATCTTTTTTAGAAATAAATGTATATATAGTTTGTGTTGTAATTATAATAAACTGCACCAGTTCTTTGCTAGGTTTACCCTAGATAATTTAACACTAACTGATTATATAAGAGAATCTTACCTACTTCATTTAGCTATAAAATGGAAGAAATATTTATATTCACAATCTTTTGGTCTTCTGCTTTCTTCTTGATGTGGGTCGGGATAGCCTATTGAATTAAAATAAATCCTGTGGGGTTTGACCTTGAATTTGACCTAAAAGTCAAAAAAGATGCAAATGTGATTCCCTTTTGGGAGAGAGTGGTTTAAAATAAATTTCAAAGAAGAGAAAGAAAATGAAAGGGTTAGGTTGGTTTTTTTTGTTTTGGTTTTGGTTTTTTTTGGTAATCTGAATCATTTTGCCATGTTCCTGCAAAACAAATAGATAAATAAATAAATTTGATTTCTAGTGAAATTACTACAAATGTCATTCGAGTCACCATTTATTTAGTACAAAATTTAAAATATTTTTCTCAATTTAATTAAAATCCATTTATATGTCTAACGCTGCAGTTTGCAATTCTATTCACCTTATATGTGTAGAAAAAAAAAGGTTATAAGTGAAAATCCAAGTGAAGTAGCTATAATGGCGATTACTTATTGATTAATTTTTTAAAGGAATAATGTGAAGCTATACCGCTATAGTGAAACTTCAAGCTTGTTTTCAATGTTGTATAACAGCTAATTATAGTTTCTACTGTATATATGTACTTGACTTTAAACTATACAATAAAATATTTGTCAACTGCTATCTAATAAAACTCATCTAATAATTAAAAATAAAATAAAATAAAATCCATTTATAAATGTAATTAAGTAATTCTAAGATGATCGGTAAACTTAATTTTTTAGAATTATAATATTTATTTTCAAAAGCAATAACATACACACTGATCCATACAAAGTTTGGTATGTAGTAAGCAGAAAGTTCTCAAAAATAGAAAAAAAATAGAAAAAATAAGCATTACTCCAAATTATAAATTTAGCGATGATAGTAATATTAGTTAAGAAACATACATTTATCATTTGTTCAAATGTTACCTTCTCCATGAAACCTACCAAGACCCCCCTGTTTTATTGCAGCCACCATTCCCCATACCCCTCCTCCCAACCCTCTGACCTTACCCTACTTTTCCAAGGCATGTGTCACCCTACTACAAACCATAACATTTGCTTAATATTTGTATTGCCTTTTTCCTCCACTAAAATGTAAGATTCACAGACAGAGATCTTTGTTCATTTAATATGTACGTCAAATAAATAGAATAGTGATTGCCATAGAGTTAGTATTTAGTAAATATTTGCTGAATGAACAAAGTCAGCAATATTTTCACAACTAATTACAATTAGATTAAAATAACTCACTCTGCATATAAACTGTACAAAAAGAAGAAAACTGATGAAGCTTTAAATATAATGTTATGGATCAGATTAGTTTCATTTTTGGGTAGAAAGATAAAAAATGGTTGGAAACTAAAATGATCAGCTCTAAAATTCTTGTTAATAGAACTGCAAAGTTCTCAAACACATAATAGTGATCATAATTTTGCTGCTGCTTCTGTTGCTACTGGTGATGGTGATGGTGATAATGATTTTATGTTGGTGTTGAAGATGATGGCTATTTAGCAGTACTTCAGAGTCCAGGATCTGATTTAGGAGTATTCATATCTAAGAGTTACATTTCTATGCTGCACACCTAAAAAAGAGCTGTGTTCTATGACTTCACTTCCGTAAGATTCTCTTCTCACTACCTGCCGTGGTCCAAACATTAACTAGGAGTCCCTATTTGCCCAGAATAGAAGTGGCAGGTAAGTACTTAACCAATAAATCTAACATTACCTCCTAAAAGTAGCTAAACTATTTTTAGAGAAGAAAATAAACTTGGGGAAAAAAGTAATACCCCAAGAACACACTGACAGTGTATTAAGTAATATACTTATCAGGTTCCACTTAGGCAACTTGGAGACCAAACATCACTCTGTGTCCTAAGAAATGAACTGTGAGTATCCAAAAATTCATTTGTAGATACCAAAGGTTGCTATTTTTTCCCTCCCCTACAAGCATTAGTGTCATTCAGATAGATAGACCAAAGTTTTATACAAGTTCAAGTTTTAAATCTCCAGACATCTTCAAGTTAAAAGAATTGGAAAAACAGAATGCTATCAATGAAAAATCTGAGATAATTGTTTTTCATTAATTTAATATAATGTATAGTTCCTCAAAGAGAAAAGTTCAAAGAAAAAATATCTCTGAACAAATTGCATCTTGCTTTTAATTAGCGTTGTTTAGTTTGGGGGCTGAAGTCCTCATTGTTGCCCGTCAAATTGTATAAGACAACACTTTTTGATGTTTCCCAAGAATTCAAAGGAGCTTTGGAAATACAGTAATGAACATGGTTTATAATGTTAGGAACTAGCGGCACTAGCCCTGCCAAACAAGAAGACATGAATTCTAGAATATCTGGCCCCGAGATCAAATATTAAAAAGGCACCTTAGCTTAAATCACACAACAAACAAAAGTTGGTCCTCCTTGATCAATCTTTTTCCTAAACTGAGTAAAATAGGGTGGTGAAGACAATTATTAGTGCTGCGCAGTCTTCACCTGACACATCCTAGTTGTCTCCTTTTACTCATCTGTGGGTTATAGAGAATGTTCATAGAAGAGGGAAGCAGCAAACGAGAGGAAGACTACCACACACGCTTTTGGAATCATAGCCACAGCCTGGGAACATGACCTCGCTTCAGGTTTTCTTCTGTATTGTCATAGCTCCACTGGTGGTCATTCTTAATTGTGTTCCTACGAAACATTTTTTCATGAAAGAAATTACGGACTGTTGACATGTTTTCCGTATATCTTTATTTTGTGAATCACAAAAGTGTAGCTTTTCGTATTTTATGTTATTGAAATGTTATCTAGCAAATGGCATAAGCTCAGCCATGTTGGAGGCATCTGTACTTTAACAATACAATAAATCTTCCACACTACATGGCTTATTTAAATATTGTACGTTGTTTTTTAAATTCTCAACAGTGTTTCTTTATGCATCTTCTAGAGGTATTTTCTTAAAAAGATATATGTTTATTTTGTCCTCAAACTGCTTTTTAAAATATATTTTGATTGTGGAATATTTCACACATATACATCTTTATAAAACATAACCAAACATTTTAAAGAGTCATTACCTGAATAAAATAATGTATACCATATCCCAGCTTAAGAAACGGAACATAGTGATTTCTAGAAATCTCCATGAGCCCTTCTCTGATGATGTAATTTTCCTTGCACAATTACCCCATTCCTTTGCCAAGGTAGCCATAGTCCAAAATTTTTTCATTCTCTTGTATTCTTTTTAGTTTTACCACCTGTACTAGTTAAGGTATGGTTCAGCACCACAACAAAGACCCCAAAGAGAAAAAGATAGAAATAGGCTGGTATGGTGGCTCCTATATTGTGATGCCCTCGAATAGTCCTGTCTTTACTCGGCCACCTTCAGCACTTCAACCTTGTGATTCAAGATGGCTGCCCCATCTCCCTCCATCCATTCTGTGTTCCAGCCAGCCGGTCAAGAAAAGGAGACAACAGAAAGCATATGTATTCATAAATTATTCTATTACTTTCCTGGCTTTAGGATTATTCAGATTACATATTTCTCCTCGAATTAATTATATTTTTCTATGAATTTATGCATTCCATCTCAAATTTAGTAGTGTGGGATTGTTTATAATATCCTCATATATATATATTTAAAGTATACAGTATTGTTAGTTGTATTTTTTTACTTCTAATATTTTTACTTGTGCTTTTGAACATTTTTTCAAATAATCTTTCCAAAAATATGTCAATTGTATTAGTCTTACAAGTCAAAGCACCAATTTCTGACTCTCCATCTTCTCTATATCATATATATTCAAATTCATTAGTTTCCTTTCTTTATTATTTTGTTTTGCCCACTTTGTTTTTGCATTTATTCTGCTGTTCTCTTGTTAACTTTTAAAATTAGGCATTTATCTTATTAATTTTTAACTTTTCCTCTCTTCTAAAGTAAGAACTTAAGGATGTAAATTTTTTCTCTCTTACTTTAGCTATATCCCATTTTAAAAAGTTTTTTGATTCCATTATATTAGATTCTTTGACCCATGAGCTGCTTAGAAATGTGTTTTAAAATTTTAAATAAATAGGTCATTTCTTTACTAAACTCTGGTGTGGCCATGTGCTCTTTGAACCATGGCCGTCACCAGGTTTCCTAGCTTTGGCCCCCTTCCCTTCCTTGGGGAGGTGAATCTCTTTTTTCTCTCTCTCTTTCTAATTTACTTTTTAAACAAACTATATTTCCTAATCTAATCTAAAATAAAATAAAATATTAAATAAATAAAATGTTTGAGACTATTTTAAAATTAATTTTTCTGTGGTCAGAAACTGTGTATATCAGTTCTTCAAAACTTGTTGAGGAAGCTTTATGGACCAGCACATGGTCAACTGTGACAAATATTTTTCACTATGCCTAAAACAAATTGTATATCTTCAATTAATTGGGTGCAATGTTTTTTAAAACTCCTTCTAGAACAAGTTGATAGTTGTGCTTTTCAAATCTCTATGACCTAATCATATTTTTGTCTGCTTAATTCAGCAATTGATGAGACTGTTAAAACATCTCCCTCTAATATGTGTATATGCCTATTTCTTCTGATAGTTCTGTCAATTTCAGTTTATATATATATTTAGATTATGTTATTTTGAATCTGTTGAGTGTTTACATCTCTGGTTAGTTAACCTTTTATCATTTTACAGAGCATCTCTTCATCTATGGTAATTTTTTTGTTTTGGTGTTAGACCTTATTTGTCTGATAATAATATAGTAACATGAGCTTTCTTTAGACTAGTATTTACCTGATATTTCTTCTATTTTTTTACTTTTAATATTTCTGTGTCGGCTGGGCTTGGTAGCTCAGTCTGTAATCCTAGCAGCGTTTTGGGAGGCCGAGGTGAGCAGATTGCCTGAGCCCGCGGGTCCAAGACCCGCCTGGGCAAGTTGGCAAGACCTCATCTCTACAATAAATCAAAAATTAGCTGGGCGTGGTAGCACGTGCCTGTAATTCCAGCTACTTGGAAGGCTGAGGCGGAAGGATCGCCGGAGCCCAGCAGGTCGAGGCTGCGGTGGCTGGGAGTGGCCACTGCACTCCAGTCTGGGTGACAGAGTGAGACTCCAACTCAAAAAAAAAAAAAAAATTCTGTCATTATATTTTAATAATTTTCTTATTAAAAAACATATTGCCAGCTTTTGCACTTCCATTAAGTTTAAAAATTTTTGCTTCTACTTGTCAGATTTTATCTATTTAAATGTATTGTAATGCTATATATAGAGAGAATAATTTTTACTATTAACTTTCTATTTTTTCCATATATTCTTTCTATCACTCTTGAATTATTTTGCAGTTATTTTATTTTTTATTTCGTCACACACCACACACACACACACAGATGTTCCATTCTATACTTTGTATCTATTGTTTTAGTGGTCTTGATTATTTTACCAAATAATTTGGTAACAAGTGTGATTATAACCAAATACCACAGGTGGGTGGCTTAAACAATAGAAATTTATTTTCTCCCAGTCCTGGAGGCTAGAAATACAAGATGGAGGTGTTGTCAGGGCTGGTTTCTGGTGAGACCTCTCTTCCTGGTTTGCCCATAGCTGCTTTCTCATTGTGATCTCATATAGCTTTTTGTCAGTTCACATGCAGTAGAGAGCGTATATATCTTTGGTCTCTTTTCCTCTTTCTATGAGGACACCAGTCCTATCAGCTTAGTTCTCTACCATCATTTAACCTTAATTATTTTCATAAATGCCCTATCTCTAAACATAGCCACATTGAGGGTTAGGGCTTCAACATATGACTATCAAGAAACTTAATTCAGTGCATAATATCATGTGTATTTCATATATAAAAGTATGAAAAAAATTTATTTTCTTCCCCCTAAACAGCGCAAAGGCTTTAGTGCATTTTAATCCAGACTCTCCCCTTTTACTTACATACTAGTGTTTTCGTTTTTTAGTTCTAGTCATTAGATTGCAAAATAATAAATCATTACATAATTTTATTATTTTTTAAATCAAAATTTTGTAGAATTTATTAATATATTTTCTCACCATTGTTTATTGCTTCTTAAAGCCCCTTCTGGCGCCATACTCCTTCTTCCTGAGTAAATCTTTTTTTTTTAGTTGGAGTCTCTCTCTGTCTCCCTAACTGGAGTGCAGTGGCCACTCCCGGCCACCACAGCCTCGACCTGCTGGGCTCCGGCGATCCTTCCGCCTCAACCTTCCAAGTAGCTGGAATTACAGGTGCACGCCACCATGCCCAGCTAATTTTTGATTTACTGTAGAGATGAGGTCTTGCTAAGTTGCCCAGGTGGGTCTCAAACCCACAGACTCAGGCAATCCACTCACCTCAGCCTCCCAAAGCACGGGATTATAGGCTGAGCCACTGAGCCCGGCTTGTAAATCTTTTGAATATACGTCTTAGAGTTTGTGTGTGTGTGTGTGTAAAATAAATTTTTGTTTGAAAGAGGGTTTTTTATATTTTTTAAAAATTTGTTTAACAAATAACTTCTTTATTAATACAAATACACACATTATAAATCACTAAGAAATATAAATATCTGACTGGGAGATCCAAGGTGGTCACTGTAAAGCAATAGACTGGCACCTCTCTCAATATACAAGGTGGAGAGTAGGGATTCAGTTTCCAATAGATGGAAACACCTTAAATGTTTTTTGGATGGGTGAAATACCCTGCACCCAGTAAAGATCTCTTTGAATACATAGAGACCAGAAAGCAACAGCAGACATGGAAATCCAGGTGTCCCATCTCCTGCCATGTGCCAGGTTCACACAAGAGCTGAAGTCCTACCTGGTGAATGAAAGTGAGTGAGTGAGCCAAAGATGCTTTGGGATGGTTCACCCCCTTCCAGCCATGTGTGGATCATTGGTCCCATGCTGGAGGAGTCCCAGGCAGGGCACAGCTTGGGCAACTACAGCCCAAGTGGAAGAGGGAGAAAAGCTCATACTAAGTCAACCACCATGGCCATGGCTTCCATAGGGCTGGCAACTCACAAACTAGGAAACCTTGTTTGCTTAACCAGGATGATATCTGCCACCAATGGCTAGTGGCCACCTTCCCAACTAGATCAGGAATAATCACCTCCAATTCCTGTATGCCTGCTGGGCAGAACTAGTCACCTCCTCTAGGAAACTTACTCTAATTAAAGAATATGGACCTGAACAAGGAGGGAACGATACAGAAGAAAACTGAAGGCTTTCTCAGTGGGAAGGCTCCTGGGCCATAAACTACAAGCAACAAATGGAAGACCCATCCCTCCAACCACTCTCAGCAGAGGGCTAGCAGCAGAGGCTTAAAACTAATCCAACTAGATTAACAGCAGGAGAGAATATTCTACAATAAAGAAATCTGCCTGCTACAAGGTGGAGCAAGGCGCCAAAGGGAGTGTCCCTTCCTTCCTCTCTCACTGAAGAGGTCCTAGAGCAGAGGATAATTTAATTGCTTCAGAGCAACAAATAAAAAGTGGAATTGAGAGAAGGAAGAGAGGTCTCTTACAAATGAGGAAAAAAAAAATGAAAAAATACAACCCTCAATCTGAAGAGACAGAACCCAAAAAAGAAGTTTTCAGAGCACAAACAATGGAAACCCCTCAGAATGTTCTGCTCCATGTTATGGACACAGAAATCAGAGACTGGATGGCAAAAAGGAAGAGGAACCAAGAGAAACTAGAAGCAAAACTCACTGAAGTCATCTAAAAAGTAAAAGAGAAGTTGGTCAATTAAAAAAAAATCCATTCTGAAATGATGGAAATAAAAAATTTCATCCTAGAAATTAAGAACACAAGAACAAGCGTAGGGAGCAGTTCAGCCAGACAGAGGAAAGAATCTCAGAGTGTGAAGACCAAAATATAAAATTAACACCACTATCAAAAGCATAGAAAAAAGGCTCAAAAAGAAGGAGCAAAGCTCCCAAGAGATGTGGGACTGTGTCAAAAAGCCAAATTTATTCCTGATTGGTATCTCTGAAGCAGAAAGGGAAACAGAACACCATGTAACAAGCATTCTATGAGGTCAACTAAGAAAGCTTCCTATATGTTGCTAGAGAGGTTACCATTCAAGCACAGGAGATTCTGAGAACCCCCACAAGGTATCATATGAGAAGACCATCCCCAAGATGCACAGTAATTCACCTTGACAAAATAAGCATGAAAGAAAAATCCTAAAGGCAGTGAGAGAGAAAGGTCAAGCAGGGAACATACCAGGGAAGGTCCATCAGAATCACTCCACACTTATCTGAAGAAACACTACAAGCCAGAAGGGACTAGAGTCCAAGTTTGAACATTCTTAAAGTTAAGTAATTCCAGTCAAGAATTTCCTACTCCACCAAGCTAAGCTTTATTGGTCATAGAGAACTAAAATCCTTCCCAGACATCCAATCCTTAAGAGAATATGCTGCTTCCAGACTAGCCCTTCAGGAGATGTGCTAGAAGGTGCTGATATCAATATTATTGAATATATTCCAGGCAATTGAGAACAATGGAATTCACACCAAGTCATTTAATGAAGCTGACATCATACTGATACCCAAGCCTGTCAAAGACCAAACAAGGAGTTACAAGCTAATCTTGATTTGCAGAGATACAAACATTTTCAATAAGATTCTGGCAAATGAGATCTAAACACATCTCAAGGATCATCCACTATAACCAGGTGGTCTTAATTCATGAAATGCAGGACTAGTTCAACATTCCAAAGACCATAAACATAATTCAGCACATTAATAGATGTATAATCAAGAATCACATAATTATATCATTAGATGCAGTAAAAAAGCATTCAACAAAATCCAGCATCCCTTCTTGATGAAAACCTTTGAGCATCTAGGCATAGAAGAAACATTCCTCAAAATACTAAGAGCCATCTGTGATAAATCCACAGCCAACATTTTCCTCAAAAGACAGAAGCTGGAAGCATTCCCCTTAAGAATGGGAATAAGACAAGGATACCCACTCATGTTAGATTGTGCTGGAAGTCCTATCCAGAGCAATCAGGCAAGGGAAGGAAATCAGGGGTATTCAAATAAGAAAAGAGGAAGTTAAGCAATCCTTCTTGTGAACAATATAATTCTGTACCTTGAAAAGCCTAGAGAGTCTGTCAAAGTTCTCCTCACACCAATAAATGACTTTGGTAAAGTCTTGGGGGTACAAAATCAATGTGCAAAAGACAGTTTGCAATTCTGTACACCAGCAACGATCAGGCAGAGAACCAAATAAAAAGTACAATCCCATTCACAATAGCCACACACACAAAAAAAAGGAAAGAAAAGAAATACTTTGGTATCCACCTACCCAGAGAAGTGAAAGATATTTACAATGAGAACTACAAAACACTGCACAAAGAAATAAAGAATGACATAAACAGAAAAAGATTCCATGCTTATAGATTGGAAGAATCAATATTGTCAAGATGTCCATTCTACCCAAGGCAATCTACCAATATTATTTTTCACAGACCTAGAAATAACAATACAGAAATTCACATGGAAACAAAAAAGGGCATGAATAGCCAATACAATCCCCAGCAAAAGGAATAAAGCAGGAGGTATTACACTTCCAGACTTTAAACCTTATTACAAGGCTACAGTATACAAAACAATCTGGTATTGGTACAAAAATGGCCACATAGACCAATGGAAAGGATGGAGATTCTGGAAGCTAAAAACTCAGTCTCTCAACCAACTCATCTTGACAAAGTCACCAATAACTATCATTGGGGAAAGGAAACCATATTTAGTAAATGATGCTGGGCAAACTAACTGACCACGTGTAGGAGAATGAAACTACTCCCCTACTACTCACCATCTACAGAATTCAAGTCAAAATGGATTAAAGCCCTAAACATAAAACTTCAAACTATAAGAACCCTAGACGAAAAACATGGGAAATACCCTTATGCACTTTGGAGTAGGCAACGAATTCTTGACTAATCTCCCAAAAGCAAATGCCATAAAAGCTAGGATAGATAAGTGGGACCTCATCAAACTGAATAGCTTTTGCCCAGGAAAAAAAAAAGTCAAGAGAGTAAAGAGATAACCCGCAGAACTGGAAAAAGTATTTGTAAATTATATAGCCCATAAAGGTCAAAATCCAGGATCTACAAGAAACTTGAACAAAATAAAAGGAAAAAACAACCCCACTAAAAAATGTGCAAAGGACATGAATAAACACTTTTCAAATGATGACATGCAAGCATACAACAGGCACATGAAAAAAATACTCAGCCTTACTAATTATCAGAGAAATGTAAATCAAAACTACACTGAGATACCACCTAAATTTGGTAACAATGGCTAGCGTTAAAAAACATGGATGGCTATCATTAATAAGTCAAAATCAACAGGTGTCAGCATGGTACAAAGAAAAGGGAAAGGTTCTACACTGTTGGTGAGAGGGCAAGCTAGTTCAATCTCTATGGAAAGCAATGTGGCAATTGCTAAGAGAACAAAAAACTGACTTTCCTTATGATCCAGCAACTGTTCTCCTAGGAATATACCCAGAGAAACAAATCATTCTACCAAAAAGATACCTGCATACACATGTTTACAGCTGCACTATGCACAGTAGAAAAAACATGGACCTAACCCCACTGCCCATTGATAGTGGACTGGATAAAGTAAAGGTGGTACATGTACACGATGGAGTTTTACACAGCCACAATCAAAGAAGAACAACATTATGGACTTTGTAGCAAATTGAATGGAGTTGGAGACCATCACACCAAGTGATCTATCAGAGAAACAAAGATCTGAATATCATTTATTTTCCTACATAAGTGGGCCCTGAACATAAGTCATATTAGTGCAAGGGTGAGATATGCAGTTGCTGGGCATTGCTAGGAAAGGGAGGGAGAAAGGAGGGTTGGGGGGGATGTGACCACACAAAGGATACCTGGTCTGCTACTAGGGGATGTGAGGGCCAGTTAGAAGCCCAAACTTTACCTGCATGTAACCTACTTATGTAATTAATTCTCACTCATATCCCACATCTCTATAATATAATAACATTTAATTTAAAAGAAATTTAAATCTCCACATCATAGCACCAGATGACAATTTGACATTCAGGGTCGACAGAATGCTTAAAGGATTCTGCAACAGACTGGACTCCCATGGTGAAAAGGGCATCTTCACAAAGGGGGGCCCAGCTGAAATAGCTTTTCAAGGTCTCTCTCGTCATCAAAGACCGTGAGGGACACTCTACTCAAAGGGCGGTGTGCAATCTGGTGCTCTTCTGGCAGGTCAAAACTCTCAAATTGTAGGGAAATAATTTTCCTATTTTCAACTAGTTGTCATTCATGGTAGGAAAGAACATTTTGCTTTAACAGTCTTCTTGGTCATCTTTTTGGCAGAGAAAGTTGGTTGTTTTTGTTTGAGGGGTCTGTTAGCATTCATGGCCTTTTCTGTAGCTCTGTTGACAGTTCCCAAAGCCTTTCTGGAAATTTCAGGTAAGGTTGTTGGAACATCTAACATTTTGCCAACACATGGTGTTGAAACCTGAGCTCTTCCATCTAAGGCTTTGACTAAAGGCCCAGCTTTAGCCCGTCCTTGAGGGCCACCCAAGAATCTGGTTCTGCATTTTCTTATCAACAGAGATTAGAGTAACCATTCTAGAGTATTGTTATTCTAGGCAGCCAAACTCTGTAGTCTAATTCTTGAAATATACTTTTGTGGCTATAGAGTGCTAGATTGACCATTATCTTTTCTTTGCACATTGAGATATATTTCTACTCTCTTTTGTCTTTCTTCTTTCCTGTTGAAAAGTTAGCTTGCTATCAGTCAGATTATCATTGCTCCATAGACAATCTTTTCTCCTTGAATTTGAAGGGGTGTGTGTGTGTGTGTGTGTGTGTGTGTGTGTGTTGTAGAGTTTTACTTTAATTTACCTAAGTGTGTATCTCCTGAATCACTGGGTTGGTCTTTTCCAACAATTCTTGAGAATTCTCATGTCATTTCTCAATATTCAATGACTTCATTCTAGTTCTCTTTATTTTCTCCTTCTGAGTCTCCAATTAAACACATACCACATTTTCTTTAAAAATGTAAGAATATCTCTTTTTTGGTGTGTTTTGCTGAACTACATTATGAATAGTTATTTCTGGTTTATCTTTCAGTTCATTAATTCTCTCTTCAGTTATGTCGATTTTGACCCATCTATTAAGCTTTTTAAGTTCAATTATTTAAATTTTAATTTTTATAAATTTTATTTGTTTCTTTTTAAGATTTTCTTGCAAATTTTTATCATCTATTTCTCTGTACTCATATTTTCCAGTCTCTTCACTAATTTCACTAATCATAAATAAACTTACTTATATTCTATGTTTGTGTCTAATAGTTTTAGTGTCTGGAGTTCTTGCAGATCTCTCTTTGGCTTAGTTTTATTTTCTGCTATCCTTATTTTTTTTTTTTGTATGCTTTTTACTTTTAAACACTGAAATGCTAATTTTGGGGGAATTTATATGGGAATTCTTTAAGTCCTGGCTTGCAACTGCCTATAACAATTTTCAATTATAACACTATTTCTCTTTTAACACACAAGTAACAAACACTTATGTTTTAAGAAAAATTATCATGATTACGCTTTTTCAGGGGCATTATTTTCCCTTAAGCCAGTATGACAGTTTCTTGCACTCTACTTCTGCACAGGATATCAGCTTTATGAGTGTTTTCTCACACGATTTCCCACATACAGTTGGCCTTAGGCAATATCTTTCATTCCAAGCTCTCCTTGCAATAGGATCAACTGAAATCTTACTTAAAATTCTGCTTTAAAGTAGTGATACATTTCTAAAGGGTTAAAAAAATATTTTAAACAACATTTTGTTTAGCAGGGAATCTGATTTGTTATGCTGTTGGATGGACAGCTTTTCTATGTTATTTATATTTTGTTTCTGTTATTTGCTACCACTATAGAAAAAATAAGATTTTTCTGAATGACACACATATATATGACAATAGATTAGATAGCTAGCTAGCTAGATAGATAGATATAGATAGATAGATAGATAGACAGACATACACAAATACATATGTTATACCAGGATGCCCAAAAATGTACGTACATTTTAAGAGATGTTTGCCATAACAGAAGTGTCTGGACTCTATTGGTAACCACTTTGAGCACCACTTATAATTACAGATGTCAAGTATGACTTGTATTTATCTTATTGATTATTATAATTTTAATAAGTTTTTTCTTTCTTAAAATATGTATACTTTTTGGCACCCTCTGTATATATGTATACAGCACATATTATATATTATATATATTGCATTTTGCTGAGAAATTACAAAGAAAGTATCTAAATAGTTAACATTTAGGGCAATAACATTTTGCAAGTAAAGCCTAGATTTAATCATGATTTTTGACACTGAAAAAATAAAGATTTACAAGCGTCCATATACCCTGAATGCTAAATTTTAAATGTCTCTCTGTCCATTATGCACACAATAAGCATAAGTTTATAACGGTATAAATTTGTATCCCAACTTACAATATGTAACAGTTCTTTATTAACTATAGTGGACATATATCCTATTTCAAACTTCAATTTTATTGCCAACTCTTCTGAATTATTGAGATTATTATTTATTAGATCTTCACTAGAACTTCATGAAGAGTTCATACCGGGCATAAGGGAAAGAGCTCCTTTTACAGTTTTTTTTTTTTTTACAATTCACTTACATATTAATTTCATTCTGTGACTTCTCCACAGAAATCATTCTCTTATAGATATAATTTAAAATCAAATGCATATTATGGAAAGGTTAGTCTAATTGAAATTAAATGACATAATCGGTTATTCATTTGACTGGACACATGTGAGCTCCACAGGCAACAGAGAAGACAAGGTCCCACTGCCTCAATATCCCTGTACTCTATGGAGCTTCCACTCTCCCCCCCACCCATTTTTACTTATATTCTCTGCCGACATACAGACCCTGGAAGCACTTGGCCAACATGTGCACTATCAGTCAAAGCTAATTCATTTTTTTTGTTTTTTTAAGGACACATAAATATCACCTCTTCCATTGAGGTGGTTGATGGAAGAGGATCATTTGCCACCACTGTATTCTAAATCGCCATTAAGATCAGAACAAATCGGCTTTTCAAGTCATAATCACAATTATATACATGCTCAGGGAAGCAATGACAGAAAAACCATTTTTAGAAGCTGGGAATGAAAAGGATGGGTGGAAAATGACTAGTTAACCCCTGTTCCACAGAAGCGGATTCCAAAATCAGTAGTGAGGAAAGCCAATAAACAATCCAATTTACATAGCAGTGGCCTTCAGTATTTAAATGTGGAAAAGTGGGAGTAGGAAAAATTGCGTATGAAGCAGTTACATTCCCTATTTCCACCACCACCTCCCCTCCCACCAAATCCACCTGATGCAAGCTTTGGAAATATAGCCTCCGGCTCCACCAACAGAAGTATAGCCTCTAAGCATTGCAAAACCGAGAGAAAGAGAACCAGACGCGGTTCTGGCTTGGGGGAGAAGGTCACCGTGAAAATAGGGGTACTGAGTGAAGGTTTATATATTGAATGTTAAGAACCCTGCCCTGTATCTCACCAGCCACATAGTCAATACCTGCCTTCTAGGTGTCAGCAGGCAAGAGACCAGATGGTGGTTCCCTTGGGAACACAATCAGTACAAGAGAGAAGATGAAAACATTGATATTAGAATTTTCTTAAAAAAAAAAAAAGGAGAAAAAAAGCCTATTCAGATGATACTACAGTGAAAGTTCACAATAATTTTTAACACATACGCAGATCTTCTGAGCAGATTTTTTAATGCCTTCAATGGGAGAAGACATCCCAAAATTCTTAGATATCTGAAGAATGCCTCAGGTATGAATGAAAGAGTCCCAAACAAGCAAAAATGAGACACCAACTGGCAAAAAATGGAGACAGTCTAAGAAGAAGAAAATATCAAAAAAGAAAATATAATTAATATATTTACTAAGGTAAATAAATTACATTTTCATGAAATACAAAGAGCAGTCTATAAAGAGAAGCAAGAAGATAAAAATATGAAATACATAAGTATAAAATAAATATATAAATGTAAATATGTAAAAATATATGATCAATTGAAAATTCAATAGACAAAATAGAAAGGAACAAGATTAAGAAAATAGAGGTTTCTGAAAAGAATAGAGAAAAAGCAGACTACACTAAAAACTCAAGAGAATTTTCATAATGGAAGAATAAAATTTTTATGATTAAAAGACCCGCTGGGTGTCAGTAAAATAAATGAAATAGATTTACACAGGGCTGATATATGTTGGAATCTTTGCAATTTCAGAATACTATATGAAGACCCTAAATGCTTTCAAAAAGGAGGAAAAACTGCTTTCTTATAAAGGATCCAAAATAAGAATAGCTGAATACTTCTTCCCAGCAACATTGGGAACTCAGAGACAATAGGGAAAAAAATGCCTTCAAAGTTCTAAGAAACATTTGTTTTCAACCTACAATCAATATCCAGCCAAAGTATTGATGAAGTATTATGGTAGATTTAAGTCTAGATAGCTATTTGCATTTCTAGAGTTAAAAAAATAACATGATTTAAGACAGGCAGGAAGGCTCTGGAAGAGATTATCACCAAGACAATGAAATTGGTGGAATATTGATGTGGGCCAGGTACCCTATCGCTTGTTCTGAGAGAAGCAAAACAAGTGAGAAGAGAAAAACAAACAAGAATTTTCTAACTTGGGGGAGGCAGGAAAAGTAATATATATCATAGTACTCAGATGTTAGTTGAGATCTAAGCAACACACTGAAGCCTTGAACTTTGCACTATAAGCAAAATTATGATAGAGCTATACTAGGAGAATGATGGAGACATAAAAAGGGTATGTATTCGGTGAAGGAAATTGTGAAAGAAATCTGCAATTACTACCACCAGGTGGCAATAGTGAGTTATAACTAGACCTGCAGGATTTCTGTTCTGACCGGTCTGTTAGGATGATGTCATAGGATTCGCATTTGGTCATGTCCTATTGAAAATGTTTTCAATTGCTTCAAAGATGTGGAAGGTATACTTACAAGGTCTTAGATGTCATATATTTGTGTGAAATCATTAATGTATGACAGACTGAGTTGGGATTGAATAAAAACACAGTAGGTCTCAATTAAGAGAAAGGCAGTATGAAATGGAACTAAATGTAAAGTTTCAAATGAAGTTTCGTTTTAGTTTGGTTTGGCTTTAATCACATACGTCAAAAGTGTCCTGGAAGGCAAGATAGTACAGGAGAAAATCACTGGGAGAATTCAGATACATGGATTCTGGTTTCAATTCTGCAGTGACCCACTGTGTCACATCTGAGACTCATTTTGCTTTTCTGAAATATTAGATCATTGTACTGAATAATCTCTAAATACCTGAAATTTTAATAGTCTATGATTTTTTTATATTTTAAAATCACTTCTTTATTATTGTAGATATGAAAAGCATCAAGAAGGTAGTAGATACTCCTAATGTCATTATCAATAAGTAAACCTTTGTTCATATGTTGACATTTTTCATTTCAGCCTTATTTGTAGGCACATATATAATGTGGATATATTTTTATTTTAAAAATTACATAATTCTGCATATCTTATTTTATGTCTGTTTTCTTTCATTCTAACACTAGCACATGCCCATTCATAATATAACCGTGATGTGTGGTCACTTTAACACAATAGGTTTTCCCTGGTCACTTCATCTCAGGCAGTTCCCAGCCTCACTTCTCTAGGTGTTTTGCTTCTCCTCACTTTGTTGTTTTGGAAATTTTTTCTCTGAAACTCTTAGGCTAAAATACACACACACACACACACACACACACACACACAGAGAGAGAGAGAGAGAAAGAGAGACACAAAACAAATTCCTCCTACCCTTATGGAGAAATGCAGTCATTATTTTGTTGTACAGAATTCTGCAAACACAGGTGCCCTCAGGGTCAGGGCCTTACTTTCTTCTCCAAATTACTTATTCTAACTCCCTCTTGGGCTTGAGCCAAACTCTTGGTCTCAGTTTGAAACTGCTATCTGGGTAAAAGACTAGAGATTAATCTAGATTAATCTGATAAAATCCTCACCCCTTTTATATATTTTCTATTCCACGTGTTGGCTTAATTAGTGGCTCATGTCTGGCTTTCCTGAGAATTTTGTTTTGCTGTTCAGTGCCCACTCCTACTGCCTCTCTGCTCCTCAAGATTTACTCTTTACTTCAGTATTGTCTCATCTCTTTCACTAGTTCAGCCCAGTGAGCACATGCCCTCAGCAAAGATGACAATAAATTTGAATGTGTGGCCCTCATGGTTACTGGTTAGATAAATTGTGTATCCCCACTCCTCCTAGATAGCTCCTCCACTTAACCTTTAATTTGCATTATCATATATGAGTGCTACCATTTACCATAGAATTTTAATTTACTTTGAACTTTTAATGCCTTCATAAATCATCCATGATATTTGCATAAGCATCAACTTATGTGCAGTACCATTCATGTATATTTTTAAAGTCTTTATATAGAAAAGGGTGTGGTAGATTTGTAAGATCTGCTCAAAGCATGGCAAACATATTAATTCTTTTCTGTTCTGACTTTTTGTTTTATATCTGCCAATGCATTTTAATCATTGTTTTTATATACACAAATACTTGCAGTTAAGTATTTATAGGAAATCCAATTTATTCTTTATTTGCATTTTTAAGAGTTGTAAAGTGGCAGTGACAAACTGTATACATATTACATTTTAAGTTTCCATTCTTATTGTCAGTTTAATAATATCCAAAGTATGCATTATTTTCTGGTTTGTGTTTGAAGCCTTTCCTATAGTAAAATATTTAATTTTAAGCCTTAATTTTCTAATGTCACTTTGTATCACTCATGAGTTTTTAGCTATTTTGCTATTTTATTTACATATTATTTATCTTTGTCAAGTTTTTAAGGAAAATTTGAAATATAAGGCAAAAATAGTCATTTGTAAATTAACTTATTTTGACTGTAGAATCCTTTGGGGGCTGACATTTAAGCTAATTAGAAATTAAAGGGTAAATTACAATTCAGTGCACCTGACCCAGCCATGATAAATGCTGTTTCCACATCCATGATGACTTTTACTGAGTAGTAATTTTTTTCCTTATGATGACTTCCCAAAAAGATCTTTCAGTGCTAATGTCTAAGCGAACTTACCTGCATGCAAGAGGTTATTTCTTCTATTTATTCCGTAGAAAAAGAAACCCTTATACACTGTTGGTAGGAATGTAAATTGTTACCGTCATTATGGAAAACACTATAAAGGTTCCTCAAAAAATTTTTAAAAACCCAAACGCTACCATATGATACAGCAATCTCTCTTCTGGGTATATATTTTAAAAATGAAATCAGTTTGTCAAAGAGATATTGCACCATCATATTCATTGCAGCATTCTTCACAACACCCAGGTTGCGGAAACAATCTAAGTGCCCATTTATGGACGGATGGCTAAAGAATACGCAGTTGGGGTTGCTGTTCTAACCTCCTTATGGGCGTCTTTGAATCAGTTCTTGCCTGTGACAGACCTTGTCTGCACACTGAAGCCTTAAAAAGGATCCAAATGTATTTAAGAACTATATAAACACAAACAGATAAAAGATAACAAGTGTGTGTATATTTCTTAAACACATCTGGACTTTTGTTTGCAGGATGCACTCTGTAGAATGGATCTGAAATAGGTAGGAATTATGCTACAAGATACACAAAGGCATTCTTTCAGTCACCTAAATCAGATATAACATTGACTTAGACCAAGGTAACAACAGTGGAGATGGAGCAATCCAAATAGAGTACATGCATATCTAAATAAATGAAACTGAAAGAATTTGACAGGATGAGGAAGAAACTATTTTCAAGGCAGACAAGTAATATAGCACAGAGCCTGAGAGTATGAGCTCTAAAGCAGGACTGTATGGTTTCAAAACCCATATCTGCCTTTTACAGGCTCTGTGACCTTTGGAAATTCACTTAACCTCTCTGTGTCTCATGTCTTCATCTGTAAAATAACACCAGTAAGACTTACCTCACTGTATTATAAGACTTACATGAAGTAAAACATTTAACTAATTTTAACTTAGGCCAGTGTTTATTATATCCTAAGTACACTACAAGTGTTTGTTATTATGGTGGTGGTGATGCCATCAACCTATAGGAGTGATTCCAAAGAACTAGCTTTGAGAAAGAAGGCAATGAGTTTGATTTTGGACTTTGTTAGACTGGAGTTTTATTGAAGGCATTCATATTATGTTGAATAAGCAGTTGGATATATGGGTCTGGATGAGGAAGTCTGAACTGAAGACAGAAGTTTGGTGATCTGGTATATGAATATTCATTGTATCAATAAAAATAAGAGTTTTTTTTAAAAGGAGAAACATTAGAGTGAGGAGGGACAAGGGCCTGCAATGGTTTCAAGAAACTTCAGTTTTAAAGAAGGGTAAAGGAAAAGAAATTGGCAAGGGAGACAGAAAAACAGTCAGAGATATAAAAGAAAAAACAGAAAAGTGAACTATCACAGAAACTCAGAGCAAAGGTTTTTTCAGTAGGAAGGAGTGATTAAATCTTTCAGATGCTGCTGAGAGGTCTAAAAGTTGAGACTGGAAATTACCTATTGGATTTAGCAAGGAGAAAGTTACAGTTAGTCATAGGAAGTGCATTTTGGGTGACACAAGGAGACAGAAACCAAGTTGAAGTGGTTAAGGAAATGGAGTCAGTGAATTTAGACAAGTCTTTTGAGTGGTTTCACTGTGGAAATGGAGATGAGGAGGTAAGGCAATAGTATGATTGAGAGAAGGGTTAAGAAGTTCTTGTTTTTCTTCTGTAAAGATAGCTAGAGAATGATTAAATGTTGATGAAAATTCCAGAGGTCTGTAGTAGAAGGTTTCTGAGAAGATCCAGAAACAAGAAGTTGGAGGAAAGATATTGACTTTAGTAAGTATATAGAGAACAGGGAGAAGGTGGGAACAGGTGCAAGCGGGTTTCTACATTCTACATTGATATCATTGTCTGGTGGACTTTCTTTTCTCTGAGAATTGGCAGAAAAAACTAGCTGCAAAGAGCGAAAACGAGCATTGAAAAAGAGGTATAAAGAGAATACAGGAGGTTTTAATTTGTGTGTGTGTGTGTGTGTGTGCATAGACAGGTAGAGTAATTTGGTCAGAGACACGCAGTAGGGTAGAGGAGCAGCATGATTCAGGAGGGGACGTTTGTGTTCACGAATGTAAGGAATCCAATCGGCACTACCATGTGTGTAATTTTTTTTTTTTTTTTTGAGTTGGAGTCTCACTCAGTCGCCCAGACTGGAGTGCAGTGGCCGCTCCCGGCCACCGCAGCCTCGACCTGCTGGGCTCCGGCGATCCTTCCGCCTCAGCCTTCCGTGTAGTCGGAATTACAGGCATGCACTACCACACCCAGCTGATTTTTAGATTTATTGTAGAGATGAGGTCTCGCTGCCCAGGCGGGTCACGAACCCGCCGGCTCAGGCAATCCACTCACCTCAGCCTCCCAAAGACGCGGGATTACAGGCTGAGCCACCCAGCTCGGCTATGTGTGTAATTTTTAGCAACAGTGACTAGCTGCTCAAAGGCAGGCATGATGTGGAGAGAGTGAATGGTTAGGTTCAGCAAAAGTTGGAATTTTGATAAATAACACCATTTCAAGAAAGATAAGAAAGAGAGTTTTGACTTTTGTTAAGAAAATTATTGAAATGGTTGACCATGGAATCTAAACTGAATAAGGAAGTAAAGAAAGGAGAGGACTAGTCCACTGAGAATCACAAATTGCTTCAGTGACAGACTTACCAATGGAGTTGAAGGACTAAAGGAATAAAGGTAATTAAACAGTAAAGTTAGAAGAACTTTGGTAAGTGTGACAATTTATTGGTAAAATGAAACTCTGTCACTGAGTAACTCTAGTATCAAACACACACCATAGGTATTCCTACATTCCACTTAAACAGGGCTTGCAAGTGAGAGAAACACAAAAGTGTCAGACTCTAAATTTAGTGTTAAAAATAAGAAGGCTGAGAATGTTGACTTATTTGGAGTAAGTCTCCACCAAGGAGGAGGGAAGAGCCTTCTACTTACTATAGTGAGATACCTATTGAGAAACGACTACTTGGAGAACTTGCTATCTACCCCCTAGACTTAGAGGACGCTAATGGACACACTCTTGAAAAATTAGAGAGTGAAAGATCATAGTTGAATTTTCTTACTCAATGGAGGTTCGGCTGCACTTTCTCTGATAACAGGGCAGAAGTGCCTGTTTCCCTGGGATCAAGTATAGGCAACATGCGGAAGGAGTAGCATTTGGGGTCAATTGAAAGGTAACTTCCTCCAAGAGAGCTTTTTTTTTTTTTTAATGTTGGCCTCAGCATAAAGAGACCAAGTGGATTATCACATTCAGAAGTCACAAGTGTGTCATAAGCAACCAGGTGGAAGAGATGCATACTGTGCAGAAAAAGCAACAATCTGGTGTTCTTATCTGGGTGATGGGAGTCTCATAAAAACCCATGAAAGTACCTGTCAGATGGAGTCATTTTGAACTCTCATCAAACCTGGAGAGTTCTAATGTCATATCTTAATATACGTCTCCTAATCCTTATGACTCTTTATCCTTATGACTCCTCTCTGATCCTGTCCTGCCCTGACACCTCAAATATGGAGTGTTTAGACATTGAACTTAGCAAGCGGTGAGAAGAATTGAAACTAGGAGAAAGGGAGAAAGCCAAACTCACAAAACTCCTTCCAACTATTGGCTTTCAAGCAGGCCTGATCTAGGGGAGAAGAGAATGTTTCACTTTAAATAAAGTTGTGGCTTTTCTTTTTAAAAGGGGGAATATTCATTTCAACTACTGAAAAGAAGCTGCTTTTTGATTAAGTATGACTGAAAAACTAGTAAATACAATGTCCCGCCAAAATTATTGGCTTGTCCTTTGATTTCACTGTAGAAACAGCAAAAATCAAAATAACAAAGTGCATATATATGGGCCATGGGCGAAAGATAGAATGAAGTTGCCTTTGGCTTGTATCTTAGGAAGCCCTACTTTGAAACAAAACATTTACATTTGGAATAGTGATTTCCCAGGTGGAACTATTGGAGGATGTGCCACTGCCCAAGCTGTAACTGTGGGAGTGGTTGACTGAGGTGGAACAGAATTGAAAGTCTTTGGCATTGAGGTCAAAAATCTGTGAGTTCAGGCTATTTGAAAGCATTATTTGTGAACATAGTATCATCATCCAGATGCTGACAGCACTTTGGATATGAAAGATGATTGTGTGCCCACTGCAAATGTTATCTAAAATGACAGCTGTGGGTGACCAGCAGACAAGAATATGATGGTCAAAAGAAGGAGGAGAGAAAGTGGTATCCAAATTTCATAACTCGTTTAAAAAACCAGTTTATTCTTATGTGAGTAGAGGATTAGCATTCTAGAAGAAATGGGGAGGGGGCAAGAAGGACACTGACTCCATCTCTCAATGCTAAGGTATACAGGGTTGGAAACATTCAACTTCAGGAGGGGCATCTTTGAGGGACTATCCATCAAGGTGCCAAGGTGTGTACCATCAATATCAGCAGAAAAACAGGGGAAAACTTTAGTATTAGTGGTGAGCAGGGATGGCATGAGGGAAGAGTGAGGTCAGGGACAAGAAAGATGGATCAGGGATGAGTAGAATTATGTTTGTAAAATATTCAGTGGTTTCAGTTGAAATATTTTTATTGTTGCATTTCTATCAATGGAACAATAAATGCCATGTCAGTCAGCTTAGGTCGCCACAACAAAATACCATAGACTGGGTGGCTTAAACTACCAAACTTTATATCTCATAATCCTGGAAAGTCACTCAAAGTCCAGCAGGGCTGATGTCTGATGAGGACTGTCTCTTGGGGTTGCAAAGTCACATTTTTCCCGTGTCCTCACATGGTAGAGAGAAATCAAGTTCTCAAATGACTCCTCTTATAAGGACATAATCCCATCAGACCAAGGTTACATCCTCCTGATCTTGTGTAACTTTAATTACCTTCCAAAAGACCCATCTCCAAATACCATCTCATCAGGAGTTAGAGCTTTAGCATATGAATTGGTGGGGCAGAGAAACACAAGCATTCAGTCCAAACAAATGTTATTACTACTTATTTTGACCACAAAGATTGCTGCTCTCAAGGTACTTTTTTTGTTGTTGTTGAACAGAACTCAGGCACAGGAACCAAATATCGAACAAAGAAAGACCACATGATGTGTAAACTTATGGGTTTGTGCATTGCTTACTCGTCTACCATTGGTGGACTCACAACGATCACTGGGACCTCCACCAACTTGATATTCACTGAGCATTTCAATACGTAAGTAACATTACTGTATTGATGGTTTAACAAATAGGCAGCATGTAAATTATAACAGTGATTCTTACCTGATTGAAAGAACCCAGTGACAGAGATGCTATGTTAACTCTTGTTTCGGATCAGGACATCTAGAGGTCTAGAGACCTTGCTTTGTACTGAGAATTAAATAGCCAGGACATAGTGAATTAACCTGTGGCTACAGAGTTCCCAGGTCAACTCAGAGGAGAAAACTCTTGGCTGAACACTCTAATGAAAAAGGTAATTTAATTTTTATTGCACATAGTACCACAAATGATAGTTAGTTAATGTGAAAAGAAATTGTTTTCATGGGACAATTTCTGTAAGGCTTAGGGATTGGCCTTTGAACTTGAATAATGAGTGGTGAACATAGGTACTAATTATGGAAGGTTTGGCTTTGGAATTCAAAAAAAATTTGAAAGATTGAATAATTACAATACATGCTAGTAATAAAGTATCCTATAGACAGAAATTTGACTCCACAAATAAGCTTGAAACTGCAGTGACAATTTGTTGCAGACAATGGGGAACCTGTGGATTCAACAGGTAGAGCATTTAGGTTTAAATTCCACAATTTGAGGTTACTTACTTCATGAATTTAAACAAAAGAAAAATACGTGATTTTCCTGAGACTTAATTTTTACATATACAAAATTGTCACAGTTCACAGGGCAATTGTGAGAATTAAATGAGGTAAATTATGTAAAAATACTATTGAAACAATAGTTTGAAAGTCTATGCTTTTATATGAGATTGCAAACTGGTTTTATTAAATTTACAAAAATAGTAACTTTGTTTTTTGACATTTAGGTAGGGAGGTAGAGTGCTATATAATGAGTCCTAATCACTTACTTTGCATGCATTGTAGTGTATACATAGCCTATGTATTCTTGCTGTGAAGGTGATATATAACAGTGATTAAATGCATAGTCCCTGGAATTAAAATATCTGTCTTCAAGTTCCAGATCTTCCATTTACTAGCTAGGTGACTTTGTCAATTACTTGAGTTCTCTTAGAGTTTCAAGGAGGTGGGCAGCACTGAAAAAATCCAGAACAGGATTTATGGTCACAGAAAAATTAGGGTTCAGAGGCAGGAAAACTACACTCTAGGAAATATATTCACAAATCTATGGACTTTCTGAAATTATTTGAAAAATGTGCATGCATAGATTCTTCAAAAACTCCAAGACTCAAAGGATGTTCATCTTCATTCTAGAAGGAATGGGAACTGTGCACAAAGAACACTGGTACAGACATTTAGCATCAATATTATACATACTTCCCTGTGTAGAGATCGTTTCTACCAATATACATCTATCATGTATAGTCTAATCACTGACTTAGAAATAAACCTTTACAGGATTCTTGGTTTATAAATGAGAGTCTTCTAAAATTTACATTGCCGGGGAGGATTTATTCAATGTGTCACCTAATTCAAGGCAGAAAATGTACCTGATCCCTTTCTCAAAGTTAGACATAAAACCTTTCTCATGAATTCATCCACATCTTGGTCCCCTCTGTGAATTTTTCTTATAGTTCAGTCAAGTTCTTATGGTTCTTTCTTTGTTAATATGGTTTCCATCATTCCCATGACATGACTTGATACAGTTGAAGTGATTTATGTTGAGTTTGCTTTTAGTCTTTGTGTTCTTGCACAGTATATCAACCAAATTTTCTATTTGTTTAACTTTGACCTTGACTCTTTGTATGCATTAATCCATTTGTAATGATAGATTGAGAGTATTGTAGTCCTTTAAGCAAAATGTCTTGGTAACAATTTTCCATGATTGTCTAATCTTTTACTTCTCCTAGTCATGAGAAACTGGCCAAAAAGTCCTTTAAATTTAGAGTATGCTTAAAATGTACTTTGAAATGTAGTGATTTTTTTCTTCAAAAGGATGCCTTTACATTAGAAATTATATGCAAACCAGAAAAAAAGAACTTGAGTAATCCTTTTTTGATATGAAATACTGGGAAAATAGAAAAAAAATCTCATGTGAAAAATATAATTGGTAGGATTAAATAAGCTAGATATTTAATGAACTTTTCTTTAAATGTTGTCCCTACCAAATCAATAGCATTCCAAAGCAACAATGGAATAGAATGCATCCAGTTTTATTGGTAAACGCTATGGAAGCTTAAAATTGGCAAAAATAAACAAATAAATAAAAATTCTTTGTTCAGATGTTTGGGACTAAAGAGAAATAACCCTTTTTCTACATATCCATTACAATCATGCCATCTTTTCCTCTTGATACTACTTGCCATCTTTTTGAGCAATATCAATGATAATTTTGAACAATTTTATTTTGTATATCTTCCAACTTTAAAGGGTGCATGAAACCTCAGAGTTAATGGCTTCATACCATTGACATTTACACAGAGGAACCACCTTACAAATAAACTATTGGAGGGAGAGATTGTATAACATATTTTGAAGAACTATCTATTTAGTATAAATATAGAAGTGTTTTTATCCATCTAGTACATGCATATTTATGAATTGTTTTTATTTAAAAGCTCCTTAGATATATGTCTATGGATAGTAGTAATATTTATAATGCCTTTGTTCTCTTTTTTACACAAAGAAAAGAAAAGTATTTTGAGAAAGGTAAAAGTTATTTAGCACAAATAAAAGAAGACCTCCTTCAATCATCAATCAGCAAACATTTGCTGAGAACTGAAAATATGCATTGCACTGCTTTAAATTATATTGGAGAATGCAAAAAAAAATTCTCCTGGGAAGGATATTTTACCTAGTTGTCTAGACAAAACATATGTGAAAATCATGAAAATTTACAAACATTATAGCATTTGTTTTTTGACATATAGGTAGGACAGTAGAGTGCTATATATTGAGCCCTTGTTAGATAATTTACATGCACTATAGTGGACACATGTCCTATGTATCCTTGCTGTGAAAGTGGTATATAACAATATATAAACATATTATCTGGAGTTAAAAATATCTTTTATCAAATTCCGGATCTTCCATTCACCAGCTAGGTGATTTTGACAAGTACTTAAGCCCTCTAAACCTGTTTCATTTCTTTAAAATTGAGGAAAATAATATGATATCTCTCTTAGAGGGCTGATTTGAGTTTTACATAAAATAAACAGCACTTTATGCCTAGCACAACACATGTGCTCAGTAAATGTGGGTCATTATTATTGCTAGAGTTGAGAAGTTGAGGTTCCATTTAACAGATTTAAGACCAAACCAAAGTCAGTAAGACCCCCTAAGGTTGCCTCCTTAAAAAGTCACCTCCCTAGAAACAGAAATAAAAGTATGTCCAAAAAGAGAGTTGTAACTATGTTCAACATCCTTGATCACTAGATAAAATTTGTCCACTCAACTTGAAATAATTTTTAAAGGGGTAAATACTATGTTTATGGAGAAAATGAATGAAATGACTCATAAAATCAAAGTACTAAAAGTCTGTAACAGGTTTTTAAAAAAAAGGTGAAATCACCTGTGCACATTTTGCACAGTTTAGAATAGCAGTATGCAGATTGATTGGTGCTATAAAATTCTGGAGACAGAAAACTAATTAGTAGTCTGTGATCAAAGTGCTGACAATGATGAAAAGCAGAACTAGGCTAGTTGTAAAGTGATGGGAGAATTTAGACTCAAGACACTGTGAAGTCAGAAGGTCATGAGTAATTAGGTGTAAGGATTTAAGGGAAAGGAAGTTTAGCGCAACTCCAGGGACTTTTGTCCATAAGGCTAGATAGATAGTGAAGCCATGAACTTCCTGAGAAGACATGAGAAAGTGCAGGTTTACTGAAGAAATTAATAAATTTTCATTTGGATACATTGAAATACCCTGCTAGAAGCATACTCATAAAGATATTTTTAGCAGGTATTTGCAAATGCACTGTTTGAGTTAGTCATAAATTTGGGAGTCTATGTAAAAATTAAGTAAGTATGTACAAATTAAATGTTTGAACGGGAAATGACCACATAGGAGAAAAAAGTTAAAGGAACAGAGACATGTATAGACTTTTAGAAAATATTGACAATCAAGGTAGGAGAAGCATCAGGAGCATGTGGTGCTTTGAAAGCCAAAGCAGAAGATCATTTTCAAAATGAAGGATTAGTCAGGGGCACGTACAGTGGTAGATTTTCAGCAGGCATTTAGAGTCAAGTAGGGTGATGACTGAGAAAAAGCCTTTGTTCCTCATCAGTGTTCTTCAAGAGGGTAGTTTCAGTGGAATAGTGGGGAGTTAGTAGAATTCAGACTAAAAAGGTTTAAGGACTGATCATGTAGTTGGAGGGGGAAGACAGCAAGCTTAAATGATTCTTTATAGTTTGGCAAAGAACAGAAGAAAATAATAAGCATGATAGCATCAGGGACAGAGCCTTCTTTTAGAACAAGGGTAAGATGTTACTTTGGTTTTACACTGGAGACAGGCTCATGAGGTTTTTAAAAAAGAGAGTATGATCAGAATAAAGAGGCAGATGAAATGGAGTGGAACTAGAAGCAAGAGTGAAGCTGTGAGTCTAGAAAAAGTACGTATCATCTTCAGTGATAGCAGGAGGGAAGAAGAGAACAAGTGAAGACAAATTTTAAATCATGTGTACAATTCCTTCATTTCATAGTTGAGAAAACTGAGACTCAGAGAGAATCTCAAGCAATGGTTTAGAGCAGGGGGTGTCCAACCTTTTGGCTTCCCTGGGCTGTATCATATATAGAGACATTGTCATGGGCCGTACATAAATTATAGAATATAGTTAGTGTATATACATTGTAAGACTTCTTTTATTTTTCAATATTTTCATTTTAATTAATAGAAAAATGAGAACAATCTAAAACTATTGGGAAATTTGAGTTTGTTTTTGTAAAACTAATCTCTTAATGTCTGATTCAGTGGAAGTGGTCACAATTCTTAGTTCTCAAAGTGCCTGTCAGAAATGTTTGCTCAAGTTTTGCTCTTCATATGCTTCATAATTGAAAATAGTTGCTCACAAATGTATGCACTGCCAAAAAATAATGTCATGAAAAAGGCTTGATTATGAACTTCAAAAATGCAATTACACATGGGCCATGAAGAAAATAAATGTCAAAAAAATCATGATATTAAAAGATTTTGTGGGGCCACCTTACTAGTTGTCCTGGGCCGAATACAGCCCACAGGCTACAGGTTGGATGTGACTGTTTTAGAGTTTAAATGATGATAACCAGTCAACCAAGGAATTGTGCATGGAGGCAGGTGGCCCAGGTCTCTGTGTCCTTTCCAAGCAATGACCTCTCTGCCTTACAGTTCTCAGACCACAGGTAGAGGTGCCATAATGGCAAAATTCTTAAAGAAAGAAAATTTTCTGCCAATGACAAGAAAGAACTATAAGAGCAATCACATTCTTTTGTTGCATTTTCTTTTTATAAAATATAAACACGTACACATAATAAATATTATATGACATAGCTACAAAGCTGGATATGTGGCCAGTTAGACTAAACCATTTCCTTGTCAGTCAGTCTCATGAACTGATATGTGGCTTGGAAAGTAGAATTTTAGATTAATACTAATAACACTGAGCAAATTGCCTAATTCAATTACAAAGTGTGAAATAGTTCTTTCATTCCTACTCTTAGAATCTAGTATCACTAGCACCTAAGTTCTAAAATCTTACACCTCCCTGTGATTAATTCACCATTAGCCTTGACAGATCCTTAGAACAGGGTTTCCTGGAAATATTCTTTGTTCTCCCACCTACTGTTGTAATCTTACAGATTCATGAGGTCTTTATGGGCTCTTCCATTAAGAAAATTCTGTTTGCTTACTGTTTTCTGCCTGTCCCTGATCCCTTCTGATCCACAGATACACTCTTCCAATCACCAACTAATCTCCTTTTCTAACACTACTGCTAATAAATACCCTCCTGCAATTAACCCATTACTTCCTACTCTGGTTCTTGAAAGACCCACTGTTTCATCCCCTCAGACTCTCAGCTGGAGTAGCCCCAAAAGGCAGGGCAGGGGAATTCCCACAAGGGAACATGTCCCAAACTGTCCCGAGATAGAGCGGATTGAGATCCAAAGAAAGCAAAGGACCACGAAAGGCCAAGGTGTTCACTCCAAAGCGCATGTTAGGGGAAATTACAGAGTACTGCAGCAATCCTCACAAAGGACAATGAGAGAAAAGGGTGTCTGCCATGAGGGAATCAAATTATGAATTTTGAATTATGAATGTTATGTGAGGGTTCAATGAATTTGGCTCAGGGTCAGGGGTAGTTTCTAGTAAACCCAGATAACTTTATTAGTGCCTGGAAATTATCAAAGGCCCAGTTTGGGTTCAAGATTGCTGGGAAAAAAAATTGCAGCTGACTGGGTCACAGAGAGATCAAGAAACTCTGATTTTCAGTCAGGACACAGAAAGCAAGCAGAGGGAACTGGAGGACTCTATACTAGCCAACTATGCCAATGTCTTTCTCTACTTTTGTGGATGTTATATCATTCGAAACTCTGTTCAGCTATTCTTTAACCACTATTCTTATCTCTTTTTATTATAGCTTATATTTAGACTTTCATAAACTTATCTAATCCACACATATCCATAACAATCACCCTTGATGATTGTAAGCTTGTAAACAATGCTGAATAAATCATTGTCCAGTTCTTCTTCTAGCCTGCAAGAGACAAAAGTAGGTAATCAATAAACATTGATTGAGATGAACTATCAAGACATAATTAAGTGTTAATTATTCTTAGGAATCATCTAAATAGCTGAATAATCTTTTGATATCAAGATAAAGTTATGAAGGGAAATGTTATTATTAATTATTTCCATGGTAGAGTGGTTTTGATGCAATAATATCATCATGCCTGGATCATGAATAACACATAGTTAGTATTCGTAAGACACATATAAATACACATATAAAGTGGAAGAGCGGCTTTGTTTCAGAAATAATCAAAACTCCTATCAGTCAAAAGGACTATAATCAGTTGAACACTAGCTTATTGTGATTTTCTTTTTTTTTTTTTTTTTGAGTTGAAGTCTCACTCTGTCGCCCAGACTGGAGTGCAGTGGCCGCTCCCAGCCACCGCAGTCTCGACCTGCTGGGCTCCGGCGATCCTTCTGCCTCAGCCTTCCGAGTAGCTGGAATTACAGGCATGCGCTGCCACGCCCAGCTGATTTTTTGATTTATTGTAGAGATGAGGTCTCGCTGCCCAGGCGGGTCTCAAACCCATGGGCTCAGGCAATCCACTCACCTCAGCCTCCCAAAGGCACGGGATTACAGGCTGAGCCACCGAGCCTGGTTTATTGTGATTTTCAATGACCAAAATCTGTTGCTAGGTTGTAAATTTCCACAACTATATTATTTTGAAAACATTTCTGTGGATTTCATTAGTATTAAACTTATTTGTCATTTTGTAGTTGAGTATAAGAACTGCAGTGACATGTTATCTCCCTAAGTGTCACCACTGACATGCACATGTGCTTTGGGTCGATGTCTCTGTGTTATGGTGTGATCATTTCGATAGTTGTTGTAAAGCACCCTTAACCATAAAGTGTGTATGCCACCCTTAACCATAAAGTGTGTATGCCAGCCTGTGGAGATTTTGCAATATATATGGCATTTTCTATTTTCACCTAGTAGGCAAGGTTGAAAACACAGTGATTAAGGGAAAAGAATTTGTGTTTTAAACTCTTCCTGGATTAAAAATTTGACTTTTCACATAATCTGTGACCTTGAACGATCCACTGGTTAGTTTCTTTCTGTTTAAATGAAAATATAATGCTTTCCTCACAGGATTTTTGTTAGAATTAAAAGTGCTTTGCTCATCTGCTCATTCCTGACCTCTGCCTGACCTCTTAAACGTTGAGGGCCCCAAGGTGCACTCCCAGCTTTTCTTTATTTCTAAATCTCCATTTACTCCCTAAGTTATTACACCCATTTTTATGGTTTGTAACAGGACCCATGTGCTGGTAACTACCGAATTTATATCTCTATCCCTACCCTCTACTCCAAATACCAGACTTATTTATCTAGTTGCCTATACAACATGACCACCTGGAAAACCAAGGAACATTGCCTATCAACACATACAGACAGCATCCTTGACCTGTATCTCTCCCATCCTCCTGCCAACTTGTCCTTCTCTTAGACTTCACTGTTTCCACATAGGGTATCTTTTCCCCATTTCCCCCATTTTATCCCAAATATATCTATTATTATTTTTTTTTTTTTTGAGTTGGAGTCTCACTCTGTCGTCTAGACTGGAGTGCAGTGGCCGCTCCCGGCCACCGCAGCCTCAACCTGCTGGGCTCCGGTGATCCTTCTGCCTCAGTCTTCCGAGTGGCTGGAATTACAGGCACGCACTACCATGCCCGGTAATTTTTTTATTTATTGTGGAGATGAGGTCTCGCCTGCCCAGGCGGGTCTCGAACCCGCAGGCTCAGGCAATCCACTCACCTCAGCCTCCCAAAGGCATGGGATTACAGGCTGAGCCACTGAGCCCGGCTCTAAATATATCTAAAATCAAATGTTTTCTCTTCATCTCCTCTACCACCAACCTGTTTAAGCTAAAATCTACTCCACACTACCCTCCTTCCCCAGGAAACTTTGTCTTTGAATAGATTTCCCCATGTAATCATCTCCTATTGCTATATTACAAATGACAATCACCTAAGCTGCCTAAAACACCACAAATCTATTATCTCATTATTTTTGTGGGTCAGGAGTTCAGGTAAGCTTACGTGAGTTCTTTGACATCAAGGTATCAGCTAAGCCTGTAACCTAGACAGGGGCTCAGGGTATCTTCCAAGCTTATTCAGGTTGTTGGAAGATTTAAGGTCCTTGCAGTTTAACTACTGAGGTGTCCATTTTTATATTGGCTATTGGAGTAGAGTTACTCTCAGCCTCCAGATGCCCTCAGACTCTTGCTACATGGGCTTTCCTGGGACAACATAGGATGCTTACTTCTTCAGGCCAGCAGGAAAGTCTCTATTAAGGGCTTACCTCATTAATTCAGACCCACCCAGGATAATTCCCCACCCCCTTTGGATTCACTCAAAGTAAATTGATAGGGATCTTGATGACCTAAGCAAAGTCCCTTCCCTTTTACCACAAAGTGTTGTAATCACAGATGTGATGTCTCATCATATTCATAAATTCTACCTACACAGAAGAGGAGAAGACTAAACAAGACATATATACCAGGAGACAGAGATTTGGAAGACCATCTTGGGACTCTGCCCACCACACCTTGGCTTCCACTCACCTTGCCTTCCACTCACCTTGCCTTCAATACTGAGAATGCACCCAGGAGCCAAAATCTTTTATGTAAATCACCAACTATCTTCCAATTGCTCCTTATTGCATTTGTAATAAAACCCAAATTACCTGGATTTTATTTTCATTTTTTTTTACCTGATTACCTACAAAGTTATATATGATCTGGTCCCTACTTGCTACTTCATGGATTTTATTTCATGTCACTGTAACCTCAGATAACTATCCACAGCCATGATAGCCTTCTGTCTCATCCACAAACATGCCAAGTTCATTCCTAACTCAAGAACTTTGTACTTGCCACTTCCTCCATCTAAAATACTGTTTCCCAGTTATTTACATGACGGGGTCCTCATTGCTATGTAGATCTCATCTCAAATGTCACCTTCTCTGACCACATTCTGAAAACGTCTCCCTTCACTTAATAACTTTGTGTTCCATTTTTCTGTTCTATTTCCTATTTCTTTGTATGCTGAACTGTTAATTGACTGTGTGCCCCACTTTCACATAAACTTCATGAAAGCCTGGGTCACATTCATCTCACTCACCACTGTATCCTCAGTAGCTAGAAGAGTACCTAACACCCAAACAGGGTTGGGAGAAAAAAAAAAAGAATTTTATCCGAATTAAATTTCATAAAATAGTACATGATGAAAAAAATCTATATTTGCTTTAGGCATATGTTTACAGTCACTTCACTTGTAGGAAATGAAGAAAAGTGAAAAAAGAAACATCATAGCAAAATTAATTCTTTAGAATACATCATTCTTTACATCATTTATTCGGAATATTTACTCCAGGTTTTAGAGTAAAGGTTATGATAAGAGAGGCATAGTCTTATGTGTTTGTTTATAGGCTTCCTTTTTGTTGAGTTAAACAAAACAAGACAACAAAGTTTAACTTTTTCAGGCTTTCATTTTTCTAAATACACTATCCCTCCAGGTAAAAAAATCTGAAAAGCCCTTCTTCAGTCAAACACATTTTACAGAATTCTCTCCAGTGGGTGGGAAAAAGAATCAAGCTTGATTTCAAAGTATGAGCCACAGATGGTGAAAAAATGAAAGCAAGCTTGGGGACATTGTTTTAAATGTAATCCAAGTAGCCCTTTCTAAGTGTCATGAGGCTGCACAGAGAAACATAGGTCATCCCATAGTCCAAGTCTAATAAAATGATGGGAAATCAGCTTTAAGCCTTTCTCCCCTTCTTTTAATTTCCAACTGGAGACAACAAACATTTTTCAAAAATGAGCAATATTCAGTAAAGCCTCATTAATGTGACAAAATATTTTTCCATTCATCCATTCTATTATTACTTGCTACTTTATAATTGCAGAAATAGGCAAGTTAATCTTTGGATCTCTTTGAGGTAGATAAAAATTATTTTCAAGTTGCTAATGATAACTCTAGGACCCAAGAAGTTTAGTAACTTCTTATAAGCTCAAACAAAATTGTAGGGGACATAAGAAATCTAGAGTTTTGAGAGTCTATTAATTATTGTTTTTAAGTCTTTGCATCACTTAGGAAACTATTAAAGTAGGAAAAGGGCTGGACAAAGATGGCTTGTGCCTGTAATCCCAACACTTTAGGAGACAGAGACAAGAGAATTGCCTGAGCCTGGGGGTTCGAGACCAGCCTGGGCAATTTGACGAGACCTTGTCTCCACAATAAATCAAAAAATTAGCCAAGCTTGGTGGCGCCTGTGATTCTAGGTACTTGGAAAGTTGAGGTGGAAGGATCTTCTGAGCCCAGCAGATCTAGGCTGTGGTGGCCGTGAGTGTGCCTCTGTACTCCAGCCTGGGTGACAGAGTGAGACTCTGACTCAAAAAAAAAAAAAAAAAAATAGAAAAAGGAAAACGCTGATGTTCTTAAATTTGCTACATAGTGGTAGCATGAAGCATTCCATTTATTACACAATCTTTTTTAAGGTGACAAAATATAAGTTGTAATTTAACTAGAACAAGGATTAAAAATTTACATCTTTATAATATTCTAAATATTTTATGATTCCAAAAATATGTTAATTGTTCAAGGTTTACTTATGAGTGAGAACATGTAGTACTCTGGTCTTTGTTTCCGTGGTAGATCACTGAGTATGATAGATTCTAAATCCATCCAAGTTGCTGCGAAGTCCATATGTTTGTCCTTCTTTATGACTGCATAATATACAACCGAGGCTAGGGTAGCAGGCGGGACCCAACATCAGTAAGGGTATTTGATCTCAAACCAGGCAAAGTGGGGACCAAAGGGAGGCCCCAAACTTTACCTGTATGATGACCACTTGTATACCTACTCCTTAATTGTACCCCACATCTTTCAAAAAAGAAAAAGAAAAAAATGTTAATGCTATTTTTCTCATTTCTGTATATTTTCTGTATTCTTCCGATTTCCAACTCTGTGTTACTGCTTCAAGAAAAAAGAACTTGAAGGCAACTATATCTCAAATCTTCTATCACTTTGTTCATAGTTATAAAACAGATGACTATATGAGAAGTTATTTGGTATTTTTTATTTATTTTTAATTTTAGATGCGGGGGGTGCACATGTGTATCCATTATGTGGACTTATTGCGTAGTGGTGGGGAATGGGTCTCAGGTGGCCCATTTATTTGGCAGTTAGACTACATTTTAGAACAATGCATGTGGGGTTACCAAAGAAATTGGGATTGTATCTGACCTTTATTTGTTGTTACTGTTGTTTTGTTCTTATAAGAGTTAAAAAGTTGATGATAACTAGAAATGATAAGGGAAACTTTGAAATTTTCCACAGAACTGTTTGTTATTTTTATCTGGCTCAGTTTTACCATTTGACTGAACCCCAAAGCACTTTCTAGTTCTAGGAAGAAAGAACTACCACATGCCTGGTAAGGTGATTGCAGTGCTTTGAAGCAGAAGAAACAGAGGGGAAACAGTCATAAGAGACGACACAGGCTGGATCAGAATCCCTTCTTAGGTGCCAGGGATTCCAGTTACCAAGGTGAAATGGGAGCGGACATTCAGTCCCCTGCATTTTCACCTGTTCCTAATTCTGTGTCTTTTCTTCACTGGTGTACTGATGATTTGAGAGCAACAACAAAACAACCCTCCCCACCATTTGCACTCATTTCTTGTGCGTTGAGTGAATATCAAGTGCTGCGCTAGGTTTTCTCACAAGCACTTCCTTGGAGATTGAATAGAGGGAACAGAAATCAAAACATACCCCCTCTTGCACTTGTGGGATGCAACAGGATTCATGCAGTTACAGAATCAAGTTAGGAGACAAGGAATAGAACCATGGTACTTGACGAGTATGTCCCAGGACTTCCTTCTTGGCCAGCAGCACTGGAAAGGTGTGGACTGCTGCTTCCCAGTGACCATCAGGAAGGATTCCAGCTGTCCTGCCCCTGAACATTTCTTCATATTTCCACACAGACACTATCCTGATTGTCGCTGCCTCAACTTTGGATCATGGTTCCTATTTTCCTTCCCAGTTGCTATTATTTTACTACTCTTGTCCTGGATCTGGCTTCAGTGGTTTTTCCTAGGATTCAAGTAAGTAAATATTCCATGTTAATAGGGTACATAAAAGTACTAGGTTCCAAGTTAACAGCTCCTTATCCAGTGCTCTTTCCCCTTTTCTGAATTTTCATTACCCACAAAATTGACACACATAAGCATATTCTTTAAGGATGAACTAGAATCTGATTTAAGCAACACTGACCATAAAAGAGAGTCTGTAGAAAGAAAATCCAAGCCGGGCTCGGTGGCTCAGCCTGTAATCCCACACTTTGGGAGACTGAGGTGAGTGGATTGCCTGAGCCCACAGGTTCGAGACCCACCTGGGCAACTTGGTGAGACCTCATCTCTACAATGAATCAAAAAATTAGCCGGGCGTGGTAGCGTGCTTCTGTAGTTCCAGCTACTTGGAAGGCTGAGGTGGAAGGATCGCTAGAGCCCAGCAGGGTGAGGCTGCGGTGGCTGGGAGTGGCCACTGCACTCCAGTCTGGGTGACAGAGTGAGACTCCAACTCAAAAAAAAAAAAAAGAAAGAAAATCCATTTAGGTGTGCCTTGAGTCCTAATCCAATAAGATATGATTAGACCAGAAAGGCATAAGTAATTCAGTACAATGTCCAACTTACTAGAGTAGAATTTTAAGAAGATTTACCCCTCCACTTGGTTAACACGGAGATTTTCTTGGGTTATTGAGTTACTTTAAACTGTAATATGTAGGACTTCCTGCTTCATGCTCGCACCAAAATTGATGTCATTTTCAAAATATCTAGTAAAATAAAGACCTGAGAATGTTCTCTGTGGAAAGAATATTGAATTAGGAATTATGAGGCCAGGAATAGTCATGGCTCCTCAAAGGTCAGATGAGTGATCTTTGCACATCCAGACCCATTCTCAGTCTCAGTGTCTTCTCCTGTAAAATGATAGAATTTACCTGTATTAGATCACTTTCAATGCTATAATTCTAACACATATGGTCCCAAGTTGACCACATAAAAGACAAAGTAAGAAACGTTGATCAATAGAGACCTACTGATGCCACTAAAATGACAAACATATGTATTCAAAGATTTCAACATAGTGCCTTGACTGGGATCAAATCTGGTAGTTTGTAAGTACCGATGAGTTGTGACTTCGATAACAGCCAGCATATAAAATTATGAAAGGCTCCTCAGCAAAATCTAAAATGTGGCATTGTACTTTCAACTCATTTACAATACTCCCTAAAAGAATGGTGAAATCACTGTGCCTTGAGATGTTTTCCTGAAAAATAAAATAATTCCAGTTTATTTTTGTAGGGTTTTATTTAAATAATTTCAAAGACCTATGAATAAAACAGCATGTGATTCCACAAGCTAGTGAGGCTAGCTAAATCAGCTATTTGTACTTCCTTTGAAAAGCAAAACACTGTGATCAGGTGTGGTTCCATGCCTGAGCCCGCATTTTCTAAGCCTAGCAATATGAGGACTGGCATCCTCCCCTCTTGATTCCTCCTTCTGGCTTTTTCCCCAAACTGCCACAGTTTCATTAGGAGTGAGAAGATGGTACTGATGATTTAAAAAAAAAAATTCTATCCAGATTGTGGGAGCAGCGTGTGGCAGTCTTCCCGCTGAAGCAAATGTGTAGAATGTCACTGACTTCAGCAGGTGGGCATCAATGGGGAGAGGCCAGCTGCATACTAAGTGCTCTTTCAGGAAATCCAAGCCTTTGGGGGCCTATTCAATTGTACAGGTAGCAATGCAGGATACAGCAGGCAGGGATCCCAGTCAGTGGAGTCATGGGCCCACACTTGTCCTGTTCTTTGTTGTTATGTATAATGACTTTATAAAATATATATGCAATCATTGTCACTATTTTAAAATGGTCTACCACTTAAAAAGGAGAAATTAAGAAGCTAAAGGGCAAGTGCATTGAAATGATTTCTCTATGAGGAAAAAAATCCTGTGGCATGCATACATTAGGCAAAGTCCATAAATCATGGTCAGTGTCATGTTTAAACAGTTCCCTTGGTGTCCACTATTGGCTAGACTCTTCACAGCTTCATGCTCCAGCTAATTTTTTAGTGTCCTTTTCAGTCTGCCAGGGTGTTCACCTCCAGAGGTTTTAGATCGACAAACAGAAATTATCAGCTACTCCCCTGGCAGAGTAGCCTACATTCTGATTAGTGTGTTGGCTGTTAACACAGTTAACTCATCCGTTATAAATGACCCCAACATACCCGGGAAAAGAAGCTCATCTATCAGTGCCACTGAACGAACTTACATGGAGAGGCTGATGCATTGTCATATGCTTTGTCAGTTCCTTTGTGAAGGCATTAACCTTCATTTGTAGCAAAGCCAATTTGACTCTTGACTTAACCATCTATTTTCTGCAACCAAATGACAAAGCACATATAAATGTGCTGGGTGGAAAATAATTTCTAAGGAGACTCTTATCTCTTTCTTTATCTATGCTTTTCTCTTTCACGGATGCTTCCCAGATGGTTCATGAATTCATTTCCTATAATATTTGTATTTTTGTTGTGACACAGGCTAAAGTTTCAATACTGGCACTGGTCAATCATTTAACTGAGATTGTAAAAAGTAATTATCCTCTCATTAAACAAAAATGCAACAATGCTCATCTACTTGTGTTCAGTGATTGGAGTGTATGTATGAAGATGAGTGATTACGAATGTGTAGGGGAAATAACTTAAGAAATGGGGATATTCTGTCCTTTCAAAGAGAATCACAGTCTGAACAAGTAAAACATACATTGTGTCTTTGAGTGATAGTTTCCCTCCCAACACCCCAATCTTCCTACTTACAAATACCCATGTTTATCCCAACAATTTTACGGAAGAGAATGTCCCTGCTTTCTATATCCACACATAATGTAAATTTAACTGAGTTACTCATACACATTCCAAGAGATAACCCAAAAGAATCTAGCCATTTTCTGATTTTTCCTTCCTCTGGAGAAATGTGTTTTTAAAATCTATATCGAGAGCAGTGTTTTACAAAAATTGTTCAGAGTTTTGAAGAACCCGGACTTCGGGACAGAAAAATTAGTCACAGGAGAAAGAGGTCACTCAAACAAGCAGCTTTCTAAAAGCAATAAAGAGTGGCAGTTACTGTTAAAAATAAGCTGGAAGATTAGACAGCAGGTGCTATTGGGAATTGAGTGGAGAAAATTAAAGAAAAAATGTAATAGAGTTGGTTTTACTTTTGAGAATAGACCTAGTTTAGACTCTGACCATGATCAATATATGTGACTTCCTTGCCCTAATGTATAACTCAGGTTTTGCATACTTTGCAAAAATTGATAGATCTGACATCAACTGTCTCATAAATCTGCCAGAGATACTACTGGGTTGGTGAGTCAAGTATTTACTGTGTTTGCCAGTGTTTAGAGATAGTGGACCAAAGAAAACACCTATTACACCATCACTGTTCCTACCTTCGAATAATTTGTTATCTAGCAAGTACAATAAAACTCACACATGAGCAAAACTTAACAACCAAGATTTATTATGAATATATTTTTAAAATAGAATGATGAAATATAAATTAAAGAGTTAAAGATAGGTGGCACATAACAAAATTCTAATGGTGCAAAAGAACTTGGAGGAAAAAAAGAAACTGGAGAAAGATGTCACAGAAAATATGAAACAAAAATTAAACATTGAAATTGTGAGCAAACCAGGCAAAAACAGAAAAGAAAGGAGAGGACATTCAAATAATTTGAAGAAAAAGATGGAGATACAGGCAAAAATCACTGATTTTTTATGAAGTTATCAAAAAAAATCCTTCGTAGTAGGGGGTTGTGGTGAAAGCGTTCCTTGCTTAATGGGCTTAATTATTCTTTTCAGCTTTAAAGAGATGTTCAACTGTGGAAAAGCCAGAACAGTTCAACAAAAAGCTTGTGCTGAGGTGATAAAGCAAGAATACCAAAAACTTGGGCCAATAAGGTAAGACACACACACACACACACACACACACATGCACACGCACACACACACACACACACACACACACACACACACACATGCACACGCACACACACACACACACACACACACACACACACACACGTGCTTCTTATACTGCATGTAGTTGTTGAAAAGCAAGTAAGCATATAATTGTCTGAAAGGCAAGGTATTTATAATACTTGATGAGGGCCCTAAATTTGCTAGGTTTTTTAAAATACAACTCAACATAACATGTTGTATGGCTAAAATTTGCCAGGTATAATGAAAAGAAGCTGACAGAACTCACCGAGGAGGAAGGGCTTTTTCTCCTTCCTTTCTTCCTTCCTTCCTTCCTTTCTTCCTCCCTTCCTTTCCTCCCTCCCTCCCTTCCTTCCTTGGAGGGATTCCACTTTTTCACACGGGTTGGAGTGCAGTGGCAAATCACAGCTTACCACAGCCTTGACCTCCTGGTCTCAGGTGATCCTTCCTCCTCAGTCTCCCAGGTATCTGGGACTACAGGCACAACACCATGTGCAGCTAATTTTTTGATTTTTTTGTAGAGAAGTGGTCTTGTTAGGTTGCCCAGACTTGCTTGAACTCCTAGGCTCAAGCAGTCCTCCCTCCTCGGCCTCCCAAAGTGCTGGGATTATGGACTTAAGCCACCATGCCTGACCCACGACAGTAGGACCTTTCCTAACTGCACTGATGCTCTCAAATTATTGGCCCAGTGTTTAGCGTTCTGCTGAAATTGCTCTTGACAATAGTTCAGGGAGTTTCTACAAATGTCCTGACAGAGAAAATAAGAAATGATGGCATTGAAATTTTTCCACAGATATCAAGAAATTGTGACCTTGGTCCTCTTCATTGCAATGGCTCTGCTGTGGTTTAGCCGAGACCCTGGGTTTGTTTCTGGTTGGTCTGCACTTTTTTCAGAGTAAGTCTTCCATATTCTAATGTCAGTCCTTCCTGGTTATGCTGTGCTTCTCTCCTGTGTGGTTCCTGCAACTCTGAAAGATTGCATGAGATTATTTTTTCCTCCTTTCCCTTGAAAAGATATTTTAATTCCAATCTTTTCAGGAAAAACAAAATCGAAGGGATGAAATCTAAAGTAAGACCAAAGAAAGGATAACCACACTACCCTCTAGCCTTCTTCCACTAGAAAAGGCTAGTCTCATCCTTACAAACTTAGAAATACAACCTGCAGAAAGACTATGTTCTCTGGTGATCAGCAATTCAGAATTGGAGTCACACTGCGTGGGCTCCATTCTACACTCTTGGACTTACTTGTGACAAGTCGCTTAACTTTCCGTTTCTTCATCTGTATTATGAAGGTAATAATGGCACTCAGAATTGTACTGCCCTTCGCCCTATAAGAAGTACTATAAAAATGTTTGTTTGTTTATTATTTTGAATCAGGGTCTCTTTCTGTCACCCAGGCCAGAGTGCTATGGCACAATTACAGCTCACCACAGCCTCAGCTTCCTGAGCTCAAGTGATCCTTCCACCTCAGTCCTCCAAGTAGCTGGAACTACAGGCGGGCACCACCACACCTGGCTAATTATTTATTTATGTATTTATTTATTTATTTTTGTAGAGATGAGGTCTCATTATGTTGTTCAGTCTGGTCTCCAACTCCTGGGTTCTAGCAATCCTCCCACCTCAGTGTCCCAATGTACTAGGATTACAGGCATGAGCCACCATGCCCGGCCTATAAATGTTTATTATATGCAATAAATGCCACTTACGGCCTTTTAATACTCTGATATACATTCACATTCTGTGATTTCTGCCAACTTAATTTTATTTACTTTTTTGGAGGACTATTTATTTGGTTCAATAGGTCGCCTTTTCCTTCATTTGTGTACATTTTTTTGCACTAGTTCACTATAGATTCAGCCCATCCTCCATTGCATAGAAAAGGAATCCTTGAATAAGTGATAAGACAGATTTTAAAAGCTCATGCTAGAAGCTGAGTCAAAGTTAATTTTATTTCTCAGTGTTTTATAAACCAGCAGTCATTGCTGAGTCATGAGCAGTGATGGGTAAGAGTATAGCATAATTTTCTAAATTAAGGATCATCCTACATGTCAATATAAATAATTTGGTTGTGAGATTTGTGTTCCCAATCTATCTTTTACTGAACTGCTCTAATTTCTAAATTCAGCAGATTTCTTACTTGGACTTCCTGTTTCACATCCCCCAGTAAGAGTCCAAGTATTTAGGGGCAGAAACAAAAATACTTTAGGTCAAATATATTCTGCCCACATGGAATAAAGAAATGCCTCTTTTCCTGAATCAAAACCAACTGATTTTATAGGCATTTTCCATATTTTCTAAAGGGTGAAAAGTCTGAATGCAAATTTCTGATGATCACACAAGTCAAGTAATTCAACGTGGTAGCATGTTTTAAAGGATTGACTTCAACTTTTTAAACTTTCTGTTTCCTCTGGGAGTAAAACTTTTCATTTTGAGAGTTCTGAGCAAAAAGCATCGGTCAATTATTTAAAGCAAGTTATTGTTTAATAGTTGATTAGTACTTTGTGATTTTAGAGTAGGATCTAGACCAGTATAAAAAAATCAATTATTACCCCTTTATAAAATTCACCTCCTATCATTCTAGGTAAGAGAGTCTTTCTTTAAACACTAGTGTGTAAGAACTGAATGAAATCAGACAATAGTTAATAAAATCCAGTCAAGAAATCACAATAGGAAATTTATACAATCAGTTTCTAATGTGTTTCTTATGGGAGGGAAATGTAATACCAGAGATTTTTGTTTGTAACAGCAAAACAGTATATTGACTATGGGAAAGTGTTCGTGTCACCTAAAATTTCAAGAGAGAACAGTAGGAAAGGAACAAAGTTGAAAAAGGGTGGGATTTGAAAAAAAAATCCAATCGATAAAATCAAAGAAAATAAAATTTGTATAAGCTTAATATCTTGTAATACTGAGACAGCCTAACTTAATTTATAATAAACTAAAGATAAGTCATGATGAGATAATAATAGTTTTTAAATCTTTTGAAAACAAATTATTTCAGTATTTATGCTTTAATTTTACTTAAAGTATATATCCTGTAGAATACATTTGTTATGTAGAGGTTTCAGCATTTAGAATTTCTAAAGCTAGAATGATATATCAAGATTTATAACTACCACCTAATGTTTTCATTCCATCTGTTTGTACCTGGACTGAATTCAATGTGTCTTTTCATATAAAACAAAATCCGGTTACAAGATGCCTGGCCCAATTTGCTAAAAATTCAACCAAAAATTATAAGTGAAATAAAATAAATAAGAACCAATAAAATTATAAATTTAGTTTGTAAAGTGAAATATGCTAAGGTAGATTTTTAAATCAATAATGAAACAAAATAAGTCTATGCTTAAGAAAAGTAGGCTGCTTTAAGAATTGCTAGATTGAGGGGCAGCCCCTTCGGGTCCCCTCCCACTGTGGGAGCTTTTCTGTTCTCTCAATAAATCCTGCTTTCTCACTTAAAAAAAAAAAAGAATTGCCAGATTGAGAAAGATGAGGCATTTCCTTAATTTTTTAGATTTTTCAAGTAAATTGCAGAACTAGAGAAGCTTTTGTGGTATATACATGTTGCTGGTTTACAAGATAGCAAAATAATTTTAGGGTGTCCATATTTCTTCTCAAGCTACAAAAATGCACTCACTGATATTGCTGACTTTTAAAATTATATTTGATTTACACTTATTTTATTTCTATCTGGGTTTCCAGGTTCTTCTTAATTGTTGAGGCTACTGGGAACCTGTCTTATTTGCTGGAATGGCCTAGTGATTCTAAGACTCTTAATTTGTTCAGTGATCATTTATGGGCATTGCATAAGCCACTCCAATAATTAATATTCTTCATTGCATTTCATAGGATGCAAAGCACTTAATAGTTTGATTTCATTTGTATAACCACAGAAGCAGGCGCAGGTGTAATGCCTTAGAAAACAGACTGATTCCTTTTTGCAATTTACAGAAGAGTTTTAGGGGACTCCAGAAACATCATGCCTTGCCACAATGTGATAGAAGGATGTTACAAATCAATTATTTGGGGCTTTGCCTACTCTGGCAATTGTTTCAACCTCAATTATCTGCCAATATAATTACAAGAAACAATTCAAAGAAAAAATGTTTAACAAATATGTAAAGTTATCTTAAAGGGAAATTTGCCACGTTGGTCTAGTACATCAGCATGTGTATACATCGGTACCAAAGATAAGGAGAAATATATGGAAACAGAGGGAATGTGGTCTAAGATTGTTTGTTCTAGTATTACGCCATTTAGTTGGGAATCTATGAATTTTTGGAGCAGATTATCCAGAATAAATAACCTATACCACCACTACTTCTGAAACACTATAAGCATAACTGATTGATGGTTTAGCTCATGTGAGTTCTTGATGCTATTTCTTTAATACACGTATTTGTCCTTTTTCAGGTACTCTGGTTTTGCTACAGATTCAACTGTGGCCTTACTTGTAGGACTCCTATTCTTTCTTATCCCAGCTAAGAAGCTGACTAAAACTACACCAACAGGAGAAATTGGTTGAGTATCATTTCTAATTCTGACTAAATCTTATAGAAGATCAAAAAGTGTAAAATGCCATTAGTTTCAGTTAGCACTGACAACAAGAGTGACCATACGCAGCAAGCACAACCCTTGGCTCAGCATACCCCATTTGTACCCTGCAATCCTCTATTCAGTCAGCACATCCTCCACCCACAAAAGGGATCATCTTACTTTGCAGAAATGAGAAATAGATTTCCTTTTGCACCATGTTTGCGCTCTGTTGCGAGTGGTACTATTTGACTCATGATAACCCATTTTTGCTACCATAATCAGAATTAATCTCACTATTGGAAAACATAGGGACAAAAATGTATAGGTAATTGCTTCATGATGAGCCCTTGGTAATAAATGCTGAGTCTCTAAAAAAGGTGAGGAATGTCAAGAGAAAGAGCGTTGGCAGGTTTATAGTAGTCCTGGAGAAAAAGCAGATCAATCTAATTTACCCATAATCTAGAGTCAGAATTAGAAGAAAAGGTATTCAGTGATAGCATTCACTGTATTTACCTCACTTGGACAAAGAAGTGTACATATTTGCATGGGCATACCACCACCACCACCCATCCACACATGCACACTTCCTAATCTTAGGATTCATCCATATCTTTTCTCTATACTAACTCGGCATGTTTTGGGTAATTAGATTCCTGTAATATCAGTGTGGGACAAATGGTTTGTAACTGTCCAGAAATAAACCATGAGAGCTGTAGTTTATCCGTTTGCCCTTACTGGAATTCATGCAGTTGGGTTAGCCCACCTGACTTTTTGAGGCAGAATCCCTAGGCTAATTAATTAATCCCTAGGTTAATTAATGTACCAGATTTCTAGGACATGATAAGTGTGAACCATATATCATAGAAATAAATAGCTTTTGTTTTTCACTTGAGATTAGCATATCTCAATGTATGTTAAGGAGCTGTTGTAATATGAAGTGCTGATTTCTGTGAGACTCCGAGACTCTGACCATAGCAGTCAAAGTAGCGAGTCTGAGGATAGCTTTAGCTTTCCTGGTTCCCACATCTGAACCCCCTCCCTTGTTCATTCCTTCTTCCTCTCATTCTTCAACACCTGTTCTCTCTGATAATCTTATTCATACAAGGCTTTAAAATGACAAATAAGACATAATATGTTAAATTTTAAATAAGTGGAACATTTCAGTGATGTTTGCTTTTTAATTGGATTTATGGCCATAATCCAAATAGGAAACCTGGCAACAAAATTTCAGTCATCAGGTTTGATTTTGGGGAAAGAAGATAGAAAGGAAGCATAGGAGTAAACTTAAAATCTTACTGTGTAGAAGGCTGCCTGTTATATACAAATATTAAATGTGTATAATATATCCCCCAATGAACTCATTTATCCACAAATCAATAGAGAGATCATAACCCAAATATCAAGAGAAATCTCTATAATTGTTTTATGAGCATGTTAAGAATCTCACAAATCATACTTAAATTGTTCAATCTGAACCTTGAATTATCTTTTAACTGGAAATCCTGGTGAATCCATCATTATCCTTCTTTTTTTTTTTTTTTTTTTTTTTTTTTTGAGTTGGAGTCTCACTCTGTCGCCCAGACTGGAATGCAGTGGCCGCTCCCAGCCACCGCAGCCTCGACCTGCTGGGCTCCGGCGATCCTTCCGCCTCAGCCTTCCGAGTAGCCAGAATTACAGGCGCGCGCTACCATGCCCGGCTTATTTTTTGATTTTATTGTAGAGATGGGGTCTTGCCTGCCCAGGTGGGTCTCGAAACCGCGGGCTCAGGCAATCCACTCACCTCAGCCTCCCAAAGGTGCGGGATTACAGGCTGAGCCACCGAGCCCGGCTCATTATCCTTCTTATAATTTTAAAAATGATAAAATTTTCAAATAAATATTAGTAAATATAATTAAAATTCACATTGATCCCCTGGGAACCAGTGAATATTATAGACATTTTGCATAGCAAAGAACAGTATAGTCTAATGCACTTCATTACAGCAGACAAAGTTGATAGTGGAATGAATGAGTGAATGAGTAAGTAGCATTATAAGTGTCAATGTTATAATTCATCTAAGTATATTCTATATTACTATCAAAAGGAATTTTCTAAGTTATAGCATTTTTTTAATAATATAATGTTCTACCTAGACCAGGTAGAAATTTTTCAAAGTCCAGATTACTTCTTTAAAAGCAATATAGGAATATTACAAACTTCTTGCAAGATGGCTATTTAGGATACCAAAAAAGTCATATTGTAATATTTTAAGCAATGTGTAACTATAGATCTTTTGTTTTGCAGTTGCTTTTGATTACTCTCCACTAATTACCTGGAAGGAATTTCAGTCATTCATGCCCTGGGATATAGCAATTCTTGTCGGCGGAGGGTTTGCCCTGGCAGATGGTTGTGAGGTAATACGCAGCATCTAAGATATTTAACAATTAATTAGACTGTTCAAAGAAGAACGCAGAGATATTCAAGCTTGGGACATATTCAGCTTTACTCTGTCATTTTAAAGGTCCAAATTTTAATAGCTATGCAGTATGTATACCACAGAGATGAGGTGAGTTCAGAGTTCAAGAAATTTTACAGGCTGCAAGCATAAAACACTATTTTTATGGTGTTTCAGCATGACAAAAGAAATAACACAAAAAAGATTAAGATTCTTAATCCATGAAATAGTATTAGAAGACCAGCTTTGTAAGAAAAAACTTACATAAGAATGATATGTAAAGTAACTACTAGTGAAACAAATGATTTGTTTGTTTGTTTATGCCTTTACTTTATTTCATGATGACTTTGAGTAGTTCTTGACTTCTGTATATCATGATCCTGTCGCTGTTAAAAAATCGAAGAATGAGAAATAATATTAGCATTAATGGTATTTAATAAATGTTTATTGGATAAAATCTAGAGATGATTTCACATAACTATGTCTAATATTATATTATGTCTAATCTTAGGAAGAAATTCAAAGAGCATAAGAAATAAGATGGCTATTTCTTTGGCCTATCTTTCCAACTGATATAAAGCTGCAGTTTGGGGGAAGCCCTTGCCCTGATCATTATAGTGTTGCTGGAAGAAAAGTATCTTCTCCAAAAATTCCATGAAATTCCTATATGATTAAATTAATAATAAAAAAACCAAACACTTCTGGATGTATAGCCTGATGTGAAGTACTCAAAACGGATGGCTGTTCTGTTTCCTTACTCGATTATTCAATTGAAAATAATAGTGAGAAAAGTGCTGTCAGGAGGTTAAAATTTTGTACTTCTCAAAACAAATAACTGTCCCTTCTCTTTTCACAGCCTATAAGAAGATTGTTCTCTACTTCTAAATTTATTGACAGTATCTAAATTGCATACAATTAGATGAGTTTCAGAAAGAATATTTAGTAAAAGCTGCAAGTCTTGGAAATGGTCTGAATACTGAATGTCATTTATGACATTGTTTTAAGGTCTAGATTTGACTTGCCTCATAGGCCTTCCAAATAAAAATTGTAGATATATAAGATAAACACACTTCTTTCCTACTATTTCAGCAGGAGCAAGATCTGGATTCTCAGAATAAAAACACTTCTATTCCTATGTCTGGAAATTTGAATTGTGAGGAAACCAGAATCAACATATCTGGCACTGATATGAGCTCTGCTCATTTCTCTTTTGTTTAATGTCTGTTTAGATAGGACACGAGACATTCAAAGTGGTTTTGAAAGCATTGGCCAGACCATAGCAAATAAAAATCTGAGGAAATGAAAAGATGTGAATTAAGTCTGATAAACACGTTTTTCTCAGTGAAAGAATTGGTGAAACCATGGATGGAGGTCTAGCTTGCTATAAAAATCTTAGGACATAAAATCAGATCTCTATGGGATATTCAGAGTAAACCTATCCCAAAAGCTAGATTAAAAGCCTTGACTTAAAAATATGGCTATAGACACATATGCCCCTAAAAAGGGGTTTTACAAATATTTGGAGTTAAACTTTAAAAATTTTATTCCAATTATAATTAGTCCAGCAAATGTACAAAGCCAGGTATCCATTATAGTTGGGAACAGAATAGTGAGATACCAATTGCTAGACATTTATCTCATTACAATGACTTTTCTCTTAAATGCCCTTGATTTTGTTTTAACATGGTCTATCTCTCATGAGCTTTTTTTTATCACTTTTAAATTCTTATCAGTGAATAACTCCTCATACATACCTCAAAATTCTTCTCTTAGGTTAAACATGGAGGATTTAACACTATTTATTTCAGTATCTCCACTAAAATAACAATAACAGAATAAAGGCTTGCCAATCCATGAAAACAAAGGTGATATGGCAGGGACAATAACAGATACTGTTAAAATGTAGGTGATGGAAAGAGGACGTTTGAGGGTAACTGACTTTATATAAGTAGAAGATGTAGTGATCGATGAAATCTGTAGTCTGGAAAATGAAAGATCCAATAAGAAACAAGATGATTTATTCATAGAATCTTAGAAAAGCTCAGGATTTGGAGGTAGCAGATACCTCTGAAAGCTAGGATAAAGCCAGAGCAAAACATGAGGAAGGTTTAAAAAGTGTTCAAGGAGCTGTGGGCCTCCCAGATATTTACTCAAGCCTGAATAGCCAGGCAACTGTCTTCTCCCTGAAAGAAAACTGAGATTTCCTATGCAGCAAAATTGAACCAATGATATATTGGCCCACAAAGAAGTAAGAAAATTAGAACCTCAATCCAAAATGTCCAACACACAACTAATATGAATTTCAAAAAGAAAGGGAAAATAGAGAGGAATAACATTTCTGAAAAATAATATGAGACATTTCCCAGAACTGGAGACTTTGAGATTCTGGACTGAGAGAGCTACTGAGTACCCAGTACTCTCAGGATGATGGTGTGATCTCAGTGGCCTCCAGAGAAGGGGAACAATATGTGATGTTATCTCTTCCACGTCTAATTAGACATAGACTAAATGTATTCTTAAAGTGTATGTATGCTAGGACGAATTTGTGTCAATGTGACTAGAATGGTAGAGAGTTTTTGTGGGCTTTTTTTTTGTCTGAAAGTCATAACAAGAAACAAACAAACAAAAATATAAGTCAAAACCACATATGATATATGGTACTCACATCTGGGAATGTTTGTGCCAATTTCTTATCTCAGTGTGTATCACTTGTAATTAGAGCATTTTTAATGCCAATTCCACTTGTCATGTGTATGAGATTCATACAGCTCATTGAAATCTCACAAAAGGAGAATTTTCCATTACATTGGAGGTTAAAAACAAAAAAGAACAACATGCCGGCTAATCTGAGTGCAATCATTTTTTCTGTACTGTCTCTAATGATTTAAAGATCAGAATGTGATCAGGTTTCTAAAAATTCCAAGTAGAAGCCACTGTAGAGCAATGACCTAAAACTGCTGAGTGACAATTGATCCGAATCTAGAATTCTACAAATGCTAACCTATCAAAACAGTGTGAAAAGAAATTAAGAAGATTTTAAGACAGGCAGAGACTCAAAAAATATACCCATCCTTGCATCAATTCTCAGGAAGTTATGCAAGGATGTACTCCCACATCACAAAGGAGTAAACAAGAAAGGACTCCCATAAAGTGGGCAGGAAAAGGAGAGATTCACAGTGTGAAGGTAAAGAGGGTTTCCAGAACAACAGCAGTTGAGTAAATTGAAGGAGCAACTAAACCAGATTAAGCAGGAGGAAAGAATATTCCAGAGTAGACATCTTTTTTGTGGGGGGGGGCATGAAAAAGTTTACCTGATATGTTTGTCTATTTGTCAGGGAGTTTTTCCTGGAGAGGGTGATGAATTCGTGATAGGTACTTAAAAAACTATACAAACATTAAAAAAAGAGGCAGTTATTTCCTGGTGGTAGGGAGGTGGAGTAAAATAAAGTAAACCCAATCATACTATGCTAAGAGGTTTAGCTATACACAATATTTATATAATCATAATGGTAAACATTAAATATTGATTTAACAAAAAATGTCAATATATGAGTATAGGGGAATGAAGAGGCAAGAAATATATGTATGGATGGATGGTACAAGAAAACTAAATCCTCATGTAACACAGAAAGTCAGTAACAATGTCTAAATCCTAAAATTAAGGAAAAAAGCATAATTAAAATACTACTTTAAAAGATGACTATCAATACCTCAATATAGCTATAAACAGCTAGGAAGAGTTGGAAGTTGTTGCTTCTAGAGAATATAATTTGGGAAAAGGGAAAGGTGAACCAGAAGGTCTACTATTTTCTTAAAGTTTCACAATGCTATATGTCTTGCTAAAATATCCACATATATTAATTAGATGCAATTAAAATTTAATTGAAAAACAATGCGAAGACATTTCAAACGTCCTAAAACATGCCAATAGCATTAAAATAAGAATAAGTGACAGCTCCTTTATTATCAAAGCCACCAGATCAACCAAACCACAGAAAAATGAGAGACAACAATTATATTTTAGAAACTGAGCTTTCAGAACAGATAACTTTTTTATGTATGTAAATTGTGCCTGATTCAAATGAGTTATTAATGAATAACAGATTTTGCAAATTTGTTTTTTAGGAGTCAGGACTATCTAAGTGGATAGGAAATAAATTATCTCCTCTGGGTTCACTACCAGTATGGCTGATAATTCTGATATCATCTTTGATGGTCACGTCTTTAACTGAAGTAGCCAGCAATCCAGCTACCATTACCCTTCTTCTCCCAATATTATCTCCATTGGTAAGTATACCATTTTCCCCATTTATACTCTTCAAGAGTTATGTTCTACTTTGGAATGCTGTCCTCATATTGTAATATGGTATCTTGGGGAGGGGAGTTACATGAGCTTCCTTTAAGTAACTGACGGTGTGGTCTTTATCTGCATTCATGCTTTTAGTGAACCTTGACTCAATTTTCTTCAAATTTTCATGTTCAAGCAACATGTTCTTCAGTGAACCACTTACTTTCAGTCCAATTTTTTTCATTTGCAGATAAATGAGAGGGTCAGACTAGATCCATTTCAGTTCTAAAACAGGACTCAGTGTTTCCTGGCAACTGTAGTATTTAGATTTCTAACACTGTCACTTCTCACTCCAGAATATTGTTTCTAAACTTCTGAGAAGTGCTTCATATAAGTGATTTGCAAAGGAATGAAAAATTTGACTTATACTTAAGACTTCGGTCTTAAATATCTTAGACACAGTTTTCTACTGCCCGGGGAAGAATTTTTTTTTTAAAAAAGTAAGAAGTGGGTTGGCTAAGAGAGACAGGATAAGAATGTCTTGTCTTCTTTTCTCCATCTAGCTAGCAATTACAAGAAACAGTGAGCTTTAAGTAAAATGTTTTTCTTATTGGGAGGGATGAATTTGGTGAAAGCAAAGCACTTTAAATTAAGAGGATTGTCTTTCTGGAATTGTTCCTCTACCAGCTCAAGGGGCATATGTTGATGTTCTTAAGCTGCTACTTCAAATTAGGAAAAAAATATATATATACATGTAGGCTGTTTATATTGGCAAAATAGCATTTGGAGTTGTTCCTGTCTTTTAAATTTATCAACATGGAGCAGTTAGAAAATTATGTACTGAATTAAGAATAGTTGTAACTCTTCTTATGTGATAAGCCTTAAGCAAAATTTAAATTACATAAATCACAGAAGCAGCAAAGTTTATGGTATAATGAGAAGCTCTGGAACCAGAGGAACCTGAGACCCTTAAGCTCTGTTGCTTGTCAGCTGCATGCTTTGACAAGTTACTTCAGCTGCTCTGAGACTCAGTTTGTCTATTATTTTGAGTTATGGTAACCATCTCATAAGGTCATTGTGAAAAATTTAAATAAATTTATAAATTTTAAATGTATATAATATAACTATATGAAGAGAATGACACTATTATATATTATATATAAACTATTTAGATATAAATATATGAAAATATATAGAAACATCTAGCACAGCACCCAGCACTAGATAAATAATAAATAGTTGCTGTTTTTACTTAGTTTCTGGAATTAAGGATATTTCATTTTCTAAGCAATGTGGACTATAATGTTCAAATCAGTACCGATAATTGTCTAAACAACAAAAGGAAGAGATACTTTTTAAACATTTTCCCTTCATGTTATAGCTGCATCGATGTGTATAATTTTATGTCATTAGAGTTCAACTTGCCTCTTGGAAAGTTTATTATAATAAATTTGTTCATTTTGATGTTTGGTGCCTGCTCTCAACATTTTACTTAGGCTACTTTTTATCTTTTAAACAGGCTGAAGCCATTCATGTGAACCCTCTTTTGATTTTGATACCTTCTACTCTGTGTACTTCATTTGCATTCCTTCTACCAGTAGCAAATCCATGTAATGCTATTGTCTTTTCCTATGGTCATCTGAAAGTCATTGATATGGTGAGTTAGACTGAAAAAATACTAGCAGATCCAATACTCATTTTGTGTGTGATGTGTTGAATTATCTTTCCTTTTATACACTAATCAGCCTCTAGGAAAAGCGTGGCCTGAGCTCTATTTATGAAGGTGTGTGCATGACTGATCATAGAATTGTTTTTAAGAATGATAACCCAAAGCGAACAAGTCATTAGAATTTACGGTCACAGACACAGAGTATTGGATGCATCAGTAATGCCCTGAAGAAAGAAAAGAGCATTGAATATGCTCACCACAACAACTTAAACTTACATGTCAAGATCAAGAACCAACCTGATCAAGGCAAAAGGAAGAAACAGGGTTAATGAAATCCAGCAATCACAGCAACACTGTGCTTTGCTGTTACAGATATTTATGCAACTAACATTTGGTCTGAAGAAGACATTGGGTTAGCGCCTGACTGATGAAAGGCATCTTTCTTGTTCTGATTCTAATACTGGCACCTGATATGAAAACACAAGCAAGTAATAATGAATAATCTTACTGATACATACATCTTTTGCCAAATACAAAATTAGTGGTAATTAGGAGCTGGCTTGAGACTACTCTAGCCCACTTGTCCCCTAATCACCAACTTCCAAACCAACCCAAGCAATGATATAATGAAAGTAAATTCAGTGAACTGTCTGTGCAAATGCAGCTCCAAGGTAAATATCAGCTCCCTTTCTCCCATGCAGATTACTGTTTCTAAACCCTGAAACATAAAAATTCTGGAACTGCCTCTAAAAAGAAGTTATATAATAACCTTTTGGTAAAGAAAATGGCATAATACAATATAAGCAAGACCGGATGTATGTACATTAAAAAGAATAAGAACCAGATTCTGGAATAAATGAGGGTCTTGCTTGCATGAACAGAGAAGAGAGTTTCTGTAATATTCGTTGCTAGGTATCCCTTTTGCTTTGAGTCTCCATGCTTTAATGTAGAGAATGCAGTGGTAAGTAAAAATTCTCTGAAAAGGGTCAAATAGTTAATATCTGAGACATTGTGGGTCATACGGTCTCTGTCACAACTACTCAACTCTGCCATTGCATCATGAAAGTAATCAAAGAAAATATGTAAGCAAATGAGCATAGTTGTGGTTCAATAAAACTTTATTTAACCAGCCGGGCTCGGTGGCTCAGCCTGTAATCCCACGACTTTGGGAGGCTGAAGTGAGTGAATTGCCTGAGCCTGTGGGTTCGAGACCCACCTGGGTAACTTGGTGAGACCTCATCTCTACAATAATCCAAAAATTAGCTGGGAGTGGTAGCGCGCGCCTGTAGTTCCAGCTACTTGGAAGGCTGAGGCAGAAGGATTGCCGGAGCCCAGCAGGTCGAGGCTGCAGTGGCCGGGAGCGGCCACTGCACTCCAGTCTGGGTGACAGAGTGAGACTCCAACTCAAAAAAAAAAAAAAAACAAAAGAAAAAAAGAAACAACAAAACTTTATTTACAAAAGCAGATCAAGGGCAGTAGTTTGTTAAACTCTATTTTAATAGGTAAAAAGCAATGTTGAGATTGTTCAGTGGACACCAGAATGATGATACAAGAGCTAAGGACATGAGGACTCTAAGAAAGATGAACAGAAATGGTTGTGTAAAGTCTCAATAAGAAAATATTGAAGGATAAACTACTAATAATATTGAGTGAATATGAAGGGCACAATTATCATATTGTGTCCTGAACCTTATCCATTGAAATACAAAACCACAATACTCACATTCTGATTTAACAGGAAATGGCAGGTTTTGAAGGGGATTTTTCTCTAATCAGAATGACTTGGGTATAATCCTAAGAGAAGCCTCGCTGAGACTCTCCTACTAAAGGGAGTTTAGTTGGGGACAATTTCTTTTAATATGAATGAAGAAGAACCCCTGATTTTAAGAAATGACAATTTTTACTAATCCTTTAGGATACATGTAAACCCAACATATATTTTCTACACTGTGTTAGAATTCTGACATTTATGCTCTTTCTTGTTCAAGGTTAAAGCTGGACTTGGTGTGAATATTGTTGGTGTTGCCGTGGTGATGCTTGGCATGTACACCTGGATTGTACCCATGTTTGACCTCTACACTTATCCTTCTTGGGCTCCTGTGATTAGTAATGAAACCATGCCATGATATGCACAAAAATTCTGACTATCTTGTGGTAACTTTTGGAAAGCATTACTAATTCATTGCACAATGTGACTCTAACTGATGAGACATTTAAATCAGTTATGGTGTAGCTGCTGCAATTCCAGGAATATTCAAAACCTGCTGTTATAACTCAGAGTTCATATTCTTTTTGAGATGCAACCAAAGAGCATCTAAGTGCCTTCATCAAGAAACCTATTGTTGAGATTTTGCTTATGAACCATCTGCATCTTGCTTCATCATAAGAATAATTTATAACTTGACCTTTAAAGAGATTAGGTCATTTACTTCATCTTACAGTTGGAAAACATTTCAAACACCATTTTATTATTTCAGAAACTTTCCATGAAACTAAAAATAGAAAATAGGATATACAAGTTAATTGGGTACATGGATAAATCATTTCTGTACTGCTGCTCAAGATAATTTGCTGAAAAATCAAAGCTGTGGTCATCTGGTGATGCAGACAAACAGTTTAAATGAAATATGCATTTCTTTATTTTTAAAAAATCCAGGCAGATTATTCTTAATATAAACATATGGCATGAAAATTAAAATGTATGAAGAAAATCCAAAGTCGTAGCTGAATACGACTAACTAGCAGAAAACTCATAGATAAGGGTTAATTTTTACTTGGCCCTGTAGATAGATTAATATAATTTCTACCTTTATGATCTCAGTGCCCTGGAAACGCATTTTGTAGAGTTATGGATAAGGCTTGCTTTATATAATTTGCACTATGAACACAACATAGTTAGAAAGGAAAGCTAAATACTATAAAGCTATTAACGCAGCTATGTATATGTATACCAACTTTGCCTAAGAGTTTATTTTATTTCCAAAATACATAATGTCATATGTTAAGAAGAGATATAGAAACCTAAATGAATTTTCACTGTGTGTACAAGAAAAATCACATAACTCCATTATGTCAACATTAAAATTAAATATCAGAAGGAAAATAAAGAATAGGAATTAAAATATTTGACATACATGCAAAAGAGAAAAATAAATTATTTGTAGTCAAGTCAAAAAAAGAAATATAAATTAAACATTTAAACTAAAGCTTAAGAGTATTCTTCTAGCACTCAGGATGTGACAAAGAGTATAGTCCCAATTATCCTGTTATGATCTTTAAATATGGTGTACAGGTATTAAAATATCACATGTATCCCCAAAGTGGGTACAACTACTGTATATAAATAAAAAATTATTTTAAAAGAGTAAGTCCTATTGGCAATTCAGAATTAGACTAATGGAATAAAAATAACAACCAGAAACAAAATAATGTGCACAATGAGAAAACAATGGAGATATTAGATCATAGCAATTCTCACGCTAAAATTAAAATAAAAGACAATGTAACCTTTGTCATTTTTACTCTTCATTGGCTCTTTTCTAGACATTACAGATCTGGTTCAATTTTTTTTTGTCAATAAGATTATTTATAAGATTATTCTGAAATTAAAGATAGTAAAGATGGTTTTTTAAAAATAATATTTATTCAAAAGTATGCATGGTGAATTAGCCTGGCTCATTATTTGTCTATATTTATTCATTAGTCAATACATAATTAAACATTTTTTCTGGTTGGGCGTGGTGGTTCATGCCTATACCCTAGCACTTAAGTAGGCTGAAATGAGAGGATTGCCTGAGCCCAGGGGTGCGAGACCAGTCTGGGCAGGTTGGTGAGACCTCATCTCTACAATAAGGCGTGGTGGTGCATGCCTGTAGTCCCAGCTACTTGGAAGGCTGAAGTGGAAGGATGGCCTGAGCCCAGCAGGTTGAGACTGTAGTGTCCATGAGTGTGCCACCGCACTCTAACCTGGGCAACAGAGTGAGACTTCGACTCAAAAAATAAATAAAAAAATAAAAAAACATTTTTTCCAGGAAAAGCTTTTGTATTTAAAGCATAAAGTATAGTATTGCTGCTTTGTGCAAATCTTCTATGTTCATTCTACTCACTTGTTTCTTTCCCTCTCATATTTTAGACATTTATTTATGATCCATAGTATTTATTACATTTCTGCCTTTTTCTAGTCATTCAATTTATCACTGCTGAATTATATGATGGATGCATTTTTTATTATAACAAATAAAATGACTTTTCAAATTATAATGAGTAAGTTTCAGTCTCACAAAAATAATATACACATTTCAGCTTGAATAATTTTAATGAATTACTCTGCCAGCTGAGTACATGAAAAATAATACTTAGTTAAAATTTGCTTAATTGAGTCATATAGTTCTCTTGCCATATCTTTATGTTTGGTTGATACATCAAAAATAATTTATTCATTTCACATTTATCCCATTTACATCAAAGTTCTCAATTTCTTTTAGTATGGGGGTTGCATACTGTCTTTGAAAGTTTCCAGAAAGCAATCCGAAAGAGATGATAAAACAAACTTTTGTCCTTCCACTTTATGATAGATAATGTTTTTATTATTATCTTGATCGCCACTTAAAGGTTAACTAGAAATCTTTGTCACTTTAAATTTCAGCATCTAACTTAGGATTGGATCTTATCTAGATAATAGTAGCAATTTCACTAAGTGCCTATTTACTGCCAGTTCCTGCAAGCACTTGGAAGCCTCCGCTGCCATATGTGTATTTTTTCACTCACCCCAACTGCTGCTGTACATGTCAGCAACTCTGGAATTCAGACTTTCTTTCTCTTAAATGTATGCAATGTTTTCACCATGGTATCTGGGGCTTTCTTCTTTTCAGCTTGGGAGGTAGGAAAGTACACACTTTTAGCCAATACTACTAATGAACATTATTAGCAAAAATTGACAAAACAATATTGTGGCACATTAATTGTGTCAATTAATTGACTTGTGTACCATGTAAATGTGCCAGTAAAAATAGCATAGAATGGAGACAGAAATTAAAAGGTTTCCAAATATGGAAATCTTCATTTGTCTAGGAAAAAAAAAAAAGACACAGGGCTTTAATAAAGAAATAAAGGTACTTTTCTACTGCTAGTATATATAGTGGTGTCAATATGGGGGGAAGGAATCTTCCTTATGCCAAATAATAAATAATATTGGAGAACATATACAATTGTATCTGCAAGAAAATAATGGAATTACTAAAAAGAGAAAGATAAAACACAAGTAAGAATCCAGAGATTTAAACAAGAACTGAGAGTACCAACTACTAATCTCTAGAGATCTTCAAGTTCCCTAGCTACAAAGGGAACAAAGGATAGAAGACAAAGCTAGAATCCAGCCAAATTAGGATCTGAATGGAAACCAACATAGAGTTAGGATCTCAAAGGACTATATTCGGTGAAATTGTAAGCTAGGTAAAAACTCACCCCATAGAAGGACACATCAACAGAAGTTTCTTGTTTTGGTCTAAGTACTAGGAGGAGGGCGATAAAATCTCCCTTGAAAATTCATAACCATGCAAGTTAGAAACCTAAAGTCTCAACACCTGGTTGTGTGTGTGTGTGTGTGTGTGTGTGTGTGTGTGTGTGTGTGTGTGTGTGTGTGTTGGACAGAGAAAGGAGATAGGTGTAATCTGAAACTTTATTTTAGAACAATTCTGATTTGGCAGTATTCTCAAATATCTGACAAAAGAAGGAATACCTTCAAACTCAAAAAAAGGCTAAACTTTACGTGAGATTTTAGTCAAGCCTTACAAATTCCACCAGGACATAAAGCACAGGATGCAAAAGTCTACATAAACAAAAGAAACAGAATCCAACGTGCAAGAAAAAATAGATATCATAATGATCAAACACAGAGTATAAAATAAGGAAGTACAATGTCTGAAAGATATTTAAAAAGTGTTGGAAATATAAGTATGACTCAACAGAATTCTAAAAATGTCCCTTTAAGGTTTCTATTTCCTGGTTATTCAATCAAACACTGATGTAATGCTGTGAAGGTATTTTGCAGATGTAATTAAGGTTACTAATCAACTGACTTTAAAATAGAGAGTAGCCTGGTGTACCCAATGTGATCAAATGAGCCCTGAAAAACAGAAGAGGTTGACAAAGTGTCAGGTGGGTGAAACAAAACAGAATGAGAAGTTAGAAGGATTTGAAGCATGAGAAGCACTCAGCCCAGATCCACCATTGCTGGCTTTGAAGATGAAAGTGTCATAAGCCAGAGAGTGCAGGCAGCTTCTTGACATTGAGAATGTCCCCTGGCTGAAACTCCTTGAGGAAACAGGAGCCACAATTTTACAGTTGTATAGAACCAAATTCTGCCAACAACCTAGAGGAGACTAGGAACAGATTCTCCCTAAGTGCCTCCAGTAAGAAATGTAGATCTCCAGGTTCTGTGATTTTAGGTCTGTGAGACTTACTTTGGACTTCAAATCTACAGAACTGTAAGATATTAATGAGTATTGTTCTCAACCACTACATTTGTAGAATTTGTTCTGGCAACAGAGAGAAAACAAATAAGCTATAAAAGACTGTAAAGAATAACTAGAAAGATCTGAAATATGTCAAATATAAATTTTAGTAAAGTACAATACTTTAACTGAAGAACTCACTGAATAGGTTAAATAGCACATTAAGGAAACCAGAAAAGAAAGTGTGGGAACTTAAAGACACATTCCATAAAATTAATTAATTGGAATACAGCACAGAGAGAGAATATATATGTATTCTCTCTCTGTGCTGTAAAAGATATATATATATAACTCTGAAAGGGAAATTAAGAAAAATCAGGTGAGAATAAAAATGTAATCTAAATTTAATCAGAATTCCAGGACTATATAAGAAAAAGAATATAGGCAGCAAAACCATTAAAAATACAATGGCTGATAGTTATTCACATTAATGAAAGAATCAAGATTTTCAGGAAGCATGATTAGCCTAAAGCATAATTTAAATTTTTTTAAGAAAGGAAATTCATACTCACCTACATTATGGTGAATCATAGAACACCAAAAAGAATTTAGAAAAAGATCTTAATAGAGAGAAAAGACAGACTACATATAAGGAGCTGCAATTAGACTGAGGCTGTCAGAGTTTTACAGACTACTGAGTAGTTTCAAGTGCTGAAACAAATAACTAGCTAATCTAGAATTCTATAGCTGAAAAAAGAAAATCCATGTTTCAAGAATGAAAGGAAAATAAGAACATTCCAAACCATCAAACACTGAGAGTTTATTATCAACCAAAGTTCACTAAGTCACCTCGAATGATATATCAAAGAAAGAAGAAAAATTATTCCAGAATTCAAGAAAGAAAATATATGACACAGTAAAAAATGGTGAGCAAAAAAGTTGGTGAACATTTTTTAATAAAAGTTATAATTAAAATACTGGAATAGCATAATGTTTAAGTCCAAAGGAGACTGAAAACATTCTAACATTGTTGCTTTATATAGGAGAAGGGTAGAAGTAACTCACAATTTGGAAATTCATTATGTGTTATTACTTTTAAGATGACCACTAAATGAACAAAAATAAACATTTCTCAAACTAGGAATAGGAACTAGACCTGTTAGGGAAAAAACCAACCCTGCTGCTCATTGAAAATGGACTGAATTTTAAAAATGTGGAATACACAATGGAATATTACACAGAAGGACAAAATCATGGACTTTGCAACAACTTGGATGAATTTAGGGTCTATCATACTCAGTGATCTAACACAGAAACAAAAGACTAAATACAACATATTCTTACTTCATAAGTGAGTCCTGAACATTTATCACAATCCTACAAGAGAGGTATCAGCAGTAGTGGGAAACTGCCAGGGTGGGGAACGTAACATCACTAAGGCTACCTGATCCTAAATCATGGGAAGTAAGGACAAGTGGGAGGCCCCAATTTCACCTGCATGTACACCACTTGTGTACATAATACTTTGTACCCCACATCTTTAAAAAGAAATCTAAATAAAACCCCTGAAAAAAAGGCAAGAAAGTTAAAAAAAAAAAGGGAATCAAAACAACTGGGACAAAATAGCAATAAAATTAGGAATCATTCTAACTATGCCAATTTTTAAAATAAATATTGATGGGATAAAATTATCAATTAAAAATCAAAGATTATCAGAATAAATTTTTTAAAAGTCAGTTATGTATTATTCACATGAGAAGCTCCTAAAACATAAAGATAGAGAAAATTTGAAAGAAACAGAATAGAAAAAAAAAATGTTCCAAATACACAGTAACCAAAAAGAACTTGGTGTAACTATATTAAAGCAAGCTTCCACACCCAAAAGTTAGGGCAGCAATTGACTATGAATAAAATAAATTAATAAATAAATAGTGTTTTTTAAATTTTAAATTGTGGGGTATAATTCAGGGTTAGGTATACAAATATTCATTGTTCAGGTACCCTTGTTGATGAGGTGTGCCCCCCCTTCCCAGACAGATTTCAGCTACTGTCAATCCCACCTCCCCACCCCTGTGCCCCCTGTAGTTTCCCACTGCTATCAATCCTTTCCCTATAGTATTACAGTAGTTGTTCAAGGTCCACTTATGAGTGAGAACATGTGATACTCAGCTCTTTGTTTCTGTGAAAGATCACTCAGTATTATAGACTCTCATTCCATTCAGGTTGCTGCGAAGTTCATGATTTTGTTCTTTATGACTGCATAATATTCCATTGTGTATATGTACCACATTTTTTAAATCCAGTCTTCTTTTGATGGGCAGCATGGTTGGTTCCATATTCTTGCTATTGTGAACAATGTTGCAATAAACATACATGTGCAGGTATCTTTTTTGTAGAGTGATTTGAGTTCTTCTGGGCATATTCCCAGTAGGGGGATTGCAGGGTCATATGGAAGTTCAATTTTTAGAACTTCTAGCAATCGCCACACTAATTTCCACAGAGGCTGTACTAGTTTACACTCCCATCAACAGTATTGAAGTGTTCTCTTTTCACCACATCCTCTCCGGCATCTGTTATTTTTTGAGTTATTGATGATGGCCATTCTGACTGGAGTTAGGTGGTATCTCAGTGTAGTTTTATTTTGCATCTCCTTGATGAGTAGTGAGCCTGAACATTTTTCATATATCTGTTGGCTGGTGGTATGACTTCTTTTAAAAATTGTCTATTCATATCTTTAGCCCACTTTGTAATGGGGTTGTTTGTTTTTTTCTTTTCAGAAAGTTCGAGTTCCTTGTAGATCCTAAATGTTAGGTCTTTGTCAGACAGGGAGTTGGCAAATATTTTTTCCCAGTTTGCGGGCTGTCTCCCTGCTCTCTTGATGGTTTCTTTGGCTTTGCAGAAGCTTGTCAGTTTAATGAAGTCCCACCTGTTTATCTTATCTCTTATAGCTTGGGCACTTTGGATTTTGATCAGGAATTGGTTGTCAGTTCCAACTTCCATAACAGTGTCTCCTGCATTTTCTAAGGTTCTTATAGTTTGAGGTTTTACATTTAGGTCTCTGCTCCATTTAAAAAGTTACGGCAACAATTGACTATGAATGAAAGAAATTAATAAATAAATAATGTTAAAAAGAAAAAAAATCACCAGAAAGCTATATGAGTTTTATATTATAGGCATCTAAAAATTTACATGCAAATTATATAAAATCCAAATTGACAGAACTAGGCAGAACCACCATCAAAAAGAAAAAAATTAACATACCTCTTTCAATAATCAGTTTATGAAAAAGAGGAACTTAGAATAAATACTTAAAAGTTTGATAATACATTTTATATATCAAAATATTTCATCCAGCTTCTGGAAAAATATTTTCAAACACACATGTCCTCTTATGAAAATTTGGCACATATAGACCATTATTAAGTCTTAAGTTACTTCTAAGTATTAGTTATGCAAACTACCAAAATTCAATTAGCATAAATTAAAAACAAAAACTTTAAAATTCAAATAAATATTTAAAATTCTTCCCACAAAGAAAATGCTAAACCTAGGCAAACTTACCCTTAAATTTAGAACATCTTTAGGAACAGAATTTCAATTGTGTATAAACAATTCCAGAGAATAGTAAAAGAGAGAACAGTCCCTAATTAATTTGATGAAGATGGTATGACCTTGTTACCAAGACCAAACAATGATGCTACATAAAAGAAAAATTATGGGCTAATCTCATTCCCAAATATAGGTTTAAAAAAATCTTTAGAAATAAAAACTAACAAAGCAAATTGTAAAATATAACTTGTTGTGTGTATGTATGAGTTAATTTCAAATTGAGTTCAACACTGAAATATCATAAATGTCATGTATGTTATGTAGTTAGTTTCAAGTTTAATACTGAAAAATAAGTGAATTCAATTCACCACAATAGCAAATTGTAGAAGAAAACTATATAATTATCTCCCTATGTAAAAAAAATTTTAATGAGTTTCAAAAAAATCCATTTGTAATTTTAAAAATAATCTGGTACATCAGTAACAAAAGGAAACGTCCAAGACTTTACCACAACAAAAATGTATCAGTAAAAACCCTAGAGTCAAATCACACTTAATAGTATAAATATCAGTTCAATATCCAGTCTGTGGTCTTGAGTAAAACTGATATTTAGTGGTAGGGTTAAGGTTAAAGCTTTTCTTTTTTTTTTTTTTTGAAGATTGAAGAAAAAATGCCTGAATAACACACTACCCTTACATATTAAATTAGAAATGCTAGCTAATGGAGTATAACAAAAAAAAGTAAATAAAAGGCAATAATAGCCGATTCTTAGTAGAATGGAAACAAGCAAACTATCATTATTACAAATGATATAATTTTCTATATAGAAAATCAAAATTGATTATCATAAAGAAGATTCCATATATAAGTTCAATGTATAGAAATTAATTGCATTCCCATACAACAGTAACAAACTATTAGAAAGAGCAATTCTTAAAATGTGCTGTTGTGCCTAGGAATAAATATAACAAAATGTGAATGAAAACTTTGTAAGGAAAATCATAAAACTTAAAAGGACACTGGAAAAGCCTAAGAAAATTGAAAGAACTACAAGCCTTTTAGCTCCAGTCCCGCCTCCATATTCTGTTGGGAGGGAAAGATTAAAACAGAGTATTATATTTCAGGCCTTCCAAAGTAAAAAAAAAGCTTCAGACAATCTATACATCATCACTAAGAAATAAATATTTTTCAAGAAAATAGACAGGGACTCTAACTCATATGACATCAATTACTTTTTTTTTAATTTCTCAAAGATCTGTTCAATACGTGAATTATAAATGATGTATCATAATCCTTACATTGACTTTTTAAAAATGAACTTTAGCTGATTGATACATGTTTCAACTTTCTGATAAAAACAACCATTATATGCTTTTCTAAACTTAATTTTTTGTTAGTTCTTCAAAGACAATGGTTCTTCTGTTCAAATACTACAGCCACCAGCTTTCATATATAATAAATAATCTGTTAAACTATTTTCTTAATGTGGGTAGAAAGACTTGCAGTTAAGCTTTTTCTGGTCCATTTTTTCCCCTTTCTCTTTATTCTTATACTGCAGAAAGTGAAAAATAACTCAAGAATAATTTTTGAAGTCCTGTTTCCTCTTTTAATAAACTAGTGATAAGTAGATGGGATAATATTTTCTCCCCCAGTCATACCTAAAATTACTAACATAAAAAAGGAAATTGAGTCAGTATACAGTAATAGTTGAAGTGAACTTCTTTCTCAGTCTTAGCAGCAATTGCTCAGAAATCTGTGCATCTTTACTCACTGTTTTTGCCATATGAACCATGATGTTGAATTATATCAACATAGACCCACAAATTCTTCCTTCAGCCTGCCCCAGTAAAATCTAAACAGACTTGCTGGTCTTCTCACTCACAACATTGGCTCACATTCAAAAGGCTCCAGAAGGAGAGAAAATCCAAAGTAATGACCATGAAATGAAAGCCTGACTTACTTTAATAGCTTGTGATGGTAAGAAAATCTTATGACCTTATAAACACATTCAGCTTTGGGGGTGTTAACATGTTATTAATTTAGTAGTTCCCCTTTTAGAGTTAGAGCAGGGACTGCCCTTCTTTGTTCTGCTAGTGCTAAATATCATATAAATGAAATCGATGTGGTCCCACTAAAAGAGCACAGAATTTGGATTCAGAAGACCTGAACTCAAGTTCCAATTCCACCATTTATTAGTACTGAAGCACTGAGTCCATCAGATAACCACTCTGAGCCTCATTTATCTCATTTATGATACTGAATAATATGCTAATATTACCCTACCCAGCTTTCTGGTCTATCTCTCCCCACTACATAAAGGAAAAGTTATTGGGAGGAGACAACAATACTGAGCATAAAACTCTAGAGTATAGAGCAATTTTACAGCCTGTGCTTGAGTGTGCAAAAATGGAAATGTCTTTTGGTTTTATTCTACATCTTGGTATATATAATTAGCTCTCAGATCCCAATTTTGCATTGCAGTAAAACATTTAGTCTACTAAATCAAAGTCACTTTTGTTATTTCAGTGTCTTAATTGTGATTTTAGAGTTGAACTTACGTCAACCCAGTTTTTGTTTTGTAGGTTCCCTCTTTTGTTCCTCTCTCCCAGCAGTGTCCATCCAATTTCTGTGGGTCTCACATGTGAAGCTTTCACTGAGTAAGATGCATCTGGCCTTTTTGACTAGTAATTGTTCATGGTGGCTTCCACTGAGATCCGCCATTCCACTGAGATTCTGTGAAATGTATGTTTCCCATCAGTTTTATTATTAGTTTCTGATTCCAAAATTTACCCAGGTTCTTGGGCTCGTGCAACTCATGACATCCCTGAGATCAGCATCTTTTTATCACCACTACAATCCCTATTGATCCACCACTTCAAGGACTTAGGGGAATTGGGGTGCTTTCTGTACCTCTTTTAAGCCTCCAGTTTCTTGGGAAGAAAGCGTATCTTGAGCTCACCTGTGCCTAGACATTTCTTGCCATTAGCCTACTCTACTGCTGGGATCTATGTTGAGTGCAAGGGAAGGAGAACCAAAAGCTTGCATCTTCAATTCAGAAGAGTCAGTATATTAATTAATTCATGGTAAAAATCGTGGTTATGGCCGATAACCAGAGAATAGAGTAAGTCAGTCTCGCTCAAATGGAGACCACAACCATTGTCTATCTAGAGCAGGGGTCCACAACCTTTTTGGCATCGAGGACTATTGTATTCACGGCAGACAATTCTTCTACCAATGGTTGCAGAGTGGGAGGAAGTTTCAGGATGATTCAAGTGCATTATGTTTATTGTGCACTTTATTTATATTATTATTGCATTGTAATATATAATGAAATATATAGCATCACCGCCTCAGGTCCACCTCAGATAGTCAGGCCTTAGATTCTCATAAGTAGCACACAACCAAGATCCCTTGCATGCGCAGTTCACAATAGAGTCTGTGCTCCTATGAGAATCTAATGCCTCCACTCATCTAACAAAAGGCGGAGTTCAGGCAATAGTGCCAGCGATGGAGTGCGACTGTCAATACAGATGAAGCTTAGCTCGCCGGCCTCTCACCTCTTGCTGTATAGCCTGGTTCCACTAATACTGGTCCGTGCCGGAAAATAGGGGACCTTTGATCTAGAGTATTGCTTACCAGCACAGGATCTGAAGGCTGATTGCCAGAACTGAACACCTGCTCCAATACTCTCCTCCCATATGTCTTCAGGTGTATTATTTGACCTCTATTTGCTTCATTTTCCTCATCCTAAAATGAGTTACTAATAGCATAAGAATATCTTCATCGTGTTATGAGGATTAAATGCGTTAATACACGTAAATCAAGGAACAGTGGCTGGCCATAGTAAAACTTAATATTAGATAGTATTCTTAGAACTGTTACATCGTCATTCGTCCTTAGTACATCACATAGAAAAGAACAAAATCATGAATTTCGCAGCAACCTGGATGGAATTAGAGTATGTAATACTGAGCGATCTCTTACAGAAACAAAGATCTGAGTATCACATGTTCTTACTCATCAGTAGACCTTGAACACCCACCATTATACTATAAGAAAAGGATTGACAGTGGCAGGAAACTACGGGGGGCAGGGAGGGACAGGGAGGTGGGATTAATGGTAGTCAATAACTGTCTGGGGAAGGGGGGCACACCTCATCAACAAGGGTACCTGCACAAAGAATATTTGTATACCTAACCCTTAACTGTACCCCACAATTTTAAAATAAAAACATATATGTAATTTTTAAAAAAGAAGTAGTTGCCCAAATGAAACCATTAGGCTTGGTGAAACTCCTTCATCTGAAGGCTCAGCCAAAATCTCATTAAAAACTCCAGATAAGTGAGTTTTGTTTAAGTTAGAAATGTTACTCCTAGTTCACAACCTCTAAGCAGAGATTTCCAGAGGATCATTTAATTTTAATTCATTTCTCCTTGGTAGAGAGAGAACACTGGAAGTAAAAGAGTGAACATAGTGTGTAGAGTAAAAATAAATTTCCAGTTACAGAATTCAGCACAGAAATAAAACATAGAAAAATGCAAGACTCTATACTAAAAACAAGTTACATATCTTATTGAAAACATGTGTTGTTTTGGTACAAAATGAGCCTCTAACTCCATTAAATGATCCTCATCATTAGTTTTCACTTCACAGATTTTTAGGTAGTTCAAAATCTCCCATGTTATCTGGGTTCCCCGGAGCATTGTCTGCAGGGTTGCTGATGAATCCGGACAACCGTAGTTCCTTACACCTGCTGAGCTGCACCTACCCTTTGACCTCCTCTCAGGGGTAAGTCTACAGTGGAGTCAATGAGTCAGACTCTATGCCTTTGTGGTTATTGTTCTGTAAAAAGTAGGTATTGAAAATTACCAAAATATCAGAAATGTCACGTATCCTCCCCTTTATTCAAAGAAGATCGATGTGCTCTTATATCCATGCATGATTGCCAGCATTTCCATTATTTTTCTTACTGATTTTATTTTAATTGCTTCATTCTGCTTTTTTCTTAATTTAGCTTACCTTTCTTCCTGGGCACATTGTTATTTTTTTCTTAACCTGCAATGTGCTTGGATTTTTTCAGGAGAGCCGAATGCTGTGTTTATCAGAGTCTCTAAGAATAGTGGCCTCTTACAGTACTCCTATACTAAAAAAATTACAAATAGACACCTTTCTATATCTCTGTTTTCTATGACCTAGGAATATATCTTCAAACAAAGCTTGAAAAAGAAATGCAAGCCTTATATTTCATCCAATAATTTTCAAACTCCAAGTCATCCTGAAAGACAGTGGACAGAATTTTGGTGGAAATAGGACAGAGAAATAGATGTTCTGAAGACAGCACTTTGGATTAACCCAAACATTCTTACCATGGAATCTACCTCTGGTTTGAAGGACAATTCCAATTCCACAAACAATTTTGTAGATGGGAGATGCTAGACTTCCAAGTTAGGATCCTTCCTTACTTCACACTTCGGAGAGTTTATAAACTTTTACCATCTTAGACAATCTAAAATAAACTGTATGCCAGAAGTGAAAAATTTTGAGACTAGAACAGGATCAACTCTAGTCATAATCAATAAATTAACTGTGGAAGAACTGACATCTTAAAAATGTTAGTCTCCTAAGCCATGAACATACTATCTCTCTCTCTTTATTTAGATATTCTTTAATTTCACTGAGCAATATTATATAATTTTCATCATACAGTCTTTTTCATTTTTAAACATATTTCATATTTTTGATGTTAAGTGGTGTATTTAAGCTTCAATTTCTGATTGATTGTTAGAAATACAATATATTTTTATGAATCCATTTTGTTTCTTGCAGTCTTGCTAAATTTACTTGTCAGAGCTAGTTGCATTCTTGTAAGTTTTATAGGATTTTCCATATAAACAATGTTTCTGTGAATAAAATCAGTAATATTTCTTCCTTTCCAATCTGGATATCTTTATTTCTTATTCTTGCCTTAAGACATCCATGACTTTTTCTTTCTCTTAGTAGCAAAGCATTTTTAAAATCATTAATTATGAATGTTAACAGTAGAATTTTTATAAAGGCTTTTTATCAGATTGAGGAAACTCTCTTCTATTGCTAGTTTGCTAAGAGATTTTTTCAGAAATGACGTTAGAATTTGTTAAAATGTTTTTTCTGTTTCTTTTGTATTCTGTTGGTATACCGTATTACATTGAATTAAGCCAACTTTGAACATGATACTTTGAACTATGAATACTTTCTATATACCATTAGGCTTATTTACTAAAATTTGGTTAGTAGTTTTACATCACTGTTCAGGAGGAACACTACTAAGGTGATACCCTTCTGAGTATTGGACCTGATGTCCATTAATTTTGAGGGTTTTCACTCTGGCTGATGGAAGACATGAATTTATCCCAGCCCTGTTTGAGACTTATAATTATCCATTTGATAACTTTGAGTAATTATTTTCCTCTCCTCATGTAGCTCCCTTACAGACATGTGTTGTTCAGTATTCAGTAGGATAGAAAATGGCGGGGGCAACCTTTAGATTTTTGGAGCTCTCTTTATGTATTTCTCTCCTCTCGTTCTCTGCCCTGCAAATCCTAGCCACCTCGTCCTGCTCAGATTCCCAGCTCTGTGTGTTCAACTCAGAATGGTCACCAGGATCTGCCTGAGTTGCCCATTTATGAGCTGCTGCCTGGAAGCTCTTCCCATGCTGCAAGTTAGAGCAATCACAGAACTAATTTCTTTCCTCTCTTTCAGAGATCATTGTTCTGTGTTTCCTGATAGTCAGTGTCCAAAAACTATCATTTCATATAATTGGTCTTGTGTTTTGGTTGTGTCCGGAAGAGGGCTAAGTCCCGTTGCTAATGATACATCTTGCCAAAAGTGGAAGCATCTAGAAGAGTTTAATTATGTTCTTTTTTTTCCCCTTGCAAACTCAGAATAAGAACAAATTGAGTAAATGGAATGGTTATGAAATCTCCTATGTTAATTGCTGGTGTGTAAAGACTCAATTACATAAGATAATAAATACTTGATGAGGAGCCTGTATGATGGTAGTGGGCAACTTAATGAGTGCAATTTGAGATGTGTAGAATTTAAGATGTATCCAGTAGCCGGGCTCAGTGGCTCAGTCTGTAATCACGCGCCTTTGGGAGTCTGAGGTGAGTGGATTGCCTGAGCCCGCGGGTTCGAGACCCGCCTGGGCAACTTGGCTAGACCTCATCTCTACAATAAATCAAAAACTAGCCGGGCATGGTAGTGCGCGCCTGTCGTTCCAGCTACTTGGAAGGCTGAGGTGGAAGGATCACCGGAGCCCAGCAGGTCGAGGCTGCGGTGCCCGGGAGAGGCCACTGCACTCCAGTCTGGGTGACAGAGTGAGACTCCAACTCAAAAAAAAGATGTATCCAGTACCTATGCAATAATCAGGAGTTTAAGATGTATCCAGTACCTATGCAATAATAAACTAATGGGCATTTGAATAATTCAACTGTGAAGCTGAGGACAGTAGCCAGACCTACATTTCCAGTATAAAATATAATTCTCATATTAAAATATAATCAATTCTAAGATGAAGTTAATCTGGAACAAAGGGTACTTAAGAAAACCCTTTCCATTTTATCTTCAATTTCAATACTAATATAGCTAACTAATATTTATATCCTAAATTATTTATTCATTATATCTGTTCTTATTTATTGAAGTATCATTGCTACACAGAATTGCACATATTTACTATTCACAATAGCAAAAATATGGAACCAACTGTGCTGCCCATTGAAACTAACTAGATAAAAAAATGTGGTACATATGCACAATGGAATATTTGCAGCCATAAAGAAGAACAAAATTATGGACTTCACAGCAACTTGGATGGATTTAAAGTCCATAATACTCAGTGATTTAACACAGAAACAAAGAAATGAGTACCACGTGTTCTCACTCATAAGTGGACCCTGAACATTTACCCACAATAAGAAAGGGATTGGTAGTAGTGGGACACTGCCAGGGAAGGGAGGGGAACACATAACATCAATGTGTACCTGATCTCAAACCAGGCAAAGTGGGGATCAAAGAGAGGCCCAAACTTTGCTGTACAATGACCAGTTGTATACCTAATTCTGAATTGTACCCCCACATCCTCAAAATAAAACAATTGTTTTAATTGTACATATTTAACATATACAATTTGATTGGGCACACATATACACTGTGTTACCATCATCACCACAATCCAGACAGCAAACTTAACTATCACCTCCAAAAGTGCCCTTGGGTCCCTTTGCTCTGTTTTTGTTGTTCTGTTCTCCATCTCAGAGGGGAATTAATTTTTCTGGCCAGAGTTCAGGGCACTGGGAGTGATGAGTTCTGCCTTTCGGAAATCGAGTTCAGGAATGCCGCATTCTCCTTCATACTGAACCAACCCATGGGTTCTCTTTAGAATTTAAACAGGGTTGAAATCTATCCTCAAAGCTGGGACTAGACATTCTCTTCTTATTACAACTGTAGTCAGGATTATATGCGAATTTCATGTACTAGATAATTAGTACTTTGGATTAAAGCTATTAAATTATTTAATATATTTCTGAAGATTCATGTTACTTGTATCTACTTCTCTCTTTCTCTCTTTTTTTTTTCTTAAAGCCAGAACTGTGATGTTTACTTATAAAGAACCTCAGTCTTCTCATGGAGACAAAAGTAAGTTTTACTGGCCTCTGATTTAATTCAATTTCCTGCTTCTATTTTCTCTACCTTCATATACTCATTTGACTAAAGAATGTTAAAAAAAAAGCAAACAAAGCTACAAAGTATTCTTTAAAGGAGCATTTCTGGTAGTTTGCTTTTTAAAATCTGACATTAATCAAGCACTCCACAAAATACAAAGAAGTTTGCAAGAAAGAGTATTTTTTACTAGAAATCTTTGGTGTGTCTCCTGGAAAAACATATATGGAAAGCAGAGACAGTAGCTACACATTGAAGTACCAGTTGCTAAAACATATTAATATATCTTATGGAACCTTCTTTGAACCTATTCTCCAAACATTATGGACATTGAAACAGTGATGTAGATGGTCCTATATTGCCAATAAAAGTTTTCAGAGAAGTTAAAAATAGACTTTAAATTTAGATTTTTGAGTGTCAAGACAGAACCAGAAATAGTCTACCCAACTTCAAGATTTATATAGCCACAGTAATCAAGTCTGAATGGTGTTGGCAAAGGCATAGACACACACATAAAAATGACATTGAATAGAGAACTCAAAAGTAATCCTACATAAATATGCCTAACTGATTTTTGACAAAGGTATAAAAACAACTCAATGGTGGAAAAATGGTTGTTTCAGCAAACAGTTCTGGAGGAAGTGGTCCTCCATAGGCAGAAAAAGAAAAAAAGAAAAACTTAGAACCAAGTCTCACACTTTTACAAAAATTAATTGAAAGTGGATCATAGACTTAAATATAAAATTATAAAACTTTTAAAATAAAATGATCAAGAGTCATGGCTTGGCAAAGAGTTCTTAGGTTTACACCAAAACTAATCCATTAAAGCAAAAATCAATGAAGTGGACTTTATCAAAATTAAAAAAAAAAACTTCCTCAGCAAAAGACTTCGTTAAGAGGATAAAAAGACCAGCTAGAGAATGGAATAAAATATGTGCAAACTGGGCAACTCCCTTGGGTCCCCTCCCACTGTGGGGGCTTTTCTGTTCTCTTAATAAATCCTGCTTTCTCAAAAAAATGTGCAAACTACATATTCCACAATGACAAATATCTAGAATATGCAAAGAACGGCTTAAAACTCAGCAAACAAACAACAATCTTACTAGAAAATAGGTTAAAGGGGAAAATACAGATGTAAAATAAACACATGAAAAGATGCTTAACACCATTATCCATTAAGAAAATGCACCAATGGGAAGCCCAAACTTCACCTGTACGATGATCACTTATATACCTAACTCCAAATTATACCCTACATCTTTAAAATAAAAAATGCAAATTAGAATCACAGTGTAATATGATTGCATGTCTATCAGAATAACTTGCATAACGTATAGTGACAACATCAAATGCTAGCAAGAGAATGGGAAAACTCCATCACTCAGACGGTGCTGGTGAGATACAACAGGCAGAACCAGTGTGGAAAACATATTGACAGTTTCTTTATGAAAAACTAAATATGAGGCTACTATATGATCCAGGAATTGCCATCCTGGGCAATCATCCCGGAGAAATTTATGGTCACACAAGAACTTATATATGAATGTTGACAGTAGCTTTTTAGTAAAAGTCAAAAATTGAAGACCTAGATGCCCATCAACATGTGAATAGTTAAGTAAAACCGTGGAACATCCATACCATGGAGTAGTACCCAGTATTACAAAAAGAACAGACTATTGATACACATAAAAACTTAGATTAATTTTCAGAGAATTATGATGAGTGAGGAAAAAGGCCAATCTCGCAAGGTTATATGCTACGTGATTTTATTTATAGAGCATTCTCAAAATGAGAAATTATAGAAGTAGAAAATAGATTAGTGGTTATCAGATGTGAAGGAGGAGGTGGAGATGAAATGAAAGGGAGTATGTCTATAAAAGGGCAATATTAGGGATTCTTCTGGTAGAGCCATTCTGTATCTTCACCATATCAATGTCAATATGCTGGTTGTGATATTTTTCTATAGTTTTGTAAGATGGTACCATTGGGGAAAACTGTATAAAAGGTACATATCTCTCTGTATTATTTATTACAACTACATGTAAATCTATAATTATGTCAAAATAATAATGAACTTAACTTTAAAACAATTTTGAGTGTTGAGACAGACACAGAAAGGAAAAGTCAGATCTGACTGAAAATGCCTAAAATGTGACTTGTTAGTTACACCGGTAGCAACAGTGTGCCTTGTCTTATCTTTAAAATGTACTCTTGAATGCTAAGGCTTAACACATTTAGTGTACCACCTTTACTTTTACCTATATAGTAGAAAAATTTAAAGGGAAGCTTGAAGATCTGCAGTCATTTTTCTGGGCAATCAACTTTACTTATCAATCGCTAATCACAAATGATAATCTTAAACTGTTTCTGGTCACACTCATTGGCTAGGCATGTCTTAAACACCTCTGCAGTATCAGGGATGTTTTACATTATTGAAGTGGTGAGAGCTTTGTGGGAGTAGCTGTAAATATTTATTCCTTACATAATTCTAAGGTCTCTCACTACAAACTGTAAATTATGGCAAAATAAAACAGAGATTGAGACAGGAGATGTGAACAGGTAGTGCTGCTGACAGACGGGTTCTTATAGGCCCGGAGCAGCAAGGACCCAGCTCCTCCGGAACTTTGAACTGAAGAGACAAATGAAACGTACTGAGCCTCATTTTTTTGTCTCTATTTTTTATTCTTCACAATCCATCTGTTTTTAATTTCTATTATCTGAATGGCTGATGGAGTACCTTATTAAAACACTCAGTGTCAGTGTGTGAACTGAAAGATGTATCATATCTAATCACATGTTCTCTAAAAATTTTCACATTGTTCATTTTTATTAGAATCTGATTAAGTGCCTCCTAAGAGACAAAGTGGCATATCTGAATTATCAAAGTAGTCTTTACCAGCATTACTTCTAACTCATCACCATGAAGAAATGTCAGCTTGTGAATTAGGAGATTTTCCACAAATTACTTGTTGACACTTTCTAATCCCTCTTTTAACTCTTTTGGAAAATATCTATATAACAGATGATGATTTAGTAGTGCTTGCTCTCAATTACTGTTCTGAATTTCTATGAATATGTACAAGAATTCTCAGGAGAGTTAGAACATCAGCTATTCTTCCTCTTTCAGACGTTAGAATTAGTCATGTGCTGATTCAATCCACTGTGCAAAGCATTATTTAAAGCAAGACTCTGATGGGTTCTGGTTCCCCATAAAAATGCACCATTGGAATAAATATTCCAGTCACTCTAAGAAAAAAGGAAATCAAAATTGACATTCTGGAGAAGACCAGTTATATACCACATTTTCATTTTATGGATGAGAATGAGTACATAAAGGTCTTCAATTATGAAAAACTCATTGTGATCTGTTGATTCTAAAGCAGGGGTGACCAAGTTGTTTAGGAAGTTTGTGTCGAGTTGTGAAAACCCTGGGGGGTAGAAAGGTAAGCGGAAGAGAGATTTCTGAAAAGGGTACAGTAGGAAGATTTTTGTACAATATTATCTAACATTGCATTGCATTTAGGTTATTTACCAGAGTACTATTGTGTAGTATAAGATTAGGAAAGTTCAAAGTAAGTTCTAGGAGTCTGAATCTAAAGTTTAAAATACCATGACTTGAATATTGTCATTTTCTAGTTGCATTTGTTGAATAGGGTGCCCTTTCCCCAATGTTTTGTTTTTGTTGGCTTTGTCAAAGATGTGTTGATAGTAGGTCAGAGGTTTTTTTTGTTTGTTTGTTTGTTTGTTTTAAGGATGTGGGTACAATTCAGGATTAGATACACTGAGGTCAGAGTTTTTATTTCTGGGTTCTCTATTCTGTCCCATTGGTCTATGTGCCTATATTTATACTAGTACCATGCTGTTTTTGTTACTGTAGCCTTGTAGTAAAGTTTGAAGTCTGGTAATGTGATGTCTCTGGATTTGTTCTGTTTGCTTAAGATTGCTTTAGTTATTCAGGCTCTTTCCAACTTCCATATGAATTTAAGTATTTTTTCTTCTAAATATGTGGAAAATGATGTTGATAGTTTAATAAAGATTGCATTAAATTTGTAGATTGCTTTAGGCAGTATGGACATTTAAAAAATGTTGATTCTAACCTATGAACGTGAAATGTTTTTCCATTTGTTTGTGTCACCTTTGATTTCTTTTAGAAGAGTTCCCTTTCTTTTTCATAATGACTGAATAGTATGCATTCATTCACAGACACTCAGGCTATTTTAATATATTGGCTACTGTGAATAATGTTATTAAGAACATGGATGTGTAGATACTTCTTTAGGATACTGATTTTATTTCCTTTGGATGTACACTCAGAAGTGAGATTGCTGGATCAAGCAGTAGTTCTATTTTTAATTTTTTGTGGAGCCTCCATACTGTTTTCCATAATGGCTGTGACTATTTATATTCCCACCAATAGTGTACAGGGACTCCCTTTTCTGTGTATGCTCACCAACATTTTTCTCTTACATCTTCTTGATAATAGCTAGTAACAGGTGTGAGGTAATATCTCATTGTGTTTTTTTCAAACTCTCTGATGATTAGTGATGTTGAATACATTTTTATATACCTCTTGGTCATTTGTATGTCTTCTTTAAAAAATTGCCATTCAGGGTTTTTACCCATTATTAAGTGGATTTTGTTGTTTTTGCTATTGAACGAGTTCCTTAAAAATATTAAATATTAATTCCTTGTCAGATTTATGGATACACCACATTAACAGACTGAAATATAAAAATCACATGATCATTTCAATTGATGTAGGAAAAGCATTTGATATATTTAACATTTGTTCACAATAAAAAACTTTCAACAAATTTGGTATAGAAGGAATTTATCTCAACATAATAAAGGTCATATATTACAAGTTCACAGATAGCATTATACTCAATGATGAAAACCTAAAGACTTTTCTTCTAAGATCAGGAACATGACAAGGATGTTCACTCTCACCACTTTTTTTTTTTTTTTTTGAGTTGGAGTCTCACTCTGGAGTTGCCCAGACTGGAGTGCAGTGGCCACTCCGGCCACCGCAGCCTCGACCTGCTGGGCTCCGGCGATCCTTCCACCTCAGCCTCCCGAGTAGCCAGAATTACAGGCATGCGCTACCACGCCCGGCTGATTTTTTTATTTATTGTAGAGATGAGGTCTCGCTTCCCAGGCGGGTCTCGAACCCGCAGGCTCAGGCAATCCACTCACCTCAGCCTCCCAAAGGCGCGGGATTACAGGCTGAGCCACCAAGCCCGGCTACTCTCACCACTTTTATTTAACGTAGTTCAAAGTACTAGCCAGAGTAATCAGGCAAGAGAAAGAAATAAAAAGCATCTAAAAGTAAAAAAAGTTAAATTGTCCCTGTTTACAGACAATATGGTTTTGTAAATACAAGGCCCTAAATAATCCATCAAAAAACCATTAGAACTAAAAAACAAATTTAGTAAAGTTATAGGATACAAAATTAACATTTAAATTTCAGTGACATTTCTATATATTAACAATAAACAACTTGAAAAATAAATTAAGAAAATGATCCCATTTATACTAGCAACAAGGAAGAATATTTAGAAATAAATTGAACTAAGAAAGTGAAAGAATTGTACACTAAAACTATGGGAGACTGATGAAAGAAATTGAAGAAAACACAAATACAGTAAATGGAAAGATATCCCATATACATGGTTTTGAGGAATTAATCTTACCAAAATGCCTATATTACCCAAAGTGATGTACAGATTTGATGCAATTCCTGTTAAAATTTCAATGACATTTTTCACAGAAAATACAATATTAAACTTCATATGGAACTACAAAAGACACTGAATAGCCAAAAACACCTTGAGAAAAAAGAATTGAGCTGAAGTCATCATATCCCTGACTTTAAAATCAACTACAAAGAGGTAGCAAACAAAACAGCATGGTACTGGCATAAAAACAGACACATAGATTAATGGAACAGAATCAAAAACCCCAAAATGAAACCGCTCTTATATAGTTAACTAACCTTTGACGGGCACCAAGAATACATAATGGGGAAAGGAAACTCTCTCCATTAAACAGTATTGGGAAAACTGGATATTCATTTGCAAAAAAAAAAGAAGAAATTTGACCTTATCTTACATAATAACTAAAATTAACTCAAAGTGAATTAAAGATTCAAATGTGAGAACTGAAACTACAAAACTACTAGAAGAAAACATAAATAACAAGTCCCTTGACCTTGGTCTTAGCAATGATTTTTTTTTAATATGACACCAAAAGCACATGCAACAAAAACAAAAATAAATAAGTAGGACTACAGCAAACTAAAAAATGTTTTCACAGCAATGGAAACAATAAAATGGAAAAGCAAACGATAGAATGGCAAAGTATTCCCCATTTCTTTTCAATAAGAATATATTATTTTTTTAAAAATCTGTACATTTTTTGTTTTTATTTATTTATTTAAAAATTCTATTTTATTATAGCGATATAGGGTGCAAGTAAGAATTAATTATACAAGTAGGCTGCATGCAGATGAAGTTTGGGCCTCCAACTGGCTCTCACTTTCCCTGGCAAAGGACCAGGTACCCTTTGTGTTTTAATGTGCTCCTCCTCCCTCCCTTCCTCCCCTGATAGTGTTCATCGACTCCTGATCCCTCCCTGTGCTAATACAATTAGTATTGAGGTCCCACTTATGAGTGAGAACATGCAGTATTCAGTCCTTTGTTTCTGTGATAGATCACTAAGTTTGATGGTCTCCAACTACATCCAATTTGCTTAGAAGGTCATGATTTTGCTCTTTGTTATGACTGTGTAATGCTCTGTCATATATAAGAACCACATTTTCTTTATCAAGTCCACTTCCAATGGGCTACGTAAAGTTGGTTATATGTTTTTGCTATTTTGAATAGTGTTGATACAAACGTGTGTGCAGGTACCTTTCTGGTAGAACAATTTATGTTCTTCTAGGTATATTCCCAGCAGAGGGATTGCTGGATCATATGGAAAGTCAATTTTTAGTTATTTTAGGAATTGCCACACTGCTTTCCATAGAGACTGAACTAGCTTACATTCCCACCAACAGTGTAGAAGCATTCGCTCTTCTCTGCAGCTGCACCAGCACCTGTTGTTTTCCGACTTATTGATGATAACCATCCTTACTAGTGTTATGTGATATTCCCATGTAGTTTTGATTTGCATTTCTCTGATAATTAGTTAGGCTGAGCATTTTTTCATGTCTGTGTTGGTTGTTGGTATGTATCGTTTTGAAAAATGTCTATTCATGTCCTTCGCCCACTTTTTAATAGGATTTTTTCTTTTCAGTTCACTTGAGTTCCTTGCAGATCCTAGATTTTAAGCCTTTGTCAGATGCAAATATTTTTTCCCATTCTGTCTCTTTACTTCCTTGATGGGTTGTTTGTTTGTTTGTTTGTTATTGCTGTGAAAAAACTTTTCAGTTTTACTTACAGTAAGAGCCATCTATGATAAGCTTATAGCCGACATAGTGCTCAATGGGCAGAAGTTGGAAGCATACCCCCTGAGAGCAGGAACAAGATGGGGATACCCACTCTCATAGTTGACTAAATGCACCACTCAAAAGACACAGAATAGAAAACTGGATTAAAAAAAAAAAACATAACCCAATTATTTGCTGCATCCAGGAAACTCATCTCACCACAAAGACTCAAAGGTAGAGAATTGAAGATTAATTTCCAGGTGAATGGATCACAAAAGAAGGCAGGAGTCAAGCTCTTAATCTCAGACAAAACAAACTGTAAGCTATTAAAACTGAAAAAAGATATGGAAGGAAATTACATAATGATAAAAGTTTCCATTCTTCAACAAGAAATATCTATCCTAAACATATATGTACCTAACACGGAGCACCAGCATTTATAAAGCAACTATTAAGTAAACTTAAAAATGATATTGACTCTAACACCATTATAGCAGGGACTTGAATACCCCACTAACAGCCCTAGATAGATAATCAAGGCATAAAAACAACAAATAGATATGTAGCCACAATTTGACACTTGACCAAATGGACTTAATAGATACCTACAGAATACTACTGTAAGAAGGAACAAAGAGAACAAAGAAAGAAGTGTAAGGTGTAAAAGCAGGAATACCTCTAACCTTGAGTCAGGCATTACTCCTTTCATGAAAACTTTCTCTGCAGACATTATGCAATTGATTGTACTTTTATCTGCTGCACCTGCATAACCAGCTACATCTGCTTCTGTAAACTTGCTTGCTTGCCCACACCTCCAGAATGTTGTGATAAGAGCCCTGGGAAATCCTAAATTCTATCTTTAGCCCGCCAAGATGTAAATCTAACTACAGACGACAACCCTGTGCTGCAGCTCCAGCCCTTGCTCAGAATTAGTTTCCTACAAGCGGCTGCTAACCAGCAAGAGCCTTGACTAATAAACCTCTCCTTTGCTAATTTGAGTAAGTGGGCTGTCATTTAATCGATCGGGCCCTACTTCATCTGGGGACTCGTCTGGGAGAACTAAGCACTTAAATTGCACCTGTTTTAACCGACGGGTCTTGTGGGGCTGTGTCCCTGCAAACTCTCTGGGTTTGATTGGGCCTGTATCTCTGGCAGTCTCATAACACCCCTGGAAGCCCTCAGAGAGGGTTCCTGATTTGTTTTGAGTGCACTACTGTAGAGACCTCAGGAAAGCTGGACGTCACTGGGACCTCCTGTTTTGTCCATAGGCAGTTAAGTCTCTTTGTTCAGTCCTTGTCCTTGTCGTTTCATGTTTAGTCTTTGTCACTATTGTGTCTGTCATTGCTGTCAATATCATGGGACAACAGTGTTCTCAGCCTGACACCCCTCTGCAGCTGGTCTTGTGCCACTTCAAGGATTTCCAGAAAGTGGCACAGGACATGAGTGACCAGGTGAACAAGGGTAAACTAACCACTTTTTGCTCTCTCGAATGGCCCACATTTCCTAATTGCAGCTGGCCATCAGAGGGGACTTTCAATCCCACTGTAGTGGAGGGAGTCCGCCAGTTCGTCTGTCGCCATCATCTGGACCAGATCCTGTATATTACAGCCTGGAACCTCCTGGTAATGCAACAACTGTCATGGATGAAGAAGGCACAGAGAAATGATAACTCTTCTCATATTTTGTCTCTACAGGAAACTCCTAAAGCCAAACCCCGAGTCCTCCAGACTCCTCCGGAGGACAACGACATTCCCCCACCTTTTATGGTATATGTCCCTTTTTCCACTAGTGACCTTTATAACTAGAAGAAGCAAAACCCAGCATTCTCTGAAAGACCCCAGGTTTTCAAATCTATTCTAGAAATTATCTTTTTTACCCACCAGCCCACATGGGATGATTGGCAACAGCTTCTCCAAGCTCTCTTCACCATGGAAGAGAGGGAGAGAATCTGCCAGGAAGCAAGGAAGCTGGTACTGGGACCATATGGCAGGCCTGTGGAGCAGTCCTGTGTGGAGCATGTCTTCCCCACTGAGAGACCTAATTGGGACCCCAACACTGATCGTGGTAGGGAGCATCTCACCACCTAACGCCAGACTCTAATGGGGGGTCTCCAGGCTGCTGGAGGCACCCAACAAACTTATCCAAGCTAAGCAAGGTTATTCAGGGCCCACAAGAATCTCCCACCACTTTTCTGGAATGGCTCATGGAGGCCTACCAGAGGTACACTCCAATAGACCCTGAAGCCCCTGAAAACTGGAGGGCACTAGTCATACCATTTGCCTCCCAGTCAGCTCCAGATATAAGAAAGAAACTGCAGAAAATTGAGGACTTCGAAGACAAAAGCTTGTCAGAATTAACAGAGGTAGCTCAGAAAGTTTTTAATAATAGGGACTCCCAGGAGGATAGGCAGGCAAAGAAAATGGCCAAGGTAGTGGTGGCGGCCCTGGAGGGAGCTGGGCCAAAACAGCCAGCTGGAAAAGGAGGCAACAGAAATGCAAAAAGAAAACCACTAGTGAAAGACCAATGTGCCTACTGCAAAAAGTTTGGGCACTATGTGAAAGATTGCCCGAACAGGGCCCCCCCCACACACACAGTCGGAAGAATACCCACCACCATTGCCCACTCCGGTGCTCCAGCTGCAGACAGACTGATGGGGCCAAGGCTCTAGTAACACCCCCCCAGAGCCCGAGGTAAAACTGACAGTTGGGGGTGAGCCCGTCCACTTTCTAGTGGACACAGAAGCTGCAATCTCAGTTCTACAAAAGACAAGGGACCCCTTCAACAGAAACAAACTCTGGTCCAGGGAGCTTCCGGAACCCAGTTAGTCCCCTGGACCTCTGAAAGGATGGTAAGCCTGGGAATGGGGGAATTGTCCCATTCATTTTTAGTAATGCCAGCCTGCCTCTACCTGCTCCTAGGGCGAGACCTCCAATACAAGCTTAAAGCCAGCATAGGTTTCCAGGAAACCATGGCAACTGTAAAATTAAGCCAACCCGATGTGTCAAGAGTGCTTGTCACTATCCCTCTAGGTGAGGAGTATGTGCTAACCGAGAATAAGCTCCCCCTGAACTCATCAAACGCCCCCCTACTAGTTCAATTACAGACTGAGTTTCCCCAAGTATGGGCTGAATCAACCCCCCTCGTCCTGGAATACTCCGCTGCTCCCCGTCCAGAAGGCAGGCACAGAGGGTTACCGGCCAGTGCAAGACTTAAGGGAAGTTAATAAGCGAGTGGAGGACATTCACCCCATGGTACCTAACCCATATACCCTCTTGGGGGGGCTCTCCCCCGAAAGACAAGTATATACTGTCCTGGACCTTAAGGATGCCTTCTTTAGCATCCCGCTGGCCAAGCAGAGCCAGCCTATGTTGAATGGATGGATCCAGACAAAGGGGAGTGTGGCCAATTAACTTGGACCCGGCTCCCACAAGAGTTCAAAAACTCCCCCACACTGTTCGATGAGGTTCTTCACCAGGCTCTCCAAGCCTTCCAGCAACAGCACCCCAAAGTAACTCTGTTGCAATATGTAGATGACCTGCTGATTGCAGCGACCTCAAAAGGTGAGTGCCTATGTGCCACCAGGCACCTACTCAAAGAACTCCAGACTCTGGGGTATCAAATGTCGGCAAAGAAGGCCCAGCTCTGCATAATGGTAGCCACCTACCTTGGCTATAACCTCCAGGGAGGTAAGAGGTCTCTGACTAAGCAGCGCATACAAGCTATAATAGGCATTCCAGCCCCAAGAAATAAAAGGCAGGTCCAGGAATTCCTGGAGGCAGTGGTTACTGCCAGCTCTGGGTCCCAAAATTTGCTGAACTTGCAAAACCCTTATATGAAATCACAAAAGGAACAGAGGCCAGCTTCCAATGGACTCCAGAGGGTGAAAAAATTTTCAGGCTCTCAAAAGTGCTTTAATTTCAGCCCCGGTGTTGGCCCTGCTAGACATAGAAAAGCCATTCCACCTCTTTGTGGACAAGAGGCATGGCGTTGCCCGAGGGGTCCTGACCCAAAAGCTCGGGCCATGGAACAGGCCAGTTGCCTATCTGTCAAAAAAACTAGACCCAGTGGCCTCCGGCTGGCTGCCCTGTTTGCGAGTTGTCACGGCCATTGCCGTACTGGTAAAAGACTCAGGTACACTAACCAAGGGACAGGATTTAACATTATGGCCACCCATGCTGTAGAGTCCTTGCTCCGAGGAGCCCCTGATAAATGGATGTCTAATGCTCAAATAACTCATTATCAAGCACTGTTACTAGACCAGCCCCGGATCAAGTTCCAGCATGCTCCCAGCTTAAACCCTGCAACTTTGCTGCCAGACGAAAACTCCTCGAAGCCCCCGCACTGCTGTTACGAGGTAACAGAGTTCCAGAAACTACGTTGGGATCTCACGGATGTCCCAAGACATAACCCTGACCTGATACTCTTCTCAGACGGCAGCAGCTTTGTGCAGGGTGGAGTAAGGTACGCAGGGGTGGCGGTAGTCACCTTGCAAGGAACTGTATAGGCTGAGTCCCTACTGTCAGGGACATCAGCCCAGAAAGTAGAGCTGATCGCCCTAACGGAGGCCCTAAAGCAGGGTGGGAAAAACAGTTAATATTTACACTGAGAGCAGGTATGCATTTGCCACCGCGCACGTGCACGGGACTATCTACCAGGAGAGGGGATTGCTCACCGCAGAAGGGAAAACTATTTAAAACAAAGAAGAAATCCTGAGCCTGCTAGCAGCTATATAGGCCCCAAAGCAAGTCGCCATTATCCACTGCTCTGGTCATCAGAAAGGGAACTCAAAGGACGTGATAGGAAACAGACAGGTGGACCAAGTAGCCAAGGATGCTGCTTACCGCAGGGCCACTTGCCTGCTAATGTTACCGCCACCCCGGTGCTGAGCAAGCCACCAAAGTATACAGATGAAGACCTCCTTACCGCACAAAAGCTGGGCGGAATCAGTAACCCTGAGGGATGGCTGCAACTCCAGGACGGTAGGATCTTCCTCCCATAGACTTTGGGGCGGCAACTTGTAGGCCAACTCCATGAAGGAACTCATTTGGGAAAAACAAACTGACTGAACTTATATGGAAGGAATTCTTCCTTCCCCACCTAGATCAGCTGGCACAGGAGCTTAGTCAAGGTTGTGTGCCCTGCCAACAAACCAACGGTGCTAATGTCAGTGTATCTACCCAAGGAGTCCAGGACTGGGGATTAACCCCCAGAAGATATTGGGAAATAGATTTCACAGAGGTAAAGCCTGGACATTATGGGTATAGGTACCTGTTGGTGCTGGTGGCACTTTTCCGGGATGGGTAGAGGCATTTCCCACTAAAGCTGAGACTGCCTCAGTTACTGTCAAGAACTTTTAAACGACATAATCCTGAGATATGGCCTACCCATATCAATAGGGTCAGATAATGGACCACCCTTTATTTCAAAGCTCCCGGAAGGTATAGCAAAGGCACTGGGGATAAACTGGAATTTACACTGTGCATATCATCCTCAGAGCTCAGGTCAAGCAGAAAAAAGAATCGGACACATAAGGAGACCTTAGCTAAATTAACCCTGGAGACCAGCGAGGGTTGGGTGTCCCTCCTTCTCTATGCCCTCTAAGGGCTAGGTGTACCCCCTATATTAAAAGCCTAACCCCCTTTGAAATCCTTTTTGGATGGCCTCCGCCGTTATTCCCCAAAATTGGAATAGAAAATTTGGCAGAATTATCTAACCATAACTTGCTTCAGTCACTACAGGCACTCCAAAAGTTTCAATGGGCTGTGACAGAAAGTGTGCAGGCAACCCTCCAGAAGCCAGCTCCAGAAATTCCTTACCCATTCCAACCCGGTGATCGAGTTTGGGTGAAACGGCATAAAAACAAGGCTCTTGCCCCCAAGTGGAAAGGCCCTCACATGGTGATCCTGACAACACCAACTGCCGTTAAAGTCAGCGGCATTTGTCCTTGGATTCATCACTTGCAGGTGAAAGTGGCCACCGACACACACCCGGAGACATAGAAAATCGTCAAGCCGGCCACCGAGGAGGACCTGTTAAAGATAAGACTCTTGTGAGCCCCAAAATCCTAGTCTTATACCTCGTGGGACTCCCCCTAAGGCAGGCCTATCAGCCCCACTCGCGGTATTACTATGCCCCAGGAAACTATTCCTGGTTCTTAACGGACACCACCACGGGACTGTAATCTCCAACTACTATGGGGATAGACAGCCAGTTTTTGACTTTGACCTTTGTAAGTTATGGCCCAGTCTATCCCTGATCCCCAAAGGATAGGGAAGTCACAGCCTAGAATTTCTGGGGTGCAGGTATAGCAACATAGAAAACGAAAAGCAGCTTGCTAAAGTAGGTTTCTGCACTTGCCCAGCTGCCAACCCTACCCACTGCCACAAGCCCCAGCAGTTCACTGTGCTGCCTGGGGCTGCGAAACTATTGCTCCTTGGAGAGGCAACAAAGACTCATACATATCTCTCTTCTCCTGGTTCCCCGGCTTACTACCTTAATTTTGGCAGTAGTCGGGCCTCTCCTCCTTCTCTTAATTGGTATTACTGTAGGGCCCTGCATTATCAAGCACCTCTTTATCTACATAAAAAATTGAATCATGCCTGTAAAAATGCTGGTTCTCAGGTCCTACTATACTCTTTTGTCTGTGGAGTCAATGATTTGACTCCTGGCACAACAAACAGGGGGGAATGTAAGAAGGAACAAAGAGAACAAAGAAAGAAGTGTAAGGGGGGAAAAGCAGGAATAGCTCTAACCTTGAGGCAGGCATTACCCCTTTCGTGGAAACTTTTCTGCAGACATTACACAATTGATTGTACCCTTATCCACCACACCTGCATAACCAGCTACATCTGCTTCTGTAAACTTACTTGCTTGCCCATGCCTTCAGAATGTTGTGATAAGATCCCTGGGAAGTCCTAAATTCTATCTTTGGCCCACCAGGATGTAAATCTAACTACATAAGACAGCCGTGTGTTGCAGTTTGGGCCCTTGCTCAGAACTAGTTTCCTGCAAGCGGCTGCTGGCCAGCAAGAGCCTTGAGTAATAAACCTCTCCTTTGCTAATTTGAGTCAGTGGGCTGTCATTTAATCACTCGAACCCTACTTCACTAGACCCAACAACCACAGAATATACATCCTACTCATCACCACATGGAATGTATTCCAATATCAATCACATCCTCAGCCATAAATCAAGCATAAACAAATTTCATAAGATTGAAATACTTCCCTATGCCTTCTAAGACCACAGTGGAATAAAAATAAATATCAACACCAACAAAATTCCCCCAAAACCCACAAAGACATGGACATTAAACAGCATGACGCTGAACGACTGCTGGGTCAACACAGAAATCAAAACAGAAATTCAAAGATTCCTGGAAACAAAGGAAAATGAAGAAACATCCTACAAAAAAACCTCTGGGATGCCATGGAAACAGTTCTAAGAGGTGAATTTATATCTCTACAAACACATATCAAGAAAATTGAAAGATCACAAATTAACAACCTAAGAAATCACCTAAGGGAACTGGAAAGACAAGACAACCAAAATTCTAACTTTAGCAGGAGAATCAAGATCACAAAAGTAAATGCTCAAATACATGTCAGAGAAGACAAAAATATCATAGAAAAAAATCAATAAAACCAAGAGCTGGTTCTTTGAAAGAATAAATAAGACTGATGGACCCCTAGACAGAGTGGCCAAGAAAAAGCCCAAATAATCAGAAATGCAAAGAACCAAATCACTGCTGATCCCAAAGAAATACAAAAGATTATCAGAGATTACTATGAACACCTATATGGAAACAAATTTGATAAGCTAAATGAAATAGAGGACTTTATGACATCATATAACCTCCCAAAGTTTGTTGAAGCAAGAAGACACTGAGACACTAAATAGACCAATAATAGCCCAGGAAATTGATTCTGTCATAAGAAAACTACTTAAAAAAAAAAAGCCCTAGATCATATGGTTTTCCAGTGGAATTCTACAAAACATACAAGGAGAAGTTGATACCAACCCTATTGGAAGTATTCCAGGTAACTGAGAAAAACAGAATTCTCCTCAAATTATTTACGAAGTTAACATCACACTGATACCCAAACCGAGTAAAGATTCAACAACAAAAAAAGAGAGAACTACAAGTCAATATTCCTAATGAATGCAAAAATTCTCAACAAGATTTTAGCAAATCAGATCCAACAACACATCTCAAAAATCATCCACCATGACAAAGAAGCCTTCATCCCCAGTATGCAGGGCTGGTTCAACATCTGCAAGACCATAAATGCAATTAAATACATCAATAGATGTAAAAACAAGAACCACTTGATTATTTCATTAGATGCAGAAGTTCACTGATAAAGAACTTAGCAAAGTCTTTGGGTACAAAATAAATGTGCAAAAGACAGTTGCATTCATATATACCAACAAGAAGACAGAGGACCAAATAAAAAGCACAATTCCATTCACAATAGCCACAGAAAAAAATGAAATACCTTGGCATCTCCCTAACCAGAGAAGTGAAAGACCTTTACAATGAAAGCTCCAAAACACTGCTCAAAGAAATCCAAGAAGACACAAAGAAGAATCAACATAGTTAAGATGTCCATCCTACCAAAGGCAAACAACAGATTCAATGCAATACCCATTAAATTACCAGCATCATTCTTCTCAGATAACCTGGAAATAACAATACAGAAATTCGTATGGAAACATGAACAACCACAAACAGCCAAAACAATCCTCAGAACACCCCCCCACCGCCGCCGCCAAAAAAAAACAAAAACAAAACAAACAAAACACAAAGCAGGAGGCATCAAACTTCCAGACTTTAAACTTTGTTACAACGTTACAAAAATCAAAACAGCCTGGTATTGGTACAAGACTAGGCATATGGACCCATGGAATTGGATGGAGATTCCAAAAGCAAAACATCAATTTCTCAATCAATTTATCTTTAACAAAGTTTCCACCAACAACCACTGGGAAGAGACGAACCTATTTAGTAAATGGTGCTGGGAAAACAGACTGACCACATGCAGACGATTGAAATAGGATCCCTACCTATCACCATACACAAAAATAAACTCTAAATGTATCAAAGACCTAAATGTAAACCCTCAAGTTATAAGAACTTCAGAAAATGCAGGGGACACTCTTATGGGCATTGAAACTGGCAACTAATTCCTGATCAAAATCCCAAGTGCCCATGCCATAAGAAAGAAGATAAACAAGTGAGACCTCATCAAACTGATCCACAAAGCCAAAGAAACCATCAAGAGAGAGGGAGACAGCCCACAGAATAGGAAAAAATATTTGCCATTGTATATTTACAAAGGCCTAACATCTAGCATCTACAAGGAACTCAAACATGCTGAGAGGAAAAAAAAAACACAAATAAATAGCCCCATTAAAAAGTGGGCAAAAGACCTGAATAGACACTTCTCAAAAGAAAATTATACAGGCAACTAACAGATACATGAAAAAATGCTCAGCCTCCCTAATTATCAAAGAAATGCAAATTAAAACTACACTGAGATACCACCTAACTCCAATCAGGATGGCTATTACAAATAACTCAAAAAAACAAAAGATGCTGGAGAGGATACAAGGAAAAGGAAACACTTCTAAATTGGTGGTGGGATTGCACACTAGTATAACCTCTGTGGAAAACAGTTTGATGACTCCTAAAAGATCTAAAAATCGACTTATATGATCCAGCAATCTGTCTTCTGATAATATACCTGGAGGAACTCAAATCATTCTACAAAAAAGATACCTGTGCATGCATGTTTATTGCAGCACTATTCATATATGGAACCAACGTTGCTGCCCATAAGAAATAGACTGGATTAAAAAAAATGTGGTGCATTTACACAATGGAATATAAAGAAGCTATAATATAAAGAACATAAAGCATATAATATATGACATAACATATAATATAATTATAATAAATGATGTATAATATATAACATAATATAAATAATATAAAGCAGCTATAAAGAAGGATACAATTATGAAATTTGCAGCAACTTGGATGGATTTAGAGTCTGTAATACTCAATGATCTATCACAGAAACTAAGAACTGAGTACCACACATTCTCACTCATAAGTGAACCTTGAACAATTATCATAATGCTATAAGAAAGGAATTGGTGACAGTGGGAAACTGCCAGTGGAAGGAGCAGGGGGTCACACTTCATCAATAAGGGTACCTGTTCTCAAACTATGTGACGTGGGGACCAAAGTGGGGCCCAAACTTTATCTGTACAATGACCATTTCTATACATAGCCGTGAATTGTACCCAACATCTTTAAAATAAAAATTAAAAAAGAAAAGCAAGTCTTGTGTAATGGCCTGGACTAGAGGGGTGATCTGAAGGGGAGTGATGTTCTGTAGAGTGAGAGCAGAGGGATAATAAATGTCACAATTGTGGTTCAGGTGGGTGCTGTCTGACTGGATTGACTCTAAATATATCTAGAGAATGAATTTCATAATATATTCAGAATATGTTCCATAAATTTCAATACTTTTTGTTCTTTAAGTTTCTAATTATGAAAAGTTTCAAATATACAGAATATATTAATATCACAAATATATCCACCATCCTGTGTACCCACTATGCTGATTTTTAAAAAAATAATAATTTTTAATATTTGCCTAATATATTTTTCCCAAAGAAATAAATATTCCACATAATAGTTAAAGCCCCTAACCCATTAAGACCACCTCTTTTCTCAAAGGTATTCACTAGTCTGACTTTGGTAGGTTTAGACCCCATCCATCTATGTTTTCTTATTTTTTATATTATTTTTGTACGTATATATAAGCAATTTATAGTCTTGTTTTTAAAGTATTTTAAAGGTTTTATTTAATTCATTATTCTATGGTTATATTTCTTATTAAATATATTAATATATTTAGATCTAGTTTATTCACTTTAATTTGTCTAGGGCATTAGATATTATTTTAAAAAGACCATTTGTAACTATTCCTCAATTATGAATAATTAAGTTTTTAAAATTTTTTTTAGTAACATTTTTGTGCAAGGCATTGTATGCACATATAGGAGAGTTTTTTGTGATTAGTGTTCTTTAAGTTGCTCAGTTCTAGAGTATGAATCACTCCAATTTTACTAGGTATTGCTTTCAGTTTATTTCAATAGTTTATCTTAATATTACTTTAACATTTCCCTGATTAGTCATGATGCTGAGAATTTTCCACATATTTATGAGTTCTTGGAGTTTTATTTTTTTGCATAAATCTATAAATATATTTCCTTCATTTTCGATTTATTTTTATCACTTTGTAGTTTTTCTGTAGATAATAATCTTTATTTTGGTTGGCAAGTTGTTTGTAATTTTCAATTTTTTTATGGTGGATTATCTTTGAACAAAATTTCTATTTTAAAATAATAAAATGTGTGTGTCTTTCCCTCTAGCGTTTGGGTTTTTGCCTCCTCTTTTGCCCTTTATGGACATATTCTATGCAATTTAATTAAAAATACTTCCTGTCCCCAAGATCATAAAGCTATTTTCCTATCTTTTGTAGCAAAGTTTCAGTGTAAAATTAGCCTACAATGTTTCTTCTTTTGGTTGTTTTTGTCCAGTTTTGTTATCATGTTTATCCTAGTATTGTTATGTGATTGAATATCTTTTCCACGTTTTCTATTCTCTATGATTCTATTCTCTATATTAGATATAGAGATATCTAATTAGGTATTATTAGATATTATTATTTACATTAGATATATTCTATTCTGTATGTTACACATAGATTGTCTTCTATTGCTTGATAGAAATTGACTACATAAGTGTCTAGAATTTTCTCACATTTATTAATGAAAATTTTTAAGCATACAATAAAGTTGAAATAATTTTAGTGAACTCACGTATGCCTACCATCTAGTTTCTACCATTAGTGTTTTGCTCTGCTTGTTGTATCACATATCTACTCATCTATCTCTATTCCCAATTAGAATTTTTGACTACTAGGTAGAATTTTAACCATTAATTCTGCTTCTATCATGTATGAATCCACTCAGAGTTTTTTTATTTTGTTATGAGGTGCTTTCACTTTAGTTTTTATAATTACTGTAATAAAATTTTTGGCATAATCCTTGTTCTCTTGACTAGCTACTGTATTTATAGCTGTATCCCAGATCTTCAATTTTTTACAGTTTGATTGATCATAAGCTAGTTCACAAAACAAGCCTGAACAAATTACAACAAATTAATTTTAGCCAATGTGTTCTGACCACAATGCAATAAAATTAATAGTTAATGTCAAAAAGATCATTCAAAACACCCCCATATGTCTGAGGATTTAATGACCATTTCTAATAAATGTTAATGCACTATGACTTATATATTAAGTTGTTGTGTATGTCTCATATGTTGTATATGTTACTTGCTCACAGCAATTACTGTTACCTACAGATTTGTGGTCATAGTCATTGCATACTTTTCTTTTGGGATCCAGTTGTTCAAATCTCATTTTATTTCCTTTAATAAGATGCTAAAGTTTTATTTTCCTAGTTATCATGCCTATTTTATGTTACTAATGTTATCATAAGCAGAACAAATACTTTTCAACCCAGATATTCCTTCTGTGATGTTCCATACAGAGTTCTGCCAATTTGCTGCTCAGTCCATGTCTCCCTACACATGTTTCAACATGTCTTAACCCTGTCATCCTATCTATTCATGTGGTAAGATGCATGTGTCACTGATTTTTACTACGCAGATTTCTATTTCTATTCAGATTACTTGCTATTTTTCTGATGCTGAAAAAGGGTTACTTAAAGACCATTTGCTAGACACATAGAATGACAGTTGTGCGTTGCTATAACTGGTATTGGTCTTAAAGAATATGTTCCTCTCACAATTCAATGGGTTTTCCCCAGATACTTTTCTCTTATGTTCAGAATCAGCAACATAAAGACTTTATGGAATGAGAACACCATATTTACTCTTTCTTTATTTGTTTTGTCATAAAATACTTAGATTTAAAGCTGTATTGGGACCCAGCCTTAATAAAAAAAAAAAAGAATAGCTCACACTTGCTGAGTGCTTATTATGTAGCAGGCAGGGTTCCGGGGGATTTATTTGGATTTGGTCATATAGTTTGGATATGGACATTTTATTTCAAAGTAGTCATAAATCGCATTTTGACCTTCTTCCTTCAGTAATATATGTTTGCTGTTTGTCTCACCAATTTGTTTAAGGTGGAAAAATTAATTTAGTTCAGATTAACCATAGCAGGGTGAGTGATAAACAAATTTTTAGCATTTTCCGCTTGCCCTCATGGTTAAGATTAAGTTAAGATTGCCACAACACATTAGATTAGCATAATTTCAGTGATTATTTGCATAGGTTATGGAAAAATATGCAAAATCAGCCAAATGTAATTTATTATTTGGCCTTTAATACATTTAGACTCATGCCATTGACGGTAAAAGAGTATAAATGATCTTAGGAATTACTTTTCTTTTCCTTCTCTGTTCATTTGGTGCTATTTATGATAGCTATATTCACTGCCTTTGTATGCTTATTTAATGGTTTTTCTAAAGTTTAAATAGATGAGGGGATGTGTATATACAGTTCTCATATATTTTATGGGGACAGGATCTGGTCTTTTTGTTTTCTAGCAAACCAAGGTCTCCAATAGACAATTGTTTCCAAATGTCAGTAACTATGAACTTACACTTCCTTTTTATCTCCATAATGGAGCTATAAGTCACAGAATCAAGAGATTCACATTTCAACTCTCTTTTGACTCAAATTTTTGAAAATTACCTTTAGTCCTTACTATGCCGGGCAAAAGTACCCGTTCTTTCTAATCACTACATAGATAAGTGTTTGCCCTCAGGCAGGAGCCACCCCACTCTAGTCCCTTAAGTGTAGGGGCATTGAGGGAAAGAAGCATATCAAACAAACAAAACATGGAAGTCTAAATGCACTGAAATCTCTCCTTTCAGGAGATCCTCACTTTGGTTATACATTTACTCACTTTGAAGAACTAGCTTACTATTTAGTCTTTGAATGTTTCATGTTCTCTCTTCCTTCAATATAAATCAGGGTTTCCTAACAACAGGATTATTGACATTTTAGCCCAGAAAGTCTTTTTCATGAGGAGCCTGCCCTGCGCATTGCAGGATGTTTACAGCATCCCTGGCCTCTACCCACTAGATGCCCGTAGCAAATCCTCTCCAGCTGTGAAAACCAAAAATCTCTGAACATTGCTAAATGTCCCCTGAAAGGCAAAAGAAAACTATCAATATATGTATATGTAAGTACACATATTTAATTATAATTATAGTTAGCATTAATTTAGCATACAGAAAATAAATTGCAAAAGGCAAGGGTGATTATTACGAGAAAATGATTTAACGCTGTACATTTAAAAGCAAGTTCAGTTGACCCTTGAACAACACAGGTTTGTACTGCATGGATCCACTTATCCATGGATTTTCTTCCTCCTCTGCCACTCCTAGGACAATGAAACCAACCCTTCCTCTTCCTCCTCCTTTTCAGCCTACTTAAGTTGCAAACAGCAAGGATGAAGACCTTTATGACAATCTACTCACACTTCATTGATCATAAATATATTTTTCTTTATAGTTTTCTTAATAACATTATCTTTTATGCAGCTTATTTTATTATAAGAATATAGCATATAATACATATAAAATACAAAGTATATGTTAATTGACTATGTTCTTGGTATGCTAAGATCATTTGTACTCTTTTATAGTCAATGACAAGATTTAAGTGTATTAAAAGTCAAATGATAAATTACATTTGGCTGACTTTACATATTTTTCCATAGCCTGTGCAAATAATCACTGAAATTATGCTAATCTAATGTGTTGTGCTATGTTCTTAGTAAGATTTCTGGTCAACAGTAGGCTATTGGTAGTTAAGTTTTGGAGAAATCAAAAGTTATATGTGAATTTGATTGCCTGGGGGCTGGCTCCCTTAAACCCTCATGTTGTTCAAGGGTTCACTGTAGAATTTTTTTTAATTAATCAGGTTGTCAAAAATATTAAATATTTCAGAACATGGGAATAATGCTAATATGACCAAGAGCATTGCATTATAGCCACCAAAGCACAGCCCCTAACTGTCAGGCATTTTGTATTACAGTGACTAAGATGCACTGCACTATTCGTTCTTTCATTCCGCAATTTTGAAATGATTACTCTGCCCTAGAAATTGTGTAAAGAATAGGAGACGCTGACATGAATAAGCAAGAGTCCTTGTTTTTAGGTACACTATTTTTTTGTTGTTGTTTTTGAGTCAGTGTTTCACTCTGTTGCCCAGACCACAGTACAATGGCACGATCACGGCTCACCACAGCCTCAACCTCCTGGGCTCAGGCAATCCTTCCAACTTAAACCCTAGTGTAGCTGGGACTACAGGTGCACACCACCATGCTTGGCTAATTTATTTTTATTTTTATTTGGAGAGATGAGTTCTTGCTATATTGCCCATGTTAGTCTCAAATTGCTGGGCTCTAACAATCCTCCCACCTTGGCCTCCCAAAGTGCTGAGATTGCAAGTGTGAGCCACTGTGCCCAGACTAGGTAAGCTATTGTATGACAAATAATTTTTCTGAAAACATAATTCCCATAACTTAAGAAGTATAATCATAGTATGAGGTAGACTCTGACTAAAATTTAATTCTAAATTTTATTATTACCCCAAATTTTTTGCCAAATTGCTGCATACTTTTGCAGGTGTCCATAAGAAGTAAAATTTCACTAATTTTAGTCAGTGGAAGAAAGATTATCATAAATTGTCCAGAACTATCTATTAAACCTCCTTTTTGCCTTTTTCTGTTGTTAGTCAAACAAAATGAATAAAAACTTTATCAGGTAAAAATTTTATGGATTTGTTTTCTTCGCTAGTTACAAATTATTTAAACTTGTTTTGCCATTTGTTCATGTTTATACACATGTTCCAACTTGTGTATTTTTCTTAACATTATATATTCAAGACATAATTCACATATCTTCTTAAATTCTAATAAATGCAGAAAGTTACTTTGTAAGAATATGCCATAAATATTTGCATTATTGTGATAAAGAATACTTGAGATGTAATTCGTAACGAACAGAAAAGTACTGGCTTGTGGTTCTGGAGACTGGGAAGTCCAAGATTGAGAGGTCATATCTGGTGAGGCCTTTCTGCTGTGATGGAAGGCGACCAGGTGAAAGAGAAAACAAAAAGGGGGATGCACTCATCCTTTTACAGAGAACTCAGTCCCATAACAGTATAATCCATCCATAAGCACAGAGTCCTGATAGTCTAATCACCTCTCATTAGGCCCTTCTCTCAACACCATTGTCTTGGGGTTTCAGTTTCCAACTCATGGTTTTGAGAATACACATTCCAAACTGTAGCCCTCACCAACATACACTGGGATCATTTTCGTTGCTTTTCATATTAATTGCAAATGATATTTCAATTAAAAGTCTTATCTTTGACTTGGACACCCATGAGATAATTTCCGTACAGTGGCTATCAAGCACCAGGTGCACAGCTTCATCTTTACTACATATTACCAAGTAGTTACAGAGATTTCCACTCCCACCAAAGTTGTTGATAATTTCTTTTTATCCTCTTTCTTTGCAACAGTTGATATTTTCAGTTTTCTTATCATCTTGGTCAATCTAATGTGTGGGTAATTAGTATTTCATGAAGTTTGCATTTTCCTGATTATTAATGAGGATGAAGGATTTTTTAAAATTTCTTCTTCCATGAACTGCCTGTTCATACCTTTTACCTATTTATTTTATTTTTCTATTGAGTTGTTTTCTACTGAGTTGTCTACTTACTAATCTGATGAATTTCTTTATCGTATTGTTGTTTGTAGTCCTTTGTTACTTGTGTGAGCTGCACACATCTCATTCCAGTGAATGACTGTCTGATCCTATGTTTGTGTTTATTTTTCATCAAATTGAAGTTTACGGATTGAAACGCTCATTACATTAATTTTAAATTCTTATTAATTTCATTACATTAACCAATTTTTCTTATATTTTATTTGATAAGTATCTTATTTAAGAAAAACTTTACTTATTCCACTATTATGGTTATTTTCTGCTATTTCTTTTAAAATGATTAATTTTTGCTTTTCACATTTGTTTTTAATCCACTTGAAATGTATTTTTGTAAATACTGTGAGAGTAGGAGTCTAATTTTACTTTTTCTGTGTTAATAAATCTAGTCCCCCAGTAATAATATTTGAGAAATCGATTATTTTTCCATTAATATGTACCACCACTTTTCTCACATGCCAGATTTCCTTGTAAGAATAATCCTTGTTTGTTGACTGTATTATCTTGCATAGATCAATTGACCCAGTTTTTAAAAATAACATTTTAATAAAGTTTTTTATATAAAATTTATTTTATTGACACCAACAAAGTCCCCCCAAACCCACAAAGACATGGACACTAAACAGCATGATGCTAAACAACTCCTGAGTCAATGATGAAATCAAAACAGAGATCAAAAGATACCTGGAAACAAATGAAAATGAAGAAACATCTTACCAAAACCTCTGACACACCTTGAAAGCTGTAGTAAGAGGGGAATTTATATCCCTACAAACACACATGAAGAAAATGGAAGGAACACAAATTAACAACCTAACAAGCCACCTAAAGAAGCTGGAAAAGCAAGACCACAAAAACCCTAATTTCAGCAGAAGAATCCAGATCACCAAAATAAAAGCCCAAATCCAGGACATAGAAGACAAAAAGATAATACAAAAAAATCAATGAAACAAAAAGCTGGTTCTTCGAAAGGATAAACAAGATCGATGGTCCCCTAGCAAGACTGACCAAGAAAAAATGAGAAAAAAATCAAATAAGCACAATCAGAAACACAAAAGATGAAGTCACATCTGACCCTGAAAAAATACAAAAGATCATTAGAGACTACTACATACACTTGTATGGAAACAAACTTGAAAACCTTAAGGAAATGGAGGACTTTCTGACATCACACAACCTATCTAGATTGGAACAAGAAGAAATTGAGACCCTAAATAGACCAATAACAATCAAGGAAATCAACTACGTAATAAGAAAACTTCCTACAAAAAAAAGCCCTGGTCCAGATGGCTTTCCAGCAGAATTCTACAAGACATTCAAGGAGGAGCTGATACCAATCCTACTGAAGGGATTCCAGGCGATTTAAAATGATGGAACTCTCCCTAAATCATTTTACGAAGCCAACATCACATTGATACCCAAGTCAGGTAAAGATCCAACAAAGAAAGAGAACTACAGGCCAATATCTTTGATGAACATAGATACTAAAATTCTCAACAAGATCCTAGCAAACCGAATTCAGCAATACATCTCAAAAATCATCCACCATGACCAAGTAGGCTTCATCCCTCGGATGCATGTCTGGTTCAACATTTGTAAAACCATAAATGTAATTAAATACATCAACAGATGTCAAAACTAAAACCACATGATTATATCATTAGATGCAGAAAAAGCTTTTGATAAAATCCAGCACCCCTTCTTGATAAAAACCCTTGAACATCTAGGCATACGGGGAACATACCTCAAAATAGTAAAAGCCATCTATGAGAAACCCACAGCCAACATACTCCTAAATGGACAAAAATTGGTACCATTTCCCCTGAAAACTGGAACAAGACAAGGATGCACACTCTCACCCCTCCTGTTCAACATGGTATTGGAAGTCCTGGTTCAAACAATCAGAGAAGAGGAGGCAATCAGGGGTATCCAAATAAGAAAAGAGAAAGTCAAGTTATCTCTCTTTGCAGATGATATAATTGTGTACCTTGAAAACCCAAGAGAATCTGTCAAAAACCTCCTTACACTGATAAAGGCCTTTGGCAAAGTCTCAGGATACAAAATAAATGTACAAAAGACAATCGCATTTCTCTACACCAATAATAAACAAACAGAAACCCAAATAAAAAACACAATTCCATTCACAAGAGCCACACAAAAATGAAATACCTTGGCATCTTCCTAACCAGAGACATGAAAGACCTTTACAATGAAAATTACAAAACACTGCTCAAAGAAATCAAAGATGACACAAACAAGTGGAAAAATATCCCATGCTCATGGATTGGAAGAATCAACAGTGTGAAGATATCCATCTTACCTAAAGCAATCTACAAATTCAATGCAATACCCATCAAATTACCAACAACATTCCTCTCAGACCTAGAAAAAACACCACAGGAATTCATATGAAAACACAAAAGTCCAAGAATAGCCAGAACAATCCTCAGTGAAAAAAACAAAGCAGGTGGTATCACATTACCAGACTTCAAACTTTACTATAAAGCTACAATCATTAAAACAGCTTGGTATTGGTACAGGAACAGGCATATAGATCAATGGAACAGAATTGAGATTCCAGAAGCAAAACCTCAATTTCTCAACCAACTCATCTTTGACAAAGCCTCCACCACCTACCACTGGGGAGAGGAGAACCTATTCAGTAAATGGTGCTGGGAAAACTGGCTGACCACATGCAGAAGATTGAAACAGGACCCCTATCTATCCCCATGCACAAAGGTTAACTCCAAATGGATCCGAGACTTAAATGTAAAACCTCAAACCATAAGATCCTTAGAAAATGAAGGAAATACCCTCATAGAAATCAGAACTGGCATCCAATTCCTGAACAAAACCCGAAACCCACAGGTCATAAGAGAGAAGATAGACAAGTGGGACCTTATTAAACTGATAAGCTTCTGCAAGGCCAAAGAAACCATCAAGAGGGCAGGGAGACAGCCTACAGACTGGGAAAAAATATTTGCCAACATCAGGTCTGACAAAGGCTTAACATCCTGGATCTACAAGGAACTAAAACATGCTGAAAAGAAAAAAACAAACAACCCCATTATCAAATGGGCAAAAGATATGAACAGACACTTCACAAAAGAGGACATCTGAGCAGCCAACAAACACATGAAAAAATGTTCAACCTCACTAATCATCAGGGAGATGCAAATCAAAACTACACTGAGATATCACCTAACTCCAGTCAGAATGGAAATTCAGTCAGTGGCGAAAAGGGAACCCTTCTACACTGTTGGTGGGAGTGTAAACTAGTGCAACCTCTGTGGAAAGCAGTGTGGCGATTCCTAAAAGCTCTAAATATCAACCTCCCATATGACCCTGCAATCCCCCTACTGGAAATATTCCCTGAAGAACTCAAATCACTCGCAGCAACCTGGATAGAACTTGAGTCTATAATGCTGAGTGACCTCTCACAGAAACAAAGATCCGAGTATCACATGTTCTCACTCATATAATGGACCTTGAACATCCAATGTAATACTATAAGAAAATGACTGATGGTACTGGGAAACTATGGGAGGGGGATGGGATTAACAGTAGCAAATATCTGTCTGGGGAAGGGGAAGTACCTCTTATCAACAGGGTGCCTGAATGAAATGTAATTGTACACCTAACCCTTAACTGTACCCCACAAAACCATAATAAAAAATATTGATTTAAAAAAATTTTAATTTTAGGACAGATGTTTGGAATTTTGGAAAGTAGTACAGAGTTTCCATATATTTTGCACCTAGTTCCCTTTGTTCATAATAGGTAATATTTTGCACCTAGTTCCCTTTATTCATAATATGTAATGTTAGTATGATAATTTATTATAACTTATGAACTAAACAGTATATTATTATTGACTCTAGTCCATTTTTTAGTCATATATTCTTAGTTTTTACCTAATGTCCTTTTTTGTTTCAGGATCTGATCCAGAAAACCACATTACTTTTAGTTCTCCTATCTCCTTAGGCTCTTCTAGACTGACAGTGTCTCAGACATTTCTTGTTTTTGATGACATTGCCAGTTTTGAAGAGTGTTGATCAGATATTTTGTAGACTGTCACTCTATTATTTTTTGTCTAATGTTTTTCTCATGATTAGATAGAAGTTTAAGGTTTTTGGACCTGTTTTAGTGCCTGATCTGCTCTTCCCCCAGAAAACCTCATTATGTCAGTAATAAAGCTGTGTTCCTTTTTGGTGCATATGTGGCATTATCAGACTGACATTTGAATACATTTTGGGAGGAGACAGACTGTCAATCTTGCCACTGTAGGGTAGTGTTTTCGTTGCTATAAAAGAGTAAGTAATTTATTTGAGACTAGGTAATTTATTTGACTCATAGTTCTGCAGGCTGTACGACAAGCATGGCACCAGCATCTGCCTCTAATTAGGGCTTCAGGAAGCTTCCACTCATGGCAGAAGGCAGGGAGGAGCCGGCATCATGTGGGAAGAGAAGAGGCTAGATGGCTTCTTTCAACAACCAGATCTCATGGGAACTAAGAGTGAAAACTCACTCATTACTCTGAGGACACCAAGCCATTCATGAAGGATTCATCCCCATGACTCAAACACCTCTACCATGTCCTAACTCCAACTTTGGGAATCAAATTTTAGCATGAGATTTGGAGGGGCCAAATATCCAAACTGTATCATGTAGTTACAAGAATTACATTTGTGGAGACAAAAGTGACTGAATCTTGGATGCTAATCCATTATGTTGACTTCCATTATGTTAGCCAAAGAGTACATTAGCCAAAGAGTATATTAGCCTTGATGCTATCACGCAACGTATAGGCCACAATGCATACAGCATCCTTGCCTGTTCTGGAGGGTCGCATCATCTTGCACAGAGCATGTACACCTTTTTCGTATGGTACATAAGCACCAAATCTGGGAGGAATGTGCTAGGATCTACCTGTCTTGCTGCTACCTAAGACCATTCTTCTATCTGTAAGTTCCCCTAAGAACCACCTAAATCCACAATCCACAAATTAGATTTGTCTGCCTTGTTCTTTGGTTTCTCAACTCCTTGGCATTTAAAGCCACTCTCTCTATATAAATAGTTCTTTCCCATAACACATTGTTCATTAAAATGAACTTAGAATTATTTGAATTGAGGCTCCAAGCTGTATCCTAGTGAATGCAAAATAATAGAATATATTATTACATTTTTCTCAAGATGTCAATTACGAACCTTTGGTGATACAGTCTTTGTGTAGTATCTGTCTGACTTTTCCCATAGTCTAACATGTTACTCTCCCTTAGACCATAGCTATTGTCTTAAAAATAAAACTTTAAAGCTTAGTTTGTACTATTTTTATATTCAATATAGCTTGAATTTGTGCCACTGTCAGGCAAAAATATAATTTTATTTTTCTTTTATAGATAATCAATTATATCAATACTGTTTATTGAATGTTCAAGTCTTTCCTACTGGTTTGAAAGACTCTGATATATAAAAGGGATCTTCATATATGTTTGTACAATACCACCTCAAGACTCCAGGAGAGGAGCCTCTGGTTTGGGATGCATACTTCAAAAGGTCTAATCTGGTCTCCTTCCTGCCATGGCGTTTCTTATGGTGAGGAGAGGCTGCCAGGCAAGGGATGTTCTCACCCAGAGCCCATGCTTCAATTTTAAACCTACTTGGTGATACCCTGGATCCTAGAAGACCCTACCCAATCAATTCTGAACCTACTTGTAGAGCCTGCACAATCTGCTTCCCTTCAAGACAGACCCTACCACTCACAAGCATACTTCTAAGCATGAGGACTACTCAGGTGGAGATTTCTTTGGGATGAGTGTGTAAAGAACTTAGAAGTACGGCCTAGGGCTCTGGTGTCCACACATACCTATGTGTGTATGACACCCTTCTCAGTGGAAAGATAATGGGGTTGGCTAAGTCTCAGAAGTGGGAGTCAGAGGCCTGCTGTTGCTGTGTCATGTGGGCCTCCATATGCAAAATTATTTGTGTATATTTCTAGGCTTGCATATTTCATTGGCTTGCTTGTCTAGTCTTATTTCAATATCATACCACCTTAATTAATATAACAACTAATCAAAGGGACACATCTCCTACCAGTTTTGCTCAAAATTATCTTAGTGATTCCTGTCTTTTTATTCTTCATTATAAATTTTGGGGTCAGCCATCAAATTTAAAAGAAAGTCTTCTTTAAGCTATCACTTTAAAAATAACAAACAATTTAGCCTAACATATGAATTTTCTTTCTCATATTCTAACTTCACATTGGTTCTTACACTCAGTGATTCTAGGTCAAGGGATGATTTTGCCTTCCAGGGTACATTTGGCAATGTCTAAAGAGATTTTTAATGGTCACAGCTAGAAGGTAGATGCCACTGGCATCTGGTGGGTAGAGACCAGGGATGCTGCTAAACATCCTACAAAACACAGGAAAATCACAACAGCAAACAATTGTCTGACCCAAAAAGATAATAGTGGTGACATTAAGAATTACAAGCAATACAGGGACATATAAGCCCATAAGACATATATGTACACATTAGCTAGCATGTATGTGAGCATATTATAATCACTATTTAGATAACTACTTTCTTTCACAGTGCCCTTCATCTGAGATTCTTAAAGCAATTAACAAATATCACCTTGTTAATCTGGGCCCAATGCTCTAGAAATAGATGGAAACATTATTACCCTTGGCCTATTAATTCAGAAACACCAATGGGTAAAGCACTTTACTCATGTTTTTTACAAAATGAAAACTATTGATCAACATATTTTATGAAATCTTCTGTTTCAACCATTATGTGATAGTTTATAGTGTCTTCCCTCTGCTTATAAAAGTTGGATGACTTTTTTTTTCAAGCAAAAAAGCATGCCATACTTTTGAAGATGTTATTGAATTCTAAGTGCCTAATTCTTAGCATAGAAAGAATTTCAATTTTAATATACATTTATAGACTTTATTTGGGCAGGTAGAAATTTTTTTCTGCTTGAAGTAAGGAAGTAAGGTCTAAGGAAAATGTTGTGAAAGACTATAATGGTTTAGTGATTCAGATTCCCTCACAAAAATTAATTTTGTGAAGGAATTTACTGATCAGGACATAGCAGCACAAACTAATTTGCAGTAATTCTGAAAATATTATTACTAAAATATTTGATATTTAAGGAATCATAAATATGGGTCTGGCTATAAAATAATATTTCATGCTGAGGACATTGGTTACAAGGGCAAGTTCATCTTCTTTGTTCTCAGAGCTGTTGGAGTTTTTATACTTGAGTATGTAAAGAAATGGTTTTTTGATTATTTATCAATGAGTAGAAAGATGGAACTGATAAGCACATCTTTTGATCTAAGTGGGGTTATATAGTATTGAGTAGCCTGTCCCACTCTCTTTTATCCTGACAATTTGTTGACACACTCTTTCATCTCCTGTATTCTCAAATCTCATATAGGTTAATCTCAAACATGTTGAGATAAATATGACATACCAGTTCATCTTTCCTTCCTGGACATGTGGGAAAGTCATTTCTAGGAGTTATTTCTAGGAGTGAGGCAGGTCAAAGTGACTAGTCCTGGTCAAAGAAACGTGCCTCAGCCCCCAGCTGCATTGAGGATCTGGAGAGACAGCGACAAGAGATTAAGAAAGACACAGACTCAAAGACATGAAGAAAAGCTGGGACCAAGTGGGACACTTTCCTCTGACGGAGAAGTGGTCCCGAACTATCTCAGCATGTTTATTTTATGATCAAGCACAAAGGAATTTGGAAGAAAGGGATGCAAGGTCTGTGAGGGAGCTATAGCGGAATTTTGTTGCTACCTAAAGGCGAGCTATTCCATGGTTTTCTTGTAGCTAAGGCTTTATCTGTACTATGTATACCCGGATATGTAGGCATCTGAGACGCCATTTCATGTAGAAGGCTGCATGCTCTGCCTTTGGCTAGGATGCAGAGTTATCAGGCGAGACCTTGCCTTTGCTTGGGGTCATTAAGCAAGACCTTGCTTTCACTAGGGGCTTTTACTCAAGGCCAGCTACAGTGACAGCTCTCCTCTGCTCCCCACATCACATCAACTCCTGACAGAAAAGGGTGTAGAAATAACATGCCGTTTCCAGGCTGAGGTGAAAAACCCTTTGTGCGATTCTCCACTCTCTTCTTTCTGCAGCTACAGCAAACCTTGTGGTCTCGTGTTGATCCCTTAACCAGGATCCTTGAGAGACTGTGAACCAGAGCCTGTTCTGCTCTACTTTGACCATGTAACGTGAAACGGAAATAAACCTTTATCTAATAAACCACAGAAATTAATGGTTAATGATTTACCACAGCATTTATCCTGACTAATGTATATGGCAATGGTTCTTTGCTGACACTACATAAATCCTGGAATAAAAGTTGATTGCAGCTATACCCTTATGAAACATGGTTGTCTTCTCTAAAAGAATAAAAACAAGTAGAATACAGAATTAAAATAAATTATAATATTAGCACTACCACTATTATCTGATACTTTGAATTTAAATTTATTTCAGTCTATTCATGTGTGTAGATGTTGTCCAAATCATTTAAATTTCCTGTGTCACTGTTTTTTAACCACAATTGGTTTATAAAAATTAGAAAAATGAGCCGGCCTCGGTGACTCAGCCTGTAATCCCGTGCCTTTGGGAGGCTGAGGTGAGTGGATTGCCTGAGCCCGCGGGTTCGAGACCCGCCTGGGCAGCGAGACCTCATCTCTACAATAAATCAAAAACATCAGCCAGGCGTGGTAGTGCATACTTGTAATTCCGGCTACTCAGAAGGCTGAGGTGGAAGGATTGCCGGAGCCCAGCAGGTTGAGGCTGCGGTGGCCGGGAGCAGCCACTGCACTCCAGTCTGGGCGACAGAGTGAGACTCCAACTCAAAAAAAAAAAATTAGAAAAATGACAAGTTTTAGAACACGGTGAGCTTCTTATAGAATGTCTTTAAATGGTAGCACAAAGATTATTTGTTGGTAATTTTCCATGACACATATCAATCAAAAAATGGTAATTACATAGTTTTGGATTCATGAATGCATTATAAGGCGATCTAAATTCACATTATATAGCTAACTTGTTCTTTCTTCTACTTCCTGTCCTTCTAAAAATGTTGAAACTCAGAGATACCACAATATTTTCTAAGATCCTGAGCTAGCATTCTCACCTACATAGAAGGAAGATTTATTTCTCAGAAAAGAAAAAAAAAATAAACCACTGTAAAGCTCAAACTGAGCCTAGGAACAATAGGCACTGGCATGTGCACTGACAGGGCAAAGCCCCCTTTCAAATCTAAAAGTAATGAGAAGAGTACTGGATTTATCTTACTTTAAGGGTGCAATCTCTGGATTTAAAAAATGCTAGGTTTGTAATACTGAACAAGTCATTTAATCTCTATTACACTCAGTTTTCTCAATCCAAAAATATATTCATAAACATGTAATTCATATGGTTACATCTGGCACTAAATAACTACTCAAACCTATTTGTTGATGGATGGGAGGGTGCATGGTAACTGAAAAGCTAGATTGAAATTATGTTTGTGAAAATATTTTCTAAATGATTAAGTGCTGTAAAGCCATCAGGTTTTATCATCAAAATGTTTTGGAAACATAATAGTTTGGCCAGGCACAGTAGCTCACAACTGTCATTACAACACTTTGAGAGGCCATGGCAAGAGGATCACTTGAAATCAGGAATTTGAGACCTGCCTGGACAACGTAGTGAGAACTTGTCTTTAAAAATGTTTTTTAAAAAGAAAACATTGTATTTTTAATGTTTCTTAGATGTGAGTCTAATAATCAACAACACAAACAAATTCTTTTTGACACTGTAAGCATTTAGTGGACTACTCAGAAGTTGGGGAAATCGCTTTCATTACAAGTGAGCAAAAGATAGTTCTTGAGGCCCGCCCTGACCTATGTCTGAAGATGCTTATTCACTACATGCTTAAACTTCCTAATAGGGTGGAGTTTCTGTACTAGGAAGATAAAGGTTGACCTTTGTTTCTAAATCATCAGTCTGAAGTAATTTGTGTGGGGCCAGAGGAAGAGTGAACTTAAGCTTCAAACTTCTGCATTCACCTCTCAGAGAAAAAGGAGCTGCCAGGACTGTATCTACTCATGTGGGGTTCCTGGGATAAGATCTTTCTCCAAACAATGGATATATGTGAAAGACTTGTGACCCTAAAGTGGTACAGGGATTGGGTTAAACTGTGATATCGCTTAGGGTATCATAGAAACCTCCAAAAGTTGAAGCAATTGCTTCAAACAAGATCTTCAAAGAAAACCTCTTAGTGAGCTCAAGCAAAGATACTTCAAAACAGTTGGAGTCTGACTTCCATAAGTTATATAAAAGATTAACTTGCATCTGGTTCTGCTTTGTCTTTGACTTAGAGAAAATGCTTTTTCTCACATTCAAAACTTGTTTTTATCATAAGCAGCAATCTCCTATCACTCACTGCCCAGATGCCAATCCCAAACTCATAGCCTCTTTTATGCTTCCTAGAATTTTGAAAATATTTCATTATCAAGAAAGACTAACTTTAGCTTTACTTAGAATTTTAGAGGTATTTTAGAAAATTTACTGTTATATGTGAAATTGATCTTCAGCTATTAAATTGTACTGTTATCATTTCTAAGAGAGTAGGACAGCCCAATTAGACAAGTGATTACAAGCTTATCGCATTTTTTGTCCCAAACTTAACTCCATCCCTCTCCCCTACCTCCTACCACTTCCACAACCAAACTTTGGTTTAATTATGTCCTGCTGGAGATGGCTTGTAAGGCAAAAGAGCAAATACAGTAAGTCTCCTACATATGAATCTTCAAGTTACAAGCTTTAGCAATGCACACCTGTTTTTATTAATGTATTATTTCTCCCCATCAGGTATCAGAATAGCCTGTTAAATACACACAGTACTATGTAGCCAATTGTGTAAGTTGGGTCCCTAGGCTAACTTTGTTGAACTTAAAACATATATTGGACTTGCAAACATACTCTCTGAATGGAACTTGTTTGTATGTTGGGGACTTTCTGTATGCTTAAAAGACTTAATTAATGATGTATTTGACATTTTCACAGATCTTTCATTTTGTTTTTAATAAATTTTAAGAAGCTCAGTTTATAATGGAGAGCCACTGGAGGCCTCCAGATGGGTACATTCTGGAGTCCAAAGATGTGTTTAAAAATAACACTTCTCCTATCACCACATTAAGTCAGAAGCAATTAAGGTAGGGTAGGTTGTTCTCTATGGTTTGTGCCCCCACTCCAACAATCAGTAAGCTATGGCATGTGAAAGACACAAATATTCCTCCCTCATCCCAGCCAGTAATGTTCCTAAAATGAAACAAAAAAGAATGTATTATTAACACCAGAAAGTGTGATAAAATAACTACACAATTATGAAATGTAATTTGTGGTTTTATTCTATTATTTTCATTGAGAGTGAATCTATAAAGAAAGTGGCAGAGACTTATCACTTCCTCCAAATAAATTTTCCCTTCACCCTAACGCGTCCCTATCCTTCACCCTAAATCCCGCTAGTCCTCCAAGGCACTATAGAAATATAGGACTCATCATGTCCCATAAGATTTGTTTATGCTCACCACAGATATTCACATTTGAATGTCTCAGTCTGGTTGTTGGTGAAAGCTGCCTTCTCAGTTATCACGTATCACATACATCTTCCTTGGTGCCTGTACTGCACGGGGGAGAGGGAACAGTGGAAAGAGAGTTGTTTATTCTCTTTCCATTCTTATAAGAACACTAATTTCATCATGGAGGCTCTGCCATCATAACCTCATCTAAATCTAATCACCTCCCAAATGACCCACCTACTTCCTAACATGATCCCTTTGGGGGTTAAGGTTTTAACATGTGAATTTGAGGGGTGGGGCACAAAGATGGAAGTGTCAAAGCAAAAAATTCCACCAAAGTTAAACAGCTGAGAAAGACTTCATTCATTGTTATCACAATGGGTAAGAAAGACCAGAATCTTATGAGACATCATGAGTCCTATATTTCTATAGTGCCTCAGAGGACTAGCGGGATTTAGGGTGAAGGATAGGGACGTGTTAGGGTGAAGGGAAAATTTATTTGGAGGAAGTGATAAGTCTCTGCCACTTTCTTTATAGATTCACTCTCCATGAAAATAATAGAATAAAACCACAAATTACATTTCATAATTTGTGTAGTTATTTTATCACACTTTCTGGTGTTAATAATACATTCTGTTTTGTTTCATTTTGTTTCACTGAAACAAAAAGTGGAAGAGTTTTAAAGGGCTGTGATGAGCCAGTGGAAGAGTACTGAAGAACATTAGGGAGGAGATTGATTGATGCCATGTGTGGAGCACATTGAGTTATTCCTGAACGTGCAAAATGTTTTCATCTGCAATCAGACCATCTGTGTCTGCTAATAGGCACCCATAAGAAGTTAGACTCCTATCCTTCCCACAGAGCCTGGGAGATAGAAGCTTTATCTTCCTTGATCATGCCAAAGCTTCCTCGAGGACTCCATTTTAAAAGGATGGCTTCTGAGTCCTGGAGAAAGACATCCCTTGCTTGTTCAGCAAGAGAATTTTTGAAAGACTGACATCTCAGAGGAGGAGAAATAAAGTTTGTCTGCTAAAGAAAAGGGAGGTCAGGAACCTGGAGCCAGAAAGAAGCTTGTCGAAAGTTAGACAAACTGAGAGTAATGTTGAGACCGTGGGCCTGTTTTAGTTTCTGCTGCACTAGAGCAATATGATTTGCTGCAAAACAAAATTTGGTGGAAAATGGATTTATTGTAACTTCATAGAAGAACATTTAGCAAAGAATGGCCTCACTGGGAGAAGCCTCCCCTCTAAGACATTCCTCCAGCCAGCATGCATTGAGAACCGCATGATGTCAGTATGGTTTTCCAGAGCCTTACTGGACTGTTGGGATTAAAGTAAGTATCTTATTTTCCCGAAAAAATCAAGTTGCCATATAGCTCAGGTGACCTGATGAGTTTTAAAAGTTTTTAAAACTTTAGTTTTCATGCCCATCTCAAATCCTCCCCCACTTCAATCCTTGGCACTTAATGTATTGGGTGAGGGGGCTGGGGAGTTGGAAGCTGAGAAGCTTATTTAACATCTTACTCTTAAAATATTGTTTGAGTTATGTTTCTTTAGGTACCCAAAAGCCAGAAGACTTCACATAAATAAAATTAACTACATTTTGAACCAGGCTCAAAGCAGGTTAATGGAAACTGAGACAAATTGCTTCTGAATAAAAATCAACTCTCATCCCTGCAATTGCATCACTTGTCCTAACAAAAAAAGAGCTGTTGTTTAAAGAACAATGTTCTGTGTGTGAATTTCTCTGTGTATTTCTGATTCTACTTATCATTATGCAAGCCAAGAAAAATTAGAAGGAAGCCGACTTCTCAACAGTAGGATCTTCATTTCCTAACACTCATACATCAGACCTCAGCTGGGATCAATCATCCAAACCTGCACAAATTGTTTCCCGCAGCATTTTGGCTTCTACCAGCAGCTATCAGAAATTACCCAACCTCTGGGAGAGCGTGTTGCCCTAATTGCAACTTTTCGATGAACTGTTCAATGCCAACCACCCACAGAACAGCTTTATTTCCCCCAGGAGGTGCTGTCATTATTCCCATGTGTTTTCTTGAGAAGAAATTCTGTTCCGTTAGTGTATGCTTGACGACTCACTCTGTCGAGTTAGTGGACACAGGTTGCAACTCTGAACAAACTCTAATTGCCCACACTTACCCTTAACGCAAGTCTTAACTTTTCTATAATAATTGTGAAAATGGCCATCTAACCAAAAGGAAATAATTGAGCTTCACCTCTGCAGGACTTATATTTGGGGTCGTTTTGCTTTGCATATGCAGGATGCAGGGTTTTTTTAATTTTTATTTGCCTCTCATCAAGAAACATTTTCCTCTCAATTTGCTGTCTTACCATCAATTTTTTTATCTAGTGGTTTGTAACATTCATAAAGATTTGGAGTTTTTTGAGAACATAAAGCAGGTGCTTTCTAAAGTCTCCTCTGCTGCTTCTGTATGGGAGTTTATCCTGGTAAAAGTGTGGTTGTGTCATCTTGCCAGGAACAGCAAGACCTGCAATGGTGATTTCTTGACTATCTCACAGTTTGGCAAGTTACGAACTCCAGAAAATTTTAAAGTTACTATGCAAACTGTCAGCCTGAACCTGTCAACCCCATTATTTATGATAGATTTGAGGAATCCTATTTTTCTGAGCCATCTCACTACTCACTAGCTTCCTAATTGCCCATGATCTTCAGGCATCATAACTTGCAAACCCACAGATACAACTGAGGAGGAAGTAGAATTTGAGAGTGGTAAAAGGGGAAGCTCATCAAGTGAAAAGTTCATGCTATTTGCTTTTTAAAAGGTGACAGTGAAATCTGTAATATTGAAGACATTTGCAGGGAGAGGGAGTAACAAACTCTACAAAGGAAATTACAATACACAGGACTATTAGTGCCTTGAGGGAAAGAACCACACAGACTCTAAATACTGTTGTGTTCCAGCTCCAATAAGTGAATCAACCAATCCAATAATTTTTCTTTAAAGACTCATATTAAACTTACAAAACCTAATTCAATAAAAATGCTTTCTTAAACGGAATATTTAATGACCACAGGTAAAAATTTTTCTCCACTTCATTTAATGTCTACCAAATAAAAGTAAAATAAAGAAGTCCAAAGATTTACAAGCAAAGATAAAAATTTCAGCTCTATTTCAAATGATGTGGTAGGTTCTATTTTATACAACACTTGAGTTTTTAAAACATTTTTAATGTTTCTCATTATATACTCAAAAGAACTGTGGAAATAAACAGACCAAGTCATACCCCCTTCATTGTTGTAGATCATGAATTCCAGAGTTGAATTATCCAAACTAATAACCTTAAAACTTCAAGTATCTTCCAATGAATTCTGAATAATCTATTGTTAATTGCCAATGATAGATATGTTCTGATACCCATCATTTTTTTGGTTTCTTTCCAGAAACACAAATTAAAACAAGTTCAAAAGAAACAAAAACAACAACAAGACACAACTACGGTGGTAAGTACTAGTAAAATTTTAAAAATAATAATAAAAAATATCTAGCTTCAATTTACCTGATTTGAGACTTAACTACTTGATCGTTATTTTTATGTGTGAACCTTGTCTTACTAACTAGATTTATGATCTAAGTCAGTGTTGTCTAATAAAAATAGGGTGGCAAGCTACAAGTGTAATATTAAATTTTCTACTAGTATAGTTTAAGGAAACAGAAAGGTGAAATTAATTTCAATAATATATTTCATTTAATCTAAAATTCAAATGCTTGATGGTAACATGTGGCCTACTGGTTATCATATGGATTGTGCGGATCGAGATTGTTAAATGTGGCAGACACTGTGTTATATTCCGATGTGTATTTCGTTTTTTCCAACACAGCCCTTTGCACAGAGTAAGCACTCAATAAATACTGAATAAATTCCTAAATTGTTAGCTGGCAGAATATCCTTCTTGAGGTTACTGGGTTTCTTGGATATTAGGGTGTTCACTAAATTAGAGAATTTTGTGACCATTTTCTTTAAATATTTTCTGCTATGTGGTCTCATTTCTTTTTTATCCTTCAGTAACATGTTAGTTATGCTATTTGATATTGACATACATTTTCTGAAGGTCAGTTCATTTTTCTCCAACATTTTGATCTATGTTCTTTTGACTGAATATGTGGTAGTCTTCAAGATCACTGATTCAATATTCTACCATCAAATCTTCTGTTAAGCTTATGGAATATTTTTAAAATTTTAGTTACTGTACTTTTCAGTTCTAAAAATTGCAATTTTTAATAGTTTCTATTTTCCTGTTGAGATTTCTTATTTGTTCCCTTATTGAGGAAATATTTTTCTTTAGTTATTTGAACATGTTTTCTATAAATTTTTAAACATTGTTGTAATGCTGCTTTAAAATGCTTGTCTGTTAATGCAACGTGTGAGCTGGCTTGTTAGAGGCAAAGCCAGGGGAGTTGATGGCTTTTTTTCTTTTGTATGAATTGTGGTTTCTTGTTTCTTTTAGTGTCCAGTAATTTTTTGTTAGTTGTTCACTGGGGTGATATAGTGTAGAGATTCTGGATTCTGGATTCTGTTATCTTCCCATGACTAGTACCTCTCTTTTTCTAGTAGCAGTTTAACCACAAGTCAATTATCTTGAATTTGTTTGGCATATATATAGAATGCCCAGAGTGTTTCCCAGGCCCTCTAATTTGGGTCTGAAACCCCAAAGTATGTCTCCCTGATGCTACTATTTTTATCCTATGGAACATTTCTGTGCAAAACTAAGACATGTTAAAAATACACATGAGACCATGACATTTTCCTGTGTAAACTCTGTGGTATCTTCTAATGATTGTGAAAATATAATCTGTTTTCTACTGTCTGTAAACTTTGAGTGATTTGGCTTCTCCTACATCTTCAATCTCAGCTCCTTAATTCTCTCATTCATTTCCTACTCTCGAGGCCCTTCTTTCAGTTCTTCATAAAGGCCAACCACACTGCTGCCTCAAAATTTTTTCACTTACATCTCCTCCAGATACGTATATGGTTAGACTCTTATTATGCAGATTTCAACTACAATGCCTCAAGATCTAGCCTAACATGCCCAAGCTCACTTTCAGGCATTCTCAAATGTATTGCCCTTTTTAAATTTCTTTATAGCAATTATTATTACCTGGAATTGTTTAGTTATTTTTTGTTATTTTGTGTCTCCCTAGACTTGAATATCAATGCCATAAAATAGACATTGCTCAGACCAAGGTATTCCATGAGAAGAAGAATCTTGTCTGTTTTATATTCTTAGCACCCAAAACAGTATCTGAATCATTGTGAGTATTCAGTGAATATTTGTTGGAAAAAAAATGAATCAATCAATAAATGCTCTTTTCTTACCTTAAAAATTACGCATGCTTCAGATATATGTCAGATATAGAGTACATGTAGCAAAATGTACATTTATTTCAGTGTCCATGAACAGCACAGTAAGTATGAAATATGTAACACACATTATTTATGTTTGAGTGTGTGTGTATGTCTAGAACCAGTCTGAAAACAAACCTAACTCAAGACTGAAAAACTGGTAGCTATCCGAAAAACCAACATAGTTTGGCTCCTTCCAAAGGAGCGTCACCGGGTATTTAATTTTTTAATTCTCAGTTGTTTTCAGTTGTTCCTCCTCACTAAAGCCCAGACAAATTAAGAATTAAGTGAAGGAATATCCTCCTTCCTGGAGTTTAGGTATTTCTGCATTTATTTCTGAATGTCTCAAACATGCTGATGTCTGCAAAGTTCCAGAGGACTAATGCTGAAGTGCCATCAACAATCTTATTAGGGAAACATCCTGCTACTGAAAAAGCAAATCTAGAAGTGTATGGTAGCCAGATGCCTACATAGCTGGGAGACACTGACTCAGGATAAGAGTCTACTTTTCCCTACTCACTAAGAACTTGCTGGTGGGGGTACTGGTGTTAGGTGCCTCGCTTAAAGCCCTGCTCACAATGTAGTTTGTGCCACTAGTTTATTTTTACACTTCATGAGTAACTTCACTAACAGCAAGAATGCAAGAGTTTGGTAGAAGCTCTTGATCCTTTTTAGGACCTGCACTGGCTTCATATAGATGTTTTTGTTTCACTAAATTGCATTCACAACACCTGGCTGATGGGAACCCTGTCAGTATCCCCTAAGAACAGGTATATCATGTATCAACCTTTCTTTCTACATGCACGTATTAACATGTGGACCCAGCAACTACACCTTTTATTTTGTCCTCTTTTATGATTGATGGACTGTCTTTGACAGAAATCAAGGTGGACATTCATATTTTCTAAAGCTGGACCCTGTTAACTATCTCATTAGGCAACATCTGTGGTCAGCTCTCAAGATCTGTTAGCTCTGCTGCAATTCAATGCATTTTCTAACAATGAAATAATGTCTTCTTTCTTCATTCCTGACACAATGATATCTGTGAAATTCCTGGTGGCAGTCTATTGCAGTGTTACCCAAACTTACTTGATCTTGGTAGCCCAGTCTCCTTGGAACCAGGTCTCAGCTGCTAAAAAGGTCACAATCTAATTATGAGTGCTGGAGATCTAGGCTTCCTTTCCAAGAGGGACTCAAATTCTTAAATACACTGGTTGTCTGAGGAAGAAAGATAAAAATTCTCCAGCCTATAAGTTGGAAGTAGAGTTTCTTATATTATTTCATTATGGATATCTCACATAACACTGCCTAAATTTAATCCTGCTGTGTAGAGAAAAATAAATAAAAACATAACCTAGAAAATTTGAAATATTAACTTTCATGTGTATTTTGGAAAAAATGAGATAATCAACAGAGACTAGGAACCAAATCTCATTTCTTGACTTATAATGTACAATGCAACCCTAAGTTCTCCATCATACAATCCCAGAAATTGCTTTAAGATCCACAGTGAATGCTGAGCCTTTAACCAAAGAAGAACAAATCTCAAAAAGGTTACTACCTTTCAAAAGATATTCAAGTAGGCATTTGAAAAGACGAAGGGGCTAAGATAATCAGAAGAACAAAGATGAGCTTGACATTGAAGGTCTATGAAGAAGAGATTTTAATAGATATTCAAAGATATAAAACACAAAGGATATTTTATAATTGCGTTTTTAACTTTGAGAAACTGTGACGAAGTCTTACTGATTATAGGTGGCTTGATTTCCTCTTCCATTTTCTGTCTAATATATCAAGTTCCAGGTGTTACATTCTCACAGTAGATGTAAGTTCTATTTTCGACTAGTTTATAATCTTCTTATTCTAAAGTGGTTGCCTTCTATTTATTTAAGTCATAAATCAAGCATCCTGGACCATGTGATGTCAGAGGATACAAACTTAATCAGAGTTTCAGGTAGGCAACTCAGATCACAGATCTTTTTTCATTTCTTCTTTTTAGATTCATTTTTGTTATATGGATATATTGCATAGTGGTGAATTCTGGCCTTCTAATGTGACCATCACCTAAATAGCAAACATTGTGCCCAACAGGTAATTTTTCAACCCTCACCCTCTCTCACTCTCCCCTCCTTTTGGAATTCACAATGTCTATAATTCTCTGTATTTCTATGTCTACTCATTTTTTAGCTCCCACTTATAAATGGGAATGCTCACTATTTGATTTTCTATTATTTCACTAGCATCATGGCCTCCAGATTAATCCATGTGGCTGTAAAAAAAAAAAAAAAAAGTGATTTCATTCTTTTTAAGAATCGTCAATCTTTAATCTTAATATGGCCAAAATAAAACTGGGTTACTTGGGGACTCAAAATGACAATGCATCAGAAAAACACACATATCCACCACAGAGATGTGTTTAGATATTTCTCTTTCTCCTTAATTTTCTGCTCTTGGACACAGTTGGTTAAAAATTTAACTGGCTTTCTCAAAACCAAACAAAAACAAAATGAAAACAGCCTCCTTGGAATTCCACAACTTGAATACATAGAGAGGAATTTAAGCCGAGCTCGGTGGCTCAGCCTGTAATCCCACACCTTGGGAGGCTGAGGTGAGTGGATTGCCTGAGACCGCGGGTTCGAGACCCGCCTGGGCAACTTGGCGAGACCTCATCTCTACAATAAATCAAAAAATCAGCCGGGTGTGGTAGCGCATGCCTGTAATTCCGGCTACTCGGAAGGCTGAGGCGGCAGGATCGCTGGAGCCCAGCAGGTTGAGGCTTCGGTGGCCGGGAGCGGCCACTGCACTCCAGTCTGGGTGATAGAGTGAGACTCCAACTCAAAATAAATAAATAAATAAATAGGAATTTATATTTTGGCCACCCTGAGTCTACTGCAATGGTTGTTTTTACTTACCTCTTAGGCAATGCAGAGGGACCCAGTCACTAGCAGGTGTCTCTGAATGATCCTAACTGAGAGTATTTTCTCCTCACTCGACTGGGTTTTATAATAGCATATTTATAGCATAACCATTTTCTCTTCTTTTTTTGTGGTTAATAATTTCAGTTGATTAAATAAGGTAAATAAATAAGTTCAAAGATACAGAATTTAATTCTAAAGTTTCATAGCTGGTGTCCCCTGCTACTAAGTGAGCTACAAAGTTCAATTCCTAACTTGGGCTTTCTAGGTTCCCTGTATGCTCTGTTACCGTATTTGGTACTCAGAGAAGCAACATAATTCAGTGGTTATGAGGGTAGGCTCTGAGACTCCTGGCTCCACACTCTCGGGCAGGTTATTTAGCCACTCTGTGCCCATTTCTGTACGACAGATGATGATCAGTCGGAGGTGCTGGCAGCAAGATAGCAGCTCTGCTGATGTGCCTTGAGATCCCTTTTCCATTTGTCTGTAAGATAAAGCCTCTTTGCTGAGTTCACCTGAGCACAGCTCTTCCTTCCGTTCTTAAAGATTCTAAGACACTATTATTCACATGAAAAAAATCTGGGGTGCTCTCAGTCTTAGTTTTTTTTAAGGTATGAAACAACTCTGATTTTACCCAGAACAGTTCCAAAACATTGATCAAAAAGTAAATGAACTATACACAGAATAATCATGATATTTTATAATGTGTTTTTTAATGTAAGATAAATACAGTATAGGCTTCTCAAAAAAATAGAAAGTGATTTTTTTCTCAATTCTAGCAGTTTTGAAACTTTATTCTTTGAGGAATTCTAGGCACCCTGAAAGAGAAAGTTTTACAACTTTCATTTAAAGTTTCCATATTAGTCAAAAGGAATTAATGTCACTTTCTTATTTCCTGAGTTTTTTTTATAAATTACTCTTTTTATTGTATGAAGACTTCGTGAAGAAAAAAAGCCCAAATAGGTAGAAACTAGCTCACCTACTTTCCTCTCCAGAGCATACATTTTTAGTGCTTTGCACAATGTCTTTTCTGTTCTAGATTATTTTTAGCAAAAGGTTTTTCAATTTGATGTATAATTCAAGATAGGCTTATAAACTATTTCCACTCTTAGATTACATATGAATAGACTTCCAAAAATATTATCATTAACAAATGGTATTTAAATGGCATTTTTCAAAAGTAAAATAGAAGGCTATGATTAATAGCCATTTTGAAATGTCAAAGTATAAAACACTATTTTCACATTGTGTAGTTTATGATTAGCCCATTTGGAGGAAAAATGTATCCCTGATATGTTGGCTTTGTTTTGCACATTTTCCAAAGATTATTTGAAATTATATTTGTTCCAGCTTCCTGTTTAAGCCAAATTATCTCAGAAATTAGATTAAGATACCATGACTGTTTGGCATGGGCTTTGCAAAAAACAGTGTCTATTCATTGTGCCTTTTAAATCAATCGAACTCAGTGGTGTCAACTCCAAGCATACATTAGAGACACCTGGGAAGGCTTAACTGGTTCTTTAATATTAATAAAAGAGGAGCCTAGACATTTTAATTTAATTGTGTTGGAGTGGGGCTTCTGAAAAAGAGCCAAAGTTTGAACCACTGATTCTTCCTAGGAGAAAAAGTTAAAGAATTTGGGAAAACTACAGGACCAGAAGAGTCTGTATGTCAGTTGATATCACTTTATTCCATGAAGGATTTAAGGCTAATCAATGGTGCAATAGTCCCCTAATCTCCTGTTGTATGTTTAATATTCCTATATATTTTCTTAAATCTGGTCTGCCCAAATTTCTGTAGGCCCTTTATTTTTTAGCAGGTAGATAGGAAAGAAATTAAGAATGGCCATCTCACTTTAGATGTGAAGCTCACAGACAAGCTTTCCTACATGTAGATGTATATTTAGACAGTCAGCTCAGGACCTCACCCAGGAAGGTGTAAGGGCTTGTAATGAATGGCACACCACAGAAAACACTACACTTCTGACTCTAAAAAGAGAAGTTTGAGGAGGTTATGTATAATTATCTGCTGATGGAGAAAACTATAAAATATCTTATAAAACAAGAGTTCTTGACAATGCCTAGGGATGGAAAAGCCTAAGAAGAAATACTGAAACCCATACTCTCTGCCTCCCGAAGTATTTGTGTTCAGTAGCATTTTGTTCATCACAATGACACTTTTCTGGCAACCTCTTTCACACCTTGCACATAAGAGATGCTCTGCAAATATTTCAGCAATTTATTAGAAAAATGACAATTATAAAATGCTGAGTCCACAGGAAAAGATGCCTTTTTGAACCTCAGATAAAAGCTAATTGATTTTAAATGATGAGGAAACAGTTGATTTTATCTAATAAATTTGGTCATTTGTGTACCTCGACTACCCAAAAAAACAACCATTTACAAAGACAAGCAGAACTGTTGTGCTAAAAGCTGATGTCGAGAAAGATCAACTGATGTAAGGCACAGAGCTAAGAATATAATATATATATGTTCTCAGTAAGCTGCAACAATTCAAATTTACAACTGGGACCTGGCTGCCAAAGAGAAGTTTATGTTTTGTTCAGAATACTGTGCTTAAGAGACAGGAAAATATGTAATGCACATTTAGATATCTAAATCGCTTAAATATTTCAGTGAATAAATTTTAAACCTCAATTATTATAGAAATTTAATTATGAGACACAACCCATTTTTTGATATAGCTAAATAGGTGGAATGATAGCCTTTGCTTTCTGTATAAAATTAAGATCCTCGTGGTCTTAGAACAGATATACACTCCGCATGCTCTCACTGAAACCACACTTAATTGCCACACTTCTTCCTGTTACAGTTCTAGCAATGAATTGAACACCAGTCAATGTTAGCTACTTAATCCTGGGGGCTTCTGAAGCTTGCATGCTGACTCTGTAATTAAACGTCTGTGCAAGGAAGCAACTGTCAGCTCAAGCCTTACCTCCTGCTGTTGGATGTCTGTCAACTCAAGGATTTATTTTTTAATATGAGAAAATGCCAGTTGATGTCTGAAATAATTTTTTGGATGATTCAAGTAAACATTAAATTTCTGATGATTAAATATGAGAAATACAGCATTGTTTAAAAGCAACTCCTTTCATATTGTGAAAAGAACTTTACCAAAGAATTAAGTGTATATCATAAATGTTACAAATTACCATTTTTAGATTCACACACACGTACAGAACTTACACACTTAAATATATGTACATATGTATATCCTATGTTTAGAATTTTTTAATTGAAGAACTTAGAAAAACTTGGGATCCTCTTTTCTTTTTTTTTTTCTTTTTCTTTTTTCTTTCTTTTTTTTTTTTTTTGTTACTGGCTAGGCTGTCTTCTGGCTTATAGATTAATACCACTGGTATTTCCCATCATCCATGGTATTTTTTTCTTAATTTTTATTTTATAATGATGTGGGGTAAAATTCAGGGTTAGGTACAAAAGTAATCATGGTACAGGTAAAGTTTGGGCCTCTTCTTGATTAGACACTTAGGATTTCACTATATCTGTTCTTGTAAATACAAAAAACATTTTAAATAAGAAAATATCATGGAGTTTTGTTGTGAAGATGATATTTATTCACTGGGAGCTTTAACACTGGATAAAACAACAGTGTGCCTATCCTGAGCTTATGCCAAAATAGCAGGCTAAATGTTTTGACTGAGAAAAAATAGCCAGTTTGCATGGTATGAATATATACCCATGGCCATATTTCTTTATTAAACTCATTCATGTAAGTTTGAGTATGCCTTATCCATTTATTTATAAACACCAAGCTTATGATTTTCACAGGAACAGAGTCATGAAAATAGCTCATTTCATGTCTTGCTCCACCCTTCAACTAAAACTTCAACCCCTGTAGATTCCTGTCCGTGGTTTATGGAAGTTCCATGAACCTTCATTACGTTCCCAAACAATTCTAGCTCAGCAAAACATCATTGCTGCTCCACCACATTTCTTGCCATTGAGGTTCTCCCTAGAAAGAACCACTAGGATCACAGGACAATGACGTTCTCACAAGGCAGTGACTGTACTATTTCATGTGTTCTTCCTAAAAAGGAACCATTCCTTCCTGCACATCTCATCTCCCATAGAAAGTTTGACTGGAGACATATATAACACCATCCCCTTTACTGTTTCCGTTTCTCTCTCTTCCTACCTGAGCCCTTCTGGCACTTCTTCCTTCTTCCTCTGTTGTCAGACAAAAGGCCTCATGCAAAACCACTCACACCTTTCATGTGTACCTCAAAGGGCTTAGCTGAAACTTAAGTCACAAGGAAGGGGGTAACCTGTACACATTCATTTCTTCAACAAGCATTGATTGAAACTTTTCAAAATTTCCAGTGCATCACTAAAAATAGTTATACAGGGTGAAAAGTAATGACAGATTTTTAAGGAAGATAAACACACTAATGTAAGAGGAACATTACACTCAGTTCATATGTAGGGTGCACATATATGGTTATATTCAATACCTGCTTTATGAATCACCTCTAGATTATTTTCATTATTTACCTTAAATCCAGAAATTCCATCTCTATTACATAATTTTATGAATATATCTAGAGGCCTATTTGAGGAATATACTCAATAAATCCAGTTTAAGCTAATAATTCTCTAAGATCACTCAATTGCTAAAGAAGATGGCTAAAGAAGTATTTATTCACAGGCGCTGAAATAAATGACTACATTTTTATTCACACAGCTAGAGGTAGAGATTGCTAAAGTTACTAAACCCCAATTTCTTTCTGATAAATACTGATAAATACGTTTTTGGCCTCCCACCGTATCTAAGAAACTCTGTTAGGTAATTTGGTTCATTAAAAAATTAATAAGCCAGGCTCGGTGGTTCAGCCTGCAATCCCGCGCCTTTGGGAGGCTGAGGTGAGTGGATTGCCTGTGCCCGCGGGTTCGAGACCCGCCTGGGCAGCGAGACATCATCTCTACAATAAGTCAAAAAAATCAGCCGGGTGTGGTAGCACATGCCTGTAATTCCGGCTACTTGGAAGGCGAGGTGGAAGGATCGCCGGAGCCCAGCAGGTTGAGGCTGCAGTGGCCGGGAGCAGCCACTGCACTCCAGTCTGGGCAACAGAGACTCCAACTCAAAAATAAATAAATAAATAAATAAAATAATAAAACAAAAATAGTCACTGACCAGAAGATACTTACTATCCATACATTATATTTCAAATTAGTAAAATTGATAAAGTTATGGACAGTTAAAGGTTTTTAAAAACACGAACACCCTGCTTATACACAAGCATAGACCCCTGACTAGTAAGTGTTCAGAGAACAATTTTGAGGGCTTTAAATTTTGCAATAAGATGTTTATGTAGCCCAGCAAAACTGACAAGCTGAGACCTTGTTATGGACATATGAACTTCATTCTTTGTAAGAATGCACTGTCAAATGATATTACAAAATGTCAATTATAAAGATCATGGTGCTCAGTAAATATCAAATACCATAGACAAGTACATCTTTTTTAAAATTTTATTTTATTTTATTTTATATTCAAAGGGTATATGTGCAGGATGGTTACATAGGTATATCGCATGATGTAGAGGCTTGGGCATCTAATGAGTCTGCCCCCCAGGTGGTGAGTATAAGTACCCAATGGGTAGGTACTCATTTTTCATTCATAAACTTCATATTCATATTCTTATGAAGAATTAAGTCCATATGTCAATAACAAGGTCTCAACTTGTCAGTTTTGCTGGGCTACATAAACATCTGATTGCAAAATGATTTATTTGAAATGCATGTTTCTTTTTTATTTGTTTAATAGATAATGCATGCACTTAGTAGAATATGCAAGAGGTAAAATGCATAAATAGTAGAAGGTAAATCCTAATCTCTTTTCTCTTTCCTGGTTACTAGACCCTTTCCTCTGAGCCAATACTTTCACCAGTTTCTTTTATTTCTCTCTAGAAAAATATTGTGCATTTGTAAGTCATATATGCATATTCTGCCTTTTAATATAAATGGCAGCATGGTATACACACCTTTGTGTGCCTGTTTTATTCACTAACAACCATATATTAAAGATATTGCCATATCAGTCTGCATAAAAATGAATATGTCATAATGTATTTAACAGTATCCTATTCATGGACATTTAATTATTATATGCATATAATGTCACTCATGAAGTGGAATTACTGGGTCAAAGGGAGATACATTTCAAATGTTGATAGATACTAACAATTGCTCTTCAGCAAAAACTTTCTTTAATGGCAAATTACTTGTGAGACTAGCAGATCCATGAAAGATACATGTACCTTCATATAATGAGCTTTTTTGTTTCTTAGGAATATAAACATTTGTAACTTGATGAAAAAGTATCATTTAAGATATAATATATTCCTTCAAAATTAAGAAAAAACAATACAGGTGGGGAGGGAAGAAAATCACTGTTCACATCTACTATATAAAAATTAATTAACTTAATGTGCAAATGTTTCTGTAACATCCAAGAGTCGTCATAGTTCTTGGGATGAACTGAAGACTTTAAAGCATTGTCAAATGACATTACAAAGTGTCAATCATAAAGATCATGGTGCTCAGTAAATATCAAATACCATAAGCAAGTACATCTTTTTAAAAATTTTATTTTAGATTCAAAGGTTATATGTGCAGGATGGTTACATCTGCACATACACCTTATTGCATGATGTAGAGGCTTGGGCATCTAATGAGCCTGCCCCCTAGGTGGTGAGTATGAGTACCCAATGGGTGGTTTTTCAACTCTCATTCCCCCTCTCCCTCCCAAAATTGGTAGTCCCCAGTGTCTTATGGTCCCCATCCTTATGCCCTTGTTTTTAGTTCCCAGTTATGAGTGATAGCATGCAGTATTCCATTTTCTATTTCTGTGATAATTTGTTTAGAATGATGGCCTCTGGCTACATCCATGTTATTACATGTTATTATTACATTATTACATGTTATTACATTTCATTCTTCTTTATGATTGTGTAATATGCCACGGTATATCTGTACCACATTTTCTTTATCCAGTCCACTGTGTATGGGCACCTGGGTTGGTTTCAGGTTTTTGCTATTGTGAATAGCGCTGCAATAAACATACAAGTGCAAGAGTCTTTTTGGTAGAGTCACTTATATTTCTTTGGGTATATACCCAATAGTGGGATTACTGAGTAGAATGATAAATCTATTTTTAGTCCTTAGAGAAATCGTTAAACTGCTTTCTACAAGGGTTGAACTAACTTACATTCCCATCAAGTGTACAAGCTTTCCCTTTCTCCACAGCCTCACCAGTATCTGTGGTTTTTTTACTTTTTAATAATAGCCATTCTCAGTGGTGTGACATGGTATCTCATTGTGGTTTTCTTTTTTATTATAATTATTGAATTAGCCTTAATGTATTGTGAATTTATGAATTATAAATGTATATACAGAAAAGTTATGGTTTATCAATATTGACCTGATTCTTAATGAAATTCCAGATTCTGATGTATACAAAGTTATAAAAACTACAGTAAATACCCTCCCATCATCACTCCTCTTTTCAGGAAGACCCTATTTTACAGTTGTTTTTATTTTGTGTTATCTAATTGTTATAGTTCTTGTTTTATTTAGTGTAGACCTTCCAGATTTTTCTATTATCATAATTTCATTGCTTACTAATATAGTACACAAAATATGATGTGATGATTATGACATGATTTGTATTTCTTACATATTGATGCATTTGACATCTTGTTGATTGTTTATTTAGGCCACTTCTTTTTCTTCTTTTGTGACCTACCTGCCTTTTTTTCTTTTATTGTTACTTACCTGTTTTTTAAAATCATTTTTGTATTGGGTTTACATTTTTTCTTAGTAATTTTTTATTCTCATTATATTTTTTTAAAGATGTAGGGTACAATTCAAGATTAGGTACATAAGTGGTCAACATACAGGTGAAGTTTGAACCTTCCATTGGCTCTCACTTCGCTTGGTTTAGGATAAGGTACCCACTCTTGGCAGCGATGATCAGAGATATTGAGTATTTTTTCATGTTTATTGGCTGCTTGCATGTCTTCCTTTGAGAAATGTCTGTTCCATGCCCTTCGTTCACTTTCTAATGAGGTTATTTGTTTTCTTCCTGCCAATTTGTTTGAATCCCTTATAAATTCTGGATACAGATTCTTTGCCAGATGCATAGTCCACGAATATTTTCTCTCATTCTGTGAATTGTCTCTTTACTCTGTTGGTGGTTTCTTTGCTGTGTAGAAGCTTTTTTACTTGTTTAAGTCCCACTTGTCAGTTTAAATTTTTGCTGCCTTTGCTTTTGAGGATTTGGTCATGAATTCATTACCTAGGTTGGTGTCCTGGAGAACGTTTCTTTGTTTGTTTTTTTTCTAAGATTTCTCCACTCTGGGGTCTTCTATTTAAGTCCTTAATCTACTTTAAGTTAATTTTTGTACAACTCATCTTTGGCCAGTTTTCCTGGCATCATTTGTTGAATAGGGTGTCCTTTCCCCAATGTTTGTTTTTGCTGGCTTTGTCCAAGATGAGTTGTACTAGTTGTGTAGTTGTGTAAAGTGATAGGTAGGGGTACAGCGTCAGTCTTCTGCTCGTGATTGGCCGGTTTTCCTGGCATCATTTGTTGAATAGGGTGTCCTTTCCCCAGTGTTTGTTTTTGCTGGCTTTGTCCAAGATGAGTTGTACTAGTGGTCCTTGCATAGTCCCTTATGTTGAACCTGCATAGATTAAAAGAGGGTAAACTAATTTGAAAGTTTAGGAACATGTTACTTCACAATTACATAATTTTTGTACTTTCCAAAGCACTTTTTTCTTATATTATCTCATTAAATTATCACAACAGCACAGTGTAATCAATAGTAGTCATGCTTTCTGAGTTATCTTAAAGAAGCAACAGAAAAACCAAGGATGGTGAGCAGTGAAAATAAAACTAGAAGCCCAATTTTATAAAATCATGGCTTTTGTTATGGTAATAAGGAACAAATATGATTTTTAACTGAATTGACAGAATGTTTTTAATATTACATAAACCCAGTTTTTCCACTCTTCAGAAAGTACAGGAAATTACAGCAGTTTATTTCCAAGCTTACATCAAAAAAGGTGTCTAAAATTTTTTTAAATCACTCAGAAGTCAATACTAGAAGGGTATCACAAAGACCTTTTTTTTTTTTTTTTTTTGAGTTGGAGTCTCACTCTGTCGCCCATATGAGTGCAGTGGCCGCTCCCAGCCTCCGCAGCCTCGACCTGCTGGACTCCGGCGATCCTTCCGCCTCAGCCTTCCGAGTAGCCGGAATTACAGGCTACCACGCCCGGCTGATTTTTTTATTTATTGTAGAGATGAGGTCTCGCTGCCCAGGCGGGTCTCGAACCCGCGGGCTCAGGAAATCCACTCAGCTTAGCCTCCCAAAGGCGCGGGATTACAGGCTGAGCCACCGATCCTGGCTCACAAAGACCTTTCAATGGATGCTACACAAATGTGTTCTGGAGTAAGGGGATATCAGGAGAATAATCAGACAGTTTCTATGTTTCTTCTTACTCCTTTATCATCACATGCTTACAATGAGGAGGGTCCTTTGGTAACACAGAGACTTTGCTTTATAACATATTGCCATGAGATGCAATTGAATATGAATATTGTAAATGGCCCATTTTGAAGAGACTGGAAAAAAGAAGATTCTTATTTTAAGGAATGGCAAGAACCTATTACTCTCTGACCATGAAAACTGTCAGTCACCCTGATCTTAGAGACCTTGAAACTTGCCTCCAGAATGAAGCTAGACCCTGTAGGAGTGTCAGGTTAGAGAAGACAGAAGACAATCTAGAGTAAGAGGAGGTTAGAGACAGACTAGTGAAAGAAGATACCCTATAGGAGGTTGGCTGAGTACCTAAAAAGAAAAGCAACTATATATATATACAATTATATATGTTCACTATATATATGTGTGTGTATATATATATATATATATATATATATATATTAATTGGCAAAGTTTTACCCACCCCAGGCTCCATTTGCATCTGAATCAGCTTGTCATGAATTTGTTGCCATTTTCTTTTCTTTTTTTTTTTTGAGTTGAAGTCTCACTCTGTCGCCCAGACTGGAGTGCAGTGGCCGCTGCTGGCCACCGCAGCCTCGACCTGCTGGGCTCTGGCGATCCTTCTGCCTCAGCCTTCCAAGTAGCTGGAATTACAGGCATGCGCTACCACGCCTGGCTGATTTTTTTATTTATTGTAGAGATGAGGTCTCACTGCCCAGGCAGGTCTCGAGCCCGCGGGCTCAGGCAATCCACTCACCTCAGCCTCCCAAAGGCGTGGGATTACAGACTGAGCCACCGAGCCCGGCTTGTTTCCATTTTCATAATGGACCATGCCCAAATCCATTTCTGTTTCTGGATATTGTGAGCAGGAATAAACCCATTGATCAAAACAACATAATAATTTTTTGAAAATGTTATTTGAGTTTTAAAACTTAGAGTAATGGTTATCCCTATTTATGAATGCTTCCTTTTTATAATTCTACAGATCATAAGAATATACAATTATTGATATAACCAAACCAAATGAGAGAAAGAGAGAGAGATTTTGTAAGTACAAATTTCAGTTGAATGTGGGGAAAAAAAGTTGGAATATCTTATCTTCTTCACAGAGCATAGGACCTGAGTTCTTTTTGGTTTACCACATGTTAACATCATTAATTTCCAGATCCATGGTCGCAGCCACATCATCATATTACTTGTAAGGTTAGAGGTCCTTTCCAGCTGACAATTAATTTAAACATCTTCATTTGGCTGTGAGAGTTCATTAAACAAGTCAAGGCTTTAACTTAAAACAACATGAGGAGACACAAGAGGAGAAACATAACTAGAATATTCTCTACCGTCTTGGTCAGATTAGAGCCCAAATATTTTCTTCAAAATTTTTCACAAACTTGCCAGTGTCCATGAAAGTCTTTTAAAAAATAGAATAGTGAAATATTGCTTGGGGGTGTTTGATTCTTGGAAAAAAACAAAAAAGTGACTCCTTGTGGATGCATTCTCCTTTCCTACCGAAGTCTTTCCTCCTTTTATCCATTTCTTATGTTTGCTGATAGCCATGCTTTGCAAGTCAGTTATCTTGGTTTAGACTCTGGCATTCTCACTGCTAAATGTAAGTGCAATGACAGCACATGCTAGCTATTGTATTTCCCTCCAGAAAACCTTTTGATATTCCTTGCCTCAGCAATTGCCCACTACATGAAAGTCATTTATTACAATCATGATTATTATGTAAACTGATCAACTTTTGACATTTCTGCTTTAAAAACATCATTCCTACCAATCACTCTACCCTTTTCCATGTCTCTCCTTTTGTGACTCATGCGTTTCCTTTGCAATTACCATCCACTTTACCTTTGAAATTAATACCTAGTGAAAAATGTAAGTGCTATGACAATGTTATGAAAATAATCCCACACAAGACATTTAAGAATTTTATTTCCTATTAACCTGCATTGTGAGAGCTGTTTTTAATTTCCTGAGGAAGGCAAATTTATCAGCCAAGAATCATAGCAGTTTAGGAAATAGAGCCATTTGTGGCATTTGTGTGTTTTGTCTCAACTCAAAGGCAACAGGACACAGACTTCTCTGAGCTGACCACATCTCCATTGTCAGTTTGGTACACCACAACCTGTGACTTACTATAATTCCTGAATAATGATAACTGCATTTTTCAAGTGGCAAATATTCTTGGCAGCTTGGGCAATTTTCATATATATATGAACATGTAGATGTTGCCCCTTGAAAAATACAAGCTAGGCACAGTGACTCACACCTGTAATCCCAGCACTTTGGGAGGTGGAGAAGGATTGCCTGAGCCCAAGGGTTCAAGACCAGCCTAGGCAACATAGCGAAACCTCATCTCTACAATAAATCAAAATATTAGCCAGGAATGGGGATGTAAGCATGTAGTTCCAGCTACTTGAAAGGCGGAGGCAGAAGGTCAAGGCTGTAGTGGCCATGAGTGTGCCACTGCACTCCAGCCTGGGTGAGAGTGAGAATTCAACTCAGAAAAAAAAAAGAAACATTCATATATACATAAGAATTAAAAATTAAGTAAATGTTATCTTAATATGTTTATCTTTATTCATAAAATACCTTCATTCAGATTATTGAAAAATAGATTCAAAATCAGAAATATCTGAATCAGTGTGTGTGTGTGTGTGTGTGTGTGTGTGTGTGTGTGTGTGTGTGTATAATTTGCTTCTTTTGGCAGGACTTGAATCAACTTTTTTGGGTTTATGTGTTCCTTCTGCCTTCTATTTTCTTTCCTAACTTCTGACAGCTAAGAAATATAGAATATCTTTTACTTTCATTCTCAAACTTTCAGTCTTTCACAAAAAGTAGAGAGAAAAAATGTCTACAGTTAATGAAAGCCAATTTTTCCTTTACCCACTGGGAAAATTGAAACTATGACCTTTCCAGGAGACAAATTGAAAGCCAGCTTAAAGTCTGATAATAATCTGTGTCAAAGTAAGTGATCCCCACTCCCATAATTGCTCAAGTAGGTTAGTGTGCTCGGTCAGGATTTACTCAGGAGCCAGACTATCTTGTGCAATTTCCAAATATTCTCTCTCTCTTATCCCTGTGAAATATACTTTAGTTTCAGCCCCCATTGCTTTTTTCTGTCATTTTCCAGTTTTCATCCATTAGTTGATCAAATTACACATCAGACACCAATAACTGCGAACAACAATTTCAAGCACAGAGAGTTGAAATGAAGAAGCTCCTAGCAATGTCTCCTCTACCTGAAAAGAGCATCTTCATTTCTATGCTGAGAAGAAAATCTGTGTCCTGTCCTGGGGTTAGTTGTGACCAATAATTTAACATGTAGTCAGTTTCATGTTTAAATTGTAATTTATGATATGATGTAGATATGAGAATAGAGAAAATTCCTATAATATGGTCAATTATAATCCCGCGCCTTTGGGAAGCTGAGGTGAGTGGATTGCCTGAGCTCGCAGGTTCGAGACCTGCCTGGGCAACTTGGCGAGACCTCATCTCTACAATAAATCAAAATGAGCCGGGCGTGGTAGCATGCGCCTGTAGTTCCAGCTTACTTGGAAGGCTGAGGCGGAAGGATCGCCGGAGCCCAGCAGGTTGAGGCTGCAGTGGCCAGGAGTGGCCACTGCACTCCAGTCTGTGTGACAGAGTGAGACTCCCACTCAAAAAATAAAAATAAATAAAAATAAAAAAGATAAAAAGGTTATAATAAGAATAATAACAGCAGCAAGTAAATATTAATAATTGTCTAGGACTTTAAGTGATGCAAAAGGGTTCTCACATGCAGTTTTAATATATGTTTATTTTCTCATTTGAAGTCACAGCAACCTTAAGAATGGGCTAGCTAACTGATATTCATTACAGCTGAAGAAACTAAGATGTCAAGCGACTTAGTCAAAGTCACACATGCAGGAGGAATCAAAACCTTGACTAAAACAAGGTTATCTGACTTCACTCCCCAAACGTCATTCCATGAATTAAAAATTAAGTAAAACGAATGTTATCTTAATATGTTTATCTTTATTCATAAAATACCATTGTTCAGATTATTGAAAGATAGACTCAAAATCAGAAATGTCTTATGCCCAATCTCTCACCGCATTTAAAACTTTTTTTTTTTAACAGTATATCAGACAGAGGGTCCTCTGGCTTCCTCTTAAATCCTAGTGTCAGGAAGCATTTTTCTCTATATATGACAACCTGTTCCACTGTTAGTTCAAGTTGTCCTAGTTTCTGTGGAACCAATATTTTCTTCCCTCTAGCCTCAACGCACTATACCATTTGCCTTTTCTGTGTGCAGCACCAGCTTGACACTGGTAACCCAGACCCTCCTACCCTGGCAAGCCTCACATAGCTCAGTGAAGGCTTTGCCTATATTTAAAAACAAGTTTCGATAGAGGTTGGATTAGTTTGCACTGCCACCAACAGTGTAGAAGTGTCCCCTTTTCTCCACATCCGTGCCAACATCTGTTGTTTCTTGATTTATTACTGAGGGCCATCCTTACTGGAGTTAGGTGTTATCTCAATGCAGTTTTGATATGCATTTGATTCGTGATGCTGAGCATTTTTTCATTTATCTGTTGACTGCTCATATGTCTTCTCTTGAAAAGTGTCTATTAGTGTCCTCTGCCCATTTTTAATAGGGCTGTTTGTTTTTTTCTTTTCTGCTCATTTCATTTCCTTATAGATCTTGAATGTTAGGCCTTTGTCAGATACACGACTAGCAAATATTTTTTCCTAGTGCAGCCTCTATGGAAAATAGTGTGGCGATTTCTAAAGGAACTAGAAACTGACCTCCCATAGGATCCAGCTATTCCCTTTCTGGGCATACGCCCAGAAAAACATAAACGTCCTACAAAAAAGACACCTATACACACATGGTTATTGCTGCACTATTCACAATGGCAAAAACAATGGAACCAACCCTAACGCTCATTGAAAGTAGACTGGATAAAGAAAATGTAGTACATATACATGATGAAATATTATGCGGCCATAAAGAAGGACAAAATCATGGATTTCACAGAAATTGAATGATGTTGGAGGCAATCATACTTAGTAATCTATCACAGAAACAAAGAACTGACTGCCACATGTTCTCCATCATAAGTGGGGCCTGAGCATTTATCACAATAGCACAAAGAAGGGATCAGCAGCTGCAAGACACTGCCAGGGAAAAGTGGGGCAGGGAGCACATAACAATACAAAGGGTACCTTAAATCGGGGGAGGTGAAGACCAGTTGGAGGTCCAAACTTCACCTGCATGTAGATTACTTATGTACCTATCCTGACTTGTACTCCACATTTCTATAATACAATAAAATAAAAAATTAAAATTAAAAACAGGTGTCTCTTTGGTTTTCTCTTCTCTCAGCTAAATTTCCCCAAATTCTCATTTGGGATAGTTACCTGGTTCCCCATTCACCTTAGTATCTCTTTTTCCTATAGTTAAAAGTGCATCAGGTTGAAATCCCAGGTCTCTTCTCTCTAAGACCCTTGAAGCGTCACTTAGGCAATTGAAGTCTTCACAACTTTCTCTGGCTATTCATCAAGGAAAGACAAACTGAAGGTCAAAGGAGTAAGTGGCTTGTCTCAGGACACAAAATCATGGCACAGGAGTCTTGGGTTCCAGTAAATATCATCTTATTATCATTATGCAATGACCATTCCTTCTCAAACCTGAAAATAGGAACGCTGAAAAGTCCCTAGAGCACTAATAATCGCTGAAAGAATGTGTTCAACGTCCATATGTTTTCCCTTCTTTATGGCTGCATAACATTCCATTGTGTATATGTATCACTTTTTTTTTATCCAGTCCAGTTTCGACGAGCAGCATGGTTGGTTCCATGTTTTTGCTATTGTGAACAGAGCTGCAATATCTATCACAGAAACAAAGAACATAGCACCATATGTTCTCACTCATAAGTGGATCTTGAGCAATTATCATAATACTCTAAAAAAGGGATTGGCAGTAGTTGGAAACTGCCAGGGGAGTGGAGGTGGGATTGGCAGTTGAAGACAACTGCCAGGAGAGGGAGGGGCACACCTCATCAACAAGGGTAACTGCATAATCAACATTTGTGTACATAACCCTGAATTGTACCCCACATCTTTAAAATTAAAAAAGAAGTTAAGATGTACACAGGCTATGTAAAATGATTCCATTTTGAAAAATAAATGACCCCAAAGCTTCATTGAAAGAAAGAAAGAAAGAGAGAGAGAGAGAGAGAGAGAGAGAGAGAAAGAAAGAAAGAATGTGTTCAGTTGATTCTGTAGTTTAAATAAATTGGTCGTTTGAACGAAGTTCCCATCTCTTGGATCAAACCCTGAAATTTTTGCTCTCTGGAAAATCACCTCCAAGATCATTACACATGTAGCTCTCTACAAATCTCTATTATATGACACATGATAGTACACATTCTACTAGGGAAAATAACGTGAAAGACCACCGTTGGACATCTGCTGCTGATCTAACAGATGATGTAAGGAAATACCTTAAATAGTCAGTTACTAAAATTAAGCTATCTGAGGGTACTGAGGAGAACAGTACTATATATTTACTGTGTATTTCTAAGGTCTTGGTACAAAGAAGTTTTAAATGCACAAATATTTATTTAACTGATATAACAGGTATAGGTTGTTTTGATTGCTCCTCAAATTTTCAGGCTAATTAAGCATTTATCAGTTTATATAATAAAATTTCTGGGGCAATGAAAAGATTTGACACAGAAAATTTCTTTTATGTGTGTTTCATTTTACAGTTTTATTTTTAAACAATGTGTTTTTAGAAATATGGTAATTATACCAACTAAAATCTGGCAGCAAGATAACCGATAACAATATTAATACAGTTGAAAAGGATTTAATTAAGTAAATACCCACAAAAAAATGCTCCAATTTTTCCATTAGTAGATAGCTTATGTAATTAATAATAATAATAGCATAAAAATAAAGAAATAAGAAGTCTGAGATTATTTTTTAGAAATAACAGATGTTTGAAACGTATTTGTGATGGCTGCAATTAAGATGCTATAGTCTAGCCATCTTTGCTTTATGATGTTAGAGGCTGTGTTTAATAGGCTTACATTACCAAGCATCCTTTCAAAATATGTTTATCCCAAGTGAATTAACATTATTAAAATATCAAAAGATATGTTTTGTTTTGCTTTTTTATTGCAGCTAAAATACATGTTCAACTTGGAAAAATGAGAAATATAGGGAAGCATATCCACAAAAATTAAAATGACTCAAACTCCGTTACTCAAATGTAAAAGGTTAGCATTTTGCTGTCTATCTAGTCAGTCTGTATATGAGCCTATATATGCATATTGTAATATGTAAATTTGAAAAACTGTGGTCATATGGACAAACTGAGGAATCTAATGTAGCATACCTTTTTTTCTTACTTAGGAAAATACCATAAAGGCTTCTCATTTTCTATATTATTGAATACACTTTAAAATAATTTTACCAAGGATATTGAAACATACTGTTGTTGCAACATTATGACTATATCGAAATGCATTTTTCTAATTGGATCTTAGGTTGTTTCCACTTATTGCAATGGGATTTATCTCTAATAAATAGTAGTGTAAGATATATACATACACACACACACACACACACACACACACACACACACACACACATACACAGGTGGACCCCTCCAAAAAAAATTGAATTATCTTTTAGGGGATGGGCCTGTTGTAGTACACTCGGAATTTGCTCCTCAGGATCAAATGGACAACTGAAGTTTTTATCTGAAAGTTTTGAGAAGGCCGTGTCATAATTTGTGGAAGAAATCTCCCAAGGTGTGGCAAACAAGTGACTGGTACTCCCACCATCTCCTAACAGGAAGTTCCAGACACATGGTCACTTGCTAGGTTAAGCGTTCCATATCTAGCAGGATCTAGGAAACTTCTTGGGTCTCTTTTTTAAACAGACACTTAATTTTCTGCTGTAGAAGGCATGACCTTAACTCCAGAATCCCAGGAGTCTTTAACGTGACCTTCGCACTGGATCATTTCCTTAGCTCCATACTGCCTGTTTGCTTACCACTGATACTTCACCATCATAGAGTCTGCTGGATTCTACAGGTCATGAGTGGGACTGATTGCACCACAACCTAGACATGCTGCAGTGCCATTTCCTGCTCTTGGCCCCACACAGATAGCAGCCTTCTATGTTACCAGGTAGATGTGCCAGAGAATATATCTAAGTGTAGAATGAGTTTTCTCTACTGCACTCTTGCTGGCTTTCTGTTTATTTGCTTCTAGGAGTACCAGGCTCTGTTCACCATCTCCACAATGACTTTGCTGGTCATAATGCTTATTGCAGCTTCCCAGCTTCTGACAGTTAAGCAACACCACCTGGCCTATATTGCTGTGGAACCCCTTCATTCCCATAGATGCTAATGAGCCCAACTCTGTGGCTGCCTCTCCCACTGTCATCACTGGCTGGTATGCATTTCTTGGTGATGCCCACTTAGCCAGCATATTCCTGATGACCTGGATAAATGATGCAGTCTCAGGGCACTCTCGTTACACAGTGCTCTGGCGGGTCTTCTGGTCGAATAAAATATATGCTTTCCTTTATGCCTTCAGGCCCATTTCCCTCAATTCTTTCATTCTTTCCCCTGCCATCTGCCATGTAGCATGTTCAATTTCATGTTCCAAGAAATGAACTCTTGCCTATCTTGCTTTACAAACCAGTCACCTAATCAAGTATCATCAAAATTGAATCCTAGAAGTACTCCCTTTGTCTCTTGTCTGCTATGCAAATATCAGGGCCCTGATTTTAAAAAAGGACCTCAAGTAGTTCTAGTTATTATTTTGGTCAATTATCCCCAATTAAAAGTATTTTTTCAAGAGATATTTGTACACATCTGGAGATATTTTCGTTGTCACATCTAAGGAAAGTACTATTGGCATCTGGTTTATAGAGTCCACAAAACAGCCTCCACAAGAAAAAAAAATCCATCTGAATTGTCAATAGTGCCATGGTTGAGAAGCCTTGCTTTAGGTGAATAGTCTTTTTCCTCTCTTTTCAGATCTGACATATCCCAGCCAGGTTATGCTGAGACTTAATGTTAATTGTCAGGAGAAAGGAGATGACTGAAGCTTCTGAGGGGAAACTTGTTGCCATCTGTCAGGGGAAAAGGAAAAGGCTTTTCTGCAGCATCTTAAGCAAAGTAGAAGTCCTAATCCTTATTCAGGAATGGTAAGACACGTCTGCAAACCTAGAGGATACAAGGAGGTTTGTAGAGTCACAACCTCAGCAGCATCCATCTGGTTCCTTCCTAGTTTACAGATCCCAGGTCCTCCTACCAGCTCACATAACACAAATGCTTTGACTGGGACTTCAAATGTCTCTGGAGCTCTGCTACTCTCACAAATAGGTCTTCCTTCTGCCTGCCATTCGACTGTCTTTTTTTTTAACTTTTTAAAATTTTTATTATAAAGATGTGGGGTAAATTCATGGTTAGGTATATAAACATTGATCAGGCAGGTACCCTTGTTGATGAGGTATGCCCTTCCCTCCCTAGCAGTTTCCCTCAACTGCCAATCCCACTCCCCCTCATTGACTGTTTTCCACTACTGCCAATCGCTTTCTTATAGCATTATAATTGTTCAAGGTCCGTCTATGAGTGAGAACATATGGAATTCCGTTCTTTGTTTCTGTGATAAATCACTGAGTAGGATTGACTCCAAATCCATCCAAGTTGCTGCAAAGTCCATATATTTGTCCTTCTTTATGGCTGCATAGTATTCTATCGTGTATATGTACCACATTTTTTTAATCCAGTCCAGCTTCGATGGGCAACAGGGTTGGTTCCATGTTTTTGCTATTGTGTATAAACATACATGTGCAGGTATCTTTTTTGTAGAATGATTTGAGTTCCTCCGGGTATATTCCCAATAGGGGAATTACTGTCTGCCTTTCATCTCTAATAACGAGTACTTGTTTATAAATTACCACCAAGGCACTCTTTCTCACACTCAGCTATTTAACTACCTGTTAACTGCTCTCAGCCCCTTTCGCCAGTGTGAATACAACTTAGTAGTAATGACCCAACTCTGCTGTCTTCTTAAGCCTTATTCTCCCTCACATTTTTGGAATGCCTGCATCCTATCAGTCCATCTCCCTAGATCACCACCAATGAAAATTTAGAAACAGAGTCACCATTTTATACTAGGGACTATTCATGCCTTACCTACCAATCAGGACATCATCCCCAACACCTGCTGGGTGATGTGTGAGATTCCCCAAATCTCCATTTTACTCTGTATTTATTCAGACATCTCTTGGTTCTGATAATCTGGGTACCCCCCAAAGCAGGCACCAGGACAGGACGTGCAATGGATTTATTAGGGGAAATGATCATGTGGAAAGAAATCAGAAGGGAGCAGAAGAAGAATGGGAGAGCCACAGACCATGGTGTAAATCAGACTGTGAGTGTGAAAGAGAAGGAGAGGAACCTGCAGTCTTGGCAAAGTTTATGAATTTGAGCCAAATTTGGCCAGGAAAGGAGTCATATGTCCCCCCAAAATATTAGATCTGTCTTAATACCCCCCCACTTCACTCGGTCATGATCATAGAGCATGGGAGGAAGAACTCTGCACAAAAGCAATGATAGATTTTCATGTGCAGCTGCATTTGGGGCACTCAGTCAATTACATAATACTTCCTGGGGTAAGATAGCCATGAGGCCACTCTTATGGGATTCACACTGGCTCTCATTATCAGCATCTATGGACACGATCATGCAACTGCTTCAAAGAGGGAAATAATAGGTTGTGATAACAGATAATCAGAACATCATTTCCTCATTTGATGCACTGAGAAACAGTTGTCCCTTTGTCTTCTTGAATTGCAGCATTAATCAGTAAGCGAGGATAATTTCCAGAAAAGGAGAGAGTTCTCAAAAGAATTAGGCAAAAAATACATAGTCCCTTTATGCATTGTGTTGCAATTTATAACTCTCAGAAACATGAGTACAGACCTTAATATAACTGACTTTATTTATTAGTTGTTTTAATATTAACTTTGTTTTCCAAAGGGAAGGAAAAAAAACTATTAATTACATTACACATATCAAAAAGTGTTTTTAGGTCTATTAAACAGAGTTTGTCCAAGGATCTCCAAGAACACACTCCAATCTTGGGGCCTGTGTTCCTTCACCCAGGCAGACATGCCAAGCCCTGGAAATATAAATACCTGTACTAACTTCTAACTCCACTCCATTATTTAAAAGTTGTGTGACTGTGGACAAGTGAGATTTAAGACTTAGTTTCTGCAGCGCTTGAATGAGGATTCTAATAGCACTCCCCACCTATGGCTGAACCAGAAAGTGAAATAATGCATGAGTCCAGCCAAGTGTTTGACATATACTTACCTCTCAACAAATCTAGCTATTGTAAATATAACTTGATTAGCCCACTTCCCTTCTAGATGAAAAGAAAATAAACTAAAAAAAAAATTTCTCTTTTGAGATGCAGTCATAATAGGGCAATGAAGACTGATATAAAGATATTTAGAAAGCATGGGTTTTGCAATTCTAAAACTCAGAATTTGAATCACACTTCAACCCTCTGAAGCTTACTGACACACAGAAAATTATTTAAATTATCTGCCACTTTCCTTATTTGTAAAATAAAAGCAATAATATTGTGTATATGGTATGATTGTTTCAAGAGTTAAATTGATAATAAATCTATTTAAAATGCCTACCTAACGTCTAGCACATAGTAAGCACTTAGTAAAACTTAGTTATCATCAATTACTTTTCTCTGTTGTATAATATGATATCTTTAAGGATGATTGAGGTAAGTTGATCTATTCCTCAAGTGAATAACTGCAAATTATTATCCTCAAACTTTTCATTATCCATTGTTATTCACTACTCACGTATGTGATAGTCACACTCATTCTCCTCACCAGACTCAGTTGTGCCTTTTTCCATGGCTTCTTTTCTGTCTTCTTAGATTTTGCGATTAATCTGCTAGATGGTTGGTAATCAGAGATTCCAATTTAACCCAATCATATATAAAATAAGAATAAATATACTGTGAATAAGGGTCTGCGAGATGTTCCCTTTGTGGATGAATGAGCTTAAGTATCAAGACTTCTAGGAAATGCTTTTCACTCTCCAGAGTACCTCTTGAACTGCTTCCAGATTCTGCAATATTTCCCGATCAGAGATCTGAATCTCGGCTGGGTTGCAGTTGCTAACTGCCACCCTGCATACATAGAAGATGTGAATATGTCAGTAAATTGTTGTTAATTGCATGACATGGAAATAAGTTGAGTTTAAGTAGCTTTATGGCCTTGCTTATTTCAGTGTAGTATAGCCTAAGTGGTCTAAAATGTCCACATTATTTTATTGTTATCAATCACTTCACATATCTAGTCATGTGTTTTTAGTAACTTTGATTTTTCTATACCAACAGAATAATGAAAAGTTTTGCTAACGCTTTTGCTTCCTCTGTGAAGACCCATTTCTATGTCTGATCTGACAAGTATTGGCATAGAATCCTGCCTTTTTTCATGGCAAGCATTCAATATCTCCCTGCTTGTTTGACTTTAAAAAGGTTTGTGAAGTGTGCATCTGGGTACTGTCAGCACTTCATTTTCCTTCTTTTTTAAGTAGCATTTAATACTAAACAAAAACTGATCAGAGGTTTAGAATTATCCTTGGCCTATTGTGTTACCATAGTTACAGGTCTGTATTGTTCATCTTCCAAATTCGACCTCAATGACTTACCCTGCCTTTGTGACCCATGCTTATTAAATCTTGATTACTATGTTCCATCTGTGTCGGACTCTTACTTACACATTACAATCACTTCTAAAGCAGGCAGTCTTCCCACATTGTGACTAAAGCATTGGAACACAAACACCACTTCTTCAGTATTTCTTACCTTACATGACAAAGTCCACCCTAAAATAACTGGACCCTTTTCAAGCTACTCTTTAAGAAAAGTAGCACTTTTAAACCTCTTTTACCAATGTTTTCCCTTTACAATTCTCTCCAGTGTATGATTAGTCATTCACTTTTCTACATTCCCCTCTAGAACTATTATTTGTGTGTTTGTATTGGTACTAAGATAATGAACAGATTAACACAATAAATAAAACAATGAGGTTATTCTGCCAACTGACTAGAATATTACAACACTAACTAATAGGCAGTATTTTGAAAATAAGAACGCAATTTAACTAATTTGGAGAGCCTGCTGCTTTTTGTGGGTAAAATTAGGAAAAATCTCAAACAAGTATATGAATATAATAGCTAAAATTGAAGTGAATTATCAAAGGAAAGTAATTGAAAAGCATTTCATTTAAGATAAGATTAGACAGAGCTGCATGTTCTAACAACAATAACAATAATAATATCTTAAGTAAAAATCGTTTATTTCTCTCCTAAAAGGAATCTGAAAGCAAGCCATCCAGGGAAAAGATGGCAGCTCTGCTGTCATCAGGCTTTTTGTACCTTGCTGCCATTAAATCCTTAGCAGGCTGATTCATTATACAATGTGGTTGCTAGGGCTCGAGCTCTCATATCCACATTCTAGGCAGTGAAAAAGGAAAAGGATCCTCGAAACTCCATTATTTTGTGTGTTTACATCTCATTGGCCAGAACTTAATTATAGGATCATATGTGACTGCAAAGGAGTCTGAAAAATGTAGTCCCTCAAATGGGCTACGTGGTGACCAACTTTAAAAAATCAAGGTTCTGTTACTACAGAAGATGGGAAAGATAGATATTGAAAGCAACTAGCAGTCTCTATCACAAATCTGAAAAGATATAAGATACAGAATGAAGTAAACAATAAGCACTATAGACAAAGTACGTGCTACAACACACATAAAAAATATTTCAAATATTTTTATTTCCAGTATCCTTTTGTTTATAGTGATGTTTGAAAAATTGAAGTTTAGTCTTTTTCCCCATTTTATTTATCACAGTGTCACATATTTTCTGTGGGCAATTTGATAATAAGGATAATTGACATTTATTGTGCATTTACAAAGTGCTATGCAATGAGCTAAATTATTTACGTGATTTTTTAAAATCCCCAAGTTAAACTTTCGAAGTGATTAAATTCCCATTTTATAGAAAACTAATTTAACAAGGCAAATAACTTGACTGAAGTCATGAGACTATTAAATGTTGAGGCCAGGATTTTAACTCAGTCAATCTGACCACAAAGTTTCTGTTGTTAAGCCACATAACCTGTTCATTTACTCTATTTGTCTTGTGCTATTTTTATATGCAATATTTATTCTTTTACCCTCTGCTTTTTATATCCAATTACATTTTCCAACCAACACTAAGTAAAATATCTAGACTTTCTACTTGGAAGCAATCTAGTTATAGCTAGGGCGTTCCTTGTCTTACTCTATCTCTATATTGCCCATATAGTCCCTTCTATATAGTAAGTGCTCACTAAGTAACTGGGAGAAAAATAAAGGAAGACAAAAAGAATTGATGATATACTGGTGAGGAGTTTCAGGCAAATGTGGAGGAAGAAATAGCTTATAAATTGTGAGCAGAAACAGAAAATAGAAATATTGAGTGATTCTATACCCCTAAGTTTTTCATTAAAAGATTAGAGGTTGGTCAGGCATGGTGGCTCAATCCTGTAACCCCAGCACTTTGGGAGGCTGAGGCGAGATCACCCTGGGCAACTTGGTGAGACCTTGTCTCTACAATAAATTTTAAAATTAGCCAGGCATAGTGGTGTGCACCTGTAGTTTCAGCTACTTGGAAGGCTGAGGCAGAAGGATTGCCTGAGCTGTGAGCATGCCACCGTACTCCAGCCTGGGTGACAGAGTGAGACTCCAACTCAAAAAAACAAAAAAAAGACTAGAGGTTGCATAAAGGCCACAAGGATGAACAAGGTTTTGTGTAGTTTTGTTTCTGATTATTTACTTTTCTTTCTTTTGATTTTACCATCTGGAATGTTGAGACTATTTGAGGCTATACAAAACCCAAGGAGATGAGAGAAAGAGAGAATGTTTGTAAGGGAAAGGGCAAAATGTGAAAGCAATCCCAAAGGAAGTGGGACAGGAGGAGATAAGGGGCAAAGGATGAACAGAGTGTCAGTGAGGAGAGAAAACCCCATACTGCTGAGCTGTATGGAAAAAGGGAGACAGAAAGAATGACTAGCCTGCTTCACAAAGGTTTGACTAGGCACTGTTGTTAGCTGAGAAGTTGAAGGCAGGAGAGGAAGTATGGGAATATACCCTAAAGAACTCAAATCACTCTATCAAAAAGATACCCGCACACGTATGTTTATCACAGCATTGTTCACACTAGCAAGGACCTGGAACCAACCATGCTGTCCATCAAAAGTGGACTGGATTTTTAAAATGTGGTACATATACATGATGGAATACTACCCGGCCATAAAAAAGAACAAAATCATGAATTTTGCAGCAACCTGGATAGAACTAGAGTCTATAATACTGAGTGATCTCTCACAGAATCTCTCACTGTTGTTAAGCCACATAACCTGTTCATTTACTCTATTTGTCTTGTGCTATTTTTATATGCAATATTTATTCTTTTACCCTCTGCTTTTTATATCCAATTACATTTTCCAACCAACACTAAGTAAAATATCTAGACTTTCTACTTAGAAGCAATCTAGTTATAGCTAGGGCGTTTCACAGAAACAAAGATCTGAGTATCACATGTTCTCACTCATATAGTGAACCTTGAACATCCATCATAATACTATAAGAAAAGGAATGACAGTGGTGGGAAACTATGGGGGTGGTAGGGAGGGAAAGGAAGGTGTGACTAACGGTAGTCAATATCTGTCTGGGGATGGGGAGACACTCTTTATCAACAAGGGTGCCTGAACAATGCATATTTGTAAACCTAACCCTTAACTGTACCCCACAATTTTAAAATAAAAAATATGTTTAAAAAAAAAAAGAAAGTGAATGAAAGAGAAAAAATGCTGGTGTGCAGCCAAGAAACAATTCCTGGCCGTGGGCTAGACATAGGAGGTTGACTACAGAGAAAGCATCAAAGAGGATTGCTGTAGGTGGGCAAGGCAGGATGCTAGCCAGAGTAACACTGCAGTCCTAACCAAGAAGGCACAGGGGAAAGCAAGGTTGCTATTGTGAAATGGAGCAAGCAAAATAGCTGAAGACTGGATGAATATAAATGGTTACTGGGTATCTTGAGGAGCAGAATGGGTCGAATGAGGGTGATGAGAGGTGAGTAGAATTTTCCTCTGATAAACATTCTTTAGTCAGGTCATTGCATTCCGAGGTAACTTGAAAAAAGATGTGCTATTTTAGCACATGAAAACATGAAAGGGAAAGAAGAACATCCTGTACAAATTTAATTTTAAAGTTATTCAAAGCAACAGCATATTGTTTATTATCATATTTCATAATCACAGAGTCATTATACCCAACTGACATTCTTCTCAAGCACTTCTTGTGTTTTCCTCACCATCACTACATTTTATTTCCATGATACTGTTTACAAACTTACCTCTTGGTTAAGTTAAATCTTAAGCCACTGCTCCAAGAAATAATGAATGAACCAGTATATACTCCAGACACAAGACCAAACGGCCAACAGTGGCCATTTTTAGCTGTGTTAATGCACATGCTAGATTTCTCTATAAAGAGATCCCAATGCTTTCAGTACCATGATAGCATTCCTGTTTAATCATTTCCCCAACACGGATGGATCCATACATCCTCATCTGGTTGCCTTTGTAGTAATGAGCAAACATTTTCAAGAGGTTAGAAATAAGCCTAAAATAACATTATCAAAATTCAATAAATCGTTCAATAAATGTTCACTAGGTTCTCATGATCCTGACACTCTTGTGGCCACTGGGGATAGAATAGAAACAAGACAAAGTTTCTGCTTTTGTGGCACATATATCCTGGTACAGAGAGTATACATGAAACATATAATTTACTATGCAATATTTCAGATAGTAATAGTTGTCATGAGCAAAGAGGAAAGAGGGAAAGATAGGTCAGGTGGGCCGGGCTCGGTGGCTCAGCCTGTAATCCCGCGCCTTTGGGAGGCTGAGGTGAGTGGATTGCCTGAGCCCGCGGGTTCGAGACCCGCCGGGGCAGCGAGACCTCATCTCTACAATAAATCAAAAAAATCAGCCGGGCGTGGTAGTGCGTGCCTATAATTCTGGCTACTCGGAAGGCTGAGGCGGAAGGATCGCTGGAGCCCAGCAGGCGAGGCTGCAGTGGCTGAGAGCGGCCACTGCACTCCAGTCTGGGCGACCAAGTGAGACTCCAACTCAAAAAAAAAAAAAATAGGTCAGGTGAGGGGAGGATGAATATGGAGAAAATGCAATCTTGGAACACGTGATAATAGAAGACCTCCTTGTGATGGTGACATTTGGGCAAAAATTAGGAGTCTATTAAGGGCTTACAAACTTCAAGGGAAGGCTTGGATGGCAAATAGTAGACAATTTCAGTCAATTTCAGCACTTAGCACAGCAGCTGCTATCCATTCTGGACCCATCAGTCACATATCAGGCAACTGTGCATACTTTGAGACATTTACAAACAGCTTGCTAGAACCAGAATGAACAAGAAAGGACAGTGTCCTCCAAATATCCAAGATCTATGCCCCGATTGCTAATCACTGATTTGATCATAGAGACCAAGACAAAAAGTTAGGTGGTCATTGTTGTTGCACTTCCCCCCATTGTCACAAGCTCCTCTCCCTTTCACTGAAGTGACCTCCAGGGGATTTAAAGGGCAGTGTCCTTTTCTTCCTCCATCCTTTCATTTTTTAAAATCTTCTTTTGGGAGCCAGATTACAAACCAGGAAGCCAAAAAATCACTATGTATATGAGGAAAATCAGGAAGTGACTATGCATGTCCAGGAGAAGACTAAGAAAAAACCTGAGAAGACTTCAAGTTTACACCTCAAGCTAATCCTTGGCACAGAGACCATCTAAAAAAATGAACAAATAAACAAAAACAAAATTTAAAAAAAACCCTAAGAAAGAAGGAGAATCTAATTTCTAGATTTCCTACATTTTTAGATTCAAATGTCTGATTTTTAACAAAAAATTATAAGGCATATAAAGAAACAGAAAAATATTATTCAACCAAAATTGAAATAAAAAATAAATTAACAGAAGCCATTCCTGAAAAATACCTGATAGCAGATATATTGGGCAAAAGCTTTTAAACAGCTGCATTAAACATACTCAAAGAACTAAAGGAAGATGTGGAGAAAGTCAAGAAAACAAAAAGAAAATATCAATAAAGTGATGGAAAACTTATACCAATGCCAAAAAATGTTTGAAGCTGAAAAATGTAATAACTGAAATGAAAACTTCACCAGAGGGATTCAAAGACAAATGTAATCAAACAGACAAAAAGAGTGAATTTTAAGATAGGACAATAAAATTTTTTGAGTCTGAGGAATAGAAAGAAAAAAGAGCAAAGAAAAGTCCTAAGGAGACCTGTGGAACACCATTAAGTGGGTCAATACACATTTGGGAACCCCAAAAGGAGAAGAGATAGAAGGGATCATAAAGAGTATTGGAGAAACAATGGCTGAAAAACTTCCCAAATTTAATAAATGACATGAAAACAAATATCCCAGAAGCTCAACAAATCCAAGTTAGATGCACTCTAAGAGAGTCTTGAAATTGGCAAGATAGAAAAAAAAGTTATCAGTAAAGGCAAATACATGAGCAAATATAAAAGCTAGTTTTATCATAAAAATATATTGCAAATCCACTTCTCATCTCATATATAATTTTAGAAACGAATGCATTTTTTAAAGTATGAGTTTGTGTTTTGGGGCACACAATGTATATAAACATATAATTTTGTGACATCGATAATTAAAAGGGATGGAGATGAAGCTCTAAGGGAGCAGAGGTTTCATATTTTATTGAAGTAAAGCTGCTATAAATTCAAGCCAGAGTATAACTTTGGATGTTAAATAAAATTCCCATGGTAACCATAATGAAAATAGCTGTAAAATAGGCAAAAAGAAATAAGAGCTAAATTTAAACAATTATATTACTAAAAAAATCAACTAAACACAAAAGAGGATTGGACTGAAGGAAATGAGTGACAAAACAACTATAAAACATATAAAAAACTAATGGTAAAATGACAACTAATGAGAACAAATCCCTCATTAGTTCTAGTTATTTGAAATGTAAATGGATTAAACTCCCCAATCAAAAACAGAGATTGACCGAATGAATAGAAACCCATGATTCAACTATACACCATACACAAGAGACTCACTTTAGATCCAAATACACAAATAGACCAAAAGGATGGGAGAAAATAGTCTATAAAAATAGTAACCCAAAGAGCAGGGATGGCTATACTAGTATCAGACAACACAGACTTTACATTAAAAAGTTGAGGTGGGATCCAAGATGGCAACAGAGCCAACTGGAGTGTGCAAGTCTCTGTGTTGGTGAGTGTGTGAAAGGACAAATTTGTGTGTGTGTGTACTTGTGTAAGTGGATGTGAGAGTGTCTGACTGAATGAAAACCTGGGAGCTAGCACCCAGGATCTCCTGGTGAAGTGACCACTACCAAGGCAGCTCTGTCCCCAGCACTTCCCACCATGCAAAAACAGGTACTATCTTCAGAAACTAACAAGTTCTATCAAGACCCATCTTGGAGGAAGCTGTGGGGAATAGCCACTGCTGGGCTTCTGACACCGGCTCCACTGCTGCCACCATCTTATGTGCCAGGCCAGTCACTGGCAACAAAGACCATGACAAGAGTGAAGCAAGGGAAACAGGTGCTTGTACCCAGCAGAGAAGATGCAAGCCTGCTGCCATTGTTGTCATCCAGGAAACTAGACAGAGAAGTACTCTGGTGTCCCCACCACTGACCAGCAGAGCTGTATCCTAGGACTGAGGGGTCAACCCTCCATCTCTCTGGGGTTGACCACCATAATCACAGGGACAGAACCAGTGCCGAGTTCTAGTTGCCCTGTACCCCACTGGCCCTACCATGGGGCAAGGGTGGAATCAGGAAGATGACTCAGCCAAAAAGGGTAGAGATGAGTGATGAACTGATCCAACCCCCACCTCATTTCTCCAGCAGTTTGGGAAGCATCCAATCCACGTGGAAGGAGGCATGGCCCCCAGAGGGTCAAACACAGGAGAAGCCAGGGACCGCACTTGTGCTCTGAGGGGATCTTCCTGTGGGTGGTCTGCCAGACACACACAGGCAACCTGGTCTGGCAAAGGAATTTGAAATTTCAGAACCTACCACAAGAGGGACCTTTACACTCATGAATTTTTTTTTTTCATGTGTATGTATGTGTACGTGAATGAGGGTACGTTTTTTAACATTCCTTTTTTTTTCTCTTCACATATGTGTGTATGTGTGTGAGAGTGGGTTCATTGTTTTTTTGGGGGGGTTGTTGTTGTTTTGTTTGTGTTTGGTTTTGGTTTTTTGCTTTGTCTTTGTTTTTGTTTTTTGTTTTGTTTTTCTTCTCTTCTTTCCTTTTTCCTTCTACTCTTCCTTTCTCTTATGGTATTTTGGAATTAGGGAGTACACATACATTCCCATTGCATGGATGTACTGGGTAGTGGTGGGAAGTGGGTACCAGGGGGCCCACACCCGTTAGTTTACACTGAGATCTACAGGTAACTTCTGAATCTTAGCTTCCCCCATTATATCTTATTTAACCATCAAAACTGCAAAGAGATAGCACAGCTCCCCACCTCCAAGATAGTTTCAAAATTGCACAAATCCAGAGACTCTACTTAGGGAAAGATAGGGGGTTGAGCTAATAACAGAGGTGAAAGCTATTTCTTCTCTCACTGAATAATGTAATTAAAGAGAAAGAAAAATCTGTTACAAATGAAGAAAAAGCAACAAAAGAACTCAGGTAACCCCCAGAGTCCTAAAAAATAGCACCCAAAAATAGAGACATCAGAGCTCAAACAATGAACAACTCCCAGAAAAAACAGGTCTCAGTCCATAAATGCAGATATCAAGGAATGGATGGAGAGGATGAACAAGAATCAAGAAAGGCAAAAAGAAAAAAATGAATAAAATGATAACAGAGATGTTGGTCATAAGAAACACCACCCAAGAAATAAATGACAAATTGACAAGAATGGAAGGTGGAATAACCAAGCAAAAGAAAGAATCTCAGAGCTTGAAGACCAAAATATGGAAATATGGAATTAACCTAATATGTTAAAAACATAGAAAGGAAGGCTAAAAAAGACAGAACAGAGTCTCCAAGAGATCTGTGATTATATCAGTAGGCTAAACTTATATCTGATTGGTATACCTGAAGTAGAAAAGGAAACAGAGAATACCTTGAAACAGGCATTCCATGAGGATGTCCAAGAAAACTTCCCTCGTCTTATCAGAGATGGACCTATCTAAACACAAGAGATTCCAAGACTCCCTTAAAGACATCAGATGACAAGACCAACTCCTAGACAATAATTCATTTACACAAAGTAGACATAAAAGGAAAAATCCTAAAGGTAGCAAGAGAGAAAGATCAGACTACCTACCAGGGAAAATCAATTAGAACAGCAACAGACACCTCCACAGAAATCCCTACAGGCTAGATGTGACTGGAGTCCAATCTTCAAAGTTCTCAAAGATAAATAATTCCAACTAAGAATTTCCTACCCAGTTAAGTTTCATCAGCAATGGAGTATTAAAATTCTTCCCAGACATCCAATCCCTAAGAGATTATGCTACTTCCAGATCAGCTTTATAGGTGATGCTTAAGAAGGTATTAAGCACAGAAAATGGAAGAAAAAAAAAGAATAGCCATGCCCTTTGCAAGAGTATAGGAAAACACAGTACCAAGAGAGCATACAATGTGTCTGCAGAATTGAAAATACACACATATATCAATGTAAAAGTTAAAAGAAAACAAAACAATCTTATAAAAGCCTCATGGCAGGCATAAACTCTATCATTTAAATAATCAACCTGAACATGAATGGACTCAATGAAATGGAGAACTTTCTGACATCACATAATCTCCCAGGATTGAAACAAGAAGAAATTGAAACCCTCAGCAGACCAATAAAAATCCAGGAAATTAACTCCATCATAAGAAAGCTTCTCACTCACACACACACACACAACACAACCCTGGGCCTTACAGCATCTCAATTATACAAAGCATACAAAGAGGAGCTGATATCAATCCTAAGTATCAAACGTATTTCAGGCAATTGAGAAAGATGAAACTTGCCCCAAATCATTTTATAAAACTGACATCAAACTACTATCCAAACCTGGTAAATATCCAGTAAGGAAAGGGAATTATAGACCAATCTATAGATGCAAAAATCCTAAATAAGATCCTAACAAGTAGGATCCAACAACACATTTCAAGAATTATCCACCATGACCAAGTTTTCATTCCTGGGATGCAGGGCTGGTTCAACATTCGCAAGACCATAAACGTAATTCAATACATCAACAGATGTAAAAACAAGAACCATATGATTATGTCATTGGATGCAGAAAAAGCTTTTAAGAAAATCCAGCATCCCTCCTTAATAAAAATGTTTGAACATCTGGGCATAGAAGGAACATTCCTCAAAACAGTAAAAACCATCTATGATAAACTCACAGCCAATGTACTGTTCAATGGACAAAAGTTGGAAGCATATCCCTTGAAAACCAGATCAAGACAAGTCTGCTCACTCTCACCTTTCCTGTTCAACATAGTATTGGAAGTTCTAGCAAGAACAATCAGGCAAGATAAGAAAATCAGGTGTACCCAAGTAAGAAAAGAGGAAGTTAAGCTATCCTACTTTGCAGATGATATGAACTTATACCTTGAAAACTCAAGGGAGTCTGTCAAAAACCTCCTAGCACTGATAAATGACTTTGGCAAAATCTTAGGATATAAAAATCAATGTGCAAAAGACAATCACATTTTTATACACCAACAACAAACAGGCAGAGAAACAAATAAAAAGCACAATCCAATTCACAATAGCCACACACAAAAATGATATACCTCAGCATCTTCCTAACCAGAGAAGTGAAAGACTTTACAATGAAAACTATAAAACATTGCTAAAAGAGATCAAAGAAGACACAAACAAATGGAAAAAATATTCCACATTCATGGATTGGAAGAGTCAGTGTTGTTAAGATGACCATCCAACCCAAGGCAATCTATAGATTCAATGCAATACCAATTAAATTAACAGCATCATTCTTCTGAGACCTGGAAAAGACAATACAGAAATTCATATGAAAATAAAAGCAACCATGAATAGCCAAAACAATCATCAGCAAAAGAAACAAAGTGGGAAGTATCACACTTCAACACTGTAAACTTTGTTATAAGTCTGCTGTAATCAAACCGGCCTGGTATTGGTACAAGAACAAGGATATAGATCAATGGAACTGGATAGAGATTCCAGAAGGAAAACTTCAATTTCTCAACCAGCTCATCTTCAACAAGGTCTCACAACCACTGGGGAGAAGAGACCCTATTCAGTAAATGGTGATGGGAAAACTGTTGACTGCATGCACAAGAATGAAACGGGACCCCTACCTATCACCATACACAAAAATCAGTTCTAAATGGATCAAAGAACTAAACGTAAAACCTCAAACTATAAGAATCTTAGAAAACACAAGAGATACTCTTATGCACATTGGAATAGGCAGCCAACTCTTGATCATAACTCTGAAAGCATACACCATTAGAGATGGTGGGACCTCATCAAACTGAAAAGCTTTTGTAAAACAAAAGAAACCATAAAGAGAGTGAGAAGATAGCCCACAGAATGGGAAAAAAAAAATTTTTAAATACTTAGAGATAAATGACAATGAAAACATAACATATAAAAAAGTATTGGACACAGCAAAAGCAGTGTTAATAGAAAAGTGTATAGCTACAAATACTTATATTAGAAAGCAAGAAAGATATCAAATCAACAATCTAAATTTACGACACTTGAAAAACTAGAAAAAGAAGCACAAACTCACTTCAAAGGTAACAGAAGGAAGGAGACAACAAAGATCAGAACAAAGGATAATAAAATAATATATAAAAGATAATATAGATCCCTTTATATATAATATATAAAGAATAATAAAATAACAAATTAAAAAATAGAGAAAAATCAATGAAACCAAATGTTGATTCTTTAAAATTGACAAACCTCTAGCTAGATGAACTAAGAAAACATGAATGAGGCTCAAATTACTAAAATCAGAAATGCACATGGAAATAATGCTATCCATTTTGTAGAAATAGAAAGGATTATAAGATTACTATGAGCAATTGTATGACAATAAATTGGATAATCTATATAGAATGGACAAATTTGTAGAAACATAAAACCTAAATCACAAAGAAATAGGAACTCTGATTAGACCTACAAATTGTAAAGAGAATGAATCAGGGATCGCAAATCTCCTGAAAAAGAAATGACCCAGATGGCTTTGCAGAAGAATTTTACCAAACATTTAAAGAAGTAATGCCACCTGTTCTCAGACTTTTCCCAAAATTTAAAGAGGAGGAAACACTTTCTGGCAAATTCAGTGAGGCCAGCATTACCTTGATACAAAAGCCAGACAGAAGTATTACAAGGAAACTATAAACCAATAATTTTTATAAACACTAAAGCAAAAATTCTCAATAAAATGCTAGTAAACCAAATTCAACAGTGTATTAAAAGGATAATACACAATGACTAAGTGGGATTTTTTTCCTGGCATGTAGGGATAGCTCAACATCCAAAAATCAATGTAATATACCAAATTAACAGAATGAGGGAAATAACTACATGATTATATTGTTTCAGAAAAAGCAGTTGGCAAAATCCAACACCCTTTTATGATTAAAAAAAATCCACTCAATAAGAAGGAAATAATCTCAATATGATAAAAAACACAAATGAAAAACTCACAAAAAATACCATACTCAATGGTGAAATACTTCACCTTAGACTTTACTTAACAAGGCAAGGACATTCACTTTCACCACTTCTGTTCAACATGGTACTGGAGGTTCTAATCAGAGGATTACTGTTGAAAAACAAAATAAAAGACACTGTACAAGGAAACTACAAAAAATTGCCAAAAGATGTTAAAGAAGACATAAATAACTAAATGAAAACACATCCCATGTTCATCAATTGGAAAAGAATATTGCTATGATGACAATGTTAATACTACCTTAAATGATCTACAAATTCAATGCAATCCTACCAAAATCCCAATGTTTTTAATGCAGAAATAGGAAAATTTATCCTAAAATTTATATAAAATCTCAAGGGACCCCAAATAACCAAAACAATTTTGAAAAAAAGGAAAAATGGTGGAGGAATCACACTTCCCTATTTCAAACCTTACTGCAAACCTATAGTAATCAAAATGGTGTGGTTCTAGCATAAAGGAAGACATACAGACTAAAGGAATAGAATGGAGAGCCTAGAAATAAATCCTCTTATACATGGTCAGAACTATTTTTGATAAGAATGTCAAGACTATTCAATGGAAAATGGAAAGTGTTTTCAACAAACGATGCTGGGAAAACTAGAAAAGAATGAAGTTGAACACTTTCTTAACAATGTAAATTAACTCAAAATAGATCAAAGAACTAACTGTAAGACCTAAAACTATAGAACTTACAAGAGAAAACATAAGACGAAAGCTTCATGACACTGGATTTTAGTAACAATGTATTGAATATCACATCAAAGAAAAAGATATCAAAAGAAAAATTAGAAAAAATGAACTTAAGTTTTTTTTACTAAGTACAATAAGAAATATTAACGGAGTAAAAAGACAGCCAACAGAATGGGAAAAAATATTTGCAAATTATTTATTTGATAAGGAATTAATATTCAGAATGTACTGAAAACACCTAACTATTATAATAAAAACAAAAGAAATCCCAAGTAAAAAAAATAGGCAAAGGACTTAAATAGATATTTCTGTAAAGAAGATATATAAATAGCCAATATGGACACGAAAATATATTCAACACTACTAGTCATTAGAGAAATTCAAATCAAAACTACTATAAGAGTCACTGTCTTATACCCATTAGTATAGTTACTATAAAAAGAAAGCGAACAAAATAACAAATGTTGACAAGGATGTAGAGAAATTGGAAGTCTTGTGCATTGTTGGCAGGAGGGTTAAATAGACAGTTATGGAAAACAGCATGTCAGTTCCTCAAAAAATTAAAAATAGAATTACTATATGATCCAGCAATTCCACTTCTGGGTATATACCCCAAAGAGTTGAAAGTAAGGTCGAAAGGAGATGCTTGTATACCCATGTTCATAGCAGCTTTACTTACAAAAACTAAACAGAAAAAAAGAAAAAAGAAAATTACCTAAGAGACAGTTGACTCATAAATGGATAAGCAAATGTGATATATATTTCAGCCTAACAAAGGAAGTCAATTCTGACATAAGCTACAGCATGAATGAAGCTTGAGGAACTTACGCTAAAATGAAATGAGCCAGTCACAAAAAAACACAAATACTGTATGATCCACTTATATCAACTATTTAGGGTGGGCAAAATCGCAGATACAGAAAATAGAATGGTGGCTTCCAGGAGACAGGGAAAAAGGGAATGGGAAATAATTGTTGAATGTATATACAAGCTGAAAAGACTCACTGAGATAGATGGCGATGATGGTTGCTCAGTATAATGAATGTACTTAATACCACTGAGCTATACACATTTTAAAAAAATGGATAAAATGGTAAATTTTATGCTATGTGTATTTTGCCACCATAAAAAATTTCTTTGAAAAAAATTCCATACTGGTGGATATCTTTTTCTTATTGACTCAACTGCTTACAGAATGAAATAAAATTAAGTGATCCTAAAAGTAAAACATCTACTGCTGCATAAAAGGTATACATACCAAATACTATATTACTAACCTAAATACTTTTAACTTCTTCCTGTTCTGTTCCCTCTTTTCCAAAAAAAAGACAATCTTTAAAATATTTTGTCAAAAGAAAAAAGCAATTCCACGTTAGAAACATTCAGCCTTCATGTTCATGCTCTCTGTTCTGTTTCCTGTTTCTTCACCTTGACTTGAGCTATGGAGAATTTTGAGGGAGGATAATAAGGGTCAGGCAAGAATCTAAAGACCCTAGGCTGCCTAGTGATTTCTCAGAAACCCTGTGTTTGCAATTATAGAAATAAACATTTCATTAATAAACTGCTAAATAGCCAGCTAATTCATCTAAGTTATGCATCTTTATTCCTCATTGTCTAGAAGGGCACTTTCTCTTGTTTACCTAGACACTAAGGAAGAAAAATGAGCTGATGAATCATATCCCAAACAACAGATTACATCGTGAAAAACTGGGACAAGGTATTGAAACTGGCATGCTGTATGTTTTAGCATAATGTGACTATATCACATATATATGATAATATTTGAATTCATTTGAGATTTTATGCTCCTAGTATCTTTCTCCAGGAGGAGATTAAAGGAAAGCATAAGATATTAAATTGCAAATAGACATATATGTTAAAATAAGAGAGAATGAAAAATAAGCAAAAATTGATCCTGACTGTCAAATATGTTATTAATTTGATATAGCCACCAAAGATCCTATGTTCTAATTGCTTAGTTTTCTTTTTGTTAAAAGAAACATTATAGTATTTACACAGGACAGGAAGCTTAGGTAGGATACAGCATTCTAAAAGTAAATCATGCAAAAATATTCTTTTATAAAACTTGTCAGAGTTTGTTTTTTTTAAAAAAAGAAATATTATAATATTTACAAGCAAACCAAAGATAGCAAATTACAGTTGGAAATTTTTGTCTTCAAAATTGTATAAATATTTCATAAAGTTTTTGCTTTTACTAATTTGATTTTTGTATATAACATTTTCTTTTTACTTTTTTTTGTTTTTACCATGTACAGTTCCCAACAAAACTTTGACAGAAAAGAAGCACTCTTAGATTTGGAGTCCAAAAAACAACAAATGCTTTACATTTTTTAAGATTGATTATTTTTATGTTCCTTTTTGTTACACCTTATACTTATTATTGTTTTTGCTTCTTGAGTCAGGGTCTGACTCTGTTGCCCAGGCTGGAGTGCTGTGGTACAATCATGGTTCACCACAGTCTCCAACTCCTGCACTTAAGTGACCATCTGGCCATCAGTCTTCCGAGTAACTGAGACTACAGGTACTCTCAACCACATCTGATTAATTTCCTTTCCTTTTCCTTTTCCTTTCCTTTCCTTTTTTTTTTTCTGCATCAAGATCTCACTATGTTGCCCGGGCTGGTCTCGAACTCCTGGGCTGAAGCAATCCTCCCTCTTCACTCCCAAAGTGCTGGAATTACAAGCATGAACCACCACACCTGCCACTCATCCTTATTTTTTAAAAGAATATTTTTGACAGAAAAATGGATATTCCAATAAGTTCATAAATTTCAGTCATAGTTCTCAATGCATGCAGATCAAGGAGGGCAAAAGGAAAGAGCGGAAGGTCTGGTACCAGAACATCCCCCACTGGTCATACTATTCCGGACTTGTACTAGACTAGCATGCTGTAGCCTCCTCATTGGTAATATGGACATAATGACAGTATCTACCTCGTACAATGATTTGAAAATTAAATGAAAGGTGTATAAAGCTCTTAAAAGAGTACCTGATACATGGTAAGCAATCTATTTGTTTGATTTTAGTATTGTTGAAGTTATATTGTACTTGGTCTGACAATTAAGTTCATGAACTTGCCATGTATGTTTATGTTGGCAGCACTGTACAAACAACCTGATAACGTTTCATAACCTTCATATATCAGTGTCTCACAGTTGTGATTGTGCTGATGTGTGGTGGTGTCTTTCTGAGTGGTGTTCATTATTGTTGTTGCATGTTTTTGTGTGCCATTGCGAGAATGTCAGAGCTTGAATTTGAGCAATGAACAAGCATTGCGTTTTTTGTTAAACTTGGCAAGAGTGGAAGTGAAATCAAGGTTATGTTGATCCAAGTTTATGGGGATAATGCCATGAAGAAAACAACAGTGTACAAATGGATCAAATGTTTTTCTGAGGGGAGAGAAAGCATCACTGATAAAGAGAGGTCAGGCATCCATTAATGAGCAGAACTGATGAAAACTGCAAAAATTCATCATTGTGTGTCAAAATCATCAGCTGACTGTGAGAAGCATAGCAAACCAAATAAGCATCAATAGAGGAACAGTTGACTTCCATCTTTTAAGTTCATTCCACTCAAGCCTAAAAAAAGAGGAAAAAATTTCAAACCTAAAAACAGAGAGAAAGAAAACTCACCTGTTATACATAAATCTCATTTTATGTAACAGTTGTTAGTGATATGTCTACAAATAAGTATTCACTAGACAAGTAGAGTTGAGTGATAATTGAAAGTAAATTTTTTTATTCTTTCTTTGGTTGATATAAGACTTAAGACTATGATTAATAGAACATTTAATCTTTATTAAATGAGTTTTTCTCAAAGAAGTAAGTTTGCTAAATAATTCCCTATTCTTGTTCCTCTTCCCCACCAAAAAGATTTAAGTAAACATATTTGAAAGATTTTCACACTCCTGTTATTCTGTTATCTATGCTCACTTTAGATTTTTAATTACAGCTAAGAGCTCTAACTTGAATCTGGGATTCTGTCTGTATTCTTTCTAGCCACACTGCATAAATTTAGCCTTACCACCCCCTGATTATCAGAGCCAATTACTCTGACCATAATGATGATGATACCTCAGCTGTTGGTTCTCAACACCAGGAGTCTGAAGTCCCCTAATGATATCTTTATATTATAGTTCAATGGGACCTTGATAGGTACCCTTGCAAAAAGATGCTCCTTTTGGGACCAGGTCCTCCAACCCTGAAGAACCAGAGTTGCAAATATAAGAAGCACAGAATCCCCATTAGATTTTTCTGGGGATGGGATATTGAGTGAGACCCCTTTTTCTTTAATTGTTAGTTTTCAGGTCCATATATTCTTTCTATTTGTGCTACAGTGCCATATAGAAGTCTTTAATTTCATGTACATACTATCCCAAAGATAGCATTCCATTCTTTTTAATTCTTGCCTCTGAGCTGACACTACAGATATGTCTATAGAAGTCCATTACTGCCGGGCTCAGTGGCTCAGCCTGTAATCCTGCGCCTTTGGGAGGCTGAGGTGAGTGGATTGCCTGAGCCCGTGGGTTCAAGACCCACCTGGGCAGCAAGACCTCATCTCTACAATTAATCAAAAAATCAGCCGGGCGTGGTGGCGCATGCCTATAATTCCGGCTACTCGGAAGGCTGAGGTGGAAGGATTGCCGGAGCCCAGCAGGTCGAGGCTGCAGTGGCCGGGAGCGGCCATTGCACTCCAGTCTGGGTGACAGAGTGAGACTCCAACTCAAAAAAAAAAAAAAAAAGAAGTCCATTACTTCTGGATATTGAAATATGTGATTAGTGAATCCCATGGTCATGGTCTATTTCTGCACCTTATTTTCTCTGAAGTGGTACCCTAGCTGATTTCATGTAGTGTTATGAAAGACTCTATATAAATGAATCAGGGATTTCATTGTTTCCTACAAAAAGTCTGCAGTCATTCTTAACTTTTCCCCCCTCTCTATCTATACTGAATGCAGCTTTTTTCTCTGGTTACTTGTAAGATTTTCTTTTTATCACTGCTTTTAAGAAATTTGATTATATTATGTATTGGCATAATTCTCTTCATGTTTCTAGTGTTTGAAGTTCATTGAGCTTAGATCCATGCATTTATAATTTTTATTGAAATTTGTAATTCTTTTCTATTACTTTTGTTAAAGATTTTTTAAGGTATAATTTTAATTTCATGGCAAAATTGAGCAGCAATTACAGAGGGTTTCCGTATACCTCCTACCCTACACATGCACAGCCTCCCCTACTATTAGCATCTGGTACCATAGTGAAACATTTGCTACAATTGATTAAATTGCATTGAGATATGATCATCACCCAAAGTCTACATCTTAAATTATATTTATTTTTGATGTTGTACATTCCATGAATTTCAACAAATATAAAATGACATCCATCATGAGAGTAGCATGTAAAACAGAGTCACTGCCCTAAAAATTCTCTGTTATTTCTCTATAAATGTCATAATCATTTATCTTTCCTCTGTCTTCATAGACAGAATATCATGTAGTTGGGATCATTGGGTGTATTTTCTTTTCTGATTCTCTTATTTCACTTAAAAATATGCATTTAGAGTTTCTTCATGTTCCTTCATGTCTTTTATAGCTTAATACCTTTATTATTATTATTTTATTTTATTTTTAGTTGGAGTCTCACTCTGTTGCCTAGACCTGCTGAACTCTGATAATCCTTCCACCTCAGCCTTCCAAGTAGCTGGAACTACAGGCGAGCACTACCACACCCAGCTAGTTTTTGATTTATTGTAGAGTTGAGGTCTCATCAAGTTGCCCAGGCAGGTCTCGAACCCACGGGCTCAGGCAATCCACTCACCTCAGCCTCCCAAGACATGGGATTACAGGCTGAGCCACTGAGCCCGGCTAATACCTTTATTTTTAAAAAATATCTTTAAATATGTTTCTGTCCTTTCTCCCCTACCCCATCTTGTCTCCCTCAGAGACTCCAATTACACATATATTAGGCTACTTAAAGTTCTATTCTCTTTTTTAACCTTTTATTCACTCTGAATTTTGTTTTACTTCATTCTTATTGTTGTTTCTTCAAGTTTATTAATCATTTTATCCAAAGATCTAATCTGTTATTAATACACCTAACCAATTTCTACAGTTCCTTTTATGTTTGATCTCTTTCCCTTTTTGCCAGGCCTACCATGTTTCCAACTAGGTCCTGCTGGGATTTAACCTTTGTTATCACCCTATCTACCAGGAGATGAAGCAGCTACAAAGCATTTGTTGCTTTGTAAGGAGAGTACTCTGCAGTATCTTCCAGTATGGAAGTTGTGCTAGCTTTTACAAGGAATGGTGGGATAACTCTGAAAGTTCTATTCAGTGGAGTTTGTATAACCAAAATCCTCAGGAGCAGACATTAATAATTTCTCTACCCCAAGTATAAATTTCCCAGGTTTTCCAACCAGGGTCCTGGCTTTACTTAATAGACCTGCCTTAGCTCAATGTTTAAATGTGTCAAAGTCTGTGCAGCACCAGCCATCAAATCTTTGTCACTGCTCAGCTATATCTGCTCTTTTCTCTTCCACTGTAAGAAATAAGGCCTCATTGTAAGCTACCAAAGACACCTCTTTCTCTTATACTTAGGCTTTAACCGTTTGTCAGTGGTCCTTGGTTTCTTCTTATTTCTCTGCAGAGTATCAATATAACTTAGTAACCAGCCAACTCCATTTTCTTTGTAGGTGCTGTTTTTTTTCTGTCTTTGAAATGACTGAATCATTATAACTACACAAACAGTTTATTCCACTGGAATGTTTTTCCAGATTACCACTGGTGAAATCTTAGCAACCAAGATATTATGTGGTATCAGGAACTATTTTTGCACCAATTATACTCAGATTGAGGGCCTCCTTGCCTGCTGGGTTATAAGTGAGCCAGTTCTAAAACCACATCTTATCACCTGTGTCTCGGACCTCTCCTGGTACTACTTATGTTAGTTCAGACATCCAAGAAGCAGACATCAAAACAGTATTAGATGTACAGTTGATATACTGGGGAAATGCATGCAAAACAAAAAAGGAAAGTAGCTATAGAAGACAGAGATAGGGAGCTGACTAAGATGCAGACCTAACCTCTGTGAAGGAGAAGAGGAAGGAAAAAGGAGTGGGTAGAAGGAATTTTAGACTACGGTACAGTTCTAAGCAAATTTGACCAGACTAAGAGTGTCCTAGAGCCAGAGTCACACAATTGAGGAGTTATCCTCTCCCAGGAAAGGATCTGAATCATTTATCTTTTTACCTATTGTGCTTAGTCACTAGATGAGAGCAGCCATGGGAAGCACACACAGCTTTTGGTACAAATGTCCTTATAAAAGTAGAAGGGCCTAAGCTGGGGGCATTAGTCAATTATGTTTCCAACAGCACATTCTCACAGAGAGGGTTACCAAAACTTCCTTACCAACTAGTCTATGTGAATGCTGCAGTGTCCCTAAATATTTACTACACAAATTCATCTCTTCAAAACGTCAGCATTTTCATTCCTTCCTAATCCTCAGTTGATGAAAACTTGCTCCTATTTTACTGAGAAAGTAGACATAATAAGGAGGGAATTTTCACATGCCACCACCATGTGAATATGTCCTTTTCTTGCTACTAGGAGAAAAGCATAATTTCATACAACCAAGGCAATTCCTCCTGTTGATGAGATCCCACCTCCTTTTGCCCACTCAGGGTCAAAGTCTCTTGCTGTTTTCTTCTCTCCGTCTCTCTCTCTCGCTCTCTCTCTCTCTCTCTCTCGCTCTCTTTCACTCTCTCTCTCTCTCTCTCATCATCATCATCACCATCAACATTCTACTAGATCTAGATCATTCCCATCATTTGTAAAATGCTATTTTTTAAAGTTTTGATTCCCATCCCCTTCCAGGAACTAGTCAATGTAATTTTTTCCCTGTACTTATTTCCATTTTTTATCCTTACGTTCTCTCTTGAGTCAATCAGATAATTAATCCAATCAAAGTTTATTCTCCACAATTCTTCCAAGACAGTTCTTCACACAGTGTGTCAGTTTGCTAGCCTTAGCCAGAGTACCACAGACTGGGTGGCTTAAAAACAGAAATTTATTTTCTCACCATTTTGAGGGCTAGAAGTCCAAGAACAAGATATTAACAGGATTAGTTTCTTCTAAAACCTCTCTCCTTGGCTTGTTGGAGGTCATAATTTTCTGGTGTGTTTCCTCTGTGTGGACACATGTCTGTGTCCCAATTTCCTCTTTGTATAAAGGGCACTAGTCATATTAGGTTAGGAGTCACACTAATAAACTCATTTTAACTGAATTACCTCTTCAAAGACCTTTCTACAAATACAGTTATATTCTGAGGTACTGGGCATGTAGAACCACAGCATATGAATTTTGGGAAGATACCATTCAGTTCATAATTCATGGTTACCAATAACCTCCATGTTGCTAAAATTCAATTCTCAGTTGTCACCTTACTTCATGAATCAACCACATTTCATAAGTTGATAACACAGACTTCCTTGAAACAATTTCTTATTTTCTACCTCACCAGGTATGCCTTATTGATCTAGTTTGCTGGTTCGTCAACTTGATCACTAAAGACTGGAGTGCCCCTGGGCTCAGTCTCTGAAATCTTCTTCATCTGTTCTCATTCACTAGGTGATATTATGTAATCTCATAGTTTTAAATAACATCTAGATATACTGAGGTATTTCAAATTTACATTTTCAGCTCAAACCTTATCCTTGAACATATATTCAACTACCCACGCATTTTCAAAACGATATCTAAAATAGGCATCTCTAACTTAACATACACAAACTCTTTCTCCTTCCTCTTCCTTGGGGTCCAGAGGAAAGCCAGGCTCATAATAGATGCTTAATAAATATTTATTAAATAAATAAATGAACAAGTGGCAACTAGCAGAGTTTTATCTTTCTGGAGGAAATTCTCATGCTTGTGAATTCAACTATGACTGGCTAAATTGTGTTTGTTTCCTTTGCTCGTTTTTGAAATTGAAATAATAGGAACAGCATACTCTTTGCTTCCAGCAAGTTTAGTTATATGAATTCTATGATTAAATCTAGAATTTAGTCATTGTATAAGAATAAACTTTTTTGAAAAATGTGTCTCTTATATTTGGATTTTATAATTTTCTCATCATTGTTTTCACGGAAAGGCTTGAATAGGTATGTTCTAAACCTTTCTAAATCTATTGGCAAGCTTCTACCTAATGCACATTCCCTTGTCAAATTGTTGGAGTGTTGCTATTTTTTTTTTTTGAGTGTTGCTTTTTATTGGCTTTAAGTCATATAATGGGTGGGGTGACTTAATTTGAAAACATTGGTTCTCACTGGTCGCTCACCTGATAATTTCCAGCCTTGGAAATTTTGAGAAAATAAATGACATATTTATTAAGCATGATTTGATTAAAGGAAGTTTACCCTATTGACACCCTGTTTTTTTCTTCTGTGAAATCAACAACTTTTAATCTTCTGTTCTTTGTGTGTTTGGGGTATTAAAATTGGAGGGATGAGGATTGGTTCCAGCAGGAGAGTGGCATGTGTCTGGCATCTTTACCCTTGAGAAATAATTTTTTTCTAAAGTAATTATTTCCAGGGACATTATCCCAGCAGTGCCTTTGTTACCTCTGCAACAGGGATCTGAGGCAGCCTATGAGCAACTCTGAATGCTGGAATGGGACAAAGATCAGGAGGTGTGGAAACTCTTGTCCTCCTTTTCTTCTTCACTTCTTACCCCTTAACTTTTCTTCCTCTCCCTCTCTTTTCTTCTTGCTATGTTTATTCTCCCTGTTCCTTTTTTTTTCTTGTGCAAATCTCTTGGGTGGTACAAAGATATCTAAGGCATCCATGAGGTCTGGCACCCAGGACTGATGAGTCATCAGTCTGGTAGTTTTGAGAAAGATCCCAAAGATTACTAAAGGAAGATTTCTAAAGGTTCTTCAGTAGCCCAGAGACTTCTTGTTCTTTACCACATATTCTTAGTAGGGATTTGTTCCAAAATTCCCTCTAAAGTAGTTAAACTCTAAAAATGTTATATTTGCTCGAAATAAAAACAAGGGAATTTTCACAGTGGGGTACCATTTATCAGTTTAAAACATTTTCTTCTATATATTTGAGGGAGTCTTGGCTTGAGTCAGTTGTATCTTCCATTGGAGTCAGACAAGTCTATTTATAACTGGAGCATCCTGAGGAGCAGCCTGAATGTGCAAGGACTGAGTCATCCCAAGGCTGGAAGGAACCAGACATGATTTATTTACACCAGTGATTCTCAAATGTGATCAAGCATAAAAATCACCCAGAAGGTTTGTTAAAAAATTTAAATTGTTGGGTCCTAGCCCCAGAATTTGTTGATTCAGTAGGTCTGAGATAGGCCCTAAGAGTTTGCATTGTGAACCATTTCCCAGGTGACATGTATGCTATTAATCCACTGCTCTAGACATTACACACTAGGAATGTCTCTCAGAGTGTGTTCATCTGCTGCCTTAACCCCTCCCAGCCTCAAGTACTTATATTGTGTCCCAGGGAGAAAGAATGAGACAGAGTGAGACATCTCTGAAACTCTGCAGTGTGTGCTGGGCATTGGTACCCCTCTAACTGACTATAACAGGAAAGAAAGGAGAGTTATTCTTTGCCACCTTACCACCAATCACCAAAAGTACTACTCTTGAGTGTTCAAAGACTCTGGGGAGGCTGGGGCTGGTGGCTCACGCCTGTAATCCTAGCACTTTGAAAGGTAAAGGTAAGAGGATTGCCAGAGTTCAGCGGTTCAAGACCAGCCTGTACAGCTTGGTGAGACCTCATCTGTACAATTAAAAAAAAAAACAATTAGCTGGGCAAGGTGGCATGTGCCTTTGAGAGGCTGAGGAGAAGGATTGCCTGAGCCCAGAAGGTCAAGGCTATGATAGCCCTAAGCCTGCCATTGGACTCCAGCCTGCTAGACAGAGTGAGAGATAAATATATATATATATATAAATTTACATAGAACCTGGCAAGAGTGACAAAAGCAGAGGCACTGCCCAGTGAGGCTTCACCTGAATCTGAATCTTACTTGTTTTGTTGCCGATGGTGGCGGTGGTCTTTAACTCCTTGTGCTCAGAATTTTACCCACAGCCTTTGGGTGGCTTCATTTTAGTATTAAATTATAGTTCTTGCATTTTCTATAATTTGCCATTTGCCAGTTGGCTGGGTACATGCTTCCAGGCCTTCAGTAATGTGTACATTCAGTAAATTGGAGACTAAACAAATTAGTGCTATGATTCTTATTTAAAGAATGAGATAAAAATCAAAGAAAAAAATTACTTGCTTTGGGCCACACAGGTTGGTGGCAGAATTAGAAGCAGAGGAGAGAATACCCTTCAACCTCATGCTTGGACAACCTTATCTTTTATTTACTATTAGATAGTCTCTTAAAATACAGGCCATTTAAGAGACATTATACATGAAGAAGATATATTCTGATAATTATTGAATGCTGGCAGAAAAAAGTGGAAAATATGTTTGACTAATTCGGGAATATCTGAATTGACATTCATTTTTTGTTTGTTCGTTTTTTTGTTAGTTTAAGGAATTGCTTTTACAAAGGTCAAAGGCACATATTTTTATGACAGGCCCATGGGGAAAGAAATTCCAGTTTTCAGTAAGGAGATGTAGAAAGGGAAAAGAGATACACAAAGTATGCTGTTCATTCTAGGATGAGGATAAAATCATTTTTTCAACAGTCTTGAAGGATGGATGCAATCTCCTGCCACAGAACAGAAATATATAACGAGAAAAATGAGACTGACTCACAGGCTGAAAAGAAGCTTTCCCTACTGTATGTAGGAGCAAATCTCTGGGTTTATATAACACAGGTGACTATACAGAGTGTAAATTGTCATAGGATCTTCAGAGAAGAAGGCTTTGTTTAGAAGCCATGGTGCTACATCTGTATAAGGTGCTGGTCCCAATGCTCTTAGATAATTAAAGCACACATGGAGTTGATGAATGTTTGAAAACACTGAAGAACAGTATGTAGCAGTAAATATTTCATTTGTCGTCACAGAAAAGGGGTAGCTTTTCTAGCATAATCAACATACCAGATTTTTTGGTGGTATCAGAAGATCATGACGCATATTCATGAAATTGGAAAAGAAAGCTCCAGCAAGATTTACATTAAAAGTGTGAACTTAGGGATAAAATTGTACTTTAAAAGTGTCATTGTCATAGTATGGATCAATAAACAATATTTTCTGGAGAACTGGATACTCTTGCAATTCTTCCAACTGCTAAACACTTATAAAATTAACAACTCACTTTGCCCTACAGATGATTTTCAAGGTAAAAGTATACGTAGCAGTTTTGTTCATCTCATTACACATGCAGGGTATTTTCTCCAAGGAGGTGACTTTGAAGCAATAAATCTCAAACTGAGCTGCCCCTCAGAATCAGATGGGGAGATTCTGTAAATCCTGACAACGAGCTATACCCCAGAAGAATCGTAATATCGTGGATGGTACCCGGCCTCAGTTATTGTTTTTAAAGCTCTACAAGTGAAGTTCCTAAATAGCCTGCCTATCTTTGCCTTTTTGTGTAACCTGATTTGCCTTAGTAGTTTTAGTCTCTTCTGTCTTTTGGCATTTGCCCTGTACATGAATTCATTATACTAGTAGTTACTACACATAGCTACCTATAAATTACAAATAAAGTAATACTAGCGTTTGGTTCTTATAGTTGGTGTATGTATTAGTTTCCTATTGCTGCTGTAACAGCAGCACAGAAATAAGTACATTCAATTAAAAGTATACTCTCCTTAGTAAGAGAACAAAAATATTGTCATATAAGGCATTTTCTGTCCCTCTCCTTGAAGTTATCCCACATGCACAGTCACAAAGCTTCTAAGTGATTTAAATTATAGGAGTGTATTCTGCTCACAAAACAGTATTTCAGAGCCTGATTTGATCATTCCACAAAGTATACATGTACCAAAACATATTGTACCTCACAAATTACAATTTTTATACAATTATTGTTTGTCAATTAAAAACAAAATACAACTTGCAGGAATTCAAGTCCAGTATTAATGAGCATTTGAATGGTAAATGGATATTAGGGATGTAGAAAAGGAGAAAGAGGACAGGAAGTGAGATATAAAATTTTACGTCTAAGTTATAGTGTACACTGTTCCAGTGACAGGTAGTACACTAAAAACACAGACTTCACCACTATACAATTCATCTGTGTTACCAAATACCACTTGTACCCCTAAAGCTATTGAAATAAAAATTAATAGTAAGCACTGGACACCATCAGGCTCTGTGTTGATTTCTTTGCAATTTTCCCTGTTTTCCCTTCGGGGTCACAAAATGGCTGCAGCTGCTCCCAAAATCATGCACAGTACAAGACAACATTCAACACAGGATGAGCAGAGAAGAGAGTTTGTCCTTGTGAATCTCTCTGTTCTTATCAGAGAGAAACATTTGTCACAGCGGGTTTCAGCAGGCTTCTCCTCTGTTTCTAGAGCTCAGAATTGATTCTCATGCCCAAACTGAGCATGCAAAGGAGATATTAAACTAAGAGTCTGACATTTAAAATCTCTTCAGAAAGAGACAAATTCTGCCAACTAGGGGGGGAAATGTAGCAAACTGGCTTTTGGGAAAGCAAACAAATATCTGTGTGAGTTAAGCCGACTACACCACATTTTATCTATTCCTCAACTGATGGTCATTTATATAGTTTCTAGTCTTTTAGTGCTACAAACAATCTGAATTAGATTAATAAATTTCTTCATTTATTTCGTATGTATAAGGACTTTTCTATAATATACAATATAGATCTAGATGTAAAATGGCTGTATAGTAGGTCTGTAAATTTTCTATTAAACATGACCAAATTGTTTTTCAATGTAACTACATTAATTTTTACATTTTTTTGGACAGTGCATGAAGGCTATGTTTTTTCCATGTCTTCTCTTAGATCTGATATTATTCAGATGTTATTTTGTTTTTGCAATGTAAAGGATGAAAAGTGTTTCCTCAATATTGTTTGTGTATTGTCTGATGAGTAGTGAGGTTAAGACTTTCTTTGTGCATTTATTGGCTATAATTGTTTACCTTTTGGTGAATTGCCCGTTCTTTTATTTTCCTATTTTCAATTATTTTCCGATACATAAATACACACACATATAATATATATAAATATTAGTATCTAGAAATGTATTCCATTTATTTTGTATTAATATATATATGTTTGCTTGATATCAATAGAATCTAGAATTAGGCAGATTACTCATACCAAATTTGATAATAAAATTTTAAAAAGCAGTGTATCTCCTCCAGGGCGAAGGTATAAAGTATTAGAAAAAAACTAGGTGTATGTTAAAAGAAATCGGGAGCAATTCACCTCTAGCAGTGATGACTGCAAATGCCTATCAGGAAAGATTGGTGTTCCTTCCCCAGTTGGACATGATATTAGGAAACAGACTGGGGGGCAGGGGTGGAGAGAATGCCTTCCCTCATGTCTATCCAAGAATGGAAAAGAGAATTGGAGTGATGACAGAGTGGAGAGGGGACACGCCATAGGCAGCCTGCCCACCATCACCTTGTCTGGCCAGAACGCCTGAGTTTGCCATAGATGAGTGTACAAGGCAGAAGGTTGCAGAGCTTCAGCACCTGGCCAAATGGGACTGGTTCATAGGCAAGAAGCACCAGCCTGATAAGGGCAAAGGCTAAGGGTGAGAGCTAAAGAAAAGTGGAAGAGGGCAAGCCAAGTTGGGATCACTGCAGCGGGGAGACCCCAGAGATGTTCCTGGAGGGTTTACCTGCCCACAGGACACAAGAGCCAGCCTTTAAACTCCTAATCCCAGGGAACATCAGTTACCTGTTGATGAGCCCATTCTGTATGTCTCACATTCACACTTTCCCAAAAAGAGTATCTGGGTTATTTAGTTGGCCACTATCACATAGAGAACGAACCTGTGGAGAAGAGCAGTACCAGGCCATCTCTCATGCTGTAGGCCAGCCTATAAGGGGCTTCTTTGGACAGACATGCATTCCCGGTCAAACTGTTATGGCTGGTATTCAGGCATGAGGGGTGTGGTATGGTGGCTGCACTGCCAGAACTCCTCAGACAGAGGTTTAGAAAATCATAGTCCTTCTTAGGTTACTTAGAGTGAGGCGGCACAAATAGCAGGCAATACACTCAATGTATCCCAGACATAAGGCAGATACTAAAGTTATTGTTGCATATTTCATATACCAACATATCTCATGTCTCATTTTTCTCCCTTCTTATGTCTGGATCCGCCCTGATTCATTCATCTTTTAGTTACAAACTATTGTTTTGTTATCTCGGGTTTTTTATTTCCTATTTCTTTCATGTTATTGGGAATGCAAAGCAGATGCTTTCTAATATTTAATTATGTTTTCTGGTATAATTTTTAAAGTTATTTCTTACTTTTACATCATGTGTTCAGTAGTTTCTTGTTTTATATTCAAGAATTCAAGGATTCATGTTGCCTTGCCTCTATTCACTCTTCCTTGAATGTTTAAACGTCCTTACAAACTTGAGGTTTATCATACATACATGGGATCAATGACTCTCACTTCATCTCCCTCACATAATAGCAATTATTAGGATCACCTTTCACTTCTGAAGCCACTAATTAAATAGTTGGTGTCTATCTAGTAGAGTTGTCCTGAACTGAAAGAAAAATGTATCTCTTCTCTAGCCTGCTTGTATAGCGATGAAATAATTCCTGCATAATTAGAAGTAAGGTGTTTTACTAGAGGTAAGAGAGTCCTCTTTCGATTCATTATGAGGGATGGAAGCAATGACAAAAAGAACCTAGGTACGTAAGGAGAAAAAAAAAAACAGTGATGCTAATGGGACAAAAACAATGTCCAAAAATATATAAAGTATATGCTCAAGGCTTTGAAATTGGCAGAAGAACAATAGTTAAGAGGGGCTGTGTGCGGCGATTTCTCTACAGCTTGATTTCCCTGAGCTGGAAAATTCAGTGGGGAGTTATGAAAGCAGCCTGCATCGGATGGGGATACTTGAAGGTCTGAACTTCTAGCAATACTGTGGGTGGAATCTCAGAGGAAAGACTGTATTATCATTTTTATTTACCCTCACACTTTGGTCATGGCGTTCACCACCAGCTGTTGTGGAAACTGGAAAGACAGGGCTTCTGAGGGCGGCACTGGTGCAGCACTCGGCAGGAGAGCCAGCCTTTAAACTCCTAATCCCAGGGAACATCAGTTACCTGTTGATGAGCCCATTCTGTATGTCTCACATTCACACTTTCCCAAAAAGAGTATCTGGGTTATTTAGTTGGCCACTATCACATAGAGAACGAACCTGTGGAGAAGAGCAGTACCAGGCCATCTCTCATGTTGTAGGCCAGCCTATAAGGGGCTTCTTTGGACAGACATGCAGGCCATGAACAGACAGTCAGGGATTCATCTTTCCTGTGGCTCAAAGTTTAGGTTAAAGGTGTGAAGACATCGTTTAAAGAAGTCAGGGAAATAAACTAAGTGCACCTCAGACAGATAAAGAGGAAATAAACAGCAGGGTTATAAAATAGATACACCTTTATGGGGATATGCAAATCACCTCAGGAGAAGGATTGCATATTCAAACAATATTTCCTTACATTCAGATGTGATAGCAAGTCAGCAAACAAAGCATAAACAAATCCTGCAGATAGGAAAATGGCAAAGTTAAAAACAAGATGGGGAAAATTTGTATCCAGAGGGAGGTGCTTTCTTGCACCAGACAGCAGTGACATCAAGAGCCTGTTCCCTATTGGAAACTGAAGCAGAGATTCTGAGTCTTTGTCCAGGAAGAAAATTTGGAATAGAAGAATGATAGCTATCCAATTCACTGTCATCTTCATGATCATCTATGGACTCGAGTCCTTGGCAATTATCATGCAGAGCAGTTTGATTATTTTAGTACTGGGCAGAGAATGGCTGCAGGTCAAAAGATTGTCACCTGTGGACATGATTCTCACCAGCCTAGGCATCTGTCACTTCTTTTTACAGTTTTCATCAATGCTGTTCAATTTTTGCTGCTACTTTAACCCTAATTATGTATTTTGGTACTTGTCAATCATCTGGGAATTTGGTAATATTCTTACATTCTGGATAACCAGCTTGCTTGCTGTCATCTACTGTGTCAAGGTCTCTTCTTTCACCCACCCCATCTTTCAGTGGCTGAGGTGGAGAGTTTTGAGGTTGGTTCCATGGCTGTTACTAGGTTCTCTTGTGGTTTCTTTTGTGACAAGCATCCCTTCAGCTATTACTAATCACATTCGGATTCAATTCCTCATGGAGCATTTACCCAGAAACAGCACTATGATTGAGAGACTTCAGATGTTTCGGCACTCGTATATCAAGCCTCACACAATAGTTGCATTGCTTACTCCTTTTGTCTTGTTCCTGGCCTCCACCATCATTCTCATGGCTTCACTGGTCCAGCACTTGGAGCAGATGCAGCATCATAACACTGGCCACAGCAACCCCAGCATGAAAGCGCACTCCACTGCCCTGAGGTCTCTTGTCATCTTTCTTATCTTTGTCACCTCTTACTTTATGGTCATATTCCTCACCCTTATAGGCTCTCTATTTGATACAGGATCTTGGTTCTGGCTATGGGAAGTTGTCATCTATGCTGTAGTCTCTATTCATTCTGCTTCACTGATGCTGAGCAGTCCTACATTGAAAAAGTTTCTAAAGGTAAAGTGCTGAGGCCCAGAGACAGCCTGAGGCACAGAGTACAAGATCCCAGGGCAAGTGAGAATTTGCATGGACACAAATAATGCCAATAACCAGGACTGCTCTCATCAATCTTATATGTGATAGTGACTCACCATGAATGCAGGTCATTTTCTTTTACCCTCCATGGCCATCTATTTCTAAATACTCAATCATTTCTCTATTCTGCTTCACTCCTTTTTTCTCTTCCACTACCCTCAGGTTGGTCCTTGCTTTCTCCAGTCTTCCTCATCTTTCCTTACTCCTTGACAACTCTGGAATCTTAAACCCTTTTTATATTCTACACAAGACAGTCAAAATCATGGTGTCTACACAATGCGTTAACCTTCCCATATTTGTCAATTACTTCACACATTAATATGAATTCGTATCTACAAGAACTCATTGCTCATACCCTGAATTCTTCTTATGCTAACCCTCAATTCACTTTCTTTAGTCAAGAAAATGTCTTGTCCTCTCTCTCTTTCTCCGCCCTCCGTCTTCTCTCTCTCCTCTCTCTTCTCTCTTACTCCTCTCTCTTTCTTTTCTCTCCCCTTCTTTCTCTCGATGCTGCTGCTTCTGAACTTTTATCTACAAAGCAAATTTTCTTATTTGCTTATCTTTCAAATACTATGCCTTCATTCCTTTGAAACTCAATTCAAAATTTCACTCTTCTTTAATTTCCTTCTGCCAAGGCATTATACTCTTCCTCAGAATAGCAGTCCACTTACTCAACCTGGGTTCATCCCTAATATTTCTTCAAATATTGACTATTTAATTGTATCTACTACACATGACTTCTATTGGTTCAATTCTTGCCTTTCTGTAGTGCTATAAGGTGGAGTGAACTTTCTGGAAAGATTCCAATATTGAAACATAGAATTTGTTTGTTTTTGCCATATATAACCCAAATGTCAGCCAGAAATCCCTCTTCATAACATCTGAATGGCTTTGGCTTAACTTTTCTGTACTCTTTTATACTGTATTCTGTGTCAGTTCAAAGCCCTCCCCAAATGAAGGGGAACACAGGAATCACAGAGTAATCAATTACAAATGACCTATGAGACATTCCTGTCCTTTAGATGTCCTTTCCGACTTCCCATCTAACAGATTTCCCTCTTCTTCTCTTCCCTTGCAACACCCCATTTCACCTTCTCCCCAGGGCATCTCTCTCTTTACATCTCTCCTCTTCACCTTTTCCCAATAGCAGCCATGTGTCTTGGTAATGTCTAATATCCAGGCCTTTGGGTCTCAACCTCTGTCTACCCCAGGCACTTACCAACTTATGTTTCCTAAAGCCAGCTGTACCTCTTACAACATTCAGGTGCCAGGGATTCATAATATAATGTGGTTCACCTTTTACATATGTTGGGCTTGTCAAGTAAACTGAACTTCTGGCTCTGCTATTAGAAACATCTCCTGAAAGCAAACTATCCTATGGGGAAAAGAATGCAGGTATCTCAAACTTAATTGTATAAAAAGGCTCACTGCTTGGAAGAGAATCGAAATTCTGATCTGGTCCTGGGTCTGTCACACTGATTTCTATCTGAGTCAAATTCATATTCAAAATGGAAGATACAAAATATAAGTAAAAACTGGAAGACCACTTTCACCAAAGACTTTGTGCTTGGTGGCATATCTCAGCAGCACCCTCACTGTTGCACAGAAAGGGGAATGAAGCATACGGTCCCACTCCACAGCATCACCCTGTCAGCCTTGGCATCTCCCAAGCTCCAATGGTCCAACTGCAGTAGATGGCGAACCTGGTGCTTGCTGGAACATCTGAGAAGGAGGGTTAGAACCACCTGAAGTGAACCAGAACAGAAAAAAAATTTAAAAGGTACACATTGGCATTTTGTATTCTGAGCAGAGATTCCCAGGAATGCTTAGGAGGCTGGAGGGGAGGTGGGCTGCAAGACTTTGGAATCCTGCTGCAATAGGTTGGACAAGAGCCACTGGAATTTGGATTGCACTGTTACTTTTCATTTATATTCATATCCAGATGAGGCCTTGCATATTCTAAAATCTCATATTGCTGAAGGAAATAGAAACTGTTCTCTTCATGTGTATATAAATAGAGAACAGGGGAAAAAAGAACACCCCCTACCTTGCCATCATATATACAGACACTATTCCAGAAACTGTTAAATATTTTTAGGACTCTATCTTCTTTTGAGTAAAATGCAATGAAAAACTCATCGAGGATATACATGAGGTGGGAGTGTTAGAGGCAGTTGAAGGGATGCAGAAATCAGAGAAAAATTACAAAGAGAAATATCTACCCTTTATATTTATAGTGCCTAATAGTTCAGAGACTGAATAGACATTTTCTTACTTTGGACTGAGAGGACAAGTCAAGATCACCCAACCCAAACTAGATGGAAAACAGACCTTAAGAAGGTTAACTGATTTACCTAAATTTTTTCAAACTGCTGGTTAATGCCAAATCTCAAGTCAATTTTAAGGGTGCAAATCATTTAATTTGGAAAAGGACATAATTTTATTATTATTATTATTATTATTATTATTATTATTTTGAGAGAGTAAGATTTATTGAGAAGATGGAAAAGCTCCTACAGTGGGAGGGGACCTGAGTGATTGCCCTAGGACATGATTTTAAAAGGAAATGTTTTCAAAATAATAACAGAAACAGTGTTACTAAGAACAAGTAACATGTTTTTGTCAGCTTCAGTTAGCTAGATATGAAATTATGCCACCAAGCGGCTAATGCACCTGTGTTGTCCAACTTGTAAATACTCACCCTATAAAATGCTCATTATCTATAGCATAGAGCGTGCTGCCTGGTAATTCACAAGAGGGAAGAAGCAGAAGATTACAAAGGCTACGTCCCTGGGTTTTAGGAGGAAATGTTTAGAATCCCATGGGTGTTGGCAGTGAATTTAAAAGGGACCCAATAAGTACTGCTGCCTGGCACCTGTGTAAGTGTATACCACTTATGCACCAAACCATTAGCAACTGGAAACTAGACCCTCCACCCTTTCTACGATGCCCCATGAACTTAATACATGGCTTGTGATGCAGAGGGAACCAACAACCATGGTAAATTCCTGATGGCACCTAATTAGACACACCACCAAATTTATTAATGAGATGATATATTCTCTACCCTGCTCCCATTCCTACTGAGCTGGATACATGGCTAAAAATGTCAATGGCACCTTTTTGCCTATTTCTGAGCCTAGTATTCAAGACTTTCCAAGACTTGCCTCTGAAGCACCTACCCAGCCTTAACTTCCAATAATCTCCAACATAAACCCAAGGGTTTTCACCAGATGCATCTCCTTATTGTTTCCAGAATACCCATGCATATTATATCTGTATTTGCATAAAATGTATTTATGCATATGATAAATTCTTCTCACATTTTATGATGCCATTTGCCTTTCTTTCTCTGTATTCCCTCTTTATGTCCATTACCTAAGTTCTATCTTCCCTTCATGACCTAGCACCAGCCCAGCTGCATGCACAAATGCCAAACCCCACCACTGACTTTTGCCCTTGAAGGTCATTCCTCGTTCTCTTGCATCTGTTATCTCTGTTGCTTGCTTGAAACCAAATGTAAGTTCTGTCCCATTATTGAATGTCTCTTTTTTAACCCTGCGTTTTCAATACAGTTTTCAACACACAAGAAATTCAACTACTGAATGATAACAATGGGATAATAAGTAGCAACCTCAAATTCTGAAATTTTGAGTTGCAAAAAGTCTCATTCATTCAATAAATATTTGCTGTCAATCCACTGGGAATATAAAGACAGGATGGCAGCTTGATCAACACATGTTCTCCTCCTCCAGAGAAACGAGGGCCCTTCTTTGGGAGTTTCACCTATGGGTTATGTTATCCATTTGGGGTCCACTTAAATCAGCCTTGACCATTTTTGTTTTGAAAAGAGCTGGGTGGAAAGAAGTTGTGGGCATTCCACAGACAAGAACTGGGAGGCATTTAGCAGATACATGCCTCTCCCTTTCCAAGGAATGATGAAATACAGAAATCCTCTTAGGGTTCTGAAAAACAGAAGATAGCCTGTATGTGGATTCCTTCCCTGACAAGGGCATCAATGGTCATATTATAACAATACCAGCCTTTTAACTTTTATTTTTTCCTACCTCTTCCTGTACTACCACCCTCTGTGGTCCTATAACAACAAGATGGAAGAGGATGTGGAACAACAGTGAAAGAATTAAACCCTACTTTCTTCCCTTCTGATCCCTAACTTCCATATAAGGCCTAAGATGGGAGAGAAGAAGCTTTTCACTGGATATGAGATTAATGTTTTGATTGAGACCCTTCAAAGTCTGAAAATGAGAACATTCTTAGGAAGCTCTATAATCCGTAATGCCATGAAAGATTGAATAAGGGTGATTCTAGGAATTTGTTTGAAGGCAGAGGTCAGAGAAAAATGGGGAGCTCTTGGGAGTTTAGCCTATTCAATAAATTTGCCACGGGAGACATAAAAGTTAGTAAGATGTAAAAGCCTTCTACATTTTCTCGGAAATTGTTTGTCAGTTATTGTACATTATGCTTATAAAAAGATCCAGAGATAAGTTTCTTTTTCAGAAAAAAACTAAACCAAAGGTCAAGGAAAAGGCCTACTTCTGACAATCCTTGGTTTTTCTGCCACTGTGGTCATTACAATTTCCTCCACCAGAATTAACATTAAATTTTGGGCTCAATCACAATATTTTTCTGTCCGTAGGAACTTTTGAAATAGAGTTGTTTTATTCTTTCATTCCTGTGTTAGTGTTTATATTTTGTTAATAGTGTTTATCCTTACTGTTCTTATATTTCTATGGTACATTCTTTCCAAATTGGTCTTGCTGTTTTTAAAAAGAGATAAAGAAATTGAGGCCTCGGCTCAGTCACCAACATACAGCATTTCATCCACACCTAGCAGCTGTAGGTGACCGGCCAGCAGACCATCGCCTAGATCAAGGCTCAGATAGCCTCTCTGGAAGGCATCACCCCAGAAGATCAAGTTGTGTTCCTGGCAGGCACATCCCTGGAGGATGTGGCTAACCTGGGCCAGTGTGAGTGGAGGCCCTGGTCACTCTGGAAGTAGCCAGCCACATGCTTGGAGGTAAAGTTCATGGTTCTCTGGCTCATGCTGGGAAAGTGAGAGGTCAGACTCCTAAGATGGCCAAACAGGAGAAGGAGAAAGAAACAAGCAGAGTTGAGTGGAGGATGCAGTACAACCAACATTTTGTCAATTTTGTGCCCACCTTTGGCAAGAAGGGTTCCAATGTCAACTCTTAAGTCTTTTGTAATCCTGGGTTTCCCTAATAATAAAGCTACTTAGCCTCAAAAATAAATATACACATAGATAGACAGACAGATAGATAGAAGATTTTAAAAAGCAAAGAAAGAGACTAGAAGGAAAATGGTTTGAGTAGCACTGCAGCAAAAAAAATATGACATAACTGCAATTATAAAGCAATTTTTTAAAATCATCCATATTTACTTTTTTCCAGAAATGTGTATTAAAATTGGATAATTTTGAAAGTCTTTAAAAATAAAGTTTAGAGGAGCAAGTATTTACAATCGGTGTAATGTGAAACTTATTTCTCTGACTATTAATGCCAAAGTACTTCCTAACAGAAGGGAAAATGCATCTGCATAAATCTTTAAGTAGAATTTTTTATTCTCATTTACTATCCATTAGCCATGTCTCAAAATCCCAAAGTAATTTTTAGTCTATTTGTTTTGCGTTTAGTAAAACTTACAAAATTGATCCTACATGTAAACTGGCATTTTGCTAGTTTTGATAGAAGACTGTGATTGGATAAATTCAAATGCAATGCAAAGTATCTTCAAATCATTTCTTAAAATAACATTTATTTAAAATGACAGGCTTTATTGGTTGGATAGGAGACAAATCCCATATTGTGAATTAAGTTTTTCTTTAAATTTTAGTCTAAATGCTAGATTTTTGGAAAATGAACTTTTTATAAAAGTGACTGAAGTTGATTGCTTTTATTTTTTTATATATTTTTAACTATTATGAATACAAAAGTGTCATATATATTTTGGGGGTAACTGTGATGTTCTCTTACAGGCAATGGTGAAGCTAGGGTAGTTAGAGTATCCATTACCTCAAGCATTTATCATTTCTTTCTGTTAGGAACATTCCAATTAGACTCTTTTTGTTATTTTAAAATATTGTATTTAAAAAATATGTTAGATGTAAGTAAGTGAAATGCAGCCAAAGTGCAGTCAAAATGACTAAGAATAATCACTCCCATTTTCAGGGGAAAGTAGATCTTAAAATTTAAGTTTAAAATTAGAAGAAAGTTAAATTTCACAAGCCTTCATTCTTAAGGCCTAAAGATAGACTGTGTAGGTAGATATTTCTTAAGAATCTTGGCAGATCAGTGTTGTCAGTACTTGAGGGATTGAATGAGGCTCACTCCAAGAACCTGGAAATAAGATTGTCTTCTGATGGATAAATCAAGAAATCAACTTCCTTCCCTACTTCTGCCCTAAATGGAACAATCTAAGAATTAACCAGAAAATGACTAGAAGGTTCTCCAATCAGACCTCAGGATTTAGGTCAAGACAGACTGTACAACTTCAGATCATAACACAGCACATAGAGAGTAAAACAAGTATCAAACTGTGCTTACAAATACAAAATTAACAAATATGAACTGCAGTCTCCATGTCTGCCCAGGATAGAGAAGTGTTTGGTAAACCAACCTGAAACTTTCTAGTCTTATTGACATCTCCTTTTAACTATTATCTGGGGGATTTGTCACAAGGTTCTATCAATTACTTTATCTTTTACTCTATACTCACACATCTGATTATGATTTGGCTTTTCATATTGTCAGTATGGGTACAGGTAAATGGAGGATGCAAAACACACACACATACAGGAGGATGGCATGGCAAGACTTTCACGACCCAAATCCAGGATGTTAGGACTAATGGCTGAGTCTCATACAAATGGTTCTGCCATCTTTGCCACCATCCTGAGAGCATCTTATAAAAAATAAAAGGACAATACTACAGAGAGAATCTGAGCTTCCATTGTTATCATGTTTTTGATACCTGATGGAAACATTGATATATTGGTGACTTTGAGGTTCATTTTTGCCCTTTTCACTCAGTCTCAGTTTTATTGACCTAGGCTTAAGATCATGTAGCTTGAATTTGGGCAGAAATTTCTCTGACATCTTAATCATTGAATTAATTGGTGCCTGTGCCCACCTCAGTCTCATTTTCTTTTCCACTTCAGTTTCAAAAGTATGAGTTTGTTTCTCAACATGGCCACTCTGGAAGACTAACAGGAATAGGTTTGTGAGCCCATAAAGCTAAGGAGCAGAACCTAGAGTGTGGTAACCTCATTGAGGTGTTCTTTTAAAACAAATCCTGACACTACTTGGGATTATTATTCTCACTGTTTAGGTCACTGTTCTTTGTTGTAGGCAATGAAATCCAATCTAAGTGGTTTGCAGAGGACGAATCTACTAAAAGTTTTTAGGTAACATAGTTTTAGGGAGTTCTCAGAAAATAGGAAGAAGCAGGGCAACCAGAAGAAATAGCAAACTGCACCATGGGTTATTCTAGCAGCACCACCTGCCACATGGCATTAGGGAATAGGCACAAAATTTGCATCACAGCTGCCTCAGGGATATCAAATGCCTCTGATCTAACATTACGTCTCATCTATGCAGCCTCTACCATACATTTCTTACTTCCTCTGTCTGTGACTCTGGTGGGAGTCTCTGCCTGGCTAAACCTGGATCACATATAGAGGCTTGGTATTATCTTTGCAACTTTGTAAATCCCAAACTATTATTATTATTTTTAATGTAAAGCTTACTTTAAAAAATTAAGTTCCTAATACCGCCAACATGTGGGTAATTTTCTTTTTCTTTTGGTTTCTTGTGAACAAGTTTATTTTTCTTGCTTCTGTGTCTCAAAATTTTTGGTTGAATGCCAGACATCTTAAGTAGAATAGAAGAGATTGAGATAAATGATATTTGTGCCTAGAGACTGGCACAAATTCTATACAACAAATTCTTTTTGCCAGGGCATGAGAATGGTAGCTAACACTCCTTCTTCCCTGGCTCTGCCATATGTAATCAGTTCTACACATATCTTCACTTCTTGAGTGAGGTTGTCCCTCCATGGAGTTCAGACTGCTTAGTACCCTTTGTCCTCAGTTCTCCGATAAGTTCAAGAAATGTCACAATTTTATCCTTTATTTATATCTTTCTCTCATTTAGAGGTGGAGGTACTTTTATTTCACTTTTCTACATTCTGTAAGCAGAACTTCCCATTTTTTTCCTTGATTCTGTATACACAACAATCAAATATGCATGTAGGAGGAATGAAAATGAAGGAAAATAATTAGAATAATATATTTTAGAGCAAAGGATTCTTAATGTTTGAAAACAGAATTTTAATGTTGGAAGGAATATTAGAAGATGTTTACATTAAACTAAAAATCTTCAAACTGTATCTTTTTTTGTTAAAATGTAATTTTACTTCTCATAATGCCTTCTGGAGGAGACTGCTTCTTGTTAAAAATTAGTATGTTTTCTGCATATCCTCACCAGTCAAAAACATTTGGTGTGCTTTACTTTCAGCTGAAATCATGAAAATTATAGAAATATTTTTTTAATTTTGACAAACAAAAATTATAATAGTGAGAATATTTTTAAACTACATACCTGTTTCCTAATTCTGATTAAAGACACCATATGGAATCTTCTCCCTCCTGAGTTTGAAAATATTTCATCTATTCCAAACACCCACCAAACAGATATTTTTTCGTCTATACATGTACCTATAGAGAGAAGTTTATTATACATCAAATTCTTTATACAGACATTGCATATTAATATAGTTGTCACAAGGGTGAGGATATATAAAATAGGCAGAGTACAGGAGGTTAGATTTAAACTTTTTACAAGGAGAAGTTTATAAGATGGATTGTATAAAACAGAGCTAGTCCCTCTAAGGACTCAGTGCATGTGAGCCAAATGTTGCAAGCACTAAACAGCCCAAGAACTGAGGTATTGGCACAGATTCAAATCAAATGTTTCTATTCTCTTGCCAGAAGCAGAAATCTATGTGAAGAAATAAGGAGCATCTACAACAAGATGCTTGAAGAACACAACCCACTTTGTTTTTATGCAATTCTTAAATGCCACAAAAGCCTGTAATGATTGCCATTGACTAGAAACATCTAATCTTATAACAATGTTTTCTAAACTTCTCCTATTGTAGGAAGCATCAGACTTTTTATTAAAAATACAAATTCTTGGAATCCATTCCACACTAACAGATCAGGATCTCCAGGAGAATTGTCTCAGACTGCACATGTTTAAGCAAGGACCATGAGATTCCTTTAATCAAACTGTTTGGTAAAAAGTCTTAGAAGGTCTCTACACAATTTACTGCCCTATGCCACATTTTTGTATTACTAGCTAATCATTTATGATGATCATTGCAAAATAATACAAGTGCTTAACACTAGAGTATTAAATACTAGGAGCTGCTTGTGTGCTTATAAAACTATAATTTCCTTCCTGGAGGTATGAACAGAAGAAACCCAATATTCCATTCACCTTACTGTAAGTAAATTTTAATAAAAAACTAATAGCAAACTAAACAAGTATTCTATTTATTTTTGATGGAATAATTTTCAAGGGCAAGACAATTATTCAAGGACAAGAAATAAACTTTTAAAACAAATTATTTTAATGTATGTAAATCATGTGAACAGGAACAAATCAAAATGCATTCATGAACATGTGACTGACAAGTAGTAGAATCATGGTTCCAAACCTCTGGAGAGTATGTCTCAAACTGAGTCTAGTTTGAGAGCTCTTTGTGAAATTTTCAAGGCTATACTTCAATAGAAATATATTTGTTTTAGATAGAAAGGAGAATTTCCTATGAGGAGAACTTTGTCTTTTGTAAGAAAGATAAAAGGTGCTGAAGTTTGGTCTTAATTTGGGTAAAAGAGATGAAAACACTGCATAAAACTCTTGGTCTTGTCCTACAAACTAACTTTAAGTTTTATTATTGACCCTTAGGCAGTGTTTCTCAGTGTTTGTTTCAAGATTACCTGGGTCAGAATTACTTGAAATGTTTAAAAATGCTAAAGCCCAGGCCTCCATAGGCTTACTGAAATTAGTATTTCAAAGGTGAAACCCCAGAAGATAAATCTTTTGAAAGTATCCCAAATGGTTTAGATGAAGTTGGCAAACGAGTGCCCTAAACCAGAGATCAGCAAACGTTTTCCAGAAAAGACCAAATACTAAGTATTGTAGCCTTTTGGGGACTATATCATCTCAGTCAAAACTACCAAAATATGCTGCAGCATAAAAGGAGCCATAGACAATACACAAACTAACAAAAGTGACTCTATTCTAGTAAATCTTTATTTATAAAAACAAGCAGCCAGCCAGACTTGATGTGCTGGCCATAGTTTGCCAAATCCTTCCCTAAAGGATAAACCTTTGCTCTTTCTTACACTAAGATCTAATAAAAGAAAAAATCTAGGAAAGAACTGGATTTGGGTTTTTGAAGAGATGGGGAAAATAGAACAATCTCTTTCTCTTCCTTCCTTTGTCACTTAGAATTAGTTTTACCTTTGGTATAGCTATCCAGTGGAAGTGATTTGGTTACAGATACAACCAGCTATAATTTTATTCTCTTTATAATAAAAAAAAATCATTCTCAGCATTCTCTACCAACCTACTCCCTGTCTTCCCAAGCAGTAGATAATAGAAGATCACAAAGAGACATAAACTACCCCCAATAAAAGTCTATGTATACAAATAATGATCAAAAGAAAAACATAATTAAAGATAGTATTAAGTGTATTTTCTTGCAGAACATAAAAAACAACTTAGCTAGGGGAGTGGGTGTGGGATTGGCAGTTGAGGGAAACTGCCAGGGGAGGGAGAGGGACACATCTCATCAGCAAGGGTACATGAATGATGAATATTTGTATACCTAACCCTGAATTGTACCCCACATCTTTAAAATAAAGAAAAAAATATTTTAAATATCTGTTTTTAGGAAGATCAAGTACAAATGGCTACTCTTCTCTCTATTAAACTATCCCAAAATATCAGAAAGAATGAGGAGCTGGAACTGAACCTCCACATTTTATGAAATTAAGATACAGCTATGACTCTAAAAAGCATGTATGTGTAAAGAATTGAACGGTGCAATGAAAATTCAACCAAGGTGAGACTGAATATCAAGAAAAATCACATATATCTCAGCAAAAGCTCACAGAATTCAGAGTGCAGTGACCTATAAAATAAACACTTAAAAAAACAAAGTTGGAGTTTATGGGTTACCTGTAGAAGTCTCCCTGATAATTATCCCTATATACTTAGTATTTTCCAATTTAATTAAAAAAAAAACTAAACAAGCTTGTATATACAGAAAGGCATAAAATCTATAACATGAAATCTATTTTATGAGTAAGATAAAACCTTTGCTGGCTCAGGGCACTAAACTTGCTTCACTTACACAAAAATCTCCCTATAAATAGGTAATTTGGGTAGAAATCACATGATTCAATAATGAATAATAATCCAATAGAAATCAATATATTGCCAGGTGTGGCATTCATGCCTGTAAACCCAGCACTTTGAGAGATTGAGGCTGGAGGATTGCTTGAGCCCAGGAGTTGACCAGCATAGGCAACATTGTAAGAATTCATCTCTGCAAAATATTGGAAAAACATTCTGGGTATGATGGTGCATGCCCGTAGTCCCAGCTACTTGGGAGTCTGAGGCAGAAGGATTACCTGAGCCCATGAGAATGACTCTGTGGTGAGCCATGAACATGCCACTGTACTCTAGCCTGGGAGACAGAGTGAGACCTCAACTCAAAAAAACCCAAGCCAAACCAAACCAAAAAATAGAACAAGAATGCAGATAAAGATTACATTATTACAAATATAGATTAAAACTATGGTCAAACACATTTCCTAACGCTCAAAGAAAATCATGAAAATATTCTCTTTATAAAGCAAAAATTCAGTAAGAAAAAAGTACATTTGTGAAATAAATAACAGAAAATCATTACATTCATGAAAGAAGAAGCTAAAAGGAAAACAAAAAAATTACTGAATATGAACTAAGAAATATAGAAATATGGCAAATAGACATGAGATAGGAGAACAAAGTGAAACTGAAAAGAACAAAGAGTTTAAGTTAGGATGGCAGTTACTTTTGGAGATGTAAAAGGATTTTGGATTGTTGGTAATGTTCCATTTCTTGAAGTAGGTGGTAATTAAACAGATATGTTCACTGTCATTTTTCATTGAGCACACATTTATAATTTGTTTAATTTTATACTTCAAGAAAAAATTAAAATAAACAACAAAAATAACAGCAATAATATAGAAGGAGATGCAACATATGGATTATTTGTGACTCATGAGGAAAAAAAATGCTAAAGCAAAAAATATTAAAAGATATAATTTAAGAAAATTGTTCTGAAATTAGAGAGAGCTAAAACTACAGAATGAAAAACTACTCAAATTTCTGAGGGACTTGAACATAGAACTTTCAACAATGAGGTGTGTTTTAGTAAGATTAATAGACTTCATGTAAAAACAAAAAAACTGACAGAAAGCATTAAATCCTTTAAAATATTAATCTAAAAATAAAGCAACCCTGGGAATGATGATTGCACAATGGCATGTATGATTTGAACTTAAAAAGTCCCACAAAACAATAATAAAACTAACACATTTCTGGAACTAATGGTACAGGAAGGAGATAATATATATTACATAAAGTTACAGTGGTAACTGCTTGATAACTATGTGCAGATTACAAGCTTTCCAAGTTAACAGATTATAAATTTACTTACAAAATTAAGCAAATGCAAGTTATGTAACAAAAAATAAAAAGCAAAAGACATGTTAAATTTAATATTTGACCAAAATATATCAGAACTAAAGTCAAATATATCTGTTACATCAATAACTTTAAATAAACATCTACTAAAGGAAAAACATTTCTCAGATTAGACTATAAAGCAAAACACAATAATATGCTAAAATCAAGACAAAGATTTAAAATTAAGTGACTCAAAGATTAAATTTAAAAGGAGGGTAACTGAATCAAGACAAAAGAAAGAAAGCATACATGAATTTCTTAGGAAAAATGAGAACATAACCACCGATTCAGAGAAAATAACCACAGATTCAGAGAAAATACTCAAAAACAAGCAAATTCTTTACAAATGAATTTTAAAACCTAAGTGAAGAAAGCAACTATTTTCTGTGAAAATTTAGATTACTAACACTAATCTAAGGAGAGAGACAAATCCCATAATATTCAACTTCCATAGAAGAAAAAGAAAAAAATATGTATAAGGCTAGCCCTACAAACACAAAAATGTTTGCATAAGTGAATTCTACCAAATTCTTTAAGGACATAAATAAGAGTTATAAAACTAGGAAGAAATCAAGTTATTATTATTTGCAGATGATATTGCAAATCTGGATGTCAACTAAAAACTACTATACATGATAGAATTAAGTACAGTGGTTGGGTACAAATTTACAAATAAATAAAAACCCTTTTTACAAATTAATGACAGGGAATTTAATGGAACAACATAACCCATATATGATAACAGAAACAAAGTTGATTATTTCTAAGAATAACTGACGGAAAATGTGCAATATAAGAATGAGTGATCATTAAATGTTACTGAGGAACACAGCAACTGAATGAAGGCAAGGTTTTGGCTCTTGGTAACTTTGGCTCTTGGACAAAATGACTCATGCAGATGTCAATTTTCAAATCAATAAATGTAATATTTTTTCTTAAAAATATCATCAACATTTTCAAAAATCAGATAAGCATTTTCTAAAATTTGTGTGGAAAATTAATATGCAAAAATAGGTTCTAAAAAATTCAGAGTGGGAGGAGTAATAAAAGTAACTAGTCTTCCAAATTCCAAATGAGAAAGCTTGTTATAAAGCTATAGTAATAAAAAATGCAGTACTAATACATGAATATAACATAAGGAGTGATTGCCCAAGATCACTTAAAAAAAAATAAACTCTAGTTGAATGACTGTTTACAATATATTCTCATGTGTCTAAAAAATTAAGGCTATATGATTCTATCTTTGATTATGCAGACATTACGTCCAGAAAACAGTATAAGTTGCTTCTGGGAAAGAAATGGAAGAATAAGGTATAAGAATGAGGATTGCCTCTTCTTTTTAATTTTCTATTATAACTACACAATCACTATTTTTAAAATTAAGTAAATTATAAAAAGCAAAATTGTAATGACAAAGTTAATTTTAGAAAATCATGACAATATAAGAAAGCTTAAATATTAAACCAAGAGTAATTGCAATTCCATCATCAGGAGTTAACAACTGTAAAGATTTTCATTTGTTTCTCCTTACCCTTTTGACTATGTGTATTTAACAGAGGCAACATATATTATGTGTGTGTGACAAAGAGGCAGGAGAAGATGAACATTGAAAATATGCATCTGTGTATATATATACATATACCTTCCCACTCAACCGGTTGGGCATCACAGACATGTACACAATACATATCCAGTGACACTCCTTCAGGATCAGAATTGGAGAGTGGGGCACAAATCTATGACTCATGAGTGTCAGGGATTCATCTCCTCTGCATTTCCTTCTCCTGTGCCTTCAGTCTCAGTCGTCATGATAACTAACTTTCTGTTCCATCCAACTTCAACCCACCACTCGATCTCTCTCAGAGAATAGTAGGTGTAAGTTGCCAAAACGGAATGGTTTTGGCTCTTGGTAACTTTGGAATGTATGAGAGTGTTAGAAAGAGGTAGTGAGAAATATTGGATCATTTTCTATTTTGCTGCCTTTTACAGCTAGAGAAAATGTACTTTTAGAAGCATTTAGCTAGAGGGATAAACAAAACTGTACTCTTATGCAGAACATTCTTGTGTTGCTTACCTTTAAAAAAAGTTAATTACTCGAATTACATTTTAATAAGAATACTCAGGAACTCTAGTTATATTAAGTGCTTATATTATTTTTAGTTGAATTAGAAAATGGCTATGACTTTTGAAGTTCTGGTGACAAATTACAATATTCTCCATTGAAATCTCCACCAAAAGGCTCTTGACCAAATGCCATTTCACCTTTTGCCTTTAATATTACATGAGAAATAGAAAAATGTACTTTATGCTTTATAAAATTATTTTATATCAAGTACAAAGTTTTAGTCTGTATGCTTTTTACTTTACATAATGCCATGAGTACTTCCTAATGTCATTAATATACTAAATATGATGATTTTTTTTAATTCCAAAGTTTTCTTTATTGTTATTATTATTTATTTTATTTTTGTTTTTTTAGTTAGAGTCTTACTCTGTCACCCAAGCTGGAGTGCTGTGGCACACTCACAGACACCCCAGCATCGACCTGCTGTGCTTGATGATCCTTCTGCCTCAGCCTTCCAAGTAGCCAGAACTACAGGTGCGCACAACCACACCCAGCTAATTTTTATTTATTGTAGAGATGTCTCACCAAGTTTGTCAGGCTGGTCTCGAATCCGCGAGTTCAGGCAATCCGCTCACCTCGGCCTCCCAAAGTGCTGGGATTACCGACAACCACTGAGCCTGGCCTTTTATTTTTGTTTTTTTTTAAAGATGTGGGGTACAATTCAGAATTAGGTGTACAAGTGGTCATCATACAGGTAAAGTCTAGGCCTCCCTTTGGTCCCCACTTTGCCTGGTTTGAGATCAGGTACCCTTATGGATGTTGTTCCACTAGCTTCCCCCTCACCCCCCGCCCTCCGCAACCCTGGCAGTATCCCGCTACTGCGTATTTATTCCCTTCTTGTAGTATTATGGTAAATGTTCAGTGTCTGCTTATGAGTGAGAACATGTGATACTTTGTTCTTTTTTTCTGTGATAGATCACTGAGTATGATAGAGTCTAAATCAACCCAAGTTGCTGCAAAGTTCATATGTTTGTCTTTCTTTATGGCTGCATATTATTCCATTGTGCATATGTACCATATTTTTTTTATCTAGTCCAATTTTGATGGGCAGCACTATTGGTTCCATGTTGTTGCTATTGTGAAGAGTACTGCAATAAATATGCATGTGTAGGTATCTTCTTTGTAGAACGATGAGTCCCTCTGGGTGTATTCCAAGTAGGGGGATTACTGGGTCATATGGTAGGTCAATGTCTACTTCTTTCAGAAATCAACACACTGTTTTCCAAAGAGGTTGCACTAGTTTACATTCCCTCCAGCACTGTAGAAGCATTCCTTTTTCTCCACAGCCTCACCAGCATCCATTGTTGTTTGTTTTATTAATGGCGGCCATTCTTACTGGGGTTAGGTGGTTTTGATTTGCATTTCTCTGATGATAAGTGAGGCTGAGCATTTTTTCATGTTTGTTGGTAGCCCTATATCTTTTTTTTAATCAATATTTTTATTATGATATTGTGGGGTACAGTCAAGGGTTAGGTATACAAATATGCTTCGTTCAGGCACCCTTGTTGATAATTGGTGTCTCCCTGTCCCCAGATAGATGTTTACTACCATTAGTCCCATCTCCCTTCCCCTTCCCCCCATAGTTTCCCACCACTGTCAGCCATTTTCTTATAGTATTACATTGGATGTTCAAGGTTCACTATATGAGTGAGAACATGTGATACTCAGATCTTTGTTTCTGTGAGAGATCACTCAGTATTATAGACTCTAGTTCCATCCAGGTTGCTGCAAAATTTATGATTTTGTTCTTTTTTATGGCTGCGTAGTATTCCATCGTGTATATGTACCACATTTTTTTAAACCAGTCCTCTTTTGATGGACAACATGGTTGATTCCAGGTTCTTGCTATTGTGAACAATGCTGTGATAATCATACGTGTGCAGGTATCTTTTCTATAGAGTGATTTGAGTTCTTCAGGGAATATTGCCAGTAGGGGGATTGCAGGGTCATATGGGAGGTCAATATTTAGAGCTTTTAGGAATCGCCACACTGCTTTCCACAGAGGTTGCACTAGTTTGCACTCCCACCAACAGTGTAGAAGGGTTCCGTTTTCACCACCCCCTCTCCAGCAACTGTTATTTTTTGAGTTATTGATAATTGCCATTCTGACTGGAGTTAGGTGGTATCTCAGTGTGGTTTTGATTTGCATCTCCCTGATGATTAGTGAGGTTGAACATTTTTCCATTTTTGACAACTACTATTATACAAAGCCAGCCCTTTCTGGTACCCTCCCCTGCACCCAACATGAACTTGGTGTCAGGGTAAATTCACAAAGTCACAGAGTATGGGTGAAGAAATAGGCATTATTAAAGAAAGGAGAAACTTACATAGGCTATGGATTGGCAAGTGGAGAGAAGGAATGGGACATCCAATTCTCCCATGATTCCTGGAGAGTCTTCCTGGGGCCAATGTACTGAGGTAGGTTTGCATTCTAGTGGTGCTCACTCCTCACTGGGTTCTCTTTTCTAGAACAAGCATGAGAAAACAGCCTTGATATTATGAGCATGAACAAGCTGCCTGCCAGCCATTCAAAGTCTGAGAATAACAGTGAAATAGGGACCGAGTGCTTTATTCATAGACACCAACACCAAAAGTACAAGTTATAAAAAGGAAAGGTTTTATTTAGCCAAGAGCCGGGCTGGCAGTCACTTGCCTGTTGGGCATGACAGTCCCACAGCAAGGGGCCCTGATTAGTTGTAGGGGCTTGCTTAAGTGGGGCTTAACCACATTGGGACTTTCCAAGTGGGCTAACCTGCAACATCCTGGGAGGCCTAGGTACCTTTCAAGCAATGTAAGCGTGGTTCACAGAAGCGAAAAAAAAAAGCTGTTAAACAGTTTAACCTAGCCAGCAAGTGCTATTGCCAGTTTCCAGGAAAGGAAGTTTTTTTTTAACTGTGCAAAGGCTAAGTACATGTTCAGTTTAATTTTTAACATTGTAGATGTTTTTTAAGCCCCCTTTCACATTTCCCTCTTTTAATTGTTCCTGGAGTCAAATCACTGACTCTTCATATAGGGGATTATATTGAGTTTTGAGGACCATTAATTTTATTGATACATTATTTTTAACATAACCAAGGAGGCTTATGTATGGGCCTTGGTTTTTACAAGGAGCAATAGTTTCGCACCCCCATGCAGAACAGTGGTATTGTCCTGCTTTGTGGCAATGGGCTGGTCTCGATGCCGGGCAAGCATAAAAACCAACAGATTTAAGTCCTTTTTCATAAGCTAGGGTGCCACATTCATCAGTATGTGTGCCCCCAAGGGTTAGACCTGGCCATAATTTACAAAGGTCAAAATTAAAAACAGGCTGCCTGCTTCCTCTGTAGGTGGCAATTACGGTTCAAGTGACGGTATTTCTCAGTTCCCAGGAATAGTTCCCTGGAATATAGGGATTACGCAGGTTAGGCCAATAGGCCTCAAGCTGGGAAAAGTATGCAAGGAATATGATTAAGATACCAGGGCCCGCAAAAGTCTTATCTTTAGAGAATCTTCTCCAGTAGCTGGTTTGACGACTTTCCATGTTTCCAGGGGCACGGTGGTGGGTGGTGGCTGCCTTTACTTGTGAATGATGAATTCAGGGGCAGATACCACTGACTTTGACGGTCATAGGAGTAGTAAGGATTACTAGGTAAGGTCCTTTCCACCTTGGGGTGAGAGCCTCAGCTTTGTGCCATTTTATCCAGACCTGGTCACTGGGCTAGAACGAGTGTGGATGTTCCAGAACCGGTTTCCGGAAGGTTGCCTGCACAGTCTCAGTGACAGCTTGCTGAACTTTTTGAAGAGCCTGCAGTGACTGAAGCAAATTATGGTTAGAGAGTTCTAGTGCTTTTTCCAGTGTAATTTTTGGAAGTAATGGCAGGGGCTGTCCAAACAGAATTTCAAAGGGGGTTAGACCCTTGATGTAGGGGGTACACTTAAGAGGGCATAGGGAAGGAGTGTTACCCAACCTTTGCCGGTCTCAAGGCAAAAGAATTAGCTTTCTTTTCGGCTTTCTTCATACATAATGGCTGCTGCATTACCAGGAGGTACCAGGCAGTGATGTATGGGATCTGGTCTGGGTGGCATCGATAGATGAACTGTTGGACCTTCCCCACTATGGTAGGGTTGAAGGTCTCCTCTGGTGGCCAGCTGCAATTAGGAAACGTGGACCATTTGAGGGAACAAAAGGTGGTTAGGTTTCCTTGGTTTACCTGATAACCTGACCGCTATCCTACTCCTTGGAAATCCTTGAAGTGGCACAAAACCAGTTGCTGAGGGGTGTCAGGCTTAGAGCACTGCTGCCCCATAATGTCGATAGCAATGACAGACACAACAGTGACTAACAATGAACAAATAAAGACAATAACACAAACTGAACAGGCAGACCTAACTGCCCAAGGGCAATACCGGAGGACCTTGGGCCCAGGAATTAGTGCTGAGTCCAGCTTTCCTGCGGGTCCAACCAAAAGTGCTCACAAACAAAACAAGAAATTGACTCACCTCTCAGAGGGCTCTGGGGACATTGTGAGTCTACCAGAGACGATAATTAGTCATTTGCAAGTCCACAGACTCACCAGGCCCGAAGAACACTGAGGTTCACCGGTATGCATACCCACAAGGTCAGCTGTGTTTGGGGCTGGGGATTAAGTTCTCAGACCTCCTAGGTGAGCCCCCAAATGTAATAGGGACCGAGCACTTAATTCACAGACACCAACACCAAAAGTACAAGTTATAAAAAGGAGAGGTTTTATTTAGTCAAGAGCCAGGCCGGCGGGCACTTGCCTGTTGGACATGACAGTCCCACAGCAAGGGCTTCGTTAGCTGTAAGGGCTTGCTTAAGAAAGGCTAAACCACACTGGGAAAGGTTAGCCCACACTTCCAAGTGGGCTAAACCGCAACATCCTGGAGGCCTAAGTACCTTTCAAGCAATGCAAGTGTGGTTCACAGAAGCGAAAAAAAGCTGTTAAACAGTTTAACCTAGCCAGCAAGTGTTGTTGCCAGTTTCCAGGAAGGGAACTTTTTTTTTAACTGTTCAAAGACTGAGTACATGTTTAGTTTAATTTTTGACATTGTAGATGTTTTTTAAGCCCCTTTTCACAACAGTAGGCAGACACCTTGAAACCTGAAGTCCATAAAAAAGTTGCTGTTCTGGCTACTGGAAGAAGTCACCATCCAGTCCTGACAGACCTGAGTTTGGCTGCAGCCCCTCCCTCTGGGAGGATGGAAATCTGAGATATCAGCTGGTTTGTTGTCTAGACAAACCAGTGTGACTCTCTAGGACTATCTATTTTCAGCAATTCTGTCCACTATATTACAAATGCATGATAATTCATCATATACAATTATCATACTTTTATTTAACCTTTTCTCTGATTGTTGTTATTTAGGTTATACTTTATTTTTTCATTTTTATTAATAATATTAGAATTAATAAAAAGGAACATTTTTCACATAAATCTTTGTGTGCATTTCTGATTGTCATTTGGGCTAATATCATAAAAGTAAAGTTGTAAGGTCAAAAGGCAACAATTCCATTAAGTCTCATTATATCCTACTGCCAATTTGCCTTCCAAAAAGATTATACAAATTTATATCTCATAAGCAGTATATGAAAGTGTCTGTTGCATCAATTCTTACCTAATAGAGTATTAACCTTTTTTTTTTTTTTTTTTTTTGAGTTGGAGTCTCACTCTGTCACCCACACCTGGCCACCGCAGCCTCCACCTGCTGGGCTCCGGCGATCCTTCTGCCTCAGCCTTCCGAGTAGATGGAATTACAGGCACATGCTACCACGCCTGGCTAATTTTTTGATTTATTGTAGAGATGAGGTCTCGCCTGCCCAGGTGGGTCTCAAACCCATGGGCTCAGGCAATCCACTCACCTCAGCCTCCCACTGGCATGGGATTACAGGCTGAGCCACCGAGCCCGGCTGAGTATTATCTTTTAAAAATATATTTCCTATTTTTATAGATGAAATATGGTATCCTGCTAATATCTAATTCGTATTTTCTTCACTACTAATGTGAAATGCATATTGTTTTAAAAATTGTTTGCATTCAAAATAATTTACTTACTATTAGGTAAGTTAAAATTGCCTGTTCATGACCTTAGTTTATTATTCTATTTGAGTATTTGTGTTTTATTATTGATTTTAAAGAGTTCTTCATATAGTAAGACTATTAAGTATTTTTCTATTGTATCTGTGGCAAATATTTTCCCAATAAATTTACATTTTAATTAAAGATAATTTCTATAATTTCCTTACAAACTTCACAGTTACTCACTAACTTCTGATCAATTATTCCTAATTTCAGATATGTCTGATAACATGAGGAATTTGTGGGAGGGGATATATGTTTTTATTTGAAAGTAAATTTTGTGTGTGTTATATAATAGAAAAATCAGAGGCAGCCTTTGAAGAAAAAAGGGATTAAGGCAAGATATTTTAATTCATTTAATAAATTTCCTAGGAAAATATTTTGCCAATGTCAAAAATAGTCTTTCTAATTTGATTCCATCTAGTTTACAAATATGCGTTATGATTTTCTTTTTTTAATTGTTTTTATTTTTATTTAAAGATGTGGGGTACAATTCAGGATTAGGTAGAGAAGTGGTTATCGTAAAGGTAATGTTTGGGCCTCCCTTTGTCCCCACTTCACCTGGTTTGAGATCAGGTACTCTTATTGATGTTATGTACACCCTCCCCAGCAGTGTCCCACTACTGCCAATCCCTTTCTTATAGTATTATGGTTAATGTTCAGGATCTACTTATGAGTGAGAACATGTGGTACTCAGTTCTTTGTTTCTGTGATGATAGATCACTGAGTATTATAGACTCTAAATCCATCCAAGTTGCTGCAGAGTCCATAATTTTGTCCTTCTTTAAGACCACATAATATTCCATCATGTATATGTACCAAATTTTTTGTATTCAGTCTACTTTCAATAGGCAGCACAATTGGTTTCATGTTTTTGCTATTGTGAATAATGCTGCAATAAACATGCTTGTGTAGGTATCTTTTTTACAGAATGATTTTAGTTCCTCTGGGTATATTCCCTGAAGGGGGAATTGCTGGGTCATATGGGAGATCGATTTTAGATCTTTTAGGAATTGTCACACTGTTTTCTACAGAGGTTGTACTAATTTACATGCCCACCAACAGTGTAGAAGTGTTTCCTTTACTCTACATCCTCTCCAGCATCTGTTGTTTTTTTAGTTATTAATGATGGCCATCTTCACTGGAATTAGATGGTATCTCAGTGCATTTTTGGTTTGCATTTCTTTGATGATTAGTGAGGCTGAGCATTTTTTCATGTATCTGTTGACTACTTGTATGTCTTCTTTTGAGAGGTGTCTATTCGTATATTTTGCCCACTTTTTAATGGGGCTGTTTGTGTTCCTTGTAGATCCTGGATGTTAGACCTCGGTCAGATGTACAGTTGGCAAATATTTTTTCCCATTTTGTGGGCTGTCTCCCTGCTATCTTGATGGCTTCTTTTGCTTTGCAGAAGTTTTTCAGTTTGATGAGGTTCCACTTTTCTGCCTTATCTCTTATGGTATGGGCATCTGGGTTTTTATTATTATTATTATAAAGATGTGGGTGCAATTGAGGGTTAGGTATATAGATATTGATTATGCAGGTATCAGAAATTGGTTGCCTATTCCAATTTCCATGAGGGTATCTTCTGTGTTTTCTAAGATTCTTATAGTTTGAGATTTTATGCTTAGGACTTTGATCAATTTAGAGGTTATTTTTATGTAGGGGTAGGGGTCCTGTTTCAGTCTTCTGCATGTGATCAGCCAGTTTTCCCATCACTATTTACTGAATAGGTTTCCCTCTCCCCAGTGGTTGTTGGCGGAGCCTTTGTCAAAGATAAAGCCGTCATGGGAAACATTATGATTTTCTAGTTTAAAAGATGTATAGTGTGAAGGTTATTTTTATTTCCCAAACATGAGCTGCAATGTAGTAACAGTAAATGGAGGAAGTACTAAGGAAAGGCATAGATTGTGATTTCTCAATTGATCAACAGGAAAATACAAAACTTCTCAGAATATAACAATAAAATTGAGGCAATTTTTCTCACATTCACTTACCTTAAGCCTGAGTTGGTATCTCCAATTCTTGAAGTCTGTCAAATTGTGCAAAATTTCAAAAATGTTTAAAGGTGGCTTTTCTAATTTATTTTTCCCCCTGGAATATAGAAAGGAAAATTAAGTTGCCACACACCTAATTAAACAAACTATAGCTTGTCTCTTTCCACCTACTAATTCTTCATCAAGAGTTTGCTTACCTGGACTACCTGTCCTAAATGAAGTCAGAGGCTTAATTACATTCTACTGTAGATTAATAGAAAGACATGTAGATCAATAGAAAGTCAACCATCTATAATGTCCTATACTCAATATCAGAACCCTAGCATCAGCTTTATTTTTTCTTTCATTATTGAAAAACTACTAGGTCCAAAGAATCTAAAGCACTTTTCAAAGGCTTTTTCCTACCAATACCAATAGCACCTAGCCATCATATATTCTCTGCTTGCCTCTGATCGTCCCATCCTGCTGTCATCTCCACATACACCACATGCACGTACATACACTCACACTGACACATACTGCACATCCTCTTTTCTCACAGGCACCTAAACATTGTTACCTGGGGTATACCTACCTATTAATCAAATGCTTTCATGAGAGAACATTACACTCAAGATAACATAGCAATAGGAAAGACATTGAAAAGAGGTGTTTGCATATAGCAATACATGGAGTAACCACCTGAGAAAGGGAGCTGAATATACATCTCTGTCTTCATGATCTTGAGGATCTGATGACCAGGATGTGTTGATACAGAATTCGATAACTGGGAGAGATGTTTGAGCCTCTGGTCCAAATCCGTTATTTAGCAAATAAAGACAAACAAAGAAAAAAGAAAAACGATAGGGTTAGAAGGTAGGTGACTCGCTTCAGGGATTCAAGCAGTTGGTAATAAAACTAAAACTAGAACCTATACCTGTAGGTTTTCAATTAAGATCATAATTTTTTCTATACAGAGAGTGCCAAAAAATGTATGCACATTTTAAGAAAGGAAAAAAATGTATTAAAATTGTAATACTAATAAGACATACAGTCATGTCTGACTTCTGCAATTACAAGAGGTGCTCAAAGTGGTTACCATCAGCTTTCAGACTCTTCTGATTATGACCAATATATCCTAACATTGTTTAAAATGTATATGCGTTTTTTTGGCACCTCTGGTACATACAACCTTATGGAGTTTACTAATTCTAACCTATATAAGACAGGGCTGATATTTTCAGTTTCCCTCTTCCAGGATTATTATTAGCACAGTATTAGTGGTAATGTGTTCACAATTGCCCGGGGTCATAGGAAACTTGTTATGTTCGGATAGTACAAGAAACAGAGCTATGTTTAGCTTCTACTAATTAATCTGGGTTTATTTGATGGATTTACAAAGAAGTAAACAAAATAGTGAATAGACATCCTATAATACCTCACAGAGCTCTGGAATGTTAGTGCAAAGAAATTCTAATGACCCAACTTTTTTGTTTCCATTTAGCAAAGAGAATCCCTTATTTCCTACTTCAGTGTTTCAACATGAAATAGGCTCAGTTAGTCTCTGAATGCAATGCTCTTGTTTTCACTAGTAGGTGCTTTTTTCTTTCTATGTGTGTGTCTAATATCAACTCCCTTAGAAATGTGTCAGTTGCCATTAAATATAGAACAACTCAAATAAGACAGAGCAATTGTATGTGGTCATTTCAAAAGTCATGACTTGGCTCACACATTTGATTACTCTGAGTCAGATACTCATCCTGCTTCAATTAGCTGGGGCCGGGATAGTGGCACAAAGCATGACATCATTTGGCCTAAAGATTCTTCAATGGAAGTTATAGATGAGGGAACACCATGGTTTCCAAGAAACCTTATTTAACTGTGGACACTTCACCTGACCTAGTCTTGTGCAGAAAAAAACTTTGAAAAAACAAAAATATGAGAAATTAACAACTATTATTCATGTGTACTATGCATCGTTCTGGTAAACTCTGATACCCTGCAGCAACAGCCAAAATCTTCATCTTTCTCAAGTCAGGAGATAATGCCTAAAACTGATTTTTTTATAGGCAAGGATGTTAGAGTAATGGGAGCAATATCAAAAGAATCCATTAAAACTTGGAAGTGCCATTTTTCCTAACATTTTTCAGAACTCTTCTTCTCTTAAAGCTGTATGCATGCTTAACCTGGAGAAATGCTAAAATTAAACTACATTCAAGATATAAAAGCTAAAGAAAAACTGAGAAGGAAATACACCAAAATGTTCACAATATCATTATTGTCTTAATGGTAGATTGTAATTAATTTGTATTTATCATGCTGTATAGCATCCCTACTTTCCAGATTTTAAGCAAGGTATATATATTGCTTACATAATCAGTAAGAGAATAAAAATAACTTGAAAAATAGAGGAAAAAAATGGGAAAAGATAAAAGCACTTTTGATCAGTTTTAATTCCCAGATTCTCTGGTGTCCCACATCCCTTCCCATTCGTTTTTCGTTTTCTGAATGTTTTCATGTCCTCCTCCTCTCACACCTAATCAGATACCATGATCAGCTCCACTGCAATAGTTCAGTTCATTCTCAGTTCTTGGTTATTCTTGAACATAAGGCCCTTTTGTTCCTACTTTAACTCCTAAGGGGACCTGATTATCTAAGGTTACCTAGTCTATCATCCTCTTTCCTACCAAGAGATACAAACTTCAGCTCCTCAATATTCAGGATTTGAAAAGCAAGTTAAATAGTTATTCAACACATCTATGTCAAAATACAATCCACTTTCCCAAGCTGTTTTCCTCACAGCCTGAGCTAGAATCAGCCAGACGAGTGACAGAACTTTCATTGTCTCTGGTTAAAGGAAGTATGACACTGAATGTCATTGTTTGCTCTGTAATAGCATAGACCAGGCTCTCCACACTGTTGCCCAGGTTACAGGTTGATCTGCATGAAACATATACTCTCCACAAGCCTAAGGTTCCCACAGAGCCACTCATTTAAGAAGACAAACTGTATAAGAAAAAAATGTATTTGGGGAGTGGTAGTTCTTTCATTCTCAGAAGAAAGGCTAATTTCAAAAATACAACCTTGTGGATACAGGGAAGGCGAGGAGGAAAGGGCAGATAAGGATTTGCTTTTCACTAAAACATAAATATTTTATGTGTGAAAAATGAGATCAGCTTCTGCTCTGGTGTTTGAGTTTTATTTCTCCAGCTAGAATATTCTTTTTCAAATTATATCAGGAATATTATAATTCAACAGCATTTTCTAATATTGCTACCATGCCTCACTCAATCATCATGGTTCCCCTCTTTAAATTTTCCATAGTAATTATTAATATTTCAGACATATGCTGTACAAGTTATTTTCTAGATTTGCATTCTTAGTAGAACAAGACTTCACAGTCCTCTTTCCCCAACTACATGGGGGAGGGGTGGAGGTCAGAGGGAGAAAATTATAAACTAAGGTCAGAGTCATGAGTAAAGTATTCATTCCCATCTGAAAAATATATTTCAGTCAGTTGGTTAAACAAGAGCATAAAAAGGTCCTTACATTTACAGAGAGCACAGTTTGTGTTTAGATATAGTATAAGATCTTGATGTGTACTGGGGAGATAGCAAAAATCCCATAATTTATTTATAAAAACTTGTGTATTTATTCTTACATGTTTAAACTTCAGTCACCCTCAAAATACTCTTCGTTTGATGCAATACACCCATCGAGACACTTTTCCCGCTGTTCAAAACAGTTTTTCAACTTGCCAATTTTGATAACTTTTAGTGCCTCTGCCATTTTTTTGTGTCACCAACAAAATGTTTCCCTTTGAGGCCTTTTTTCATCTGGGGAAACAAACAAAAGAAAGAAGTTTGCTGGGGTGAGATTGGGTGAATAGGATCAAAAACTGCTGAATACTCAGCATGGTGTGGGCAGATGCGTTGTCATGGCGGAAGAACCAGTCACCTGTTTGCCACAACTTGGGATGTTTCTTCTGCAAATTGTGATACAACTTTCTCAAAATTTCCAGATAAAAACTGGCTAACTATTTGATCCAGGGGAACAAATTTCAAGCATACTACAAGGGATTCTTCCTCCAAAAAAAGAGTAATTCCCGGTTTTTTGGATCCCCCCCTTGTAAACACTAGAAGTTGATACTGTCTCTCCTTCAGGAAATAACACCTACTTCCTTTGTGTTGAGGGCCTGAAGTTGAGACTTTTTTAAAGGCCCAAAAGCAAATAAAAAGACTGAAAATAAAATTAAGTTTATATTTTTCCTCCCAAGTCTGTGGACACAGCCCACTATGCATGGTACAGTAGCAACTGAAGTGGATGGCCCTGGGAACACATGGGAGATTTGGTAACGGTATACTTAAATATAGAAACCTTTTGGAGGATGAAAATCTGGTTTTGTTGTTGTTGCTGTTTTTGTTGCTCCTCTTTATTTGTGAGTGTATTAAATGTTTTTAATTTTATAAAATAAATTAAAAAGTCAGAGAAAGAAAAAGGAATGTGATAGAGATGAAAAAACTAAAAGAAACTCTGTAAAGACTGGGTGGGTTGGAGAAACTTCTTACCAACATCCATCCTGATTCTTTCACCTATATTTTATCAGAGCTCCTGGATCTTACTTTAAACACAAGCTTTGCCTTTTCCTTGTAAACTCATTTCCAATTTTCCTTATTTTATCCCCAAATTTTCCATATTTATCCCTCTACTCTTCTGAATTCCCTCTGCTTCTTTTCTTCCTTTTATTTCTTCCTCTGGCTCCTATTTTTTTTTTCTCTAATAGCAAGAGATATGCAAAGTTTAGGACAAAATGGAAGGATTATTTTTAAGTAAGATGGAAATGGTTTCACAGCAACATGGCAGAACACTTGGGTATCAGTTCAATTCTGCTCCTCCTATCCTCCACAAAAGCAGGACCAAGAAAGGGCAGGAGAGAAAGAGGTGGAGATAGAAAGAAAAATAAGAGGGAGAGGAGAAGGAGGGAGGAAGGAGAAAGAAGAAGAAAGATGGATATTATCACAGATCATATCCAGCGACCTTTGCAGGCAATTGGACCTGAGCTTGAAGTACTAAGGAGGAACCTAACCAAAACTTGGGGGCGGTCAAGGGAGAAACAGGAGTGAGGGTAGCAACAAGAAAGGCAGGGAATAGTATTACTACTGAATATAAAGCAAACAGGGAAATGTGTATAATTGGATTTTTAAAACATATATTTAATGCTTTTAGTGGTAAAAGCACAAGAGTGATAATCTATTGTTAAGATTTCTTTGTTTCCCCTCCAATGCTATCAAATGGCATATCAATTTGGAAGAAAAAACATGGTTAAGTGCATTGCTTAAAAAAATGTTTATAACAGTTAAAGTTACAGTATATATAAATTCTTAAAATATTGCCCATACAACTTTGAATAATTCAGTTTAATATGTAGCTGCCTAGTTCAGATAAGTAGTTTCAGCATACTTATTTAAATAGTGAAAGATTTCATTAATTATGAAGATTGGAAGTGACTAAAAAGGCATTCAAGTTGGTTTCTTTTTATATGCTCTTATAGTGACTGTTAAAATTCTCTAAGTTTAAGCAAATAAGAGATCTGCAACCAATTGGAAAATCAAAAACTAAGGGAGTAATACTGCCAAATATTTATTTTCACTCAATAAAATATCATATTATAAGGCTTTGCAGTTTTAAAAACTTGTTGATTATACCTCATAAATTGTATCCAGTTGTCTTGTAAAATTTATCAGAGAAATGCAAATCAAAACCACATTGAGATGTCACCTAACCCCAGTAAGAATGGCCATCATTAATAAAGCACACAACAACAGATGCTGGCGAGGATGTGGAGAGAGAGGAATACTTCTACACCATTGGTGGGAATGCAAACTAGTGCAACCTCTTTGGAAAACAGTGTGGCAATTTCTAAAAGAACTGGCTTTCCATATGACCCAGCAATTCCCCCTACTGGGAATATACCTGGAACAAAAAGTATTCTACAAAAAAGATCACAGAAACAAAGAATAGAGTACCATATGTTCTCACTTATAAGTGGACCCTGAACATTTGCCATAATACTGTAAGAAAGCAATTCGCAGTAGTGGGATACTGCCGGGGTTGCCAGTGGGGAGAGGGGAGACACAACATCAATAAGGGTACCTGATCTCAAACCAGGCAAAGTGGGGACCAAAGGAGGCCTAAACTTTGCCTGTATGATGACTGTTTGTATATCTAATCCTGAATTGTTCCCCACATCTTTAAAAAAATGAATAAATGAATAAGAAAAAAAGAATAAAATTTTGAAGTGAGGACCAGTGGGAGGCCCAAACTTCACCTGTACAATGACCACTTATGTACCTAACCCTGAATTGTACCCCACATTTTAAAAATAAAAATGAAAAAAAATTGGCTTTATATATAAAAAGAATAAAGTTTTAGAGAAGTGGGAAAATGATCAGATACATTTTTTAATAAATAAAACATACTTTAGGACACACAATGAAGCTATCAGTAAATGTAATCCTATTAGGACAACTGTAATAGAGCAACCTAATTAAATGGTTTACAAAGAATAAATATATTTTTAAAATATCTTCTCTGATTCAGTCAAAATTGCTGAACATCTACTCTTTACCCAGGATCCTGTATTAGACACTAAGAAGGATTAAATATAGTAAGTAAAAAAAATACAGGTTATTACAAAACTTCTTTTGCTTTCATAGTTCAACAGTATAATGGGAGAATGGGTGTGGGAAAGATCAAATTAGTAACAGGAAGATATGGAAATTCCCCATGGAGAAGCAAGAATAATGCAGTGCTTTCCAAAGATATTACATGGAAAGGAAGATTCATGAGGATGAAAAACAAGCTCAAAACCCTCCAAAGTTTCTTCCCTCCAAAGTTTATTCACTGTATCAACTGGAAATTTGGTCCCCTGTGATCTCTCTCCAGGATCACGCACACTAAAACTTTTCATTCCTTTAAAAAAAAGCCTTGAATAATTACTGATTGTATCTCTGAGTCTTCTGTCAATACAAATTCTCTGTTCCTTCTTCAGTTATTGTTTTTTTAAATTCACGTTTTCCTTTCATTTTTAGTTGACACATAATAATTGTACATATTTATGGGATACAGAATATTTCAGTATATGAATACAGTATGCAATGATCAAGTTAGGGCAATTAGAAATCTGTCACCTCAAACATTTATCATTTATTTGTGTTGGGAACAGTCAAAATCTTCTCTTTTAGCTTTTTGAAAAATATATACTAAATTATTGTTAACCGTCTTCATCCTACAGTGATACAGAACACTAGAACTTATTCCTCCCATCTAGCCATAACTTTGAATCCTTTAACAAACCTCTCCCTATCTTTCCCTGCCCATTACCCTTCCCAGGCTCTAATAGCCACAATTCTACTCTCTGTTTCTATTAGCTAAGTTTGTTTAAGCTCCAACATATGTGTGAGAACATACAATCTTTATCTTTCTGTGCCTGACTTATTTAATATAATGTCCTCCAGGCTCAATCATGCTGCTGTGAATGACAGTACTTCATTCTTTTTTATGACCGAATAGTATTCCATTATAAATAGAGAGAGAGAGAGAGATTTCTTAACTGTCAAGGTTTTGAATCAATTCATTGTTTTCTTCCAAATCTGTTTCAGATTGATTATACTAGTCAAAGGGGGTTTTCAAGTCTTTTCAAAGTTGGCAAAGCAAAACTGAATTGCAAAATCTCCTGCTCCCAAATGCAAATTAAATAAGCAACAATAAAAATGACAATTTGTTGCAATCATAGAGAAAAACAGAAAATTTGGGGCCTTTTGTATAAGGTTTCACACTCCCAAGAAGTATTACTGAGGGAAAAAGTAAATGGATGGAATTCTGAGAATCCTCACTGATATTGTAAATGTGCAGAGAAATGTACTACATGGCAAGCAAGCAGCAGAAGGAAAGCAAAAGGTAAACATTGAGAGTAGAAGCCAACAGAATTTACCTCACGCTCTTAGAAACTCAGCAACGACAGAAAATGCCGCTAAAAATTACCGTTGTCTATAGGTTAATTCCCAATTAGAGAACAATCTAAAACCTGAAATCAGTGCCTCTTGAAAATGCAACATACCTTGAACAAAATAATGCAGACCTTATAAAGACTGGAGTGAGTCATTAAGAAAATAAACAAGAACTCAGCAGTCAAGTCCTATGAAAAAGGCTACCAAAGCTACAGTTCTCGCATGTTTCAAACTTCAGAAAAGATGATAAAACGTGATCCTCAGTCTTTAAGAGGAAGATAAACCAGTCTCAGGTAAAGAGTTAAGGCAGTCAAAAAGAATGTCACCACTTTACATCAAAACATTGAGACTGCCTGATAAAACAGTTGATCTCAGAAATAAAAAGTAGGATACTAGAGGCTAGAAAGGGTGGGGGAAAGATTAGTTACAGGATATAAAATTACATGTAGATAGTGGGGGTAAGTACTAGTGCTTTATACCACTGTAGGATAAATGTAGTTAAAAATAATATATTATATCACTTCAAATAACTAGAGGGAAATATTTAACATTCCCAACACAAAAAATGATAAATGTTTGAGGTGATGGATGTGCTAATTACCTTGATCTGATCATTATGCACTACATGTATCAAAACATCACTATGTGCCACATGAATATGTGCAATTATTATTTATCAATTTAAAAATTAAATTATAAAAAACTTCCCACACTAAACATAAACAAGCTGGAGAGGAGGAGTAAAAGGACAAAAAGAAAAAAAAAACCAACAAAGAGCAAACAGACAAACACACTAGAGAGACAGAAGGGGAAGGAGGAGAAAAAAGTATGCAAAGACAGATGAAGAGCCCTATGTGGAAGAAAATATCCAAGGTAAATAAAAGCCCTTGGAAGCACTTTGAGTCATAGAAAAATAGAATATGAACAAGAATTCCATAAAACATGAGCTCAAAGAAAAGATGACAAAGCAACTGTGTATATAAATGGCTGAAGAAACAAATTGAGAAACAGCACAATAGATTCCAGAATAAGTCAAAACTCAGGAGAGCAAAGAACAGAATTGACATGGCTGAAAAGCTGTTAGTACACAGAGGAAAGACTTGATACAATCCCAAAAAATGCAAAAGAGGGAAAAGGGATTAAAATAATGAATTAAAACATACTATACAATGAGGGTTGATAAGCCAACCTAAGATAATTAGAGGTCTGAAGACTAACTTCTCTGAAATAGAACTCAAAATATAGATCAAATAGGAATGCTATAATCCAAAAAAAGACAAATGTAGAATGATCTATATAAACATATCCCAGTTAAATTGCATTTCAAAAATAAAGAGTCAATTCTCAGAAAAAGGAAGTCAACAAAATAGAGAAAAAATTATCCAGTAACAGAAGCAAAAAAAATAAGAGAAAAAAATTTCCAATGACAGGAGAAGTCAGTGAGGTTCTATCAAGTTCTGAATGTTATACCCAGCCTACCTCCCCTTCAGGAAAATAAAATTATTTTCACATATCTATGATTTTATCCTTTCATTCATTCATCTTTTTGCTTGGAGTGTATTCACCTATGCTTAAGACGGTTATTTCCAAGTTTTAAGCAAAGATAATTTAAAAAATTTTTTCTCTGTATGTCTCTGTATTGAATATTTTTAAATTAGCCTGTAACTTCCAAAAAGAAAAATGATAACAATTGAGATCTGATCTACTGAAAATAAGGTACAATTATTATCTACATTATTCTAGGTCTTATGCTTCCACTAGTGTGGCCTAAGACGATCAAAGATTTGCAGTTGTCATACCACATTGTTACTTCATTTTAAGCTATCCTGAGTAAGCAAGGAAAATCTAGAACCTAACCACAACTGCTCTGGCTGGCTCTCATCACGGCATCAATCATGATGCTCTTCAGAGAGAAGTGAATGCCGCTTTCAGAAGCCGGAGCAGGTGAGGAACTCAGTAGTTTCTAGAAGGACAGTGCTGACAACACCTTGATTTTAACACAGTGAAACTGATTTTGAACTTTTAGCATCCAGCACTATGAGGAAATAAATTTTGCCACTAAGTGTGTGGTAATTTGTTACAACAGCATCAGGAACCTAATAAAGAAAAAATTGCTGCTTTACTTTTACTATCCAAATGCTGCAGAAGTTTGGAAACTATAGAAACCAAAGTGAGTAGAGACTAAAACTTATTCTTATATATTATTTACTATATGCCAGGAAATATTCTAAGAATATATATATATATTTAGATTGAAAAATACAGTTTATTTAGAAAGTAAATTAGAAAGAGAGAGAGAGGACATTCACCTCCCCAAGGTAGGGGAGGGGGTCAAAATTTAGGAAAACATGGCCTGGCCATAGCTCAAAAAACACATGGCAGATCATAGTTTAGCAAGGCAATGGTCTAAGAATACATTAATTCACTTAATCTTCACTAAAAGATAGGCACTATTTTTTATAAACCTCTATAGGCTGGGCAAATGAGACATGTAAATAATTGGTTCATCTGGATTTGAACTCAGCAAACTGGTTCCGTTTTGTACTTTTAACCACTACACTATACAATAGAGAATCTCAGTTATAAACATGAAAAAAAAATTACAACGAAACTTAGCTGCTTAAAACAACCACCATTTCTATCATATCTCATAATTTCTTAGGTCAGGAGTTTAAGCAGGGTTCACCTGGGTAATTCTTCTGTTCCATATAATATCAACTGAGGTTAATTTGTGGTTTTCAAGTGACCAAATGAGTTGATGTGGGGAGTTCAAAACGCCTTCACTCACCGGTCTGGCAAATTGGCAGGGATGACTGGAAGACTGGACTCTGCTGGAACAGTTGACTGGAGGTTCTATGCATGCCCATTTTGGCTGATAGGTCCAGGATAGCAATCAAACTCCTTAAATGGTGACTCACAGTTCTCGTAGAGTCTTCCAGAGAACTAGGAGAAGTTTCAAGGATTTTTATTAACTATTCTTAGAAGTCTCTCTAATGAAGTCTTGATCCAATAACTCATGGAGGGCCAGTCCAATTCAAGAGGAGAGGATTTAGACACTACATCTCAATGAAGGAGTAGATAAGAATTTGAGACTATTTTTAATCTACCATAGTCACTTGCCTGCAATCAAGAACTAGTTCCTTGAACTTTATATCTCATAATTGTCCTGATGTACTTCAGAATAGAACTACTTTTAATGACCTGCTAATATGAATCACCAAGACTGTGAGTTAGAAGACTTCTTCTATAGTCCCTTGACTGATCTAGCAATTAAGTAAATCAATGATCTTAGACAAATCACTTATACTCTCAAAGTCTCCATTTTATCATCTGTAAAGTAGATGTTAGATTATTTTTTTAAGAGACATTTGTCTTTTTACTCAAGTCAAGACATTTTATCCTTGAGAAAAGGTGTTGGTGTTAACCAGAGTCCTGGGGCAGACTGTGGCGAGCGCCCTCTCTCCTCCTGCTTGCTGGGTGGAGCAAGAAGGCAGTCGTGTGCTACGTGGGCTGTATGAAGACCTGCCAGGTAGATGCCTGGTTCTGAGGGTCTCCGGTTCTGTCTCACCCTTAAAATTATCATCTGTCATCTTATACTTTTCATCATAATTTTAATGAATGATATTGCATTTATTCAGGGACAACCTCAAAATATCAGCGAGTTAACACAGTAAGAGTTTATTTCTTGCTCACACGAAGTCCAATCAGTTGCAGGAAGAAAGGCTCTTTATGTTTTGTAGTCCCACCATCCCTGAGAATTCACAGTCCTCATATTGAATTCTAGAAACCCCATCAGCTGGCAGATGAAGAGGGAGAATGCAGGGGAGATCACACAGTGGTCCTGTATGGACTAGACTGAAAATGGCTATAACCCTCCTCCTGCATCCCATTGGTTAGAACTCAGTTACATAGTGACACTGGAGAGTGGGAACACAGAAGCAAAAGGGAATAGGTCATGGTGAATACGCAGTTATCTGGCATATAGTCTAATTGGGGGGGGCAGGGTCTTGCTCTGTAAATATAAATCCAGTCTGGAATGCAGTTGTGGATCATAACTCACTGCAGCCTCAAACTCCTGGGCTTCAAAGATCCTTTCACCTCAGCCTCCTATGAAGCTAGGACTACACAGACACATGCTACAACACTCAATGAATATTTAATTTTTTGTAGAGATGGATCGCACTATGTTGCCCAGGCTTGTCTTAAAAGCCTGGCCTCTGGAGAGGGTGTGGTGAAAAGGGAACACTTCTACACTGTTGGTGGCAGTGTAAACTAATGCAACCTCTGTGGAAAGCAGTGTGGTGATTCCTAAAAGCTCTAAATATCAACCTCCCATATGACCCCACAATCCCTCTACTGGGAATATACCCTGAATAACTCAAATCACTCTATCAAAAAGATACCTGCACACGAATGTTTATCACAACATTGTTCACAATAGCAAGAACCTGGAAGCAACCATGTTGTCCATCAAAAGAGGACTGGATTAAAAAAAAGTGGTACATACACACGATGGAATACTATGCAGCCATAAAAAAGAACAAAATCATGAATTTCGCCGCAACCTGGATGGAACTAGAGTCTATAATACTGAGTGACCTCTCACAGAAACAAAGATCTGAGTATCACATGTTCTCATTCATATAGTGGACCTTGATCACCCAACGTATTTACTAAGAAAATGACTGATAGTGGTGGGAAACTATGGGGGGGAGGGAGGGGAAGGGAGTTAGGATTAATGGTAGTAAACATCTGTCTGGGGATGGGGAGACACCTTTTATCAACAAGGGTGCCTGAACGGAGCATATTTGTATACCTAACCCTTAGCTGTACCCCACAATATCATAATTAAAAATATCGATTATAAAAAAAAAATAAAAATAAAAAAAATTTTTAAAAAAGCCTGGCCTCAAGCAATCCTTTTTCCTCCATCTTGCAAAGCCCTGGGATCACAGGCATGTGCCTCTATGCAAGGCCTAGTCTAACCTTTAAAGCAGGGAAGCATCATGGTAGTGTGCATTCATTTTAAAACGAAAACAGAGAAGAAAAAAATTGTGATTTCTTGTGTGAGGAATGAATAATATAGAGTGCTAAATGGAGACCATGAACAAATGAAGCACACACTTGTTTGGTAAGCACTGTGAAAAGATGACTTTTTGTGTGAATGCAGAATTTAAAATTACAACTAGGCACATTCGTAAGGTGTATTATGGATGTTAAAACCTTTCAAGACATACTCAAGTTTCTGTTATTGACAAATCCATGCCAAAAAAAATTATCAACCCTTTCTTGATATCCCAGTGTATAAGAGAAGCCCGGTTGGGGGGCTCCTGTAATAACTGCCCACACCGTGGGCTGCTTCTACTTGTGTAGGCTGTTTGAACAGTAACACATCATTGCATTCTCACAGTTTCCAAACAGAATTACTCAAAAGGTTTGAAAAGTGCTCTGTAATCAGAAACCATTCAAATTAAACAAATCTGTATTTGCTTGTAAAATGACCTCCTCTCTTTGCCTCCAGATCTCTATTGATGCTCATTAGTTTAGTATCCAGGGTTAAATGTCCATTCAAGCTTAACCAGTTTTCTCCTGACATTCATTTCAGGCTTATGCTGAATGATAATGATGTCATGATTTTATTCTCAGGATCACAAATTGGTAAGCTGAAGATACTCTTTAAAATTATTTAATGTCCAGTTGAAAAGCAAACATTGAGACAACATAGCAAGTAGCAAGGACTGCAGACAATCAAGTAGTTGAGTATCTTCCCACCTACGTTCAGAGCAGGGGATTATATAGGAATAGAGTAAAACTATGCTACCTATTAGAGCTGGAATACAGCTGACACGCCCCCCCCACAACATTTTTTCTGATCATTACTGTATCTTATTTATTTATGGAAAATAAAATCAAAGAACATCATCTTCTGAAGTGTACACAGAAAATGATGAATTTATGTCTCACACAGCAATGTGTAGAATTTAATCACATGGAGATAAATATTTTTCTTTCAGTTATCTTTCAACTGATCACAGCAAAACAAAGTTTCAGCTTCTTGTCAGTGTGTCTTAAATGTACCTCTACATCGAACTGATCTTTTAAATAAATAAAGATAAGGTCTCAGGCCCAGGGCATTTGGCAGACCATAGCACTTTGCTTTCATTTAACTTTTTCTGTGTATGATTTCAGTGCATTTATTTATTTATTTATTATTTTAAAGATGTGGTTTACAATTCAGGGTTAGGTATACAAATGTTCATTATTTGTACATTATAATGGGGTGTGTCCCTCCTACAACTGCCAGTCCCACCCCCCTCTCCCCTGGCGGTTTCCCACTACTGACTATCCTTTTCTTATAGCATTATGATAATTGTTCAAGGTTCACTTATGAGTGAGAACATATGGTATTCCATTCTTTGTTTCTGTGATAGATCACTGAGTATAATAGACTCTAAATTCATTCAAGTTGCTGTGAAAATTCATGTTTGCTATTCTTTATGGCTGCATAATATTCCATTGTGTATATGTACGACATTTTTGGTATCTTGTCCAGCTTCTATGGACAGCATGGTTGGTTTCATGCTATTGTGAACAGAGCTACAACAAACATGTTGTGAGGAGAGTGAAATTATATGAAGGATTGGGTCAAGGCACTCGCTCCGTCCCTATTTTAACCTGAGTTACATAACATGTTAATAATTGGCCCTACTCCCCTCCTAGGCGCCCGGCCAGCACCTGGACAGGGGACTGAGGAAGACCATTTGTCTTATGAAGATATGAGAGTCAGACTCAGTCCAGCTCAGGATCTCTGGCCAAGATCCGGGGTTGTGAACTGATAACGACTTTTATGTTATAAAACACATGTTATGAAACCAATGGGCGTAGTGCCACCTTTGTCTAAGATTGTTAGAAAAAGGGAGAAGATCAGGGGGCTAGTGAGCGAGAGTCTCGAGTGAGCTCCATGCCCTTATGCTGGAAGGACCGTTGCCGTGATACGGTGTGGACTGCGTCCCACAACCCGGTGCTGATTGCCTGTGATGCTGTTTGGGAAGTTCCTCAAACTCCGGTGCTGATTGCCCGTGATGCGGTGCGGACTGCGTCCTACAACCCGGTGCTGATAGATGGACGACAAAGGGTAAAACCCCTGTTTGCTTAATATGCTTTTACTTGCCTATTGCTTATGATTTGATTTACTGTTGTCTCTTCCCGTCTCTCCCCTTTTAATAAACCTTTCACTTTTATACTTTCTTGGTGTGAGTGTACGTTTTGTTCAGCGGTTCGACACAGTTAAATTAAAGTCCGTGCACGGCATCATTAATTAGTTTTCCTTAACGTGACACATGTGTATGTAGGTAACTTTTTGGTAGAATGATTTGAGTTCCTCTAGGTATATTCCCAATAGGGGGATTGCTGGGTCATATGGAAGGTCTATTTCTAGTTCTTTCAGAAATTGCCACACTGTCGAACAACGAGGTTGCAGTAGTTTCCATTCCTACTAAGAGTGTAGAAGCATTCCTTTTCTCTGCATCCTCACCAGCATCTGATGTTGTTTGTTTAATTAATTATGGCCATTCTTACTGGGGTTAGATGATATTTCAATGTGATATTGATTTGCATTTCTCTGATGATAGGTGAGGCTGAATACTTTTTAATGCGTCTGTTGGCTGCCCATATGTCTTCTTTTGAGAAGTGACAATTCATGTCTTTTGCCCACTTTTTAATGGGGTTGTTTGTTTTTTTCTTTTTTGGCAGGTTAAAGTTCCTCGTAAATCCTAGATGTTAGGCCTTTGTCAGATATACAGATGGCAAATATTTTTTCCCATTCTGTGGGCTGTCTCCCTGCTCTCTTAATGGTATCTTTTGCTTTGCAGAAGCTCTTCAGTTTGATGAGGTCCCACTTGTCTATCTTATATCTTATGGTATGGACATTTAAGGTTTCGATGAGGAATTGGTTGCCAGTTCCAATTTCCATAAGGGTGTCTCCTGCATTTTCTAAGATTCTTATAGTTGACATTTTATGTTTAGATCTTTGATCCATTTAGAGTTAATTTTTGTGTATGGTGATAGGTAGGGGACCTGTTTCAATCTTCTGCATGTGATCAGTCAGTTTCCCCAGAACCATTTACTGAATAGGTTCTCTTCTCCCCAGTGGTTTTTGTTGGAAGCTTTGTCAAAGATCAGTTGGTTGAGAAATTGAGACTTTGCCTATTCTTTTACCAATACCAGGTTGTTTTGAGTACTGTAGCCTTATAGTAAAGTTTGAGGTCTGGAAATTTGATACCTCCTGCTTTGTTTCTTTTGCTAAGGATTGTTTTGACTATTTGTGGTCATTTATGTTTCCATATGAATTTCTGTATTGTCATTTCCAGATCTGAGAAGAATGATGTTGGTAATTTAATGGGTATTGCATTGAATCTGTAGATTACCTTTGGTAGAAAAGACATCTTAACAATGTTGAGTCTTCCTATCCCTGAGCATGGAATATTTTTCCATTTGTTTGTGTCTTCTTGGAGTTCTTTGAGCAGTGTTTTGTAGTTCTCCTTGTAAAGGTTTTTCACTTCTCTGGTTAGAAGATGCCGAGGTATATAAGAATGCAACCATCTTTCACACAAGTATTTTGTGCCCTGAAACTTTGCCAAAGTTCTCTATCAGTGCAAGCAGACTTTTGACAGATTATTTTGGATTTTCAAGGTATAAGATCATATTGTCAGCAAAGAGGGATAACTTGACTTCTTCTTCTCCTATTTGGATACCTGATTTCCTTCTCTTCTCTAATTGCCTTAGCTAGGACTTCCAACACAAGAAGGGTGAACAAGAGGGGTGAGAACGGGCAGCCTTGTCTTGTTCCAGTTTTCAGGGGAAATTTTTCCAGTTTCTGTCCATTTAGCAATATGTTAGCTGTGGGTTTATCATAGATGGCACTTACTATTTTGAGATATGTTCCTTTTATACCTAGGTGTTTGAAGATTTTTATCAAGAAGGGATGCTGGATTTTATCAAAAGCTTTTTCTGCATCTAGTGAGGTAATCATGTGAGTCTTGGTTTTACATCTGTAGATGCATTTAATTACATTTATGGTCTTGTGAATGTAAAATCAGTTCTGCATCCTGTGGATGAGGCCTACTTGGTCATGGTGGATGATTTTTGAGATGTGTTTTTGGATCCGATTTGCTAGAATCTTGTTGAAAATGTTTGCTCTATATTCATAAGGCGTATTGGCCTGTAATTCTCTCTTGTTTCGTTGGATCTTTACCCAGTTTGGGTATCAGTGTGATACCAGCTTCATAAAATGATTTGGTGAGAATTCCATCTTTCTTGATTGCCTGGAATACTTTTAATAAGATTGATATCAGTTCCACCTTGCATGTTTTGTAGAATTCTCTTGGAAAGTCATCTGGTCCAGTGCTTTTTTTTTTTTTTTGTAGGTAGTTTATTTTTTTAATGACAGAGTCAATTTCCTGTGTTGTTATTGGTCTATTTAGTGACTCAATGTCTTCTTGTTTCAACCTGGGGAGGTTGTGTGATGTCAGAAAGTCCTTCATTTCATTTAGGTTATCAAGTTTGTTTCCATATAGGTGTACATAGTAATCTCTGATAATCTTTTGTATTTCTTGGGGTCAGTAGTGATTTGATCGTTTGTATTTCTGATTGTGTTTAGTTGGGCTTTCCCCCTCTTTTTCTTGGTCGTTCTGGCTGGGGGTTCATCAATCTTGTTAATTCTTCCAAAGAACCAGCTTTTTGTTTTGCTGATGTTTTCTATGATATTTTTGTCTTTTATGTCCTTTATTTGGGCTCTTATTTTTGTGATTTGGATTCTTCTGCTAAAGTTGGGGTTTTGGTTGTCTTCTCTTTCTAGCTCCCTTAGGTGATTTATTAGGCTCTCAACTTGTGATCTTTCCATTTTCTTGATGTGTGCTCATAGAGATATAAATTCCCCTCTTAGAACTGATTTCATGGCATCCCAGAAGTTTTGGTAAGATGTTTCTTCCTTTTCATTTGTTTCTGGGAATCTTTTAAATTTCTGTTTTGATTTCAGTGTTGACCCAGTAGTTGTTCAGCATCATGCTGTTTAGTGTCCATTTCTTTGTGGGATTTGGGAAAATTTTGTTGGTGTTAATAATTATTTTTATTCCAATGTGGTTTAAGAAGGTCATGGCAATAGTTCAACCTTATGGAATTTGTTTATGCTTGATTTGTGGCCAAGGATGTGATGAATCTTGGAGTACATTCCATGTGGTGATGAGTAGAATGTATATTCTGTGGTTATTGGGTGGAATAATCTGTAGGTATCTATTAAGTCCATTTGGTTGAGTGTCAGGTATAAGTTCTGGATCTCCTTGTTGATTTTTGCCTCGATGATCTATCTAGGGCTGTTAGTGGGGTATTCAAGTCCCCTGCTATAATAGTGTTAGAGTCAATGTCTTTTTTTAGTTTACTTAGTAGTTGCTTTATAAATGCTGGTGCTCCTATGTTGGGTGCATATATGTTTATGATGGATTTTCTTGATGATGGATTGAAACATTTATCATTATATAGTGTCCTTTTGTATCTTTTTTGATTTTTGATAGCTTAAAGGTTGTTTTGTCTCATATTAAGATCGTAACTCTTGTCTTCTTTTGTGATCCAATTGCCTGGAAACTCATTTTCCATCTTTTAACTTTGAGTCTGTGTGCATCCCTTGTGGTGAGATGAGTTTCCTGGTTGCAGCAAATAATTGGATGATGGTTTCTTATCCAGCTCACCGTTCTGTATCTTTTCAGTGGTGCATTTAGTCCATTCACATTAAAGCTAATTATTAAAATGTGATTGTTTATCCCTGCCATGAGTTTTTTGCTTTGTTTGCTTGTTTTCTATTGGCTTTGGGTTGGTATGTGTCTGTTTCCAAGTTTCCTGTTGTGCTATATTCTCTGTTGGTTCTGTGCTCTGTTCTCTTGGCAAATGTATGGTCATTCTTTTTTTTTTCTTTCTTCTGTGCTTAATACCATTTTAAGTGTCTCCTGTAGAGATGATCTGGAAGCTGCATAATCTCTTAGGGATTGGATGTCTGGGAAGGGTTTTAATTCTCCATCACTGATGAAGCTAAGCTTGGCTGGATAGGAAATTCTTGGTTGAAACTGTTTTTCTTTGAGGACTTTGAATATTGGACTCCAGTCCCTTCTTGCTTATAGTGTTTCTGCCAATAGGTCTGCTGCTATTCTGATTGGTTTTCCTGGTAGGTAGTCTGACCTTTCTTATTGCTGGCTTTAGAATTTTTTCTTTTGTGCCTACTTTGTGTAGGCAAGTTACTATGTGTCTAGGGGTTGGTCTTCTCATTTGCTGTCTTATGGGGGTTCTCCATATCTCTTGTGCTTGACTTGTCACACCTCTGGTGAAATGGGGAAAGTTTTCTTGAATTACTTTCTGGAATACTTGCTCTAAGTTGTTCTGCATTTCCCTTTCTTCTTCTGGGATACTAATTAAGCATAGGTTTGGTCTCTTGAAATAACTGCACATATCTTGTAGGCTTAGTTTTTTCTTTCTTCCTGAGTTTTCTTTCTATGTTTTTTACAGATCAGGTTAATTCCATGTTCTGATCTTCAAGTTCGGATATTCTTTCTTCAGCTAGATTAATTTTGCTTCCCATGCTTGTCATCTTATTATTTATTTCCTGGATGAAATTTCTTATAGCCAAAATCTCTGTTACACGTTCTTTCAGTATTGCATCTTTCCTTTCTTGAGTCTTATTCACTCTTTCCATCCCTAATCCCTGTCATATTCTGGGGCCAGTCATTGGTGACTTCCACTGTTTGGGCTCCAAGGTCTGATTTTTCAGGAGTTTTCTTTTTGTTACACTTGAAATTCCTTGTGGTCTTCCTTTGGGTTTTCCTCATTTGTGAGAGATCTCTTGCTTTTCCTTTAGTTCTGTTATTCAGTGTCATTGGGAGAGTCTTTCCTTTCTGATGTTTGCTTGGTCTTCTATTCTTCCTTGATCTGGGCTTTTGATTTGTTCTATTTGGAAACAGGACTGTGGGTCGGAAGCTTTGCTGTCTGTTGTAGTTTTGAAAGTTGAATAAGATAGAGGATGTGGAGTTAGGATTCAGAAACAACTTGCAAATTACAAATCACTGATTGTGGTATGTGTTCCCTGAGACCCATTCCACACCACCACTCTATATGATGCTGCAATAGGTATGTGTGTGTATCCCAAAAGTCCAAGATACAGTGACAGCAATGAGAAGCACAGCGAAAATAGAATTAAATAAGAAAAAAACCACAGAAAAATGAAAGCAGAAACCAACGCAAAAAACAATTGAACACACACACACACCCAAAACCAATTGGAATAACAACAAAGTGAAACAAAACAACAACTACAAAAAAATCTAGGAAAACTAAACACACACACATCCACACCTAGCACAAAATGAATAGAAAAGAAAAACAGAAAGATCAGGGGAAAAAAAGGAATTCAGATTGAACCCTCACACATATATTGACACACATCTTAAGCTAAAAAACAAATAAATAAAGAGAAGAACAAAAGAGCAAATACAAACCAACAACAAAAAAACTGAAAGATTAACACTTAATCATTCACATACACACATAAACAGAAAACAGAAAACAAAAGAAGAAAAAGAAAAGAAAAAAATCAAACTGTGACATACACATCTATGCACAAAGAAAAAAAATTTTTTAATAGATGAACTAACAAATAAACAGGGAAAAAATTTAAGAGTTTAAAAAAATAATTTTGTTTAAAAAAATTTTTTAAAAACCTTGCCCTCTTGTGGCAGGCTCTGTAATTGTTCCTCTTGTCTGCTTTCTCCTGCAGAGTTTCCACCTCTTTCACTCTCTCCCCAGTGACTGGAGCAGAGAAGCAGGAGGGGTAGGGTGGTAGTTGGGGTTGTAGTTCTTCCCTCCCAATCTCATATGGTCAGGGAGATCTCTTCTGATGAGGAGGTGTGGGATTGTCTCTCCTCCTGGTATGTACTGGTGGGGGGTGTCCCAGCCAGGCCTATGCTGGAATGGAGTTCTCCCATTGTGACTGACTTCCAGGCTCCACCTGGATTTGTCCCTCTCAGTCGTGACCCAGCTGTGTGGGTCTGATATTCAGAGAATTGCTGGGGAGGATGGGGTTTGGGTCAGTCCAGGATTCACCAGTGATCTCTTTGGCATTCTTCCTTGTGCTTTTCTGGTCACATCCTTTGTCCTTCAGCTGGATCAGGGTAGGGGGGCACCTGGGACTCAGCACTCGTCAGGTCCCTCTGAAGTTTGTGCTTTCGGGATATTTCCTCTGGGTCATGATCAACCCCTAAGTAGTTGATCTGCCAGTCACAGATCAGGTCTGTTTCTCCATGGTGAGCAAGTCAGAGCACTTTCCTACCCTGCCTTCAAGGTGGTGGTAGGGTGCCTCTTTTTTCCTCTCTGGTGGGCCTTTCTGCATGTGGGCTCCCTCCACAACCCCTACTGCAAGTGTCCAGCCAGGCACTGAAAATGTGAGCAAAGCCTGGAACTAGGCATCTCTCCTGCTGCAGTGGTGAGGCAGAGCCTGTAGCTGGTAGTCTCTCCACACCACTTCTTCACTGGAAAACTTTTGTCTGTTAAAAAAACAGCACTTGGCTTCTGTGACCTGGGAAGCACCAGGGACAAGCAGAAAAGCTGGAGCACTTGCTTCACCAGGTGGGCCCTAACCACTTGCTCACGAGCCCCCACTTAGTCAGTCTTTCCCAGCATTTTCTTCCCAGGAAGGGTTTTATTGATGAAAGAAAGAAAGAAAGAAAGAAAGAAAGAAAGAAAGAAAGAAAGAAAGAAAGAAAGAAAATGGTGCTCAGTTTCTGTGTCCCAGGAATTACTAGGATCCAAGACCAGCAGCTGTGGCATCAGCCACTGTACCAGGAGAGTCCTGGCCACTAGCTCCATAGCCCTCACTCAGTCAGTAGCTTACATGCCCACTCACTCACCAGCAGGTACACAAAATTTTTCATACACTCACTCACTCACACTGGGACTCACATTGTCCGACTGGTTCAGCTGCCATATTCCTGACCACTTTGTCTCACATTTATTTTTATAAATGCTGCCTACTCCAAGTCATTTCAGTTTCTATCCAAATTAGCTATATAAAGTCAATTTAGAGAGAATATTAAATAAATAAAATGAAGAATGGACATGGATAAGGCAAGTGTTATGAAGGGAGTGCAAAACTAAATAAACTTGGGAAACAGCGTATTAGGAAATTATCAGTATAAACTCTTCCACCATGTCTATGGTTGTCATTGCCATCAATAATATGAAGAAAGAGGCAATACTATTAGAGGTCTTGTTTTTTTGTTTTGTTTTGTATTTTGTTTTTTCACTAAGGCTATTATATTCCTGTTTTGTATTTTTCTTCACAGGAAACATTCCATCCTAAAGAATAGTTATCTGCATGTATAAAACCAGACTGAGTTAGTTGTGATATAGGTTGACCTGCTATTACTGGTAACTAAACTAAAAAGTGACTCAGAGAAGACAGAAGTTTATTTCTTTCTTCTATGATAGTCATTTTGCAAGGATTCCAAAAGCTCCCTTTTTTTGTTGTTGTTGTTGCTGCTCTTCCCAGGAGCAGCTATGTATTCAAAGATACAATAGCACACTGTCTACATTCTGGGTGGCAGGATGAAAGAAGAGGCCAACTGAGAGAAAGTTTCTTTCCTCTAAATGATGTATCTTGGTAAGAACTAATTTCTATGGCCACATTTTAAAACAGTGCAGACTGAATGGTCAATGGGTCACTGAAAATTCCATTACCGTGGAAGGAGAGGAAAAGGGGTATTGATGAATGAATAGCAGTTTGTCTAAAGCTCCAAGGAGCTTCTCAATCCACAGAAAAGATGAAAATATAGTAAATTATTATTGTATCTTTACAGCATTTTTTGATATCTTAGCTCCCTTGTGCACCAAATTAAATGCACGTCCCTTGGACGAATGGTCAAGTCTCTTCACAATTATCCACATTTTTAAAATATGGCATTAAGTTGCAAAAATGATTTGAAATGACAATATATGAGAGTTGCTTCTTTTTAAAAACTGCTCAATGTAACTGAATTGATCTGGGTGAGTCTGGTGGTTCAGTAAAATGGGAGTTTGAGCATTTAAGAGCATGTGTTTAGGGTTTATTTCTCGAGGATCTTAACTGACACTAAAGCTTAGAAAGGTATTCTTGTATTTTTAGCTCTGCTAAACGACCAGCAGGTCACAGAAAGTAAACTTAAGGCTCCCACTGAAGAGGCTGACACTGACAAATGAAAATGAGGTTAAACAGAGTCATTATAAAAATCCCTCTGGTAAAACTTCAGAAAAACAGAAGTTAAAGCCAGATGCTTCTGTTACCCAGCTCATCCAATTTAAGTCTACTCAAAAATCAATAAAGCTCTATTCTGAGATTTCATGGCAACTGTTCAAAGATTTGGAAATTACAGGAGGTTTGATCAGCATTTGCCAATGCTGGGACATTTTGTAGGAGGTACCCAAAATCATATAACTTGAGTTAGAAATATTCCCTGAAATATGTACTAGATATAAGAGTCTTAAATAATATTCATCAGGATACTACCATTGTAAAAATAGCTTTATAACTTTCAATAACCTGGGAATGATTGTGATGTGTAATAAGCAGAAATTTTCGTGAGATTATACCCCCAAACTAACACATATCCCATTCCAATATAAAAAAGAAAATAGGGTGAAAACAGTTAAATAACTAGAGTAAAAATATTTATTCCTCAAATGCTATCAGAATATAGGAACTCGCTTACATTTTGGTGCAAAATATGCTCATTCAAATATATATGACCTTAACACCATCTCTCTTTCAAATCATAGAATATTTGTTAACTGTGAAACTTTTTCTCTATCCAACCTTAAAAATTAGTGCTGGGCTTGAGAAAATCAGCTCAATTGTTCTTGGATATAGTTCTAAACAAACAGCAGCACGGACAGAGCCTCAGTCTTTACTTTTAGCTTAATCATACTGCAGCTTCTTCTTCTGGTTAGCCTCCTCAAATCAATCAAGAACTTGGTCTCTTTATCTTCTCTTTTACCATGTCTTTCTATCTCTTTCCTTGTGCTAGCCTCAGACCTATTCCATTCTAGTCCCACTCTCAGGGAAGGAACTTATAAATAATGGCAATAGTGCATTACATGTTACATTCATCTTTGGAGAGGAAAGAATGTGGAAAGAATGGCGGATATTCATTTTTGCCCTTGTTCCCCACCCTCTTCCACCAACATTACCCTGGCTTCCTAAGAAATAACTCACTTTCCACTCAGTCTTAATCATGTAATTTGGATTGCAAGAACCCACCCTCCAGCTCTAGGGATGAATCATAAATCACTTTTAGTAATCTGGAGTCAAGTGCCTATGGAAGTCCAGGTTTTTAAAGGAAATAAAGAATGTAACAACTGTAGAGTTGGTTGATTGCTTTTAAGAACACTTAAAAAAATTGGAAAATAGAAAATGATGAGCTTAGAGTTTTAAATTTCCAAATCATGAGCTAGGGAATGAATCAGAAAACTTTCATGTCTGGTTTTTTGTTTGTTTGTTTGGAGTCGGGGTCTCACTGTGTCACCCAGGCTAGATTACAGTGGTACAATCACAGCTCACTGCAGCCTCAACCTCCTGGACTCAAGCAATCTTCCCACCTCAGTCTCTCAAGTAACTGGGAATTTCAGGTGCACACCACCATGCGTGGCAATTTTTTTGTTTTTTTGTTTGTTTGTTTTTTGGTGGAGAAGAGGTCTTGCTATGTTGCCTAACCTAGTTTTGAACTCCTGGGCTCAGGCAATCCTCTTGCCTCAGTCTCCCAAAGTGCTGGGATTACCAGGCATGAACCACCATGCCTGGCCTAGTTTCCATGTCTTCTCTCAAAAACTTGTTACTTCCTATAGCTAAAGAGTTGACATTTCTGAAAACAAACCCAAAGCCCAGTGCTGCAGGTGACTAAATTATAATGCATATTCTTTTATATTAAAGATACAGCATTGATTGGGGAAAAAAATGTGAGAACCAAGAAAATTGCAATGGGAGTATCTGGACACATTCCAGGGAAGCTGGGGACCTTGAACCCTCAAATTCTAGTGTGTCTCCTTTGCTATAGACGCAGTCCATTCTCCCAGTCTAACAAGATTAGACTCTTCTTGCCTAAAGAACTTGCAATGACTTTTCCAAGAGAGGTGTCCTGCAGGAAACCCTTAATCTTCCTTTTCTCTAATTTTCCTTTTCTCATTACTCTTGGCCTATAACTATATTGAAATCCAAGGCACTGGGTACAAAATATGATCTAAAAGGAAATAGCATGCATAATAATTGTAAGATTTTGCCAATATACATTAACTAAAACCTTGGGAATATTTATCATAATGGATTCTAAGGGTTTTGGATAAGATAGAAGAAATGTAATACAAGACCAAATTTATTGATACCATGAAATTAACCAGAAATTCTTTATTTAATTGTTAACTAAAGTAAATTGAAGTGAATCTGTGAGCTCAATTGGTTGACTGAAATTTGGAACCAAAGATGATCTATGCTGACTGAAACTGATATATTAGAATTACCTCGGTACTCTGTAAAAACAGTTACCAAATACTTAGAGAAATTGAGAGTTGTGGTGACTTTATTATGTGTGACTTCTTTACCCATCTTGTAATAATGCCCCCCAGGAAGGTCCAGAGGATACTTCCTTTATAAAGACTTTGAGAAGAACACAAGTGAGAAAAACACCAAAGTCCTTGAAAACCTCTGTAATAGTTATTCTCTAGAGGCCAGGAATAATGGTGGGAAATGCAGCTGTTAAAATAGGATATCTGAATACTGTGTGGGATGATGCAATTCCAGTGTACTTAGAGCCAGCTCAGTCACAGGTCTTAATTTTCAGAGTCAAAGTAGGTATGGTTACCATAATGGGAAGCAGACTAGTTTAAACAGCTGTGTTCTCTGGTACTGGCTTATTAAATACTGTTATCCTAGGTCTGAAATACATGCACAGCCCACAAATGTTGTACTTTATTTGAATAATCAGAACAACTCTTGGTATGGTACACAGAATTCTGACTTAAATCACCTCCATAGAGAGTCTTAGTTTTTCAACCGACTGTCATACTTGAGCCATTTTAAAGACACAAAGCACCCTGACTGGAAGGACTGGGTTTTCATGAGAATGGACCTTCCCACATTGCCCCAAAGTATCTCCTAACACTTCTTCCTAGCCTCCCCCACTGGGCTTTGGACATTTACAAACATGACTATGCACTGAGGAAAGGGAAACCCCCAGATTTTGAGGGAATTCTCTGAACCTAGCTCTAAATTAAACCCCACCTCTTTTCTACTGGTCAAGAGACAGACTTACGGACGTTAGATAATAACTAGTTTGGGTTCGTGTCTGGTTGATGGTGACTCCAGCAGGTCATCTTCTACTAGCCCTGCAAGAGTTTCTCCAGTCCTAGAAAGTAGATTTGAAATAGATTTAACAACCAGCAAAATCCCCAAAATTGTTTCCTGACTCAGGAAGTAAGGGCTATTAAAGTAGGAAAGGTCAAGTAGAAACCTCTAGAATTACAAATGCACTGAATTATGTTAATTTTAACTTTAACTCTAATTACTATCACTATTGTAGATGTGGTTTCTTGATTAGAACAAATCAACATAGTCCTTGGCACCTGGTATGCAGATATTCAGCTATTGGATGAATTTTTTTTCTGTTTATTTGCTTGTAAGGACACCCAGACGAAGTTTGTTTTCAATTCTTTGCCCTGACTTATTCTGGTTTCAGGCATTGTGATAACCTCTTCATCCCATGGGTCATAGTGTTGATCTAATATAATATCACATTGATTGGACCTTTCTGGTGAGTAGGAAATAAATACTTGGAATAATACATGCAGGTCAAAAAGTGAAAAAGACGGTCCATGAAAATTCAGAGGTCTGACATGTCAGTTAAGTTTCTAGGAGTTACAGCACATTCAAATAGGGCTTATGGTGCAAAGTCTCTCCTACCACTAAGAAGAGACCTAGTGACTTTGTAATTTGGAGGCACCAAATAGTTGATCTGGGTGTGCTGTTCCAAAACATTTACTGAGAAAAATGACAGGCTACAAGTTTTGAGCGGGCCCAAAGCAAGAATCAGTTCTGCAGCAGTTTTCAGACTGTCGTGCAAGTTGTTCTGCAAGTTGAATCATATGACTCAGCAGATCCACCAGTGTTTAAAGTGTCTATGGTAGATATGGATGCTGAATGGAGTCTTTGACCAACCCCTGTAGGTAAAATGTGGCATAGAACTTTAAGATTTTAAGGCAAAGTTATGCCTTCCTCTATAGATAACTATTTTCCTTTTGAAAAACAAGTATGGGGTAACCCCCTCGGGTTTCCTCCTACTGTGGGAACTTTTATATCCTCTCAATAAATCCTGCTTTTTAAAAAAAGAGAAAAACAAGTATAATGAGGCCAAGTAGAGACTGAATTCTTGATTACTGGTCCTCAAGTTACCACATTTTTCTGAGCTACCCATGATGAACTGGGAGTTGTTTGGCTTCCAAGCTATAAAGCTGAGTGGACACAGCAATACTTCCTTATCAGGAAAAAGTAGCACAGATGAGATCAGGATTGAGCAGGTCCTGAGGTATAAATTCAAACAGCGAGCCAGACTCCCATAGTTCCTGCTAAAGCTACATCTTCTCTCTCTCAACCTACACCAATCATATTATGAGAAATTCATTATGACCAATTAAATGATGAAACTACTCAGATGAAGAAACTAGGTTCTACCCAATATTCTGGCATGACCAAAAAGTGAAGAACTCTAGTACTACACCTCCACTTCAGGGATGGCCCTGAAGGAAGAAATAAAATCCCTCCTGTAGGCAACATTTGAAACAGGACTTTTTGATTTTTTGTTTCGCCTGGGAAAACAGATATTTCAATGTATGGATCTATATAGATTCATGGGCAACAGTAACAATTCAGCTAGATGTCAAAAATTTGTAAGGAATAGTATTAGAAAATTAATGACAAGATCTGGGGATGAGATATGTGACCTCTTTGAGTGGGCACAGGGTGTAAAGATGTTTGTATCACACATAAATACTCACTAATGGGCAACCTCAGTAAAAAAGGAATTTATTGATCAACTAGACCAGATAACATCTCATTCTGTAGATGTCAGTCAATCCCCTATTTCCACTGTCATTCCATCCTCGACAATATGTTCATGCACAAAGAGACCATGGGTTGGAGGTCTTGCTTTTAATAAGGATCATGGACTTACACTAACCAAGGTTTTGCTACCCTAACTGCCCAGCCTGACAACAGCAAAGATCAACACTGATTCTCTAAAATAACATAATTCCTTGGGAGATAAATGGCACCACTTCCCTGTGACAAAGAAAACATTTTGTTCTCATTGGAATACCCATTGATTCTGGATATGTATTTTCAATGCTTATGACATCTGTACATCTTTGGGTGTACAGAAAACATATTCATCACTCAGGTATTGCATACAGCATTGCTCTTGACCAAGGAACTCATCTGAGAACAAACCTTATTACTAGATTATGCTAATAGAATCAACTGAGCAGGCTTGATACTATGGAGTAGTGGACTTTTGAAGAATCAGTTACAGTGCCAGCTAGTTGACAATACATGGTGGGAATGAATGGCTAATATCCTCCAGTATGGAGTATATACTCCAAATCAGCAATTAATATATGGTGATGATTTTCTTGTAGTAAGGATTCCTGAGTTCAGAAATCACCAAGTGGCAATGAAAGTGGTTCCTCCCATTATAACTTGTAACTCCTAATCATCCCCTAGCAAATGTTTTCCTTTTTTGTCCCCACTACTTTGGATTCTGCTGGTTTAGTCCCCACACCAAAAGAAATATGAATGCTCTGCTAAGGGATACAACAATTGTTTCTTTAATTTTGAAGCTGGAGTGCCACCTAGTTATTTTGAACTACTGAAACAACATTCAAAAGGGGAGGAGGGATAAGCACCAACTGGAGTTATTAACCCTATTTATCAAAGATAATTTGAATTTTAGTATATAACAGAACAGGTAGAGATGCAGGATATCTTTGGGGTATGGGCCAGTTTTGACCGTTCAGAAAGTGGGAGTCAATACACAGAAGTAAAAATAATGAATGAAGTGTTGCTTAAGAAAAATGAAGAAGAGGAGAAGTGGGAAAAAGCAGGGAAAGGTTTCAGACCACAATGCAGGTCTGACACCTGTGCAAGAAGGGACAAGGAAGAAAGATTGCTAGATCAAGTCTCTGACTGAGGCAGCTTGACAAAGTCTAGGTCAGCTCAATGAGGATCTTGAGCCAAAGATTGCCTATAAAAGAGTCTCGCATAAGGCAAACGCAGTCAGGCTCTAGTAACCCCAGCATTCTCAGACATTGGCTGGAAATTCCTTGATAGTGCATGCTCTTAGCTTGAGTTCTGTAGAAAATTCTGAAGGTGTGTCAACTGGAGGCTGTCAACTACCTGTACTCCATTTGGCAGATTGTCTCTTGAAGGCAATTTGAGTGATGCATTCCCATAGCAACATCCTATTTCTACACTGTACAGATCCACTTCTTCACATTCACTCAAGAGAAACTCATCTGTGATTATGTTGGGTCTCCATCCCTGAGAGGAAACTTCTTAGTGTTGTAAACTGTAGCCCTCATTGCTGCAACAAGTCTTGGGTCTGCCACTGGCACTCGTGTCTTTTTTCTCCATTATGTATTCTAAATTCTTTTCTTCCTTAGCCGTCATGTCAACAGATCTTTCTGACTTGTCTGGTAGTGTAACATATACCCATTCTTAAGGGGTATGAGCCTGTAGCTATTGTATGCTTTGGGAGCATGGATTGCCTCACTTATCCGTTCACCACACGCATCCATCTAAGTGGATCACCTGCATTCCACAATTCTTCCTACCTGTCCCTGTTGTTTCACTGAATCCCTACTTCCTTTTTCTTATTGGTATCAATTACCCCTCCTAAGATGTTGACAACTCTTCTCTTGCCTGTTCATAGATACAAGGAATCCAAATTTTCTCAGGTAGTAGCCAAGGTTACAGTTCAATGGGATGATTGTTGTGTCTCCAACAAAAAAGGAGCATCGTTTGGAGACCAGCAGTTTTAACCTTGTAGAAGAATAAACCCAGCATTGCGGAAACAAAAGAACAAAGTCCCACAGCAGGTCATTGTGACATATAGTAAGTGCAGTTAATTCTCCCTTCATCCCTTGTTTTCTAGCTCTGTGTATCCTTATATTGAATTCCTGTGCCAAGAAGAAACAACTAGACCCCTACAAATTTTATGATGTGTCAGGTTACTTAATCTTCATAGAATGTATCACCTACCCTCTGGAGGGCTTGTGACCTATAAAGGTTTCTGGTATAATAACTCCTTCCTGCTTATTCTGTCCAATCAGCATGATGTTATCAATGAACAAATCAATGGACCATTCTGCAGGATATGCATGTGATCAACATTTCTGCCTGAAAGGAGTGGATGTGTCTCATCACTACTCACCACGTAGCCTCCACTGACGCCATGAAAGAGGTGACATCAATATCAAAGGAAGTAATAAAAGTCATTGCTATCCATTAGTTCTTTTCTAACACCACCCTTGCACTGTAAGAAGGGATGTCTGTCTACCACTGAATTGGGTAGAATCTAGTTGTTGTTGTTGTTGTTGTTGTTGCTGTTGTCACTATTTTATTTTAAAGATATGGGGTACAATTCAGGATTAGGTACATAAGCGGTCAATGTACAGGTGAAGTTTAGGCCTCTCGTTGGTCGATCCTCACTTCACTTGATTTAGGATCAGGTACTCTTATTAATGTTATGTGCTCCCCCCTCCCCTGGCAGTGTCCCACTACTGTCAATCCCTTTCTTGAAGTATTATGATAAATTCTCAGGGTCAACTTATGAGTGAGAACATGTGCTACTCGGTTCTTTGTTTCTGTGATAGATCACTGAGCATGCTGCACACTAAATCCATCCAAGTTGCTAAGGAATACAATCAGAGTTTTGTTCTTCTTTATGACTGCATAATTTTCCATCATGTATATGTACTACATTTTTTATACCATCCACTTTTGATGGGCAGTATGGTTGGTTCCCTGTTTCTGCTATTGTGAATAGTGCTGCAATAAACGTGTGTACAGATATCTTGTTAGTAGAATGATTTTAATTCCTCCCAGTATAGTTCCAGAATGGGGATTGCTGGGTTGTATGAAAGGTCAATTTCTAGTTCTTTTAAAAATTGCAACACTGTTTTCCATAGAGGTCAAACTAGTTTGCAATCCCATCAACTGTGTAGAAATGTTCATATTTCTCCACATCCTCACCAGCATCTGTTGTTTTTTGAGTTATTAATGATGACCATTCTAACTGGAGTTACATGGTATCTCAGTGTGGTTTGGATTTGCATTTCTTTGGTATTAGTGAGACAGCATTTTTTTCATGTCTGTTGGTGCTTGTGTGTCTTCTTTTGAGAAGTGTTATTCGTATCTTTTTAATAAGACTTTTTTTTTCCTTTTGGCACGTTTGAGTTTCCTGTAGATCCTGAATACTAGGCCTTTGTCAGATATACAGTTGACAAATATTTTTTCCCATTCTGTGGGCTATCTCCACACTCTCTTGATAGTTTGTTTTCTCTTGCAGAAGCTTTTCAGTTGAGGTAGAATCTATTCTACCAATATGGTCTTCAATGACATTATGGGGTGGGAGCCCAGTGGAAATGAAATTGCACACTATTTGATCTTCTCTGACACTATCCCAGCAAGGAAGTTAGAACATTTCCTTACAGCCTTGCAATGGTGAAAATCTAGGCCTTTGCTGGTGTGAAAGGATGAAGTCACAGTTTTGTTCTATGGTGTTTGGTAGGAGTAGAACACCTATTATCTAAAAGTTTTCTGTCTTGCTAGTATGCCCATTTCCCAATCCTTTGTCTAGAGAGAGAGGGATTTCACTGGGGCTAATTTGTCTGTGCCTCTTGGCATATTCAGGTTGTCACCTTTTTTAAGTCTACCATATACAAGACAAATATAAAACCCAAAGAATTTACCACCATGTTGCTTCTTGAGTTCCAGTGGCCCTAGACAGTCAGCCTTCTCTCCACCTTTCAGAGTCTTCTTATGTTTGTTTTATATATAATCACTAAGACTTTGTATTATGTAAGGAGTGTATTTAATGGGAGAAACAGGAAAAAGTACATCTGTTCCATCTTTCTGAAAGAGAAAGTCTAGTTTGTGACCCTTAAAATGTAACTCCTATCATTTCATTCTATGTATTAAACTCTCTGATGATCTCCCTTGATATCTATAGTAAAGCCCAAAGTCTGACCATAGTTAATGAGGTCCTACATTAATTAGTTACCTTCTTGCCTAACATTTCCCTCCTCACTCAATCTCTAGTATCTAGAAGACAGCTGGCCCACAATAGATAATAAGTAAATACTCTTGTATTAATGAACTAAGTTATTTATAATATTGAAATCAATCACTTAAGCTCCCACATGTCCAGATTGACAGATTCCTTATCTCTTTCTTTGGGCCTCCATTCTCCTGAATTGAATAAGATACTGACAGGCTTGCTCATTCCAAAAGGATTGGCATAGGCAGAATTATAAATACCACCCCAAAGGACATGAACAGATACTTCTCAGAAGAAGACATACAAGTGGCCAATAAACATCTGGAAAAATTCTCAATATCAATCATCATCAGAGAAATGAAAATCAACACCACAATGAGACATCATCTCACACCTGTCAGAATGGCTATTATTAATAAACTCAGAAAACAACAGATGTTGACAAGGTTGCAGAGAAAGGGGAATGCTCATATATGATTGGTGGGAATGCAAGCCAGTTCACACCCAGTGGGATGTAGTTTGGAGAGTTCTTACCATTTGACCCAGCAATCCCACTACTGGGTATCTACCAAAGAAAAAGAAATCATTTTATCCAAAAGATACCTGTACATGTGTGTTTATCACAGCACTATTCACAATAGCAAAAACATAAAATCAAAATATGAGCTCATCAACAATGGACTGGATAAAGAAAACGTGGCACATAAACACCATAGAATACTATGCACCCATAATAAGAATAAAATAACATGTTTTGCAGCAACATGGATATAGCTGAAAATCTTTATTCTCAGCAAAAAATGAGCAAAGACTACTCATTGGGTAGCATGCACACCATTTGGGTGATGGGTTTAATAGAAGCCCGAATCTCACCATCATCCTGCACATGTACCCCTTGAATCTAAAATTATAAATAAATAAATGAATAAACAAATAAATAAAAATCACCCTTTAGGATTTCTTGACCTGACCCCGAAGGTTGTGAGTAGAATGAAATAATTATGCCAATGAATATGCCACATTACATGGCAAATAAGATTTTGCAGATATAATTGAGGTTACTAATAGCTGACCTTAAGATAGGAAGAGTGTTGTGGATTACCCATATGCACCTAATCTAATCACATCAGTCCTTTAAAAGTAGAAAAGGAAGGCAGAAGAAAAAGACAGAGAGATGTGAAGCGTGATAAAGACTTGACATGCTGCTTTGACTATGGAGGAGTTGACATTCAAAGAGAGTGCGTTAAAGAGTTGAAAAAGGCTCTCTTGCCAATAACCAGAATGGGCACAGTGGCCTCGGAGTCTTCCAGCTGAAGTAAAGCTTCCAGTTTTTGAACATTTTTCTTTCACTTTGTTATTCTATTTGCAATCTAAAGACTCAATATACTCTTAAAATACTATTCGTGTATTAATTTAACTCATCTCATTGAATAATTCCAAGAGAGAATAAGAGGAGTACTTCTACATTAATGTGGCTTTCATTGAATCATGTTCAACTAATAAACACCAAACTCCCATACCCATATGCATCCTCCTGAGGATTAAAAAATAAAACCTTAAAATTAAAAAGAAACGTTCCACAAACATGCCCAGTGTAAGATATTCAAGTGTTGATTTTCAAGACTTATTTTCTCACACAAATTAAAAATCTGGTTTTATGTTTTCTCTCTGTTTTAATACTATTAAAAGAGAACATAACTAGTCATTAGAGACTTAGGTTTTTGTTGGTTTTTTTTCAAAATAAAAAGAAAGTTGCTTTTTTTCTGTTACTGATGGCCTCTCACCTTTTTCTGGTCCTGCATAGCAACTATTAAATGAATTTTTATACTAATTCTTTGTTAGGCTTTCTAAGGTTTCAAGGAAAAGACAAACCAAATGGGATTATATTAGGTTATTGTAAGGATGCCTTGAAAAGTAAAGAAGCATAAGAACCCATTCCAGCAGTTATACGCCCATTCAGAGGTGCTTCGTTGCTAGGCCTCACTGAGCTCCATGAAGAACTGGAATAATGGCCAATTTTCAGCCAGTGTATTTCAAACTAAGAGCTAGGAATTCAGATTTTGTTGGGACAGCCTCACATTGATAAGGCCATCCATTATGAAACATCACAATTGGACTGAATTGTGTGTCAAACCATCTCTATAGCAGATGGCATACTTTTATGTTTAAAACTTACAAGCTTACTTTATGCAGGGCACCTATCCATGGGAAGCTGTATTGGTTTAATTTTCTGTACCAAGAATAAACTATAGAAATTTATAACAGAAGCTCATTTCCTTAGAAAGACTCTGAAGGATGTGCTTGTTGACAATTCGTCTCTGATATCACTGCTTCTTTAGGCAGGTACTGTCTAAATAAAACATTGGTTCCCAAACATGAGAATGTTAAGATTAACTTGTGATGCTTATTTAAGATGCAGGTTTCAATCCTCAGTGCCTAGATATTTTGATTGAATAGATCTAGAGGGAGTACATGCCTCCATTTTTATAAACTACTTTCAGTGTTCTGATGAAGATGACAAAGATCATACACTGAGAAATTCTGTATAGAGAAATGTCTGTATTAAGAAATGTGTTTTCTGTGAGCTCTTCTTTGTCCAGAGTCACTGGACACTATTTAGAGCTTTATCTAACCACACAATCTTGAACTAAAATTCTTTAAAGTCTGTTTCAATATAGGACCAAGATACCCATAAAATGATAAGAGAACTCATTAGAGAGAAATGACAGTCACCTATCACATCAAAATAAGAAGAAATGCTGTATTATAGATGACTTTGTACCAAGTGACTGTAGTCCACCACCACCACCATCAGCACCTCTGTGCTATTAGACACTGTCAGAATGAAGGCCATTAGAAGACACAACTCAGCTGGGCTTGGAAACCTGATGAGATCACAGCCCAGTGGCAGATGGTAGCAGGGAAAATAGAGCAAAACATAATTCTTTTTAGCAGGAAATAAGGATTCATACAGGGATGAAGCACACCAAATTCTTTAACTAACTACTGAAAACCTGAGTTTAGTTAACTAAGCTTATCTAAGCTTATCCAGTTTCCAATATGCAGTTGACCCTGGAACAATGTGAGTCTAAAATGCATGGGTTTACTTACACATCATTTTTATCTCAATAAAACTTACATAGAGCTTTATTCCCCTTCTCCTTCTCCACCACTTCCTTCTTTGCCACCTCGAGATAGCAAGACCAATCCCTCGTCTTCCTCCTCCTTAGCCTACTCAACTTCCTCCTCCTTAGCCTACTCAAAATTCCAAAAAGAAATAACTCATAAATTTTAAATTGAAGATGATGAGGTTAAATACCTTTATGATAATCCACTTTGCTTAAAGAATAATAAAATAATTTTCTCTTCCTTATGATTTTCTTAATAATGTTTTCTTTTCTCTAGCTTACTTGATTGTAAGAATACAGGAATAATATAGATAGCATACAGAACATGTGTTGATCAACTGTCTATGTTATCAGGAAGGCTTCCAGTTAACAGTCGGCTATTAGTAGTTAAGCCTTGGGGGAGTCCAAAGTCATAGGCAAATTTTTGACTGTGAGAGGTTCAGTGTCTCTAACCCCCATGTTGTCCAAGGGTCAATTGTAAGAAAAAAGTCTTTGCCAAAATAGGATAGATCATTTCTTTTACAGAGAACTTGACATAATCATTTGTTTTTCTTTATTGTTTGTTAGATATTGTCATTACCAAACTTTTATTGAAATACTTTTTTATTGAACTTCTGTATCAATAAGTGAGTGTTTATGAATAAGATTAGAAAGATAAGTAAAACATCACTGGAAAATTTTTGCTTCCAGGTGAAAATAAGAAACTTACGAACTCCCTTACTATAAGCAGTAGAGGCAAACTCTCCCCAGCATGTAACTTCCCAGACAAGATTAAATAGGTAATATTTCTAAGATGGAATAGCATGTTTCATTAAAACTGCATGACTCGGCATACAGGATTTGGAGAGGCAGCACCAGTAAGGAAGCATGGGAAGATAGGCTCTGAAAGGAAGGTCAGAAAGACCAAGCATGGACAAAGCTTGGGTTGGGGATAACCAAGCCAGTAAAATTAGAGAGGCCAAGTAATGCAGAGTCTGAGAGCATGGAACTTCTCAGTTGCCTCTTTTGTTGTCAAGTTTGTGATACTAACTCCTCCACTTACTAATAGCAAGTCCATGGGTTTAACGTCTCTGTACCTCAGCTTCTCTATCTGTAAAATAGGGAGAGTAATAACACAGTAGCACTAGCTACTTGCTGTTTCACTTTCAGTAGTTTTAGTTACCCACAGTCAATCATAATCTGAAAATATTAAATAGAAAATTCCAAAAAGAAATAACTCATAAATTTTAAATTGCATGCCACCTTGAGTAGTGTGATAAAATCTCTCATGGTCCCGCTTTGTCATAGCCAGGATGTGAATTACCCTTTGTCCAGCAAATCCATATGGTACATCGCCTGCCCTTTAGTCACTTAGTAGCTATCAGGGTCATCAGATCAGCAGATCACAAGAAGAAGAAAACAGATGAGTTCAGTATGAGGCATTTTGATAGAGAGAGAGGAAAAAAAGATCACATTCTTGAGACTTTTATTATAGTCTATTGCTATAATAGTTCTATTTGATTATTAGTTACTGTTGTTAATCTCTTACTGTGCCTAATTTATTAATTAAGCTTTATCATAGATATGCATGTATTAAAATAGTGTATACAGAGTTCAGTACTAACTGTGGCATCCACTGGGGTCTTGGAATGCATACTCCCCACCCCTGTGAATAAGAGAAGACAATTGTATCTGTTTTACGGGGCTGATTCAGAGAGTTCATGAGTTAACAGAGGTTGAGAAAAAAAGGAGGGAGTGGGCTTAAGACAGTGCCTGACACCCAATAAGTTCCAAGTACCTCTTAGCTCTTGTTAACTACAGGAGGCCCATGTTACTCAAAGACAGAAAAATTTAAATAATAAAACCTTCCCCACAGGTAAGACAAATCCCTTCTTCTCTTTCAATTTAAACCCGTACTCTCTTATTCTGTCATTCATGGCAGTAGGGAACAGTTGGACACTCTTCTCTGCATGATGACCCTTCACACTCTGAAGGATTTCATGTAATCGGGAAACATTTGTGGATGTAGAGCTCTTCAGGGAAAAGTGTGTCCCAGTCTAATTTCACAAAGTAATGTCAGGAAGAAAACAATCAACGAGGTTACTCCAAATCAAAGCACTTTAGAGAAGTCTTTTAATCCATCTTTAGGCCAGCAAAGCATGGAGAATCACTGACGGCCAAAAGATGCTTAGGAAGGGTTTTTGTTTTTATGTTTTTTACATCTATACTTACTACTACATTTTAAAGCTAAAATCAAAGGTTAAAGAAAGGTTTAATCTTTTAAATCAGAATAATTTAACCTATTTCTACATTAGAATATCACAGTATTTATTTGAATCTTGAGTTTTATAACACATTTAGGTTCTCCTAATATTTGTTTAACTTTTATTATACTAGCAACTTGAAGGTAGAAATGCTACCTATGTATATTTGGGTTCTCACAAAACCTAACAAGTGTTTTACCTATTACAGGTATTCACCAAACATTAGTGCTCAGTGAGGACACAGTGGTCAAATTAGAAATTTAGGAACTAAATTAAGTAATTTCTGAGTGTGTTTATCAGAAATTGTGGCAATTGGCAAACACCAAATATTAACATAAATGTCTAATAAAAGTATATTTATTCAAACACTGCAAGTAAATAGTAAATAAAATATAAACTTCATTTTCTTTCATGTTATTTTAGGAGAATTTTAAAAAGTAAAATTTGGACTTTTATTAACTTCTTCTCTAGCTTAAAAAATATGTAAAGAGTTTTCCAAAATAAAAATAAAGCTACATGGTATGATTTAAAAATGATTTTCTAGAGGTTCCGGTAAGATGGTGATGGCATAGTGGAATTGTGAGATTCTCCAAATGTGAATTCTCAAAAAGGTTCTTACTTTCCTTCCTCTACCCCCTGCCCACTGCCAGCCACACCGGTCCGAGGCCCAGAGACCCTCAGTTCCACGCAGGGTGGGATATTGCAGACCCTGGTTGCTGCTGCTCCACTATACGTGGCCGCCACCCACCGTGTGGGAATCTCAAATCTTGGCTCCCTCCCCGGCTACATCATCTCACCCATTACCAAGCCGCCGGTCACCCAGGGAGGCTCTAGGTACCCACCCCTCAGAGATACCAGCTCCATTTCTGGCTGAAGTACCCTGTGAGGGACCCAAAGACACTCTCACCACTCATCACCTGCCCTTTGGAGCTCTGGAGCTCTGGGCCCACCCTGGCTGAGACACCCAGTATACAACCCCATGCTTGTGTAAGGGAACAGCATATCTTAAGGAGGTGCTGATCCGCCGCTCTCAGTTCCAGAGGAGGGAACTCCTGGCATCCTTCTCCACCCCATCCTGCTGGTGGCACACTGGATCCAGCACCGAGCTGTGCAGCTGATCCCCGGTGCCTTGCACACCACCACTGCCCGCCACAGTGGATCCCCCAGGGACCCAGACAAACGACCAGAGAGAAAGGATCTGAGAAAGAGGAGCTGCCTACCTCGGCCATTTTCCAGGCAGAGATTTGCATTGCCCCACCCACCTATGAGCAGCCTCCACCTTGGTTCCTAAGGTAACATCGCTAAACAGAAGACAAATCCCTCCACCACACTGAATCAGATGCAGGCAATGCAGCATTGCAGACCTCTCAGGCAGCAGGCTAAAAGAACAAAACCAAGCTGTGAGTAAATCTAGCTGCCTGCAATGAAAGCAAAGGGGAGAGGCTGTAGATCAGAGCTGAAGAGACTTTAGACACTCGGGAAAGATTCCAGAGCTAGTTTGATTTCTTATTTTGAGTTTTGATTTTATCATTTTGACTGTTTGTTTTGCTCACTTTTGTTTGCTTTTTGACTTAGACTAGCTGTTTGTGTTGGGGAAAATGCATCAAAAGGCATGATTTCATTGGACTGTCTTTGTGTGGTTACCAGTATGCATTAGGGAATTTTGCTTGTGTGTCTTTTTCACTTCTCTCTGGTCTTGTGTCTCTTTTTCACCTGTTAGTTGGTATGCATGTCTGTTTTCCCTTTCACTCTTCTCTCTTTCTAACTTCCTATTGACCCCCTCTTCCTCCATTATTTTCCTCTTTTGTACCTCCTTTTGTTCCAGGGACCAAACCTACATCCCACTGCACAGACAGATTGTAAGGAAGAGGGAAATAGGTTCCAGTGTGCCCATACACCTGTTGGTGGATGCTGGAATGAGCGGATAGATTCTGAATCACAGCTTCCCCCTCAACTAAACTTCAAAACTGCAAAAAGTACAGCCCACAGACCACACTCCAGTCTCAAAAGTGAACAAAGCCTCATAAGGAAGAACAGGAGATTGCACAAGTGAACCAAAAGCAACCCCACCTTCCCTGAAAAACAGAATTAAAGAAGGGGAGGGAATGGGAGAGACAGAGAAAAATCTAGACAAATGAAGAAAAGCCAAAAGAAGAATATGGGAGCCGGGCTTGGTGGCTTAGCCTGTAATCCCACGCCTTTGGGAGGCTGAGGTGAGTGAATTGCCTGAGCCCGCGGGTTTGAGAACCACCTGGGCAGGCAAGACCTCATCTCTACATCAAAATATCAGCCGGGCATGGTAGTGCATGCCTGTAATTCCAGCTATTTGGAAGACTGAGGTAGAAGGATTGCCGGAGCCCAGCAGGTCGAGGCTGCAGTGGCTGGGAGCGGCCACTACACTCTAGTCTGGGTGACAGAGTGAGACTCCAACTCAAAAAAAAAAAAAGAAGAATATGGGTCTCTCCCAGACTCCTGGGAGGGAAGACACTGAGAAAACTGACTTTGGAATGCAAACAATGAAGAGCCCCCAGAATGACTGGTCTCAAACAACAAACATAGATATCAAGCCATTAATGGAGACATTAAAAAGAATTGAGGAGAGATAAGAAGAAACTAGGAAGGAGTTGATAACTGAGACAACAGTAATAAAGAATACTGTGAATGAAATAAATATCAAATTACTAAGCATGGAAAGAAGAATTATCCAAGCAGAAGAAAGAATCTCAGAGCTTGAGGACCAAAATATAGAACTAACCCAAACTGTTAAAAACACAGAAAACAATCTTAAAAAGACAGAACAAAACCTTCAAGAGATGAGCGATTACTTCAAGAGAAAGAACTTAAGAGTAATTGGCCTTCCTGAAACAGAAAGAGAAAAGAAACCACCTTGGAACAAACATTCCATGAGATTATTGAAGAAAACTTCCCTTGTCTTATCAGTGATGCAAAAATCACACACAAGAGATTCAGAGAACCCCTCTAAGACAACAAGTGAGAAGACCAACTCCCAGACACATAATAATTCACCTAAACAAAGTAGGCATAAAAGAAAAAAATCCTAAAGGCAGCAAGAGAAAAAGGCCAGATCACCTACCATAGAAGACCAATTAGAATAGCAGCAGATTTACCTACAGAAACCCTGCAGGCTAGCAGAACTTGGAGCCCTATCTTCAAAATCCTAAAAGATAAACAATTTCAACCAAGAACAACCTACCCAGCCAAGTTAAACTTCATCAGTGAGGGAGCATTGAAATCTTTCCCAGATATCCAATCCCTAAGAACTTACATTGCCACCAGACCACCTCTACATGAAACACTTAAGAAAGTACTAAACACAGAAGAAAAGGAAAAAAAGAACAATGTTCTTTACAAGAGTACAGAAAAAAGAATAAAATACACATGAACAAACCCCAAAACCAAAAGAAAAACAAAAAACCAAGAGGAACAACAACAACTCTATAAGAACTTTATGATAGGGACAAACTCTCACATTTCAATAATTAGCCTGAATGTGAATGGACTAAATGCACCATTGAAAAGACATAGAATGGCAAAATGGATAAAATATCACCAGGCAACAATATTCTACCTTCAAGAGACCCATTTCACTAGAAAGGACACGCACAGACTCAAAGTGAAAAGATGGGAAACAAATTTTCAGGCAAATGGAACACAAAAGAAAGGAGGAGTCATGATCCTAATTTCACACAAAATACCATTTAAGCTATCAAAAATTTAAAAAGATACAGAAGTCCAATACATAATGATAAAAGGTTCACTCCATCAACAAGAAATATCTATCCTAAACATATATACACCTAATATAGGAGTGTCAACTTTTTTTTTTTTTTGAGTTGGAGTCTCATTCTGTTGCCCAGATTGGAGTGCAGTGGCCGCTCCCAGTCATCGCACCTTGACCTGCTGGGCTCTGGCGATCCTTCCACCTCAGCCTTCCAAGTAGCCGGAATTATAGGCACATGCTACCAAGCCCAGCTAATTTTTTGATTTTATTGTAGAGATGAGGTCTCGCCTGCCCAGGCGGGTCTCAAACCCGCGGGCTCAGGCAATCCACTCACCTCAGCCTCCCAAAGGCGTGGGATTACAGGCTGAGCCACCGAGCCCGGCTGAGCGCCAACTTTCATAAAGCAGCTTCTAGGAAAACTAAAGAAAGATATTGACTCTAACACCATCATAGCTGGGGACTTTAATACCCCACTCACAACCCTAGACATATCATCAGGACAAAAAATCAGCAATGAGATCTGGAACCTCAATGTGACTCTAGACCAAATGGACTTAATAGATACCTACAGAAAACTCCACCCAATGACCACAGAATATACATTCTACTCAGCACCACATGGAACGTACTCTAAGGTTGACCACATACTTGGCCACAAATCAAGCATACACAAATTTCAGAAGATCGAAACTTTGTCATGCACCTTCTCAGATCACAGTGGAACAAAAATAAACATCAACACCAACAAGCTTCCCCCTAAACTCACAAAGAAATTGACACTAAACAGCATGATGCTAAACAACTCCTGGGTAAACAATGAAACTAAAACAGAGATTAAAAGACACCTGAAGACAAATGACAATGAAGAGACATCTTATCAAAATCTCTGGTATGCCATGAAAGCTGTAGTAAGAGGGGAATTCATATCCCTACAAACGCACATGAAGAAAATGGAAGGATCACAAATCAATAGCCTAACAAGTCACTTTAGGAAGCTGGAAAAGCAAGACCACCAAAACCCTAACTGCAGCAGAAGAATCCAGATCACCAAAATAAAAGTCCAAATCTGGGACATAGAAGACAAAAAGATGATACAAAAAATCAATGAAACAAAAAGCTGGCTCTTTGATAGGATAAACAAGATTGATGGTCCCTTAGCTAGACTGACCAAGAAAAAAGGAGAAAATGACCAAATAAATACAATCAGAAACACAAAAGATGAAGTCACATCTGACCCCAAAGAAATACAAAAGATTATTAGAAACTACTATGTACACTTGTATGGAAACAAATTGGAAAACCTTAAGAAAATGGAAGACTTTCTGATATCACACAACCTGCCTAGGTTGAAACAATAAAAATTCAAGACCCTAAATAGACCAATAACAATCATGGAAATTGACTATGTAATAAGAAAACTACCTACAAAAAAAAAGCCCTGAACCAGATGGCTTTCCAGCAGAATTCTATAAGACATTTAAGGCAGAGCTGATACCAATCCTACTGAAAGTATTCCAGGTGATTGAGAAAGATGGAACACTACCCAAATCATTCTATGAAGCTAACATCACATTGATATCCAAGCCAGGTAAAGACCCACCCAACAAAGAAAGGGAACTACAGGCCAATATCTTTGACGAACCTAGATGCCAAAATTCTCAACAAGATTCTAGCAAACCTCATCCTGGGATGCAAGACTGGTTCAAGATTCACAAGACAATAAATGTAATTAAATACATCAACAGACGTCAGAACAAAAGCCACATGATTATATCATTAGATGCAGAAAAAGCTTTTGATAAAATCCAGCACACCTTCTTGATTAAAAAACAAACAAACAAACCTTCGAACATCTAGGCATACAGGGAACATACCTCAAAATAGTAAAAGCCATGTATGAGAAACCCACAGCTAACATACTCCTAAACAGACAAATATTGGAACCATTTCTCCTGAAAACTGGAACAAGACAAGGATGCCCACTCTCTCCCTTCTTGTTCAATATAGTATTGGAAGTCCTGGCTTGAGCAATCAGAAAAGAGAAGGCGATCAGGGGTATCCAAATAGGAAAAGAGGAAGTCAAGTTATCTCTCTTTGCAGACGACATGACTGTGTACCTTGAAAACCCAAAAGAATCTGTCAAAAGCCTCCTAGTACTGATAAAGGACTTTGGCAAAGTCTCAGGTTATAAAATAAATGTACAAAAGACAATCGCATTTCTTTATACTGATAAAAAATAAACAGAAACCCAGATAAAAAACACAGTCCCATTCACAATAACCACACACACACAAAAAGAAATACCTTGGCATCTTCCTAACCAGAGACGTCAAGACCTTTACAATGAAAACTACAAAACACTGCTCAAAGAAATCAAGGTTGACACAAACAAGTGGAAAAATATTCCTTACTCATGGATTGGAAGAATCAACATTATAAAGATGTCCATTCTACCTAAGGCAATTTACAGATTTAATGCAATACCCATCAAATTACCAGAAACATTCTTGTCAGAGCTAGAAAAAACAATACAGGAATTCATATGGAAACACAAACGACCAAGAATAGCCAGAACAATCCTCAGCAAAAAAAAAAACAAAGCAAGAAGTATCACACTACCAGACTTCAAACTTAACTATAAAGCTACAATCATCAAAACAGCTTGATATTGGTACAGGAACAGGCATATAGACCAATGGAATAGAATTGAGATTATAGAAGCAAAACCTCAATTTCTCAACCAACTCATCTTCGACAAAGCCTCCACCACCCACCAATGGGGAGAGGAGAACCTATTCAGTAAATGGTGCTGGGAAAACTGGGTAACCACATGCAGAAGACTCAAACAAGATCCCTATCTATCCCCATACACAAAAATTAACTCTAAATGGATCAGAGACCTAAATGTAAAACCTCAAACCATAAGAACCTTAGAAAATGCAGGACACACCTTTATGGAAATCGGAACTGGCATCCAATTCCTGAGCAAAAACCGAAACCCACAGACCATAGGTGATAAGATAGACAAGTGGGACCTCATTAAACTGAAAAGCTTCTGCAACACCAATGAAACCATCAAGAGAGCAGGGAGACAGCCCACAGACTGGAAAAAAGTATTTGCCAACTCTAGGTCCGACAAAGGCTTAACATCTTGGATCTACAAGGAACTCAAATGTGCTGAAAAGAAAAAAAACCAACATTCCCATTATAAAGTGGTCAAAAGATATGAACAGACACTTCTCAAAGGAAGACATCCGAGCAGCCAACAGACACATGAAGAAATGTTCAACCTCACTAATCATCAAGTAGATGCAAATCAAAACCACACTGAGATACCACCTAACTCCAGTCAGAATGGCAATTATCAATAAATCAAAAAACAACAGTTCCTGGAGAGGGTGTGGTGGAAAGGGAACACTTCTACACTGTTGGTGGGAGTGGAAACTAGTGCAACCTTTGTGGAAAACAGTGTGGCTATTCCTTAAAGCTCTAAATATTGACCTCCCATATGACCCCACAATCCTCCTACTGGGAATATACCCTGAAGAATTCAAATCACTCTATAAAAAAGATATCTGCACACATATGTTTATCACAGCATTGTTCACTATAGCAAGAACTTGGAACCAACCATGCTGTCCATCAAAAGGGGACAGGATTTTTAAAATGTGGTACATATACACGATGGAATACTATGCAGCCATAAAAAAGAACAAAATCATGAATTTTGTAGCAACCTGGATGGAACTAGAGTCTATAATACTGAGTGACCTCTCATAGAAACAAAGATCTCAGTATCACGTGTTCTCACTCATATAATGGACCTTGAACATCTATCATAATACTATAAGAAAAGGATTGACAGTGGTGGGAAACTATGGGTGGGGAGTGGAAGGGAGGTGCAATTAACAGTAGTCAATATCTGTCTGGGGAAGAGGAGACACTTCTTATCAACAAGGGTGCCTGAGGAAGCATATTTGTATATGTAACCCTTAACTGTACCCCACAATATTAAAATAAAAATATTGATTTAAAAAAATGATTTTCTCGTTTGGATGTATATCTTAAGTGTTGTGTTTTAAAACTATTCTGTAATTCACACAAAAAGTTGATAATTAGCATTTAAAGGTAAAAGCTAATGAATTGTCTGAAAAAATTAAGTTATATGAAACTGGTGGCCCATGATTTGATTATAACTCCTACAAAACACCATTTTTCAAGCACTAATGGCCATGTTTGCTTTAGAGGATTGTGGTTGCCCTGGAAATGCTAGAGCAGGGAAGGCTGAGCACTGAATGATGAGAAGAATCTTGCTAGGTGTGACCCAAAATAACTTCTGTCATCTGTGAACTTTTTCTGGTCTGCTCTGGATAGGAATGAAGAGATCAGGAAGCAAAGTCAGGTCTGGTATCCCTCCTTCCATTTTGCCACCCAGCTCCCGAGTAAATACACATCAATTCTAGCACCCAGCATTTTTCTAGGACAGACCACATACAAGACAGTCCCATCTTCCCTAGGTATGAACCTGTGCTCTTTGACTTACCTGAGTTACACTAAAACCAAATTATGGTATTGGTACAAGAACAGATGACCTTCCAGTAGATTTCTACAAACCGTAAAGGAAGAGCTGATACCAATCCTATTGAAATATTCTAGGCAATATAGAAAGATGGAACTCTCCCCAAATCATTTTATGAAGCTAACATCAAATTGATACCCAAGCTGGGTAAAGATCCAACAAAGAAAGAGAAATATAGACCAATATCCTTGATGAATATAGATGCTAACATTTTCAACAAGATTCTAGCAAATCAGATCCATCAACACATCCCCCAAATCATCCACCATGACCAAGTAGTAGGGCTGGTTCAACATCTATAAGATCATAGTCATAATTAAATACATCAACCGATGCAAAGACAAAAACCATGTGATTATATCATTAGGCACGAAAAAAGCTTTTATTACATTTCTGCACCCCTTCTTGAAAAAACCCTCAAGCATCTAGGTATACATGGAACAAACCTCAAAATAGTAAGAGCCATCTACGAGAAACCCACAGCCAACATACTGCTAAACTGATAGAAATTGGAAGCATTTCTCCTGAAAACTAGAACTAGACAAAGAGGGCCATTCTCACTCCTCCTGTTCAACACAGTATTGGAAGTCCTATCCAGGGCAATCAGACAAGAGAAGGAAATTAGGAGTATCTGTATAGGAAAAGAGGAAGTTAAGTTATCCCTCTTTGCAGACAACATGATTCTATACCTCGAAAACCCAAGAGAATCTGTCAGAAACCTTCTTGCACTGATAGGTTTTAGCAAAGTCTCAGGGTTTAAAATAAATGTGCAAAAGTCAGTCACATTCCTAAACACCAACAATAAACAAACAGAAACCCAAGTAAAAAGCACAATCCCATTCACAATAGCCACAAAAATAAATTGAAATACCCTGACATCTTCCTAACTAGAGAAGTCAAAGACATTTACAACAAAAGCTTTGATTTCTTTGAGCAGTGTTTTGTAGTTTTTGTTGTAAATGTCTTTGACTTCTCTAGTCTGTAGGCTGTCTCCCTGCTCTCTTGATGGTTTCTTTGGCTTTGCGGAAGCTTGTCAGTTTAATAAGGTCCCACTTGTCTATCCTCTCTCTTATGACCTGTGGGTTTTCGGTTTTGTTCAGGAATTGGAGGCCAGTTCCGATTTCCATGAGGGTATGTCCTTCATTTTCTAAGGTTCTTATGATTTGAGGCTTTACATTTAGGTCTCTGATCAATTTGGAGTTAACCTTTGTGCATGGGGATAGATAGGGGTCCTGTTTCAATCTTCTGCATGTGGTCAGCCAGTTTTCCCAGTGCCATTTACTGAATATGTTCTTTTCTCCCCAGTAGTAGGTGGTGGAGGCTTTGTTGAAGATGAGTTGGTTGAGAAATTGAGGTTTTGCTTCTGGAATCTCAATTCTATTCCATTGATCTATATGCCTATTCCTATACCAATACCAAGCTGCTTTGATTATTGTAGCTTTATAGTAGAGTTTGAAGTCTGGTAATGTGATACCCCCTGCTTTGTATTTTTTGTTGTTGTTGTTGAGAATTGTTCTGGCTATTCTTGGACGTTTGTGTTTCCATAAGAATTCCTGTGTTGTTTTTTCTAGGTCTGAGAAGAATGTTGCTGGTAATTTGATGGGTATTGCATTGAATTTGTAGATTGCCTTAGGTAAGATGGACATCTTCACAATGTTGATTCTTCCAATTCATGAGCATGGGATATTTTTCCACTTGTTTTTGTCATCTTTGATTTCTTTGAACAGTGTTTTATAGTTTTCATTGTAAAGGTCTTTCATGTCTCTGTTTAGGAAGATGCCAAGGTATTTCATTTTTTTGTGGCTATTGTGAACGGAATTGTGCTTTTTATTTGGGTTTCTGTTTGATTATTATTGGTGTAAAGAAATGCCATTGTCTTTTGCACATTTATTTTGTATCTTGAGACTTTGCCAAAGGCCTTTATCAGTGTAAGGAGGTTTTTGACAGATTCTCTTGGGTTTGCAAGGTACACAATCATATCATCTGCAAAGAGAGATAGTTTGACTTCCTCTTTTCCTATTTGGATACCCCTGATTGCCTTCTCTTCTCTGATTGCTCTAGCTAGGACTTCCAATACTGTTTAACAGGAGGGGTGAGAGTGGGCATACTTGTCTTGTTCCAGTTTTCAGGAGAAATGGTACCAATGTTTGTCTGTTTAGGAGTATGCTGGCTGTGGGTTTCTCGGAGATGGTTTTTACTATTTTGAGGTATGTTCCCCATATGCCTAGATGTTCGAGGGTTTGTTTGTTTTTTTTTTAATCAAGAAGGTGTGCTGGATTTTATCAAAAGCTTTTTCTGCATCTAATGATATAATCATGTGGTTTTTGTTTTGGCATCTGTTGATGTATTTAATTACATTTATGGTTTTACATATGTTGAACCAGGCTTGCATTCCAGGAATGAAGCCTACTTGGTCATGATGGATTTTTGAGATGTGTTGTTGAATTCGGTTTGCTGGGATCTTGTTGAGAATTTTAGCATCTATGTTCATCAAAGATATTGGCCTATAGTTCTCTTTCTTTGATGGATCTTTACCTGGCTTGGGTATCAATGTGATGTTGACTTCGTAGAATGATTTGGGGAGAGTTCCATCTTTTGCAATCGCCTGGAATCCCTTCAGTAGGATTGGTATCAGCTCCTTCTTAAATGTCTTGTAGAATTCTGCTGGAAAGCCATCTGGACCAGGGCTTTTTTTTGTAGGTAGTTTTCTTATTACATAGTCGATTTCCTTGATTGTTATTGGTCTACTTAGGGTCTCAATTTCTTCTGGTTCCAAACTAGGTAGGTTGTGTGATGTCAGAAAGTCCACCATTTCCTTAAGGTTTTCAAGTTTGTTTCCATATAAGTGTGCGTAGTAGTCTCTAATGATCTTTTGCATTTCTTCAGGGTCAGATGTGGCTTCATCCTTTGTGTTTCTGATTGTGCTTATTTGGGATTTTTCTCATTTTTTCTTGGTCAGTCTAGCTAGGGAACCATCGATCTTGTTTATCCTTTCGAAGAACCAGCCTTTTGTTTCATTGATTTTTTGTATTATCTTTTTGTCTTCTATGTCCTGGATTTGGGCTTTTATTTTGGTGATCTGGATTCTTCTGCTGAAATTAGGGTTTTTGTGGTCTTGCTTTTCCAGCTTCCTTAGGTGGCTTGTTAGGCTGTTAGTTTGTGTTCCTTCCAGTTTCTTCATGTGTGTTTGTAGGGATATAAATTCCCCTCTTACTACAGCTTTTATGACATCCCAGAGATTTTGATAACATGTTTCTTCATTTTCATTTGTTTCCAGGTATCTTTTGATCCCTGTTTTGATTTCTTCATTGACCCAGGAGTTGTTTAGCATCATACTGTTTAGTGTTCATGTCTTTGTGGGTTTTGGGGGGACTTTGTTGGTGTTAATATTTATTTTTATTCCACTGTGGTCCGAGAAATGGCATGGTATAATTTCGGTCCTTTTAAATTTGCTTATGCTTGATTTATGTCCAATTATTTGGTTGATCTTAGAATATGTTCCATGTGGTGATGAGTAGAATGTGTATTCCCTTGTCTTTGGATGGAGTGTTCTGTAGGTGTCAATTAAGTTCATTTGGTCCAGAGTCACATTGAGGTTCTGGATCTCCTTGCTGATTTTTTGTCCTGATGATCTCTCTAGGGTTGTGAGTGGGGTATTAAATCCCCAGTCATGATGGTGTTAGAGTCAATATCATTCTTTAGTTTTCCTAGAAGTTGCTTTATGAAAGTTGGTGCACCTATGTTGGGTGCATATATGTTTAAGATAGATATTTCCTGTTGATGGAGTGAACCTTTTATCATTATGTAGTAGCCCTCTGTATCTTTTTAAATTTTTGATAGCCTAAATGGCATTTTGTCTGAAATTAGGATCGCGACTCCTCCTTTCTTTTGTGTTCCATTTGCCTGAAAGTTTGTTTCCCATCCTCTTACTTTGAGTCTGTGTTTGTCCTTTCTAGTGAGGTGAGTCTCTTGAAGACCGTATATTATTGCCTGCTGATATTTTATCCATTTTGCCATTCTGTGTCTTTTCAGTGGTGCATTTAGTCCATTCACATTCAGGTTAATTATTGAAATGTGAGAGTTCATCCCTTTCATAGAGTTCTTATAGTGTTGTTGTTCTTCCACTTGGTTCTTTTTTGTCTTTCTTTTGGTTTGGGGTTGTATATTTTATTCTTTTCCCTGTACTCTTTTGAAGAACGTTGTTCTTTTTTCCTTTTCTTCTGTGTTTAGTACTTTCTTAAGTGTTTCATGTAGAGGTGGTTTGGTGGCAGCATAAGTTCTTTGGGATTGGATATCTGGGAAAGATTTTAATTCTCCCTCACTGATGAAGCTTAGCTTGGCCGGGTAAGTTATTCTTGGTTGAAATTGTTTATCTTTTAGGACTTTGAAGATAGGTCTCCAAGTTCTCCAAGCCTGTAGGGTTTCTATAGATAAATCTGCTGCTATTCTGATTGGTCTTCCATGGTAGGTGATCTGGCCTTTTTCTCTTGCTGCCTTTAGGATTTTTTTCTTTTATGCCTACTTTGTTTAGGTGAATTATTATGTGTCTAGGAGTTGGTCTTCTCATTTGTTGTCTTGCAGGGGTTCTCTGAATCTCTTGTGTTTGAATTTTTGCATCACTGATTAGATAAGGGAAGTTTTCTTGAATGATCTCATGGAAAGTTTGTTCTAGTGTGATCTCTGTCTCTCTTTCTGCCTCAGGTATGCCAATTACTCTTAGATTTGGTCTTTTAAAGTAATCGCTCATCTCTTGAAGGTTTTGTTCTGTCTTTTTGAGCTTATTTTCTGTGATTTTAAGAGTTTGGGTTAGTTCTATATTTTGGTCCTCAAGCTCTGAGATTCTTTCTTCTGCTTGGGTAATTCTGCTTTCCATGCTTATCAGTTTGTTATTTATTTCATTCACAGTATTCTTTATTACTGTTATCTCAGATATCTGCTCCTTTCTAGTTTCTTCTTGTGTCTCTTCAATTCTCTTTAGTCTCTCCATTATTGTCTTGATGTCAATGTTTCTAGTTTGAGACCCTTCATTCTGGGAGCTCTTCATTGTTTGCATTCCGAAGTCAGTTTTCTCAGTGTCTGCCTTCCCGGGGGTCAGGGAGAGACCCATACTCTTCTTTTGGTTTTTCTTCATTTTTGTAGATTTTTCTCTCTTTCCCCCTTTCCTCCCCTTCTTTAATTCTGTTTTTGGAGGAAGGTGGGGTTGCTTTTTTTTCACTTCTGCTATATCCTGTTCTTCCTTATGAGGGTCTTCTGGCTTTGTTCACATTTTAGGTTGAGTGTGGGCTGCAGTCTGTACTTTTTGCAGTTTTGAGGTTTAATTGAGAGGGAAGCTGTGGTTCAGAGTGTATATGCTGATTCTGGCATCCACAAACAGGTGTATGAGCTCACTGGAACCTATTTTCCTCTGCCTTACAATCTGTCCATTCAGCAGTATGTAGTCTTGGTTCCTAGATTAAAATGAGGGTATAAAAGAGGAAAATAATGGAGGAAGAGGGAGTCAATAGGAAGTCAAAGAGAGAGAATAGCGAGAGGGAAAACAGACATACATGCCAACTATCAGGTGAGAAAGAGACACAAGGCCGGAGAGAAGTGGAGGAAGACATATAAGAAAGATTCCCTAAAGAATACTGATAGCTACACAGAAACAGACCAATATAAACATGAAACAGTGTAGGTCAGAAGGCAAACAATGATCGTGATCAAAATAAACCGTCAAAGTGATAAAATCATAATTCACAATAAGAGATCAGAATAAAATCACTTCAGCTCTGATCTCAGCCTCTCCCCTTTGTTTTTCCATTGCAGGCAGCTAGGTTTACTCACAGTTTGGGTTTGGCTGCCTGGGAGTTGCTTTTATCTGATTCGGCTTAGGGGTGGGGCTTTGTCTCCTGTTTAGCAACGTTACCTTAGGAACCAAGGTGGAGTTTGTTGATAAGTGGGCAGGGCAATGGAAATCTCTGCCTGGAGAAAGGCAGAGGCAGGTTCTCTTTCATAGATCCCTTTCTCTCTACTTGTCTGGGTCCCCAAGCTTGGGGTCACAGGCTGAGTGCCTCAGCCAGGGTGGGCCCGGGGATCCAGAGCTCCAAAGCTCCTACGGGCAGGCAGTGAGTGGCAAGAGTGGCTCTGAGCCCCCCACAGGGTACTTCAACCAGGAATGGGACTGGTGTCTCTGAGGGGTGGGTGTCCACTCTCTGAGTGACCAGAGTCTTGGTGACAATGAGAGATGATGTAGCCAGGGAACTTGCTGAGACCCGAGACTCCCACGCACGCAGTGAAACAGCAGCAGCAGGGGGCCGCAGTATCGGGCCCTGCATGGAACCTAGGGACCCCAGGCCTTGGACCAGTGCTTGCTGGTGGTGGGCTTGAATTGCCAGCAGGTGGTGTTATCCCTCACTCCAGATGGTCTTTATCTCAGCTGCTCGCCCAACCCTCAGGCACTGACAGTGTGATGTGCAATGCCTGCCTTGGTGGCAGTGGCGGCAGCAGCAGCAACGGTGGCAGTGGTGGCAGCTCGGCCACTGGCACAGGCAGTGTGATGTGTAATGGCCACCTCTGTGCAGCCGCTGCCTCGGAGGAAGTGGCTGTTTGGCTGCCTCGGAGGAGGCGGAGACTTGGCCGGCTCGGAGGAGGGGGCGGAGGGTGGAGTCTCGGCCACCTGGGAGGAGGAGACAGAGGCTCGGCCATCTCAGAGGAGGAGGCAGAGGGCAGAGTCTCGGCCGCCTCGGAGGAGGAGGCTGCCTCAGCGGCGCCTCTGCCACCTCAGAGGAGGAGGTGGAGGGCAGAGTCTCGGCCGCCTCGGAGGAGGAGGCTGCCGCGGCGGCGCCTCAACCACCTCGGATGGGGGAGTGTGGTGGCACCTCCGCCGCCTGTGGGGGGCACGGCGGTGCCTCTGCCGCCTCAGGGGGAGCGCAGGGCACCTCTGCCACCTCAGGGGGGTGAGGCGGCACCTCCGCCGCCTTGAGGGGGCGCGGCGGCACCTCCGCTGCCTCGGGGGGGCGTGGCCCTGCCTCCGCCGCCTCGGAGGAGGCCGTGTGGTTCCGTTGCCTCGCAGGAGGCCACAGCTTGCCCCAGGCACTGGTGGTGCAATGTGGAATGGCTGCCGGTCGGAACGGCAGCAGCAGCAGCCACTACAGTAGCTGTCCAGACCTTGGTGATGCCTCAGCAAAGTCTACCTTTGAGCTCCGTGAGAAGAGCAGGCTGCAGACGATGGGATCCTCAAACTCTGGGGTGAGAATCAAAGTCTCTTTGTGTTCTCCTCAGTGGAGAGTTTCACAGGCAGTTCTGCCCCGTCGCCATCTTGCCCCTCCCCCCTATACCTACTTTTTTAAGGTGAATTATTATGTGTATAGGAGTTGGTCTTCTCATTTGTTGTCTTGTAGGGATTCTCTGAATCTCTTGTATTTGAATGATCACATCACTGATAAGATGAGGAAAGTTTTCTTGGATAATTTCATGGAATGTTTGTTTCAGTGCTGTTTCTATCTCTATCTGCCTCAGGGATTCCAATTAATCTTAGGTTAGGCCTCTTGAAATAATCACTCATCTCCTGGAGGTTTTGTTCTGTCTTCTTAAGTGCCTTTTCTATGGTTTAACAGTTTGTGTTAGTTCCATATTTTGGTCCTCAAGCTCTGAGATTCTTTCTTCCTCTTGGTTACTTCTGATTCTGCTTTCCATGCTTATTAGCTTATTATTTATTTCATTCACTGTATTCCTTATTGCTGTTATCTCAGTTACCAACTCCTTCATTCTTTCTTCTTGCCTCTCCTCATTTCTATTCATTCTCTCCATTAACATCTTTATATCTGAGTTTTTGGTTTGAGACCAGTCTTTCTGGCACTCTTCATTGTTTGAGTTCCAGAAACTGTATTCTCAGTCACTGAACTTCGAGGGGTCTATGTGAGACTCATAGTCTTCCTTTGGTTTTTCTTCATTTATATAGGTCCCCCCTTTTTTTCTTAACCTCTTTTTTAATTCTGTTGTTCAGTGTTGGGGGGATAGCTTTTATTTCTGTTTGCTCAATATCCTATTCCTCCTTATGTAGATCCTCTGGTTTTGTTCAATTCTGAAGCTGGAATGGCAGTGGGGAACAATGCTTTTTGCAGTTTTGATATTTAATTAAGGGGGGAGCTGTGATTCATAAGCTCTCTGCAGATTCCAGTATCCGCTGAGAGTTGTGGGCCCCCAGGAACCCACTTCCCACTGCCTTACAATTTCTCCATGCAGTGGGAGTGTCTCTTTGGCCCCTGAAATCAAAATGAGATAACAAAAAGGAAAAGAATGGGAAAAAGAAGGAAGAAGATGAAAGAAATGTGAAGAGAGAGAATAAGAGGGAGAACAGACAGGCACGCCAACTAATGAATAAACAGAGAAACATTCAAAGACAGAAAAAACAAAAAAGACAAAAACATACAGACAATCATACAAACAAACAAAGACACCCTTCCCCATTGGTATTCTCCCTCAAAAATACTCATACACAAACAGAAAATCTAAAAAAATTAAAATAACAGAAACAAAGCAAATACAAAAACAGAAACAAAAATGGAAAGAAAGAGAGAAGAAAAAAGATAAAACTAAAACAAAAAATAAGAAAAAACAAGGAAAAAAATCTCACTTTGTGGCAGTTTTTGTGACACCAGGTTCCTTTCAGGTCTCTGCCTTAGGGCGTGGCTCTGGCCTCCAGCCCTTGCCCTCCACTCTCAGTGCAGGTTGATAAGGCAGCCCTCAGTATGGGTCAGATGCTCTATAGTCTACTGTGGGAGGAAGGTGGATCAGATCCAGACTCACCCTACTCACTGCTGCTGCTGTCAAGTCTCCCACTCAGATCTGACTTGTCACCAGGTGTGGTAACTCATGCCTGTGATCCCAGCACTTTGGGAGGTTGAGATGAGAGGACTGCCTAAGCTCAGGGGTTCAAGACCAGCCTGGGCAACTTGGTGAGAGCTTGTCTCTATAATAAATCAAAAAACAAGCTGGGCATTGTAGCATGTATCCATAGTTTCAACTACTTGGATGGCTGAGGCAGAAGGGCCACCTGAGTTCAGCAGGTCGAAGCTGCTGTGACTGTAAGTATGCCACTGCACTCCAGCCTGGGTGACAGAGTGAGACTCCAACACATACACACACACACACACACACACACACACACACACACACACCACACACAAATATGACATGTCTGTGCCTGTTTCAGCATGGGGGAGGGGTCCCATTAAAGGATAGCCTCTGGGTCCCAAATTGGAAACTGAGTGGAGCTGGGTGGGGCAATGTAGGTCTTTACCCCATCGGCGCCAGGTCTCCAATCTCAGGGAGGTGATGGTTTGCAGTCAACTCCAGAGGAGTGTCCAGTGTGAATGAACTGGAGTCTCCTCTCAGACAAACTTTCACTCACCCGCTGACACACACTCATTCACACAGAGTCTTTATAGACACTTGCTTTTGTGGAGACTCTCACAGTCCTACCTGTTCTGTCGCCATCTTGCCCAGAAGCCTTCCAATTTGCTTTCAAGAGACTTTGTCTGCTGTGAGGTATGAAGTTGACTGGCAGCTTTCGGCTGCCCCAACTTTAGATCTACCCCAGACTTCACACTTTGCCCAGGTGTTCACCAGCCAAAGACTGGGTATGGGTGGAGAGTCAGGTCATTTCTCCTTGATGCAGGATTCTCCCACAATGGACAACTTTTACTCCAGAAAATATCCCTGCCCACTTCCACCTAGGGCCAGAATCTGTGACAACCTGGCTGAGATTTCTGAGAGCTGCACTATGGCCCAAGTTTTTTCCTAAACAAACGTCCTTTCCTTCTCCTCCCATTTCACAAGTACCTGAAGGCTTTTCCTGCTTTCTCCTTCTTCTTCTCCTGTTTATCCTTCATAAGACTATCCCCCAATAAATCTTTTGCCTGTCTAATCCCATCCCAGAGGACTCTGATTGACACACTATTTATTTAATTTCTTTGCTTTTTAGTCCCATCTTCTATAAATGAGAATAATACTTACACAACTGAGGCTTTAAATATTAAGAGAAAAATCTATTTAAAGTGTTACATACAACAGGGCCTAGGACATAGTAAGTACTCAGTAAATGGTGCTGTTATCATAATTATCATTGAAATTATCATTGAAAACAGCAAAACAACAGAAAAAATACAAAATATGTACTGGGTTAGGGTGATTTTGTTTTTCCTTTGTCCATATTTTTCAAAATTTCTTCAATATATTAAAAAAGTTACAATCTCAGATATTATATTTGGTGACCTTAAGCTTAGGATTTTTGTTAAAGCATTTGATAAGAAATTTCCAGCTAATAATTACAGAAGTGATAGATTAAATAGTTGGCAAATTTCCCCAGGTGAAAATTTCCATTTGTATTTACATAAAAAAAAGCATATTTGAATTAATATAATATGTGGACTAAATATATTTTAAGTCATTATCACTCACTAACACATCTTATAATCAAATTAGTCAATATACATATTTCATTGTGCCCTAAGTAGATAAGCTTTATAACTAATTGAATTCTTCCATTCATGGATTTATTATTTTTGAGAGCTATTTATTAAGATATCTATCTATTAGCTTTTAGCCAGAGTTTACAGCAGGTTAATATACAATTCCTGATAGGGTAATGAACATTAATTTTAGTTATAGAATTAAAAAAAATAAAATAGAAGATTAAGATGAGAAGGCAGAGAAATTAGCTTAAACCTCAGTGGTACTCACAAAATTAATGTAATATGAACTTTAAAAGTTGACAGGTTCAAAGATCAAACACTAAAACTTAAAATGAAAATTGAACATCTCTTCAACTGTTACAAATTACACAGGCAAAGAACAACTCTATAGAAAGGAAGCAACTCACAAAACAAAAAAAATATTAAAAATCCCTGGCTAAATATTTTTAAATAACATGTATATTAAAATAACACTATGATACCAGGGTTATTTACCTCCAGGATTATCACATATTAAAAATTGGTAACAAACACACTGTGTTAAAAGCAAAACAAATAATCTAATTTTTTTTTTTTTTTTTTTGAGTTGGAGTCTCACTCTGTCAACCATACTGGAGTGCAGTGGCCGTTTCCAGCCACCGCAGCCTCGACCTGCAGGTTTCGGCGATCCTTACGCCTCAGCCTTCCGAGTAGCTGGAACCTATAGGCGTGCACTACCATGCTTGGCTAATTTTTTTTTAATTTATCATAGAGATGAGATCTCGCCAAGTTGCCCAGGCGGGTCTTGAACCCTCGGGCTCAGGCAATCCACTCACTTCAGCCTCCCAAAGCACAGGATTACAGGCTGAGCCACAGAGCCTGGCTTAATCCAATATATTGATGGAGGTGATATTAGTTGATAGTGTCTTACTGGCATTTGAGTGATATGTGCACAAACTTTCTGACAATAAGTATGTACCAAATATCTTGAAATATATATTTATCAACTTAGAAATTCCTCTCTTAAAAATTCGCTCTGAAGAAATAATTAATGGTATCTGCAAAAATTTAGCTACATTATTGAAGGCTAAAAACGTCCAATGATGTTAGATTGGTTAAATAAGCAACTATTTTTACAAATTATTGGGTATTCCTTTAAAGTAATGTCTCTGAGACATGTTTGTTGACATGTAAAGTCATTCAAAAGTATTGCTAGTTGAAAATCTATTTTTTGTAAACAATTTTTTTCAGATATGAATAAATACAAATTGTTCTAATTTTGGTAATATTTGTCAATGTGGTGAAATTTTGTGAGATCTTTTTTTAATTTTGGCTTATTTATATTTACAACTTTTTTTTGCAGCGAATAGGTTCTTAACAAAGTTTCTATTTAGTAATTATTATATACAATGAAGTATGCCTCAGATATATCCTCCTCAAAATCTTAAGGTTTGATCCCTTTTGATGAAAAAAATTGGAAGACATTGGAAACTCCTTGAACCACACACTCAGCACAAACTCCCTGTCTCTGACCACTACTCTCTCCATCCCAGTGGTGGAGCCCCACACCTGTGTTAGTAACAGATAAAGCTGGTGGGGCGGTATGCAGACATTTGTGCAAATAAGACCACTCAGGTCTCCTTCGTCCCATAAGGAACTCAAATTCTAACTGATTAGTGAGCGTCTTCTGAACTAAAAACAAACCCAGAGCTATGGTATGTTATGATATAAAGGCAGAGAAAATTGGTCTACTGAGAAAGATAAAATGAAGATAAGAAAATGATAGAAAAGATGGAAGGGGCAACCCGTTTGGGCCTCCTCCCATTGTGGGAGCTTCTCCATCCTCTCAATAAATCCAGCTTTCTAAAAAAGAAAAAGAAAAGAAAAGAAAAGATGGGAGACCATACAGTTCCAGAGAAACAAAAAGGAGTAACCTTATTTACAAGCTCTTTTTCCAAAGCTTACAATGCCACATTGCGCTTCCTGTTCCAGGACTCCAGATGACACCAATATTTTTATGATATAGCCTGTTTTCTTCTTAATCTAGTTTAACTAGATTAAGTTTTGGCTACTTGCAAAGAAAAGCATACAGCTTAGGAAATGTTGCATCAGTCAGAAAATAGAAATCACATCAGGTATTTAAATTAGATCATTTAGTAGAAGGAGTTTAACTAATATTAGAAGATAAAAAAGACAAAAAAAGGAACACAGATATAAAGATATCAACTACAGTAAACAAGGTAACACTACCATGGCTGGGGTAATTAAGTGGAGAGCACAGAAATACTAGAAACCATAGAATACTAAAAACTTGAGGAGGGACTGCCCAGGGGTGCTTGCAACACATAATCTTGGAGGAGCTGTGACTCAGATATCTGGCAATAAGATATCAGTCAACTGATGCTGGTCCCTCTGAGTGGGCATAATGAGGCTGGTTGCAGGAGTATGGAGGAAGTAACTGGAACCAACTACAACTATTACCCATTCCATTTCCAAGGTGAAAATCCACTGCACAGGTAATGGGGACGTTATAGGAAGAAAAACAGGAAAAAACATACTCTTTGTCCTTCCTTCAGGCCTCCAGTCTTCCTTTAGAATTCATTGTGAAAGTCTAACAGGGAGGCAGCTGCAAAGCAGAAATGTGATTTGCAGAGCCCCGGCCCTAGTAAGAAAAGGCAGAATACAAAAGAGTAAGTTCAAAACTAAAAGAAAATGGTATAATAACAAGCAAATATTATAAAAGCAAATTTCATTTTAATCTCATGTTTTATGCCAAAGATATAGTATAAAAATAATTGCAAAATGAATGAATAAAATTGTAGAGAAGCCATAGGAACCATTCAGATAAGTTAAATTCAGGAAAAAATTGCAATTTTGGCAGCTTGTGCTGTACTAAAATTTTTTTTGATTAGCTTTACTTAATCCTAAATATCATTAAGATTGTGTCTTTGGAAGTGATTTCATGTTTTGGTTGAACAAAAATGAAAAATTAAATTAGTGCTTTTTTTGTGCAAACACATTAAATTTTGACAGTGTTTGCATGTTAACATCTTCTGTCAATTGAGACTTATCCAATTAAACTATTTATTTATTTTATTGATTTCAAAAAATAAACAGAAAATAACAAATAATATCAGAGACTTGCACTTGCTCAGGCAGTTCTTTCTGCAATAACAGTCTTACAATTGCAGATGGCAGTCACTTCAGCAGTCAATGAAATATGTAAATGAAAAATAAATGAATTACAAAAAGTATACTTTTAAGAACATACTTTTAAGAATGTTCAATGTGGCGGGTGGAGCTTAAGATGACCACCGAACAGGTCAGACTGTGAGAGTCTCTGCAAAAGTAAGTGTCCTTAAAGACTCTCTGCATGAGTAGGCATGTGCTGGTGGGCGAATGAAAGTTCATCAGAGGGGAGACTCAAGTTCATGCACCCAGGGACCCCACTCTGAGGGTGACTGCAAGCCCCCACCACCCTGAGATTGGAGCGCAGGAAGATCGTCTGCTGTTTGTGGGATTCTCCTGAGAAAAGCCTGTCGAATCCAGCTGATTCTCATCACCTGGTGCCTGGTCCACACCATCACCTATTATAGTGGATCAGCTGAAGTCCCAGATTTGATCAGTGGAGAGAGAGGATCAGGGAGAGCTGGAGAGGAGTCCCATACCCCGGGAGGAGATAACAACTGCAGCCATTTTCTCTGTCCCAGGACCAGGCAGAGACCTGCATTGCCCGGCCCAGCTCTTTCAGCTCTGCCCAGCCTCCAACTGGGCACTGAAGGTAATCTCATCACAATGGGAAAGGCAGAAGCCCCCACCCCCATGCTGGATCAGACACAAGTCAGATCTGAGTGGCAGACTTGACAAGTAGCAAGCGGAATGAGTCCAGATCTGATCCACCCTCCTCTCACAGTAGGCCTGGGGCATCTGACCCAAGCCAAAAGCACATCAGCCTGTGCTAAGAGTAGCCCTAGAGGTCGGAGAACTAGAAATCAGAGCTGAGAACTAGAGATCAGAGCTGAAAGGACATTGGACTCACAGAAACAACCTCAGAGAGAGTTTGGTTCCTTGTTTTTAATTTTTATTTTTTGTCTGGTTTGTTTTGCTCATTTTTGTTTTTTGTTTTAGTTTTTTTCTCTTTCTGTTTTTTATAATATTTTTGTACTTTGTTTCTATTATTTTACTGATTTTTTTTTCTTTTCTTTATACTTCCTGTTTGCATATGGGAAGAGTACATCAATAGGAAGATTTTTGTTGGACTGTGTGTTTATATGAGTATCTGTATGTTTTAGGGGTTTTTTTACTCTTTTCTGTTTTTGCATCTCTTTTCATTTGTTAGTCGGTATGTCTGTGTGTTTTCCCTCTTACTCCTCTCTCTCTCCACCTTCTTCTTGTCCCCCATCCTTCCTTTTTCCATTCTTTTCCTTTTTCTTACCTCATTTTACTTCCAGGAAGCAAACCTATACCCCCACTGCATGGACAGATTGTAAGGCAGTGAGAAGTGGGTTCCAGGGTGTCCATACAACTGTCGGTGGATACTGGAATCTATAGATAGATTTTTAATTACAGCTCGCTCAATTAAATCTCAAAACTGCAAAAAAGTACAGCCCCGATACACAGTCCACTTCAGAATTGAACAAAGCCAGAGGATCTACATAAGGAAGAATAGGAGACTGAGAAAACAAAAGTAAAAGCAACCCCACCATCCCTGAACAATAGAATTAAAGAAGAGGGGGGAAAAAGTGTGTGTTGGGGGGTAAATCTACATAAATAAAGAAAAACCAAAAAAGGAATATGGGTTTCACACAGACCCTTGCGAGGCCAGACACTGAGAAAACAGACTATGGAATGCAAAAAATGAAGAGCCCCCAAAATGACTGGTCTTAAACTATAAACTCAGATATCAAGACATTAGTAGAGAGAATAAATAGAATTGAGGAGAGACAAAAGGAAAATAAGAAGGAGTTGATAACTAAGATAACAGCAGTAAAGAATACTGTGAATAAAAAAATAACAAACTGATTAGCATGGAAAGCAGAATTAACCAAGCAGAAGAAAGACTTTCAGAGTTTGAGGGCCAAAATATAGAACTAACCCAAACTGTCAAAAACATAGAAAAGAAGCTAAAAAGACAGAACAAAACCTTCGAGATGAGTGATTATTTCAAGAGACCAAACCTAAGAGTAATTGGACTTCCTGAGGTAGAAAGAGAGGCAGAGACCACCCTGGAACAAACATTCTATGTAGAAGAAAACTTCCCTCATCTCATCAGTGATGTGACCATTCAAACACAAGAGATTCAGAGAACCCCTGCAAAAGAACAAATGAGAAGACCAACTCCTAGACACTAGTAATTCACCTAAACAAAACGGGTATAAAAGAAAAAATCCTAAAGGCAGCAAGAGAAAAGGTCAGACTACCTACCCGGGAAGACCAATTAGAATAGCAGCAGATTTATCTGCAGAAACACTTCAGGCTAGGAGAGCAAGAAACCCAATCTTCAAAGTTCTCAAAGATAAACAATTTTAACGAAGAATAACCTACCCAGCTAAGATAAGCTTCATCAGTGAGGGAGAATTAAAATCCTTCACAGACATTCAAATCCTAAAAATGTATGCTGCCTCTGGACCAGCTCTAAAAGAAACACTTAAAGTATTAAACACAGTCAGGTTTGGTGGCTCAACCTGTAATCCCTTGCCTTTGGGGGCTGAGGTGAGTGGATTCCTGAACCCATGGATTTGAGACCTGCCTGGGCAACTTGGCATGACATCATCTCTACAATAAATAAAAAATTACTCATCCTATAATTCTGCACCTTTTGGAGGCTGAGGTGAGTGGATTGCCTGAGCCCACGGGTTTGAGACCCACCTGGGCAGAAAGACCTCGTCTCTACAATAAATCAAAAAATCAGTCGGGCATGGTAACGCATGCCTGTAATTCTGGCTACTTGGAAGACTGAGGCGTAGGGATCGCCGGAGCCCAGCAGGTTGAGGCTGCGGTGGCCAGGAGCGGCCACTGCACTCCAGTTTGGCGACAGAGTGAGACTCCAACTCAAAAAAAAAAAAGGTATTAAATACAGAAGAAAGGAAAAAAAGAATGGCAGCATTCTTCACAAGAGTACAGGAAAAAGATGGACACATACATGAATCAACCTAAAAATCAAAAGAAAGACAACAAAAAAACAGGAACAACAACAACTCTATAAGTACCTCATGATAGGGATAAACTCTCACATTTCAATAATTAGCCTGAATGTGAATGGACTAAACACACCACTGAAAAGACATACAATGGCAAATTGGATAAAATATCATGAGGCAACAATATATTGTCTCCAAGAGACTCATCTCACCAGAAAGGACACTCACAGACTCAAAGTAACAGGATGGGAAGCAAAAGTTCAGGTGAATGCAACACAAAAGCAAGCAGGAGTTGCGATCTTAATATCAGACAAAATAACCTTTAAACTATCCAAAAAAATTTTTTAAATGCAGAGAGTCACTCTATAATGATAAAAGTTTCAATCCATCAACAAGAAATATCCATCCTAAACATATATGCACCCAACATAGGAGCAAAAACTTTCATAAAGCAGCATCTAGGCAAACTTAAAAAAGATATTGACTCTTAACACTATCATAGCTGGGGACTTTAATGCCCCACTCACAACCCTAGGCAGATCATCAAGACAAAAAATCAGCATGGATATATGGAACCTCAATGTGACTCTTGACCCCAAATGGACTTAATTAATACCTACAGAACACTCCACCCAATGACCACAGAATATGCATTCTATTCATCATCATATGGAGCATACTCTAAGATAGACCACCACCTTGGCCATAAATCAAACATGAAAAAATTTCTTAAGATTGAAATTCTGCCATGCACCTTCCCAGACCACAGTCGAGTAATAATAAATATCAACATCAACAAAGTTCCCCAAAAACCCACAAAAAGACATGGACACTAAACAGCATGATGCTAAGCAACTCCTAGGTCAACATGGAAATTGAAACAGAGATTAAAAGACACCAGGAAACAAATGAAAATGAAGAAACATCTTACCAAAACCTATGGGATGCCATGAAAGCACTAGTAAGAGGGGAATTCATATCTCTACAAACACACATGAATAAAATGGGACGATCACAAGTTAACAGCCCAACAAGACACCTAAGGAAGCTGGAAAAGCAAGACCACCAAAGCCCTAACTTAGGCAGAAGAATCCATATCACCAAAATAAAAGTCCAAATCCAGGTCATACAAGACAAAAAGGTAAGACCAAAAAAAAAAAAAAAATCAATGAAACAAAAAACTGGTTCTTTGAAAGGATAAAAAAGATTGATGGTCCCCTAGCTAGCCTAACCAAGAAAAAGAGAGAAAAAGCCCAAATAAACATAATCAGAAGCACAAAAGAAGAAGTCACATTTGACCCTGAAGAAATACAAAAGATTATGAGAGACTACTATGTACACTTGTATGGAAACAAACTTTAAAACCTAAAGGAAATGAAGGACTTCCTGACATCACACAACCTCCCCAAGATGAAACAAGACGAAATTAAGACCCTAAACAAACCAATAACAATCCAGGAAATTGACTATGTCATAAGAAAATTTCCTACAAAAAAAAAGCCCTGGACCAAATGACTTTCCAGAAGAATTCTACAAAACATACAAGGAAGAACTAATACCAATCCTTTTGAAAGTATTCCAGGCAATTGAGAAAGATGAAACTCTCCCCAAATCATTTTTTGAAGATAACATCACATTGATACACAAGCCAGGTAAAGACCTAACAAAGAAAGAGAACTACAGGTCGAAATCCTTGATGAACATAGATACTAAAATTCTCAGCAAGATCCTCAGCAAACTGGATTCAACAACACATATTAAAAATCATCCACCAAGACCAAGTAGGCTTCATCCCTGGGATGCAAGGCTGGTTCAACATTCGTAAGACCATAAATGTAATTAAATACATCAACAGACGTAAAACAAAAGCCACATGGTTATACCATTAGGTGCAGAAAAACTTTTGATAAAATACTGCACCCCTTCTTGATAAAAACCCTCTAACATCTAGGCATAGAAGGAACATACCTCAAAATAGTAAGAAACATCTACAAGAAACCCACAGCCAAAATACTGCTAAACAGAAATTGGAGATATTTCCCCTGAAAACTGGAACAAGACAAGTATGCCCACTCTCACTCCTCTTGTTCAACACAGTTTTGGAAGTCCTAGCTAGAGTAATCAGAGAAGAGAAGGAAATCAGGGGTATCCAAATAGGAAAAGAGGAAATCAAGTTATTTGATCTTTGCAGGCGACATGATGCTATACCTTGAAAACCATGAGAATCTGTCAAAAAACCTCCTTGCACTGCTAAAGGACTTTAGCAAAGTCTCAGGGTAGAAAATAAATGTGCAAAAGACAATTGCATTTTTATACACCAGTAATAAAGAACCAGAAACCCAAATAAAAAGCCCAATTCCATTCACAATAGTCACAAAAAAATGAAATACCTTGGCATCTTCTTAACCAGAGATTTGAAAGACCTTTACAATGAAAACTACAAAGCACTGCTCAACAAAATCAAAGATGACATAAACAAGTGGTAAAATACTCAATGCCCGTGGATTAGAAGAATCAACATTGCTAAGATGTCCAGTCTACCTAAGGCACTCTACAGATTTAAAGCAATTCCCATCAAATTACCAAGAACATTCTTTTCAGACCTATAAACAATAATACAGGAATTCATATGGAAACATAAGTGACCACGAATAGCCAAAACAATCCTCAGCACAGAAAACAAAGCAGAAGGTATCACACTCCCAGACTTTAATCTTTATTATAAAGCTACAGTAATCAAAACAGCCTGGTACAAGAACAGGCATATAGAACAATGGAACAGAATAGAGATTCCAGAAGTAAAACATCAATTTCTCAATCACTTCATCTTCAACAAAGCCTCCACCACCAACCACTGGAGAGAGGAGAACCTATTCAGTAAATGGTGCTGGGAAAACTGGCTGACCACATGCAGCAGATTGAAACAGGACCCCTACCTATCCCTATACACAAAAATCAACTCTAAATGGGTCAGAGACCTAAATGTAAAACTTCAAACTATAAGAACCTTAGAAAATGCAAGAGACACTCTTTTGGAATTTGAAACTGGCAACCAATTCCTGATCAAAACCCAAGTGCCCATGCCATAAGAGATAGATAAACAACTGGGACCTCATCAAACTGACCAGCTTCTGCAAAGCCAAAGAAACCATCAAGAGAGCAGGGAAACAGCCCACAGACTGGGAAAAAATATTTACCAACTCTTGACAAAAGCCTAACATCTAGGATCTACAAGGAAACTCAAACATGCTAAAAAGAAAAAAATCAAACAGTCCCATTACAAAGTAACCAAAAGATATGAATAGACAGTTCCCAAAAGAAGACATATGAGCAGCCAACAGATACATGAAAAAATGTTTAGCCTCACTAGTCATCAAAGAAATGCAAATGAAAACTACACTGAGATACCACCTAACTCCAGTCAGAATGGCCATCATCAATCACTCAAAAAATAGCAGATGCTGGAGAGGATGTGGCGAAAAGGGAACACTTCTACACTGTCGGTGGGAGTACAAACTAGTTCAGCCTCTGTGGAAATTAGTGTGGCGATTCCTAAAAGTTCTAAAAATCGACCTTCCATATGACCCCGCAATCCTCCTGCTGGGAATATACTTGGAAGAACTCAAATCACTCTATCAAAAAGATACCTGCACATGTATGTTTATTGCAGCATTGTTCACAATAGCAAGAACATGAAATCAACCATGCTGCCCATCAAAAGAGGAGTGGATAAAAAAAATGTGGTACATACACACAATGGAATATTACACGGCCATAAAGAAGAACAAAATCATGAACCTCACAGCAACCTGAATGGAATTAGAGTCTATAAAACTGAGTGATCCTTCACAGAAACAGAGAGCTGAGTATCACATGTTCTCATTCATAAGTGAACTTTGAAAACCACCGCAATACTATAAGAAAAGGATTGACTGTAGCAGGAAACTGTGGAGGGGAGGGGCAGTGGGGAGGCAGGATTGACAGCAGTGGAAATCTGCCTGGGAAAGGGGGGCACACCTCATCAAGGGTACCTGCACAGTGAATATTTGTATACCCTACCCTGAAATGTACCCCACAATTTTAAAATAAAAAATTATGAGTTGTAAAAAAATAACAGGTGTGAGGTTATAGCTCATTGTATTTTATTTAATTAATTAATTATTATTTTAATGATATGGTATATAATTCAGGGTTAGGTACATCATTGGTCATCTTATTGTGGTTTCGATTTGCATGTTCCTGGTGATTACTGATGCTGAGCACCTTTTTCTTTATAGTGCCTATTGACCATATATATGTTTTCTTTTGAGAAATGTTTATCTCATTTCCTTTGCCCATTTTAAATCAGGATTATCTGAATCTTGTTGTTATTGTTTGCTATCAAGTTGTGGAGTAGTGTGAGTTCCTTATATATGTGTATCAACCCCTTTTTGGATATATGGTTTGCAAATATTTCTTTCATCCTCATAACCTGCCTTTCTTTCTTGAAGGTCGCCTTATTGTGCATCAGCTTCTTAGTTTGATGCAACCCCACTTGTCTATTTTTGTTGTTGTTGTTGCCTGTGCTGTTCTCATTTGCCTGTGTCAAACCCTGAAACTAATTTTCCAGACCTTGAATAACTATCGTAATACTATAAGAAAAGAATTGACAGTAGTGATAAATTGTGGGGGGGTTTGGGGGTTGGGGAGTTGAGATTAGCAATAGTGGGAAACTGCCTGGGGAAGGGGGGTACACATCTCATCAAAAGGTTACCTGCACAATGAATATTTGTATACCTAACCCTGAATTTAAAATTAAAAAATTTTTTAAATAATTTAAAAAAAACATTCTAATTAACAACCCCCAAAAAGAATGTTCAATGTACTTATGAGAAGAATGTATATTCATCTCTTGATGGGTAGACTCTTTTGTAAATATCGGTTAGGTCCATTAGTCTAAAATCCAATTTAAGTTCATTTTCTCTTTTTTGTTTGTTTGTTTTGTTTGTTTGTTTTGTTTGTTTTGTCTTAATGATCTGTCTCGTGCTATGGGTAGAGTGCTGAAATTTTCTTCTATTATGTTAGGCCACAAAACAAATATCAATACATTTTTAACAATCTAAATCATGCAAATTATCTTCTCCGATCATAGTAGAATAAAGCTAGAAACGAATACTAATACCAGGGTTCAGAGGAATTCTGAAAACTATACAAATACATGGAAATTAAACAACACACTCCTGAATGATCTTTGACTCAATTAAGAAATTAAGACAAAAACTTAAAAACCTTTTGAAATGAATGAAAATGGAATCACAACACACAAAAAACTCTGGGATATGGTAAAAGTAGTGCTAAAGGGTAAGGTTATATGTTAAACACATACATAAAAAAAGAAAGATTACAAATTAGCAACCTAATGTTACACCCCAAGAAACTAGAAAATCAATAAGAAGTCAAACTCAAAGTTAGCAAAAATAAAAATAAAAAAGATCCGAGCATAACTAAATAAAATTGAGATGGAAAAAAATAAAGAATGAACAAAAAGAAAACTTGGTTCCTTGAAAAGATGAAAAAAATTGATGAACTGCTAGCTAAACTAACAAAGAAAAGAAGATCCAAATAAACATAAACAGAGATGAAAAAGGAGACATTATAACTAATGCCACAGAAATACAAAAGATCATCAGTGACGAATATAACAACTATATACTCACAAAATAGAAAACCTATAGGAAATGAATAAATTCCTGGAAACATACAACCTCCCAAGATTGAACCAGGAAAAAAATTAAATCCTGCACAGACCAATAATGATTGAACCAATAATAAAAAAAATTGCACCCCCAAAAAGCTTACAGTCAAATCGATTTACAGCTGAAGTCTACCAAACATACAAAGAAGAATTAGTACCAATGTTCCTGAGACTGCCAAAATATTGAGAGAAAGAGATCCTCCTTAATTCATTCGATGAAGTCAGTATTACCCTAATATCAAAACCAGACAAGGACACAACCAAAAAAGAAAACTATAGACCAATATCTCTAGTGAACATAGATACAAAAATCTTCAACAAACTACTAGCAAACTGAATCTAACAACATTTCAAAAAGATAATACGTCATGACCCAAGTGAGTTTTCATCCAGGGATATAAGAATTGTTCAACATACACAAACAAATAAATGTGATTCATCACATAAGCAGAATTAAAAACCTAATCCCAAAAGATACAGAAAAAGCACTGAATAAAATTCAGGATGCCTTCATGACAAAGAAAAAAATAAACTCTCAACAAACTAGCAAAGGAGGAATATACCTCAAAATAAGAAAGGCCATATATGGCAAACCCACAGCCAACATCATACTAAATGGGGAATAGTTGAAAACATTTCCCCTAAAAACTAGAATATTCACTTTCACCACATCTATTCATCATAATACTAGAAGTCCTATCCAGAGTAATCAGACAAGATTAAAAAAAAAGTCATCCAATTGAAAAAGAAGTCAAATTATTTATTTGCTGACGATATGATCTTATATCCAGAAATCCCTAAAGACTCCTTCAAAAAACTTATATTTAATAAATAAATTAAGTAAAATTTCAGAATACAAAACCAATATAAAAAATTAAGCAGCATTTCTATACACCATAACAATCAAACAGAGAACCAAATCAAAAAATCAATCTTATTTACAGTAAATATATTTAAAACACCTAGGAATCTATTTAACCAAGGAGGTGCAAAAATCTCAACAAGGAAAACTACAAAACATTGATGAATAAAATTTGTAGATGACATAAGCAAATGGAAAAACATCTCATGCTCATGAACTGGAAGAATCAATATTGTTAAAATGACCGTAGTTCCCAAAGCAATCTACAGATTCAATGCAATTCCTATCAAAACGCCAATGTCATTCTCAAAGAATTTGAAAAACAATTCTAAAATTCATATGGGGCCAAAAAAGAGCCCAAATAGCCAAAGCAATCCTAAGGAAAAATAACAAAGCTATAGGCATCACACTACCTGACTTCCTACAAGGCTATAGAGTAATCAAAGCAGCATGGTACTAAAAATATAAAAATAGGCACAAATCAATGGAATAGAATAGAGGACCCATAAAAAAGTCATGTATCTACAGTCACCTGGTTTCTAACAAAGTTAATAAAAACATACACTGGGAAAAGTACACCCTTTTCAATAAGTGATGCTGGAAAGAATTGAATTGCTATATGTGCAAGAATGAAAATGGACTACTTTCTCTCACAATATACAAAAATGAACTGAAGATCGATTGAAGACTTAAATGTAAGACCTGCAACTATGAAAATACTAGAATAAAACCTAGGGAAAACTCTTTTAGGTATTGGCTTAGGCAAATCATGACTAAAACCTCAAAAGCACAGGCAACAAAAATAAAAATACATAAATGGGACTGGCTTAAACTAAAACTCTTCAGCAAAAGAAATACTCAACAGAGTTAACAGACAACCTGCATAATGTGAAAAAATATCTGCAAACTACACATACTACATAATTCAGGGAAATATTATCCAGAATCTACAAGAAACCAAACAACACAACAACAAAATAACTCCATTAAAATGTGGGTAAAGGACATGAACAGATAATTTTCAAAAGCAGACATAATGGCCAAAAGCATATGAAAAAATTCTCAATATTATGAATCATCAGATAAATGCAAATTAAACCACAGTAAGATACCATCTCAAACCGGTCAGAATGGCTACTATTAACAAGTAAAAAAATAACAAACGATGACAAGAATACTGAGAAAAGAGAACCCTTAGACACTGTTGGTAGAAATGTAAATTAGTACAACCTCTATAGAAAACAGTTTGAAGATTTCACAAATAACTACAAATAGAATCACCATTCAATCCAGCAATTCCACTATTGGGTATCTACCCAAAGAAAAAGAAAACACTATATCAAAAAAGATACCTGCACTTGTATGTTCTTCACAGTACTATTCACAATAGCAAAGACAGAATCAACCTGTGTCCACCAGCATAGATTAGACAAAGAAAATAGTATATATACAGTATACATATATACACAACATGGAATACTATTCAGCCACAAAAAAGAATAAAATTATATCTTTCACAGCAACATAGAAGGAATTATATCCATTGTCTTAAATGAAGTAAATCAGAAACAAAATGACAAATGTTGCAAGTTCTCACTTGTAAATGGGAGCTAAATGTGTACACATGGACATAGAGTGTGAAATTATAGATACTGGAGACTCAGGTTGGACAGGTTGGAAGGTGAAAGGGAATAAGGGATGAGAAATTGCTTCATGGGTACAATCTATATTCGTTGGGTGGTGGTTACACCGACAGCCTAGACATCACCAATAATCAATAGATTTGTGTAACAAAACTGCAGTTATACCCCTTAAATTTATACCAATAAAAATTTGAGCCGGGCTCGGCCTATAATCCCACACCTTGGGAGGGGATGAGGTGGGTGGATTGCCTGAGCCTGTGGGTTCGAGACCCATCTGGGCAACTTGGTGAGACCTCATCTCTACAATAAATCAAAAAATTAGCCGGGCATGGTAGTGCGTGCCTGTAGTTCCAGCTTCTTGGAAGGCTGAGGCAGAAGGATCGCTGGAGCCCAGCAAGTCGAGGTTGCGATGGCCGGGAGCGGCCACTGCACTCCAGTCTGGGCGACAGAGTGAGACTCCAACTCAAAAAAAAATTCAAAGAACACACTTTTAAGAAAACTTTGGAAACAATGAAGACAATTTGACTTAAAATATCAGAAAAGAAATCTCCCTTCCTTGGTAAGCTGACACTCACCAGACAGTCTCTCCTCCAAAGGCATTTGCCAATTCTGGGAATGAATTGTAATTCGTTTGCAAAGATGGTCATATTTCATTTCATTAATTCAGGGATCCCCATCCCCTGGGCCATAGACTGGTACCATTCCTTGACCTGTTGGGAACCAGGCTGCAGAACAGGAGATGAGTCACCAGTGAGCGAGCAAAGGTTTGTCTGTACTTACAGCTGCTCTGCATCGCTGGTGTTACAGCCTGAGAACTGCCTTCTATCAGGTCAATGGTGGCATTAGATTCTCCTAGGAACATGAACCCTATTGTGAACTTCACATGTGAGGGATCTAGGTTGTGTGCTCCTTAAGAGAATCTAATGTCTGATGATCTTAGTGGTGCTAAGATGGTGATGCTAGTGCTGGGGAGCAGCTGCAATACAGTTTAACATTAGTACTGGGGTTTGACTGCACAGAGACCATAATAAATCAATTGCTTGCAGACTCACATCAAAACCCTGTCAGTGATCATGGTATCTAAAACATGGTTCATACACATGATGGAATATTACACAGCCACAGTGAAGGACAAACTTATGGACTTTGCAGCAACTTGGATGGATTTATAGTCCATAATACTCAGTGATCTATCACAGATACATAGAACTGAGTATCACATGTTCTCACTCATAAATGGACCTGAACATTTATTATAATATTTGAAGAAAGGGATTGGTAACTGGAAACTGATGGGAGGAGCACATAGCATCAATAAATATACCTGATCTCAAGTCAGGTGAAGTAGAGACCAAAGCGAGGCCCGAAATTTACCTGTGTGATGACTACTTGTATACCTAGTCCTGAATTATATCTCACTTCTTTCAATAAAAAAAGAAAAAGAAAAAAAAACCTATCAGTGAGTGGCAAGTAAGTTGATTTACTTCAATTGTACAGCTGTATCTGCTGACAGTTTTTAAGTCAGAATTTGACACTTATTTTAGTCCACGTGTGATCCACCCATTATTATATTTACCTCTTCCATTTGCACCTCTTTTTTATGGCGAGTTGTATAATGATTTCATTACATATTGCAATGTAATAATAATAGAAATTAAGTACACAATAAATGCTATGTGTTTGAATCATCCTGAAACCATCCCTCCCCTACCTCCTGGTCTGTGGAAAAATTATCTTCCACAAAACTGGTCCCTGATCCCAAAAAGGTTGGGTACCGCTGCATTAAAATATGCATGCTCTTTGCAATGTGACATTGACATTTCTCCCATCAAGCGATAGAGTCTATTTCTCCATCCCTTGAATATGGGCTAGCTTTGGGACTTGTTTTGAATATGTTGTGGAGATACTGAAGTTGTGAGTTCTGGAATGTAAGTCTCAAGATGTATTTTTTTGTTAGAATAATAACCTGAAACTGCATGTAAAGTAAAGATGTCTAGTATAACTTACTAGCTTATAATTAGCTAAGTAGAAGAAAATGGAGATGTCCAAGTCTACAGATAACACCATTTACCACATATGTGAGTGGGACCCTCATGTGCCATCCAGTTCCAATTGATCTGAGAGATGACGGCAGCCGCATGAGAATCCCAGGTGAAGCCAGATAACAAATCACCTCACTTATTTCAGCCCAAATAGATGACTCACAGAATTATCATCAAATAAATGGTTGGGGTGCTACATGGTAATAGATGACTGATAAAATTGTACATGATGAGGTGAGGCAGAAAGACTGCACTGAAAGAGCAGAGGTGTAGCTTTTTAAACTTTGTTTTTTTATTATGGAGATGTGGGGCACAATGGAGGATTAACTACCCAAGTAGGCTGCATGCTGTTGAAATTTGGGCTTCTAACTGGTCCTCACTCCCCCGTTAAGTGTAACTTTTGATGTTCATATGGATTAGAATCTAGAGGAGCCCTAAATATATTTCTAGTTTTCTTCATGGAATTTTTCAGAGGAATGGGGTGAATCAGAAAAATGAAGTGTTGCTACACCAGAAATATCTAAGAGGCTGAAAGGAAATTCTCACAACCTCACAATGCTTGGGAATCTAAGTCTTGCCAATGAGAATGAGTTTTCATCAAACACATGCATGGTCTCATACTCAAGAAAATGGTAGCATTTTGAAACTGCACAAAGTGGAAGAACACAAACCTAAACTTGAACTTCTGAAAGGCCAAACTGCATTTCGCATATGTTTCATGTCTGAGGTCACAGAGAATGGGCAAGCTTGCGATAAAAAACCCAAGAGTCTCATGCTCAAGAGAATAGACGAATCAGAAGTGAACTAAGACTGAATAAATAGCAGTTCGATTTAGTCTTTTATCAGATTGAGGTTATCAGCCCCTCACTATTTCTACCTAACAAAACAAGGGAGGAAATTTCCCAGGAAAAACAATATCAACTTCAGCCTTTATAATTATTTTCTACATAAAGTCTGACATGAAATTAAGAATTATGAGATCAGACAGAAGTGAAAGAATTCTAGAGAGAAACAAGGTGCTAGAGAAAGGCCTAGAGGATAACACTAGTGGAAATTGGAGGTTAGGGCATAAATATAAATTACTCCTTTACAAGACAATATTAGTGATGTCACTGGAGTTTACAATACATGCTGAAATTACACTTATATCAACAACTCTACTAAAAGTACTACTGTAAAGATTATCAGTATCAGAAATCGGAGTCCTACCAGGATTAAAAATATAAAAGAACATTAAAGCATTTCACATTAATGGACTTGACAATTTAGAAACAATGAACAAATTGCTTGGAAAATACAATACACCAAAATTAATACAAGACAAATGCAAATAAATACTCCTAAATCTATTGAAGAAATTATTTTTTGAAAAATAAATAAAACCCCCTTTTTCTCAAAGTTTTACTAGTGAAAATTTTCAAATATTTAGGGAAGAAAATATCAAGCTTAGATAAATTCTTTTAAATAATAAAGGAAAAGTGGATACGTCTTGCTTTATTTTATACAAATATAGATATTACAAGAAAGAGAAATTACAAGTCACCATCTCTTGCAATAATATTCATGTATGCAACATTTAAAAAAAATTGTATTGCATACATATATTAAAAGGATAATGAATGCATCATAACTAACTAGGGCTTATCTCAGGAATTCAGAGTTGGGGAGACATGCAAAAATTAATTAGTGTAATTTGCAACATTAACAGACTAAAGGAAAACACATAATTTCAATAAATGTGAGAAAGTATTTGATAAAATTCAACACCTACTCATGATTTTAAAATAAAATTTTTTAGCACACTTGGACCTGAAAGGAACATTCTGGTACTTATACTAGTTGTCCATTAACTCATAGCTAATATACTAAAAAATGAATGAGTAGATGTTTTCACCGTGAGTCAGGCACAAGACTCAAATGTCCACTCTCATCATTTCTATTCAATGCTGTATTAGAGGTCCTGGAATGTGTAATAAAGCAAGTAAAAGAAATAATGGGTACAAAGATTAGAAAAAAGTAAGCAGAACTATTTATTACCACATAACAGGGGTGTGTATGCATTTTAAAATCCAGAAATGTATAAAGGAGCACTAGTATAAATTGCAGATGATTTTGTCAAAGTTTCAAGATTAGCAAGGTTAATACACAAATATCAATTGTTTTTCTTGTATACTAGCAATCAATAATTGCATTGGAAGAGAGGAGCCGGCTGAGTGATCTGTCCTCAAGACTCCAGTGGTGCAGAAGGGGCCCTGGCTATGGTGGGCAGGGATAGGGATGAGTCCCAGGTTCCTGTTTGGAGTGCTCAGGTTGGGGTAGCAGCAGCTGGGCTGTAGCCCAGCTGCTGAGCAGGGCTGGGTTGCTAGCAGTGCCTAACACATTAGGAGCAGCAGCCAGTTGTGTTGGCAGAGCCCTGTGTGAGGTAGCCTTTCCTCAGAGTATGTGAAAATGGGCAGCCACACTCTACTGGGGGATGATGAGCCTGCTGCTGGTGGCCCTGGCAACAGCAGTTGGCAGGGAAGGGGCAGCAGCTGGGAGTTGGGGGTGTCAGCGGGGCTCCAGGAATATAGAGATGCGGGTCTCTTAGGCCCCAGGGGAGAATGAAACCCAGAGAGGGTTGACCTCTCAAAGTAGCTCCACACTGGACTGGGAGTGTGTGGGACTCAGCGTGATCTTTCTCTCTGGAGCAATGCTATATGGTGTGTTTTCCAGCCAGCATCCTATGTTAGTCTTAGGGCCCAAGAGAGTCAAGAGCCTGTCCTGTGGCTAGAATTGCAGGAGTTTGTGGTGGGAATTTGGATCCCTGAGGGTTCCCTCACTTTTTCCACACTGGGGAGCCTCTCTGGGCTCCCAGTCAATCCTGGCTGAGCAGGCTGCCTCCTTTTCCTTTCCTTCCTTGCCCTATGTGTTTTTTGTCACTTCTCTATTGAAATCCTGTGTTCTCCCTTAGATGGTCTATTTTAAGTGTGATTACGTATTTACCGTTTTGGTTCTTCTTTGTGAAGGAAACAAATAACAGTTGGTTTTTGAGATTCTAGATTTGTATTGTTATTTTTAATTTTTTTAGATATGTTTTACTCACAACTGGTTGAATCCACAGATGCAGAATCCAGTGGATAGCCAATTGCCCTTTAAAGACCATGTTATTTTTTCCAAATAGTCACAAGATTATAGCTGATATTTATGGTCTCCTTCCTCCATTATCCATTCAGTGTTACCTTTGCCCTTAGCTACCATCTCAGAGGATTAAGTTCTTTTTGATTGAGGAGGATAACTAAACCTTATTCCTTAGCGAAGTCAATCCTTGATGATCCTGCCTGAATGGATTTGCTCTACTGTGCCATTAACACTAGTAAACACAATATTACAAGAAGGAACTAGTATAGATGATTCCATCTATACTTCTCCCAGTCCTTAGTGTTCACTTTATTTCAAAATGCTCTGCAAAATGCCTTCTGTTGCTTTTTATAATCTTAAGAATAACTACTATGCCTATGGTAATTTAAGGGGAATTTAAGATCAAATATATGTGTATTATATATATTCTATATGATCTCCAAAATATATATAAATATATTATATATAATACCCCCAAATTTTATATATATATATATGTTTATATAGCCAAAATTGGCATACAGCAGAATGTCCGCCCCATCTATATATGGCTACTTTTCAAAAATCTGTAGATGCACATCTGATTAGTCAGATGCAGTTTATTTCATTGTTTCACTCATTAAGTATTTACTAAGTGAACATATATGCCAGGTGCCATTGTAGGCACTGGTGTTCCAATGGTGTACATACACACAAAACATACAACCATGAACAAAATAAAAATAAGTAACATTACATTAGACTCTATGTTGAAAATTCTATGAAGAAACATAAAGCAAGAAAGGCAAGTAGGGAGGATCAGGAGGTTGCATTTAAAAAGACATCCAAGTTATACCTTGATGAGAGGATAACATTTAAACAAAGACCCGAAGAGGAGGCAGGAACAAGCCATTGTAGTCATCTGGGGAAGCACATTCTGAGAAAAGGGGAAAGAAAATGCAAAGAGGGAAAAAGCAAATTGCAAGTGGGAGTATGACTAGCATTATTGAGAAGCAGCAAGGGGCTCTCAGTCATGATGGGGATGTAGTGAACATCATGAGCATAGCTAGCCCCTTGCCTTGCTTCTTGCAATGAAAAGATAAATTCCTTGGACAGAGCCAATGTCATGCAGACTGACATGAAGTTAAGTAATTCTATGTATAATATTGCCGACAGGAGCACGAGACAAGAAAAGCCAACCCTAGTAAACATCTGCTTCATTGAGGACACAGGACTTCTTCTCCAACATAATAGAATGGAGCCCAAGTAATAAACTTGCCACAAGGTGGCTCCCCATGAAAGATCATGCTCTCTGTGGATAACTAACAGCCTTGCACTTATCCGTACAGGTCATGTGAGCAAGACAGGATCCACAACTGATCTGAGTCTTGGCAGAATGCTTTACGATCCTCCTGGAACATGAGAGTCTGGGAAGCTTGTAAGGTGCTGCCACATGACCTCTTTTCTCACTCAATTCCTTATCTACTGAGGAGACTGTCATGAACAGTTTCTTAACACTTCTGGGTTCCAGTGAGGCAGGAGTTTTTCTCTTGCCTTCTCTGAGTTTAGCTGCTGGATATAAAATCTTTTAGTTGCTGTCTGGAATAAGCTCCTCAGCAATGTGGTGTCCCACATGTCATAATTAAGTCATGCGGTCCCTCTTGCCTTAGCATCTGTTTTGTTTTGGTGTGTGGCACAAGGACCGTGGGTAGCTGGCATCTTTGCCCACTCTTTCTTTTGCTGTCTATGTAAATAATAATCCATCAAAATCTAAAAAGGGTTTACTATAACTTGACCAGCCAAATATATCAGTCTTGGCCTATGCTTGCATTGATACTCCCCAAAGAGTGTCTAGACTAAACAAGGAATGGCAACATGAGATTGGGAACACTGGAAAAGCAAGCTATTTCATGAAACTTCCTTGAGTACTCATGATCTTCTTAGTCCTAATCACATCACTGGACATGCCAGATGTATGACTTGGTGGAATAAGTAACATGCAATTCACAGTGGGAATCTCAGGACACATGATATTCTGGCCTTGAGAATGTGTGGGACCATGGGGAAATTTTTTTTTTTTTTCAGAGAACACTTCCATATACACAATTTGATTAAAAACATATTACAAATTGCACAGGTCCATGCAAGATATAGAGAGCAAAGAAGAGGTACATACTTATTTGTTTATAGTTCAATCAGTAGTTTCCAGCCCATGATTTTTCTTGATTCAGTCTAGGAACCTTTTCAACAGGCCCTTTTTGTGTTTGTTTTTTTCAAAGTCAAATGTGCCATCTCTGTCTAATTTCACATCTCTTTCCATGAGGTGAAAAAAGCAAAGTTTTATGTTTATATGGCTATGCTACTTTAGAATGTATTACACTGAAACAATATAGATCTTCATGCTTTTGCAATCCCCTAATATCTCTTGTTAGAGACAGTTATTACTTATGACACTGTATTATTCATTTGGCTACTCCTGAATACAGGCTCCCAATAATTTTCTTAAAAATTGTTATAAACTTCATTGATAATGACCATAATGCAAGTATTAACAAGAGCATGTGGAGAAATGCAAACAACAATGTGCTCTCTGGTCATGTTGAATTTACTATTCAGGATTTTATAGCCGACACATAAACAATGTATCACATCTTACAATAATTTCTTCTCTTGAACTCCTTAAACTGTAATTGTGCTACATTTCCAGACTACTTAGTCTTTTTATGCTGACCTCAATTCTACCTTTCATAAACCATCAATAACAGGGTAAGATAGAAGAAGGGCCATTGGCAGAGTGAGAAGAATATTCCTATCTTCTGCTCATCTTTCATCTAACATAGCTTAAGACTGACCCCAGAGAGCATGATCCCACCATGATGATCCGGGGCAAAAAAGATGTCAGCTGACAGGGCCTGTGAGTTTTACTAAGAAATAACCTTGGAAGACCTCAGAGAAGACAGATGCAGCCACCTGAGGACTACCTGACAGCCTAACACATTGTACAGAGCCTTAGGAGGGGGGATGAGTGACTGTCTCAGATTCCAGTAGCAGGGTGGGGGCAGAAAGGAGGGTGCACAGGGAATGCCTGCCAGGACCCCCATGGCCTTAAGGTATAATAGACAGGAGGCAGCATCATATCAGAGCACAAACTAGTGACAACCAATACCTGGGCACAAATACACAAATCCAGAATCAGCAGTAAACTGTCAGTATCCCAGACCCTGCCACAATGAAAGTCTTTCATCCAAAATAAATGTCACCTGAAATCAGAATGTCAGCCCTATTCTGTCAATCCACTCTTGTGGGAGCCCATAAAACAAATAATGCATCAGCTACTAGGAATGATCTGATCACAAAGCCCCCTTTCTGTAACCAGTGCCCGGCTACAGGACCGTCATGTGAATGTAGAACACCTTGGGACATCTGGTAGATGTAGGGGCAGAGGGTTGGAAAGGACACCAAAGAGAAAACAGGAAACAGAGCATGAAAGTCCCAGTCCAGGCTCAGGACACACCACCCAGATAGCACTGCAAGCTCTGGCTAGTTACAGATAACAAGGGGCACTTAGAAAATCTCAAGGAAGGCAAATCAAAGCATGTCCCCCTGAGGTTTAAGGGTCCTGTTTGCTTAGGCCTAGGGGAAGTATGCTCCTGGAGTCCAGTGATCAGACATTTAGTCTTTCTCAGAAGACAGCAGCGAGTGAGAAGCTTCTTCTCAGCAGAAAGAGAGTTATTTTCCAAAGATATCAGAAGCGACATAGCAGCTCACGCCTGTAATCCCAGCAGCACTTTGAGAGGCAGAGGCCAGAGGATTGCCTGAGCCTAGGACATTTGAGACCAGACTGGACAACTTGGAGAGACTTGTCTCTACAATGAATCAAAAATTTAGCTAGATGTGGTGGCACGAGCCTGTAGTTCCAACTAATTGGAAGGCTGAGGCAGAAGGATCACCTAAGCCCAGCAGGTCAAGGCTGCAGTAGTTGTCATTGTGTCACCACAATCAGCCTGGGTAACAGAGTAAGACTCTGGCTAATAAAATAAAATAAAATAATGCTGTTTTTTAAAAGCAAAATCCTTAGAGCCTTGTGCACAATTTTCTTGAAAGAGTTTACCATAGGGTTTATAACTTTGCCACAATCACTTCCAGTGCCAGCACATCTACTGGATCACATGTGTCAAGGAATCAAGGAAGAGAGCAGTTTGCCTTTCATCCTTGATTGACTAAAGACTCCTTTTGTTCCACGGTCACTCACAGCAGCAGTTTTATGAATTATCTGCTAAACATACACAGAGGAATTTACTCAAGTATGATATGAATGGTCTCAGAACTCCACCAAGCATTGTCCGTCTTTCTGAATAAAGAATGCAAATTATACCAACTTTCAACTTCGTAGTGACTATTTCAACTTGTTTTAGATGACTGGTCACCAAAAAACTTCATTGAGGGGTGAGGTTCCTGTACTTTTACAGACTTTGTTTCCAATTCTCTGCATGTCCATGTGTAGTCACAGCATCTGCGATACGTTCCGGGATGTTGTTAGCAATATAGAGGCCTAGCATGATGTCTTGTAGGATGATATGATTGGGGTCCTTGGGGATTAACCTGTAGCACAAAACAAGCTATTGAGATTGTCCTAAGGCAGGATAATGATGTTGTTTTGCTGTCTCTGCAAGTTAAGGGCTAACTGCTTTTGATATTCTCTCTGCCATCATATAAAGAACAATGCTTGCCAGTTAAGTCACTTCATGGTATGTTTTGTTGATTTTGGTCCCATAAAGAGAATGTACCTGCAACATCAGTTGTATTTGAAGTCATCACCCGATGAAATGTACAATTATATACTATAATTCTCCAAGACTGCACCGCTCTCTAAAGAAACCAAATGGGCAAATCTGCTGGGAATATGATAGGAATCACCACTGTCGCATGTTTCAACTTTTAGTTGGTAGAAATAATCTCTGCTGTTCTCCTAGAATGGGTTTTGTTTTGGATTCAAACTTTGGTAAGATGAGGGAGCTCCAGCATCTTATATTTGACTTTTCCTATAATAGTCATGTCTTTACATTCTAGCAAGCTAATGCAGCAATTCTGACAGGTATTAAGTATATCTATTTAAATAATATATAATATATATTATAATTATATATATATATGCACTTGGAAAAACGTACACTTTTTTTGAACTTCTTAGTCCTCTGTGAGATAGACTTGGTCCAAAATTTATTTTCTTACCCTCAGATTGTATCTGGTTTATAATTAGTGTCTAATAATCTCTCCCAACAAAATTCAGTATTTCTCTTTCTCAATACATAGGGTGTTTTTTTTTTTTATTTTTTGTAAGCGTTATCGATTCCTTTAGAGGAGTCTGGGGAGATTATCTAGTAGATTTTCATAATAGTATTGTCTCCCCTTCAGTCAAGGTGCTTTAGGTCTATGAAATGCATTGTGAGCTATCTCAAATCTGGTAATCAGATGAGACACTAGGGCTGGGACAGGCTGAGGGGTGCATGAAATGCTTTAGAGCACAAGGCAAGAAGGCACTCACTCTCACACTCCAGTGTGCTGCCTTGGCATTTGCATAAATCTAGAGTGAATGTCCTTCACTTTCGTATTGTAGAAGCTTTATATTTGGGGGGACTAGTCCCAATTTCACATTGAGATAACACCCCTGCCAACACTGGATATCATTTTGATGGTGCCCTCCTTCTTTTGGTCCCATGAGGAGCATATGACCTGAGTTTGGACAGATGTTCTGAGTGTGTAATTTGAAAGGCAAGGGTTCTGAAGCTGGAATGTATTCGTCCACCTTGAGGAAATGATGTACTGCACTCTTCTCCTAAATTTATGAAGCAAAATGATTTCTTAAAACTGTTCTTTAGATTTTTCTTGAATTTTGTAAGTTTTCCTGTATTATTAACATAAATTATTTTTCTGTTTAGGGTAATTGGAGCCAATCTTTTGCTAACAAAAGCTCTAAGTGATAAAAATGAGTATCAGAAGACTATTTTGTTGACTTGGAAAAAGACTGACAACAAATTACTCCATGGAAAAAGTAACTCATGAAACTGTGATGTGTTCAACACAAATTAATGCATTATATTAAAAACAGTATAAAATTATACATAAAAATATCATTTTTTTCTGGGAGATGGCGTCATTAATTTTTATTCTCTACTCTTTGCTGATTCTTCCTTCTCAAATATTTTAGAGGACCAATGTATTACTTTGTCAATCAGAAACATTTTTGAAGGAGAAAAAAACTTGATCATCCTTGATTTTAAATGCCAATTCCTTAATTAAAAAACTTATAAAGAACACTCAATAAATGTAAAAACTGGAGGACAGAATAAATCTGAGTCTGCATTATTGAAATAAGATCTGACGCTTCTACATGGAAAAACAAGTCGACCATAGCCAGTGCACTTGTTTTATTTGTAACTCAGCCAGGCCTGATGTAACGAGGAAAGGTGACTGGATCTTTTGGTTACTTTAGCTTCACTCTTAACTTTGACTATTACTGACAAAACTGGAATATTCCCCAACATGTTCCCCTGAATCTATTCTATGCCTTCAACTCTTATTTTTTCTTGTTGTTATATTAAATTCCCTTTCATTTACAATTTGGGATAAACCCAACTCAAATCTCCTTAAGCAAAAAATTAATTAATGAATTAACTAAAGAGAGAGGACATATAAATTCAGGAATATATAGAATAGTCCAAGAACATTAGTAACTTCATGCATTGCATTCAAATAATGCCTTCGAGACACGAGTTCCCTATATTACAGTAGTTTTGTTGTCTTCTGTGTTGGCTTCATACCCATAAAGGATCTCTTAGTGATGCCTTCAGAAGTTCCAAACATACATCTTTTCTAATGAAGAGCAACATAAAAGATATTTTTGTTTTCAACAATTCAAAGTCCCAAATTGAGTCTTTCTGGACAATGCGTCATGTGCTCTTCTGTGAACCAATCACTGTTGACCTGATTGATCAGGTCAGAGTCACCCAGCTATAGGGCCAGAAGGAGCATCAGCTCATCCCATCACATAGATCAAGAGTAGGGATGAAGTGATGCCCATGCCCACAGGAAACATTAGTTCTCTTATTAGAAGAAGGAAAATCCATTCTGAGCAGGCAAAACTAGCAAATAGTCACCCTGTCACCAGGACCACCAGACACCCATTTCTTATTTCTTGTTTTTGTATAGTCAATGCCACAATTGCTTAAGAATTCTGACCTGCATGTAGCCACGCTTGCATACTTTCCCTACCCCTTCTTCCTGGGGAAAACGTCTAACAAGTTCTCCAGTAGTCTCTTTATCAATAGACACAGCTGCTTAAAAAACCAGATTGCTTGGCCTCAGAATCACACATGACCCTTGTGATCCCCTGCCAGCAACCTGAGGAAGTCTAGAACTGCCTCAAGAGCGGTACAGACCAGTGCAGACCAGAGCAGGCCTAGTTACCATTAACTCATTAGTTTATCGTTATAATACTAAAGATCCCTTCCTTAGAGGAAAATTGCTGCTATGTTATGTACATGTGCTGTATGGAGAAGCATGTTTGTGAACTAGGCCTATGCATCTGGAATGCCTTCCTGTTCATGCTTGCATACCTTCCCCACTCCACACCTAACTCCTGAAAACTCTGATGTCTCCCACTGCTCGGGAAGACAATGCCTTCCTTTAGCGCACGAGCTCTTCTCCATTCATTGGCCATTGAGTAAACCTGATTGCCATTCCAATGGAACATTCTTTCTTCATGACCAATGTGAAGTAGGGAAAGAACATAGTTTACTGGTTACAACCTTACCATTTCTTTTTAAAATCTATGCATGTATGAGAAGATAGAAGTAAGAATTGAAGTTTTGAAGACTTGCCAATTCTACTCTTTTCTCCTTGAAGTTCTGTGTAAAAAAAACAAAGAGGAAAATGGCCACCATGATATACTGGAATGTCAGAAAGTCTGAGCTTCACTCTTAGCAATAGCAAGACAAGATTATGTAATATCTATGAACATCAGAATCCTCACTGGAAAAATGTAAAAGGGAGGGAAGGGGATGAGAGAGCTGAATTATAAGAGTGTTAAGGATTCTTTTTAGTACCAAAATTTTATGCTTCTTGGTTTTCTAAGACTCTAAAATAGACAAAATCTCATTTTGCTTTTTTCCTTTAAAAGTTATTTTTAATACATTATGCTTCATGGTTTTTATTCAGATATATGCCATGAGAATAATCTTGGTGTTAGGTATTAGGTTTTGAGTTAAAAACAAAACTGTGCTATCTGGTGATAAATATGTAAGAGACTTTTTTGTTTATAAAAGCATGAATATAGCCGGGCTTGGTGGCTCAGCCTGTAATCCCGCGCCTTTGGGAGGCTGAGGTGAGTGGATTGCCTGAGCCCGCGGGTTCAAGACCCGCCTGGGCAGGCGAGACCTCATCTCTACAATAAATCAAAAAATCAGCCGGGCGTGGTAGCGCGCGCCTGTAGTTCCAGCTACTCGGAAGGCTGAGGCGGAAGGATCGCCGGAGCCCAGCAGGTCGAGGCTGCAGTGGCCAGGAGTGGCCACTGCACTCCAGTCTGGGCGACAGAGTGAGACTCCAACTAAAAAAAAAAAAAAAGCATGAATACCTATTTTGATGGAATTGTTTTTCAAATCTGACTAACACATGATTGGAATGGTTCTGCAGAAAAAAAGATAATGTGTTAGGAGCAAATTAGAGCTAATTATGAAAACATGGTGCACTAATAGTTGGTACAGAAATTATGCCATCAGAATTTAGAAGAGTGTCAAACAAATGATAATTGTCATTTTTCCTTGATCTCTAAACAGGGTGCTATAGGACCTTTGAAAGGAAAATAAAACATCGATCCTTTATTAAACATCTGCTGTATGTCATCTGTCTTGTGTGCTCTCGACTTCACACTCTATTACAAACCATGAATCAGTGTTATTTATAGTAACTATAAGGTAAAATACATGTATGAGAAAACAATGTGGAAATTAGGACTCAAGGAGATTAATAAGATCTGGTAGTTAGCAGAGATGGATCGCTTCTCAGATCCCTTGGACCTATTGAATCATTTTCTTTCTGACTTTGAGACCTTGCCTTTCTGTAATCTCCAAAAACAGAGATTGCATTCTTGCCTCATATTTGGAAAATTGTTCCCTGTGCAACATCTTTGCCACATTTAAATTTCAGGCAAATTTATAACAAGTAAGGGATAGTCTATAATAATGCAGAAGTAATATTGAGGAGCTACAGCTTTTTATGAATTGTTATTTATTATCTGGCAGAGAATACAAAATCTTGACATAAAGAAAGGAATGAATTGGCTCATTTCTAAATTCGTAAATGCAATTGATATGGTCTTGCAGAAAGTGTTACTAGAGAATCTGTTTAAAATATTAATTTAAAACGGGCTCGGTGGCTCAGCCTGTAATCCTGCACCTTTGGGAGGCTGCGGTGAGTGGATTGCCTGAGCCCGCGGGTTCGAGACCCGCCTGGGCAACTTGGCGAGACCTCATCTCTACAATAAATCAAAATGAGCCGGGCATGGTAGCGCGCGCCTGTAGTTCCAGCTACTTGGAAGGCTGAGGCGGAAAGATTGTCGGAGCCCAGCAGGTCGGGGCTGCGGTGGCTGGGAGTGGCCACTGCACTCCAGTCTGGGTGACAGAGTGAGACTCCAACTCAAAAAAATAAAAATAAGTGAGACTCCAACTCAAAAAAATAAAAATAAAATATTAATTTTTCTTTTTTGTCCATGTTATCTCCAGCAAATGATCTTATTTGGAGAAAGGCGCTTCTGAAGCAGGAAGCACAAACTAGCTTAGCAGCTGAAGGTTTCTTACTCTTAAGAATGGTGATTATTCCTTATTAAGTCATTGGACATAGATCAGCAGAGCTGCTTCCAGTGGTAATTTTGGATGAATCAAGTCCTAAGGGAATGAAGGCAAATGTTTCCTATGTGCATGTTAATTTGGGTGTCTCACCATGCCAAAGGCAGTAACAGAACCCACAACAATGCACATGCTAATAAAATAGCTGGATGTCCGCCATACAGAAAAAGAGAAGCTGAATAGGTCACCAGTCCTAGTTCAGTCACAAGATTTCTTTCTATCCTAAATTTTCACAACAAAGTGATTATACAAGCTCAGGAATTCTCAGGAGGTTGAATAATGATTCACAAGCCAATTGGAATGCTTCCGTTTTAGATGTAGTCATTATTTTGGTAATGTCATTGATTGCTTAATTCTGCCAGTTTCTTTAACAACAAAGGGAAATGGAAACCATTCTTGTAATTGCCAATACGTAGCTTCACAGAGAAACCAGTTGAACTGGAATGAAAGCTATGCTGAGCTCTTAGTTAATGAGGTTTCTCAATCAGCAATAGTTGCTGAATGTCTGCTCTAGGGGTGCAGTAATCCAGGTGAACTCCGTGTTGTTAGGTTTTTAAAATGCAGAGCTACAATGAGCGCCTCTCAGAAACTTGGAAGAAGAGGAAATGAGTTTGCCTTGAGAGACAAACATTGAAATCAATGTATAAAGCAGCAGTAAGTAAATTTGCCTCAGATTGAATGGCTCCCCTGGCCAATTGTAATCTGATTGAATGAAATAGCAATGCAGCGATATATTTAAGGAAGAATATGTTAATGAATGGAGAAGTGGGTTTGCGATTTGATACGGAGAGACTGAGAAAGAGAGAGAGGGAAAGAGAGACAGAAAAGCAAAAGTAGAAAGTAAAAATCCAAAGATCTAGAGGGGAATTTAGCCAATGCAAGTCGACACGCATTAAGCATTGGAATATTTCAACTCTAAGGACAAATACAAATTATTAAAGATAAGTGGACCGGAGACTTTTCTCCTCTTCCCTAGGCTTAGAACATTTATTTTAAAAAAGGTTGTAAGTTCCTTCTCTTCGTTTTAAAAAATATGGAAATCTACTTAATGAAGCCTCTTGCCAGCTTAATGACCCAGGAATGTCTTTCTCAAGGACCTTAGAACCATCTCTTTGAAATGTAATCTTCAAAGAAAATAGTGCAGTGGAAGAACAGTAGCCTAACTGGGTGGAATCTTCATTCCAAGTTGCAACACTGTCTCCTGCTATGAAGATGTGAGAAGTTTGTTTTTCTTTGGATAAAGCTAGTAAGCTAACACAGAGTTACCCCAATTACCAAGTGAAATGCATATAAACTAGGTGTGACATTGGTGCTGTTAAGTTTTCTCTCACTTTAAAGCTAGTCATTCTTTATCTTGAAAACATATATTGCTATTCTTGGCTACATAAAAAGGTGAGATCTCTTTTTGCCTTTGCAGTCTCTTCAGCGGATTGTCTGTAATTTACATCGCATTGTGGTTTAATGAGTTTTCAATAATAAAATTGTTTCTTTCTCTTCTGCCTGTGCAGTGAGGTTTTCTGGACTGGAAGGTTTTTTTTTCTAATTCTATTTCCCCAACACAACTCCCTTTGGTCTGATTCCATGTCCATTCAAAACTCCTGATTATAAATGACTCTCCCTTAAAAAGACTCTGTCCAGTACATTAAATAGGTGCAAACATTTTGATTTCATTATTTTTTTCTCATTGTCAAATAATAAGCATTTGATTATACACATAAGTCTCTGTAAGTGTGATTATCATTGGTACCTTCTCTAAGATCTTAATATGCTATCAAGTTTTTGAGTTTGTAAGTCTGAGAATCAACCTCTAGTCTTGGATGAATTAATCTTGTAAGATTAATGCTCTTCTGTGAGGACTATTAGTATAACAGCCAACAGGCTTTCTATAGTGAATTTAGACATGCACATTTTCACACAAAATTTCTTCAGAAACAAGAAAACATTAGATTAGAAAAAAAGTCTCTTTATCAAAAGTCGATAAATCTTAAAACAAATGTCTGTTCACATGTTGCTCTTAGCTTTGGGTATAAGTATTGGGTTGCTTCATTTCATTTGGGATATTCAGCTGAACCCATCAAGATAAAAAGAAACACTCATAATGGACCTTAAACATCCAATGCAATACTATACGAAAATGACTGACCGTACTGGGAAACTATGGTGGGGGCAGGGAGATGGGATTAACAGTAGCAAATATCTGTCTGGGTATGGGAAACATCCTATATCAACAGGGTGCCTGAATGAAACACAATTGTATACCTAACCCTTAACTGTACCCCACAACTTCACAATTTTAAAAAAAATTGCTAATTCTAAAAAAAAAAAGAAACAGGTATTCTACTAAGGAATAAAGAAAGAAAAGAACCATTATGTTACATTGTTTTCTTTCTAACATCTCTCAGACACAGGGCTTGGTAGATAGCAGATGGAAGACATCACTTTATTTTGACTTTAGAATTAGTGTTCACTGTTTCCTATGTACAGCAGTGTAGTGTTTTTGGTTTTGTTCTTTAATTCAACAACCACACCACTGGAAGAACATGATCATCTATAACTTATAGAGGTCATACTATATGTACCTATAGCAGTTTTAGTTCCTGAAAAGTTTAGTTCCAGACCCTTACATAAATAACATCGAAAGAGAAAAACTACCAATTTTCTGGGAAATTTCAAGATATCATTGGCTATCTGGAGGTGATCTTTTAACTCAATAATGCAATTGGGTTAGTTCCTTCACTTTAAGCTCTAATAAAACACCCTCATTTCTATTTTATTGTTCTACGTTCATTTTGTCATCCAGTCTCTTAATATGCGAATATGTCTTTTTGTCTAGAGTAACTCATCCTCAGTAGATCAGTTTTTCTTTATACTACAACACAACTTAAATCTGTAGCAATATCTTTGCCTAGCTACACTCAGGCTGGACACCTGTACACTGCATAAGATACAAAGTCACATACAACGATTTACATTCATTTGAAATTTGGGGTACTTGATTTAGACTCTAGAGTATCTTACTCTCCAGCTTCTTAATTGCCTTTTTCACTAAGAAATCTTAGTTTGTGAATTCATGGTTTATAGATTGGGTGGGATTTTGGTTATGAAATATTTTGGTGTTGTGCCATGGACTAAATTCTGTTTTCATAATTATTATTCACTTCAGCCTCATCCAGAAACTACAAATGTTTACGAATATAGTGGCTGGTTCATTCTGGTCTCATCCCTAGCTTCCATGCTGTGTAAGAAAAAGGGTAATGGATGAGTAGGCTAATAATCTCAAAGGCTTACTTCAACCTCAGTCCCCAAAGGCATAACCTATGCAATCATGGCCCATCATACTCATTCAAGGTGAAAAACAACAAATGTAGAAAAAAGGGGCATTTGACAATGGGAAGAATAGTTTATAGAGTTTCTTCAAAGTCTTCCATATAGTCTTAAAATGTAAATTGGGCAGGTAGAGAAGAGAATGGGAATGGAGAATGTTGCAAACTCAATCTGTATGTCAACATTCCATTTAAAATTACTTCCAAACTTTGCCACAATTTGTCTATTGTCTATCTCTAGCTGTATATGGGGTGCCAAAAAAAGTATACATATTTAAGACATATTATCTATGTATTACTTTTCGAAGCTGAATTGAATTATGGTAGCAACGTGTAGTATGACGTTTGCTCAACAGTGCTTCTGCCATTTTCTTCGACTGCCCTGCCTGTCACATGGTGACCTAGCATTCATTTGATTAACGCCATCTTTTGAATGAAACTCATACTGATAATATGTATACATTTTTGGTACCCCCTGTAAAACACATGCAAATATACAGAACATATATATACCTTATACTTCTGAACTTTACCAATATATCTATAAATATATATCACGTGTAATATACAGCATATTATACACACATTCACACTCATATACACGCACACACCCACAGATACACATGATTTATTTTTCTTTTCTAAATCTCCCATAATATTTGTACATTGCTTGCAATAAAGCTGTGTATTTGAAATTTCCTTCCTAGGGCTTTAAAAAAGTTGTTACTGATCTTTTTAAAAACTTATTTTAAGAATGCTCTATTTTATCACATGTTACACATAGATGGTTACTAAGGTCACAAATCTCATTTATAAAAAACATGTGTATCGTCATCTCCACTTCCAAATAATCCTACCTAATTTTTAGTTCAATTGCAAGAAATTTTAATAGTAGCCTCAATCATTTATTTTATCTTTCCCTTTCCAGTACTAATCAAGCAAATTATACAAGGAGAATGTGGCTGTTACAATTAAAATATGGTCTTCACATTACTACATTGTAAGAATTTGAGTTATTCAAAAATTATAACAAAATTTTGTGACTTAAATAGCTAAATTTTATTTAGCAGTTAAACTGTCATTTCATCTCATATTGTTCTAAAGAGTGTCGGAATGCTACCTTCAATCATTAAGACATAAAGAGAAATTTGGGATTAAATTGAATTCTAATAAATAGTAAGATTCACTGGCATTCAGTAATACTTGAGGTGCCATGAAAACTAAAAAAAATCATTTTTATTTTATTTATACTTTGGACTTAGCTGCACAATATTCAAGTAATCATGTTTGATTGCTTAAGCTTGTTTCTGGGCAGGCTGAGTAATATCAGAAAAAAGTTCACTCAAATAAAGTGGAACATGTTATGGTCTTTTTCAGGGCCAGGGAGATGGTTGGTTATGCACAGTCCAGACGGTGCCATTCACATTCACTGTGTCCTTGACTGTGTATTTATTATCACTGTCTATTGGGACATCGCACGTCTTGAGAAAAAGGAGGTTTTCTCCTAATATGAACAAAAGCACCATTCAGGCAACAGTAGAGGTAGACTCTGATTCTGGATACACACTGAAAGGTGGTAATATGACAGGTTGGAATCTCCACCTGATTAGATTACAGATTCAACTAAACCTCTATCTCTTGTGAAAAGGTATAGAAATTCAAACATAATATTTTCTTGAGGAAATAGTACAACATATGAGGATATCATATTCTGAAATAAAATAATAAAATGAATACATAGATTTCATAGTTTAAAAAAAAAGAGAAATCTAATGAAGTGATTTATTATTGGTTCCTGCCTGTTGCAGTCAATAGTTCTTATACTTTGAGCATCATGATCAGGAACTTTGAACATCATAATATTAAATGGAATACAATTAGGGAAAATTTTTAATGAGCTATATATTTAAAGAGCAATATATGACCTTAAGTGAAAATAAAAGTACAACTAGAAAAATAGTGGCACTGAAATACATAAGAATATTACAGAGAGAGAAGTAGTTGTTGATTAAGTATTATAAAACTAATTATATAAAATATGCATGAACCTAAAAACAATGTTAATATAAAGCTATGAAGGAAGGTAAATTCCATACATTAACACTTATTCTTTGGTTTAGAAGCTTTAGGGAAAGACCACCTGTAATAAACTACCCCAAAAAGAAGGACAGTTAAGAATGGAAGGACAAGTCGGGCTCGGTGGTTCAGCCTGTAATCCCGTGCCTTTGGGAGGCTGAGGTGAGTGGATTGCCTGAGCCTGCGGGTTCGAGACCCGCCTGGGCAGAGAGACCTCATCTCTACAATAAATCAAAAAATCAGCCGGGCGTGGTAGCGCGTGCCTGTAATTCCGGCTACTCGGAAGGCTGAGGCGGAAGGATCTGGGCGACAGAGTGAGACTCCAACTCAAAAAAAAAAAAAAAAAAAAGAATGGAAGGACAGTTATAGATGCTTATAACAGTGGAATAAAATATGTGGTAAAGAGATTTTGAATAACAGAAAACCAGTGGAAACTGTCCAGTGGTCAAGAGGTCTTTGGGGAGCTTACTGCAAGAGACCAAGAATAATAAAAATATCAGAATAAGACGCAGAAGTAAGAGGAAAGGAAAGAGTGGGCACAAAAGAGGAAAGAGAACACTCAAAGTGGGAAGGAAAGCATTTCATGAGTCAGGAAGGTATAGTTTGGAATAAGAGCGTAGTTTCCACATCTTAGCTGGCTATTCAGCTGCCTATGTGACCTTGGGCAAAATACGAACCTCTCCAAGGATTACATGTATATACATATACAGTATATATACTATATATAATGTGTTTATATATTATATATTTGCATTCCAAATAGTGTGGTAAGCAGAATAATGGCCTCTCAAAGACGCCTACATCCCTGCATTCTAATCCTTGGACTCTAAATGTTATTTTATATGGCAAAGGGAAATTCAAGTTGTCAGTCAGATAACCTTACAATAAGGATATTATCTCAGATTATCCAGGTGTGCCCAACATAATCAAAAACATCCTAAAATGTGGATGAGGGAAGCATATTGTGAGTGTCAGAGAGACATGCTGTGAGAAAGACAGATAGGTCATCACCAGTTTTAAGCTGGAGGAAGAAATTCACATATAAAGGAATGAAAGCTGTCTCTAGAAGCTAAAAACTCTCCCCAAAATGAAACCCTCCCAAACCCTCCAGGGTTAGAGAGGAATCTAACCCTGCTGACACCTTGATTTTTAGCTCATTGAGATGCAGTTAAGACTTCTGACCTACAAAGCTGTAAGATAATAAATTTGCATTGTTTAAGTCACTACATTTGTGATAATTTATTATAGTAGCAATAGAAAGTAAATACAAACGTGTTACAGTCAGTATGGGATGATCATGGATAGTCATGTGAATTCTAAAAGGGGAGAAAATACATACTGTATTGGCTAACCAATTAATCTCATTTACTTACTACAAAGATATTTATTAGAAAAAAATCGCATTAGTTTGACACAGCTAGATTAAAATAGTATTTTAATTCAAATTTTGCTTGCTATTTACAGATATGTAAAATATTTCTGCTTTTTATTTTATCCCTAAAGTAGGTTTCAATATTAAGAAGACACTGAACAGCCAGTTCACAGTTAATTTTTCCAGATCAAGTCTATGAACTAGCTCTGCAGCATATAAATCAATGTATCTGGGTTTCTTATTTGGTACACATTTGTCCTTTGATAATCTCTGTCTTGCCTAATAAAATAGTTTCTGAACTTAAATAACTGTTTCCTGAAGGCAATCCCCTGAGGGACTAGACCCCTGAGGGACAAAACCCCTGAGGGACAGTCCTTAATTCTAGGCTAGATAAATGGACATTTACCTAAATGGAATACAGTATTATGGCAAAATCCAAAAGGGTAGAAGATAAATGTGGAAGTCAGGAAGAGAGTTTAGAAAGTTTGAGTCTGAGCCTGCAAATTCCAAGATGCAGAGAAAACAGCACAATAGATCCTTCTTACCTTACAGTTAAGAATTGTATGAACTATGCTTCTTTTCATCCCCATACAGTTTAGAGGGGGAGCCATTCAGAGTTTTCTGCTGGTTATACCTAACAATGTGCCTTCTTGGAAGTCTCTTCTTCCACTAATTTTCTCAAAATTCTGTTGAATATTTAGCATATTACATTGACAGTTTTGTGATTGACTTTGTCTCTGCCACCTAACCATTCCTCCCTTTCTAATAGAATTCTGTCACATGACTAACTTCTCTTTTCACAGCCCAAGTACCTCAAGAGAAGCTGGCTTTGTCCCCCAGCTCTAGGGATTTGCCTGATTGGTTTTAAAAAGAAGGTGAATTTCAGTGATTGGTTCAGGGATCCAAAACTAAGCCAATGAGCATATAGCATGCCTCTAGCTACAAAATTCAGCCAGAAATGGGTATGTGACCAAATTCTGGATAATTGGGAGAGGTTTGCTGAAAGCTTCTGGAGAAAATGACTTTCTTGATATTATAAAATGGCCCTCTGAATCTTTTCTCTTTTTTTTTAGTTTGGGATAGGTGATGGGATATTGCATTTTGACTGCCATGAAGGAATGAGCCTGAGGGATCTCTGGTTCAAACATAGTCTTACAGTTGTGTGTTAGAGAATGAACCAAAGGATTAAAAATTTTGGCTGGGCTCTGTGGCTCAGCCTGTAATCCCGCGCTTTGGGAGGCCGAGGTGAGTGAATTGCCTGAGCCCGCGGTTTCAAGACCCGCCTGGGCAACTTGGCGAGACCTCGTCCCTACAATAAATCAAAAAATTAGCCGGGCGTGGTATGGTAGGGCGCCTGTAGTTCCAGCTACTTGGAAGGCCGAGACGGAAGGATCGCTGGAGCCCAGCAGGTCGAGGCTGCGGTGGCCGGTACCATGCCACTGCACTCCTGTCTGGACGACAGAGTGCGACTATAACTAAAAAAAAAAAATTTTTTTTTCTTAGACACCACTCTTTAAAAAAACTTCCACTTGTTTGCACTCATTTGTTTCTTTTTGTCTCAGATTAACAATGAAACAATGGCTTTATGTCTCATCCTTTCTTTTGCTAGTATAAGGGGAGCTAGAATATGATGCAAAGCTTAGAGATGCACCTAATAGTTTCTTGAGTCCTTCCTCTGTTAGATTAGTATATGATTAACACAGGTCTTCCATATTCAGAACTGTCATCCACAGAAAGCAAGCTGCTGGAAGAGAAAAAGCAAATGGTCCTAACCTTAAAAAGCTTTGCCTAAATTAAAAGGTAAAACAAATAAAAGCTAAATTTAAATGCAAATAATTATGAAATGTATACTACATTTTAAAGTAAATACAAATGTATGCTTTTTGCGCTGTTTTTAATATTTTGAAATTATTGTCACATTGATAATACTGAATGATAATTTGAATTAAAAATATGTACACTAGAGAACAAATAATTCAGAGTTAGTGTCTCTTGTCAAGAGTCAAACACGCCAGGCATGGTGGCTTGTGCATATAATCCCAGCATTTTGGGAGGCTGAGGTGAGGGGATTGTCTGATCCCATGGGTTTGAGGCTAACCTGGGCAACTTGATGAGACCTCATCTCTACAATAATAAATTAAAAAAACTGGCGGGGCGTAGTGGCACATACCTGTAGTTTCAGCTACTTGGAAGCCTGAGGCGAAAGGGTCATTTGAGCCCAGCAGATTGAGGCTGCAGTGGCTGTGAGCATGCCACTGCACTCCAGCCTGGGCAACAGAGTGAGACTCTGACTCAAAAAAAAAAAAAAAATTTTTTTTTTAACTTGGATCTTGAAATCACTATACTTTAAAAATGCATTTGATTTCCTATCCATGTAAATGACACTTCTTATATTTCAGTGAGATTTTTCTTATGATTTATTCACCATTACTAGTTAATTTACTTTCCAGAAATAAGCTTTGGGAAAGAATATTAATACATTTCAGGCTACCAAGTAATTTACTTCATTGCTATAAAGACCCTGTGGTATTACAGCAGCAGTACCACAGGGCCTACTGCTTAGTACCTATCTTTTCACATCTTATATCTTGCTTTACAGGTGTCTGGGTCAAATTTCAAAAAAGATTTGCCAAGAAAAGTATTCATTGATGAGTTCAGATGCCTCCTCCCCTCTGGAGTGAGTATATGAAGTCTCCTAAAGTCATGCATTCCTCACCTCCTCTTTGTTTCCCTAGTACTGTCTTCATGCTTTTATAGTATAGCATTCACCTCATTTTCTTTGATTATACTTTTTATATAAGCATCTACTTCACTAGCCCATGATATCCTCGATAGTGGACCCCAGGTGTCAGAGAATTTTGCACCTCAGTATCTGATCCAAAACCCAACAGAGATGCCTTCAACACAAGTTTCTTGCTGCCCTGGTTAAATTAAGGTCTTTTAAGAGATGTACCTAGTTTCTGCCATTTTTTACCTAAAAGTCAGAGACAGTTACTTTTCACCTCCTCTATATATTGTAAATATTTGCACTTCATAGTGGTTAATAGAATGCATTCTACAATGAGATTGTCTGCACTTAAATTCCAACTTTGCTGCTGTACTAGCTGAGCAACCTTGAAGAAGTTACCGAACATCTCCACGGTCTCTATTTCTTCAGCTGTAAAGTTGGAAACTAATAGAGTCTACTTCATGAGGGTTTTGTGAGGATCAAGCGAAAAAATTTACAGAAAGCTCTTAATAGGTTGCCTGGTATATGATACACATTTTCACATTTATGTTAATGACAATGTTTCTTCATTTAACATTAGCTGACATTATGACTCTTGTTCCTAGTAGCTACTGAAATATTGTGCTTTCCGTGTGATTAGATATTAAAATTCAAATAATAATGAAGTTGTATAATGAGAAGGGAGGCTATGAACTTAGGGTAGCTTTGGAAAAAATCCAGGTAATTTTATAGCTGAAAATTAGCAGTGTCAACAAGAAGCGGTCATGCCTGGATTGTACTTTTATTGTTCAATGACTGTCTTTTTTGTAGGAAAACACATTTTATGTTTCCAGTCAGTCTTTGGCTCATCATTCGAATTCTTTGGTGGCTATCTTCAGGTTGTTATCTTATTGCATAAACTGTAGAATTGAAACAAACTGTTGATAGTAATGGGAAAAAATGTTAATAGTGTTTTGCTGTATGTTCAAAATGCTGCAAATTGCCACATAGTCCCATGCACCCTATATCATGGTGGATAAGAATAGATTGTGAAAGATTTAGATAATGGACTATTAAATTGGTCCACTAAAAAAAATGCTGGCTATTTAGTATTGTCTCATAAAATGATTTTTTCTTCCCAGTTCTAGCTGTTGAAAATTTTTTAGTGTGGTGAGCATATGTCTAGGTAAATGTGTGCCAGAGAAAAATTTGTTTATATATGGCAATGTCTCTAAATTCTCCAAATATGCAGACTATATTACAATCCTAAATAATCTTATGTAAGTGTGCTTACAATGGTTCTTTAATATTAGTTATTGGAAATACTCAGGTTAAAAAGTTAAGCTAGAACTAAGAGAGATTGCCCTGTTAAAAAGCTTTACTGTGTTTTTTGATTGTGCTATAGAAAAAAAAAACACCAAATTTATTTTGGAGACAGACTCTTAAACTCTACTCTATGTTTTGCAAACTTCCTAAGTAGGAAGGAAAAAAAGGAAAGAAAGGAAAAACAAATGTAAGATCAACTTGCAGATTCAAGTGTGCCAATTGTGAGGGAAAGCAACTAGAAACCAGCTACAGTGTCCTCAGAGATGTACTAAAATAGGTCTGAATTTTCTGAGCTTTTGAAAGCACTTATATGTTACCATGACCTTGGGAGTACTTTCTCTGAATTCTGGAGATTGCATATGCAATGTTTAATTCATTTTTTTTGCCCTTACTTCAATTGCTTTAATGAGATGCATGTACTATCTCTTGTATTTTAACTTTATCTGAAAAATTCTTTTCCAAATTAACAACAAAAAAAAATTCTTTTGTGTAATCAGTAGTAATAGATTTTTTTTTTCAGTGTGTGAAGGACAAGAGAAAAAGAGAGAAGGAAAAGGAGAAAGAGAAAACAATGTTCACCCTTTCACCCAAGGAAGTGGGGAAAGGAAAGATAAAACAGGGTTAAAGGATTTCATAGGACCAGAGGGTAAGAATGTGTTTACAAGTTATATTTGGTTATGCTGCCCTCCATCTATGAACAGTTGATTTTTAAGCACAAGCTAAAGCATTTTCTTTACAAGTGTTCAACAATATTACTTTTTTCTATTTTGCAATTTATCTGCTAATAAAAAGTTAATTTTCTATTTCTTTTGTAAATCGTGTTTTGGGGGTCTAATTTACAAATGGTGGACTGCAACAATATAAACTATACAGTTTGTTGTGTTTTGACAGATGTATGGACCTATGAAACCATTGTTATAAATCAAGATACAGATTGTTTTCATAACCCTCAAAATATTCCTTATGGCCCCTTGCAATCCATCTCTTCCTCTGATCCTGGCCCCTGACAAATACTAACTTGTCTTCTGTAATGATAAGCTAGTTCGCAGTTGCTAAAATTTTATATAAATAGAATATACATATATACGTTTTGATTCTGGTTTCTTTCACTCATATTTTTGAGGTTCATGCATGTTGCATGTGTCAGTAGTACATTCTTTTGTATTGCTGAATTGTAGTCCATCGTATGGATTTACTACTTTGGAATCCATTCATCTGTTGATGAACATTTGGATAGCTTCTAATTTTTGATTAAATGCAAATAATGTTGATATAAGCATTCAAAAAAAAGTCTGTGTATAGACACAGTGTTTCATTTTCTTAGGTAAATAAATACTTAGTGGAATTGCTGAGTCATATGGTAATTATAGGTCTAATGTTATAGGAAACTGCCAGTTTTCCAAAGTGGTTGTATCATTTTGCATTCCCACCAGTAGAATGTAAATTCCAATTGCTCCCTCATCCTCACCAACGCTGAGTATTGCTAGTATATTTTTAAATTCAAATAGAGGTCGGGCATGATGGCGTATGCCTACAATCCTAGCACTCTGGGAGACTGAGACTGAAGTATTGCTTGAGCCCAGGAGTTTGAGGCTCATTGAGCTATGATTGTGCCGCTGCACCCTAGCCTGGGCAACAGAGCATGACTATTTCTAAAAACAAAAAACACATTTCTGATAAAATTTTAATTCAAATAGATATATAGTACTATCTCATTGTGCTTTTAAACTGTATTTTCTCTCATGGTTGATTGGAGAATGAGAGAACATTTCTAATAATGTTGACTACTTTTCCATGTATACATGTGCCGTTTGTATATCTTATGTTTAAATAGATCTTCTGCCTACATTTAAGTTGGGTTATTTGACTTCTTATTAATGAATTGTACTAGTTTTTATGTATTCTGGAAACAAGTCCTTTTCACATAAATGTGTTATGAATATTTTCTTTCTCTCTGAAGACTTTTTGTTTCCTTAATGGTATTTTTAAAGGATGAAAATGTTTAATTTTGATAGATATATTTATTAATTTTCTGTTTTTTGTATCTTACCCAAGAACATAACAGCATAACCCAAAGTCGGAAAGATTTTTCTTTCCTGTTTTCTTCTAGAAATGTCATAGATTTAACTTTGCCTTAAGTGTATCATTCGTTGTATGTTAATTTTGCATATGGTGTGAGACAATGGTAATTTTTCGTATGGTCATCTAGTTGTTTCAGCACCATTTGTTGAAAGACTAGTTTTATGCTATCCACCATATTCTGTACAATGCTGTTTTTCTAGTGCTAACCAAAGTTAATTTTTTTTTTGAGTTGGAGTCTCACTGTCGCCCAGACTGGAGTGCAGTGGCCGCTTCCGGCCACCGCAGCCTCGACCTGCTCTGCTAGGCTCCAGTGATCCTTCCGCCTCAGCCTTCCAAGTAGCTGGAACTATAGGCGCACGCTACCACGCCTGGCTAATTTTTTTGTTTTATTATAGAGATGAGGTCTCGCCTGCCCAGGCGGGTCTCGAACCCGCGGGCTCAGGCAATCCACTCACCTCAGCCTCCCAAAGGCGTGGGATTACAGGCTGAGCCACCGAGCCCGGCCAAAGTTAATTTTTAAAAGTTTACAGTCATCTTAATTTATATCAATTTTTAAATAAATATCACAGTCTGTTAGTTGAAAGGTAATACTCCATAAGTCGCTCATCCCTTGCCTTTTGGGAATCTCTTATTAAAAATCAACTTCAATGAGGTATAATTTACAAACAGTGAACTGAATCTTTTAGTTAACATCACTTTTAAAAGTGGGATGAGCCGGGCTCGGTGGCTCAGCCTGTAATCCTGCGCCTTTGGGAGGCTGAGGTGAGTGGATTGCCTGAGCCCGCGGGTTCGAGACCCGCCTGGGCAGCGAGACCTCATCTCTACAATAAATCAAAATATCAGCCGGGCGTGGTAGCGCACGCCTGTAATTCCGGCTACTCGGAAGGCTGAGGTGGAAGGATCGCCGGAGCCCAGCAGTGGAGGCTGCGGTGGCCGGGAGCGGCCACTGCACTCCAGTCTGGGCAGCCGAGTGAGACTCCAACTCAGGAAAAAAAAAAAAAAAAAAGTGGAATGAAGCAAAATCCAAAGATCTTTTGCTAGATTCCAGTTCTGCCCTATCCCTAATTCTGTCTAATGAATATTATTGATCATCTACCTTGAGTCATGTACTGTTAGAAAAGACATGAATAAGGAACCATTTCTTGGAAATTCTTGCATTGTGAGAAGGCACAAAATCACATCACATGTAATTCAGTCACTGCTATCATAAATGTTTTGAACAAATATACTGGCAGTTACAGAGAAAGAAAGTTAGCTTCCTATGGAAGTTGGAAAAAACTTCACAGTGATATGCTACTTGAATTAAGTTATCTTTATCTCCCCTTTTGCCTTCTTTCAAAAAAGAAATACATTCACTACAGAGAAATTAGAAAATATAAATAAGGATATTTATTTGTTAAGCTGTACCTTAGGGTGCTTGCAGTCTCTGAATCAGAAAGAGATGTGCCTTAAATAAAAAAGGGAAACTGCACGATTTTGCCTGATAGATCTTCCCTATAAATAAGTCACTTTATTGATAACATCACTAGAGGTAGCTCTCGCCTAAGTCTAAACATTTTGTATTGGGCCAAACAAATGTGCTTCCTAGGAAAAAGGAAACATATATGAGAGAAAACAGGATGGAATGAGAGGTCCAAAGGTTGGGATTTCATTTAACGAGCAGAGAGACATATAGAAATAGTAGAGCCTAGGTTCATCTAATACTCACCACCTGCCAAGCATTTCAGTGCTTTGTTGACTTCTTCCAAGCTTATGGGGGTTTTACACGGAGAGAAACTGAGGTAAGAGATGTTAAGGACCCTATGATAGATTAGATTCTTCTTTTTTTTTTTTTGCAATGTTTAGAAACATTTTATTTAAATAAAAAATTGTTGGAACTAGGCTAAGTAGAAAAACACAGTAAATATTTACAAAAACATTGAGAACATCACAAGTCACACACAGATAACAATGCACATAGATCTTTAAAAGGCTTGCATATTGAAATGATAGAATTTCCCCAACAGGGATTATTCTTTTAAAATATCCACTCTCCTTTATCCTCACTTCCCCATTGATGTTTGGTTTGGTCATGTGACTGGCTTTGGACTCACCGTGGACTGAGTGTACTTTCCTGTCTCTTTATTTAGAAAGACTTTGGGCTCTGTCATGTGATTTGCTCGGCCAATGGGATGTTAGCTGACATGACATAAGCAGAGGCTTGAAATATACATGCAGTGGTGGTTTCTGCTCTTATGCCTTTGCCATCACTATGGGATGTAAATGTCCTGGATAGTCTATTGGTCCAAAGTCAATGAAAGACAGGTGGGGCAGACTTGGAACTTAGAGCACAAATTCACCTCGTTCAGGTGATGTATAGACAAGTGAGAGAGAATACATACTCTACTGCTATATATTCCACTGAATGTTAGGATGGTTTGTTATTCAGCTACCTGAATGGCAGAAAGGATTTGAGCCCTGACAATATAGATACAGAGTCTGTACCACAGGAAGTGAGCTACTTTCGGATATCCAAGTAAAGCTAATTAACTGGCAAACTAAATACAGGTCTATAGCTCAGGAGAAAGTTATGGGTCTGGAATTGAGAGAATGTCTTACCAAAGAATGATCTAAACCTCAACAAATTATTTTAAACTCTGTATTTTCCTTGTAAGACTATTGTTTAAAAAAAAAGCAATAGGCTTCAAAGTTTTTTGAATATGTTGAAAGTATTATTAAAATACAAGTTTTTTTAAAAAATTTTAGAATCATGGAGTACATGTGAGGATTTGTTTCATCGATATATTGCATGAAGGTTAGGTTTGGGATTCTGAAGAGCCTGGCCCCTACCACAATGGTACCCATTGCATGGTTTTTATCCCTTACACCTGCTCCATCCCTTCTTCCTTTAGTGATGCCCGTTTTTCCCCATCCTTGTGGCCATGTGTACCCAGTGGTTAGTACTCACTTATGAGTGAGAACATGCAGTATTCAGTTCTTTATTTCTGTGATAATTCACTTAGAAAGACGATCTCCAGCTGCATCCTTTGTTGCTGCAAAGGACATGATTTCACTTGTTTTTATGGCTGTGTAGTATTCCATAGTGTATATATCCATATTATCTCTATCCAGTCCATCGCTGATGGGCATCTTGGTTGGTTGCATGGTTTTGCTACTGTGAATAGGAAAGGCAAGTTTTTTTGTTTTTGTTTTTTTACAGTGAAATGAAATCTTTATTATTTTGTTTTATTTTGAGTCAGAGTCTCACTCTGTCGCCCAGGCTGCAGTGCAGTGGCATGATCATGACTCACTTCAGCCTAGACCTCCTGGGCAATCCAGGAAATCCTTCTGTCTCAACTAAAATCTCTTAATAGCTTCCTCTAATCCTGAACCATTTCTGGTCTTAGCCTTCCAAATACCTGGGACTATAGGAACACCACCATGCTCGGCTAATTTTTGTATTTTTTGTTGGGATAAAGTCTTACTGTGTTGTCCAGGCTGGTCTCAAATACCTAGGCTCAAACAGCCCTCCTGCCTTGGCCTCCCAAAGTGCTAGGATTATAGGCATGAGCTGCTGCACCCAGCCAAAATTAAAATCTTTAGAATGAAAATAAATATCCTTATGTCAAAAATACCTGAAGTTTTTAAAGGTTGTATCATCCCGGTGACACTATGAAGAAAGAAGGAAGGTGGGCAGGGTGCAGTCCAGGCCTCTTTTAGGTGTTCCAGGCCAATGGAGGAAAAAAAACAGGTGGGCAGACTAGAAGTAACCACATGGTTCAGAGATGAGCTAGAGGGGAGGAACATTTTGAAGATTTACAAGTGATTACTTTTCCATAGTGGTTTTAAAGTTTTCCTTTTGCAAGTATTTTTAAAAAATTGTTTTTGTTTCTTGCTGTATCCTTAGTGCTTAGAACAACAGTGTCTGATGTGTACTAGGTGCTCACTCAATATTTGTTAAATTAAATTGAAATGAATTATTTTTAAATAGTATTTTCAGCTCATAAATAACAAGGGCACAACACATGTTTATAGTTAAGGAAGTTACTAACTTTTATTTTTTATAAGAATTGGGGGAAAAGTCAAGGAAGTCACTTCCTCCTACAGCAGGAGACTTGTATGCAATATACAGAGGGCATTTCTTTCCTACTACTACTACCCAAACTGATGTTCTATAAATTTCAACATTAGAGTGTTGTCTCAGTCTTATATTGGGATGCTTTCTGGTCCAAAGAATGTTTTACTAGTAGGCAGCTATTTGAATTTGATACTGCAGCGTTGTTTTATTTTGTTTTGAGCTGGAGTCTCATTCTTGTTGCCCAGTCTGCAGTGCAGTGGCACACTCATGGCCACTGCAGCCTCGACCTGCTGGGCTCAGGCGATCCTTCTGCCTCAGGTTTCCAAGCAGCTGGAACTACAGATGCATGCCATCACGCCCTGCTAGTTATTGTAATTTATTGTACAGACGAGGTCTCACCAAGTTGCCCAGGCTGGTCTTGAACCCCTGGCCTCAGGCAATCCCCAAATTGCTGGGATTACAAGCTAGCCATTGCGCCTGGTCTTGTTTTGTTTTTAATTGAGCTTTCTTCATAAAAACAGATCGTTCATAATATAGCCAAGTGAACAATTGGATTTAAAAATTAGGTTACTATGTTAGGAAGAAAATGTCCACTTTTTGTTTCTTTGTCATAAAGCAAGACATAGCATAATGAGAATTCTTACTTTTAAGACATTTGCATTTAATTCACTAGCAGTGTAGGTCAGGTTATGGTTAGAGCTTGGGTGTGGGTAAGGTAGACAGTCAGTTTCTTTTTTTTTCTTTTTCTTTTTTTTGGTGGCTCGAGTCTAATCCCAGCACTTTGGGAGGCTGGACAGTCAGTTTCTTACGTCAAATTACAGAGAAATTCAAACTAGAAATGTTATTTGACTTATTCTACTGTCTATTATAATATAGATTGTCCTTTTATCTCAAAACTCCCTGGTGATTTCCTGAGAACATTTTTGGTGGTGTAGTTAAAGGGTTATTTCAGCTCCAAACTTTCCTGTTAAAATGCTGAAATGGAACATTTGAACGGTGTTGCATTACTGACATGAAACTGACTAACAATCTGGAAGCAATAAATTATATTTAAGTATCTTTCATTGTAGTAAATGTTTCATCCTGTGACAGATATTCTCCAGTGAGAGTTTTGGGTGAAAATCCTTCTGTCTCAACTAAAATCTCTTAATAGCTTCCTCTCATCCTGAACCATTTCTGGTCTCTAGTTAATATGTGCTAGTAATGTTATTTAATCTGTCAGTGTCATTAGGTTATTAAGAGTTATAGACTAATCATAGTGTTGAAAGAAAGGAAGAACACAATCAACCTTCTAATTATTTTTTGCTGTAGATTTTCTTCATAATTATTTCTTTATTTTATTTCTTTAATATTTATTGTATCTGTTCAATGATTATATGTTAGCCATTCTTGATTTAGAAAATCGGTAAGATGATAAAAGGGAAGGATAAAAATATAATTCATATCTTCGATTCTTTAGCGGGATACAGGGTATTAAAGCTGATTTTACCCTACTCACCAAAATGCACCTAATTTTATAGCAGTCTTCTCCAGGCAAAACTGAAATGAAATGGGAAGTTTTCAGCATATTAGGTACTCAGATCATTTAAACAAGAAGAGAAAGAATGAATAGCTCAAGTTTCCATGAGATGAGGAAGAAAACAAGACTAAGATGGTTTTATTTTTAAAAATCTGATTAAAAACAATTTCTTTAATTAAAAGAATTTCTTAAGTCCAAAGTTGCACAAACTCAAACATCTGGAAGCCATTCTTAACATCTTCCTCTCATTTTGTGCCTAACACCCATTTCTTCATCAAGCTATTTCAACTGCATATCTTGTATTTTATTTCATTCTCTTCATTTCCGTTGCGTTTACCAATTCTTGCCTTCTTTTTATCCCTACAGTACAACCTGAATGATTTTTATTATTAAAAAAATAAAACATATGAGCCAGCGCAGTGGCTCATGCCTATAATCCCAGCACTTTGGGAGGTTGAGGTGGGCGGATTGTGCTCAAGCCCAGAGTTCAAGACAAACCTTGGGCAACACAGTGAAACCTAGTCTCTATGAAAAAATCAAAGAACTGACTGGGCATGGTGGCTTGTGCCCTTAGTCACAGCTAGTTCCTTGAGCCCCAGGAGGTCGAGGCTGCCGGGTGCAGTGATTGTTGTATATCATTCCAGTCTGGGTGATAGAGTAAGACCCTGACTCAGAATAATGGAGAGAGAGAGAGAGAGAGAGAGAGAGAGAGAGAGAGAGAGAGAGAGAGAGAGAGAGAGAGAGAGAGAAGAGTATAGCTCTAATGCCTAACACCAATTGCTGCTCTTAAGTCCTTAGTATGGGTCTACAGTGCCCCCAGCTTTCAGTTCTCTGATTTCCAATCACTCTAGCTTTCTTTCAGGAACTTAGAACAAACCAAGTTCTTTCTTAACTCGGGGCCTTCAAACATATGCCACCTTCTGTCTAAAATATGATGTACATATAATTTAAAGCACTTACTGTTGAAATTATCAAACATATATTAACACTACATATCTAATCTTATTTCATCTATGGCACCACCAATCCCACCCTCGTCCTAATTTCGAAGTAAATCCCAGACATACTATGAAATACTCTTTAGTTTGTATTTAGCCTTAAGATATCTGCTCCAGCTCCTCTGCTTCCCTCCTCCTTCTGCCAGACTAGGTCATGTTGGCAACCAGTCATGTTTACTTTATAACAATGATTTCAGCATGTATTGTATCTTTGTGTGTATGTGTGTGTGGTGTGTGTGTGTGTGTGTGTGTGTGTGTGTGTGTGTGTGTGTGTTTTGAAATAACATCTATCTTTTCCCCTGAACTTTATGTTTTGCTCATCATCCTATTCCCTCCTCTTAGAAGAGTGCCTGAACCCAAGCAATTTCTTAATAAATATCTATTGGATTAAGCTATAGGGATTTCCATAATGGAGCCTGCTGTCTGTTGCTGCTCTATTAGCATTTTTCATGTTTTTTTAAAAATTAATATCAGAAGATTTTCTGAATACCCTTGGCCTGTGGTGTATTTACCCTCTCCAAATAGAGAGATGTATCTTCCCTTTGATTTCTTCTGAAGCACCTGATAAGGTACTATTTTTGCATTAGATGCTGTTGGTCTACTTTCTTTAATGAATGCACAAAACTTATGAGTAATGTTTACCTTCTTAATCTTTTAAATTATCATCAAATATTTCTTATATGTCATAAAACTTTTTTACCGTTGAACACAGAGCAGCATTGCCAAATGAAGCAGTATGTGGGAAGGAACCATTGATATAAAGGTTTATTCTGTATTGTGGTATACAAAACACTATGATAAAGGGAGTCAAAAAATAATTAGTCACAAAACCTCTGGATCATCTTAGTGAAAATGGTTGTCAAAAAAAGGACTTGATTTTAGTTTCTTAATTTTAATGTTTAACTAAGTTAAATGAATCTAATTTTGATGTATCATTTTATTTACATAAACACCAATATTACTGACACTTTCTAATTTAGTCTGAGTATAAAAAAATGTACATTCAGAAAAATTAAGAAATTAAATTCTGGAAAAATTTTGAGAAGGTAAAAATGCATTCCCAAATCTGATATCACATAGTTCTTAGAATGACTTTATAATTTTTTTAAAGACCAGTGTATTTTGCTGACAGAAAATGTAACTTAAACATGAAAGTTCTTAATAATAACTATTCATTCAGTTTTGTATTATTCATCTATATTTTGCAATATAATACTGCATAGGATTCTCTTACTAGGACTTTACAATGCCTACTAATCTATTCAAAGTTTTCTGCAAAAATTAGATAGCATCATTTTTGGTTAAGCGATATGATGATAGTGTCATTCAGAAGGTACCACTGTTTAAAGAGAGAAAACATTCTGAGTAATTGAAAGAACAGCAAATCTATCAAACTGAATATGCTTCCAAATCATGGCAGTAAATATTTCGTTTAGATTTCCATGTGGTTATGTGATGGGGATTTGCTTCCTGTCTTGGATATAACTAGACAGATATTATTTTTGTCTTTCATGACATTAAATATTTTCTTTCATTAATACACTTTCTCTTGTCACCTCCACTACAAGAGGGTTCTACTCCTTTGACATGAGATGTTTATCATCTTAAAAACAAAGGATTATATAACCATTTAAAGTGCTCTGCCTATGAAATCTGTGTATGAGTAAGAATTAAATGGGAAATGAAATATTCTTCTCCTACATCACCTTAAATCAGAAATACATTATACAATTAGCATATCTTAAATTACCTTTCCCTCATTGGATAAATAATCTTACTGGGTACAAAAATTATGAGTTAATTTCTCTACTGTTCTTTGACATTTGAAAGGAGATACTTGCCTGCAATGTCATTTCTAATTTCCATGAAATTGGATGTTTCAAAGAACTTTTAAAGACTACTATTGACCTTGGTAGAAATTGGTATGATATATCATTCAATTGCTTCATTTGTCTAATGTAGTATGTGCAAAGTGGCAATTCTTCAGAAAAGTCAGTTGAAATGAGAATTTCAATTTCTTTTTCACCTAAACTTGGCAACTAGATCTGGAACAAAGATACTTTGGCAATGGTGGAGATGTGAAATAGAAGTTACTTAAAAGATTCTGATTATACTTACATTGTCAGTTGCACAGCATAAGACTTATCAAAGATAAGATAGATAACTCTAACCCTGTCTTTTAACCACATTTTTAATAGAAGTTCTTTAGCACTCAAGTATCTGACCAGATTAAATTAAAGATACAGCACCATCTTATGGATATTTCTATATTTGTAAAATTTTGGAACATAAATATCTCTTTGAGTTTGGGAATGGAAAACTGTATTATTAAAAATATTGTGTGAGGAGAAAATTGGAATGTATCAATGAAAAATTGTGCAGTATTTAATCACAGGAGTGTGTGTACGTGCACATATTCATTATGTGTGTTTGTGGTGGTGCACTACATAAAGGCACAAAAGGAGGTTTGTAATTCTTATTTCATTTAAAAATTTAAAAATTCTACTAAGAAGCAAAGTAAACACGTGCTATTGCAATACAAATATGCAACTTTGTAAAACAAGACATTTGGCCAATAATACCGTCAGTCTCTAAAAAACACTGGGACATCTCTGAGTATCACATTGCAAAGCTAGTTGGGGAAGTGGTGAGAAGTAGAAATGTTTTCACTAGGGCCACATTTCCTAAAAAGTTCTGAGAAGTTTAGATAGATAATAAGCCTATTTAATTATCTACCAAAACTGTGTAACTGGTAACAAAGTCTCCTTATATTTAATCTAATATTTAATTATTTATATATATATTATGCCAATTATAATTGTTCAAATTTTAGATGAAGATTTTTTCAATAAATGCTTCCTAGTAATTCTTATTATTTTAGTGTAGAACACACAGCCAGTTTAAGGAATTTATAGAAAAAATGATGGACAAAACTCCCCAGTTAATTATTAAGGCATAGTTATATACATATGGTTCATAATCTTAATCTTTAGTTCACTTTAGTTATCAAATATAGACCTGAGGTATTACATGATTTATCCAGGTTATATAATTACTTCACTCTAACTAAAATACAGATACAGCAATTCTTCACCTTTGGGTGTTGTGATAAAAACATTAGATACTTGGCCAGGCAAGGTGGTTCATGTCTGTAATCCCAGCACTTTGGGAGGCCAAGGAGGGAAGAATGCTTGAGTTCAGGAGTTCAAGATCAGTCTATGCCACATAGCAAGACATTGTCTCTCCAAAAATTACAAATGTTAGCCAGGTGTAGTGGTGTGTGCCTGTAGTCCCAACTACTAAGCAGGCTGAGGCCATAGGATCACCTCAGCCTAGGAGGTCAAGGCTGTGGTGAGCCATGATCATGCCATTGCTCTCCAGCCTGGGCAACAGAGTGAGATTCCCATTCAATACAATACAATACAATACAATACAATACAATACAATACAATACAATACAATACAATGCAATGCAATGCAATGCAATGCAATGCAATACAAAACAATACAATACAATACAATGTAAAATAAAATAAATTAGCTACTCTTCTTAGAAAAGTGCCCAAAGGTATAACACATTTAACCTGTGTAATAATGTTTCTGGACCCATTCATAGAGCTCATCCATGCTCTATTATTTTGGATACTATTCTCCTTATTCTAACACGTTTCTTTTTGGTCATAATTTTGATAATTAAAAGCCAGAGGTTTAATTTAAAAGACATGAACAGCTTTCTTGTGGTAGAGAAGAATGAAGAACGGCAATTCTCTCTCTCTCTCTCTCTCTCTCTCTTTCTCTGTCTCTCATACACATACACACACGCTTCTACTTAGTTTTTTTTTTTTTTTTGAGTTGGAGTCTCACTCTGTCACCCAGACTGGAATGCAGTGGTCGCTCCTGGCCACCGCAGTCTCGACCTGCTGGGCTCCGGCGATCTTTCTGCCTCAGCCTTCCGAGTAGCTGGAACTACAGGCGTGCGCTACCATGCCCGGCTTATTTTGATTTATTGCAGAGATGAGGTCTCACCAAGTTGCCCAGGCGGGTCTCGAACTCGCGGGCTCAGGCAATCCACTCACCTCAGCCTCCCAAGGCGCGGGTTTACAGGCTGAGCCACCGAGCCTGGCTTCTATTTGGTTTTGACCATTTTCTTCCATAACTAAATTATATAAAAAGAGCAGGGTAAATAGAATGCTCTTATAGATTTATTTTTTCATGGATTATTTTTACGTTATTTACTTTAGAGTGATTCATAAAAATATGAAGCTTATTACAAACAATACAGAATTGTTGGCTTTATCCTCACATGATGATACAGATTCCAGTACTGTTTCATAAGGAATTATGTTCTAAGAAATGCAGAATTTTGACTCTAAATTTCTAAATTTTGTTTCAAACATAATCTTGTCATAGATTTAATAAAATTAAGTAATTTCTGAATGTCCACATTAATAAAAAAATCTAAAAATTCTAACCATGCCATATACACATTTTTATATTCTCTTCTCAGATGTGAATTTGGCATTTTTTAGTTTCAGAAGAAATTCAGGAACATTTCAGATTTATAATAAAGGCATAATATTTAATGCTTTCATTATAAAAGCACTTTATTAGATTTTAAATGAAAATTTGAGGGCTATCAAATACAGAATTATCTTCATGTAAAACATTTATTTTGGTTATTAATATTGTAATCTTGCTGATTGTATACAATGCTTTTATAATAAAGGGCAGATTGCATAAAAATTCATAAAAAATTAAAAACTTGATCATTTATACTAGGAAGGAAAACATTTTCAGAGTTTTCAGTGTTATAAGATCCATTGGATATATTTGTCAAACATGGTGTAATAACCTGCTTTCTCTTTAAATCAGACTGAGAGAAGAATATTCGAGAATTAATATTTGCTGAGTAATAACAATGCGTTAATTGGGCAACAGCAAAATTACAGACATAACCCTGACGAATAGGGATTCTCAAAAATCTAGTCCTCAAACACCTGGGGATCACTGAGTTCCTTTCAGAAGAGTCTGCGAAGTTAAATCTTTTTCATAAGAATATTAAGACATTATTTGTCTTTTTCACGGTGATGATGTTGCATTGGTGGTGCAAAAACAATGAAGATAAAACTGCTGGCAACTTAGCACAAATCAAGACAGGGGCACCAAACTTGCTAGTCATCATATGCTCTTCACTGGTACAAGCTCACACGGAAAAAAAAGCCAATTTCATTTATGAATGTTCATGTTTAAGCAGTAAAAATTAAATCTCGATCCTGGGTATCTTTTTAAAAATATTCTGCAAGGCAAAATGGGATGTATGCATAAAGCTCTTTTACGATTAATGAAGTGCAATGGTTGTCTCGAGGAAAAGCAACTGTTTGAGCAGCAAGCTGCTTCTCAAATGGAACCCCATTCGAGAAAACAACTGACAGAAACATTATAATTATTCCTCAGGATATCGTCTCAAGAGTGAATAAAGCAAGCCTGTCATTTTAAGGAAAACAATGGACAGTACTGTTGCCAGCGATAAAATTCCTACTTTCAAGCAAAATTAGAATTTTGTAAAACTTGCATCTGCTACCATGAGCTCGATAGCTTTCCAGTAAAGACTTTTCTGATGAGATTCGGGCGGTTACTAACAAATGTGATTTTTTGGGGTACTATTTAAGAAAATGTGCCAAACTTTGGAAGATCTATATAATCAATGTTTTCCAAATGACCAATAAATGACATTATAAAAGCATGCACAGTAAAGGATTCATTCAACACAGGCTAGTAAATGTTTTAATATCACAGAATAAGAAAAGTTTATTAATATGGTTCCCTATTCTACATCATACCTAATCTTTAAGAAACTAACACTTGCTGAGTTTTGGTGTAATACCAAAAAAGGATATTCACAATAATATGAAAATGTTATTAAAATACTCCTCCAAGAGATTTCTAGAGTGTAAAACAGCACCACTCTTCTCATTCAACTTTTTATTTTGGAAATATAGTAGGTTTTTTCATAAAATATATAATTTATGTTATATGCTAGGTTTGTTATTTTCAAATGAATTAATAAATATGTTTCTAAATTTTCTTAGTTTTATTTTAAATATGAGAAATACCGATACATATAACTATATAAGCTAAAGTTCTTTGGGATCATTTATAACTTTTAAGGGTGAAAATGGGTCCTGAGGACAAAAAGTTTGATAATAATGGCTATCGCCCAGCATAACAGTAAATAGTTAATAAAGACACATCTTACTTTTCCCACTTCATATAATTTCTACTAGCCTTATGCTTTTTTCCAATGAAAACTCTATATTACCTTAGTTTTATTATTATTGAAATGATGTTAATTTTTTTTACAATAGTAGAATTCTCATCTCTTAAGTGAGACATTAGTTGAAGTCCCAGTCAGTCAATACAGTGTCCTAGTGTAGTGCTTAATTTAGTTGAGGCACTCAATGAATGTAATTGACTGGCAGAAAATGTGTTTAACAACAAAGTCAATATAAGAACGAAAACATAATACAGGTGGAGGGATTCTGGCTGTTTATTACTTTAGCCATGTATGAGCACAATTTCTAGATTATATCCCCTGCCACAAAAATCTCACATAGTCTGTGGCTTTATAAACATTAAAAAACCCCAACATCCTCTTCTAGACTAAATATCTGCTTCTCTAGAAACCTTCATAATCATCACCACTTATATATCTTGAATTACTGCATGACTTTTCTTGTGACATATTGAACACATAGACAATGATTTGCTTCCACCATTTCATCCTCCCTACACTTCGCAATCCAACTCACGTTTTTCCATTTCCTTCAAATTCCTTATAACATGGAAAATTAAAGTACAATAAAACTGTAATCAATCACTAATGAATGCCCACAGATTTGAAGGAGGAGGATGATAGCTTCTTATTTGGTGTCATGTCTTCTAATAAAAAAATTATGAAATCTTGGAGATTTTCATACAATATTGTAACAAACACCTGGTAGTTTAGTCTGATTGTTTCAAGGCTAATTTTCGAGATATACAGATTCTGAGCTGTGTAAAGCCCATTAAATAAATGCATAGAACCATCTGCAACTTCTTGTTTTGTTTCTATAGCTATATGGCTAAAAGTGACCTTAATAATAAAGTGATTACTGTATAATAACAATGAAATACTTGGCATGAATCGAGAACTTATTATACACCAGAGGATCCTTTAAGTCCTTTGCATGCATTATCTTTATTCTTCACAACAACACTTTGAGTGGATCTTTGTGTGTATAAGTGTGTAAGTGTGGACTACTCATTTACTATTCTATTTGTGCTTACCCTCTGCATATATTTTCACCCATTAGCTGTAAAATATGTGGTCCCAGAACAGTTTTCTTCTGGGATGCAGATTCTATCTAGAGAGGAAAAAAGGAAAAAGCTGAGTAGAGGGATTTAAATTCAGTTTTCAAGAGGATTATTGCCTCATAATATGTAAATATTCAACTTAAATTTTCAAGAAATGTATCGTTTTTATCTTACTTCTGCAAACGCACACTCCTTTTATTAGCTGGGTTTGTGACTGACAGTTTTCTCAAACATATGGCAAAACTCGTCCTTCCATTTGACCTGAAAATGGTTACTCTGTGTTATAATACAAGAACTGTAATGATGCTATACTGTCCACTTTCAAGACATTTAAGGAATATTTTGAGAATTTTTCTCTAATAACACACGAGCATATGTTACCACAATTGCTTATTTTGTTCTCATGCCTGTTTCAGCTCTTCTCGGGAGCTAACTTTTATTGTTTTTATCTACTCAGAATAGTGCCTAAACTGAAGTGGGCATTCAAACAATGCCTGTTCAAAAAAAGGTGACTTCATCTGTGACCTGAAAGAGTTAATATTTTCCTTCAGGCCAAATGCACAAATCAATTCTCAACCAGAAAGCAGTCCATCTATGGCATTCAGGTCACACAACTGTTCCTCAAATATTATTGCCAAAACACATTTATATTCTATTTTAATACTGTGCATTCATCTTTCCTTAGCATTAGAGGTGTTTCATTAAAAAGTGGTATAACTTCAATTCATTTTTATGCTCACCTTGACAAAAGTGAATCACTGAATGAGTTTAAATGTATCGTGGGTATTTATGTTGTGTGCCTGACATAGTCTTATGTTGAGCATCATTTAATCATTTATTCCAGAGCATCAACCAGCATTATTATGACCTGAAAAGTTAGTAGAAATATGGCGCAAACATTAATGTGAACACAAAATTGAAAACTTTAATTAAAATGACTTGTGTACAATTACTTATTAATGATAAGTTTTTCTCAGATTCCTTTTCTTCAACCCATCTCTTAATTAGAAAAGAGGCAAGAAGTTTTCCACAGAGACCAGTCATGGGCCCTCTTCTCACTCTGAACACATAATTTCTGGAACTTGTCATTCATATCTGTAACTTCAGCTACCACCACTATGCTGGTGATTCCCTTAACAAGATTTGAGTAACAGGTTTGCATTTCCAACTACATCTAGGATCTTCCTGATATGTTATCTAAGCTCCGCAAAAACCTGATGCCCTCCAAAGCTACTTGTCTTCTAGAAGACCATATATCATCTCTTATTAATGAAGTTACCCTATTCTGAAGAACATGTTCTATCCTTGACCCTCTTCCTCAACATTTCATACATATTCTATTAAGTCCTCTGTCCCTCTCTTAAGCGTTCTTCCTCCTCTTGTCCTGTCTCTTAACTTCAAGGCCCCATTGTTTCTCTCCCAGAAGGCCTTAGAAATTGACATGGGTGGTTGCCTCTGGTTTCTCTCTCCTTATGTTGCTCCAGATTGACTCTTAAGAGTTATGGACCGTGGTATGTCTTACCTTATTTAAAACCTTTATGTATTTCCCCATTCTCTTCAGGATGTGGTTTAAATTACAGAGCATGGCATACAAGACCAATTCTTAATGCCTCCGCCTGTTCTCTAGTCTCATCACTCTCATCTTCATATGCACCCTTGACCTCAAGAATGTCAGTTTACTTAAAGTTCTCCAGACACCACAAACAATTCCATGCTTTTGCAAATGCAACTCCTGTTGTTTACAGTGCCCTCACTTCAGCAGCTCTACATTATTCTGCAAGGTATATGTCAAACATCTTGGAAGCCATGTAACTATTCTGAAGGAGATGTTTTTTTTCTGTAATACCATTATCTCCCAGGTTATTGAAATAATCATCAGATTGCAATCCCAATGTTGATTTTCTTTTTTTTGTTTTTTATAAATGGTTTTCTCATTTGTCATTCCTTAACTGGTAAACTTTCCAAGAACCATATCTTGATTTTTAAAATATGCCCATTATAGCTTTAACATATGTTAGTTTCTTAATCAATGTATGTTTAATTAATGAAACGCTTAAATATTCTCTTAGTTGTTTTTTGGATATTTCTTTAATTTATGCCTCAAGTCATTTTCATTTTCATGGAGAAAACACTGTATACTCTTCTAAAAATTTTTTAGATGTTTTCAATTGGGAATCCAAGATCTTTGATTTAATAACCACTTTTAATGGAAGGGAATAAGTGATCGCATCAAATAGTATTAATCCATTAATTAAAGAAATGAGAAAATATACCTTTGGTTGGCAAGAAAAAGGACAATAAGACTGCTATGTTTACGTTACATTTATGTACCCAGAAATTAAATTCTTATTTTAGTTATCAGTTTAATAACCCTCATACATTGAATATATCAATTTATTATCAAGGCAAATTGTAATAGAAATGGTACTATTTGAAACTAGAAAACTGTTGGGTCCCTATTCCATTAACTAGTTCTGTAACTTAAGGAAAGAGGATTCTCTCTCAGTTTCCTTATCTGAACAATGGAACCAAAGATAAATAAGTGAGATAACATATGTAAAGAGATTCATGCAATATCTGATACAAAGGGCAATCAATAATAATATCAGAAGGTTACTTTGATGAGGGTATTAGATAAACAATTTCACAAAGCTTTGCAAACTGCTATCTAAGTATTAGGTACTAACACTCAAATGAATAAGATTGCTGTTTATTGTTTACCTTGCCAAAAATAAAACACTGCCTTTAAACACATCAGATGGGGGGGTGTCCTATTGCTTGGCAGTTTTCAGCAGTCATGCCCTTTGTGAAGACCTTTTATTACTTTGGGAAGAGTTAAGGACTGACAAACAGACAAGGTTCCCCAGGGGTAAACCCCTCTTTGTCTTTTACTCCACATAGGAAGGATATCAGTAAAAGCAGAAGTCTCTCCTGTGTACCTAACTATGGAAGTGGCCTGAAAAAGCTAAAACAGCGATTTGACCACAGGGTGTAGAGGAGCTCGGATCTGGCAGTCCTTTAATTTGCCACACTGAGCTTTTCATCTCGCCCACCTTGTGTTGAATGCACTGGTTTGCCCATTTTCCCTTCTATCAGGACTAAGAACACAAGACACGGAATCACTAAAAGAAACTTCTAGGTGTTTCTGGCCCTGGGACTGAGAAATTGCGCACATAAGGCAGGCTTTGGTGCAGCAGCGAGACGCCCGCTTGAGGCCAGAACCGACAGCAACCTGGCGACGTGTGCCTCTCAGTCCACCGCGAGCTCCGCTCCGCAAAAGACTAACAGTGTTGGACATCCGGGCAGGCGCTCAAATATTTGCTCACTACAGGTCTGCACTACACTACCTGTCTTGATCCCATCGTATCCCAATCCAGAAAGTAATCGGGCTATGTTTGAGCTGAATCAGAATGCCATTTAGCAAATATAAAACCTATCTTGCTCTTGCGTCTGCAGGAATACAACAGTTTAAAAAGTAAGCCTCGTCCTCACTCTTTTTGTTCCTTTTCATTACGTGCCCCGGCTTTTATAATTTGGATTTCAGTATGAGTGTCAAGCAGCAGCAGCAGCAGCAGCAGCAGCAGCAGCAGCAGCAGAAGAAGAAGAAGAAGAGCAGGGCGAGAGACTTTCCAAAGTCTCATCGCAAAGACATTTCGGGGTGCACGGCTCCAGTCTCACTTTTCCGCGCTCTGGTTCGACCCGGGCATCAGGTTCGTGTCTGAGAGATGTCCCGACCGCTCCCCCTCACCTCTTGCTGGGGGACATCCCTCCCCGCACCCCTATTCCGGTCCCACGACTCAAGGAAGCCCGTGGGAGAAAAGACGATGGGTGGTGGGGTCAGGGCTGTCCGAGCAGCCCCGGGTGGCCGCCACGAGGTCACCCTGCTCGGTGGCTCCTCGCTTTTGCAAAGCGCGCGTTGAGCTCCCGCTGGCACCCCGGCAGCTCGACACCGGGGCCGAGGCAGCGGCGGCGCGCGCACGCGCACTCCGCGGCCCCGCGCCGCTCCTCAACATTCCATTCCACGTGTTGCTTGTTGGAGGCGCCACAGGTTCCCCACCTGCGCCGGGGCGCTCCGGCAGCGGCGCCTCCGCCGGCGGGCTCCGGGTGAACCCCCTGCCTGCGCGCTCGGGGCTGGCCGAGCAATTCCCGAGGCGCTCAGACTCACCCCCACGCTAACTCCGCCTATTCCATCCCGGCGGCTCCCCGTACCTCCCCCCCCCCGGTCCTCCTCCCGGCTCCTGCCCGCCCCTTTCCCCTGGTGGTAGGAAACACTCCCGCGTCTAACTCGACGTGTCCGGAAAGCCCTGGCCAGTTTCCCTTTCGTTCTGCGGCCGCGGCTGCTGGCCCCGGGGCTCCCTCGGACCCGCGGGTGCAGGCGCTGGGGGTGAAGCGCGTGGGGACCGCGAGCAGAGCGGCGGGCCCCCCTGATCACCATGCTGGACCCGTCTTCCAGCGAAGAGGAGTCGGACGAGGGGCTGGAAGAGGAGAGCCGCGATGTGCTGGTGGCGGCCGGCGGCTCGCAGCGAGCTGCGCCGGCCCCGGCTCGGGAAGGGCGGCGGGACGCGCCGGGGCGCGCGGGCGGTGGCGGCAGCGCGGCCAGACCCGTGAGCCCGAGCCCCTCGGCGCTCAGCGAGGGGCGAGAGGAGCCCGAACGGCAGCTGGACGAGGAGCAGGAGCGGAGGATCCGCTTGCAGCTCTACGTGTTCGTGGTGAGGTGCATCGCGTACCCCTTTAACGCCAAGCAGCCCACCGACATGGCCCGGAGGCAGCAGAAGGTGAGTCGTGGGACCAGGCGCCTCCTACAGCCACTTCTACCCCGGGCTTCCTCCCAGGAGAGCCCTGGGGTGCCTCCCGTACTTCTGCGAAACGCAGGGCGCTGCATTTTTGTAACCTTTGAGGGCAAAGGAATCTTTGGGGGACAAGAGGGTGCTTTCGCCCGCCGGGTGTGGGGTTACAGCGGACACTTTCCTCCTCCTCCCCCCTCACCTCCAGGGACTGTTCGCTCACCATCCGTGAGACTCAGACCAACCGACAGTGCCGGCCATGCGGTGGTGACACCTGGCAGGCACAGCTCTGGTCGGATTAGAATGCAGCTCCCATCAACTTTAATTTCTAACAGCCAGGGTGAATCCTGTCCACATAGCTCGGGGTGGCGGGGGGGTGGGTGATATTGCTGGAGCTGGGCTTTGCTGTGGGTCTGAAATGTGAGTGCATTTCTGGGTGGAACAGGTGGAGTCTGAGCACTTTTCTTCTGTGAGCCAGAGAGAAATCTCCGCTAGGGAGAGGGGTAGACATTTTCCTCAATGAATAAAACACAAAGTTAAATCGATAAGTTTTCTATACTGTCATACAGTCACGTCCAAACACTGAAGAAGGTGTACTGCTTTGTAGAGTGGCTGTGGGCAAGTCATTCCAGATCTGGGCAGGCCCAAGGGAACACACTATTTATCAAAAATAAAGGATTAGTGTGTAACCACTCCATAACAAAATGCTATCTATCTCCTGTCTGCCTGTCTATGTATGTATGTATGTATCTATCTATCTATCTTTCCAAAGAGGTTAGGAGTTTGTTTTAGGTGAAATGTCTGCCAACTTTAGTTTTAAAACAAGACCCAATGGGTCTGATGTTCTGTAGTAGAGACAGGTAATGACTCAAATTGCCCTAAGTGGTACATGTTTACAATAGAAACTGTCTAGGAAACCTTTTTAATAGAATGTTGAACCTGGAAGGTTCTGAAGAAATCTGTAGCAGTCCCCTCATTTGTGGCAAAATGTGGAGATCCAGAGAGATTGTAGTTTGCTCAGGGCTACCTAGATGGACAGATGTTTATTCGTGTTCTGAAATAACTTCAGCATGTGAGGCATTTTTTAAAATTTGGAGAGGTTTTGAATTGACTTGAAATATAATTGAAGTTCAGAGTAAATACAGGATCCCTACCCCCTTCCCCAAACCCTCCTATCCCCAATCAGCCATCCTTTATTTTTTATCAAGGTATGATTGACATGTAAAAAGCTGTACATATTTAACATATACAACTCATTCAGTTTGAGGCTAAGTATACATCTATGAAACTGCCTATAGTTAATACTATATTGTGCTTAAGAGCTACCCTCTTAGAATATTTTATAAGTGCTCTTAACCAACTTTTCAAAGCAGGCCCTCACTAAGCAGCCGTTTTGGAGTTGTTTGTCCTCTGGGAGTGCTTATGGGATGTTTCCCTACAGTTGGAGATTGATCAGATCCTTCAAGTAACAACCAGGTAGCTCATAAGAGTAATAGAGTGTTAGAGCTGGAAGAGATCTTGAGGTCCTCGACGCAGAGTCCCCAAATTGGAGAAAAGAACTAGGTCTTAGTAGCATTCCCAATCCTAAACCAGTTGGGATGATTAAAGCCTCTGTTCCTTAGGAAAGTTTTGAATGCTCTGCAGGGTTTAGTGAGCCTGCTACTCCACACCTGGATGGATACTGTGCTTCTAACTGGTTGCTTGTACTGAGTCTGTTCCCAGGCATTGACCAAGACCTCTTCTCAACTCCAGGTCAAGTGAATGTCAACTTCAGTCATCACTCTTTTTTTTTTGAGTTGGAGTCTCACTCTGTCGCCCAGACTGGAGTGCAGTGGCTGCTCCCGGCCACCGCAGCCTCGACCTGCTGGGCTCTGGCAAACCTTCCTCCTCAGCCTTCCAAGGAGCTGGAGCTACAGGCGCGCGCTACCACGCCCAGCTAATTTTTTGATTTATTGTAGAGATGAGGTCTCGCCAAGTTGCCCAGGTGGGAGTCATCACTCTTAAATGGTGTCATTTTTGACATATGTGGCAGTATGGGTTCGTATAAAGTTTCTATCATCTAGTCTTCAGTTTGGCCATTCATATTGCATGTAAGCTTATTTTTAGTGTATTAAATAATGTTTGGTAAAATTAGGAGACTGTTTCTCTTTGGAATATTGTCCTTGAAGATGTTTTTGCAAAAAAGTCATTTGCTAGTGTTTGATTTATAGTGTGAATACTTGTTGCATTTTGTTAATGAAGCTGACTCTCCCTTGGTTGTTGAAATAGTGCAGTTTTCTCTGACTTCTCCTGTTTGAATAGATTGTTCAAAATTATTTGAATTGGCAAACAGGTGCATTAACAATACTACTGAGGAGAGTATTGTTCTAACCTTATTCAGGCATTACTGAAAATAATTTTAAACTAAAAAAAGAACCAAAACACCATATATATTCTATTAAAAAATAATTGTAATGCTTAGAAATTTCTGGTTCTAGATGCTAAGAACATTGAGCATGGATGAACCTTAGTGAATTGTTTTTATAAAGATGGCTGTCCCCCTGAGTGTCTTCCTCATTCAAATCCACCTCCCCCTTTTTTTTTAAAAAAAGTGCAGCTTACTAAAGAGAGCTGGAGCAATTTTTGGCAGCCAGGTTTTCTCGTAGGGCAAAATAAAATGGAAATGTAACTATGTTCATGTGAATATGATACACAAACCGATAATTAATGCCAAAAACTTACTTTAAGTTGAATTATAGTTGGGTTATATACAAGAAGTAACAGGATAATTGCGAAATCACTAATCCATTGTATATTTTTATTCTGTATCTTAAAGTAGTCAGACATCCAGTAAAAAGACTTAATAGCTAAATTGTTGTCATTGAAATGCATATTGCTACTTACTCACTTTTCTCACCTTTGAGAATTTTGAGAGTCAGAAATTGAGATCTGGAAGGGTCCTCATTTTGTAAATGAAAATTAATCGCAGGAATGAGAGACCAGGACTCAGATTTCTCAACAGTCAAAGCCCTTTCACTGTTAGGGCTGGTGAATTTCTGTGAACCAGAACTGAGCAGCAAGGTTATTTATTTATTTTCACTAGACTAAAATGGTTCACAAAGCTAGTAAGCAGTTGTGTCTGTGAACGACTTGAGAAAGCTTAATAGCATTAAATGCAAAGGGAACTAAAACGTGCCATTTCTTTACTTTTGGCTGGAATATTTCAACTCAGAGGAATAACATTGGTCAGTTTATGCCAGGCAGGCCCTCTGATTGACTACTGATGGCTTTACAGAAGATTCTGGGAGTGAGTATGGACTAGACACTGTGACAGACTGCCGTACCAGGCAGTTACATCTTCTAAATGAACATATCCAAGGGTTCACACGTGATATGAGTATGAAGTAACAAATAGTCATTGAAAAATGACTTGATAATAGTGCTTGAGCAGCTAATGCTTATTCACCTTGATTATCTTTGCACTATCACAATACTAACAACAGTGATGACAAATTTTGGATGATTCTAAAGGTTGAAACTAGAGTAGCAGTAATGTGGACCAAACAAATCAGGTGTTACTTAAGAAAGGCAACTTGTTTGTCCAACTTTTGGAAAACATTGAGACCTTGGAAGAAAAAGTAATAAAAGGGCTCCTTGGTGGTTAGGAGGTTAGGGAGACCCTGACAAACACAAATGACTGACTTAGAAGAGGTTAAGTACATTCATTCACAGATGTGAGTTCCCAGACTTCAGGTCTGAATTCGTAACTATATTTAAGATGCATATGACTTAAAATGCTGAATGTTTTGGTTAGTCAGTCTATGGGTTTCTTGTCAGATTGCACTGTTCATTATTTTTGTTTTTATTTTAAATTTATTAAATTTAAAAGTGTGTTGAAAAAAGAACCAACTATGAATTTTTTAACTAGAAATAATAAAGAGGTTATTTAAAAGATTAAAATGGTACCTACTAACTTTCCTTATGATTCGTATACCATGTTTTTTTATGTTTCACTGGGTATTGCTACCATAATCACACTAAATTGTATCTTACTAAACATTTTTGTATAATAATCACCCCTACCACTTTGCATACTTTTCCGTGGTTATTCCAAGTTTGACACGTGTATAAATAGGACTGAGATTGCAGATGGTGGAAAAAATAAACTTGGGTAAAATTGATCTGGAGGAGAGCATTATGGGGAAATAGTTTTGGGTGAAACAATGTGCAGTGGGCTTTTGACTCCAACTCTCTCATTTGAATGTTATACTACAACAAAGTGGCCACTTTTGTCTCTCTTTGTTGATAGTAATCCTTTTTTTAAAAAAAACAGCAACTCTTTTTTAAGTCTTCCAACTATTTACATGATCCTCAAGCTCAGGGAAAGAACCAGATTTATTAAGCATGAACTATAGATTTACAAAGGCTGAGGAATCATTTTCTTGTGCTAGGTGCCATTGTGCCTTAGTGCTGTGTTGTCCAACTGTGGAGCTTAAGAAACAGTGCTTGGCATGTAAGAACTTAGGGAATGTCTCTTGTACACTCTTAAGTCTTAGACTTAGTCCATACCTTAAAGAATAGTGAGGTATAGGATACAGGAAAGATATAAAAGCAAAGTGAAAGGATTTTTAGCTCTTTTGTGGAAACTGGTGTTCCTAAACATGTTTTGAGACACCCAGAACTCACCTCCTCCTTCTAAAGAAAGTTGTAAACATGGTCATACCTGTTGGCATAGGACTAATGACTTTGAAGTGATACTTTCCCAGTGCTATTAGCAAACCCCAGAGACAAGTAAGTAGCATTGAAGCCCTATACTATTCCTTGCTTTCTTGCCTGCAGGTTTCCAGCAGATCTGGTGATAATGTAAAATGCCATACTCTTAGGTAGCTAGGATCATTTACCCTTTGTGCTACCTCGGCTTTGATATGTTATGGTGCAGATACAGAGGAGATGAATTATGTTGCTTGCTGCTTTTCTTTTATTTCTTTTTTTTCGAGACAGGGTCTTGCTCTATCACCCAGATTGGAGGGCAGTGGAGCAATCAAGGCTCACTGTAACCCTGAACTCCTGGGATCAAACGATCCTCTCACTTTCTTTGCTGCTCTTAGTAATAAAGAATACTTTGTCCCGTGGGAAGTGAGTTGGAAACCACACATTAAAATGAAACCTCAGACTGTACTTAAAATAGTATCTCAGAGAAAAATGTTTGGTGCTTCAGCTGATTCTTCTAACCCTCCATAGGGTATTCTTAGACAGCAGCATTTAATTTGGTGGAATGGGTTGTGCTAATGAGAACTCAAATGGATTAAGTGACGTTGACATTTGCTTCTTTCTTTCAAAAACAAAATCAACTGTAATTTTGATATGTAATGACTGATTATAAAGTACAATAAAATATTTTAATTGTATGTTTTTACTCTTCTTTTTTATTTTTAATGGAAACAGCTTTCTTCATTGGCCCTCTCACAAGATAAATAGGACAGTTGGGAGTCTGCCTGCGCAAGTGGTGCACACCTTATCAATAAGGGTACCCACATAATGAACATTTGTATACCTATCCCTGAGTTTTACTCCACATCTTTAAAATAAAAAAATTACAAGTTAAAAAAATAGGACAGTTTGTGAGGTCATTAAAAACTTCCAAAACAAAATTAAGAAAGCTGACTGCCAGGTTGTATAGGAATTCTGAATGGAAAGTCCTTCCAGCTATCATTTGCTAGTGAGGCAGGCTACTTTTGAGTTTTCGTGCTACTTTGTATGCTTTTCAAATTAATTGAGCCCTTTCTTTGGGAAGGAAGAGATTGGTTGTATAGTCATGAGATATTGCTATTTCAGATTTTAGGCTATGAAAGACCTAATGATTGTAAATAGTGGACATATCAATGAGACAAATGACATATTTCCTAAAGTTTGAAGATTGTTCAAGTATCAAGTTATGGAATTTCCACTCAAAATCTATAATAGTTCATTTTGTGACCACCATCTTCTAAGTTACCTAAAGATTTCAATAGTTTCCTTAAGAATAAAAAAAAATCTGTGATTATTATCTTAACTGCATTTTTGAATCACCTAGAGAGCTTTTAAAAATCCCATTATCCCGGTTGTACCCCACAGTAATTAAATCAATCTCTAGGGATATAGTCTTAAAAGTTTCTAGGTGATTTCAGTGTACAGTACAGTTCTAAAGGAAAGCTACAGAAAAAAATGGCTTATTTTCATCTAGGCAAGGTGAAAGTATTTGCAATAATGAATGAGATTATCGAGTAATTAAACTGGTATTCCATAGTTAGGAGAAGACACTAGAGATACTCTAAGCAAGGAGCAAAAAACACACCTAAATACTATTCTATAGTTCACTGAGCCAATACAGTGGAGGGAGTATTTATTTAGACTTTTAGGAAATGTTTAGTTAGATGATATGCTGGAGGCTTTTAAATTGCATGAACAGTTATGCAATTTATTCACTATAAAACCACAGATAATTCAGTACATTAGTAGCAGCAAATACATATTGGTTGCTGAGGATAAGCATGGGGTTTGCTTTCCATTCCATGATGAACTGGGAAGGAAAATATAGTGAAATCTCAAAATTGGAGCTGACACTGAGTACTTCCTAACTGAACAGTACATTTCACAAAGGTCTTACAAGATCTTTAGTGGGCGGACTCTTTCCTCAGTGTATAGAGAAGTAATGCATACAGGTTTTTCAAAAAGTAAACTTTAAAAGGCATTCCTACATAATTGTCTTATTAAATAATTAAAACTATTTATAGACGATTTTTTCCCCCTGAGTTCTGCAAATTCTAACATTAGGTGCACTGTAAGGAAAAGCCTGTCTTTTCCTCAAGTTGCATTAAAAGGTTAAGTTGTAGGTTTGTGTTTGGGGGTTTATCCAGCATTACTGATGCTTTGCTTTGCTTCTGGAAACTTAATCACATCAATTTGTAAACTTCATGGTTTCAGTAATTTCATTTTTTAACCTTCAAGTAGGTGATGAATTTTTATAATGAAAATGTTACAGGGTCAAAAGGCTTGAACAATTTAAAGACTGCCTTTGCCAATCTGCTAGCTGTACTTTTTAATTTGCTCCTTTCTGGTTACTTGGGAGGATGAATTTGTGTGTTGGGGGAGGAGGGTTTTAGCATCCTTTTCCCACTGTTTGAGATCTTGTTTATTAATTGATGTGAATCGTTTAACAGTACACATATTGAGAATATCCTTCCTTCATGGAGTATGTTTGTATCATCACCCTTTCATTTTCTGTTTAGATCTACTTCTATTGACCTTTTGCTTAAAAACGTTGATCTATGCTCTTAGACAATCAATTACCCATCTTATGGAATGAAAGTCAGAGGTGAGGAGTTGAATTTGCTTTTTCTTTAAATAGCAAAGCAGTTGTTATAACCTGATTTTTGATGAAGCTCTGCTTTCGTTACTGAGCTTTAAGTCCCAATTAATTATGTTAATTTTCCATTATTTCCTTGGCCAGCTATTTATTGACCTCCTATTATATGAGTTTAACACTAACCAGTAAAACAAGCAGAACTCCTCCTGTAGGCTAATGTTCAATAGTTTACATGTATAGATTGTGTAGATATATGTTTATTAATCCAGTTCTTTTTTCAAACTAGCATATCATTTTGACTTATGAAAACTTGATTACATATTTTAATTTCTGATGAGCGTAGTTCTCTCTTTGGTGTCAACAATTTTTTACTTTCATCATCCTTTCCTTTGTCTTTGGTGAGCCTGGCTTCATTCTTCTCTAATATTCACTCACTGTGTGAACAAGACATTTCATCTTTCATAGTTCTGACTATTACTTTTATACATTGGGGGTGATGACTTCATAGAATTCTTTTGTGATCAAAAGGAGATGATTCCTGTAAAGTGCTTAGTATAGTGTCCACTATATGATGTGATCTGGATTAGATGCTATTGTTTTGAGTTGTCAATTGCATAAAGCCTCTGGGAAACAATGATATGTTTACTGTATTCAGTCTTCTAGGAGCATAGCATGTTTTTTCCCTGAAGTCATGCTTCTTATGTTTTTTAAAAAATTCTTTGTAGATTTCATTATGTAGACTTTTGGCATTAATAATCAAGATTATTTTAAAGTATTTTTAATTTTTGTTCTTATTGTGTCTTCTTTTATCATCTTTGTACTATAATGAAAATATGGGATTTTAATTTTTTATGTTATAACTGGTTTCTTATGTTGATGATACACAACTGATTGTTTTCTCTAGTTTTGGTCCTTCTAGATTTTCTAGGTAGTTAATTGAGGCATCTGCTGATAGTGATTTTTTTGTTTGGTCCTACCTAGCTGCCATACCTCTTCTGTTTTGCATGTCTCTGTACAATTTACAGTGTCCAAAACAGCATTTGTACTTCTTGCTAACACCCATGCCTTGGCCAAGCATTACTGTGGAATGCTTTTGGCATTTTACCAGTGAACATATTATTATTTAGGATTTTGAAATTAAGATATTCTTATTGTTTAATTATCCTTTATCTTTATTATATAAATAGGATAAAAGATATCAGGAATTGATGTTGAATATTATCAAATTCCTTTTTTGTATTAATTGAGGTAATTGCTTAGTTTTATTTTAGTAATATAACATCTTAGATTACTAGATTTTCAGGGCCAGGCCTGGTGACTAACACCTGTAATCCTAGCACTTTGAGAGACTGAGGAGGGAAGATTGCTTGAGCCCAGGAGCTAGAGATCAAACTGGGCAACATAGTGAGACTTTGTCTCTATAGAAAATAAAGGTATTAGGCGGGTATGGTGTCGCATGCCTGTAGTCCCAGCTACTTGAATCCCAGAAAGTAGAGACTGTGATGAGTTATGACAGTCTCATTGTTGTACTCTAGCCTGAGCCCCTGACTCAAAAAAAAAAGAAAAGAAAAGAAAAGAAAGGATTACCAGATTTTTCTATTATTAAACCATATTTTCCATTCCAGGGTAATTTCTACTTGATTATGATTGCTTTTTATACACCTTTGATTTTGTGTTTCCTATACTTTTAATTTTTGATTTTTCCACCTATGTTTATAAGAGAAGGATCTATCATTTTATATTTTCTAAGCCATACCTATGACTTTCATTGTCATAGATATGGTTTTAAGAAATAAGGGTGTTAAATGAGGAACATTTTACCCATATCCATGCTATAGACTCATTTTTTGTTTGTTTTTGGTATGCAAAGAATCTGATAATTAGATTTTCGAAAGAATTCACCTGTGAAATCATTTACCTATTTTAGATATTTTTATTTAGCCCATTATTTTCTTATTATAGATTCAAATATGATAATTGCATGATTTTGGAAAATCGGTCATTTGTAGATTTTTAGGTGTATTAACATAGAGTTGAACATATTTTTAACGTATTTCCCCAATATCCTTTATGTTGAGTTTAAGTCTTATTTTGGGTTATACTTTGCCTTTAAAATTGTTTATTAGATTTGCCAGATTTTCTTGATTTTAGAAATATACCTGTTAACTTTATAAATTCTGTTTTTCACAAATCAATAGTGCTTTTTTTTAAGAGGACTAAGGGAAAATAAATAAATAAATACAAAAAATATAAATAAATAAGCGCCATTTCCCTATTTCTTTTTGTTGTTGTTGTTGTTGTTGTTGTTGTTTTTTGAGTTGGAGTCTCACTCGGTCGCCCAGACTGGAGTGCAGTGGCTGCTCCCGGCCACCGCAGCCTCGACCTGCTGGGCTCCGGCGATCCTTCTGCCTCAGCCTTCCAAGCAACCGGAACTACAGGCGCGCGATACCACGCCTGGCTAATTTTTGATTTATTGTAGAGATGAGGTCTTGCCAAATTGCCCAGGTGGGTCTCGAACCCGCGGGCCCAGGCAATCCTGGGCCTCAGCCTCCCAAAGGCGCGGGATTACAGGCTGAGGCACCGAACCTGGCATTTCCCTATTTTTAAAAAAGGGGGCACTGAGGGAAGGAGAGACAGACATATGACAGACATAAGAGAGTGATTCTCTTATCTGGCTTCTTGGTTAGGATGCTTGCTTTGTTTTTCACATTGTAACAAGAATAATGAAAATATATAAAGCTATGAATTTACCTCTAAGTACAGTTTGACATCTGTTCTTTCGTTACATTGAAAAACTTTTTAATATTTAAATATTTTATCTTATTTCATGTTTTTTATTGAACCCGTATTTACATAGCTATTCAGAAAAGTAAAATTTCAACTTTTAAAATAAATTTTGTTTTCTCTTTAGCAATAGATTATGTTGACAGAGAATATAATTTACTGAATATAATTTAGAACTGTTGTATATGATTAGCCTTGTTAAGTTTTTCATCACAAATGAGTATATATTCTGATTTTAGAATTAAAAGTTTGCTGTATTTCTAATAATTAGCATTATTGTAGTGATCATTTCTATCTTATTTTTGTCTTCTTTGACTAAGTTATCCTATGATAATTATTTTCATTTATTTTGCATCTGTACCATATGTAATGCGAATGTTTTGATGCCACACTCTTAGTTGTACAATGATTCATAATTTTTTTACTTACAGTCTGTGAAAAGTAACTTTTTTTGGTTCATCTCATTTGTTTGTGGGACAAGGATTCTCCTTTTTCCAGATTTAACACTGAAACCACTTTCTTTTGGTAGAGTTTGTCAGAGATATTGATAAGTATACATGATACATACATATCCATACTTGTATATTCACCTACATATGCATACAGTATACATATTTACATCTGCATATATACACTCACATTTCTGGATTATATTGTATTGAAGAAGATTATACAGTTTTTGCTTAGTCTTTGATAAGGGAGTTTGAAATATTTTATGAGTCATCACTGATATGTTTAATCTTACTCTTTTCCATTTTGTTCACTGTTTTCTGTTTCCTTTGATTTTTTTTTTTTTTTTTTTTTGAGTTGGAGTCTCACTCTGTCACCCAGACTGGAGTGCAGTGGCTGCTCCCGGCCACCGCAGCCTCGACCTGCTGGGCTCCGGCGATCCTTCCGCCTCAAGCCTTCCAAGTAGCCGGAATTACAGGCATGTGCTACCACGCCCGGCTGATTTTTTTTTTGATTTATTGTAGAGATGAGGTCTCGCTGCCCAGGCGGGTCTCGAACCCGCGGGCTCAGGCAATCCACTCACCTCAGCCTCCCAAAGGCGCAGGATTACAGGCTGAGCCACCGAGCCCGGCTTCCTTTGATTTTTGTTTTGTCTTTTGCTATATGGATTCTCTCTTTTAAATATATCTTTAAAAAAAGAATATTGCCAGGTACAGTGGGTGGGTTTTGCTTTCTTCAAAGATCATTTTCCTCAGAGGAGCATTTGACTGCCTGTTTAAGTACATTTCTGCTCTTCTATCCTAAAGCTAGGGTCAGGTAGAGTGACACAATATAAATTTTCCTCTGCCTTCTATGATTGTGCTTGCTATTCTGATTCAAAGGACAGAACACCAGTGTTTTAAGAGGCTTCAGTTTTGTTCATGGGTTACAAAGTTTGTGGACATTCCTCTGGAAATGGGGTTATAGTTTTATCTTTAGTTTACAGTGTTGTTACTCTATTTTTTAAAATATATTTTTCTAGCTGTGCATGAATTTGTTTTTTATTAGAAGGTAGGAAAAAGAAATTCTGCTGCCATGAAACCTGTGTTCTTACTACATTAACATGTTTAGGGAAGCATATTCCAAATTTTATTTAAGGAGATAGAGTCTTAATTTGGTTCTCTAGAAAAACTAAAACTAAAAATACTGCTTTAGCTAAAAAGACTTACAAAATGCTGAATATCATCAGAAAGAATTCTGAAATATAACAAGACAACTTTAGCCTACACTTGTGAAGCTCTTCTTTTCTTAACCCAGAAGGATTGCATATATTCTCAAGCAGTAGTAAGTAGGGAGATTGTGATAAAGCCCATTCTAGTTCTCTCATCTTTGCTTCAACTAGGTTCACTCGACTTTTACATATTTTATATAATAAGCTTCTGTATAAAGCATCCTTTGAAGAAATAGAAGTTACTATTTATTTATAGTGAAACTCATTGTTTTAGACCATACACCTGAAATGGCAGAGGGAGTCCAAAATGTTCAAATAATATGAACAAGTTATATGATTCAAATGTGCAGTACCATAAGAATTACTATAAAGTTTGATCACCAAATCTTAGAATCTTAGGCTTTCAACTTTATTTTTTTCCTTTCATTTTTATTCTTTCCTTAAGAGATAAATCATATGGGCATATGCAATGTAATCCACCACAGGGCTTGTTATAACCTACATCTAATAGATGAGATTTTGAGGTTGTGATTTTTCAACTAAAAGGACATCAAAAAGTCATTTGTTTGTAGTTCAGGGGAGAGATGTGGGCACAAGAGTTAAATCATGTGGCTTGAAGCCATAGGTTTGGATGAGGGGATATAAGGAAAGAATCCAGGAAATAATATTTTAACAACTGGCCTTAACTTCAGGATTTAAGACAGGGAAGAAGACTGATCTGGAAAAGGAAGTAGAGAAGGAAAAACCACATGTATAAGAAGAAAAGTAGGATGGTCCTTGTCACAGAAACTAAGGAAAGAGCTATTTGACAGGAGTAGAAAACAATATCAAGTGCAACTGAGAAGTCAAGTAAGATGGAAATTGAAAAGGTTAATTGAAGTTAGCAATATAGAGATGATCCCAACATTAGTGACCACAGAAACTCATTTTAGATTTAATTTCACACAACCTACTTTTTTATTCATTGACATTCCTAAAACTGTATTTTGTATGCTGAATTCAGCCTTTCTTACTTTAGCTGGGGAACAGCTTGAGTTATTACTTGGTGGCTTTGCTACCAGCAGTTAAACTTCAGCAGTGTTGTTCTTTGTATAGACTTATTTTTTCATAAGAAATTATATAAATATAAATGTATGTACATACTGTGTGTTTGTTGTGCTCTTATTTTATAAAAGTGAATTAATATTGTTCATAAGCATAGGTTTCAAATGTAGTACAACTGAGACAAAGATCATGAAATATACTGCAAATAGCAAGTCTTTGACATTAATTAGGTACATATTAAATTTAGTCATTTTTCAACAAACTCAAAGAACTTGTACAAATGCTGGAATACATTAAAAAAACACTGAGATGAAGCCAGATTGTAATTTTTTTTTTTTTGGCTTAGTGACAGTGCATCTTTACCTTTCTCCATTGTCCTCTTTCTTCATTTGTTTGACTTTTTTATTTTCAATTTTCTACCTTGTTGTAAGAAACCTATTTGTAGTAGAGTAGGGGACCCTTTTGTGTCCTTTCATTTTTTTTTTTTTTTGAGTTGGAGTCTCACTCTGTCGCCCAGACTGGAGTGCAGTGGCCGCTCCCGGCCACCATAGCCTCGACCTGCTGGGCTCTGGTGATCCTTCTGTCTCAGCCTTCCAAGTAGCTGGAACGACAGGTGCCCTACCATACCATGCCAGGCTAATTTTCTGATTTATTGTAGATATGAGGTCTCGCTGCCCAGGCGGATCTCGAAGCTGCGGGCTCAGGCAATCCACTCACCTCAGCCTCCCAAAGGCGCGGGATTACAGGCTGAGCCACTGAGCCCGGCTTTTTTGTGTCCTTTCTAAATTGCTGTCTCTTTATTTGAAAAATGATTAATACTTGCTTCAGTGAGATACTGTGAAGATTTGAAAAATAATTTTTGAAAAGCATGAAGTATAGTGCCTGGCATAGAGTATATCTTCAAAGAGTTTCCTTTTAAAATATTCTAATCATTTACATGCAGGAAAAAATATTTTATGCTGTAAAACATATTGAATTTAGTCAACAAAGATGGACACAATATTGGAACAGATGTGTGTTAGGTAGTATTCTAGGCACTGGAAAATAGATGTGGGCAAACTAGCCCTTTTTAATTTTGTTTTGTTTACTTTTGGTTTACAAATGTGAATGTTTATGGGGTACAATATGTTGTTTTACTTATGTATACATCATAGAAAGATTTAGTCAAGTAATATATCTATCACTTCACAAATACCATTTTTTTTTGTGTTGAGGACATTAAACATCTTTTAGCAATTTTGAAATATGCAATACATTGTTATTAACTGTGGTCACCAGACAGTACAGTACATCAATAAAATTTACTCTTCCAGTCTAACTGAAATTTTGTACCCTTTGATAAACACTTCCCTTTTCCCCATCTCTCTTCTTCCTTCCAGTCTCTGGTAGTCATCTTTCTACTCTGTTACTATGTATATATACTTAAAATTGTTAAAACTTTCTGATGAGTTGACCCCTTTGCCATTATCTAATGACCTTCTGTCTCTTTTTCCACAGTTTTTGACATTAAGTCTAGTTTGTCTGATAAGTATAGCTTTTGGGTTCTATTTGTGTGAAATACCTTTTTCCTTTCCATCACATTCTATCAGTGTGTATCCTCAGAGGTAAGATAAATATTTTTTAGACAGCATATGCTTGGTTCTTGTTTTTTATATTCTCAGTCATTGATGTATTTTGATTGGAGAATTTAATTCATTTATATTTAAAGCAATTACTGACAAGTAAGGATTTACTATTGCATTTTTAAAATTGATTTTTGGTTATTTTGTAGGTCCTTTGTTTTTCTCTTCCTCTTTTGCTGTCTTCCTATGTGGCTTGATCATTTCTGTAATGTTAGGCTTTGAATTCTTTCTTCTTATCGTTTGTATATCTACTTTGTGGTTCCCATGAGGTTTACCTAAAATATCTTATATTAATAGCAGGCTATTTTAAACGGACAACAACTTAACTTTGATCACTTGCTTAGGCTTTACACTTTTACTTCTCCCCTTACAATTTATTTTTGATGAGGTTTTGTATCTATTAAAGTTTGTGTCCCCTAACAAGTTATGGTAGCTCTAGCTTTTAATAGTTTTGTCTTTCAACCATCATGCTAGAGATATAATTGGCTCTACCAGCACTATTACTGTATAAGAATGTTCAGAGTTTCACTACATGCTTTTACTACACTGTTTCGTGTTGCTGCCTAGTGGCCTTTTCTGTTAGCTTAAAGGACTCCTTCTAGCATTTCTTTTAAGGCAAGTCTAGTGGTGATAAAATCCTTCAGCTTTTGTTTGTCTGAGAAAGTTTATATTTTTCTTTCATTTCTGAAGGACAGATTTGCTGAGTATGATATTCTACTTGGTAGTTTTCTTTTTTTCTTTCAACTTTCTAAATATATCATCTAACTCCCTTCTGGTCTTCTAGATTTCTGTTGAAAACAAAAATCTGCTAATAGTCTTATGGCAGTACCCTTGTATGTAACAAATCACTTTCTCTTAGAAACTTTTCAGTTTTCTCTGTATTTAACTTATTTTTATTTACAATTTGATTATAATATGTCTTATTATGGGTCTCTTTGGATTTATCATATTATTTGTCCTTTGAGGTTCCTGGATCTGGATTTCTAATTCCTTCCCCAGACTTGGGATGTCTTCTACCATTAGTTCCTTGAACATCTTTTCTATCCCTTTCTCTTTATTTTTTTTCCTCTGGTACTCTGATAATACAAGCATTATTCGCTTAATGGTGTCCCAAATGTCCCTCAGACTGTCTTCATTCTTTTTCTTTTCAGATTGGATGATTTCCAATGATCTGTCTTATAGTTTGCCTGTCTTTTTTTTCTGCTTATCTATTCTGCTGTTGAACTCCTCTGTTGAATTTTTTAGTTCACTTATTATAGTCTTCAGCTCAGTGATTTGGTTTAGTACTTAATTTTTTTTAATCTCTGTTGAAATTCTCAGTGTGTTCTTGCATTATTCTTTTTACCTTGGTGAACATCTTTTTGACTATCCTTTTGAATCCCCTTTCTGCTAAGTCATATATGTTTATTTCATTAGGCTAAGCTTTTGGGGGTTTATCTTGTTATTTTATTAGTAACATATTTTCTACTTTACTCTCTGTGTTAGTTTCTGTGATTATATAAGGAACCACTCTTGCCTCCCATTTTTGTTCTTAGTGTTCCCAAGAAATTAGAGCATGTCATGTCATGCTTGCCTTGCTTGCTAGTCTTTCACTTGCCTTGAGACAAGTGAGAGAAGCTAGACCTTTAGGATGCAGTTGTAGAGGTTGGGGCATTAAATGTGTGTTCCAGTTTCTTCTTTCCTTGCAGAGAGGCTGAGAGCCAGAGTTTATCTCTCACTCATTCTGCCCTACACCTTGAAGAAGGTCTGAAGCAGATGCCTGTAATCTTTATCTGACTGCTTAATTTTAAGCTGGAGAGGTAGCTGCTGAATATTTGCAAGTTTAAAAATCACCTTTTTGTTCTCTATGGTTTAGGATTCTCAGCAGTGCATAGTTCCTTCAGTCTCAGAGCTAGGTGATTTAGGAGCTAGTTATTCGGGTGAAGGCTGTAAAAGTTAGCGCACTTACTTGGACCAGAAACTAGTTCCAGGGAGAATCTGTAGATATGGATTTATTGCTGCAGCAAATCAGTGAAGATAACTCAAGGAGTGCCCACTCTGCTGTTCAAGCAAGCAGAAGTCTTACACCCTCCTAACAGGAGGTTACTTTTGGTCTGGAGTTTATCACTAAATAAGCCAGGAAGGAAGGTGCAGAGTGCCCTTCAGGTACAAAGGGCCTTCCATTGAGAGATTGCAGGAGTTTATTTCAGGAGTGAACTAGGGAAGAAGGCTTGGGGAGTGCCTCCTCTTCCATTTTTGCTGGTGAATAACTCCAATCTCTTTCTGTGGAGAGATTTCCCATGGGACTGAAGTTGTTACTAGGACATAGAGAATGCCATGCTTTCTGCTTAGGCTCTAAAATGCTTACTCTTATTTGCTGTATAGGCTTCTAAATACTGGCTTGTTACTGGCCAGAAGCACAGGGAACTGCTGGAAAAGCATGTGGCCAGATCCTTTCCAGGGGAGGATCTGGGGGGTTATGGCAATCTGCATTGCTCAAGCAGTTCAAAACCTCCTTTGTTCTTTGTGCTTGAGGGAAACCTCCAGGGCCCTTTCCCTGCCATTCCTCAAGCACAGTTATTTAAGTGGCCAGCCCTCTGGCAAGGAATGTAAGAGTGGAACACTGTATTTGTGGTACAAGCCCCTCACCTTTTGGGAAGAAGCTGGAAATTGAGGTTTCCTTTCTGACTGTAAGAGATTATGCTCAGGATAGTGGTGGTGTGCAACTATATCTCAGCCTTTTTCTACCCATTTTGATGTGGATATTTTCTCAGTTGTACTATGTGTTAGAAGTCTTTCAACTGCAATAGTGGACTAGATAAAGAAAATGTGGTACATATACATAATGGAATATTATGTAGTCATAAAAAAGAACAAAATCATGACCTTTGCAGCAACATGGATGCAGCTGGAGACCACCATACTAAGTGAACTACCATAGAAACAAAGAACTGAATACTACTGCATGTTCTCGCTCATAAGAGGTCCGTGATCACTGGTCACATGAGCACATGGGTGGGATCAACAGATGCTGGTCACGGCTAGGGGAGGGAGGGAAGAAGGAACGAAGAAGGAAGCGGGGAACATGGCATCATACTAGGTATCTGGTCCACTGTCAGTGGGAGAGAGGGCCAGCTAGAAGCTCAAGCTTCCCTTGCATGCAAGCCAGTTATGTAGTAAATCCTCACATGTACCCCACAACTCTAAAATTAAAAAAAAAAAATCATAAAGAAGCCTTTCAACTGGGTTCTGATTTTCTGTTTGATGGAATTGATTATTTCGTGTGTCTGTGAGAGGAGACATAGTCAGGAGCCTCTAATTTCATGATATTATACAAGATGGCACTTTGGAAGCTTATATTCTAGTAAAGGAGATGGATGAGTAACAGATAAATGTGTATACATTCCTACTAAGGGAGAGTGATTGTGGAGGAAGTCTACTGTCAGGATCTGTTTTAGATAGGGGGGTCAGGGCGAGCCTCTTGGAGAGGCAGGTAGCTGTTGAGCAGGACTTGAATTAAGTGGAGGACTGAGCCACTTGGAGATGAGGGTAGGAATTAGTATCCAAAGTGGCACTGAAAGTAAGTGCAAGAAGTCCTGAGGTGGGATAAAATAAACTTTTCTTAAAAAGAACAGCAAAGCAGGGCATGGTAGCTAGTGGAGTGAGTAGATGAAAGAGGGATGAAATGAGTCTTGAGAGGTAGGCAAAGGCTGGCTTATGCAAATTCCTTAGCCCATGTACAATGCTTAGAATTTAAGTGTGAGAGAAAGCTGTTGGAAGGTTTTGAACAGGTTCAGGAAGTGATTTAATTAGGATTCTAAATATATTTCTTTGTCTGATTTGAGAATAGACAGAGCCACTGCATGACGCAACTCCAACTACATAGCACAACAGCAATGCATATGTGACATGGGTAAAAACATTTTAGATATTTTATTAAAAATAAATATATTTTTGTGGTTAAAAAATCCAAGCCTTGCTGAGCTTACAATAGAAAGCAGTAGTCCCCTACCCTACTTTCCTCATCCCAATCACATTCCCAGAGGGAACTCTTTTAACTATTAATGTTTTTAATTCTTCCAGAAAATAGTACTTCAAAAATCAGGATGCCTGTACCACTTTTTTTCATTCATCCTTTTTAGAGTTTAGCCATTATAGTACTTCCTACAGAGCAGGGGTTCCCAACTGCCAGGCCAAAGACCAGTACCAGTTTGTGGCCTTTTAGAAACTGGGCAGCACAGCAGGAGATAAGCAGCAGGTGAGCAAGTGAAGTTTCATCTGTATTTATAGCCACTCCCCATCACTCACATTACTGCCTGAGCTCCACTTTCTGTCAGATCAGCCATGGCATTAGATTCTCATAGGAGTGTGAACCCTGTTGTAAACTGAGCATGTGAGGGTTCTAGGTAGTGCACTCCTTATGAGAATCTAATGCCTAATGATCTGAGGTGGAACTGAGACAGTGATGCTAGTGCTGGGGAGTGGCTGCAAATACAGATTAACTTCAGCAGAGACCATAGTAAATCAGTTGCCTGCAGATTCATATGTAAACCCTATCAGTGAGTGGCTCATGAGTTGATGTACTTCAATTGTACAGCTGCATCTGGTGGCAGGCTTTAAGTGAGAATCTGATACTTATTTTAGTCCTTGTGTGGCCTGCCCATTATTTACCATTTCTGCACCTCTTTTTTTTTTTATGGTGAGTTGTATAATTATTTCATTATACATTAAAATATAATAATATAAATAAAGTGCACAATAAATGTTATGTGCTTGAATCATCCTGAAACCATGATTCAAGCACATAACAGTCCGTGGAAATATTGCCCTCCACAAAGCTGGGCCCACAGTGCCAAAAGGTTGGGGACTGCTGCTCTAGAGGGAACAGGGTGCGGGAATTTAGTTCACTCACACAACCATCTGGCTCCTGTTTCTTGTGCTTGGAATATAATTATTTACCATATTGGTTTCTGCTAGTGGAGCTCCAATATCTCCTCTCATTCTTACAAGCCATAGTATTTTCTGTTGGGTATGTGGCTGTCTGGCTGAAGAGTACATTTATCATTTTCCCCTTTCCCCCTTTCATTAACAGTGGGACTGATCATGATTGTCCATAGAGAATGTAGTAAAGAACTCAGTCCTGGTGAACACAAGCTTTGTTTTTTCTCTCATGTGAAAACAGGACCAGGTCTCATGAAACCTCATTCTATGAGGATTGCAGAGGCAAGGGCTTTGATTTTACAGCATTCAGAAACTGTAGAGAATTCTTTGAGGATAGTGGAAAGTACTTCTTGCTGGACTAGGAGGATGCATTGGCTTACAAATTGTTGCCAAAAAGAAACATAAAAGTGTGCCCAGGCTCGGTGGCTCAGTCTGTAATCACCACACTCTGGAAGGCCGAGGCGAGTGGATTGCCTGAGCCCGTGGGTTCCAGTCCCACCCAGGCAACTTGGCAAGACCTCTTCTCTACAATAAATAAAAAATTAACTGGGTGTGGTAGCGCATGCCTGTGGGCGTGGTAGGCTGAGGCAGAAGGATTGCTGGAGCCCAGCAGGTCAAGGCTGCGGTGGCTGCAAGTGTGCCACTGCCCTCCAGTCTGGGCAACAGAGTGGGACTCCGACTCAAAAAAAAAAAAAAAAAAAAAAGGTGTCAGTAGCGAGCTGGGGAATAATCAGGGTCTTATATTTGTCCTGGAACTTTTTTGCAGCTAGAAATAAGCCAGAAGACTCAAGTTCAGGCTAATTGAGATGTCTTTGTCTGTTTAGTGTTGTAATAAAGGAATAGCTGAGACTAGATAGCTTATAAAGAAAATGGGTTTATTTGGCTCATAGTACTGCAGACTGTACAAGAAATAATGACACTGGCACCTGCGTTCAGTGAGGGCCTCTGGCTACTTCCACTCATGGTGGAAGGTGAAGAGGAGCCAGTGTATACAGAGATCACATGGTGAGAGAGTAGACAAGAGTGTGAGAGGGGAAGGGCCAGGCTCTTTTTAACCATCCCTTTTGGGAACTTATAGAGTGAGGGACTCACTTACCACCTCCCTTGAGGGCATTAATCTGTTCATGAGGTGTCCACCCTTCAATCCGAATACCCCCCAGTAGGCTCCCACCTCCAACGTTGGGATAACATTTCAACATGAGCTATGAAGGAGGACACATATTTAAACTGATAGCATGGAGTATTAATGGAAGTAGTATGTACAGACCTATGGACCAGTTCCTGAAAGGAAAGAAACAGGTATCTTTCCTCTTCCCACTGGCTGAAATATCAGGGTCAGTGTTGCAGGAGTTAGAGCAGTTGCTTGGACATGTGGATGGCTGCCATCTATTGAGAATAGCAGAGCTACAAGTTTGCAGAAGTCTAGAGCCTTTTCAGAGGAGGGCTACCATCCTAGGTAAGGATTCTATGTGAGAAGGACGTGATTGTCTATCATGCTAAAGCAAATATGCTTAACTTATTTAATTCTGAGTATTTGTTATAGTAGATATCAGTTATGTCCACATCCTACAGCAGTTGCCTTTGTAACATAAGCAATATACTTATCTCTTTATTTCTTATTGCTTCAACTGTGGACGTTATGGCTATACTTTTCCTGCTGACAGTGTTATTTACCAACTATCTAGTCATTTTTCTCTTTCTTTCTTGCTACTATGTTTCCAGCCCTAGGGAAGATTCTTGCTTTTCTAGCTTCCCTGGCAGCTATAGATGGCCATGTGATATAGTTTTGGTGTAGAAGACAGGAGACACTTTGTTAGCATTGCTCTACCTTCACTAGTGTCTGGAGTGTGGAAATTGTATTGCGACTGAGGAAAATACTAAAGGAAATTCATATGTGCTGGCAAAGACATAAATGAGTCTGAAACCATTGCCAATAGCACCTGCATTCCGACTTTTTTCTGTGAGGTACATATCCTCCCAAGATTGATATTCTGTAACCATCATCAAGATCTCTGTACTTTAAATGGTTGTGTCTACAGAATGAAAACTACTTAATGGAGTTTACACAATCAAGATTAATTACTTTCCACTACACAACCACATTCTGCGCTTTGGCTACATTTCTTTAAATTTAAGTTTTCTTATAGTTTTTGCTTGCTTTTTCTTCCCTACTCATCTTATCTCCCTTCATTGCTTCCATAAGTTGTTCCAAATTATGAACCCTGGTTTTCAATGAGGATAGTATTATATCCTATCAGACATTTCAACATTTTGTGGGGGTGTCTTTTTTTTTTTCTTGGTGACCGAGGATTGCTATTGATATTTAGTAGATAGGGTCAAGGGATTCTGGAAATCTTGAAATGTATGATGAAGAATTGTTTTTCACCCTGCATGACATGTAGGCAAAAACCTGTTTATAATTATATGAGCCTAGAACATAATTCTGTCTTTATAAAATATGAAGTCTCTTTTATATGATTTTAATATATGGCAAGTTTTACAGATATGTAGAAAACTTCCAGGTAAATTGAGGCAAGATCAGACTGTTTTTTGTTAGGAACTTTCCCGAGAATTACTCACCATTTTGGAAAATAATGTCACCAACAGCAATGGTGTCTGTGATATTTGTTTTACCAGTACAGGATGCTTGTGTCAGCTTTCATTTTCAGTTGTCACATTCTCCTTGATTTTATGGCTATATACAAAATCTATTAAGTCCTTATTTCAAAATGTCAAAAAATAGAATGGTGTTGACAGCATTCGGCTAAATATTGCCTAGCTTCCCCTAAACTCAGACTTCTTTATTACATAAGTGAGTGTGCACATCTAGTTTATCTTCCAAACCAGTTATGTATGAGTATTTGCATACTAAAATATATGCTAATCTACTTTTTATTATTTCTGGATTCCAGTTAGGATTATTTATTTATTTGAAAATGTCTATGCAGATCATATAACCTAGCTATAAATTTCATTTCTGGATAGTATAAAAGGTTATTGTTTATCTGTTTATTTTTTCATTTAAGGGGGCTTATCAGTTAGGGTTCAGCAGAAAATAGCTGTCATACTCTAAGGAATAATTCCCAAGGTATAGAGGGTTGGGCAGGGTTTAGGGAACCAGTGAGGGGTGGTGAAGCCTTCAGGATGAACGGTGGAGGGAAGCCCTTACTACTCCTGGACCTTGATGGGCAAAAAGAGGAAGCTGTGACCAGAACTAGGCGGGAGCCATAGCCTTGTGAGAGAGGCTGTCTGACAGAAGCTGAGGTCTCCAGGGAAGAATCTCCTCACTGTCAAGCCCTGCGGGTCAGGGAGGGAGCCAAGGAAACAAATCTCCTGCCTTCTTTCTTTTCTCTCTCTCTGATTTCATGAAGACTCCTCACCAAAAGGGAAACCCATGGAGAATCTGAAAAACTAAATTATCCTACGCTTATGGCTCATTAGGCTTCCATGGCACAGAGCAGAGTAGAGAATAGGGTAGTGTGGATGTGGAGACAAAGGGGAAATGTCCAGGATGTGAGGTATTGTATTTGATTAGGTTGGAGAATTACTTTTCCAAAGGATAGCATTAATCTCTCTATTTTTGCCTCCTCTCAACCCCCAAATATCTTTCCTGTAGCTGTCTTGTGACTTTCTCTAATCTGAACTAGTGTTTGAACAGCAGGCTGAGAGTTGTCATTGTCGCTTCATAATTCTTTTGAATTGAAGTCACTTCACCTTTGTAAGAAAGAGTGTGTAATAAATTTTCTGATTCCATTCAGGTCTGAAGTTTTCTTTATTTTGATGGGGACATCAACTGGGCATAGAATTCTGGGTTGAAATCATTCTCCCTCAGCGCTTTGAAGGTATTACGTTACCATCTTCTAGCTTCCAGTGCTGCTAATGAAAAGTTTGAAGTTGGATTTTATTCATTTAAAAAATAATGTTTATTTTGTTTTGAATTTGACACATAATAATTGTACATATATAGTGTACATATGGTCTATCTGTATACATATATGTTGTGTAATGCTCAAGTAAAAGTAATTAACATACCTATTACCTTAAATACTTTGTCATTTCTTTTTGGTGAGAATATCCAAAATCTATTTAACCATTTGAAATATACAGTACATTATTGTGGACTATAGCAGAAATAGACAAATTAGATTACATCAAACTAAAAGACTTCTGCCCAGCAAAAGGAGCAGTCAACAGAGTGAAGAGATAACCTACAGAGTGGGAGAAAATATTCACAAACCATGCATCTGATAATGGGTTAATATCTAGAATACGACAAACTCCAGCAACTCAATAGCAAAAACTTAAAATGATCCAATTAAAACTTGGGCAAAATATCTGAATAGACATTTATCAAAAGAAGACATACAATCATATGAGCAAGTATATGAAAAAGTGCCAAATGTAACTAATCACCAGGGAATACAAACTGAAACCACAATGAGATACCACTTTATCCCTGTTAGAATGACTGTTGTCAAAATGATAAACAATAACAAATGCTTGTGAAGATGTGGAGAAAGGGAAACTCTTATACACTGTTGGTGGGAATGTAAAATTAGTACAGCCATTATGGGAAACAGTATGGAGTTTCCTAAAAAAATTAAAAAACAGAATGACTTTATGATTCAACAGTCCCACTACTGAGTATCCATGCAAAGGATGTGAGATCAGTATGTGGAAGAAATATCAGTATCCCATGTTTTCTGTAGCACTATACACAATAGCCAAGATATGGAAGCATCTTAAGTGTCTGTCAATGGATAAGTAGATAAAGAAAATGTGATATAGATACAAAATGGAATAATACTCAGCCATAAAAAGATAACAGAGATGAATCTAGAGTATATTATATTAAGTGAAATAAGCCAAGAACAGAAGAATAAATACCACATGATCTCACTCATATGTGGAATCAAAATAAGTTAAATCTAGAGTAGAGAGTAGAATAGTGGTTGGCAGAGGCTAGGGAGAGTAGGGGGTATAGGGGTTGGGGAGAGGTTGGTCAACAGGTACAAAGTTACTGTTAGAAGAAATAAGTTCTGGTGTTCTGTTGCATAGTAGGGTGACTATGGTTATTCATTTTAAATCACCTGCTTTTCCTTTCTCAAATGTTTTAATGTTCTTGTCTTTATCTTTGAGCATTTTAATTGTTACAGTTATCCTTTTAACTTTAAAGATTGTTGTGCTAGGCACTTATTGCTTACAATTTAGAGATAGGAACATGTCTATTAACTCTTGGATATATTCTTATGTTTTGTGAACTTGGGATGAGAGGAAGCAGAGAGGTAAAGGGTGGGGTTTGCTTTTCTTTAGGGCTAGACAGCTCCTTGCAATTATCTTACTGTTTTTATTAGCACAGTTATACATCCCAGAATGTTCTATTTGGATGAATTTTCTAATCATACTCTTAAGATTGTTTGTCATGAACAAACAAGTGTTTTTACCCACCTTTTGGGCTTTATTTTAGGTACACAGAGCAATAAAATGTTTGTTTTGAAAAATGAAAGAACTTTCTATAGTTGGCCTTCCACATCTGCAGGTTCCAAGTATTTGGCCAACTGCAGATCAAAAATATCTGGAGAAAGAATGAATAAAAGAATGACAATATAACAATAAAAAAATAATACAATACAAGATAATACAGTATACCAAGTGTTTATAACATTTACCTTGTATTAGGTATCATAAATAATCTCCAGAGGATTTAAAGTTTATAGGAGGATGTTATATATGAATACTGTGCCACTTTTAATATAAAATACTTGCATATCCATAGATTTTAGTATGTGAAGAAGGAGGAAGAGGGTTCCGGAACCAATCTCCCATGGATTCTGAGGGACAACTATAAGAGTATATTCACAATATGTGCATAATTAAAGTCTTCCCTTTTTGTGTTTTCATTTTTCGTATGACTTTAGTACTTTTATCTTTTACTACTTGTATATTAATGGAGCTGTTAACTAGAATAAGGCCTATAGATTCAAAAGTGACCTTGATATGATGAAATAAACATCTGGCTGGAGATATTAATTTCAAAAGAAACTTGTTGCTCATACAGCAGTACGTTTTTACCTAGGGGCATTAACTAGGTACTGAATACATTAAGGTAAGAATAAAATATTAGGAGGTTCTCATCTAATTAATTATCCAACTCTTTTCAACATGACTCTCATGTTCAGTTAATCATTTATACAACTTTAGAAGAATCTTTTGAAATGTTTTTCTTTAATATAAAATAGTATGAACTTTCAGTTTACAAAACTCAGCCAAATTGGAAATGTTAAGCAGTTTTAGGAGCAAAACAATAAAAGATGGATAGGGAGAGGTGTTGGAAGTGTATTATGAAAAATAACTTCTGAGGTGTGTACTGAGGTTGAGAGACACCTGAATTCCATTAGAAACTTTTGGGCAGAAGTTGCCCAATTCTTTTTATGTTCATGGCCCTTAGGCCCTGTTCCCTGACCATATCAATATGTAATGGCTTCAGTAGATAGTGCCATCTGTGTTCCTTCCCACCAAGGGCCAAGTGCATGACAATGAGGATATTTTAACATTTTACAAGCAGCTTATTTTATTCTCATTAGAGATAACTCTATTCAGCATATTTACTTAAATACCATACTTTTTACGTGTGTGTGTGTGTGTGTGTATGTGTGTGTGTGTGTGTGTGTGTGTGTTTTTCTTTTCACCAGGGACCTTACTAGGCTGCCAGTGTTTTCATTTATTTCAGAATTACAGATTGCTGTTCAGTGGCCACACAGCAGAATAGTCTCCATATTGTCATGAAAATACATACTTTAAAATGGCAGCTATACATAATGTGCCTGAAATATTAATGCTTAGCAAGTTCTGAGATGTCATTCTTCAGAAAACAAAGGTTGAAAAGCTAGCAATAAAACACATGGCTTTTACAAGAAACAAGTAGGATTAAATGACACTTTTTAGTCTTAGAAGTTTGAGCTTATCTTTTTCTATTTCTGTTTTTGCTCAGAAAATGTAAACAATCTGATTAAGGCCATACAGCTTGTAAATGATGATTTTTGAATTTGAACTCAGATTTTTGTTTCTCCAAATTCTTGGATCTTTACCTTAGGCGTTTCTCAAGTTGTCTTTTTTTTTTTTTTTAACTTGTAAAATAAGAACTACTTTGTTTCTTGTATAAAAACTCTTGTTTGAAACTGTTTTATTAGATTTCACCATATTGGGGAGTATGTGGGTATATTGCAGGACAGGTCATGTGCCCTAGGTCTTTACTACATATGGTTAAAGTATGACATGAGGTGACTTTAGTATTTTTGGTGTTTTCGACATTGACTTTATAAAGGGAATTATGTAGGATTGTTTGGGAAACTGTTTGAATAGGAAACCTTAAAATGTCAGGACCTCATAATTGGTACTCTGAATTCTCATAAAATGTAATAGAGTCTGTCTAAATGCTAAGGAGGTTATTGATCTTGATTGCAAGTACCTGCTCTTGGGCCTCTGTATTCAAGGCTTCCCAATTCTTTCCCCAAAGTAACATTGAATCTGGTTATGGAAAGCTACCATCTTTTAATACATAACTCAATCTGAATTTCTCTTTTACTTTTTTCAGTCTTTGCTACTTTTTTTATTACTCATATATCTCCAGAGTTGTATTTTATGTTTTTCTGAATATAGAAATAATATAGGCTTGTAGTAAAGTATTGAGAAGTACAGAAACATAAAAAGGAATAGAAGGTAAAAACAAACATAATCTGACCAGCTGTAACAATGAGTGTTGAGCTATTCATCCTAATCAATATTGTTTCTATGCCTATTTTCCCCCATTGGTCATGTCATAAACACAGTTTTGTATCTTGCTTTTATATTGACTTAGCATTACATCCTGAGCATCTTCCTATTCAAAAAACTCTTCCTAATTTTTTAATGGTTCTGTATTCTTTCCTCATGTACACATATCATAATTTAACATTTGTGTTGTGATGACCATCTACATATACCTTATGGGGGAGAGGAGGGGCGGATTTCACAATGTTTCCAGACTAGAACAAGTGTGCTGATATATATACTACTATGAATAATTTGTAAGAATACCCATCTTGCTGTAGCCTTGTTAATCTTGAATATTATATGAAAGACATCTCTGTAGAGTTGGCTTCTTTCATTTTTTTAACAAAAACTTATGTGGAACTAACTATGTTTGATAGAGAGTTTGTGGGACATCTTTGTATATTTAATGAACACAATTATGGTGTCTTACTTTTTTACTTGGTTTACTTGGTAGTCATTTGTTTTTTAATGTGAGTTAAAATGCCCATTTTGCATGTGTTTTTTAAACCATTGTTGGGCCCCAGTATTGTGAGGGCTCTTGTGAGCAAGTTGGGAGCCAAGACTTCGGTTTGGGGTGTGTGAAAAAACCTCTAAGTTGAGGTTTGTGCACCCAGGAAGAGCAGGAGCAGAGAGAAGAGTTTGTTGGCATTTTAGTAGTATAGGGAACAGCACGAATGTGGTGGTGGAGATAAAGGACAATAAGATAGAGAAGAAAGAGAAAGGCTGTAAGACATTTAAGAGATAGAATGAGAAGCAAAACAGGGTTGAATGAAACGGATTTATAGATTAAGACTTAGGATCTTGCTGGTGCCACTTGTGGAATAAGAATGCTGTCATCAGGATGTGAAACACATAGGAGGAAAGGATTCAGGGGTTCGAGGATATGCCAGTGAGGTTTATGTTGGCTCTGAGCAGAAAGCGTGTTCTATAATAGCTTAAACCAAGAACTCAGGGACTGGAATGGTGGCTGGGGACGCCATCCTGAAGTAGCCGCCACCTGTTTCTCTGCTCTTCCATATCAGGCAAGAGGCTTTTGCCTTCATGGTTACAACCGCCTACAGGTGAAGTATCTGTTTCAGGCAGAAGGAAAGGGGGAAGGAGCCATGGGCTGTATCCTGGAGACACCTTATTCTGGAAAGGAACACCCCTCCCACTTTACCTTCTTTCTATATCTCACAGGCAAACGCTAGTAAGGAAGACTGGGATATTAATATATTTCTTACTAGTCTTTGTCCTGGAGGGCAAGAGAGCAGAAGATTTGGATTGAGGAAAGCCATCAACAACATACAAACAAGGGACAAATAATTCGTTTAATTCTGGCCACGTTTGGGCAATGTAAAATAATGCTTAGAATTGAAAAGAAGTCGTCAAGTTGTCAGGGCTTGAAAGACAGATGCATGTGCAGTCTGCATTTGTTGCATATTCAGTCTTATATATAAAGGACTTAAACATTTCTGTTGCTGGGCTTTTCCTACTGTTTCCATGGATTCTCTTCTTCCCTAAATTCCATTCATTAGAACTCATGTCACATTCTTGTATCAAGACCACATCCTTTACCTTCCAGCCACAAGGTCAGACTCCCTATGGCATCCCGTCATTCTGGTCTGTTATTTTTAAAATCTGCCACTATTATTTTTTAAATTACCCTCAGAATTTTCTTGGATGTGTTTATAGTGTGAATGAGAGGGCCCTTCATCTGTGTTTGGTAATTGAATTCCAGACTATAGTTTATTAGAAGTATGACAATAGCCACATTTTTCAACCCCTCTCTATATATGCCTTTTTGGTATCAGAGGGAATGGATTGCTATCAGGATAATAAATTAATATGTCCAAAGGACCTCTCACTTTCAATAACTGCTTCCCTTTTTCCCTCTCCATGATTTTTATATAGGAAGAACTGTCTTCCTGGCAGAATACTGCTAAGGAATACACTACCGATTACTAAGAAAATGATCCCTTCAGGAAATTAGTGACCCTTTTCTCTAGGGTCTTGCTTCTTCTCCCATCAGTATTTGTTTCCCACCCTGGGGATCAAAGTCACACTTAAAAAGCTTTCAGACTCTACTGCAAACTACTTCCTCTCCAGGGACAAAGGCTTTTAAGTAATTTGAAGATTTTTATAGGTTATATTTGTTTGGGTTATATTTTCATACATAACAAGTCAGTAAACAATATATAAATTTTCAGGCCTTACACAAATATAGTGATGTCCCTTAATACTATGATTTTCAAGGACGTGATTCCTCTTGACATAAACTCAGTGATGTCTAACAACTGAAGCAGTGTTTTCATGTCGGTGAGAGTACTTGTTCCCCGGGGTCAATTCAGCAGTCCCTTTATACTAAACACTTATGCAACACTATTGCCTTAAGTTTTTCTATAGAAGCTTTTGCTGTCTGCTCGTACTTGAAGCTACATAGTCTACCATTGTTTGTGTATACCATTTACCGCAACCATGATGATACATGTTAGCCCTGAGGTGGCTTGTGGAAGTCCCTCTCGTTCTTGTCCTTGCACATGTACAGCACACCTTGTCTGACCCAGCTAGGCGGCATGACACCCAGTGTGCTGTGTGGTGATATTCTCTTGCAAACGTGAATGGTATCTTTGTCTTGACACCCGGACGACTCAAGTTCCTCCCTACTGCCTTTTTTTTTCTGTTCATATGTGACCTCTCCTCTAACTTTGTCATTATTACTTACTGTGAATGGAGGACAGGTGAAGGCAAGACCTTCGTTTCTGACAGCTTCTAAGACATTGCCCCAGGGGCTACTCTGGCGTGGAGTGTGTTGGTGTTGACTGATTACAGTAGGCTCTCTGAAGAAAGGGCAGGGCTGGGCTTTTCCATCCTTGACCCCACATAGCCAAGACACCTCTGAGGCCTTGCCTCGGGCTCCAGTTCAGAGACTGCTTGCAAAGCATAGAGCCTTGGCACACAGGTACATGACTCTCCACTTCTTCTCTTGTCCCTCCTTCTCCCACATCCCCTTTTTCCTCCTGTTTCCCCTTTTCTGTCTCCCCCCACCCCAGCTCTCTAGCCTAACCTCCCAGAAGGATTTGCTATGAATAATATGGAGTATGCAGAACAATAGACACATACTTTCAAGATTTTAATTGAACACAGCTATATGCATGTACATTCATTTGTGAACCTTTTGATGTAAGTTATATGAGTCAGGCTCTAGTCTGGAAAACAGCCATCACCAAATGGTTCAATAGAGGGAATTTAATAAAAGGAAAACTAATTACAAAGGTATTGAAAAAGCCAAAAGAGCAAATAGGGCTCCGTAATTCAGAGGTTATCAGCTGTAGGAAGTCATTTCCACCCCTTGGGCTAAAGGGGTAAGGAAGGAGTTGATGTTGTCAGGACCAAGGAGGGAGCAGACTGGTGGGAGCTCAACTGAAGCACAGGAGCTGCCTGCTGAGAGCAGGAACCAGGATTCAGGGCCACCCAGTGGTAACTGGAACCATGGAGGGGGCTGCCCACCAGGAGCTGGAATGATGGAAGAGATGTGGCCACTTCTGGAGAAGCAGAGGAGATGGGGCAGGAGTGCCCTGACCCCTGACCCCCTTCTCTGTCTGATTTCCTGCTAGTTCTCATCAGCCTATTAGAATTGGAAGCCAGCTGTGGAGGACTGTAGTTTGCTGGGCTCAGTCATGTGAAGTGGAAAGCTGGGGGAGAGATGAGACACTGGACAGGCAAAGGGCTGGTGCCAAGGCCAAAGTCTTTTTCTTAATTATGGCTCCAATAATTGAAGTCACGCATCATTTTCCTAGTGTAAGTCACTTCCCTAGTCACTTTCTACCATTTCCATTTGAGATTCTTTCTAGTGGGATTTTTGGAGTAGAGATTGCAGAGCAATCTGTATGCAGGTTTCTGCAGTAGTCTCCTAAATTTGTTTGCCTGCTTCCGTCCTTACCACCTCCAACCCTTATCTGTTCTCTAGATGCAGTCAGAATGATCCTTTATAACAGAAGTCAAATTGCTTTTCTGCTCAGGACCTCCAGTGGGTTTCATCTAACTCCCTGTGAAACCCTTTGCAGTGGCCCACTCAGCCCTACACAATTCTTTCCAAAGTGTTTACCTTCGTTTTTAATAGAAAAAAACAGTTTTTTCACTGAAATATTTTGAGATAAGAAAGACTTCTGGGTTCAAATTACAGTTCTGTCACATACTGTTTGACCATGGATACTTATTTGTGCCCCACTTTCCTGGTCTGTAATGCAGGAATAATAACAGTACCCACCTCAGTGTGGCTATGAGTATTAAACTGATGCAAGAAAAACTCTTTGAAAAGTCGATACAGTAAGTGCTCACTAAGCCTTAGTATCATTTTTGGTGTTGGTTTATGTGTTGAGACAACCAGGAAAAAAATGCACCCCTCAGGTCTCCTGCAGCGGAAAACCGAATTGACTGATAGCCCAGCTGCCACTCCTCTGGGTCTACCTTCAGCTTCTACTAGCCAGTGACTGGGGCATAGAAAAGAGAGTGATACAAATCCTTCAACTGTGGGACCCCCCTGTTAGGTGACTTTATTTGAGGGCTCCCCATCAGCCTGGTTGAACCTCCCTTGGGACTGTGTTATCTATCGTCCAGATTTCTTTCCTTTTCTTGCATCAGACCTGCCCCTGTTCTGAAGACACCACCCCAAGCCTTCCCCTGTTCCCTACTACAGGGTGTCTTTCACATGTTTAATTTATCTTGGTGACTGCTTCTTGGCAACCCAAACTAATGTGTATGATAGTTAAATAATTACAATGATAAGTAAAACAAACATGAGCAAGTTGAGGAGTAAACACAACCCTCTCATCGTAAGTGTACAATTTAGCTGGCCTTAGTGAGAGCAGAAGTGTTTGGGTGGTCAATGAAGAGCTCGCAGCTACCATATGCTGGCTGGCGTCAGAATGTTCCCAGTGTGAACAGAGAGCATCTGTTAAAGCTGTGTCTTCACTGGCCATTGTTGAGGCTTCTGCTGAGAAATAGTGTAGTATTCGCTTTTGGAGTTGAAAGCTCCTTGAAGGCAAAGGCTCAACTGAATACTTCTTTTCTATCAGCCACAGCAGCTGCCTACAGTAGTAAACATTTAAGTGCTTAATTCAAATTCATTAAATTAATATTCCTTAGTCCACAGACTCTATTTTCACTTTGCTTGGGAAACACAGTAGGTGTTAACAATGTTGCTGACAGCTGGGGACTGCAGGCACCCTGGAGCTCTAGTGTTATGAACTTTGCAATTTTATCAAGGAAATGACCTTGGAAATCTATAGCAATGGCATTTCTGATGTCCTGAGCACAGATAGCCAAGCTTTCAAAATTCTTCTATGCCATAAGCATATTTTAAAAGAGACTAGGTAAAATGCAAATTAAACATTTTTTTGATGATTTTTTGCTAAGCAGATTGAATGTAGTGAAAATAATAATGGTTACCTCTTGATATTTTACAGATTTAGGTGTGCTGCTGAATGCTCCAACATTCTTTGAAAGAAAGCTTTTAAAATGTTGATAAACATCAAATAGATTTGTGTTTAGAAAAAATAATGGACAACTAACATGCTTATTAAGTTAATCATTGATAGAAACGCCAGTTTCTGAGTTGCCCCTAGATAGCTTGGTAAAGATACCAAGTTTGGACTGAATTTCACTTGTAGGCTTCAAATGAGAATTGTGATGCAGAAAGATTTAGTCATTATTTGTTAACCTGCCTGGGACTTTGGAAAGCAGGTTTCATGGTCTTGCATCCAAACACTTAATAGAACATGAAAAGCTGTTTCAAGATACTTTGAGAACATTTTTTTTTCTTTGTAAAGGCTTCAGAAAGATAGCTTTTGTGTGTAAATCTGCAGGTTCCTGAATGTAGTTTCTTTCCCTTTCCTACCCACCTTATCTTCTGTGAGTTGCTTGAAGCTGTTGGTTGCTTTGGTGTCTGAAACTGTTGGGGGAAAAAGTCAGAGCATGGCATTTTGTACACAGATGCAAAATATTTAAAGAGTCCATTAACTTGGAAATATTTATTTATTTTAACCCATGGTGACTTCTGAATGGGAGAATGAAACAAAAGATAGTGGAGGGGAAAACATGGACATTTGAGGCTGTGACAGGTTTGAATCACAACCGGGACACTTTCTAGCAACTGATCTTGAACATGTGACAGCCTTTGAGGCTCTGGCTCCTTCCCTGTGAGGGGAACCTTCACTCAGCCTAGACCTGGTCGGTGTGTGGCAGCCTGTAGATAAGTGGGTTCTTCTCTAGAAGGTTATGCAGGTGTTTGCCAATTCAAGGGGTGGTGAGACTTTTTTCCTCTCTAGTTTTTTTTATTGCAGTTGAGGAGAGAGATTCAGAGTCCCTTTTCCCCATTGTTCCAGCCTGACCTCTGAGGGCTCTGTCCCAGAGGAAGGGCTTGTCTTCCTGGAACACTGCCTTAGTGGATACTTCTCTCTTAGTCATGATGGTTACCAGCCTTGAGAGTAAAAGCATTACTTTATCAGGGACATTTATAAAACTACAAAACATCAGCGAAAGGCGAAGTGTTGAATATTCTAATGAGTTTGAGACCTTAGCTACAGGCAAAGTGTTGAGTGTTCAGATGAGTTGGGACCTTTTATTCTGGCAAATTACCCATAGTTGCTCTAGAATGATAGTTTTCCAAACTAATACTACTGCTGCTTTCACCTAGGCAGGATGCTTTCTTTTATTAGCTTTGTTAGACTGCCTTGAATCCTATGCATTCCCAAGTACTTTAATACCTTCACCATTCTATCCACTGCTACTCCTGTTCTATGTCAGTTGCGTTTTTCTCTTGCTTCCTTTCCATATTGTAAGACAAAGTTTGCTTCAAGGAGACTGAAGTCTAAATAAGTAATAGTTCAGAGCAATAATCGAGAAGACTGGGTTTGCACTGCCATGTTACTATTTTCTAGCAGTGTGAGCTAAAACAAACTTACTTTTGAAAACCTCGGCTTTCCTATGTCTTAAATGGGCATAAGAATAGTATTTTTTCTCAGATGGCTTTTTGTTAAAAATTAAATGAAAAACATCAGAGTTAAGTAGATATAATTAAGGCTTAGTATGTGTTGACCATTTTTCTGTTGTAAACAAGTGGAATGATATGAGAATGATAAATATAATAAAATAGGAAAAGATACAGAGCTGAATGCTTAATTATTGAAGAAAGTAAAAGACTCATCAGAGTTGGAAGGAGTTTATCACAGAAGACCTCTGATAGGAGGTGAGTGTTGAACTGGATTGGAAGGAAAGAAGATGAGGAATAATGGAGAAGGGAGACTTAATACAGACTCTAGGAGCTGTGGCTTTCAAACTGTAGTGTGCAGTAAAGTTATCTGAAGAGGCCTTTAAAACACATGTTCCTGGGCCTCCTGCCAGGCTTATGGCATCAATGGGTATGGTAAGGAGCACAGGGATCTGCATTTTAATAGATATTTCCATTTTGGATACTGGCCACACTAAGCAACTTTGGGTAGAAGTTTGCTGCAAGGTCATGCCTCATATGACACACTGCCATAAGGGAATGGATGTCAGCTTGAGGACTGTCTGGGAGTGAGAGGGAGCTTTCATTGTCTTTGCCTCATACTTGGCATTAGTGTTTTGTGTTTTGTTTCTTGGGACCTCATTTTTGACCATGCTTAGCCATTTAGCATTGCTTGTTCCTTATCAAGCTGTAAATAACTGGTCAGCCTTTTACCAATATAATCTCATAGCTCAAATCATAATTCTTTTGTGTCTATATCATGTTGAATCCAAATTTATGTAGTTCATTTAAACATACTGAGGTAGCATTTCAAACACCTAATTCTTGGCTTAAGTTTTCTTGTATTAGGTCACTTTTATATCTAGCCAAACTCAACCTAAAGTTTACTTTTGAGATTTACAAAGCATACCCATCAAGATTCTCAACATTTGTAAGATATTTACAATGACTTTCTTGGTATTTCAGAGGTTTATCCTTTTTGCTAAAGGCTGCAATTTAGCATGTGATCTTTCCAGCAATTTTTCTTCAAAGGGTTGTTAAATCAGTTTTACACCTCTTTGTTTCTTGGAGTAGAGATGAATAAACTTTGCTTACTATATTCTGTAGTACCTTTATCACTTAATATTTGAACATCCTTAGTACTTTAATTTTAATATGGCTAAATTGAAAATGTAAGATGCAATGCTTGCTGTTTAGTACCTTATATTACAATAAATATTTCAGAGATTTAAGTGTGAAAGCCCTACGGATAAACAGCCAGAAACCATTATATTACCTTACTCTTGAGTTTTTAGAATATATTAATGCTCCAGTTTTTTCCTTTGATGTTATTTTAACCCTCACGGTGTTAATATGCAGTCATAATGCAACTTTGTGTTTTCTTCTTTATCCCTCTGAACACTTTTGATGGTATTTTTTTTAACCTTTCTCCTTGAATGGAACCTCAGATGGGTGCTGTAACTTTTCCTGGGTAATAACATGGGAATTACATCAAGCCTAGACTTCATATAAAGTTGAAGATTTGGCCAGGTGTGGTGACTCACACCTGTGATGCTGGTACTTGGGAAGGCTGAGGTAGGAGGATCACTTGAGGCTAAGAGTTTGAGACCAGCCTGGGCAACATAGAGACCCTATCTCTGAAGATTTTTTTTTTAAAAATTAACTGGGCATGGTGGTATATGCCTGTAGTTTCAGCTACTTGGGAGGCTGAGGTGGGAGGACTTCTTGATTGTGCCATTGCAATCTAGCCTGGGCAACAGAGTGAGACCTTGTCTCCAAATTTAATTAATTAAAAATAAGTAAATCAGTAAACCTGAAGATTCTCCTCTGCACATGTGAGCCTGCTCCAGGTTCTAAGCCTGCAGCGGGATAGTTCATGCAGTGGACTTCTCAACCTCAGCTTGCTTATCTGGTGTCTTAACTCCCAGTAGGGGATGTGATGAGGAGAATGAGACCAGTGCCATGTGGCAGTGACATGCTCTGGGCTTAGCAAGGGTTTAAAGTTAACTCCCTTATGGATGTTTTCCGGTGCTCATCACCATTATCTTTTGAAGATTCCTCCTGGGAGCATCCAGTGCTGGTTCCGTGTTACTCACAGTGCCTGTCTTTTAAGGTTGGTTTTCAGGTTGGTTTTCTCTCTGACATCCAACCTTTACTCACCTTCACATGAGCTTATCTCATGCTGGGAAAAGGCTGTCTTTCGTGAGGTCACTTTTGAAATGATCCCAGAAAAGCTCTCTTCTTCAGGGGTCACACCCATTCTTAGCACAGGCATACTTGGGCCCAACAATGAATAGACAGCCGCCACTCCAAGAATGTGTGTGAAAGATATCTGTCACCTCAGATCTTTTGTATTCGTTATCCTGCTTCTGACCAAGGGTGATAACCCCTCTTCTCCTGCACTCCTGGGATTTGTGATAGAGAATGTAGGATATTTATTTGGCTTATATTTTATCAGCGGGAAATGGTGACTTGGAAGCCTTATTTGTCTTAAAAGCATCTTGATCTTCCCCCTACTATGAGCTTATGGGATGATAAAAACTAGGTAAAAAATGCAATAAAGAATGAAGTAAATTTTTTTTTTTTTACCTCTTCTCATTTGGATGTTGTTTTAGGTCACATGTCTGTCTTTATGTTTGAGCTTTGCTCAATCCCTTAAGCCTTATGCAATTCCTTCCCCCTCACTTTGTCTCTAAAACTTAAATATGTCTGACTTTTTAATCTCATCAGACTTCCTGGATTTCCGATCCTTTATTTGATGTGACCTTGGATAAACTCTTGATGGCATACATTATACCTAAGTCTCTGGCCATAAACTATGTGATTTAGGATACATTACTAAGGATGTGATTTTTAAGAAAAAAATTTTTTCTATTTAGTTTGTTAATCAGTATCACTTTCATGCTAATATTTGAGTGTAAGTCTTCTAAAATGTTTCCTGTATAATAATGTGAAAATACAGGATATTCAATGATGTTTTTACTCCCTTTTATGGTATTGAGTATTGTAGATGTTCTTTGAGAAGGAAACTCTTTAAAACAAAGTGATTGAAAATATATGTCCTTTCGGTGATTCATCTACTGGAAATAAGGGCTTGTTAGTTAATAAAGAATCTCAATTTCCGGCATATCATTTGGAGTCAAGGGCAAGTGGGGTATTTGTCAACTTTAAAACCATTTTAAAAATGAATGTTTACCACTAATTTTAAAAGGTGAATTTTCATATCAGTGTGGAATCCGACTTAGTGGCATGTGGATTGTGTTCCTGTTGCCCTAATTCTCTTGCTCTTGCCTTTGTGACACTTAACCCCAACCTGTAATTGCAGCCTCACCCTCCAGGCAGGGCTTGTCCTGTCCTTAATGAGGCCCTGTAAGGAGTTTTTGGAAGCAGAAGGTCACTGATCCACTGTGGGTCGGGCTTGTGTGTGGTGCCCAGTTGCCTAGAAACTGGATTCCTGCCTTACTCATCTATGATCACTTCCCTGCTGGGCATCCCAGTTTCCTTTCAGACTCATCTTGAATTCTTTGCTTGCCTTTTTGTCAGACCTCTCTGCTAATAGTGCCTTCTAAGCTTGCTGGCCCACACCTGGATGCTGTCTTCACTTGGTACTTTTGTCTCCAGATTATTCTCTGCCTGCCCTTTCATCATGTAGACTCCTCTGCCAATTTAAGATCTGCTGCTAAACCCATAACCTTCTTTACCATCTTGTCATTAACTACTTCTCTTTATTTTCTTGCTCTTGTGTTCTGATCAATGTGCAATTTCAAGTTACACATTTCCTAGTCTTGCTTGTCAGGCTGCTCAGTTTTATGGTGAAATTATCTTTCTATTGTTAAATGTTGTAGTCTGACATGATGATATGGTGACTTCCCAAGGAACTGGAATCTTTGTTAGAGAAATCACACATGCATTGTTTGTTATTCTGGGGCTCCTGGACATAGTCATTAAGTGCTAGTATATCTCGGGCTGTGATCTCACTATTTGTGTTATGTATCCCCTCATGCCATAGGTTGGTTGTAGCTTTTTGACAATAGGCAGTGACACCTCTTAGGTCAAAGGAGGGGTATAGCTCTTTAAACATAGAATTTTGATAACTATTTTCCACTGTGGCAGGTATATGTGTAATTCTGTAGTTTTGTTTCTCTCTCCATCATATATATCATTCAGGAGAAATTTCTTCTGCTACGTGCTTAGTAAGGAAAGGAAAGTATCCTATGCAGTAAAGAAGTGCAGGCTTTCCAGCATTCATTCAAAAGTGAAAGTTATCTGGTATTCACAGAAAGCATTGCTCTTTTAAGGAAGCCATTTATTTTTCCAACTTAGGTATTCTTAGCTAATTTTGAAAATCAACAAAATCTCTTAAGTACCTTAATTATATGAGATTAAAGCATTGTTTTCTCTTGTATCTTCTTCCTTGTTGAAATATGATAGTTGTGTTATGATGCCCTGATTACAGTTCTGTTTTCAAAATATTTCCCTGGTATGGTGGTCACTGAAATGTTTAGCAGGCTCTGTAGCTTATTTCCTTTAATTGTCCACAGAGCAAAACTGTGACTGTTCTCAATCTAAGCATTGCCTGGATTCTTATTGGATAGTGTAGATGTAGACAAGTGTTTTCTTTCCTCACTTTCTTCCTTTTCCTTTATGCCTTCTAGCTATATTTTTTGACATAATTATCTCCGAATTTCTTAAATTTTTTAAAATGTCCCATTTTTAATATCTACTTTCCAGTTTTCATGTAATCCATATATTGTTCACAATTGATAACTTTAACCTATTAAAAATGTGTTATTTGGTTTCCATATATAATATTGTAAGTACTTTTTACGTTAGACTTCATAATAACGAGCTTCAAGATCAATTCTATATTGTCCCATTGTTAATCATTTGGATTATTTTGAATTTTGGGTTTTTGATGTTAAGCATCAAAGTCTTTTTGGTGGTTTAAAAGGAAATAGGAAAATTATTTAGATTGTCACGGCCCTGCTACTGAATTTCAGGGCAGGGTTAAAACTGGCAAGTCCACAAAGAACTTGAAGTAGAAAGGAGGCCATGTTGATGGGCATTTCTTTTATTTGCTTTCCTAGACCCACTTTCCACTCTTCTCTACCCTGCTTTCTGCTGCAGAGACTCACCTGTATGGACATTTGTCCTCTGGCTGTGGTTGAGGTTCCCATGGGGAACCTGGCGGAAAATGGGGAGAGGGAGGAAAGAGAAGTCATAGTGTTCATTCTCCTGGCTCTCCAGGTCCTCTGAGGGCATCTGGAATGGGCTCTGTTCCTGAGCCAAAGCTCAGGTTCGCCATAAAGCACCTGACTTTGGTGACTGTCCCTCGAGGTTTCAGTAACTGCTTCTCATCTCTTCCTTTCTAGCCTACAGTGTTAATAGCTCAGCTGCTGTCCCCCAAGCCAGTGTCCTGTCCCCAGTGGTTCTCCTACACCCACACCTTCTAAATCACCCTTTTTGTAAATAAACGCTTCACATTAGCCCATTTTGAGCATCCTATCTCCTTCTTGTTGAGACCTTGATTGATTCCACTGAATACTTAGAGTGGAAAATTCTAGACACCACCTGTAGTAGGAATTAGGTGCTTGGATTGCATTGACTCAGGCTGCAGGTCATGAGTTCTTCCTTCTTATAATGATTTTAGAAGGAATAACTGAATATCTAAGACAGTTTTTCCTTGTCTTTGGTTATTTAATGATGTGAAGAGTGTTCTACCTTTTTTTTGCTTAATCAGATCTTTGGATCTTGTCTTTTCAGTTTTGTGTTTTCTCCTATTCTTGCAGCAAAGCTTGAGGGGAATTAATATCTCTACAGAAGTCTAAGAAATACTCAGTTTTCTTTTCAATCTCTACTTTGATACATTGGTTTTAAAATTTATGTATTAAAACTATGGCATATTTTATGCAATAAGGTGTAGATTTAAATTGAAAGTGTTCTATGGGGACATATTATCTGGTTATTTATCAAGTAATTCTTCCCAATCCTTTGGCTTGGTGACATCTAATGTAGCATTCAATTCCATATAATTAGATCTTTCCTAGGACTTCTAATTTTTTGCACTGATACTACTTTTCTAATTTTATGGTAGTATACCAGGGTTTTGTAAATGTATCAAGGAAGTCTGCAGTACCTTACTTCCTCCATGTTTCTCTTTTAGGTTCTTTGACAGCATATTTTATTCATTCAGATTAAATTTTTATTTATCTTGTGAGTGAATCTGATAGTTTGAATAATATTTCAGGCAATACAGGAATTAACTAAAAGAGAATTGACATTTTTGCAATAGTTACCTTTTTTAAAAAATAAACTTGTTCTTTCTCCATTTGAGTTCTTTCTTTTTAAAAATTTTTTAAAATTTATTTTAGAGACAAGGTCTTGTTCAATTGTTAAGGCTGGAATGCAGTGGTATGATCATAGCTCACTGTAGCTTTGAACCCTGAGCTTAGGTGATACTCTTTCCTCAGCCTCCTGAGTAGCTAGGACTATGGGCCCATGCCACCATGCTTGGCTCATTTCTTATACTGATTAATTTCATATATTACAATATTTTTATATAATTTTGTTCATATTGTAGTTTCATAAACTCTTGCTCAATTTTAGTACCTTATAATTTTTGTTGGTCTCATAGGCTTTCTTCTTGTGTTAATTTTTGCCTAGTGTAAGAAAATGCATTTTTTATTATTCACATGGCTTTTTTACTTAACATTTCTTAGTATATTTTCTGTAGATATTATTTCTGCAAATAAAACTCATTTATAGTATAATTCTGATGTCTGTTTCATATCATCACATTAAGAATTTTTCAAAGATGAATAATGGTGGTAGTAGCTTCTTTTGGGGGTATATATGCTTTATTTATTTATTTTTTTTGAGACAACATGTCATTATGTTGCTCAGGCTGGGTCTCAAACTCATGGTCTCAAGTGATCCTCCTGCCTCAGCCTCCTGAGTTGCTGCGACAAGAGATGCATGACACCATACCCGGCTTGGGTCGCCTCATTAATTCCAGCTTACCTTAAGTTTTTTTCTTACTGTTCCACTGCCTCTTCTCTGTTTTCTTTTTTAGCACCTTGTACTTCTTCAACTCATTATTTAGGGATAGTTTCCCAAGGGCTAGCTTTTGACTTTTAATTATTTTCTGTTGAGCCTTTCTATTAATACCTTAACTGTCTTAACTTCTACCTTACAGTCAGCTGTCATCTCTGCTCTTGCAGGCCTATCTTTGCTGTTAACTTCAAGAACACTTTCCCGAAGTGTTTATAAGTTTACTTTAACCAAAACTGTTTATTAAGTTGTTCTGTGGTTCCTGGGTGTCTGTCTTTTTTCTGCTCTGGCTGAAGCCTTGCTTAAGAACCAGCTGAAATCTATTTCTCGTCTGAAACCTTCCCAAAGCACTTCAATCTGATGATATATTTTTTTGAATTCTTACAGCAATTGTTATAAATCATTTTCCAATTAATCAAGGACTTACATCGTTAACTATGCTTTAAAAAAACTGCCTAGTGCTGTTGAAGTGAATTTAAAGGGAACTGTTTTTGAATGCAAGTTGAACATTGAGAAGTAGATATATGCTTTTATCTCTTACCTTTTAAGACTATTTTCTTGCTTAACCATTTCTCCTTTTTGAACTTTAATATTTACACATAAAGCATGGAACATGTAAATTCCTTATATTCTTTCTTGAGTTGATTCACAATAACATTTAATTTTAGTATGGTGAAAAATTATCAATTTCAGTAGTACTTAAAACAGTGCAAACAACTAGATACTATTTTCATTTATTCAATTAGTAAAGGTTTTAAATCATGTAATGGCCTTTTACTTTGCCATTAAAATAGTATCTCATGTAACCATAAATAGATAAAGCAAAAATAAAAATGTTATGATCAGAATAAAGAATGGAAGGAGGTATGAAATGCTGCTAGTGGTTGTGCATGGATAGTGAGTCTACCTTTTCCCCTTCCTAGATGGTTTCCATACTTTTTTCATAGGAAATAGGTGCCAAAATACCATATTGTCACACTGCAGTTAAAAAGGAGTAATGTATTTACATAAGCTGGGGAGAGGAACAAAAGTGAAGAGAAATGCATTATTTAATTATCATTAAACTGTATTTTAAAAACAAAGCCAGCAGACTCTCATTCTTGGTATCAAAATTGCTTAATTTCATGGAAAAGAGGAATTTGAGTTTTGCTTGTGGATGTCGCAACCTTATAGCAGTTTCCGTATCATTGTGTGATTTCTTGACTGCTACAGTTTTTCCAGCCATGCTTTTTAATTGCTTTAGTTTATCCTCATACTAGCTTTTTTTTTTTTTTTTTTTGAGTTGGAGTCTCACTCTGTTGCCCAAGCTGGAGTGCAGTGGCTGCTCCCGGTCACTGCAGCCTCGAGCTGCTGGGCTCCGGCGATCCTTCCGTCTCAGCCTTCCAAGTAGCTGGAACTACAGGCGCGCGCTACCACGCCCAGCTATTTTTTTTTGGATTTATTGTAGAGATGAGGTCTAGCCTGCCCAAGCAGGTCTCGAACCCACAGGCTCAGGCAGTACACTCACCTCAGCCTCCCAAAGGCACGGGATTACAGGCTGAGCCACCGAGCCCAGCCATACTAGCATTTTAACATCTATTCATTTTTACATGTGTGGTTGTTTATTTTAGTTGCCTTTAAATGATAGAATCAGACAACAATACTGCTATCTACTCCTACAGATATATTGGTAGGTCTCTGGTATCACAGGTCTATTTATGTTTTACCCTCACTAGATACAGAAGGAAGATTAGACTCAGGGAAATATGCCCTTATGTTTCCAGATAACTTCTGGATGGATATGGTTCCATCATATTAACTTATGGATAAATAGACTTTGACTATCTGACATTTTTCTTGAATATTTAGCACAAACAAATGGCCACCCACTAGGCCAGATTTCTAAATGCTGATGATGCGAGATTAGTTTGGAAGCTCACACTTTTTAGGAATTTTATTTACTATTGCATTTGTGCACATGCATTTTATTTTTGTCTGTTTTTTTACCTTTGTGTCTATCTGTATTTTTTTCCTTCTCCGTTTTACTTTAAGACCTTGATCTTGAAAACTGACTTTGGCAAGCAAAATACTTTTAGGAAAGTAACTTACTGTTTTGAAGGAATTACGTTATTTGTTTACATGTTTGTTTGTCATCATGAGAGTAAAAGTCCACTAAGAATAGAACTGATTCCTTATTTATATGTCTCAGCAATGCTTGGTACATAACTGATAATCATTTGGATGTTTTTGGATGATTTTAGAGTTATTTAAATATTCACATGCACATAAACATACATATACATAAAAAGTTAAAGTATTTTACAGCATAATATATGTTGCATTCATATTTTTTCTAACCAGAATGAGAACATGTACTTATTGTTTTTGGAGTATTGTAATATAGTTTTCTTTTTACTCTAAATTGGCACTTCCTGTTTTTAGGGCAGACCTTCATTAGTTTTCTAGGGAGAAAGGTATCATATTTATTATCATTCAGTTTTTCATGTTCATATTGGAGAATGGAACTGTGGTAGACATCACAGTGTATGCTTGTCTTTCATGTGGTACCTCTTATCAGCTTATTCCTACAGCACTCACAGTAAAAAGGGATCTATAGTCTATGGCAAAGTTATTTTATTGGGAGAGGATGAGTTTCTTCATATATTCAGGCATTGAGATGGAAAGTTAAACGTGAGGGTCATGTGGTTGAAATTTTATTGGCAGCAATCCCAGAAACTTAATGTAAACAACAATCCCTCCTTCACTCCAAGAGGAATTGTTGAAGTACTTCCCCATCTGGGTGTGTAACTTGAGTCTTTTTACTTTAAAAATAAATTTTGTAGCCTGGCTCAGTGACTCAGCCTGTAATCCCACGCCTTTGGGAGGCCGTGGGTTCGAGACCCGCCTGGACAGCGAGACCTCATCTCCACAGTAAATAAAAAAAATCAGCCAGGCGTGGTAGCGCATGCCTGTAATTCCAGCTACTTTGAAGACTGAGGCGGAAGGATCGCCGGAGCCCAGCAGGTCAAGGCTGCGGTGGCCGGGAGCAGTCACTGCACTCCAGTCTGGGCGACTGAGTGAGACTCCAACTCAAAAAAAAAAAATAATAAAAAAAATAAAAAAGAATTTTATTTATATGTCTTCCATTGAAATACAAATATGATTATAAGTTCTGATGAAAATCTCCATAATGAAAGATACTGATTGCTTTTGAAGACTAGAATGCTTCTTTTTTCATGGTATAAATGATATAGGGTTACATTTCCATGTTATTAGATTGAGAGAAAAGCCCAAAATGACAATACCAGTAATGAACAATCTTATTATTTTTTGAAGTAATGGTGTAATATAGGACTAGTCACTTAAAATTTTTTTAACATATTTTTTATTTTAAAATTGTGGAGTACTGTTAAGGATTAGTTATACAAATATGCATTGTGCAGGTACCCTTATTGATAAGGTGTGCATCCCTGTCTCCAGACAGATGTTGACTACCGTTAATCCCACCTTCCTTCCCCTCCCTGTCCCCTCATAGTTTGCCGCCACTGTCAATCTTTTTCTTATAGTATTATGATAGTTGTTCAAGGTCCACTTATGAGTGAGAACATGTGATACTCAGATCTTTGTTTCTGTGAGAGGTCACTCAGTATTATAAACTCCAATTCCATCCATCCAATTCCAATTCCATCCATCCAGTTCCTTTCATGATTTTATTCTTTTTTATGGCTGCATAATATTCCTTTATGTATATGTACCACATTTTTAAATCCAGTCCTCTTTTGATGGACAGCATGGTTGGTTCCATGATCTTGCTATTGTGAACAATGCTACAATAAACATATGTGTGGAGATATCTTTTTTATAGAGTGACTTGAGTTATTTGGGGTATATTCCCAGTAGGAGGATTGCAGGGTCATATGGAAGGTCGATTTTTAGAACTTTTAGGAATTGCCACACTGATTTCCACAGAGGCTGCACTAGTTTACACTACCACCAACTGTGTGGAAGTGTTCCCTTTTCACCACATCCTCTCCAGCTTGTGCTATTTTTTTTGAGTTATTGATAATGACCATTCTGACTGCAGTTAGGTGGTATCTCAGTGTAGTTTTAATTTGCATCTCCTTAATGACTAGTGAGGTTGAACATTTCTTCATGTATCTGTTGGCCGCTCGTATGTCTTCTTTTGATAAGTGTTTGTTCATATCTTTTATCCACTTTGTAATAGGGTTTTTTTTTTCTTTTTAGCACTTTTGAGTTCCTTGTAGATCCTAGATGTTAGGCCTTTGTCAGACATGGAGTTGGCAAATACTTTTTCCCAATCTGTGGGCTGTCTCCCTGCTCTCTTGATGGTTTCTTTGGCTTTGCAGAAGCATGTCAGTTTAATGAGGTCCCACTTGTCTATCTTATCTCTTATGGTCCGTGCATTTCGGGTTTTGCTCAGGAATTGGATGCCAGTTCCAACTTCCATAAGGGTGTGTCCTGCATTTTCTAAAGTTCTTATGGTTTGAGGTTCTATATTTAGGTCTCTGATCCATTTAGAGTTAATTTTTGTGTATGGGGATAGATAGGGGTCCTGTTTGAATCTTCTGCATGTGGTCAGCCAGTTTTCCCAGCACCATTTACTGAACAGGTTCTCCTCTCCCCATTGGTGGGTGGTGGACGCTTTGTCAAAGATGAGTTGGTTGAGAAATTGATATTTTGCTTCTGGAATCTCAATTCTATTCCATTGGTCTATATGCCGGTTCTTGTACTAATACCAGGCTGCTTTGATTATTGTAGCTTTATAGTAAAGTTTAAAGTCTTGTATTGTGATACCTCCTGCTTTTTTTTTTTTTTTTTTTTTTGCTGAGGGTTGTTCTGGCTATTCTTGGTCATTTGTGTTTCCATATGAATTCCTGTATTGTTTTTTCTAGATCTGAGAAGAATGTTGCTGGAAAACTTTTTTGATGGTGTGATTTTGGCCTTGGTTTCCCTTTTGCAGTAAGGACTTGAGCTCTGTAACAGCCCCAGTTGGTTGTTTTCAAGGGAAAAAGTAAGAAATAGGCTGACTTTCTAGTAGGCCATCGGATTTTGCCTGGTAGTTTTTCTTCCAGCACATCTTTCAGATTTCTCTTTCTTTTTAAAGAACTTAATAGTAGGGTTTCCAAAGTTTAGTTTCTCCATTTAAAAAAAAAAGTATTTTGATATTGGACTTTTCTAACTGTTTCCACTTAAATTCTCTGGTTCTTCTGTTTGTTTCTTCTGTTTCTTTTGATTTTAGTTCTGTTCAGTGAAAGTCCTGATTGCTTTTTTTTTTTTTTAAATGATGACATTTAAAAGTACCTTATTTGAAATTTCATGGTTTTTTATTTGGGATTTACAAATGAAAACCTTAAATGACTATTTTAATTAAATAGAATAAGATCGTTTTAAAGCGAAAAGACTTAGAACTATCTTTAACCTTTTTTTTTTTAACATTTTCAGTCTGAAAGTGTTTGCTTTGTGAATTTTTTTTGCTTTTCTTTTTTTGTGTGAAGAATCTACTGAAAAGAAAATTGAAGATACCTCAGCATTCAGATGCAATTGTTTTTGCAGTTTTTACAAATTGAAAAATACAAGTTACTGAAAAATATCTATTGAGTCTGTCTTTGCTGTTCATCCTTTGCTAATTAATGTACTGTGTGTGGGAACAATTAAATTTTCTTTAGTTTATTTTGGTACTTAATATTTCCTTATTTAAAAATTGTTATATTATTCAGGAGTATTTTCCTTATTTGCAGAACTTTTGAGAGTAGTAAGATATGAATCTTTTGATTTTTAGCAGTGTCAGAATAAGAAGGTTGAATTGATTTGATGCTCTTTCTGTTGCAGTGTCAAAAAATGGAATGCCATTTATTTTGTCCTTATTTCCTTCAAAATACAATCTTTACTGTAAAGATTTACTTTTACTTTGTCTTTTTTATCTTGCAGTAAACACGCACTCCTTCAATAGTTTTTTGGGACTGGAGTCTCTCTTTGGTGAGCTATTTGGTTAAAATCAGAGGCCCTGGAGCCAGACTGTCTCATTTTGAATAGTGGTTTTGCCTCTTACTTGCTGTGTCACCTTGGGTAAACTAGTTAACATTTCTGTTAACATCTTCTCACTTTGAAATGGGATAATGGTCTCTACCTGTGCTGTTTTTTGTTTGTTTGTTTGTTTTTTGATACTGTATCACTACTATAAAGTACAATGAATAGTTATAGAGGGCACATCATTTTAGAAATTTACAAGTATTTGTTTGTTCCTCTTACTCTCATTACTGTGTGTCATAATATTTGGAAAGGTGGCTGTTCTTTCCTATTTTGAATGAGCTTGGCCTAAATGAATTATAACCATTTGGTGACTTTTGAGCTATAACACCATCTTGGAGGCCCCATAGAAGAAGATTGTTGTTATTAAAAGGTTTTAAAAACAAATTTTAAAATATATAAGTTTTCACATAAACAGAATTAAAAACAAAAAGCATAGGATAATCTCAATAGACACAGAAAAAACATTTGATAAAAATCAAACATTCCTTCATGATAAAAACTCTCAACAAATTAGACATTAAAGGAATATATCTCTAAATAATAAGAGCTGTCTGTGACAAACCCACAACCAGCATCATACTGAATGGGCAAAAGTTGAAGTCATTTCCCTAAGAACTGGAACAAGACAAGAATGTCCACTCTCACCACTCCTCTTCAAGATAGTGCTGGAAGTTATAGCCAGAGCAATCAGACAAAAGAAAGAAATAAAAGACACCCAAATAGGAAATGAGTAGGTCAAATTATTTCTGATTGATGATGACCTAATACTGTACCTAGAAAACCCTAGAGGTTCCTCCAAAGACTCCTAGACCTGATAAATTACTTCAGTAAAGTTTCAAGATACAAAATCAATCTATAAAAATTAGTAGCATTTCTATACACCAGTAATATTCAAAATGAGAACCAAATCAATACCTCAAGCTCCTTTATAAAAGCCACAAAAATAAAATATCTAGGACTACATTTAACTAAAGGGGTAAAAGTGCTCTAAAAGAAAACTGCAGAACACTGATGAAAGAAGTCATACGTAACAAAAAGAAATGGAAGAACATTCTATGCTCATGTATTGAAAGAATCAACATGGTTAAAAATGACCATATTGCCCAAAGCAATCTATAGATTCAACAGTTTCTGCTAAGTTACAATATAGTTTTCACGTAATTAGAAATAACAATTCTAAAATTTGTATGGAACTAATAAAAAGTCCAAATAGCCATTGCAATTCTAACCGAAAAGAACAAAACTGGAGACATCACGTTGCCAGACTTCAAACTATACTACAAGTCTGTAGTAACCAAAGCAGCATGGTACTGCTATATAAATAAATGTATACATCACAGGCACAGAATAGAGAACCCAGAAATAAAGCCAAAGACCTACAACCAATTGATCTTTGACAGAGTCAACAATAATAAACAATGGAGAAAAGATACCTTATTCAATAAAAGGTGCTGGGAAAATTGGCTAGCCATATGCAGAATAATGAAACTGGACTCCTTCCTCTCATCATGTACAAAAATTAACTTGAGATGGGTAATAGACTTAAATGTAAACCTCTACCTATAAAAAACTTATAAGAAAACTAGGAAAAACTCTTCTAGACATTGACCTAGGCAAAGAATTTATGACTAAGACCACAAATGCAAATGCAACAAAAAGAAAAATGAACAAATTAAACATATGTATAAAGAGCTTCTTGTGCAGTAAAAGAAATAATCAATAAAGTAAACAAAGTAGAGAATGGGAGAAAATATTTTTAAATAATTTATCTGAGAAAGAATGAATATCTAGAATTTATAAGGAACTTACATAAATCAACTAGAAAAAAGCAAATAACTCCATTAAAAAGAGGACAAATGATACAAATAGGTACTTTTCAAAAGAAGACATATAAATGTCCAGCAAATACATGAAAAAATGCTCAACATCACTAATCATCAGAATTTTAAATTAAAACCACAATGAGATACCATCTCATACCAGTCAGAATGGTTATTAAACATTTAAAAAAAAATAACAGATATTGTGAGGATATGGTGAAAAGGGAATGCTTATATACTGTTGATGAGAATGTAAGTTCATTCAACTCATATAGAAAACAGTATGGAGATTTCTGAGGAAAATAAAAAAGAGCTGCCATTTGACCCAGCAGTCCCATTACTGGGTATCTACCCAAAAGAAAAGAAATTATTTTTTCAAAAATATATTTACACTTATATAAATTGCAGCACTATTCACATCAGCAGTAAATAACCTAAGTGTCCATCAATGGTACACTAGATAAAAAAAATTGGTATATATACACCATGGAATACTACATAGTACACAGTTATAACAAGAAATGAATTCATGTTCTTTGCTGCAACATAGATGCAGCTGGAGGCCATTATTCTAAGAAAATTAATGCAGAAGCAGAAAATTAAATATCGCATAGTGTCACTTATAAGTGGGAGTTAAGCAAAAGGAAACAATAGACACTAGGTACTCCAAAAAGGGGGAGCAAGGGGGTACAAGGATTGGGAAATTACCTATTGATACTGTGTTCACTATTTGGGTGTTAAGTTCACTAGAACAGTGGTCCCCAACCTTTTTGGCATCTGGAACCAGTTTTGTGGAAGACAATATATCCTCAAGTGGGGTGGGGGTAGGGATTATCAGGCATTAGATTCTCATAAAGAGCAGGCAAGCTAGATCCCTTGCATGCACAGTTCATGATAACGCTCACACTTTTATGAGAATCTAATGCATCTGCTGATTTGACCAAAGGCAGATTTCCACTCTCCTGCTGCTCACTTCCTGCTGTACAGCCCGAATCATAACAGGCCACAGACAGGTATCGGTCAGCAGACCAGGGATTGGGGTACCCTGTACTAGAAGCTCAAATCCCAGCATTAGGTGACATACCCATGTAACAAATCTGCACACTTGCCCCTGAATCTATTAAAAATATATTCATATTCATATATATACACAGGTTTTGTCTTTATTTCTGAGCTCATTGTTTTCTTAAAAGACTCAAGTTATATTTTTATAATGATTTGAATATGCTTTCAGTACATGAAATGATGGATGCTGATGGATGAAAGTTATTAAGAGTGAGGTAAACTAGGTTACTGTTGAACTATATCACAAGTTTTCCTGCAAAAATTTTTTGTAATGAATTTTCTTTTCATGATATGATATTTTAAAAACTGAATATATTACTGGTTTATTTTAGCATTCATCTTTTTTATTTCATAAGATAAATACAAAGTTGATTTGAGTGTGGATTTCGCATGCAAGGGTAGGAATCTGGGGGATTGATCTTATAATGTTCCTTATTTAAGATTTGTTTCTCCTTGCAAAACATATTTGTGAACAAAATTGATCTAGTATCTCTTTCTTCAAAGTGAAGGGAAGAACATTTCTTAGTTCTTTTAAATTATCTGCTTCATTCTTACGTTGCAGGAAAAAAAATAGCATGTTAGAATTGATTCGTGTCAGTAGTATAAATTTTATATATTACTTTAAAATGTGTTGAGTAGTGAGAGGAGGCAAGATGGCAATGGAACAGGTCAGAGTGTAGGAGTCTTTGCAAAAGTGAATGTCCATAAAGATGCTGTGTGAGTGGGTGTGTGTCAGTAGGTGAGTGAAAGTCTGTCTGAGGGGAGACTTGGGTTCATGCACCTGGGACTATCTTCCAGAGGTGACTGCAACCCACCACCACCCTGAGATTGGAGCCGCTGACATGCAGGATCATCTGCAATTCTCAGGGCTCTCTTGAGAGGAGGTGGCAGAGAACAGCTGCTTCTCACCACCTGACATCTAGCCCATACCATCATCTGTGGCAGCAGATTGGCATGAGCACCAGGAATCATGGAGAAGGCAGGGTGTGAAAATCTGGAACTGAACTCCACTGACAGTGAGGAGATACTGATCTGTGCCATCTTCTCTGTCCTGGGACTGGGTGGGGACTTGCATTGCCCTGCCCACCTCTCTCCAGGCTCCAACCTGGTACCCAGAGGCTATCTCTTCATCCAGCTTGGAGAGACAGATGCCCCTTCCCAATGCTGGAATAGGCACAAACCCATCAGATCTGAGTGGGAGACTTGACAACAGCAGCAGTAGCAGACAAGTCAGGTGAATTCGGAGCTGATGCATTCTCCTCCCAAAGTACTCCATGGGGGCATCTGACCCACCCTGAGAGTAACCCTATCAGCCTGTGCTGAGAGCAGAGGGGCTAGGCTAGAGCCACTCCTTAATGTGGAAGCAGCAGCCAAAGGAGACCTAGAGTTACAGAAATGGCCGCAGGGCAAGTTTTTTGTTTGTTTGTTTGCTTGGTTTTTGCTTTTGTTTTTGTTCTTTTTCTTCTCACTTTCTGTTTTTGTTTACATTTTTGTACTTGCTTGTCTCTGTTATTTTAATGTTTGTTTTAGATTTTCTGTTTATGTATGGGTATTTTTGAGGGGAAGTATATCAACCAGGATATTTGTATTATTGTATGTTTTTGTTTTTTCTATTTTTGTTTGTTTCTCTGTTTATTAGTTGGTACACCAATCGGGTTTCTCTCTTCTCCTTCTATCTGTCACCTTCCTTTCATCTTCCTCCCTCCCTTTTCCCTTTTTTTCATTTTTCTTATCTCATTTTTCTTTCAGGGGACAAACATACACCCCCACTGCATGGACAGATTGTATAATGGTGGGAAGTGGGTTTCAGAGGGCCCACACACCTGTCAGCAGAGACTGGGACCTACAGATAGCTTCTGAATCACAGCTCCCTCCTTAATTAAATCTCAAAAATGCAAAAACACAGTCCCCCCCCCAGTCCAGCTTAAAAATTGAACAAAGCCAGAGGATCTACATAAAGAAGAATAGGAGACTGAGTAAACAGAAGTAAAAGCTATTCCCATTATCACTGAACAACAGAATTAAAAAAGAGGTTAAAAAAAGGGAGAAATGAAGAAAAACCAAAGGAAGAATATGGGTCCCATACATACTCCTGAGAGAACAACTGAGAATACAGACTTCAGAACTTAAATAATGAAGAGTCCCCAGAATGACTGGTCTCAAACCACAAACCCAGATATCAAGATATTAATAGAGAGAATAAATAGAAATGAAGAGAGACAAGAGAAAATAATGAAGGAGTTGATAACTGAGATAACAGCAATAAGGAATACAGTGAATAAAATAAATAACAAACTGATAAGCATGGAAAGCAGAATTAACCAAGCAGAAGACAGACTTTCAGAGCTTAAGGACCAAAATATGAAACTAACCCAAACTGTTGAAAACATAAAAAAGCAGCTTAAAAAGACAGAACAAAGCCGTCAAGAAATGAGAGATTATATCAAGAGGCCAAACCTAAGACTAATTGGAATCCCTGAGGTAGATAGACAGAGACCATACTCCATGAAATTACCAAGAAAACTTCCCTCATCTCATTAGAGAAGTGTCCATTCAAACACAAGAGATTCAGAGAACCCTTGCAAGACAACAAATGAGAAGACCAACTCCTAGACACATAGTAATTCGCTTATACAAAGTAGGTATAAAAGAAAAAGTCCTAAAGGCAGCAAGAACGAAAGGCCAGACTACCTATTTGGGAAGACCAATTAGAATAGCAGCAGAATTATCTAAAGAAATACTTTAGGCTAAGAGAGATTGGAGTCCAATCTTCAAAGTTCTCAAAGATAAACAGTTTCACCCAAGAATTACCTACCCAGCTAAGCTAAGTTTCATAAGTCATAGAGAATTAAAATCCTTCCCAGACATTCAATCCCTAAGAGTCCATGCTGTCTCAGACCAGCGATACAAAAAGTGCTTAAGAAAATATTAAACACAGAAGAAAGAAAACAACAACAACAACAGCATTCTTCATAAGAATGCAGGAAAAAAGATTGAAAGCACATAAATCAACTCAAAAATAAAAAAGGCAATAAACAAACAGCAACAGCAAACTTTAAAAGAGCCTCATGACAAGGATAAACTCTCACTTCTCAATAATTAGACTGAATGTAAATGTACTAAATGCATCACTGAAATGACATAGAATGGCAAATTGAATAAAATATCATGATGCAACAATATGTTGTCTCCAAGAGACTCATCTCATCAGAATGGACACTCACAAACTCCAAGTAAGAGGACGGAGAACAAATTTTCAGGCAAAGAGAACACAAAAGAAAGCAGGAGGTGTGATCAGACAAAATAACCTTTAGGCTATCAAAATTTAAAAAAGATGTGGAACATCACTACATAATGATAAAAGGTTCAATCTATTAACAAGAAAAATCCATCCTAAACATATATGCATCCAACATAGGAGCACCAACTTTCATAAAGCAGCTTATAGGTAAACTAAAAAAAGATGCACTCTAACACTATCATAGCTGGGGACTTAAGACCCCACTAACAACCCTGGACAGATCATCAAGAAAAAAGTCAACAAGGAGATCCCAAACCTCAATGTGATGCTCTACCAAATGGACTTAATTGATACCTAAAGAACAGTCCACCCAACAACAACAGAATATACATTCTAATCACTATGACATGGAATGTACTCTAAGATCAATCAGATCCTTGGCCATAAATCAAGAATGAACAAGTTTCATAATTTTGAAATACTGCCATGCACATTCTCAGACCACAGTGGAATAAAAATAAATATCAACACCAACAAGGTTCCCCCCAAGTCCACAAAGACATGAAAACTAAAGAACATGATGCTGAACAACTGCTGGGTCAACACAGAAATCAAAACAGAAATTGAAAGTTTCCTGGAAACAAATGAGAATGAAGAAGCATCTTACCAAAATATCCGGGATGCCATGAAAACAGTACTAAGAGGGGAATTCATATCTTTGTGAACACATAAGTAAATTGGAAAGATCACAAGTTAACACCTAATAAATCACTAAAGAAGCTGGAAAAGCAAGACCACCAAAACCCTAACTTCAGCAGAAGAATCCAGATCACCAAAATAAAAGCCCAATTTTGGGATAGAAAATAAAAATAAAATCAACAAAACAAAAAGCTAGTTCTTTGAAAGGATAAACAAGACTGTTGGACCCCTAGTAGACTGACCAAGAAAAAGAGAGAAAAAGCCTACACAAACACAATCAGAAATGCAAAAGATGGTCACAACTACCCCAAAGTAATACAAAAGATTATCAGAGATTACTATGCACAATTGTATGGAAACAGACTTGAAAACCTAAATGAAATGGAGGACTTTCTGACATCAAACAACCTCCCCAGATTGAAACAAGAAGAAATTGAGACCCTAAATAGTCAAATAATAACCCAGGAAATCAACTATGTCATAAGAAAACTACCTACATAACAAAAAACCCTGGACCAGATGGCTTTCCAGCAGAATTCTACAAAACATACAAGGAGGAACTGATACGAATTCTACTGAAAGTGTTCCAGGCAATTGAGAAAGATGAAACTCTCCCCAAATAATTTTATGAAGCTAACATCTCATTGATACCCAAACCAGGTAAAGATTCTACAAAGAAAGAGAACTTCTGACCAATATCCTTGATGAACACAGATGCTAAGGTTCTCAACAAGATTCTAGCAAACCAGATCCAACAATACATCTCAAAAATCATCCACCATGACCAAGTAGGTTTTATCTCCGTGATGCAGGGCTGGTTCAACATCCACAAGGCCATAAATGTAATTAAATACACCAACAGATGTAAAAATAAAAACCAAATCGATTATATGATTAGATGCGGAAAAAGCTTTCAATAAAATTCAGCACCCCTTCTTGATTAAAAAACCTTGAACATCTAGGCAAAAATGGAACAGACCTCAGAAGAGTAAGAACCATCTACGATAAACCCATAGCCAACATACTGCTAAACAGAAATTGGAGCCATTTCTCCTGAAAACAAGAACTAAACAAGCATACCCACTCTCACTCTTCCTATTTAACATAGTATTGGAAGTCCTAGCTAAAGCAATCAGAAAAGAGAAGGAAATAAGGATATCCATATAGGAAAAGAGGAAGTTATCTCTTTGCAGATGATATGATTCTATACCTCGAAAACCCAAGAGAATCTGTCAATAACCTCCTTGCACTGATAAAGGACTTTGGCAAATTCTCAGGGTGTAAAATAAATGTGCAAAAGACAGTTGCGTTCCTGTACACCAACAATAAACAGACAGAAACCCAAATAAAAAGCACAATCCCATTCAAAATAATCACAAAAAAAGGAAATACCTTGGCGTCTTCCTAACCAGAGAAGTCAAAGAACTTTACAATGAAAACAATAAAACATTGCTCAAAGAAATCAAAGATGACTTATTTGCTCATGAATTGGAAGAGTCAACATCGTTAAGATGTCCACCCTACCCAAGGCAGTCTTCAGATTTAATGCAATATTCATTAAATTACCAGCAGCATTCTTCTCATACCTGGAAATAACAATACAGGAATTCATATGGAAACATAAATGACCATGAATAGCCCAAAAAATCTCCAGCAAACAACAACAACAAAAACAAAGTGGGATTTATCACACTCTTAGACTTTAGACTTTATTATAAAGCTACAATAATCAAAACAGCCTGGTATTGGTACAAGTACAGGTATATAGACCAATGGAACAGGGTAGAGATTCTGGAAACAAAACCTCAATTTCTCAACCAACTCATCATCAACAAAGCCTCCACCATCAACCAGAGGGGAGAGGAAAACCTGTTCAGTAAATAGAGCTGGGAAAACTGGCTGACCGCATGCAGAAGATTAAAACTAGAACCCTACCTATCACCATATACAAAAATCAACTCTAAATGGATCAAAGACTTAAACATAAAACCTCAAATTATACCTTACAAAATGCAGGAGACACTCCTATGGAAATTGGAGCTGGCAACCAATTCCTGATCAAAACCCTAAGTGCCCATGTCATAAGAGATAAGATACGTAAGCGGGACCTCATCAAACTGACAAGCTTCTGCAAAGCCAAAGAAACTATCAAGAGAGTGGGGAGACAGCTCACAGACTGTAAAAAAATATTTGCCAACTGTATGTCTGACAAAGGCCTAACATCTAGGATCTTCAAGGAACTCAAAAGTGCTGGAAAGGAAAAAAGAAGAAGAAAACAAATAGCCCCGTTACAAAGTGGGCAAAAGATATGAATAGATACTTCTCAAAAGAAGACAAATGAGCAGCCAACAGATGCAAGAAAAAATGCTCAACCTTACTACTCATCAAAGAAATGCAAATTAAAACCACACTGAGATACCACCTAACTCCAGTTAGGATGGCCATCATCAGTCTCTAAAAACAACAGATGCTGGAGAGGATGCTGAGAAAAGGGAACACTTCTACACTGGTGGTGGGAGTGTAAACTAGCATAACCTCTGTGGAAAACAGTGTGGCCATTCCTAAAAGAGCTAAAAACCAACTTTCCATTCAACCCAACAATCCCTCTTCTGGGAATATACCCAGAGGAACTCAAAACACTCTTATGAAAAAGATACCTGCACACACATGTTTATTGCAGCATTAACAGTAGCAAAAACATGGAACCAATCATGCTGCCCATCGAAAGAGGACTGGGTAAAAAAAAATGTGGTGCATATACATGATGCAATATTACGCAGCCATAAGAAGGACAGAATTATAAACTTCACAGCAACTTGGATGGACTTTGATTCTATAATACTGAGTAATCTATCACAGAAACCAAGAACTGAGTACCACATGTTCTCACTCATAAATGGACCCTGAACATTTATTATAATACTATAAGAAAGGGATTGTCAATAGTGGGAAACTGCAAAGGAGGGTTGGGTTTGGTGGTAGTGAGAAACTGCCAGGGGAGGTGGGCATACCTCATTGACAAGGGTACCTATATAATAAAATTTGTGTACCTATCCCTGAATTATATTCTACATCTTTAAAATTAAAAATTAAAATTAAAAATGTGGTGAGTAGAACTGATTAGTTTGGAGAGAGTAAAGTACAGTGCTCTTTGATGAGTGAGAGACTATCTAGGTCCTATTATTAGTGAGCTCAGGCTGAGCGCACCCAGGTCATAATTGACCTGTTCCTTCTTGAGTAAGAACAGAAAAATATCATCATATTTTTTTGGTGTCTGACTTTGTTTTAGAATGATCATTTAGATATGAGGAAACTTTTAAAAGTATAATATTTTTAAAATTGTTTAAAAACATTCATACACTTTAGGTTCAGAAAAAATGTCACAGGAGATAACTCTAAAATGTGGTAAGAAGAAAGTGGGTTAGACTAGGACAGAACAGTGGCAAGATGTCTTGTGTCCCCTCATCAGAGGACTGCCAGAACTTAGATTTCTTAGCCTACAGCTTAGAGTATTTTCTTTTCTTTTTTTTTTCTCTTGAAACATATTCATTTATTCATATATTAATCCATAAGTGGAGGAATCTATTCATCACCCAATCACTTAAAGACCCCACCTTTCAATACCGCCACATTGAAGATTAAATTTTAACACACATTTTTAAGAGGACAAATATAACTATTCAAACCATAGCAGCACTTCATTTATTATGAGTAAATAATAAACCATTATATAGATATGCCAGATTTTGTTTATTCATTCATCCTTTGATGGACATTTGAGTTGTTTCCACCTTTTGTATATTATTAACAATGAGAGATTAAACACTATGTATTTTCAAATGCTAAAATAACAGCCCTATTAAATGTAGGTTTTATATCCACTGAAACTACTGTTCAGGAAAAAAATAAATAAAAATATTTTTAGATCAAGGAAAACAAAGAAATTGTTTCTAACAGATTTTTTCCTTAAAAGTTGGCTAAACTTCTTCAAACAGAACGGAAATAATAAAAGGAGAAAGCTTGGAGAATGAGGAAAGAAATAGGAATAAAGAGCTCAAGGAGATATGAGTACACACTGTAAACTAAACTTTTCTCCATGACTTTATAAATCATATTTGATGAATGAAACAAAAATTAAAGTATATAATACTCAAGACAATGATATTTTAAAGTGGTGAAGGTTAAGTGAACTAAATAAAAGTGAGAATTTCACTATTCATTGGAATGAGAAGATGTTAGTATCATCAGAGTAGTATAAATTATATATTTACTATTCAGATAAACTACTTTAAAAACTACAGAGAGAGACACTTTCAGACATTGAAGAAACCCAAGATTCAGTTCTAAAAAAAGGTTCAAGTAGCCTGAAGGAAGGCAGTACCAGAAACAGAAGAACAAGAGCCAGAAGAAACAAATAGAAAACAAATAATAACATCACAGAGTTTTAAACCTTAACATATCAATAATTACCTTAAAAATACAAATTCTAAATATGGCAGCCAAAAGGCAGATATAAGCAGAATGGGTTAAAATGAAACAAGAACAACTTTATATAGTACTTACAGGAAATTCACTTCAGTTTTAATGTCATTTGAAAGTAAAAGGTTGGAAAAATTATACCATGTATACCATCAAAAATAATAGAAATGGCTAGATCAGTATATGATAATTTAGGCTTCACCACAAAGGAAATTATTAGGGATGATAATTTCAGATAATAGATTATTACAGACAATGTAAGGATGACAAGATAAATCCACCAGAGAGACATAATGATCCTAAATGTGTGTGTACAACACATGGCTTCAAAATGAAACAAAAATTAATAGAACTGAAAGGAAAAATAGATATCCTCATTTGTAGATGGGGACTTAAACTCTCCCCTTATTGTTAAAACTACTAGACAAAAATTAGCAAGATTATAGAAACTGTAAACAACACAAGCCCCCATTGAATATTGTACCAGCCTTGCTGGGTCAAGCCCTTGAGACCATAGTGTAGAATTCTTTTTAGGTATTGATGAATTCTATTAACATTTTGTCAAGGATTTTTACTGCATTTTTTTGTTTGTACTGTCTTTGTCTAATATTGATATCAGAGGAATACTAGCTTCCAAAAATGAATTGGGAAGTACTCCTTCCTATATTTTTTCTGGGACAGATTGTGTAGAAATATGATTAAATCTTCTTTAAATATTTACTAGAATTCTCCATGAGGCCTGGAGATTTCTTTTTGGATATTTTAAAACTATCAATTCAATTTTTTTTAGTAAAGGGCTATTCAAATTATCTATTTCATATTGAGTGTCTTGGGATAGATTGTATTTTTCTGAGGAATTGGTGCATTTTTCTGCAAGCTGTCAAAATGTATGAGCATCAAATTGTTCACAGTAGTCCCTTATATTTTTAATGGCTGTAGGATTTATAGTGACAGCACCTAATTTATTCTTGATATTGATGGTTTGTGTATTTTTATTTATGTCTTTTTTGTATTGTTGCTAGGGATTTATCAATTTTATTATTTTTCTCCCCCAAGATCCAGCTTTTGTTTTATTGATTTTTCTGTTCTCCATTGTTCAATTTCATTGATTTCTGATTTTATATTTACTATTTCCTTCCCTCTGCTTGCTTTTAATTTATTTTGTTCTTTTTCTGTATTCTTGAAGTGCTCGTTTAGGTTATTTTAACATTTTTCTAATTTAGGTATTTAGTTCTATACATTTCCCTTTCAGTAATGCTTTAGCATGTTTCAAATTTTAGTATGTTACAAATTTTAGTATTCTGTATATTAATTTTTATTCAGTTTAACATTAACAAATTTTTTTTTATTATAATGCTGAGAGATACAATTCAGGGTTAGGTATACAAACGTTGATTATGCAGGTACCCTTGTTGATGAGGTATGCCCCTCCCTCCCCTAGCTGTTTCCCTCAACTGCCAGTCCCACCCCCCAATCCCCTGACAGTTTGCCACTACTGCCAATCCGTTTCTTATAGTATTATAATTGTTCAAGGTCTGCTTATGAGTGAAAACATATGGTACTCTGTTGTTTGTTTCTGTGATAGATTGAGAGTTCCTCTTGGACCCATTGATTATTTAGAAGTGTGTTAGTTAATTTTCATGTATTTGGAGATTTTTTTTCTGTTGTCTTTTTGTTATTGATTTCTAACTTGATTCCATTGTGGTCAGAGAATGTACTATGTATGATCTCAGTTTTTTAAATTTCTGAAGTTTGTTTTATGTTTCAGGATATGGTCTGTCTTGATATATGTTCTGATGGTACTTGAAATTAATGTGTAATCCACTATTGTTTGGTAGGGTGGTCTTATTAGGTCCTATTAGTTGATAGTATTGTTGAGTTCTTCTATGTGCTTGCTGATTTTCTGTCTTAATTTAGTAACTGTTGAAATGCTACACCTATAATTATTTGTGTATATCTCTTTTCAATTTTATGAGTTTTTGCTTCACATACATATTTTGTAGTTCAGTTTTTTGGTACTTACATATTTAGATTGGCTATATCTTCTTTGTGGATTGATTTCTTTTTATCATTATGTAATACCCTCCCTATCTCTAGTAATTTTCTTTTCTCTGAAGTCTACTTTATTTGAAATCAGTATAGTGACTTCTGTTTTTTTATTAGTTTGCATGGCATACCTTTTTTTTTTTACATTTACTTTTAATTTACTTATTCACTATATTTGAAGTGAGTTTTAGTAAGCAGCATATAGTTGGGTCAGGGTTTTTAACCTGTTGTGCCAATCTTTGTCTTTAGTTGGTGCACTTAAAGTGTTTGCATTTAATATAACACTCTACATGTTAGGATTAATGTTTCTCTCATTTTCATTTTTCTGTTTTATTTGTTCAGCCTTCCTTTGCATTACCTGAATATATTTTGAGTTCAATTTTAAATGTATTCACAGTTAGTATATCTCTTTGTATAACCATTTTAGAGGCTGTTCTAGGCATTACTAAATATACATAAGTTGCTACAGTCTACTGGGATAATTCTTTTACCAGTTCTAGTGAAGTATAACAACTTTTTCTCCCTTTAGGTCTCTCTTCTCTCCCCTCTTTGTCATTGTTTTATACATTTTCTATACATGCATTTAGAACCACATGAGACAGTGTTAAAATCTTTGCTTCAACTATTAAACATAATTTAGAAGAGCAAGAAAAGAAGAAAAACTTATTATACTTACCCATATTTTGCTATTGTGCTCTTTCTTTCTTCCTGATATTCCAGAGTTATTTTTTAAAAATCATCTCCTCTCTCTGCGGAAAATCCATTTTAGCCATTTTTTTAGAGTAAGTTTGCTAACAAAATTTTTTTTCCAGTTTTCTTTTATCTGAAAATGTACTAATATCCCCTTCTTTTTCTGAGGGATATTATGCTGTATATAGGATTATAGTTTACAGTTCCTTTGTTTTAGCACTTGAATAACATTGTGTACATCTTGCCTCCATGGTTTCTGATGAGAAATCTATTGTCATTTCAATTTTTTTCTATACAAAAGCTGTCTTTTTCCTCAGCTGCTTTCAAGGTTTTTTTCTTTGTCTTAAGATTACAGAAATTAAATGATGTATTTTCCCATGAATTTCTTTGAGTTTATCCTGTTTGGTGTTATCTTACTTACTTGAACCTGTAAGTTTATGTCTCATGGAAAATTCAGAGTTTTCAGTCATAATTTCTTCAAGTACCGTTCCAGACTTTATAGTCCCAGAAGTCCCTGAGGCTGTGTTTAATTTTTTAATGTATTTTCTTTCCTTACTCAGATTGAGTATTTTCTACTGTCCTGTTTTTACAGTTTGCTGATCTTTTCTGTGTCCCATCTATTCTGCCATTGAGTTCAACCATTATGTTGTATTGTATACTTCATTTCTAAAATTTCCAATTCATTTTTTCTTCATAACTTCTGTTTTCTTGCTGTGACTGTATTTCTTTACTGAAGTTTTCTATTTTTTATTTGGTTTAAGTATATTCATAATTGTCTATTTGATTTAAATATATTCATAAGTGCCATATTTTATGATGGCTACTTTAAATCTTTGTCAGATAAATCTAACATCTCTGTCATTTCTGTGTTGGTATCTATTGACGGTCTCTTCATTTAGTTGAGATCGTCTTGGTTTTAGGTATGATGAGTGATTTTCTTTTGAAGAAATGTATTTTTACATTTTTGTATTATGTTATAAAACTCTGGATGTTATTTGAACTTTGTGTTTTAAGTGGTTGATTTGGATACTTCTCCAGCAATATTTTCCATGAGACTAGTACTGCCTTATTACACCAGGTGGAGGTAAAAGTTCAGCAACTTTACAATGCCTCAGTTGGCATGGGCACTCTTTTTACTGCTGCTTGGGAGTGAGATTTCTACCTGCCCCCCTCTTCAGACACCATGGTTTTCCCATTGGGTTCTTACTCTCCCTTAGGCCTCTTCTACCACCAGCTCAGTGGATGTGGGGGTGCCACATTACTGTGGGGGACTGGAGTCAAGTTCCTTCTGCTGTTTCTACTGACACAGAAGGTGGACTCTCTTTGCCACTCAGTGAGCTTTAGAGTCTTGTCTTATTGCTTGGCCTTCTTTTATACCACCTGGATGGGAGTACTGGGTACCTTGTTCACTTCTCTCCAGAGAGTAGCATTCTAGGCTCCTACTTGACCTTTCCCAGCATGGGTGGGAACGGGGCAAATTTTATCAAGGTAGGTGGATTATATCAATGTCAGTATGCTGTTTGTAATACTAGACTATTGTTTTGCAAAATATTAACACTGAGACAAGAGAGCGAAGTATACATTGGATGTCTGTGTTATGACTGTCATTATGCAATTATTCTCAGCACAAATTTTTAATTGAAGACAATAAATTAAATAATTTAAAGATAAAATATAAGGAAAAATTGTCTACAAAGTCAGAACTCTGTTCACAGAAATCTTTCTTCCAACCCTTTCTCCTCCTCCACCTTTTCCCCTCTCCCTTTGTAGGTTACCATGTTAAGAGTTTTTGTTTTCTCCTTTTATGGTTTCTTTTGGCAATACATTTTTTGGTTCATTTTAATTTTATTCCTCCCTCCCATGCACAAAGAAAATATTATATAGAAACATTATTTACACATATTTATTTAGTTGTTTTTCTTTAGATCACTCTGTATAAAGATCATAGAGATGTTCTTTGTTGCACTTAATGGATGAACCATGCCTTATTTGCTCATACAATTAATGCCATGATATCCTTGTGCTTGGGTTATTTTGTAATTTTTTACAGTGTATTTTAGGAAACATTGGAATTTCTGAATCAACGGCAACTATCTTTGTAATTTTGCCACAATTTTTAGTTGTAGAGGCTTTAGAGAAACATGTAATATTTATTAAAGCTAGATAAACTTCCTCTTTACCTAATACTGCATGTTTTATGACGATTTTTGCTATTTATTTTTTCACCTTGAACTTTTAAAACTACCATTGAAGGACATCTGGGTTGTTTCCAGTTTTTGACTTTTGAATTATGTCTTTTTTTTTGTTTGTTTGCTTGTTTTATTGACTAAAAATTTAGTATATGAAAAAAATGACATCTCAAATCAGTGAAAAAAGATGTGCTTTTTAATAATGTTGGGATAACTAGATAGCCATATGGAAAAAGATAAAATTAGATGTGTTCCTCACTTCATAACACCAGAATCAAATTCCAAATTCAGAATAAGTTCTAAATATGAAAAATAAACTGACACAAATACTTAGGAGTGGGGAAAACTTCCCTATGCATGTGATTAAAAATTCAGAAACAATTAAAAGAAGATACTCATATTTGGAAGAATACATCATAAGCAAGGTTAAAATACCCCAGGAAAATTGGGAAAAATTTTTGCAGCTGATCACAGATAAAGGGCAAAATACTATCTTGTAAAGAGATTCAAAAACTGAAAAGAAAAAAAAGTAGTAACAAAGTTGAAAAAATGGAGGGGGGGGAGTAAAATATATGAACAAACAGTTCAAAGAAAACTACATACAAATGGCTCTTAAACATCTGAAAATATGCTTAATCCTCAATAAAATTAAGCTATAATGAGGTGTCACCAGATTGCCAGTAACCCAAAAGTGTAATAATACTCTTTGCTGTCAAATCTTTGAGAAAACAAGTACTCTTTGACACTGCTCATGAGTTCAAGTTCACGAGTGCCTGTTTAAGAGTTGTTTCGGGGTTGTAGTGGTTAAGAGCACTTCAGCCTGGGTGACGGGGTGAGACTCCAACCAACAAAAAAAGAATTAACTGGACACTGTGGCACATGCCCATAGCTCCAGCTACTTGGAAGGCCGAGTTGGAAGGATTGCCTGAGCCCAGCAGGTTGATGCTGGGGTGGCCATGAACATGCCACTGCACTTCAGCCTGGGTGGCGGAGTAAGACTCCAACTAAAAAAAGAATTAGCTGGACACTGTGGCACATGCCTGTAGTTCCACCTACTTGGAAGATTGAGATGGAAGGAACACCTGAGTTCAGCAAGTTAAGGCTGCGGTGGCCATGAGCATGCCACTGTACTCCACCTTGGGTGACAGGGTAAGACTCCAATTAAAATAAATTATATTTTAAAATTTATTATAGAGTTGCGGGGTGCAAGTGAGGATTAACTACATAAGTAGGTTGCATGCAGGTGAAGTTTGCACTTCTAGGTGACGACCCTCATTCCCTCTGGTAGTGGTACCTGTTATACTGTCACATGTCCTCCACCTTTCTCCCTCTCTCTCCCTCCTCTAGCAGTGCCCAGCAACTGCTGATCCCACCCTTGTCTAATGTGATTATGTTCGGGGCCCTTATGGGTGAGAACATGCAGTATTCAATCTTTGTTTGTATGATAGTTCACTTAGTACGATGGTCTCCAACTGCATCCAAGTTACTGAGAAGGTCATGATTTTGTTCTTCTTTATGGCCATGTAGTAATCCATTGTGTATATGTATCACGTTTTGTTTATCCAGCCCACTTTCAATGGGCAGCATGGTTGGTTCCATGTTTTTGCTATTGTGAATAGTAAAGCAATAAACATGCATGAGCAAGTGTCATTTTGGTAGAGCAATTTATGTTCTTCCTTGTATATTCCCAGGAGAGGGATTGCCAGATCATATGGAAGATCAATTTTTAGTTCCACACTAATTTCCATAGAGGTTCAACTAGGTAACATCCCACCAGTAGTGTAGAAGCATTCCCTTTTCTCTGCAACTATGTCAGCACCTGTTGTTTTGTGACTTATTAACGATAGCTATTCTTACCGGAATTAGATGGAATCTCATTGTAGTTTTGATTTTCAATTCTCTGATGATTAGTGATGTTGAGCATTTTTTTCTTGTGTCTGTCGGTTGCTTGTATGTCATCTTTTGAGATGTGGCTGTGCATGCTCTTTGCTCACTTTTAAATGGGGTTGTTTGCTTTTTCCTCACTTCATTTGAGTTTCTCTTAGATCTTGGATATTAGGCCTTTGTCAGATGCATACTTTGCAAATATTTTTTCCCATTCTGTGTGTTGTCTCTTTACTCTCTTGATGGTTTCTTTTTCTGAACAAAAACTTTTCCGTTTAATGAAGTCCCTCCTGTCTATCTTAGCTTTTGTAGTACTCTCTTTTGGGGACTTGGTCATGAATTTGTTGCCTACATTGATGTCCAGAAGGGTGCTTCCTACATTTTTTTCCTAGGATTCTCATAGTTAGAGGTTTTATGTTTAGGACCTTGATCCATTTTGAGGTGATTTTTGTATATGTTGATAGGTAGAGGTCCAGTTTCATTTTTCTACATGTAGTCAGCCAGTTTTCCCATCATGATTTGCTAAATATGCTCTCCTTTTCTCGATGATCATTATTGGTGACTTTGTCAAAGACAAAGTTTTGGTTTAAAAGACTGTTTTTTCTTCTGTAATGTCTGTCCTGTTCCATTGATCTATGTGCCTATTTCTGTACCAACACCATGCCACCTTGTTTACTGTAGCCTTGTAATAAAGTTTAAAGTCTGGAAGTATGATAGCTCCCACTTTGTTCTTTTTTTTTGAGGATTGTTTTGGCTATTTGTCTCCATTTTTTGTTTCCATGTGAATTCCTGTATTATCATTTCCAGGTCTGTGAAAAATGATGTTGGTAATTTGATGGATATTTCATTGAATTTTAGATTGCCTTTTGATATCTTGATAATATTGATTCTTCCAGTCATGAGCATGTGATGTTTTCCATTTGTTTGTGTAATCCTTGATTTCTTTGAGCAGCATTTTGTAGTTCTCATTGTAAAGGTCTTTCACTTCTCTGGTTAGGTGAATGGCAAGATTTTTTTTTTGGTAGCTATTGTGAATGGGATTGTGCTTTTTATTTGGTTCTCTGTCTGCTTATTGCTGGAATATAGAAATGCAACTGTCTTTTACACATTTATTTTATAACTCGAGACTTTACTAAAGTTGTTTATCAGTACCAGGAGATTTTTGACAGACTCCCTAGGGTTTTCTAGGTACAGATCATATTGTCCACAAAAAGAGGGATAGCTTACCTTCTCCTTTTCCTATTTGGATACTTCTGACTTTTTTTGTGTGTGACTGACTGCTCTGGTTAAGACTTCCAGCACTATACTGAACAGGAGGTATGAGAGTGGGGATCATTGTCTTGTTCCAGGATCATACACTATGACCAGGTGGACTTCATTCCCAGGATATATGGCTGGTTCAGCATTCACAAGACCATAGACATAATTCAGTACATTAACAGATGTAAAACCAAGAACCACATGATCATCTCATTAGATGCAGAAAAAGCATTCGACAAAATCCAGCATCTCTTCTTGATAAAAGCCCTCGAACACATAGGCATAGAAGGAACATTCCTCAAAACAATAAGAACCATCTATGATAAACCCAGAGCCAACATTTTGCTCAATAAGTAGAAGCTGGAAGCATTCTCCCTAAGAACCAATGAGCTTTTAGAAAAACATGATATACCCTTCCCTGAAGTCTGATACTCACCTGCTGCTCCAGATGGTGAGAAATCTGGGTAAATGAGGAAGCGGAAGGTGAAACTGATGCCATGTGGGAAGGAAAGATTCTCTCAGATACTTGGCCTCAGAGTTAGGTTTAGCTAGGTTATATGTTTTCTTAAATTTTCCGAGTAAACTCTCAGTGGGGGTCTGTGTTCCAACAAAATATTCCTACTTGCAGCCGGTCTCCATTCATAGTTAATTATAGAGCTCTGCTACTCAGAGTCTGTGAATAGGCAAGATTAGTTTCACCAGAGACTGTTAGAAATTCAGAATCTCTAAATCCACCCAAGCATATGAAATTAACATCTATGTATAAGCACAATCCCTAGGAGATCTTTATGCACATTAAATCATATGAGAGGCACTTTCTAGTCAATCCTCTTATAGTAAAGCTGTTTGAGGAATGATGGAAAAGGTAGGATGGGGGAGGGATCAGAGAACAGAGAGAGATTAATTTGTGTTAATCACTCTATACACACTATATCACTTAATATCTTAAATGTAAAAGTTAGTTTTGAATCTACCCATTTTACAGAGGAAGAAGCTAAGGTAAGGGAAATGACTTTTGTTTCCCTAAGATAGAATGGCATTGTTCAATTAAACAATTATTTTGAGACGACCATCAGATGTTTCTCTCGTAATAAGGGTTGAATTTTCTGGAGCATACTACTTGATATAAAATAATTCCTTGGCTGGGTGTGGCGGTTCAAACCTGTAATCCCAGCACTTTGGGAGACTAAGGTGAGGGGATTGCCTGAGCCCAAAGGTTCGAGAACAACCTGGGCAACTTGGTGAGACCTCATCTTTACAATAAATTAAAAAAAAATTTAGCTGGGCATGGTAGTGTGCACCTGTAGTCCTTGCTACTTTGAAGACTGAGGTGGAAAGATTGCCTGAGCCCAGCAGGTCGATGCTGGGGTGACTGTGAGCATGCCACTGTACTCCAGCCTGGGCAACAGAGTGAGACTCCAACTAAAAAAAAAAAAAAATCCTTTATCACCATAATTTGATTTATAAATGGGTAAAAGATCTGAATAGCTATTTCTGAAAAGAAGACATACAGATGGCCAACAGATACAGGGAAAAAAATGCTCAACATCACTAATCATTAGGGAAATGCAAATCAAAACTACAGTAAAATATCCATTTACCCCAGTTAAAATAACTCTTATCAAAAAGTGTATAACAGATGCTGAACAGGATGTAGCCAACCTACACTGTTAGTGGGAATGTAAATTAGTATAGCCACTCTGGAAAACAGTATGGAGGTTTTAAAAAAACTAGAAATAGAACTATTATATTATCCAGCAAGTCCACTGTTGGGTATATATCCCAAAAAAAAAGGGAAATCAGTGCATCAAATAGAGAGATCTGAATCCATTTCTATATTTACTGAGGGGTTATTCACAACAGCCAAGATATAGACTCAACCTAAATGTCCATCTGTGGATAGATAGATAAATAAAATGTAGCACATATACACAATGGAATATTCTTCGGCCATAAAAAAGAATGAAATCATGTCATTTGCAACACCCCAGATGGAAACTGATGGTCATTATAGCAAGTGAAATAATCCAGGCACAGAAAGACAAATATCACATGCTTTCACTATATGTTCTCACTATGTTATATTCTTACTACTATGTAGCCCTCACTACATGTGGGAGCCAAAAAAAGTAGATCTTATGGAGATAGAGAGTAGAATGATGGTTACCAGAAGCTGGGAAGGATGGTGGGGGGGGAGGATAATGATGGGTTGGTTGATGGATACAAAAATATATTTAGAAAGAAGGAATAAGACCTAGTGTTTGACACCACAACATGATGACTACAGTTCAGCAACATTTTATTATATATTTTAAAATAGCTAAAAGAATAGAATTCAAATGTCCCTAACACAAGGAAATGATGAATACTTGAGATGATGGATATCCTTTTACTCTGACTTGATCATGACATATTTAATGACTGTATCAAAATTTCACATGTACTCCATATATATGTATAACTATTATGTGGTCATAAATTTTTTAAAAAATTAAATAAAACTTAACCTTAGAGAAAGTAGAACTTCATCTTCTTTTCCTCCTCTAACTTGGTTAATTCTTCAGCAAAATAATTTTAGTTGGAGCTATTTTCTGATAGCAAACAGGGAAATGACTTATTTTTCTATCAACAGCTGCTAGTTTAGAGGTAATAGTTAATCTTGCTTTATAATTGTGTGGAAATTCATATAGATTTACTATATGCTAGCTATGTCAAGTTCTAATTATTTTCTGGAATATACTTTGAATTTTGAAATTTTTTTATTGTTCATGGATTTATTTTTTTCCTCAGGTCTATTTCTATTGTATTTCTCAGTGTTTTCCCCACTTAGAGCACTTCTTTCCTCCTGAGTGGTATAGATAGGGAAAATTTTTAGAGTTGTTTATTTTTCTTGACTTTTAAATAAGGGTTAATGTTTTGATCTTTTGTTGCAAATTGTGGATGAACTTTTCTGGGGTATGGCTTTGTGAAGTCAGCTGCTAACTTTTCCAGATGTTAGGATAAAGCATAATCATTCGAACAGCTTTTAACTTGGTTCTTGGAGCACATGACTTGCCAGAAGCAAATTAGCTCACATTTTTTATTAGGTTAGGAGTGCATCTCTAGTAGATGAGCTTTGCAGACTGATTATTAACAATTTTGACCACAGAAAACAAACCATACATTATGTGTAGAATGATAATTTAATGATTTGCAGGAGTCAATCTCAAGCCACTTTTTTTTTTTTTTAAATGAGGCACATTCATTTGTTCAGCATTAATTTAAGGGAGGGTATTTGGGGGAAAAAGGGAAATTATACATATAATATTTAAAAAACACCATCTATTCATTAGGAAGCATTTTCCAACATCCACTTTCTTTTATAGTGCTCTGCTGAAAACAGTGTTACCAAATAAAGCCTTAAAAAATAATTGTGACAAGGATGTGCTTCGGAATTACAGTTTTATGCAGAGAAAGTGTCAGAATGCCCTTTTACAGCCTTTATGACTCACCAGGCTTTTACTTAAGTCAAGCTTGATGATGATAAAGATCAGTTTTTAAGACCATTTCTGCACTTGAAAGACTTGGTATAGGCTGGGTGCGGTGGCTCACACCTGTAATCCCAGGACTTTGGGAGGTGAAGGTGAGAGGATTGCCTGCCCATGGTTTGAAACCAGCCTGGGCAACTTGATGAGCCCTCATCTCTACAGTACATCAAAAAATTACCCAGGCGTGGTAGCAAATGCCTGTAGTTCTGGCTACTTGGAAGGCTGAGGTGGAAGGATTGCCTGAGCCGACCAGGTCGAGGTTGCCATGAGCATGCTACTGCACTCTAGCCTGGGCAGCAGAGTGAGACTCCAACTCAAAAAAAAAAAAAAAAAAAAGACAGTATAAATACATGAGGAGTTAATTTACAAGTAACAGTGGTTTTGAATGGTTTTTGACTAGGGAACTATGAAACTTCATTTATGGTAATAAACAGTTTTAGGGGATGAGTTGTGTAATTTTACAATAACATTTAGCAAAAAGACTTAAATGTAATTATTATAAATTAGCAAAATTAAGCCATATAATTACTCTGGTGGTTCATATAATTACCTCTAAAAATTAAACTTGTATAGAAAATTAAAGTGTTTGTTCCTTTTCATGATTTTTCTTTAAGTATGTTTTTTAATTGGGAGTGAGAAGAGAAGAAAAATATATAAATGTAGATATTGACTTACCACTTTCAGGGAAAGTCAAGAGAAGCTTGGTACTAATAAAGACATAATTATCATGTACTTTTCTCTGGTATACTAACATTGACTTTTTTGAAAACTATTTTTGTCTGTGCAGCTTTGAAATCACTTTAGGAGAGGAAGAAGAATGGAAGTGATAGGGCCTTGGTCTTTGAGGCTTTTTCTGCTGTGTTTCATATTGGATATAACACTGATTCCTAGCTTTTGGAGTCCAAAAAAAAAATATTGACAAGAAAATTGACAAGAGAAAGTTGACAAAGAAAATCGACAACACATAGAAAGTAAACTGAAAATGTCCAATATGTTTTCAGTGTACATTAAACAACATAATAATGTCAATTCTGTAGGGTAAGTTTGTAGTAGAACCCTATACTTATTTCAAAATGAGTTGCAATGGTAGTAATAGGACAAGGTGTTAGCTTTAGTCTACCTGGAATATAGTATGGACTATATTACTGGTTGAATGAATGTATGCTTATGCTGGGCACTATGGAGAGAGTCTGGAGAAAAATAAAACATTAACCCTATCATAAAGAAAAAAAGAACTCTCTGCACCAACATATACATGTACACGTGTGTGTGTGTGTGTGTGTGTGTGTGTGTGTGTGTGTGTGTGTATGCACACACATGTGTCATGGAGAAAAAATAGTAGCTTTATTATTGTTAATAAGTGAATACAAATGTGTATCTTTGAAAACAAAATTCAAGCAATTACCGGAATTCTGTTCAATTCTGCAGTTATTCTCTCCTAATTCATGACACGTCCTAGGCTGCCTGCTGGCTACTGGGCTAGAGCCTTTCTTTTCTTTTTCTCTTTTTTATTTTTATACACACAAGTGTTTTTAATGGTTGTGATTTCCACCTTAAAGATAAGTATTTTTAAAAGTAGGGTATTTTTTGGTTTTTTTATACATCATTTATCTTCTAATAGACTTTTTAACTTTTAGCATTTGTTCAGATTTTTACATTAGAGCTAAAAAGACAAACTAAATGCTGTTTATATTTTTTGAGTTCAATTTTCTATCAATGGGTCATGAAAATCTTTTAGAACAATTATTTATCATTATGTACAACCCCCGTGAATATAACATTTTTCCATCTTGTAGACGGGGAATTAATTTACTTAAGAAGTTTCTGAGGAAGACATTGGGACAAGTAGAATCTTTAGTCCTTTAAGACTTTACTAGTTCCATGAAAGGAAATATACAAGAGAGGAAAAAAGTTAAATCCCAGATTAACTGAGGTCCAAGAATACAGGGATTCTAAAATTAAAAGAAGAAAAAGCAATAGTAAATTATTTAAGTGATTGAGTAGACAATTAATTGAAAGAGGGGTCTCCTTAGTTTAGCAAATTATCTGTCTAATCAGTAGTTCTGCATAGCACAGTGAGATGTAACAGAATGTCCTTGAAAAATGATTCTTTTATCTCCATGTATAAGAAGCCACTTTTATCTGGTGACTATTGACGACACATGCTGATGTGCTTAGGTAATTGTGATATAGGTAGGAAAAGTCCATAATTCTATCTAATGTACACCAAAAAGTCACTTGATTTTTAAAATTACAGAAAGCAAATTTTTAAACCACTAAAAATGTATCTGTTATTCTTTTTATTGTTTTGTTCTAAAATATGCAGACATGCTATATTACAGATATGTGAATTTTCAAAAACTAAGTGAAATAAACTTTCTACTGGCAACTTTATTATTTTAATCTTAACAGTTAAGCCCTAAGATTCAAATAGTTTAAATTTCTTTGTAAATAGATAGTAGTATAATATATAAAAATATGAAAAATAGTTTGGAAGTTCAAAATTATCCAGGTGTTCAACTTACTGCTAGCAACTTTTGGAAATCATGCCAGGTATGCATCAATATACCCAAAGATGATTGGACAGTCGTGTGAAATGGTACTGATAAGGAAATAGGGACCAAAAAGAAATTGAGTAACTTGGAAGGCTTACTAGCTAGGACCTTTGTAATTTATTGCCCTTACTTTTCTCATCAGCTAAATAAAATAGCAGTCTTTTACAGGGTGTTACTGGGAAAATTGAATGAGATTATGTGGGTAGCACATTACCTGTGCACAGCATGTGTTTAGAAAAGTGTGGTTTGTCTATCTTGTCAGGTTAGAAATGCTATTACTTATTAGAAAATGCTTTTCTTCACTCATCTCATGTGTTTATCAAAATGTGACATACGCTGGCACCTTCCTAGTTTTCCAAAAGAAGCTTGCTTTCATATGTAGTTTGTACAAGCACTAGACTGTGTTAATTGCCAACATCTAGCACATTACCAGAATTGAGAGGCAAGATGGTAGGGACAGCCATGTTAGTATAAAACAGTATTTTTCAGAGCATGACCTGTGATCCACTGGCTCAGAATCTCCTGGGATACTGACTAAAAAGGTAAATTCCTTGGTCCCTCCCAAGACCTATCTAGTAATAAACATATAAAATACTACATACAAATGATTAGATTGTTTCCTTAAACATGATTACACAGGCTGTTGTGATCAGCCTCTGGAATCTGTATCTCAAATAGAATTCCAGGTGGTTCTTTTTACTTTAAAGTTTGAGAATCCCTGGTCACTGTGGTCTATATAGTTTTTCAACTTAGGAACAACCATTTTATGAAGAGTTTCTTGGAGAAATGACTAACTGTGCTATGGGCAATATAAAAATCATGCCTCTGACTTGCAAACATTTACTCAGTTCACTTTCTGGTCTGAGATCAGGACAAATGCTGCATGTGCTAAATGCAGATGAGTCTTCAGAGGGGATGAGGTAGGTCAACAGGAGGGACAATCTTCCTTATCCTCACTTATTAGGGAGTACAAATAATTCTGAGGCCGGATGGAGGAAATTTTGCCTTCTAAATTATTTCTAGAATGGAAGCAAAGTATAAAAATATGAAAAATAGTTTGGAAGTTCAAAATTATCCAGGTATGAGTATGACATTTTCCAAACCTAGTTCTAAGGACAGAATGACTCTACATGTAGACACATTTGGGCAAAATCTAGAGTAAATAAATTTAACAAGGTTTCTTGACCTCAAGGTGCAGAAGAGATCTCAGAGCCTTGGGTTTCCAAGTAGAGTATAGTATGCAATGTTTTTCCAGCTTCTTTGACATAGAACTCATGCTCATGCTCATCATGTATGTGATATCTATTAACACTTCACATTAATTCCTCCTGATGGCCATAATTTTGGAAATTTGGTTCTAGAGGTTGACAAGTAGAAGAACAAAACAAAAGGATAGAATCTGTTAGTCTTTACAGTTGCATGTGTAGGCAACAGGCTCTTCCCCCATGATGGTGCACTTGGGTTCTTACATAAAATTATACATTCCGGGTCCTACATATCCTGAGAATAACAAGGCAAGAGGAAACTTGTTATTTTCCTCAAAGTAACTTGTTACTATGTGACTTCTTATAATTAGTCTTTCATTGGGTTATTATAAAATTGCCAAATTAGACAAAGATGTTTAAGTGGGAAACATCATCTTGAATTCCTAGTATGAGTATGTTTTAATTGATGATTATGAATTTAAAAAATATATCATAAAGCTGCTTCATACTAGGCTGTGAGGGAGCATAAATTTGTCTTACACCCTTGCAATATTTTTAACTTTGCCATTTTAGTTCTTTTAAAATTTTATTATGCAAAACAATATATACATATGTATAGAAAATCACATGAAACAGATTTAAAGCTTAATGAGTTGTTAAAGGCAAACACTCTCATTTTGATAACAAGGTAATATAGAAATTTTCCAAGTACCCTAGAAGCCCACGAGTATTCCCTCCTATTAGGAATATGATAAGCAACCTGAAGTCCTAAATTAAAATTGAAATGATCAATATTACAGTATGAACTTTCATATACATACACACACACACATACACACATTTTTGCATGCACGCTATCCATATATTTTCTATATATTATACATATACCTCACATATATCGTACAGGGGGTGCCAAAACATTTATACACACTTTAAGTATGACGTTCACTCAAAAGATGGTGTTATTCAAGTGAATGCTAGCATCACTGTGTGACAGGACAGTCAAAAAAAATGGCAGAAGCATGGTTTAGTGAGCATCATACTACAAATTGCTACCATAATTTGGTTCAACTTTGAAAAGTAATACATAGATAACATCTCTTAAAATATATATATATTTTTGGCACCCTTGAATATAACATTAAAGATAAATAAATCCATATTTCCTAGGTTTTAACTCTTTCTACTGAAAATACATAGGGAAAATAGCCAATCTAGTAACAATGAGCATTCCTAGTGCCAAGAATGAGGTCCTGAAATACTGCTTTTCATTAATTTATCCAATATCTTAGATATATTTGTTATATTGAAGCAGAGCACTATTGTGGCAAATGCTGGGGCTTAAGAAAGTGTTGGAAGGATACTATGCTTCTGTTCAGGGTTAGGACTATTTGAATTGGGTTTACTTTACAATTTCAATGAAAACTTCAATTTAAATCTAAGAAGTACATAATTTGACCTCTCACTCTTTGTATTCCCCAAAGCAACACTTTAAAGCGTCTGAATGGGTCTTCTTATATCAAGCAGGTGGTTGTAAATGTTTTATCATCTTAGCAGTAGGTAAAGCCACTGTTATCTCTTTTCTTAATGTTATACCACAAGACCTCATACTCTGGATCAATAAAGTTGTCATGGTGGTTATAGGAGTAAAAAATGGCAGATAATTCACCTGGGCTATGCTTTAATTTTGCAAAACCACATTTTACTTTCTTAATTCTAAATTGGAGAGTTGTAAAACTACAGGAATGCTCAAGTTATAAAGTCATAAATATAGAATGTGGGGGGGGCAGTTTAAACAATATGACTGAACCATTAGTGTTTATCAGAGAGAGTCGAATCAGGAGGCAGAAACCACACAGTAATTTGAACAATAAAAGTTTTGTGAATTATTGACTATAACAGAGGATTAACCACAAATGGCAAATAAACTTTAAAAATACCTTAAAAGGCTAAGAGTGCCCAAGTGTTATAGGCTGAATTGTGTCCCCTGCAAAAATTTGTGTGTTGAAGTCCTGATTCTCCAGTACCTAGGAGTGTAACTATATTTGGAGATAAGGTCTTTACAGAAATGATTTAGTTAAAATGAGGCCTTTAGAGTAATCCCTAATCTAGCGACTCTGGTGTTCTTATTAAAAAGAGAAAATTTGGCAAAGCAGAGACCCCGGGGATGTGTGCACATCAGAGGAAAGACCAATACATTTCTATTGCTTAAAACATCTGGTCTGTGGAATATTGCCATAACAGTCCTACTGTTATAACAAAGAAGGAGCAAATTTGGAAAGGGAGCCCCTTTGCAAGGCTGGGATTCAGACCACATTGCAGAAGGCATGGTTGCATCCTACTGGCTGTCAAAGAGGTTTGCTGAGTGGTCCAGGGCAGAACTGGTCCACAGTTGCCAGAAAACAGAAAATCCTTCTTCAGATTATAAGCAAGTTGAGGGTGGCAGGCAGGCTACAGCTCTCAGGGATTCAGGTTGATTCAGGCTAGTGGATGCATATACAGAGGGATTTGGGCCGTGGAAACATGCTCACTGGTCAAAGTGATGCAAGTCCTGGGGTGTGCCATGTCCATGTTGGAAAGGCCATGATGACATATTCCCTGGGCCAGAGTGAGACTATGAACGCACCAGAAGTGTGGTTTGGGGCATGCAGCTAGGGTGGAGCACCATTGTAGGCCGCCTGTATGTGCTGCTTATAGCAGGGTGACAGGCCAAGGGGAAGAAAACAAAAATAGACTGACACAAGGAAGGAAACCCTCTTCTTCCTGAAATGTCCCTCCAGAACCCTCTACTAACAAAGCTTAGCATCACCCAAAGGAAGAGTGCTTACCTCCCGGGCTCAGCTGTCTTATCCAAAGCAGACAATGAAGAATGGATTTGGAGCCAGGAGGCAATAGGTCGACAGCTGTCAAATATACTTTCCCTCTTTCTCATAAATTAACACAGTCTTTGGGAATTATGATACAAAAACAAAAAATAGTTTCTAATTGACTTACTTTAATTTTAATATCACCCATCCGTAGACAACAGGCTAAACTAACAGATTTCTAGACTTATGGCATGCAATTAAATAATCAGAGAAGAAAACGACATTAATGGTAGTTCTGGCAAAAATTCTTAGCACTAACCTGAATCACTCATGGTTTTAAGTAATCTGTTTTATTTTCCAAGTTTACTATATTAGACTATATTACTATATTAGACTATATTACTATATTAGACTATATTAGACTATTTCATAATAAGATGAGAGAGAAAGATAAAATCATTAGGGTTGTGGTAAATAAGATGGCAGGCTTCTGATGATCAATTTGTTTATCTAGACACCTTAAGGTATTTAAGTCAATGTGAAAGTAACATTGGTGTTGTAAATCCATTAACTGTGCTTGTCAATGTAGTGAAATTACGAGAGTGGGAATTAATTGGGCAGTAAATTTTAGGTTCTGAGTCACTTTTTTTCCAATCAGAACCTTTTGCTTGATTTGTTTTCTTTTAGTTCTGTGGATGCAGTAGAAGAAAAAAATGACATAGGTCAAGTTATTTTTTATTATCAGTTCTAAGTACTTTTATTTTACTGTAGAACTGAGATAATCACAACACTGACTTATTCATTCAAAAGAGAATGCTAATCTTCTACATCCTCAGAGATAAGAAAAAATTTGTAGAGTCAATTTTTATAATTTTAATTTATAATTGTGCAAATTACATACATTATGAATAGCTTCTGACAATGCGAATGTCATCTGTTATGGCTCTGCCCCAGTAAGAATATCCACAAACTTGAAGAAGGGTTAGTACCTCTTATTTCTACTTTCAGAAATTTTCATACAACAAAGGTTTGCATATCCAGTGTGCTAATGTAGATATTGCTATAGATAAAGAGGCATGCCTCCTACTTAAAAGAGTAAATACTTTTTTGTTGATGGGTTCAAGTTTAAAAACGTAAAACATCCACAAATACCTACTGTTACAGGTCAATGTACCTTCTTTTACTGCCCTATTCAAATTTAAGCACATGGGGGTTTTAGCAGATGAATAGCAATCATATGCCTTTTTTCTTTTCCCCATTTTTTTTTTTTTTTTTTGTGGCGGAGGAGGGGGGTGGTGGCTGTAAGGGGACCAGTCTCTCTTTTGAGATATAGAACACATGTGCTAGTTTGTAACTGATATACATATGATGCTATTGTCGTCATTGGTTTTTCACCAGCCCTTCACAGTTCGGAGACCCCTGGCTGTGACTTCTTCCAAAAACTGCCCTGGTTATCAGATTGTCTTACTAGGAAAGACAATCATGTGACATGGGACAGCAGAAGAGACCATAATTTTGGAAGCACTAAAACTTAGATTGTAAGCTAATAAATATAAAAGATTTTGATCTTTGGTTCCACTGTTAAAATTAGTGAAAAAAAAATACTCATTTGGACCTAAACTATCTAAAATATAATTAAAGAAAGTAAACATTAAAAATATTTGAAAATTATTCCAGCATTTATCAGGGTACTTTTCTGAGGGTTAGCTATGAATTTACAAAGAGGTACTAAATGAGCTATTGTCTTTAAACGAAACTGCCAGTGATTCTACAATTGTCAGCTATTTATTTGTACGGGATTTTAGAGAGCAGATGTTTAATAATAGTAAGAGTATTTTTCTGAAACATGAAAAAATAACCTTAATGGACAGTTTATATCTGTGATCAAAAAATGCAACGTGGTAGTCTTCCACGGGGTATTTATTTTAAGTCATGACTTATGAGTTGCCTTGTTTTGGCTTTTAAGAAGTCATTTTAAAACAAATTCATCAGTTCTCTCTTGTAGAGAAATAGCAGTTATGCTGATGCTCTGGCACTGATATGGGGAAAGGAAATGATGGGAGTCAGGACTTAAACTTCACCCTTAGACTTTCCGAACAAACTAGAGTGCGGGTCAGTCAGGAACCAAAGAGGTAAGCTCAGTGCAGTGGCTAGAAATGAGTGACCACAGTAAATTGGACAAAATGTATCTGTCACTTTAAGCAAAAGCCTCAGTGTGTGAGCCTTGTATAGGTTTCTTCCATTAAGACAGGTTAAAAGACAGGACAGGTAGGAGATCAAAATCAGAATCCCTAAGTCCAGAGATGATAGTTTTATTAAGTCACCCACTTCATCTCCCAGAAAAATTTGATTCTTAATTGTGTAATAGAAAAACCAGTGCTTGAGTGTATCATTTTGGTTATTAAAAAAAATTGTGATAGCTCTCTGTGTTTGAACCATATAACATTTAATTGCAAAGTACTTGTTTTATTAATTAAATCATCACATTTTTAAGATGAATACAGTGGGTCTGGTTTCTCAAGCTTGGAAGAGACCAGTGATCTGAGACATGAGCTCCTGAGCCACAAGCTCACCATCTAGTGGTGAAAGGCTACTGTAATTTATGGCTTGAGCCACATTTTCATACATGATTCTGATAGAGAACACCATAGAAAATGGCAGGCTCTATGTCACAGAGATAGCAATCTAGCATTCTTTCAGAAATGAGATTCCATAACAGAACATTCTCTTTCCTGCTCTGCCTCTTACAGCACCAGGGCGAGAATTTAGGGAAGTTTTGTTCTTGTTTCTACTTTGACAGGGGAGAAAGAAGTCTTCCTGAATTGTGATCACCCTTTACAGAAAAACTACTGGCAGTAGTTACTTTTTTCACTTAAGATTTTTCACGTTTTAAAACAGCAAGATAAAGGATTAAGTGATTTTCTATGAACAGCACTGAGCTGTTTTTCTGAAGTGTGATTTGTTAAGTTCCATGGCATAATTTTTAATGTTTTTGTTTTTTCCCTGAGTTATATACATTGGGACAAAGGTAATCATGAAGTTGGAGAAAGAGAAGAGGGCTATTTCCCTGAAACACATGTATGCATGCAATAGCAACAAATGTATATTGAGTTTTTCTTACTTTAAAAATAATTCACAGTTATTTTAGAAAATGTAAAAATAAAATAAAATGTTAAAATAAATACAGGTAACAAAAATCTCTTAAGATATGCTATTAGCATGACTAGAAGTAGTCATTGTATTTTGTGCATCCTTGTATGTCTTTTGAGCACATAAATTTGATTATAGAGATGGTATTGTGCTCTGTGTTCTTTTTTCATATACTTCAATTGCTGTCCCTAATTATTCTTCAGCAATATTATTTTAATGGTTCTGTATTATTTCATTATAGTCATGTGTAATTATCCGATGAACCCTGCAGACTTAGATGGTTGATAATTGTGAAAAATCAGACACATGTTTATACATTTTAAGAACGACATGTGCCTATGTGGCAGGCATTATGTCAGGAGCCTAGAAGTGACAAAAGAGACATGAGTCCCAAGTTGATGGAACATATGTTCTGATAAAAGTGCCAAAGGATAAGTATGCTCTAGAGTGTAAATATTTTGTAGATGAGGTGGTTACAGTTAGTGATGTATGACAGGATAGACTGACACCTGGGGTGGGTATGTGAACATGTATGTCATGCTTACTTTAGATAAGGAAGTCAGAAAAGAGATTTTTGTGGCTGGGATCCATTAAGTGAGGCTGATTGCAAGAGATTGGAGATGCAGACCATTGGAGACAGAGGCAAGAGGAAGTACAAATGCCCCGAGGCAGGAAAGGGCTCAACTTGTTTTATAAGGAGGGAAAAGCCTTGGAGGAGAGAATCTCTGGTATTTCTTTTTTTCTAAATGGAAACGAATCGTAGATGCATTTCAGTTGCATTTTTATAGGGTAATTGGGGAGATATTCCACATATTCATAGTATAGATATCTATTCTTTCAAAATAGAAATATGAAAAGTCTCTACTTATTCAGAGTTTTATTTTTGTCATGTCCTTCACGAAATTTTTTTTAAGATAGCTTTTACGTGTGTTAGGACACTGTTTAGAAATTGTAGTTTCTTCTATTATGAGAGATTTTATTTTATTTTATTTTATTATTTTTTGAGTCAGAATCTCACTCTGTCATCCAGGCCAGAATATAGTGGCGTGCTAATGGCCACCGCAGACTCGACCTGCTGGGCTCAGGCAATCCTTCCACTTCAGCTTCCAAGTAGCTGGAACTACAGGTGCGCCCCACCACACCCGGCTAGTTTTTGTGATTTATTGTAGAGACGAGGTCTCACCAAGTTGCCCAGGTTGATCTCAAACCCATGGGCCCAGGCAGTCCTCTCACCTCGGCCTCCCAAAGTGCCGGGATTATAGGCGTGAGCACCACGCCAGGCCTATTATGAAGGATTTTAATATAATACATTTTAGTTATTTCTATGTTGATTTTATATTTGAAATCTTACCGGGGTCTTATTTACTCAAGTAGTTTTTTTAAAATAATTGATTCTCTTTGACTTTTCCATGTAGACACTATAACTTAGTAAAGACAATTTAAACAATTTTTCCCCTATATATACCTCTTTTTGGTTAGCATTTTCTTTTCTCATTGCATTGACAGAAAACTCCACACTATAACTTAATAGTAGCAAAGATGATAGGTATCCTTGTCTTTTTCCTGATCTAATGGGAACATATCTAATATTTCATGATTAACTATTATGTGTGGAGATTTGTGCTAGATAGTTTTGATATCATTTATTATGAAGGACCTTGAATACTATTTTTCTCTTGCTAATACATTTTGTTAGAAAAGAGTCATTGATGAATTACCTGGATCAAATCCTTTCAAGCACTTATCGATACAATCACATGACTGTTGTGCTTTAACCTGTTAATCTAACAGATTTCTTTGGACATCTTTTCCATGTGGGGCTGTGTATACATCTGTGGTATAAACTTAGTTGATTTAGGACTTTTTCTACATTTCTTGTAACTTACATTGGCTTTGATACTTTTTTTTTCTGGTTTTGATTGGTGGATTATGTTAGCCTAACAGTTGAATATTCTCTTTTTGCTTTCTTTATGCCTATACGTTTTCTTTTGAGTACTGCTTTGGCTGTTGGCATTCTTAGTTTAAAATGTAGTCCTTTCTTTATTTGTCTTTTTTTATATATAAAATTTATTTTATTTTTTATCTCAAACATATATTATTTTCCTTAATTACCAAGGTAATTCACTTGAATTTTTTTCCCTTTGGTTAAAAATTCTTATTTTACTATACTAGGCGTATAGCATTAAAACCTCTTGCAGCCGGACTCGGTGGCTCAGCCTGAAATCCTGCGCCTTTGGGAGGCTGAGGTGAGTGGGTTGCCTGAGCCCGCGGGTTCAAGACCTGCCGGGGCAGCGAGACCTCATCTCTACAATAAATCAAAAAATCAGCCAGGCGTGGTAGCGCATACCTGTAATTCCGGCTACTTGGAAGGCTGAGGCAGAAGGATCGCCGGAGCCCAGCAGATGGAGGCTGCAGTGGCCGGAAGCTGCCACTGCACTCCAGTCTGGGTGACAGAGTAAGACTCCAACTAAAAAAAACTGAAAAAAACAAAAAAACCTCTTGCAATATGATTTTCTTTTCTTTGTGACCTAGAATGCTAGTATTCAAAATGGCATTTCCATATAGACAACACCATTATCATCTAGAAGCTTGTTAGAGTAGATTTCTCAGGCCCTGTTTTATGTCTACTCAATTAGAATCCATGTTTTAAGAAGATTCCCAGGTGATTCACATGAATTCTAAAGTTTAAAAGTCATTGCTATGGAAGCTGATAAGTTTTTAGAAAGATCACATGAGTTTTTTTTAAGTATGTCTGTTTTTGAGATAAACAATTTTCTCTAATAATTTACTTTGACAAGTTGCTGTGTTGAACATTCTGTGTGCTTTTTATTTCGAGAATTCTGAGAGATGTATTAAGTTTTCCAACATGATTCTAAATTTATAAAAATATTTCTCAAAAATTGTATGTTGTGAACCAATAAATAATAAAACTAATATCATTAGAGCTCTGGATGTATTTGCTGCTTATTCTTTTTTGCATGGGTAATATATTCCAGGCACAGAACTAGGTAGTAGATAGTAAAATAATCTCTTTTGCTTAAATGCCACTTTAAAAATGCCATTTATGGGACATGTTTTCATATGATGTTGTTTTCTGCCCAGGACAACTGAGTGGTAGGGGCTACACATCTTTTTTTCTAAGGAATAGCCAGAAGCAGTGACAGCCTTTCTGTGGTCACGTAGCTGGAAGTGGCAGAGCAAGGATGTAAGTGGTTTTTCTCCTATGCCTATGAATGTGTTAACTTAAGAAGATGAACATGAAGCGTTGACCAAATTGCTCCATGAGAAAAAATGAACTATTGAATAGTTTTTTTAAATGTTTCAATTGCTAAGTGTAAATCAACTAATTTTGGTGCTACTGTTAGCATTTTAATCTCCTTGTTCAGATTCTTTCTGACATTTATATAGATTATAATCTTACATTTGATTCCATTGAAATTATTTAGGTTTAATTATGTATTGTATATCTATTATACATAGCTATTCTTCTTAAAAATATGCTTCTTTCTTCTCGCAGTCTTGAAAGAAAGGAATAATATTGTGTCTGCATTCTGTTGTTTCTTGCATTATGTAGTCACCACATTTTTAGGTAATATTTTCAAATAAATTGGCTCTATCTCAGAGCTGATGTTTAAAGGCAATGGCAGTACTTTTGAGTGGTAGGAAAATTAGAATCTTAAATCTATTGAAGATTTTGTTTCTAAGGCAGTTTCTTATTGATCCTGTGATTGTATGTGAAAACATGACACCATTTTCACAATGGGAAGACCATTTCTTTCTTTTTTTTACTCTTGCTTTACACAACTTGTATTCTTTTTAATTAATTTAATTTTTTTTTTTTTGCTTTTGAGCTTTCTGTTTACAAGTTAATATTTTGTTTCGCTTTCTACCTTTTTTTCATGTTGTGAGAAAAGGGGAGAACATATAGGGCAATGATACAATGAAGCCATATCTATGTATACACACACACACACACACACACACACACACACATCTGCATAGATAGTGGGGATTATAAGCAGATTCTATATATCTAATATAAACTATGTTTGGGAGGACCTATTTCTTTACGTGTGAGGCACACCTGAACAAATGATCCCACTTGTCCTCCTTGCCATGGAGATGTCTGTCTTTTCATTGGGTGACCCCCTAGCTGCCTAAGGTAACTCTGTTAATAGGTACCCTTGTCAAAGGGAGATTTCTTCTCCTCCCCGCTCCCTGTCTTGGAAAAGTCAAGCAGAAGCTCAAGCAAGTTTTCACAAATATCTTCATTGAGCTCAGGAAACCTCAGACAGACATTCTTTCCATAGTGGGCTCTTATATTTTTCTCCTGGAACAAGTACTTGATGAAGTAGAGTTTATAATAAAACAGAAGTCTCTCTAGAGTCTCAATATAATGGAGTCTATAAGAAAATGTTGGTAATGGAGGCAATGGTAGGGTTTCCTGTAGCAAATTCAGTAAATGTCACTGATTAAGTCTTTTGTCAGAAAGATTCCCCTGTAATATTTCCTGTGAAAAGTAAAATAAAAGAAAGCTTTGCAAAAACTAATTTTTGATTGACTCTGCAATATTTGGAATAATATAGGACATCTCTGTATCTTGATATGGACAAAGAGGCTATAAATTGATAACCTCTGAGTAGCTGTGGTTTTAGTTTAAAGAGGGATCTTAACATTTTTTCAGCTAATAATTCACACCTTAGATGTCCTAGTTAGTCTGTGAAGAATTTTGGCTCTTCATCAGGAAGAGTGGCGCTTGTCCTTGATCTAGGGGCCGGGTGACCAGCAGCCCTGGGCAGACATTAATGGTTGGCTCAAGGAAGTTGGTATGTTTTGGAAGAACCACAGTGCCTTTTCCTCTTGTGTTTTTTCCTCCTGGTACTTAAAATAAGGGGTTAGGGGGAAAAAGGGAAACCTCATTGGTTAGAGATGTACCATGATATTAGTGTACTTTTTACACATTTTTAAGACCCAGATTTTTCATCTTTATGCAAAGATCTTTACGATATGTAAAGATGAAAAATCTAGGTCTGAGCTTCAGGAAAAGAAAAATGTTCAAAGATAGATTGGTACGATGGACCAAGGAGTTTCCATCAACGGAAGTAGAAAGAAAAATGAGGAAAAACTTGTGAAATCATAAAGTTAAAGGGGGGCCTGAATGGTCCTTTTACACATTTGACATAACAAATCAGTGTTTCTTTTAGAGATGGTTTTAGTTCATATAATGGTATGGCTTAAAGGTGCAGCTTTTACATTTTTTACTTTGCACTCGGACTCTTTAAACAAAGATCTAATATGAATGCTTTAATTTGTACAAATATGTAGTCTGTGGTGAATCAAATTAGAATTGCACAAATCCTATTCAGGGTGTTTTTAACTAGAAGTCGCCAGGAGCATGCATTATTAAGTGAGCAGTTGATCTGGAGAAACCAGATGCTTTTCTGTTAGGTGTTTCTTGGTTTGGAGTGAGCAGTCAATCTCTGTTTGTTCACTCTATTCATGTTTAAAAGTATCTTGTAATTGGTCACATTTCTTTATTTTGCTTTATAAAGAAAATAGCCTGCTTGGAGAGACCGCCAGATCTAACTTACTTGAAATCCATAATGCCTTTCTACTACATACTTGTGAGAATTTTATGGGTCCTTCTTTAAAGTCTGTTGTATTTTTTTGAATAGTTAGTGTTCTAGTCTGTTCAAGCTGAGTATACAATCTGTGCAGAAATTTTATTCTAACAGTTCTAGAGACTGGAAAGTCTAAGGTCAAGGAGCCAGAGGATTTGGCATCTGGTGAGGCCTACTTGCTGGTTCACAGATGACTGTTATTTCGCTATAACTTCGCATGGCTGAAGGGTAATGGTCTCTCTGAGGTCTCTTTTATAAGGGCAGTAATCTCATTCAAGACAGCTTTACACTCATGACCTAATTACCTCCCAAAAGCCTCACCTCAAATACTGTACTATCATGTTGGAGGTTAGGATTTCAGCATAGTTTTGGGGGAATACAAGCATTCAAACTATAGCAGGTAGTTTAAAATTGAATATTTTTTTGGACTGGTTTTTCCTCAGTGTGTTACCAGAATAATGGTGATCTCCTCTGTTCATCAAGGGATGTGATACTTAATACATTTTACTTTTTTTTTTTTTTTTTTTTGAGTCGGAGTCTCACTCTGTCACCCAGACTGGAGTGCAGTGGTTGCTCCCGGCCACCACAGCCTCGACCTGCTGGGCTCCAGCGATCCGTCCGCCTCAGCCTTCCAAGTAGCTGGAACTACAGGCTCACGCTAGCAGGCCCGGCTGATTTTTTTTTTTTTTTTTTTTTGATTTATTGTAGAGATGAGGTCTCGCCAAGTTGCCTAGGCGGGTCTCGAACCCTCAGGCTCAGGCAATCCACTCACCTCAGCCTCCCAAAGCGCCGGATTACAGGCTGAGCCACCGAGCCTGGCGGTACGTTTTACTTGATACAAGGTTATGGTTTGATTGACAGATACTGTGTTTGTTTTTATTTTGAGGTGCCTTCCTTTTTCATATTCACCACCAGAAAGCAAATGTGATATGTGGGAACTGGTCTATTGTTTACAGACTGACTTAGTCATTTGACTTAGTTCCTTTAAGGCATCAAACATTTATATAAAATGTATTTTCTTTACCAATGATGATTTCTCAAAATAATTAGATGTGTATAAACCAGACTATGTATTTTTAGTGAGTATGTAAATTATGTAATTGAGATAAATGTATGTATTTGTGATTTGATTAACCCTTTTTATTGGTAATTTCTGACACAGACTTAATTTTGAGCAAACCTTTTAGATTGTGGTTTATAATTAGGTTGAGTTCTTTTTTAATTTTAAAATTTACTCCGAAATGGAAAAACTTCTAAAATAGACTATTTCTTTAAAAATTCTTTCATACTGTGTTGCTATGCCTAGAGTTATTAATTAGTAATGATATAAAGAAGTTGATTGAGTGATTAAATCACAGCACAATTGTTAATGGCATCCCCTATAGTCTTTTTTCAGACTGTGTTTCAAATGCTGTTATTAATCCAGCAACTACTATCAGTTATTCTGCTGGTACATCTCACAGTGTGCTTGACTCTCTTATCCTTTGCTTAGTTAAGTACAAATTCAAGATTTAGGTCATGTTGAGAGTCAAAGAAAGCGACCCAAGGAAGATTAGAATGTTTGAAAGAACCAAGAATAGCAAAGTTTAAGAATTTGTGTTCAGTGTGTTGCATCTCTAAAAAAGAACCCTGTTTCATTCCATCTGTGACTTCCCTAGTGTTGTTTTTCTTCTGTAGTATAAAATCAAAAAGGCAATATTGTTTCATATGTAAGAGGAAGAATGAGTTCTTTTGGAAGACTATAATGTCAAAACAAAAACTTTGGCATCTGAACTTAATACATTACAAATTGGTTTATTGTACTCTTTCTCATCCCACTGGTATAGTCTCGTACAACTTCTTTTTTTCTTTCTGATAGTCAACATGGTTCACAGTTTCTAAGAACAGATATTCAGACAGCTGTGGAAATCGATGTTCCTGACATACACTATGGGCACACTGCATATTAAACTCTGAATTAGAAGTGATTTGTAATGTTTCCCTTTGCTTTCTTGTTTCAGGTACTATCATTTCCTTACATACCTGCTCATAGTTAATATTTCCAAAGCCATTAGTGTTAAGACTTGGTGGCTAGGAAAAGTTATGAAGATGGTGGACTCTTGGGAGATCTTGGCCCTACAGATGGCTTGGATTTTATGCCTGTGAATTCTCAAGTGTTAGATCAATTAGGCAGAACTAGTCATGCATTGCAGTATCTTTGAGAGCTATCTTGAGACAAATTTCAGACCTGGATGGTGTTCATGAGCTATAATTTGAAGAATGACTGAGGGATATGAATACTAGATATAGGCACTTTAAAGAAAAAACAATTTCATATGGATTAAGTTGGATGTTTTATTCATAAGAGCTGGTTTGATCTTTATATGCCTTGATATTTTTAAGTCCTACAGTTCCTGTGTTTTCAATTTGTTACTATACAAAGTTTCTATTTTTAGCAATGAAATTGGCCAGAGGTGGTGGTGATTTGAAGCATTTTCTTGGGCTATAAGAACATTAATAAAATCTCATTTGAGGGAAAATTCATCCTCTCGGAAAATTACTTTTTTCTGTTTTTAATCTACAATCTTATCTTTGTAATCTTTAATACGAGGACCCGTGTTTCTTGTTTCAATTAAAATTCCTAATGTTTGGATCCTTATTCTTATGTGAACATGTAGAATTTCATATGTTTCTTTCCTTTATCACTTTAACTATAGTTTATTTTTCTAAGAAAAAATTGATAATTTTTATTCCATTTTCTGTGAACTGCTTATTCATGGCCATGATTAGTATCGTTCCTATGTATAGGAAAATAGCTCCTTATATCTAGGCATGGCAGATAGTTTCCCACATATAATTATTGCCTTTTTAGATGATGCTTTATGTTTTGTTTTTGGTTTTCATAAACAAGTTTTAAAGTTTTATGAGGTCAAATTATTGATGTTCTCCTTTTGGCATCTGGGATTTATCTGCAAATAACCTTTGAAGACATTTGTTGACTATACATATTTATCTATAGACATTTTAAACTGTAAGTTAATTTCTTGAAGCATATTATTGTAATTATTTTGTCTTGTGACCATGGGATAGGATAAAATTTGTATTTATGTTCTCTATGCTTGGGAACTAAGATGTTTTGAGGTTGGGATGTTATGCTTATAGTAAGTGACTGAGCTTTTTGAATTCCTTGGTGGATATCCCTTGCAAGACCCGTTTTCCTTTTGCATGCCTTCCAACGCAAGATAAAGTGGTTGAGAGTATTAAATGGGATCTCTGAGTACTAATTACTGGGCCTTTGTGGTAAATGAACCAGTTAGAGGTAACCCTTCATTGAAATGTGCTGTCCTTGGAGACGGACTGGTAAAGCCAAGCTTTCCTTTCTGACAGGTAAGAAAGGGGTTATGAAAACACTAAGCCCTGAATATACTACTCTGAGCTGCTCTAGTTGGCATTCTTCAACCTTCAAGTTTGAATGACTCCCTGATATGAAATCTACTCCTCTGCTGATGTTCCTTTCATCCCTTCCTCCTCTTGCCTTCTGTTGGTAATTAGCCATTACGCCAAGCTGAGAACCAAGAAAAACCATGCCTCTGTCATCTGGCACTTTCTGGGATATACGAACTCTTGGCATCTTTTGTTTTTCTTTATCTTATTGTAAAGATGTGGGGTACAAGTCAGGATTGGGTACATAAGTAGTCTACATGCAGGTGAAGTTTGGACCTCCAACTGGTCCTCACTTTTCCTGGTATTGGATCACGTATCCTTAGTGATGTTATGTGCTTTCTCCTTCCCGTGCAGTGTCCCGCTATTGTCGTTGTAGTATTGTAATGAATGTTTAGGACCCAGTTATGAGTGAGATCATGTGTTATTCAGTACTCTGTTTCTGTGATATATCACAGTGAATATGATGGACTTCTGAGACCAAGAGTCAAAGAAGGTGAGTACTACTTCCTCCCTGTTGTCAGCATCCAATAGGAGACCAAGTTTTCTTTCTTTCTTTTTAAAAATTTTAAAGATGTAGGGTACAATTCAGGGTTAGGTACCCAAGTGTTCATTGTACTGAAGTCGGGGTTTTGTGAAAGGGATGTAATGAAGTATTTCTGTTGCTGAAGCAGGGACTTCCTGAGTTCTGGTGAGTGGTTGAGGGTTTAAGCCCTGAGGAGGTCAAGTTCACTTAAGCCCAATGAACACAGAAACCAAAGTAGAGTCCTGTGACTTCCAGGAGACCAGTTTTATTATGGAAGAAGGATTTGCTTGAATCTAAACTCAATTATGGGAAGGTGGTTACCAAAAGAGTTAAGAGTCTTGTCATAGCCCAATCAGCAAGACCCATCAGGGACAAAGCTATAGCCCATCAAAGGCAGGTTTGTTGAGTTATGACAATGAGGGAGACCACACAACAAATAAACCACTAAAGAAGCTGCTCACCAATCAAAGGGAAAGATAGTTATTATGGGATTTTTGAGAAGGGTGGAGTTTTAGTGAGATTTGAATGAAGCAACTTTCTGATAGGTTCAAGACAAAGCAGAGTTGTGTGTCAATGTATCACACCATTTGGGTCATTATCACTACAAAGTAACTAGGATCCTGATTCGTGGGAAGCTAGAAGAGTGATATGAAATGCTGTGTCTAGAAATCCCTCTTCTGAGGCTCTGCACCTGGGTTGTAAATTGAGGCAATTTTTCTGTGTCAAAGTAACTTAGATCCTCCAGGCAAAAGTGAAAAGCTTCTTTCTGACTACTATAATTTCAGGCAGAGTTTTTTGATAATCTGTGCTTTTAGAGTACAAAGTTTCTCAGTGAGTATGAAAACAGTAGACACTCAAAGAAAGGGGTTATTATGACACGTTATAGTAGCAGAATGTCCTTGAGAAAATTATTGTTTCCTGTTAACTCTGAAGCTGACTCTGCCTGTGTCTGTTATTCCAATGGATGAATGGCTAGGCAGATGTGGGTACTGTCAGGTTATAGATTTTTCTTTCTCTTTTCTGGCTTCTTTCATCCCCCCTCCTTTAGGGAGCTGCCTCTGGCAAAGGCTGGTCTCTGAAGGGTATACATATGCCCAGTAATAAATCCTGGAATCCAGTTGACCAAGCAAAGCTAAAGATGGTGTAGTCCCCACTCCTAATCAGTGCAATTGTACATGGATAGAAATTTGAATTATTAACTTGACTTCCTTTATTATAAAACTGCTTGCTATACTGCCTCGATGTGCAGATTCTTCACCAACCTGCCACCATCGGTGTCTCCTATAAGTTTTAATAAGCCAATGTCTTCCCCTGCTGCTCTACCAGGTGACTTCTTTGGAATAGGCAAACATTACCCACAAACCCTATCAGATTTGGGATTACCACATTACAGCAGATATTTACTTTCTGTGAGTTATTTTTACCTTCTCAGCCTCCCACAGCATGCTCTCAGTCTCATGGGAGGATGTTTATGTCATCTAGTCTTTGAGGACTATTTGTCAGGTTCTCTTTTTCTTCTCTCTAGTTGGACCCTGTAAGCCCTGCCTAACAACTTTTCCAGTTTTTTAAGCTGATGGCTAGACATTGGGAGGCATCTAGTGAGGATGAAGGAGCAGATGTTTGATAACTACTTTACTTCACTCCCTGAGTCAGGTGGATTTCTGTGAGTGAGGAAAAATGTTCTAAAGGTTACCCTAACTGCTCATACCGAATTTGTTACTTTGTTAGGCTTGCATTTACTCCCTTCTCCCTGCCCCAGACATATTGGGAGCCTACAATGTGCTATGTATTGCACTTAGGCACTTCAATTAATTACTAAGGTGAGTATAATGTGATTTTCATTTTCAAGGAACCTGCTATCTGCTGGGGAAACAGATAGGAAAGCAAATTGTTGCAGTGTACTGTAATATTGAAGTAAAGGTAAATAACTGTTTTGGGGATATTAAGCTGGTGATGGCTAACAGCCCATTCCTAACTTTCCTTTTCCTTTTTCTTTTTTTTTTTTTTTGAGTTGGAGTCTCACTCTGTCACTCAGGCTGGAATGCAGTGGCATGCTCATTGCCACCGCAGCCTCGACCTGCTGGACCCAGGCGATCCTTCCACCTCAACCTTCCAAATAGCTGGAACTACAGGTGTGCACCACCACGCCTGGCTAATTTTTTTATTTTTTGTAGAGATGAGGTCTCGCCAAGTTGCCCAGGGTGGTCTTGAACCCATGAGTTTAGGCAATTCTCTCAGCTTGGCCTCCCAAAGTACTGGGATTATAGGTGTGAGCCACTGCACCCAGCCCCTTTAAAGTTTAATAATTCTTCAGTCCATCTGGAATTTGAGTTTTGAAATAAAATGTGTCTAGGTTTAAAGAGAGAATGAGAATATCCTTCAGCAGTTTTGTAGTTGATAGCAAATAACTAGCTGTGGTTTCTAGGCCTCTGGTTTCTGTGGCCCCTTCTGTAATTCTCCAAGAAAGTGTATGCACAAACTCATGATAGTTTTATGCTGCTGTCAAAAGGCATAAAACACAAGTGATTAAATTTTCAGCTTTTTCTTGGCTGGGGCAGATATGGAGGCACCTTATAAAACCCTCTTGAGATTAAGGTGCAGGGAGCTTAGCTATCTAGTTTCAAATCTCTCAGCTGATAAAAATATCAGCTGTTCTTGGTGCTTAAAGTTTTTATTCTTTATGGAATGGCTTCCCCAGAGAATATTTAGACAGAAGGGTTGAGAAGTTGAGAACAGTGGTTTCCAAGCAATCCTGCACACCCCTACAGGATTTGTTTCTTAAATACTCAGCAAGGCCTACTATGTGCCTTGCATTTTCTAGCATTGGAGGTATAACTATGAGAAACACAAAGACCTGTTCTCATGGAGCCTGGTACTAGTGGGGAAATTCATAGGGCTAGGAGGATGGGGTCTCAAGCAGGCGTGGGTCCATACTTACCCTTTTGTTTTTTTCATGTGAGCATTTAGTTTAGTTCTCTTTGGAACAAAGGTAGCCAAACAAGTCTGAAAACCACTCTATAAGAAAAAAATAAAAACCAGGAATCTACTACTGGTTTATTGCCCTTTACTCAAGTCTCATATAATTGAGGGGGCTCTGAAAGTAGTAGTTGCAGTCCTGTCTTAAACATGGAACTCACAACATTAGTAAAAACATTTGCATCTCAAAATTGAAAGGCGAAATTGTCCATAAAAGTTGTGTTATATATTTATCTCACTAGTGGGTCCTGCACTCTCTCAGATCCACAAATACCAAAATTCTTGATAAATTATTATAGGTAAAATTCCTTGACGTTGACATATAGTGGTTAGGAGAGAAAGAAGAATGTCACTCCCTATTTACCCTCCTCCAGCTGAACAACTTTGTTGTATAAATCTACTAATCTATAAATGTACCGCTCATCTATTTGTTTATATCTGTAAATCATTTTGGATTTGCTTCAGGCATTGTCCTATCAGTTTTTTTCACCCGGTCTCTTAAATGCTCATCTTCCCTCTTCTTTTTTGAAATTTGCTATTTGAATTCTAATGCTCACTATTAGATGATCTGTCATTCTCTTGGCTTCCCACTCATCTTCCCAGTGATGCTAATTTGCCCCTTACACAAACAAAAGCTGTATTTAGAGTTGACTATGAACATTGGAAATACAAAAAAAATCAAAGTCCATGTGAATATGGTTTATTTCTCCTCGAGCCACATTACTTGTACCTTCTAAGCCAGAAGGATCAGTAGGCAACTGATTTAAGGGAAACCTTTTGCTAGGTAGGACTTTGGGAAAGGGGAATGGTATCTGTGTAGGGGGGAGGGAGCTTTCTCTAAATGGCATGAGCCTTGCTGAGAGAACAATGTGGGAACTCCAGGATAAAGAACTTAAAAGGGGCAGATTTTAGAGCCTGATCTTCAAATATCTGAAGCTTCCTGGGGATAGTGGTATGAGAGTATACTGAGTCTCCCTGACCACCACCCAAAGGTCTGAAGGGTGGATTGGGTCATCCATGCCCTTGAGCCCAAGAGGATAGGGACACCTGAGGCAAAAAGGTTTTCCCAGCTGTCTCTGCAGAGGAATGATAGCCTCCCTGTTTTACATAGCTGAAATTCAGACATGTTAGAACTCTAGTTCTCAAGTTTGACCTTCCCCTGGGATATTTACCTAAATACTAATGCCTGGATATCTCCTTCAGAGATCCATATTAAATTGATCCTGGGCATTAGGACTTTAAACAAAGCAAAACACAAACAAAATCTCCCCAGATGATTCCAATGGGCAGCCAAATTAAAGAACAATCAGACTTGAGCCAACAAAGATGACAATCTATATGAGATGACCAGCAGGCAAAGAGAGGAACACCAGACAATCAGAACAAATGTGAGGTAGCAATGTTGGAAGATGTGATCATTTGAAAAAAAACAAAAGCAGCTAGAGAGATTTAATTGCAGCACTTAAGATATCTTAGGTATGTTCATAATTAAGTAATATAATTCATGAATTAAAAAGAGCAGAGGTGTAGTTACAGCTGAGACCTGATTTACTGTCCTGCTTGGTCAAGTGCAAGAAACATCTCAAATCACAGAGGGAATTTCTAAAAAGTTGATTAAAAGATAGAAATCTTGACAGAAAAAATAAGAGCCTTGGAAAGTTGATCCTAGAGACCTGAAATGAAAATGACTGAAGTTCAACAAGGTGGAAAAAAAGGAATATACATTTTTAAAAAGGTGATAATTGTATAATAGATAGTATTCCTGACCTGAGCTAAATAAAGATTTTGGCTGGAAATTGAAAGGGCTTAGTAAGGTCTAGGCTTACCTGATGAGAAAAGACTGATATCTAGTCATATTCTGATAAAATTCTCAAGTTTTCTAAAGATATAGATAGTTAAAAAAAAAAAAAGACAGAATCCAGCTGCCTAAGAAAAGGGTGGCCTATAATCCCAGCACTTTGAGAGGCCAAGGCAAGAGGATTGTCTGAGCTCAGGGGCTCAAGACCAGCCTGGGCAACTTGGTGAGACCTCATCTCTACAATAAATCAAAAAATTAACCAACCATGGTGGTATACTCCTGTAGTGCCAGCTTCTTGGAAGGCTGAGGCTGAAGGATCACCTGAGCCCCGCAGGTCGAGGCTGCGGTGGCTGTGAGCGTGCCACTGCACTCGGGTCTGGGTGACAGAGTGAGACTCCAACTCCAAAAAAAAAAAAAAAAGAAAAGAAAAGAAAAAGAAAGGTGAAGGGTGGAACTAGCCTGGCATTGGTTTTATCTACAAGTTAGGAAGAGAAGAGATGGAAACATCCACGCACTGCTAAGAATAATGAACCACTATCCAAGGATCCTACTTTTAACTTATATCACTTGCTTAGATTTTTTAAAAGGAGTTTAGAGATATATAATAGTTCAGAGAATATTATCTACATTTTCTTTTTAAGGGTAGATGCTCACCAAATAGTACATGAACCAGAACTGATATTTGAAGATGAGAAATCATAAAGAGGAAATAGTCACAGTACAACTTAATATATGGATACATAGAGATTTAGAAATTAAATGGGAGGAGATAGCTGTCTGGGTACTTGTAATTTAAATGCAAAATAAGAACATACTAAACTTCCTCAAAATATCTAGGTGTAAACTGTTTTATAATACCTAAAAGTTGGGAGTGGTAAACAGAGAAGTATAAACATTTAAAAAAACAAACAAAAAAAAACATTTATCCTCCTTCCTCTTAGGAAGGAGGATAAGAGTGGAAATAAAAATATTCTAAAAGACTGAGCTTACTAGGGGGATATAAGGTGACAAATAGTGGTTCATAGTGAGAAAAAAAATAATTTTATCTTAATAGGAGTTGTCATCTTATTTTTCAAAGAATAGAGTCATACCTTCTAATTATGAAGTGACAACTAATGGAAGAGTAAAGCAGAATTTCCAAGTTAATGAGGGAAAAATAACTTGATCAGCTCCTTAAACATAAGGAAAAGGAGCAAGAACAATATAAAATGACTAATAAACACAAAGTAAAGTGGAAGAAATGAAATCAACCACAATGGTTCTTATAATATTAAATGCAAGCAGATTGAATTACAAAAATTAAAAGCCAGATATCAGAGGGGGTTAGAAAAGAAAACTTAGCTGATATGCTACTTATTACTTTGTTGTTAATGTGTTTATAAGAATATTTGAAATGCAGAAATGCATACAAATGATATTGGAAAATGCAACATAAGTTGGCAGAGTCAATTAGTATAAGAAAAGGAGAAATAATATAAAAAGTAGTGTTGAGTAAAAAATAACAGGTTTATTTTGAAGATTAGTTAAAAATATGGAAGTATTAAACAACATATCTGCTAACATATTAAAAAATAATAAAATGTGACTAGATTATAAAATGTTTGCACATAATCTCTGATTATTATCAATATATTTGGTGCAGATGGCCAAATACATTTTTAGCATCTACTGATGTGCTATAAATTCATCTGTCATTTCCAATGAAGACTGAATAAAATAGGAATAGAAAAACATTAATCTTTGAAATTTAGAATAAACATTTGTTATTAGTCTTGTTTTGGTAATGATCAAGATATCCAATTGCACTGCTATTTAACATTTCTTTGAATAGTTTAGCAAATGGAATAGTAAAATATCTAAAAGGAAATTATCCTTCTTATATTCATTATTTTGTCTGTAGAAATCACAGGAAGTCTAGTTAAAAAAAAAGGATAAGGACAATTTGATCAGTTGCTAGATACAAGGTAAGTACATGAAACCAATAGCTCTTTATTCTGACACTAAGAATCTAGAAATAAAAATGCAAATAATTTAATTTAGAATAATGGCACAACTATAAAATACTTAGTGATGAGTTCAACAAGATAAGTATAAGACCTATATGAAGAGAACTAAAAATTTTTTTGACATAAAATCTGAATAAATGAATTGACATTTCTTGTTCTTAGATGAAAAATTCAGTAGTATGTAAATGTCAAGTCACCCAAAATAAATATACACATTTGAAACCTTTTCATTTAAGCTATCAACATGGTTATTTTTGAGTTTGGATGAAAAACTTACGAAGTTTATGTAGAAGGTTAAATGCCTGAGAAAGAAAATGTACTGCGGGGTAAATTTGCTGCTCGTATTAGAATATTTCCTAAATAAGCTACTTTACATTTATTATAATTAATATTATTAAGAATAGTGAGGCAAGTTGGTGAAACAATATAAAAATCTAGAAATATATTTTGATACAGAAGAGAATTGAACATGATGAAGGTGATAATTGCTCAGGAAAATGATAAATTAGAAAAAATAGTTTCTTTATGAGTGGTGATGACACAATTGAAGGAAATACATATGAATTCTCTTATATGTCAGAATAAAATAAAGTAGAAATAGAATAAGACATAAATGTAAAAAATAAAACAAAAACCTGAATGAAAGGGCCAGAAAAACAGAAACTATAAAGGAAAAGGAAATATTTGACATTGTGAAATAAAAGTCTTTTGAATGGCAGAAGAGATTATAAGCAAGGTCAATAGACTAAGAAGATAACACTCCCCCTATGAATGTGGTATAGATGACAGAGTATTTATAGTAATTGTATATAGAAACTTCTTACTTATAGACAAGAAAAAAAAAGGCAACTTAATAGGTTAACAGGTTTAAAAAATAGTTTAGAGGAAAGCAAATTGAAATGATCAACACATGTATGAAAAGATACAAATTAAAGTAACAAAGAAAGGTGGCTTTTATTTAATCAGACTAATGACTTTAAAAATGATCATAACACTTTGTGTATTGTAAATGTGGTAAAAGATATTCTTATACATGAATTTTTACAAGCAATTTGTCAAAATTTATTACAATGAAATAAATATATCCTTTGTTCCAATATTCCCACTTATGACTCAACCCCACAGGATAAAAGCAGCCTTAAGTAAGGACATGTGTATAAGAATGTTTTTTGGTGCATTATTTGTAGCGGCATAAAACTGAAACCAATATAAATACTGTCAGAGGGAAAGGTTGTATACATTGTGGTGCATATCATGTACTGTTATATAGCCCTCAATAGAATGACTCAGTGCTGAATCAGATTACTGGTGTGGTGGGATGTGGTGGAGAGGTTCCTGGAGGTTTGGTTGAGTAAAAAATAGTCTAACAAAAACGATGTAATTTCCTATTTGTTAAAAACAAACAATAGCCATGATTAAAAATTCTTTTATAAGTAGTTTACATGGTTGTGTGTGTATTTGTATTTACAGAATTATGAGTATAAGAAAAATCTTTCAAAGTTGTATTGTCAGTTGTTAATACTTGAAGAGGGAAGAAATGTTGCCCTGGAGTGACTGGAAGGTTCCATACATAGAAGGAATCAAGCAGAAAAGGAAACAGATGTGCACTAAAAATAATTATGATTGTGATTATATATAGAATTTATATACAATTATATATATGTACTGGGAAATAAGAATTTTAAAATTATCATAGTTTCTTTTGTGGGTTTTTGCTTTCATGATAAGTTGAGCCTACATACATACCTCTTTTCTCCTAAAAATACTAAGACAAAAAATTATTTTCAGCACAGTAACAGTGCTGAAAACATGGAAAGATGCCACCAAGTATCCTGAGAGTAGAAATTTTTAGCAGTTCAGCAACAGATAGGATCAAAGAGAAAAAAGTCCATCAGTGCTGATTGGCCTTTGATTCAGCAGAGACAAGGAATGGGCCTGCCCAGGAGGTCAATGGATAGGATTTAAGCAGTAGACCATAGGTTCAGAGTTAGAAAGATACAGGAAGGGGAGTGGGAGAGATTAGTGCATAGGGTGACAAGTGAAGGCTCTTGGAACACGCATACATCAATGGATTCTGCATGTGTGACTCCTGGCCTTTCTGTAGTGGACTTTACTTGTTGTGACATTCAAATCTTGATGCATTGAAGGAATATTTATAGAGGGAGGAAAGAAAAGACTGTGGACCCAGAGGTCTATACTCAATCTTATATTGTAGATGAGTATCATAGTTCAGATTACTGTTCAGCAAATCTCAGTCTCCTTCTTGCCCACTCTGGGCAAGGTTTACTTTTCTGCTCTCTGGATTTGACCTTGGTCTTTTGACTTGTTTTATCCAATGGAATATTAGTGGGTATGATGGGAGCAGAGACTTGAAATGTGCTATACAATTTAGCTTGATTCCCTGAGAGCTGCTGACCTTCACTACAAAAAGAACATGTCTTAGTAGCTTCTGCTTCTTCCTCCTAATCCAGAATGTTACCATTGGAATTGTTGCCCTAGTTGACCTGCAGTCTGAAACACAGCTATCCCACATAAAGTGTGAAAACAAAAGCTTTTTGTTGTGTGCACTGAGATTCTGTGATTGCTTGTTATATAACAATAACTGAATGAGACAATATGTAATAATTTTGTAAAGACCTCTCTGTTGTTGTTATACAGGTATAAGAAAGCATATGCTCACTGAGCTTTCCTAGAAAAGCAATGGGATGTATTATACCAATTTGACATCTTTAAACCCACTACATTTCTCTCCAGAAGGTGAAGAGGTATAACGCTAGTTTATATGTGCCACATTGCTAATTAGTATTGACATTGTCCCAGAACAGCTTGGAGGTATAATTCAGAGACTGTCTTTTGCAAAGGAGATGACCAGTATTTCAACAGTATGTCTTCCTGGAAGGGCAGATTCTGATACATCAAAAGACTCCAGAGGGATGTGGACATATTTCATATCCCACATGTAGAACAAAGCTTCAAGCAACCACTTATTTGAAGCCAGCACTTAAAAAATATAATTTCTTAAAAATTTAAGCAAAGTACCATACCAAGTGAAAAATAATCATAATAAGGAACATAAGAAAGAAAGAGAGACACGGAATGTAAGAAATAACAATAAACACTGAAGTTAGTAAAACTTAAGATTGAATTTAAATGACTTCATAAGAAAGTTGTGAAGTTTAATATACTTGTTAGGAAAGGATTTTCAAAGTTCAAGAGCTGAATTGCTAGTAAGAAAGCTGACAGGGAAGGGAAACCAAAACCATGTCATAGTTTTAATGGTCATATTTTATTAGGGCAAAAGATCTCATACAGTGTTAATTTGGACAGTGATATGCAAACATAGGCTAAGATATGCTAAATTAAAGGTAACTACAAGTAAAAAAAGAAATGCTGTCTATATCTCACTCTGGTGCAGAGGGCAATTTGCTTCTTAGCCAGGGTATTAAATATAATGCCTCCCTCTCAGGCAACATTTGGGTAGATCTGCTAATAACTCATCTATGTACTAAGTTTTCTAACCATTTCAGGGCAACATTTCCTTCCTCTGCAAGTGCTAACAACTGATAATACAACTTTGAAAACTTTTCCCCATACTCATAATCCTATAGATACAAAATGCATAAACATAACTGGCATTTCTTGAATTCCTCAACTGTGATGCAAACCTGCTTGTGTGCAATATCTCCTTGTGCCACTTTGAATCAACCTTTGGGACTTGGACAACAAAGGAAACTCATGAGAACATGAAGCTTATGGTGCTTTCTGTGTTGTGAATAATAATATCCTTTATCTCTGACCCAGGAGTCTCATGCTTTGTATCAGCATCTATGAAACTATGGTAGGCTGATTTGTTATCTTGCAAGCAAAATAAATGTTATGTTACACTGTTTGTTAAGTGTTTTCAATATCCTGTATAAAAGGCACAGTATGCTCAGAATGAATATAATTGCCATAAAACTTTTATAACACAGGACGACAGCATAGCAACTGAATGTATAAAACTAAAACTTCTAGAAGTAGGTTAATTTTGTATTTTTTTTTAAAATCATAGTTGAGAAACTTTAATATAGCTTTTTCTGAATTTAACAGATCAAATAAGCAATTATAAGTAATTTTAGGAGATTTGGCTATCACCCTCAAAAAGCTAGTGTGGGTATATAATGAATATTTCTGGATATAGATATGCTTATAGACATATACCATCTTACTTAAAAAGGTAATATAAATTAAGTGCCCATGAAACAGTTAAAAATATTGAGCGTATATTGTAGGCCTCAAAGAAAATTTTAATAAATATTCAAGAGTAGAAATAATTGTCTTTATTTGCTTGCCAAAATTCATTTAAATTAGAAATTTAGAACTAAGAAATTCTAACCTAATAGAAACGAAAAATTCTTTTAAATAATATTGAGATCAAGGATGATATCAAATGTGAAATTGGAATGCAGAATTGATAAGAAATGTACTCTGTAGCAAAGGTTATGGTAATTGGACAAACTATAAGTGGTAGAAAATTTATAACCTATGCTTTTATTAAAGAAAATGATCTCAAAATAAATGAACGAAGAATTCAGGCCTAGAAACTACTCTTAACTAACTTTTTCTTGGAAATGGTTCTGGTTCTTATGGCTAAATATAAACCTGTGTTAACACATTGTTCCATTTTTAGAAAAGAAAAAAATACAGCTCTTTACACTTTAAAGGAAATAAATTGGTTTGAAATGACTTTTTTGTCAGTTAGCATGTTTCAAGAATATACATTATATATATAATATATATATATAGTTTTTGTAGAGAATACTTAAATGAATTTTAGCAAATTAATTTTTTTATTTCAAAATCAACTTTCAATAATTTAAGCCTACTTTTAGAGGTTAATATATATGGCAGTAGACAGTGGTTGAAATTGAAAATGAAATTGGAAAATTATTTCCTTTCTTTTTATTTTAAAATCTAAAATGCTTCCAAGACTTTAATTCAGCATCTCTGAACTGCATTGATTTTTCTGGCTCCCCCCCCCACTTTTTGTAGCCTATTAATACAATTTTTGACCTATAATATACAAAGTTTACATAAGACAGAAGACTAAGCAGACATAAATTTATAATTTGTCTAGCATCAGAAAAAACAGAATGAAGTAAAATATGAATGCCAAACTAGTAAGATCTAGTTGTCTTCATTTCCTTAAAATGTGAAAGGTGATTTAAGGAAAGCTTTGCAAGAAAAGTGGGATGAGAATTTGAAGTACAGTTATGGAAAAGTAGTTTACTACAAATAGAGAAGAATGTTAAAAAAAGCACTTTGTATGCCAACTTTTTTCTGTGATTAAAACAATGTCTGAAAAAGTAATAACTTGCTCTCTATACAACATATAGGTTGTGTGTAAACATGTAAGAATAGTCCATATGAATTTTACATCTCTTTTATAAAGCCTCTCTGAACTTCTGGTCTGAGTACTGTTTTTTCCTTTTTGCCAAGACATCCTCTTCTTTCTTTCATGGTGTTTAAAGCACAATATTAAAGTTATCTATGTTTATCTTCTTCATTAGCCTAGATAGCCTTACAGTTTAAATAATGTCTCCATTTTTTATATTATCAGAAGTTTAGTGCTGATAATTCAGAACTGTAGTTGATAGCACTAAGTCAATGAGCACTGATATTTTGATTCCATTATCTTTTTTTTAATTATAAAGATGTGGGGTACATTTCAGAGTTAGGTATATAAACATTGATCATGCAGGTACCCTTGTTGATGAGGTATGCCTCTCCCTCCCCTAGCAGTTTTCCTCAGCTGCCAATCCCACCCCCCCTCCCCTGACAGTTTTCCACTACTGCCAATCACTTTCTTATAGCATTATAATTGTTCAAGGCCCATTTATGAGTGAGAGCATATGGAACACTGTTCTTTGTTCCTGTGATAAATCACTGGGTATGATCGACTCCAAATTCATCCAAGTTGCTGCAAAGTCCAAATATTTGTCCTTCCTAATGGCTGCATAATATTCCATTGTGTATATGTACCACATTTTTTTAAATCCAGTACAGCTTCGATGGGCAACACGGTCGGTTCCATGTTTTTGCTATTACGAATAGAGCTGCAACAAACATACCTGCACAGGTATCTTTTTTGTAGAATGATTTGAATTCCTCTGGGTATATTCCCAGTAGGAGAATTGTTGGGTCATATGGAAGGTCAATTTCTAGTTCTTTCAGGAATCGCCACACTGTCTTCCAAAGAGGTTGTTCAAGTTTGCATTCCCACCAGCAGTGTAGAAGTGTTCCTTTTTCTCCTCATCCTCGCCAGCATCTGTTGTTGTTTGTTTTATTAATGATGGCCATTCTTACAGGGATTAGGTGGTATCTCAATGTGGTTTTTGATTCCATTATCTTATTAAGACTGGCTTATTATAGGAAAAAAAGTTGCTTGTTAAAATAGTGTGTAAACACTCTTTAGGCCTTAGGCCAACAAGCTTTTCAGAAATGTCCTATCAGTTTTCATGCTCACCAATATGATTTTGAAAATTTCCATGTTACCATGTTCTTTCCAGCACTGAGCATTGTAACTGTAAAATCTTAATTAATAAAAAATCTCTCACTACTTTAGTGTGCTTTCTTTTCATTACTGGAGCAGTTGGACACTTCTAAGAGTTTATTAACTTCCATGAATTGGACAAATATAGAAGGACAAATATATGGACTTTGCAGCAACTTAGATGCATTCGGGGTGATCATACCCAGTGATTTCAGAAATGCCCTATCAGTGATTTAACTTCTATGAATTGTTCATGTCTTCTGGCCTTCATTTTACTGGGATCTAACTCAAATGAAGCTAATAACGTTTTGCTTGTTTCGTTTGGTACAGTTTTCTTCCAGTTTGTTTTCTTTTCAATTTTTCTTAGAATCTACTTTAATAAACAAAAAGTTTGTGTGTTTAAAATCATTGAATCTTAGTCGTGTCTTTTGCCTGGAAGACTTCTCTGTTAAGAGCTTAGGTTCTTACCTTTGTTTTCTTGTAACTATATAAAGTTTAAGTGCCGGAGTCCAGCTCCAGCAGGTCAGGGTTTCCTGAAGGAGAGACGGCATCAGCGCAGGAGAGAAAACGGACACTGACTCTGTTGCAAGCAGGACAAATGCCACTTTATTGTCTTTCACAACTCCTTTTTATACCCTAGATTCCGGCTTAAGGCAAAAGCATGGTTTTTTGATTCAGAGTTAGTTCCCAGTTTGATAGATTTCTTGTCTATCTTGCTTTGATCTATGTTTCAACCTTAATGGGGTTTTGCCTATCTTCTTCTCTGAACCATAATGGCGTCCTGTTTACTTTTTAAAACTACAGCATCAAACATGTCATTTTTAACCCTGAGTGCTATCTCTGAATGTCATTTCTTATCTACGTACAGTGAGTTACAAGTTCTCTTAATGTTTTACCTTAAAAAATCATAATTCTAAAGTTTAACATTAACTATAAATTTTGTAAACTCCTAACATTTTCTAATGATTACCATTTCTCAATGTCTATACAAAAACTTACTTATCTCTACAACCTTTACATTATAAATCACTACTGAGTTCTAAGCACTACAATTGTCACATTGATTTGTAAGCTTTTACACAGCAAATTGCAATTATCTGGGGTAAAGCAGCATTCCCAAGGTTTCTTAATCGCAAGTTGACCTGACTTGCTTTCCATAATGTCGCACCTGGTATTTACAATCTGCGTCAATTATCCCTTGTCAGGGAGAATGGGCTTCAACGTTTGTAAAACAAAAGGCTCCCCAGGCTCAATTTATCTTAGTCAGAATCCCTAACCAGAATTATAGACCTTCTTAACAAAGAGAAAATAAGGCCAAGGGTGCTCTATGGAAGAGTATGCTTCTAACAAAACAAATTATTCCTTTACTAAGCACTACCATTTGGTAAGAATTATTTCTCCCATATAGAACTCTTTACATCTTCCAACTTCCAGGTTTCCAGTGGTGAGATTGAGAGTGGAGGTAGAAGAAGCAAGAACAACAGCTGCCCAGAGTTGCCCTGCAACCTGGGGTCTTGGGCCTTCTGGACCCTGTCAGTGTGAAGGCCTCTAAGGCTGGCTCCCAGCATTTAAGTATCTTGTCTATGTGTAGGAGTTCATTGTAGTTATTGGGTCTGCAATAACTATGTATGGATTTGAGAAGAACTGATATCAGCTTCCTATCTAGAAACATATGGTATGTCTCTTCAATTTTTAAGCCATTTTTTTAAACCTCAGTAAAGATTTGTTTTCGTTATATACAATCCTTGGGCCTTCTTTTTTTGATATTTTAGTTTTTGATTACCTTTGCCAGTGAATTTTTCTATTACATTAAACAATTATTCTTACTATATAGGAAAGTTCTTTCTTTCTTTGTTTACTTTTGCAGACTTAACTGTATCCCTTGAACTTACCCAACTCCTTTATTTACCAGTAGTTAGCAAAATAATTAATAGCTTTTTAAAAATAAAAAGTAATATCTAAAAGCAAAGTGGCACCTCATCATCTAGGGTACTTGCATAATAAATATTTGTATACCTAACCCTGAATTGTACCCCACATCTTTAAAATTAAAAAAAATAAAAAAGTAAAGTGGCATTTTAATTTTGTTCTGGCTTTTAATGGGACTTATTAATTCTTTACCCATTAGGACTCCTGTTTGTTGTTTTGAGATTTATCTTGTAATGTTATTCCCAAGATTTATTTATTTCAACTTGTATAATCAGGAATGGATATTGAATTTAGCAAATACCTTTTTGATGTGTATTAAAATCATTTTATGGTTTCAAAAAGTATTGAAGGTGATATATTAATCAAATATTTACTGTAAATCATTCTTCAAGAAATATGACCTAGTCTTGGTCATTGTTTTAATACAATTGATTTACCATTATTCTTCCAAATATTTATTATAATCACAAATTTCCAGCGTTTTCCTGGACTACTTATACCCCACATTCTGCCTTTGTTCTTTAGTTCTTATCTCAGTGATTTTGCATTGTCACTTTAGCTTAATATTAAACTTTTTTCCCCTTCACTCTTGCATATCAAATGCATCAGCTCAAAGCCAGTTCTGCTGCTATTTAAGTGGAATCTCTTCTCCTATCCATCTCTCCACTATTCCTCACTGTTCTTCTCCCCATTTGTTTGAATGACCTCCTAGATGGCCCCTCTACCTGCCTCTCTTGCAGCCGTCATCTTAACACACATCTGATCATGTCATTTCAATTTGTCAATTTAAGCCATGGTGTCCTGGTTACATTTCACTGTGAAGCTGAAACTCTTTAATGAGTCATTTTCAGACTTGTACCATTAGGTCTGTACTATTTCCCTCGTTTTAGCTTTGCTACATTGCTTAATTTTACAGAAACATGATATGAGATTTTCACAGCCTAGAACAATGACTGCTTTGTTTTCTGTTACTTCTCTCCTTAGCTTGGCATCCACTTCATCCTGGAAGTGCTTTATAGCCCCTTGTATTTATACTGATTCCAGGTGTCTTTCCATTCTACTCTGACTCTATCCTTCACATTTGTATTTCACTTATTGCACAATATTTTAATTAACTTTCTTGCCTCTTTCTCCACTGAGAACTTCTTGAAAGCAATAGTTGTGTGCCTTGTTCATCGTATTCATTGTGCCTTCTAAATAAGAGGGATTCAACAAACATCTATTGAGTGAGTGAATGGATATGTGAATTATCCATACCCTACCTAATAGTTTAATAGTGGGACCTGCAGTTTGGTCATTTCCTCTTTCTCACTGCTATTAGACTTTTCTTTCTAAAAGATAACTCTAATCCTTTCACATCAACATCACAAATCATTAACACCCACATGACAAGTACTTTAAGCTGTCTTTTCTCCAGACTTTATAGCCCAAGACTGTGGTTCTCAACTCCAAAGGTAGGTTAGGATCCTCTGGGAACTTTGCAATTTTCAGGATAGTGGGGCCTTGTCCCAGACCAGCTAAATCCATTACTGTGGGTTAGCCTTAGCATGGGCATTTTCAAAAAAACCCCTTGATTCTAATGTGCCACAAGATAAAGCTTGCCCTGTCCACAGCTTCAGAATTTCTTTTCTCTCTCTCTCTCTCTTTTTTTTGAGTTGGAGTTGTTGCCCAGGCTGGAATATAGTGGCATGCTCATGGCCACCGCAGCCCTGACCTGCTGGGCATAGGTGATTCTTTCGCCACAGCCTTCCAAGTAGCTGGAACTATAGATGTGCACCACCACGCTCGGCTAAGCTTCAGAATTTCTAGCAGCCTCCAGTCATTCAATTTATCTGGAAATGTCTGAGTTAAAGGTTTATCTCCATAACTGACCATTCTTCCTTGCTTTCTGCTGAGACCTGCTCCATCACTCTGAGTTTAACATCAAGGGCCTGTTGCCCTACTTGTCTGGAACCTGTGAGTGCCCTGCAACTGCTGGTGCTTCCGCCTCATGGCGTGGCATGGGTCATGGTTGCTGTTCAGGACAGTGGGGGGATGCCACCATCTACCCTGCATGCACCCTCAGATCCTCAGTATGTGGAATTCAGACCACATTCTTTGGAGTCCTCCAGATATTTGATATCTGCATTTCCTCTGCCCAAGCTATACTGGACACTGGGTTGAAGAGGGAACTGTGTCTTTCTCATCTCTTTGTGTTGTACTCTGTTAAATGAACATCAGATGAAACAAAAGTATCTTATTCTCCAAGAGGTATTGACTTTGGAGGACTGGGCCCATGACCTTGGGAGCCACAGCAGATATTGTCTTCTGTGTAGATTCCCCTCTAAGGAGATTACTTTGTCACTGGCTAAGGTGGAAGGTAGTTTTTCTGGCTTTCTTCTGTACTCTTCTTTAAAATGAGGATTTTTTTTTTTTTTAATCTAGGGGGTCCTCTTAGTTCCTCATATTTTCTATACAGTTCTCTATAACATTATTATGTGCCTTTCCCACTAAAGTGATTAAATTGATTTAATGATCTGTGTGATGAAGGATGGGTGGAGATGGGAGAAGGATAAGAAATGAGCGTGTATTTGTGTCGCTGGTTCTGTGTGAACAGACAACACCCAGCTTTCTTGTTTAAGGTGAGGTGTCCTGAGGGCTAAGAGTTTTTCATCCGGAGCTGGTTTCTGATTCTAGTTCTTGCTTCCCCAATTATAACTGGTGTTCTGGGGCAGTTGCTTAACCACTCTATGTCTCAGTTTCCCTATTTATAAAACAGAAATACTAGTTCCTATCTTGTGGGTGGTTTTGAGGATTAAGTTAATATATATATTAGAATAATGCCTGACACATAGAAAGTGCTCAATAAATGTTAGTTGTAATTATAATCATGATAATTATACTTTAACACTTACAATAGCCATTTGAGATTTCTGTTTACTATCCCCATTTTAGGGGGGTAAAAAATGGAACCTTGGAAAAGTTAAATCACTTGTCCAAGGTTACACAGTTGGCAGATTCAAATCCATATCTGTCTCACCCCAAAGCCCATGCCTTTTGTATTATCCCATATTACCTCTGAAAAAGATATTAAGGTATTTAAGTCACTAAAGTATTTTGAAGTCTATAATTAGCACATTTTTAGTTTTCATTTGAGAGAATATTAACTTTTAGCAAATATATGAATGGCAATATATGAATGGTCACTGTGTATGACCTGATCTGGAGTGGGGAGAGGCTATTACAGGGTGATGAATTGGGGATGTGAGATGATGAGCTTTGAATGAACACATAGAGGTGAAGTCAGGGAGTAGCAGAGATTTTGTGGCCTGGAGGGCTCGGTGAGTCTTTAGAATTGTATCCTGGCAAGTTGTGGATCCAAGTTCTGCTTTCCCAAGTTATATGAGGGTTATCCAAAAAACTCAGAATGTATTTATTTTAAAAATTTGTATTTATTCTCACATTTTTAAACTTTAGTCACCTTTAAAATAGTCCCCATTTGAAGCAATATACCTATCAACACTTTTTTCCATAGACCAAAACAGTTTTTGGACTTGTCAGTGTTGTTGCCTTTTATGTTGCTGCTGTTTTTTGTTTCACCTCTTCCACATCAGCAAAACTTCCCTTTGAGAGCTTTTCTCATATGGGGGAAAAAAAAGTCACTTGGAGCAAGAATGGGTGAATAGGGAGGGTGGGGAACAGCGGTCTTGCTGTTTTGGGTCAAAAACTGCTGAAAACTCAGTGTGGTGTGGGCAGGTGCACTTGTAAATCACTCATCATGAATTAGGCAAACAAATTGAAAGAATCTAAAAAAAAAAAAATTTACTGAGACCGAACACAGTCTCTCACAGCAACACTAACTGGTACACTGATGCTGATGGATTCCTAGAACACTCACCTAGCAGGGGAAGCCTATAATACAAGGGGCCCACCCTGCAAAAAATAACTCCAGATGTTGGGTCCTCCTTTGTAGAAATCTCTGCTCGATTATGAATGGAGTGAACAGAAATGTTGCCAAAACCCCATCTAAAGGGGAAGGTTAGGATTTTGACTCTAATTTTTAACTATTAATTTAAAATTCTTGCAGAAGAATAAGAACTGTCTTCTTATCCCATAATCATAAAATTAAGGTGAATTGACCCAAAGGCAGTGCTAATAAAAAAGCAGAAAGTCACAGTAGTTATAGTTGTCTCAATCAATCACTTACTTGATTCTCTGCAACTCTTGCAGTATGCATCTCACATTAAATGCAGATCCAATCTGACAGTGCAGTTTGAATGGCAGCCTTGTTGTGATCTCTAGAATATATACTTCTGGCAGCTGTGACTTTTCTTTTTTGTAGTGGCATTTAGTAGCATATGCAGTTTTGAGGTTAGTCTTCATTTTCCATCATAAAATCTGTGCTTTGCAGCTTGGTTGTCAATCCTCATTTGGGTTATCTTTTTAGAATAAAACATATCTTCTGTGTTCTCTTGTGACTTTTTATGCATAGGATCTTTGGACTATTCAATACTGAAATACAAGACATAAAAGGGAAAATACATGCTTATAAGCCTAAATATATGGCTTCCAGGGGAACTGTTCTTGCTTATGTAATTATCTACAGTATGACTTTTTTTCCACATAGGATGCATTTTAAAAATAGCATATGTTTTATTTCTATCTGCAAAACTGAAAACATTATTTTGAGTTCTTTTTAGGCATTTAGCTTTTGGTTTTTTTTTTTTAAAAATCAGAATCCTCTATATCTAATTCTGTTTAAAAGATCACTACTGAATGACCAGTGGGTAAGGTAACATTGTGTTTCTAAAACCTTTCCGGTTCCTCTTTTACCAGATCTTAAGACTAAGCAGTCATCTATTTACCTCCAGTTTTGGTTTTCAAAATGCCTTACATCAGTTTTGGAACAGGGTAGGAATATTTTTAAAATCTTGTTTTTCTAACAGAATGATCTTACTTAGATTTGTATATGACTTTGTTGTATATTTCTGACATTGGTAACTGCATCTTTATGTTATCTTCATCTTTGCTCCACTAGCTTTCTAGAGCAATTAAATGCTTCTAGGAAATTGAAGGTCATAACCCTTGATTTTGACTTGCCAAGATTAACTGTTTTCCTATGACCAACATATGTCAAGTGCTTGTCTCACTGAGTCCAGCCAATGATAAAAGTAACTTGAAGGTGTCTGCATTAAACATTTCACTTTGCCACATTTTGTGTTATTATTTTGTGACTGACAACTGGCTGCAGACTGTAATGAAAACATAAGGTCAGAAATTCATTTTAACCATCTCTACCACCTTATACTTATTTGTATTTCTAGAATTGTATATAAAAAGAAATGCCAGCTTATTTGTTCCCCAGGGAAATAACAAATGAGAGGCGGCAGGTCAGTCACAGGAAGGAGCCCAGAATTCTAGACTCTCAATTTTTTGATGTAGATTATCTAAGTCTACAATGAAATACTTTTTTCACCTTTCTTAACTCCTGTCTAATGAATAGACTGAAAATGTTGGAATTCTTCAAATTAATGATAGCTTCCACTATCATATTTTACTAAAGGTATTTGGAATTAGATTATTTGGAATATCAGTAAGTGACAGTTACTAAAATTATTTGCACACCATCTAGTGGTAGGCCGAAGTGAATAAGGGGAGCACACAAAGAATGTGCCAGCTGAGCTTGTTGGTCTACTGCGAGCTTTTGGATGCCTCTCTCAGCTATTGACTTTTCATTTTAGAAATAATCATACAGTAATCTCTCGCCAGCTGAGAAGCTTAATGTTCCGGAAAAGCATTATGGTTGGTGCAACTATGGTCTCTGAGGAAATAAGGGGTTAGGGTAGCATAATATTTCAAAGCATAGGCTTTGGAATCGAACAGACCTGGGTTTTGAGTCCTAGCTCTATAATTTATCTGCATGGGTAGTTTCCTTAACTTCCAACTCCATATTTTCTCACCTAAAAGACAGGAATAATAACATTGATCTTAAAAACTATGAAAATGAGATGAGGAAAAAAATATGTTTCAGTTTAGTATCTAAAACCTAGGCAGCAATCAGTAGATGATCTCTTAACTACTTAGGAGTAAAATTTAAACTATGTATTTAAAAATTCATTAAATACAATTTCTAAAAGTATGTGCTTCAGAACAATCTACATTTGATGGTACTAAATCCTGCTTTAGAAGTCAACTTACTCTCATACCTTTTCTTATATTGTTTTAGGTAATAATGATTCTTTTATTAAATAGTTAATAAGTGCTAGACTTCTTTTGTATTTTTCTTTTGTTCTTGACATGTATTAATTTCCTCCTTATGTCAGTTCTATGAAGTAGATACTGATATTATTCCCTCTTTATAGATAGAGAATGGAACTTTAGAGAATATGAGGACATGAGTTACTTTCCCAGAAACTAGGGTAAGAGTTAGAATTTGACATCAATTCTGCTAATGGGGCCTGAGTTGTCACTCCTTATCCTGTCAGCTAGCATGTCATGATCTGCTGACACACATTCTCCCACATCTCTATGTTCTATGAAGTTTTTTTTTAAATAAAGTTTTATAATAGCTCTTACTTGTTTCACTTTTTTATCGTTTACACTGCTATACAACCTTACTAACATCTTTTTCTTCAATGTGAGCACGATGGCTTCTCAAAATTATCTTGCTGTTAAAGTACATGTTTTCCTGAGCTCAGTCTGCTCAAATATTGAAAGTGAAAGGAATGAAAATTTCTCCTCAGCCGGGTGCGGTGATTCACGCCTATAATCCTAGCACTTTGGGAGGCAGAGGCGAGAGGATTGCTGAGCCAAGGGGTTAAAGTCAAACCTGGGCAACTTGGTGAGACTTCGTCTCTATAATAAGTCAAAAAATTAGTTGGGCATTGTGGTACGTGACTTTAGTTCCACCTACTTGGAAGGCTGAGGCAGAAAGATCACCTGAGCCTAGCAGGTCAAGGCTGTGAGCATGCCACTGCACCTCAGCCTGGGGAGCAGAGTGAGACTCCTACTGAAAGAAAGAAAGAAAGAAAGAGAGAGAGAGAGAGAGAGAGAGAGAGAGAGAGAGAGAGAGAGAGGGAGGGAGGGAGGGAGGGAGGAAGGGAGGGAGGGAAGGAGGAAGGGAGAGAGAGAGAGAGAGAAAGAAAGAAAGAAGGAAAGAAGGAAAGAAGGAAGGAAAGAAGGAAAGAAGAAAAGAAGGAAAGAAGGAAAGGGAAAGAGAGTTCTCTTTTTCCTACCCCGTGTTTCAAAAAACCTGGTCTTTAAGGCTGAGTCACAGTAATTATCAGTTTGCTTGAGGGGAGTAAACTAAACGACATATTGAATAAATGATTAGGGAGGTAGAAATAAATATTCTTAAATCATTATAAAATATTTCTAAATTACAACTGACTGATGGTCATTCTATATTGCATTTAAATGACCATGACTTATATATTTTAGAAACTTTCTACCTATTTTATGCTGTGCTTTGGATGTGATTTGTCCCCTCCAGAACTCATGTTGGAATTTGATTCTCAATGTGGTGGTGTTGAGAGGTGGAACCCAGTGGGAGATGTTTGCTCATGGGGTCAGATCCCTCATGAATATATTAATGTTGTCTTCCAGGAGTGAGTTATTCCTCTCTGGGTAGCTGGATTAGTTGCTTAAGAGCAGGTTGTTCTAGTGTTGGCTGTCTTTTCACATGCCTACTCTCCTGTCTGTTTTCTGCTATGAGTTGAAGTAACATGAAACCCTCCCCAGGTGGGTTACCCAATCTTAGACTTCCCAACCTCCAGAATTGCGAGCCAAATAAACTTCTTTTCTTTATAAACAACCCAGTCTCAGGCATTCTGTTATACCAACACAAAACAGACTACTATATTCTATTTATCTTCCCAAGAGATAGAAGAATTGAGTCCAGAAATCAAACAGACCAAGGATTTGTATATTATCTCCATGACCTATGAGCTCTGGCTGATCTTGGGAATGTCACCTAACTGGAGTATGTCTCCTCAACTCTGTAATAGAGATTAAAAATAACCATACAGTTTTGTTTTGAAGATTAAATGAGTTTACATTTCAGCTAATGTAGTATATACTAGGCTCTCAATTACGGATAGCTGCTACTTCAACTACTACAATTTTAGTTATTCTATACATTTCTTTCTAGACAAGACATGTTATGTTCCTAAACAATGGAGTACACTTCAGTTAAAGAAATTTTAGAGACAACGTTATTTAAAATACACATTGCAACATTGTTAGTGTAGTGGGTGCTGTGGGAATATCTGGAACTCAGACAAAGTTGATGCCATGGTGTTTCAGATGTAGAATTTGGGTGCTTGTGATTCATGAATTCTTAACCTGCCAGTCATTTATCCATGTACTCATCAATTTTTATTTAGATTTCTACTATGTTCTGATCACTGTTCTGGATGATGGCTCTTCACCCTTAACTCTAAGAGTATATAGTAAATAGTATAAGCTTAACAGGATTTCTCCATGGACATTTTTCTTAGTTGTCCTCAACTAGGAGGAAATATATATATAACAATACATGCTTTCAGACTTACATTTAAAAATCCTTGAAGTAGAGATATTGAGACCCTACTTGATGGAATTGTAAATTGAGCCCTGACTTTTTCTGGAGTAAAATTAAACAGCAACCCTTCTAAATTCTGATCTGACCAACACACAGTTTGGAGTGCCTGAATTCTGTTACATGCCAGAACATGTACAACTCCAATTGGTATAATCCTTCAAAGTGTCAGATGAGCCCCTCTGTTTCTATTAGATTCATGAGAGAAGGAGTGAGGGAGTGACTCCATGTGTCTCAGAAAGTGCAGCACATGTGGTGAAGCATCTGATGGAACCAAACTGAGTTGTGGTAGGAGGTGCAGAAGTAGCAACGTCAGATGGTAAGATGTCTGGGCTACATGTGTTGGTTTTAGTATAATAGACTTCAGATTTTGTAGATGGGGGAAATAAGGTGTAGAGTGGGGAAAAGACTTAGTGGAACTATTTGACCCTTTAGTGGCATGCTTGCTTGCCTTGGATACTACCAGTACATTCCCTTCTCCAGGTCTTGGTATTCAGCTATTTCCTCTACCTGGACCCTTTTTCCCACTGATGTTATTTGCATGCCTTATTCTTTCAGTCAGGTCGTTAGTCTTAAATCCTTAAAGAGTTCTTCCCTCTTTCACTATCCTATTTAAGATACCTCTCCTTCCTCTCCCTCTCTATCCCTCTACCCTGATTTATTTTTCTTCATACCACTCAGCACCATCTTACATTGTGTTATATATTGATTGTTGGGTCTTTCTGTCTCTCCTTCTAGAATGTAAACTCCACAAAGACAGATCATCTGTTCTCTTTAGGATTATATTTGCAATGTCTAGAAAAATACTTGGCACATTGTTGGAGCTAGATAAATATGACTTGAATTAATGAATATGTACATTTATTAATCAGATATCTATGTGTCTCTGATTACCAAGAATTATGTTGGTTGCCGAGGATATAATTATAAATAGGATACCATCACTTTAGTCAAGATCTTATTTTCAAGTAGAAGAGAGACACGTAAAACAGAAATTTAATGGACGTTCTGTTCTGTGACAGGGATATGAATATGGTGATGTGAAAACACATAAGAGGGTCTTCAGACTTAGGGATCAGAGAAGGTATCCTGGAGAATGTGATATCTAAGCTGAGTCTTAGAAGAAGCTGAGGAATAGGAGATGCTTGAGTGAAGCAACATGTGGAAAGTTGGGCAGGGAAGGCACACGAGGCACAGGGACTCCCAAATGGAGGTACTAGAGAACCAGTGAGCTCAGAGTATCTCAGGGGTTATAACTATGTGCCTGCATGAAATCTCAAACTAGGTTTTTGGACAAGTTGAATATATATACTATTGGATATGTTGATGGAATAAATAATGTACTCAGTGTTTATTTTGTGACAATGAAATGCCATATTATATGAAATAGTGTATAGAAAGACTACTTTTCCTGCTTTCACAATTTTGAAGGATCTTGGAAATATTTCATGTCTGTCTTCCAGGTCAATGTTGTCATAAATAGAAGCCTTCTGGAGTTATCTAACAAAGTTCTCCAGTCTTTTTCATATTTACTTTCTAGGTCAATTCATTTATTAATTCAGTAATAAACATTATAGAACAACTCCTTTGTGCTAGGCTTAATGAATTAAAATGGACAAAAACTCTTACACTCAAAGATGAAATTCACATTTTGAATTTTTTGTGATATAGTTCTTTTATGACCATGGATATGATGGTATTACTGACAGTGTTATCCCCACATATATCAATTTGCGTATGATTAGGGGACCTACTTTTGCTCTTTTTTTTCTTCTAACAATTACATGTGGTTCATATGTCTAGCCAGTGTTCAACTGCTGTTGTAACTGAATTTGTCAATTGTAGCCGTTCTCTGCTGATTTCCTGTTATCATGGATTAGTTTTTAGTACTCTTCTCCTGCTATTCCCTTTGCTTCTCTTTTCTTATTACTTCCACAGAGTTGTCTTAATGTGTTTGCTCGGATCACTATTATTTATGTTATTATGCATATCCAAAATTTATTTCCAACTGGGAATTGTAGTGCAATATGATTATGTATTTCCTTTTTTTTCCCCCTAAAGCAAATGATGACTTGTTTATTTGTGCGCTTAGTTTTCTCTGTACTAACTACTAATTTTCATACTATCCAAAGACCTCATAATATAGTCCTCTGCAAAGTTGGTTGCATTCTTTTCTCCCCTCCCCTCTTCCCTCCACTCCTCCTCTTCCTCTCCCTCCTCCTCCTTTTTCTTTCCCTCCCTCCCTCTCTCTTTCTTTTTTCTTTTCTTTTTCTTGTGGTTCTGTCTCTCTGGAGATCTCCATCTACTATCTAAACTGATTGTTTTGTAGGTCACCTTCTCAGTCATCCTGAAACTTCTCTTTGCAGTTTAGTTATCCAGGGTATTTTAGTTATCTAGGGTATTTCCTTTGCCTTTTTTCAGAGTCCTTTTTTCTGTTACTGAGACAAACCTATCTTTCTCTTTCTTGGTCCTTCCTTTGTTTGGGTGAAAAATGCTTTCTGATAACTTCATCAGATTGAAAGGGAGGTATGACAGCAAAGTGCACCATGATGGCAGTTCCTGAGAAGTCTGCCACTTGAGTCACACTGCTCCCATCTGGACCGGTGGTCTTCTGAGACTGTTGCTTATCTGTCCTCCTAAGATTTCTACCATCATCTTGAATATTCCCTTCTTTCTCCTTGGTGGAAGTTTTTGTTTTCTGTGAACTTATTTTTCTCTTCCTTGGAAGAATAGCTTGTTTTAATGAAGTGCATCCTTCAACAACTTCCTGAGAAGTGGTGGATGGGAGAGCTGTTTATAAAATTCTTGATTTTGAAAAATGCCTTTTTTGTTACTCACTCAACCCACAGTTTAATTGGGTAAGGGACTTGAAGTGGAAATCAGTTTCCCTCAAATTTTTTACAGACTTTTTTCTGTTTGTTTAGTTTCTGGTGATGAATCTGAAACAATCCTAATTCCTTATCTTTCTATGACAGTGATGTGCTTTGATGCATATTAATTTTCATCCTTTATGCTGGGAGCTCACAATTCCTAATCTGGTAATTCATGTGCTTCCCTTCTGGAAGATTTTCTTGAATTATTTGTTAATGATTTGCTTTTCAGTTTTCTCTGCTCTCTTCATGGAAATTCGCTGATCCTGCTGTTGAACTTCCTAGCTTGTCCTCTGATTTATTTTTTTCATTTTTATTTTCTATAACTTTGTCTTTCTTTTTTTCTCTACCTTTAGGAAATTTCTTGACTTTTATCTTCCAATCCCTTTGGGTACTTAGTTTGTGTTGTCATATTTTTAATTTTCAAGAGACTTTTTTCTCTGAAGACCCTTTTTTTATAGCATCATTTTCTTGTTTCATGTTGAGCCTTTTATTTTTCAGATAGTAGTGAGAATAGAATGGTGGCTATTGTTTTTGTTCTCCTACTCTGTTTTTCTAAGTTGCCTTTAAAAAATTTTTAAAAAATCTTTTGTATTAGAGGCATTTTTCACCTCTTGGGCAGGCTTTGAATATCTGCACCTTTTTTTAAGAGTTAAGAGGATTCAAAAACTGTTTAGAAACTCTCAGCATATAGATAAGGCTTATTAATTTGTGATCCAGCTGAATTATTTTGGGGGAACCCTTGGGTTTTAGCTATATTTAGTTAATTATTCATTTTTACATTGACTTGATCTGATTCCTCAGAGATGAATATTGGTCTGGCTGCAATGTTTCAGGTGGGTGGAGAAAGAAACTCGGTGCTTAATGTTGCTTGGGTAAATGTGCATTTAATTCCTTCATTTTCAGTATTATATCCCACTATCACTTATGTCTGGGCCTCATAGAAGTCTTCTGAGAGAAGGAATCTTTGGTCTTCTACCAGAATGGTAAGGGGCAGTTGCCCAGCAGTGTAGAGGTAGTAGAGGTAGAAGAATATGCTTTGTAAACAGCTTTCCACATGGCTTCCTTGTTTTATTCACCTTCCACCCTTGCTTTTACCCATGCAGTGCCAGACGTACTCAATGCTGGCAACTTCTGAGGCTTTCAAGGATCCTTTGCAGTGATCAGTTAGTACTTAACACTTTCCATTGTCAGGCTAGGATGTGACTTTTGGAGTCTGCTAATTTACTTAACAGTTATCAGTTTTCCAGTTTGCTATTGACTCTTATTGTTCTCATTCTTATAGTTTTTCTTAAAAAGAAAACATTTGCTTACTTTTAGTTAGATATGTAAGAATGACTACAATTTAGTGTCATTTGTAGCTACTTAACATGAAAAACAGATTATTAGTTGACCATATCTGTATATGATTTATATTATCTAAATATATATACATATACAAATATTTATAATTGGGGGTTGTTATGCAATATCATTATATTTTCATCTTTTTCTCCCTAGAGCTAATGATGACTTGTTTGCTTAGCTTGTACAGTGCTTAAATAATATATTTTATGTGTACACTTGAATATAGATAATTTTAGTTTGCTTAGTAATTATGCAATGTGTATATACCTATTTGTACTATATATATGTACATATTGATTCTATTATAGCCTATGTGTAAAATTGTACTGTAAACCTATGTACATATATATATGTTATGTGTACATAAATACAAACTTGTGATTGAATTCGTTTAAAGATTTATATGAGCCATATTTTAGTCACTTAGGAATAATCCTATTTTGATTTTAATTCTGCTTTGCTAGCTGGTTTTAAACGTTTGCCATATAATTTGAATAGAATTAGGCAATGTAATATTAAAATCAAATTAAGATGATAAGTGGGTTTCTTCAGAAATGGTGACAATTGGATTTATAGCAAAGGTCTGGGCAAGAAGGAATTCTGAATTCCTCCAGTCTCATTTCTGAATACTACTCAGTTAATCCATTAAAATCAATAAAGTCCTTTATAAATCAGTATAATGACTGTGCAGTCCAATACAATTAATCTCTTCCACATAATTTTCAGAAGTTTCAAAAGCCTTTTCCTCTGAAACCCCAAATACTGTAATTTCTGATAATTCAGAAACACTACCCTTGCCAAATACCTTTATTTACAACGTGATTTACATGATGAAATGGCAATCTTTTTCTATTTGTATTTTTGAAAAATTAGAAAATAAATGTAACTTTATTAAAATAATATTTTGATTTTTTTCCTCTAAACTTTTCATTTTAGCCCACCCTTAATCCTGCCTTTTTCTGGCTGACATCTGCTTCATGACTCTTAAGAGTGTGTTCCTTTTCAGTAAAATCACTGCTACTCAGAGCCATAATAATTTCATTATATCACTAGACCCCCATTTTCATGCAGGAGACTAAAGATATCAGTCAGGTAAACAAACACAAATAGGATAAGTTCCGCAGTGGTTTTGTCAATAGCCCCTAAGACTGGAAACTGATTCTTTCTTTAGAGGTGAAAGTGGCAATGTTTGACACTTTTACTTAGCTTCATAGAGATGTGGTTTCCTGCTATAAAATCAGCTAAAAATTTCTTGGTTCATTATTTTCCCTTTAAGAACCTCTAATTTTTTTTTTTTTCTGCAGTGCAGAAATTCTTGGACACTATTTTTAGTTTTTGCTAAGTAAAAATTTTACTTTCTAGACAAATCTACTCTTTAAACATGTTAACCTTTGCTTATTTATTTATCTGGCTTCTCTTCTCCCCTGAACTCTGTTGATAAAGATTAGTTTAATAACATTAGTGATTTGCAGCTATCACTTTGCTTTTTAATCCCAGAGACTTTCATGGTAGAGAAATAATCGAATGAACTCAGTTCTTTCTACTTCTGAAAGGTGGTACTCTTCCCACTCTCAGACTGCTTAGGGAAAGGTCAGTTTAGTGTATGCAAATAAATTCTTGGGGTTTAAGAAACTTTTGCCCCATGTCCTCTGTGTCTGATTTAATATTCTATTTTAAGAGCAATAAAGATGATTTGATATGATGTACCTGTTTAAAAAGTGACAACGGTTTTTCTTTCCGTCTTTTTTTTAAGCATAGATACTGAAGTTCATGAAGCTTCTATGTAAATCAGGCTTTTAATTTCAGTATTTGGAATACATCCCAAAAATATTATTTAACACAATCATGGTGTTTTACATCAAATAGAAGAGGTCTTCAAAATATTCTTGCATTTGCCTTGTTTTACTCTTTGGCCATTACAATACACATAAAATCTTTTTTAAGAATCTTAATATGAGTGCTTATAAAGAACTGGTTATATTTCGTTTCAACCTCCAAAAAGTTTGCTTTATTTTCAGCGCAACCCTTTATTTGTTCGACCCTTTATTTGTTCTGCTGAGATGGGTGCATAATACTAAAAGGAGTGAGAAATTCATTTATTTGAGAAGCTGCAGGCATTATGACATTGAATAAGGCTTGGCAATTTTCAGTAAAAAAGAACTTATAATTGCATGGGTTGGTACTACATGTATATGAATAACTAAAATTTTAATTTAAGATAGTTTCTAAAAATTACAAGGAGATTATTGATAAAGTATATGTGGAAACAATCTCAACGTTTTTTGGCTTTTATTTGCTTCTAGTAATAAATTTGATGTTTCTCCATTAGGAAAATATTAGGCTGTGAATGTCATTTTGTTAAATGGTGTTGGTTTTTTTAAACTTAAATTTAGCATTTTAGGTAAGACCAATATGATTATTTTAGATAATGATAGCAATAGTTATATGGTTATTTTGTGCCTCTGTTGATACTAGTTTCTTCTCTCTGTACTATATGAATATATGCAAAAAAAAAAAAAAAAAAAGCCCAGGCTTACTGGGTTTGGCCTAGGTAAGCCTTTTATAGCTTTCTCTTTATTTTAAAATGGATTTTGTTCTGCACAGATAGTATCGAGTGGATAATAGACTAAAGTTTTTTTCTTTTAAGTTAATAGAAGTACAATTTGTTCCTTATTTTTTCCAATTTGCAAATATGTGGTATTTGCAAATCAACTTGCAACTACTTGCAAGTTGTTTTTAAAAACTCAGCTAGAGATTGGACATCTAAATAAGAGTGTTTCTAGAGGGTTATACAATAATTTTTCAAATTTTGCGTATTTTTTTGTTTGTTTTTAGGACATATGTGTCAAGGCTGCCTAAAATTCTGACATAAATCACCACAAAACTTCTAGACGAGGACCTAGAGTTCTAAGTTTGGCCAAGTGAGTCTCAACCAGAAACATTGCCATCCCCTGTGTTGGTAATGAGGTGGTTTAGGGATACGAAATTTATTACAGTACAGAACACTTGAAAAATAATGCTTGACTTGGGTTAACAGAAGCTGATGGACAGTGTTTCAAAACTTTGCCTTCTGACCTTTTTTTTAGAACTTTCCCACCTGCACGCATGTACACGACTGCCTAAGAAATGTCACTCACACCTATTCAATGTAAAAGGTGTCCCTGGTGTTGTGCAGTGTGACTGTAGTTTCTGTACTGCCCTTCAGGGTGTAAACGTGAGGAGATTGGGGTCCTGAGTGATTCTGAGAAAGAATTCTATTCTATTTTCATTATAATGCATAATTATGACATGGTACAACATAAAAGTATTTGGAAATTCAGTTATATAAGAGGGGGAACCCCCCCAAAAAAGCCCTGGAATTATCTTTTGGAAGGCAGGCCCCTTGTTGTACTGGCTTCCCCTGCTAGGTAAGTGTTCTAGGAACCCACTGGCATCAGGGTACCAGCTAGCATTGTCGTGAGAGGCAGCGTTCAGCTTCAGTGGACTCTTTTTATTGGAGATTCTTTCAGTGTGTTTTCCCTTTTTTTGATGGGTGATTCGTGAGCGCACCTGCCCATATCGGGATGAGTGTTCAGCAGTTTTTGACCAAAATGACATGACTCCCAGGCCTCACCCTCCCTATTCACCTGATCTTGCCCTAAGCAGCTTTTTTTTTGTTTTTTTGTCTTCCCCATGAAAAATGTCCTCAAAGGGAAACATTTTACCTGTGTGGAAGAGGTGAAAGAAAAAAAAGCACAAGTACTAAAAGGCATCTAAATTGATAAATTCAAAAACTGTTTTCAGCAGTGGAAAAAGAATGTCAATAGGAGTAATGCATCAAACAGAAAGTACTTTGAAGATACCTGAAATTTAAACATGTAAGAATAAATACACAATGTTTTATAAATAAATTCTGGTTTGGGGGGGTCTTCCCTTGTAACAAGGGTAATATTCTTTAATATTTCTTTAGAAAAAACAAAAAAAACTAGCTCCCTATTCTTTAAATCCAACATCTCTTCCTTTGCTAACAAATATTGTTGTATACATTTTGTTTATTAATATAAATTAATTTCAAATTGAATTAAACTTTCTCATATTAATAATTTGAAAATAATGACTTGTATAAGCATACATATTTAGATGTTCTACAGTATTAGGATACAAATGGTGACTAAACAAGTGACTTGTTTTAACCACACATTTTCTAAGTTGAATTTTTGTCTTGAATCCATAAACTTAGTCTGTGCATGTCAATGTATATTCATGCAGTCCCTGTGATTTTTAGTTATTTCATTCTGATGTTTCAGTGTCGGTTAAGTTAGTCATCCTTTGAAACTAGTAGCTATTTAACAAGTCTGAAAGGTAAAAATAAAGTATTTTCAGTTTTCTAAAAGAAATTTGACTTTTAGCTTATAAACTCTTGATTAAACTCTTTTCTGTGTTGTCAGTATGCTGTGGTAGGAAACAATAACAAATGATGCTTTGATCCCATTTCTTCACATAAAAACTGAAAACAGATGGGATTGTAGCAGCTTGGATTTTATTATAATCACTATTTTGTTAACATAATTTAGTGTGGAATCCAGGAAAACTTCTATATAGCAAAGCTTCTTTGGAAGAGAAGTGTTACTTGAATTGCAACGTTTTTAGAATAAGCTTTTGATGTCAAAGCCTTTACATATTCCTATCAGTGCCAAACACAAACATAGATCCTGTGTGTGAAATGTCTTAAGTTTCCCGATTTTTTTGTTGTTGCTGTTGTTGTTTTGTTTTTATCACTCTGAATTTTGTCTCCAGTTGTTTGTTTTGGTGTTTCCCAGCAAAGCAAATAATATTCTTCAAGGCATTATTTCTCAGGGATTTTTATTTTATTTAAAATAGAATACCATTTTTAACATCTGGAGATTCATTAATATATAATGGAAATTCTTGTGATATGATAATCTTTTGAATTACTTTTGGATCTGGCAGTTCTGTCTTTACTAAAGATTTTGATAATTGATATCTTTTCAATATCCTTTGCTTCAGTGGACTCAAATACAGCATAATGTTCATAATATCCTGTGGCTGGTAAAATAAATGATTTTGCAGTTTATGTGAGACATTTTAGTTTTGGCTATTCATTGCATGACCTTGAGTTCTTGAGTTCAGTGTGATACTCTTATACCTTAGTTCATGAAATAATTTTCAAGACCTTAAACTTTATAGTTTTTCAAGTTTACGGTGTACTTATTATGGAAAAGTATCAGTATGGTTTGCTTTGCACTTTTGCTTAATTTGTTAATGTTTACATGCAAACAAGGCATCTAGACTGTAGAGAAGATTACTGGGGTACACAGATCTCATTTGGTATAATCTTCTTGACTGCCAATTAGTAACAGACATTTATATTTGTTACTGTTACATAAAGACATTCTTGAATGGCTGCTTGGTGGAAAAAGAGAATTGTAAAAATCAAATCTATTCAGATATTAATTCTAAAGAGAGTATGAGCCATTATGTATTCTGAAACTTGATTTTAAAAAATTAAGTTTGCCTGTATTCTTAAGAATATATTTTAAAGAAGACTAATTTTTAAAAACTTTAAAAATAGCACTAGAAGATATTGAGGCATACATTTTCTTTTAACTTAATAAAAACTTAGACATTCATTACATTGATAAGGTTAAAAGTTTGAAAAAATATGTGTTCTAAAGCCCTCAAGGGCTTTTAGAAAATCATCTTAATTAAGTTTTATTACATTGTTTATTTTAGAAGCAAATTTTTTCTAACTTATTTATCAGATTTCTTTAAGACTTTTTTTTTTCTCAGACTTTGGTTAACTAAAAAAATCAAAGACAGTAGGAGACAATGAAGAAATACCAACTGACAAAAATTCATACTCTAAAATTAATGTAGGAGTACTAGTTTAGGAATCTGGTAATAACAACTGATATACTTTGGATGCTTGTCCCCTCAAATCTCATGCTAAAATCTAACCCCAAGTATTGGAGATGGGGCCTAAGTGGGAGGTCTTTGGGTCATGAGGCCAGATTCCTCATGGATGGCTTTGTGCCCATCTCATGGTAATGCGTGAGTTCTTGCTCTATTTGTTGATTGTTTAAAAGAGCCTGACACCCCATTCTCTCTCTCTGGCTCCCACCCTTACTGTGTGACATGCCTGCTCCCCCTTCGCCTTTTACTATGATCATAAGCTTCCTGAGGCCTCACCAGAAGCAGATGCTGGTGCCATGTAGAACTGTGAGCCAAATGAACCTCTTTATAAATTACCCAGTCTCAGGTATTTCTTTACAGCAATGCTGTAAAGGACTAATATAATGTACCAATGATAACAAGCGATAGTGGTAGTGGTGGTGGTGGTAGTGGTAGTAGTAGTATAGTAGTAGTAGCAATGATAACCAGCACAATGATAACATTATGAATGTTTTTTGTTTGTTTGTTTGTTTTTTGTGTTTTTGAGTTGGAGTCTCACTCTGTTGCCCAGACTAGAGTGCAGTGGCTACTGCAGGCTTGACCTGCTGGGCTTAGGCAATCCTTCCACCTCAGCCTTCTGAGTAGCTGGAACTATAGACACACGCCACCATGCCTAGTTAACTTTTATGATTTATTGTAGAGACGAGGTCTCACCAAGTTGCCCAGGGTGGTCTTGAATCCCCGGGCTCAGGCAATCCTCTCGCCTCTGCCTCCCAAAGTGCTGGGATAACAGACTGAGCCACTGCGCCTGGCCAACATTATATATGTTAACAGGGAAAGTTGTGAAAAGCGAAAGCAAATTAATTGCAATAAAAACTAAATGCATATGTATGTAAAACAAAATTTTTGATAATGAATTGTGACTAGACTAATCCTTTGAATAGGATGATTTAGCTAGAGGTCAGAGAGAGAAGCGATTTTGTGTAGCACTTGCACAGCCACTACCTGGTGGGGGTTGGTGGGTGCCATGTCTTACTTGTCAAAACGACAGGTACTTAATTAAGAAAGTTTATAGTGGAAAACATTTAAATAATGTTAAAATGATGTTAAAATGTGATTCAACTGTTTTAAGTTTTTGAAATGGTCATTTAAAAGAGTAAAAATAAATATACTTTTGGTGACCTGTAATCACATTGGTTGGGTAAATCGCATTCTGTGAAATATGCAACCCCCCCGTGGGTTGGTAGGGGAGGATGTATGTGTGTTCCCAAGACTTTGCAGTCATTTGTGTGTTTATATATATACAACTGAGCTTGCTTTAGATGAGTCATCTAATTTTTGGCAGCTCTGGCTGTTGGCTAAAGTGTACTGTTTTACAATCCAGGATCATCATAGGAAGAGAAAATTTTGCCGTCTTCAGTCATAACCGTATTTGAGCACTGCTTTCAAAGCGTCTTAGTTTATCTTACAATGTGTTAGAAAATGAGGATGTATTTTTCCTAGAATATTACTAAACTGTTAGTTAAGGTTAGGCTTATTTCATTTTTGTCTTCTCTATCCCTGTCAGCGTACTTGGTATGTACTAGGTTCTCAATACATATTTGTGGAATTATGGAATTGCTGGATGTCTGAATAAACACTAAATTATTACATAGCCCTTCTTAAAAAAAAAAAAAAGCCGAGGCAGTTATTGCTTTAAAGTTTTCTGTTGGCATGCATTTAGAAAACTGTAGGGTGGTGTGGTGATAGAGAAGTGATGTGAAAGACTTCAGGCTTAAACAATGCATAATGTGAGGATGAGTTTCTATGCTTCATGTGTTATATAGCATAAAATGCATCTCTTTTTCACAGAAAAGTTATTAACTTTGACTTAATTATACTCTACCATTTTTTCAAAAATGTGCCTTTAAGATGTGAGTGTTGTTAAGAAACACAATTATAGGTACCAGTTGCTTTCCATGATAAGTCATCTTTTCCCCTCAGGACTGTTAAACAACTTGATATACTGCCAGACCAGGCATTGGCCACTTTTTTGGCTATCTCCTTTTAAAGAGTGGGAGTTCTGGTCTCAGCATCGTATTATGCACCTCCGTTCATCTTGCCTCTTCCTTTTGCTTCCTTTCCATAGCCATCTGGCTGCCCTCTCTCTTTTCTCCCTCTTTTCTTTTTCATCTGTCCTGCTCCATCCCCAAACAATGGGGGAAATTATTACTTATTTGATGTACCCCATTCTTTTGGGAGCAGGTTTTCAGCCTTGTGAACTATTGTTAAGTTGTTATATATTTTAAGGGGACTGATGAATTACATATTATCTATCCTATTGCAGGAAGTTTTACAAGGAAGGTTTTCTGGAAGTAATACCATAACCCAAAGGGTTTGTCATTTTGGAATACAAGGCAGTTTGGTAGGCAAAGTTAGGGCGTGTGACTAATGTTTGGGAAGATGTGCTGAGTCACAAACTATAGATGGCTTTGGGTTGTGTGAAACTCCCCCTGCATTTTGACATTTTATCTATCTCATGTAGCTTCCTATAATACACAAACAATTTTGGTGCCAAATTGTGCAAATTGTGTGTGTGTGTGTGTGTGTGTGTGTGTGTGTGTGTGTGTGTGTCAGTGTCAGGGTCTCTCTCTGTTGCCCAGTGCAGTGACACCATCATGGCTCACTTCAGGCTTGACTTTCTGGGCTAACATGATCCTTCTGCCTCAGCCTCCCGAGTATCTGGGTCTACAGGCACACACCACCATGCCCAGCTAATTATTTTAGTTTTTATTTTTGTCAAGATGAAGTTTTGCTATGTTGCCCAGTGCAGGATTACAGACATGAGCCACTGTACCTGGCCATAGTTTTAATTGTTAATAATAAATTACTTTAATTTCTCCATTTATGCTATAATTCTTTTTCCACCTGACCTTATAACCAAATTTTACAGTGTTATTCAGGTACATTTCTGGGATTTATAACACTCAAGATTTCAGAAAGCTTTTCCAGAAAGTATGAGAGTGTGTTATTTATCTGTTCTTTGCTGCAAAAATAATTCTGAGTGATTGTGTACTTTAGAAGCATAGATATTTTAATAGGGTAAACAGGGCTTGTTAATAGAACTTTGTGCGGAACAAATTAACTCAGAAACTAACGTTAGATAATGTCTTCCAGGATGGAAAAACTTCACATTCACTTTAGCACAAAAATATTTAAGTTTTTCTGTTCTATTTATTCACATCCTAGATTATCTTTCAGTTTTTAGCTTCCTGAATCCCTTTTGAGTTTTCTTGGACATCTGTTTTGTGAATTCCAGCTTCTCCTATGAAATGGAGCTGATGATACTTCTAAATGCTGATGAAGAGTGACTGGAAACTCTTCCTTCTTCAGCTGACCTGGCCCTGTGTCTGTGACTGGGTGGGCAGCAGATGAGGAAGAACCAAAGGGATAACTTTTACCAACAGGTAGGGGTTTAGGACCAAAATACACATACCATAGTCTGCATTACACAGCATTTCACGATGTGCCTTATTACTATGTGTTTGCCTTATTATTATGTGTGTGCCTTATTATGTGTTTGGTATTGTGTAGGTTTTCTCTTTAGACTGGTGTATCAGGTGGCAGTGTGTAGAACACCTTGGTTGCTAGTGCTTGGAGTTGTATAGTGACCCTTCTCCATCCCTGTGGTTTCTGTCTACTTGGGAGGCTTGTTTTTGCGGTGTGTAGTGTGAGACCCTTTCCATGGCTATTTGAATTACTTTAATTTCTTATTGTATGGTGAGTATTCTGCTAAAAAGCTGTTCTTACAGGCTTGATGTGAAGTCACCAGAAAAGATAATCATTTACCTTATGTAAGATTCAGGCTGGTTGAGGGTAGGTTGTGTGTGAAAGTGAATTCTCCTGGATGTCAGGTGAAGAAGAAACCTTTTAGTTTCCACCATGATGCACTTAGTCAGTAGAGTAGACAGAAGAACTGTAGGGGCTGCTTATTTCAATCCTCCATTCTTTGGACATAATATTTAAAATTATTATTTCTAATGAGAAATTTGCATCAGATGTAGCCATTTTTAGGCTACATGTTCTCCAAGCAGATAAAACATAAAGATTCTTAAGAAGTGCCTGTATCTTAAAATATTATTAATAATTACACAGTCCATAAGATGACTCTCCCCAGATTTCTTTGTCATGAATAAAGACCTGATTTAAACATTGGTTTGAGTCTTATACTGTGTATCATAAACATTTATCTTTCCATTTTATGTTGATCAAAACAACAAGTTAAGGAGTTACAGCAAACAGCAAAGCGTTCTGCTGTGTAAATAAATCTAAATCTCAATCTACTTACTGATCCCTCACCCCCACCTTTTGGTAGATTTAACCCATAATTGCCATCCTTAGAAAATCCCAAACCTAGCTGATCATCAGACTCCCCTAGGAACTTTGAGATGGTATAACTTTCCAGGCCACTCTTTTTAAAATTCTAAAATGGTAGTTATGGGGTAGATCTGCAGTACCTGCATTTTTTTCTTTTAAGGCTTTTCGGGGAATTATAATTAGCCAGGATTGGGATTTGCCCACTTGTTCTTCCTTATCCCTTAAAAATGATCACACATGCCTCTCAGTGTCATCTCATCTATTTGTCTAGTTTTCGTCTTGCACAGCATATTGGGTTCTGCTGTGGAAATTTCCTTTGAGCTTCTCTTTCAGGCAGAATTGAAAAGATTAAGGAGTTGGAGCTGACTGGAGCCATGAGACGTTATTAAGTCCTAAGAGGCAGAGGTAACTGGGCAGAGAAACATAAGACAATCCAAAGTACAAAAGGAAGATGTTGTCAAAGACTCAGAGAGAGGGAGGGAGGGTTAGAAGATATAATACAAATACAAATATAGGATACCTGGTTATGTTTGAGTTTTAGATAAGTAACGAAGACATTTTAGTGTCTGTCCCAAGTGTTATATGGGACATACTTTCATTAAAAATTTATATCACATAGATAATGATAAAACACATATAAAAATTATTTATTTACCTGAAATTTAAATGTCAATGCAAATCCTGTATTTACTTTGACAACACTTCCTGATATGAAAGAAAGGCATGACATAGTGCTGGAACTCAGCAGTGTAGCACAGAATAGACAATTAAACTACTACATGCAGACTTTATTTTTTAAAACTTTTATTTTTTTACTTTGTTTATTGCTTCCTTTTAATTGCCTAAATGGCAGCTTTGAAACTCATAGAGTAACCTTCCATTTGCTTGTCTTTCTTCCTGGGAAATTGTTATATGCTTTTCATTTTTTTTCTTAACCTGACTAGAGAACAAATGTGCCAAAAATTTGCTTTTATTTATCAGCAGTATTCTGTATGTAAATTCAGAATTGCCTTTAAAATCACAAAATCTAAAGCAAATATTTATGTCTCTCTAGTGTAGGTATTCAGTTCTTTTAATGTCAGTCTTGAAGCGGATTTTTATCGGTTTAATCTTCATAAATCCCTGAGTTTGCTAATATAAATATGTTTTCAGTGATGTCTTGGAGGTAGCATTGCATTATTGCCAGCTGAATTGTGTAAAGTTAAAGCAGGAAATACATATAAAATGATTTTTCACTGTTAAGGGAGTGATGCAATCCTTGCATTTTATGTCTCATGTTACGTGGATATAAATGCAATAACTAATCAGTAGGATCTAATTCCTTTGAAAAAAAATTATTTTTAAAGTTGGTTGCAGCCAAGATTTCTGTTTTAGGCACTGCACAGAATTTCATTATTTGTTAGGGAAATATTAAGTTAGTTATACAAGTTATTACTCTTTTAGTTTGTTTGTTTACAGTTTATCATTCAGGCCTCCTAGCAGAAAAGGCCAGGATGGAACAGCAGTCCTAGTTGCCTACCTAGTAGCTGTTCTTCAGCTGTTGTTCTTCCTTGACAGATCCTTAGTTGTATTCAGATATTAGGTCCTTGTTATTATACAGGGATGGGTAGATTCCTCTTGAGTCCCCAGAATGAATCTTGATTTGGTCAGTCATGATATTCCATTTGCCTTACCCCAGTGATTTTTTTTGAGAAGTGGACACTGGAATCACTTCTAGCCAGTGACATGTGGGGGAAAATAGGATAGAGAACACATGCGGATTTTTTCCAGAATGAAAGTATTTTTGGGTCAATCTTTAGTTATTGTTGTATGAGGATGCTTTGCATAGAGTTAGTGTATATATCTTTGGAGGCAATAAACTTGAAAACAAAAGTGAGCATGTGGAGGATGTAGACAGATGGAAAATACCTGGGCCCTAAGAAACAAAAACCAAACCGAAACAAAAAACAAACAATAACTTCACCGAGCAGCCAAATTAACTAACTCTTGAGCTGCCTTGCTTTTGGACTAATTGAGGTTTGGGATAATAAACCCCCCCTTGTTTAACTGGACATTTTGAGTTGGGGCTTCTGTTGCTTTCAGTCAAAAAAATCCTAACTAAAAGGTATAAGACCGACCTTCTTGCTTATCTTACTGAGATTCTGCTGCTGTTTCTAGTAGAAGAATTTTCCACAAAGGTGGTGAACTGAAAGTTCTTTGCCTTCCTCTTCTTCCCTTTGCGGATGGTCTTTTCTCCCCCATGATACACCTCGTTTAGAAAGAAAGCAAAAACTTTAAACATTTTTGAGGGAAATAATTTTGTGTCATATTTTCTTATTCTAAAAGCAACAGTGTCGAACTGCTTTTTACCTACTGGAAAAGGCCATTGTGTGACATGAGCTGGTCAGTTTGAAAACAAACTTTTAGACTGACACATGGTTATCTACTCCTGGGGCTGCCCGATACTTTGTAATAAACATAAAAATCACTGTTTCTTGCAAATATGGCTTCAGCATACGGAACTTTGCTGTGAAATGCCAGATGGTACTGAGGCACAAAGTTCTTCCTGCCTGAGAATAATATCATCTGCCACACAGAGCTACTCGTGCTGCCGCTCACCAAAGAATTCCTTTTCTGTTTCTTTAGTCCTTACTGAGTCTGGCCATGAACTTATTGTTTGGACTACACACAAGCTATCTCAGAATTCTTTTTTCAGACTTTGCTCCCGCCTCTTTCCCCACTTGTATCACTAGAGTCTTTGCTCAGTGATTGTGACAAGATACATGCCCAGAAAAGTAAGAGTGATTGGTGAATTTTCTTCTAATGTAGATAATTCATACCAGTAAGCATGGTACTTAGTGCCAGGGTAAATGGTGACTGGTATCCATGTTTAAAGAATCTGCACCCTAGTAAGGAGAAGGCCACAAAAGCAGGTGATGGATGTACGTATGAGGTACAGAAATGGCACGAAGAAGATAAGATAATTTAGTTTGAGGACAGTGGGAAGAAACAGATTTCTTGGAGGTTTTTTCTGAATTAGAATCTGAAGGATGAAAGCATCTTCCAGGTAGAGGGAGCAAGCAGTGTGTGAAAAGGCACAATGATGCAAATAAGCTTGATGAGTTGGATTTAGAGTCTGTCATATTCAATGATCTATCACAGAAACAAGGAACTGAATGCCACATGTTCTCACTCATAAGTATATCCTAACATTTATCATAACACTACAAGAAAGCTATCAGCAGTGGCAGTGCACTGCCATGGGAGGTGGGGAGCACAAAACATCACTAAGGGTAGCTCATCCTAAACCAGAGGAGGGGAGGGCCAGTGGGAAGTCCAACCTTCACCTGCACGTAGGTCACTTGTGTACCTACCTAATCCTGACTTGTACCTTCCATCTTTAAAATAAAGAGGTGGTTTGAAGGTAAGCAGAAAGGAGGAGAGCTTGAACTGATTCTTCATGCTGACTAGATCACTTGATTGGCTTTCCTAGGTTCTGGTGGTCCTGTAGCTTTACCTGGTTGTGGAGAATGTGACTTGAAGTTTCAAGAAGAAACCCCAAGTATAGCAAGTCAGCCAAATGTACCTGGCCCTGCCCCCAAATTTTGTGAATGGGGCCATTTTCTTAATTTCTCTGGGTCTTGGTGTCTTCATTTGGAAAACAAGGAGCCCACCTTATACCGAGCTGACTTTAAAATAATCATTGTAAAGCGTTTAGAATTGTACTTAGTATGTTGTAATAAAAGGTCAATAAATGTTAGCTATTATTACTAGTTGTTAATTTATACACATAGTAAGGGTGGTCAAAGGGAAATGATTGCTTCTGAAGAGTAGTCCCCATATTATCTACCTTAACATAGTATAGTAGAATTACCTGTCAGAAAGCATTGGCTAGAAGCTTTTTCTGATGACTTTTGACAGACTGTTTCTGATTTTGCATGACAGTAAGGGGACACAACACTGGGGGGGGTGGGGGGGCAGGGGGGGCTTCCTCTCACCTCCTGTTTGTATTTTCACAGTTTACCTTCAAGAAGACTTGTTTGCATAGCCTTCTTGATTTTATCAGACCTTGATGAGTGGTTGGTGGGTGGGGGTGACTTGTGATTGCAATAAGAGCTTCTCAGAATGACTTATTAAAGTTCCTGTTTCTCTTTCAACTCTCTACCTCCACAGTCATCTCTGAATTGCTGGTTGCAACAGAGATCACTCAGGCTGCTATTTATGATAATTGGTTTGCATTTGCCTTTGAAGAGCTTATATTGTTAGTGGGGACCATTAGTGGCTATTATCATGTCCCTTTCACTTTCAGAGGAGTGAGTGAAGCAAATGCTTTCAGTGAATAAGAAGGTCCTAATGCAGATTTTTGGAAGATAATGACCAACAAGACTTGCCAGTTTTCTCTCTTAGCTACATATCACCATGTTCTAGGAGACAGTCCTGTTGAATAACTCCTCAACATTTATCTTTATTATCTTTTTTTAAGGCTCAGCTGCTGAAAGACATAGGATCAAATCAGAATATGCAAGTGGGGCAGACGGGATGAGGTGGTAGAGGAAAAACTGTGGACTTGAGTTCAGGAGACCTAGGTTAGGGTCCCAGTTCTATGACTTAATTGGTTTCATGCCTTAACCTCTCAATCTTTCTTTATCTGTAACGTGGATGCGGGTTGTGTTTTATATTCTTTGTGTTGTACTGAGTATTGGAAATCTGGTATGCATTTTAAACTTAGAACACACATCAGCTTGGACCATCCACATTTTTAAGTGTTCAATAGCCATGTGCTATTAGTGACCACTGTATTAGACGGCATAGCTCTGGATCTGTCTCCTGTTAATTATCCATCAGTATCCATCATAACAGTTCTTTTTGTCTGTGACTTCCACAATTGCTAAAATAAAATGACCATGTGTTTCTAAAATAACAGCAGTTATTTAGAAAGCATTTATTATGTATTAAGTACTTTTATTCTATCATCTCAATTAATGCAACATCCCTATGTCTGTTATTATTACTCCTGTTGTATAGGTAGATGATGATCTTGAGGCACTGAGCTTAAGGCACCTGCTTAAGACCATATAACTTGTAGGGGATCCTGAACATAAGGAGGTAGTCTGACCCTAATTACTTAATTAAGCTCTTAATTACTTATACTTAATTACTTGCTTCACTGTCCCATTAGTAATATATAACCTTACTAGTTAATGAAATAGATTAAGGTACCTAAGATAGACTGTTTTCTGCTCCGTTGTGCTGGATTGAGGTTATCTGGAGTTTTTATAATTGCATGATTAACTGACTTTTTTTAGTGGGGACAAAGAAAATGGAAGATGTGGTCATCTAGTAGGGAACAGTTCCATAGCAACCAACTGATACTTGTTTGTCCCTTAGGTCATTCATTCATTCTTTAAAAAAGATTGAGAGCCGGGCTCAGTGGCTCAACCTGTTCCCACACCTTTGGGAGGCTGAGGTGAGTGGATTGCCTGAGCCCGCGGGTTCGAGACCTGCCTGGGCAGCGAGACCTCATCTCTACAATAAATCAAAAAAATCGCCGGGTGTGGTAGCGCATGCCTGTAATTCCGGCTACTTGGAAGGCTGAGGCGGAAGGATCGCCGGAGCCCAGCAGGTCGAGGCTGAGGTGGCCGGGAGCGGCCACTGCACTCCAGTCTGAGTGACAGAGTGAGACTTCAACTCAAAAAAAAAAAAGATTGAGCAAGCTCAAACCAAGTTCTTATCCGAAAACAGTTTTCATTCTAGGGGTAGAGGGACCTCAAATAGGGAGCAAATACGTGCATACAAGCTGTCTATAACGTATTTCTTAGGGATAAACACCTCTCATTGAAAATAGTCTGTGCCTAGGAGGGAAATAAAGATTTGTATTGTAATTGAAAAGAATGTAGGCTTTAGGATCCTGATACTGATTCAGATTTGGTCCCTGTCTCTTACTAGATATGAGGGTAGACAAAATACTTAACTTCTTTCAGTTGAGTTTTATCATTTGTAACAAACTCTAGAGGAATTTTTAGAAGATTAATACGACATGTTGGTTAAGGGTACAAAATTTCAGTTTTGCAGGATTAAAAAGTTCTGAAGATCTATTGTACAGCATAGTGACTATAATTAATAATACTGTATTTGTATATTGGAAATTTGTTGACAGTGTAGATCTTAAATGTTTGCATCACACACACACATACACACACACACACACACACACACACACACACACGGAAACTGTGAGGTGATGGATATGTTAAATGCTTGATTGTGATAATTATTTCATAATATAATTTATGCCAAAGCATTATATACCTTAACTATATACAGTTCTTATTTGTTGATTATAGCTCAATAAAGTTTAAAAAAGAAAAATTAGATATACATGGAAGGTGCTCAGTATAGTATGGCAGGGAAGGTCATGGAATTTATGGATTTAACTTTTGGTGTTTAGTGTTCACCAACCATACCCGCCAGCCATGCCCCCAGACAGTGCCATCTTGGCATGTAATTCTGCTGCAATTTGAATTCAACTGGGAGGCCAGTGAGAATGTGAACAGAAGTTGTTCACTTACCAGCTGAATGAATCTCACCTGGGCCCCATTTGTCTACCATGCAGTGGAATTTTGCTGTTTTGTACTCATTGCTTAGTATGCATTTTATTATAAAATATGTCAAAGTGGTATCTGTAAATTTGGGGCTTTTAAAATTCTTCTTTTTTTTGTTGTTGACTTTTGCAAAATTCTTCTTTCAATGTTGTGGGGCAATGGAATTGTTTGCTAAAATAACTTTATTTTCAGTCTTGGATAGGGAGTTTTTTTTTTTTTTTAAATATGGTTATTCAGAAAGTAGAGTAGAGAGAAAAAAGGAGGAATCCACCTTTCCCCACCTTTCCCAGATTGGGGAGGGGGGCCAGAGCTTACAGAGAAGCATTGCCACTATTCAATAGGGAGTTTTTTAATATGAAAAAAATATGGAAATAATTTTTACACTAAGCTAAGATAAAACTTACCAGCAAAACAACACAACAAAATTGTTAGTCCTATAGCATTTTTCCCTCTAGGTGGGTCTTTCATTGGGCTTCTGATTAGTTCGAATTTAATACCAAATTACTATTTACTACATATTACCAGTGAAGCCCAAAGAAGGGTGGTCTGTACACATGGACACATTTCTCTTGTTGAGGAAGTCGGGAGGCAGGTGGTCTAGGGTTGTAGTGCCGCTTCACACCACGTGGCCTCAGGCGCTTCTCCTCTTGCTCCACCATCTTTGTGGGTAAAGATGGCAGTTCTATTTAGGAAGAAAACTGGAAAGAGAGAAGGAATCAATAGGTGCTTGCTTCAGCCACCTTTTAGGGTTTCCTAGCAGTCAGTCTCACATTTGCTTGCATCTCTTGGCCTTCAGTTATTCAAGTGACCATGTCTGTGCCTACCAAATGAGCCTGAAACTTGTAGCCTTAGATGGGCATATTCTCTGTCCCCAATGTCTATGCTTATGGACAAGGACAAGGAAGGTTTAAACATGTAGGAGTAAATATGCAATTTTTTATAAATAAATTCCAATCTTTGAGAGGGGTCTCCCTCATATAAGATGTGGCTGGAGCCCCTCTGTTATTCTGTTATGCAGCTTGGGGAGTACTGCTGTTTCAGAAACTCAGAAGCCACCAATGATTTGCCTCAGTGATTTGATATAGATATTTTTGACAGAGTGTTGGTTGGAATGGAAAAAGAAAATAGCACCGATCCTTTAGCCTTTTCCTGTTAATATCTTTTACTTTATCTAATCGATGGGTCTTAAAGCATAGCATTGCCTTTGTGCATTTTAAGGAACATCTGTGCCCGGAGTAAAGCCTTTTTGAAAAATCTTTTTCTTTGACATATATGAGGTAAATGCAACACCACTCTCTATTCCTGGAGAAAACAGTACCCACTAGTCACCTGCCACTTTGTCGTGGAATCTGACTGTGACCACCTTTACTTGCTAGGATGTCACCTAGCCCCCTCTGCGAGTATTAAGACTCAAGATGGTTTTTGCAGGTCAGGGCAGGCTCCACCCAGCGGTTGGTTGCTAGGTTCCTGAGTCACATATTGGCTGGTCTCCTGCTGTAGTAAAAGTTCCTGGCATAGTCTGCAGTTGATCCACAATTTTGAATGAGGAAGCTAAAATCTAATTTGAACATGGAAAAACAAAAATACAAAAAACCAAAAACCTAAGAAACATGAGGCATCTCTGAACTTTGGAATCTAAGTGTTTTTCCTGTGGCTGTTATTATTATGGATGAAGTATCACAGTCAGCCAGGATTTATAAAATTTAACTTTTACTATCAGGATTTCAAGTGATTTTTTTACAAGGCTGAGCTCTTGGTTGTATTTAGATATTTGCAATGTGATAGGTTTTGGTTAAGTTTCTACAGTTTATTTTTATATAAAATATTCTTTATAAATTCTCATTGGATAGTTTCTGATGGTCAAATTCTTCTTCATATTTAAAGATAGTCATTCACTGGTAAACATAGTAGTCTGAAGACAAAAACATGGGCAAAATTAAAACACAGGCTGAGTAATAATAGTAAAATCCACTGCCCCCCCCAAATATGAATTGTTAGATTATATCAAACTAAAGGAGAGTAAGTAATGGCAGGAATCAGGATTATTTTCTCAATCCTGAACTGGTGAACATTTGTAATGACCTAGATGAAGACTATGGATAATATCTTATTATATTAGTGGATCTAATAAAGCTAAGAGAGTTCTGTGGTCACTGAGTAAAAAGATCAGAATTCCAAAAAACAAAACAAAAAAAATTCTAACTGGAACAGTGGACCAAATAAATCTAACAAAATGAAACATGACTCAGTGAAGCACATGTAAGAATGTTTTAGAAGATTTTGTTGATTATAAGCACAATGTGAGTCAGTTGATATGACTGCCAAGAAGAGTTAATTGGTGTTTAGGATGAATTAGTAGACATAGAGCCCTTAGAATGTGGGAAGTTGTCCTCCCACTTGTCTCCGTGTTGGGCATACTATCCTAGGAGAGTGATGATCAGTCTATCCAGCGCATTTTAAGAGAAACTTTGGTATTGTCATGAGTTTCATTTACTTGATCTTATAGCTTACAAAGTGCTTTCATTGTGGGTTTTTTAATCAAAAGACCTTATCATCCACAAATTTTAATTAATTTAGATTTAATATAAACTACAATAGCATTTTTGGACATCTTTAAAATCGGAATAATTATAAGCCATTGCATCCAAGTATCCATCATACTTATTTTGTGCCAAATTGGAGTGTATCCTTAGGAGAGGACCCAAGATGTTGGGGAGAGCTGGAAGTTATTCTAGAAAAGACTCTCAAAAAATCTAGTGCCTGTCTTCAAATTCTTGAACTGCTATGTTGAAGAATGAAGATCACATTTTGTCTTAGTACAGAACTAAGGTTGTATGGAAGCCATAGGGAAGCAGATTTCAATTTTTATAGTTGCCCAAAGTTAGAATAGGCTATGTGAGGTAATAAAAGGATTTGTGTATGTGTGTGCACGTGCATATGTGTGTTTCAATGTTCTCAAATGAATTCTGGAAGACTGCTTGTATAGAATTTGTATACACTGATTCTTTGGTTAGAATGTTGAATGGGATGATTACTGTGGTCCTTTTCAATTCCCTTGATCTAAGTTTCTCTGACATCCTTAATTGAAATGTTTAAAGAAAAGAAACATAGTCAAGTTAAAAAAAATTTTTTTTATCTGAAAGTAGAATTGGAAAGCCAGTTGATCTTTTTGTCCAGTCTCCATACAAGATAAGATTAAAACTATTTATGATGGATATTAATTGCTCTGGGCTTAAAGATGTACAAAGTTGCTTATCTTAAATCTAAATTAAGTAAAATTTGTAGATAATAAGGTTCTTTGATTTAAAAACCCAAAGTGAGTAAAGTGGCATATGTTGATAAAATCTCTTTGACCTCTAATTCTTGTCTGTCCCATTGCACAGCTATATTGTCTATCTGTAGAAACTTTCTATGGAAGCAAATTCACATACATGTTCTTGTTTACCTATTTTCTATATGAGTGATGAGTTGTTTTGCATAGTGTTCTATGCCTCACTTCTTTCTCCAAGATATTTTGAAAATCTTTTCATTTCAGTATATAGAAACGTTTATACTCTTTTATACAGTTAATACTATATTATTATTAAGGCACAGCTTAATTATATCCTATTTATGAACTTTAGTTGTTTTCCATCTTCTACTATTAAAAATTATGATGTCATAAACCCTATACATATATCATTTTGCACATGTGCAAGCATGTCTGTAGTATCAATTCAATTCCCACATGTAATTGCTAATTTCAAGGATATGGGCATTTAAAGTGGCCTCTTGTGCAGTTTTAATTTGCATTTTAAAAAAATTTTATTTTGTTATAAAGATGTGTGGTACAAGTAAGAGTTAATTACATAAATAGGCTAAATGCAAGTGAACTTTGGGCCTCCAACTGACCCTCATGTCCTCTGGTGGGACAAAGTAATTTGCATTTTTCTTATGAATGTAGGCATGTTTTCATGGCTGAAAATTCAAGTATCTGCATATGTCAATTTTGTTAATATTTCTGGTATATTTTTGGCTGACTTTTTCTGTTTTGTTAGTGTATTTTTTCATGCAAAAAGCTATTCTTTAATTAAATGTGTAGTTGTTAGATATTTTTAATAGAGTCTAATTTTAAAAGCAGTCTTAGGTTCACAATACTAACTTAACCCTAACCCTAACCCCTGCCCACATGCATGCATAGATTATGCCATTATCAACATCCACCACCAGAGCAATGTGTTTGATAAAATGAATGAAACTACATGTGTCCATTGTTATCACCCGGAGTCCATAGTTTACATTAGGGCTCATGCTTGATGTTGTATATTCCATGAGACTGGACAAATTTACAATGACTTATAGTCATCACTCTGGTATCACTGGAGAAGTTTCAATACCCTAAGAGTCCTCTGTGTTTGCCTTTCATCCCTCCCTCCTCACCTAAACTCTGGCAGCCACTGATCTTTTTACTGTCCTGTTAGTTTTGCCTTGTCTGGAATGTCATATAGTTGGAACCATACAGCATGAGCCTTTTCACGTTGGCTTCTTTCGCTTTGTAATAAGCATTTAAGGTTCTTCTATGTCTTTCCATGGTTTCATAGTTCATTTTGCTTTAGTGCTAGATAATTTTCTGTTGTCTGGATGTACCATAATTTGTTTATTCATTCATCCTAAGGACATCTAGGTTGCTTTCAGAGTTTGACAATTTTGAATAAAGCTACTATAAACATCTATGTTCAGGTATTTGTGTGGATGTAAGTTTTATTTATTTTCTTTTTTTTTTTTGAGTTGGAGTCTCACTCTGTTGCTGAGGCTGGCGTGCAGTGGCACGCTCATGGCCACAGCAGCCTTGACTTGCTGGAGTCAGGCAATCCTTCTGCCTCAACCTTGCAAGTAGCTGGAATCACAGGCGTGTGCCACCATGCCTGGATAAATGTTTGATTTTTTGTAGAGATGAGATCTTGCCAAGTTGCCCAAGCTGGTCTCGAACCCCTGGTCTCAGGCAATCCTCTCACCTTACAAAGTGGTAGGATTACAGACTCGAGCCACTGTGCCAGGCCGGATATAAGTGTTCACACTCCTTTGGAGTGTGATTATTAGATCGTATGGTAGGAGTGCATTAGTGTGTAAGAAGCTACTAACCTTTTCTGAAGTGTAGCTCTATCATTTTGTTTTCCCACTAGCAAAGAATGAGACTTCCTGTTGCTACATGTCCTTATTGGCATCAGGTGTTATCTGTTTCCGGATTTAGGCCATTCATATGGGTTTAAAGTTTTATCTCCTTGTTTTAATTTGCATTTTCCTGATGACATAAGATGTTGCACATCTTTTTATATTATTATTCTAACACTATTCATTGAGACCATCATTTACTACTGATTGGAGGTGCTATTTACATGTTTTATGGTACATTTATTATTGTATTTGAGTCTATTTCTTGGGTCTGTTCCACTGGTCTATCTTTTGGTGTATTATTTTGGTAATGCAAATAACTTTTAGGATGCTTTCTGACAGCTATCCCCAGTGCTAGAACTTAAGTTTAATTTTCTTTTCTCCCATCTATCTATGTGAAAATGTAGACTTCTTCTCAATACTAATAAATTATCTACTTGTTAACCTTTTGTATATAATTATACTATTCGATGCCATCTTATGTCTTAAATATGCCTGCAGTATCTTTTATTCATAAAAAAGTTGAAACCTGATATTTAGTCAGGCACCTCTGGCATATTTTGTGAACTCTACCAGTTTTGTTGGAGTTTTTCTCAAACCTCCTTTTTTTGATTCATATCCATGAATTTTTCATACTACAATTAACAAAAAATAACTTGTTATAATAACTGGGCTGAAATATGAATAGTCTAGAAATTACAAAGATGATTTTTAGAATATTTAAAGAACAAAAGTATGTTTGATATAAGAAAATGGAAAAAATACACAGATTTTAGTTTTGAGAAATATATATTTTATTTATCAAGGGAAGGAAATGGGGTAAATTATCATTAAGGTCTCCTTCAGTTCATTGTCATTCTCGCATACATTTTCATTTCCTTTATTTCACTTGATTTGTGAGGTGAAGCCCTTTGTGGTAACTCCCAGGGGTTGGCATTGTAGTGCTCTCAGCGCCTCACTCTCAACAATTGCTGTCCCATTTCCATCTGAATCACACTGAGAGCACTAAAGTCATGGATTAATTTGCCTTGCTAGTACACACACCTACAAAAGGTCTCTGCTTCCATTTTCTTCATATTATAGACTTGAGACTGTAATATAATGGTGATTTTTCTGCATTCAGCTTTGTTTTGCCTCCCCTAAAATGAAGGAGATAACTTCAGTAAAGAAATGAATTGTTTTTCTCTCTTCAGTACTCAAGGCAAGAGGATTTCTTTGTACCTAGGTACAATAGGGCACTTGTTTTTCAGTCGGTTACTTCCAGCCATAGTTTCTTTATAAACTGTCTTATTTGTTAGATTTCTAAATATAACCCATTTTTTTGGGAAAGAGCTTGTCTTCCCTATATTTAAATGTTATTTTAATAACCCTTTTGAAGAGACTTAAACATATTTCACATCAGCCTTCTTCTAGAGCCAAGTCATACCAGTTTGTTTGTCTTTCTAATCCCTTAATCATTTTATCCTCAGCATGTTTCCAAATGCTTCACAGCTCTCTGAAGATTCCAGAACTGGACTGAGTTCTTTAATAAAGTCTGATCAGGATGGAATGAAATGTAAGATCATTCCTTTGCTGTTTCTTGTGTATTTTTGTTGTTTTGTTTCCAATACTTTGTTGTTTTCTCTCCAGTTAAGCTTAAAAACAGGAACAACAGAAACAAACAAACAAAAAGATTCTACATGACCTAATATGCTGTACCTCTAGTGAAGAACATGCTCTCACAGTCATTACCACCTTCATGGATATGAGCGGATGTGGATGTACAGGACTCAGTGCCTATAAGGGTTCTGTACTGGCCTGATGCTATTTCTGCTGTCTTGAAATTCTTTTTTTTTTTTTGATTTGGTGTCTCACTCTGTCACCCAGACTGGAGTGCAGTGGCCGCTCCTGGCCACCACAGCCTAACCTGCTGGGCTCCGGCGATCCTTCTGCCTCAGCCTTCCAAGTAGCTGGAACTACAGGCGCGCGCTGCCACGCCCGGCTTATTTTTTATTTATTGTAGAGATGAGGTCTTGCCAAGTTGCCCAGGTGGGTCTCGAACCCGCGGGCTCAGGCAATCCACTCACCTCAGCCTCCCAAAGCATGGGATTACAGGCTGAGTCACGGAGCCCAGTTTGTCTTGAAATTCTTAATATTTTTTTTTTTTTTTAAATTTAGAGACTCCTCATTTCATTTTGTACTGGACCCTACAAATTATGTAAATGGTCCTGCTCATAATTGATGGCTGGAGACCATGAGGGGTAAGTCATCTTCCATGTCTAACCCAGCCTCAGTAATAATTATATTAGTGAGACCCAGAGTGAGGAAATCTGTTGTAAACTTGCACCCCACTCCCTGGTTCACTGCTCTTCCCTCAACATTTCTGAAGATGCACTCACAGCTCAGCTGTTGCCTCCATCTTTTCTGTTGGATTTGTCTTTTCCTTATTGGTTTTTTATTTGTCTCAGCTCAGGTGTTGCTGTATGTTTTTCATGGAATCCAAACTTTTGGCATCCAACAGTTGTTCTTTCCAGAGGATTCTTCCTCAGGATACATTCTGTCTTTCAGTTTTTCTTCTTACCTTTTGTCCAAGGCATCACCTCATCTGCAAGTTCTTGTCTTTCTGCCCAATAGTTCATTTCTTATCCAAATTTTAGATTTTCCCTGTCTTTGCAGAAAGACTGGGGTGTTAATTGCAGGAATTCTTCTGGGATAGAAATTTGGATTTCATTTCCCTATCAGGATTATAGAACTTGGGAAATTGACTTGGAGATATTTTAAAAATCTAGCCATCAGTACAAGTAGAATATTTTATCTTTTCTCTTTACCATAAAGCTAATTCTAGGCGTCAGATCCAGCAAATGAAACTTTTAATAATCATATTTTATGAATCGATTAATTTATCAGCTTATTTCTTCTGTTTCTTGTAGCTTAACAAACAACAATTGCAGTTACTGAAAGAACGGTTCCAGGCCTTCCTCAATGGAGAAACCCAAATTGTAGCAGATGAAGCATTTTGCAATGCTGTTCGGAGTTATTATGAGGTGAGTGTAAAGTGCTTTGTTTTTGGCATTCTAATGCCTTTTTAACGATTTTTTAAAATGACTTTCCCATTTTAAGAAACTCACTAGTATGACAGGAAGACTATGAGTTTGCAACCTTCCTTAAAGCATTGTCAATTCAGTTTTTCAATTTAAAAGCTCTAATTCCACAGCCTGGTTTTGAGAGATAAACAGAATAGGAAATTAGTCACATCTTTTGAGGAGAAGTAAACTGTTTAGAAAAATCTTCTGGCAGTGATTGATACAGCTGAGTATAGCTATCTTTAGGTCCACAGGTCTAAATTATCCTTTTTAATCAGGATTTCAATAGCAAATTGCTATCTTATGCCATTTTGTTCCCTACGCTTTATAATAATTAAAGCTGGTAACTAATTTCAAGAGGATAAATTGAATTCTCTTTTCTTTCTGAAGGTGTAATACTACCAGTAGCATCCTGCTATTTCTTCTGGTTTTAGCTTGTAACTCATTGGGAATTCTCTGTGAATTTCCTATGAACACCAATTTTCACACATGGTCGGTAACTGCTTCAGTGAGTTGCCATTAGATGTTAAGTTTAGAGGGTTCCCTGTTATTCTAAGCATTTCAGAGTCATTTGGGGGAATGAATTCCTTCTATTGTATAGCTACTTAAAAGCTTTCAGCTAAAGACACACACTGTGCAAATATATACAAAAAATTTAAAAAGGGAAATATGGGGACATAATAGGTTTGAACTTACTTGAGGTAGGGAATATTTTTGTGTAAAAATATTAAGTAACTGGATGTATAGATAATTGATGGGTTTGTAGTTCAATGATGGTATGCATCAGACATTACTTAATAAATGCAACTCTGAGTAAGTTTATACTACCCTAAGCCTCAGCCTGTTGAATCAGATGTAAGTATGAAAGTTTTGCTGACCAAATATAAGTATGACATAAATCTAGTGGCAAGAGTAGATAAGTTGTCAAACTAGACCTTGACTCAGAATGTCTTAACAAGTATAGGACCTCAGTATCTTAACATGTATAGGACCTTAGGTTTCATCCTGTGATTCAAAGCCTGAGTCTTGCATTTCGAAATCTTGCCCTGACTCTTAAAAGACACAGTGTAAGCCCCTATACTTTTATCATGTACTAGACCAGAAGAAAAGCTACTCATTTTTAGTTCTCACAAATGCATCACTCACTGTAAGACAATGACATTAGGGGAACTGAAACTGGGTGAGAGGAACGAGGAAGTTCTCTGTGCTGTCTCTGTAATTTTTGTGTAAACCTAAAAATATTCCAAAATAAGTGTTTTTTTTTTTTTTTTTTTTTTAAGGAAGCATAATGATACGGCCACAATTTAGAAAAGGTAAACTTAAGCTATGCTAATAAAATATTCTAATTCAAATGAAGGAAAGGGGTTTCCTCATTGTATTCTTTGTGAGGATGGTGTTCTCTCCTGGGCACCATGTATAAATAAAAAGATGTGGACAACTTTTGCATTATCAAGTTTGAACCATATCTTGTATAGGTTGAAGAACCTGGGATGTTTAGCCTGGAGACAGTTTGGGCTTATTTGGTATGCATTTCCAAAAGTAAAACTACAGCTAAGATGGAAACTGAAGCAGGGAAGCTTTCAATGAAATATAACCGGAGTGCAGTTGCACTGCCCCCAAACAGAGTGGATTGTGACTGCAGCATCACTAGAGGCTACATTTTGGTGGGCACTTCATGGTCATTTGGGAAACATCTTGCACAAACTGGTCCCAAAGCTCTGCCCGGACTTACTGAATCAGACTTTCAGAATCTGTGCTTTGGAAAGCTCCCAAAGTGATTCTCTCACAATTGGTGGATTGCTAACCAGTGGAATTAGATGATTAATTGCTAGAATTGAACAAGTTATCATCTAATTACAGAAAGAGATGTAAGCATTGAGGAGGTGGTATGACTTGGTGACCAAGGGTTTTCTGTTCTTTTGGTAGTATTTCCAGCTAGTGTTTGGTTGTGAGACTATATCTAACTTGTGTTTGTGCAACTCTCAAAGTGCTGTTAAGATTTGTGATATTGATAATGTCTTCATGGAGACATATTTCTGGTTTGTATTTATGAAGTTATTTTCCTGGTAGTACGTGCTTGGTACTCAACAAACTCCTGAATAAGTAAGTACATCTTGTTTGAAAAACATGACAAAAAATTGCTTCCCCATTTTTGTCCCCTAAAGTCTTTTTCATTTTTTTAGGATTATATTTTACATATTTTTATGACTAACAATGCTGGTAGTCTCTGCTATTGTTACTTTTATGTAGTATTCTTTATAGCTTACCAAAGCCATCTATTTCTCCCCCTAATATTTCTTCACAGTAAAAAGTGCGAGTATTATTACCCATACTTTTCATAAATAAAAATTGAAGCTCATGAAGTTAGATGACTGACTTGTCCAGTGTTATATATTTGGCAAGCATCTAAGTTAAATGCAAATCCAGCTTTTCTGACTTTTTCTGGTATGTCACAGTTGTTTCACAGTTGATATTTATAATATACCTATATCAGGTACTGTATAAAGCACTTCAAAAAATATTTACAGTCTCAGATACTTTACAGATTAAAATACTTTTAAAAATATTTGTATTCTTTACAACAAATCTTATAAACAGGTAGAATTATTCCCATCCTCTAGATGAAGCTAAGTGGCTTTTGTTCAAAACTGCAAAGCTAATTAGTAGCATAACTAAAAACATTATTCCACCAAACCTTATTAAAAACATATTTTTGGGTTCCACACAAAACCCTATTGAGAGAGAATTCAACAAATACTTACTGAGTTAGTGAGAGTATTGGAGCACTTACTGCTTGAACTAGAAATTGTATATTTTGTTCTTGTCTTTATTCTTTTCTCCATAGTTCTCTCTTTCTAAATGTATCTATCACTTCATGATTGCAGTGGAATTTCTTTTGGATATATTTGTTCTGGATTTCATATTGTATGTTTTCTTGAAGATATGAGAAGCATGGTTGGAATTTCAGCCTGCGCTTTGTAACCTAATGATTCAGTGAGGTTTTTTTTTTTTTAATTTTTTTTGGCTTTTTATATAATTTGAGGTTTGTGTTTTCAGGGATATTATATATAGTTTGCTAAATGCAGCTGTTTTCAATTATTAATAATTTTTTAGTGGTAATTTTTATTTATTAGATTTTCTAGCTCTTTAGCTGTGATAATAATTTGTAACCATATATGTTTATATAAGCAATTCTAATGCATATTATTAACTAAATTGAAAATATGCCTTCATACTGTTAGGATGTAAATTCTTCCAAAATTGTTTGTTATTGTTATCTTTCCATCTCAGCTTTTTGAATGCTATTTTTTGAATTATTTTACAAATAGCCTTTTTCATCTTGATTGTAGGTCTATATTTTCTATAGATAATTAAGAGTTATCTATCAATTCTTATGGTGTTTGTACCTTCAGATATTTGATTTACTTTACTCCTCTGTGATACCTGGGATCTTAGAATGAAACCCAAGATATATTTCTTTTTCTCCACATTATTTGACCAAAAAACATTTGTTCATGGTACATTCTTACATTTTTTTTCCCCAAAAAGGTACATTCTGAAAATTAGATCATGGCAGGATTGGATCCTTCTGGGTGTTTCTGTGTGGTACTCGTGTGTGTGTGTGTGTGTGTGTGTGTGTGTGTGTGTGTGTGTGTGTGTTGTGTGTGTGTGTCTAATTACATCTATGTTACTTTTAAGTAGCATTTGCTTTGAATATTCTTCAATATGTTACGTAAACACATACTGAGGCGGTGATGATTTTTATATGACAATATAATGTCTATCATATCTTTTTAATAAAGGTCTTAAGTATTATAAAGTAACAAGAATAATAAGGAAGGAATCTGTTTTTGAGATTTAATCAATACTTTTTCTCATAAAGTTAGCATTATTAAGAAAAATAGACCTGCACATCTAAACCACCTACTTGGCAGACACAATGTTAGAGGAGAACCAGAACAGAGAAAGAAATGGCAGGTGGCATGCATAACTACTGCATAAAAGTTTGCAGTAATCTTAATGATTTTGTGGTTGATAATTGTTAGATTCTGCTGTACTTTCATCCTTTTCATCAATTGAAGTTTTCCCCCCCATTAATTTTTTTTTTTTTTTTTGAGTTGGAGTCTCACTCTGTCACCCAGACTGGAGTGCAGTGGCCGCTCCCGGCCACCGCAGCCTCGACCTGCTGGGCTCCAGCAATCCATCCGCCTCGGAATTACAGGCATGCGCTACCACGCCCAGCTGATTTTTTGATTTATTGTAGAGATGAGGTCTCGCTGCCTAGGCGGGTCTCGAACCCACGGGCTCAGGCAATCCACTCACCTCAGCCTCCCAAAGGTGTGGGATTACAGGCAGAGCCACCGAGCCCGGCTTTTTTTTTTTTTTTTACTTCAAGCATCTCACTGTCTAAAAGAAGGCATAAAATGGACCGAGTCTATAAGTATGTGCTTTTTGTTTGGGGCCATTTTTGTTTGTTTGTTTGTTTTCAATTTAGGAAACTTCAGCTGACTCTGCAAATGAGTAAATACGGGTTTATTGCAATTTGTTACTTTCCAAGCTGTTCTTCCCATGAGATATCTGCTTCTGTTTCACAGATTCAGGTGGATTTCATTCAAATATATCAAATGACAGGGTGATTTATAATGGACATGTGGAAAAGTAAATGTCCTTTTTCTTGAAGATGTCCAAAAGACACTGTACAATTGCTCACCAGCTACTTTCAGCATAATACTAACTTTCATGTTCTATTATTGTACAAAATATAGATGTTAAAGCTTTTATGTGTGCATTTATGACTTGGCTTTGTTCACAACTTTTCAGAAAGAATGTGTAGTTTTCTTATTGTTGTCATATTTTTATGTTCTATTTTGGTTCCAAAGAACAAATGAGAGTTAGAGAGATACTTAGTTTTTTAAAAGTTACCAAAGTAATATTAAAATAATTCTTGCCACCTCTATCATTATTGCCACTACCGTTTGCTGTTTAGGTTTCTTGTTTGTATAATAACACAAATGAGAATTCCTTCAACACATTTTTTTGTGGGGTATAATTCAGGGTTAGGTATACAAATGTTCATTATGCAAATACCCTTGTTCATGAGGTGTGCCCCGCCTCACCTGGCAGTTTCCCACTACTGCCAATCCCTTTCTTATAGTATTACCTTCAACACATTTTAAAAAATTCTTTTCAATATTTTTTATCTTTGTAAAATAAGTAATATCAGAAAGTATTTTTTTTAATATTGAAATTTGTAAATAAGTATTCATTTTAATCTAAAAAATTCAGTTCTAATTTTGGCTATTTTATTGCATATTTTTATGCAAAATGCCCTAAATTATGGAATTCAGAAATTTTCTACTTTGATATTACTTTAAGAACACTTTTTAATTCAAGTGATATTTTTTGGAAAATTTAAGAAATATTAAAAATAAGAAAAGTGTATCTTAAAACTGCTCTAAAAATAGCTTATTAACTATAAAAAGAGAGGAAAAGAAAACAAACAACACCAATGCCTCTAGATAACACTTTTTTTTTTTTTGAGTCAGAGTCTCATTCGGTTGCCCAGGATGAATGCGTGCTCCTGCCACCGCAGCCTCGAGCTGCTGGGCTTCGGTGATCCTTCTGCCTCAGTCTTCCAAGTAGCTGGAAAGGAGTGCACTACCATGCCCGGATAATTTTTTGATTTATTATAGAGACGAGGTCTTGCCAAGTCGCCCGGGCTGGTCTCGAACCCTCAAGTTCAGGCAATCCACTCGCCTTAGCCTCCCAAAGTGCTGGAATTACAGACTGAGCCTCCGAGCCCAGCCTAGATAACTCTTGAACAGTTTGGTGTTCTTTTTTATGAAGCTGTAATCTTTTTAATATAATAAGTTATGAACATTCTTTAGTATCAAATATTTTCTATAGACATGGTTTTGACTAAATGCATAATAGACCATTGTGTGCCTATAGCTAAATATTTTAATTTCCTTCTTGTTAGACAAGTTTTCTTCATTTTTTAATTATTAAAAAATAAATAATGAAATTATCATTCATAGCCTTAAACTGGTTATCTTCGACAAATTTCTGCAAGTAGAACTACTGGATGATAGGTGATGAGCATTGTTTAAGCTCTTGATGCAGATTACCAAATTGTCCTTGAGAAAAGTAGTACCAGTTTATTCTACTATAACAATATATGAGTGATTTTTTTTCCCTGCACATTTGGTACTATCGTAAAATAAGTGCTAGCTGTTAGGTTCACTTGTTTTTATTTACTATAAGTGGAGTTTTACATTTATATATTGATCATTCATATTACTTCCTTTGTGAATTACCTGTTCATGTCCTTTATTTTTCCATTTGGATGTTCATCTTCTACGTACTGTCTACATATGTGTGTGTGTGTGTGTGTGTGTGTGTGTGTGTGTGTGTGTGTGTGTATTTATAACACCTTTATTATGCAGAAATTATTTTCTTCAGTTTGTTTTTTTCTTTTGTACTTATGTTTTGTAAGTTTCTTACCTCTGATATTCACTCATTTCCTGATTTAATAGAATGAAAAATATGTTCACATTTCAGCTAGCGATAACATTCCATTTTATTTCCTTTGGATTCTGTTTTCTTGTTCATAAATCATTGGTGACCATGCTTTTCCTGATGCTCTGCCCTCCTGCCCCTCAGCTCCTCACTCTCTTCATTTCAGTTACCACTCTTCTTGGATTATTAGCTCTGTGAATTAAGTTGTACCCAGGAATCCCATATGTTGGTGTAATGCATCCCATTCCTGTTAACTTGTTTCTCCATCTGTAGAAGCGGGAAGATGAGAGGACTAGTATCTAGAATATATAAAGAACTCCAGCAACTCAACAGTAAAAATGCAAATAAACCCATTAAAGAAAAGACAAGGGAAATGAATAGACATTTCTAAAAAGAAGATGAGTATTTGAAAACAAGTATTTGAAAAGTGCTAAACATCACTAATTATCAGGGAAATGAAAATCAGAACCTTAATGAAATATCATCATCCTCTAGTTAGAATGGCTATTATTTAAAAAGACAATAAAATGACAGATGTTGGCAAGGATGTAGAGAAAATGGAACTCTTATACACTGTTGATGAGGTTGTAAATTAGTACGACCACTATGGAAAACTGTGTGAAGATTTCTTGAAAAACTAAAAATAGAACTACCATATAATCCAGTAGTCTATTGAGTATTTTTCCAAAGGAAAGGGAATCACTATATCAAAGGGATACTAACACTCCCAGTTAATTGGAGACTATTTACAATAGCAAAGATATGGGATCAACCTAAGTGCCCATCAGTGGATAAATAGGTAAAGAAAATGTGATATATATGCACAATGGAATATTATTCCACCATAAAAAAATAATAAAATCCTGTCATTTATAGTTACATGGATGGAACTGGGGGACATTATGTTAAATGAAATAAACCAGGCACAGGAAGAACAAATATCACCTGTTTTTGCTCATCTGTGGTAACTAAAAAAGGCTGATTACATGGATGTAGAGAATATAATGATAGATACCAGAGGACCTGGTAAGGGGATGTGGGGTGAGGAGGGAGGAATTAAGAGAGGCTGGTTAATGGGTACAAACATACAGCTAGAGAAAAGGAATAAGGTCTAATGTTTGATAGCAGAATAGTTAACTATAGTTAACAACAATATATTGTCTATTTCAAAATAGCTAGAAAAGAGAACTTGAAATGTACCTAACATGTAAAAATGATAAATACTTGTGTGATAGATACCCTAAATATTCTGACCTGATCAATACACATTCTTTGCATATAACAAAATATCACATGTACCCATAAATATGTAGAAATAAAACATACAAAAAAGTTAATAAAATTAAAAAATAAAGCTCCCTCCAATTGCACCAGTCACTGAGTGTTCATTTGTTTTTTTGTACTTCTCATTTTGTCTTGTGTGCTCTTGCATTTCCCAAAAAGTAAAGAACAAATAAAGGACTAGACCTCAGGGCAGATCTTCAGGTTGTGATTTTTGAATATTTATGTACACATTCTTACCTCTTGGTCAACAGTACCAAGGAACTTGACCTCAGCAGTCAGCTTCTTCCCAAGGAATTTGGGACTATCTGCTCTAATTCTTACCACCAGACAATAGGTTGGTATCATTTCTTTTTCTTTATTTCCTTCTTTCCACTGACATCATACCTCAATGCTTGATATTTATTTAAAAAGTTAAGTGCGATTGTTTAATGGTTAGTTTGGAAAAGTGAGAGCATCTTAAGGCTTTTTAAAATGTAATTACCTTTTTAAAAATTGATATGCGCACCGTGTTACTCAGTTTTATATGCTCAAGAGGGAGAGGGGGTGGGAAGATCAGTATTTAAATATTTTGATGAAAATTTTTTTCATTTTACTTTGAAATGGAAAGATTTACTTTTCATATTGCAAGGAATATTTGACCTGTCAAAATCTTTTTTTAAACTTTGCAATAATGCCATGGAAAAGTCCTGTTTTTTCACAGTGAATTGTTGATCGCTAAGTAAACCAAGATTGACAGCCTGTGGCAGAAGGGGATAAAAAAAGGTCAACATTTTCACAGATGAAATTTATAACCAGTAATGAGAAGTGAGGTTTTAAATTAGCGTTGAGATCTGCAGATCACATTGTATTTGTTATTTTTGATATTAGTCATTTTATTTCATCTCATATTTTCTTATATTTTAAGGATGCCATTTTAAATTAAATGGCATCCTTCTGTAAGAAACTGGAAAATGTGTTTTCATGTCTGAGATTCCTTTTCTATTTATGGTTTTGGCTGTTGTCAGTATGTTCTGTCAAGTCACCTGCATTCTTGGTGGCATCCATTTTGTTATAAAGATTGTAGACTTTTGTTGCTTGAAGATAGCTGAGGAAATCATCTTGATTGAGCATTTTCCTCCTCTTTCTTCATGCCTATTTAGGAGAAACTGAGAGTGTGAACTTTTCATGCCAACTTAACAAATTTGCAGCAGAGGGCAGGGCTAGACCTCTGTTTGTTAACTCTTCATTTTCTCTTTTCTTCTACTTCTGCATTCTTAAAAAAAGAATATCACATCTATACAGGTGGACTGTGGGTGAGTAAACCTGGTGTAAATTCCCGATTTAGCCAATGGTCTAGAAATTTCACTTAAGCTACACAGCTACCAAGAGCAGGAGCACATGTGGCTTTAATCCTCAGCCCCAAGGAGAGATAGTACTTAGTTTAGAGTCAACACATTGCAAGGGTGGGGACTTGACAGATCTGAGATGCTTATTTTCCTGTTGTGCCATAGTCTTTTTAATACTTTGGATTGGCACCACGAATCAGAAAGAGTTAACAGTCCTTTTAAGGGTATGTTTGTAACTCTCAGGCTCTCAGACACTCTTGGCACTTTATTTAAACTCAGCATCAGCAAAGCCATATCCTTCTTGACGGAAAACACTGAGCAATGGCACCACTGCAGCTTTCTTATGGGGAAGTTCATTTTGTGACATATTCCATTTTGTAGGATTACTCCTTCATTAATCAGGGAAATGCTCTTTAACTTTAAATTACTTTCCTTAGGAAGTGTTTAGTTTCATTTACTGGACTTTAATTATCTTGTCAGCATAAGGTTATGTAACATTTGTTTGAACCCCATAGTTAACTACCTCGTTAGGCAAATGCTATCTTATGCAGATAGTTTTTTTTTTTATTAGAAAGTTTTTCCTAATGTTAGAGATAAAATTTTCTTTTCCATTCTATTTCCAAAAGTTTTCAGTGATAAATAATTTCATTTCCCTGATTCTATGACCCTGAAAGTGTAAGTTTCATTTGCTCAAATGTCACTCTTAAGTCAGTTAAATGTATTTTCTATACTAAACTCCTATCAGATTTACTCAATTGTCCTTTTTTAAATCATTGTTTCTATTTTTAAAGGTTTTTATCTTTTCTTTGGCTTCAGGAATCAGATCTTGAGAGAAAACACTATGCATACCCTTGTTAGCACAGTCACAGTGGGGACTGGTCTCACCTGGGTATATTTAAAGCTTTTCCCTCCTTTTGTCATAAAAATGGATAGATTAAGCTCTTGGAAAGCACAAAGCCTTAAAAAGCAACATATGCAGGACTGTGACTAGCTAGGATAGTCATTGATCATCTGTTTCCTGCATATTATTGGTTTTTCTTATAAAATTTAATTACTTCTATATTGATTGCTATCAAAACACTTAATGAATGGGTGGTTTTCATTTGGCATGAGATAAAATATACCAAAGATGTAGTCCCCTTACAGTTTTAAAATATATATATTTTTGTCACCGAAAGTTTCTATAGGACAACTTTATTTGGATAACTTTATTTTCATAAGATCATTGGGAAAAATATTCTTTTGCATCTGAATCCAAGTTTGTGATGGGAGTTATTGTGTCTTGAACAAAGTCTCTATTTGAAAAAGACATTCAAACTGTTTAGGATATACCTATTTTATGGACAAAGGGATAATATAAAAATCTGTATGCATTTATTTGGTAGACAGCTATCCACTGTCTGTGAGGTACTATCCAGGTGTTCTCCAGGGCACATGGGTTCTTCCTTGTTCTTAAGTACTCCCTGTTCTACTTAAAGAGTCAAATATGTTACTAATGAACACACCCAGGATGTGAGAAGAGGGCTGTTGGGAGCCAGCCACAGAGGCCCACTGAGCATTAGGGATCAGGAAGGGCCATTGACCCTGAGACCACTAGGATGCGTTCAGGAGCTATTGACTCCATTTCCTCCCCCTTTCTGCTCAGCACTAACCAGATGAAGCTCCTGTGAGCTCAAAACATAAAAACTCTGAGACCGGAATGAACACAAACTAACTTTAGAAGCTCATTGCTCCCATTCTTCCACAAACTGCAGTTTTGGCTTTCACACAACTTATAATTTAAACTCGTGTCACATCTAAGAGCCTTAGTATTGGTGACAGCCTTCTGGGTCATGATCTTAGGATTTATTGAAGGTGTAAATTGTAGAATATAGTTTTAGAAGACAGCCATTTTGTTGAAAGAATGCGGCTGGGTTACTTGCAGGTAGCCCACTGTGAACTTTGGACTGGGCCACATTCCAAACATTCTGGGATGGGCCACTTTCATTCGTAAAGTAAATACTTAAGCTTCTATAGAATTGTTTAACTTGGCATAAATCAATCAGTTTAGGATGAAAAAGGTTTATAGAATATGTCAGTCACAGATTAGGTTATCCTTTGTTATGGGATTTTAAGATTATCATATGAAAAGGGTTTAAAGGCAATCATTGATTAAGTTTTCATGGATTAAGGTTTCTGGTGGGTGGGGGACGCCCCTCCCACATCTGACTTTGTGTATAAAAGACCTGTTGTAATTCCCAATGACACACATTGCTTCTGCAATAGACCGGAGTCCAGTCTCTTTCTTTCTCTCTCTCTTTCTCTCTTCTTCCCTCCAATCACTGACGCCGTCACCACCTTTGGGGTACCCCAAACCCGGCTGGAGCTGGTCTCTGGCAGAGGGCCATGGTGAATGCTAGAAGAATAAAAGAGATAGTTCATTTTCTCTGCATTCTTGCCAACATCTGTTATTTCTTACTTTTTTTTTTTATGGCAGAATCTCTCTCTGTCACCCAGGCTGGAATGCAGTGGCATATGATGATAGCTCACTGCAGCCTCAAACTCCTGGGTTCCAGAGTCTGTTACTCTCTCAACCTCCAAGTTAGATGGGACCACAGGCGTGCAGCACCCCATCTTGCTAACTTCTACATGTTTTGTATAGACAAGACCTTATTCTGTTGCCCAGGCTATTCTTGAACTCCTGGCCTCAAATGTTCCTCCTGCCTCAGCCTTCCAAAGTGTTGGGATTACAGGCATGAGCCACTGCACTTGACCAATTTTTTGTGTTTTAGTAATAGCCACTCTGACTGGTATAAGATGGCATCTCATTACGGTTTGAATGTGCATTTCTCAAAAGATAGGAGAATGAGAGGGGTGAGGGTACACTGTACACTATTCACATGATGGGTACATGAAAGGCCGAACTTCCCACGATGCCATATATCCACATAGCATAATTGCACTTGTATCCCTTAAAGCTACTGACAGAGAGAGGGGTGGGGAGGAGGGAGGGAGAGGTGTAGTTTCAAAGAGACATGGTGGTGGAATTGAATTTTGCAAAGGGATTTTAAATCTAAATAGAATTCATGGGGCCCATGAACTCAGGAAGACATTGAATTTTTTTTCACCAATCTCTAACTGAAATTTAGCATTCACTTATGACATGGCTTACACAACAAACCACAATAGAACTAGCAGTACTCGTACTTTTATTTATTTATTTATTTATTTTTTTTATTTATTTATTTTATTTTTTTGCGAGTTGGAGTCTCACTCTGTTACCCAGACTGGAGTGCAGTGGCCCACTCCTGGCCACCGCAGCCTCAACCTGTTGGGCTCCGGCTATCCTTCCGCCTCAGCCTCTAAAGTAGCTGGAACTACAGGCGCGCGCTACTACACCTAACTAATTTTTTGATTTATTGTAGAGATGAGGTCTCACCAACTTCCCCAGGCGGGTCTCGAGCCCACGGGCTCAGGCAATTCACCCTCCTCATCCTCCCAAAGCACGGGATTACAGGCTGAGCCACCAAGCCCGGCCACTCGTGCTTTTATTACCAAAAGAAACATATATATTTTATATCACATTACATTTTACTGCAGCTCTCTTGAAATGTTGCTTACATTCATGAACTACACAGAAACTATAGTACTCTTAAATGCCTTATTTTGTTATTTAAGGAGTTATTAAAGGAACACATATATCACAATAGCACAAATTTGTTTTTAAAAAATTATTACAACTAAATTTCATCTTGACTGCTTTCCTCTGCAAGCCTATGGACCTAATTTTATGTGTTTAAAGCATTATTCTGAGAAGGGATCTGTAGGCTTCACCAGACTGCCAAAAGTTTCACGGTACCAAAATGATTAGAAATATTTGACTTACAGGACTTGTGAAGGCTTCTGCATGGAGGAAATAGACTTTACACGTGGAAGAAACCAGGTTAAAAAAAATCGGGGGTTTTGTTTCTATCTGGGTAGGAATTTCAGACCTGTGTTACTGGTTGAGTTTATGTAACCGTCCTGGACTTGAGTTTCTTCATCTGTAAAATGGAGATAATAATGTATTTGCCTCTCAGGATGGTTGATGATTAAACCAATTCATGAATTTAATTGCTCAGCTCAGTGCCTAAGCTAAATGAGAGTTTCTGTTATTATTATTACCTGGACCATTGCTTTCCCACAAGTTTCTGCGATGGTTTGGCACAATTCAACACTTAATTTACTTTGTCATATGTACTTTTTTTTATAATTATAAGTTCTTCTAGACCAAGATACTGGCTTATGGAGTACTGAGCATTTAGTAAATGCTAAATTAATCACTTTCTGGGTTAAATAATTCATCTAATTAAATAAAAATATATTTACATGCTAGTCAAGTATAGTCATACGCCCTAGGAATACTGTAAAGATGAGCAAAGTGAGGTCTCTGACTTCAAAGAGCCCATAAATGGGAGAGACAGATGAATAAGCAGTGGTGCACTGGTGGAGACCATGTCTCTCTTTTCAGGTTTTCCTTTTTGTGTTGAGAAAACCTGGAAAACTTGAATGTGATGGTGCCTACCTCAAAATGAAAATATTATGCACATAAAATTGACATGTGAATTTCTCCTGAAACTGTAAAGATGAAGTAGGATTAAGCATGTTAACATACTTAATATAATGCCTAGTACATACTACATTTCAAATGACAAATTTTAGTTTAAATTATATGAAACTGCCAATACTTGGCCATTTTTGGAAAAAATACAAGTTTCATATCAATAAATTTAATGGTTTTCAAAACAGTAGTAATGATTTTTTACTTGATACCTCTCATGGGTGGTTTTATGTGAGGCAGAAATCTTATGAACATCCAATTTTCAGTTAGAGTCTAGGTGATTCACTTTGAAGGGACATTATAGGAGGTTTATTGTTTTTAGAAGTGTGTGTGTGTGTGTGTGTGTGTGTGTGTGTGTGTGTGTGTGTGTATACACAAAGTTCTTCTTTACACTTTTACAATACCTTAAAGCTTATTTACTGTCCAGGTATATTTGATAATATACATCTATAACAGCATTAATATTGTTTTCTTTTTAAAAATTTTTTATAATCAATATTTTTATTATGATATTGTGGAGTACAGTTAAGGGTTACGTATACAAATACGCTTCGTGTGTTTTAAATTTTGTTTCTAAATGTTTGGTTGTCCTCCCAAATCACTTCTGGAAACCATAACAAAAAATGTTATTTAATTTAATGATATTTTTATGGTCTTACTATGACATCAGTTATTGTTTTTTAAACAGTTTACTCTCAGATATTTCATTTGGTCTGTTTGACACATTTAGTATGATAAGTCTATTTGTTTCTACTCAGCTAAGATTTGAATGTCCATTGATTATTTGAAATTGAAATAGTTCAGTGCTCCCAAATTAGGAGGAGACCAAGTGTTTAACTGAAGCATAAAATTGAGGAAACATTTTAATACTTGTAGTTTATATTGCAAGAGCTCTCCTTTTTTTGAGTAGATTCTTTCCTATTTGAGATGGTTGATATGAACTTTATTTTTAAAGTTATAACATGCAGTTGCAGAGAGGTAGTTTTTCTTTCCCCAGTGACCTTTAATCTGTGCAAGATTTTGATGAAGCAATAAATGAGAATTTCTACTTTTTTCAGTCATAATTATTTTTTCAGTCACCTTGGAATATATTTAATCCTTTATATACTGCTGAGATTTTACCTTGATTACTGAGTTCTGTTGCATAGAAGAATTTAATTCCCATCCTAGAATATCTTCTACTTTTCTTATAAAATTATATGCACATCAGATGGTGCAGCACGAACAGTTGTTAAATCAGAGATGATTATAGATGGAAGTGAAGGGCACTTCAAGAAGAAAGACATTAAAATACACTTAACCTCTATTCATGCATGTTGGGAAGAAAAAATGAAGACCAGCCTTTCCTTCCTCTCTCTGTGCCCAGTATGCCTTTGCTTTTTAAAAAAATTGGCTTCATTGCATGCTCTGGTGCATTCACAGGTGTGAACTTGGCCTCCTACTTTCCTTAACAGAAGGATAGTCAGAGGGAGTGGATGATTTGAGCAGCTTCAGAGCAGAGTAGGGCAGTGTTTAGGGACTTCCAGTTTGCTCTCTTTATGCACAACTCCATGCATGAGGCCACCACCTCCTTCTCTCTCCCACGCCATCCTTTCTTCTTTTCCTTCTCGTCTTCATTCCTCTTTTTGCAGAGCACTCTGTATCAGTCAGGCTGCCCCCACAGCCCTCTGTGGTGACCAGTGGCTGTGGTTGCCTCTTCCCACACCCCATGATCCTGGCTTGCCTATGCTATCAATGAGCATTCAAAGAGGCCTGAGTCTGTACAATGCAGAGGGGTTTACACCTTGGCTTTTCCTGTACTTGGTTCTTCAAAATGTGTGCATCCTGATGGCATAGGATGACAATCCTTGAACATTTATTATCAAAACAATAAGTGGCAAATAATTATCATAAATGCAGCAGGTTCTATAAAAGCCGAGTTGGAGGAGAAAACAGGATAGAGTCTACCGTGGCCATAGATTGAGCAAATTCTCTTGGACAGGTTCATTCCATTGTTTCTACTCTGTGAAACCAGCTAAAGGTCAGGGTCCTCCCGAGCCCATGACATCGTCATCTAAGAAGTAGTCAGTGGTCAGTACTTCAGCTTCTTTGCTCAGTGCTGTTTGGTTCTTCCTTTAAGTGTTGTGCTGTAGTGCTTGGATTATAAAAGCCTTCCCATGGGTCTGTTCAATCAGTCGTCTGCCAGCATTTATTCCTTCATTTCGCTAACCTTTCTTACATCACTTGGTTGTTTAGATGGAAGAAAAACCTGTGATTATCTAAATATGCCATACACAACTTGCTTCTCATTATTCTGTCCCCCGTTTAGAAGGCCCTGGCTACCCTCCCCTACCAGGAGAACTCTCCCTGTCTTATAACATTGTGCTCACTGGTCACGTCCTCTATGTTGTTTTCTCTGCACCTCTCCACCTTTGCTTCTTCCTCCTCTTCTCAGTACCTCCTCTCCCTCTCTCTTCCCCCATCCCCTCCCTCCTTCTACTTCTCTCCTCCTTCCTTTTTCTTTGTCTCTCCTACTCACCTGCTTTCCTCCTGCCCCTTTCCTACTCTTTTCCACTTTCCCATTATTCTTTCATGTCAAGAAACATCCAGATAGATAGAAATGTAATGGAGACTGCTGATAGGAAGTTTTTTGAATAGTCCAATGAAGATGTCGTGGTTGAATAACAATTACATCAACCATACATATAAAGTTTTTGCTTTGGTAAACCCTAAATGTATGTGTGTTAGAAAGTAAAGAATGCGGGGTACGTTCTTGTGCTAGAAAACTAAGTAGTGTTTTCTGCCCAGTAATGATACTACATTGGGAAAATGATTATGCCTCTCCAAGGTGCATTCTTAAATCTAAGGCCTATTAGCTAAGAGATGAAAGGGATGGAAAGATTTGAATGTTATATAAGGAGATTTTCTACATTATAGTGTTGTTTATTTTCCCTAATCTTGATGCTACTTCATTTTCACTATTTACATTTGGGTATGGAAGTTAGTGACTACCCCTTTCAGTTTCAACATAACTTCCAGATAGAAAAAATCTAAGTAATGTCATGTGTAAGTGTTATAAGTATCTTATTTTTTTTGTAGAGAAAAATACATGATCTTTTTTTACATGATCTTATCTGTTTAATGTTCTTGTTTATTTAACATGTTTTTGACAAATGCAACAAAATTTATGGTGGGTTTTTTAAAAAAATGTGTTTGGACCCTCAAACTACTTTTGAAGTTGCTAGACTACTCAGGCATTGCCTCTAAATGTCTGTCATCTTTTCTTGCTTGATAGGACCAAACTGAGAAAAGGGGATAATTTCTTAATTGAGTTTTGACAAGACTACTTGAGAAATTAACTGAAAATGGTAAAAAGTGATAGATAATGCCAATATATTTCAATATATTGAAAATAAATTGTGGCATAAATAACTCCTACATTTGAAATGATGAATATAAAGAATAGATATATTGGAAAGTATCCTTTACACTACAAAAAAAGTCTTTTTTGTTGCCATTTAGTTCATTATAAAGTTTGATTAAGTGGCAAATTTTGTTGGAATGTTGACATTCAGAAGTAATACACATACATTACAGAGATAGTCAACATTTGAAGTCTTTTGTGTGTGTTGTAGTCGAATAAAGACACGTTCACATTCCAAGTAGAGACTAAACTCCATAGTTATCTCCTTTGGATTCTGTTTTGTTGTTTATGCATCATTTTTTTTTCCCATTCTGGGTCTCCCTCTCACCCCACCCCTCCCAAGAACCACTGTATTGGAACAACCAGTTCCCCCAGCCCCTCCTCTGCCTTTGGCTCGCTCCTCCATGATTTGCCTGGTACCAGGATGAGGTTGGAAGGGGAAGCCAGGCATGTTTGCCTTTCTATAGGGAGCTTTCTGCTGGCTGGGAGCACCCTTATCTTCTGTTCTTCTAGACTGTTAGCTTTGCAAGGGATTTTCTCCAGGATTGGAAGTGTAGGTGGTATTTGCCTTTTTGGTAGTGAGGGGGACAAGATGAGTTTGGCCTACAATGTGGAGTGTGGACCACCCATTTGGTATGACTTGCAGCTTGGGGGGTAACTCAGCCAGACATAATGTGAGGATGATAGGTCTGTAAACTCTTAACCAAAAGTCTTGGAGTCAAGTTGTTTCAGACATCAGAAACATAGCATATTACACATGCCATATGTTAGGTAAGATCTGAGACAGACATTTTCATATTACAAATGCTTCTGTGGCAGCATATATAAATAGTTACACTGGGTGAACACATAGACTTGCATTACTTCAGATCAGTTTTTAAAAACTCATTTTATATTTTTAATTGACAAAATATAATTATATATGTTTATGGGGTACAACATGATGTATAATTGTATATCTTTATGAGATATAATATGATGTATGTGGAAATAATATGAAATAATCAAGTTAACTAACCATCACTCACATACTTATTTTTTCATAATGAAAGTATTTGAAATTTACTCTTTTTAGAAATTTTGTAATATCCGGTTTTACCCCCTCCTCCAATGAATTTGCTGAAGATTTATGATGAAAGATTTCTAGAGTTGTGCGTTGAATTGTGGATCCCTATTAGTAAAAGTTATTAGTAAAATCTAGGGGAGCAAAGTCATGCCATTATTGTTTCTTTTGGGGACAGGGTGGTTGACTTTAAGCTTTAGTAGTACATTACTAAGAGCAGATGTGGGGTTTTTACTTTGGAACTGTGCATTGTGGTTGGTTTTTTACATATACCTATATCGATATCTATCTATCTGATCTATCTATCTATCTATCTATCTATCTATCTATCTATCTATCTATCTATCTAATGCATTGTGTTGAGAGGTTTTAAACCTTATACCAGGGAAAATTTTAACCATGGAAGATGATTGTAGCTGTCTTTGTCCATGGGAAAGCAACTCTTTCTTTTAAGACAGAACTATATACTCCAGACCTTATTCAAAGAAGCATGACCTCAGTTTGTACTGTATAGAGAAGAAAAAAATCTTTTCATGTTTTTATGGCATAGGCACGAAAAATATTTGCTGCTTTTAAATTGCAAGGAACAGAATCCTGTGTGCGTTACCGAAGAACCAAGTGATAATTCATGTGGCTTGTCCACAGGCTCAAGTAATCAGGTCACCACTTTGCCTGCTGGTATGTGGCAGATGAAACCCTCTAGTAGACAGGGCTATGATGCTTAACCAATCCTAACTAGGGACAGTAGCTGCCAAAGTCTATGAAAGATATTACAGTGCTTATCACCAACATAGGATTAAAATTTAGGATGTATAGAGAACATCCGTGCGTCAGTATGAAAAGGCAGACAATCCTTAAACAGTATGAATAAAGGGATCCCAATTCAAAGAATAGGAAGCCTAAATGGTCAGTAAATTGTATTAGTTTCATGCAGTTGCTATAACAAATGCCATAAACGGAGATGTTTAAAACACATTTGTTTTCTCAGTGGTGGAGGCCAGAAGGCTGAAATCAAGGAATTCGTAGTACTGTATATACTCCCACTAGAAGATTGAGGGGAGAAGCCTTCCAGGTCTCTACCAGCTTTTGGTGGCTATTGACATTTTTTGGCTACCTTGGTTTATGACAGATTGCAGTGATGCCTCTGCAAGCCAAGGGGCATGAAGGATTACTGGCAATCCCCAGAAGCAAGGAGAGGAACAGGGAACAGAGTGTTTCCCAAAGCCTGCAGTAGAAACCAGCTCTACCAAAATGTTGATTTTAGGTTTCTAGCCTCCAGAGCTCTGAGAAAATAAATTGCTTTTATATCAAACCACCCAGTCCGTGATACTGTGTTACAACAGCACGAGGAAATGAAATATATCTAACATATTAAGATTCATTTAAAGTTGGTTAATGAATACATGAGTGTGGTGTTATTCTTTCTGTTTTTCTTTATTTTACTGTTGCATCTTTAGGATATTTAAAAGCAAATAAACCCCCATTAATTTGGTTTAATATTATTTAATTAGCTTTTATGATGGAGTTAAAGAATAAAATAAATGTATGCATAACTGGCAATGCGAACAGTGCTTTAAACATTACAGATGAAATCATAGCTGTTGCTTGCTAGAAAACCCCAACAGTGCATTTTCTGTAGAGTTAAGGGTTTTAAATGAAAACAAAAAATAGGGGATTAACTCAGCATCTAAAATATTGCTCTTGGCCAGTATCCAATGTGAAAAATAATTATGCATCTGGACCCAGTTATACAAGACAAAGGAACTGGGTTGTAAGACATTCAGATAGACATAGGAGTTAAATCCTGGTTTATCAGTTTAACTAGCTATATGATGTCGAACAGATTACTTTCTTGGTTTCAGTTTTCTAATTTATAAAATGAGATTCTAATAATGTCTACCTCATTGCATCATTGTGAATTTTAAATGAGATGAGATACAGAGTGCTAATGATCACGCATTCAGTAAAGACTCAAATAGGAATAACATTGTAAGTTACTATTATTCAACAATCACATTGTAAGTTGCTATTCAACAAATTGTAAGTTCTGTACCTGAAATATTAGCAAGTACAGTTTGTAAGAACCCTATATTAAACACTTTGTGAGTAAATAGACGTGTTCTTGAATATGACACTGGATTTTGTGCTATTAATAGTTTGTCCTCAATGATCTATTTCTTTCCTTAGTAGCCCATCCTGTATATATGTCATTGTTGAGACATAAACTAAAGAAAAGCACATTTTGTGTGCTTTTCTTCCCAGTTTACCATGGATTCTTTCTACAACTGTTTTCTTCCCTCCTATGGTCCTACTGACTGTTAGATTTAAAAAAAAAAAAAAACTAATGAGAGTAAAGTACTAAAAGAAGACATTTACCAAAGATTTTAAAAACACAAATGTAGGTAAAACAAGACATGGAAAATCAGGCTAAAGACTGATGACAACTGGAAACAATTAAAAAGTTGTAAATTGGATGGAAACTGGGAGTACTATGTCCTCTTTATATACTTGTAGGTATAGACTGACACTCACATGCATTTTCAGATTAACCATGTCACTTTTCCTCTTGCTTTATATGGAGTATTATTTACTTTTCCTATTTGAATAATCTCTATAGTATAACTTTCTACATTTAATAGATACCAGCTAGAACACTAGTAATTTTCCGTTAGATCTTTCTATAACTAGTTTTTAATGTGGATTATACAAATACTTGCTTTCTCATATGGCAACAACCTTCTCTTTCCCTAAATTTCAAATAACATTTTGAATCATTGGTGACATGAATGTTCTTCTTGAAGTCTGACATGGATCAGTAATGTTACAACTAGTTGGTGAAATAAGGCTCTTCACTATATTGAAAAAAGTTATACCTGGAGATCTAATAAAAAACTTTACATTTTTGTTTTATTCATTTGTTTTTATGGACACTCTATGGATGTGAGGGAACAAAAAGACATTATTGAAGTTGTTTTGTACATTTTAACTATAATATTCATAATAAGTAAGTCCTTTAACCATTCATAATAAGTAAGTTCTTTAACCATAATAAGTAAGTTCTTTAACCATTTTCATGCATCTTTTATGAGTCTTGAAATACTTTGTCCCACGGCTTCTCAGCCTTTTGGCTAAGATCAAGTATAGTATCTGTTCTTATCAGTTTAATATCTGATACATCCTCTATCCAAGGACAATATATTAAATGGATTTTTGGAACTAGGAGATGGAATAGGAGCTTGCTACATTCACTCCACGCAACAACCTGGTATTGCAGTACTTCCAGGAACGGTGTACCCCTTCGGGGTAATTAAATTGTGTTAAAAGTTAGACTTCAAAAAAAAAGAGAAATACTTTGTCCCTCATGGGATAAAATATTAGCTATTTAATTGTAGACCTTACCAGGCATTTGTATAAATAAATCGCTAGTCTTCAAGAACAAATTTTATATAGAGAAATGTACGAAGGGGACTCCCCCCTAAAAAAACCCAGAATTATCTTCTAGAGGGTGGGCCCCTTGTAGTACAATCAGAATTTGCTCCTCTAGATCAAATAGTCAACCAAAGTTTTTATCTGAAAATTTTGAGAAGGTTGCATCATGATTTGTGGAAGAAACTTCCTGAGTTGTGACAAACAGATGACTGGTTCTTCCACCAAGACTGTGCATCTGCCCACTCCATGCTGAATGGTCAATATGAACGAAAATGGCATGACCCCCATGTCCCACATTCCTTATTCACCTGATCTTTCCCTAAGCAACTATTTTTGTCTGTTTGTTTCCCTGGATGAAAAAAGTCGTCAAAGGGAAACATTTTGCCAATATGGAAGAGGTGAAACAAAAAACAACAGAAGTCCTAAAAGGCATCAGAACTGACAAGCTCAAAAACTATTTTGAGCAGTGGAAAAAATGTCTTGATAGATATACTGCATCAACAGAGATCTTTGAAGGTAATTGAAGTTTAAATGTATAAGAGTAAAAATTATAATTTTTTATAGATAAATTCTGGGTTTTGGGAGGCGTCCCCAGTATGCCAATATTTTATGTCAACATAGAGACTTTTATAGAATGGTAAGATTGAAAAGATTGTTTAAGACCTTAGTGTTATTCTTACCTAGTAAATTAAGCCAATAAGACTCTGATTTAAAGATAATGACAGGTGGTGGTGGTGAACATATAACAGTGGGTGTATGAGCCAAGCATTTCAGTGCTTTAAATACTGTTCATTCTCTCACTTAATCCTCATAAGAGTCTTAAAAATTTTGTACTATCATCTCTGTTTTACAGGTAAGGACACTAAGGTACATGAGTTTAGGTAATCCACCCAAGGTTGCAGACCTAATGTAGATATAGTATTTAAACCCAGGAGATCTGGCTTAAGAATTAATTAAACCTACAAAATTTAACCATTACTATCTGTAGTAAAACTATGAGACCAGCTATGAACAGTTATATAAAACAAAGCTTTGCTTTTAAATACAAAACTTAAAAGCTCTATGGGGTCTGAATTAAGGAAAAGTTGATTATGAACAAATGGGCTGAATGGGCTATTTTTTTATTTGACTTGATTTTTTTGTGCTGGCGTCTTACTCTGTCTTCCAGGCTGAAGTGCAGTGACATGAACACAGCTTACTGCAGCCTCGACCTCCTCCTGGGCTTAGGCATTCCTTCTGCCTCGGCCTCCCAAGAAATGGGAACTACAGGTGTGCCCCACCACAAAATGCAATTTTTTTGAATTGTCTTAGAGGCAAAGTCTTGCTATGTTGCCCAGCCTGGTCTCAAATTCCTGGGCTCCAGAAATCATCACCCCCTCGACCTCCCAAAATGCTGGGATTATAGAAATGGACCAGTGCGCCTGACCCATTATTGACTGCATAAAATATACTAGGGAAAGTGGTACCTTAGCATGTCAGAGCTATGCTAAATAATAGTTCCATCTTGGAGCAGAATTTATTTTTCTGTGTGCTGTGGTCTGAGTGTTTGTATTACCTTGGGGATGTTGGAATTCTGACCCTCAAGATGATAGTATTAGGAGATAAAGATATGATTATATCATGGGGCCAGAGCCCATACAGCCCATTTGTTCATAGTCAACTTTTCCTGATGAGTAGGATTCGTGTTCTTATAGAAGAGGGCTGAGTGAGACCTCTTACCCCCTTTACCACTTGTGAGCACAGCAAAAGGTGCCGTCTAGAAGCTAGACAGCAGGCCTTCCCCAGATGTCAAATTTTCCTTGATCTTGAACTTCCCAACCTCCAGAACAGTGCAAAATACATTTCTGTTGTTTATAAATGATCCAGCTTATGGTATTTTGTTATAGCAGCCCAAACAAGCGAAAGCACTGTGCATCTCTGGCACTTACTTAGCACCTTATTTAGGTTATTTATTATGTTAACATTGACTTTTTTGGATAAAATACATCCATGACCTCATCTTTGAATTCTGGGTACATGAAAGATTCATTAGGATAATATAGTGTGCTTTTTGATTATTGCTATAATCCCACAACCTAGTGCTCTGCACGTGGTAGATTTTTGATAAATATTTGAGTGAGTGAGTGAAACAATCAGTAGTGCAGATATTGAGTAGATGGTTTTTGGATTATGCTTCTGGAGGGAGTATGGAAAACAATAAGACATGGCAGACCCTTGATCATGCCAGAGAACCACCTTTATTATAGTCAACCAAATCAGCGATATGTGAAGTCCTACCCCCAGAAATCTTATAGCTTGGGAGATAAAGATAAATTTTGTAAGTTAGAAAAAAGTAACACTGTTTTCAACATCTCCCCCCAAAAAAATCAAAAAACAGTATACAAATAATTTCCTAAGAAAGGATGTAGAAAAATGAAGAAATAGTGCTTGTCTCTTAAAAGATGCATGAATGCTTTTCTTTTTTAAAAAGTAAATATATATATATATATATATATATATATATATATGTTTTTTTCTGTAAAATATATTACAGATGCAAAACTTTTAAAAAATATATTGTAATAGCTTATGGTAGAAAGCACTCAGTTTGGACTGGAATAATCAGGAAAACTTTGAGGGAATTTCAGAATTTTACTGCCTCATGGAGAGTTAATAGAAGGCATTCTGGGTTGGAGAGAAAGTTGTTTGCAGTTGGAAATTTTGCTATAAGTATTAATGCTGATATGATAGTAGGGCTTTCTTGGAGGTACCAAGGTAGACATAATTAATCTAGTACAGTTTTTTCCTGATAATGACCATTTGGGGCTTATGACTTAAAATAAAGATATAGATCTATGTAGACATCTGTATTGATAAGTATTTCTGTAGATCCATATCTGCATGTCTTGAGAGATATAGCTATATACTTATTCATATAAAATAACGAAAAGAGGATTTTTAATTTAGTAAAAGCTGTTTGCTTATATGTTAGAAATAGTTGTTACTTGAAGACTGTATATTACTCCATATTCATTTTTCAGATATAGAGATGTGGATGAAATTTATTCCTGACTTTTGGAGAGAAAATGTAAGACAGATGGCCTCTGATCCTGTGGTATTAAATAAACCTTTTTCTGGACAACTGTTGTCAATGTAATTCTTAGCTGAAAGAAGACTTGCCAAACCACTGCCCATTCTTTTTTTTTTTAATACATGGTTGTATAAAGCACAGGTTGCAAAAGCTGCTGGCATGTCTTAATATTTTGAAGAGTAAGGACTTGAAAAGTGAAACATTTATCAGGGTCCTTGGTTAAGTTTTATTGTGCTTTAATAGGTACAGGAGGGAAGATACTGAATTTTTAAAAATGAATAATATAAGACCACTCCTCACAAGATATTCTAAACCAAGCAAAAGTATAGACATATATGCATTTAGCTATATGTATTAACAATATAAGGTAAATGTAAATGACTGTCAAATTGGTGCAAAAATAATGGGTTGCAGGAGCAGTTTGTTTTGGCTAGGGAGATCACAAAAGGGAGATTGAGATGGGTCTTGAGGGATAAGAAGAATTTTTACTAGATGGAAAATCAAAGAAAAAAGCTTTTCAGGGTTTAGAAGGGGAACAGGGATCCTTTATCGAACACTTTCCTAACTAACATTGTGCTTGGCGATTTATGCATTAATTTAAAATATATCATCTAATATTTACCATGAACCCTCAAGGTAGGCCTTACTTTTCCATCCTACAGATGAGATAACTGAGCCTCAATATAGCTTATCTCACATGGCTGGAATTTAACAGATTGGATTGCATGCAATTCTGTCACATAGCCTGTTGCTTTAGTACCCTGTTTCTGCTAGTGTGATGACTCCATACTCAATTTTCCCACCTCTGCAGGTATTCAGGAGGGATTATATTACAAAATAGATGAGAAAGGGTTTGTGACCTGTGAACTGGAAAAACACAAGAGGTCTAAATAAGAAAATCTCTTTAATTACCTCTGCCCTGCTATTTCTGACTGCTGCAAGTTCACCCAGTTAACCACACTCCATGGGACCTTGTCTTAGGAAGGCGAAGTTTACGCAAACCTTCAATGGTTGATTGTGGTTTAGGAAGATCCAGAATCAATATTGAAGTTTTAGGGCAGCTTTGAAATGGTGAGGCTCCAGAAGCAGCAACCACACCCATTTGGTCTTCATTTTTGGACTTTATTAGTCAGAGGAGCTGAATAGCCTATTAAGAGAACAGGACAAACTCTGGTGGTAATCCAAAGAATGCTGCTTGGGTATATCCCTTCCTCTTTTGAGTATGTTGCTTATTCTGTACCCCCTCAAGGAAAAATCCAGAGTTAATATCAAGATATATTTTGTTGCAGGCTCACAGAAAGATAACAATACTTTTCAAATCCTGTCTTTAATATCATGTATACTTAAGGATAGTCAGCTCCTCCTTCTGCCCTCTAGTGCAAAAGCTCCCAAAGTAGTAATAGCAGATTTCTACTCTGTTGATCATCATTGTATGGTCTAACATGGTGGATTAAGTGGGGGACAAAATAGTTGTTTTCAATTTATAGTTAAAGTTATGTAGATCTTGACTTGAATTTAGAATAAAAAAGAGAATGTAATTGATGTTGTTGTTTGACTTATGCCCATTATAATTTATAGAGATTTGGTGATATTGCAAAGACTCATTTATTTTCACATTAAGGTTTGGCTAAATAAGTCGAGTTTTATGAGTATTAAGTCTATAGAAAAATTAAAGGTTGAAATCAATTGTGTATATTCTAACTATTTTGTATTCTTACTGAAATGGACAGCCATCTAAAGATAAAAACTGAGTAGATACATTATTGTATGGGGACTTTTACAGGTTAGAATACAGAGGATAATGACACTATCAATTTAATTCTACCTTTATTGAGAACCTATGAAGTGCCAGGTACTGTGCTGGAAGCTGGATATTAGAAAGATGAGAATAAGATTCAATTTCAACCATCAAGGAGATTAATAGAGTAGATAATTTTGTAGAGGGAACTATATCAGTATATTTATAATTTTTTGCTATAAATAGATAGATTATAGCTGCAGTTGCCACAGGGAGTAAAATGGGTAACTATGTGAGCTGATGGACATATTTATTTGTTCACTAGAGTAACTATATATATGTATATATGTCTCTTTAGCCTCATGCTATATACCATAAATATACACAAAAATTTATTTTAAAATACATATAGAGATTAGTTGCAATCCAGAAATGCCTTTTATATGATAGTTTCATAGCTTGAAACTATGAAGTTGTTTTTATCACTGAAGTATTATCTATAGAGAGACTGCTTGCCAAAATAATACCTATATATCAGATAGCATTAAAAATTGCTGTAAAAATATTCCACTTTGAGAAAAAAATGTATTAGCATTATTCGCTCTTTTTGTTGCTTTCAGTTTACTACTCTCTCCAAATCCCATTATGATTATCGAATGACTTGCCAAAAACGTATACAGTTGTCATTTTTAAGCTTCAGATAAGTATGTTTTGTGGATTCTGAGAGATCTCTCATCATAATCCTGGATACTATGACTTGCGGGATAATTTACTGATGGCTCTTTTCTACATTTGAGAGATGCTATCTGAACATTGTCATGTGAATGTACTTCACTGTCACATAGAGATTTCTGGAAATGTGAGCATTCTTACCAGTAGAGGTCAAGGAATAGCAAAGGGGTAGAGATCAGTTGAGTCCCTTCCCTTCTCAAAATTTTAGTTGGAACCTGGAACTTATAATGTACATATAACTTACATGTACCTAATTTGCCTATAATTCTTTTCTCTTGCCTAGATAATGCCCTCTTTTAGGTCAGATCCATAGTGTATCCTCTTGAACATAGACTCTGGCTCAAGTTAGTACGTGTAATGTGCATATTACACGTTTCTTGTGGCTAATGGTTTCTTAAAGTACTATTCCTTTGGGTATGTCTCAGGAACTTAGAGCCTGTAACTGTTGTTTTGCTTACCTACTCACCTTCCAGTGTATACCTTTTTCCCTTAGTGACAAAACACTGAAATCTTCAGTGTGCACATCCAGAGAAGGGGTTCTCCACAATAGGGTAAATCATGTTTAACCTAAGCTGATCATGATGATCCCACCTCAGTTTCCAGGGGTTCCATTAGGCATGGGTTTGTGAACTAATTCCAACCAAAGAGGCATTGAGGAAAGTCTGATAAGTTTCAGGGAAAATGATACCTTAAGAGATATTGGAGAAAAACATCTCTTTCTGCTTTTGGGTATTGTCTGCCTGTTGACACTTGGAACAACTGCCATCTTGGAGGATCATGAGGGAGCCCGACATAAGAGGAAAGTCAACATACTTACAGAAGTAGAGTGGAAAGATATACAGAGTAGGTTTGAACTACTGGTTCAACCTAACCCAGTGATATGTTTCTCTTTAGCCTGCCTTTGAGGTTCAATAAAATGAAATACTCTTTAATACTTGCCTGTTAATTAGGTCCATTTATTGAATAAATAATCTGAAAGTAACCTGTTGTAGTAGTCTTAGTCGTTCTGTCTCCCTTTCTCTCCCATTTGATCACTTTGGCCCCAGAAAGACTCTTAGATCTGGTTATGATAAAAATAGATGCAATTTGTAGTCATACTTCATGGGCTAATAGGTCAGTTGTGCAGATCTCTGCTGTTTCTATTCCAGAGAGAATTTGGGTAGTGGAAATGCATTGAGGACATCATCTTTGATGGCAATGTTGCCCGTTATGAAAGCTTACTCCCTGTGGAGAGCTCAGACCTGATCATTCACTAGAGGTGAATGAGTTTTGGGATGGTTTCTTTCTTCCAAGGCTGTTCATTTAGACCAGGGTTTCTTAACCGTATTGTTGACATTTTGTGACAGATAATTCCTTATTATGTAGGGCTGCTTTGTGCATTTTAAGATGCTTAGCAGGAACCCTGCCCTCTGCCAACCAGCACTCCCCAATTTTGAAAGTCAAAAGAGTTTCCAGAAATAGCCAAATGTCCCATGGGAGGCAAAATGGCCCCTTGCTTGAAAACTACTGTGTTAGAGGTAAAAGATTATTTCTTATAGGTCCATTTTGTCCTGGGACTGGGGCAGAAGCAAGGGAAGTTCTGTCATTGCCTTAACCACTTCATATTATAGCAAGAAAAATACAATGAATTAGTAAGTTATTCAAATTGGTCCTTTTAGCCATACAAAGAATCTTTTGATTAGAGATGTATTTTGTGCCAAATTATAGCTGTTGCTTAAAATCTTTACCCTTAAAAAATGAACAAAATAAAAGAGCAAAGCCATAATTACACTATTTTTAATCCCACCCCCAAAGGTTAAATAATCACAAATTTAACCAATAGATTCTAATATTATAATGTTATGCTGTCTTCTTAGTGAGTCTTCAATTTGTCACTGTTAATAGAACCCGCCAGTAATTCACACTCCATTTGAATATAAGAAAAATCAACCTGTAAAGATGGTTCACATGGGAATTGAAACATGCCTGGATAAAGTTGTATGAATGGGGCAAGTAGAATGGTTCTCATTTTATTTTTGTTTAAAGTAAATATTAACTAAAGTATTATGGGCCAGGGAGTAAAATGAATGCTTTTGTCAGAAGGACAAAACTCTTCTAACACACACACCTATGATTGAAATTTTCATGTCCATTTTGCACACAGAAAACAGTGTCTTTTCTTTTTTGTATCCCTAGGGGGTTTATGGCATGCTGAGCATATAGGAGATGTCCTGTACGTGGTAGACAATAAACATTTGAATAGATGTTGCCAATTTATTGACTCCCTGAAACAGATTTCAGGTAAAGATTTAAAATAAAAGCAAACATTAAAGCATCTTCAGAGCAGTAAAGGTTCTGTAGTTTGCAAAAAATAATATAGCAATTTGTGATTATTATGGGCATCCTTTTCTCTGCCTACTACTACTCTTACGTTACTAAATCTTTAGACTAACAGACTTACCTATGTCTCTACATTCTTATTGCAACTTCAAGAGTACAAGCCACTATCTATCTTCTCTCTCTCTCTCTCCCCGCCCCCACATTCATCTTACCATGTTATTCTCATCCTCCTCCAATCCATTTCCCCATAATGTAGCCAAAGTGTACTTTTAGAGAAGTGGACATTTTGAAGCTCATTTATCTCAATTCCCAGGCTTAGACCCTACAGTGTGTTTCTCTTGTCCTTGGGATGTTATCCGAACTCCTTAGTCCACACAATAGTAAGATCATATCTGTTTTCTTCTCCAATGTATGCTCCATACTTTGTATTTGCCTCGTGCATTGTAGGGCTTCAGCAGCTATTTCAGTGAATAAAGTTGAATTTGCCTTGAAGATGGGACTGCACCAGGCTAACTACATAGATTTATACTCCGTTTTCTTCATGTGGACTCTTTAGGCCTGGGGTAGCATTTAATGGTGGAAGTGAGTGGTAATAATTTGTTTCTATAGGATGGCACATTGAGTGGCATGGAATTATGTGTGAGAACTGGCTACTGGCCAGGTACATGCACTAGTAATGCAGGAAAAATTTTTATCTTTGCTTTATAGATAGAAAAACAAATAATGTTAAGTGGCTTGGTAGATTTTCAATCACTGTAGAACTAGGAAAGAAACTCAAGGCTTCAAAACATTCTTACCTAATTATTCATCACTTTAGAGTTTATTCAGATTGTGATATAACTTGACTCACTGCTTAGTAGCTTTTTGGCCAATAGGATTTCAGTATGCAGTACACTAACAAAAACTCTTTGATTGGCTTAACTACCTCTGATGTCACAATTTCCCCATTAGGAAGTCATAGTTTTCTTGAAATCATATTGTGCTAATAGCAATCCTTGGTATTTTGTTTCATTATAAAAAAGATAATCTACTAAACATTAACATGCTGGAAGGAACAAGGTATCTTTCATCCATGCGGACCTTTTCTATTGATGAGCTTTAGTAATCTACTGCCAACAATTGAAGCTAGCTTCTTTACTTTCTTTTACAACTGATGTTGTTTTGTTTTTCGTATTTGTCAGTTCATAGGCAAATGGAGGAATGGGCCTACTTAAAATTACTCCTTCAACTCATACTCCTGTTTCATCTCGACTTTTGAGGCTTAGCATCCTTCTACTACTTAGCCTTCCCGACTCAAAAGGAAGAGCCATTTGGACAGCTCACCTGAATCTAACATTTCAGGTGGGAAATCAGATCATATCAGAATTAGGAGAGAGTGGAGTGTTCGGGAATCATTCTCCTCTGGAAAGGGTGTCTGGTGTGGTGGTACTTCCCAAAGGATGGAATCAAAACGCTTGTAATCCTTTAACCAATTTCAGCAGGCCTGCACAGGCAGTCTCTTGGCTGGCCCTCATTGAACGGGGAGGCTGTACTTTTACACGTAAAATCAAAGTGGCAGCAGAGAAGGGAGCAAATGGGGTGATCATCTATAACTATCCAGGCACAGGCAACAAAATATTTCCCATGTCTCACCGGGGAACGGAAAATACAGTGGCTGTGATGATAGGCAACATGAAAGGCATGGAAATTTTGCATTTGATTCAGAAAGGAGTCTATGTGACAGTTATCATCGAAGTGGAGAGAACACACATGCCATGGTTGAGCCATTATGTCATGTCTCTGTTTACCTTCCTGGGTGCCACAACTACCTTCCTTTTCTTGTACTGTGCATGGAGACCTAGAGTGCCCAATTATCCCACCAGGAGGCGAAGGCGGATAAAAGCAGATGTGAAGAAAGCTATTGGTCAGCTTCAACTGCGAGTGCTCCAAGAAGGTGATAAGGAACTAGACCCAAATGAAAACAATTGTGTTGTTTGCTTCGACATATACAAACCTCAAGATGTAGTACGTATTTTAACTTGCAAACATTTTTTCCATAAGGCATGCATCGACCCCTGGCTGTTAGCCCATAGGACATGCCCCATGTGCAAGTGTGACATTCTGAAAACTTAAGAAACCAAGAGAATCCTCCGAAGATGTAACTAGATCTTTCCAAATATTAAGATTAGATGAATTCTTATTGTACTTCTTATAGTACTTCTGAAGTACTAATGAGGGTGAAATTCATGGTTTAAAAATAAAACTTAATATCATGCCCAGCTATTTGAACTTGTCTTTCTAATCAGTTTTAATTTTCATATATTTTTACCTTTATCCAAATAAGTACATTAGTATATGTTAAAGCCATATTAATGTTTATCTTCAAATTACTATATTGCCACAGAAAATTAGCTATGCTAATTTTAAAGTTTCTTTTCTTATACTAAGTTTGTATTTTGTTTAATTTTGCTATCTAATAATTTACATCTCAGATTCTTCATGGTTAATTAATGTTATTAATACCTGGGAAATTTGGTTTCCAAAGCTACTGACTGGATTTGTAACATTTTCTAAATAATTATTTTAGATGGTAGTACTTTTGCTTATGTAACTAAGTGTTATAAATTATTATGAGCCTCCTTTAGAACTGCAGTGCAAACATTCACCTTTGTTTGCCAGAGCTCTTTAAATCCTAGCATGAGAATCAGCTGTGGTAGCACATTTCCCCTCTAAAATTGTCCCTAGTGAATTCTCCTCTTTTCTTCTCCAAATGGTAATGAATGTTTCTCTGGGGCATTTTGATAACATAGAGCAGAGCTGAAATTTTGTTCAATTTCCTTTCCATATTGTATCCTTTGCCTTATTGTACATCTGCCTCTTTTCTAGTAGATGAATAAGTGCTTATGTGACAATGCAAGGCAGAAAGATTTGAGTTTTGTTGTGTTGATGAGAATCTCTCTTTCCAGATAACATGCTAAATCTTTGGTGTCCAATTCAGTGGCACTTGTGAATCTACATACCATGTACTACACTTAAAAAAAAATAGGAGGCTGTTTTGTGTGGAAACAAAATCAGATTAATGGCTGCTGGGAGAGAAAACCAACCTTTGTCAGCTGAAATTTTATATCAGGATTCTTTTCTTTTTATGTTAGTTTTTGTTGAATCTAACAGACTCTACTTCTTCCTCTTCCTTGTCTCAAATTACTCTGTTGATGATTTACAATTACTGAAAGGACCAGTTCCCTTAGTCCTGGCAAGATCCACCCAAAAGTGTCTCTTAGCGCCCTATACATAGAGGCCAGAGGCATTTATGTTCAAGGTCTGAATTCTTGGCTTTGGTTTTCTAGCTGGCAAAAAAGTCCTACTGGAGAACACCCCCATGAAAGTCTATCAGCAGTAACATGAGCTTTGTGAGTTCATGCGTTATTCTTTAGCTTTGAAGTTGTGCAACAGATATGAGTATAGCAAAAATGTAGGTAGAGCATCCAGAGCCCTATGGGGTCCTCCAACAGAGATGTTTCTTGAGTTCAGCAAAAATTGTTTTTAAACATCTACTTATGACCTTTAACAGTTGCTGCTGTCCATGGTTGACTTTTGGAGGGAACCGTGAAGTTTTTATTTTATAAAATCAATAGTTACATTTTAAAAATGAATTGTACTAAACTAATACTGCTGTACTTAATTTTTTCTCCTACTCTCTTTCTCTTCCTTCCTCGTAATAGTTTGATTCGTAATAGAAGTCAGAGTCTACAGAGGCATGGGCTTTCCTACCTATTAATCTTTTCTATCTTTACTCCTGTCATTCATATACACTGTCAGCGTAAGGGGATTGGAACTGCTACCTAGCAGAAGGGCTCGCTTTCTGAAGTATTAGAAGCTAATACTATGTCACCAGGTTTTTGAGAGAAGGAAAGCTTTGTGTTGCATGCTGACTAAGAAGCAGATAGGAGTCCAGCTCAAATCCGTCTCCCTCTGCTAGCTTTAAGACATTCATTTTATTAGGAAAGGTTTAAGGGGTGGATTCTGGGGTCAGCAGTGATTGGTAAAAGGAAAGGGGAGATCTAAAAAATAATGCACAGTTCTATCTCCATACTACCTCATGGATCGCAAGTGCATATCAGAGGGAGTTAGTATGAAACATGGAAATTTGGGTGGTTAACGTTAGCAAGCTTGTTCTGTGCTGACTCCAGTTGGTCATAATAGTTCCAGCCAATTTTGTTATTTTGTAAGTGGAGAGAACTTCGGCTTTTCATTAAGCTGTTTCTTTTCTTATTTATCATACTGCAAACTCAAGAATTTCTGTTAATCATTAGTTTATTGAACTCTTTGGGACATGATATCAAAAATGAGGTGGAAGTAAATTGAGCAGGAATCAAAACTTACTTTTAAAAATCAAAACCATAAAACAAAGGCAATAAACTTCTGAGCAAGCTTGTATTAAATAAATGTACTACAGTGGCTTATATGATAAATCAAAAATCTGCACTGTGATCAAATGTGACATAAAAGTAGTGTTATTGAACACACGTCTTTTACCTCACATTAGGTCATAGTGCTAAATTTTTAATTATTTTTTGCTTGTCATTTGGTCAAAGGAAATTTTCTTCACTCGTGAGGAGAAATGATAATTGTACAGCATTTTTGTGTATGCTTTCGGACTTTTAAAGCATGCATTGTATAAATTTTAGATTTAATTTTTAGTTTAATGTGCTACCTGCTGCCATTATATTTAGCTCAGTTATTGAATCCATCTTATAACATCATAAATGGCCCATAAAAACATTTGAAATATTTAAGCCAATAACTTTAAAGCATGTTCTAAGCTGTTTTCTAATTGGATGCTTTTTCTTGTATGTCATAATCACATTACACAACAATGAGCAGCATCTAGAATTAACAGTAGTGAGGCTGGGATTTATTTTTCAATCTTAAGTTTTTCTCTTTCTCTCTAATAAAACATCTGAAACTCACAAGGCATCTTTAACAATTTCTTACAAAAACATGCTGGAAGATAGTGGATCTTGTTCTTACCCAAAAGAGTTTTTTTTCTTCATTATTTTAAATTGAGTATCAACAGATGTGGAAACCACATGTGTATGTTCGGTTGGTTCTTAAGTCACTATGCGAAGAGCAAGATGAATCTACTCAAGATTGGCACATGGAGAAACAACACTGTATCTTCCTGGCTTATAAAATTCAGTTTTCTTTGGCTTTTTAGTAAGAACTATTGCAAAGCGAGTGCTGTTTGGACAGCTTACATGAACATATCATTTCATGTTGGAAATCGCATGCTGTCAGAGCTTGGGGAGACTGGAATATTTGGAAGAAGCTCCACTTTAAAGAGAGTGACAGGAGTTATAGTACCACCAGCGGGAAAAACCCAGAATGCGTGTTATCGCAATACCAGTTTCAACCGACCAAAGAACTTGGACACCTGGCTCGCGCTTATTGAACGGGGAGGTTGTACCTTCACACAGAAAATTAAGGTGGCCACTGGGAAGGGAGCCAGTGGAGTGATCATCTATAACTTCCCAGGAACTGGCAATCATGTGTTCCCTATGTCTCACCAGGCATTTGAAGATGTTGTAGTGGTTATGATTGGTAACTTAAAAGGCATGGAAATTTTCCACTTAATTCGGAAGGGAGTTCACGTTACAGCCACAATTGAGGTCGGGAGAAGACACATTATCTGGTTGAATCACTATTTTCTCTCTTTTTTGATTATCACCACCTCTGTCTCAGCATATTTCATCTTCTATTACATTCAAAGATTTTGGATATCAAGGATTCAGAACAGAAGACAGCAGCGATTGACAATAGATCTCAAGAAAGCATTTGGACGGCTCCAGCTTCGGATTTTAAAAGAGGGAGATGAAGAAGTAAGTCCAAGTGGAGAAAGCTGTGTAGTTTGCTTTGAACACTATAAGGCTAATGATACAGTTCGCGTTCTGACCTGTAAACACTTTTTCCACCAGGATTGCATTGACCCCTGGATTTTAGCCCATGGGACATGCCCCATATGTAAATGTGACATTCTTAAGGCTTTGGGGATTCTGGTGGATGTTGAAGATGGAACAGAATCTTTGCAAGTTCTAATGTCAAGTGAATTTCCTGAAACTCCATCACCTATCGAGGAGGAGACAAATAATGAACTTTCTCAGGCTAGAAGGTCAGATAAAGAAACCCACGCGGAGGAGAGCTCTGTTTTCCAGAATGACAGCAACCAACCTAATTCAGTAGTGGAAGATATTCGTTCTTCCCCTTCACGGCGTGACCTTTGAGGAAAAGGATTAGAAACCTGTTTGTCAAATCAGGTCCTAATACTGACAAGAAGTTTGGCTGTTTGAAATGTGGTTTTTGTGTCCTTTTTTGTTACTTTGGTAATTTTTCTGCATTCTTTGTCAAGCCTTAAAGATAGAAAAGGAAAAAAAAAAAAAAAGGCCTAGCAGGATTTTTTAAAGTTTTGATCTTTGCTAAGTGTATATTACTTTTTGTCATTTTACATTATACATTACTTAAGTGAGTGTACATATACTGAGGTGCCAAAAAAATGAATACACATTTTAAGAGATGTTTTCTATTATCTATGTATTACTTTTCAAAAATTGAATTGAATTACAGTGGCAGTGTGTAACTGCAGAAGTCAAATGTGACTTGTCATCTTTTGTTATCAGTATATATAGAGTATTACAATTTTAATACAATTTTTTCCTTTCTTAAAATGGTTTTTTGGCACCCTCCATATTTATTTCTATATACATATGCGTATTATAGCCAAGATCAATTTTTTCTAAATATTTTCTCTACATATATTTGATTCCACTTTGGTAACAAAATTATTAATTTATTTGCATCTTTGTTCTAATGCAGACACTATCAATTAAGTTTGAAAAAGATAAATTATCTCATATACTAGGAAGAGTAAAAACTATCTTTTGATAATATATAGCATATGTTAGTTGTGGTTATTTGCTGTGCCTTTTATTTTTGGCATGAAAAGTTTGCTGTAGAGAATTTTATTGCCCTTATTCTTGGTAAAGAGTTCTGTTCATACAATTAGAGCATTTTTTGTGATCTACATCTGCATAGTGAGAGCAGTTTTAAAATAAAATAGTAGCACTCTTTAAGCAAACAGCAAATATTTCCGTGCTTAATAGTACTTACCATAATTGTTACATGTTCGTAATACATAGAATTCAGTGATGAAGAATTCCTATAATATTTAGTCAGGGCATATTTACTTCCCATGTGTGTCTCCCCACACCCAATTTATGTTTTGCCATTAAAGAAAATGTTTAAAATATGTCAGATTATTTTGGAGATAAGTAGCACAATGTAGTGGTCATTACTATGACATCTTGGGATCATGTTTGTTTTGTTTACTATAATCCGAGGGTCTAGCACAGTACTTGGAAGTATTTGTGAATTAAATGAATAAATGAATGAATAGTGATACATATATTTTTTGTAACACAGCTGGTATGTTTTAATCAGGAAAAACTGGGCTGTTCATTCCAATTATACCAAATAATGGAATAATATTAATGTTGAAAATGTTCATCCCAAATTACTTTGACAAAATATTAAATTATAATTTTTGACCAGAATTTATTTCCCATCCCATGGTTTATGATGAGCACCTGTTTTTGTATTTTAAAAATAAATTTGTTTCTTTGAGTTTGTAGTTACTGCATTTTTTAAATGTTTGGTTCTTAGTGATGGAAAATAAGGATTATAGATTATCACATTTACAAGTCAGAAATCACTTAAAATGAATACTTGGTCTTATAAAAGGCAAGAACTTTGTGTGTATGTGTTTAGGGGAGGAAGATGTGCTTTAGCTTTAGAAAAAGAGATGATTTCCTCCGTACTTACAAGTGTTAAAGTTGTTCCATCACACCCTGTCACCAAAATCTCCCCTTTTCATAACTATACCATAGTTTCTTTCACCTCTCTCTCTAATCATGGTGTCATCTTTGCAGGCTTCTAAGTTACTGTGTCCCTTAATGATTTTAAGTGCTGTTATGAATATTTTTCATCATTACTCGTGACCAGTATAACTCTAATTTCAAAAAGGCTGTATGTGTGTAAACTTCATCTCCAGTTCAGCAACACATGGGTTGTTGACACACATCACCTTGTGTTATCTTTGAAAACTTACAGCATCTTTTTCAGAATTCTCTCCCTAAATTTACTTGATATCTCATCTCCACCACTTCTTCAGACCTGTTCTTGGTCCTTATTCCAGGCAGCACTTTCCCTAAATGTTCATCTTTTCCCAGCCCATCTCTTCTGTTCCAGCTTCAGCCTAGGACCCGTTGTAAGCCATTTTAGTTTCTGCCAAGTGCCAGTAAATTTTTGCCTCCTACATTTTCTTCTTCTACAGTATTATTTACCTACTCTGAATCATCCCTATGATCTGCTTTTTCTACTTCTATTCCAGAACAGCCACTTACTACTCAAGTTGTAGCATTTATTATCTGATTTCAAACAGATCTTTGTTTCTGTTTAAAAATCTTTTATTAATCTCTTAATTCTCTTTTATAGTTCCCATAAAGCAGAACTCCTAAGCCTTGGCTGCACATCAGAATCACCTGGAGATAAAAAAATCCCAATGCCCTAGTTGCAATGCCTGGACCTGTGGTCTGGACCCAGGTATCAATCGTTTGTATAGTTGTTCAGGTTATTCCAGTGTGCTCACAAGATTGAGAGCTACTGCCAGGGATCTCTTCCAAAGAGCCTTTACACTAATCAAGTCCCCATTTTTACCCTCTATTTTCTTCAGTTTGACTTGTTTTTACTTTACTAACGATATTTACGTGGAACTCAACATATCAAGGCAGAAAGGATTACATTTCATGGAAAGGAATTGATAAAGGCCTCTGGGAGTATGAAGGAAAAGATTTTAGCTGGAGAAACAAGGAACACTTAAGGAAGGAAATAACATTTGAAAAGGAAAATTACTGGATTGGGAAGAAGGGCATCTGGGGTGAGGGAAGAGCGTGAACAACAGTGTTGTAGCAAGAGGTTTCCAGTGTGTTACATGCAATTTTAAGTAAGGAACTTGAAAAGGAAGAGAGAACTCAGGAGGCTGTTACAGTGATATGGTGAAACTATGAATGAGGGCAGTGGTAATTGGGTGGGTCACTTCCAAGATAATAAGTTCTTTGATGGTTTCCTTTACTGATGCAAATTTTCTACTTCACTTTTTGATGACCAGGGTAACACTGATTTCAAAACTTCTCTACATCCATAGCTTTTATCATCAATTCATCTCCAATTTAGCGACATAATATGGCTAGATATAGAAGAGTTAGGTATGGATTGGGAGGTATTGAAGAAGAGTGAAGAGTTAAGCATGACTCCTTGCTTTCTGGCTTGGGCCACTAGCTTGTAATGATACCATTCAGTGAGATAGAAAATGACAGGTGAAGACAGTTTGACGAAGAAGACTACAAATTTTGTGTGCCTTAGCACATCTAGGAGATGTTCACTACCCAGCTGAAAATATAGGTCTATACTATACTAATTGAATGAGATAGCTATCAAAATTTAGCCAAAGGCTTGATACATGGTAGTACTAAGTTGTGATTTACTAATAAAAGAATTCACCCATTAATTACTCTTAGTTTAGTGGTGATTTTACGATGATGCTTAACATGGAAGACAGAAGACAGTTTTGATTGCCACCAGATACTTGAAGAATGACTTTGATAGGAATTTAGATTTTCTTTGTTATTACAAGGATTAGAACTATGTGAATGAATAATAGCTACAGGCAGAATGTTGCCATCTGAAGCAAAGAACAATCCAGAAGTTAGTCCTGCCCATAGACGGGTCATTCCCTTCAGAAATGCCTCCCTCCCTCCTTCCCTTCATTCCCCTCCCCCCTTCCTTATAAGTCGAGAGTTTATGTGGGCCAGACTTGAGAATTGCAACGTGGGAACAGATTCCAAGTTGCCCTGAATATGCACTCTGATTAGCAGCAGTTACTAGTGGATTTTTTTTTTTCATCTTTATTTTAGATTCAGGAGGTACACATGCATTATATGGGCATATTGTATAGTGGTGGGGATTGGGTATCATGTGACCCATCCCCCAGATAGTAAACATTGTGGCCCACAAGTAATTTCTGAACCCGAAACCCCCTCCCTGCCTTCTCTTTTTTTTGAGTTTATGTTTCTTAAAGGAGTTTGATATTGTTGGAATGTTATTTTAGTAGTGGTGGTAGTGGGATTCAGACTTTGGAAGGATGAGTGGACGTAAACTTCTGAGGTTCCTCACAATCCTGAGAATCAGATTAAAAGGCAATAACATTGTTAATTCCATGCATAGTTTCCATCTGGAATAACTACAAGGTATAAACTACAAAATCTACTTGACAAATATTTATTGAGAGCTACTATATGCCAGGGAAATTTAGCCAATAAGTTTTGGGTTTATTTTTCTTTAGCATAACAGAATGTTTGCTTTTAAAACTGACTTACTTTCCAGGCATTTCTTTTTTCCTTTTTATTCTGGAACTTTGTTTCTCCACTGTAGTGCCATGGATTATCAAGAGTAAATAACTTGCTATCCTCAAGACATATGTGTAAACCTGAGATTTGAGAGGGTAGCAACTCATTCTCTGGTGTCCAGTGGTATAGTGGAAAATAGAATGGTTTGGTTTTTAGAAATATATTTTCTCCCAACTTCTGTGTCATATTGGTACATTTATTACCTATCTTCTCAGAGAAAAGTTTCTTGAGACATTGTATCTTTAGCAAAAGACCAATATTTGCTGACTTCTAATCCATTGTGGAATTTTTTGTAAAGTACAAGATCATGTGTTTGACTTACTCTAAAATGCATAAGAAAAATGTTTGAACTGATAGAAAGATATATGAAAGAACTAGCAGAGTAAAATATTAATTATAGAGTTTATTTAGTAGGTATATGTGTGCCCACTGCAAACTTTTTTCTCACTTTAACATTTTTATAATAAAATGTTGGGGAAATATCATGCTTTGGGATACCATGGCAATGCCATATTCCTTCAAAAGTTTCTGAAAACGTAAGCTCTCACTTAGAATAGTTGATAAGTTCTTGGTGACTGTGACTTTATGTGAAACGACTTATAACAAAACCAGTTTTACCATAAGCTAATTGATATAAACAAGAGTAAAGTCCCTATGGCCTATTTCTGGACACACAAATATCATCAAATTTTAATAAAGACCAAACACTTTTGCTGTTAAACATGGAAATAAATGTGAGCTGTACATACATTTAAGTACTATTAATAAAAACAAATAAGATGATCACTTGCCCGTTTAGTCTAGTTAAGAATCATGGGTGGCCAGAACGAGGCAAGTGAGGGCCCCAGGTGCGAACCCACCCTGGGCAGAACACCATCCCATCACTAGGCACAATCACACCCACACCCACTTATCCTGGGACAATACAGTCACGCCAGAGAACCTTGCATGCACATCTTTGGAATGTGGGAGGAAACCCACACAGACATGAAAACATACAAACTCCACACAGACAGTGACCCCAGCCAGGAATTGATTTTTTTAAATCAACATTATAGCAAAACGACATTATTTGAGGACCTGCTGTCCTTGCTGAGGGACAGGTAACAGTTCAAGAACTGGCATTAGCCCACAGATCACATACTGAGTAGCATTGATTTTAAAACATTTCACTGTATTATCTCATGTAATACTCAAAATGTTGTATTGAGAAAAGTATAATTTCATGTAGTAAACATATATCAAAACATCACATTGTATCCCATAAATATATAATTTACTATTAATTAAAAGTTAAAAAATGAAAAAGTATTTAACTCTATCCCACTTGTGAGGAACACTGACCCAGAATGTTTCAGTCTCTTAGCTCATGTAACACCTTGAACTCTCAGGGATGAAGACTCTCATTATCTTTTGATGCTCATTATTTCCCAGCTGCTGAGACGAGAAGTGGGAGGAGGTGAGCAAAATTACACAATTGAAGTTGGAATATTGTAAAGCTGTGAGACAGAGGGAACGCATTTTATATGTTATATATAATGAAGATAAATTATTTTAAAGATTTATTGAACATTAAATAGTATGAGTCTTCAAAAAATACACCACATTTTGAAAATTTATTTTCTGTATCATTACAATGAGGGAAAAATAATCCTCATAGTATAGATGGAAGAAGGTTCCCAACTCAGGAACTTTCAGATTTTTTGGTCACACCATAAAGCGTTGACTAAAATAGGGGAAGGATGAAGGGATGGCTTGGAAAAGGTATGTCTACATGTAGAAGTTTTTCTTAAGAAATTCATGTTTTTCTTTGTCATTGCTCCCTTTTCCATGATGAGCTACATGATTCTTCTTCTTCTTTAGGGTCTCAGTCTTTCTTCTTCAGTGTCATACAGACTAGCCTGTGGTAGGGACCAATGATCTTATGTCTCCTTTTATATTTGTACTTATAGCAAATGGCTTGGAAATTCTTCACTTGTAGTCTCTATAGTTACAGGGTTAAGGAGAATTTGACTTTGGCTTAGGGAAATTTAAGCTCTGAACAATTAGCTTGAAAAATACCTGTAAAGGAAGACTAAAGGAACTGCTCTTAGCTGTATTAGAAGAACATAGCATTAGAACAACTTCATAATATTGATAATATTATGAGAGATATTATTAGATATCTGTATTTTCCCCCCAAAACAGCTTCATACTTTTCAAAATACGTTTATGTTCATTTGAGTATAGAATAACTACAATTCCTGCAATACAATGTGAGAAAGCATTGCTAGTTCAGGGCTTTAAATTTGCCCGAAGAGCTTTAGATTTGATCTAAAGGATTTAGATTAGTTATAAGGAATGGTCTTTTGAGAGCAGCTGTATCTGATTCATAGATGAATGTCTAGAGGTATCCTTTACCTAAATTCATTTGTTAAGTAAAACAGATTATTGGCTGTTGGTTTTAAGTTGTGATTTCTCACATTTGATAAGTAAAGAAATGGGATTGGTTACATCAGTGTTTTCCAAACCTTTGAAATTCACACTTCAATAAACAAAAAAACAAAGATCAGGCATAGTTAGGTAGTTTTTTTTGTTTGTTTGTTTGCCAAAAAGATCATTAGCCATTGCAACAACAACAACAACAACAACAAAAACCCACCATTTATGATTAATAATGTTGTCTTACAAAAAATAGTATTTGTTACTCTGCAGTTTAATTATTAGAATATTAAATACATTTTGCTTTTTAAAAATGAACTTTGTAGTTCCTGTATTTGTTATTTTCACCTCAAATCCATGAAAACTTCATCTTGCACTGGTCAAAACACCAGTCTTTGAATTCAATAACTTTCCAAAGTCCATTACTACAAGGACCTAGTGATTTCCTTTAAACCGAGTTCTAATGGTACCTGACACTACAGAGGGCTTAAAGGTGCAGCTCTTGTGAAGTTTACAGTCTTAGCAGGATTATTACCTATCTTCTCAAAGAAAAGTTTTTTTGAGACATTGTATCTTCAGCAAAAGACCAATATTTGCTGACTTCTAATCTATTGTGGAATTTTTTTGTAAAGTACAAGATCATGTGTTTGACTTACTCTAAAATACATAAGAAAATACTTGAACTGATGGAGAGAAAAAGATATATGAAAGAACTAGTAGAGTAAAAAATGTTAATTGTAGAGTTTATGTAGTAAGTATATGTGTGCTCATTACAAACTTTTTTCTTGTTTGAACATTTTTATAAGAAAATGTTGGGGACACAAGGCTGAATGTATATGTTTTATACCTTCAGAGAGTATTGGGAAGGGCTGAGATGGCGCAGAATAGAGAAATCACATCCAGCTGTGGGATGTTTCACAAAGGAGAGGGAGAATAACAGGAACACATTCTCCTTGAATCCTCACCAATCCATCCACTCCTTGGCCTTTCCAGCTCAGTTTAATAAGCCATAATGCAGTTTGTATACTGTGTGTACATTTATGCTTTATATGAAGTGAAATTGTTTTATCATTCCAAGAACCAATATTCTTCTCACTTTGGGGACTACATCACCCCATTGAGAGTGCATACTCCATGATGATGAGCTTTACATCCTTCTAGTGTCAAAGAGGGGAGCATAAACAGGAATTATCAGTCTCAGATTCTGAGAGGTCAGGTAATCATGAATAAAATAAAGTTCTTAGAAATCCCAAAAGGGGGATGCTGGGATTCTTCCTGGGCTCATGACAATATACTGAACTCGATTATGTTGATAGGTGAGCAACTTTGTGAATATACCAAAGCCTTGACTGTATTGATGAAATGGGATAATTTTGTGGTACGTAAATTATCATCTTACTAAAGTCGTTTAGGAAAAAAAAGCCATAATGGATAAATTGCCAAATTTGATCGCATTATGCTAAAGAGGGAGACTCTGGAGAGAGCCTGGGCTTAAATCTTGACCTTTCAGGTTGGGTGCAGTGGCTCAGCCTGTAATCGCAGCGCTTTGGAAGGCCAAGGTGAGAGGATTGCCTGAGCCCAGGGTTCAAGACCAGCCTGGGCAACTTGGTGAGACCTAGTTTCTACAGTAAGTCAAAAAAATAAGCTGGGTAAGATAGCCTGCGTCTGTAGTTACAGTTACTTGGAAGGCTGAGGTGGAAGGATCGCCTAAACCCAGCAGATGGAAGCTGCAGTGATTGTGAGTGTGCCACTGCACTCCAGCCTGAGCGACAGACTGAGACTCCAACTCAAAAAAAAAAAAAAAAATCTTCACTTTTCCACACTCTGTGTGATCTTGGCCATATATCTTTACCTCTCATGTTTTTTTGTTTGTTTGTTTTTAACTTTTAAGATAGATCTTAGCACCTTCCTCATGTGATTGTGAGGGTTAATACATGTAAAACCCCTAAAACAAATTTTAGCTATCTTCAAAATGCAGTTTTGATCATTTGACTTCCTGTCTTAAATGATAGCATTCCGTGCTCTTGGCATAAAGACCAGAGACCTTTCAAGACCTGACAAGGCCAACTCCTCCTCCCCAGCCTCCTTCCATTCCACTGGAGTCTCTTCCTCTTCACTCCGCCCAGTGAGCCTTCTTGATGCCCACTTAGACTGTCTGTATATCCTCCACTTACTATCCGTTGGCCTCTTTGTCTCTTTCATTTATAAGATAATTATTTTCAGTCTTCAGATCCCTACTCACCTTCTCAGGGAAGCCTCCAGGACCTCCCCACCTAGATTTAAACCTTGGTTGCAGTCTTTTATGGCACCAGAAATTCTCAGTAACATTTATGAAGCCATAGTCATATTCATTTGTGTAACAATGTGTCCCACTGTAAGCTTTAGGAAGGCAGCAAACCCTTGCCATTTTGCTTATAAGTGTGTTTCTAGCACTGATGACACTGCCTAGCCCATAGTTTTTATTGTTAAATGTTTATCAAACAAATGGATGAGGTATGGGGGAGGGGACATATGGAGAGTACAGAGTGATAAACCAGTGTTCCCCTTATTGGACCAGAAAATATGTTTTAGGGAGCAATAGACCAGAAGACTGGGAAGGTAGACTGAGGGAGACTTGGATGGATAAAAAGGCTGCTAAATACAGTGCCAACAGAGAATCTGTTGGCTTTGGGCATACAAAGTGACTTGGAAGAAAGTACTGGTGTTTATGTGTCAGAAAACTAAAAAATATTTTATTTCTAGTGTTCCTAACTAGTCTAAACTAACTGTATTATAAACTTTCATGAATTGGTAACACCTGAAAAGTAGTTTTAAAAACTGCATCACTATTTGTCCAAGGACAACAGGTTGTGGGAACTGTGAGACAATATTTGGGATTATTAAGACTTATGTCTTATAAGTGGGGCTCTTGTACTTTCTCAACGTTTTCCTGGCTGAGCGCATGTTGGCAGCCTTCCCAGAACCATCTCTTAGGTAGCCACAATGATTTGGCAAGCAGATAAATGTTTTTCTCATCGTTATAAAAATCTTTTTGAATCAAGGAAGCAATGTATGGTTTAGATCAACAGTGATGTATGAACAATAAGGGCTTCTGTGGAAAAGTGTATTTGAAGGCTTGTTTGGACAGCTGAGAAGACTTAGCCTTTGCAGATACAGTTTCTTGTTCTAGTTGTTCCATTTCAGTTTCCTTACTAGTTCATCATGACTTTGCTAAGACACTCAGTAGCTTCTTTGGTGTATAAATTGAGTGGAGGATGGGAAGAGTAGCAGCTGGTTCTGCTCAAGGGGAAGACCATGTACAAGTTAAATTTGCTGAAACGTGGAGAAATGTAACACACACAGTCTGTTGTTTCCTAATGTGAGATTCCTAACCTCCATGCTGAATCAGTTGTGTGTTCGGTAGCATTTTCACAAGCAGATCACTGATAGGTACTTCCACAGGTGTTGGCTAACACCCAGCAGGACATCTGGCTTCCACAAGTACACCCATGGTGGGCATAGGGGAGTGGGAGAGCAGAGTAAGTAAAGGAATAGTGTTTTGGAGCCCAAAAGCTAGAATTCTGTCTCTATTTTCCCAGTAACTCTGTGGCCTTGGACCAGTTATTTATCTCCTCAATTTAAACTACTTAATCTGTAAAAAAGAATGATAGTGGATAAGGCACAGGGTAATTGTGGAGATTAAAGGAGATAATGTGTGAAAAGCTCTAGGGAGTCAGAAGATCTACTCCTCAGTGGGTATGTTGATATATTTAGTACTCATGACTGCTTTAACACCAACACGGCATCCTACTGGTATTCCAGACAGAATTTCATGAAGGATCCTGGGGTCCAGAGCAGAAAGCTTATGCTCTCCACCTCAGGCCTGGAGAGCAGCTCTGGGGCCAGTCTCTGCATGTAGCCACACTTTACCTCCCTTTAACTTGATAATTGTTGTTGTAACAAGATGCAGGATTGAGATATTTGATATATGGTGAGACTAAACACATCAGTGTTGCATACTTTCATAACTGATGACACCTGGAAAATTGACTTTAGAAATCATATCATTTCTGTAGGAATAGCGCAGATTGCAGGAATTATTAGATGATATTATATTTATAAGGCAATATACATTTTATTTTCCTCACAAAGTAGTCTCCCTCCTCTGGGTTGTCACTCATTGTGCTTCCTTCTCTCTGCATGTCACTTCCTCCCCCATTCATATGGACAAGGGTCATATCTTAAACTTCTTAAAGGAGCATAAAATAGAAAAGCAGTAAACCTTCATCTATTCTTTAAACTATGCATGTACAAGGATGGGGGAATTAAATCATTAGTTTAACTATTCAAACCACTCATTCATTGCTCATTCACTCCTCCAAGGGATCTTTTCTAAGAGCTTGTCATGCACTTGGTCTGGTGTTAGTACTACAGATAGAGTGTTGAAACAGTCTTTGGCTTCATGGAACTTGCTGTCCAGTGAGTTCAATAGATATGGGAATTAAATTGTTTTACTTAAGCATTACAGTGGCAACATGATACATACTTTGTAGGAAAAAGAAAAGGTGCTGTAATAGCATATAACACAGGATCTGGCTAAGCGGGGATGAGTGGGAAATTAATCTCTGAGGAAGGGTCAACTGGGTAGTGATCTGAAGGGTGACTAAGATCATTAGGATATAGCAAGATGGACAATGGGAGGTTTTTGTAAGACTAATGGAATGCGAGCATGGAGATCCAACAAGAGAAAATGACATGTGATGAAGCCGGAGAGGTAGTTGGGGACATTTTAAAGTGGGACCTCAGAGGCCTTGTTGGTGGTTTTGGTGAAAAGCCAGTTAAGAATTTTAAGCTGGAGAGGGATTGAAATGACCAGACTTTTAAAATATGTATATTAATTTGATGTCAATGAAAAGAATAGGTTGGGGAAAAATTATAGTTGAAACAGGGTGGCTGCCAGAAAACCTTCTGAGGCGGGAAGACTGTTAAGAAACTGCTTTCATCCCGTAGAGTCCCAGGGAGAGGCATGGAGCACTCCTGGGGGAGATGGAGAGGTAAAGAAGGAATTGAGAGACATTTAGGGGGTAGAATCAGCAGGTGTCATGACAAGTTGTATGTCAGGGAAAATAACATGGAGTATATGGCACAGTCAGAAATGGTTTCCAGGTCTCTCAAGGATTTAAATTGGGATCTGACACTCACTGAGGCAGGCAGGCAGGCAGGCAGGAGGCAGTGCAAATGTTGGAAATAGTTATGACCTCTATTGGAGACTTGTTAAGTTTAGGGTGCTATAGGACATCTAAAGAGAGATGCTGGGTGGTATCCAAGTCTAGAGCTTACGTGTGGTAAGCATGTAAAGGTTGGTGGATCACTCTTTGTGATGGCTTTGGAAGCATGTGAAGAGCCCCAGGCCTAACTGCACAACAGAAAGGATGCCTTTCCTTGTCCTCTACATGTAGGACCAAGAGGACTGTTTTTCATCCCTGCCTTCAGATTATTACTCTTCCTACCTCGTGGAAAACTCTTGTCCTTCTGGAGCTCATGCCTTTTGACTATACCACTTCCTGTGCTTTTAGTTAATACATTTTTATCCATCCTCTGGTGCCACTCTCACAGTCAACCGTGTTTTAGGAAGCCTGTGAGCTACATGCATATCTAATCTTTTTCTTAAGTCTTAGATATTTCAGCATTCATGAATAGTATTTACTGTTTTACAATGAATCTATATTGAGCTCTTTCTATGGGGCAGACTCAGTGTTAGACACTGGAATCATTAGCAAGCAAATCAAGGTCTTTCTTGCGGTGATGTTTACCTTCCATTTTGGAGAGGCAGACAATTACATTTCAGATGATGCTATGTGCTAAAAATAAGTATAGAGCAAGATAAGAGGGCAAGGATGATGAATAAGGTAATGGAGAAGGACAGAGCTTCCTCTCAGGAGATGACTGAACTGAAACCCAAATGAATAAGAGAAAACCACAAGAACATATACGTGTATTATCTATTGCTTTGTAACAAATCGTCTCAAAATCTGGCCACTTAAAACAACCAATATGTGTTATCTCACCATTTCTCAGAATTAGGAACCCCAGAGCAGCTTAGCTGGATGTGTCTGCTCAGGATCTTTGAAGAGGTTGCAACCAAGACGTCAGCTGAGACTACAGTCATCCTAGGCTCACTGGAGACTGAAGAATTTGCTTTTAAGTTCACTGACATGGTTATGGACAGATCTTGGTTTACTGAGGGCTGTTAGACTGAAGGTCTCAGTTTCTTGCCTCCTGACAGCTTGCTTCCCACAAAGCATGTAATGGGTGGGGGTGGGAGGTGAGGAGGCTTCAGTCTTTTATAACCTAATCTGGAATCGACATACCACCACTTTTCTATATCTTTTGTACCTTAAAGCTCTTCTCTTTACTGACTTGTCTCTTCCATTGCTTGAATGTGATTTCCTAGTCCTGCTTTTGCTGCCTTCTCTCTCATTTCCTTTTTCATGTTTTCTAAAAGAAGTTTGTTTCCTGTCTTAACTTCATTTCACCTTGTCCTCTCTTCTTCCTTCTGCAGCTGGCTTCTGTCTTCATCACTCCAGTAAATCTTCTCTTCCAAAGGTGACCTAGTGATGACAGAGAACAATCAAATCTTTTTTCACTTGACTTGATTTTTTTCTCTCATGGCACTTTTTATCTTATGTTCTCATGCTATGTTGTGCTCTCTCTCTCTCTCTCTCTCTCTCTCTCTCTGTTCTCTCCTTTTATGTGTGTGTGTGTGTCTGTCTCTGTGTGTCTCTCTTTTTTTTTCTGTGTGTCTCTCGTTCTCTCTCTCTCTGTCTCTCTCACCTTCTGTGTGTGGTTCTCTTTCTTTCACTCTGTGTCTCCCTCTGTATGTGTGTCTTTCTCTCCTCTCTTTTTGTGTCTCTGTGTATGTCTCTTTCTGTTGCTGTCTCCCTGCCTTTCTCTCTGTGTCTCCCTCCCTCTCCCTCTGTATATATTTCTCTCTTGCTGTCTCTCTATTTGTCTTTTTGTCTCTCTCTTACTGTCTCTTGCTCTCTCTCTGTTCTCTCCCTCTGTATCTTTTGCTTTTGCTGTCTCTCTCTTTGTCTTTCTCTGTCTTTCTCTGTCTCCTCTACCTCTGTGTGTCTGTATATGCCTTTCTCTCTTGCACTCTCTCTCTCTCTGTCTTTCTGTGTCTCTCTCCCTCTGTGTATCTATCTGTCTTTTTTGTCTCTCTCCCTCTGTGTATCTCTCTGTGTCTTTTTCTGTCTCTCCCTCTGTGTATGTCTCTTTCTCAGGCACGCTCTCTCTGTCTTTCTCTGTGTCTCTTCCCCTGTGTGTATCTTTCTCTCTCGCTCTCTCTCTCTCTCTCTCTCTCTCTCTCTCTCTCTCTGTTTTTCTCTCTCAGCCTCTCTCCTTCTGAATGTCTCTTTCTCTCTTGTGCACGCTGTCTCTCTCACTGTGTGTGCCTCAGTCCCTCTGTGTGTCTCTTTCTCTATCTTTCTTTTTCTCTGTGTATATCTCTTGCTTTTGCTGTGTCTCTTTCTCAGTCTTTTTGTCTCTTTCTCTGTGTGTGTGTCTCTTCTATCTCTCTCCGCGTCTGTCTCTCTCTCTCTCGCACACACCTTGATACTTTCTCCTCCCTTGACTCCTAGTATGTCCATCTTTTTCCTTCTCTGACACTACCAGTCTCCTTTGGATCCAGTTACTTTGCCCTATGTTTAAGCACTGGTATTTGATAGGGTTTGGTTCTTGACTCTGTTTTGACCACAGTGTGTCTCCAAAGCTAACTTGTATACCAAAACTAAACTAATTATTCATGACCCTGTAAGTGCGCCCTCTTACGCACACACACACACACACACACACACACACACACACACACACACACACACACACGTTCTTCCACTTGTATTCTTTGTTTTTAGTTAGTGGAATCTAGGTACCCCAGTAAAACACTGGGTCTTCACATTTTTCCTGCCTTAGTTTCCACATTCAGTGAATCACTAAGATCTCTAGCTCCATCTTGACTCCACCTCTTTCTTGAGTCTAGTCCTAGTCCAGCCCCTTCTTGTTTTCTACCAGAGCTGCTGTCCTCACTGGATACCTGGTATCAAGTGTCTACCCTAGTTGCTTGTCATCTACCCTTGATGCTGCCTCCAGTTATTTGTCTAAAGATACTTCTCACCAATGTACTGACTTGGCTAGCCAGTTTCATTGTCTCCAGGTCATCAGATAGAGCCCAGCATCCTTCCTCTGCACCTGTGGCATTTTGCCACCTGGTCTTTCGTGTTCTGCCTGGCATAACTTTGCTGCCCTCACCTCTATAGGTAATGTTCCTGCAGTGTGAAAGTTCTTTTATTTCCCTCAAAAGGCTATGCTTTGTTCTTCTGTGCTTTTTGCCCTTTTCTTTTATTTTTCCTGAAATGCCTTTTATTCTTTTGTTCCCCTCTCACACAACTCACATGTTCAAAATGCCGGTAAGGGCAAGTCCCCTGTCTCTGTTCTGGATCCTCCTCCGCTCTGACTCTGACTGCCCAACAGAGTTGATAATTTATTTGTTTTTTGCTTTCCCTCTCTCTGTGTGGGTTTCTATTACTGCTATTACACTATTATATTTTTGTGTTTATCCTGTCTCTCTCAGGTGGTGGAGCTTTTTAGGGCACAGTCTTTGGCTCATTTTTCTTTGTACACACAACACTTAGGAGAATCCCCGTAATGTTGTTACCACTTAGCAAATGTCAATTAAATTGCATGTAATTGGACTGAATTAGTATGGCTTTAGATATGGTTTTGTAGGAGAGATTAAGAATCGAAAAAACATGTTTATTAATACCCTTACTTTAAAAATGTGATTTGGTTACTTGGTTACATCTAGCTCTGACTCTGTTAGGCAGGAAAAGTTGGAAAAATAAGATGCCTGCCAACTTAGAGTATTAGAAATTAAGCAATTAAAAGTTTTTCTGAAGTCTGTCTTAAGATCCTTATATTGCACTTAAAAAAAATCTTCCTGGTCATAAAGAAGAACAAAATCATGGCCTTTGCAACAACTTGAATGCAGCTAGAGATCATCATACTAAATGAACTGTCACAGAAACCAAGAAATGAATACTGCATATCTCATTTATATGCAGGCTGTGAACACTGGTCACTCGAGTACAGTGGTGGGATCAGCAGACACTGGACACTGCTTGGGGTGATGGGGGAGGGAGGAGGGTATGTGACTACACACTGGGTACCTGGTTCACTCTCAGGGGGAGAGAGGGCCAGCTAGTAGCCCAGCCTTCACCTGCATTCTACCTACTTATAGAGTAAATTTCCACTTGTACCCCAAAACTCTAAAGTAAATTTTTTTTTAAAAGTACTAGTCTAACTTTATATACATTACCAAATTTCTCTGTTGTGGCACTTCAATATTTTGTATCAGTTAGAGTATACTATGGAGGTAGAGACACACAATAATTGAAGAGGGAAAGTTTTATATAAACAATAAGGCAGTGGTCCTCAATCTTTTTGGAATCAAGGACCGTTTTCATGGAAGACCATTTTTCCACAGATGGGAGGGGAAGGAGGGGAGAGACAATCAGACATTAGATTCCCATAAGAAGCATGCAACCTAAATCCGTTGCATGTGCAATTCACAACAGGGTTTAGCACTCCTATGCGAATCTAATGCTGCAGCTGATCTGACAGAATGCAAAGCTCTGCTCTCTGGCTGCTTACTTCCTGCTGTGCAGCCCAGTTCCTAATTGGCCACAGACACATACAACTCTGCAGCATGGAGGTTGAGGACTCCTCCAATGGGGAGTTAACTGTTATGGGTAAAGAAAACTCTAAAGAATATAGATTAAATAGCAGAAATAGGAAGGAAAAAATGTAGAAGAGGGTCCCATCCTCCTACTCCCAGGGCTGGGAACTAGATTTCTTTGGAGAAGATATGTCTTACTGCATGACAGAGAAGTTCACCTAAGTGCTGCACTGATGGAACTTACAGGGAGTCTGCCTTCTGTGGTTTTGGGGGGACATTGTCCACAGGGAGGTACCACACTGGAGAAGTCACTGAGGATCTGCCAGTACAGATGGTACTTTTTTGGAGGCTACTCTCAGGGTCTAAAGAAAAGCTGCCATGGGTTGGTGCAATGTGCCCGTAGGTAAGAAGAGAATCAGGAAGAAGAGTTTTCTTCCTCCAATGTAACTCTTCCAACAGCCTCTACTGACATTGCCTAAAATTGTGCTTGCTGACCCAGACAGGGCAATGGAAAGGTGGATTTGGGGCTGAAAAGTAACAGATTGACAACTGGTACACCCTTTAGCTACTGAGTTTCCATATGTTCTAACTTCACAAGATACAGCTATCACAGAAAATAGAGTATAAGTAACATAATATATTTAAGATTATATATATTAATATTTTAATATTTATGGATACAATTTTATATATAACTACATACAAATAATTTTATATATTTTATAAATATATAATTTATGTATATTGAAAGCTATCACCCAAGAAGGGTAGGTATATTAGATGAGGCTGAGAAGGGAAATGGAGACATACCTATAGATTCTGAAGTAGTTAATGTCATTCTTAGACAAAACATACTGTTAAGTATTTCAACTTTATTGTCTTTGATCTATAAATATTAAAAGCAACATTCTTTTTATTTTTGAGTTGGGGTCTCAATCTGTCACCTAGGATATAGTGCAGTGGCATGGTCACAGCATCTTCACAGCCTTGACCTCCTGGGCTCAGGTGATCCTTCTGCCTCAGGCTCCCAGGTAGCTGAGATTACAGGTGTGTACAACCCTGCCTGACTCAGTTTTTAAAAAAATTTTTGTAGAGATGAAGTTTCACTGTGTTGCCTAGGCTGTTCTTGAACTCATGGGCTCAGCAATCCACTCATCTCAGCTTCCCAAAGTGCTGGGATTATAGGTATGAGCCACCATGCCTGACCTAAAAGCAATATTCTTATACATGTCACTTAAGAATGAATTTGTTTTTGCTTAGAAACATAAAACATAAGACAGAGTGACTTTACAGTAGTTAGTCATTGAACCAGAGCTGGTAAAGAGAGAGGAAGGAAGGCTTGTGTGAAAGTGTTATGCACACAAATAGTCCTTGACTTACAATAGTTTACCTTAAGATTCTTTGACTTTACAATGGTGTGAAATAATATGTATTCAGTAGAAACTATACTTCCAGTACCCATACAACCATTCTGCTTTTCACTTTCAGTACTATATCCAATAGATTATATGAGATATTCAACACTTCATTATAAAATAGGCTTTGTATTATGTGATTTTGCCCAACTGTACACTAACGAAGTATTCTGAGCATGTTTCAGGTAGACTAAAAAAGCTATGATGTTTGGTAGGATAGATATATTACATGCATTTTTAACTTGTGCTATTTTCAACTTATGAGGGGTTTACCAGGGGAGCATCTTATTTTCCTTATGAAAAATTTATTACTACTACTTATACATTAATTCCGTCAGCCAACATATTTGAGTGCCAGGAATATTTTTGCCACTGTGCAAAGATAGGAAATGAGGAGAACAGTTTGTGTGAATGACTTTAAGAGGGAAAAGAGGTTTGGGGTTGGGTAGCTGAGCATGCTGGTCAGTTGTTCGAGTCCACTTTGTACAGAACATGTGTGTTGCTTATCCACTTTCAGACAGGCATGGAAGTATGGTGCAAGTGGTATGGTCGTAACTTGGGAGTACTGCAATAGAATTAGTTCTTAGGGTAAATATTAACATGAATTTTTGTTTTGCAAGCTTAATAACAGCATGTGATTTATGGAGGCTGCATTAAATTGTCCTGCAGGCTCTTTTGGAAGACTCTTTTGTTATCATAGGAAGAAGAAAATAGGAATAAAAGCAGCCTTACATGGCCCACAGAGGATTCTTAGGGATATGGATGACATCATAGTTGTTTAATGCATCTTGACTGATATGTAATCTATGACTTAAAAGGATGGCGAGCTGTAAGGCAAAGTCTGGTGTTTCTTCCTAAATATGACATTATTACTTCATTACTCATCTCTTCTTGTTTCATGAGCATCTCACTCTATGGTTATCATTGTTTTTATTTAATTTCTTAACTGGTCATGTGAATAAGTAGAAGTACCTTAGAGGTATTGCTCTTCTAGCGTCTGTTCTTTCAAGCTATGAAAAGTGTGTGAGAAGTTGGGGGGCAGGTAGGGTGATGAAATCAGGGATGGAGACAAGTATACTTCAACCCCTTAGCTGATAAACAATTTTGAGGACATTGAGATAGATTCTAGAATTACCTTACTGTTGGCCTTCAAATCCTCAAATGATAGAGGACACTCCCCACTAAAGAACTAGCCAGAACTCTCTAATACAGGTAAGAACACTGGGTTCATATCTCTAATTGCCTTCTTAATTATCATTTTTTAGTGCTATAAACAATAGATCACTGTGTCAGCAGATTTGATATCTGGTGAGGGTCCACTTCTTGATTTGCAGACAGCTGTCTTTTTGCTGTATCCTTACATGGTGGAAGGGATGAGGGAACTCTCCGGGATCCGTCCCTTTATAAGAGGACCGATCCCATTCCTGAGGACTCCACCCTAAAGGATTCAGTTGTGGAGGTGCCCATAACCTTTATATGGGGGGGGCATGTAGATAAAGTCAGATCAATTTAGTTTGCTCAGCACTATATACTGTGCTCTCCTAAACATTTTAGAGAGATTTGGAGTCTTTATATGTCATTAGTTACCATGTAACATATAACAATTTGAATCATTTTGAATACTTGGTGTCAGAAACTCTGGCTGACTAGATTGCTGAAGGTAAGTGGTGTTAGTGTTCTTGCCTAATCCTAAATGGTTTGTTTTTTTTTTTTCCTTTCAGGTTTTTCTAAAGAGTGACCGAGTGGCCAGAATGGTACAGAGTGGAGGCTGTTCTGCTAATGATTTCAGGGAGGTATTTAAGAAAAACATAGAAAAACGTGTGCGGAGTTTGCCAGAAATAGATGGCTTGAGCAAAGAGACGGTGTTGAGCTCATGGATAGCCAAATATGATGCCATTTATAGGGGCGAAGAGGAACTGTGCAAACAGTCAAATAGAATGGCACTAAGTGCTGTGTCTGAACTTATTCTGAGCAAGGAACAACTCTATGAAATGTTTCAGCAGATTTTGGGTATTAAAAAACTAGAGCACCAGCTGCTTTATAATGCATGTCAGGTAAGTGATCTATGATATTTTTCATCCCTCTGTCTGACTCATAGAATGAACATCAAGTGTTTACAAGACTATAAATATGTACTTTACTTTCTATAATGTCTTTGCTTGAAAAGTTGAGTGAAATTGAATTTTAATAAATCATATAGTGATGTTTGAAATAAGTATTTGGTAGAGGGAGAAGAATATCAGCACATTTTATCCAGTAAATAATTGTTCCCATGTACCCTGTTTTAGAACATCATATTTGTGCCATTTGGGCATATATGGGCCATGCCCCGAATAATAAAATGAAAATCATCTGCAATCTGAAGAAGCTTGGCAATTTATAATAAAAAGGTATTCCTCACTGCAAAATAATGATAAAGATATCATGCTGGTCTTCTGAGTTTTATGAAAATAATTACATTTCAGACTTTTTAAAACCCACTCAGGTAGAAATGAGTTAAGGATGGTTGTTAAACTGTGTAACTTACAGAGATGACAGAGTTAATATTATATTTTATCTTCAGTTTTTCTATTATGCACATGAAAAATGGAATAAAATCTCATGTTCCATATCTTTCATTTTTTAGACCCTATAATTTGTCTAAAAATATATTCATTCTATATTTGCATGTTGTTTGCTTGTTTTGGAGATAAACATTATTTATCTATGCCCTAACATACAATTTAAATTGCTAAAAGTCTGGCATTTTATTTATTTATTTATTTTTTTGAGTTGGAGTCTCACTCTGTCACTCAGACCTGGAGTGCAGTGGCCATTCCCGGCCACCGCAGCCTCGACCTGCCGGGCTCCGGCGATCCTTCTGCCTCAGCCTTCCAAGTAGCTGGAACTACAGGTGTGCCCTACCACGCCCGGCTAATTTTTGATTTATCGTAGAGATGAGGTCTCGCCAAGTTGCCCAGGCGGGTCTCAAACCCGCGGGCTCAGGCAATTCACTCACCTCGGCCTCCCAAAGTGCTGGGATTACAGGCTGAGCCACAGAGCCTGGCCAAGTCTGGCATTTTAAAATTAATGTGTTCCTTAAGAGTTACACTTCTATAATGTACATATGTTTATTTTTAAGCTTATTGCAAATCTACTCCTAATTTCTGTATTTCCATATTTCATATCACTCACTTTGCATTACTAACTTATAGATCATTTCAAATGGATACATTAATAGAGTTAATTAATAGTAAAGCATGTGACACTTTAACTGTATGAACAGTTTGTATATATACCATAATTGTTTTCACTGTGCCACTTGACAATAGTAGAGTGACTATAAAACAAAAATATTCTATTTTAAAAGATAACTACAACTGGAACTTTGTATTTTTAATGAAGTGATAGCTCACTTGTACAGTTAAATGTTGATGAGCATAATTTAGTGGTAACATTCAGATTCAGACATACAGTAGATATTCCTTGAGCGTTTATTCCATAAAAAATGTCTCTGTAGGTATTAGGGAAACCCAACTGAGTAAAAAGCATATTTGTTCTCCATATACTAAAGTCTGATAGAGCAGATAGGCCTTTAAATGAGTTATTGTATATGTACTAGAGTATACTGGATGTTACAAGGTTATAAAATATAACCTCGTTTACCTGAGATTTTGTTTACTAATTCAATAAATTCTCTGCCACTAGAGAATCAGCTGGGGTGTGAGCTCCTTGATTTCTATTTTACATGATTTGAACCATACTTCTACTCAAATTTCCAACTATGATAATGGCTTGTTTATTTTTCCTTTGTTCCATCAGTTACTTTCCTCTTGTGTTTTGATACTTTGTTAGGTACTCAAACTTATATTCAGATTTTTATATCTTCTTGTAGAATTGATGCCTTTGTCATAGTATAATATTCATTTTTATCCCTGAGGTCTACTTTGTCTGTAACTAATATAGACCCATCAGCTTTCTTTTTTTGTTGTTTTTTGAGTTGAAGTCTCACTCGGTCCCCCAGACTGGAGTGCAGTGGCTTCTCCCGGCCACCGCAGCCTCGCCGCTTCCGCCTCAGCCTTCTGAGTAGCCGGAATTACAGGCATGCACTACCACGCCTGGCTGATTTTTTGATTTATTGTAGAGATGAGGTCTCGCTGCCCAGGTGGATCTCGAACCCGTGGGCCAGACAATCCACTCGCCTCAGCCTCCCAAAGGCGCGGGATTACAGGCTGAGCCACCAAGCCCAGCAGCTTTCTTTTTATTAGGGTTAGCATGGTGTCTCTCCTATGTTTACTTTTAACCCAATTCTTTATTATTAAAGTGGATTTTTTATAGACAGCATATAATTGGGTCTTGTAGTATTCTAAAAATCCAGTCAGGTAGTCTTTGTCTTTTAATGATTGTGTTTAGACGATAATATTTAATGTGACAACTAATATAGTTGGATTAAATTCTACAGTCTTGTAGCTGCTGCCACTTCCTTGCATTTGTTCTTTGCTCTCCCTCATTTTCTGCCTTCTGTAATTTTGTTTGAACATTTTATTTGATGCCATTTTATATCCTCTTTTGGTGTACCACTTATACTTGTTTTTAAAAAAAAATTATTTAGTGGTTGCCTTAAAGTTAAAAATATACATTTGTAAATAATCTAAGGCCATTTTCAAGTAACACACTATAAGACTTCGTAATGCAGCTACTCTATAATAGAATATTCCCAATTCCTCTCTTCCATCCCTTGTGGTATTGCTGTCATTCATTGTACTTACAATATGCTATTGTTACCCAATAGATTGTTACTATTATTGCTTTTAACAGTTATCCTTTAGCTCTGATGAGGAAAAGAAAACACACACACATATTTAAAATCTTCATTTATTCCTTCTCTGATGATCTCTTATATGTAGATTCAAGCTTCTTACCTATATCATTTTTCTTATTTCTGAAGAATTTGTTCTAACATTTCTTGCAGGGTAAGACTATTGGTGATGCAGTTTATGTTTGCATCAGTTTATGTTTGTCCGAGAAAGGCTTTGTTTCTCCTTCACATTTAATTGATAACTTAACTGGATATAGATGTATTAGTTAGGTTTTTTTTTTTTTTTTTGGTCTCTTTCAATACTCCGAACATTTCAGTCTACTTTCATTTTGCTTGCATGACTTTGACAAAAAGTCTTATGTAGTCATTAGCCTTGATCCTCTATAGGTGGGGTGTTATTTTTCCACTTAAGCCTTCCTTCAAGATTTTCTTTTTCTCTTAGTGTTCTGTAGTTTGAAGATGATATACCTGGTTGTAGGATTTTGGGGTATGTATGTGTGTGTGTGTGTGTGTGTGTGTGTGTGTGTGTGTGTGTATTTCTCTTGCATAGTATTTTTCTGAGCTCTCTGTATCTGTGTATCAGTGTTTATTAGTAATTTTGGAAAGTTCTCTACTATTACTTCAAACATTTCTTTTGTACCATCTTCTCTTTCCTTTCCTTCTGGTATTGCAGTTATGTTTGTGTTACCCTCTTTTGATATTATCTGGGAGTTGTGTGTGTGTGTGTGTGTGTGTGTGTGTGTGTGTGTGTGTGTGTGTGTTTTCAAGCTCTTTCTCTGTTTGCATTTGAGGTTGGGAAGTTTCTGTTGATCTGTCTTCAGTTCACTGATTCTTTCCTTAGCAGCGTCAAATCCACTAATAAGCCCATCGAAGGTATTCTTCGTTTCTGCTTCGGTGTTTTTGATTTCTAGCATTTCCTTTGGATTCTTCCTTAAGAGTCTCCATCTTTTACTTGTATTATGTATTTGTTCTTGCATGTTTTCAACTTTTATTATTATAGCCCTTAGCATATTAAAAATGATAATTTAAATTCCTTATTTGATAACTCTAGCATCTGTGTCACATCTGAATCTGATTTAGATGCTTGCTTTTTCTCTCTAGACTGTATTTCTTTTTCTTTTTTTTTCTTCGTCATGCCTCATGATTTTTTGTTTAAAACCGGATATGTTACACCAGGTAATGAGAACTGAGATAAATAAGGCTTTAGTAAGAGAATAAATGTTAGTCTGTGTAGAAGTTGAGCTGTGCTCAATGTGTCTTATATCTATAGGAAAAGTCACCAGTTTTTCTAGGATCTTTGTTTGTATCTCTTCTCTTAACTCTGCTCTTCCCTAAGTACTTCTCCTTAGAGAAAGTCTGTATCTTAAAGCTCTTTTAGATGTGATCCATCCACTATTGATACTGGAACTGTGTTGATGCTGCAGTAAGGTGTTGGAGAGAGTGAGTGTTCTATAATCTAATTAAACCTCAATCTTTTAATGCACCTGTGTCTCAAAGTTATAACCCACACGAGTGTTTCCGTCTTTGCCCAGGAGGAGTGTCACTCCCTCCCACCTCCATGTTTTATGTTCCCATCCCTGGCTGCAGCATTCCCAAATCATTTTATTGAGGTCCTGTTCCCTATTTAGTCTGTTTTTTGGGGGGGGCTTGTTTATTTATTTCAGTAGATTAAAAAAAAAAGACTACAGTAGGGTGGTATGTTCTTCCTCTAGTTAGCTAGGGTAAGTTGTCAGTGTTTTCTGTTGGTGATGTCTTTCCCCTTTTGTTAGGGAGATGGTGATACAACAATGGTCTTTCCCCACTTTTCCTGTCATGATCACATGGGGATCTTGCTTGGATCCTCACTGTAAGAACTTGGTGGGGTTACTGAAAGGAAGGTCCTGTGAAGTTTGGGGGGATCCCTTTATGATGGTGGTGCCAGGAGTTTCTTATTTTCTGCACTCACCTCATAGTAATTCATCAGAATTATGAGACAAGTGTTCCTACTATTTATGACATTTAGAGACTTCTGTTCCATGTATTTTTTTTTTAAAGAAAGCAGGGTTTATTGAGAGGACAGAAAAGCTCCCACAGTGGGAGAGGACCCAAAGAGGTTGACTGCTTTGTCTTTTTAATTTACCTTTCTTTCTAGATTTTGGTTTAGTGGTTTACCCTGCACCATCAGTTTTCTGATAAGTTTAAGAAAGGTAATGGTTTGCAGTTTTCTTAGGTTTTTAATTTACATATGGGAATGATGACTCCAAACTTCATGTCTGAATGGAAACTGGAATTCATTTCAATTCTGAGACTTGAAAAAAAAAAGTTAAGAATTATTTTTTTATTGATTTTAAAACACAAAGAATTACAAAAAGTACTTCTGCACATATGAGAAGAGCCTTCCTTGGGTATAGCAATCATTTTACAGAAATTATGAAAATAAATTGTTGAGACAACAGCCTAGCTCTTTTTTTTTTTTTGGCCGAAAGGCATACCTCAGAGATATTGCAGGCTTGGTTCCAGACCACCAACATAAAGCAAACATTGCAATAAAGTGATTCACACATTTTTTTGTTTCCCCATGCATATAAAAGTTATGTTTACATTGAACTGTAGACTATTAAGTGTACAATAGCATTATGTTTGAAAAATAGCATATATACCTTCATTTAAAATGCATTTTATTGTTAAAAGTTTCAATGATCATCTGAGTCATAATGATGTTAATAATGTTCCACAATCATGCTAATGATCAGTGAACCGTAATATTTTTGCTAGTGAAGGACCTTGCCTGGTGGTTGTTGGCTGCTGACTGATCAGGGTGGTGGTGGTTGAAGGTTGGGCTGGCTGTGGCAATGTCTTGAAATAAGACAACAATGAAGTTTGCTGCCTCGATTGACTCTTCCTTTCACAAAAGGTATCTCTAACATGCAATGCTGTTTGACCGCATTTTACCCACAACGGAACTTCTTTCAAAACTGGTGTCAGTCCTCGCAAATCTAAGTTTATGTATTCTTATTCTTTGTTGTCATGTCAGCAGTGTTTACAGCATCTTCAGCAAGGGCACATTTTATTTAAAGAAATCACTTTCTTTGCTCATCTGTAAGAAGCAACCCTTCATCCAGCCAGGTTTTGTTGCAAGATTATAGCAATTCAGTCACATCTTCAGGCTCCATTTGTAATTCTGGTTCTCTTGCAATTTCCAAACATCTCAATTATTTTCTCTACTTTATTCTTGAATCCCTCAAAGTCATTCATGAGAGTTGGAATCTTCTTTTTAACTCCTGTTAAAGTCCATGAATCACAAATTTTCTTAATAGCATCTAGATTGCTGAATCCATTCTGAAAGATTTTCCATTGCTTTGCCTAGACCCATCAGATAAATCGCAATCTATGGCAGCTATAGCTTTATGAGATGTGTTTCTTAAATAATAAGACTTGAAAGGTGAAACGTATCCTTGATTCATTGGCTACAGAGTGTGATGTTTTCAGCAGGCATGAAAACAACATTAATCTTGTACATCTCCATCAGAATCCTTGGGTGTCCAGGTGAACTGTCAATGAACAATTTGAAATGAATCTTTCCTTCTTCCTTTTTTTGAACAGTGAGTCTCAATATTCAGTAAACCATGACCATGCTGTAAATGGATGTGCTGTCATCTGACTTTGTTGTTCTATTATAGAGCACTGGAAGAACAGATTTAGCAAAATTCTTAAAGGCCCTAGGAATTTTAGAATGGTAAATGAGCATTAGTTCTAACTTAAACTCACCATTTGCATTAGCCCCTAACAAGAGCCAGACTGTCCTCTGAAGCCAAGTATTGACTTCTCCTCTCTAGCTATGAAAGTCCTAGATAACATCTTACAATCGAAGACTGCTTCATCTACATTGAAAATATGTCTTCATCAATGACCTTAGCTAGATCTTCTGGAAAACTTGCTGCAGCTTCTCCATAAGCACTTGTTGCTTCATCTTGCACTTTCATGTTATGGAGATGACTTCTTTTCTTAATCTCTGCTAGGTTGAAACTTTTCTTCTGCAACTTCCTCACCTCTCTTAGTCTTCATAGAATTGAAGAAAGTTAGGGCCTTGTGCTAGGGTTAGGCTTTGACTTAAGGGAATGTTGTGGCTGGGTTGATCTATCCAGACCACTAAACCTTCATATTAATAGTAAGGCTTTTTCACTTTCTTAACATTCATGTGTTCAGTAGAGTAGGACTTTTAATTTCATTCTAGAACTTCTTTGCATGCGCACCTTGGCTAACTGGTATAAGAGACCTAGCTTATTTTAGCTTTTGACATGACTTCCTCACTAAACTTCATCACTTCCAGCTTTTGACTTCAAGTGAGAGATTTGCAACTCTTCGTTTTACTTGAACACTTAGAGGCCGTTGTAGGGTTATTCATTGGCTTAATTTCAGTATTGTTTTATCTCAGGGCATAGGGAGGCCCAGAAAGTGAGAGAGCAAGAGAGCAAGTGAGAGTAAGAGAAACACGAAGGAATGGCTGATCAGTGGGACAGTCAGAGCATACAAAACAGTTTTGGATTAAGTTCATTGTCTCATTTGGAAATGGTTTGTGGTGCCTCAAAACAATTACCATAGTAACATCAAAAATCACTGATCACAAATCATATAACAGGTATAGTAATAATGAAAAGGTTTGAAATATTGTGAGAATTATCAAAATGTGACACGGAAACAAGAAGTACGCACATGCAGCGAGAAAAATGGTACAGTGGTCTTCCTTGATGCAGGGTCACCACAAACATTCCATTTATAAGCATATCTGCAAAGCAGAGAGCAATGAAATGAGATCTGTCTGTGTCTATCATATTTCATTATCTTGTCTTCCAACAAAGGTTAAAAAGAAAAAGTGTAAGAAAACGTGATAGGAACCACAAAAATAGCCTGCCCTTCATAGGAAGGAGTAGCTTAAGAAGAGAAATAGAGCAGACCTTGGGGCAGCAGAGGGGGGACTCAGAGTTACCAGAGCCGCTGGAACCTGACTCAGGTGTACATCGGTGAGATTTACTTCACCTTCTCTGTGTTTCTGGAAGAGCTTTGAGACTCCTGCTAACTGTAACAGTCTTATTTCTGTATTTATTCAGTCTTGTCTGGCCCTAGTTTTGTGCCAGCACAAATCTCCTAGAAAATCTCAAAGATGTTGCTTTCTTCAGGATCACAAGAGCAGGAGAGAGGGCTGTTCTGTTAAGCTGTGCAGAATGGCAACAGCCAGGCAATCTCTGGGGACTCAGGAAGGAAAGGACATGACTGAGAAGGAACTCATGCCAAGGTTGCCACATGACATTGACAGGGGCATCATTTGTTTGTATCCTTTGTCCAGAGCCACAGGATTAGTGTCAGGAATGGAAAAACAGGAAGCTGCCATCTGAAAAAGCATAGATGTTTACATTACTTCTGCTCAGAGCCAGTAACTTTTTATTTCTCAGAATTAATCCATAAAGGGAACATCTAAAATGCTAAGTTAGAAGATAGAACACACCACAATTAAGATATCAAATCAGAGATAATTGAAAGAAAAATAGCTTTTTACTTGTTATCAGGGAAACATAGCATAAAGAATAAGAACAACCCGAGCATGTTGTAGATTAGCTATTATGCTGTTAAAAGAGTCATACCTTGGATTGTTTTATAATGATGCACATTCATAGAACAAAATTTTAGGAAAAAATGATAGTAAAGAGACTTCGTGAGCATTTTCAAATGCACAACTTAACAATACAAGAATCTGAAATTGTGAGCCATGATCTAATGGACCCAGAATTACAAGTGCAATAAAGAAGCAAGAGTGAAGGAAGAATATTCTGTTGGTAGAAACTGTAATTTCAGAATATTTTTAAGGATATACAGTGGATTTCAGGAAAACATTGTTACTGTTTTAGAGAAAAAATGTTAGATAATATTAAAACTATGTGTTTGGTGACTTTAATAAATAAGAATAATTTTACTTTATTTTTTTATGAAAATGCTGTTACTTAAGTGGTACCAGTTAAACAGCTGCCTTTTCTAAAACAGAAATTAAATGTGTTCATTAAAGATTATTTTTAAATATGACATAAGGTGGTACAGTATGTTCAAATTAATTAGTTAACCCATTATCTATAAGCATGCAGTGCATGTATATAGTTTGCTCCAAGCATTTTACTAAATTAGGAACTTAGAGAAAGATAGGACCTAGGTATTTGCTAGGTTTATATGAAAATAATTTGTTGCTGTTGTGCATGCCACAGCGGTGTGGTAAATTCCTGGTTCTGTTTTCTCAGAGTTGGGAAAGGCAGTATTATTTTGGGGCATTTCATGAAGAAGTCCACCCAAGTAAGAAGATTTTATGGTATTCTGGGCAGAGGAAGAAGCATGTGCTAAGTATAGGGTATGAAACACGGTGGCCTTTGAGGGGAGCCTCAAGTTTTTGGGACTAATGAAATGTAAGGAGGAAATAGGGTTGTGTGTGAGATGATGTTAACAGAGGGAGGTAAGGGTCGTACTGACTATAACGATCTTACCTACAGTCCAAATGAACAGTCTGAAGACTAAGTACATAATACCATATCTACTCCTGTAATTCTCCTTTATATTTGTATTTTAAGAGGATTAAGTAACTGAATTTTACAGCTATCTAGATCCTGATCTTCTCTGCCAAAAGCACCCTTCATTAATCTTTTATAGTCTCATTCCATTAACTGAAGAAAGTGACTCACCCAGATTTATCCAAGTGTCAAAGCAAAGTTAACTGAGATCTTGCTCTTATCCCCACCTCTGCTCCAGACTCCTCACGTCTGAAGACTGCAAGAGCTGTGTGAAGTAGTGTCACAGAACTCTGTGTGTGTGTGTGTGTGTGTGTGTGTGTGTGTGTGTGTGTGTGTTTGTAAGGGATAAGCAGGAGTATTTGCAAATGGTTAAAACGTAGACTTCAAGTGCATGATTTCCTTTTCCTAGATGTTTTAGCTTTGGAGACTAAGCAATATGGGTCTTGTAGTGTAAATAAATCAATAAATAGACAGTTGCTATATTTCTTGTCTTTCTCACTGTGGATGTCTTCCCCACTGGAAGTCCAAGAGCCACGAGGCATTAACCATTCTGAATGTCTTCGTTCAAGATGCGTAAAAGGAAAATAGAGAGGGGGAGGAATGTGAATCCTCACAGGAAACTGGGATCTACCTTTCATCACTGTCTTCTTTTTTATTTTTTTCTATTAGTAGCAATTGATAATATATTTTGTTTAACATGGAGTAATTTCTCTACTTCAGCAGAAATGGTAACACATCCTATTATATATGCATATTCATATATATATAATTTAAGATCTCAAAATATTTTAGGAGAATATCCTTAAATGGCACTTTTTTGTGTTTGAGGATGTAGCAAGTAATAAACAAGATTGTAAGAATAAGTAGATTTTTATATCTGATTTTGACATTTTGAAATCAGTCATTGGAATGGCTATGATATTTGTATACATGTTCACTTTTAAATAAATAAATGAATCATAATATAAATTGGATAATTTAATTTTAGTAAAATGAATTTGAGTTTTTGGTTAGTAATATTAATATTCTCTGTAAAAATTGCATTTTTACTTTTTCATTTTTTTATTTTTTGAGTTGGAGTCTCAGCCTATTGCCCTGGCTGGTGTGCAGTGGCATGCTCATAACCTGCTGAACTCAGGTGATCCTTCTGCCTCAGCCTTCCAAGTAGCTAGAACTACAGGCATGCACTACAATGTCTGGCTAATTTTTGGATTTATTGTAGAGATGAGTTCTTGCCAAGTTGCCAAGGCTGGTGTCAAACCTGTGGACTCAGGCAATTTTCTCACCTTGGTTTCCCAAAGTGCTGATACTATAGGCGTGAGTCTCTGAACCTGGCCTAAAAATTACATTTTTATAATTGTCAGTGTAATTTTAGTATGTTCCTAGAAAATAAAATTATAGGTTTTGTTAATGTTTCTTTGTCTGTTCTGTTTCCAACCTTTGGTCTACATGTGTAGGACCTATGTAAGAATATTCTTAAATAAGACTTCTCCTAAAATGTTTTGTTGAATTTGTCTTTGTTCTCTCTAGTATTTTGTCAATTCATGAATATAGACTATCTTCTGATATTCCTTAAATTTGTTTTTAAATTTTTCTTTATTCATATTCTGACCTTTGGAAATTAGAACATTATTCCAACTGTTCCACTTTTTAAAAATGATTAGAGTACACAAATTTACAAGGAGATTGGACATCTTTGTATAGTACACTAAAAAAGAATATTTTTGCTAATATACTTCATGTGCGTTCTCAACTATTAATAAATAAGACAAGATTATATGAATGTACAGTTTCTTTTTCTTTTTTCTTCTCTTTCTTTTTTTTTTTTTTGAGTTGGAGTCTCACTCTGTTGCCCAGGTTGGAGTGCAGTGGCACGCTCATGGGCACCCCAGCATTGACCTGCTGGACTCCGACATTCCTTCCACCTCAGCCTTTCAAGTAGCTGGAACTACAGGCGCGCACTACGATGCCCAGCTAATTTTTGATTTATTGCAGTCACAAGGTCTTGCCAATTTGCCCGGGTTGGTCTTGAACACATAGGCTCAGGCACTCCACTCACCTCGGCCTCCCAAAGTGCTGGGATTACAGGCTGAGCTACCAAGCCTGGCTTGAATGTACAGTTTCAAGTATAATAAACAATTGTATCTTTATTTTTATGGTCATTTGTTAAGAAAAATAGTCTAACAAAATTAAAATGATATATCTGTAAAATATATTTTTTCATATTAAAAAATTTTCGTTGAATACCTAAGAAAAATGCCAGTTGCCAGATTAAGCAATGAAAATGCAAAAATGGCAAGATTTTGATCATTCCTTTAAGATATTAATGTGTGGTCAGGAGACAGATATATAAACAAAATGTAATGGATAGTACATTTTGCATTACTGAAGATATATGTACTGCATAACATAGGCACATGGATGACAGTATTTTCATGTGATATTGGATAGTTTGCATGGACTTCTTTAGTGCTCCCCCACCTTGGATGTACGTTAGAATGAACCTGAGGAGCTTTATAAATCACTGGATGCCTGCCAGGGCCTCACCAGATTAAGTGAAGCCATCTATAGAGGTGAAGCCCAGTGTCAGTTTTTTAAAGCTTCCTATGTGAAGCTTATGCACAGTCAAGGTTGAGAACCCCTGGCTTGGCATTCCATTGTAGGTCTTTGTCCTGCAGTACACGTAACTGTAGGGGAGGCTGGGAACAGTCTAGCTGGTGCCAGGAAGAAGAGATGATATGGCAGTGTGGAAAACCCAATTTTCTAGTGGACCTTTAATCAAAGTTTAATGAAGATTTTAAGAAAGCAGTAATTCTGAGTATCAGAAGACAGGTAGAAAATTAACCAACAAGGAGAAAATAGCATTTACAAAGGCATCAGAAGAATGAAATGGCTTGGAATCTGCTAGGGAGGTATGGTATGTATGTTTCTGGAGTAGCAGAAAATGAGGCTAACAAGTTAGGAAAGGACTTGAGTTTTAAGGACTTTATTTGCTCAGTGAAAGAGCTTGTAATTTACCTTGTTATAGGAAACACTGCTAGGGTACCAGCAAAGGAATGACAGGAACAAATTGGGGTTCTGATAAATATCCTTCTTTGTAATCTAAAGAGTGGATTGCAGATGTATCCTGCCTTACCCCACTTGTGGGCATGGGCCAGTGTTTTGTTTTGTTTTTTAAAGGACCAAAAAGGGCTAGGAACCACATATAAATTGTAAAAGTAATCTCTCCAGGTTTTACTCATTGCCCTACTTTTGATCTTTTGGTTATGGTCCTCTTTGTTGCCTATGAAGTTCTAAGGTTGATAGGCTTCACCTAGGAGTCTGTTTTCACATCCTCTTCATTACATGCCCTGTGTTGTGCTTCAGAATTCCACTCTCCTTCCATACTTCACAGCTTTGGCCTGGGTCAAAACACTGGACCACGCATTCTCCTGGAAAGTAGCAAGATGAAAGTCTAAGAATTCTAGCAGAAGCTGGGGATAGTCAATGTTTATCTGATGTGCATGTATATTAATCATGGTATAATGGGGCATCTCCAGTTAGTTTTATTTTTTAACATAGTACCCATTCTGGTCAGGTACTTTGTCAGGTTCTCTTATATGATGGTCTCTCTTCTCATGAAACAACATTTTTTAGTGAGCTTGAGGAATGGGGGCAGGTGGATCAAAGGTTCTGTTTTGTACAAGCTGAAGTTGAATAATACATGTCCACATTGAGATAACAGGTGGTGGTTGAACATACAAGTCTGCAATTTTAATGAGAGGTAAAAATTAGAAATAAAAATTTCAGAATCATTTGGATAATGTTATGATTTTAAGCCATGGGACAATATAAGATCACTTTGTAGAAGAGTCTGGACTCAAAGAGAAAAGAGGCCCAAGGACAATGTTCTGTGGACACAAAATTTAGAGGCTGCAGTGAGGTAGGAGAAAAACCAGAGAGTATGGTGTCAGGGAAGTCAAGAGAAGACATTTCAAAGAGAGAGCGGTGTCTATGCCACATACTGCCAAGTCAGGTAAGATGACAAAGTAACCTTTGGATTTGTCAAGTTGGAAGACACTGTTGACTTTGACAAGGGCAGACTCCTTGGAGTAGTTAGGAGCAAACCTGATTGGAACGGGTTAAGAGAAAAGAACCAAGGGGGTAAGGAAATAGAGTTAACAGAAAAAATATCAAGGAATCAGCCAGTAACACAGACCATTGTATAGTCAAGAAACTTCTTCTGTATATTACATATAATAATTTATTTTTAAAAATTATTGAGCACTTACTATGTGCCAGGCTCACAGCATTATACTTTGTATATTACTTTTGGACTTTTAGAAATGTCTGCCCCATGAAACTTAAAGCCTTTTTCTTCCGATCAGAACAAATGCTCTTTTTCTTAAAGATTTCTTTTTTTTTTTTTTTTTTGAGTTGGAGTCTCACTCTGTCGTCCGGACTGGAGTGCAGTGGCCACTCCCGGCCACCGCAGCCTCGCCCTGCTGGGCTCCGGTGATCCTTCCGCCTCAGCCTTCCAAGTAGCCGGAATTACAGGCATGTGCTACCACACTTGGCTGATTTTTTGACTTATTGTAGAGATGAGGTCTCGCTGCCCCGGCAGGTCTCGAACCCGCGGGCTCAGGCAATCCACTCACCTCAGCCTCCCAAAGGCGTGGGAGTACAGGCTGAGCCACCAAGCCCAGCTAATATAAAGATTTTTTAAAGCATTTTGTAAAGTCTGTGGAAAAGGAATTCATGTTTACTCATGAAAAAGTATCAGTGATATTCAATTGGCTTTTAACTGATTACCAAAGTCACAATATATTTAATTCTCTTTGCTGTAGACTAGAAAAAAAAAAGGTTTCCATTTGCCCTAATTACGTTAAATAAAGCAGAGCTAAACAATCATTATGAGATTTTACTTATGTAATGAGTGGTAGTGATTACTTCTAGCTATTTGTTACAAACTGGTAGACCTCTATGATTGTCCAATGCTTAAAACTTTGTAATTTCCCACTTTCAAAGTGTTTTCATGATTCTGATATGAAGATCTTCAGATGAACAAGGCTTACATCTCAATCCATGAATCACCTTCAAAGGTTTATGAACTCTCTGTATATGTCATTTGTCATCTGGTACCAAGAGCAACAGGATTCGAAAAATATTGATAGCTTTACTATCCTGTATAGTTTGAAAAATTGGAAGCTATTAGAATTGTTCTTCTGAGTCAGGTCAACTGGGAAAAATAATTTGTTAACAAAAAATCTAATCCACCACATTTACTTTGAATGTGCCCTGCCCCCCATCCCCACCTATTCAAGTAGATCAGCTTCTCATCTTAGTCTGTATCACTTAAGCCCTTGGTAAATTGATGGATGCAGAACTCTTCAAGCTCAATTGATCTAACTAACATGTTTTTTTCTCATTCAAAACTTGATTATTCTGTTGATGTCACGTTCAGTCTTCTGACTCATAATCATAACACCTTCCTTTCTTATTACCTTTCCAACCCAAACAATCACCAGATATGTTTACATCCCCTATAATATTGCATTATTTGCTTCTTCCATCTTATTTCATGATTGTCACCATAGCTGAGATGTCATTACCCCACATGTGGAGCATGGCAGCGACTTCTCAGCTTCCTCCTTGCAATCCTACATATTTTTGCTGCCTGATAAATATTACTGAAGCACCCCCCGATCTCGTTATGACCCTACTTTGAATAAAGGGAAAAAATGAAATTTTACACCTCATGGCTAAGCCTTTGGCAACTGTGGTGTTCAGACTGGCCTCCACCAGCTTTTTTGGATATACCAATCCTTTATATGCCTTGCGTTCTATGTAAACAGAATCACTCCCTGTTTCTCCTCTACTCTATTTTTTCCTGGATTTTAGTTTTACCTCACATTTTCTTTACTTGGAATTTTCACTTCTCCAGTCTTCAAGACCTAAGAGAAATTCCACCTTCTTCAGAAAGCCTTCCTGCATCTGTCTCCATTCATTTTTTGTTCAGTATTGGAGGAGGGAAAAAAATTGATGAGGATTGTAGTGTTCCCCATCATAACATAAAAGTCTGTCATTTTCTGCTTTGTATATAGATATTTATATATGCCTTTCCTACTGCATTTAACAACTTGAGCATAGGATAAATATTAATTTTTGTACTGTTAATTGTACAATAATATCGAATGTGTTTCTATCGTGGGCACTCACATATAGTGAAAGACTCAAAGAAAGAAAGTTGAGGGTGAGGCATGATTAAGGAGTGTGGTTCATTAAGTTGAACCACTGAAGTTAAACTACAGGATTTAAACCTTGGTCCTACTATTTATGAACTGTGTGACTGTTGGAAAGCTGCTTATATCAATTTTTGCTTCAGGTTTTTCATCACTAAAATGGGAGAATTATAATACCTATTCTATAGGGTAAGTCTGAGGTTTAAATGAGATAATGTTGATAAAATTTAGGTTATAAATGTAGCACTTGCCAGTCATACTAAAGTTGGAGTTCTAATCAGCTCTGGGAAAGTAATAGTGTCTTTGTTATTTAGTAGTAAACTCTTTTAATCCCAGCATTATGTCATTATTAATGCGAATGTAGATTCAACTATCTTATTGTGGCAAGTATAGTTCATAAAAATTGCTTAAAAATACTAGCTGGAGCTGGGCTCCGTGGCTCAGCCTGTAATCCCACGCTTTGGGAGGCTGAGGTGAGTGGATTGCCTGAGCCCATGGGTTTGACACATGCCTGGGCAACTTGGCAATATCTCATCTCTACAATAAATCAAAAATTAGCCGGGCATGGTAGCGCTCGCCTGTAGTTCCAGCTATTTGGAAGGCTGAGGCAGAAGGATCGCCAGAGCCCAGCAGGTTGAGGCTGCGATGGCTGGGAGCATGCCACTGCCCTCCAGCCTGGGCGACAGTGTGAGACTCCAACTCAAAAAAAATACTAGGTCATTGCTTCTATGCTGAAAATGAAATGTTAATACCAAATGAAATACTAAAGAAGATTTCATGATATGTTAAAATTTGCCAAGTTATATCCACCACTTAGATATATATGTATAAGTGGTGGATATGTAAAAATTTGTCAAGTTATATCCACCACTTAGATATATATTTGTGTAAGTGGTGGATATAACTTGGCAAGTTTTTACATACTGTATATCATCCATGCACATATATATACCTAGAGAATATATATATGCGTATTCTCTAGGCTATAGAAGTCCCGTGGTTTTTATGGTTGAGGTTAAATTTCTTATGTTCTTGCCTTTGAACATTTTGATCCATTATTTAATATAGTTTAGTTCAGTTCACATGGGGTAATTTTATATCTAATTAACTCATTCATCTTTTCTCCGTTTTAAGTTTTCAAAGGAAATTGTGGTTTGGGAAATGCATTTTTAAGACTCTTAGAACTGTTCTACAGGAATTCATGGCAGAACTACTATTTCTGAGTCAGATTTTAATGCATAATTTAGAAGGTAGATATAAGAGAGTTTTTTAAAAGTTTCACATCTAGCAGACAGAAAGCTACCTGATTCTTTCATACATAACATCATACAGGGAACGTGTTGCTCTTGAGAGTTTGGTAATGACTTCATTTTCTTATGTTCTTTTTGTTGTATGAAATTACAAAGAGAACATTAGTAACTGTGTAGTTGTTGGCTTATTGTCAGTGATCGAGAAAAAGGGAGGAAGGGATTTTTGTTTTTTGTTTTTGAAGTGAGTTGCCTTCTGGAAGGTGAGTCAACATAGAGGGGATGTTAGGGTCTAAGGACCTTTCAAATACAGGTAGAATCATTCTTTATGTTTGCATTAAAATTAAGACCAGTCATTTGAATCCCACTATTAGAGATGGATTTTTTGTTTCTATTATTAGGGTAAGGTGAAATTTTAAAAGGGTATACATTGTAGTTTAAGGTGAAGGTCATAAATACCTGATATGCTTAGCAATAAGACAACCACAAAGGATATGTCACTAGATAGTACATGCTTTGTTGCTAGTAATTGGTTTAAATGGACATCTTGGAAGATTGGAGATTGATCTGGACATGGAAGGCCAGGAAGAAGCAGTAGAAATACATGATTCAGAAAATGTAACACGTGTGGTAAATAATGGATAAATCAGTCTGTGTAGGTAATAGTTATATAAGTGGTTAGAAAGGTAAATAGGTACAAAATGTGAGAAGACCTGAATGCCAGACTTAGGTGCTTGGCAATTATTCTCTCTTCCTGGTAGTCTCATGTTCTTATTCATGAAGTTTTAGTCTCTGGTTAGCAGGGTTTGAGTTGGGGGGAGGGAATGAGAAAGAAGAAAAGAGACAGCAGGATTGGGAGGTCTCTCTCCTAGATAGGTGAGAGCAATTTTATTTTTACAGCATGCCCCTTATATAAGGCCAAACCACACTCTTTACAAAAAATGTCTTAATGTTTTAAATATTTTTATCATAACATCTGTGTTTTATTGATTCTAAATAATGTTATTATTTAAAATAGACAATTTCCAGACTGGACAGACATGAGGTCACACTATACTGTTTTTATCAAGCCAACTCCCTGAAAATAAACAAACAAACAAAAAAATACTGACCAGGCTTTCTTAAACACAGGCCAGAGACACAAAGACCTTGTCAACTTATATCCTTGTCTCTTTCACTTATTCATTGACTCCCTCCCTCCTTTCCTGTCTTCCTTCCTCCTCCTCCTCTTCTTCCTCTCTCCACTCCCTTCCACCCCTGCTGATACTTTAGCCTGATCAAGGGTAGGAGCCATATTGAAGAGTGGGTGGTAAAAATGGCGAGTTCATTTTTTTTTTTAGTTTGAGGTCACTGTGAGATGCCCTAAAAGAAAGACCTTGCCTTCAGTTGAAAATGCAGAGCTGAAAGTCAGGAGGAGGCCAGAACTGTGTGCTGGCTTATGACATAGCATTGAGAAATGACTGTGGATACTCTGAAGCCTAAAACTGCTGAGGACCAGGTGTGTGTGTTTGTGGGCTGAGAGAATAAGGAGGCAGCAGGGAAGACAGCAGGAACAATCAGAGTCGGCTGGGTAGAGTTATGCTCTGGCTTTGTGATAAATACTTTGTGATTCAAGTGATGGTGCAGCATTAACACTTACTGATAAGGTAAATTAATTTGCTAATACTTAATAAGGCTTTTGACCAGTGATTTGAGGCCTTGTTGCAAAATCCATGCACATTTGGCACTGCCAAATCCAAAACAGGGCTGCCAGAAAACTGTATAATAAATGTCGGGAAGAGTGTTCTTTTGGGATCATCGTTAGGCATGTACCAACTATTTCTCGTGATGTATTATCTATAAGTCACTAGATTTAATGTAAATGCAATGGACCAGCTATGAATTAATTTCAGGGAAAGCACCATATTTACATAACAGTATAAGCCCTCGTCTATTTGTATTTTTCACACTAAAGGATAAAGATAACTATTATGAGAAAATAACAGAATGTTATTTGAATGGAGTGGGGACTCAGAGAAAATACTAATACCTGTTTTCCAGTGGGAGAAAGAAGAGCATGATTAACTGCAGTTGGCATATACAAAGACATCATCACAGAAAAACTCAGTTATTAATCTTCCTTTTTAGTGATCGACAATATAAGGACATTTATCCCAGTTCTAGCAAATAGGTTAATCAGAAAGGGCACTGATGCTACATAGTGCTGTGAAAAGATTTTTATAAGTGCCTTTTTTTCTTTAAGAAATGAATAAGTTTAGTGAATACAAGTGTTTGATGTTCATAATTTTTAAGATATTAAAAAGAGTGACATCACAGGTTATAAAAAAGAAGCTGTTGGGTGAAACTTATTAAAGTCATTTTTATGCTTCATTCATTATTTTCTTAACTGTAAAATGGTTGGCTACCAGCCTAGGTTTTTAACCCTCCCTAGGACTACTGCAAAGGAAGATTTGCTGATCCCCAAAACCTTCTTCTTCCCTAGAGCTGCTCCCATGGAACAAGAGGAATTGGGTAAGAAGATCCCAGGGTTTGAGATTTGTAAATTAAGAATAGACTGCTGCATTAGGTTAGCATTTTCTCTTCTTCATTTTCAATATTTCCATCTTTGCAAATCCATCCTGGTACCAGCAACCAAGAAAAACATTTTTCTCCTTGCTGAGTACCTACATACAATACTTGGTCAGTGCTTTATTGTGGCAATTGTATTGTGGTTTACATAGTTTTTTTATTGTTTTACATACTATTTTTACTGTTTTTAAAAATATATATATGTATATATATCTTCTTTCTCTCACTGGAAAAAAAGGTATTAATATTGTCTCTGAGTCCCTACTCCAATTAGAACATACTCTTCACTATTTACAAATATATATATATATATTTATATATATTTATATATATATTTATATATATTTATATATATATTTATATATATATATATAATGAAGTATGAACTCCTGGAGGGCCACAACTCTTATAGCTACTGAAGAGCCTCCAATAGAACTAGCCGGGCTCGGTGGCTCAGCCTGTAATCCCACGCCTTTGGGAGGCTGAGGTGAGTGAATTGCCTGAGCCCGCGGGTTCGAGACCCGCCTGGACAGCGAGACCTCATCTCTACAATAAATCAAAAAATCAGCCGGTCGTGGTAGCGCATGCCTGTAATTCCGGCTACTCGGAAGGCAGAGGCGGAAGGATCGCCGGAGCCCAGCAGGTCGAGGCTGCGGTGGCTGGGAGCGGCCACTGCACTCCAGTCTGGGCGACCGAGTGAGACTCCAACTCAAAAAAAACAAAAAAAGAACTGGCTGTATAGTAGGTGCAGAAAAAACGTAAACAGAGTTAATAACATGATCATGGGTCATTTAGGTCAGCACTGTTAAGAACCTATGTCTTGGTACTTGGTGTTTATTTACAAAGAATTGTGAAAATCTCCATAAGCTTAAGTTTGATGATTTGTAAGACTGCAGTGGCTGTTTTCCATGGTTTGCATTTCAAAGTCATATAGCAGTCTCCTAGAATGAAAGAATAGAGGCTTCCATAGAGAAGAGTCATGGCTCTTTATCTCCTTTGAGTTAACAACCCTTTTGAGAATCTTGGGTAAGCTATGAAATTCAAACAATTCCTCCAAGGAAAAAAAGTGCATATTTCTACAAAATTTTGCTCACAACTCGAACAGTTTCACAGACTTCTTAAGTTCCAAGTTAAGAACTCCCTAGCCTAGAAAATTCTGAATGTGGAAGCAATCATCCCTGCATAATGAACAGGACAAAATAAAAATAAATTTTCTATTCTAAATATTTGTCAAGCCAGTGAGATATTTTGACTATTAAAGTCTTAAAACTCTGTGTAACAGAAACTAGAGGCATTGCAGAGAATGAAGACACATGTGGGCACCTATTATGGTCAAGGTTGAATGACCCCCTTTTTAAATTTTTTTGATTATTTTTATAAAGATGGGGAGTACAATTCAGGGTTAGGAATATAAACATTGATCATGCAGGTACCCTTGTTGATGAGATATGCCCCTCCCTCCCCTAGCAGTTTCCCTCAACTGCCAACGTCCCCCTCCCCGCGACAGTTTCCCACTACTGCCAATCACTTAAGTGACCCTTTTTAAAAGACCTGTAAAATATTCTGTGCCAGGAAAGGATGTCTGTGAAGTAAGTAATCTATTATCACATAGAATGCTAAAACCAAGAGTTAAAAGTAAAAAAATATATATATATTAAAAGATAAATTTGCCCTTGTGGAGTGAATACTCATCTCTGTCCTCTACCAAAAGCACCAAAGTTCACATATTCCCATTTTATTTCTCTCATAGCCCAATTCCAGCACTAGGGTGTGGCATGTTAATAACATTTTAAAGTGTAATACCACACATCTATAATTTACCCATTCAGGTTTTTCTTTCTTTCTTCTACCTCCCTTCTCCTTTTTTTCTATGGTTTCTTTGTGTGTGTAATGTAAAGCCATTTATTTAGGGTCTGTGGATAGTCCAAGGAAAGAAAGAGTGATTTTTTTTTTTTTTATGACAGCATTTGTAACCATGTGGGTAAAATGAAATGTGCTTGAAGTGGCTAGAGAAAAACTTTATCACACCCACCTCCAATAAACATACCTACCACCCCCCCACACACACACACTCAAAGTGAGACAAACAGACAGACATACAGGGCCAGGGAGTCACAGTACCTGAATTCTGGTCTGCCTAGGCCTCAACTGTATGAGTCTAGGTTTTACTCTACATGACTCTGGGTGAACTGGATGTGGACTATGAGGACAAGAGAGAATTCAAAGATGACACCTAGGTTTGGGGCTTGAGGGCACCATTTATAATATGATATGACTCATGAATGATTAGAGTAGACAGCTGAAAGTTAAGATTCCATTTCTTCATGTAAGCTGAAACGTTAAGTGGGCCATTGGAAATGTAAGTCTGGAACTCTTGCAAGAGGTTAGAGCTATAGATAAACACCTGGGAGTTACCAGTGATTAGATGCTGTTTATGGCTATGAGCTTTGAGGAGAGTACCTAGGCAGTGAGTGTTCAGATTGAGAAAAGGTCAGAAGCCCAAGACCTGAAGCTCTCCAATGTGTACGAGAGCTGACGGGAGCATATTTCCAGTTTGCTAATGGAAATTAAAATAAAATCTTGGCTTAGCAGAATATTATTTGTAAACATTATATAAAATGAGGCGCAGTATTATTAAAACTCACCAATTAGGGATGATCGGGAGGAGGTAGGTAGGCAGGCTGTAAGTCTGTGGGATAAGAAGGAGGTAGGTAGGCCGGATGGAGGTAGATGTGGATATAAAAAGCATCCTGATCTAGCATGGTGGTTTTAGAATTGTTGAGTGTCTTGACTGTGGTGCCAGATACACAAAACTACATAGGTAGTAAACTGTAGAGAACTTAATATACACACAGATGAGTACACATTAAACCAAGGAAATATGAATAGCATGGATAATTGTATCAAAGTCAGTATCCTGGTTGACATAAGGTACTATAGTTTTATAAGATATTACCATCGGAGAGACTGGGAAAAGTGTATGATGGATATCTATTTCTTACAATTGCAAGTGAATCTACAATGATCTCAGTTGAAGGGGTCTACCTTTAAGAAAAAGTCATAAAAATTAAGTTACATAAATTTTCAGTTAAATGAGTTATATTGAAAACAAAGATGTACTCAAAGCTCAAAAGAAGACAAAACAAAACATGGGCCATTAAGCTAAGATTCTTACATGTAAAAAAATTAATCAACTGGCTTACCACCTTTAATTCTAACAGTATATAAAACGAGATGACCAACTAAATTTTGATCCACTCTCTTCATTAGCTTTTTATTTATACATTTATTTATTTTTAGCAAACATGTTTGGAGGTATACTTTTTCAGCTTCATGAAATTATACCAGTAGTCAGTGAGTAGTACTCTTTGATCTCTGAAAATGTAGTTTTATAAAGAGAAGGCTATTAAAAAGATCACTTAGGACAGCAATGCTATACTTTGCTTACTTTTATTTTCTGACAAAGAAATTAAGGTAGTAATATTTTTAAAATTGGTGTAAATTGACTTTTACAAAAAAACTATAAAATTTAGATATGACTCAAACAGTTGCACTTAAAGTGAGAGTTGTTAATCTGAAGATATAGATATTTAAAGATGTAAAATCGTGTTTTTAGGTGAAGTTTGAGGAAGTATGTCCTTTTGTTTTAAGTTATTAAGTGCTATTTTTTATGGAGATGAGAGGGAAGTTTTAATGATTTTATTTATTTTTCTCTTCTTTTTTTTTAAATATTTTTTTGAGTTGGAGTCTCACTTTCTCACCCAGATTGGAGTGCAGTGGCCTCTCCTGGCCACTGCAGCCTCTGCCTGCTGAGCTCCAGTGATCCTTCTGCCTCAGCCTTCCAAGTAGCTGGAACTACAGGCGAATACTGCCACACCGGCTAACTTTTTGATTATTGTAGAGATGAGGTCTCACCAAGTTGCCCAGGCGGGTCTCGAACCTGTGGGCTCAGGCAATCCACTCACCTCAGCCTCCCAAGGTGTGGGATTACAGCCTGAGCCACCGAGCCCGGCTTAGTTTTAATGATTTTAAATGAAGGTAGCCTTTTTATTATTTTGCTGTAAAAATATGTATCAGCATTTATAAAGATCAGAAGATATTACATATTACATTTAGTGTATTTGAGGTATTATAGTTACAATGTTCTTATATACCATTTTTGGTTTTAGGAGTGTATAATGAGAGATTTCAGTTACCTGAAATAGACACTTACTATGTTTTTTAACTTTGCTCATTTATTTATTCATGTATTTGTATGTACACATTGTTTTTTTTCCTTCATAATTAATTTAAACCATTTTCGGTTAAGACACAGTGAAAATAAGCTTGTTCCTGTTTGATTTTGAATCATACTAATCAATTAAAATAAAACGTTATTTGTTTTTTGACATGAATAGAAATTCCTTTATAACAAGTATTTAATTATTTAGAAAATCTTGCCTTTCGAAAAGTTGTTTGAAAATAACTTTTCAAGCACAGTGGCTCATGCCTGTAATCCCAATACTTTGGGAGGTGGAGGTGAGAGAATTGTCTGAGTCCAGGGATTCTAGACCAGCCTGGGCAACTTGTGAGACCGTGCTTCTACAATAAAATCAAAACATTAGCCAGGTGTGGTGGCACACACCTGTTGTTCCAGCTACTTGGGAGGCTGAGGCAGAAGGATCACCTGAGCCCAGCAGCTTGAGACTGTGGTGACTCTGAGCGTGCCATTGCCCTCTAACCTGGGTGACAGAGTGAGACTCCAACTCAAAAAAAAAAAAAATCAATTTGGAAGCATATTTTTTAGATAGGTTACCCCAGGCCTTTCATACACACACACACACATACACACACACGCGCGTGCGCGCACACACACAAACACACACCCCTCCATATAAATGGGAGATTTTTAAAAAAATGATGAGAGCATGCTTTTTTGCTTTTAGTCAAATTTAGAACCAGAAAATGGAATTCTAATGTGGTGCCTGTCTGAAAAGAGAGGAAGGACAGATTTCTTGGGAATATGAGTTGCTTGGTATCAGAGTAAGGAGTTTATGATGACTTAAATGATACAAAGTTATATCATTCATTCAAATATTACTTTTACAAACATTAAAATGAAGGAAATATTTTTTAAGTACACAGAAGGAAATGAAGCATTATGCAGCATGTCATCATCCAGAAATGAGTCACGGGGATTTGAAAGAACAAAACAAGAGGTTCAACTATCTGGAACTGTTTAGGACTGACCTTCAAGAAAGCAGAAGGATAGACTGACTAAACCTAACGACAGTGTCGCCTCAAGAAAACAAGGACTTGTTCATTTAAAGTTGTTGTGGACAAGTTGAGCAAATAATTATTATAATTAGATTTCTTAGTAAATCAAGCTACTAAAAACCCTAGAGACTTATTTATCAACTTTTTCAATGAACAAACCTCAAAGAAAAAGTACCTAAGAACTTTAACTGGGCTACCAATCTAATAAAATAGCCTTCTGTATTCTCTTCTCAGTAGGTATCTGATAAAGTTTATTAATCTTTGCTTTAATCTGTAGATCACTGTCATTAAATAATCACGTATGTATAATTTCTGCTTTATTTTTAAGCTGGATAATGCAGATGAACAAGCAGCCCAGATCAGAAGGGAACTTGATGGTCGGCTGCAATTGGCAGAGAAAATGGCAAAGGTAAATTATTAATTTTGACATACCATGTTTCTTCCTTTACCTAGATTTCTATAAGTTGAAAGAGTGCTTTGAGTAGGAGGGGGAAAATAACAGCAAAATTTTATCATTTCCTTTACACATATGTACCTGTTAATCTCAAATACCTGATGCATGGTATGTAGGTGGAGTGCATTATCCATTTTATATATCCATCCTTAATGTGTGAACTGTTTAAATTCACTGATAACTTTTAATAGATTTTCCTGAAAGCAATTCCTGAATTTCTCAAACTGCCAGATCTATGAGAATTTCAGTGTGGCATTAAGTAAAATGTAATGAGGGAGAAAATCTCCTCCCTGCAAAATCAGATAATATATTTTAGATTATTCAGCACAACTCTTGCCACAGAGTTGTGACAACTAGTATTTAAATGATTAAATGCATGAAAATATAATTTGAAGTATCTAGCAAAGAGTCTGGCAGATAAATGTGTCTGATACAATATTGTAGTTATTTTGTTTGTATAATCATCGTGTATTTGTGAGCACAAATAGATTTCAGACAAAAGTTACGATTTGTTTTTAGTCCTTAAGATTTTTTGAGAGGATGGAAGCTAATTGTCTAAATAATTCTTTAGTGAATTGGTGGATTAATTAATTCAGTGGTATAAAAACTGGTAAACAAATGTAGTCCTTTAAAATGGATTTGTGGTTATAATGTTTTTGATTGTTCCAAGCATAGAGTTTTCTCCTTTTTTTCTTTCTGCTAAACAAATACTGAATGTTTGACGAATAGTCTCTCTCTTCTCTCTTTCTTTCTCTCTCTTTCTGTAGTATAATATTGTTCAGTGAAGTGCAGACATCTTTAGTTTACAATTTGATGAATGTGTGTATACACCATGTGTAACCACCTCCCAAATCAAATAGTGAACTCTTCCAGCACTGAGAGGAAGATACATCCCATTCTAGTTTATCACTTAAATTATGTTTGTACTACTGAAGAGAACATATTTATTTTCAAATACATATAAGTTTTTAAAATGCTAGTACTATGTTGATCTAAATGTGTATTAAATTAAGAAGTAGAGAAAATGAGAAATTAGGGGCTTATAATGAAAAAAATTGAGAGAAATGGGGTAATCAGAATGACAGTAAGTTGTGAGAACCAAGTCAGAGATATCTGAGGAAGCATCTCTGGATGAATGAAGATATAGACTTAGACTACTGTGAATTAGGTGCTAAAGCATTATATTCCCACAAAGGACAGTGGTTGAAAGGACAATATGCCTTTCATATTGGACAATTTGCTGTTCCCTTGATGTCTAGAGAGGTGCTATATCATTTTAGAGATTTGAATGTGACCTTTATAGGATGTAAATGAAGCATCTGGAGCCTCTCGGAAGTTCTAAAGACCCGCCTGGGCAACTTGGCGAGATCTCATCTCTACAATAATTCAAAAAATCAGCTGGGCATGGTAGCGCATGCCTGTAATTCCGGCTACTCAGAAGGCTGAGGCAGAAGGATCGCCGGAGCCCAGCAGGTCGAGACTGCGGTGGCTGGGAGCATGCCACTGCACTCCAGTCTGGGTGACAGAGTGAGATTCCAACTCAAAAAAAAAAAAAAGGGTGGGGGGGAAAGAAAAAGAAAAATATTGTACCCAAAATTCTAGTCTGTATTGAATCTGACTGGAAGGGCTTTTGCTTTTCTTAGACTGAAGGCTAAGAGAGGGTCTGAAGAGATGCTCCTGACAGCATGGGGTGGGACACTGGGCCCAGTGCTCAGCATTCATAAGGAGTGTCTTCTGAATGACGGAATCTTCACATGCTAGCATGTTGTCTCAAGAAAGTGAGAGCTATGCAGAGTTTCTGAATGATTTGTCCTTTTTTTCCTACTCAAGGACAAATTTAAATCGAAAGGGAGAGAGGATACCAATATGGTAAGAATAACTGAATTTGCTCTAATTTATAACAAAAAAATGTAAATTCAGCATTTTTGTTGTGATGGCAACCAGCTCTAAAATCAGTGGTTCATTAGATACCATGATCCAGAGATTAGAACACAAAATTAATATAGTTATGGGAAACAGAGCAGAGATCAGCTTGAAGAAACTATCCATGGACCTTAGGTGTCGTCTAGTGAAAGTTTAAGAGCACTTAAGAAATAATGATTGGCCGGGTTCAGTGGCTCAGCCTGTAATCCCAGCACTTTGAGAGGCTGAGGTGAGTGGATTGCCTGAGCCCACGGGTTCGAGACCCATTTGGGCAAGCGAGACCTCATCTCTACAATAAATCAAAAAAATTAGCCGGGCGTGGTAGCGCATGCTTGTAGTTCCAGCTCCTTGGAAGGCTGAGGCGGAAGGATCACCGTAGCCCAACGGGCCGAGGCTGCAGTGGCCGGGAGCGGCCACTGCACTCCAGTCTGGGTGACAGAGTGAGACTCCAACTCAAAAAAAAAGAAATAATGATTAAATTTGATTAACGAGAATTTTTTAAAAAATGGAACAAACATTGTTTTCATGTAAACCATGTGTTGGCATTACTAGTGACCTGTGCTTTCCAGACAGCACAAGCAGGCTGAACAGAGTTGATGAACTACTCTCAAGAAACCTCAAAGCTTTTGAGAAAAAAAATTCTAGTATAGTCTATTTTCTGAAACATTTGAAAATACTAATAAAACAGTCAATTTTGGTGATGCCTTCCAGTGTCTTCCTTGACAGGTGATAGTGAATGAATTGCTGATAGTTAAAACAAATACAACTAGATTATTTTTCATGTGCTAATGCTAGATTTTCTATAATATGTTGAAAAACTTGAAAGAAAAAATTGATGCATCAGAACTTTCAAATAGCCATAAATTCTTTGCCTAGGCTGATGTCCATAAGCATTTTTCCTAGGTTTTCTTCTTGGATTTTTATGGTTTCTGGTCTGATGTTTTTCTTTAATCCCTCTTGAGTTAGGTTTTGTATATGGGGAGAGATAGGAATCAAGTTTCATATTTCTGAATGTAGCTATCCAATTTTCCTAGCACCATTTGTTGAATATGGTGTCCTTTCCACCACTAAAACAAAAATAAATAAGTGGGACTTAATTAAACTAAAATGCTTCTACATGGCAAAATAAATAATTAACAGAGCAAATAGACAACTTACAGAATGGAGAAAGATATTTTCAAACTATATATCTGACAAAGGAGTTGCATCAAGAATCTACAAAGAACTCAAACAAATCAGCAATAAAAAAGCAAATGACCCTATTTAAAAGGGTACAGGTGACATGAGTGTACATCTTTCAAAAGAAGATATAAGATCACTCATAGACAGGGAAATACAAATTAAAACCACAATGAGACATCACCTTGCATCAATCGGAATGGCCATTCTTTAAAAAATTAAAAAACAAAACAATAGATGCTGGCGTGGATGTGGAGAAAGGGAATGCTTATACACTCTTGGTGGGAGTGTAAATTAGTACAACCTCTATGGAAAGTGGTATGGATATTACACAATAAAGGGAAGGGAGGGAGTTTAGAACTCAGAAACTACCTAGTGAGTACAGTGTTCACTACTGGGGAATGGACCACCTGAAACCCAGTTCCCCACCACTTCACAATATGTCCATGTAACAAATACGCATGTGTTCCCCCTGAATCTAAAATTTAACAAAAAGAACTTTCAAATATATTATATATTTGCCTTTTGCTTTGTTAGAATATAATTGTCAAAAAGGCAAAATCATGACTTTTATAGAAATATAAAATGAACACACAAATGTTTTATTCAATGCATAATTAATAATTATCCAGTTAAATGTTAAAACCAGTCCAAAAAGCATTGGAGAAACTAGGTGTTTTGGGGCATTGTTAAGATACAAGATACAGCCCATGGATTAGATTATAAAGTGGTTAAATTCTAACACAGATTTAAACTGTTGTTATTTTAGGTAATCTTACCTGGCAAACATGATTTGAATCTTTTTCAGACAAAATTCTACAAGGTAACTTGTAACTTCATTGTTTGGAAAAACTAATCAGTAAGAGACAGGAAGGTGAGCTAAGTACTTTTCCCCTGATGGTCACTGGTTGATCTTCACCTCCATATGATATGGAAATGAACTGCCCCTCATTTTGTTGCTTTATTTCTGGGTTTTGGATGCTTTTTCTCACAACTTTGAAAGTTAGTCCAAAAATATGTGTTTCTTATGTTTCATTTTGCTTTCTTCCTCCCTCTTTGCTTGAATTGAAAAACTGCCCTGAAACAACCCCCCCCCCCAAATGAAACCAAGGTATTCTATACCTGGGTACTTACATGTTCTTCCTGAGGATGCAAACTTACTATTTTGGAATTTTACTTCAAACTATAGAGAAGTCTTAAAAGGATACTTCAGAATCTTCTGTGGGAAAGTTCATTTTTTAATGTAGATATTTAATCTCTGAGATAATGTGCCATTTTAAAATTGATTATATGTAAATTATTTTTAAAAGAAATATGTGAAGGATATATTGAGGGAAAAGAAAAACAGGTGGCTTGAGACTCTGGGACTGATTTGTAAAGTGGTACCAGATGTTCCTTCCCATCCGTTGGACAAATTGGTGCAAGTGAGTCAGAGACTAGGTGCAGGTTGACAAGAGCACTCTGGACGCATTCCAGTTGTACTAGAGATGCAGATTTCTTTGGTTAGGTTTTGAATGATGACGAGTGACAGTGGAATCAGTAATTTTCTGGAGCATTAGGCACTCATTGGAAAAATAGCTACTTTAAGCTTTCATCCTGCATCTTGTTTTGTGTGGTGGCAGTCATATTACACTGGGCTTCATGTCATAAAGCTATATACCTCTGCCTTTAGGAGAGACGAGCTGAGTGCCAGATTGGCAAAGATTAAAGAAAGAGCCTTGAGTAATGGGAAACGAAGCGCTCTGATTTGCTGTATGGAGAATATGAATTGGTACAATCTTCTCTAAGAATAGTTTGGCACTGTCTAAATATCAATATTTGTAATGTACTTTTAATTGAGCCCGAGAAACAGAAATCTGATTGCAAAGATATAAGAATTGAATAGCAATGCTCATGCAATTTGGCAAGAAAATAGAATCTTACAAGTTGACGTGGTTATTTTTTCACTTAAAAAATTTTTTTATCATGAATTTTCATTTTGCTTTAAACTTAACTTTTTCTAAACCTTTATTTTTTTTAAAAAAACTGAATTTATAGCCATAATTGATCTTGGAACATTTGTGTGATGTGAAAAACTACTAATTTTGGAAATATGACCATATTACTCTTCAATAATATGACATTTTATGTTTGAGTGCTTATTTATTAAAAAGCATACTCTTCCAACAATGCACATATTTGATTAGAATGAAATACTATTAAAATGCTTGTTTCTTAACTGGCAAAACAGTTAAAAACTGAATGTTTTTTATATACCAGTTACTGGAAGCATTTCAAAGCTAACAGTAGCTAATTAAGGTTCATCTATACACTAAAACATCGTACATGCATGTTTTCAGAGTTTTTTTCTTAAGCAAATTTTATCAAAGGTAAAGTTAATGTGAAAATATATAATGTTTCTCATTTTATACCTAAATAATCCTCAGTAAGATATATTAGGTACCTTTAGATACGATCAAAATTGCCAAATTTCTGAATGTTAAAGCCGAGAGACTGAGTAGGGTAGATATATTATATTGAGAGTATTGTGATTTATGAGACAGTGAAGTGTATGCATCATACAACCTTTTATGATAAAATTGAAATAAACTTGTGTAACACTGTTATTTTAAAAATTATTTTCAAGGAAAGAAAATTCCCAAAATTTATAACAAAAGAAATGGAGACTATGTATATAGAAGAGCTGCGGTCTTCGGTGAATCTGCTAATGGCCAATTTGGAAAGCCTTCCAGTTTCAAAAGGTGGCCCAGAATTTAAATTACAAAAATTAAAACGGTCGCAGAATTCTGCATTTTTGGACATAGGAGATGAGAATGAGATTCAGTTGTCAAAGTCCGACGTGGTGCTGTCATTCACCTTAGAGGTAAGTGGCTTTATTCCATGCTTGCCTCTGACAGCATAAATGAAGCTGCAGAATGATTTCTGCTGACCTTTGTGGTAATTTTTTAGAATTTAAAACGACGTAATATATTTCAGAGGTGATAAATTCTTCTTCATTTGCTGGACACTCAGGTTGTGTATGCAAATTGATTCAATTTTTCCTTAAACAGTAAGATTAAATAATGAAATAGTAAAGGTTCTGAGAAACCTCTTCTTTATGCCAGCAAGGCTAGTACGAGTTCATTGATAAATTAAGCATTAAAGCACACTTGGATTTTAACATATAATTGATTTCTCTGTAATTTGGGAACTCCTTTCAGGCATTCAGTTGAACTTGTTTTTTGTTTGTTTGTTTTTCTTTTCTTTTTTTTTTTTTAAAGTACTTTTCCTGCCAAATCATCTTTCTAGAATCATATTAAATAAACCAGTTGTAGCCGGCCCGGCTACAGTTGTAATCCCACGCCTTTGGGAGGCTGAGGTGAGTGGATTGCCTGAGCCCACGGGTTCGAGACCCGCCTGGGCAGCGAGACCTCATCTCTACAATAAATCAAAAAATCAGCCAGGCGTGGTAGCGCATGCCTGTAATTCCGGCTACTTGGAAGGCTGAGGCGGAAGGATCGCCGGAGCCCAGCAGGTCGAGGCTGCGGTGACCGGGAGCGGCCACTGCACTCCAGTCTGGGCAACAGAGTGAGACTCCAACTCAAAAAAAATTTTAAAAATAAAAAATAAACCAGTTGTAATATACAATACTGTAGATGAGGCAAAATAGAGAATTCTTCCTTTGCAGAACCCCAAGTTCCAATGTAGGCACAATACATTATTAGGAAAAACAAGAACAAATGTCATGCATTTAAAATTGCGTTCCCCAGAACTTCAGAGTGGCATCTCTTTTATATAAATCACTGGAAACCAAAGATGGATAGTCCTTTTAGTACAACTACTTGTTGATGTTTCCATGGTTACATTTTTTCGGTCTGTCTAGCTATGTGGGCTAATATAGCTATATGTCTATGGGTTTATATACCACAATACACACACACACACACACACACACACACACACACCCCACATGGGTTTATATACCACAATACACACACACACACACACACACACACACACACACACACACACACACACACACACCACAAAGATTTTAGTTTCTAGAAGAAAGAACATCCGTGAAGCACAAAATAAAAGGTAATAACATAATAATCAGGAATGTCAGGTCACACTTCAACTTAGCCTTCAGCTCCATATCCCTCAAATAGTTTAGTTCTATAAGTAAATCCTACCAAAATGAGGCTTAAATGTACAGAACTCTCAAAAATTATATTGAAGTTTACAGTTCTTTTCTTATATTGTTATATTGTGTCTCTGTTTCCCAATGCTACTATTTGCATTTGCTGAGGAAGAAAAGCATATACCATCTGAGGAGGAATAATTTTACATTTCTTTGTTGATGCTTGACTTGCTTTGTTTGTGGAAGAAAAAGAAAAGGTCTATTTTTGTTTTTCTCCTTCATTTTGCAACTCTAGATAAATTCAAGCTTGAGGATAAGACAACTGCCTCTCACTTTCTTAACTTCTAGGTTAATGATTTGTTTGTAGATTAATAGATTAAACTTAGTTTCAGGATAGAAATATGTGACTTTCTTTTGACTCAAGTTTCATTTTTGGGTGTACTTAATGTCTTTGCCAAATGGCGATGCTAAAGGGTTTCTTCTTAATCTCTTCAACCTCATAATATAATGATGTTTAATTTAAAACGACATAGTATGTTGCATGTGACATTTCCTTATCATCCCTGCCTTAAATTTCCTACTGACTTAAATATAATGTGCCAACTCTTTTTCCTTTTTTTAAAAGGCTTTGTCTAAAACAAAATTCATCATTTAACTACAATATAATGTTTTCTAACAAGAATTTGACATTTAAATTTATTTGGGGAAAAATGATTTGTAGAGCAAATAAGTTTTATGATGTACAAATTTACCATTATCTTTTTTTTTTAGCCTTTTTAAAATTTTATTTTAAAGACGTGGGGTACAATTCAGGATTAAGTATACAAGTGGACATAATATAGGTAAAGTTTGGGCCTCCCTTTGGTTCCTACTTTGCCTGGTTTGAGATCAGGTCCCTTATTGATGTTGTTGTCTCCCCCCTCCACCTCCACAGTATCCCGCTACTGCCAATCCCTTTCCTATAGTTTTATGGTAAATGTTCAGCGTTTGTTTACGAGTGAGAGAACATGTGGTACTCAATTCTTTGTTTCTGTGGTAGATCACACAGTTTTATAGACTCTAAACTTATCCAAGCTGCTGCAAGGTCCATATGTTTGTCCTTCTTTATGGCTACATAATATTCCATTGTGAATTTGTACCACATTTTTTAAATCCAGCTCTTTCGATGGGCAGCATGGTTGGTTCCATGTTTTTGCTATTGTGAATAATGTTGTAATAAACATGCATGTGCAGTTAACCTTTTCCTAGTATGATTTGAGTTCTTCTGGGTATATTCCCAGTTAGTTTGCATTCCCACCAACAGTGTAGAAGCATTCCCTTTTCTCCCCATCCTTGCCAGTATCTGTTGTTGTTTATTTTATTAAAGATGGCCATTCTTACTGGGGTTAGGTGGTATCTCAGTGTGGTTTTGGTTTGCATTTCTCTGATGATTAGTGAGGCTGAGCACTTTTTCATGTGTCTGTTGGCTGCCCACATATCTTGAGAAGTGTCTATTCATGCCTTTTGCCCATTTTTTAATGGGGCTGTTTGTCTTTTTCCTTTTGGCATGTTTGAGTTCCTTGTAGATCCTGGATGCTAAGCCTTTGTGAGACATACAGTTGGCAAATATTTTTCCCATTCTGTGTGCTGTCTCTCCACTCTCTTGATGGTTTCTTTTGCTTTGCAAAAGTTTGTCAGTTTAATGAGGTCCCACTTGTCTATCTTATTTCTTATGGCATGGACAGCTGGGATTTTTATCCAGAATTGGTTGCCTGCTCCGATTTCTGTAAGGGTGTCTCCTGCGTTTCCTAAGATTCTGTCACCACACAAAAATCAACTCTAAATGGATCAAAGACCTAAATGTAAAATCTCAAACTACCATTATCTTTATATTTAAACACTGAGAACTTAAAACAGTTCAGAACATTTTCCCTTTTCTCTGTTGTTCAAAAATCTTCAACAATTGTAAATAATTAACGTCTTATGAATTTTATTTTGTCTTTTGAAAACAAAATTAGGCTGATGAGTCAATGTTTAAATGAAACTATGAATTGTTATTCTGTGCTTTATTGCCAATATGTTAAAGAGGGCTGTTCAGTTGGCAATATAATGTTGTTAGGAGGAGAAGATGAGCTAAAACTTCATTTTTCATGGTCTCAGAAGCTTTCATATTTATAAAATTGTTTTGACATCCTCTGTTGCTATGTCTATCTGAGGCACATATTTTCCTACCATAGCATAATACAAATCTGTTCTTGGGTACCCACAGTCTTTTAAGTAGGAGTTATGTGTCCACCAACAAAATGAAATCATGTGATGTGACAACGGTGCAGTGTATATTTTTGTAGCGCACCTGTGAGAATACACCAGATACTCCTGTATCCCATAGGGCCTATGATATCAGCCAAGGTAAGCTGAATAATTATCTCTAGCCCATTAAGCAAGGCTTGCTCCTCAGACCCCAAATTTCAGCCTAAGAAAACTCTGAAGGGCAAGCAGTTAATCCAATTTAAAACTCTCACATTTCATTAGTGAGGCTTAGAATTGGTCCAGTGGAGGAGTCTTTTCCAAGAACTGTATCCTGAGTCTATGTAATAAGGTGCAGATTTTAAAAACTCTGCTCAAATTTCACCTTCTCTTGAAAATTGCTCCCACCTCTCCCTTCTTCCACCATGCCGTATTCCCTTACCAAGCTTAGTTTTTGCCATAACAGTTATCACCTAATATATGATACTGTTATTTATTGTGTCTATTATTAATTATCTGACTCTATCCTAGAATATATGCTGCAGGAAGGTAACTTTTTTCCTTTCTTTTTTGTTTGCCTGGGTATCCAAAGTGCCTTAACAGTATCTGGAATACAATTGACTCAATAAATATTTATTGAATTAAGGAATTTTTTTAATGGTTCCAAAAAGTAGCAGTTAGCTATACAAGATTACTTTTAAGCCTCTCCATTCATGAGGACTTCAGAAGGAATATTAAAGCAAGGAATAAGCTAACCCACAAAACACTAAGCCATTCAACGATATGTTAAAATTAAATATTCAATTACAGCTAGAAAAATGAATGTTCATGTCTGTATGCTGTATGGGGAATGGTTTCAGTGACATGACTATAGCTGATTTTTCACACCGAGTTTTCATCATTGATATTAGCTTAGCAGACCTCATGACTTTCTTTGTGTCTGGTGATAATTATAGTTACTGATCTCACTATACTTCCTGGCTGCACATACTTAAGTGGTCCATTGTATTACTTACAAGCATGTTATCTAGTTTCATATTCTGTACATGCCTCTTTTTACTTCTAAGGACAATTTTGTCTGTTTTATCCTTGTGACATCAGCAAGAGAGAGATTTGGGAAGAGAAGATGAAGCATAGTCAATTTTAGTTTCTGTGGGTTCATTATCAAGTTTTACTGGAAATTGAAACACTTACTTAAACTTAGTTTAATTGCTGATCTACGGAATTGTGACTGTCTTTATCACTAATGATTAAGACTACTTATGCTTTACTTTCATTCTGGAAGTCAGATCTGTAGAATTGTATTGTTTTATTTATATGTATAGATTCATCGTGGAAGTTATATCTTTCGAAAGTGACAATTCTCTAGCATAAAACATTCTCAGCACAGTTGGGAGTATTGTTTGAAAAGCAAAATACTGTTTCACAAGTTGTATGTTTTAGGAGGTCCTGTTTACAACAGGTTGTAGTAGACATGACAGAAATCATGTCAATCAGATGCTTTCTTTCTTCTCTCTTGCACTTTAAACACACTATAGAAAGAGATGCAATGTAAACAATAATATTCTGAAATATGAATCAGTGCTGTTAAGATTTCGACTTATCTGGTGATACCCAGTTGGGTTATTTCATACATTTTAAGTGACCATCAAAATTTTTATTATTGAATTAAGTTATTAAAGTCATCATGGTGAGACCAAATGTAGTTGTCTTTTAATTGATGTGGTTATGTTTTATCTCAGTTTCTGATTAATTTTATTTGTATAAGGATCTAACCAATTTCTTTTTTTTTTTAGATTAGAAAATATAGTTTATTTAGAAAGCAAATTAGAAAGAGAAAGAGGAGATTCACCTCCCCAGGATAGGGGAGTGGTCCAAATCCAGGAAACATGGTCTGGTCAAAGAGCACATGGCTACCCATAGCTTAGTAAGGCAAAGACATCAATAGCCTGGCAATGGCCTAGCAATGACTGCAATGGCCTGCAATGGCTAACCAATTTCAACATTACTAACAACAAACTTGAGTCATTAAAAATGCATAAAAGTTTTTTGCTTATTTTCCTTGATCAAGATTTACTAATTCACCCCAATTTCCTTGAGTATTAGAACATCTGTGAAAGATGTAACTTTATCTGTCCATTCTCCATTAATTTCTTAGTCTTTTTTCAGTTGTCTTTATTTTTATTCATATATGTAGGTATGCATTTCAATATGACAAAATAATTTAAAAAAATAAGAGCCCTGGTTGAGGAAGGAAATTTGTTATTATTTTGACCTTTTATTTTATCACTACATAACTGAGTGATCAGTTTCCCATATTTCTAATGAAAAATAACACAACAAAATACATATTTGTATTTACAAACATAACCCTTGTCTTGTGACAGAGATGAAAGGAAGTTCAGTTATTTTAAGATAGTTTGTTTCTTTGGGACCTTTTGGATCAAGATTCATATCACAACTTTATGAAAAGTGTAATGACTCTAATAAGATATTAAATGATCAGTAAATGATATAGAGGATGTTTGTGGTAGATATTTTGGTAGCTATGTAACATGAATGCTATTATTCTTGTTTATAGAAATACAATATGAAATCAGTGAAGAAACTAATGTACATGTATAAAAATACATTTTAATCTGCTTTATAAATTAAATTTTGTGAATTTAGAAAAGTTCGTGTTACAAGTTTTGATTTTTAAAGACTATGGTAAATAGCATTCATATTTTGCATATACATCCAATGAGAACATTAGGTTACAGTATTTTAAGATTGGTGGCTTCATCAACAACCATAAAAAGTACACTTGAAAAAATGTATGTTTCCCTTTCTCCCAGAAATTACAGATACATAAGGCAATATCAGATTTTTTCATCCTTTTCTAGTATATTGTATTAAATTGGTACAAAGCTTTACGGATAAAAAATTTAGATTTTTTTAATCAAGTCAGTATTAAGATGTTCAGTGGACAGATTATAGTTCCTGTATTGTTTTAATAATAAGACCTGTACTGATCATAAAGAAAGTTATTCTATAAATAGTAATAGTCATCTGAAATAGGTAAATGGCAAATTTTTGGTATCACCTGTCGATATCAGCAAATTGGTATGATGGTGACGGTGTCTACCAACAATAAATACCGTGTTACTTTGTAGGAACTTGCCGTGCACTGCTCTTAACTGCACTGAATTTTCATTTACGATTCTGCTTTACTTCGTACAGGCTTGCCTTAATTTGTTAAGGATCTGTGCTTAGATTTCATTTAATTCACTAGGGCTTATATTCATGGCCTTTAATCTTACTTTTATTTAATAGCTGGCAGGAGACATTTCTGCAGATACTAGACTTCCTTGAAATGTCATTTACTATTCTATCTATGAATAGAGGTGGATTATAAAGAAGTTGAAATACCAGTGATGTTAACAGCTAACAAATCTGGGTTTTCCCCCCCAATTTTATCAATTAGTCTTCTCATTGCTATGCTGCTATTTCTGTATATTGCTAGATGCTATCAAGGTGACAGTGTGACATGTTATTTTAAAATCATTTTATCTTCAGATTGTCATAATGGAAGTGCAAGGTTTGAAGTCAGTCGCTCCCAATCGAATTGTTTACTGTACAATGGAAGTGGAAGGAGAAAAACTGCAGACAGACCAGGCCGAAGCCTCAAGGCCGCAGTAAGCCAATTGGAAAAAAAAAAATGTCTTTGTGTGTTTTTTTTTTTAATCTTCCCAAAGAAGCATGCTTTATTTATTTGCAAAATTATATGGTATTACATTTGGAAGCTGCTGTTTGGCTAGCTTTGTCTTAACTGTGTTTGAATCAGTATGCACCTTTCTGGATAATGAGGTTATAATTAGAGCCGTGGCAGAATCCCTGTGTAGTACAAACAGAAGATTCAACATGCAAATATGAGTCTAATCATTAGACAATAAAACATTTGTAAGTCATTTATAAGGAAAGCATGTTGTGTCATCATGTGTTATTTTAAAAGTAGTGCATAATCCTATTTTAGTTATTAGGATTATACTCTAATAACCTTTTCATTTATTTCTGTTATAGTTCTGGGGTGATGTAGATACCACAATTCTGCACAATGACTTGGAGTACTTAGTGAGTAGGCTTGAGTTAGAAAGCCAGTTCGTGACCACTGCACAGTAATCAGAGATGATAAAGCTGTTCTTTGCTGGCAGTTTGATGTTTCAAATTCTGGGAATGAGTTTAATTAAATTAGACAGATGTTCTCAAACTTGGGAAGCACATAGTTCTCAAGTAGAAATAACCAGGCTGGCCTGAGGAATCCAGATGAAACTTGCCTGGTCTTGTTTTCACACACTGCCTTTAGAAAAAAGTTTTTTCATCTATTTTATCTTTATTCTAAATGTCTTCTAGGATATAGGATTTTGCCTTATCACAAATTCGGTATGTGGCCTTTGATTCAAGAAACTGCTGTTGAGACCCTGGCTAGACTCCGGTGATAAAAGATACACAAGAAGCTTTCATTTTCTTTACAGCGTGCTGGATGGGAGACACAGGGTAGTGGGTGTCATAGAAGAGATGTGTACAGAGTATTATGGAGTAGAGGAGAAGCAAGTTGAAAACTCTCACTCTGACTTACAAACCCCTGCAGGTGTGCCCCTGACCAATTTCTCAGTACCTCTGGGATCTCATTGTCTCCTTCTGTTCCCCAATCTCTACCACCCTCTGTCCACCCTAGACCTCACGCCATCCCTCAAACACATAGCAACCTGTTTTCATCATGGTACTTGCCTCCATCTCTGCCTGCAGTCATCTTCCCTTTTATATCTGTATAGCTGGTTCTTGGCATTGAGAATCTCAACTTAAATATCATTTCCTGAGATTAATCCTTCCCTTAGAGAACCCAATGGAAAGCAGGCATTTTTCTGTCTCATCACTAAAAAGTGATTTTTTGAACCAATGTATTTCTCATTTTTATTTCTTTTGTACTGTATTTTTTCTCGAGAAGAGAGCAAAATTCTTATCCTATTTAGTTTATATTCTAGTACTGAGTAGGTCCTCAATAGAAATTTAATTCAGTTGATTGAACTTGTTTTTGTGACTTAGTCACAGTAAATATTTGAGGGTAATATATTAGTATATTCACAGAATTGTACAACCACCACTACTATCAATTTTAGAACATATTCTTCACCCCCTAAATACTCTAGCCCTAAGCATCCACTACTTACCTTTCATCTCTATAGACTTACATCTTCTGGACATTTCATATAATTGTATACAGTCATGTATTGCTTAACAATGTGGATACATTCTGAGAGATGTGTTGTTAGGTGATTTTATCAAGCATCATAGAGTATACTTATATAAACCTAGATGGCAAACCAAAGGTCCCAGCACCATCACTGAATATCAGTAATTTCCCCTACTGAACTTACAATGTCAATATCAAACTCCATATATCAGGTTTTCTATATACGTATTTTCCACTATAAATTTATGGGACCACTGTAGTATATGTAGTCTCTTGTTGACTGAAAGGGCCTTATGCAGTACATGACTATAATATTTGCTCTTTTATGACTACCTTCTTTCACTTAACATAATGTTTTCAAGATTCTTTTATCTTGTGGTATGTATGAGGACTTTATTTTATAGCTGAATAATATTTCATTGTATATAATCATACTGCCCACATATGTGGTATATATGTAGTATATACATATGCAGTATCTATATATAATATATATGTATACACACACATTTTCCTTTTATCTTTGTTATTGGAGTTTGATTGTTTACACCCTTTTGCTATTGTAGCATATGCTACAGTAGACATGGGTGTACAAGTGTTTGTTAGAGTTTCATTTTTAATTATTTAGGGTATATACCTGGGAGTGGAACTGCTGAAACATATGGTAATTCTATGTGTGGCTTCTCGAGGACCTTCCAAACTGCTTTGCACTATGGCTGCACCATTAACATTTTTACCAGCACAGTATTAGGGTTTCCCCATGTTTTTACCAACACTTGCTATTTTTCACTGTGTATGTGTGTGTGTGTATGTTTTATAGCCTACCTAGTAGATGTGCAGTGGTATCTCATTGTGGTTTGGATTTGCACTGCCCTCATGACTAATGATATTGAGTATCTTTCATATGCTTTGCTAACCATTGATATATCTTCTTCAGATAAATGTCTACTCAAGTCCTTTGCCCATTTTTTAAAAAATTGAGTTCTCTGTCTTGTGGTTGTCAAGTTGTAAGAGTTCATGTAGTTAATACTAGCCCCTTATCGTATATATAATTTGCAAATATTTTCTCCCAGTCTGTGGGTTTTTTCACTTTCTTGATTTGTCTTTTGAAGCACAAAATTTTGATGAAATTCACTTTACATTTTTCTTTGTTGCTTGTGCTTTTGATGTTGTGTCTAAGAATCTATTACCAAGTCTAAGGTCATAGAGATTTATCCTTATGTTTTCTCCTAAGATTTTCATAGTTTAAACTCTTACATAAAGGTCACTGATCCATTTTAAGTTGCATATGGTGAATGTAAAGGTCCAACTTTCTTCTTTTGCATGTGACTACCAAGTTGTCACAGCATCATTTGTTAAATAAACTAATTTTCCCTCATTAAGTGTGCTTGCACCCTTTTCAAAAATCAATCGACCATAGATGGGTGAATTTATTTCTGAACTCTCAATTCTATTCCATCAATCTATATGTCTATCTTTATGCCAAGTACCACACTGTCTTGATTATCAGTGCTTTGTAGTAAGCTTTGAAATCAGGAGTACAAGTCCTCTAGCTATGAGGTTTTTCAGGATTGTATTTGGTTATTCTGAATTTCCATATGAAGCTTAGGATGATTTTATCAATTTCTGCAAAGATTGCCAGCTCAGATTCTTATACAGATTATAGTGAGTCTTTAGGTGAATTTGGAGAAATAATGCCATCTTAACAGTATTTAGTCTCCTGATCCATGAACACTGGATGTCGTTCCATGTATTTAGATCTTAATTTCTCTTGACAATATCTTTTAGTTCTCAAAGTATAAGTTTTGTACTTCTTTTGCCACATATATTTCTAGCATTTTATCCTTTGTGATGCTATTGTAAATTGAATTTTTTGCATCTTATTTAGGATCAACTATTAAATGTTATATAAAATTATAATTTATTTTGTATATTGCTAAGCTTGTTTGTTTTTATTTTATTTATTTATTTATTTATTTTTGAGTTGGAGTCTCACTCTGTCACACAGACTGGAGTGCAGTGGCCACTCTCAGCCACTACAGCCTCGACCTGCTGGGCTCCGGCGATCCTTCTGCCTCAGCCTTCCAAGTAGCTGGAACTACAGGTGCGCGCTACCACGTCTGGCTAATTTTTGATTTATTGTAGAGATGATGTCTTGCCAAGTTGCCTAGGCGAGTCTCGAATCCGTAGGCTCAGGCAATCCACTCACCTCAGCCTCCCAAAGAGCTGGGATTACAGGCTGAGCCACCGAGCCCAGCTTGTTTATTAATTCTAACATTTTTAGTGGATTTTGTATGCTTTTCTATATACAAGAGTATGTCATCTGAAAATAGTGATAGTTTAACTTCTTCTTGTCCAGTATTGATGCCTGTTTTTTGTGGTTTTTGTGTGATTAATTTTCCTTCAGTGCAATGCAGAGTGCAATGCAGAAGAGAAGTGGTAAAGAAAAAACCTGACATTTTTGTGGTGTTCCTGTTCTTGAGGAGAAAGCATATAATCTTTTACAATTAAATGTGGTTTTAGTTGTGGGTTTTTAATAGAAACTTTTATTAGTTTGAGGAAGTTCCTTTCTATTCCTAGTTTACTGAGTTTTTTATTTTTATTTTTATGAAAGGGTGTTGGATTTTGTCAAATGCTTTTTCTGTATCTATTGAAATGACTGTGGTTTTTGTTTTTTACTCTATTGATATGTTGTATTATATTTAATTTTTCAGGTGTTAAAAAAGCCTTACATTTCTTGCACAATTCCTACTTAATCATAATGTAGGATCCTTTTCCTTTGTTAATGGATTTAGCTTTCTAGTACTTAGTTGAGGATTTTTAAGCCCAGCATACTGGCTCACACCTAAAATCCCAGCACTTTGGGAAGTGGAATTGGGTGGACTTCCTGAGCCCAGGGGCTTGAGATCAGTATGAGCAACTTCACAAGACCTTCTCTCCACAATAAATTTTTTTAAAAATTAGCAGTACGTGGTGGCATGCACCTATAGTTCTGGCTACTTGGAAGGCTGAGGCAAAAGGATTTCCTGAGCCCAGCAGGTCAAGGCTGTGGTGACCATGAGTGTACCACTGCACTCCAACCTGAGCGACAGAGTGAGACTCCAACTTAAAATAAAGGGGGGGGGTAGTTTTTACCTCTATATTTATAATAGATGTTGTTGTTATACTATTCTTCTGTGATGTCTTTGATTTTGGTATCAGGGAAGCATTGGCCTTTTAGAATGAATTTGGAAATATTCCCCTCCTCTCCTATTTTTTTGAAGATTATGAAGAGTTTTTATTATTTTTATTTTTTTAATGTATGGTAAAATTCACCAAATAAGCCATTTGGGCTAAGCATTTTCTTTGGGAGTAATTATTTGAGTACTAATTTGATCTCTTCAGTTATTATAGATCTAGTCACAATGTCTTTTCTCTTGAGTCAGTTTTAGTATTTTGTGCTTTTCTGGGAATTTTTCCATTCCTCTGAGTTATCGTATGTGTTATCACATAATTGTTTATAGTATTTATAACTTTTTTGTTTCTATATGGTTGGTAGATATGTCTTCTGCTTCATTTCTTATTCTGGTATGGTCCTAGTAATGCCTAGATGCTCTCCCTTGATAACCATAAATCAAAGCGGCAGGGAACTGGTAGAAATAAGTTTATTTCTCAGTTTGAATCCAGGGAGCAGAGCCTGACTTGAAGTCTTTCTAAAATGGTTCTGCTCACCCTTCAGGTTTTACAGTTCACTTTTGTAAGCCCAGAGTTTTTGTACGTATACATTAGCCATGCGACCAGCAGAGCATTGTATAGAACTTAAGTTTCAGTCGCATTTATCTGAAGTGACATTTTACAGTCCAGACTTCCTGGTGCCAGGTACCGGAGGTATCTCACAGCTTTTATCAGTAAGGCCTGCAGAAGTGTTAATCAAGCTTACCATACAGCAGAGGGAGCTTATAAGGCCTAAGACATCATGCATCACGCAAAAATTGTACAAATCACAAAACCTACGATTACATTGATACAAAGATTCTACAAATCACAAAACTTATGATTACATTGGTACTACATTATTCAAACTTATGACTACTAATAAAAAAGAGAAAATGATAATTTACGTCTTTTGGTTTATCGGGCATAGTCTGCTAGGAAGACTAGAATCCCTGAAGCTAGTCACTGGGAGTGCATAGGAGATAAGAGGACTCTCAGAAATTAGCTCAGGAATATATCTCTCAGTATATTGGGATAGTCTGCAGGGAAGCTAAGGATCCTTTGAAGCTATACTGGGAGTGCATAGGACATAGGGGAAACACACCTTGCTAGCAAGCTTTAATGCAGTAGGTGTGATGAGTAGGACACCGCAGGGTTCCTTCTACTTGTCTTGTAGCTGTTGACTGGACTCTCCCTTTCTCCAGTTCTTTAACAGCATTTGCTCCCCTGGGTGGAAGGGAATGGCTAGGCTCTTTGTAGTTCTGGAAGTTTCTAGGGAAGTAAGCTTATGAACTGTGGTTAAATTGTGTCCCAAATGGACAATGTATTTTCTTATGAGTACATCATGTTCTGTGCCTGTGGCTCTATTTTCTTCATAGAAGTAGGAAAAAGGCCTACCATAAATAATTTTAAAGGGGTTTAACCTAATCCCACTTCAGGAACTGACTTGGACCCTGAGCAATGTAATATCAAATACCTGTGTTCAGTTGACTTATGTCTCCGAAACATTACTAGTGATTATTATGCTGAATCACGAATTGAAAGGCTGGGCTGTCCTAGTCTTACATCTAATAGAATTTTGGGGGGATTTGCCAAGGAGGTGGGGTAGTCTGCCGCTTGGCCTGCAGTAAAATGTAATTTTAAAAATGTCTGATTGCCTCCTAAATTCTACCTATGGGAAATTTATCTATCTATGTCTAACCTATGCTGGCTACCCTGCCTCAATTCTAGTAATTTGAATATCTTTTCTTTTTTCATAGCCCATCTAACTAAAAGTTTGTCCATTTTTTTTAATATAGAAGAAAAAAAACTATTAGTTTCTTGACTCTTCCTTATTTTTGATTTTCTATTTTATTAATTTTGATTCTGCATTATTTACTTCCTTCTTTTTCTTTAGGTTTAGTTTGCTTTCCTTTGTACAGTGTTTTAAGTAAAAATTTAGACATTTGGTTTGAGATGTTTCTTTTTTTTTTAAACATATTTTTTGTTTTAAAATTGTGGGGTACAGTTAAGGGTTAGGTATGCAAATATGCAATGTTCAGGCACCTTTGTTGAAAGGGGTGTCCCCCTATCCCCAGACAGATATTGACTACCATTAATCCCACCTCCCTTCCCCTCCCTGATCCCCATAATTTCCCACCACTGTCAATCCTTTTCTTACAGTATTACGATAGATGTTCAAGGTCCATGTATGAGTGAGAACATATGATACTCAGATCTCTGTTTCTGTGAGAGATCACTCAGTATTATAAACTCTAGTTCCATCCAGGTTGCTATGAAGTTCATGATTTTGTTCCTCTTTATGGCTGTGTAGTATTCCATCATGTATATGCACCACATTTCCTTAATCCAGTCCTCTTCTGATGGACAGCATGGCTGGTTCCAGATTCTTGCTATTGTGAACAATGCCGCAATAAACATACATGTACAGGTATCTTTTTTATAGAGTGATTTGAGTTCTTCAGGGTATACTCCCAGTAGGGGGATTGTGGGGTCATATGGGAGGTTGATATTTAGAGCTTTTAGGAATTGCCACACTGCTTTCCACAGACGTTGCACTAGTTTACACTCCCAAGAAAAGTGTAGCAGTGTTCCCTTTTCACCACACCCTCTCCAGCAACTGTTATTTTTTGAGTTATTGATAATGGCCATTCTGACTGGAGTTAGGTGGTATCTCAGTATAGTTTTAATTTGCATCTCCTTGATGATTACTGAAGTTGAACATTTCTTCATATGTCTGTTGGCTGTTCATATGTCTTCTTTTGAGAAGTGTCTATTCATATCTTTTGCCCACTTTGTAATGGGGTTGTTTGTTTTTTCTTTTCAGCACATTTGAGTTCCTTGTAGATCCAAGAAGTTAGGCCGTTGTCAGACATGGAGTTGGCAAATACTTTTTCCCAGTCTGTGGGCTATCTCCCTACTCTCTTGATGGTTTCTTTGGCTTTGCAGAAGCTTGTCAGTTTAATGAGATCCCACTTGTCTATCTTATCTCTGATGGCCCGTGCGTTTTTTTGTTCAAGAATTGGATGCCAGATCCAACTTCCTAAGGGTGTCTCCTGCATTTTCTAAGGTTCTTATGGTTTGAAGTTTTACATTTAGGTCTCTGATCCATTTAGAGTTAATTTTTGTATAGGGGGATAGATAGAGGTCTTGTTTGAGTCTTCTGCATGTGGTCAGCCAGTTTTCGCAGCACCATTTACTGACCAGGTTCTCCTCTCCCCTGTGGTAGGTGGTAGAGGCTTTGTCGAAGATGAGTTGGTTGAGAAATTGAAGTTTTGCTTCTGGAATCTCATTTCTATTCCTTTGGTCTATATGCCTATTCCTGTACAAATACCAAGCTGTTTTGATTATTGTAGCTTTACAGTAAAGTCTGAAGTCTGGTAATGTGATACCTCCTTCTTTGTTTTTGTTTTGTTTTGTTTTGTTTTTGTTTGCTGAGGATTATTCTGGCTATTCTTGGTCATTTGTGTTGCCATATGAATTCCTATATTGTTTTTTCTAGCTCTCAGAAGAATGTTACTGGTAATTTGATGGGTATTGCATTAAATCTGTAGATTGCCTTGGGTAAGATGGACATCTTCACAATGTTGATTCATCCAGTCCATGAGCATGGGATATTTTTCCACTAGTTTGTGTCATCTTTGATTTCTTTGAGCAATGTTTTGTAGTTTTCATTGTAAAGGTCCTTCATGTCTCTGGTTAGGAAGATGCCAAGGTATTTCATTTTTTTATGGGCTATTGTGAATAGGATTGTGCTTTTTATTTAGGTTTCTGTTTGTTTATTATTGGTATAAAGAAATGAGATTGTGTTTTGCACATTTATTTTATGCCCTGAGACTTTGCCAAGTCCTTTATCAGTGCAAGGAGGCTTTTGACAGATTCTCTTGGGTTTTCAAGGTACACAGTCATGTCATCTGCAAAGAGAGATAACTTGGCTTCCTCTCTTCCTATTTGGATACCCCTGATCGCCTTCTGTTTTTTGATTCCTCTAGCCAGGACTTCCAATACTATATTGAACAGGAGGGGAGAGAATGGGCATCCTTGTCTTGTTCCCTTTTCAGGGGAAATGATTCCAATTTTTGTCTGTTTGGGAGTATGCTAACTGTGGGTTTCTCGTAGATGGCTTTTACTATTTTGAGGTATGTTCCGTGTATGCCTACATGTTCGAGGGTTTTTTATCAAGAAGGGGTGCTGGATTTTATAAAAAGCTTTTTCTGCATCTAATAATATAATCATGTGGTTTTTGTTCTGACGTCTGCTGATGTATTTAATTACATTTATTGTCTTGTGAATGTTTAACCAGCATTGCATCCCAGAGATGAAGCCTACTCGGTTATGATGGATGATTTTTGAGATGTGTTGTTGAATTCGGTTTGCTAGAATATTGAGAATTTGGGCATCTATGTTCATCAAAGATATTGGCTTTCTTTGTTGGGTCTTTACCTGATGTGGGTATCAATGTGATGTTAGCTTCATAAGATGATTTGGGGAGGGTTCCATCTTTCTAAATTGCCTGGAATACTTTCAGTAGGATTGGTGTCAGCTCCTCCTTTAGTGTCTTATAGAATTCTGCTGTAAAGCCATCTGGTCCACGGCTTTATTTTGAGGTAGTTATTTATTACATAGTCAATCTCGTTGATTGTTATTAGTGTATTTAGGGTCTCGATTTCTTCTTCTTTCAACCTAGGCAGGTTGTGTGATGTCAGAACGTCTTCCTTTTCCTTAAGGTTTTCAAGTTTGTTTCCATACAAGTGTGCATAGTAGTCTCTAATGATCTTTTGTATTTCTTCAGGGCCAGATGTGATTTCATCTTTTGTATTTCTGATTGTATTTATTTGGCCTTTTTCTCTTTTTTTTCTTGGTCTGGCTAGGGGACCATCGATCTTGTTTATCCTTTCAAAGAACCAGCTTTTTGTTTAACCGATTTTTTGTATTATCTTTTTGTCTTTTATGTCCCGGATTTTGGCTTTTATCTGGTGACCTGGATTCTTCTGCTGAAGTTAGGGTTTTGGTGTTCTTGCTTTTCCAGCTTCCTAAGGTGATTTGTTAATTTGTGATTCTTCCATTTTCTTCATGTGTGTTAGTAAAGATATGAATTCCCCTCTTACTACAGGTTTCAGGTTGTCCCTGAAATTTTGGTAAGATATTTCTTCATTTTCGTTTGTTCCCAGGTATGTTTTAATCTCTGTTTTGATTTCATCTTTGACCCACGAGTTGTTTAGCATCATGCTATTTACTCTGCATATCTTTGTGGGTTTGGGGGGAACCTTGTTGGTTTGATGTTTATTTTTATTCCACTGTGGTCTGAGAAGGTACATGACAAAATTTTGATCTTTTGAAATTTGTTTATGCCTGATTTATGGCCAATTATGTGGTTGATCATAGAGTACGTTCCATGTGGTGATGAGTAGAATGTATATTCTGTGGTCGTTGGGTGGAGTGTTCTATAGGTATCAATTAAGTCCATTTGGTCAAGAGTTACATTAAGGTTCCGGATCTCATTGCTGATTTTTTGTCCTGATGATCTGTGTAGGGTTGTGAGTAGGGTATTAAAGTTTCCAGCTATGATAGTGTTAGAGTCAATATCTTTTTTGAGTTTTCTAGGAGCTGCTTTATGAAAGTTGGCGCTCTTATGTTGGGTGCATATATGTTTAGGATAGATATTTCCTGTTGGTGGAGTGTACCTTTTATCATTATGAAGTGACCTTCTGTATCTTTTTAAATTTTTGATAGCTTAAATGATATTTGTCTGAGATTAGGATTGCAACTCCTCTTTTCTTTTGTGTTCCATTCACCTGAAAATTTGTTTCCCAGTCTCTTACTTTGAGTCTGTGAGTGTCCTTTCTAGTGAGGTGGGTCTCTTGAAGGCAATATATTATTCTGGTGATATTTTATCCATTTTGCCATTCTTTGTCTTTTCAGTGGTTCATTTAGTCCATTCACATTCAGGCTAATCATTAAAATGTGAGAGTGATCCCTATCATAAGGTTCTTATTGAGTTGTTGTTATTGTTCCTCTTTGTTGTCTTTCTTTTGGTTTTGGGGTTGGTTCATGTGTGTTTTACTCTTTTTCCTGTAATCGTGTGAAGAACATTGTTGTTCTTTTTTCCTTTTCTTCTGTGTTTAGTGTTTTCTTAAGTGTTTCTTGTAGAGGTGGTCTGGTGGCAGCATAAGTTCTTAGGGATATCTGGGAAAGATTTTAATTCTCCCTCACTGATGAAACTTAGCTTGGCTGAGTAGGTTATTCTTGGTTGAAATTGTTTGTCTTATAGAACTTTGAAGATAGGGCTCCAAGCTCTCCTAATCTACAGGGTTTCTGTAGATAAATCTGCTGCCATTCTAATTGGTCTTCCATGGTAGGTGATCTGGCCTTTTTCTCTTGCTGCCTTTAGGGTTTTTTCTTTTATACCTACTTTGTTTAGGCGAATTATTTTGTGCCTGGAAGTTGGTCTTCTCATTTGTTGTCTTGCAGGGTTTCTCTGAGTCTCTTGTCTTTGAATTTTCGCATCATTTATGAGATAAGGGAAGTTTTCTTCAATAATCACATGGAATGTTTGTTCCAAGGTGACCTCTGTTTCTCTTTCTGTCTCAGGTAGTCCAATTACTCTTAAGCTTGACCTCTTGCAGTAATCGCTCATCTCTTGAAGGTTATGTTCTGTCTTTTTAAGCTTCTTTTCTATGTTTTTGATAGTTTGGGTTAGTTCTATATTTTGGTTCTCAAGCTCTGAGATTCTTTCTTCTGCTTGGCTAATTCTGCTTTCCATGCTTATCAGTTTGTTATTTATTTCATCCACTGTGTTCTTTATTACTATTATCTCAGTTATCAACTCCTTCCTAGTTTCTTGTTGTCTCTTCTCAATTCTTTTAAATCTCTCCATTAATGTCTTGATATCTAGGTTTGTAGTTTGAGATCAGTCATTCTGGGGGCTCTTCATTGTTTGCATTCTGAAATCAGTTTTCTCAGTGTCTGCCCTCCCAGGGGTCTTTTGTTCTTCTTTTGTTCTTCTTTTGTTTTGTCTTCATTTGTGTATATTTTTCTCTCTCTCCCCTTTCCCTCCCGTTCTTTAATTCTGTTTTTCAGGGAAGGTGGGGTTGCTTTTACTTCCTGTGTTCAATCTCCTGTTCTCTGGCTTTGTTCACTTGAGGCTGGAGTGTGGGCTGGGAACTGTACTTTTTGTAGTTTTGAGGTTTAATTGAGGGTTAAGCTATGATTCAGAATCTATCTCCAGATCCCAGTGTCCACCAACAGGTGTATGGACACACTGGAACCCATTTCCCACTGTCTTACCATCTGTCCATGCAGTGGGGTGTAGGTTTGCTCCCTGGAACAAAAGGAGGTAGGAAAAAGGAAAATAATGGAAGAAGGGGGGTCAAGAGAACATTAGAGAGAGAGAAGAGTGAGAGGGAAAACAGACATACATACCAAGTAATGCATGAAAAAGAGACACAAAACCAGAAAAGAGAGAAAAACAAACACACAAACAAAATTCCCTAAAGCATACTGGTAATCATACAAAGACAGTCCAATAAAATCATACCTTTTGATGCGTTTTTCCCCAACACATTCAGATATGCTAAATCAAAAAGTGAGCAAAACAAACAGTCAAAACAATAAAATCAAAAATCATAATAAGAAACCACTAGCTCTGGAATCTTTCCTGAGTGTCTAAAGTCTCTTCAGCTCTGATCTCTAACCTCTCCCCTTTGCTTTCATTGCAGGCAGATAGATTTACTCCAAGCTTGGGTTGGTTCCCTTGGCTTGCTGCCTGAGAGGTCTGCAACAGGGCTGAGTTGCCTGTATCTGATTCAGTGTGGGGGGGCCTTTTGTCTCCTGTTTAGCAACATTACCTTAGAAACCAAGGTGGAGGCTGCTCGTAGATGGGTGGGGCAATGCAAATCTCTGCCTAGAAAATGGCTGAAGAGGGCAGTTCCTCTTTTGCAGATCCTTTCTCTCCACCCGTCCTTTCTCTCTGCTCTCCCGGATTGTGGGCGATATGATGGACTGTGGTGGAGTGTCTCCTGTGTCAGGCACCGGTGATCAGTGATACAGCTGGGTGCTGGATCTGGTGTGCCACCAGCAGCCTGGGGATGGAGGAGGGAGCTGGGTATTTCTTCTTCTGGAACTGAGAGCTGAGAGCAGCTGATCAGCACCTCCTTAAGATATACTGTTCCCTTACACAACCACGGGGTCTGATGCTGGGTGCCTCAGCCAGAGCGGGGACTGGAGCTCCAAAGGGTGGGTGATGAGTGGTGACAGCGGCTTTGGGCCCTGCACAGGGCACTTCAGCCAGGAATGGAGCTGGTATCTCTGAGGGGCAGGCGCCTAGAGCCTCCCTGGGTGGCGTATTGAAATAGGGCTGGGCAGGGGCCCAGAACCCAGGGCAGGGAGTTGGAACTCTGAGGAGCAGCACTGGACCCACTGGACTGGGTGCCCAGTCCCCTGACTGAGAGCTGGGTGGATCAGTGTAACCAGCAAGGGAACCCAGATCTCCACCGAGATCTTTCTTCTTTCTTAATTTAGGAATTATGGCTACAGATTTTCCTTTAAGCACTACTTTAGCTGCATCCATAAGTACTGATATGGTTTGTCTTCATTTTCATTCGTTAAGATATCTTTGATCAGCAAAATGTATTATGTGTATAGTAATAGAATCAATGGAAGAAACAAGCCCCCAAGTCCCATTATGCCACCCTAGTAGCTGAGGGACTTGAGAGAATTGAGATCTTATCATATCTGAAACCCAGTGGAAACATACCAGTGTACTGCCATTCACTTGTTGGGAAACTCTTTTTATTTAATCTCCCCTACTAGTCCATGAGATCTTGAGGGGGAATACAGCTGTTCTAAGCATCTCAGTGCCATTTTTTTTTCTACAGAACATTTTCTCTTTTATTTTGTCCTAATAGATATATACCATAACCCATCTATTGCAAGTTAGATGATTTGTAGTGAATTTATACACTTTTGCAGCTATCACCACAATTCATCTTTTTTATTTATTTATTTATTTTTTGAGTTGGAGTCTTACTCTGTCGCCCAGACTGCAGTGCAGTGGCCGCTCCTGGCCACTGCAGCCTCGACCTGCTGGGTTCCGGCAATCCTTCCACCTCAGCCTTCCAATTAGCCGGAATTACAGGCATGCACTACCACGCCCGGCTGATTTTTGATTTATTGTAGAGATGAGGTCTCGCTGCCCAGGTGAGTCTTGAGCCTGCAGACTCAGGCAATCCACTCACCTCAGCCTCCCAAAGGCGCAGGATTACAGGCTGAGCCACTGAGCCTGGCTCACAATTCATCTTTAAAACATCACTTCACAATGTTCTTCATGGTCATTTGCAGTCTATTCTTGCTCCCACTCCCAGTTCTAGGAAATCACTCATCTGTTTTCAAGCTTTATAATTTTACTTTTCCTGGATAGTTTGTATAAATGGAATCATGCAATATGTAGCCTTTATATATTATATTTTTTTTTTTGCTTAGCATAATTTCCCCAAAATCTTGTATTTAATTGATACTTAAATATTTGGTCAATGAAGTGAATGAACTTTTATTTGTATAGCTGTATTAACACTTTTTTCATAAATAGTAAAAGTTTACCTTGGATGTTGCTCCTTTAATTTCTAATATACTCATAATGTGCTTAAAAGGACTTCTGATAATAGGGACTTGAATAGCCTTTCTGTGTTTTCCCATGAATACTGAGTTAGCTTTTAAAATTAATTAAAACATTTGTATTTATCAATGGATCTCAGGGACAGATTACCTTAAAAATGTACCTCATGAAAACTTACCAACTGCAGCTCATCACGTACAACATGAAAGAGATTCAACTCCTCCATCCTCATAGTGAATTATGTCTCAGACATGTTTTCTAAATTGTATTTCTTCAGCAGTTTGTGCTTTGTTGGAGATCAGTTCATCCTTCTGTCTGATACTAAATAAAGTACCCTATTTGGTCCAGATTTCCAATAAACTTAAATAAGATTTCCAACCATTGCCTATTTTATTCCTGTAGTTCAGATTTCCTGCCAGCAATTAGGTGGAAACAGCATGTGAGGTTGGTACATAACTTAAAATACAGGACCCAGGGTTCAGTAAAAGTGGTGTTGATAGACAAGTAAGATTTATAAAGAGTGGTGGTGAGTCAATCAATTTGTGAAATTTTTATTTCTAATTTTAACTTTATTTTTTAAATTTTTTTGAGTTGGAGTCTCACTCTGTCACCCAGACTGGAGTGCAGTGGCCGCTTCTGGCCACCGTAGCCTCAACCTGCTGGGCTCCTGCGATCCTTCTGCCTCAGCCTTCCAAGTAGCCGGAACTATAGGCACGTGCTACCACACCTGGCTAATTTTTTGATTTATTGTAGAGATGAGGTCTTGCCAAGTTGTCCAGGTGGGTCTCAAACCCACGGGCTCAGGCAATCCACTCACCTCAGCCTCCCAAGCACGAGATTACAGGCTGAGCCACCGAACCTGGCAATTTTAACTTTAATATAGAGAAGGGAATGTGCCTAAACTGTATTTTTCAGTTATGGAGAAAACTCTCATGGAATATATATTTTAAGTCATTGTTTCAATCTTTTGGTGAACCTGAAGAAGTGTTGTTCTCTATAAATGAGGTACAGAAGCATTACTGCTCCACTTTTATAGCATTTTACCATGCCTAGACATTTCATCTATGTTAGTTTTAGCCAATATCTTTAATGATACCACTGAAAAGAAAACAGAGTGATGTAAGAAGGATGACAAGATGTAAGATGGTGAGAAGGAGGATGAGTTGATATGGTCATGTAATAGTCATACATGTCCTAATACGTACTGATCATTTATTCCCTGTATCCTTTGAGTTCCTAAACAAACACAGGAGCTCACAATACCCTATGGAGGATCAAGATAGATCACAGCACCAGGGAAATACAAGCAAGGGAGTTGATTGTTAAACACAAATAGGGAAGAACACAAAGCATGAGATCTATCTTCTTAACAAAATTGTAACTGCATAGTACAGTACCACAATAACATACAAATCAGAATAGTGAATTAGATATTGGTTACATTTGTTTAGAAAAATAAAAACACCAGGAAGTAATGTGCCCTCTGAGTTTTTGCCACACCCTCTGTCTCTCCTTCTTCCCATAGTGCTGTTTTATTAAAACATTTGAAGATTAATGGGTCTCTGTTCCCCACAATCCTGAAAGTAATATAAAAAGGCAAGAAGCAATAAGCAAAACTGATGAGCTGTATGCCATTAGAGAAATATATTTATGGATATGATATTAGAACATTCTTCTACTTTATGAAAATGTTGGGAAATACAGTCTCCAGTACCCATTTCTGGAAATTTTAAGTTCTTAACCAGAATTGTAATAATTTGTCAAATGATTGAAAGAACATTACAGCTACAAATGGAAAGCTTATCAGAAGGACAAGGTCTTGGGACAATGTTTCAGAGAGATTAAATGCAGACTGCATACTAACCAAGAGAAGCTAACCATGCTTTCTTAAAGCATGTTAGCTTTTATTTTGACTTAGTAATGTCAGAATTATTTTTGTAGTATAACTCATTAGTCAGCTATTCTTATAGATCAGAGATAATATAGGCTACGTTTTTGTATGATCTATCAAAGTGTGCCTATTTTTAATGGCCCAAAGGGAAATCACTCAAACTGCACAAAAGTTTTCCCTCTTTTCATTTCCACCTTTAAAATCATGACAGATTGCATCCTCTTATATAAATAAATTTGCTAGAAGTAACATTTCTCTAAGACTGACACCACTGGTGCAGAAAAAAATGACACTTAAGGAGACAAGCATTGGCCAAATACAGAAATTACATTCATTGAGAATTTAGTTGCAACTAAAGGGAGCTAATCTGGGGATCCTCATAATTAGAGGCTTCTGAATTAATGAGAAAATATGATGGATTTAGATTCCAGATGCTGGCTGAAGAATATTGATGAGTCCCAGTGAAAAACAGCCATGAGAAAGTTTGGGAGAAAGTTTATAATCATTATTATTATTAACATCTGTATGGTAGATTTACAGCTTATCAGTAACTGCCTTCTATTGGTGACTTTTAGGTGCAGATTTTTGTGGTGGCTATCATTATTATTTGATTGTATTTATGTAGCCAACTATTGAGTAGGCTGAATTTAGAAGGGTTTAAGTTGCAAGCTTAATTCTTATCCCAGTAATATCCTCAGACATTCCAGTTCTCTCTCCCATACCCCTTCAGGACATCTTGGCAAATACCATACCTCTGCTGGGTACTTTCAGGTATTAAATAACACGTTTAGGTATTAACATGTTCAAACCAGTTTAAGCCAAATCTTACACATTTCAAACACTTTTCCTTTCTTTCCAACTCCCTCAGAAACCTATAGTGGGAAAAAGGAACTGAAGTCCATTTCTTTCAACTCTCCTTGCTTTGTCTGTCCACCTGCTGTTTCTACAACTTTTGGTTAGGGTTAGGGATGGTAGGAGGGGAAGAAAAGAAGGAGCAAGATGTCAGTGTATGTAGGTGCTCTTTGTAGTTCTCTCTTGGTTAGCAAATAACCTTTGTCATGGCAGATACCCAAATGTAACTTGTCTCTGGTGCATTCTTAGTAGCACCCTGCTGCCAGGAACTTCGGACGTCATGCCATTCCATCACAGAATGGTACACCCTGTGGCTGCCCTCTCCCTCATCCCCTGGGCTCCTGGTTTAATTACATTGCCTTTGTATTTTCTTCCTGCTTGAATTTCACTTCTTTAGCAGATGGCTTAAGTAAGTTGGAAACTCCTTGAGGAAAAGGGCTATATATTATCCCTCCTGGTTCCCCACTAGACACAGTAATATTGCCCAGTAGGTACTCAGTAATCTAATTAAAATGTTTTCTCTACTTTTCCTTTTTCTCTACTTAGTACAGCAGTGCAGTCATAGCTCACTGCAACCTGGAACTCCTGGGATCAAGTGATCCTCCCACTCATCCCAAAGTGCTGGGATTACAGACCTGAGCTACCATACCCTACCTCTGCACTAGTTAAAATATTAAAAAATAGTCTCCTAGTTGGTCTCAGAGTAGGACACTTGGGCCAGCACCTGCCCAGATTAGCAAGAAATTCAGTCCTCGTTGTTTTATCCCAAGCTCCTATTTTTCTAGAAATTTCATGGAAAATGTGTTCACCATAAAGGGCCAATTCTTTTTCTTGAGTGTGCTCCGTGGCTACCCTGGCTGGGACAGTGTTTTCCAAACTGTTAGCATACCTGAATAAGCAAGACAACGTCCAAGGGGTGCATAGACACATGGACAGTGTTCATTGGTCCAACATGTAAATCCTCTAACTCCGTAAATATTCTTTTCTAAAGCTTTTCTACCTAGGAAAGGGCCTGAACTATTCAATTTATCCTACAACTCTTGCCCAACTCGAGTCTTACAGTGGTGGTTCATGTCCCAGGGAAGAAAAACCTCCAGGGCACCATTCAAAAAGAAAATCGCTAATATTACTGTTAGTTTTGAGAAAGGAATTGATTGATGATGTAATAAATTCTTCTGCAAATTAGATGGCAGCTACTTTGCTTTCAACAAAGTTGATAAAGGATTTATGCAAATATTCAGCTGCTAAATAATTGAAAAAGAATTTTTGCTTATTAATCACTCTGTGGTTTGGGGACATTTAAATAGACAGGGGTCAAACAAATTGATGGGCATTACTATAATAATGCTCCTTTCTACTTATTTTCTTAGAGCTGACAACAGTAAAACAAAAATCTGGGTTAAAATGAATGCTGAACTCTATCTCAATCTAGAATTGTTTAATATGTATGTATAGGTGAACTAATTGGAAGAAATGATGCTATCCATCTCATTGAGATGCATAGCTGACAGACTAATTTATTTTTATGTTTATGAATGGTGCACATTAGTGCAATATATTTGTTTTGGATCACTTGAGTACTACGAGTAATTCTAATAAAAACTCATTTCAGGGATTTTTTAGTACTAGAATCTTATGATCAGAGAAGACAAAAATTGTAACATATATATGAATTTGGTATAGAAAATTATGATAGGGCAGTTAATATCCAGACATTCATATACGTTATAGTAGGATAAAATTCTAAGTTTCTGAGGGGAAAATGGAATTAAAGAGTTCAAGTATAAAGAAATAATGTAAAATTCTGTTTAAAAAGAGTTGTGCAGGTATTTTTCTAAATGGATGGTGGCAGACCATTGCTACAATGCAGTCATGCAGTGCATAAAATGTTTCAGTCAATGATGGACTGAATTTGAATGACAGTCGTCTCATTAGATTATAATGGAACTGAAAAATTTCTACCACCTAGTGACATCATAGCTATCACTATGTTGTACTGCAGTTACTTAACTTTTTATTAAATTTAGTGTAGCCTCAAGTGTTCAGTGTTTATAAACTTGACAGCAATACCTAGTAATGTCCTCGACTTTCACATTCACTCATCACTCAGTTAGTGTTCACTCATCAAGTTCCAGAACAACTTGCAGTCTCACAGGCTTCATTCATGGTAAGTGTCCTATACAGAGCTGCCATTTTTTGTCTTTTACACATGACATTTTTTGTTTTTTTACTGTACCTTTTCTATATTTAGATATGTTTAAATACTTAGTATTGTGTTACAGTTGTCTACAATATTCAGTACAGTAACATACTGTACAGGTTTGTAGCTTAGGAGCAATAAGCACTACCAGATAGCCTAGGATTTTAGCAGGCTATACTGCCTAGGCTTGTGTAAGTACACACTGTAATGCTCACACAATGAAAAAATCACCTAAGGATGCACTTCTCGTATTATATCCCCATTGTCAAGCAATGCATGAGTATAGTTAGATTCCACTGGATTTACTTAAGAGTGACATCACAGTTTTTTGCTAACTGTCATTGTTTATCATGCACCAGAAACTATATCCTTTGCAATTTTTTATGTTAAACATACCTGGATGTCCACTTAAAATGTGTAAAGAGAGTATATCACTTTTCAAAATTATTTTATGAAGTGCTTGAGAAAAAGTTTGAAGTTTGCTCCTCTAAGACGTGCTATGTATTGGAGCCTGAACTATATCCTAAAGTTTGAAGACTGCTGTCATCATGTTTCACATGAGAACTTCTGAACCCATACAGTCAGAAGAAATGCCTTTATCTTGGATACTGCTACTCTTAAATCTAGAGCTAAGTCCCAAAGTCCAAAAGGTATACCTGGGGCCCACATCCAGTGCTGCTGGTGCAGATCTTTATTCAGAACAGGGTTGCCAGAACACAAATCTTCTCTTGGGACACAAGTACAGTAATAAAAACCTAGGGTATTGCTGTGAAGAGATGGTGGAGATAGCACATGTGAAGGATTTGTCAAGATCCTCAGAACAATCAAAGAATGAGGAACAGCGATGATATTTGATATAAGTAGGGAAGACCTTTTAAGAAGCATCGTTGAATTGCATTTAGTATGAGCTGGTAAATAAGATCATGCTTTCAAAAATGATCAGAGTTCATACTAATTAAAAAGAAAAAGAAATTCATTTCATGAAAGTTAAGGAAGTAGAAATTTTCTTTTTTAAAAATATTCCTTGGTTCTTGGGATTTATGCAAAAAAGAAAAAAAGATTTGATTATTTATTTGACAAAATTTTGCATATTCAGGGAGTACAACATGATTATTTAATATAATCAAATAATGTATCATGATTATTGCAAACTAGTTAATACCTGCATCACCACCCCTGCTGTAACATCCCCAGAACTTGCTCATCTTAAAACTGAAAATCACTCATTGCCCCTAACCCCAGCCCCTGGCAATCACTGTTCCACTCTTTGTTTCTGTGGGCTTGACTGTTTTAGATTCCACATGTAAGTGAGATCATATATCAGAGGAATTTTTTAAGAATTCAAAAATTCAAGGTTTTAAGTTATTAATTGCAGAGTGGTTATAGTGGGTATTGATCAGGACAACATGGTTTTAAAAGAAAAAATGAGGCCTACCAAAGTCTAAATCCTAGAATTGTTAAAGTATAGCTGTGTTCGCATGGTTAGTTACTTAAATCTATTTGAGTCTTTTTCCTCACTGGTAAAATGGAAACAATAGTACCTATTTCAGGGGTTATTTTGTGAACTAATTGGGATACTGTATATAGGAACATTCAACCATGACTTTCTGCTTTTACCTCTCCCTGTGTACTCACTAAGTTTTATTTAGTCTTCGCTTTGTGTGCTTACTTCTTTCTTTCTCTATTCATGCGTTCATTTTTCTACTCTCTTTAAACTGTTTCTCTTAGCATTCTATTTGTAAGTCCAGGGAATTTTCAGGAGGAGTCTCATGCTAAATGAAGGATTGAGTGAGTGCTCTTAACAGCAACAAATAACATTATTCTATGAAGTGGAATGTGCTTTTGTCTCCTGAGTTCTGTCTGAGATTTTTTGGCTCTGGGGTTTGTATTGTCACGTAATATTTATTTGAGAAGCAACCTCATAATCAATTTTTTTAAAGAGTTGAGTGTTTTTTTTGTTTTTGAGTTGGAGTCTCCCTCTGTCGCCCAGACTGGAGTGCAGTGGCCGCTCCCGGCCACTGCAATCTCGACCTGCTGGGCTCCGGTGATCCTTCCGCCTCAGCCTTGCGAGTAGCAGGAATTACAGGCGCGCGCTACCACGCCTGGCTGATTTTTGATTTATTGTAGAGATGAGGTCTCGCAAGTTGCCCAGGTGGTTCTCGAACCCGCAGGCTCAGGCAATCCACTCACCTTGGCCTCCCAAAGCATGGGATTATAGAGTTGAGTGTTACTTTCGATCAAAAGAAGGTAGTTTTCCACATGAATCATGCCCTAGTGTCTGTTGGGAAGAGAAAACATTATTTGGTTGTCATATAGCCACTTTATTTCTCAGCTGGTGTCGTTGAAGATTTCTATCTACTCTGGTAAAACACAGCCATCAAAGGTCTCTAACACCATGCAGCAGAGTGTCTTTCAATTTTTGTTTTTTAATTGTGGGGTACAGTTCAGGGTTAGGTAAACAAATATTCATTGTGCAGGTACCCTTGTTGATGAGGTTTGCCCCCTCTACCCCAGGCAGATTCCCACTACTGCCAATCCCACCTCCCTGCTCCCCCACATCCCCGCAGTTTCCCACTACTGTCAATCATTTTCTTATAGTTTTATGATAGTTGTTCAAAGTTCACTTATGAGTGAGAACATGTGATATTCATTTCTTTGTTTCTGTGACAGATCACTCAGTATTATAGACTCTAAGTCCATCCAGGTTACTGCGAAGTTCATGGCTGCATGATATTCCATTGTATAATACATACCACAGTTTTTTAATCCAGTTCTCTTTTGCTGGGCAGCATGATTGGTTCCATGTTCTTGCTATTGTGAACAATGCTACAATAAATATACGTGAGCAGGTATCTTTTTTATGGAGTGATTTGAGTTCTTTCGAATATATTCCCAGTAGGGGGATTGCAGGGTCTTATGGAAGGTTGATTTTTAGAACTTTTAGGAATCACCATACTGTTTTCCACATAGGCTGTACTAGTTTACACTCCCACCAGTAGGGTAGAGGTGTTCCCTTTTTGCCACATCCTCTTCAGCATCTGTTATTTTTTGAGTTATTGGTGATGGCCATTCTGATTGGAGTTAGGTGGTATGTCAGTGTGGTTTTTATTTGCATTTCTTTGATGACTAGTGAGGCTGAACATTTTTTCATGTATCTGTTGGCTGCTCATATGTCTTCTTTGAGAAGTGTCTATTCATAATCATTTCCCACTTTGTAATGGGGTTGTTTGTTTTTATCTTTCCAGCACGTTTGAGTTCCTTGTAGATCTGAGATGTTAGGCCTCTGTCAGACGGAGAGTTGGCAAATATTTTTTCCCAGTCTGTGGGCTGTCTCCTAGCTCTCTTGATGGTTTCTTTGGCTTTGCAGAAGCTTGTCAGTTTGGTGAGGTCTCAGTTGTCTTTCTTATCTCTCATGGCATGGGCACTTGGGGTTTTGATAAGAAATTGGTTGCCAGTACCAATTTCCGTAAGAGTGTCTCCTTCATTTTCTCAGTTTCTTATAGTTTGAGGTTTTACATTTAGGTCTCTGATCCATTTAGAGTTGATTTTTGTGTGAGGGGATAGATAGGAGTCCTGTTTCAATCATCTGCGTGTGGTCAGCCAGTTTTCCCAGCACCATTTACCATTCTCCTCTCCCTAGTGGTTGGTGGTAGATGCTTTGTCGAAGATGAGTTGGTTGAGAAATTGAGGTTTTGTTTCTGGAATCTCAGTTCTATTCCATTGGTCGATACGCCTGTTCTTGTACCAATACCAGGCTGTTTTGATTATTGTAGCTTTATAATACAGTTTAAAGTCTGGGAGTGTAATACCTCCAGCTCTGTTTTCTTTTGCTAAGGATTGTTTTGGCTTTTCGTGGTCATTTGTTCCCATATGATTTCTTGTATTGTTGTTTCTAGGTCTGAGAATAATATTGCTGGTAATTTGAGGGTATTGTGTTAAATCTGTAAATTGCCTTAGGTAGAATGGACATCTTAACAATGTTGATTCTTCCAATCCATGAGCATGGAATATTTTTCCACTTGTTTGTGTCATCTTTGATTTCTTTGAGCAGTGTTTTGTAGTTTTCATAGTAAAGGTCTTTCCCATTTCTGGTTAGGAAGATGCCAAGGTATTTCAGTTTTCTGGTGGCTATTGTGAATGGAATTGTGCTTTTTATTTGAGTTTCTGTTTGTTTATTATTGGTGTATAGAGATGCAATTGTCTTTTGCACATTTATTTTATACCCTGAGACTTTGTCAAAGTCCTTTATCAGTGCAAGGAGGTTTTTGACAGATTCTCTTGGATTTTCGAGGTATAGAATTATGTTGCCTGCAAAGAGAGATAACTTGATTTCCTCTATTCCTATTTGGATACCCCTGATCACCTTCTCTTCTCTGATTGCTCTAGCTAGAACTTCCAGTACTATGTTGAACAGGAGGGTTGAGAGTGGGTATCCTTGTCTTGTTCCAGTTTTCGTGGGAAATGATTCCATTTTCTGTCTGTTTAGCAGTATGCTGGCTGTGGGTATCTTGTAGATGGCTCATACTATTTTGAGGTATATTCCATCTATGCCTAGATGTTCGAGGGTCTTTATTAAGAAAGGGTGCTAGATTTTATTAAAAGTTTTTTCTGCACCTAATTATATAATCATATGTTTTTGTTTTTACGTCTGTTGATGTATTTAATTACATTTATGGTCTTGTGAATGTTGAACCAGCCTTGCATCACAGGAATGAAGCCTACTTGCTTGCGGTGAATGATTTTTGATACATGTTGTTGAATCCGGTTTGCTAGGATCTTGTTGAGAATTTAGCATCTATGTTCATCAAGGATATTGGCATGTAGTTCTCTTACTTTGCTGACTCTTTACCTGGCTTGGGTATCAATGGGATGTTAGCTTCATAAAATTATTTGGGGAGAGTTCTGTATTTCTCAGTCGCCTGGAATGCTTTCAGTAGGATTGGTATCAGTTCCTCCTTGTATGTTTTTTAGAATTCTGCTAGAAAGCCATCTGGTCTAGGGCTTTTATTTATTTTTTTTTTAGGTAGTTTTCTTATGGCAGAGTCAATTTCCTGGATTATTATTGGCGTATTTAGGGTCTCGATTTCTTCTTGTTTCAACCTGGGAGGTTGTGTGATATCAGAAAGTCCTCCATTTCCTTTAGGTTTTCAAGTTTGTTTCCGTACAAGTGTACATAATAGTCTCTGATAATGTTTTGTATTTCTTCAGTGTCAGTTGTGGCTTCATCTTTTGTGTTTCTGATTGTGTTTATTTGGGTTTTTTTTCTCTTTTTCCTGGCCAGTCTAGCTGGGGGATCATCAGTCTTGTTTATCCTTTCAAAGAACCAGCTTTTTGTTTCATTGATTTTTTTTGTATTATCTTTTTGTCTTCTATGCCCTGATTTGGGCTTTTATTTTGGTAATTTGGATTCTTCTGCTGGAGTTAGAGTTTTGGTGGTCTTGCTTTTCCAGCTTCCTTAGGTGACTTGTTAGGCTATTAACTTGTGATCTTTCCATTTTCTTCATGTGTGTTTGTAGAGTTATGAATTCCCCTCTTACTAGTGCTTTCATGGCATCTCAGAGATTTTTGTTAGATGTTTCTTCATTTTCATTTGTTTCCAGGTATCTTTTAATCTCTGTTTTTATTTCCTTGTTGACCCAGGAGTTGCTCAGTATCATGCCATTTATTGTCCATGTCTTTGAGGGTTTGGGGGGAACTTTGTTGGTGTTTATATTTATTTTTATTCCACTGTGGTCTGAGAAGGCGCATGGCAAAATTTCAATCTTTTGAAATTTGTTTATGTTTGATTTATGGCCAAGGATGCTGTCAATCTTAGAATACATTCCTTGGATGGTGAGTAGAATGTATATTCTGTGGTCGTTGGATGAAGTGTTCTGTAGGTATCAGTTAAGTCCTTTTGGTCAAGAGTCACATTGAGGTTCCAGATCTCTGTGCTGATTTTTTGTCTTGATGATCTGTCTAAGGCTGTGAGTAGGGTATTAAAGTCCTCAGCCATAATAGTGTTATAGTCAATATCTTTTTTAAGTTTGCCTAGAAGCTGTTTTATGAAAGTTGGCGCTCCTTTGTTGGGGCATATGTTTAGGATGGATATTTCTTGTTGATGGATTGAGCCTTTTATCGTTATATAGTGACCTGTATCTTTTTACATTTTTGATAGCTTAAAGGGTATTTTGTCCAGTATTAAGATAGCAACTCCAGCTTTCTTTTGTGTTCCATTTGCCTGAACTTTTGCTTCCCAGCCTCTTACTTTGAGTCTGTGAGTGTCCTTTCTGGTGAGATGAGTCTCTTGGAGACAATATATTGTTACCTCATGATATTTTGTCCATTTTGCCATTCTGTGTCTTTTTAGTGGTGCATTTAGTCCATTCACATTCAGTCTAATTACTGAAATGTGAGTATTTATTCCTATCATGAGTTTCTTAAAGAGTTGTCATTGTTCCTGTTTGTTTGTTGTCTTTCTTTTGATTTGGGGGTTGATTCATGTGTGTTTTCAATCTTTTTCCTGCACTCTTGTAAAGACTGTTTTCGTTCTTTTTTCCTTTTCTTCTGTGTTTAATACTTTCTTAAGTTTTTCCTGTAGAGCTGGTCTAGAGGCAGCGTAAGTTCTTAGGGATTGAATGTCTGGGAAAGATTTTAATTCTCCCTCACTGATGAAGCTTAGCTAAGTTGAGCAGGTTATTCTTGGTTAAAATTATTTATCTTTGAGAACTTTGAAGATTGGACTCCAAGCTCTCCTAGCCTGAAGTGTTTCTGTAGATAAATCTGCTGCTCTTCTCATTGGTCTTCCCCAGTAGGTAGTCTGACGTTTTTCTCTTGCTGACTTTAGGATTTTTTCTTTTATACTTACTTTGTTTGGGTGAATTACTAGGAATTGGTCTTCTCATTTGTTGTCTTGCAGGTGTTCTCTGAATCTTTTGTGTTTGAATAGTCACATCAGTGATGAGATGAGGGAAGTTTTCTTGAATAATTTCATGGAATGTTTGTTCCAGGGTGATCTCTGTCTCTCTTTCTGCCTCAGGAAGTCCAATTATTCTTAGGTTCAACCTCTTAAAATAATCACTCATTTCTTGAAGATTTGTTCTGTCTTTTTAAGCTTCTTTTCTATGTTTTTGACAGTTTGTGTTAGTTCTATATTTTGCTCCTCACACTTTGATTTTATTTTTCTTCTGCTTGACTAATTCTGCTTTCCTTGCTTATCAGTTTGTTATTTATTACATTCACAGTATTCTTTGCTGCCATTATCTCAGTTACCAACTGCTTCATATTTTCCTTTTTATCTCCTCAATTCTGTTTATTCGGTCTATTAATGTCTTGATATCTGGGTTTGTAGTTTAAGACCAGTCATTCTGGGGGTTCTTCATTGTTTGCATTCTGAAGTCTGTTTTCTGTGTCTGACCTCCCAGGGGTCTGTGTGAGACCTATATTCTTCTTTTGGTTTTTCATCATTTGTTTCCCCTCTTCTTTAATTCTGTTGTTCAGGGATAGCAGGGTTGCTTTTACATCTGTTTGCTCAGTCTCCTATTCTTCCTTGTGTGGATCCTCTGGTTTTGTTCATTTCTGAAGCTGGACTGTGGGTTGGGGGCTATACTTTTTGCAGTTTGGGGATTTAATTGAGGGTGGAGCTGTGATTCAGAATCTATCTGCAGATCCCAGTATCCACCAACAGGTGTATGGGCACCCTAGAACCCACTTCCCACTGCATTACAATCTGTCCATGCAGTAGAGGTAATAGTTTTGCTCCCTGGAAGCCAAATGAGTTAAGAAAAAGGAAAAGAATGGAAAAAGGAAGGAGAGGGGTAAGAGGAAGGTGGAGAGAGAGAAGAGTAAGTAAAAAGAGGGAAAACAGACATATGTACCAACTAACAAATGAAAAGAGATAACAAGACAGAAAAGAGTAAAAAAAACTAAGACATACAGATAACCATAAAAACACACAATGCAGCAAAAAATTCCCTATTGTTGTACTCTTCCCATACACAAACAGGAAGTCTAAAGAAAAGGAAAAAAATCAGTAAAATAACAGAAACAAAGCAAGTATGAAAATGTTATCAAAAACAGTAAGAAAAAGAAAAAAAACTAAAACAAAAAACAAAAATGAGCAAAACAGACAATAAATAAATAAATAAATAAATAAATAAATAAATAAATAAATAAAAACAAGGAAGCAAACTTGTAAGTCCAACCTCCTTTCAGCTCTGATCTCTTACTCTCCACGCAGGCTGATAGGGTTACTCTCAACGCAGGCTGATGTGCTCACTGCTTAGAAGGAGGGTGGATCAGTTCTGGACTCATCTGGCTTGCTGCCTATCAAGTCTACCACTCAGATCTGACCTGTGTCTGATCCAGCATGGAGGGTTTTCTGTCTCTCCCCGTTTGATGGGATTACTTTAGGTCCCAAGTTGGAGACTGGGCGGAGCTGGGTGGGGCAAAGCAGGTCTCTGCCTCGTCCTGGGCCAGAGAAAATGGCTGCAGTCAGCATCTCCTCACTGGGCATGTCGTTCCTCTCTGGCTCTACCTGATCCTCTCTCTCCACTGATCAGATCCAGGGCTCCAGCTGATCTGCTATAATAGCTGATGGTGTGGGCCAGGCGTCAGGCAATGAGAATCAGCTGGATTCGGCAGGCTTTCCTCCAAAGAGTCCCATGAGCAGCAGACAATCTTGCACATGCCCACTCTCCTATCTCAGGGTGGTGGGGACCCACAGTCACCCTCAGAGTGGGGGTCCAGGTGCATGAACCCAAGATTCCCCTCAGATGGACTTTCACTCTCTCACCAGTGTATGCCTACTCACACAGAGAGTCTTTATCGACACTTGCTTTTGTGGAGACTCTCACAGTCCGACCTGTCCGGTCACCATCTTTAAGCTCCCATCCTGCAATTATACTTTGCAGCCATGTCTTTCTTGATGGCACCATGTTAATACATTACAAGCAGGGTGCTTGACTATTCCCTGTTATGAAATTGTGGAATTTAAGTGTAACTGAGGACTCTCACTGCAGTTGACATCTGGATCAACAAACGCAAGCATCATCCTAAATTGACTTCAACCCTAGATTACTGGTAATTTTTCAGATACAGGGAAATCTGAAGGTCACACAAATATCTTGGAATTCTTTTTTTCTCTTTTCTTTTTTTGAGTTAAAGTCTCACTTCATTGCCCAGGCTGGAGTACAGTGGTACACTCACAGTCACCCCAGTGTTGACCTGTTGTACTCAGGCGATTCTTCTGCCTCAGCCTTCCAAGTAGCCAGAACTACAGGCGTGTGCTACCGTGCCTGGAGAATTTTTTTTTTTTTTAATTTATTTTAGAGACGAGGTCTCACCAAGTTGCCCGGGCTGATCTCAAACCCATGGGCTTAGGCAATCCACTTGCCTTGGCCTCCCAAAATGCTGGGATTACAGGCTGAGCCATCAAGCGCAGCCTCTTGGAATTCTTTGTTGGTCTTCAGGAGTGAGAAGATAACAAGTTTGTTTCTGGAAATCAGAGTATTCAGATATCTTGGTGAACTCAAGATCCAAGCAGAGTGGGAACCAAAAATGCTGTAGTGTCTGCCACCTCTGTATTTGTACACAAGGTGTGTGCACAAGGTGCTTTCCCTGACCTTTCTCTGCCCCAGAACTCTGACTGATGTCTCAAGGCCAGTTCAACTTGAAGGTTGTATACCCAGGTTTATCTCAGAGCATTCTTTTTTTATTAGCACGTTTTGACTTAAGCATAGTATAATGTCAATACAGCATATTATCTTATTTTTTCAATTTTTATATTTATTCTACTGACTTATATATACTGTCATAGAAAAATTGTTTATTTTTTAAAAATCCAGTATGTGTGCTTTTGTATATATACATCTAGAGATTTCTTTCTGTTATCTAATTTTGGGCAATACAATTGCAATGGTTATAATATGAAGATGGACATTCTTTGCAAGTGAAATTTATTTCAAATGTACACTGTACATCTTCTGTCTCATACATTCAAAGGGGGTAATTCTCATTTTTAAAAAATGACCCTTTTTTCCTTCATTTTGGTCATAATTCTGATCTATGCATTATACAATTATTTTATATGTATATGAATCTGCTACAGGTTTTCCTGCTTCAAAGGAAATTTTCAGCTCAAATCACCTAGGTGACATTTCTTCTTTACTGAGAAACTGTTATTAATATAACTATGACAGTGATTTTCCTCCTCATATTTTGTGAGTCTTTGTGTCACTCAGTTACTTAGTAAGGTTAATGGCAAGCTGATTATTAATATTATTAATTATTATTATTTTTTAGTGATAAAACTGAATTTATTAAGAGGACAGAAAAGCTCCCACAGTGAAAGGGGACTTGAGAGGGTTGCCCTCGAGCTGATTATTTTTAAATAGAGTTTAAAAATAAAATTTCTAAACTTTTCTGTTTAAAAAGGAGACCTAAATCTTCCAAAGTATTGGCAGTTACCAGGTAACTTTTGTAGTATGAGACATATTGTTCATGATAATTTCTCCTTCCCATTGAAGTTTGAAGAAAAATTTTAAGTATAGAAATGCTGTTACCTAGAAGATATAACAGTATTTTTAATTGTTTGGTTTTATTTTCAGGGAAGAATAAGTTTATGGAAACTTTAAGTTTTTGCTTTTTTTGTTTGTTTTTGTTTTTGCACTTGCATGTCATCCACATTAAAACTATAGGCTCTAGAAACATTGCTGCAAAAGTATTTGTATAACATTATTTAAAGAGATTTTTTTAAAGATGGAAAGACCAGCCTATTTTTAATTTATTTTGCTCTCAGAAAGTCTTAAGACCACTAAAGATATTACAGTGGTGGTAAGCATGGCAAAAAAGAAAGTGAAGAATTAGTCAATTTTTAGACAAGAAACACTTTTGTTTTCCTGGCTCAGATTTTCTTATTACATAAAATGCAAGATGGATTTGGTTGGCAAAGATTTGAAGTCTTTTGGCTTATAAAATAGCAAAATTTTACCTGGAGCAAGTATGTGAAATTCTCACTGTGTTCTAATGTTTAATTTTCTTCTTTTTACCATAATATAGCTTTCCTGGCAGATGGCAGCATTTGGATCATATTGAATTTGGCAAATTCTCATAAGAATCTTCAAAAATTTTAATATTTGCATGTGAAAAAAATCTCAAATTTTATATAGCTCTGCCAGAATGTAGAGATGGAGTCATCTACATTTTTCTTATTCTTATGGCCTGTGTTTCTTCATTTTCAAGTAGGGTAGGTGTCTAGGAACAAAAAAGGTAAAACAATATTTGTTCACTATGAGAATAATTCTAATGATGTATGAGCTTAACCTGTCATCACTTACTTTTTTAAACACTGTTTTTAAAATAGTGTATTGTGTTTGTTAAAATTAGTGACTAAAGGTCAACAAATACATTGGAATTAAGCAACTTTACCTGTATGTTTTGTCTGAAAACTCAAAACATTTGCATCCAATTACTTACTTATTTGTTTTACATGTTTTAAGTTGCCTCATTCTTGTTTTCTGTCTCTGCAAACACTGAATTCTGGGTGAAGGTCCCTGAACCAACTTCTGCGAGAGAGGCTCATTGTCGTTTTTTGGTAATAGGACCAAAACAAATATGTTATTCTAGGTTCAGCTCTGAACAAACACATGTCATAGCAAGTTTTTGTTGGGCTTGACCATTTACTTGAGCTCCTTGCTAGGCATATACCCTAATAATAGTGGAACTAAAATTATAAACAGCTTAGAGTAAGGGTCCTGATTTCTGCTGCTGCAAACTTATTAAAATTGCAGAAGTAACAGTATTTCTGGAAGGCCCAGAGCAAGTTTGTGGACTTAATGTGATTAGTCACTTTTGTGATGAGACTGACAAACAGATGGGCTTGTTTCCCCCATCATCAGACAGATTGGTGATTACATTAAAATTTCATCATTAATATTTTCTTGGGCATATCTGTGACTGTTTCATGGCTCAGGTTTTCAGAGAAGGTCCCCAACCTAGCCAGTGACCTTTGCTGTTTTCACACAGTTGGAGGGATCTTTAGACAGAGAAAGCTTATTTACACCAAGCTGAGCTTGGCTTTGTTGTTTTGATTCCATGGGGCTGCTCTTTTTGTCCACAAAGAGGCTAATTCCTTTACTTAGCTACTGTGTGTGCTGTTTGGCTTTATTTTCTTTCTAGCATGTAGCTTCTGATGGCCTGTTTGAAGAGTATCCATCCATTTTTATAATCATCCTTTTCTTAAAACCAATCTAAAGAGGAAATATGTAGTAATCAGCACATTCCTATAAATTGATCAAAACAGTTCACAGTTCTATAGCACCACTTATGTGAATTAAGATATATTACAAGGTAGATAATTAATCTGATCTAGAAATATTTATCCATATGGCATGGATGTGCAAGAATTTCACAGTAAAATATAATCACCCTCTAATTAGATAGGCGACAGATATAATATATTCTGTGTTACTTCAATATGTAAGTATCACATTTCATATCATATGTATTTTCCCTCTCAAAGAAACTTTTTGAAGGGCTTATACCTGTGAAATAACACAAAGACATCATTTTCAAGTTCAGAAAGAAAGCTTAGTAATAGAAATTCTTCAGTTGACATAATTTACCTGTTAGTTATCCAGGTATTTCTTCAATCTAAATATCTTCACTTGGATATCTTACAAACTCTTGAAATTCAGCACATTCAAAATAAAACCACATATAGTTCACCTTTAAATATATTCCTCCTTTGCTGTTTATCCTCTCAGTATATGGTATTTCTATCTACAGAGGTGTCTTAGGCAGAAACTTGGGCATTTACTCTTTCTTCCTCTTTCTGATCCCCACATCTAAATCCTGTTAATTCTACCTCCTTAATGCTCAGGAAATATGCCTTTTATGCCAAATCATCATGGCTAGCGCTTGGTTTAGGCCCTTGCTGGGTCTGTTTCAGGAGCCCCTATCTGGTCTGACTTCCACTTACCTCTGCACTTCTGCGACTCCCCCTTAGGTTTTGTATCCTACAGCGTGTCCGAGCAAGCATGCAGTGGCATTTGAGTGAGCGTAGTTTCTATCCATGGAACTATCCCTTGCATCTCAGGTTACTTAGCTCCCCTGATCCCTGTCCACACACACTTCAAATGCCCCCACCAGGTGCAGGCACTCTCCCGGAGAAGGACACTGTCCTTACATGTGGCCAGCCTTCCTTTCATTCTGCCCCTAACTACCTACTCTATTTTTCCTTGAAGGTTCAGTATAGGGTGCTTTTTCACTGTGAGGCTTTTTTTGAGCTTCCCAGTGTGTGTGTGTGTTCCCAGTTCCCAGTTCCCAGATTTCTCACTGTACTTTTGAGTTAGCTGTCTCTTTGTGTGCCTCCCCTCAAAAGCTGTGACCTTCCTGAAGACAGAGGCCAGGTCTTACTCAGCTTCACACCCTCAGTATCCAGCTCAGTGACTAACCTCTATTTGGTGAAGCATTTGGTCCCCCATAACTGACAACAGTATTATCTTGAATCCGTTAATGAAATATCAGTGAGAGTAGTTCCTCTATAGGGAGGATATTGATTTAACGAAATTATCCATAAGCATAAAACTATAGGAAGACACTGACTGGCCTTCTAATATTCATGTATGAGAAAGTTTAACATGAGTCTGAAAGGACTTAATAGTGTCTGGGAGCCAGTTGTCGCTCTAATTTCAACCTACTACACAATTAAATACAATCTGCTAAGTGACATTATACAAATCACATTCTGTGCCCCAAATCTCCCTTCACAAATTGCAAATAATATATTGACATCCTACCATACATATCCAGAACATTTTTGCAGCAACAAAAATGGCATATATTATTAAAACCTCTTCTGTAAAGTACATAGGGTTTATTGGAGAAAGCATTCCTTAAACGTAAGCTAGAATGTTAATGTTCCTAAAGGTATTATAATATTTTCATCTTAAAAAACATGGGGAGCATATTTCAAAAAGACATCTTCATAGCAAAGGTGGAATATTTTTATTTCACCAAGCATACAACTGTGATTGTTTTTGATTAAACATGTTCCACCCACATTGCTTACTTCTAACTTTTGCATATGTATATAAAGACTAACAAAGCAATAGCAAGAAATATATTCGTATAGGTAATATGTGAAAAGGAAATGGTAGTTCCAAAATAATTAAATATCTAACTGGGCAACTAAATTCCTTCTGTTTTGTAAACATAAATGATTTTTTGTGGTCAAAGCACCCAGAAAATGTTTTATTAGGGTTATGTCTAATCTTTATTTTATTCCCTTTAAAAAAAAAAAGTTTAAAACATGGCAAGTCTACCTTTGCCAAATACTCTGTATGCTTTCACAGAAAAAAAAATGCTGAATGGATTTTTACCTGAAAAAATTGAAATACACATTTTCAGTTACATTTCTGATTCTTCCAAAGTTATAAACATATCAGACATATTATTTGATTGGTTAACTGAATGTAAGGTAGTACAAGACTTTGAAGACAAACTGTTTTCTAAACTTTAAGCAACATTTGGTTTTGCAATATGTTTAAATAGACTTTGCTTCATTATTTCATTTTTTATTTCAGAGAAAAAATTTTAGTGAAGTTAAAAAACTATCAGATTCATCTCAGAGATGAAACATGATTACTACTTATGCTATCATGTAGCATTTAATTCTTATGAAGTAGTCCAAAATAATTTTCTGCTGAACCAGGAGTAGACACAATGATGAGTCCCATGTAATCATCTCCCAAAGTCCCCATCTGCTGCTACCAATCCTTTAAGGGGTTAGGATTTGAACATATACACTTTAGGGGGATACCTACATTCAGACCATGGCAGTAGTTCAGGTGAACTGAGTGAGAACAAGCATTTATTTTGTAAGCTTTCTAAGTTGCCAGATATGGTGACAGGTGTTTGCTTATTGACTTTACTCATTTTTCTGAATAGTTTTATGAGGCAAGTTTTCTAGTGTTCCTGTTTCCAGATAAGAAAAGAGGCCTTTCAAAAGCTTAACATACAGGCCAGGCATGGTGGTTCAAGCCTGTGATATTAGCAATTTAGGAGGCTGAGGAGGGAGTATTACTTGAGCAAAGGAGTTTGAGACCAGCCTGTAGCCAGACCTCATCTCTACAAAAAACTAGTTTGGCATAGTGGCAGGTGCCTATTGTCTCAACTACTTGGGAGACTGAGACAAAAGGATCGCCTGAGCCCAGAAGGTCAAGGCTGTGATGAGCCATGATCATGCCACTGCATTCCAACCTGGGGACAGAGACCCAGACTTAAAACAACAACAGCAACTTAACATACATATTTAACATATAGTTCAGATGTTTTTCTCCTCCAACTCTCACGTTGAAATGTGAGCCCCAGTGTTGGAGGTGGGGCCTAATGGGTCAATGGATGAGGGAAGTGAGTTCTTAGTCTGTACGTTCCCACAAGAGCTGGTTTCTAAGCTTCCTCCTCTCTCTTGCATCCTCTCTCACCATGTGATCTCTGCACATGCCTGCTCTCCCACATCTTCCATCACAAGTGAAAGCAGCCTGAAGCCATCACCTGATGCCCAGTCTTCCAGCCAGCAGAATCATGAGCTGAATACACTTTTTCTATTTGCAAATTACCTGTTATCAGGATTCCTTTCTAGCAACACAAAATGGACTGAGACACAAACCTGAATAACTCAGTCCTTGGGAGGGTACCCAGTATTCAAACCCAGCCCTCTTACATTCCAGGACCCATATTCTTCTTACATATTGTTGTCATGTGTATCTTTTATGCCCAGAGCTCAACACTGGTTGCAGTGGGTGTGAACCAGTAGGTGCTAAGAGCAATCATAAACCCAGAAAGGTAATGCAGTAGACTGTTGCCCTAAAGGAAAGGCCACTCGGCATCTTTTCTCAGAGCTCTAGTATTTGTTTACATTTCAAACTTCTTTTGCCACAAGCCTCAGTCTCTGGAGGCCAGGGTGCATTTTTCCTTAATTTTTGTATTTTCATCGTTCATACACATGATGACACATAATAGGGGTGTATTGACTCTCCTGCCAGAGTGTGCACAAATGCGAATAGAGAAACATAGGTCATAACAGTTGCTTTATCTCTCTCTGTTCCTTTAAAATCTTAACAGAACTGTTATTGTATGAGTGTCAAAAACTTTTTCCAAAAAAATCAATTTAATTACCCTTAAGCTTTAAAAACCTGTGTGAGTGTGTGTGTGTGTGAGAAAGAGCCATTTTGGTTCCAAGATATCTTACTAAAAATTTAGTTGCTACTGGCCGTCAGATATCCATAGAAGGTAGGGATTTCTTTTCCTGAGTAGTCAGGTAGACCACATAGGAACCAGAAGCAAGATACCAACAGTGACTGTCTGGTCTGTGAAGATTCCCAGATCCCGCTGCTTGACCAGATTCTTCCCGGGGCTGCTTGTGATTTATCTCCACTCTGCAATGGACTACACTGCTGGGATTCCACTGGGAGTTCCTGGGGTGGTTGAAGCCCTCACCAAGTATTTGAGTACCTACTTGCCTTCGTTCCATGCATCATACCCTTTTTGAGTGCCTGGTGCTTTTAGAAGTCTTCTCTACCCACTCAAAAAGTTGTCTCAGTTTACTCTCCCCCCTCTGGCATCTGGGATGTTTGTGTAAAAAAGAGACTTATTTGCAGTTTGAAATTCTTTTTGTGTCAGGTAAAGAAACTGTCGCTTAGGAAAGAAAAAAAAAAAAGCTGTGTTATCTGCAGGAAGATTTCAGGAGGGCCATTCCTGGGGAAATGCAATAAACATGGGCAGATGATTTTGGTATTCCCCCCTTAAACCATTCCTTGTTGCTGCTCTAAGATAGGACCAGGACTCTTTTGCCTTTCTAGTAGCTGGAAACATCTGAGGAGCATTTGCTTTCAAATGTAAGCAATTAAGAATAGTACTTTGGGAGGCCAAGGCAGGAGAATTGCTTGAGCCCAGGAATTTGAGACCAGTCTGGGATCACCATGGTGAGAACTTGTCTCTACAGTAAATCTAAGAATTAGCCAGGTGTGGTGGCACCTGCCTGTAGTTCCAGATGCTTGGAAGGCTGAGGCAGAAGGATCGTCTCAGGCCAGCAGGTCAAGGTTGCAGTAGCCATGCGCATACCATTGCACTCCAGCCTGGGTGACAGAGTGAGACCCCCGACTTCAAAAAAAATAAAAATAAAAATAAATAAATAAATAAATAAATAAATAAATAAAAAGAATAGACTGTTCTAACATTATAGTATTTGGCAATTCCAAGGCCTTCAAATTAAAAAATATAAAGCAAAACATTTTTACCCCCTCACATCACTAGCCACAAAGAGCAGTCCCCTGTCCCCTTAAAGTTCTATCAAATTAGGTATTAATTGTTGGAGGATATTTGGTAAAACAAGTACTAGTTACTGATGGACACCCCAACTTACTAATAGTAGTAGTATGCTGAACAGATTATCTAGTGATAATTTTAACCTCATAGTTTGCAACCCTCTATTTTAAATGTCTGTAGCATGCTTTATGTCTTTAAAAGATAATGTATCCATGATGCATTTGAAATTTTTTTTTTGTCAGTTCATATAAGACTTCCAACTTTCCCTTTTATGTCACAGAACAGGTAGCCTGATATTCTCACATAAGTTTCCAAGTGGAAGGTATAGGAACAGTATGAACATAACATACTGATAAATTTCTGTAGAGATGAGTAAGTATCAGCGTATACGGTATGGTTGTGCTCATTTCCACATCATTGCATTTTATTATTCAGACCTCATTCTGGGGATTTGTACATGTGTAACAAGCTTTATGCTTCAAAGCTAAATTAACTTACATATTGATTATTTAGGCTGTTTTCCTATGTATTTTTTTATATTGGTTTTCATCTTAGAAAAGGTTACACTTTTTTGTACAGCCTGACCAAGTAAAATTGTAATACAAGATGTGACACATTGTTCTCTTTAAAGTTAGGTATGTCAAGCTAATTTCTTTGAACTATCCTGCTATGAGGAAAAGAGAGTAAAATACTTCTGAGAGATTATCTCTTCTATTATTTCTGAAACCTGATTTTGTGCTAACGTGCTTGCTAGGCTTTCCCAGAAGGAAAAGGTACACATGTAATGTGATTTTCTACTCTGGATATGGAGGTTTAATGGCATGAATACTCATAAAAGAAATACAGACTTTAAAGGACAATTTTATCCAATTATTCTTGAGGCTTTTACAATCTTTACAGTCACAAAATGGAAGCTATCGCTTTGAAGGGGAAGGGAAATATCTATGAGACAAGAAGAGAGAATGAAGGTGAGACCCATAAGATTTTTTCCATATTATGAAAGTTATCATTACCCACCCCAACTCATTCCAAAATGTTTTTCTGCTTTGAAGTATGAAATGTCATCCCAAGATTTCTATTCTTCTTCTTCTTCCCTTTTTTTTTTTTTTTGAGACAAAATCCCACTATGTTTTTCAGGCTAGACTCAAACTTCTGAGCTCAAGCAATCCTCCAATCTTAGCCTTGTGAATAACTGGGATTACAGGCACATATCACCATGCTCAGCTCTTGTCATGTTTGAAGAAACAAAAAACTTTGCATTATCTTTCCATTGTACTAAAAAGTTTTTTTGAAAGATTCTCCCAAAAGCCTAGAATGATAAAACCTTAGTTACTTTAAAGCATATTTTCTAGTCCTTCTATTAAAATTTGCATCATATCAGTATTTTCTGCTAAAAATTATTTTTAGAGGAAGGATTTAAAAGGTACCCTGCAAAAATATAGTAACTCTGTTTGTTCTTTTTTGAGTCGGAGTCTCACTGCCGCACAGGCCGGGGTGCATTGGCACACTCATGGCCACCGCAGCCTCGACCTGCTGGGCTCAGGAGAGACTTCCGCCCAAGCCTTCCAAGTAGTGGAACCACAGTCATGTGCCACCATGTCTGGCTAATATTTTTGATTTATTATAGAGACAAGGTCTCGCCATGTTGCCCAGGCTGGTCTCAAACCCCTGGGTTCAGGTCATCATTCTCCCTCGGCCCCCCATAGTGCTGGGATTACAGGCAGGAGCCACTGCCCTGGATAGTAACTCAGTTTATAACTCTCTTTGCCTATGGCATGTTGGCCTTTCTTTAATTCTCTCTTCTCTTTTTTTCTCTCTCTTCCTCTCTTCTTTTCAAATCCTCAGTACCCTTCCCTCTTTCATTCTTTCTTGCTCTTGCCCCCCCCTTTTTTCTTTGCTAGGCTTTGCTATTAGTTGCTGTCTCTTTTGTTCTCTTTGTAGTTTTTTGTATTGTCTGGATCTTAGTATCACTATTTAATGAAATGGAGTGAAACATCAATATTCTAAACTATCAATGTTTAGATGAATATAATTTTTCTTAAGTCATAGCACTATATTAGTATGGACTATTAATAGGAATAACTAACATCATGTGTTTACTTTCTGTGTGACCAGTGCTGTTCTCTTATGGGTGCTAACATGAATAACCTTCACTTATGACTCAACAATGTTATGAGGAAAGTGTTATTAAGTTATAGTGAAGTTGCCTCCCAAAGGTCCTTTTGCATGCTGGAGTTGGCTTTCAAGCCCAGAAACTGTCCCTGGGATTTGCATCCTAGCCCTCCTCACTGCCACTGTACTGGACAATAGGCAAGAGCTCATATAGTGTGACTGTGACTTTTTATGTCATTTTTAAATTTCATGTTTTTGACCTTTTTTACACGTTTATGTGGAACTTTAGAATATTATTGTGACATTTGTGTCATTAGTTTCATTTGGGTTATCTTTGTTATATTACTATGTGGAATAATTTCTTTAGTTTTGTTAAAAAGATAAAAGTAGTATACTTTGATGTCTTAAATAACAACATGACTTGTGGGATAAATGTTACCCTCATGACATAGAAAGTTGTGACATAATTTATTCACTGCCATAGCTATCTTGCATTTGGTGTATTATTGACCTCTATACTCAATTTAGATACTGCAAATTGAGATTTCATATGCTTTCACAGTATGTCAACAATATGGTGATAAGTCCATTTTTATAAACACCCAATTTAAACTAATTTAATTAGATGTATGTAAAATTTGTTTAAAAATATATTCAGCATATAAAAGAAGTTTAAAACTTCTACAAATTAACTATTAAGAATAAAAGGAACAATATTGTTTATAATAACATTTTAAAATTCTAGCAAATAACTTTGGATTTTATATAGTAGTGAATTATTTACAATTTTGACTTCTGGTTATAGCAGAACTATTTGTAGTACATTTTATTTACTAGAAAGGTAAACATTTTTTATGAATGAACCTGTTTACTTAGGATGACCTTTTATGTTTAAGAGTAGTTGAAGATTTGGGGCTGCCTTAGAATTCTGCCCTTTATCTTTTCTTCTTTTCAATACTTATGTAAAAACAGTTAAATATATATGAAGCTGTCCACTGCAGCATTGCCTGTGATAGTTAACACTAGAAACAACCTTAAAACCCACCATGAGAAGAGCAGTTGAATAAATCAAAGATCAGACATACAAGGAGTATGCTTTACAGTCTTGAAAAGAATTATATAAATCCATATCCTGATACATTAAGAAGTTCAAGCTGCAGTGTTACATAAAATAACAAGTTACGGAAGTTTTTAATAGCTCATCTATTTTCACATGAATAACAAATATGCAGTTGCATTTGACTGTATATGTGAAGGTTTGTTTCTAGGCACTCTGTTCCAGTCAGTAGGTCTGTATGTTTGTCTTTATGCCAGAACCATGCTCTTCTGATTGCCATAGCTTTGTAGTAATTTCTGATGTTGGGAAGTGTGAGACCTTCTTATTCTTCTTTTTCAAAATTGTTTTGGCTATTTGAAGTCCCTAGATATTCCTTTAAAATTTTAGGATTTTTTTCTGTTTCTGCAAAATGTTGTTAGGATTTTGTTAGAGATCACACTGAATTTGTAGATCACTTTGGGTATTATTAGGGTCTTAAATAAGGAAACCTTTTGATGTATTGGTAAGTTCTGCATTTTGTGATGATAGTTACAGGATTACATGCATTTCTAAAAATTCACAGGACTGTACGATTGAAATGAGTGCATTGTATTACATGTAACTGTATCTCAATATATTGATTTAAATCTTTTTAAATACATGCATTTAAGTACACAACAAGGATAAAGACACATGAATAGTCTCGGCTTGGAAGGTACAAGACTACACTATCATGACATTTTAGAAGGCAACCTTCATAAGCTCATTCATTCTCATAGCATCTTCTGCCACTTCTATGTTAATTACTCCCAAGTCTGTCTCTGAATTTGTAGCAGCCTATTAGAATCAGACACTTGAATTTCCCAAAGTAAGTTTCTTTCCCTCTTGTAGTTTGGATAATGGTAAATGATGAGCCACCAGCCACCATTGTCGTCATTCTTCTCTTAATCTTTGGCTTAAGTACATCAGTGTTATATACCTTTAATAAACTTGGACCCTTGAAGTAACTTAGAAATGTTGAATTTTTTAAATATCAAAAGCTGCTTTTTTTTAAGTGTGGTCTTCTGCTTAAAGAGTTTTTCATAAAACTGTTTTAATTGCTCATGTTAACCAAGAATGCTACTTTAAAGAGCATTTATACAGTGCTTAGCATTGTTTTTAAATGCTGTTTATTTAATTTCTATTTATGTAATTAATAATGAGGCTCTTAGTAATTCTATCTTATTAAACTTAATTCCTATTTTCAGTGGGTGTTAAATTATTTGATTAAAAAGAGATAGTAGTGTTTGTTTATAATAGTGGGATATTGTATCTAGTTGGTATATTTTACACATGCTATTAATGTAACCGCTTTATGTACACACATTCCTAATAGCTTCAGAGTATGTGTGATCATTATGTGCAGGACAATGACTAATAGATGCCAATGGGTACAGTTTTCTTTAATGTAGCTAAAAGATGGTTTAGCTAGGAGATAGGTACAGTTTTCTTTAATGTAGCTAAAGGAGAGCTAGACTCTCCTGCAGAACTATAGCTGCACAGAGCAGGGACACAGCTGTATGCCCTTAGTCAACCAGGCAAGTTTCCTGGTTCCCAGTCCCCAAGAGGGCACACAATAACAGATGATATTGTTAGACTCTTTTAAGGATACCATGAGGCCTTTCTGACCAACTCACTATATTTCATTCTCAATCATCTTTATTCCCTCTTGATTCCTCTTAATGAGTTTGGGGATGGCACCTATCTACTTTCTCACCAAATATGAGTAATTAAAAATAACTCAGTATAGTCCTTACTGTAGTTTCTTGAGCAAAGGACTCCATAGGACAGGAATGGCCTCAGATCTACTTGAAATCTAGTACAAGAAACTTTTGGTAAGATTTTCTGTTTCTCAAGAGAATATTCAAATCAGTGCCACCAATTGTTGGGTGTTTGGGTGTTTGAGTTATGAACCAAAGCTTTTATTCTATTTAATTCCTTGATGAATCTGTCTTATCATTTTAATTTTAAAATGGTTGAATTATAAGAATGGTTATTTAGCTATAGTTGAATTGTTTTAAGAAGTTGTAGTATGGAGAGGTCAGGAAGATGGTGGCTGATCCAGTTGGACTATGCCAATCCTGGTGTGAGTGAGTGAATGTATGGAAAATTTTGTATAAGTGCTGGTGAGTGAGTAGGTGTGTGAGTGACTGACTGAGTGAGGGCTAGGTAGCTAGCAGCCAGGGCTCTACTGCTGCAGCAGCTAGTGCTGCAGCTGCTGAGCTTGGAGCCGAGCAATTCCCAGGACAAAGAAGCTGAGTGCCAATTTTTTTAAGTCAACAAACTCTTCCTGGGAAGAAGATGTTGGGACAGACTGATTAAGTGGGGGCTCGTCAGCAAGCAGCCAGGACCCTGGTGAAACAGCTGGTGCTGCAGCTTCTCTGCTTGGTCCCTGGCTCTTCCCAGGTCACAGAAGCCAAGCACCATTTTTTTTCCAATGTACAAAAGTTTTCCTGTGATGAAGTGGCAGGGAGAGACTACCACCCAGGCTCTGCTTCACCACTGCAGCAGGAAAGACTGCCGACAACAGGCTTTGCTTCACCACTTCAGCGCCTTGCCAGGCACTGGCAGCAGGGGCTGAGGAGGAAGCCCAGAGGCAGAGTCCCACCAAAGAGGACAAGAGAGGCACCATACCACCATCTTGAAGGTGAGGCAGGAAAGTGCTCTGACTTGCTCACCACAGAGCAACAGACCCGATCTCTGTGACTAGCAGATCAACTACTCAGGGGTTGATTGTGACCTAGAGGGAATATCCTGAAAACACAAACTTCGGAGGGACCTGACAAGTGCTGAATCCCAGGCACCCCATCCCCTAACCTGATACAGCCATGGGACAAATGGTGTGGCCAGAAAAGAACAAAGAAGAACTCCAAAGAGTTCAGTGGTGAGTCTGGGGCTGACCCGAACCCCCTTTTTCACAGAAATCTGCTGAACTTCAGACCCACACAGCTGGGCCATGACTGAGAGGGACAAACCCAGGCAGAGCCTGGACTTCAGTCGCAATGGGAGAACTCCATTCCAGGACAGCCCTAGCTGGGACACCCCCTGCGAATGCATACCTGGGGAAGAGATAATCCCACACCTCCCCATTGGAGGAGATCTCCCTGACCAAAGGAGAGTAGGAGGAGACGACTGCATCCCCACCCACCTCCACTGCCCCTCCTCCTTCCCTGTTCCAGATACTGGGAAAAGAGTGAAAGAGGTGGAAGTTCTGCAGGAGAAACAAGATTAGAGGAGCAATTACAGAACCTGCCACAAAGAAGGCAGGTTTTTTGTTGTTTTTTAATTTTTAATTAAAAATTATTTTTGCCTGTTTGTTAGTCCATCTATTTTAAAAATATTTTTCCTTTGTGGATGAATGTGTATGTGAGGATTTGATCTGCATCCCCCCTTTTTTCTTTTCATTTTCTGTTTCTTTCTTCTTCTGTTTGTTGTTTTCTGTTTATTTCTGTTTATGTGTGTATGTGAATGATTAAATGTTCATCTTTCTTTTTTTTTTTTTTTGAGTTGGAGTCTCACTCTGTCGCCCATACTGGAGTGCAGTGGCCGCTCCCGGCCACCGCAGCCTTGACCCGCTGGGCTCCGGTGATCCTTCCGCCTCAGCCTTCTGAGTAGCCAGAATTACAGGCATGTGCTACCACGCCCGGCTGATTTTTTGATTTATTGTAGAGATGAGGTCTCACTCCCCAGGTGGGTCTCGAACCCGCAGGCTCAGGCAATCCACTTACCTCAGCCTCCCAAAGGCATGGGATTACAGGCTGAGCCACCGAGCCCGGCTAAGTGTTCATCTTTCAATTTTGTTGTTGTTAGTTTGTTTTTGCTCTTTTGTTCTTCTATTTTATTTATTTTTATTTTTTATAGTTTAAGGTGTGTGTCAATACATGTGTGAGGATTCAATCTGAATTCTTTTTCTTTTCCTTTTCTGGTCTTTCTGTTTTTCTTATCCAATAACTTTGTGCTAGTCATGTGTGTGTGTGTCCAATAACTTTGTGTTTGGTTTTCTTGGCCTTTTTGTTTTTGTTCTTTGTTTTGTTACACTTTGTTGTTATTCTAGTTTGTTTTGAGATGTGTGTGTATGTGTGTATATGTGTTTGTTCAAATATTTTCTGCATTTGTTTCTGCTTTGCATCATCATATAGAGTGGTGGTGGAGAGTGGGTCTCAGGGAACACATTCCACAATCAGTGAACACTGTAATTTGCGAGTAGTTTCTGGATCCTATGCTATCACCCCATCCCACCTTACTTGACTTTCAAAAACTACAAGAGACAGCAAAGCTTCCCACCCACAGTCCTATTTCAAAATAGAACAAATCCAGAGCCCAGATCAGGGAAGAATAGAGGACTGAGCAAACATCAGAAGGGAAAGCCTCTCCTACTGACAGTGAATAACAGAACTAAATAGAAAAACAAGATCTGTCACAAATGAGGAAAAGCCAAAAGAAGACCAAAGACAAATTCAGGTGTAACAAAGAGAAATCTCCTGAAAAATCAGACAATGGAGCCCAAACAATGGAAGTCACCAATGACTGGCTCAAGAATATGATGGGGATTAGGGAATGAATAGAAAGAGTGAATAAGACTCAAGAAAGACAAGATGCAACACTGAAAGAACTTGTAACAGGGATTTTGGCAATAAAAAATTTTATCCAAGAAAAAAAATAACAAGCTGACAAGCATGGAAAGCAGAATTAATCTAGCTGAAGAAAGAATCTCAGAATTTGAAGACAAGAATATGGAATTAACCCAATCTTTAAAAAACATAGAACAAAGGCTCAGAAAGAAAGAACAAAGCCTACAAGAAATGTGTGATTATAACCTATGCTTGATTGATATCTCAGAAGAAGAAAGGGAAATGGGGAACAATTGGAGCAAGCATTCCAGGAGGTAATCCATGAAAACTTTCTCCATCTCACCAGAGATGTGACCAGCCAAGCACAAGAGATACAGAGAACCCCCACACGACATCAAATGAGAAGACCATCCCCTAATCTCATAGTAATTCACCTGCATAAAGTAGGCACAAAAGAAAAAATCCTAAAGGCAGCAAGAGAAAAAGTCAGACTACCTACCGGGGAAAACCAATCAGAATAGCAGCAGAAATACTACAAGCAAGAAGGGACTGGAGTCCAGTATTCAAAATCCTCAAGATAAACAATTTAAATCAAGAATTTCCTACTCAGCCATCATCAGCTTCATCCGTGATGGAGAATTAAAATACTTCCCAGACATCCAATCCCTAAGAGATTATGTAGCTTCCAGACCAGCTCTACAGGAGATACTTAAAAAGGTATTAAGCAAAGAAAAAAAAAAAAGAATGACCACCCACTTCCCATGAGAACAACAGAGCACAGAATCAACAGAGAACACAGCACAAGAAACTTGAAAACACATACATACATTAACCCCAAAACCAAAAGAAAACAAGCAAACAAAGAAAAACCTTATAAGAACCTCATGACAGGGATAAACAATCACATTTCAATAAACAGCCTGAATGTGAATGGACTAAATGCACCACTGAGAAGACACAGAATGGCAAATTGGATAAGAATCTGAGACCCAATTATTTGCTGCATCCTGGAAACTCGTCTCACCACAGGGTACACACAAACTCAAAGTTAAATGATGAAAAGTGAGTTTCTAGGCAAATGTATCACAGAAGAAGGCAGCAGTCACAATCTTAATATCAGACAAAACAACTTTTAAGCTATCAAAAATTTTGAAAAAACACAAAAGAACACTACATAATGATAAAAGGTTCAGTCCATCAACAAGAAATATCCATCCTAAACATATATGAACCCAACACAGGAGCACCAGCATTTATAAAGCATCTACTAAGTAAACTAAAAAACAAACATTGACTCTAACACTAATATAGCTGGGGACTTGAATACCCCCACTAACAACCCTAGATAGATCATTGAGGCAAAAACTCAACAAGGTGATCCAGAACCTAAACTTGACACTCGACAAAATGGACTTAATACTTACAGATTATTCTACCCAACAACCAAAGAATATACAATCTACTTATAACCATATAGAACGTTCTCCAAGATTGATGAAATCCTTGGCCATAAATCAAGCATAAACAAATTCCATAAGGTTGAAATATTATCATGCACCTTCTCAGACCACAGTGAAATAAAAATAAATATCAAAACCAGCAAAATTTCCCCAAAGCCCACAAAGACATGGTCACTAAACAGCATGATGCTGAACAACTACTGGGTCAACACTGAAACCAAAACAGAAATTAAAAGATTCCTGGAAACATGAAAATGAAGAAATATCTTACCAAAAACCTCTAGGGTGCCATGAAAACAGTTCTAAGAGGGAAATTTGTATCTCTATAAGCACACATCAAGAAAATAGAATGATCACAAGTTGAGAGCCTAACAAATCACCTAAAGGAGCTGGAAAGAGAAGACCACCAAAACCTCAACTTTAGCAGAATAATCCAAATCACCAAAATAAGAGCCCAAATATGGGACATAGAAGACAAAAACATCATAGAAAAATATCAACAAAACAAAAAGCTTGTTCTTTGAAAGAATTAGCAAGATTGATTGACCTCTAGCCAGAATGACCAAGAAAAAGAGAGAAATAGCTCAAATAAACACAATCAGAAATTCAAAAGATCAAATCACAACTGACCCCGAAGAAATACAAAAGATTATCAGAGAATACTGTGTACACCTATATGGAAACAAACTTGATAACCTAAATGAAATGGAGGAGTTTCTGACACCACACAACTTCCTTAGGTTGAAATAAGAAGACATTGAGACACTAAATAGACCAATAACAACCCAGGAAATTGACTTGGTCATAAGAAAACTGCCTACAGAAGAAATCTCTGGATTGGATGGCTTTCCAGCAGAATTCTACATAATGTATAAGGAGGAGCTGATACCAATCCTATTGAAAGTATTCCAGGCAATTAAGAAAGATGGAGTTCTCCCCTAATCATTTTACAAAGGTAACATCACACTGATACCCAAACCGCGTAAGGATCCAACAAAAAAAGAGAACTACAAGCCAATATCCCTTATGAACATAGATGTAAAAATCCTCAACAATATTCTAGCAAATCAGGTCCAAAAACACATCTCAAAAATCAGCCACCATGACCAAGTAGGCTTCTTCCCCAGGATGCAGGGCTAGTTCAACATTCACAAGACCATAAATGTAATTAAATGCATCAACAAATGTAAAAACAAGAACCACATGATTATCTCATTAGATACAGAAAAAGCTTTTGATAAAATCCAGCATCTCTTCTTGATAAAAACTCTCAAGCACCTAGGTATAGAAGGAATATACCTCAAAATAGTAAGTGCCATCTACGATAAGCCCACAGCTAACATATTGCTAAATGTACAGAAACTGAAAACATTTTCCCTGAAAACTGGAACAAGACAAGGCTGCCCACTCTCACCCCTCTTGTTCAACATTGTGTTGGAAGTCTTAGCCAGGGCTATTAGTCAAGGGAAGGAAATCAGGTTTATCTAGATAGGAAAAGAGTAAGTCAAGTTATCCTTCTTTGTTGATGATATGATCCTATACCTTTAAACTTCAGGAGAATCTGTCAAAAACCCACTTGCACTGATAAAGAACTTTGGCAAAGTCTCAGGGTACAAAATAAATGTGCAAAAGACAGTTGCATTCCTATACACTAACAACAAGTAGGTAGAGACCCAAATAAAAGGCACAATCCCATTCACAAAACCCACAAAAAATTGAAATAACTCAGCATCTTCCTAACCAGAGAAGTGAAAGACCTTTACAGTGAGAACTACAAAACACTGGTCAAAGAAATCCAAGCAGGCACAAACAAATGGAAATATATTCCATGTTCATGGATAGTAAGAATCAACATTATTAAGATGTCCCATCCTACCAAAGGCATTCTACACATTCAATTCAGTAACCATTAAATTACCAACATCATTCTTCTCAGACCTGGAAATGATAATACAGAAATTCATATGGAAACATAAACAACCAGAAATAGCCAAAATAATCCTTAGCATAAGAAATAAAGCAGGAGGTATCACACTTCCAGACTTCAAATTTGACTATAAGTCTACATTAATCAAAACAGCTTGGTATTGGTACAAAAACAGGCATATAGACCAATGGAACAGGATACAGATTCCAGAAGCAAAGTCTCAATTTCTCAACCAACTCATCTTTGACAAAACCTCCAGCAACAACTACTGGGGAGAGGAGAACCTATTCAGTAAATGGTGCTGGGAAAACTGGCTGACCACATGCAGAATACTGAAACAGTACCCCTACCTATCACCGTACACAAAAATTAACTCTAAATGGATCAAAAATCCAAACGTAAAACCTCAAATTATAAGAATCTTAGAAAATGCAGAAGACACCCTTATGGAAATTGACAACCAATTCCTGATCAGAACCCTAAGTGTCCATACCATAAGAAATAGTATAAAGTGAGGCCTCATCAACCAGGCAAGCTTCTGCAAAGCAAAAGTAACCATCAAGAGAGCTGGGAGACAGCCCACAGAATGGAAAAAAAATATTTGCCACCTGTATATCTGACAAAGGCCTAATATCTAGGATCTACAAGGAACTCAAACGTGTTGAAAGGAAAAAAAACAACAGCCCCATTAAAAAGTGGGCAAGAGACATGAATAAACACTTCTCAAAGAAGATATACAGTCAGCCAACAGACACATGAAAAAGTGCTCAGCCTCATTAATCTTCAGAGAAATGCAAATCAAAACCACATTGAGATACCACCTAACCCCTGTAAGAATGGCCATTATTAATAAAACAAACAACAGATGCTGGCAAGGATGCAGAGAAAAAGGAATGTTTCTACAATGCTGGTGGGAATGCAAACTAGTACAGTCTCTTTGGAAGACAATGTGGCAATTTCTGAAAGAACTAGAAATTGACCTGCCATATGACCCAGCAATTCCCCTATTGGGAATATACTTGGAGCAACTCATATCATTTTACAAAAAAGATACCTGCACATGAATGTTTATTGCAGCACTATTCACAATAACAAAAACATGGAACCAACCTTGCTGCCCATTAAAACAGCTGGTTTTAAAAAATGTGGTACATATACACAGTGGAATATTATGCAACCATAAAGAAGAACAAATGTATGAACTTCACAGCAACTTGAATGGACTTAGAGTTGATCATACTCAGTGATCTATCATAGAAACAAAGAACAGAGTACCATATGTTCTCACTCATAAGCATACCTTGAGCAATTATCATAATACTGTAAGAAAGAGATTGGCAGTAGTGGGAAATTGTCAGGGGGGTGAGACTGGCAATTGAGGGAAACTGCTAGGGGAGGGAGGGGCACAACTCATCAGCAAAGGTACCTGCATAATCAATGTTTGTGTATTTAACCCTGAATTGTACCCCACATCTTTAAAACAAATTTTTTTTTTTAAATTGCAGTATGGGGCAACCCCCTCGCATCCCATTCCACTCTAAGAGCTTTTCTATCCTCTTAATAAATCTTGCTTTTAAAAAAATGCAGTATGGAAAATCTTTAAAAGTATTTGTGATCATTTACAGATTTTCATATATCTCCATAGTCAGATTCTTCTTTAATGTTTTCTGTTAAAAAATTAATGATGCAGTTGGAATTATATGTCATTGTTATTTGATAATCTTAACAATTTTGTAATAGCAGTAACAGTTATTTGGTGAAGAATAGTCATTTTTAAAAACTTTTACTGGGCCATTGCCTTGCTAAGTTATGGTGTGGCCATGTGCACATGGCCAGACCTTATTTTCTTAAGCTTTGTTCCCCTCCCCTACGTTGGGGAGGTGAGTCTCCTCTTTTTCACTCTCTTTCTTTTTCCAATTTACCTTATAAATAAACTATATTTTCTAATCTAAAAGTAAACATTTTCACTGAGTTGGAAATAAAAATAACTATCCTTTGAAAAAATGAAGAAAGACTTTCCATAGCTTTCTTCTTATACACCAGCAATTGTCAGACAATATAAAGGAAATAGACTCCTTAGGTCCCCAATATATCAAATATCATGAAATAAAAAGGAATATATTGAACCTACATAAAAGAGGAAGAAAATCTAAGATTCTACTAATATATTTTGGAACAGATTTTTTTTAACTTTAATAAGTTTTTTTTTTTTTTTAATTTTAGATTCAAGAGGTACAAGTGCATGTTTGTTTACATGGATGTGTTGTGTAATGGTGAGGATTGGGTCTCAGATGGCCCATTCCCCAGACAGTGAACATTGTATCCAATAGGTAATTTCTGAACCCTAACCCACTTCCACACCTCCCCTTCTTATTGGTGTCGTCAGTGTCAGTTCTTTCCATCTCTGTGGCCATTTAACTCCTGCACATAAGTGAGAACATGTGGTATTTTGGTTTCCATTTCTGAGTTAGATCATTTAGGATGATATTCTCTAGCTTCATCCATGTCACTGCAAAGGACATTATTTCACTCTTTTTAGTGACTGTATAGTATTCCATGGTGTGTGTGTGTGTATATATATATATATATATATATATATATATATATATATATATATATTACACATATGTATATATATATATACACTACATATATATATATATATGTAGTATATATATACTACACTTTCTTCATTCAGTCAGTCGTTGGTGAGTACTTAGGTTGGTTCTGAAATAGGGACTGAATGTTTAATTCACAGATACTGACACCAAAAGTACAAGTTATAAAAAGGAGAGGTTTATTAGCTACGAGCTGGGCCAGCGGCCACTTGCCTGCTGGACATGCCAGTCCCACAGCAAAGGCCCCCATTTGCTGTAGGGACTTGCTTAAATGGGCAAAACCACATTGGGACTTTCCAAGTGAGCCAAACCACAACATCCTGGAGGCCTAGGTACTTTTTAAGCAATGCTAGCGGGGTTCACAGAAGCAACAAAAAAAGCTGTTAAACTGATTAACCTAGCCAGCAGATGCTGTTGCCAGTTTCCAGGAAGGTAACATTTTTTAACTGTGCAAAGGCTGAGTACATGCTTAACTGTGCAAAGGCTGAGTTTATGCTTAGCCTAATTTTTGACATTGTAGATGTCTTTTTAAGCCCCCTTCCACAGTTCCATGATTTTGCTATTGCAAATAGGAACATACAAGTATAAGTATCTTTTTTTATATAATCATTTATTTTCCTTTGAGTAGATCTCAAGTAGTGCAATTGCTGGGTCAAATGTTAATTCAAAATTTAGTTCTTTGAGAAATCTCCACACTGTCTTCATAGAGGTTGAACTAGTTGACTGTCTCACCAACAGTGAGTGAATGTTCTTTTTCTCCATAACCTCAACAACTTCTGTTGTTCTTTGATTTTCTAATAACAGCCATTCTGACTGGTGTAATGTAATATCTCATTTTGATTTTAATTTGCATTTCCCTGCTGATTAGTGATTTGGAGCATTTTAAAAATGTTTGCTGGCCACTTGTGTGTCCTCTTTTGAGAAGTGTCTATTCATGTCTTTTGCCCACTTTTTGATTTATTTTTATGTTGAGTTGAGTTCCTGATAGGTTCTTGAATATTACCCCTTTGTTTGAGGCATAATTGGTAAATATTTTTTTCCCTTTCCATAGGTTTTCTGTGCACTCTGTTAATTATTTGTTAGAAGCTTTTTAGTTTAATTAAGTCTCCTTTGTCTATTTTTCTTTTTGTTGCAATTGCATCATAAATTCTTCACCTAGGCCAATGTCCAGAAGAGTGTTTCCTAGGGTTTCTTCCAGGACTTTTATAATTTCGGGTCTTACACTTAAGTCTTTAATCTATCTTGAGTTAATTTTTGTATGGTGAGAGGTAGGAGTCATGTTTCATTCTTCTTCTATGAGTAGCCCGTTTTCCCAGCAACATTTATTGAATTCTCCATTGCTTATTTTTGTCAGCTTTGTCAAAGATCAGTTGGTTGTAGGTATGGGTTTTATTTCTGGGTTCTCTGTTCTGTTATAGTGATCTGTCTGTTTTTGTGCCAATATTATGCTGTTTTAGTTACTATAGCTTTGTAGTATAATTTGAAGTCAGGCAGTGAGATACTTTTGCATTTGAAGTTGTTTGTTTGTTTTTAGAAATAAGTTTTCACTAAGTTGCTGAGGTTAATCTCAAACTCCTGGGCTTAAGGGATCATCCCACCTCAGTCTTCCTCAGCACTGGAATTACAGGAATGAGCTACTGTATCTGAGCTAGAACAGATTTTAATAAATGGAACGACCTCCCTTTTCCTTGAGTAGAAATATAATAAGTTGAAAATGTCTGCTGTCTTTTTGTTCTTGCAGACACTTATAACATCTTATAAAGCTGCAGTAATTTAAAGAGAATAGCACATCCCAGGAGAGATTAGTAGAACATAAAGTTTAAAACCAAACCCAAATTTATATAATTTTATAAATGTATTTGAGTTCTTAACTAAATGAGATTGGGACTCATGAAAAATTGAGTAAAAGTGACATTTCATATCACTATTAAATGTCAAACAGCCTGAAGATTTAAGCAATACAAACATTCAAAAGAAATATAGGTTAATATTTATATAATCTCTGGTTAAGGCAGATGTCAGAAACTCTAGACTCTAGGTAGAACTGACTTACCTAATCTTTTTAAACTATACATTTTATTTTATTTTATTTTAAAGATGTGGAGTACAAGTCAGGATTAGGTATATAAGTGGTCTATACACAGGTGAAGTTGGAGCCTCCAATTGGTCCTCATTTTATCTGCTTTTAAACTATACATTTATAATTATATAAACAAGAGTTACATAGACAATAATAGATTAAGTAATTTTTGAAGTTACACAGACTTTATTTTAATTGTGTAGTGCTGATCATAGTTCAAAAATGTAGGTTAAACCTACTTTTAAATGCTTACCTTCTCTAATCAATCATGTACATTATATATTGTTTCAGTATGAATTTTGAGTTAAGGGATTTGAATGGTTTTGACATAGCTGTTTACTTGTTTTTGAGTTTCAACATATGTTACACCAGGCATGGTGGCTCACTTCTATAATACCAGCTGAAGTGGGAGGATTGTTTGGTGTCAGTAGTTTGAGACTAGACCGGTCAACATAGTGAGACCTTGTTTCTACCAAGAAAACAGAAAACAATCCAAACTCTAAAACACAAATACTTGTAATTTTTGAGAACTCTTCAGGATCCAGTTAAAAATCTAGTTCTCTAACTACTGTAGGAGATGATAGCGGTATCCAGCTATTAAGACTGCAGACCAGAGGTTGAGAGGGATAATTGTTATAGTATACAATAATAAAATTATGTATCATCTATAATTTTCTATCAGAACATGTTTTAATTAGGTAGACTTTGCTGACACTGGAGTATTGTCCACCACTTACAAGCTACTCAGTTTTTTAAATGATAGAAGACACTTTTGTATCCTCTCTTTTTTTGTCTTAACTTTTGCACCATGCATGGTTTTATGTCACTTTAATCACCATAATTATAAGTAACAGCAAAATATTTCATCATATGACCCATAATTTACATAATCACTTCCTTAATAGTAGATATTTAGATTGCTTAAGTTTTTGCTGTTATACATAACACTGTCATGAATGTGTTCCTCTTTATACTCTTTTCAGTACTTACAATTACTTTGTTAGCATAAGTGCTTAGATATAGCTTACTAAGTTAAACAATAGGAACATATATTTTGGTTCCTGATACAAATTTCCAATATTTTTTATTTAATGGTAAATAAATAATTAATGTCAGTTATTTCAGTTGGTATATGAACCATCCTGTGTTTTCATAGCCAGAGGTCCTGCTGTTCTCGTAAAGGTGCTTTTGTAGACATTTCAGTCATTTGAAAATTTATGTTGGCATTCTGAATCTTCATATATAACACATTCATAGAAGAAGAGAAAGGCAATGTGTTTTGAGTCAAAGCAAATTGACAGCAAGTAATGTATTCTTTTAACACAGAATTTTGAGAAAATAGTAGGAAGATAACTCAATATTAATTACTAAAAGTACTAAAAGAGTTTTACATGCCAGTTAAGTAGAAAATAAGGAAACATCTGGAAAACTATTGAAGATAAGCCTATTATTTTCTTCTCTCCTCTCCTGCCTTTTTAAAAAATTTTTTGAGGGGAGTAGAAAGAGACTTGGGTTTTTAATTAATTCATTCTAGAATTAATAAGGGTTTTCTAACTGTACATGTCTTTTTTTTTTTTTTTTTTTTTTTTTTTTGAGTTGGAGTCTCACTCTGTCGCCCAGACTGGAGTGCAGTGGCCGCTCCCGGCCACCGCAGCCTCGACCTTCTGGACTCTGGCGATCCTTCCGCCTCAGCCTTCCGAGTAGCCGGAATTACTGGCATGCGCTACCACGCCCAGCTGATTTTTTGATTTATTGTAGAGATGAGGTCTTGCTGCCCAGGCGGGTCTCGAACCCGCGGGCTCAGGCAATCCACTCACCTCAGCCTCCCAAAGGTGCGGGATTACAGGCTGAGCCACCGAGCCCGGCTGTACATGTCTTTTTAACTTTTATTTTTTAAAGAAGATATCAAAGTGATACCAATTTATGTTTGTATCCTGGAATATTGGGATTTATAAAAGCTATTAAATGCCACCATTTTCATATTTATGCACCCTCATAAAATTACACATTTTTGTTGAATGTCAATATAAGCTTTGTCCTCTGACCTTTTACAGTCAGGATCTGCTTGTATCCTTGTACCTCTGCTTTTGCTTACCTGAAAACATTATTTAAGCTTTCTTCATTTCATGGAAATTAGCATTCCTTTCCCTTGACGCAGAATTCCCAGACCTTAGGTAAATGTCATCTTGTGGATTACCTACCAGGCTCTGCCTTAGCTGACATACTGGTTTCAGAAAATGGAAATCCCAATTCCCTTTCAAGTTCTAGTTACTAACGCTTTCCTGTATGTTTTAATTAATTCTTTGCTTTATAATACATGATAGTGTACACTGGAATATATTGATTGTGTTCCCTTGTCTTACTTGGCTAAGCATGCCTGTCCCTTGTCACCATTCTTAGCATAGTACTGTTTCTAATTTTGTGGCGTTCTAATGGTTGAACAGTAATCATGGACTTGGGTTGTCAATGATAATAAACAATTCATATTCAAGTATTGTTGCTAGTGAACATTTTTACATTCCTGAATGGGACACTGGAAGTTTACAAAAATATAAAGGGAAAATGACAAAATCTCAGTTTTGGTGGAAAGTTTTAATACTTCTACCTTGCTATATAAAAAGTACCAGCCGGGCTCAGTGGCTCAGCCTGTAATCCTGCGCCTTTAGGAGGCTGAGGTGAGTGGATTGCCTGAGCCCACAGGTTTGAGACCCGCCTGGGCAGCGAGACCTCATCTTTACAATAAATCAAAAAATCAGCTGGGCATGGTAGCACATGCCTGTAATTCTGGCTACTCAGAAGGCTGAGGTGGAAGGATCGCTGGAGCCCAGCGGGCAAGGCTGCGGTGGCCGGGAGCGGCCACTGCACTCCAGTCTGGGCGACCAAGTAAGACTCCAACTCAAAAAAAAAAAAAAAAAAGTACCAAAAGTCAGTAAAGATTTAAACAACATGGTTAACAAGTTTGACCTTTTGATCATATAAAAAACAGTGTACCCCATAAGGATGAATACTTTTTTATTTTTAAGCATTTATGGAAAAGTTGCACACACACAGTATCTGGAATATAGAGCCAGTTTCAGTTATTTCTAATGATTGATATTATGCAGGTTATATTATCTAATCTGATGCAAAAAGAAAAATAAAAAAAAGGAAAAATGTGTATACAGAAAAATTTTTAAATGACACCCATAAACAGCTGAATGATGGTAAAATTAGCACATTATAAATTTATAAGATGCTATAGTTAAAGTTTTTAAGTGAAATTTATAGTTGTAAATCCTTACCCAGAAAGGCTTAAAATTAGTGACCCATGCGTTCAACTTAAAATGTTAAAACAGCAGAATTAACACAGATAAATTAGAATAAAATAACAAAAAGTGGAATACAACAAAATAGAAAATAAACATGTAACAGAGAAGATCCTCAAAAGCAAATGATGGTAATTTATAAAGAAAGATAGAAGAAACAAACTCGTGTCAAGTTTAAAGATGGAAAAACAGGAAGAAAATACTAGGAATGATAAAATAAGACATAACTATAGATGCTCTAGGCCCTCAACAAATAAAAAATGTTTACAACTTTGTGCAGATACTTTTACAAAGCTCAAATAAAATACATGTATTTCTAGAAAAATAATAATTATTAAAATTGACTCAAGAAGAAAGAGAAAACTTGAGTAGTCCTAGAACTATAACCAGTGGTGAAACAGAATCAGTAGCAAATATCTTCCCATAAAGAAGTACCAGATTCAAATAGTTCAATGGGTAAATTCTAAGAATAGGTACTTCCCACATTTTTTATACAAAATCTACCAGAGAATAAAAGTATAGTACTTTTCAACTCATTCAATAAGGCTAGTATAACTAAAAACAAAGAAGGAAAATATAAGAAAGTAAATGTATAGGCCTATATCAATAATGAATGTTGATATAAAAGACTAAACAAAGTATTAGCTTACTAATTCTAGAACCATGTAGAAAGAAAATTAAGTTCATTCTTGGAAAGCAAGAAAATAGAGTAATAGAACCTACCACAATTACTAATTATCTCAATAAATGTAGGAAAATGTTTGATAAAATACAGCACACATTTCTGGATACATATTCTATCTCTCTTCATACACAAACACACACACATATCCCCTTTATATTTATATGTGCATGTGTGTATATATATACATATACATATATATGAAGAAAGAAATTTCTTATGTAATTACATATAATTTCTTTGTGATATATAATATGTATCCTTCATATATCATGTATTTATATATACACACATATACGAGGGGGAACTTAAAAAAAAACAACAACAAGACTGGGTGTAGTGGCTCAAGCCTGTAATCCCAGAACTTTGGGAGTCCGAGGGGAGAGGATTTCCTGAGCCCACAGGCTCGAGAACAGCCTGGGCAACCTGGTGAGACCTGATCTCTACAGTAAATCAAAGAATTAGCTGGATACAGTAGCATATGCCTGTAGTTCCTGCTACTTGGAAGGCTAAGGCAGAAGGATCCCCAGAGCCCAGCAGGTCAACGCTGGGGTGACCGTGAGTCTGAATGCCCCTGCACTCTAGCCTGGGTGATGGAGTGAGATTCCAAAAAAAAAAGAAAGAAATTATCTTTTTGGAGGGCACGCCCCTTTTAGTACAGGTTTCCCCCAGGAGGTGAGTGTTCTAGGAACCCATTACCATCAGTATACCAGCTAGTATTGTTGTCAAAGACTGCATTACAGAAGAAACGTCCGGAGTTGTGGTAAACAGATGACTGGTTCTTCCACCATGGCAATCCACCTCACCATAACATTCTGAGTGTTCAGTTTTTGACCAAAAATGGCATGACCTCATGCCCCACCTCCCTGGATTCCCCTGATCTGTCCCTGAGCAACTTTTTTTGTTTCCCCCAATGAAAAAAAGTCCTCAAAGGGAAACGTTTCATCAAGGTGGAAGAGGTGAAACAAAAAACAGCAGAAGCACTAAAAGGCATCCAAACTGACCGAGTTCAAAAATTCTTTTGAGCAGTGTAAAAAGCATCTCAATAGGTGTATTGTATCAAACGGAGAGTATATTGATGGTGACTGAAGTTTAAACATGTAAGAATGAATATACAATTTTTTATAAATAGATTCCAGTTTTGTGGAGTCCCCCCTTATATGTATTTATCTTGATTTATTCTATGAGTGTATGTGTCTAATAAAGAAGGAAATTTCTTCTACCTGTTAAAGACTATTTACCAAAAACCTAAGCAGTGATCACACTTACACGTAGAATGCTGAAGATACTCCCTTTAGGAAGAAATTCGAGGGAATGACTAATATAAATTCAGAATTCCAGCTACTTCAAAGTAGAGAGGGATAGGGCAGGGAAGAAGATGAGACCAAGGCAGGGCCCAAAGGGGTTTTCCTAATGTACTGATACATTCTTCATCTTAAACTGAGTGGTGGAAATACTGTTTTTTATTATATTACTATTTAAATGAATTTCATTTGATGGACACTTTTGGAAATAGGATATCATTGTGCAAAAATAGTTTAATGAGTTCATGAGAGACATGCTATATTAATATATATTTTAGAATCATTTTTGAGGTTACCTGTTTGTAAAAGATTGAAGGTGAACCCTGAGTAAGCAGAGTTTTACCTATGCATTGTAATTTGTCCTGTTCTATTCAGCAGAGTGGAATTAGCAACATGTTTCCCTTCATATAGGATGTCAGAAGGACAAGCTTCAAAGACTAAATTCATTTTTTCTCTTTGAAGAATCATAAATTGTAGTAGATTAGGGATTTCAAATGAATATTTTCAAAAAATGTTGAAATTAAAGGAAAAATATCATCAATTTAATACACAAAAGAAGTTATATGAAGAGAACTTAGTTTCACAGATTAGCAAATTCTGTGGAAAACTATACAATTTTATCCATATGCTGTCAAAAACTTTTTACTTCAATTATTAAAAAGTGTCTCCAAGGGTTAGTCTTCCAAATTTAACCACGTGATACTGAATAAAGAAGAGAATGTCATGGGAATCTGCTCCAAGGTTGTCACCCAGGTTGCCTGGCAGTATTCAAGGCTTAAGATTCTACACACTAAATTGAGATGTTTTATTTCCTTATTTTGATTCTGAATCTATTTTTATTTTTATTCCTTTCTTACCATTGTTTTATCTTCAGCCATCTTAATTACATGAAATGACAAGAAGACTCTTTGCTAACCTCATTCTAGAAGTCTAAAATAGAAATTAAGTTGCTTTTCCTTCCTAATTGAATCTTTCTCTTACCTCTGGGATCTGACTTTAGTTTCAAAAAAACAGACTCCATCTAGATACTTCAATTTTTGAAATGTTCTCTGCTTTACGGTGCACGTATGATACTATAAATGCTATGATAGGAGAGGAAAATATAATCACAATTTTTTATTCAATTTTTGTTGCATTTGTTTTCTTAGTTTTCTGTATGTTACAAGTTCTCTGAATGAGTTTTATAAAATATAAATATAGATAGTTCAGTAAAAATGGTAAATTGTTTCATTTTTAAGACAATATGAGAAAATTTATGTTTTTAATTTGGTGATTTATTTTTTATTGTATTTTATTTATTTTTTTTTTTGAGTTGGAGTCTCACTCTGTCGCCCAGACTGGAGTGCAGTGGCCGCTCCCGGCCACCGCAGCCTCGACCTGCTGGGCTCCGGCGATCCTTCCGCCTCAGCCTTCCAAGTAGCTGGAATTACAGGCATGTACTACGACGTTCAGTTGATTTTTTGATTTATTGTAGAGATGAGGTCTCGCTGCCCAGGCGGGTCTCGAGCCCGCGGGCTCAGGCAATCCACTCACCGGTGATTTATTTTTAACATGAACCTTTATTTTGTTAAATTTCATGTTTCTTTTCTCTATTGTGGTGTTTTTCTCAACGGCATTTTCTTCATGCTGTGCTGATTCTCCTTGCCTGTGAGCTCTCAGAGTTATGAGAAATATTAATAAGATACTTTAAATATCAGGTGTGTGCCAGTTAAATTTGTAAATAAGCTAGAATGAATTGGTATGTGGTAAAGGCAAGATACTATTAATTAAAAGATAAACCAAGGAAACGTGTTATTTTGTTGTAGTGATTTGAAAAGTCAGATGTCGACAGACTTATTCCATTCCTAAGAGAATGTTTTGGAAATTAACTGCAAAACAATTATATTTTTATGATGCTTTTTAAAATTTTTGACAAGAGCTTTAAAACTCATATAAAGTAATAAATCTAAGATAATTACCCTCACTTAAAAAAAAGAGAGATATTGTTTAGTATACACTTACCAAAAAAGAGATGAAATAAATTCTTCAGCAAGCAAACATAGTTTTCTGAGAAACAATTGCTTATTTAAACAAACCCAGCCGGGCTCGGTGGCTCAGCCTGTAATCCTGTGCCTTTGGGAGGCTGAGGTGAGTGGATTGCCTGAGCCCGCGGGTTCGAGACCCACCTGGGCAGCGAGACCTCATCTCTACAATAAATCAGAAAATCAGGTGGATGTGGTAGCGCACGCCTGTAGTTCCAGCTACTTGGAAGGCTGAGGCGGAAGGATCGCCAGAGCCCAGCAGGTTGAGGCTGCGGTGGCCGGAAGCGGCCATTGCACTCCAGTCTGGGTGACAGAGTGACTCCAACTCAAAAAATAAATAAATAAAAATAAACAAACCCTTAGTAGTTCTTTCCAGTCAGTAAAAATGGTGCTATAATTTACATTTGAATTAATAAAATAATAGATTACAATAGCTGCATCTATAGTGTGTTCCCTCAACCTAAATTATTACAGCACATTGTTTTTTGTAGTCCAACATGCTAATTTTTTGAACAGTTGAGTAACTATTACAAGCTGTAAAGCTTATTGTTATTTTCCTTCTTGACTGTGCCATCTGTTAGAAACAAAAGCAAAGATAAAAATCTCATTGAGCACAAAAGATCCTGTATTGCTTAATATGCCTTCTGTGGAGAGACATCTCTCTGGGAAAAAAAAAAAAAGTGAGAATGCTGCCTTTCCAAGAAAATCTTTGTTGCTTTATTGCAGATGGGGAACTCAAGGAGATTTCACCACCACCCATCCTCGGCCTGTGGTCAAAGTGAAACTCTTCACAGAAAGCACTGGGGTCCTGGCCCTGGAAGATAAAGAACTGGGAAGGGTGAGTTGTGGGTCAGCCCTGTGTGTCCAAGGTAGTACGGTTTTAATTTCTTTGGATGCACTATATGAACTTCTTTTTATGCCTCACATAAAGTCATTTATTTGACATTACCCATTAGCTCAGTTTACTGTTGTAATTTATCTATTTATCTAATTATCTATAACACAGAAAGTATTGTGATGTGTTTTGGGTGTGTAAGGGGTACATTTAAGATCATAGTCATCAACTCAGTTGTTCTCACACATGTGTTCTACTGGCCATTGGCTGATAATGGCGTTGGACAACTTGCTCTCCTTGGTGAAAGGTAATTCTCATTTAACACATTTCTGTCCATGGGTTGTAAAAATTATCTTTATATTTGAAGTCATCTGTTTTTTATGTTTGTTGTGTTTAGGCATAATATCTCCTAAGTGCATTTGTCTCTGTTTATTCTTCCATTTCCTTTTAAGAAGTTTTTCTCACAGCTATTTACATTAAATTACTGTTTCCTATAGTTACCTTTTCATACCTTTTATCCTCTAATCTCAGTATACTCTTACTTCAAAAGGCTTCTGTTGGCAGTAAAAGCATTAACATTAGGTAGATTTGTGATCCTAGCACCTATGTGAAGGGTCATCAGTCTTATAAATGAAACAGGTGTGTTCTGATGAGTATACTATAAAGTTGTCTTTTGTAATGTGAATTCATCTTACCCAGACCTGAAGACTGTATTTATAGGTATTTTCCACAAATAAACTCTCTGAAAATCTTACTTGAAATTTTTTGGTAATAACAGGCTGCTTGTGCAATACTAGATGCTGAATAATACAAGGATCGTCTAAATGTTGGTCATTCTTTAAAACAGAAGTCAGGATTGCTATTCGTTTCAAATTCTTGACTTCATCCTCCTTTATGCCATTGGAATGTTCCAATTTCTAGAGTTTTTTTTTTTTTTTTAAATCTGTGCCTACATGAGTCTGTACCCACATTCCAGAGACTCTGAGGCTATATTCACAATCCAGATTTTCTCTTCTGTTTTCTTGCTACATGTATTTGTTAATACCTAAGAGAGCTATGCTATACTGTTTATTTAGTCAAGTACTTATATACTTTTGCTTTTTTTTCATTTAACCAAGGTGGCATAATCTAATACAAGAACCTTGGAGACTACATGTGGTCTTTATGAATTTATTAATTAGGATTTTTCATTTTAACTATTATTATATTAATTTTATCTATTTTCTGATTGTAACTATTTTTCACTATTAGTGTTAGCCATTTTAAGTCTATTGCTATAAGTAAGTTTTTAACTATTTTTAATTTGTCTCTCTGGTCAAATAATATAGTTAGGCAGTTTTTAAATTGGACACATAAGTGATATGTATTATAGACAATTGTATGTCTGAGAAACATTTTATGCTCCTTTGCTCTCTTCATACAAGAAAGACAACCTTTTTTATCTTTTCCATGGTTTCCCAGCCTTAACACTATTGATATTTTGAACAGGGTAATTCTTTGTTGGTAGTACTTCTGTGTATTTTACAATATTTACACAATATTTAGTAGTACCCAACCTCTAGTCAAATCCAAAATGTCTTCAGACATTGCTAACTGTCCCCTAGAGAGGGGCATGCAAAATCAACTCTATCTGAGAACCACTGATTTATACTGATAACCCCAATAAGTTCCAAGATTATGAATATAATTTACATGATAATGACTTCCAAATTTGTATTATTTTCTTCCTTGGAGGTTCAGATTTGTATATGCAACTTGCGTACTCAGTACTTCCATTTGGATATTATTAGATATCTCAAAGTAAGTATTTTTGAAATAGAATTTATTATTTGTATCTCCTATAAAATCTTCCATAGAGACAGTTGCTAAGGTAATGACCTAGACATTTCTTTTGTTTCTCCTTTCTTCACTTTAATACCCAATCTGATTGCAAGTTATGTCAGCTTTTCCTATATTTATTCTGAATTCGTGCATCTTAACATCTCTACTACCCTAATTTGAGGCACCATCATTTCTCACATATACTACTCTGATAGTCTGTTTGCTACTTTCCCATTTACCACCTTGTCCTCTCTGGTTCAGCTTTCACACCTCAATCACTATGATCTATTTGAAATTCAAAACAAATCATTTTTTCCTTAAAATCTCCCAATATTGTCCCATTAAACCGGAATAAAAATCAGACTCCTCATTACAGTATAACAGGCCCAATGGGAGGTTTCAGGGTGTGGCCCTGGGCCAGCAGCATGGGGAAAGTTGTTAGGTATGCACATTCTCAGGCCCAACTCCAGATCTGCTGAATCAGAAACTCTGGGAGTGAAGGGCTTTCAGATTTGAAAAGGCTTCCTGGTGATTTTAGTAAACACCAAAGCTGAAGAACCCCTGATTTACATGAACTGACTTCTGTCTCCAAATTCAGCATGTTATAGCCTCCTTGTTTGCTATCTTTTTTCCTTTTCACCTGGCTTTCCTTCTATTCCTCAAATATCTCAGACTCCTACCTGCTTCGAACTTTAGATCTTACATGTGTTTTAGTCTGAAAACACACACACACACACACATACAATATTAGAAAAAATTGGTGATAATCTCTGGATGGTAGGGTTATTGGAAATGCCTTCTATATATTTATCTACTTTATAATTAGAAAAACAGCAATATTTTTTAAGTATTAAGGAAAAGAGCCTTACGTGATCCAAAATCTATTGTTTAAAATTTGATGAATGTATGTCTGGGGAGCTTGGTTTTTAAAGTGAAGATTTTTTTAAAATTAAAAATTTATATAGCATTTAAATTTGAAAGACAAGCAACCAAGCACTTCAAATAGGTTTATACCACAGCAACATACCACTGTACACCTACTAATATGGCTAAAATACAGAAACATTGATAACAAATGCTGGTGAATTTGCAGGGCAGAAACTCTTGTTCATTGCTGGTGGGAATGTAAAATTGTACAGGCACTTTGGCAGATAACTTGCCAGTTTTGTATAAGGTTAAACATAGACTTACCACATGACCCCACAATTGCACTCCTAGATATTTACCCAAAGGTTTATGAAGTTTGCATCTACATAAAAATATTATATGTGAATATTTAAACAGCTTTATTTATAATCACTAAAAACTGGCAGCAACCAAGAAGTTCTCTAATAGGAGAATGGATAAACGAACTGTGGTACATCCATATAACAGAATACTGTTTAGTAATAGAGACAGGCTAGTAACTCACACAACAACATAAGTAAAACTTAAATGCAAATGGAAGATGTCAGACCCCCCCCCAAAAGACTGCATAGTATATAGTTCCATTTGTTCTGGAAAACAATAGAGCTAGAAGACAGTTGAGGGTTTGCCAAGGATTGAGCAAAGGGGGAGTAGTTGCCTACAGAGGACACTTTTAGATTGAAGAAACTGTTCTGTATAGTATTGGGTGTTAAATGAATACTTGTGTGTGTTAGCCAAAACCTCTCTCTCATCCTACCCACACATCAACAAGTGGCATGAAGGGAATTCCAGCATGGAATGCAGAGCTAACTGAAATTAATTGTATTGAAAAGACATGACATAGCTTCACTGAAATGGTTTATGGGAAAAGAAACAGACTTAAGTAGCCAAGGGAAAAATATCGTCTGAACTGTCTTAAAAACCAACTAATGAAAACTAACACTAGTCATGTCATGTGACTATCCTGTACCACTTAATATGATGTCATGAGAGGACATTTTCCCTTTGTGCTATTCTTTCCTGAAGTTCCAACATAAACCCAGGCTAATCATGAGAGGATATTAGACAAACCCAGACTGGTTATGTTGTCTAAGATAATTGGTCAGTATTCTACAACAGGGGTCCCTAACCCACGGGCTGCAGATAGGTACCCATCTGTGGCCTGTTAGGAACCAGGCTACATAGCAGCAGGTGAGTGGCAGTCAAACTAAGCTCTGCCTCTGTCAGATCAACTGTGCCATTAAATTCTCATAGGAGAGAGACCCCCCCCACTGTGAACTGTGCATGCAAGGGATCTAGGTTGCACACTTCTTATGAGTAGCTACAAATAGAGATTAAAATTAGCAATGAGGTTTGGCAGCACATCCCCCCCCCACTCCCTCTAATACCCCTCCCCACATCTGTGGAAAAATTGTCTTCCACGAAACTGGTCCCTGATGTCAAAAAGACAACAAAATGCAATGTTCTGTCCTGGATTGACTCTTGGAACTGAAAGAGAATATTAATGGAAAAACTTGTAAAATCTAAATAAAACCTAGAGTTTAGTTAATAGTAACTTTCCAATGTATGTTTTTTGGTTTTAACAAATGTACCGTGGTAAGGGATGCTATTAATTCTGGGAGAAACTGTGTTAGAGGTATACAGGAATTCTCTGTACTCTCTTTGCAACTTTTTTGTCTTATAAAGCTTAGTCTTGAAAAGATTCAAAATAAATGCTTCAGCATAAACTTTTAAAGAAATGAGCATTTTGTTACATCACTTCTATTCCTTTATTATGCCTAGGAAATTAGATATTGATTAAGAAATATGTGCTGTACACTCAATATTCAGCGTTCTCTCATTATCTCAGCATGTCTATAAAATCTGCTGCTTCCCTCCAATCCAGGATCATGCATATATATTGGATTGTCATGACTCTTCAATCTCCTTTATTTTAGATGCCCCACCTCTGTCTTTTTAAAAAATTCACTTTCATTATTAAAACATTTTTGTAAGCATCCCAACTAGTTTTATAAAATATTCTCTATTCTGAATTTGTATTGTTTTCACATGATTGGACTCAGGTAAACATCTTTGGCAAGAATACCACCCATTGCATTGTATCAAAGACCATGTAAGACAGTTGTCCTAATAGTGGTGATGCTGATTAAGTTTGATCACATGGTTAAGGTGGCCTCTGCCAGTTCTCTCCATTATAAAAGTACTATGTTTTGTTTTGATTTTAATAAGCTATAAATTGTTGCTATGAGACAGTTTCTTTAGCCATCTTTCACCCAGAGTTTTATTTACAGATTCATGGACTTTTAAACATTCAGTATGTTATAATCAGTTTCTGACATTATTCTTTTTTGGTGAGCAGATTCAGCCAAAGGTGTTTGTGTGTATTTTTGTATGTGTGTTCCTTTTCTCTTCTTTTTTTCTGGTTCTTTTTAACCATGGACCCGTCAGTCTTTGCTTTCAGGAATATGAAGTGTTACAGACTCAGCTTGAATTCCCTCTGCCCCAGACCTGTAATCATACCTGGACGTGTGTGTGTGTGTGTGTGTGTGTGTGTGTGTGTGTGTGTGTGTGTGTGTGAGAGAGAGAGAGAGAGAGAGAGAGAGAGAGAGAGAGAGAGAGAGAGAGATATGATAGAATTTAGAAACCAACATCCTATATATGTATCATTATTTCCCAGTTAAGAAATATACATTTTTTAAAAATTATGAGTTTACTTGTTCCCTACACCATCAATATATTTTACTCATTTCCTGTCTTATAATACATACAAAATGGGTTCAGAAATACCATATCAGTACCACCATCTCCAAAAAACGTACATACTAAAGGTCAGTATCTCTTTGACATTCTTCTTGTCTTTAGAATTTATTCCAGTAAGTGTGTAGGGTTGGCTACTGTGTTCAAAAGTAACCCAATACAATAGAAGATAAAATTGCTTATTTTTATTCTAATAGTGAAACCCACTGAGGAAACTGCAGGTTCAATCATTACCACCAAGGTTTTCATCAATAAATCTATCAGATAATAGTTTTCATCTTACCACCTAAGTGAACAGCTTATTTCATCAGTTTTTCCAGACTGCCTAAGGTTGACTCCCCTGACTTTTTAAGTTGCTGTATGCTCTAGAGGTATTTACACTCAATCTCAGACCCCTAGTCTGTAAATTGAGCAAGGTAAGATAAAAGCTCTCTGTTATCTTTTGGTTATAATTCTCTGTGCTTTATTGGTTTACTGATTACTATTACTACTTACTATTCAAACATAATCTCAGTTAGTCCTCTATGAGGATGGAAGTAACATTCTATTTTTAGATAAGAAAAGTAAGAATCAGAAAGTTCAGGCCACTTAGCAAGTGCAAGAGTCATGATTTGAACTAGGGTGTTCTGACTTCAGAGTCTATTCCCTGAACCAGTCCATTAAATGGCTACTCTTGATAAGATGAGGACATTTGCGAATGTTTTACAGTTTATGGTGTGGGATAATTTAACTTCATTACTTAAAGCAGGAATTAACTATTATGTAAGCTAAAGTCTTTTTATACGTAGTCATTTTATACATAATACATTTTATATAATTTTCTACAGTGATTAAATCTTCTCAGGGTACTCTCTGGCTGCCAATATACATTTATTTGTGAATGAATTATTGTATAATGTATTCCTGGTGACTGTTTAACTTACAGAGTGATATTCTTGAGCACAAAATACATTTTGGAGATTTTACCAAAATATTTAATTATTTATTTATTAGTTTTAGAAGTGTTACTTAAAACCATTCTTTCTGAGGGTTATTAGAAAAAGAACTGCCTGGGAGGTTTTGAAAAGACTCAATTTCTAGACCTAAACTTTTCTTTTAGTTGGTTTGGGATGTGCCCAGGAAGGAGGATTTTGAACACTTTCTGGGGGATACATATAGAGTTGAGAAGCACTGGTTCAAATAGAATCATTGGTGCTAATGTGCAGGCAGATTTAGAACTAGTGGGTCATGGGGGTAAGAGGAAAACAAATCTATCATACCATGTAGAACTATGAGATGATAGCTCTGATTTTCATAGACATTGGACAGTTGAAGGTTATGTTCTTTGGCAAGTGCTTGGCATGCAGATTTTGTTTGTGGATGGCAGATGCAAATACCTGTTTACGGAAATAGAGGTGACATATGGAGATTTTTCATCTGAATTGGTGGCCAACCCTCCACCAGGTGCTAGGGGAATACCTGGAGGCAGAACAAGGATTTTTCTCAAGAAACAATTATGAGAATGTTCTAGCAGGTAAATAGCTGAGCAGTCAAGCATCCAAAAATATATCGTTTATCATAATAGAGGTAATTTTATCCTGAAGACCTTGAAATGCAAGGCTTACCTAACATAGCCACATAAAAATCTGTATAATAATTCCCGTGGGACATCTACTTGTGTGTAATGCAGTCTCTACTGTGTCTTTCAAAATGAATAATCATACAATATACTCCTGGATAACTACTTAACTTGCTGAATGATGTTCTTCAGTACAGAAAAAATTGGGGGAATTTACCAAAATAATTTGTTTAAAGTTTTATGTGTTACTATAAAAGCTTTTCTTTGGACAGTTGTTAGGAAAAGAACCTATTGCCCTTTCATAGACTCTGAGTTCATGGCCTTGGTACCACATCATGAGTATATATGGGAGGATTCTGATACTCTACTTCCATGGGGATGGAGAAAGCATACAAATCAGAGAATCTATTTTTCTTCTTGGATACACATTTTAAAGGTAATAATATTCCTGAGATTAAGACTTTCATGTCACGTGACCCTTCTTTCTTCTTTTGTTTTTTTCCTATTTGAGTATCTGTACATCTATGAAACATTTCCTGACATGGAGATATTCACACCTAATAATTCAAAATGATAGTCTTTATGCCTATTTAAAGATGTAAATACTATATGGAAACAGCAAAGTGTGGTTAATTTTAGATACATTTTAAATATTTAAGTAAAGTAGCCTTGATGAACTGATTATTCCACTGAAATGAACTTCCGGTTTTCAGACTGCTTTTTCCATCTTAATGTAGCAAGCAAAAATCAGTTTGTATATTTGCCTATTTCAACAAGTTATTTCTTTTATTTGCTTTGTTAAACTATATGACAAGTTACATACGTGTAATTTTTGTTTCTGATACTTGACAAAGAGTAGTTATGTAAGGGTGTGTTCAAACAGCTCTCTTCATGGAGAAAATTACTATCTTAGGAACTCTTATTCACTGATTAGTCTAATTTTGCCTTCTTGGCCCTCTCATTTTCCTGGATATATACTTTTTACTTTTTCTGATTCATATAATTGAACTCTTTCTAAGTTCCTTATTTATGTTAAAGTTTTTAGAAGCTACATTATTTCTTTAAGCCAAATGTAAAGTATGGGCATTCCATACTTGTAACTGTACCACAGAGTTTAAATCATGCCCCTAATTGTACCTAGTTTAAAGATAGTCATTGTAGAACTTCTAATTTCAACACACAAGGTAATGGATCAGGAATATACTAAAGATGTTTTGTTGAATAATTAACCATTTCACAATATTTCACAAATAAAAATACATCAGCAAAAATCACATTAGGCCTTGCCTTAACTCAAACAGACAAAATGTATGTTGAGGATTTTAAAAGAATGCCAGCATTATATATCTATATACAAATCAAAAAAGCATTAGAAAAGCTGCTAGTAAAATCATAGTGAAGGTATTCTTCTTTAGGTGGAAAGCAAAATTTAATATCCAATTTTATTGAAACAGCCAGCACTAGATGACTGCTACTTTAGCTAATGAATTAATATCGCTTCCTGCAAAATGGGATAGAAATTCTGTTGCATTTCATACATGTCTAATTCAACTTACCATACACAGGAGACTTTTATTTTAATTCTAGCAAGTGGTACAGCTTTCCTGAAACTGAAAAATACAGAAATGCTGTCATTTCTCCTTAAATCCTTTCAGATACTACTTCCTCATGAGACTAAAGTCAAATCTCAGTAGCCATGTCAGTGACAAGACGCAGGACCACAAACAGGGGAAGGGCCAGAGGCAATTCATTTTATTGCAAATTCTCTCTAAATATTTTTTTTTCTAGCAGCAGTTAATTATATTTGGCTTATATATTATATGCTGTGAAGTGTTACAGAATTCGATTGTCAATCCAAATCTGACTTTGAAGAAAAGGACAGGTATTAGGTAGTTGCTCCTTGGTCATTCTGTGAGGCTGGGCTCTTAGAGGTAGAGGAGAGCATTTTTACCTTCTCATCACTCAAAGAGGCCAACCAAATTATAAATAGTATCCTTCGTGGTGGCTCTTTGTGAGTGATGATAGTAACAGTAGTTGACATTTCACTACTTCCTCAGAATAATAGAGGCCTTCCTTTTACCCAGACAGAGCAAATATTAGACATGTGCCCCGTACTACACCCTTCTAATAGGTGCATATTGTAGTTTCATTATGATTTTGATTTGAACTTGCCAACAACTTTTACTAATGATGTTCACCATCTTTTTTGTACTTACTTAACCATCTGCACCTTTAATTTGATGAAGAATCTGTTGAAGTATTTTATTCAATTTTTAATTGGGTTGCTTGCTATTTATTTTTGAGTTTGGAAAGATCATAATATATTAATTAAACCTCATGGTTTTTAACTATTCTTTTCTCCCAATCTTTAGCTTGTCTTTTCATTCTCTGAACCATTTCAAAGAACAGAAATTGTTAATTTTGAGGAAGTCCAAATTATGATTTTTTTTTCTTTTATGGTGTATGCTCTTGGTGCCACATCTAAGAAATCTTTGCCAGACCCAAAATTAGAATTGTCCTATGTTTACTTCTAGAAGTTTTATAGTTTTTGATTTTTACATTTAGGACTTTGTATTTTTAGTTATTTTTTGTGTCTAGAACCTACATATAGATCAAAGTTCTTTTTTTGTATATGAATAATAAATTGTTCTAGCACAGTTTGTTAAAAAGACTTTCTCCACTCAATTTACTTAGCATTTTTGTTGAAAATCAATTGTCTGTATATCTGTGAGTCTATTTCTGGACTCTATTCTGTTTCATTGATCTATTATCTTGATGCCAGTATCATACTGCCATGATTACTTTAATTTTATAATAGATCAGAAATTAAACAATTATAGTCTTCCAACTTTGTTATTTTTTTCTTCAAAGTTGTTTTGACTATTCTATGTTGTTGGTTTTGCCTTATGATGTTTATAATAAATTTGTGGATTTCTACAAAAACAGTAACAAATAGCACTGTGATTTTGATTGTGATTCTGTTGAATCTATAGATGGACTTGGGAAGAGTAGATATCTTAACAGTATTGAGTCTTCTGATTCATAGCATATCCCTTCATTTAGTTAGAGCCTATTTAGCTTCTCACAGCAGTGTCTTACTGTTTTTAGCATATAGGTTTTGCAATGCATTTTTCAGATTTATCACCAATTATTTCATTTTTCTTTGCCATTCTAAATGGTATTTGTTAATTTTGATTTTTAATTTAAATTGGAATACAATCTTTTTTCTACATTGATCTTATCTCCTGCAATCTTGTTAAATTCAGTTACTGAACCTAGCAGCATTTTTATGGTTGTATTTTCTCAGTAGACAACACTGCTGTCTACAAATACATTTTTACTTTTTCCTTTATGATCTAAATGCCTTTATTTATTTGCATTGTCTTACTGCACTGACTAGAACCTCCAACACAGATTTAAATGGTGAAAAGTGGATGTCTTTATTCAGTCCTTGATCTTATGAGTAAAGCCTTCGGCCTTTTGTCATTTAGTTTGATATTAGCTGGGGGCTTTTGGTAGACACTCTTCATCAGATTGATAAAGCTTCTTTGCTGATTTTTACTGAATCTCTGTGGCTCTAATCTTTCTTTCTTTCCTTCTTTCTTTCTTTTCTTTCTTTTTTTTTTTGCTGCTCAATACTTTATTTTTATTTTTTTATTTTATTTTAAGATGTGTGGCACAATTCAGGATTAGGTGGCCTCCCTTTGGTCCCCGCTTTGCCTGCTTTGAGATCAGGTACCCTTATTGATGTTGTGTTCCCCCACCCACCACCACTACTCTGGTAATATCCCACTACTGCCAATCTCTTCCTTATAATATTATGGTAAATGTTCAAAGTGCACTTATGAGTGAGAACACATGGTGCTCTGTTCTTTGTTTCTATGATAGAACACTGAGTATAACAGACTCTAAATCCATCCAAGTTTATTATTTCTTTTATTTACTTTGGGTTTAATGTTTGGTACTTTTTCTGTTTTTCAAAGTAAAAGCTTAAGTCTTTGATTTGAGAAATATCTGGGATTTTTTTTCTAACATACTCATGACTATTGTAAATTACCCCCTTTCCCTACCTGACTAATATTGCTTTATTGGCATCCCACATATTTTTCTTTTCTTTTTTGTCATGTCATCCTGTCCAAAATATTCTGTAGCTTTTATTTTGATGTATTCTTTGCCCCATAGGTTATTCAAAATGTGTTACTTAGCGGCCAAACATTTGAGGGCTTTCTGGAGTCCTTTTAGTGATTGATTTCTAATTGAATTCTGTTGTACCTGGAGAACATGCATTCTATGATGTTACTCTTTTTTTTTTTTTTTTTTTGAGTTGGAGTCTCACTCTGTCGCCCAGACTGGAGTGCAGTGGCCGCTCCCGGCCACCGCAGCCTCGACCTGCTGGGCTCTGGCCATCCTTCCGCCTCAGCCTTCCAAGTAGCCGGAACTACAGGCGCGGGCTACCACGCCCAGCTAATTTTTGATTTATTGTAGAGATGAGGGCTCATCAAGTTGCCCAGGTGGGTCTCGAACCCACGGGCTCAGGCAGTCCACTCACCTCAGCCTCCCAAAGTGCAGGATTACAGGCTGAGCCACCGAGCCCAGTTAATCTTTTAATAATTTATTAAGACTTGACTTATGGCCCAGAATATAGTTCGCTAGGTGAAAGTTCCATATGCACTTGAAATTACTGTATCTTCCATTGTTCAGTACAGTGTTTATCTTTACTGATTCTTTAGGGTTTTTTTTAAGTCAGTTTTGAGAAATTGGTATTGAAATCTCTGACTATAATTTTGGACTTGTTCTATCATTTTTCACTATTTTCTATTCATTAATTGACCCCTTTATCACTGTGAAATGACCTTCTTTACCATTGGCAATGCACTTTGCTTTAAACAGTGTACTTTATCTTAGCCACCTCAGCTTTCTTTTGACTAGTATGACTATTCATACTATTGTATGACTAGTGTTAGCAATGTTATATCTTTTCCCAGTTTTTATTTATTTATCTTTGTGAGTCAGATTCCTACTCTGTCACCTTGGCTGGAGTTTCGTGGCACAATCACGACTCACCACAGACTCCACCTTCCCTTCTGGGCTAGGGTGATCCTTCCTCCTCGGTTTACCCAGTTGCTAATTTTCTTTTCTTTTTTTTTTTTTTTTTACTTTTTATAGAATGAGAGTCTCACTATATTGCCTAGACCGGTCTCTATGTAACTTCTGGGCTCAAGCAATTCTCCTGCCTCAGCTTCCCAAAGTCCTGGATTTATAGGCATGAGTCACACTGCCTATAATCCAGCACTTTAGATAATATTATTATATAACCCAGGCCTTTATTTGTTTTGTTTTGTTTTTTAACACTTAAAATATGTTTCTTGGAGCAGTATATAGTCATGTCTTTGTGTCTTTCCTTTTTTAAATCCAATCTGAAAATCTCTGCCTTTTAGTTGGGATGTTTAGATTTATTTGTATTATAATATTTCTATTGATATGGTGAAGTTTAAATCCATCATTTAGCTATTTGAGTTTTTTAATTTGTTTTATCTATTCTTTTTTCTCTTTTTACTCTCTGCTTTTGTTAGGTTAATTGAATATTCTTCAAAGTTTCTGTTTTTCTTCTTTGTTGATCTATTATTGATAACCGTCTTTTTATTTTGGGTGTTGCTTTAGTTCATCACAGTCTAAACTCAAGTAATGTTAAAGCACTTAATATATAGTTTAAGAAACTTATACTATTATCCCTTTATTTCTCCCCTCTCATCATTTGAATTATTGTTGCCATACATTTTACATTTCCATATGTTAAAAACCCACATTATATTGTTTGTACATTGTTTAAATGGTCAGTTATCTTTTAAACTAGTCCATGACTAAATGGTCATTTTTATTTATTGATTGATTTATTTATTTTTATTTAATTTTTTTTTTTTATTTGGAGTCTCACTCTGTCGCCCACACTGGAGTGCAGTGGCATGCTCCCGGCCACCGCAGCCTCGACCTGCTGGGTTCTCGTGATCCTTCTGCCTCAGCCTTCCAGTAGCTAGAACTACAGGTATGCTACCACGCCCCGCTAATTTTTTTATTTATTGTAGAGACGAGGTCTCTCCAAGTTGTCCAGGCGGGTCTCGAACCTGCAGGCTCAGACAATCCACTCACCTCAGCCTCCCAAAGTGTGGGATTACAGGCTGAGCCACTGAGCCCAGCTTATATGGTCATTTTTAGATATAAGAAAGGCTTAGGAAATTTCCTTCCAGGTTCATCCATGTTATTGCAAAATTTGCTTCTTTTTAAAGACTGAATAAAACATGTATATATGAAAAAATGCTCAACATCACTAATTGGTAACTAATTATTATCTTAAACAAAATCAGGATTGTTTTAGAAAGGAAAAAAGGATATTGAGTAACCTGGTAGGGGTATGTCACATGTGTGCCTACCACAAAGTCAATTCTTTTGTAATTTTCAGGACTACACATAAAACAAATAGACTAGCTAATATAATCAGTGCCTTTGTTTATGGGTAAATTAAAAGCCAAGGATCTAGGTAGGGGTGGCTGCCTAGGTAATTTGAGGTTATTTACTTTTCAGGGTACTGTGATAGGACTGAGTTAGCTGCAAAATATACTTAAGTAAATGAAACTTGAATTTTATGTTCAGCTGAATTTTGAAGAACATCTACTAGATGACTTATTTTAGTTGTTATATAATTGATATATTTATCTATAATTAATTAAGAAACAAGACAAACTGTTGTTTCAGGCCATTTCTGTTTTACTGGTTAGTGGAATCTGGAAGTAAAAAGGATACCAGAACTCATTTAGTCCAATCTCCTCAATTTACAGATAAAGAAACTACAGCATCGAGATGCAAAGAAAATTCTTCAAGTTAATAATAGCGTCCACTATAGTGTTATCCTTTTGAGAATAAGGCCAAGGGCACATTATCCATTTTACAACAGCAACTGTCTGCTGTCTGACTCATAGTTCATGTCCAATTAATGTTAGAAGGATGAATGGACAAAAAAAATCTCCTGAAATTTGCCTAATTCAGTTCCATTTCTCCTATGCAAAGTTATAGAAAAAGTAGATGAGTCACTTTTGTTTGCATGCCTAACAAGATCCCTAACCAAGTAAAAAACTGGAACAACAATTGTAGAAGGATATATAATTTAGATTCTACAGCAAGATTGAGGTTCTAGTATGTTTAGTTCATCTCCTACTTATAATAGTCAAAAGCAGATTGGAACATTATCAAGTTCATGACTAAGCTCTTTTACTTACTGTGTTAATAAAGGAAATCCCTTTGTATCTCTGAGCTGTCCAAAGCCACATTAAGAATATCCACCTCATTTTGTTCATTCATTTGTTGATGGCTATTTAGGCTGAGCCCACATCTTGGCCATTGTTAATGCTATGATGAACATAGGAGTGCAGATATCTCTTCAACATACTGGTTTTATTTCCTTTGGATATATACCCAGATGTGGGATTGCTGGATCATATGGTAGTTCTTTTTTAATTTTTCAAGTAACCTCCATACGTTTTCTGTAATGGCTATATTAATTTACATTCCCACCAACAGCTTACAAGGGTTCCCTTTTCTCCATATCCTCAACAGCACTTATCTTTTGTCTTGCTAATAATAGCCATTTTTACAGGTGTGAGGTGTTATCTCATTGTGATTTTAATTTACCTTTCCCTGGTGATTAGTGATGTGGAGCCTCTCCCCACCCATATACAATGAGAGTTTATTTAGCCTTTAAAAAGAAGGAAATCTTGTCATTTGCAACAACATGAATGAATCTGGAAGACATTAGGCCACATGAAATAAGCCAGACACAGAAAGACAGAAACCACATAATTTTACTTATATGTGGAATCTAAAATTGTCAAACTCATAGAAATAGAGAATAGAATGGTGATTGTTAGGGGGATGGGCATGGAGAGGGTGGGGAATGGGAAGATGTTTGTCAAAGGGTATAACGTTTTAATTAGGATGAGTAAATTCCAGAGATCTATTATATGGCATGATATATAAAATTAATAATAATGCATTATATACTTGAAAATTTTCTGAGAGATCATAAATGTACTCAACACACACAGACTATATTAGGTGAATATTAAAACATATACATTGTAAATATATACAATTTTTGTTCGTTAACTATACCTCAATTAAGCAGGGAGAAAACGGGTTTCATTTCTGAAAGGATATAAGAAAATAAATATACCCAATGAGCAGCCATTTTAACATGCCTAGGTTTGTCATCCACCACCCAGTCCCCTTAACAACCTGCCCCCATCAAGGGGAAAGTTTAAAAAGCATTCAACTTCAAACAGAAGTTGCCATTGTTTTGTTAAGCACTGGCCAGGTCATGAGCTTTTTGAGCTATGGCCACCATGGTTTCTCAGCTTTGGCCTCCTCCCCTACCTTGGGGAGGTGAATCTCCTCTCTCTGTAATATACTTTCTAAACAAACTATGTTTTCCAGTCTAACTTGTGTGCAATTCTCTGCATCTTTTGTGTGACACCGGATTGCGGACACCTCCCACCCCATGGGTCTAACCTAACATTTTGGAGGCCCTACTGGGATATTTTTAACTTAGTAACCTCTGTAGCCTTTCTCAGGAGTACTGGAAAGCTAAGTGTTTTTATTCCTTGCTAGTTTGTATTATGCACATTGTATGAATCAAAAACTAAAGTCCTTAGGTCAGAGATGCAAGACTCAAATTAGTTGTCTGTTTAGCGTGACCAAACTGAAAAGTTTGAAACTTTCCAGAAGATATTAACTCTGGAATTGGCTTTACCATAGTAGCCATGAGACTATGAGCAGGTCACTTAACCTCTCTTCCTCTGCTCATTAATCTTTTCTTCCTGACCTTTATTCCCCACCATTCTTCTGTCTTGCCACATACTTTTCTGAATTTCTTTGATTTTTAAGCATATAAAAATGTATCACAGAAATTTCTCAACCTCGTATTCTCTTGTCTATTTTCCTTTCCTATTGTTTAAGTGAGCACTGATTAGTTTGCATATATATAAAATGACAAATTGAGAAGGCTTTTATTAGACTTATTTTGGCAAATTGTTAGGTTTTGATTGCTAGACCTTGCCTGGATTTCTTATTCAAATGAAGAATAAGAGTTTATATTCACTCTTTGGGGTGGTACAGGTTGAATATTACTTGTTCAAAATGAGTAAGACTGGAGTTTTGGGGGGTGGGAGGTGGGGTTGGATTTGGAATACTTGCATTATACTTACTAGTTGAACATCCCTGATTAGAAAATCCAATATCCAAAAATGAGCATTGCCTTTGAGCATGACCTTTAAGCATCAGTGTCAGTGCTCAAAAAGTTTAGATTTTGGAAACTTTGGAGATGATCAACCTGTAGTTTTTTTGTTTTTTAACATAAGTACCAACAGTTGTCTGTAGCCCATAAATTACCTAGTCAATCCTCAAACATTTTGCTGTAATTGTATTTTCTATGCTGCTAAGTTTAAGGCTACTATTGAAGCAATTATCCAGGTTTAGACATTAGCAATTTATCCAGGTGTGACCTCCCTCCTTTCCATTCCACCATCATATGTTATGAATTGATAAATGGACTTAACTCTAAAAATTCTTCTAGTACTTAGCCAAAGATTGAGAACAAAGCTGCATTTTTATTATAGTTTTTGTGAAATAATTAAGGGAATAATGTGTTGGATTGAGGAGGGGATGCAAAATTGAAAGTGTCTGAAGTAATTTTCCTTCAGGTATTCATTTAACTTCAGTGTCAAGTTATTTACATGACAAGGTTATGTCTTCCTTTTAAGGTGATGTGAGAGTTGATTTAGATCTCACAAAACACTCTGAAATACTCAGTTGAATGGTTCTCCATAAATGGCAGGTGTTAGTACAACCAGACTAGTAAAAAGAAACATGATAAAGCTGCTCATGCAGTGACTGGTAATAGAAACTGTATGGGTAACGAAATATAAAGGTTACTGCTATTCATAATTTATGGCTGAGGGGAATAGATCAAGAATAATAATGATGCTTTCCTACAGATATAGCTGTGTTGGAATATATTGCTCCATCCAAAGAGAAGTATGAAATCAATGCCTTACAAACAATAAAAGTGATACATAAAGATAAATAAAGGACATTATCCTTAATTGAGCCATGAAAAATATGGCAATTGATAAACTTAAAGATGCCTCAGAATGTGCAAGAAGGGCTTTGAAATTGAAGACTTCCTTAATCATTAGGGTATATGGAATTTGAAATTTGTTAGAAATATAAGCACGATGGTCTTTATTCTCTTAACTGAAATAATCAGGCTCATTGTTAAACCTTTAAAATGTTATTTGACTTATTAAGAAAAAAGTAAACTATATGAGTTCATACAAAGTGAGGGAAAACTATACATTTTCAAAAGATTGCATATAAGCAAAATGTTTGGAATGTGGGAAATATAAGTACACCTGTGCAGAGTAAGCAGACAAATGTTAGAAATCTGTATATAAAAATATTTGAATCAATGCACTTAGCAGACAAATATTAGAAATCTGTATATAAAAATATTTGAATCACACACTTAGCAGAGGAAATTTAAAAGGTAAATTTAATGCTGGGTGCAGTGGCTCATGGCTATAATTCCAGCACTTTGGGTGGCCAAGGTGAGAGAATTGCCTAAGCCCATGGGTTCAAGACCAGCCCGGGCAACTTGGCAAGACCTCATCTCTAGTATAAATCAAGAAATATTCACCAGGTGTGGTGGCACATGCCTGTAGTTCCAGCTACTCAGAAGGGTGAGGCAGAAGGATTGCCTGAGCCCAGCAGGTCGAGGCTGCCATGGCCATGAGCATGCCATTATCCCTTAGCCTGGGCAACAGAGTAAGACTCTGACTCAAAAAAAAAAATAAAAAGGTAAATTTAATTTTCTTTTATGATCAAATCTCAGCTTTTATGGTCTATGCATTTGTTTCTTGTTGCTGCTATAACAAATTGCCAAAAACTTAGTGGCTTAAAACTATACAAATTTATTAACTTATAGTTCTGAAAGTCAGAAATTCAAAACGGGTGCCTGTGGACAAAAATCAAGGTATCAGAAGAGTTGTGTTTCTTTTGTTTCTTTTTAGTTACTCTGGGGGAGAATCTCACCCCCGCCCCTTCTACTTTTTTTGCTTCTAAAAGCTGCCTGCTCTCTTTGGCTCATGGCACCCTTCCAATTCCAAATCAGCAATGACTGGTTAAGTCTTTTTCACATCATTTTAGTAGCAAGTGTTCCACCTTCCTCTTCCATATTTTAGAACTTTTGTGGTTATGTTGGGTCACCTGGATAGGTGGATCATCTGATTAACGACCTTAATTCCATCGGCTACCTTAATTCTCCTTTATTATTTAAGGTAGCATATTCACAAGTCCTGGGGACTAAGACTTGGGTGTCATTGGGAAGCCTTTATTCTATCTATCACATTTCAGAAATGGAAGGGCGAAAATTTCATAGATTTTTGGTGACTTGCAAGTAAATGATATACAAACTGTAGAATTTACTGCCATCATTTTCTGTTGTCAAATGTTGGCGGTACTTTGGTTGGAAAGGTCTTTTCTCTTTTCATGTCAGTGTAGTATCAGTTTTAGTTTTGCATTTTTATTTCAATTTTTTCTGAGCAGTGACCCATCCATTCATTCATCCATCCATCTTCCCAACAAATAAGCCAACCAACTAGCAAATACTTGCTGAATGTCCACAATAGAATATGAAGGAAACTGTGATTTAAAATGGTTTAAAGATTATTAAAAAAAGCTGTAGAGGTTTTTTTTTTAAATAACATTGTGAAGAGATGGATATGTGAATTCGCTTGACTATAGTAATGAGTTCACTAAGTATCTGTATATTAAAACCTCAGGATATATACTTTAAATATATACAATTTTGATTTTTTTTTAATGGGGTAAAAAAATAATGACTTAAAAATACTGGTTTGAATTACCCCATGCACCATGAATGAATTATCCTATGTACTACACAATAGTAGTTTCTGCCTTCAAAGTGCATCCTCTGCTAAGCGCACACCAAATGCCTCTTCATATGATAATGTGATACTTCATTATTAAATAAAGCTATCAGAAAAAAATGGGGAATAATTTACATACTTTATTTTCCTTTGCCTTGCTTTATTCACAACTCCCCACCTCCATCATGCAAATAATAAAACTTCTTTTTTTGTTGTTTTGAATCAGAGTACCACTCTGTTGCCCAGGATGGAGTGCAGTGACATGCTCATGGCTACCACAGCCTTGACCTGCTGAACTCAGGCGATCCTTCCACCTCAGCCTTCCAAGTAGCTGAAACTAATTTTTTTTTTTTTTTTGAGTCAGAGTCTCACTCTGTTACCCTGCCTGGAGTGTAATGGCATGCTCATGGCCACCACAGCTTTGATCTGCTGGGCTCAGGCAATCCTTCCGCCTCAGCCTTCCAAGTAGCTGGAACTGCAGGTGTGTGCCACCATACCAGCTAATTTTTTTTCTTCCATTTATTGTAGAGACAAGGTCCCACCAAGTTGCTTAGGCTGGTCTCGAACCCTTGGGCTCAGACAATCCTCTCCCCTCAACATTATAAAGTGCTGAGATTATAGGTGTGAATAAAACTTCTAATCTCTTTTAAAAATCTAATATCAGGAAAAAAGTATATATTTAAGATAACTTCTTTTGTTCTTTTTTACTGTATTTCCTTTTTTTCAAAAAAGGTCTTTCTTATGAAAAAATGTACTTTATAGAAGGAAGGGTGGTGCATGGTTCTCTGCTAGGCCAAGTACACATTTGACAAGAGGTTGGGAGTCTGATCAATTCCATTTTGTAAATTTCAGATTCTTTCCAGCTTTGAAAATAAAGGGAACTGGATTTAGCCCATGGGCCATAAGGTTGACAGAAGACTTAATGCTAATCTTTCAGTATACAAAAGAGCCTTGTGTTAGTGAGAGTGAGCAGGTGTTCTTTGTTTCAAGTAAGTAGGACAGGAAGCCATGATATTAAGTCAAAGGAGAAATAATTTAGATTAAGCAACCTCAAATATATTAAAAGTCTGGAAAATGTTACTAAGGGAAGATACAGATTTCCCTCAGAAAAATCATCTGATCCATCTTCATACACTATAGAGGTTCTGATATTGTAGTAAATATATGCTAAATATATATTTATTGAAATGAAGGAAAGTCAGGTTTTTCTTTCACAATATATACTATCTCAAAGTCCTAAGCTTTCAAGAACGCATTTGAAAGACTCACTAGAGGCAGTCATTATGAATATTTGCTTAACTATAAAATCTCTGTCAATTGAATGAGAACAGAAAATGTCAACTGAACCAAAAAAGTCAACGTTTTTCATAGTGATAGGTTCTACTTATCTGGAGAGATGTTCCCTCAGGCATTTGCTTAAAACATCCTTTGTCTCAAGGATACCCGTTTTTCTACAAAAAAATAAGGTTTTAAATCGAAATTGAAACATGATTTAACTAGTAGCATTTCAGTCCCTTCTAACTCTATTTTAAAGATGTATTTTTAAGGCCAGTACATCTCTTAGTTGGATGTGAGAACACCTGACCACACGTCAACTCACATGACTTCTCTAAGATGTATTCACCTGGAGAGAAGGGAATGATTCTTTACTCTGTATGAAAATTTGCTGGCATTCTTTGGCTCATAAACGTCTTTTTCCTGCATGTTACCTACAGGATAATGTACACACTTAGCAAACACTTGTTTTAAGTCTATGCCTAACCTTCCTTTCTGGTCTTATCCATAAACTCAACCTTCCCATTACCTCTTCAACATGGCTGTCTTGCACACAGAATCCTTTCTAGCCAAAATGATCTTGCCCAACTTACATGATCATGGTCCTGTAAGCCTTAAGTGAAGTCTTCCTGCATTCCTCAAATAGAACGTGTTCCACAAATAATTGCTTTCTAAATGTTCTCTTGCTGAGATCTCCAGTGACCTCTCTATTTTTCAACCAAGCAGCCCCTACCATACTTGACCTCTTGATTGCCATTTGACACTGGTGGCTGCTTCCTACTCCCTGAAACACTCTCCCCTTTAAATATGGTGCATCATGCCCTTCTGGTTTCCTTAGCCCTCCTTGGCCTCTGGTCTCAATTACAGAGTCCTCTTTCTTTTCCTAACTCATGAAAGTTGTTGCCTACAGGGTCCTCTCCTTAACTTTGAGGACATAAAAAAAATTAGCATGGCAGAAAATATAATGAGAGTCTGTATTGACTGACGTTGTTTTGGTGACAAGCAATAGAAACTGACTAAGGGTACATTCAGAAAACAGAGAAAGAGCAGCATAACCAAGCTTGGGGAAGGGCTTGAGAACCTAGGATAAAAACAAGAATGTCAGCATTAGAATTACCTTTATGTAGGGTGCCACCGTCAACATGTTTGGTTCCAATAGCCCCCATATATTTATTTTTTTGTCCTCTCCCTATGTCTGCCTTATAAATATTATGTGCATTCTTTTAGTCTCCCAAATGAAACAAGATTTCCTCTATGAAGGCGGTCCTGACTTTTTTAAGAATGGCTTTCACCCATCTTTGAGCTAGACTTATGCTAACTCTGTATTATTTTACCAAAGATACAGTGTGCAATTACTGTGGTTACAGGGTCTTTTTTCTTTCTCTAGGCTAAGAGACATTTATGGGAAAAGGTAGTGAATTGTTCAACTAACTTCAGGGCCTATCTAGCTCCTCTATTTTCCTGACTTTTCCCCTGGTATTTTCAGTTTTGTCTTTTGGTTTTTTAGTTTTTCAAATGTTTGTTGAAATGGAGCCTAGACATTTGGAGATTTTTGAATTCAAAAATCACAAAGTAGAGTTCTGGTAAGATGGCAATGGCATGGGTGGACTTGCGAGATTCTCCGAATGTGAGTTCCCAAAAAAATGCTTACTTTTCTTCCCAAACCCTCCTGCCCACCACCAGCTGCACTGGTCCGAGGCCTGGGGACCTTCGGCTCCACACAGGGCCGGATATTGTGGCCCCCAGCTGCTGCTGCTCCACTATATGTGACTCCCGCCCACACAGGAATCTTGGGTCTTGGCTCCCTCCCTGGCCACATTATCTCCCCCAGCACCCAACACCAAGCCACTGGTCACCCAGGGAGGCTCTGGGCACCTGCCCCTCAGAGATACCAGTCCCATTTCTGGCTGAAGTACCCTGTGAGGGGCCCAGGGCCACTCTTGCCACTCAACACCTGCCCTTTGAAGCTTTGGAACTCTGGAGCTCTGGGTCCACCCTGGCTGAGGCACTCAGTGCACGACCCCATGCTTGTGTAAGGATCAGCATATCTTAAGGAGGTGCTGATCGGAGGCTCTCAGCTCCAGAGGAGGGAACTCCCGACCCCCTCCTCCACCCCAGCCTGCTGGTGGCACCCCGGATCCAGTGCCCAGCTGTGCAGCTGATTCCCCAGTGCCTCCCACACCACCAAAGTCCACCATAGTGGATCAAACAGGGACACAGATGAGCAGAGAGAAAAGATCCGCAAAAGTGAAGGTGCCACCTCAACCATTCTCCAGGCAGAAATTTGCATTGCCCCGCCCACCTATCAGCAGCATCCATCTCGGTTCCTAAGGTAACATCACTAAATGGGAGACAAAGCCCCTCCTCTATGCTGAATCAGACAAAGGCAGACAAAGAGAAAGTGACACAGACCTCCCAGGCAGCAGGCTAAAAAAACAAACCTAAACTACCAGTAAATCTAGCTGGTTGCAATGAAAACAAAGGGGAGAGGCTGGAGATCAGAGTTGAAGAGACTTTAGATACTCAGGGAAGATTCCAGAGCTAATCTGATCTCTTATTTTGACTCTTGATTTTATCATTTTGACTGTTTGCTCACTTTTGTTTGCTTTCTGATGTACACTATCTGTTTCATGATTTTATTGTTCTGTCTCTGTGTAGCTTCCAGTATTCTTTATGGAATTTTTGTTGTGTGTTTTTTCACTTCTATCCGGCCTTGTGTCTCTTTTTCACCTCTTAGTTGGTATGTATGTCTGTTTTCCCTCTCACTCTTCTCTCTTTCTAACTTCCTATTGACCCCCACTTCCTCCATTATTTTCCTCTTTTGTACCTCCTTTTGATCCAGGGACCAAACCTACATACCACTGCACAGACAGATTGTATGGCAGTGGGAAATAGGTTCCAGTGTACTCATACACCTGTTGGTGGATGCTGGAATCAGCATATAGATTCTGAATCACAGCTTCCCCCTCAATTAAACCTCAAAGCTCCAAAAAGTACAGCCCGCAACCACACTCCAATCTCAAAAGTGAACAAAGCCAGAGGACCCTCTTAAGGAAGAACAGGAGATTGCACAAGTGAAACAAAAGCGACCCGACCTTCCCTGACAAACAGAGTTAAAGAAGGGGAGGGAAAAGGGGAGAGAGAGAAAAATCTACACAAATGAAGAAAAACCAACAGAAGAATATGGGTCTCTCCTAGACCCCTGGTAGGGCAGACACTGGAAAACTGACTTCAGAATACAAACAATGAAGAGCCCCCAGAATGACTGGTCTCAAACTACACACCTAGATATCAAGACATTAATGGAGAGATTAAAAAGAATTGAGGAGAGACAAGAAGAAACTAGGAAGGAGCTGATATCTGAGATAACAGTAATAAAGAATACTGTGAATGAAATACATAACAAACTGATAAGCATGGGAAGCACAAGTACCCAAGCAGAAGAAAGAATTTCAGAGCTTAAGGACCAAAATATAGAACTAACCCAAACTCTTAAAAACACAGAAAATAAGCTCAAAAAGACAGAACAAAACCTTCAAGAGATGAGCAATTACTTCAAGAGACCGAACATAATGATAAAAGGTTCACTCCACCAACAAGAAATTGGTCTTCCTGAGGCAGAAAGAGAGACAGAGACCACACTGGAACAAACTTTCCATGAGATCATTCAAGAAAACTTTCCTTATATAATCAGTGAAAAATTCAAACACAAGAGATTCAGAGAACCCCTGCAAGACAACAAATGAGAAGATCAACTCCTAGATACATAATAATTCGCCTAAACAAAATAGGCATAAAAGAAAAAATCCTAAAGGCAGCAAGAAAAAAAGGCCAGATCACCTACCATAGAAGACCAATTAGAATAGCAGCAGATTTATCTACATAAATCCTACAGGCTAGGAGAGCATGGAGCCCTATCTTCAAAGTCCTAAAAGACACAATTTCAACCAAGAATAACCTACCCAGCCAAGTTAAGATTCATCAGCGAGGGAGAATTGAAATCTTTCTGATATCCAATCCCTAAGAACTTATGCTGCCACCAAACCACCTCTACATGAAACACTTAAGAAAGTACTAAACACAGAAGAAAAGGAAAAAGGAACAACATCTTCACAAAAGTACAGGAAAAAGAATAAAATACCCATGAACCAACCACAAAACAAAAGAAAGAAAAAAAACCAAGTGGAAGAACAACAACTCTATAAGAACTCTATGATAGGGATGAACTCTCACATTTCAATAATTAGCCTGAATGTGAATGGGCTAAATGCACCACTGAAAAGACATAGAATGGCAAAATGGATAATGCCTGGTTGTCACCAGGCAACAATATACTGCCTTCAAGAGACCCATCTCACTAGAAAGGACATGCACAGACTCAAAGTAAGAGGATGGGAAACATTTCATGTGAATGGAACACAAAAGAAAGGAGGCGTCGTGATCCTAATTTCAGACAAAATACCATTTAAGCTATCAAAAATTAAAAAAGATACAGAGGGCCACTACATAATGATAAAAGGTTCACTCCACCAACAAGAAATATCTATCCTAAACATATATGCACCCAACTTAGGTGTGCCAACTTTCATAAAGAAACTTCTAGGAAAACTAAAGAAAGATATTGACTCTAACACCATCATAACTGGGACTTTAATACCCCACTCACAACCCTAGACAGATCATCAGTACAAAAAATCAGTAATGATATCCAGAACTTCAGTGTGACTCCTGACCAAATGGACTTAATTGATACCTACAGAACACTCCATCCAAGGACCACAGAATACACATTCTACTCATCACCTCATGGAATGTATTGTAAGAACGACCACATACTTGGCCATAAATCAAGCATAAGCAAATTTAAAAGGACTGAAATTTTACCATGCACCTTCTCGGACAACAGTGAAATAAAAATAAACAAAACCAACAAGGTCCCTCCCAAAACCCACAAAGACATGGACACTAAACAGCATGATGCTAAGCAACTCCTGGGTCAGTGATGAAATCAAACAGAGATCAAAGATACCTGGAAACAAATGAAAATGAAGAAACATCTTACCAAAATCTCTGGGACACCATGAAAGCTGTAGTAAGAGGGGGAATTTATATCCCTACAAACGCACATGAAGAAAATGGAAGGATCACAAATTAAGAGCCTAACAAGCCGACTAAGGAAGCTGGAAAAGCAAGACCACAGAAACCCTAATTTCAGCAGAAGAATCCAGATCACAAAAATAAAAGCCCAAATCCAGGACTTAGAAGACAAAAAGATAATACAAAAAAATCAATGAAACTAAAAGCTGGTTCTTTGAAAAGATAAACAAGATTGATGGTCCCCTAGCTAGACTGACCAAGAAAAAGAGAAAAAACCCAAATAAGCACAATCAGAAACGCAAAAGATGAAGTCACATCTGACCCTGAAGAAATACAAAAGATCATTAGGGACGACTACGTACACTTGTATGGAAACAAACTTGAAAACCTTAAGGAAATGGAGGACTTTCTGACATCATACAACCTGCTTAGGTTGAAACAAGAAGAAATTGAGACCCTAAATAGACCAATAAAAATCAAGGAAATTGACTACATAATAAGAAAACGACCTACAAAAAAAAGCCCTGATCCAGATGGCTTTCCAGCAGAATTCTACAAGACATTTAAGGAGGAGCTGATACCAATCCTACTGAAGGTATTCCAGGCAATTGAAAAAGATGGAACTCTCCCCAAATCATTTTAGGAAGCTAACATCACATTCATACTCAAGACAGGTAAAGACCCAACAAAGAAAGAGAACTACAGGGCAGTATCTTTGATGAACATAGATGCTAAAATTCTCAACAAGATCCTAGGAAACCGGATTCAGCAGCACATCTCAAAAATCATCCATCATGACCAAGTAGGCTTCATTCCTGGGATGCAAGGCTGGTTCAACATTCATAAAACCATAAATGCAATTAAATACATCAACAGATGTCAAAACACAAACCATATGATCATATCATTAGATGCAGAGAAAGCTTTTGATAAAATCCAGCACCCCTTCTTGATAAAAATCCTCAAACATCTAGGCATATGGGGAACATATCTCAAAATATTAAAAGCCATCTATGAGAAACCCACAGCCAGCATACTCCTAAAAGGACAAAAATTGGAACCATTTCCCTTGAAATCTGGAACAAGACAAGGATGCCCACTCTCACCCCTCCTGTTCAATATAGTATTGGAAATCCTGGCTCGAGGAATCAAAAAAGAGAAGGCAATCAGGGATATCCAAATAGGAAAAGAGGAAGTCAAGTTATCTCTCTTTGCAGATGACATGATTGTGTAACTTGAAAACCCAAGAGAACCTGTCAAAAACCTTCTTACACTGATAAAGGCCTTTGGCAAAGTCTCAGGATATAAAATAAATGTGCAAAAGACATTCGCATTTCTTTACACCAATAATAAACAAACAGAAACCCAAATAAAAACCACTATTCCATTTACAATAGCCACAAAAAAATTAAATGCCTTGGCATCTTCCTAACCAGAGATGTGAAAGACCTTTACAATGAAGACTACAAAACACTGCTCAAAGAAATCACAGATGACACAAACAAGTGGAAAAATATCCCATGCCCATGGATTGGAAAAATCAACATTGTGGAAATGTCCATCTTACCTAAGGCAATCTACAGATTCAATGTAATACCCATCAAATTACCAGCAACATTCTTCTCAGACCTAGAAAAAACAACACAGGAATTCATATGGAAACACAAACGACCAAGAATAGCCAGAACAATCCTCAGTAAAAAAAAAAAAAAAACAAAGCAGGTGGTATCACATTACCAGACTTCAGACTTTACTATGAAGCTATAATCATCAAAACAGCTTGGTATTTGTATAGGAACAGGCATATAGATCAATGGAATAGAATTGAGATTCCAAAAGCAAAACCTCAATTTCTCAATCAATTCATCTTCGACAAAGCCTCCACCACCTACCACTGGGGAGAGGAGAACCTATTCAGTAAATGGTGCTGGGAAAACTGGCTGACCACATGCAGAAGATTGAAACAGGACCCCTATCTATCCCCATACACAAAAATTAACTCCAAATGGATCAGAGACCTAAATGTAAAACCTCCAACCATAAAACCTTAGAAAATGAAGGACATACCCTCATGGAAATCAGAACTGGCATCCAATTCCTGAACAAAACCTGAAACCCACAGGCCATAAAAGATAAGATAGACAAGTGGGACCTCATTAAACTGACAAGCTTCTGCAAAGCCAAAGAAACCATCAAGAGAGCAGGGAGACAGCCTACAGACTGGGGAAAAGGATTTGCCAACTCCAGGTCTGACAAAGGCTTAACATCTTGGATCTACAAGGAACTCAAACGTACTGAAAAGAAGAAAACAAACAACCCCATTATAAAATGGGCAAAAGACATGAACAGACACTTCACAAAGGATGACATCCAAGCAGCCAACAGACACATGAAGAAATGTTCAACCTCACTAATCATCAAGAAGATGCAAATCAAAACCACACTGAGATACCCCTAACTCTTGTCAGAATGGCAATTATCAATAACTGAAAGCATAACAGTTGCTGGTGAGGGTTTGGCTAAAAGGGAACCCTTCTACACTGTTGGTGGGAGTGTAAACTAGTGCAACCTCTGTGCAAAGCAGTGTGGTTATTCCTAAAAGCTCTAAATATCAACCTCCCATTTGACCTCGCAATTCCCCTACTGGGAATATACCCTGAGGAACTCAAATCACTCCATAAAAAAGATACCTGCACACGTATGTTTATCACAGCATTGTTCACAATAGCAAGAACCTGGAAGCAACCATGCTGTCCATCAAAAGAGGACTGAATTTAAAACATGTGGTACGTATACATGATGGAATACTACACAGTCATAAAAAAGAACAAAATCATGAATTTCACAGCAACTTGGATGAAACTAGAGTCTATAATACTGATTGAACTCTCACAGAAACAAAGATCTGAATATCATATGTTCTCACTCATATAGTGGACCTTGAACATCCAATGTAATAGTATAAGAAAATGACTGACAGTAGTGGGAAACTATGGTGGGGGAAGGGAGATGGGATTAATGGTAGTAAATATCTGTATGGGGATGGGGAGACACCTCTTATCAACAAGGGTGCCTGAATGAAGCATATTTGCATACTGTACCCCCACAATATCATAATAAAAAATATTGATTATATATTTTTAAAAGTCACAAAGTTTAATTATATAATTATGCATGGCTTGATCTTAATCAGGGTATCTCAATAGACGAAAAACCATGTAGAGGAGGCAGCTTATGTTAGGATATTTTAAGAAAAATATACTTCTTAATGCCATTTCACTCAAGCCTATTTGTATATAAATGTATATTTTATATTTAATTCTTTACACTTTTAGTTTTTCTTTCTGTGTGTTAATTTTGATGGAATTTTAAAGAAAACTTAAAACTTATTTTGTAGTTTTCATTGCATCTTAGCAAAGATGACAAGTAATGTTGACATTTTATTGTGAAGATGATACATTGGGTTTATATTTAAGATAAGAAATCATATTTTTTGTGTCATGCTAACTGGCAAGACATTTAAAGTGTTGGTAACAGAAATATACTAGCAGAAGCAGAAATGTGTATAGAAAGGTTAAGAGAAATGAGTGACAAAGAACAAAATAGTTTGCTAAATAATGAGAAATGAACTATTATGTACAAAGCTCTAATTTAATTTCTATGTGAACCTAGGATAATGCAAGAAGATCTTTAGTAAATGTTTATATCCATTCAGTATTTTAGTTATTATGACTATCAACTTCAGCCATACCTGTCTGTACGTAGATTAAATCCTGTTGAAGTGGAACTGCTTATGATGAAGAATAATTATTTAGGTACTTATTCACTTGTGAAAGATCATGAAACAAAACACTGTGTTAATGTACTTGTCAGGATACTGCTAAAGGCTGTAATAAACAAGTGACAACATTTCAGTCATTCACAACAATACCTACCATGTAAGTTGACTGTGGGTATTCCTGATAGAAGTGTGGCTTTCTTCCATGGAAGAAATTCAGGGCTCTGGTTTCTTCCATTTTATGGCTCTCTCATTTCCTAGAGCGTTGAGTTCTCTGCATTTGACTGGCAGAGGAGTAAAGTGAGGTAAAGAAGGCACACCTGTATCTTAACCATCTTTTCCCAAAGTGACATGTTTCACTTTTCTCTTACTTCATTAGCTAGAACTTTCACCTGCCCCTACTTTGATAACCATGAGGGCTTTAAAACATGGCTTTCTAACTGCTTACTAGCAACAGTTCTGTACTGCTGAAAACATGAATCATGGTGAACAGCCAGGCGATCTGCCATAGTTCATCCCTGTAGCCACCAAGTCATCGTGTTATTATTTTTCCTACACATAGAACTTCCCGTCAGTTCAAGGGAAAGAGCCCATAGCCCTATCCCATTCTTACATCCAGGCCAACATCTGCATCAGGTTTAGCTGTGGCTCTTCTTCACAGCCTGGCAACCTATGAACCAAGCTCATGGTAACAGCCTATTGCCCCATCCCCCCACCCTCTGTCCCCATCCTGCTGAGGACAAACCCAGTTTACAACAGGGGAGCTGGGACAAGAGAACTACAGTTAAGTTTTTCACTTGGAAAAAAAAGAAAGAATGGGAGAGAGACAGCAGTAATTGTCCAATAACAATAAGAAATTCTATCAGGCAAGCCCAGTGAGGACCCCCCTGCCCTGGAAGTATACAGGATCTCTTGATTCCACCCATATTATGTAGTCTGAAAAGAACTTCCTTGTCCTCTGAGCTCCTTGTCCTCCATGCCCCTCTAAGCTCTACACATTGAGAGTTTCTTCCTTTTCTGTTATCATCCATGGCTAAATTACATAAAGGAATATGATCACTTTCTGCTTGTACACTTTGGGGACCTGAAGACTATTTTATAGACGATTTGGAAGACCAAGTTTAGGATTTATTTGCCAATGCAGTATTCTTAGAAACATAGTAGGTTTCTTATCTGTGGGCCTCCATTTGTTTCATGTGCCTGTGTTAAGACCTTTATCAGTCAGTCTGTCCAGAAAACAGAAACAATTCCAGGTCTTTCAAATGGAAGAGAATTAACACAGGGAATTAGTCATACATATGAAAGAACAAAGAAGCCAAACAGATGAGAAGCCAAACAGAAATTAACAAAATCAGGAAGCCACTGCATACCCTAGGCTTAGAAGGGCCACAGGAAGAACTGATATTATCAGAGATAAGAGATCAACTAAGTCTTATTGAAGTGGAGCTGAGATGCACAATCTTTCATCTTTGTTTAAGTAGCAAGCACTCAAATGTTTATTTAATTGAACAGAACTGAGCGGTATAGTCTTCCATTGACTACAGTGAGCAACAGGCATCAGAAAAGTGTGGCAAAAATAATGGTATTTGATATCGGGATAACCTTTACTTTGTAGATCAGCTATAATTAGTTATTTTGAGATCTCATTTATTAATCTATCTTCAGCATTTTTATGGAATGAGAAATTGTTAAAAGTTTTACTTTGAATACTGCCTTCCTGTGTAAGACTTTTAGAGTCTGGAACCATACCAATTTTTATGTAAACACAGAAGGAAGAATAAAAAAGCAATAGAGTCTGTAGATGGCTCCTGCCAAAATAATTTTTAAAGGGGGATGGGTGGGGAGAAAGAGAGAGAGAAAAAGCTTTCCAGAATTTTTAGGAAATAGCCACCAAATCTACAAAGAATATAAAGCTTGATCTTAGCCTTTGGTTCTTTTTTGAAGTAACCTTCTAAGTTGATAATGCTATTCCTTGGTCTACTGGTTTGAGCCAAAAACTATCAGCTTATTTTTCCTTACTGTCATTTATTAAGGAATCTGTGAAATATTACATTGGATATTTTAGCAGTCAAAATGAATTCTACAGTATGAACAAAATTGTGAAAACATCATAAATGTCATTTAGCCTGTTCTTGGATGTCCTTTATATGATACTTCAGTATATGGATATGCTGGACTCAACATAGCTATGACTTTTAGAACAAACTTGAGAAAAGACTCAAAATAGTAAATACATTTCACAACTTGTAAGTTGAGACTAGTTTGGGAAGCCATATACTATGCTGTCTTTCCTAGAGAGAAGGAGAACCTTGCTTGAATATTTTTTGGTGAATATTTTCACTTATACATGGAAGTTAAGATTTTTTTGGAGGGGGAGTACATGTCAAATTCAAAGTACTTTAAAAACATTTTACTCTATATTTTGAATATAAGAATAGAAGGCAACCTCCTTAAATTGATAACTATCTATAAAAACTTTATACTGAACTTTGTTTTGTTGTAGTAAAGCACAATTATAAAAACTATTACAGAGAAATAATTTTCAGATTCACCAGTCACCTTGTGCTGCCTTAGGGCTTATGCACAAGAACATATGTTGTGATTTAGTTTTAATAAGTTTGTAGAGGTAGAAACATTTTAGCATAACCAAGTGTGTTTATAATTTTTCTGTTAACATCTGAACTTCAGGTTTATTTATTTTTTGCATTGGTTTGAAATAAGAATGACTTAAATATAATGCACTGTGCTTCATATCTTTGTTTTTTCTTTCAGTTTGTAATACCCCCATTTAAAAATACCTGCTAAAACTCAGGTATAGGCTATGTATATAGGGTGTCATGACTGACTAAACAGGGGGAATATCTTATTTTATCTATATGACATCTAACATCTGAAAAGTGGGATTTTCCTACCTGGGTTGGCTTTGTGAAGTGAAAGGTTGTAAAATAATCACTTGGTAATTTGGCAGTTTTATTAAAATTAATTATATTTTTTTCAGTCATTATAATATCATCTTTATAATTTTGAAGACATCTAGTCAGGAAGAAATTTTTTTTTTAGCCTCCATCTAGAGCAGAAAATGTGCTATGATCAGTCTTTTCCATCTCTAATTGAGTTGATCTCCTTTAATATTGTTTTACCATAAAGGTATTAAAACATGAGGCATATTTGTGCTGCTTCAAATAATTGGTTTTGCTTTTTAAGCGTGTTATCTGTAATTTCAAAGACTATTTCTTTCTGAACTGCTTTGCCCTGCAGAGTTTAGAATATTCTTGAAATTATAGTTGTCCACTGAGTATTTTTCAGTGTCAATTCAACTGCAACTTATTGTGCTATTAATTCATTATGAAGTGACACATAAAGAAAACTCATTATGTGATAATGTGAAAACACAGATTTGTCAACAAATAAATGAGTCTGTATTGAAAATCCATCTGCTATGGTGGAGGAGTCAAATAGTTTATTAGATACATTTGGGTGTTGACACCTTTTTTTCAAATTAGAAAATATAGGAATTATTTCAGTTTCAACCCATTGGCACTCTTCATCGTGTACTTAAATGTTTCCTTTTTTTTTTTCTTACAGGTGATATTATACCCAACTTCTAATAGCTCCAAGTCAGCTGAATTCCACCGAATGATAGTTCCAAAAAATAGCCAGGACACTGACTTAAAAATCAAACTGGCAGTGCGAATGGATAAACCAGCACATATGAAGCATAGTGGGTGAGTGTATATGTGAGAATATTTTTCCCCTGAATTATTGGATTTCATTTCAATGTATCATTTTTGTCAGTTTAGTGAAAAAATCAGTATATCAGACTTCCATAAGGAGTTTTACCAAAAATTACATATATAGGTTGTTTTACTTGACTTTTTAGACCCATAAACATCTTAATAGCTAAATATGAGGGGGGACCTAAAAAACCCAGAATTTATTTATTAAAAAGTGTGTATTTATTCTTACATGTTTAAACTTCAGTCACCTCCAAAGTACCCTCTTTTGGTGCAATACAACTATTGAGATGCTTTTTCCACTGCTCAAAACAGTTTTTGAACTTGTCAACTAGGATGCCTTTTAGCGCTTCTGCCACTTTTTGTTTCACCTCCTCCACATTGGCAAAACGTTTCCCTTGGAGGACTTTTTCCATCCAGGGAAGCAAACAAACAAACAAAAAAGTTACTCTGGATGAGATTGGGTGGATAGGGAGGGTAGAGAATGGGGCCATACCATTTTTGGTCAAAAGCTGTTCAACATTCAGTGTGGTATGGACAAGTGTGTTGTCATGGTGGAAGACAAAAAAAATTCACTGAAGCCATACACAGCCTCTCATACGAATGCTAGCTGATGCCGATGGGTTCCTAGAGCACTTACCTAGTGAAGGAAATCTGTACTACAAGGGACCTGTCCTCTAAAACATAATTCACAGGTTTTTGGGGTCTCCCCCATACATGAGTACTTAATTAATATAACTGTTTGTCTGTATGTTACCACAGTATTAATACTTGGTTGTATTAGTATTACACATCAGTCATATTGGTAAAGAGCACTGAAATGTGTAATATCTGAAACAATCCTTGCATTGAGATCCCTAGAAATAGTTAAACTCACATAGAATACGTTGAAACTAAAAGATGGTTCAGATAAAACCCAGAAGGCTCTATGAGTTTTGACAGGAGGGATATGAGTGTTCATACAAAGTATGAGTGAAACCCAGATCAATACCGAAGGAAACTGGTGCTGATGGATTAGCAAGAAGCACAGGGGCTGTCTCCCCGGGACTGCCAGGGGTCAAAGCCAACCTTCATCTCTGCCAGAGTTCTTCGTTTCTTATGACTGCTGAGAAAACAAGTCTGAACTCTTGAAGACAGTAAAAGGAGTTTTCAAAAACCCAGGACTTTCTCAAAATAACACTTCAGAACTTTTTGCAGCCAAATCCCAGCATGGAGTATTAGCCATTAGGAAAGGAATGGGACTATTTGTCTTACTTGCTGAGTGGTGCACCCTGGGTTTAGCAACAGACACAGCACTCTTAGAAAGTACATGCTTGTAAAATGAGGGATCTGCTGGCTTTGGAGCCATGGCACCAGCATTAAGGTAGCACTAACTGATGGTTCAAAAGATGAGAAGGGGGCCCCAACGTTACCTGTACAATGCCCTCTTGTAAAACAAATCCTGAATTATACCCCGCATCTTTAAAATAAAATATATATTTTTAAAAAGATGAGAAGAATTCTTTGGACAACCATTAGTGAAAACAGAGTTAGGCTCTGGGCACGGGGCAACCCAAAGGTATCCATGGCAATTGAGATGGGAGTAAGAACTGTATTGTTACCTTGGTTTGGTGGGCAGTGTATACAGTGTCAGAACAGTCCCCATAGAAGGGAAAACGTACCTGGGAAGGTGGGCTTATAAAAAGGAATAGTAATTTGGATAGCTGATATTTTGCTTCTTTAATATACTAAAGCAAAGCAAGGTTGGTGACTCAGCTCCTAACGCAAATGGAGTTTCTGGGATTTAATATTTAGGCCATGCATCTGTCTACCTACTTATCAGTAACTTGTGCATCAGGCATGTGTTGAGCACTTACTGTGTTCTAACCAATGCAAACCTCAGTAAAATACCATTGCAAGCCTAGAGGAACTGACTAGTCAGGGATTCAGACTTGTATACCGATATCATTCTGATAGTGAGTGATGAGTGCTAGAAGACAGGAATGGGAACCTGGCAGAAATAATACCTGATTTTTGCTGGGGATAGTCAACAAAAGGCTCACGAGAGACCTGTCTTTTAAGATGAGACTTGAAGGATGAAATTAACAGGTAAACTGTGGGGAAGAATGGCAGTCTAGTCACATGACAGCTTACAAGAAGGTAGGAGTTCCAGAAGGGCTTTGAGCTAATGATGAGGACAAGTTCATTGCAGCTATTGTGAAACGTTAAGACTAGAGAGCATACTAGTGCTCTAAAGTGCTTGCAGACTAGTGTAGTCTGGAGCTAGGCATAAAAGAACACAGTATGTTCCAGGAACTGCAGTTATTTCTCTACTATTCTTTACTCAATCCCTTTTTCTTTTTTCTTTTTTTAATTTTAGATTCAGGGGATACCCATGTGTATTTGTTACATAGATATATTGTGTGGTGGTTGGGACTGGGTCTCAGGTGGTCCTTTCCCCAGATAGTGAACGTTGTGCCCTATGGATAGTTTCTGGGCCCTAGTGCCCCTTCCCCTTATCGGTGTCCTCAGTGTCTATTATTTCCATGGGAGATTGGCTAAATAGGCATCTCTCAAAAGAAGATATACAAGCCGGGCTCGGTGGCTCAACCTGTAATCCCGCGCCTTGGGAGGCTGAGGTGAGTGGATTGCCTGAGCCCGCGGGTTCGAGACCCGCCTGGGCAACTTGGTGAGACCTTATCTCTACAATAAATAAAAAATTAGCCGGGCGTGGTAGTGCACACCTGTAATTCTGGCTACTCGGAAGGCTGAGGCGGAAGGATCGCCGGAGCCTAGCAGGTTGAGGCTGTGGCCACTGCACTCCAGTCTGGGTGACAGAGTCAGACTCCAACTCAAAAAACAAAAAAAAGAAGATATACAAATGGCCAACAAACATATGAAAAAATGTCCAGCATCACTCATAATCAGGGAAACACAAATTAAAACCCTTTTTCTTTTGATGAATGGCACAGTAAGAAACAGAAGCCTATCACTCATAACACCAAGATGGTCCTTAATTTACTCATGGCCAGCACCATGGTGAATACCCCCCAGAGCCTTCAACTTATTCCAGGAACAAAGACTGAGCATGCATGTGGGCCTAGAGCAGGGTCTGCAGCCTCTTGCTCCATTGGGAAGAAATCCTTGCTCTAATCTGGCAGTTTCTTGATTTAGAATGCTCCAGGGCAGCTGAGGCAATACAGCCCTCCCCTCATAGGGCTTTATTTTTGGGGAGAAGGGGTTGCATCACTCATTTTCATGGCAGGACAATTTGTTTTTATCGCATCTCTTGACTAAATTCAGACTCCCAGAATGGCTCTGTGGTTGCCCTGAGACTGTAGGTGAAGGGAAACACAGAAGAGGGCATAACACAGTCTCACAATTCAATCCGTAAAGCTCAAAAACTCCCTGAAGGATTCAGACCAGGAATGCTTCATATCCCAGCCATATGAGTCATTATCTCCCATTGCTAAGAGATACTAACAGGCATTTTCAGATATTCAGTTATCTTTAGAGTTTGTGGTATGCAAAGTGAAGAAATTCTAGAACTGAAAATATCTGTGATGCTGGTCTGCTAACATAGTGTGTTATACAGAAATTTTTTTTTTAGATAGGAAAATATAGTTATTTAGAAAGATGAGAGAGAGACAGAGAAAGACAGAGAGAAGAGATTCACCTCCTCAAGGTTAGCATGGCTGGACAAGAGCTTAACGAAATCATGGTCCTGTATAGCAAAATTAAATTAAGAGTATCATATTCCATAATAGTGGTTCAGTAAAAACTATTTTAATACTAATATTAGAAGTAATCTACCAGAATTAAAAGTTTTCTGCATTGCTCTAATAACAGTTGATCCCTGTGGGCAGGGATGGTTGAAAGTGCTTTACCACAAGCATCTGTTCTGGTTTCTTAGTGCCTTTGTGGTAATAGTTTTAGTTTGAATATTACTCCTGTGTATTGGTGTATGCACGTGGAAAAATGTGATTTTGTTCACAAGCATAAATGTATTTGTCTCTTTCTGAACTGCTTCTTAAATGAATTTTACTGCACTTAATTACACTTAGGAAGAGAAAGAAAGCTAACTAGACAATTTCTTCCAAGTATTCATCACCCACCAAAGCAATAATATAACAGGAATTATAGATTAATAGCATTTTGCTTTAGGGCTGGATTGTGTTTTGTCAATAATTCCTCCTATAATGAATAATTAACAAATGGATAATTAATCATTTAAAATGAGGCAAGCCAAGCTTTTTAAAAGATTAATTTATCTTTAAAATATGGCAAACTTTTTTTATAGGTAGAGTTGTTCAGTGGATTAAACAATGAATTGGAGGGTAATGGATTTGTATCGTTAGAGTACTTTTTTGAAATTGTTTGAGACTTTCACAGGTGTTTGGTTCTCAACTGCTGCATTTTAAAATGATCAATATATGTATTTTTTAAACTGGAAGGTAAATATATCTGGTCTAAAGCTCCTGTTTCTGATAACTAATTAGTCCAAGACTATACATTATAGTTTTTTTGTATTTTTTTTAAGTAGAACTAACTACATACAAATGAAAATAGATATTTAATTTGGATAAGAAGAGCATAATGATGGTTCCATCTTTTTAAAACCAAACTGGGCCTTACTGCAAGACATACGTTTAGCAAAACACTGGGTTTATTTATTATTCTTTTGGAATATGTCATGTAAATTAATTATAGAAACTAATCCTTGGATAAATATGTTAAATGAATTGCCAGCTAGATTTTGAATAGTTAAGTGATTCCAGCTTTTGAATTTATTTTCCTGGGTATTTCTTGTGTGTATACTGTGAAGATAGAAGTGTTCTTGAACAAATGGACTATACTTTAGCATAGCCTAGTGGCTAAGTAATAGTATGAATTTACAACTCAGAAATGCTATTTCTGTTTTTGTTCAATAAAATGATATTCCTAATTCAAAGGTTGTTTACTCAACCAAAAAAGGAAAAATAAAATGAAACGAATAAAACAAATGACAGTTATGACAATTAAATCTATAATTGAAAAAGAGAAAGCAAATTAAATCGACTGTTACAAATATGTGGAAGTGTTATGACAATCTCTGTAAGTTTGCTTGCAACTGATTGCTTTTATAGTAAAAAAAATATTGTGAGTCTATAACTGTAGAGGAATTTTTTCATATTTAAAAATTGATAAGATAAAATTTTAGCAAAACCATTGCCATAGGAATATCATATTTCTCTTTGTGTAGAGCCATGCTTGGCTGCTTACAAATTTGTGGAATGAATGGGTAGATTGAAATATTTTGACATTGTCACAAATAAAATTCTGTAGTTTAATTTCCATCATAAAAGGCAAGGGGCCATCTCTTACTGCAAGGGAGAGACAACGTTCAGCTTCTAGCAGGAAAAACAGCGTACACACCAAGCCAGCTGCACTGTCATGACCTCATGCTTTTCCAGAGAGAGAGCCAGTTAAACATTCAGAGGTGAGGGTGTCAGACCTGCAGCAACTTTATTTGCACAATTCAAATGCACATGTTGTGTTCCCTCATAAAGTGGAATGACCATACTTTTACTAAAGTTGGATTGGTTCACTTACAGTTTCAGATTTTTTATCTCCAGCTGATTTAGGGAACAGTTTTATGACCCGAGAGAGGAAAATCTTATTTATGTCAAGGTGGAATTTGCTGGGAGGGTTTAGGCCTCACAATAAAGACAAGTCTGTTCTTACATAGAAAAAGCTGATTTCTCATTTTAAACCTACCCTTGAAATGACTTTTTTTTTTTTTTGAGTTGGGGATCTCTCTCTGTCACCCCAGCTGGAGTGCATTGTCATGGCTCACCTTAGCCTCGACCTTGTGGGCACAGGCAATCCTCCCACCTCAGTCTCCTGCCTCAGCCTCCCTAGTAGCTGGGACTACAGACATGTGCCACCACACCTGGCTTTTTAAAAAATTTATTTATTATTTTCTAGAGATGAAGTCTAGGCTGATCTCGAACTCCTGGGCTCAAGGAATTTTCCTGCCTTAGCCTCCCAAGATGCTAGAATTATAAACACGAGTCACCCTGGCTAGCCTAGAATGACTTTTCTACGTGTTCTTATCTGAAATAACTATATTTTGACATCTGACCTTACCTGAACCTATATGTAGGTCTATTCACATTCTCAGGTTGAACTTACCTGTCTGATTTATCCTTATTTCACAGAAATCCTACTTTGTTCATAGATTATAATAACATTCTTTTGGTTTTAACCACATCATTTGACTTTATTCAGAAGAAAGTGTTTAAAAACAAATAATAAAATATAAATGTACAAAAAGCATCAGTAATTCCTTGAGTGTATTAAAAGTTGCATCCCTTATTAAGATCGCTTGCTTAATTGTTAGACTTTAATTTACATTTTTATTTGACAGCTATTATGGATGTAGGTAAGGTAATTTGTTTCTCTGTGTGTTTATTTTTCTGATAACTTTATTTTGTTTTCTTTCTATGTTCAAGGGAGAACAAAATGAAAATATTTCATAAGAGCCTTGAACCATGTCTGAGCAACTGACTTGAATGATTTATCTAAGAAATAAGCTCAGGTTCTAAAAAAGAACACCTAGGGATTATTTCATGGCAAATGAGAGAAATAAGAAAGAACCTTCTTCCCTTTATGTCAGTCTAGTGAAGTCTAACTAATTTTTGAAATTACAGATATATTCAATGCATATTTTAAATAGCTAGTGGTACTTTTTAATATATTTTAGTGCTATTGCTAGTTTGACTTTTAATTTTCTTGCTTAAATCACTCAACAATATGACTTGATCTATATAGTCTATCAGATCTTGCTAGTTATAGTATTAAAATGTATGATACCTTGTTGATCTCACTAGTTTTTATGTACCAAATAAGTTAGTTTTAACTTCGTCTTAGATATTTTGTGTGTATTTTATAGTTTTATGTGTGCATCATTTATGTAGGATTAATAAGCCTGAACAGTTTACTCAGCACTTACTTACTAAACTACTTTTATTTTGTGAATAACCATCGCACCCAAGATACTCATGTGATTAAATGATTAGCCTAATTGCATATACTAATATTTTACGAAAATAAACAGTAGGAGAGGTTAATGTCATTGAGATTAGGATTCTGAAGACCTTTGTCCTTGCTCACTCTACTACAGAATGCTCTTACCACTCACTCACCTGCGCCTGCTCTTCTCCCAGGTCTCTGTCAGATGCCATCTCCACAGAGAAGCCCATCCTGTCCACCCTACAAAGTGCCTTTCTCTAGCTGCTACCAACTCTCTAACTTTTAACCTGCTTCATTCTGTTTTAAAGTGCTTATCACTGCCTAATGTGATATTTATTGACTATCAGTTATTGACTATCTCTCCACCTGGAATATTATCTCCGCGGTGTGATTTACCATTGAGTAGCCTCCTGATTAAATTTAATTTCTATAGGGTAGGAACCTTTTCTTTCTCACTGCTGTTTTTAAGCCCAATTTTTTAAAACATCGCCTGTACTTAGTAGAAGCTAAATACATATTTTTTGAATGATTGAATGTTTTCTGAAGAATGAATAGAATGCAGAGATTATACCCACATTTATATTCAAAGTAAATGTTGTACTGTTTGGACATAAACTTCAAGTGATGATGCTATCTAATCGGTGCCTCTGTAATGTGAATTTGTTGGAGTGTGTTTCAAAATTGTATTGCCTTAGAAGAATTACAGGAAGTTTCCTTTTTCCACAAATTTTCATATGACTATAAATCTAAAGATTATATTATGAAAAAAGTATTTTTTCCCCAAAACTTTAAATTCAAGATAATTATTCTCTACAAGGAAGCTTGCTTTTTTTTTTTTTTAATGACTTGTTACCTGTCAACATTTATACTTAAACCCTTCCTGTGGTTGAACTGCAGGAGGAAGTTTTAGCAACATATCCTGTGGGGAGGCGTATACCCCAGGACTAGTTTTTTTTTTATTTTAATTTTGTGAGAATGATGTATAATGTAACCAATACTTAACAAATAGTAAAGACAAAAATAAAAACACCCTCAGTTGAGCTTTTTTCATCTTATCTGTGGAATCAGTAAGCATTCTACTACAGTGACGCCTGAATTTTCTGCAGTAGTCATACTATGTATATTTCAGAATTTATTCTGTCAGTTCTATTTAGTGAAGACTTTTTTTCCATTTAGAACAGCTCAGAAACATTTTGTGAAAATATTTCTCCCAACACCTGAGAAAACGGAAGAATGAGGAGAAAGGAAAAAAGGAAACAACAGCAAGCCACTTCGTCCCCACTCCCTGGATTTTTTGGGTCCTGGGCATCTGGGGGCTCTGGGTCTCAACCTCACTCCTGCTTGTTATAGTCCAGCCTGTATAGCAGAATCTGGACTGAGAAGTGGGGCAGAAGCTTCCACTAGCCTTGGCACTCGCCCAGACTCTAACAACCTGTGTTCCCCACCTTCATCTTTTTTCTTTTTTCTTTTTTTTTTTTTTTTTTTTTTTTTTGAGTTGGAGTCTCACTCGGTCGCCCAGACTGGAGTGCAGGGGCCGCTCCTGGCCACCGCAGCCTCGATCTGCTGGGCTCTGGCGATCCTTCCACCTCAGCCTTCCAAGTAGCCGGAATTACAGGCGCGCGCTACCACGCCCGGCTGATTTTTTGATTTATTGTAGAGATAAGGTCTCACCTGCCGAGGCGGGTCTCGAACCCGCGGGCTCAGGCACATCTTTTTTCTTTTCACCACAGTCTACAGACACCAAAACAGTAGCCAGTCCCCTTTCCTTCTGACTACCTAGGACCTTCCTTACTTAAAACTTCTGATTAAGTGAGCCAGACTTGCCCTTGGCTACATGGAAGGAGGAAATACAGAGGACACCCCCGCAAAAAAAAAACAAAAAAAAACTGAAATTTTTTTGGAGGGTGCGTCCTTTGTAGAACAGGCTTTCCCCTCTAGGCGAGTGTTCTAGAAACCCATCCACATCAGTGTACCAGCTAGCATTGTTGTGAGAGGCTGCGTTTGACTTCAGTGAAATTGTTTTTGGAGTTTTGTTTCCACGCATTTGTCCATTTCATAATGGCTGCTTTACAAGTGCACCTCCCACAATGGGCCGAGTGTTCAGCGGTTTTTGCCCAAAAAAGGCATAATCCCAGCCGGGCTCGGTGGCTCAGCCTGTAATCCCGAGCCTTTGGGAGGCTGAGGTGAGTGGATTGCCTGAGCCCGCGGGTTGGAGACCCGCCTGGGCAGCGAGACCTTATCTCTACAATAAATAAAAAAAATCATCTGGGCGTGGTAGCGCGCGCCTGTAGTTCCTGCTACTTCGAAGGCTGAGGCGGAAGGATCGCCGGAGCCCAGTGGGTCGAGGCTGCGGTGGCCGGGAGCGGCCACTGCGCTCCAGTTTGGGTGACAGAGTGAGACTCCAACTCAAAAAAAAAAACAGGGCATAATCCCATGGTCCACCCTCCCTGTTCACCTGATCTCACCCCGAGTGACATTTTTTTGTTTCCCTGGATGAAAAAAGGCCACAAAGGGAAACAATTTTGCCAATGCGGCAGAAGCACTAAAAGGCATCAAAACTGTTAAGTTCAAAACTGTTTTGAGCAGTGGAGAAAGGGTCTCCATAGGTGTATTGCATCAAATGGAGAGTAATTTGAAGCTTTCTGAAATTTAAACATGTAAGAATAAATACACAATTTTTTATAAATAAATTCCCGAGGTTTTTGGTCTCCTCTCATAAGTGAATTTGTTATTTGTGCATGTGGCAGATTGAATGTATACATGGGCCTAATAAATGGACTTTCTAAATCCATGCCCTTTGCCCTAAACCTTTGTTCTTCTCTTTAACTTTGGGCTTGGCCATGCGGCTTTCCTTGGCCCCTAGGACAATTGAAAATTTGATGTAAGGATATGCTTATAAAAGCATGTGTTCATATTTACTTCCTTTCTTGCTCACTTTCTTCACTTGAGGACATACATAGGCTAGCCCGCTAGTAAAGCAGAGCTGAATCAGGCCAGTTGTCCTGGCCAAGGTCTCAAACATATGAGTAAGCCCTGACAGATTGAATAAAGCCAACTAGACAAGTTGTAAATGAATACAGACCCATCAGTGGGTCATGCCAACTCCAGGTCAGATCACTAGAACTGCTTAATCTACTGTAGACTTATAAGAAATAATAAATGTTGTTTTAGCCGGGGCTTGGTGTCTCAGCCTGTAATCCCGTGCTTTGGGAGGCCAAGGTGAGTGGATTGCCTGAGCCCGGGAGTTCGAGATCTACCTGGGCAACTTGGCAAGACCTCATCTCTACAATAAATCAAAAAATTAGCCAGGCGTGGTAGCACGCGCCTGTAGTTCCAGCTGTTTGGAAGGCTGAGGCGGAAGGATTGCCGGAGCCCAGCAGGTCGAGGCTGCAGTGGCCAGGAGCGGCCACTGCACTCCAGTGTGGGCAACAGAGTGAGACTCCAACTCAAAAAAAAAAAATGTTGTTTTATGTCACTAATTTTTAGGGTAGTATGTTACACAGCAAAGTTTAGCTGATACTATGCACACTTGTCTTGCTGCAAAATCCTATTCACTTTTTTCCCTTTTGTATTATACATCAGCTACACAGAATTAATCATAATCCTTGGCCCATAATATATGCCACATTGATCTATACATTTAATTCTAAACATATAATCTTTCTTGTACAATATGCCTTTCTACAAATATGCCTTATTCATTTCACCAAAATGGACGTTTGAATCATACCAGGTTTTTGCTATTTCAGACAGTGCTCCATTCTTGTACATGTCTCCTGGCACATATGTACATAGTTTCTCCTGAATGTGTACCTAGGATTGGGACTGCAAAGTTGGTGACAATGTCAATGTTCATCTTTATAAGATATTATTAAACTTGTTCAACATTTACTAATAATTGTATCAGTATACATTTCTTCCAGCAATGTGTAAGATCTTTTTGTTCTTCTCCTTTTTGGCTTTTACCATATGCTACCTTCTTTTGATACTTAAATTTTCACATGTTTATGTCTTTTATTTGCACCTGTATTATTGTCTCTTGAAGGCAGGGATCCTCACTCTGACTTCATTGCTTAGTTCACAGGCTTTGAAACATAGTAGATATAAATCATTGACTTATTATTATTGACTTAATTGTTTAATTTTATGTACTTTTAATTTCACTGTACTTTTTAATTACATATAATTTCAAATTAAGAAGCAATATGAAAATTCCCATGATACTTCTCATCTTTCCACCTCAGGCTGACTCAGGCATCCCAAATTTGTGCTTCTGGATAAACTTTACCACCCCATACTATAGAATTATAACTATTCACACTCTTGTTTGTCACTCTAGCTCAGTTAACTCCTTGTATGCTGGAGCTTACTGTTTGCCATCATTTGTCCAGGCACTGAATGCATACTTGGTTTCATCAGATCAATCATTCAGTATATGTTTATTGATTACTATGTGTGAGACTCAACAAATGAATGAATAAATGAAAAAGTTGCTATAAAAATAGTGATGCTTAGATGGAAACATCTATCAGTAAGAGAAATGCATTAGATTCTGTAGAACTAATTACTTCCCCCACTGAAATGGAACAACTATTAATCTAATAGGCTAAACTAGAAAATTAAGAAAACTGTAAAATTGAAAACAATTTAAACTGGCAAAACATAACAATCATATATAAGAAGCATAATGTACTTTTAGATATCGGTTGCCTCTTTCATGAATTTGACATCCATTTGGAAAGCTATAAATAAATGACTTACAGAATGTATTTTAATTGGTGGCTTGACACTGTTTCCAAAATGTCCTTATAGCAGAATTCACAGATAATAAAAAAGGACAACAATTTTTTGACTGACTTTACTCTTTCTTGAGGGTGTTAATATACCCATATATGACAGTGTTGCCCAAGTCAGTTGGGTGTAATTTTTATTGGTCATTCTAGTCAGTAAAAGAACAAGAATACATTGATTTTTTTGAAAGCAAACTGAAAAATATCTTTCTAGGTAGTGATTGTGAGAGCCATATGTGTTTATAAAACAAATATGGGGCATATTTAAGGCTTAATTTCTCTCATGAAATGTGAAAAACTATAGAAAGAAAGCTGACCAAACCTGCATGGTCAGGTAGATTCCTAGACTGAGGTAGACTGTGATGAAGAAGGTAGAAGAAATTACTGAATAAAGTGAATAAGGATTGGATCTGAAAGGAGTCAAACACTAAAATGAATCAGGTAACTACAGTAAAACAAGAAAGTTAATGTTCCAGTTGCAAATACCACAAAAAATATGGATAAAGTTACCATTCCCCACAATACCTTTTTGTCCATCAGACACAGTATGCCATCTTTTATTTGAGAAATTTCCCATTTGTTTAGCTTTTGCTTTGATCTTTAAAAATAATAGTTATGGAGGCCAGGCACGGTGACTCAAGCCTGTAATCCCAACACTTTGGGAGGCTGGAGCGAGGGGATTGCCTGAGTTCGAGACCCTCCTGGGCAACTTGGTGAGACCTCGTCTCTACAATAAATAAATAAAAATTAGCCAGGTATGGTGGTGCACACCTGTAGTTCCAGCTACTTGGAAGGCTAAAGTGGAAAAATTGCCTGAGCCCAGCAGGTTGAGACTGTGGTGGCTGTGAGTCACTTCAGTCTGGGCAACAGACTGAGATTTCAACGTGAAAAAAAAAAAAAGCTGTGTGTGTGTGTGTGTGTGTGTGTGTGTGTGTGTGTGTGTAGTTATGGACATTTGATAGAATCTGCTTACACTTTCTGAAACTTGCACTTATTTGTAGACATCCATGTGTTGTTCACTCCAAGATTTAGCCTTTAGATTTTCTAAGTATGATATATGAGAGAATGAGAGTGGTGTGTTTGTAGCAATATATATGAATAATTGATAGAATGTGTAAACACATTATTAAAATTTACTAAAAACAGTATCATATCATAGCGTTGCAGCTTCGTTGGGATACCTGTAGTGTGGTAGACAGCATGTCTAATTCAGCCCTATCACTGTATGGTCTTAAGTCAAGTTACCTAACTTCCCTGAGCCTCAATTCTTCATCTGTAAAACAGAATATGATATTCATCTATTTCTAAAGGTTACTTACTGACTTTAAATGAGTTAATATCACTGAAGTGCCTAAAGAATTGCCTGGTACATAATTAACACTCAGTTTTAGCTGTTGTCAGCATACAACAGGTAATTTAAACTGATTTATAAATAAATGTCATGTTTTGATTTTATAATATCACAGTATTACATGTTATATATCCCATGTAACTTTGAGTTAGTTTTCTGTTGCTATAGTAATATATATATATTCATTGTAGAAAACTGGAATTATAAGAAAAGCATCAAAAAGAACAAAAATCATCTCATAATATCACTTTCTTAGGTATATAAAAGTTAAAATAAAAGCACTGCTTTTTCTTCTTCTCCTAACCACAATATCGGCAGTTTTGCGTGTATATTTTTGTTTCTCTGTGTATGTATTTTTAAATGAACATATTCAGTTTTATACTGTTCTGACCATTCAAGTAATATCAAAAACATATGGGTTGAAATTATTTCTTAATTAAAATCATCACTGCAACTTATATTTCAGCAAAATCATTTGGTGGTAATAAGTCACATGAAATGAAAAATGGAACTTTGGGTTACAGAACACAAATTGCATTAATGATTGATGGGTAATATGAGTGAAATTAAAAATTGCTAGACAAGGAGAAGAAAGTATTTATCCTGCTACCAACTATTCAGTGAATGGATTAGAGCTACATTCTTGCCTTTAATGCTTCCCATGGTAATTGTCAGGATGAGTTAGGAAGAATTGTGGGACCTTAATAATATGCCTTGCCATTTTAATTGCTGAGAGAAGCAAGAGAATCTTAATTGCCAGGAGATGCATTACTAATTAAAGTGTCATTCTACATTCATTCTGAAATAATTAGTCTGAATATTTGCAAAAGCTGAGATATAAATTTAGTTCCAAATTCAGGAGCATACCTACAACAGACTTTGTTAACATGATCTATAGTTAGGAAAGGTTAACAATCATAAAACTTTAAATGTTTCTTTAATTTGGTACAATTTAATTTTTATTGGATTTTTGAACTTGAAAGAATGGAATCACGGTATTTTAAAACTTAGTATGTTTTTAAAATTGCTATAACACTAACTTAAATTTCTAAATTGCTGATTTCTGGGTTGTTAATTTTTTATTATTTCAGCATTTATCACAATTTATGAAAAATCTACTTTTATAAATAATGATTTCAGAATATGGTTATAGTATATTATATGAATTATAAATTCTGTTAGCACTATATGGCAGCTTATAATTATGATTCAGTGGAATTTTAAAATTCCAAATTCCAAATTAAATCTAATTTAGAATTAATATGATAGGACATATAAATATAATATAAATTATATATTAAATTATATAAAAGGATGTAGACTTGAAAGGAGGTTAAACAATAAAATTATCACAAAAAGTAAAGAAATCAAATATCAAATATGACTTGAAACATTTTGGACATATGGTTACCTAAAATCACCAGTTGAAGTTTTATCAAGATTAAAGACGTATTAGGAAAAATAAAAAAATGAAAGATGAAAAAACTTTTTTCCTTCACATGGTGGTTGTGTAAAATTAAAGTCATGTCTTACACTTGGCTCAGTAATTATAAGAGTTACATTTAAAAGTTACAAAATTATAGGCACTCATGTTTTTCTCCTTTCTAACTTGCAAAATTGGAAGTTCCAGAGGCCATTGATGGATTTACCTTGACTCTCCTGTTTCTTTAGAATTTGGGTCATTGAACACTGAACACTCTCATTGCTCATGTACTGGCTCACCATCACCAGCCACTCTTTTTTGTTTTACTTCTTAATCCTCTCATCCCCAACCCCATCTCTTATCTGCTCCTGCCCACACAGATATCTGTCTTGGTCTATTTCATGCTGCTCTAACAGTATACCACAGACCAGCTCATTTCTAACCAGCAGAAATGTGTTTGGTTCTGGACGCTGGGAATTCCAGGACGGATGGGCTGAGAGCTGGTGGAGGTCTTGCTGTGTCATAATATGGCGGAAGACATTACGTAGATGGGAGAGAAAAGGAAGGGGGCTAGGCTCATTTTTTAAAAATCAGGATCTCACTCCTGTGAAAATGGTGTTACTCCATTAGGAAGAGCAGCGCCTTCATGACCCAATTGCCTCTTAAAAGTGCCACTTCTCGACACACTTGCATTGGGAATTAAGTTTCCAATACGTGAACTTTGGGGGACACATTCAAACCACAGCAGTATTCTCTCTGTATTGGATAATATATCCTTGGATGTTGTATATCTTTGTAAAAAGTATGTAGTTTTAGCCGGGTTCGGTGGTTCAGCCTGTAATCCCGTGCTTTGGGAGGCTGAGGTGAGTGGATTGCCTGAGTCCGCAGGTTCGAGACCTGCTTGGGCAACTTGGCGAGACCTCATCTCTACAATAAATCAAAATTAGCCGGGCATGGTAGTGTGCGCCTGTAGTTCCAGCTACTCGGAAGGCTGAGGTGGAAGCATCACCAGAGCCCAGCAGGTCGAGGCTGCCGTGAGATTCCAACTCACACACACACAAAAAAGGTATGTAGTTTTGGATGCATGTTTTAAATTTATATGTATTCTGCTATAGATATTTAATTTCTTAATTTTCTTCATAAACATTAAGTATTTAAGATCTATGTGCATTGTTATGTATTACTTTAGGGCATTGCCTCTTGATACTACATATCATTCTGTAGCATCTACCACATTTTATCTATTCAGTTTTTTAATGATGAACGCCTGAATTGTCTCCAGCTTCCATCACCATAAACAATGCTCCAATAGTTTTCCTTGATCATATTTACTCATGGATCTGTGTAAAAGTTTCTCCACCATATATAACCAGTAATTAGGCATACACGTACTTAATTTCACTAAGTATTTCAAAATCGCTTTTCAGATTATTGTTCCTATTTACAGTTCTATTTCCCTATATCCTTACCCTAAGTTGATATTACTACTGACATATATAATTTTTACTTTTCTGATGAAGTAATGTTTTATTTTATTTTAAATCTGAGTATTCCTGAGTTTTTTCCACTGGACTTTCTCTTTGTGATTCATGTATTCAGCTCCTCTACCAATATTACTTTTTGTTTTCTACTTCTTTTAATTGTTTTATAACTGTTCCCTCTCTAGATCAGCACTGCACAATAGAGTTGCAAAGAAAGAGATGTGTATCTGGGCTGTGTAGCAGGTTAAATGACTATAGCACTAAGTTAAATCCCTAAATACTTTCATATTTCTGAGGTGTTGATATTTTTTACCCTTTTATTTCAGTGTTTATTACAATGTGAGAACCACTTTGTGATTTGGGGGCACTTGAAATGTGACTAGTGCAACTAAGGAATTAAAATTGCACTTCTATTTAATTTACATTATTTTAGATTTAAATAGGCCCATTTGCCTACTGTGTTGGACAAAGAAAACTAGATATTAATCTTCTGTTATCTTTAGCTATTACAGATATCCTCTGAGTTATCTGCTGATAACCTTGTTGAACAGAAATGCTTAATTAGCAGTCAAATCCATCAGCTTTCTTGTATGTATTTGTGCTTTTGGAGTTGTTTTAAAAGTTTCCTGCACCATGAAATCACAGAAAATCTCCTTTGTTTTATTCTTTTAGGTTATAGATTTATCTTTTACTTTTAAGTATTTAACCCATGTAGACCTTCCTTTTGGAAGGCATGCAACTTGTTTTTTCTCCACAATTCAGTTTTCCCACTTTTGGGGTATTTTTCAACACCAACAACCACTTCTCTGATTCTCCTGACATTAACTGGGAGTGCAACAATTCAATTCAATTTTGACACTAGCTACCTCGTGTTAGTACTGCCTCCACAGGTTAAAGGGTAAATTTCATGACTACCCTAACTTCAGATACCAGTTGCAAGTAAGTCTTGGACCACATATAATTCTGTCTAGCTGGCTGAAAATCGAAGGTTCACACAACACCCTCCTCAGGTCTGATAATTTGCTCGAATGGTTCATAGAACCCAAGAAAGCACTTTATTTATGTTCAACTGGTTTATTATCAAGGATATAAATAAAAAGCCAGATTGAGGCATGTGGAGCAAGGTCTAAAAGAGTCCCTAGTTCAGGAACTTCTGTTCCTGTGGGGTTGGGGTAACAGGTGGATGTGTTTATCAGTCCAGGAGCTCTCTGAATGTCAGTATTCTTGAGTTCTCATAGAGCTCAGTGTCCAACCTTCTACACCTCCACTTTCTGAAAGTCAGTGGGTAGAACTGAAAGTTCCAACCCTCTAATCACTTGGTCTTTCAAGTGAACCAGTCCCAACCTGTGGCCATGTAGGGGACTCACCCTAAACTACTTCATTAGCAAAAACTCAGGAGTGATTGAAAGGGTCCTCCTTAAAAGGCATTGCTTTCTCTTGAAATCCCGAAGGTTTCAGTAGTTCTGTGCTAGGAACTAGGGAGAAGACCTCATATGTTTTTGTGTTATATGGAACCCACACTATGGTATGGAAGGCATTCCTTTGTTCCACCTTTGCTTTTGTGTTATAGAAGCACAGTATTGATTTTAGCAAACCACCTTTCTCAGTTCTCTTATTCTAATAATTATGTTTTATTTTCTATATAGGTGATTATGTCATCCAGAGATAATTGTAGCTTTTTTCCATCTCTTATTGTCTTCACTATTCCTTTTTCTTTTTCTTATCTTATGCAATAGGCTAGGATCACTGCTACTTAGAAGTGACAGCAGGTGAATGTACTTTTTACTAGTATTAGGTGAATTATGTCTTACAAAGTCATGCACCACATAATGACATTTCAGTCAACGATGGACCATGTGTACGACAGTGGTCCCATAAGATTATAATGGAGCTGAAAATTTTCTATCCTCTAGTGGTGTCATAACCATTATAATGTCATAATGCAACATATTACTCATGTGTCTGTAGTAATGCTGGTATAAATAAACCTACTGAGTTGTATAAAGTAAGGCACATAAAATACATAATACATGACAATGATAATCAATGACTATGTTACTATGACTATGTAAAAGTTTATACATTTACTATACTTTTTATGGTTATTTTAGAGTGTATGCCTACTTAAAGCAAACTTTAAAGCAACCTCAGGCAGATCCTTCAGAAGGTATTCCAGAAGAGGGTATTGTAATAATAGGAAATAACATCTCCATGTATGTTACTGTTCCTGGAGAATTTACAGTGGGACAAGATATGGAGGTAGAAGGCAGTGATATTGATGATCCTAACCCTGTGGAAGCCTAGACAAATGTGTGTATTTGTGTGTTAGTTTTTAATAAAAATTACTAAAAGATTAAAAACTTAAAATTCTTCTAACTAGTGATAGAATAAGGATATGAAGTTAAAATTCTTTTAACTAGTTATAGAATAAGGATATAAAGAAAGAAAATACATTTATATGGCTGTATGTGTTTGTGTTTTAAGCTTTGTTATTATAGAAGTCAGCAAGCAGAAAAAATTTAAAAGTTTATAAAATAAAAAGTTGCGGTAAGCTAAGTTTAATTTTTTGTGAAAGACAAAAAACACTTTTTATAAATTGTGTAGCCTAAAATTTAGTGTAATGGGAAGTATCTATAAAGTATACAGTAGTGTACAGTAATGTCCTAGGCTTCTCATTCACTCCCACTCACTCACTGACTCACTCAGAGCAACTTCCAGTCCTGTAAGCTCCACTCATGGTAAGTGCCCTAGACAGGTGTATCATTCTTTATCTTTTAGGAAGTATTTTTACTGTACCTGTTCTGTGTTTAGATATACAAACACATACCATTGTGTCACAGTTGCCTACATTATCAAGTACAGTAACATGCTGTACAGATTTGTAGCCTAGGAGCAATAGGTTATATCTTATAGGCCAGGTGTGTAGGTGTGTAGTAGGCTACACCATCTGGGGGTGTGTTAGTGATTTCTATGGTGTTCCCACAATAGCACAATTGCCTAATAATGCATTTCTCAGAATGTATCCCCATTATTGAGCCATGTGTGACTGTATTTATAAAAACAATATTTTCTTTATGTTATTGGTATACACCTTACTAAATAAATTGCCTTTTTAAACCATACAAGTTTAACTTTATAAAATACTTTTTCTTTATACATTAGGGTAATAATATTATCTTTCTCATTGAATCATCAATAATATGGTGAATTACATTAGTGGGCTATTTTCTATTAAAACATCCTTACATTTGTGAAAGACACAATTTTTTATTATTTATGTTATGAAATTTATTTGAAATTAGATAAAATTTATTCCCTTCCATCTATCTGACTGCAAATGAGTTTAATTAAATGTTCATTTGCTTTTTAACTAGTTAAGCTTCTTCTTGTGTAATTCACATATTCAGTTACACTGCCAATTTTCGCATCTCCACTTGTAAGTTAAATTGGCAATTTAAAGTTTTAAAAATTTTTTTAAACTATTCTCAACCAGTTTTTAGTTTGGAATCAAAGCTATATTAACATCATTAATTTTGTTGGTCAGTAGTTTTCTCAACTTTTTCTTGTTTCCTCTCTTTTATATATTTATTTTTTCCTGACCTTTTTGCATAAGAAGGATTTTTCTGTCATTGGAAGTTTGTTAAAAACTTATCTGTGCCGGGCTCGTTGGCTCAGCCTGTAATCCCGCGCCTTTGGGAGGCTGAGGTGAGTGGATGGCCTGAGCCCGCGGGTTTGAGACCCGCCTGGGCAGCGAGACCTCATCTCTACAATAAATCAAAAAAATCAGCTGGGCGTGGTAGCACATGCCTGTAATTCCGGCTACTCGGAAGGCTGAGGCGGAAGGATCGCCGGAGCCCAGCAGGTCGAGGCTGCGGTGGCCGGAGCGGCCACTGCACTCCAGTCTGGGCGACAGAGTGAGACTCCAACTCACACACACACACACACACACACACACACAAAAGTTATAAAAAAAATTAAAAAAAAAAAAAAACTGATCTGTAATATACCGTCTGGAGTGAAAGCTTGGGCTGGAGGTCAGTGGATGTATTTTTTGATAACTTTGGCTGCCATTTAAAATTTTTTAGTAATTTTTTGACTATTTACTTTTCTTATTTATTTTGCATCAGTTTTTTCTTTTTCTCTGGAAAGTATTTTTTCAGATTACTCGTAGCTGTAGTTGTTTATATTTTAATATTTTAAAATCCTTTGTTCTATCCTTTTTTCATACTATTTGATTTTCTTTTTTCTCACTTTAAGTATGTTTATATCATTCTCTATTTAATTTTCACTATTCCTGTAGAGGTTTGCCTATTATACTAATCTTTTCAAGGAACCAACTTTTGATTGTGTTAATTTTCTCTCTCTTTTTAAAATCTCAGTTACATTAATTTTTGCCCAAATTTTTATTGCTTCCTTTCTTTTAATTTCTCTGGGATTGTGGGGTTATGCCTTTTTCAAGTTCTTGAGTTAAGTAGTTTCAGCTTATTTTTTTCCTGTATTTCTTATATTCCAATAATTTTGAGTTCTTAGTATGTGATTTTTGTTTTTGTCTTGTTTTAGTACTCAGGTAATTACCTATTTCTTTGGGAAATTGTTTCACATCAAAAGAGCTGTTTTTCTGCTTATATTTGGTTTTTGTTTGCAATTTTTACCTAGTTTTACCTTTAATTGCATCCTCTATTGGCATAAGAAAGACTCTTTCTTCTTTGTCATAGCATTACATGTTACACTTTTCTTTTAAAATCTGTCCTCTTTTGGGTGGTGCTTCTACACTCAAAAGAATTACCTTTGTTCCTTATTTTTGCTTGTATTACCATTCACAGATACTTGTCTAAATGAGTGAGGACAAATTTTGTAAATATAATTTTTGGATAAATAGTTGTATATATGCTTATTGAAAGTCTAATCAATTATTAATTTTCCTCAATTTCACCCATTCAACCTTTTATTACTCTCATCAATGAATTCTTTTGTCCAGTAGAGACCAAGTCTGACCCACATGATAACTTGAGGGGCTTGGAACCTCCCCTCCACCCCCCAACCCCAGTCTTCATCAGCACTCTTCAACTCTCCGATGTGACAGGAAAGTGCTGTGCATACTTACCTGCTAAAAAAGTCCTCTAGGTCCCCATTTTTCTCCCTGACATTCCATTCATATAAGAAGATTTTTTTGCAATCGTCTGAGGACTTTGTCATCACAGATATGATGTCTACTTAAAGTAAGACATAAACTTGATTTTTTGATATGTTCCATTAGTAGAAAACTTCAGGTTTTCATTGTCGGAATCCTATACCACTTTCTACCATGTATTTTAATTATGTCTGAAGATGTCTCTCCTAGCTTTTTTACTTGTATCCTGTGGCTATGGTCTGTGACCATTTTATCTTTAATTCCTCATTTTAATTCCTAGCATACCGTTTTGCAAACAGTAAGTCTCTAATTAGCAATGAAAGTAAATGATCTTAAATACCTCCATCTGTCTAGTCTGTTCACTACTAACTATAGTCTATAACTGTTTTACAAATATTTTTTTAAAATTCAAAAGGGTATTATTTGTCTAATGCTGTTTTGTACCTTTTGCCTTATTCTTTGGAGATTTCCTTATACAGTTTGGGTTTGGAGAAACCCAGTTGCTTTTTATAAACAATTGATCTGAGGATACCTTGTCATTGTTACAGGTTCTCTCTCTCCAGTATTGAGACCTAGCCTAGAGTTTCCTCAGCATAGTTCAGTTGGTTAGAGCTAGTGCTAATAGTCCAGGGTTTCTTCTAAGGTCTTGTTATCCTCTTTTGTCCTCAAGTATAATTGGAAAAGTGAGAATAAGACTTACAGTAGAATTTTTATAAAAAGTTTATGTCCCCAAGAAGTATGAGTCACTTTCACTGATGTTAAGCTCAGTATTTCATCTCAGCAACCTACAACTCTTTTCATTAGTCTTTAAAACAAGATATATTTTCCATGAATTCTTATCAAAGATTCAAATACATAAAAGTCATTCTCCACCAATTCTTAAAGGAATGTGTGGCCAATTTAAGTAGGATGACTCTAACAGTTGTGCCTTTTCTGAAAAAGCATATAAGCATGGAAAGATTGTTTTTATTTATTTGTTTGTTTATTGCAGAGATGAGATCTCTCTATGTCACCCAGGCTGGTCTTGAACTCCTGGGCTCAAGTGATCCTCCCCCCTCCACCTCCCAAAGTGTTGGGATTACAGGCATGGGCCACCATGCCCAGCAATAAGATTCTTTGTCAGACATTAAAAAAAAATAGAACATATATTCATGATCTGGTATACTATTAACCCTTTTAGAGCCCTCATCTATTATGCCACTAATTAGCAAACTGGTACAACATAAGACTTCTTATATCTATACATCGAAGTAAAGCAGAGTGCTTAAATAGGCTTGAAATACCTAATTATATTGTTATTCAGTTCTTACAGTTCTATGTGATAAGTACTATTATATCAATTTACAGATAAGATTAGCAAGACATCAAGAGTTCAAGGAATCTGCCAAAAATCATATAGCCAGTGAACAGAGCTTGTTCTCTAAACCACTAGGCAACACTGACAAAATAAGACAAAATCTTTTCTCCTGGAGTGATCACACCAGGAATTCATAATGCTCGAATGTTATCAGAAGCCAGGCAAGCCAAATGCATGTATAATGTGATTAGGTGTAAAGTCATGAGAAGTGGAGTAGTCAAGATGATAGGAATCAAAAGAACACATCCTGCAAAAAAGGATTTCAGCATATGCTTTGAAAGCACATCTACAAACAGGATTTGGCCCCTAAGAACACCATTTTGTATTTCTTGATTTACAGAAACTCTCTCTCTTCCTGGTGACTTTTAAACAATTTTTGAGGCTATACTAATTGCCACATACTCAGAAACAGCATTTATATATTTTTTTAATGAGTAAAGGAGCTTAGATAGTCACATATGTCAAAACTGATTCCATTGAAATAAGAGAATGAAAGGAATTAAACATTATGCATTTTTTCTCTTCAAAAGTCTTTCTTTGTGTTCTTTATTAAAATAATAAAGCCCCCTTGATGTACACTGCTGTAACGCTGCCATTGAATCAGATGATCTTTCTGTTGTCTCATCTGTGGTTATATGACACTGAGGTTTTTGAAGCCTGGACCTATTAATTATTCAGTAATTTGCAAACTCTAAATATTAGGGTCTTGTTTTAGGATATAGAATTTGGCATCATAGAGTTTGACATTTATTCCTAGTCTCAGAATCATATCAGTCTCTGCATCTGGCATGATGATTATCTTAATTTATAACTATGTCATAATCCTGTGACTTTGTAGTGAATTATATAAAAAGCAAATCTCAATAATGTCTTTTAGCCCAGTATATATATTTGATCTTCTCTGTGTAGTTACTTTGCTAAAGTATCACTTATTTGTTGGAAGACATTGTTGAAATAGGCTTGATATGTTAAAAGCCTAGAATATTTTGATATAATCAGTTCAAGGAATTTACCTTACCACAAAAGCAAATGGTTTTGATTATTTAAATGTAAGATTAGGAAACAAAATCCCTTATGTCAAAGTGCTCTAGAGTTTAAATAAAATTTTTTTAAAAATCATTCTTTCAAAAGAATCCAGGTACAATAAATAGAAATTCAGATCAGCAAACGTTCAAACTCCTAAATCAGTGGCAAATTAGGTAACACACAGGGCTGGAGATGTGAATATTATATAATGAGGATAATAAAGGAGTTGAATGTTATGTTCCTCGGGTGCATGTTAGTAATTAGTTCCAATATGAATGCTTTGCGATCATTTGTCGGCCACAAAGTGTGTGTTCAGCTAAATGGAAATCTTGGACGTTCTCTCATACGCCCCATTATTTGTAATTGAACACCTGATTTCCATCATGCAACAGATTAACATCTGCGCTGGATCTGTCTTTTATGCATATAGATATACTGATTAGAATTTTGCAGATAGGCAGATACTTGAAAACAAAAAGACAACATTGTGAAACACTTCCAGCCCTAATTTTTGATTACATATTGAGAATCGTTTAATTATCTTACTCCATGTAATTAGCTCTTCTACTTAGGTCAATTGCTTTTTTTATTAACATGACATGCTAGCAATTTGTTAATTGGCATAAAAATAACATGAGACTTTTCTGGGTATTTCGTATGAGAAATGCATGTGCTTAAGGAAGCTAAGGAGAACACAAAAAAGGTAAATGTATTCACTAATGCCATGACAGCACTTGCTAGTGCCACTGCTCAGTGCCACCAAAATGTGTGATTCTGTTCTTTGAATTTCTGTCCTAGTATGCAGTGGGAGGTTTGTTGATTTGAGTGGTTTCAAAAATTTGAGACCATGGGTACACATTTAAAATGGAAGAGTCTTTTCTGAAATTAAAAGAATGATTTAAAAATGAAGAGATGGATTTATAAATGCTAGTCAGAGGGAGATGGGCAGAGAGATACATGCCTATCGGTAAGGAAATTTTTTTAAATTTTAATTTAAAGATGTGAGGTACAATTCAGGGTTAGGTATACAAGTGTTCATTATGCAGGAACCCTTGTTGATGAGGTGTGCCCCCAAGAAAATTATGATTAAGAAAAGGAGTTAGTCAATAACAAGCCTTTAAGCTTCAGGCCTCTTTTTACCAGTGTTTTATATTATATATAATAATTGCATATGAACAAAGATATTATTATTTTTACTTTTTTCTTACAAAGAAGGTCTCTAGGATCTGGCACAAATACGATTCCCAGTATCCTGTGTTAGGGAGGTGGGTATTTAGCTGGAGTCCATTTAACCACCTTGAATTTATTTAATTCCTTAAATCCGAATTGTTTTATTTTTAGTCCTTAAATGAGTTTTTATTGTAATACCCTCACAACTTTGAGGAACTAGATGATGGAGAAATGGAATAACATTGATTTATCTGTTATTTATTTCTTTATAAGCTACTTTATGCTAAATAGGATTTATGTGTACTTCACACCAGGATAGAATTTACGAGCAAGCTAAAAGAGATTTGGGGCTTACTTGGTCCAACATTCTTCTTGTTGATTTTCTAAAAAATAAAACACTGAGGACAAGAGTGATGGGCCTTCCTAAAGAGGTGTGTAGAGAGTGAGGGATTTTTTTATTATTATTATTTAACTGGTACTAAATATACCCTGGACAAAGCACCAGATTGGGCATTCTGAAAAATACAATATATCCCAATGAGAATTGTTCAGTGTTCCTTTCTTGTTAATGAAGTTTTCATCCACTTGAGGGCACTGTAATCAAATTTAAGAAGAAAAGAGAAAAATGTGATTCTGATTGGCTTATTTCAGTTAAGAAATTGTTCATTGTGCTACTGGGAAATGTAACAAACTCTATACTTTTAGATAAAACATGTTTAAGATATATAGAGAGGGCTGGGGTTTTGTTCATTTTTGTTTGGTTACGTTTCAGAATAGGTACTGATGAAAACAGTGATTCTCAAAATGTGACCACTAGGCCAGCAGCATCACATCACCTGAGAGCTTCTTAAACATGCAGACTCTCAGGCCTGATCTGCTGAATGAGAAACTGTCAGAGAGGTCCAGAAGTCTGTATATTCCCAAGCTCTCTGGGGAGGATGTTGTTGCTTACATTTGAGAACCACTGAATCAGAATTTTGAAATACTTTTTTATTTCCAAATGTTGAAAAATTATTAGATTATAAAAGCTTATCCAATGTTTGAAATATTGTGAAAATTTTTTCTTAGATAAGCTTTCATAAACCACTTATGTACCCAATCCTGACTTGTACCCCACATCTTTAAAATACAAAATAAAATAAAACATAAAATATACTTAAAAACAGTGAATAAATAAATGAATCTGAAGAGAAGCAAATGATTTACCTACGATTGTATAACTGTGTCCGTAAGAGTCAGAACAGTTACTGTAGTAGTCACTTTTCATCAAGTGAAAATTTTAGATAAATCATTTGTTTTGTATTATGTTGATAAATGGAATTTCTCAAATATAACTCTTTGTGGTAATATTAGAGACATAGCCTAGATTTCGAGATTATACTGTTAACAGTATTTCTTTATAACTCTATAGTATCTTTTTTACACTTATTGAAAGGGTTGTCTATATCTTGTCTCATTTGATCCTCTGGATAAGCCATTGAAACAATTAGGAAACCAATCATTACCTCCATTTATAATTAAAAAAAACAAACTAAGGCTCAACTGAGAACAGTATTGGAATTCTTATCTCTAAGTGTAATGTTAGTATGGGGACTATAGTCATTTTCTTTTAATAAGTAGTTGGTTTTGTTGTTCTATTTTTGAGAGTTGATGGGAACTATTAAATGAGAAGAGTGAGGTTGCCCTTAAAAGAACATCAAACTTCTGATTTTAGGGAGGAGAGCCTTCTGGAGGTAGAGATGACGGGACTGTGAGGCTGGAACTTGAATTCTGAGTGTTCCGCATCTGGAAGGCTTCTCTCACATCCTTCCTGAGCACCACGAGGTCAATCTCAGATGTGCCCTAAGCTCACTTCTCCTCTCTCTCCCATTGTGGATTCTCCTTCTTTTGATTCTCTTTGGTCGATTAATGCCCTGTAGAGCTTCTGGAAGTCTTTATGCTGAGTGAGAGCAAATGAGAAAATCATCGCAGAAAATATAAGAAATTATCCAATAAGGCTCACCATTGGTCTGATGGATTCTGATCTGTTTACTGTCATGTCATGCTACATGTGCTACCCAAAATGGCTGACCTTAAATAACACCTCAGGAGGCTTTTCTACTATTTCAGTCTTTTTGTTTTTTTTGCTTTTTGTTTTTGTGCTTTCCAAGTGAAATCCCTACCTTAATGTCTGTCACCAGGAAATGACCTCTTGTATATGTGAACACTTTCCCACTCTCAACTGGTCTAACACTAGTTGCATCTCACCCCTGTGTACAAGAAGTGGTCTAGATCCTAATGTTCTGAGGTCAAGATCATATTTTCACATACAAAAGGTGAAAAGCCTCCATGAAGATACGTGTTGATAAGTACAGAGTAACTGGAGGCCATTACTTCAAAATGAACTATAATGCTAAAGTGAATCTTGTGTCAAAGTCAGAAAGTGCAAACATTTAACGAGCATTGTGAATTAATACTTAAATGGAGTTTTTAGCATAGTCTTTGCAGCATTCAAAGTACCAGAAGTTATTTATAAAATGTATGTTTAGTATTGTCTGTAGCAATAGTTGTACCTACCTTAAAAGATTGTTGTATTAACTGAGACATGTAAAGCACAAAGTACAATAAAGGTGGCACTATTTAAGTAGAATTATGTTGTCTTCAAGACATTTTCTTTTTAAAAGGTGTAAAAAGAAAAGGTTAGAAGAAGGTGAAGTGGTCATTCATTTTGGACATCTCAAACTTGTCAAGACACTATCAAATTAATATAGAGAAACATTAATGTTTAGTAGTATATAAATAATCAAAGATATCACAAGGTCAGTATTAACCAAAAATATCTGAGACTTGAAGTTCTGAATATGTTGTGTTAATGTCAGAGGCTTCTTTTTTCTAACAATACCTAGAGTTTATTAATTTTTTTAAGGTAATGTTATAAGGAAAATAGTGGCAGTGAAATGCATTGAGAATAGTTATTTTAACAGTATTAGTAGAGTATGTATACTATGGTATAGAACATTTTTTTATGTAGCAATATCATTTTACTTATTTAAAAAATTTGTTTTAACTTACAGATAAAGTAAAGCTTAATTTACTTCAATGCTAGTAAAATAAAGTGCACTTAAATCTAGCTGGAAATCTTTTGTTGAAAATTATCTTGAAATCTATTTGAATTCTGTACTTTTTAAAAGTAGGACTCATACGTATATTTTATTGTTAGATTACTAAGGACCATTACCAAACCAGGTGAGTACCTGTGTTTATCTGTCTGAAAATCTCTCCCTTGTGGAAATGTCTTCATGATATCTTTACCTTTTATCATATCTTCCACCTTATGCTGATGTTATTGATGAGTGTATCTTCTGTTCCAAACAACACAAAGTACATATTAATATTCAACATTAATAAAATTAGTTGTCATTAAAGAGCACTAAGTGCAAGATATGTCCTACAGTGTCTGAAGTAAATTTGCTTTCTTGTTTGTTTTCTTCTAATTATGGAGCAAAGGAATTTTAAAAAAAAAGAGGAACCTCTGAGGAGTTGAAGATTATTTAGATTTTAGTAAATTGCAATTATAGCATAGTCTTATTAACTTGCTAATTATTTATGTATCCCCCTGAAAAACAGATACAAATGTGTCAGCAATTCAATCAAACTCCACATCCAAAGATATAATTTTGACATGGATATTCATACAAGATCTTCATTTTATTTCCCTAGGGAAAAATACATATCTTCTTAATTGAAACTAAACAAATCTCAAGTCTCTTTCCAATTCTACTGTTTAGGTGGTACCATCACTCTCTTTCCACTCCATTTTATTGTGTTGTTTACTGTTTATAATAATTTGTTAAGAAAAATCTAGAGACACATCAGATTGGCTTTAACTCTAATTCTTCTCTGTGAAATAATCTTGATCCTCTACAAATTCACATAGTAGATGTCTAGTCTTTATCCCTAGCTTCATACCTGAAGGAAAGAGGGCTTTTGCTTATATTTGTTTTAAACTTAGAGGTGTGGTTACATTTTTAGTGAACAGTGAAATAAATGCATTACTGAACTCTTTTCCTTCAGTTAGCCTGTGAATAAATAATTCTATTAAGATAGCAATATTGAATCATTTGAACTCATGTATATTAGTGTTGCTTTTTTTGGGGGGGGTATTGATTTCCTGTACTGACATGTGCTTTACAATGGAAGAAAGAAATGAAGTAATTTCGTTCCAAAGTTCTTCATAGGCAGTGACTTCACAAGCATCTTCCAACGGTGTTTGTTTGACAAAAGTAATATATATTTTCCCAGTAGATGGCGCAAGCATTCCCTCAATGGAAGAGACTATCTTAAATAAAGTAGAAAACTTGGTAATAAAGTTGGCAGTATTTAAGTAGAATTAAATCATCTTCAAGACATTTTCTTTTTAAGAGATGTAAAAAGAAAAGGTTAGAAGAAGGTGACGTGGTCGTTCATTTTGGACATCTCAAACTTGTCAAGACATTTCATCAAATTAGAGAAACTTTAATGTTTAGGAGTATATAAATAATCAAAGATATCACAAGGTCAGTATTAACCAAAAATATCTGAGACTTGAAGTTCTGAATATGTTGTGTTAATGTCAAGGGCTTATTTTTTTTTCTATTGACTATCTTGATTTCATTTTTCTTTGTATCCTGTATTGATAGGCAGAAACACTGTGAATACAGTTTTATAGGCAAATAAATAAATGTAATTCTTAAGATTTAAGTTGAAGGAGGAAGGGAACATTATACATATCTAGCCCAATAAATCCCAGCTTTATTTTATATGGACTTTTTATTGCTATTGACTTTACTTTGTTACTCATTCTTCTCTAAATAAAGATGTGTGAGAGAGAAACTGAACCAAAAAGTATGCATTTTATGTAGTAACCTAGAATTTGTTAATTAGTTGATAAGTAGCAATTTCTTAAGAACCTAAGAAATTCCATTGCTTGGAAATGTAATACAGGTACTCTATAGAAATGTTGCTTTTATCTGATGAAGGAGAGCTGGCTTTCATTATTGTAATATATGTGACATTACAGGTATACTGCATTTTTTTTTGTTTTTTTTTTGAGTTGGAGTCTCACTCTGTCACCCAGACTGGAGTGCAGTGGCCGCTTCCGGCCACCACAGCCTCGACCTGCTGGGCTCCGGCGATCCTTCCGCCTCAGCCTTCCAAGTAGCCGGAATTACAGGCATGTGCTACCATGCCCGGCTGAGTTTTTGATTTATTGTAGAGATGAGGTCTTGCTGCCCAGGCGGGTCTCCAACCCGCGGGCTCAGGCAATCCACTCACCTCAGCCTCCCAAAGGCGCGGGAGCCACTGAGCCTGGCTTATACTGCATTTTTTAAAGGCATATTTAATTTTTTGCCCCTTTCTTGGAAAACATTTTTTCTTAAATGGATCCAAGTTGAAAAATTCACTGCCATTTTCTCATTCTGAGTTTTTTTAAAGAGTCCTTCAATAAAGTTAGGTTGAAATATTTTTCTTTGTGTTCTAGTTGCTGCTACTACTACTAATGCCTTGATTTATATTGTACTTTGTAGTTTAAAAGGCCCCTTTATATTTATCATTTCAGTATTTTTTTGTAATAACACCATCTATTATAGCCAGGACACATATTGCTATTCCTGTTTTAAAAATGAGAAGAATGAATTTCATTCCTGGCACATAGCAGTTTAAAGAGAATCACTTTAAACATTCACTTATGTCCTCTGTCTTTCTCTGCATTTTTCTTTCTCTCTTCTTCTTCCCCCATATTCAATATTCATTTTCTATCCCCCCCACCCCCTTTCTCTGTGTCTCATTTCACTCTTTTTGCTGTATTTTGGGGGAAAAAAAACCAAAATAAAACACTTATTCTGCATCTCTAATACTTCCTTTCATGTGGGAGGATACCCATTACTGTAACGCCTCTGCTGGCATCTCTTCTCTCTCCACCTCTTTTTTTTATTTTTAATGACTTACTTACCTGACTTGTTAGGTTGAGAGCAGAAACTAGGCAGCATAGATTAGACCGTTACCTTCTATTTCTCCTTTGAAGGAGAGTTTTTTATATGGAGTGTTCCCTGATTCTCCCTGCGTAAGTCTGCCATGGGCAAGATCTTCCCCTGGATAGGCTTGTCCTGTCTAGCACCATCAGTGATTGGACTGGAGAAAGTATGTGTGGTAAAAATATTGAACCTCCAAAGGAAGCCCACCATTTGCAAAAATAGATCACATTATTTAGTATTATCTTTATGAGTGTAATAGGCAATGTTTTATCCTCTGTCAACTTGTCTAGGTCAGTTTGTTCAGAACTCAGGCAAAGGAAAGAATTGCTCAATTACGGGGCATCCTCAGAGATGCCAGCAGCCTTCATATATCATTATGTTTTTTAAAAAAAGCATATTAGTGGGAATTAGAAGTCTGGTAGCAGTGTGAGGTCTTTAGACATATAATTCATGCTATGTCAACTAGCAGAACAGAATGGAGAATCCAGAAGTAAAACCACTGGCATACAACCATCTCATCTTAGACAAGGCTGACAGAAACAAACACTGGGGAAGAACACCCTATTTAGCAAATAGTGTTAGGAAAGTTGGCTAAGCATATGCAGAAAAATGAAACTAGACCTCTTCTTCCCACCATATATAAAAGCCAATTTACGTTGGTGTAGCAACTTAAACGTAAGAATTCAAGAAGAAAGCATAAAACACGCTCTTTTGGACATTAGCCTAGCCAATGAGTTCATAGCCAAGACCTCAAAAGCAAAAGCAGCAAAAGACAAAATTGACAAGTTGGACCTAATCAAACTCAAGAGTTTCTGCACAGCAAGAGAAGCCATCAGTCGAGTTAACGTATAACTGCAGAATGGGAGAAAGCATGTGCAAACTATGCATCTGACAAAGGTCTAATATCCAGTATCTACAGAGAATTCAAATGAATCCACAGGAGAAAAACTAATAACCCCATTAAAAAGTGGGCAAAGGACGTGAACAGACACTTCTCAAAGAAGAACATACAAGCAGCCACCAAACACATGAAAAAATGTTCAACATCAGAGACATGCAAATCAAAGCCACAGTGAGATACCATCTCACACCAATCAGGATGGCGTTTATTAAAAAGTCAAAACACAAAGGATGCTGGAAAGCATTTGGTAAAAAGAGAACACTCCTGCACTATTGGCAGGAATGCGAGCTAGTCCACACCCCGTGAAAAGCAGTTTTCTCAAAACAGGAAAGCAGGAAATTTGTCAAAGAACTAAAAACAGACCACCTGACCCAGCAATTCCACTTCTGGCTATATACCCAAAGTAGTACAAATTACCAAAGAAACACCTGCACACACATGTTTATTGCAGCACTGTCCACAATAGCAAAAACATGGAACCAACCCAGGTGCCCATCAGTAGTGGAATGGGTAAGGAAATTGTGGTTTGTATACATCATGGAATATTCTGCAGCCATAAAGAAGAATAAAATCATGTCCTTTGCAGCAACATGGATGCAGCAAGAGACCATCATCCTGAGCGAATTATCACAGGGACAGAAAAATGAATACCATACGTTCTCTCTAATAAGTGGGGGTTAAACACTGTATACACAGGGGCACAAGGATGAGAACAGATACTGGGAGAGTCCTAAAAAAGAGGGGTATAGGGGCTGAAAACTACCCACTGAGTATCACGCCTGCCACCTGGGGACCCAAGCCTCACCATCACACAATATTCTTATGTAACAAATCTGCACATGTGCCCCTGGACCAAATAAGAAACACAATGCATGCGTATGTACACACACACACATACACACACATACACTTTTCCATTTTGACCGAAAGGTTCTTGTGCTGCTATGAAATTGGGGCCATTTCAGCAGTGGTTCAAAAGCCCCGGGAGTCCCTTGTTGGGACAGAGGGATGTTAGGTCGCTGGATTCCCATCTTTCTGTGGCTGTTTTCACAACAGCTGCTGTATGCATCCTTATGTTTTGGTCTTTCATGTTAAATTAAACGTAGGATAATATTCTGCTGCTAAGATTATTTTAATGCTCTTGACCCAGATAAGTATAAAAATACCCATTTTGTGGAAAATCTGAAGGTTATCCAAAATTTTTGTTTTGGTTTTGTTTTTTGTTTTTTTGTTTTTACTTTGACATATATTCTATAAGATTTGCTAAGGATTTACTTCATTCATTCTGATTTTATTCTAATTGTTCCTAATAGCAAAACTAGAAACTATCATTTAGGCATTCCGAAAGGCTTATGGAACATCTACCATTTGGAGGATAGTGTCATGTGATAAGGATGGAGTGGTGAGTCACAGCTGCTGTGGTCCTTGCCTGCAGGGAGTTTGCAGTCTTGTGCTGGGAATATACTTTAGTCAGATAATCTTCAGGCTACGGCAGGACTGTGGAAGAAATGTCCACATGCCACCTGATACATGTAATAAGGGAATATGACCTAATTCAGGATGTCAGGAAGTTCTGCTATGAGAAAGTAATAGTTGAACCTAGGGGTTAGGGACCATGGGAAATGACTGAAGAACTACATCAACTTAAAATAAGTGTTGGTTGATGGCATAGTATGCAGCCATAAAGAAGAACAAAATCATGCCCTTTGCAGCAACATGGTTACAGCTGGAGACCATCATTCCAAGTGAACTATCACAGGAACAAAAAACTGGATACTGCATGGTCTCACTCATAAGCAGGCCCTGATCACTGGTCACATGAGCCCAAAGGTGGGAACAACAGACACTAGGCACTGCTAAAGGAGGGAAGGAGGCAAAAAGGGAAAGGGGGAAGAGGGATAAGGGGCACACCACCACACACTAAGTACCATGTCCATGATCGGGGGAGAGAGGGCCCGCTAGAAGCCCAAACCTCACCTGCACACAGGCAAAGTGATCCTCACATTTACAACTCTAAAATAATAATAATAATAATAATAAGTATTGGAAATGGATGAGGTTGTACAATGTGTGGGACTGGTGGGATAGGACAGACTTTATGTGACCAATAGGACCAGTGAGGACCAGAGAGTATTTTTACAAAGGTGTTCTCAGAGTCAGCTCAGACAGTGTTTACAGATGTGATCAGTCACAGAAATGTCTATGCCCAACTGGTATGCAGGAAATTGAAGAATAGAGTGTCTGAGAAAGAGTGGCAAGTACCAGAGTAAACCTGGGTCCCTGGCTTGGGCAGCCTATCAAAACAACTACAGTCACGTGTTGCATATGTTATTTCAGTCATGACAGACTGCCTATATGACGGTGGTCCCACAAGATTATAACCTTGTATTTTTGCTGCACCTTTTCTCTGTTTGGATACATTTAGAGACACAAATGCCAGTGTGTTGCAAGTGCCTACAGTATTCAGTACAGTCTCCTACTGGTCAGGTTTGTAGCCTAGCGGCAATAGGCCATACCACATCGCATGGATGTCTAGTTGACTGTACCATTTAGGTTTGTTTAAATACATTCTTCGATGTCTGCGAAATGATGAAATATCCTAACGATGCATTTCTCAGAATGTATCCCGATGGTTAAGCGACGCGTGACTGTACTTAGGTTCAAGGGAATAGGACATGGACCGAGACACTGAAGCCAAAGTGTAATGTCAAAGCAGGGATAACAGCAAGGGTGTCTTACTGCTCAGTCCCTTGAGTCTTGAACCAGAACTCCACAATCCTCCTTGACTACAGAGAAGATTGGTCGGTCACAAACTGTAAAACTGAAGTTCAAGTGGTATAGTTTAAGTAGAACAGGGCTGTTGGGAAAGAAAATCTGTAAAACATGTTGATTATCAGGGTGAGTTTAAGCACTTTTGCAAATAAGTCACATGAAGACGACTCAAAAGAGAGACACAGTGTGTTTTTCACATGTCAGAACTCTCCAAAAATATCCTCATTAACTAAGACCAGAGAGCAACGTTGCAGGACAAGAGACCTTTGAGGGATCCAAATTGTAAAGAAAACTCTTTCTTCTTTTCAAACGTAAATCTTTATTAAGTCCTAGTGAAATATGTTAGAAGTGAAGATGATAGTTTTATTATGACTAGGATATTAGTTAACTACAAACAGACTGTAAAGTCCCAGTCGTACAGTTTTATGGCTTAAAGACTTGTTAGCAGTAATCTAGTCCAGTTAATTTCCCCAACAGTATGCTGGAGAATACAACTCCTGCAAGATGTTATATGAAATATATTCTGTGCTTTGGGAGACATTACATGTGCTCTTCTTCCCCTGCCTTTGCCACCCTCAGTGTCCCATCGCCTATGTCTGCTATAGGCTCTTAGAAAACCTCACATACAGAACTATTTTTAGCTTTAACTCAGCGTTTCTCACACTTATTTGTCTACCAAGCCCACTCTTTTTTTTCATAATACCTTTTTCTATCCAAATCTTCCAAGACACACACTGTGGAAAACTGAATTCCAAACTATCAGTGATTTTTTTTAGAGTATATCTAGTTTATAAAATAGACATTTTGTGTACAGATTTCACTAGAAATTCTCAATATGAAGAAGGCGGTCCAGATATATTCATTTATAGAAAGGGAAACTGAGGCCTAGACTATTTGCATTAATTCAGGATTACCTGTAACACATACATGTCAAGCAATGATTATTTTGCTTTGCCTTGGGAATATTGTGCCCTAAAAAAGAAGGTATTTTCTGTCGTCAATGTGATATAGCTGGATAGAAACATAAACGCCTTTGCTAAAATGTATTTCTTGCAAAACAATTTGTATTTTCACAGAGAATAAAACTTAGTGGCGTATCTCACAAAAATACCTAGGAGTGTATAAGCGAATCACTTCCTTGTAATTGTTTGATGCCCCAGAGCCTTTTTGCCAAGTGGTGCAGAATGTCCTTCCCTTTGGGATATGTCCTTCCCCTTGGAATGACTGACTGTATACATGACAGTAGTCCCATAAGATGATAATATTGTATTATTTTTACTGTACCTTTTCTATGTGTAGATACACAAATACTCACCATTGTATTACAAGGGCCTATAGTATTCAGTATAGTAACCTGGTGGTCAGGTTTATAACCTAGGAGCAATAGGCTGTACCACAAAGCATGGATATGGTACTTACTCCCAGAGACAATCAGACACAATCATACTCCCAGAGCATTAGGCTATACCACATAGCATGCATGTGGTACTTATTCCTAGAGACAATCAGATAGTCAATCTTCTATCCTCTTCATACAGGGAATGGAGGCATAGACCTGATTCTCTGCACATTTGTCTGGTCTGGGTACAGGAGGCTTCATAGTATACTCTTTCGACATGTTCTCCCTTTTATTCACTTCTGAGACATTTCGTGATCAGTTGAAAAGCCTATCAATTTCCTTTAACTTGTAACAAAGCAGTCGAACTGATGCAGACAATGAAAAATTTTGAAGGAAGGGCATTTATTGAGGCAAAACATAAAACCATGCCTTACAAAATATGCTTTCGGTGGTGGAATATATTGAGGTTATATATCTGTAAATTAACCTCATTTAGACATTCCACAATGTGTGCATATTTCAAAGCATGTTGCACGCCATAAACATACAATTTTTTCAATTTTAAAAAGTAAAAAGGAATAAGACTCTAATGTATTTTTGTGATTTATCAATATCAGCATCAATCACAAACCAATGGTCTGTTAGCAAATACATGTTTAGATGGCATTAAAATATAAAGTTCTTGCTGTTTTATGTATTATTTTTTTCAAAAAATTTTTTAAAAGTACAAAGAATGATGTAACTCATCCCTTGCTTTCATCTTCCAGAGTTAGCAATGATTATTCTATTGGCATATTGGATTTCTATATTTAGAAAAAATAAAACGTTATGAAGAGTTGACTTTCAAAAAAAATAATGTGTATTGGAATACTATTTTTCTGCAAACTGAGATATAAAAGAATACTGATGATCAGTTAGCAGAAATAAATATCAGGAAACTGCCTTTTTAATAAATGATTTCTCTGTTGAGTTTTAGTTGCATTGTTTGGCTTATATTTAGCCATTTAAAACTACTTTTCATAGAATTATTTAAACATTACTTATAGTTTTGTTTTGTTTCTAGTTGACAATGCACATATATATTGGAACACATCTTTTAAGAAAGATGAGTTATAAAATACTGGAGAGGATATGGAGAACAGGGAAATCTTATACACTCTTGGTGGGAATGTAGTTTAGTATGACTATTATTGAAAACAGCATAGGAGTTTCTCAAAAAAACTAAAAATAGAGCTAATATACAGCCCAACAATTCCACCATTGGGTATTTAACCAAAGGAAAGCCTATCAGTATATCGAAGACATACCCGTACCCACCCCCCCTTTTATTGCTGCACTATTCACGGTAGCCAACATAGGGAATCACCTTAAGTCTCCATCAACCAATGAATGGATAAAGAAAATGTGATGTACATTCATATTGGAATACTATTTAACCATTAAAAAAATAATGACATTCTGTCATTTACAACAACATGGATGGAACTGGAGATCATTACATAAAATGAAATAAACCAGGCATAGAAAGATAACTATCATATGTTCTCACTCATATGTGGAAGCTAAACATGTTGATCTGTGGAGATAGAGAGGAGAATGCCAATGACCAGAGATGGGAGATAGGGTTAGGATATGAAGAGAGCCTGGTTACTGGGTACCAATGTTACGGAGTAAGGAATAAGTTTTAGTGTTCTTAAGATGTTACCTTTATAATATCTTAAAAGAGCTATAAGAAAATCTTTAGTTGGTTTGAATTTACTTTATAAATGAACTTGTCTTTTATTTTATTTTTAAAATTTATTCATTTATTATAAAGATGCGGGGTACAGCTCAGGGTTAGGTATACAAACATTGATCATGCAGTTACCCTTGTTGATGAGGTATGCCCCTCCCTCCCCTAGCAGTTTCCCTCAAACTGTCAGGGGAGGAGGGGTGGGACTGGCAGTTGAGTTGAGTTGAACATGTCTTTTAAATGAAGGATAAAGAAATGGGATTATTGACATACTGGTAAGGTATTTAGTTTTAACCTTGAAACCAAAAGTAGTATTGAAAGTTTGTTAAAATTAAAGCTTTAAAGTTTTAGTGTTCCGTTACACAATAAGAACAACAGTTAATACCAGTTAACTATAGTTAACGATAATTTACTATAGATTTGAAAATCGATAGATATCTATGTGATTTGAAATGTTCCCATCACAAAGAAATAAACGTTCAAGTTGACAGGGACCCTAAGTACCCACATTCTATCAAGAAACATGGTATTCATGTATCAAAATATCCCATGCACCCCATAAATATGTACAAATATTGTGTATCAATAAACATTTTTATAAATAAATAAAAGGAATTTTCTTCCCCTCCCCCAAAAAGAAGAAATAATGATCCGCTGTAGTTCTTAAGGTCTTATCTGAGGGTAGAATGGGGTTTTATGGTCTTACTTTGACAGTTGATCTCTATTTTCTAGATTGTGCTATGGCAAGCCCATTTTTAATATAGTTTGTTTGCCTTAAACTGTTATACTTATTTGATAATGCTCATATGAGCTGAAGCTGAATTCAGGTTTAACTGAGGTCTAACTGACAGAAAGTGGAACTTTTCAGGAAAAGGAAGAGGAACAGCTTTTACCTTACTGATTCCATAAAACATGGTACCTAAAATATGGGAATTGTACATTTTTTTGAAGTTTGCTATTATATGTCTCCTGTTTATACAGCACAGACATCTTAAGTTCTTGCTCAACAGTAGGGGTGTTTAGTTTTTCTTCAGTCATAATTTCTCTCAAGCTGTCAGATAATTTTGTTTGCTGAGGTTCCTTTCCTGCATTCCCACCTCTCTCGTACCCTTTCCCAAAAGAAGAATTCAGAAAGTTTACAAACCAACTGGAAAGTATTTATTTGTAAGTTTCTTAATACCCAGGTAACAATTATATCTTGAATCAGTTTCTTTTCTCATCCTTAGCTGAAACAAAACCACATACACACACACACACACACACACACACACACACACACACACACACACACACATCTTAATCTTGTGGGGTAAATAAAATAAAGAATGTAGTGAAAGGAAGATTCCTTTTATGCAAGCAGCAGAGAACTTGTAGAGATGACTGAAAGTGCCTGAGGGCATTTGGTCCCTATTGGTTTTCACGTCAAATGCAATGGTGCCCACAGATAGCCTGTATTGTTATCAGTTAAATGGGATCATGAGTGTCTGAAAGGTGTTTGAGAATGAACCGAAAATCATTTTCACAAGTGGATGATTACTTCTGCCACATGTTAACCGAACTCTATCAGAATGGCCCAGATTTTTGAGCCTGCATTAATTGCTCTTTCAACCTTGACTGAGGTTTCTCCTATGAAAGCCCTTTCCAGGACTAAACTACTCTATATATTGATTCTTTTTTCTTTCTGTATTTTTCCTTGAAAAATGAAGGCTTGTAGAAGAAAAGGCTTTATCATTTTCAACATGTAAATTGATTGTTGCATTTCTTTGAATAAAACGCTAGACTCATAAGTGATCCGCCAAAAGTAATAGTCCTTTTTTTTCAAGCACCGAATAATTCCCGTCTTCTGTATACAATTATGTTTTTCAAATATTCATTAGTGATGATTTTTCAGCATAAAGTAAAACCATGAACTCTCACAGCATGGACTCGGTGCAAATAAATTGTCATATTCTCCTTTCTATTAGAACTGTATGCCACCACTCTAATTGAAGCTAAACTACAATATTTAGTAATGTGTTTGGAGAATTTTTGTGTGTTGAAGTATTCTTTGAGCAATCTTCAAGTTAGAAAGGTTTTATAAAGTGCTTTTAAAGTGTTTGGATAAATGAGTTCTTCATTTCTTGTTACCATTTTCTATTTGAAATATTCCATACCGAACATTAACTGTGTCTTTACTACTAAATTTTACTGGAATAATATAGGATATATTATAGTTCAAACATATTGTGTTAGAAGATGAGTTAAATCTATATTTTTAAAACTAATCAGAAAATGAATTCTTCAAATTTCATTGACTTTTGTGATTATGTAATTAGCTGAGAATATACAGTATTTATAGAAAGTGGCTTTATTTATTGGTAAAACTCATTTCAGGGGCTTTTTAGCTTAAAAGAGGATAAATCACAGACTATTACATGTGAATGCAATTTTTAAAAGCACGTATTCAAAAGGGCACTGGGTAAAAACAAGCATTTAAAATAGTTTTGTTTTCTAAGCAATACAGTGTTAATGTAATGAAATATAAATTTTAATTTAAATTTTAAAAGAGACATAAGAATTTTGCTGCTTTTTGTTTTTCCTGAAATTTATTTTTTACCAAACTTCAGATTCCTCAATAAATCTATTATTGAGAATCATTTTGTTGATACTGTAAGTCATATGCTAATGATTAGCATATCTCTCTAAAAAAAAGTTTTTATTTCTGCTGTCACAGAGCATTCTGATAGACTCCATACAGATTCTTTTAGCCAAAAATGAAAGCTTTTAGAAATAGATGTAATGCATCTTCCAGCAGGCTTATTAAATTAACAGATGACTTTTTTAAGGATCATGTTGCCACCAAAAGGTTGTATAATTTTTAATGTGAGTACTGAGATGGTCTAATGACTATATGTAACTATTGACATAGAAGATTAAGAAAGTACACTATTTGCTTTGTTGGTAGTAACTATTTTGACTTGGGGATTGGCCATTTTCTTTAAAAAAAGAAAAGAAAAGAAAATCAAGTAAGCAAATAACCCCCTTTAAAAAATTATCTTCTCGACTTTTTTTCTAACAGCAGGATACATATTCTACAACCCACATCATATTTTAAATGTACAATTAAAAATTTGAAAGGTCAGTTTTTTTATATCTCTGATACTTGAGGATGCAATTATGACTTAACAATCGTTACAAATGCCCAAAAAAAGGAAAGAAAGAAAGAAAAGAAAAGAAAAAGGTCATAGGTGAATGAAACAATGAAACATTGGTTTACATTTAGTTGGGGTTTTTTTTTCTTTTTCTTTTTCTTTCTTCTTTTTTCTTTGTTTTCTAGCAATAATGTATGTGTTTCTTTGGAGCAAATAATGCTCTCCATTAGAAATAACCCTAAAAGAGGGATTAATACTTTACAATTATTACTGTGTTTATACTGATTTATAAAACCAAATGCTTTAAAGCTTTGCTCTTATGTGTTAAATCCGAGCTTTGTGTCAGTGCTGCTAATTTCTTTGTTACCTAATCCTGTGTAAGACGAGAAGATTTTAAAGTTAAGCAGGCAATTTTTTTGTTCAAAGAGAACAACTTCTTAATACCTTGCTTAAGTTGGATGTATTGATGAAAGCAAATACTTTAAATAGTATCTGAGCAGTTATTTTTAAGTAAGCCAAACTAACTCTAATTACATGAGTATAGTGATGCACTGGAAATATTTCAATGGAAGTGTTATATTTAGTGTAAATTAGCTTTGGAAATACGTGCTCATGAAGTATGTTATGTATAATAGGATATCTCCTTTATCCTTATTCAGGTGATTCTTGGATCAAATTTAACTTTAGTAAGGATTTTTTCCCCCCCAGGGCCATATGCTTATAGAGCACTGGAGAATTAACATGGCCATAAAAGCTGCTGAAATTTGTGTTTTTTCATTTTTGATTAATTTCTGATTGAATTAAAAGAATTTTTAAAAGGTGAGAAAAAATGTTTTGTTTAAAGCCAAACTCTCTAGGTTGGTAAAAATGAATGTTAGAAAAAGAAAAAAATCTGATTTTCTTTTTAAAATTAGGTGAAAAAAAATTCAGTTTCCATTAAAGAACGATTCTCTCATACTGTGTGATAAATACTTATTTTATTGGATAACATTATAAATTGTCACATAAAAACCAGTTAAATGTGTGATCCCAGTTTGACTGGTATTTGATGGGTCTGGTTTACATACCCTTAAAAAAACCTTTTTTTATTTGAGTTAATCATACAATCAGGAAGAAGCTGGTAATGACTCAGCAGGCTACAGAAAATTCAGGGAGAATACAGCTGCAGGACAGACCAACTAGCAGATCTGCCATATATGAGCCAAGGTACTCTCTCTCCAGGATGACAAACATGTTTCTTGGATATTTTTAATGTCTCTATTTGGTAGAATCATATTTTTTAACTTTAAAAATTTTTTTTTATTTTGAAATTGTGGTGTACATTTCAGGGTTAGGTATACAAATATTCACTGTGCAGGTACCCTTGTTGATGAGGTATGCCCCCGGTAGAATTATATCTTATAAAGCAGTAAGAGAACCAATTTGTCCAGAATTCAGATGACAGTAAAATATTTAAAAACTTGTTTGAAACAAGTAAATACATTCAGGCTCAGTGGCTCAGCCTGTAATCCTGCGCTTGGGAGGCTGAGGTGAGTGGATTGCCTGAGCCCACGGGTTCGAGACCCGCCTGGGCAACTTGGCAAGACCTCATCTCTACAATAAATCAAAAATTAGCCGGGCGTGGTAGCGTGTGCCTGTAATTTCAGCTACTCGGAAGGCTGAGTGGAAGGATCGCCGGAGCCCAGGAGGTCAAGGCTGCGGTGGCTGGGAGCGTGCCACTGCACTCCAGTCTGGGTGACAGAGTGAGACTGCAACTCAAAAAACAAAAAACAAACAAACAAACAAATAAAAAGTAAATACCTGTCAAGGATCTGTTTGTTTAATGCTATTTGTTTAATGCTATTACCATTGTATGTCAAATAACATACATGTATGGCAGATCTGCTGGATGGATTTAGTTTCTATTTAGTTTAGCTGTACCTTTTCCTTTTACAGCATATAATTGATTTTCATATTAATTACCCTCCGATGCTATAGGATCCTTTCCAAATCATTAAAGAACTATCAAATTATATGTTATGACTATGTCAAGCCACTTATTATATACAAATTTTTAAAAAATAGGTTACAGATATAGATATAGTCTCTCCAAATAGAGTAACTCATGTTTCTGTAATTAAGGATAGTCCAACATTGCTTTAAGTGTAATCAACAGAATCTGATAGCAGGGTAAATGTTAACTTTCTTTTTATTTATTTTAAAGAGGTGGGGTACAATTCAGAATTAGGTATACAAGTTGTCATCATACAGATAAAGTTTGTTTCCCACTTCACCTGGTTTGAGATCAGGTACCCTTATTGATGAAGTATGCCCCCACCTTCCCTGGCATTTTCCCATCTCTTTTATATGGTATTATGATAAATGTTCAAGGTCCACTTATGAGTGAGAGCACGTGGTACTTAGTTCTTTGTTTCTGTGATAGATCACTGAGTGAAATGTAACTTTCATGTATTTGTATGAACTAAAACTTTTTGGGACTTTAGATACCATAAAAGAAATAATTTAAATCCTAACACAACATTACAAAAACAAAAAGAAGAGTGACTCAACAGCAATGCTAGACAGATGTATTCAGAGAAAATTCATTTTGATTTTCACAGGTGGTTTTTGATAAGTGGATTATCTAATGGTTACCAAATAGTCAGACGATTGTGGCACCTTTTTGCCCGTTCCCTCCACATGCTAACCCTTGTAAGGTAATAGGACAACTCATTTACAAGGAATTTAGACTACTTCAAATTCCAAAACTTGAGGATGACCTTGAAAACTGGAAAATCCATTTATCCATGAAAGCTTAACAGGCATGTTCTACTGCACTCAAGATAAAGAGATAGGCACTTATTTATGGTCTTTAAATATTCAGTTGTCATACCAGAAATGCTTATTTGTAGTCATAATGACCACATCCCCAAAGTATTTAATAATGATAATGTTTTTTCTCATACATTGCTAATAGTGATACAAAATGGAATAGTCACTTTGGAATACAATCTGGTTGTTTATTGTAAGGTTACACATACACTTTCTTTTTTTTTTTTTCTTTTTTTTGCGTAGGAGTCTCACTCTGTCACCCAGATTGGAGTGCAGTGACTGCTCCCGGCCACCGTAGCCTCGACCTGCTGGGCTCCTGCAATCCTTCTGCCTCAGCCTTCCTAGTAGCCGGAATTACAGGCATGCGCTACCACGCCCGGCTGATTTTTTGATTTATTGTAGAGATGAGGTCTCGCCAAGTTGCCCAGGCGGGTCTCGAACCCGTGGGCTCAGGCCATCCACTCGCCTTAGCCTCACAAAGCACGGGTTTACAGACTGAGCCACCAAGTCCAGTTTCACATACACTTTCAATATGACCCAGAAGTCCCTCTCCTAGATATTTCCTCAGGAGAAATGCAAACATAAGCCTACACAAATATTTATAGTAGCTTGATTTATGAGATCCAAAAAAAGTAGAAACAACTCAAATGCCCACCAACTGGTGAATGGATAAACACATTGCTGTAAATTCATACAATGGAATGTATTGCTTAACAATAAAAAGGAAGGGACTTCTGATATAGGCAGCAATTTGGGTGAACCTCAGAAGCATTCTACAAAATGAAAGAAGTCAGATACAAAGGCTATGTACTGTATGATTTCTGTTATATGTCCATTCTGGAAAAAGAAAGACTATAAGGTCAGAAATCAAATCAGAGGCTGCCAGAGCTCGGGATGTGAGGAGGGGATTTATCATAAAGGACATGAGGGAACTTTGGGGAGATGGAAATGTTTGATAAGTTTACTGTGGTAATGGTTATGTGACTGTGTCAGCACTCATCAAACTGACAATCTAAAACAGATGAATTTTTCTTCCTGTCAACTATACCAATAAACTTTACCCAAAACAAACAAAAAAGGAAGATATGTTGGTCAATATCGAAGTTGTGGAAATATAAAAGGTATAAAGAAAATATGAAATTTATCTTTAATCTCACCAGCCAGATATGAGTTACAAGTTTAACATTTTCTTGCATTTTTCTGAATTTTTTACCCAGGCATATAGTGTGAACTCATGTGACTGCCTTTTTTTTTTTAACTTTAAAGTTACAAGAATCCTTTCTCATCATTAGTAATTCATTTTTACTTTTAATGACAGCCTAATCATTTTTTATTGTTTGATTCTGAGATTGTTTTTGAGTTTTTACTCTTTAGTAATATCGATGAATGCTTTTTTCTCCATTCTTCTCTCATTTTTAAATGTGCTTCTTTTGTCAAAAAATTACTTTTAAACTTGTGACAAGACAACTAGAAAGTGATACTTGGTACCTAATCCTAGAACTCATCCTTTAAAGCACAGTAACAAAGAAATGTGTATCACATGTTCTCCCTCATATGTGAACCCTAAACACTTACCATAAGACTGTAAGATAGGGATTGGCAGTAGCCAGAAACTGCCAGAGGAGAGGGGGCACATAATATCAATTAGGGTACCTGACCTCAAATCAGGCAAAGTGGGGACCAAAGGGAGGCCTACACTTTACCTATATAATGACCACTTGTAAACCTAATCCGGAATTGTACCCCACAATTTTAAAATAAAATAAATAAATTTTAAAATACAAAAAAAATTTAAGGTATACTTATTCAGTATGGTTATCTTTTCTAATGTATTTTACCTGTGTCCATTTTTTAAAACAGAATCTTTTCTAGGTAATAGGATAACTTTAAGAGTTTAGGGACTGTTACATATATATATTTTTTCTGCATGCTATTTCTAACTGCCTTGTAGGCAGGTAATCTTTTGCCGATTTTTTCCCCCATTAAGCAGAGAGTCAGTAAAACTCTTAAGACCAGATGCTTTCTGGATATGTATCAGTTTTCACTTTTGTGTATGTTTGATTGGATTATTTCTTATGGTGCCACAGCCCAAATTACTTGAAGGTCCAACATCCAAATGCTTGCCTTAGTTCCAGTCCTAAATTCTCTTTTAGTCTACTTCTTATAACACCTTTCACCAGCCCCCCTGTACTGCATGTATGCATCCACCCACTTCTCTGCTTTCTGTCTTCAGAGAAATCATTCATTTTCCTTCCTAATGTGTTAACCCATCACTCTGAGAGATGTTGCAGCTGACTATTACTCCTTATGCAGGACCTTCCCTGTCAGCAATGCTGACACGGACTTGCTTGTGGTGTTGATGGTTTGCATAACACTTCACTTTCACTTGTGTATGACCTGGTTGCCCAGAAGTCTGCAAAGTCTGCACTTTGAAAGAGCTGAGAAGCAGGCTGTGGTTCCAGCCAAAGGTTATTCTGAATGCCCTCTGTTGCTCCTAGGCGGCTATTTGGTGCACGTCTTGCCAGCGCATCTTCATAGAAGGCATCTGTCATGTCCGCAGTATCTAGCTCCTGAGGTCATTGCTGTTAACCTTGTAATAGGAGCTTGGGTATGTGCATTTCAGGAGAGGAAATTACATAGGAAAGACAGAAAGAGAGCAGTTAAACACCTATCACTGGAACCACAGAAGAGAAATTAGAGGCTGGAGCAAAGGTGGGGCAAAGGGTTTTAAGAGGACCTTGAGAAAAAACAATGAACAGGTGAGAACAGGAGCAGTCAGCATCTTAGCCAGTCTTTAAATAAATTCATGTTTCATCCACAAGCACAGATGATGGTATTAAGGGCCGAATAGATGTTCACCAACACTTCATCTAGCTGATACGTCTGAAAGAAAATATGTAATTGATTTGGGTCATTTGAGTGATGCTTGCCAATGCAATAACTTTGTTTTTATTTTTAATAACTTCATATTCTTCCCTGATTCTGAAAATTTAGGAGACATAGAGAATGAGGAAGAAAACTTAAATCTGCCCTAATTCCACCACTCAAAGAAAAATGACTAATATTTTGGAATATTTATTTTATTTTATTTACAAATTTGAAATCATTAAGTGTGTTGTAATTTTGAACCCAACTCTTTTCATATAGTGTTATTTAATGGGATATTTTCTATATTATTAATTTTATCAAAAACACCGTGTCAGTAGCAGCATAGTATTTCTGTCTGTGGCTATGCCATTACTTATTAATCCCCTACTGTTGGACATTTGTTACCAGTTTTAGTAGCATAAATAAAAGTGTTCTGTGTATCCATGTAGCATCCATCTTTATGTGCATCTCTAATAATTACCTTAACACATTCCAGAATGTAAAGGTGGGACTATTGCTACATATTGCCATGTTATCCCATAGGAAGGTGATCTCATGTACACTCACTCCCTCTGCTAATGAACAAGAGTGCCCATTAATTTCACTATACCTTAGCCAATAACCCATGTTACTGTTTTTAAAGGGGGGAAACAGTCTGTTTGTTTCTGTTTTGCAAAAGATAATTCTTTTTTATGATATAAGAGCTAAAAATTCATGCTAGGATTTTAGCTGTCAAAATCATGAGACTTCCAAAGATCTTAAACTCCTAAACAATGTGTTAGCCATAATGCTGTTTATCACTCCAGATTGTGTATAAATTAAGTTAGTTTGAATAGCCTCTGCCCTGTTATGCCACAATACCTTCAGAAAAAGGGATTGTGATAAAATATTGTGAAATCTGTTTTTAAATTTTAAAGTTAGGCCTCTTTGCCATATTTTAAATATCTAACAATATTTTCCACTTTTGTAGAAAGTATGTGTATAGTTCTGTGACATAATTTTAGAATACTGTAGCTCCTCACACCAAGGTCACTCTTGATTCATTTTGAATTGATTATTTTTCCTTCCTGCCACTTCAGTGTATCATCTATACATTCAGTAAGAGCAATATTCTGAAATAACTACTATAATCATTTCAGTGCAGTTTACTAAGATCAGTGCAAAGTAAAACAAAAGTCATGGTTGAGATTGTGCTAAACTATACAATGTCACTTTTTATTATTATCTGAATTTTACAGTTAAAAAAATTGCAATAAGACACTTTCATAAGTCAGGTAAATCCCCAAATGATAGAGCTGACAGAAACTTTAGAAATCAACAAATCCATCCTTCATTGGATAGGTGAGGAAATGGAAACTGAGATTGGTGTAGGTGCATCATGGGGTCACCCAGCTGGACAGTGACCCTTCACCCTGGGTTCTTGACTCTATGGCCAGCTCTTCCTCGGGCCGCATTGCTCAGCTCCTGTCATCTGAGAACGGAAGCATTTAGAACCGTGTCCCCCGTATCATAGCCTTTGTCTCTCCTAAGTAGTGTGTAAAGAATAAAATTCCAGCTGGTTCTTTTATTATCCTTTCTGACTCCTACTTCGCTCAATTTGTGGGAAGGATTGACAAATTGATAAGCTGCATAAATCAGTTCCCTTTCAAGAATCTCGAATAAGCTCAAGCATTTTGTCACATAGAAGCTGCATGTTGTCTCAGATTTCAAATGAGCTAAACTTTGCCTTTAGCAGGCTAGTCTCAAGAATAAATACCTATGGGAGAAATATGATTACACAGAACAACAGCATTATTCATGTAAAGTATTCTTTTGCATGTTTGTTTTTCTTCCAGATATCTGTATGCCCTTGGACAGAAGGTTTGGAAAAGGTGGAAAAAACGTTACTTTGTTCTTGTTCAGGTTAGTCACTTTTTTTTCTGTTACATAATCACTGTAAGACAACGATTCTCAAGTTTTTATTTGGGTTATATCTATCAATACTTGCTGTTTTAGAAGTTTAAGAAATTTAAAAAATATTTTATTTAAAAATAAAAGTAAGAAATCCATTACGTGCTAACACAAATAAGATTTTTGTGTAAAATAACTGTATTACAAGCCAAACAATTTAGTAAAATGAGTGACATTGTTTCCTGCTTTTGCATGTCTTTTTATTGTCTGGTTTAATACAATATAACCATATTCTTGTATCAGCTTCTGTATTCATTTTGCTGCAATATCTAATAAAATGTAACCTCTAGGAAACTCCAGTGTATACTCCTGAGAGAATAATTGTGAAAAAGGCAAATCACTTTTGAATATTTTTATAAAAATAGTTTTGACCTTGCAGACCCTCTGAAAGGATCTTGAAAACTTCTGGGATTCCAATACTATACCTTGAGAACCAGTGCATTATTCTGGTATTTTGAAGATAAACCATATAATCAACCATTTTAATACAGATATGCCATTTTAATGCATTTAATGCAAATATGTAGCCATTTAACACAAATATACCACATTTTATACAAATTTTCAGTGTCTGGCATATTTAATACAAATAAGCCAACAACTTACTTATTCACATAAATGTTTTTTAAAATCAATTAACTGTTTTATTTATGATTGGATTCTGAATGCAGACAAATTATTGAAATATACAGTTTGGGTGACTTATTTTTAAATCACGAATAACCTAAGTTAAATTTACCCTAAAGAATAAATTTCTAAGTAATAGTTATTTCATCCCATGAAAAATTCAAGCTATTTTGTTCCCAGTGGGAATATATAAAAAGAGAATCACTCAAGGAATTCTTAACACAAAACAGTCGGTAAAATTTCATTGATTTCTACCACACATTAAGCAAGCTTAACTGAGCTGGATCAGAATGACATAGTGAAATACCAAGGAAGGAAAATTATCATTTGTTGTCTTCCAAAGATACATATAGCCTGTTGTCTTCCAGAGATACATACAGCCATCCTTCAATTTCTGGATAAAATTACTTTATTGATGTCCCATGATGTCATGGTAACTTCATGAAAAGTGTGAAAATTCAGTCAAAAGTAGTTTTCTCTATATGTCAAAGAGCCAGCCTACTTTTTTTTTTCCAGGCTAAAAAGCAAATGTTTCTAATCAGAACCAATATTTGGGCAACTAGTTTAATAAGCAATACACCCACAGAGATGCACATACACAGTCAATTTTTTTTTATATAGATCCCAAGCATTTGCTTTGAGCAAAGGTTACCTGTTTGGAGTCCTGGGTGATCTGTCCTCCAAAAATGACACCCTTGAGGCATCTTCCACAGTTTTCAGGTTGTATTTCTTTACACTGGTACAAGAATTTAAATGCATTTACTAAGCAATTTGGGTGTAGGTCTTTTTGGACATTTACCTTTTATTAATATCTTATAGATAGATGTCTCAGAACTCATTTAACAAGTTTGTGTTAGTGATTTGTCTTCATCAAGTCTTGTGAATATATTTAACAAATTTTTCATAGAAATCACAGCCTCTTTTTCATTTATAATTTATGTATTTATATAGATTCTCATTTAATTCAGTAATTTTAGTAGCTAATGTTATTGGCATAAACCATTTGGGAACAAACCCATCCAACCTGTAGTAAGCAGTGAGCTTAACTGGTGGAAATATGTATGAGAGAACATGGGAGTATGGCCCAGTAACAACAAATGATCAACATGTCATTCATATTAGTCACTATGTTTTAAAGAATAAATAGAGGGTATCTTAGTCTGCAGATCTGAAGAAACTGTCAACTAAAACTTTTAATATACTGATTGCTTTAACTTGAAAATTAGGCTTTTGTAGATTATTTTTGAGAGGTTAAATTATCGCCTAATGCTTTTTGCCAGGTAAGATTCCAGGTAATCTTTTACCCCAATCTAATTTTTTAGCATGTGATCATAAGAATTAAAAGTTATGAACCAAACACATATACTTTGATTATCACTAATGAAAGAGTTTAGAAATGAAAGAAGGAATTGGAATACTTTGAGGCTATTTGGTTTGCCTTTGGGGAAGATTAATTATGTCTTTGGGGGAGCTAAAAGTTATCTCAATAACAACAATATATTTTACATTTTAAAAGGAAACATCCAACTCAAATCAAAGTAGGCCAACCTGTATGCTCCATAATTGAAATTTAGGAAAATCACCACCAAATGATAATTTGTACTTATTCTACCTGAGGTATCATCTTAACATTGAAGTCTTGTTTAAGCATAATATATTCACACACACATATGTACATATATACATACGTACTCACACAGAGAATCCTATGTCCATGTATATTGAGTATGCACGCCAGTACTCTGACAACTTTTTGAAGTTTAAACACAGTTGAATTGTCCATTCAATTCCAAATGTAATGGGAAGACAAACTGAAGGCACACGCTTCAAAATCAAGATGGATATGTATGGCGATTCAATGAAAATGACCCATTGGGAGGAACTTGGTAGTTTTTATTAGTATTTTTAAAGACAGCTCTTATTCTATCCACACACAGCTTGTAAGTTCATACCTGCAGGCTACGTTATTGAAAGGTGAAGGAATCATTTTCATAGGAGGACAGTATATCCCTGCTGTGTCTGCTGCGACCATCAGCAGAATGGTGCTCTGGTGATAATGTGAATCTCATCACCACTTGTGAGTGTGTATTATATGAGTGATATAGCTGGAGATCCAGGCATCAGCTCAAGAATTTGTACTCATAAAGATTGATTGAGAGTCAGGTTTGGCCAGCTGCAAAATCATTGTTCAAAGTGAGCACTCAAAAGGCACTGAGGTGAAAAGACTTTTCAAAGGTGCTCACAGGAACATTTAAATTGGAATCAAAGTAATGGGAAAATAAATCATTTATTAATACTGGGTGCTTATTTAACTTCTATGTAAGAGTACTTTTGGTCCTTGGTTAGATTCTAATACCAATATAGTTATACAATAGCTATTAATGCTTTCTGAGAGGCTGCATTTAAAAAAATAAAGATATAGCTGGGCTCGGTGGCTCAGCCTGTAATCCCGCGCCTTTGGGAGGCTGAGGTGAGTGGATTGCCTGAGCCCGCGGGTTCGAGACCTGCCTGGGCAGGCGAGACCTCATCTCTACAATAAATAAAAAAAAAAAAAAATTGCCGGGCGTGGTAGCGCACGCCTGTAGTTCCAGCTATTTGGAAGGCTGAGGCTGAAGGATCGCTGGAGCCCAGCAGGTCAAGGCTGCATTGGCCAGGAGCGGCCACTGCACTCCAGTCTGGGCGACAGAGTGAGACTCCAACTCTAAATAAATAAATAAATAAATAAATAAATAAATAAATAAATAAATAATAAAGCTATATTTTGGTTCAAGCCAAACTGAAAGAACAGTGATTTTAAAGAATACACTTGGAATCTTACCAAAATTAAACTTGTGTAGGTTTATTTATTTATTTATTTTTCTTATGCTTGTTTTGTGTTTTAGTATTATATTTGGAAGATGTCATTGGCATACTTAATAATACTGTAATATATTATAGTTTATTGTGATAAAATCATTTAATAGCTTTAAATCTGTGATTTAACTAAACTGAATCATTTCTTTATTCCAGTTTATTCTAAATTCTGCTAATGCCTATTCAAAAACTATATGTCCCAGGTATTGTACATTCTCACCTCTTCAAATAACTGTCACAGGTATTGCATAGTATGTGTTAAATCTAGAAATTCCTGAAGCACTCTCTTTTAGCATAATTATTGCTATATTTAGTCTAAACTTTATTAAGCAGTTACTTTGTGGCAAGCATTTATGTAAAGCAAGTTGAATAATTTATCTTGTTTTGTCAGAATAAGCCTATAAGGGTAGGTATTATTATTATTATCTCCATTGTACAGAAATAAAACCGATGTATAGACGGATTATGGAACTTACTCAGGATTGTGCAGTTTGGGGTAGAGATTAAGCTTTTATTTCCTTTTCCATATTGCTATGGAAATATGCACCCTACTTGATGCACCCTACTTGACTGAAGACAAACAGATAACAGGGAATCACTGTAGACCATTACTTTCATGAGTTACAAAACATCGTTACTCCATTAAAAACATGGCCAGGGAGTGCGGGTACAAAGATTCCCATGTTCACGAAGGGCCCTTACTTGGTGACATCCCTGGAAACTAAAGTAGATGTCTGTGCCCTTTTGGCCCTGTATCAAAGTGTTCTCTGCTTGTTGTCGATGTGTCAACATTATGACTTGAACTTACTGCAAACAACAGCAGGATATCAAGACATAATGTTAATTACATATCAGCTGAGTTGGCATAGGATGTAAACAGTCAGCCATGCCATGGAGTGATCTGTGCATGCTGCAAGCATGTGAGAAGCACTCTGTCAGTGAGATGCTGTCAAGATCTGCTTTCAACATAAAGTGAATGCCCTAGCCTATTGATTTCTGAGCTATTCAGCACACATGGGGATCCATTGCAGCAGACACCCCTCTTTTATTGGAGAACGCCACTGTGGCCTGGAGAACACGAAGTTCACAAGTAGATGGTCTGGGCTTAGTCTAGGACATCAGCTGATGTTTGTTTATGGCAGTGAGGTAATGTAAAGTGAACAGTTGCACTCCTGCTAGATCAAGATATCATGGGATGGTGGCTTTAGAGCTCTGAGTTTCACAATGGTTTAAAATTTACAAACCTAGAACATGATCAGTGTAAAATTAAATCAAACCCAGGCAGCTTTTATGGTAGAAAATGAAAAGCCTCCATCAACATTTTTACCAGTACTACCTTCTGACTCCAGCCTCCTTCTCAAAAGTAACCACTACTAACTAATAGTAGGAACTTTCACACTCCTATCATTATGTGATATATACACACACACACATGTCCATCCATCCCTAATGGAATCATTCCATATATTTTTACTCTGTTAGTTGCTTTGTTTCCCCTTTAAAAATTTATCAGAAATTGACATGTCAACATATAAAAGCCTAATTTATTATTTAAGTAAATGATTGAATTCTATAATTCAGTTAACATAATTTACATAACAGTTCCCCTTGTTTGGACATTGGGGGCTTTTTAAAACCAATAACAAACAATGTTAGCTGGACACGGTGGCTCATGCCTATAATCCCAGCACTTTGGGAGGCCGAAGCAAGAGGATTGCCCGAGTCCAGGGCTTCAAGACCAGCCTGGGCAACTTGGTGAGACCTTGTCTCTACAATAAATCAAAAACTTAGCTGGGCATGGTGTTGCACACCTGTAGTTCCAGCTACTTGTAAGACTGGGGCTGAAGGATCGCCTGAGCTCAGCAGGCCAAGCTATGGCTGTAAGCGTGCCACTACACTCCAGTCTGGTGGACAGAGTGAGATATCGCTCAAAACAAACAAACAAAAAAAACAATGCCTCCATCGATATATGTACAATTTTTATATAATAATATTTGTGTATATGTAGGAGTATTCCTACAGAAGTGAAATTGTCATGTCAAAGGACACAGATACTCATAATATTAAGAAAGATTATACAACTTTGTATAGACCCATGCATGATTGTAGATGACCCATGCATGTTTAAAAATTCACCAAAACTTTGGCTTTCTTTAAAAATTGAAGTTACTTTTTCATAGTTAATAGTCATATGTTAAGTTGCATGTTATTTTATCTTTCAAAACACACATCTTCAATAAGAAATAGAACTGAAAATTCTTCTGGTTGTGGAATTTACTCAGAACAAAATGTTAGCAGAAGATTTTCTATTTTAGCTTTCATTTTTAAGTTAACTTTTTCTTTATGATCATTGGGTTTTCTATAGCAAAAAAAAATGGTGATGACAATAGTGGCCATATTGATTTATGTGATTTGCCTTTGAACATTAACAAACTTAATGTGTTTACTCTTCAAAACAGCTCTGAAATATACTCCAGTGAACATTTAATTATGACTCAAGAGCTAAAATCACAAAAGGAGACAGACAAGGTAGAGTGAAAATAGGACTGGATTTAGTAAAGAGAATCTTATATAGATCAAGCAGTGGTCCCAATTTGAAAATTCTTCTCTTTTTCATATGCACTGTGTTCTCTTAAAAAGACATTATTGTTCTGTTCAGATTCCAAGGTAATGTCTGATTTCTCTTGATTTGCAGCTCATAGCTATATGAAAGAGCAGAGGACTCGAGAATGAGAATTGTACATTATTGGGAAATCTAAATTAAAATTTTATGGGCTTAATGTTTTTGGAAAATTGTTCTACAAGACTCCATTAAAAAATGCTATGAATGTGTGTATGTATCTTTGTATACATACGTGAGTAGGTACCCTTCAAAACACAGAATTATCTTTTGGAGGGTGGGCTCTTTGTAGTACAGGCTTCCCTCACTAGGTAAGTGTTTTAGGAACCCATTGGCATCAGTGTACCAGCCAGCATTGTTGTGTGTCATGATTTGCAGAAGAAACATCCTGAGTTGTGGTAAACAGGTGACTGGTTCTTCCACTATGACAATGTACCTGCCCACGCTGTGCTGAATGTTCAGTAATTTTTAAACAAAAAACCAACATGACCCCCATGCCCCATCTTCACTCTTCATCTGCTCTCACCCAAAGTAACTCTTTTTTTGTTTCCATGGGTGAAAAAAAAGTCCTCAGAGGGAAATGTTTTGCCACTGGGAAAGAGGTGAAACAAAAAATGGCAGAAGCACTAAACGGCATCAAAATTGATGAGGTCAAAGACTGTTTTGAGAAGTGGAAAAAGTGTCTCCATAAGTGTATTGCATCAAACGGAGAGTATTTTAAAGGTGACTAAAGTTTAAACATGTAAAAATAAGCACACATTTGTTAAAATGAATTCTGGGGTTTTTGTGTCCCCCATATGTGTGTTTTTGTGCATGTGTGTACTTTACTACACACACACACACACACACACACACACACACACACACACACACACGTATGTGTATAAAATCTTCAACCATAAATAATGTGCCTGCTGCATGGTAAGACTCAGAAATATTTGAGTAGGGGCTCAGTAAATATTTGTTGAATAAATGAATCTCTCTCTTTTAATATAGGTTTCTTCTCAGACCTCTTTATGAAACATTGACTTATATTTGAGCATACTTAAACTAACACCTAGGTGTCCTTTTCAGTCCCTCACTTCCTTACTCCCAAGTCAATCAGAACATATTGTTCTATAGCCTAAGCATTCACATTCAGTCTTTCCATCTCCTCTGCCATCTGCTAGTTGAAGCCATCCTCATCCTCACATGGACTCCTACAACAGCATCCTTCCTGTTCTCTCTGCTTCCATTTCCACCATACTCCTTACACACTATTCTTCACACTGTCAGAATAATCTATGTGAAACATAACTTACGTTATGACAGTTTGCTGCTTACATTCTTCCAGTAACTTTTCTTTTCACTTAGAATAACGTGTCACCAGGACCTAGAAAAGGTCCTGCATATCTGGCCCCAAGCTTTGATTAGCTGTTCCCTGTCATTGGCCAGCATCTTGACTTCTAAAGCTTGACCCCTAGATCAGTTGCAGTGCCAGGGCTAGTTTAGCACTTTCAGGTCACTAGCCCCCCCCCCCCCCAAGGTAACTTAGATAGATATATAATGTGTGTTTGTTATTTAAGTCTGGTTTCTATGCAAATCTGCCTTTGGATTAAGTTCCTTATCTTTCTTCCACCCTGATTGTTAGGCTACCCTTAAGCCTCCCTATAGAAATTCTGAACATCCTATGGCTTTAATTTTTTCCCATGGCTGGGTCTTTCTACCTACCTGTTTAGGTATCAGTTCAAATGTCACCTTTTCAAACGTACCTTTTCCACCCGACCTCCGCCATCTACAATCTGAGGTAGACTTCAACTCATTCCCTGTCACATTATTCTGTTTTATATTTTTCAGAGCATTTATTTCCAATTAAAATTATATTTTAGTTTATAAGTTTAATTATTTTTCTATCTTTCTACCCCTTCTAGAAAGTGCACTCTATGAAAATAAGGACCTTATTATTCTTCTAGTCTACTTTAGAATAAAAGTGGAACTTTAAAATTGTTACATGAGTAGAAACTGACTAAATATTTGTTAAGCAAATGAATATATGTCAATCAGCATTGTTATTTTTAAAAATGCCTTTTCTTTCTCTAATTTATACACTGAGTGCTGGACCTTTTTTATGCCATTTGGTCAAGACAGTTAATAGTAAATATATATTTTCCTCAATTCTATCAGCATCTTGAAGAGATATTCATTTTTCTTGATTAAATTAAGCTCTAGGACTTAAAATAAAATAACTCTAGCAGCACCTTTGGCCTCTGCCAAGAACATTTCCAGCTAAGGATTTTTTAAGCTTTAATCTTTGCTGAAATTAGATGGTGGCAGTTGCTAAGCTGCCAGCTGTTAACATGATCCCTACAGTAGGAATACAACACACCAACCTGAATGCTGTGGTCTCTGAAATCTCATAGTTAGCACTTACACGTGTGGACACAGACAGGTGTTGAACAGGTTGGCAATTGAGAAGCAAATGGGAGGTTTCCTGTACCAGATGCAGATACCTTGTGGTGCCACAGCAACTTAAGGTGCCCTATCAAGGGGAGTGATGTTTGAAACCTGATTTAATGCTGTCCTCAGATTAAGGTCTGTTCCTATCCACCAATTCTCAACAAATCCATTCTTTAGGGAATTATTAAGAGTGGATTGGGTTAAAGATATTGAACGCTTATCATTGCTGTGCGTCTCTTGAAGGGATTTTCAATTTCAATATAGTAAACTATATAAGCTTTGTTCAGTAATACACAAGTAAGCTCGTAAGTGAAAACAAATACTAGATCAGAATAGGTCAGACCACCTGCTTCTCTCTAATTCCCTGGCATGTGGTGATGGGCCAGCATGGAAACTGCAAGGCTACCTCTAAATGGGGACACAGGGAGCGGGGTGATCTCTGGTCTCTGTAGTTAATCTTTGAGCAGCATATTTTAACTATCAGTGACTATGGATCTGTTGGAGCATTGGCCTTGGGAATGGGATGTCGTGTGACCTTGCAAAAGGGATGGGGGAAAGTAAGAGCTCTTGGGGTTACTAGAGGAATCAAAAGAAGAATGTGTCATCATTTTATGGATATAGAATCAGGAATCAGCGAGTCCAAAAGATGGTATTAATAGTTGTTGCTTCTAACACTGATGTATTCCAAAAGCCAAATTGTACTTTTTTTCAACTGTCTCATGGGTCAGATTTCCCGACTGCCAGTGACAGCTTTGTTAGACGTTAGTATTCAATTACTCTTCCATCTGTACTCTTCATTATAACTCCAGGACCAATTAATTATCTATGACAGATTTGGGGTCTGTTGGGTGATTATTAAGATATTAAAATAAACAATATTAAAAGAAGTATAAATGAGAAGAAAATAAGTGTTTTAATAACTTATTTAAATGTTCGAGCTTTTAGAAATGAGATGATTCCTCTAATGCTGAAGTTTTTATTTCTTTTAAATTCATTAAAGACTCTTTAAATTCATGCTTAAAATTCCATATATGTAGCATGTCAAAAAGTAATTGTACCATTTAAAGCTAGCTAGAAATAGCTATTACTTGAGCTAAATACTTAAAATTAAGCATAAAACAGCAACTGGAACTGTACTTTCAAGTTATATAAAGAAAAAGAAGCAATGCTTAATGTAAGCATTTTATATCACATGCCTTTTGACAGCTAATTTTTAAGGTTTTCTGTGTCTTAAATGGCAAATGAATTTTTAGCATTTTAGGTGGGTTACACATATCGAGTCTGGATTTTTTAGCACATGACAACATGAACATATTAATAATTCGTATAAAGAGCTTTAGAGAGTAAGCAATATTTTTGTTTTTAAAGAACAATAATTTTTAAATATATTACAGTATATAAGGGGGGACCCAAAAAACCAAGAATTTATTTATAAAAAATCATGTATTTATTATTATACGTATAAATTTCAGTCACCTCCGTTTGATGCAGTACAAAGCATTCTCAGAGCACTCTCCATTTGATGCAGTACAACTATCGATATGCTTTTTCCACTGCTCAAAACAGTTTTTGAGCTTGTCAATCTTGATGTCTTTTAGTGCTTCTGTCATTTTTTGTTTCACTTCTTCTACATGGGCAAAATGTTTCCCTTTGAGGACTTTTTCATCTGGGAAAACAAACAAACAAAAAGTCTCTCATGGTAAGATTGGGTGAACAGGGAGGTAAGCCACAGGGTCATGCTGTTTTTTTGGTTAAAAAAAAACAACTGCTGAATACTCTGTACAGTGTGGGCAGGTGTGCTCATAAATCACCCATCACAAAATGGGCAAATGCATTGAAAGAATCTCCAAAAAAGATTCACTGAAGGACATTGCAGCCTCTCACAACAACACTAGCTAGTACACTGATGCTGATGAGTTTCTAGAACACTTACCTAGTAGGGGAAGCCTGTGCTCAGGGGATCCACCCTCCAAAAGATAATTCCTGTTTTTTGGGGTCCCTCATATATTCACCATAATATCCATTAGAGATAGACGCACATAGTAGCTAAAACTAGACTTTGATGCATCACCAGTTTTCCCCTTTCTCAGTTTCTTATTCATTTTCATATTCATCCAGAAGATATCTTCAGCAACACAGTAACTGTACCCTTAGTTTGCCAATAAAAATATGAAAAGAAACAGCCCTTGAAGAGTGAAAGTTAACAGGGAGACAGAGAGAGGAGAGAGAACCAAGAGAGGCCAGGAGACAGATGATGGAGCCATGAGGAGTCAACAGTCCTCAGCTCATTCACAGCTTGGAAGTGTATGGCTCAAGGAGCAGTTCAATCCCCAAATTAGTCAGCTGTACTCACAATTTTAAAAAGCCGATAAAATTGGACTTTGGAAATTTTTTTATAACCAAATGACTTTAATATTAAACTTTATTTTACACTGAATTACCACTGCAATTGGATTACAGCTGCAATTATGATTAGCAGACAAATTAAAACACACAAATATGTGACAAATTTTGAAAACCAACTATTAAATATGAAAAATTACATTTTATTGGCAATCTCTTTCTTAATGAAATGGATATGAATTACTTCATAAGTTTACCTGTGGATAAATATAATTTACTCTGGAATTAGGAATTCCTTTTTTGTTTCTATTGTTTTTAGACTCATAAACATAAAGAAGTCCGGCTCACCTAATTAGGTAGATGGAAACAGAAGGGTCGTCACAGTAGTAACTCTCAGCTCCTTAAACTGTTTTTTTAAACTCCTGAGTTAGATGCCCCAAACATATGACATATCAAAAAAAAAAACATTGTTAAAATTCCATCAGGTTATAACTAAATTAGATTCTTCAATGATCTTGCTGAAAGCAAATAAATGTGAAAAACACTTGACTTTCAAAATAATTTGTTCTGCCTCTGAGGGTAGAGAACCACCTGCCACAGGAAGAATTCCTGACCCTGCCTCAGCATAAATGCCTGCCAAAAAATGAGAACTGGGCTGGAGATTATTCATTTCTACTTGCTCTCCAGTTTGAGACTGAATTCTTATGGCACTCTAGTGAAAGACTCAGGGGAATCAGTAAGGATTTCCTATCCTTTGCAAATATCAGACCTCAGATCATTATCTGTTCCAAGAATAAAGAGTTCCCTGTTTTTGCTACCATACCCCACATTCCTATAATAAAATAATTTTTTTAAAAAGAATAGATAATAGGGGGTGGGGAATTCATGTGCAGACCCATGAAGAGATTCTATTATATTCAGGTCAAATATGTTGATTATATATTCTTTCTTTTTTTTTTTTTTTGAGTTGGAGTCTCACTCGGTCACCCAGACTGGAGTGCAGTGGCCGCTCCTGGCCACCCCAGCCTCGCCTGCTGGGCTCCAGTGATCCTTCCGTCTCAGCCTTCCGAGTAGCCAGAATTACAGGTGTGCGTTACCACGCCTGGCTGATTTTTTGATTTATTGTAGAGATGAGGTCTTGCTGTCCAGGCGGGTCTCGAACCCGCGGGCTCAGGCAATCCACTCACCTCAGCCTCCCAAAGGCGCGGGATTGCAGGCTGAGCCACCGAGCCCGGCTGATTATATATTCTTAATCATCTTAATAAAACATGGAGTCTATTGAACAGTCTGTATAAATGAGATAAGAGAGTTAGTTGACATTAATAAAAGAGAGCAGGCAGAAATAAGATGGTAAAATAAAAAATAAAAATAAAAAAACCCAGCAAACTTCACATCTAGGCAGTCATGTGCAGAATGAAGATTGTAGAAAAGGAAGTAATTACTGTAGAGGCAGCAGAGAAACTAAGTCTAAAATGAAACTACTCACAAGGGTAAATAGTAAGAAAAGAAAGCAAATATACCATATAACAAAAAGTCCGCTTTTCTAGGTAAGAAGGGGAGAAAGCTAAACAGAAGTAACAATTAAAAATAGAAGAAATATGTTCTGATATTAAAAAGACATTTATCCACAGATAAGTAGATTTTCTACATTTCAAGAAAATTTAGTGAGGAGAGATCTGCATGCAAATATTTCTTTCAAAACTTTTTCAATTAAAAATGTCAGACATCTTGATACTTATCTGCAGAAGTTAACAGAGTCATATTTACAGACAATTGATGGAAAATTTTAGTACTCAATAATTTAGTACTCATTCAACAATTTTTGCATGGATAAAAACACTGAAAAGTTATTCTCATGTGAGTGAAGGTTCAAAAAATATGTAATTCACCTTTCTGAAAATATTTAAAGGGGAACTCCTTATATTTGAGGGATAAATGAGTAGTGTCTCAGAAACATGAAACTTAAGAAGTAAAAGAATTAAAGAGAGTAATGATGTACATATTTAGTTTAAATTACTGGTAAAATATTTTTACCCAATTAAGCATAAGCATGAAAAATGATTCCTAAAATGAGTTATAGAAATGTAATTAATATAGTAAAATATGAATTATAAATTCTAGATTTTGTCAAAATGAATGGAACAATAAAAACAGTTTTAATTCCTCATGTTATAGAAAAGCCAGCCAAAATTTATTTTGTTTTTCAATAAATAGAGAAAACATGGGGTTAACTGTGTCTTTTAAAACTTTTAAATAAGTTATCATAGAGGAGTAAAACTATTGTACCAAGAAAATTCTAGCTATATAAATTTAGTTACAGAAGATAAAAAGCAAAAACTAAAAAATAAAACAAAATATTGTTTTTACTGTAAATGAGTTAAATTGATGTGTTGACAGTCAGAGTCGCCAGATAGAATGAAAATAAAAAAATAGAATGACAATACTAAATTTAAGATAAAAAGTATTAACTATATGTAAGAATTCTGATTTTATATTGTTTAAGTATATTAATAATTACTATGAAGAATGATGGTGATTTATTGAATGATGGTGATTTATTGAATATGTACTTGAGAAAAGGGAAGTTAAAAAAGGGGAATGGCTTGAATTATTAGCTATTCAATTCACTTTCTCTCTCTTCAACACCTTTAGCAGTTTTTGACCATAGATTCAGTGTTATCTTAAATAATAACTTTGCCAGAAATTAAGAGGCAATTGGCTTGCTATTTGGAAATACAGCTGTTTTTAAGTTTCAGGATGAGAAATATAAAATAATATGATATATTGGAAGGAATACCCAACCAAACTAAGGAAAGTTTTGTTCTAGTCTCAAGATGACCATTTCCATCTGGATGACCTTGGAAAGTCACTTTCCTCATCTGTTTAAACTGGAGTTGAGATCACAATCTCAAAGACCCAGACACCTTGTCTCTCAATACCACTATGAGAGAATTATTCAGTATAATCTTCTTTTTTTAAACTTTTAATTTTATTTTAAAGATGTAGAGTACAGTTCAAAGTTAAGTATACAAATGTTCATTATGCAGGTACCCTTGCAGTATAATCTTTATACTTCTCTTTTAATGAAGGTTGGCTCTTGATTTAACTGTTTATGTTTTAGTGAATCTTGAGTCTTCTAGATACCATAGTTTCTAATTTCCAAATGTATTCTTTTTAAATCCTCACTGCACATTCAAAATCTAAAACTTTGTCAAATGTATTAATTTTTTATTCAACTGGTAAGTTTTTGCTGATTAAATAAAATCTTTGTAGAACAACAATACTAACAGAAAGCATGCCTGGAAGGAATTGAGTAATCTAACCCCATATATACTATATGTTGTATATTATGTATCTTATATATGTAAATTAGACTTAGAATTAGATTATACATTTTATTATATTCCATTACCGTTCCAAAAATACTTACCTTTTTTTTTTTTTTTCTGGCCAGTTTTCAATTTATAACACTTTCCAATACTCTGGCTTCACCTTTTTCTATAAGAATTAATATATAAAATACAAAAATACATCACCACTGATATGAATCAGATGCTTTTGAGGAGGCGCAAATTTCTTTGTAATGTGAATAATCACTTCCTAATTAGTTGTTTCCCAAGTTCTTGTTTGCGTCTTTGTTTAATTTTTTCTTCAATTTCCATAGCGTTTTGATAGCTTTCTTGTGACTTTGGTCCCATCATAGCTATCTGCGTATTCTAAAAGTGTAAGCCTGGTTTCTCCAAGGCTCTTACAACTGTGCCTATCACATAATGGGTGCTTGAGACGTGTACTTGCATGAGGGAATGTTTATTGTTTCTTGAGTGTTTCAAGTGGAGTATATGACATTTAAAATCAAATGTCATTTGTTATGGCAAGTGGAAGAGGATGCATTTAAGAGTACAAGTTGACTTATTTGGACTGTCAAGCTATTAGTGTTATTTTCTTTAACAAGATAAGTATGTGGTTTATGCTTTCAAAAATAATACATTCTCAAATATGAAGAATAGAGTGCTTACCAAACAAAATAAGTTGAATTTCATGCCAAAATAGAGAAATCAGGGACTACTTGCCAACATATTGTGGAAGCCAATTTATGCATATTATGAGGAAACTGAGTCAAAAGCAGAGAAATGACAAACAAGGTAATGCAGTTAGAAAGGTAAAGGGGACAAATTTGTAAAAATCTTGGAAGAAGGAGTAGAGATCTACTAGATTGAGAAATAGATAGAAAATAAGATTTTAAAGATGACGGTGATACTTGCCTGCTTGGGAGTTCAGGTGAATAAATGAATTAAAGTGGGTGAGTCTTGCTGGATAGTATGTCTGAAGTGCCTTACACAGTGGTAGCTATGGATTACGGCTAGACATTGATGGAGATGTTTGCAAGCCATGCAGGGAAGGCAGACTTTCCTGTGCCCTTCATCTCTCTCCCAGCAGGTGCCAGGTTGTTCATGTGGTGATGTGTCAGGAGACTTTTTTTAGTCAAGTTTTAAAAAAACTTACAAATGAGAGAAGGAGAGGTGAAACTTCTGAATTCGTTATTCAATATAGTTTCTATTTGTTTAATAATTGATTACAAAGGATTTACTTGGTGAAGTTCTTCTAATGTCAAATTATCATAATTTAATTACTTATAAGATAATTTTGATGCCCTGTGTTTGGTTTTATATACTAACCCCATCAGCATAGTTTTTTGATGTTGTTGCTGTTTTCATGTCTGGAATGTGGTAAAAAGGACATGTATGGCCTTTCTTATATAGGTACAGGTTAGATGTATTATTCAGAAACTTCATAAAACAAAACTGAGATGGAAGGATTAGCCAAAGGATTTAAATTGGTAGTTTGGGCTAGTTTCCAAGGTGATGCTAGGAACTGTTTTTCAGTCAACACATAGAAATGCTGAATGAAATATAATGCACTTAAAAAAAATGCATAGTTGAACTGCAAGAAAAAAGGAAAATCTTGGGGACCAAAATCAACTAGAATAGCTAAATTTGTGAGTTGACACTGTGACTGCAATGATGCTGGAGTAAGAGATTAGAGGGTGTTGAAGTTGACATGTAGGCACTTGAGATTTTATTGCTCACTCAGAGAAAGAAGATATGACTTGTAATATTCGTAAAGTGGAAATTTCATTGAGCTAGATCTCAGTGAAATTGGTGGGCTAGAAAAAAAAATGTCCTTGACTAGTAGCCTTGTGTTTAGGCTCAGGTTCTGAATGTGTAGAAAAACTAACTAACCCCCAGAATTTGTAACTAGTAGTTTGTACTCAGTGTCGAAGTTCCAGTTTATTTTATTAAATATGACGGAAGTACCCAAGTTAAGAAATTAACAAAAAATGCATTCCTAGATTGGTGATAACTCTGGGGCAGCTGGCATTATTTTTAATTTTTTTTCTTTTTTTGGCTAGGCTTTCCATAACCAAGGCCTTATACGAAATACACAGATAAAACTGTGCTGATTATTAGTTCATAATGTACAATAACAAAAATGAACTGATCATTTATACCCCTAGGAATTTCAGATACAGAGCTGTCACATACATGAACCATAAAATCATTTTATTTAAAGTAGTTAAATTTATAAGCAGTTTCAAAAAAATAATTGAACTAAACACAAAGAGGAATGTAAAAGTATGCAAAATAAACAAGGAGATTTGAAAAAGAACTATATAGAACTTCTAAAACTTAGTCACTGACGTTAGAACCTCATTAGACACGTTAAGTATTAAGTTAGACATGTCTGAAGACAAAAATGATGATGTAATTAATGATAGAATATTAAAATCTGAAGAAATTACTTAGAACTCAGCATGAAGAGATTTTAAAAAAACAAAATATGTAGAGGTTAAAAATATGGAAGAAATAACTAAAGCTCCAAGATTATTTCTAATAAAATTGAAGGAAGATAATACATAAAAAGTGAGGCAACATTTGAATAGAAGCAACATTTGAATAGATAATGATGGGCAAGTTTCCAGCATTGATTATAAATGATCAGATCCTAGAAATACAATAAACATTAACCAAGATAAGCATTTAACTCCTAGAAATTTCACAATGACTTAACAAGATGATGAAGATTGAGAGAACACTTAGAAAACAACCATAACCCGACATCTTTATAATAAAATAAACTTTAAAAAAAGAAACAAATAAATAACCAACCATAAAGAAAAGACAAATTAACTACCAAGGGAGAACGATGGTTGAACTTTCTTCAGACTTTTCAACATGGATGCGTGAGCCTTTTGACCATGGAATACTATTTTCAAAGTGCTGCCTAGATTACTAGGCTAAAATACTCTATAAACAACTAAACTGAGTAAGGAAAAGTCAAAGGCATATTTTCAAATACAAAGAAAAAACTGACTTAAAGGCTTTTTATTAAAGAAAGAAAGAAATTGAACTCTGAGTAAAGAATGTGATTTAAGAAGCAGTGGTCAGCAAGAAAATGGGTAAGCACAAGGACAAAGATAAATAAATATTGACTGTATACAACTGCATATTTTAATAATGAATAATTTCTATTAATGCTAAATATATATTACTAAAATATATTAGAACAAATAAAATGAATACTGACTTCCAGATGACAGTGGGTGATGGAAGTCAGGCACACAACATTTCCTGTATTCAGGAGGAGATAGACAAAAACAAAATAGAATTTGAAGAATCACTAAAAGAATAGAGACATAATGTATAGTTTCTACGTCATCAGAGAAAAGGGGAGATTTTGTTCTTGTTTGATGGAGACAGTAATGAGAAAAAAAGATGGCAAATAGAAAGGGATAATAGTAGAAATACATATATCAGCAAATATAAATGGTCTTTACTTGTATGCTAAAAGACAAAATTTTCAGGGCCAAAAAAAAAAAAACCAGACCCAACTGCTTGTTGTTTATAGGAATCTGAAATAGAACATAAAGTAGTTAATGCTGAAGAGATTAAAAAATAACATTTACCAAGCACTTACTAACCAAAAGAAAGAATATATAGCTTTGTGAATATACTACAAGATATACAAGATAGACTAAAAGACAATAAGCAGTATCAGAGATGACAAATATTCACTACATAAATGTAAATGGGACTGTTTACTAGAAAGATAGACCAACGCAAGAAAGACCTAACAGTCCCAAGCATATATGTATTATATATATCAAGATGGTTAAACGTCAGAAATGTTGATCTTTTGGGGGAAAAAGTTGCAAAAGAATACGTATGATCTATTCATATAAAGTGTGAAAACTGGGAGACGGGGCAAGATGGCGACGGCATAGGTGAACAGGTGAGATTCTCTGAACGTGAGTTCCCAAAAAGGCTATTACTTTTCTTCCCCCACCCCCAGCCCGCCACCAGCCGTGCTGGTGCCAGGCCCGGGAACTTCCCACGCAAGGCCAGATATTGCATACCCCCACCACTGCTGCTGTTCTACTCGTGTGTGGAAGTCTCCGGTCCCAGCCCCCTCCAGATCCCTCCCCGGCTGCATTGTCTCCAGCCCGACACCCGGCACCCGGCATTGCTGGTCACACAGGGAGGCTCTGGGCGCCCACCCCTCAGAGACTCCGGTCCCTTTCCTGGCCGAGTACCCTGTAGGGGGCCCAGCGCTACTCTCGCTGCTCACCGCCTTCCCTTTGGAACTTTGGAGCTCTGGAACTCCGGGTCCACCCTGGCTGAGGCACTCAGCGTGAGACCCCAAGCCGGAGGACCCAGACAAGCGGAGAAAGACAGATCTGCTTAAACTGCCTCGCCATTCTCCAGACAGAGACTTCCATTGCCCCGCCCACCTATCAACAAACTACCTCATTTCCTAAGGCCAGATATTGCAGCATGCGGGGGAATTTTGGGTCCCTGCTCCCTCCGTCCCTCTCCCCGGCTCCATTGTCTCCAGCCCAACACCCGGCACCCGGCACCACCAGTCACACAGGGAGGCTCTGGGCGCCCGCCCCTCAGAGACTCATGTCCCTTTCCTGGCTGGAGTACCCTGTGGGGGGCCCAGAGCCACTCTCGCCGCCCACTGTCTGCCCTTTGGAGCTTTGGAGCTCTGAAACTCTGGGCCCACCCTGACTGAGGCACTCAGTGCGAGACCCCAAACTGGGGGACCCAGACAAGTGGAGAAAAACAGATCTGGGTAAACTACCTTGCTATTCTCCAGGCAGAGACTTCCATTGCCCTGCCCACCTATCAACAAACTTTACCTCAGTTCCTAAGGCAACAGCGTGAAACAGGAGACAAAGCCCCACCCCTACGCTGCAATGAAAAACAAAGGGGAGAGGCTGGAATCAGAGAACACAGAAGTGACTCTAGTCTGATCGCTTATTTTGACTTATGATTTTATCATTGAAACTGTTGGTTTAGATTACGTTTGGTGTTTACCTTCTGACTTAAACTGTTTCTTGATTTTATTGGCCTGTCTCTGTGTAACTATCAGTATTCTTTAGGGAATCTTTCTTACCTGTCTTTCTTCACTTCTTCCTGGCCCTGTGTCTCTCTCACCTGATAGTTGGTATGTATATCTGTTTTCCCTCTTGCACTTCTCTCTTTCTAACTCCCTATTGACCCCCCCTTCTCCATTATTTTCCTCTTTTATATGCCCCCTTTTTAAGTCTAGGGACCAAGGCTGCATACTGCTGAATAGACAGACTGTAAAGCAGAGGGAAAAGTGAACAAAGCCAGAAGACCCTCATAAGGAAGAACAGGTTATTGCAGAAGAGAAATAAAAGCAACCCACCTTCTCTCAAAAACAGAATTGAAGAGGGGGAGGGAAAGGGGGAAAGGGAGAAAAATCTACAGAAATGAAGAAAAACCAAAAGAAGAGTATGGGTCTCTCCCAGACGCCTGGGAGAGCAGACATTGAGAAAACCAACTTTGGAATGCAAATAATGAAAAGTCCCCAGAATGAAGGGTCTAAAAATGCAAATGTAGATATCAAAACAATAATGGAGAGATTAAAAAGAATTGAGGACACATAAGAAGAAACTAGGAAGGAGCTGATATCTGAGATAACAGTAATAAAGAATACTGTGAATGAAATAAATAACAAATTGATAAGCATGGAAAGCAGAATTACCAAAGCAGAAGAAAGAATCTCAGAGCTTGAGGATCAAAATATAGAAATAACCCAAACTCTTAAAAACACAGAAAATAAGCTCAAAAAGACAGAATAAAACCTTCAAGAGATGAGTGACTGCCTCAAGAGGCCTAACCTAAGAATAATCGGACTCCCTGAGGCAGAAAGAGAAACAGAGACCACATTGGAACAAACTTTCCATGAGATCATTCAAGAAAACTTCCCTTATCTAATCAGTGATGTAAAAATTCAAACACAAGAGATTCAGAGAACCCCCACAAGACAACAAATGAGAAGACCAACTCCTAGACACATAATAATTTGCCTAAATAAAGTAGGCACAAAAGAAAAAATCCTAAAGGCAGCAAGAGAAAAAGGCCAGATCACCTACCATGGAAGACCAATCAGAATAGCAGCAGATTTATCTGCAGAAACCCTGCAGACTAGGAGAGCTTGAAGCCCTATCTTCAAAGTCCTAAAAGATAAACAATTTCAACCAAGAATAAACTACCCGGCCAAGCTAAGCTTCATCAGTGAGAGAGAATTAAAATCTTTCCCAGATATCCAATCCCTAAGAACTTATGCTGCCACCAAACCATCTCTACATGAAACACTTAAGAAAGTACTAAACACAGAAGAAAAGGAAAAAAGAACAACGTTCTTCACAAGAGTACAGGGAAAAGAATAAAATATACATGAACCAACCCCAAAACCAAAAGAAAGAAAAAAAAAAGAAAAAAGAAAAAACCAAGTGGAAGAACAACAACTCAATAAGAACTCCATGATAGGGACGAACTTTCACATTTCAATAATTAGTCTGAATGTGAATGGACTAAACACACCACTGAAAAGACATAGAATGACAACATGGATAAAATATCACCAGGCAACAATATACTGCCTTCAAGAGACCCAACTCGCTAGAAAGGACATACACAGACTCAAAGTAAGAGGATGGTAAACAAATTTTCAGGGGAATGGAACACAAAAGAAAGGAGGAGTCGCGATCCTAATTTCAGACAAAATACCATTTAAGCTATCAAAAATTAAAAAAGATACAGAGGGCCACTACATAATGATAAAAGGTTCACTCCATCAACAAGAAATATCTATCCTAAACATATATGCACCCAACATAGGTGCGCCAACATTCATAAAGCAACTTCTAGGAAAACTAAAGAAAGACATTGATTCTAACACCATAATAACTGGGGACTTTAATACACCACTCACAACCTTAGACAGATCATCAGGACAAAAAATCAGCAAGGAGATCCGGAACCTCAATGAGACTCTGGAACAAATGGACTTAATTGATGCCTATAGAACACTCCATCCAAAGACCACAGAATACACATTCTACTCATCACCACATGGAACATATTCTAAGATCGACCACATAATTGGACACAAATCAAGTATAAGCAAATTTAAGAGGACTGAAATTCTACCATGCACCTTCTCGGACCACAGTGGAATAAAAATAAACATTGACACCAACAAAGTCCCCCCAAAACCCACAAAGACATGGACACTAAACAGCATGATGCTAAATAACTCCTGGGTCAATAATGACATCAAAACAGAGATCAAAAGATACCTGGAAACAAATGAAAATGAAGAAACATCTTACCAAAATCTCTGGGATGCCTTAAAAGCTATAATAAGAGGGGAATTTATATCCCTACAAACACACATGAGGAAAATGGAAGGAACAGAAATTAACAACCTAACAAGCCACCTAAAGAAGCTAGAAAAGCAAGACCACAAAAACCCTTATTTCAGCAGAAGAATCCAGATCACCAAAATAAAAGCCCAAATCCAGGACATAGAAGATAAAAAGATAATAGAAAAAATCAATGAAACAAAAAGCTGGTTCTTCAAAAGAATAAACAAGATCGATGGTCCCCTAGCTAGACTGACCAAGAAAAAACGAGAAAAAACCCAAATAAGCACAATCAGAAACACAAAAGATGAAGTCACATCTGACCCTGAAGAAATACAAAAGATCATTAGAGACTACTACGTACACTTGTACGGAAACAAACTTGAAAACCTTAAGGAAATGGAGGACTTTCTGACATCACACAACCTACCTATGTTGGAACAAGAAGAAATTGAGACCCTAAATAAACCAATAACAATCAAGGAAATCGACTACGTAATAAGAAAATTTCCTACAAAAAAAAGCCCTGGTCCAGGTGGCTTTCCAGCAGAATTCTACAAGACATTTAAGGAGGAGCTGATACCAATCCTACTGAAGGTATTCCAGGCGATTGAAAAAGATAGAACGCTCCCCAAATCATTTTATGAAGCCAACATCACATTGATACCCAAGACAGGTAAAGATCCAGCAAAGAAAGAGAACTACAGGCAATATCTTTGATGAACATAGATGCTAAAATCCTCAACAAGATCCTAGCAAACCGGATTCAACAATACATCTCAAAAATCATCCATCATGACCAAGTAGGCTTCATTCCTGGGATGCAAGGCTGGTTCAACATTCGTAAAACCATAAATGTTATTAAATACATCAACAGATGTCAAAACAAAAACCACATGATTATATCATTAGATGCAGAAAAAGTTTTTGATAAAATCCAGCACCCCTTCTTGATAAAAACCCTCGAACATCTAGGCATACAGGGAACATACCTCAAAATAGTAAAAGCCATCTACGAGAAACCCACAGCAAGCATACTCCTAAATGGACAAAAATTAGAACCATTTCCCCTGAAAACTGGAACAAGACAAGGATGCCCACTCTCACCCCTCCTGTTCAACATAGTATTGGAAGTCCTGGCTCGAGCAGTCAGAAAATTAGAAGGCAATCAGGGGTATCCAAATAGGAAAAGAGGAAGTCAAGTTATCTCTCTTTGCAGACAACATGATTGTATACCTTGAAAACCCAAGAGAATCTGTCAAAAACCTCCTAACACTGATAAAGACCTTTGGCAAAGTCTCAGGATACAAAATAAATGTACAAAAGACAATCGCATTTCTCTACACCAATAATAAACAAACAGAAACCCAATTTAAAAACACAATTCCATTCACAATAGCTGCAAAAAAAAAATGAAATACCTTGGCATCGTCCTAACCAGAGATGTGAAAGACCTTTACAAGGAAAACTACAAAACACTGCTCAAAGAAATCAAAGTTGATACAAACAAGTGGAAAAATATCCCATGCTCATGGATTGGAAGAATCAACATTGTGAAGATGTCCATCTTACCTAAGGCAATCTACAAATTCAATGCAATACCCATCAAATTACCAGCAACATTCTTCTCAGACCTAGAAAAAACAACACAGGAATTCATATGGAAACACAAACGTCCAAGAATAGCCAGAACAATCTTCAGCAAAAAAAAAAAAAAAGCAGGTGGTATCACACTGCCAGACTTCAAACTTTACTATAAAGCTACAATCATCAAAACAGCTTGGTATTGGTATAGGAACAGGCATATAGATCAATGGAATAGAGTTGAGATTCCAGAAGCAAAACCTCAATTTCTCAACCAACTCATCTTTCACAAAGCCTCCACCACCTACCACTGGGGAGAGGAGAACCTATTCAGTAAATGGTGCTGGGAAAACTGGCTGACCACATGCAGAAGATTGAAACAGGGCCTCTATCTATCCCCATGCATAAAGGTTAATTCCAATTGGATCAGAGACCTAAATGTAAAACCTCAAACCATAAGAACCTTAGAAAATGAAGGAAAAACCCTCATGGAAATCGGAACTGGCATCTAATTCCTGAACAAAACCCAAAACCCACAGCTCATAAGAGAGAAAATAGACAAGTGGGACCTTATTAAACTGACAAGCTTCTGCAAAGCCAAAGAAACCATCAAGCGAGCAGGGAGACAACCTACAGACTTGGAAAAAGTATTTGCCAACTCCAGGTCCGACAAAGGCTTAACATCCTGGATCTACAAGGAACTCAAGCATGCAGAAAAGAAGAAAACAAACAACCCCATTATAAAATGGGCAAAAGATATGAACAGACACTTCACAAAGGAAAACATCCGAGCAGCCAACAAACACATGAAGAAATGTTCAACCTCACTAATCATCAAGGAGATGCAAATCAAAACCACACTGAGATACCACCTAACCCCAGTCAGAATGGCAATTAACTCAAAAAATAACAGCTGCTGGAGAGGGTGTGGAGAAAAGGGAACACTTCTACACTGTTGGTGGGAGTGTAAACTAGTGCAACCTCTGTGGAAAGCAGTGTGGCGATTCTTAAAAGCTCTAAATACCAACCTTCCCGCAATCCCCCTACTGGGAATATATCCTGAAGAACACAAATCACTCTATAAAAAAGATACCTGCACACGCATGTTTATTGCAGCATTGTTCACAATAGCAAGAACCTGGAAACAGCCATGCTGCCCATCAAAAGAGGACTGGATTAAAAAAATGTGGTACATATACACGATGAAATACTACGCAGCCATAAAAAAGAACAAAATCATGAATTTCACAGCAACCTGGATGAAACTAGAGTCTATAATACTGAGTGACCTCTCACAGAAACAAAGATCCGAGTATCACATGTTCTCACTCATATAATGGACCTTAAACATCCAATGCAATACTATACGAAAATGACTGACCGCACTGGGAAACTATGCTGGGGGGAGGGAGATGGGATTAACAGTAGCAAATATCTGTCTGAGTATTGGGAAACATCCCATATCAACAGGGTGCCTGAATGAAACGCAATTGTATACCTAACCCTTAACTGTACCCCACAACTTCACAATAAAAAAAAAAGTGTGAAAGCATGCAAAAACACTTGATTTTATTTATCAATTTTCCTATATGGAATCAAAGTTTTAAAATATGCATGAAAATAATAAACACAAAATTCAGCATCGTAGTTACCTCTGAGAAGAGAAAGGAGATGAACTCAGGTAGGTATATATAGGCATCAATTGTGTCTGTCCCTTAAAAATAAACCTTAAAGCATGCATATGTGAGTATATACTGGATGATGAATACAAGCGTATTAGTATATCATTCTACTTTTTTATGATTGGATATTGCATAATATTTTTACAGATAGCACTGTTTGAAGTAACTTTATAAAAGAAAAGTGGGACTTTGGACTAGGTTATTTTTCTGAAACACGAGAATGCACTTTTTTTAGAACAAATAATGAAAATAGACTGTAACTTATCACCACTCATCATGCCACCTCTTTCCCTCTGCCCCAAAGAAAACATACAATCATGCTTTTTTACATAAGTAAACTAAAACTGTTAAATGCTAATAACAAACCCCTTATGGGAGCCACAAGGTTTCATTTGTAAGCCTTAGACCTACCCAAGGGGAAAAGTAAATTCATTGACAATGTGTAAGATGAGGAAAAACTTAGTGTAATAAGAACCACAAGTGTCATAAAATAGTGGCCTACCTATGTATTAGCAACCATTTTCATTTTTGCTAATTTAATCAGTCTTGTTCTTAATGGTGTGTTAAAGTTATGTTCATTTTGAGTTTTAAATACCAAATCTGCAGTGCAGTTCTGCGGGCTCTCACGTAGTAGTGTTCACCAAGAAAAGGTGCCATTTACTTTGTAGAAGAGCAGAGTAAGCTCCCACTTCTTGGAACAGAAAATATATTTCTTCATTCTAAAAGTACCAATGTTGATCTCAGCACCTTCCTCAAACCTCTCTTTTTCTTTGCTGGGGTACAGATAGCAGTTGTGAAAAATCGATGTGAAAATAAAAGAGAGCAGTCATCTTTTACTCATTTTTCTACTGTGTGTTCTGGTTTTTTTCTTGTTGATTTTGAGTCATTTCTGTTTCTGATGAGAATTATTTGTTGAATATATGTTTTGCATGCATCTTCTCTTAGTCTATGCCTTCGCCTTTTTTACTTTCTTCATGGTATCCTTTCATGAAGCAAATCTTAATGTAGTCTATGTTTTCACTGTTTTTCATAATTATCTCCCTTCAGCATCCTCTTGAAGAAATAATTGTCTATTAGAAGGTGTGATGTCTCCTTAGTTTCATTTTACACTTAAAAACAGAAAAAGGAAATAGTGTACATTAACCAAACTGTTTTCCCTGGAATCCTGCATTGTAAGATATGTTGCAATGTACATATTCTTTGGTCCACCAAGCATCCTGTCCTCTGCTGGGAGCAGCTCCTCCTTCTTACGAGGGGACCTGTAAGAACTTAAGTATTGTAGCATACAACATTCTTTGCTACTATGTGAGCTTTTCACCCAAACTGGGCCAATGAAACCTTCTCCTCTTGGCCACAGTCCTTGATTCAAATATGGCCTTCTGACCCGAGTTGGAACAATTCGGAAGGCGACTTTAGAATTGTTGGCAGTAAAAGTGCTCAGCCTCACTCATCATCAGAGAAATGCAAATCAAAACCATGTGAGATACCACCTAGCCCCAGTAAGAATGGCCGTCATTAATAAAACAAATAACAACAGATACTGGCGAGGATGTGGAGAAAAAGGAACGCTTCTACATTGCTGATGGGACTGCAAACTAATACAACCTCTTAGGAAAACAGTGTGGTGGTTTCTGAAAGAACTAAAAATTTACCTTCCATATGACCCAGCAATTCCCCTACTGGGAATATACCTGGAGGAACTCAAATTATCCTACAAAAAAGATACCTGCACATGTATGTTTGTTGCAGCTGTATTCACAATAGCAAAAACATGGACCCAACCATGTTTCCCATCAAAACTGGACTGAATAAAAACAAAAAAAATGTGGTACATATACACAATGGAATATTATACAACCATAATGAAGGGCAAATAGATGGACTTTGCAGCAACCTGGATGGATTTGGAGTCAATCATACTCAGTGATTTATCACAGAGACAAAGAACAGAGTTCCATATATTCTCACTCGTAAGAGGACCTTGAACAATTATAATGCTATAGGAAAGCAATTGGTGGGAAACTGTTGGTGGGGTGGGGGGGTGGGATTGGCAGTTGAGGGAAACTGCTGGTGGGGGAAGGGCATACCTCATCAACAAGGGTACCTGCATGATCAATGTTTGTATACCTAACCCTGAATTGTACCCCACATCTTTATAATAAAAATTAAAAATAAAAAAATTTCCTGCTTCATACTGATATTACTTTATTGACCAGGGGTTATATACAAATGCATTCCTTAATTTTTAAAGATTTTTTTATATATTTCATTTTACAAATGTGGGGTACAATTCAGGATTATGTATACAATACAAGTAGACATTGTACAGGTAAAGTTTGGGCCTCCCTTTGGTCCCCACTTTACCTAGTTTGAGATCAGGTACCCTTGTTGATGTGTCCCCACCCCCCACCCAGGCAGTGTCCCACTACTGTCAATCCCTTTCTTATAATATTATGGTAAATGGGACTTCTGGCAAGATGGTGACTGGCCGGCAGGGTCTGTGAAACCCTCTGCAAAAGAGAACACCCATAAAGACCCTAGCTCTCTCCCAGGGGCTACAGACCCCATCTTCCGCAGCCTGCTCTTCACAGGGAGCTCAGCCGCCACTGTCACCCATCGTCACTACTGGGATATCACGACAAACCGGGCTGCTCCTGCAGTCGCCGTGGTGGGACTGGGCTGCTTCTGCAGTCGCTGCAGCAGGACTGGGCTGCTCCTGTAGTCGCAATACCACCACTGCGGTCATTCCCAGCTCATATCTGAAGCCACCCATGACTTCAGACCGTGAAGCCCCGCAAGCCGGATCTTCTGAGATCCCTGCTGCCACGCCATGCCCCTAGCCCGGAGAAAGGCCTGTGGAACTCCCCCGGTGAAGTTGCTGCAACAAGTTGCAGATCCGGAGCAGACGCCCTTCCCTCTGGACTGTAGCATGGGATAGCACCACCTGCTGGAGAACCAAGGTAATAGCATCAAAACGGGAATAGCAGAGGCTCATCCTACTTTAAAAATGGAAAAGGCCAGATCTCAGTGATAGACTGGGCAGGGGGACCATATCTGAACTGTTCTTCACAGCAGGCCAGGGGCATCTGACCCTAACAGTGGACAATTCTACCAGCCTGCAAAGACAGCTAGAAATCAGAGCTGAAAGGACATTGAAGTTAAAGGAAAAGTCTCAGAGTGTGCTTGACTGGTTCTGTTAGTCTACGGACTTTAATCTATCCCTCCCCCCTCCTTTTTTTTTCACTTTTTTTCTTTTTTTTCTTTTCTTTCTCCCCCCTTTTCCTTTTTTCTTATTTCTCTGTAAATCCCATATTTGTATGAAGGAACAGCACACCAATAAGGAGGTTGATCAATGCGTACATTAGCATCATTGTATGTTTTAGATTTTTATATGGTTGTTGATTAGTTTTCAGTCATGGTTATAGTTTTTCTTTATATTTGTTTCAGTCTTTGTGTTTCTTTTCACTTACCAGTTGGTACACTCAACTGTTTTCCCTCTCACCCCTCTCTCTCTCCACCCCACCTCCCCACTGCCTGCTCCATTTTCTCCCCTCTGTTAACCTCATTTTGCTTTCAGGGAGTAAACCTACAGCCCACTGCATGGACAGACTCCAAGGCATGGCAAATGGGTTTCAGACTATCCATACAAATGTTGGTGAACACCAGGATCTGCAGAGAGATTTTGAATCACATCTCCCCCCTTAATTAAATCCCAAAACTACAAAAAGGACTGCCCTCAACACACAGTCCAACTCCAGAAATGAACAAAGCAAGAGGAAATATATTAGGAGGAATAGGATATTGAACAAACAGAAGTAAAAGAAACCCCTCCACCCATGAATAACAGAATTAAAAAAGATGGGGAAGTGGAGGGAAGGGAAAAGTAGGGAGGGGAAATCTGCACAAATGAAGAAAAACCAAGAGAAGAACACAGGACTCACACAGACCCCTGGGAGGTCAGACACTGAAAAAACAGACTTCAGAACACAAACAATGAAGAGCCCCCAGAATGACTGGTCACAAGCAACAAACCCAGACATCAAGGCATTAATAGAATTAAAGAAATTGAGGAGAGACAAGAGGAAAAGAGGAAGGAGCTGATGACAGAAATAACAGCAGCAAAGAATACTGTGATGGAAATAAATAACAAACTAATTAGCATGGAAAGCAGAATTAGCCAAGCAGAAGAAAGAATCTCAGAACTTGAAGACCAAAATACAGAACTACCCCAAACTGTCAAAAACATAGAAAAGAAGCTTAAAAAGTCAGAACAAAACCTTCAGGAGATGAATGATGACTTCAAGAGACCCAATCTAAGAGTAATTGGCCTTCCTGAGGCAGAGAGAAGAGTAAGAGGTCACACGAACAAACATTTCATGAAATCATTCAAGAAAATTTCCCTCATCTCATCAGTGATGCAAAAATTCAAGCACAAGTAATTCAGAGAACCCCTGCAAGACAACAAATGAGAAGACCAACTCCCAGACACATAATAATTCGCCTAAACAAAGTAGCTGTAAAAGAAAAAATCCTAAAGGCAGCAAGAGAAAAAGGCCAGACTACCTACCAGGGAAGACCAATCAGAATAGCTGCAGATTTATCCACAGAAACCCTTCAGACTAGGAGAGCCTGGAGCCCTATCTTCAAAGTTCTAAAAGATAAAAAATTTCAAACAAGAATAACCTACCCAGCCAAACTAAGCTTCATTAGTGAGGGAGAATTGAAATCTTTTCCAGATACCCAATTCCTAAGAACCTACGCTGCCACCAGACCACCTCTACAAGAAACACTTAAGAACGGACTGAACACAGAAGAAAAGGAAAAAAGAACAACAACATTCTTCACAAGACTACAGGCAAAAGATTAAAAACACACATGAACCAACTCCAAGACCAAAAGAAAGACAACACACAAACAGGAACAACTCTGTAAGAACCTTATGACAGGGATCAACTCTTGCATTCCAATTATTAGCCTAAATGTGAATGGACTAAATGTACCACTGAAAAGACATAGAATGGGAAAATGGATAAAATATCATCAGGCAACAATCTATTGCCTTCAAGAGACTCACTTCACTAGAAAGGACACCCACAGGCTCAAAATAAGAGGATGGGTAGCAAACTTTCAGGTGAACAGAATACAAAAGAAAGGAGGAGTAACGATCTTAATTTCAGACAAAATACCCTTCAAGCTATTAAAAATCAAAAAAGATACAGAAGGCCACTACATAATGATAAAAGGCTCAATCCATCAACAAGAAATATCTATCCTAAACATATATGCACCCAACATAGGTGTGCCAATTTTCATAAAGCAACTTCTAGGAAAATTAAAGAAAGATATTGACTCTAACACTATCATAACTGGGGACTTTAATACCCCACTCACAACCCTAGACAGATCATCAGGACAAAAAAATAAGCAAGGAGATCCGGAATGTAAATGTGGCTTTGGACCAAATGGACTTAATTGTTACCTACAGAACACTCCATCCAAAGACCACAGAATACACATTCTACTCATCACCGAATGGAACGTATTCTGAGATCAACCGCATGATTGACCATAAATCAAACATAAGCAAATTTAAAAGGACTGAAATTCTATCATGCACCTTCTCGGACCACAGTGGAATAAAAATAAACATTGACACCAACAAGGTATCCCCAAAACCCACAAAGACATGGACACTAAACAGCATGATGCTAAACAACTCCTGGGTCAATGATGAAATCAAAACAGAGATCAAAAGATACCTGGAAACAAATGAAAATGAAGAAACATCTTACCCAAATCTCTGGGACACCTTAAAAGCTGTAGTAAGAGGGGAATTTATATCCCTACAAACACATATGAAGAAAATGGAAGGAACAAAAATTAACAGCCTAACAAGCCACCTAAGGAAGCTGGAAAAACAAGACCACAAAAACCCTAATTTCACCAGAAGAATCCAGATTCCAAAATAAAAGCCCAAATCCAGGACATAGAAGACAAAAAGATAATACAAACAAAGCAATGAAACAAAAAGCTGGTTCTTCGAAAGGATAAACAAGATCGAATGTCCCCAAGCTAGACTGACCAAGAAAAATTGAGAAAAAACACAAATAAGCACAATCAGAAACACAAAAGATGAAGTCACATATGACCCTGAGGAAATACAAAAGATCATTGGAGACTACTACGTACACTTGTATGAAAACAAACTTGAAAACCGTAAGGAAATGGAGGACTTTCTGACCTCACACAACCTACCTATGTTGGAACAAGAAGAAATTGAGACTCTAAATAGACCACTAACAATCAAGGAAAGCGACTACCTAATAAGAAAACTACCTACAAAAAAAAGCCCTGGTCCAGATGGCTTTCCAGCAGAATTCTACAAGACATTTAAGGAGGAGCTGATACCAATCCTACTGAAGGTATTCCAGGTGATTGAAAAAGTTGGAACTCTCCCCAAATCAATCTTCGAAGCCAACATCACATTGATACCCAAGACAGGTAAAGATCCAAGAAAGAAAGAGAACTACAGGCCAATATCTTTGATGAACATAGATGCTAAAATCCTCAACAATATCCTAGCAAACCGGATTCAACAATACATCTCAAAAATCATCCATCATGACCAAGTAGGCTTCATTCTTGGGATGCAAGTCTGGTTCAACATTCGTAAAACCATAAATGTAATTAAATACATCAACAGATGTCAAAACAAAAACCACATGATTATATCATTAGATGCAGAAAAAGCTTTTGATAAAATCCAGCACCCCTTCTTGATAAAAACTCTCGAACATCTAGGCATATGGGGAACATACCTCAAAATAGTAAAAGCCATCTATGAGAAACCCACAGCCAGCATACTCCTAAACGAACAAAAATTGGAACCATATCCCCTGAAAACTGGAACAAGACAAGGATGCCCACTCTCACCCTCCTGTTCAACATAGTATTGGAAGTCCTGGCTTGAGCAATCAGAAAAGAGAAGGCAATCAGGGGTATCCAAATAGGAAAAGAGGAAGTCAAGTTATCTCTCTTTGCAGATGATATGATTGTGTAACTTGAAAACCCAAGAGAATCTGTCAAAAACCTCCTTACACTGATGAAGGACTTTGGCAAAGTCTCAGGATACAAAATGAATGTGCAAAAGACAATCGCATTTCTTTACACCAATAATAAACAAACAGAAACCCAAATAAAAAGATAATTCCATTCACAATAGCCACCAAAAAAAAAAATAAAAAATGAAATACCTTGGTATCTTCCTAACCAGAGACGTGAAAGACCTTTACAATGAAAACTACAAAGCACTGCTCAAAGAAATGAAAGATGACACAAACAAGTGGAAAAGTATCCCATGCTCATGAATTGGAAGAATCAACATTGTGAAGATGTCCATCTTACCTAAGGCAATCTACAAATTCAATGCAATACCCCTCAAATTACCAGCAACATTCTTCCCAGACCTAGAAAAAACAACACAGGAATTCATATGGAAACACAAACGTCCAAGAATAGCCAGAACAATCCTCAGCAAAAAAAAACAAAGCAGGTGGTATCACATTACCAGACTTCAAACTCTACTATAAAGCTACAATCATCAAAACAGCTTGGTATTGGTATAGGAACAGGCATATAGATCAATGGAATAGAGTTGAGATTCCAGAAGCAAAACCTCAATTTCTCAACCAACTCATCTGTGACAAAGCCTCCACCACCTACCACTGGGGAGAGGAGAACCTATTCAGTAAATGGTACTGGGAAAACTGTCTGACCACATGCAGAAGACTGAAACAGGACCCCTATCTATCCCCATGCACAAAGGTTAACTAAATGGATCAGAGACCTAAATGTAAAACCTCAAACAATAAAAACCTTAGAAAATGAAGGACATACCCTCATGGAAATTGGAACTGGCATCTAATTCCTAAACAAAACCTGAAATCCACAGGTCATAAGAGATAAGATAGACAAGTGGAACCTTATTAAACTGACAAGCTTCTGCAAAGCCAAAGAAACCATCAAGAGAGCAGGGAGACAGCCTACAGACTGGGAAAAAGGATTTGCCAACACCAGGTCTGACAAAGGTTTAACGCCTTGGATCTACAAGGAACTTAAATGTGCTGAAAAGAAAAAAACAAACAACCCCATTATAAAATGGACAAAAGATATGAACAGACACTTTACAAAGGAAGACATTCGAGCAGCCAACAGACACATGAAGAAATGTTCAACCTCACTAATCATCAGGGAGATGCAAATCAAAACTACACTGAGATACCACCTAACTCCAGTCAGAATGGCAATTATCAACAACTCAAAAAATAACAGCTGCTGGAGAGGGTGTGGGGAAAAGGGAACACTGCTACACTGTTGGTGGGAGTGTAAACTAGTGCAACCTCTGTGGAAAGCAGTATGGCGATTCTTAAAAGCTCTAAATATCAACCTCCCATATGACCCTGCAATCCCCCTACTGGGAATATATCCGGAAGAACTCAAATCACTCTATAAAAAAGATACCTGCACACGCCTGTTTATCACAGCATTGTTCACAATAGTAAGAACCTGGAAGCAACCGTGCTGCCCGTCAAAAGAGGACTGGATTAAAAAATGTGGTACATATACACGATGGAATACTGTGTAGCCATAAAAAAGAATAAAATCATGAATTTCTCAGCAACCTGGATGGAACTAGAGTCTATAATACTGAGTGACCTCTCACAGAAACAAAGATCCGAGTATCACATGTTCTCACTCATATAATGGACCCTGAACATCCAATGTAATACTATAAGAAAATGACTGACAGTAATGGGAAACTATAGTGGGAGGGAGGGAGATGGGATTAACAGTAGCAAACATCTATCTGGCGACAGGGAAACACCTATTATCAACAGGGTGCCTGAACGAAACGTATTTGTATACCTAACCCTTAACTGTACCCCACACTATCATAATAAAAAATAATGATAAAAAAATAAAATAATAATAATAATAATATGGTAAATGTTCAGGGTCTGCTTGTGGGTGAGAACATATGGAACTCTGTTATTTTTTTCTGTGATAGATCACTGAATATTATAGACTCTAAATCCAATTTTTAAAGATATTTACTATTTTATTATACATTTCTAGCTTAATTGCCCTATAGTCAGAAATTGTCCATAATAAAAAAAAAGTTGAAAAATAAAAAAAAAAAAAAAAAAAATTGTTGGCAGAGAGACTTTAGTACACAAAATGTGGCCAATCCAAAAGAGAAACATTGAGAGGCAGAGCAGATCTTGGAGGTGTGGTCACTGGCTGCCTAAAACTTACTGTACTCTGGCCCTTTCCGGTTTGGTTGTTAGGTGGGCAATAAATTCTTAATTTTCATTTAGATTGTTTTTTTTTTTCACTTTGGTTAAAAGTCTTGAAATAAGTATGCTTGAAAATTTGGTCCTATGGTTATGTAAATTAGGAATATTTCTCACTCTTAGAGATTTGCAACCTATTTTAGCATACAAAAGACCATAAGAAGGCCTGAAGTAAAAGAAGCTTATTTGTCTGTATTTATCCTGACAACTCAGGCTTATTAACACGAATACTTATGTATACATATTTATGGTGCTTGTATTAGTGTGTCGGAGAAGCTTGGCCACTGAATCATTTTTGACTTGGGAAATGATGGATCATCGGCATGGAAGACCTAATGGAGGCAGTTTGACAAGGGAAAGTTCTTCAGTCTCTGAGTTAGGTTTTGAAAGAGTTTAACAATTTGTATGTAAATTACATTGTATTTTACTTGGGGAAAGAATCTTCTGATAAAGAAAAAACTGTAAGTTAAATTGGATAGATTTAATAGGACCAACCTGCAAACTTTGTTTTCTTGATCAGGTCAGCCAATACACCTTTGCTATGTGCAGTTACAGAGAAAAAAAGTCTGAGCCACAAGAATTAATGCAGCTTGAAGGATACACGGTGGATTATACAGATCCCCACCCAGGTAATTCTAAATTGGATCACCTTCCTTGCCATGCACGTTTGCACAAAATTCTTATAACTATCCTGTGTTTGTTCTATATTTCAAACTCCACTGTCGTGGGTATTTCACTTATATACCTGGGCAAGACTTTATGAGATTTAGGTTATATTTTTTGAGGGCTTTTATTTTTAGCCATAATTCATTATCTCTGTCATTTTAGTACAAGGTTACAATGTGTAAAAAATTTGTAATAGAACAATATGAGAAAATCAACAATATTTACGAAAACTTCTTTACTGGAAAGCAAAACTTACAGCAGAAATAGGGGAAGAAATGGCAAATGAATTATTATGGATTAAACCTACTAATTTTCTTCCCCAAAACCCATTCTTGTAGTTCTCTCTCTTCCTCCATATTAAAACTAGAAGCAGTACTAGACACCTGGTCTCTAAAACATAGTAAGTGAATGAATAAATAAATATACAGATAATAATGACATTAATATTTAAGATCAAGAAATGTAGATAGTAATAAATATAGAGATTAAAATGTAATGAGTAGAGATTAAGAAATCGAACTCTGTGAACATAGTCACTAATTGGTCACTTAGAAATGCAAAATGTTTATCATCTCTGTAAACAAATTTTACAAAAGATAAAATGCCACACAATGTTAACTACCGTATTTGCCCTACTTTTTTTTTCTTTTGCTAATCACATTAGCTATATCTCCTGCATATAGAATGGTAAATATGCCAACAGATAAGACTTTCTTCTCAGTTATGAAATCCCAGATTATGCTATGCATTTCTATGGGGTATGTTTATATGTCTTGCAGAATGCTACTGTGTGACAGACTGTTATTTTTCCCTGAGTTATTTTTTAATTCCCAAAGCAATACAAAGCCTTAAACCTTCTTGTTATTGTTTCCCTTCATATCTTACATTGTGGATTTGATCCTAAATTTAAAAATATTTAAAGGATTAAGCTGCTAATATCAAGTCCATTCCTTTTCATGAGATCAGTTATTGAGTGAGACTAAAATCTGCCAATCCTGTACATTTTTAATGATGTCTTTCTTCCTCCACAGATCTTCAAGGTGGTAATATGTTCTTTAATGCTGTTAAAGAAGGAGATACTGTAATATTTGCCAGTGATGATGAACAGGACAGAATATTATGGGTTCAAGCCATGTACAGAGCCACAGGTCAATCATATAAACCAATTCCTGCAATTCAAATCCAGAAGCTGAATCCTAAAGGAGGAACTCTCCATACAGATGCTCAGCTTTGTAAGTTTTATTAAAAAATAATTTGATTATCAATTAATAACCTTAATAAGATATAAAATTGTCAGAGGCAAATTTGTTCAGCATTATAGTTTACATCATTAACTGATTCCTAATTAAATAAAAATACTTCATATTAGTAGTCATAGAATCTGTTATCTAATTATTCACACAAATCTGGAATAAATGGTACTTGTGGTTTCCAATTATGAATTTGACAGGCATTGGGGTATTTCTGGGAATTTCAAGAGCACATAAGCAAATTCTCCAAAACTTCTCAAGAAAAATTCATTTGTATTGTAATTTTGGCTTAGGTCTCCTAAGGAAATGGGGAAAGTATTGCAAAATCAAAAGTGCATTGATAGGATTCCACAGTACCACAACAATGAACTATCACTTTCTACAATTGTTCTTAATAACCCAGAAGGATCATGGGCCTTTTTTTGCTGCATAAAATAATACAAAGAATAAATCATAAAGCCAACATTCTTTTTCCAAAAGCCTTAAAAACATGTCATTTTTGTATGCTAATTTAAAAAATTAAGAACCATATTTTTCATTTTAATTTACTGATGATTAATATAAATTATGTAATGATGGTAGAAACATAGCTTTAATAATCACTAAATCAAATGTTTTAGCTTCTCTGGTTTCACCTGTAATAAATGTTTTTCTTTAACTTTACACTCATACTGTGCCTTTGTATTCTCAAGATTCTTCTCCAAGGAAATAACATCTTGACATGCATTATTTTCTTCTTCTACTTTTTATGCATTAAATAACTACTCTTTTTTCTTTTTAGACACCCTTCAGTATCACCTCTGGGCATCTTAAACAAAGGCACTTTAAATAATTAAAGATAGAATATGAGCTTTTTCTTTACAGGTTACCTTAATTCATAGGTAACCTTCTTTCACAGGTTACCTTAATTAATTTGGGCACATTTTTAAAATTACAGTGAAAACTATTTAGGAATATTATGTATTGAAACTTGTTAAATTGATTGAAAATTTCTTATTTATTCTTACTTTAAAATTGGCAGCATTGCAGAACTGTGAGCCAAATAAACCTCTTTTCTTTATAAATAAAAAAAAATTGACAAAAAAAATTTACCGTTAAAGGTAAAATAAACAGAGCATATTAAGGTATATAGTTTCACTTTATTTAAAAATTTAGCTCTTTTTTTTAACCTTCGTCTCACCCACTGGTAATACACATAGAGTATGGTACAGCAGATAAGAATTTTCCATCAGAACTAGGGTGTGCAGAAGTATGACTTTATTTCTGTACAATTGAACATATCTTAAATCCTCATTCCTCATGTTGCCAAAAAACTTAAACTCATCAAAACAGCTGAGTCATAGATTTAAATCCAATTAATTCTAGACTCTCCTTCTTCCATGTCACCCAGAGTAAATTAAGTTCCAGAGGGATTACATAAGATTGTGATATCATTGACTTGTAGCATCTAGTCCATGGTGGCCTAGGGCATAACCTGCTCCTTGGTTCCATTAATTGTATGCTGGTATGCATTGCTCATGACATTTGGCAATGAGGTCCACATAGTCTGTGTCCTCCTTGTCTCAACTCCAGCCATCTTTGAACCCCTTTTATCATGTTTAGTGGGTTCTGGCCACAGTAAGTGGTGCATAGTAACTTGATGGATACTCTCCAGCAATGCACTGGGGCACGCAGGCATTTCTATTTTAGTCCAGTCACCAGCTGCATTAGCCACTAACAAAAGAGTGTGGTCCTTTGAAGTCAGTCATTGACTTCTCCTCTTGCTTCTTTTCTAGTTAAAGTGCCAGGTCGGATAAGTCTTCCTGGGCTGTGCCTGCATTGGGCATCAAAGCACAAGACTCCTTCAGCATTCCTCCAGAACTTTTTTTCTCCTAACTTTTTTTGGTTTTCCACCCCCACCACTGAATAAACTCTAGTCGGATCTCTTTCCAAAAGCACTTTCCTCCATCTGACTGATCTATGTTTTTTTTGTTCCCCTTGGTTTTGATTCCTGATATATAAAACCATATTTTTACAGCTTCATTGTCTGCCATCTCCGTAGGCCAATCTCTGACCCTTCCCCTGTGAGCTACAATTCTATAGCATTTAATGTGAACATCCTTTGTCATCTTGCAATATTGTATTTTGTATGTGTGCATTTAGTGTCAAACTACATAAATGGTAGTGTTTTATTTGTCTTACTCAGTTTTACATTTTTCACTCAGCTCTATGTTTTTATAATTTGCCCATATGTGTATGAGTGCATCTAACCTCATTCTTCTGATTGTTTCATACAGTGTACTTCTATCTCATTTTAATGAGTGTACTTCTGTCTCATTTTACTTAATCTATTGTACAGTTTATTTCTTTGAAATAAATTTTTTTTGTCTGAGCAGTAGGCCTCAAACATGGGCTTAAAATATTCAGTAAGCCATACTGTAAACAGATGTGCTGTTAGCTAAGCTTTGTTGTTTCATTTATAGAGCACAGGATAGGTAGATTTAGCATAGCTCTTAAGGGCCCTAGGATTTTTGGAAGAGTAACTGAACACTGACTTCACCTTAAAGTCACCAGCTTCATTAACCACAAACAAAAGAGTGTGTCCTTTGAAGTCGGTCATTTACTTCTCCTCTTTAGCTATGAAAGTCCTAGATGGCATATTCTCCCAATAGAATGTTGTTTTGTCTACATGGAAAATCTGTTGTTTAATAAAGCCACCTTCATCAATGATCTTAGCTATATCTTCTGGATAACTTGCTGCAGGGTCTGCATCAGCACTTGTGGCTTCACCTTGCAAGTGAACTTTATAGAGATGGATTCTTTTCTTAAACCTTGTGAGCCAATCTCTACAAACCTCAAACTTTCCTTCTGTAACTTCCTCTCCCTCTCTGAACCTTCATAGAATTGAAGAGAGGTAGGGGCTTGCTCTGGATTAGGCTTTGGTTTAAAGAAATGTTGTAGCTGGTTTGATCTTCTATCCAGACCACTAGAACTGTCTCAATATCAACAATAATTTTACTTTCTCTCCTGTTTACTTTCTTATTACTCATGTGTTCACTGATGAAGCACTTTGATGTAGCACATGTGAACACTGATGAAGCACTTTGGTGCAAGAGGCCTAGCTTTCAGCCTATCTTGGCTTTCAAAATGCCTTAGTCACTAAGCTTCATCATTTGCAGCTTTGATTTAAAGTGAGAGACCTGTGACTCTTCCTTTCACTTGGACAATTAGAGTCCATTAATTGGCCAAATTTCAGAATTATTTGTCTCAAGAAATAGGGAGGTCCTAGGAGAGAGGGAGAGATGGGGGGACAGTCTAGTGGGTGGAGCTATTAAAACATACACAGTATCAGTTAAGTTTACTGTTTTATATCAGTACAATTCATTGCACCCAAAACAGTAACAATAGCAGTATCAAAGATCACTGATCACATCACCATAACAGATATAATAATAATGAAAAAATTTGAAATATTACAAGAATTACATAAATGTGACAGAGACATGGAATGATCATGTACTATTAGAAAAATGACACCGACAGACTTGCATGATGTTAGTTTGCCAAAATGTTCGATTCATGAAAAACACCCACCTCTGGGAAACACAAAAAGTTAGGTATGCCTGTATAGTCTGTATAAAAGATACTTATCAAATATGTGATATGCAATCTTTTCTCCTAATCTGTGGCTTGTCTTTTTATACCTTCTAATATTCTCTTTCAAAGAGAATAAGTTCTTAATTTTGAAGATAAACTTTTTTTTTTTTTAGAAAGCAGGACTTATCAAGAAGATAGAAAAGCTCCCACAGTGGGAGGTGACCTAAGAGGTTACCTGAAGATAAACATTTTATCCATTTATTTTATTTTATTTTATTTTATTTTATTTTATTCTAAAGGTGTATCCATTTCTAAAGGTTATACATTTGGCATTATAACTAAAAGATCTTTGCCTTATCAAGATCACAAAGATTTTCTTCCATGCCCTTTTCTGGAAGTGCTATAGATTTGGATTTTATATTTTACAACTGTTTTATGTTAATATTAGTATATTAATGAAAGGATTCATGAATGTTTATGGATAACATATGGATATCCAGTTGTTCTAGTACAAATAGCTGAAAAGACTCTTTCACTGAATTATCCCTGCACATTGTCAAAAATCAAGTGACTGCACATGAGTATATTTCTGGGCTCTCCTTTCTTTTCTTTTGATCAGTTTGTTTGTCTTGATATTATTACCATACTGTCTTGATTTCTGTCATTTTGTAAATCTTAGAATCAGATAGTGCTATTCCTCCAAACCAGTTTCTCTTGGACAAAGGTGTTTTGGTTATTCTATGTCATGTGCATTTTCCCATGAATTTTTAAAATAAATCTGTTTACTTTTAATTGATAATAATTATGTGTGTTCATGGAGTACAGTGCAAATTCTTTAAACATTCGGCATTTCTTGCAGGGATTTTCATTGGGAATGCCTCGAGTCTATAGGTCAGTCTTTGGAAAACTTTGAAAGCTGACGTCCTAACCAAAATTGAATCTTCCAGTTCATGAATACAGTTTATCAATTCACTCATTTAAATTATCTTTAATTTCTCTTTGGGATGTTTGCAGTTTTCAGTGAGCAGATCTGGCACATCTCGACAGATTTTTTCTGTTGGTATTTCATATTTGGTGTTATTATAAATAGTAGTTTTATTTCGGTCCAATTGCTTGTTTTGTTGTCTTTGTGATTACTTTTGAATTTAAAATATGTACTTTAAACTTATAACAGTCTATCTTCCAGGGCTACTATACAATTTCATGTATAGTATATGAACCTTAGAATAGTAGACTCTCATTTTTCCCCTTCTGGCTTTTGTATTATATTTGTCATATATTTTGCCTCTAAATGTTACAAATCCCACAATACATTATTATTATTGTTGTTATTGTCTTAAACAATCAGTTATCTTTTTAAAATGTAAATAGTGAGAGAAAATTTTATGTATTTATCTATGCATTTACCATTTCCAGTGCTTTTTATTGTATAGCTATTTTACTTCTTGAAGGATTTCCTTTGACTTTTCTTGTAGTGCAGTTCTGCTTAGTGGTGAATTATTTCAGCTTTTATATATGGGAAAAAGTCTTTATTTTCCCTTCATTTTGAAAGATACTTTTCTTTTAGTATTTTAAAGATTTTGTTCCACTTTCTTCTAGCTTGCATGTATATTTCCAGTGAGAAATGTGCTGTTATTTGGGTTGTTTCTCTATAAGTAACGTGTGTGTGTGTGTGTGTTTTCTATTTGCGTTAAAGATTTTCTCTTTAACACTCTGTTTGAGTGATTTGATTATGATGTGCCATAGTGTCATTTTTTTCACGAAAATGTTCTTGAGCTTTCTACTGAGACACAGTTATGTCATTATACTTGGAAACAATTCAATCCTTTCAGAGTTTGCTATAAGTTTTATTAGATGACACCAAGCTGTGTTTAGTCTAGAATTAATTTTCTTCACTTCTGGACCAAGGTCTTTCTTAATACTCTAACTGGTAACCTGAGAATTATGAGGTTTTATATTCTTGCTGTTGGGAATAAGTGCCATTCTAGCCTGTGAGAGGTTGGAGCACTGTTCCGTTCAATCCTTAAACTGGTTATTTCCCTGGCCTCAAGGAGTTTCCATGCACGCATGAGCTGATCAGTAGTCAGTTGAACCCTTGGGAGAGTTCCTCTGCAGATTTGGAGAGTTCTCTGTGCAGTTCTCTTCTCTCTAGTACTTTTCCTTAGAAACTCTAGTCACCGTGGTCTTCTGAACTGTCAGCTCCATCTTCTCAACTCCATCTTCTCCACTCAAAACCACTAGGCTTTTCCTGGCTTTCTGTTCCCTGTACCACAGCCTAGAGTCTATCCTGGTAGTATCCTGGGGTGACTATAAGACTCGTCTGTTTATTTCCAGTCTCTCAGGAATCACTTTCCCTGTGTTGCCCAAAGTACAGTGTTTTGAGAACCATTTTGCAATTTTTTCCCCAAATTTTTAGTCATTTCAGAAAGGAGTGTAAATCTGTTCTCAATTATGCCATCTTGACCAGAAGCAGAATGATTATTTTTTTCATAAGTTAAAGCAGGATTTTCCAACCTCTATTGATATTTTGGGCTAGGAAAGTCTTTTTCAGACAGGAGGCTGAGTAAGAGACTTTCCTGTGCATTACCCCGGTGGCCTCTACCCGCTAGATGTTCAGTAGATGTGTCAATAATCCCCCTTACCATCCCACCACCAGGGTTAACAACCAGAATGACTTCAGACATTGCCAAATGTTCTAGAGGGCAGGGTTAAAGTTGGGGAAGAATCAGCCCCTACAAGGAATGCCCGAGGAGCGTGCTGAGCACACAGATAGCATCTCTTGCATATAGTGGCAAGAAAAGTGGTTGGAGGCCTGACTCGGTGACTCAGCCTGTAATCCCAGCACTTTGGGAGGACAAGGCGAGTGGATTGCCTGAATCCGTGGGTTCGAGACCAGCCCCAGAAACTTGACGAGACCTCATCTCTACAATAAAATTAAAAATAGCCGGGCATGGTGGCGTGTGCCTGTAGTTCTGGTTACTCGGAAGGCTGAGGCAGAAGGATCGCTGGAGCCCAGAAGGTCAACGCTGTGGTGGCCGTGAGCATGCATGCCATTACATTCCAGCCTGGGCAAAGGAATGAGACTCCAACTCAAAAAAAAAAAGAAAGGAAGAAAAGAAAAGAAAAGTGGTTGGAACCACTAGCCTAGAACATTACGACAATGGCTAGACAATACAGAATGAATGAAAACAGTTTCAAAATAAGTAGTTAATTCATATATCCACATAATTTGTTGGTAACAAAACCTTTCTACTGTTAATAACAATGTATTGTCAGTGCAGGGTTGATCAGGTTAGAGAAACTTGTTATAACTAGAAAACCAAACTAAATTGTGTTAACAGCTGTCTTGCATTCCATGGGGCTAGTAAAATTTTTAATCAGAGCATACCCCTGCTGTTTTGTCTTTCTTTAAAATAAAAAAAAATAAAGAAAAGAAAGGCAAAAAGAAATAAAATGTTCTACTTCATCAGAATGGGAATACTGACCCTGACCTATCAGAGAGATGTCATTGAATTGCTCCAGAGAGTAGTTTTACCCATAGTATTTCTTCCCTTATATTTCATTTTTTTTCTTCTTTCCTGATCATCTTTTAGAACAGCTTTTAAAATTATGAGTAGAAATTGAAAAAATAATATAAAAATTAAAATGTCTAGTTACATTGATATATATGTTCCTAAAGCATTTGAATATTCTTTGTTCTCATTTATTTGCTGACCTACAGCTGGTAAAGGTAAGTATTTCCATGGTTTTTAAATTAAATGTACTAAAATGTTAAATTATATCATGGTTTTGTTTACAGTGTTAGTCTCCTACTTTCTAGACAAACTCAGAATAGTTGGGTTGGTTTTACCACTTATAAAACAAAAATGTCTATTTACCACTACAAAAGAGTTGAAACACCTGGTATCTACTATTCACATAGGCACAAAGAGAATGGCTATGAAGGTGGTAGAATAACATGCAACAAAACAGTTAATATGTTAAGTGGAAAATACTAAATTATACATGTGATATTATTTTCACTAGGAAATAAAAAACCCTGGTTTAAAAAACAAAAGTATAGATAGAATTACATTCACAGTGGATAAGTTTGAGGTTTGTTAAAAAACTAAAAGATAAAGAAAAAGAAGAGCAGGAAGAGAGAAAATTGTCCACTTCATCAGAATGAGAATACTGACCCTGACCCACCAGAGATACCATACTTGGTACTTTAATTTTTCTATTTTCTGAATTTTCTTCGAAGTATGTATTTTACAACTAAAAAACTTATTTTTTAAAACTAAGTGTACTAATAACTAAGCAAAAGAATAAATGTATAAAACCTAAGTTATTAGAAACCAACCTTATTTTTTAGGCTATAAATAATGTGTATTTGTAGATTTCTCTAATAAGCTAATCTGTTTCCTCCCTTTTTCTTTGACTCTCAGGATATATCCAAATTCTAAGGGAATGGTGTGGGCTGAAGGGGTAGGGGTTATGCTGCGGAGCAGCTTATTCACTTTAAACGTAATGTTCTGCCTCTGCCAGAGGGACAGACATTCTTTGGTTAAATTATTCTTCTTTGCTCTCTCCAGCCAAAATATGATATTATGCAAACACCCTGGTTTTCATGATCTCTGTCATATATGTGACATATTGATAATGTGCATGTCACATAATACAGTATAACATAGTAGTAGTTGAATTCCAATAATAAATTAATGTCAAAATGAACCAGAAAAGTATGTCTTTTTTATTTTTAAGCTAAATATTTTTAAATACTTAAGTTGGAATATAAACTTACATTTAATTTTGTGAACTTATTTTCCTGATCAATCTAATATGTTACATTTTATACTTCATAAGGAAGCATTTGTCTTACTTTACATGAAACATTATTTCTAATAAATGTTCAATACTGCTTTACTTTTCTTATTTGTAATTCCAAATCTCTATGTGTTGGCCATTATGTGAAAGTATTACATTTTATTTGCTGCAGAAAGCAAGATGTATTAATCCACATATTAGTTTTTAATCAATTCAACCAAAAGGAGCTAAGCAATTATTTGTGTCCATAAAAGAGGTGTGAACAAAACCCTAAATAAGATATCTACCAACCATTACTGTTTGGTCTTTAGCAGAAAACATGCATGCATAAAAAAATGAACATACTATCCAGGCTGATCTATGTAAAATTTTAAAATAGTAATCTTGTCCTAATAAAGGCCACACAGGTAGTATAAAAAGAGAAGTAGGACCTACTTCTCTGTGCCTTTTAACTTCCTATAAATGTTCAAGCTCTATGAGAGTTTCAACTAAAAGAAATGAATAACCAGGTATGAGTAATGGTAAATGCAGCTACTGGCAAACTATTAAACATAGCGCAATTTTAAACAGTCAGTAATAAATTGTATTATATTTCTTTTTGTCTTTTTCTTTTTTTTGTGTCAGATTCTCACTTTGTTGCCCAGGCTGGAGTGCAGTGGCAACACTCATGGCCACTACTGGGCTCCGGCAATCCTTCTTCCTCAGCCTTCCAAGTAGCTGGAACTACAGGTGCGCCCTGTCACGCCCAGCTTATTTTTTGATTTATTGTAGAGACGAGGTCTCACCAAGTTGCCCAGGCTGGTCTCAAACCCCTGAGCTCAGGCAATCCTCTCACTTCAGCCTTCCAAAGTGCTGGGATCACAGGCTTGAGCCACCATGCCCAACCTTGTATTGTATTTCAAAAGGTTCATTTGCTGCTGAGTTCAGCTCAGTATCTTGTGGAAGAGACCAGCTCTTGATGAGCAACACCCTCTTTGTCCTTTTGATATGTGAGCCTCGGTCCCAGACACCTCAGTGACCTCAGAATGCTCACGAGTGGCCCCCTTTTCTTCTTCAGTGCCCCCTTCCCTTTTCTTTTTCCTTTTACATCTATCATTTTTCTCGCAACACCAGAAGTAAAACATGCAGCATCATGAGAATTTGTTACAAAGGAAGAAGAAACATTGCAGTGATTGTGTTCTGTCTCACCTTTCTAACATTGATGGCTTGGATTCTCAAGCACTTAGGGGCCTCCCCCACCCCAATAGGGTCTACCAGCTCACTGATAATCCTCACATTATTTTCTGTGCTATTTTCAAGTCAGTGTTGACTGTTTAAATCAATACTCTTAGCATACTTACTATTTTCTCTTAACCTCCAACCATTTTCCTAATGATAAATTTGAAGTTTTAGACTTCATTTGAATAAAACCTCTATAACGTCTTCAATCTATAGCAAATAATAATCTTTCTCAATTTGAGTTTTATTCCATCTAGTGTTAGCACACCTGGTGATAGTACCACCTAAAGATGCTGAAGCATATATCCAATTGTTGCCATAGAAACTCCGCCAGCAGCCTCAATTATCATATCTGGCCTCTGTAGTTAGACCATAGGTTAATCATCACAATGTATGATGGTTTTGCTGTATATTGTTTAAACTCATATCTTGTTGGTTTTTTTGATAATTTTTATATTGCTTTAGAAGACAAACTGATATTTGCTATTATCAGAGAACATTTGAATAGCACCATGAATAATTTTCTTTGTTGTAAATTAGTCACCATAAATGTGTGTTGTAATAACTATTAATTGAAAGTAATCCAGTGTAACCTAGTTTTAAAGCCTTGGATTTGGTGATGTTTTTGACTGAAAACATGTTTTCCAGCTGATTCAGATGATCGCTCTTGTCTCCTAAGAGTAAAATACAGATATGTTAAGCCTGGAGAAAGCTATATGAAAATATGCTTTTATAGAAATAAGAAACTAGATAATGCTCTGATGATTTTTGATTCCCTGTTTTACTTTAGGCCATGAGAGAAGTTAGAGGGAGGAGAAGGGGAGACATATGCCAAAGTTTGCATAGTTGTAGATATGTAGGATGAGGAAGTCCAGAGATGAGAGGCACAGCACGAGGACTAGAGTCCATAAAATCATCTTATATAGCAGTTTTTGTGAAATAAGTAGATTTTTAGCTGTTCTTATCTCAAAAAACTATGTGGGATGATACATATGTTCATTTGCTTCTCTACAGTCACCATTTTGCTGTCTACTGTGTATGTATATCATAACATTATGTTGTAAACCTTAAATATATACACAAAAATTATTATATTAGAAAATAAGCATTCAATATATACATCTATTTCTCCCTTCCTGTCTTTGATGCTATTGTTGCCATGCATTTTATTTTTTAGTATAAGTACTAGCATAAATTTTTGTTTAATACAAGGGCTTGAGGGCCAGTAAACTAAAACCAATTGCCTGCTTTTGAAAATAAAGTTTTCCTGAAGTACGGGACCCCCAAAAAAGATTTTACACAGGGAGATAAAAATTGTTGCACTTTTAGTTTATTTTATTTCTTCATAAATTCATAGACCTTAAGAGTATAGTGACATGTGATAAAGTATTTTTGCTTAAAATGTGTTAAATTGTGCTTGTCTGACATAGAAAGAATAGAAATGCTTGGTCTTTACAGCCCCTGTGTTTTAAAAATAGGATAATCCCTAAGAACATATACTTTGCTTTCATACAATTTTATACCTGAAGGGATTGCAGATTTTCTTTTTTAATAAAGCTTTTAGTAGACTTGTTTGCTTGTTTTCTCAATGTCAGTATAGGGTCTATATTTGTGATTTAAATTGAGGTGTTGCTATCATTGTAATTGTTGGAAAAGAAATTTTTTCATTTATGTGTGTGATTTGTAAAGGCTTGTTACCTTAGTAAATACATGGTTTAGAGTTGTATTTCATGAGGATAATGCATTGTACATTTATTAGAAATATGATTTAATTATAAAAATCAACTATCAACTTTTTTTAGAAATATATTTTACTTAAGATTGTATGCCCATTATTTTTAAAATGCTTCTATAAATGTCTATAGTAAAAGAAGAATTATGGATCGTTTTTGTCTAAAAATTTATTGCTATCCTGTTCTCAACAAAGAAGCCATCAATGAGCATTATTTTTAACTGCTTGTTATGACCTTCTCTTGTGAAAGAGATAAGAAATAAAATTCAGCAGATGTTTTATCAAATCAGTAATTTAATTTAAAAAATGTGATACCAAAAGAAACTTTTTACTTAGATAAATAGGGAAATGATTGTAAAGTAAATTTCTTAAAATACATGCAAAATCTTCCAATTTTATAATATATGTGCTTTGCATTTTCAACATTCTACCTTCTACTCTTTTGATATTATTTCACAGTGTCATATATTTAACTTAATATTAAAAGATTTTCAGAAGCATAACACACAAAGGAAGTTCAATTGTCTCATTTCTCAGTTCAGAAGAAGCAGTTTAGTTTCATGTTGGTCTAGTTAAAACTAACTTATCACATGTAATTTATTTAATCATTCAGATAAATAATTGTTAAATGCAAAAGAATACACGTTATTTTCTCGAATAATAACTTCATACCTTACATATCAGTAAACTACCATTCATTTGCTTACTTGCTGCATTCACCTTTTGATATCTGTCACTGACATGAAATGTACATTAGTTTGTGTGTCTTTTTTTAAAAAAATGTGATTCTGAGGACCCTTCAGCTTGAATTATATAGTTCTTCCATCCACAAATATGGCTGAAAGTTGAACTTGACATGGATCAATATGATCTGGGCTAAATATCTAAATGTGACTGATTATGTTAGCATCATGTCCACAGATCAATATTGAGTTTTATTATGAGCCTGACTCTATAATTGGGTTTAATCAATAAACTTTTGTCTCTTTTCCTTTACAATTTTAGGGTTGTACCATGTAGGTTTTAGAAACTACACTTAGCTTACATTAGGACTCTCCTTTTCTTATGATGGCCAGAAAAAGATCTATCTATGAATTTGAAGGAACAATGGTGCTTCAGTCTTACCATTGTGAGAAGAGTCCACTTTTATCTTGATAACTGATTGCTTGCTCAATATGCACTATGTTTCTAACAGAGCTAATGTAATAACACCCAGTACTCCTTTGGGGTAGTGTGTGGCTTTTTCTCTCTATACTTAGTAAATAACTCACATTGAAGACTTTGACAAAACATACCATTAATGAAAGCAATCATAAAAGCTTGCCTTTTGATAAACCCGCAGGGTCTCCAGGCGTTGAAAGATGCAATCTGCAAAGAACAATAAATTTAGACCTTTGATTGAAGTGCCATTTGGGATGTTATGCTTTGTCTACATATTTGCACAAACATGATGCTCCCTTTTTTATGTCTCTTAAACTGGAAGCTTGAGAGCGTTCGTTGGCATTTCTACATTAAAGATGGTCCCATTAAAAGCTCCACACAAAAAGAAGACTGGAAGTGATCCAGCTGAAGCGCCTGTGTTCATTTCTGCTCTAGTTTGCCATTTGGAAAACAGGCTTCTAGCCATCGTTGCTGTTTTTCATGAATGGACATTGGCTCCTTTCTAGTCAATTCCACCAGTAAATGTAAATTTAAAATACATCAACTTTTCTCAAAGTTGGAAAATAAGATTATTCTTCTGATGGATGTAAAGAAGCAAACTAAAGTGAAAATAGAACATTTTCATTCTAAGTGACTTGCACATTTTTCTGTCATTTTTACTTGCTTCAGAAATGTTAAATTTATGTTAATGTGCTGAATTCCTGGCATCCTATTTTGTTGACAGGAGATTGTCTTCTGTAATGAGGCATGAATTTTGTATTCTTCAAAACTGTATTTGTCCATCATTAATCCAGAAAAATAAATGTACTCTACATGCTTTTCTGAATTTACAGATGCAGATCGTTTTCAGAAGCATGGTATGGATGAGTTTATTTCTGCTAATCCTTGCAAGCTTGACCACGCCTTTCTTTTTAGACTGCTCCAGAGGCAGACTTTGGATCACAGACTGAATGATTCCTATTCTTGCTTGGTGAGTACACATCTATCTGGTTCCCTATGGGTTAGAATAAAAGATTTTAGAAAGTGAGAAATACTTGTTGTAAAGCAGCATCTTAGTCCTGACTCATTTAATAACTGTAGTTGGAGTTAGGCATAAAGGATTCGAATCGATCGCTTCCCAATTTGAAAATTATACACTTGAAGACCACTGCTGTGCCACTCAATAGACAGTAGGATAGACTCAAATAGATGTTAAACTGTGGTTTATCAGTCCCTCTAGAGAAGGCTGAGTGAAAACAGAGGATTTATTTAAAGATTTTTTTTAAAGACCTCTGTTATGGGACTTGCTAACACCAGTGTCAGACATTTGAAGGTTAATATTCTGTTTCCCAAATGTTGGGATATCCTGTGTTTCTTTCTTTTGTTCTTAGAAGGACAATCTAAGTGTCAGGGAAAAGTCAGCGTGGAATGAACACTACAGCCAGGGCTATACATAAGAGGAAAGTTGTAGTTTGATTAAACCCTTCAAAGATCATTTGAATTTTTTAGTGAGGGGGAGACTAATTCATTTGAGTAAGCTGTTACCAGGTCTCTGTTGAAACTGTAGCCAAGTATCATCAATATTTAGAGTGAGTGTTTGATACTTCGGAAAGTGGGGACCAAACTTTATAACCTAAGAGTTCTATATGTCTTTCCAAGGATTTATATTGTCAATGACAACTCTTCTGGAATTTTTGCAGGCAGAATATGTCTATTTCTATCACCACTTTCATCTCTTGAACACTGAGTATAGTATAGGCTGAGTATCTCTTACCCTGAATGCTTGGAGCCAGATATTTTTCAGATTTCTGAATTGTTTTTTATTTTAGGATATTTGCATTGCACATACTGGTTAAGCATTCCTAATCTGAAAATCCAAAATCCTAACTACTCCAATGAGCATTTTCTTTGAACATCATGTAAGTGCTCAAAAAACCTTGGATTTTGGAGCATTTCAGATTTTGACTTTTGATTAGGGATGTTCAACCTGCAAGTTCATCCAATAAAGTTACATTCTCTTTAAAATAAGATTGTGGACAGTATGTACTCCCCACTCATTACAGATTTGTCATAGACAGAAAGAAGTGAAACAGCATATTGCAATGATCACATTGACAGTTCATTAATTAATTTATAGATGTTTTTATTAAGTAGCTATTATATATATATACCTGTGTAATCATGTATTCTATGCATATAGAATATATATATATTATTCCACACATGTGTATGCTACATATAATTGTATAATTTGAGCCTGATATAACTCAAACTTTATGATTACATACAGAGTAAAACAAATCATCACAAAACCCTACAATGTCTTCCCATGGACAAGTACAGGTAGAGTGAGCATCAGTAAGGAACAGTATTCTCTTGAATTCCACTCAATGACATTAGTTATTGAACTATCAAAAGTTGTTTTAATTTTGTTAATGACACCAAGTGAAATATGGGATCTAAGGACAACGCTACAGTGTCTTCCACTGTACTGAGAGGAAAGTGAGTGTGATGTGATATGATGTGATCAGAAAGAGTGTTTGGAGATGTGATGACCTTAGGTGTACATCATGGCTCAACAACTGATGTGCAGTGTTGTTTTTGGACGGTTCACTTAGCATCGCTGAACTTTAGCTTATTTATGTAGCGGGGAAATCATAATTACTACCATGTATGAAGGCTCTAAATATTAAAGATATGCTATGTGTTATATGTCTAATATAATATCTGCACCATCACCACAGTAAGTATTGTTCTGGTCGTTTGTCCCCCTCTTCCTCCTTTTCTTTGCTGCTTTCTCGTCTTTCTCTTTCTCACCATTCTTTTCTTTCTCTTGCATGATTATCTTGTTCCCTCTTAAAACTCTCCACGCTCCCTTCTTTATCATCTTAAATTGATCTATATAAATCCATACAGTTCATTGAGATTTTTATAAACCAATTCTGTCTCACCCCATCCTCCAGTGTTAGCCACACGGGCTGCCTTCTATTTAAATTGGCACTTGCACACAAACATTCTAACATCTCATTTCAGGAGGACCAGAAATTAATGTAAAACATTAAACTCTGAAAAAAATATCCCAGATATTTAAATTCCCAAACAGTACTTGTATACTACTGCTAGACTTACTGAAATTTCCTTTTAGTTCACTTTGTAAAATGCTTTTGGTATGTAGGTAATTTCAATTTTAATGTCTTCTTTGTCATTCCCTTTTTATGTATTCAAAAGGATTGAAGTTTTTGGAGTGTCACTCTTTGCGGCAACATAGATCCTGTGAATAAATTTGACTAATTTTGAATGACACTGGGGAAGTGTGAGTTGCCCATGCTTTGCTACAATCAAGAGAGCCCAGCACTAGGTTGCCAGTGTCCCAAATCAGTTTTAAAATTGGGGACATTCGCTCTTTTAAAAACATATGAAATATGCTGCTTAATAAAATACATGTCAAAAGACACTTTCATGCAGTTTCTGCTTATAATGCCTAAAAGTGCCTAGAGGAAAGCAAATCTTGATAGAGAAAGAAAAACACATGTCTTTTCTTTTTTCTTTTGCAGGGTTGGTTTAGCCCTGGCCAAGTCTTTGTGTTAGATGAGTACTGTGCCCGTTATGGTGTGAGAGGCTGTCACAGACATCTCTGCTACCTTACAGAACTGATGGAACATTCAGAAAATGGTGCTGTCATTGACCCTACCCTGCTCCATTACAGCTTTGCATTCTGCGCCTCTCATGTGCATGGCAACAGGTATTTTTACTTGCAAATGTATGGGGTTGACTATGGAAGGGAGAGAAAAATGTGCTTTGCCATTATCACCTAGTAACAGATTTTAAATAGCAAACACTTCTTACAAGGAAAAAAAACAACAACAAAGAAAAAATGTACATCAATATGCTGTTGATTTACATGGGCTGCACTTTATGTTTCTTTTTGCTGGTAAAGCCACTTGAAAGAGAGAGAGAGAGAATATAGCTATGAGATTAGAAATTGCCTTTTAGTTCTTATGTACCACTGAGTACTGGGGTCTGCACAGCCTCAAGTGTCCATATGATTCCTATTGTAACGCATACATGTGCCTGGGTAGGATTTATTGATAGGTTTTATGTACCTAATCATTGCTTTTCCTTTGTGGTATCTACATTCATTGATTTTTTTAGAAAGATAAATAATGGGGTTTATGTAGAGTCTCTTCCCAGCTTCTTTCTTCTTCTACACTTTAGACACAAGTATCCCCTTTTAGCCCGCTGAACCATTGACCTCACCTCTTGTTTTACAAAGATGGCCAAAAATTGCCTAATGTTGGCCTCCACAACTATGTACTTCTGGATTTAAAAATCTGAGTATGTCACTTTCCTTTTCTTCCCTTAATCTTGTTTCCAGAGAGCCTTTGCTAGGTTCCTTTATCCCATTCCTTTTGGCTTTGCTTTAATCGCTATTCCATCTCTCCTGCTTTTACACTTCCTTTTTATTCTTCCCAAAAACCTGTCTAAGCTGCAGGTGGCCTCACAACATTGCATAGTGGTCAAGGGACTCAGAATTCAGACTTTCTGGGTTCAAATGAACACGTATTGAGTGTATGATGTTGGGCAAGTCTCTCTCTCTCTCTCTCTCTCTCTCAGCCTTAACTTGTGACTTTTTAAGAAATATATTTATTTGTTTTAAAAATGTGGGGTACAATTCAGTGGGCAAGTCTCTTAATCAGTTTGTATCTCAGTTTCCCCAGTTATAAAAAAGACAAAGAAACAATATCTCTCTCATAAATCATAAATTGTGGTGGAAATTAAATGTGTTAATAAATGATAAGCACTCAGAATAGTGCCTGGCTTGTGAGTGTTCAAAAAATGTTAACTAATAGTTTATATTGTCTTTATTATGACTATCCTGTCAAGCTGCCATCCCATTGTTCTCTTTATCTTCCCTGCCAAATTTCCCATGCCATTTTGTCTATCTTGTTTCTAGCGCCTCCCTTGCTAATGGGGCTTCTGGAAATGGATTACCTAATGACCTAATCCAGCAGCCTCTTGTCATACTTCATCCTGCCCTATTCTCCTTTTATTCATTTTGTCTTTTAACCAGTAAAATGAATAATAGTTTGTCTAATAGTTTCTGTTCTTCCAGATTTCTAAGTGCAGTGCGGTGTTTTTTCTCACATCTATTCTCAAACTTGAGCTCTTCTTTCTGAGAATTTTTGTGCTTCAGTGATCTCTCTCCTTCCAGAACATTAACTATGACTTCTCCATATATAGCTAATTCCAACCCAGTTCTCCTCCCAAGCTACAGATCTCTGTTGACAATTGGCTTCTTAAATGTTCTGCCCACACTTTTAACTCTTCGTGTATAAAATTAAATCCATCATTTCACTAAGCCAGCTCCTCTACCTCCTGTAACTTCTAGCAGAGTGTCTGCACAAAATAAGTGTTCAAGAAATATTTGATGAGTGAATGAATGACTTCATTATTTGTATTTATATATCTTCCATTAATAGCCCATTAAATTTTATTCATATTTTATTTTTCCTCCTAGACCCAATTTATTGCCAGTGTCAATACTTTATCTCCATAGTGCCCCTCAGATTTCTTTTTTCATTGTCATTGTATCTACCCTAATTCTGAACTTCATTTTTTTCTTGCCTATATCTCTTAATTCATCTCTCTACTACTTTTTTCTTTCTATAGTAGTCTATCTACTACCCACAAAATTACAGATTAACTTTTACCATACTCCTATTCCAAAAGACTTCAGTGATTTTTATCTGATTATTGCATTAAAAATAGATTCCAAGCTATAGTATTAACATCTCGCCATTATCATCCCATTCTATCTACCCAGTCTTATCTCCATGTAATTTTACTGAAGAAATCCTGTTTATTCTCCATGTAGTGTTTCTCTTTTTCTCAGTTTTTAAAAGTCAAATATCCCAAAACTCCTCTAGGAAGACTTCTGTTATTTCATTCAAACCCTGAAAACATTTTATCTACTTATATCATGACCTTGTCATATAAACTTTTGTGCTACATGTAAGCACACACCTGCGCACGCGCGCGCACACACACACACACACACACACACACACACACACACACCTGTTTCTATTCCACTAGATCAGATTTTGAAGGCAAAAACTAGTTCTCACTCACCTATTGTCCTCCACATACCTTGACACAGTGCTTTGTGTATTGTGGATATAAAATAAATATTTGAAGTTCTCAATGCCATTTCTTGATCCATAATAAAATAAGACTGATCCTCATCTTAGAATCTATTTAGGCTTTCACCTTATTTTGAAGCCCAGCCTTGCCTGGAAACTAGGAGAATGTTGCTAATTGTACTTTTCTTTTCTTTCTTTTTTCATTATCCCAAATTAAGTCTTCTGCACTTAGCAAAGGAAGGGACTTCACAGGGCAGTTTGATTGGCTGATTGCTGATAGCCAGTGTCAGGAACTGTTTTACTAAAACTGTCTCATCTCCTGGATATAAAAAAAAAATAGGCATTCTCATGGAGGCAGCTCTCTGAAATGCCAGGGGATGGGAAGGTTGCAGCAAAACAGACAAGTCCCAAGAATATTTTCTAATCAGATTATTTTAGTCATCAACACAGAAAGGTAAAATTAAATTGAGAACATTGACAAATTCAGCTAATGTGCCCCCAAAGTGTATGTGTTTGAGACACGCTGTAATGGAAAGTTACTGAGGCAACTAGAAGCTGCTGCCTGCCTGGAAGGCAGCCTGATTTGAATCTATAGGTTGCCATAGTTACTTTTATTCTGTAAAACTATTGTTTTCTTTATAATGATACTCTGTAATGTGTAATTCAAGTTTTGTTTATACATTCATGCATATATTATCTTTAATATTACACTTTAACTCCATTTTCCAAAAAGAATAAACTATGTAGATATTCAGGTATCTCTGTTGGTGTTTTAGAATAGAAATTTGAGTCAATCTCTGATTCAACATTTAGGTGCCATGTAACTTAAGACAAAATATAAGTTTTAGAGAAATGTACATCTCAATTTAGGGTAGAAATTACCCAGATAAGCTGAAAATTATGATGTTTCTTATAATGTTTACAGTCTCACCAATATCGTTCAGAAATATCATGCTTCCATAACGAAAGACTAGAAAGAGGTAAAAGACCTCTACTTGAATCCTGGTTCCGAAATTTGCAATATGACCCATGTTCAGCAAATCACTTAACCTTTCTGAGACTCAGAGTTCTCAAATATGAATGGGGGAAATAGTAATGTGAAGGTATTACATAATCATAAAATACTTTGTCATCATTATTGATTACTGCTATTATTCTAATGTGCTTTCCTTTGTGACATAGCTCACAAGGATATAAAGTGTGAGACGAGGAAAACTGTGAAAAATAGATGGTCGGAGCTGTACCTCATGCTAAGTAGAAATATTTCCATGTGCATGTAATTGTACTTTGCTAATAGTATATTCAGGTTTTAGCAACCCCCCCTTGTGAAAATGCACTTCTCTTACACATGTCTGTAGCATCCGATATTTATACAGACTTTTGTTAAAAATACTGTCAACGTCAAGTCTGACTTATCTACATTGTTTGCCATAGTCTTTTTTTATGATCATTTTTACATCTGTCAAGACACACATTCAGAGAGTCGTTTTGCTCATTACCTGAACTACCTCTGTCACAAATTCAAAAGGAAAGAAGATTGCCTTTTGTTATTGACTGAAGTGAAGGACAACAGTGCTGTCTGGATTTGAAATTTTTCAGGGAGCACATCCTATTACACAATGTTGAGCTCTCTCGGTGTGTTCTTTCTGTACAGATACATCTCTGAATAGCACTCTGAGTGTTTCAGAAATAAAAGAATAGAGTTAAACAGAAAAGGTCTGGCTGGTGCTAAGACTGAGGAAGAGAGAGAAAAAGAAAGGAAGAAAGAAAAAGTGAGTCAAGGACAGAAACAGACACACTCATTCAGGATGATAGCCACACACATCCGTGAATAACACAACCACTCATTCAGCCATAGTGCCTCTAAGGATTGACAGGAAGGAGAAAAGAGACTTTCAGAGAATGCGTGACAGGGCAGAGTTCTAGGTTGATATGTGTGGTTATACATCTTAGTTTTGTAAGTCAGGCTGAGGGTAGAGAAACTAACGTAGCAACGCAAAATGGCTTTTTTGTCCCAGTTTAATGTAAGGCATGCGGTATATTCACTGACTCTTCTACAGTTTAGTAGGGCGATCTTAGAGCTGCAGCATGCCTGACAAAGGCCAGCTCAGATGTGCTCGCTTTCAAGTGCAGGGTACAAGAGCACAACATGACTGAAGCTTGTAGACAAAAGAATCCCTATTTTCTATGGATTCCAGATCATGTCACAGAGTGGTAGGCCACCTTAATGGGTGTCAGTCAAATCATCGTATCACAATACTCTGTCGTACAGATGCTAACATTTCTCCTTGATTGTCACTTCGGAAATCGTGCCCCAACCTCCTATCTGTAATTTTAAAAGAGAGTGATGCATTTTTAATAAAATCATAGATAATTGCATCAAGTAGAATCATCAAAAATATCCTCTCCCACTTTTTAATTCTAGTCTCAGGTACATGCGTTAGAGTATAAATATCACACAAACTACAAATCTAGAGACTCACTTTGAGGGCAGGTGGAAAGCCAGGTCAAATGTTGTAAGCAAGGTGACCCCTGTGTAATGTGGTTGGTCTGACAGGGTTCATCCTGTGTGCTAAATGTACAAAGGCAGAAGGGATGGATATCAAGGAATGTGTTCTAGTCAGCAGTTTCCAAACTTTTCGGCATCAGGAACCTGTTTTGTGGAAGACAGTTTTTCCATGGATTGGGCAGGAGGAGATGGTTTCAGGATGATTCAAGCACTTTATATTTATTGTGTACTTTTATTGTGTGTTGTTCATGTTCAGTCTACCCCATGATCTCGTTTTGGTTGCTGCCACTGCAGAAAACTTTGATTTATAAAGATAGGATGTTGGAAAAGGAAGCAGGATTTTCAGTGGTTTTGTAGCTATCTCTGGATATTCCACCTTGACTTTAATCTAGAACATATGGAGACTTGAAGTTGTCTTGAACATACTTTGAAGGCCACCATCATTTGCAGTCTCAAGCAGTTGACCTTCTTCTAGCACAGAAAAAGTCAATTCACCTGGTCTGTTCACAAATGGGTCATGGAACCATTCCTTCCTAGTTTGGGGATCTTTTGTGGTTGGAAAGCAATGCTCAGACTCTTGAAAGCTAAGACAGGAGGTCATGCACCACTGGGAGAAAGAAGGCCCTGGCTCAGTCTCTTTCAAACCCTCTGCTAATGTTTGAAATGTGTCAAAAATCCCAATGTTCACCCATCACCCCCATAATTCCAGTTTGTCTTTGAATGTAACCACTTTATCCTGAACACAGTTGTCATTTCCCCTGAAGTGACAGGTTGAGTGCATTGAACAGGTTAAATATATCACACTAGTAAACAAATGTTGAGACCCATTCTCTCACTGAAATGTGCTGTTAATGGTGACTGTTTTGCTAAAAGAAATCTCTGGAGCAGTTCTCTTAACTCAGAAAGTCTGACCAATGATCTACCTTTAGAAGTCATTTCACTGGGTTTGGTGGCTAAAGCCTGTAATCCCAGCACGTTGGGAGATGGAGGCAAGAGGATTGCCTGAGCACAGGGTTTTGAGACCAGCCTGAGCAACACGGTGAGACTTTGTCTCTACAATAAATCAAAAAATTAGCCAGGTGTGGTGGCACATGCCTGTGGTTCCCACTACTTGGAGGGCTGAGGCAGAAGGATCACCTGAGTACAGCGCTTACTCCAGCCTGGGCAACAGAGTGAGACTCCGACTCAAAAAAAAGAAGCCATCTCACTTCTGTGTATAAGAGAAGATGTGTGTGCTTTACATCCATCACCTCAGAGCTGTGCGAACAAATATGAGAACATGCACTTTAATGTGGTTGATGATTTTGATCACATTCTGCAAGACATTGTTTTCGACTAGGAACTACTTCTCTATGGATGACTCAATGCGTAGACTCACATTTGGAAGTGACCTCTTTGACTCAAGTAGTGAAACTAGAAACCCCTCTGGTCATGGCAGCCACTCTTGTCCATGCATATACCGACACAAAATGACCAATTCAGTTTTCTTGAGGTGTAAATCATACAAAGACTTGAGTAGTTCTGTAGCTGTGGTATTGGCTGGCAACGAAAGCGCACAAAACATATGCTCATGCCCATCCGCCTGAAAAATACATTGCACAAAAACAAACTTGGTTGCCTTATTGTCAACATTGGTAAACTCATCAACCTGGATTGCCAACCATGGTGACTAATTAATTTCCTCTAACTAATTAATTTCCTGTCTAATATTGTTTGTTTTTATCTTTCATTTTTCTCCTCAATCCATCTTGCCAAAAGTTTATCAACTTTATTGTTCTTTTCAAAGGAGAAACTTTTGGCTTTATTGAACTTTGTTATTTTTAGTATACTTTTTCTTTTATGGTTATTTTATTTAACTTTTATTTTTTGAGTCAGAGTCTCACTCTTTCATCCAGACTGGAGTGCAGAAGCATGATGACAGCTTACCACGACCTTGACCTCCTGGGCTCAGGCAGTCCTCCCAGCTCAGCCTCCCTTGTAGTTGGGACTACAGATGCATGCTACCATGTCCAGCCAAATTTTTTTTTTTTTTTTTTTTTTTTTTTTTTGAGAAAAAGGTCTCACTGTGTTGCACAGACATGTCTCAAACTCCTGGGTTCAAGCGATCCTCCTGCCTCAGGCTTCCTAAGTACTGGGACTGCAGGCACATGCCTCCGTGCCCAGTAGTTAGAATAATTTCATATTACAGAAAAGTTGCACAGACAGTACATAGTTTTTATGTTTTAGTTTCTTCCAGTGTTATTGTTACACATTACCCTGGGGCATTTGTCAAAACTAAGAAACCAACCCTGACACACTGCTATTAACTAATCACCAATTCTTCCTCAGATTTTACCAGTTTTAAATTAATGTTCTTTTTTTCTATTCCAAGATCCAATTCAGTGTACCAAATTGCATTTACTTGTCATGATGATGTATGGCAATCTCTCAGCCTTCTTTTGCTTTTCATGATCTTGAGAGTTTTGAGGAGCACTGGAGAGTGTTTTGTCAAATGTCCCTCATTTTGGGTTTTTCTGACATTTTCATGATTAGCCTGTGATTATAGGGTTTTGAAAAGAAGTAAGATACCCTTTTCATACATTCTATCAAGGGGTACATGATATCTACATGACATCTTGGTAGTGTTGGTCACATTTCTTCACTGTAAAGATTTTTTTTTCTTTTTTCATGCTCTGTTTTGAAGGAAATCACTAAGACCAGCACATGCTGAAGAGGAGAGGGAAATTTAATCCCACATCCTAGAAGGGGAACTATTTACGTATAGTCTTTGAAATTCATCTCTAAAGAATATTTGTCTCTTCTCTCTTATTTACTTAGTTATTTAGCCATATATTTATATCCACTTAGATTCAAGTATAATTATTTTATATTTTGGGTTATAATCTATTACTACCTACTTTATTTTGTTGCTCAAAATGTCCCGGCTTTAACCACTTAGATCTCTTTTATTCTGGCTCCCTGTGATGTGCCTTACTCTTTTGTCTTTTGGACACTTTCTTACTCTCTGGTATAACACACTTTCTTTCAGTCTTTTTCTTCTCCTCTGAAACTCCAATTACCCATATATTGGCATTTTATCTTCTGTGTCTCTTGATGTCTCTAATATATATGAAAGAGATATGGAAGATAAAATGTCAATATATGTATGTGTATATATGTAGATTTATAGATAGATTTGTGTGTGTGTATATATATATATGCATAATAAAATTTGCCTTTCTAAAGGTAATTTTATACTTATTGTATATGTGTATACACACACACACACACACCCCCACACACACACGCACACGCACACATACACAAATAGATACAAAATCTACTTATTTTTTGTCTTTCTACTTATTTCATCAACTCTCCAGCTATATTTTGTGTAATGTTTTAAATTCTATCTTCTAGTTCAGGTGTTTGCAAACTTTTTGTGTGAGCAGCTCAGTAATAAACATGGCAAATCTTTTGGGCTTTGTGGGCTATACAGTGTTTGTTACAACTGTAGAACTCTACCATTGCAGTGTAGAAGAAGTCGTGGATAATATATACATGAATGACTGGGGCTTGTTTCGATAAACCTTCATTTGCAAAAACTAAATAGTTTGTCAACTCTTATTCTTCAGTTTTTTCTTCAGTCATGACATATACTTTTCACACACTTGTTGAGTTGTTCATTTCAATTGCTACATTTTTTAGTTCTGGAAATTCTCTTTGGTTCTTTTGGAAATGTGGTCATTTGTGAACATTTCTCTTGCTCCATTCTTGGCTTGATTCTCTTGTTTGTTTCCTTAGACCTTTTATACCTTTTATAATTAATTGTTTTATATTCTTCTTGTTCCAATAACTGAAATTCCTAAGTGTGGTTATTTTTGCCGTGGTCACTTGTTTTCTTATGTGCTACTAATGTACTTTTGTAGTAAGAACATATACTTAAAAAATTAATAACCTGTGGGACTTCTACAAGACCTAGGTTGAGAATGCTTCCTTCCAAAAAGGATTGGCGCTTGGTTTTTCTTGGTACTAGGAGTGTAGACTTGCTTTCACTGACAGTATAGTCCATTCAAAGGTCCCGCTTTTATGCAGACTCCTAGGGCTCAGTAGCCCACCCAAATTAGAGCTATGACCCAGCGATCTGTTCCCCTGAACACGGTTCCAAAATCTTCTTTGTGTTGGCATTTGCCCCTAAGGCATCCCTGGTGTTCAAATTCACTCTTACTCTGTTTTCAGCTTCTAGTTCATTTTTTTTTCATGCCTTTAGGAGAATTATTTTACGCTCTTATATGTGCAGAACATCTGACATATGTTAGTTGTGGCCTGTGCAGCATTTAGAGGTTTTGTGGTGAAGAGAGATTTTTTGAGTATCAAGTTGGTTCGCTATCCTGGAAGCAAATTCACATGATAAAATTTAAATTTTGAAAAATCAACTGCACATTACCTTGAAGAACCTCCTAGACTCTCTCCATACCTTCCTCTGCTTCAGGTTTCACCTAATTAACTGCAGCTTATCCATCACATCTCATGTTACATATCATTTCCAGACTGAATCCTTCATTGATACTCCAAATTAGATCAATCTTTGTACTTCTGCCCTTCTTAAATGTGATCATATACTTATTGTCTAATTTTTATTTTGTGTGCCTTTCTCTACCATAAACTCTGATGGGGCAGGGACCATTTCTATTGTGCTTACATTTTGTTCCATGACCTGGCTAACTATTCTATCAGCATTTATTGATTTTAAAAAAATGAGTGACTTTAAACCATCTGTTTACAGATATTATAGGTGATAGATTGTGAAACTTCTTGAGATGACAATTGAGTTTTTTTAATTAATCAACTGCAATTATTTTTATGGTACACAATAAAGGCCTTACCTAGCCGGCAAGCTAGCATCATTTTACATCACAGAAGTTAACATATTAAAACAAACATATTCCCTTTTTAATGTATACAATTGAAAATGATGGTAACAAATGATAAAGACCACAGTTTATTAGATTGCAGGGAAATTCATAATTTTATGCACTGCAGGTCAGATTGTAAGCTATGTGCTCTTTTAAAAAGTAATTTTGCAATATATATCAAACACCTGAAAATATTATGCATTTAACCTAGCAGTATACTTTTAGGATTTTATCCTAAGGAAAAAATTTAATATGGGTTAAAATATATAGTATAAGATTAAAGCACTAAAGCATTAATATATACTATAACATTAAAGATTAAAATATATAGTATAATTGAAGCACTAATTATGGTGGGAAAAAATAGAGGAGAAAAGCCTACATATCTACTAATGAAGAATTGGATTAATAAGTTATAACACATTCATTTAATGAAATGCCATTTCATTAAAAATTAGAATATGTAAGTGATGTGGGGAAATGTTTACAGTTCATTAAAAATCAAATTAAGTATCAGAATGTACAATATGCCTATAGATTTATAGGAAGAAGACTAAATTATATTTATAAAGTGATATTACCAGTTATTTTTGGTTTGGACAACTATGGGAAATTTTTTATGTTGTTGTTATTTTTCTGATTCTCTCTCTCAAAGTATGATGTATATAAAGTCCTTTAATTACAATACATGTTTTTAAAAAAATATTAGGTATAGGGCAAAGGGTAATATTTATATCAGGGACCCACCTATATTATCCTTAATTTTCTTTATTTTTATTTTAAATTCCTCTTGGTGTTTTGTTTCTCTTGAATTCTTGAATTATGAACAGCAATGATTTTAGTTTGGATTAGTCCAAGAAAGTGGTCCCGTGAGTGGCCAGTTATCAAACACTTTTCAGTCCCTGGCCTATTCATCACCACTCTAATAAAAACTAAATCACAAGATCTTGTATCTCCATAGGGTCAGATTATTCCTTTCACTGTAGAGATATCTACTCTTTTTAAAACCTCTAAAGAAATTAGCATGCAGTACAAAATTCAAACAAGGAAAGAATTATAAAGGAGGAATGTTTGTAAAATGAGAAGAATATGATTTCAGAATTTCATCTTCTAAAATATTTTCTCATAGAAAATGTTTCTTCTATCTCGGTGAACTTATAAGGATCAAATTAATTCCTTCTTCTGGAAATTTAAAATGATAAAGGAAGTGAAAGGACACACATTATATGTGACCCTCCAGATGATATATCAGTCGATTGAAACAATAGGAGATGTTATAGTTTAGGAAACAAAAAAGAAGGGATTATTGTTTTCTCCCTCATCATCTTCCATCATTTCTTATTCTCATGCTGTGACATCCTCTCCTTTCCATTCTGTTCACAAATGGATATTGGTGGGAAATACACGAAGTGCAAAGTGGCTTTTACCTGCTGTGCTGCAGGCAGAATTGACAATTCAGAAATACCACCTTCTAGGTGTCTCTCCCCTTCTCACTCTCTCTAGAGGAAGCTAAGATGTTATACATTCCTCATAGGAGAGGGCAGGTGAAAAGAAGCCTGTGAGAAACTCTAAGGCACCAGGAACTTTGTCATTTGCCTACTCATTGCTTGGGAAATAGTCTTTTGCAACAAACCACCCAACTTCCAGGACAAACAAACTTACCTGGTGAGTTGGAGGTGGGGAAGGGAGTGTTGAAAAGAATCTGTCTCATCAGTTTAATCATACTTTTCTATACAGAGCTAACCCTGGTATATTCATTCAACCCAAAAGCTTGCTGAACACTCAGTACCAGGCAATATGCAGACACCTAGAGATATAAAGCTGAGAACACATTTATCCCTGAAGGTACCTAGAAGCTGTCCAGCTGGAAAAAAATGATTGAGGAAGTAACCATAAAGGATATTAAAGTTTTCATCAAGTAACAGAACACATGTTTATCAGCAATAAACAATAAATTTTTAATTGTGGGGAGATTCTGTGGCTAAATAATTTTAGAAAGTGCTGCTTAAACAGATTTCTTTTCAGGTGGTCTTCTCAGATTCCTTAATATACCATGGTTGTACAATAAACCGCCAAGAGGGTTACATAGCTTGTGATGTTCAAAAAATATTTGGACTTTTAAACCCATTTTCTTGGAGCATCTCACAGTATCACTGTTCCTTACATGTTTTAGAAAATATTGGCAGCCAATAAGTCTTCTTGATTCGAATGTACTCAAAAGAAATGGATGTGAAACATGCCACCATTGGTTTTTATTGCTGTTATAACCTCTGAAATTTGCATTATACTAGAAAAGGGAACTATAAAATGTGGGAACTTCACACTGTTCAAACAAGGAAGTGAAGCTACTAAGTTAGCCCGTATCGGAATATTTAAGAAAATTCCTTCACTGACAAGGTGTTATGCCTGTCTTCTCAAATGCCTGCAGCTTTCTACCCTTTTGTTGTGCCAAGTTTTGTACCCTTTCTCTTTGAGATCTTTCTTAACCTGTAGTGTCATCGTTCCTTACCTTTGTAGAAACTAATGTCTTATTTGTTCTACCCCAGAAGTCATTAGAGATAACAGAAAATAGATTAGTAATACTGTTTATTCCCCTTGTTCCTGCATTGTCTTTTAAAAACATCTTTCTCAATTTAGAGCTCCTGTTGCACTTATTACAGGAAGAATTGGTCATCAAGATAAAAATATCCAATATATATAAAAGATTTTGTGTGTGTATGTGTGTGTTTTAGTGCCTTAATTTGTCAGATGGAAGAATAGCACAAATTATAAAATTCTTTAGTCACAGAGAAATTTAATAAAATTAATGGATACACCTCATGAACTATTTTTTGGATGAATCTGCCTTTCAAAAAAGATATTGTATGTTTATGTGTGCACACCAGTGTGTGTGTGTGTGTGTGTGTGTGTGTGTGTGTGTGTGTGTGTGTGTGTGTGTGTGTGTGTAATGGTTTCTCTGAAAACAAAATAGTCAGATATATGATCAGGCCATTATGCATCAGTGACAGAAGGTTCTGTTGCACAAATTCTGTTTTGTAAGAATCATTGGAGTATAATTAACAGACACAACTGTATTTGGTGTTCAGTTGCTTATTATTTAATACCAGAAAGACATTCCATGTCATAACTTGCTTGACTTCATCTGTAACTAAAAGTGTATCTGCTTTTAATCTGTTTTATCATTTGTTCATATCTTAAACTTCTTTTACAGAACCCTTTTTTTAATTGAAATCATATATCTTCAATAACTACACACCTCAGGAAAAAGTGAAAATATTGAATCTTTATACATGAGAATACCCTTCCTTTAACCACTTTAATACTTAACTGTTAAATTCCACTTAATATCTGATTCAGAAAGTTGATCTTTTATGTTAGAATTAAAAATAACCAATTTTTTTTTTTTGAGTCAGAGTCTCAGTTTGTCGCCCAGGCTGGAGTACATTGGCATACTCGTGGCCACCCCAGGGTCAACCTGCTGAGGCGAACCTTCCGCCTCAGCCTTCCAAGTAGCCAGAACTACCAGACACGTGCTAACATGCACGGCCAATTTTTTGATATATTGTAGAGACGAGGTCTCACCAAGTTACCCAGGCTGGTCACGAACCCTCAGGCTCAGGCAATCCTCTCACCTTGGCCTCCCAAAGTGCTGGGATTACAGGCTTGAGCCACCATTCCCAGACAAAAATGACCAAATTTTAACTTAGTCTTTTTATCACCATCAAATAGGCATTATTATTTTTACTTTTATTATGTAGGGAGCTTTAAAGAAAATTATTTCACTATTAATTAAAATGGAACTAAACACTAAAGCTTTTCTGCTAAGTGTAAATACTTGCCAGTTTTTGTTAGAGATCTTTTAATCCAGTATACTTAACTGTAACTCCTGCTTCTATTTACTTTTCACAAAATTTCATATTTTACCTACTGTTGCATGGTTATGATAAAAAGTGTGCTAAATAATTTACACTCTATTAATACCAATAAGCAATAATAATAATGACTTCTTATATTACTAATTTATGAATTCCCATAATCTTAAAGAACTCATATTTTTATATTCTATATATCACCCACTCCTTTCTTTATAATAGATGCATTGAACATCAGCAATATGCCAGCCTCTGTTCTAGGAACTAGGAATACAGCACAATGGTGGCAGGCAGTAAACAAATAGATAAATATATCACATCAGATGGCAGCCATATGTACAATGGCCAACAATAAAGTGTATTAAAGAACAAATGGCCTGTGCAAATTCCTATTAGGATGGTTAGAGATAACCTTCCTAATCCTGGATCATCTAAGTAGAGACCAGAAGAGTGTGAGTTAATAAGTCGTGTGTATGTATGAGAGTATGTATATATGTATACAAGGGAGGAACAAAAAAACCCAGAATTTACTTATTAAAAATTGTATATTTATTCTTACATGTTTAAACTTCAGTTACCTTCAAAGTATTCTCTGTTTGATACAGTACACCTATTGAGATGCTTTTTCCACTGCTCAAAACCACTTTTGAACTCGTCAGTTGTGATGTCTTTTAGTGCTTCTGCCGTTTTTGTGTTCTACCTCTTCCACATGAGCAAAGCATTTCCCTTTGAGGACTTTTTTCATCCAGGGAAACAAAAAATTGTTGCTGGGAGTGAGCTGGGGTGAATAGGGAGGGTGGGACACGGGAGTCAGGCCTTTTTTGGTCAAAAACTGCTGAGCACTCAGCATGGTGTGGGCAGGTACCTTTTCATGGTGGAAGAACCAGTCACCTGTTTGCCACAACTCGGGACATGGTTTACAAATCATGACGCAGCATTCTCAAAACTTCCAGATAAAAGCTTTGGTTGGTCATTTGATCCAGAGGAACAAATTCCAAGTATACTACAAGGGGCCTGCCCTCCAAAAAGATAATTCTGGGTTTTGGTGGGGGAGTCCCCTTCAAATAGCTAGAGGAAGAGCTCCCAGGCATAAGAAGCAGCACTTGCAAAGGCCCTGAGGCTGGAGCATGCTTCCTGTGTCTATGGACTGGCTAACAGGCCAACATGGATGGAGGGACAGAGCATGTGAGGGGGAAGATGAGGGAAGTGCATGTCAGGAGTGGGCTGATAGGACTTACAGACCGTGGCAAAGACCTTGGTTTTTATGTCAAGTGCCACCTTGCAGGGTTTTGAGCCAAGGAGTACTGAAGAGGTTCACAGTAGTGGGTTGAAGAGGATCACCATGTGGGTCGCCAGGACTCAAGACCAGCAGAATAGCAGTAAAAGCAGTCAGAGAATGGTCAGGTTCTGGATGGATTTTAAAGGTAGAGCTGACAGAAATGAATGGATGAACTGAGCTTATATAAACTATAATTTTTCCACTTCTTTTACTCTGAGGCTACTAAATAAATATTCATAAATATAGCTGGTTTAGATTTCTCTCAAGGTTTTTGCAAGAACATATTTTATAATGTGTGAAAGAGCAAGTGTTAGGACTTCCTTTGTTCAAGTCTTCTTTAACTGAATCACTGATTCATTGGTAGATAATATATTTTAAATGTTATTGATTTGTAAACTCTTCACCTTATACAAGCCAAATATAAAATGTCTGATGTAAGTAAGGGTATTTAAAATACTCCCACCATTATTCTCAGATACAGCTTCCGTGGTTTAATAGGGGATTTTTTTTTTTTTTTTTTTTGAGTTGGATTCTCACTCTGTTGCCCAGGCTGGAATGCAGTGGCACACTCATGGCCACCACAGCCATGACCTGCTGGGCTCAGATAATCCTTCTACCTCAGCCTTCCAAGGAACCAGAACTACAGGCGTGCGCCCAGCTTACTTTTTGATTTATTGTACAGACGAGGTCTCATCAAGTTGCCCAGGCTGGCCTCGAACCCCCCGGCTTACGCAATCTTCTCTCCTTGGCCTCCCAAAGTACTGGAATTACAGGCTTGAGGCACCATGCCCTTTTAAAGTCATACTCTATATTGTATTATTTTTGTGAAAATATAGGGGGAAAGGAGTGAGGCATGGGCACTAAGGGCTCTGGCTTTGGAATACAAGGGAACTAGGTTCAAGTCCGGGCTCCTACGCTTCTCAGCTATGTGACCACTGTGAGGAAGTGGCCTAACCTCCCAGAGCCTTCTCTCTTAGAAACTGGAGGCAGGATTGCTGTAAGCATTTTGTGTCATTCTACATATAAAATAGCTAGCATAGTCCCAGATGCATATTTAAAATTCTGTAATTGCTATGTTTGTTTTAATAATTACAGTGAGAAGGAAGATGATGACACAGGAAGTATTTGTTGTAAGAGGAACTGTTACCTTAAGAGTTGACTGCAGCAAAGTTGCCGTTTATTATCAGTAATCTAGAGATAGAAGTCTACTTTGTATACCTAATATTCAGTAGTACCTAGTCTAGTACATACACTAAAACAAGGACAATAAAAGTAAGTCCAAATTGTTAAGCCCTGGGCTTAACCTGTTGGATTTGTACCTAATTTAGTTATAAACTCAATGAAATGACAGTCCTTCACGGTATGTAACAGTCTTTATCATAGCGAAGGTTAATACAGTGAGCTTCCTCTGAATTTCTCACCTGCCATCACCTGAATCCCTGGCTCCATTCTGTCAGGTAGCAGTCTGCCACAGTGAAGTCTAACAATTGAACCAAACAGGAAGACTCACTCAAATTTAACCATATTGTGTCTGCTGGAGAGCTAAGCCAAAGGATTGTGTCAATCAACAGACTAATAAAAAGTCCTTTGCTCTTTTTTAATCAAGGTCTAATAGGTAATTTTAGTGAAATAACCACCTGTAACTTTATGGTAGGAGTTTTTATTGTTTTCTACATAATAACATGGTTTAGATATAGTTTTCATCTGAATGTCCAAATTCCCAAATTAATTATTTATGTAGGACTCTTCAGGTGAACATTTGTGATCATTGTCAGTGCTTATTCATAGGTTACAGTCTGAATTTTGTGCTAATACTTGCTCAATGGGAGTTGATTATGAAGTAATATGTGAAAAATTTATAATTAAATTAATATAAAACATTAGGATCAGCTTATAGTTCATGGCTTTATGATTTATACCTCAGATTTTTTCTCCTTTCTAAAAGTACTTGAAAGATCAATACTTTGCTGTTAGTTTTTCCATAGTTGACATTCAAAATGCATTCTGATGGAATAAATGTTATTGATGTCTTATTCTGAATGTGAAATTAAATAATTGATGTTTCTCTATTCAGAAATGAAATATAATTGTAAGAAACGCTCTAAAAGCATGAATTCCAACAGCATGTAAGTTTCTAAAGTAACAAATTAGTTAGTGTATACTGGAAAAAAATATACTTAAATGAGACTTTGATATAAATAAAAGGTAATTATGTCAGTATGATTCAGGCATAAGTTTAAAATTAATTACTTTTATCCTAATTGACTAGTTAACAAGCATCAAACATATATACATAGATATACACATTCATATGAATATATGCATGTTTAAAAAACAATGAGATCATCAAATAAAAATCTTGTTGGCAATGTTATTTTAAGCATTCATTTTTCTTCATTTTAAATAATTCCTGTTTCTCCCTATTTTATACATAAGCATTAAAATTAATACACTGGAATGATGAATGCAAAAGTCTTTAGGAATTCAAATATAATCTTAAGAGAAATAAGCTAATAAGGTAGAAAATGACTGGTGTCAATTGTCAAGTTCAAAAGGCTCATTTTGTTATTAAAATATATAAACAGGTTTTGCAATGAATATGAGATTAATGTTTTTCTCCTCCAGGTCAGGGGTCCCCAATACCTGGGGATGGAATAGGGGATGGTTTCAGGATGATACAAGCACATAACGTTTATTGTGCATTTTATTTATATTATTATTACATTGTAATATATAATGAAATAATTATACAACTTACCATAAGAAGAAAAAACACCCACCCATTATTTTATTTTATTTACCACTTTCATCTATACCTCTTTGTTATGGTGAGTTATATAATTATTTCGTTATATATTATGATGTAATAATAATAGAAATTTAAAAAGTATACAATAAGTGTTACATGCTTGAATCACCCTGTTAGGAACAGGGCCACATAACAGGAGATGAGTGGTGGGCAAGTGAGCAAAGCTTCATGTGTATTTACAGCTGCTCTCCATCACTCACAATACTGCCTGAGCTCCATCTTCTGTCAGATCAGCAGTGGCATTAGATTCTCATAGGAGTACAAACCCTGTTGTGAACTGCGCATGCAAGGAATCTAGGTTGCACTTTCCTTATAAGAATCGAATACCTGATGATCTAAGGTGGAGCTAAGGTGGTGGTGCTAGTGCTGGGGAATGGCTGCAAATACAGATTAACATTAGTAGTAAGGTTTGACTGTGCAGAGACCATAATTAATCCATTGCTTGCAGACTCATATCAAAACTCTATCAGTGAGTGGCAAGTGAGCTGATGTATTTAATTGTACAGCTGCATCAGGTGGCAGGCTTTAAGTCAGAATTCAACATTTATTTTAGTCCTCACGTGGTTCACCCATTATTTTATTTACCACTTTCATCTGCACCTCTTTTTTTAATGGTGAGTTGTATAACTACTTCATGATAGATTACAATATAATAACCAAAGAAATAAAGTGCACAATAAGTGTTATGTACTTGAATCATCTCAAAACCATCCCCCTACCCACTTCCCCACCCTCAGTCCATGGAAAAATTGTCTTTCACAAAACCAGTCCCTGATGCCAAAAAAATTGGGGACCACTATGCTAGGTAACGGGTTAACAGCTAAAATGTGTATGTTCAGAGTTTCACATGATTGCTATATGACCGAACACTTAAACTGATATAGAACAAATTCTAAGCCCCTGTATTAGGCATATTTTATAGTTTCAAATGTAATCTTAATAAAAGAAGGTGTCTTTTTGTCTTAGTAGCTTTGAAAATATCCCTAATGAAACTCAAATTGATTTCATAAGGATGTTTAGTTGAACTCAAAAATCTTTAAGAGGAACATAGCTAGTCTGTTTTCTTGGTATAAGTTTTTATTCTACTATTTATTTTTTATATGCTCACATACAAACAAAAAAAGAGACCAGTGAACTTCTGCATGTATCTGAAACTTCTGCATTTCTCACAACAATTAAAATTATATTGTATTAGCTTAATTTTTATTTGGAAGTGCAGTAGTTAAGACATTTTAGCTTGCATTCAGCATGTTTTTTATAATATTTTTATTCAGGGATATTCATTTAATTGGGCAAATGTTTGGTATCACTATAAAACACTTTTCACTGTCATTTTCAAGGACTAGTTATTGTTTTCAATAGTTCTGGAAAATATTTATGGTAATCTTTTACCTTGAAGGCTGTCTAAAAGAGAATAATTCCATTCCATTCATTTCATGTCAAAATATGAAACAAATGGCTGCAAAGATAGTCAACAAGTTTTTACTACAAACACAATTAATACGCATATAGTGGATCAATATGCCTTTTTTCTTAATTAGAGTTTTAAATGTATATGAGTGTGTAAAATATATAAATGTAAATGCTCTATCAATATAAATAATTGATTCTAATTTTTTTTTCCAGGCCTGATGGAATCGGGACTGTTTCGGTGGAAGAAAAGGAGAGATTTGAGGAGATAAAAGAGAGACTCTCTTCCCTTTTAGAAAATCAGATAAGCCATTTCAGGTATATATTCTATTTATTAATATAAACATTTGCTTTTATACTTCACTCAACCTTCCCTTCTGCTATAAATAGTTTGTGATATATTTCAACTACTACTCAAGAATTATCAACAGGCCTCCCGTTACCTGCAGAGTATGATCTACATTCTTCCATCTGGGGTCTGTTCCCCAGCTTGCCATTCAGTTTCCACCACTCTTTTAGACTAGTCACCTTCCCTACAGTATCCATTTCTCTGTATCTCATACTTGCCTTTTGCGTTTCTCGTCCTTGCATAGCCTCTTTCCCCTAGCTCTGGTGACCCATCCTGCTTCTCTCGTATCACCAGCCAAGGAGACTCTCAAGTCTTACCGCCACAGTGGAACCTTTCTTGATTATGCCACCAAAGAGTTTTCTAAAGTCTTTTAGCATTTGTTGTTTGTACCCTCCACTTATCCCTTAGGACATACTTATGACATACATTGTTGAAGTCATTGGTTTTTTTTATTTACATTCTATGTAAATAAAAAAATTATTTACATTATTTACATTGGTCTTTTTATTTACATTGGTCTTTTTATTTACATTCTATGAGAACATAGGCCACTGCATCTGGCACAGTTCCTAAAAAATTAGCTATCGATACAAATGTATGCAGAGTAACAAAAACATATCTTGATATTTCTTTTCCCCTGATTATAGTTAGTTCAGTACCACCCAATGATTAATAACAGAAATATGCTGATGCAATTTCTTTTTCTATCACTCTTTCATTTGATCCTATAAAATGCCACCTATCAATGTATTGTGTCCTAGCATGTCTGCCATATTGCATGCATGACTTGGAAACATTTCATGTGAACTTATTTTAAAAAATAAGCTCTTTGGGTGCCCAAAGAAAGTGTTATTTAACCATTTGAATGCTATATGGTCATTCCAAGCCTTTGTTTTCATATCTGGAATACAAAGAATGAGTTTAGATGCTGTGATTTTTTAAAAATGATATTGAAAGACTAAATTCTCAGAGTATATACTATGAATCTATTGCTCTACATTACTTATTTTCCACTGGGACTGGTGCTCCAACTTTAGGGTAAGTGAATTAGGGAGGACTTTTATTGTCACAGTACTTGGGGGCAGGGGCAGTCATTTGGCACTGGGTTTAAATCTCCAGTGTGTGGGCCAATCCCACACTGGCAAACTACTCTACCCAAAAGGCCAGTAAAGTCACATAAGGAAACACTGTTCTAGGCTGGGCTCGGTGGCTCAGCCTGTAATCCCACGCTTTGGGAGGCCGAGGTGAGTGAATTGCCTGAGCCTGCAGGTTCGAGACCCACCTGGGCAACTTGGCGAGACCTCATCTCTATGATTAAAAAAAAAAAAAATTAACTGGGCATGGTAGCACATGCTTGTAGTTCCAGCTACTTGGAAGGCTGAGGCGGAAGGATCACTGGAGCCCAGCAGGTCGAGGCTGCGGTGGCTGGGAGTGGCCACTGCACTCCAGTCTGGGTGATAGAGTGAGACTCCAACTCAAAAAAAAAAAAATAGGAAACACTGTTTTAAATAGCATAGCCAAATCCAACTGAGTTAAGACTGACTTGTGTACCTGAAGTTATTTTAGTTTAAAAACAAAAGAGAGACATGAAGAAATCTTTTGCATTTGCAGACATACGTTTCTGCATTTTCTTTTGTTGAAAATTTGTTTCCTGGGTTGTATAGCGTCCTCTAAAGGTGCTTTCTGTGACTTTCAAGAAAAATTGATGTAATTTTTCCCTTTTCCTTTTTTTGCTATTGTTGAGGCAGAACTTGTCATTCAGTTGAATATCTATATCAGTAATTGGATAAGTCTCCATGATTATTATATAAATGATTCCAGCTGCAAGTGACAGACATCCTACCTCAAATTGGCTTAAACATAAAACACATTTATATGCTCCTTGCCTGTAAGTCTCAGGCAGGGTAAGCTTTAAGACAGGCTCCAGCCGGGCTTGGTGGCTCAGCCTGTAATCCCGCGCCTTTGGGAGGCTGAGGTGAGTGGATTGCCTGAGCCCGTGGGTTCGAGACCCGCATGGGCAGCGAGACCTCATCTCTACAATAAATCAAAAAATCAGCTGGGCATGGTAGCGCATGCCTGTAATTCCGGCTACTTGGAAGGCTGAGGCGGAAGGATCGCCGGAGCCCAGCAGGTTGAGGCTGCGGTGGCCGGGAGCGGCCACTGCACTCCAGTCTGGGCGACAGAGTGAGACTCCAACTCAAAAAAAAAAAAAAAAAGACAGGCTCCATCCATTGGCGATAGCACCATTTCTTTGTGATTCTCACGCTGCTAACCACTTTCATATGATGACTTCTTCCTCTTGCTGCTGGCAAGAAGACTAGAATTTCTTGGCCTCATATCCATACATGTCAGTGTACCAGGGAAGGAGCAGAAGCCTTCTCATTCTGTGATTCTCTTTAAGATCATAAAACATTTCTTTAGATGATTTGAGCAAACTATCCCTCATATCTCATGGACCCACTTCTAACCAAACACGGTGGCCACAGTAAACCCATGAATTAAATGTCTCCTCAGTCCTTCACTGACATTCACATGGGACCATCATGATTGAATTAGACTAGTCAGAGCCACCCCATCAGGGGAGTTCATTCTCCCACACTGCCACCCAGAAACTACAAAGTAGGGGCAGTATGTCCACATCATTTATTGTACTTGTTTTGTATTATCATTGTATTAATTTTATTTTCTCTCAGAGTTCTGTGTCTCCGTTTCTCTTATATATACAGCCTCTTTGGATAACTTCTTTAAAAGTGTACTCTAGAGTCCCTTTTAGTTTTATTTCTTTCACATATTGAGGATAAGAGTTTAAATTAATGGTATAAAAGTTTTGGACTCATTTTATTTTCTTTTGTGATGTTTGTAGAGTTTATAAATTTTGCTAGTTTTGTTTTTCCTAAGTCTATAGAGGATTGGATAAGAGGAAATGGGATCAAAATGAAATAGAAGAAATTTTAGATGACCATAAAGGCAAATTTAGAAAAATAATGTATTAAAATTGCCCATTAGGACTCTCCTAAGGATTCCCAAATTATCTTCTTTAGCCAATTATGTTAAAATTTAGAAAGAAAGTACTATTAATAAGTCTTGTATAGAAATTTATTTATTCATGGTCAACTGTATTCTAGAAATGGATTGTAAAAACGTAGACAAAATAATAAGGCCAACTAAATTAAACATTAATTAGAAACTTCTGATTAAAGATGGCAGATAGAAATAAAAAGAAGAAAAACGCTGACAAGTTTAAAATGTATTTGGCTTAATATCCCCAGAACTTAGCTAACACAGCAGAACAGTATTTTTCAAGAAGGCATAAACCCACAAGGACAGCAAGAGTAAAAAGGGAGAAAATTACAGAGAACAGAAATTGGAAAAAAAAACAACTTCAGAAGTCAGATGGATGAATAATATTTAATTTAGCAATCCAGGAAAAAAATTATAATCTAGCAGTGTGAACTCAGAGAAGCAATCTGATTTACATATAACCACCAAGATATTTAGAGAACTACAGATTTATTCCTTGGAGAGAGCCAAATTAGATGATACCTGGATTGGGATGGAGGAAAGGAGGAAACATCAAGCACAGTTGAAGGTAGAAACAGAGAGATTAAATATGTGTTTATTCTGAAATTTGAGAATCACCGACCTCTCTGAACTTACACACCTGATTCCCAAATGTTGGCAGACAGGTTTATGCTTTCCAAGCATATTTCAAAGTGACTTCCCCTGGTTCTCTAACTACCCCAAGAGAAAAGACCTAAAGCTGTGGACAGCAGAGACTTCCCATACAAACAGATTCCCCTTCTGCAACATCCATAGTCTACAAGTCCCATCTGCATGCACATAGCTTCCATTCAGTAATATCACACTTTTGAAAATGATCAGACAGCCTAGGACATTAGACAGTTGAGGAAAGATTTCATACAAAAGACAGCAATCAATGTAAGTAATGTCCCCCAAAAAACAACTTGATAAAAACAAAGATTATAAGGGAAGGGGGCAAGAAAATCTATTACTAATATATCCTTAGAGAAGTTTGAAAATATAGAGCATCTCTAAAACAAAAACAAGACATTATTAAACAGGAAAAAACCTCAGAAAACTAATAAGTACTCTTCGTAAGTACATGTAAAAGCCGTACATGCAACATACAAACACACTAGTGAAAATATGTTTAAAATTACCTCCTTAGGACTTTTATTATCATAAATGATAGGAATTGCAGAAACAGTTAAGGCTGAAGGTAGGAAATTAGCAATAAAACTATTCAAAAATATTTTCCAGAATTAAAATGCATAAATTTTAGATTAAAAAAGCCCATTGAGTACCCAGCATAGTGGGTTTGCATATATACTCATCAGGTTGTACATTTACATGAGTTTTCAGAAACTTAAGGATGTTTTTAAAATCAGAGAAAACAGATTTAAAACAATGAATCAGAATTAACTGGGCACAGTGGCTCACACCTGTGATACCAGTACACTGGGAGGTTGAGTTAAGGGGATTGCCTGAGCCTATGGGTTCAAGACCAGCCTAGGCAACTTGGTGAGGCCTTGTCTCTACAATAAATAAAAAAATTAGCTGGGTGTGGTAGCACACGCCTGTGGTTCCAGCTACTTAGAAGGCTGAGGTGGAAGGATCACTTGAGTGCAGCTGGCAGAAGCTGTGATGGCCGTGAGCATGCCACTGCACTCCAGCTTGGATGACAGAATGAGACTCAAAAAAAAAAAAATCAAAATGACCTGAGACATTCTCTCTTTGCCACATCTACTGCGTGAGTGAAGACCCTTCTCAGCCATCAAACTGTTCTTTCGGCATGGCATTCCAGAAACTGTTCACTTCACCCTGAAGGGATGCAGCAATATTGTGAAGGGCCCCAGAGGAACTCTGCAAAGAGACTTCAGTCAAGTTAATATATAGCTCAATCTCCTTGGAAAGAAAAAGAAAAGGCTCCAGTTAAACAAATTGCGAGGAAATAGCAACCGGCTACCATTTGTACTGTGTTTGTAGTCATGTACTGAACATGCTCACGGGTGTAACACTGGGCTGGCTTCCCCTACAAAATGAGATCTGCATATTTTCACTTCCCTTTCAGCATCATTAGCTGGGAGAATGGGTCTCTTGTTGACATTTGACACTTCTTGATTGAAAAATGCATCCACAGGGTTTTTCTGCAGCTTTCATTTTTATATGAAGAGCAATACTGGTATCTGGATAACAGTGCATCGATGACTTAATAATTCTGAGAAATGATTATTACCAACCAAGAATTCTATAGCAAAAAAGAGTTTTTATGAAGGGTGATGGTAGAATATGATATCTTCAGGTATGCACTCAAAAAATGTGCTTCTCATATTTGCTTTGGTGAATTGTAGAATTTACCAAAATGATGGGGGAAAAAAACAAAGAGGAAGAGCTAAGATCCCTGGAATGGGAAATCAGCGTGAGGGAGAAGGGAATCATCAGAATGGTGGTTTATAGACATCCCCAAGGAGACAATTCAAGTTTAGATAGCGACTATTTCTAACTGAAGGAGATCAGGAAATTCTCCAAGCATATGAAGTTAGCAAAACATATTTTAACATGTTGAGAGGAGATTTACCCACCTGAAATAGAGTTTGGAGTTGTATTAATTAGATTGCATCAGTTGTCTTAGAGTTTGGAATTGTTTTAGATTAAATAAATAAAAAGAGGGAATTTAACACAAAGATACTTATTAAGTATAAACAAACCAATAAGCAAGAGGCATAGAAAATAATCATAGTAAATACTGTGTCTCAGAGGCCTAGGACATTTACATAATTAATATAATGTAGATAATGAATTTAGATTTAACTCCCCCAACATGATGTAACTGTATTAGAAGGAAGTTACAGGAATTATGTTTACAGTGGGAGAAAGTGATTACAAAAAAAGAAGAAACAGAGACCTACTTATGTCCAAGATAGAGTAACAGGGAATTATATTTAAACTCCCACTGGAAACAATGTTTAAAAGGGACAAAAAAATGTGAGGATAATGGTTTTCAAGGCATTAAACATAAGGCAATAAATGACAGTGATTTCCAAGAGATGGGAAACAAATGAAATAAGCCCCTACTTACTGCTTACTGCAAGAAGAATTTTTCCAGCCATGACCAAGGTAGGAGGAACCTAGGTGGAGCCCTGCAGACTCCCTGACTTGAAGAGATAGAGCTGGGGGTCCAGGATGACCAAAGCAGCAAGAGTTCTCAGGCCAAAGTTCTAAAGACAAGAGAGAGGGGAAAGAACTACAAGTATTTGCAAAGGGTTCCCTGAGTCTCCAGTTAAGTATGAATCATCATGTATATGTGAGGAAACCATCCCAAGTCTAGCAAAGAACCACAGGAAAAGATTACAGGGGAAAATACCCAATGCTAACACAGGGCCAGAAGTAGTTCCAGCTTTTATTATCCAGAACGGAAAACCTAACTCACAAGTATCAGAGTACTCATGGGGTTTTGCCACAGGAGAAGGAAAAAAAAATACCTCTAAAATGAACACCACTTTGGTATCTCCTAAAGAGGATTAAAATCAAGATTCAAATAAATCAAACTATTTCCAAGTAAATTGAGTACATTTCTAAACACAGAAACCAAACATATTTAGAAGACTATAAAAATATCTAACCATCAATAAGGTAAAATTTATCCAATCAAAAATGTTAAAGCCAGGCGCAGTGGCTTATGCCTGTAATACCAGCACTTTGGGAGGCTGAGGCAGGAAGATTGCTTGAACTCAGGAGTTGAAGAACAGCCTAGGCAACAGAGTGAGACCTCATCTCTACAAAAAAGTGAAAAAATTATTTGGGTGTGGTGATGTGCACCTATAGTCCCACCTACTCTGGAGGCTGAGGTGGGAGGATCACTTAAATCCAAGGGGTCCAGCCTGCAGTGAGCTGTGATTGTGCCACTGCACTGCAGCCTGAGTAATAGAGTGAGACCCCAACTCAAAAAAAACCCAAAATGTTTAGGTATGTAGAAAAAATTAGTAAAGTGTGACGAATGAAGAGAATAAAAAAACCCAACCAACCAAAACTTAGTAATTTTACAGAATATAAGTTAGTAAGCAAGAATATTAGGATTATTATATGTGTCATATATAGCTAGTTAAGGGCCTATATAGAAAACCTACAGCTAATATCATATGTGATGGTAAAAGGCTGAATGTTTGTTACTTAAGATCAAAAACAAGGCAAGCATATCTGTTCTCGCTACTTCTCTTTAAAATTGTACTAGCCAATACATCTCAACCCTATGTTAAGTCTGCAAAAAATGAATTAAAGTCATTAGATTAGGATGGAAGAAGCAAAACTGTCTTTATTTGCAGGTGACATGATCATCTGTGTAGAAATCTTATGGAATCTAAAAAATTCTACTCTAATAAAAAAAAGTTTAAAAAAGTTGCAGAATCCTAGATAAATATCTACGTATTAATTTCCTTCTATAAGCTAGCAATAATTAGACATGTAATTAAATAATATCATTTACTATAGTAACTAAAATTATGAAATACTTAGGAATCAATCACATGAAAGATGTGTAAAACCTGTGCACTGAAAAGTACAATGTATTGCTGAGAAAAATTAAATAAGGCCGAGGCAAGAGGATTGCCTAAGCTCAGGGATTCGAGACCAGCCTGGGCAGCTTGGCGACACCTCATCTCTACAATAAACCAAAAAACTTAGTTGGGCGTGGTGACCTGTACCTGTAGTTCCAACTACTGGGAAGGCTGAGTCAAAAGGATCACCTGAGCCTAGCAGGTCAAGGCTGTGGTGGCCATGAACATACCACTGCACTCCAGCTTGGGCAACAGAGTGAGACTCTAACCCAAAAAAAAGAAAAAAGAAAAGAAAAATTAAATAAACCCTAAATAAAGGGAGAGGTATACTGTATTGTGGGTCAGAAGACCAATATTGTTAAGATGCCAATTCTCCCTACATTGATTTATAGAGCCAGTGTTGTTCCAATCAAAATTCTAGTAGGATTTTGTAGAAATTAACAACCTAATTCTAAAATATATATGTAAAAGCAAGGACATTACCATAGCCAAAATAACTTTTAAAAAGGACAACATTGGAATGCTAACATTACATGATTTCAGGATATAAAGCTACAGTAATGAAACAAGTATGCTATTGAGAGTCTAGAAATAGACCCACACACATATATAGTCTATTGATTTTCAATGAATGTGCAAAGGCAATTTGCAAAGTATGCTTTTTTCTTTTCAACAAATAATGCTGCAAATATTTGATATGCAAATACACACAATTCATACATCACACCTGGTACAAAGTTAACTCCAAATGGATAGACCTAGAAAACAGGAGAAAATGTGTCCTTGGGCTAAGCAAAAGTTCATAAATAGAACACCAAAATCATGATTCATAAATGGAAAAATTGTTACCTTGAAGTTCCTCAAAATTCAGAACTTTTGTTCTTCCAAAGACATTGTTAAGGGAATAAACAGGTGAGTCACAAAATGAGAGAAAATATTTACAAAATACATATACCACAGTAGACTTTTATTTGATTATAATTATAAGAGATTAATCAACCCAAATAAAAGATTGTTTTAACAGGGATTTTACTAAAAATGTATGATGGTAAAAAGGCATTTGAAAAGATGCTCTACATCATTACTCAATAGAGAAATTAAACTTAAAACCACAGTTAAGTGCCACTACATACCAATTGGTATAGCTTAACCGTAAAGCAAAACAAATAAACAAAAACTGAAAGTAACAAATGTTGGCATGGTTTTGGAGAAACTGGAACTCTCATACACTGATGATGAGAATGTAAAGTGATTCAACCCATTTTAGAAAATAGCTTGGTAGGCTTTTAAAAATATAAACATCTATTATGTGACGTAGTCATTTCACTCCTAGATATTTTCCCAAGAGAAATGAAAACATGTGTTCACTCATATATTTTTATATGAATATTCTTACCAGCATTATTCATAATAGCCAAAATTGAAAATAAGCCAAATGACTATCAACAAGGAATGGATAAACAATAGATTCCATGCAATGGAATACTACTCAGCAATAAAAAGTAATGAACTGTTGAGATATACAACAGCATGAATAAATATCAAAATAGCTATGCCAAGTGAAAGAAATCAGATCCAAAAATTAGATACTGTATGTTTTCTCTTACATTAAATTTTTGACTTTTCAGCTAATTCCAATGATAGAAAGTAAATCAGTAGTTGCTTGTTATGGAGAGGAAACATTTGTGGGTCATGAATTACTTGAATATGGTGCTGGTTTCACTAGTATATACGTATGTCAAAATTTAACCCAATTGTATATTTTAAATATATGCAGTTTATTGTGTAAGTTACACCTCTCAATAAAGCTATTTTAAAAAATAAAATAAGAGCTAAATATTTCTCCTTCTTATGGGAGGTTAATAGATAATATCTAAAACTGAAAAAAATCAAGACTTTGAAATAGGTGTGCAATTTAGGGATATGAAGTTTAAATACCAAAAGAAATCAGCTAAAAGTTGATAGCAAATTTTTTTTCCAGAAAGTAGAAATTATTTGGGACAGGGTGGAGTCGACATAAAGGACTTCTGTTTTCATTAAAAAAATAAAAAGAAAGAAAAGAGAAGAAATTTCTTTTCCAAACTACGTACATCTATAACTTTGATTTTCAAAAAAAATACCGTATTTTAAAATGGGTAGGGAAAAGAAAAGACTTGCTCATAGAATGAGTTTATCCTATCTCATTTATCTCTATAATTAATTTATCAGAGTGGGAATAAGGGTGACTTTAGTTTAGTCGGATTAGATATTAAATGTTGTTGAATTTTATTTGATAATTGAGTGTTTTCCACTTCTCTGCTGTTGTGGAGCTATCAGAGTAGTAAAACCCAAAATATTTATCCTAAAAGGCAGAACAAAACGATTCTCTTCTCTTAAAACTTGTTTTGTAAAGATTAATTAAGCTTCTGTGTAGTTATTTTCTGTACTTTATTGATTCAGGATTACTTGTACTCTGTAAATGTGTTGAATTATTTACACATCATGGGCAGCTAATGTTAATTCAGAACATACCCAGTGGGACCTCAGAGCCCTGAAATGCTAAATGTAATCTGGGGATCAGTAACATTCCATTCATAAAATGTGTCACCCACGGGTTAATGGAAATAAACAATAGGAAAGACAATGGGTGGATTATGCAAACACACTGAAAAGATTAAGCAGGGGGAGGGGACTACAAGAACCCAATTTGTGATTTATTTAAATGTGGATTAACATTTATAGTATACAAAGTGATTAAAGGTACTTTGATAATTTGCTAATGCTCCAAAAAGCACCACTGCACAAGAGAAACTATAAAAATAAATTGGTTGTATCTTTTTTGCCTGGGGAGAGGGCAATGGGGTACATAGAAGCAAGATTATGCAAGGAAATTTTTAGTTGTAAATGAAATGATAAATATTCTATAAAAAAAAAGAATGACTAGATGTATAGAGCATTTATTTGCATTTGTCTGAGACTAATGAACGTTACACAAAATTAAAACCCTATCCTAATATAAACTCAACTGTTGCTTTGTTTAAAAAGAAAGGGAGAAAGCCATCTCTTTTTTTATTTAAAATTTGGTCCTGTAAAACAAATTAAACAACACATATGTACTTTTTAGGGCAACCTATTCAAATTACAGGGGGGAGAAATTTTGCTTTATTTATTTAATAAAATGTATTTAATAAAATTTATTTTAATTTTATTAATATTTAATTTATTTGAAAAATATGTCCACTAAGTCCCTGAATAATGGAAAAGGACATGGACATAAGTAAATTTCTTTCCAAGTTTTTAGGTTGCAGATTTCTAAGTCAGAGCAAGGTGGCATCGTAAAGATAACCCAGATGCCTGTCACACTTGATCTTGGGGCTGAAACTGCCGTCCTGCAACGGGATGCTTTGCTGAATCTGGTTCAACAAAGCAAGGAGCTGCAGAAGAATGAAATGGCCCTGGTCTTCAGTATTCTTGCAAATTGACCTAAAGAGAGACCCCCTTGTAAAGAGCAAGAAACCTGTTACCACCATGTGACAATGAACTTTTGATTGGCCCACTCACGCTCCCAGCCTAGTTTGACCCTGATTTCAGAACATCCCTGTAACCTGCCCTCCCATTGTTGGTGTGTAGTAGGAATGCATGGGACCAGAAAACTTGGGACAAATTACTCTGATGACTAAAGAACTGCAGAGGATTTGTATGTGTTGTGGGGTGGGGTGGGGGGATTGAAAAGTTAGGCACCATGGCAAATGTCAGCAAAGGGGAGAACGGGAAGCTTGTCTGTCCTAGAAGTTATGTCTGTGGCACTTGTGGCCACTTGAAACCACACATAGCTATGAGAGGAAATTAGGGAAACTATTTCGTTTTCTCTTGGAGTTTAAATAACAACAAACCTTAAACAAGAAATTATTGGGAAATGCATGTTATCTGTTTACTCGTGACCTTTGAGGTTCTTTTTTTGTTTTCTGTATTCTTTTAATACATAAATCAAAACTTTGAGAACCTTTTTCATCATAGTTTACTCCTGTATTGTTTAAGGCTTTGAAATCATAGGATTAGGTAAAGTTTAGCTGTTAAAAATTTTTCTGGAGGAGTTGATGTGCTCATTTCATTGTTCTCCACTAATGCCAAGTAATATAAGTGGGAATCATTTAGCAGTGTTGGTTATTAAATGTTTGGCTTTTTTGTTCCTTCTTTTGTTTTTAAAGGTACTGTTTTCCCTTTGGACGACCTGAAGGTGCTCTAAAAGCTACACTTTCATTACTGGAAAGGGTATGTTGGAACATGACTTTATAAATGTTATTTGCTTTCTCGATTGCTGTGTATTTCAGTTTTTAAACTAGGCAGACAGTCCCATGCCCCTATACTCTTTACCAAGTCACATTTCATGAATATTTCACCTTCATTCAAATTCTCCCTCTACCTCTTCTTTCTTTCTAAAGCCTACCACTGCTATTTTATTCTGAGATTATGGCATCTTTTTTATAGTATCCATCTTTTTTGACCTTTTTTTCCCTTTGTAAAATTGTCTCTTGTTTTTCAGTTAAAAACTGTCTGTGCTTTTCTTCACAGTTGTCTTTTATTTTCCCCTCAACTTTATGTTCTTTAAATGAATTCACACATTGTAGAAATGTATTTTCCCTTAAAAAATAACTAACACACAATATTTTAAATTTATGCTAAAAAATTATTTTTAATGGAAGTATATTCTATTTTTATGGCAGTTGAATTTGAAAGAGAAGTATTATTCTGTGTTCATATGCTAGCTGGATGCTAACTGTTAAGTGATGTTGTCAACTCCTATGCCTTATCAGAATTAGAGAGAATTTCTAGGCATCATCTATAGCTCATAATTTGATTATCTGATCCTGATTTGTTGACATTAAGTACTTGATCTTGTCCATTTTCTGCCAGATTCATTTTAGATATTACATTGTTTATTAGCATCTCTATGAAAACAAAAAGAAGAGACTGTTTGGACATTGCATCTCTAGTTCAGTGATTTAAGAACTTGAAGGATGAGAGTTAGAACTGATGATTACAATGAGATTTTAGGATTACAGATTGATTTTATTTTTATATCCCTATCTTATCCCTGATTGCTTTGCATTGTGTGATAGAAATATTTTTGTCGTAATTATGTTTTGTTAGAGTTTTTATGACACTGAAAGCTGTACATAACTCAGATTTTTCACAGTATTCATTGCATCCTATTTATTACTGTACTGTGGACAAATAGAATCCTTAAAGATTGCTTTACTTTTTGGAACAGCATCCCATCGTGGGTACCTAGTGCAGCCTCTCTGTGTCCTGGTTTCCATGGCAGAGGCTCCTTCTTCCCCACAGCAGGGAAGACTTAGTTAATCACAGAGATGCCCTGGTGCCCTGCATTGACAGGTGGCAGAATGAAGAGGGACCTTTATTCCAGTTATAATCACTAATCACATCTCTTGCTGAATTGAGAGAGAAATGTTAAGGGCCATTTCTTCATTTTTATGCCTCTTTTCTTACTGACATGGAAAAATTAAACCAAATCTACATGTGAATTTATGAATCCTGCAATACCTTGGAATAACATGGGAGGAAGCATGAAACAGAGATTGGCGTCTCCCTTTTTGCATGTGCCAGCTCTTTGCCTGCATTTGCCAGGAAAGAAGATTCAGTTTCTCCCATTCCAGCTCAGTGCTTAGCTCCTAGATAATAGGAAGGATTGCCTGATTTAAACCCTAGACTCATTTCACTGGCATTCATATGCATCCTGATTTTGACAGCCATTTCTGTTATTTAGTCTGTCATCATAGGAAGTATAATAGTAAAATTCATGATTCTGCATATGGAACAAATTAATATTAAAATAAAATTCTAGGAATAATATTTAAAAGTGTGTTTTTAATGAATACCTAGTTTTTACTGTGTGCAAAAGTATTTTTCTGCTGCAGAGTCTAATGTGCGTGTAAGTGCCAAATATATGTCAGAATAATGTAGAATAATTGAATTTGATAAAGGGAGAAAAACTTTAATAATAAAGTTTGCTGTTTTCAAATAAGAAAACCTTGTCCAATAAATTTTTTAAGATATTGTCAATGAGTAGCCTTTAAAAAATGTTGTCAAGGATCACTACTTGGATGACTGAATAAATTAGACATTAGTTCTGAGGAAGACTGAAAAGAGAGTGAAATAATAAAGTATGAATGGATGTTTTCATGTTCTTTCAATATTCCTTTCAAAATAAAAGACTAAGAATAGTTTGAGTACTTGCAAAAATATTATCTTCTCTATATTAACATTCTGCCATATATTTTACAAATGGAATGTAAATAGAGGAAGAAAAATTGCATTACCTATATGGAAAAATAATTTGACAAGTAGTGTAATCAAAACTTATTGTGAGCAGTTTTATCATCAAGAAAGCTTTAAAGAAAATTATCAATGAGTCTGTATAAAAGAGTTTAAACATATTATATCTTGAATTCTGGATATAATTGTATTTTCCCCTTACCCTGTAATAACACTTTTTGAGAAGAAATTCAAAAACACATTTTAAGAATCCAGCAGAGAATAATGTTATTTTTTCAAAACCACAGAAAGTTTCCTGTATCTTAGCATTTGATACTTTGTAAGCATTCGTTTCACTAAGACAAGGAGGTTTTTATCCCCCCTTTTTCATAAGCTGCCATGGTGTCTTCAGCAAATCACAAATGATCCAAGTTTAATTAGTGAGAGTAGAGGTCTTGACTTTTTTAGGGCTCAGGAATTATGTTTATTCTTAATGGAATTTTTGTTATCATTTTCTAATAGAGTGGTCAAAAGACTTAAGACTTTTAGGTTTAGGGATGTACAAGACAAACTTTATTACTTGTCCCAAGAACTGTAATTTTGATCTGAAACAGCTGCTCTAATAGTGTCGTGGGTCCCTGGAGGAAAAGTGACAGTCACACTGAATGGTGGCCTGGCCTAGGGGAGGTTTTGATGTGCATAAATGAGGTTTAGACAGGAGGAGGAGCCAAGGTTAGAGGATTACAATCCCAGTTGTGAAGTGCCGACTCATTACTTTCCCCCATGGCACCTAGGACCCTTTCCTCTTCCTAGTAATCGTTCTGTGACAGTTTGTGTAATTTGTCTATAGTATTCATTTTATACAACATCTATCTTTCTCTCTGTCTGTCACCCCCATCCCCCTCCTTCCTCTCTTGGTAGGTTTTAATGAAAGATATTGCCACTCCCATACCGGCAGAAGAGGTGAAGAAAGTGGTCAGAAAATGTCTCGAGAAAGCTGCCTTGATCAATTACACTAGACTCACAGAATATGCCAAAATAGAAGGTCAGTGCAGTGAGCAATTGCCGAAGTGGTAGTGAGAGCCAACAATGCCTATTAACTGAATTTTCTATGAGAAGGCCTTTCCTTTCCTGAACAATCCTGTACCATGGCAAAGGGAAATGTCTCATTAAAATCTCAGCTGGTGAACTTAAGAGCTTTTTCCTATTCATTGCTTTAATATGCCTCCTGGGACTCTGCTTGAATGAAAGACCCAGGATTCGTGCTTAAGTTGTCCTTTGTTCTTATGTTGAGTTTTCAAGAAGCCAAAAGGTGTTTTCATGGGTTGTATTTTTTGGCATTACTGTAAGTATGTCTAACATTTAAACTACAGGCAGTAGATTCTTTTCTGATCCATAACCATGTAGTATTGCATAAGTTTGTTTTCTGTTCTTCAATGTCACTCAGAGAAGGAGAAACTTGTTGATTATTGTGAGGGCTGAAATAAACTGATAGAACTTCTTGCTGTTTTTAATTGCTTGCAATATATTGATGCATTTGAAAGATTAGATCTCTTGAGAGGAATGTGCATTTTTTTCTCTTTCTTCAGGCTTTATTCATTAAGGATAGTGGTATTTCAAATGTTTAGAAATAAGTGAATTGGAATTTGTGCCAGAGTCACAAAGTCAACTTTTATTGCACAGTTCTTTGATTTATGTAATTAAAAGTAACAGAAAAGGCCTCACATTTTTTCACTTAAATTATCATAAAACTGCCTTATATAATAATACATGTAGCATTAACTGGGGTAGAGAAAAAGTTTGCAGTTAATGTTAAATACTTCTGAAAATGGAAAGTAAGTCATCCTTTAGAAAAAATTTAGTAACTTTTAATATAAAATTGTACTTAATGAATTATTTATAAATTAGTTGATATTAGGATAGTTTTATCAAAATTTATCTAGTGAAAAAAATTGATTATAATTGTGTTATTATTCTTTTTTCTTTCCAAATCTGGTCAAGCTTTCTAACAAGCATGTGACAACCAACCTCCTGAGTGATTAACAAAAAAGCCATCTCATCACTATAGCAACCAATATTATATCACAAGAGTAACAACATGAAGCCTCCTTAGTTACCAGTTTAACATCATTAATTATGATATCATGTTGTGTTAAAGCAAAAGCAATGAACATGCGATCATTTGGGGCAAGTGGAAGATAAACACATTGGTTTTCAATTTTGAGGACTCATTCAAATAATTTTCACGTTTAGGGCGTCCTGGGTGTTCTGAACATAGATTGAAAGAATTAATATAAAAAGAAGACATAGTAAAGTCTTTCAAATCTGGCAAAGAGAGAATAAGTTTCTAGACAACTTAAATAAACAAAATATTGTTTTATATCAATATTATAGACTATATAAAAAATACTTTAAGAATCCTTTTGTTCTTAATTGTCTGAGTTAGTATTTTTTGCCATTACCTTATCCAAGAACACAGAAAAGATATGCAGTATATTTCTCTGTCTCTGCACTTTATAGTCAGAGAATCCTTCTTAATATGGATAAAGAACTTTCTTTTATTTATCCACAGAAAAACAAGTCTGTGTTAGAGAGAAGCCTATGGTAAGGTCAAATGGACAGTGAGCAAGGAACTCTCTCACCTTTTCCCTTTCTGAAATCACCCCTCTTTTGTCTCTAGTCTAATGGGAGAATATTCTAGAAAATGAATTCTAGCAAACGACTCTGGTAGAAATGCCAACCAGTATTCTTTTTAAAAAACAAACTGCTTGCTCAATAAATGAGAAAAATGTCTGTGCTTTTTCATTATTTGTCTCTCCCTTATAGCATACTTTTGAAAAATGTTTTCTAAAAAATGCATTTTTGTGTTATGCTCAGGACCAGACCAAGAACCAAATCAAATTTAAGTTAGAAATAAGAAGTAGGCTATTTTTTCTTTGCTTTGTTGGCTTTCTGCATTATGTGAGCAATACAGATAGAGCTTGCTTTTCTCCTAAATTCTCTTTTCTTATGTTTTAGGACCAGCAGAAAAGGAAACAGGTAATTCATATGTCTGCATGCATGTGCCATTATTTCTTATGTGGTGGTGTGATATTTTTTAAACCTCTTTGCTGAAGTATGATTGACAAACAAGCTGAATATATATATGGTTAACGTGTACCACTTGAAGAGTATTGAGAAAAATATATATCCGTGAAACCGTCATCACAATTTGTATCACAACCTGTTCATCACCTCCAGAAGTTTCCTCACACTCTCTTGATTATTATAATAACCATTAATACGTTGTGATTAAAAAACTGAACTTAAGAGCTACTCTCATAGCAATTTCCATGTGTGTGATACAGCATTGTTACCAATAGGCACCCTACTGTACAGCAGGTCTCTAGGAGTGACGTCTCTTGCATACCTGAGACTCTGAACCCTTTGATTACTGCTTACCCATGTTCTCCTGGCAATCACTGTTCTACTCTCTGCTTCTGTGAGTTTGACTATTTTAGATTCCTCATGTAAGTGGTATCATGCATTATTTGTCCTTCTGTGACTGGCTAATTTTACTAATAAGCCAGGATTTCCTTCTTTTGTAAGGCTGAATCCTGCAAGTGGCGGGATTTCCTTCATTTTTTTAAGGATGAATACTATTCCATTGGATGTATGTACTGTATTTTCTTAATCCATTCACCTGTTCATGGTCATTTGGGTTGCTTTCATGTTTTGGTTATAGTCAATCATGCTACAGTGAACATGGAAGAGCAGATATCTCTTTGAGATCCTGATTTCAATTCCTTTGAATAAATACTTAAAAGTGAGATTGCCGAATCCTATGGTAGTTCCATTTTAAAAATTTTTCCAGGAACTCCCATATTGTTTTCCATAGTGGCTGCCCCAAATTACATTCCCACCAACAGTATATAAGGGTTCCCTCTTCTCCAAATCCTTGCCAATACTTACTGTCTTTTGCTTTGTTTCTTTTTTAAAATAATAGACAGACTAACAGATGTAAGGTGATAATCTCACTGTGGTTTTGATTGCATGTCCCTGAACATTTGTGATGTCAAGCACCTTTTCATATACTTGTTGACCATTCATGTATCTTTTGAGAAATGTATATTTAGTTCCTTTTTAAGTTGGGTTATTTGGCTTTTTGCTATTGAGTTGTAGGAGTTTACTTATAAATTTTGAATTGTAACCCTATATCAGCTATAGTGTGTGCAAATATTTTCTCCCATTCTGTAAGTTGCCTCTTCATTTTGTTATTTCTTGTGCTGATGTCTGTGTGATGTTTTATTTTGATGAATAGCTCTCTCTTGTTCAGGAGTTCTACTAGATCATTTTGATAAGGAGACTGAGAATGTCTTTATTTTATCAGAACTATTGCTAATGTTTTGTAGAGAAAGAATAGTCCATTTATCTCTAAAGGTTCACAATATTTGTTGATACAAATTCAAAGCAAAAAAGCTGGCAGTGTTAATGGTGTACATTATGTTTTAAGCATGGATACTAATCTTATTTGGAAGCTGTCACCAATATGTGAAGGGCTCTTACAACTAGAAAAGAGGACCATCTTCCTTTGTCGCTCTCAAAAATAACATGAGGATAAAAAGCAAAAATGCTATTAAATAAAAAGTAAGCAGTTATTAACTTTGAAAGTTGTTAATCATGGGAATGAGCAGAGGTTATGAAATCCCACTCTCAGGAAACTGCTAGGAAAGAGTTCTTCTCTGAGTCGCTGAACTGTTAAAGGTTTATTACATTTTTTCTTGTACCCCTTATTACAATTGCAATTAATTTAACTACACATGCCTTTATCTGTGTATAATGCAGGCAGGGTCCTCCCTGACTTGTTCACGGTTGTAGCCCCAGCACCTAGTACCGGACCTACTGGCACCAAGTAGGCACTCTGGACTTTGGAGAGAGGCAAGAAGTTAGTTATTTCCATCTGAATACAATAGAGCAAGGGACAAGTGATGAACCTTCCTAGTCCTAGATTTCTCATTTTAGTCAAATTTTGTATGTAATGTTAGAAACAACTTTGCTTGGATTTTTCTTAACTGGTCTTCCATTAGGGACCCTATTTCTCTTTTTTGCCCTACCTTTTTCTATATTTGACCCCAGAAAGTGACAGGAACAAAATAGTCAGAGCCATGAAAATGGGAAAGAACACACACATCACAATCGGCTAAGTACACTTTAGGATTTTTTTGAAAAAAAAAATAAGATATTATTATCCCCTCTTACAGTTAACCCATTGCAATAGCATCAATCCCTTGCTCTGTAACAAATTTTTTTCAAAACCTCTTATGGCATTTTAGCCCTACAACATTCCTATTGGGAAAACAGTTTCTTTCATAGTTTACAAACAAGGAGTCCAGGACTGTTCATAGTTTTCCCACTGCCATGGAGCTAATAAGTCAACCAGCTGGGACTGGACTCAGATGCTCTGATCCCTAACCTATAGAAGCTGCCCTCCTTCCCCTGTGAAATATGCAAGGGTCACAGTGTGCTTCATGAAGCATGGGGCAGTTGCCCTGTGTAGAGTCGCCAGCTCCAGATAAAGAGAGGAGGGAAGAAGAAAAGAGTTGTCTCACCATGTCCCTGGCTGCCACCAGACCGGGGTGGGGGGAGGCGATCCCTTCATACTTATTTAGCATCCATAGCATTCAACTGTACAGGTCTGCAACTCTAGGAAAAATACTGTAATTATACTCAAATGCTTGTGTAGGAAAGAGAAAAATCAGTGTCATCTCTGTGACTTAAGTGAACTGAAGGGAAAGCTAATTTCAATTGAAGAATGTTCTGAAGTAATAGAAGAGGGTTTTTATTTTTTTAATGAAGTTATATTTCTTTAATTGCATTTGGCAGCAAGTTAACCTAGCAAGGTTTCCTAGGAATATTATGAGGGATGGGGGTGCTTTTAACAGTGGGTAAAAACAAAATCGTCGATTGCATGTATAAGAACTCAAATGCTTGATAATACTTTCAAGCAGTGGTCTGTTGAGCACTGTAATCATTTTTCTCTGTCGGTTTATACCCTCTAGAAAAGAGTAAAATTCTAACCAAAATTTGTCATAACTTTATCTATTGACTGCCTGTGTGCCCCAGAGGCTATTTATTTGCATCACTTCATTTGTTCCTTAAACAACACTATGAAATAGATATTTTACAAAATAGGTCACCGAGACTTTCAAAAAAAAAAATAATCTGCACAATGTCCTGCTATTGCCATTAAAATTTAGCAGATGTGGGATTCACACTCGTGTCTCTTAAACAGCAGAACCCTCTTCATACTTTTTTCACTGGTTATCAAGCCTCTCAGACTGTCTGAATCAAAGTCATGTTGTTTTGTGATAAACACCTCGACTACATCCTAAAAGCCAAGGGTTAAAACTCAAAAGGCTACTCTTGCCAAAAAGATAGTTATTTAATAAGACCAAACACTTGTATGCCAGGCACTATTTTTAGCACTTTGTATGTATTAACTCATTTACTCCTTACAGCAACTCTTTGCCATAAATATTACTATTATTCCTTTTTCAGAAGACTGAACTGTACAACTAGCTTATCTACAGTCACAGAACTAGTAAGTGGGAGGTCAGAGACCGCTGTGTATCCACTGATCTCTCTTCTTACCTCCCTCTCTCTTTTTCCCTCTTGACAAGCTTGTCTAGTTAAGTTTGCACTCAGTTAAAATCTTTTTTGTTTATTTTTCCCCATGCATCTCACAATGTCAAGGTGTTGAAAGTGATTAACATTTGCAGATCCCACCTGAACCCAGAAGGTTCCTCCCCATTCCCTGCTTTATTATTTTTTTTCCACAGCACTTATGATGATCTAACACACAATATAGTGCATTCATCCCATGCACAAGGAGGGATCCCCAAAAACCCGGAACTAATTTATTAAAAATTGTGAATTTATTGTTACATGTTTAAACTTCAGCCACTTCAGCCTTCTCAGAACATCCCTATAAAAACTTGAGTTTGCCATTTGCAGCACAATTTATGGAAGAAACACCCAAAGTTGTGGCAAACAGGTGACTGGTTCTTCCACCATGACAACGCACCTGCTCATACCATGCTGAATTTTCAGCAGTTTTTAACCAAAAACGGCATGACCCCCATGCCTCACCCTTCCTATTCACTGATTGTGCCCCAAGTGATATTTTTTTGTTTCCTCAGATTTTAAAAAATGACCTCAAAAGGCAATGTTTTGCTGATATGGAAGAGGTGGGAACACAAAACAGCAGAAGCACTAAAAGGCATTAAAATTAATGAGTTTAAAAATTGAGCAGTGGTAGAAGTGTCTTAATAGCTGTATTGCAGCACAGGAAGAAATCTTTGAAGATGACTGAAGTTTAAACATGTAAGAATAAATACACAATTTTTCATAAATGAATTCCGATTTTGGGGTGTCTCCCCTAGTAGACAGAGGGCCAGGCACGGTGACTCAAGCCTGTGATCTCAGCACTTTGGGGATTGCCTAAAGGGGGGATTGCCTGAGCCCACAGTTTCAAGAACAGCCTGGGCAACTTAGTGAGGCAACTTGGCGAGACCTCATCTCTACAATTAACCAAAAAATTAGCCAGGCATGGTAACACGCGCCTGTAGTTCCAGCTACTTGGAAGTCTGAGGTAGAAGGATTGTCTGAGTCGGCACTGAGGTGGCCATGAGCATGCCACTGCACACTGCATTCCAACCTGGGTGATGGAGTGACTCCAACTTGGAAAAAAACAAAAAAATAATGTGACAGAGGATTTTGTATTCTAACAGCTGCTATATCCACAATGCCAAGATAAGTGTCTGGCATGTAGTTGGTACTTAATAAATATTTATTGAAGAAACAAATGAATTTGTGGCACAGAGTTATCAGAATACTTACAGCAGAGATGAGATCCATAAACTGGCAAGCTGGCTTGTAAAAGATCATTCAAACCAATCACTGAATTGAAAATATGGGGTAAAAACTGCTTTAAAAAAAAATGATTGGAAACAATAAACCGCAATTTCCTGCCCTTGTCATGGCAGAGAGAAGCAAGGAGGCACTGACTCCGTATCAGAAAAGCCAGAATCTATAGATAGCAAATGCATTGACAATGCCCAATAATCTCACCTGCATCAGCTGTTTTTGTAATCCAGCATGCTGCTCAGTTGTTGCTCATAGTTCTCTTCCATCCTTGGGAATTCTTCAAATTCTTGGTCGCCAGCAAAAACTTGCAGATAAGGGGATTTTGAAATTTTGTAATGGACTAAATAAAACAAATGACTTCTCTCTAAATGCCTTCTTTCCTTCTTGGGGAATTATTTGCGTATTTCATGAGAACAGATCATTCATTTGAGAACTCAAAATTCTGGAAAGCAATTCTTTTTAATTTGGGGGTTATAAATTGCCGTCATTTCGTTGAATTGCCTTTTTGTGCTAATTAAGAAATATTTGATTTACACTATTATAAAATCACTGGTTTCCCCCTTTGCTTTAACTTTCTTTACTAACTATACTAGTTATGTAACAGTGAGATTCTTTTTTATCTATCATCTAGGTTGCAATAATGACACTGAAACTTCATTTTCCTAATTGTTCTTTATCACATACCTTGTTGATGTAAATTAGGCATTATTTTGAGGGAAGAATCAATTTGTTTTCTAGTTCAAATAATTCCTTATAGACAAGAATGCAATCAGACATCTAAACACAGTTCCGGCTTACTCCTAAAAATTATATATCATATTGTGACTTAAGATGAAAAGGGGAGACTGCTCCTCAGAGTTTCTGTTGACATGAGATCTTTTGCATAGACTTGGTACCTAGACTTACTGTGGACCAAGAAATGTAGAGGTGCCCTGATTAAAAGGTAGCATGGAATGAAAACACAAAGTCTTTATGTGTCTAGGATCCTTCTTAGTCCTCTGGTTGCCAGGTTCCCAAGTCTAACCCCCAGTGCTCTTATTTTCAGAGTCTCAGTTGAACAAGTAGAGATGCTTTCCCAGAGGGCCAGGGCACTTACTTTGAGAGGAGAAGTAACACTGTGGTGCTCCTTACGTCATTAGGATGTATGTGCCACCTGGGTGGCATTTTATTTAGCTCTTCATTGTCAGACGATAGTGATAAATGCTAAATAAAATCTTCTCTGCTTAAGAACGTATGTTTAGAAGCTGAATGTGTATAAAAAACTGCCTCGTTGATGAAAATAATTTTTGCTAGTAGCGAGTAATTTTTTTACTAATATTTATAAAACAGCATATCAGTTTTCGCTCATGAAAGTTTTATGTGCTTCCTTATAAATTCGACTTATATGTTTTTGAGTATTATATGCGACCATGAATGAGGTTTCTTAAATCTAAATAATAGACACTCCTGTAAGCATTGGCAATACTTTGTAGAAGATAATTTGTATGTTAGAAGAAACCAAGTCCTCGCTGTAAAAAGAATCCAACAAGTAATTGAAGAAGTTTTACTCAACTTTTTGGACAGTGTGGCTTAGATGATAGGAAGTAGACCTGGAAGTAAAACCTCTGTAACCATTTCTGCTTCTGTATCACTTGCTAGTTAGGGGCAATTTGACAGATACAATTTTTGACTCTGAAACAAAAAGAATGACTTAGTGTCTTTTTCCTTAAAACATTTGAGAGAACCATATAAACCTGTTGGAAGTTTTAGTTTGCACAGCAATATTGGTATGTATTATAAAAACTCATTACTTGAACTATATTGATTTAGTATTTGTGATCATCTGGAAAGTGAACAAATTAAATTTATCTTTGCACTACAGATAAAGAAAAGCTGTAGGTATTTTTCAGATGGTCAAGAAGCAATATAAATTACCTAAGATAATTCTTTGATAGCCATAAATTACTTTGATCCTATCATCTAAATGTCATGTGATTGAAATGTTAGTTTTAAACGATTCCCATCAATATGTTCATACCAACATGTTGAATTAGCAGACATATTTAACATTATTTCCCGGCCACACAATTGACCTTGTTCTATTTAATGTCCATGTAAGGAAGTATTAAGATCATACTCCCTTTTTAGTACTATGTAATACTTATTCACTTTGGCCTTTTCCACATCTGATCTAGAATGATGGCTCTTAGTATGTTTATTTGCCTCAACTTTTCTCCCACTATCTCACTAAAAACACAAGAAAACGACTGCACACTATATAATTTGTGTTCACATTAGTTAACTACTCACAATGTTGACAAACTAATTGCTATGTATTAAGAGATGTTTTGGGGGCATAATAAGCAGTGTTTGTGGGATTATTTACAAGAAGGAACACATGAAGACTTTATTTCCTCGTGTCTGATGGGCTTTAAAACTCTGTGTGAACCTTCAGTTTGATTAATATGGAGGAAGAGTCTTTGTTCTAGTAGCTCCGTGCATACTCAGGAAACTAACCAACTAAGTAAAAAGTAAAATGTGGACACTGAAGATCACCCTAGTATACTGATAGCAGTATTTACAACACTCTCTGACCTCTGCACTCATTATTTGCCCACATCTTTAGTGACAAAAGGAAAAGATGTGGCTCTGTTAACCCCAAACCATGAAGACATTTCAGTGCATGTACCTCTCTCCTCTAAAACTTGTTCTTGGTCTGCATTCCTTTCACATCTTTCCTGGTTTATCAGTGTTTACTTCTTAAAAACACACACACACACACACACACACACACACACACACACACACACACACACAGTAGTGTGCATTACTCCATTTAAAACAACTACTGAGCTTGGCTCGGTGGCTCAGCCTGTAATCCCGCGCGTTTGGGAGGCTGAGGTGAGTGGATTGCCTGAGCCCGTAGGTTCGAGACCTGTCTGGGCAGCGAGACCTCATCTCTACAGTAAATCAAAAAATCAGCCGGGCATGGTAGCGCACGCCTGTAATTCCAGCTACTCGGAAGGCTGAGGCGGAAGGATTGCCGGAGCCCAGCAGGTTGAGTCTGCGGTGACCGGGAGCAGCCACTGCACTCCAGTCTGGGCGATGGAGTGAGACTTCAACTCAAAAAAATAAAAAAATTTTAAAAATTAAAAATAAAAAAATAAAACAACTACTGGTAGCACTGCCACGTGGGCCCCTGCTTTTGGTTTTCCTCCCCTTAAATTGGAATTAATCTTTGCCAGCACTGAAAGATTGGTCATGCCTCTACTGAGGTGTTACAGTAACCCCCACACAAGTGGCACCTTTGCTTGTTCCATAGTCTCTGCTAATGAGTCATCATTTAATTAAATTAATTTATTTTACTATGTGAGTTATAATAGATAAGAACCAACTCAGTCAGCGATGGCCACAGCTAATCCCATGCATAAAAATGAACATTTGAGTTGATCTTGAATGGTGCTCTCCTTCCAGATCAGGCTATCCTAAGAACTTGATCTTGAGTTTAAATGACACCTAATTAGGGTAACTAAAGATGGTCACGTCCTTTCAAACTTGTAAGCACGGTGGGCCCTGGCATTCTAACTCTTTCTCTCCTGTTCTCAAGTATTAGGAAATGAAGTATCTTCCTCCTCAAAACCAACTCATTCTCCTATCATGATGATTATGATTCTGCTTGCCTCTTCTGGGTGAATTTTACTCATCTTTCTCCTGTAGCTTATACCACTGTCTTCTTGTTCCATCCTTCCCTTCTCTCTATAATCATGATATCATCCTGAGTGCTATGCCTTTTCCCAGCTGCCAACCAAAGAGTATTGTATACTTTTACCTTCATGTCATTCCCTTTTACTTCTCAGCCCACAGAAATGTGGTTTCCAATCTTATGAAACTGGTATGTGAGTTATTCTTGCATAGAATGTGGTGCAGTGAGAGGGAAAGTGAAAGAGAACAAATCTTTCAATTTCTGTTCCTGAAATCTCTCTTGCATTGCATTGGCACAATCAATGCCTAACTTCTTGTCATTAGAAATGATAACAGTAAGTCAGGTCACCAGCATCTGGGAGTAATATTAAGACAAGGCCCCACCTCTGCTACAGTGAAATATTGGTGAAAACAAGAATGGACTGACCCTAAGAAAGTCACCCCTCCGCACTCTATGTCCGACTCCCGAAGCCTAGTGTATTACACCCCAAGGAGACTGTTGGCCAAATACAGCTTTAAATATATCAGATTCGGGATAAATCTCTGTCCATAGGAGTTGCGTAACAGATTATTAGTAACAGGAAATGATCAGTATTGATTCTGTATTGCCTGGAACTCTCGTCCCAAAGCTTAAGCTCCTCTGTTTCCCTGCAAAGGATGCAGGCAGCTATCCTTTTCTTAATACCTCCAAAAGATCATGAGCTATCCTCCAAAATAAATAGACCCCTGAGGACTATAGCTCCGATAAAAAACAATAAACTCGATGGTATATGCCATCTGGAATAGATGAAGCAATAATTTTTTTTTTTTTTAAGATCTGGAGTACAATTCAGGGTAAGGTATACAAATGTTCATTACGCAGGTACCCTTGTTGATGAGGTCTGCCCCCCTTTCCCTGGAAGTTTCCCACTGCTGCCAATCCTTTTCTTATATTATTACGTTAATTGTTCAAAGTCTGCTTATGAATGAGAACATGTGATACTCAGTTCTTTGTTTCTGTGATAGATCACTCAATATTATAGACTCTAAGTCCATCCAAGTTGCTGTGAAGTTCCTAATTTTGTCCTTTATGGCTGCATAACATTCCATCATGTATATGTGCCACATTTTTAAATCCAGTCCTCTTTCAATGGGCAACACAGTTGGTTCCATGTTTTTTGCTATTGTGAATAATGCTGCAATATACATACATGTGCAGGTATCTTTTTCATAGAGTGATTTGAGTTCTTCTGGGTATATTCCAAGTAGGGGGGTTGTGGGGTCGTATGGAAGGTTGAAATTTAGATCTTTCAGGAATAACCACACTGTTTTCCACAGAGGTTGTACTTGTTTACACTCCAACAACATTGTAGAAGTGTTCCCTTTCCCCTGCATCCTCTTCAGCATCTGTTGTTGTTTGAGTTGTTGGGGATGGCCATCCTGACTGGAGTTAGGTGGTATATCAGTGTGGTTTTAATTTGCATTTCTTTGATGACTAGTGGGGCTGAGCATTTTTTTTTTTTTATGTGTCTGTTGGCTGCTCGTATGTCTTCTTTTGAGAAGTGTCTATTCATATCTTTTGCCCACTTTGTAATGGGGCTGTTTGTTTTTTTCTTTTCGGCATATTTGAGTTCCTTGTAGATCCTAGATGTTAGGCCTTTGTCAGATATATAGTTGGCAAATATTTTTTCCCAGTCTGTTGGCTGTCTCCCTGCTCTCTTGATGGTTTCTTTGGCTTTGCAGAAGCTTGTCAGTTTGATGAGGTCCCAGTTGTCTATCTTCTCTCTTATGGCATGGTCACTTGGCATTTTGATCAGGAATAGGTTGCCAGTTCCAATTTCCATAAGGAAATTGCATTTTCTAAGATTCTTATAGTTTTCAGTTTTACATTTAGGCCTTTGATCCATTTAGAGTTGATTTTTGTGTATGGTGATAGGTAGGGGTCTTGTTTTAATTTTCTGCATGTCATCAGCCAGTTTATCCAGCACCATTTACTGAATAGGTTCTCTCCCCAGTAGTTGGTAGTGGAGGCTTTGTTGAAGATGAGTTGGTTGAGAAATTGAAATTTTGCTTCTGGAATCTCTCTGTCCTGTTTCATTGGCCTATATGCCTGTTCTTGTACCAATACCAGGCTGTTTTGGTTATTGTAGCTTTATAATAAAGTTTAAAGTCTGAGAGTGTGATACCTTCCACTTTTTTTTTCCTGAGGATTGTTTTTGGCTATTTGTGGTTGTTTTTGTTTCCATATGAATTCCTGTTTTGTTGTTTCCAGTTCTGAGAAGAATGTTGCTGGTAATTTAATAGGCATTGCATTAAGTCTGTAGATTGCCTTAAGTAGGATGATCATCTTAACAATGTTGATTATTCCAATCCATGAGCATGGACTATTTTTCCATTTGTTTTTTGTTTTTTGTTTTTTTTGAGTTGGAGTCTCACTCTGCCGCCCAGACTGGAGTGCAGTGGCTGCTCTCAGCCACTGCAGCCTCGACCTGCTGGGCTCCAGCGATCCTTCCGCCTCAGCCTTCCAAGTAGCTGGAACTATAGGCACGCACTACCACGCCCAGCTAATTTTTGATTTTTTGTAGAGATGAGGTCTCGCCAAGTTGCCCAGGCAGGCCTCGAACCTGTGGGCTCAGGCAATTCACTCACCTCAGCCTCCCAAAGCGAGGGATTACTGGCTGAGTCACCAAGCCCGGCTTATTTTTCCATTTGTTTGTGTCATCTTTGATTTCTTTGAGCAGTGTTTTGTAGTTTCATTGTAAAAGTATTTCACTTCTCTGGTTAGGAAGATGTCAAGGTATTTCTTTCTTTCTTTCTTTCTTTTTTGTGGCAATTGTGAATGGGGTTGTGCTTTTTATTTGGGTTTCTGTTTACTGTTGGTGTATAGGAATGCAGCTCTCTTTTGCACATTTATTTTCTACACTGAGACTTTGCCAAAGTCCTTTATCAGTGCAAAGAGGTTTTTCATAGATTCTCTTGGGTTTTCAAGGTATAGCATCATCATGTCATCTGCAAAGAGGGATAACTTGACTTCCTCTTTTCCTATTTGGATATGCCTGATCTCCTTCTCTTGTCTGATTGCTCTAGCTAGAACTTCCAAAACTATGTTGAAAAGGGGGCTGAGAGTGGTCATCCTTGACTTATTCCAGTTTTCAGGGGAAATGATTCCAATTTCTGTCTGTTTAGCAATATGTTGGCTGTAGGTTTCTGAAGCAAGAATTTAAATGGAGAATACTGTATAAATATTCTCAGGTGGATATAGGAATATACTAGCAGTGTGATGCAGGAATAACAAGTCATGAAAAACTAAGTGAACATATTGAGTATGAAAATAATGTGGTTGAAAGAAAGATAGATTATAGTATGGAAATAGCTGAATAATTTGTTAGTGAGATAGGAATTCAGAATGAGGGCAATAGTAAAGGAGAAAGTGTTATATCATGTAAAAATAAAGCTAAGTAATGTGGAGACTAGAAATAGAGTAAAAGAGACTTCCATCAGACTGATGGAGAAAAAAGAGATGCAAATAAATACAGTATGACAAGAAGAAAATAACTAGAGACAGAAGAGGCATAGAATACAATGGAAGAATATTGTGAATAAATACAAAATTTGAAATTCTGGTTGAAATTGATACATTTCTTGAAAAAATATGTATATGTAAATCAGCCCAAGAAGCAAACTCAAATAGGTTGATAAGCTTTTTTTTTTTTTTTTTTTGAGTTGGAGTTTCACTCCATTGCCCAGACTGGAGTGCAGTGGCAGGCTCCCAGTCACCACAGCCTCGACCTGCTGGGCTCCGGCGATCCTTCCACCTCATCCTTCCAGGTAGCTAGAACTACAGGCATGTGCTACCACGCCCGGCTAATTTTTTATTTTATTGTAGAGATGAGGTCTCACCAAGTTGCCCGGCTGGGTCTCAAACCCACAGGTTCAGGCAATCCACTCACCTCGGCCTCCTGAAGCGCTGGGTTTACAGGCTGAGCCACCAAACCCAGTCAGTTGATAAGCTTTATAGAAATTGAAATATATCAAAGACCTCCTCTCCCAAAATCCCTAAGCCAAGTTGGTTTTGGAGATGAAATTCTACCAAACTTTTAAGAAACATTTTTGATCCAAAATAATTTCCATAAAATGAGAAATTAGTGAAAATTACTCAGTTTATTTCATAAAGCAGTATCATCCTAATTCCCAATTCTGTTGTCTTTGATTTTTCAACAGAAAATTTTCCAAAAAAAAATGATTCAATATCAGAAAGCTAACAAACTAAAAGCAAAAATTATATAATCTCTATAGATGAAAAAAAAAGTATGTGAAACAGTTAAGCACTTATACATGATTAAAAATTATACTGTTAGCAATCTAAAAAGGAGACTTTCTTAACTTTATAAATATCCACATGTAGAAAACCTATAAATAAAATAGCATAAGAGAATTATTATAGGTTCATTTTCTTAAGAGCAAATATCCAAAATTCCTAAATATATTATTAGTTCACAATATCCAATAGTGCATTGGGGAAATAATATATCACAATCAGTGGGATTTATCCAAGGAATTTAAAAATTATACTGTTAGCAATCTAAAAAGAAGACATCTTTAACTTTATAAATAACCACATAGAAAAATATGCAGTGAGTATTTTATATCATGGGAAAATTTAGAGGCATTTTCATTGGAATTAGCAACGAGTACATACACTATCCTAATTCTGAGAATCTTGGACAACATAAAAAGAATGGAAAACAATGAATTAAAAGAAAGGAAAGAAGAGAAAATCATCATCGTTTGCAAATTAAATCATTATCTCTTTTTTTTTTTTTTGAGTTGGAGTCTCACTCTGTCGCCCAGGCTGGAATGCAGTGGCACACTCCCGGCCACTGCAGCCTCGACCTGCTGGGCTGAGGCAATCCTTCTGCCTCAACTTTCCAAGTAGCTGGAACTACAAGCATGCGCCACCATGCCCGGCTAAATTTTTGATTTATTGTAGAGACAAGGTCTTGCCAAGTTGTGCAGGCTGATCTCGACCCCGCAGTCTAGGCAATCCTCTCATCGCAGCCTCTCAAAGTGCTGGGATTATAGGCGTGAGTCACTGCACCCAGCCAAATTATTATCTCTTTAGAACGTTCAACAGGATCTTTATTGACGTGTACAGTATTGGAACCGATGTAGGAGTTCAGCCACTTTGCCAGACATGTATACATAGTCAACTGCTTAAAATCAATTGCCTTTCTCTGGTGGTTCTCAAGCTTCTTAATCACAGAAATGTTTTTGCTCTTAATGCAGATCCTAGAGGGGTTTTTTTGTCATGTGGATTTTATCTGCCCATATTTACCATGTTAAAAATATTGAGAAGATTAAAATATTTATTACCATTTTAAAATATGAGTAAACCCATTACTGTCAACATGAGTAAAATATTTTTTATGAAAAATACATTTTCCAAAACAAAACAACTACTTAGTGAGAAGCATAACAATGTTTTGCCTTTTTGCACATCTCTTTAGTGACTATCGTAATAGAAGACAACTGAAATATCATGTCTTTTTCTGCTGTCTATTGCATCATATTATTTTGGTTGATGCATATGAAAAAAAAATCTGGTCTCATACTGATATGGAGCTTGAAAAGGGTGGAATAATTTACTAAACTTTTCAGATAACTATGTATCTTCCATGATACTACACCAAAACTCGACAAGTGGTAGTTTTTTAAAGGTTAATGGCAAAGTGTAATGGAAAAGCATATCAATGAACTGTCTATACTATTTCATTAGATTTCATTTTTTTATCATAAACTTTGACTAGATCTTTCACCATATATGAATGTTTAACTTCATGTTCTGATCATTTGAAAAATCTTGGTCTCTTGAGTTGGGATATTCCTAATGTTGGCAAATATTGTATAATGTTTTTAAAAGTCACTTTTAATATCACTCTTCTCATCAGAAAGTTCTTAAACTACTGGGAAGCTGTCAATCCATGACAGATACAAGTTTCTAAAAAGCTTCTAGTTTTCTTTGAAAGCTTTAGTTTTCTAGTTTTCTTTGAAAGAATAGCATTGGTAACAAACACTGTTGTTTTCCTTAAAGTGACATGTTTATTTATTTCTTGGAAACTGACAGCCAGATATCCAGTTCTGAATAACTGTACTGTGTCAGTAGTCTTTTCATCCCAAAACAGTCCTGTGCAGAAAAACAATCATAACCAGTTCAGCACTCAACTACAAGAGCCACACAAATACTTTTTTCTTGAGATGGTCATTATCAGTATGCCGAAGTACTTTAGGCAAACTTCTCATTTTGTCACATAAAATATTAAAAATTTATACTCAAGGGGAGATATTTAATAAACTTAGTAATTTTTACTTTTTCATCAAGTACAACCTTATGTGAAACTGACTTTATGTTTTTCTTGAGTGCATGTTGACATAATGACAGTTCTAACTTGGTACAGCCTTGATTCATACTAAGGCAACAGTAGTTTTATCTACCATTGCTTTTGCACCATTTGTGTACATGTCAGTAGGGTTCAAAAGGCAGAAACATCTACCATTATTACAAAAGTAGTTTTGGTCTTGCAAAATTCTGAAGTCTTAGGTGGTCTACCCAGTGGTCTGTGGACCAAGGTCTATACCATCAATCAAGTAGCTAGAAAATATAAACAAAACTGAGATAACTTTCACCTTTCACAGTAACAACCAAACTATAAGGCATCCAGGAATTAACTTTGGCAAAAACATGCAAAATTTTATAGACTTCTATAAAGAAAATTTTGAAACCAAAAGGTCATAGAAAGTACTCTAGATGAACATAGAACTACCTTCCATGACCTAAGAGGGGTGGCTTAATAGTGTGGGATATAAATTTCCCCAAATTAATGTATAAATTCACTGAAATATCTACCATATTTCTAGTGTTGTTAATAATTCCATAAACTTTCCTTAAGATTTAAATAAATGAATAAAGGGTATTGAACATTGAAGTCAATTTAGAAAAAAAAAAATGTTAGGGACTTGTCTTACCAGATACTAAGACAAATACACACACCCAAGGATGGTAAGACAATTTACAAAGCCATCATCAAAGCAAATTATCAGACAAGCAGAAATGTAGAGTCAGACCCAGATACATAGGAGCCTGATGTACTTCACCTATAATAAAGGTGGAACACAAATCCATTGAGAAAGGTTAGGTTGTTTGGGAGGGTGATGTTTGAAAGATGGATTTATTAAATGGATAAAAGTAAACTGAATTTCTTTCTGATACAAAGTTGGTTCCCAGAGCAATTAGAGATCAAAATGCAATGAAGATGACTGGGCATGGGGGCTCATGCCTGTAATTCAAGTGCCTTGGGAGGCTGAAGCCAGAGCATCCATAGAAGCCAAAAGTTCAAGACAGCCTAGACAACATAGTGAAACCCCATATATATAATATATGTATTTGCACTGGAGTCTCACACCATCACCCAGGCTGGAGTACAGTGGCATGCTCCTGCCACCCCAGAGTTGACCTGCTGGGCTCAGGCAGTCCTTCCGCCTCAGCCTTTCAAGTAGCCAGAACTACATGCCTGTCTGATTTTTTATTTATTGTAAAGACAAGGTCTCGCCAAGTTGCCTGGGCTGGTCTTGAACCTGAGGGCTCAGGTAATCCACTCGCCTCAGCCTCCCAAAGTGCTGGGATTACAGGCTGAGCCACTGAGCACAGTCTGAAACCCCATCTTTACAAAAAATTGCCAAAAAATTAGCTGGGCATGATGTTGCATACCTGTAGTCCCAGCTACTCAAGAGACTGAGGTGGGAGGATCCCCTGAGCCCAGGAGTTCAAGATTACAGTGAGCTATGATGGTTCCACTGTACTCCATCCTGCACAACAGAGAGAGACTCTGTCTCTAAAAATAAATTTAAGAAAAAAATGCAATGAAGAAAATACTTACCATTACAAATTTAATATTTCTCTTTATCGTAACTATCTCCCACTGTTACTTTTGCTATCTGACTTCTTAGATGATTTTCCAAGTTTTACAAATATTTGAGTTGAAAAAAATTTCTTGTAAAGCATATGGCCTATTTTAGTTATTTAATTTTCTACATAGAAATAAATATAATACATAGATAATGCATCAGGAATAGTTAATTCAATATATTCCAGATTCCCCAGGGTCTGGAAAAAATATATTTTTCAAAAAACTTTTCTGTGATGGATATGTGGCCTCTGTAAAAAATCTTAGTGAGAACGTAAGATCTTCCTGAGAAGACAATGCATTTATGTAATGTCTCCTTCAGTGTGCTCCTTACCAGATATTATTCCCTCAGTCGTGATCTATAACACCTTGAATAGCTCTTGCTAGAATCTTTCCTCCTTCCTCTGAAGATGCATGGAAATCTCATGACAAGTGTTCAACACCTGTTTTCTAAAAGGTCTCAAGAAGGATGTCGGTTTGCTTAGCTCACTTGACAGTGTGTCATAGATTTTTTTTTTAACTTTTCTGTAGAATGTGATTCACAGATAAATGCAGCCTTGAGATAACAAGGCCTCTTCCTTTCACAACCAATTTTGTAGAATTTATCATTCTGCAAAGCCAGAGTTTGAAAGCAACTGCCTGGTGACCCCTCATTTGTTTACTAACAGGTGCCAGCAGGTAAACCAAGTGACATAGCAGCATGACTCTCACAGCACCTTGTTAAGCCGAGTAGTTTGGATGTGTAATGCAAACTGACAGGTTTCTTCTCTCTTTTATTAATGGGGTTTGTAAGTATACAAAGACTGCACAGATGAAATACTTTTTGAAATGGGGAGGAAGTTCATTATTTGTAAGCCATAGCTAAGTGGCCATATAGCTTCCATACCTAAATTTAAAGGCCTAATTGAAGCTTTTAAAAGGCTACATGTATAGCTTCTGATTTTTCAGTTTCAAAAAGGAATCCTCTGAAATATCCATGAGGCATCAGGGCATGCACACACATTCACAGTGAAGGGCAGTCTCAGGAAGTTGAAGCTGTTGAAATACTCAACATGGCACTAAGCCCAACTCGACTCTCTACACTTGGTCTTTATACTTGTCCAACGAGGAGACTTTCTCCAAATCTTAGCATCAAATCTATTATTACTGTTCATACATGACTTGGCTGCCCTGAATATTTAACCATGTATCAAAGGAAACAATGACATATGTACAGACATCAAGATTTTTAAACTAATTTCTTATCACCCAAGGCTGCAAATCTTTCCAAATGATATATTTCATATTGCAGTTAGGTTACCAGGAGAAAGGGTGCTGTTCCCTGTATAAGACAGGTTAACAACAAGTTCTTGTGTTCACATTTGGAATGAATCCTCAAAAAGACACCCAGAGAAGCATGATACACAAGTAACTTTATTAAGCAAAAAAAGTACACACTCAAGAGAGGAGAATGGGCAGAAACAGCATACAGCAAGCTGCTGCTTATGCATCCAACTATTGCTGAGCTACAACTTTTATTACTGCCATGGTGTCAGGTGTGTGATGGGAGTAGGTGACTCCCCTAGGACAATTTTATGCTAATAGTATTATAATGAAGGTTTTTGGTTATCTAGGTTAACCTTGGCTATTGATGTGCATGCCTTAGTAGTCCTCTCAACTGCAGGCATGCGGACTATAGTGCTATAGGTGTATCTGATAAGAGTTGACAGTTAAGTAGGTATGAAGTTTTCTACAGCCAGATTGCTTGTATGCATGGTTCTGTACCAGTTGCTGCAGATATTAATGAACTTAGAACATTTCTACAGCCTTAAAATTCTCATTGTCTAACCTACCTACTCTTTCAGTTACTGTCTCCAGAAAACTTCTCCTTGGTTCAACTTGCCTCGTAGCTAGCAAGCCTCTGGAGTCTTTCTCACTTTGCTGTTGTCCTCTCCTGAGCAGACCATCTTCACCTGCTGCCTCCCTGAACTGTGCCATGCCAGGACCCCTCATTGTTCACAGGCTGACATTTTCCTTGAAAATGAAAAAAGGAGTTCAGGAGGGCAAGAGGCAGGCAGGATGTGAGATGTAATGGTGTTGCTTTTATGCATAAATAAAACAAACAACATGGGAAGGAGATTTTGGGTAAATACAATTAGGAGACAGGAAAAAAATAGACCTGAAATGAAAGATGCTATAAACATTATATGATTTAGTATTGGTATGGCAATCATGAAGATTATTCTGGTTGTTTTTAACTTCTGAATTTGAATAGTATTTAAGAGAAATGGGTAGAATGTATATATACAGAGAAACACACCAGGGAGGAGTCCATTTATCAGTTTCTGCTATTGAATGTGTGTGTGTGTGTGTGTGTGTGTGTGTGTGTGTGTGTGTGTGTATGTATGTGTATGCACATATATCCATATACTATGTATATGACATGGCTAAAGCCCAGTCTTTCAAAAAACTATTTTACAATTAGCAGGCAAAATTATCAGTGGAGAAACTGTATGCACTCATTAGAATCTAACAAAATAGTTCTATCCAGAACAAACTAAATATACAATATACCATACTTTCTTCTCCTGCAAGGCTTCATAGTTTTTGCAGCCAGCAATGCTGTGGAGACACATTTTTCCCGAGACCTTAGATTTTTCTACTTCAAAAACTTTGAGAGAGCCATGATCTTGGTAAAAAGACAGCTTTAATAAAAGTCAAACTGAAGTCTGTGTTTCCCACCTCTTATAAATTACATGTCTAAGCCGGGCTCGGTGGCTCAGCCTATAATCCCGCGCCTTTGGGAGGCTGAGGTGAGTGGATTGTCTGAGCCCGCGGGTTCGAGACCCGCCTGGGCAGAGAGACCTCATCTCTACAATAAATCAAAAAATCAGCCGGGCGTGGTAGCACGCGCCTGTAATTCCGGCTACACGGAAGGCTGAGGCGGAAGGATCGCCGGAGCCCAGCAGGTCGAGGCTGCGGTGGCCGGGAGCGGCCACTGCACTCCAGTCTGGGTGACAGAGTGAGACTCTAACTCAAAAAGAAAAAAATAAATAAATAAATAAATAAATAAATAAATAAATAAATAAATAAATAAATAAATTACATGTCTATGAAAGCCTATGACAGATGATAAACCAAATATTAATTTTTGTTTGTGGATCCTAGTAATCTTTCCTCTGAATTCCATCATGATTGTTTCTGAATTTAAGGTCTTAACAGGAGAATATGTCTCAATATTGCTTCCAAAGAAAGTCTCACTGGTTGTAATGGCTCACACCTATAATCCCAGCACTTAAAAAAAAATATTAGCCAGGTGTGATGATGGGTGCACACGGTCCCAGCCACTCAGCAGGCCGAGGCAAGAGAATCACTTAGGCCCAGGAGTTTAGAGGTTGCAGTGCTGCAGTGCTTTGATTGTGTCACTGCACTGCATCCTGGGTCACAAAGCAAGACCCTGTTTCTAAAAAACAAGAAAGGAAAAAAAGTCGCACAGAGTCACTGACTTTTATCTCATTTACATATGACATTTTATAGCTCATCATTCACGGGTCACCACTTACTGTTGGTTCATTTTGGATCCTGTCCAGCTGCCATTGGCCTATACTCCAGTGGCCAATTCTCTTTTGTTCCACAACTGGTCATTGACTTAAAATGAATTGACTGATTTGAAAGATAATCCGGGTGAAGTAGGTAATATGACTGTGATCACAGGACAATTATTCCAAAGTACTATATCATTAGCATGGTTAATTTCAAGGAAATATTATCTGGAACTGCTACTTTAAATCACGAGGGTCATTAAGTGTGTTAGTCCCAAAGGGTGCTATGGAAGTGGAGACCACAGACCTACTGTTTTCAAACAATAGTAGTATTAGTGTTCTCATGGATTTTAAACATCTGTAGGGAGGTCATTCCATCCTAGATTAATTGTGTGTGTATGTGAGTGTGTGTATGTGAATTAGAGTTTCACTCTGTCGCCCAGACTGGAGTGCAGTGGCACACTCACAGCCACCCCAGCGTCAACCTGCTAGGCTCCAGCGATCCTTCTGCCTTAGCCTCCCAAGTAGCCAGAACTACAGGTACATGCCACCACACCTGGCTATTTTTTTGATTTTGCTGTAGAGATAAGGTCTCGCCAAGGTGCCTTAACTAGTCTCAAACCTACAGGCTCAGGCAGTTCACTAGCCTTGGCCTCTCAAAGTGCTAGGATTACAGGCTGAGCCACCAAACCCAGCTGATTAATTATTTTCATTCATATGTAAGATTGCCCAAGTGTGGGCACCAGCCTACCTGGGAATCAATTCAGATTTTGTAGTAAAAGTTACCTTTTACTGGAAATGAAGTTTATTTAAACATATAGCTTGATTTCAGGTGAAGGATGAAATGATCAAAGTTTGCGTAGGTCATATTTGTTTTTATTTCACTAGTACTCAAAGTGAATTTCCTAAACCAGCATCATGAGTACCACCAGGCAACTTAGTAGAAGTGCAGATTCTTGAGTCTCACCTAAGACATACTGAATCAGAAACTCTGGGGAGATGCCAAGCAATTTGTTTTTTAGCAAGTCCTTCGGGTGATTCCGATGCACACTGAAGTTGAAAACTGCAGATCTACACTGAAGATACTCCATCCATTGATGAAAGTGCTATATATCCCAGCACTTGCAAAACCATAATATTGTTTGGGTTACAGTCAGGTGAACCAGAAAAGACTCAGTGGTGTCTCATTCTCTTTCATTTGTTGGCAGTGCCAGGTCTTGGAGATGTCATAGATAGTGGAGCAAGTATACGTCAGTTTGACCCTAAAGAATTGGGGAAGTGGATTGAGTTTTAAGAACCTCCTTCTCTCCAAAATGTGAGGCTGTCTTCTTGGCAATCTATGAAGCATCTTCTGTAGGGCACTAAGTCCAGAGAGTTCCACAGAAGTATCTAACCTAGTCACAAGTTCTAAAGAAGTGGTAGGCAAGTGTGTGTGGGAAGAGGGGATATTGTTTAGTTTAATGGCAAAGAAAATATCTGATTTCTCACCCCCCTCCCTTTTCTCTTGGGATGAGAAGGCCCATGAGTACGGATATCTGGTGAGGATGAAGACTCTCTGTAACCTACTTGTCCTAGGCTCTGGCATCAAGTCACTTGCCACAGGTTGCTATACCTAAGCTGGAGGATGGATCAGAAAATCTCAGTAAAAATTTAGACTTCCCTCATGAGTTCTTAATCTGGACTATGTAGACTTAGCAGACAAGAGGTAAGATTCGGATTAGAACAGATGAGGGATCCAGTAGAAATTCCCTGGCCAGCTAAGGTAGACTAAAGGGGTTTATGCTTTATGCATGGACAGAAGCTGTCTAGCATGGAAGAGAAGGTAGTTAAGATGGAGCCTCTCCTGATCTCTGTAATTGGAACAAATTGGTTTTGTTTGTTTGTTTGTTTTGAGTTGGAGTCTCACTCCATCACCCAGACTGGAGTGCAGTGGCACACTCCCGGCCACAGCAGCCTCGACCTACTGGGCTCCGGCGATCCTTCCGCCTCAGCCTTCCAAGTAGCTGGAACTACAGGCGCGCGCTACCACAGTCGGCTAATTTTTGATTTATTGTAGAGCTGAGGTCTCGCCAAGTTGCCCAGGCAGGTCTCAAACCTGCAGGCCCAGGCAATCGACTCACCTCGGCTTCCCAAAGCGCTGGTATTACAGGCTGAGCCACTGAGCCCGTCCTGGAACAAATTGTTTATGTGCCCTTGGTGTGTGGGGGAGTGTGTAATGTAGTATTACTTTGTATTTGTGTGGGAGGAGGACCTGGGGGAGGAATCACTTTCTACTTTAGTGGGGAGAGAAAAAAGAAGGGTTCCATTTTACCATTTCTTCAGCTGGATGTAAGGATAGGGAAGTGTTTCCAATAAGCTGTCCACTGAGAAGGGGCTGACACTAGATGACCTTTGGGTCCCCAGGGAGAAGAAATCAGATGCTAAACTCTTGACCCAACTTCTTTGTTTCATCCTTTCTAGGTAAAACCTCACTGCCTGGCCCTCAGAGAGTGTCCCAAGTGAATGCTTCACTGGTGCTATTATCCCTGCTTTTTATAAACTGTAGTCCTTCCTTTAGCCCACTTCTCTAGATAGTGCTCATTTTCTCATTTTCTCCCCATTTCCATACTCTTTCTCCCATTTCCTGAAGGTATACCTATAGTTCGTTCTTAAGTCTTTCATGTTTCTCACCTCAGCTATCTCCTGAACGTCAGGGCTTTTCCCTCATCATTCTAATTTATGTTCTTTAGGGTGAGGGAGAAGGAGCAGCAGAGAGAACGAGTTCTTTGAATGGGAGGAGGGAAAGGAAGTGGAAGACAATCAGTATAGATTGCTGCTGGCATTCCAAACGCATGCACACACACTCATATGCTAAAATAATTTCATCCTGGAGAACACCATGGGATATATGTGGGCTTTTTAAAGCCTTCCTATTGATGCACCGTTGATCCTATTCTTTCCAAGCTGATAACCCTGTTCTCAAATGCTAAGTGCATTTAATTCATTCTCTGTAGAGACTTTCCTCATACTGACCAAAAATGGATGTTGCTGTATTCTTCCTTACAATCTGGCTAGAGAGACAGATAAATGAATTCTTTGAAGGGTGAGATATTATCTTGTTTATCATTGCATCCCCCTTACTTGCTAGTGTAGCACTTTACATGCAGTAAATGTTTGTTGAATCAAATTCAGGGTCACAAAATCTGGGGAGGTGAAAAAACCAAGCAAGAAATCGGAGTGTATGTACAGAAATAATTTTTGGATGATCCCTAGTTTGTCATCATGGCCTAGATGCAAAAGAGGAAAAAGGACAGGGCAGTATCAGGATGGGAGTGTGGCCATAATACTTCACTCTAACAGCATCTTGAACACTATTTCTTGTTTAGCTGCAAGTATAGATGCAATCAGATTGTTAAAAGTTAAGGTCATTTGGGGGGTTGGGGAGAGTGTAGAAGAAGATGTTCAAAACTGCTCACCTTTACCTGTTGGGTACAATGTTCACTATCTGGGCAATGGGTCATCTGAAGCCAAGTCCCCACCAGTACACAATATTTCCATGTAACAAACATACACTCTAAATCTAAAATTTAAAATAATAATTTTTAAAACTGCTCTCTTTTCAAAATTAATTTTACTGTGATAATCATTACAAAATATACACATAGTACATCTTTTTTATTTCTTTTTTTTTGAGTTGGAGTCTCACTCTGTCGCCCAGGCTGGAGTGCAGTGGCCACTCCTGACCATCGCAGCCTCTGCCTGCTGGGCTCTGGCGATCCTTCCGCCTCCGCCTTCCGAGTAGCCGGCATCTTTTTTATTTCTTAGTCAGGGTCTTACTCTTTCTTCCAAGATGGAGGACAGTGGCATGATCATGGTTCACCATGGCCTCAAACTTCTGGGCTCAGGTGATCCTTCTGACTCAGCCTGCTAAATAGCAGGGACTACTGATGTGCACCACCATGCCCGGCTAATTTTTTTGTTGTTGTTGTTATTTTGTAGACAATATCTTGCTATATTGCCTAGGCTGATCTCGTACTCCTGGGCTTAAGCAACTTCTTGCCTAAGCCTTCCAAAGTGCTAGGATTACAGGCGTGAGTCACCACACCCAGCCTATATCTTAAATATATATAATTTTCATTTGTAAATTAAGCATTTTAAAATAAAAAGTTCAAAAGCATTGCAAATTTTTACGTATCATATATGGAGAAAAAGGAAATGATCTCTGGTCTTGTTCCCACATTCTGGTACAACCTTCACAGTGAACATCCTTTAACAGGAAATGGCAGCAAGGGGGGCAGCCCAGGACAATGTACTGGGAGCACACCCCTTTCTGAAACCATGGAGTAGAATGAAAGCCACCAAAGCAAACAGCCAAGCTGTGTTCTTACATCTTCCCACCACCTCTACCTGTTTACCCATGGGATCTCTTCTTAGATATACAGAGGTATAATTAAAAGGAATTGCTTCAGGGAGCCAAAGAGTGTTATCACAGAAAACTAAAAATGGTTTAGAATGAAGAAGAATCATAGCCAAGAGCAGTGCACCGAAATTCATCAAGAAACCTGTTACTTTTGTCATATTTGTTTTAAATATCACTGTTTGAAATGTATTACAACAATCAGCAACTTGGTGTGAAACTTGAAGAATATGGAGACATCTGTAATGCCTTGGAAACATTACAAAATGAGCGAAAGAAAACATTTTAAGGAGGAATTCTCAAATATTCACAGTGTTCAGATTTTTAATGGAGCTATTGAAAACCTTGTCTTATCTAATAGAGTTCTGACTATAGAATGCATTAAACTTCTTGGCTCTCGCCAAATGGGTGACAACTAGATATCTCATACATAGTGTACTTGATAAAAATGCTATTTATTTAAAGTATTAGAGTGGCCATTATGTTCAAGTACAAAGTTTTGATCCTCTCAATAAACTTAATCTAGGAAGAAGAGAATGTTTTTAAATTGGACTAGTACATAGGGTACTCTCAAAGTTTTTACTTAAGATAGTGTCAAAAGTGAAAGCTGATTTTGACAGATTCACCCACAAACAGAAATAAGTTTTGAGGTTGTTTCTCTAATTATTTTCCATTATTCCATACTTGTGGCTAAAGATATGAGGGGATGTGGTTTTTATTCACAGAATTGAAAATGAAAAATAATTCAAGTCATTGTGTTATTGTTGTTTGAATGACATCAAAGATAAGATTTTAATCTCATCTCAGACATTAGATATGGGACCTCAGACACCTTCTTCAAACTCTCCAAAACTGAGAATTGGAAGGGGGCATGGTCCTCAAATTTGCAGAATGGTTGTAAGATTCAGTAAATAATGTACCAAAGTATGTTGGAAAAATAAGTTTCTAACATGTGATAAATAAATAAATGTTTCTGCCTTTCCCTTTCCTTATGGAAAACATGTTTTATATTTATATAAGTACATTGAGATAATGTAACCCACCCGATGAAGTCTGAAATTTATAGGAAATATAGGTTGTCTCAGCTAGAAGGAATCTTAAAAATTACCTGGATTGGTGCTTCTTCGTATTTGTTTGGTTTATGGACAACTTTAAGAATCTGATGAAAGTTATGGTCTTTATTTCCCCTCCGCCAATGCCTCTATACACACAAATTAGTATATAATTTTAAGGGATTCAAGAACCCTCTGAAACCTAGTTCTAATCCCCTGGGTTAAGAATCCTCAACTTAATATTCTTCTTCTAAAAATTGAGAATTAAAGAAGACAAGTGATATGTTCTTAAGAATTAAAAGTTATTTTGAAGACTGTTTTTTGAAGATGTCCTTTTTTTCCTGAAGAAGACTGTTCTTTAGTAATTTCAGGATGAGGCATTCACCAGTTATTTGAGTAGTGTCCTCAGTGTTCTGAGGACATAGCTGCATTTCATTTGTGGACTTGCTCTCTCATCCACTCTCGATGTATTCGTGATAAAAGAACTCTTTGTATTCTCATGTAGGATTAAATAAAAATAATTTGGGTATTGATTGAGTTTTTAACATGTTTTTTCCCTCATAATTAATCTGCAGCCGTCTCAGTAAATGTTTATTTAATACCTGCCATGGTAAAACGCTTGCACAAACTAACTGGATGGATGAGACCCAGTTTCTCACTTTGACCTAGGGATAGTCAGGTTCATGAGCCTGTAATGGAGGAACTAAGACAGAAGAGAAACTCGTTCAGCCCCAGAGTTCTGGGATGGTCTTCCGTTTCAGGCAACATTAAGTAGAGCTTGGAATGATGAGTTACAGTTTGCCAGGCAAAGATTAAAATAACCTAACTGTGTGTGTGCGCAGATTTTACAATGTGTAATATCTTTTTCGTTTGGAATATTTAACTTACCTTAAATCATGCTTATGTAGTAATTCGTGCTAAAATATATGGGATGGCTGACTGAAGACCCAGTCCCTGGCTCCATCCAGCATGCATCATTGTACTCTTAGCCACATAGTCTTCAAACCTCAGTCATATTCCTCTCTGGCCTTCAGTTTCTGGTCACTCACAATGACTCACAAATTCTTCCTCTAAGTGTCTATTGCGTGTTCTCTCTTCTTTCTCTTCCCGCAGTCATCTTCCCTTAGTTCACCATCTACTAAAATAGACCCTCAGAATCCATGTTGCACACCCTCTCCAACCCTTGTTGCATACAACCACTAAATCTATTGTCCTAAAATCAATTTATTCTGAGACTCTGCTAAGAAACATTTGCCCCAAGGTATCTACTGGATATACTCATTTAGTCTACTTGTTATCTTACTTAAAGGCTGCCAATATCACCCATCCTTCCCCAGCTCGTTCTTACTCCAGCCAGGTAGGTACGGATGTGGATGTTAAGAGCTCACCTCTCATTCAGGTCTCTCCTTCACTTTGTAGCTATTACATTTCATCTCTCTATATATGTTTAACTGAAAGCTGTTAGGAAAAATGAGTGTGATAACACATTGGGAAGTGCCCAGTGTTGTGCCTGATACATAATTGGCTCTGTAACTTTTGTAACCATCGTCATCATCTCCTTGCTGCAAAATATATCCCACCTGTGTCCTACAACTCCTCTTTTCTAAAAACCCCTCCTCTTCTTACCCAGACCATTTGTTATTCCTTTAGGACTATGCTTCAGGCTGACCTTCCTGATGTCTCCCCTAAACCCACCTGCTTTCAGCAGTCTTTCCTCACATCTCCTGCATGGATTGTGACAAGATGATTTTTCTAAAGAATTGTTGTACTCTGATCCTTTACACAGAGAAGCAATGGTTTTCCATCCCGCAGAGGAATATAGCAGGGTGTGTGTGTGGCTTGGGGGTTAGAGGACGTGAACCCCATGTCGCTGCATTGTACTATGTCTGACCTGTAGTGGGAATATAAAAAATATTTAATGAGTAAGCATCAGTCTAAGCAGTGTTTTACTGCATCATTTTATCTTTTGAATACACATTAGCATAGAGCAAATAGAAGAATCTCTTCCAAATTCAAGGCTTCAGTTTTATAAGAAGTAAGTGCAGGAAAAAATCTGTTGCAGGGTAAAATAATAACCCATTAAATTCCGTAGAAGAAGTTCTTTTACTAAAAGTTTGATTTTCCTTCCTCACAACCTTCTTACTGGGGCAGAGAGAGAGCGAGCCTGCGAATCTAAGACAACATTTATAGTTACTGTCCTTATTGGAAACTGTTCTTTACATCGTTTTGAAACAGTTTCATTTCACAGGGCACCTCTAATATCTGCCGGTGTGTTGGACGTTAGAAATTAACTGCTTTGCTTTTTCTATTGCTGGATTTCAGGTAACTGCACTTGGTCTTATTGTGGTCTTTCCCTTCTATACCAATTTGGCTTAATGCTGCAAGTATCTTCAGCTTCAAAGAATACTTTCTGCCTCCTCTGCCTCCCACCCACCCAATCCCCAGTTGGAAGGTGGGATGGGTTGGTGGCAGAGAAGTAAGGAAGGAAATCAGTTAATTGCAGGCTGTCAGCGTTGTTTTAGGTGACTTTGTTCTTCTTGAATTTAAGATCAACATGAACTATGGACATTTCGGAATAGGAATTTAAATAGCAACCAAAAAGAAAAAAGAAGCATGGGTTTTGCTCATGCCAGGAATGACTCATCTGGTGAGAATGGTATTGTATTGATAATACAATGCAGAGAGAAAGAAAAGACTGTGGTATCTGCTCTCTTTGTGCTGCTGACCTTGAGGAGAATTATAACTTGTTTGTTGCAGGAGTTGAGCATCTGATGTGCTGATGCACCTGTTCTTATATATTAAATGGCAAAGCACTTGCAGTTCCCTGTGATTGCTTTGTGGGTGAAATATTTTCTGCAATCTGGTGAACTGTTTGTTTGGGTTTTTTTTTCCTAAATAAACTATTCACTTGTATTTCTTGCATCTCTTGTTTCTCTGAAATATGCCTTCTCATTCTATTTCAACAACCTAGTCTCATCATTACATCTTAGAATATGTTTGGCTTTTTATTTTCAAGGTAACATTATTATAATATTTTTTTTAATATAGAGACCATGAACCAGGCAACTCCTGCCAGAAAGCTGGAAGAGGTTCTTCATCTAGCAGAGCTCTGCATAGAAGTCTTACAGCAGAATGAAGAGCATCACGCAGAGGTGATGACCTGTTTTAACTGTAGTATAAAACTAGACATAATGCTTTGCCATGGTGGGGGCAACACTGAGGTGACCTGATCATGGTCTTGATACACTGAGAGTGTATGTGCAATTTTAAGAAATGTGTCTCCTATATGTTACAAAGTATTGTGTATGTGTGTATAATTTCATGTCTACTGGAAACAACAATCGTGTTGCCAGGGGTACAGGAGAGCTTATGGGATCCATTAAAGGATGTGTAACTGGTAAGAAGCAAAGGCGGAACACAAACCCATCTTATGATGCCAGATCACTTGTTTTCCCCCCCATGCCACCATTGCTTTTGCTTAGAAATGTGAGCTAATCAACGTGAAAAAGGAAAATGTGTGATAAACTATAAAATAAAAATTTAATAGAAGACATTCATAATTGTGTTTTTGCTTTTTTAATTGTTTTCACTTAACCTGCAGAGTTTATAATTTTAAAAAAGTTCAAATTACAATTAGCATTCACTAGAGATGGTTTTTCACCAGGCTTATTCTAAGTCTTAATTCACTAACTGCTTAACTAGCTGCTTATTCTAAGTCTTAAAATATTCACTCTTTCTACTAACCATGAGTTTATTTACAAAAACAAAAGCATTTTCTGACTTTGAGTTGGATGGAGTAAATATGTGGAATCAAATAAATTTAATAAATGTCAGTGCCTTAAGCAGTGCTTTTATTCTTGAGGAAGCACATGAAGTGAGCAAGAATAAAAAAGACTTGATACATATGAGTTTACAGAGTACTGAATTGAATGAAGCCTTCTCTCAAAAATATAAGAAACTACAGGAACTACATTTTAAGCCAATTCTTGGAAAAGAGTATTTATGAATTCTTACTATAGGTAACTAAGATTTATTGTATCTGGTTATAAATATGATCATTCAAAACATCTGCTTTTAGCTCGCACTGTGGAATCTAGTTTTTAGCTTACATCTGTCATGTGTGAACTTGTTATGGATATTTTATTTTAAACTGAAGAAACAGCTGCTTCAATAATTTGAAATGAATTCCCAGGAGATTATTTTCAAGGGTAGTGCCACTGCTATGTTACAATGAAAATGATTATATGATAAAATACCTGTGTGTTTCATCTTTGTCTTTTGTTGAAAGGCATTATCATCAGAGTATTAAGCTTTTTGAGTTAAAAAATCTAATTGCAGTATATATTTCAGTAAAATAGATATATCTAACATTCCCATATATTTTATAAAAACTAAAAATTAAATGTTATCATGGTTCATGCAGTCACGAAGATGGTTGTTAAAGTATAATGTATTCAAACACAATTAAAATGTAAGTATTACTTATTTTCTAGTTTGACTATATTATAATCATGACACTATAGACAAGAAGGTTGATTTGCAGCAATTTGGTATTTGCAATATAGACAGCTCTCTGTTGACTGCAAATAGTTGGCTTTATTAAAAAGAGATAATCATAGTGCATAAATGTCACTTTCCTATATGTTGAAATATGGAATTATTGTGATGACCTCTTTTAAAAATGCTTTGTAACACTATGGCATTTTTCTATTCTACAATGCTTCCAAATTCTTGGAAAACCCTCAGGGAAGAGAGGTGAGTAAAATCGTTTCCACTCTTTTCCTAGCATGGGGCAATGCTTTGATGTGAATTTAAGGTAAAATACACTCTGATGGTAGTTAATTTAAAAACCTACTTTGACCTCTCTTTGGAATTAAATAATGTCCAGCTTTCTTTGAAAGTACTAGTCTTTATTCTACCATTTAGGGGAATCTGGCCTCTTAATAGCTGTGTGCTTAATTACTGATGCCCATCTAAGTAAAACATGACTGAAGGGATTTTGGTCTTTTGGTTCTGATTTGTGTCTTTGAAATTTTTTTTGTCTTAAAAAAAAAAACAGAAAAATCTAAATTTTTCTCTGAACAATATTGAAGAGTGAATTGGTCTGATTCTCAAGTCATTTCCAGAGTGAATTGGTAGACTGTGGTCTGTACTGATATTTATTTTGCTGGATGTTTAAGCCAGAGTTCTGCTACTCCATGAAAGAGCACCGAGCTCAGCTCCCCTGGTGGAGGTTAATGTATCTGCCTCAAAGAGACCTTCAAGTGGCTTGCGTGTCAGCTCCTTTTATTTTCATTTTACCTCTCTCCACAGTGGCAGTTTACTTTACAGGGCTAAGAGGTTGTTTCTATCCTTCAACAATTTCTCAGTTAAGCAGGTTTCATGTCCTTCAGATCTTTGGCAGTAGCTTACTGATAAGGCAGCCTTCCTTTTTCTCTGAAGGCCTCTCAACCTCTCCTCTCAGGCTTTTCTTCAGAAATCCTGTGTTTTCTTCTTAGAAAGATAATTTAAGCTGCTTTCCAGAAAATCTTGAAGGCTGTCTTTACATTTCAGTGACTATACCACATCTGGCCAGAAATTTTAGGCAAACGGATTCGACAACTTTCTATTCAAAAGCCACTTTCTTTGATAAAGCTGGGAAGTCTCCAATGCCCGCTGGGAAAGTCATAGGCTCTCACCAGCGTACCTCCTCCACACACTCCATTTTCCTGCTAAGAAAACAGACCCAGAAAAGTTCAGCAACTTACTAGAACTATGCAGCTAGTTGGTGACTGGGTAAACACACACCAGATTTCACCTGAACATTTTCCAATAAATCACACCATTTTTCTGTTTAAGTAGACTGGTCAGAATTATCTTGCCCTGGTTCTGCTGACACCTTTGACATAAAGGATTTCAGTAGGGGGAGTGATCATGATGCAAGCCTGGAGACGTCCCTTTCTGTTCTTTCTCATTCTTCATTGTACGGTGGCATACCCCAGGACTCTGCCTAAGGCAAGTGGAGTCTTGAGAATATTAGTACAGGGACTGAGAGGGACGGAACATGAACAACACAAGCGCAACTCATGCTGTCGCTTTAATGCTTATTATTACAGCAAAAACTGATTTTAAGGTCCCTAAAATATTCTATCATGTCATCCACCATTTCCATGACACTGTAGACAAGAAGGTTGTCTTGCAGCAATTTGGTATTTGTCATGCAGACTGCTCTCACTTCACTGCAAACAGTTGTTTCATCCTGCACCTGAGCTGCTTCAGTCCCAGGCTTCCCCCAGCAACATAGCTGGGACAGAGAGAGTTTAGTGTGGACACACATCTGTGCAGAAGCATATCTCCCTAAACACCAGTGTTGGAACCAAATTATGCTTCTGATTAAATTCTAATGTTAAGAGAAAGAACACTTGATTTTTTTTTCATTTGTGTTTTGCTTATTTGTGTCCCTATTTCTCTCCCACTGGCGTGCATGTCTAAAGAATATCTTAGAGTGTGGTTATACAAAAGAAGTGTCCATGAACAAAATCCATTTATTATCTAGTACTAACTAGATTATAGTAATCTTGACCATTGAAATGATCTCAATTTCGTGGCATTTAAATCTGTGTCATCAGTGAGAAAAACCTACTTTTTAAAGATGGGTTTAAATTTAAGGTTGCATCAGCCCCTGGACCAACAAATCTTCCTCATTTTGGAAGAGGATGACTGACAGTGACTTTGAGATGTCTAAGGTATAGAGGTGAAATTCTATTGGTAGCAGTCACTCATAAAAGTCATGACATGGGCATAAATGCTCTACCAAAAATGTTTGTTAATCATTTACTAGTTTTTAAATATGCATAAGGGTAATGCTTTATACTGACATGTTTTTGAAGCATTTTCAGCTCATCATCTCATTTGATTATTGTAATATCTATGTTTATGTAGAACTTGATTAGGGAAATAATCGAAACAGAGAATCAAAGGAGTGGTAAAAAAATTATTTAGCTTGTCAATAGTTTATGTGTCACCCTGTCTGTCCTACTTGGCTCTTAATAGAATTTAAATACTTCTAGAATATGGCTCTCAGCATGATGTTGCTGTTTGTATGTATGTGGCAATGGCAGGGGTAGATACCCCAGATGCTAGATTGTCTCCAGAGCTTTCAGGATCATCTACAAAGCACAGAATTTCAAACTAATCTTGTCTTGGAGGAAAAGTAGGCACAAAATACATTTCCAAGTCAGGTTCATTGTTTTTGTTCATTTATGCATCTTCCTTTTTTGTTTTAAATTATAAATGTTTATTACATTTTGAAGGTAAAAGTAATCAAAAGCCTCAGACTTCAAAAAATTTGGAAAAGAAATCAGACCACAATAGACATTTCTGGCAAGAAGAAATACAAAGATATTAACAGGAGTCTAATCAGCAAAACACAGATGATAGATTAGATAGATAGATAAATAGATAGATGATAGATAAATTGATAGATACATACATAATAGGCAACATGGAGTCTAAGTTTGGTCTCTAGACTCCAGCTGACCTGTATTCAAATCATTTCAAAGCATTTCTGTTATCTGCCAACTATATACAACTCCAGGCAAGTTGTTTAATCTTTATTTGCTAACCCATAAAATAAGGGTCATTATACCATCTACCCTAAAAGGTTGTTTGGAGGACTAAGTAAGATCATGTTTATAAAACCTTTAGAATGGTACCTGGCACATAAACGCTAGTTAATGTTGGACATTGTTATTTTTAAAACACAAAAACTCACATAAGATTTGTGTGAATTTCAATAGATATTTGTAATTACTGGCAGCAATATTTATTTATTGCATCTGTACAAAAAGAAATTTTAAAATTAATTTGATTTTTACAGCAATCCTCAGAGAGGTTAGGGCAAATAATGTTATTGCCAACTTGCAGATAGGGAAATGGAAATCCACCCAGGGAACTGATTTGCCTGTGATCACTCAAGTCTCACCACCAAGTTCAAAAGCTCAGTACTCTCCTTCTAAGTTCAGGGTTCATTCTTACCTGACACTGTTTTCAACTACATTCAGTAAATAAACCAGTCTTTCAAAGTATTGTCAGCCTGCCATACATGTGTTTTACTTTATATTTGTATCATTTTCACTGTACAAGTTTATTTATTGTTAGAACTTTGGTAGAAATGGTATGGCTAAAGAACTTACACTCAAGTTTTATTTTATATTTCCCTCTTAAGCAAATTAAATATTGCCTTCTGCCTCTGCCATCTCATTTACACTAATCAGTCGCTTATCATTAGAGCCAAGATAACTTTCACCCAGCTAATCATGACTTTTGATTAGTGTCCTGCAGATGAATGCATTTCTTAGAGAAGGCCTCTCGTCCCTGGTAGAGACCCCATGCCACAGAACCTCAGCCATCCTTCATGAAGTGGTACCCTGGGGAGGGAATCATACAACCCCTCATCTAATTACCAACCCAAGGTGGGACAACTGCCAACTACTGGGATGGCAAAAAAAAAGGAGGGAACAGGTGATAGATTAGACCCCGTGTTCTCAAAGTAACTGCAACTCTTGCTTTCATTTTCAAAGACAGTGATTGTGTAAAGCTTTCTCTAGTCATCATAAGAACAGGCATTCATCACAGATAAGCTTACATTTATTTTATTTATTTATTTTTTTGAGTTGGAGTCTCACTCTGTCGCCCAGACTGGAGTGCACTGGCCGCTCCCAGTCACTGCAGCCTCGACCTGCTGCACTCCGGCGATCCTTCCGCCTCAGCCTTCTGAGTAGCCGGAATTACAGGCATGCGCTACCATGCCCAGCTGATTTTTTGATTTATTGTAGAGATGAGGTCTCGCCAAGTTGCCCAGGCGGGTCTTGAACCCACGGGCTCAGGCAATCCACTCACCTCAGCCTCCCAAAGCGCGGGATCACAGGCTGAGCCACAAAACCCTGCAAGCTTACCTTTATAAGGAATAACCAACAGAAGTACAGCTTGAGACAAAACATACAGTTGTGCAAAACATAATGAAATTTTCCAGTTGATGGCAAAATCTTGCAAACCGGAAGCTATTTTTAAAAAATATATACTCCATTTTATTTCATTCCTCACATGGCTTTCTTTTCCAAGTTAACTTTAGAAAGATCTTTGGGAATTTTTCTCAGAGTCCTGAAATGATCCCGATCAAACATGACTGTTTTTTTCTTAGTTTTAACCTTTTGTGAAGGTATTGGCTGTTATGAAAATGTCTCTCTTTGCAGTGCTGAGTTTTTACAAGAATTTCCATGCTGATCAACTCAGAATGAGGAATTTCAGATCATTTTCTTTGTCACCACTACATCTCCAAAAGATAGGAGCAAGATCTATGAAATGAAATCATGTATATTATTTTTTATTTTTATATTTGTCGTATACCCATTCTATTAGATATTTAACCAAAAAGTATTCAAAGGTAATATTTGCCAAGAACAATACGCACAATTTAGATAGAGCATACCATTTCCAACAAGTTTTCACATTCACATGTTGGTCACAGCATTGAACCAGACATAAAATATCTCTGACTCTCAAGCCTATTATTTATACTGCACTGTTCTTCCTTAAGTCAACTTTACCATCTGCTAATTAATTGCATGGTAATGTCTTTATGAGTATATTATTGTTCTTATAATATCTATTATTTTAAGACCATATTCACTACATAAGTTTAAGAAAATGCTTAGTGTGTTAAAATTTTATAGTTCACTTTTTTTTGTTTTGTGGTTTGCCTCTTCCTGTTGTAATCTATAGTTGAAGAAATTAAATAAGGCCTTGCAGACAAAAATGTCATATTTTCCTAGAAATTTATTGAAAGTAAATGTGGACTTCTTTGTCTATAGCTTGATGAATCTTATTTTTATTAATGAATAATTTTTGTTGGTTGAATGTCAGAAATATCTGCAGCTCAGAAGTACATATGTTTTGTAATTATTTGGTTAAAAGGCTGTGACTCTCCTCAACACTCAATAGAAAGATGGGGAAAAGACCAGAAAGGTAATTCAAGAAAAACAGAACAAAATTGGTCCTCAAACATATGAAAAACTGTTCAAACTCATTTATAAGTAAAGAGATACAAAGTAAAGCAGAACAGATACTATAACCAGACAAGTCTACATTATTTTCAAGTATTATTTTCATTTACCAAAACAGCAGAAACTTTTTTTTGTTGTTGTTGTTGTTAAGTCAGAGTCTCACTTTGTCGCCCAGACTAGAGTGCAGGCACTCTCAGGCCACTACAGCCCCAACCTGCTGGGCTCAGGTGATCCTTCCACCTCAGCCTTCCAAGAAACTGAAATTGCAGGCTCATGCCACCACACCCTGCTAACTTTTTTTGATTAATTGTAGAGACAAGGTCTTGCCAAGTAGCCCAGGCTGGTCCTGAACCCCTGGACTCAGGCAGTCCTCTCGCCTCTGCCTTCCAAAGTACTGGGATTACAAGTGTGAGCCATCACGCCCAGCCTGCAGAGACTTTCTAAAGTGATTATCTCCATTACCTAAAAAGCATAGTGTTTAACTGAGTATAATGTGATTAATAGAACATGCACATATTATCCTTATACTGTTTGCAGTCTAATTTTAGAGACATACATTAAAATATTTCTATATGTAATCATATAAGCAGTGCTAATGCCCCTGAAATAAAAATACTGGGTATCAAAGAGACTATCTGGGAGGACCTAATTTACATTGGAGGGTCCAGAAATCCCTCTTTATGCAAGTCTACTTTGAACCTGGAGATCACACCAGGCTCTGTAAGTCATTTAAGGTTGTAGATTTTGCCATAAATGTGGGAAGCTACAGAAGTGGTTTAAGCAGAGAAACAGTGGGATCCAGTTTTTATTTTAAAATGATGACTGGCTGCTGGGTGGAGAATGGGTGAGAATAAACATTTTTCCTGGAGAACAATCTGTAATGCACAAAGACTTGAAAATGCTAGTTCAGTAATTGTTAGATGTGTATCCTAAGGCAATAATCAGTACTATATTCAAAGATTTTTATGTAAACATATTTATCACACTATCATTGGTAACAGCAAAAATTTTAAAACAGCCCTTTTAATAGGGGTATGGTTAAATAACAATATAGCCTTATGGTAGAATATTATGCTGTCATTAAAATTTAAATCATAGGGAAATTTTACAGAGTATATACCAAATGTTTTAATATTTCTATTCACAGCAAAAAGAGATATTGGAAGTAAATACATCAAAGCATTTCTAGTAGTTATGTTTAAATTATGAGATACAAGGAGCTTTTTGTTTTTGATTTATATATTTTCGAAGGTTGTAAACTGAACATATATTTCTTTTATAGAGCAAGTGTTATGTACATTTTAATTCTAGACTTCGTATTTTATAACTAATACCAACTTTATTATTTAAATATGTATTTCTGTAGAATTTTTCTCACCTTTTAAAAACACTACATGTTGTCTTACTTGTTTGTGAAACTGACATGTTGCAAACGTTTTTAATTGGTGCAATATTTTGCATGTTTCTAACAAGCGATGTATTTCTCTACATTCTTTATCCTTTTATAGGCATTTGCCTGGTGGCCTGACTTGTTGGCTGAACATGCAGAGAAGTTTTGGGCTCTATTCACAGTGGATATGGATACGGCACTGGAGGCTCAACCACAAGACTCTTGGGATAGTTTTCCTCTTTTCCAACTGCTTAATAATTTCCTCAGAAATGACAGTGAGCACTTGCATTTTCTTTAGTATGTGAAGTCAGGAGGGTGGGGATTGTTGTGTATGTATTGACAAAGCCCTAGTAGGGGCCCACAAGAGCTGGCATGGATAACATTTAGATGTGCTCAGCCTCCCTGATGAAGTCAGGCCAGAGTGTGGAAGAGACCAGGGACGCTCCCACATTGCGCCTCTGGGCTCTGACAGTCCTCTAATTCCTACTCTCCTGCCTTTTCTCAGGTCTAATAACATAGGAATCCTTGTCACTGTACCCTGTGAGTCAAAAAATCTTCAAATGGAGGCATTTCTAAAGTACTTGAGAATATTTGCATCACTGAGAGATACTTTAAAAGTGTGTCATTATTCTGCCAGGCACAGTGACTCATTCATGCCTGTAATCCCAGCACTTTGGGAGGCTTGGTGCCAGAAGTTTGAGACCAGCTTGGGCAACATAGCAAGACCTCGTCTCCTCAAAATATCAAAAAATTAGCCAGGGTGGTGGCATGCAACTTTAGTGCCAGCTACTCAGGAGGCCGAGGCAAAAGCATTATTGAGCCCAGGAGTTTGAGACTGTGGTGAACCATGATCATGCCACTGCACTCCAGTAGGAGGGAAGGAGGGAAAGAGGGAGGGAAGGAGGAAGGGAATAATTATTCTAGAAATCTTAAGGCTCCTACTAAAATTCATTGTAGTAATACTGTTGGCCCAATAGTGGGTTCATTTCTACTAGATGATAGTCCAATATTGCTGTATGGTATGAATTATTTATTATTTACAAATTACAGAGAATGTAAACATTCTCTATTGAGACTTTTTCTCAATGCAATAATAACTCCTACGGTTATTCTTGTGGATGGTCTTCTAGCAACCAGTACCAACTTTGTTTTTCATCAAGATTTTTACATACAGTTTCCTAGGACTTGGCTGTGGTGATTTGGTTTTGTTTTTGTTTTGTTTTTTCATTTTTGCTTAGTCTCAAGTTAGGTTACCACTGACAGCCTTCATTTCAATACTTGCAGTAGTCATGGATCACTTATTCCCATCTCAATAAAATTCTTCTCATTGGAGACCAGTAGAACTCTGCCTCCTCCTCATCTCTGGCTTTGACTTGCTCTCTCTGATCAGTGCAGCAATCATCTTCCATCATGTATTTTCTTCTCCACCCCATTATTCCCATGTAATTCAATGATTTCTCACATGTTGGGGTTTTCATCCCCATCACCATTCTTACCCCTTCTCATAAGAAATAGAACTCATTCCATTTCTCAGTGCTGCTCTGGAATGTGGTGCTGAGAACACAGTACTCACCATGTGATGTGAATAACTGGTCCCCAATGAGAGGCACCTTGCTTCTGCCCTGTCTTCCTGCAGCCCAAGGGTGTTCTAACTCTCCAAAGGAACTTCATGCTGTTGATACATTGAGAACTTTCTGGATGTTAAAATTCCAAATCTTGTCATTGTTCTCTTCCCAGAAGGCCACTGCTGTATCCTCCCAGTTTTAAACCTCAATTCATGTTTCACAGTTGTCTCTTTTTTTCTAAGTACTGGATTGATTTTGTTCATTACTCTAGTCCAGGGTTTCTTACCTCCTTTTGGTTGCTCATTCCTCTGAGTCTGTGATAAAATGAGGGGGAAAATATATATATGGTTATGCATTGTGTGTAATATTGTACTTCCCGTGGACATCCTGAATTTAGGATGCTAGATTAAAAACCTCTGTTCTAATAAAACAGGCATCATGTTATAAGAATTAATAACATGGGCTCCGGTGCCAGGCAGATTTATATCTCTCTGCCACTTACTACTTGACCTTTGCCAATAGCTTAATCTCTCCAAATATTTGCTTCTTTATCTATAAAAGAAGGAGAATAATAGCATACACAGTGTCTTTGGCAGTGAAGATGAAATAAGATGACAACTCACATATAATAGGTGTTAAATATATATATATATATATATTTTTTTTTTTTTTTTTTTTTTTTTTTGAGTTGGAGTCTCACTCTGTCACCCAGATTGGAGTGCAGTGGCCGCTCCCGGCCACCGCAGCCTCGCCTGCTCGACTCCGGCAATCCTTCCGCCTCAGCCTTCCGAGTAGCCGGAATAACAGGAATGTGCTACCACACCTGGATGATTTTTTTATTTATTGTAGAGATGAGGTCTCGCTGCCCAGGCGGGTCTCGAACCTGCAGGCTCAGGCAATCCACTCACCTCAGCCTCCCAAAGGCGCGGGATTACAGGCTGAGCCAACGAGCCCGGCAAGATGTTAAATATTATAGATATTATTAGTCTTGTTAAAATTTCAGTTTTGATTATTTTAGTCACGTTATTCATTTTCCTATACAATTTCATTTCGTTTCCAAAAGATGCTATTTATTATAAAGCCAAAGAACTAAGCTACAATTCCTACCTCAGATTCAGCCACGATGCCTGCTCTGAGAAGTGGTCAACAAACCCACATTCAATCAAACCCACATTCAATCAAACCCACATTCAATTATCCATGTGGTGAATCGATCATTCTGCAGATTCTGCTCAGCCAGTTTTTTTTTGTTTTTTTTTTTTTTTTGAGTTGGAGTCTCACTCTTGTCGCCCAGGCTGGAGTGCAGTGGCATGCTCATGGCCACCACAGCCTCGACTTGCCGGGCCTAGGCGATTCTTCTACCTCAGCCTTCCAAGCAGCTGGAACTGCAGACACACACCACCACACCTGGCCAGTTTTTGTGATTTATTGTAGAGATGAGGTCTCACCAAGTTGCCCAGGCTGGTCTTGAACCCCCGGGCTCAGGCAATCCTCTCGCCTCCGCCTCCCAAAGTGCTGGGATTACAGACTGAGCCACCACGCCTGGCCAACTCAGCCAGTTTTTAAATTCCAATTTGTTTTGTTCCTGCCAGCAAGTAGAGTTGAAATAACTATCTTCATTTCTCAGTCTTCTATCATTATTCATTTTCTGCTAAGAAATTTCAAGTCAGATTTTTAATAATATCTGAAGGCAATGTATTAAAATAAACCTGCTGCCAAAAATAAATACATGTATTATGAATTAAATCCCTGAATAAATAACAGTAGAATTTTTTTTTTTAGTGGAGTGCAGGGGCTTGATCATGACAATCGCAGCTCATGGCAACCTCAGCATCCCGGGTATTTGGGACTATAGTCACGTGCCACCAAATCCAGTTTTGTTTTGTTTTTTTTCTTAGAGACAAGTTTTTGCTATGTTGTCCAGGCTGGTCTTGAACTCCTGGGCTCAAGCAATCTTTCTGCCTTGGCCTCCCAAAGTGCTGGGATTACAGGCATAAGCCACCACCACATCTGGTCCAAGTGTAGGATTTTTGTTTTAAACAAACTTATTTCTCTATTTGGATAAAAACTCAAGAATTGACCATATTTAGATGTATGTTGGGGTTTATTCTAAAATTAGGCATTTATTAATGTTCATAGTCAAGCAGTCAGTAAAGATGATGGATAATTTAACTTATTCAAAATATTACAGTTTATTTTATAGATAAAACAAGACATTTTATAGATTTATTAGAAATTTTGGGGTTTCTCTAATTTTGGGGTTTTTCTTCTTTTTGTGGTTCCTCTACCACAACTCTGATGAATTAATATTTTTATATTTATTTTTTAAAAGAATTTTTTTCACTGCAAGTGTAAATTATGGGATAGCAAGATAAGAACTACAAAAATTTTATATTTAGCCATATTTGCAAATATTTAACTTACAAGAGTTTTCTAAACCTCTTCTGTTTGATACCATTTCAAACCATTGACTACTATCAAATACATAATATATTGCCTTGTGCTATTTTGTTGTATAGTATGTAATCAAAATAGAGAAACATTTGTTACTGATCTTCTTTGAGCACTGTCAATTTTGCAGATAAGTCTACATCTTGGTTTTGATTCTGCAGTGATTAGCAGATTTTAGAAAACAGCAATTATATCTGAGAAAAAACAGTTCTTCTATGTTATGAGGTAAATAGAAAAGTTCCCTAGTGCTATAATTTCCTTTTAGTATTGGGAGTATGGTGTGATCCAGGGAATTGAAATCGAAAGCAGTATGACTTTCATTCCCAAATCGCAAGTTGCTATCCAAAACCAAGACTACTGAGTCATTGGTAAAACATATTTTTTAAGCTATTAATATCATCCTTGATGATAATGGAGAATATTGTTAACAATTACATGTTTGTTTTATTACTTCTTGAGACCCTGACATGTTTAATGTCAACCAACAGCTGCCCCCAAGTTGTACTTTTGGAAAACTATGGGAAAATATTAAACTTTTTTCCTTTTAGTCCTCCTTGAAAAAAAAATGTTTACATCATGACCATGGCACTACAGTTTTTACCATATTGACCTAATTAGACTTATTGTTCAGATTCCAATGAATTACAACTTTAACAAAACAGGGATAATAGGACAGAGAACTCTGAATGTCCAGTCTTGGAAAGGGGGCTGAAAAATAGTGCTTGCCTACATAGGTATAAATCTGTGCATGTGTGCTACATTAAACAGGCTGCTAATTATACATAGATTTTTTTTTTTTTTTAGTTGAAGTCTCACTCTGTCACCCAGGCTGGGTTGCAGTGGCATACTCACGGCCACCCCAGTGTCAACCTGCTGGGCTCCGGCGATCCTTCCGCCTCAGCCTTCCAAGTAGCCGAACTACAAGCACGTGCTTCTATACCCAGCTAATTTTTTATTTATTGTGGAGATGAGGTCTCACCAAGTTCCCCGAACTGGTCTCAAACGTGCAAGCTCAGGCTATCCATTTGCTTCATCCTCCCAAAGTGCAGGGATTACAGGCTGAGCCACCGAGCCCTGCCTTATACATGGATTTTTAAATAGTTATAATATATTGCTAATAATATCCCATATTTACGTTTTTTTCCAAACATAAAATTTAAAATTACTAAGACCTTTCAAACTATATATATGGAGATATTAGCTGGAGTTTGTACTTTATTCGTGACTTGAAAACTTTGTAGCTGAATTTTTTATGAATAATTCAGATGTTCCCACTGGTTATTTATCAGCTTTCTTTTGTTAAAATCCTTACAGTTTGCTATGCAAAAATAGGTGTTCATCTTTTGGAGTGTGGAAGGGGTCTTAAACAAACCTTGAGAAAACTAAATTCCTAAGAGGGGGAATCCTGGGCAAAGGCTTGACAGCTGGGAGTTAGGGATAGAGGTAAGTGTCCAGCTCAATCCCATTCCAGAGTAACAAATGCAAATTATTGGGGCACTTATAAAGTAATATAGTCTTTTTAAGAAAGATAAGTGATTCCTTGAACTTTAGTTTTTAGGATTGTGGGGGCAGAGAAAGAAAGTTGGTTCAAGGGTACAGAAAGGACCAGATTAAGGCTTGTGAGGTCTTAGCATATATGTTAAGAAAAGTCTGTGACAAGACTCTGGGGGACTGAACTAATTAGTCGGGAAAGGGCTCAAGACAGCAAATTTGGTTTCTATTTCAAGGAGTAAAAAAAGTCCGTCTGGGGCCTGTGTCTTTCCTTACAGTTTGCCGTGATTAGGGAAAGTTGTAGCTTGTAGAACCCTTGGAGATGAAATGTGGTTTTCCTCAAGGGAAGAGTACCAGCTGCACCACAACCTTAGCAACTATCCCCAATCTCCCACCCCTCACCGATTCACTCATTGATTCCCAGAGCAAGACTGATGATGACGACAAACTCAGCTTCCTTCCTTTCTGGCCAAAGAAGACTAAGCTCCCACTGGCCTCTTCCCCCTGCTTCTGTCCACCCTGTTCCACTCCTTCCTACTAAAGAGACAATTAGATGGGCAATCATTTTAAATGGTATCTAAGGAAACAATTTTGAGAGATGCATCAAAATTGAGGAACAATAAATGTTTTCATAATGAAGCAATTAGTGTGATAGTTAAATGATACTGAATGGTTATAAAACTGGTACAAATAAATTCTACCCTTGCATTCTATTCCTACAGTGGTTCTGTCAACAATAGATAGGGCAAGTGACTGCTTCTGACTAACGAAAGCCGTCTGCAAATGGCACAAATCATTTCTTTCAGCACTACTGAAAGAGGCAGACCCTTGGAGCTAGTTACCTTTTTAATCTGTGGATATGCTAGCAAGTGGCAAATGACCATTCTATTGGGAACTGATTCCCAAGTGAAAAATACCACGGTGCTTCTACTTTAATTAACAGCCTTTTCACATTGCTAGCACATTAAAGCCGCCCTGAAGAACACCCGTGCTTATATAATCAATGTCACAGCATCTCTGCCTAAACGAATAATAAATATTCCAGCTCTACTCTAAGTGAAAACCTGTTCCTCAAGACTTTCATCTTCATAAAGATGGGCTCAGAAAAATCAAAAAAGGAAAAAATTGGAATGTGGTCTCATGAGGATAAAAAGGCTAGTGTTAATAATTAACAAGGAGAGTGAAGTGGAGTCAAATTAGCCATAATAGAGCCCAGAGTGACTGGCAAAGTCACCTCTCATTATCAAAAATCTCATTTAGAAATGAAGAGGTGGAAATCCCGCTGGGTTATTCTCACACTTAGTCTGTATCCGAGATTATTTTTCAGATTTCTTTCAAATGAAGAACTCTTAGGTCACTACATTATATATTAGGTTAATCTTCAAGCTTTGAAATATGAAGAGCTGACACCTGCGTGTTACTCTACCTCGAGTGCTTAAATGAGCTGTGTATCTGAAATTCACGAATTGGTGTTTTTAGATGTATCTCTGTATATACATATACCAGGAACAATGCAGAACGGATGTAACTTCTAGATTACAGTAAGGCTGTGTGCCGACTTAGTTTTATAGATAGGCACTTTTACAAATGACAAAATGACCACCAAAATGTGAAAATGTCTTCAACTCTAATTCCCGTAGTCGACTGAATTGAAAATTACATGTCAGGATTTGTTTTACTGACCGGTTAATAAAAGAAATATGAAAGCAGGGAGTTACTACCTTTTCGCCCTCAATTGATTTCCATATTACTGCTCTATTTTCTTTACTACATGTAGACATTTAAAAAATTTTTTTTACATTTGCTTTTTATATTTTCTTAGGATTTAATGACTTAAAGACAGTAACCTTCTCTAAAATGCCTGTGTGTCTTTCATAGCAGATTTGCATGAACACTTCTAACTTCTGAAGACCATGGTCATCAAGAACCCCACTCTTGAGGGCTGTTGATCATGTTACAGCCATACTTGACTGTTCCCATTGATGAGGGCAAGTATTGTGGGACATAACCCCCCAAATCAGAAGATTCTGGAGGTAGCTAGAATAAAATGACTAACTTTTTATTTACCTTTAATATTAAATAATCTCAAAAGAAACAAACGAGGACTGCAGGACCATGGGACTTCTTTGTTTATGTTTGCCCTAAGTCTTGGTGAAGATTTATATTGTTTTTTTTCTGAATTAATCTCACAAGAGACAGATGTCAAATGCCTACAATTTACAAATTCTATGTACATGCACCCTGCGTGTATGGATAAATAAGAAATGATTTCCTGCCCTTGGAAAGCATAGAGTCTAGTGAAGGATATACATGTATATGTACAACTAACAATAATGCAATACATTGTAGAAGCATAACTCAATTCTGAGCACTGTTCTATGAAATCTTTCATTAGCATTTGAACTTGGATTTGTTACACTTGGATTTATTGCCCGCAAAGCCAGAAACATTATAACATTTTTGCACTCTCATTCCTTCTACCTGTCTCTGTCTAGGTATACATGTATACACATATATACTGTATATATGTTTACAAATACACATTTTTTTCACAAGTCCCTCAAGGAGAAAGGGTAAGCTGGTTATGGTTTTCTGAAGATATTATTGCTAGTGAAGGCATAAATTGAATATTACCAAACTATATAAAATTAGTTACCAAATTTTTAATTAAAAGGAGAATAAAATCCAATGTTTCCTGTTCTACCTAAATGGAATTCTCTCAGAGTTTCCTATAGGAGGTGGATTTATACTGCCATTTATTCAATAAGCAGACATTTATTGAGTGCCTGCTTAATGTGCCAGATTCTTGACTGGGTGCTAATTTTAGATCTCAAAGGGAGTTATGTCTTCCTATTCCATAGTGCTATTCTGGGCTGCAGTTCTCCTGCCTTTTCTCCTGAAGCCCATCTTCCTATTTCCTGTGATGGGACTCTTCATCATATGCATTTTTCCATGTGGGAAGAAACCTATTAATCTTTTTGTTGTTGTTGTTGTTGTTGAGTTGGAGTTTCACTCCGTCGCCCAGACTGGAGTGCAGTGGCCGATCCCGGCCACCACAGCCTTGACCTACTGGGCTCTGGCGATCCTTCTGCCTCAGCATTCCGAGTAGCCGGAATTACAGGCACGCACTACCACGCCCCGGCTGATTTTTGATTTATTGTAGAGATGAGGTCTCGCTGCCCAGGTGGGTCTCGAACCCGCGGGCTCAGGTAATCCACTCACCTCAGCCTCCCAAAGGCGCAGGATTACAGGCTGAGCCACCAAGCCCGGCTAGACCTATTAATCTTATATCGTAGTTCACTGTGATTGGGTTGATGCAATTTGTAGTCTCTTGAATAATTGTTGTTTTATGGCAAAGTCTGTTGATTTTATTGTGGTTGGTGTTGTGTGTTTGTTTTGCTGGTCATGGATTACTCATTTCCTTCTGAGATGCCTAATTAGAATTTTAAGGAGAAAAATCGTCTTTTCTAGTCATCCACTAATGCTGGCTAATTGGAAGAGGGTGAGCATTATAAAATTGGATTTTATGGGTTCCAGAGTCAGCAGCATATTTTTACCCTAAAAGCAACACACGAACTCTTTTACTTGCTTATTCTTTATTTTACAAAGTGATTATTGCCTTGGTAATTGTTATTAATTGGATCATAGTTTAAATTCTCTGTTGAAATCTTAAAAGCCTATAACAAGTGCTTTTGTAAATGTAAGACTCTTTTTGGTATGTTTGTTATGTAAATAGTCAACACCAATTTATTAATTATTAAAGATTTTCAAAATAATTGGGTACATCTGTATCCCAAGTTTAGCTTATATCTAAGCCTTTGGATTTCTTTTTGCCATTTCTAATTTACCATAGGGCTCGATGTCATTGATGCTTCTTTGTTTTCTGACAAGATGGTATTTGGAAACTTGAAATCTTTTGGGGGGAATAAGTTATTTTTATCAGCAACTTATGGACCGGTTTTCCACTTAGGTTATAATAGCTTTCTGAGACTCCTGAGCAGTCCTCTGCATTCCCATATACTTGGGGACAGTATCAGAAGTGTTCTTGGTGAGGCCACATTGAGAACTTGCACTGCTGCAGTGGGTGCCTGGTAAAGGCTTGATTTGGACAGTTGACAGCCCCAAATTATAACCTACTCTTATTAAACCATATGGAGAAGATGGAAGCACCCATTCTGATGCCTCAGGCTCCATGTTAAGAAGAGCTTTTGACAGTGTGATGGAAGTAGAATGCAAGCTGCCATATGGGCCACTAAAGAAAGGAGCATACATTTACATAAAGTGTATTTCTGCAGCCCTGCCTTTTGAAACCAAGGATCCTCTTTTCTTTCTTCTCCCCTCTTTTGAATGTTTTTGTTATTTCTCCTCTCCCTCTCCCATCTTCTCCCAACCTTCTTTCTCTTTATCCTTCTGTCTCTCACCCACTCCCTCCTCCTCACTCCTCTAATTGCCAAATAAATAATACTGCCAATTTTCTAAAATTTTTCAATGTAGGCTTATAATTTGATTTTTTAATAAAAAGGAACTCTCAGCTGAAATATAAGCAAACTTTTGACTGGAATTCAAGATTTGTTATAGCTCATAGGAAATATAGGTAATTTTCATTTTCTCCAAATTCTACAGGATATAATCATTTGCTATCAAGAGTCATGACTGACCAGAGAAAATTCTTTTTTTAACACATTCATTGATGACTGGGCCCGGTGGTTATGTTTGTATTCTCAGCACTTTGAGAGGCCAAGGCAGGAACATTGCTTGAGGCCAGGAGTTCAATTAAAATAAGAGACATAAAATAACCAACCTTTATGTCCATCAAATTTTTAACAGTCTGATTTTGAACAGGTGGGTCAAAAGTAAAATTTCTCATAGAGATATTGTTTAATAACATATATATCGTACAAAGTATGAGGGTATACACAGGCTTCAATAGGTTTCAAAACTACCATTTAATACAATCTCCTGAATAATAATGTAGTAGTCTTAATATTGTATTCAAGCATTAATTCATCCAAAACCACTTGGACATTTGCTCTGAACCAGGAATTTTTCTGTATACTAAGAATACAGACATGGTTCCTGCCTCAGGGACTTGGCATCCTTGTGGCCAGGGAGATGTGTCAGCAAGTACAAAGACCATTGCCATAACAAGTACCACAGTGGAAACCTGTACAGGATAGAGAACTAGAGAAGCTAGTACCTGGGCAAGAAGACAGCAGAATGAATCATTCCTAGAAAGGATTTGAGAAACAAATATATACTGAATCATGAAATCACTGTGACTACACCCCAGGAAATGAAAGGCAAGGCAACAGAAATGAACTGGAGACAGTTCATTTTAAGACAGATCTCAGAAACCTTCCACAACATACTAAGGCTTTTGGAGACTGTCATGATCACCCACAAAAGGAATATAGTTGTTAGGAGTGATATTCTTTTTTTTTTTTTTTTTTGAGTTGGAGTCTCACTCTGTCGTTCAGACTGAAGTGCAGTGGCCACTCCTGGCCGCTGCATCCTCCACCTGCTGGGTTCCATTGATCCGTCCACCTCAGCCTTCCAAGTAGCTGGAACTACAGGCGTGTGCTACCACGCCCGGCTAATTTTTTGATTTACTGTAGAGATGAGGGCTTGGCAAGTTGCCCAGATGGGTCTCGAACCTGCGGGCTCAGGCAATCCACTCTCCTCAGCCTCCCAAAGCACGGAATTACAGGCTGAGCCACCGAGTCCAGCCAGGAGTGATATTCTTAATTTTATATTGTAGCAAGCCCCTCTGTTTGAGATTCTGATAAGATGGATTGGCAGAGTGAAAAATAGGAGCCTGAAGACCAGTTCGGAGATTATTGCGTTAGTCAAGACAGAAGATAGCTGATCTAGTGCAACAGCAGTGCTAGATGAAGAGTGGAAGGAGACATAGTCAAAAGATATCAAGGATATAAAATACACAGATCTTGGTAACCAGTTGGATGTTAGAGTGCAGGAAAGTCTTGGGACACAACTTCCGTGTTGCTGGTGTAGTAATCAAGTGAAGCATTCTCTACTTTAGCTCCAAGAATGGTAACGCAAGGTGAGAAGCCAGTTTATTTAGCAAGACAATTAATCAAGTGCTTATCGAATGTATCTAAAAAGAGGCTTCTTGCTAGAAATACGTTTGAGTCAACTACCACTTAATCTTAGAATCATTATCACATTTAATAACAATATTGAAGGTGATTTTTAAAATATGCTTCTTCATTTTGACATACTAAATATGACTTCATTGTCAACACACTTAATCTTTGAGTGTTTAATAAAGTAACATTTAAATTGATGAGGTAGAGTGGTCATTTGTAAATGTAGTAATTTTTACATGAACATGTGTTTTGGTCTTATGGTGGTTAAATATAATGACAACAGTCAGGCACAGTGGCTCATGCCTATCATCCCTGCAGCTCTGCCCTTTGAAACCAAGGATCCTCTTTCCTTTCTTCTCCCCTCTTTGTGAATGTTGTCCTTATTTCTCCACTCCCTCTCCCATCCGAGGCAGGAAGATTACTTGAGCCCAGGAGGTTGAGACCAACCTGGGCAACGTATCAAGACCTCGTCACTACAAAAAAAACAAAAAAATATCTGGACATAGTAGCACATGCCTGTAGTCCCAGCTACTTGGGAGGCTGAGGCGGAAAGATCACCTGAGCCCAGGTGGTCAAGGCTGCAGTGAGCCATGATCATGCCACTGCACTCCAGCCTGGGTGACAGAGAGAGACAACAATAACAATATGACAACCCTTAACAGTACCCATCAAGATAGTAAGCCTAAGTTTCTTTACACAGTATTTTTTAATGAAAGGCTATATAAATTAAGGCTTGGATGTATAGTTTGCTATATAGCAATGTAAAACCTTCCAGCTTTCAATGAAGATTGTATTATGAGCACATTGACTTTTTCAGTGTTACTTCATTTTCATATTAACTGAATGTAATAGTTTTGTTCAGCCTTTTGACTTTTTCATATTCTGAGTTTTTTCAAAATTCTAATTTCAGAAACTTAAGGCACCTAAAATATGATGCAATATTTTTGTCATTTGCAAGATTTTTTTGTTACCTAAAACATTTAGATTTCTCTGTCTTAAAAGATGTTGACGTTAGGTTGGATGGATGACTGACTAGCTGGATAATTGGATGGATAGACAGACAGTAGAGGAAGGAGGCATATTAGAAAGATATTAAGGATATAAAACACACAGGTCTCGATTATTAATTGGCTGTGAGATGTGAGGAATGGCAGCTTTATGAACTGCAGAGGTTGACATAGGCTTTGTATCATTTCCTGGCTCTTTTGACTAACGATCTATATTATCTTAGGCAAGTGTCCGAAATTCTCTTTGTCTCGGTTTCCTTATTGATAATATTGAAAAAAATAGTTTCTCCCTCATAGAGTTTTGTGTTAATTAAATGACTTAATGCACATATAGGACTTAACACCGTGGTTGGCGCTCTAAAAATATTAGGGAAGAGGAGGAGGAAGGAGAGATGGAGAGTTAAGTAGAGATTCAATAAATTTAGATTTCAGTATATTTTTAGATTTGTCTACCGCAATGAGTTGGATGGTTTGAGAGTATTTTATCCGTAAAGTTTAGCATCCTTATTTAGGTGACATTTGGTAAAAGTAACCAAATTACTGAGCTATATAGTACCTTCTAGCTCTATGATTGACTCTCTAAGAATAAATACAGCTCTTTTCCATGTGCTAATGAAAACATCATTAGGATAACATTAGTTTCCCAAATAAGACATTTATCATTAAATATGATTATCATTCCCAATTTAATGGGAAATCTTTTAGTATATAGATGAGCCAGGAAAAGATTATTTAACCACACAAAATACTAAACCATATCAGAGTAAAGGAAAAAAATCAATGGTATGTTTTCTTCTGCATTTAGAGTTACTTCCTGTGCCACTTTCTGCATCTATAGTTGTCCTGCTTCTGACCAATTTCAGAAACACATAAAACAACATATTAAGGATCTCTTCATATATGTGCCAGCAGGGTAAACATCAGATACCTTGCCCAAGGTGTAAAACACTAAATAGGCTTTAGGATATTTTTGCCCTGAAGAAGATAATGTGGAGAATTGTCATAGTGAGTATTTAATCAAACAGTACTACTGGAGTTGCTAGAAATTAGGGATTTAGTAACTATAAGCATATATATTCAAAGTTATTAAAATGATGAAATTACTGAGGGGCTTTTTCCCATCTTCCACCACTGCCACCCCAGTCAAAGCCACCATCATCCTACACCAAATCTACTGAAGCAAAGAACTGAGCAGTAACTTTCTTCTCTGCTTCCACTTCTGGCTACCTACTTCATTTTCCACACAGCAGTCAGAAAGATTGTATCATGTCACTCTGCTTAACCATAAAAATAATAAAGCTTCCCACTACACACAGTAGAACTCACAGTCCTCACTCTGTCCTAGGATCTAGTCCGCTCTATGGATGTCTCCCTCACTCTGCTCTAGTAACTCTGGCCTTTTCATCTTTCTAGAAGGACACCAGTGTACCCCTTTCTGAAACTTTTGTACTATTTCCTCTACCTAAAAACCTTCCCTTTAAACCTTCTGTGGAATTCTCTTTTGTCATTCCCTCAACTAACATATCATAAATACCTTTCCTTACCACAGAGTACATTTTTAAATGAGGATATTTTCACTTTGAGGGTCATGAAAAAGGTCACACTTGGGTTTAGGATGAATTCATTTGAGAAACATTTTCAATCTATAGTCCCAGCACCCAAAAACGTACACATTCTTTATTGAATATTACTTTGTATTATTTACTCTTTTCCTATAGATTCTCTATTCTTTCATGGTGCAACTTAGGCACATACTGCCCTATGTCTTAATGAACTTGTATCCTGTGCATAGAAACTATCCATCTCCTAAAAATTTTTTTCAAAAAAAGCAGTCTTGTCCCAGTAACAAGGATTATAAGACTTATGCAACTGCTTTAGGTGGGATGCTCCATAATACAATTCACTAAAGACAAATCGAAAACTGAGAAATGCATGTGATATGCTGACTTTTTAAATATAGATGTGCTAAATTATGTAGCAACTTGAATGGATTTAGAGTCTGTAATATTCAATGATCTATCACAGAAACAAAGAACTGAATACCTCATGTTCTCACTCATAAGAAGACACTGAACAATTATCATAATATAATGAGTGTATTAAAGGGATTGGCAGTATGTGAAAAACTGCCAGGGGAGGGAACCGGGAGCCCACTTCATCAATAAGGTACCTGGTCTCAAACCAGGTGATGTGGGGACCAAAGTGAGGCCCAAATTTTGCCTGTGCAATGACCATTTGTATTGCTAATCCTGAATTTTGCCCCACATCTTTAAAATAAAACTTAAAAGAAAACAAAGTCCACAAATAACTGAAATGTTCGTGAATCAGAGTAGATAGCCCCAAAGTTACAGTCACCCTCCTAGTAAAATAAACTAGTGTAGCTTTTAGTAGTCATTAAGCTTACTTCTTAGAATTTAACTGGTTTAGCTTCCCTGTAACACAAAGCATAGCACAGAGATTATAACTGGCTCCTTAATTGCTGCATTTACAGGTGTCAGAAGCTTCAGGAGAGTGGGCAGCTCCCTTGAATTTCCAGCAAGCAGTCATGTGCATTTGTGTTAAACCACTTAGGAAATAAAAAAAAATCATGTATCATTTTATAGAGATATAATCTATTTGTATCTTGACAACCAAATACAGAAGGCTAATTATACTTTCTGATCAATTTCTATTGTATGACTACACCATGGGAAGTAACATCCATTATTCACATTTTATCAGTTCTTCTATGTCAGACTCTTTCAGAAAAAGTTTTTTTGGCTGTATTTTCCAAATGTATGATCTTATCTCTGCTTGGCTATTTCAGCACTTTTGTGTAATGGGAAATTTCACAAACATTTGCAAGAAATCTTTGTGCCCTTGGTTGTCCGCTACGTCGATCTCATGGAGTCCTCCATCGCCCAGTCAATTCACAGAGGTTTTGAGCAAGAGACATGGCAGCCTGTCAAGTAGGTATCTCACTCAGTGTCCGTAGAGCACCTGCCTCTTCAATCCTGACCTTATGACTTTACACATGGCCATCTGTAGTTATTGCTTATAGTGGTCCCTTCCCACGTTGTTTGTTTCTTTACAGGAATATCGCCAACAGTCTTCCCAATGTAGCTCTTCCAAAAGTTCCAAGTCTGCCTCTTAATCTTCCACAGATTCCTAACATTTCTACTCCTTCATGGATGGCTTCTTTATATGAGTCCACGTGTGTATTCCTCACTTATTTCCTGGTGGTGTGTTAGCAAGTGCATGGCCTGGCCTGTGTTCTGTGCAGATGTGTTTAGATTGCATGGCATTTATTGTTGTTGGTTGAGGAATACAGCTTTTGGGTTTATTTGTTTGAGCTTTTTAAGCTAGTCAGCTAAGCTTAGCATATCTATGATAAATGGTGTCAATTAAGAAGAAAAAAAAACACTGGTCTGACGTCACTCAAATGTAATCTGTGGGGCAAGGGTCATTTTTTGATCTGGGTTATAGACTGTAGCCTGAGGGATTATAACCAGAGTTCTCCTTATGTAGACAGTCAATGTGATAAAAAGTATTTCAAGGATTCTTAGCTACAGCTTTATTACTGCCCATGTGACTTACCTTGTATATGCAAAAGACCATTGGAAGAACGGTTTCAAGAACATTGTTTTCTCTTTTTATCTTAGTCTCATTTTAAAGAAACAGTTATTGCCCCTTTCAGGGAGGTGATTGTCCTTTCTTTGCCAACACCAGGAAGTTCTTCTATTTTTTTTAATATATCATTTAGTACACATTGTTATTTTAAAATAATCTTTATATCCTTAAAAACCATATTTATTAACTACACATTGTGAAGAACCTACCTCTTGCAGATTCAGTAACTAAGAGTCATTAAAGCAAAAGGGCATGAACTTTGAAATTGATCAGGCCTGAATTTAGATCTTACAGCATAATTTTAAATCCTTTTAGCCTCAGTTTCCTCAACTCTGAAATGGTTACACCTAATTTAAAGATATTTTTATAAGGACTGAAAAAAACTATTAGTGCTTGGCATGTCCTAGGCTTTCGACAAATGATAATTACTGCTACTGTACCTTGTTATTATTATTACTGTCATCTATCATCATTATAACTATATCGTTTTTAAAACTATGAGCCACACAGCAATCAGAACTAAGTAATAGTACTAGTTTACAAATGGGAATACTCAGACAGGCAGTTACATGTTTTGCCCAAGATCTCATATGAAATGAGCTGGAAAGAATAATAATTAGAACAAAAAATAGCTTTCCTTTATTCAGAATTTGCTGTGTTTCAGGTACAGTGCCAAGTTCTTTATCTCATTTAATCTGTATACAACCCTCTGAGGTACATGTCATTATCCCCATTTTACAGTTAGGGAAACTCAATTACAAGGAAGTTAAGAAAATTTGATTAATATCTTACAGTAAGTGAAATTCAAAGGCAAAATATGAATCCAGGTTTTCCTGAATCTTACTCGCTTTGAGAAATTGGGCAACGTTTGTTAATTAACTATTCAAAACTGTCTGGCATAGCCTAGGCTTTCAAAAAATGATAATTACTACTACTTTACCTTGTTATTTACTATGAGTATTACTATCATCCATCATCATCATTATTTATAACTCTACAGGGTCTGACAATTAAGTTTGCAAACTCATCCTAGAAAAAAATGCTATATACCTCATTGTTGAATATTACTATGGTCACCTTTGAAGTGCTCCCTTTGGGAAGTGATGCACCAACGCCAGTGCCTAGTCCACCCACTGAAGCAGTTTGGGAACTCTTTTTCTGGAATGGCCATCAGAGCTGTCATTGCGAGAATGTTGGAGTTTGAATTAGAACAAAAAACAAATATTGAATTTCTTGTTAAACTTAACAAGAGTGGAAGTGAAATCAGGGACATGTTAGTTCAAGTTTATGGGGATATTGCCATGAAGAAAACGGCAGTGTATGAATGGATTAAACATTCTTCTGAGGGGAGAGAAATCATCACTGATGAAGTGAGATCAGGATAGCCAGTAACGAGCAGAACTGATGAAAACATTACAAAAATTCACTAGATTGTATGTCAAAATTGTCGACTGACTGTGAGGAGCATACCAGACCAAATAAACATCAATAGAGAAACAGGAAAATTTAAATGAAAATCTTGGCGGAAGAAAGCTGTGTGCAAAAATGGTCCCAGAGGAGTTCTTGCAACTCAACAATGCACCAGCTCATACAGCACTGTCTGTGAGGGAGTTTTTAGGCAGTAAATAAATAACTGTATTGGAACACTCTCCCTACTCACCTGATTTGGCCCCCAATGACTTTTTTCTTTACCCAAAGATAAAGAAAATATTGAAAGGAAGACATTTTGATGACATTCAGGACATTGAGGGTAATGTGATGACAGCTCTGAAGGCCATTCCAAAAAAAGAGTTGCAAAATTGCTTTGATGAGTAGACTAGATGCTGGCATCAGTGCATACCCTCCCAAGGGGAAAATTTCGACGGTGACCATAGTGATATTCAGCAATGAGGAATGTAGCACTTTTTCTAAGATGAGTTTGCGAACTTAATTGTTAGGCTTCATGTAGTTTTTAAAACTATGAGCGACACAACAATCAAAACTAAGTAATAGTACTAGTATAAATGGAAAAACTCAGACAGTTACATGCTTTGCCCAAGATCTCATATAAAACCCGCTGGAAAAAATAATAATTAGAAGAAAAAATAGTTTTTATTTATTAAGAATTCATTTCTACCATTAATTTATTCTGCTCCCAAAAAAACAGAGTGGTTTATACTTACTACCTTTCTACCTTTTGCACCATCAATACCCAGTCAAGGGTGCACACAATTAAGAAGAGAGGAAAACAAGAAAGAGACCATAGTTTGCAAAGTAATTTGGCAAGATCTCTCCAAGTTAAGCATCATCACTATATTCATAAAGCTCATCAAGATAGTATTATGTTACATGTGATTTTTTTAATAGGCAAATGTCTTGGGCCATTATAACATGTAACGTGGTGTCTATGTGTATTGGGATTTACCTAGGAAAAGTAAGGAACCTTTCTAAGTCTATGATTCTTTTGTGCTTTTCAAATAAAATTTAGCTCCTCCTCTTCCTCATTCCTCATCTATTTAACACCCTAATTTTAACCAAGAACACTATTGTGTTCATTACCCTAGGAAATTTAGTTTTTTGTTATTATTTTATTAGCTTTGAGATTTGTGTGAACTCTGAATCCCTTATTATTGAATATTTTTTCAAAATTATCTGAATCTCAGGACAGGAATCACAACAAATTGGGGATTTGTAAATAAAGCGGTTGTACTTTCACCATTCTTGGTGTATATATATTTTTAAATGTGTTCCACAAGTTGATTACCATTATCTTTACCTGCCAAAGTTATCAACATTAGGTTTTTTGTTAAGGTGCCCAAGATTACTCATAATGTTATGTTATTGCAATTTGTTTTTTGAAATTGAAGCTTACATAACAAGAAACATTTCTATTTGATATAAGGAATTTAAAATACTACTGATTAAAATACTACTTTTAAAATAATTTAAAAGTAACCATGAATTTGAAGCTACATCCTTACCTGCTAACACATAGATCATGTTAAGAGGCGTGCCTTCACATCTCTGTCTATCAAATCTTCATTTTCATTTTGGGTTTTTTAGCTCTGGAAATGAATGCCAGTAAGGTAAGTTTCCTGAAGGCATTTTTGGGAAACTGTCTCAGAGTCCATTATTCACATTTGAATTCTTTAATCTGTTAATAATACCTTTAGGAATAGGTTACTGATTAGAAATAATTATAAAATGAGGAAGCTCTGAGTAAATTGCAGGTTATATGCACCAACTCCAGAGATAGCCCTATTTACTTTTTTTCATGTATCTATCTAATTATAACAAACACTTGTTATCTTAATTACATTTCCAATTAAACACATTTATTGTTTAGAATCTTACCATAGCATCATACAGATGAAAAATATATCCATATTCTGTATGAAAATTTAACTATCACATATTATGAGAATGATTTTAATAGAATTTGCCTTTACTATTTGAGATTTTGCTTTGACGATGGCTTTTGCTGTCATTGTGCTGTCAAAGAGTACATACATTTCAAATAGTTATATTTCTCCAAAGTAAAAAAAATTGTAAGAAGCAAATTGGCTTCTTGCCAATGTATTCAATTACTCTTAACACATAGGACCTCTAATCTACCAAACTGTGCTCTATGCATAGGGAGATTTTCAATGGTTGGTTTTTTTTTCTCTTATTTTTATTATACATATGGCAAAGGAGAAGTAAAGGTAATGTTTTTCAGACATTTTCATAGTAGTGTCAGCATGGCATTATCTGGTTCTCTTATTTAATGGTACGTTTGAGGTACTGAATATTAAGGTGAGGAGATATTAGGTGAGTTGAGTGCTGTGGGAAGTGTTCACTACTCTGCTGTGATTGGTCCCTTGAGAACTAAACTCCAGGGCATCTTGGCTAGACAGGGAGGTCAGGAGGCATTACTGACAGAACGGGAGGAGGAAAGCTGAGATGCTGGGGCCAGGGTGAGTGAGGAAATAAGCTTTTAATTAGCCAGTGCAAGAGGTGATTTTTTAAAAGCTAGTTAATTAAGATATATTTAGCTAAACAATGTGGTTACTTAAAAACAATTTTATTTTTTATAAACATTCTCCACTATGCCCTTGTGATAAATGAGTTTATTTTATCTCTTTAATTTTCTTTTGCAAACTAAAAATATAAGTTTTAGGTTAGTATATTTGAAGCAATTGTTGGAAAGCTGAGAACAAATGAATTCCACAGTAGTTTTTTTTTTTTTTACTTTTGCTTTTGTGCTGTTTTTCAGTTAAGTTTCAGTGTATTTTTATGTAGGAATATTCTATTTTCAAAGCATCTGTTTCTGTATTAGTCTTTGTACTTGCATAATGGAAAGTAATAGCATTATCCTCTGCCCAACTATTATAGTTTTCTACTATAAATTACCTTCACATATGGGATGATAGCACAACCCCCTAGAGCAGGGGTCCCCAGCCCCTAGGGTTGCAGAACGATACCAGTCTATGGCCTGTTAGGAACCGGGTGGCACAGTTCGTGAGTGATTAGCCAGTGGAGCTCCGTCTACTGTCAGACCAGCACCGGCATTAGATTCTCATAGGAGCAGTGAATCCTATTGTGAACTGGACATGCAGGGATCTAGGTTGTGTGCTCCATATGAGCAGCTGCAGATACAAGTTAACACTTACAGTGAGGTTTGACTGCGCATACCCCCCACCCCCGTCCCTGGAAAAATTACCTTCCACGAAACTGGTCCTTGATGCCAAAAAGGTTGGAGACTGCTGCCTTAGACTGATTTTATCATAGTAGTGAATGCCAAGATTTGCTAATCTTGCTTTACAGTTAGATATAAGGACTTGAAATACATGATTTTGCTCCAATTTTAAGGGTACTCTGAATGTTATTTCTCTTGTACATATGGTCTCTTGACCATACCTTGTACAAAGTTGGACTCTTAATTATAAGCCAGAAAAGACACAAAATAAAAATAAAGATTTGCTTCCCTACCTATCCCATTTTATTTCTAGTTCCTGTTTCACCTCTACGTGTAATTGAGAAATTTAAAAGCCCTATATCCTACACACCTGCAGATAGAAGCTACCATGATGACAGAGGCACATATGCATGAATAAAAGGTCGAAGCTACTAGTTACTTTCATATGAATTTTCATGCACAAAGCATATTTTTCAGTATTTCTAAGAGAAACTTTATGTGTTTATCCTAGAGAGTGGCAAAAAACATTTAAAAGATTGTTTCTTATGTATACAATTTGATTTTTTCCTTATTAAAATATCTTTATCCATCTTACCTTTTTTTTTTTTTTTTGGAACCCTTGCTATTATGATTATTTCTATCTTGTTCTCCTTGCCTTTCTTCATTGAGAACTATAAGAGAAGAATTAGAAGACCGAACAAAAAAATATTGGATCACTAGAGATTTTACGTGGTAGTTTCTTCACTGATTGCAGTTGGTACAGAAAGGAAAAAACAATGTATTGGTGGTCCATACAGTTAACAGTGAGAGTTCATGGTGTTCTTCATTTTCCTGTTTGTTCTAGGAATGGCTCAGCAACATCAGAAGACCTGTTCTGGAAACTGGATGCGCTGCAAATGTTTGTCTTTGATCTACACTGGCCAGAACAGGAATTTGCCCACCACTTAGAACAAAGACTTAAACTAATGGCCAGTGATATGATAGAGGCCTGTGTCAAAAGGTAGTCATGTATTTTCAAATTCCTGCTTAATATGCCAACACCCAAAATACTACTTTTCATCAAGTGCTTGTGATATTATTGTCACAGAAAAGGTTTCAATATGCACTGCTATTCTAAAATGTAATGGACATTAGGTTCTCTTGACTAAATTCTGAAGACCCAAGTAACTGATGAAATTGGCTGGATATTTTTTTCAGGTCTCCCAGCCATTGGTCTCCCATACCATATTAATGATTTATTTTGTGCTTATTGGTATCTCTCTGGGAATACTGTGTTTTAAATTCCCAAAGTGGTAAGTATCTCCTGAGACATATGGAAAAGGTCTGTTAGGTTCTTTATGCATTATGGTACTGTGTCTGTGTGCTGTGAAATGGCATGGCAGACTCAAAATATGATCAGCACCATCAGTCGTCTGGGATTACTCACTATTTTCTAGAATTTTCTGACTGTATCAGATGTGTTCCAAGTATCTGTTTACATTCTCTAGAACTTAACCAGAAATGAGTTATGAGGCTTTGGATTCTTCCAAGTGTGCTTTCATTTTTTAAATAGTTCTTACAAAATCAGCACAGCATTGCATCCAAATCAGTCAAGCATTTTTTTTTTCCATTGCCCTTGTTCATGATATATACAAGAACAAGGTTAGGCAGCGTATTAGAAAAGCGGCCAAACACTGATTGGGGCAATTGAATGTTTCTGAGTTCTTTAAACCAAGAAAAATCTTATCTTTAAAGTAATGTTCAGTGGCTCCTAAAGGCAAAACCAAGAATAAGATTATGTAATGTTTTTAAAAGATTATTTTTGAAGCCAGGTGTGGTAGCTGTAATCCCAGTACTTTGGAAGGCTGAGGCAGGAGAATCACTTTGGACCAGGAGTTTGAAACCGGCTTGGGTGACAAAGTGAGGCTCCTTCTCTATAAAGATAAAAAAAATTAGTCAGGCATAGTAGCACATGCCTGTAGTCCCAGCTACTTAGTAGCCTGAGGCAGGAGGATTGCCTAAGCCCAGGAGGTCAAGACAGGTGAGCCACGACCATGCCACTGCATTCTATCATGGAGTGAGACTTTGTCTCTAAAAATTAAAAATAATAATAATTTAAAAGTCATATTAGATTCTGATGTCACAAGTCTGCAGATGTTTTCAGGATACTTTGGCACAAAACCATTTACAAATTTCCCATTATGCAGTTTCTTTCAAAAACCTATCTGCAATTATAGATATTTGAAAGAGATTGTAAATGACATAATTTCACATTCTCTGTTGTACATTGATTATCATATTTTAGAGTTTTCTGGACGTGTGTGTGTGTGTGTGTGTGTGTGTGTGTGTGTGTTTCCACAAGCTTTCACAAAAAGGATTTGTTCCGTTTTAATGCAGAGAAACATTTGGTTTTTCTATCTGGAAATTAATTCAGGCAGTTAAGTGAAACTATGAGGTTTTTCCATTAAATGTGATACATTAGCTATAACAAAAAAGCTTATTTTGGGATGCAGTATGGTCTGAGTGACTTATGAGGCAAAAGTTAATATAAAACATCACAATCAGATCTTTCCTTTAAGACACCCGAAAAGAAGAGTGGCCCACCCTCTGACTCCCAAGTGCTGCCACTCTGCTTTTTTCTTATTTGCATGTTTTAAATTAGCATCTTGTAGTGTTGATGTCACTCTTACAAAATGGGTGAGATGTATATCAGAATTTCTTACTCTGAATTCATGTTTTAATAACTAGAACAAGAAGTGCATTTGAACTCAAGCTGCAAAAGGCAAGCAAAACAACTGACTTGCGCATCCCAGCTTCCGTGTGTACTATGTTTAACGTATTAGTAGATGCCAAAAAACAAAGCACCAAACTCTGTGCCCTGGATGGAGGACAAGAGGTAAGTAGAATGTAACACACGGCGAATGCAGCTCAGGGTGGCCTGGCAGACGAGGATGCTGCTTCCTCACCTCAAGATACTCTCTTGATAGATTTGAAAAGCTCAAGTTCTCCAACACCAAATGTTTGATCTTTAATACTAGAATGCCCTTTATCCCTTGCTCATGTTGGTCTCTCTTTACTTATATAAATACTGCCTACAATTTTACAAGGGGTCACTGAATTTCAGATATCCCTCTTAAGAGTTTAGGTGTTGTGTATTTACATGAACCTTGCTTTTTACAAGCAAATGAGAAAGCTACCTGCTTTGTTTATACAAATCTAGAGTGCCCAGAGTTTGCATCCATCAGAGTCAGCCACCAAAAAAAAAAAAAAATGACATATGAAATATTTACACAAAAGTTTCTGTTTTTTTGTTGTTCATTTATTTTTATTATTTTTAAAAAATGTTTAGTTCAGTGTCTTTGGGGATACAAATAGTTTTTGTTACATGTATGCATTGTAGTCTGGACTTTAAGTGTACCCCCTATCTCCTTCTGTGCACATTTTACCCGATAGATGATTTTTTTTCATCCCTACCCTCTTCCACCCTCTACTTCTAAGGCTTCAGTGTCCAATATGGCATGCTACATGCTCTTACAGTTTCTTGGTTTAGCTCCCACTTATAAGTAAACATTTGATTTTCCATTCCTGCATCACTTAGGATTATGATCTCCTATTCCAACAAAGTTGCTGCAAAAAACATTATTTCATTTTTCTTCATGGCTGAATAGTATTGCTTGGTGAATATGTACCACATTTTAATTATCTACTGATCATTTGATGTGCATTTATGTTTATTCCACATCTTTGCAATTGTGAATTGTGCTGTGATGAACATAGGAGTGAAGGTGTCTTTTTGTGTAATGACCTCTGTTTCTTTGGGTAGATACCAAGTAGTGGGATTGCCAAATCAAATAAATGGTAAATCTAAAAGTTTCCATTTTGTAAAGATCAGGTAGAAACATACTAAAACATCTAGACCTAATTCTTACCAGTAAGTATCTCATTGTTTCCATTTTATTTATTTTTTTTGTTTTATATTCAGAAATACATTTTCATCTTACCCTATGATTTATTTTTGTTGAGAGTGGTGATTAAGTGAAAATATATTTGTTTGTCTTAGATTATCTGTTTCAGTTGACATTTTGTTGCATTTTTTTCTAATTGTAATTATGTTTTCATCATTTCTTTATTCTTCCCTCATGTTCTCTTTCATAATTTTTTCCCCTCATGGCATGATCCAGTTTGGTGGTCAATGGGTAAGTCTCATTTTTTTTTTGTAAAGCACATTTTCATTTGAGTTTTTATTTTTGTGATGTATATTTTTTATATTTATCTTTACAAATTAAAATTATATAATTAGTTCCATTTTCAGATTTTAGACTTATCTATGTGTGTACTTACAAGGCTAACAATTTACAGTAACATAGCAATAGCCCAAAGGCTCACTGAAACACTTTTAAGTACTTATCTCTTAAATACTGACAAAGAGAATGTTTCTTCTCTGTTAGGCTGCAGAATCTACAAACTATCTTAGATCTTTTTACAAATAAAATTATTTTAAGATCAAATGAATTCACCTTTTTAATTGAAATCAAAATGAATTTAGAAGCAGAGTGATTGTTAACATTTTCAAGCATATATTGTATTATACTTTCATTAATACCAGAGGAATTTAGAGTTTGGAGCTTTAGATGACATATAGCATATATCAGATAATCCCTAAATATGTGGTCCAGGAAGCCACACCCAAGTTCACTTCATACACATGCACCCAATGGTGGATATCATTAAAGTACTAGCCCACCAGTGATACAGTCTTTCCTCTCATTCATGACCTGGAATGTGACCATCATTAGAGGTAGACCGACCTATGTCATGAGACTTTGCCCTCTCCCACAAAATGACATTCCAGAGTACCACCTCAGAATCTGTGCTGTATAGGGTTTGAAAATCTTTATGCATATAGGATTAACGGGATTATATTCCTTTTTTTTTCAAAAATTTTTTTGTGTTCTATGGATAGGTTAAATCTTAGAAGTCTTATAATTGAGAACTGGGTGTCAAACTCAGGGCAAGTCTTCCTGGACGCAAACAATTCTCATGTAAGCAGAAGGACTCAGCTAACTGTGAAAATAGATGAGAAGGCCCACTATTTGTGAATTTCATGCCTATATAACCCAGACATAGACATTAGCTATTTGTCCATAATTTATATTGATGTGTGTATACACGTTTCATTCTTTGAGTAATTCAGCAGAAAAATATGTATTTCTAATATAGTATACAACCTTGCAAATATATTAAGTGATATGAGCCATAGAATGTTCAGTAATTATCATTCTCTGATCACTTAAAACATGATTTATTATCGCTAATTATCTGAATGAGTAGGCAGCTGGCTTGGATACCAATGGCTTCTATCTACCCCCTCATGTTTTCTAACAGCCAGATGTAAGCCTTTGATTGTATGCCTGAGAACATTATCTTAAATCTCTTAATAAACCCATTCTTTTCTCCTTTGGTTTATAGAATCATCTTGCCTCTTCTTATTAATATTGAGTTTATCCATTTGATACACTGCAGTACCCGAAACACAATAGGCATTTGGTATATATTTTTGCTGAGTGAAAGGACAGACTGATTTGTTGTCACTGCTTTAAAAATCCCCTGTAAGAAACAACTTGCTCTAATACTTAAAAAGAAAAATGCACACACAAATGACAAACAGTGATGCATTGTCAGATGATTCTTTACATTAATAGGTGGGTGGTTTTGAGGAGTAATCTGCTACTGTTCATTATGTCTACACCTGTACCTTCTCACCAGAGACAATTAGTTCCCCACAACTTTCACACCATTAATATAGTTCAAAATGTGCAGGTGTAAAACCCATTAGCAACCCTGAAAAGTGGTAAACAAGAATTTCAATGCTAAAGAAAGCTTTCATAATTTGCTTTTGCTCTCCAGTAAATAAACCCACATAATTGCATAAACTTTTCCTCTCTATATGTGCTAAGTTTTGAAACTGTTGCAAATTGGAATATATGTTATATGCACAGGTGAGCCAGTGGACTTCATTTTATAGAAAGCAACAAATAAAATTGTTTTTAAAAAACGAGTTATTAGGCCCAGCATGGTGTCTGGTGCCTGTGATCCCAGCACTTTGGGAGGACGACGCAGGTGAATTGCTTGAGCCCAGGAGTTCAGGACCAGCCTGGGCAACATAGCAAAACCTCGTCTCTAAAAAAAATTTTAAAATAAACCAGGGATGATGGCGCACGCCTGTGGTCTCAGCTACTCAGCATGCTGGGGCGGAAGGATCACCTGAGCCCAGGAGGTCAAGGCTGCCATGAGTTGTGATCATCGTGGTTGTGCCACTGCATGCCAGCCTGGGTGACAGAGTGAGACCCAGACTAAAAAAAAAGCCTAAACCGGGCTCGGTGGCTCAGCCTGTAATCCGCGCCTTTGGGAGGCTGAGGTGAGTGGATTGCCTGAGCCGTGGGTTCGAGACCCGCCTGGGCAGGCGAGACCTCATCTCTACAATAAAATCAAAAAATCATCCGGGCGTGGTAGCGCATGCCTGTAATTCCGGCTACTCGGAAGGCTGAGGCGGAAGGATCGCTGGAGCCCAGCAGGCGAGGCTACTCCGGCCACTGCACTCCAGTCTGGGTGACCGAGTGAGACTCCAACTCCAAAAAAAAGACTAGATTATTAGACAATTCGGCACCATGTAAAAATATATACTACATAGTTAAACATAGCAGCAATTTTTTTTAATTATAGGAAAATGATCTCTCCCAAGTCTCTAGTAAATTTGTTCTATTGTCATCTCTGGGATAAACCTTTCCTGACTCCTATTCACAATGCAGTTCCTTCTGTGCTTCTAAATTACGATTCTGTTTTCTTACATGCCACATGATGATGCAAACATGCTCTGCTGAGGCTCGGGATAGGGTTTAATGGGGTGATTAGTGAGTGAATGATCCGCTCATGTGACAGCTGTGTATAATGAGTCAGCAATCTCAGACTAGTCCCTCTGGGACAGATGTTGAGATCACAAAACCACCGCAGTTTTGAGAATCCTCGTTATCCATAACTGCACAAAAGCAGATCACTGCATGGGCTGTAGGCATCTGTCTGCCCCCACAGCCATTTCATCCCATGGTCCCATGGGATGGGGATGAGGGTAAAAACACATTAATGCAACTCAGGGGAGCAGGGAGCCCTCCTTGTGCAGAATCTATTCTCGGTAAAAGTAAAATGTCTATAACTAGCAATCTGTTACCTTTATAATGTATCCCAACACAAGGTTCTAAATACTTTAAGGATACTAGATCACCCTGGCGTTTGATTAGTCTTTACTTCTCATGTGTTTGCATGAGCGCAATCAGATGAATTAATGCTATCCACATGAGGGTAGAGAGGCCAGGATTTCAGATGATGCCTGACCTCTCGATTCCCCTGGGCTGCATGAAGTCCAGAGTCATCTGCTGGAAAAGCAGGGCCCAAGCAGTTTGCTTTTGAGAGCAGATGTGGAAGATGTAGCTTAAGAATGAGCTGGAATCTACCAAAGGCCTAGTCTGTATAGATAAATTCTATTTTTACCTGCCTGGTAGTCTCTTTTTGGTGTTTGTCTTTGAAAGCACTCTCAGTCCCCGAATGAATAACTTTTCCTGACTTTTTATGACCTACATGTGGCATGTGTGTGTGCTTGTCTTTGCAGAATGTATATGAAATAGAAATTCTCAGGCCATCTCCACACTCCCACCCATGTTCCTAGGCCATCTCTACCAACTGTGCAACCCGAGTAGATTCTGAAAGTGCCTAGCAGTTTTAATATTAGTGTAAGTCAGATTTAATCAGATACATTTACAATAGAATCCCATATTATAAAAACCTAATGGGCCAGGCACAATGGCTCATGCCTGTGATCCCAGTGCTTTGGGAGGCCACAGCAGGAGGATCCATTGAGCCCAAGAGTTAGAGAGTAGCTTAGGCAACATAGTGAGATACCATCTCTACACAAACACACAAAAATTTTTTTTAATTACCCAGGCGTGGTGGCGCCTGTAGTCCTAGCTATTTGGGAGGCGAAGGCAAGAGGATCCCTTAGCAAAGAAATTTGAGTGAATTACAGTGAACTACAATCAGACCACTGCACTCTAGCCTGTGTGACAGAGTGAGACCTTGTCTCAAAAACAAAAACAAAAACTAACAAACCTCATACTATTTGACTTTGTCCTTGGGTATTACAGTTAACAACGTTGTCTTTGTTCATACATTCTCCTTCTTCCCCTCCCTTTCCTCTTTTTCTCTTTTTGTTTATGGTTAGATCAGGTATCAAAGAAAGCAATCTAAAGGTGTGTGTTATAGGAGATTATTATGACTCCTAGAGTCCATTGACTTTCTCTGCTTTTTAATAAAAGTATAAATGACCTCTTTAGTGGCTCATCATTTGAATTTCAGAGTGACTGGAATCAGTTCAACCCCAAAAGTTTAACCGGTAGAGGTTCTACTTTTATATCCAGTTGCTTTCTGAAGACATTTGATTACTGTGAGTTAAAAATGAAATCTTTGACAAATAGAGATAAGCATTGAGGACAGGGCCCACATAAGAGCCTGATGGAGGTCTGGGCATCCCACTTCTACATGTCTTGGAGCACCTTCCATAGGAGTGGGAAGTGAGAGGCTTCAAGCTGCTCTCCTGTATCCCTTTCCTGTTCTACCCCAAAGAGGAACCTCAGGTGGATATTCACCTCTGGCTGCACAGACCCTGACCTGAAGTGAAAAGGAAATGAGAGTGGCTGGGTTGAGCTGAGTGAGAGAGGCCAGCAGAGTGATTTGCATAAGCTCCTCCCACCCAGTCAGCTGTTCAGCTTTCAGCCAGAGCAGGGGTCTTTTTTGTAAGGGTGTCTATGGATGGATTACCCCATGCCTTGTGAACAAGAGTAGTTCAGTGGGTCTCAGCTATGTTCCTGTGAGGGCCAGCCTGGCTCAAAAGATGATTGATAATTTAGACTGGATCAGATCCTTAACTATCAGCTAGCTTTGTCAGGCTCTTTTTTCTTCTACCTTTTCTGTTTGTTTTTAGTTATCTCCCCTTTTCCTTCTCTTCAAGCTATTCATATATATAGCACTACTGTGATAGAAACCCACTCTCTATGTTTTCATTCCATTTGGCCTCCAGGGGAGCACAAATTTGGGAATCTGTAAGGCTTTACCTGGAACAGACAAGCTTTGATGGGTACAGTATGTGCCCAGAAAGTTCCACATTCACATAAGTGCAGTGGATTTCAGACCACTTCTTATTACACACTCATACTCTCACACATTCACACACAGAAAAAGAAGAGAATTCGGACACTCCGAAATCATGCTTGCTTTCTTTATTATGTATGGAAGCAAATGATGACCACTTGTAACTGCCAGAGCCAAGGGGTGAGATGGAGTGTCATTCCTGAGTATTCCAAAGCAGACCAAAGTTGATGTTTTGTTCTGTGTGGAAACTTTGAGACATGTTTTCAGAGAAAGAAAGGAAAAATAGCTTTCAAAAACTTACATCTTAGGAAACCATTCAACCCATAGTTAAGTTGGTCTAATGTTTATACTGACCTGAGTACTATTTTACTCCATGCATCTTGTTAGCTGTTCCAAGAAGCCTTGAACCATCAGGATAGGGTTAGTCTTTACAAGTCACATTTGCTGTGAAGTGGCTATTGGGGACAATCTACTGTCAGAGAAATGCTTCTAAAGGAAGAATTGCTGTTCAAATGGATGTGCCTTCACAAGCCTCGGAAGCCCAACCTCCTGTTAATTTAAGAATGGAGCCCTCTAGTAGTCTCTAAAGAAATTTAAAAAAAAAAAAAAGTCTTTCAGGTTTATTTTAAATACATCTTTTTTTTTTTTGGTATTTATTTAAAGGCGTCTTTTTCATGAGGCCGTAGTAATAAAACTATGGGGAGTGAGTGCTGTTTCATTATACCTTTTATGGCCTGTTAATTTGTTACCATCTATTCGCCTTTGTTGATGAAATTTTAATTTTGCCCTTGCTTGGGCATATTGTAAGAATTGTATAAACTGCGGCTCCCTGTGCTGACAAAAAGGTCCTTTTAGAGTGAACAATTGGGAGCTCATTTTATTTCTAGAGCACATTTAAAATAACTTATGAATGAGAGTTGTCAGACATGAAATGCAGTATTAATTAAATCTTTTTCTAGTCTTTTTGCTTCTCCAGCTAAACCAACCCTTTAGAAAAATACACAGCCACCTTAATTATAGAGGAGAAGACAAAAAGTATCCTTCACATTCCTCTGCCTGAATAAGAATAAGAACTCAATTCATCTAAATAATAACCCCATTAGCCGCTTAACTCAACAGCCCACATGGGAAAATTTTCAAACCACAATGTAAAAAGTGTTGATTGGGTGGATCATTTTCAAGGTTTTGTTCTTTTAATGTTCAAAATAATCATTTTAAGTAAATCTGATAGGTCATAACTAGTAGCTTTAGAGCACTTATGACTTCCGACAAAAGTTTTGTGTCCATGTCAACTAATGTATTTTTGTCTTTTAATATCTAGCAACAGTACCATTCAAAAATAGACGATCTGATCGACAACACTGTAAAAGAAATCATTTCACTGCTGGTTTCCAAGGTAATTATTATTTATTCTTCTTTTAAAATCAAATCTCAGAATAATTTTCAACTGAGAATTTTTAGAACTATCTATGATATGTTTTTAAATATCTGACTGAGAAATTGTAGTTAGAATGGTAAATACAAGAAATGTTAGAATTTTCAGAAAAGTAAAAAACAAAGAATGTGAACTCTGTGTTAACAACTTGTGATTGTTTTGTTTATGTTGAATTTTGACTTTCCTTGCAATTGTCCTTTTAAAACTAAGTCTCCTAGTACAGTCTTATGTCAAGTTCATGTTCTCCCACTATTTGTTTTAACTCCAAAGCAGATTTGAGTAGTCATCCATTCTTGAATTTAGCCCATTTGTGGTGGTGGTGACAGCCCTGGGGCTCTAGCTCTGGTCTCAGAGACAGAAAGCCGACAGGAAGGCATGCTCCACTCCCAGGAGTCTCCCCGGATTTCCTATTTGATGCTCTAAATGTCTTTGATAAAAGCTATGACCTTTTTTTTTTTCTTTTCCTGTTTATAAAATTTTATTTCTTCTCAGTTTAGCCTCCAGGCACTAATCTATGCCATAACAAAGATGAACTTTTTAAATTTTAAACTATGATCTTTAATTGTAGTGTAGAGATGAATAGAGATGAGGCAATGGTTGCACTTCTTATTGACTAGATGATTCAGATCCCTATGAAGGTGTAACTGATGACCATGGTTGGCTTTTGAGAACAGGGCTGATAGAAAAGGAAGAGGGAACATCAGACTGGCACTTTCCTGTGAGCAGATATGGCCTTTGCTCTCACAAGGCTTCATCAGAGAATCCCAAATCAGACTTGATAAAACAACTGGAAGACTGTACAAAAAGCAAAGGAAAAACCACCCCCAATCTAATAAACAAAGGACGTGTTTTTTGCAAAGAAAAAGCAGAGCTGCCCCATAAACATGAAAAATATAATGCCTCATTAGTAATATAAGAAATACAAAGTAAAACTGCAATAAAATACATAAAAAATACACTATTTTTCTAGCAAATTAGCATAAGTGTTTTTAAGGTAACACCCAGTTTTAGGTGAGGTAAAACACTCATGTTTTTCTATATAGGGAAGTATAAATTGTTAAGGCTTTTTGGAAGATAGTTTGGAAATATATCAAGTGTGTAAATATATATATATATGTGTGTGTGTGTATATATATATATATATATTTTTTTTTTTTTTTTTTTTTTAATTGGAGTCTCACTCTGTCACCCAGACTGGAGTGCAGTAGCACAGTCACAGCCACCGCAGCCTAGACCTGCTGGGCTCAGATGATCCTTCCGCCTCAGCATTCCAAGTAGCTGGAACCACAGGCATGTGCCATCATGCCCAGCTAATTTTTTTTTTCTGATTTATTGTAGAGAAGAGGTCTCACCATGTTGTTTAGGCTGGTCTCAAACCCCTGAGTTTAGACAATTCTCTTGCCTCAGCCTCCCAAAATGCCGGGATTACAGACATGAGCCATTGCACCTGGCTATATCAAGTATATTAATACCTTTTCAATACTACATTTTTTGTACTACTCTGAGAGATACATAAAATATATGTACACTGATATTCATCACATTGTGTCTAATCAAAATTTGAAAGCACATTTAATCTCTAACCTGAGGGAATTGAGTAAATTATGGGACATCTATATTAAGAAACTATACTTTCACACACTATTGATGATCAGTGACGTTTTCATAATAAAGTATTAAGTTTAATAAAGCTGAATATTTAAAAGTGTAAAGTGTGGTCTGAATTTGTGCCTCACAGAAAAAAATACTGTTAGGATAAACACCAGAATGTTAACAGAATGTTGATTTTTTTGGTTCGTTTTAGCTTCAGTTTTTTGTGTTATTCAAATTCTCTGGTAGTAGGACTTGAAGTGGAAAACAACCATAAAGAAAGGTGATGTTAGAATTGCATCATCTCACCGTCTTGTTTTTTTTCCCCCGATTTCTACCACCACACCAAATACCTACGCGCGCGCGCTCTCTCTCTCTCTCTCTCTCTCTCTCTCTCCCCCCCCCCCCAGGAAATGGAAAGGAAAAAAGATAATAGGAAAAGCGTCCAGTAGATTGAGGGGAGAAGTGAACCACTGGAGGATCGAGGTCCTTGAGGAAGAACAATCAGATTTCCACCCTTGAGGGGGCCCAGCACAGCATTGTGCAGTACTCCATAGCCCAATAAAGTGAAATAAAGTTAACTTTCTAGCTTCTCTGTGAGGCCTCCAGGGAAATTTTATCCAGGTATAGCACCCCATCAGCATAGCCCTCAGGAGGAATTTGCCTTTTGTGAGGAGTCTGCATAATGGGAATCATTCAATTGCACGCTAGCATACAAAAGATATAGGGCTAATTAGACAGCAAGGAAAAAAGTCCAGCTAGTCTTCGAAGGAAGGGTTGGGAGAGGGAAGGGTGCAGAGAAGTTAGGTAGGGCTGTACATCATCTTTGCACTCATTTCTGATAAAGGACAAGTCTTTCTATAGTAAAGGCATCTGGTTAATTTAAAAATTGGTATATTTGAGTTTAAGGAAAAGGTGTTCTAGAGATCAATGTTATCCAAGAGAAATTTCTGTAAGGAAAACAATGTTTATCCTGCCCAATCCAATATAGACTACAGTCGCTACTAGCCACGTGTGACTGTGGAGTACTTGAAATGTGGCTAGTACAACTGAAAACCTAAATTTTTAATTTTGTTTAAATCAAAAGAGCCTCTTGTACTACTGGCTATTGTATTTGGAAATTAGGTCTAGATTATAGTTTTCCTCTATGTGTGAGTCATTTCTCCTGCTATCAAATTGTACTTCTTATCTCTAATTCTTTGATTGAAAGTATAAAATAAATTAATTTGGTAGGTTGAACCAAACATCTCAAGCTTCCATAAGAGATGACAGTATATGATGGCTTCTTAATTGATTCACAGCTAATGTCTGTAGTTATATTTTTAAAACCACTTTATTGAGATATTATTGGCATACAAAAATGTGTGTATTTAATATGTACAACTTTATGAGGTTAGAGATAAGTATACAGCCATGAAACCATCTCCTCAATCTATATCCATAAGCTTATCCATCACTTCCTGAAGTTTTCTCCAGCCCTTTTAGTGTATTATTTTTTGTGTAATACCACTTAACATGAGATCAATCCTCTTAGCAAATAGTTTTGTTTACCATAGGCAGTAGGTGGTAAAATACATATCTAGAACTTATCATGCATAACTGAAATCACCCTTTGATGACTATCTCCCTATTTCCCTCTCCCCACAGCCCTTGGCAACCAACATTCTACTCTCTGCTTCTATTAGTTGGACTGTTTTAGATTCCTCATATAATTGGTATCATGTAGTATTTATTCTTCTGGATGTGACTTATTTCACTGAGCATAAGGTATTCCAGGTTCATCTGTATCATCTCAAATGGGGGTTTCTTTCTTTTCTAAGACTGAATAAATGCTGTTGTCTGCATACACCACATTTTCATTATACATTCATCTGTCAATGTCCATTTAAGTAACTTTCAAGTCTTGCCTATTGAGAATAATGCTGCAATGAAATGGGAATGTGGCTATCTCTTCAAGATACTGATTTCGATTCCTTTGACTATATACCCATTAGTGGGACTGCTGAATCATGTGATAGTTCTATTTTTAACTTTTTGAGGATCCTCCACAGTTTTCCATAGTGACTGCACCAACTACATTCCTGCCAATGACTGTACATTTTCTTCTTATCTTCACCAACGCTTGCTATCTTTTTGTTTCTTAAATAATAGCCAACCAAACAGGTGGGAAGTAATGTGATACCTCACTGAGGTTTTAATTTTCACTTCCCAAAAGAGTCATGATTTTGAGCTCTTTTTTATATATCTGATGGCCATTTGTGTCTGTTCTTTTGAGGAGTGTCTATTTAAGTATTTTGCTTTTCTTTTTTAGTTGTTTTTTGGGTTTTTGGGGGGAAGGTTGCTACTGAGTATATCTCATTCTATAGGCTGCCTTTTCATTATGTTGTTTCCTTTGCTGTAAAAAGCTATTTCACTTGATGTAACACCATTTTTTTGTTTTGTTTTGTTGAGTCTGCTTTTGGTATCATAGCCAAGTAATCATTGTCAGGACCTATGTCAAGTAAGTTTTTCCCTATATTTTCTTCTAGAACTTTCATGCTCTCAGGTCTTGAGTTTGAATATTTTATCCATTTTAGCTGATTTTTAGTGTTTGCTTTGTTATTTGAGCCAGTGTCTCACTCTGTCACCCAGGCTGGTGTGCAATGGCATACACACAGTTCACTGCAGATTCAAACTCCAGGGCTCAGGCAATCTTTCCACCTCACCCTCCCAAGTAGCTGGGACTACAGGTACACACCCCCACACCTGGCTGATTTTATTTATGTTATTTATTTATTTATTTATTTTTGTAGAGAGGACATCTCACTATGTTGCCTAGGCTGGTCTCGAACTCCTGGGCTCAAACAATTCTCCCACCTCGGCCTCCCAAAGTGCTGGGATTATAGGCGTGAGCCACCACACCCATCCTGATTTTTGTTTATGGTATAAGATAACGTCTGATTTTATCCTTTTGTGAGTGGATATCTACTTTTCCTAGCACCATTTAGTGAAGAGACTCTCCTGTTCCCACAATTATTCGGACCTTTCCTTCTTTCCACTTACACTTCAACTCTCGGTACCCTTGTCAAGATCAGTTGAACATACAAGTGTGGTTTATTTCTGAGCTCTCTATTCTGTTTTATTGGTCTATATGTCTGTTTTTATGCCACTAACATCCTGGTTTGATTACTATTACTTTGTAATATACTTTTAAATCAGGAATATGATGCCTCCAGCTTCTTCTTGCTCAGAATTTCTTTGATTATTCGAGGCTTTTTTTTGTGGTTCCAGATGAATTTTAGGATCACGTTTTCTATTACTGGAAAAAAAAAACTCCCATTGTGATTTTGATAGGGGTCGCATTGAATATGTAAACCATTTTGAGTAGTATGGACATTTTGACAATATTAATTCTCTGAATCTATAGCATGGACATCTTTCCATTTATATGTTGTCTGCTTTAATTTTTTTATTTAATATTTTATAGTTTTTGGTGTACAGGATTTTCATCTTCTCTGGTTAAAGTTAGTCCTAAATTTCACATTTTTTAATGCTATTACAGATGGAATTGTTTTCTTAGTTTTCTTTTTAATTATTTCATTGTTAATATACAGAAACATGAATGATTTTTTGATGTTGGTTTTGCTTTCTGCAGCTGTACTGAATTTATTACTTTTGATAGTTTTTTGTAGTCTTTGGGGCTCTCTACATATTAAGATTATTTACTTCCTGTGCCATTGTTTCCTAAGCTGAGCCTCCAGTGCTCCTTATGCTTGAGTTTTATGAGAGGAGGTTGCCAACACATTTGGGGAACACTGGGTTCCCTGGGGCTTATGATGATGCAGTGTTTGAGAGTCAGAATCCCTATACTTGAACCAACCTGGGACCTTTTACTCTGTCATTCTTCATAATATCTTGCAGAAATTAATATTCCTTAGAATGGAGTTTATAAAAAGTCTGCCAAGAAGAAAAACTTTCTAGCATTACCCACATATTCCTTTACAGTCTAATTGCCCTCCTACCCTAGCCTTTCCCTAGTTCCAGTGGCTTCACAATTATTCAGACCTTTGTACATTTTCACAGTCCTGCACCCTGACTAGAGAACCCTTTCCTTCTTTCCACTTATAGTTCAACTGGAAAAATCTTGTTGTGCTCTCTTTTCTAGAAGCCATATCACTCTCCTAGGCAAATTTAGCCTCTCTCCTTACCCAGGGCCCTGAGTGTCTGCTTTCTCCGTCATTTACCACATGGTTATATGTGTGTCTCTGAACCCCTTGAGACCAAGAATCTTGTCCTCTTTATCTATTATGCTTTGTACATTGCTTGCCATATAACCCAGTGAGTGTTTGCTGAATGAGTGGCATTAAGATAAGGTGAAAGTAATTCTGGAAAATGCTAAAGAAATGTGCTCTGGCATCAGTACTCTAGTTTTGTCCTATCCATCAGCTGTAACATAAAAGCAAGCACTTTGTATAAGATTATGTACTGTGACTGTCCCTAGTGAAAAAGGGCAATATTCATTTTTTTAAAAAAATGATTGAAATTCGTGGTCATTGTAGAACTACAGAGTGCGGTTGTGAGCTAGAAAGTGTAATCAATGCCAGGAATGTAATGCAAGCCCCCTGCCCTCAGGGAGCTTCCCAATCCTTGGAGGAGGCACAGGAACAAATGTAGAATTACACTCGGACTAATGTGTCATGTAGGAGAACCTATGATAGTGATTCATCTAGTCAGGGATGACAGGGAAAGTTCTCAAGCAAGTGAAGCTTAAACTGAATTCCCAAGAATGAAAGAGATAACCTGGGGAAGAAGGATGAGAGGACCATTTTTTTAGTAGGAGAAACTGCAGGTACCAGGGCCTAGTGCAAGACAAGGCTGCAGAAGTGAGTGGAAGCTTATACAAGTGCTAAAGACATTAAAATGTTTATCCTAAGAGTACTGGGAAGTCACTGAAGGGTCAGATGGTTGGAGAGAGGAGGTGGGATGTTAATAAGATTTGTATTATTACATGTATCTGACTGCCCGTGGCAAACAGATTGAAGAGGGGGTAGTCAAGAGGCTGTTACCTTGGTCTCTGGTGAACTAATTCAGAGACATTTAAGATGTACAATAAGCCAGGCTTGGTGGCTCAGCCTATAATCTCGCACCTTTGGGAAGCTGAGGTGAGTAGATTGCCTGAGCCCGTGGGTTCGAGACCCGCCTGGGCAGCGAGACCTCATCTCTACAATAAATCAAAAAATCAGCCGGGTGTGGTAGCGCATGCCTGTAATTCCGGCTACTTGGAAGGCTGACACGGAAGGATCGCCGGAGCCCAGCAGGTTGAGGCTGCGGTGGCCGAGAGCGGCCACTGCACTTCAGTCTGGGCCACCGAGTGAGACTCCAACTCAAAGAAAAAAAAAAAGATTTACAATAGATAGGATTTAGTAATGGGAAGAGAAAGGGAGAGAGACATTAGGGAGTATTCTTAGGTTTATGACTTGAAGCATAGGATGAATGTGAGTGTCATTCACTGATGTAGGGTTTCCTGGAAAAGAAACAGATTTAAAGGGAAAGACATGATGTCAGTATTGGACAAGTTGAGATCAAGCTGCCTTTGAGACATCTAAGGGAGAAGATGTCATGTGAGACATTTGACTATTTAGATCTAAAGTTCAGAGAAGGGCTCAAAATATCAATGTGATTATAAAATTTTAGCAAAGTGACTCTGAGCCAGACACAGTGGCTCATGCCTATCATCCCAGCACTTTTGGAGGTGGAAACAAGAGGATTGCCTGAGCCCAGGGGTTCAAGACCAGCCTGGGCAACTTGGTGAAACTTCATCTCTACAATAAATAAAAAAAATTAGCTGGGTGTGGTGGTGCATACCTGTGGTTCAAGCTACTTGGAAGACTGAGGCGGAAGGATCTCCTGAGCCCAGAAGGCCGAGGCTACAGTGATGATGAGCATGCCTCTGCACTCCAGCCTGGATGACATAATGAGACTCCAACTCAAAAAATAATAATAAATTAAATAAATAAATAAATGATTCCGTATCAGTAGCTGCTATTCCCAAGCCAAGGTGCTTCAACTAGAACCCCAATGGAAAAAAAAAACCTTAAAAAAGAGGAAAAAACAAAGATACTTCTAGCTAGAAAGAGACTTAGATAATTTCACTAATAAAAAATACGAATAGGGAGAGCATTAAATATTGCCAAGGGAAGGGTATAAGAAATGACATATTTATTGCTATCTTATATTAAAATTAAACTGGCAGAAATGTGAGGTAGTCAGAAGAGCTGGACTCTGGTCCTATTTCCTGAGGTCACCAGCTGAGGCTTCTCATACAATTCACTTGCCTCGTCAAAAAAAAAACCGGGGGTATTGGATGAAAATAAAATCTATAATCTTTTCTCAGTCTAAAGCAAAAATCCTATTTACATATGAGGGGGAACCCCCAAAAACCAGGAATGGATTTATTCAAAGTTGTGTATTTTTACATGTTTAAACTTCAGTTACCATCAAAGTACTCTCCATTTGATGCAATATACCTATTGAGATGTTTTTTCCACTGCTCAAAATTGTTTTTAAACTTGTCAATTTTGATGCTTCTGCCATTTTTTGTTTCACCTCTTCCACATCAGCAAAACGTTTTCCTTTGAATACTTTTTTCATCCAGGGAAACAAAAAAATTTGCTTGGGTGAGACTGGGTGAATAAGGAAGGATAGGGCATGAGGTCTTGCCATTTTTGGTCAAAAACTGCTGAAAACTCAGCGTGGTGAGGGCAGGTGAAAGAATCTCCAAAAAAAATTTCACTGAAGCCAAACACTGAAGCCTCTCACAACAGCACTAGCTGGTACATTGATGCCGATGGGTTCCTAGAACACTTTCCTAATGGTGAAAGCCCATGTACAGGGAGCCCACCCTCCAAAAGATAATTCCTGTTTTTGGTGTCCCCCCTCATATCTATTTGGAGCCTGTTTGGAACCCACAGCTGTTGTCTCCAGGCTGTAGAACCCCATGGCACACAGAATGTTGAGTTGGAAGAAAGTTCTGAGGTCATCCACCAATGATTATTATAAGCTAGGCTTATAAATGTTTGTAAGAAATATTTTTATATATTTCAAAAATGTAATGCCTCAAATATATCTTAGCGCTGCAAATTGCAACACCAATTAAAGCAAAGCTGCTTTGATTGAGAAGGGAAAGGAGGCTTGGAATCCCACTTGGATAGCCGCATCTTTCAAGGCAGACCTAGTCACCAGAGTTCAGTCTCTGTTCACCGAAGAGGGACCAGAGCCCAATGTCACACAGTGGATACCAGCAGAGACAGGATTTGGCCTCTGGGGCCCCTAAGCCTGTAGTCTTTCCATGACACCATACAGAACTCAGCAAAACGGGAGAGGAAAAGAGAGGTAGCTTCAGCCTCCTGCCTCCTCATGTCCCCATCATATCTGGATTGCACCCACCTACCTGTGTGTCCCTCCTTTGATAACTGTTTTACACAGGTATACATGCCATAGGACCAGCTTAGGGAAGTAGCTGGGTGGGATGACTATAGATGAAAATGAAAGGCATTGTATGTAGTGATAAGGATGCTAAGGAAAAACTTCAAGAGCTGAGAGTAAGAACTGGTCAGGGCAGTTGGTCAACAGAGCCAAAAGTGAGGAATTAACTCTGATAATGGACTCCCATAACAGGAGCTCAGTCCATTCTGGGTGTGAATTAAAAGATCATCATGGCTGGGCTCAGTAGCTCAGCCTGTAATCCCAGCATTTTGGGAGGACGAGGTGAGTGGATTGCCTGAGCCCACGGGTTCGAGACTGGCCTGGGCAACTTGGTGAGACCTCATCTCTACAATAAATATAAAAATTAGCCAGGTGTGGCAGCATGCGCCTGTAGTTCTGGCCACTTGGAAGGCTGAGGTGAAAGGATCGCCGGAGCCCAGCAGGTTGATGCCATGAGCATGCCACTGCACTCCAGATTGGGCGTCAGAGTGAGATCCAACTCAAAAAAAAAAAAAAAGATTATCATAGCTAGGGATAGTAGCTCACACCTGTAACCACAGCACTTTGGGAGACCAAACGAGGATTGCCTGAGGCTGGGAGTTTAACCAGCCTGGGCAAAAAAAGTGTGCTCTCATCTATACAAAAAAAAAAAAAAAGCCAGATGTCATGGCATGCACCTGTTGTCCTAGGTACTCAGGAGACTGAGACAGAAAGATTGCTTGAGTTCAAAAGTTGGAGGTTACAGTGAGCTATACTCACACCACTGCACTCCAGCCTAGGCAACAGCCAACAGAGGATGACCCTGTCTCCAAAAATAGAAAAAAAAAAAAAAACCACCACCACCACCAACTATAACATTCAACTTCCTAGATCTTTAATTACAAAAGAGATTTAGGAAAAAATATGCACTTTCTCACTGAATAGATACAGATATATAGGGAGTGTGTATACACACACACACACACACACACTCTCTCTCTCTCTCTCTCTCTCTCTCTCTCTCTCTTTCTGATGACTTAGAATATATTCCCCTGAATTTCTCTTAATAATAAGATGAACAGAAGACAAATCTGGTCTGACTACTTAGAGGATGTAATTACAATAGCTTCCTAATTTAGCCTGGTGTAATTAATTTAATTAAATAGATTTGATATACTTGTTTGGATCAAGTCCGTATATTCAGAAAGTACCTACCTGTTCAAATCCAAATATGTGCTCAAAAGGAATAGCACACACTATTGGGAGCCATTAACAGAGAGGGAATACAAAACAGAATGTCACTCTATTTGTGAGGGTAAGGGGGAAAGAAACCATGAGAGAAACAGTGGAGAATTCACCAACATCTGGGCTAGGGGTACTGTTTTGGAAGTTGTCTTAAATACTTTGCGGTTCAAGGTATGTTATGAATAAACACTTGCTGTCAAACACTCCATCCTTCTAATAGATATGCATGGTCTGGAAAGATCTTTTAAGAGTCAGTTGGAACAAAGCTTCAAAGAAGCAGATTCACAGTTGGACCCACAGAGGGAGAATGGGAGACAATTGCATTGTATTGTAACATTATCATTCTGATTCAGGGAGGCAGTTCATGATATACTGGGTTACTTGTGTTTTTTGTTTGTTTCTTAACAATGCTAGTTCTGATCTTAACAAACAAAAACCAAACATCTGCTACTAGATATCCCCACTTCCACCTTCCCCCACAAAAAACCTAGTTTTTCATGATCAGTCTTAACTATGAAGGACTATGTTTTCTGTGGAAGATTTTATATCTTGCAGTATAAATAATACAAATAGTCCTTGTTTACTTCATGAAGTATTACAGTAAAAAAGGTATTGTGTGTTTCTAGCTAGAATCCTTCCCGTTACCTAGAATGTAGGGTTCTACCTTCCATATGAATCTTATATCCTGTCAAAATTCAACAAGAAATGTCAACGAACATGCCCTATGGCATTCTTCATGGCTCCTTCTGCCAGTCACTTACCAAAGTGCTTTCATCTTTAATTTCCCCATGAGTGTACATCATGAGACAGTTGGCAATTGCCCAGACAGACTTTAGATGTTAAATATTGTTCAGACAAACCTAGTAAATGGCATCTGTAATAAAGGGCTGAGAAACAAAGAGATTACAGTGTTTCATTCCATCTCAGCATACTCAGGAGAACAGAGAGCAGGAGGCAAACCCAGAAGTGTTTATATACTCCCTGAGCTGTACAGAGAAAGTTCACAGGAAGCAGTTAAACAGGCAGCAACTGAGCCCAGCATCTCACTGGAGTCTTTGGAATCTTGCTGCTTTATGCAATTAAAAGCCAGATGGAAGATATATCATTGCAAGTCGAGCTTGATGTGAATAGAGTCTGATTTTCAGGGTAGCTCTTCTACCAGGTGGGCCTCAACAAAAATCTTACAAAGAAAACCTTCCTGTAGGAACTGGTTGATCCCAGAGGTGTGGTCACTGTTCACTGCTATGTAAGCACTTAGATCCTGGCTGTATCCCTGCCTCCCCAGAGACTGCTGGGGAAAGGGAGAAAGCCCAGGAGAAGTTCTGTGCTGTTTCTGATGTGAAGGCAAAGAATGCTGTGGCATGGTTGCAGCGGGCTGCAGGTCCACATGTAGGATTTACTCAGAGCTAACCCAATGCGGCTCCATGCTCTGAAGAGAAGTCAAGCCAGGCAGTCTGACAGATGTCACAGTGTAGAAACTTCTGTTCTAAATTCATCTGCCAGTAGGCTTCCCCAAGTATCATTTTATCCTCTACTTCTGCTATTCTGCCTCCCAGCTCCTGTACCATCTCGTAAATGAAGCTTACCGTATATCTTCCAGCTGAATGCCTTCTTTCGTCTTCTGGTTTTAGCTCCACTGCTTGCCTGTCTACACTGTCCCATAACACTGCTGCCTTGTGTTATGTACGGTTGTGTATATGTCTGTCTCTCCCACAAGTTTATGTGTTCCTGAAGGGAAAGGTCTAAGATTCTATATTTTTGTTTTACTTATTGTAGTCACTCAATAAGTATAACAATATGGCAATTACTGAACACTTCTTATATGCAGGGCACATTACATATATCATCTCATTTAATCCTTATAACTCTGTAGCATAATAAAGATCTTGGGCTCTGGAACAAGATCACCTGTGTTCAAAGTCTTGCCCTTGACACAAGTGGGATTCCAGTGGTCTTCTGATTTACAGCCTCAACTCCATTCCACTCCCACAGAAAGCACTATAGATTTAATTGGATTAGACCCATTAGCTAAGAACCAATCTTACTTCTACCTCTTATCATTAAGCAATCCTAAGACAACTCTCATTCATGTGTGATCTAACGCATTTAGGTTTTTAGACATATAACAGATAGTGATTTAGCTCATCATACCAATAATAACAGTTCTTTTTGTTTCTTTAGTATTTTGCTATTTTCATAGTTCTTTCACATAAATTACCTCCACTGATCTTCACACCATCCATGTGAGGTAGACAGGGTGACTATGATGTTTCCATTTTACTGATAAGAACACTGAAGAAGAGAAGCAAAATGACTTGACATTGTGTCATAGCCAGACAGTGGTGGAGTTACCACTGGAGCCAAGATCTTCTAAATCCATCAATAGGATTCTTGCTTCTGCCTTGCCTGGTACCTCAGGGTCACTCGTGTGTACACATATATTCCCTGGAAGGCATTCAGAACCAGGGACTGTGATAGCACCTTCAATGAACAGTTCAGGCTGTCTGGTAACCATAGCAATTGTCACTCTCCTCGTGGTAAATGATATCACCCAGCAAACACCAGGTCTCAAGATTTAGTTACAAGAGCGGAGGCATTTTCCACAGAGGGCATTAAGTTTGGAATTCCCTCTCCCTGGTCTGACATAATCCTAGAGTGTTTGTCTTCTGGGTCTTTGTGAACCACATCAAGTTGAGTTGGCCAGTCATGATGAGTAAGAAATCCTAACAGGCAGGAAGAAAGTGCTAAAATGACTTTTGGTTGTGAGCAATTTGTAATTTTGTATATGTGTGTCTTTGGTTTTTATTTTGTTTTGTTTTTCTGTTTCTCTCCTTCAGGATAACTACCCAGTCATACATAATTCTCATTCTTTGAAAATAAAATTTTAATCAGCAGTCTACATGGCTTTGTTTCCGTGTTCTTACATCATGTCACAAATGATGTGATGGAGAAACCTATGGGGAAGTTTTTGTTTCTTTTGCATAAACTATTTTACAGTAATTGATCAGCCATAGAGGAAAGATTATCTCCAGTGCATTCACAGTGAGTTCTCTGGTCACCAGAGACCAATAAGCTGTGTCCCCAGAACTATTATCACTTTGTTGAAGAAGCTGCTATGTGAACAAAAACCAACCTTTGTTAATTTCCCTTTTTGTATTTAAAAAACCTTGTCAGTATTTTCCCTTTGGGAGTGTATAATTTGCCAACAGTGCACATTATTTTAGTTCTAAAGAAGAGAGATGTGGGTCAGTGTAGCCTTATTGATATCTCTTCTACATTGATCTTTATGGCACATCTTTGTATGTTTCCATTCAATAAAGTAAAATTTGCCACATTTTTATTATATTACAGCATACTTGTTTGTTGATTTCATTTCATGGAAATATACATTTTCAGAAATGTAAAACATTTTTTAGTCTAATTTGATTTCCATATCCTCCTTCCACTTCTCCTGCTCTACCCCCAGCACACGCACACACGTGCACATACACACACACACACACACACAAACATGCACACACACACACACACACACACACACACACACACACACACACTCCATTAACTGTTGGAGGAACTGAGGCTGGAAAGGCAGTGATTAGACTGAGCCTATGTGATACTAAATGATAGAATTGGGATATATCTTCTCAATCGCTCTTTACATAGTACACTGCAGTGTTTCTGTTTTCTCTACCCAATTGCTGTGTGCTCTTCTGGATGCAGGAAAGCCCCTCATGTCCCATTAGAACTTGACCAATGCTTATTAACTAATGTCACATTACACCCCATTATTGCAGGAGCCCTGAATGTTACACCTCCATTCCATGAGCTGTTCTTTTTTACTCAACCTCCTGCGTAGATGTAAAAAAAAAAAAAAAAAAACAGTTGAAGGAGGGACAAGTAGTATATGATAGAAAGGAATCTGAGTAAGCCTGACCACCATTGTTTCTCAGTATCTGCATTAAAGTGGAAAAACATTTTTAAGGAATTATCCCATGAACCTAACATTATTTATTGAGGGTTTACATTATCTCACATGTATGGTGACTAGACTCCTATGATATACTGATTTTCTTTTTTTTTTTGAGTCGGAGTCTCACTCTGTCACCCAGACTGGAGTACTGTGGCCGCTCCCGGCCACCGCAGCCTCGACTCACTGGGCTCCGGCGATCCATCCTCCTCAGCCGTCCAAGTAGCTGGAATTACGGGCATGCGCTACCACGCCTGGCTGATTTTTTGATTTATTGTAGAGATGAAGTCTCGCTGCCCAGGCGGGTCTCGAACCCATGGGCTCAGGCAATCCACTCACCTCAGCCTCCCAAAGGCGCAGGATTACAGGCTGAGCCACCGAGCCCGGCTGATTTTCATTTTTTAATTGTGTGTTATTTCTAGAGATGGGGGGAAGGGACCATAGAGTTCACGCTCAGAATGAAAGAGTAAGCATCATACATTAGCCTGAGTGTATTCATTATGGATTTTTGTGGGAGAAGTTGGTTCAGGAATTGTTTGCCCTGCTGTTAGTTTATATGCATAGTAACATTCTAAATACTCACTGTACACTGTGTTATAGTTTGTTTCAGTGTTGGAAGGGGTGTTGTCTAAGCTGTCGCGGTATGATGAAGGCACTTTCTTTTCATCTATTCTGTCATTCACTGTAAGTATTTGAATGAGTTCTCTTCTGCTATCTTTTAACTGTTGTTATAGTGAGTTAAATAGAGTTAAGAAAATAATTCTCATAATTATCTCTTTCTTTCCCACTTAAGGTGAAAGCAGCTGCAAAATATGTTGATGTTCCAGTAAGTATTTTTTCATCTACTTTTTGGAATTATATATAACTCCTAAAAAAATAATTACAGTTCACCATGGGTTTATTTCAAATCCTTAAACGAGGTCCATTCCCTTAGGGAGAAGTTTATTTTCCTTAAACAAGTGCTAACCCTCATAAAGTTTGTCAAGGTTATTTCTAGTGTGCTTTTTCCACTGTAATTCGGAATCTCTTAAGAAGGCCAGGTCATCATGAGAACATGTCACCTGAGATGCAGAGGGAAGTCATAGCACTCTAGGATAGGATAGAATATGCCTCACACTATTTATAGAAGAAGGCATGCTTTTTCTTCCCTTTCTATGAAAGCTAAACAAGTTGAAATAATAATAAAAGCTAGGTGCAGTGACTCATGCCTGTAGTACCAGAACTTTGGGAGGCTGAGGCAGGAGAATCTCCTAAGGCTAGGAATTAGAGACCAGCCTGGGTAACTAGGCGGGATCTCATCTCTACAAAAATTAAAAATAAATAAATAAATTTGCCGAGTATGGTGGTGTATGCCTATAGCCCTAGCTACTTGGAAGCTAAGGCAGGAGGACTGCTTGAGCACAGAAGTTTGAGGTTACAGTGAGCTATAATCACACCACTGCACACCAACCTGGACAATAGAGTAAGACCCTGTCTCTCAAAAATATAAATAAATCCTGTGCCTTTGGGAGGCTGAGGTGAGTGGATTGCCTGAGCCCGCAGGTTCGAGACCCACCTGGGCAGTGAGACCTCATCTCTACAATAAATCAAAAATCAGCCGGGCATGGTAGCGCGCACCTGTAATTCCGGCTACTTGGAAGGCTGAGGTGGAAGGATCGCCAGAGCCCAGTGGGTAGAGGCTGTGGTGGCTGGGAGCAGCCACTGCACTCCAGTCTGGGTGACGGAGTGAAACTCCAACTCAAAAAAAAAAAAAAAAATATATATATATATATATATATATATATATATGAAAATAACAATAAAGATGAACCAGTTAAACTGAATAATTAGTTTTCTAGTTACAAAACTGTTGTTATTCAATAGCCACTTTTTCAACATCTGGTTTTTGACATAATTCCTGGGAAATAATTTATAAGTTAAAAATTTGTTCAAAAATTAAGATGCCATGAGCAGAAAGCATAACACTGATAGCTACAATGAAAAAATCAACATGGCAAATATAGCCAACAAGTTTGTGCAGATTTTTTAAGCCGATTAGCATACCAAAGTATTTTCTGCTTTAAATTCTATTATTCCATATATGATCAAGACCTAAGGTGTTCTGTGAAATTATATATTTTGGCATATGTATCGGTTTTCAAAGAATTAGAGCACCATGAAGATAAAACCTTAAGATTTAAAACTAGATGGAACATAAATCATCTCTTATTTGAGGAACGTCAAATCCCTAGCTAGCCTTTATGAATGTGACCATTTTGAGTATGGGCAAGCTGTGTGTATCAGTTATAGAGGGCTCTTATGTTTTAGAATGCCAAACCACATTTAGTCCCCAGATTTATTGCTGATGTAGTTATATTATAAATGAACATTTTAAATGAACAGGCCTTGGACTTTTCTACCTTTGTGTGGAGTTTCTTTGGAATGGGGCTTTTTATTTTACAAATGACTCCCAAAGAAGTCTTCCTATACTCCTTGTCTTTGTACCTAGAATCGGAGAATCAGTGCTGAGGAACAGGCAGAACTAACCACAGGACTAGGGTAACTAGGCGAGAACTCATCTCTACAAAAGAGAGAAAGGGAGAGTTAAGAGAAGATTTTATACTTGATATCTTAAAATGAAACAGGCAAGTCATCTGAACTTCACTGGGCTTCCTAATACACATCTTATAATATAGTTTTGACTTTATTTCGAATTTCAGTTGGAATGTAACACCATACTTATTCATGTTCTCAGATTGTTTGAAGATTTTTGTTTGACCCTGTACTGGATTCCTTTCAGCCCAATGAATTTCAGAATTGAAAGAGACAGAAGGTGGTCCATTCACTCTCGTTCTCAGTGCAGAAACCCCCTCCTCTGATACTTCTCACAAAAACTCACCTGAGCTTAATTTAATTATTTCAGTGGCTACTGGCTCCCCATAGGGCAGCCTACTCTTAAGTATCATGAGTTGAAATCCTGCACTCTGTGAATTCTACCCATTAATCCTGGTTCGAATTCCTCTTCTGCAAGTTAGCTGTCTACATATTTGGTCACAAGGTATGGTGGCTATTCACAGGCATGGATTGTCTGAGGAACTCCTGTATTCTAACTTATACATTCTCAATTTCTTCACTAACACTAATGAAATTTTTATCTGAATACATACTAAGTGCTAGGTCCTGAGCATACATAATGAAAATGTGCATTTCTTACCCTCAAGTAGTTCACAATCTATGGATAGAGATGGGGGAATAGACATATGAACACTGCTTTAGCAATCATACTCAGACTCTCCATCATGCCAATCACTCTTCTAAATGAATTCCAGCTTCCTAATGTCACTGGTAAACCAAGTTGTCCCCCAAAGCAAAACATACTATATCATAAGTGAGACCTGGCCATGGCAGATTAAGAATGAGTTTCTCCCCCAGATGTGAACATTACACTTCTATTACTGATGCCTATAAATATTAACTTCAAAAGCTATGAGATCCTGTTGGCTGTTACTTTTGTTTCATACTCAAACTCTACCAGGTATGCCTCTCTGAAGCAGCCTCTTAAGGATAATCTCATGAGAAAAAAGAGCACTGGGTCATCTTTCACAAAAATTAACTCAAAACAGAGCATAGATTTCCATGAATAATCCAAAACCATAAAACTCCCAGAAGAAAATATAAGAGAAAATATTTATGGCCTTGAATATGGTGATAAGGTTTTAGAAATAACTCCAGAAACATGATTCATGAAAGAAAGCAAATGATAAGTTAGACAAATGGGTAAGTGCATTGCTCTGCATTTTTAAGAGGATGAAACGATAAGCCACAATTGGGGAAAAGCACATATTTGAAGCCAGGCACAGTGGCTCACGCTTGCAATCCCAGCACTTTGGGAGGCGGAGGTAAGAGGATTACCTGAACCCAGGAGTTCGAGGCCAACCTGAGGAACTTGACAAGACCTCATCTCTACAATCAATCAATCAATCAATCATTCAGTCAATAAAATCAGCCAAGCATGGTTACATGGACTGTAGTTCCAGCTACGTGGAAGGCCAAGGCAGAAGGATCACCTGAGCCCAGCAGGTCAAGGTTGCAATGGCCTTGAGCTTGCTACTGCACTCCAGCCTGGGTGACAGAGTGAGACTCCAACTCAAAAAAAAAAAAAAAAAAAAAAGCAACTCACATACTTAATAAAGGACTTATACCCAAAATGTTCAAGGAACTCTTAAGATTCAATAATAGGAAAACTAACAATCCAGGTTTTAAAATGAGCAAAATATTTGAATAGACACTGCAACAAAGAAGACATACAGATATCAAATGAGCATAAGAAAAGATTCTCGATATCATTTGTCTTTAGGAAATGCAAATTAAGATATCACTATGCAACTATTAATTGACTGAAGTCTGAGAAAACTGACAACAGCAAAATGTTGACAGGGATACAGAGCAACTCTTGTTCATTGCTAGTAGAAATGCAAAATGGTACAGCTACTTTGGAAGACCATTTGCTAGTTTCTTAAAAAGCTAAATATAGTTTTACCATGCAACCCACCCATCACAGTCTTCAGTATTTGTCCAACTGATTTGACAACATATGTCCACGCCAAAACCTGCATGTAAATGTTCATAGCATCTTTAATTCATAATCACCAAAACTGAAAGCAAGCAAAATTCTCCTTTAGTAGGTGAATGTTAAAAGCAGTGGTACACCCATACGATGAAATCCTATTCAGAAAAAAACTCTCAGGCCACTTGAAGACATGGGTGAATATTGAAAGCATATTGCTAAAGGAAGCCAACTTGAAAAGGCCATATACTGTATGATTCCATTTATATCACATTCTATCAAAAGCAACACAGATTAGTGATTGCCATACATTCATGGTTGAATTGTTAAAAGTATAGGAGATTTTTTGCATCTGTGAAACTATTCTATATGATACTGTCATGGTAGATTGATGACACTGTACATTTGTCAAAACCAAATTTTAACATAAAGAGTGAACCTGAATGTATGTAATTTTTTAAAAATCAATTAGGTTATCATAGAATTCCATGATGGAAAGAAAACTATAGTATAATAATTACATTGCAAATTATGAAATAACCTCACTAAAGGGAGTGGGGAAAGGTAACTTTGAAAATGAGTGGAGTCTCTACTAGATAAAGTTTTTATTCACAGGCTAACAACCCAACCGTCTCTCTGTGTATATGCTGGAATTGAACAATTAAATAAAGAGATGGTGGTTGATGGGAGCCAAGTTTCTCATTGTTGGAGTAAGAGGTTACAGACAAGCATAGGGAGACGGCTAGAATGATCCTATAATGGACTTGAGTTGGAAATGTCAGTGCAAACTCATCTGTAGCTTAAGATGGGCACAACTGGTTACCTATAACAATAATTTGAGATACATGTATTTGATGGGTTAATATATACACATGCATATCCTTGCTGTATTAGCTGAGAGGGCCTAGTAGCAATGACACCCCAGGAGTAACAAGCACATGTAGCACTCAGACCTTGGTCTCTGATCTACAGTAAAAAAGGCCAAGGCACCGTGGAGAAATGGCATATGCTAGAAAATGTACAAGATGTCCCTGGATCATCGTGTAGCAACAGAAAGGGAGTGTTCAGAAAAACCACAAGGGTGGGAAGTGTGTCAGAGGGACACAGGAGACAACTGAATGAGCTCCTAGTGGCCTAAGCTAGAACAATTTAAGCAACCAAATAAAGTAGTATTGGATTATATCCCAAAGCATAAAGTAAATATCTGTTAGTCCATACTGATATAAACACATGATTGAATAAGTGTACATGAGGGGAAAAGGCAAATCTCCCATGCAGAAAAAAAAAATCTAAACAAGTTGGTATTTCTCCCTCCAAAAGGTGGAACACATCTCTCTATTCTTTAAGCATGGGAAACAGTGACTTCCTTTCAAAGAGTAGAGTGTGTAAAGGAAGATGGGGAGAATAAATTTACAGTGGAGAAATCTGACACATGTAACCTCAGCCAGTTGCTCAAGTTCAACATCTACAGTGAGAAATCATGTTGATTATATCTACCCTTGATATGATGTGATGAAAATGGCATTTTATCTCTATGGTCTTTCTATTAAAAAAAAAACTGTAACTACAGTCAAATCATTTTTAAAAAGCAGACACAATAAAGGATATACTGCAAAATATCTGCAAGTACTCCTGAAAAATATATTGTGAGCATAGTCTTATGTATCTTTGCAATATATGCTTCCCATGATGCATCTTTAAAAAATAATCATACATAAGCCAAAAATACTTCACTACATTTGTAAACAGAAATAAATGCCAGTGTCTCATGCTTCTTGGCAAAGAAGGTGGTTGGATTCTCTTGATATCTTTCTGAGCAAGGTAAGCAATAGTATAGTTTGGTAGATTGCTCTTGGTTAAACAACCCTATCCTGGAGAGGGTTGCAGTTATATAGGTCAAAAAATAAAAAATAAATTAAAAACAAGATGTGGACAGGGTGCATCTGCTCTATTCAGCAGTAACATAGAGGAATGGAACGCTGACCTGACAGGAGAGTGGTGTATTGGATGCACCAATGAATGCACACCAGGATGAAAGTGTTCACATCAGGCAGGAATACTAAGCCCAAACCAAAAATGCAGTAGGGTTAAATTATTATACTAAAACTAGCCTTCCCCCTTCCAACTTTTTTTTCTTTCCTTTAAAATAGATAAGATGTGGCTGATAGCATTGTATGTTTTAAAAGTTATGTGGAAAATCATATGGGAAAATAAAGTAGAATAGTTGTGGTTTTTTTAATTTTTTAAGTTGTGGGATACGAGTCAGGGTTGGGTAGATAATTGGTTTATGTAGAGGTGAAGTTTTGGACCTCCCATTGGCCCTCACTTTGCCTGGATTAGGATCAGGCACCCTTATTGATGTTATATGTCCCCCGCCAACCTGTAGTGTCCCACTGCTACCAATCTTTTTTTGTATTATTATGATAGGTGTTCAGGGTTCACTTATGAGTGAGAACATGTTGTACTCAGTTCTTTTGTTTCTGTGATAGGTTACTGAGTATGATAGACTCTGAAATGCATCTAAGTTAAAAAAAAAAAAGGAAGTATCTAGATCTATAAAGACTGCAGAGGGCTTACAAACAGGCTGAGCAAACTAGACTGCCTATGTTTGAGTCTCTGCTCCATCGCTTCACCTAATATCAGTATAAACTTGGCCAACAATTTTTTAATCTGTGAAATAGAGATAAAATTATACCTCTTATAGGCGTATTATGAATATATTAAGCCTTTTCATGGTTCCTAGAGAAGAATTCATGCTCAATAAATGTTTACTATTATCAGAAATTATTATTACTGATTACAATAAAATGTAGTGTCCAGTTTCTAAAAAAAAAATTATTTCACTCTCTGCTGTACCGATCACATCTGTATTGTGTGCAAAGCACATCTGCATTTTTTTAAGACAGCACATTCCTTTTACTTTGCTTCCTCCTATAGTGAGCAGCCAGGATAGTTGTGGGACTCTGGAAATAATACCTTATGAAGAAAAACAAGGAAATCTGACTGTCATGTTGGAAGAAGAAAAAAAGTCTGAGAGATAAGTGAAGAGTTCCCATTTAGAAGAAGGAACAGCATAAATCTGCCTCAAGAGGATAAAACTAGAAACAGCAACTAAAATCTAGTGAAGGAGGAATTGAAATCAATGTGTAGAAAAACCTTTTATTGCTATTATTTTTTTAATTTTTAATTTAAAGATGTGGGTTACAATTCAGGGGTAGGTATACAAATGATCATTGTACAGGTAAAGTTTGGGCCTCACTTTGGTCCCCACTTCACCCGGTTTGAAATCAGGTACCCTTATTAATGGAGTATGTCCCCGCTCCCGGCAGTTTCCCACTACTGCCAATCCCTTCCTTACAGTATTATGATCATTGTTCACGGTCTGCTTATGAGTGAGAACATGTAGTACTCAGTTCTTTGTTTCTGTGATAGATCACTGAGTATTATAGACTCTAAGTCCATCCAAGTTTTGCAAAGTTCATAATTTTGTTCTTCTTTATGGCTGTGTAATATTCCATTGTGTATATTTTTTTAATTAAAGTTGTTTTCAAGGTAATATAATAAAAGCCGCACCATTATTTGCTAGATGTGTTTCCAAAGAGTTCAGAATTATGTAGGAAATATGACTACATGACATGAAAGGTCCTTTTCAATTCTGATTCTGAATTTTGTTTTATGGTCATATTAGTTAGGAGATGCTTTGAGGTCTGAGGGTATGTGTGAGTGAAGTACCTATTGAAAATGTTCTTGTTAACATCACACACAATGCATATGATTTTTATGCTAGACACTGAGGTGACACAGCTAAGAAGACAGAGGACTTGATAAGAATTACTGTGGACAAGAAAGGACCAAAAGCAATGAGAAAGGAAAGGCAAACTGTTCCTATATATTGGCTTTGTGGTGATTGACAGTGACTGCCCCACATTGTACTGAGATGGAGATGGCGAATCTTTCTCTTGTCTTTATTAGGAATTCCCTCAAATATTCAATCTTCTTTATGATATTTGCCAAAGAATTCTAATCTTTAAACTTCCCAGAATGTGGCTTGAACCCAGATCTCTGCTGTACAGACTTGAGTCCAGGATCTGAGTTCATAACCTCTGCTTCTTTCTAGCGGTCTTCCGTTTCCATCAGTGGGGTTTCATTTTCCCATCTGTGCAATGAGGTTAATAGTACAATCCCTGTGCTATCTCCCTCACTAGGCTCTTAGGAGAAATCAATGAGCGTATTGACGTGAATGTGCTGTGTACATATAAATCACTCTTGAAACATACGGGATTGTTGTTGATACTTCAACATTGTTGAAGCAGTGATACTTCCTACCCCCACACATTCCTCCACAGTTTCCATCCCAGCTTCAGAACATGACCAGTTTCTATAAAAAAAAAATGTAGTTGCCTTTCACAGAGTGAACAACATTAGCTTTTCTTCCATTTATTGTCCTTTCATTTTATTTTAGAATAGTAGGTACCTTGCATATTTCACTGGTGACTTTTAGGGTATAGTCAGTCAGTTCATTGACTTTAGCTTTTTCCCTCCTTCTTCTTGGCTTACGTTGTTTATTACTTAGATAAGGCCGCCTGAATACTCGGTACTTTACGTCAGAATGAGAGCCCAGCAGAACTTGGGGAATAGAGCTCTTGCCCACTGGGCCGTATTCACCTAGAGAGAGAGATGCACACCAGGACAGGATGAAAAGTCTCACTGTTATAGAAGCTGGGGAAGTTGTGTGTTGTGCTTTCCAGATAACTGTTGTGTTTCTCTCATCTTTAGTCCTTTGTACATTGCCTATCTGACTCTTCTCCCACATGTTAGGTAAATCCACAAATTGCCTCTGGAAACTGGAGTCCTGGCATGCTCAGAGCTCCTGTAAGCCAAAGATCTGAAAGGTTACAAATTGGGCTGAGTAAATCAATCCCAGCCCATCCAAGCTTCAAAAGCTAAAAACAAAATAATGCCCACAGCATTTTAATTTCACTTCTTCAAGTCCTTACATAGTGTTTTCTAAGTGACACTGTGACAACTGTAGATAGATGAGGCAAAGTCTAGTGAACATCACTGTAATCTGTGATAGTTAATACCTTCCTCATCATAATGATCATTACTCTTGAATATAATCATATACAGCTCGGGTGTGGTGTACATATCAGCACATGCCTTGTGTGGTGCTACTGTATCAGCAGCTATTCCTCTAAGTCCTAAGATGTTAGTGATCCTTATTCTAGATGAGAAATATCTTTCTTAGATACTAGATGTTCATAGTCTCATATGGTCAAGGCATAGAAAGCCCATACAGCTCAGTTGAAAATTAACCTGCTTCCTTGAATATTGCAGGCTTATATCTTAAACTATCATTCAGTATTTCTTTTATTTTACTATATTTTAAAGATGTGGGATACAATTCAGGGTTAGATATGCAAATGGTCATTGGATAGATAAAGTGTGGGCCTCACTTCAGTCTCCACTTGACCTGATTTGAGATCAGGTATGCTTATCGATGAGGTGTGCCCCCCTCCCTCCCCTGGCAGTTTCCCAAGTGCTGCTAATCCCTTTCTTATAGTGTTATGATCATTGTTCAGGGTCTGCTTATGAGTGAGAACATGTAGTACTCAGTTCTTTTGATATTTAAAAGAAACTTCTCTTTTAAAGGATTTTCCCCAGTAATACAACAAAAATGCTTGAACATACTAATGCTTACATTGACTGTTTCTAGACTTACGAATATATATATTATGTCACTATTTAGAGGAAATAATGTGAAGCATTTGTGTGATGTTAAGAATAAAAACAATATGACTGAGTTTTAGGAGGATTAATCATAGCAGATTTCTGATATCAGATACTCTGTCAGCATTAGAGTAGGATTCTGCCTTTTACCGATTACACTCAAGGAACAGACAGAAGCGCCTGATCTAGCATGAGAACTCTGGAGTCATGGATCAGCCCCTTAGAAATGTGGTGCTGAATGGAATGTACTTACTTAAAACATACATGTACATGCTCCAAGTCTAAAACATGTTTTTAAAAGGATGTGAGTGCCGTTATCATTAATTCAGAATGTTCTACTTCCAGTTGGGAGTCAGAAGTACATAAATACATAATAATGTTAATTAGTGGATTGTTGAATACAGCTAAATTTGACAAGACAAATGGTGACTCTGTGGCTGCTTCATTCTTGAAATAGTAGTTTAGAAATTTTTCTAAATTAACAGCGAAAGTTTTTCTCATGCATGGTTTTAAAATATTAGTCTATTATCTTTAAACTGCTCAGTCACCCAGGCTGGAGTGCAATGATACAATCATAGCTCATTGTAGCCTCAAACTCCTGGGCTCAAGCAATCCTCATGCTTCAGCCTCCCAAGTAGCTGGAACTACAAGCACATACTACCATGCCTGGCTAATTTGGTATTTTGTAGAGAATGGGTCTCGCTGTGATGCCCGGGCTAATCCCAAACTCCTGGCCTCAAGCAATCCTCCTGCCTTGGCCTTCCAAAGCCCTACAATTACAAGCATGAATCACAACATCCAGACACTGTCTTAGAAACTATTTCTTTCCCTCTTCAGGTTTATATAATATTTAAGTTGGCAAAAATATAGTTTAAAGGCTTCAACTCTGTATATTTTCTTTTGGTTTTCTATGTGAATATGATATAATAATTCTGCTTTGTAGAAAACTTGGTAAAATATATGTAGTTTTTTTACAACATAATCATAGATATATGCAAAGCCTTCAATTTTTTAAGTATTTGAGAACACATAGCTTATTTAAACTATACCAAATGCTTCTGAAAAGTTCCAGAGCATTTTTACACAAATTCAAAAATATAGAAATTGATATATAAATGCCAAAGTGATAAAGGCTATATTAAATAGTGAAAGAAAAAATATTGTTTTAAACACTACCTGGGGTAAATTATGTGTTTGTAGAACTATCTTCTATGTTCTATAAACTATTACTGAATCTTAAATGCCAGAGTTGAGATATAAATTGCTCCCACTACAATTTCTAATTTAGAAGATCCATTTTCTCAGATGGTAGTGAATGACCAGACACAGGTATTTCATGTACAAAGCATGCAGATTATCATAAATCAGGACATCACAGTTCCACTCTTAATTGTTTCTTCAAGAAAAGCTTTTCTAGGTTATGAGAAGTGCACTTTTAAATTAAGTCAATTACACTGTAACTGCTAGTTAATCTTTGAGGCTGGAATAGTATACTTAAAATTTTATCTCCTTGTTAAGTAGGCACCATGACAGTGTTTGTGTAGTGTATTGTTAACCTCCAGTGGAAGGTTAAGCGACTTCTTCTGTATCTAAATCTGTTGCTGTGAAAAAATGACTGCAACGTTGCACCCACCCACCCATGAATAGGGGAAGTGAAGACCTGCACCTGTGGGATTAGGTGAAGCAGCAGGAAGCAAGAGAGTTTGCAGCATATAATTAACGAGGAATTTTTTTTTCTCTCTTTCTTTAAACAGCGTGTTCATCTTGCTAGGTTAACTAGTGATTAATACTTGAAAAAAAATTTGCTGGAGTCTGCACCCTTTCTTAAACTCATTCACTCAGTGATGTATTCGGTTACTTGTACCAGCCCATGTCAGAGGCACTCGCCTTAAAATACTTCATCCCACTTCCATAGTGCTTGATTCCTTTCTTGCTCACGGGGAAATTTTTTAGATTTCTGTGTCTGTTTACTATGACTTTGCTAGCCAAGTTCTGTTATTTTCTTAATCAGATCAAAAGAACTCTGTTTTGAGTTAGAGATCACTTAACGATCACTACGTTAACAAGAAATTAGTGCTTAGTGAACTGAGGCTCTCAGAGGTTAAAATAGGAGTATGAAAAAAGTCATTTACTCCTTCTAATGGTATTTAATGCATAGTGTGCTTGCGATGTGGTTCTTAATTGTTATTTTCTCATATTCATTAAGAAAAGTATAATTTGTTTTTTGGTTTAAAAAAATTTCTAAATATAGCTCTCTAGGGTACAGTATTCTTTAAAAATTATTCAAACACACAGTTGTTGAAGTTTTAGCAGACCACTCCTTTGCTAGCTGGTAAGCACTCACTTACTTGTATTAGAATGCTACAGTCTGTCTCTGCAATGCCATCACACACATTCTTTTCATGACATACTCAAAAAACCCACAAAAACTTAACGTGTGCTTAGTTGTTTTGTTAAACTAAACTTCATTTTCTAATAAAACAATGTTTAATAATGGAATTAGATGCAGTGACTTTCAAAGTGTGTAAATTTTACTGCCATAATGAAAGTCTTAGCACAAAGGAGCACTGAACCAGTGATAATGTGTTCTATCCAAACACATTTGTACTGTATGTAGAAACTGTTTAAAAAGAAAATTACATCTTTTTCAGCAATTTATCAGAGATAATTACCCTTCATACACCAAATGAAGGATAAAGTGTTTTAAAGAACTATAATTCTAATTGGTAAATGTCACCAGCTGTTGCAGTTACTCTTACTTATGTATATTCTTTTAATGATTATACTCTCATGCCACAAGCTACATGAAAATATATTCACTAGGTGTGAAATTCCCATATGTCACAGTTTCAAGAATAGGTAAATAGCTCAAAGATAAAGGAAGAAATAATGCCAATGGGGTGTGTCAGAATCCTAGGTTTGTTTTCCAGGTAAGTGGTTCTTACTTTGCCAAAAAGGGAGAAAATGCAATTGCAGAAAGAAAAAGAAACACTTAATTTGTTAAACTTTTAAATGTGCTTTACCTCTTAACTTCAACCAGAGACTCTTGTTTCCTTTGAAAGTTGTAGCACTATCTCAGTTTACAGATTTCAATATTATATCCCTTGTGTCTGCCAGTAAGAAACAGCAGCTAGCTTTCTTTAAGGCTTAAACTGTAAAGTATTTGTTAGTTGTAGATGGTGAAAGATAAACTCTTCCTGGACAATGTTTCATTATATCTAATGTTATCTTGTAAGTGATCAAGGAAATAGAAATTACCCAAGTACCTATGGCAAATGTTGAAAGTCATTATTATCCAAACTTTATGCCTATAACATAGTTTCCACTGAGTCTGGTGGGTCAAGTAATTGACTGGATTAAACTTCTAAGCATAGTTTTCCTTTGAAAGGCAGAAACAAAAATAGGGCTAGGATGGGGAGAAATGATGAAGAAAGCAAACCTCTTATTTGTCTATTCTTCAACTCCCAGTTGAACTGGGCTGTGTCCAACTGCCTTGGCATCATGTACATCACAGCATTCTGTTTTCAGGCACCTGACTAAAACTCAGACACTAAGCTAACATACTGTTTTGTACAGAAAATAATTCTCATGCCATTTTCATTCTGTGGCAGTATGTTTTCTGAATGTTCTCATTTTCAGTGTTTTGACAAAGTTTGAGAAGCATAGAAAAAAATACATATCTTATGGGTTAGTTGCCCATTTTTGAAAATAAAGCTTTTATTTTATTTTATTTTATTTTTTGAGTAGGAGTCTCACTCTATTGCCTTGGCTAGAGTGCAGAGGCATGTTTATGGCCACCTCAGCTTCAACCTGCTGGGCTCAGGTAATCCTTCCACCTTAGCCTTCCAAGTAGCTGGGACTACAGGTGTGCGTCACCATGCCTGGCTAATTTTTTTTATTTACTATAGAGACAAGGTATTGCCAAGTTACCCAGGCTGGTCTCAAACCCCTGAACTCACAATCCTCTCACCTCCACCCCTAAAGTGCTATGATTACAAGTGTGAGCCATTGCACCCAGCCTTGCCCTTAAGTATTAACAGTAGTAATCTTTGTACAAATGTTATCCTGCCTCTTCCTGGAAATCATAATGTATAATCTCCCATTCCCCCTACCCCAAAAAATCTAGGTTTGTATTGATTATTCTTGGAATTGTTTAAACTTTCAAATGTTGCTTATGAGAGTTATGTAGAAAAATAGTGAAGGAATGAATTTGATAAGTTGCCTTCATTAGGTTTGAAATATTTTACCTACATTGTATATGAATGCTCTTGAAAGGGAGACCCATGAAAGCATTTATATGAACAGTTATTTCAAATTATAGTTAATATTATTATGTCAGGGTTTTGTTGTAAGGATCCTTGGCTTTGTTTAGTGTATAATTTCCTTTAGGCTAAGTATAAAAGTATTGAAAAATTGCAATGATTTTTACTATACAGAAATAAATTAATCACAAAAAAGTCAAATTAATTTTTATAAATGGAATGAGTAAGATATGCTCATTGACTATGTAATATGTTGGTTAATAGGTAGTTGTATTATGGCATATAAAATATACACCCCCACAAAATAAAAAGTGTTGAGAATATTCTATTTTTAATTTAAGGAGAATATACTGCCACTGTCCTAGCATCACTCAAATTGAGTTGCTTTTCACAGTGGTAATAGTTAAGTAATCCATTATTCATATCTTCTTTCATGTAATTTTCTTTTTTTTTTTTTTTTTTTTTTTTTGAGTTGGAGTCTTACTCCGTTGCCCAGGTTGGAGTGCAGTGGCATGCTCACAGCCACCCCAGTGTTGACCTGCTGGGCTCTGGCGATCCTTCCACCTCAGCCTTCTAAGTAGCCGGAACTACAGGTGCGAGCTACCACACCCGGCTATTTTGTTGTTGTTGCTGTTTTGATTAATTGTAGAGATGAAGTCTCACCAAGTTGCCCAGGTGGGTCTGAAACCCACAGGCTCAGGCAATCCACTCGCCTCGGCCTCCCAAAGTGTTGGGATTACAGGCTGAGCCACCAAGCCTAGCCTAATTTTTTTTTTTTTTTTTTTTTTTTTTATTGTAGAGATGAGGTCTCGCCAAGTTCCCTGGGCTGGTCTCAAACCCAGGGGCTCAGGCAATCCACTCACCTTGACCTCCCAAAGTGCTAGGATTACAGACTGAGCCATCAAACCTGGCCTTTTCATGTAATTTTCTTATAGCATTTACTTTTGCAAATGAGTCTCTTGACAGTGGATATAAATGCATTCTGTGGACATGAAATAATGCAAGACTAATGAAAGTTCTACCATTTTGTTCGTTTTAAGGTCACACGCTAACCAAATAACTTACTCAATACAAATTATGAACCAACCCTAGGTGCCGACAACACAAATAACTATTTCCTGTAACTATTCCAGCTGTAGGAAACTCAAGAAAGAGCAAAAGATAAGTGAAGAAGGAAAACTCTAGCAGCCATGCAGGCTTTTATCACTTCCCAGAACTGACTTTGTAAGTCCATAGCAAGGAGAAGTTATATCAGCTGCTCTGCCTTCTCTACCAATCAAGATATCAAATGTTAGATAACTTTGGAAAGTTATCTGTATCTTTGGTTCTACATAGGAAGCTAGTTCATTGACATTCTTCTCACATGTCTAAAATGAAGTGAATAGTATTGGCAAATATTAGATGAAAGCAATGGAAAACCCAAAATAATGTTTTATGTTTTACTTTGTAAAATATTAAATCCTTTTTTGCTGACATCTTCCCAATAGTACTTGACTCAGCTTCATAGGAAAATTTAGGTTGTACTCCTTGAACACTTGTAGTAGTTGAGGGTGGCAACTCAAGGAACATTAACATGTTTAAATATTACTGACAAGAAATTATGAAAAGTAAAGTGTATTTGCAATTAGAAATTGATAATTGCATGTGGAAAAACTTTGGAAATTTTGTTCATTTATCCTGCTTGAAGTATTTACCTTAAAAGCCTTTTTAAAAAGATATTTGTAGGCTTACAACACCATAATTTTAATTATTTTTAAAATGATGAATAACTATGACCTCAAGTTGTGAACACCAGTAATAAACAGTTTTATTTAGTGTAATGGTGGAATTTTTGAAGGTGCTCATTGTTAATGTGGTCTTAGGCATATTTTACTAGTGTAATTATTTTTCAGGGTGTGATTAAATAATAATTTTACAATCCAGACCTGATTTTGTTTCATTCCCCCTGCTTTTTCCTCACAACAGAAACCAGGAATGGATCTGGCAGACACCTATATTATGTTTGTTCGACAAAACCAAGACATTCTTCGAGAAAAGGTCAATGAGGAAATGTACATAGAAAAGTTGTTTGATGTAAGTAGCTTCCCTTGCAAGGTACACTGGCATTATAGATCTACCACAGAGGGCAAAGTTGCATTCTGATGGTATGATTAAACAGCAACCTCTCCTTTTCTGATTCTTTTTCTTTTCGATAGCTAACATAGTTGGTACTTCCTATACTTCTTTTACTGCTGAGGGAAGCCTTAATTAGCTTCCTTTTCTACATGAAAACGGTCACCATTAGAATGAACGTCTCAAAAACCTTTTCAGGTTAGTTTTAACAAGCCAGATGATAATCATTTTACTATTATGTTCAGCATCGCCTCACTTGCCTTTTGCAGCATTCAATGAACAGAAGCATATTGTAATGTGGTCTCTATTGTAAAAGGTTGTTTTTAAGTCAATATAATATTCTTCAGCTAAACAAAGAAGTAAGCTTCAGTGAAACCAAATATCTGCCACTTACTGTTACTGAACATTTTTATCTTGATGTAAAGTACTGATGTGTACTAAAAGATATTACTGTTCTGTGAGTACTAAGGTCTTCTTTTAGGCAAGACAACACCTACAAATGGGGGATTGTGGTTTTAGATATCATGATCATCAAATTTCATTTATGGAGTATCTGAAAGAGAGACTAAGAGAGCAGTCTATTTAAATAACAATGTTGTCATTCATTTGTAGCTGCTTAACAGTCAGTTCAAAGGAAGAGATACCTTGCTTATGACATAACTTTGCATAATTCACCACAATGCAGATTTTGAAGTGCAATATTTGCTTTGAAGCGTATTTATTTATGTACATCCTCTCTGCATTTTAGAAATGCCTTTCTGGCAGTTTCATTTAATTATGCAAGTCACTGCAAATGTTTTCATAACAGCAATTCACGGTCTTCATGGTGACACTTCAGCTGTGGCAGTTACAGAAGGTCCCTCTACGTCATCCTCTCGAAATGACGAGGGTCTGTCATGTCCATGTTCACTGTTTGTCAGACTGGTGGTCAAAATGAATCCTATCTTTCATATTTTACATTTCTAGCCTCTACCCAGGCCGTTTTACAATAAAAGTATCATCTGTTTTAATAAGCTAAGTGTTAATATGTGTGAAAAAAATGATTTCCTAAAAGCTTTGATGCCCTGCAGGGGTAGGAAAATTATCATCCATCCAGCTGGCTCTTTTACAAAATACTGAAACCATATTAGCAACTTCTACTTCCATTTGGTATTGCTCTGAATTTACAAGTATATGTTTAATTTCCAAGTTCTCATTTACTTTTTGTTTGCTTAAGTGGTGATTTGCAAAAATGTTGAACAGAAAAAGAAAGTAGAGTTGATGTTATTTCCATTATGTTTCTTGTTCAAATAGCTAAAGCAAATATTCTATGGTTTGGTGGAGAAAGAGAGTCATTCTTGAAACAGACCATTGTAGATAGATTTTTTGCAGGAGTTTGTGTGTGTACTTTCTCAATATCTTCGATTTTTTTGTCTTGGTGACCTATTTACTACAAACTATTCTTGCCATCAGTTTATAACACAAATGGAATATTTTTCTCCTCAGAAGTATTCCTCACTTTCAGTCTGGGCATGGTGGCTCACACCTGTAATCCCAGTATTAGTATTTTGGGAGGCAAAGTCAAGAGGATTGCCTGATTCCAGTGGTTTGAGACCAGCCTGAACAACTTGGTGAGGCCTCATCTTTACAATAAATAAATAAAATAACTGATGGCACGCACCTGTAGTTCCAGCTACTTGAAAGGGTGGAGCGGAAGGAGCACCTGAGCCCAGCAGGTCTAGGCTGCAGTAACCGTGCGCGTGCCACTGCACTCCAGTCTGGGCAACAGAGTGAGACTCCGGCTCAAACAAAAAAAAAAAAAAAAATGGCCAGGATCGGTGGTTCAGCCTGTAATCCCGCGCCTTTGGGAGTCTGAGGTGAGTGGATTGCTTGAGCCCACGGGTTCGAGACCCGCCTGGGCAGCGAGACCTCATCTCTACAATAAATCAAAAAAAAATCAGATGGGCGTGGTAGCGCATGCCTGTAATTCCGGCTACTGGGAAGGCTGAGGTGGAAGGATCGCTGGAGCCCAGCAGGTCGAGGCTGCAGTGGCCGGGAGCAGCCACTGCACTCCAGTCTGGGTGACCGAGTGAGACTTCAACTCAAAAAAAAAATGCACACACATACTGGGGTGCCAAAAAATGTATACACCTTTGAACAGATATTATCTATGTATTGCTTCTTGAAGTATTTTTCAGAAGTGTTGATGCTAATGGTTAACCACTTTGAGCACCTCTTGTAATTACAGAAGTCAAATATGACTTGTATTCATCTTTTGTTATCGGTGTACATTGAATATTTTAATTTTAATACAACTTTTTTTCTTTCTTAAAAATATGTATACATTTTTTGACACCGGTGTGTGTGTGTGTGTGTGTGTGTGTGTGTGTGTGTGTGTGTGTTCCTTATTTCCAATGCCTCCTCATTCACTGAACTTCTTCGGAAGATTTTCTGTGTGGCAGAAATAATAAACAGAGCAAATTAAAATGGATCCCAGAAGGCCAACATTAAAATGATGCACTAGTTTAATTGTCCTGGTTACATATACTTTCATTCAATACCTAAACAGCTGACATGGCTGTGGGTTTGCTTCTAAGAGGAACCCTCTATACACAACCATTCTGTCTGGTCTTGAAGGTTTTGTCATGTTGCATATCCCTAGTAGAACATTGGACTTGTTATTTGTCAGATAGTTGTAATGTCCTTAAACATTCTAATATTTTTAAATTGCATATTTGTATTACTTTAATTAAAAATAAAAATACGCCCTAATTCTATTGATATGTCATCAAGAATAACATGTAGGAGGGGGTACTAAGAGCCCCTAATTAGCCAAGACTGAATTTGCCTCAATTACAGTTAGAAAATGAGAGGTTATCAAGTATGTGTTGAAAGGTAAAGTAGACTGTGTATCTTAAGCAACAGATCATTAATGAGAGACGTTCTATAATTATTGGAAATCCGCTTGGCTGGAGCTTAAAATAATATTGTTAGGTGTCAAGAAACAGTTGAAAATAATGACCCTATAAATACTGTTAGCAACCTTAGCCCTTTACAGATAAAAGATTGAAGAGAATAATTTTATTCAGGCATCATGACAAACTTTTGCTATTCCAATTAGAATACTTCCTATGTAAGTAAGTAAATAGACCTTGTTAACTTCAGATGCAGGTGAAATACACACACACACACACACACACACACACAGTGAGCTAACACTTAGTGATTTTAACCAACCCAGATAAGAAAATGAGGTCTACAGTTTCTAGTCATGTGATATGACCAGAGTTAAGAGGACTTAACTCTTTACACAATTTATTTCACTTTGGAAATTCTACATATAACAATATTTTTATTTAAAACAATTAGTCTGCAAAACAGACATTCATTCTGCCCCAATACATTAAAAAGTATGTTTTCCCAAATAATCTTCTTTCTAGATGCTGCCCTACCCATGGGAAAGTCTATTGAAAAAGTTGTGGAACTTTCCCTGAGAGTAATAACTGACTACTTGTAGTTCCCTGACCTCTAAAACTTTTTGATTAGCTAAACATCTTAATTGCCCCTGATTTTACTGGTAAAATACCCCAGGGCTCAGTTTAAATAAAGTGCCACTAAGACCATTGCCATAGATTTTTGGCCATTGTTTTGAGACACCCAGAAATGAGAATGGTACCTCTGAGAGTTTTCACTGTGTACCCTACAATTCCATTTTCCATGATGAAATGTGTTTCCTGAGAAACTTACCCTGCTATGATTCTCATTCCAGTCTCCACGGACAATTTATCTTGTTTATTAACCTCAAAGTATTAAAGAGGGAAATGATTAAAATCTGTATCACCTTAAAGGCCATAAATTGGATAACCTTTGACTTTTACATCAAATCTGGAAATATTAAAATTACCTCTTGAGGGTTAAAAAAGTTAATATTAGGACAAATATGATGGCATTCTGTTCTTCCCACAAATAGTTAAACATATGAAACACTTTTTGCTTAAAACAAATAACTTCAAAAAAGTATAAATAAAAGATGGCCATGCATTTAACAAAGAGAACTAAGTTAATTTGACATATAATCCTAATCTTTTCAAACTACCAAAATAAGAGTAATCACAGCCATCACCACTACTATTTTCTGGGCACCTCCAAGTTCCAAAAAATGTGTAAGGTGCTTTACCTATAGAACTTCCAACTTTCTGGGTTAGCTATCATCATCCTCATTTTATCTTATTTTTAACTTTAAAAAAATTCTCATTCAGAGAAGATAAGTTACTTGTGAAGAGTCAAACTTTGAAACTATGTTTCTCTAGCTTTAAAGTTCATGCTCTCCCTTCCTTACCTCAGAATTTAAAATTTGAAATGATCAAATAGAGTTATGGAAAGAGCGATGTACTAGGAATCCCGAAACCTGAGCTTCAATCACAATTGTGCCATTAATTTTCTGGGTGAGTTTGAAATAGTGATGGTATCTATTTAAGATACAGTTTAGTCAGTAACATAAACTAATGACATTGGTCTAGAACCACAGGGATTTCTGAAGCTCTTCCAGATTTTTAAACCAACGATTCTTGTCATTTTAATTTTAGAAATGATGACAGAAATGACTGGGTCAGTTGCATAATGAGTCTTGCACCCCAGAGTAGCAAGTTCTAAGTTCTTTTGATAGCCAGATGAAAGCAAGGTATCTCATCTAAGAAGCAATAGCAAGTGTAGTAGATATGTAGAAAAGAGAGTCTATCTAAAAGAATGACTGTATCATATGACATTCCATACATCTACCACCATGGGTCTGAAACCCAAATTTTAAAAAATAATTGGGACACATATACTCTGTATTCATGCTAAGTGTTTCTGGGTGACCACGGTGTTTTAACCAAAGGCTATCTCTATCTCTCAGTGATCATTTGGGCACACACTAAATTTAAAATCTGCATGTTATGTTTACTTTTTCAATCTTAAAAAGTGACTTATTAAGTAAGAGAAATCTAAAGGAAGTTCTTCTGGAGTGGAAGCAATCATGGATATGCCAATAGAAGGATTTTTACCTTGGAGACAATCTGTCTTACCCAAATATCCTTTTACTAACATATAAAACATCTTTGTCAGCAGCAGCATTGGATTACAAGTGAAAGTATAAAATAAAATATCAATAAGTGCATCTGAAAACTTTTGTCGAATCAAAACCATCTTTAACTCGTCAAATTTCAATATAAAAGCATGACAAAGATTTTCTAATTCTTTAATCTTTTTTTTTTTTTTGAGAACAGTGTCTCACTGTTGTCCAGGTTGTTGGAGTGTATTGAGTTCCATCTTTAATGTCTACTCTGCTGCTTCATCCCGGTCAGAGAGGCTGCTCACTCTCTCAGGTTGCAGAACATGTAGCACGAGCTACGGGTGTCCATGTGTCAGGAGATATGTTGGTACTTCCTTGAGAGCTTTGGTTCTTTGGGAGGGAAAATGATGATGAAGTCAAAACTGATATCTACAGGAATTGCCACAACAGGACCCTCTATTGTCATTTTCTATGGTCCAGCCAAGAATATTACATTGTGGAGGCAATTGAAAACTGACTAAGGCACAGGTTTTCTTTTTTTCCAAGATAGAAACTAAACCTACCTAACTTTCTAATCCATTGCACTTTTATTGGGTATTGCCCATCTTGAGTCCCTTTGAAACAATCTCGTTTTAGCTTTTATTTTACTGAAGACACATCAGGGTGCAGTTTTTAATTGGTAAAGCATGCAGATTAAACATCTCTTTGGTATAAGCTGATTAAATATTTAATTGTTGGGGAGTTTCATCTCAACAATATATTTTTTAATGTTATGATGTCTTATAAAATTAAAAGCAGTTCTTTAAATGATAGTTAATCAGTTATATTTGTCCAAACAGTGTTTCATAAAGGATTAATTTCCCAGGACTTACCATGAGAAGAATTCTGACTTTCCAGTAAAGAAACTCTAAATTAAACATTATAAGTAAAATTGACCTCAACTATGTAAGTGAGTTCAATAGCCTATTAATGCTAAGATAAAAAGGAAAAAAGAAAAGAAAATATTGCAAGTGAACGTGCTTCTCAAAATGAAAGTAATTTTGCACTTATATACTCTTGTTTGTCTCTGGACTCTAAAATAAGAAAGCGGGGGATGCCTAGAATTTTTGAGTTAGTGTTTCAAATCATTACCCAAGCTTTTATGTGTGTTAGTTTATTCATTCTTGGTAAAGTCAAACCTGCTATTTATTTAAGGATTCAATTTATTACCATGTTGATTTCCTAAAAATAGTTGAAGTCAGCAAAACATGGATAAGAGTGACTACTAGATAAAACTTTCATTCCATACTACTCTTAGTTGTGTGTATTTAGAACTGACCATGTACTTTTTCAATCATATTCTTTGGGTGAGTTTCTTTGTGTATATAATCAGCCTCTTTATTAGGAATGCAGGCTGAAACTCATTGAGATGGAAGATTTTCTTTGCCTTCCTGCATTTCTTAGAGTTCTGTGATATGACAGAAATCTTCTCATATGTGCATGGCAACTTAAAAAATGGCATTTTTCCTTCTTTCTTAAATCTTTCACCTTCAAATAACTGGACAGTTGTTTTTTGGACTTTATAAATTAGTATAGACTCCTTTTACAGAGTATTTTCTTTTGGATTTTGTTTCTGTATTAAAAAGTACTCAGGTGCAGTGTCTCATGCTTATAATCCCAGCACTTTCGAAGGCCGAGGCTGGAGAATTGCTTTAGTCCAGAAGTTCAAGACCAGTCTGAGCAGCAAAGTGAAACTTCATCTCTACACACACAAACACACCAGAAAATCAAACAAATTAGTTGGGTGGGGTGACACACACCTGTAGTTCTAGCTATGCTGAGGGGCTGACGCGGAAGGATCTCCTGTGTCCAGGAGGTCAAGGCTGCAGTAGCCATGACCATGCCACTGCACTCCAACCTGTATGACAGAGTGAGACCACGACTCAAAATAATAATAATAATAAAATACTGCTACTATTCACATGTCATAGCCATTATTTTCCTTTTCCATCAACAGAAAGGAATGGATGATATACGTTCAATGATGTGGTTGAGACTGTTTGAGGTGATTTATTTCTAAACATTGTAATGTTGTATGCCCTGGTACCCCTTTGTATGCTAAAAGTCTATAAAAGTTTGTCTAATCTCTTTGTTGTATGTATTGTAAGAGCAGCATCTCACTCATTTTACATATTTTAACACTGTTTTTTAGCCTCTTTAACACATTGTTTCCCAGCTGTTGTTTTTCTAATTGTATATTTTCCTGCTTCGTTTTACCTATGGTATTTGGACTCAGACTGAAGTTGTTTGACCTATTTAAAAATACCCATAGTCAATCCTGCTCTCTCTATTGTCTTAACTGCCTAAGTGCCATACAGAGCTTGCTCCTTGGTGATTTTTCTTTTTCCTCAAAGTTTGTTTCTCTTTAAAGACTCTGCTCTCGAATTACAGCTGTCGGATTCATTTGTGTGAATAATCCTCATTCTAACGTTAAGTTATTATTTGTAAGTGTAAGAATTTATAAAAGGATCAACTTTTGATGTATGGTATATATGCCAAAACAGCTTTGGCAAGTCCAGACGCACTTCAGAGAGGCCAAAGGCCCTCATTTGAATCTAAGCTGCTGGTGAATTAAAACTTGAGAAACTTGAGATAAGCGTGCCTAATTGCCTAAAAGAAACTCAACAAGAAAATGTATTGTAGCTTGTTGATCTTATTGCTTTGATAATTCCAAAGAATCGCCAAGAAATATGTGGACTTCTTACTTAGATTCTTGAAATGTGATCATGGGACACAATTGTCATTTGGCACATTCCCAGAAATACACATCTTTGCATGAGGCACCTGGACATGTGTGGCAGGTCTGGTAGAATCAGCTAATTAACAACACAGGCTTAAACAGGCACCTCATCTGGCAGTGCAGTTAGTTGCCTGATGGTGCTCAGCAGGGTTTGGTAGTGCTTTTTATTTTTCTATCCTAATGGTCTGCTGCCCACCTAATTTTGCCTTATTGTCAGTCACTACTTACCGCAGCTTGGGGCCCTCCCAGGAGGCTAAATTATTATCAAAGGATTAGGGAGATGTCGCCTTGCAGCTCTGACATTTCTGATTACTTGTCTATGCCAGAACACTAATTAGCTGTGACTAATTAAGAAAAATGTTCCTGCCATAGAAAACCATTTAAAAGAACTGAGAAGTAGAGAAGCAAATCAAAAGCTGAGCAGTGCTCAGATTTGCTGATGCTCTTTAGATTTCCACCAGAGCCTTAACTCACCTTTAATTGTGCTCAGAATAAAATAAAATAAAAAATCCCACATGCAAACAGATCGGAGATTTTTGCTTGAATAGGAAAAAAACAAAACAAAACTATTGTTGATCACCCAAGCTCTCTTAACAATGGTAAGATTGTCTTTGATGGATGGAAGGTAACAAAACTTTCATTTTTGTGGAGAAATTTTTCTAAACACCAACTGTATTAAATGTGCATTTGCCTTCAACCACCCAGGCCAGTACAAAGGCAATAGTCATTGAAGAAATTAGAACATTCTCTCTACAGATTTTATAAAAGATAGTTGCGTTTGAAATAAGCAAAGTGCTGAGCGTCTTGAAAGTTACGTAGTATTGCTTTCGTGCCTCTTTCATCTTTAAGATGGTCTGGAAAATCTGACTCCTCCAAGCAGAGCCTGTGACTTTGCATGCCTGTACTGCAGCCAGCCACGAGTGCCTTGTTAATGGAAGTGCCCAGGCCTCCCCTGAGAATGGCATCTCTATCAGTTGACAGGTGCAATGTTTTCGTAGAACTGATAGCAACTCCTCTCCTTCTCTTCAAGTCTAACCTCATAAGCAAATGACACACGTGGCTTCAAGGCCATTTTCTGTGGTTGCTTTTTATAACCTCTGCCCCTTCAAGAGAGCTTGCCTCTGCAAGCTCAGCACTGTCTACAAGTGGGCACAGCAGTGGCAGCCAGGTCACCATTGTTAACTAAATCCAACTAAAGAAAAAACATCTATGTAAGGAAGCAGGTATTGTGGAAAAATCATCATTAACTGTGAGTACTGATTATATGGACGGAAAACCATAAAAAATAATTTTCAAAGGTTTTTTTTTTTTTTTTTATCAACATCTGAACTCTAGAGCAAGCTCTCTGTTTTCTGATCTCAGCCCAGCCCTTGATAAGAGATTGTCTAAATTTTGCTACCCTGATATGGGCAAAATATTTTGTTGGAGAAAAAAGAAAGTTCTCACCCCTGTCTCACCTACATTCTTCATGCTGATTTTTTTAAACCTGTTTCTCGTTTTCTCTTCAGTGGAAAACAAAAAGCAGGTAGCTGGCATCCTCTAGGGAATAATCCTTCCTGTATATGAAGACTGTTATTAAGGGACCTGTCATACTTGTCTACTGCAAGATAAATAAGCCCTATTTTTTTTAACTTCACTTCATAGGCCCCCTTTTTAGCCCTTTAATCACCTTTGTACCTGTCCTTTGAAACGTCTCAAAGTGTTCTCTGTCATGCTTAGGGTTTAGAGTCAGGGATAGGATGTGGCGTTTGTATGTGGCTAAACAAGATTCTTTCAAGCCTTATTCCTGTATTCATTCTAATAGATAATATTCCCATACTTTTGCTCTACTGATATCCATAAATTTGACTCTATATATTTCCTGCATCTCTTTTTGTTGACTTCCATCTCAGTTACTGCCAATCTTAAAAATAGGCCATAAACATATGTTCAGTGATGTAGCATTATCCATTCAGCTGGCGTTTTGCATGTATAAGGTCTAGAAAACAAATCCACTTTGCCAATTACTATGTGTAAGGAATGGTGTTGGTGAATGTTGGAATTAAAATATTTCACTTTGGCTTTGTCCCACATCGTTGAGTATCCCTGTCACAATTACTCAATAGGATTCTAACTAGAATAGGAATTTGAAAACCCTTCATTAATCATTTATTCATTAAACCTGTATTTTTGGAACCTTTGTTGAAGACCATGCACTGTGCTAGAAGCAGAACATATCATAGTAAATGAGACAGACCAAGTCCCTTCTGATGACCAAAGGGTCTTTTTGAGAAATTGTTAATTTCCACAGAAAATATTTCATCTTCCATCTGCAGAAGTAAATATTCACAGAATTTTTTTTCAAATGGAAGTACTAAGGAGAACTAAAATTCAATACCCTTTAAAAATACATAATAGTGATTCTCTATGAAATTGTGTTGTATTTATATCTCTCGGTGTTTCTAGTGGATAATTGGAAACTTGTTAAAAATTTTAGTGCTAATACTGGCCAGATGTAGAGGCTCACAACTGTAATCCCAGCACTTTGGGAGGCCAAGGCAAAAAGATTGTTTGAGCCCAGGAGTTTGAGACCAGCCTGGGCATTGTAGTGAAATATCATCTCTACAAAAACTTAAAAATTCAGCCAGATGTGGTGGTACACACCTGTAGCCCCAACTACTGGGAGGCTGAGGCTGAAGGATTGCCTGGGCCCAGAAGTTCAAGACTGCAGTGAACTGTGATTATGCCACTGCAGGCAAGCCTGGGCGACAGAGTGAGACCCCAATTTTTTAAAAACTATGTTTAATGCCAACATAAAGTGTGTATCTAGTTCTAGTTCTTGCATCAAATCTCGTGACTGTGAGATAGAACACACTCTCTAGTCTTCCTAGATTCCTTGCTCAAAAACCAGCTATATCAGCTCCCTGGAGAGCTCTCTTATTCCCTCAGACAGAAATCACCATTTCCACGGCGACAATATTTGTCTGCCTTTCTTTCAAAACAGCTCACAAAGCCAATAAGTACAGAAGGCACCCAGGACATGTTGCTTAATGGTGAAAATACGCAGGCAGCACAGCCAGTTATACCTCCTAATATGCCCCACAGCCTCAGATAACCCCCAGGAATGGACACCAGCACACCTGAGCACAGATACTGGATGGAGACAGGGCCCTGCTTGAAAGGCAGTTTCTGGGGGGCTAAGGACATCCAATCCCAACTTGTAGTGTTAGCATATCTTTTTTTTTTCTTTTTTTGAGTCAGACTCTGTTGCCCAGACTGAAGTGCAATGGCATGCTCACAGACACCACCGCCTTGACCTGCTAGGCTCAGGTGATCCTTCCGCCTCAGCCTTACATGCAACTGGAACCACAGGCGTGCAGCACCGTGCCTGTCTAATGTTTTGATTTATTGTAGAGACAATATCTTGCCATGTTGCCCAGGCTGGTCTCGAACCCCTGGGCTCAGGCAAACCTCTCACCTCAGCCTCCCAAAGTGCTGGGATTATAGGTGTGAGCCACCAACATCTTTGTGTGTGAGTACATATATGAAGACACTTATATGTGTACATAGACATGGAGGTTTACTAACTTATAGTACTACTTTCTTTTATTTTATCCATCACCTAAACTAAAATTAGACTGCCACATTTGAGTCCTGTGTTAAATTTTATAAAATTATTTTGGTTTAGATTCAAAGGATATATGTATATGTTTGTTACAAATTATATTGTGTGATGTTGAGGTTTGGGCTTCTATTGAGCTTCTATTGAGCCAAGTGGTATTAAATTTTCTTAGCCAAATGCAGTTGTTTACTTTTCAGTGATTTCAGCAACTTTAACATTTATTAAATTATTTTTCTGTTAATGAAACAGGCGGTTTAATTCAACAGTCAATCTGGCTCTGGTATTCAGCAGTCCTTTTTCTATTGAAAAGCTGCCCTGCTAATAATATATATATATATATATATATATATATATATATATATATATATATATATATCATTTTATATTTACAAATGTTTAAAAAACATTCAGCCCTTTAGTGCAAATGGAATGCATGTCATGTGCCAGACATTCTGCTAAGAGCTAGAGATAGCAATAAAAATCAGATTCCGTTAATACCCTGTGGATAGTCACAACTGATTGTAGGAGACGTGCGTATACTACATTGTACAATATTTTTATAGACACCTGTATAAAGCTCTGGGTGTAGAAAATATGTGAGCCCCTAATTTTACCTAGTAAGAGATAATATTGGCTTCGTAGCAGAGATAACGGTTGAGTTAAATCTTAAAGACTGACATGAGTCTGATCAGGAGATGTGACTGGGAATAAAAGTTCAGAAAGAGGAATGGGCATGTCCAGATACCAAAGGTACAAAGAAGCCCAGCACAGGTCTTCAGTTTGCCGAAAATGGGTCCCATGGGAGTACATGGAACTTGGAGACAGAAGGGTGGCTGTTTACTCCCAGCCTTATGACACTCCCAGAAAGTGATTTTGGAATGTTTCCCATTTTTCTTAAGGAAACTGAAGCAGAAAGACCTGCTAACAGCTCATTCTCAGACCCAGGTTTCATCTCGAGGATACATGGTGCCGTTTCATAGCAGTTCCAGGAGTCCAAAATGTTTTTATCTAGAGCCTACATTATTGATTGAAAATGTAAAACTCGCCAAAATTTTACATACTGTATTCACAATGAATCATCCAAAAACAGATGAAAAGGTCATGGAGACCAAATGAGTTATTCCTAAAGATGATGTTATGTGTCCCAAACTGGTACATATGAAATTATACCTGGATCCATTCCTGAGCCAAATCAAATTAGAAGAGTATCCAAAACAGTATGCAGCCCATCACTAGTCACAAAGCGTTGGGGGAGGTTATGGGGGACTACTGATGATCTGCAATTTTCATTTTAAAATTACTAGTCTTTTTAGCACCAGGAAAAGAACCACAGAATAAATTTGTAAAGGCCCTTGCCTATTTGATGATAATAGACAATAAAGATCAGTATTGATTTTAATACTCTTCATGTAGTGTGGAGAAAGAGGTAGCTTAATATTGTTCTCAGAGCATTTTGGAATGAAGGGAATTTTGGATTAATGAAGTGGTAGTGAACAGAAAAGGCCTTATGTCATTCCCAGTTCATGGAATTTGTCCTGTTATATTCCTTATTTTGTTATGTAACTGACAAGGAGCTAATTCATCTGGAAATATCTCAATTATTTTATTGTATTCATGCAATTTAAAAAAGAGAAAGTATGAAACTTCAACGATAGGGAAGTTTTTTCAGCATCCAGCAAGCATTTATTAAGCTCCTACTATATGCCACCCCTCTCCTTGTTAGCACTTTTTTACACTTTGTCTTCCTTAACAGACATTATGATGCTCAAAATTTGCAAACTGTCTGATGGAGTTAACAAATGAAAATTTCCCTAAATATCACTTTATTCAACATGAAAGAAAATGACATGAATCAAATGCTTCTCTGTTCTGTGTGTAAAAGAAAAAAAAAGATAAAGAAAGCTATATATAGTTTACCTATAAATGAGTAAAGATCTTTTTTCCACATTGCATTTTTTTGTTACAGTAAAGCAAATATTTTTCAGTGCTTTTAAACATAATAGTATATGGCACTTTTAAACGAATTTTAAGAAGAGTTATGAGCTGGACATGGTGGCTCCTGCCAGTAATCCCAGCACTTGGGGAGGCAGAAGAGAGAGGATGCCTGAGCCCATGGGTTCGAGACCAGTCTGGGCAACATGGCGAGACCTCATCTCTACAACAAATCAAAAAATTAGCTGTGTGGCGCACACCCACGGTTCCAGCTGCAGTGGTTGAGGCTTCAGTGGCTGTTAGCGTGCCCCTGCACTCCAGCCTGGGTGACAGTGAGACTCCAAATCAAAAATAGAAGAGTTATGTAGGCGATGCATCCTAATAGGGAATGTGATTCTTCAAATAACTTATTTATATTGCATATTGCATTATTGAATTTACAGATATGTTTGGTCTTTGGAACTGTAGATTGCTTCAACTTGCAGGAAAATAGGATAAGCTTTTTTAGGAAAACAATGAATAGGCATCTTCTGTGTTCGTGCACAGTCCTATGGTTACAACGACTGTCAGTAACTGTAACCACCAGGAATGGTAGAGATTGTTTTCTTTATTTTCTTCTAAAAGCACCAAACTACTCTTAAGAATCAGAGATTTTATTGACAAAACAAAAAGTCAGGATTTTTTTCTAGAGGGAAATAAAAGTAGTTGTTAGCACAGACTCTGGAGCATAAATGTAAGATATAAATCTTCACCCTGACAATTACAATACTATTTGTAGAAACTTGAATAAGTAAATGACTTAATTTAAACTCAGTTTTCTACCTATGTAAACTCAGGTCTCAGATATGCAAAATGGGAATAATAACACTCATCTCATCAAGGTTTTTGTAAGAATTAAATGAAATTTTAATTGATTCACTTGAACTTCCCAGGGAAGATAGAGAAAATATCAAGATGCCTTTAAAATCAGAGTTCATAAAATATGATAGTAATGAAAATAACAGTATCTGTATGCATCTCACAATTGTTTATAAATCTCATTCATTCCTTTTTTTGGGGGGTGAGGGGGTATTGAAGTCTCACTCTGTCACCCAGGCTGGAGTACAGTGACATGCTCACAGCTAACCGCAGCCTCTACCCCCTGGGATCAGGCTTTTTCCACCTTAGCCTTCTGAGTAGCTAGGACTACAGGCATATGCTACCATGCTTAGCTAATATATACTTGTTTGTTTTTGCAGAGACGAGGTCTTACTATGTTGCCCAGGCTGGTCTCGAACTCCTGGGCTCGAGCATTCTTCCTGCCTTGGCCTTCCAAAGTGCTGGAATTACAGGTGTCAGCTACTGCACCTGTCTCATTTATTCCTCACTATATTTTATTGTTTCATTTTTATAATATGTCTGTACTTTGTTGAGAGACCAAATTAATAAGTTAAAAACAAAATAATAGACAACAGAAAGTTCTGGAACTCTAAACTTGTAATTTTTTTTATTCTGGAAGAATAAAATTGTACTGAGGCAGCATATAGAAACAAAATAACAATTTGACTTTTCTCTTCCATTCATGTTTACAAGCATCACAAGCTCATCATGCCATTTCCGCTAATAGTCAAACTCCGTATTTCTATAGAGCAATAAAATCTTAATATTTTAAAACTAAATTCATATAATCCATCACACATTTTACAGATGAGAAAATTGAGGCTTAGAGAAGGCAAGTGACAGGCTCTATCAAGCAAATAGTAGCATAACAGAGGCTCTCACTACCTGCTTTTCAAGGTTCGGCATTCATATTCAGCCGCAAGTCTCTTACCTTTCTCCTGAGGATTATCTCTGGGTCAAGTTGGGAATGTTGGTGGGTGTGGGTTGGATTGAACACCTCCTGTGCTTTTAACTATACTAGACTGGTTTCAGTTTTCCTTAAATATAGCTCTTAAATCTATTCCGAGGCAACACAAACGTCACACAACTTTCAAAATGCCTGTGCTTTGGGGGTCTGTTTCATAGGACCACATATGATAGTTTCAGTGGCGTGCCTCAGAGAGAGAGGAGAATATTGGCATGATTGTATTGACCACTACTATAAAATTTGCATTGGAGCGTTTAGAAATGGGAAGTGAGTGAAACAAAGCCATTAATTTAGTTACATTAAGTAGATGTATGAACTGTTTACAAAATGAACACTCAATGTATAATGAAGCATTTATATGTACTTTTTAATACACTGGTGAAACTGTGGGGCATTCATTTTTCTAAACACTCCAAAGCTACTAAATGATCCTAGAGGATGGCTTGTGTTCATCAAACTTATCAAAACCTTCGGCATTTAAAAAATATTGTTTGTTCTTTATTGGATTTAATTTGACATGTAAAATTACGTATTTTCTAAGGTAGGATTTTCCAGGGTGCTGTTTCATTTCCACCCAGTGACTCAATTCTTGTCAGACAGCTTCTCTTGAAACAAATGAAGAAATACACACATTATCTGGATATGTAGCATGCTGTGTTTTAATTCACTAAAATGTGCCAGTTCTTTTTCTGTTTCTGTTGTTCACCTATTGGACAAGCAGAGCTGGAGAAGAATAAAAAAATGTCAGCTGGTACCAATTCATAATCAATAAAAAACTAAACTCTTAAGCAGAAAATGTATCACAGATTTGTGCCCTAGCAAAGCAGTTATTTTTACCTTGCCATCATCAGAAGCCGCATTCTGACAGAAATCATTTGCTTGAAGCAGCCACGATGTATAAGCCCTATGTGGTCTTGTGATTCAGATTTAGGAATATCAGCCTTAGAGGGTCTAAAGGCATTGTGCATTAGTGTGTATTGAGACCTCATTCCAGGTGGCAAGCAGCTGGACTTTTAAAAAATAAAACTTCCAAAATAAATGCGAAGTGCTTGTTTCCAGGTGATAAGTGTTACATTTAATTGAATCATCCTCAAAATGTGATAATTTAGGCAAAAAGGGAGTTGTGCATATTTAATATATTTGTTTTGTATTTCCACTAGTCAATAGAATAATGAAATTCCTTAACTACTTCTCTTTAACTTGCATGAAGAAAGCACGGTATGTTGCTAAATCTCTTTTCACTAGCTCTGTGGAGAAACAACTTTAATCCTTGTTAGAAAATTGCCGAGTCTGGGGCTGACAAAGAGCTCATGCTTGTTCTATTGTTTGTGCTCCCCGGCCCCAAGAGCAGAGCCCTTTACAGCTGCGTGGATCCCGCCCGGCTCAGCTGCACTATTTAGGAGAGGAGGTTTGTCAATTTCTATTGACAATGGAAAGAGTTTTTCAGGGCCTGTAGCAGTGCTGACACAGTTGGGGATCAATGCCAGCCATTCAGACTGCACCCTCTTTCATTGCTTTGGTTTGTTAATTCAAGACTAAAGGTCCACTGAGGGGGTTCAGGGTGTTTAAGAAAGCTGATGAACTGTTTAAGAAAGCTGATGAACTGCAAGCGTTTATAGCCCTGGTGTGGCAATTTCCATAGTCAGTGGCAACTCCTGTCACTGAGGGAGCTGTGTCCTTGTTGACCCTCTTGTTATTAAAAATGCACAAGTGCTGCGCTTCTCAATATTTCAACACTCTTTCATTGTCAATACCACCTTCTGAGCCCTTCAGCTTGTTGCTTGCTCTAAAGATCTTCTTAGATTGGGTTTGAAAACTTCACCTTAAACACTAGATTAGACTGATGTTCTGTTTTCCGTGCTCCTGTTGATTTGTTGAACCTTCCCAGGGCTGGAAAGCAAGTAGCAGCTTGATGGGGAGACGGGCTGCTAATATGATTTACCAGTCTACAGTCATGCACAATAAGTGTGAATAAATACAGGGGTCTCACAGAGTCAACCCTAGCCTTTCCTTTTCTTCTATTTTTGCTTTAAAAGAGATATCTCAAGAAAATGAAGTAATGCATGCCCTTACAGGAGTTGAATGAACCACAAAAAGAAGGAAAAAAACATATTTTTGTTGCTAAAGTGGTAGGCTGCAGTCATGGATTGATGTAGAGAAAAAATTGTAAAATATACACTTACTGTTTTATTCCTGGGTAGACCAAAGCAAAGAATAAAGCAGTAATGCTCGACCCACGACTTCAGGGAGAGCTACGATGCCCTTCCCTGTCATCCCCTGAAGGGCAAAGTGAATAGTCAACCAAATGGTTTTATAAAATTAACTTTTTCTGAGTGAAAAGGCATTTCTAACATGCAAACTTTACTGAACATTCAACCTTTTCAATATTTATTCATTTAGCTTTTGGGGGGGTTGGTTTGGTTGAGTAGAGGGAACAGAGACTAAAGAGAACATGCCTTTGACTTTCTTCTCATATATGGAAGAACGGGAGTTAGCATATTCAGTACTCAGAAGGGTATTAATTTTAGCACAGATATAAGAAAATGCTAAGGGTTTCTGTTTGGTGGCTTTGTTGGAGTGGAGGGGGGCCACGCGCACGCGCGTGTGTGCGTTGTGTGTGTGTGTGTCGAGTTTCATCATACACAAGAAAGAAGCAGTCATAGTGGGATTTTTGTTGTTGTTGTTGTCCACTCTTAGTAGCTGCATACACTCTGAGCTAAGCTACTGCTTTCCGTTTGCTTAATTTAGCCACAATTCCTCTTCAGAATGCTCTGAGTTAGGAACCAAAAAGATACATTTTTATCTGACAGGATAATTTTTTCTTAGAGATTTTTTCTTATAGAACAGTTTATTTGCCTTCAAAGTAAGATGATGGTAAAGTTGTTAAGCAAGGTACTTAACAGTCGTTCTTTTCCTCTGCTTTTATAGATAACTTTAATCATATTATTCTCCAAATTCTTTTTCTCTAAAATTACAATTTTGGCATTGTTTTAAAGAAGTTATTGTATTAATGATTTCTGTGTTACATTATATATCTTTTCAATTATCACTTAATCATAAGTACCATTTATACTAATGGAAAAATGAAGTTAAATTAATTTTAAATTATTTAGGGATTTTTTAAGAACATAAAGATTCTTATGGAGTAATCTTAAGAAACTGTTTTCATTTCCCTCAAATTATACAACTAACCACGAACATAGTAACTGTACAGTCTAACAGATTAAATAGTATGTTCTGCTAAGCTTCATACAATGCATAATATTATTTTTCTCCCCCAACACAAAAGAAAAATTTACTATCTCATAATGGATGAAGTCACATCCATTGTAACAATATTTTCAAATTATCTGGAGAGTGGTTTGCTGAGGAAGGTCTTCATTTAGTATACTTATATTCAATATCACTAATACTTGTGAGTGTTTACCTGTATTAAAATAGAACCCAAGAAGTTGAGGCTATAATTTCAAATAAGGAAGTATAGAATGCAAATCATGTCAGAAGTTAAAATGTATATCTATAAAATACTTTGAGATTTAACCTGTCAGCTAAAGTACTAAATTTACTAGTGGTTTATTTTTTAAGAATTTGGCCGTGTAAATATCTTATTTTATAAAACTTACTGGTGTTATTTTTACATGTCCTGAAGATTAAGAAAGTGATCATTACAAAGGAGCAAAATTAAGTTATAAATAGCATATTTTAAAAAAATCATGATCTGTCCCACATTTTATGAACTTGAAAATTTTATTCATTCATTTGGTTGATAATATCTAATAAATCAGTTGTTCATTTAATAAGCCTATCTTCTTTTATGCATGTTCGGTGTACTAACAAATTGTTAGAAATCAATATGATGAAATGTGAAACTCATTTTAATGTAATACTATTTCTTATTCTAGTAAAGCACTAGAACAATGTTAATAAATACAAATCATGATGAATTTCAGACTTGGATCACTTAAGAGTTCTCTTAGCAGTTGAATTTACTTGTTTTATTATGTGGAGGAAAAAAAATGGGGTGTGTTTTTTCTGTGTTTGAATACCTAAGAGCATATGCATACACATCTGTGATCTGATCTGGCACCATGCTTGAGTATACGAGCAAGACGCAAACTCCCTTTTTCAAAAACTCTTTTGTCACTTATTAAGTGCTCAGTGGACATTGAAATGTTCACTGTTATCTGAATGAGTGGCATTATTCTTGCAGTGTTACCTAAACTTAACACTGGCACATAATCTCTGAATCCCTTAAAATGTCACCTCTAATGACAGATTGTTAGTTTTGAAAAGAGGCACAAAATTTATTTTTTTCTTTTTTTAAACTATACTCACAGACATTATATAGGAGCAGGAAATTGCATTAGAGAAGAATCTCAGTGTTTTCAAGAGAGTTGTAATAAACAGAGAAAAATGAACCCTCCCACAACACTTACAAAGTGGAACAGATCCATTTCTTTCATAATTTGATCAACTGACATCTGTTTTGTGATTTTTTATTAGACATAAGAATTAATTCCATCTTGATAATAATTTCCCTTCCTAAGACTCACTAAATCTTTATTTCAGGTGACTTTAAAACAGCTTGCTAAATACTTATCAGCCAAAAGAAGATAAAGGTATGGTTGAGGATTACCGTTTAATGAGTTGTAGGTTTTTTTGCCATCACTCCTTTAAAATGTTATTTTTTACTTTCTGGTATTGACTGCGTGCCTTATGGTGTAAGACATCATCTTTTTTCCCAACATGCAGGCCAATAGAAAATGTTCCTTTGAAAATAATTCAGCTCTTTTTTTTTTCCTGCTGCTTGGCCGTCTATTCAGTCCCATAATATGTATTTAGTACCCATTGTTACCTACAAATTACAAAGTAGGCCACTAGGCTGCAAAGTGCAAAAACACTGTTTCCATGAATATGTTACAGCTAAAAGACTGTAATGTTAATTCATGTAAAGAACAGCCTGGGTCAACTTAGCAGATTTTCTAGCAAAACATGCAATTCTGTTAACAGGAAATGATAGCCTTATTGACTTCAAGTGCTGATCTATGGTCATTTCAGAGTGTTTCATTACCCCCTCATTATCGAATCTGTTAAATGAATATTGCCAAGGTTTTCTTTTTTGTTCTCCTCCTCTCTGCCCCCAACCCTTCTTTCCAGCAATGGTACAGCAGTTCCATGAAAGTCATTTGCGTATGGTTGACTGATAGACTAGATCTTCAGCTTCATATTTACCAACTGAAGACTCTCATCAAGATTGTGAAGGTAAACAAAATGTGTTTAGATATGAATTACCTGCCAAACTATAAAGGAATAATGGCAAGATTCTGACAAAGAAGAAAATTGTATTTGATATAAGTGGATGAATCTAAGCACTTAAAAAGCATCACTTAGCAATGATGTGCTGCTGTTTACTTTCATTTTTAATTAGATTACTAAATAAATTAAATGTATCTTTATTGTGCTAATAAATAACAGATATTTGCTAACATTAATCACATTTCGAGATTATGTGCATAAAGCACATACAAAGTCACCTGAATGTAGTAGGTCCACAATAATTTTGCATTAATTTGCTCATGTAAAGAAGTAGTTCTCCTAATACATTTACTTAGTAATACATATCTATTAGGACCATAAATTGTTGCGAGGGCTTTTGAATTGTGTTTGTTGAGAGAGTTAGGAAAGTTTCAGTTATCTTATTCTATCCTGGTACAAAAGTCATGCATTGTCATTGCCTGAATTCTTTTGGAAGCGTGGTCCTTATGTGTAAAAGATCATTGAGTTTGAGTGTTGGGGACCGTCCAAAACTATTAGCATAGATGTCATATAAGTTCAGCAAGGCCATTTTGACTTTTGCTCTCCAATAGAAAAGATAATGACTTACATGTTATTTAATGTGTAAGGGCTTTAAGATAATAGGCTTATTCAACATAAATATCTTTCACAATTTGTAAATTCTAGTAAAGGCACAAATTCTAGTAGAGGCACAAAAGGTTAAACTACGGCAATTTGTCCCTACTTTAACCTTTTCTTAAAATTCAGATAGAAATTCACCTGAATGTAGTAGGTCCTAATGACTAAAAACGTAACTCTAAGCTATTGAGAATCAACTGTTCCTTCAAATGGAAGACATTTACTTCCATTTTACTACCATTTATTAATGGTACATATGTTTGTATGGGCCCATACATGTAATGTATATATGTGCACTCGTGTATGTATGTGTATATATGCATATATGCACAATATACATAATAGTTCTCAAAGTGTCTTTCCTGACCTAACTTTATCAGCATCGCCTGGGAACTTGTCAGAACCACTCCACTCCAGAGCTACTGAATTAGAAACCCAGAGGGTAGAACCCAGCAATCTACAGGTTAATAAGTCATCCAGATTATTCTAAGACATGCTACCATTTGCAAAAACAACCTCTGTGTTAAACCATTAAAAGAAATGTATAACTACATTAAATATTTTTGATTATTCTTTGGGTTCCTGCAGTCTAATTGGAATGCAGATTCTTTTTGTGCCATAAACACACTGGCAATTTGTTAGAAAGGCCCACAAACAGGAAAGTTCTGTTCCAGAGTCAGAAACTGTCAAATCTATAGGAACATACAACCAAACCTATAATGTCACAGTAGCAGCAATCATGATTGGTCATAAATAACAAGTAAAATTATAGCCACCCACAAAATTTTAATACTGTAGTTGCACATTACATGTCACTGAAGAAAATGCCTTTGATCCAGAACACAACTTACTTAGTTCAGCAAATAAACCTTGTTATTTATTTCGCAAAGAAACTGAAGGAACAATATGATATATTAATATCTGCCTTAGTTCTCCATGGTTTCTTTTTTGTTTCTATAAATGTGAGTTGAAAAGCTTTCAAATAAATTTGTTTTTCATAAAAGATAATCAGGATTATGTATTTACCTCCTAAATATGAGGGTGGGAACCCCCCCAAAAAAACTTATTTATAAAAAATTGTATATTTATTCTGACATGCTTAAACTTCAGTCACCTTCAAAGTACTCTTCATTTGATGCCATACACCTATCATGATGCTTTTTCCCATGCTCAAGACAGTCTTTGAACTCACCGATTTTGATGCCTTTTAGTGCTTCTGCCATTTTTATTTCACCTCTTTCACATCAGCAAAACGTTTCCTTTGAGACTTTTCAAAAATCTGGCAAAACAAGCAAACAAAAAAAGTCACTGAGGGGAGAGTGGGTGAATAGGGAGAATGGGGCATGGGGATCATGCAGTTTTCGGTCAAAAGCTGCTGAACACTCAGGACAGTGTGGGGCAGGTGCGTTGTCATGGTGGAAGAACCAGTCACCTGTTTGCTGCAAGTTGGGATGTTTCTTCCACATATTGTGACGCAACCTTCTCAGAACTTCCAGATAAAAACTTTGGTTGGGCCGGATTTGGTAGCTCAGCCTGTAATCCCACGCTTTGGGAGGCCGAGGTGAGTGGATTGCCTGAGCCCGTGGGTTCGAGACCCCTCTGGGCAACTTGGCGAGACATCATTTCTACAATAAATCAAAAAATTAGCCAGGCATGGTAGCGCGCGCCTGTAGTTCCAGCTACTTGGTAGGCTAAGGCGGAAGGATCGCCGGAGCCCAGCAGGTCGAGGCTGCGGTGGCCGGGAGCATGCCATTGCACTCCAGTCTGGGCAACAGAGTGAGACTCCAACTCAAAAAAAAAAAAAAAACCTTTGGTTGACTTGATCTGGAGAAACAAATTCCAAGTGTACTACAAAGGGCTCACCCTCCAAAAGATTATTCCAGTCTTTATGGGACCCCCCCATATATGTATGTTATGATTGTATACTGTGATTAACATTAATATTAGCTGGCTATCCTTATGGTAAACCATATTTTAAGCTATTTGCCTACTGTGTTCAGGGTGTCAGATTTACATATTCAACTGATTGGCATTACGTAACAGATTACATATTCAACTGATTGGCATTAGTTGATAGATTATTAAGCTGTTTATTTTGTTTTAAGAATAAAAATCTCCATATTTTTATAGCCCATTGTTTGTTTATTTCAAAGTTATTCCTTTTCTCATATTCATACATATTCCTTTTCTCATATTCATACATATTTACATAGATCAAGCAACAGTGAAATTGAGCTATAATTGACAAAAGTTGGATACATTCAAGATATGCTATGTGACTATAGTTAATTATGTATTGTATACTTAAAATTCACTAAGAGAGTAGATATTAACTATTCTCATCAATGACTATATTTGCATAAAAGAACAATTAATAATTTTATGAATTATATGGTAGACATTTCCATTCTACTCTAAGCCAATCATTTTATCTTACTTTTTAATATATCCATCATATGACCATCAATAGTCAAGCTTGATAAATATGAAATTAAATCCCATGGATGTTTGATTTTTCCATGTTTTCCTTTTCACAAACAAGTCTCCAAGCTCAGCCAATAGGTTATTGGGCTGATACTTTTAATCAAAGCATAGGACTCTATTTAATAATTTAAAATGATTATTTTCACAATGAAAAGGTGAATAAATAATATAATGTTCTCATTATTTGTTCTACCTTGAATATAAACAGACTTTAGCCAATTTCCTACATAGATTCATCATTTTTCTACACTTATATGATTTTGTTCATAACAATCATCTCCCAGTGAATTTAAGAAGCTATCAAATATTACATATATGGAATCATGGAGGCCCATAAGCAGACTTTCCTTCCATCCAGACCATTAAACTCTGCCTGCATGGTACAACAAAGCAGTGCAGTCTACTCAAACCCACGCAACTCCTACTCGACTCCAGTGGTCTACTTCTTACTCACAGGCATTGTCATTCCTCTGTGCCTGTGGAGATGCAGATGCCATCAAAATTTATATAATAGCCAACTTTGCTCTCCAAAGATACTTATACACTATTTGGTTCATTCATGCTGCTGACTAAGAAACAAAGTTCAGTAAGATTTATACAAAAATTAAGGACAAATTATCTGCAAAGTTTTAACATCTGAATGATTTATTTAGAAAGGGGGAAGGTTGGACCTTCAAATAATGCTTCAAAATGATTGTTGAAATTGTGTTCTCCCTAGTGTTCACATGGCATTTAAAAGCAGTTAATATTCATCAGCTGGCTCTTTTGCTAGACGAAAAGAAGATAAGTGAGCAGCACTCTGTGGCAGGCACTTTTCTTAAATAAGAGCCAACCAAACCTTTGTGGCAGTCACAGAGAATGCCCAAGTACCAATAACACTTTATGAATTATAAAGAGAAGGAGAGAGGTGGTTATTGCTTGCTAATAGAACAAGAAAGTGGTCTTAATTGTATACAAATTAGAAAGCCTTCAGGACTACAGACTCACAATTCAAATCTGTCCTGGCCAACTTATTGATAATTAAGCTAAGTCAAAGAAAAGTCATTTTAATAAAATAAGTAGAACTCACAAACTCAGTATATAATTGTCAGTGAGACAATAATACTTAATTATAGTATTATTTATTAATAATATCTATAGGTGAATATTTTGTGTGTTTGATATTTCTAACAAATAATAAGACAGTTGTAGGAATAAACATAAATGTCTATGATAATAATGACATATATATTAGTTACCCGATTATCTAGATAAAACGTACCTCTCAGTGTTATTTTATTGGTTCTGATGTAAATGACCATGAGTTTTGTTGTAAAAGAATACCACCTTAGCCATAATAACTCATGACTTAGAATAAGTTTATTACTACAATCATAATATGCTTATTCAGTTTAGAAAGAGTATGTAAAGATAATGAATTGTATATCTCTTAAACCATTAAAATGTAAGTGAAAAAAGGCTTGGTCATCTATAAAAAAAATCTTTGAATCTAAATTTTACTTGCTGTTGAAACACTGCAGCATCCTTTCGAGTTCAGTTTATTTTTAAGCATGATAGAATTTACAAGTATGAGCTTTATTTATATCAAGGGATTATCCAAATAAAAAATGTATAATATTCATTCTTCATCCTTAATATTGACATATCAGTTCTGAAACTTGAAATAGTATCATGAAGCAAATATCAGGGAAAGAAGACAGGAAGATAAAATATGAAAATACCATTGGTGCCACTACCTTGAAATGGTTGTTCTTCTTCCCAGAAGGAGACAAAGTGTGTATGTCAAGGACTTTGTATGCCCTGTATCGACACTTACCACTTCATGTGAATAAATACCTTCAGCTCAAATGTCTGAATATTATAATGTTTCTCAGTGCTATGATAGTAGTGTATTATAAACATTTCTTTGTTCAGTGAAATCAAACATATATTAATGTCAATTTCCAGCTAGTTGAGTTATGATATTAGGTCATGAAGTACAATACTCTTTCTTCATATTTGACTTTTGCATCTATTAAGTGCAAGCAACTTCAATAAAAGCAGCTACCAGTAATCGTTTACAGCAGAGTAGTAACATATTAATATGCACTGATGCTTTGGGCCAGCCCACTGAAGTATGGCTACTTAATAGTCTAAATCTAACATAGGACAATAGAAGAATTGTGAAAGCCATTTAACATTAAAAATGATCTTAGAGGCCAGGCACAGTGACTCACACCTGTAATCCCAGCACTTTGGGAGGCAGAGGGGAGAGAATTGCCTGAACCCAGGGATTCAAGACCAACCTAGGCAACTTGGTGAGACCTCATCTCTACAGTAAATCAAAAAATTAACCAGGCATGGTGAAACACGCCTTTTGTCCCAACTACTTGGAAGGCTGAGGCTGAAGGATCTCCTGAGCCCAGCAGGTCAAGGCTGCAGTAGTTGTGAGTGTGCCACTGCACTCCAGCCTAGGGGACAGAGTAAGACACTGACAAAAAAAAAAAAAAAAAGACCTTCTTAGAAGTGCTTCCAAAGAATGGAATATATTCTTTTGTTCTGTTTCCCCATTTAACTAACTATGGAATTTTTCTTCAACTTTAAAAATCAGTAACAGTAAAATACCAATCTTGCTCAGCTATGGAAAATCATATGTGAAGAAAATCATACTTTAAAAAGTGAGCACAAGGGAAACTGTATAGACTAATATTTTCAGTGCCACAGATGAGTTTTGTTGGGTTTTGCTGTTGTTGCTGTTTACAGAATAATTGTAGAAACAATAACATGGTATTTGTTCTATTATATTTAAATGCCCAAATTATAATTTTTTGTTTTACAAAAAAATGTAAATACTCGATTTATTATCCTATCTCTGGAAGCCTTATTCCAGAATTTTGCACTTCACATCCCAAAATAATTTCAAAAGGAAAGGTTAAAATTCACAGAGACATTTAGGTGTACACACATTTTTATCCAGAGGTACATGTAAATACATTTTACAATTCACAAATGCTGAAAATGTAAACTCTCTTTACTGATAATAGGATTAATTATCTCTGTCCACACACCTGCCCAAAAAAACTAATGCATGTTATAAAATGAAATGTTTTTTTCAAAGGAAAGATTTCTCAATTTTAAAAAAAAACTATGAATTTTTTCTTATTAAAAATGTATGTAAGTACACATTTTTGCTACAAGTTATTCAACTAGTAAATTCTGTGCAATTAGCAAAGTTTTGGGGGAAAGTGAATTTGTCATCTGATCATCTCAATATTTGATTTATTCATAGTAATTGTAGTTTGAATATCACTATCCAAATTCTCTCATTTCCTTTTCTCCCCCAGAAATACACCAACACCATGATTGGCATGGACAGTCACATGAACTCATTAGTGGATTGTCCAAGATCATTTTTGAAATGCCAATTGAACATATATACATATATATGCATATATATGTATATATGTAATATAATCAGTAAAATAAGTTTTCATTTTCAGCATTTGTGAATTATAAAATGTATTTACATGTACCCCTGGATAAAAATGTGTGTACACCTAAATGTCTCTATGAATTGTAACCTTTCTTTTTGAAATTCTTTTGGGATGTGAAGTGCCAAATTATACACACACACACACACACACACACACACACACACACACACACTATGTACATACATATCATCTAAATTATGTAAGCAAATTCTCTCTTCTTCCCTAAGAAAACCTACAGGGACTTCCGATTGCAGGGTGTATTGGAAGGAACACTGAACAGTAAGACATACGATACTCTCCACAGACGTTTAACAGTAGAGGAGGCCACCGCATCTGTTTCAGAAGGAGGAGGACTTCAGGGCATTACTATGAAAGACAGTGATGAAGAAGAAGAAGAAGGCTGATAACATAGCTCTGGAGAAGGATGCGGGACCGCGATTGACATTGTGGGGGGTTGTTGTGGTTTTTTTTGGTTTTTGTTTTGTACCTTGTCTTTGTAATTATGTTTATTGTTTCAAATAAAAATGCTTGTATTTCTTTTTTATTTCTTTAAAAAGTAAACATGAAAATAGAGTTAAGGGGAAAATGTCAAGTTTTTTGTTGTTTTGATTTTTTTTTTTTTTTTAGACGAAGATCATCCTCTTTTGTATTGCTTGGCATAAAAATGAACTTCAGTTCTGTTTGTGATTGGAGCCTGACTTTAAAAATATATATATATTTGACCTTTTTTTGTAATCACATCAATATAATGTTCTGTGTGTACAATGAGATACATATTTCTCATAATACAACATTGTGAGAAACCAATTCTGATCACTGCACCAACTCTATCGTACCCTTGTTAAAATGGTGTATACATTACAGATTACAACTTATGTGCAAGGTTTGTTTTGTACTTAATGTACCATTGTTGTGATGTGTGTTAAAACTTTAATCTTGGTTCTTACTACTCCAAATTGGTCTGCAGGGTTTTCCTGGGCTGAAACGACTGCTAAACCCAAATATAGACTAGATTATCCAGTGGGCTTATGTCTTCTTGAACTTTTCTTCTTTCAAGTATAAGAAACCCCAAGGTGTGTGGTGGTAGCAAGTGTGCTTCCACCAATATACCATATTCTCCTATTCCTAGGTATAACAGCTTGCAGGCAATAAAAATCCATTTGGTCATATCCACTTCTGTATTTATTAGATTTGTATAGAGTAAATACAGTAAAAGATGTTTGCAGTGTTTCAAACATCCCAAGTACCTGGCTCTGTGTTTTTGTTTCTTTCTTTTTTGTCTTGTAACATTTTTTTCAACTAAATGAGTAAAAGATATTAACACTGTGCTTTGTACCTAATAGGCACACACATTTATTAAAATAATTAATTACAATGACAGCATATTTCTGTAGTAAAATAAATTACACTTCATACTCATATATTGCATATTATTAGTTAAGTTAGAACTTAATGTTAACTAATAATAATATTAACAATACAAATAATGTTAACCAGCAAAGTATTTTCTTGCTAGACTTTGACAGAAAACTGTACTATGTTTTGTAATTTCCCGGTTAATTACTTTTGCAATTTTTCCTGAAATTTACTGGCATATTCACAAGTAATTTTTAAATGAAATCAGTTAATGCAAAATAAGCAGAGGTGTCCCTGAATTTATGAAAACTTTTGTTCTAGAACTTTAGAAGTGAAACAACTGGAACCCCCAAATTTGTTCTCTCATGGAGTTATAAATGGTCACTAGATTCCCAGGCTAGCTCACACACACAAAAAAAATCTATGTAATCCATCGTTATTATATAGTATTGTTTTGGCTCATTTTCTGCATCAAAAGGATAAGAAGATAAACATAAAAGAAAGACATTTCTTCCTTTTTCTGAATTACAGACTCTACTGACTCTATTTTTGAAAGACAGGTTGCCTTGGAATGCTCTTTCTCCCTTTCTTCTCCATCCTCACAGCCAGTACCCACCCCTTCCTTCCAGCCCTCGAGTGTCCAGGTGTGCTACCCTAAATTCTGGAGTCCCCAGTGGCTCGCTCCCCAAGCTTGCCACTCCACCACAGAGGACTCTATGCTTGGAAATCACCTACCTACCCTTCTTTTCCTTCTAGTGAAATGTCCATTTACTTGATACAGTTCACCTCTGCAAAACTGACCATTTTGTCCTGAATTGTGAATAACTGATGACCTCCTTAACCCTACTGAAAGACTGTCTTTTTAAAGGGAAAAAAAGTGTTGACTCAAAGAAATGATAGCTGATAGAGCTTAGAAATAAAGAAGAAAAGCAGATGTTGCAAGGAAGAGTATTTGGTGTGGAGAACATCTTGCGGCTGGTCTGGCCTGTTTAACCTGCTTACTGGTCAGCCTCTTTGAGCTTCTCTCCAGATTTTGGTGTTCTTTGCTTAGTCCCATCTACACCCAGAGCAAAACTGATTTCTAAAAGCCCTGTCTCTCCCCTCATCCCCAGTGGCTCCCACAGCAAGGACAACAGCAGTCAAAGGCAGGTGATGAAGCTCCTCACATCTTTATGACAACTAACTGGTCTCCTCTTTGAGCCACAAAAAAGCTATGTAAATAAAAAAATGTATAAAGTAACCCTGAAAAAGAATGAAAAGTGGTTTGGGGGTTTTTGCCCAAAACCCACTGTAAAATTGTTTGTACTAACTGCAAATCACCTAGAAATGACTTAATAAATTGTTCATTGGTGTGTATAACTCAGGATGAACACCTAAGCATCTGTCTATTAAAGGAAGTCAAGTTTTATGTGGTGTTATTCTTCTTAAAACGTTATTTGCAAAAAGACGGATTTAATGGAAAACCTAACAAGTCTTGCAGACGTTTTGAAAAGAAAATCATATTTAACTCAAAAGAAATAGTTCTATACTTCTAATTGGTTTGAGGGAAGGGCAAAAAGGCATATTCAGTTTGGTAGTGTTACAGAAGAAAACTAATACCATCTAATTTCCAACCGGAATGACTTTGTTAACACGTCTCGAAGGAAAGTGTCTCCAAACACTTGGAGAAATAATAACAATAATAATAATAATGCCTTTTCCGGAAAGGGAAAGAACCTTACAGAACTTAATGGAAATCTCCCGGCTCCAGCTGTGGGTCGTTCTGGTATTCACTGATTTTTCCACTTGAATTCCCTTTTGTCCTGGCTCATTGTCCCTCTGGTAAGAGAAGGGAGTTCCCGCTACTTTTGCAATCAACGCCAGCGCAAAGTTCCCAGGGGCTTCCACGCCGCCCCCCAGGTCACAGCCCGGCCTGCCCCGGCGCCGCCCTCCCTCGCCCGCGGCGAGCGGGTCCACCGGCTCCCGGGAAGCCGCGCTGGAGTGGGGCAGAGGTCGCCCGGCCGTCGCCGCTCAGAGATCCCCCATGTCCACCCCGCGGCGGGGGCCACCGGGCGCGGGGACCCCGCCTCCCAGCCCCACCCGACCGGCGTTTGGTGGAAGGACCCGCGGGGGTGGATGAGAGCCAGAGCTTGGCGGCTCGTCCTTCTTACTCCCTCTCCCCCGCCCCCCGGCTCACAGCACCCCAGGTCCCCGCGGACAACACCCCCCATCCTACCCCTTTGGTTTTGTATGAAACTGGAGGCCTGACTTGGGGGGCTTGTCTTTACATTAAGGGTCCCCCAGCCCCCCGCCGCCGCTCTGTCCCAGAACTATGCGGAAAAACGAGGTGGGAAGTGGCGAATGGGCTTCCTTTTCGCTTCCAGACCAGCTCTCAGTACCCCTCTGGAAGGCGGGTGACCCGCGTGGTCCCGGTACTTTGCGGCAGATGCAAGTCGTGTCCCCAGGCCTGGGCGGCGCCGCAGAGGCGCAGAGGGGCTGGAAGGCGCAACACCCACCAAGCGCGCGGGGGGCCAGGGACCCACGCACGCCCGGGGCGAGGCTTTCTCGGAGCAGGTCCGGCGTCGGCTGGAAAGTGAGGCGCAGAGCTGCCTCAAGCCCCTCTGCTCTGTGACATTCAGATATTCAAGGGAGTAGAGGCGAGCCCACAGGCTGAAGGCAAAGGTCTGAGCCTAGGGTCTAGGGACAGTCGACCTCCGATTTGTCTTCAGAAGGAAGTAGTCACTGGAGTGTGAGCGTGGGCCGCCGAGAGAAGAGGTGAGGGAAAAATTCGATCGGTTTCCCAAATGAAGAAGATTCCTGATTTAACAGGCCGCCCAGAACCGGGTGCACCGGCAGCAGTTTGGGCAACCATAAAAAGCCCGAGCCTTGGAGTCACAAAGGTTTGGATACCATCAGCCATATTGAGCTCAGTCTCGGAATCTCAGCTCTGTGAACTTGTACGAGTTACTTAACCTCTTTGTAAGATGAGCACTTCATAAAGAAGGCTGTTGTAAGGATTAGAGACACGTAATAAGGTGTGGTCGTTGTTCACTATTTCTTAGTGTAGGGATGGATTGGAAAGAAGTTGTGAGAGGCTTGCTTCTGCCGACGTGCACCACCACTCTCACCGGCCATTCTCCCTGGGCTGGGCACAGGGTCCTTCTGAATCACACTCAGCCCTGGGGAGCTCCAGCCTCGCCCCTGGTGTGTCTATGAACTGGCTGGGATTGTCCAGTTCCCAGGAAAAAAAAATTATATATATATATATATATAAGAGAGAGAGAGAGAGAGAGAGAGAGAGAGAGAGAGAGAGAGAGAGAGAGAGACAGAGGGAGACAGCGCCAGTCTGACGGAAGGAGAGGAGGAGACGGAGACAGGCAGGGGCAAGCCAACTCTGATCTCCCTAAAGGGCCAGCGCGGCCCACCGCAGCCCGGGGAGCTGCGCCTGGGAAGGAGGGGAGGCAGCTGCAGATGGGTATGACATTGGTCAGGAGCTCTGAAACTAGTGGAGGAGGATCCAGGAGGTACCAGACCACAAGGGAGGAGTCCCAGGCCTCGGCCTGTGGCCAGTGGGTTGAGTTCAATGGGAAATCCGGGGTCAAATGACGTTCGCTAATATTTTCGAAGGCTTAAGGGGGACTAGGACGTCTCCCGTCCCACACCAGGCACGCAACACAAGGCAGCACTCGCAAAATGCGAAGTGGGGTCGAGAGAAAGGCAGAGGGGGCCGCAGGCTCCAACGGTGGCCGCAGCTGCAGCAACGAAGAAAAAAAGAAAAGACTGCGGGCTGGCGCTTAGGGCAACAGCCAGCACTGAGCCCTGACCGGAGTCGCTGAACTGGCAGCACTTCTCGGCTCCCAGAAACACTCGAGCATCGCGAAAGCCCAGAGCGGGCCGAGGGCGCGCCCCAGGGTCACAGCCCAGCATGTCAGTGGCTCATGGATGCTGCGTCCTGGTGGTGCTGGGGTCTGGCACGCGGTGGCCTTGGGGAGGTAGAAACTGAGCACTCACGAAAGGGGAAAATAGTGGGCCCCGCATTTGGCAAGGACTGGAACTACCTCTTTTATCCTGAGGGAGGTTTTTCCACCCAGTCATTCCTTTAAAGTAGCCGGCCGGCAGCTTCCGAGTCCTAGACCCAGCTTAGTACTAAGAGGTTTTTCATCTCTCTGACCTTGGCAACTTTACCAGGAGGGTGGTTGTATTGGCATGCTTATTACTTGTGAATAAGCATCCTCTAGACTTGTCCCCAATCTGCCTGCGTTGACTCCCCGTAGGATTAGTGATTCTCACATCCAAGAGGAAGTGAAGAGATGATTTCAAGAACCATCAGAGGAGGCCTTTACTCTTCTGCAGCCCTGGCCTAGTATTGTTTATAGGGCTCTACACTCGGTGGCTCAGCCTGTAATCCCGCGCCTTTGGGAGGCTGAGGTGAGTGGATTGCCTGAGCCCGCGGGTTCGGGACCCGCCTGGGCAACTTGGCGAGACCTCATCTCAACAATAAATAAAAAACTAGCCGGACGTGGTAGCGCGCACCTGTAGTTCCAGCTACTCGGAAGGCTGAAGCGGAAGGATGCCCGGAGCCCAGCTGGTCGAGGCTGCCGGGGCCGGGAGCAGCCACTGCACTCCAGTCTGGGTGACAGAGTGAGACTCCAACTCAAAAAAAAAAAAACACACACACACACACCAAAACAAACAAACAAAAGAGAACATCAATACATCTCTGTGCAAAAATGGAAAGTGGTGTGTCAGCAACCTTTTTCTGCTCTAAATCAATTCTTGATCCTTTAGCACGGTATCTCACCTCTCTCCCTACATCTGTCTTGAGTGATTGAAAGAAAGGAAACTTGATTAAATGCTGAAGACATGCTAAAAGGTTTATTCTGTAGGTCATTTCCTTAACATGCCAGGGAGGCAAAACTAACTGTAACTTTGGAAGATTTGGGTAGGGAGGTAGGTAGAAAAAGTTTCTGTGAAGGGCGTCACATGGTAAAGGTCATTCCCCCTCACCCCAATGGGACCGAATCTCAAAAACTGGAAAGTGAAATCTGGAAAGGCCAGATGAGCCAGCAGATTGTGGGAGGGCAGGGCTTTTGTTGGGTCCTCGCTGCTGGATGACTGGGTAATAATTTTTAAAAACACACTTCAAAGTTGCTGTATTAAAGAAGCTCATTCATTTACTCAAGCTCCAGTTTTTTGTTACCTTGGGTAATTACTAGGTGTGCTCTTTCATACAATTAGAATAGTCTATGGAAAGTTGATTAATTTTAGAAATGCATAGCCACTTCTTGAGAAATGAAATCTGCTTTAATCAGACCAATACTCTTTTTTTTTGAAAAGCTTTTGTGAGGGGTAATTCTTGAACCTACAGAAGAAAGTGTTCCCTGGGGGATAAGGAACAGAATGTGGGAGAGCTGGCCCCCAAGAGCAAGGACAGTCCTTGAGGCTGTGAAAAGTCATCTTGCAAATGTGATTCCTATGTTAAAATATAGATTTCATTAACCTGAAATCTATCACTGACCAGTGAGGTTGTTTCTGAATCCAGTTGTCTGAAAAATATTTTGGAAAAGTTTACGGCTAACTTTTAAATAAGGTGCTGGCCTTTCATATGTAAAGCAGTTTATTTCAAAATCTCTTTTCAAACTCAACATATCTGAGGAATGAAGGGGGGTTTGATTTAGTCCTATTTTACAGGAAAACAATTCAAAGCAAAGGGAAACCAATACTATCTGTTCCTGAACAAGGGGTTCACTGGCTATGTGGCCCTCATCAAGCTGGGGGCCCGGACTAGAAGGCCAAAGCAGGGCAGGAAACTGGCATCATTTATCCTTGCACTCAAAGTATCCAGGACAGATTGTTCTGGACTTACGAAGAACTTTCTTAGAAAGGAAGAAAGGTTGTTCCCAACGAAACTGAAGAATCGAGCTTCAAAAGGATAGTGAGGGACAGGGAGGAGAAAGAAAGTTTACAATTTTATATTTTACTCTGTATCAGGGCAACAATTGGTGAAGTCGGGGCAGAATAGATAGCATAGGTTTGAAAAAAGTTTACATTTTCTCATCTTCAGTTCCCACTTCTATGGATTTAAATGAAAGCCTCTAGAAATTTATTTAAAATAACTGCAAACTACTGATGGATTCTCTTGAATGTTGAACATGATGGCCAATGTTGTGCATGGATTTTGCAAGGCACAGCAGTCAAAATAACAGAAAAGTGCAGAGGGCAAAAACAGGGAAAGAAATCTCTTTCCCACATCCAGTGTCCAGCGACCACCACTCCAGCGCCTGAATGGTAAGAGGCAAGGGCTCCATTGGGCACCATGGCGGTGCTTTCTTGCTTTCCGTGTGACATTGGACTGGGCACACTTGGAAGGGGCATTGCAAGAGCACAGAGAACCATAGCCACTGCCTCTCTCAACAAAAACAAGGGGACGTGGGGATCACACAGTCCTTGCCCCTGGCTCTTTGCCCTTGCCCTACCTTCCACCTGGAAGCATTAACAAAACCTCACCAGCAGAGTTCCAGAATTTGAATTACTGGTGGCATCTCAGTTGAAATGGGCGTGGGGGGAGGGAGAGGAATCTTATTCGAAAGGCAATGACAGCAATCACATGTATTCTGTTGATGCCACCTGTCACTTTTCCATCCTATATTTGAATTGGCAAGTTGGAGCTGGTAGGCAGTGGAGTCTCTCTCTCTCTCTCTCTCTCTTTCTCTCTCTGTGTGTGTGTATGTGTGTATGTTTGTCTTTCTCTGTCTCTCTGTGTCTTTCTCTCTCTGTCTCTGTCTCTCTCTCAGTAGATGCCGTGGCATCAGCAGAAATAACAAATTGAAATCTATAAACATTAAAGGGCAATGACTTTGCTTTTGGAATGAAAGATGAATGGCAATCATTTAAGTGGACAGATACGTTATAAAGTGAGGGACCCCAATTATTATTATGCCTGCTGCCTTTTATACACAGCATATGCTCTTAATTTTAAAAATTATTTTGCCATTATTCAGAATACAGCATCATTAAATTTTTCATCCACCACCCCCATTTTTTTCTCTCGGTCTTTCCCTCTTTTCTCAACAGTGGTGTGAAAGTTCAGATATTCTCTGTCGTGAGTATAAAGCTCTGCAAATCAGCACATGTGCCAACACCGGGAACATATCCAGGCCCATGGTGCGAAAATGGAAAATGTGCTGTTGAATTCTTATTTCTGTCCTTTAAGTTTACATCTACGCCCTTGTATTATGTAAATCTCTGAGAAACTGTGAATCGCAAGGTTAGGCAGAGGAGAGTTTCCCCCCAAACCCCCCACCCCGTCTGCCTTTGCAAGCCACAGGAGCCGACCCCACTCTGTCTTTGAATAGTTCACGGCCTAGTCCTTGCCTTCTTCCAGCTTTTTACCCCAGAACCAACTTCCCTGCCCACCCTCGACCCGGGGGGTCGGCGAGGGTCAGAGGCCTCCAGCCCGGCGCCTCGCAGAGCCTCCGTGACGTCAGCCAGCTGGTCCCTCAAGGTCGCCGCGGGCCGCGGGATGCTGTTGGCCTGTCGCCCGCGTCTACACAGACGCGGGACGCTTAGCGCTTCGCGGAGTTTTCAGGACCTTCTCTCTGTGTGAGACTCGTGAGAAACTAAGAGGAGAGTGAAATTCGAAGAATTAACTGAACTTGAATGAAGAGGAGATGGGAGGGAGAGGAACTACAACAAAAAATAACTTCCAAATTAATTAAAACAAATAAGGCAATAATTTAACATTTTAAACGGTAAGATCCCTAAGGATGGACCAAGTCTCTTCTTGGTATTTTCGCCCCAGGCATGTAGGGTCTGTTCTGGGATAGGCACAGGGGTGGGAAATCGCGGACCACCGCCCCCCTCCCCCACCAAGCAAAGGGGGCGGCCAGGGCAGTTTCCTCTTTCTCGGGGGCCGCGGAAGCCAGAGGGAGGGGGCCACGGGGGCCCTGCCCTCTCTGGACGGCCACTTCATCTTCTTTTCAGAGGAGACGCAGCGCTTGACGAGCAGAAGCTAGGAATCGGAATGACAGAACACATTGAACAAATTGGAGGGTAGAGGAAAACGATCTTAAATAGGAAAATCCCCTTGGAACATCCTCTCTTTGGGACCATCAGGAGAACCCGACTACTTTTAAGCACAAGCTTCGAAGGGAGGATTCTGAGGGGAGAGGCAGCTGAAAAAAAATACATGAAAAGGGTTTTGGAGGAGATACTCTGAAGTGCTCCCTCTCCTCCCCCCAAAAAGAAATTGGTTTCATAATGTGCTCTCCGGGAAACTCAAATGGCAGGCAAAACTAACAACAACAACAAAAAAAGATGCTCAGTTCCTTCCTAGGCGGGCCACGCCGCCAGGCCTGTCTCCTTTCCCCTGACATCCACGTTAAATGACCCTTCAGCTCCACCCTGAGTCGTCAAAGCAAGTTTGTTTGCGAACGTGTCTGCTCACAAACTTTTCCGCCAGGAGCTCCCCGCCGTATGTTACTTGGTTACTCGGACGCCGGATCCGGCGCCCCCTCCTGAAGCTCTTTGGAGCCTCCTTGGCCACCTCCCAGCCTTGGGGTGGAGGGTGGGGGGATGGAGCCGCCCTAGGACCCGCGGGGGGGACGCCCAGGAGAAGGGGAGGAGCGCGGTGGCGTCCAGGAGGGGCCGCCAGGCGGGTGGGGGTGGGTGGGGGTCCCGAGGCCCGGGGTCGGCGGGACCCGTTCGACGGCAGCGCCGCGCGGGCCGACCCCGGGGGGCGCACACTCGGGAGAGCCGGGCCGGGCCGCGGAGCCCGGCCCCGAGCGCGCGGAGCGGCCGCCGGCGAGGCGGTGCGGCTGGCAGCGGGCAGCGGGAGTTGCGTGCCTGCGCCCCTGCCCGCTGCGACCCCTCCCCAGGCCGTCAGTCCCGCTAAGCTCAGTCACCCCCGGCCTCGCCCACGTCGTTCGGGGACTCGCGCGCAAGAACCGGGAAGTGGAGAGCTCGGCCTGGGAGCGCGTTCAGCTTTTCGGTCTCGCTTCGGGCATCCGCTGAAGGACCCTGCGCTGGCGACCGAATAGTGAATGAGGCGGGATTGCCGCTGTCCTCGCGCCGGCAGCGGGAGCGCGGGTCCCCGGGGCAGCTGGGGCCCGACCGGGCGCGCGGAGGCCGTCTCGGTCCTGGGGGCTGGGCGGGCCGAGGCCGGCGAGGGGGCGCGGGGCGATCCCGGCCTCGGGCGGCCGTCGGCTGGAGTTCGGGAGGTAAACAGCGTTTACGAACGGCTCTTGGAGATTTCTGACTCAAGGATTTGGGCTGAGCTCCATGCTTCTCCGTCTCGCTCGTCTCCTTCTTAGCTCTGTGTTGTTGAAACGTCTGTGATCGACCTTCATTTCATGGGATCGCTTAGGGAAGAAAGTTTGAAAACATCAACACGGCTTTGAACCTCGTGTCAAGGAAAGAGTCGCAGTATGTGTTGGATATGCTTTTTATTTTGACCACAAAGTGGCTTTGAAATGGTCTGGGGACTGCTGCAAAAAGCGCCTATCAGTGAGTCGCACTTAACCAGCTGCGTCTGGAAGTGCCGGCGAGTATATCGGTGTGAGAGGGTGTCTGGACTGTTTTCTTCTCCTGATTCGCCTTTCCGGTTTCAACAACACCGTTGTAAATTACAAGCAAAGCTTTGCTGGGTTTTGGTTGCTTGACCTTGTTGGAGAAAGTTGGGTCACTTGTCGATAAACTTTTTCCATCAAGTCCATCCCTGCATCCTAGCCGCCTCTCCTAGTCTGCAGGGACACACCTCATAGGCCTGTGGGAACGGGTGTTAAAAAAAAAAAAAAAAAAAAAAGGCATCAGTGGACGGGCAGCTACCAACAGAGTCCAAGTGACCGCTGTCTACCCCCTCATTAACAGCTCTCGCTTCATTTTCTTTTACAAACTGATTTACTATGTAAATGCTGCTTTGAGAGGAATAATTTCACTGGGTTTAAACGAAATCCTAATATAAAAGAAATAATGACAACAAAAGTTCAGAGACAAACAACAAACCGCCCTTCCTCTCCTCCTCCCCTGAGAACGGAAGGTGCCCTGAGTGAACCGGTCCTTTTCACACTGCTAACCTGGAATACCCTCCTCTCGGGCTACACAACATTAGCGAGAATTCTTCATTTGCTGCCAAGCTAACTAAAAGCACTAGTAGCTTTACATTTGAACCTGTTTGCCCATATGTCTGTTAACCTGCTGGAAAGTTGGTTCCCACTGAGTATTCATTAACTTATCTGAGATCCTGGAAAACTCTTTCCTTGAACCTTACACATCCTTACTATTGGTGTCTAATCCCATCACCCTTCCTCTATCACACACCAAAGAAATAACAAAAGACCGGCCAGAGATAAAGATGGTGAGCAAAACTGTAAAGGAATTTTAAAATGTGTTTCCTCTTGTCGAAGTACAGGAGGTTGCCTCTGATGCTATATATTCAACAGGAAAAATAGTGGCTGCTCCTGAATATCTGGGAAGGGGGGTGTCAGAACTGTAAGAATGCCTTATTTTCCCTATCCTTTAGCTCAAAAGCTAAAGCAAAGAGAAAGCAGACTATTATTCTTGGTGAAAAGGGTGGAGGTCAGAGATGCTGGACAGGCCTGAAAACTCTAAAATCATGACCAGTGATAGATAAATCAGAAGGTGGGATATGTTATCATGTTTTCAATTCATTTTCTAAAAATCAACAGTATTTCATGATTTATTAAGTAAGAAGATATTAAATATTATGGATTATTTGGTAATTATTTGGCCCCATTATATTACCTTTTATTTCAGATTGTAGTGATCTTAACCAGAAATTGCATTTGCTTGTGACAGGGACTTGAACAAAAACCCTGTGAAAATGATGCAAGTTCTTAAGTAATACCGAAAACCCAGTTTAGAAAGCACTGAAATAAAAATTAGAGTCCCCAGAAAAAGAGAATTTTAGATTGTTTTAGAAGAGCACTTTTTTTTAAAAGTTTCTCAGAAGGCCTTGACCCAGAGTTTGCTCTCTGGCCTCTTTATATCAAGAGCTGCTCTGGTTCTCTCCAGATATTTTTATACAGAACAAACCATGCACTTAAAACGCAACTTCCACCAGGCTTTAAGGTTATAAATACTGTCCTTCCGTGGTTGAGAAGGGAAGAAACACTTAATCATTAGCTCTGAACAAAAAAGGAGAGATTATAGGATCCTCAAGAAAATCCAAAGAAAGGAAATGGAGTTTCTATTTTGCCATCAACAAAACAAAGAAGGCTCCCTTGCACTCTCGTTAGTAAATTACAAAATTTTTAGGTGTCGAACTGTTTTAGCAGCTTCTTAATTTGACAAATATGCTCTGCTTTTATTGCTTTGGGGAGCATTATTTTCAAATATGTTTGGAAATTAAGAACTGAATAGATTGGGCAATAGCATGGAAGCCCTTTCTAAGTACATTTTGTGTTTTAAGACAATCTTTATTTAATGAAGATATTAACACACGGTTTTGACTAGTTTTTGAATGGAAAAATTGACGAATGTTGGAATAGCAAGACCTGGATTTGTAAAGCACCTCTTCTGTCTTATATTAGTCAGCTCAGGGTTATCTTAAAGGAAGTGCATAATTATGCTTTGCCGTATTTGCGTTCACTCAAATGACATTTTCAAACACTTACCAAAAAGGCAAATCCCGAAAAGACCAGCGAAAAGCAAACCGTTGGAATATTAACTACACAAAACATGTCTACCCTACAGCCAATACTTTTCCTTTTCGTTTAGTGTACACACACCAAAGGAGAAATTTACCGAGGTCAAATAAAGGCTCTTTTGCAGTGAAGGAGAGGGGAGGAGGAGGGGGAGAAGAAGAGGGAGGGACACGCGACAAACGTAAAACAAACTGGTGGCACTCAGTCAAGAAGGCAGGTACCGCTCCGAGGACGGTGAGTTGCACGAGTCAGCTGGGCGCTCCAAAACCTTCCCCGGCCGGGCTGTTTCGAGCTTCTTTGCGTTTCCCTTCTCACCTGGGACGGAGGAGGGCGGCAGGAGGGGGATTTTCCGCTGTTGGGAAGCGGCAGGTAGGAAAAGAAACCTGATCCGCCCCAAAAGTCAGCAATTAAAGGCTTAACCGCGACCCATCTGTCGTGGGACAGGGACCCCCTCCCTCGCCCTCCTCCAGCCTGTCCCGCGCCCTTTGTCTGAGCAGGGAAAAGGAGACCGGTTCTGCGATTCCAGCAGCAAAAGGAAAGACAAATGTCCAGCCTGCGCGGACCCCGAGGGCCAGGGCCGCTCCGAGCCGCCTCTCGGGGGGTGTGGCGCCTCTTTCCCTGCTCGGCTCCCGCGCCGTGCGATCACCTCCTGCCTCTTCCTCACTGTGCACCGGTCGTCCAGCCAGAAGCCACCCCGAGACTCGAACGAATCACGGCCGGGCCTAGCTACTGAGGCCGGTCCTGTTCAGCCAGACCTCTCCCCGCATCTGGCCCCTTGGCAGCCCTCACCTGTCAATGGGGTCCACCACCCCTCCCCCATTTCTTCAGCGGAAGGGGTTCCCCACCACCCACCCGGCGGCGGGGCCTTTCCGTTGGGCGTCTGCGCGCTCCCATCCCAAGACCTCTCCGTTTCTGCCCCTCTTGGCTCGCGGGGCAGGGTCGGAACTGACTCGCGAAAAGCTGGGGTGGGAGTGGGGTCGGGGGACCCAGGTCGCCGTCCTGGCATGTGCTGAGAACAGGCTAGAAAGGAGGGAAGACTTTGAGGTCAGTTTCCTCCACTTGAGATCCAACTTCGCTTGTTTGGGTCCAACCGGTCAGGGACTCAAACAATCCCGGAGTTTCTCCAGTCTGCCTCCGCCCAGCCTTCCACTGCCCACGCTTAAGCGTCGGGGCTCTTGCAGAAGGACACCCACCCCCCGCTTGGTCCGCTATACGTCACCCGCCACCCCCGTTCCACACTCAGCCGTTCGGGGTTAACTCACCAGGCTGACAGCGCCCTGGACTGCTGAGGGCGGCCACACGCCTCGGCCTCCAGGCCCTACCGCCCTGCGCTCGCAGCTCTGCGCGCTCCCCTGGCTTCCCCTCACCGGCTCTCAGCCGCCACGTCTTCCAGCTCCGTGCGGCCTCTCCGGCGCGCCTAGACCCGGGGCTCAGCTCCGCGCGGTCGCAGGATGGCAGCGGACTGCACCGAGAAAGGTGCGCGCCGCTGCTCCCCGCGCGCTCCGGGCCGCGCCCGCCTGAGCGGCGGGAACCCGCACCGCCGGAGCCGCAGCCGCAGCCGGGGGCGTCTTCCCCGATCCCTCCGTCCGCTCTGCTCCGATCCAGGAGCTTGGGCCGAAAGGCCACACTCCGAGGGCGCCTGGCAGGGGGGTGTTGTAGGGGCCCGGCCTCCACGCGCTCTTAGGGAGGCTCCAGTGTAGCCTTAGCCACAATCCCAGCTCCGGCAGGTCGCCTCGCCAGCCGCTCCGTGGCGCAGACACCCTGGCCGCCGCTGCGCTGCTTCAGGGAGGCAGGCGGCTGCCGGGGTGGGGATCAATAAGTTCTGTTTCCCTTCTCCTCTCGGCATTCAATATTTAATAATGCTCCCAGAGAGCTCTAGCTGAGCGCGGGTACTTAAAGAAGAAATACTCTTTTCGAGCTCTCAGTGGAAACTCATGGAAGCGCGCGCGCGTGTGTTTGTGTGTATCCTGGGTGGGGTCCGATCGAGCCGAGGTTTCCTGTGATGTGACACCCGCTTATTCCTTGCAACTCCTCAACTTTGTGGATGAGAGTGCGTCTTTCCCAGGCCTGCTGCCGCGGGCATCGCCTTCACGAAACCACAAACACTAAACAAGCCTCCCACGGCCTTTAATTCTCAGGGGCGTTTTGGGAGGAGGCCAGTTACCTGCTGGCGTCTTCTAAATGGTCCAGACTCGGTTCGGGCCGCTGAGACTCCGGGATTCCGGGAGCGCGCAGCCCGCATCCCTGGAGGAAGAAAGCCGGCTGCGGAGGAGGTGGCACCGACCGATCCCGGCCCTGTCCCGACCCAGCCCGGGCCCAGCGGAACTAAGCAGGGAAACCTCGGATTTTCGCCGCCTGAGGTTTCCTGGCCGAGGCTTTCTGCTGCTTGGCGTTTGATAAATATAGCCTGGCGATTGCCCCCTGAATTAGACTCCGTTTCCTTATTTAGCCCGTGCACAATGATTTTAGATGATGTCACTTAGAGCTAAACGAGAAAATTGATCTCAGATTTGCTTGGCCTCTAAAGCCTGGTTAAGCAGATTGAGAATTAGAAAGACAGAGGAAGCAAGGGGGCGGCGGGGGGGTGCAGTGGAGGGTTGCGAGGTGTGCGCGGGAGAGTGTGTGCGCCGAGGGGAGGGCGCGCCACGCGGGCGAGAGCGCCCCCGCCTCTTCTGGGCGGAGGAACCTCACTCGCCAATGAAAAGTAGTCACCGACTGCCGAGGAAAAAAAAGTTTTCCTGTTGACTGTTGGAAGCGAATTGAGCAATTATCTAGTTTACCTTCTCCTCTTGGAAGTTAACGATTGGCGAGATCTTGGCTGCGTTATTGACACAACACTTTCTATTGATAGAAATAAGTAGTGATTGTCCCCGAGTCATTGGTGCGCCAAGAACTCTGCGATGGGCTGGCAGGAGTCCGTTGGGCTGGGCAAGCAGGTTCGGCTGGCGATGCTGGGGAGGAGGAGGAGGAGGCTGCTGGTGGTGATGGTGCCCGTCCCCCTCTCCGCAGGTCTGTGACAAGCAGGGAGCAAGGCGACGGACGGCGCAGCCCAGCCCCGGCGGACGGACGCTGGCGACTCAGACATGGACAGTAGCTGCCACAGCGCGACCGCCAAAATGTTAGCGACCGCTCCGACCCGGGGCAACATGATGGGCGCATCCAAACCTTTGGCTTTCTCCATTGAACGAATCATGGCGCGCACTCCCGAGCCCAAGGCCCTGCCCGTCCCCCACTTCCTGCAAGGAGCTCTGCCCAAGGGGGACCCCAAGCACCCTCTGCATCTCAACTCGTCGATCCCCTGCATGATCCCCTTCGTGCCTGTGGCGTACGACACGAGCCCCAAAGCGGGAGTGACGGGCTCCGAGCCGCGGAAGGCGAGTCTGGAGGCCCCGGCGGCGCCCGCGGCGGTGGCCTCGGCGCCCGCGTTCAGCTGCAGCGACCTGCTCAACTGCGCGCTGAGCCTCAAGGGCGACCTGGCGCGCGACGCGCTGCCGCTGCAGCAGTACAAGCTGGTAAGGCCGCGCGTGGTCAACCACTCTTCCTTCCACGCCATGGGCGCCCTGTGCTACCTGAACCGAGGTGACGGCCCGTGCCACCCGGCGGCCGGCGTCAACATCCACCCGGTGGCCTCCTACTTCCTCAGCTCCCCTTTGCACCCGCAGCCGAAGACGTATTTAGCGGAGAGGAATAAACTGGTGGTCCCGGCGGTGGAGAAGTACCCTTCCGGGGTGGCTTTCAAAGACCTGTCCCAGGCCCAGCTGCAGCATTACATGAAAGAGAGCGCCCAGCTTCTGTCGGAAAAAATCGCGTTCAAAACCTCGGACTTCAGCCGAGGCTCGCCTCATGCCAAGCCCAAAGTTTTCACTTGCGAAGTGTGTGGAAAGGCAAGTACTATGCAGAACGGGGGTTCCTTCCTTCCTCCCTTCCTTCCTTCCCTCCTTCCTTCCCTCCTTCCTTCCCTCCTTCCTTCCTCCTTCCTTCCCTCCTTCCTTCCCTCTCTCCCTCCTTCCTTCCTACCTTCCTTCCTTCCTCCTGTCCTTTCTCCTCTCCTCCCTTCCTTCCCTCCTTCCTTTCCTCCTTCCTTCCTTCCTTCCTCCTGTCCTTTCTCCTCTCCTCCCTTCTTTCCCTCCTTCCCTTCCTTCCTCCTTCCCTTTCTTCCTTCCTCCCTTCCTTCTTCCTCTTCTTCTTCTTCTTTTTTTTATTATTTTGAGGGTGATTACTTGTATACATTTGTTATAAGGTTATTTTCCTTCTCCCTCCCCATGTAGGTTTAGATTTCAGAGTGCTTGTTTGGCTAACCTGCTCTACGTGTGTTTAATTTTTAAGGTCTTTAATGCACACTACAACTTAACCCGTCACATGCCAGTGCACACAGGAGCCAGACCCTTCGTTTGCAAAGTGTGTGGAAAGGGCTTCCGGCAAGCCAGCACCCTGTGCAGGCACAAGATCATTCACACGCAGGTGTGTGCGTTTGTCTCAATTTCACCTGGCTTACTTGAGTACTGTCTGCAGGGGGGGGGGAAACAGCTCATGAAGCTGCACCCTTTAGCATGAAGATGTAACGATGTTTGGAACGGCCAGCTGAGTAGGGGGAAATGTTATGTATTGTTTGCCTTTGTCCTTGCTTCAAAGCGTCAGAGTACTGTTGTGTTTTGAGCTTGTGGGACTTCACATAATCACAAAATACCTTAACTTTCTCTGCTTTTTCTTCCTTCCACTTAGGAAAAGCCTCACAAATGTAATCAGTGTGGCAAAGCTTTTAATAGAAGTTCTACTTTAAACACGCATACCCGAATACACGCAGGCTACAAACCGTTTGTGTGCGAATTCTGTGGCAAAGGATTTCATCAAAAAGGTACTGAACCCAGGGAATGTCGTCTCATATGGTAGTCAGAGGGAAAGTCATTGTGAATGTTTGAGGGGGGTGTTATGGAAAATGTTCTTTACATTACAGCTGGTCACCCGGGGGGTACGTGTTGACATTCCAACCCTCTCCCCAAAGTCTGCTAGTTACACCAAAAGGCATGGGTGTCACACCTCGCCAATATTTCTTTTTTAATTGTTCATTCTCATTGTATATAATTGGGTTAATGGCTGTGTATTAAAATGTAGAGAAGATGGCCTCACTGTTCATGTATGTTTAAAAATAAACTTGGGAGCCGGGTGCGCTGGCTCATCCTGTAATCCCAGCACATTGAGAAGCGGAGATGAGAGGATTGCCTGAGCCCAGGGATTTGAGACCAGCTTAGGCAACTTGGTGAGACCTCATATCTACAGTAAATCAAAAAATTAGCCTGGCGTGGTGGCGCACACCTGTTTTCCCAGCTACTCGGGAGGCTGAGGTTGAAGGATCGCCTGAACCCAGCAGGTCGAGGCTGCAGTGGCTGTGAGCGTGCCACTGTCCTCCGGCCTGGGCGACAGATTGGGACTCAGACTCAAAAAATAAACGGGAGGGAGACAAGTGCAGGCGCGGGTGGCAGTCCAGCGACTTCAGTGGGAGTTGTGGCTGTCTTGGCTCTTCAGCTAGCCTAGCTACCTTTGGACGCCACGGCTCCTTCCTTTCTAAGCTCTGCTTTTTTCAGAACCGCGTCCCTGTCATTTGTCTGTTTCAGGGAATTACAAAAACCACAAGCTGACCCACAGCGGGGAGAAGCAGTTCAAGTGCAATATCTGCAACAAGGCGTTCCACCAGGTTTACAACCTCACCTTCCACATGCACACCCACAACGACAAGAAGCCTTTCACCTGCCCGACGTGCGGCAAGGGCTTCTGCAGGAACTTTGACCTCAAGAAGCACGTCCGCAAGCTGCACGACAGCAGCCTGGGGCTGGCCCGCGCGCCCGCTGGGGAGCCGGGCACCGACCCGCCGCCCCCTCTGCAGCAGCCTCCGCCCGCGACGCTGCCGCCTCTGCAGCCGCCGCTGCCACCTCCGGGGCCCTTGCAGCCCGGGCTTCACCAGGGCCACCAGTGATGGGACCGAGGTTCCTTCCAGCCTCAGCTGGGGGAGCCCCCACTGCTGGGGCGGAGGCAGATGAGAGCTGCCGGCAGGGTCCCGTGTGGGGAACCCAGGGCAGGTTGGGCCCCACACTGCAACCTCTGCGTCCCCGGCCTTTCGCCTCTTGCATGCACCTGCTAAATGGTTTTGTGTATTATATTCTACATAGGCACTAACAATTATGAACAATTTGGAGGCTTTTGTTTGTTTACTTTTTTTAATTTTTAATTTTAATTTGGAAAGACTTCATCTCGGGTGCAGAGATGGTGTTTTGTTTTGTTTTGTTTTGAAACAAAGTTCTGCTATATTTATTGAGATCTGTATTATTCTACCCGGGAATGCTGCACCATTTTAATTTTATTATTGTATATATTTCCACTGTGTTGATTCTGCGATCTCAAGATGCCTGCTGATTGTTTATTATCGTTTCTTCCTTCCCTGAAGTAACAAACACTGTGTGCACCTGCTAGATGTGTGCACCTGCTAAAGGTACCATTCTGCATTCGTGAGCGCACACACACACACACACACACACACACACACACACACACTAGATAAGGGTGGCTCATTATGGATGATTTCGAATTTTGGTTTTGATTCTTGCACGTGAAAATTGATCCATTGACTGCTGAAAATAAATTATTGGAACATGCCTATTTAATCAACACACGTTAGGACTCTGATGTTCATATTATTCAACTCATGAACCCTGATTCTAACCTCTCCTCCTATTTAAAAAGTTCAACTCTGGATTAGTAATATTCATAATGCTTTGATCTGAAAATTCACCAACTACAGATAGTCTTCTCTAATAGTTAATACTTAGGGGCAAAGTTATGAAAACTGGTAAAGTTCAGCGGCAGAAGACGGGGCATTTTCTACCAGAACCACAGATTTGGCCTGGACCATCTGATATATTTGTAGCACACAGTTAAACGGGAAAAATACGTCTAGGAACGGTGTGCAACACGCACTGCCCAGACGCAATACAATGCTGTACAATAGACAGGTACCTATTGTCTGCATCCTGAAGGCACATACTAACTTGTCCACAGCTGGCAGGGGAGCCTCCGTGTTTTTGCATGTGTATATACGTTTGTAGACAAATATACTCCCATTCAAGGAGGAAACATGGATGAAAACCAAACGGTGGCGGGTGCCAGGTCCTTGAAATGCTTTAAGTGTTAATCAGCAGCTCCGCTGTGAGCTCGGGCTCTGGTGTTTTCTAACTGCAAGTCTCTCCTGTTTTCTTGCCAAAACAGTGAAACAACTGCTAAAGACTTTAATTAAGAGGGGTAATTAGTTCAGATTTATCAAAGCCGGGTTGTTATACTATTAGCTGCTCAGTAGAAGCTGCCAGACAAACTCACAGCTCAGCCCAGGAGTCCCGCCGCAGCGGCGGGGCCACATCCTGGAAGTGAGGCTGGGGGGAGCACGGGTCGCAGGGGTCCCCGCCTCGCCGCCGCGGTCCCCACCGCCCCGCCAGCCTCGCCCCTCTCCCTCGCCTGTGCTGACTGCGTAGACCCCGCCGTGGATCCCCACGCGGCCCCCGGCTCCAGAGGGCCCAAGGATGTCCCCTCGGAGTCGGGCGGGCTAGCCCGCTGGGGAACCGCCCCGACGGCTGCGGGAACGTGTTTAAATGTACTGTCCCGCCGGCTTTTCTGCGCCCTGCTGTGCCCAAGGAATAGCGGCACCGCTCGGCGAAAGGCCAAACCGAGGACGGAGGTGAGCGGGGGACTCCGCAGGGCGCGGCAACAATCTCCCAGGCAGTCTGAACCACACATCAAGGCAGGGAAGGACGGGCGGCTCTGGTGACCCGAGCGCTCCTCGGGGGTCCAGGAGGCAGGCTGTGTCTTTGACCTAGAGAATGAGCGGGTCCTGCGGGGACCCCCAAGCCAAGGCCCGCCCGGCCCCTTGAGGGCTGGGGAGAGAGGCTGGGGAATCCCGATAGCCCGGGTTCGGGGTGGGCTGGTAAGGTGTCTGAGAACAGGGACGTCCCGACACCGCGTGCAGACGTCGGGTCCAGACCTTCTTGGGGTTTGTGACATGTCGTGCGCCGTTTGGGCCCGGGGGCCAAGTCCCTGCCCAGCAATATTAAATCGAATCCCGACGTTTCTCTTTCCCCACCCCCAACTTGTTCTTTATGGAGCCCAAGTCCTTGTTGACTTGGGAAAGCCGCAGGGGGTCTTGGAATTCCAGAGTGGGGCGGATTCTGAGGCTGCGGTCCCGCAGACGCTCCGTCTCTCACTGAACGTCGCAGCCAACTTGACAACCTTGTCCCAGGCTCTGGCCACTTTCCCTCTCAGCTGCTTCTGCTGCCGAAGGAGTCTGGGAGGTGCTGACGCGTTTACCGGTAATCACCTTTTTTTCCAGGTGGCTTGGTGGCACCTTGAAAGCATTTGGTTTGAGTAAGCATAATGAGGTCAGCAGTCTTTCTAACTTGCAGTCTGTAGATCTAAATTAAGCGACAGGAAATGACCTTTGCTTCTTGAACTTATTCTCAGTAAATATTTGAACTTCTCAAAACTCCGCATGTAATTATTTTAGACATTCAAGGTGACACAGTTTTATGAACATTGTTGAGGAAAAGTACTAAACCATAAACTACTTCCCGTAAGAAAATACTCCTGTGTGATGCTTCCACTTCCTAAACCCATGCCAGTGTCCTTTGACCTATTGGCGGGCGTGGGGGTGGGGGTGGGGTACACGTCTTCCATAAAATAATGGAATTGATCTGGAGCAATCTAGAAAGAAGAGAGGGAAGGAGGAAGAAAGAGAAAGGGGGGGTGGGACAGAGAGAAGGAGGGAGATGGAGGGGAAGAAGAGGGAGGGGAGAGAGAAGGAAAGGGGGAAAAGAAGAAGCTTAAGAAGGCAAGGAAGAAGGGAAGGAAAGAAGAGAGAACAATATAAAAGTGGATGTGTTCTTGTAATTGCAGCTGTTATAAGGCCTGATTTGGGGTGGTGCGGTCGTCCCAGCAAAGGCAGACACTGAGAAAGGACTGTCTTCTCACAGGTTTGAGCAGCCAGGAGTGCAAGTGATTAAGGAGAGGAGGCCAAAAGGAAATTCTCTAAAGCTCAGCACTCAAGAGAACTACTTTTCAGCAGGTGAATTATCACAATGAACTTCGGTTTATGATAAAGCTGTTAAAGCTTCCTAAACATCAAGGAGGATCTACTTAAAGAGAGCATGGGTTTAGGGATTAAGTTTAGGGGAGAAAAAAATGTGAATGAAGTGGGGAGGCGGGACACTTAACTGATAGTGGGAGAACTTATAATTCCCTCCCTTCCAACAAAAAGGCACTTTGTTTTCCTATAACCTCCGCATGTGTGTATGTCTCTGTGTGTGCATGTCTGTGTTCCATGTGTATTAATTACATCAATATTTATGCTTGTTCATGAAACAGTTTTTTTGAAGTATGAATAGCAACTTGACTATACCCGGTCCATCTTTTCTCTCTCTCTCTCTCTCTTTCTTTTTCTTTCTTTCTTTCTTTTTTTTTTTTTTTTTTTTTGAATTGGGGCTTCACTTTGGCTGGAGTCCAGTGGTACAATCACAGTTCACTAAAGCCTTGATCTCCTGGGTTCAGGTGTTTCTTCCACTTCAGCCTCCCAAAAAGCTGGGATTACAAGCACATACCACCATACCAGGCTAATTATTAAAAATTTTGTAGAGACAAGGTCTTGCTATGTTGCCCAGACTGGTCTCAAGCAATCCTCCTGTCTTGGCCTCTCAAAGTGCTGGGATTACAGATGTCAATCACAATGCCTGGCCTAGTCCACCTTCTTTTTATCAAACATCAGCCAGCAAATTCTCTCATATTTAGTGAAGAAGAGAGGCTAGTGCCCAGCTTATCTTCAGTTGGAATTGACTTTTGGTATAGAGGAAGATGACCTTCCTCTGGAAAGTGTTGCACTGACCAATTTTAGAAACCTATTGACTCATTGGGGGCCTTATGTTTTGGAAATCAGAACATAAAACAGAATTAACAATGTAAGTAGTTAATTCCTGTCTACTTTATTATAACACAGAACCCAAACCTTAATTTCCCATAATCTCTTCCCAAAGGTTATTTGTTTTTGGTTTTGCCTCAATTTTGAATTCGAGATCATTATATTTTATGTTGTATATTTTGTGATAAATACTTCACAAAGACAAAATGTACCCATTACAGTTACATCTTAGTTAATTCTGAGCTGTCACCTGTTCTGGCAAAATCATGATTTCTAACATTGATAGTTTCCACTAGCAGAAGGAGGACTCCATCAAACTGGATGCACAGATTCTGGGAATTATGACCTTGTTGCATCTTATGAATTAATTTTTTCCACATTTGGAAAAGGACAAGTTTCCATAAGAAACTCACCAAGCTTGTTACTCATGTTGTACTCAACATGTTACTCATAAGGAACTTCTAAAATTTTAGTTTAAGAACAAGTTATTATGCAAAAGTAGGACTTAAGATGTCCATTTTTAGCAGTAAATGAAAGCATTTTATATGGGCCTCATCAAAGCAGTTACTTGTTAATGAGGTTTGAAGCTTGGTGAGTTTCTTATGGAAACTTGTCCCTTTCCAAATGTGGAAAAAATTAATTCATAAGATGCAACAAGGTCATAATTCCCAGAATCTGTGCATCCAGTTTGATGGAGTCCTCCTTCTGCTAGTGGAAACTATCAATGTTAGAAATCATGATTTTGCCAGAACAGGTGACAGCTCAGAATTAACTAAGATGTAACTGTAATGGGTACATTTTGTCTTTGTGAAGTATTTATCACAAAATATACAACATAAAATATAATGATCTCAAATTCAAAATTGAGGCAAAACCAAAAACGTTTTCTTTTTTATCTTATAAATCTTTGTATGGGTAAATCTTTGTTATTCATAAGTTTTATGATTTTGAAGGAATTGTGACTTATTCTGTTCAAATTAAGTATATTTTTAAAGGAAACTAGCCTAAATCTCAATGAATAAGAATATGAAATCGCTGACTATTGAGAGAAAAAGTAATTATGACCTCAATAAAACATTGCTTTTTAAAATTTGTTTTTAACTAAAATCACAGATTACTCTCAACAAGAAGTCATATTAGGTTAATTAAAAACTGAAAAATAAAGTGTAAGTAGAAAATACCTTGTTATGAATTTCATTGTTATGAATTTCATTGCTTCTAAGAATTAACAGTTGTCCATTCTAGTTTCAGGGCAAACCAAAAATGAATAATGATACACTAATCAACACACAGGTCATTTATGTAATCTTGGTGTTAAAACAATTGCCAGCTCAAGCCAACCTAGGTTATCTCATTCCACGCAACAGAAAAGAAGAGAAAGCCTGGTGTTTAAATGGCCTACCTCTGTTATTATAGTTTTCTGCATGTATTGTAACATGTTACTCATAAGGAACTTTGAGAAGAAGTCAGAATTCTTCACACAGTTGAATGGGCATAAAGTTATTAAAAATAATCATGTACATTTTCTGTTCAAGATTGAGATGACATTAGTGTCAAATGAAATCATGTTACTGTTGTTCTTATGGAGATTAAGTTACTACGTAAAGTTTAAATAAAATTCTGCCAATACAAGTTTCCAGGGTTAATATTTTGCTGTCAAACAAACAAATGTTGTGCATGGGTACAAAGATATGGGAATGAGAAAAGTAAGCATCAGGTACCAGCTTCTAATTGGAGTTAGATATTTATGATGAAATGCAGAGCAGATCTCCAGTTTGATTTCATGTTGTTCTTCTTGATAGAAATAATATAAACTTTTTGTGTGGGGGAAATCTGAAAGTTCAGACTAATGCATGTCTCTCTAGTCATAATGACAAATAAGGTGATGTATTTTGACAACCCACAATAGAAATGTAATTTATCAATTAAATGTGAACCAAATCTAGAATGCATAGCTTAGTCATCTCAGGTTACTATAACAGAATATCATAGCCTGGATGGCTTAAACATCTACAACTTATTTTCTCACTTTTCTGGAAACTGGAAGCCCCAGATCAGGGTGCCAGCATGGTCTTGTTCTGATGAGTTTTCTCTTTCTGGCTGGTAGACAACTACTTTCTTGCTGTGCATTCATAGGACATCTTTTTGTACTTGTTGGTTGGGGGGTAGGGGTGAGATGAGGGGAGGAAGGGAAGGAGGGAGGCAGGGAGAGAGGAAGGGAGCAAAGGAAAGAGGGAGGGAGAGAGAATGAACTGGCAAGCTTTCTGATGTCTCTTCTTATAAGGGCTAATCCTATCAGACCAGGGCTCCATCTTCACAAATCATCTAACCCTACTTCTCCCAAACACCATTATAATCAGGGTTAGGGTTTCAACAAATGAATTTTGAGGAGATACAAGCAGACAGTTTATAACAGTGAATAGAACATTTCAGAAGTGTACCTTGTTTATATGAGGCTCTGAATAAAAATGGACTTACATTTTAAAAATTTCAGCAAAATCCAGATTTTCAAAATCTTTATAAGATAAATAACACAGCAATACAGCAATCCACTGTCTTCAACAAATAATTGAGAGAGACAGAGAAAGAGAGAGAGAGAGAGGGAGGGAGGGAGAAAACAAGTAAACTTAGTTTAAAAATACCTTAAAAACAATAACCAATTGTTATGTGTGAATCTTATTTCAATCCAAATTCAGTCAATAAACTGCTAAATCAAAAGTCATCTATGAAGCTACTGGAAATTTTAACACTGACTGTGTATTAATAAAACTTTTAAAATGTATTTATTTCTTAAGATGAGAAAAAGGTATTAAGTTGTGTTTAAAAAATAGTTCTTTTAGCTATGTATTCTGCTTTTTAAGGGTGAATGAGATAAGACGCTTTGGTATGGCAAGGTAAGAGGATTGCCTGAGCTCACAGGTTTGAAATCAGCCCAGGCAACCTGCGAGACCTTATCTCTACAATAAATGAAATAATTAGCTGGGTGTGGTCATGTACCTGTCGTTTCCAGCTATTTGGAAGTCTAAGGCGGAAGGATCATCAGAGCCCAGTGGGTTGATGCTGGGGTGGCCGTGAGCAGGCCACTGCACTCCTGCCTGGATGAGAGAACAAGACTCCAACTCAAAAAAAGAGAAAAAAGATTAATCTTCTGATAATTGTTGAAGCTGAATATGGTAAACAAGTTTAGATACATTTCAAACACTTTTAAATTTGAAATTTTACGCAACAAAAAGTTTTTGAAAATCTCTTACAGTAAGTTGCACCATGTCACAAACAATATTTTCTCCAAACACTCATTATCCTATCACCTTGAAGCATTAATTTTATTTTTATGCTATCATTTTTAGTCTGATTTCAGGACTAACACCATTACTATATAGAACTTGAACACTTGTAGAAATGTTTGAAAATTAAGCAAAATAAGGTATGTACAAGGATTTGAAGTGGGCAGAGAGATGGGCTTCTACGAGATGTAAAATATGCCATTTAATAATTATTAGCTAGTGATATAAAAGAAGAGAATCAATGGATCTGTTATTCTTCTGAGAAGAAGAGAAAATTGAAAGCAAGTTACAATAGAAAATTTATATTGGTCAGGCTATTTCAGGTAGTGAGGAGGAAGTATATAGGGGTGGGGGTCCATTGAAAGGCAATATATAAAAGGGAAACTAAACATTGTGCAGTCACTCTGAATCCCAGGCCTGGGATGTACATCAGCCTTTCCAGAAAACCAGAACTAGAACTCAGTATTCATTCATTGATTCCTTGATTCAAAGTGCAAGGCACTAGCTTAAGTGCTGGTTATGCAACAGGAAACTTGACTCATACTGTTTTGAATAATCCTGAAGTTTACATTCTAGCAGGGAAAACAGAAATTAAACAGTAATTATATGTTATTCTTAAGTGTGAACAGAGTGCTATATATATCTTTAGACTAGCCTAAAATCTAGTGATCGAGTTTCTCTTTATTCACTTAGAGTAGTAGTTTTCAGTTAGGAGAATGGTTTCTCCCCAGAAGACATTTGGCAATGACTGTAGACTTTTGCTTGTCACAACTGTGAAGGGGTTCAACTGTCCTTCTACCTAATACAGACCAGAGATGTTGTCAACATTTTTTAAATGCATAGGATATTTCCCCACAACAAAGAACTGTCTGGCTCAAAACGACAATAGTGTTAAGATTGAGAAACCCTGACTTGAAGGTTTATAGTTCCTGAAAATGGGTTCTAATCGGGTCGGTTTGCCCTCTTCACCTGCCTATTCACGTGGGCACTGTTTCACAGTCCACTCCACTGTGGCCAGAGTATCAATATAGATTTCTAGTGACCTGTCTTAAAGTTAACTGAATTTGCTTCCCTAAAAAGTGTCTAACATGCCTTTAGAGTCATCTGATAAAATGTTTATTTCAAATTTATTTTTCTGTTCTAGAATTCTTATTTATTCTTCTTTTATAGTTTTCTTCATTTTTCCTGCTGAAATTCTTCACCCATTTACTTATTATGCCCTATTTTCCTTTTAATTATTGACAATTTTTATAATAGCTCTTTTAATGCTGTTACATTCTGACTTCTTTGTCGTCTTGGGATTTCTTTCTATTGCTTCTTTGTTCTCCAAATTATATGTCTCATTTTCTTGATTCTTTGCATGTCTATTAATTTTTCATTGTATACTAGATATTACAGATTTCATATTGTTGTGAGTCTAGAGTGTTACAATGACCAGTTCTGCACAGTCTGTGGTTCAATATCTGAAAGAGTTGCTTCACAAATTTTGCCTAGTTTTGTAGTTTCTTTTATAGTGGGAAGATATCTCTTGTACCAATTATTTTATTATGGCAGAGACTAAAAGATCGGGTAAGTTTCTTCCAAAGCACTTGGGGTAAGCTGCACAAACTATGTGCATAAAAAAGCTGTATGGAGTATTTTCCTCAGGAAGTGTCTGTGACAAGGCAGCCAATTGTTTATGAAATATTTACCTGTATAAAAAGTACACATCATAAACTTTTTTTTTAGTAGGAATCTCTGTCACCCAGACTGGAGTGCAGTGGCATGATCATGGGTCACCACAACTTCAGCTCTCTGGGCTCAACCTAGGACTGCAGGTGCGTGCCACCATGCCCTGATAATTTTTTAAATTTTTTTGTTTGTTGAGATGAGGTCTTGCTTTGTTTCCCGGGCTGGTCTCAAACTCCTGGCTTCAAGCGACCTTCCTGTCTCAGCTTCCCAAAGTGCTGGGATTACAGGCATGAACTACCACACCTGGCCAGCATAACTTTTAATGTGTGTTAATTTTAATTTTTGAAGGGCATTTAACTCTTTATTTTTAAACTTGTCTTCTTCCTTGGCTAGCTATTACTCAATGTCTGGGGTAGTGTTTGCTACAAAGCAAGTGCTTAATCATTGTTGAAATTTTACCTGATTGTCAGCATGAAGAGACTATCAATGGAAAAAGATGAAGTCAAGTAACTTTAGGAAGGAAATGGTTTAAAAACATCTAATCATAATATAACTTTAGTGTGTTGCTTTACATTTTTAAAGCTGTTATATATACGGTCTTATTTGATTATCTTTTAAAAATTATAAGTTAAGAAAATGAAGTTTAGCAGTACCATTTCACAGAAAAGAATTTTTGAAGACTTCAGAGGTGAAGAGATTTGCTTGGTCACCCACATAGAAAGAGGCAGAACCAAAAGACAGAAGACCAGATTATGGCTCTAGACTTCTGACTCCAAGACAAGGACAATTTAAGCTACCTCAACTCAGAAAAAATATTGGAATAAGCAAGGCCTGATAATGAATATCTTGGGACACCAAATAAGTGTGGTTTAGAACCAGAACCAGGAATGACTCAACTTTATAGTAATTATTAATCAATGGAGGCTGGTCTTTTTAATAATATCTTCACAATTGGAAATGAAATTGCACTCCTAAAACTCACAATTTAAGTAAATATAAGAAGGAACTTCTAGATTGTAAAAAAAAAAAAAAAAAAGATTCTGCAGCCAGTTGCAGTGGTGCATGCCTATAAGCCCAGCTATTCAAGAGGCTGAGGAAGGAGGATCTCCTGAGCCCAGGAGTTTGAGACCAACCTAACAACTCTGCCTCAAAAAAATAAAATGAAACAAGATAAAATGATTCTACATGTACACAATCAGGAAAGTTATGGTGTGTACATGATGAATGGAATAGAGTACTATATGATTAAGTTGGTTGGGTATTCTTTAGCTTTGAGACAATATAAATTTCTTTGAGGCATTTATAAAATCAACATATTGAATATGGCCTATAAAAAGTTGGAAAAGTAGTATAGGTAAAAAAAGAAGTAGACTAGAAGTCAGGACTATCCTGAATCTCACACAAATTAATTGGCAGAAAACACTACGTTCCACAAGATAGTACTTGGTGCATCTTGATACATATGTATACAGTATGAATACATGTGTATTGCTATTCAATTAAACACAGATGTTTTATAGAATTTAAAAAATAACATGAGAATTTAAATAAATTTCAAGTGTGTAGTGGTCTGTTTAAGTCTTCATATCAGAACCTATATGACTTTTGGAAAGGAAGCTTGAGAGAAAACTTTGGGAAGTACCATGAATGCTAAATTAGTTGGTCAACAAAAATTTATTATTACCCCCCATGAAACAGGACTTGTACTAAATGACCGTAGTAATAGTAATGAAATAAAGAACATTATCCATGCTTTTATCAAACTTAGGAATATGCACAAAATTAGAAATATATAATAAATAATTGTAAGTATGAAAAGTAATGTATAAGAGAAGTAGACGTTTCTGAAAGAAGAGTCTAATAAAGTCTTGGAGTGAAAGATATGGATATTTGGGAAAGGTTTCCTGAGGAAGTGGTTTTAATAGGAGGGTTTTTGTCACCATCTGTATCTTCCTTATAAACCTTTTTTTCTCAATAAAAAAACTTAATCCTAAGGAAGAGAGAAAAATACATTTCTAGAACAAAAAGATTACAATTCTACTTTGAGTCTCAGGGTTAATCTTTAGAATCTATTATTAAAATATAGACTTTGTAAGGAGCAAATGATTTTTCTTAATTTTAAAAGTCATATTTGGTCCTGCTGGATATCTTGGCAGAATTTCAAATATTAGTATCAAACACATAAAATACAAATATTATTATTTTTATAAATTCACTTGTTTGGTCAGTGTGGAAGATAAGTTGGTTTTAGAGAATGATACTTGAATCATGATACTCAGTAGAGGATGGTTCCAATTATAGTTGCTGTTCTAGATATGATTATTCCTAGAGTAAATAAACGATATCCCACAATCCTGACATACTGCTATCTGTTTGGAAAATGTTCTTTTTTTTCTGATGATGACGAGTAAAGACTGCCTGAAGACATTTGCTTTTACTTGACCAGGGGAGCAATACACTTCCCTTTTCTTACCTCAGAGCTATGTGAATTCTCATACTGTCTGCACAATCTAAACTGCAGGAGACTCATTTCCAATTCACAAACAGTGGTGCAGAAGCAAGCTGACTTTACTCTCCCACACAGAAAACCAAAAACAAATACACAAATCAAGTTTATCACCAACAATATCTTAGAACTCAAATATGAAGAGGAGATAGTTCCTGGGGACACAGAGAAGTGAGAAAAAAATCCCCAAAACAAAAAACCCCAGCAGATGCTAAGAGAATCGAATTTCCATATTTGCAATGCCTTTCTGCCCTATCTGGCTAGCACCATGGTTTCTACATTTAAAAAGTGATATGAAGGTAGATACCCAACTTCCTCACCATCTTGAGTTCTCTGGTAGGAGACTTGTACTTGCCTCAACTCACAAGAAGTATCACAAGAGCTTGAAGAGAGAAATAGCCCCCAAAACAGTCAGAGACAAAGAAATCAATCAGACAAAAGAATAGAAAGAAAAATATTTGCAATTTAACTCAATCCTGAATAAAAAATTTTTACACCGTAGTGAAACTACAATCCCACCCTTTGAAACTCTGCTCTATAACTCAACCATAGGAGATGCCAACTTGGTTTGGCTGTTCAGCAGCAGCAAGCAATAAAAAGGTTTTTCCGCAGGTGCCCTGGGCATAAACTCCCAGCCAGCCTTCCTACACTGCAAGGATATCCTCTTTGAACCTCTTACATGTGGAACAAATGGCACTCTGATTGTTTACTAAAACCAAGGCAAACCTGGGCTTAAGGTGCCATCTAGTGCCAAAAAGCAGGCAATCATCTAGCAAGGAAAAGAAAAAATAAAGAAAATCAACACCCAAATTACAAGGAATCTATGAGCAGACATATCCAAAAAAGAGCCAGACAAAGAAGTCTGAAATAAATAATAAATCCTTCAATACAAAGGCATAGATGTACATCCTTAAAAGAGAATGGCAAACAGGGAACCAAACCTCCCCAAACAGGCAAAACAAGGAACCAGTGACTGACCCTAACAAGATGGCAATATATGAACTCTTGGACAAAGAATTCAAAATAGCAGTTTCAAGGAAACTGAGTGATCTCCAAGATGACACAGAAAATCAGTTCTGAAATTTATCAGATAAATTTTCAAAAGAGATTGAAATAATTTTTTTTGAAAGCTCAAAGAAAATTCTTGGACCTGAGAAATGCATTTACTGAACTGAAAATTAATTAGACACCCTCAACAGCAGACTGGATCAAGCAAAGGAAAGAATTAGTGAGCTTAAAGGCAAGCTACTCTAAAATACAGAAACGGAGAAAAAAGCAAAAAGAATAAAAAAGATTGAAGATTGCCTACAAAATATAGATAACCACCTCAAAAGATCAAAACTGAGGACTATTGGTGTTTAAAAGGGAGTTGAGAAAGAGAAATAGGTGGAAAGCTTATTCAAATAAATAATAATAGAAAACTTTCCAAAACTTGAGAAGGCAGGACCAGGAAGGTCAGAACATCAAACAGATATAATGCAAATAAGACCATTCCAAGGTATAATATCAAACTCTCAAAGGTCAAAAACAAAAAGAACATACTAAAAGGGGCTCCAATTTAAATGGCAATAGACTTCTTAAGGCATGTTTGTTAAAGTTAGTATGTTAAAACCATACAAAGGATGGTGTGAGATGACATTTTCAAAATGTTAGGGGAAGAAACCTGTCATTCAAACATACTGTATCCAGCAAAGCTACCCTTCAAAATAAGAAGGAGAAATAGTCTTCTCCAAAAATAAGTTGAAAGACTTCACTAGTTTTACAAGAAATGCTAAACAGTTTTTCAAGCTGAAAGAAAAAAGTTCTAAAGTGCAAAATAGAACATTTGAAGGTATAAAACCCACTGGTAAAAGTAAGTACATAGACGAATTCAGAGTACTCTAATACTGTAATTGTGGTATATGATCCATTTATAACTCTAGTATGAGGCCCAAAAGACAAATGCATCAAAACCAATAATAGTTATAGCAACCTGTTAAAAGATAGGTACTATAAAATATGTAAATTGAGGCAATATAAAGTCAAAATATGGGAAGAATAGTGTTACAGTGTAGAATGTTTTTCATTTTTTCCTGTTTGTTTCTATTCTTTGTGATCTAAGATAAGTTGTCATCTCTTTCAAATAACTTATTATATCTATAAGATTTTTTGTTAGCCTCATAGTAACCACAACACAAAAACTTGTAATAGACTCACTAAAATAAAAAAAAAATAAATCAAAACATACTACTAGAGAAAATCACTTAAACAAAAAGGAAGACAGTGAGAAAGGAAAAAAAGAGTTATAAAACAACTAGAAAACAAACAACAAAATGACTATAGTACATTATTACTTACCGTTAATAACATTGAATGAAAATAGACTCAATTCTCCAATTAAAAGGCATAGAGTGACTGAATAGGTAAAGAAACAAGACCCAACTCTCTACTACCTACAAGAAACTTTCTTCACTTATACAAACACACATAAATGGAAATGAGGGAGTGGAAAATGATATTCTATGCAACTGGAGACCAAAAAAGAACACGAGTAGCTATACTTGTATCAGATAAAATAGAATACAAATCAAAGACTGAAAAGAGGCAAGGAAAGTCACTATATAATGATACAAGGGTCAATTTAGCAAGATAGTGATAAATATTATGTACTAAACACTGGAGGTCCCAAGGTTATAAAGCAAATGTTGATAGAGCTAAAGGGAGAGAAAACGTTAATTCAATAATAATCAGGGACTTCAACACCCACTCTCTGTAATGGAAAGATCATACAAACAGAAAATCAAGAAAGAAACATTCAAGTTTAACTACACATAGACCAAACAAGACTAAGTGACATGTATAGAATACTTCACCTGATTGTTACAGAATATATATTCATTTCATTAGCACATGGAATACCCTCCAGAAAAAATCATGTTATGCCATAAAATGAGTTTTAACAAATTAAAAAAAAATCAAGTATTTTTTATTTTACCACAATGAATTAAAACTAGAAATCCATAACAAGACAGATCTCAGAAAATACACAAGCAAATTAAAATTAAACAACTTTGGGAGGCAGAGGCAAAGACGATTGCCTGAGCCTAGAGCTTTGAGACAAGCCTGGGCAACATGGTGAGACCTTGTCTCTACAATAAGCCAAAAAATTAGCCAGGCATAGTGGTGTTTGTCTGTACTAGCAGTTTCAGCTACTGGAAGGCTGAGAGAGAAGGTTCGCCTAAACCTAGCAGGTAGAGGCTATGGTAGCTGTAATTGTGCCACTGCACTCCAACATGGGCGACAGAATGAGACTCCAATTCAAACAAAACAAAACAAAACAAAACAACTTCAATAAACCAGTAATGAGTAACAAGATTGAAGTTGTAACACAAAGTCGCCTATCAAACTAAAGTCCACGACCAATGGCTTCACTGTTGAATTCTACCAAATGTTTAAATAAAAATCAATTCCTATTATACTCAAGCTCTTCAAAAAAATTAAAGATGAGAAAATACTTTCAAATCTATTCTATAAGGCCAAAATTATCCTAATACCAAAATGAGATGAGGACACACAAAAAAAGGAAAACTGAAGGTAAATAATACAGATGAATATAAATGCAAAAATCCTCAAAAGAATATAATAAAACAATTCGACAACACATTAAAAAGATCATTTAGGCCAGGCATGAATCACATTTGTAATCCCAGCATTTGGGAGACTGAAGTGAGAGGATTGCTTGAGTACAGGATTTCAGACCAGCCTGTACAATGTAGACAGATGGTATCTCTACAAAATATTTTTAAAAATTAGTTGTGTATGGTGTCATGTACCTGTAGTCCCAGTTACTTGGGAGGCTGATGTGGGAGAATTACCTTAGTCCAGACGGCTGTCTGTGGTGAGTCATGATCATGCCACTGTACTTCAGCCAGAGTAACAGAGTGAGATCCTGACTCAAAAGGAAGGAAGGAGGGAGGGAGGAAAGGAAGGAAGGAAGAAAGGAAGGAAGGAAGGAAGGAAGGAAGGAAGGAAGGAAGGAAGGAAGAAAGGAAGGAAGGAAGGGAGAAGAAATAAAAACATTCATTGTGGTCAAGGTCAAGTATGATTCATCCCAGGAATGCAAGGATGACTTAATATATGCAGATCAATAAATGTGGTACATCGCATCAATGAAACCAAGAACAAAAATGATATAATTATTTTAATAAATGCCCCAAAAAGCATTCAATAAAATACAACATCCCGTTGTGATAAAATTCCTTATTAAACTGGGTATAGAAGAAACATACCTCAAAATAATAAAGGCCACATATGACAAACCCACAGCTAGCATTGTTCTGAATGGGGAAAAATTGAAGGCCTTTCCTCTAACATCTGGAACAAGGCAAGTGGGCACAATTTCATCACTTTTAGTCAACATTATACTGGAAGTCCTGACCAGAGCAATTAAGCAATAAAAAGTAAAAAAGGCCATTCAAACTGCAAGGGAATAAGGCAAATTTGCCTTATTTACAGACAACATAATTCTTTTATTCCCCCAGTCTTTACTGGTCAGCTGTTTATTCATTGAATAAAAAGTTCATTGCTCTACTTGTGGGTGTTCTGTCTCATCATGGAAGTTGTAGAAACAGCAGTCCAAAATGCAGTGGTCTTAAGTGACATCCAGAGCACAGTGAATCTGCATCACACTAACACCAGTTAGAAGTGAATCCCTGAAGCATTATAATCCCAAACAAGGGAAACCTTCAAAGATGGTGGATAAAGGAATTCCCCTCTTTAAAGATGAATTTTGAGTAAAATATCTTATTGCCCACTTGAAAGAACAAAGGCAAGAAGTATGGATTTAAATTTACTTTCAAGCAGTAGCTAATTATTTACCTAGTTGGTCATGGACTGAAAATGAATATGATTGAAAAATTTGTGAAAAGGAAATCTAGAAAATAGATAGGTAAATTAGGCCTTTCTGAATTGCCCCAGCATGTGAGGATATTTATGTCCCATATGACTGATCACTAATGGGAATGATCTGTGCTGAAATCTATTGATTATCAGGTAAACGAGATCAACTGTTCTTGGGATAAACATCAATCTCTTTCCCCAGCTATCCCAATACTTGTTCAATGAGTTCAAAAACAAAGTGACTTTGATGTGAAAGTTATACATGGGCTTAGTGGACTTCCTTACAAGACTAATATGACTTTCGTGGCTAAATAACCTCTATGCCAATACTAGGATCTGATGTAGAGCCACTGATAGGGTATTATGGAACCAGGAAGTCACCCAATGATGTATTATTTGCATTGGGCTCTTTTCTCAAGAGGACAACATGTTGTCTTTGGTGGAATCGACCATAATAGGAACTAAAGGGGGAAAATTTGAGTGGTTTCTCTCATTATTACTCCTAAAATCTTAGATGCAAAATCTTGCTTTCTATCCCTACAATATGTATAAGAGTTGGCAGTACTTAGTACCTAATGCAGCAACACTGTCATCAGGAGACACAGTAATGATTTTACTGAAATAGAGGTAGAAACTGTCATTTAACCATGTGGAGACTTACAGTTAAAATGTCCATACTTCCTGAGACAATCTACTGATTCAACACAATCCCTATCAAACTACCAGTGTCATTTTTCTTTTTTTACAGAATCAGAAAAACAATTCTTAAATTCATATGGAATAAAAAAAGATTCTGAAAACCCAAGGTAATTCTAAGCAAAAAGAACAAAGCTGGAGGCATCACATTACCAAACTTCAAACTTTACTACAAGGCTGCAGTAACCAAAACAGCATGGTACTGGTACAAAAATGGACACAGCCAAAGTAAAGATGCTTTATAGAACATACATAGAAGTTTCTTTGCATCTTCAACAGGAAAGAAAATATACCCAGAGTGGTCAAATCTTTAAAAATTCTAAAAAAATAAGTTTTAAATGAAATTTGGAAACAAATTTATAAACAAATAAAATAATATAAAGGTGGTAGTAAAGATTTTAAAAAATGACTTATACTAGAAAACTTTTGACTAATATAAACCTATAACATACCATGTAAATGACTAAAGAATTTATTAAGTAAATATCATAATTTTACATGTATTTAAAATCTGAGGATTTTTCTAAATATGAAAAATAATCATATTATAAATTGAAGTTATTTAGGAATGCAAACACAAACAACTTTGTTATGAACTCTCAACCAAATAATTTAAACTTACCATTCATACTCATTTGTAAATGACTTTTGTTTCATAGAATGTATGTGATTTCATAAAATGAGATGGGTTCTGAAAAAAAAATGGACACATAAACCAATGGAACAGAAGTACAGGAATATAGCTGCTCACCTACAACCAACTGATCTTTGCTGAAATTGACAAAAACTAACCGTGGAAAGGACATCTTCATCAATAAATGGTTCTGGGGAAACTGACTAATGGTACAGAAAAGTGAAGCTGAACCCTTTCCTCTCACTATACACAAAAATTAATCAAGCTCGGTTAAATGCTTAAATGTAACCCCAAATTATAAGAATCCTATAAGAAAGCCTAGGAAACATTTTTCTGTACATTGGCCTAGGCAACAAATTTATGACCAAGTTCTCAAGAGCAAATGCAACAAAAAACAAAATTGACAGGTGAGACCTAATTAAACTAAAGAACTTCGTACAGCAAAAGAAGCTACCAACAGAGTAAACAGACAATCTACAGAATGAGAGAAAATATTTTCAAACTATACATCTGACAAAGGATTAATATCCAGTATTGACTAGGAACTTAAATGAGTTGACTGGAAAAAAACAAAATATTCTCATTGAAAAGTGGACAAAGGACATAACAGACACTTCTCAGGGGAAGACATACAAGCAGTCAACAAAAATGAAAAAAATGCTCAACATCACTAATCATCAGAGAAATGCAAATCAAAACCACGATGAGGTACCATCTCACACCAGTCAGAATGGCTAAGTTTGCAGAGAAGCCAGGTGCAGTGACTCACACCTGTAATTGCAATACTTTGGGAGGTGGAGGTGAGAGGATTGCCTGAACCCACAGGTTCGAGACCAGCCTGAGCAACTTGGCAAGACCTCATTTCTACAATAAATCAAAAAATTAACTGGGCGTGGTGGCGCACGCTGTAGTTCCAGCTACTTGGATGACTGAAATGGAAGGATTGTCTTAGCCCAGCAGGTTGAGCCTGCGGTGGCTGTGGGTGTGCAACTGCACTCCATCCTGAGCAACAGAGACTCTGACTCAGAAAAAAAAAAAGTTTGCAGAGAAAAGGGAACATTCATACACTGTTGGTGGGAATCTAAACTAGTTTGGCCCCTGTGAACAGCAGTCTGGAGATATCTCAAAGCATTAAAAACAAGTTTACCATTTGACCCAGCAATTCCACTACTGGGTTTATACATAAAAACACACCTGTACTTGTGTGCTTATGGTAGCACCATCCACAATAGTAAAAACATGGAACCAACATAGTTGTTCATCAATGATGTACTGGAAAAAGAAATATGGCACATATTCACCATGGAATATTACACAGTCATAAAAAAAGAATAAAATAATGTCTATTACAGCAACATGGATGCAGCTGGAGGCCATTATTCTAAGCAAATTAACATAGAAGCAGAAAACTGAAAACGGCATGTTCTCACTTATAACTGGAAGCTTATCACTGGCTATACATGGGCATAGGATGGGAACAACAGACACTGGGGACTCCTAAAGGGGAGTAGTGAGGAGAATAAGGATTGAGAAACTACCCATTGAGTAACATACTCATCACCTGATGAGTATGGGTTCAAAAGAAGCCCAAACCTCACTGTTACACAAGCTACTTGTATGTGCACATGTACCCACTGAAACTAAAATTTAAAAAAGAAATGATAAAACTGGCTATTAATGAATTTTAAAAATAGAAAAGTAAGATAACTAATAATGAAACCTTGTTGGCTTATTCTAAAAATGATAAATTGTAGTATTAAATAATATTGGGTAGTCATTAGAAAAAATAAAAGTGGACCCATACTTCATACCTTAAGTAAGGTAAACTCTAAAGCAACAAAGATTTAGATGAAAAATATGTAACTATAGAGTTTATGGAAGACATTGTGGAATCATTTTTTAATACTCAAAGAATGAAGGTAATTGTCTATGTATGACAACACACTTATCATTCATTTAAAAATGTTGAAAAATCAACCACATGAAAATGAAAATATTATGCAAGTTTTTAAAAAAATTAAACAAAGTAAAAAAAGACACAAAAATATATACAACATATAGAACAGAAATAGGGCAGATATCCTTAATATATGGAGATTTCCTTACACAATTATAATTTAAATGTTGTGTCTTGTAAATGTTCATGAAGTAGTTCACAGAAAAGAAAATACAAATCTCTTAAAAACATCAGAAGATGTGCAACCTCTCATATTTAGAGACTTGTAGATTAAAGCTTCAGTGAAGAAATTTTCATCTATTTGATTAGCAAAGATCTAACACATTCTGTTAGTGAGATTTTAAACAGACACTCTCATCCATTGTTGGTGGTAGTTTAAATTGGTTCATCTATGGAGTGCAATTTGTCAATACCATTAAAATTATAGGTACAATTCCCTTTGACACCACAATTCTACCCCGTAAGAATGTGTCTTAATGTATGAAATACTTTCCGTATAATTTATTTCAAAATAATTTGTAACAGTGAAGACTGGAAACCATTCACATATCTATCTTTAGGGTTTGGTTAAATGTATTGTACTGTATTCATGCAAAAGAAACTAGGTGATCATAAAGACAAAGAAAAAGTGCTTAATGAATGTGGATGGAATAATCTCCAAGACAGCTTTTACAAAGTTAAGTTAAAACACACACACACACACACACACACACACACACACACACACACACACACACATGGTTTTTGTGAAGCCATATACTACTATTGTGATAAAAAATGTGTTCTGTATGTATTGCATATAATACTTCTGGAAGGATACATAAAGTAGAAGAAACTAGCAACTTGGATTACTTTGTTAAAGAATTGGCTGACTGACTGATGAGAAAGTAGTGAGGAGGGAGGAAAGAGTTTACTGTTAACCCTTTTCAGTTGTGAACCAAGTGAGTGTGTTACCTGACCTAATCAAATACTTTTAAATGACATACTGGAGAGATTAAAATAGCTAGACAAGGACATTCTCTGCTTCTTCCCAGGCACACCCTAGAGTAAAATTCCCACCTTTCTTTCCAGTTAGAAGTGATCATGTGATCTGGTTCTAGTTAGTGTAAGAGGCTCAGAAGCATAGTGTTTGATTTTCGGCCAACAATTTTAATAAGCAACTGTGCCATCAAGCAACAGTGTGTTTGATGGCTACAGATGATGACAGGGATAGTAGATACTCAAGGATGAAAGAAGCATGGATTCCTGAATCACCCTGTGGATGTGAATCACTGACCTATTAGAAACCCTTATTTGGACTGATTCAAGAGCAAGAAATAAACTTATTTTTGGGAAGCTATCACAGATTTTTTGAGTCATATTTAATAGATCAGATTTACTTACTTTAACCAATGCAGAAATTGAAATTAATACATGAGAGCCAGGTATGGTGACTCATCCTTGTAATTCCAACACGTTGGGAGACTGAGACTGGAGGATTGCTTGAACTCAGAAGTTTGAAATCAGCCTGGGCAACATAGTGAGACTTGTCTCTACAAAAAAATTCAACAAATTATCTGGGCTTGGTGGCATATACTTGCTGTCCCATCTACTTGGGAGACTAAAGTGGAAGGATTGCCTGAGCCAAGAAAGTTGAGAATGTAGTGATTGTGCCATTGCACAACTCTGGTCTGAACAACAGACTGAGACCCCCAAATCAGAAAATAATAAACATAAACTAAATTAGTACAATAGATAGGTATTACTGTGACAAAATGGTAAAATATTGATTTAAATGATGTGTGGCAAAAAAGCAAATATCATAGGTTATAGAATTGGAAAATACAATTTCTTAATTGACAAAACATTTGATAGTGCTACCAGTGCAATAAATTGGAAGGCAAATACGTGTCTCCTGGGCCAGTGCTGGTTTATGTTGACTTTTACCTGATGCTTTAGGAAGGTATTGGAAGAAAGAGATGAGCTTAGGGAAGATGAAAAGAATACAGAGATTCTAAACTGGAATCATCACTAGAATAGAAAAGACAACTGAACCCCAAAGAGCAGGTATGTAGGCTTCTATATTTCCAACCCAGCTGGTTATTTCAGGTGGCATCACTAAATTGGGAGAGGCATGGTAAAGCAAAGATAAAACTCAACTAATCAGGTGCAAAAGTTACATCTGGAAAAGAACTTTGGTTATGGTTAAAGGCATAAGAAATTTTCTGGAAGCAAACAGGCCAGGTGTTTATTAAGTGTGTAAGGGAACTCTAGGTCCAAGGAATCTATGAACCAAAAAAAAAAAAAGTATTTGACTGTTTTGCACCTTGGAATTACCCTTGGATCTTCCAACCTGCATGAGTAAAAAGTTGGCTAAAAAAGCTGAATTCTCCCAATGAAGGAATATTCTACAGCACCTATTTCAAATGTGATATAAAAGATAAGGACTAGAAAAAACTCCCAAAGGGGAGTATGAAGGACCTGTAGTATCCCAGCACTTTGGGAGGCAGAGGTAGGAAAATTGCTTTGGACCAGGAGTTTGAGACCAGACTGGGCAACATAATGAGACCTCATCTCTACAGAAAAATTTAGAAATTAGCCGGACATGGTGTGACTGTAGTCCCAACTACTTGGAAAACTGAGGCTGAGGTGGAAGCCTTGAATCTACAAGGTCAAGGCTGCAGTGAGCAGGGATGGTGCCACTGCACCCTAGCCTAGGAGACAGAGTGAGACTCCAACAAAAAACAAAACAAAACAAAAGTGGAACCTAACTCCAGGTTGACTTTTCTAGACTTCTCCAGAGTTCATTACCTTGAGTTTTCTAATGCAATCAAACAGACTTAAAGAATAATTTTGTTTAATTTTTCTAACTATATTAGTGGAAGACTTTTTCTGTGTCAAGTTTGTCTTAGTTGCTTGAAGAAAAAATGTTTCTTCTTTTTCTTTTTCCCCCTAAAGCTTCCCAGGTAAATAATTCTAAGATACAGGGAGGACTGGGCATTTCTGCTCTATGCTCTTAGTACTCAAGTCAGTCATAGAAAATGGGCAGGCCCTGACTCAATGACTCTAGCTTCATTATATTTTAAAAAAAATTGCTGCTAGCAAAGATAATGACAGCTTTCTCCTCCACAAGCTAGCTCGACACATTTAATAAATAGTTTCTGGAGCGGTTCCAGTAAGATGGCGATGGCATAAGTGGAACTGTGAGAATCTCCAAAAGTGAGTTCCCAAAAAGACTCTTACTTTCCTTCCCCCAACCCCTGCCCACCACCAGCCACACCGGTCCGAGACCCAGAGACACTTGGTCCCACACAAGGCCAGCTATTGCAGCCTCCAGCTGCTGCTGCTCTACCATTGGCGGCACTGGGCCACAGCCATGCGGAGATCCCAGCTCCCTCCCTGGCTACAACATCTCACCCGCCTCAAGCAGCCATCTGTGGAGTTCCTTGGATACCACCTTGTGGAGATCTGGGTTCCCTTGCTGGTTACACTGATCTGCCCGGTACCCAGACATTGCCAGCTCCCTTCCTGACTGGGCTCCCAACCCAGCAGCCCAGTGCTCACTCCTAATAGTTCCAGCTCTTCTCCCTGGGTTCTGGGCCCCTGCCCTATTTCAACATGCCATCACCCAGGGAGGAGCTAGGTGCCCGCCCCTCAGAGATACCAGCTCCACTCCTGGCTGAAGTGTCCTGTGCAGGGTCCAAAGCCACTGTCACTGCTCACCACCTGCTCTTCAGAGCTCTGGTCCCACTCTCGCTCTGGGTGAGACACCCAGCTAGAGACCCCATGGTTGTGTAAGAAAACAGTATATCTTAAGGCAGTGCTGACCAACCACTCTCAGCTCCCAGCTCCAGAAGAGGGAATTCCCAGCTCTATCTTCCACTCCAGGCCACTGGTAGCACACCAGATCCAGTGCCCAACTGTGCCGCTGATCCCCAGTGCCTGACATGCCATCACAGCCAGTCATAGTGAATCGCCCATGGACCTGGACGAGTGAAGAGAAAGAACAGATGGATAGAAAGGATCCGCGAAAAAGGATCAGCCCACCGTGGCCATTTTCCAGGCAGAGATTTGCATTGTCCCACCCACCTATGAGCGGCCTTCTTGTTTTGACTGTTTGTTTTGCTCACTTTTGTTTGCTTTTTTGATATAGACTACCTGTTTGTGTTGGGGAAAAATGCATCAAAAGGTGTGATTTTATTGTACTGTCTTTGTGTGATTACCAGTATGCTTTAGGGAATTTTGTTTGTGTGTCTGTTTTTCACTCTTTTCTGGCCTTGTATCTCTTTTTCATCCATTAGTTGGTATGTATGTCTGTTTTCCCTCTCACTCTTCTCTCTCTCTAACTTTCTCTTGACCCCCCCTTCTTCCATTATTTTCCTTTTTCGTACCTCCTTTTGTTCCAGGGAGCAAACCTACACCCCGCTGCATGAACAGATTGTAAGGCAGTGGGAAATGGGTTCCAGTGTACCCATACACCTGTTGGTGGATACTGGGATCTGCAGATAGATTCTGAATTACAGCTTACCCCTCAATTAAACCTCAAAAATGCAAAAAGTACAGCCCCAACCCACACTCCAGCCTCAAAAGTGAACAAAGTCAGAGGACCCTCATAAAGAAGAACAGGAGATTGAGCAAAGGAAGTAAAAGCAACCCTACCTTCCCTGAAAAACAAAATTAAATAGGGAAGGGAAAGAGGGAGAGAGAGAAAAATCTACACAAATGAAGAAAAACCAAAAGAAGAATATGGGTCTCTCCCAGACCCCTGGGAGGGCAGACACTGAGAAAACTGACTTCAGAATCAAAACAATGAAGAGCCCCCAGAAATGACTGGTCTCAAACTACAAACCTAGATATCTAGATATTAATGGAGAGATTAAAAAGAATTGAGGAGAGACAAGAAGAAACTAGGAAGGAGTTGATAACTGAGATAACAATAATAAAGAATACTGTGAATGAAATAAATAGCAAACTAATAAGCATGGAAAGCAAAATTAGCCAAGCAGAAGAATCTCAAAGCTTGAGGACCAAAATATAGAACTAACCCAAACTGTCAAAAACATAGAAAAGAAGCTTAAAAAGACAGAACATAACCCCTCAAGAGATGAGCAATTGCTTCAAGAGGCCAAACTTAAGAGCAATTGGACTTCCTGAGACAGAAAGAGAGAGAGAGGTCACCTTGGAACAAACATTCCATGAGATTATTGAAGAAAACTTCCCTTGTCTTATCAGTGTTGTGAAAATTCAAATACAAGAGACTCAGAGAACCCCTGCAAGACAACAAATGAGAAGACCAACTCCCAGACATGTAGTAATTTGCCTAAACAAAGTAGGTATAAAAGAAAAAATCCTAAAGTCAGCAAGAGAAAAAGGCCAGATTACCTACCATGGAAGACCAATTAGAATAGCAGCAGATTGATCTACAGAAACCCTGCAGGCTAGGAGAACTTGGAGCCCTATCTTCAAAGTTCTAAAAGATAAACAATTTCAAACAAGAATAACCTACCCAGCCAAGCTAAGCTTCATCAGTGAGGGAGAATTGAAATCTTTCCCAGATATGCAATCCCTAAAAATTTACGCTGCCACCAGACCACCTCTACAAGAAACACTTAAGAAAGTACTAAACACAGAAGAAAAGGAAAAAAGAACAACAACGTTCTTCACAAGAGTACAGGAAAAAGAGTAAAACACACACGAACTGACCCCAAATCCAAAAGAAAGACAACAAACAGTGGAACAACAACAACAACTCAATAAGAACTTTATGATAGGGACTAACTCTCACATTTCAATAATTAGCCTGAATGTGAACGGACTAAATGCACCACTGAAAAGACATAGAATGGCAAAATGGATAAAATATCACCAGAAAACAATATATTGCCTTCAAGAGACACATCTCACTAGAAAGGACATGCACAGACTCAAAATAAAAGGATGGGAAGCAAATTTTCAGGTGAAAGGAACACAAAAGAAAGGAGGAGTCATGATCCTAATTTCAGACACAATACCATTTAAGCTATTAAAAATTTAAAAAGATACAGAAGGCCACTACAAAATGATAAAAGGTTCACTCCATCAACAAGAAATATCTATCCTAACATATATGTACCCAACATAAGAGTGCCAACTTTCATAAAACAGCTTCTAGGAAAACTCAAGAAAGATATTGACTCTAACACTATCATAGCTGGGGACTTTAATACCCCACTCACAACCCTGGACAGATAATCAGGAAAAAAAAAATCAGCAATGAGATCCAGAACCTCAATGTAACTCTTAACCAAATGGACTTAATTGATACCTACAGAACACTCCACCCAACAACCACAGAATATACATTCTACTCATCACCACATAGAATGTATTGTAAGAATGACCACATACTTGGCCATAAATCAAGCATAAACAAATTTCAAAACATCAAAATTTTGTCATGCACCTTCTTGGACCTCAGTGGAATAAAAATAAACATCAACACTAACAAGGTTCCCCCCCAAACCCACAAAGACATGGACACTAAATAGTGTGATGCTAAACAACTCCTGGGTCAATGATGAAATCAAAACAGAGATTAAAAGATACCTGGAAACTGAAAATGAAGAAACATCTTACCAAAATCTCTGGGACACCATGAAAGCTGTAGTAAGAGGGGGGATTCATCTCTCTCTGAACACACATGAAGAAAATGGAAGGATCACAAATTAACAGTCTAACAAGTCACCTTAGGAAGCTGGAAAAGCAAGACCACCAAAACCCTAACTTCAACAGAAGAATCCAGATCACCAAAATAAAAGCCAAATCCGGGACATAGAAGACAAAAAGATAATACAAAAAAATCAGTGAAACAAAAAGCTGGTTCTTTGAAAGGATAAAGATCTATAGTCTCCTAGCTAGACTGACCAGAAAAAAAAAAAGGAAAAGAAAAGAGATAAAGCCCAAATAAATACAATCAGAAACACAAAAGATGAAATCACATCTGACCTTGAAGAAATAAAAAAGATCATTAGAGACTACTATGTACACTTGTATGGAGCCAAACTTGAAAACCTTAATTAAATGGAAGACTTTCTGACATCACACAACCTACCTAGGTTGAAAGAAAAAGAAATTGAGACCCTAAATACACCAATAACAATCAAGGAAATTGACTATGTAATAAGAAAACTACCAAAAAAAAAAAAAAAAAAAAAAGCCCTGGACCAGATGGCTTTCCAGCAGAATTCTATAAGACATTTAAGGAGGAGCTGATACCAATCCTACTGAAAGTATTCCAGGTGGTTGAGAAAGATGAAACTCACCCCAAATCATTTTATGAAGCTAACATCACATTGATACCAAGACAGGTAAAGACCCACCCAACAAAGAAAGAGAACTACAGGCCAATATCTTTGATGAACATAGATGCCAAAATTCTCAACAATATCCTAGAAAACCAGATTTAAGAGCACATCTCAAAAATCATCCATCATGAACAAGTAGGCTTCCTCCCTGGGACACAAAGCTGGTTCAACATTCTCAAGACAATAAACATAATTAAATACATCAACAGACGTCAGAAAAAAAATCACATGATTATGTCATTAGATGCAGAAAAAGCTTTTGATAAAATCCAGCACCCCTTCTTGATAAAAACCCTCGAACATCTAGGCATTCATGGAACGTACCTCAAAATAGTAAAAGTCATCTACGAGAAACCCACAGTCAGCATACTCCTACACAGACAAAAATTGGAACCATTTCCCCTGAAAACTGGAACAAGACAAGGATGCCCACTCTCTCGCCACCTGTTCAATATAGTATTGGAAGTCCTGGCTAGAGCAATCAGAAAGGAGAAGGCGATCAGGGGTATCCAAATAGGAAAAGAGGAAGTCAAGTTATCTCTCTTTGCAGACAACATGATTGTGTACCTTGAAAACCCAAGAGAATCTGTCAAAAGCCTCCTCGCACTGATAAAGGACTTTGGCAGAGTCTCAGGGTATAAAATAAATGTACAAAAGACAATCACATTTCTTTACACCAATAATAAACAAACATAAACCCAAATAAAAAGCACAATCCCACTCACAATAGCCACAAAATAAATGAAATACCTTGGCATCTTCCTAACCAGAGACGTGAAGGACCTTTACAATGAAAACTACAAAACACTGCTCAAAGAAATGAAAGATGACACAAACAAGTGGAAAACTATCCCATGCTCATGAATTGGAAGACTCAACATTGTGAAGATGTCCATCCTACCTAAGGCAATCTACAGATTTAATGTAATACCCATCAAATTACCAGAAACATTCTTCTCAGAGCTAGAAAAAACAATACAGGAATCCATGTGGAAACACAAATGACCAAGAATAGCCAGAACAATCCTCAGCAAAAAAAGCAAAGCAGGAGATACCACACAACCAGACTTTAAACTTTACTATAAAGCTACAATAATCAAAACAGCTTGGTATTGGTACAGGAACAGGCATACAGACCAGTGCAATAGAATTGAGATTCCAGAAGCAAAACCCCAATTTCTCAACCAACTCAACTTCGACAAAACCTCCACCACCCACCAATGGGGAGAGGAGAACCAGTAAATGGTGCTGGGAAAAACTGACTGACCACATGCAGAAGATTCAAACAAGACCCCTATCTATCCCCATACACAAAAATTAACTCTAAATGGATCAGAGACCTAAATGTAAAACCTCAAACCATAAGAACCTTAGAAAATGCAGGAGGCACCCTTATGGAAATTGGAACTGACATCCAATTACTGAACAAAACCTGAAATGCACGGGCCATAAGAGATAAGGTAGACATGTGGGACCTCATTAAACTGACAAGCTCCTGCAAAGCCAAATAAACCATCAAGAGAGCAGGGAGACAGCCCACAGACTGGGAAAATATTTGCCAACTCTATGCCTGACAAAGGCCTAACATCATGGATCTACAAGGAACTCAAAAGTGCTAAAAAGAAAAAACAAACAACCCCATTATAAAGTGGGCAAAAGATATGAACAGACACTTCTTAGAAGAAGACATCTGAGCGGCCAACAGACACATGAAGAAATGTTCAACCTCACTAATCATCAAGGAGATGCAAATTAAAACCACACTGTTACTGCATAACTGCAGTCAGAATGGCAATTATCAATAATTCAAAAACTAACAGATGCTGGAGAGGATGTGGTGAAAAGGGAACACTTCTGCACTGTTGGTGGAGTGTAAACTAGTGCAACCTCTGTGGAAAGCAATGTGGCGATTCCTAAAAGCTCTAAATATTGTCCTCCCATATGACCCCACAATCCCCCTACTGGAAATATACCCTGAGGAACTCAAATCACTCTATAAAAAAGATACCTGCACACATATGTTTATTGCGGCATTGGTCACAAAAATAAGAATCTGGAACCAAGCATGCTGTCCATCATTATATTAAAAAAATGTGGTACATATACATGATGAAATACTATGCAGCCATAAAAAAGAACAAAATCATGAATTTCGCAGCAACCTGGATGGAACTAGAGTCTATAATACTGAGTGATCTCTTACAGAAACAAAGATCTGAGTATCACATGTTCTCACTCGTAATTGAACCTTGAACATCTATCGTAATACTATAGGAAAAGGGTTGACAGTGGCCGGAAATTATGTGGAGGGGTATGGAGGGGAAGGGAGGTGGGATTAACGGTAGTCAATATCTGTCTGGGGAGGGGGAGACACCCCTTATCAACAAGGGTGCCTGAATGATGCATATTTGTATACCTAACCCTTAACTGTACCCCACAATTTTAAAAAAAAAAATATGTTTATAAAATAAAAATTTAAATAAATAAATATTAAATAAATAAATATCTTCTTTTTTTATTCATCTAAGGCTTGTTTTTTTTTTTTTTTTTTAGTTGGAGTCTCACTCAATCACCCAGACTGGAGTGCAGTGGCCGCTCCCGGCCACCGCAGCCTTGCCTGCTGGGCTCCAGCGATCCTTCCGCCTCAGCCTTCCGAGTAGCCAGAATTACAGGCATGCGCTACCACGCCCGGCTGATTTTTTGATTTATTGTAGAGCTGAGGTCTCGCTGCCCAGGCAGGTCTCGAACCCGCGGGCTCAGGCAATCCACTCACCTCAGCCTCCTTAAGGCGCGGGATTACAGGCTGAGCCACCGAGCCCGGCCTGAGGCTTTTTTTAAAATAAAGAATGCAACATGTATGCAGGTAAAACATTATCACTTAATTTCACACAAAAGTTAAAAAGCTAGAGCATTAATTTAATATAAAAATTAATAGCTATTAAGGCTCACGTCTGAAAACTATAAGCAGATTGCAAATGTAAAATGAACATGTTTAAATAAATCATCAAAGTTTATGACACATATTTAGTGATACACATAAATGTCTGATATGATAAATTTGCCCATAAAGTTTAAATGATCTAATCATAATTCGTTATCAGTATGTGACAGACATTGTTGCTTGTCTGTCATTAATCGTTTTTACTTTCTTCCATGCTGGAAAAGACTTGAAGACTTGATTTGGTTCAGGTGTTCACATTTTGCTTAATTTATATGATCATGTCTCATTTTTCTTGCCAGGGGTTTGTCGAAAGTTGGCAGTAGTGCATTGGTAAATGTTTAGCTCTCAAAAAAAAAGAAAGAAACACACACACACACACACAGAGAAAAAGAGAGTCCAAAAGAATGAGAGAGAAAGAGAAGGGAGAGAGAGAGGAGGACATGACCTGATTTGTAGCACTTCCTTAACAATTTTGCTAGTGTAAATATTCCCACTGTGGCCAATTCAAGCTACCAGGTGACATCATCTGGCTCACAAAATTCTTGGAAATTTAACCATTGACTACTGCAAGTCAGTATGTGCCAGTTCCAAACAGCAGTGAGGGAAGGACATCGGAGTCTCTGTCAATGAAAAATGAGGATTACTTTGGAGAAATATTTTGTTACTAAAAAAAAAATAAAGATTTAGAAGAATAAAACAATTTTTCTTCTGGATATTTTCCCAACTTTTTATTATGAAAAAACATCCAGCAGTTTTGAAAAAATTTTGCAGTAAACACATACTCATCATCTAGATTCTACCACTAATATTTTACTACGTTTGGTTTGCCAACATATTTACCTATCAGCTGTTCATCTTATTTCATAATACATTTGCAAATTTTAGATATCAATGCCCTTCTTACTATATATTTCCATATGTGTAATTTTTTATATATTTTATTTTAAAGATGTGGGGTCCAATTCAGGATTAGGTATATAAGTGGACATCTACAGGTAAAGTTTGGGCTTCCTGTTAGCCTCCACTTTGCCTGGTTTGAACTCAGGTATCCCTTTTACTGTTATGTGGGCACCCCTGACCCTGGCAGTATCCTGCTACTGCCAATCCCTTTCTTATAGTATTATAGTAAATGTTCAGGGTCGATTAATGAGTGAGAACATGTAGTACTCAGTTTGTTGTTTCTGTGATAGATCACTGAGTATGATAGACTCTAAATCCATCCAAGTTGCCGCAAAAGTCCGTATGTTTGTCCTTCTTTATGGTTGCATAATATTCCATCAAGTATATGTACCACATTTTTTAATTAACCATGAAACCATATGTGTAATAGTAACTTGAATTCCCCATGTTTGTAGTTTTTTCCTGTTGCAGTGAAATGTATAAATGTAAAAATTGTCAATGACAAATGCATATACTTGTGTAACCCAACCCCCGACAATGAACAGAACATTGCCAACACTCTCAAAGTTCTCTTATTATTTTTCTAAATTAATTTCCACCTTCTCACCCAAGAGGTAACAACTCTTTTTATTCTAATTTAGATTAATTTGCTTATTCTATTACGTCATATAAACAGAATCATATAATTATGCATACTTCTTTTTTTAGTTGGAGTCTCACTTTGTCGTGCAGACAGGAGTGCAGTAGCACACACACAGCCACCCCAGCATTGATCTACTGGGCTCAGACGATCCTTCCAACTCAGCCTTCCACGTAGCTGGAACTACAGGCGTATGCTACCATGCCTGGCTAATTTTTTGATTTATTCTAGAGACCAGGTCTCACCAAATTGCCCAGGTTGGTCATGAATCCCTGGGCCAAGGCAATCCTCTCGCCTTGGCCTCCTATGGTGCTGGGACTACAGGCCTGAGGCATCGCACTTGACCAATTATACACATATCCAGTAGCGAGATACTGCCGGGATCAGGGGTGCCCACATAACAATAAAAAAAAACCTGATCTCAAGATTCTTTTCATCTAGAATAAGTCTTTTGAAATTCATCCATGTTGTTGCCTATGCTTTTAGCTTGTGCAATAGTATTTCATTGTATGAATATACTGTAGTTTATTTAAACATTCTTCTATGGATGGGCATCTGAGATTTTTTTCCACTTTGGGCTATTTTGATCAAACCTCCTATAAATATTTTATGCAGGTTTTTGGGGCAGGGTAAATAAATTTTGTTTCTTTTGAGTAATCACCTAGAAGTGAGATTGTTGGATCATAAGGAAGATATATATTTAATTTTATAAGAAAGTATTTTTTGGCCAGCCGTGGTAGATAATGCCTAATCCCAGCACTTTTGGAAGCTGAAGTGGGAGGATTTCTTGAGAGCAGGAGTTAGAGACCAGTCTGTACAACATAATGGAGACCTCATCTCTACCCTCCAAAATAAAATATTCACTGGGTGTGGTGGTATGTGCCTGTAGTCCCAGCTACTCAGGAGGCTGAGGTGGAAGAATTGCTTGAGCTCAGAAGGTCAATGCTGTGGTGACTGTGAGTGTGCCACTGCACTCCAGCCTGGGCAATAGAGTGAGACTCTGACTCAATATATATATTCACTATTTTTCTGGCAGCCTATAGCTTGTTTATTCATTTCTTGCAAGTGATATTTATTTATTTATTTAGAGTTAAGTTTTAAAAACAGTTTATTTATTTTAAACATATATGTTTTTTAAATTGTGGGGTACAGTTAAGGGTTAGGTATACAAATATGCATCATTCAGGCACCCTTGTTGATAAGGGGTGTCCCCCCATTCCCAGACAGATATTGACTACCGTTAATCCTACCTCCCTTCCCCTCCCCGCCCCCCATAGTTTCCCACCACTGTCAGTCCTTTTCTTATAGTATTACGATAGATGTTCAAGGTCCACTTATGAGTGAGAACATGTGATACTCAGATCTTTGTTTCTGTGAGAGATCACTTAGTATTATAAACTCTGGTTCCATCCAGGTTGCTGCAAAATTCAGGATTTTGTTCTTTTTTATGGCTGCGTAGATTCCATCATGTATATGTACCACATTTTTAAAATCCAGTCCTCTTTTGATGGACAGCATGGTTGGTTCCAGTTTCTTGCTATTGTGAACAATGCTGCGATAAACATACGTGTGCAGGTATCTTTTTTATAGAGTGATTTGAGTTCTTCAGGGTATATTCCCAGTAGGGGGATTGTGGAATCATATGGGAGGTCGATATTTAGAACTTTTAGGAATCGCCACATTGCTTTCCATAGAGATTGCACTAGTTTACACTCCCACCAACAGTGTAGAAATGTTCCCTTTTCACCACATCTGTTATTTTTTGAGTTATTGATAATGGCAATTCTGACTGAAGTTAGGTGGTATCAGTGTAGTTTTAATTTGCATCTCCTTGAGGTTGAACATTTCTTCATGTGTCTGTTGGCCGCTCAGATGTCTTCTTTTGAGAAGTGTCTGTTCATATCTTTTGCCCACTTTATAATGGGGTTGTTTGTTTTTTTCTTTTTAGCACGTTTGAGTTCCTTGTAGATCTATGATGTTAGGCCTTTGTCAGACATACAGTTGGCAAATATTTTTCCCAGTCTGTGGGCTGTTAGTGTCAAGTCTTTGTCACCTAGGCTGGGGTGCAGTGGCACGCTCAAGACCACCATAGCCTCAACCTACTGGGCTCAGTTGATCCTTCCACCTCAGCTTTCTAAGTTGCTGGAATCACAAATGTGTGCCACCATGCCTGGCTAATTTTTTTTTGACTAATTGTAGAGATGAGGTCTTGCTATGTTACTCAGATTGGTCTTGAACCCCTGAGCCTGGGAAATCCTCTTGCCTCCAACTCCCAAAATGCTAGGATTACAGGCGTGAGTCACCACACTCAGCCTACTAGTGACTTAATAAGCAGTTTTAAATCTTGATAAAATTTGTCAATCTTGTTCCTATTTATCCTGAGAAATCTATTATTTCTCTCAAGTCATTAAAGATTTTTCCTGTTTTTCTTTAGATGTATACTGTTTTTCATGTTTATATTTAGGTTCATAATCCATCTTGGTTTAATTTTGGAATATAATACAAAGTATGGGTTGATGCTTTTGAAAATTTTTTTCTTATGCATATCCAGTTTCTCCAGTACCATTTGTTAAAAAGCCTTTCTTGCTCTCACTGGATTGCATTGGTGCTTTTGTAGAGATTCAATAGCCGTATAATTATGGGTCTATGTCTGGGCTTACTCTGTTGCCCAGAATGGAGTGCAGCAGCTCACAACCACTGCAACCTTTACCTGCTGGGCTCAGGTGATCCTTCTGCCTCAGCCTTCCAAGTGACTGGAACCACAGGTACGTGCCACCATGCCCAGCTAATTTTTTTTATTGTTTTCTACAAATAAACCGATTTGCCCAAGCAAACCCTTTGCCTTTGCCTCCCAAAGTGCTGAGATTACAGGTATGAGCCACCATCCCAGCCTGTTCTGTTAATATGTTTGTCTATCTTTATTCTACTATTCTATGCTGTCTTGATTACTGTAGCTTTACCTTTACTATTACTTTGCATATAATAGTATAACAGTGAAGATTACTGTTTCATTTTTTTTTTTTTTTGAGATAGTATCTGGCACTGTTGCCCAGGCTTGAGTGCAATGGCACGATCATGGTTCACTGCAACCTCTACCTCCTTGGCTCAAACAATCCTCCTGCCTCAGCCTCCTGAGTAACTGGGACTACAGGCGTGTGCCACCATGCCCAGCTGATTTTTATATTTTTTGTAGAGATGGGATCTCACTATGTTGCTCAGGTTGGTCTCAAACCTATGGCTTCAAGCAATTCTCCCACCTTTCCACCCAAAGTGCTGGGATTATAGGCATGAACCACCATATTAAAGATGTCTTTTAATTATTTTAAAGATTACCACCAACATTGTAAGACCTTTGGATTTTGCCACATATTTGAGAAACCGCTTGTCAATTAATACACAAAATCCTGCTGGAATTATGATTGAAATTGTGTTGGACTATAGATCAATTTAATGACAAATGACACATTAATAATATTGAGTTTTTCCAAAGTAAACTGGTTGTAAATACGTAGCAAGTAGGACAGTTAACTTGTAGACAACTTTTAATTTGGAGGATTATTCATCAAATTGCAATAGTCATTGCAGTATAAGGGCGAGGAAAAAAAAATCCTTATTTTGCACACCACTTACCACCCAGCAAGTTTTAGCTGATATCTTCTAGGCTGATTCTGGAATTTGGACTTGAACTTAGTGGTTTTGAGAGTCCATGTAGATTGTATTAAAACTGACTCCTTTCCATAAATTTAAAACATGAAGAAAGAACAGCAGAATCCCCAAACACTTGTTGAAGCAGCTTTATTGAGATACAAATCAGAAATCCTACAATTCACCAAAAGAATACATTTGTTTAGTACATTCACAAGGTTGTGTAACTATGACCAAAATCTAAGTTTAGAAAGTTTTTGTCCTCATAGAAAGAAACCCCATATTCCATTCCCTCTCCCCTAAGCTCCAGTACTCTCAAACCTGCTGTACCTGAAGTAGAGTTTCCATCTCTTTAAGAATCCCAGCACTTTGGGAGGCCGAGGCAAGAGGATTGCCTGAGCCCGTGGGTTCGAGACTCGCCCGGGCAACTTGGCGAGACCTCGTCTCTACAACAAATAAAAAAAACTAGCCGGGCGTGGTAGCGCGCGCCTGTAGCTCCGGCTACTTGGAAGGCTGAGGCGGAAGAATCACCGAAGCCCAGCAGGTCGAGGCTGTGGTGGCCGAGAACGTTCCATGGCACTCCAGTCTGGGCGACAGAGTGAGACTCCAACTCAAAAAAAAAAAAAAAAAAAGTCAGAGCTCCTTAGGGGACGGTGACCTGACCATTTCAGTCCTGGAAAAGAATTTCTGCAAAATGTGACTGGGGCAGGGGTAGGAAGGGAATGAGTAATGGTGCTAGCTTGTGTCTTCCAGGGCAAACTACAGCCTTAGACTGCCATCTCCGGAGCGAGGGGAAGCCCCTGTCTTTTTTGGCTGCACCTGCTTAAGGTCAAGCACCTAGGGCAGAGCTTTCATCACAGTTGAGAGTGGGTGACAAGAAAGTGGGTCGTGATTCAAATGCAACAGACTCAATTGTCATGACCAAGATTTAGTTGACTTTCTTGAATGGACGTTTCTCCGTTGGTTGTATGCCCCTAGGGACAATTTTCAGAGACTTTAATAATTTTAAAATATATCTGTATGTGATTTTATGAGTGGCTGGCTGTAGTGGTTCATGCCTGTAATCCAAGCACTTTGGGAGCCAATGTAGGAGGATTGCTTAAACCCAGGATTTCGAGATTAGCCTGGGCAACATAGTGAGATCTCGTCTCCACAGTAAATAAATAAATAAATAAATAAATAATAGCTGGGCATGGTGGTTCACTCCTCTAAGTCCAGCTATTTGGGAGGCTGTGGTGGAAGGATCACCTGAATCCACGAGGTTGAGGCTACGGTGAGCCATAATCATGCCACTGCACTCCAGGCTGGGTGACAGAATGAGACACTGAGATACTGATTCAAAAAAAATTTATAGAAATAAAAAAATAAAAATAAAACCGTGTTAAACCAAATTGTTTTGCTGAGGCTCGAGGGCCTCTGAACTCTTTCCTGTGCCATCTGAAGTCCCAAAACAATTTGGGGTCATTCTTAAGAAATTTCTCCACCAGGTTAAAGTTGGAGTCATTAGGCTAAATTTTGTACTACATTCTCTCTTGTATACTCCACAAGCTCACATTGATATTTTCTTTGCTCCTTAAACATGAAACAAACATGATAACATGCCCAGCTCTTTCCTGCCTCAGGACTTGTACCTCTGTTTTCTGCTCTCATTGGAACAGTCATACCTCTTTGCAAATCCTTCCAACCTTACCTCCTTACATTCTGCTTATTAAATCTCAAATTAAGTATTAATTCCTCGAGGACTGAAACTTTTCTTGACTCAGAATACATCAGTGATTCCTTTTATAGCATCTTATAATTTTCCTTCCCACAACTCACTTAACACAGAGTATGATGATTAGTACTGTGTTTCTTTTTTTTTTTTTTTCCAGTTGAAGTCTCACTCTGCTGCCCAGGCTAGAGTGCAGTTGCACTATCTCATCTCACCACAGCCTGACCTCCTAGGCTCAGGCAACGCTTTGACTTCAGCTTCCTGAGTAGCTGGAACTACAGGCATATGCCAGCTTGCTTGGGTAATTTTTAAATTTTTTTTTGTAGAGTCGGAGTTCTACTCTGTTGCCTATGCTGGCTGAACTCCTAGGCTCAAGCAATCCTCCTGCCTTGGCCTCCCAAAGCATTAGGATGATAGGTGTGAGCCACCATGCCCAGCCCAATTTTGTGATTATTTGATTAATGTCTGCCTTCCCCACCACACAGTAAGCTTCTGATGACAAGGATAATATCTATTTTATACCAGTTACTGTGCATTCAATAAAAACTTGTGGAATGAATGAATGAATTCTATGTGGGCTATATATATTTATTTAAAAATATATTTCTGATGAGATAGGGTGCATTCAGGGTGGTATGGCCTCAGACAGGAGAAAGGCATTCAGAAATATTTCCATTCTTACTCTGGCCAGCACCATGTGACTGTGTGTAAGTCTCCTTGCATTCTATTGGGTATCAAGTACCATCCTCATAAATGTTGTGACTAATACTAAAAAGCATTTTAATATGCTTTTCCATGATTGATAATGAATTGAATAGCTTTTGCCTGTTCATTGGCCATTTATATATTGTCATCTGTGTGTTGTCTTTTCAAGTTCTTTGTCCATTTTTTTTGTCACGCTGGCCACTTGCTGTTCTTTCCTAAGTGTCTAAGGAAACTGCCTTCCAGAGGATAAAATCTTGCTTGTGATCTTCCTCTCCAGTCAACTGTAACATGCTGCAGTTCACTTAGCCTATCTTGTTTAGGACTGATGCTCTTCTGGGTTATTGAGGAATCAACTTGGGTCAGCACATTCTTCCCTGTCAAGGTTTTTATTGCTGTTGCTTGTTTATTTGTTTTTGCTGCTGCCTCTCTCCATCCGCCTGCCTCTACTTGGTTTCCTGCTAATTTCAATTCCCATAGTCTCCTGCTTTCTAGATAATTGCATGACTTTGGAGTTTCACAGGTCTTTTGACTTCTGCTGGCATATCTAACTTCTGCCTCTCTCCCTTCACTAAGCTCCAGTCTCTTGTGAGTTCTTCCTTTCTTTCTCTAAGCTCCTTGCTTCCTTTTCCTTGACTGGTTGCCACCAAGAGATTGTCTGGTGACATTTAACCTTAGGTACACAACAGAGGAAGCAGCAATATATCATCATGGTGGCGTTCTGTGATGAATTGGACAAAACGGCAGGTCACAAAATTGAAAACTCTTGGTGAACTATAGTCAAGAGTAATATTTCGTTAAGCATTACTTTTGTCATCTGATTAATTTCATTCAATATCAGTTCCATGAAAACGGCCCCCTATAGGCTAGGGGACAGAAATCCCTAGCAGGAATATGAAAGAAGTTTTTGGATTGCTGGCGGCTGCCAGGCCCTCCTTCAACCTCTCATTTATTCCTCCAATATTGGCATTTTGAATCGGTAGATGTGGTTGAAATCAATAATCTGACTTCAGATTATTGAATGAAATCAATAAATTGACTTCTCTTTGGACTGTGCTCCTTAATTAGTCAGTTGTCTTTATGATTAGCACTGATCTCTAGCCCTGCACATCCGTCTTACTGATAAACACTCAAATCTGCTTAGTTCTCACTTAACAGTGATCGCTTATGTGGACTGCAATGGTCAGCAATATTTCTTCCAAATTTATAACTGACGGGGATCAGAACCTAAAGTATGCCAGGCAATTTTAGAACAATATCACAATATATTTATTTGCAATTTCTAGTACTCTTGGAGTAAAGTTGACACAAGTGTGTCATCTCCATACCCTTATTCAACATACACTTGGTGAACATCTACTACTATGGTAAAAATGGAAAGAAATAAAACTTATACAAAATGTGAGCTTTTCCTTGATTGAAATTGAAATTTAGTGCTTATTTATAGAAAAAACCTATAATGAAATGTAGACTATGATCTCTTCTGTGATAGAAGTATAGGCAAAGTTTTCATTTATTCATTAAAAATTATTGAGTACTTACCAGAGGCTGATACAGATGCCGCTGTGAATAAGACAAAAATTCTGTCCATAAGACTTATAGGTAAGAGAGATATTGCTTTACATTTGCAGAAATTAGAGAAACCTTTATTGAAGAGGTGACATTTAGGAAGGGCATGGAGATCAGATGAGTCAGGGATGTTCACAAAATTGCTGACAGATTTTTATTTGAGTTTGAGTTTAGAGATTCAAAGAGGCAGAATGAGAGGAAAACCTAAGAGGATAGGTTGAGGCCAGATCACAAAAAGCCTTACTGTCCATATATCCATCCATCCATCCTTCCATCCATCTATCCATCCGTCCTTCCATCCATCCATCCATCCATCCATCCATCCATCCATCCATCCATCCATCCATCCATCCAATAAACCACCTGATATGAAGCTCCTATCAAAGAAACTGAGAATAAAGATGACAAAGGAATCAGATCTATGGTGAAATATACAGAGAATATTATAGAATATATAGCTTAAACTGTATTTGGCTAGGCACTGCTCATTTTTCAAGAGGATAAGACTTTCTGCCTTTAGTGCTTTGACCTGTGACCTCTTTGGGGACTGGATGCCCTTCACTCTTGAAAATGAAAGACTCACACTCAACAACGCTTTTAAGAAATAATCAGGTAACCTTACTGATGTTGTGTCCCAGGCAAAGTGGGGACCAAAGGGAGGCCCAAACTTTACCTGTACGATGTCCACGTGTATACCTAATCTTAAATTGTACCCCACATTTTAAAAATAAAATATATATAAAAATAAAGAAAGAAAAAGAAAAGAAATAATCAGCTTCTCTCAGTTGGGTGAAAGAAGGACAATCTCCCATTTCTTCCACTCAAAACAACCAAGTAATTTTTCACCACTCTTTACTATGTGACACTAATCAGAGACAAGTTTCTTGGCAGCATTCAAGGTGGGGAGAGCACAGTGGTTGACACCCTTTAAGGCCTACAATGAGCCTGCTTAAGGTCATTCGAGCTTCCTGTCTTCCCATACTTCAATCCCCTGCTATGCTTAAAATGTGAGTGTTCCTTAGTCAGCTTTGCTCTAACACCAAGTCATCCTCATCCCACATGCCACTCCTCAATTCCATTTCTAGTCTTTCTTCAACCCATTTTTTTCTGAGACCACTTTGTTCTTTTCATCTAGATCATTGTTACGGTCTCAATTTTTTCTCTAATTAACCTACACATCTGAGTGCATTGTGTCAGCCACTTTCTTGCCAACATTTTCAGTATCCTCATTTCTTTCTTTCCTTCTTTTGTGTGTGTGTGTGTGTGTGTGTGTGTGTGTGTGTGTGTGTGTGTGTCTCACTCTGTCGCCCAGACTGGAGTGCAGTGACACACTCAATGCCACCACAGCCATGACCTTCTGGTTTCAGGTGATCATTCCACCTCAGCCTTCCAGGTAGCTGGAACCACAGGCACGTGCCACCATGCCTGGCTAATTTTTTAACGTATTGTAGAGATGAGGTCTCACCAAGTTGTCCAGGCTGGTTTCAATCCCCTGGAGTCAGGCAATCCTCTCACCTCTGTCTCTCAAAGTGCTGGGATTATAGTCATGAGCCACCATGCCCAGTTTCATTTATTTCTATTTTTACTGTACCCTTACTTCAAATCTCAATCTTAAATCAATCCACATACCTACTTTATTTCTATACAGAGGTTGCTCAAGTACTATTGAAAAAACCATGAAACTGAATGGACTTATGCTACTATATATGCCTGGCCTCCAACCTCAGATAGGAAGTTCCACTTCCCTGAAGGCAGAATATTGACATAAATCATCTGAAATTCTTCTGCCCAGGATATTTGTCTTTTTTCCTCCATTCATTTATTTATTCAATCATTCATTAATGTCAGTGTGGACTCATGGATGTTTATTTTATACTTTGGGAGATAACTCAATATTACTTTATTTTGCTCAAATGTATAATTGTGTGTGTTTGAGTCCTTCCTTACACACTGATACCACAAAATATTCCAGATGTATTTTGTATATTTTCTTCCCTATACCTAAATTCAATCATTTTTTTTTCCTAAGAAGCTCTTTTATTGTTACTTTTATCAGAAAATTATACTAGAAATAAAGATTTGGGCAGTGCTCTTTGTTACTGGACTAAACTGTCATTTCTCCCAGGCCCTCTAAATTGACAGAGCAAACACACACACACACACACACACACACACACACACACACACACACACACACACGTATGTATGAACACATACCTATATATATTTCTAATGCATTCATATGTGTCTACATTAAGCTATACATGAGTCCATACTCGTATCTCAAATTTATGTGGATAATTTCAGACCTCTCCTCTTTCTTTGCTGAGATTTCCCACACTAACAATGAGAAATCTGGTTTCCACCATCCATCATCCATTTATTTATTTGTTCATGTATAGTGGTTTCTGAAATGATGACCTATACATCTGTGGGATCAAGCTTTATTAACTAGAGCACAGTGCTTGAGCACAGTTTCTTTTGTCTTCTGTCTTACAGCATCCTTTTATTTCCAGCGTAACTTAGGTCAGCACCTTTTCCCCATCCCATTCAATCAGATGGCTTTATACATTTGTAATAGAATTAGATTCTCTTCCTGGAATCCCAAGAGCTTCTAAGTGACTTTTTAAAAATTATGCACAAATTAAAGTTTACCCCTTGTGCTGTAAAATCAAGGAGTTTTGATGAATTCATATCTACCTTGATAGTTATATGCAGCATAGTTTCACTACTCCCCAAATCTTCTGTGCCTCAAAGATTCAACCCTTTCCCCCCTTGAATCCCTGACAACCAATGATCACATTGCAATCTATGGACACAAGATAATTTTCAATTTATTTAGGTTTCTTTAATTTCTTTCACCAGTGTTTCATAACTTTTTTCTTTTGAGTTGAAGTCTCACTCTGTCACCCTGGCTGGAGTGTAGTGGTCTGCTCATGGCCACTGCAGCTCTGACCTGCTGAGCTCAAGTGATCCTTCTGCCTCAGCTTTCCAAGTAGCTGGAACGACAGGCGTGTGCCACCATGTCTAGCTAATTTTTTTGGTTTATTGTAGAGATGAGGTCTAGCCAAGTTGCCCAGGCTGATCAAACCCATGGACTCAGGCAGTCCTCTTGTCTCGGCCTCCCAAAATGCTGGGATTAAAGGCGTGAGCCACTGCGCCCAGTCCATAACTTTTTACATACAGATTTTGTATATATTATGTTATATTTATACCTTTTAGGTGTTGTTTTTTTTTTGGTGAGATTACAAATGTTATTTTAAAATATTTTAGATTAAAATTTGTTCAATACTGGCATTTTAAAAAGTAATTTTCTTTTTGTACATTAACCTTGTATCTTGTGACTTTGCTTCATTAGCTTATTAGTTACAGAAGTCCTTCGTAGATCCTGCAGACTTTTTCTGTAAACAGTCGTCATCTAGAGTTTTCTCTGTAGACAGTCATGCCATTTGTGACTAAAGACAGTTATATGCCTTCCTGTCCAATGTCTGTAGCTTCTAATTTTTCTAGTCTTATTGTATTTGCTAGGATGTTAGTATCACATTAAATAAGAGTAGAGTGAAAACATCCTTGTCTTGTTCTCAGTCCTCAGGAGGAAAGAATTTAGTTTCTCACCATTAAGTTTGATGTTAGCTGTATATTTGTTATTGATGTTATGTATTAAGTTGAGAGAGTTCTCTATTCCTAGTTTGCTGAGAATTTTTATCATGAATGAGGGTGCTGGATATTGTCAAATATTTCTTCTGCTTCAGTTGAAAGGATCATATTATGTTTCTTTTTTAGCCTATTGATATAACGGATTATACTAGTTGATTTTTGAATGTTGAACCAGTCTCAGGTGCTTGAAATAAATCCCTCTTGCCATGGTTGAATTGTTGAATTTTTTTATTCATTGTTGAATCACAATGCACCATTAAATGATTTGGGAATGCAAATATGAAGAAAAACCGATTTTTTTTTTTTTTTGAGTTGGAGTCTCACTCGGTCGCCCAGACTGGAGTGCAGTGGCCGCTCCCGGCCACTGCAGCCTCACCTGCTGGGCTCCGGCGATCCTTCCGCCTCAGCCTTCCGAGTAGCCGGAATTACAGGCATACGCTACCATGCCCAGCTAATTTTTTGATTTATTGTAGAGATGAGGTCTTGCTGCCCAGGCGGGTCTCGAACCCGCGGGCTCAGGCAATCCACTCACCTCAGCCTCCCAAAGGCGTGGGATTACAGGCTGAGCCACCAAACCCGGTTGAAAAACCGATTCTTATCTTCAAGAATCTTATAGTCAACTAGAGAGAGAGAGAGGAAAAAAAAGAGATAAGCACACACTTAATTATCATCCAAGCCATATCATAGCAAGGGTTCTAAAAAGGGGGACATTTTACAAGTTTTTAAATGGAGGAAATATCATGTCTGGTTTAAAAGAGTTAGGAGGCCCTGCTATGTATTTATTTAATTTTTCTTTTTAAAATTTATCTAACACTAAGCCCTAGGAAGCACTGCTATGTAAACTGGCTAGTGGAAAGTCAAAATCTAAGACCTAGACGTAAACTCTGGATCCTCTCATTCAGACTCTTCCCTTATCTTAGTAATGAGGTAGTACACAGACTACTTCTCTATAAATAAAGAGCTGGATTGGATCTCAGATATCTCATCCTTATGCCAGTTAGCTTTATTATGCCTCACACAGTCATTTACTTATGTGGCAAACATGAATTTGTTTTACTTGACTTTTAAGTTGTTTATTTAGAAAATGAGCACGGTTTTCCTTTGAATTTCCTCATTCCTTCAATAAAAAGAAAACTGGAGGTGTTAGGTGGGTATGGAATTTCTTAATTCTGCAACTGAGTAACTCCATCATGCTTTTGTGGCTCCAACCCATAAAACCAACAAAGAAAACATAATCTGCATCTGCTACAATCTATAGTGACCCTGCTCCTCCCTGATGGAGGCAGTTCCTGGCTGATGCAGCCATTACTGTATATTCTCAGTATTGACTTGCCTATATCATATGAGTTAGCTATTTTTTTTTTTTAAGACTTGGGCCATTTTTTTTTCGCAGAGAAACTTAAGTCGAAACTTAAGTTCACCTGTGTTTGCTCTTTGCAATTTCAAGAGGCAAAGTTTTCTTTCCTCTAAGGATATTTTAAATAAAGAAAATTTGCAGTGGTTTATTTCAAGAAAGGTGTAATTTTTAAAGTTGTTCAAAATGCAAACAACATGTATTATGGTTGCTTTATATTATTAATGATAATTGGGGTCTTTATATAATAGTCATGTGCAGTAATAAATGGATATGTCTGTTTATCTCACATAGACAATGTATTTTCCTGAAATAATAATTATAATAATGATGATAATAGTAGTAGCTAATATTCACACTTAATCTTACAATGTGCCTTGTACCTTATGCAATTTATTTAATCCTCTCAACCACCCCATTAATTAGGAGTTGTTCATATCATCCCCATTTTAGAGAGAAGTAAATTTGCTTTAAACCAGGTAAGCAACTTGCCCAAATTTGTACAGTTAGGAAGTATAGAACCATTCTTTTAGCTGTGATCTTTCTGACATTCGGTCTTCAGTTTTCATCACAGTGCTCTAACTGTTGTCTCTTATTGGATATCCCTGGTTATCCTAAGTCCTTAGATAATACCCATCCTCTGCACACAAACATACTCCCAGGGGCTTCTATAACTTCCAATTTTCTTTCCATTCACATGTCTTTACTATCGACCATCTCTCTATGATCACTTTCCCACAGGAACACTTCAATCCAGCCAGAGAAGTCACTTCATTTTTTCCCTCTCCACGAAGTCTTACCATGCCTTTGCTCAAGCAGCTCCCTTCAGCTGCAATGCCCACCCCCACCTCCTCACCTACTGTCTACATTCTAGCTGGGTCAGCTCAAAAGAATTTTTTTCTCCCAAGGATGGAGAGAAGATAGGCAGTGGGTGGCTGAGCCCAAGGTGAAATACAATAATGTTTTCTTTTATTGATTTTCCAATGTTTGTCTTTTAATTTCTGGAGAGCCTCTATTGCATGCAAAAATGTTAATAGGAGTTGAAGGTCTCTTATTCATACAGTTCCAATCTATTCTGCAAATCAAAAGCAGTGAAAATGATTCATACATGAATAATTCCCCCAAACCTTTGCTTATTGAAATGGATGAGAGATAATTACTAGGTTGGAGAATTTGCATCCACACATTTTTCTGGTCTCACAAACATAATTTTCTTTAGAATGAATAGAAAATATTTGCTCTTTTAAAAGCTGTTGTGAATGGTGAAACTGTGTTCATCCTGTGTCTGCAGCAATGTGTCTGCATACTCTCCGGCTGCTACTTCTCAGAGCTGGGGATTCCTCTCTCCCTCCTAGTCTCTCCACCATGGTGGAGTTCAGCTCATTTGTTTTAAACTCCCACCTGCCTTCATCCCAGTGTGGAGATCTGTGTGTTCCACTGGTCATCACATCCACTAAGATAAAGCCAGTGGAATCTTAATAGTTTGGGTGTTCATAATTTCTTCCTGCAAAATGACTTCACATTCACATACTGGTTGGGAGGGTTAGGGTACTCTGTCACATCTCAGGGGTTTATTTGACCACTTAAATTTTAGTATTTAGCTGAGAGTCACAGGAAATTATAATCGGAGTTGTTCTGAGAAAGGGGATAGGAACAAACGCTTTTTGTCTGTGATCCTTCAGAACCATCTGGAATACACATGAGATTTGTTTTCTGCCATTGTCTGTCCAAAGCATCAGGCTGTTGTTCCAGGTGTGTGAAGTGCCTGTATGGCTTAGATTTAATACTTGCTTTTCATTATGCCCAACAGCTTGGTCCTTTATTCACTGAGGGATGTGTTTTCAATACCACAGGAGATTTCTTTATGCCCAACCAAATGAATCTTTACAAACAGCTCAACTGGTGTAAGGCCTCAGGTGGGCTTAAGAGACCCACAAGAACGAGGTTTATGTGTAGGCTCAGAGAGTATTCAAATGTGGCATTATATTAAAGGCATTTTGAGTTTTTCTGTTCTGGTTTTCTGGAAAAAAACGCACCCTTCCTCCTGAGACTAAGCAAGACAGTCCAGGGTTGGCATTTTTTAAAACAAATGTTGGAAAAAGTAACAGCAAGGCATATTCAAGACACTGAGTAAAGTAAACAAGGATATCATGAAGAAGAATGCAGAAATAATTTTTTAACAAACTTTAAAGAAACAGATAAAAAATAGTGGTGTCTGTAGAGGAACTTCTAGAAATGGATGTAATTTTTATATTGTTAGGAATAGAACTTATCTTTAAAATAGCAAAAAAAGGGTCACAGAATAAACAAGTATGCATGACAATATTGGCGAATTTCAAGAATATAATTTTAAGTGAAAAGTTTTTAGAGATTACATCCTGCATGATACTTTAAATGTTAAATGTTTCTTTTTTATTATAAAATCTCACACTCCAGTAGTGGATCAAGATACTCTTTTTATAAACTTAAAAACAACCCAAAACAAAGTCTATGCTATTAATAAATACATAAAAAACTATGTCAAAAGCAAAATGAGGCAACAAGGAACAAAAGTTTTAAGGCAGAAGGCCAGGGAATAGGGTAGACAAGGATCTCTTATGAATGTAAGTTATTGTCATCATTTGTGTTTTTTAATTGGGTGTTGATTTCACAATTGTTTATTATATAATTAAAATCAACAAATGAACAACAAGCAAATTGAAGACATCCTTTTATGTACAAATGAAGGAAACCTATTATGAACTTGGGATTGTGATTAATGCAGCTTTGCACACCTGAAGTCCAATACAAAATAATTTGATAAATAAAGGAAAAACAAATATTTGCTCTTGGAGAAACATCCTTCAGATATGGCTGTTCCTATGTTGTGTGTGTCTTTTTTTTACCAACATTGGATGCTAATTACCCTCCTTGCCTTTAAAGACAATTATATCTCTAGAGAACTCTCAATTCCACCAGCAAGCATTAGCCTTTTGGGAGGTACCTTCTTGTTGCAGAAAAATAGTGAGAAACTGGTTCCCACATGTTCCAGGCGGAAGCACCCTCTGCTTTCAGGTAGTGGAGTGGCAGCCTATTTAAAAACATCACAAGTCTGTATTAGAGCACAAGGTGTATGTCTCCATTTTCAGAAAGAAGATAATTGAAAAAAAGCAAATATTAGCTGGGTATGGTGGCTCACGCCTATGATCTCAGCACTTTGGAAGGCTGAGGCAAGAGAATTACCTGAGCTCAGGGGTTCGAGACCAACCTGAGCAACATTACCAGACCTCATCTCTACAATAAATCAAAAAACAGCTGGGCTGATGGTGGCGCATGCTATTTGGAAGGCTAAGATGGAAGGATCACCTGAGCCCAGCAGGTCAAGGCGGTGGCCATGAGCATGCCCCTGCACTCCAGCTTGGGTGGCAGAGTGACACTCCAACTCAAAAAAAAAAAAAAGAGCAAATACAAATAATAAAAGGGATAACTTGCATTTCCAACCAGGACTAACATTCCTCCATGCCACCCACAAACTTTCTAAACTGTAGAACCTTAAATCCTGACTCATTGCACTGATTGTTTGTATTAACTGTTGCAGGTTGGGTTTCCTGGCTAAAATTGAGATTTCTGTGTAAGGAAGTTATTGGAATGTGTTCTTGGGGATAAGGCCTATAAAGATATGATGAAAGGGGAACTGGGCAGATGGAGAGGTTGAACAATGATGTAGTGGCAACAGAGGACTCAATTGATCTCACAGGGTGCTGTGAAGCAGGGATAGTTCTTCAGAGATGTTCCGAATTCAGGCAAGGAAACTGAACTTTGGAAGACCCCTTTCCCAAGGGTTGTTCACATTCTAGGCTGCTTTTGGGGAGGATTTTGCTATTGTGATCTCTCTCTTCTGCCCTAAGTAAGAATACAGTGCCAAAGTAGGCAAATTTTGACTTTGTGTGTACATACTAAGCCAGCCCATCTGTGTACTAAGCTTGGCCATTTTTTCAACTATGTCCTCTGATGTAAGGCACTACCTGCTTGAGGTGTGAGTTGAAGGAGAGGCACTTTTGTAATTCTGGTGGCTATCATGCGAGTCTGGGTCTTATACTCATGCCGCTTGTTTGTATCCTCTGGTTTTGTTCCTGACTAATATCAGATGTGCCACTTCCATCTTACTATGGCTAATTCTTTTGGATATTTTCTCTTTATTTTATTATTGAGATGTGAGATACAAGTCAGGATTAGGTACATGAGTAGTCTACGTGCAGTTTGGGCCTTCAGTTGGTCCTCTCTTCCCTGGCTTAGGATCAGGTACCCTTTGTGATGCTACGTGCTCTCCTCCTCCCTCTCTTTCCTGGCAGTGTCCATGGCTGGCCATGGTTAATTCTTTTCTGAGGATGCCATGGCTTTATTCTAGAACTCTTCATGTGTAATGTTAGGATTGTCCTACTGGGACTTGCTGCGAAATCCACACAGAATCATTTCTCATCACAGATTCCCTTCGTACTACAAGGTCTGCTGGGTCACATGACCCACGTGTCAGAGCTGCTTGCGTTACAGCCTAAACCTGCTGCAGACCGTTTCCTTCTCTGTATCTTATGAAAAGCTGTCAGCCTTTCACATCACTCAGTAAATGGGTTGGAGAAGTATTTCAAACATGAAGTATACCATCTCGAGAATCTGATAAGTGATTATCCTGGTATACTCCAGACCACTGAAATCTTGGAAAACTTGACTGATATGGCAGACTTCTGAGTCTTCATAAGGTATGTCTCAAACCCTTTGAACACATGTTTTACTAGAACTCCTACCATACTAGTAGTATGTTAGAACTTCTAACATACTACTTTTGCCATCTGATCCAATGATCATATCATTGTTAGAGTAGACCAATGTTATGTCATGCTGAATGTTCAGATGGTCTAGGCTTCTTTGGGCTACCTTACAGCAGAGAGCAGGAGAGTTAATATAGCTTTAGAGGAAGACCATACATGTGTACATGGATGTGAAATGCTTCTGGTCCTCCTTGACGGGATGGAAAAGAATGCATTTGCCAGACCAAATGTTATGTATCATGTCTCTGAAATCATGTCAATCTGCTTCAGTAAATATTTCATATCTGACACCACAACTTGTAACTGAAGCTATGACTGGATTGAGTTTGAAGACATCTGTGGATATCTGGCACCACAACTTGTAACTGAAGCTATGACTGGATTGAGTTTGAAGACATCTGTGGATACCCTTCAGGATCTATCCATGTTATAGGAGCTAGGCTGGTGAGTTAACTGAACATGTATTAGAGACTACCACCTCTGCAACCTTCAGATTTTTTTTTTTTAGTTTTAAATTTTAAAGATGAGGGGTATGGCGGGGTGCAGGGCTCAAACCTGTAATCCCAGCACTTTGGAGGGCTGAGGTGAAAGAATTGCCTGAGCCCATGGGTTCGAGACCAACCTCGGCAACATGGTGAGATCTTGTCTCTAAAATAAATCAGAAAATTAGCCAGGCATGGTAGCTAGTGCACGCCTGTAGCTCTGGCTACTTGGAAGGCGAGGGGGAAGAATCCCAGCAGTTCGATGCTGGGGTGGCCGTGAACGTGCCACTGCACTCCAGCCTGGGCGATGGAGTGAGACTCCAACTCAAAATAAATAAATAAATAAAAAAAGATGTGGGGTACAATTCAGGGTTAGGTATACAAATGTTCATTATGCAGATACCCTTGTTGATGAGATGTGTCTCCCTCTGCCTGGCAGTTAACCTTTAGATTTTTAAGAGTGGTACAAACTTCTACCATTGCCCCAAGAACAATATATATATGTTTAATCAATCAATTAATTAGCTACTTAATTAATTAGTTTCATTGGTTGTTGTTCACTGATGTATATTTCACTGCAATAAAATACACAGATCTTAAGTATATCGTTCAGTTAATTTTGATAATTTTATACAACTATCATCATATCATACTAAACCTACCATAATCAAGATATAAAATATTTCTACACCCAGAAAAGCTCTCATGTGCCCTTTACAGGTTAATTCTTTCTTCTCAACTCTTACCCTAGACAACTACTGATCTACTTTCTGCCTTTATATTACACACAGTTTTTCTAAAGTTTCATATAAATGGAATCATAGTGCGTATCTTTTGTGTTTGACTTCTTTCTCTCATCATAATGCTATAAGATTCATCCATATTGTTGCATGTATCAACTGTCTGCTTTGTGTACTACTGAGTAGTATTCCAATTCATGAATATATCCTAACCAGTTTATCCATTCTCCTGTTGATGGGCACTTGAGTTCCCTCCAAGTTTTGGCTATTATCAATAAAATTGCTATTACCATTCATATACAAGTTATTTTGTATGTTTTCATTTATCTTGGATTAGTGTTTAGAATTGCTGGGTATCGAGTAGATGTTTAACTTTTAAAGAAATTTTACAAACAATTCTCCAAAGAAGTAACACTACTTTTTCACTGTCACTGGCAATAAATGAGAGTGAAAACTGTTCCACATACTCACCAACATTTGTTACTGGCAAACGTTTTAAAAATTTTAGCATTTTAAATTTATTTTAAAAAATCTCAAACCAAGCAAGCTTTTTTACTTCAGCCACCCTATGAAGTAGAAATGGTACCTCACTATGTTTTTAATTTGCATTTCCCTAATGATTTGTGATTTTGAACATGTTTTCATGTGATATTGGCTATACCTATGTCTTCTCTTCTTAAGTGTCTATTCAAGTCTTTTGTTCACTAAAAAATTTAGACTTTTTAAAATTGTTGAGTTATAGTAGTCTTTAAAAATACATTGTGGCTACGAGTACCTTATTAAGGATATAATCTAAATATTTTCCTCAGTCTGTGGGTTATCTATTTATTTAAGGTGACTTTAATGAACAGAAATTTTTCTTTTATTAAAAATTTAAATTATCATTTTTTTCCTTTTATGGTTAATGCTTCTTGTAATCTAAGAGCTCTTTTATTACCTTAATGTCATGAATTCATATACCTATGTTTTTCACTAAAAACTTTTTATTTTTAATTTTTGTTTAATTTTGAAGATATGAGGTACAATTCAGGGTTGGGTATACAAATGGTCATTGTACTGGTAAAGTTTGGGCCTCACTTTGGTCCCCACTTCACCTGGTTTGAGATCAGGTACCCTTATTGATAATATGTGTCCCTCCTCTCCTTCCCCTGGCAGTATTCACGATGGTCAATCCCTTTTTAATAGTATTATGATAAATGTTCAGGATCCACTTATGAGTGAGAACATGTGATACTCAGTTCTTTGTTCCTGTGCTAGATCACTGAGTATTATAGATTCTAAGTCTATCTAAGTTGCTGTGAAGTTCATAATTTTGTCCTTCTTTATGGCTGTGCAATATTCCATTATGTAAAAACTGTTTAAATCTAGCTTTTACATTTAGGTCTATGATTCATTTCAAATTAATTTCTGTTTACGACTATGCAGAGATGGAAGCACATTTTCTATGTATTTCTCCAGTTTTAGAATTATTAGTTTAAATAGCTTTTCTTTTCCCATTGAATTGACCACAGGTGTTGATCTATTTCTGGACTTGCTATTCTGTTTCCTTGATCTGTTCATCTATGCTTAAGCTAATGCACATTACTTTAGCTGTAAAGTTATTAAGTCACACAGTGTCTTATAATTCATCCTTCTTTTTAAATACTGCTTGGCATTTTCATAGTAATTTTAGAATTGGCTTATAAATTTCTATAAAAATGTTTACTGCCACCAACTTTTCTTCTGGTATATCTTCCCTCCATAGTTGGTGAAAGCCTATGGGAAAATGTTAGATCTGAGTAAGTACAGACTTGTTCTTGGCCGACATTCCTTGGGATTCCAATCCACACATGTTGCTGCTTGAGGCTTTTTGAAAGTTTGGTTCATCTCTCCTTATTATTGCAAAAATGAATTTCTCTTCTTCTCATTTCTTTGCCAAGAATGAAAGGATCTCATCACTTTTTTTGTTTGTTAACTTACTTAGGTTTCTTTGTCTACTCAGGTCTCCGATTGGTTTAATAAAACCATGATTTTTTTAATGGCTTGTTCTTGACCATAAGATTGGAGTGATGATCTGTTGTTACTTCCTGTATCCTAATTGAAAGTCCCTTTTTTATTCACTGTCTCAGCTAGAGAGGAAGGTTTCAGAAGTTTTCACCTGATCTTCTTCACTGCAACAGCTCTTATGTCACATGTTAAAGAAATTAATGTGCTAACTCTGCCAAGTACCGAGTGTGTACACTCGATGACCAGTAAAACACCAAATGAATGGGTCCGTGAGTCAAGTGGACTCAATGGACCCACTGTGAGTCAAATAAAAGCCAGAACACCATATATTACCTGGCTCCCATATGTTTCCATTCTAACATGGGCTCTAATGACATTTCAATCTGAGTATTCATTTTTAAAAAATTTTCTATTTTTGTCCAGGCTCGGTGGCTCAGCCTGTAATCCTGTGCTTTGGGAGGCCAAGGTGAGTGAATTGCCTGAATCCGCGGGTTTGAGACCCGCCTGGGCAACTTGGTGAGACTTCGTCTCTACAATAAATCAAAAAAATTACCAGGTGTGGTAGCAAGCACCTGTAGTTCGAGCTACTTAGAAGGCTGAGGCAGAAGGATCACCGGAGCCCAGCTGGTCGAGTCTGTGGTGGCTGGGAGTGTGCCACTGCACTCCAGTTTGGGCGACAGAGTGAGACTCTAACTAAAAAAAAAAAAAAAAAATTCTATTTTAAATATGTGGGATACAATTCAGGGTTAGGTATACAAATGTTCACTATGAATTCTGAATATTCATTTTAACAGACCATTTGTCCAAAAATCCTAAAACAAAACAACAATATCAGCAAACAAAATCAAACTACACATTTTCTTTTTCCCAGCGCACAGTTACCCAAGTAACTGATGGTTTCAAAAAGAACTTAATTTATCCTTTCAAAGGACCAGTATTTTGTCTTGTTGATTTTTTTTCCTATGATATTTTTGTCTTTTATGCCTTGCAAGAAAAGAAGGGAAGGGGGGCATGTAAAAACACAAGGGAGCTGGTCCTAAACCAGGGGAAGTGAAGACCAGTCGGAGGCCAAACTTCACCTGTACATGGATTACTTCTGTACCTAATCCTGACTTGTAGCCCATATCTCTATAATAAAATGAAGTAAAAAAAAAAAAAACTTAAACAGTGTTTCCTCTGTTCTCACATCACACAACAACAATCAACAAAAAAGACTTCTGTGGTCCCAAAATACATAGGGATTTCTCCTGCCAGCAAGCAAGCAATCAGTTTTGTAGCAGACACCACTGGGTGTCCTCCAATTCAATTTCGACAGTCTTTACTTGGAAATAGCGTCACGTCCCACAGATTGAAGACTTGGTCCCCAAGCAGCCCTCACCTTCAGACACTAGTGGCAAGCCTGGGTCCTGACTGACTGATTTCAAGTTGGAGTTTCTGTGTTTCCCTCTTTGGGTTCAATTAATTGCCTGGAGCACTCACAGAACTCAGGGAAACACTCACCTTATGTTTACTGGTTTATTATAAATGATATTATAAAGGATACAGAAGACTGCATAGGGTGAGGTATAAGGGAAGGGGTGTGAACCTTTCGTGCCCTCCCTGGGCGGACCACTTTCGAGAAACCTCTCCATATTCAGCTGTCCAGAAGCACCTCAAGCCCTGACCTCTTGGGGCTTTTATGGAGACTTCATTGGACAGGCCTGGCTGACAACAATGTAGAAATGTGAATGGACAAAAAGGGCATGATCTAAACCCGGCAAGACCTGTCTGTTCAGATTCTTCTTGGTCTCTCTATGCAGCATTCTTTCCTCTGGGGTATGGGGAAGCACTCCTTCTGAAATGAGATTCTTATGATCCACAGTCAAATTGGAGTCCTGCCTTGGGCAGATGAAAGGAAAGCAGGAGAAGGTGTCACACTGACCTCAGAATCCTTTGAGGAAGGGTTGGAAAAATTATTATCATGTATATGTGCCAGAATTTGCAAGTGTCCTTCTCTCAGCACTTCTCTCTCTAGGCTTCATTGTTTATTGATCCTTTAAAATTATGTTAAAGTGGAAAATTGCTACAACATGCTGAAGAGTTTCTCAGTCCATTTACTACCTATCAAATAGAATACTATGGATTATTGAGATGTTTTATTGCTATTCCAGCCCTTTGCCTCAGGTGGGATTTTTTTAGTTGTTGAAGGATGCGGAACCATGAGGTGACATTATCCTCTCAGGATTGTGGATGGACAAAAACAGAGGTTCTTGAACCTTCCAAATGAGTGTCTTCTGTAGTGAAGTGCTGCCTTTCAAAGAAGAAGATTTACGACTGCTTTATGCTGACTTTCTTTGGGATGCCAAGTTCCAGTAACTGCTTTATGTAACCTGGAATCTAGTCATCACTGACTTTCTTTGGAAACAGGGCATTAGAGAGTTTCCCCACTGTTCTTGAGAAGATACCCAAAGACTAGGTTGGCATAATTTCTATACAAAGAAAAGCTTCTAATAGGACATTTGCAAATATATGTTCTCTTTCTTTGTTTCAATATGCAGCTATTTTCTGGAAAAGGAGCCCACAAATCTTAGATCTTAGTCCTATTCCAGTTTATTAATTTCTTTTCCTCCTCATGAGTAGAATGACAGTTCTATGTCTGTCAGAAGACAATCACTCAATATTCACTGTTATGATCTACAAGAAGAAATATCTGATTTGACTGAATATTTCCTTAAATAAACTTGTTTGGCCAAATAAACCACCTGGCTTGCTGCAAAATAGACATATCTTTGACTTTCTGAATAAGATATATCTTTGAATTTCTGAATTAGATATATCTTTACATTTCTGAATTAGATTACGCTGTCTTATACTGTCAACAGCATAATCTAATGAGGAGGATGGCAATGTATTGTCTTTTGTTAGTTGGCTGAAACCCAAGGACTGTGGCTGTTGAATACAGAAGGACAGATAGAGGGAAGTTTCATGCTGTCGTGTAATTGCAAAGTGGTCTTCCCTTTGAGAGTCCTTTACAGAACAGCATCTATTACTTGTGGATAAGTTGGGATGGTACCTTCTAAAGTAATATGGAACTGACCTACTGGTGAAATTTGTTACTAATGAGATCTAGCAGAAAGAGAACTCACATCAAGCACAGTGACTCACCTGTGCATTGTTCTAAGTGTTGAGGGATACTTTTTTTCAAACAGGCAGAAGTTCTAGATCTCATGGAGCTTACAATCTGATAAGAGGGAGGCAATCAATAAATATAAGCAAATATATAAAATAGTGATACTATGAAGAAAAATAACATAAGAATCGGGGAGAGGGTTTTCTAGAGTTGATGGTGGTTGTCATTTTAAGTAAAATAGTTTGCATATGCCTCACTAAGAAGGCAACATGAAAGATTTTCTTTGGGACAGTGTCAAGGAGCCTGAAGGCTCTGTGAAAAGAATTCTTCTGGGCTTCTCCCATAACACTAAATCAGTAGCAAATTGAGACCCCAAACCAGGTATTAGAGTCCTCTCACCCATGCTTTTTCCATAATGTGACACTGTAAGAAGGACTCATGGGGATTCACTGAAGCACTATTTCAAGCTATGCGATGTAGCTGTGGACTGTTGGCAAACAGGAGTGGCAAACACATTAGCTTAACAAGTCCTTATTGATTACTCTCTGTTCAGAGAGGATCCCCAATCCCCCAGGGAGCTCAGAGCTCAGACTTCCTGCTTCCAAGAAGCTGACAATTGGGGCCAGGGCGGGGGTAGATCATAAACAGGTAAAGCATGTTTTGAGGATACAAGCTGAACAGTGGTGACGCAAAAATTCAACCGGGGATGCTCTTAGGACAATGTCTTTTGCCAGAATCCAAATGACATTCTTCACAGGCTCGCTGAGTGAAAGAGAATCCTGATCCCTCAATATTTTTTCAGCCTTGCCCACACACGTGGCTTCTCATACTGTCAACAGCATAATCTAATAAGAAGGATGGCAATGTATTGTCTTTTGGTAGCTGGCTGAAACCCAAGGATTGTGGCTGTTGAATACAGAAGGGCAGATAGAGGGAAGTTTCATGCTGCCCTGTAATTGCAAAGTGGCCTTCCCTTTGAGAGTCCTTTACAGAATAGCATCTATTACCTGTGGATAAGTTGGGATGGTACCTTCTAAAATAATATGGAACTGACCGACTGGTGAAATTTGTTACTAATTAGATCTAGCAGAAAGAGAACTCACATCAAGCACAGTGACTCGCCTAATTGGACTGTGGAAGTGAAGCGGTCATTATTTTCAGGAGAGGTAAGGCTGTCGGTCTATTTGGGAAAGCAAGTTGTTATTTTATGTCATTTTTACCCCGCCTGTAGAATAAGGGCTAGACACCAGGTGTTCTTTTGCCTCCCTGTGCTGTGTACCATGGTGCCAGATGTAACAAATAGATGGCTCCAAAGTTGTTAAAAAGTAGTTCCAGGTAAAAGCAAGAAAACTCAGAAAGTCAAAGATGTATCTATTTTGCAGCAAGTCAGATGGTTCATTTGCCCAAACAAGTTCATTTAAGGAACTATTCAGTTAAATCAGATATTTTTCATTGTATTATCATAAAAATGTGTAACTAAGATTCTCTGATATTTGTCTTTGATACTTTAAAAGGACACCGCCTCAGATTTTAAAATATATTTTTATTATTTTAATTTCACATTTTTCCTCATTTTTAAGAAAATACATATTTGCAACATCTCTGTATTTTTTTTTTGCCCATTTGAGCATTTCCCCTTCCGTCTTGTTTCTTCTTTCATAGGAATTATCAAAAGAAAAACAGTGATATATATATATGCAAGTGGTCATAGAATATACAATAATCACTATGTTCTGTATTCCAGCTTACATAAGGCAAGGTAAGGGCCCAATATTTAGAGTTTTAAGCTTAATTGCATACCTGATTTTGTGCTTATTCTTCAATTAACATAGAAAAACTTATTGGACCTTCTTACAAAAATTTTGATTCATATGTATATGATTTATATATATACATATATATATTTACATATATATAAAATATTTTTTTCCTATGTCACACATTTCCTACTTGTGGAATGTTTGTAGTCCTATTATAAAAATGTTCAATTTCTGCCTTTTGGAATTTGAACAACTCAATATTTAAAAGTCTTTTAAATTTCTAGAACTGTTCATTTAAACTAGGTACAGGGCTGGGCACGGTGGCTCATGCCTGTAATCCCAGCACTTTGGTAGGCCGAGACGAGAGGATTGCCTGAGCTCAGGGGTTTGAGACCAGCCTGGGTAACTTGGTGAGACCTCATCTCTATGATAAATAAAAAAAAATTATCCAGGCATGGTAGCACAGGCCTGTAGCTCCAGCTACTTGGAAGGTAGAGATGAAAGGATCACCTGAGCCCAGCAGGTCATGGTGATAGTGGTTGCCCAGCAGGTCATGGCGGCAGTGGTTGTAAGTGTGCCACTGTACTCCAGTCTGGGTGACAGAGTGAAACTCCAATTCAAAAAATAAAAATAAATCAGGTATAGCATGTTAGACTTTTACTGGAAACATTTAAATTATTTCAAGGTAATCTACAACAGGTCTCAGGAAAGGCAGCTTCTGACTGTATTCAGATCAGATCAGATTCAGAAAAGATTTATCTATGCTTAGGTACCGTCAAAAAACTCAGGATTTGTAGGTAATCAGAAAGGCTAACTCCACCACCCCTAAAGTTGCCTTAATGAAAATCATGGTGAATTACGATAAAAGATTGTTCTGGCCCCCTCCTTGAGTCACTCTCTCTACTTAGGAAGAAGAGGGAGGTAGCCTGGTCACCATGCCGGGGACTGATTAGAAGCAGATGTAGACAGTGTTGTAATTAAGTTGTAATCAGCACGTTGAGCTGTGGCATGTCACTGGTGAGGAACATGGTATGGATTGTGAAGAACTGTTGGGTATGGTGGTGGCAGAATGGGATCAATGAATTGATGGGGAGAACATACCAAAACTACTGCTAAAAACGACTGTCTAGAAATCTCTCCCTTTCCTCACCCCCAGATACCTAGAATGGACTGGTGGGGTGTACAAAGGGGAGGGTCTATGGCATCACAGCTAAGAAACAACCTTTTCATTTTTTTTCCATTCTCCTTTATTAAGACTCTGGAGGATGAGTGGTGGCTTTCAAGTTAATACCAGGAACCCAGGCCAAGCCAAGGGCTTGAAAAAAGTGACACCGTAGTTGCCTGGAGAAAAAAGAGGTGAACACGGGGGGTGGGGGGTGGGGCAAGCAGGAAAGACTGGATCATTGTTACCAGGACAGGTATGAAAAATATCCAGGAAAGGGAGATACTGACAGCATGGGGAGCTTTCATTTCTGACATCAATAACTTAGTTAATGTTATTTGTATTTTCTCTTAAAGAAACTTTTTTTTGTTGTTCCTAACAAACTTGCAAGAATGGTGAAAGCAGGAAGCTTGGTCAAGCTCCTCTTATCCTGTATTTCAGATCTTTCTGAGCTGGAAAAGAGATGGTGGGGCTAGGAAAGAGTTTGTAAAGTGAATCACTACAGCAAAGTAATCATCCCACAAAGCTTATTAATTTGAGACTTGTGCAACATTTATGCTGTTGTTATAGAAGCTTGGTGGTCCACCAAGCCAGGGGAGAAGTACCATCACCAGCTTCATGGGTGGAGTTGACATTGGCAAAAGGGAGAGTGGCATACGCTTTTCATCCCTAATTCTCTCACACAACACTATTTAACCAGCATCATGACATAATTTTTTTCAAGAAATGGGTCTTTGGAAATGGTTTTACTTTTATTACTTATAATATGCAATGAGTGAAATTGCTAAGATGAAAGAAGAACAGGGAACCGTATTAGCCATATTGTATCCCTCTATAATCGCGCCCACTCACTCATGGCAACATTTTGGTGAAGGTTGTGAGTGGGTACATTGTTAGGGGAAAGAGAGGGAAGCCAAAATGAGGCAGGAGTTATGGAGATTATTGACCTAGGATAGAGAAGGAAGAACATGTGAACACAAGGTAATAATTGCTTATGTTTGCTAAGTACTTATTATATGCCAAGCATGGTTCTAAATGTTTTGCCCGTATGAGCACACTTCATCTTTATAACATCAATATACCATAGACACAGTATGTAGTAGATGCATAATCTCCATTTTTCGGGTGCTAAAACAGACACAGAGAAGTTAAGCCGCTTGTCCATAGACAAATAGCTAGTAAGTGGCAGGGTAGGATTAGAAGACAGGGAACCTGGTTTCATAGTCTAAACCCTCAGTCACTACACTACACTGCTGTACAACTGCAAGGTACAGATGAGGGTGAAAAGCTAAGGCAGTGAATCTACCCCAGGAGGAAGGCAACAGGAGATGGTCAAAGAGGAACCCAGCAATGGTTTGATACATGCCTGTCTCCTGGGGGTGTAATCTGCAGGATTCTTGCTCAGGTCACAAAGGGCCCCCCAAGATTTCTTTTGGATCATGTGTCTGTGCCCCTTGTAATGGGCAGAAGAATGCAATAGAAAGTGAACAGGAGGCTGGACACGGTGGTTTACACCTGTAATCCCAGCACTCTGGGAGGTGGAGGTGAGAGAATTGTCACAACCCAGGAATTCGAAACCAGCCTGGATAATTTGATCAGACAGCATCTCTACAATAAATCAAAAAAATCAGCAGGATGTGGTGGTGCAGGCCTGTAGCTCCAGCTACTCAGATAGCTCAGGTGGAAGGATTGCCTGCGTCTGGCAGGTCGAGGCTACAGTGACTAGGAGTGTCCCACTGCACTCCAGCCTAGGAGACAGAGTGAGACTCCAACTCAAAAAAACAAAACAAAACAAAAACACACACAAAAACAAAACAAAACAAAGTGGACAGGAGCTGGTGACATGAGTGAGAAGTGTGTTTTTGAAGTGTCAGGCAGAGATTTTGGTCAGAAATGAATGCATCACAGATTTTAGATGCACAGAAGGCACATCCTCTATCTGTACATAAATCTTGTCTCAACTTCCCTGGCAAGGAGTTAAGAGACCCTACTAGAACCACCAACTTCAGAGAGAGCTTCTTGCTCTTTGTTCCCATTCCTTTGTGTTGCTCCAATGGTTACCAACTTCCTCTTTGATTTTAACAGTGATTGGTCTCTCTGAAACCTCTAGCTGCTTGGTGTGGGTTCTACCTCTCAGGACCATCAAAACAAGTCTAACCCCATTTTCTACACTGTGGGCTCTCAAACTTTCTGTTTTGTTTCTTCTGGTGAATTCTTCCCAGTTTTTCCCCATGTGAAATGATGTAACGTCTTTTATCATTCTGATGATTTTCTTCTGAGTATTCTCTAGTTTGGCAAGAGTCCTTGGGAATGCGGTACCTGAACTGAACTTAGCACATTAAGTGTGGTTTGACCAGCATGAATCAGAGTGAGACAATCACCTCTTTCCATCTGGACTTCATTAATGAAGCCAGAGAGCTCATTAGGTGTTGGACAGCCTTGGTACATGACGCTTGTGGTCATGAAAATTCACACATCATGTTTATTTATAGATGTTTCATCCTATATTTAAGCTTTTTTTTTTTTTTAGTTGAAGTCACACTCTGTCTCCCAGACAGGAGTGCAGTGGCACACTCGTGGCCACTGCAGCCTTGACCTGCTGGCTGAGTCTTTCCTTCTGTCTCAGTCTTTCCAAGAAGCTGAACTACAGGCACGTACCACCGTGCCTGGTTAATTTTTCTTGATTTATTGTAGAGATGAGGTCTCACCAAGTTACCCAGGCTGGTCTCAAACCCCTGGGTTCAGGCAATCCTTTCACCTCCACCTCCACCTCCACCGAAGTGCTGGGATTACAGGCGTGAGCCACCACACCCGGTTTAAACTTATTTTTAACTAAGGACATAACATTACCTTTTCATGTGAACTATTTCATCACTTAGATTCTAGTCCATCATTTAGTGTGTTTTGGATATTGATTCTATTATTCATAAATAATCATCCCTCCAAGCTCTGTTTTATTCAATGTCTGGTGAAACTAACATCCATGTCTTTATTTAAATTATTTAAGCAAATGAGGAAAAGGCAGATCACTGTCCTGTGGTATGATCTTAGCAACGTTTCATCAGGAGCTGTTTCTCTTTTCTTGTCTGAAAAATAAAGTCCTTGGCAAGTCAAAACAAACAGTTATGCAGAATTTTAGCTAAAAAGAATCCTAACAGATCTCTATCTGCTTTTCCATCTTATTCCTCTGTGCCTGTCTATGGGTCTGACTGGGGTGAATCACCAAGGTATGTGGGTCCTTGGTGAGATCCAGGGGGCAATATATCCCTTTGGTCTCTAGATGCACAATGCCAATCTACAAAAGTAGTTGGGGGGGGGACATGGACCTTCACTGTTCTTGCCAACTTGTGCATTCTCTGAGGGCAACTTGGAGGGCAATCCCACAGGCTAATCTTTCTCAACTATACTCTCCCCTTTGCTGTTCCTAGGCCACCAGCACTTTAAATGGCATTGGATGGCACCGTTCTGTATGGTAGTTTAACTTAGTATTTGATCTATGCCCTATTTATCCAACTTCCAATCCTGATTGGTGAGGAGTCCTAGAGGTTTCTCCCAAAGCAACATACTTTTTTCTTCTTACCTTTTATCCTGATTTGTAGGATATATTTCAGGATTCCTTCTTTAGGCTCAGAGTTTTTACACAATCACATCTTTTTTGTTTTCCCTACTAAACCATGTCACCTCTTTCCACATGTAAAAAAAAGAAAAGAAAAGAAAAGAAGGAAGACTCTTTCATTGCTGTCTACATGTAATAATTTCACAGCAACAAGTGCAAGTTTGCTAAGGTTGCCATAGTAAAATACCACCAATTGAGTGGCTTAAACAACAGAAATGTACTGTCTCATAGTTCTGAAGGCTATATGTACAAGAGCAAGGGGTTGACAGGGCTGCTTTCTTCACAAGGCTGTGAAAAATAATCTATTCCATGCTTTTTTCCTGGTTTCTGTGATTTTCTGGCTACCTTTTGTGTTCCTTGACATACAGAGGTATCACCTGATTTCTGCCCTCATCTTCACATGGTATTCTCCCTGTGTGCATCTGTTTCCAAATTCCCTCTTTTTTGTTTTATTTTTTAAAATATGGGATCTTTAGCTGGGCTCGGTGGCTCAGCCTGTAAACCCGCATCTTTGGGAGGCTGAAGTGAGTGGATTGCCTGAGCCCACGGGTTCGAGACCTGCCTGGGCAGGCAAGACCTCATCTCTACAATAAAAATCAAAAAATTAGCCGGGCGTGGTAGCACGCGCCTGTAATTCCGGCTACTCGGAAGGCTGAGGTGGAAGGATCGCCGGAGCTCAGCAGGTTGAGGCTGCGGTGGCCGGGAGCGGCCAGTCTGTCCAGTCTGGGCGACAGAGTGAGACTTCAACTTAAAAAAAAAAAAAAAAAAGGGGGGGTTTTTTTTTTTTTTTTTTTTTTTAGTATGAGGTCTTGCTGTATTGTTCTGGCTGGTCTTGAACTCCTGGGGTCAAGCAATCCTCCTGCCTCAGCCTCTCAAAGTGCTGGAATTATAGGTGTGATCCACCATACCCAGCCATAAATTCCCTCTTTTTATAAGGACAGCAGTCCTATTGCATTAAGGGCTCACCTTACTCCAATATGATTTCATCTTAATTAATTGCATCTGTCCCAATCTTATTTCCAAATGAGGTCATACTCTGAGGTACATACCAAAATCAGATCCATATACAGGGACTTCAACACATAAACTTTGGAGGAATACAACTCAACCCAGAACAGGTAGTGAACATGTGATATGCTGCTACTCAGACCACTTTCAGCTGCTGAAGCGGGTCTGAAGTTAACAAATCTCTTTAGGATTGCCTCAACTGAAGAAAATTGCCTTGCCCAAGATCTAGATTACTTCCAGGGCAGCCTGCCTCTATGACTGGCCAACAAGAAGGCATAACTTCCCAGCCATTTTGTTCCAATTTGGGATGACTCAGATGGGCCATCCCAGCTCCAGAGTGCCCTGTGGGGTCAGATGAGATGGCATCACAGCCCCACTTCCCCCTTTGCACAATCTTACTTTCCTTTCTTCCCTAAGAGTATTCTCTAGAAAGCCTCCTACAGCTAATCACCATCTCAGAGCCAGTTTCCAATGAATAACACAAGGTTGCATTTAGCACAAACTCCTAAAATTTCAATGTATCTTGTTCATGCGTTATAGCTATAAAACCTTGTGCATAGCTTTCAAGCTAGCTTGAGCCACAGATAATTCTCTCTCTCTCTCTCATTGGAGTCTCACTCAATTGTTCAAGCTGATTTGCAGTGGCACAATCACAGCTCACCCCAGCCTCAACTTCCTGGGCTCAGGTGATCTTTCTGCCTCAGCCTCCTTAGCAGCTGGGACAACCAGTGTGCACCACCACACCTGGCTAATTTTTTTTTATTTTCTGTAGAGACAAGGTCTCGCTATGTTACTCAAGCTGGTCTTGAACTCCTGGGTTCAGTCTTCCTGCCTTGGTCTCCCTATGTGCTGGAATTACAGGCATAAGCCTGACCCTATCTCAGACTCTTATCCTGCTTTCTAGGTCATCCTTAAGGTACCACATAGCATTTACTTTTATCATAAAAGTGTGTGTTTAGTTGATTAAAATTACTGTAGGAAGAGAGGAAAGGTAGTCTTCTAGAGAACATGGTAGTTAGATATAAAAATATCAGTTTGTTAAAAAATTTATTAGTTGTCTTATTTTTTAAAAAGTCTACCTCTAGTTGAGATAAAGTCTTCATTTTCTCTCTAAGTTGTTACACAAATTACATTAGACTGATTTCCAATCCTATGAAAATCTGAGATTTACATGTCAAAATGGGAGGATGGCTGATTAAAAATAGACCTTTGAGGTTGTCAGACTCAGGCCCAGAAACCAGTGTGGTCATTTTCCAGCAGCAAGACCCTTGGCAGGTTATTTTACCTGATCTTTCATTTCCTCATTGACAAATTGTAAGATGATTGTGCAGAGTAAAGAAAGTATATGTGAGGCACTTAATGGAGTCTTGGCTCCTGCTAGACCCTCAATAAATTGTATTTATACAATAATAATATGATAAAATAATAACTGCTTAATTTGGAAGCAGAACAAGACATTATCTTAAGTGAATCCTATATGTATTCACTATGCATTCTAAAGTATGAATGTAAAAATGAATAGCCTATTCTAGAAGCATAAGACCTTGTAGCTCATACTTTTAAGATCCTTCTGCTGAAGTCATATCTATGCCAGCAGTGCCAGGGTTTTGCTGAGGAATTAAAGATTTTTGTTTTGTTTTCTTTGTTTTTGTAGTGTTTCAAATAGCATCTTCACATCAAATTTCCTGAATTTTCATTTCAATAGTTTGCAGTGAAAAAAATAAGCTATTACTTGAAAAGAATGTAATATATAAAATGCAATTCTAAGAAATATGAACTTATTTAAAATTAGGTTAGCACTCAATTTGCTAGCAAAAAGCATTATTGCATGTAAGTAGCTGCCTTAAGAATGGAAACTTCTCCATTAAGTGCTAAGGATTTTATATGGCACCAGATTATTGAAATAGATTTTTAAAAGAACACCTAAAAGCACCAATGACACAGCTTATTCTGCCTGTGTGTTCAGAATTAGAATAAAACTTTTGACAATATCGTCAATGTGCTGACATTATTATTAAAGGTCCTTAACCTTATTATGGAACAGTTGAACAATACTTGTTTGTTCATCACAGAATCACGTAGGAAAGATTGTTGAGTTTCAAGGTTTTCAGGTGCTTTTTTCCTTTTTTCTTTTTTTTAAGCTAAAAGTGATGTTGGCAAAGACAAAGAGTGGAGTGACAAAAGCCGATGGTACTGTGGAGATCAGTTCTGATGTTATGCTTGACAGTGATGATAGTGCCCATCCGTGGGTAATTTCTTTATACTCTTGTTATTTTTAAGTAAAGTACTTGCATAAAGTTGTTTTTTTCCTCTTGGAATTCACTTACCCTTTCAGAGGTTGTAAAATCGCCTGTTTCAGAAATCTGCAATGGCATTTCAACAGTGTCTCACATTGCCTTGAGTAAGGTATACATGGGTTTCATCAAGGGCATTGCCGTGCTGATTGTGTTGTCAAATACCTATGTGTGACTGGGACTACAGTTATTATGTTTTCGATCAAGTAATATTCTGGTCCATCTCTCCACTTTGTCTTACTTTTTGATGCCTTTAAAAATATATAGCAATGAGCTGGGTTCGGTGGCTCAGCCTGTAATCACGCGCCTTTGGGAGGCTGAGGTGAGTGGATTGCCTGAGCCCGCGGGTTCGAGACCCGCCTGGGCAGCAAGACCTCATCTCTACAATAAATCAAAAAAATCAGCCGGGCGTGGTAGCGCATACCTGTAATTCCGGCTACTTGGAAGGCTGAGGCGGAAAGATCACCGGAGCCCAGCAGGTCGAGGCTGCAATGGCCGGGAGCGGCCACTGCACTCCAGTCTGGGCGACAGAGTGAGACTCCAATTAAAAAAAAAACAAAAACAAAAACAAAAAAATATATAGTAATGTACAAAGAAGACAAAAATGATATAGTTGTACCCTCCAGTGAAATTTTTTTTTTTTTTTGGGTTGGAGTCTCACCCCATTGCCCAGGCTGGAGTGCCATGGCACATTCATGGCTACCTCAGTGTCAACCTCCTGGGCTCCGGTGATCCTTCCACATTAGTCTTCCAAGTAGCCAGAACTATAAGCACACTACCACACCTGGCTAATTTTTAAATTTTTATTGTAGAGGTGCTATATGGGAGGCTGAGACAAGAGGATTGTTTGATCCCAGGAATTCAAGGCTGCAGTGAGTTACGATCAGGCCACTGCACTTCAGCCTGGGCAAGAGAGCAAGATCCTGCCTCAAATAAATAAATAGCAACAACAAAAAAAGAGAGATAAATAATGAGTAAAAGCCTCTTCTCATCCCTAGGCACTCTCCTTAAAGATACTACTATTTTGACAATTCTAGTGTATTCTTCCTAAAAAGTGTTCTGTGCAAAGCACACATTAAAAATGCTTCTTTTTTTTTGTTTCAACTGAAGAAACAGCTTAGAACTGCTAGAGTCAGAAAACCTGGGTTGGAATTCTGTCTCCTCTGATGAAAGGTTATACAACTTTGGACAAATTTTTAAATCTCTCTGTGTCTCGGGTCCTTTGTCTGCAAAAGGGGACTCGGAAGGTTGTTTATGGGATTCAATATATCATTTATGTAAGCACACTTCTGGTATATAGCAGTTAGTAAATATGAGCTATAATTATTATTTATGAAAAAGAGATTATTTTTCAACTCCTGCTTTATTTTAGTTAGCTGTCTTTATATACTCTCCACTTTTAACCTTTTCTGAATCACATTGTTTTAGATGTTTCGTCTACACAATATATAATTTAAACAATTTACCAACTATAAGAGTTTCTATAATAAATGAATTTATGCTATTTATATTTATTGATATAACAACTACATTGTGTTTTATTTCTCTTTTGTTTTTACTAAGCTGTTAATATTTTCTCTATAGCATTTCTTTTGCTACATGGATTTTTTTAATGTGTGCATTTTATGTCAGATAGTTTTTGTCTGTTTTAAAACATCTGCTGATCATTATAACTTTATATATTATAATTTTCCTTGTTTTCTAAGTGCTAGAGGAAGTTTATATTCTCTATTTTTATTTGGGGGCTCTGTGTATGTTTAGCCTCATTCATTGTTCAAATTATTGGCCTCTCAATAATACAGACAGCATGTGGAATTTCCATACATTGCTGCTGGGTATAAACTGCTATAACCTTTTTGGAAAACACAAGCAATATTTACTAAAACTAAACATATGTCTACCTCCTGATCCTGTAATTCTACTCCCAACAGAAATCACACCCAATAGAAATGTGGACATATATGCCCCCAAAAGCATGTACAAAGAATCTTCATAGTAGCATTATTCTATATTATCACTATGCTAAAAGTCTTGAAAGGCTGAGGCAGAAGGATCATCTGAGCCCAGGAGGTGGAGGCTGCAGTGAGCTGTGGTTGTGCCACTGCACTCCTGTCTGGGTAGCAGAGACTTTGACTTAAAAAAAAGAAAGAAAGTATATTGAGCTACTGAGCTATGTGTAGTTACTGAGTTACACATATGACTTTGGTACTTTACTGTATGTATTAATACTTCAATATGAAACTTACTTAAACTTGTATACTCTCAATTCTAGAGTATGTTATTAACACATTTAAAATTTTCTATTTTTCCACAGGATACAAATTGACCTTTGTGGATTTTATTCCTTTTAACATTCACTGTTTGCCAAATAGTCTACTAAACATGCTGCATTCACTATCTTACTGTCTTCACAGTAATCCTGTAAATTAGAAACTAAGTACATTTTGCATATGATTAAACTAAATTATATGTCCAATATCACACAACTGGTAGCACAGCTATGCTATCCTGCCCTGACAATATTTAAGCTACAAGTTAATTTGTAGCTTTGCAGATTGGAGTTTTGCTTTATGCCTATTTAGGAAGAATGGGAAGGAAGGGAATGCTGATGACAAACCACAATTTGATGTCAGGAAGACACAGGTAAGTCACTTAACCTGGATGTCTGTATGTACTAGCTATAATATAAATTACCTTTGACAAGCAGAGGAGTGCCCCCCTCTCTCTCTCAGTGAATGAGGGAATCAAACACCAATAATACTATCTTATTTGGACATGATCACTTGAATTGCTTTCTAAGTAACATGCTTGGAACATGATTCTGCCTAGATCCGCTGCTAACCAAATAATTCCATTCAATAATGGGCTTCTGAGGCTGTAATAAACACTTGCTACTGTTTGTCTTTTGATAACTTAAACAGAAGGCAAGCTGCCTAACAAACCAAAGGGATTCTTCTTCTAGTATGAAACATATTGTCTGACATTACATTAAATAACTTGAAAATACTGTATCCATTGATGCACAGTTGCTGTTAAAGTATCTTAGAATCAATGAAAGAAATTAATAAATAGAAAACCCAGTCTTAAGAGAGATCTTCTAGTGGTTTTCTAGTTAAGAAAAAATAAATTAGCACTCTCAGCAGGGGAAAAGCAGCAGATTGTGGGAGGTTCTTTTGAAAAGGGAGAACTGCACTTTCGATGTTAATTTAATTTAAGTGCTGTTCAGGAGAAGGCATTTATCACCTTACTATGCTTATACCTTGGATCATATTTATGCTGCTATATAAGTTTTTAATAAAATATGCAACTATCTCTGTAATACCAATTCAGAATCAGTTAATATGGGGAACAATGGAAGGAAAATGTCAATAATTTAGTATAATCTCTTCACACATCCTTTTAGGGACTATTTTATTAGTGTTATGATCAAAGACTGAGAACAAGGAAGCTTTGATTGTATTTATCCTCTTCTTGTGTTATTTATGATGCCCGAGCTTCTGTTTGATTTACAAAATGCGTGCTGTTGTCCCTATGCTGACTCTACTTTCAGTGATCATGAATTTGGAGTGCTCCAATAACTTGAAAAGAAAACTGCAACTGATTTGCCTTGCAGAATCTGAGCAATGTTACTTATGTTCACTTCAACTAGAGTTTACATATCCTTAGACTGGCTCCTGATTGACGTGCTGAGCAGTTGATGTCAGAAAGAGAAAAACACTCTGAGTCCTTAATGTTCACCCCTAACTGGAACATGCTGTTGTTGAGAGGCCTCCCCTGTCATGCCCTCGACATGCTCTTGGGAGCACTCAGTCTCATGCTGTTCTCTGCTGAAGGGATACAAGGGGTTAGTCCTTGCCAGACATCTTAGTGTTTTGGTCTCCTGTCTCGTGTAATACTCTCTCCCTTCTCCTGCCATGATATCATCAGTCAGTAGATCAGATTATCAAAATTACTTTTATATTTTATGGGGAAAAGGTGAAGGTCAAATATTTGAAGGCTAAAGGGATTGCAGATGTTTAGTAGTATAGGAAAATAATAGAGGACAAAGAGAAGTCTGTGACATTGCTGTCAGCCTAAAGTCAATGCTGTCAGTGTAAAGTTACGAGAGACTTGAACTGCCTAGGTTAGGTGTCCATACCTCTCAACTCATTAGCGTGAGACTTTGGGGGAAGTTACTTAACTTCTAATCCTCAGATACCTCTCTGTAAAGTAAGACTAACACCTGATCCTTGGAGATGATGTAAGGTTGAAAAGCAATCCTACAGATACAATACTTGCTAATTACAGTGCTTGGCACATTTTAAGTGCCCAATAAATATCCTAATTAGGTATTTTCTTAGAAGTTGGGCACATTTTAAGGTCTGTTGACCACTCTTCCCTCTTCATCTGGAAGGGAACATGACTTAGGCACGTGGTTCAGGCTCAGCCAATTAGAGAGTCCAACCTGGGCCAAAGTGGTCAGTTTTGGTTGGGCAAGTGACAAAGCGTGTCAATTACTCTTGATCTTTTTTCTGCCTTAACTAATGTCGTGGTTTAATACAGCTTTTATTCTTATTAAGCCGAATATATGCCATAATTTTACCTAATGTATGCCATAATTATAAATAGCTAATATATTTCTAAAAGAAGTCTGGTAAATAATATTGAATTAATTTATCACATTATATTTATTTTTAAATTTTACGTTAGAGTTGTGAGATACATGTGAGGATTTGCCACATAAGTAAATTGCATGCAGGTGAGATTTGGGCTTCTAGTGGACCCTCTCTCCCCCGATAGTGGATCTGGTACTCAGTGTGTTGCTACCATGTGGGCCTCCATCTCTCCTCCCTCCCTCCCTCTCTCCCTCCCTGCCTCTTCCTCCCTCCCTCCATCACTCCCAGCTGTGTCCAGTGTCCACCATTCCCCTCCTTGTGCTCATGTAATTTATCACATTTTAAAGTGAGAGAGAGTGGAAAAGCAGGTCCATTATTAAGTAAACTTTAGTATCTCAAGAAACTAAGAATGATATGAGCCCATATATTAACTTTTGTTTTATTATTTAAGCTGGTTTTCCAGGATGCTAGGTCAGATATTGCAATTTCTTCTCTTCATTGGAAAAGAGCTGCTCCCTGCTTCCCCTCCCCTAGCTGCTGGCTTCAGGTCTTAGGGCAAGGTGTTCTCTCTGATCCATCATGGAATTCACTATCTTAGTTAGAGTTCCCAGTATTTCTGACAGAAGTTTTTAAAATCCTGTCTCACAATGAGCTAAAATGTAATGTTTGACAGCTCCTTAATTTTATATCTTGTTCATTTTGGGGGGAATCTAAAGTTTTAAATAAAAACTTTTTTAAAATTCCAATTTTAAAAAAATCTAGTGGTGAAACAGTTTGGATTAATGAAATTATTGACTTACATGAAGAATTTTAAACCTGAATTTTTCTTATATCCGCTTTTGTCCCCTGATGATCATCTTCATCTGATCTTAAAGAACTTTCAGTACTTGATTCTGAAAACAATATTTCCAGAAAATCTGATGTCTTGATGATAATAAAACTGGTCAGCGACACTTAGCAAATGTGACTTTATGTCTTATCTAGTTTTCTGTTTCAGTCACACCCATGTGGTTTCTTTGGTCATTCCAATATCTGGTCTATTCAATTTTTTTTTTCCAGGACAAAAACGTGCCTGTATAAGAAAATACTGTAAGTAGCACTTGGCTCTGTGTTCTTCACTGCCATTTGAGTAAATAATCTTTTCTAATAAAAAGATTGTGCAATTTAAAGGTCACATTATAATGACTCACTTTAGTCTTTAATACGGTCAGCCATCAGAGATGGAGTTAACAGTGAGATCCGGATAAAAAAGACCCACAATTCTGCTTTTCATCTGTTCTCCTTGGCAACACTTCCTGAGAACAGTGTGAACGAAATTCCAGCGCTAAATAGCCAATAGCATAATACACTTTCCAGCATGCTGAGAACTAGGGAGTGAAGAAAATTAGAGCTCCAATGGTTTCCCATGAAAGATTTCAAAAATTATTTTCTGTCATAAAAATGAGGTTGAGAATAGCTGTCACAGCATTTTTAATACTTGTACCAGGTTTAGAACTATAACAAAAATCCAAAATTATGAGGGTATCAACATTTGTACAATATACTTAAGTATAAGTGAATATAATTTTAATGATAACTAACATGAATTGAATAGTTACTATTTGTCAAGTACTGGATGGAGTGCTCTATAGGATTACATTCCAATTCTCACAATAAGCCACATGTGGTAGGTATTATGAGCTCCATTTTACAGATGAGAAAATGAGGCTTGGAGAAATTCTGGAACTTTCTTGAGCCTGTGCAGTTACAGGAACCACGGCTCCAGCCAGTTCTGCTGACTTCAGATCCTGGACTTTTTTCTAACTGTGTTGCTCCATGGACGTGTTGTTTCTTTGTTTGCTTTTTTTCTCTATAGAGGCACACCTATTTATTACTTCCCACAACTAAACAGAAGTTAGAAAAAAATGTTCAGTACATATTCACACACATTTTATTTTTTAACTTTTAACCCTGAAACAATTGCAGATACACAGGCACTTACCCCATCCCCCAAATACACAAAGAGGTACTGTGGACCCTTCACCCAGCATCCACTGATGGTAACATCTTGCATACTTATAGTACTCTATGAAAACAAGGAAATTGGCTTTGGTACTTTCCACACAGCTTATTCTGATTTTTTATTCATTTTCTTTTCTTTTCTTTTCTTTTGAGTCAAAGTCTCACTCTGTCACCCAAGCTGGAGTGCAGTGGCACAAACCTGGCTCTCTGCAGCCTCAACCTCCTGGGCTCAGGTGATCCTCCTGCATCAACTTCCTGAGTATCTGGGACTACAGGTGAACGCTACCATGCCTGGCTTTTTTTTTTCTTTTTTTTTAGAGATGAGGTCTCGCTATGTTGCCCAGGCTAGTGTTGAACTCCTGGGCTCAAGCTATCCTTCTGCCTCAGTCTCCCAAGTGCTGGGATTATAGGCATGAGCCACAGTACTCAGACCATAAACCCTTTGTGTGTCACAATTTGTTACAGATTTGTAATGCCTTCCAACAAATACAAGCTCCTAATTTTATCTAGTCAAATATTTGTCTTTTTTTATAGCTTTGATTTTCATGACCGGCTAACAAAGAGTTTCCCCACCCCCATGTTATGAAAATATCTTTTAGTATGTTCTTTTAGTATCTTATTTTTTTTCTAATTTACTTTTGTGTATAGTGTGAGGCAGAATCAAATTTAGTTTTTCTCTCCCAAATGTGTAAATAATGTGATAACTATTTATGGTTAGTGAGCCCTTTTCTACTGCTTAGAATGCCACTTTTATCAGATATAGTCATCTTTTTTCCCTTTTCACTGTTGTTCTATTTTCTTTTAATCTATTATTGCACCAATACTGTGTAGTCTAAATGTCATTTTCAAAAGTGTATAAATATTGCACTTTTTTTAACAGCTTTTTTTTTTTTGAGTCAGAATCTTACTCTGTCACCCAAGTTGGAGTGCAGTGGCACAATCATGGTTCATTACAGCTTCTACCTCCTGAACTCTGGTGATCCTTACACCTCAGCCTCCCAAGTAGCTAGGACTACAGGGGCATGTCACCACCCCTAGTTAATTTTTTGATTTTTTTTTCTTTTTGTAGACTTGAGTTCTCCAATAGTCCTCCTGCCTCAGCCTCCCAAATTGTTGGGGTTACAGGCATGAGCTACCACACCTGGGCAATATTGCACTTTTAACAAGGAAATCACACTGATGCATGGCTACAGAGGATGAAAGTCTTCTTCTCTCTCTAAGTTCAGCATATCCCTGTACAAGGGCCTAACTCCATGCTTCTGAAGACCCAGCCATTATCATAAATGTGTGATAAGGTAAATGATATGTCCACAAAGAGTAGTTTACACCAGACATGGGTGATGATGTGTCTCTCCTTAAAAGCATGCCAATTCAATATTTTAACACATCTTTCTGACCAATTCTGTGGTCTCCAAATGTCTACCTCTGGTCTCGAGGAAAAGAGTCTATATTGGAATCACAGAACAACTCAGGATTTTTTTTTGTAGTTAAATGTGAGACTTTTAGCAAACTACTAACTTCTCTGAAGCTCAGTTTCATTGCTCAAAAAAGGAAATGATAGCTGGGCACGGTGGCTCATACCTGTAATCCCAGTACTTTGGGAGGTGGAGACAAGAGGATTGTCTGAGCTCAGGGGTTCGAGACCAGCCTGAGCAACATGGTGAGACTTCATCTCTACAACAAATAAAAAAATTAGCTGGGTGTGTGGTGGTTCACGCCTGTGGTTCCAGTTACTTAGAAGGCGGAGGCAGAAGGATCACCTGAGTCTAGGAGGTTGAGGCTGTGGTGGCCATGAGCATGCCACTGTGCTCTAGCCTGGGCGACAGAATGATACTCTAGCTCAAAAAAAAAAGAAATAATACTATAATACTTACAAGGTTGGACTAATTAGCACATGTAATAATATGCATTAAAATATGTATATAGTACCTTGCACATGATTTTTATTCAAGGAATGTAGTGAAATTTAAGCAGAGACTTATGAAGGTAAAGAAATATATCTTTTGATCTAGATAAAGGCCATTTTGATTGCATGAAATCTAGGCAGCTGAAATATTTGTAAATATGAGCTTATTGATGAGCTTTCATGTATGGCACTGTTTGGGGTATTATTTGGAAATACAAATCATTATATGTAGTTCTTGCTCTTGATAAGTTTATAGTCTGATTAAGACACAGACTTTGAGACTGGGCACAGTGGCTCATGCCAGTAATCCCAGCATTTTGGGAGGCTGAGATGAGAGGATAGCCTGAGCCTCAGAGGTCAAGGCTGCAGTAAGCCATGATTGTGTGCCTGCATTTTAGCTTAGGCAACAGAATAAGACCCTGATTCAAAAAAAAGGGCAGACTTTGTAGAGGACATTTATTTTTCTTCCTGTTCAGCAGCCTATCTTTGAGAACTTGACCACTCCATTTCAATTCACATGTTGGTTTGGGGTGTACCCAGAGGTAGACATATATATTACAGGCCTGGCCATTAGAATGTGTCCACTTCCTTATGACTGTGATTGCTTCAAATCTGGGCATTGGACCCAAGTCAACTAAATTAATTCTGAGACTTGTGTCAGAGCAACTGGGGAAAAAATTTCCATGAATTATTGCACTAGCAAAATTTAAACCTGAAGCTTCCCATGAGTCATCTCATTAAAAAAAAAAAATGCCTGAGAAGAAAGTGAAGGAAGAAGGTGGCAGAGTTGAGAAATGGAGTGAGACCAAGACTGGTCCCAGCATTGGAGCCCCTGAATTCAGCTGTGTCTGTGTGTTCATCCTTTGAACTTCCTAGTTACTTTTTTGCTTTAAGTTAGTCTGAGCTGTGTTTTAGTTTTCAACCAAGAGTCCTGATGAATATAGAAATACAATATGGAGGTGAAAAAACACAAGAGGAAGCTTTCAAAGCAACATAAATAATCCATCCTCAAGAAATATGAAAGTCCATTTCCCTTTCTAGTTATAACTATTCCAAGTTTGATTTGTACAAAACAGGGAGGACATCTGGGAGAAGATGATAAGTATTGGTACCATTTTCTTTTCTTTTTTTTGAGTTGGAGTCTCACTCTGTTGCCCAGGCTGGAGTGCCACTGCACACTCACGGCCACCCCAGTGTCAACCTGCTGGGCTCCGGTGATCCTTCTACCTCAGCCTTCTAAGTAGCGGGAACTACAGGGGCATGCTACCATGCTGGGCTAATTTTTTTATTTATTGTAGAGATGAGGTCTTGCCAAATTGTCCAGGCTGATCTTAAACCCATGGTTTCAGGCAATCCACTCATCTCTGCCTCCCAAAGTGCTGGGATTACTGCACTATCCATTGAACTGAGCCATCGAGCCCAGCCTGGTACCATTTTCAAAACTATCCCTAGAGATTGAAGGTCTTTGACCTTCAAAGATAAGGAACTCAAGATTTAATGAAAGGGGACATTCCTACTTATGACTAGCCTGTATTATGTATCCTGCAGTTTCAGCATATTTAAAATACTCCCAGTATGTGTGTGTATGTATATATATATATAATTTTTTTGTAAGAGAGGGCAATATGGAAATGAAATTAAACAAAAATATGGAGTAGGAGAGTTATTTTGGTACAAGTGTGATGGTTTAGGGGGGCAGTGTTACAACATGGCAGAAAGAGTCCTCGAGTGGAAATATACTTTAGGGTGGTTTTTCTGCTGTCTCCTGCCTACCCACGCTGCTTCCTACCTTCCTACTGGGAATGTCTTTTGGGCACTGGAAAGCTCTCTCTACCTGCCAAACATATCTCCCAGCCATAGAGGTGGAAACTGTCAGTATCAGGGCCACTTTTTTATTTCAAGACATTACACATGACACTGGGACAACTGTATCAAATACATGTAATTATGTTTAAAACAAACATTAGACTCTATTAACTGAATATGTTTTTGTCCATGGGATCAGTTAATCAAATTCCTGGCTCAGAGCCAAGGCACAGAACTGGCAAATTCTGATTTCAATAGAAGAGATGGTGACATCTGGAACATGGAGAAGGACAATTTATTGGGACCTCCAGCCATCTTAGGGCATTAAGAGTCAAGCTGGCCAGGCACAATGGCTCATATCTGTAATCCCAGCAATTTGGAAGGTGGAGGCGAGACCTTTATAGTAATTCAAAAAATTAGCCGGGCATGGTGGTGCACACCTGTGGTTCCAGTTACTTGGAAAAGTTGAGGCAGAAGGATCATCTGAGTCCAGTGGATTGAAGCTGTGGTGGCCATGAGTATGCCACTATACTCCAGCTTGGGTGACACAGTGAAACTCCTACTCAAAAAAAAGGAAAAAAAAAAGAGTCAAACTGATTTAGATTTGGGTCATGACCCTATGTTTCTCTTGGCAGTTACTAAGAACTCTTTATCCATGTCTATAAAATGGGGGTAATAATGGCTGCTGTCTCATTTGCTGTTAAGAACATTTAATAAGGTAGCGGCCATAGACCAACATCTGGGCATAACTACAGTTGCTCAGCATACATTAATTGCTATGATTATAATACTATTATCATTGTGTTGATGTTGGTTTTATTACAATAGGAAATATAGATGCTTTAAGAAAGGGGCTTTTAAATATTTTTTTTATTTTAAGGTTGTGGGTACAATTCAGGGTTAGGTATACAAATGTTCATTATGCAGATACCCTTGTTGATGAGACGTACCCCCCCATCTCCTGGCATTTTCCCACTACTGCCGATCCCAAGAAAGGGGCTTTGTTGAAGGCAATTTGAGCTATTTCATAGGTTTGCTTCACACGGGTATATTCTAATACGGTAACACTTGTTAGAGGTTGGGTGAAAAAAGCCTTTTCTGGAACACAGTAATTTTTTTTTCATATTTATTTTTATTTTATTTTTTAACATATTTTTTATTTTAAAATTGTGGGGTTCAGTTAAGGGTTAGGTATACAAATATGCATCGTTCAGGCACCCTTGTTGATAAGGGGTGTCTCCCCGTCCCCAGACAGATATTGACTACCGTTAATCCCACTTCCTGTCCCCTCCCTACCCCCCCATAAACTCCTGCCACTGTCAATCCTTTTCTTATAGTATTATGATAGATGTTCAAGGTCCACTACATGAGTGAGAGCATGTAATACTCAGATCTTTGTTTCTGTGAGGGATCACTCAGTATTATAGACTCTAGTTCCATCCAGGTTGCTATGGAATTCATGATTTTGTTCTTTTTTATGGCTACATAGTATTCCATCGTGTATATGTACCACATTTTAAAAATTCGGTCCTCTTTTGATGGACAGCATGGTTGCTTCCAGGTTCTTGCTGTTGAGAACAATGCTGCGATAAACATATGTCTGCAAGTATCTTTTTTATAGAGTGATTTGAGTTCTTCAGGGTATATTCCCAGTAGGGGGATTGCGGGGTCATATGGGAGGTAAATATTTAGAGATTTTAGGAATCGCCACACTGCTTTCCGCAGAGGTTACACTAGTTTACACTCCCACCAACAGTGTAGCAGGGAACAATGTAATTTTAGAGAAGAATAATAAGAGAATATTCTACTCAGAGAAACAAATTTCTGTTCTTTTTTTTTTTTTTTTTTTTTTTGAGTTGGAGTCTCACTCTGTTGCCCAGACTGGAGTGCAGTGGCTGCTCCCGGCCACCGCAGCCTCGACCTGCTGGGCTCCGGCGATACTTCCGCCTCAGTCTTCCAAGTAGCCGGAATTACAGGTGCACACTACCACGCCTGGTTGATTTTTTGATTTATTGTAGAGATGAGGTCTCGCTGCCCAGGCAGGTCTCGAACCCGTGGGCTCAGGCAATCCACTCACCTCAGCCTCCCAAAGGCGCAGGATTACAGGCTGAGCCACCGAGCCCGGCTAAATTTCTGTTCTTAAAACATGTTCTATGTAACACAAGAAATTTCACAGCCTTCTTTTTTCCTTATCATTATAAGTATAAAATAAATTCTAAATACCAACCGTACCTGGATGATTTATCAGACTCAAATAAGTTTGTTTCCATTGCTAACATTTTTTCTTCTTCCTTTAGTTACAAACACTATAATTTTTTTAAAAAAAATCTCATTGGGAACTCTATATGTGCTTTGTCACATTCTGCTGTTTCCCACAGTCCCCAAACAGCCAAATAAAATACAAAATATTCAGTCTTTGGTTAATTATAAAAATCTAAATGTCCTCATATTTGGAAGCATGGACTTATGTTACTGTAAAGCCAGAATATTTACATGTCAGGGTGAGGAATTTCCCTTTGTTCTTGCACAGAAACAGGACAAACTAACCAGAGTCTAGCTCCTGAGTCCCAGAGAAGCCAATTAGCTTCAGATGGTTTTCAACAAAATTATTTATACATGCATCAAAGTGAAGTCTAGGAGCATGAATGCAGCCTTTGGATTCATGCGAACTGATTTTTTGACTTTCATTTCATATACTTACTAACTCTGTGAAATCTGTTGTTATCATAGCTCTTTGACACTCATTTGTCTCATCTGCAGGATGGAGATAATCATCTCTGCTGTGGTCACGAGATGTGAGGGGCATATCAAAACACTACAATTTCCTAGAACTGGGAGAAAGAAGACCTTTTCCTCACAAGAAGGGGTGGAGTATAGATACAGTAACTAGGAAAATTAAGACAACCACCCCAGTTTATGTCTCTTCTACCTCATGGCTCAGCGAATCTACTTCTAGGATTTTACGTACAGGCACACACTCACATGCATGCAAAAATACTTGAGCAATTACGAACCCTGAAGTATCATTACTAAAACAATTTCTAAAACAACTCCAATGTTTATATATTGTATATTGAATACTATCTAGGCAAATCATGGCAAAACTATTCAATGGACCACTGTGCTGTAGTTAATAAGGAGAGGCAAGCCTATACATAGTAAGGGGAAATGTCCAAAGATTTCAAGTTAAGCCCATAAAGCAATTTGAAGAAGAATATTATAATTCTATTTGTGTAAAATGTGTATCCGCATCATATTGTCAACAGGACTTTTTTACTAGAAAGAGGAAGCTACTTGGAAATTCCACAATATTACCCACTTTAAAAATGATGGAATTTATTGCACTGGGCATGTATAATTTTTGCTATAATGAAATATAAAGATTTAACTGAGGCCAGTCATGGTGGTTCACACCTGTAATCCCAGAACTATGGGAGGTGGAGGCGAGAGGATTGCCTGAGCCCCAAGGGTTTGAGACCAGAATGGGCAACTTGGTGAGACTTGTCTCTACAATAAATAAACAAAAATTAGCTGGGCGTGGTGCATGCGCCTGTGATTCCAGCTACTTGGAAGGCTGAGGTGGCGGAGTGATGGCCTGAACCCGCTGCCTTCAGCCTAGGCGACAGAAAAATAAGTAAAAAAAAAATTAACTTACAATATTTTTCCCAGTACAAGATGAGAAAGCTGGTGGAGGACCTTGAACAGCAGAGTGATCTATCACACTTGACAGGATTATTGTGGCAGCTGTGTTGAGAGTGGATGAGGAAGACAAAGTGGTGACAGTAAGACCAGTTAGGAGGCCACTGAAATAACTGAGGTCAGAAACGATGGTGGGGTGAAGTGATGAGGCTCTGTCTGTGTTTGGAGGTGGAGTCTACACAGTCTGCTAATGGATTAGATCTGTAGAATGAGAAAAAGAATCAAGGATAGTTCCAAGTATTTTTGGTCTGTGTAATTGGAAGAAAGGGATGGTTTTACAAGACTCTTTTCCTGCCTTCCATGTACTATACTCTTCTGGTTTTTCTCTTTTTTCCTGTGAATATGTTTTTTTTCATTGCTATATGTAAAAATTCTGGTTACAGTGTACAACTAGCCAGCACAAAAAGTATAATTTGGGGCCAGGCATGGTGGCTCACGACTATAGCTTCCAGCACTTTGTGAGGCTGAGACAAGAGGATTGCTTGAGCCCAGGAGTTTGAGACAAGTATAGGCACCATAATGAGACCTTGTCTCTACAAATAATAATAATAATAATAGCTGGGCATGGTGACTCAAGCCTGTAATCCCAGCACTTTGGGAGACCGAGGTGAGAGAATTGCCTAAACTCAGGAGTTCAAGATCAGCCTGGGCAACTTGGTGAGACCTCGTCTCTACAATAAATTAAATATATATAAGCCAAGCATGGTAGCATGCGCCTGTAGTTCCAGTTACTTGGAAGGCTGAGGTGGAAGGATTGCCTGAGCCCAGCAGGTTGAGGCTGTGGTGGCTGTGAGTGAGCCACTGCACTCCAGTATGGGCAACAGAGTAAGACTCCAACACAAAAATAATAATAGTACTATTACTAATAATAGGTTAGCTGGGCATGGTGGGGTGCACCTGTAGTCCCAGCTACTGGGAGGCTGAGGTGGAAGGATCATCTGAGCCCAAGAGTTTGAAGTTGTGGTGAGCCTGGGCAACAGAGTGAGACCCTGACTCAAAACCAAATCTAATCAAAACAAAACAAACAAAAGTATAATTTTGGATTGAATGTGTAAATTGCCCTCAGAAGGAAGAAGAAAGAGGAAGCCAGGAACGACTGGATCTCGAAGGTTTCCAGCTTCAAGAAGCCACTTTGATATGAAAATCAAAAGATGACTTCATATGCCACAGCAAGAGTGAGAAAACTCACTAAGGGTATGAAATATCTGGAGGAACTCTTAAATAGCTTGTCCAAGAGAATAGGTGGTTATTATAAACTTTTAGATTTTCCCTAACCTGAATTCCTGTGATTGGAGCATATTTGTATTACTTTCTGTGTCTTTGTGCTGGAAGTTTCTTAGAATTTGTTATGACTTATGCATTTGAACAGTTTTTCTTTGGATTAATCTAGCTTCAAGTTTAAGCATTCATTAACGCTGTTAAATACAACTCACTTTCAGTCAGCCCTTTAGAAAGGTGATATTCATTGAGGCACGTCAGTTGTTTCTTCAGTTGCAAACATGTAGTACAAGAATGTTGGTTTTTACTATTGACTTGGGGATTCAGGTGTGTTTTTACCCAATGAAAGTATTTTGTTCTTGACTAATTCCTGTAATTTAAATATTTACTGCTGCATACCAGTCTGTTTCAATGAAAAATTGACTTTAAAAGGTACAATTTGGTGCCATCCGGTGTCATAGTTGTGAACTGCAGCATAGACAAAATTATGAGGAAAAGAATTTCAAACTGAACCTAACTGCAACAGAAATAGCAATCATCATAAAAGAAAAATAGTATAGATTCGGAATTAAATTTAAGTATAACATGAGATAATATAATAGAAAGAAAATGGAATTAAGACTGGAGAATGTTCTGGAGTTGCTTCATTTCTAAAATGGGAAGATATTACCTACATTATGGTCAAGAGCTAGAAAGATTTTATTTTTTAGATCTAAACATCAAACATATACTAAACTTTGGCATGCACCACATTAGGCAAATATGAACTTTATATTATACTATGTTAGATAACACCTTTATATTTGTACATTTGGGAAAAAAACAATGTGTGGTTCAATTTATAGAGCACTGCCGAAGTCTGAGCCTTTGAAAGTCATTCTAGGTCAGGCACAGTGGCTCAAGCCTATAATCCCAGCACTTTGGGAAGCTGAGGTGAGAGGATTGCCTGCGCCCAGGGTTTTGAGACCAGCCTGGGCAACTTGGCAAGACATCATCTCTACAATAATCAAAAAATTAGCCGGGCATGGTGGCATATGCCTGTAGTTCCAGCTACTTGGAAGGCTGAGGTGGAAGGATCGCCTGAGCCCAGCAGGTCAAGGCTACGGTGGCTGTGAGCAGGCCACTGCGCTCCAGCCTGGGCAAGAGTGAGATTTCAACTCAAAATAAATAAATAAATAAAAGGGGAGAGAGAGAGAGAGAGAGAGAGAGAGAGAGAGAGAGAGAGAGAGAGAGAGAGAGAGAGAGAGAGAGAAGGAAAGTCATTCACAGAGCAAAATACAGGGCACATCTTTCTGCATGCCAGAATTAAAAGTGAAAATCTCTACTGAGTAGTGAATCTTGGTCTGCTCACGGATGCATTTTGTTGGAACACCAGGAAGTTGCTGTTCATTCAGGGAGAGTAACAACCAATACGTACTTGAAACATCTTTTAAAAAAAAAAAAATCAGAGTCTCACTCAGCCCAGGCTGGAGTGCAGTGGCATGCTCACGGCCACAGCAGCCTCGACCTGCTGGGCTCAGGCAATCCTTCCACTTCAACCTTTCAAGTAGCTGGAACTACAGGTGCACACTACCATGCCCGTTAATTTTTAGATATATTGTAGACACGAGGTCTCTCCAAGTTGCCCAGGCAATCCTCTCACCTTGGGCTCCCAAAGTGCTGGAATTACAGGCTTGAGCCACTGCGCCCAGCCTGAAACACTTTTTAATAAAAGATACCTTTTAGCAAGACAAGGGATTCTATTAGTTAGGATATGAATTTGGCTATTAAAAGAGACCCAGTAATTTTTAAAAAATAGAATAATAGTTCTTTCTCATGTTAAAGTTTGAGCAGGCAATTCAGAACTCTGGGGCCCACAAAAAATAATCTGGGACTCAAGCTCCTTCTGTCCGTGGCCCTGTGACCTTGAACATGCACTTTCTATTTTGTGTTCCATGATTGTTGCTCTGTTCCTCTTCTCATTCACAGCGTTGCCTATGTTTCTCCATCTTTAAAAGCATATGAGGCAAATGGACAGTGGAGGGTGCTCAGAACTGATTTTATGTATACATCTTACTCTGCCCTCCAAATTTGTGCCTCTTTTACATAAAAAGTTCTCCTAATTGAGTGTCTAGTGCAAAAGCAATATTAATATAATCTTTGAATTGTCAGTGAAACATATATGTACAGATTAATTTACTAATATCAATATGAAGAAAAAAGTAAAGTAATACATAACCCTACTAATACTAACAAGGGAAGTAAACCAATGCCATTGGTCTAATGAGACCAATGGCTCTATTAACCTTAGCTGTTCATTGTAACCATTTGGGGAGCTTTAAAAATCCTGTTGGGCTGGGCACGGTGGCTCAAGCCTGTAATCCCAACACTTTGGCGGGCTGAGGTGAAGATGCCTGAGCCCACGGGTTCGAGAACAGCCTGGGCTACTTGGCGAGATCTCATCTCTACAATAAATAAAATAATTAGCCGGGTGTGGTAGCACATGCCTGTAGTTCTGGCTACCTGGAAGGCTGAGGTGGAAAGATTGCGGGAGCCCAGCAGGTTGGTGCTGGGGTGGCCATGAGCATGTCACTGCACTCTGGCCTGAGTGAGGGAATGAGACTCTGGCTCAAAACAAACCAACAAACCAACCAACAAAAACAAAGCCAAAAATCCCGGTATCTGGATCCAACAACCCAGATTTCTGACTTTATTGATCTAAGGTGCATTTGGTCCACAACAATTCCTCCCACCCCAAGTGATCTAAGTGCAGCTAGATTGAGAATCATCGTTGCAGAGCCTGGTGCACATCAGGATCAGCTGAGGAGCTCTTGAGGCGCATATCTGGGCCCTTTCCTCAGCCTGATCTCTGTTTTATTACGCCACAATTAATCTGGAGTGGAGTTCAGGCATCTGTATTATTAGTATTATTATTTTTTGAGACAAAGTCTCAATCTATCACCCGGGCTTGAGTGCAGAAGCATGATCTTGGCTAACTTACTGAAGTTCAACCTCCTGGGCTCAACCTCCTGGGCTCAGGTAATCTTCCCACCTTAGCCTTCTGAATAGTGGGGACTATAGGTGCATCCCATGATGCCCAGTTAGTTTTGCACTTTTTGTAAAGACAAGGTCTTGCTGTATAGCCCAGGCTGGCATCTGTATTTTTAAAAAAAATATTATCCAAGTGAGTCTATTTGTAGTTGGGACTCAGAACCACTGCTACAAATGAAAGAGAATTTCTTTCATGGTTTTTTGGGTCATTCTATGCTTTGGCCTTTTATTTAAATTCAATTTAATTCAACAGTTTCTGGTATTGGAGAACTACAACTATCTTGAAACTCAGCCTCCTCATATAAGCACCCTATTAAAATCTCAATTTCTCCTAAGTTTAACAGAAATGCTAAAGTAGTGTCAACAATAAAATTAACTGTGGTTTTACACATCTGTGTTTCAGTACAATTTCCTAACATTTTCAATTGTTAGGTATCTTTAAATAACTTAATTACATTTAAGTAGCAAAAACTTTGCTTTGTCAATTGTATCTCATAGAGATACAATTTTATCATTGGAAGAACTCTTCAGAAACTATAGCATTCCCTACTATTGCCAACACCTAGGATATTCTGGGTTGGACTGGGAGTTCAATTTCCTTCTTACATCTCACATTTCTTCTCAAAACATTCTTCTATACCAGATCGCCCAGACACAGCATCATCCAACTGTTGTAAAGCTAATTGTACTGGGAGCCTCAGTATCTTGATCAAACTGAGAGTCTAACCATCAAGTCCTTAGCTAATGTTATTTTTAGACTCCACACAGTATTCACTTACATGTGTGTTTCCCAATTTGAAACTAATGCTTGCAAAAGAAACTGAATATGCTTGGCTCTACCTCTTTTATGTTCTCTCCCTTTTCAAATCTGACTGTGCAAAAGGAGTTGTGCCCTCGTCCTCTCTCTATAGTGCGATGTCCTGAGGTAGACTCTGTTCTTAAATCCACGTCTACCAAGCTCAAGTGGTTCATAGTGACTTTACCACATTTTTCTAGACCATTCACACATGTACTCTATTTTCCTCCTAATCTTCTCTAACGAAACCTCCAACTTCTCCTTCTCAAACCACATTGTCAGCTGAAAACGTTGCTTCTTTCTTGGCTGAGCAGATAAAAGTAACCAGCCTGAAATCCCGGCACTTTGGGAGGTGGAAGCAAGAGGACTTCATGAGCCCACGGGTTCGAGACCAGTCAGGGTAACATGGTGAGACCTTGTCTCTACGATAAGTCAAAAAATTAGCCAGGCATGGTGGTGCATGCCTGTATGTAGTTCTAGCTACTTGGAAGGCTGAGGTAGAATGATTATCTGAGCCCAGCCGGTCGAGGTTGCGGTGGCCATGAGCATGCCATTGCACTCCAACCTGGGTAAAACAGTGAGACTACAACTCAAAGAAATAAAAAACAAAAAAAACTTCCATGGGCTCCCACTACCCCATGTACATCTGAACTCACATAACTACCTTGCTTTTGTTTGAAGACGAATAGCCTATATTCCAGTCTAAGGCAAATCACTTTACTTGTGCTCAGGATCCCATTTCTTTTCTTTTCTTTTCTTTTCTTTCTTCTTTCTTTCTTTCTTTCTTTCTTTCTTTCTTTCTTTCTTTCTTTCTTTCTTTCTTTCTTTCTTTCTTTCTTTCTTTCTTTTCTTTCTTTCTTTCTTTCTCTCTTTCTCTCTTCTCTCTCTCTCTCTCTCTCTCTCTCTCTCTCTCTCTCTCTCTCCTTTCTTTCTTTCTTTTGAGAAAATTTTATTAGTTTGAAGTTAATACTTGTCTTAGTGATGGAGTCTGGAACCCATTTCTTTTCATCTTTCCGAGGCATTGCTCCTGCAATTCCTCCCTCTTCAATCGTCAATTTTCTTTGAGCTACTTGATCATTATCAACAGCATATAAACATGCTATAATATTTCTCATCTGAAAAAAAAAAAGATTTTCATCTCACATCTCCTACCAGTTTCCACCATTTACCTGCTCCTCTTGACACTAGAATTTCTCAGAAAGTGGAGTGTCTTTTTAGTCTCTACCTTTTCTCTTCTCTTACTCTCTCTGAGTCTGCTCCAGTCTGGCTTTCATCTCCATCACTCTACTTTAGGTTGTTCCAATCAAGGTTAGGAATGACCTCTTCATTGCTCAATTCAGCAGTCTATGTTAAGTTCTCATCTATCAGAAGCAGTTAACACAGTTGGGCACCCATTTTTTCTACCATATTGGTTGCTCCTTCTCAATCTTCTTTGATTGATATTATTCATTTTTTCAATTCTTTTTCCTCTTTCAATTTTTTCATTCTTAAATCACATTCTTCTCCTTATACATTCACTGCCTAGGTGACCGCATCTATTTTCATGGCTTCAGTATTATCTATTGTGGTGGGATGACTTCTCAATTTTTTCTTTAGTTGAGCACTCTTCAGTCAAGCTTTTAGAATTGTAAATCCAGGTGCTTACTTGGCACCTATCTAGATGTCTAATAAGTTTTTTTTTTTTTTTGAATTGGAATCTCACTCTGTCACCCAGGCCAGAGTGCAGTGGACATGCTCACAGCCACCCCAGCCTTCCAAGTACTACAGGCACAAGCCACCATGCCTGGCTAATTTTTTGATTTATTGTAGAGAAGAGGTCTCGCCAAATTGCCCAGGCTTGTCTCAACCCCTTGGCTCAGGCAATTCTCTCACCTCGGCCTCCCAAAGTGCTGGGATTATAGGTGTGAGCCACTGTGCCCGGCATCTAGTAAGTATTTTATATATAACATTGATAAATATTTCTCCCTTAGATCTGTTCAGCCTCTAGATTCTTGGCCTTCTAGATTCTAGTTTCCAAATGATACCTTGAAGTCATCTATTCTTTAGAGTTGTGGGGTAAAAGTGAAAATTTTTTACATAAGTTGTGTGCAAGTGAAGTTTGGGCTTCTAGCGGGTCCTCCCCCTGATAGTAGACCCAGTACCCAGTGTGGTGCCATGTGCACCCATTCCTTCCTCCCTCCCTCCTTCACTTCCCTAGCAGTGTCCAGCATCTTCCAATTCCACCCTTGTGCTCATGTGATCAGTGATCAGGGTCCGCTATGAATAAGAACATGCAGTATTCAGTTCTTTGTTTCTGTGATAGTTCCCTTAGTATGATGGTCTCCAGCTGCATCCAAGGTGCTGTGAAGGCATGATTTTTGACCACTCTCTTTCTTTTGTACCCTATAGCCAATATGTTAGCAAATTCTGTTTATTCCATCTTTGAAATATATTATATCAATTCAATTAGAAAAGAAAAATAACTATAAGATCTATACATGTAGCTATCTATATATCTAAGGGATTTGACCTTACAGAACAACTGTGGTAGTTTGTTAGTCAGTTTCTATAAGACTGTTGTCATCACATCTATTACTAGATCTTGAAGTTCACAGCCCAAGTGGTTAGAAAAGGAAGATAGATATAAATACATCTGTACATGGAAATATTCATATATATCTATATCTCTATTCAAATGGATTTCCATATGTGCATGTGTATATATATATATCATCTATCTCTCTAATATCTACATATCTATCTACAGATAGATATATAAACATATCATTCTGCCCCAAATCTTTTGCAAAAGATTTTTCTGACCTATCTTAATAAAAATTACATGAAAGAGAATTTTGGAAAATGTAATTCAACCTAGCCAAGTTGACAAGATAGCACAATTCAATTCATGGTAACTTGGCATCCACACATATCTCTTTAAACAACATTTACTATCAAAAGATAACAATAATATAGTCATATGTCCTCCTAACATGCTACAACGATATCACATATAACTGAAAAATGGACTAACCTTTTCCCCAGAAAAAGTGACAAGTCACTTTGTGTCTTTGAGTGGTATTCATTCTCCTTCTAAGTGATTCACACTCCCCTCTGATAGCCTATAACTTAAATACTGACTTAACCATAATTAGTACAATTTATATTAGATAATAAAAGATTAAAGAAGTAATAATACAAAAATATTTGTAAAGAAATAAATTAAAACTCCTAACTTCTGTAGTCTTAATTTCTACAACTGGTCACATGGTCATAGCTAGTATTTATAACTACCTTCTTCTATTACCCCTTCCATATTTCCTTTACTCCAAGCAAGTTGCTCAGCTGTTCATTATCTTTTTCGCTGGTAGGGTGATTGTAAACTTTACCTTGAAATGTCTGAGCCACTAGCAGTTCTGCTTAAATTGGATTGTTGTGGTTTTCTATTGACTTTGTTCAAATGCCATAATAGTACTAAGAGGTGTCCTAGAGGATTCCAAACAAACTTGTTTATTTCATTATATAGTAGCAACCCTGATTTCCACCTTTTCACTGTGGATCAATTGCTTGTAGCAGTAGTAACCTCCCTCTTTAGCCTGTTGATTCAGTGTCATGAATAACTCAAAGTGGTCAGGTGCCAGTCTCAACTTCCAGTTCAACGAATTCATTGTTGTGTTCCCTAGTGCAGGCATTATGTTCTTTGAAATCAAGACCTCCACACCAACAAAACATAAAGTTATGGGGAAAGAAATAAAAGTCTTGCTAATGGATCATTAGGAGCAATAATGAGAGGAGACACTCTCATTTTCACCTCTTGATTCTAGGACCAGTGGATCCTGTCTGTGAGAGAAACACAGCATATATTGGATGTTGATTTCATACATTACTGATTTCTGGAGGACAGTGTCCCAGTCTGCAAGATGTCACCTAGGTCACTCAGAAAATAAGTCCTCAAAAGTCCATTTCATTATTCTAACAAGTCAAGTGCTACAGGATGAAAGGGAGCGTGGTTAGATCCATGAACTCCATAAGCATGGGTTAACTACTATACTTCATTTGCTATGAAATGAATTCTTTGGTTCAAAGTGATGCTGGGTAGAATTCAGTAAATCCATAGATGGTTGTTTTGGCAGAAACATCGCAGGAAGGAAAGAAAATTTACATCAGAGAGAGTATCTATTCTAGTAAGAACTAAAGGAGCAGCAGCCATCTTGTAGCTCAGGTATGTCATCACGTCTTGAGAGTTGTGAGGCCTACAACTACCTTCTGTCCCTTGAATCTTCTTTTAGCTTTTTAAACTCCTAGGCCAGGTGTTTGCTTCCAAACAAATGTATTTAGAATACATTTGCTTGGAAGCAAACTTCTATATCATTGTGGTCAGAGGTCATATGAACTTTTGAGAGTTTCATATGTTCTCATGAACCCAGTCTTGTGCTTGTGAGTTCCAGCTTAATCTTGTTTGTCCCACAGTTCACATATACTGTCCCAAATGCCCACCCTGTGGACTTCAAACTTCAGCATCAGACATGAAGACAATAGTTTGACAAAGCCTGGGCTAACTGTTACCACACTCATGTAAGATTAAATCCCTAAAATAAGTTTCTAGATAGATAGATAAATAGATAGATAGATAGATCGATCGATAGATAGATATTTGGACAGGCAAGCATATAGACAGTCATATAAGTAGGTGGACATAAATTTAGATACTTTCTAGTATGTCTACTTCTCTGACTGAAGCTTAGCAGATACAGAATTTTATACTGAGAGTGGGTTCCAGGGAACAGAATCTTAAGGATGAGTTCCCTAAACTGGTTTTGGGTTTTCTAGAATTAATTCTGTGATTTGACTAGATTTAAAGGCACTAATGACTATGTTTCCCATGGTAAGAGAGCACTGGTAGTTCATGGCATGCAATACCAAAAAAGTCACTCAAGTTATCTACCTTTAGAAAAATTAATACCTTTAGGTAACTTTAGATAACTACCTACCTGTAATCAAGTAGTCATAGGAAGTCTTCCAGGTCTTTAAATATTTCTGCCAATAGAATATTTTAGTGAAAACTAGCAAGAGAGTTGGTTGGTAGCTTCTAACATTGCTTGAGAACTGTGATTTAGAAAAGTATAGAACTGTTAGAAAATTATAAGCTCAGGGCTTTAAATTCTCAGTCCAAGGTTCTCACAAGGGACATACAATTTTCTATGTCTATTCTAAAATAAACCATTATCTTCTATAGTCACAGGGATAAAATTAACAAAAATGAAATCCAAACTCTAATTTTGCAGGTGACTGAATTACAATGCCAACTGAATTCCCAGTCTCACAGAGTCCCTTTGTTAACGTTTTGCATTGATTGGAAGGAATAGAATTCTAAAAACTGGGATCAGGACATATGGGAAGATTTAGATAAAGCTGGGGTCTTGAGACTCTAAATTCCCCTGAACCTTCTTTGTCAGAAGAGCTCTACCACTCCTGCCTCAGGAGGCTAGTCTTTTTTTGTCTAAAAAATGCTCTTCCCTGAGGTAGCTGTCTTATAGGATATTGCCGATCCTCTTCAGGACCTTTCTCCTGAAAACTCTTCCTCCTCTGAATCTACAGCCAGATTCAGGTCTTAGCAAACCTAAGATCTCCTCACATTAGAATGTGAGCTCTGTAAGTACAGTGACTGAGCTACTCACTGTCTAATCCTCAGCACCTAAAATAATATCTAGTTGACAATCAGTAAATACTTATTGAGTGAATAAATTAGTGTCTCTTCAGGAGAGGTATACAGTTGTTCGCCACTGCCTGTGGGTAAATTTAATACAAGAGTGTTTGAAAATCCATTGAGGCTGAACATTTTAGTCCCATCCTCCATTCTAGCTTTTATCAATAACGAAGTTCATGTTTTGATCTGCGTTAGCTTCCATCATCTACTGAGATAGGGAAGATAGGAGTGTCATTTATTGACCCCCTAGAACACAATTACATATTCCAGACAAGGGAAATAAATATAAGTAGTTTGTTGAGTCATACTCACTCAAGTCAGTGTAGAAAACATTTAGCGTCAATGTTCAGGGAGCTGTTTCCGAGCTCACTGAAGTTCTGAATTTTCACAGAGCTCCTTTCACATGTCTGTGTTCTATACGGGATCCATTCAAGCTCTTACAAAGACATAGCTGCTCAATACTGAAAGTCTTAAAACCTCCACAATGCCAGAACTCAAGTCTTTCTTTAATTTAGTTTATTTTTTTTTAATATTTTTTGAGTTGGAGTCTCACTCTGTCACCCAGGCTGAAGTGCAGTGGCACACTCACTGTCACTGCAGCCTCAACCTGCTGGGGCCAGGCAATCCTTACACCTTAGTATTCCAAGTAGCTGGAACCACAGCCACGCACCATCGTGCCTGGCTAATTTTTCTTGATTTATTGTAGAGGTGAGATCTCGCCAAGTTGCCCAGGCTGGTGCTGAACTCATGGGCTCAGGCAGTCCTCTCAACTCGGTCTCCCAAAGTGCTGGGGTTATAGGTGTGAGCCACAGCACCTGGCCTCTTTAATTTTAATTCATTGCAAAATGCTTTCTTGTTTAATTTAAGAAAGAGTGCACCAAAGTGTGTTTTGCGTAGAAGCCTGGTTGGGGAAGAAACAACAGCAGTCCTTCAAATTCCTCCTGGAGAACATTTACTACATCTGAAATATTTTGTACTTTTTTTTCAGTTATGCACACACTTTTTGCTTTCAGAATACTTCAACAACTGTAATCAGAGAGACAGAAAGAAGGAAAGTTTCAAAATGAAATTTAATTTACAAATAATTTATAAAAATGGTCTTTCAGTCTATTAAATTTTTACCAAAAAATTTATAATGTAATACATTTTTACCAAAGTCACTAATTACTTGTGATACCTCAAAAGCAACCTCGTATTCTAATTGCTAATAACAAGGAATGTGCCTGAAACAAAAAGACCACCTAATCCAATCTAAGTTCCTTTCTAAGAGAATCAATCGGTGATGTTGCTAAGAAAATGGAATAGAAAAACTGTTCACCTTGTAGCCATTATTGCCTAATCAGTCCTGAGACTTTTGGTCTAGTTGTCATCGAGGGATTTTTCTTTCAAAATGTGAAAATCAAGGTAACGGTTTATTGTCAGACTTTTGTTGCTATGGAAGTATTCATTATCTTGGATAACTAATGCCAAAGGAAACAAATAGAATTAGTGGAGGAATAAATGGAATATGCACTTATGACCACCTTATTCTGCAGCTAGAGCAAGTCTTTTTCCTTATCTTTCTCAACCGATTGTCTGAAACTGATCTGTGAGAAGATGGGATGGTAGTTGGAGGCGATGCCTGTTCAGCAAAGTCTGGGGGAGTCATATTAAAACTAGACTGCCTGTGAATGTTCACATAGGGTTGTTATCTATGGAGTGGGAAGGTAGAGATACAAACATGTGAGAAGTTGGGTACTTCATTTGGCAATGTCTACATGAATAGAGCCCGTATCTTTAGGATTTTAAAGTGATTGATCCAAGCTTTGGTTTTGGTCATTTTCTAGGTCCTCTAAATTGATCTAGGGAACAAATGAGGCATGCCACAAAATTGACATGAAAGACTGATTGCTTTCATTAGCAACTGTCTGAAATCATTCAGATAGCATCCCATTCACTCTAACTGATCATACCCTTGTTATCTTAACTGACTCTTAGTCTGTGGCTCTCAATACCAGTCTTACTAGAAATTTTAGGTTTCACCTACTGATTCTGTGAAGTCATTTTGGTCCTGCTTGCTTTAGATCTCAACTTTTAACTTGTGCATCTCCAGAATTTCCATATGGGAAAAGCAGGAGTAGGAGAAAGAAGGGCTTTAGGAACCACATAACAAACATATTTTATTCATCTTGTTTGTTGTAGAATCATTAAAATGCCAAGTTTTAAAAAGATACTTTAAGCATTGTTAGGATAAAATTGAGAAAATATCCTTATCAATTAAGTTTGCTCTTTCTTAATATTTATAAAGTCTTAGAAAAGGACAGTTAATAGAGATTATATGGGGGAGGGGAATGAAGTCCTGCCGGGCATAGCCCAGACTCCCATTTTAAAGCACCACAGGCCAGGTGCCGTGGCTCAAGCCTATAATCCCAGCACTTTGGAAGGCCGAGGTGAGAGGGTTGCCTGAGCCCGCAAGTTCGAGACCAGCCTGGGCAACATGGTGAGACCTCACCTCTACAATAAATAAAAAAATTAGTTGGGCATGGTAGCATGTGCCTGTAGTTCTGGCTACTTGGAAGGTTGAGGCGGAAGGTTTGCCTGAGCCCAGCAGGTCGAGACTGCGGTGGCTGGGAGCATGCTACTGCACTCCAGCCTGGGCGACAGAGTAAGATTCTAACTCAAAAAATAAAATAAAATGAAATGAAAAAATAAAGCACCACAGCTCCCAATAACTTGCTCTCCACTCTCATGCTCTTGACTAACCATCAGGGGAATCTGACACAACTACTTGCAGGATCTAGAAGTGGCACTGTGTCTCACCTCCATCACAAACTCTTCTATGATATACTAGTTAGAGCCCTTATAGTTATGGGTGGCAGAAAATCCAACCCAAGTTGGCTTAAGTGAAGAAGAATTTGTCTATTCTAAGAGACGTGTATTGGGGCAGTGTTAGCTGCAGATCCACTTGGCTTCTTGCACTGAACCTGATCTGTCTCTGTCCTTTGATGTTGTTCTATTCCACATGTCGACATCATTTTCAGACTGGTCTTATCTCGCAGAAATGAGTTGATTGCATCATTTCTAACTTTACATTCTCACTCTGAAGAGGCTATGGACATCACTGAGGGTGGGAGAATCTGGGCTCATCAATATAATTGAAGTGATGCTTCTGGAAGAATGGGGAATGGGTGTTAGATGGCAACCCTGTAACTGTCCACCCTCACATGACTCACTGAAACTCAGCCATTGAAGTTTTTTCTACTTTATAATTCCAGCTTGATCTTAATTTCCAGGTCATACATTCCATCATTTCTACCTCTGCCCAGGTAATTATTTTATAATTTGATAGAATGTGTCTGCATTCTATGCCGGGCCTTGAACGCTTGCTGTAGCTTGTCATTTAAATTCAGGAAATGTGTATCAGGTATCTTTAACTGGGGCACTGAAGAGCTTGACTGTGGAAGAAAACTCGTATTTATCTACTTTTTACACACAATAGGCATGTATCTCTAGATAACATAATAATTTGAGGAAGATATTCCTAGTCTTCTCTTACCTATGCAACAAATCAGGGATCCAGACTCCTTCCATCTTGTGGTATCACCATCCCAGGAACTTGTAGTCATGTGACTCTAGCTGGTGAGAAAGAAACAGAGACAGAGAAGACACATGTGCTTCTGAAAAGCCTTGACCCCAAAGGAGAATACTTCTGCTTACATTTCATTGGCGAGAATTAGTCACATGGCCATGAGTATGTACAAGGGGGTTGGGAACCAGTTCCTAGCTATCTCTGCCTCTGCATTGCGCATGTTACAGTGTGAGAAAATGTGAAAAATACAGTCTCTGTTTCTTTAGAAGAGAAAGCTGATTTCTATAGACACATAGCAGACCATAAAAAATTGTGAGTTTCAAATGATTATGGGAATTCAGAGGAGGGAGATACTATTTGTTCAGAAAAACTGAGAATTTTGGTGTTGTTTCAGATTTTAACTTCTCAACTGCTGGTTATAGGATGGGTTGAAATTTCTTGGCATACTCCCATTCCCTAAACTATGCACAGACCAAGGCTCAGTAAATGCTGCTTGAAGGTAAAGTCACTCGTTATTCTCAGGGAGGTTCTGTTTTCTGTGAAACTCCCCATATGCCTGATATAATAGCTTGCTTGCAACAGGTATATACAACCAGCAGGTACACCTTGGACAGCTCTGCTTCCAAGATCTTAATCTCCTTTTTGACCTTTCCCTTTGCTCCTACTGGAGCTGTTCTTGGTGCTCATCTTGTCTTCATTCTTTTTTTTTTTTTTGAGTTGGAGTCTCAATCTGTCGTGCAGTGGCATGCTCCTGGCCACCGCAGCCTCGACCTGCTGGGCTCCTGCAGCAATCCTTCCACCTCAGCCTTCCAAGTAGCTGGAACTACAGGCGCGCACTACCACACCCGGCTAATTTTTTGATTTATTGTAGAGATGAGGTCTCGTCAAGTTGCCCAGGCGAGTCTCGAACCCGTGGGTTGAGGCAATCCATTCATCGCGCTTTGGTAGGTTGGGCTTCATTCTTAAGACTATCACTCCTACTCTGGGTTTCCTTCTTCTCAGAGCAGCCATTCAACGATAAACATAGTACCACACTCAGATTCAACAGTTCTTTCATTAGCAGCAAGATGATATTGTCTAAATATTAAGAATGGGATTCCTAGACTCTTGTGTAAGAATCTATCCCATCATATAGGAACAGGTTGGACCTTTTTAGTACTGTAATCTGTTAGCCATTTCAATATCTCCACTAAGATCATACCCTTTACAGAAGGCAAAAAAACAAAACAAAACAAAAAACCAGAATATATCCGTTTAGATTTTTATATACAGTGGAATGTTTTCTTTTAGTTTTACATTGAGCTCAGTTGCTATCAATTTTAATGTTTTGGGGCTCTTCTTCTTTACAGGTGCCATTTATCAAAGAAGATTTGCTCTTAGACTCTCATAATTCTAAAATAAAGGCAGATCTTCATGTTCTTTATATGTGAGCTGTTTGCAATGTTATGTTAACACAGCATACATTGAAGCACACTTAGTTTAAATTCTTAGCTCAAATGATTAAATAATTTCTAGCAGAGAGCCCTAAAAAGAAGGCATATTAGAACACAATAGATTATTGTAATTATAGAAATCTCAAAAAAAGATAGTTCTTTTATATAATCCAGTCCAAGCACCTTATTCTGTGCTGGGTCACCTGATTGCATAACTCCCCTTTATAACTATCTTTTCAATTCCAGCCCTGAAACTTGTTGCCCTGAGGTTTTGACAGTGGTGTGACTACTTCCTGTTTGTGAAAGAAGAGGAAATGGAAATTACGGAGGTGAGAGCATGCTCTCAGTGGGAAGCTCTGGGTAGTGTGGTAGAGCAGGGAAAATGTTAAGGGACACCAAAGCAAACAAAAAAAACAGACAAGCACACTCAGAGGAAGGTGGGAAGATCTTGATGGTGTGAGAATTTAAGATTATACCAATTGAAGGGCCCCCTTTAAGAAAGAGAAAACAAAATTATAAATGCAGAATTATATATTCACAAAAGTGAATATTTATCTAGAATGAGAAAAGAAATCGCAAGTTACAAATTTTTAAAAGACTGTCAATACAACAAATGTCACAAAATCAAGACAAATCACATTATTATCTGACACATTTCTCAAATACACATCTGCATTTTTGACCCTATGATCACTTCTTTATACGAAACAAAGAGAGTAGAAAGATAATTCAATATTTCCTCTCACATGATTGATTGAAATTACTTTTTTATTATTGGCTATTAAGAGACATAAAATATGTACTTTATTTTATTTTATTTTTTTGAGTTGGAGTCTCTGTCACCCAGGCTGGAGTGCAGTGGCATGTCCATGGCTACCGCAGCCTCAACTTGCTGGGTTCAGGTGATGGATCCTTCTGCCTCAGTCGCAGACATGAGTTACTGTGCCCAGCCTAAAATACATAACTTTAGACACTATTACCTTACTCATACTTTATAATTATAGAGATTTTGATATATTCTATTTAAGTAATTTTCATCCAAAAGAACAAATTCAGTGGGCATTCATGATTGCATATACAATGTGTTATTGAATATGTTCTTGTCAAAAGAGAGCTTCCATTGTAATAAAATGTTGATGAGAATCATCTCCTTCGCTTAAATTTTGCATGTCTCACAACTGAAAAAATGTTTCACTGACCAGCTCTGGCTCCATGTGTTTCAACCTTTTAAAATCTTTGCTGAGTGGGGCATGGTGACGCATGCCTGTAATTTCAGCACTTTGGGAGGCTCAGGATTGCCTGAGCCCACAGGTTTGAGACCAGCCTGGGCAAATTGGAGAGACTCAAGAACAGCAAAACAGAACAACAACAACAAAAAAACCCAAATTATAAAATCTCTGCTGCACACTACATCTGATCCCAGATGCTGTGGGCCGTGTTCATGTTCTAATGTGACCTCTGGTTCTATACATTTGTGTCAGAACCCAGGAGTGTTTTCTCAGTAGTAGAAATATTTCTGGAAGTTGTGGCTAGAAGTAATTACTCGTGGAAGTAACTGTGAACCGGAAATATATTCTCCCAAATTCAATCTAAATATGCCTCTAACTTGACTTTCCCTGAGCAAGATCCCCAGAATGTCTGTAGTCACTTGTGGTACCACTCTACCAGTGTGGCAGGGATCAAATCAGAGTGGGAAGAGATAGGTGTCTCAACTCATATCTTACTTTTGGAAATTAAAAAGAAACATATTATTAGGCCATGTATTCATCAGAATTCAGCCAGAAAAACAGAACGAGGAGGGGATATATATTAAGAATTTTATTGCAAGGAGTTGGTTTACATGGTTGTGGCAAGTCTTGAATCTTTGGGGCAGGCTGGAACTCTCAGGCATAGCAAAATCTGCTGTCCCCAGGTAGAATTCTTTATCCAAAAAAACCTCAGCTCTGCTCTTAGAGCCTTTCAACTGATTAAGTCAGAACTGTATAGATTATCTAGGATAATGTCCTTTACCTAAAGTCACTTGATTATAGACTTTAATCAAATCTATGAAGTACCTTGACAGCAACTTGTAGATTAGTGTTTGTTTGAATTTCTGGTGACCTTAAGCATAATCTACCTAAGTTGACAAATGAAACTAACCATCACAGGTTTTGAAAGTGGTCCACGCAAAAGTAGGATCATGATGCTGACACTGCACTTGCTTTAGCTAAATCTGCACCTGAAAAGGACATGGAGGATGGGAGAAAGCGGATGGAGAAGACAGCTCGTGATTTTGCATTAGATACATCTTACCCATTTATTCATACTGGGCTATTGGCTTCATACATTTCAAAAAATTTTCAGGAATTTCTCTAGAAATTTATAGCAGAGACTACATTGGATTTCTCAGAAAGATTCAGTGTTTGACCCCTAACAAATGAAAATTCATGGCCATATTAAGTAGCACATCACAAAATAGGAGCATAGAGTATTTGCTTTTATTACTATATTCCTGAGGATAATAAGGGTCAATGCCTATGAGTAGCCTACTTGTGAGAAATTGTGTTAGTTCCCAGTGCTCACAAAGTTATCTATCTGGGTCTATCTATCTGGGTCTTCTCTTCTGAAAGGATAAAGACTTTTAGATATCAGGAAGGCAATAACAATTACCAGGTTTTTAAGACTAATGCTTTTTCAAAATCAATCTATTTGATCACATTTTCTCATTGAGTAAGAAAAGGAGTCTTTTAAAAAATAAATACCAGAGGTATGAATATCACTTTTGAAATGTGGGGCATTGGTGGTCAAGCACTTAACGAGGGGGTTTTGTTCGTTTATTTTATTTATTTATTTTTGTAGATAGAATCTAGTCAGAATAATGTTTTGTAAGAGCCACAAGAAATATTTATAAGTGGCAGCGTTCAGTGTGTTTGGACGTTGACCTTAAAATGGTGGCAAAAGTATTTGAAGGATTCAATTTTGTGCCTTTTGTTCAAGGGTAAATAGGCTGTGAGGCTGCTCCCTCATGAAAAGGAACAGCATCACTGTTATCTAGAGCATGTCAGTGAATCTTCATGTGCATTGTGATATCAATCCTTTTAGTTTGCCAGAATTCATTTAACATTTGCCTTAGGTTACTTTAACCAGGGTAAACTTTTAAATATTAGGCTTTTCTTACATCTACATAAACATTACTTATAACTGTTTTTGTAGGAAAAACACGTGTGTGTGTGGTGTGTGTGTGTGTGTGTGTGTGTGTGTACAGATTAAGACTTATTATTACACTCAGATTCCAAGCTTGTCTATAGGTGTGACCAGATACATATCCCAGACACATGTGCCAGAATCTGCAAGATAGACAGACAAGACATTGTTTGGGTCTATAACCATCTTTCAGAGATTGTTAAATTTAGGTTGAAACTGCCAGGAAGTGAGATGATTCTAAAGTGAACAAATTCAAGCGGAGTAGAGTGGTAGGGATAAGTAGTAATATGCTGGTAAACCAGGTCATCAAAGATTTTTAAAAAGTCCTGATTTCATAGTGTTTGCCAATTTTTAAAAATGTAAATATACTCATCATGATGAATTTCAAGCTAACAGTAACTGGCTCTCAAAAATCCTAAATATTTAACAATCAGAATGAGCAACAAACAGCTCCAGTCATCTCTCTCTTTTTTTTTTTTTTTAGTTGGAGTCTCACTCTGTCACCTGGCTAGAGTACAGTGGTACACTCAACAGCCACCGCAGCCTCGACTTGCTGGACTCAGGTGATCCTTCTACCTCAGTCTTCCAAGTAGCTGGAACTACTGGTGAGCGCCACCACACCAAGCTAATTTTTCTTGATTTATTGTAGAGATAAGGTCTCGCCAAGTTGTCCAGGCTGGTCTCAAACTCCTGGGCTCAGGTAATCCTCTTGCCTCTGCCTACCAAAGTGCTGGGATTACAGGTGTGAGCCATCACACCTGGCCAAGATGAGATTTTATTGAGACTGCATCCTACTCTCACAGTCACTATTTCCACTTGAAAGATTTCATCTAGACAATCACAAGAAGACTTTGGTTAACTTTCTGATCTACTTCTGAAGACTCAAACTAGTGGCAAGTATACAGACTTATAGAAATACCTCAACATAAGCTAGGGATTTGATTTATTTTACTTTAATTCTTGTTATAGTATTCCTAACAATATTTTGGTGATTATTTTATTTTCATGCCATGGGGAAAATAAATTTTTGTCCTAGGTTTTTGAAAGCAAAAATGTGGGAAATATACATATATACCTATATATAATAAATTATATATTTTTATTATATATAAATTATATGTGTTTAAACATATCTAGCTCATATATATATGATTTTTTCCATTTTTATTTTAGATTCAGGGAGTACAAGGACATAGTGTATAGTGGTGGGAATTAGGTCTCGGGTGACCCATTCCCCACATAGTGAACATTGTACCCAATGCGTAACTTCTGAACCCTAATCTCACTCCCTTCCTTCTCCCTTACTGGTGTCCCCAGTGTCTATTATTCCCATTTTTGTGACCATCTAGCTCCCACATATAAGTGAGAACGTGTCTGGTTTTCTGTTTCTGAGTTAGTTCACTTAGAATGATGATCTCTAGCTCCATCCGTGTCACTGCAAAGGACATGATTTCATTCTTTTTTTAATCAATATTTTTTAATTATGATGTTGTGGGGTACAGTTAAGGGTTAGGTATACAATTACGTTTCATTCAGGTGCCCTGTTGATAAGAGGTGTTTCCCCGTCCCCAGACAGATATTTGCTACTGTTAATCCCATCTCCCCCCCCATAGTTTCCCAGTACCATCAGTCATTTTCTTATAGTATTACATGGGATGTTCAAGGTCCATTATATGAGTGAGAACATGTGATACTCAGATCTTTGTTTCTGTGAGAGGTCACTCAGTATTATAGACTCTAGTTCCATCCAGGTTGCTGCGAAATTCATGATTGTGTTCTTTTTTATGGTTGCGTCGTATTCCATCGTGTATACGTACCACATTTTTAAAATCTAGTCCTCTTTTGATGGGCAGCATGGTTGCTTCCAGGTTCTTGCTATTGTGAACAATGCTGTGATAAATATATGTGTGCAGGTATCTTTTTTATAGAGTGATTTGAGTTCTTCCGGATATATTCCCAGTAGGGGGATTGCAGGGTCAGATGGGAGGTTGATATTTAGAGCTTTTAGGAATCACCACACTGCTTTCCACAGAGGTTGCACTAGTTTACACTCCCACCAACAGTGTAGCAGTGTTCCCTTTTCTCCACACTCTCTCCAGCAGCTGTTATTTTTTGAGTTGTTGATAATTGCCATTCTGACTGGAGTTAGGTGGTATCTCAGTGTGGTTTTGATTTGCATCTCCCTGATGATTAGTGAGGTTGAACATTTCTTCATGTGTCTGTTGGCTACTCGGATGTCTTCCTTTGTGAAGTGTCTGTTCATATCTTTTGCCCATTTTATAATGGGGTTGTTTGTTTTTTTCTTTTCAGCACGTTTGAGTTCCTTGTAGAACCAGGATATTAAGCCTTTGTCAGACCTGGTGTTGGCAAATGCTTTTTCCCAGTCTGTAGGCTGTCTCCCTGCTCTCTTGATGGTTTCTTTGACTTTGCAGAAGCTTGTCAGTTTAATAAGGTCCCACTTGTCTATCTTCTCTCTTATGAACTAGAAAAAAAAACCACAGGAATTCACATGGAAACATGAATGCCCAAGAATAGCCAGAACAATCCTCAGCAAAAAAAACAAAGCAGGTGGTATCACATTACCAGACTTCAAACTTTACTATAAAGCTACAATCATCAAAACAGCTTGGTATTGGTATAGGAACAGGCATATAGATCAATGGAATAGAATTGAGATTCCAGAAGCAAAACCTCAATTTCTCAACCAACTCATCTGTGACAAAGCCTCCACCACCTACCACTGGGGAGAGGAGAACCTATTCAGTAAATGGTGCTGGGAAAATTGGCTGACCACATGCAGAAGATTGAAACAGGACCCCTATCTATCCCCATGCACAAAGGTTAACTCCAAATGGATCAGAGACCTACATGTAAAACCTCAAACCATAAGAACCTTAGAAAATGAAGGAAATACCCTCATGGAAATCGGAACTGACATCCAATTCTTTTTTTTTTTTTTGAATTGGAGTCTCACTGTGACACCTAGGCTGTAGTGCAGTGGCATGCTCACAGCCACTGCCACCTCAATATGTTGGGCTCAGGTGATCCTTCCGCTTCAGCCTTCCATGTAGCTGGAACTATAGGCATGCACCACCATGCCCAGCTAATTTTTTTTTTAATTGTAGAGATGAGGTCTCCCCAAGTTGCCCGAGTTGGTCTTGAACCCATGGGCTCAGGCAATCCTCTTACCTCAGCCTCCCAAAGCACTTGGATTATAGGTGTGAGCCACTGCACCTAGCCTTTCATTCTTTTTAAAAAATGACTGCATAGTATTCCATAGTGTATACATACCACATTTTCTTTATCCAGTCAATTGGTGGTAGCACTTAGATTGGTTCTGTAATTTTGTTATTGTGAATAATGCTGCAGTGAACATATGAGTACAGGTATCTTTTTAATATAATGCTTTATTTTCATTTGAGTACATACTCAGTAGTTAGCATGTTGGGTCAGATAATTAAATTTTTAATTCTTTGAGACTTTTCCATACTGTTTTCTATAGGAGTGGAAATAGTTTACAATCCCACCAATGGTAAATGAATTTTCCTTTTTCTCCACAATCGGGACAATATCTGTTGTTCTTTGACTTTTTAATAATATCCGTTTTGACTGGTGAAAGATGATATCCCATTTTGGTTTTAATTTGTCTTTAATTTGCAGTACATTCAAATAGGCTAAATGAGCATAGTCAAAGGGGTGTCTAAAATAGAAATCATGAATAAAGATACTCTTTGATTATGGTACGTCTCACAAATATAAATTATTTAATGTAGACAACAGTGTGCAAGTGCACCAAAGATTTAAAAAAATAATTATACACACAGGATTTCTTTACAATATGAGTTGAAAGTATATATATATGGGATTTTCCCAACTTCCAAAAAACTGTTCTTCCCTTTGTCTTCTCCATTTTCTAACTGGTACACCATATGGTACACCAAAAGACAAAAAGGTAGGTCATATCTCGGATTCCTTATGTTCTTATCCAGGCATGATGACACATGCCTGTATTCCCAGCTACTTGGAAGGCTGAGGCTGAGCCCAGGAGTTTGAGGTTGTGGTGAGTCATGATCATGCCACTGCACTCCAGCCTGGGCAACAGAATGAGACCTTGATTCAAAAGAAAAAAAAAAAATCAAACAAAAGCTAAGAGAATTTATCATCAGCAGATCTACATTGTAAGAAATAGTAAAGATGCCCTACATAAAAGAAGAAAGAAAACAAAAAGTGATAAATATAAATATAAAAGATGTTTTCTAATTGTTAATATCTTTAAAAGAAAAATGGCTATTTAAAGTAAACAATAATAGCAACATATCACATTGTTTACAGCAAATGTGGGCATAAACTGTATGACAATAATGGCACAAAAGATAGAAAAGAATGGAAATAAAGGTTTTCACATTTCTTACATTATCTGTGAAGTAGTACAATATCATTTGAAGAAAGACTCCAAGTTGAAGATATACTTGGTAAAGGTCTAGAGCAACCACTAAAATGACATAAAAATAACAAAGTAAAGAAATATACTTAATAAGAAAAGTGGAAGAATAATGAATTAATTAAAATATATATGAAAAGAAGCAGAAAGAAAAAATGAAACAAAGATCAGATGGCATAAACAGAAAACAAATAACAAGGTGATACATTCTAATTCAATCATATTGACAATTATATTAGATGTTAATTGTTGAAGCATTTCAATGAAAAGCCAGCAATTACTAGATTGGATTAAAAAGCAAGACCTAGGCAGGGCACAGTGGTTCACGCTTATAATCCCAGAACTTTGGGAGGCAGAGGCAAGAGGATTGCCAGGAGTTGGAGACCAGCCTGGACAGGTTGTAGACCTCATCTCTATAACAAATAAAAAAATTAGCCATGCATGGTGTATTATAACCTGAAAAGAGGCCATTTTTGTTGTATTAGAACAGTCATTTAGAAGAGATTTTAAAACTCGTATTCTTTTGTAACTGAGTTGGGCTAAATATTAAAGCTACTTGGATTCAAAAGTGGACATTTTTCCTATTCACCACCTCCCCTCCACATCTCTTCTCCTAGCACAGCCTTGCCCAACTGGCCAATCTTATCTAGTAACCATGACTGGTGCTGAAGAAAAATAGTCAACAAATCAGACTACCAAATGATTAGGACAGTGGACAGAGGCTGCCAGGAATATGTATGAAAACCTTGAGTGGGCACTGTCTACCTCCCCTCCATCTGTGAATACAAGGACATTGGACTGTTTTAGGTCAGGGCTCTGGGAATAAAAGATAGCTACAATCATGTTTTCCCTTCTGTCCAAATATTGCAATTGTCTGCCCCTTCCTCTAAAAAAAAAAAGAAAGAAATTGTAAAAGAACATATTGTAGGCCGGGCATGGTTACTCATGCCTATAATCCCAGCAATTTGGGAGGCTGAGGTGAGAGGATTGCCTGAGCTCAAGTGTTCGAGACCAACCTGGGCAATTTAGCGAGACCTTGTCTCTCTAATAAACCAAAAAAATTAGCCATGGTGGCACATGCCTGTAGTTTCAGCTACTTGAAAGACTGAGGTGGAAAGATCATCTGAGCCCAGCAGGTTGAGGCTGTGGTGGCCGTAAGCATGCCACTGCACTCCAGCCTGGGTGACATGGTGAGACTCTAACTCAAAAAAAAAAAAAAAATTGTAAATTCCAAACTGTTATCTAAAATGTCAATATGACAAGGAGACTTTGTGTCATGTCAATGATCACATATCAAAAATTGTATTTTTTTAAAAATAGGAGTCTTGCTCTGTTGCCCAGGCTGGAGTGCAGTAGCATGCTCACGGCCACCGCAACCTCCACCAGCTGGGCTCAGGTAATCCTTACGCTTCAGTCTTCCAAGTAACTGGAACCACAGGCGAGCACCACCACACCTGGCTAATTTTTTGATTTACTGTAGAGACAAGGTCTTACCAAGTTGCCCAGGCTGGTCTCACGTCCCAGGACTCAGGCAATCCTCTCACCTCTGCCTCCCAAAGTGCTGCTGGGATTACAGGCATGAGCCACCATGCCCAGCATCAAAAATTGTTAATGTAAATCTTGAGTCCTGCTAAAACTGTACATAGGCTTCAAACTTGGTGGGTAAAGGGCTATGAGTTTAGCATATAAATACTGGAATGAATTTGTATTGCTTGGAGCAGGTCTTTTGGCAATGATGTTAACCTGTCTTGCTATAACTTGGTTATAGAAGTTAAATACTCCCTTTAAAAAAATTTTTCTCGCCGGGCTCGTGGCTCAGCCTGTAATCCCACGCCTTTGGGAGGCTGAGGTGAGTGGATTGCCTGAGCCCTTGGGTTCGAGGACCGCCTGGGCAGCGAGACCTCATCTCTACAATAAATCAAAAAATCAGCTGGGCGTGGTAGCGCATGCCTGTAATTCCGGCTACTCGGAAGGCTGAGGCGGAAGGATCGCCGGAGTCCAGCAGGTCGAGGCTGCGGTGGCCGGAAGCAGCCACTGCACTCCAGTCTGGGTGACAGAGTGAGACTCCAACTCAAAAAAAAAAAAAAAAAATTTTCTCTTTCAATTTTTATTTTGAAGTTGTGGGGTACAATTCAGGGTTAGGTATGCAAATGTTCATAGTGCAGGTACCCTTATTGATGAGGTGTGCCCCCTTCCCGAGGAGGATATCGACTGCTGTCATTCCCAGCTATCCACCCCCCAACTCCCTCCCCGCAGTTTCCCGCTATTTTCAATCCCTTTCCTACAGTAATAAGGTAGTTGTTCAAGATCTGCTTATGAGTGAGAACATGTGATACTCCACTCTTTGCTTCTGTGAGAGATCACTCAGTATCATAAACTCTAATTCCATTCATGTTGCTGCAAAGTTCATGATTTTGTTCTTCTTTATGGCTGTGTAATATTCCTTTGTATATATGTACCACATTTTAAAAATTCAGTCCTCTTTTGATGGGCAGCACAGTTGGTTCCAGTTCTTGCTGTTGTGAACAATACTGCGATAAACATATGTGTGCAGGTATCTTTTTTATAGAGTGACCTGAGTTATTCCAGGTATACTCCCAGTAGGGGAATTGAGGGGTCATATGGAAGGTCGATTTTTAGAACTTTTAGGAATCGCCACACTGATTTCCACAGAGACTGTACTAGTTTACACTCCCAACAACAGTGTAGAAGTGTTCCCTTTTCACTACATCCTCTCCAGCATCTGTTATTTTTTGAGTTATTGATGATAGCATTCTGACTGGAGTTAGGTGGTATCTCAGTATAGTTTTGATTCTCATCTCCTTGATGACTAGTGAGGCTGAACATTTTTTCATGTGTCTGTTGGCTGCTTATATGTCTTCTTTTGAAAAGTGTCTATTCATATCTTGAGCCCACTTTGTAATGGGGTTGTTTGTTTTTTGTTCTTTTCAGCACGTTTGAGTTCCTTGTAGATCCTTGATGTTAGACCTTTGTCAGACATGGACTTGGAAAATATTTTTTCCCAGTCTGTGTGCTGTCTCCCTACTCTCTTTATAGTATCTTTAGCTTTGCAGAAGCTTGTCAGTTTAATGAGGTCTCACTTGTCTATCTTATCTTTTATGGCCTGGGCACTTCGGGTTTTGATTAGGAATCAGTTGCCAGTTCCAACTTTCATAAGTGTGTCTCCTGCATTTTCTAAGATTCTTACAGTTTGAGGTTTTACATTTAGGTCTGTGATTCATTTAGAGTTAATTTTTGTGTATGGGGATAGGTAGGGGTCCTGTTTCAATCTTCTGCATGTGGTCAGCCAGTTTTCCCAGCACCATTTACTGACTAGTAAACATTCCCTTTTATCCCAGTCTCTGCCTCTTGTGTGTTTTTTTTGTTTGTTTGTTTGTTTGTTTTTGAGTTGGAGTCTCACTCTGTCGCCCAGACTGGAGTGCAGTGGCCGCTCCCAGCCACCGCAGCCTCGACCTGCTGGGCTCCAGCGATCCTTCCGCCTCAGCCTTCCAAGTAGCTGGAACTACAGGCATGTGCTACCATGCCCGGCTAATTTTTTTGATTTATTGTAGAGATGTAAGTTGCCTAGGCAGGTCTCGAACCCAAGGGCTCAGGCAATCCGCTCACCTCAGACTCCCAAAGTGTAGGATTACAGGCTGAGCCACCGAGCCCGGCCGGCCTCTTGTGTTTTAATTGGTGATGAGGGATAGCAGCCAGTTGGTTGGATTAGGCCATAACAGTGGGTGCGCCTGTGGTTCCAGCTACTTGGAAGGCTGAGGCAAAAGGATCACCTGAGCCCAGCAGGCGGGGGCTGCAGGGGCTGTGAGTGTGCCACTGCCCTCCAGCCTGAGTAACAGAGTGAGATTCCAACGCAAAAATAAAACTAAAAAAATAAAAAACAGGACCTAACTCTATGCTGAAAAATAAAACCCACTTGATATATTAAAATTCAGGTAAGTAAAAAATAATGGATAGAAAAAAGATATAAGATGCAAAAAGTAATACAAAGATCTGGATTAAAATTATAAGTATCAGAAAAAGGAAGATTTCTGATAAAAGACTTGTATCTAGAACATATTTAAAAAAATATTTACAGCCAGGCTCGGTGGCTCAGCCTGTAATCCCGCACCTTTGGGAGGCTGAGGTGAGTGGATTGCCTGAGCCCACGGGTTTGAGACCCGCCTGGGCAGCGAGACCTCATCTCTACAATAAATCAAAAAATCAGCTGGGCGTGGTAGCGCGTGCCTGTAATTCCGGCTACTTGGAAGGCCAAGGCGGAAGGATCGCCGGAGCCCAGCAGGTCGAGGCTGCGGTGGCCGGTAGCGGCCACTGCACTCCAGTCTGGGTGACAGAGTGAGACTCCAACTCAAAAAAAAAAAAAAAAATTCACAATTTGATAATACATATACAAACTAACCACGTTTTTATTTTTATTTATTTTTTTTCTTGAGTTGGAGTCTCACTCTGCTGCCCAGGCTGGAATGCAGTGGCACACTCACGGCCATCGCAGCCTTGACCTGTTGGGCTCAGGCAGTCCTTCCGCCTCAGCCTTCCAAGTAGCTCGAACTACAGGTGTGTGCCACCACACTTGACTAATTTTTTAATTTATTATAGAAACGATGTCTTACCAGGTTGCCCAGACTGGTCTCAAACCCCTGGGCTCAGGCAATCCTGCTGCCTCAGCCTTCCAAAGCGCTGGGATTACAGGTGTGAGCCACCGTGTCTGGCTAAACTGACCGTGCTTTTAAATGGACAAAAGATTTAAACAAACATCTCACTGAAAAAAATACGTGAATGGTGAATAAGGACATGAAAAGTTGCTTAATATCACTAGTCAACAGAAAAATGCAATCAAAGCCACAATGATATAACACTACACACAAAGAAGAATTGCAATACTAAATACTGGTGAACACTTGAAGCAATTGTTACTCTCTAATATTTCTGATGAGAATGCTTGAATAATACATCTATTCTAGAAAAAATTTTGGTATTTTTAAAATAAAATTAAACATTCAATTATCATACAACTTAGCATCCCACACCTGAGTATTTACTCAGATCGATAAAAACCTATGTTTATACAAAGCCTTTTAACCCAATATCTCTAGGAGGTGTATTCATTAGAGCCAAAATCTGGGATCAACACAGATGTCCATTAATTGGGGAATGGACCAAAAAAACTATGGTACATAAACTGAAAAACAGTTTATGTCTTACAACATAATAAATGACAAAGGCACCATGTCAAGTGAAGGAAGACAAACATATAAAACTATGATACTGTGAGATTTCATAATATGAAATCCTAAAAAAAGAAAAATAGTGGCAGCAGATCTGGTTTTCAGGAGTCCAGGGTTGGAGAACGGTGATTGCAAAGGGTATCTGGGAACTTTTTGAGTTGCTGCCATTTTTCTTTTCTCTCTTTTTTTTTGAGTAGGAGTGTCACTCTGTTGCCCATGCTGGAGGGCAGTGGCATGCTCACGGCTACTGCAGCCTTGACTTGCTGGGCTCAGGTGATCCTTCTGCCTCAGCCTTCTAAGTAGCTGGAACCACAGGCATGCGCCACCATGCCCAGCATATTCTTTGATTTATTGTGGAGGTCAGATCTCACCATGTTGTCTTGGCTGGTCTCAAACCCGTGGGCTCAGGCAGTCCTCTCACCTCAGCCTCTCAAAGTGCTGGGATTACAGGCATGAGCCACTGTGCCCGGCTTGGAAAGGTTTTATATCTTGATTTTGGTTGTGGTTACATGACTGTGTACATTTGTAAAAACTTCTTCAGATGTCTGCTTATAATTGACAAGTTTTATCATTTATACATTGTATGTCAATAAAGATGATTAAAAATAAAAGTAGGCAGAAGCTGTTCCCAAATAATGGTTTAAAGAACATTAGTGTTACAGGCTGAATGTTTTTTCTACTCAAAATTCATACTTTGCAGCCCTAACCCTTAGTGTGATGGTATTTGGAGGTGGGACTTTTGGAAGGTAATTATGATTATATGGAATTAGAGCCCTTATGAAGAGAGGGAGACTGATAGCCCATGAATATTTGTAAAAGAAAGGCCCTGTGAGCACAGATAGAAGGACATTGTCTGCAGGTCAGGAGAACCCTCAGATGGAACCAGATCTGCCAGTTCTTCAGTCAAATCTCCAGAACTGTGTCAGATAAATTTCTGTTGTTCAAGTTATCTAGTCTGTGATAATTTGTTAGAACAGACCAAGTTAAGACAACTGGTAACTCAGGGAGATGTTAATACTCTGAGAACAACAGGTGTTCTGGTTGTAGAAGCTTGGGTAATACTGTATAATAAATTATCTTGGAGCTCCACAATAAACAATAACATATTAAAGAATTTGGGAAATATCCAGTAAAACAAAAAAGAAAATAAACCTCTTTGAGTTGGGAAAGTTTTTTTCCTCAAAAAAACTATTAATTTATCTTGGATCCCTTTCCCTGAATAAACCAGTTTGAGTAGTCCTGGTGTCCATTTTTTGTTGTTGTTGTTGAGAAGTTTGTCAGTAAGGTGAATAAGATCAATAGGCCGTCATCTGATTGAAAAGAAAAAAGAATAGCCTTTTAATAACCATCATTTTGTTTACTAAACATACAGTAAAATTTACTTTCTTCTTATTACAGTTATTTAAATTTTAACACATACATGGACTCATATAACCATCACTGCAATCAAGATAGTGAGCAATTCAACCCCCCAAAATCCTATGCTTATAACATCCTTTGTATTAACATCTTGCTCCCATCCCTAACTCCTGACAATCACTATAGGTTCTCTGCTGCTATTGTTTTGTCTTTTGAAGAATTACTTATATGTGAACTCATAGGGTTTGTAACATTTCACTGAGCATAATGCCTTTGAGATTCACCCAAGTTGTGAATCTTATTAATAATTCATTCTCTCTTATTGTTGAGTAATAGTCCATGGTGTGGATATACCACAGTTTGTTTATTCATTCACTTGCTAAAGGTCATTTGGGTTGTTTCCAGCTTTTAGCAATTATGAATAGAACTGCTGTAAACTGTATGGGCACAGGTTGTTGCATTTTCATTTTTCCATTTGAGAGTGGGATTGCCAGATCATATGAGAAGTTGAACTTTCTTAAAAAACAAAAACAAAAAAACCCCTGACAATCTGCTTTTCATAGGGGCTCTACCACATTTAATTCTTAACAGCAATCTGGAAAAGTTCAAGTTACTCTGCATCCTCACCACTTGGCATGTTAGTCATTTCACTTTTCATCAGATAATCTAATAGGTACATAGTAGTATTCGCTTGTGATTTTAATTTATATTTTTCCTTTTAAATCTTTTTTTCTTTTTATTTTAAAGACATGGGGTATAATTCGGGTTAGGTCCATAAGTGGTCATCGTAAGGTAAAGTTTGGGTACCTTTATTGATGTTATGTGCCCCCCTCCACCTGGCAGTGTCCCAGGTAAAGTTTGGATACCTTTATTGATGTTATGTGCCCCCCTCCACCTGGCAGTGTCCCACTGCCAAACCTTTTCTTATAGTATTACGATAAATGTTCAGAGTCCGCTTATGACTGCATACCTGCAGTACTCAGATCTCGTTTCTGTGATAGATCACTTAGTATTATAGACTCTAATTCCATATTTTTTAAATTGCAAGTGATGTTGAACTTATTTTCATGTATTCATTTTCTTTCCATATAACTTCTTAGGTGAAGTGTCTTTTCAAGAATTTTGTAAATTTAACTTTCTAACTGGATTTTTTGAGAGTTTTCAGAGAGTTTATGTATTCTAGAACTAAATCATTTGTAAAATATCTGGATTGATATTTTCTTTTAGCCTGTACTTGTTTTCAAATTTTCTGAACAATATCTTTCACATAAAAAATTTATTATTATTACCACTACTTTTCTTTTCTGAGCCAGGGTCTCACTCTGTCACCCAGGTTAGAGTGTAGTGACATGAGCATTGCTCACTGCAGCCTCAAATACCTGGGCTCAAGCAATCTCCCACCTGACCATCTCAAATAGCAGAGACTATAGGTGTGTACCACCATGCCCAGTTAGTGTTTTTTTTTTTTACTTAAAAAAGTTTTTTTGAGTCTTAGTCTCACTCTGTCACCCAGTCTGGACATGCATGTGCCACCATGTTTGGCTAATTTTTTTTTTTTGGTAGAGATGTGGTCTCACTACGTTGCTCAGGCTGGTCTTGAACTCATGGACTCAAGTAGTCCTTTCACTTCAGCCTCCTTATGTGCTAGAATTATAGGCATGAGCCACCATGTCCATCTAATTTTAAAATTTGGAATGCATTTAATCAAGGAGACAAAAGACTTGTTTGCTGAAAACTACAAAACTTTGCTGAAATAAATTTTAAAAGACACAAGTAAATGGAAAAACATACTATGTTCATGGTTCAGGTTCCCTCTTAAGCACAGTGCAGTTCATATATCTAGGTTTTGCTCTCTCTTTTTCTCCCAACTTATTATATTATTCCAAAATATCATCTTTTTATCCATCTATTGCAGCCATGATTTTTCTGATACCCCCTGATTCCTAGAAAGATCTGAAAGCTATTAACCATTGGAATTGATATTTAAGGATGAGGAACTGTAAATTATTGCTGGAAGTGGTTAAGGGTAAGATCATATTTTGTTTTCCTCATTCTGTGATATAAAGGTCTAGAGTAGTATCCATTTGAAATATTGTAAAATATTGTAAAATATAACTGTGGATTCATCAGACAATGTCAAAGTTTTGTTGATAACAAAGGTAAAGGGACTATTAAAATATTGGAAATTTGTTGACAATAGAATATTAGTTAATATAAAGAAGAAAGCCACTGTCAGGGGAAGTTTCAAGGAGATATGGGCCTGGGCGAGTTGCACAAGAAAAATTATTCTAAACTCGTTAGAATGAAAAAGTGGTAAAAGATAATTGTATGGTCTTCAGTGGTATTTTAGTTTCCATAATTTTCCTCCAACTCCCTTCTGGGATTCCTTGATGAAAGAATATATTCTAAAATTCAGTGACTGAACAAAAATTCATTGTCAGTTTTTTTTTTTTTAACACCAAGGCATGGTCCCTGAATGTCAATGGTAAACTATAGACTAGAAAATATAGTTTAAGTTCAAGGTTAAAGTGAGGTCTTCTACTCTCTTCAGAATACTGGAAGGGAGAGAAGGCTATTTGGAGAAAGGGACATTGTAGAAAGCAAACATCTGATTTACTAAACCAGTCAGCCACATGACTGAAAAGAAGGGTAGGTCTACTTCATCTACCCCGTCTTCTACTTCTTGTAAGACCACTGTCCAAATTATCTGATTATCATTAAAATTTCATAGCATGTAAGAAGTAAACAATGGTGCCACCCAAGGTCATTGATCCTGGCACAGTGACTCAAACATCAATGAATCAGGTTTCTAACGTTTTCTCTTACAGAGAGAAATGAGCATAGGGATGAACAAAGTGAGACATCAGAAGAGCTTACTATAAAATTCCTCTGAAGTGAGAGTGTAGTGTGGCACACAACTCTCTGCCTACAAACACAGGCAGAAACAGAGGAGAAGGAAAAATGCTTCCATTCTGCCTCAGTAGCCAGCCAATCCAAGGATTTCAACAGGTACACTGGTGTAAGAAGAGCACCTATGGTGAGTTGATTCCTAGGCTCATTTTAAACAACAAAAAAATAAAATTAATTATAGGTAGTAGTCTTTTAGAAGTGAAAACATGGTTAGCAGACATAGGCTTCAAGGAAATTCATGTGGGATGGAACAATAAAAATGGCAATCAGATATTCGTTGCCAATTTGTTCAATTTATTCTTTTTTTGGTGTGTTTTTTTGAGTTGGAGTCTCACTCTGTCTCCCAGACTGGAGTGCAGTGGCATACTCATAGCTACTGCAGTCTCGTCTTGCTGGGCTCAGGCAATTCTTCTGCCTCAATCTTCCAAGTAGCTGGAACTACAGGTGCATATTACCACACCTGGCTAAGTTTTTGATTTATTGTAGAGATTAGGTTTCACCAAGCTGCCCAGGTTGGTCTCGAACCCCTGAGCTCAAGCAATCCTATCACCTCAGCCTCCCAAAGTCCTGGGATTACAAGCTTGAGCCACTGCACCCAGTCAAGTTATATTAATTAATCTCTTTATTCTCATAAATATCTAGAAGGATGGCTAGTGCATAGGAAGTACTCAGCAAATGCTTGTGAAATAGTTAGAGGAATAAGTGAATGATGGTGTGTAAGAGTTGACTGGAGGCCAGGCACAGTAGCTCATGCCTATAATCCCAGCACTTTGGGAGGCCTATAATCCCAGAATTTTAGGAGGACAAGGCGAGAGGATTGCCTGAGCCCACGGGTTCAAAACCAGCCTGGGCAACTTGGCGAGACCTCATCTCTACAATAAATTAAAAAAAAAAAATTAGCTGGGTGAGGTAGCACATGCCTGTAATTCCAACTACTTGGAAGACTGAGGTGGAAGGATCACCTGAATGCAGCATGTCAAGGCTGTAGTGGCTGTGAGTGTACCACTGAATTATAGCCTGGGTAATGGAGTAAGACTCCAGCTCATAAAAAATAAAATAAAATAAAATAAAATAACCTTTCTTTATCCCACTGTTCCCTCTCCAGTTAACACTATATTTTTCTCCTTGGAATAAAGTTCCTTGGAGAGGGTGAATCCATTTACTGTCTCATTCTCTTTTTTTCCTTTTTTTTTTTTTGATTCAGAGTCTCACTGTCACCCAGGATGGAGTGCAGTGACACACTCACTACCACTGCAGCTCAACTTGCTGAGCTCAGGTTATCCTTCTGCCTCAGTCTTCCAAGTGGCTGGAACCACAGGCATGTGCCATCACACCTGGCTAATTTTTTTTATTTATTATAGAGGTGAGGGCTCGCTAAGTTGCCCAGGCTGGTCTTGAACCCCTGGACTCAAGTAATCCTCTTGCCTCCACCTCCCAAAGTGCTGAGATTACAGGCATGAACCATGGCCCAGCCCTCTTTCTATATTTTTAAAAACTTAACTTTAAGTTTTGCTTTCCCACCTCTTCACTGAAACTATTCTTATCAAGTTACAAATGGCCTCCAAGGTCATTCTCATCCTCCTCTTATTTGATCTAACAGTAGTTGATGATTCTCTTCTTTATGAAACATTTTCTTCACTTGACTTCCAGGAAACCATATTTTCCTTTTACCCCCTCTGTCTATTTCTTCAGTCTCCTTTGCTGGTGTCTCTTAATTCTCTAACTTCTAAATATTCTTGTACCTTTTAGCCTCGTTTTTGTCCTCATTCTTTCTTTTGGTGCTCTTATTGGCTTTTGATATTGTCTATATTATTGATGTCTCCCACATGCTCATTTCTAGCATAAACATGTCTCTTAATTTCTAGGTTAGAATATCTCTCTAGTAAACATCTATATTTGAATATCTAATGAGAATCTCAATATCAATTTGGTCAAAACTGAAATCTAGGTCTTTCCTCTATTCTGCTCCTCAAATATCTTCTCCATATTTAAGGGAAACTCTTTTAGCTGTAGAGATCTAAAATTTTTTTTTTTTGAGTTGGAGTCTCACTCTGTCGCCCAGCCTCGACCTGCTGGGCTCCGGCAATCCTTCCGCCTCAGCCTTCCGAGTAGCCGGAATTACAGGCGCGTGCTACCACGCCCAGCTAATTTTTTGATTTATTGTAGAGATGAGGTCTCACCAAGTTGCCCAGGCGGGTCTCGAACCTGTGGGCTCAGGCAATCCACTCACCTCAGCCTCCTAAAGGTGCGGGAATACAGGCTGAGCCACCGAGCCTGGCTTTTCTTTCTTTCTTTTTTTTTTTTTTTTTTTTTGAGTTGGAGTCTCATTCGGTCACCCAGACTGGAGTGCAGTGGCATGCTCATGGCCACCGCAGCCTCGACCTGCTGGGCTCAGGCAATCCTTCCACCTCAGCCCTCCAAGTAACTGGAACTACAGACGCGTGCTACCACTTCCAGCTAATTTTTTTTATTTATTGTAGAGATGATGTCTTGCCAAGTTGCCCAGGCTGATCTCGAACCCGTGGGCTCAGGCAATCCTCTAACCTCAGCCTTCCAAAGTGCTGGGATTATAGGAGTGAGCCATCGCACCCAGCCAATTTTTTTTTTTTTTAATCATACATTTTCTGCCAGGAGGTCAAGGGCCTTACTGCAGTCATTCTGGTAGCAAAGTGAGAAAGGTGTTGGAAACCCACCCCCATGCTACACAGTGAGTGAACTCTGCTTTTATCCTCTTGTTGCCAGCCCCCCCATTCTTCACTCACTTCATTTTTATCCTTGTTTTCTCTACCCTTCCTTATTTTGTTTCCTTTTCAATTCTCTGTTTCCTCCATGGTGCAAATTTATTTATTTCCTGTAACTACATGGAGCCCTCAGATCCCAGATGTGTTGGGGAACTAATGAACCCTGGTGGTTTCCAAAGACACAGAACACAAGTGTCTGACTTTTAAGAGTATATACACTGTCATGGTGTTTATCTTCACACATCTTTAGTATTTTAGGTATTTATCTTTTTAGGTGTGGGGGAGGTGTTTATCTTACCTATATTTCAAAACTACTAACAAACATTTTGGGACTCACCTGTACAGCTTACCGTGTGTGTGTATGTGTGTGTGTGTGCGTACGTGTGTGTATGCTTTATCTTTGTTTTATTTTAGTGGCTTAGGATTGTTCATAGTAAATGATAAAGCAGAAAGGCTTGTGCCTATCATAGGCAGTGTCAATGTTTTACCTTTTTTTTCCTTTGAGTTAGAGGAATAAGTGAATGATGTGTAAAACTTGACTGGAGGCTGGGCACAGTAGCTCATGTCTATAATTCCAGCACTTTGGGAGGCCAAGGTGAGAGGATTGCCTGAGTTCATGGGTTCAAGACCAGCCTGGGCAACTTGGTGAGACCTCATCTCTACAATAAATTCAAAAAAAATAATTACTGGGCGAGGTAGCGCATGCCTGTAATTCCAATTACTTCAAAGGCTGAAGTGGAAGGATCACCGGAACCCAGCATGTCGAGGCTGTGATGGCTGTGAGTGTGTCACTGAATTATAGCTTGGGTGATAGAGTAAGACTCCAGTTCAAAAAAAAAAAACAACAAAAACCTTTCTTTATCCTACTGTTCTCTCTCCAGTAAACACTATATTTTTCTCCTTGGAATAAAATTGGAGTCTCTGACACCCAGGCTGGAGTGCTCTGGCACGCTCACGGCCATTGCAGCCTTGACCTGCTGGGCTCAGGAGATCATTCCATTTCAGCCTTCCAAGTAGCTGGAACCACAGGCATGTGCCACCATGCCTGGTTGATTTTTTGATTTATTGTAGAGATGAGGTCTTGCCATGGTGCTGAGGCTTATCTTGAACCCCTGAACTGAGATAATCCTCTCTGCCTTACATAATATAGGTGAACCTCAGAATTGGGGTTTGGCCCGGAAGACCAAGTGGTGTCTTAGCTTTGTGCTGGAAAGAATTTAAGTGTAGGCAACACAAAATAAGTTTATTAAAGAAACAGAAACAGAACAATGGCTAGTCCATAGGTAGAGCAGTGTATGTGCATGACTGGGTTTTCAGTTGAAAAATGAAAACAAGTTTTTTGAAATGACAGAGAGCAGGAAACTCTATAGGCAGCGTAGCCCAGGCTGGTCTTTAGAAAGAAGAGCAGCCATTCATGGATAGAGTTTTATTTTTATCTCTCTCTCTCTTTTTTTTTTTTTTTTTTTGGTGCTGGAGTCTCACTCTGCTGCTCAGACTGGAGTACAGTGGCACGCTCACGACCACCGCAGCCTTGACCTGATGGGCTAAGGCAATCCTTCCGCTTCAGTTTTCCAAGTAGGTGAGACTACAGGCGTGCGCCACCATGCCCGGCTAATTTTTTTGATTTATTGTAGAGATGAGGTCTTGCCAAGTTGCCCAAGCTGGTCTCAAACCTGTGGGCTCAGGGAACCTTCTGTCCTTGGCCTCCTAAAGTGTGGGTTTATAGACTGAGCCACTGTGCCTTGCCTTATATCTGTCTCTTGATTGTATGGTAAACAAAGGGTGGATTATTCATGACTTTTCCAGGAAAGGGGTGGAGAGTTCCCAGAATCAAAGGTTCCTCCCTTTTTTAAACCATATAGGGTAATTTCCTAGAGTTGCCATGGTAATTGTAAACTGTAGGTACTGATGAGAGTGTCTTTTAGCATGCTAATGTATTATGATTAACATATAATGAACAAAAAGGACAAACAGATATTGTTTTGTTTTGTTTTTGAGTTGGAGTCTCACTCTGTCGCCCAGACTGGAGTGCAGTGGCCGCAGCCTCGACCTGCTGGGCTCCGGCGATCCTTCCGCCTCAGCCTTCCAAGTAGCTAGAACTTCAGGCGTGCGCTACCACACCCGGCTAATTTTTTGATTTTTAAAAGTAGAGATGAGGTCTCACCAAGTTGCCCAGGCGGGTCTCGAACCGCGGGCTCAGGCAATCCACTCACCTCAGCCTCCCAAGGCGCGGGATTACAGGCTTTTGGTCTTAGTTGGACTTTGACTAATCTCATCACAACTCGTAAATTCTGGCCTTGTAACTTCTGTCTTGGAAAACTTGTCCTCCTGGATGCCTGTCTGATACAGATGGAGTCCCTTCAGTATTGTGCCTTTTTATATTTCTTGCTGTGACTTTGCCTATACTTTAGTTTCCTAGCTGCTACTTCTTAAACTGCAAGTATACATATAATTTTTTTCTTTTTTTTGAGTCAGAGTCTCACTCTGTCACCCAGACTGGAGTGCAGTGGCACACTCACGGCCACTGCAGCCTCAACCTGCTGGGCTCAGGTGATCCTTCCACCTCCGTCCTCCAAGTAGCTGTAACGACAGGTGCACGCCACCATACTCAGCTGATTTTTTTATTTATTGTAGAGATGAAGTCTTGCCAAGTTGCCCAGACTGGTCTCAAAACCCTGGACTCAGGCAATTCTCTTGCCTCTGCCTCCCAAAGTGCTGGGATTACAGGCATGAGCCTCCGCACCCAGTCTGAATCTTCTTATCTCATGAGAATAAGAAAAATAGCTCAGAGAAGTCTGAACTATGTGAGGTATGCAAAATTTATCAGGCCAGGAGAGACATGGATATGAGAGTTCAGTCACACACCCCAGCCTTCCTGCACCCATGCCTGGGGGCAATTGTTTAAAGTCATTTTGTTCCTGATGAGCTGCTTCACCCATGATCTCATGTTCTTGAAATGTGTGATACAAAGAACAATGTATAGTCAATAGCCTATGTTATTTTAATATAAATACTTGGTAAGTAACTTAGGAACTTTCCCTTCCTTTCCTCTAAAAATCTACTTGTGCAGGGCACGGCGGCTCAAGCCTTTAATCCCAGTACTTTGGAAGGCAGAGGCGAGAGGATAACCTGAGTTCAGGGGTTTGAGACCAGCCTGAGCAACATAACGAGACCTCTTCTCTACAGTAAATCAAAAAATTAGCTGGGCATGGTGGCATGCCTATGGCTCCAGCTACTTGGAAGGCTGAGGCGGAAGATCTCCTGAGCCTAGCTGGTCAGTGCTAGGTAGCTCTGAGTGTCACTGCACTCCAGTCTGGGCAACGGAGTGAGACTCCAACTCAAAAATAAAAATAAATAAAAAAAAAAAAAAGAGAAATTTTGTGCTGAATGCAATAAAAGATGAGAGAGGGAAAAGACAGAGTAAAATGGTAAGCCCTGATATTAACTCACATATATTGAGGACATGCATCAATTTATCTTCTTGATGACCCAGTGAGGTTCCCTCTCTGTCACTGGATATTCTCCTTTGAGCCCTCCTGATTCCTATCTCCTTCTCCACCCACCTGCCCCTGGGGTGAGAGGTAATCTTTATGGACAACGCTAACCCTCTGGCTCTATTTGTGTTCAATTAATAGAAAGTACCAGCAGGAGCTGGAAGGGCAAAAGGAAAATGAACCAAGGTTATTTATTCCTTCCCTAGGATGAGGGCCTGCAAACTATAACCCAGAGACCACATCTGGCCTGCAAACCTATTTTCATAAGTAAAGTTTTACTGGAACACAGCCCCACCCATCCACTAAAGTATCACTTATAGCTGCCTTCACACCCCAACCGGTAGAGTTGAATAGTTGTGATAAAGATGGTATGATCAGTCGGTGGGGGGGGGGGATCACGCCTGTAATCCCAGCATTTTGGGGGAGGCGGAGACAAGAGGATTGCCTGAACCCAGGGGTTCCAGACCAGCCTGGGCAACTTGGCAAAACCTAGTCTCTTCAATAAATCAAAGACATTAGCCAGGCATGGTGGCACACACCTGTGGATCCAGCTACTTGGAAGAGCCCAGAAGGTGGAGGCTGTGGTGGTTGTGAGCATGCCACTTCACTCCAGCCTGGGCAACTCTGACTAAATAAATAAATAAATGTGATATGATCTGTTAAGCCTAAAGTATTTATTTAATTTTTAAATTTGTTTTTGTGTTGGAAGCTCACTCTGTTGCTCAGGCTGGAGTACAGTGGCACACTCACAGCCACCACAACCTTGACCTGCTGGGCTCAGGTGATTCTTCCATTTCAGCCTTCCAAGGAGCTGAAACTACAGGCATGTGCCACCATGCCTGGCTAATTTTTTTATTTATTGTAGGGACGAGGTTTTGCCATAATTCGCAGGCTGGTCTCGAACCCATGGTGCTCAGGCAATCCTCTCGCCTCAGCCTCCCAAAGTGCTGGGATTACAGGTGTGAACCAGCACACCTGGCCTAAGTATTTATTTTTTGATCTTTTACAGAAAAATATGTGTTGACCTTTGCCTTAGGTAGGTTAATTCCTTAGACATCTTCATCTCTGTCAAAACCCACTCTGCTGAAGGGCACTCCCCTCAGCTGCATATACACTCCAGCAGGAGCTCTTTCTAACTTCTGGTAAACATCCCTTCCCTAGGTCCCACTGAAGCCTGAGGATAGTTTTCACTGCTGCTACTCCCAGGGTGTATCACCTTTATCAGTGCATACACTTAGTTCTTTCATGTCTCCTAATTTACCAAGTTGGATTGTGCCACCAATATCTTGCTGAAAAACCCCATCTGACCCATTGCATGCATAGCATTACACTAGAAGCAATGAAAAGAAGAGGAAGAAGGAGGAGGAGGAGGAGGAGGAAAGAAGAAGAAAAGAAAGAAAAGAGAAAGACCAGGTAAAAATTTGTATTTTATGATTTGATGGAGAGGAAAGGTGAGCAATGCAGATAAGAGAAATACAAATAGCTATTATATATATAAGGAACACTGCTTATGAGTATATTAAGAGAGGTAGCTAGAGAAAGATCACAACTGGCTGAAATATTAGGAATGTCTTCATTGATGAAGTGGATTTGAGCTGAACCCTACGGGATGGGTTGGTTTTTTTTTTTTTTGAGTTGGAGTCTCACTCTGTCACCCAGACTGGAGTGCAGTGGCCACTCCCGGCCACCGCACCACTCGACCTGCTGGGTTTCGGCGATCCTTCCGCCTCAGCCTTTCAAGTAGCCGGAATTACAGGCATGCGCTACCATGGCTACCAAGCCCAGCTGATTTTTTGATTTATTGTAGAGATGAAGTCTCGCTGCCCAGCCGGGTCTCGAACCCGCGGGCTCAGGCAATCCACTAAGCTCAGCCTCCCAAAGGCGCGGGATTACAGGCTGAGCCACCGAGCCCGGCTTGGGATGGGTTGGTCTTAGAGAGGAGAACAGTTTCGTTAATTATAATTACAGATAAGTGTATGCCATAAGGTATTTGAGGGAAAATAAATGATTTCCAGTGTCTTTAGCTAGACATTTGGCAGCACAATTTGGCTATCTAATTTTGTTCTCATCTTCTTATTATTTTCCTATTAACAGATAAGGGAGGCCGGGCTTGGTAGCTCAGCCTGTAATCCCAGCACTTTGGGAGGAAGAGGGGAGAGGATTGCCTTAGCTCACGGGTTCGAGACCAGCCTGGGCAACTTGGTGAGACCTCATCTCTACAATAAATCAAAAAATTAGCCAGGCATGGTGGTGCATGCCTGTAGTTCCAGCTACTTGGAAGATTGAGGCGGAAGGATCACCTGAGCCCAGCAGGTCGAGGCTGTGGTGGCCTGGAGCGTGCCACTGCCTTCCAGTCTAGGTGACAGAGTGAGATTCCAACTCAAACAAACAAACAAACAAACAAACAAACAAACAAAGAAAAACAGATAAGGGAACCAAGGTTTTTTTTGAAAATGAAGTAACTTGCCCATGATTTATAACTTGAAGGAGGAAAGTAAAGATTTTTACCCAAACTCTTACCCTTAGGAAGCATAGATTGTGTTTCAGTGTTGGTTTCAGGCTGACTCTGCTGTAGAAATAGAGCTGAGATTGCATATTTTGGCCACATCTTGAAGTAATTCACATTGTGTGAAGAACTTTGGATTATTTTATACAGGTAGTGGATTGCCCTTGAGGCATTTTGCTTAAGCCAATGAAATTACTTAAGGAAATGTGGTCTCAGTTGCATATAAAAGGGTTTGAAGCAGGGTGATAGTAGTGGGAGTTTATTTATTTAGAGATAGGCGCTCACTATGTTGCCCAGGCTCCTCTTGGACACCTGGCCTCAAGTGATCCTTCTGTCTCAGCCTTCCAAGTAGTTGGGATTACAGGTGCACACCACCACACCTGGTCCAATAGTGAAAATTTAAAGGACCATGTCAACACCATGAGTAAGACTGAATTGAAGCAAACTTGGTGCTTCAGGTCTGGTAAAGTGGTGTTTAGGAAGGTGTTGCTATCTGGCCTGGCATGATGGCACATGCCTGTAAACTCAGCACTTTGAGAGGCCAAGGCGGGAGGATTGCTTGAGCCCAGGAATTCAAGACCAGTCTAGGTCACATAGTGAGACTGAATCTCTACAAAAAATAAAAAATCTTAGCCAAGCATGGTGGCACATGTCTTTTTTCCCAGCTACTCAAATACTGTGGTGGGAGGATACCCTGAACCAGGAGGATGGCCTGAGCCAAGGAGGTTGAGACTACTTGAACTGTAATTGTGCCACTGCACTCCAGCCTGGGTGACAGAGTGAGGCCCCAATTCAAAGAAAAGAAAAAAAAAAAAAAAAAAAAAAAGGAAAGTGATTCTCTCAATAACAGAGTTAGGGAATTCAGGAAGAAAAGAAGGCTTTAGAAGTGTAATAAGAAATCTGACTTTGGGTGTGAAAATATAAAGATACAGAAAAAAATTAATTTTACTTATAGATAAAATCCTAATTTTCTCTGCAGTTGGAGACATGAGTGAAGTTTCAGTAATGTTCTAGGCTATTTCAATAGCTAAACATAGCCATGGCAGGTGTGAGAAAAGTGTAAGTGGTGAAGAAAGTTGTAAAAATATGGTGGGAAAGATTACTCTCTGGGCATCGTCTCCTTAGGTGACCACGGCTAGGCTTCAGGTGGTTCCGTATGACGTGCTAGTCTTTATGACATGCACGTTTTCCTATCCTTCTAGGCCTATGTAGCCAGGACTTTTCAGGAATATTGAACTTTGTCATATCACATGGACTCTTACTATTCGTTGAATGCAGGCACACTACATTTAATTTCTCAGATTCTCAGCTTGCTGGATTCCAAAATTGTCATCCGGCTTCACAGGCATGCTACAAGGCTGCGAAATGCTTTAAAAAGTGTGCATTGCTAAACAAGTATGAGGTCCAGGTTCTGGAAACTTTTCCCCAGGAGATATGCACATCTGTTTAGCGTGTAGTACTCGGATTATTTGCGTCCTTCTTCTTCCCCGTCTGCTTTCTGCCACGGATCCTTACAAACCTGGTCAATAATCGTCCTGGGAGCACATCGTGCCCCCAGCAAGGGACGCGGTCCAGAGATCAGAAAGGCAGAAGGATTTTCGGGGAGGAGCAGGGGCAGGGCATGACCCAGCACCTGGCAGCGCCCCCGATTGGCGGAGGAGAAGGTTGTTCCCTCACGGCGGCCGCTGATTGGCTGCGGGAGGCAGAGGCATGACGTCTCTGAAGTTGGGCAAACACCACGCCCCCGGGCCCCCATCCCAATTTCTGCTCGCTATTCGGAGCCTGCCCTGCCCGGACTCTGGAGCTCGGGGACCAAGACGGCGCCCCGGAGCGGACGAAGTGAGGAGGGGGGAGCCCGCGGAGGGCTGAGCAGAGGGGCGGGTGGGCTCAGCCCGCGAGATGCCCTTGGAGATAGCCGGCCGGGTTCCGGCTAGGAGAAAGAAGCCGGCGATCTCGGCCTCCCGGGAGGTCCCGGCGCCGCGGGGCGACCGGGCGGCTCAGCTGAGCCGGCGGTGGCCAGGCCGAGCGAGGGAGAGAGGGCGGCGTGCGTTAGGGCCTCCCCTCCTTTCCGGACGGGGGAGGGAGGGCGGCCAGCGCAGCCCCAGGATTTCTAAGAAGGGAAATGGGGTGGAGATTCGGATTTCTCTTCGTTTCTTTTTTGGCGGGTGGTGATGGTGCTCTTGCTGGGGAATTAAAAAAAATAAAAATAAAAAGGCCGGGCGCGATGGCACACGCCTGTAATCCCAGTACTTTAGAAGGCAGATGGGAGAGGATTACCTGTGCCCACGGGGTTCGAGACCAGCCTGGGCAACTTGGCGAGACCTGGTCTCTACAATAAATCAATAATAATAGTAATAATAATAATATTAATAATAGGCTGGGTGTGATGGCGCGCGCCTGTAGTTCCAGCTAGTTGGAAGACTGAAGCAGAAGAATCCCTTGAGCCCAGCAGGTTGAGGCTGCGGTGGCCGTGAGCTTGCCACTGCCTTCCAGCTTGGGCAACAGAGTGAGACTCCGGCTCAAAAAAATTAAAAAAAAAAAAGATGTTGAAGTTGCGGAAAAAACAGCTTGTTACTTCTTGGGCTGATTTGGGCTGATTTGGGCTGGCTGGCTGTGGGGGCGGGTGGTCGATGGAGATTCCGGGACTCGTCCCATCCCCACCCCTTTTACCCCTCGTCCGGTTTAGCCAGACTCTGGTCGCAGACTTCTCGCCCTGTCGGTCTCGGGCTGGCCATTGTCTCTACGATACAGACTCGCATAGCAAGTTGCCCGGCATTGTGCCTACCCTAACAGAGACCGGAGGCGTGAGAAAGTTGGGCGTCTCGGGCGTCAGAGATTCCTGACTTCTGGTTTCCCGCGGGCCCGCCCGCCTGCGAGAGTGCGCGCCGGGAGGCGGTGCGAGGGGCTAGCGGGTGGCTGCGTATGCGATATGTGCTTTTCAGACCCTGATTTCAGGGGGTTGGGGCGGAGTGTGAACGGAGAGAAAGAGAGCATGCATTCGGTGACTTCCACGAGGATGGACATTTTTTCATGTTGTGGGTTTTCAGCGTTTGGGACGTGGGGGAAGGTGCAGCTGCGAGATGTAGCTCAACACAGGACTGAATGGGCATTGACTCGGGCAGTGGCAGTCCAATACTTCAAGGAAACAAAACACCGATGGCACCGCGGTGTTCCTGTCACTTTCACTCCCCCTTCTTTCCCCATGAAGATAAGTGGGCCTAGGGCTACTTCTTGGTAGTCACTTCATGACCCTTCTGCAAAGCGAGTTAGATGGTGGACAACTGTTGAAGCTGATTTATTGGTGTACTTTTCTTTCTCTCCAGGAAATAATATTTGTTATTAATCTCACTTGTTACTGGTGACAGTCGTCAAAACTTTCATTTGATCTATTTGTAATTGCTTTTTTTTTTTCTTACTAGTTCTTTAAGCATTCAGAGTTTTGGAAATAGTCTTTGGGGTTTAAGCAGTCCCTATTTAGCAAAAGTTTACATTTTTTCCAAATAGTCTTTTATTGAGTTTCTCATAGAAATAACATTACAAACAGTGTTAAGTTTTCTAGGTGAGGCCACAGAAGATTCTATGCAATTCATGGAATTGCAGAAGTATGCGTTTGGAATGGGAAACAACCAAAAACGTTATCACCATATTCATCAAATCTAAAATGCCATCAATTATAAGATGCATCCTACTTCGGAGATGCTAAAATATGGAAAAAAAGTGTCTTTTTTTTGGAATCAGAGTCTCACTCTGTCGCCCAGGCTGGAGTACAATGGCATTGCTTACAGCTACCACAGAATCCACCTGCTGGCCTCTGGTGATCCTTCTGCCTTAGCCTTCCAAGCAGCTGGAACCACAGGTGCTGGCCACTACTCCTGGATAATTTTTTTGATTTATAGAAGTGACAAGGTTTTGCCAAGTTGCCCAGGCTGTTCTTAACACCCTAGACTCAGGCAATCCTCTCACCTTCGCCTCCCAAAGTGCTGAAATTACAGGTGAGCATCACTGTGCTCGACTAAAAAGGTCTTAAATTTGATGAAGTACAGTATAAAATGGTAATTTTTTTTCAGAAAAGGGGGGGAATTAAAATGGAGTCACTGTGAAGGCCTCACCACAGTGTGACAAAGAGGAAAGGAAGGCGTATCTCTTCTTAGTGGTGTGCTGTGCTCACTTTTGAGGTGTGGGGGCAGACTTGGAGCCTTTTTCTTTTCTTTTTTTTTTTTTTTTTTGAGTTGGAGTCTCACTCTGTCGCCTAGACTGGAGTGCAGTGGCCGCCCCCAGCCACCGCAGCCTCTACCTGCTGGGCTCCGGCGATTCTTCCGCCTCAGCCTTCCAAGTAGCCAGAATTACAGGCATGCGCTACCATGCCCAGCTGCTTTTTTTATTTATTGTAGAGATGAGGTCTTGCCGCCCAGGCGAGTCTCGAACCCGCGGGCTCAGGCAATCCACTCACCTCAGCCTCCCAAAGGCGCGGGATTACAGGCTGAGCCACCGAGCCCGGCTTTTCTTTTCTTTACATGTATCATTTAGGGTATGTCAGGCAGTGCACAGCACTTTATGCATATTAACTCAATGACACTTCACAATATCCTGAGAGGTAGGTGTTCATATAACTCTAATTTTGTACATGAGACATATTAAGTTATGACCAAGGTCACCGAGTCAGTTCAGATGCTGAAGAACCCAAGTTATGTGTAGGGGAGTCCTCTCCAGGATTCATTCCTTTGAGGTATTCGTCTTCTGTTGTGAGCTCTCAGTTCCATCTATGCAATTAATGCAGGTAGTTAATGCAGGTGAATGCCCAGTCTTCCTCCACAGTGTTTTTGGTTTTTGTTTCCCTGTTTAGTATACTTTTGCTAGATATTTGTAAGTCAGAGTATCTATTAGTGTTCTAAAAATTGTTTTTTTTTTTTTTTTGAGTTGGAGTTTCACTCCGTCACCCAGACGAGTTCAGTGGCTGCTCCCGGCCACCGCAGCCTCGGCCTGCTGGGCTCTGGCGATCCTTCTGCCTCAGTCTTTTGAGTAGCCGGAATTACAGGCATGCGCCACCACGCCCGGCTGATTTTTTAATGTATTGTAGAGATGAGGTCTCACTGCCCAAGCGGGTCTCGAACCCGCGTGCTCAGGCAATTCACTCACCTCAGCCTCCCAAAGGCGCGGGATTACAGGCTGAGCCACCGAACCCGGCAGTGTTCTAAAATTTTAATGTTTTTGTATTCCATAGTATCCAGTCACTACTATGCTTAATGGAATCAGAATATTAGAGCTGTATAGGACTGTGATATTATACTTCTGTCTGGATAAGGAAACTGAGGGCAGGCAGAGGAACCCCACTGCTGTCCCAGCTGATACATCTGGATTTTTCTACCATCCTATATTACATTTCATGACATTCATTGGTCTGCGAGATCTTGGCAGAAAATATCTCCCTTTGGGGACTGAGGATGATATCTTTTTTGTTTTCTGTAATATATAAATCTTTATAGTGTTTATTTAAATTTGCTCACTTATTTATTCATTCTCTCTTAAAGCATTTGAGGTTTTCTTGTGTGACAGTCAGTGGGACTGCAGAGTAAAACACAATTCATATCGTCTCACAGTTTAACAAAGAGTCAGGCAAGTTAGCAGATAAATGTTTTGGGTTAGAGTTCAGTTCGGGACTAATTTTGTATTCCATTGTGGTGAAGCTAAAATTCTCAACTAGAGACCAGGAGAGTAATAATTTATATTTTTTGGATGACTTTGAGTAGCTGACAGTTCAGAGAAAAATATAAGTATTCTTAGGCAATATTAATTAACACTATTAGACCTTACCCTTAAAGTCTACCTTTTTTTAACTTCTGGCCAAGTATTTTTTATTTTTTAATTTTTTTGAGTCAGACTCTCGCTTGCTCAGATTGGAGTACAGTCGCATGCTTTCGGCCACCACAGCCTTGATCTGCTGAGCTCAGGATATCCTTTCTCCTCAGTCTTCCAAGTAGCTGGAACTACAGGCGTGCGCCACCACATCCAGCTAATTTTCTTTTTGATTTATTGTTGAGATGAGGTCTTGCCAGGCTGGTCTCAAACCCGTGGGCTTAGGCAATCCTCTCACCTCCGCCTCTTAAAGTGCTGGAATTACAGTTCTGAGCCATTGTGCCTGGATCAGACTATATTTATTAGCACTAAAAGATCTCACCCCTAAAGTCTACCTTTAAAAAAAAAATTCTGGCCAAGTATTTTATAAAGGGCTTAACATGGAAGCTTTAAAAAAAGTACCCAGGCAACAGGAAGTGAAAGTTTGAAGGCCGGTGTTGCTGCAAGCCCAAGTCTAGTTCTAGCAAGCCTTGGGGTTGGGAGGAATTTGGATCAGTTCTAGTCCATTACCAGGTGCTCTGTTAATTCTGGAACTCATCTAAACCTCTCCAGGGGTATTATGGTCTGGATGCCAAAGATCTAGTATAGGCCAAGACTCATAGCCATGAAACCACCTACAGTTTTACATATATACCAGGGCTTCCTAGGAAACCACAGGTTTTAAAATTACTTGCATTTTTAAGTGAACTGGAAGGACGAATATAAATAATTTGCACTTTTTATTCATTAACTTACTCTCTTCATCTCAAGACTACATTAGCCCATTCTTAGTCTCTTAATATTGAATCAAAATGCATGCCTGATTTATTATAAATAATTTGGCATTGAGCATCTCCTCTTGCGATTTGTTAATTTTGATTTGAGTCACAAATTATGTGGTATAAGAGTTTATTTTAAAGATCTAAAATAGCTTGGCACGGTGGCTCATGTCTGTAATCCCAGCACTTTGGGAGGCAGAGGCAAAAGGATTGCCTGAGTCCAGGGTTTTGAGTCCAGGGATTAAAGACCACCCTGGGCAATTTGGCGAGACCTCATCTCTACAAAAAAATTTTTAAAAAATTAGTCAGGCATGGTGGCATGCCCCTGTAGTTCCAGTTACTTAGAAGACTGAAGACCGGGTGTGGTGACTTGCGCCTGTAATCCCAGCATTTTGGAAGGCTGAGGCGAGAGGATTGCCTGAGCCTATGGGTTTGAGACCAGCCTGGGCAGCTTGGTGAAACCTCATCTCTACAATAAAAAAAAAAAATTAACTGGGCATGGTAGCACGTACCTGCAGTTCCAACTACTTGGAAGGCTAAGGCAGAAGGATCACCTGAGCCTGGCAGGTCGAGGCTGTCGTGGCTGTGAGTGTGCCACTACACTCCTGCCTGGGTGACAGAATGAGACTCCAACTTAAAAAAAAAAAAAAAAAAGAAGAAGACTGAAGACTGAGGTGGAAGGGTTGCCTGAGTCCATCAGGTCGAGGCTGCGGTGGCCATGAGCGTGGCACAGCCTGGGTAACAGACTGTCACTCCGACTCAAAAAAAAAAAAAAATCTAAAATGGACAAAGAGCACATTCTTGACCTTAAAGGTTAAAGAGGGAACATTTGGGCTTAATTTCTTCAGTGATAAACGTGTAATTCTTTACATATGTCCTAATACAAGTGATAAAAATTAGGAGGAGTCATGCCTAGACCTTTTCATCCTCAAGCTCTTGTATTTTGCTTGTGAACCATCCTAGTTAGGTAGGTGATTTGTAAGCTCAAAAAGTGTTCTGGTTGGGTGAATGCCAGGAAAATGGCTGAAGAAGCTTAAAGGATTTTTGATATTTGTTGGAAGAATAAAAAACTCTATACAAACTTCAACTCAGGATGAACGCGGTGGCTCATGCCTATAATCCCAGCATTTTGACAGGCCTGAGCCCATGGGTTCGAGACCAGCCTGGGCAACTTGGTGAGACCTTATCTCTGCAATAAATCAAAAGTTAGCTGGGCGTGGTGGTATGTGCCTGTAGTTCCAGCTACTTGAAAGGCTGAGATGGAAGGATAACCTGAGCCCAGCAGGTGGAGGCTGCAGTGGCCATGAGCATGCCACTGCACTCTAGCCTGGGTGACAGAGTGAAATTCCAACTCAAAACAAAACAAAAACCTCAACTCTCTTCATCCACCCACTTTTTAAATGAAAACTGCACATACCAAAAACGTCATTTTATAGCATAAGTACTACTGAGCAGTGGCGGAGAAAAAAACTCAACTGAGTTACATTTAAAAAGTTATAACACCCAGAACAACAGACTACATTGTTATGACTTATCCATAGAGACTTGGAAAATACTTTTAATAAAAGAGGAACAGCCGGGCTCAGTGGCTCAGCCTGTAATCCAGTGCCTTTGGGAGGCTGAGGTGAGTGGATTGCCTTAGCCCGTGGGTTCGAGACCCACCTGGGCAACTTGGCGAGACCTCATCTCCACAATAAGTCAAAATGAGCCGGGCGTGGTAGCGCGCGCCTATAATTCCAGCTACTTGGAAGACTGAGGCGGAAAGATCGCCGGAGCCCAGCAGGTTGAGGCTGCGGTGACCGGGAGTGGCCACTGCACTCCAGTCTGGGTGACAGAGTGAGACTCCAACTCAAAAACAAAAACAAAAACAAAACCAAAATAAAACAGGAAAAATCCCCTGTTTCTGTGGCCCTCACTATTCTTATGTGTAATATTAGGTTTTTATTTTATCTTCTGTTAGGCCCATTCAGATTCTAATATTTAGCTATAATCAGTAATTGATAATTCACTGTCAGATATTGATTGGCACCATTTAATTAGATAAAACTACCCCATCCTGCTCCTGTAGGACCCCATGAAAATGGACAAGACCTGGATTGTTGCTTCTTTATATCTTTAGCAAGTGCCTGATATCATGCTGTGTACACCTTAAGTACCCCTTGAATATTTTTGAATTAAATTAATAGAATCAAAAGCACTCATCCCATAATCAATGAGCAAAATGTTTAATTTCGATAGCTCCATATTTTACTTTAAGTGCTAGAAAATATTCATGCTAGAAACAAATGAGTAGCTATTTTTATATTAATATATGCAATCTTACAAACCTGCCTAACCACCTATGAGATCATCTGTCCTGAGGGTAGCTTTCCTTGGATATAATCTTTTATAAATACACCTCACAAAATCTGCTTGGGTTCCTTCATGCCATTTATGATGATGGTAACGATGAGATAGTTCATGGTCACGGAAAGATTATGGTGAGATATATAGAGAGTGTTAAGCTGACAAGCTGACTCTCTGTGGTTTTATTTGTCTCTCTCTGTCACGTCTCTGTATCTTTCTGTCTCTCCACCCCCCCATCATTTCCTTCTCATTTTTCATGGGAAAAAAACAAAAACAAAACAGAAATACAAAGAACATTCAGTCATGTTCTTTCCCTCGAATCTCATGTGTACATTGCAAAGTTAGTTAATTACCAACTTAAAAGATTGTCTTCTCCTCCATTAGAAATGGAAACAGCAGTAAGATGGCATCATACAATATGTTCTTCTATTGCTACTGAGAGTGTCTGTCCACTGATTGCTTTCCTACCTAAGTATACAGTAACTGCTTCCAAGGTTTCAGTTACCTGCAGTCAATCTGGTCTGAAAATAGGTGAGCACAATACAATAAGATATTTTGAAAAGGAGAGAGAATAGTCTCTTACTGTGCCTAATTTGTAAATTAAGCTTTGTAACAGATATGTCTGTAGAGGAAAAAGCACAGTACATGTAGGGTTTAGGACTATCCATGGTTTTAAGGAAAACACAGGTAGTCTTGGATATATCTTCCACAGATAAGGGGGACTGCTGCATCTCTCTGCAATTTACTATTATACTTCCATGACTTCTAGAGCTATTTCAAGTTTCTGATCATTCCCAGGTAAGTAAAAATGTATACCTTAATGCTGGAGGCGAGAGTATTGCCTGAGCTCACAAGTTCAGACCATGTTGGGGGCGAGAGTATTGCCTGAGCTCACAAGTTCAGACCATCCTGAACCTGTTTTATAAAAACACAGAGAAGAAATCTCTTAAATTTCATCTTTATATTTGAAACACTGACCCACACATGTCAAAGTGAAGACTTTTAGAATTTGGCAGGGAAAGATCTTGTTCCCCAAACCTGCTTATGTGACACCTCTCTATCATTTCCTGTTTTCTTTCTTATTCTCTCTATCTCTTTCGTTTTCTTCCCCTCTCCTCCCCTGCTTTTCTACATCCTTCTTGCTCCTGCTATAAGCTGTTATCATCACTGTCAAGTAACCTCACTAAAGCCAGGACCTTCTCACCTTGCTTTATGGTAAGGCATTGCCAGAAATATACATTGAATTGACTTCTTGATATTCTTTCTATTTTTGAATCGGAATCTTACTCTGTCACCCAATCTGCAGTGCAGTGGCACGCTCACAGCCACTGCAAACTTGACCTTCTAGGCTCAGGTGATTCTTCCGCCTCAGCCTTCCAAGAGCTATAGGCGTGTGTCACCATGCCCGACTGATTTTTTTATTTTTATTGTAGAGACGAAGTCTTGCCATGTTGCCCAGGATGGTCTGAACCTGTGAGCTCAGGCAATACTCTCGCTTCCACCTTCCAAAGTGCTGAGATTACAGGCGTGAACCATCACACCTGGCATTTCTTGATATTCTAGGAAAAGACCATAACATCCAGGTCAGAAAAAGCCAGAACAGCCCACCTGGGGCATTTCCATTAAATACTAGACACCTATAGTACAATTCAGAAATTCTCACTATTACCTATTTTTTGATGACCTTTAGAACCAAATGAACTGAGTCTGGAAAGTTCTATGATGAGACCAAGTTTCAAAGTTCAAGCAGTTATTCACAATTGTACTTGTTAGAATCAAAACTTTTTTTTAAGCACCCAGAAATCTAGAATTTTTCCAGGAGTTACTCAGGAATTATTTTCAGTGCAACACAGGAAAAGAGGTCAAGAGAGGCACCACATGTTGGGAGCAGAACCAGTAATTTACGATAGTTTACTGTAACTATTGAAGCTGATGCCATGTGGATCTGATTTCTTGCTGAAACAAGAGCTGGCTGGAGTAACAACATGTGTTGGATCTAAAAGGCATAAAAGCTTTGACAAAGAAGAGAAAACCCTAGATGGTAAACATTAACCTTGAAATCCTGGTTCTGCTCAAAAGCAACGAATTCAATTAGTTTCCAGTTCAGAGTCTTCATCTGTAAAATGGGAATAAGTATCTACTTAATAAGATTTTTGCAAGGCGGAAATAAGACAATGTCTGTAAAGTGCTCAGCAGAGATCTTGGTGTATAATGTTTAATCAATGGTAGCTATTGTTATATTTGTTTTTTTAAAGAAAGCTACAGAAATTATGATATAAGAATTCCATACGAAAAACGAAAGTGAAAGTAGCTTCCCAAGTGAAACGCAGTTCAGTCCCTGCTGCTTCTTTTTTCTCTAGTCCCCCAAGATAGTCTACCTTTGCAAATAAGAAGCCTCTGCTCCTTCCCCCACTCCACCCCAGACAAAGGAGGCAGGGGACAGAGAAGAGATTGTCACTGAGTGAAGGTGTGACTGTGATTATAAATCAAGCTTGGGCTGAGATCAGGGATTAAATTATCTGCACATGTTCCCTCATGTCATGGCCAAAAATTAGTATTCAGAAAAAAGATCCAGGGTCATGTAGTTCCCCTTGAATTCATGAAATACGGCCCCTGCTGGGAAGATGGGACCCTTTCTGGATATAGAGATGGGACCCCCAAAATCCCGGAAATTATTTATAAAAGATTGTGTATTTATTCTTATATGTTTAAACTTCAATCACCTTCAAAGTACTCTCTGTCTGATGCAGTACACCTATCGAGATGCTTTTTCCACGGCTCAAAACAGTTTTTGAACTCACCAATTTTGATCCCTTTTAGTGCTTCTGCTGTTTTTTTGTTTCACCACTTTCACATGGGCAAATCGTTTCCCTTTGAGGACTTTTTTCATTCAGGGAAACAAACAGAAAAAAAAGTCACTGGGGCGAGATTGGGTGAATAGGGAGGGTGGGGCTCAGGGGTCATGCCGTTTTTTGGTCAAAAACTGCTGATCACTCAGCGCCGTGAGGGTAGTGCGCTCATAAATCGCCCATTATGAAATAGGCAAATGTGTTGAAAGAATCTCCACAGGAAAAAAAAAAAATTCACTGGAGCTCAATGCTACCTCTCACAACAATGCTAACTGGTATACTGATGCCCATAGGTTCCTAGAACATTTACCTAGCAGGGGAAACCTGAACTATAATGGGCCCACCCCCCAAAGAATAATTCCTTTTTCTTTGCAGGATCCTCCCTCATATGTGTGTGTCATCGCTGTCTTTGGAGTTGGTTTTATTGAGAAACGAAGAAATTCAAGTTCTGTGGGACATTGCAGTTTTTCTTTTGACTTGGGGGAAGACTGAGTGTTAATGGGCTTGGGCTTGGGGTTTTTGTTTTGTTTTGTTTTTTGAGTTGGAGTCTCATTCTGTCGCCCAGGTTGGAGAGCAGTGGCACACTCATGGCCACCCTAACGTCGAGCTGCTGGGCTCCAGGGATCCTTCTGCCTCAGCCTTATAAGTAGCCGGAACTACAGGCGCGCAGCTGTCACTCCCGGCTAATTTTTGATTTATTGTAGATACGAAGTCTCATCAGGTTGCCCGGACTGGTCTCGAACCCATGGGCTCAGGCAAGCCACTCGGGGCTTGGGTTTAACACATCTCTTTTAAAAACAAGACTAGGGCGCAGTGCTCACACCTATGGTCCCAGCACTTTGGGAGTCCGAGGTGAGAGGATTGCCTGAGCATAGGGGTTTGAGACCAGCCTGGTAACTTGGTGAGACCTCATCTTTACAATAAATCAAGAAAATTTGCTGGGCATGGTGGTATGTGCCTGTGGTTCCAGCTACTTAGAATGCTGAGGCGGAAGGATCACCTGGGCCCAGCAGGTTAAGGCTGTGGTGGCCCTGAGCAGTGAGCCACTGCACTCCAGCCTGAGCGATAGAGTGAGACTTTGACTCAAAAAAAAAGTAAATAAATAAAATTTAAAAAGTAAAAAAAAAGAAAACTACATGAATAAACTAAAAATTGCAGTATGTAACAGTCCTTTCCTGAAATGCTGATCATCTGTTTTGGCATTTAAATTTTGGCCTGAGTAAAAGTCTGAACTACTCATCAGCAGTTTCCCTCACTGTGTGTGCAGTTTCTTTTCTTGGTCCTCTTCCTAAAACCTTCTTAACTGGACTCCTTGCTGTTTGCTCTGTTCTCTGATTCTTTTGTGAACTGTCCTGTAAATTTATCATCTAGGTAGCAAGTAGTCGTATTCCCCCAGGAAATGGACTTGTATTCTTTTTTTTTCTTTTGAGTCAGTGTCTCATTGTCACCCGGGCTGGAGTGCAGTGGCACGTTCATAACCATCCCTGGGTGCAGCATCCAATTGCTGGGCTCAGGCCAGCATCCAACTGCTGGGCTCAGGCCATCCTTCTGCCTCAGTTTTCCAAGTAGCTGGAACTACAGGTGTGGGCCACCACTCCAGGCTAATTTTTTTTGTTTTTTAATGGTAGAGACGAGGTCTCGCCAAGTTGTCCAGGCTTGGTCTTGAACCCCCTGGACTCAAGCAATCCTCTCGCCTTGGCCTCCCAAAGTGCTGGGATTACAGACCTGAGTCACTTCACCTGGCCTGAACTTGTATTCTTAACTGTTTGGTCAAGCCTTCCCCATCCGTAGGGTGGGTGGGTGGGTGCTCTTTAGAGATTGTCATCTGATGTTAAGATAAATGTGCTTCATAAAAGTTTTGCTATATGCTAGCAGCAATGGGTAGGAAGTTTCTAGAAGGTGTGAAATCATTTAATCTTTATATTTTGCTGTCAGCCTTAAATAGAAAACTGATTTATAGCATCCAAATGATCCAGAAAATTGTCATCTAATATGACATTTGGCTACAAAATATGTGCAACTAGTTGAAAAAGTATGTAAACCTGGATAAGCCTGGATATTTATGGTTTAAAAATTAATGTAAAATTTACTCTGCATAGGGTACATAGTAAGCCTTTTGTAGATGTTTACGTTCTTTGTTTTATTGTTTAACTTTAAATCTTTTTAAATTTTTTTTTAATTTTAAAGATAACGGGGTACAATTCAGGATTAGGTATACAAGTGGTCATTGCACAGGTAAAATTTGGGCCTCCCTTTGGTCCCCACTTCACCTGGTTTGAGATAAGCCACCCTTATTAATGTTAAGTGCTCCCCCCCACTCCCCTGGCAGTTTCTGGCTACTGCTAATCCCTTTCTTATAGTATTATGGTAAATGTTCAGGGTTCACTTATGAGTGAGAACATGTGGTACTCTGTTCTTTGTGTCTGTGATAGCTCACTGAGTATTATAGACTCTAAATGCATTCAAGTTACTGTGAAGTCCATAATTTTGTTGTTGTTTAAGGCTGTATATTATTCTATCATGTACATGTACCGCATTTTAAAAAATCCAGTCCAGTTTCGATGGGCAGCATGGTTGGTTCCATGTTTTTGCAATCATCAGTTGTAACATAATAAACATGTGTGTGCAGGTATCTTTTTTGTAGAGTGATAAGTTCTTCTGGGTATATTCCCGGAAGGGGGATTGCTGGGTTGTGTGGAAGGTCAATTTCTAGTAAATGTTTCCTGATTGACTAGATGAGTGGAATTATGCAATCTGGAATAACAGCTGGAAAACTGATTGAGGCATATCAAGGTTTAATATACTGGCAGGAGAACGTGCTATGGAGAGGAAACCCAGAAAAGGGAACCGTGAGGGAAGGATGAGCCTGGGGCTTGGGTGGGAGTAGGAAGGTTTAAGGCCACGCTTCTTGAACTTCTAGCATCTGTGAGAGACTAGGATTATTTGGTTGGTTGGTTTTCTTTAATTTCCAGTCTGTGGTAGACCAACACTTTGGTCAAATTTGATAAAAATAAATTACTAGGAAAATGATCATGTGCTATTAAGGTTTCTATAGGTTTACTTTCTATTTTTGTGCACATCTCATTGTGGACCAGCAACAAACTCAGTTCACTGACTGATGCTAAGTTGCCAGACACACTGAGTAGCGCTTGTTTAGGGAATGGTCAGGGACAAAGCTGAAAGATGTTGGCCCTAAACTGTGAAGAACCTTGTATGGTTACTTTTCTGGGTTTCCTCTCCATAGCACGTTCTCCTTCCAGTATATTAAACCTTGATATGCCTCAATCAGTTTTCCAGCTGTTATTCCAGATTGCATAATTCCACTCATCTAGTCAATCAAGAAACATTTACTAGAAATTGACCTTCCATACGACCCAGCAATCCCCCTTCTGGGAATATACCCAGAGGAACTTAAATCACTCTGCAGCATTTTAAACTTTATGCCAGCAAACTTTAGATCAATCTGAAAGTCCTGCTTTGTTATCTTTCTGGATTTGCACTGTAGGTTAACTTGCTTGAAACGTTTATGCTGGATAGAGATTTCATAAAGGAAATATTTTATAAAGCTATTTTAGTTTAGCAGTTATTGGTTATTGTCACATACATTGCTCTGTAGTTTAATTCCGTAGTAATTTTTGAAAACTTGGATTTGTTTGGGCAAAGGAACACTTCATCATTCAGGTTTTTTCTTCACTGTCTTCTACTCTGCCTGTTATAATTTAAGCTGGCTGAACTTTACAACAGATTTCTCAGGGGACCAGAATCGAGCTGTCAGCCTATCTGCCTTCTGTAGTCCTGCTCTTTATATTGTCTTTACAGTCACCAGGTGTCAAGATGCTGCAAGTACATAGAACCAGATTGGGCAGACTGGGGGTCAGCTTCTCCAAGGGTCTTCACCACAAGGCTGTGGTGGCCCTCAGGAGGGAGGATGTGAATGCTTGGGAGAGAAGAGCCCCTCTAGCCCCCAGGCACATCAAAGGCATCACCAATCTGGGATACAAGGTTTTGATACAGCCTTCAAATCGGCGGGCCATTCATGATAAGGTAAATATTTCCAATTTTTAAAATAGGTGGGAATGAAATGAACCTATATATGGAAATTAAGGAGCATCTGAGTGAAAGTAAAATGTTTGCTACTGTTGTTTTAACTCCTTTGCTTTGATAAAAAGTATTATTTTCACCTCATTCCATGCTTTCTTCAGTTGAGATATGAAGAGACTGCTTTTGGAAAGTGGTACTTTTCGAATGGTGGTTGCCAGAAGCTAGGGCGTGGAGGGAATTGGGAATTGTTATATAATGGATATGGAGTTTCAGTTTGGAAAGCTGAAAAAATTTTCAAGAAGATGGATGGTGGCGATGGTTGCACAACAATATGAATGTACTTAGTGCTACTGAACTGTACACTTAATCATGGCTATGTGTTATGTATATTTTATTACCAAAAAAAAGAAAAAAGAAGATAATATCTTTCAGATACCAGATCTCAGCTTTTATGTACTGAAAGAAATCAAGGCACCTTGGCAAAATGTTTAATTCTAGGTGAGGATCAGGAAAAGTACAAGGTGAGGCTAGGACAATTTGTTATTCAGGCAAACAAGAAAGCTCAAAGATAAATGGATTCATGTCCAAAGAACAGAGAAACACTGACCAAATTTGGAACAATTAGGACGTTAAAAAGAATAATGGTTAATGAATTGAATGAAAGGGGTCCATGCTATAATAATGGTATTCTAAAGAGAAAAAATTAAAGAAGCATTTTGCAACACTGAATTACAGCTTACAGTTTGATAAACAGTTCATTCACTGTAATAAAACAGTTTACAATTTTTTTTTGAGTTGGAGTCTCACTTTGTTGCCCAGGCTATAGTGCAGTGGCATGCTCATAGCCACCACAGCCTCGACCTACTGGGATCAGGTGATCCTTCCACCTCAGCCTTCCAAGTAGCCAGAACTACAGGCGGGTGCTACCATACCCAGCTAATTTGTTTTTGATTCATTGTAGAGAGGAGGTCTCATCATGTTGCCCACACTGGTCTTGAATCCGTAGGCAATCCTCTTGCCTTAGCCTCCCAAAGTGCTGGGATTACAGGTGTGAGCCACCATGCTCGGCTCTGACTTCTTTTTACTGTATTTTGTAAGCTCCTTTATAGAAAGGATTTTTGTGTGTGTGTGAGTCAGAGTCTCACTCTGTCACCTGGGCTGGAATGCATTGACATGTTCACAGCCACTGCAGCAGCCTCTACCTGCTAGACTCTGATGATCCTTTCACCTCAGCTTTCCAAATAGCCGGAAGTATAGGTGCGCGCCACAATGTCTAGCTTATTTTTTTGATTTATTGTAGAGACAAGGTCTCACCAAGTTGCCCCGGCTGATCTCGAACCCCTAGACTTAAGCAATCCTCTTGCCTCCACCTCCCAAAGTGCTGGGATTACAGGCGTGAGCCACCACACCCAGCTTTGTCTATATTTCTTTGTGTCTTGTCATCTCCTCTCCAACACAGTCCACTACACAGATTAGGAGAATAATAAATACTAATGGATCAAAACAATGAAAAATGAATGTTGGAGTTATGCCTTGTCTTTTAAAAAGTACAACTGAAAGAAAAATAATGATTTGGCATTTAATGTTTAAGTGCATCATTGGTATAAAATATACATTTCACAGGTAAGTTTAAATCACATGTGCTAGTGGATATGATCAACTATAGCCTATTCTTCCATATAAGAATATGCTAAATTGTCTCTTTTCTGCTATAAGAGTTGAACATGACAGATTTACCTTTAGCCAACAAATACAATTATTAGAAGCATTTGTTCTAATCCATACAAATTTGATTTCACCAAATAAAGGCATCAAAAGTTTGTGCCTTTATTTGCTACACTTTTTAGTAAAGAAAATATGAATACCACAAATCAGGGTAATAACTTTTCATCAAAATTACATTTTTAGGAATATGTCAAAGCTGGTGGCGTTCTTCAGGAGGATATTTCTGAAGCTTGTCTAATTTTGGGAGTTAAAAGACCTCCAGAGGAAAAATTAATGTCCAGGAAGACTTATGCATTTTTCTCCCATACCATAAAAGCTCAAGAGGCCAATATGGGCTTGTTGGATGAGATTCTAAAACAGGTAATTAGTGATCAATATTAATAAATACTAATATAGGAAAATTATATACATATATGTATATTTACTTTTAACTCTTAAGTAAAGTTTTAGTTTCCTTTCAGCATCTAGAAGATCCATCATGTCACCCATCTCAACAGGAAAGATGGTCTATGAATTAACACTTGAACAGTTCTGCTTCTCTTTAGGGCTTCACTGCTGTGCAGGTTTGGAGTTTGTAATAAGAGGAACTAAACCTGAGTACCACATGTACTCACTCGTAAGTGGATCCTGAACATTTATCATAATACCATAAGAAAGGGCTTGGCAGTGGTGGGACACTGCCATGGCAGAACTCATAAGGGTACTCACACTTTACCTGTACAATGACCACATATGTACCTAACCCTAAACTGTAGCCTACATTTTTTAAATTAAAAAAATAGGAACTTAAAAAAGAGAGGAACTAAACATATATCACTCCTTTTGTATTTTGAAATGGGAAAAAAGATAAAAAGTTTTTTTTCCTAAGCAAGTACCAATTTATAAGTCCAATTGGTCAGATACTACTAAATAGAATGTTACAGCTGAAAAGAACCTCAAGGATCCTCTCATTTACCACCCAGTTTTTCAGATGTGGCCCAGAGAGGCAAGTGACTTGACTGAATTGCACAGCTCTGTGGACTAGAGATGAATTTTGCATTTATTAATATATATAAGGGAAAATGCATTTTGAGGATATAAATACTATAGAAACACTAGCAGCTGTTTAGAATACAGATTATTCTTTTAGCAAATATTTGCTGAATGTCTACAATGTGTCTGACACCTTTCACTGCAGTGAAAGAGCAAAACAGTGAATTATCCCTGTCTTCATAGAGCTTAGATTCTAGTGGGAGAAGACAGGTGATAATTAAATCAGACATCTCACACACCACTTGGTAATATGTGTGATGGAGATAAATATTAAAGGAGTGCTAGGCATTGGGGGAAGTGATGATGCTATTTGATTAATTGATTGATTGAAAGTCTCACTCTATTGCCCAGGCTGGAGCACAGTGGCATGGTCACAGCCACTGCAGCCTCTACCTGCTGGGCTTAGACAATCCTTCTGCCTCAGCCTTCCAAGTAGCTGGGACTACAGGCACATGTCACCATGTCAGGCTAATTTTTTGTTTTATTTTAGAGATGACATCTCACGATGTTGCCCGGGCTTGTCTTGAACCACTGGGCTCAGGCAATCCTCTTGCCTCTGCCTACCAAAGTGCACGGTGTGAGTCATCGTGCCTGGTGATGCCATTTTAAACAGGGTGATTAGGGAAGGCCTCAGTGTAAAGGTGACATTTAAGCAAAAATTTGAAAGAGGTGAAGGACAAAGTCATACCCATCTGGGAAAAGTCTTTTTTTTTTTTACTGTAAAGATGTGGGCTACAATTCAGGGTTAGGTATACAAACGTTGATTATGCAGGTACCCTTGTTGATGAGGTGTGTCCCTCCCTCCCCAGCAGTTTCCCTCAACTGTCAATTCCATCCCCCTCCCCTGAGAGTTTCCCACTACTGCCAATCCCTTTCTTATAGGATTATAATTGTTTAAGTTTCACTTATGAGTGAGAACATGTACTCTATTTTTTGTTTCTGTGATAGATCACTGAGTACGATCGACCCCAAATCCATTCAAATTGCTGCAAAGTCCACATGTTTGTCTTTCTTTATGGCTGCATAATATTCCATTGTGTATTTGTACCACATTTTTTTTATCCAGTCCAGCTTCGATGGGTAACATGGTTGGTTCAATGTTTTTACTATTGTGAATAGAGCTTCAAGGAACAAGCGTGTGCAGGTATCTTTTTTTTAGAATGCTTTGAGTTCCTCTGGGTATATTCCCAATAGGGGAATTGCTGGGTCATATGGAAGGTCAATTTCTAATTCTTTCAGATACCGTCACACTGTCTTCCAAAGTGATTGCACTAGTTTGCATTCCAGCCAGCAGGGGAGAAGTCTTTTAGGAAGAGAGAATACTAGTGCAAAGGGCCAAGGGTCTTTTTGAGTGCAAGGTTAGAGTAGATCGTGTTCTTCTTTTTTTTTTTTTTGAATTGGAGTCTCACTCTGTTGCCCAGGCTGGAGTGTAGTGGCACACTCACGCCACCCTCAACCTGCTGGACTCAGGTGGTCTTCCACCTCAACCTTCCAAGTAGCTGGAACTACAGGCATGCATCACCTATTCAGGCTTTTGAAAAATGTATTTATTGTAGAGTTGCTCAGGCTCGTCTCGAACCCCTGGGCTCAGGTAATCCTCTTGCCTTGGCCTCCCTAAGTATTGGGATTACAGGCTTGAGTCACCGTGCCCGGCCTGGTTATGCTCTAAAATGCCTGTTATTTCTGTCTATTGTATAGAGAGCAGTTGGAGATGAGAGGAGGAGGAGGCAGAATTGCTACAAAAACTGTTAGCCTAGGCTATTAGCTCTAGGTTACAAATGATGAGGCCTGCGCCTGTGTGACGAAAGTGGAGGTTGTGTTACATGGACAGATCCTGGATGTATTTCAATGGTGAATATTACAGGATTCACTGATGAAATAAAGGTGGAATATGAAAAATGAGAGGAGTCAGGAATGACTCTAGACTTTGGTCTGAGCTGGCTGAAGATGTTACCATCGATTGAAATGTTGTTACTGCCAGAGGAGCAAGTCTGAGTGGGAAAATCAAGAGTTTAGGGACTGCCGGATTTAATATATTAGACACTTAGGAGAATAAACTAAGTGGGCCATTAGATATAGTCCGAAGCTCATCTCTAACATACATTTTGTACTTGTCACATACACATGGTATCTAGAACCATGAGCCAGTCACACTGAGAGTAAGGAGTGAGGATAGAGAAAGAAGTCTAAGGTCTATGTCCTGGGGAAAGGATGCTGGAGCATTAGACACTGGAATTTGAAACTAGGGCAGAGGATAAGAGAATTCAGAAGTATTAAAAGCAATGAGGAAAATCAATTTCACATAGGAGTATAGAATACTTTTTCTTTTTTTTTCAAGCTGGAGTCTCACTATGTCTCCCAGGCTGCAGTGCAGTGGCACGCTCATAGCCACCACGGTCTTGATCTGCTGGGCTTGGAAGATTCTCCGCTTCAGCCTTCCAAGTAGCTGGAACTACAGGTGTGCGCTGTCATGCCTGGCTAATTTTTTGATTTATTGTAGAGATGAAGTCTCACCATGCTGTCCAGGTTGATCTCAAACCTGTGGGCTCAGGCAATCCTCTCACCTCCAGGTGTGTGTCACCACACCCATTTAGAATATTTTCCAATTACTTCCAAATACACTAGACTTAAGAGGCATTTAATTTGCAGTGTTTCTGAAGAACACACTCAAAAGTAATTAATATAAATAATATAAAAAGAATAAGATACTTAAGTCTCATCTTAAATAAAAAACTCTTTGAAATACTTTAGAAACTTATTTTTGTTATTTGAATTTTTGTTTATTACAAGAAAATTAATAAAACAGACCCAGTGGGGTTGCTTTATGGCAATATTTTGTAACCAATTACTTAGCATTGGATGAAGTTAAACATTCTTAAATTCATGAACATGGTGAAAATCATATGCTCTTTGAGGAAATAAATTGACTATTTAAAACATTATGCAGTTGCAATGTGTCAATAGGTTTTCATTTTCATTATGATTTAGTAAGGTATTTCCAAGAGAGAGGAAAGGTTTCCAAGCAAAGAGGAAGAAGTGTTTTTAGTCAAGACAAGAAAGAGAAAAGTAGGCAGCAAGTGCTACTTTTTAAATGAAGGTTATGTATAAAAGAATGGAGAAAGAAAAGGAGAGAAGGAAGAGGGAAGGGGGAAGAGAGAGAGAGACAGAGAGAGAGAGAGAGAGAGAGAAAGAGAGTGAGAGAGAGAGAGAGAGAGAAGGCGAGAAAGAGGAGTAAGAGGGAGTAAGGGAAGGAAGATGGGAAGGAGAGAGAGATTTGTGTTTGAACCTGAGAAGGAGTATTATTATTTTCGAGGTAGAAGAGGCACACAGGAGAGAGGCAATAGTTCAAGGATGGAGGTCTTAGGGCACATGAGAAAAGCTGGAATTTAGCTCACAGGAGAGATCTGTTGTCTTTGAGCCCAGGAGAAGGATGTAAGGATGAGTGGGGCTGTAGGTATATTTGTAGATGGTGCTCAATGGTTGGGGGTGGGAGCAAACGTTAAAGGAAATTCTGCCTTTATTACTTCATTGCTTACCATCAAGGGGTGTTTAGTTCCTGCTAAGATCATTCTTTCATCTCTAGTTACAAACCTACCATTGGTTTGTAACCTGGCATTTTCTAAATACTTCGTGGTACACCTGATAGGAATTGAGGTTAGCAAGTCAAGATATATTTAAGAGGAAAACAATGTGAAGTACTTACTTGCTCCTATGTGTGGTTTACTCATTGACATTAAGCTTAATGGGTCTGTCTGAATAGTAATTTCTTATCCTTTCTGCAGGAAATTCGACTTATTGATTATGAGAAAATGGTGGACCATAGAGGTGTCCGAGTAGTAGCATTTGGACAGTGGGCCGGCGTGGCAGGTAAGTATGCCAGGGCTTCTACCTTACCCACTTTCTAAATTTGCCTGGAGAGTAACTGTATGTTTTCTCTTTTCTATAGCAAAGGAATAGGAGTGTTTATTTCTACTGATAAAAATACAAATGAGGGCCAGGCATGGTGACTCATGCCTGTAATCCCAGCCCTTTGGAAGGTGGAGCCAAGAGGATAGCCTGAGCCCAGGTGTTTGAGACCAGCCCGGGCAACTTGGTCAGACCTCATCTTTACAATAAATCAAAACAAATTATCCAGGCGTAGTGGTGTGTGGCTCTAGTTCCAGCAACATGAGAAGCTGAGGCGGAAGGACCACCTGAACCCAGCAGGTCAAGGCTGTGGTGGCCATTAACGTGCCACTGCACTCCAGTCTGGGTGATAGAGTGAGACTCTGACTCAAAAAAAAAAAAAAAGGTGTTAGATGGGGCATAGTGTCTGACACCTGTAATCCTAACACTTTGGGAGGCAGAGGAAGGAGGATTACTTGAGGCCAGGAATTCAAGACCAGGTTGGGCACCATAGCAAGACCCTGTCTCCACCAAAAATAAATGATAGTATGCTGAAGGATGATGAATATCAATGGAATAGAGGACTAAGATAAACTGTTAAATTATATTTTATTACTAAAATTGAAATGAAAAATAGAGCAGAGAGAAGGATAACAAGCATGAACAACTTCTGACTTTTTAGGTTGTTCATTTGGTTTGCTAGAAGGAGAGATTAGTTTGGTAAAAAGACACTGGGAAGGCTGGACACAGTGGCTCACGCCTATAATCCCAGCACTTTGGGAGGTCGAGGTGAGGGGATTGCCTGAGCCCATGGGTTCAAGACCAGCTTGGCGAGAACTCATGTCTACAGTAAATCAAATAATTAACTGGCTCACACCTGTAGTCCCAGCCACTTGGAAGGCCAAGGTGAAAGGCTTGCCTGAGCCCAGCAAGTCGAGGATGTGGTGGTCGTGAGCTTACCATTGCACTCCAGCCTGGGTGACAGTGAGACTCTACCTCAAAAAAAAAAAAAAAAAAAAAAAAAGCAGGGAAGAAGGTACAGGGACAGGAACTGACCTAGACTTTGGGTAAAACTATGCATGATTTTGCTCCCAGTTAGTACTTTGAACCTTCTTTAGTTGAGAAACACCACACTATGTTATGTCTCTGTAATAGATTGGACTATCTGGAGTCTAAAACAGAAAGTCATGTTTTGGCATTATTTGTTTGGCACTATTACATAAAAGTGGAAGATTTCTCTTTGAGGTTTATGTCTCTGACATTTCATCTTGGCCAATCTGCCTTTGCCTCTTTGTGATTAAACTCTTATTAAGTTGCATTTCACAGAAAATATGGTTGATAGTGTCATATTATTGAGTTATGCAAAAAATGAGATCATTTGAGATCCCAGGGTACTTTAACAAAAAGCGTTCTTTCTACCATTCACTAAATAAATTATCACTCAAATATGCTGGAAAAATTTTAAATATTTTATATATATATATATATATATATTTTTTTTTTTTTTTTTTTTTTTTTTTTTTGAGTTGGAGTCTCACTCTGTCACCCAGACTGGAGTGCGGTGGCCGCTCCCGGCCACCGCAGCCTCGACCTGCTGGGCTCCGGCGATCCTTCTGCCTCAGTCTTCCAAGTAGCTGGAACTACAGGCACACGCTACATGCCCGGCTAATTTTTTGATTTATTGTAGAGAAAATAACCATTTCAGACCGGGCATGGTGGCTCAAGCCTGTAATCCCAGGACTTTGGGAGGTGAAAGTGAGAGGATGGCCTGAGTCCAGGAGTACGAGACCAATCTGGGCAACTTGGTAAGACCTCGTTGCTACAATAAGTCAAGAAAAATTAGCTCGGCATGGTGGTGCACACCTGTAGTTCCAGCTACTTGGAAGGCTAAGGAAGAAGGAATGCCTGAGCCCAGAATGTTGATGCTGCAGTGGCCATGAGTGTGCTACTATAGTCTAACCTGAGCGTCAGAGTGAGACTCCAACTCAAAAGGCAAAAGAAAAAGAAAATAACAATTTTAGAAAATCTATAAAATTTACCCTGTTATTATACCCCAATCTATTTGCTTCTGAAACAAAATTTCTAAGCAAAATTTTGAAACTCAGAAAATTATTTCATTGAAAACCAGTTCATTGTTTTTTTTTCTAGCCCCACCTTATACCTTTTCTCAGTCAACACACAAATAGCTCTATTAAAGTAACAGAAAATTACTTTTCTTTTTTTTATCAGAGTGTCACTCTGTCACCCAGGCTGGAGTGCAGTGCTAGGATCATAGCTCACCACAGCCTCTACCTCCTGGGCTCAGGTGATCTTTCCACCTCAGCCTCCCATGTAGCTGGGACTACAAGTGCACGCCACCATGCCTGGATAACTTTTTGATCTTTTTGTAGAAACAAGGTCTTGTTATGTTACGTAGGCTGAATTTGAACTCTTGGGCTCAAGCAATCCTCCTACCTCGGCCTCCCAAAATGCTGGGATTACAAGCGTGAGCTACTATGCTCACAAGAAGATTAATTTTCTTAATGTAGAAGGAGGAATAGAAAGACATCTGATGATTACTCTTTCCAGGGCCATTCAGGACTCACCCAGAGGTGGGTTTTGTTTATCCATAGAGAATTAATACATCATAAATAAGCTGATTTATTTAGAAGTCACCATATTCAGATTTAGCACCACATCTGTGAATAAGATGTGGTCTTTTTTTTTTTGAGTTGGAGTTTCACTCCGTCACCCAGACTGGAGTACAGTGGCCGCTCCGGCCACTGCAACCTCGACTCACTGGGCTCCGGCGATCTTTCCGCCTCAGCTTTCCGAGTAGCTGGAACTACAGGCGTGCGCTACCACACCCGGCTGATTTTTGATTTATTGTAGAGATGAGGTCTCTCTGCCCAGGCGGGTCTCGAACCCGCGGACTCAGGCAATCCACTCACCTCAGCCTCCCAAAGGCATGGGATTACAGGCTGAGCCACTGAACCCGGCCGATGTGGTTCTTTTAAAAAAAAATTTATTATAAAGATGTGGGGTGCATTTCAGGGTTAGGTATATAAACATTGATCATGCAGGTATCCTTGTTGATCAGGTATGCCCCTCCCTCCGCTAGCAGTTTCCCTCAACTGCCAATCCCAGCCCCCACACCCGACAGTTTCCCACTACTGCCAATCACTTTCTTATAGCATTATAATTGTTCAAGGTCCATTTATGAATGAGAGCATATGGAACTCTGTTCTTTGTTTCTGTGATAAATCACTGGGTATGACTGACTCCAAATCCATCCAAGTTGCTGCACAGTCCATATATTTGTCCTTCTTTATGGCTGCATAATATTCTAAAATATTTTAAATATTCTAAAATACCATATATCTAAAATACTAAATATTCTAAAATACCACATTTTTAAAATCCAGTCCAGCTTTGATTGGCAACATGGTTGGTTCCATGTTTTTGCTATCGTTAATAGAGCTGCAACAAACATATGTGTGCAGGTTTTTATCCTTAAAAAAGTTTTCAGGCAAGTAAACAAACAAATACAATGCCAGAGCTAATTACATTGAAGTGGACTTGGCTGCTGGAAAAGTTTTCTTTTAAAAAATGCCTTCAAAGCTGAGAGCTGAAGAATGATTAAAAACTATTCAAGGAAGTAGGGGAGAGGGAGAGTATAATTGTGCAAAACCCAAAGAGAAGAGGGGAGAGAGAGCAGTTTTGGAGAATAGAAATTAGTTCAGTATGACTAGAGTGTAGTTGGAGAGAAGGGATATGTGGTTGTAGAGATATTGAGAAGGTGGCATTTGCAGGGGCCGGGGAGTAAGGGAGACATTTCAAAGATGACATCTAGGTTAATAACTTGATGAATACAATGAAGTTGTTCTCTTAGTAACTACAAGAATTTGTGGAAAAGATAGTCAATGAGTTTGGTATAGAAAAAAGTTATTAGTGAATTACAATCTAAGTTACTGTAATGAAGAGACCCCATAAAGCAGCGCTTAAATAAGATGGAAGGCCAGAGGCCAGAGGTCTAGGGAGGGGAAATGCTGGGGAACCTCTGCTATCATCAACACATGGATTCCATTTCTAAGGAGGTGAACCTCCTGATTGTTACTATTTTCCAGTCAGTGGAAAGGGCAGAAAGAAAGTAGAGGCAAGCAGCTTCCTTGTGAAAGACATGGCCTAGAATTTAGATATATTATTTCTGCTCATACTCATTGGTCAAAATTGATTGAGAAATGTAATCTAAAACTGGGCAACTATTGGTCCCACTAAAGCCGTTTGTTCTGCTTCCATCTATGAAAGATTAACTGGGTCCAGATTTACTATTTTCCCATTAACCCACTAGAAAATTGGATGAGATATTAATATATAAAACAGTGTTTTCAGACATTGGATAATAGTGCAGATTTGTGATCCCTGATAGATGAAAAATAAATGAGATGAGCTCTATGTTCACTCTGGCTTTCTGTCTGAAGAAATTTCCAGACAGTGTGAAAATGGAAAAATGACACAAAACCTGGTGAACTTACTGAGTTGAGGAGACAGAGATAGCAGTTGAGGAGCTCATGGTGTCAATTCTCCAGGCATACATCACAATTTTAAATGTGTATGTACCTAATAATAGAGCTTTAAAATTCATTAATCATAATTGACAGACTTTAAAAAAACAGATAAATATCTTAACATATTTGGAAATTTAAACACTCTTCTTTCTGTAACTGTCAGAACAAGTAGACAGAAAATTAGTAGAAATATAGAATTATTAAACACTATCAACCACCCTGATCTAATTGACATTTTTTGACCACTCTACCCAATAACCATAGCTTGCACATTCTTTTCAAGTCATGTGGAACATTTACCCAGATAGCCCATATACTGGGTCACAAAACAATTTTCAATAAATTTAAAAGGCTTGAAATCACATAGTATGTTCTCAGACAGTAATAAAATTGACCTAGAGATTTTATTAAAATATATCTAGAACATTTCCAAATATTTGGAAGATAAACCAATGTACTTTTGAATAACCCATGCGTGAAGAACATTCAAACTGAGACAGAAATGACTGGCTATGTTTTGAAATCAAAAGAAAAATCAGTTTTGGAGAGACAGACACGGAGTCATCCACATACAGGTAGTACTTAAAATTTGGGACTACACGGAATGACTTAAGGGCAAAATGTTGATAGATAAGAGAATGGAGTCCAGGAAGGAATCCTGAGAATAAATTATATGAGGAAAGGGCACATGAAGAGGAGCTACAGAAAGGTAGGATAAAACACTTCAAGACAAGGATGCTGAGGAAAGACATTGCATCACCAAATATGTCTGACCTGATCTGAATTTAGCTATTTAGGTCACTACATAGCTGGCAGGAACCCTAGGGCTCATGGTGATTTTGTTTGTTTGTTCGTTTGGTTTTGGGATGAGAGGGATTGAAGCATGTTTAAATATTGATAAGAATGAATCAATAGTGATAGTGAAGGGAATAATTCAAGAATGAATTCCTAGGACTGCAAGAAGGGATGAAATCTGGAACAAAAAGGAGAGATTAATCTTAGATAAGAAGAGAAACACTCTTTCCATTTTATCAGAATTCCAGGTGGAAGGAATACACGGGGATGCTGTTGGATTAGTACATTTAATGGCAGAAAGTTGGGAGGATGAATTAGGTCTATTGAGGCTCCTTCCAAATCTGAGATGTTGTGGTCTGTGCTTCCTCAGGGTACCCAGCAGGTTGGAGAACGGGCAGAAAGAACAGCTTCAACTCCTCTCAACTAATGATCTTTCTATTGGTCTGATTCTGCAATAGGGATGATCAACATTTTACACGGAATGGGTTTGAGACTCCTTGCTTTGGGACACCATACACCTTTTATGGTGAGAGATTTTTGGTGTTTTTTTTTTTTGCTTATTTTATTTAAAAATACATATCATACTTTTAGAATAGAAAAATGTATCAGCTGGTGGACTAACTTGAATCATGTGTGCTTGTTTTCAGCATATTGGCATGGCCCACAACTACAGGAATAGCAGTCAGGCTGTGCAAGCTGTCCGTGATGCTGGCTATGAAATATCTCTGGGTTTGATGCCAAAGTCGATAGGGCCCTTAACATTTGTGTTCACAGGGACTGGCAATGTATCCAAGGTAAATTTCACCTCTTTTCCTTCAGTAAAGTAGTCTGAAACTCTATAACTAATCCAAACAATGGGGGCATTTCAAATAAAATGAATGAGGAATCTATTTTTTGATACTTTTTTTCCCAGTGTATTTTTCTCATATTGAAGAGCAGTAATGATCCAGAAACATATTTTTTTCTTTTGGTTGATACCCAGCTATCAGAGATTAAGAATGCTTTCCCTTCCTCCCTCCCTCCCTTCCTTCCTCCCTCCCTCCTTCCCTCCCTCCCTCCTTCCTCCTTCCTTCCTTCCTTCCCTAGCCCCCCCAATAATTCATGTTAATGGGATAAAGGTATGTTCTGAGGATAATCTGTTTACCTTCATCACTGAGATTACCAAAATTTGAAAGTGACTTTAGGATATACAGTTTTTAAGACTACTTTGAGTTTTGCCAAGAAGATGATAAGAAGATTCATTCAACACTAAAATTAATGCTTTACTCCTTCTCAAATGGTTTTGAGAATGCGTTTGTAATCTCCTGTACAAAAACTTATAAATGTTAATAGTTCTTTCTTCGAAGAAGATAATTTACAAATAGGACATCACTATTAGTATTATATTGTGAGGTAAACATCTGATTTTTCCTTTTGTGGGAAATATAGTTTCCCCATTTAAATAATCTATATGATCAATAGTAAATGGAAATATTGTATTGCGCCCTTATTTCTAAATGCTCTTGTTGGCCGGGCATGGTGGCTTATCTGTAATCCCAGCACTTTGGGAGGCCGAGAAGAGAGAATTGCCTGAGCCAAGGGGTTTGAGACCAGCTTGGACAACTTGACAAGACCTTGTCTCTACAATAAATAAAAAAAAATTAGCCAGGTATGGTGGCGCGTGCCTGTAGTTCCAGCTACTTGGAAGACTGAGGCAGAAGAATCACCTGAGCCCAGCAGGTTGAGGCTGTGGTGACTGTGAATGTGCTGCTGCACTCCAGCCTAGGCACAGAGTAAGACTCTTGACTCAAAAGAAAAAACTTAAAAAAAAAAATGCTCTTGTTGATACTCTGAGCAGCTTAATTAAAAAAAAAATAAAGCACCTTCTCATGTGTGCTTTTCAAGCTGGAATAAGAACTGGTTACTAGGTTACATGTAGGGAGCTGCACTTCTGTGTTGCAGTTCTGATAGCCTGGAGGGCAAAAGAAGCTATAAAATTGTGGAGAAAATGAATTGGAATTTTTTCAAGAAACCACGTTGGTTCTTTTTCTATTGACTTTTGGATTTTTTACTCTTGTGTTATATGTAGGGAGCCCAAGAAATCTTCAATGAGCTACCTTGTGAATATGTGGAGCCCCATGAATTAAAAGAAGTTTCCCAAACTGGAGGTAAGGGGCAGAAGATGACTGTAAATTTTATTGTTTTTTATCACCATACATCTTTATAATTTATCACCCACTTTACTCATTTCTTTTCCACAAGACCTCAGAAAAGTGTATGGGACGGTGTTAAGTCGCCATCATCATCTTGTCAGGAAAACAGATGGTGTATATGATCCTGTAGAGTATGACAAATATCCTGAGCGCTACATAAGTCGTTTTAATACTGATGTGAGTATCATATTCGTTTTTGAGTTGGTTGCTTATGGTACACTATAGTCTGTTTTCAAGGAGAGAAATGATGAATGTGTACATTGTTTTCAGATCCCCTGTTGTGTGTCCTTTGGGTATCACAAGTTGGCCTTAGGAGCTGTCACCTTTATGAGTGTTTGGAGTGGCCTTTGCTTAGTAGTTTTGGCGGTTTCTGTGGGTATGCTATTTGCCTCACTGTCTATTTTTCTTGGTCTACCTGTGCCCAATAGCTTTAAACCATTTCCTGTAGATTATCGTTTTCTGTATTTATCCTGGACTAGTTAGCACTATTGGCAAGACACAATGCCTATGAGGCTTGGTATCAACATAGATTTATTTCTTCTATGGCCATAAATTGTAACCATTACTTCGGCCAGATGTCTCGAAATGCATGTTGTTGATTATAGGGGATGAGGCTGAAATAGTGGGTCTCTACATAAGCATAGACTATCCCCACTGTATGAAGAAGCTACTTACAAATCAAATCTAGCTGGGTGTGGTGGCTCACACCTGTATTCCCTGCACTTTGGAAGGCAGCGGCGAGAGAATTGCCTGAGTCCAGGGGTTCAAGACCAACCTGGGCATCTTGGCAAGACTTCGTCTTTACAATAAATAAAAAAAGTAGCCGGGCGTAGTGGCGCACAGCTGTGGTTCCAGCTAATTGGAAGGCTGAGATAGATGGATCAACTGAGCCCAGCAGGTTGAGGCTGCGGTGGCTGTGAGCATGCCACTGCACTTCAGCCTGAGCGACAGAGTGAGACACTGACTCAAAAAAAAAAAAAATTAAAAAATCAAATCCTTCTAATGGGGACACACTGGCTTCATCTTATAAACAGTACAATGTGCAGGACAATACGTTTGTGTGTTTTGTAGTCACTGGCCACGCAATGATCCTTCCTAAAATAAACCAAAAAACAACACAACACAAAACAAAAAGGCATGCATTTATTGTGAAAAAGAATGTCTTAACTAATTTTAAATATGTTTGCACAACATAGCATTTTAGATTCTGGTATGATATTTAGCTGTAGAGCATGCTAGAGTGAAGGATTCTGGAACCTTCATTTTGAGATGTTTGAAGAACAAATATTATGAAACTAGTCTAAAACTGAAAAAAACTTTAAATCTAGCAAATTTTCAACCCATCTCTCTTCACCAGTCACAGAAGTATTGGTAATAGGATGCACTGCATCCTAAAACTTATACTGACCTTGTGACCATGTATGCATGTATGTAGCACATTTCTCTATGGAGCTTACGGATGTTATCTTATTTAATCTTCACAGCATTCCTTTGAGAAATGGGGTTTGCATTATCACAATCTGGCAGGTAAGGAAAATAGAGCCTAGAGAAGTTGAGGTAGCATGATTTATCTTTTAAAATTTATTTTATATTTTAAGTTTCAAAACAAAATTTACTAGAAAATGAAGATAGGAAAGAAAGGGAGACATGACAGAGCTGGTAGGAGTGAGAGTAACTGCCAAGGTTGCATGAACCGGGGGTTCAGCTGGAAATAGTTCTGACTTTCTGAGCTTTCCTTTTTCTTTGCTATGCAATATATTATAGAATGAATATATTGACATTTATGGTCATATGTTTCTCTATCATGGAGTACTTTTAACTGAAATCTGGGTGGGTTTATTATCTTTGCCTCAAAAGATGGCATATTCAGTTTTTGAGTTGGTTGCTTGTGATACACTACAGTCTGTTTTCAAGAAGAGACGCTGACTCGGGCCAGTGACAGAAGTTTCATTTAATTGTTTCTCATGGACTTTACTGATAGCTCTCTTTCAGCACACTGCCTTGAAATAGGCTATTTCCTATTTGCTTGAGCTTGGAACTTGTGTTACAGATTGCACCCTATACAACCTGCTTAATCAATGGAATCTACTGGGAACAAAACACCCCTCGCTTACTAACCCGCCAAGATGCTCAAAGTCTCCTGGTTCCAGCCAAGTCCTCAGTTGCTGGTGTGGAAGGCTGCCCCACATTGCCACACAAGTAAGGATGTGACTTAGCAAAAATGGCACTTTTTAGCAGCAGCACCCATCACTAGGAGATCAAATAATATAATGTTTCCACATAGCATAGGACTTGATTTTTCATGACCAGCTGTCTGCCTTGTCTTCTTCCACCTCTTGGCAGCATTTGACATGGCTGTCACAGCTATCACAGTCATCCCTCCTTGAAACTCTTCTTTTGCCTTTTGTGACTCCATGTACGGTCCCAAAGTAACCTCCTTAGATATTTTCTCTTGCTTCCCCGTCCCCATCTCTCTCTAGTCTGTTACTCTGGTTTTTTTATTTCATAAATTCACGATCATTTATTTCCCTATGTTTATGATTTTTTTCTCCTTCATATAGAACTTAATCTCCTTAAGAATAGGAGCCCTGGCTGGGCATGGTGACTCATGCCTATAATCCCATCACTTGGTGGGAGGCCGAGATGGGAGAATTGCTTGATGCCAGAAGGCCAAGGTTGTAGTGAGCCATGATCGTGCCACTGCCCTCCAACCTGGGCAACAGAGGGAGACCTACTGAAAAAAAAAAAAAAAGAGTAAGACTAGGAACCCTGTTTATATTGGCGACAAGCACCCAGTACATTGCTTGATATATGATAAGCATTCAAATAATTATTAAATTATGAACTAATTAATTAGTTAATATTTGTGGAACACTGGGTTTGCCTGGCACTCTGCTAAGCTGAAGGATAAGGAAGAGTAAAGGATAGATTTGGTTTCTCAGACATGTAGCTGGCACCAAGTTAATGCCAAGGGAATAATACTAAGAGCAACAACATCATTGGAGTTTAGAAGAAACTGGAAGCAGTTGGCTCAACAAAGCCTTAACAGGGAGGAGAGAGAAGAATAACAAACCCAAGTGATAGGGTTGGTACTTGATAAAGCACAATTTAGGAGACAGAGCAGGACAGTCTAGCTCTGCTATAGATTCGTGTAGACAAATAGTAATTGGAGGTTGACCAGGAAAATTGTGGTTAACCTCTGAAGGCTTTTGACTGCTCAGCTGAAACTTTTGTTCATAATTCTAGAAACTTCTGTATAATCACATCTAAAATTTTGTAGTACTAAATAGGGTAGAGATAGTATAATTGAACCTTTGTGAGTTATTTAGAGGTGGCTAATTAGGCTAACTTTAGTCTGTTGTTAGTGATTTCTCTAGGGAAGAGACTTTCCACTTTAGTTTCTTTTCTCTTTTCTTTCTTTCTTTTTTCATGTGGAAACCAAAACTCATATTGGGAAGATGCTCTGTATCCCAGAACAGCATAGTGTCCTGAAGAGTGAGCTGTGGGAAAGACACCCTAGGAGCCTGGAAAATATTTGGCACCCATATTGAAAATTGTTCAAGTGCCTTTCATTTTCATTAATTTTTAGTCTTGTTGGAGACCATACAATTTCTTCCTCTCATCTAAGCATTAATGTTATTTTCAGACTTGTGGCAATATGTGACATTTCAGCAGACACGGGAGGATCTATAGAGTTTATGACTGAGTGTACGACAATAGAGCATCCCTTCTGCATGTACGATGCGGATCAGCATATTATCCATGACAAGTACGTTTGCTAATAGCTGTCAGATGGTATATATCCCTTACTTACCTTGATATACTGCTTTAACAAACTCCCTATTTTACATTGTAATGAAAGTGTGAAATTTGGAGTATAACGTTCAAAATATTAAAATGTGGTAGAAAAACTACCTGGAAATTTGAGCACTTCAATACATGAATGCTATATTTAAATGAGGGATGGGGTCTAGGCATGGTGACTCACTCCTGTAATCCCAGTACTTTGAGAGGTAGAGGTGAGAGATTGCCTGAGCCCAGGGGTTCGAGACTGCCTGGGCAACTTGGTGAGACATCATCTCTACAATAAATCAAAAAATTAGCCGGGCATGATGGCGTGTACCTGTAGTTCCAACCACTTGGAAGGCTGAGGTAGAAGGATCACCTGAGCAGCATGCCATTGCCTCCAGCCTGGGCAGCAAAGTGATACTTCGACTCAAAATAAGGAAATATATAAATAAATGGGAGATGGATGCTGAAGAAGGAAAGAGTTTTATTTGAGAAGACTTGTTTATTTTCTCATATACTGTTATGCAAAATTACGTATGATGCTGACACAAACATTATGAAGTAGACATCTGGAAAAGTCAGAGCTTACAAGTTGCACTTTGAACTTCTATATTCTTTCTCTTAGTTTCGAAGGCTCTGGGATTCTAATGTGTTCCATTGACAATTTGCCGGCACAGCTTCCAATTGAAGCCACAGAATGCTTTGGAGACATGCTTTACCCTTATGTTGAAGAAATGGTAAGCAGATTGGTTACATCAGCAACAACTCTGTGGTTTTAAACAGAATTATGGTGCGATCTTATGAATGTTCTGGTCCTCTGTATCCAAGAAATCTGTTGTAAAATGAAATGCCAGCCCTTCCCTGAAGTACTTAATGATATACATTTATTTTACACCTGCTTGCTTATCTCATGGGGAATAAGATTACATCACTGTCTGAATGCTTAATTATAATTACATTTATCTTTCATTAAACATTTAATTAAAAATGTTCATGACAGGTGAGATAAAACCTACGTTTTTTTCAATTCTTTGCTATTCATGGGGGAATTCTTACTGTGCTGTGATTAACAGATTTGAAAATTTAAGAATATAGAAAATTTATTGGATCTTAGTCACTAATGTATAGTTAAGTGATTGCTTATGTTGAGGTCGCGTACTTTTCTTCCGTGATCAGTGATTAACTGATGAAATACAATGTTATCTAAATTCCATTTTCTTTCCAAAGAAAATCCTTCTGACTTCAGTATTTACCCTAAGTGTTCATTCTTACCTTGCTTAATATTTATTGCTAATGACTGTCTGTTCTGGTGATGATTCCAAAGTTATGAATAATGGCTCTTATTTTTTCATCCATACCTTCACTCACAAGCTCTCACTAAGATGGGATAGTAGTTAGTAAAGCAAGAATTATGAAATTTCCAGTTTGTGATCTTCTTTTCTTTCAAATAGTATTTTATTTTGACTCCTTCTTTTTCCTTTTGGACTTTGTCAACAGGGAGATGTAGCAGGCTTTTGATAATGCAGGCAGTACTGGGCGTGGTGGGTCACACCTGTAATCCCAGCACATTGGGAGGCAGAGGTGAGAGGATTGCCTGAGTCAAGGGGTTTGAGACCAGCTTGGACAACTTGGCAAGACCTTGTCTCTACAATAAAGAAAAAAAATATATAGCTGGACGTGGTGGTGCATGCCTGTAGTTCCAGCTACTTGGAAGGTTGAAGCGGAAGGATTGCTTGAGCCCATCAGGTTGAGGCTGTGGTGGCCGTAAGTATGCCACTGCACTCCATCCTAGGCGACAGAGTTAGACTCCAAGTCAAAAAAAAGAAAGAAAAATGCAGGCAGCAGACATTATCATGGTTGGACATAGTACTGCACCTTTTATGTGCCAGGCAGTACCCAAAGTACTTCAACTATTTTAATTTTAAATACTCAAGAGAACCCTATTAGGTGGGTGGCCATCAATTTTTTTTTTTTTTTTTTTTTGAGTTGGAGTCTCACTCTGTTGCCCAGACTGGAGTGCAGTGGCTGCTCCCGGCCACCGCAGCCTCGACCTGCTGGGCTCCGGCGATCCTTCCGCCTCAGCCTTCCGAGTAACCGGAATTACAGGTGCGCACTACCACGCCCGGCTGATTTTTTATTTATTGTAGAGTTGAGGTCTCGCCAAGTTGCCCAGGCGGGTCTCGAACCCGTGGGCTCAGGCAATCCACTCACCTCAGCCTCCAAAGGCGCGGGATTACAGGCTGAGCCACCGAGCCCGGCCGGTGGCCATCATTAAACCCACTCTATAGATGATGATACCTGAAGCATAGAGAAGTTAAGTCTGAGAATTGTTACTTGCTTGTTGCTAATGCAGTGCTGGATGTAAAATGTGTGTGGAGTTGGTGCTGAAGGATTTAAGTAACATGAGAAGGGGACAAATGCCTGACTATTCTGGAGACATCTGCTTACTTTATGGCCTTCAGCGGGGCACTCACTTCCTTTCTGAGCTTCAGATATTTCTTTTATTTTTATTTATTTATTTTTTTATAATTAATATTTTTATTATGATATTGTGGGGTACAGTTAGGGGTTAGATATACAAATACGTTTCATTCAGGCACCCTTGTTGATAAGAGGTGTTTCCCTGTCCCCAGACAGATATTTACTACCATTAATCCCATCTCCCTCCTCCCCCCCATAGTTTCCCACTACTGTCAGTCATTTTCTTATAGTATTACATTGAATGTTCAAGGTCCACTATATGAGTGAGAACATGTGATACTCAGATCTTTGTTTCTGTGAGAGGTCACTCAGTATTATAGACTCTAGTTTCATCCAGGTTGCTGCGAAATTCATGATTTTGTTCTTTATAAAGTAAGGTAGTTGTAGTATATAATCTTAACAGTCTCTCCCATTTTAACATTCTGTAATGGTACATGTGTAAGTGACCAAAAAGTATATGTTTAAAAAAGCAATAGTAAATTTATCATGATGGTACCATTTTTGATGCCCTTCATTCGTTTCCTTTTGGTATCATTCCAGACTGAATGACTTGATTGATTGATTTTTTTTTTTTGAACAAGAGTCTCACTCTGTTGCCCAGGCAGGAGTACAGTAGAATGCTCTCAGCAGCCTTAGCCTGCTGGGCCCAGGTGATCCTTTTGCCTCAGTCTTCCAAGTAGCTGGAACTACAGGGGTGCACCACCATGCCCGGATAATTTTTTGATTTAGTGTAGAGACAAGATCTTGCTAAGTTGCACAGGCTGGTCTCGAATTCCTGGGATTACAGGCGTGAGCCACTGTGCCTGGCTGAATACCTTAATTTATCATTTCTTATAGTAGAGGTTTTCTGGTGACAGATTCCTTTAATTGTCTTTATCAGAAAATGTCTTTATATGCTTTATTTTGCTAATAAGTTTTTTCTGTGATTTTTAAAAAATTTCAGATATTCTATTTTTAGTTCTGGAATTTCCATTTGGCTTTTTTGTTTTGGTATTTTCTTCCTTCCTTCCTTCCTTCCTTCCTTCCTTCCTTCCTTCCTTCCTTCCTTCCTTCCTTTCTTCCTTCCTTCCTTCCTTTCTTGTCCACTCTGTAACCCAGGCTAGAGTACAGAAGCACAATCATGGCTCACAACAGCCATGATCTCCTGGGCTCAGGTGATCCTCCTGCCTCAGCCTTCCGAGTAGCTAGGACTATAGGTATGAACCATTGTGCCCGACCTTCACTGAGAGTTTCTGTCTTTTCATTTGTCACGAGTGTATTTTCTGTATTACATGGAGCATGGTTATAAAAACCACTTCGCAATCTTTATCTCATGCTTTCAACATTCTGGGTCAACTTTATTGTCTTTTCCCTTGAGAAGGGTCATAGTTTTCTGACTTTCATTAATTGAATAATTTTGGATTTTGTTCTGGATGATGTGGTTGTTATACTACCGAGATTTTGGGTTGCTACTTTTCTCTAAAAAGTGTTGATATTTTTGTCTTAGCAGGCAGTTAACTTGGTTAGACTTAACTGAAAATTCTGTCTCACCTGTAGAGAGAGATATCGCAGACCAAATTTCAGCTCTTTTGTCTCTTTCTGGGCTGCTTATAGTTTGGCCTGTGCATGCTCAGTTTGGGGGTCATCCAGAGACTTAGAGTAGAGTCTACCTAGAGGGTGGACTTTCCTTTTTCTGAAGCTGTCCTCTCTGGAATTTCCCCTTCACTTTTCAGAGGCTGTGGTTACTCTGAGCACCATCATTGTTTCCTAGGTCAGAAAGTCAGTGAGCTTTCTACATAATTTTACCTCCTTGCTGCACATGACCTATCCTCAGGCCAATGTCAAAAGAATGAGAAACTCAATTATTGCTTTGCTTGCTTACTCCAAGTTTTGACACTTCTTTCTAAACTGCTTTTCTCTTCAACCTTGCCAACACCTGTTTTGTTTTATTTTATTTTTTAACTTTTTACTAATAGCCATTCTGACTGGCATGAAATGGTATCTCACTGTGGCTTTTATTTGCATTTCTTTGATGATTAGTGAAGTTGAACATTTTTTCATATGTTTATTGGTCACTTTTCAGCCTTGTGTCTTCTTTTGAAAAGTGTCTTTTCATGTCTTTTGCCCACTTTTTAATGGGGTTATTTGGTTTTTTCCCTGTCGATTTGTTTAAGATTCTTACAGATTCTGGATAATAGGCATATATCAGATACATAGTTTGTAAGTATTTTCTTCCACAGGTTGTCTGTTTTCTCTGTTGATAGTTTATTTTGTTGTGCAAAAGCTCTTTATTTTAATTAGGATCTCACTTTCAATTTTGGTTTTTACTGCACTTGCTTTTGGTGATTTGGTCATAAATTCGTTGCCAAGGTCAATGTCTAGAAGAGTGTTTCCAGGTTTTCATCAAAGATTTATATAGTTTTGAGGTCTCAAATCTAAGTATTTTGTCCATTATGAGTTAATTTTTGAACATGGTGAGAAGAAGGGGTCTGGTTTCATTCTTCTGCTTATGGTTAGCCAGTTTTCTCAGCATCATTTACCAAATAGGACATCCTTTCCCCAGTGTTTGTTTTTGTCGGCTTTGACAAGGATCAGTTAAATGTAGGTCAGTAGCTTTATTTCTAAGATCTCTATTCTGTTTCATTAGTCTAGGTTTCTATTTTTATGCCAGTACCTTGCTGTTTTGGTTACTGTATCCTTGTAGCAAAGTTTAAAGTTTGGTAATGTGATGTTTCCAACTTTGCTCTTTTTGCTTAGGCTTTCTTTGGCTGTTAGGGCTCTTTTTGCTTCCACATGAATTTAAGCATTGTTTGTCTAAATCTGTGAAAAAATTACACTGGTGGTTTAATGTGGATTGCATTAAATCTTTAGATTGCTCTGGGAAGTAAAGATATTATCTTTCTGTCTGTCTATCTATCCATCTATCTATCTATCATCTATCTATTTATCTACTTAGTTGAGCTGGCGTCTCACTCTGTTGCCCAGGCTGGAGTGCGGTGGCATGCTCATGGCCACCGCAGCCTCAACCCGCTGGGCTTAGGCAATCTTTCTGCCTCAGCCTTCCAAGTGGCTGAAACTATAGGCATGTACCTCTATGCCCAGCTAATTTTTTGATTTATTGTAGAGAAGAGGTTTTGCCAAGTTGCCCAGGCTGGTCTCGAACCCATGGGTTCAGACAATCCTCTCACCTCGGCATTCCAAACGTTGGGATTATAGGCATGAGCCACTGAGTCCAGCCAGTAAGAATATTTTAATGGTATTGATTCTTCCAATCCATGAGCTTGAAATTTTTTCCTTTTGTTCATGTCATCTTTGGTTTCTTTCAGCAGTGTTTTGTAGTTCCTGTTGTTGAGATCTTTCTTTGCTAGATGTATTCCCAGGTATTTTATTTATTTGTGCCTATCTAAATGGGATTGTGTTCTTGATTTGGTTCACAGCTTGAACATTGCTGGTTATGGAAATGCTACTCATTTGTGAATATAGATTTTATACCCTGATATTTACTGTAGTCACTTATTAGCTCAAGAAGCATTTTGATGGAATCTTTAGGATTTTCCAGGTATACGGTCATACTGTGTGCCACTAGAAATAATTCAACTTCCTCTTTGTTATATTTGGATACCTTTTTATTTTTTTCTCTTGCCTGATTGCTCTGACTAGGATGTCCAGTGTCATATTAAACAGGAGTGGTGAGAGTGGACATCTTTGTCGTGTTCTGGTTCTTTAAAGGGATTATTTTTGAACATATTAATCAAAGTTTAGACTCACTTCTGATAACCCTAGTAATCTTCTTGGGACCACTTATGTTCCCTTTTTTCACTTGGTTTTCAGTCGATTCTAATCTTTTCATATATATGCCTGTTTATTTTTGGTTGAATGTCAGACAGTGCGTAGGTAAAATTTTACACATGAACCTGATCATTGAGACTCTGCATGCTGTATGACTTTCCTCCAAAGATTTTCTTTGTCTTTGTTAGGGAAATATGCAAGGAAATAGGCTAAAGAAAATACTTTCAATTCACTTAGGGATAAATGTGATTCAAACCTGAGTTTCATTCCTTTGGAGATATGATGACTTTCAAATTACTGTTTATTTTAGACTATAATTTTTCAGGATTTCCAGTGAAAATATGGTGCTTATTAGAATTCCTTTACAGCAGACCTTAAACATTTTTTGCCCTGTTTTTGAAAGTCAGCCAAAAGCTCTTCTTAGCTTTTCAACCTCTCTGTCGCTTTCTGCCCATCCTCTCAGTATCTTAGACACTGCTTCCACAATGGAAAATGTCCTAAAGAAGAAGGTGATGCCAAGTGTTGGACTCAACTATTTGGGCTTCTTTCTTCGGTATTTTGGTGCAGCAAATCTTCACTACTTTGTTAATTTAAAAACGGAAGCTTTTTGTGTTTTACCTCATTTTACTCAATTCGGGGGTTGATCTGAGTCAGGTAGTAATCACCATTGCTTTATTGGAAAATGTGCATTTAGAAAGGTGATATGTTCTTACCTACATAAATCAGGGATTACAGGCATGAGCACCTCACCTGGCTGTATTTTGCTTTAAATACATGAAAATGATTTTATATTTATTTTAATGTGGTAAATAAAGTCTCTGGTGCCTGCATCTGCTCAGTATGTTTTTCTTATTTGCAGGTGGGTGATCTAAACTTTAATCTGTGATTAAGGAAGAAAGATTATCTTGTTGGCCCTTCCCTGCCTGTAAGAGGCAACAACACTGACTTGCATGCCCATTACTGCTTGGCAGTATATGTAAGGGTTGGGATTCTTGGGAGAAAAGAGGATGACTAGAACGATGCTGGGATGTTAATATGAGACATGTTACATTTGTTGTTGTCTCTCTGAGTCAATTTTGCAAGATAATGGGAAGAGAGTGTGGATAACTTTTTGAGGTTTACTTGGTCAAGTCACTTTTGTTACTACCTTTGAAATGCTAGTGTGCCTACACATAGAACTAATATTGACCTACGAGGTACCCCTACTGCAGGGTTGGTGGCTTTGCTGAGTGAAAAACCCCATTCTATATTTCAAGAACAGCTTGAGCCTTTGGGATGGGATAAAAACCCACAAAGGGTGTAGTACATGACTATAAAGCTTTGACAACATGCTCAACATGACACATTTACTGGTTGGAAAGGATAAGTCTTTTTGTGTTCCCAGCAAGCAAAGATGATTATAATCCAATTTTAATTTTAAAACTGGAATTTAGCTAGGCGCAATGGCCCATGTCTGTAATCCCAGCACTTTGGGAGGCAGAGGCGAAAGGATTGCCTGGGTCCAGGGGCTCAAGATCAGCCTGGACAACTTGGCAAGACCTCATCTCTACAATAAATCAAAAATTAGTGGAGTGTGGTGGTGCATACCTGTAGTCCCAGCTACTTGGAAGACTGAGGCAGAAGGATCATCTGGGCCCAGCAGGTCGAGGCTGTGGTGACCGTGAGCATGCCACTGCACTCCAGCCTGGGTGACAGAGTGAGACTCTTTGTAAAAATAAAATTGGAACTAGTACTGAAACATCATATTCTTGCAGGCAGAATTGATTGCTTGTAGACGATTTCTATTACCAATTATTTATACTCAGTGATCGTCAGAAAATTGTTTCTTAAATTCTTTTTTCCTTGGATTGATATTTTTAGTACAGTTACAAAAACCATAATGCCTTCTTTGCAATGCCATTTTTCTCTTACAAATATTATTTTTCTTTCAGATATTATCAGATGCAACACAGCCTCTTGAAAGTCAGAATTTTTCTCCTGTGGTGAGAGATGTAAGTTATAAGAATAACTTCTTTTCATGAATGTATTTTTTCTACTACCATCTTTGCTCTCCTCTCCCACTGCCTCTTGCTTTCTCGCTCTTTCTCTCCATCTCTGTCACTCTGTCTCTATCAGTCATGAACCCATGTTTGTAGGCCTAAAATGTGGATACTAAAGAAATGTCTTGTGTCATGTACATTTAGGCAGTGATTACATCCAACGGTACATTACCTGATAAATATAAATATATCCAGAAACTCCGGGAAAGCAGGTAAGTATTGTTCAAATCCTCTTGTTTTATATATTTATTCTTATCTTGGATTTGACAAGTATTTTTAATGCTTCAATGACAGTTCTTAATATTAGGTTTGTACATTATATAAAATTTTATAATATCTGTAAATGTAGAAAATCTAAACTAAGTAGCTGTTTGAAACCTATGTGAGTTTTTCCCCCTAAACAGTAGTAGAGCATCATTTTGGCTTTCTAATATCCTGTGTAGATGTGAGTGTAAATAAGCAAAAACCCATAGGAGTTATCCTTTGGGTAGTCCCTTGTTCTTTCTCTAGTCTTTTATATATTGTCACACCTCAGTTATTTTCTCAAAGGAAAATGAGCACACTAACCTTTTCTGCTGTGCTTCCAGTTTGGGCTTTAGTTAAAGGTTTGGACTCTCTTTTGTATAGTATAATGTTTAGGAAAGTAAATTCTTGACTACAAATTAAGAGAGTAGTGAAGAAACAAAACGGTGAGAGGTAGTTTTCTCCAGGGAATCTTAATGGGAGAAGATGCCAAATTGTCATATAGCAGATTTACTCAAGGAAATAGTTCTTAGAAAGGTATTAAACATTGGGCATGGTAGCTCACGCCTGTAATCCCAGTACTTTGGGAGGTAGAGGCAAGATAATTGCCTGAGCACAGATGTTCGAGACCAGCCTGGGCAACTTGACAACACCTCGCCTCTACAATAAATATAATTAGCCAGGAGCCATAGCACGAGCCTGTGGTGTCAGCTCCTTGGAAGGTTGAGGTGGAAGGATTGCCTGAGCCCAGCAGGTTGGGACTTGGGTGGCCGACAGCATGCTACTGCACTCCAACCTGGGCAACAGAGTGAGACTCCAACTCCAAAAAAAGAAAAAGAAAGAAAGAAAAATATTTAGCTAAGGCCCTTGCTTGTTATCTTTATTTTATTACTTAAAGTTTCAAAACATTGATGTTTCTTTGGAATGTTCTGGTCTCCTCCAGCTGATTGTGCTTGACTTGTGTTTATATCTGCTCCACTGATCTATTCACATTTTAAAAAATAAGCCATTCACTGAAGTCTCTGGAGAAACCAGAGTGAGTAAATTAAAAATACAAAACAAAGTAACTGTCTCATCTTTTTTTTCAGCGATTCTACTTACAAGGAGTGAACAAAAAGATCTGCTTAGACCAAGTGGATTATAGTTACACCTTTTCCATATGTGCTAGTTTGCTCATAAGTTCCTTTTTTAACGTGTCAGGGAAATATTCTGGCATTAGAGTATTTAATTATTTTAAAAGAGAAGCTAGCTCTGCAACCCCATGGGAGAGTGTCTTATAGGGGAGACTTCACATTTATTTGTTTTTCATAGTTCCGTCTGTCTTTTGATTCTCATCATCTGAACTCCTATACTGCTAATACTAATGGCATGTCTAACATGACTAGTCATGATATCTTTACTCTGATGACCATGTTTCATGTAGCAGAAGGCTACTTGGCTCCATCGGACTTCCTGCCCTCCTTCCCCGATGGAATCTTGTGCAAAGAGACTGATCATGAAAGTTACCTTTTTGAAAGGAAATTTACCTGATTTTGAACCCTGCCTTATTCTTATTATTCCTTTCACCACTTAGCACAGTGATTATTAACTTGGAGACTGAAGTTTGGGGGTACTAATGGGGTGGACAGTATTCAAGCCTAGGAATGAGTTTTTAGAAATATGTTTTGAACCATTTGTATTTGGACATCAAAATAATGTTTTAATTATACAAGCGATAGAAAGTGTTGTTAGAATATGCAGTAACTAAATAATAGTGGTTCTCTCTGGGAGGGGAAATGAAATGGGAGTAGTGGTTAAAGGAGACTTCATTAGTAATGTGTGTGTGTTGGGGGTATAGAAGGCCAGGATCATTTTATATTCATATTTATTTGAAGTCATTTATAGTTAATGAAAAGGATTATGGGTTAAAGTTCAAGAGATATCCTTCCCTAAAGATTCCAGCAATAGAACCTGCTTAAGTCCCTGACACCGGCCCATTCCCACAGTTTCATGTTGATATTGGGGAATTTGATTCAAAAGACATTTATTGAGTACCTTCCATATTAAGATAAAATCTACTGAGCATTAGTGGGTTTATAAAGATGGGTAAGACTTATTCACTGCCTTGGAGATCATAGTTTGTGGGAAAGACAGAGAGTCATCTGTCCAGAAGGTACAAATTCTAGAAGACTAAACTGTTCAAGAATTAGAATCCCACCTGGTATTAGTCTTAGGTTTCTATGCTTAACCCATGGCATTTGTGGTTTCAAAGCTGTAGTTTTAACTGTTCTGAAGTGACCCTAAAGATATATGACAAAGCAGTTTCTCATATGGATATTAATAATCTCCTCAGATTGTTGCCATCTTGAGTGTTGTGAGGCATAAATAAGCTTCCCAGGTTAAGCTCCTAGCATGATTCTGAATCCCATCCCTGGAAAGACAAATTGTAGACTGTTATTCAATTGTGAGTAAGCCAAAAAATGGTCCAGCATCTATACTTTACTTGGTAGTACTGGAAATTGATGAAACACGTCTATGAATTTTAGGCATATATCTCAGAGATGTCAAGATCGATTGCTTTTCCCTGGTTAAAATCTAAAATAATTAAAGAAAAATGTTGATACAGGGAACTCTGTGGATGTTCTCATTACAAGTAATATGGGAAGAAATTGTTACTTCATAGTCTAGGTTTTAGTGTTGTTTGGGGACAGCAAGATTATCTGTTATTTAAAAAATAAAATTTTAATTACCCTCTTCCCCCCTCCCTTTTTTTATTTTTAAATAGGGAACATGCTCAGTCACTTTCAGTGGGCACCAAGAAAAAGGTCTTGGTTCTTGGATCTGGCTACGTATCTGAGCCTGTATTAGAATACCTGTCAAGAGATGGCAATATAGAAATAACAGTAGGTAAATAAGCCCTAATGTTTGAAGAAGAAAAGCTGATTTCATAACTTATTGACTCTGTGAAACTTAGGATGTTTTGCTTCTAAAATAGGAAAAATTATTTTTTAGAGATGTTAAAATGTGTTTTACTCTGATGCATGAAAGGAAATATAAAGATTTGACTATTTTATTCTTGAAATAGGCTCTGACATGAAGAATCAAATTGAACAGTTAGGCAAGAAATATAATATTAATCCTGTTAGCATGGACATTTGTAAACAAGAAGAGAAGTTGGGCTCCTTGGTGGCAAAACAAGATCTTGTCATCAGGTATCTGGCAAGAAATGATTTTCTTCTTTTTGTTGTTATTGTCATTATTTCTTTTCCCTTGTTTTCTCTTTATTTTTCTCTTTCTCTCACTTCTCCTGTCCCCTCTTCTGTCGTTCCCCTTCTCTCCTCTTCCCTTTTTCTCTTTGCTCTTTAAGTACACTTTTTACATAAAGTATGCATCCAGGAAGTTACACCAATCATAAGTGCATGCCATTTATAACTTGATGAATTTTCACCAGGTGAGCACACTCTGTAACCATCACCCATTTAGGAAATGCAAGATCAATCATATTTCAGAAACCCTCCTTGTGCCCCATTTTCATTCACTAACCTCATTCCCCAGGGGTAAACACTATCCTACCTTCTAATGTACAGAATAGTTTGTCCTCATTTTTGGCTGCCTTCTTTTATTCCTCTTTCTGTGTGTAGGAGTCGTTTGTGTTATTGTCTGTAATTGTAGTTTGTTTATCCTCATTGCTATGTAGTATCCTATTGTGTTCATTATTATTTACTTGACTACAATGGATATTCAGGTTGTAACTGGATTTTGGCAATTATGAATCATGCTGCTATACATATTTTTATATTTATCCTTGGTAAACCATCTCACCAAACAAATTATACATTTCTGTTGGGTATATACTAAGAAGTGGAATTGCAGGTCATGAAGTATTCATTTTTCATATTTTTTGGTGTCCATTTTGTGTTTTGAATTTATAAAGCTTAAATGAAATAAGTGGATTCTTTAGCCTTATGACTGTTTTAAGTCTTATCATAAGGACAGATCTTGAAATATAGTATTTATTATTACCTAATAAAAAGGCAGATCTAACTTCTAGATATAGATCTACATGAGGGTCATTCTATAATTAAACCTAATTTTGAAATGTCAAAGTAATGAGAATAGTCATTTATTCTTAGAATATAATTTTTGCAAGTTAAGAGAAAGTTATCTGCTCATTCATAGTGATTATCTAATCACTTTCATAGTTAGGTCAGATTCAGATTGTATCTTTGGAGGAAGTTCTGTGATGTCCTACTTAAAACAAGCATGCTTGTAAGACAGATACAGTGAAAAGTAATTCTAATTACGAGTGGGGACTTTTACATTACCTCTTGATATATTTAAATATAGGGTCACTTCATGAATTAAAATATTACTCAATTTATACAAATTTTATGCATATTAATTTTTATCTAGAAAAAATTGGTGAATAAGTAACTGACCTTCTCTGAAACTGGTATGACTAGAAAAGCAAATCTTGATTCAAAATAAAATATTCTAACCTCCTGAGTAAATTAAAAATTTATTTTGCCACAAATAGATATCTAAATATATCATTATTATTTGATGAAACAAGATAAATAACATTATTAAAATGTTTGGAACAAAATATGACAAGACAACAATCTACTAATATGTGCAAATTATAAATTGTAGTAAAAAAGTAGCCTTCAACAAGATTTAGCACTAACAGGATCTGTTTTACATTTAATATTTTCTCATTTTGGTGAAGTTTCTATGCAGAATAGTGGTAACGCCATTAAACATTGTTATCTTGTAGTGATCATTAAATAATTTAAAAATATTTTTAAGTTGGGGTAAGAATGTTTTGATATAAACACAGAAATAGGGACTACAAAGTGAAATGAGGAGTAATTTTATAATGATATGTCAAATTCTCAGTTAAATTTTTCAAATTGAGTTTTTAATGATTGAATGCAAAGCAGTAGTTGATTTTGATAAGTTTGAAAATTTTGATTGTATTTTATGTGTGTTTTTCACAAGTGATATTTTCAACCATTTGAAATAATTAGGTTGGAATCAATTCAAATAACTCAAGAGTTAGGTCCCACTGAGTGCTTTTTATATTACATTCAAATGCATTATGAACTGTAATCCCTTTGTCTAAAAAAGCACCATCAATCAGTCTTGTCATTTTACTTCTCAACATATTATTAGGTCAAAGTTTTAAACTATTATTAGATCTTGGTTAATTTTTGATCAGGCAAGTTTTCAATATGAACAATGGTGTTAAAATTCTTTTCACTTAACTTTTAAGATGATGCTATTTCACATTTTCTATTAATACTTTGAGTCTAACAGTTTTGTGAGTATTTTGCTCAATGGCTTTTAAAAGGCCACTAAATATGGTAGCATGGTAATTCCTTTTCTGCTAAAAAATAAAAACACAGAGACCAGGAGGTTTTATAGGAGCTTTTGATACTGTCAAAAGGCACACACAGTTTTAGTCTACATAATAATAAATCTAAGTAGCAATTATCTATTCTGTTGACTTGAGGTATAAATGCCTGAAAGGTAGTGTGATTGTTTTATTTTGTTTTGCATGAAATAAAGAAAATATGAAGTATGCAGGATGAATTTGAAAAGTACAGTGATAAATTGTGATATTTTTTATAAGTTAGTATTTATTTTTTTGGTACTGTGTAGATGACTTTACCAAGTAGGCAATATGGTAGAACTTAAATGTTGGCATGTGATTGTTAGGGTGCTTTATTATTCCTTGAATAGAATATAGATGTACTCATTTATACTGATGTTTATGAAAGTTAATTTTTTGATTGTGTAGTCCCAGCACTAAATTAAAGTACCAAGGCCAAACTTTTAGAAAACCCAATCAAACCTGTTTTGCATACAGTACCATTTTTTGCTCACCATATAGATTGTTATCCATTTTGATAGCTTTTACACTGATCAGTACCATGAATGCCTCTCTCCTCCTTGGGCTTGTCCTGAAGTTTATTATCTAATGTAACATGGGCCACGTTGATCTAGTCTGACCCATCATGCTCTCGTCATTTGAGAGATGTGGAGGTAAAAAGAACAGCAACTGTGTTTTGTTTTTTTGTTTTTGTTTTTGTTTTAGGAGGGAACTCAAGTCAGGAAACCACAGAAATGTAAAAACAAATGGGATAAATTTCATTAAATATTATAAAGAAATCAGTGGATGCATGCAGAGGAGGGATATCTGACTCAAGGGGAATCTGGGAAAAACTCTTGGAGGAATATAACTTTTCAGGCATTTCTTAGAGGAGGGTGTGATTTGGATAGGGGTGCATGGGTGTCTTGAGAATTTCAAGTGGAAGGCACAGTAAGAGTAAAGAAAAAGTAAATGCTTTGAGTGGACAATTACAATATTGTCTTTGATTTCCATATAGAATTTATGAAAGAAATTGAGAGAGAAAACTAGCAATTTTATGTGAGGGTCATTGTGGAGGTCTTTAGATGTGATAACAGGATAGATTTATCCTGTAGTCCACAGGGAATCCTTGCTCATGTCTGAGAGAATAATTTAATCAGAACAGTGCCTTAAAGACCCAGCTTTAGTACAGGTCAAAGCTGGAAGGTAGGGGTGGAGAAGAAAGTTTCTGATCAGGTTTTTCCTCTGTTTTGAAGCTTGTTGCCTTATGTATTGCATCCTCTTGTGGCTAAGGCATGCATCACAAGCAAAGTTAACATGGTCACTGCAAGCTACATCACACCAGCACTAAAAGAATTGGAAAAGAGGTAAGTTTTAATCATTTTCAACAAAGTAAGTGGCTCTGTGACATTGTTTTTATTTTATTTCCAACTTTTTCTTTCCCCACTCTTCACCTGCTGCAGTGTGGAAGAAGCTGGCATCACAGTCATTGGCGAATTAGGATTGGACCCTGGTCTTGATCATATGTTGGCAATGGAGACAATAGACAAGGCCAAAGAAGTTGGAGCCACAGTGAGCTAAGTTTACACTCAAAGTTCCGTTTAGGAAAATATCAAAAGATCTAGTTTCCTGTGTACAGAAATAATCTGTCCATAATTTTGATGAAAGATGTTGCTGTATAACTCATACTTTGAATAGAAATTTCAAATAGAAGTCTGTAGCTATGGAAATATCTGTATAGTAAGAAATAATGTGGGTAGTCACCAATTTTTAGAGAAATAGATGCTACTATAATATTTTGGCTTAATACAATTTTTAGTCTACCTTGGAGATTCTATAATAAGAATTGACTTTTAAAAGTGGGGAAAATCTTTGGATATCACGAATCTGTTGGTATATGAATTATCTTTTACACATGACAAGGTACTATTGGATATGTAAATGTGATGATTCAGATGAAATGTTCTATATTCTTGAATATATAAGTATATATAATCAAATACATAATTTGAATACCAAAGTTAGTAGGAACTCACCAAGTAGAATTAAACTCATAGTTGGATTTTTTTTTTGAATTGGAGTCTTACTCTGTCACCCCAGCTGGGGTGTAGAGGTACATAGCCTCAACCTGCTGGGCTTAGGCAATCCCCCACCTCAGTCTTCCAAGCAGCTGGAACTACAGGCGTGTACCACCACACCTGGCTAAATTTTTTTTGGTTTATTATGGAGATGAGGTCTCGCCAAGTTGTCCAGGCTGGTCTTGAACCCCAGGGCTCAGGCAATCCTCTTGCCTCAACCTCCCAAAGTGCTGGGATTATAGGCATGAGCCACTGTGCCCCGCCATAGTTGGATTTTTAACTGATCAAAATGTTAGTCACTATCTCTCTAGGGTTTTTTTGTTTTTCTTTTATATATGTAAAATATAATGGTGACTTAATCAAATGGCATTTGGCTTTAAGGATTTTTGAAAGCCTTAATCACTTTATGAAAGTTGAAGCATGTTTACTCCATTCATTTCAATTAATTACTTAGATACATGATTCTCCCTAACATGTTGTTAATTCTTTCTAACTTATTTTTTAATTTACAGATTGAATCGTATATTTCCTACTGCGGTGGACTTCCAGCCCCTGAACATTCAAACAATCCATTGAGATATAAATTTAGCTGGAGTCCAGTGGGAGTTTTGATGAATATAATGCAGCCTGCCACCTACCTGCTCAATGGAAAGGTGAAAGAATGTCATAGAAGCATAGTGATATCAACCTGCAACGACTGCCTGAGACAGTCCAAATTCTTTCTCCCTGATACCAAGGCCCTTTAATAACTGCCATGCTGCCTGTCCCCATTACCTCTTCCTGAGTGCATTTTCTGTTCCATTAGTGTGGTTCCCAGCAAAGTTGTGCTTATTCTTCCCTCTATATTCTTGCAACTTGTTTTCTGCCACTTGAAAATTCGCTTCTCCATTTCTCTATGGGCATACACAGTGATCATCTCCTAACTTATTTCAGCATGATAAACATTTTCTGAGTACCTATTGTGTGCTGGACTTTGGGTGAGGCACCCAAGATTGTCACAGTGAATGAAATTCCTGACCTCAGAACATTCAGCTGAATGGATGGATGGAGTCAGCTCTTGAAACGGAGGGTTTTGTGGGTCAGGGAAAGAAATCAAAGTTTATTTCTCAGCTGCAGTATAACAGAGCATAAGAACTCTCTGAGTGTAGTATAATTTTCTTCATTTTGCAGTAAGGAAGTCATGACACAGAGAGAATGTCTAAGGTTGTTTGGCTGGGATTCAAACCCAGGTCTAACTAAGTCTGAAACCTTTTCTTTCTTCTTTTGCCAGATCGCTCAATGGCAAGAAAGACAGACACTGGAATAAATAGATCACTCAATGGCAGGAAAGACAGACACTGGAATAAATAACTGTAATCCAGTGGGGAAAATTCCAAAGTATGCAAAAGTGCCACAGAAGTACAGATGAGAGGGCAATTGGTTTGTCCTTGGTGAAGAGTTGGAGGGAAGGGAGGGTGTGGAGAAGGAAAACTTGTGGAGAAGAGGGTGTACTCGGCCTTGAGGATAAGAGGCTGCCAGCCAGGTAGGAATGCTGATATAGAGTTTATAGAATGGTGGTATAGAGTTTATAAGGTAGAAATCAGGCATAGGAAGCTCAGACAGCAGCCACAAAGAGACTACCAAGTAGCAGAGCCAGCATTAAATCACATCTGTCTATGCTCCTAACAATAAGGAAAGACTCATGTGAGAGGAGACCAAAAAAAAAAAAAACAAACCCAGATTGTATTTATAAAAAAATTGTGTATTTATTCTTACATGTTTAAACCTCAGTCACCTTCAAAGTACTCTCAGTTTGATATAATACACCTATCAAGATGCTTTTTCCACTGCTCAAAACAGTTTTTGAACTCGTCCATTTTGATACCTTTTAGTGCTTCTGCCATTTTTTGCTTCACCTCTTCCACATTGGCAAAACGTTTCCCTTTGAGGACTTTTTTCATCGGGGAAACAAAAAAAAAAGTCATTTGGGGCAAGATGGGCTGAATAGGGAGGGTGGGGAAAGAGGGCCGTGTCATTTTTAGTCAAAAATTGCTGAACATTCATTGCAGTGTGGGAAGGTGTGCTCCTAAACCACCCATCATGAAATGGGCAAATGTGTAGAAGGAATCTCCAAAAAAATTCACTGAAGCCTAATATAGCCTCTCACAACAGTGCTAGCAGGTACACTGAAGCTGATGGATTCCTAGAACACTTACCTAGTGGGAGAAGGCTAAACTACAATGGGCTTACCCTCCAAAATATAATTCTGGGCTTTTTTGGGTACCCTCATATTTTAGAAAAAGATGTGACAAACTGAGGGTGCCTCTTTGAATTGTGTGTTCTAGGCACTTCACTTGCCTTACCCGACCGAGCCCTGGTCCTGCAGGGAGTGATGAGTGATATGATCTGATGTGTATCTTGAAAAAATTATTCTGGCCTGAGTATTATGAATTCTCAATGTATCTGTGAATCTAAATGTATTTTAGAAATTTGTACCTATGATATAGAGCTTGACTCACAGACTTGGCTGTACATTGAAATCATAAGGGATGTTTTAAAAGTACTGATGACTGAGCCTCATGCCCAAAGATTCTGAAATTCCAGGGTTCTGGAATTTTTTAATTCTTCCCAAGTGATGTTAATATGCAGTTGAATTAAGAGCAACTAATTTAATGATCAGAAAACCACAGCTACACTTAAAATGTTACTAAACAAGCAGGACATTTTAGGTTGATGTTGGAATAATGCATTACACGTGTCAGGATAATAAACAGGATCAGCAAGTTCTGGTCCAAGCACTAGCATCCCTCACAGTGTCACCAAAGACCAGGCAGTTGTAAAAGTCCACTGGACGTCAATCTCACGTGTAATGTGAGTGGTGAATTTCCATCCACTTCTCTAGTTCTGTGAATCATGAAGGTTTGGGCCAGAATCAGTCTGCTGTTCTACCAAGCACACTTCCTTTTACGTGCTAAGGCCTGTGTACTGTTGCATTTCAACAGCACCTTCTACCTTCTGCAATCTTCGAAGAGAAAGGGCCTGATGGGTATAAAATAATATGTGAGGGTAGGGAAAAAAAAATATCTTGCTTCAACTGGGTAAAATGCATATTTGCAGGTGGCCTTATAAACAATAAAGATGAGCACAATAAAAGGGTCAGCAGTTGACGACCATGTAAAAGAAAGAGCAAGGGACTTGATGTCAGGGCTGGCTTTGTGCTCTGATTTCTTGGTTACTGGTTGAGTGAGCTTCGGGTTCCTTGTTGAAGATAAGACAATAATGCCAGCCTCCCAGGGTTCTTGCTCAATGAGATCGTATGGATTACAATCTGCCTAACAGCCCATTATCAGACATGTCATCAATCTAGCAAACATCAGTTACATAATGAAATTAGTGGTCTTGAGAGCTCAGGAAAAGCAAGAGGTAAATTTTAGGTAGCAGAGGTTGTATTTGTTGAATTTGAAGTTTTCCCCCTTCATTCTGAACTTCTTTTATTTTTTTTTTAAAAAAAGCTTTTTGCATCACCCTGACACTGTGGAGGATGCCAAGAGAAGAAACAAGATGCTTTTCTTTGGTAAAATGATATCTTTTTCAAGGTCCCACTTAAGTTCTTTGCAGATGGAGCTTTTCCTGATCACTCCAGCCCTCGTTCACTATTATTTTGTCTGAACTCAGTCAAAGTGTCGGGCACTTTGTCTGTATCTCAGAATTTTCCAGGTGCTGTATTATTCATTCAGTAATTCAAGTGTGTCAGTCTGTCTCCCAAGCCAGATTGTTAAACGTCTTAAAATCTCCCTTGTCTTTTTGTCCCTTCACTCCCTCTGCCACCACCACCTTCCACCCAGAGCAGGCCATAAATAATTAACAGAATAGTAACTGGGGAGCCATGTGGCTTTTCTGGCTTCTGCTTAAAGTTGAAGCCATAAAATTTTGCCAGAATTAAGCAGTGGCCTATGAATTAGAACATATCTTATTGTCCTGTACCTTTGCAGTAATTTCTGGCCACTTGAATTATTTCTAACTTCTAATCTAGTATCTAACAAATCTGATTTTCTTTTACATAATTGGAGACAGTGATTTCATCTTCTCTTAGTTTATTCGCTCCACAGGGGCTGGTTTACTTTCTTATGTTGGTGACATCTGGCAGTGATATGATGAGTGATGTCATCCTTTTTCATTTTATAAATGATGTCTTTTGATAAAACTGACGTTTTAATTTTGAAGAAATTAAATTCATGGGTGTGTGTATCCTGCTTAATCTTTTTTTGAGTCAGAGTCTCACTCTGTCGCCCAGGCTGGAGTGTAATGGCGCAGTTATAGTCACTGCAACCTCGACCTGCTGGGCTTAGGTGATCCTTCTGCCTTAGCCTTCTAAGTAGCAAGGACTACAGGCATGTGCCACAATGCCTGGCTAATTTTTTGATTTACTGTAGAGATGAGGTCTCACCAAGTTGTCCAGGCTGGTCTTACATCCGTGAGCTCAGACAATCCTCTCACCTCTACCTCCCAAAGTGCTGCGATTGTAGGCATGAGCCACCACACTTGGTCAGATTCATCCATTCTTATTGCAGTTTTCAGATGCGTCACTGGTGGCATAATCTGGAATGCTGTCCTATTTTCAGCTTCTCTTTCAAAATGCTGATTCAAAACTAAGCACAACTGAGGGGACAGTCCACACTGACAGAAAAAACTTGTCTAATAGAAAAAACATGGACACTGGAGTCAGAAATTTGGGTTCAAATATGCATCTGAGTGTCTTCTTCAACCTGTTTTCACCTCTGACAAGTGGATTATTGCATGGATTAAAGATAATATATATGAAGTACCTGGCACATAGTGGGTCCTGAATAAGTTATTGTATATTTCCTGTGTTAAATTCCTCAAAAGTTTAGTGATCAAGCTGACTGTGATTATTTGAATATGTATCTTTAAAAAACATATGGCAGTGATTCTCAGTGTTTGGGAGATGTGTGTTTGTTAAAAAGTTTGACTTAAGCTGGCAGCAGCAGTGAGTAATGCGCCTGAGTATTGTCAGGGCAGAAAGAAATGTTTATTTGCTAACAAATTGACAAATATGTCTCTCTGTCTTTATCCAAATCATTAATAAAATACTAAACAGGACAGGGCTTATTATTGAACCACATAATGTGCCACTAGAAATACAACTCTGAATTGATATCAAATGATAATGATTATCCAGTAATTTTGGGGTCAGTTTGCATAGCCAACTGCCAATCTCTCTAAATAGATCATCACCCTTCAGCTTACATTTCCGTATTTTCTACATAGGGATTTCATGACAGACTTATGAACTAACTGATTTAGTTCTAGTTAGTAAAATGCTAGAATATTGTGCTCTTTCTTGAATTTTATTTTAAAAATGTTCCTGACCTTCAAACAAACAACACTTGGAATTTTCATTAGGTTATAGAAGTGAGATGAGTATGGAGATGCCAAAGATCAACATTTGCTTTTTTAAAAATATAATTTTATTTTTAAAGATGAGATCATGCTGTGTTGCCCAGGCTGATCTTGAACTCCTGGGGTCAAGCGATTCTTCCTCCTCAGTCACCTGAGCTGAATTGCTGGTATGCAGGTGTGCACCTCCACGCCCCAATTTGTTTTCTTTATTAAATGTTTTTAAACATTAAAATTCTATTAAATAAAATTTTTTAAAAAGAAGTGGTGCAGAAATGATCTCTCTGGGAATGTTTACCGTGCACATGATCCAGAATTTTATAAGAAAGTTAATTAAAAACATTCCTCACATCCTTCAGATTCTCATTCTTGATATGTTAAATGGTGATCAGCGCACTGCAAAGTGAGCCCTTGAACTGAAAACACTCTATCGGTCTTGACACTGCAGTCAGTATAGCCCTTTTTCCTGTGGGCTTCTGCCATATATAAATGAGTCACCATTTTTTTCTGTCATTCAGAGACATGTGCAGAACCTATTTACAAATAAACTATGAGAATCATCTGATGAAGTTTAGCCAAAAAATCCTTCAGACTAGTTCCTGGGAGTCCATCTTAAGGTAGCTTGGCAGCTCCCTGGTGCAGCGTTGTTTTGAGAAATTGATCAGAAATTGTTTCTAGTGGTGCAGCCAGTAAAAAAATCCAGTTCTACCAGTGGCCTCAACCAGAATTCTCAGCCCTGATTTTATCACTCCAGATTTGTTTCTGTTATCTTAAGACCAATCATGAACCTCACAAACTAAAAGAAAATTTAATCCTTTAAAATTAAAGACACAAAAATATTTCACTGCTTTTTTTTTTTTTTTTTTTTTTGATTCAGGGTCTTGAGTGCAGTAGAATGTTTATGATTCACCACAGTCTCAACCTCTTGAGCTCAGATGACCCTTCCACCTCAGCCTCCCAAGTAGCTGGGACCACAGGTGTGCACCATTATGCCTGGTTCATTTTTTAATATTTTTAGAGAGGCGGGGGGGCTCTCACCATGCTGCCCAGGCTAGTCTTGAACTCCTGGGCTCAAGCGATCCTCCCAACTCAGCCTCACAAAGTGCTGGGGTTACAGGTGTTGAACCACTATGCCCGGCCAAGACCTTAGGTTTAGAAAAACTAAATGCCGCCAGGCTCAGTGGCTCGAGCACTTTGGGAGGCCGAGACGAGTGGATTACCTGAGATGGCGGGTTCGACACCAGCCTAGGCAACTTGGCGAGACCTCGTTTCTACAATGAATAAAAAAAAAATTAGCCAGGCATGGTGGCGTGCCTGTAGTTCCTGTCCTTGGAAGGATTGCCTGAGCCCAGCAGGTTGACGCTGGGGTGGCCGTGAGAGTGCCACTGCACTACAGCCTGGGCGACAGGGTGAGAATCCAACTCGAAAAAAAAAAAAAAAAAAAGAAAAGAAAAGCTAAATGCTTTAAGTCAAATTTTAAGAAAGAAGAATGGTCTTTTAAATGATAATATTAGTAGAACAACTTGAGTATGGGATGCTGAGTATCATGGTTTCATTATTATTATTATTATTATTATTATTTCAATTTCTTGTTGCTTTCTTTTGTGCAAGGAATGCAGATAAGCCCTAAAGGAACAAGTTGTTGAAACCCTGTGTGTACCTTTTCAATGTTCCTCAGGTTGTGAACGTTGCAGGGGGAGTCTCCTTTCTTGATGCAGTTACTTCCATGGATTTTTTCCCGGGGTTAAATCTGGAAGGCTATCCTAACAGAGACAGTACAAAATATGCTGAGATTTATGGTATTCCGTCTGCTCACACTTTGTTGCGGGGGACACTGAGGTATAAGGTAAGCAGTCCTTGAGACTAAACATATCGCCAGTGTTGATGCAAGTGATATGCACACTTAATCAGTAATCAAAATAATGAAGGTGATAAACCCAGTGGGGGCCTATTTTCTCAGGATTCTTTTGTTTGAATGTTTTAGGAGACAACTCAAAATAGCAAAAAGAGAATGTATTGACTCATTAGGAGTTTTTTTTTTTTTTTGGTTGTTGTTCTTTTTAGAGATGTGGGGTACAGTTCAGGAAGAGGTATACAAGTGGACATCATACAATAAAGTTTGGGCCTCCCTTTGGTCCTAACTTTGCCTGGTTTGAGACCAGGTACGCTTATTGATGTGTTGAAGGCCGACGCGGGTCAGCCCCAGGCTTAGTGAGATTTGCAGGTCACGTGACCTCACCAGGACTTGGTTTCTCTTCCTTCCAGTAGTCCTCATAGTCCCAAGTTCTACACGATGGCAGGATATTAGCAACCTCCCCAGTCTCTTATCTTAGGTTCCAATCCAGTGGGAATAAAAAGATACAGCTAACAATATAAGTTTTGTCTCATTTGCTGTGAACATTCCCTGAGGTCGGTAGGATAAAATGTGCTGATTGGCTTTGACCTATGTGATAGGTCCCTGAAGTTGAAAATGTATTCAGTGTTATTGGAAACACATGGGCTGGTTTGGGGAAAGGGACAGGTGAAAGAGGCTTCCCCAAAGCAAATCTGAAATGTTTTTAACCACAGAATGTGAAATGCGTTCTAGGAGCATAAATGCAAATATCCAGGACACATTTATTGATCACAAAGAGCAGTTACAAAGGTAGCCAAATCAAGACACCTGTTGTAATAGTTTTCTAGCATAACAATTGCCACAACTGGGTGGCTTGAAACAAGAATTTATTCTTTCATGGTTCAGGAGACTAGAAGTCTGAAATCAAGGCGTGGGTAGTGTTGGCATCTTCTGGAGGCTGGGCTTATAGACACATCCATCCCATTTCTACCTGGTCTTCATATCACCTTCTTTTGTGTATCTCACTGGGTTCTCTCTTCTTGTAAGAACACTATGTAGGGTGGACCAGTCGGGGTTGATCTCATTGAAGGTCTTAAGTAATTACATTCGAAAGTGTTCAACAATGGTCATATTATGAGGCTCTGGGTGGCCATGAACTTGGGGGGAGGGCACTACCCAACCTAATGTAGCTAGCCTACCTAAAACACTTACGTCTCTCAGAATCAAAGATCTGATTACAGAACTCTCCGACCTGTGAGATTTCTTGGCTGAGGCCAGAGAGGGGCTTTGTCTCATGTGTATTATCTAGTATTCACTAATTATCTTTCTGGAAGAAGTAAGAGACACAGGCCTGCAAGTGATGATCCTTCAATTCTTCGGTGTGCTTTTTCCTTGCTTTCTCATGTCTTTTTGTACTGGGAGTTATCTTTGCCTGGAATGTCCCCCTGACCCCTGATTTTTATACCACCCTCCTTTTCCACCTTCAGGTCTTGTTTTTAAATGAAGCTCTCCATACCACTGTATTTACTTTTATTTATTGATTTTATTTTATTTTATTTTTTAGTTGGAGTCTCACTCTGTTGCCCAGACTGGAGTGCAGTGGCTGCTCCCAGCCACTGCAGCCTCAACCTGCTGGGCTCCGGCGATCCTTCCGCCTCAGCCTTCCAAGTATTCAACAATGATCATGTTATGAGGCTTTGTGTGGCCATGAACATTTCCTTTTCCTCTTCCCTAATTGAAGGAAGCATCAGGAATCAGTAGACATTGGGGGTGCTATTCATGTCTGAATGGGAATATCTGAAAAAATTCATGTTTGAGCACAGATTATTTCTATGGTGTTGACATATGAAGATTGATCTGTGGTTTGCCTCATTTTTCTATGTCTAACGCCTATTTATGCTTTCTCATATGTATAAATGTATATATTTAAACTATACAACATAATGTTGTATATGTTGAATGCATATTGAAAGTAAAATGGCTACTATATTGGAGCAAATGAATGTATCCATTGTCTCACATAGTTATCCATCTGTTTTTGTTACTAAAGAACAGCTGAAACCTATTCATTTAGCATGAATCCCAAATATAATACCATTTTATTACCTGTCATCCTCATATTAGATCACTACACTTTTTCATTCTACATATCTGCTACTTTTTTTTTTTTTGAATTGGAATCTCACTCCATCATCCAGGCTGGAGTACAGTGGCACAATCTGCTGGGTTTAGATGATCCTTCCCCCTCAGCCTTCCAACTAGCTGTGTGCTACCATGTTTGGCTAATTTTTTGATTTATTGTAGAGACAAGGTCTCACCATGTTGCCTAGGCTGGTCTTGAACCCGTGGACTCAGGCAATCCTGTCGCCTCAGCTCCCCAGAGTGCTGGGATTATAGGCTTGAGCCACGGCTCCTAGCCTTTATTTTTTTTTTTTTTAAATTTGAAGTCTTACTCTGTCACCAAGCCTGCAGCCTTGACCTGCTGGGCTCAGACGAACCTTCTTCCAAGTAGCTGGGACTAGAGATGCACGCCACCGTGCTCTGCTAATTTTTTTTTTGATTTATTGTTGAAATGAGGTCTCGCCAAGTTGCCTGGGCTGGTCTTAAACCACTTGGCTCAGGCAATCCTCTTGCCTTGGTTGGGATTACAGGCGTGAGCCACCATGCCTGACCTCTATCTGCTACATTTTATTCTATGACTTATATCTCCCCATTTCCTCCCCCAAGCCCACCTCTAGTAACCATTGTTTTATTCACTATCTCTGCATGTTTGACTTTTTTTTTAAAAAAGATTCCATATGTGAAATCATGCAATATTTTTCTTTTATGCCTCACTTATTTCACATAGCATAATGTCTTCCAGGTTCATCTTTCCATCTTAAAGAGAAGATCATCAGTATATTCTCCCTTTTTAGAGCTTCTGTTATATATATGGCACTTAGAATTTACTTCTCAGCATTTTTTTTTTGAGTCAGAGTCTCACCTCTGTGTAGGTGGCACCACAGGCATGCACCACTACGTCTGGCTAATTTTTTGATTTTTTGGAAGAGACGAGGTCTTGCTATGTTGCCCAGGCTGGTCTTGAACTCCTGGGCTTAAGCAATCCTCCTGACTTGGCCTTTCAAAACCTGGGATTACAGGCATGAGCCCTGTACCCGGCTCACTCCTCTCTGCTTTACATATACTTCTCCTTCTAACCAAATTTGTTCTCCTCCTCTCTTCCATTATTTTAGCCTTCCCGTCCTTGCCTCCATCTGCACATGGGAGAATAACCCATTATGGCCTTCCTTCACTGCGTTGTCCTTCAGAATCTATTCATCCAGCTATTTGTTCTTTTATTAGCCAACTCAAATAATAGAACACTGAATAATGGGATGAGGTCATAGGGATGAAAGATATGCATACACATATAATATGACATAATATAAATATATACTTTCTCTGCTTTCTATATCTAAAGCCCAGCAGCTGAATAGGCAATTAACTAAAATTTGTGTTAATTGCTATGGTGGAAGTATGCACAAAATGTTATGAGAAGAAAGGATACCCACTCATCTAGGGGACTCAGAAGATGTGCTAAACTGGGTCTTCTTTTTTTTTTTTTTTTGAGTTGGAGTCCAACTCTGTTGCCCAGGCTAGAATGCAGTGGCATGCTCACAGCCATCACAGCCTCAACCTGCTGGGCTCAGGCGATCCTTCCACCTCAGTCTTCCAAGTAGCTGGAACTAAAGGCATACGTCACCATGCCTGGCTAATTTTTTGATTTACCGTAGAGACAAGTCTTGCCAAGTTGCCCAGGCTGGTCTTGAATCCCTGGGCTCAGGCAATCCTCTCACCTCAGCCTCCCAAAGTGCTGGGATTACAGGCTTGAGCCACCACGCCTGACCTTAAGCTGGATCTTAAGGGAGGGGTAAACATTTTACAGTAGAGCTGGGCTTGGCGACTCAGCCTGTAATCCCAGCACTTTGGGAGGCTGAGGTGAGTGGATTGCCTGAGCCCGCAGGTTTGAGACCCACCTGGGCAACTTGGCGAGACCTCATCTCTACAATAAGTCAAAAATTAGCCGGGCATGGTAGTGTGTGTCTGTAGTTCCAGCTACTTGGAAGACTGAGGTGGAAGAATTGCCAGAGCCCAGCAGGTCGAGGCTGCAGTGGCCGAGAGCGGCCAGTGCACTCCAGTCTAGGCGACAGAGTAAGACTCCAACTCAAAAAAAAAAAAAAAAAAAGAAAAGAAAAAAACAATTTACAGTAGAGAAGAGTGGCCAACACATTCCAGGCACAGGAGCAGCAGGTACAGAGGCCATGATCTCTGGAAGAGGACCAAATGTTTAGGGAATAGTGAGAGGTATAGATGGCAATTGGCCAGTCAGGCTCGATAAGCATATTATGATGGGCTTTCTCTAACACACTAAGACCTCATACTTGCTTTGTAGATAATAAAGGACATTTGAGGAATTTTTTTTTGAGTTGGGATCGCATTCTGCTCAGGTTGGAGTGTAGTGGCACGGTCATGGTTCACCACAGCCTCAGCCTCTTGGGTTAAGGTGATCCTCCATCCTCAGCCTCCCAAGTAGCTGGGACCACAGATGTATGCTACCATATCTAGCTGGTCTCAAACTCTTGGGCTCAAACATCAGCCTCCCAAAATGCTGAGATTATAGGAGTGAGCCACTGCACCTGGTCTAGGAATTTTTATTACAGTGGTGATATAATCATACCTACATTTTAAGAAAAATGTCTCTGATTCCTATCTCTTTTCCTGCTCCCTATATGCCTTGGGGTAGTGGCCCTTAATCAGTAGAATGGATTATCTGCTTTTGAGGAAGGGGGATACTCTTACAAGTTCCTCCTTCCATTATAAGAAAGAGCTCAGTGGACTGTTCTATTAAATAACATTCTGTTGAACTGACAGTATATAACATATGAGGAAATTTGCCCTTATGCTGCCAGAATGTATCACACACATGTTATTTAGAAACAGAAGTAAAGATCCAAGTTTTGCAAAATCTCTTGTATAAACCAGTGGAATTGTTATGACTCTACTGATCTCAGTTTGAGTTTGGAATTGGTTGTATATATATCAGCAATACAAATAACTATTTTCAGTCTATTTTCCAATTAGTTACAAAGATAGATCCCTCTTTTCCTTGAAGAGAACATTTTCACATACTGCTTATTAATTCTTATTTCAGGGATATACCAAAGCTTTGAATGGATTTGTAAAACTGGGTCTTATAAACAGAGAAGCGTTTCCCACCCTACGACCTGAGGCCAGCCCTCTCACCTGGGTGAGTAGCTCCAGAATTATCTGCTATCTGCTGCTCTTCAGAAATGCCTTCTGACATGGTTGGGGTGAATTCTGCTTTGGGCCAACCAAAGAACCCATTCTGTAGTTTATGTGCCAGAAGATAAATCCTGATCCCAAAGTCCTCTCTCTTTTCACTTCTGTAGGAGTGGAGAGGATGTGGGCCTGACACCTCAGGCCTGTTTCCTGCAGTGACGTTTATCATTCAGTTACTCTCTGAGCTCTGAGAAGAGATATGCTTGCACTCCATGCTGGGCTCTGGGCTTTTTCAGTTGTCTAAGTGATGACCTAGTGACAGGCATCACTTGGGTCTCCTGAAAGTGATAACACAAGAGAGATGCTGGTGTGTCCCTGAACTGGAATCCCAACCTCCAAGTCCCATCAGTTCTCTCATCTGGCTATTTACAACCATGAAGGATTTGAGTTTCACTTACTGAGTTATGCCTGCATCTGTGTTGTACCAAAATCTAACGACCTCGGGGTCGTTAGGACCTTTGGAGGTTTGAAGCTGAATGTACAGTAGAGCTTCTGAGAACTGCCAGGAATTAACTCGTGACCAGCTGGTCGTTCAACCTAAACTAGTGTGACCATATTCTGGTAGAAATGCCAGAAATGTGTCACACAGAGAAAAGGACTAATATTGTGAATCCCGTGATGTCTCAGAAAACAAACAAACAAACAAACAAACAAAACAAAAAACCCTTTGGTATTCTTACTGGCCGGTTGCTTTTAAATTCAACTTTTTGTGCATCTTTTCCATTTTAAGTCTTACCTTTTGTAAATTTACTTGTTGAACAGGAGCGAATAAATATTGACACAGAGAATTGGAGTTGAAGCATTTGATTTGGGAAGAGTGGTGCAGGCACTTTTAGGGATGGTCTCAATGTCTTGGTAGCTATAGTTTAGAATAGAGGTTGACAAACTTTTTTTTTTTTAATGGACTGGATTGTAAATATTTTGTGCTTTATGGGCCATACAGTCTTTGTCAGAACTACTTAATTCTGCCATAGACAATACATAAACCAATGAACATGGCTGTGTTCCAATACAACTTGTATTTAAAAAAAAAAAAAAAAAGCCGGAGAGCCACATTTGGTCTGTGAACCAGTGTGTTGACCCCTGATCTGATCTGGAGCATAGATTTTCCTTCATGAGCCTGGATAGAAAGTCTTATTTAGAAAGTAGAAAAAGCTTTGGCCACTGTGAAAGTGTTCTTCCTTTGAGATTTTATTACTTACGAGGTCTTTCTCATCTCTTGATCCTACAATAGTATCCAGGTTGCTAATGGCAACCGTAGCAGTCAGTCTTTTCCTCTATATGCCTGCCAAAATTGACTGCTGGAGGTGAGGGGAGAAGGGGGAAAATGTGATGAAGAGGATTACAGAGGCAAGAAATCTGCTGGTAAATATAGTGCCATCTGTTGAGTATTCAGTCGATGTTAGGGCCATTCTTATTGCCGATCTACCACTCTGAAATACCATACATGTATAGATGTGTAGTTGCAGATGTATGCATGTATATGTATTACAGTTTGTGATCTCTAATTATTTCTAATTTAAAACCGCAAGGTGCATTTGAGATCCAATGTTTGAGTAGAATAGTTTCTCAGTGAAATTATTTTTTATTTTATTATGGACCTATACTTGATCTTTTAATTTTTCTAACCAGAAAGAACTCCTCTGTGATCTAGTTGGGATTTCACCCTCCTCTAAGTCCGATATACTGAAGGAAGCTATTCTTAAGAAGCTCGGAGGGGATAATGCCCAGCTGGAGGCTGCTGAAGGGTAGGTGCCCACCATTCAACTTAGAGCAAGATATATTGGAACAGTGATTATTTGGTCCTTTTTCTTTTCTTTTCTTTCTTTTTTTTTTTGAGTAGAGATCTCCTTACTCTGTTGCCAGGCTGAAGTGCAGTGGTTATGATCATGGCTTACCACAGCTTTGATCTCTTGGGCTCAGGCAATCCTTCCACCTCAACCTCCAAAGTAGCTCAGACTGACAACAGGTTCATGCTACCATGCCCTGGCTAATTTTTGATTTTCTATGGAGATGAGGTCTTTCTATGTTACCTAAGCTGGTCTTGAATTTCTGCAATCCTCCTGCCTTAGCTTCCCAAAGTGCTGGGATTACAGACATGAGTCACTGCACCTGGCCATACATTAGTCTTATAAGAAACTTTGTGAAAGCATGGACTTACAATGCATCATCTCTGCCCTGCTCCAGAGAGCAGTACCTAGAGAAGTCTGAGGATTCTGAAGGTTAAAACATTGCTATAATTATTGTTAGTTTACAATTCAGGGCTGTCCTCTTATTATTTTCCCCTTTCTTATTATTTTAGGAGCTCCTTTCTGCTTCCCAAATGAGCCCGTGAATAGAACTTGAACTAATGTGGCCATCTCTTGTGCTTTTCAGGTTGGGCTTACTTGGGGATGAACAAGTCCCCCGGGCAGAGTCCATTGTGGATGCGCTCTCCAAGCATTTGGTCATGAAGCTTTCCTATGGTAGGCCACGGATTATTCACTAAATGTTCATGAGGGAGAATCATAACACAGAGTCAAGGCAACCAGAGAATTAGAGCTAAGCGGTAGAAATGGGAAGGTGTGATATGAGGGAAAAAGCACTTGGACTGTTTTTTTCCCAGAGGGAAGAATATGGGGTCTGACAATTAAGTTTGCGAACTCATCCTAGAAAAAGTGCTCCATACTTCATTGCTGAATATCACTACAGTCACCTTTGAAGTGTTCCCCTTGGAAGGCTATGCACCGACGCCAGAGCTGTCGTCATATTATCCTTGGTGTCCTGAATGTTATCAAATGCCTTCCTTTCAATATTTCTTTTATCTTAGGGTAAAGAAAAAACTCATTGGGGGCCAGATCAGGTGAGTAGGGAGGGTATTCCAATATGGTTATTTGTACAGTGCTGCCAATGTAAGTGCAGTGCTGCCAATGTAAGTGCTCAGTAGCAAGTTCTCAAACTTAATTGTCAGACCCCAGCAAATAATGGAAACAACTCTGATAGCCATTCCAGAAAAAGTGCTCCAAAATTGCTTTGATGGTTGTACTAGGTGCTGGCGTTGGTGCATAGCTTCCCAAGGGAAGTACTTCAAAAGTGACCATAGTGATATTCTGTAATGAGTTATATAGCACTTTTTCTAGGATGGTTCGCAAACCTAACTATCAGACCTAGTATGAGAATTTTTATTTTTTGAGTTGGGGGTCTCACTCTGTCACCCAGGGTGGAATTCAATGACATAATCATTACTCAATGCAGTCTCGACCTCCTGGGCTCCAGTGATCCGCCTGCCTCAGTCTCTCAAGTAGCTGGGGCTACAGCCACCACGCCTGGCTAATTTTTAAAAATTATTTTTAGAGATATGAGGTCTCACTATGTTGCCCAGGTGGTCTCAAACTCCTGGGTTCAAGAAATCCTCCCACTTTGACCTTCCAAAGTGCTGGAATTACAGGTGTGGTCACCACACCCAGCCAGAATATGAGAATAATTTGGGGAGCAAAGTGTAAATTCTCTTTAGTAGTTCCTTTGTGTCTGTAGACTCTGTAAATAGATATAGCCATACTGACCTGAACAAAGGAATGAGGTCAGTTATAATTCCTTGAATTTTTCATGTTTTCTTTGGGCTGAAATGCAGTATAAATAATTGTCTAGTGGTCATATATGAAGGGAGAAAAAGCTGGTAAGACAGAAAGGCAGAAGCAAGAGATGATATGCAATATTTGAGGTGTAATGATAATAATGTTTTCAAATATCTTTATTTATTTCAAGGCCCTGAAGAAAAAGATATGATTGTGATGAGAGACAGCTTTGGAATCAGACATCCTTCTGGACATTTAGAGAATAAAACTATTGATCTTGTGGTTTATGGGGATATCAATGGCTTTTCAGCCATGGCTAAAACTGTGGGGTTACCCACTGCCATGGCAGCCAAAATGTTGCTTGATGGTAAGTTCCGTTCATTTGACTACTGAGTCTGTCTCCATATCACTTCCAAGTCATGCAGTGCTTGGACATCAAGTAATTACTCTTGAGCATAATAACACAGGTATCTGCTAAAAGCGAGCCATCTTAGAAGATCCAAGCACTGACTGAGAGGTCACCTTGTGGTGGGAAACGTGCATGGGCTTTGGAGTTAGACCTGACTTCCGCCCTTGATTTCAGCTCAGTCATAAGATGATTGAATGATGGGGTGCAAATTACTCAGCAACTTTGAGCCAGACTTTCTTCATCTTTAAAGTGGGTCTTTCCATCTCTAATCCACAGTGTTGCTGTGACACAAGTGAAGTAAAACACAAAGCTGCTACCACATCGAAGAGCCCCAGGGAATGTGAACTCCTTTTCTTTCCTTGGCTTTTGCCATTTTGGGAGTGGTAACTCTAAAACAGCAGAGGATTTCACCTTCAGATCCTCAAAAACGTGAATCACGTTTTAATTGTCTTCATAGCTCAGCGTATTATCAGTATACTGAATGCAAATTTCAATTCTCCACTCATATGAGATCATCTATGCATCCAATAAGCATTGCTTCTGAATAAAATATCCCATATGATACTGGAGAAAGAAGGAGAGGAATAGAAAACATCAAAGCATATGTATGTAAAATAATGACAAAAATATGTAAAGTAGCATATCTGCTAATGGCAAATGAAACAATCTGCCTACTTATTGAGGAACCAGAGTGAAAAAATGGTAAAGGTTGGGGTCCTTGTGGCCTTTAAGGAAAATGACTTACGGGCTTACTATTTCGGCCATCCTATCAGGTGTCTGCACCCAAATAATCAAATTGGTTAAAACTCATTCTGTTGTTGTCATGCCTTTAAAAAAAAAATGACATCAGCAAGTTAGGCAGACCAGTTAGGTTTACTTTACTTTCTTTCTTTTTTCTCTGATTGTCTTGGCAGTAAGTAGTGTGGTGAACTGTACAAATTCTGACATTATCCTTACGTCCAGGTGTGCTTTCAATCTAAAATTAGTCCCCTTTTCTCTACAGTGTTGGCTAAGTAACAGTTTAGTAGGAGACATTTAAGCAGTTAGTCTATAAAATGCCTTGGCCTCTGCAAATTTATTGACTTTGAATTTACTGTGGGGTGATAGCTTCTGTGTAAAGACTTTGCTGGGGAACTAACCTCTAATGTTATCTCTAAAATGACAATTGCACCTTTTTTTTTCTTCCAGGTGAAATTGAAGCTAAAGGCCTAATGGGGCCATTTTCAAAGGAGATTTATGGACCAATATTAGAGCGAATTAAAGGAGAAGGCATTATGTATACTGTACAAAGTACAATTAAACCATAATTGGGAATTTTATTTTGTTTTATCTTTCCTGGCAGCACAGCTCTAAATATCAGTGTGACAAACATGCTTCCTAATGTGTTATTTTAAAGTCTGAAGAATAATATGTTTTGATTAAGTTAATACAATGGTGTCTTTGAAATATAAATCTCTATTTTGTATGAAAATGTTTGGAACAGGAGATCCCAGTCTTTATCAGAGAACCTTAATAATTTTACCGTGTATTTTGAAGCAATGTATGTAAAAGTGATGATTGTGCTATTTTTTTCTTTTCTTTTCTTTTTTGAGTAGAGGTCTCACTCTGTCGCCCAGGCTGGAGGGCAGTGGTATGCTCAATCTGCTGGCCTCAGGCGATCCTTCCGCCTCAGCCTTTCAAGTAACTTGAACCACAGCCACGTGCCACATGCCTGGCTAATTTTTTGATTTATTGAGAGATGAGGTCTTGCCAAGTTGCCCAAGATGGTCTTGAACCCCTGGACTCAGGTAATCCTCCTCGCCTCTGCTTCCCAAAGTGCTGGGATTACAGGCATGAGCTACCTCGCCCAGCTGACTATGATATTTGTTAATTTATTGTGCCACTTTTTTCATACAAGAACATATTTTCCTATAATCAGCAAATAAAGTTTTACTTTTTTAGTGTGAAAAAATTTCCTTATATGGTTATATTTTTGTATTTTTAAAATTGATTCAGTTAGATTACCTACCTATAAACCTTTGCAAAAATATTATTTTATGATCTTTTTGTAAAGTGATGATTTATTTAGTAAATGTAGTTTCTTGTAATACTGAATGTATTTGGAAATGGTAATAGATAAGATTTGGAAATGGCAATAGATAAGATTAAATCACAGTTCACAAGATCACCTCATTAAGCACAGAAAAAATACTTAACAAAATCCATCACTCTTTCATGGTAAAAAGCACTCAACAGACTAGGAATAGGAGGAAACTTCCTCAATCTAAGAGAGGGCATCTGTGAAAAATCCACAACAGCATAGATATGATGACAGACAATTATTTTCTCCAATCAGAAACAAGACAAGGATGCCTACTCTGACTGCTTTTATTCAACTTGTACTTGAAAGTTAAACCAGGGCAATTATGCAAGAATATGAAAAAATAAAGGGCACTTAGTTTGGGAAAGAAGAAGTATAACGATATTTGCTGGTGATGTGATTTTATGTATAGAAATACAAAGTAAATCCATAGAAAATCCAGAGACATACTCTAAAAGAACAGCTAATAAATTCAACAAAAGTTATAAGATACAAGATTAACATACATGAATTAGTTATCTTTCTATACAGTATCAATGAATAGATTAAAAAGATTAAAAACTTCAATTTTTTACAGCATCAGAATGAATAAAATAGTAATAAAATTTAGAGAAATAATGTTCACATACAGTCAATTTTTGACTTTCAAAAATGTGCTAAAATAATTCAATGGGCAGATAGTCTTTTTCATTATACAGTGCTTAGAAACTTTACTATCCACATACAAAATAATGAAATTGTACTCTTACCTCACACCATATGTAAAAATTAACTCAAAATGGACCCGAGACCTAAATGTAAGAGCTAATACAGCAAAAATATTAGAAGAAGACATGGCATAAACGTTCATGACTTTGGATTAGGCAATGGTTTCTTAAATAAATGACACCAAAACATAAGCAACAAAAGAAAAAATAGATAAATTGGACATTATCAAAATTAAAAACATTCATGCTTTCAAGAGTACCATCAAGAAAGCAAAAGGACAACCCACAGAATGAAAAAAAATTTATAAGTCATCTATCAGTAAGGAAGAATCTTGCATCTGTAATATATAAAGAACTATTATAACTGAACAATATAAAGACAACCCAAACATGGACAGAAGTTCTGAACTGATAGTTCTCCAAAGAAGATGTACAAGAGGCCAATAAGCACGTGAAAATATTCTCAACATCATTAGCCATCAGAGCAATGCAAATGAAATCTAAAATGAGATACTACTTTATACTCACTGGAATGGTTACAATAAAACAGGTATTAACTGTGGGTAAGGACGCAGAGAAGTTGGCACTCTCGTACACTGCTAGTGGATACCCAAGAGAAATGACAACAAATGTTCTCAGAAAAATTTTTCCTGATGTTCATTGAAACACTATTCATAATAGTTAAAAATGGAAGCAACTCTAATGTCCATCAACTAATAAATAAACAAAATATGGTATACCCATACAATAGCATTTTATTTAGCAAAAAATAAATGAAGTACGGATACATGCTACAACTTGAAACCATACTATGTGAAGCCAGACACAAAAGGACACAAATTTTATAATTTTATTTATATGAAATGTTCAGAACTGGCAGAGAGAGAGAGATAGACAGACAGAGAGAGAGAGAGAGAGAGTGTTTGGTAGTGGTTACTTAGGCTGAGAGTTTGGGAGGAAAATGGAGTGACCTCTAATGAGTGTGAGGTTTTTTTTTGGGGTGATGAAAGTGTTGTAGAGTTGATTGTGGTAATGGTGACACAACTCTGACTATACTAAAAGTCACTGGATTGTGTACTTTGGTGTGAACTGTATGGTATGTAAATTATATCTCAAGTTGTTATTAAAAATAAATTGCAAATAAAATTTGCTAATTTTCTTCTTGGGGGAACAACTTTTGCCTTTAGTGATACAAATTAGGTACCTTGCTTGACCTTCATAGACTTTGCTTGTATCTTGGCATGTGCAATTAATGCTGTCCTTGAAATAAGAGGGTACTATGCATGAGGTATATGACAGTTAAGAAAGCATCTACTATTTCAAAAGGATCAGCATTGATTAAGGCCTGGTTTCACCCATCACAAATAACATGTAGATGTCAGTTATCCAATAATAAGTAAAAATATTTCATTACAGAATTTTTGTATTGCAATGTTCAGTTTGACACAATCTATTAGGAAATATAATTTGTGTCATATTGGTTTCACCCTCAATCTGAGACAGTACCTAGATTAATTGAAAACTGGAAAACTAGCACCTTAGTTAGAAGGGGAAAGGTGTTGAGTTCTCAATAAAGCTAACTGGTTTAGGCTTTATGATAACAGTGCATGATGAAGGGGATATGCTTGAAGAGTTGATCTAATCTTAGTGTTGGTGATGGTTGTAGAAACAGAAATGTCAGTAAACTTGAGTAAAGCTGGATAATTAAACACTACATTAGCTTACGTTGACACACTTTTTTGCAGATATTTTAATTATGAAGGTGATGGTGGTAGGGTGTGGGATAAGTGAGTGGGTGATAGTTACAAGCATAGCAGAGCATATGACTTTACCAGGGGTCCACAATTTTTTTTTCTGTAGAGGGACAGATATAAACATTTCAGGCTTTGTAGACCAAAGATGTCATTACTGCTCATTTCTGTTTGTGTATTGTGAAAAGAAACACCCCAAGTACATAAGTGAATGGGCATTGCTAAGTTTCAATAAAACTTTATTTGCAATAGCAAATGATTGGCAGTCTTGGCCCTAGATCACACCATTCTAGATAACCTAATGCTCAATCTTACAGGTCATTCTACCACTTTTGGCTTCTTTTAGATGACACTAATATTTGAATTGTTTAGTTTTCTGTGTTCTAGACTCATAAGACACTAGATTACACTGGACACAGTATTACCAGTTCTACAACATACTGGCTGTTCTCTTCATAAAATGAAGATAACAGTAACTTAAGGATGGATATACAAATTAATGAGAGAATGTAAGAGAAATGTTTGCCATCTAGTAGATATTCAAAAACATGAGTGCTCTTTATACATGGCATATATGGCAAATATATATATGTATATACAAGTATATATGGCAGAATAGTACTTAAATGTATGTTGATACATTGAAAAGCCATGATGCACAGAGCAGAATAACAGACTTTGGGGACTTCAAATGGCAGGAGTGTGGGAGAAGAGCAAAAGTTGAAAAATTATCTATTAAGTCCAATGTACCCTATTTGATTATTAGATATACTAAAAGCCCTGACTTCAACAGTGCAGTAAGAAACCTGCACATGTACCCCTTAAATATATTAAAATAAAACATTAAACAACAACAAATAAATGAGAAAATGTGTACAAAGAAATAGCAAAAGCTGTGGTGAGAAGATGTGGTGAAGATGGGGGTGGAGATACGGGAGAGTTGTTACTGACTCTGCTTGTATGGAAAGCAGCTTCAGGTTATTTTAGCATTGAATGCTAATGCTAAAGGGACACATACTTCTCTATTATTTTTTGCTTCTTAGAGATTCTGCTAAAATTTCCCCAAACCATGAGGATATGTAAAGAGCATCAGCTTGAATTTGAATCAGCCCAGACTATCAAAATAATTGTGTCATCATAGGTTGAAATCTCTTCATGATTGACAGCAGAGGCGGCTGATGTAATCAACTTTCTGGTTCGAAAATACTTATGGCTGCAGTGCTAAGAATGAATCAGGGAGCAGGGAAGGGTGAGAAAAAGACATTCTGTAGCTACTGTATTAGTTGAAGAAAGAAGAGATACTTTAAAAAACGAGTTGATGGCCATGGCATCATTTAGACATTTATTCTCCAGGCTGCTGAATTTGGAGCAGGAAGTAGAACCACTATAGATATTTTAAGGAGAAAGGCAGATAAAGCAGTAAGACTAAGCGTTTATACACATAGCTGGGTTCCCATAATTGGGAAGCTAGAATCAGAAGCTATTGATCTTACTGCCATGCTTCCAATTCTAGATACTAGAACTCTGTTAAAGAAAAATCATATCTCTATAATCTTGCTCACCAGCATGAGCCAAAAGAACAGGAAGATGACTTCTCTTAATTTCTGCTTTCTAAATCTGTTTAAGGCCATCTACAGAGTGGCCAGCAAGTCAGAAAGCATGAACAAATATATAATAAATGGTTTAATATTATATCACAGTGCATGGTGAAATAATGCCTGTTTCCAGACTTCATGTCTCCTTGTATTTGGTGAAATATACTCATTCAGAAGCCTAGCTGCAAGGGAGTCTGGAAATACAGTGTAGAGCTCTTTCAGCTTTGAAGCGTAAGTATTCTAGGTAATATTGCTAATGAAGTACCCCAAAATGCAGTGGCTTAATAAAACAAGTAATTTATTTTGCTCATTAACCTGCAATCTGTGCACAGTTCAGTGCAAACAGCTTGTCTCTGATCCATACAGGGTCACTTGAGTTTTATTGACTGGGAGCTGGAGAATCCATTTCAAGACAGCTTACTCACATAACTGTCAAGCAAGTTCTGACTGTCAGCTGGAAGCTCAACTGAGGCAGTGGGCCAGGACCTTGGTTTCTTCCACATGGATCTTTCTGTGGTTGTGTGAACATTATCAAAGCATGTTGGCCCATTTCAAGAGTGAATATCCTAAGAGAATTACACAGTAGTTGCATTACCTTTTAGGAATTGGTTTCAGAAGTCATGTAGCTTCACTTTCACTGTAGATCCAAGGGGTGGGACCCTAGGTCCCACTCCTCAATGCAATGAGTTTCAAATAGTCACATATATGAAGGAAGATATATATTGTTGGCTATTTTTGGAAAATATAACCTGCCACAGGAAGGTTCCTTAGGTGAGTGGAATGTTTGTGGATTCTATGAATACACAGTAATTACCCCACTTGTCAATCTTTCTCATTGCCCTTATCAATCTTTCCTCAAGAGCCTTAATTATTTTTTAACCAGTTCCCTTTCTTTCTGGGCAGTTCTTTGAATCCTCTTATTTATTTACTAGGGCTTAGAACTGAAATACCACGGAGACAAAATGTGGAATGTCTTTCATTTAACATTCTCTAGAAAGCCCAGGAAATGCAGTTTTGACTTCCTAAGCATTTTAAAGCACTCACTTGAAGTAAAGGTGTTGTAAAAGATTTTTCTGTTATATTAATAATATTTTTCATTAAGAACTTTAATACTGATAGTTTTCATACAAATCTTCAGGAAATATGTTAGCAGCAAGGATAAGAATTACTTGTATCAGTTCAACTTTCTGGGTAAATAATTTAGAACTGAGGTACTTCCCCTAGGACTGAAGCAAGATAATAGAAATCTGAGAATTCCTAATGTGGTGAATGGTACATCCAAAATTGTATAGGAAAGGATTTCAACTTGGTATATTTGAGACAATTCTTTAAGATCAGTCCGTGTCTTTTGTGGCCTGCTTAGAATGTGTCACTGCTGATGTATTGATTAGAAATTCTTGTATGTAACAAAAAGTTTAAAATTTACACCCATAGTTTTTCTTACTCCCACTTCCAAATCTTGTTTTTCTTTTAGAAATGTTTACCTCAAAATAAATTGGTAACTGCAACTTAATGCCAAGGATGTCTAGATTCTTAAAACTGGTGTAGTGTCTTTCATTTATGTATATGCCTTGATATTTAGTGCCAACTACTATAACACATTAATATAATTCTAACGAGGAAGAGAGCTCTAATGTGTCAGAATATTTTGCAATTAGCAAAAGAACTGATAATAATTGATCATGGTTTATCATACTAAAATAGTGTGCTTTATTTTGATAAATATACAAATTTCCCATTTTTCCTAAAAAGTTAAATGTAGTTGAATAAATACCTGATACTTTTGACGTGCTCTTTGTAAGTAGAATTCAATCTAATATCACATTTTAAAATTTATCACTTATAGAGATTATCTTTTCAAAGTTTAGTATATTAGAGAAATAGACTTAGTCATATATACTGTACATATATATACAGATTTGAAGCTTTCAGATAAGAAGTATAAAAATTCAGTAAGAGCTCTGTTGTATAACTTGAGTAGGGTTGGGCATGATGGCTCAGCCTGTCATACCAGCACTTTGGGAGGTGGAGGCGAGAGCATTTTCTGAACCCAGGGATTTGAGACCAGCCTGCACAACTTGGTGAAACCTTGTCCCTACAATAAATCGTAAAAACTAGCCAGGCCTGGTGGCATGCAACTGTTGTTCCAGTTACTTAGAAGGCTAAGGTGGAAGGATTGCCTGAGCCCAGCAGGTTGAGACTGTGGTGGCTGTGAGGCGTGCCATTGCATTCCAGCCAGGGCGACAAGAGTGAGACTCCAACTAAAAAAACAAAACAAAGCAACTCTCCCCCAAAATAAACAAAAAAAACACCTTGAGTAGCACATGTACATGTTAAACATTTGGATTGGTGCATTGGTTTTGTATGATACCTCATGATACCTCAGGATGGATGGAGCCAAATAGATGCATTGTGCTCATGATTAATACTTCTCTTGGGGTTGCAGAATTTCTCCCCGTGATAAAAAATTAGAGATGCTATTTGTATAGAACATCTCTTTCTTCAACTGAACTAATTTACAAAGGCGGTACCAAAAAATCCTCCAAACTAATGGACATACTTTGCCAAAGTTTGTAAATTTATCTTGTAGAGAAACATTGCCTATAAAGTGTCAGGTTTCCAAGAATTATCAAAAAGAGTATTTTCATTCTGGATTTTTAAAAAACCCGCCAAATTAATGTATCCTTCATTCATCTACAATATTTCAAATGGTTTTAATGTGCCAGGTATAGGTGTGGGGATATGAGATCAACAAAAGGCAAAATTCTTTTCATGAAGCTCTCAAGATAATGTAGGGGACAGATAACAACAAAATGTCAGAAAACAAAACATGCTATGGTGAAAATAAAGCAGAATAAAAAGGTGAAGAAGTCCTGGTGGGAATGGCAGAGAGACAGGTTGACATTAGACTGGTGCACACAGTCAGTCCCTTTTGATGATCAGTGTTTAATATTTTTAATATCTTTTTTAAGAAGAGGAGAAGCCACTTCGGATAGATCTATCAGTGAATGCTTCTTTGAAAAAGTGATATTTAAGCAGAGACCTGAACCCATGAGTGGAACAATAGGACTCTACTGTGCTGCCAGTGGGGGTATCAACTGGGCAACAAGTTTGGAAAGTGAAAGACTAGTAAAATACATAAAAATGTTTATGCAATCTGTTGCCCAAAAACACTTACAGGAATTGATCCTAAAAAACAATTCTAAACATGGTAAAGGCTTTTTGCACCTTACTATTTTTTTTTAATCATACTATTATAGTAGGAAGAATTTGAAAGAGACTAGATAGCTAACATGAGGAAAATGATCACAAGAACCATGGTACATCTATAAGAGCAGGGTTTCTCTGTCTTGGCACTATTGGCATTTATGCTGGGTGAGTCTTTGTTGTAGGGCTGTCATGTGCACTGTAAAATGTTTAGTAGCATCTTTGGCTTCTACCCAGTAGTTGGCAGTGGCACCCACCATCAAATTCTGTTATAATAACAAAAAATGTCGCCAGATATTGCCAAATGTCCCCGGGGGGCAATATTGCTCTTGGTTTAAAGCTACTGTACTGTTTGAAATATTATATAACCTTGATAATGATAGGCTTATAAATTATGTGCAATAGAATGACTATATAACAATAAAAAAAGTAGAATAAAAATGTATTCACAATGAGGTCACAATTATGGACTACAACAATATATGGATGAAAGTTGTGACTGTATTTAAACAATGAATACGATTTTAGCAATGGATGGAAATAATTGAGTGAAACTGATCTGGCTTCACTTATTTTCAATTGTCTCATGAATGATTGTTGTCTTAGAGTTCAGGGTCAAAAAACAAGAAAAGATTGCTATAGCTGAGAGAATTTTCTTGTTGATCTTTTTCAGAATATATTTATTAAAATTTGTGTAAAAATGCTTAAATATCATACATGTTACTACATAATTATTTTTTCTTGGACAATCTTATGCAAGGGACATTACTAATAAATAACTTCAAAGGACCAAAAAAGAAAAAAAAAAATTCTGTATTCCTTTATGGCTGCTTGTTCCTGGGACAAAGTCTAAAGGAAGAATAGACAAAATAATTAAGGTGACATGAACTATTGGTTCAGATCAGCTTATGATTAGACACTGTGGGTGGTGATAAAATCAAAACTGCAAAACAAGAGGACAAAGAGATAAGGTTAGAAAAGCCACCAAGAAAATAAAAATTCACCTTGTGTCTTTCTTTCCTGGAAGGGTGAGAATGAAGTTCATTAATTATTTTGTACCTTGTAGAGAAGTGCTTATTGACATTTTGTAATTTTTGACGTATTATTTGTTGGACTTTTTTGTGTGTGCTTATTTCCTATCTCTCATGAGAAGTGCTTTAAAAGAAAAGCTCTCTTAAAAAGGGAAACTTATTTTAGCCCTATTTTGAGAATTTAGTGAAAATTTCTTGATATTGCTTCAGGAAACTAGAGGCCATAAACCAATGGTTCTCCACGTTTAGCATGCTTGAGATTGTTGGGTCTTACCCTCAGCGTTTCTGATAAGTAGGTGTGGGATGGGGATACAGGATTTGCATTTCTAACAAGTTTCCAGGTTTTGTTGATGCTGTTGGCTGGTGTCTGGGAAACATACTTAGATTAAAAAAAAAAAAATAGAGACAGAGTCTCACCATGTTGTCCAGGTTCAAGAGGTCGTCCTGCTTCAGCCTCTCAACATGCCCAGCCTGGAATCATACTTTGAGAACCACCAGCTTAAAGGAAGTTTCTCTGGCTTTCTGCTCTGGGCCCTGAGCTGGGCATTCTTGGGGATAGTGACCCTCCTTATTAGACAGTACTATAAAAACCCTCCTGGTCAAGGCAGGGGGTTGCTTCAAGCATCAAAGTTATCTTGCCAGTAATAATTTCATTTTCCTGCATTTAAGGTCCACACAGCTCTTGGATCCTAACGATTTGCCTCAACACTGGATCTCTTACCTTTTTCTATTTTGTAATTTATGACCTCCTGAACCTTGTCTATCTGCCCTGCTTCCAACCCTCTGCTTAACTTGACCTTTGTTTATACTGAACTCTCTGATTGGCAAATCTGTCTGCTTTTAATTCCTACCCTGTTTCTGAACTAAAGGTTCCCAACATTTCCTGACACATGATACCCTTCATTTCTCAGGAACATTTTCATAATTCCCTGTCTTAGCCCATTCGGGTTGCTATAAAAAAATACCATAAAGTTGGGTGGCTTGTAGATAGCACAAATTTATTTCTCACAATTCTAAAGGCTGGGAAGTTCAAGATCAAGATGATAGCAGATTTGATGTCTGGTAAGGTCTTGCTTAAAGATGGCTGTTTTCTCATTGTAATCCCACACAATGAAAGCAGTGAAGAATCTCTCTCAGGTCTGACGTGAATTTTATTCATGAGGACTCTGCTCTCATGACATAAACACCTACTCAAAGTCCCACCTCTTAATACCATAATTTTGAGTGTCAGAGTATGAATTCGGGGGGGGGTGCATAAACATTCAGACCATAGTACTTCCCTAAGTTAATAGAAATACATAATGGTTCTGTTTATTAAGCAATTAGGTACAAATAATTTAATGGTAGAAGTTTATGCTGTATCAGCACATGTTGCTGTGCTGTCCTCACAAAGGTAAAATTTTGTTACTTCCCTGTATGCACAGTTGGGGAACCACAGCTCTCTAACCTGTCCCACCCCATTGGGCTCTTTTTGTTTCCATCATCCCAGTGGGACCCAAGTCCACAATTTTCTACTACACATGCCTCAGCACAATGCTCCACAAGCAAATACAAATTGATGCCAATATTTATATTTATTTTTGCAATTCCTTGGATAAAAACCTTTTGAACAATGTTTGGTAAGAGGTGTTATTCTCATAAAAACATCTTTCAAAAGCAATGTACTTCTATTTTTCACAAAAGTTAAAATTACATGCTGAAACAGAGTTAGTCTCTTGGATAGCACAATACAATGTCAGAAGACTTGTAGAGTAAGACCAGATAATGAACTACCTCATTAAACTAAACAATTACACAGAACTAGAAAACTGACTCAGTAGTAAAATATAAAAATCTACAATTATAAATATAAATTTGGTCCATGGGGACACTAGAACCATATTTACAGTAAGTATCAGATTATGTCTACTTTAGGTGAATACTGCAGTTGTAAAATGTTGAATATCACAGAGAACAGAGTTTTATTTACAGTCTACTATATTAAAAGTTATATTTCTCGCAAATCTGACGATTGCTACAAATACAGCTAAAAATTGGACACTAAAAACAAACATTTTCTGTAGTTGGGAATTCCTAATATCTACAAATTACAATTTTCTGTTAAAATCAATACAGAAAAAAATACCACAAATTCATTCTTAGAAATATTGTAAAATTCAACCATTTTAGTTCAAACATAATAAGTGAATTACAAGAAGTCTTGCAAAAAGGCACACATTGTTAATGATGTAAATTTGGCAGCAGAATCTTATATCATGAATGTTACTGTCATATGATGAGGAGTAAACAGACAACAGAACTAGATGAATTTTCCTGTCTACTTTTTAGAAAAAGGGAAACAATGCTCAGCGGTGAGCTTCCCCCATCCCTTTCTGGGTTAAACTAAAGACTCTAAGCTCTCAGCTATATTTCCATCAGGCAGTGCTGCGCCATTACTGTCCAGAGAGGTGGATGGGTTTTCTTCCTGTCTCGTGCTCACAAGACTGAGGACCACTTTGTAGAGAAACTGATACTGTTCCTAGAAAACAGAAGATGGAATATTATAAACAGGACACTCAGGGAAGACATATTCATACAAGGAAGGAATATTTTTAGTCACACTTCAGTACTGTTTGTGAAAGGGCAGCATGTTAAGGGCTTTGCAATACCCAGCAGAGGTACACAATCTATGTTAATGTCTTCTTGTTCGGATCAAATTAAAGTGGCTTTTCAACCACCAAACATTCATTGACTCATTGACCTAGAAATCTGGCCCACATACATTTGCCAATGATATGCACTTCATTCTTATTTATTGACTTTATGAAATCAGAAGGAGACGGGACAGGGTGCTGTTAACTTGGGGGCAAACTCTTTGACACTAGGCATCTGAAGCCCATTTGAAAACAAGTTTCTTATTCTTTTTCTAATGATTATAAAATCCACTGGGTCTATCTATGAAAATATCTCAGAAATGACTGTCAGTCAGGCACTCATGCAGAATACAGTTCTTTTACAAGACCCTTTTGTTTACCAAGAAGAAGACTTTCACACTCTATAAGCCTAACTGGTTCTATGCTCTGCTTTGAGTAAAGGTCAGTGTATGCTCTGCAGTGGTCTCAAGAGTAGTGGCACACCAAAAAACAAATCAGTTTTTCTCTTATCGACGCCATCTTAGGCGTTCTGGGGAGACATGGCTGCAGAGAACCTGAGCCAGTGACGAGCATCATAGTGGAAAATCATTGGGACCACATGTGAACCAGTATATCATTAAATGCATCTATGAAACATGCATCTCTGAAAAGAAATTTCACACAAGACAAGCTTGATGCAACTCAGCCAGACTGAATGAGACTTTTTATAGGGGCTTCTCTGAAGTCTATGAGCCCAAGAATTACCTTGACCTCCTGCCAACTGGACTGAGCTGAAGCACTAAAGGTGGACCCTTTATAGCATTGGGGTATTTGTACTAAGTTTTCTATTGTGTAACAAAGCAGGCTGGGTGCGGTGGCTCATGCCTGTAATCCCAGCACTTTGGGAGGCAGAGGTGAGAGGACTGCCTGAGCCCAGGGGTTTGAGACCAGCCTGGGCAACTTGGTGAGACCTCGTCTCTACAATAAATCAAAAAATTAGCCAGATGTGGTGGTGCATTCCTGTGGTTCCAGCTACTTGGAAGGTTAAAGCAGAAGGATTGCCTGCATACTGGAGGTTGAGGCTGTGGAGGCCGTGAGCGTGCCACTGCACTCCAGCCTGGATGACAGGGTAATACCCTGATATAAAAATAAAAAATAAATAAGTAAATAAATAAAAACAAAGCACATACAAGATTTAAAATGTTATATCCATACATTTTCTGGAAGGTAAACTTTACATATATTGTATGTTAGTTTGGTTCTATGGACTGTGGACTTGTAATTCAGCTTAAAAACAACATGAAGATGTTATCAATCAATATGATCTTTCCTGAAACATGATGAAAAGATTTCAGCAGCCTCTGAGAAGTAAGCTGTACTCCAACAATTAAAAATGTTGCTCACGGTTTTATTACTTACAATGTCAGCAAAGACTCCTGGCCTCATCAAATTTATCATCTTGGCTACCTGGTAAACATCCATGGAATTTTCTCTTTCTAGTTGGTGCATAAGGGTTGTCAGAGCACAGAAAGTTCCTGCTGTCACTCCTCCGTGCCTTGTAACAAAGGAAAGGGACAAAGATTCTCTTCAGATGCATCAAACACTTACAGTTGGAACTCCTCAAGTGACTAGCCTTGACAAGTTTGCAGTAAAAACACTGAAAATTTTAATGAAGTCTCTCTTTACCTTTTGCTTATAGAATTATCATTGAATTTGAAACATTGCCAAGTATTCATGACATTAATAATGGCATACTTTATAGAAATTTAATATTTGCTTATGATTACTATTTTTATATTATGAGAGGGGCTGATAATAAATAAAAATAATCTTATTAAGATTATTATATATACATATATAATATAAGATATATATCATATAAGATATATATATCATATATGATATATATATCATATAAGATATATGTAAAGCATAATTCTAACATACGCATTTTTAATTTGTTTATAACAGAATTCTGGAAAAACTTATTGGATAAAGGTTTCTGTATCTGTTAAATAAAGTATGTATCAAATTCACTCCTGTCCCAGGAAGTCAATGACTGAAATGTCTCTCTGGTTAGCTCTCATACAAGTACAGTGCTAAAACACAGACCTATCATCCAAAGTGTTCTCAGCATAAAATGCAAGAGCAGATTCTTGTGATCATGAACCTGTCTTCTGTTTTCAACTTAGTTGATAAGAAGCTGATGACCCACTATGAATGAATCATCACAGTTGGTTCAAAGTTGTCTAGGTGAATCCGAAGACCATAGAAATATACACACACACAGAAAATGCTCAGGTGAGAAACAATTTAACATGTTGAACTTACTCATCATGAACAATCATAGGTCCATCCCTGTTGGCAGCTTCTTCTTTGACAATACTTATAAGTTCAAAAGTTTTACTAATGGGGCTATCTGGATTTGGCCATTTGGGACACTGAAAATGCCTCACTTCAAGTACGTAATCATCCTATAAGAAGAAAATATTGATGTTTGTTAGCGGTGGTTTATTGCTAAATAAACTTTTATACAAATTTTATTCTAGAAATTAGTCTATCAGTGTGCGTTTAATGCCAATGCTAACACACAATGAAACTATGTATCAAAAATGTGTCTGGGCTGGGTGAGGTGGCTCACGCCTATAATCCCAGCACTTTGGGAGGCTGAGGTGAGAGGATTGCCTGAGCCCATGGGTTCAAGACCGGTCTAGGCAACTTGGCGAGACCTCATCTCTACAATAAATCAAAAAATTAGTAGGGCATGGTGGCATGTGTCTGTGGTTCCAGTTAACTGGAAGGCTAAGGCAGAAGGATTGCCTGAACCCAGCCACAGCTGTGGTGGCTGTGAGCATGCCAGTGTACTTCAGCCTGGGCAATAGAGTGAGACTGCAACTCAAAAAAAAAAAAAAAAAAAAAGTGTCCTCCCAATAGAACAAGACAGATAATCTGGAAATAAAACTACAGACCTTCAACCCACTCATCTTCCACAAAGCTGACAAAAACAAACATTGGGGGAAAATATATTTAGCAAATAGTGCTGGGAAAATTGACTTAACCACATGCAGAAGAATGAAACTGGACCCCTACCTATCACCATTGATAAAAATTAACTCAAAACAGATCAAGGACTTAAATGTAAAACCCCAAAATATAAGAATCTTAGAAGAAAACTCAGGAAACACGGCCCTAGACATTGGCTTGGCAATGAATTCATGGTCAAGTCCTCAAAAGCAAATGCAGCAAAAGCTAAGATTGAAAGGTGGGAACTTTTCAAGCTAAAACATTTTTGCACAGTAAAAGAAACCATCAAGAAAGTAAAGAGACAACCCACAGAATAGGAAAAAATATTTGCAAGCTATGCATCCAACAAATGTCTACCATCCAAGATCTGCAAGAAACACAAATGAATCAACTGGATAAAAAATAACCATTTAAAAAGTAGGCAAAAAATATGAACAGACACATCTCAAAAGAAGACATCCAAGCAGCCAACAAACATGAAAAATTGCTCAGCTTCACTAATCATCAAAGAAATGCAAATCAAACCATAATGAGATACCACCTCAAAACAGTCAGGATGGCTATCATTAAAAAAAAAAAAAAGGAAAATAAAGTGTTGGTGTGGCTATGGAGAAAAGGGAAGAGTTCTACACTGTTGGTAGGAATGTAAGCTAGTTCAACCTTTGTGAAAAGCAGAGTGGCGTTTTCTCAAAGAACTAAAAATCGAGCTACCATATGATCCAGCAAGCCTACTTGTAGGACTACACCCAGAAGAACATAAATCACTGTACCAAGAAGACACGTATGTTCATTCCAGCACTATTCACAATAGCAAAAACATTGAACCAGCTCAGATGTCCAACGAAAGTGAACTGGATAAAGAAATGTGAGATATATAAGATGGAATACTATGCAGCCTCAAAGAAGAACAAAATCATGTCATTTACAGTAACATGGATGCAGCTGGAGACCATCATTCTAAGTGAACTATCGCAGAAACAAAGAATTGAATACCACATGTTCTCACTCATAAGGGGGCCCTAAACATTGGGCACACGAGCACAAAGGCAGGAATAACTGACACTGGGCACCACTAGTGGAGAGAGGGAGGGGAGGAGGGAGGGAGGAAGGACAAGGGGTACACAACCACCCATTGGGTACCATGTCCACTACCAGGGGATGAGAGGCTCACTAGAAGCCCAAATGTTACCTGGATTTACTTACGTAGCAAATCCTCATTTGTACCCAACAATTCTAAAATAAAAATAAAGAGCCAAAAATGTGTCCATGCTGCTGGATTTGAATTCATAAAATAAATCCTTAGCATTACAATTTTTTTTTTGAAAATAGCATAGATCTCTTCAAATATCAGCCATTCTTAGGTTTAACTCAGGGAAGGAGATTGCACAACACAGTGGGAAAAATGCTGGCCAGGAGGTGGGGATCTAGGTTCAACTTCAGTTCTGATTCTCGCTTAAGTGACCATCCAGATTGTGTAACTTGATGAAATTCCCAGTCTCCAGGATATACTCAATAAAATGCTACATTTAAAAATAAGCAGCAGAATCTAAACTTTACATGGAAATGCAAAAGGCCAAAACAGATCAGATGCTACTAAAGAAGAAAAACAATAGAAAGAATTTACTAGATATCAAGAATTAGTATGAGAATTATGATGCCTCCATTTTGGCTGCAGGATGAACAAAGAGACTAATGGAATAAAATAAGGATCCTAGAAACAGGCCCATATATATATAGAAGCTAGATTGATGACTGGACTGATATTGCCCATTCACAAATAATGCTGAGAAAATGGTCATCACATGAAAAATGATAAAATCAAACCCCTGTCTCACAAAATATAATACGAAAAAAGCCAATTCCATGTGGAATCATAAAACATTTAGAAAATAATACAGGATCCATTTTTTGAAGACACTAAATGATGGTTTCCTTACAAAAGCCAGAAAGGAAAAGATCAATATACTCATATAGATAAAACCTAAAAACTTTATCCACCAAAAAAAAAAAAAAAAAACCCACAGAGAAAGTAAAAACGTCGAGCCGGATACAGTGGCTCACTCCTCTCACCCCAGCACTTTGGGAGGCGGAGGCAAGAAGATTTCCTGAGCTCAGGCGTTTGAGGTCAGCCTGAGCAACATGGCAAGACCTCGTCTCCACAATAAATAAAAAAATTAGTCGGGCATGGTGGCGCATGGTGGCGCACGCCTGTAGTTCCAGCTACTTGGGAGGCTGAGGCGGAAGGATCACCAGAGCCCAAAAGGTCAAGGCTGCGGTGGTTGTGACTGTGCCACTGTACTCCAGCCTGGGTGACAAAGTGAGACTCAGACTCAAACAGAAGTAAAAATGTCAAATCACAGCCTGGGAGAAGGTATTTGCAACACATAGATCTAGCAAAGAATTAGTATCAAGAATATAAAAGTACCTTCAATAAATCAGTAAGTGGTAACCTAACAGAAAAATGGGCAAAAATTATAAAGAGACGTCACAAAGAATGAAATCTAAACGGCCAATAAATTTATGTCAATATATTCAATTTCTTTTTCAACCACAGGGTGTCACTTTCATTCCCACCAAAAATACTATTGAGGATGTAGAGGTTCCAGATCACTCATAAACTTCTGATGGGAAAGTAGTTTGGCAAAACCATTTTGGAAAACAATCATCACTATTTAGGTGAAGTGGCAGAAAGTTGAAGATGCTCATACACAGTGACCCAGCAGAGGAATCCCTAGTATAACCAAGAGAAAATTTTGCACGCATCTAAAAATATTCATACCAGAACTGTTAGTAATACCAAAACCAAAACAACAACAAACAATAACTCAAATGTAGAACAGAAAAGTCTATTTACAATCTGGAATGCCAAGCAAAAATACCATCAAGAGAGCAGGGAGACAACCTACAGAATGGGAAAAAATAATTGCCAACTGTAAATCTGAAGGTCTAACTTCCAAGATCTACAAGAAACTGAAACATGCTGAAAGAAAAAACAAACAACCCTCTTAAAAAGTGGGCAAAAGATCAATTTCTCAACCAACTCATCTTTGACAATGCCTCCAATAGCAAACACTGGGGAGAGGAGAACCTATTCAGTAAATGGTGCTGGGAAAACTGGCTGAGCACATGCAGAAGATTGAAACAGGACCCCTACCTATCACCATACACAAAAATTAACTCTAAATGGATCAAAGACCTAAACAAAAGCCATAAATAGGCACTTCTCAGAAGAAGATATACAGACAATGGACACATGAAAAAGTGCTCTGTCTCACTGATCATCAGAGAAATGCCAATGAAACCCACACTGAGATACCACCTAACCCCAGTAAGAATGACCATCATTAATAAAACAAACAATAACAGTTGCTGGTGAGGATGTGGAGAAAAAGGAACACTTCTACACTAGTTTGCTGGTGGGAATGCAAACTGGTGCAACCTCTTTGGAAGACAGTGTGGTGATTTCTGAAAGAACTAGAAATTGGCCTTCCATATGACCTAGCAACCCCACTATTAGGAATATACCCAGAGGAACTCAAATCATTCTACAAATACCTGCACACGTGTTTGTTGCAGCTCTATTCACAATAGCAAAAACATGGAACCAACCATGCTGCCCATTGAAGCTGGACTGAATGAAAAAAAAATGTGGCACATATACACAATGGAATATTATGCAGCCATAAAGAAGGATAAACAGATGAACTTTGCAGCAACTTGGATGAATTTAGAGTCGATCATACTCAATGATCTATTATAGAAACAAAGAACAGAGTACCATATGTTCTCACTCATAAGCGGACCTTGGACAATTATCATAATACTGTAAGAAAGGGATTGGCAGTTGTGGGAAACTGCTGGGAGGGCGGGGGATTGGCAGTTGAGGGAACTGCCAGGGGAGGGAGGGGCATACCTCATCAACAAGGGTAGCTACATAATGGACATTTGTATACCTAACTGTGAATTGTACCCCATCTCTTTAAAATTAAAATTTAAAAAAGGATATGAATAGACATGTCTCAGAAGAAGACATAACGAGCAGGCAACAGATACATGAGAAAATGCTCAGTCTCCCTAATCATCAAATAAATGCAAATCAAAACCACACTGAGATACCATCTAACTCCAGTCAGGATGATCATCATTAATAATTCAAAAAACAACAGATGCTGGAGAGAATGCAAAGAGAAGGGAACACTTCTATATGGTGGCGGGAGTGTAAAGCAGTACAACCTCTGGGGAAAACAGTGTGGCAATTACTAAAAGATCTAAAAACTGATCTTCCATATGACCCCGCAATCCCCCTACTGGGAATATATCCAGAGGAACTAACTCAAATCATTCTATGAAAAAGATACCTGCACACACATGTTTATCGCAGCATTATTCATAATAGCAAAGACATGGAACCAACCTTGCTGCCCATTGAAAGTGGACCTGATAAAAAAATGTGGTACATACACACGATGGAATATTACATAGTCATAAAGAAGGACAAAATTATGAACTTCGCAACTCAGATGGATTTCGAGTCTATAATAATCAGTGATTTATCACAGAAACAAAGATCTGAATGCTACAAGTATTGACTCAAAAGCGGACCCTGAACATTTATCATAATAAGAAAGGGACTGGCAGTAGTGGGACACTACTAGTGGAAGGGGGGTACATAACATCAATAAGGGTACCCAAACTTTACCTGCATGATGATCACTTATGTGCCTAACCCTGAATTGTACCCCTCATCTTTAAAATAGAAATAATAATTAATTTAAAAATAGAGTAAATAGCTTTGAACTATGCCCAGTTACGTGGATAAATCTTAGTAGCATAATAATGAGAGAAGTAAAAAACTCTGAAAAATACACTTATTATAATTTACATAAGGTTAAAAAGTATCCACAGGTAGGCAAAACAGTGTTAAGGAAAACACAGATAAAAGGTAAAATTATAAAGTAAATCGTGAGAGCATAAAACACCAATTCAAAAAGCAGCTACTTATGAAGAGAAGAGAGGATGGAGTGCAATAAAGACTTCAAAGGTAAAGGCCAAGTTTGTTTTCTTGATCTCAGTGGTAAGTATATAGTAATTTATTGTATCATATTTAATATTTAATATATTAAAACGTTTGTTAAATGCATGTATTATTGTCTGCATTTAATAAACATTTAATATATTCAATATTTGATACCATTTTGAAAACAGCTCTCATAACAATAAATAAATAAAAAGTCCCCAGATTTTGAGTTCAGTAGCTTAATCCAAACTTATTGGGCACCAAAATAAATATTGGTCTATATAGCATAGACCTTCATGTACCTACCAACCTTAAATGTGATTATTTTGGGGAAAGCACCTATAAATGTCTGAAGTTAATGGAACTGTCCACTTTAGTATTTTCTTCTTCTATTTATTAAAGAGGAAGTCTCTCTGTGTTGCCCAGGTTAGTTTTGAACTCTTGTGCTCAAGCAATCCTCCTGCTTTGGTCTCCCAAAGTACTGTAATTACAGGTGTAAGCCATTGCACCCAGCTTCAACTTCTTTCTTGGTCATTGTTTTAGAGATACTGTCTATCCCTGGGTTAGGCTCGGCTCCTAGATGATCAATGTGTCTGTGAGAGCTGATTTACATATATGAGACATATTGAATTGGACTCATCAATCATAAGTGTGGATACTCTAGTTTATTTTCTGCGTAATAGAAGGAGAAAAACTAGGCTGGTTTCCCAAGGCCAGTCAAGATATTAGACATAATTGTTGACTGGGATAATGGCATGATGAGATGTGTATCTAATGATTCTTACTCTTGTAATATACTTTCTTACAGGGAACAATGGCAGGAGGACATGAAAGATGGCAGATCTGAATGGGTGTATCTAAAGTGTTTAGGGAATAACTGCAGGTAGAAATTAGCATGGAATATTAAGAGCTCTTAAGGACCTTAGGAGCCTTCTGATTCATGCCTCTCATTTTACAAATAGGGAATGTTAAGTCACTTTTAAGGCTACGTTACTCGTTAGTGCAACTGGAATCAATATGTTTGTTTTTGCTTGTTTATTTGTTTGACTAAGCTAGGATACTAATCCATTGCTATATTGTTTATATTATTAATTTATTTATATTGGCAAGTTTATATTTTTTGTTATTCAAATATTCTAGAGAATAAAAAAATTTCTTATAATCATACACAGCTTACCAGTTTTAGAATTAAAATGAAATATTTATGCTATCTTAAACATGCTTTAATCTTTTTCTGATTGAGATGGTATTCTGAATCCACATATCTTAGCCATCACAATTATCTTTTAGTATTTTACTGTAGCTTTACCTAAATAATGATTCGCAAAAAAAATCAATAATAGATATCTTGTAAATAGCCTAGAGTTTAATAATCTCTTTCCTAATAGATAATAGCATTTCATAGATAGCTGAAAGTTTATTAAGTTTAGTAAGATAATCCTAGTTTATTGTACTGCATGTTTTCTTCACTTATCAACCCAATACTTCTCTTATCACTCATTAAATCTCTACATTGGTAGAAAGTACATAGCCAGTTTCGTAAGTAGTATTTTTTTTCCCTGTGCTACTCATGACAATATAAGGTAAAGGCTTACATTAAAACATAAGAATTAGAATTAATAAAATGATTTTGTACTTCATTTTCAACCTAAGTTCTGTCAGCCACTGATTTGAAATAAAAGAGAAATCTTTGATTTCTTGTGAGTATAGAATTCAGGAATGGTGTAGGTTAGGGATGACTAATTGTTTAATGGTTTTGTAAGATTTTTTTTTTTAAATTGTAGTCTCATTCTGTCACCCAGGCTGGAGTGCAGTGGCACACTCGTGGCCACCACAGCCTTGACCTACTGGGCTCAGGTGATCCTTTCACCTCAGTCTTCCAAGTAGCTGGAACTACAGGCATGCACCACCATGCCCGGCTAATTTTTTGATTTACTGTAGAGATGAGGTCTCACCAAGTTGCCCATGCTGGTCTCGAACCTGTGGGTTCAGACAATCCTCTCACCTCGGTCTCCCAAAGTGCTGGGATTATAGCCGTGAGCCACCATGCCCGGTCCAAGATTTTGAAAATGAAAAGTGACAGGATGATATCGATTATTTGGGCAATTTGTCTCAATTGGGCAAAAAATCAGACACCTTTATTTTCTAGGAAAGCTCCTTAAGTCACATATGTTTGTTTCACATGCACATGTTTCACATGTGCTTAAGATGAAAAGTTTGTCATTTAACTTATGAGTATGTCCTTACCTGCGTAGCTTCTAAGATAAAGTCTTGAATTATAAGTTTTTCCTCATTAGATAGGCATTTGTGTTCTTCAGCCATAAGAGTAACCTTAAAACTCTCACAATTTATAGGCTCATCTTTATTTGACCAGTAAACAAATTCATCTTCTGCCTGAAGGATTAAAAATCAAACAAAAGTCTAAATTTTAATACAATGTTTAAGTCAGATTATGGAATAGAGTTAGTTGACTGACACAGAAATTTCAATTCAATTTTTTTCGAATCTCAAACTTAACTCTTAAAATCTTCCTGGAGTCTTCAGTCAAGCTGATGTGCAGAATAAAATATTATACTTAAGAACCCAAACTACTGCCTTGCTATTTGCCCTCTTAAGCTTATCAGTATCAATGGTAAGCTTGTTTTTTCCATAACAGACAAACGACAAATGAGTAGAGAAAATTCAAATGATTTTAAGAGCTCAGATATTTCCAGCTTCCTTTGGAATGGTCAGTATAATGATACACACAAGAACTGATTTTAAGTTAAGCATATATGTAAAGCCTAAATAAAGTATTAACTTTATTTTACTCTTTGGTTCTCTAAACACATATAAAAAGGAGAATGAAGTATCTCTGATTTTCTCATACTAAAAAGTTCTTCTTATATTAGCAGTTCACTTTATTCTAACTGGGACTTTTTTTTTTTAATTTCTAGGGACTTCCTTAAATTAAGGGAATATCCTAATGTCCTGTCACATTTTATTTAAAAAAAAAAAAATATATATATATATACACACGGGAGCATATAGACTGACTTCAATCATAGCTACAATCCTAATTTTCTTAAGCAATGTCACAAGAGACATAAATTTCAGTTAATGTTAATCTACTTTTATATAAAACTTTAATTCATCACTTTGACTAAGGAGGCTATATAACCAAACTAAGCCCATAAGATTATAATAATCAGAAGTCCAGCATACACACAAGTAATTTTGTTTTCAACTAATAAACCAAAGTCATCGGAGTCATACTTTGCCCACTGTGGGTTACTTGTGTGTATGCTGGACTTCTGATTATTATAATCTTATGTATTCCCTGTCAAAAAAGTACTAAAGGTAACCTAAGGAAACTTACCATGTTTTGACCATCAGGAATCATAACCACCAGCTGGGCGTTATGGTCCCATATCATCCGCCAAAAATCCTTGATGGTGTGGAGAAGGGGATGCTGCGTGATGATGAATTCATTGCTCTGAAAATATCCCTACAAAACCAATGAGAAGATTTAAAAAGAGCCCTGGCATATGCCTTTAAGCATTGATAAACATTTACAAATTCATGGACATAAGTCAAAGTAGACTTTTCAATTGCAGATTGTGTCTATATAAAGTAATTTGATAATTGTAGTCAACACTTACTGGACACTTGCTATATGTTTTCTTCCTCTTAAGCAAATTATTCCTTACATCAGTACCGTGAGATAGGAACTGTGATACCCATCTTACAGATTATTAAACTGAGGCTCAAAGCCTGAGCCCAGGGGTTCAAGACCGTCCTGGGCAACTTGGCGAGACCTTATCTCTATAATAAATAAAAAGTTAACTGGGCATGGTGGTGCATGCCTGTGGTTCCAGGTACTTGGAAGGCTGAGGGGGAAGGATCGTCTGAGGCCAGCAGGTCAAGGCTGAGGTGAGTGTGAGCATATCACTGCACTCTAGCCTGGGCGACAGAGTGAGACTCTGAATCAAAACAAACAAACAAACAAATAAACCGAGGCTTTAGAAGTTGTGTTGTGCCCAGGCTTGCCTTAAGAAGTTAAGTGTAGGAATGCTTTGTGCACGTATTTCTCTATGCATACTGCACCTCAAAAAATTAAATATTACATATTTTTACAAAAATCTTTAAAAAAAGAAGTTAATGTAGTACTCAAGGTAACCATCATCTTGTGAATGCTTTTAAGTTTTATGTTGCCTTGGCATTCCATTCGTTAAAATTTCTCATACCAGAAGCAGGGTTCAGTCACCCCTGACACAGTTTCCAGTACTACACCACCCTCACTTCCAGTTACTTCTGCCTTAGTAAACTGCACCCTGGTGACCACTTCACTATGGGCCACCTAGCTACAACAAGCTTAACTGGGCTTGCTGACCCTGTCACCCTGCATGGACTGTGCAGATATGTCATAGTAACTACCTCTCAATCACTATGTGACCTTCTGGAACTTGTGCCAGCTTACATTAAACACACTGATTAAACCCATGGGAAATTTGTTTGGATAACATAAGTTTATGTGTCATTGTCTTGACCAAGTAAACAAAGGCATTGGCCCACAGGACTTTTCTCTTTCTCCATTCCTGCATTCCTTGACCTCTGTGGATGTGGCCTCCAGATGTGCAATGCACTCTCCGGGGTCTGTAAGTACCAAATACTCCTAAGTGTTCGCATTGTGGTTCTCTCATTAGAGCCAAGTCCACTATCTGACCACTGATGATGAGTCTTTCCTGCCTGAAGGGATCAGACCCATGCAGGTGGATTTCCTGCTGATGTTCTTTCTTCTGAGCCTTTGGTGGCTGTCAGGGACATTAACAGTTGATAGAGAATCTCAAAGAATTTCATTCAAAACACACCTTTAGGGTCAGACGTACTGAAATCGTTTGTCAAAAGTGCTTCCTACACGAGATAGAGTGGGAACCTACAGGAGAGTCCTTATTTCTCACATTCCATAAGTTCCAAAGGCAAAATGTCAAAGTCACATCTACTCCCAACAGGACACCTTTGGTGTCCAGACACCTTGGTTGCCTCTACAGGAAAAGAATCGGGAAGTCCCCTTGCAGATTTTGCTACAGAAATCTAGAATTTTTGTGCCACTGCTTAATCATGATTTCCACGTACCCTTACTAAAATCATGACTTTTCTAGCCCCTTCTGCTTCCAGATCCCATTCTTATCCCCTATGGGCCCATCTGAAGTGTGAAATGTATTGCGATGTCACTATCACCCATTTCCCTGCATGAATATTCTTCAACATTTTCTTTGTAAAATATTTGAAACAGAGGTTTTCAAATAGGAATTAGGACCTTTTCAGCTGAAGTCAAGTGCTGTGATTGGTGCCTGGTCCCAAACCAAGGGAAGTGAGGGCCAGTTAGAGGTCCAAACTTCACCTGCCCGCAGCCCACTTGTGTGGTTAATCCTTACTTGTACCCCACATCTCTATAATAAAATAAATTTTTTTTAAAAAGGTAATGAAGGTCACTCAATAGTTACTAAAGCACTCATCCCTCACACAGAAGATCTAAATGCAAAATAAAGCGTTGTATCTTTAGAAACCCAGGTCCCCAAATGAGCCCAGTTTGCTGGGCGAGAACCATGCTGCAAAATTGGAGTGGTAAAGTTAGTGAGATCGGGCTTTGCTGAAGCTAGTGAATCCTGGGTTTGCTCAAGAGCTCTGCCTTGGTAAATGAAATGAAAACTCTTAAATAAGTAAGTATACGTTTTGTATCTGCTCATCAGCCCTGAATGACGAGTTTGGGTTCCTGCATCTACTCATTTGTCTTGATTGAGGTTTCCTCAGTTTCAGCACACACAAAAGCATCAAGGAATGCTGTTATTCCACTTGTTGCTGTGGGCCTGTCATCATTAGATTTGGGTTATATTTACCGACAATGCTGCCCATGCCTGCAGTCTGAAGTCAGGCAGTCTCCTCTTGTTTTGATTCCTGTAACACGAACTGGCAGGCTGTCTCCACAGTGACCTCTCTGACTTACCATAATGTAGGAAGCATTGATATAGTCTGTGCCTTCCCCATTCAGAGACGAAATGCCAACCCGTGATCTTTCCACTGAAACAAAAACATTCACTGTAAATAACCACACTCACAGCACTGACCGTCTTTCCCCTGCCGCCAGATGTAAAATATCACGGCATTTCTCAAGTCGAATTTCTTTGATCTTTAAGCTAATATCTCTCTATATATTTTGCATTTTTAGCTGAGACTTCAGGGTGAGTCCTTCAAAACAGTTGCATTTTGGGCATAGTTAGAAACATCTGAGTTCACTACATTTGTCCGAGGGTATAAAAATATTGCCAAATTGCCTAAAAGGGTTTTATTATTTTTTAAAAGTTGTTTTTCAAGATTCAACATAACTTACCAGGAATAATGGAAGAAGTTCTGTTTTTTTCTCTGTTGCATTGCTTTAGGGCTGTAGAGTAGTCACTTTGCTGTATATTTGATTGACTAAGGAGCTGAGGAAGGGAGTGAAAGAATTATACAGGTTATTTCACTTAAGTCACCCAAATATACATACCCTAACCAAATTAAGATATTGAATATAAATATAACTGGCAGGTTTTAATAATTCCTCGAATTAAACCTTGTTTTCGTGAACCCCCTGGAGCATCTATATTCTACACCAGGAGGGTTAGAAAAAGTAACGTCTTTCACCATTGAGAGAATCTTCCTTATGGCTTCCTCTACGCATGTGCAACCTCCATTTCTTCTACTTAAATTTCACACTGCAATTTGGAGATAAGTTACATTGTGTGCATATCTATTTATCTATCCACAATACATACATATATAAACATATATACTGTTAGATTTTAATGATTCCTTCTGCTAGTTTGTATTACATGACTAACGTACATTCTGGTTGTCTGTCCCCCAACTAGTGAATGTTTGAGTTATTTTCAATGTTTTGCTATTTCAAACTTTGTAGTCATAAATATTCTTTCATGTTTCTTAATGTGCATACATGCAAGGGTGTCTACAGAGAATTAGGAATTGTCAGTGTTTGCTTCTTGAGAGTCTGATAGATGAAAAAATGGTGTATCATGGTTTTGACTTGTATTTCTTTAATTCTTATGGAACTGTATATTTTAGTGTTCATTAGCCATTAAGAATTCTTCTTTGATGATTGCCTTTTCATATTTTTACTTCATTGACATTTATTAATTTGTAGAGTTTCATGATGACTTGAGTGTAAACCAAGTCATCTTTAAGTACACAGAGATTTACAGCCAATTTATTTTTTTCTTTATGAGCTCTGCAAATTTGTTTTTACTTAAGAAATCTTTCTCTATCCTGAAGTCATCAAAAGATACTTTCCAATATTTTCTTATAATAATTATAAAGTTTTGCTTTCCCATTAAGGTAATGAATCCAACTTGAATGTACTTTAGTGTTTGAGGTGTGGTACAGATCTAATTTTCCTTTTTTTGTATATGGAAATTTTCCCAATGTCATTTATCGATTAGTCTCACTGACCAGTAATGTTGTCTCTATCACATAACGGATTTCCTCATATACTTGTTTTCTCTGGTTGACTCCAATACTATTGTACCATACAATAAGTCTTCTGTACACTGTACAACAGAATTTTAGCAGAAGTCTTATGCTTTCTTTTTCAGTGTAGATGGGATGTTTTTGACTCTTTACATTTCCATGTTAAATGAAAATCTGTCCTTCATTTTCCATGAAAAATCCTTCTGGAAATTTAATTGATACTGCACTGATTTTTATACTCAATTTAAGGAAAATCAACATCTTAACAATATTTCTATTAGCAACATTATATCTTAATTTGTTTGGGCCTAATTCTAAGCTTTTCATTTCATTTTTATAATTTTCTTCATACATTTATTGCTAGATGTACTTTCTGAGACTCTGGAATTATTTTTGTTACTATCTTGTTGTTGTTAATGATTGGGTTCTTTGTTTTTCTAATATGTTTTCCAATTACTTATAGCTAATGAATGCTATTGATTTTATATATAATTGTTGGACTATAATAAGAGATATTTTCACTTTTGTTTCTTTTGATGTTCTTTATAGGTAATTATATCATCTGCAATTTTTTTCTACTTTTCTACTTTTATTCTAGTTTAACTCCCTGGATTCTATTATATCCCACTGCCCCAAATTTTCTTCTGCCCTCTAAGTTCTCCTTTTCCCCTTTATTCTGTGGGCTTGCCATTCATTGGTTAATCACAATTTTTCTTTTTTTTATATCAATATTTTTTATTTTGATATTGTGGGGTACAGTTAAGTGTTAGGTGTACAAATATGCTTCATTTAGGCCCCCTTGTTGATAACAGGTGTCTCCCCGTCCCCAGACAGATATTTACTACCATTAGTCCCATCCCCCCCCATGGTTTCCCACCCCTGTCAGTCATTTTCTTATGGTAGTGCGTTGGATGATCAAGGTCCACTATATGAGTGAGAATATGCGATACTCAGATCTTTGTTTCTGTGAGAGGTCACTCAGTATTATAGACTCTAGCTCCATCCAGGTTGCTGTGAAATTCATGATTTTGTTCTTTTTTTTTTTCTTAAGTAATCCTTTCCGGTCTTCTAAATGCTTCATTTTTTTTTTTTTTTTTGAGTTGGAGTCTCACTCTGGCGCCCAGACTGGAGTGCAGTGGCCGCTCCCGGCCACCGCAGCTTCGACCTGCTGGGCTCCAGCGATCCTTCCGCCTCAGCCTTCTGAGTTGCCGGAATTACAGGCGCGTGCTACCACGCCCGGCTGATTTTTTGATTTATTGTAGAGATGAGGTCTCGCTGCCCAAGCGGGTCTCGAACCCGCGGGCTCAGGCAATCCACTCACCTCAGCCTCCCAAAGGCACGGGATTACAGGCTGAGCCACCAAGCCCGGCTTAATGCTTCACTTTTAATTGGCTATCTTATCCAAGTCCAAGGCTTCAAGTAACCATCTCTAAGCTGATCATTGCCAAATCCATTTCCCTAGGCCATATCTCTTTCTTGTATCTAGTACTATTCAACTACTAACTATACGTGTTTACTGGGACAACTCCCAAGTACCTCAAAATTAGGTAGGCTTAGGAGGATCTCACTGTCTTCTCCCCTTACCATATCCTCAAGCAGACACCCTCCCCACTTGAATTCTCAATCACAGTGAATGACATCACCACCCTTCTAGTTGCCCAAGCAGAATCTGAATAGTTATACTTGTCTCTTTCTCTTCTTTCTGAAATGTCCAATAAATCACCAAGTGCTGTGTTCAGCTCTTCAAAACAGCTTATTCAATTTTCCTCTGAAAAGCTGCACCCTTACCTGTATTACCCTGTCTAATATTTGTTTTGTCTTCTTTTTCTTCTTCTTCTTCTTTTTTTTTGAGTTGGTGTCTTACTCTGTTGCCAAGGTTGGAGTGTAGTGGCACAATCATGATTCATCACAGCTTTGACCTCCCAGGGTTAGGCCATCCTTCTGCCTTCGTCTTTTAAGTAGCTGGGACTACAGGTGTGTGTCACTGCACTCAGCTAATTCTTTAATTTTTTGTAGAGATGAGGTCTCTCTGTGTTGCTCAGGCTGGTCTTGAACTCTTGGGCTCAAGCAATCCTCCTTCCTTAGCCTCCCTAAGAGCTGGGATTGTAGGCTTGAACTACTGCACATGGTTGTTTGTCTGTCTTTCTACCATTAACTACCATTAGACTACAGGTGCCATGAGTGTAGGGGCTGTGTACACTTTTTTTTCTTTTCTTTTCTTTTTTTAATTCATCTTGGCACCAAGCACAAAAGCCTGTCACTGGGTACGTGTCTGATAAGTATTTGTTGAATAAATGGTTCAATTTATTTCAAGAAAATTTTCTATGAATAAACGTGAACGAATATCTTTTTTTAAGACTGTATAGACACACACACACACACATACACACACACACACACACACACACACACACACACATACACACACACACAGTTTCCCTACTTATGATGTTAACTGGAAATAGAGTCAAATATATCCCCTTTTATTTGGACTCTGACCTTAAAATTGGTAGTTCCATTTCGATCCTGGATTATTTAGCTTAAGCCATATCAATTCTTTTATGCAATTGTGTAGGGGAAAACTATATTTAAATTGGAATTTTGTTGAAAATGAGTAATACTGTGTGTGTGTACAGAAAATTTGTTTTGGGAAAAACTATCTCAACAACCTAATGTTATTTATTTATTATTTATTTTTTTGAGTAAATTGGGTGTATTACTCTTTGCAGTGAGGCAGAACACATAACATGGGGAATTGTGGGACATTTCAGTAAGAAAATGCTAGACTTATTAAGGAACTTGGGCTTATGCTGGGTGGTCTGCAGAAGGATTTAAGAAAGCAATGTTTTGCTTGGATTGGATGTTGTCAGGAAGCAGGGTAATTCTGTGAGGGGGTATCTTAATAAATCTCACTTGGAAGGAGGAAAGACCAGTGCAAGGCTAAAGGCAGTGAAGAGTTGGTAAAGAAGTAGCAGCCATTCATTAGCCAGGACAGGATGATACTTAGTCATTTTTGTGGTTTGGACAATATTCCTGTTCTGTTTGTGTTCAGACATGATTATAAAGTGATCTCAGTTTTGTCTTGATTTATCATCTGCACTGAGTGTCCTTGTCTGATGAACAACCTAATTTTAATGTGTTGCATTTTTTATTATTTGTTTCTGGAACCCAAGCTGTGTACTTTTTGTGCCCAAGGCACTATTTTATGACTCAGATAAGCTAGACTGAGCAAAACATGTATGGCTTTCTAACAACAGACTCTAAGTCAGCATCCACCCCAATCTTTCTCTTATACCCCTCAAAAAACAAAGATGAGAATGCAAAGCCCTGAAAAAAGTCATGGTGGCTAAGACATTCTATGTTGTAGGTTGGGAAAAGCATGAGAAATAAGTGAAAATCTCTCAAAGTTTGTTAATTTTCCTGGGTTTTTCCAGGGTCTTCCAAATTCTTTCAAGATATTCTTTCTTCCAGAATTGGCCCTGTTTCTCCAGGAATTCTGAACAGTAAGAGGGTGGTACGACTCTGTAAATTCTTTGGTCCCAGACAGCAGGTCAGGAAGCACCTGCTTTCTGAATTCTTTGCTTACTGATCTCTGAAAGTCAGAGAGCTAATGTTGCTGGAGGTAGAATATGAAACAAAACATGCTCTTCTCTGGTGCATACTGCCTCGAGACAGGGTGAGGAGGAGAAACTTAGGGTTGAAGGAGCTATTATTTCGGTGTGGCCTACTCTGGTCCAAGGGTTTCAAGTGAGACACAGATTTCTCCAAAGAGGTGGAGAGACAGCCCGAGCCACCGCACTCATTTTAAGTGGTCTAGGTTTTTTCAAAGTAAAAAGAGCACTTATAATGTCTCCATTATACGTTCCTTCTGTTTGTTCTGTTATGCTCTGTGCCTTCTTTTCCTGCACCAAGTATGCATCTATAAAAGTTTAGAGTTTCTGGGAACTTTTCCTGTTGTTTCTCAGCATTATATGTCTCCTTGAAATTTACCACGTAGCACTGTAACCTATTGAAAGGAAAAAGATGGCTCAAACACAAAGCCATTGTATCCACAATGCACCCAGCATGACCTTGTCAACGCAAATAAGACACAGGGACATTCAGTTTTGTAGTGACATGCAAGAGGCTTCGGAGATAACTCACCTGGAATTGTTTATCTAGTTTTGTTTTGCCTGTTGGTCCGGAATGAGGAGTGTGTTAACATAGGCGTGAATATGACTGTCCGGCACTTCAGTTTCTTTACTAAGTATGGCCTCAACCAGTGTATCATGAATGAAGACATATTGTTCCTGGCAAAGCAATGACAATAAGATACATACGTTTTCCTCATGTATTTAGCAACAAAAGTAGTACCTTCCATTGACAGACATACAGAGTTTTATAGAATGGGGAGAAAACCCACAAAGGATTGTTTACTGGACATGGCTGGAAGTCAGAGAGAAGAAAGAAAGAAGTCTTGGAAGAAACAGGCTCTTGTCATTCCTTACTTCCTCTTTTATGTGTATTCTTGACATTTGTGATAGGAGGCAGGAAGATTCGGGGAGGCAAAGCAGTTCTCTCTGCCTCTAAACCTGACACTTCTACCCTTTGCGCAACTCTCCTTTTGGCCTGTCATAAATAATTTAACTCAATTTTATATACAGTCGTTAATAGTTCTCTTATATTTCACATAGTGAACTCTTTGTTGGTTTTAGCTGACCATAATGTTATTTTCTTGATGGAAGGAAGTCTGGTTTCACTTGGTTTTGTTCATTCAGTCGTATGTTTTTTCTTTATTGCCTTCAAGCTGCCATCCATAATTTTCAACTTAAATTCATTTTTATTTAGAAATAGTGAAAATAAAAATACATATTTTCAGAATCTGTCCTATGTCATATGGGGTAAACTATATGGGCTTAAAAAGGGATACAATTTGAGCATAATTCATACATTTTAAAAAGAAAATGAATCCATTGACTTACTCTATGAATGAACATCTTTATGTTTTCTTGCTAGAATAGATGGGTGTTGACCCACTCAGGCTTCTTCTGCATCTTCTCTGTACTAATGTCATTTTAAAGCATAGTCCCCATTTGGTCACAAAACAGACAAAATTTAGCTGACCCATGCATACATAGCTGCAGTTACCTGGTGTTATGGGTTGAATTATGTCCCTTAGAAAAGATAAGTTGAAGCCTTAGCCTCCCAGTACCTCAGAATGTGACCTTATTTATAAATAAGGTCATTATACATGTAATTAGTTAAGATGAGGTCAATTGGAAGAAGGTGGTGACTTGTATTCTTAAAAAAAGAGAAAAGTTTGGACACAGATACAAAGGGAAGACAACTGAGGCAGAGATTGGGATAATGCTGCTATAAGCCAAGGAATGCATGGGGTTGCTAGAAGCTGGAAGAGACAAGGAAGACTCTTCCCTGAGAGACTTTTGAAGGAGCACAGGCCTGTAGACTCCAGACTTAGAGACAATAAACTTCTGTTGTTTTAAGCCACCCAGTTTGTGGTACTATGTATGACAGTCCTAAGAGAATAATATATCTACATTTTGAATGTACATGAATATAGTTATTTAAAAAAAAATCATACCTCAGTTTGTACCAAATAATTTCTCTGTGAACGAATGTGTTTTAAGAAGCCAAATATGTTGACAGTTCCTTCGTGTTGAATTTGTTGCAACATACTGTCAAGCACAATGTATGTGCCTGTTCGTCCAACTCCAGCACTGAAGAGAACACAAATAAATGTTTCAATGTTAAGCATAAAATAAGTTTAAGAATAGATCATTACTGGCTGTTCACGTTGATTAAACTAACGTCTTTTCCCAAGCAAATGAACTACACAATAAATTAAGCAATCCAGGACTGTAAACAGTTTAGTAGTTAAGCATAATACTTTAAACGGCACATGAAATATTTATTGCCTTTCTAATTCTTTTTGTTGTGTATCTAACTACAAAGCAACCTACTTGTGTTAGAGATTTTAAGATTTTCAATAGTGATATTTATTATTTATTATATATTATATAATGAAAATATTATGTATCAGGGCATAGCAAATAGACATTTAATATGAGAAAAATGAAAGCATTTGCTTTGTCAAATTCTGAAAAGAAAAGCTCCCTGGGTCTGTATTTCCAGGAAGACAAGTTTGTAAAGCTTTCTGCATTAATGGGAAAAAGAATTTGACAAAGCTTTCAGCTGAAAATATTATTTCAGTGAGACTGTAAGGCCTAAAGCATAACTTCAGTCATTTCTAAAAGGCCATTATCTATCAACTGCTTCAAAGCCACTACCAGAGGAACAAGATTCATAGACAGGGATTCTTTACAAATGTTCTGACAAGTAGGAAGTGCTGGAGTGGGAAATTAGCACCTGTACTGCACAATAGCCTGTTCCTTCTCCATTTGCTAAGAAACAATTCCTGACCTTCAGAACTATTTTTCCTGCGTTTTTCTGTTTTCCTCAGCTTATTGTCAAGCTAACGGATTAAAAAAAAGAAAAAAAACAAAAACCACAAACAAAACTCATGAAGTCTCCCAAACTTTATCTGAGGATAACTCTGAAGATATGTAATTAAAATGTGTCAGATAACCTGCATATCAAAGGAAAACACTTGCTTCTGTAAACACAGACATTGCTTTGACAAAGATACTATGTGTAGAGATGAATTTGATTTTTGTGGTCATAAGGCTTGGCACATGGTATTTATTAATGGCTATCAACAGGATTTATTAACGTCTATCATTATTTTAACAAACTAATATTAGATGAAAACAATATAATTATCTTTTCTTGGAATGTTATTACTTATTTTTTTCACCTGACAGTTTTATTTTTTATTTATTTTATTTTTTTATTTATTTTAAATATGTGGGGTACAATTTAGGGTTAGGTATACAAAAGTTCATTATGCAGGTACCCTTGTTGATGAGGTGTGCCCCTCCTTCCTCTGGCAGTTTCCCACTACTGCCAGTAGAATGTTATTATTTCTATTTATCAACCCACTCTTGGAAATGAAATTAAAATTCTTGGGCAATAATGACTTGATAATCCACTCAATGTGATGGGTTAGAAAGAACTCAAGAAAACAAGACAGGGATTTTGACCCCAAATTGTTAAAAAACAACTAACAATTATCTTGTCAAATTTTTTACACTCCATGTGCTTTGGTTTCTACAATGTAAACCTGACAAAATAACTCTTACAACAGACTTCCAGGATCAGGGGTTGTGTCTCAAGCATTTTTATCCCATGGTGTTATGTGTTGTAATAAATCTTTAATAAGCAAATAAAACAATAATCACAATACAAGATCTGGTGATTGGAAATATTCAGCAATCAAATTTGGAACTGGCATGCTCGTTTCCTAATGATCAATACTCATAAAAATGAGCATATAATTTCATCACGCTTACTTCGTGAAATCATTCTCATTTTGGCAAAACTTTGTACCATTGATTTCCTTTTTGTGAGCATAAGCAATTCTATGGTTTTGGAGGCAACATCTCTGAGACTCACCTGCAGTGGACAACGACAGGCCCCACTGCATGGCGCTTGGCATGGGCTGCCTTTCTCACGAAGGTCAGCACAGGCAGTGAGTACTCTGGTACACCCATGTCAGGCCACTGAGTGTAGTGATACTGTGTGACCACACGCCCACTGGGTCTTCCCTTCTGGGAGCCCTGGAAGAGTTCAGACAGTCAATGACCGTTTTACATACACACACATACATGGGGTTCTTAACATCAACTCAGGATTCATAAGTTGATAGGATGCTGGTAATCTATAATGAAACAAAACAAAAATACGTTGTCACGTGTGATATGTAATTTTGTGTTCACTTGGCTAAGCTATGGTAGTCAGTTGTTGGGTCAGACACTAGCTGCAACACCAGATGTTGCTGTAGAGGCATTGTTCTAGATGTGATTAACATGTAAATCAGTAGACTTTGAGTAAAGCAGATTGCCCCCCATGATTTGAGTGAGCCTCAACCAATCAGCTTAAAGCTGTTAAGAGCCAAGACTGAGAAGTTACCTGAAAAGGAAAGAACTCAAGAGTGCAACATAAAAATCGGGTCTGAATTTCCGGGCTGCCAGTCTGGCCTACAGATTTCAGATATGCTAATCCCCACAATTACATGAGTCATTCCTTACAAATATAAGTCTTTCTGTAAATCTGTCTATTTAGCTATCTATCGGTTCTGTTTCTCTGAGAAGCCTGAGTAATACATTATTCTTCCTGTTTACTTTATTTCTCTTATTTCAGTCACCACTCTTTTTAGTTGGATGTTGATATCATGTCAGGGCTATCTTGTGCAGATATCATACAAGGCAGGAAATTTTGTAAATGTGTAACATTCACTGCAACCATCAGCACTATTTGGACTAGTTGGGCTCCAATGCCACAGCTGGCATTTAGAGACTTGAAAGAAACCTTTTGGATTGAGATGTAGCTGAAATAAGAATTTTTAATGCCTTCAGTTATATATATGAGGGGAGACCCCCACAAAGTTAGAACTTTTTAATAAAAAAATTGTGTTTATTATTACATGTTTAAACTTCAGTCACCTTCAAAGTATTCTCTGTTTGATGCAAGCTATCTCTGTTTGATGCTATCTACCTGTTTTTCTACTGCTCAAAACAATTTCTTTTTGTTTGTCTTGGTTTTTTCTTTGAGTAGGAGTCTCACCCTGTTGCCCAGGTTGGAATGCAGAGGCATGCTCACAACCACTGCAGCCTCAACCTGCTGGGCTCAGGGGATTCTTCTGCCTCAGCCTTCCGAGTAGCTAGAACCACAGGCATGTACCACCATGCCTGGCTGATTTATGATTTATCGTAGAGATGAGGTTTCACCATGTTGCCCAGGCTAGTTTCAAACCCTTGAGCTCAGGTAATCCTCTCACTTCTGCCTCCCAAAGTGCTGGGATTACAGGCAGGAGCCACCACACCCAGTTCAAAACAATTTTTGAACTCATCAATTATTTGTTTTTAATTTTAAAGATATAGGGTACAATTCAGGGTTAGGTATACAAATATTCACTATGCAGGTACCCTTGTTTGAACTCATCAATTTTGATGCCTTTTAGTGCTTCTGTCGTTTTTTGTTTCACTTCTTCTACGTTGGCAAAATGTTTGCATTTGAGGACTTTTGTTCACCCAGGAAAGCAAAAAGAAAGGTGCTCAGGGTGAGATCGGGTGAATAGGGAGGGTAGGGCACAGGAGTTATGCTGTTTTTGATCAAAAACTGCTGAGCACTCAGTGTAGTGTGGGCAGGTGCGTTGTCCTGGTGGAAAAACCAACCAGTCGCCTGTTTGCCACAACTTGAGATGTTTCTTCCACAACACAGCCTCTCACCACAACACTAGCTGGTACACTGATGCCGATGAGTTCCTAGAACACTTACCTAATGGGGAAAGCCTGAGTTGCAAGGGGCCCTCCCTCCAAAATATAATTTTTTTTTTTTTTTTTTGCTCCCCCTCATATGTGTATGGGTGTATGTATACACACACACACACACACACACACACACACGTGAAAAATATGTAAATAATATATACATGTATATAATAAGATATTATATTTTTAAAATTATAAGAGATAGAGTCTTGCTTTGTCACCTACACTGAAGTGGCACAATCATAGCTCACCACAGCCTCAAATTTTTGGGCTCCAGCAATCCTTCTGCCTCTGCCTTCCAAGTAGCTAGTACAAGTACATATGACCATGCCTAGCTAAGTTGTTTTATTTGTTTGTTTTTAGATAAAGGGTCTCGCTATTTGCCCAGGTTGGTCTCAAACTCTTGGTCTCAAGTGATCCTCCTGCTTCAGCCTCCCAAGCAGCTGGGGTTACAAGTACAAGCCACCATGTCCAGTTTAGTTATATACTTTTTCCTCTGTCTTGGTTATATCACTTATTTATTTTTTTTAAAAAAGGAACAAATGCATTACTCAATTGCTTATGTTTATCATTTGTTGACTCACCTTTTTAATCTTTGTGTTTCTGAGAGTAAAAGTTCTCACAGTGTAATAGGCAAGCACGTGCACACTCTTCTGAGTGACAAGAAAGTTCCCATACTCTTCACTACCATCGGCAGGCCAGTACTGATCACATTTTCTCTGCAAAAATAGGACAAAAATAAAATAAAGGATGCAGTTTCCAGATTTCAAATGTTCAGGGTAAAAGTTGCCCTTGAAATCAGTGAAGGTCTGAGACAGCAATAAGAATGGACTTCTTTACTCTTCTAAATCTTTGATTTTCTTTCAAAGTGACTACTGATTGTTTGTGGAGGAGCCCAGGAATCGAATCACAAGTGCTGAAAGAGACTGAAATGGTGGAATCCAAACTTCTTTCACTTCATGGAAGAAAAGTGAGGCCAGATGTATTGGGTTACTACAGGATCAGGACTAGAATCCAGGTCCTGTGAATTAAAATCTATTTCTATTTCATGTTACACTACTTTTCTTTTCTTTTTTTTTTTTTTTTAGTGTGGGTTTCATTCTTTCACTCAGGCTGTAGTGCAGTGGCATGACGATGGTTTACTGTAACCTTGAACTCCTAGGCTCAAGTGATCCTCCCACCTCAGCCTCCTGAGGACGTGGGTCTACAGTTACATATCACCATGGCTGACTAATATTTTGATTTTTTTTTTGTAGATACAAAGTCTAGCCATGTTGTCCAAGCTTATCTTGAACTCCTGGGCTCAAGTGATCCTTCCACCTCGGCCTCCCAAAGTGCTGTGATTACAGGCATGAGCCACTATGCCTGGCCACTACATTAGTTTTCAATGAGTCCCATTTACTTTTCCTCACAGTATGAATAATGTATTTAAGAGGCAGATAGCATGATTCATAGTAACACTTTTTGACCTGTAATTTTAGCTCTATGCTTACTAGAAGGGAATTCAAATTCGCTTTCATAACTTTTTCTGCTTCTTAATGCTGACTCTGAAAATTAATTTAAAGCACTTCTATGGAAACTAAAAGCAGAACTACCATTTGGTTTAGCAATTCCACTACCAGGTACCCACCCAAAGTAACGGAGGTCATTATACAAAAAAGACATCTGCATCCATTGGTTTTTGACAGCACAATTCACAATTGCAAAGATGTGGAATCAACCTCAATGCCCATCAACCAATCAGTGGATAGTGAAAATATGGTATCTATACACTATGGAATACTATTCAGCTATCAAAAGGATGAAATAATGACTTTTGCAGCAACTTGGAATTGGAGAACATCATCTTAAGTGAACTAACTCAACATCCTATGTTCTCACTTATAAGTGGAAGCAAAACTAAGAATCTGCAAAGACACAGAGAATGGTATCATAGACACTGGGGACTCAGAAGGGGAAGAGGGAGATAGAGTGGAGGAACAAAAGTCACCTATCGGTTACAATGTGCATGGGTGGGGGTGGTGGGTACACTTAAAATCCAGACTAAAAACTGTACCCCCTAAAACTATTAAAATAAAGAGGAAAAAAAGCACTTTTAGTCACTGTTTTGGGATGAGATAAGAGAAGATCTACATACCCTTCCCTTCTCCACGAGGTTTGTTATCATGACAATAACTTCCACATTATGTTCCCATATCATTCGCCAGAAATCTTCGGCTGTGGATTTCAGGGGACCTTGTGCAGCAATGTAAGCTTTCGGTCTATTGTAGCCCTGAAAAAATAAATAACACATGTTTCTTACTAACTGATTTATATGCCATCTTTAGTTGTACATAACTTAAGTCTTCAAGGTCAGCATACTTTTCCTAGAAAAGAAAAGCATTAATATCTCATCTCTCTGTTTTCTTGAGAAACCAGTTACATAAACTTTATATAAAAATATTACATTATAATACAAAGGAAACCCATAAGAAATGAGCTTGCAAAGTAGGAGAAAAATTGAAAGTACTAGCACGGAGAGTGACCCTTCTGTAACTATGATTTTTGTAAAAAAACATAGCGAGAGGTTTCTTTACACCATAATTCTTTGCATCTTTATTTCAAGTGCATTTAATCCAAGTCTATTCACTAGGTTAAAATGTGATCCTTAATAGTGCTGCCTTGAAATAGATTTTAAACAATCGGGTTCATTGTGTGAAACAATTTAAAAAGCTCTGGAGTGTCACCTCTTTGTTTCCTTGATGGCATTGAGAAGTGCTAGCCATGAATAGGTATTCGTCACTGACCACCAAGTATTGGACAAAATGTTTTTACAAACATTAACCTTATTCCTTCCTCTGAGTAAAATGGAAGCATCATGCCTGGTGTGGAGATGAGGAAACTGAAGCTCAGAGCTGGGATTCAGGTCCAATTCTGTTTGTTTGTTTGTTTGCTTTGAGTCTCATTCTGTCACACAGGCTGGAGTGCAGTGGTATGCTCACGGCTCACCGCAGCTCAAACTCCTGGATTCATGTGATCCTTCCACCTCAGCTTCCCTGGTAGCTGGGACTACAGGCATGCACTACCACACCTGGTCTTCAAAACCAATTCCAATTCTAACTCCAAAGCCCATGATTGTTTTGAGAGAGAGAGATATATATACTGCCTTCCCTGGAAGCACGCAGTGGATGACTATTAAAAAAAAAAGACAACTTATACTTATGTACTTACTTCTTTTCATTCAATGCTCCACATAGTATTAACTCGAAGGCAGCTGGACTTTGAGGTCAGTGTCAGAGAAATAACTGAATTCTGATGACATTCAGGTGACCACAGTGAAAAATCAGTAAGTGAGTGATCTACAGTCTCTGAAGACTTCCAATAAGTTTCACAAAGCTGAGTATCCAAAATTTAAAAGGCTGATAACTGGTTATAATCATGCTTATGCTTGCCTTTTAGTCAGTACTACCAGGGAATCGTTCAGCCAGGATTTATTCATTTTCGGCTATATGCACATTATTGTACCATGAGCTATGGGAAATTCAAAATTAGCACTGGTGTTGTCCTTCACATTTAAGGAGTTAAAAAACTATCTGAATATACATATTCTACCTTAAACATACAGCACCAACCTGAATTCCCTCCCTTATTCAGGAGATAAAACAAGTACAATAGCTTGAGTGTTATTCATAAAATTTTTTACTCATGGAATTGCTAATAAGAAATACAAATCAACAGTGAAATTATTGTCTATAAAATAACATGCGTTTAGCACTAGTGCTGTGATGTAATAAATTCAAAGTCTAATATAATTTCTATGAAATTTTCAATTAAAACATACTTACATCGACAAAATTGGCATTGATATAATCAGTCAGTTTGCCATCTTTTTCAGCAAGTTGTGCAAGCTTAACCCTGCTATGATCATCTGTAATAAAAAAAGAATATATTTCACTGTAGCACAGATGACTTCAGCATAAAGTTTATTTATATTTGAATAATAATGTATCTAATACAATTAAAATAAATGCAAAAAACAAATAAGATTTTGGGGGAAATGGGGATAACAAAGGTTACAAAGATGAATATAAAAAGAATCTCCACTTTCAGGAACATTTCTGATGTGGTGAGTATAGAACATATACACAGGAATAACACACAGGTGTCAAGTGGGAGGTGAAAAAAATTATAAGATGATATAAAGGCAGAAATTGTGTTGGTTTGAGATGATAAAACTTTCTGCAGAGTCTGAAATCTGAAGCTGGCTTTCTAGATGCAATTTTAAGGATGCATACCGGGGCTGTGGCCTTTGGAGAGCTTCTCAGGGTAACAGAAGAGAGACAGGATGCTCAGAAAGCTAGGGAAGGATGAACAGGAGGCTGAAGGAGAAATTGGAAGTAGAGGAGGAAGCAGAAGGGTCCCTAGGAAATTTCTGGGAATGGTTACAACAGTCAACTCTTTCTGGAACAGCCTCAGAGAGGAACTACTACAAACGGAGGCAGGAGAAAGCAGTTCAAGCACAGAGGATGTGGATTCCTCACTGCCAATTAAAAGAGGATGCACACTCTCATTGCTGGCACATGGTACAACTGTAGCGATCCAAGTAAGATGAAGTAAGAAGTGTGAGGTTAACCTCAGTTTTGTTTTTTGTTTTTTTTGAGTTGGAGTCTCACTCTGGCGCCCAGACTGGAGTGCAGTGGCTGCTCCCGGCCACCGCAGCCTCGACCTGCTGGGCTCCGGCGATCCTCCCGCCTCAGTCTTCCAAGTAGCTGAAACTACAGGCGCGCGCTACTACGCCCGGCTAATTTTTTGATTTATTGTAGAGATGAGGTCTCACCAAGTTGCCCAGGCGGGTCTCGAACCCGCGAGTTCAGGCAATTCACTCACCTCGGCCTCCCAAAGTTGCGGGATTACAGGCTGAGCCACCGAGCCCGACCTAACTTCATTTTAAAGAGAAACTATATTTATTTGGGGAAGGTACATAATGAGAAAGGGAAATATTACTAACAGGAAACCTGGGAGTTTCACTGGTCAGAGCCTTTCCAGGATGAAGTGAATGCAGACCAAATCATGACAGGTTAAGAAAATACTCTGGAATATTAATACTTCTATGACAGTAACAATTCACAGAGACACAGGAATGTACACAGAAACAAATGCATGGCAATGGAGAGATGGGTCTCGATGCCAGGCTGACCTATTTTGTATTTTGGTTCTAACCTTTTAAGAATTTCTGGATTGTGTTTCTTTATCTCTAAAATCAAACTGTTATTACCCATCTTGCCTGGTTGTTTCAGGGATTAAATAAAATAATGTGTTTACAGCTCCAGGCACATAGTAGGTGTCCAAAACATGTTAATCTCTGTTCCCTCTCAAATTACCAGATGGGTATTTTTCTGTTTCACTTGTATAAGGAAGTCTAACAACAATTTTATAATTTTATGAGCAGCTAGGATAGTTGTTTCAGTTGCTGAAGACAAAGTCCACTACTTAAAAAAAAAAATGAATTGGTGCAAACTCTGTGGAAAAGAAGGCAACATCTATGCAAATTCTTTCAGAGAATGTAATGGGAGGAGAGTGCAGTTCTATTGGCTTCCAGAATGAGAATGGAACAACAATTTAAATAACAAAGCTGGTAGTGCTGTGCTCTAGGGAGGACCACTGAATATTTGAGGAAGAATGTAAGGTAGAAGTTTTTTGTTTTTGTTTTATTTTGAGTGGAGAGGGAAGATGAAGATGAATTTCAAGAGATGGAGGGGAATATAAAGAAAAATAAGAGAGAGCAGAGGTAACCAGAGTCCTATAAGAAGATAAAAGAAAGAGTAATTTCATAGAAAAAAATAGTAAAATTTCATCAATAAAAACAAAAAACAGATAGCTGACAAATGAGAAGGGAGAGAGAACAACTAACAAAACAAAGGGAAAGAAATAATAGGAAATCCAGTCAATTTTTAAAATAAGACCCCAGGAAAAATGCAAAGAAAGAGAAGAAATAGGTAGATTTTTTTTTTAAAAAAGAGGAAGTCTAAATAATCTCACTTGTTTAGTAAGTAAATTCACATAAAAGTAAACACATCCTAAGTGCAAATAGGACCATGGAATGGAAATAACGGCCAAAACCCAAGAGGAGATGTATAGTCCATGGACCCTGAAGAAAGGACTGTATTAAAACCTGAATTTTTAAAAAAACATATGCTATTAATTGCAGAATATATTTACATCAGAGTGATACAATGCTACATATTATCTAACGCAAGTCTTATTCCCTGTATCAGGGTTCTGAAACAGCCACACTCAGGTTTGCTGTCAGATGACTTCCAGTCACTGTTGAAATACACAATGAGAACGATAATAAGGTTAGAATTGAGTTAAGAATATACTTACAGGCAACAATGTTTATGTATCGGTTCTTGTGCTTGTTGTCTGGGTGATTGGAGCTGTCTGCTGTGATACCTAAGTCAACAGTACAGCTCTGCACTTCCTGTAAAAAATTGTATGTATACCGTCTTAACATATATTCTTTCAAACAAAGTGCCTTAAAATATAATAAGGAAGACAAAACAAACAAAATAATCTATCCCATAATATATATTTTTAACATGTTACAACTACTTCTTGGCTAAAAGAAAATGCAGTGAAATAATGCCTTACCTGGTAAAACTCTTTCAGTGTCTAATGAGGGAATGAATGCCAAAAAAGTAAAGAAATCAAATTCCACAGCACACGACAAATGAGAAAAAAAAGCGTTCATATTAGGTTTACAATGGAAAACTATGATCATGCAATAAATACATTTGTCAAATACTAACAAAACAGAATGTTTCAAACAGTTGCATGCAAATCAAAATGTCTAATAATTTGGAACCTTAAAAGTATGTAAAAGGAAAAAAATAACACTTTTAAAAGGGGACAGTGATGTAATAATATGGTGATTATTTTAAAATACAGATGAGAAGAATTACGTATTCCATGACACATTTTATCAAATTAGTTGAATTTGCTAATATCCAAATATAGTTTTATTTGACCACTATAGCACTATTTGAAACTCTGAATTAGTGATATGTTTTTTGTTTTTATTTTTAAGTTATTTTCAAGAATAAACAGTTTCCTATTAGGTGGTTTGCAACAAATTTAAGACTGTCAAAACATTAAATATCTCCTAAATTTTTTTTCTATCATATGTACTAAACTTTTTGAAACAAAATTCAGATGACATTACCTTCAATGTATTTTATTAATAGATCTCCTTTTTGTTTAACTTCAATGGATATAGAAAATTATTTCTGTACATTTTCTATTACAAATGAATTAAAATGCTTTTCAGAGATGATTTTAATCTATGTACATTAGTTTAGAGTTTATAATGTTTAGTATTAAGATAATAAACTAAAAGCCTTCCAATTTCTAAAAAAGTATATGATCCAAATATGAATTTATCAGTAGGTGGTGCAGCCTCTCTCCAAGTAACCTTTTAAGGCCTCTTTTGCAGCAAATGATTCTGAACAATTAAAAACAATTTAGTATTTGAACCACTTAAAAGGGGTAGCGTTATTAGTTATTAGGCTAATTATTAAGTTAGTGAAAAGCTTTCTGGAATCAGACTGCAAGTTAAAAGCAATGGAAATTAGAAAATACTTTTTGAGTAAAAGATGTGAGGTTATTTTATTAATTTAACTATTATGGTCTGCTTAATAATATTGAAAATGATTTTATAGTTGTGAAACAACCATGAATCAGTCTTTGGGCCTGTATTTTCACTAACTTTTGTTAAAAAGATCTATTTTTACTTATTTCTTTTTTAATATTTGGAAGAGTAGTCTCATCTTTGGCATATTTTGCCTATGGCAATTACACCTTCGTTTGAGATTAACCTGATAGTTTCAGTTAACACCGCAGTTAACATTGAGTTATCCTCTAGCTTATGGTACAAAAAAGTAACTTGGGATTTTAAATATACAATTCCTCATATTATTCCACTTAATGATAACTCACACTGCTTTCCTATTCAATGTAGCTGTGATTTAGATTTCTTTGAGTTGGAGTCTCGATCTGTCGTCCAGGCTGGAGGGCAATGGCAAACTCATGGTTACCGCAGCCTCAACAGGTTGGCTCAAGCAATCCTCTGCTTTAATGTTATAGGTGAGTGCCACCACGCCCTGCTAATTTTTTTGATTCATTGTAGAGAAGAGGTCTTGCGAAGTTTCCCAGACTCGTCTTGAACCCCATGTACTCAGGCAATCCTCTCTCTCTGCCTCCCAAAGTACTGGGATTACAGGCATGAGTCAATTTTAATTTAGCAAAACTATATCACACTTCACATCTATTTCTTTTGCTTTCTTCAAGCTTTCTCATCTATCACATTTTCCCTTGCTGACATATCTTGGTGGATGGGGTTCCTGGGAAGCAGTTGCTAGGAGCAATGGGACAGTGCATTGGGGAATAGCAGATAATGTGATCAGGATCAAAGAGGAAGCACGTCAAAAAGGCAGGGCCACTGAACCTTCAGGGTAGGGGGAGACCTGACCAAAAGGCAATATGATGTTTTCTCAAGGGGAGAGGCACTAGGGGAGCCTGAAGACTGCTGCCAGCTAACAGCTATAATGTAAAGGGCATGAGTTCTAAAGTCGCCGACTTGAGTTTGAATTCAGCTCTGCTATTTATTTGTTGTTAATTAGCTTCTATGGAGTTTGATTTCATCAGTAATATGAATAGAAACAATAACAAATAACATCCAAGTTGAACATGGAAGCGCCTAGTCCAATAGCATATTTGAGGGTGGCTTTTATTTTTTGTGATTGTTAATTTTGTGTTCATGGCTCCCTATTTTGAAAAATCTACTTAACGGATAGTCCTGTGGGCCACAGTAATTTGCAGCAAATTCCTCTTCCTCCTCTACCTAATAGTATTTTAATAGAATATTATTGGAAAAATTTTTACCGATTTAATAATCAATTTTTTTAGACAAGCATATTTTCTTGAGAAGCAGATGTGATTTGACTCCAAAAACAAAAAGGTTATCTAAATGGCTTCACATTTACATTGGTATTAAACTTACAATTAAGAATTTGTGTGTACTTTGGCTGAAAATCATGACATTTAGTAGTTCAGTATAATTAATATAATTTAGAAAATTTAAAAGAATCAGTGTTACTAATTCAGCTTTAAGAGAAAAATACTGGAAATTCATATTTTACAGATGAAAATTAAAAATATTTTTCATTTTTCTACTAGTACAACTTGACTTTTAAAATATAAAACCAATTTTCTAAATTATATGGTAACTACTACACATCTCTTAAACACATAAGTAATTATGGAACTAATATTTTTACTAACAGTGAAAATGGTTTCAATGTCTTTAGGTAAGAAATAGCCTATTCCCGAATCTTTTAAACATACTATTTCTATATTATTTTAAACAGACATGATAAAATCATACCTCAAATTCTTCAGTAAACCCATTACTTGCATGTAAGTCTGCAACATGTTTTGGAAAGTGCTTTATTGGAATTGCTCCAACATCATCTAAGTAAATTTTAAAAAATTGTGTTAGAAAGGATGATTCAACAGAAATGAATGTGCTTGTCCTTAATAAAGTGTCTTCTAAAACAATTTCAAAGTTCAATTATTCATATGATCTCAACTAAGACTCAGCATTCAATTGTTAAGCCATAATATTCAATTTTTTCTATATTTATTATCAATCATAATCTGCATTTAGGAATCTGACTTGCTCAGGAATCTCTTTTTCATCTGTACTCTTAAGACAAAATCATTTATTTTCCATATTAATTTACAAATACCACTAAAGTCTTACTTCTTGTTAGAGAATGTATCTTTTTATGGACAACTTTGCTTAACATGAGTATGAGTTCAGCGTAAATTGTGTGAAAAAGAAGACATGCAGAAATAATATATTTTCAGTTTTACTGTAGACTAAATATTATACTGCAATTTCAGTTTTAAAAAAATTGTATAGTTTAATGTCTTACAGTCAAATAGTCAGATGTGTACATTTGAAAACATTTTTTCCTTCTCTCCATAAATAACAGAAAACATTTATATGCATAATATTCATTAACAATAATGTCAAAGCCTTTGAGACTTTTAATCTGTAAAATTTCAAGAATTCTAACTTGAAAATATGCGATGTAAACAAAGTCATTGGATCTGTTAATTAATTGTGAAGGGGCCAAATTATTTTAACTGATTTTGATTTTTTTTTCTTTTCCTGCAAAGACTTTCTTAAACATATTACTAGTTCACAGTATGCAATTTCACAAGTGATTTCTCTGACAAGGAAACATCAAACACATTTCACTAGAAACAGTTACTTATATCAACAGATGTTCAACAGTTAGGCCAGCTAATAATTTTAAGCTTCAGTCACCGAGAATTGTTGATTAAAAAAAAATTGGAATCCATCTGTTCTCTCTTTTAGATGAGTGGACCTGAATACTAAAACTGAATTAGTCAGTCAAGCTTAAGAAACACTAGTAAAGGTGTAAGTCTACCTTCACACCTACAGAAGGATCATTCCTGGAAGTAGCTTTTATAATTAGAGAAGAAAAACGGAAATAATTTGTCACTCCTAAATCATTTGTTCTAGTAAATGTCCTTCAGACCCATTGCTATTATCCTGCACAGCCAAACTCCTTTCATGAGCAGACTCCTTCCTTTTATTGACAATCAAGTATTTTGGTAATTTCTTTTATTAACTGGCCTGCAATTAAGTGAAACTAACATAGATTTTTGCTTTCTTATTTTACGTGAACACATGAATATTCAGATGATCAAAAGTGAATCTCTGAATGCTGAGCAAGCGAAGTGCAGAGATTCCCTTGATCATTGCTCTTCCTATATTCAAAATGGGGAGTTGGGACCAAACAAGGTCCCAACTTTGGATTATTTTATTTGTTTATAAGAATCTACGTTGAACTTTAATAGGGTTAATCTGCATATTCATGCTGATAAGGTATGTAGAAGAGATATGTGCAGTGAAGGGAATCAAATGTAACAGACAACTGAGAGCTGTCAGCCTCAAAATTCTAAATATGCTAATAAGAAACTTTGCCAAACTAAAATTAATGTACAGTATTTTAACATAAACTAGAAAAACAACAGAAAACAGTGATGCTTAAAGACAGAGTTGATAGTAGAGAAAAACAGCAAACACTTAATTTTATTTAAATATTTATAATATACTCTATATAACACATATAATAAACATACACTATATCTAAATATAAGATATACAAAAATGCTTCTCTTTTTTCTATTTTTTTTAGTCATCAGATTTCAGAAGAAATTAACATCATGTGGAACGTGAGTCTCTCACAATAATAATGTGGCACATCAGTCTGAAAAGTGACTTATGCAAAGTGACCACATAGATAAATTTCTCCTTTTGTAGCCCCAGGTTGGTAACTTCTACATCCTTATCTCATTCTTTATCTTCCAGTTCACACAGTTCTTGACAACTTTTGTTGTTGTTGCCAGTTTTCATTTTGAAACATTATAAAATGTTAATTAAATAAGTGGCTGTGATTACCCATATATCCATGTAACAAACCTGCATGTGAATCTATAAAAACATAATAAAAACCTGAATCTATACAAAACATAATAATAAGTGGCTGTGATTTTACTTATAATGTGAACCGTAGGGTCAATGGATCTCTTAATCAAAATGACCCTGGCTAACTTTTGAATGTTGTTACAGGTAAATTCTAATAAAAAAATAGCTCAAGTCTCCCGAAATATTCAAATGTTTAATATTTTGAGACCTAAAATATTTCAAGCAACCATACATTCTTTGTGTTCATAGTTTGCTTCTACCACTACCACTAATATTTTACTGATTTTTTAAAATAATGTAGTTAAAAATCATTTTCTCTAATAAACTCAGATGATCAGAAAGGAACTATACTTTATCCGTATTTTTGTCATTTTTTTTAAATCTCTGAAACAAATCCACATTTATTTTATTGATTTGATCTGACCTTTGAAGCTTAGGTTTCAAATAAATTCATGGAAATGTAAAAGCCACCATTATTCTTAACCAGTATATTGTTGCTGTAAACCTGAACAATTATAAATTATTTTACTATATCACCTGCATAGTTAAGAATGCTTGAAATTAATGAGAACAGGAGATAAAACTGAGTAGTACATTGTAGCCATTTTCAAAGCACCTCAATAAAAATAGACCATTTAAAATTGTACTTTTCATTCAACTTCTACCAGCTACTCATGCTCACACTTTAAGTTATTACCTGAAATTGGAAAGATAGGTGTTGGAGGTGTGGATATTACTCGAGGGGACGTACTGTCCTCTAAATAAAAGTGTGCAGTCTGGAAGCATTTTCTGAAAAGAAAAGAAGGCAATTTACTCTACTAGTTCCCATGGATAACAAGACAACTTCTGAGTTGCTTGACAATTATAATGAAATCTTCAGAATTAAAACAAAAACAGATATATATTCAGAGGAGGAGTTGCTAGATCTACGTTTATTTTAACAAATACAAGGTGTTAAAGAATTAGAAAATTCATCTCAGTTTTACCTGTACCAGATGCAGAAGAGTGAGCAGATATCAGACATGCTGAAAGCAGAGATAGCATTTGAAGTTGTAGCTGGTTCAAAGTACCGAACAGTATTTTGCTGATATATCTAGTGTTCAAAGTACTCTTCCACTATTACTATAGACTAAGGCATCCTGCCACCTTGGATAGGACCAGAGAAGAAAAGAAATGTCTAAATCTATTTTCACTCGACATTTAAGTGACTGTGTCCATCTGAGCATATTCAGCTGCTAGCAAAAAGCAGCAAGTTGTGACTATGTAGAAATGAAACTATATGGTGTAACATTTTGATGAAAAAGTAAGGTAGCTTTATACTATAAGTGTGATAATGCAGTAATGACACAAGTAAAACGAGGAAATAACAAGCATACAACCCAAAGCGGGTGATTTCTTTTTCATCAGATGTTAGCCTTGATGAGGGGTTTGAGAATGAATATATTTGGATTCAATGACAATTATTACCTACAATGTCACCTGAATCTATTTTCATTCAGATAATAAGAGTAACATCTGATAAGAGCACACCATAAACTATTGAGAAGAGCAAAGAACCAGCTACGGCTAGAAAGTAATGCAAACTGTCTTTGATTCTAAAAATTAAATGATTAAAACTGCTCATGACACTCTTTAATGTGGGTCACTTAATTGATTTGGAGCATTATTCATGGGCGATTAAGTTGAAACAAGTATCTGTTTCAGTGAAAATGCCAGTCTTACTTTCCATTTAAAATTTATTCTAATGAGCTTCAACTTAACATTTGTTCTTATATAATGACATGCCCAAGTCGATCTTTTTCCTGTAAATTAGTTTCCTTGGATAAAATTCTTGAAGGGTTTTCCTTTGCAATTAGAATGATATTCAATTATTTTAGCAAAGGCTATTAGACCTTCTGTGACCTGGCTCCCACCTACTTCAGTATCCTCTTCTCCTACTGCTCTCTAGCTCACCCACTAAGCTCCAGTCCACGCTTGTCCTCTCTCCCTCAAAGAAGCCCTGTAGGAGCCATCTCCAGCCCTTGGCTCTTGCTGTTCCCTCTGCCTGTCTCCTTCCCATCACTGCTGCATTGGATCAAATGCCACTTCCTCTGAGTATCCTCCCTTGGCCATGACAGCTAAGTGGCAGCCTATCCCACTAAGTCACAATTCTTTGTTCTTTAGTTTGCTTTGTGACATGGCATTATCTGGAATAAGATGAAGTATATTTCTGTCTATTTGTTTTACATATTTATAGTTGATCTCTCCTTATCAGAATTTAAACTCTGCAAAGTACTTTATCTTAATATTTGCAGTATTAGTCCTCAGTGCTAAGGAGTGTTTGTCATGTTGTAGGTACCCCCCCAATAGTTGTTTGATGAATGAAATGCTATTAGTAGGAGTAGTGTAAAATCATATAGTTTATTTGTCACCTTATTGGCACAAGCAATGAAACAAACAAAAATCCTAAAGCAGCAATGTGCATAGTAAAAAATAGCTTTCTGCTGTGACAGCATAAACCTTTGTTAATCAAACCTGAGATAACGTATATTGAGAGAACACAAGAATATCATCAAGAGAAAGGAGGTAATACAGGGAAAAGATGAGTGGATACATAATCAAGTGTTAAAAGGACCTTGGGCTAGGTCTTGGGAAGTGGCAAGAGTATGGAAGACTGATGAATAGAGAGATGAGGGCCACAGGTCCCAAGATCAAGAAACTACCCTATTGGAGGGTCACATGAGCAGAGTTGAAAGCACACTGGAGCAGAAACTACGGAGAAGTTTGGATTATCTGTGCAACCAGGGATGTAATGTGTTTTGGCAAATTGATATGGAAACATTGAACTTGCTACATGTTTTTGAAGTCATAGAAATAGAATTTCTTAGATTTCTCTAAAATATAGTTACACAAGCTGGTGAAAGGTTTTTAAAAATATTCCTTTTTAATTTTTATTTTAAAGATGTGAAGTACAATTCAGGGTAAGGTACACAAATGGTCATTGTGTACGCAAAGTTTGGGCCTCACTTTGGTCCCCACTTCACCTGAAATATTTCAATGAATACTAAAGTTGCAAAATGCGTTTAAAAAGCGAATGCAATAACATAGCTGATGCGAATATCCTTTCAAGACATCTCTGAATATGGTTAAGAAGGTCCGATCTGAATCCTTTTATTGAGAAGGAGCTCAGTTCTTATGAATTGTCTTTAGATGCTAGATAGTTTTTTCTATTGACTCAAGACTCATTCCCTTCTAAGTACCTCCAAATGGCACCCAAAGAGCAGGCTTTCTTCCTCCACTCTTACAGCTGTCACTAGCTAGTATCTATCTTCTTGTTACTTTGACCCATTGGTTCTAGTTCTGTATTTTACAGATTTTTAAGATGATGGTATCCAAGATTTTTCAATGCCCAAATGCTACCTATCTGTGGTCCTCACCCTGTTTGAGTTTCTTCTTGAAGTTTATACTCCAATAATATAAATGTGTTGTAGATCACTGAACCTGTCTTTTATCTCCCAACTCATTATTTCTCCTCTCTACTTTTCAATTAATTAATTATTTTTTGAGCCAGAGTCTCAGTTTGGAGTCACGACACACTGCAGCCTTGACCTTATGAACCCAGGCAATCCTTCTACCTCAGTCTTCCAGGTAGCTGGGACTACAGGCACATGCCATGAATCCAGACTATTTTTAAAAATTTTTAGTTGAGATGATGTCTTACTATGTTGCCTAGGCTGGTCTTGAACTCCTGGGCCCAAGCGATCCTCCTGCCTTGGTCTCCCAAAATCCTGGAATTACAGGCATGAGCCACCACACCTGTCCTCCTTCTTTAAATGTGATTTTCATTCTAACCAAAATGCTTCACTCACCAATATACCAGGCAAAACCCTCTCTTCCTTCAGGGACACAACAGGGAAAGCTCAGAGGTATCCTCTCTGTGAAACAGCCTCTTATTTCCTAAGCAGGTTTTAGTATTCCAGCTTCTCTTTTTCCACTGCACACAACACAAACTTCCAACCACACTTGCCTTTGTACAGATTGTTTTGAGATATATACCTAATTAATCCAAAGGTGATCTTCATTTTCTGGATGTTATTCTACATTATTTTAAACATTTTTCTTACTCAGTAGTTAGGGTAATTATTTTGTAATTGCCTTGTGTCTATATCCTTATATTTTTTAAAAGGCAGGACCATCTCGCTTGATTTTCTGTAAGCCCAACTCAATACCGTGCCAGGGGTATAATGGGTGCTCAATTTTGTGTTTTGTGCTTGTTGAATTATTAGATGGATTTCTTGTAGCAGATAAATCTCAGGAGCCTTATGTTGGTCAGCTGCATCCCCTATTCTTTTGTGTACCTGAGACCCAAATGGGATAATGTGAAATCTCAAAATATTTGGGAGGCAAAGATACGATATACAGATAGAGAAAGATGGATGGATAGATAGATGGGTGGAGGGAGGGATGAATAGATGGAAAGAGGATGTGCCAACTATGATTGAATGGAAAGAAGACAGCACCTTATAGAATATAAATATATATGCTAAAACATATTGACATTGAAGTTTAACATGTAGCTAATATTCACTGTAGTATCTCTGTAAATAACTCTACTCTACAGCAATGTAATCAAATCTTTGGTGGTTTTAGAAAGTAAGCAGTCCAGTCCTGTTAATTGACATTAATTTCCCAAAGTAACATTATAAATAATAGAAAAAAAGCTTGTGAGAGGGAATAGTTAAAATAGTAGAAGCTAAATTATGGATGAAGATCATCTGCATATTGCTTAGGTCCATTTTATAGTACAGCTTTACAAAGGAAGTGACATTCTACTTAAAAGGCAGTCTGGTACTGGAGGCCTCCATTCTGGGATGGTAGCTGCCTTCAATGACCCCCAAATTTGAATTTAAGATTAAGGGAGAATTCGTATTGCTTTTCTCCCCACTTCCCCTCAGCCAAAACAATTGTGTCTGTGCAAAGTCCTTTGCTATACTTCTTTTGATAGTATCATTTTGCAGAATATAACACTCATAATTTTTAGGTTCTAATTCTTGAAAGAGCTTTCAAATATTGCCCTTTTTTTCTTTAAGAAGAACAATTTGAAAATCTTCCCCATTGAAGTTATTTTGCACTTAGAAACTTATGGCTTGGCTCATGTAAATTATACCTTAAAACATCTGGAAAATAATTTCAAGGCATATCATTTAATGTATGACAAGGTTCAGTATCTATAGTCCATCTGTTCAGTATAAGCAGTGAATGTCTTCACGTCTATGTGCTAAGTGTTGATAACTATGTCTCCTGCTAATTATCACTCAGCCATGACGAAAAAAGTGATGACTGTTTTAAACTTGTAGACATAGGTCCTATCAATCAATGGTAATCTGATTATTTAATTTACACCTTTTCATCACAGTATTTAGAATAAAGTTAGCATGTGTATTTTTCCATTCTTTAGCATCCATATACAAACATGAAACAATATTCAGTATGATGCATTCATTCACAGAACCCGTAAAGAAGATCTGACCGCAATTTTAAAGATGATCTAGTGAATCTGTCCAAATGATAAACAGAATAAACTAATTTCTAAGTGGGTAAGTGACATGACCGTGACCATATAGCAAACACCACGCAGGACTTATAAATGGACCAAGATTTCCTCATTCCTAGTTTTTTATTTCTGCTAAACATGCCTCCTCTCAAAGTTTGTATAAAACATAAGAGAACACTTGAGTTAGGTAAATTACACAAAGAGAAGATTTATTATAAAACTTTAAGATTATTTCTCTCCTAAAATTAGGTTATAAAAACGTTGAAATATTTTCTTTTAAGAATTGTATAGTTTTAGCTGTTACACTGAGGTCTATAGTTCCTTATGAGATTACTTTTGTGGACAGTGTGAGAAAAAGGTTCAAATTGATTTTTTGTGTATGAATATCCAATTGTCCTAGGACCCTTTGTTGAAAGAAGTATTCTTTGCACATTGAAAAGCTGTGACTCTTGTTTAAACATAAACATAAGAGATTATTTCTGTATTCCCAATTTTATTTCATTGATCTACATGTCTGTTATACTCTTGATTATTGTAGTTTTGCAATAAGTTTTGAAATTAAGAAGCCTGAGTCCTTCAACTTAACTAAATTATTAGAAAAAAGTCTAGGAGTAAATCTTTATGGCCTTGGGTTAGGCATGCCTTCATAGATATGATACCAAAAGCACAAGCAACAAGAGAAAAATAGATGAATTGGAGTTCATCAAAATTAAAAACTTTTGTACTTAAAAAAATACCATCAAGAAAGTGAGAAGGCAATTCACAAGATAGGAAAAAATAACTGCACATCATATATCTGACAAGGGACTTGTATCTAGAATATATATAAAACACAATTTAATTATAAACTGACAAATAATCTAATTAAAAATAGGCAGCAAAGCCGGGCTCGGTGGCTCAGCCTGTAATCCCGCGCCTTTGGGAGGCTGAGGTGAGTGGATTGCCTGACCCTGCGGGTTCAAGACCCGCCTGGGCGGCGAGACCTCATCTCTACAATAAATAAAAAAAATCAGCCGGGCATGGTAGTGCATGCCTGTAATTCCGGCTACTGGGAAGGCTGAGGCAGAAGGATCGCCGGAGCCCAGCAGGTCGAGGCTGCGGTGGCCGGAAGTGGCCACTGCACTCCAGTATGGGCGACAGAGTGAGACTCCAACTCAAAAAAAAAAAAAAAAAAAATAGGCAGCAAAGGATTGAATACACATTTCTCATAAAAAGGTATACAAATGTTTAAGAAGCGCATAAAAAATAGTCAACATCATTAGACATTGGGAAAATATTGAAATGCATTAAAAACCATTGAATTGTATACTTTAAAGAGGTGAATTTTATAATATGTTAGTATTGACTCAAGTTGTTTTAAGAAATGTTTAGATACATAAACTTGGAAAAACTCATAAAGATTATTTTACTATTAGGACTATTATTTGTATGTCATTTGATTTTTAAACCTTTTTACAGGCTGTAGTTTTCACAAAGGTCTAAAAGGTTTCAATATTGGCTAGCGAAGTCATATTGTTTACAAATGTAGCTACACTGGAATGTGAAAAATTCACATAAACCTTGAAGAACACACGAAAATTGCCATCTTGTGATTCAGTACATAACCCCCTTACTGTATTATGATCTAAATGTTACATTTTATAGTAACATTTTATAGTGAATTGACTTAAAATAGATGTGAATAGGACAGATATTTACTTAGTTAACATTTTGAAATGAGTAAGTAGTGACAAATTTTAGCAGAACTTTTGATAAATATAAAATAGATGCACAAACCATCATAGTGCTCACATACTAAGCTACTACACTCTGTATTCAAGGTGCCTAAAGTGTTATTTGGGAGGAAAAAAGAAACATCTTACTGACAGTCAGATTAATATGCTTTCAGTGGGTAATTTTATTTTTTCCTAACATAATACAGATGAAATGTCCTATTACTAACAGAAGAGAGAAACCATTCCATATTTTAATTGTATGAAAGATCAAACTAAGACACTGATTTTAAAGATTTCATAAAATATGCTTAAAATATTAAATCATAGAGATTAAGAGACTCATTCTAATTATTACAATCTTATAATTATAACCCATCTGATCTCTTTACTGAAACTTTATACTAGCACTGTTAACTATGGAGTAAAAATTGATTGTATTTTTGCATCTAGTTTTAAATGTATTTAACACTATTCCCCATTAATTAAAAAAACTAGTTTGGCTGAGAAAATCAGATTAGACAGAAACCAGTAATCAGAAAAAGCATGATACCAATGTAACAAAAGGTTTTATCAACAAGTTCAGTGGGCGGCGAGGAAAAAACAATATGAATTCTTGTTGGACAAATATTTATGAATTATGTACGATGTTCAAAGTAATCTGTTGAGCATGAGATCTTTACAGAAAGAGTCATTGACTCTTTTTTTATTTCGTTTTGTTGGTTTTTTTTTGAGTTGGAGTTTCACTCCGTCGCCCAGACTGGAGGGCAGTGGCCGCTCCTGGCCACTGCAGCCTTGACCCACTGGGCTCCGGCGATCCTTCTGCTCAGCCTTCCGAGTAGCTGGAATTACAGGCACGCGCTACCACACCAGGCTGTTTTTGATTTATTGTAGAGATGAGGGCTCGCCAAGTTGCCCAGGCAGGTCTCGAACCCGTGGGCTCAGGCAATCCACTCACCTCAGCCTCCCAAGGCACGGGATTACAGGCTGAGCCACTGAGCCCGGCCAAGTCATTGACTCTTATGGGAATCATTGGGATACAGACGGAAGAGAGCAAATTCATCTGTATCCTATTATGGACAAAATATCAAAAGCATGATGTGTCATCCATAGTGTGCAGTCCACCCTGTTCTGTAAAGGAAGTCAGGTATGAAATACAGTTGGTCATGAAAGCATTCTACCTTAGCCAACCAATATCCAAGTACAGACAACCACATGCTCCAGGTCTCACTATGGCTGACACATTCAGCTCATTTCTATTGCCTGGAATTCCTACCTGCCATGCCTCTGCTTAAATGCCCCTTGCTATTATCTCTGTTTTCTGAATCTGATGCAGCTCAAGCCTTATATTTTATTTTCCATTTACCCTGTGCATTCTGGCTTATCAAGTTCCTCTCTTGTCTGACCATAACTGGAGCATTAGATTTCAACTGCTATGCATATGCCTTTGTGTAATAATTTATATTTTTAATGAAAAACTATTTTTTCCCAATAAGCATAGATTTCTTGAAAGTAGTGACTCTTATTAATTCATTTTTTAATATTTCTTGTTAACACTGTACTATACACACGGGGAATAGATAATAAATACATTAAATATTTTGGGATAAACTGAAAGAATATATTTTCAAGAAACAAAGAGTGTTTACATAAATATGTAGAATGATGTTGCTAAACAAAATGAATTAATTATAGATCTTCTGAACAATATAATCTTTAAAAAAATTTTTTTAAAGCTGGGTATCTCACTCTGTTGCCCAGGCTGCAGTACAGTGACATGATTATGTCTCACCAGTCTGGATCTTCTGGGCTCAGGCGATCCTTCTGCCTCAGTCTCCCGAGTAGCTGGGACATCAGGCACATGCCACCAGATCTGACTGATTTTTTTAATTTTTATTTTTGGAGAGATGAAGTCTCACTATGTTACCCAGGCTGGCCTCAAACTCCTGGGCTCAAACAATCCTACCACCTTGGCTTCCCAAAGTACTGGGATTAAAGGCATGAGCCACCATACCTGGCTAAAATTATCTTTTAAAACAAAAATATAAAGTACTAAGCTATGCTTGTTTTGGTTTATAAGTAATGATTCCTTATATCACCATAAAGTCATTTTCCAACAGACACAGTTATGCTGACTTACATTCGGTCCCTAGTAAATCTACTAGTTTGCAGTGTGTTCTGCTTTCTGTTGGAAGGAAAGTTTATGATGGGTGCAATTATTCTTGTCCTTTACTGGTTTCAATGGATTATTGATGAGGGTAAAGCTATAATTTCATCCTCAAAGCAAATTATATAAAAAAATTTAAAGCCCATGCATCTTAATATAGTCATTAACTTTATTTTCTAATTATTTATATTTTAATTGCTTGATTTTTACTTTTATGCAGAGGTTATTATTTTTATCAGTATGCACAGTCAATATGCATCTTATACAAAATTCTATTATTAGAAATAATATTTACCATATCAAAAATTATGTTTTTCTAAATAACTTTTGGATTAAAATGGCTGGTGAAAGCTTAGATTTATGCTAAATGTTATGATAATGTTTGAACATCAGATTAATATGAAAACACAGTCATCAAAATATTGTATTAAATAGTAACTAAATTAGAAGTTCCTCCATTTTTACCTTTAATTGATTTAAGTATGAAGACTTAGGTATCAACCTTTTTACTATTGTATTTTTGATTCACAAATGCATCTCAAATAAATTAATGGCAGCTGTCAAGGAAAACCAACTTTGAAAATGCTTTGAAGACCTTTCAGATGAATATGGGCACAATCTGAGCTTTATGAATTAAGTTTTCCAAAACAAACACTCAACTTACCTCCAGTAGATGAGAATACCCACAAGAACCACTAGACAGATAAAAGTCAGGGCTGACACGATCACAAGGGGTATAACTGCCTTCTTCTCGGATTCCAACCCCTCAGCTAGACCAATACGAGACTCATGGCTACTATTACTGGCCTCTGTAGTCGGAGAAAATTGAGAGAGTTGATATTTAAGCTGAAGGAAAAGTCACAGCACTTTTCAACTGATTAATTGCAGCCTTCATTGTTACTTACCTTTAAAATTTTAACTCTATGATGCAAAGAATGTCTACAATTTAGGCAATTGAAGTAAAACAAAGTTTGAAAAGTAAGGCAGACTATTTAATCTGAAGGACTGAAATATCCCTACAGAGACTGGTACCTAGGTTGGGTTGCTTTGGCAGAGGTCAGCATAATACTGCCTTGAAATGCTTGCTAAAAAGGGAAACAGAAATATTAAAATAAGAAAGCTACCCATTTTTTTTTAAGGATCAGGAAAAATAATGCTACTTATTAAATCACCATACGTAACTTTGGTTTCCTAAAATTACTTTTAATAGAATTCTTTTAACTGCATTAGATAAATAACTAGAAGAAATCAATACTTTCATCAAGAAAAAAATCTTAGGAGAATCCCTCTTACATTGAGATAATCTTTCATTCTAGTAAACCATTTTAACTTTAAATGCAGATATACTTTAGTTGTTGTTTTGATTCCTCATATTATCCATAGTGTTTTCTGTAAAAAATAAAAATACTATTGCTTGTGAACTGAAGGAAGACATAGTTCAAAGAAGTTATTTTCAAATACACAAGTATGAATAATGGAAAATTCCAAACCTGGCCCTTGGGATAGTTTTAAAAGATGGAAAATGATTTTTTTTGACCAATCAGGGACACGATTGTACTAGCACTTTGAAAATCATTATAACTGGAGATATCCTTCTAAGTTGTTAAAAAAATTTCAGAACTGTGAGTGTTAGTGGCCAGTAACAGCCCTTTCCCTTTGCTCTGATGTGTGTTCAGTGGGAAACCAAGATTTGAGCACAAGAACTGCTTCTAACATGATGATATGCTGACAGTCGTACAAAGAGCCCTTATCTAGTCTGCCTATAGAGTTCTGAAAGAACTAAACTTAAGTTTCCCACAAAAGTCTACGTGCTTCCTATGCTTCGGACTTTTGATGCTTTTATACCAAGTGTCTTACTATTTATTCAGAGACAGAGGAAATTAACTTTAAATATTTAAGAAGTTTGAGACAAATATAAATGCATGTATACATGTATACAGTGTTAAAATATATCTAACTGGAAAGAACTTAAGATTTTAAATAATAGCTTTCTTCTGTAACCAGGGAAGAAAGCAGAAAGGGCCAAGAATTCAAATTCACTCATAGAAAATGTATCACAGGGACATAAATGGCACATATATTTCTCAAGATGCTGCTTCTATAACTATGGATGTGCTTACTAGAAAAAAGTGGGATTTGAAGATGAAATTTAAAAAAATCATAAAACTGCATTAAAAGTTCAAATATAAGTCGATTGATCCCTGAATTGTTGTTAATATTCTTGTGAGAAAAGACCAAGTTTCCATTTTTATCATATTATTCCTATGTTCTGCGCATTATTTGAGTCTCCATTGTTTAGACACCTAAATAATCTGATGGGTAATGTACTGAAACGATTTCTTTATAAAATTTAAGAAAGCATCTTATTTTATATTCGTTGTCTTCATATTTTTCCTATTATAATGATTGTTACCTAATGGAAAGTAAGTTTGTGCATAATAAATGAAATAATCCACGTGGCAAAGACCCTCATACCTAGTACAAAACAAATAGTGGTTAACATTATCATCTATATCATTCATTCTTGAAGTGTGATAGTGGGTAGCGGCATCAACATCACCTGGAACTTTCTAGAAATACACATTTTGGGTTCCACTCTAACCACATCAACTCTTCTGAATCAGAAACTCTGTAGGTTCAGCAATCTGTGTGTTTTGACAAGTATTCCAGGTGACTTTGAGCCACATTAAAGTTTAATAAACAGTGACATACTTTAATGCATGTGCAAAGAAAGCTTATATAATTACACAGGTCTTTAATGGCCACAGATATTCATAGTAACATGCATATGAATATATAGATAGATAAACATATATTTCATTTATATAAATATATATGCATACTATATATGAGATATGTCTGATCATATATATGATATATATGTCAGATATAAATGTGTAATATATACCATATACATTTCATATTATATACATGCACTATATACACACATGCACACACACAAAGTTTTGCATATCGACTTTTCTCATAAATTTCTTGATTCCCTGGGCTATCTGATCTTAAATTCCTTGCTAATTTAGAAAGATAAATCTATGGTAAATGATTTACCCTTTTTTTGAGTCTTGCTGTGTTGCCCAGGCTGGAGTGCAGTGGCACAATCATAGCTCACTGCAGCCTTGAACTCGTAGGACCAACTGATTCTCCTGCCTCAACCTTCTGAGTAGCTAGAACAACAGGCACACACCACCATGTGTGGCTAATTATTGTGTTTTAATTTTGTAGAGAAAGGGACTCCCTCTGTTACCTAGGCTGGTCCCAACCTCCTGGCCTCGAGTGATCTTTCCTCCTTTCCTCCCAAAGTGCTGGGACTACAGGCTTAAACCATCACTCCTGACCAGACCTAGCTCTTTTATCCAAGATAAGAGACCACACGAAAGTACAATTAGCTGGTTGTTTTGTATATTATAATAAGGAACTAGCTGCATTGATTTTATTTTCACTTATTCGAGACTAAATGTCTATTTTGACACAACTCAGTAGTATATATGATTTACCTAAGCGACAAGTATCCACTAATAGGTAATTAAAAATAAAGGAGTAAAGTTAATATTTAAAACTACATTTGGAGAATAAAATAGTAAGTTTTAGTAATTAAATGTAAGCATTACATATATTTTATTGCCCTTAATCATGAAAGCACAGTCTCTGAGTGACAGACACCAATAACATATTTCCAGGTCCAATTTTGTATTTACTCCTTATATGATCTAGATCAAGTAACCTAGCATCTTTGGGTCTTGGTTTACTTATTTATAACTTGTAGTTACTAATATTTGCCTTAACTCTGTGTAAACTGTTCTACATTTTGGAAATACACCATAAAATTTTAAGTTTAAGAATGAGTCTGGATGCATTTGACAAAAGGCGCAAATTCAATTATTGGATATGACAGACTACATATGCTGTTTTTACAGATATAGTTTTAAAAATAGGCAAGAATATTCACTTAATCTTGTTGATCTAACTTCATTAATTATGTTACTTGTTGAATGTTATATTTGTATTTTTTTCTCCTCACTAGAGGGAGAACATGCCCTTAATAAATAAATCAATCTTATAAGTACACTGAAGAGAAATTTGGTAAGTTTTAGCCAATAACTCTAGGTGCAGCATTTTGCTATATAGACAGCCTTTGTGTGATAGTATAGTCTATTACAGACTATTATTGTTATTAAGTTATAGGATAATTCTGGTATTACAATTTTAGCATTACATATGTTTTATTGTCCATAATAATGAAAGCATAGTTTCTGAGATAGACACTAATAGCAATAACTCTATGTGTTGCATTTGGTTACATAGTAATATTTCTGCAATAGTATATAGTATAGTGGCATAGAGTGATATGTCACTACCTAGTAAGATAGAAAAAGAGATGGATTCTTGATATTTTTCTTTACCACAAATCTAATAAAAAATTTAAAAAACAAGTACTATAATTGAGAACAGTTAATAATTCATATATATGACAACACTAATGAATATAGTGACCTGGGATTCATTACTTATTCTCACATAGCAGCAGCGTTTAAGTGTTTAAAATGAAACGCAATGTTAAATAGTTATCAAGTCAGAATATTTAAAAAAAACTCCTCTATGAAAATGTACAAGCTTTTAACTGCTGCTGCACTGAAGGGAAAAAAAAAACTAATTCAAGGGAAGAAATAACAAAGAGGAAAAGTATTCTAATGAGATTGATGTCTATGTTTGGATTATCAATATTTACTTTCATGCAACGAGTCCTTTTTGTTACTTTTGCCTATCTTTTGACTTACTACTAAGATTCATTTTCATTGTTAAATTTAAAAATACCTTAAACTTGAACAAAACCAAATTTTAAAATTATTAAGACCACTTCAATGAAATTATATAATATTTCAGATGCTTAAGGGAACTGTATTTCCTTTTTTTTTCCACTGGCATTTAAAGTAGACATCTGTATCATCTGTGCTGCAAGTAATCTGCTCTAAGAAACATCTGGCTGGTGAGTTAATTTGCATAAAATACATTAACAAATGAAATGCATTTCTACAGAAAATTCTTTACTGTTTTACATCTTGTCATATAATACCTATACATACTATGCATATTAATGCTTATTATTTAACTTAGGTGTATAACAAACAGCAAACACAAAATAAAATGTATTTTGTTGGCTCACACTGCCCTCTTTAGGAAACATTAAGATAAGCAGAGAAAGATAATTCTGGAAATACTTTAAAAATTAAGACTTAAAAAAAACTCACCATTAGCTCTCAACACTTAGTAACATAATTTTTTTTAAAGCTCCCCAAGCTGATGTGAGTGTGCAAATCATCTAATCTTCCTATGAGGTGTGTCAGAGAGAAGTGCTCATATCATATTACTATCAGATTTTATAATTCATTTTATAATTAGTTTACAAGTCATTTTAGAACACAAGTATGAAAACTGACATCATCTAAATATAGCACATTCTGATCTTATTTAAAAAGCAGTCTACTAAAAATGTATTATGTACACATAATTGCTCCCACACATAATGTACATCCTGTAGAATATGAAATATTGACCATAAATAAAAATTGTTTTATCTCTTTTAGAAAGAATTAAGATCAATACATGTTAAATAATCGTTTGAAATAATAAAGTCATGCTTTCAGGACTGTAAACTGATTTGTTAAATGTTTTGATTTAAAAAAAAGATGATGTGCCTTTACCAACTGTCTATTCTTCCATAATTTCTCTATTTTACTTTTAGAACAAGAAAAACACCAACCTCGATCTATCCTTTTGACCCATAACTAACCTGCCTCTGAAACGTTGAACACTTCTGATTGCTTCCTAGTAACAGATGGTGTCAAGGACCGTGGGGATCCAGGAGTTATTTCTGAGTCACCTGCTGCCAGGACCCCATCAGCATCTCTTTCATTAGTGTCTGGAAAACTGAAATCTGTGGAAGTCTCATTATCGTTAAGACTATCTGAGGTCCCTTGCCCTGATCCACTTTCTTCATCGCTTGTCAGCACTGCCCATGCTTTAGATTCGGGGGTGAGAGGAAGCAGAGCACTACCAGTCTGAATGTCATTTTCCTCTTTTCCATCATTGTGCTTTTGGGGTAGCCCATTTGTTGGTGGTGATTTATCAGGACTTCTGTCTGAGGTTACACCTGTGACTCTATTTTCTTCTTCAGATTTCTCAGGTAGTGGGTATGAGATTGGGTTATTCTGATCCACAAGGCTGTTTTCCTGGGTGTCTGAATCATTCATTACCTTTTCGTGGGATTCTCTATAGGATGAGCATGACATACACTTATTTATGGATAAGACATCACTATCTCTGTCATCATCATCATCACCATCATCATCATCAGCATCAATATCCCCATCTTCACCACCACCCATTAAATTGGCATCAGATTTGGCACTATGAGACAGCTCAGAAGTTGCTTCAGAAAAAAACAGCAACTTGGTTGTGGTTACCAAACCACCGCTGCTGGGAGAAACAGCTATAATGGAAACATGCCCATCTGTTAAAGGAACAGAATGATCAGTAGTTACAAATGTATCAGAAACAGCTGTTGGAATACCAGCAACTACCTCATCAGTCATAGAACTTTTGGTGGAGGTGAAAATTTCATCAGAATATATAAGCTTATTCATTAGTGTATTTGGTGGTTCATCAATGGACAAAACAGGAGTAGCAAAGGCATGCCTTCCCTTTGGGGGATAGAACTGGTTTATCTCCAAATTGGCAGTTTGATATAACTCATCGTTACTGTACAAAGAAGGTACCACTTGCTGGGAACTTTCACTTTTAAACAAAACTGGTTCAAAATATTTCTCACTTGTATAAGAAATGGTTTCACCTTGACGTGAAGCAGAATGCATATTAGAAGCAGGTGATACATCAAAAACTGGTACAGATGCAGAGTGCAGCATGTTTTCACTTGAGGCAGAATCTGATACCATGAGAGGCAATACTGTAGAACTAATTTTATCAACCTTGGGGCTTTCAACCAACATTGGATCACTAGGCACGGCAGGAAGAACAGTTTTAAGCAAGGCGTCAACACCAGAAGCCTGAAAGGAAGGTTGCAGCAATACTTCAGTACTAAAAGAAGCTGAGGTCTCATAAAAAAAGAGCTGAGTTGAAGGAGATAATATTTCACTAGAAGCAGGGTCAGAGCATGCTGGCTCTGGGTTTGCACTAAGCACAGGCTTAAGTGAAGTGTCACCAGATGCTTGAGATACAGGTTGAACTGAAAAGTTATTTTCTGAAACTTGACTAATATCATGATTGGACACCTTACTGGTGGTATAAGCAAGAGACCCTGCAAGCATGCTCCCTGTGCTAGAAATGGAAACAGAGGTTTCTTGTAAAGACTCATTCAACTTATTTACATGATCATACATGTTGGACATGACTGTGCTTTCAGAATGGTAAACCATCTCACTGAAAGAAGAAATTTGTGGTTCAGTCTCATTTCCATATATGACTTCACTTTTAGAAATCGGCTTATTATCATCACCAAACACAGATGTTGTATATGTAAATTCAGCTACAGAAACAGATGAAGAAATGTTAAGGGCTGGCAGCCATCTGTGTCAGGTAAAAGCAATTCACTATCAGAGGAGGCTCCAGACCACTCCCCATCATCAGAGAGGGTGTGAGTAGGCTGCGGTAATGATGCAGTCGGACTTATTAATGAAGACTGAGGCATCAGTGTACGGCTAGGACTGCTAAATAAGGAACCCTGGTAGGACACGTCAACAGAATCATGCACAGGTATTGCAGAACTGTAAGAAACAGTGAAGATGTGTTGGGAGCCCTCATTATTAGGTAAGGCATAGGACGGTTCAGGCCCTGAAGAACGTGCATGCATCATGGCATCGCTGCTGGGCTGTTCAACTTGAGAAAACATAAGCGTTTTATAAAGGACACCAGATTCACTACCAACTTCCAACGTCTCTGAAGCGGCATGAGTGGTTGTCTGATGTGACACCACATCAGAATACTGAGCAAGGCTGGGCTCTAATAGCAAATCACCCCCAGCCATTGGCAGAGAAGCATGCAAGGGCATCTTATCACTCTCAGTAGCTGAAGTAGCTTGTGGAAGGATTTGAGAAACTGTATGCAGATGGCGAAACAATTCACTACTGAAGGAAGCAGAGGAAAATGGAAGCAAAGGTGCACCATCAAAGGAGGACAGGATGGATTCAAATGACACACCAACACTGGGAAATACAGGCGTAACATGCAAGGCCGAATCACTACTTGAAGCAGCAAGGGTGGTGTTGAGGATCTGATTGTCAAGCAACAAAGGGGTGACTAGAGGAAAGACTTCACTACTGTAGGAAGGTTGAAGAGGTGTCTCACCATTGTATACCGGTTGGGTTGTCTGCGGGTGTACCATGTTGACAGTGGGGGCCAAATCATGTTGTCCGGAAGATGGAGTAAAAGCATGCGGTGTTACCTCAGTCGGGAAGTAGGCAAAGGTGGAGTAATGTGGCATTTCCATATCTGTAACTGAGGGATCCTGTGAAATCACTGGACCTGGAGAAGAGGACTCAGCTGTCTTCTCAGACTCACCAACATGTATCTCAGTGTAATTAGTCTGGAGAAAAGCCTCTCTACCTGATCCAACATCGGGCTGTGCTGTCACATCTGTGGGGCTCGGAAACCACACGTTTCCCTCAGCAGAAGGATCCTTTAGTGATTCTTCTGAACCTGATAAAGGGGAATCTTCTGGAGAGTTTCTTGTAGATTCTGGTATAAGGGCATCGTATGTGATTGCCTCTGGGTTTTCTGAAGAAAATATAGACCCATGGGATATGTTCTCGGAGATGAATGGCACAGCAGAAGTGGCAGGACTAGAGCCTGAAGAATCATCAGCTCCAGTATCAAGCTTGAAACTGGTTAGTAAATTATCTTCCTCATTGATATCAGTAGACAGCTCTTGATACTCTGTTATAGAAACTGCATTTAAAGATTCTGCAGTCCCGGACAAGTTCATCTGTGGATATTTAAGAACAGTTTTAGAGCCGTCACTTAAAGAGCCTGAAGTGTCTTCCACGGTGTGAGTTGGCAGTTCAGTAGCAGTCTGAGAAGTCAAGGAAATATCTTTTTCTGTGGTTAGTCTAGTGACTGGCTGGGAAGTGAAATTTAAAGATGTGTTGGGGACATCACCCTTTCCAGAAAATTCACTTTCTCTTATTGGCAATCGGTTAGTCTTGGCTTCATTGTATTTAGTCCCTATGTGATTGTAGTGTGTTGTGGTTGAAATCGGGGGTTCCTTTTTCCTTATCTGGTTTGTGGCACTGTCGCTACCAGGATTCACAACAGTGTCTTCTTCAATGTCTTTTCCCTCTTCCTCCTTTGAAAAGCAAACAAGACTTAATGGAACATAAGGCTATAAGAGAAAAACAATATCTTAATAATATCTTATACTGCATTATGCTGATATTGATCACTTGTAGGATCTTGGGAACTTTTTATCCTCATAAAATATATCTAGCTCATGCCTGTATGCCATAACCTTTGCCATTCACCCTCTATGAAAAATAATTAAATTGAATGAAAAGATCTACTTATTTTAATGCTATGAAGTGGAGTGATTAAATTAATAGATGCCACGGATTTAAAAGGAAGACACACTGTGTTTGTATTTACTTACTGAGAGTGTTCTTTAGCATGGCATTTATTTTCTTGACTTTATTATGTTTTTTTGTTCAGTTCATCAGGCATCAAGCTAAATAGCAATTAGCTTATTATAATAAGTGACAATATAACTATTTCAAAGGACACTCAACAGTTAATTGTATATATTCAGAGCAAGTCATAATTTTAAATTCATCATAAGGGAAAGATATATAACTGAAAGAGCTATTCAGTTATATACATTTTGTTTTTAATACTTTCTACTGAAGACTTGGATATTTTAAAGGCGACGTGTCAAAATATGATTCTGCTACTAAGTCACTTAATTTTGTGTTTTCCTGAGTATCACCATTCAGGAGGTCGAATTTTCCATGAAACTTCAGTCAGTATAACATCCCAGGAGTCTTCTAGTCATCTGGCTAAAAGTCAACCAAGTCAACCGGGCTCGGTGGCTCAGTCTGTAATCCCACGCTTTGGGAGGCTGAGGTGAGTGGATTGCCTGAGCCTGCTGGTTCGAGACCCGCCTGGGCAACTTGGCAAGACCTCATCTCTACAATAAATCAAAAAATTAGCCAGGTGTGGTAGTGCGCGCCTGTAGTTCCAGCTACTTGGAAGGCTGAGGCGGAAGGGTCGTCAGAGCCCAGCAGGTCGAGGCTGCAGTGGCCGGGAGCGGTCATTGCACACCAGTCTGGGTGACACTGTGAGACTCCAACTCAAAAAACAACAAAAACAAAAGTCAACCAAGTCCCATGCTTTCTTTCTCTCTATCCTTCTGTCTCTGTCTCTCTCTGTGTGTGTGTGTGTGTGTATAAAACTGGGGATAGTACATCTAATCAAATGTTTAGAAAACTAAATTGCAAAAGATATCAAGATTTTTTTTTTCTTAGCCCATGTTGGACATAATTTTGTAAGTATCTTTTTGCCCAGCAATTTGTTAGAATTGCTATCTACTAGATCCTTTACTAGATCCTTTAAGGCCATGTTCCTTAAGAAAAGAAAAACAGTGACTTCTATAATCAGTGAGGACTTAACTAATATCAGTAGTGGTAATCGGAATCTTAAACCATGTGTCTCATACACACTGAAAACTGCATAGTATGAAACACAAAACTATAAGCTTAATGACTGCCTGATTTTAGAACTTAATTATTTAGTTGGTTTTAAAGTATTTTCTGAGGCACAGGTGACAACTCTAAGAAGTGAGCTGGCTTTGTCTGAATTTTACTGAAGACTAAAAATGGATATTCTTTCAGATTCCCTAGACAAATTTCCTTACTAATAGTCAGTATTTCTTCATGAAATTGTGCATTCTGTTTGACACCTTGTTTTACCAGGACAATCTGAAAAATTTCACCAAATAATTTCCTGAATAAAATATTTCCCCATCTATAAACCTAAGAATATTATGCAAAAGGAAATAAAAATAATTAGCTTTGGCGTGCTTTAATAAAAATGTATTATTGCCAATTATCGCTTCTTTCACTAGGAGTTCTTACAAACATTTGTTTTATAATATGATCCAGAATTTTGTTGGGGATCATTGGTAAGCTTGGCAGTGTGGAATTTCTAAACTCTTCCTCATTTTTACAAATCTGAATATTTGCCTAGTTTTCTGGCATCATTCCACACTCTACCCTCTATGAAAACTCTGTTCAAACTTTATTTTTCTATCCTTTCCCCTCATTTTCAGAAGATGACTTTCCTGTTACTTTACAGATAAAATAGAAGCCAACAGTCAAAAACACACTTCTCTCTAACATTAGAAACACAGACCAACCAAATCACCACTGTACCCCTAGTTCTGTTGTAACTGAAGGATCATTTCCCTTCCTTCATATGGCTAATTCTATGTTTTAAATCTATGTTTTAAATCTATTCCCTATCATGTTCTTGGGAATTGGGCACAACTGAGTATTTCTATTTTCTGATTTAAATTTGTTTTCTCAAATTTTCAAACAGATCACTCCATCTGCTTAAATCAACTCAGATTTTTTCTATTTAAAAGGAACACAAGGGAAAACCTCTAATTCAGCTTCCAGTTATCATTCTACCTTTCTTCTCTCCTTCATGTCTAAAATTCCCAAATAATATATCGTCTATTTTCTCCATATGATCTAATAATATCTGTCAATATTATTATTAACATTGTGCTTCTTCCTCTTTGCTGATATTCCCACATAAACATAATTTATTACATCTTACCACAAGCTATGTAGATTTCCATAAAAGTTTTGTTATAACACTACTCACTATTTCTACTGTTAGATTTTTTTTTTTTTTTTTTTTTGAGTTGGAGTCTCACTCCGTCGCCCAGACTGGAGTGCAGTGGCCGCTCCCTGCCACCACAGCCTCTACCTGCTGGACTCCGGCTATCCTTCCGCCTCAGCCTTCCGAGTAGCTGGAACTACAGGCGCGCACTACCACGCCCGGCTGATTTTTTTTATTTTTTGTAGAGATGAGGTCTCGCTGGCCAGGCGGATCTCGAACCCGCGGGCTCAGACAATCCACTCACCTCAGCCTCCCAAAGGCGCGGGATTACAGGCTGAGCCACAGAGCCCAGCTTCTGTTAGATATTTTGACAAAAAAAAAAAAAAAATCTATACACACATCACATACATATCCCTTCTATTGTTTTCTTTTCTAGAAGATTTTAAACTTTATGAGATTCAGTTATCTCTCAGAACCTAAAGAAGATGTGATGGACCATTCATTAATCCTACCTCACCAAGTCTTGTTGATTTCTATGAGCTCATGTTGCCTTGTGCCAATACTTCAAGAATATCTCATTCATGCTCTGTGATTACTTGATTCATATCTGACCACAACTGTTTCAATGAATATGCTCTCCTGTAGTTTCATATAGAGTTATTGTGAATCTTCTGCTGTTATTTTGTTCTGTGTTAAACGTGATATCCTTTACAACTTCCATTTAAAAAATTTTAGTGTAAAGCCATGATCATGCAGGAGACATTTTGCCTTACAAAGCCACTCATTTCTGTTTGTAGAGGATCTAAGGAATATCCTCCAAACTATTAATTTTCATATTAAGGGTTTACAAGTCATTACAGCACATTCCAAGCATTTGCCAGCCTCTGTCATTCATTCCTTCATGAAGCAATGGAAGTGAATAGTGGATTGGTTAGGCAGTGTTTTCATCCCATGTCAGAATTGTATTTCAGGAAGTCATGTTCCAATATGGATCTGTTCTGATTTGTACTTTATTACAATAGTTAATTTCAATAGCAGGAAATACTACCAATTTGAAAAGTCAAGTTTACTGACCAATGTTCCTGTACCCTTAGTTCAAAATCCCCATCTATGTGGTGAATATCTGACTTCTTCTCCCTGGCCAGTGCCAGTGTATTCTCCTCGTTGTATCAAAGGAAGTTTACTGCTATGTCTGTGGGCACTGTGGGTGGGTGGGTAAAGCCCCATAAGCCAACATTTCTCTCTTTCCTCCTCTTTCTCTTTTAAATCACAGCTTTCCACCAAGAAGTGATGCTGATTTTTCAAATTCTACCCCGCCCTCTTGGGTGTCTTCTTTCTCAGTGTGTTGTAAATTCTGCCTCTGCTTTCCCCAATCCTCTCTCCTCTTGTCTCCATTCTGCTTTTCCAAGAGAGATGACTAGGAGAATGAGGTAATCCCCTGGGAGGTTCCTTATCTGACTGGTCACCACAGGATGGCTCTGTCCCACTATAGAAACCTCAGCAACTGTTGGACTACTCTCTGTACACCGTCTTCTTGCCTTTCAGGCTTAAGTGTAACAATGAGTCCTCAGTATCATTAGCCCAAATTGTACAACACCATGCCCTGGTGGTTTTCATGAACCCTTCCCACACATCTGTGAATAGTCCCTTTAATTGATTTAACCTTAATGACTCCGCTTGAGTGAGGCATCTCTTTCTTGTGGGGACATGGACTGATGCAACTAGTTATATTTTTTCCCTTCTGCTCAGGAACCTTTCTCTGACTGTAACAAGCTACTCTGTAGAGGAACAATACTCAAACATTTTCACTTTCTTCTCTAACAAGAAGGTCTTTGTATGTTTGTCATATATGCAAATAGTGAGACCTGAAGCACCATAACATATATGTTCTTTAGGCTTTGTTTTCCAGTGTCATGACAAAAATAAAGGTATACCTCCAGTCTACTCCATGTTGCATCAATGATAGGATTTTATTATGTTCAGTAAAATAAGCCAGGAACAGAAAGATAAACAAGACTTGTCTTCACTCATATGCAGATGTTGAAATACTTGATTTCATAGAAGTAGACAGTAAAATAGTGTTTACCAGAGGCTGGGAAATGTAGGTAGGAAGGGGTGATAGAGAGAGATTAAAAGATACAAAATTACGACTGAAAAGGAGGAATAAATTCTAATGTTTTATAGCACTGTAGCTTGACTACAGCTAGCAATAATTTGTTGTATTTTTAAAAATGAAGAAGTGCAAAGGAAAATAAATAGTCCTATTAAAAAAAGTGGGCAAAACATATGAATAGATGTTTCTCAAAAGAAGACATATAAGCAGCCAAAAGATACATGAAAACATGCTCAGCCTCACTAATCATCAAAGAAATACAATCAAAACCACACTGAGATACCACCTAACTTCAGTCAGGATGCCCATTATCAATAACTCAAAAACAACAGATGCTGGAGAGGATGCCTAGAAAAGGGGCTGCTTCTACACTGTTGGTGGGAGTGTAAATTAGTACAGCTTCTGTGGAAAACAGTGGGGTGATTTTTAAAATATCTAAAAATTGATCTTCCATATGACCAGAAATCCCCCTTCTGGGAATATACCCAGAGGGACTAAAATCCATATACAAAAAAGATACCTGTGCACACAGGTTTACTGCAGCACTATTCACAATAGCAAAATACTGAATCAACTGTGCTGCCCATCAAAAGTGGACTGGATTTAAAAAATGTACGTATACACGATGAAATATTATGCAATCATAAAGAAAGACAAAATTATGAACTTTGCAGCAACTTGGATGGATTTAGAGTCTATCATACTCTGTGATCACAGAAACAAAGAACTGAGTACCTTGTAAGTGGAGCCTGAACATTTATCATAAAGCTACAAGAAAGGGATTGACAGTAGTGGGACACTGCCAGGGAAGGGGGGGGACACATAAGGGTACCTGATCCCAAACCAGGCGAAGTGAGGACCAAGGGGAGGCCCAAACTTCACCTGGACGATGACCACTTATGTACCTAATCCTGAATTGTACCCCACATCTTTAAAATAAAAATAAAATAAAATCATTAGAGGGTGCTGAATGTTCCCAATACAAAGAAATAATAAATATTTGAGGTGATGGATATGTAAATTGCCATGGTTCAATCAATATATATGTATTGAAACATCACCATGTACTCCCTAAATATGTGCAATTACTATGTAACAATTAAAAATATGTTTTAAAAGGCATATCAAGTCATATTTATAGCCTATTCACATAGACAATATAAGTACATTATAGTTTTCTGTAAAAATTTACTAGTAATTAACATTAGGAAATGTTAAAGAATTTTTGTAGGCTTATGCTAAAGGCTGCCTTAGGATTAAAGGCTTTAATGTCAATAGAGAAGAAAAATAAACATGGAAAAATAGTAAGAGTGACTATGAAAAATAATTGATTGTTTCTTGATCATTTTTTAAAAGTTCATGATATGTAACACATTTTCTATCAGATGGAACACAGAATATCGTTTACTGAATGACATCAATTATTAGAACAAAGGCAGTATATCAAACCAATGATGTGAATTAACAATACAGCATACAAACAATTTGTTTCCCCATATTTTACTTGATTTCGTTACTCATTTCTAGGTGTATCCATACTCATATGCATGTGCACAGGAATATGCATACACAAAGATATCCTTAGGTGAATTTTGTGAACCCTTACTGAAAGGTGGACTAGTCATTTTGGTAAAATGGTAACATCGCTTGTAAGGGATACTAGCCATACGATACATACATGGTTAAGATAATTTATACCTATAACAAACCTAATTGCTATTTATTGCTAGATAACAGCATTAATTATCACACTCTATCATCCTCTACACAATATGTACATATAGGCACACATTCATACTCCATCAGTAGCAGCTGAATTAAACATAAAGTTTCAGTTATTTTGAACAGCACATTTCATCTCAGGAGGAAATATAAGATACATTTAACAATCTTTTCCCTCTACTTAAAAAACTAAGTTTGCTTAAATTTGTAAATATTCTCAAATACCCATTTACTTAAATTTAGGACATTGTGCTGGCAACAGACATTATAATATGATTGTCCTAACACAAATAATGCAATGAAATGAGTAAAATCTATATACAATTTATATTTTGGTTTATATTTATTATGAATCTATCAATCATTGGTCAAGTTATTTATAAGTAAACTAACAATATTAGGACTGGTTAAATATTATTTTAGTCCTTTAGAAAAATTTAGACACTAAAAATTCCAGTTTATAGCTATAGCTTATAGCTATAATTATGTTTAAAGTTCATTTTTTTTTTTTTTGAGTTGGAGTCTCACTCTGTCACCCAGGCTGGAGTGCTCGGCATGCTCATGGCCACTGCAGCCTCAATCTGCTGGGCTCAGGTGATTCTTCTGCCTCTGTCTTCCAAATAGCTGGAACCACAGGTGTGTATCACCACACTTGGCTAATTTTTTTTTTTTTTTATTGTAGAGACGAAGTCTCACCAAGTTGCCCAGGCTAGTCTCGAACCCCTGGACTCGGGCAATCCTCTCACCTTGGTCTTCCAAAGTGATGGGATTACAGGCTTGAGTCATTGTGCCCAGCCTAAGATTCTTCTTCTTTTTAATTACTCCTTTAATAGTTCTCTGTTTTTTTTGTATTATACTAATCAAAGTGTCATCCATCTTCTTTATATAAGAATTGTGTGTATTCATTACATGACTATAACGCTTAGCAGTTAACCCCACAAACAATAAATAGTACAACACAGACTTTCGTTTATGCAACAATATTTAAAACCTAAGCATTCATTCAACATACTTTTAAATACTTTCAAAATAATTTTAAAACATTTGAATATAAAATGGCTATGATACCTTGATTATTTCTTCAGTTCCAATTAACTCAGGAAAAAGGTCAAGTTCTACAAAATTAAAAACAAAATTATTAAAGTTTTATTCTACTTTTTCAGCCTTGTGAGTTTACATTTGGATAAAAAGAGGAGGGGGGAAAGCGTGTTAGCTTTGAAAATACAGAGTCTCTGAAAACAGAAGTTTCAAATTTCAAACTTTAGACTTCAACATTACTTAACACTCCATAACCCAGCACTTCCTAGACTTCTATGTAACTCTGCTCAAAACCTTCATCACTATCTTCCACTCCACTGTCTTCCCCATTCCCACACCAAGTCTGATTGAAGGGAAGAAGGGAGAGGGGAACTGGGAGACGGATACAACAGAGTGTAAAGAAACTCAAATCATTATTCTTTCATCCTTAGCAGGGCTGATAAAAGCATAGTTGGGAAAATGCCAGGGGTTCTCTGGAGGATTGGCAGGATTTATTTTTTTTTAATTCAGCTACCTCTTAAATTTCTCATCTGACTGAGGAACAAATAATTCTTTTTACTCCCCAGACTTGGGATCGTACCTATTTGTATACAGGGGGTTGCACCAGGTAAAGTAGAGAGTGTTTTCCAGCAGGGTCCAGCCAGGGCTGACAGCAAGAACTGAAGAGAAGGACTTCCACCATTCTCCCCAGGGCAACTAAGCTAATGCTGTCTATGTAAGGACTTGGGGACCAGGATCATTCAAGTCTGTTTCTCCCAACCAACCAGAGTCAAACCATGGCTACCTCAGTGTTAAAACAGGACCTGTCAGGAAATGTTGGGAAACACAAAGAGCTGACTCTGTCTTTCCAACAAGGAATCTAGTAGCCACACAGTCAAATTACTGTGGAACCAGAGGACAATTTTTCCTTAGTCTTCATCTGAGCTGCCTAAGTCATTAGGAGGATGGAAGGCAGAAGTAATGGTGAGGCTTGAGTATTATAATAATGACAATCTTATTCCTATACTTTTATAGAATCTCACTCCATCTCCACAGATGCTCTGCACTGTCCCAATGGTGCCTATGCTCCGTTTCTTATGTCTTTACATAGACTCAAAGGAAAATGCATATTCTATAGAAATGTAAAGGCATAACTGAACTAACATTCAATACCTGGGCCTGTTTTCCAATACAAACTTTCTTGAGTTTATTTTTGGGAGACATTTTCTAGATATTAATAAACATAAAATAATAAAATATAGTTCTATGCATGGATTCTACTTAGAGGAGCATTCAAGTAAAATCTGTTAAGTGTGCCCAGCTCTGAAAAATATTTAGATAAAGCTTACAGAACTCTTGAAAAGTTAGCTGTTTCAAATACACTTATCCCAAACAATTTTCTGTGCTATAAAAATGAAAATACTTGCTAGAAACAATTACAGTCTTAATTCTCAATTTTGTTTTTCTTGTTAAAACTGCCTGTGAAGGAGTTTGGAAACTTTTCTTTGGGTCATGAGTTCTCTCCTTTCTCTATGTCCCCACGAAACCCTTTTTCCATTCTCTGTTTTCCATGGTCTTTATGTTTTCAAATTAAAATGACTTCAATTATCTACAAACTTGCATCTTTGTAACCTCTAAGAAAAGTAATACATGTGAATTTATTTGTTTATTTATTTATATTTATATTTTTTGAGTTGGGGTCTCACTTTGTCATCTAAGCTGGAGTGCAATGGTATGTTCATAGCTCACTGCAGCCTCAACCTCCTAGGCTCAGGCGATCCATTTGTCTCTGCCTTCCAAGTAGCTGGGACTACAGGCATGTGCCACCACACCCAGTTAATTTTTTGATTTTTTTTTTTTTTTTGGTAGAGACAAAGTCTCGCTATGTTGCCTAGGCTGGTCTCAAACTCCTGGGCTCAAGCAATCCTGCCACCTCCGCCTCCCTGGGATTACAGGTGTGAGCTGTAAATGAATGATCTTCTTTCTGGTTTCCAACTGGACTCACATCATTTGAATGGACTGAAATTTCCAGGAACACTTCAATACCTCTACTTCCCAGAATCCAGGAGTCTTTTGCTGAGCCTCTTTAGAACAATTTTGAAGCAAAATAATCTTGAAAGATCATTTTCATCTTCCTAAACACTCTGAAGCTGTGCTTCTAGATCTGTAAGCTCAAAATCCTGGCACTCGAGTCCAGTTCTGCAGATGGGTACAAGGTCTCACATTGGGTACCCCCATGCCCGCTTCTTACAAATAACTGACATTTTAGTAACTGCTCATCTGACTCAGGCACTACAGAATATTAAGTAATTCAAAACTTATACTTGTTTATAGACTCTTCACACTTCATTAAAAGGGACTCCATGAAGGCTAAAAAAAAAAGTCTGTTAGTAGGGAACCATCAATATCTTTTTTTAAATGGAGACTTAACATTCATATCTGTGTAATAACCAAACAAAAATTTTGGACCTTTCTGATTTTGTTTTGAGGCACATGTAAGCTTAGATTTAAAAAAACACACATTAGTAACACATTAATATTCTATAACACAAAAAACAACACTAATGTAGGTTGCCAGGAAAGGCTTATTTAATTGTTTGAAGGTAAGCCAAGTTTCACAATGCAAGAAATGGAAGTAATGTAGATTGCAATTGCTTCAAACTATAATTTTAAATATCGTTATACAATACTAGTAGGATTGGGTGGTACAGGCAGGGTAAGGACACATGTATAGTGATTTAACAAGACAATTGTTATATAACTGAAAAGCACACAGTAACAGAAAAAAATGTGTTAATTCAATTCATCATGCATTTAAATTTAACACATATAATTACCAAGGCCCTACAAAAGTGTACTTAAGTAATGTCTCTAGAATCATATATTAATTAGTTCTACATTATGTAAGTGAAATAAACATAACTGTCTTAGTAATAATGAAAGAAATATTTATTATTCATTTATAAATACAGTTTTCTAGAAGAGTATTTTAAAAGAATATACATTTCTTTTTAACATTAAAAAGACTTCCTTGACAAATTCAATGTTAGTTCCTGAATACAAATTTATATTTTATTTTAAAAATAGCAATTTGAAATAGTGAACATTAGTTTATGGTGATACTATTGTACACTAGTCTAATTAGAACATACAAAAATAATATAAAGAAATCATCAATTTAAACGAACAGTTTAATTAAATTAGGAAATTAAACGCACAATTTGAAAGACTGAGTTTTTCTTCATGGATGTTGATTAGAATATTTGAAATCTATAAAAGAATAAGGGCAATTGTAAATTACCTTCTTCGTTTCTTTTTAACAAAAGCAGTAAACAATACAACATTTAGTTAACAGCTTATTTTAAATGATAATAGAATAATTCAAAAGAGTACATTACACTGTAACCAAGGTAATGGAACAAGATGATTAACCAGACAAAATGTTACTAAATATGCCATGAGATCAGCAGCAAACCCAAAAGCCACTTATGTCTATATTAGCTACATAAATGGTAAAATTCCCAAATCTTTAAGGTACAAAATGGTTTACCAAACCACAAGACAGCACTACTGTCAAGACTTTTTCTGGGATATATTTACTATAAAAACAATATTTAAGAGGATTTAATTTCAATACTGAATTGTAAATATATGGACTAAAATGTCATTGCAGCCTTTAAGATTAGAAAAAATAAAGTCTAAGAGAATCAATATTTTCTTTATAAGAAATAGGAAAATCCCAAACTTTAGGTAAACTAGCTTTTGGTGCAGGAATTTTTGACAGAAATAATTAGGAAATAATCTTAAATTTGAAACCCTTGGCTTTTAAGAAGCTTAGTCTATCCAAAAATAAATCAAATACCATCTTTTGCCAAAATATTACTGTACAAAATGCCTTAAGTGACTGAGACATTCATGGAGATTAAATGTTGTGTCCAAATAAGCATCTCATTATTACAATGTTCATTAGTGTCTCAATCCTTTCAATAAATATATATATATTGAGTTATAATATTTACCATTTTGTAAAAATGTGAAAACATTACAAATTATTCAAGAATGTTACATTTTGTACCAATATAGAATCAATTTAAAAGGATCACTGAGAAATCACTTCTGGAGCAATTAGACATTTAATCTGCATCTTCATATGAAATAAGTTTACCAAAAAAAAAAAAAAATTCAGAAAGTTTAAAACTTTGACATAGTAAATAGAGTAAGAAACAGTATAAAATAAATAGCTAAAAGTAATTCTATTTTGTAAACTGGATAATTATTTTATGTACAGAGAGCAGAGTAGGTTAAATCAAGATATTACAAGTGAAGGTGTTCATAATTCTTCATATGCTAAAGTGCATAAATAAGGGTAGAGGTAATTTTTTATAGACCATATTTCAAATAATTCAAATATGTTATTGGTTAACTTGATCAATGTCATACTGCTACAGTGACATTCAGATGTCATTTTCCAGTTGAGCGTCACCATCCAATGGAGTAGCATGATGTAGCATAAAGTCATTACCAGTTACTTTGATACTCACCTTTTAATAAGACTCAGAGCTCACATAATATTTAAAAATAGTCTGATTTTGAAAACAATGCTAAATAAAGGCAATAAGAAAGATGATTATGCCCAAGCCATGACAGAAGTCATAAGAAATATTTAATAACGATATTGCCATCATAATAGCAGTAATATTCGTTAGCTAGTAATAGCAACTTGGGAGATATCTTAACAAGTTTATAGCCTGTGGTGGAAGAAGGGAATGCTGTAGCATGTGATGCTTTTTACTTAACAAGTCAATTAGTAAGAACAACCATGGCAAAGTGATCAATGAGCATGTACTTTATTTAAATTCAAGTTGGATTAAAGTCCCTGATATGGGATTCAGACCACAAATCAGTGCACATCATTTTTCCTTCCATAGGTAAAACTGAAATATGCTATAATGTAACCATTTATTTGTAACCATTCATTTACATGACAGTGAGTAGCCTTGTGTTATGGATGACCAGAGAGTATTTATATTTATGTGTGTATGTTTGCATATATATTTATATATTTGTATGATGTGTATACATATATATGTATTATATACACTTCCATTCTATTACTTTAAAACTTTCACACTATCAAGAGGAAAACTAATTTGATTACGTAAACCTATAAACTTAAATTACGATGGCCAGCATTTTCTTCCGTCATTGCATATATTTTGAGATCAAAAGATCTTCCCATCTACTTAGAGAGGATGCATGCAAACAAAATACAATTAGAAACAGCTTTTGTTTGCATTGTTTTTGTGAAAGAGTATTGGCAAATCAACCAAGAGGAAACACCCCCTCCCTGACCAAAGAGTGAAAGTGGGGGAAAAAATCTAGGATAAACTGTTGAGATGCTTTGTATAGATATTTCAAAGTACCTCACATGATCTTAGGATCATGTATATACTTACTACATAATGCTTTGGGGGCTGAAAAAGGAAATAAACACAAATAAAACCAACTCTTAGTTATCTAAAAATAACAGTCTCAATATTTACATAGCAATTTTCATTTGGTGACCATTACAGACATTATCAATAGGTTTTGTTGTTCGTATTTCACAAGCGAAAAACTTTAATATTAACATAAATGCAGGTATTGTCCTGCACCAGATTTGCTGAATGAGAAACCAACCTGTCTCACGAAATTACCTGGCCATCCAGACTTAGGAGAAAATTATTTTGTCTTTTGGCCAAAAGAATATGAATTTAGAGAGAAATCATCAATGTATCCAGTCAGCTAGTGTCATTTATTGAGATAATATGTAGGTATATCAGGGGGGCACTTACCAGGATTATCAGAAGGCATGTCGACAATCAGCTGGTCACTGTATTTTCCATATAAACCATTAGTGCATATGGCGACAATTTGAAGAACATAACTCATATTGGGTAGTAAATTATTGAGAATAGCACCCTAAAAGAAAGATGTTAGCCATTATACAGATATGTTATTCACATGGGACTACTAACACACTAGGTATCTTTCCTAAAAAACTTTCCCTCACTGTTCAATGGGAAATATTTATATTTTATTAACTCGAGTAAAATAATGTATGCAGTGTTGCTAAGTTGAAATTCTGGTATTTGTGAATTATTAAAATACTGGGTAACAATACCTTATTCTTTTGCTTTTTAAAAATCATATTTAGTTCTAGAAGTTTCATTTTGAACCAGAGCTCATCAAATTCATGCCTAAATTTCATATTTTAGACAAAAATTAATATTTTAGACAAACTAAAATTTAATATTTTAGACAAATAAATTGGTAGCATTTGCAAATAAGGAAAATGTAAAAAACATAGTGAGAAACAAATTTATTTTTTTATTTTGACAATCACTTTATTCTGAGAATATATATGCAAGAACAGTAATAGAGTTATCTTCTTTACATAATTATAAAATAAAAACTATTACTCAACAATTCCATAATTTTCCCTGATCAGAATGTCTCTATATTCTAGAAAACTGAATTAAAAAGTTAAAAATTGTATCCATTTCGTCCATATGCTATTAAACATAATAATGATGGCAATTTTTATTCAAATGCAGGTTTTCAGGACTTGCAGGATTCTAAGGGTCTGAATGCAGAATCCAGAGATCTTTAACCTGCAATGGGGCCTTTCTGGAACCATACCCAGATGAGGGCTTGTCAACCACACCCCAATCTTTGGCCAACATCTCCAAAGTAAATGTTAATACTAGATGCTCAGGTCACAGAAGGAATCCGTACTTAATTCATGTGCACTGGAAGAGGAAGGTAGGGGTGGATCTTTTCATAAGAAATATCTGTCTTCCATCCCCACAATTCCAACCCCATCATGAAAATTTGATGAAAAACAAAACAAACAAAAAAAAGCTTGCAAATCCCCTACTCTATTTTTCTTGTGCTGATATAGATAGCTTGATGGGGGGAAACAATATATAACATATCAGAGCACTGAGATTCTAGGTCCGATTCCTTCCACAACCATGAGATCTTAATCAAGATATTTATTGAACTGCTTTCTAAATCCTTTCATTTATTTGGAAAGAGAGACCACACTAAATGATCTCCAGTTCACAAGTCTTATGATGTATCTATTCTATAATGTTATTGTTGGCAAAGTCAAGATCTCCCTGAAATCCCATGTAACTTTTGGCATGATTTAGTGCAGCTTCTAAATTTAAAATTGCTTTTTAACTTAAAAACACCCACTCCACCTAACTAGAGACCTTCACACAAAGTCTAAAGTAACCAGGGTAACAATATACAATCATTTGTTAAATGCTTACCTTGGAAATTACACTATAATGTTATCACATGTAAAACAACTGATCTTATAGTTACCAAGTCTTGATAGCCATCGGTCAAAAATTCATGCTTGGTTTGGTCTTCTCCCTCCAACTGCTGGTACACAACTGCAAACTTCTCAATCATGGTGTCATAAACGACTCGAGGTCTTTCCCATGTAACAAGAAGGCTGGTATAATTCTCTGGATCTGCCTGAACATTTTCTGGTTCCGAACTACAAACTTTAGAGGAAAAAAAGAATAGTTATTAATATAATTCTTAGTCTCTAAGATTTTAATAAGTGACACATATTCCATAAACCTTTTTGTTGTATTTTATTTCAATGGAAGGTAAAAAGGTACACTTTCCCAATGTGGAGCTTTTTGTTAATGCCATTTCCTATAGCTAAAAGCCTCTTTCCTTCCCTCATATCTTTCTCTGTTCAAGTAATGCCTTTCCATTCAAGAAACGTCTTTGGGTGAAATGCTATCTCCCCCACTATACACATTCTGGTCTCTACTAAACTGGTCTGTATCATTTTCAAGTGCTTATTTTGTTTGACTTTTATTATGGCATCACTTGCATGTTCTCTTAAATTATTTTTTTAGAATGAGTCCTAACTCCTCTAGTAGACTATAAACATAAGAACCATAGCTCTTCATTTCTACAATTTCTTGGATATATTTGACATAAAAATCATTTAAAAAATAAATGAATAGATATCTGAAAGCTCATGGTATCTTAATTCCCTTGTTTGATACCTGATAAATGTATTTAGCTCAGGACAAGAAGAATTTCAGTGATGGAAGACAGTCCATTATTGGGCATTTTGTATTACAGAATCCTTAAAATAATTTAAAAATTCTCAACTAGAGAAAACAACTAAAATAATCATTCCAGTATTTTTCAGATAAGCTGACAAAGATGCCACTTTGCCATCATAAATAGATTAGGCAAATAATTTCAGGGATTTAAAAGACTTTCTTGTCTCATCTGAAAAAAATTAATATTCAGAGACTTCTTAAAATGAATTCAAGCCCTTGATGGAAATCATGCCCCAAATGTAGTCCCACCAGAAAGAATGCTCTGATACTTTCTGAAATGCATTCATAATATGATAGTTTGGACTAATTGAAAGGATAAAAATTATTAAACTGCAAGATAATGTACTAATGAAGCAAAGTAATAAATATAATTTCTTTACAGCCCAGAAAGATTTGTAAAGTAGAAGGTAATAAAGACCCTTCAGGACAAAGATTACTTAATATACTTACAGAATCCAGGCTTGGTTTTCAGATGATTTTTGAAGTTATAAAGCCACTAGATGGGAGCACGTAATTGACTTAGAGAAGCGAATTATCACCGATACAAAAATCACAAAGACTCAATAAAATTACACCAGTAACTAACTGCATCACAATGTGAGCAAAACGCCTTTTGTCTGTAGTTCAACTCATGAACACAGGAGGGCACCCACAAATAACAATTGGCCTTATAAATTGAAACAAATTTTACATATGGTATTCAGTATCAGCAATTTTAACATATGTATACTATGCTTGCAATGGCATAGAAATGATTTAGAGAAAAATAAATATATATAGATTTTATGGAAATAAAGTGTAACTTTATATGAGTTAGAGACAGAATTTTTCACTTTAAACCTGTGATGTTAATTTTTGTTTAAGGAAAGCTTAGAGTGGGGTGTTCCTTTGGAAATAAGAAAACAATTCTTTCATTATCAAAAAAACATGAATTCGGAATAAAAAAAATGTATTCTAATTTTGGTCTAGACTGCATCATCTAATGTCCACCAGAGGGCAGAAGACCATCAAATAATCTCAAAGTGCGTTATACATAAACCATGTCACCGGATGAACAGACCCATTATTGCTTTTAATGAAGGTCACTTTTAAAGGTTGGAAGAGAGTCTAGACAATATCACTTGCAGATTTTGTCCTCCAAGAATCAATCCCACTTTTAAGAGTGTGGGAATGATTTAAAGTGAACTATATTCTTCAAGATGACACTATCTTGAAATGCATTAATTTTATGCAGGCCCACAAAACATAATAATCTCTTGAGAAAATTATAAAATTATTAGTTTAAAAATATACAAAGGACTACTGTGAAAGAGCACAAATTACTTTGGCTGGATGTTTATATTTATCTAAATCAGTAGTGGCAATCAGTAGTCAAAATTTACAAATTGGCATTAATTGAAAGTAGGACTTCAAAAAAAAATTTATATTTTCTTGCAAGCAGGTTTTGATTCCTTTGCCTTATTCTTTGTAAGTCTGCAAAAGTTTATTAGTTATTTAACAGTTTGAGTCTATATTTTAATTAAAAACTTATTTTAAAACCACTCCTTGTGTTTGTTGATAATCAGCAATGTAGTAATGTTATAAAGCTGCAGATAAACTTCTCTTTTAGATGCTGAAACATGGGATTTTATGGAAAAAATATATGTACTTCAAAATATCTTCAAGAGAAAAGCCTATATTTCTGTATCTAGTCTATACTCTTGCTAAAGTGTTACTTTTTCATAACATAAGACTGAATCTTTTAAGTAACAATTTAGTTAATGAAATTCCATATATACTTAGTTTTCAAACCAAGTAATGACCATTGAAGAAATGATTAATAGGCACGAGATTTTCCAGGTCTTTTATGTACTTCCTATTGAAATCAGTCTAGTTATCTTATTAGAAGCACGTAGACTCTATAAAGCAAATTATCTGTATTGAAATTCAAGAAGAATTTTTCAGATCAATATTTACTCAGACATCAAATACAAACTACTACCGAATAACACAGTCACAAAAATATAATTTCCTTGAAAATGGGAAGTTAAACTTTGCTGAGGTCTCATTCTTGTCTACGGGTCTACATCTCACATCTTAATTCCTTTCCACATCTACATGTGATCTGAGTCATACTTACTAATTCTTTAGGGAACACTTGGCCAAGAAGGAGAGCCTGGTTCTTGCAGGTCTCTGGCTATGAGCCAGTCTCTGACACATCTGGGGTATTTGTCAAGTCACAAAGAATACAAGTGCGTGGTTCAGTACCTTACAAATGCAAAGGATCCTCACTACAAAGAATGAGGTTGTCGTCTCCCTTATCAGGGAGCTGTAAATATTCTTGCTTAAAAATTTATTTTTAGCATTCCACTCTCATTAGCTTGGTTCCAGGCACTCTAGACACACAGATGAGGGAGGTGCTGTCTTTACTAGCAGCTTACTCCTGTGACAGCTTTCTAACCCTTAGATGCAAACTCTAAGATGTAGTTTCTGAATTCTAGACTCCATTTATAGAGGAATGCACAATAAACTTGTTTTAAAAAAATATGCTATTTATACCAAATTAGGTGATGCTTTTCAAAATCACACATATTTTCCACTAAAAGCTGTAAAAGCTTCACAAACTTAACTGATACAAATTTCTGTGGTTTACTATGTATCCTCTCATTACTTATACAAAGAGTGAGCACCTAGTACATAGGAATGGGCATGATTTCTGGAACAAGTGCCCAAGATTAATAAGCAAAGCACTGAGTGACCTGAGAAAAAAAGGAAGAAAGAAAGTGGAGGAAAAAAATGGAACACAAAAAATACAAATGAATTCTTAAGCTGTGACAAATCTCTTTGTTAATCTAGAAAGTTGATGCAGATGACCAAGGGTAGGTATGAGATTCCTTCCACCTTCCTTGCTCTGGAAGCGCAGTCTGCCTTGAGAGAAAAGGTCTTAGCCCTATGCACCATATGAAAAGACAGGGAGGTGACTCTTGGGAGTGGTAGAGAAAATGTCATAATGACCTGAGACTACACTAGGTCACTATGTTGCACTCAGTTATTTCCCACTAATTTGAAGTTCTGCACAGTTTGACACAGCTCATGACAAAGGCACTTTTTCTTTATCCTTTTCTGAAGTCTATGAGTCTATGAGTCTTAACAGGTAGTTGGATAATACTGTGAGAGAAGCTGAAAGACTTAGAGAACCAGAAGATAATCAATGAGGTGGTGATTTCTCCTCAGAGAATAGCAGTTCTTAATAAAGATACTGTAATCATTGACACAAATGTCAAATATAATAATTGGAAAAGACCTATCACTGTTTTGCACTTCTGAGTGATTACATTATTCACTTTAGATTAGCAGTCAAAAGAAGTCTTTCCAATTCCATCTACTTTTCTTGAGACACAGTAACTTCATCAACAGTTTGATTTGTAATATGTAATTTTTTAAGAAGTAAATAACCTTCATTTCACTTTTATGAATATAGTGTTTATATACATGTGACCTTATCAAATGCTATTTACAACCACTGACCTTCAAAAAGATAAATCTACTAATGTATAATTCATCATGACATTTTTAAGGAAACTGTAGAAAATTCCTCATAGTTCAAAAACATTATGCCACAAAGACACTCCCTTCACACTACTCTGCCTTGAAAATCATTATATATATTTTTTTATTTTAAAGTTTCCATAAAATATATTACATGCTTGGAAATGGTATTTGAAATCCATTCATACTTCTATGGGACAAATTATTTTAAAACACCTTTAACATGGAAAACTTGAATAGTATGCCATACTCATTATAATATCTTGCTTCTCTATACGTCTGTGCACACGACAATAATACTAGCCATGAGTCTGAAGTACATTATGCCCAGGGGATTATACTGTTTTGCAAACTTTTAACCTCACAACTACCCTATAAAGTTTCCATTTTTTAGACTTTCCCATTTCTAGGTGAAGAAACTGAGGCTTGGAGAGGTTAGGTACATTGACAATGTTTACACAACTAATAAGTACTGGTACTGAAGTTTGAAATCAAGTCTAGTGAACTCTGAAGCCCAAGCTTTTGTCCACTGTGCCTCCGAGACCCCTGCTTTTAAGTGAGAGACTCTTGTTAGGTGGTAAGAGGGCCACAGGAGTGCATTGGATGTCTGAAAGGAGAGGATAAAGTTGAACTACACTTGCTTTATACTTTGCAAGGTTTGTATTTTTATTCACACATAATTCTTATTTTTACTAACTCTTTCAAGTGTAGATGGTTCTATTACATTCCGTGATCCTTAGAAGAGGACATGTCCATTCTACAATGCCAAAAAGAAATTCTTTTCTAATAAATGATAGTTCTATATAAATACAGAAAAAAGAGGATTGAATTTCTGGCAAAATATGTGTTCATTCACAAATATCTATGCTACAGAGTGCTTAAGTGATTGCAAAAAAGTGAATGAGGGCTGATTACTAACCTCACAGAGTTTATATGGATAAATCATTCACACATGTTTTTTGTAATTATTTGCAGTGTATTTTTCAATATATATCTTTTCTCAGTGCATTTATTGAGAGCATACTTCTGACAATTTTATGTTAGCCCTTACTTTTTTTTTTGGTCAAAATGAGGATGTTAGATAATAACAAAAAGTATATAACTTGAATGTCCAAATTGAGGAACTAGGCCAGGTGCAGTGACTCAGGCCTGTAATCCCCGCACTTTGGGAGACAGAGGTGAGAGGATTGCGTGAGCTCAGAGGTTCGACACAGCCTGGGCAACTTGGCAAGATCTCATCTCTACAATAAATAAAATTAGCTGGGTGTAGTGGTGTGCACTTATAGTCCCTGCTACTTAGGAAACTGAGGGGGAAGAATTGCCTGAGCCCAGCAGGTTGAGGCTGCAGTAGCTATAAGTGTGCCACTGCACTTCACCCTTGGTGACAGAATGAAACTCTGACTCAAAAAAGAAAAAAAAAATTGAGGAACTGGCTTAGGTTTAATAGTTATAATTGTACAATGGCATACTACATAAAAATTAAGAATGGCATATTAAATATATACTTATAGATAAAAAATCAATAAACAGACATGTAGTATAGTCTCATTTTTGTGAAATATAATAATACATTTTTAAACTAAGGGAAAGGTCTAAAAGGGTATTTGCCAAAATCCTCAAAAATTGTTATCTCTGGGTAGTAACATTACAAGGGATTTTTATTTTCTTCTGTGTGCTTATCTATATTTTCTTCTTTTTTATAATGTTCATGTAATAAAAATGTATTTTCAGATTAAATTTAATAAAGATTAAATCCTGAGAATAACTGCAATCCTCAATTCTTATTCTCAAATTCAATTCCAAGAAAGTATAAAGGAGATAGTATACCAACTGGAGGAAAAAACAACAAAAAATTATCATAGGAATACTGTATATGTGCACAGGACAAATGATAATAAATGTGTGTTGAGTATAAATATTCATGATTAAAAAGCAAGAATTTTTCCAGTTTGTGGGGAAAAAAACCCTATCCCCTATAATTCTGATCAGATTCATTCTCCCTTCCTTAACTGCAAAGAAAAGCAAGTAACTCACTTTTAAAATTATGATTCTAGTAAATATAGAATCTTATACAAAGAAAATCTATAAAAATTATATGGTAATCTTGATATGCTCATTATTGTTCATTGATATGCTTATAATATGTTTGTTATTGTTAAGTTGAATGCTAATTTTACAGAGGATTAACAGTCAAAATAAAGAAAGTAAATTATTTAGTTATTTCTTTTTTTCAGTCACTTAAGAAATGATTTCTTAATAACTTTATCATAACACAGATACTAGTTTTTGAAATCAGAATTCCTCTTTTCCTGGAATGAGTTTTAATTTTGAACATGAACTGTATACAAGTATGCTGATGCTACTGTACTGTATTCTTCTTAAGGTTTGCAAAATCTTTTTTTTTTTTAATTTTAACAAATTTTTTATTTTAAAATTCTGGGGTACAGTTAAGGGTTAGGTATACAAATATGTATTGTGCAGATACCCTGGTTGATGAGGTGTGCCCCCCCGTCCCCAGACAGATATTGACTACCGTTAATTCCACCTCCCTTCCCCTCCCTGCCCCCCCATAGTTTCCTGCCACTGTCAATCCTTTTCTTATAGTATTATGATAGATGATCAAGGTCCACTTATGAGTGAGAACATGTGATACTCAGATCTTTGTTTCTGTGAGAGATCACCCAGTATTATAAACTCCAATTTCATCCAAGTTGCTGTGAAATTCATGATTTTATTCTTTTTCTATTAAAAAAAAAACCTGCACACGTATGTTTATCGCAGCATGTTCACAATAGCAAGATCATGGAACCAACCATATTGTCCATCAAGAGGACTGGATTTTAACAATGTGGTACATATACACAATGGAATATTATGCGAATTCTTAATTATTTAAAAGAAGCTCAGCAAAATAGAACTTGGCTCCGACCTGTCTGGAAATCTACAACCAGTTATTCCCTTCTGTGTTTGTTGCCAATAACATGTGCTCTCTTTAACCCCAGAGGCTCAGTAATAAGTAAGCCTTAGCCAATTCTTTAATTCATTCATTTGTTCATCATTCACCAAGCAGTTAGAAGGCTCTTACTACCTGACAGGTAGTTTATCAGGTGTTACAGGTAATACTGAGATCAATCAAACAGAAACCTACCAAGAAATTACGGCATGCACATAAACACCACTGAAGCAAGGCAAAGACGGCAAAGAACCATAATCACAGGTAAGGGACCATGATGGTTCAGAATGAAGAAGAATTACTTTTAATTCTGGGTAATCAGGAAGGTTGTACACTGAGTAGTAGCATATGAATTAATTATTTCACATCAGCGGCTCACATTAAGTTTACAGAGAGCTGACAGAATATCTAATTGCTGGATGAGACTCACCCCCCGACAAAACCTGAGTTTTCTAATGGAGTTCATTGCTATCTGAGAATGATATATTTTGGCACACAATGAAGCTTTAGAATCATAAACATGCATACAAGTCCATGTCACACACACACACAAAAGTTGTTCTTTATAATCTCTGACCCCCAACCCAGAAGAGGTACATCTTGGAGAGCAGAGGAGTCCCTGATTGCTGAGCTCACTAGGACATGGGCACAAGCAGGCAAATTTCAAGGACCTGGGACCAAGCTCATCCTTCTGCTTTAGGAACACATGAAGACCCAGGTGGGAGGAGGGTAGCAACTGAGACTCAGTGAGGAGCAGATTGACCAAAGAGGAGGGTCAAAAAATCTGAGGGCAGGGCTCTAAGGATTATCTTACAAGCACAAAACATTAATACAAAATAGGATTGGCTTCTGAACACTTTTGCTTCTCCAAAGAATATGCAATGTAAAGGAATGACACTTTCTAGGCAAAATTTTCTAAGTCGTAGGCAGGTTTTGTAGTGAGATGCTGAGTTCTGTGGTACCTCCCCATCACTCCAGAAATCTTTTGTCAAAATGGAAACATCACAAAAAGTGTGACTGGATTTTCTGGAGGAACCTGGGGAAGGCATAAGTATACAAGCCAAAATAGTCTGTGAATGTGCATTTTTATTGTAAAACTTATTTGTTTTTTCCTGAAATTTTGCATTTGTAAGTTCTTTTGATTTAAACAAATGAGTTTATTTTGAGGTTTTTTTTTTTCTAGTTAGTGCTGCCATTTTAATTATTTTGGAACCAAACCACAGACAAATAGGTAATAAAAAATTATTATTACTCTGGCAGTCATAATAGTGTTGCAGCAGGGATATGAAATTCTGTGATAATATACACACGTGGTCTAAGAGAATAAAACTTGATTTCTACAAGTTCCATTCAAGAAAATTGCTCCTTACTTTACAAGGTCCAATTGTATATTTATGTAACCACAAATACCAAGCAGTTTCGAAAGTGTTGTGCCTGTGGTTGACCTTAGGATATACAAAGCATTCAAAAGTCATTGAAGTTTTGTGTCTTTAAGGTCAACAGTTTTTTATGTAAACAGAAATTATGTTCCTTTTTAAACGTAAAGCATAGTGGAGAGAACTTTGCAAGGTTTTAGGATCAGGGAGACATGTTCAAATACTGATTCCATGCCTTTCTAGTTGTGTAAACTTGTCTGATATCAGATTCCTAAACTGTAAAATGAGGAAAATTAGGCCAACTTCCTAAGAGTGATGTGAGGTTTAAACAAATACTCTATGGTTCAATGCCTGACAAAGTCACACAATACATAATAGTTATTACTGTTTTGTTATTACTATTATGGCCTTGAGTCTTCAACACTTAACTGTGAAAGTAATGTTCTATGAATACACTAAATCAGAATTACATAGAGGTTTACACTGTAAACAGTGCAGGAAGAGCCCATCAAGCATAACCTACTATGTTTTTATGATATGGAAATGAATTCTTTCAGTCATTCAGTGAATATTTAGTGAATGGGAGGATGAGTTTAGGTCAGTCATGATGGTAAAAAGGGATAAGACTTAGTTACTTCCTTCATGGGGCTCAGAGACTACCAAGGGAGACAACAAGTAAGTAAACAGTAATTACTACAGCATGGCACCTGCTCTGAAGTCTGGAGCACCTCGGCCCAACTCCAGACAAGCATCACTGACCATGTGTCTACAGGTAAGGATGCCTCCTCAAGTATGTAGTACTATGCTTAGTGCCAAAGCCAGAGTTGGGCGGGGAGGCAGGTCAGTGATGGCCTCCCAGAGGATGCAATGCCCCACTTGAATCTTGAAGAATGAGAAGGAGGCAGGAACATGAAGGCAGCAGGGAGGAATATGCCACCAAGAAGAAACATCAGGAATAAATGCAATCTTTAAGAATGTGGTCTTTCATCTGCAGGGGACCTCATGATATCCAGTATGAGAGAAGGATGCTCGTTGAGGAAGAACAGGCACTAAGATTGGTAAATACTAAACAGAGTTTATCATGGAATGAGAAACAGTTTAGATTTTATTCTAAAAGCAATAGAAAGTCTCTGAAGAGCTTTAATAAAATATAACTGGTAAAGTGCATAACAAAAAAGCATCACTTATGTACTTTGTTACTTGGTCTATTATATTTGAGAAAAGGAGATGATTAAACTCACTTTCTTTTTTTCTAATCAACTGTGTATTATTTAACCAGACAATGTTATAGTATTTAATACTGCTGGTAGAAATATAATTAAATTTCCTCACTTTGGGGCAATTTAATTTAAAATTTAATGTCACATTAAATACAGCTATTCATCACTGTTGTTTTGAACTGTTTTTTTGTTAACAGATAAACAGTTCTCACAAGTAGCACATTTAAAAAATAAAAGCATGTAGTTTTAATGCCTAATCTTCAAAAACAGATAAATATTAAATTAATAGAATACATGCAAAAAATTCATTGAATTTATTGCAGAGTTGAGATCAAAGAGGACTAAGTATTTGGTGGAGTTTCCCATAGCAAAGGTCACTTCAACTATTTCTTTCATAAACTAGTACAACTCAGTATAAACTGAAAAGGACATGTCAGCAGATGTATCTGACTGTGTTCTCTTGACATTTTTAAATGATTTTGGCTGCTGGGTCTGCTTCAAAAGACACAGAGGGCCCTACCTAGAGACTCCTCCCACCCATATTGGTTATGCCTAACAAGACCAAACTTTTTTTCCCCCTGGAAACTGGGAAGAAGACTCACTTTTAATTTATTAATAATTTAGTGCATTTTGTTTTTGAGTTGGAGTCTCACTCTGTCACCCAGTCTGGAGGGCAGTGGCATACTCACGGTCACCCCAGCGTCAACTTGCTGGGCTCTGGTGACCCTTCCTTCTCAGCCTTCCAAATAGCTGAACTACAGGCGCATGCTACCATGCCTGCTTATTTTTTGCTTATTATATGCTTATTATGCTTATTTTTTATTTATTGTAGAGACGAGATTGCTCTGGCAATCCACTTGCCTCGACCTCCCAAAGTGATGGGATTATAGACTGAGCCACTGAGCCTGGCTAGTACATTCATTTTCAGCACCTATTTGGTGCTAGGCTCTTCCCTGGGAGCTGCCAACACAAAGATAAACACTCTAAAGTCCAAATAATGTGTCAAAACTCAGTTCAAATGTGGTTCCTCCATAAAGGTTTCCTATTCATGCTAACCAAAAGTGACGTCCCCAAGTTCTGAGCACCTTAGTCTCTTATCCATTCCTTTTTTATGGCTCTCAGTCCAGGTAAATATCATAAAGTGAATACAGAGGTGTGTATAGAGCTTTGCTACTTATTACTGTGTGCTCTGGAAAAATCCTTTTCTTATTGAATCTCAGTTTTTCTCATCTGCTAAATGGGGTTTTATATATATATATATGTGTGTATATATTATATATATATATATATATATATATATATGAAAGAATGGGTTTTTAAATTTCAGCTGAGATTCAGATAATTAGACAGCTTACCTAAAACTATAGAATAATGAAAATATTTATATAACTCTAAATCCTGTCTAGTTTTCATTATAACACAATTACCTTCCATGGCATTGAATCTACGAGGGTTGTAAAAATTATTTAAACACATACCTGCTTCATGAATCTCTTCCTTTCCAGTATATGAAGAAAACACCTGCCTGGAAAACTTGTACTGTTGTTCTCGAAAATTGTTTTGTAAGTAGTCCATCAACATGACATAACCAGACTGTTGCATTGTAAGAACTTCACAAAAAACAGACAACTGGAAAGAAGACCAAATAATTTAACAACATCTGCTTCAAAGGCATAAGTAAATGCTCTAAAACACATATTATCTGGCAAACCTAGAACATCATTTTTAAAAATGGCTTCATATTACTTCATTTGTTTGAACTTCTGGATTACCTGGCTTTCAGAGATGCTAACTGTATCTTTAAAAACAATCCAGTCAACAGTGTCTGTGCAGGGAGGAGAGGTCAATGAGCCATTGTAAGTATAATATTTGTCAGTTGAGTTTGGCAGAAGATTCAGCAATATGAATGGATCCAAGGCAGCCTGCTTTCCTGCAAAAGAATAACACACACCTCAGCTGGAATCTCAACACTAGAACTTAACTGCTCAAAGATTTTGTAAAACGGGCATGTGCTTCATTATGGATTTAATCAGAACTGACATTTTAAGAATATTTTAGATATATTTGAACAAGATGATAAGAGTGGCATACCCCACACTGTCTTACATGTATCACTGCACAGTATTAGATGCCTTATCCTTACCTCATCAAGATACTAAAGAGAATATTTTCCATATAAAGGATATTTAAAAATCACGATCATCTCAATAGATGCAGTGATATCATTTGATAAGACTCAATACCAGTTCATGGAAAACAAAAACAAAACCTTGTTCTGATGAGGATTATCCTCAAAAGCCTATAATAAGCATCATATTTACATATGACTTATTGAGAACATTTTCCTTAGTGATTGAGACTAAAGCAAGGATGCCCTGCTCATTGAACTAGAAAACTGGGCCAGTGCAATAAAGTAAGAAAAAGAAAGTCATTGTGTAGGAAGAAATAATACCATCACAATTTGCAAAGAAAGTCATTGTGTAGGAAGAAATAATACCATCACAATTTGCAAATAACATGACTATGCATGTAAAATATTGAAAATAATATCCAGAGTATTAGAATTAATAAGTGAATTTAGCAAAATCACTGCACATAAAATCAATATACAAAAATCAATTGTATTTCTAGGTATCAGCATCAAACCGAAAAAGAAATTTAAAGAACTATGACATTTCAAAAAATCAAATACAAGTAAATCTAATGGTGTAAAGCATCTATATTAAAAATTACAAAACATTCTTGACAGAATCTAAATAAAACTTTAAAATAATGGGAAATACCATATTAACAGGCTGAAAGATGCGGTATTATGAAGGTATTGATTTTTTCCCCAAATTGACTTATGGATTCATTGAAATCGTATTCAAAATTCCAGAAGGGTGTGTGTGTGTGTGTGTGTGTGTGTGTGTGTGTGTGTGTGTGTGTGATTGATATGCTGATTCTAAAAGTTAAATGAAAATGCAAAGAAAAGTTAAGACAATTTTGAACAATAACAAAGTTGGAGATCTCTTACTACCAGACAGGAAGACTTATCAGATAAAGCAGTAGAAATCATTATAGTAAGGTATTTGTGCAAAGACAGACAAAGAGAACAATGAGAAAGAATTGAGAGTCCAGGCCCACACATGTACGATCACTTGATTGATGACAGAAAAATTTTCTATGGAGTGTGAAATAGATGACCTTTTCAATGAACAGTGCTGTATCAATTGGATATCCTTATGGAAAAAAGTTCATCTTGATGCTGTACTTCACACCATAAGTACAACTCAGTTGTAAACAGATTGCAGATTTCAATGTGAATAGAACAATAATGCTTTTAGAGTAAAACATTAAAAAATTATCTTCACCATCATATGGTAGATTGAGATTTCTGAAATAGCACACAAAAAGTATGACTCACAAAAGGAAAAATAATAAATGTTAGTATAAGATAATCAAGATCTATTCATCAATAGTCATTATTAAAAGAATAAAAAGGCAAGTCAAAGAGTGAAAAATATATTCCAGATAAAATATACACATACATATATGTATCAACACAATAAATACTGATTCATTCTTATCTATGAACTTTTATACATTTTATAGAATTTCGAGGCTGCGGTGGCCAGGAGTGTGCCACTGCACTCCAGTCTGGGCGACGGAGTGAAACTCTAACTCAAAAAAAGTAAATAAAAAAAATTTAAAAATATATATATATATACACACACACATATATGTATCAACACAATAAATACTGATTCATTCTTATCTATGAACTTTTATGCATTTTATAGAATTTCCATCCATAAATTAGTAGAGTTTCCTTAGGTGGTCTTCGAACCTGAAACAATCCAAATATATGTGTCTCCTCTAAGTGTCTCATATTTTTGTATCTCTCCAATCTGTGTCTAACTCCTTTTCCCATCCTTCTAACTATGCACACCAGTGCATGTCCTCTGCCTTCTCTAAGAGATTTAGGTCACTTAGAAATTGTTCATGAAGCCAAATAATCTAGTGTAAGAGAGGTGACAGAGTGTAGAACACTGGTTTTTAATTTTCACTTGAATAATATAGGAAGCTTTTAAAAATAAAAACAAAACAAAAAACAAACAAAAAAACCAATGCCCCAGACCTAATTCTAGACTATTTGAGTTAAACTTTCTAGGGGTGGTGCCTGGGTGTTTGCATTTTTAAAAGTCATCCCTAGGTGTTGCAAACATGTAGGGTAGGGGAGAAAATTCCAAGGAAAATGAAACCTTTGCAAGATGTTGGTTCTTTTGAACCATACTTTCCACATTATAAAATGAAATAACTGGACTTGCTAGTCTTAATTGTCTATCCAGCTCTAAACTCTTATGAAGACTGGACATATTCAGAATGCATCAAATAAAAAAAGCATTTTTATTTAAAAGTTAAATTATTAAATGTTAATTTTTCTGCAACACAGAAACTTTGAAAGAAAAAAGAGTGCTTTTACTAACTGAAGTTAGTGATAACTGCTTTCAGAATGAATTAAAAATTAAATCTTAGAAATAAAAATGTTTTTGACTGAATTGATAGTGTCATGTCAATATAGTCTAAATCTGGTTTTAATCCATTAGACAGCTTAAGTTATGTTTAATAGATTCATTAGTACTCCTCTCCTTCAATGTCAAGATAAGATGATCAGAATTCAGACTCAGATTCAAGTTCTTAGAAACTGAGAAGAATCATTATTTTTAATCTGCGAACATTCATTACTTTTTTTCAGATTTATGTTTTTAACATTTGGACATTTTGTGATGAAATAATTTCTTTCTTAAATGTCAATGGACTTCAATGATTCCTTTTCCTGCTAAACACTAAATCTATCTTACAAATGTTTTCTGGAAATGTGTATGTTGAGAATACTAAGTAAATAAGGAGCCAGAAATTGACTCACTGCTAAATTAGGTGAGAAATGAATTCACACCAGGAGAGCTAGAGGCTAGGAATGGGAAAACAAAGGTGAGACCTGAGTAGGAACAGAAAGATAGAGAATTTTCTTGAAATCAGGAAATAAGTTATAGGGGAAAAAGTTAAGATAAAGGGAAAGAATCTGAAGAAAGTTTTTTTTTTTTTTTAATTTTATCTTCCCTCTCCCCAATATGAAAACTATTCTTCTTGCTTCTGAAATTCAATAGCAGTTATCTAGTTTCTCTCATGGGCATTTTAACTATTTTGTATTATATATTCTACTCATTATTTACATATAGGTTCTAAGCTTCTGTCCTAGATATCACAAGATTTTTCAATTATAGCAATGCTTTTCTATTATACCATTGTCTTCTGAGAAAATTGGACTACAGGGCTGTGTGTGTTTTGGGGGGGGGGTTGGAAAAACAAACAAACGTGCTTCATCTGAATAACCTTACTATTGTTAACACAGGAGAAAAGCACACCTGAGGCAACACTTTTCTCTCTGAGACCAGTTATTCACTTATGCAGTCACCACTCACTTAACATATATTGATACTTAACCAATCAGCCAATCAGATCCTTCCATGGGAGGGTGACATTAGAAGAGGAAAAGATGGGGAGGGAGAGAGAAAAGAATATAAAGACAAAGACCACAATAGGACCACATACTAGGAAAAGACACTAACTACTTAAAATCAACTCCTATTACTTAGGACAATGCTGGGAGCCACATAAAAACTACCTACAAAGATAGGATTTTTTTGTTTTTAATACAGAAATTTCTGGGATTGAATTTGTGGTAAAGAAAGCACCAAAAGTCATTCTGATGAGAATTCCTATTTGAGAATCACTGATGATGCTATCTAGAATGTGTCTCTTCCTTACAACTTGAAAGATGTCAATTAACTTTTCGTGGGCTCTGCTTGGAAAATATCAAAGTAATTATCTTCATATTGCAGCACCATTATGTTCTCTCTCCGACTTTATGGACAGAATAATGCCTAACATAGAGGCATATGTATGGTGAAAGGAAGGGGAAAAAATTGATAGGTGGGGTATGAAATGGGAAATGTGCTTTGTCTCTTAAATTGGAATACAGCAAAAGATCAACCAGCCCAGTGTAAAAGATAAATTTTATAATCTTAATGGTTGAGAGTGTTTTTTCTTTCTTGTTTTATTTTTGAAAAGTCACATAATACGGAGAATATAAAGTAAGATTTGGAAGTTTAGCTGTGGTTCCAGATTCACTGTTTAAAGATGAATCCTGCCTTCCATTCTCAAGGTTTCCAAGAGCAATGGCTGAGAGCCAATATTGGAAAACGTTCGGTACATCGAGCAGTAGGGAATTCTCTAGTCTGAAACAGGGCCAGATTTAGATCAAGACCTCTCAAAATGGAAACATTTAACTTTAGGAAGACTTATGTAGTTTGGGCAGATGTCCTTACTGAATATATTGCAATATAGGTATCAGGAGATTAAGTTGGTAAACATGGAAGATTTTGCTTTTTGAGAAAAGAGGAGGTAGGAAGTTGATGCACAAGTAGTTGAGAAGAGAGGTATGGGTAGGGTAAAGGAGGGCAGACTATTATCTGTACCCAGCCAGTCCAAGAACAATTAGTTCCAAACTAAGAGTCAGGATATAGGTGGAATAACGCTGTTAGAAACTTCATATTTTCAGGAAGGACATCGTGTGGCTACAGTGTTTCTGATAAAGTACCTCCCTTAGTGGCTACAGAGAGTAGATATTGAAAAGAAAACTTTAGTCAAAGAACATGTACAAAGTTACTCTTAATCTCATATAAGCACCCTCCTAGACAACCCCCAAAGTAAGCAACCCAGAAAGTAAACGGGCCTTAAGAAAAAGTGGCCAAGTTCCCACAGTTATACAAGTCAGGGTTAACAATCCAGTGTTAACATCATTTTTCTTGTCTCCACAGGCTTGTGTAAGGTCTTGGAGTATTAAGAATTCATATTTTATATATTTTTAAGTGTAGGAATCCAAACTAGCTGCCTCTTTCAGTCTGGATAAAATCTACTTCCTGACTCAATGAGGAGAAAATTAAGTGTGGCTTATGGCATTCAGTGTTGAATTTTGCACTCTGGGTGGATGGAGGGAGATAACAGCTTCATCTTGTGTTGAATTATGACTTTCCAAAAAAAAAAAAAAAAAAGGAAAGCTGCACTGCAGAAGTTCACACATTCCTGACTTCTGAAAAGTTTGGTCAATTCAGCTCCTTACATGTAATTGACAAAGATAAATCAGTCCTAGCCCAGGCTTCTGCTTTTTAAGAAAAGGATCTATAAGAGTCTTGTTTCTGGTTTCAAATTTTGCAGTTTCTGAGAGAGGAATAATCCTCATTTTATCGATAACTCGTGGCAGCCTCAATGCCCTGTGTGTGGGTGCCTAATAAAAAACAAAACAACAATAGTAACAGGTTTGTGGTCTATTGCCAATGCTGTCAAAAGCATTTGTTGTGACAAATGACAAATCCGTGAGACAGCCGGTAGAGCAATACCAAAGCACATTGCAACTTGTTTTATGTAATCACTTACCTTCTTCTAAAATCTTATTTTTACATGTTGGTAAAGCAAATGATTTAATCAAGAAAACCACCAGAAAATACATTTTATTGTAACAGTTTCTTTTTTACTTTAAAATATAATTGGTATACACTGAACTGGTTTCGGATTACAAGTCAAAGTCTTTCAGGGGCATACAATGCAGAGATAGAATAGAGAAATATATTTTAAATGCATGATGTAATTAGATAGTTTCAATAATAAATTTAGAAAATTTCAACTTCCTTATTACTGTAATACTTAATGATTTTTATGTAACAAAATTTTCTGACAAATTGTTCTTTACATGGTGAGAAATGTATAAATCATACAGTATGAAAAATGAGAGATTGCTCCTCTTTAAAAATGTACAACTTTTCACTTTTTGAAACAAGTGATTTTTTGTCATATTGTAAACATTAATATGCATCCAAAGTAGAATCTTAAGGAAAGATATTTCTGCAAGAAGCTTACCAAAACGACTAACACTTTCGATTCCATCAATAATTGCTTTGTAATCCAAATTTTCTTCTATGCCAACCTGTTAAAAAAGAATGACATTCTAGAAACAGTACAAAACATTTAAACAACTGTTCCAAATATAAAGATTAAATTAAATTTTAAATATGTGTATTCAAAAATGTGTCATAAACACATTTTTTTCATAATAAGGTAAACACAAATAAACAAAAACCAGATAACTTTTACATTTTTTACTAAGAAAAGTAAATTTCATTGTGTTACTGATTTACAATTACTGCTATATAATTGTGACACTTCACATGTACAAATAAGCAAATTTGTGTGCATAGGGAACATTTTGCCTCAGCTGGAAAAATCCACCCAACTAATGAATATAAGAGTCTCCTTTTAAAAATACCAACCAAGGGGTTGTCCTTTTTGAAAATGACCACCAGTTATTATTCCACTTGTGAGTCCTTCTATTTCTTAGAAAGTATTTCACATCAATATATCATGCGATGAAAAAAGAAATTGTGTGCTAAATCTATATAAATTATTACCTCAAATAAAATGGATAAAGCTCTTAACTTCCCTTTTCCTTTAACTGCTTCCTCAAAACTTGAAAATCGGTTTGCATCAAAGCAGTAGATTTGCATCTATAAATGTAACAACAATAGTTTTATGATATACAAAGACTTCACAAAAGTCAGCAAAGAGACTTAACAAGTGACCAATTCAATAATTTCTATTTGAAAAATTCTATAAACTGCATAACTTTATATTCTGTATAATATAAAATATTTTATCAACGTATAAAACTACAGTTACTATCATTTATCATCCTTCAATGAGGAAGGGAATACTAAATTACACACATCTAAAACTGAAATTACCACTCTGAGATTACCAGCAGACCGCACATTAGAATTATTAGAGCAATTATCAAATACAATAAACACATGTTATGTTAACTATTTTTCTAGAATTCTTTCAAAGATGGGTTTTATTCTTTCTCAAGTCTACATGCCTTTCTTGATAGTCAAAGAGTTACTATTTGTGGATATTGTCATGCTGTGCTATTAATACTGAAACTCTCGAGGACTCTCAGCTTCTACCTAAAAAATACCAAAAACGTTTTAAGTTTCATATTTTATTTTTATTTATTTTATTTTCATTTTTAATTTATTGTAAAGACAAGGTCTCACCATGTTGTAGAGGCTGGTCTAGAACCCATGGACTCAGGCAATCCTCTTGCCTCCGCCTCCCAAAGTGCTGGGATTACAGGTGTGAGCCACTGCACCTGGCTATAAGTTTCATATTTTAACTCCCCTCTCTGGGTGTGAGGCTATCCCTTGTTCATTTATACCTCAGTCCTTATATTCATCTCTCTGTAATCACCTCTGCCCATTTATAATTTGGTGCTCCTTAGAGTATGAGCTTGAAAATCAGGTAATTCAGCTAGGTAGAAGTATAATTAAGGTGAGAGTAGAAAGTCTCTGAGAATATTAAGTGTGGTTAGTACTCTGGTGGGAAAAATGGAAGGTCCTGTGACAGCAGTGTCTCCTGCTTTGAGTAGGTCACGAAAGTCTTTTCAGAGAGGATTTCTAAGCTGACCCCTGAAGGCTGAGCAGCTTTCAGCCAGATGAAAGGAAGAAGAGATGGGCATGTGTTCAAGTCAGAGGAACCATCTGGAAAAAGGCCCGGAAGCAAGACAGTATGAGAGGTATGGAAAATTAAAGTAACAGTATTTATAATTTAATAATTATTAATTTAATAATCTGATTAAGAGATTATGGTGGTTTAAGCTTCTTTCTAATCTCTCACATCATTTAGCAGAAGGGATGAGAAGACTTGATTAAGATGTAAGAGACCAAAAATAAAGAGCCAGTCCAAGGATGACCCTTGGAGTCCTAGCTTGCATAATTACATGGAGAGTGTTTAAAAACGACCAAACAAGACCTCTGAGAGATTATTTGAAAGGGTTTTGAATAAAAAAAAGAAAACTGTATTAGGTTTAGTGCACGGATTTTGTACCACTTATTTTGGTTGCTCAGGGCTTTTGTTGTTGATAGGTTTTCCTTGATTTTCATTTGATTTCATATTGGTTCTAAATGGGTTATACTGTGAGACAGCTAAACTCTCAGAAATGAGCTATTATGTTTTTAATGAAGTGACTTTTATTTCTTTGACAAACTTAATATGATAAATGTACTTTTCTTTAAAAATATTTAATATACAAAAACCTCAATAAGTCATAAATGTAAATATGCATAGCCACATTTTTTAAAAGCTTAAAAGATAAATCACCATAGTCTCATTTTCATTATCAATAACTGTTTTGAATTATAAAAATAATACAGGAAATATGGAGATTTTAAAGGAGAAAATAAGAGACATCTACAATGACGACAACCCAGAGAAAATTGGTTAACATTTTCTGGGTTTCCCTCATTACTTTTATAAAAAATAATTATTTCCCTCTTTCAAGCCCCAAACTTTATAAGATAGCTGCTACTACTATTAAGTCTATTTTACAGAAGAGAAATGGAAGCTTAGGTAATTTAAATAATTTGTACAATGAAACGTCATTTAACTAATAATCAAATGGTGGAGCCAAGATTCAAACCTAGTCCATTTGACTCAGACTCTATTCTCATGTTTTACAAAATTGAAATAACACTGCTTATGCAGTATTTTTAAAGTATTAATATCTTGTAGTGAACCTTTTTTGTGTAAACATTATTCAAAAACATGATCACTGCCTTATATTTCAATTTTTATTAACATAGATGAATTTGCACATATATAACTATTTTTAGCCTGAATTGCTACAAATTTACGTGTCGGGTGTTAAGAGTAAACCACATAAAGTTCTTGATAAAAATAAGCAAACAGCTTCCCTGAAAGTCTACCAATTTAACTTCACTGTAGGCATGTATGAAAATGTTTATTTCACTACACACACTTTACTTTTTATAATTATATTTATTCTGCCAAATTTAAAGTTGGAAATGTTTCTCATTTTAATCAAATGATTTAAATCAAAAGATTATCCAACATGGTCCTGAAATTTCTTCTTTTTTCCTTCATTCACTCATTTTTCATCAAAATTTATTAGTCACCTATTATGTGTCACTCAAAGTTAACAGGGAGTGGCAATCAAAAATGGGTCTTCTATTCATTGAGCTTAGCCTAGTAAGAAAGGCAGATATTAATCAAGTCATCAAAATATAACTATAAATTATAAAATTTGAATTAAAATTAATCAAATTATATGTTAAAATAAAATTCCTAGTGATTTAGAAAATGAAATAGTTACCAGTGGAACTACTGACTTACCTCAAGTGGAAATTTTTGTCCTTCTAAACTGTGTTCTGATCCATCAGATGACATATTACATTTTCCCCAGTGAAAAGTTATCTTACTTGCTTTGAACACAATATCTGAAACTCCTCCACTGAGACGGTAGTCATTAGTGAGATTAATTTCCACTAAAAAAATGATAATAATTTCATCTAACTTTGTGAACATCAAAATCATAAGTTTCAGCTAGATTTCTTCCTACTCACGGAACATTAAACTATCACTTATTTGATTAATTTTAAAATTATGAAGTCACCATTTTGGAAGCCAAACATTGCAGCTCTTCACAACATACTTAATCTATCTTTTTGCTACAAATATAAACTAAGTTGAAGATTTTAACTACTGTGTGACTCCAAGAACGAAGACAGCCAAACCACCTAGCCAAGCCACCTGTCCTGTTTGTTTGGTGTCCTAAGATTGTCATTCCTCCAAAGTTCTGCTTCCCTAAGGTATGGCAGTGAGAAGACAGAGAAAGGGAGAAGGAACAGAAGGGTCAAAAGAAGAAAAGTCTTCTCCTGGGAATCTTCCATCTTCTTACTTTCAGCCCGTTTCTACTCCTCAGGCATCTTATCTCTCCAAGCATCATCCCAGGCATCCTCCAGCTCCAGAACCTGTGTCCTACCTAGGCTGTGGCAAGGAAGGTGGGGAACTCTCTCCTATTGGAGTTTTAGCTGTCTTCTGTCTTAACTCTGTGTGGCAACCATCAGAATCTTAAACTCCATCAAAAGGGGATATTATCTATGTTTTAATGTCATCTGGAGAATAATAATGCTCTCAAGAGGTCAATACAAGGTTTTGATATTTCTCAGTCAGATTTTAATAGTCTTTGCTCCATTAAGCAGAAATCACTGTTGGCATTAGGGACTGAATCCAGCATGTTGATTAACCAGCTAGATGATGATGACAGGCACAATAACAATAATGGTACTGACGACAATCAGTATGCATCACTTACAATGTACTATGCACTAGACTAACTACACTTATCAACCACTTGATCTTCACACAACCTTAGGAAATAGATACCATAATAACCCCTATTTTACAGACAAGGAAATTAAGTCACAAAAAGGTTAAGCAGCTTGCTCAAGGTTTCACACTGTCATTTGAAAAACTAGTAGTGAACTCAAGCAGCATGCTCTAATGATGAAGTGCTTAACCTAAGTGCTTTCTCCCCTAAGAAAAATAAAGCAGAGATAACATGCTCTACTGTACTATAACACCCTTCAAAACTGGTGACAAAAATATCAAGATTTGGGATAATATACCTTTATGTATTTTATCAACAATATAACATGTAGTAGTTTTCTTAATCACTCATTAAACAAACACTTGAGTATTTATTACATATTAGGTGCTGATGTAGAAAAATATCTGTCTTCTATGAATAGGCACTTCTCAAAAGAAGACATATGAGCAGCCAACAGATACATTAAAAAATGCTCAGCTTCACTGGTCATCAAAGAAATGCAAATTAAAATCACACTGAGATACTACCTAACTCCAGTCAGGATGGCCATCATCAATAACTCAAAAAACAACAGATGCTGGAGAGGATGAGGGGAAAAGGGAACATTTTTACACTGTTGGTGGGAGTGTAAACTAGTACAGCCTCTGTGGAAAACAGTGTGGCAATTCCTAAAAGATCTAAAAATTGACCTCCCATATGACCCTGCAATTCCTCTACTGGAAATACACCCAGAGGAACTCAAATCACTCTATGAAAAAGATACCTGCACACGCATGTTTATTGCAGCATCATTTACAATAGCAAAAACATGGAACTAACAGTGCTTCCCACCAAAAGAGAACTGGATTAAAAAAAAAGTAGTACATATATGATAGAATATTATGCAGCCATAAAGAAGGACAAAATTATGAACTTTGCAGCAATTTGGACTTAGAGGCTATAATATTGAGTGATCTATCACAGAAACAAAGAATAAAGTATCACATACTCTCACTCATAAGCAGACCTGGAACAATTATTGTAATACTATAAGAAAGAGATTGGCAGTAGTGGGAAACTGCCCAGGGAGGGGGAACATACCTCATCAACAAAGGTACCTGCATAACGAACACTTGTATACCAGCCCTGAATTGTACCCCACTTAATTAAAATTTTAAAAAAATTTAAAGAAAAATATCTGCCTTTATGGGATTTGAAATTAAATTCTTACATTCAAATAATTATATTGCTTACATGTGGAAAATAAAAAAAATTCTCTAATGATAAAACTACCTACCAAATAGTACCAAATACCAAATACTACCAAATAGTACCAAAGCTACTATTATAATTTTGAATATTTTCCTAAACTTGGTTCTATGGGTATGTTTGCTTTTATGTAACTTCTTGATGTATAATTTTAAAAAACTATAATATCAAAAAAGGAAAGGTGTTACTTTTTGAAAATTATTTTGGCTATGTATTTTTAAAATTTTTAAAATATTGTATTTGACATGTTTTCTAAAAAAGATAGTTTCGATAAAAAGATATTTAAAGAACATTTCCTAAGGCTGGTATATAACTTTAATCTTTCAGTATAGACGGAATAGTAATTAATTTTCTTAAACTTCAATTTTAAGTGATTGCTTTCTTTATATTCAAATGCTGAATATAGCATGAAGCTAGGCAAAAAAAAAAAAAAAAAAATCAAACTATAATGCTCAAGAAGAGGAAATTCTGATTGACTAAGTGACTGACCAGTGATGAAGTTATTAAATTACATTAGCTATAAATTACATTATCTTTATCACATCTTCTAGTGATGACATCATTATTATTCTATACTGGAAAACATGACATGATAGCATTTTTTATACCAATTTTCAAGATGTTGTCTAAATTTCCATTTTTTTTCCTGCTCCACTTGGTTTCTTTTACCTACAACTTCTATTTAGTTCATAATACATTATCCAAAATAAAATGAGATTAAACTACTTGAAACATATTCTTGGTCCAAAAAACATACTAAACACAAACAGAATGCAAACATTTTACCTGTTTTCCCAGTGTTATGGATGAATGTATTTTCCAAAGATGAATTATCCCAGCCCTGAAATTTAAGTTTCTTAAGATTCACATTTACTTGTGTAAGATCTTCATCAATATTGATAGGAGATTGTTTTGGACTATTACATGTTGGATATTTCTTTCCCCAATTTTTTTGATTCAGTGCACCTAGTGAAAAGAAAGAGTGAGAAGTTAGTTTCTTAAGTTACCATGCAAAAGCTAAATTCTGTAGTAAAAATAGTTAATACATTAAATAAAAATAGATACAGCAGTAGGAAAATTGTGACATTGAACTAATTCATAAAATAATTATGCCTAGATTTAGATTCTGAGTTTTAATATGAAACACTATGAAAAAAAGTCTATAGAGAAATCATGCCAAGTTCATGGCTCAACAGCAGCTTTGATCAGATATCACATTCTCCTAAATCAACAGAAAGCCTAACTGTCGTCTCAGACAGTCTGTCTTAGCCCAGGGTTCCAGACTGAAAGGAGCCTAGCTGCTGGTGAACTGAGTGTTCTGACTTCCTTAGTACTCTCCGATGGGGTAGCTTCTCTCAGACCTACTGCTAATTCTGCCATTGAATGATTTAATTTCCCCTGTGGGGGGTGGGGGTTGTCTATTTATTTTTAAAAATACTCATCAGGCTATCCTTGAAATATCTCCCTCACCTCTTTTTTTTCTGATCATAAAGCACACCAAGTTTTATTGTTTAACAAGAAGAAAACAAGGTTTTCTAAAAAGATTTTTGCTTACAGTGAAGTGAATTTTCACCTATTCCACAGAATGAGACCAATCCTTCAAACCCAAACTGCACTCTGTTGTCTTTATTTTACCCCTGACTGAAACCATGAACCATCTCCTGCAACCTCATTTCACGGAATATTGACTTAGTAGTCAAGCATCGCTAAGCATAGGTATGTTCTTTTTAAGTACTCAAAATGTCGCAAGTCCAAGTTTTAAACTTTTCTCTGATTAAACTTCAGCATTTCCACAGGCATCACAAGGAAGAGCAGAGAGGCAGTACATATATCCTTCTGAGTACTTTTCTTTCTGAAAATGAGAATGGATAAGGTCAAGATTTTACATAACTAGGATTTAGGGAGTTATCTTTGGTACAGCCCTAGTCTACACCATCCTCTTGGTGTAATAAGGAAGCCAGTGAGAACTAACTTTTATGCAAGCTCTATCTAATGGTCACGTCTCATAATGTGACCATGTAAACTTTGCATAATTTTGCCCAGAAAAGAAATAATAATTACTCATACACGAAGCTGCTCATATAATCAGAGAAAAGCTGGTAATACATCTCATGGTGAGGCATCTACCAGAATCAAGAGGTGCCAAAATATAGAATTATATTTTTAAAAAATTCTAGTTTTATTCCTAGAGAGTATTTGAGTTCTTTGTGCTTTAAATATGCATAGTGATGCATATTTTAGCTTCTAGGAATAGCTTTATTTTTTTATTTTTCATTTTTCTTGAGTTGGAGTCTTACTCTGTCGCCCAGACTGGAGTGCAGTGGCCGCTCCCGGCCACCACCGCAGCCTCTACCTGCTGGACTCCGGTGATCCTTCCGCCTCAGCCTTCCGAGTAGCCGGAATTACAGGTGCGCGCTACCACGCCCAGCTGATTTTTAAAATTTGTTGTAGAGATGAGGTTTCGCTGCCCAGGCGGGTCTCGAACCCGCGGGCTCAGGCAATCTACTCACCTCAGCCTCCCAAAGGCACGGGATTACAGGCTGAGCCACTAAGCCCGGCTTGGAATAGCTTTATTGATTTGAGTAATGATATGTTGATTTCACTGTAAAGGGCTTTGGCATGGGAACAAGAAAACCCTACTTATTTTACTAATGTCAAGGTAAGAGATGCAGAGAAAGAATGTGCAGTATGAACCAAAGAGGTTCTTTTCACTGCCTGAATTTTAACATGCAGCACAATAAATTCTGAGCACATTTAGGAAGAGTCACATATTGGTGCACAGATACATAAAGTCTTAAGTCTCTGATAATCCTACATATCATGTAGAAACTTGCTTTTTCCATCACATTTCATGATCCCTTTCACCTGGATTTTAAAGACATCTTATATTTAGCATATCCCAAACTGAGCTCTTGATTTCAGCCCTGAAACAATCTCCTCCTACTGTCGTTGCCATCCCCTGAACTTAGACATCATTCTGATGCCTCTGTTTTCCTTTCAGCAAGCACTTTTGGGTCTGTATGCAAGACAAGTCCATAATCAGGCCACTGTCATTGTTTGCCTACTCTGTGTTACTCAGGCAGCATCAGCATCTCCCAGGAGACTCCACTCCACAGGCAGCATCTCTATCATCCAGGAGACTGTTATGAGAGTTAGGCCTCCACCATAACCTTACAAAGTCAGAATCTGCATTTTAACACAATGCCGAGGACATTCATATACACATTTTGGCAAGCACTGGCTTAGATATCTCCAGTGCTTGCTAACTGCTTCCCAGAGTCTACTCTTGCCTTCCACAATTCTGTTCTCCACTTAAGTAGTAAGTGGAATTACGGGTTGCCCCTCCCCCGAGATTCCCACCCCCTGGTGTATCCGTCCTATGCAATTTGCTCTGCATGAGAGTAGGCAGGACCTATGAATATACCCGGGATGAATATAATGGGAGAATATAATGGGAGAATCACTCCCTTGACTAGGTTACCTTCTATGGCAAAGGTGGCAGTGGAACCACTGTTGTGGTTGATTGTGTTATGTTATAGAAGTTCCATCTTAGCAAATTGGAGAGAGATTCATAGTGTGGGAGACTCTCCTGCTGTCTTTGAAGAGGTGACCTACCATGTTGTGAGAAGGTCATGTGGTTGAGAACTGATAGTTGCCTCTAGGAGCTTGGAGTATACCCAGAGTCAAGGTAAGAGCAAAACACACAAATAACCAACAAAACCCCCCCAGAGACCTCAGTCCTACAACTTCCAGGAAGTAAATTCTTCCAACAACCTGAACGAATTTTGGAGAAGATCCGAGCTTCAGATGAGATTCTTTAATTTCAGATTTGTGAGATTCTAAGCAGAAAACCCAGCTAGGCAGCCCCTCATCTCTAACTCCTGATCCGTAAAAACTGCGATAATAAACATGTGTTGTTTTAAGCCACTGAATTTGTAATAATTTGTTATGCAGCAAAGGAAAATCAAAACAACTCAGTAACTACGGTAATCTTTAAAATTATGTTGGAGATCAAGAGATCCCCAGTTCATATCAGGGTGCCCCCTCCAAAACAATAAATAAAAATAAAATAATCTCCCCAAATCCAGAGTTTAATTATAAAAACTGTATATTTATTTTTACATGTTTAAACTTCAATCACCTTCAAAGTACTCTCTATTTAATGTAATGCATCTATTGAGATGTTTTTCCCACTGCTCTAAACAGTTTTTGAACTCGTCAATTTGGATGCCTTGTAGTGCTTCTGCCGTTTTTGTATTACCTCTTCCATATCAGTAAGGGGTAAAACATTTCCCTTTGAGGGCTTTTTTCATCCAAAGAAATGAAAAAAAAGTCACTTAGGGAGAGATCAGGTGAATAGGTAGGGTAGAGCACAGGAGTCATGGTTTTTTGGTTAAAAAATGGCTGAACACTCAGCGCAGTGTGGGCAAGTGCACTCATGAATCACCCACCATGAAATGGCAAACACTGAAATAATCTTCAAAAATGTCACTGAAGCCAAACGCAGCCTTTCACAACACTAGGTGGTACACTGATGATGAGTTCTGACAACACTTACCTAGCAGGGGAAGCCTGCCCTCCAAAGAGTCCTGCCCTCCAAAAGATAACTCCAGGGTTTTTTTGGGTTCTCCCTCATATGCCAGATCACATGTCAAGTCCTTCCAATGCTTTTCCATTTCACTCAAAATAAAATTTAAGCCCTTTGCCATGGCTGACAGATGCTATACAATGTCCCCACTCACATCCTCCCTGCTCCTATTTTCTACTCCTCCTCACTGATCACTCTGCTGTAGCCACACTGGCTTTTATTCTGTTCCTTGGGTATGTGAAGACTTGGTACTTACTGACACATCCTGGAATCCTCCACCCCAGATGTCTGCAAGGTTCCAAAGACTCTCTTTCTTGCCTCAAATTGGTCTCTGCTCAGATGCATCTTACTGGACACGCTTTCTCTTTAAGTCCTGTATAAAATACTGTATTTCTTCCCTTGGTCACTCTCCATGCCCTCCCTTTACATTCTATTTCTTCTCCTAATGAATTAATTACGTTTATTTATGAATTGCTTCCACACCCCAGCACCCAGAAAAAAAAGAACTGGCACATAGTAGGTATTCGACAAACATTTGTTTGTTGAACAAACATTTTTTGAATACCTGAATCAAACAAATAATGAATGGTGGCCTTTGTCTTATGAGTTTGAGCTCATAAGGACCAAACCTGAAATGACAAAGAAATCAAATTGACCAATTAAAGAAACAGTTCTAAATCAAACTGTGGGTCTCATTTGATGTTATATCAAAATTTAGTTTAGTAGTCTCTACTAAATTTTTGTAGCAGGATATCAAGAAAGACCTGAAGTCTGAACTTAGTGTGGTTTGTCACTTTATAGTACAATGACACTGAGTAACTGAATTTTGTTTAAAGTACATGAAATGGTCACAGTGAGGGCGAGTCAACTTAAAACAACTCTAGATCATTGTACTTAGTACATTGCAGGCTCAAGATGTCTTCTTAATTTTCACAATTAAGAGCCAAAATGAGGAAAGAATTTTTTTTTTTAGGAGAAAGACCAATAAACAGGGAAAAAAAAGTCCTCAAAAGATCAGAACTTGAGACTTTTCATGAAAAGCACTTTAAAGGGAGGTTGTTTCAAATCACCATGAGCAGAAAACTATGGAAAAGAAACCAACATTGTTAAAATTGTGCACAGGAACAAAACAAAAATAACATTAAATACATTTTATCTGTCTTTAATAATGACACATTCAACTAATTTTTTTAATACTGTAGTATATACATATATATATATTTTTTTTATTAACAAAACCCGAAACCCACAGGTCATAAGAGAGAAGATAGACAAGTGGGACCTTATTAAACTGACATTCAACTAATCTTACTATTAAACATTGTTTTTGCAGTTCCCAAATTAATATATTTAGTGTGGTAATTGGAGACCTAAGTCCATACAGTGGTTAAAGCCCAGGATGATGCATGTGGGAAAGCAGATGTCCAGGACTCATTAGAATTACATAATGTCTACCTGAGTGTTATTAGGATCATTGTATGGGAAGAAATTATGACACTGACTGCAGCTGCAGCACATTATCAGGGTGATTTGCCCATAAGAAGGACTACAGAGCTCTGGAGAATTAGGATAAGTTATTCATTCACATATTCATCCATTCACTGACTCACCTGAATTAGTACCAGTCCTAGAAATTTCCTGTGCCTCCCTCTATTGAAGCACTTAACAGACTGTATTTTGTCTGTTAACTCGTCTATTTCATCTACATGCTATTGCCAAACTCTGAGTCTGGCATACACTAGAAACAAATTAAATGTTGGTGAAATAGTCTTTGTGCACCCAATGAATGTATTCAATATCTGCATTCTATGCACCTTCTATTTGAAGTGGAATGGAAAGCAATTCTAGGTTCAGTAGGGGATATGCATGATTTCAAGTTTGTTTGTTTGCCTGCTTGTTTATTATTACATTCCATAAGGGTGAGGTTGTGTTAAATAAATAGACAAATGCTTAAAGAAGAGGCAATAAAGAAAATTAAACACGGGTAGCAGAAGCACACTAATGCAGGACTTGAGGGATGGACAGAATGTTTACAGGCAGAATAGAAACAAAGAGCACATCTTGTTGGGTGATGAGCCTAAACAAACTAATGATGGCAGAAAAGTGCAGGCAATGCTAAGAGCAGAACAGGACAGCTTAGTCCAACAGCAAAGAGTGAATAGTGGGGTATTCTACAGAGATGGAAAGGCAGCTTAGAATCAATGTATTTGGGGAGGCATGGAGGTTTTGGAGGAGGCTGCCTTATCAGAGACGTTAAGCAGGTAGGAATGCAGAATAGACAGGATGGAAGAAGCTGCATAAAGTAATGACCTTTTTCACAGACATTTTTTATTTGTCTTCATTTGAGTTTACAATTTCCCTCATTTATTTAAACTACAACATGTCTGTCTCTTACTTATGTTGTAATTTCAGTACCCTTCTTAGAGCCCAGCACTTAAGGAATAAATAAACGTTTGCTAAACAAAAAAATGCTTTCGTGAACTCTCTATAGTTACTATGCCTCCATGTCCGTGCACTACACCAGTGGGTGTTCTACATGAGAACACACTTTAAAAAAACATTCTGCACAGGGAAATATTAAAACATAAAAACATGAACTGAGGACCATGAATATAGTGTAAAATAAAGAGGAAATGAGTCCAGAAAAAAATACCAGTGAAGGTTTTTGAATATTAGGGGGACACAGTGAGTACATGATGCAAATGAAAGAAAAGTCAAAGAAAGAAAATTCTCTCTCTCTTTTTCTTTCATTTTGGAATTATTCTCCCCCCCCCCCTCTCTCTCTCTCTTTTTGAGTCAGTCTCACTCTGTTGCCCAGGCTGGAGTGCAGTGGTAGGGTCAAGGTCACCGCAGCTCCAACCTGCTGGGCTCCGATAATCCTTCTGCCTCAGTTTTCCAAGTAGCTGGAACTACAGATGCACGACACCATGCCTGGCTAGTTTTGGTGATTTATTGTAGAGACAAGATCTCGCCAAGTAGCCCAGGCTGGTCCCAAACTTGTGGGCTCAGGCAGTCTTCTCACTTCTGCCTCCCAAAGTACTGGGAACACAGGATTTTAAAATTATTCTTATTGTCATATGTTTAAATATCAGATTAATGGATAAATAATTATATTTTTAAGGTATTCAGCCGAGTTCTATTGAAAATTCATAAAAGTGTGATAAAATTCCAACATTGATTTCATAATTACCAAAAATTGTTATTACTTAACAAGATTTTAATAACAGGAGACTTAGAATGGATCCTTTAAAGACCAAGATAATGCTAAGAAACAACTATACTACCTTTAATCTTAATGAATTTCTTGTCTAGTTCAGGTTTTGATACAAGAAATGTACCTCTACATATTCACATGTAAAATATTATGAAAAGGCAAATGTATATACGAGTAATACTAAAGTTAAGACTGAAGTAATGTTCATAGCATCTATTACTAGTTGCCTTGAACAAATTCCAGTCAAGATTCCATATGCTATAAGTCACAGCTTTATAAGTTACCATGGGCTTGCTTTCTACATGCTAACAAAAGTCAAAATTTTAAAGTCATTTAAGTAGTATAAAGCTATCAGCAGTGAGTGAATTGGGTTCAAATTTTAGTTTACTGAAATACAGAAATAAAATAATTCAGTATTGTTTTCAGTGAAAATGCAGCATAGGATTTAGAGCTCTAGCAAAATGGAAAGATAGTTTATTTAAGAAGACATGTCTTAGATGCAGCAGTTAGGTGATTGAAAAAAGGGGCTTTAACGGGGCTCGGTGGCTCAGCCTGTAATCCCGCGCCTTTGGGAGACTGAGGTGAGTGGACTGCCTGAGCCCGCGGGTTCGAGACCCACCTGGGCAGTGAGACCTCATCTCTACAATAAAATCAGAAAATCAGCCGGGCGTGGTAGCGCATGCCTATAATTCCGGCTACTTGGAAGGCTGAGGCGGAAGGACCTCTGGAGCTCAGGTCGAGGCTGCGGTGGCCGGGAGTGGCCACTGCACTCTAGTCTGGGCAACAGAGTGAGACTCCAACTCAAAAAAAAAAAGAGAAAAAAGGGGTTTTCTCAAAGATAAGAAACTAAAACATAAAGTTATGAATAACAACCACTAAGTGATTGCATGTCACAATAATAAATGCCATTGCATAAACTGACTCAAAGCAAAGTCAGAAGAATGTGTGCAATGACTTTCCATGTTGAAAATAAGAGCAAAGATGTGTTTACACTCACCAATCAATGTGCCTGTTCAGAGGTTTTTGGACATAGAAAGAGCAAAGCAGTTGTGGGCTGTTGATCATAACCACTATTAAAGTTTCAGAATGGAAACCTGTCTAAACAAACTGCATTTTCCTTTATTTTCTAATCTAATGAGACACTCACATCAAGACAGCAAAAATCTTTGGCTGATATATTCAGTTGGCAAGGGGTTCCATATCAGGGAAGGTAATAATCGATGTATTTGGAAAAGCTCCAGCACAAATGCACCTTTAACATTATGACATTTTTAAAAAATCATTAAAGTTCAGCACAGATAGGGAGAGAAGTTCTTGCTTAAAATTCTAGGATGTTCTCAATTTGGAAAAATTCAAAACAAACAAAACTTTTACGAAACAAAACAAAAACTACTGATCATTAATGCAATAAACTTAAGTAACTTTTTTTTCTGCAGACCACAAGGGAGAAAATTAAAATGGAAGATTTTTTGTTTTTTTTTGAGTTGGAGTCTCACTCTGTCGCCCAGACTGGAGTGCAGTGGCCGCTTCCGGCCACCGCAGCCTAGACCTGCTGAGCTCCGGTGATCCTTCCGCCTCAGCCTTCCAAGTAGCTGGGATTACAGGCATGCACTACCATGCCCAGCTGATTTTTTTATTTATTGTAGAGATGAGGTCTCGCTGCCCAGTCGGGTCTCGAACCTGCGGGCTCAGACAATCCACTCACCTCAGCCTCCCAAAGGCGCGGGATTACAGGCTGAGCCACCGAGCCCAGCTGGAAGATTTTTTAAAAAGTCTATTTTTACTGTGACATAGTAAAATACTATTACTTCGAAGATAAGTAATAAAGATCTGATAATCTGTGGTGGGCATAAATAAAATCCACAAACAGAGCAAGTATGATGATATTCATGATTAACCTATTGGTTCACAATCCATTGCTTTAACCAGAAAATGAAGCAAATGTTAAACAGTTACAACCACAGAGTCCTCTCATCTTTCACTTTAAATTATAAAATGATAGTGATAGTGAAGGCAAGAAATTATGGGAGAACAAATTCATGCAATAGAATTAGGGTCAAAAAATAGGATACCATTTGAAGGAGTTAAGAACATTTGTGAGGATTCTTATTTTGATGTGAGGAGAGAGGGGGCAAAGGATGACTTCCAAAATCCTGAGGGGAGCACAGCTGAGTAGATCATGGTATCAGTCATGTTGGCAGGAAGCATGGATAGAAAGGCTTTGAATCTGGTTTTGGAGCTATAGACTTGAAGATTTCTATGGAAGTTCATTAAACAATCAAAAATATGGGTCTGGGAGCCACTGAGAGGTCTGGACTGGGGAACATCTGTATATGGATGGCAGTTTAAAACCAGAGACGTGTATGAAATATTTCTATTCAAGTTGATAAGTGAGAGGAAGTTCCATGATATGACACTGGAGAACATTCATATCTGGAAAAAATAAGGGAAGGAGGTAGTATCAAAGGGACTTAAGAATGAGTAGCCTGAGAGTCTCTATCATACTCAGTGATCTATCACAGAAACAAAGAATTGAGTACCATATGTTCTCACTCATAAGCAGAGCCTGAACATTTACCATAATACTATTAGAAAGGGATTGGTAGTAGCCAGAAACTGCCAGGGAAGGGAGGCAGGGCACATAACATCAATGAGAGTACCTGATCTCAAACCAGGCAAAGTGGTGACCAAAGAGAGGCCCAAATTTACCTGTATGATGACCACCTGTATACTTAATTCTCAACTGTACCACACATCTTTAAAATAAAAAAAATAAATAAAAAAGAATGAGTATCCTGAAAGATAACTGCAAATCTAGAAGAAAATGGTGTCATGAAAGTCACAGAAAGATGATTTCAACAAGGAAAGATTATTCTAAAATGGATGGAATATGCAGCAGAGAGAGATCAGAGGGTCATGGCCAAACAGTGACAATTGAATTTGGTTATTTCCTAATTCCAAACCCCACCTTCCTAGAAAACAAAAATCCCAAAACAAAACAAAACAAACAATTTCAGTGAAATGACGGAGTTGGAATTCAGACTACAGAGTGAATTAGAGGTAACAAGGTAGATTTAAGGTATTTTTTGTTTGTTTTTAGGGACAGAGTTTTACTCTGTTATCTAGGCTACAGTGCAGAGGTGGGATCATAGCTCAATGCAGCCTCAAACTCCTGGGCTCAAGAGATCCACCTGCCTCAGCCTTGAGAGTAGCTGGGGCTACTGGCATGTGCCACCACAGTTGGCTAATTTTTTCTTTCTTTTTTGTAGAGATACGATCTTGCTGTGTTACTGGGCATGAGCCATTGTACTCAGCCTAAAGGCCTTTGTAAAAATGTGCTATGAGGCAAAGAATAATAATAAGATGGCACCCAGAGACAGGTGCAGAGAGGAGTGATGGTGTTTCTTCAAAACATAAGTATATTTATGTATGTATATATGTAGTATAAGTATGTTATTATATTTATATATCTATATCTATACCTGTCTATATATTATTAAAAGGAGGGGCTTGAAGATACAGGAGGTCATTTCTGCTCCAGCATTTCTGTTTGATAGCAGGATCATATTACATAGAAATAAGTTTGGCAGTCGAGCTGATGTGAGGACAATCCCAGCTCCTCACTGAAAATGACCAGTTACCTGAGCCCCAGTCGCCTTCTCTGTAGTAGAAATAATAATCTCTACCCCTCAGATTCTGCAGACTAAATGAGATAATGTGTATAAGTGGGCTGGCAGATAGTACAAAGTTTTTCAACCCCTTTCCCTATTTCCTCAGAAAAATTGGAATCAAGATTATCTGCTGTGAGGGAGATGCATGTGGGAGAATGGGCTTAAAGAAATAGTAAGGACTCTAAATCCATCCAAGCCACTGCAATGTTATCATTTTGTCCTTCTTTATGACTGCATAATATTCCATTGTGTATATGTACCACATTGAAAAAATCTAGTCCTCTTTTGACGGGCAGCACGATTGGTTCCGTGTTTTTTCTCTTGTGAATAATGCTGTAATAAACGTGTGTACAGGTGTCTTTTTCATAGAGTGTACAGTACTCAGTGATCTATCACAGAAACAAAGAAGTGAGTACCACATATTCTCACTCATAAGTAGAACCTGAACAATTATCATAATACTACAAGAAAGGAATTGGCAGTAGTGGGAAACTGCCAGGGGAGGGTGAGGGGCAAATAACATCAATAAACGTACCTGATCTCAAACCAGGTGAAGTGGAGACCAAAGTGAGGCCCAAACTTTACCTGTCCAATGACCGTTTATATACCTAACCCAGAATTGTACCCCACATCTTTAAAATTAAAAAATTTTTAAAAAGAAATAGTAAGGAATAAAGTAGTGGACATGAGGACTAATGGAAAGCATGGAGGACTCTGCTGATGTTGGAGACCATGAACTTGTAGAGGCACCATTCAAAAGTATGTATTTATTTTTTATTTTTGTGGAAACAAGGTATTGCTATGTTGCTTAGGCTGGTCTCAGACTCCTGGGCTCAAGTGATCCTCTCACCTTGGCCTCCCAAAGTACTGGGATTATAGGAGTGAGCCACTGTGCCCAGCCAAAAGTAAGTATTTTTGTTTTAATTTTTATTAATTTTGAAGAAATGTTTGGCAAGGTCAGCAGTTCTGATGGACAAGCAGAGAGGACAGGAAGTTGCAGCTCAAAGTGGAGGTCAGTAGGATGGGTGCGGCGGAAGTAAGAAAGGCTAGGGAATTAGACATTCCGGTAAGAGGGCGTTGAAGCTCCCTCCTCTCCCACCCTCATCTCTAATCTGGTTGGGGGAAAAAAGATAATTTTTTATTTTATTTTATTTTTGAGTTGGAGTCTCTGTCGCCTGGGTTGGAGTACAGTGGTACGCTGCTCACGGCCACTGCAGCCTTGACCTGCTGGTCTCAGATGAACCTTCTGCTTCAGCCTTCCAAGTAGCTGGAACTACAGGTATGTGCCACTATGCCCACCTAATTTTTTGGTTTATTGTAGAGACAAGGTCTCACCATGTTGCTCAGGCTGGTCTTGAACCCATGGGCTCAGGCAATCCTCTTGCCTCCGCCTCCCAAAGTGTTGGAATTACAGGCACAAGACACTGCGCCCAGTCAAGATAATTTTTTATAAAGTTGTTAAACAGTTACAACCACAGAGTCCTCTCATCTTTCACTTTAAATTACAAAATGATAGTGATAGTGATGAAGCCCAATACTGGAGTGTTTCTGTTGCTATTGCCTGGGATCAAACACTTAGTGAAAAAGGGAAAAACTGCAGATAAAAATATTTAACAAGCTCCTGGAACAACAGAAAGTTCTTCTGCTCTACCCTCCCCCCCCACGACAAGTCACCTTTAACAGAAAGAAAAGGCCCAGAACTTAGAGAACAGTGTGATTAATGTTATAACCTTTATATTTGCCTGATTCTGTCTAGCTTGAGTCCAATGTATTTTAACACACAGCATGCAGATCGAAGGCAATGCAGTTGATTAATTGTAGGGGTTTTCTGTAGCATTTGCCTTAACTAACAATGGAAGGCAGGCAAACTGTGAGAGAGAAACAGAGTGAAATTTCTTTCCATTGTTGCTGCAGTCTATTACTAATGCTACAGCAAATACAGAAGCAGCCCTGGAAGTTACTCCTCGGTTTGAGAAATTAAAAGCATTTCTTGTGAAATAGCTCTCAAAGTCGTCTTAGAGTCATTCCTGTGGTCATCGACTTCCCTTTCATCAATAACTGATAGCACAGAAGTAGGAACACAACAGATAATAACACAGGTCTCTGACAGGGATACCTCATGAGGTCTTTACTCAGTGCTTACTGTCCACATACTTACTATCAATATGAGGCACAACTAGGGCTCTATTTTCTACCTTAGGTAACAGTGTCAAAAATACAGAGTTAACCGGGCTTGGTGGCTCAGCCCGTAATCCCAGCTTTGGGAGGCTGAGGTGAGTGGATTGCCTGAGCCTGCGGGTTCAAGACCCGCCTGGGCAACTAGGCGAGACCTCATCTCTACAATAAATAAATAAATAAAAAAATTAGCCGGGCATAGTAGCATGCCTGTAGTTCCAGCTACTTGGAAGGCTGAGGCGGAAGGATCACTGGAGCCCAGCAGGTCAAGGCTGCGGTTGCTGGGAGCGGCCACTGCACTCCAGTCTGGGTGACAGAGTGAGACTCCAACTCAAAAAAAAAAACCCACAAAAAACAGAGTTGAAGTCTGAGATACAGCTATAACCTGTATAACCTGATATCCTTCCATCAGTGATGGGACCTCTGCTAAACTTTCCTACTGCACTGTTTCACGGTTTATGGTTAAAGAGCATGCTTCCTAGAAGGCAAAAGCCTCTGGCTTAATTACTCTTTAGAGTCATCTGTCCTTCTTTTCTGTATACAAGGAGAGCCCCCCTAAAAAACCCAGAATTTTTTATTTAAAAATTGTGTACATATGTATGTATGTATGTATTTTTGAGTCAGAATCTTACTCTGCTGCCCAGGCTGGAGTGCAGTAGCATGCTTACAGCCACCCCAGCGTCAGTCTGCTGGGCTCAGGTGATCCTTCCACCTCAGCCTTCTAAGTAGCCAGAACTACAGATGTGCGCTACCATGCCTGGCTAATTTTTTGATATATTGTAGAGACAAGGTCTCACCAAGTTGCCCAGGCTGGTCTTGAACCCCTGGGTTCAGGCAGTCCTTTTGCCTTGGCCTCCCAAAGTGCTGGGATTATAGGATTGAGTTATTGTGCCCATCCTATTTATTCTTACATGTTTATACTTCAGTCACCTTCAAAATACTCACCGTTTGGTGCAACATCTCTATCAAGACACTTTTCCACAGCTCAAAACTGTTTTTGAACTCATCAGTTTTGTTGTCTTTTAGTGCTTCTGCCATTTTTTGTTTCACCTCTTCCACATCAGCAAAACATTTCCCTTTGAGGACTTTTGTCATCTAGGGAAATATAAAAGGTAGCTCGGGGCAAGATCAGGTGAATAGGGAAGGTGGGGCACCGAGGTTATGCCATTCTGGGTCAAAAATTGCTGAACACCAAATGTGGTGGGGCAAGTGCTTGTCATGGTGGAAACACCAGTCACCTATTGTCCACAACTCAGGATGTTTCTTCTGCAAATCATCTCTCACAACAATACTAGCTTGTACACTGATGCTGAAGGGTTCCTAGAACACTTTTCTAGTGGGGGAAGCATATGCCATAAGGGGCCTGCCTTCTAAAAGATAATTCCAGTTTTTGGACAGTCCCTCTTCATATACTTATCACAGAAGACTCTCTTATATCGGATCTCCTAGTTGCATGTTACTGGTCACATGGCAAGGACCAAGAAAGAAGCTGCGAAGCCATTATAGCCACAATAAATCCATTGCTGCTGCTAGGAATTCTGTATTATGTATTACCCACAGATTCCATCAAAACTTAATGCTATGGAATGTAGCTTTTATTTGTTCATCTCTTATTTATCAAATATTTAAGAAGCGTTTAGTGTGAGACAGAATATATGCCCAGTGCAGAAGATTCAAAGAACATAAAAGTGCCCACCATCAAGGAGCTCATGTTCTAGAGATGACCAAGGACATATAAACTGTCATTATACTCTAATAAACATAACAGCAGAGAGATGCACAGAGTATTCCAGGGATTCCAAAAATGAGACAAATAAGACTTTCTGGATGGAAAGACCCTTGAGATAAGTCTTAATGAATAAACAGGTATCCAGCTGAAGGCAGGGAGGGAATTCAGGGTAGAAGGCATTCAGGAAGAGAGCACAGTATGGAAGAGAGAAAGCATGACTGTCTGGGGCAAACAGCAGGGTGTTCTACGTGCTCAGGTACAAGAATGCAAGGCAGTGAAGGGAGAGGCCTTGACGATAAATGGGCAGCTTTGGGGTTTTGCGTGCCTGAAGAAAGGCTTTAAAATGTGTCCAGTGTGCTATTGAAGACATTTAATTGCAAGCATCATGATCACATTTAAACTTTATCGAGGTCACTATGGCTACAGAGTTAAGACAAAACTGAAGGCAGGTAGATCAGTTTGGAGGTTGTAAAACAGGTTAGGTGCAGAATAGTAAAGTCCTAAACTAGGAAGAATAAGAAAGACAGATTTGAGAAATATTTAAACATTTGAGATGTAAAGATCTGAGAAGAATTTCAGAACCAGGAAGCTGATTAGCTGTGAGGGTGGAGAAGGGGGTAGTAGTGAATGAGTAATGATCACTTTGGTGACTCCAGCTTAGATAACCAACTGAGCATGGTGGTGCTACCAGTCAAGAGGTAATAGCACCGATTCCCCAGGGAATGAACCAAGATGCTTGTCATCCTTCATGGCCACGTTGCAGTGATGGGTTCAGTTAGAGGTGGAGCAGGGGAAAGAGAAGAGCCCCAGTTTTCTTTGATCTACACCAAGCTTTTCTCGACAGCCCTGATAATCAATAAGTACCATAAAAGTGGCTAAAATGAACTCTTTCTTGGGTCAATTCCGTCACTGGTGTTGTCAGAGAAACTTCTCAAGGGACTAAAATGATGCAATGAATTTTAGCCTGATGATTCTGTACATGAGAAAAGTTAGTCTTTACTTTCTGTGTATTACAAACTGGCAATGAAGACTGACATGAGAATAAATTAATGACAACGGATTCCTTTAAGTATGTATACTGTTGAATAATAATAAACATTATGTGAAACCATTTGGATTGCTCTTTATAACGGAATAAAACAAGAAATGCTTTTTAAGTCTGTAATAGAAAGGGCCAGAATTGAAAAAAATCCCTTAAAGAAAGTCCTGTTTGCCATTTGTGTAAATCTACCTTTTCTCAACCTGACTGTCGCATCATGGTCCTTCTGAACCAAGTGAAAGTTCTACAGACAGACACTCATATGGATAGTAGCATCTGAGAGGAATTATAACACCTAAAGTTTATTTATTCACATGCAATTTGTACTAAGCAGTCTAACGAGTGCTAACAGAACCTATGAAATAGAAAATAAATAGATAATGAAAAATGATTAGCTAAATGACACACCTGAAATGAGAAAATTTTTAAAAAATGATTAAGTGGTAATTATACCAAACTTCTGTTTAAAGACAACAAATTTATGGCCTGGTTTTTAAAAATCTTAAAGGCGATTTCATGGATTCTAGTTTAATTTTTCAAACGTGATATTAAACAGCTTGTCTATTGCTATATCTCTGGCCTTTGTTTCCCGAATCTCCACTTTTTAAAAAATTAGTCTCAGAAAACTCTTATATACATAGCAAAGGCCTGAATATTGGTTTTTTTCCCTTTTTAATGTTATTTCTTAATAATAATGTATAATTATATGTTTTAATGTAAGTAATTCTGGTACCTGACAAATTATAACTCAGATAAGACAAGATGGTGATCAATTTATATTGCACTAATCCATTAAACTAACATGTGTCCCTACTCTTTATATGTATATGTAAAAAGTAAAGGAGAGAAAGGCTTTAAACTAAAATGTTAGGAGTCACTGCCAAGAAATTATCAATCTCAAATAAAGATAAAATGTTAAAATTATTATGAAAACCAACAATATTTGATTTTTAATAAATGTATTAGTCCAGTCTTTGTTGTGCTAAAAATCAGACACAATTGTATGGATTCAAATGTATCTTAACTTGTGTCTACTTTAATCTGCCCAGATACTGTAACAGTCTATTCAGTAATGATAGATTTAAGTAGATTATTTTTCTGAATAAGCAGGTTCCCTGTCTCTGCATAACTGCACAGAGATAATATGCCAGGAAGCTGAGGCAAAGAAAGTGGTGCAGGAACTGAGACATGAAGCCCCTTAAGAGGTTTCAGAAATTCTAGGGATGACTTAGGATTTCCACAGGCAACGGAATTCAAGGAGATGAGGAGGTAGGCTGGCCCCTGAGCCAATATACCCAGATCTTGAACGGTTGAGAGTCCAAGCCGACACCTGTTTTGGACACTTTAAACCAACTAATACTAAAAAATGGCCAAAGTTAACTACAAGGCAAAAGTCAACAATGCACTTGCAGGAAAGCAAATTTCTCTGTTTGCTCTGGTTTAGTTAATGTAATACCTATGTTTTCACATATGCCACCACCAAATAATAAACACCATGCTTCTAAAAGGTGGAAGATATGACTCTTAAAAAATGTTACTATAGAGATGTGAGGAATAAAGGGATTAAATGTATAATTAGGCTGCAGGTGAAGTTTGGGCTTCTAACTGGCCCTCACTCCCCCTGGTAGTGGGTCAGATACCCTTTGTGTTGTCAATGAAATATCCATCAAATTGCCAACATCATTTTTCTCAGACCTGGAAACAACAATACAGAAATTCATATGGAAACAAAAAACAGCACAAATAGCCAAAATAATCATCAGCAAAAGGAACCAAGTGGGAGGTATTATGTTTCCAGACTTTAAATTTTATTACAAAGCTACAGTAACCAAAACAGCCTGGTGTTGTCACAAGAATAGGTACTTAGACCAGTGGAACAGGACAGAGATTCCAGAGCAAGAACAGGATCTCTCAACCAACTCATGTTTGAAAATAAAACTTTTAAAAGTTATACTGGTAATACCAAAAGTATTACAAAGTATTTTTTCTTCAGTGGCACATATAATGCTAGTAGCAAAGAGGTTATAACTATCTCAACTCCCAAAAAGACACTGCTATTCTTTGCTTACAAAATCTACCTAAAATTTGAACGTTTCAAAGAAGTTGATTCTAGATGATATCGCTATAAAAATTGACAAAGAGACTTAGCATAAAACATTTATTTCTAACTAAGTCACTATTGATTTCATTTTGTAGAAGTCTAGAAAACAAAATGGAAGAAATTTTCCAGATCTAAAATCTAATTCAATCACAGCTCATTGTGCCTTGTACTGAATCACTTGGACCTTATAATCTTCTAAATAAAAACTATCGTTTATGAATTAGTCTTCTGATACCATGTTCAAAGACTATGTGCCTATGACCTTGATGGGTAATTAGAAAATGAATGCTGGCCACAAATATGTTTCCAAATTTGACTTTGTTTGACCCTCTCCTGTTTTCTGGACCTGCAGTACTTACTCTCCCACTTTCTTAATTATCATATATTTTTAAGTAACACTCCTCGGCCTGAAAATAAAATATAAATTTTTCTTCAGTGAGTCTCATGTCTAAAAGGAGAAGACATATGAATTAATAAATCAATGCCATGAGAAAGACAGGTAATCTAATAAAGATACGTGCACATAATCAATTCCCTGAGATGTCAGGATAGGTTTTGAAAAAAGATTTTATTCATAACATTTAGAAACTCTAAATAGCCAACTGGCAATAAATGGATAAAGTGTGATACGTTTATACACCCGAAAGCTACAAAGCAATTAAAAATATGAACTACTGCTGCTTGTAACATGAGTAAACCTCAGAGATACAATGTTGAGAAAAAGAATCCAGACACAAGAGCACTTATGTGAACTTCAATACAAACAAAAGTAATCTATGGTGATCGAGGCTGGAGTACTGGAGGTTATTGATTGGGAAAGAGGAAGTGTTCCGTGTATAGCATAGACCATAATCTTAATCAAAGTAAGTACTTACCTGTTCTGTCAGCTGTTGTATCTACAGGGATTAATATAGAATGAATAAATTGATGATTATCACTTATAAGTATTGCTATTATTGTTCTTATTATCTTTTCTCTTAATTTACCTAAGAGTCTCTGAAGCAGACAGATAAATGAACTCACATTTTCAGAATAACAAAAGTGGTCAACAAAACGCATTTCACAAATGTAAGGAGAAATATGGCCACTAAAATGAACAAATTCACTAAAGTTTCCTAAACATTTCTCAGCAGCTACAGATAATTTTGTTCAATAGAGTGTGAAACTCCATTTTATGTGCTCCCGTTTGTCATATTAGAAAATTTCAGTATGCATATTAAAAGGAAACATTTATTTGGAACCGAGAATGATAATGCTACCATGAGAGAACTATTTAATTTAACCCAAATTTGGCCTCACAAACAAAAATCTCCTAATAGAGGCTAAGTAACAAACTCTTGAAGAGTTACAAAGCAAATTTTCACTGCAACACCCTGCTTCCAGTTATTTTTGTTAGAACTTGCAGAAACAATGAGTAAAGGGAAGCTCGTATTCAATGATATATTTCTTAGATCCTTGTGTTGTTTTAGAAACCAAATAATTTCTATGGAAGTCATTAAATTTGATGTAGAATTACTAATTGAATTATGTTTGTTCTTCAATTAAGACTAGAAGGTAATTCAATAGATGAAACTAGTATAATCTAATTTCTACTTTGGAAGGCTCATATTTGTGAGCTCTGTGATATTATCTTTCCCTTTCTTTTTTATTAAACAATTAAAATTTGTACATATTGTCAATGCAGCAAAGTCACACACAACTATGGAGGAAATATTAGAAGGCTTCCTTTTAATCTCCCTCATCTTCTGCTCCTCTTTCAACAGGCAAGTCCTATTAACTGGTTGTTATATATCTTTAAAAAAACAAAATTTAACCTTAAAGAAAAGGTTCAAGTATAGAACCTTTTTTCTTGAATTGATGAAAAGGACAGTGCCATCATCCCACTGACACTGAAAACTTCAGCCTGCCCTATTTAAATACAAGGATATTTTCTCATGTAATCACAATGTAATCGTTAAAATAAAGATATTGTCAACATGTCTCAGTAATGGTTTTTATGGCAATAAGTTTCCACTCAGTAACACATATGCTGACTTCAGTTGTCGAGTCTCTTTAGTCTCTTTCAGTCTGAAAGCGTTCTTCCATCATTTTCTTCACTTTCATGATTTTGGCACTTTCGAAGACACTTTATTGAATGTCCCCCAATTTGAGTTTGTCTGATGTTTCCTCATAATTAGATTCAGGTTGTGCATTTTTATTAGAAATGTCATAAAAAATGATGCTCTTTTCTTCTCATTTGTCTTATTCAGAGGCACACAATTTCTATGCAGATCATTATTGCTGATGTCTACTTTGATCAATTGATTAAAGTGTCTGTCAGACTTTTCCACTGTAAAGTTATTCTTTTTCTCTATGTATTTAGAGAGCATTTTGTGGGGCAGTACTTTGAAACTATGTCAATATCTTACAACTTATCAAATTTAATGTTTTCAATTCTTAATTTATAATGAGCTGAAGTAGAGTTTCCTATTTTATTCAACAGAATACAATCCATTATTACCATTAATTTATTGGAGCTCTCTGGGACATTTTCTCTACCCTATTATCAGATGTCTCTTTTCCAAGAAATGGATGAAGGACCACGGCAACTGGTTTTAGGATTTGTGTAGAAAATAAACAATACTTACATTCCCCAGCCTCTCATGAGGAAAACTTTGAATTCCCTCTCAGACTTATATTCTCTCTTATCATGTCCCTGGGGTATAGGCCTTAGTGTCCAGAATATGTTTTCATGTCTTGAGTTATCATAGCATATAGCAATGTCTGGAGATGTCCCAAGATCCTCTATGTGGCCAAACAGTGGCTCTACCTAGTTGGACAGTTCCTTAGTCTCGTAGACAATCATTTTCTCCATTTCTCTGGTTAGAAGAAAATTTCTTGTTTCAGTTTCAGAAGCATTCAATAACTATTTCTCACTCACTCCTAGTGGATGACAGCATGAATATTTTGCAGACTTTTCTGTCACTAGCAGTCACAAATCCTGACCAACATCTAATAGTTCATAAGGGTGAGTGTGGTGCAGAACAATTAATGCGTGAAAGAGATTTACAATCAGGGCATGCCTACTGAATGTATTCTGAAGGTCTTGGTTATGCTTAATAATGATAATAATTTGACCAAAATGACAAGCTGCTTTTTTTTTTTCCTACCAACTTTTTAGAAAATTGTCCTGTCACTAAGTCTAACATTCTTCCTAGGAAGGTGGAGTAGGAACTATCTTTAAACTATGAGAAACAGCCCATGGTTAACAAGAGAGACAGAATTCCTTCTCCCTGCATTGGGCATGAATTCAGATGTCATTCTTGGCACATTGTCTCCAGGGTGTGTATGAGAAGAGGTACAGGATAGCAAGGAGGAGTAGGTATGGATGGTTGCAAATATTAGTGAGAACTAGGATGAACTCAGTAGTATTTCAGGAGTTCTCCAATGAATCAGGTCATTACTAGGCATGGCTTGATTCGCAATATACCTGGAAGTATATTGTAAATGCCCGTAAGGCAAAGGGGAAAACTGAATCAGAGGAAATGGGGAAAAAAAAGAATGTACAAAACTTTCAACTTGGAAAATGTACCACTAAATATTATTTACTTAAGATAAGATAATGACTTGACCTTAGAAATTTTGCAGCTGTTAATTTACTTGTATTAATGGCTTTAATCCCCATAATTTTGGAACACCTGCAGAGAATAATAGTTTGAAATGACTCTACTCAACGTTCACCAGTGGGACAGTATCATATGCAGTAGACGTGAACAAGTCACCATGAGTTATTTCCTATGCCTGTAGATATTTGCTCTGTGTTATTTTAGAATTAAAGCTCCATTGGGGGCACTTAAGTTCTTTTTGTTTTCTGCTGGCAAAAAGGAGTGCCACTTAAAATGTGCTCAAAAAGGAGTGCTCACTTAAAATGTGCTGAATATATGAATAAGTTAATGACCTTATTACCCAACAAAATCAGGTTCTACCAACCATTGTAAGATTTTCTTTTTTTTTTTGTAATTGTAGGGTACAATTCAGGGTTAGATATAAAATATTCATTCTGCAGGTACCCTTCTTGATGAGCTGTGCCCCCCGTTCCCCTAAGATTTTCAAAGAAGTCTTCTGCTAGAGCAATGGGAACTGACAGATAACATTTTTTGGACAAAAATTTTCATATCTCCCAGGATTAGATACTAATTTCCAAGAAAAATGCAGCCCAATGATGAAAAATGTAATTTGTATGTGTAGCGGTAAAATAATTTGTCCTGTAGAGTTAACATTATTGACTTCAAAAGTGACAATTACATGAGTTATTCAACTCCAAACAGCTACTGAAGAAAATCATAAATAACAACCTTTACAAAACAAAAATCCAGAAATATTTCTACTGTATTCTAAAAGTTCTGAAGTTACCTCTAAAGTACATTACCCCAACAACCAAAAACATTAAAAGGAAACTATTATTTTAACAACACCATTTAAGAGAACTATATTACTGGGATTTAAAATTTTTTTTAAATAGTGAAATGGGAAATACAAATTTGATATTATATTATCAGGACCTGAGTTCTTTTGGAGCCAGGTAAAGAAAAACAGTGTTTAAAAGGTCACATACAAAAGAGAACTTTCTCTGGAAATTACTAGTGATAAATGTGTCAAAAATAACGCAAAGTAAGACAACTTGAGGCCAGACTTACTAGGAGTCTAGACCAAGAATTTCCTATATAGGGAAAGAGGCCCATTCAGATGGGAAACTCAATGCAAGTTACATTAACAACTGTCAAAAAAACTTGTCTCTATTGATGCAGATAGCAGGTTTTATAAAAATAGCATTTAAAATGTCATTACATATTACATAACAGCAAGAATACTACTTTTCTTGTCCAGAGAGCTAAAGAACTTTTTCGCATGTAAATATATTCATGTATATGTTTTCTCTTTTTTACTCTATCATTCATTCATTCCACAAATTAAGGCACATAAGTTGAGATTGATCTAGACTCTAGATAACACAATATGAGGATCCTCAAATAGGCAGCATCAGAATAACCTGAGAATTTGTTAGATATTAATTTTGTAGCCTCCACCTTGGATTTATTGAATTAGAACTCTGAATGTCAGGTTCAGCAATATTTTTTTCAGTAAGGTCTCCAGGGAACTATGATGCACTCTAAAGTTTAGGAGCCACTGGTTTTGATTATACACTATCAATATGTATTGCTTCCTTCGTATTTACCATTGTAATGGCTCATTTGACAATTTCATTTTCAAAAAGAAACAAACTGTGGAACTTCAGGAATATTCCAATTAAGAAAACAGAAATGTTTACTAATCTATTATTTTATTATTTTTACAGTTATTTAGAGACAAAGTACTTTCATAAAGATCGTCACAAAGGCCAGGCACGGTGGCTCACACCTGTAATCCCAGCATTTTGGGAGCGGAAGCAAGAAGATTGCCTGAGTCCAGGGTTCGAGACCAGCCTGGGCAATTTGGCAAGACCACGTCTATACAATAAATCAAAAAATTAGCTGGGTGTGGTGCGTGTCTATAGTTCCAACTACTTGGAAGGCTGAGGCGGAGGGATCTTCTGAGCCCAGAAGCTCTGTGGTAGCTGTAAGTGTGCCAAAGCACTCCATTCTGGGCAACAGATTGAGACTCCAATTCAGACAACAAAAAAAAGATAGTCACAAAAAATATTTTACTTCATTTGTCTTCACACACTACAAGCAAATATGCACAGACAGTATACAACTATCTGTGACAACTTAGCATAAATTTTAACAATATTTTATAGATAATAAATAATTGTTCTGTAAGAACCTATAACATATAATCTTTCTAAGCTACATGAATATCAATATATCTTGCAGTGTATTCTAACATAGTCCAAATATGGTAAAAATTTTCATATGTTTACTTGGCAAAGTTTAATTTTTTTTTTTTTGGCCAACAGCTGCTAGCTGTTTAATTGCTTAAAATTAGAAAATTAGAAATTGGTGTGATTATCTATTTGGGGCCAAATATTAATTAGGATCAAATAAATATAGTTCCTTAGATCCCTGTGGTATCTAATCTATATAAACATCTTGCAGTGATTAATCATAAGTGATTAAACAAAGTCCAGATACATTAGAGAAATTTGCATTCAGTGCCAGAAAGTAACTTTCTACTTAACTTACTTTTGAAAATGTTGGTGGCATTAAAATGCATGAATGGGACTTAGATTTAAACTGAGCTTTCTCTCTTGTGCTTAAGCATGAACAAGCAATCACCATAAATGAAAGAAGAGTTGTTATGATTTACCTAAACATGTATATGTTGAGGGAAAATGATTGTAATTAAAAGTCATATAGCTTTCTCCCCAAATATTCTCTGAAACCTCACAAATATACCCCAAACTGGCTTTCTTCATTATCTACATAGAAATTAAAGATGTAGTTTTTTGCTAAAAAGAAAATAATAGAAGCTGCTCTCTAAAGATGAACTGTTCTCCTTTCAAAAGAGAATGAATTCTTTCATGTCGACAGAGACTCGCTTAGAAAATGGTGAATTTGAATGGGGAATCCTTTGATCTACAGGTCAGCAAGACTGTCAATCAATTTGCAGAAAATATTTAAGCTTCAGGGATGGGCAACTGCTCTGAAGCACATTTTGGGGGCATATACAGGCTATAGGTTACCTGAATAATTGTTCTGACAAAAACAACAACAGAAAAACCAAAAACCACTATACTTCCTGGTAAATGATGAAGAAAATGTGCCTGAGCTGGTGGTGATTCAGACAATCACTAGGACAAATTGATTCTTGCTGAGGCTGAATAATGATCCCGATTGTGAAACAAATGCAAAGTGAAGATATTGCACCACAGCAGAGAAGAAAATCAAGTTATGTGATACTTGAAGTGCTCTCAGTGGAATCCTGGTGAGATCAGGTAAAATGCAAATGCAAAATGATAGGACCACTTTCCTAAGATAATAATGTCTATTTTCTCACTAATTACAGCTTATTACCTCCTCCTTAAGGGTATAGATATACTTGACATTACTGATTGGTAAAGAAGTTCACCTGATACAGTCAAGTAGAAATAGACCCAGAGGGCTGGATGCAGTAGTTCCTGTCTATAATCCCAGCACTTTGAGAGGCTGAGGTGAAAGGATTGCCTGAGCCCACGGGTTCAAGACCAGCCTAGGCAACCTGGTGTGACCTCATCTCTATGGTAAATCAAAAAAATTAGTTGGGGGTGGTGGTGCATGCCTGTAGTTCCAGTTATTTGGGAGGCTAAAGGGGAAGGATTATCTGAGACCAGCAGGTCGAGGCAGAGGTGGCTGTGAATGTGCCACTGCACTCCAGCCTGGGCAACAGAGTGAGACTTCAACTAAAAAAAAGAAAGAAATAGGCCCAGAGACCAGCCCCTGAGATACAAAAACAGACCGTTATGAAATAAGGAAATACGAAGAGGCAGAAGACTTTCTTTAATGCAAAACAACTACTTAATTACCCTAGAATAAAATTTAATTTAGACATTTAAGCTCCCTTTTCCCCAAAATGATTATAAAGCAAATATAGGTTTAGCCTAGAGAAGCTAGAAGGTACCGAACAAGCAAAAGATGAAGATGAATGTTACTCACAATTCCATATTCCAGAAAGGGCTGCCTCTTAACACATACATTAAAAAGACACGTGCACAAAGCAAAAACAGACTGTACCATACACAGGGCTTTGGAATCAGTAATTTTTAAAATTTACACAAGCATTCAAAGCCTAACGGCTTTATACCTTACATTATTTCCCACATCACTGAAATAATAAAATTGTATGTGGTCATAGGAATTCTTAGGCCAGAACTCTGGGAGTCAAGACCCAGGTTCAGGTTTCTGGTCTTCTGCTGACTTTGTGATTCTGGGCAACTGACTTCTTCTCTTTATTTTTCCGTTTGTAAATGTGAACACGATCCACTTCTCAGCTTTGTTCATTCATGGCTTACACACTTGCTGAGCACATACTGGGTACCACATTCTGAGAAAGGAAAGATGAAACAGACATGGAACATGCCGTGTCATACTGCACCAGGAAGGCACACAGACAGCACATGAAGGTAAGGAACCTTCTCTGGCCTGAAGACAAGAGGAGTTAAGAAGCCTTCAGTTGAAGAAGAGTTGGAGTCTGGTAAGTCTGGTGTTCAGGTAAGACAGAAAAAAACAGAATCAAAGAGGTCCACTTTGAAAAAGCTGGTATGGCAGCAGGTAGAGGAAAAAAGTAATGATGAGGAATATAACAGGAGGTGGGGGCAGTTCATTAAAATCAACAGAGGTCACACTCAGGAGGTCATTTTTTTCACTCTGTAGGTAGTAGAGGAGTTCATTGAAGGGATTTAAGTAGGATAATCATATAGTCATATCTGTATTTTAGACAGATGACCATGTAAGGGATATAAACCTTGAACAAGGAAAGTCCTGAATGTTACAGAAGATTTATCCAACTTTAAATAATAACTTTATTGACTACTTTATATGCACCAGTCACTATTCTAAGTGATTTGTATCTACTGACTTATTCAGTTGTTGCTGTACCCTTTGGGGTGAGGAACTTTGAGACAAAAGAGGTGAAGCGTAAGTGGATCTGAGATTTGAAGCCAAGCAGTGAGCCGGTCTGGCCCCAGAAGCTTCTACTCTCATCAGACAAACTAGCAAAATAATCCCCCCTAAACCTGCCTCGTTAAACTACGCCCAGGTCTATAATCTATGCCACAGTGAATTTTCTGCAAAGATGTGTGATGATGTTGATCCATCCTGTCTGCTTGAAAGTGTTCCCTTCTTGGAGTGTGTGAAAGTTCTCTTCCTCATAGCCCTCTCTTTTGGATTATTTTACTAGTTGCTTGTCCCGTAGTTTAATAATATGTTTATGTAAACCATGCCTAACTTTTAAATACAAATAAGTCGGTAACTAAAAATTTAAGCCACTGTCAATCAAAATATGGTGTAAATCTTGTCATCCAGAATTTTTGATAGGGTAGGAATACCAGAATTAATTCATGGATTCCAAGAAGTTGGTCTCACCACCCTTTCAATAGCAAGAAAACACTTCTTTCCCTCTCTCCCTTTTTTTGCTTTTTACTTTTTTTTTTTAGCATTTACTTTAGAAAATGGATCATTGTGAGTACTTTCTTCTTTCTTTGTAATGTATATACATTCTTTTGAAAACAAGATAGGTTTTTTTTTTTTTTTTTGGGTCAGGCTTTATAACCCAGAATGCCTCAAGGACTCAGAAAGGCAAACATCAAGAAAGATAGTGCCCCACTCTCCCAATTTCTGTGGGAAGGTTGGAACCTACTAACATCCATGGGCCTCTTGCTCCAATTTGTAAAGCTGCCTCTTGTCATAAAGATGTAAGATGTGTTGCCCTTTGGATAAAACCAATAAGCTAACACAAATAGTCACTCCAATTGCTAGTTAGGTGAACCATGTGTGACAAAGTTGCTGTCAAGCCCTCTTACTTGAGGACTAGTTATTGTGTATTTTGAAAAAAAATCCTTTTATATATATATATATATATATATGTATATTATATATATATATATATATATATGTATGTATATGATGGGCTACATCTATTTGGCTATATGAGGGAGAATGCAGAATAGCCAGGAGCATCACATTGAACCTAGAGCCTGCTCCGTCTGGCTCCAGGCTCCACTGTGCACTCTGATTCTGTTGCCAGGTTTCTTCCTCAGTCACAGTAATTGTCTTTCAGGGGCTCCCTAAATAGACTTTTCCTTGGTTCTGGCTTCCATCAGGCCAACTGCCCCAGGCTATCAGACATCATTCTACAGGGCTAAACTCTACCTCAAAATCGGGTTCAAGTTTCCTTCCCTCACCTTGGAACCCTAGGCTTGTGTAATTTGAGGAATGAATCTGGGGCAACTGTTATAAATGTACCAGAATATTTTGTGAGAGTTAAGAAACTCCCTGATCAGACTATAATAGTTTGGATGCTGGTGTGCCAAAGGCCACAGAGGACCTCTAAGATCCTTTGCATCCAGCCAAGAGAAAGCCTAACTCTGGCCCAGTCAAGGGGCCACCTGAACAAAATGTACTACATGGCTGAAGCAGAAATAGGGTATCAGCAGATGGCAGAAAAAACAGCTCTCTCTCTCTCTCTTTCTCTCTCTCCCCTCTCTCTCTCTCTGTTTCTATCTCTCTATCTCTATCTCCCATCTCCATCTCCATCTCAATCTCTATCTAAATCTCCCAAGGGTTAAAGGAAACAAAGTCCACAGTCCTAAATATGTCTAACAATATTTTGAAATCATTTTGTGATTCTGTGCCTCAGTCATTAAAACACACCTTACTTAATAAACATCTGAATAACAGAAATGAGTTATCTACATATTTTTCATCTTTTTGCTCTTTGAAGATCCTTGGTTTAAAGAGTCAGAATGACCATACAGAAAACATAGAAAACAAACAAAATAAGCCTTGACCTAGGCCTTTACTAGTGCATAAAATAGGAGGGCCGCACAGATCAACTTAAAATTATTGTTATGATATTTTGCCTAAAAGCTTAACACATTTAAGAGGCCTAATCATAGATTTTTTAAAAAAACCAACCATATAATTTTCTCTTCTCTTTTTCTTTTGCTAAAAGGTACCTATTTCACGAACTAGAAAACTCCAGGGTAGAAAACACAGTGAATGAAGTAAAGATAGCTCAGAAAGGCAAAGGAGCCCAATGCATCCTACACAAAGCCCAGGAAGTTTGAGTACAGACAGAAGGAAAAGTCATCAGGTTTTATCATCCTGAGCTGTCAAAGAACTTGCCCAGTCCATTCAAGACTCTACCAGATGTTATCAGCAAGGGTAGTTATGAGGCCAGAATTGATAGAGCATCTATATAATTTTAACTTTATTCATGGGGTAAGCACATTAGCATACAGTTTTACTATCAGAACAAATAATCTACGAGTATTTCATCGTGATTTTTTTTTGCAGCCACATCTTTATTTTTTCAGTTCTATACTAAATAATAATTGCAAACAAATACAATTTAAAAATATATTTGTTGATTTTTAATCAGTGAATAAAATTTTTATATATTTATTGCATACAACCTAGTATTTGAAATATGTATTCATTGTGAAATGGCTAAACTGAGCTAATTAACATATGCATTGCCTCTTATCCTTATCCTTATTATTATTATTATTATTATTTTGGAGTTGGAGTCTCACTCCATCGCCCAGGCTGGAGTGCAGTGGCACACTCACAGCCACTCCAGCATCGACCTGCTGGGCTCAGGTGATCCTTCCACCTCAGTCTTCCAAGTAGCTGGAACTACAGGCACAAGCTACCATGTCCAGCTAACTTTTAAAAATTTTTTGATTTATTGTAGAGATGAGGTCTCACCAAGTTGCCCAGGCTGTTCTCAAACCTGTGGGCTCAGGCAATCCCCTCACCTTGGCCTCCTAAAGTGCTGGGGTTACAGGCTTGAGCCACTGGGCCTGGCCCTTATTATTTTCTTATAGTGAGAACACTTACGCTTACTCTTCCAGCAATTTTGAAGGATAAAATATAAATAAGTTCTGAGTTTTTGATCATTTAATTGAAATCTATTTAGCCTCCACAATGAGGCATGCTCTAGTCATCATATTTACCAGAGAAAAGGTTTTCCCAGAATAAAAATCTTAGCTAAACTTTAAAAAATATGCAGGTGATCTCAAATACCTGTCCACAATATGCATTCAAGCAAACTAACTCCTTCTAAATCCTCTTGTGAGATTATCAGATGTGCCCAGGCTTGTTCAATCTGTTTGGGCTCAAGTTAAGACACTGCTTAACAATAACTACTCAGATTTTTGTTGTATTTGCTCAAGGAGCTTTCCTACAACATGCAAAGCATTTATTTGATTTACACACCATTAAGAACATTTTTACAGATGAGAAAATTAAAATGCAGAGCTATTAAGCAGTCTGCTCAGTGTGCAGATAAGTGAGGACCAGAAAACACTGAGTGCTCTCCATGCTCTGATTAAGGTCTATGATATTCTCTCACAGAGCCTTTGCCAAGCAGAAATTCCACACTCTGACTGGTGAAGACACAGGCTGCGGTTTTTATCCAATTACCTTGCCCTTCTTGCTAAAACAAATTGAAAATATTTTTTGTCATCACTCTGCCCAAAAATTATGTTTTCCCAATATGAACAATATATGGCAAAGAGTGAAGCCCCGCCTCCTTTAGACTCACCCACTTCTACAGACTCGCTCTCTAGAGGTAACGGGCCCACAGGTTGGAGTGCATCTTTCCAGGTCTTCAATTATGCCCACATTTATATTTATATTTATATATAAATTTTTAACAGAAAAGAGATAATTCTATAAGAAGAGTTCTGGAACTTTCATTTTTACTCCTAAGTTGGAAATGAGAAATGAATAATCTGTTTAATATAAGAAGTGAGCCGGGCACAGTGGCTCACAGCTGTTATCTCAGCACTTTGGGAGGTGGAGGAGAGAGGATTGCCTGAGTCCACAGGTTTGAGACCAGCCTGGGGAACATGGCAAGACCTTGTGTCTACAATAAACCAAAAAATTAGCTGGACATCTTGGCACATGCCTATAGTTCCAGCTATTTGAAAGGCTGAGGTGGAAGGGTCACCTGAGACCAGCAGGTCGAGGCTGCAGTGGCCGTGCGCAGCATGCCACTACACTCCAAACTGGGTGACCAAGTGAGACTCCAACTCAAATAAATAATTAATATAAGGAGTGGTGAATCAAAGAGGAAAATATATTTGTTAAAAGGCTATTCCAGATTCTAGAAGTAAAGAATGTCCTGGACTAGCTAGAAATCAGTATTATTCTACATGGATTAAAATTTTCTTTCTGAGTTAAATTTGGTCTACTTTTTCCTAGATCAAGAAAAATAAAACACAAAATCTAACTATATACAAAAATACAAGCCAAATAGCAAACCACACTATATACAACTTTATGTTATGGCCCTTCTGTTTTCTATAAGTAGTATCTTCAAATCTATATATTCACCAGAATGGAAAGATTATAGACAGGCTATGCTATTTAAAAAAAACAAAACAGAATCAATTTGGTATTTAAAGCCTCTCTCATTCCGGGCTAACCAACGAAGTCTCACAGTGACATATATAGACAGAGTGGCCACATTTTTATTTGAATCAAATGAAACCCTTTAACTAAAACTCTAAAAGTGTCTAGGTTTAAGAACACTTGAGAACATATCAGTATAATATTTTTACTTTCAAGTTGCTTTAAAGGGTGGTGAAAAAGAAGTAATATAATATTTTTAATGTCCAAAAAATAAAGACTACATTTCAGTAGTGACTACATCTAAGAATGGAGCAGTTAAAATATGCCCCTTTTTTTGATTATCTTATCATTGCTTGAGGTTACAGTCAAAGATCTAGCAACTCAAACAGCAAGAAGATTTTTTAACATCTCTTAAGATAATCTTGGGCTACGTGTTCATGAGCTTTTAAAAAGAAGATGAAATTATTTAGTGATTTTTTTCACTGAAATTGTCTCTGTTTAGGAATTGTCACAGAAAATTTAAGGTTACTAGGAAGAATGACATTCATTTTATGAAACCCTTAAGGGAAATGAAATTGTTATGGAAAAAATCAGATTCTTAGCGCTGACATTCCCAGATTTATAATTCTCTCTTTCATCATATAGTGACAAGCGAGTTTTGCTCACCCTCCTATAATAACTTTAAAAATGGGACTGTCAACTGTACTTACCAACCCTGTCATTTCTTACCATAATTATAGCATACATCCTGAATTGAAAAGTTGTTTTTAACCTGTGCAAGAAAACACAACTAAAGGAGCAATACTTCTCCTCCCTTTCTACTCTTTACTTCTCCACCCATCTGCTAACCAGCAGGGATTTGTATTGTTACTTCATGTACTATAATTGTGTAATTTTTCATAAACAATCTTAGCTTAAATGATTCCATTTAAATAATGTCTACCAGTCACTGGAGCACCGATCACAGAGGAGGGCCAGTCAATGAAAAATAATAATAATGTCTGATGTGCAGTATAATATTTCTAAATGCCTTTGGCAGCTCATTTGATAATTTAAATAATGAGACAATACAAGAAGGAACGCAAGCATACACTCAACAAGATACGCTGTTAAAGATGAAACTAGAACTAGATGAAGTCAAGACCAATTTACCTAAGCCATTCACAAAATTACTTACATTTAAGAATTCTAAACTAATATATTCTGGAATTTTATAATTAGTGCAGGTTTTCACTTTCTAGGTGGAAAAATAAGCATAGGAATTGAAAATACTGCAAACTTTACATACTTCTATTAAAAATAAGAGATAATTCACTTTACAGTGAATAATCCACATGTTGAAGATATGCCTTTGGTGTTATTTACTTGAGTGAAATACATTCATGCAGACAAAGAATTTCATTTGCTGTTGTCTTTTTGATACACTAAGAATTCAGACAAAATAATGAAGTCACTCTCATTTTGAGCTGAACAGCTATCAAATATCCTCACCTTCAGGCCCTCCTGAGACCCTCAAATATTCTAGGAATAATTTTCCAAACCAATGAGAAGCACTAATGTAAGTAAAGCAATACATGCTTTAAAACTTTAGCAAGCATTCATTCTCACTCTGCAACTTACCCTTCTGAGACCTGTCACCCCGGACCCCACAGCAAATGCCACTTTTTTAATGAGCATATCCCTTTGATCACTAGACTGTTCCTGAAAGAAGCTAAAGCCAAAAGGCCTTAGGTTATGAGCAGGATGATGCAACTTGATTATAAAGCAAAGAACGCTGCATTGTTTATGCACAGACCTGTGCAAGAAAGCCTGGCCGCTCTATAGGTGTTGTGCCTAAACTCAATCAGTCCATTAAAAGGAGCAGGTCAGCTGGGTACAGTGACTCATACCTATAATCCTAGTGCTTTAGGAGGCTGAGGTGAGGGAATGCCAGAGCCCACAGGTTCGAGACCAGCCTGGGCAACTTGGTGAGAAATCATCTCTATAATAAATCAAGAAAAATAAGCTGGACATGGTGGTATGCACCTATAGTTCCTTAGAAGGCTGAGGCAGAAGGATCGTCTGAACCCAGCAGGTCGAGATTGTGGTGACTGTAAATGTGCCACTGCACTCCAGCCTGGGTGATACAGTGAGACTCTGACTCAAAAAAAGAAAAAAGAAAGAAAGAAAAAAGGAGCAGCTCTGTGGTTGTCTTCTAAGATAATGTGCTGTTTCTATTATATCTGCTGAAATCTACTGGTAAAACTACTGTCTCTTCCTGTCCCAATGAATGACACCCCACTGCTTAGGAACCCCTGGGCTGCTGGAAAACACACACCACCATCAGTCCATTAATCAACATCTATCCACCCTTACTTGGAGAAGTGAGAACTGATATCCTCTTTCTCTCTAAGCTCAGGGTCTTCTAGCTTCTGACTCTAGGTTTAAGGAGAATAAAGGATTCATTAAATCTTGTTGTCATTTTATTTCTACCTACCTGGTAAATATCTGAGCTCTCAGTTTAAAGTTTCATATGCTAGAGAAAAATATCCTGATTTTTGTTCCACCTCTGAAACTATAAAGTTAGCTGTCAACAAAATTAAACCAGGCTGACTTTTATTTTATGATCATATCTCCATGTACCAAGTTTTCTACAACAGCTATATATTACCTTTTCAATGGTGCAAATACCATTCTAAAAACAATAGAGTGGTGGATTTTTGAAAGATGACTTATAAAATTCTTAAGAATTAAAAATAAAAATGTAAAAGGTCAAAACAAGTAGAACAGCTATAATCTTCATTTTTTAAAAAGAATGGAGAAAAGTTCATCCTGAAAACCCTCAAACCCTGAAAGTTTATCCTGAAAGCCTCCCAACCCCCTACTAGCAATACCTAAGTGAATCAGTTAAAAAGATACCCTTCTTTTTTCTTTTTTGTTTTTGAATCGGAGTCTCACTCTGCCATCCAGACTGGAGTGAGTGACACAATTATGGCCACCGCAGTCTCGAACTGTTGGGCCTCGGCAGTCCCTCTGACTTAGCCTTCCAAGTAGCTGGACCTACAGGTATGCATCCCCATGGGTGGCTAATTTATCTATCTATCTATCTATCTATCTATCTATCTATCTATCTATCTATCTATTTTATTGTAGAGACAAGGTCTCACCAAGTTACCCATGCTGGTTTTGAACCCCTGGGCTCAGGCAATCCTCTCATCTCTACCTCCCAAACTGCTAGGATTATAGGCAAGAGTCACCAATCCTGGCCTAATAAGATGTTCTGCATTAAAGATATCTATTAGGCAGACATTAAGTATCAGGATCAGCAGGAATCATCATTAAAATGAGGAAAAACTCAAATACAATTTCAAGGGTCAATTGGACACATAACTGTATGGATAAAATATACAAGTCTCAGATAATAAAAATTGTCCTGAAAGGACTATAACACGTTTTTTAGTGGATATTCTCGAAATGAGCAAAAAGTGATTTTTATGTTTTTATTTGTACTTGAATCTATTTTCTAAATTTTCTACAATGAATGTTGACTATTTTAAAAGAATTTTTAAAAAGAAGAAGAAAATGCATTTCTAATTTACAAAATTCAACATGCTGTTGCACTTCATCCGTAAGATCCAAATTGGCCAGGCTCAGGGTAAAGCCATTGTAATCTGATTTTATCTTATCAACATAACCTAATTTCCAATGAGCACCCAACTCATTAATGCTCAACTCTGTCCTAGAGATCACTAGACATGTCATGGTTCACCCAAGTTCCACTTATGTTCTTCCAGTCAGGCTTAGAGCTTCCCCTCCTCTGTAGGGTTTCTGATTATGATTTCTGGTTTTAACTATTTCAAGCCAACATCAGATATTCAAGACGTCCTAAGCCAAGTCTGGTAAATTGACAAAATAATTTTAGATTCTGACTACAAAGAATTCAGCCACAGTTATTCCAAAGAAAGTTCTTTTTGACAGCAAGAATCCACCAATACTTGTTAAATGAATTAAAACAATCATTAGTATGATCATAACAACAACAGCTAACATTTATTGAGAGATTTCTGTTTAGAAGGGGGCTCTGTGCCAAGTTCTTTACACTTAATTTATTTTATGTGATGCTCAGAAAAGCGCCCCAATCACAGATGAAAAAACAGCCTCAGGTAGGTCATGCATATTTCCCAAGGAGATACAGTCAGAGTAGGACTAAGATGCAAATCCAATTCTGTTTGATACCAACATGACCTATACTACCAAATTTGCTGATGGAAATCAACATGACCTATACTACCAAATTTGCTGATGGAAAACTCACTGGAGAACATTTTTGTGTTTGATATATTTTATTAATTAATCTAAATTACTATCGATGTAGCTAAGTTAAAATAACATGTTGTGCTACAAGGTTTCCTTTACATGTAAAAATAGATACAAAACAGTACAAGTTTCTGTTACACCTCACTCTGTAAATAGTATGTTTACCTGTATAGGACCAGCCAATCTCCTCAACAAGTTTTCTTTGTTGTCTGTAGTATCCATAAGCCCAATCTACAAAAAAGAAAAGCCATATGATCAGTCTGTAGAAAAATATGCATCCAAACCCAGAAGATGCTCAAATCATTCATGCCATACATGGTTCTTAATTACCCCTTTCCATGTCATCTTCCCAATGTCTCCCCTCAACCTCAATGTCACCATTATAAACTTCAATGCCCCCTTCTGCTAATTATTGTACATTCAAGCAGGAACAAAGCAAACACTTTGGTCAAGCAGGACAATGTAGAGGGTTTAATTCCACTGGGTCAGATAGGACAGTTTGTCCTACCTCAAAATTTTTCTAACCATTCCCTAAGTCTAATACCTGAAATCCTATTCATTAAACTTATTTTGGGGTCTACAACCCAAGATTTATCTGTAAATGCTTCTGGGAAACCTAGAGTTTATCATGCTTTCAAAATTTTCTTCCCTTTTAATGCAACACAAAATCATCTGCCGTTAGAAACTTGGAATTAAGGTGTGTGTATGTTGGTTGAGAGAAAGGTTATGTTAGATAGTAGGAGTGAATTTGTCCCCGGAGGAAGAGAGAAGCCTGGGTGAGGTAATGCAGTGGAGAGCTTAGGGTATCATCATGGTAGTGGATGTCTCACGTCCCAGAGAGGGAGTCTCTAGATCTACAACACAGGGAATGGGATGGAGAAAGGAAGACGGGCAAAAGCCAAAGTCTCACTCTGCATAATTCAAAATTTTGCCTGGAGCCATGCCTACACCCAGAAATGGGGATGTTATGATTCATCCTCCTCCTTACTGTGTCATTGTCCCTTAATCCCAGACTGTACTAACATTAATACTTCATTTCAGCTACATTTTGGGTAACATAAATCTTTGTAGGCTAGGTTTGGAAACTGATCAGTGTTGGCAGAACTGTTTATGTAGAAAGGCCACGAAGAAGTAGTTACAAGTGACCTTGTAGATCACTACTCATTCAAAAACGGATGTTCTGTCAATACTGTGTTCATTTGAAAATGCAAGGGTTTATTTATTTATTTATTTATTTTTATTTTTATTTTTTTGAGTTGGAGTCTCACTCTGTCACCCAGACTGGAGTGCAGTGGCTGCTACCGGCCACCGCAACCTCGACCTGCTGGGTTCCAGCGATCCTTCCGCCTCAGCCTTCCAAGTAGCTGGAACTACAGGCGCGTGCTACCACGCCCGGCTAATTTTTTGATTTATTGTAGAGATGAGGTCTCGCCTGCCCAGGCGGGTCTCGAACCCGCGGGCTCAGGCAATCCACTCACCTCAGCCTCCCAAAGGCGCAAGATTACAGGCTGAGCCACCGAGCCTGGCCAAGGGTTTATTTATAATACATGTATTTGTATATGTATTTTCTCATCAGTTAGAAAAATAGACTATTCTTATTCTCTCTATACTGTTTTTGTAGCTGTTTTTTTCCCTTTGTTGATAGCTTCCTATTTTAGAAATGCAAAAGTCTCAAGAAATCTCATTATTTCAGAAATCATTTTCCTTTTTTCCATCTTACATACTCTTTGCTTATTACAACATGGTAATAAATTACTGTTAAGGTATTTTATAAAAACTAAAAGACAGCCCATCTATCAGAAATGCACACTCACAATCCATAGATTGTTCAAAGACAAAACCTACCTTGGAGAAATTAAGCTTTTGTTTTTGTTTAAAATGCTTTTATCCATATATCTTGGTAAACATTCCATTAGCTATGCAGTGCATTTCAACATATATTATTTTACAATAATTTTATTAAAATATAATTTACACATCTCACAAGTCATTCATTAATATGTACAATTCAATGGCATTTAGTATATTTACAGACTTGTGCAACCATCTACAATTTTATTTATTTATTTATTTTGAGTTGGAGTCACACTCTGTCACCCAGGCTGGAATGCAGGGGCACGCTCATGGCCACCACAGCCTCACCTGTTGGGCTCAGGCAATCCTTCTGCCTCAGTCTGCTAAGTAGCTGTAACTACAGGTGGGCGCTACCAGGCCCGGCTAATTTTTTTATTTATGTAGGGGTGAGATCTTGCCATGTTGCCCAGGCTGGTTTCAAATCTCTGGGCTCAGGCAATCCTCTTGCCTCGGCCTCCCAAAGTGCTGGGATTAAAGGTGTCAATCCCTGCACCTGGCTGTCTACAATTTTAGAACATCTTCGTCACCCCTAAAAGAAATTCCATACCCTTTAGCTGTCACCCCAATCCCACCCCACAGCCCTAGGCAAACATTAATCTACTCTGTCTATATAGATTTGATTATTTTAGACATTTCCATATAAATGGAATCATACTTTATATTATCTTTGTAACCAGATTCTTTTACTTCACATTTTTTCAAAGTTTATCCAGGATACTGCATGTATCAATACTTCATTCTACTTGCTGTCCAAGGATATTCTATTTTATGGTGAACAAGACAGCCTTAAAGTTCCCCTCAGCTTGATTAAACTTTAGAAAGGCTTCTTCTTTTTCTTTGTTTTCATAATCAATATTTTGTATTATGGTTTTGTGGGGTACAGTTAAGGGTTAGGTGTACAATTACGTTTCATTCAGGCACCCTGTTGATACGAGGTGTTTCCCCATCCCCAGACAGATATTTGCTACTGTTAATCCCATCTCCCCCCGCATAGTTTCCCAGTACCGTCAGTCATTTTCTTATAGTATTACATTGGATGTTCAAGGTCAATTATATGAGTGAGAACATGTGATACTCGGATCTTTGTTTCTGTGAGAGGTCACTCAGTATTATAGACTCTAGTTCCATCCAGGTTGCTGCGAAATTCATGATTTTGTTCTTTTTTATGGCTGCGTAGTATTCCATCGTGTATATGTACCACATTTTTTAAATCCAGTCCTCTTTTGATGGGCAGCATGGTTGTTTCCAGGTTCTTGCTATTGTGAACAACGCTGCGATAAACATACGTGTGCAGGTATCTTTTTTATAGAGTGATTTGAGTTCTTCAGGGTACATTCCCAGTAGGGGGATTGCGGGGTCATATGGGAGGTTGATATTTAGAGCTTTTAGGGATCTCCACACTGCTTTCCACAGAGGTTGCGCTAGTTTACACTCCCACCAACAGTGTAGAAGTGTTCCCTTTTCACCACACCCTCTCCAGCAGCTGTTATTTTTTGAGTTGTTTATAATTGTCATTCTGACTGGAGTTAGGTGGTATCTCAGTGTGGTTTTGATTTGCATCTCCCTGATGATTAGTGAGGTTGAACATTTCTTCATGTGTTTGTTGGCTGCTCGGATGTCCTCTTTTGTGAAGTGTCTGTTCATATCTTTGGCCCATTTTATAATGGGGTTGTTTGCTTTTTTTCTTTTCAGCATGTTTTAGTTCCTTGTAGATCCAGGATGTTAAGCCTTTGTCAGACCTGGTGTTGGCAAATACTTTTTCCCAGTCTGTAGGCTGTCTCCCTGCTCTCTTGATGGTTTCTTTGGCCTTGCAGAAGCTTGTCAGTTTAAGGTCCCACTTGTCTATCTTCTCTCTTATGACCTGTGGGTTTCGGGTTTTGTTCAGGAATTGGATATCAGTTCTGATAGAAAGGCTTCTTCTTGACTATAGACCCCTGACCTTCCTTTTATTATAGCATTTACTTTAGAAATGTTGTCACTGTAATTCTTTCTCTGCCCCTTTGAGATGTAAATCCTTTTGATAGCTACCTGACAATTTTACAAGCCAGAAATGTACTTCTCAAGGATATGAGTGCCACCTCTTTGAAATGCCATCAGCAAAAGAAGTAGCATGCTTTATCTTCCAGTTTCGGTGGGAGGGTAGGAGCCCATCTTCAGTGGGGCACCTTGCTCCAAGTTACAAAAACTATCTCTTTTCATAAGAGTTTATTTTTTTCTTTGGATACGGTTGACTAGCAAACACAGATGGCCAATGCCCCACAAATGTTCTGTAGTACTTTTTCACTAGCTCACTCCAGCACCTAAAAAAGACTTACCCCATCTGCTTCGTAAGTGTTTAATCCAGACTTGGTTCTGGCTTCTCTCCCCCATTGCAATAACTTTGAAGGAAGTCTTCCTTGTCCATTTAACTTCGCCTGGTGCAATTTTTTGTCTGGTGTATATATATATATATATATATATATACCACATTTTATTATCCATTCATTGACTGATAGAAACTTCAGCTATTTCTACTTTTTGACTATTGCAAACACAACTTCTATAAATATTCATACAAATTTCTGTTTTTTCAACTTAAAATTAAAATATTAGGGTCACCATTTATTTTTCAAATAAAGTTGTCTGATTAAATGGTAGTCATTTAAGATTAAATTAATTAAAATTAAATTCTGGGGACAAGAGGGTCTTCATTTCTTCATGAATGCATACAACTGGGAATGAGAAAAGACCATAATCCTTTATGGCCCAACTCAGATTTTAACAGTCTAGAAACAACTAATTCCTATCTTAGGGATAAAAAATTTATACCAAAAAAATGTAAGTGGTTTGTGCAGTTAGCAAGTGATAAAAATGAAAATTAGAACACATGGCTCCTGCCTTCTACTTCCCCAATACTAAGAATACTGAGCTAGTGGTTATTCTCCTAAGGCGCTTTGCCTGAGCAGTCACCCCTGTAGCATGTATGCCTTCCAGAGACACAAAATAAAGCCAAACAGTTCAGCGAGCTTCAGGCTCACTAACAGGAATTATTTTAAAACAACACTATAAAGAATTGACTACATACTTGATTTGACCTGGCAATCAATTGAAACTTTCTTCTAAAACTTTGCATTGACCATTAGGAGATGATTTGTCATCATCTTTTACACATTTTAAATATAAATATTTTTAACATGTAAGACGTTTTGGTCATATAAGTGCATTTTGGTGACTTCAGAAGATCAGATACCATACAAAACCTGCATTTAACAAGTATTCTATTGAAATAAATAAAACAGTAAGCTCTTGTTTTAATGATTCATCCTAAAGGATGACAGCAAAATATCGGCAGATTTTCTGTTTCCCTTGTAGGACTTCATCCCTACACAATGAACATTTGTTGTTGGTTTTTAATTACTTACATTAAGAAAGCTTTTTCAATAGGAGATTCCCAGGTGTTGGTAGCTCTCTTCAGTTCCTTTATGTATTGTTCCCTTAATTTTTACTTCAAACAATCCGTTACACATTCATATGCTAATTACTTAGTGCTTGGGCGTGAGAGAGTACTCCACTTTTAAAATTCTACTTAGAGGTCTGATAGATGAGATGTGATAGCTCCAATGAGCAAGAAAAAAAGAAGCTATGTTCACTTTTTTGTTGCATTATATACTTTGAAAACCAGCAAATCCTATATAAAATAGACTCTCAAAATGCTTACACATTTTAAAATCCACTAAACAATAAAATATGTGTATGTTTTCAGTTTTTATGGATTTTAGTTCCTTTAGTTTGTATATCTTATTTCTTTTTATTTAAAAGATTTGTCAGGTCTGTTATGATGTGACTGTTCTGTAGTGATAAAACTAAGAAATTTCAGGAAGGGATTGTACGCATGGTATACAAGAAAATATACATTAATGAATTTTTTTAGAGGCCACTCTGAAGTTTGTCCTAAAAAGTATTCTTCATGGGCTGGCTTTCTAGCCTGCTCACAAAATTGAGAGAAATTTGGTTTAGATTATTTGAGATAAACATAAACATTCTTGTTTCTTTCTGCCTTGTACTTACCTTGAACACCAATATAGATACAAATATGTAAATATATATGTGTGTGTATACATATGTACACACACACATATATATATTTATACATAAATAAATATTCTTTTACTCTTCTTAAATTTGTGTAAAGGAAATCAAAGTTTTGTTTCCTTGATGACTATTATTAATATTTTTCTCAAGTTTTCTGACTCCCCCTAAACAAAAATCAAAGTACTAATTTCCTATTTTAAAATACCACTGTAAATATTTTGAATTCTAAAAATGCTTTGGATTGTGCTCTTAACCTAAAGAAAGTCTTTACTTCATGTTGATTACCAATTTATCACCTGCATCCTATTACAAATGTTAGTAGCAGAGCTCTGACAAAACACACACACACACACACACACACACACACACACACACACACACACACAACCACATACATTTTAACACTATAAAGTAGCCAAAATAAATAGAGAAATATAGTGGTCCTAAGAGAAGGAAACTTCAAGTAGAAAATAACCACAGACATAAGTTTGAAGTCTAAGATTCCAGATTTCTTAAAGTGGACTTGTCCAAGGTAGATAGATGATATTTCTTGCATACTTCGCATCCTTTAAAGAAGTTACTATATAATTTTTGAGGAGGGGCAAAGGAGGTCAGTTGTTGGTAGACATCTAAAAAAGTGATAAAGAAAAGAGAATTAGAGACGGGCCTTTAAAGATCGTGAAGCAGATTAAAAGAAGAAACTTGAGGAGAGGAACTGAATGTTGCAGACAGAGGAAAGGGCGTGAGCACCAGGAACTGAGAAATCATGGAACCAAAGGTTTGAGAGGCCAGTGAACTCTCATGTATGATCTGCATAGGTCACAATTTGACAGCCAGGCACATATAAGTCTGAAGTGGCAGTGATTAAAAAAATAAAAGGTTGATAGTGACAGCAGTTATAACCATCTGTCACTAGAAACAAAATAAGTCCTCTCTTTAGTTAAAAATTTAAAACAAAATCAGATATAGGCATTCCTTTAACAAGAGAATCAGTTTTTGATTAAAGAGCTTGTGAACACACTGCCTGGCTATTAAAGTCCTTTATCTCTTCAGATGTTCTATTTTTATTGTCTTTTTCCATACGATAAGAAATCTGAGTTTATGATCCAAATAATTTAAACCAAAACCTTGATTAGTTTAGCTAACTAACACAAACTTTCCAAGTGAAATTAAATTTGCCCATGAGTAGAAAGTCTACAATATTATACATGGCAGATTTTCTCTGTGGATTTTCCTGTCATTCAATGTTAAGACTTGGCTTGTGGTCAAATTAAGTGATCACATAGCCTATCTTTACCCATCTGGAATGTAAAATTTTATCCAGTATATATGCAAAGACATTTGGATGCAAGCAAAATTGTTTATATTATGTGAACATAATTTGTCTGACTATGGTAATGCAGACAATATAGCTTGTTTAGGATATAGTAATAGTTCAAATATTGCACTTACTGTTAACCAAAATCCCTACAGATTTACTGTTTTTAAAAATATATAAATTATTTCTCCCCTAAACCATTTGTTTTCCAATTTCAGCTGCTTTCCAGTGTTAGAAAAAAGAGTCTTGATTTTCTTTCCTCTGTAAAACTTTCAAAATAAAAGCACTTTTGAAAATCCCCAAACTTAAATTGCAGTTAATGCCATATAGGAGGACACATTAATTTATTTTGCTAAAAACAGAGAATTCTGGAAAAAGTTCCAGGTGACCTCCTTATTTAAGACTAAGGTTAAATAGATGAAAAAGTAGATGCCTGAGGCATTACATTAAAAAAAAAATAAAATGGTAGAATTCACAAAGGAGATGGAAAGACTGAACATAAAGGATAATGTAAAAGAAGAAAGGCAGTCATTTCGCCCATATGCTTATTTTGGTAGTGAGACATCCAATTAAATGTAGAAGTCTCATAAGACCAAGGAGGAGCCCAGGAGGTAAGCAATTAGATTTTATTGTTTCGTAGACACTGAGGACTGAATGCTTTCCCAGAGAGAATTTGTACATTGGCAATATGTCTACTAAACCTATTCAAACTTTGCAATAAAAGCTCAAAATATTCACAAGCTTTTCTTGAATAGTAATTAGTGTATTTTCCTATATTTAGATGCATTTAACCTAATGGGATTTATCTATATTTCTATAGTTGAGGGGTTTTTAAGACATGTTAATCATTTTTATCTTTATAACATACATAATAATGCATGCCTACTTCAGATAAAATAGAAAAATACAGATACAAGTAAGCCAAAATAGTTTATAGAATCACCTGCAATCCTATTTCCTATAGGTAACTACCATTTGCAGTTTTGCACATGCATATATGTTTTTTCTAGATGTTATATACTCATATATAATACATTTGTACTTTTCATAAACCTAATTACACTATTCATTTGGTAACCTGTTTTATCTAGAAAGTAATAAATCACTGCTGTATTTTCAAGTTAATAAATATGGTTTTACAGCATCATAGAAGTTAATTTAAAGCATTCTCTATGCTTTTGGATATTAAGATAAAAAGTTAATTTAACTTCAGAAAATATAGTTCTTGAGCTTAAATGAGATGAGTGGTGATAGTTTCCATTAAATTCTTTGCTTGAGTTTTATGTATAAAATAAAGCCTACGGTGATGACATACCACTTTTTTCCCTTTGTCAATCTTCTGCAACAGCAAAAAAACTCTAAGTGCAAACTGACTGTAACTGTACTATAATCATCGGAATTACCTAATTCTATGTCTATAACGGTGAATTTGCTTGACTATGAGCGAAAAACTCAATTGTTGATGACATAGCGATAACAGAAGCAGAGAAAGAAATATCAGCATGTGTATAAATAACAATTAGAAGAAGATGCCAAAAATAATATTAAAAGTGGGAAGAGAACCTAACCTGTATAAGAAAAAGTATGTAAAAGTGAGTAAAAAACACAATTCCTCCAGTGACAAAAATAATGTGCTATATATTTGTTATATCACTATGTGCTATTATGTGATTATCTTACAATAATTGTGTGTTATGATTTAGCAATCCTAATAAGATTGCTGCTGTGAAGTCTTATGCCCTCATGCTTTCACTGACATCTGAAAGCAAGAACATCTGCTGTGAGTCCCTTTCTGATTGGGATGCCTCAAGAAGTTCTGGACGACTGGCCCACTCAAATCACCAATTAAAGGATACAATGGGATTCCATTCACAATCACCATGAAAAGTATAAAACAAGAGAGCTCACAAATGAAGAAAGACATCAACTATTTTTAATAGAAAAGAAAACGTGAGTAAATGAGGAGACCTACTGCATTCTTAAATGGGAACACTGAATTTGGAAAAGTTGACAAATTTTTCCAGATTAATGGTTAGATCACACCTCACTAGGATGTTTTTAATTGGAGAAATTATTCTAAAGTTCATATAAAAAGATAAATGGAAACTAATAATTCATATGAAAATTTAGAAAAGAGTGAAATACCAAGGACTCGATTAACCAATAATAAAAGGTCAATGGACAGTCAGACTTCATACAGATGCAAGTTTAATTCATGATAAAGGAAATGTCACAATAAGATAAGAAAATTATTAAGGTTTGAAGGTTGAAAACACTGGCTATTTGAGAAAAATAAGTTAAAGTATACTTGACACACAAAATAAATTCCAAGTAGATGAAAAATGTTTTAAAAAGTATGCATAAAACTATTTAAAAAGTGAATATAAAATTTATCATAAGATGGAGTATGACTTTCTATGCATGAAAAAGATATCATAAAGAAATATTCATAGTTTTGATCACATAACATTTACTTATATAGAAAAATGTTTAATAAAATGCAAATCGCAAATGTTAAGCGATTGATAACCACTACAACACAATAAGAAAACATTACAATATGTCCCAAACTTATAACATTTTACAAACCAATCAGACAATATATGTCCAGAAAGTTTTGAAAACGTAAATACAATTAATAAATGTATAAAAAACTGCTAGACTTTACTGCAATATCAAAAAAAAACAAATTAAAATAACAGGGAGATGACATTTTTTCAGCTATCAGACAGTCAAAGGTTTATTATTATTTCCTTTTAAATATTCGATGCTGCCTCAAAAATCTTGAGATGTTTCCTAACATACAGGTGGAAGAATGAATTAATATAAACTTTCTCCAAAGTGTGTTAGTGTTATCAAGAGCCTTAAAAATGCTTCATATCATTTGATCCAGTTATTCTATTTCAAATAATATATTTTAAAAGATTAACAGAGTTGAAAACAAACAGTAATGTACAAAGATGTTTATAGCACTGAAAGAACAACTGTAAATATGTTAATGTACAAAAAGTGGGGAAGTTTAAGTAAATTATGTAATGCTCATGATAAGAATTATGTGAAGGTGTTAAAATTATATTTTCAAAAATATTTATTGATGTGGGGAAATGGGCATGATATAAAACGTTATCAAAAATTACATTACAATTTTATAAACCTTATATATATAGAAATGTAAATTTGTTTACATGGTGCCATGAGGAGTGATTTTTTAAAAATATGTTCTTATGCTTTTGAAATATTTGACCACTTATGTTAGCTAAATAGCTTTTAAATTTAATTTAAAATGTATATGCACTCTGAGAGAATGTCTCTGGTTCTGCAATTAAACAAATTAAAGATAAATAGGTAAATATGGTTTGAAGACTGTGTAAAGAAAAGCTTGAACCTATTTTTCATTTCCTATTTTCGATTTTATAATAAAAGCTTCTTCTTCACAAGAGGCTGCATGCTAGATGCAGCATTAACAACATTTTAGAGATAAGCTCAGGATGCCATAGCCAAGTCGACACATGGTAAGACAATCTAAGCACTTTAGCTACCAAGATAGTTAAAAACAAGAGCCATAGCAAAGCAGGCAATGCAGCAAACTCACAGATCGTCTTATTGGCCATGATGATCAGATGGACTGGGTCTTCAATTTGTGAATAAACCTTGGAACAGTCTTATTTTAACTTGTATCTTATTTCTAACACAACAATTTTTGCACAGATATAATTAATCCCAAATATTAGTTTCTATCCATTAAGCAGGAAAATCTGGCAGCTTTACGTGTTAGTAACCTATTTTGAAATAGATGTGGGTCATATGTAAAAGCTGTTGCCAGTATACTGATTGATTCATTATGTGGTTACGTCTGGGCAAGGCAGAAAGATTTTTTTGACTCTTCCCAGGATACTGATCGAAAGTTCATTTTGTCATGAATTCAAATTTACTGGTCTAAAAAACAGAAAAGTTTATTCATAGGAATATTTATTACAATAAACTTTCTTTCAATTGATTGTTAATGATTTAGAATATTTTTAATTTGTAATTATCTTTTATAAACTTAATAAGCCACTAGCTACTGCTCATTAAAACTACTTACGCTTGGGCAATTTCAAATAGATATCAGGTGATCAGGGAAGATCTGCTTAATTTTAACTATAAACACACGTATATATTTTGTGCCTCTTTTCACTTTATTTTTAGGGTCAGGACCTTAGACTCTGTCTTTAAGTGACAGCCTTGGACAAGTCCCTCTATTTACTGGTATTTACAAAATTGGTGCAGTGTTGGGATGATCATAGCTCCTGTTCACACAAAAGGATACTGTAACAAGAGACAGAGTATGCGTAAAATCGTTTAGAGCTCCTCATAAAAAATGTGCTCATATCAACTCTCATAATTTCCTGAATTTTACTTTTCAAATATTTTGTTTTGTTCTCTTAATACTGAAGCAAAATCCCCCAAAAAGTGACATATATATAGTATGCATAACATGTGCTTGTTTCATCACAGAATTATTTATTAGTTTGCTGTTGCCATTCGATTCTTAGTTTAAAGTACTCTTTAGCCTTAAAGATAAGTATGGACACTCAATGCACATGGAAAATACAAATCATATTCAAATATTGATTGTTTCCCTTTTAAACAGTGTGAACACTGAGAAACAAAATATTTAATTTTAATCAAACTTAGAGGAACTATCCTTATCTAATGATCTCTTTGCGCAATAAAATAAATATATTTTTAAAAGTGAGATTTCTCAGAACATTTACATTTTCCTTGTTTAAGAAAAGACTTAAGCTGCCTTAAGATCACATTTATTTAAAAGTTCATATTGTATACATTTCAAAGAACTCATTTTAGAACCACTTTCCGCACTGGCAATTTTCAGAAATTAAATGCTTTGATAACATTCTTTATTAGTTGGCTTTCAAATATTAACAAGTACCTACCTATATTAGTCACTGCTTTTGTTCATAACTGTACAAAACAATCATATCTACTGCTTTATTTGTATGTGTAAATGTTTCACTGCTAGTAGACCACCAAGCACTAATTATTATTCACCATCTTATTTCTCTCCATCGTAAAATTTATTTGAAGTGAGCAGAAATCAGATCCTATTGACTCGATTGGTGCAGTGTTGGGATGTTCCACCTGGCTAGCCGTATCATTTTATTGGTTTCACATTCCTCTGCTTGAGACTTTTAGGCCCAATCCCACCCCTTTATTCTACCAAGCATTCCACTCGTATTCTGCTATCTTTCTCACTCAGATGGGTGAGTTTTCCATGGAACTCGGTGTCTCCGCGGAACTCGGTATCTCCACCTAAGTTGGCCTTAAGAAGAGAGGATTTAGTTCAACCACCAATCATGATACACTTCATCTTCCACTCTTGGAATTGGCAATCTATCCTGACTAATGACAGCATTGGGTCTTACTGGCCCACTGTTGCCACAGCTCTTTCCAAATTTTGCATAAAACTTGAATGCACTTTGCAGTGGCAGATGTTCAAGGATGCTCATTAGGCTATTTAGATAACACAGGTTTGTTGCACTCTGGGGAACATCATCTAGAAAGCATTTCTGTTCAACACATAATAGTTTGGAGAATACATCTCATTCGTTACTTTTTATACATAATAACAAATGGTTGGCCAGGGGGTTAGATATTATTTATTTTGGAATAGCTACTTAATTTGGAACACACATGTTTTCTCTCTGGGTTTACCATCCCGCTAGTGAGGATGTCAAGAGACTGAACAAGTTAATGTAGTGTTTTTTTGGCCTGGATTGCAACCAGAATTCTGCTGGCATTTTGCCCTGGAGTTACTAGGCCACTGGGACACTTCCAGGTAATTAACATACTCTTCCAAAGTCTGAGGTGATAATGGTTAAATAAGAAAGTGCATCTTACAACAGACCACAGGTAGCATCTTTGCTCATCAAGGGAGCTAGCTCTGTTGGTAAGTCAATGTTTCCAAGTCTAAGTAAAGAAAAAAGAAGTGTTTTTATGAAGGGATTTAGGTTGGAATTTATATATCACACAATGACACGAGATATTGAAATATAACTTATGCTTTCTTTAATGCAGTTTTAGACATCTAAGTGACCACACCTTTCTGAAGTTTATACTTCTGCCATTAATTTCACTGGTATCAAATTTTGGTGGAAAATGTTTAATTGATAAGCTGTTACATGTCTAGCCAAGACACATTGATTTAACCTTGGAAATAAATCTCATACTATGCATTTTGGTGCTCAAGGGGATCACAGACTTGCAGAATAACACCTAAAGTTCTTTAGCATTCAAGTTCATTGGCAAGCTAAGAAAATAGTGACTCTCGAAATACAAATTATTTTATTTTATTTACCTCCAACCAACTGAAATATCTTTCTTCATATAATATTTTAATGAAATGCATGCTTCTTGTGAGGAAAAAAATCCCAGAAGCCTCTTTGCTCTCAGAGCAAGGGGCATTAGTAGACAAAGAAGTCTGGCATTTCCCAAGGAGAACCCTGTCAGACCCCTTGAGGTTATGAACTCACTTCCGGCCTGAACATCTCAGGTGATATGGTGGCTGGAGAATGCACTGTTTCCTTCTGATCAAGAAGGGTTCCGTGATTTGGGATGATAGTCCACACCAAGGTAATCACAGTAATACCATTACCCTGACACAGTTTTCCCACCCCACACAAAGCTTCTGTCATTCAGAAGGAGCATGGGTCAGCATACTGTGATGCCCTAGTGAGTCATGCTTCTCAGGGAGAAAGACCACTCCCATCTCCCTAACAGATCCAACAAGAATTTATGTAACTTTCTCAGTCCTTTGTATAATGTTGCCCTTAATTCCCAGTCCACCAAATTATTTATGGGAAACTTGGCAGTGCTTTTAGACATAACAAGAAAGCCGCAGAACGTTTTTATATGTAAAACCAGCATGGTGCCTGGTGCATGAGTGAATCAATGAATGAAAGTTACAAATCTCACATCATGTTCAGTGCTATAGTTAGGAGAGGTATAGCAAGTATCCAGTAAAATTTCTTCAGGAAGAAGAGGCACAGAGAATTTTATTTCATGGTTTTCAACAATCCCATTAGGTTCTTATTTTAATTGAATTTTCTAAAAATGTTGGTTTGTAAAATAGCACTGGCCACTAAAAACATTTCAGCTAAAAGAAAAAAGATTAATAGATGATTTATGATTTTAATGAACTTGATTCTTTGAATTCAAGGCACGTCTTGAAGATTTTTTACCAAAACAATCGATCCTTTTCATGGCTTAATGCCACTGCAACTTCCTCTACACAGCGAGCACATTGCCATGGACACACACTCAGAGACCTTTCCTTCCCTCCAGACTTCCAGAAGTTTACGTTTGAGACAACAAGAAAAAGAGGAAGAATATTTTCTATGCATAAAACTTACTTGAGACCTTAAACAATATGCACCCTTGTAACGCAAATTCCTACCAGAAACTTACAGTATACTAAAAAATTATTTCTATACAAATACAAAAAAAGTAATGCTTTTTAAAAAATCAGCAAATATCAAGCAACCATAAACCAATGATTTAAGACAGGGATAAACACATATGATTTCACAGAGGTGTAACACCCCACAGCTAAAAAAAGAAATGTCAGAGCTTTGCTTCTCTTAAATAGGTACAAAATATAGAGGTAAAGAGGATAAGTATGCAATTAAAAAGTGAATATAGACTGTGTAGCTGGATAATTCTAGGTAATGGTTCCAGTTTTTCCCAGTAATTAAGTTAGATTATTTTTGCCTGAATTTTGAGTGATTTCCTGAATTCTTTATTTAATCTGTGCGTGTACATACTTAGAAAATTATCTTGTTTGAATATTAAATCATTTGAAATTTCACCCGCCACCCCCCCGCCAAAAACCCCCAAAAAACAAGACAAAACTTTCTGCCATGCTAGCTGTTTAAGGTGAGGTAACTGTCCTAATCTCTTCATAAGCAATCCCAAGATAAACTTCTACTTTAGTCCATCTGTGTGTCAATTTATAACATTAGTAAAATTAGCATGAGTTAAATACAGCATTATTTTATCAAATACCTATTTGTTAAATGAATGAATTTATTCAATGACTGCAAGCACACAAGAAGTGACAAATTTATGAAAACATTCAGATGTCTCAGTTATCCTATGCACCTTGCTGGTGTTACAGAGGAAAACTTCCTGAAGTCAGTTCCTCTAATGCAGGGTTTCCCAAACTATGTCATACCAAGCTCCGTGAGAAGATGATCATAATGGCAGAGCTCTGAAATCACACACAAGAGCTGAGTAGAGGGCTAGGAGGCATGTGAAGCTCCACCCCCTCACGCACCTCATCTCAGGGTCTTTGCTCAGCTGTTTCTCCACCTGGATATCTTTACTTTCTCTTTTCCCTGCCTTTTTCTTCCACCCATAATCCTTCTCATCCTTCAGGTGCCATCTTAATGCCATCTATTCGACTATTTTTCACAATTATGATTAGATAATATTTTGTGTAATCATTTTTAATTTAATTTTTTTGGGGAAAGGATCTGGCTTCATCATGCAAACTAAAGTGCATTGGCATAATCATGGCTAATCACAACCTCAAACTCCTGGGCTTAGGTGATCCTTCCACCTCAGCCTCCTGTGTAGATGGGACTAGAGGCGCACACCACCATGCCTAGCTAATTAAAAATTTTTTTTTGTAGAGTTGGGGGTCTCACTGTGTTGCCCAGGCTGGTCTTGAACTCCTGGCCTCAAAGTGATCCTCCCACCTCAGCCTCCTAAAGTGCTAGGATTACAGGCATGAGCCACCTCATCCGGCCCTATAATTTTTAATATTTGTTTACCTGGTGCCAGGCTGTGAACTCCTTGAGAATTTGAAATGTATCTATGTTGTTCCCTATTGTGTATTCAGCACCTCATCTAGGCACACAGTAGGTACTCAATAAATGCTCATTGACTGACTAAACTACAAATTTAGAATTTACAATCACAGAAAGATGATTCCCCCCACCTATAATTCATTTACCCCTCTCTGCTCCTCAGATTTTTTCAGATCAATGACTGTGCTAAATCTCTCCCTTTAAGATTAGGAACTGACTGAACATTCTGTCTTCACCAGGAAAACAGAAGCCATTACATGGGAAACCTTGCAAATTCCCTTCTCTCCACCTTTTAACTAACTTCTATTTTTCCACTAGACCACTTTCCCCTGTGTCTCATAGAGACAAATGCCTTTACTCTCCCGTCCTCCTACCTCCTCCAGGATTTCTTGGGCTTCAATCTCTGTCTCCGTCTCTTCACTGTATTGTTCTTGTTGGTCCCTATAACATACTCAAGGACTGCTACCCCCTCCCAAATTCCTCCCTTCTTCCCCATCCCTTTATCAAATGCACCAAGCATCTGTATTTTCATACATTCTTCTAGCTGTCATCCTTTATTGAACACATACCTGTCTGTCTCCCTTCTGTCTGGGCATCACTTTAAGAGAGAAATGAGTGCATCCTTGGATCCTCCCTAGTATAGTCCCAGGTACACAGTAAGTGTTCAATACATATTTAACACAAAAATGAATAAAAAGTATCACTGGAAATATAACGTATATAAGGCAGTGCTAAGTACATTATCAACGTACTGAAAATCCCTATTTTGTGTTTCCCATACTTGATTGCCACCAAAGAACAGTGACCAGGAATACATTATTGAAAATGAGATGCAAATTTTGCCTTGTCATTATTTTCATATAAAATGATTGCAGTTAACAATAATTATATGAAATTTACTTCCAATTCCCTCAGGGACTTACTGAGCTTTCTTGAATTTATCTAATACTTTCTTCTGTTCAGTTATTGGACTCTTCAGTTATACATTAGCCACTTTTGGGTAAAAAAAAAAATCACTTTGTTTTCATCCTGGAAAATACTGAATCATAATTTTCTATTTCAAATATAATAAAGGAACAGACACTTCCCTTTTCAAAACAGGTCTACTTTTATTAGAAACTCACTAATAAAACAACTTTTCTTTCTTTTCTTTTTTTTTTTTTTTTGAGTTGGAGTCTCACTCTGTCGCCCAGACTGGAGTGCAGTGGCCGCTCCCGGCCACCGCAGCCTCGACCTGCTGGGCTTCTATGATCCTTCCGCCTCAGCCTTCCGAGTAGCCGGAATTACAAGCATGCGCTACCACGCCCGGCTGATTTTTTGATTTATTGTAGAGATGAGGTCTTGCTGCCCAGGTGAGTCTCGAACCCGCAGGCTCAGGCAATCCACTCACCTCAACCTCCCAAAGGCGCGGGATTACAGGTTGAGCCACCGAGCCCGGCTAAAACAACTTTTCTATGAAGGTTTCCTATGTAGATTGCCACTGAAATGGATGTAGTGAGTGTCTTTTTAGTTATCTAGATGCCTGTAATGTCGAATAGCTTATTGAAATATTTGCTATCTCATTAAAATGAAAGGTAGTTCGTATATATTATTGAAAAGTTCTTAATATTTTTCTTATATAATGTATGATATATGGTTATGGTTATATATGGTCACATATGGTTATATAATGAAATGCTTATGTCCTGAAATGTATACTCATGAAGGAGATCCAAAATCAACTGCTTGGGGAAAATAATTTTTACATTGCAAACTACATAAGAATGGGATTGTTTCCTCTGCAACTTTTAATTTTCACGTTGAAATTTTCTCCCAGCAGCCCCTGGTGGGGTGTGGGAGTGGGAGTGGGGGAAAAATCTTGGAAAGTTTGCATTTTTTACAACCATAACTTCCTGTCACCCATCTAGGTTTCAGAAAAGGGAAGGACTATGAAAGGACAAGAAAAGGAAGAAGAATCAGAGATAGTTGGCAGGATGCAGTGGCTCACACCTGTAATCCCAGCACTTTGGAAGGCTGAGGCGAGATGATTGCCTGAGTTCAGGAGTTCGAGAGCAGTCTGGGCAACATGGTGAGACCTTGTCTCTACAATAAAACAAAAAATTAGCTGGGCATGATGGCGTACGCCTGTAGTTCCAGCTACTTGGAAGACAGAGGGAAGGATCACCTGAGCTCAGCAGGTTGAGGCTGTGGTGGCTGTGATTGTGCCACAGCACTCTAGCCTGGGCAACAGAGTGAAACTCCCACTCAAAAAAGAAAAATTAGAGATAGTAAGATGGTCACTGTCCATTTGCTCATGGATTGCATCAGAATGTAGGCATGAAGAGTTATTTAAAATGTATTCAATATAGAAACATCTGTTTTTAATAGGAAAGAAAATCACAATATATACTTACTTATTATTATTACTTCTGGGACAAGAAAGAACTTTATTTTATTAAACTGACCAGTTACAATGTAATCAGTTTTTTCAAATATACTGTCAAAATGAAAACATGAAAGTTTTAATTATCTCAAAGTTTAAGTTCATGCAGGTTATAACTTTGCATATAATTATTAAGAAATATAACAATTTCTTTTCAAACCAAACTTTAAAGATGTTAGTGAAATTCTCTTCCATGAAATTATCAATGAGATAGAATAATGTTTTTTATTGAAGAAAAGACTATTAATAAGTACAATATGAACACTTCATTAATCTAAGACATGAACTTTTTTATTCCAAAGCACAGAAATTCTCATCTTTATAAACTACAGTTAGGCTAAATTATAAAATTTAATAATTTAAATTGGTTGGAAAACTTTCTTCAAAAACTTTTACTGTTGTTAGCTAAGTTACTGTACCATTCTTTTTTCCATTCCAAATTCAGAATCCCTATGGGTTTATAAGAAACAATTATTTTTTTAATTCATTTTTGCATGGCTATAAATGCTGCTCACTTCTAATAACATATATTAGCGTCCTGATATTTCTTATTTTCAGGTATTTTTTGCTCATACAACTGATGCAATATTGGTCTTAGAAATACATGTTTTCTCACTATTAAGCCACTTTGCTCAAAACCATTTCAAATACATTCAGTTCTGTTCAATTATCTTGCCTCTACCATGACTCACACCACCACAATCTAGTCTAAGGAATAATGAATGTCTCCTATTTGATGTCCCTTGTTTTGCCCTTCCCTCCCTTTCCTCCTCCTTAGTCTTTTCTTCTCTAATTTAATTGATTCACTGAACCAGTATATATTGTTTGCATACTGTATGCCAGGCACCACTGAATAGCTTACTGAAATACTGAATAGCTCATTAAAATGAAAGGCGCTTCATAGATAGTCTTGTACATATAAGCCCTTGAGATGCACTGTTGGAAACCCAATCATTCAAACAACATACATCCTGTCCTTGTGTAGCTCACATTTTAGGGAGAGGAGACAGAAAGTTAACAAGAAAGATAATAAGTGAATGAATCATATAGTATGTCAGAAGGTGATACACCCTAGGGGCCAAAGTATCAGAGCAGAACAAAGCAGGTTCAACTTTATAGTGAGTGTTCAAGGGATACCTTGCTGAGAAGTGACATTCAAGCAAAGACTTGAAAGAGGTCAGTAGGGAGCCCATAGATAACTGAGAGAAGAACACTTCTGGCACTGGTGCAAAGCCAATGGACAAGATCAAGCCTGGCGTGTCCGAGGAACAGAGCAGAATGGCCGAAGCTGAGAGAGGACCTAGGAGATGACCCGGCAATAGGTTAGAAAAGGAAGGTGGCTTCTTCCATTCTCTTCTACTATGCAAGCTGCCATCAGCTACCAGAGTACTTTTTTTCCGTTTTTAAAAATATTTATGGTTATCAGGCAATGCATGTGGCATTTACAATTTCAAGTTCAACCATAAGACTCATAAACCAGATGTAGCCTATTTTGTGTTTGCAAAATTGATATTTCACTGTACCTCTCTAGTCTAGTTTCTCACAGCCCACAATATTCAACTCTTTTCGTTATCTTATAATTTAATTTCATAATTTTCGTAACATACTTTTATTGTAATTTCTTGACTTACGAATTTTAGATAATAAATATTACCTTGTTACTTTGATGGATGAATATTTACCTTCTTGCTGCTCCAAACTTACAGTATGACTACTATTTTAGAAATATTCACCATTATAATTATGTAAATCTCAATGACTGCTGAGTAGTGTATCCTGATTACACTTTCTGTTCAAATTTTCCTTCATCTTGTAGTTAATTAATGCCTTTTTGCGTGATTATTTTCCTCAGTATCACTTGCTAATTTTCCCCAAATCTGTAAAACATGTCTAGATATATAAGACATGGAAATACTGCATCTCCATGTGCCTTCCTAAAGTCCTCCTGTTCCAATTCAGGCGGCAACGCAGCCTCCTATCTCTCTTGGATGCTCAGGGTTTCCTTCACTCTCAACGCCATTTCATTGGTTGGTATGGTCTCCTAAATCCCATGAATCCCCTCTACTGGTTTATTCCTTATCTTGGTTGAGCACTGCAGCACATCCTCCAGCAGCTTCCCAGGAAAGAGTGTGCAGGATAAACTTTTTGAGATCATCTTTTCTAGCTTCACAATTCTAGGTTGATAATAATTCTGTAAGCTTCTAATTTTTTAAGTATATGTTGCTCCATTATCCTCTAATTTTAAGTGTTGGCATTGAGAGATTTAATGTCTTTCTTATTCCCAATCCTGTGTATATTCAGTCTGGTTTTTTGTGTTTTTTTTTTTACCTCATTAAAATTTCAGAATCGTTCCTTTGTCTCCAGTGTTTTGAATTTTCATAATGGTATGCTTTTGCTTTGGATGTTGTATCACTGACTATACTAGGACTCTTTGGGCCTTTTCAATTTAGATGACCACATTCTTTAGTCATAGAATATCTCCTTGATATTTCTCTTATAATTTTCTTACCTTTGTTTCTCCTTTTGCTTTTTCTGAAATTCTATTAATTGAATATTTGATGTTGGGCTTGATAATCTACTTTTAATTATCATCTCTCTTGCATTGTTTACATGTTTGAATTTCTGTTCTACTTTCAGAAATATTTTTTCACTAATATTTAACTGTTTGTTTCAATCATCATTTCTCCATTATTTTTAAAAATTCTAAGGGCTCTTTCTTGTTCTTTTATGACTTTTTAAAAAGCATATCTTGTCCTTATGTTATGAATGCAAAGTATTCTATCATTTCCCTAAATATATTAATTAGAGATTTTACAAAATTTCACTCTTCTTCCTTCATTTTATTTTCTCTGAGTTCCTTTGTTAGTTGGTTAGCTGATTGGTCTTTGATGGCTTTCATCCTGGGGGCTATGCTTAAATGGACATTCTTGACTGTCTTTTCTTATGTTAAAGTAAAACATTGAAATACAGACTAGATGTACTTGGTTTGGGTGCAACTGAATGAAATTTGTCATTTGATGGGCTTCACCTCAGGGTGATTTCAACATAAGATATTTCATTGCAGAGTTCCAGATATCTGTTATCTGTTGTCCACATAGATTTAATACATAACACAATCAGAAATGTCACAACAATACTAAAACTTAAACATGTCTGCTGAATATTCTGCAAGTCCTACATAGTTTTTATGAAATCTTCAGGCACCAATGAATATTCATAAAACATTCCATACCATGTATTTGTTCCATGTATAAAACTGTATTTGGACTTCCCTAATGCTCATCCAAGAGTTATCTCACATTTATTTTAAAAAGATGAGTAGTACTATCATTACAGTGTCATACATAATGTTATTCTAACCTGAAATGTGATTACTGGGAACATTTTGGGGTTTTGCTTTGTTTTGTTTTTTTTAAAAGCAGGATTTATTAGAGGACAGAAAATCTCCCACAGTGATCGGATGGGACCCGTGGGGTTGCCCCATTTTGGAGTTTTAAAAGGTTATTCAATGACCCATTTTAAAAACCTCAATTTATTCAAGTTTCTAATTTTTAAGAGGTGCTTAATGGAAGTAAAGAGAAAATAATTACAGAGGTAAAAGGTACTATAGAAGAGGGCCATAAACTGGGAAGCACTTACATCTGAAGCTCCACCAGGAAGGCTAGGTAAAAAAAAAAAAAAAAATCATATACAGAAACTAAAACACAGCACAGACAGAAAGAAACATAAAAGTTGGATGCATCAATATTCTGGAAAGAAAGATTAAAAATGAATAAAAACTAAGAAATACAGATGCTTTATAGTTGATATTATTTGCCAAAGAGACTGATCCACACATTTGATAAGATCTGCTGCTGCAATGCACAAAGTCAGTTGCTACAGAAGTGGTTGAACTAGATGGATATGCAGTTGCCAACAGGCAACGACACATCAGGTTGTGACTATGTCGTCAGATTATAGCTAATTAACCATCACTAATACATTTCCCCAAAACCTTGAAGAGAAGTTACTCATGATTATTCTGCAGGCAAATGACTAATCCTTCCTAATATAAAACATGATATCCTCTTCCTCAGCACTTATTTGACAACAGTTGACACGTTTGGTTAGAGCTTGACATGTCTGAGATTAAAATCATAGGTTCAAATCACATCAGTCAAATCTTCCTGTTCTGTATCCAAAGACTGAACATCTAAATTTGATTCTCATTTTGTGAATGGAAAGACTGAACATCTAAATTTGATTCTCATTTTGCAGATGTATCAGTTTAAACCAAGAGCATATATCCTTCAAATGACAGCTTAGTTTTATTTTCATTGAAAAAATAGTACCTTATAAAAATGATCTGAGGAATCCAGAATCTCTTTAAATTGTATATTTAAAAAAGAAAGGTTTATGATATTTATTTATGATATTTAATTCTTAACTTTTAAATTTATAGCTAAATTAAACCATGTGAAAATTTAGACAGTACTGAGATCACTTTCAATGTACAGTCCTGGGTCATCACCAAGTAGTAAATAGTCAAAAAGCATTTAGTATATACACACATCCTGATAAAATAACATAAGTCTTATGATTTTCTTTCATAAGTAACCTATTCCTAGCTGTTCATCCAGCTATTATAAGGTGAAAAAAGGCTTAGAATTATTTTTCCTTTAATTAATTGTGATCATAAGCAAGTTATTAGGCTGTTTATTTCTTCAGTAGAACTTACAAGAATTTTAAAAGTGTGCCAATCAGTTTTAAATCATTTTTAGACTTGTCACTGCATATTTAATAATGACAACAAAATATTACTGTAGTTTTTCCAGTAATGTGATATTTGTATGTAAAAAAAATCACCTATTACATAGCTTATTTTTATTTCACTATGTATTAAAGTCACATTATTAATTATTGATGAAAATAAACCCAATTGTGTTTATTTTGATAATAAGATCATTAGATATTTGGATAAAATATTTACACAAAAGTGACTTGCTTAAGTTTTGAATTCCAAAATCACATTAGAGAATTAAAACTGAAGAATGTTGTTCTGAGAAAATACGTCTACAAACATAATATAGAAGTATGCTATTACATCAAATGTCATATTAAAAGGGTAATAACAAATTATTCCATGTACATACTAGATGCAACACAAGTTTATCTTCCAAATGTATGGAACATAAACTTTATTTTTTTCATAATGCAAGTAAAAACCTGAAAACTCATCACTCTCACAGACATCAGGAAACGAAGAACAAGAAAACCTCTGTACAGAAGACGTCAAGTCATCAAATGTCATATTTAACATGTATAATCAGAACCCAGTGCCACGTCCCAAGCCACCAACTAAGACACAGCCCTGAAAATGAGAGAAAAATCCAATTGCCTGAAGCATCCTTAAATCAGCCTTATTTGTAAAAATCTTGATACCAACCCAGGAACCTAATAAATAGTGACAATCTTCAATTTAGCTACAATTCTTTATAAACCATGAAACTAACTTTGAAATATGGAAATCTATCTTATGACACTGGATCTAAAATATTGACTCATATCTCAAACTGTTACAGCTAAACAAAACGTATAAAGTTTATCTTAAAAGTTTATTTCATTTAACTTCTGGTGCATTAGTAAGAAGACAATCCACATAGTTTTATTTTTAAAATAGTACTAACATAAAAATAAAATAACCATGTTGTATATCAGAGATAAATGACTACTCACTTACATGTTTTCTTAAATGTGAAATTTATATTTTGATTCCAAAAGATTGAAGGCAGGAAACATTCCAGACATAATCTTTCATCCTTGATGCATTCTTTAGTCAACCAGAGACCCTGTTCTTTTTGGAATAATGACTTCCTTTAAACGGAGAAGAGCCCTTTGAAAACTGTTATCAACAGGCTTTCTAAAACCAGAGATTCATTAATGGAATTAAGTTCTCCAGTTTCCTAGGAAAAAAGTACCACTGAAACATTACAGAGGGTAAGAGTATTACCATATATACAGAGAACCACAATTTTTATGTGAGATGCAATCTCTCATGTAATCAAGGTCCTTTTGTAGTGGAGTCAATTGGAACAGAAACAAACCTACTTGTACTATCAATTGTATCTCTTGCAAATCATGCCAAAAATCTAGGAAAGAGGTACAAATAGCGTGACAGAGCAAAACGGTAAAAAGAGAGTTAGTAGTAAAATGACTAGGTGGTCTACCAAAAAATGCTTTCAGATTTATCTGTGGCCCAGTCATATATTAAACTGCATTGTCTTTTCAAAGCAAGTCCAAATTTGAATTTACGTAATAGATCCCTTTGTTTTTTATTGTACTTTTAAAGCCCAGATGTCCACCATTTTGTGTGTGTAAAGACTAGAACTCAGAAATCACTGCATGTGTTGCATGCATGTCAGATTAACTTTAGCAAAATCTTAGATTTGAGTCTCCTAAAGAATATCAATTTCCAGTCAAGTGTGGTAGCTTATGCCTGTAATCCCAACATTTTGGGAGGCAGAGGAGAGAGGACTGTCTGAGCTCAGGGGTTCAAGACCAGTCTGAGCAACATGGTGGGACCTCGTCTCTACAATAAATCATAAAATTAGCCAGGCGTGGTGGCGCACACCTGTAGTTTCAGCTACTTGAAAGGCTGAGGCAGAAGGATCACTTGAATCCAGCAGATCGAGGCTGTGGTAGCTGTGAGCATGACATTGCACTCCAGCCTGGGCGACAGAATGAGACTCTAACTCCAAAAAGGAAAAAAAAAAAGAATGTCTATTTCCACTTCTTGCAGAAATTTTAGATCTTTGTAAATGATTCTCATTCTCCAACTTTATATATACATGGTTTTGTTGAGGCTGAGATTGGAAAGTGGGGAAAAGCATTCCTCACCATAAGCATGGTATAAGGTGACTGTCCTGATGACCCTCCCTGTCTCTCCTGTCCAGGACTCTTCTCATGAAGGCTAGAACTGGCGTGAGGAATGCCCGGGTAAGAGTTGACTGCAGTGGGATCTGCTCTCTTAGTAAGCCCTGGAGAAAGTACTGCCTCTAATTATAGTTGGTGGTTTCCAATAGAACATAGAATTCTTAGACACCTTTGTCTTCACCTGAGGTCAATATCAGCAATTCCAATGCAAGAGATAAAGTCTTCCTCAACATTCTGTCTCAGAATTAAGTTATTTTTAATTTCTTTGCTTAAAGCAACATGAAAAGCACACCCTAAGGCCCAAATCAGTAAAAGTGCATTAGGTATTTAAAAGGCAGACATAAATCTACATAATTATAGTTCACTTAAAAGATCCTTAACTAAACAGCTTTCGTAGGTAGCAAAAATGAAGTTACTTTGAATATATCAAATTCAAGCTGAAGACTCATAATTCTTAAGTTCACATAAAAATGGAAATACAGATTATGTAATATCATTATTTTTTTCAGGTAGCTGGATAAAATTGTGCTTGCATATCTTTAAGTAGCACTGACATAAAAGGCCACATTTTCTACCCAGAGTCAAGTTCTCATTATTTCTAGAAACCAAACAATACAATTTTAGAAAGTACGGAACTAATAGCATAATATTATTTAAATTCTAGAAAGGCTAGAAGCTATTCTTCCATATGTTACTAAACAAAATCATCTGAGTATCCTCTGCTTATACAGTCCACTAAAATTTTATTACTAAGGAATTAACATACATTTCTTGCTTCATGAATATGGTTACAAAATGTTGAGATTACTTATTGGGTTAAAATGAAAAAAATCTAAAATGTAAAACTCAAAATAATTATTATAGTAATTATGATCATCTAGGAACATGAAATCAGAACATGGGGAAATATATGGTACATAGTAGATATTCTCTAAATCAGTTGAAAGAATAAATGAACAAATAAAAAAGCAGAAGAAATGAAATCCAGTGCTTTGTTAAAAGCTAATATGAAATGTACATAGGATTCTGTTTCAGTCTTTACATATCTCTCTCCCACACTCACACACACACACAGAGTAGGTGTCTAGACATTAAAGATAAAAATTTTTTAAAATTGCCAATTACAGTGTAAGCCCTCCTTTGAATACAAATTACTTTTTCTATGTTATTCTGCTAAATGAGTTACCCTTGAAGTCTTCACTGGTAGATTTCCAAATAATTTGCTATTCTGGTTGAACATGTGTTTAGCAAGAGGACATACTCTTCCACTTCCTCCCTAAGTAGGGAGAAAAGAGAATTGGAGAGACAAGAGAGATTTCATTATTTTTCAGGTATGCCACTCAAGAGGCTGGCTGCCAGCTGAGGCCATCCCAGAAGGATGGGGAACATCACTCGTGATGGGGACATAGATGCCTATGAGATGAAAGCCTTGAACCAGGGATCTTTGCAGTGATCTTTCACAGTTCATCCAAGGAAAGCAGACACATTCCCCCCAAAGACATTTAGCTTCTGATTCCATCCATGGAGGGCATTAACCAGAGAATGAGCAACAAACAAACAAGAAGAGGGTTACTAGAATTATCTTCCTTTTTCTTCCTCTAGGATTCAAATTAGAGCATTTAAGAGAGAGGAGGGGGGAAGAGAAAATGGAAGATTAAATCTCTCTCTATACTTCAGATTCCTCAGGTTGGAACTAAGGAATGGGTCAAAGATGCATTTGAATTCAGTTTGAGATTACTCTTTTAAACATAATTAAACTAGCAAATATATGCCTGCCATAAAAAGAATGTGCATTTTTATCAAAGAAATAATTCATTTTTAACATCACCATAAAATGTATGATATCCACAATAACACAGTTGTCCAACCTTAGTTAAACGATGCTATTAAAATTGGTATTGTACTAGTACAAAATACAATGGCAGTATTCTATGAAGGCAGGGGATTGGTCCTTCTTTTTCTCCTCCATATTCTCAGCAGTCAGCCCAGTGCATGACACATAAGTGTTCCATAGTGAACAAAAGCAAAGATCATTCAAAGGAGAGCCTGCATAATATAGTGAGATTTATCTCCACAAAATATAGGGCATAGTGGCACCTGCCCATAGTCCCTGATACTCAAGAGATTGAGGCAGAAAGATTTCCAGAGTTTAGGAGGTGAGGCTGTGGTGAGCTGTGAGCATGCGACTGCATTTTAGCCTGGACAAGAGAGTGAGACCCTAACTAAAAAATAATAAAAATTAAAATTAAAATAAAAAAGGTATATCTACTAATATCAACATTACACTACATGGCTATGGAATCCCAGAGAAATACAGAAAGCAGTACTATAAAGTTTTGCTTCATTGCAGGCATGCAAGAGGGATATTATAAATAAAAATTAATAAATTAACTAAATAAAGAAATTAATAAATTTTCCTCTTGACACTGGATTAAACTCAAGAATAAACAAAGAAACAAATAATCCTATTTAAAAATGGGCAAAAGATCTGAATAGATATTTCTTTTTTCTCATTTCAAAATAGATATTTCTCAAAAGAAGAAAAGCAAATGGCCAACATGAAATTAGTACCCAGAATATATAAAAATATAAACAAGTCATTAACACAAGTAATCAAATTAAAAATAGACAAAAGAACTGAATAGACATTTTTCAAAGGAAGACATAATGTCTAGCATGTATATGGAAAAATGTTCAACATGACTAATTATCAGAGAAATGCATATCAAAACTTTAATGAGATATCACCTCATCCCAGTTAAAATGGCTATTACCAAAAAGACAAACAAAAAAATGTTTGTGAGGATGTAGAAAAAGGGGTCTGCTTATATATACACTGTGGGTGGAAATATAAATTAGTACAGCCATCATGGAAAAAAGCATGGCAGTTCCCCCAAAATTAAAATGGAACTGCCATAGGATCCAATGAACACTTGTCATTTCTTTGGTATATACCCAAAGAAAATAGAATCAGTTACATCAAAGAGATAACTGCACTGCCATGTATATTGCAACAATACTCACAACAGCCAAGACAGGATCAACCTAAGAGACATCAGTGGATTAAAAAATGTGACATATATGCACAATGGAACACTATTCACCTATCAAAAAGAATGAAATTCTGTCATTTCATCCATGACAACACAGTTAAACATAGAGGACATTCTGTTAAGTGAAATGAGCCAAGCACAGAAGGACAAATATCACATGATCTCGTTAATATTTGGAATATAAAAATGTTGGTCTCATAGAAGTAGAGTGTAGAAGCGTAATCATCAGAAGCTGGACAGAGTGAGGGGGGACAGGGGAAGTGGAGAAAGGTTGATCAACAGGTACAGAATCACAGTTAGATAGAAGAAATAAATTATGGTGTTCTATTGCACAGTAGAATGACTATAGTTGTCAATAATGTATTGTATTCTTCAGAATAGCTAGAAGAGATAATTTTGAATGTCCTTATCACAAGGAAATGACAATTGTTTGAGAATGAGTATGACAGTTATGCTCATTAGTAACAGCATATGTGTATTGAAATATCCACACTGGACCCCATAAATATGTACAATTATTATATATCAATTAAAAACAAAAAATAAAAAATCATGATAGCAATTCCTGGGACCAAAGAATCTTCTATGCTCTGGTATACATTTCTAAAATAACTCCCAAAAAATCATTTCAGTAAATAGCAAGAAAGGTCAAGTAATTGATGTTTCCTTTCTTTCTTTCTTTCTTTTTTAAATAGATATTACTGTCTATTTCACTGAAAAAAAAACAGGGCAATTTGTAATTTTTTCAGATATAAAAGAGCTTTGGGGGTTTTTTAAATTTTATTTTAAAAACATGAGGTAAAATTCAGGGTTAGGTATACAAATGTTCATTATGCAGGTACCCTTGTGGATGAAGTGTGCCCACCCCCCCCAGCAGTTTTCCACTACTGTCAATCTCTTTCTTATAGTATTATGATAATTGTTCATTATGTTTTCTAAAAACACCCACCTATAATAAAATATAAAAGTATTAATTTTAAAAAATTCTGATTTGACTTGTATAGTATTTCCTTCACCAAATTATAGAATGTACTAACCAGTAACTATGTAACTTCACAATATTCATGGAATTATTTCTTTAAAAAGTGATCAATGTTTTATATCTTGAAACAAATATATAGATTTTCTGCATCTTAAGGTTTCATTGTTCTGTTTCCCTAGTTACTAGTTATTTTAACAAAAATACGTCTTTTCTGCAGTAATATTCACCTAAATTTAGCTTTTATTACATGGCTTTGAAAACTTACATAACATTGCTTCATTCCTATTTTTAATTTTGTTTTCTTACTTTGAGAAGGTTGTGAATACAAAAATGAAATCACTGGCACACATAATGTTTTTGCCTGGATTATGGAAGGGACTTTTTATAACATTTCTCTGTTACTAGTTTCATTCTCAAGAAACAGTCACTCAGAATCTAAGAGCATTCATAGTGATAAATATCAGAAACAGAGAAAAGAATACAAATATAGGGACAAATACTATGGAAATCCTCCCTTTTCTTTGAACTCAGACACTTTAAGACAAACTCTCCTACTTACTAGCTACATGATGTTGGGCAAGTTTAAAGACCTCTGTATGCCTTATTTCCTTTGTAAAATAGACTTAACAAATGTAGGGTTGCTGTTCTGTTGAATTACGTAAGTGGAAAACACTTAGCAGTGATGGCACACTGGTCATGTAGAAGAAAAAGTGTCCATCATTCTTATTATTAGACTTTTAAGGTAAGGATTTCATTGTCCTTGTTTTGCAATCCACACACTGATCACAGTGCGTATTAAACTAAATACATAAATACTTCTCTGGCTCCAGGTATGTCTTTATATTCCCAAGCCCTTCTCCCACCAATGCAGCTACTTACAGCCAGACAGGGAGAGGCGATGGAATAAATTGGGCAACACGAATTACCCTTATCTCTATCCCAGAATGAACAAATATACCAAGGCTGTTTGTTGATTCTCCCTACAAACATACGGAAACTTCCAAGGACTTTGCCAGTTCAGCATCATTTATATGTCATGTGGTATGCTAGTTTCCAGCATGAGGATTTCACAGAGTAGAAGGGGGAAGATAAATGCATAAACAATTACCAAACAATGGGATCTAAGCAATCAATGGGATCCAGTACAGTAAATAAGAGGGGCCCATCAAAACAGTGTGATTTCACAGAAGAGGGAGTGACTCTCTTGGGACAGACAAAAAGGCATTTGAGACAAGGGAAGTTTGTATTCTGTCGTGAAGTGGGAGTGGCCTCTCCTGGGTTGTACTGGTTTCTTGAGTTGCCAGGGTTTTGACCCTTGTTCACACTTATGGCCCTGTGTCTTGGCATTTAGTTTCAGTTCACCCTTTCTATTTACCTTCTCCCTGATCATGTTTCCTACTTTCTTCCAGCTCCCCAGCTTGACCTCTCCACTCTGAAAACCAAAAACGGGTTCTTGACACCTGTCTCTCGGGTTTCAATGCTTAATCTTGTGTCCTGGTCTGCCTCAGTAAATGATCATCTCACATCTGTTTGGACATAAGCCATGAGAGTTTCCACTGAATGGGACAAAATTCTCTTTAGAAAATGAATCTGGGTCTGTTCCATAGCGATGCATGCCTTAGAATTTACCCACTGAGAACACAGTGGCCACTGCTATTAAATAACTAGTTCCTGAGCACAAATGATATTTCCAGAGTTTGCCTGTGTTTGACAAACTCTTACTTGTCCCAAGCTCCAAGCTTGGTCTCCAATAGTCCATAAAAGGCACCCTTAGTCCATGTACACCATGCAAGACTGCCCCAGGGGATTGATCAAGCTCCAATTGAAAGCTACTCCACAGCCCCAGCCTGGCCTGCATAGATCCAATCAAACCTGGTCCTTTCCCCAGGTCTAGGGCATGGGTATTCCTTTATCCCAAGCTCACACTTTCTCTAAGCTCAGCTCTAGCTCCCAAGAGCTCCAGAATCCAAGCTTTCTCAGGTAAGAGACAGTCTAAAACAAACTAGATAAAGTCCTTAAATTACCATTCTCTTCAAATAAAAGATGAGCTTTCTATAACTTTAAAGATAAGTCAAAACTTCTGATAACACAAAATATGAATTTTTACAGTTAGCAGAGTCTGTCTTCCATATATTTAGAATGTTATCTGTAAAATATTATAAATATAAGGAAGCAATATTATATACTGAAAATGTACTTGAGAGATCTCAAAATCATATATGAAAATATCCAACATTAGAAGGTAAAAATATTGTGAGCTATGACTGAAAAGAAATGTACTCAATTTAAACTGGGATATGAAATGCAATGCTTGGTGAAATTTCAAAAAAGGGGGAGAAAATACAGATAGGTTGCCATCACTATTGTTTCAATCCAGTGAAAATTACTAGTACTGAAGGGCTTTAGGAGCTAAGAGATGGTTATTATCCCAGGACTTGATATTAAGACAAGCTGGAAAAAGAAGAAAGCTGTGATGGCAACATTTTATCTAAGATAATTTAAATTGTAGCAATAATCTGAGGCTTTGCAATAATGAGTAAACGGACGTTTTAGACTGGGCTTTCTGAGTTCTTTCTCTAGCCTCACCACCACACATCAATTCCTCATGCTCTGCCATTAGTAATTCCATTCCATATCCGCTTTTACTTAGTACAAATGCACTTTGCGTTAGTTTTTCTCCTGAAGCCAATTAACCTCAACTATTTACTAAGGCTCCCATGAACTTTTTGGTAGATTATAAGTAATTATACAAAATACTTCTTTTTTCAGCAAGATGTACTTATTCTTACAGCAGCATCCACTTTGTTCCGATGTATACATTAGCTTAGCAAGCAGTGTTCAGCAGCACTTCTTGGGTAGACTTCTCAGTTTCCCAAAAGAAAACACATTCAAGATAATTCCTTTATCTACCCAAAGAAAGTTTAGTAATATGAATGAATTTGGCACTATTCTGGCAGGGAAGAAAAATACTATTTAAAAAAACTAAGAGTTGACAGCAAACTTCAGCTACTCATGCTTTAGAAAAGACAATTTAAATATAAGAGATAATACCTATTATATTTATATTATAGCTATTCAAAACAACCGATAAAAAGATTTCTAAGAAAATTCTTTTAACAACACTTTCTGAAATGTATGCAACAACACTCTATTAGGATTGAGGAAACATCTATGTCCTGCTTCTTTTGAATTCTTTCATACTGACCACCGTGTAAAGAACATTTTAAAAAATCAAATTATTCCATGGTTATAAAAGATCTTCTCTGAAGGGAATTTGGTGAGTGGGGCAACACCTGTGAAACATCATATTCCTCCATATTTCTAAGTGCTTATTTGGTTTATTGTTCTGTTTCAGCACCAAAAGGGCTCATACTTATCTGTATACATTTTCAGATATCATTTATATCTAGTAGGATGTTTCTCTACCTCATGGGGAGCAAGTTTTTCTGTTTAATATAAACTTGATTAATGAATGGATCCATTTCCTTCTTTTTAAGGTTGATGGATATTCAATTGCATGCATATATCAAATTTTCTGTGTCTATTCATCTATCGATGGACATTCTAGTAGGAGATAAAATCAGCTATTCTTGGACTTCAGTCTCGTGTCAATCAACCATTTACCAGTCTGGTGTATATGACCAGGTTATCTCACACATCATTGGACCCTTTCTAAGTCTAGACTTCCTCTGTTATACCCCTGAATGAGGATAAAGAAGAATAACTATCTAATAACATTATTGTAATAAGCCAAGATAATATATACAAAATAATTGTTATTCTATCTGGCACCTGATAAATTAATAGGGAATCTTGATTATCATTAAGTTCGAGACCTGCCTGGGCAGTAAGACCTCATCTCTACAATAAATCAAAAAATCAGCCGGGTGTGGTAGCGCATGCCTGTAATTCCGGCTACTCGGAAGGCTGAGGTGGAAGGATCGCCGGAGCCCAGCAGGTCGAGGCTGCGGTGACCAGAAGCGGCCACTGCACCACTCCAGTCTGGGTGACAGAGTGAGACTCTGACTCAAAAAATAAAAAAGAAGTTGTTACAAAAAACCAAATATAGAAGAATGAAGAGTTCATCAATGAATTCAAAATAACAACAAAAATAACTGGTCAGAACATAGCTTAATGAAATACTAGGTTGAGAATGACTGCTAACTGCTCCCCTAATAGCTATATTCTTCTTGTATTACAGTAACGAATATTTTAGCTGAGCATTTGGCTAAACAGAATAAATGTGAAACTTTCCATTCTTCCTTGTGGACACATGGCTAAGTTCTGGCAAGCAAAGAGTGCAGCTTCTGCACTGCACTGTGCCTTTATTTTATTTGTTTGTTTATTTATTTATTTATTTTTTGAGTTGGAGTCTCGCTCGGTCCCCCAGACTGGAGTGCAGTGGCCACTCTCGGCCACCGCAGCCTCGACCTGCTGGGCTCTGGCGATCCTTCCGCCTCGGCCTTCTGAGTAGCTGGAATTACAGGCATGCACTACCACGCCTGGCTGAGTTTTTGATTTATTGTAGAGATGAGGTCTCGCTGCCCAGGCGGGTCTCGAACCCGTGGGCTCAGGAAATCCACTCACCTCAGCCTCCCAAAGGGTGGGATTACAGGCTGAGCCACCGAGCACTGTGCCTTTAAAGAAAATATGCAGGCCCTGTAATTTCTCCATTTCCTCTTCCCACTTGATGGAGTACGGATGTGGTTGCGAACCATTCAGGACATGTGGAAGAGGTAATACCTCGGAGACAGCGGAACAAGATAAAAGGACCATGGATTTTGACACTGTGGGGACTAAACCATTTCCATTGACTCTGTAAGAGAGACAGTTGGAACTGACATGAAAAAGAAAAAGAACATTGGAACCACACAATCATTTGGGTTTTTTTCTTTTTTCTTTTGACATACAAACTGATATTTTCTGTATGGACTAATGTCTCACCTAATTAGAATTCTGTGTCTCTTCCTTTTTACCAGGCAGGCATTAAGTTTTGAAGAAACCAGGGGACTCCTGCAATCCCACCATCTGCCCCCTTTCTTTCTTTTTTCTTTCTTTCTTTCTTTTTTTATTTTTTTGAGTCAGAATCTCACTCTGTTGCCTAGGTTAGAGTGCAGTGGCACACTCACAGCCACTGCAACCTAAACATTCTGGGCTCAGGTGATCCTTCCACTTCAGCCTTCCAAGTAGTTGGGACTACAGGCATGCACCATCATATCTGGCTAATTTTTTGGTTTATTGTAGAGATGAGGTCCCACCAAATTGTCCAGGCTGGTCTTGAACCTGTGGGCCCAGGCAATCCTCTCACCTTGGCCTCCCAAAGCACTGGGATTATAAGCATCAGCCACCACATCCACACACCTGCCCTCTTTCACAGCCATTCAGCATGCCAGTTCTGGCAAAAAAGAAGTGGCCATGAGGTGGAACTTTCCATTCTTTTCTCAGTGGCACTAAATGACATAATACAGACAAGCAGAGACCATATGTTTTATAAGAATAAAGGTTGTGACCAAATGATTTTTTGGGGTAATTTTTATTTTAAAGATGTGAGGTACAACTCAGGATTAACTATGCAAATGGTAATTGTGCAGGTCAAGTTTGGGCATCACTTTGGTCCCCACTTCACCGGTTTGAGATCAGGTACCCTTATTGATAAAGTGTGTCCCCCACCCCCCAGCAGTTTTTCTCACTACTGCCAATCCCTTTTTTGTAGTATTATGATAATTGTTCAGGATGGATTTAGAGTCTACAATACTCAGTGATCTATCACAGAAACAACTGAATACCACACATTCTCACTCATAAGTGACCAAATCATTTTATGTGCATCCAAATTCTTTTTCATATATGAAGAGGAAAAAGACATAATTATATATGTCCTGTTCCAGAAGATAGGTTGCCTAAGTATCCTTTAAAAAATTGCTTCAAGGAACAATTGAACCAAAAATGATAAAATTATAGTATAAAACAACAAACTGTAAGTTCTAAGGCATAAAAAGCAATCCAAATACATTTTATAAGGTTGGTGCTATATAAACATCCAAATAAAATGTTTTTAAAAACTTAAGAATGGTTTGTATTTAAAATAAATTTGTAGCCAGGCTCGGTGGCTCAGCCTGTAATCCTGCGCCTTGGGAGGCTGAGGTGATTGGATTGCCTGAGCCAGTGGGTTCGAGACTGCCTGGGCAAGCGAGACCTCATCTCTACAATAAATCAAAAAATCAGCCGGGCATGGTAGCGCATGCCTGTAATTCCAGCTACTTGGAAGGCTGAGGCAGAAGGATCGCCAGAGCCCAGCAGGTAGAGGCTGTGGTGGCTGGAAGCAGCAGCTGCACTCCAGTCTGGGCGACTGAGTGAGAATCCAACTCAAAAAAATGAATAAAAAAATTAAAAAAAAATAAATTTGTATTCACTATACCAAATACAGTAACAGAAGTTAGAGGGAGTCAGTTAGTGCAGCTGGGCAGAACTGTTGGCAGCAGGTACACAGTGCATTGCGTGTTTGCTGCAGTGCAGGACTCAAAAATTAAGTTCTCCTCTGACAGTTGTAGAAAAAACTTTTAAATCATTTTACTGGTTAGTGGCTAGAAGAATTTAAAATATGACACAGGAGAGACAAATGCAAACACTAGACAGTGCATAAAGTAAAAACCAGTGACTACATAAAACAACTAGAATGCATAAATCTGAAAGATAAAACAAGATGAAGGATGTTGACAAATATATCAAGATTTCAGATAGAGTCAAAATTTGACTACATGATGTTTTCAAGAATCATTTGATACAAAGTTACATATAATGTTAAAAGTAAAAGGACAACCTAAGATATACATGATAATGCAAACTAAAGGAGAAAGTGATGTAATAGTAGCCAAAATAGGATATAAACTAAATTAACTAAAAAAAGAAAAAAATGGGAGTTGCTTTATTCATTCATCCCAAAAATATTTACTTAGTACCGTTATGTACTGGGCACTGTTCTAGGACCTGGGGCTACACCGTGAATGAACACACAAACCTTCATGGGCTTAGGTTCTAATGGGGGAGAGATAGGAAATAAAGTAATCAGAGAAATACATGAGTGATAGGAACCAAACAGAAAAGTAAAGAGTTGGGGGGGGCATGTGGGGAGAGAGGTGACTGCAATATCACAACAGGATGTCCAGGGAAGCCCTCAACAAATAAATTGTATAGAGTAAAAACCAAAGGTGGCAAGACAGTGAGTCATGAAGAATTACATGAGAAAGACATTTCAAATGGTGAGAACAGCTACTACAAAGAACCTGAGAAAAATATGCCTGGGTCATTCAGGAGCAGCAAGGAAGTCTGGAACAGAGGATTAAGAGGAGAGTGGCAGGGGACACCATTGGCAAAGTATAAGAGGGCTGAGTGTGGTGGCTCATGTCTGTAATCCCAGCACTTTGGGAGGCTGAAGCAGGAGGATCACTTGAGGCTAGAAGTTTGAGACTAGCAACATAGCGAGACTCTCATCTCTACCAAATAAATGAATAAATAAATAACAAATTAGCCGGGGTGGTGGTGTGCCCCTGTTGTACTCAGGAGGCTACCATGCGAGGATACCTTGAACCCAGGTGTTACAGCCTGCAGTGAGCTATGATCACACCACTGCACTCCAGCAACAGAGTGAGATTGGACTCTAAAATAACAATTATAATCATAATCATAATCAAATGACAAAAAAGAGAATAGGGGGCCAGAGCATTTGGGGCTTAATGAACACTGTCGATATTTTGGCTCTTACTCTGAGTGAAACAGGAAGTTGGAGCATGAGATGAACTTACTTACATTTGAGCAAAATCACCCTGGCTAATTTGTGTGGCAAAGCAGGCAGGTGAGCTGGGAAGCCAGTGAATGAATCCAGGAAAGGGTGATGTGAGTTTGGATAAGTGGTAAAGTAGATGGATGTCATGAGAAAACATATATAGATGACACACTGACATTGGAGATAGAAGATTAAATGTAGGTTGTGAGCAAGAGGAAAGAATTAAAGATGGCTCCAAGGTCTTTGTCCTGAGTACAGTTGCTATTTATTGAGATAAAGAAGAATGGAAGCAAGAGTTAGGGTGGGAGAAAGATCAGAAGATCAAGTTTGAATGTGTCAAGTTTTAGAAGTGTTATATATTGAAATGGACAGCTGGGTACATGACCCTGGAGTTCAGCTAAGGGTTCTGGTCTAGAGAGATAAACTTGGTAGTCATCAATGTAGACAGGGATGAGATAACTGTGCAAACAGTATAGACAGAAAACAGCAGCAGACCAAGAAAAGCATCTCATGGATTTCAACTTTTAAAAGCTGGGAAAATAAGAAGGAACCAACAAAAGAGATTGAGAAAGCCAGAAGACAACAATGTGTGTGGCCTGTGAGGTAGACTCCAGGCAGGTGTGGTGTTCTGGAAGTCAGGTGAACAGAACATCTCCAGAATGACAAAGCAATAACAGTCAAAAGCCGTTTGTAGTTCAATGAAATGAGGACCCAGAACACTGCCTGTTGGGTATAGCAATGTCGAGGGCACTGATGAGGTTGATAAGAGCATTTGTTTGGCATGGTGGAAGCAGAATTCTGTGTAGAATGAGTTCAGGAGCGAAAGGCAGGAAAGCCAGTGGAGATGACGAGTATACAAAAATGTTTTCCAAAAGTTTGGCAGTGAATGGAATGAGAAATGTGGCAGAGGGCAAGAGAGAAACAATTTTTTAACAGTAGAAATAACAGCAAGTTCAGAAACACCCATTTTAACCACATCTACTGATTAGTTTACATTATCATATATTAAACTAATAATCTGGAAGAAAATAATAATGCTTTGATTATGCATGGATATAATGGAAAAAGATTTGAACTCTGTAACTGAAAGTGTTTACAGTTATCTGAAACATTCACACAGAGCCTTGCTTAAGGATGGTAGGAAGTCTTTCCAAAGTAATTCATGGTACCTTTGTCTGCATTTTCCAATATTTTACAGTTTCTTTTGCTTTTGCATAGAAGATAATTTACTACCAAAAATTTCAGAAGCCATAATACATTTTTCCAAAAACATAGACTCCCTGTAATGTAATGACTAACATGGTCTCCAAAAGACCATAGCTCTAATGGCTAAATTTTGCGCAAGGCTTCTCATATACAATGTTTGACTCAGATCTCTTTTTACATAATTTAAGAAATTAATTAAAAGCAGGGTGAAAATATCCATCTCTTAGGAATTAATGTTAAATCCACCCAATTCCTTTCCGTGTTCATAACTTCAAATTTTCAATAATTTCATTTATTCCCTACATAATTGTGATTTAAAATTTGATTTATCCAAATTAAGTCTCACAGGAACTTTAATCATTGCTTATAGCTATTTGCCAATTCTTCATTAGATTAAATACTGATTCTTGTAGCTATTATTTTATTTGTAATAAAATTTTATTACAAATAAAATAATAGCTTTTAAACTTTTAATAACCTAGCTAATATTCTATCAAGCATCACTATTTACTTCAACAAGCAGTCTGTTTTCCAGTGTATGTTAATTAAACAACTGAGCACTATAATTATTTTCCTCAGATGTGTTGTTTTCTCTTAATTATGTATTTCTTAAGCTATAATGCTTACATATTGTCCTGGGCATATTGAAACAAACATTTCAAAGCAATTTCTTTAATCATTAATTATTCAATATTAGTCTAACACACTAAGTTGAGAATAATAACTTTTTTTTTGATGTGATTATACATTTTAGTGACTCTTTTATACTATTCTAATCTGGCCAACTTTTTTCTTATTATTTCTCACAATAAGAAAGAACTGGGCAGTTACAGAAGTTGGTGCAAATAATTTCTATTTGCCTACTAGTTTCATAACTATTCAAGCTATTTTTTTGGAACACTGACTTCTACAGTAGTAATCCCCTAAACATTTGCTCCATTGATAGACTTTTTTTTAGCAATCTACTTTTTTCATAATCTCTTAGTGCTTTTCATGTATGTCTGGTGACTCTTCACCTGCACTGCAAACAATGTCAGTAGTCCAAAGAGGAAAAACTCTAATTCTTGACATGAAACGTGTGGTTTTAGGATGTCCCTCATAACCTCCTAAGCAGGGCAAGGCATAATTCTGAGAGTCTCACATTTTTTGTTTTTAGAGTGTCTAGAACATTGGTTCTCTTTTCCAAGGAAAACAACTTTTACTCTTCCAATCTCCCTATGCTGCTCAAAAATTTTAAAGCATTTGATCCATGATAAAATGCTGACAATGCAGCTATTGACCACAACAGGTAACCGGTGGCTGTAAAATATACAGGGCTTTCTCCAAACTTGAATCAGACAGGATCTCACATATCTCAGATCTTGCTCTTGGTAAAAAGGAATAAAAGGAACTGAGAGAAATGCGCTTGGCTAGCACTGGCTGGGGTGCTGGAGGGATGAAGAGGTGTTAGCGAGAGGGATCCGGTATCTTTTTGTTTCATTAGAACTCTGGCTTGACAGGAAACATAGGGGGAACTTACCCATAGAAATGGTGCATCCGCTGTGCAGGCCAAAAAGTAGATTCTCCCACTGCTACTTAGAATAAAGAAACTTATAGTTCTCTTTCTCTCATGTTTCTGGCCACCGTCATCTTTCTTCCCTTCTTCTGCATTCACTATTGTGCTCTATTCCAATCACTTAATTTTCTTTCTTAAAACTCTGAATGCCAAGAGTAAAAAGCCCTTAGGAAGTTGTCCATGATCGTGTGCCAATTTAGTTCAAAATCTATATAGACTCTTGGACCTGTTAAAATGAGAATGTGATTTGATTGACCTACTTTGAGTTTACCTTTTTTAAAATAAGAAGGATTGAGTGAACTTGAGGGTGAACTGAATTCTAATTCCAAGTGCTGAAAATGTGATCTCAAGTTTCTTACTCTGCTAAAGAGGGTACTGAATGAGTTGGGGTGGTGGCAACATTCAACAATTGATTGGGTAGATTCTATCATTTTTTTTAAAAGTTAATTGCTTTGGAAGGAATTTTACTCATTCATTTATGCCACAAATATTTACTGAGAACCTCTGATATGGGCAAGAAGTCTTTAGAGCCCACGGGCTCTAGCTCTTGAGAAAATTAGACTCTTTCAAGAGATAAATCTACAAAACAACTGACAAATTCTGTGAGAGCCATGCCATCATAGGCGAGATCACTATCCTCTGGGAAGGGATAGTGGTGCATCAGAGAAAGTTTCACAGAGGAGATGAAAGACAACTACAAACAGATGGGGCCAAAAGTCACCACAGGAAAAGGAAAAGCTTGAGCTGAAGGTAAGGAGCACCCATGTGTTCAGGTATCTTGAGTTCAGGTTTTGAAGTACATTGCAAGCCCAAGTAAGAGCATCAGATGTCATCAAAAGTCACATGAACCTGCAGATGTTTCCCAATGTTGAGTATGAAAAACACATAATTCCATCCATTATATTCTCAAAGGTTTCCATAAATGAGGACCCTTGCATACCTCTATTCTGTTCATTACTGAAGTCAGTTGCAGAAGTTCTTTCTGAGAATTTCGGAAACAAACGCTGTAAAAGGAAAGTTCTTTTAAGGTGCAAGTTCCTTAAAACATCTCAATATCCATTGCCACAAAAGTTCCAAAAGTCTTTTAACATTGGCCTTGGACAGGCAATAATTTATATCAAGTAAATAACAACTATAAAGTTGAACTGTACACTTTTTTTGCAAGAGAGCAAGCTGGTAAGGATTTCTTAGGTTGTTAGTAAATGAGTTTGTTGCTATTTTTATGGCTGTGTGTGTGTGTGTCCTCGTGTCTGTGCTACATTTAATATAATGGAATGTTTCAACTGTGTTTTGGTCAACTAATATGTATGTTTGGGATTGTTAGATGAATTAACAAGAACATAAGTACTATACAAAAACTATGTAGATGATTTTAAAAATTGAATTATTTCCCTATGATGGATTAGTGGAGAAAACACACTTACAGACACACACAACTGACTTCAGTAATGAAACACAATAGAGGTATGCAAGGGTCCTCACACACACATATATATAACTTTTCATTCTTTATTAATGAAAACCATATAAAGACCCTGAGAAGATTAATCAGTATGAATTTAAATTCCAGTCTACAAATCCTAAATAAGGTTATATGTGTACATATTAATATTTTCCCACTGAAACTGTATAGTCTAGTATCTTGGATTGTAACAAAACGCAATAATCAAGCATAATTACTTCCACACAAAAAGTCTGTACCAATCTTTTCTTGATGACCTATTTTCGGTGAGTTTTCCCCAGTACTGCAATCACCCAAACAGATCTCCAGCAGACTGTGGGCTATAGTCTCAAAGCCTCACATTTAAAAAGCCGGCACTCCTCCCTTTATTTAAAAGTGAACACTCACTGTACGGAGATACACTTTCTCTGCCAGATGACCCAACTGGTCCCACACAAAAGCAGTTTATATGCTAGTATCGTTAGTAGAGAGACTATTTGACTAAATATTTTAGTTTCACTTGGCTGAATGCCATAAAGTTTAATACGACTTAATCTCTTTTCATGTTTGTAAAAATCAAAAGTTTTTTTTTGTTTTGTTTCCAGGTTGACAGATGCTGTATATTTTAATTTTAAAATGTGAAGAAGAAAAAGAGGATGTCTTGAAAAACTCTTTGCAAAGAAGGAACTGGAATACTTTCTTATGGGCATTTTGCCATTTTGAGGGGTGGAGAGGATAGTATAAAATTTTGAATAATTTATTGAGAAACATAGAAGCATTTGTGTTTTCTTGATTTATTCTGGCAAGAATACTGAATAGTTAAAAAGTGATGACAAATCAGGAAGAAAATAAGTTGGACTCACAGACAAGACAGAAGCATCATTGGATACTTTTTTGGGAGACGAATGGTACCCAGATGTTCTGTAACCCAGAGGATTTAAGGGCTGCATGTGCTGGCCACTTTTGGGGAACTGTAAGTAACTTCACTATGTTTCCTTCACAGGAATCCATTTCTCGGACAGCATTGGCATCTGTGTTCAAAATTCTTCAGAGTAGCCAAGAATCATATGCATACCAACACATTCTTTGAAAATTTGGCACTGAGAGCTTACCTTTGTCACAAAATAGCAGCTGCCACCGCCAAAAATTAAGCTTTCAAGTTAGGTCAGACTTAACCGTGGAAATTCTGTGACATTTTGAACAGAATGTACCAGAAGAGTGTTTTAGCACTCACATTTTGCTTGTATATTTTCCTATTGCCACAATTATTTTGAATATGATTGGGTGGAATACTGAAGAGAACTAAATGCATTTCAGAGTAGAGATACAAAACCCAACAGACTTCTGTACTCAAACTTCTCCTTAAGTAGTCAAAAATGAGCAATATAGGTTTATCTTGTTGTTTCTTGAATGTAGCAAAATAAGGGAGAAGGGCACAAAAGAGGCTTACAATACTGAATGAAACTGCAACTGCTTCATGTTACAAAGAAGTGCTCAGCCAGGCGTGGTGGCTCACTCCTGTAATCCCAGCACTTTGAAAGGCTAAAGCAGGAGTATTGCTTGAGCTCTGAAGTTTGAGGCCAGCCTGGGCAACATAGTGAGATCTTGCCGCTATAAAAATAAAATAAAATAAAAGAAGGCAGAGACTTAAGAAAAAAAATGAATTCATGTCTTTATTTTGTCTTTCCTTTTTCTGACTTTTCACAGGCTTCAAATCTGACCCAAACAGTGTTGCATTTATTTTATTATTCTCTTTTCTGCTGTGTTCCCACCAGGGTACATTTTATATCTGTAACCAGATTAACTCTTCAAAGAGGAAAAGTATTTATTAAAGTCCAAGCAGAGTGTGGAGCACATAGTAACTGTCTGATGAACACGTGCTCAACTGAGTTTCACTGCTCTAACTGGACTCAAATCCTTTGGAGAAGGCCAGCAGTACCTTCAGGTCACAGGGAGAAGCACCATTCTTTTCGACTTCTTTTTATGTAGGAGGCAGGAAAACGTCAACTTCAAAATATCCAGGATACATGCCACAATTAAACATGATAATTTTTCCAAAAGATATAATATTTAAATGTTCAGGATAAAGCAGTATCAGTTTTTATCAGCAGAAAAAAATACATAAATAAAATATATATCTACTTACACATTTATATGTGTCTATAGATGCATATATGCACATAAATGTCTATATTTAATATACTTATATAAATGTATTTATATATAAACATTACATGTCATTTTTCCACTGTAAATGAGTTATCAAAGAAAATGAATAGCTAGGACTACAGGTGTGTGCCACTATGCCCGGCTAATTTTTTAAATTTTTTGTAGAGATGAGGTCTCACTGTGTTGCCTCAGTTGGTCTTGAACTACTAGGATCAAGCAATTTTCCCGCCTCAGCCTCCCAAAGTGCTGACATTACAGGTGTAAGCCACTGCACCTGGTTTTGTCATACTTTTTAAATAGACAAAAAGTATTTCATCTAACTCTTCTATAGCACAATATATCTAAATTTTTTTCATTGCAAAGAGAAAAAAATATGCTTACATTTCAGTCCTTGACTGCTGACATCTTCTCCCTTTACTAAACTTAATGATTCACTAATGTACCACATCATATTTCCTAAATGTATGTTAAGAAACACAGAGTAGATAGCAAAATCCTACTATATTTTTCCTATTTTATATATATATCTATATTTATCTTAGTATATATTTTTTAATTTAAAAAAGATCACTGAAATCAATTTCAAAACAAATTCTGAGAAGCACATTCTATGGATTATTTTCCAATACACTATGTTATGTAAAACACAAGCCAGTTTATGCGATATAAGTATGATGACCTTCCAGCAATCCAATCTGAACTTGCAGATATTAAGAAAGCCTGTATATTGGCAGAGTACTGGCTGAAATGTCACCCTAGTACATGAGTTCATGGTGAAAAGGACAAATACAAGAGTTTTTATAGGTGAATAAAGTAAAAAAACACAAGGGTTTGAAAGACGAATTAAGAAAATAGTTTTGATATGGGCACTTGATAAGATTAGTCTAAAATACAAATATACTGAAATCTATTCTTTAAAAAAGTTTGTTTGTTTTGGCTTAGTTGTGACTATAATGTAATAGAAGAAAAATTTTTAAGCAGCACTATTTCCTTTTATTGCTACTCAAATACTAAGCTAATTCATTCAGAGAAAATGTTGCTTCAGTTCCTAAGTCTTGCCACTCAATAAATAAGCAGGCTTCTACCATTCAATAAATAAGCAGGTTTCAAGCTACCACATTCTATTTCTTTCCCTTCTTTCTCTCCAAATTAGCTACTTCTGTGGACTGTATGTATTTTCTGTCTTCCTTTTCCTTCCTGGATATTTCTCTGATTCTACCTGTTCCATGAGACATTTTTACTTTCCCAGGGAAGACAATCCAGTGAGAATCACCAATGCCCCACTCTACAGAAAATTGCATCATGTCCTATCAATTACACCAAGTACACTTATATCAAGTAAGGTACTATATTTGAAAGTCCTTGTTAAACACTGAAGTAGTATATATGCAGAGGACAGTATTATACTACAAATGACCTATCAATCTTTCACCATGACTGCCACAATGTAACAGCCTTTTAACAGAGCTTCCTGATTTCTGATTCACTCTGCTTCAATCCACCCTATACTCTGATACCTGAATTATCTTCCTAAAGTAAAGAGATTTAGTCATTTCACTGCTCAAAACCATCAGTAGTTCCCCAACCTATAACGTATAAATTCCAAACTCTACAATTAACCATTGTAAATCTTACCTGCTACTTGAGACTTTTTGCTGCCACACACCGCTTTCAATCATTCCTTCCCTCCAAACACCACATTCTCACTCTGTCATGTTTCTCTGTATGCCAGCGTTTTTGCCCCTTTGCTTTTATGGTGATTCCTGAAGCCCTATCCATCCATCTGGAAGAATCTACATCCAACCCAATCTCCTCCTGGAAACCTTCCTAGAGGTGAATTTAAGACTAAATATATCTCCACACAACTTATACTCTCATAGTCTACAGTCTCTGCCATGTACGAGAGTTACTTATGCATGCATCTCTCTATGTTGTGGAAGTTTAGCAGACCACCAGAGGAATATCCTCTCTAGGGGAATATTTATCACAAAGAAGATGCTCAGTAATGATTCACCAAATTGATCTGTATTTGTGTCATCACTATTGACTATTAAGTATATTAAAGCAGTAATTTAGAACATCTAGAAAAGTTCATTCATTTTAGTTAGGTTTTTTGTTTGTTTAGTTTTTTAGAATTGGTCTCATTTTGTCACCCAGGCTGGAGTGCAGTGGCACACTCATGGCTACGGCAGTCTCCACCTCCTGGGCTCAGGAGATCCTTCCACCTCAGCCTTCCAAGTAGCTGGAACTACAGGTGCATGCCACCATGTTCAGCTAATATTTTGATTTATTGTAGAAATGAGGTCTTGCCAAATTTCCCAGGCTGGTCTTGAACCCTCGGATCCAGGCAATCCTCTTGCCTCAGCCTCCCAAAGTGCTAGAATTACAGGTGTGAGCCACTGTGCCAAGCCCCATTGTTAACTTTTAAATAAAGTTGTTAGTGCTTTTTCAATATAGTCAAAAGAAATAGCCTAGACCTGATTTTAAAAAGTGAACATTTTATTTCAAAAACACACAAAATACACTGCTGCAATGAAAAAAATATATAGCTAAATGTTATATCTATTTCATAACCAAGAAAAATAAGCCTAGTTCTAACAAACCATACATAAAGAAAGAAAATAAACAAAGACCAGTGAATAAGAATATGTATCATTGACGAAATGAAAGATATTATGTTTCTTTGTCTGATAAAGGTCACTTCGGACCCCCATCTTAAATGCTGGTTCATGTATCTTCCTACTTGCTGATAGACTTGAATTTTGCGGCCAACTCCAAGACTGTCTGGTCTCCTGAAGTTCCTCTGGCTGGCAAAGACTATGAGGTCAACAACTGTAGTCCATAACCCTCCTTCTAGGGTTACTCTGAAACTGAAACTGCCTTAAGAAGAGGAGAGAGGGATGGGACATTTTCCAGGGCCTTTGTTCTGTGGCACTAATTTTGTTTTAGGACAGCACAAAACTTGCCAATATCTCTACCTTAAGAAAAATGAACTAAGATTAGTAGTATCATGGGGTTGGCCTAGATCTGTGGTTTTAATCCCTGGCTGTACTCTGTAATCACCTGGGGGAATTTTAAGAAAATATCTGTGTCTGGGCTCAGCACCCACACATTATAATGTACTTGATTTGAAGCCCAGGCACCCGTATGATTGAAAAGTTCCTCAGGTGCATTATTCAGTTTGGGCTGCTATCACAAAATACCAAAGACTGGGTGGCTAAAAACTCACATTTATTTCTCACAGAAATGGAGCTTGGGAAACCCAAATTCAAAAGGTCAGCAGATTTCATTCCTGATGTAGACTCTCCTTATAGCTTACAGATGGCTGCCTTCTTGCTGTGTCCCTACACAGTGATGAGAAAGAGAGCTCTGGTCTCTTCCTCTTCTTATACAGGCACTAATCTCACGCATGACAGCTCCACCCTTATGACCTAATTAGCCCTATAGGCCCTGTCTTTAAATATGATCACATTGGCAGTTAAGGTTCCAATATGGATTTTAGAGGGACACAAACATTCATTCCATAGCACCAGGTAAGCCTAAAATGTGACCAGGATTGAAAACTACTGACCTAGATAAATGATTGTCAATGTTTTTGTGCACTGAAACAAGCATAACAACAATATCCCATGTGCTCCTCAGGGATATTCTTATGCTCCTGTGGGCAGCCCGCAATTTTGCACAGACCTGTGTGACAACTGAGATGTCACCTTTACATATCTTATATGAAAATATCAGAGTGCAAGTGGATAAAAATGTAATTGTAGAAATAAGTTTTAATCTGATGACAATATGAATGAAAACCATGAGAAAATCTAGAAATTTCCTTCTATCTGGTCAACATTTTCTAAGTATGTAATCAGGACACTGTTCATGACCATAATCTCTGCTTAAAAAGTTCATATTATTTATTTGTTTGTCTGTTTGTTTATTAATTTGAGTTGGAGTCTCACTCTGTCACCCAGGAAGGAGTGCAATGGCATGCTCACGACCACTGCAACCTTGACCTGCTGGGCTCAGGTGATCAACCTTGACCTGCTGGGCTCAGGTGATCCTTCTGCTTCAGTCCGGTGATCCTTCTGCTTCAGTCTACTTCAGTAGCTGGAACTATAGGCACACGCCACCACATCTGGCAAATTTTTTCATTTATTGTAGAGATGAGGTCTCGCCAAGCTGGCCAGGCTGGTTTCGAACCCGTGAGCTCAGGCAATCCTCTCACCTCGGCCTCCCAAAGTGCTGAGATTATAGGCATGAGCCACCTGGCCTGGCCTAAATAGTTTATTTTAAAATGAAATGTCTTCTTTTATTCCTGCTCAAGGTACTGAGTTAATCAGTTCACAGAAAATGGCTCATATCAAGACTCATCCTTAAGTGAACATGTTAGCACTTTAGGAGTCAAGAAATAAGCAATTCAGTCAGTGATAGTTAAAAAGTAGAAAAACTATGGAATACGTGCTAAAGGAGAAGGCAGAAAGAGAGGACAGAATGAGTCTACAAGAGTGAAAAGGTAGTCATGATTATACAGATTTTAACACAAAAGAAGACCTTTTTAAAAGAAGGCTTTCCTGCTAATCAATAAATTATTCTTTCCAAATATGTAAGAACTATATTTCCAAGCAAACTTGAAAAAATTTTACCTTTTGTTAATGTGTGTACATAAACTGACTCATGCTTACTGAATAAGACCAGAAAGTTCACATTAGCCAGGACCCTGAATAATTGAGTCTACTTTAGTACCTGTGGGTATTTAAAAAAGACAATCAGCCCATTTTAAAACATTGGAATTTTTAGTCAGAAATATCCATCAATTCATACTTTTAAAATTATGAAAACTACAAAGACCTCCAAATTATATTAACACAGTAAAGATATTTTAAACTAATGCTATCAGATAGCATAAATCTCCTTCCTATCAAACTCTTCATCAAAATGCTGAACAAGTTTAAGTTTATTTGATTATCTTGAATTCATAGATTCAATGGATTGAAGATGAAAAGGAAATAGTCACAACAAACAAAACAGGAAGAAGGGAAGGCGAGACAGAGAGGAGGGAGGGAAGAAATGGAAGAAGGAAAGAAAAAGAAATGGAAGAAGGGAGAAAGGAGGGAAGGGAAGTTAGTAAGAAGAAAACAATGCAAAGATCTTAAGAAAAGAGGAAGTCTCCCTTTTCCTGCTTTTGACTCCCTTGAAAAATCTCTAACTTATCCCATGCCATATTCCATTTGGATTCAACTCAGTTCAAATATTTGCTGAACATCTGCTATGAGCAGGGCTAAAGTGGGTACAGCACATCAACTCTGGGATTAATGCTAAAACTACAGACAAACTCCAGAAGTATGCACATCCACATGATGTAACTGTACTTTACATCATTTGCCTGGTTTCCAGAACTGTCTTGGGTTACTATCTCTTATGGGCAGCTTGACTAAGGAGGAATTAATCCCTTATGATAGCTTTTGACTGAATCAAAATATAGTTTTCATGGGTTCAAGATACTTTATTTTTTATTACTGACCATTCTTCACTCCCGTTGTCCTCTCCTCCCCAACATGTGAATAGCCACACACACACACACACACACACACACACACACACACACACACACACACACACACGTACACACACAGGCACATTCACTGACTTGATGTCCTATACCCCTGAATTATATCCAAGACCCATTGGTGGTGACTCACCTAGAATTAACCGCTCACTCAAGACTGCTTCTGCAACTACACATGCAGTATCTACCTTGGGCTTTATTTTTCATGCATAGATAGTGTCTGATCTAGGTGATGCTTGTGTGCATCTCTGGAAGAATATGAGAATGAAGTTCTGGTGCCAGAAGCAACATTAAAGATGGACAAGTCAAGGTGAATAGATGAATGCTCACCTTACTCTTGGATTGGAATCGGATTCAAAAGAAGGAAAGACCAGTGGAAATTGACCAATTTCAACCACAAAAAGCCACATTTTTAAAAAGAAGCTTCATAGTATAATCTCTCTATGACCTTATACATTAAATATTTATTAAGTACCTACCATAGGTGCTAAATCAATGCAACAATAAATGAAATACAGCTTTTGTCTACAAGGAACTTAGTCTAGTGGAGAAGACCAACACATATGTTGCAAAGCAATGTGATGGATATTAAGATAAACTATGGAAAATATGCTTGAGGAACAGAGCACTCACTCCCAAACCAGCAGTTAATGTCTCCCACTCTGTCTCAGTCTATAAAGGTCCAAAACTGGCCATTAACATTTCTTCACCTGCTGCTGCTCTACCAAAGGCCATTATAATGTTACTATAATGTTTGTATGACTAAAAAACTGTGGGCCACAAATAACCCAAATGCCTCAATATCTCAAATAATTCCAATGACTTTAGAAATTTTTCCAGATGAGTTGATAGCTTCACATGAGTACTATCAATCATTACCTTATTAGCTTTGTTGTTGTTGTTATTGTCCTAAAACATCATGGCCCAGGAAAATTTCTACAGTAACAGAAATGTTCTCCATCTGCACTGCCCTGTGTGGCTGCCACTGGCCACGTAGACTACTGAGTTTTTGAAATGTGGCTAGTGTGAGTGAGGAAGTGGATTATTTCATTTTATTTTAATAAATGTTAAATGGCCACATATGCCTAGTGGTTATGGTATTAGCACAGTTCTAAAATGTAAGCATTTTAGGATTGTGCCATATGATAAATATTTTTTGCCTTATTGACCATATGGTATGTTATACATGTTTCTGAAGAATTGCGAACACAGGAAAAAATTTCCTTCTGTAACCTGAAGTTCCTGCTAAAAATTACTCCCAATAAGACATTAAAAATTAAAGTACAATAGAAATACATATGTAAGTTTGTGTGTGTGTGTGTGTGGTTTCCATTGGCTTTGACTTTTACCACTGTCATTCATGATGGAGCATGAAGCATTTAAAAATATTTGTGAGTTAATGTATTTCACACATTAAGAGATATTTGGAAAAGATGGCTATTCTCAACTAGTTGTGAACTGCGGATGTATCTTAAAAGTGAGGTTTTAAGGAGATTTTCATTGTGAGATGGAATCAGATCAGCTAGACAGTGGGCAACATGAGTAGTAGGTCTCTGTATGTCTATGCACTGCTGAGTCACTGTGCTTCACATGGGAACCAACCAGATACCAGGCACTTAGTAAAAATGTAAGGAACGAGTAGTTGAAGTAGGGTGGATGGAACTGACTGTTCTATACCTGAATCACAGAGGTCTTAACATGACCATCTCAGGTGTCAAAACTTTCAAGATGGTCCATTTAAACAAGTAAATTATGCATTATTTTTTAAAAGAACAAACAAGTAATATGGGAGCATATGGGAAAATCATAAAGGGGATCTAAAAAAAAAAAGCAAATGGGACTGTGAAATGAACCCTCACACTCCATGTAAACAAACCACTAAATTCCAAATAGCAAACTGACTTCCTGAAAATGAAACGGAAAAAAACCTCAGGTTCTGAAGTCAGAAGAAATATGCAGGTTGACCTAGTCTGTGTGATGTTAGGCGTGTTATTTGACTTCTCTGAGCCTGTGTGTCCTCACCTTTTAAAGGCATGAAATGGGCCAGGTGCAGTGGCTCAAGCCTGCAATCCCAGCACTTTGAGAGACCGAGGCAAGAGGACTGTCTGAGTCCAGGGGCTAGAGAACAGCCTGGGCAATTGGGAGACCTCATCTCTACAATAAATAAACTAGCTGAGTGTGTTGGTGCACGCCTGTAGTTCCAGCTAATTGGAAGGCTGAGGCAGAAGGATCGCCTGAGCCCAGCAGGTCAAGGGTGCAGTGGCCGTGTGCATGCCACTGCCTTCCAGCCTGGGTGACAGAGTGAGACTCTGACTCAAAAGTAAACAAATAAATACAAAAATAAAAGGCATAAAATGAAAACACCAACATCAAAGGGTTTGGGGGGAAATGAAATGAGGAAATGTACATAAAATATTCAGCCCTGGGGCTGCAGCTGGTAAACACCTGAGTAGATGGTAACTAGAAATGAAACACAAGTGCGTCTTCTTAGTCAAGCCCTCCCTTTGAGGTCCTCTGGTCCTCACTGAGGGGGTTCCATTTCCATGCTACATTCTGAGCAGTTGGCAAATGGGTAGTCAAACAAAGCTCTCAGGTTAGATCTTACTCGAATCTTTTTGGAGTTGAAGGGAAATGGAGAACTGCAGTCCCTCCTGCTTCCAGAAAAACCTGATTTTTTTTTTTTTTTTGCCAGAAGCAGAATTCCCACAACATAAAATTTTAAGCAAGATCTTAAATCTCTAGTGCAGACATTAGAGTAGTGATGAATTCATCAGTGAAATGATTTATCCTGGCAGACTTCCCTGAGTGGAAGCAACCACAGTTTGTGTAACAAGGAGGGAAAAATGAAATAAAGAAAATTGCTTCTCTGCAATCAAACGTAATTAATTTTATGAATCAAGGCTAGTTATTATTTGGGGGGAAAAGCATGCATAGTTTGTATTTGTGGTTACAATTTGTTTTTGAAGGGTATATAGGCCAGACTGAGAGTCACAACATATTGAATTTGACTTTATGACCAGGATAAATTAAGAAATTAATTCTTGCAGAGGACTAGGGTTAACTTGTAGTTAATGTGCCTCTTAAAGCAGTGAGACACGACTAAAACATTCAGAATCTGGCTCATGACATATTTAATAATCAAACTTAAAGATTTGAACTCAGTGTACCTTGCAGTACTATCACACACAATTCAAAGATCCTGAATTTTCATTAATTGGAAGGAACTATTCCTTAAAGTCTCTTAAGACACCGCCCTCTCCTCTATGACTCATATTTAAACCTCCTTACAGGAAAGTCACTGAAGGTTTTCCCATAAGGCATACCTGTTCAGTGGGTCAAGAAAAAATGTGTTTCATTCCACATACTATGATAAATGTTTTGTTTGGAGAGTTATTTGAAAGAAGTAATTGGTCTATATGACCAGTTCAAAACATCAGGATATTCTGGACACAGAAAGTGACACAGTTTTGAAGACTAAGAAATTCTTAATTGCCAAGAATGAACACCTTACTGAATTCTACAATTTGTTCCTGGATAATGGTTAGGATGGTGACCTACTGGTCAAGTTGTATCATGTTGTCATTCTGTATAGCAAGTCTTAGTCAGTTGGCAGACCCTTACTGAGCACCTATCACATGTGCCAGCCTACCTCATGGGCTCCAAGGGCACTGTAGATGAAGGAATAAATATATCCACTCATATTAAAGTAGGAGCTGAGAAAAAATAACTGAAGTGAAGACTGATCTTTCATTTGTAGATAACGTGCCTCAGTTTTTTAAAAACATACTGCCCCAAAATCAAGATACTCATGCCATTTGAGGTTGTCAATGCCTCTAGGTCAGCCTGTTAGTAACAATGCAAAAGGCCAACTTTGTTAAAATGGTGGAAACAAAAATATTCACCTTCCAGTTTCAAACTTCTTTTTGACTTCCAATGCTAGCTTACATTTGATATTATCATAGAAACTTACGATAGTCTTAAATGACGAATTCAATTCTTTACACTTAAATTTCACACCATCAAAAAGTTAATGTCCAATAAACTGAAATCTATACAGCCAAAATCAGGGTCCAAATAATGCTTTACTTTGCCAATGTGTCAAATTCATGAAATGGAATATTACTCAGCCACAAAAAGGTATGAAGTATGGATACATACTCTAACCTGAATGAACCTTGAAAACATTATGCCAAGTGAACAAAACCAAACAGTAAGGTCATATGTTGCGGGATTCTGTAATATATGAAACGTCCTGAATAGGCAAATCTATAGAGACAGAAAGTAAATTAGTGGTTGCTACAAGTTGGGGTCACAGGGAATAGGGAATGACTGTTAATGAGCATTGGTTTTGGGGAGGGGATGTGATTAAAATGTCTTGGAATTAGATAGTGGTGATGGCTGTACAATTTCATGAATATACCTAAAACGGCTAAAGTGTACAATTTAAAAAGATGAATGATATGATGTGTGAATTTAATCTTAAATTTAAAAGCCTACCATATATTTTGGGCATGCAGTATGGGTAACATACAAGGCAATACTCTGTGGTTTGTTTCCTTACTACTGTGACATTTACTTAAACAGTAATTTAAGTACCAAGAGGACTTAGTTGCTAAAACAGAATTATAACAGAAATGTAAATTCAACAGGTGTTGAAATTTTCACTTTTAGAAACATGTCTTCCCTCCTCCAAAATTGACTGTAAGTTTTCAGAGATTCTCCTGCAAGTCTCATGTGTCAACCATGCGCGTCACCGCCCCCAGGCCTTTCATAATGCTTTTGAAATTAAATTATGTGGATGTATGTGGTGGACCATGCGCAATTATCACCATATTTGTAATGCAATTTTCATTCATTAGAACCTGAAAATGATGTCTATAAAGGTTACCATGCCAAGAGCAGCACCTATTGGATAAAAATGTAGGTTTAATATCTACTCAATTTACGAACCAGCTAAAATTTAAAAATTGGGATCATCTGACTGAAAAGAGGTAAGCATGGGTATTCACAATCTGAGACCCAACATTCTGTAGCTTTCAAGTGAATGCCTCCTTATCTGTTATAGTCCATCTTGACAGGAAATATTCATGAAGGAAAAGAGATATTTCTTTAATGAAATTCAAACATCCAATCTTACAATTCTTGTGGCAAAAGATCAGAAAACTTGAATCTGCATTCCAGGTAAATTCTCAAACTGGCTATTTCGGTATGTGATTTCAGTTTTACGTGTGCGAGCTGTGGTGGGGTGAATGAAAGAGGAACCCACGGATAAATACAACAACCTGCAGCCCTTTCAACTCTTCCCTGACTTCAGAGGCAGAGAGATTTGGATTAAACTTTTTTTTTTCTTTAAAGTAACTGCCTGGACTTGAATATGACTAAATTGAAAGTACTAAAAAACACCCCAAAATCAGGTTGGTGCTTGTTCCTGTTACTACCTTTCAGGTGTGTGTGTGTGTGTGTGTGTGTGTGTGTGTGTTTCACATCATACACGTGCATGCTTCCTCTAAGCCCAAAATACCTGTAGCATGAAAAGAAACAGCAAACATGCAGTACAGTACGTAGCCCTGCGCAGCAACTGTATTTATTTATCACTGTATGTATACCCGAAAGGCTGTTTCCACAAAATTCGCGAAACAGAAGGCCCGACAGGGGTAGGGACCACAGGCCCCCAACCCGAGATGGGTCCGCTAGGGTCCGGCTCGCGAGGCGGGGCGGGGACGCGTGTCTCCCGCGCGACCGACCCCCCCACCTCCCACACCGCGCCGCCGCCGCCGCCGCCGCCGCCCCCGCGGGAGCCGAGTTCACGGTCCCCTTCTCTCCTTGCTGGCTGGCGGCGGCGGCAAGTAGCGAAAGTCCCGAGATGCCGCCACCCCACGTATCCCGCCGATTGCGGAGAGAAAGCCCCGCCGAGGTCTGATCACTCACCCAGGCGGCAAACCCACAGGAGCTGGACGCACGCGAGGAAGCGCTTAAGGATTCGCATTTCCAGGCGCTCCGGGGCCCCTCGCCGCGCGGCTCCTCTGCTGCTCTGGCTGGAGAGGGAGGAGGCGCGCGAATGTTCTTATTTTGTCGTCCAGTGTATAGATGGATGTGAGGGGTGTGTGTGTGTGTGTGTGTGTGTGTGTGTGAGAGAGAGAGAGAGAGAGAGAGAGAGAGAGAGGTAGGGATGGATAATCGAGAGGAAGATGCGTGGTGGTGCGGCGGACCGGGAGCCGCTAGCCCAGGCGCATGTCGCCGGCGTGCGAGAGTCGGGCTCCTTCGCCGGCTGCGGCGGCCGCGGTCTGAGCGCTCCGAGCGCGGTGGCGCCTGGTGCCGGGTGCGCGCTCCAGCCGGGCTGTGCGCGCCGCGGCTCCTGGCGGGGGCGGAGGCGCCGGGCCGCGCCGCTGGGACAGAGGCGCTGGGAGCGTGCCGCTCGGGGTCGCGCGGGGGGCGGAGGGGAGCAGCCGTCGCTCTGGGTCGGGATCCCGGAGCCTCAGTTCGCCTCCCACGCCACTCCCCCTGTTCGCTGCCAGCGGTTTCGCCGCCCCGGAGTTCATGTGATTCGCTGGGGCTTGGAATCTTCGCGGAGAAAATGTCTCTTCGTTAGGACTGCTCCATCACTTGGGAAGAGAAGGCCAGAACCCCATTGTCCCGCACAGCCAGAGATTGACCTTTGGGCTTCGCCCCGGGAATGTTTTTCATCGTATTGTTGTCCTCTCTGCAGATGCTAAGTGGGTCCAGTCAGAATGTGGTGGGGGCGCCTGGGTACGCTGGCTTTCCCTCCTCCCTTTTCTTTCCATTTTCCAAATAACCAAAGCAGTAGACCCCATTACCTTTAGGGCGGTTGACTTAAAATAACCTCCCGCTCTGATTGTGAACAGTCTGACCCTGCCCCTTCCCCAGACCCCAAACAGACTGAACAGCTGCTTGGGGGAACTTCCAACATGGCAATGCTCCTGCCGGACACAACTGCCTAAGTAAATGCTCACGTGGGGTCGCAAGGAAAGATTTTTTAATTGTTTGAATGAGGAGTATACAAATATATATATATTGCATGCCTTCTGCTACCTCGGAGCTAGAAAACTCACTCTGTATGTACTTGTTTCTATAGTGTTCATAACTACACTGTGAATGCTTTCATGGCAGGCAGATTGTCTTTATTATTAAAAAACCAGCTCTAGTACAATGGATAAAAAAAGCATATATATCTATGTCAGTAGGTGTTTTCTAAATATTTGTTGTTGAATTAATTTGAAGCCTAAAGGAAACAATGATAACTGGTGGTATTCTCCAAAAGCTTATCCTCATTCCTAGATATTTATGAGATTTTCATTGATATGATATCCTTTAGTTATTAGTACATTTTTCTTCTTATGTGGGACCCAACTTAGAGCCTTTTAGGAATCCCATCTACAGCACAGAACGCCAAGTTCTGGAATTGTCCTTTGTATTTTTGGTAGCAATTTGATGTAGGTATCTATATAGTGTGTACTCCTATGTTCTGTTCTTGTCTCAAAAATGTAAAGAAAGCTTACTGCATACAAAATTGGGTTCTGAATATATTTCAATTGTTACTACCAGTTTCTGCTAATATTCACAGCCTCTGAACACTTGACTGTATGTGCAGAGCTAATGGTGCAATTTGCTATGTATTGCTTCAGGAGTTGATCACAGTCCTGTAATAGCAGATTTTGAAACTTTTTAGAGTGTTTATTCAGGAACACATATCGATATTAAGGAGTTAATTATTGATCTTATTTGTCCCATGAAAAGAAATAGAGTTGCTACAACTTTTACAAGAATTATAACAGGGATTGATGGTTGCTCATGTGGGTTTCCACATAGGAAGAAAATCGAGGGGCCAGGGGGGCATTTTTGCTAGCATGACAAAAAGTGTTAAGTATGTAGACTAGAAATGAACTGAGAGTTCAGAGGAAGTGTTTATTCAATATTGACTGGAGCAAGCAGGGAAGATTTTCTAGAATGTGTGGTAAAGCAAGAAGTAGCAGGAAAAAATTGATGTCAAAGGCGGGGGAGAAAAGAAAGGAGCAGATGTCATGTGGTATAAAAAAACTGTGAATTATATTTGAGCAGACTGAGTGGGGTCAGACTATGAAAAATATTGATTTCCTAGTAGAGCAGCTCGTACCTCAAATACATTACAAGGGAAAACCACACAAGAAATTCTGAAGAATTTCAACTACTTAGTGGAAGCTAGGTTTGCTCAGGGGAATATGTGGTGTTCCAGAAGGTCCCAATTATCAAGGATGCCCCACTAGCCTGTGAAAATAATCCCACAATAACAACCACCATCACCCTCTTTCTTTATTTGGTCCCCAAATCATGTCACTCATCATTCTTTTGAGTTAGATTAGCAAACAAAAGCACGGTTGAAATAAAATATTCTCTGGTAAGAAGGACAAGTAGTAATATGGTTTCTAATTTGGTTCTCATTGTTAAGATTATTGTCATTCACCTGGGAAGGCACAAAAGCCACCCTGAGCGACTACTCATGTTGCTATTGAGGTTTGTATATTGAGATTTGAGGAAGCAGGATAGGGATTAATACTGTGAGACTGAGTGATAGCGGTGGAAAACTGACTTGGAAGACCAGCTGATGTGGTTCTGACAGTCCTGAGGAGCGATGATGGACCTTGAGGTCCTTGAAAACAGGTCACCATAACAGCCCAGATATAGAAGAGTAGGCATCAACAGAGTAGGAACATCGAAAACATTCTGTATCTCACATTTCACAATGTTATGGTGGTTATGGTCACTTCTGAGACATGTTTCCTGATCAATGTGCATTAGCCATTGTGAAGTGAAGTTATAAATTTGCAAAACCACATGCCTTCATTCAGATTCTGAATATATGCATGTATACACACACATACACACATCATTTATATATAAGAGAGAGACAGATAGTACCTATATCTAAAGTATTAACTTGAACTATATATATCCATTTTCTTCCTATCTACAAACCAACTTAGGGCATTTTGCAGATTCAAACTCCCACATAGGCCAAAGTTCTGGAAGTATTATCACTCTCAATAAGTATTACCTACCATTTAATATGAAAAAGTTTAAACAAAGAGAAGTGATTATCTTATTTGGACCTACTGGGGTAAGAACTATCTCTGGAGGTAGATGATGGTTACTTAATTGAAGATTTGACAAAACAAAACTCAGAGTTTTCTCTTTTTTTTAATTTTAAAGATGTGGGGTACAATTCAGGATTAGGTATACAGGTGGTCATTGTACAGGTAAAGTTTGGACCAGCCTTTGGTCCCCACTTCACCTGATTTGAGATCAGGTACCCTTATTGGTGTTATGTGTCCCCCGTTCCTCCTCTTGCATTGCCTCTCTACTGCCAGTCCCTTTCTTATAGTATTATGGCAAATGTTCAGGGTCCACTTATGAGTAAGAACAAGTGGTACTGAGTTCTTTGTTTCTGTGATAGATCACTGAGTATGATAGACTCGAAACCTATCCAAGTTGCTGAAAGGTTTGTATGTTTGTCCTTTATGGCTACATAATATTCCATTGAGTATATGTACCACAATTTTTATCCAGTTCCAAAACTGAGAGTTTTCATGGAGAGGAGAAATTTAGGGTTCTTTAAAATTTAGCCTTTACATTCATTTGTATATTCAATACATTTGTGTTGTGTGTCCATTATGTATCATTCACTGCTTAAGGATTAATTACTTCACCCCTATTATGGGGACTTACATTCTAATAGGAGAGAGACGTTGCTACTAAAATGTCTCTGTGTAGCATTACCAGATAAAATATAGGATACCTAGTGTCATTTCAACTTCAGATAAACAATGATAAATTATTTAGTACCCAATAATTTTTAGTGCACTATGACGCACTAAACTTAATGAATAAAATTTTAGCATAATGAATGTATTTGGTACAAAACAATTTTTAGTGTATTTCGATATAATATTTGTGACATATTTATATTTTTAAAATTTTAGTGTTTATCTGAAATGCAGATTTAGCTGAATACCTTGAGTTTGTATTTGGTAAAACTGGAAGTCCATTTTGGTGTGTCCTGGAATCAGCTTATGTCAGGGATGGTCACTTGTGACTGTAAAATACTCGTGGTTTTCTGTAAGTTTTCTTACCCACAAGTTATTTCCAAGGTGTCTCTAACATAAATACAGGTAGATACAAATGGGAAAAGGAGATTTTTACTCTGCAAAATCTATTTGACTCTTAAGTTTGGTAGAAATGCTATAAAATTAGAAAATATTATATGGTCACTGAATAAAATATGAAATTAAATTTGAAATAAAATGTCTATGCTTTGTATACTGTGATAATAATTAGTTGTCTCTGTTTGGCTCACATAAATTATTGCTCATTTTAACCCATTGTCATTGAAAAATACATTTGAACAGAAATCACTGACTTGAATCAGTTACATGTTTACTCTGTGAGAAAGTAATATTTCTTTAGAAGTAAAGTACAGTTTTTGTAATTATAAGGTACTTGTCAGAAGATCTCATTTTACATGAAACCATGTATTTTAGATTGTGAGGCTAGATTTATCTTGTTTCACACATTACAAGTTTTATTCACACTTGATTGATCGACACAATGACATTTACTTTGTTATCTGGAAATGTAATGAATTTTCTGAAAAAACTAAAGAGTAATTTTTATTTTCTGTAGCGTAGTCAAATCTTTTATTTGGATTTGTCCTACTAATAACTCGTTACCTAAAAAGCAATTCATTCTTATCTGCCTGAGCATTGCAATCTTTTTTCCTAATGACCCTTAGTTTAGCTAGATATTACAGCATTTTTCCTGCATAAGGCATAAAACAGATAAAAGGGCCCTCATTGATAGCTCCAGAGCTAAAAGTTACATGGCACCCAGTGATGTAACACCCTGAGTCCTTCTGAAGGAAGCCTAATTATATTTGAGACGAGAACCACAATTATGTTACATACTTAGGCTTTTAATGTCTTATCATGATTACTAAAAAAATAATTTAAACTTTTTATAGTCAAAGTATATAATTTAGTGAGAAAATTGTATTAAGGGACATGAAGTAGAAATCTTTTTTTTCATGTCAGAATTATTTGATACAGTATGAGATTCAGGAAATTTTTTTCTCTATATTAGTAGAATAATCTTCTGCATTTTAAATATTTCACATTTAAAACAGTGGTTGGGGAAAAAACCATAAACTTTGAAAATTATTTGTGGAAGAATATTACTTAAATTTCAGTTTTGCCGGGCTTGGTGGCTCAGCCTGTGATCTCACACCTTTGGGAGGCTGAGGTGAGTGGATTGCCTGAGCCTGCAGGTTCGAGACCCGCCTGGGCAGGTGAGACCTCATCTCTACAATAAATCCAAAAAAAAAAAATTAACCGGGCGTGGTAGCATGTGCCTGTAGTTCCAACTTCTTGGAAGGCTGAGGCAAAAGGATCGCCAGAGCCCAGCAGGTCGAGGATGCGGTGGCTGGGAGCAGCCACTGCTCTCCAGTCTGGGTAACAGTGAGACTCCAACTCAAAAAAAAAAAAAAAAATTCAGTTTTTCGCTCTTATAAATGTTATCATAATGAAGACCTTAGGTCTTATATAAGTCTGCTCAGGTTGCAAAATAGTGTAGTCTGGGTAGCTTATAATCAATCGGAATTTATTTCTCACAGTTCTGGAGGCTGAGAAGTTCAAGAACAAAGCACAGGCAGATTTGATGTCTGGTTACACCCAATTTCTGGCATATAGACAGCTATCTTCAACAGTACCCTCACACAATCAAAGGGCAAAGAAGATCTCTGGGGCCTCTTTTATAAGGGCCTCAATTTGATTTATGAAGACTCCATTCACATTATCTAATCATTTCCCAAAGGCTCTGCCTCCAAATACACCCACATTGGTGATTATATTTCAGCCTATGAATTTTGAGGAGATACAAACTTTCAGTCTATAGCAGGTGTCTTAAAATAAATGTTTGTTATGATGCTATTGTGATTTGGAAACTTTCATCTGTCTTGTGAACAAGCCCATTCTTGTGCATTTTTAAAATTAAGGGTATTGCATCTGTTTGAGCTCCTTTGTATAGCAAACTAAAATTATAAATTGGACTAGCTAACCCATTTTTAAATGACTTTGATATGTTTAACAGACATTATTTATTTACTTTTAACTTCAGGGGATACGTGTGCAGGTTTGTTACATGGGTATATTGTACAATAGTGAGGCTTGTGCTTCTGTTGAACCCTTGCCTAAATAGTGAACATGGTATCCAGTAGCTGGTTTTTCAACCCTTGCTCCCCTCCCTCCCTTCCCCGTTTAGGAATCCATAGTGTCTGTTGTTTTCATCCTCATGTCCATGTGTTCCCAGTGTTTAGCTCCCATGTACAAGTGAGAACATGCAGTATTTGACATTCTATTTGTATGTTACCTCTCTTAGAATAATGGCCTCCAGCTGCAAATCCATGTTGCTGCAAATGGTGTGATTTCATTCTCTTTTATGGCTGTGTAGTATTTCATGATATATGTCTACCACATTTTTTTAATCCGATTCACTCCTGATGGGCACGTAGGATAGTTGCATGTCTTTGTTATTGTGAACAGTGCTGTGATTAAATATATGAGTTTGTCTTTTTGGTAGAATAATTTGTGTTTCTTTGGTTATTTACCCAGTAATAGTATTGCTGGGTTGAATGGTAGTTCTATTGTTTAGTTTTCTGGGGAATCTCCAAACTGCTTTCTATAGGGGATGAACTAATGTACTTCCATCATGTGTGAGTGTTCCCTTTTTCTCCACAACCTCACCAACATCCATTTTGTTCATTTTTTTTTTTACTTTTTAATAATAGTTGATACATTTTTCATGTTTCTTGGCCACTTGTATGTTTTCTTTTGAGAAGTGTCTGTTCGTGTTTTTTGCACACATTTTAATGGAGCGGATTTTTTTCTTTTCAGTCTTAGTCCCATATATATTCTGGCTATTAGACCTTTGTCGGATGCATAGTTTGCAAAAATTTTATCCCATTCTGTAAGTTTTTTATTTACTCCTTTGATAGTTTATTTTTCTGTGCAGAAGTTGTTTAGCTTAATTGGTCCTCAATTGTTAATTTTTGTTTTTGCTGCATTTACTTTTGAGGACTTAGTTGTAAATTCTTCAACTAGGCCAATGTCCAGAAGAGTGTTTTCTAGGTTTTCTTCTAGGAATTTTAGAGTGAGGTCTTATATTTTTTTTCTTTGGTGATGTGTCTATTCAGATCATTTACCCATTTTTTAAACAAGATTTTTTTAAAAAAAATTTTTTAACTTTTCATTTTGACATCATTTTAGACTTACTGAAAAGTTGTGGAAATAGTGCAAAAAATTCCTGTATATTCTTTATCTGTATTCTCAATTGTTAACATTTTACCTTTATTATTCTCTATACTGTTCTTTCATTCATCTATCTATCCATCTATCTATCCCTCCACCCACCCACCTATCCTATCTTTCTCTATAAACTAATAAGATCCTCTTGGCATTATAGTTAGACTGATAGAAACTTCTTCACCATCCATTCCTCAGGCAGTTGTTCTTTAGTTGACTTCTTAATCTTATTAAAGAAGCTTTTGTTGATTCTAGAGTATTTTATTGAAAGCCTAATTTATGATCACTTAGAAGAGAAATCAGTGATCATTAGAAGCCATGTCAAATATTTAAGAATAAGCCATGTTAGATCCATGTTTTTTCCTTCAAACATTTGGTCTTAATTTGAATTCTCACGTGCAACTCCCTTCCTTCCTGCTCCCATTACCTTGATTCTGGCTCTGTCTCTCTTGGGTACAGTTTTTCACCTCTTCCCTAAAGAATGTTCTCCTATTAGTCTTTTTATGCCTTAGTTCATGCTCAATTTACTGGAGTAATCTTTCTGAAATGAATCTCTAGTATGGAGTATATACCAGTAAATAGGAACTAGCACTAGTGATTGATTCCAAAAATTCAGAAGTATTATCCAAAAGGAATTAATCATATTCTATAGTGGGAGCTCTTATCTGAGGAACTTGTGTAAATCAACAGTATGCTATACTGTTGGTTGCTTTAAGATAATTGTTGTACTGATAGAATTATATATTTTATTTTCTATATTTTTTATAGAAACTGGGTCTTACTGTGTTGCCTAGGCTGGTCTTGTGTATACTTTAGAATGGAAGAGGTGATTCCTCCTCTACATGGTCATAAGCTAGTGATAATATTTCAACATCTGCACATCTTGCTCCCTTTTCTTTGCTCTACCACCACCTCTATTATGGAATATGACAGAAGAGTCATATTTTTCTTTTCTTCCAACACTCATGATCTGAACTTTATATTCAAATAAGTTTCAGAGGAATGTGTCCTCAAATTTGTGTTACATTACAAAGATCTAGATGACAAAATTTAAGCTCATTGCTGATTTCATTTCTTTGCCATTTAAAGATGAAAGCACTGTTCTCACTGTTATATCAGAGGCAAACTTGGAATTTAAAGTCCTCCTACAAGCTTAATTTAAGTGTCAATATTTGTCAGCTTTCTAGGCCTTTGAAAAATGTTCAGAATATCTTAGAATAGAAAGCAAATGTGTACACAAGATCTGCAATTCAGAGCATTAGATGGGGTCTTTGGAATGAGCTGTTCTATTTCAAATACATGAATATTTCTGATAAATGGACATTTGGCTGTTTCTGGTCTATTTCCTATCAAAATAACTCACAATCATCCTAGATGTTATACTTCTGACCACATTAAAAATCATGCACCTTTATATTTAGCCAAATGTCATCTCTTTAAAATTTCCATCCACTTGACGTTAGGGACCCAGAATAAATCCCTTCTCTCCATGTGTAGAAGCTTTCGTCCAATCCCAGATGATGAGGTCTTCCTTCTCTTGCTAAATGCGAATACTTCCAAGCTTAATCTAAACTCGCTGACTCTTCTTGAGCCAATGGTTGATCCATCACTTCTCACCAAGCCATCACAATCTCTTTTCAATAAAAAAAGTTATCTCTTGTCCTTATGTCTAATTATAACTATAGTCCCAGATGCTTCTTCCTTCATAATTTTCTTGTAAGAATAGACTTTAATCATTTTCTCTTTCTCTTAATTTATCTTCAAACCATCAAAGTTAGGTTTCTGCCTTTTGTATTCTATTAATAGTGATCTTTAAAAGGTAAAAGCATCACATTCTAACAGTCTTGCATAGGCAGTAAATCCCAAACTAAAACTGGCACTTTCCATAGTCCACAAAACCAACTACCTGGATTCCTTCTTCCTCTCCATCCACATGTAATCAGTCACTGAATCCTACAGCTTACTCTTAAATCTCATTTTGTTTCTATCATTATTTTTTACATAATCAATGGGCCTGACATATATTAAATGCTTAATAATTACTCAAATATATGAACTAATTTATTGAAGAAAGGCAGTTGCCAAGTCAATACTACCAGCTACCTCCTTTGCCTACTTATAATAAGGTTTCATCGGGCATCTTTGATGCTTTTCTCTGTTCCTGGGCACTTAGAACTTCAGACTAAGAAGGCATTCACATTCCTTAGCTGGTTTTTGATAACAGATTTAGATTTGCTTTGATTTAGAACTTACCCAGTGGTTTTTGAGCTTGGAGTTCTTCAACAGTGTAAGAGAGCTTGCCTATATCATCCCCAGAGCATTCCTGTCTCATTTTAATCTTAAGCTTATCCTCTTCTCGTCCTTCACAATTAACTCTTCCTTCTCTGATTCTGTTCAAACAGAGGATCAGCTAGACCTGAATTCTTAAAATTTTTCCTGAAGTTTTCAATGGCATCATTTGGCCTTTAGTTATTTTAAATTTTGAGACTTAAACATCTCTATTTCTGGGTTGTTGCAAAATCCTAACATTTGCCATTGGTCATTTTTCCTAAACATCTGCTTCTCCCACATTATTTCTAGACAGCTTTGCCTGCATCTTAAAATAAGAACAGAAGCTGAAAAGTTCAAACATTCCTAGAGAATTCTCTCATTACTCTCATATAAGAAAGGGTATCACTCAAAGAGAAAATGTGCAATTGAGCAAAGAGTATAAACTAAATTTCCATAAGACTCATTATCAAACTTCTACTTTATCATCTTTTATCATAATGTGACTAAAGCTACACTTACAAGCCGGGCTCGGTGGCTCAGCCTGTAATCCCGTGCCTTTGGGAGGCTGAGGTGAGTGGATTGCCTGAGCCCGTGGATTCGAGACCCGCCTGGGCAGTGAGACCTCATCTCTACAATAAATCAAAAAATCAGCCGGGTGTGGTAGCGCATGCCTGTAATTCCGGCTACTCGGAAGGCTGAGGCGAAATGATCGCTAGAGCCCAGCAGGTCGAGGCTGTGGTGGCCGGGAGCGGCCACTGCACTCCAGTCTGGGCGACAGAGTGACACTCAAACTCAAAAAAAAAAAAAAAAAAAAAAAAAACTACACTTACATGGCACCTGTTTAGTGCTTAGTGTTCTTATATAATTGTTTAATCTTCATGGCAAACCTATGATGTGGGTCTCATTACAATCTGTCTAATGTCATAGGAAAACAGACAAAATGATTTATCTAAAGTTACACAGATTATACGTGACAGACCTTAGGTGTGAACTCAGAAAATGTGGTATCATATTCCTCATACTTAGTCATTAATCGACATACGTAGTCATTAATCAACACTTCTTTCCAAGGACACTTCAAAGATTCCACACCAACTAACCCCTTGCCAAACTCAGACCAAGAAATTTATGTCAAATTTGTTTTTTTGATATACAGTACATTTTTTTTTTTGAGTTGGAGTCCAACTCTATCACCCAGACTGGAGTGCAGTGGCACGCTTCCGGCCACCGCAGCCTCTATCTGCTAGGCTCAGACAATCCCTCTGCCTCAGCCTTCCAAGTAACCAGAATTACAGGCACGTGCTACCACACCCAGCTAATTTTTTCTTTTTTAATTGTAGAGACAAGGTCTCACCATGTTGCCCAGGTCGATCTCGAATCCACAGGCTCAGGCAATCCTCTCCCATAGACCTCCCAAAGTGCTGGGATTATAGGCGTGAGCCACCATGCCAGGCCGATATACAGTACATTTTACAAAGCTTGCCCGATGTCAAATGTCAGTAATATGAACATCCCTTCCAACTGATTGGCCTTCCACTGTGTGTGTTAAGTCCGAATTCAAATGTACTGTCTGTCCAAGTAAGATTATTATGAACCTGAAAAGGATTTCTGGCTTTTGTTTCTCTTGAGTTACTCAGTAGAGGTATTTTGGAACATAATTCCTGAAGTGATTTGGGCAGTAAATATGGGAGAATTGAGCAAAAGAGACATTGCCTCCCCAGGAAATGACGGGCTAGTGTATCCTAATCCTTGCCTCATGCCTGATCATAGGAACTGAGAGTAAACAAAATAATAGACCCAAAGAACATGAATAACTTTAAAGTCTTCAGTTTAATGGGACCACACCTTCCTTTACAAATAAAATAAGAATATCCTAGGATCCCAACCTGCGTGACTACAGAAAGTCACTGTACAGCCAGATTGCTGTGATTATAAAATTCATGGAAGACTTCAGAAGACTGTGAGAGGGTTACATTGCAGAAAAGAACTGGTGAAGCATGGTGTCAGATATTACTGAATGTTTTATGTAGCTTTGAAGGAGTGTGTTCAACTTGTAGGTCACCTTTTTAGCTCCCGGTCTGACATTGTTCATTCCTGCAATTCATTCATTCTACAGATATTTTTTCAGCACTTGTTTGTGATAGACATTGTGTATACAATGGGGGGGGCGTGGTCTCTGCCCTCAAGGAATTTACAAATTAAACAATATTTTCATTGAACTTAGTACTAATTGTTTTAAATTCTTTTTACTCTAGGTCATGAACCTTAACTTTGCAAACCAAGAGGTCCTTAAAAGTATTTTACCCAACTAAAGACAAATCTGCACCCAAAGATAAATCTATCGGTCATGGCAGCTGAACAAATATTCTGGAATAGTTCTTACACGAAATCAGAATCGCCCAAGGTGTAGTGAGGCCCTGATACATAGCAAGGTGAAGAACTAAGGCATAAACGACGAAAGGTGGCAAATAAGACCAATGTACTAAAATATTATAAGAAACAGATTTTTTAAGACCTTCCATTCAAGTTACTAAAATTCTAAAACTACAGTAAACAAAAATGAAAATAATAGATTGAGCATTCAGATACATTCATTATCTAAAGAAGTTTATATCTACAGAGATCATAAGAGGAAGTCCTGAAAGCTAATAAGAATGTAGATAAAAGCAAAAATATGTTAAGGAGAATAAGTACAAATCAATAATAAGAGAAGTAAAATAAGTAGACAACAAGAAATCCACAAGGCACAAAGGTGGCAAAAGATGAGAAGAAGAACAACTTAAAAATAAACATAAAGTATGCTAAAACAACATTTTAAACTGATACAAACAATGCCAACTGAAGGCTTTAAAAAAATAGAATTCTAAGAGCATGAAAGAAGTAAAGTAGAAAAACTACCCGAGTGTCTGACGTAGGTCCCTGATTCTTTACAGCTGTCACAGCTTGAGTTCCTGTATCCAGGTCCTAAAGGCTGAAGAACAAAGTGGCAATATTAGCATTCTTGTTTCCTTTCCTGAAGCTTTCTTTTTCTTTTTTTTTTTTTGAGTTGGAGTCTCACTCTGTCGCCCAGACTGGAGTGCAGTGGCCGCTCCGGCCGCCACAGCCTCGACCTGCTGGGCTCCAGCAATCCTTCTACCTCAGCCTTCCAAGTAGCTGGAACTACAGGTACGCGCTACCACGCCCAGCTCATTTTTGATTTATTGTAGAGATGAGGTCTCGCCAAGTTGCCGAGGCGGGTCTCAAACCCACGGGCTCAGGCAATCCACTTACCTCAGCCTCCCAAAGGCGCAGGATTACAGGCTGAGCCACCGAGCCCGGATTCCTGAAGCTTTCAACATATGGTTAACTTCCAAAATATTGTCAAGAAACCAGCACATAACAATAGAAATATTTATCCTTTAATGACTACCAGCTCTATGCCAAGTACATTTCTATTTGTTACCTTCAATCACTCCCAAGTACCACACATGAGATATGTTATATCCCCCTTTCGCAGATGTTCCCCCACACTCAAAAAGTTTAGCAATACTCAGAGCCAAATAAATTGCGGTGGTGGAATCAGAATTAAAACTTGAGTTTGTATGATTTCAATGTGCGTTCTCTTTCCATAAACAAACCTTCAGTTTAGTCATAGGAAGTCATCTTTCTTAAGCAACAGTACCTAGTACTTACCGTATTATTAGGCGAGCACCTGCAGTTCCAAGTGAATTGACAAGTTTTCCACTAGTTTTGTATTCTAATGAAACTGGTTTTTCTTAGCATTTGTACTTATATGTCATATTAGAATACAAAACTAGCGGAAAACTTGTCAATTCACTTGCATAAGGGCAACTTGTCAATTCACTTAAGGATAAGGGCAAATTAAAATAATAAAAGGTATAATGGGAAGATAGATAAGGCAAAGCGAGTATATCAGTAGGGATGGGCTAGATAGTGTTGGAGTAACAAGAAAAATTAAATTTATGTCTTGCTTATGTGAAGCAAGTGTTATGGGCTCAAGTGACTCTCCAGGGTAGCTGCCTTGGATGCATTTGTTGAGTAACCCAAGTTGCTTTCAGCGTTTGGCATTTCCTCAACATGTGTTTTCACAATTTCAGAGAGAGTGCTGGTTGTTCTTGCACTGTCAAATATCACCATGCAGTTATGGCTGGCATATTTGACTTCCCTTCCAACCTATTGGCTTTCCAATGTGCCTAGAAGGAAACAAATATGGGTAGCAATAAAGGTGTCTTCTATGCAGAGAAGAGACAGAGAAAAGGGAGACAGGAAGGAAGAAGGAGGGGGGAAGAGGTAGAGAAGGAGGAAGAGAAGGAGGAGGAGGAGGGGAGGGAGGGAGAGAGGGAATATGAGAATACAAGATAACATGATTTGAAAAAAACAAAATCAATAGAGCACACTGCTTCATGCTTACATAATAGTTTGATAAGTGTTTTGAATGTTAAAAAATATTCTAAAGTCTTTCAGGAAAAATTTGTAAAGCCTGCATTGTCAGAAATGAAATAGCTCACAGAATGTTAACCCACATACTTCATTTATCTTTGAGATGTGGCTCCATCCCTGAAGTGTTCTGTTGGAGGCTGAAGACAATAGATAGATGAGGGTGAAAGGATTGAAAATGACAGCAAACCAAATAGTATGCATTACAAAAGGAAATAACTTTTATGATTATTTCCTATTTTTTTCATCTTCGAAAAGGAAAATGTTGGTGACATTTACATACTTGAAGATAATGGAGGCATGAACTCTTGTCTGCTTGTACTTGTAGCAGCACCAGTCATTCTATCACTGCTTAGAAATGAAAAAAACAATTTCACCAGTTTTAACTTGAACCACGTTTCTTTAGCTCTACAGTCAGACTATAGTTTTAAATATAACTATTGTTGGAAATAAGGTTGATTGTTAGGAAAAAACCTGAGGAAAGGAAATGGTCCTTAAGCTCAGCTGAGGGACATCGTGTTCCTCTTGGTTATGTCACAGAGCTAATATAATCTAGGTTAGATTAAAAATTGAATTGCTTCTTCAGATTCTTATATACTTTTCAAAGGTTATTGGAGAATATAGACTTATCGAGGTGAAAATATGAGAGTTATTTTTCCCCACTAACTGTTCTCAATATGTCATAAACTTTTTTTCTTCATCCTTGATGGCATCTTGGACAGAGTAAGTTTTTCAGGCATTCTTGTTTAGCAAAATTTACTCTAATCAAGGCTACAACTTCAATATTATATGGATTCAAACTCCTTTCTCCCACCTCCTCCTGAGGGATGGGTAGACTCAAGTATCCTGATTATGACATATTCTTACAGGATTTCCTAAATTCTCTAAGAGCTCTGACCCGTTTGGGCATAGGATAAAGAGATCAAAGAAAAGTATGAAATAGCTCCTTACTTATCTGTATGATGACACAATCCTTTTATTGGTTCTTGCCACTTCTCTATCATTGATTGGCTGTCTGTGTCTTTTGGAGGTATTTCAAGTCTATCTTGAAAGTTGGGTGAATATGTGAATTCATTGGAGCTTCCCCACTACAAAGTTTTCTGATGTGCATGATTCAGAGTTGTCTTTGCCTTTCCCCCTTAAAGCCTGCAGCCATCAATCCACCCCAGAAATGTCTGTGGCTACCCTGTGACTTACTACAGGCTTACTTATTGGGTGAAGTGCCAGGCAGATGAGTAAAGCCCAGCTACCTTTTTGACTGTCTCTTCCAAGCCTAGGTGTGTTGAACAGAATAATGTTGCCTCCCAAAGATTTCCATGTATGAATTCCTGGAACCTGTGACTATGTTATGTTACATAGCAAAAGTCAAAGTTACCGATGGAATTCACATTGTTAATCAGCTGATTAGGCAGAGCAACTAACTTAGGTTATCTGGGAGGGTTCAACTTTAAGGGCCATTAAAAGTGATAGATATAAGCAGAAGAATACATCAGATTGATATGATGTGAAAAGGATTCAACCAGCTGTTGCTGGCTTTGAATATGGAAGAAGAGGGTCACCAACCAAGGCATGTGGGTGGCCCCCAGATTCTGGAAAAGGCAAAGAAATGAATCATTTCTTAGAACTTCCAGAAGTGAAGGCAGTTCTACTGACACCTTGACTTTAGCCCAATGAGACCCATGTTAGATTTCTGATCTTTGGGAATATAAAATAATACATCTGTGTTGTTTTACACCACCACGTTCATGGTAATTTGCTATGACAGCAATAGGAAACGAACGTATTAGAAAACCCTTGTATCGTTGCCATGCCCATCGCTGCTGGCTGCCCCACTTGGCCACATACTCTTCTTTCAGTCTTGTACTTACTTTCCCCCACTCAATCAGGCAAAGGTACAGACTAGCAATTCTGTAGCCTAAGCAGATGTCTGAGCAGGGAACCAAATGCCACTTTCTCTTTTATACAGGCTGTACTCACCTTTTTTATTTTTAAGTTTGTTTTCCAGTAACGTGTACATGCATAGTTAGTGCAAATGTTCTACGAAGCTCTCATGAAAAACACAGCAGCCTTTTTCCATCAATGCTCTCTGCCATTTCCGGCCTTCAAGTGGCAACCAACTTTAACTTATTTTCACTATCTCTGTTGGTAGACAATTCTAAACTTCTAGATGACATGCTAATAAGGCTACTTCTTGATCTTTCTTATCTATTGACTTCCCCAAATGAAAAACTTTATACTTTACCTACATCCTTGTCCACCTTATACAAATGTTGCTACCTTCCATTCTTTTAAGAGTTACATATTAATTTTGTTTGATCAGTGTTAAGCATTTACATTTTTATAATCATGCAAATTCTATTCATTTATGATTGTTTTCATTCTTGTGTAACCTTTATTCATCCCAGGGATAATAATGACCTTTCCTATTTATTTTCCTGATTTCCATCTATGTGTTTATAATTCCACCCACAATTTTCACTAATATAAATTTTCAATTTTCAATAATATAAATCCTCTCTCAACACTTTCAGACACAAGAGGTGTTCTGTGTTTGCTATTTTGAAGAAAACACTCCCGTGAATTTCTGAGCTGCTTCAATTTGGACTAGTTGCTTCTAGGTCCCTGAAAACCTTTTCTCCCAGGATATCCCTTTACCTTATTTCTGGGGATTCTTGTCACCCCTTCCTTGTGGTCAGATCTTCTGTTCCGAGGGTTTACTACAGAGAAAGTGTACAAAGAAGGCAAATTTTGAGGACTTTGTCTATCTAGAAACATCTCTGCCCTTACCTTGAGTTGATTTTGACTGCTAAATTCTAAATTGAAAATCATTTTTGCTCAGAATTTTAAAGGCATTGTTCTATTTTCTTCTGGTAGTCAATAATATTGATATTTCCAAAACCATTCAGATTGTTGATTCTCTCTCCCTCCATCTCCTTCCTTCTCCCTCTTCTCCCATTTCCTTCCTAATATTTAGCTAGAACTCACAATCTATACAAATTTTATTCTTCAGTCTGTAAAATATTTTTGAAGTATTTCTTTGATCATTTCCTCCTTCCCATTTTCTTTTATCCCTTTGCATTCTTCATATTTGAATATTGACTTGACTCTCTTATTTTTTCTATCCTAACTCTTTTTAAATATTTTTTTGTTTGTTTCTCAAAAGATTGTTCACAACTCTCTTTCAACACATGCATGGAGTTTATTGTTTTTCTTGCCATATTTTGAATTTTCAGGAGTTTTTGTTTTTGTTCTCCAAATGTACTTTAAAAATTGTATTTTTTCTTATTTCATGAATATTGCATTTTACCATCAATTTCATCCTCCCTAAAGACTGAAACCTCCAAATTTTACCAGGCTGGGGAAGGTATTTATTGTGGTGAGAACTCTTCACCTAAGATCTTTTCTCTTAACAAATTTGTAAGAGCACAATACTATTGACTCTAGATCTCTAGAGCTTTTCATCTTACTTAAGTGAAACTGAATAGCCACTGATTAGGAGCAGCCCATTTCTCCCTTCCCCCAGCTGCTGGCAACTATCATTCTACCTTTTGTTTATATGAATTTGACTATTTTAGATAGCTCATATAAGTGTAGTCATCATATACATAGAACAATGTCTATGACTGCTTATTTCACTTGGCATACTGTCCTTAAGATTCATCCATGTTGTCACATATTGCAGAATTTCTTATTTTTTATGTCTGAATAGTATTTCCTTATATATATACTGTGTTTTCCTTATTCATTGTCCATCAATAGGCATTTAGTTTTTTTCCACGTTTTGACCGTTGTGAATATTGCTGCAACAAAGATGGGATTCCTGACATCTCTTTGAGATCCTGATATCAATTTTGTGGGATAAACATCCAGAAGCAAGATTTCTGGATCATATCATATAGTGGGTCTATTTCAAATTTTTGGAAGAACTTTCATACTGTTTTCCATAGTGGTTGCACCATTTCGCATTCCCACTAACAGTGTGCAAGGATTCTCATTTCTCTACATTCTCTCCAAAACTTGTCTCTTAATTTTGTTTTCATAATAGACCTCCTGACAAATGTGAAGTAATATATCCATTGTGATTTTTACTTTCATTTCCCTGATGATTATTGATGTTGAGCATTTTTTTTTTTTTTTGAGTCAAAGTTTCACTCTGTTGCCCAGGCTGGAGTGCAGTGGCACGCTCACAGCCACTGCAGCAGCCTCAGTCTGCTGGGATCAGGTGATCCTTCTGCCTCAGTCTTCCAAATAGCTGGAACTACAGGTATGAGCCACTATACTTGGCTAATTTTTCGATATATTGTAGAGACGAGGTCTTACCATGTTACCCAGGCTGGTCTTGAACTCCTGAGTTCAGACTATCCTCTCACCTTGACCTCTGAATGTGTTGGGATTACCAGCATGAGCCACCTGTGCCTGGTTAGCATTTTAAATATACCTTTGCCCATTGTATTTCTTCTTTGGAGAAATGCTTATTCAAACTATTATGCTATTTTCTAACTGGATTATTAGTTTTAGAGACAATTTTCTTTTCCCTTACTTTCAGAAATACCCGATGCTACCTAATTCTGAAGAATTTTCAGAGCTCTGCAGTGGGTTGCTTATTGACTTTCACTACAGTTATTTTAGTATTCAACTCTCTAATGATTGGTAGAACAGTTAACATTACCCTACTTTTCAAATTCTGATTTTTCTTAGTTTGCCCACTTTTGCAATAATTTTTCTTTCTGTTTTCTTTGTCTTTGTGATATTATTTTTTAAAATTTCTATTAACTGTTGTTTAAGTAGGGCTTATCAAAGGAGTAGGAGAAAATGTATATGTTCAATTCACCTTATTCAATCTTTAATTGGCATGGCACCACACAGAAATCATTCATTTAGAATCATCCTTCCCACACTAATCCCTTAGCTCTGGAAAATAAATGCATGAATAAAGAAAGAAAATCCTGTCAACACAAACACTGCACTCCCTGGAGAATTCAGCACTATCCACCTTTCCCCAGTTGGTGGTCCCAGAGTTGATTCTACAGCCTCTGAGAAAATATTGTTAAGGGTCTCACTCCAATTTGTTTTGAGTTGACTCTCTTAGAATGCAGCATTTAATTTTTGGCATTGAACCTTAGATAAAATTTTGAGGTAACAGGAAAAATCCGATTCAATATCCTATTATATATACTGAACTCAACTGGCTATTATTTATTTCTTAAGAAAAGTCATTTATTTCTCCAAGTGAGGTTATAGAGTTGTTTTGACTGATCAAACAGTTGATAATTGTTGTTTTGTCTATATTTTTTCACCTGTGCTTTTATATTCTCAAACATAAGAATACAAACAGATTTGTTGCTTTTGTGTTCTCACAAGTTCTTCAAATTCTACTTATTCAGAGCTAAGAATGTATTTATTTTCAGTGAATATACTATTAGATATATTTCATAACATATGGTTCTGTGTGATAAAAAATGGAAGTATTAAATTAGGACTTATAGAAAAAATACTTAATGTAAGATCAGACCATCAATCAAATAAATTACATTTACTATATTTTGAAAAATTTAAATTTTCTTTCCTTTACTATTTTTAATATTTAATGGTCTAAAACAACTTTAATACTAGTTCTAACTTCTTAACACATGCACATCATAAATTCTCAGGAGGCAAAGTTAAATGATATCATAATCAATAATTTACAATTCTGTATCATCACTTCCCTTGTTAATGCCGTCTGATTCTATTTAAGGAACTTGATTTGGAACTCCATCTATTTCTAGCAATAATCATTTTCATTCCTTGACATTTTTTTCCTTTTTATTATTCTGAAGTAATTTTAAATATAAATTTATTTTTCTATATGATGGAAGATATACCTGTTGCTGTATTCACTTTTGCACAACTATTTCTTCTATTTTTTTAATGGCCTCACCTTTTTTTCTGACAAGATGATACTGTTATGTTTTTCTCAAAGACAAGATTAACCAAAACATAGTGCCATTGCTTTGGTGGCTAGTGCCTAGGGCTAATTTTCACCACCATTTTGGCCTAACAAGCTTAGTTTAGGTGTGATGCTGGTAAAAGACTTTTCTTCTCCTATACGTCTTGTATATGTCTATTATCAACATTTCACAATACCATTTTCTGTAAACATTGAAAAATTTAGAGCTGCAATTTGTAGAAGCTAATAACATCACAGCAATAAGAAAATAAAGTAAAATTTTTCTATACTGCCATAAATTGATCATTTATATTAATTAGGGTGTTTACTGAGCAAGATGAAGCTTCATCTTTGTTTGGGGTGATGTTGATTACTTTCATAGGCAACCAATCAGGAAAGCAACAAAATAGGAACAAGTGCCGGCTTTGCTTGGAATTGAGCCATTCTTGCTCAAAGCAAAAGGAAAGAATGAACTCTAGCAGAGTGATGTCAATTAATGAAAATTTTTCTTTGACTGCAGTACCCAGGATATTATAGCTGAAGCACAATGTGTGCTTTGAGACACAGTGAGCCATCTGGGCTTTGGCTCTGTTATTTTCTTGCTGAGCTTGAGCAATTTACCTAACCCTCAATTGCCTCCTTGATAAATGAGGATAGCATTATTTATTTTACAGGAGTCTTATGAGTATTAAGTAAGATAAGATTTGTGAATGTTCTTTGTAAATTTTAAATTGCCATGAAAATCCAAGTAGTACTATTGCTTAATGCTTTCTATAGCTGAAGGGTAGATTAGACTGCATTACAGAATGATCTAACACAGTGTCTGACATAACATATGCTCAATAAATGAGAACTCCTTTTTATAATCTGAGGAATAAAAATGTTCCACCTGTAATGAGCAACATCATATAAATTCCAGTATAACATAGACATTTTTGGTGGAAGAATAAAGAAAATTATAGTGAGTATGCTAAAATGCATTAAATCTCACTTGCCAAGAATTATTATTGTTGTAGAAAGAATAGCAATTATATTCAAATGGGATATATGACTGGTTTCTCCTTTCCCCCAAATAAGCTAGAAGGTTCTGCTCTCTGAACCTGAACGTCGTCAGTTCAGCATTATATTTCATTATATTTAAAATGTTATTCAGATTACCCTCAAAATCAAAAGTTTTGCTGATTATAGAACAATACATGTATAGGAAAATTAGAAAATAAAAAATCATAAAGGAAAAGATTATCTACAGATAACACCACTTAGCAATAAAAATTATTACATTTTCATTGTGTTTTCTTGTCTTTAGTCTGTATAGCAACACAGAAACATATGCATGTGTTGTATGTGTTTAAACATGTTTGAATTGCATGAATATGCAGGGTTTTGTGGATTAGGACATCTACTTAGAGCTGATTTGAGCCTGATTTTTTAAACTTACTTCTTGTCGAGTTTGAAATCTATGATGCTTCATTGCCTTCTCAATTTGAAGTTCCTTGAAGTGAATGGTAAGTGGATAGTCATTTTTTGCTAGTGTCCAGTCATAATATAAGTTTGATGTGTAAAAGAAGTCACACAGAGAATTAAGAAGCCTGATAGGGCAGCCAGCACTCACTTCTCACAGTAGCTTAATTTGTCTTGGATTAGTGCAACCTCTGACTTAATCTTCACTGTAGCCAGTTAAGGTTCTTTCCATTTTACCCAAGAGAAAACTAAGGAAAGTACACAGTTTCCTTTATTCTTTCTCTTTTTTATTATAAAATCAATCTTTTATTTAAAAAAAAATCCCATAAGCCTGCCACCCTTTCACATAAAGCAAAAGCAATAAAATCAATGACAACACCAGCAAAGAAGAAACACTCCAGTATATATATTATGCATATGTTATTATATATATTATATATATTTTTTATTCTCTTACCATCCCTTTTCAAGTGCATACATGTTTTTATGGAGTTGCCATCATGGTACAAGGGAAATTTTTAATTCTATCACTTTTTTCCTTTAATTTACTTGAAATTTGTTGAATTCACTTTTTCTTTTTAATTCACATAAAAATAAAGACTTTTATACTTTATAATCCAGTCTTCACAATTATAATGCAATTTTTGCATGATATTTCACTAAGTGACAAGTCACAATTTTATTAACCATTTTTATGAATGTTTAGTTGATTGCTTTCAATTCCTACTATTGAAAATAATGTTGTGGTGGAGGTCTTCATGCATAAAATTATCTTAAAATATTTTTTTTCTTGAGGATAAAGTAATGGTAATGAAATCATGATTTCATAGGATTTTATTATGAAGCGATGCCTAAGAAGGCTATTTTGTATGGAGAACAGAAAAATAGGTGTATGTACAAACTGGGAGAAATATAAATTATCCTCTGAGTCTAGGCACCAATCACTTTTGTCCCAGTTTCCTCCACAGGCCCACAGGCAGAGACAACTTCTCTTCATGGAATAATACCAAGCAAACGTATGGGTAAAAAGGATGGCGGGAGTTTGAGGAACCCTACCGCTGGGTGGAGTAAAAGTGGAGAATGGAACTTCAACCTGGCCTATACATAGCCCCTGAGAAAGGAAACTTTCTAAAATTACAAAAAGAATCCCCTTGTTTTAAATTCTGAAACACTGTCGATTTCCCTTAGTAATTTTCAGTACAATAATTAAAATGAATAGGATGTGTTTATGATTAGGAGCACCAAGAAAGGAAAGAAGCAGGGGACTGGGCTGCTCTTCAGAGCACTGCTAGGGGAATGTCACTTCAAAGTGGGCTTCTTGGAGAGGTGAGCTGACTGGTCCCGTCTCATGTGTGAGCCTCAGTCAAGGCTATCTAGAGACTGAGAACCCTCTTAAACAAATAGCCAAATACCAGACTCTATCTAAATTGTACATTAATATTCCATGGAGCTAAGCTCCATTAAAAATATTTTTCTGAGCCGGACTTGGTGGCTCAGCCTGTAATCCCGCGCCTTGGGAAGCTGAGGTGGGTGGATTGCTTGAACCCGCGGGTTCGAGACCTGCCTGGGCAACTTGGCGTGACCTCATCTCTATAATAAATCAAAAAATCAGCCGGGCGTGGTAGCGCGTGCCTGTAGTTCCAGCTACTTGGGAGGCTGAGGAGGAAGGATCGCGGAGCCCAGCAGGTTGAGGCTGCGGTGGCCGGGAGCGGCCACTGCACTCCGGTCTGGGTGACAGAGTGAGACTCCAACTCAAAACAAACAACAAAAAAAATTTTCTGCATTCACACTCGTGTTCTTGAATTATGAAATGTTTATCTTCATGAATTTTTTTGGCAGAACATACACATGTCTAAAGAAGTATTTAGCATAGGATACACAGATAAGTATATCTTTAAACTGGATAATACAAAGAAGGCCCAGCACCCAATCAAAAGCTATAAGACTGAGAAAAAAAGTGTTTGTATAGCCATTGTCAACAAAAATAAAAAATATTTGTTAACTACCTGCTTTGTACATTGTACTAGATACCACACGGTAGGAGCAGAGAAGGGAGGTACCAAGAAGCATGACAGATGTCTGTTCCTTTCCTGAAGGCTCTACTTTAATGAATTGCATTAGCCAGTAGATATTAGCCAGTAGAACATTAGGTGAAACTTACATCCTATATTCATGCATCTGTTGAATTTTTGGTCTTTGTAAATATAGTGTGGGAATGTTGAAGTTTTTAGTGCCAATGTGCATACATATAAGCAGTTGAGACCATTTATAGCTTCAGCTATAGGTCCCATAATGTTTTTGTTTTTCAAAAAAAACAAAGAGGTTATCGGGTATTCTCAACACTAGATAATGTATTTTTGATGAAGAATTATGGGTCCTCTCTTTATCCTGTCTGATGTGTTGACTTTTTGCAAGCTATCATTCAGGATAGGTGTGTTGCAAAATACAATGAGGCAGGCTTATGCTGTGAGTGAACAAGAACAAATTTTTTTTTTTTTTTTTTTTTTTTTGAGTTGGAGTCTCACTCCAGTCGCCCAGACTAGAGTGCAGTGGCCGCTTCCGGCCACCGCAGACTCGACCTGCTGGGCCCGGTGATCCTTCCTCCTCAGCCTTCCAAGTAGCCGGAATTACAGGCATGCGCTACCACACCCGGCTGATTTTTTTTGATTTATTGTAGAGATGAGGTCTCGCTGCCCAGACGGGTCTCGAACCCACGGGCTCAGGCAATCCACTCACCTCAGCCTCCCAAAGGCGCGGGATTACAGGCTGAGCCACCGAGCCCGGCTACAAGAACAAATTTAAATGTGTGTTGAAATGATTTTAAAGCAAATTTCACAATGCTAATTGTGCTTCACTGTAATCTCTCTTATGAGTAAAATCTAACCAAAAAGTGGAGTGTCATTTAGCTACATATAAAACAAATGTAAGCTATATTTCTATATATTACTATACTATAAGGTAATACCTAAAAGAAGCACAAGAGTTTCTGATAATTAGATGTATAAGTTAGAGCATGTTATACAAATGTATATGCTTATATTTATCACGTTTTTCATAAGCATAAGAATTTTGGCTTACAATATGTAATAAGCCTGTAGTATTCACTCAATTTCATAAATGAAGATAGGTCTATATTTTTTACTATATATTATCTTCAAGCAAGATACACTTATAAAACATTATATACTCTGTATATAAGAGGAAAAATAGTGATATTATCTAAAATATTGGTTGTTGTTTGTCACTATGTTGTATACAGATAATAGTGAGAAACTTAAATGCAGTCAATTTTCCTTAGTAATTTTCAGTACAATAATTGAAATCAATAGGATGTGTTAATGATTGGGAGCACCAAGAAAGGAAAGAAGCAGGGTAAATTATATTTTCATAAGTAGCTGTTATTTTGTTAAAATTGACTTGGGGGGGTTTCAATGCAGTGAACTATGTCTTAATTTAATATTCATTAAAAATTTTATTCCTAAGTTCTTGTCTAAAATATCTGTTGACAATGTGTCTTCTCATTTAAAAAATAGCAGCTAGTATTCTTTCGATTCATTTAATTGCTTTTTTTGGCAAATATAATGAACTTTTAAATGTCATTTAGTATAATGGATTTTACATGTAATGCTTTGTTTTTTAAACAATGTCATAAATAAATGATTTGAGCAGTAATTGTATTACATCCAATATTAATTATCCCTAAAGTTAAGTTCCCAATTTATTTTTGGATTTGTTATTATTGAGGCTTTAATTACTTAGCATTAGAAATGGGCTGAAAAAAATTAAGCATTAGTGGAGCCACCCTATGCTGAAAATGCGTACTCTGGCTTTTGTCAATTATAACTTATTATACTGACTTACTTTGCTTATGAGAAAAACTGAAGAACGTGCCAAACATGACAATATTTCAGTGTGAATTGGGCAATCACTACAATTTCAAAATTTTTTACACTTTCTGTGCCAGCCTACAAAATATCTCACAAAATAGAAAATAAGTCATTATGCCATAACTTAGTGGTATTTTATACCTTTGGACACATTATTGCTAAAATAGAAATATCAGATTTTTAGAGTTATTATGATATAAAGCAAGGAGAGGAGAAATTGCTGATGATTCTGTGCACAAATGGGGGAAAATAGCAAAAGGCACAAGTTCTGAAATGCTGTGTAAAAATAGCTTACCATCTGTATTGGTTATCTGTTACTGCATAACAAATTACCCCAACCTTTATCAGCTTAATGCAACTGACATTATTATCTCACATAATTTCTGAGAATTAGAAATCCAGGAGTGGCCTTGCTGAGTGGCTCTGGCTAAGGGTTTTTCAGGAGATTACAGTCATGCTGTTGGCCAGGAGGGTTCCAGTTTCTGGAGACTTGAGTAAGGCAAGAGGATCTGCTTCTAAGTTCATTCACGTAGTGTTGGCAAGAGGCTTTATTTCCTCACCATGTGCTGTTCATGACGTGACTTGCTCCCATACAACTGATCAAAAATGAATGTTGCAGCCCTTTTAATATCTTCACTTCTTAGTCATAGGTTGGTCACACAGACCAACCCTGGGATAATGCGAGAAGAAATTACACAGGATATGAATGCCAAGAGCGAAGCTAATTGGGAGTTATCTTGGGTGGCTACCAACATCATTCTTCATTTATTTGTTTACTTATTCACTCACTCATTCATTTTTAACCATTCATTAAGCTTTTCCTGTGTGCCAAAAACTGTGTCAGATGTTGGCGATACAATAAACAAAATAGACAAGGTTTCTATACTTGTTAAAGTAATGCTAAGGAAGCCCACATACTATCTCAAAGACTTTCATAGTATTTGTATTTCCTCAGTATAACCCTGGTGCTTGTCTGACTCCATGAGTGTAGGAACCATTTCTACCTCAACCAATAAACTTCTTCATTTCTGGTAATTTTCATTTCCATTTTATATTACTATACACTATATGCAAACCGTGAAACTTTTCATTTTTTAAAGCACTTTTACCCTCAAAAGCACTAATTTAAACAACCCACTCTTTAATCACAATGGATATTTCCAACTTCCTTATTTAACTAATTGTATTGGGAGTGCGTTTTCACACAATTGTGATTTCAATTCCATTCATTCTGATATCTTTTTTCCATCTGCCAGACCTCTCTTGTCTTTGTGTCCTTTTCCATCCTCTTAGTTTCTACAGCCTATCATTTTAAGTTTCCTGTTGCCAATATCTCCAGCTTACTTCTCCTTATTTGAAAAAACTCCAAACCAGGATGAACTCAGTTATCTCATTTACTCATTCCTTTGGGCAATACTTAAGATACTTAAAGTATCTTGCAGATCTTTAAATATTGTAAGATAAATCCAAAGCAGGAGTTTTATTATACATTTATAATCATTTAACTCAAGTTAACTATGAGATCTAATAACCTGATCTCATTTCTCAAGTCAATGATTCCATGACTTTTCTACTGTCCTTAAATATCTCATCCAGTCTCCATTCTCACACCCTTAACTCTCATCAGGAAACTTCCAAAGAGGAAATTGAAGCCCTTACCTGGAGCTGCCTCAACCTCACTCCAATCCATTTCCAAATGTAATTCTAGGTGCACTCATTTGTCTTTCATCTTTCTTCTTTTTTTTTTTTTTGAGTTGGAGTCTCACTCTGTCGCCCAGATTGGAGTGCAGTGGCCGCTCCCAGCCACCGCAGCCTTGACCTGCTGGGCTCCGGTGATCCTTCCGCCTCAGCCTTCCAAGTAGATGGAATTACATGCGCACGCTACTACGCCCGGCTGATTTTTTGATTTATTGTAAAGATGAGGTCTCGCTGCCCAGGTGGGTCTTGAACCCGCAGGCTCAGGCAATCCACTCACCTCAGCCTCCCAAAGGCACAGGATTACAGGCTGAGCCACCAAGCCTGGCTCATCTTTCTTCATTTAATGAAGGAAATGCACTGCTCTGTTCCTATTAAGAGCAAAATCCTCCACATTCACCCAAATCACACTTCTTGCTCTGTGTACTCATGCCATCAATTATTATCTAGCTCTTCTATATTTTGTCTTTAGCATTAAAAATTTTTTTTAAAGTCTGGTATAATATTTTTTTGCAAGCTAAAAAAAAAAGTAAACAAACCTCTTTTTAGTCAAACACCTCTTTTACCCACGGTTTTTTCCATCATTTCTCATTTGCATTCACATTTCCTTTATTTTCCCCATAATTGGATTTTGTTGAAATTAACACTGCCTTCCATGTTATTGATTCCAATGAACACATACTAGTTTTCCTTGACCTCTATCAACTTTCAACCCAGTGAATGATTTCCTCTTTCTTAAAATGCTCTTTTTCCTTGGCTGCAGTAACATTGCATTTTCTTGGCATTACTCTTATCTCTATGGGAACCATTCATTTCTATTTGAGGGTTCTTTCTTCTCTACTATCTGACTATAACATGTTAAAGTTCTTCGTTCTCTTCTCTCTCTACTATATCTCTGGATGATCTTATTTCCTCCTCAATAGATTAAGGCAATGAAAGTTGCTGTGCCACAAAAATTTTAAGTTTACATGGCTTAATTTAATAAAAGTTACTATCCCCGTCACATTATAATTAATGTGGAAATTTCCATTCAGTACATTTCCTACATATTTGTTGAAAAATCTAAGCTTCTATATTATGGATTTCCTCTCTTACAAATAGGGATTTCCATTTTGTTGGCAGATAAAAAGAAGTATTTGCAACTCATATAAAACTCTAAGAATTACTTTAAAAATATATAGATATCTCATTCAAATCAATAAGAAAAAGACTAAGAACCAAACAAAATATTGGGCAAAGGATATAAACAGCTTTAGTCTAGACTCCAAAGTCCAGGTGGCTAAGCGGACCAGAGATTTGAAGCTGGAAACCAAGGGAAAAATAATTTCAACATTATCAAATCCCACCTAACATCAAGCAGAGGAAGGATTAGGAGAGGTCACTGGGCATTAATTTAGGATTCCATTGTTAACTTTTGACAAAGAAGTTCAGGTAAAGCAGGGGAGAGTGGAGCTCAGAATTCAGTAAGCTGATGAGTGTTGCAGAGTTAAAAATTTGGAGGAAGGAATGTAGACCATTTTTAAAAGAAAACAAGAAGAGCATGAAAATAGAACAAGAGAGAGAGCCATGGTTAATGGAAATTTTTTGTTTGTTTAGGACAGGAACAATTAAATATTTTTTGCAGATGGTACAGAAGGTGTCACTAAAGAAAAAGAAGCTGGAAATTTCAAAAAAGAAAGGATGATTAATGAAGCAAGAATCATGAGGAAAAAAATAAGAAAAACTTTGCATTTTAGGTAAAAATCAAGATGGAGTCATTTTAAAGCTCCCATTCAAAATGAGATGAGCAAATTCATGATTAACCTAAAAGGATGCTACTAAGTTGGTACTCTTGCTCGTTCCACAGTACCCCTCACCTCTACCTGATTCCCTCTTTTTCCTTATCATCCTGAACTGTGGGACAGTGGTTTTTTATGACTGTTCCCCAGCCTTCTGCATCCCCCTAATGAGGGGAGGGCCTGAATGTTGAGAAATGAATGAGAATCCTTAAAATGGATTACACCCTTAGCAAGTGTAGTTGGCGACTTGACCTATGAGGCCAAGTGTTATGAGGGAGATAAAGCTGAATGTGCTCTGAGAGGAACCCACTTAAATGATGCGCTCTGAGAAAATTGAACCTATGTAAGATTTTTAAAAATCATAAAAACAATTCGCCTATCTCCACCAACAACAATAAAATAAGAGAGACAAGTGAGAAAACAAGGAAAGAAGTTGAAAAATTGCAGGCAGTTAGTGAACTTCAATGCTTGGTTTTTCAAGAAGTGTTTGTCAAACTACTAAAAACATTGTCATCTGGCCCTGCAAGAGTATGCCTCCTTTTCTGCAGCAAAAGACATATCAAGGCAATTGCTACAATTCTCTACATGTACTTTGATAATACTGGAGTTAATTTAAAGTCATCTGACGGGTTCCTTCTATTTTCCAGTCTTATGACTGATCTTACCACCTAAAAATAGGCCCAAGAGACAATTGAAAGGTGGATATTTGGTAACGTATCTCACCATATTGTTTTTGCCTCCCTTTTGACTTTGAATGAAACAGATGGGAAACCCAAAGTTGAGCTGGAAAGGTCATTTTTGTGTTCTGTTATTTGTGAATGCATGCACATATGTGTATATGTGGGTATGAGTATGTGTTAAGGTTTGATGACTTCTTACTACCATGTTTTTTCTTAGTATCTCCCCACTTTCTGGAATTCTAAATAAGAGAGGTGGTCAATATTTAAAAAAAAACAACAGAGTTAGCAAATACACAATATTAGAACTCTATTAGGTCTATAGTAATAGAATTACTATAAGTAAATTATAATCATAAAAGTGAATTATAATCATAAAAGACTGACAATATTCATATTTAAAAAGGCAATCTGATAAAGAAAAAACATGAGAAATAATGAAAAATCTGGAAAAGCACTTAAAATTTTAAAAAGACAGCATAATTGGGAAAGACTCTTGAAAAATAATTGCAGTTCAGGTCTAATCCAATGAAAGCTTTGAGGCATCAAATTCTAAAATGACTGATAAGGTGCTTGTTTTTATTATCCATTGAAGAAAAATGCCCCACTAAAGACAAAGATTTAATTGAATTGTAAATAATAGCAATGATTTGCAAGGCTTGCTTTTGTTTTTTGTTACCTGATTTTGTTTTTCTCCCAATATTAACATTTTGAATCCCGAAAATATTATGCTCTGTCAATAAATCCATAATCAATGCTAAGAGATTTTCACAACAAATCATTATCATATAATATGTGACGAATCATTTAAACACATTATCAGTAAAAAAATTTAAAGTAAAAAAGTACAGTGATACTCAAGAGAGACAGGTAAATTCTAGGTGCTAGGAAAAAAAAGAATCAGAGCAAAGCAATAAACAAGTGCTGATAGCACCATAACTCGTGTGATTGAGAAGCAAGAGGGTGAAGTTGTGATTCTCACATGGGAAAGAGGTCCTGGGATAAAGGTCAGCAGGGAAGTGAGAACTAACTATTGTCTAAAGCTCGCAGTCTATAAAAGCAGCCTCTACTATGTCTATGTAGTATACAGAAGGAGACTAGTAACTGTTAAGGCTATTGTTCTTTATTAGGTAAATATAAACCAATGATTATTATTAAATAGATCTTTTCTTTACAGAGGAAAGAAAAATAGTTCAATTTCACAGTCTCCTCAGCAAAGGTAGATCTCAATGTAAGGCCATATTTGCTTCATGGAAAAAATGATTAATTTCTTCCTCCCTCCCTCCTTCCTTTCCTTCCTTCCTTCTTTTCCCCCCTTCCTTTCTTCCTTCCTTGTCTCCCTCTTCTCTTTCCTTTCTTCACTCTTCCTCTTCTTTCTTCTCCTTCTTCTCTTTCTCCTTTTCTCTCTCACTTTCTCTCCCTTTTTTCTTTTTTAGAATAGCACATATCTCTGATTGAAGATTATAATCCAAATTCAATCCCTGAGTGACACAAGCTTGAAAATCATTAAAATAAAAATCGATATTTTGTATTCAGAAACTGAAGAAACAGCAGGAGTAGTGGCAGTAGAAGATTAAGAGTAAGAGAGAAAATAAACACAAAAACTGATACAAGACATGAGAACCCTGATGTATGAGCATTTCCACAATTCAAGCTCCACAGGATACACATTCTCTGTCTTTCTCCTACACATACACACACATGTACGCATGCCTGTTCCCTCAAGCTATGCTCCCAATTTAAAAACTACACACAAAAAAATATAAAAAATACTTACTGAGTAAAAAATAAAAATTTTGCTACGAGAACCAGAAATACTCATAAGACCTTAAAAATTATATTTGAGTACAGTATAGGAAGGCTTTTGTGCTTCCACCCACTAAGGACTCATTGTTGCCTGCTGGGGTGGGATCCTCTCTCTACCCACTTAGGTGAGAGCACTGCAGAAAGTGGGGACAAGGTCTAGAAATGTGTCTATGAGCAAACCTGGACTATTTGCTTAAAAAAAAACTGGCCAGATTTGTGCATGGTGCTATTGGAGTACAGTCAGGTGACACTGCAGTGATGGTCATCGCGATTGGTGAAACAAAATCTTCATGCTCTCTCTTCACACCTTTGGTGGTTGACAATAGAGAGAAAGCTGCCGCAGCAGGTGGAATTCCCACATACTCTCTTGGAAGAGAAGTTGGTTTCTCTGATAAAGAAATGACTGCAAGCGAATAATGGGTGGTTCCGTTAAAACATCTCTTTCCAGCTGACTAGTTCCAAGATACACAGTTCCTTTGTAATTTTTGTTTGCAGTAGACGGTGTTAACAAACCTGATGTCCTAGCAAACAATGGAGCTTCTGTAATCCTCTTGATTTGAGATATTTCTTATAATGGGCGTTGTAGACACAAAACAGTTAGGAATGACTGATGAAGAGTGTGTTTATATAGTATACATGCAAAAAGTAATAATATTCTACTTTAAACTTGGTGGATGCTAAAGCACCAAAAAGTCAAACTGTTATATTGACAGTGTCTGAAGAGGAAAAAAAAAAGTATTACAATAGGATTTCTGCCACAACTTTAGTGGGAGTATGTTCTACCCAATAAGTAAACTAGGCCGTGCAATAATGAGTAAAAGAAATTGGTTACCAAGTAGATATCTTAGGTACCATTTTCTGCTTTATGAGAGATAGTGAAATACAGTCATACACTGGTCTTGGAGTTATTACTTCATTTTAATTTTGAACATGTAAAAATTTTCAGAGGTAAAGCTATTAACAAAGTGATATTGGATACTGTAGAATAACCAAAGGAATAATTTCTAAAGATGATTCCATATGAATAGAATCCTTTGATATCTCTTTAAAAGAGGCTTTTAGAAATATTATTTTGAATGACTACAAAAGATATGATGGTTGAGATATGACTTCACTAAGGAGAGTATTCTAAGATTGATAAGTTTCAAACTCTTCATGAGTCATCACTGATTTCATTAAATTGTCCACTTTAGGACAATTGCTAACACTTTGTGTGATCACATTCGATTCATTAGAATTCACAGTGAAGTCTGATTTTATTACAATAGCTATAAATGGTATAAGATAAAAAATTTTATGTTGCACTACAAGTTTCCTGCTTACACAACTGATGAATTTGACTAAGTCATTTGTATAAATAGAAGAGAACCTGACAGATAAAGCTTTATACAGTGTTATTCACAAATATTTTGCTTTCACTGTGAGTTACAGCTGGAGTTCTTGAGTAAAATAGGTTAATATTACCTAAAGCAGTGCTATCCAATAGAACTCTCTGCGGTGATGAAAATGTTCTATATCTGCATTGTCCCATATGGTAGCCCTAGCAACACATGGCCCTTGAGTTCTTGAAATATAGCTAGCACATCTGATTTTTTATTTAATATATTTATGTTTAAGTTTGAAATTAGTGTGGGTATTTAAATATGTTAATGATTACATTTTTGGACAATGCAAATCTACAGCATTGACCTATAGTGAAAGTTTAGAATTAACGGGCTTAAGGTTTTCAACATGATGTGCTCTTGCAGGGTAGAAATGTTATTAGTTACTAAAAATAATCTTGAGGGGAGTAAAACGGGAAATTATCATTTGTTGGCAGAATTAATGAGAATTAGCGATTAAAATGTGACATGAATTTTAAAATAGCTGACATCAATAAGGAAGTAGCTGTGCTGCAGCTCAATATTAAAACCAATAAAACCAATTTTAAAACTCAATATTAAAACCAACAAGCCCAGTAGTGAAAGAAGACCTAACTACAAAAAGTAATGAAAAAACTTAGAATCTCCAGCATATAGAAAATAAAACAGATATGTTGTAGAAACTGGCAATATTTCATTACAATAAATTATCCCAGTTTCTTGAACCAAGTAGATGTAATTTTTAAAACTTCAGGCAAAAAGGAAAGCAACTATTCATCAGTTGGGTGAAGAAACATTTTCTATACCTTTACATTTTCTATACCTTTACAATAGGTAGCACCATGCATGAAGTCTTCATTCCTAATATCTATAAAAATATATAGGGACTGCAATTAGAAGGTGAAACAATTTTCACTGACATGATAGGTTATATCAGAGATACTAGAGCAGTGGCAAAACTGCATTCATCATATTTACTTATTATAATATCTGTAGAATGTGTAGTGTTGTCACATCTCACATTCCTAATGTTGTAATTGTCATCTCTCTTTTTGTTCCTAATCAGTCTTACTAGAGGTTAATCAATTTTCTTGATTTTCTACAATAACGACTTTTTTGTTTTTTCTCAATTGATTTTCTGTTCTCAATTTCATTGAGTTCCGTTCTGGGTTTAATTTGCTTATTTTTCTAGACTTTTGAAGCAGAATCTTGGGTTATTGATTCTAGATCTTCTAATATAAGCATTTAATGCTATACATTTCTTTCTTCATACTATGTTAGCTGCATCCTACAAGTTTTGGTATGCCATATTTTCATTTGCATTAAGTTCAAAATATTTTCTAATTTATATTGTGATTTCTTCTTGGACCTATGAATTATTAAGAAGTGAGTTGTTTAATTTCTAAATATTTGGGAATTGCTGGAGATTTTTAAATTATTTATTTGTAGCTGAGAGAGTAAAGAGGTAAAAAAACTGGAATAAACTTTTCAAATCATGTATTTAGAAATGCTTTTGCATGTGCAATACATAAAGAGCTTCCAAATTCTATAACAAGAAAAAATTAAATATGTTTTTAAAAACAAGCAAAAGATTTGAAGTCACTTCACTAAAGAAGTTATATGGAATGTATCATATGCACATAAAATTCTTCACATTATTAATAAGTAGGGAAATAGAAATCAAAACTACAATGTAATGCAACCATACACGTCTTAAAATGGCAACAACAACAACAACAGTGGCAATAAAATTCTAATGTTTTCAAGTGCTAGGAAGAACACAGAACAACTGGAACTGTCAGACATTGCTTGTACGAATTCAAAAATTTTGGACATAAGATTGGCATTTCTTTATAAATTTAAATATACACTTACTATATGAACAAGCAATCTAATTTCTAGTTATTTATCCTAGTGGAGTAAAATTCCATGTTCACACAGAAAAACTGTATATGAGTATTTTTACTAGTTTTATTCATAATCCTAATCCAAAATTGAAAATAACTCATGTTTTTCAAGTTGGATATATATTAATAATCCTGTGGTAGGGTCATCTTTGGGGATAAAAATATAAAATAAACTTAGGATACACACAACATGAATGAATTGCAAATGCCTTATGCTAAGTGAAAGAAGCCAATTTGAAAAGGCTACATACTGTATAACTCCATTTATGTGCCATATTTACAAAGACAAAACATTAGGGACAGAAAAGGATCAAAGTAGCATGGGAGAATTGGCTGGGGTGAGGAAAGTGTTCTATATTTTTATTGTGGTTATTGTTATGACTGTGATCATTTTTCAAAACTCTCAGAACTATACATTAAAATGTATGAATTTATGGTATATAAATTTGGCCTTAAAAAATGGTAACACAAATGGGCAAAGTTATGAACAGCCAGTTTATAGAAAAAGAGAGGCTTTTTTAAGTTCTGTGGCTTTACAACTCCTGGAAAAGTAGATTCATCCTAGATATTCTCAGATTTCTGATCAGTTTAGAATGGAAGTTATTAAGGATCCAAGTTAGTTTTGAACTTTAACAATTTTATCTGGGTAGAAATTTTTTCAAGAGCTGGTATCCCCTGGTGAAAAGCTTTCCCCTTCTAATCCTCACCTGGTCTGTGCCCATTCATGGCAGATGGAGCCTCCATTTGCCTATAATAGCCATTGGTCACACACTCTCCACACCCAGTCACAAACTCCAAAGATACAAAGTAGTCAAAGGTCCAGATTTTTTTAAAATTTTTAATTTTAAAGATGTGAGGTACAATTCAGAGTCAGGTATGCAAATATTCATTATGCAGGTACCATTTTTGATGAGGTGTACCATCCCAGCAGTTTCCCACTACTGCCAATCCCTTTCTTATGGTGTTATAATTGTTCAAGGTCTGCTTATGCGTGAGAACATATGGTATTCTGTTCTTTGTTTCTGTGATAGATCACTGAGTGTGAAGTCCATATGTTTGTCCTTCTTTATGGCTGCATACTATTCCATTGTGTATATGTACCACATTTTTTAAAATCCAGTCCAGTTTCGATGAAAAACATGGTTGGCTCCATGTTTTTACTATTGTGAATAGTGCTGCAATAAACATGTGTGTGCAGGTATCTTTTTTGCAGAATGAGTTGAGTTCCTCCGGGTATATTCCCAGTATGGGGATTGCTGGATCATATGGAAGGTAGATTTCTAGTTCTTTCAGAAATCGCCACTTTGTTTTCCAAAGAGGTTGCACTAGTTTACATTCCCACCAGCGGTATATTAGCATTCCTTTTTCTCTGCAACCTCACCAGCATCTGTTGTTGTTTGTTTTATTAATGATGGCCATTCTTACTGGGTTAGGTGGTATCTCAGTGAGGTTTTGATTTGCATTTCTCTGGTGATTAGTGAGGCTGAGCACTTTATCATGTGTGTCTGTTGGCTGTCCATCTCTCTTCTTTTGAGAAGTATCTATTCATGTCTTTTGTTCACATTTTAATGTGGCTGTTTGTTTCTTTTCCTTTCGGCAGGTTTGAGTTCCTTGTGATCCTGGATGTTAGGCCTTTGTCAGATATACAGCTGGAAATATTTTTTCCCATTCTATGGGCTTTCTCCCCACTCTCTTGACGGTTTATTTTGCTTTGCAGAAGGTTTTTAGTTTGATGAGGTCCCACTTATCTATCTTATCTCTAATGGCGTGAGCACTTGGGTTTAGGAATTGGTTGCCAGTTTCAATTTCCATAAGGATGTCTCCATCATCTTCTAAGGTTTTTTGTTTTTGATGTTGTTGCTTTTTTTTTTAATCTAAAGTTCTTATAGTTTGAGGTTTTATGTTTTCATCTTTGATCTATTTAGAGTTGATTTTTCTGTATGGCGATAGGCAGGGGTTCTATCTCAATCTTCTGCAAGTGATCAGCCAGTTTTCCCAGCACCATTTACTGAGTAGGTTTTTCTCTCCCCAGTGGTTGTTGTTGGAGGCTTTGTCAAAGATAAGTTGGTTGAGAAGTTAAAGTTTTGCTTCCGGTATCTCTATCTTGTTCATTAGTCCGTATGCCTGTTCTTGTAAGGTTCAGTATTTGTAAAACACAGGACATTAATGAATTCACTATCACCCAAAAAAGAGGGTAGATGACTGAATACTGAGCAATTCTGAATAACAAGTTGGCTTATTTACCACCCACAGAGCTAAAAGGCTAGGGCACTGTATACTACTCTTTACTAAGGTTGGGTCAGGTTCCTGGAGAGGGAATCCTGAGACAATAAAAAATACTCATACAACTCAGAATATAGAAATGTAGATAAAATGTTATTTATTAATTATTTTTTTAGAGATAGGATCTTACTATATTATCTCAGATTCTAGGCCTCCAGCAATCCTCCTGCCTCTTATCCCCAAGTAGCTGCGATTACAGGTGTAAACCAGTGTGCCAGGTGAAGTAGATAAAATGCAACATGTGAATAGTTCATACATCATTTTATATGCTAGATTGTAAAAATTATATCTGTGAGGGCTTAGGAATCAGCAGAGCTCTGTCAAAGAACTGGGAGAAAAAAATGTTTAAAAATGATTACAACATTTAATTATACATTGTATTCTTTGAGTTAATTTTTTTATAATCCAAAAATATAAAATCATTTAGACTTTTCTTCCATATACTGGGTTTACACTGATTTTCCTTATTACTTATATAATTTGTTGTAGTCATCGATTCATGCATGTATTTGTTCCAACATTCCTAGTATTTTGTGGTTGTTCTTATTTAATTCTTATAGAGATTGTCTCTATATATGTATGTGATATTTGCGTGTGTGTGTGTGTATACACACACACACACACACACGAAGGCATGACGTATATTAAAGGTACATATAATTTAATGTATATATTTAATATAATTTAATGGCAGAGTATTCAATAGAGGATTAAATAAAAGCCAATTTATGTGAAACTCTTAAAAATAATTTAAAATCTAGAAGGCAATTACAATTCCATCTAGATTAATATGTATACACATTAGAATATATATCAATTTTAATTGTATTTACTTTATTTTATTTTTTTTTTTTTTTTTTGAGTTGGAGTCTCACTCTGTCACCCAGACTGGAGTGCAGTGGCCGCTCCCAGCCACCGCAGCCTCGACCTGCTGGGCTCCAGCGATCCTTCCGCCTCAGCCTTCCAAGTAGCCGGAATTACAGGCATGTGCTACCACGCCCGGCTGATTTTTTTGATTTATTGTAGAGATGAGGTCTTGCTGCCCAAGTGGGTCTCGAACCCACGGGCTCAGGCAATCCACTCACCTCAGCCTCCCAAAAGCGCGGGATTACAGGCTGAGCCACCGAGCCCGGCTTGTATTTACTTTAAAGTCACGTATAATACAATCTTTACAGAAGATGGTAATTTTTTCTGACATTAAAAAAATTAATTAGTAAGTTTGACTGTCTTTTTCAGTACATAAAAACAATCTGTCAGTTTGTGGGTGAAACATATGATTTTATTGTGTCATGAAGTGACCAGCTGTTAATTTATATTAAGCCATGTATATCTGTTCAAAAGAGCAAATTATTTGATAAATCTTTAAAATAGCCCCACCTAGTTCCAACAAAATTCCGTCCTGGCTTTCTGCTAATTGTCCCGACTTTATACATGACAACAAATGGATTCCATAGCTCAAAAGAAAGAAATCAGGAATTCTAAGTCAATTTCAGTAGAAATTATCAAAGAAAAAAAGCATAAATAACATATTTGAAGACAAAATTGTATGAAATCTATACATTAGTCTTTGTGGGCCAATATAAATATTTTAGAAGTATATAGACAGAAATACTTTCCTAATTCCTTGATAATAGAAAGAAAAGACAAATTTTCAAATTAATAACTTACCTGCAGTCCCATGTTTTTAAGCGGCATTATGTTCTTTTTGGTTTATAGATCTGTTATTCTGTTAATACTTTATGTTGATTTGATCTACATATTCTTGTCAACATTTTTATTCTACATTTGGGGGAAAGGGTACCTCTAGTGCAATTCAACATTTTTAGATTAAAGGATGACTAATCATGTCCTTTTCTTCTTGTTCACACTTTTTACTAGGCAGATGAAATGTTTTGCAAATTTAGAATCCATGTGCCATCTGGCTTTGCTGTACATAATTCATGTACTGGAAGGTAGTGCAGTTACATAATTAAAAGGAACTATTTTGGAGTCAAATAAGTCTTCTTTTGTCACAGGCTGTGTGAATAATAGCTGAATACTCACCATCTCTGGGCCTCAGTTTTTTAATCTGTAAAAAGAGGATCATAATAATTATCTCCAGAGTTGTGATATAGATAAAATAAGTTTGGAAAGCTGTAAGCTTAAAAACACTACTCACAACTCTCAGAATGGTGCATAAACTAGTAATTGACTAAGTTATTACTTATGTATGAAAAAATGTGATTAATCAAAATCAGTCTTTATAAAAAGGGAAGCATTTTTCGTAGTCATATATAAGTAGCCGGAATTACAGGCATGCGCTACCATGCCTGGCTGATTTTTGATTTATTGTAGAGATGAGGTCTCACTGCCCAGGTGGGTCTCAAACCTGCGGGCTCGGGCAATCCACTCACCTCAGCCTCCCAAAGGCGCGGGATTACAGGCTGAGCCACCGAGCCCGGCTAGTCTAATATATTTTATGAATTGGTGCTAGTATCGTATAGTGACAACTACAGGAAAAAGTGCTGTGGAACACAGAGAAGGGAAATGACAATTTGATTCGGAGTCAATAAAAGGTATAAGAAAATGCAGAGATATTTCAACTAAAAAGGAAAAGTTACTTGAAAATGTATTTGATTTACTCAATATTTGATAGTGTTGGCACCAAACCAATGGAAAGGCTTTGCATAATTCCATTTTAAACTGTAGAAGCCAGAGATAGACATAACTTTCTACAGGATTTAATCTTCAGATTATCTTGTGGTTTTGTATATTACATTTTAAAGGGAAGGTTTCCATATGATGAAGTCTATTTCTTCTTCTATTTCCAGGTCACCTCTCCAATTTGGAGTTTGCTGTAAGTCGAGAATTTTGGCCATCACCTCAGTCCTATTTTCTGGCAATTATAGCAGTGCTGCTGATGCCAGTGGCCATCTTTTGGGTGGCAAGCTACTCTCCCTAACATAGAACTTGTATGTTCTCCCAGGAGAAAGGTCCTTTACATACTGCATAAAACATATAAACTAGGATGGGCTAACACTGTGATTTGCTTAGAATTTGCAGCTATATTGACTGCTAGCTGTATAGGCCTAGCATTGTCTCTAGCCACAGAATGTGAGCTACATATGTAATTTCAAATTTTCTAGTAGTCATATATATATTTTGAGTTGTAGTCTCACTCTGTCACCCAGGCTGGAGTGCAGTCAACCTGCTGGGCTCAAGCAGTCTTCTTCCGCCTCAGTCTTCCAAGTATCTGGAAACACAGGCACGCACTACCATGCCCGATAATTTTTTTTTTCAATTGTAGAGATGAGGTCTCTCCATGTTGCCCAGGCTGTTCTCGAACCCATGGTCTCAGGCAATCCTCTCACCTCGGCCTCCCAAAGTGCTGGGATTACAGGGTTGAGCCACTGCACTTGGCCACATTTTAAAAAGCCAAAATAAACAGGCTAATTAATTAACTTATTAATATATTTATTTAGAGTCAGAGTCTCACTCTGTTGCCCAGGCTGGAGTGTGGTGATACACTTGCAGCTCACTACAGTTTTGACCTCCTAGTCTCAGGAGATCCTTTTGCTTCAGCCTTTTAAGTAACTGGGATTACAGGCATGCACCACCATTTCTGGGTAATCTTTTTTCTTTTTTTCAAGAAAGTAGGATTTATTGAGAGGACAAAAAAGCTCCCACAGTGGGAGGGAGGGTTGCCCTTAATTTTTTTTATTTTAATTTTAATTTTTTGTGGAGACAAGTTCTCATTGTGTTGCCCAGGTTGTTCACAAACTCCTAGGTTCCAGTGATCGTCCCCTCTTGGTCTCTCAAAGGGTTGAGATTACAGGTATGAGCCTCCCTGTCAGGATATTTATTTTGATAGTATATTTTGTTAAATAAAACATATATAAAGTGTTATTTCAACATGTAATCAATCTAAAAACCATACTCAGATATTTTCATTTTTAAAAATAGTGCCTCCTCAAAATCAGCGTGTATTTTGTATTCATATCACAAGTCAACTTGGATTAGTCATGTTTCAGGTGCTTAGTAGCATCTGGTGACTAGTGATGTTTATATTGGACAGCACAGATATTGATAACTGCAGCTAGATCTAGAAGCAGCAGCCATAGAATGCAATAGAGTAGAGATTTGGGAGGAATGTGACTAATTAGATTTAGGAAAAATGTGGTCACCTAGAGAAAGGTTCTTATTCTAGAATTCATAATTGGTTCTGACTCTTATTTTAAAACAACTTTCTAAAATAGGCACACTAGGCAGAGGATGTTTCATATAGCACATGATAGTTCACCTTCAAATTAAAAATATGGTCATCTAGAAAGCCATAGCCTAGGACTAAATATCATCAAATATCAATGTGATTTCCATTTAAAACTGATCAGAAAAGAAAAAATATCATATCTTAACCTGAGAAGATTCAGGAAAGTAGCTATCTTTCAATATTTGAAGGAGACTCGTAAGATACCCAAGATGAATGCCCTTTGCTTAAAGGAAACTAATATTTTTAATTTACATTGAAGAATTTTTTCCTGGCAATGCCTTTGTTTTCACTTAAATCTAACGGCAGAATCTTCATATTTGCTGATAACTGACTTCCTTTATTTCCATCTTGACAGGGAGAAGCCTCAACAAACCCATATCCCTCATTCTGTAAATGTAATTCTTGTGTCTCAATCTCCTTCTGGAAAGAGCTCCCACCTGAATGTTAGGAAGCCATTAAGAATTCGTCTCCATTCAGTCTTTCGAAACTCTGCCAAGACTGCAACAGAGTGCCAAACAGCTCTCTGTTGTTTGTAGATCTGAGCTGAGCCAAACAGATGAACCTGCTCGGAATCTCTATTTCCCATTACAGGTCTGAGTTATCTGACTTCCTATCAGATTTAATTCTGATGACTTCCACTGGTTTATTAATGCAAGCAGGAAGAGAAATGAGTAATTACATATAGAAAATGTCTGGAGAGTGATCATATTACTAATACAGATTTTTCTCAGTTGTTGCCCTGGTTATAATTTGCAACTTATCGTCAACTGATTGTTGCAATCTTCAACAAATACGTTTCTCCTTTTGTGAAGTTGTCTGACTGCGATTTTTTTTAGTATCAAAAGTATGGACACATATAACATATTACATTTTGAAAATGTGGCGATTTATTTTATTTCTTTCTTATTAAGGTGTGTGACATTAGAGAACAATTAGATCGGTTTGTGTTTGCGCAATATAGATGATTAATTGATATGAAGCTATAAACAGGAATGATTTTCATTATGAGTAATCTCTGCTTTCCAGAGTTTTGAAGAATTGTATCTAGGAACTTTGTGTTATTCCAAATATAGCCTTGAAACCCTTCCCTCTGCCTAAAAGACTAAACTGTTACCATCAAATGGTGCTTACTTTATAGGTTTTTCAAATCAAATACACCTTAATGATAGATGATCTACAGGTGAGTGACAATTTGCCTTATGGAGCTATTTAGGGTAAAATGAACCAACAGCTTACTACAAGCAATTACCTAAGCTTTCTTTAATTCCTGTGAAGTCTCAGCATAAAAATACTTTGAATGAATGTCACAAGTTAAATATGACATGTGCTAAACATTTTTACTTTTATTTTTAAATTGGAGTCTCACTCTGTCACCCAGGCTGGAGTGCAAGGGCACACTCACGGCCACCCCAGCGTCAACCTGCTAGGCTCAAGCTATCCTTCCACCTCAGTCTTCCAACTAGCTGGAAACACAGGCACGCACTACCATGTTTGGATACATATATATATATATATATATATATATATATATATATATATATATTATTTTTTTTTAATTGTAGAGATGAGGTCTCTCCATGTTGCCCAGGATGATCTTGAACTCCAGAGGCTCAGACAGTCCTCTAACCTCAACCTCGCAAAGTGCTGGGATTACAAGCTTGAACCACTGTGCCTGGTCAACATTTTTACTTTTGAAGAGTGCAGAAAGTAATACAATATCTAAATGACTATGGGGATATATTCTATACTAGGAAAATATCTTTGAATGAACACTTACATGAATTTTAAAAATTTCACTCTATATGTCAAAATAAAATAAATCAAAACATCTTTCCACAGTTTCAGACCCTAAAGAGTAGATATCAGGTGGTCTGAAAACACTAGAAAGTAGGTTAACAAAATTGAACAGTTATTTTGCAGTTGCACTTTTCCTGTGATTCTTTTATAAAGAGAAAAACATAAGACGTTCGATAAGAAAAGACAGAGCCATTTAAAATGCCCAAACAAAAAGGAAATAAAAACATGTGTGTGTGTGTGTGTGTGTGTGTGTGTGTGTGTGCGTGTGTGTGTGTTATTTTAAGGAAAAAAATCTATGCACATATACTTTATTATGTATAGTGTATCATATACATACATGTACATATCACATGTATACATAGACATACACACACACACAGAAATAATTCCTTTTATAAAAAAAGGCATACATGCATCAAGGGCCAAGTTGAGCACTCTATGCCTTGTAAGTTTACTTTTTATGTAGATTACTTGGAAAATTACTGTTTGCCTCTCTTGTGTGACTTCCATGAAATCAGCATTCAGCAAGCCTGGCTTCCTGGCAAACAACGGAACATTCAGCTCACATGTAAGGGAAGAGATCCCACCAATGAGAAGGGAGGGCACAGAGTGGGAAAAGTGACAACTCTGGTACAAAGGAGCAAAGAACGATGATTCAGAAAGAGGGTGGGAGAACGAAGCCTGCCTCCATGCCTGCCACCGTGTAGATTCCACAACTGGCACTTACTTGGCAGATTCCCCACCAGGGCACTGACCTTGGCATCTTTACAAAGGTAACCTTTATGTGAAGACGAACTGTTCGTCAACAATGTCTCCAATATGCTTGCCACAAAAATTCTTTGTTTTTCCCTAGGAAAGGGGGAATAATACATGGCAAGGTATATTTTATTTTTTCCATTCCCTTCTTTACTCCTTGTCGCAGGGACAACATTCATGGCTCACTGGAAAATTTTCTATATGCCCTATGTGTCTTTTATAGTCCTTAAGGACGTGTAAACAACAGTTAATTATAGGACACAGCAACAATGGCTTTAATTAGTTCACTGCATTTTCCTTGCAGTTCAAGGCCATAAGATAACTGGTTTTCCCTAGTAACCTTCGTATGGGTTATTCTGTTCAGTGATCTCATTCCCAGGGGGCGGTCTTTACGTGGAATGTTGCCATCTGTCCTAGGGGTCCTTCTTTCATACCCATGCCATGTGTTATAAGTGGCTGTAATGGTGGCTTTCTTGCTTCCATTTATATGACCATGAACTGCCTGTAACTTATTATTCTTAGTGAAGTGACTGTTGGCAAACAACGGAACATTCAGCTCATCTGTAAGGAAAGAGATCCCACCAATGAGAAGGGTAGGTACAGAGTGAGAAAAGTGACACCTCGGTACAAAAGGAGCAAAGAAGATGATTCAGAAGGAGGATGGGAGAGGGAAGCCTGTCTTTATGAACTGACAATCAGAGGTGCCAAAACATATATGGTACTTTCTGTTTGAGAAAAAGAAAGCTCTTGTTTAAGAGAATAAGAGGGAATTTTATACTCTTGCGGTATGAAGCATTAATCCAGTGGAAGCAAACAAGAATGAAAATCTAACCTTGTTTTTAAATAAATATATGAAGGCTAGGAACAGTCTCAATTCTGGAGAGAAAAGTCTATTTGAAGAGCTGACATGCCAGTGCATGTGTAGTAGGCTGCTGACTGAGACTGGTGGTAAGTCCATTCAGAAATTTCAAGTCATGGCTTCCCTGGGAATAATGTGCTATTGTGCCTGCTAGCTCCAAGTCAGGGAGGACTTTCCCCTCACAGCTGGCATTCAGGTTCAGTGATGAATCACCCTCTTTTTTATGGTTTTGCTCGTCTTATTTTGTTGGAGATTAGTGGCCATGATTGATGGCTCCAAGCGATCCATAAAAGAAAAAAAAAATCATTGCTCTAGAATAAAACAACAAGGAAGAAAAAGGCAATACATCTGCCTTAGTTTTGCAGCTAAGCTAGTCAGTTTTGGTTGCTCAGTAGTAAAAGTTTAGTTTCCTATTTTGTACCTCAGATATCATTGTCTTCACTCATAATAGCTAAGTCATGCTATAAATCAAAGAAAATAATTTCTACAAAATAAGCAAATCCTTTTAAACCAGATGGAATACATCTCCATTTTGAAAGGGTTTTTTTTGGGGGGGTGGGGGGGGCAGAAATCAGAGAGCTTCAAAACGAAAGGATTTTTTAAAAATAATAAAACAATACTATCTTATATGTCCACCTTCTATATAGAAACATAGCACTATATATTTTATATTTTTAGTACTTATCACACTTTTAATTAATAATCTACTTGCTCATTATTTGTTTAGCAAGAGTCTTCTATGCAAAAATAAGTCCTGACAGTAAGGACGAATTCATCTTACTGTATGCCTATCACCTAACACATATTAGATGTTCAATAAATATTGTAGATCAGTGAATGAATGGCTAATACAAGGATGTAAGCTCTCACTACATTGTGTTTACTTTGTTATGAAAAATCAATCAAATTTATACATTCATATGAAAATAAAAGTAAGTGGCAAGAGTACCACAAGAGAAAGTGATGTGCAAGTTTGGAGGAGAAAAAATTTAGTTTTTGACTCAAGGGATGGGAGATCAGAGCTGACTGAAAGGCAGGGGTGATGTTTAATTCAGGGCTTGATGGTAGAAGAACAATGGAAACAATGAGGGCCTGAAAAACATAGAAGATATTTGAATAGAACAAATTGTGAGAAGCAAAGAGCTGATTTATAAAAACTGCTGAAATCATGCAGGTAAAAACATATTGGGATCAATGTATTAAAAACGTTGTGTAATAAACCAGAGAATTTAAATTTTATTTAGTCCTAAAGGGAGTCAGGAAAGTAAGCAAGTAAGTACCATAATCAGAGTGAGGCATTGAGAAGACTAATCTGGGAGCTATGGGAAATATTTGCTGAGTATGTAGAAGGAAGGAAGAAACTAAATTAGAACATTATTGTTATAATCTAGAAGGTTGACCATAATAGTATCAAGTATGGTGAAGAAAGTGTGAATAGATACAATAGTTCAAATGGGAGTGATGCTGCAATGGAAAATGCAAGACACTTTTGTCGATGGAGCATTGGATTTGGGAAAGTGATAACCTAAGGGCAGTTTAATTAACTTGGTTAACAAGTCTGTGATGGGATAGTAACCAGAAATGTGAAAAAAAAATGATGAACCAATTTGGTTGACAAGATGATGAATTTAGTCTTAGGCATGCTAGGTTAGAGGTATCGGTAGGCTGTTTACTTTAAAAATTTGAAATGCAATTGGAGTTTCAGTTTGAAATCTTGGTGGTTGAGCAGTGGAGAATGATGGGAATGTTCATGTGAAGAGCCCGTGGACATGTCAAGTGGACTGTAGGTGAAGGTCATCACAGATAAGAAGGTGAAAAAGCTCTTCAGTATCAAAGGAGTCTAGGGGTAAAGGATGAGTGAGAAGGGTAGAAAGATGAAACTGGATTCTTCACTTGATTCCTAGCTCTTGGGCTCTTGCTTCTAGCTATTCATAGAGAACTAGGATGGGATTATGAATGATATATAATCAACCTCTAAATATTTATTGAGCCTCCACTGTATGCAAAGCATGGTAATAGGTTCTGAAGAGATGGAAGAAAGTGTACTTCATAATTTTCTCTTGTAAAACTATGATCTAATCAGGCACATGCCATTTATTTAATTACTGATTATTCAAAAGCATGAAGTAAGCGTCTACCTTGCCCTAGGTACAGCTCCTCTTCTTTCCACTCAGAGACCTCTTCTCTAGGCTAAACTTTTTAGTTCTTTCAACTACTGTTTTTGGAAAGGTGATGTCAAACCTCTTTTCCATTCCCATTCTCCCTCTAATTTATCAATATTGCCCCTAAAGTTGATGCCAAAATTGTGTGCCCAAGTAAGGAAATCCATGAAGGTTGGAGAGTGACTATTATTTTCAGTGGCATTATATTTCTATCAGTGCAAGAAAAGACCCCATTTTGGGTCATTTTAGGAAAAAATATACAACTTTTTAGTTAAACAAGTCATGTATTTTTATTACAGAAAAATGGGAAATAGAAGCAAAAATAAAATACAAATAAAAGAAGGAGAAAGGAAGAAGGAAGAAGGAGAAAATACAGAATAATCCATACTCATAAATTCCAGTTTATAGATACAAAATGGCTACTTTGTCATTTAACTCAGATATTTATTAACTTCTCTGTCCAACAGCTATGTGACCACAGGACTGAAGTTCTCACTCCTTTCCTAGGATATCAGCATTGCTGGGTGGCACCTACCTTTGCCCCTTGTCATCTGCTTTTCCTGTTACCTTTGCCCCAGATCTTACTTGACTCTTTTCTCATATCTATGTAGTCTGCACCAGCCTGCTGCTTGGAGCTCACTGGGGGCCATTTGCTCCTACACTGGTGTCATTTCCCTTCACTAGAGAAACTGCCTGCAAACCTTTCCGTAGGCCTCTTGGCAGTTTGTCTATCTTCCTCACTGTCGGCACCACTGACATTTTTCTCCAGCGCTTTCAGTGGATTTTCTTTCTACAGCGTGTGCTACCTACGAGACTGTCAGAATCATCTGGTGATGCTTAAGCAACGAGAAAGTGTTTTTAGGGGAAAGCTAGCTATAGTTATTTGGCACAGGACCCCTCAGTGAATGATATATGACTACACTAATCAGTTCTAATTAATGCTAATTTGAAACTAAAATCATCCTTCCAGAAGCCAATGATCTTGAGTTTTCTTTTGATCAGTTTCTTGCCTCAGAGTCTTCTCATTGACTTTCCTCCACGCCCCGGACGGCTACTAGAGGCATTGGCTCTGGAGGCTACCTTGAGATTTCTGTCCCATTTCCTAAAGGAGAATATCTACCTTATTGGAGTCCCAGGTAACTCTGACTTGTCTGTTGGGTGGGGCTGTTCATAGGACACATCAGCATTCTTATGACTGAGCTGAATAGTAATCTCTAGACTTATTGTACATTCACCCCACTATACCATTAGAACATTTAAGATTATAAGAATCTGAAAGTCCCCTTCAGATGGGCAAAGCCAAGCAGGAATTTATTGGCTTAAAAACCTGTCCATTTTGGTTACCATTTTTGTGTGTGTGTGTGGAAAGAACACTTAAGATCCACTCTCTTAGTAAATTTCAAATATGTAATACAATATTATTCACTATAATCACCATGGTTTGTACCAGATTCTCAGAACTTGCTTCATCTTCTAACTGAAAGTTTGTACCCTTTGACCAAACATTTCTCTCACCTCCTAGTCTCTTCTACTCTCTGTTTCTATGAGTTTCCCTGTTTTGGATTCCACATGTGAGAACATGCAGTATTTGTCTTTCTGTGTCTGGCTTATTTCACTTAGAATGATGTCTTCCAGGTTTATCCATCTTGTTACAAATGGCAGAATTTCACACACACACACACACACACACACACACACACACACACACACACACACCACTTTTCACATTGTCTTTAACCTTTCATCCACTGATGTACATAAATTGGTTCCATGTCTTGGCTATTGTGAATAATACCTCTTTGACATAATGATATCATTTCCTTTGGAGAGAGAGATATATATAATACACACACACACACACACACACACACACACACACACACACACACATACACATATTGGCAAGGATGTATATATATATGTGTATATATATATATATATATATATATATATATATATATATATGTCTCCAAAGGAAATTATATATATATATATGAATGAGATGACGGGATGGTATGATAGTCCTATTTTTAACTTTTAAAGGAATCTCCATTCTGTTTTCCATATGGCTGCACCAACTTACATTCCCACCAACAGTGTCTAAGAATTCCCTTTTCTCCACATTCTTGCCAATACTCATCTTCTTACTTTTTAATAATAGCTATCCTAACAGGTGTGATTATTTCATTGTGGTTTTAATTTGCATTTTCTGATGATTAGTGATGTTGAGCATCTTTTTGTATACCTTTAATATACACAATTTGTATTTCTCAATCATACCTCAATAAAGCTGTCTCTGTCAATAAGTCTTTTTCTAACAACAAAACTGACTCTGTCATACTTGTAGAAAAATAGCTGCTATATAAGTTGAGTCCATTTCTTTTTAGTTTCAAATTTCAGGATAAGGAAGTTCTATTTCCCAGAATCAGAAAGTTATTTCTAGACTCACATCAGTCCTGTGACAATTTCAGAACCAATCATCATGGCAGAGAAATGACAGATATTAATTGACTCAGGCTGGAGTTACGTGTTAACTCCTAGAGATGGGGATAGATTTGGCCCCAGAAATAATTGGATCGCTTTTACTGAAAGAAGAGAAGTGAATGCCGGATTGTTCAAATCTAACACATGTCTACTACAACCTGCTGTTGTACTGTGATAATACTGGTGAAAACCCAAATGAGTGAAGTACTGTCAGTTTGTACCTGAAAAGTGTCCCACGTATATGGAATACTAAGGGAACTTGTTACATACACATTTTGATTTTTCAAACATGAGTTTATACTAGATACATTATCTTGCAAATCTGGGTTTTTTCCAACAGTGTATCATGACCATCTTTTCACGTGGATATATATGAACAGTTTTTTGGTTTTATTGTAATCTGTTATATGGGTTGTCACAATTCAAATGTATGCTCACCTTATTATTGAATATTATAGTTTAAAAATTTTTTTAAGTGATTAGAATAGTTCAACAATAAGTGTGAGTAGTTAATACTTAAGGACATATTTACTCTTCATTGTCTTCTTATGAACTGTTAGAATTAGAAATATGTGATTAAAAGTTACCTTTTTAAAGGCTTTTAGTGTATATTGACAATATTGTGCAATTTTCCCTCTATGTGTCTTTCTCTCTTTTTCTGTGTGTGTATTCATATTGGTTCATACTAAATTTGAGGTAACCATCACTTCTTCATAAACTGTTAGCAAACTAAGTAGTCTCAATTCTCATCCTTATACTAAAGTAAACTGTAAGCTTTAATCTCTTGCAATTTGTCTCAGATTTTGATTCTTCAGCATGTCATTTTAGTCACACAGTTCAGGTTTGTGTTATCTGTAAATTCCATAATTAGCCCTTCAACATCTTAATCCAAATCTCTAATAGAAATCTTGAGCTGTCAAAGCCAAGACAAGGTCTTAATTGCAGTTTACTGAAGTGTCTTTTTTATGTTTATGTCAAGTTAGTAGAACTTTAGAATCCTCACATTTTAGAATAGGAAATGAACTATAGGATTAAATAGCCCAACTACTTATTTTTTAAAAATTAATTAAAAAACAGGCCCACAGAAAGTTAACAATGTTTAGAAGATTGCACAGCGAGAATAACAAAAATATATACTGTCACTATTATTCAATTTTAATTACACTTTAATTTTCCTCCACATTCTCCAAATGTTGTTTTATTCCAAATTATATTATTGGAGGATTCATCACACATTTCCTTGAAATCAAGATACTTAACGTCAGTTACACTTTCCTATCACCCAATCAACATAAATGAAGTTAGTATGGCACACCTTACTTTTAGTGTCCTTATAGTAGCTATTCTATTTACTAATTCAATCTATTTTTTCTTCTCATTATGCTATACATTTAATTAAAGTTCCTTGGTACATATGCCCACCATCCTAGGTTGAAGATCATTTTATGAATATCAAAAACAAAATTAAAATGGATGGGAACGTGGTGTCCAACACCTTTTCATTTGTTGAAGAGGCAGGAGATTGTGTCATGGAGAGATAAAACAACTTGCCTAAGAGTAATGTTGAGTCGGTTGCCTTTTCTTTGTAATCTGTGAACATTACATCATCTTCTCCGAGATTGTTTCTTTTTCTTTTGACCCATCTTTAAAGTTACTTTAGTTGTCTGGCATTTTTGAGCCTCATCTTGCTCAGTGAGGACTTTAGTCTTCCTGATATTATTCATACAATGTCATACTAATCTGCTCTCTTGGACATGTGCCCTACATTCCATGATTTTTCTAGTCCCTTTTAAAAGAGTTGCCCTCTTCCCTAAAAAATTAGAGTATTAAAAATGATTAATAGTTAGGATTCCTTCCTCCTTACTCTTTCTAGATTATCCTGATTATCTGAAGGCACACCACTTTTTAACAAATTTCCATCACATGTTGCTTCTCTGAGCATTTGAAATATGTTTTCCCAAACTCAGGTAGAATTTTTCATTTCCATGTCTCAATGTTATCAGTTTCTGTATGTCATTGTAGCTTTTTCCCCAACATTGTTGCCTTTACCACGTTGTCATTTTTTTTTCAGATAACTAAACTTAGGTAGAGTCTTTCTTCCTGTAAATGGACTCAGAGTTGTCAGGAAGAATTCTTTCCCATTTCTGATGTTACTCAGCAATGCCTGTTACTGGGTGAGTAAATCTGTCTAGCTCAGCATCTCAGTATTGCAAATCTACTTGGGTACTGACATAAGCTATATTCTTTACCATCAGTCTTATCAGTAAATTTTTTTTTCTATTGCATTTTTTACCTCTGACTTTTTCCTCTGTTACTTAAGAGGAGGAAAAAATGGGTTTTGCCCCGTTAAGCTCCTTCAAACCTCAGACTTGGGAACGATGTCTGGAAACTCTGAATACAACTCCATGTCCTTGTGCTAAAAGCATGTTAACCTCTCACTATGAAGTTCCCTAAATATGGTTCTGACTATGGCTGGATGAGTTCACTGAAAGTGAGAGACTGTGGGGATGTAAACTGAGCAAAGGAGGTTCTGTTTGATGAAGAGAAGATGACAAGTAGTTAACAAAGGAAATAGGGAAGGAATCCATAGACAGAAAATGAGAGGTGGTGCAGGAAATTACATGTATAGAAATGTTATAGGTTCCCTAAATAGCTTCAGATGTATTATAATTTGCACATGTGAGGAGTTCAGTGATAAAAGTTAAAAAGATTGAAAGTAGCCAGCAAAAATACTAAGACAATAGAAACTCCATTTTATTTTTTAAAAATAAATGATACTGATAGAATGGAAAGAGTCCACGAAGAAATTGCAAAAAATGTTAGAAAGGAAGTGTGTGTGTGTGTGTGTGTGTGTGTGTGTGTGTGTGTGTGTGTGCCCGCGCGCGCGCGCATGCGCACGTAGACAGAGTGAGAGAAACAAAGAGGAAGAGAGAGGATTATATCAGTGTTTCTTAAGGTAATTTTAAGATGCATATTTCTCTGTGGGCTCACTTATCTGCATTTTAACACCCAGACATTTTGTAAGCACACTAAAGATTAAGAACTATTATCTAAGCAGATTGGAAAGAGACAAGATGTGGTGTCTACAGGCAAGGGATGAGCTTTAGATAAGAAGTAAATCTTCTCTGACACCAGTTGGAATAATGAGAAGATAGACGTATGTTTGGTAAATGGTAAAGTTTTTAAATGGTATGTAAAGAGAACACTAGGAGGAATTACATCACTTACTGGTGCATGGTATTTTCGCCTATGTATTCATTTAGAAACAGAAATAATATTATTGTGTATGCTAGTCCCTGTGCTAGGTTCTTTTCTTTTGTTCTATGATTTAATCCTCACCAGTGACTCTATATAGTAGGCATTGCTATCTCTTTTTTTGTCTAAGGAAACTCAGATTTGTGGAACTCAGGGTGACTGATCCAAGTAGTGGTGGTACCTGGGCCTGGCTCCAGGTGAATCTGTCTCCATATCTCTCCAGTGTCTTTAACAGGGGGTTGGAGTCAGCAAACTATTTCTGTAAAGAGCCAGAGAGTAAACATTTTAGGTTATGTGGGAAAATACTCAACTTTTCCTCTGTAGTGCAAAAGCAGTCATAAACAATTGGATGAGTAGGACTCATTCCGATAAACAGGAAAACTATTAATGGACACTGAAATTTGAATGCCATATAATTTTTACATGTTCCAAAATATTCTTCTTTTTTTTGAATTTTTTCAATTATTTAAAAGTGTAGAAAACATTCTTACCTTGCAGGTTGTACAAAAACAGTTGGTATGACAGTTTTGGTCCACAAACCATGGTGTGTCAACTCCTGAGTAGGACAATGCTTTCAAACTCATGCTCTTCACTGTATCTTTCCAAGCACTGAAACTGAGATTATCCAATTAGAGGGAGACTAAAGCCTTATGTTGTGAAATAACTGTCTGAAATTATCATTGCTTTCCAGAAGAAAAACATGACTCTGTGTTGGTTCTAATTGTTTATCTTTGATCCTGGACCAGAAAAGAAGAAAGTAGATGACACATATAATGGGGACGATACTGTATATCATCTATCTGTCTTTCCATATTTTCCATGCTGCTATGAGATGAGGAGGCTGTTTGAATGAATGCCTGCCTTCTTATTCTTTGGCTTTGAGTTGGGGTTGGCCATTGGAGAACACCTGTAAAGGATGGCAGAGAAGGAGGAAAGCACATGTAGCATTTTTCTTTCTCTGCTTCTTTCCCTGAAAAGTCCATGCAGATTGGGTGTTTGCTTTAAGGTCTCACTCCTTTTGTAAATGTCCCTCTTCACAGGGCACCTTCTCCACAGTGTCTATGAACTACTTCTCTCACTTCTAGTCTAAAGGTGCTGAAGGCTACTAGCCAGCCACCATCCTTCACACTAGTCTAAATCCTTCTCACATCCTTGGATGTAATCCTTTTATGATCTCTCCTCAAACTATACAATTTGGACGTCTTTTTTTTTCTTTTTCTTTTTCTTTTTCTGTGAGGGGCTTTTGAGACAGAGAGCTGTGACTGGCTTTGGCAATATCTGTTTAGGAGGCCATGCTAGTGCAACTCATCCTTTGCAAGCAGACGAAAATTGTTCCTTACTGTGTGTTTACATTGTCCCCTCTAAGATATTTTTAACAACATCACTGCTTCTCACTGTTGAAGTCAATAGCAGGAAGAGAGGATGCCCGAGAAGGAGTGATGAGGTTAGACTGTGAAATTCCAGATCCTGAATTTCATAGTCTTGTCTGGGTGCCTGTGAGTTGGGATAAATATGTGGACCACATACTCACACACAGACACTTAACCAAGGGAAACAAATAAGAAATGTACCTTCATAGTTTCTCTCTCCTTCATTCTGGGGTGACTCGGTGGACTCTGAAGGACTACGAGGGCCCTTAATGAAAGCTAGTGTAAATTAAACCATTTACATACAATAAACTTTAAGTATTTAAAGTTCACATTTTAGTAAGTTTGGATATATGTATATACCCCTAAATATATCACTACAATCAAGGTAGTGATCACATTCATCACCACCAGAAGTTTCCTTATGTCCCTTAGTAATCCCTGCTGATTGCCCTCCTTGCCCCCTTGGTCTCATCTATAAACAATCACTATTCTACTTACTGTCCTCAAAGATGAATTTAAACATTCTAGAATTATAGACATCAATAGAATTATATGATATGTACTCTTTTTTGTCTGGCTTCTTTCCCTCAGCATAAGTATTTCTTGTAATATTTTCAATAATTTCATCAGTAAGTGTTTATTATCTGCATGGGGCATCATATCTGTTTGCCTCTGTTTAAATTTCAGGTTCTTCAAGGGATAGTATGTTTGTCATTGTGCCCTGAGAACCTAACATTGTACCTCTCATACAGAAGGAACTTGTCTGTGGAAGGAAGCAGAAAAGGGAGATGTGAGATGGCAAGGAGCCTCCATCCCAAGGGCTATTTGCCTCTTCGGCAATGGAACTTCTTAAATTCCTGCTGTGGACATTGCTGAATCACTTGTTCATGGTTGAAAACTGCCAGTAGAACTGGCCCTCAGTCAGAAAATGAAGCAGATATTTGGATACTTCTATACATGGGATCTATTGTCCAGCATCCCACTATCCTTTCTCTCATTCCCTGTGTTTGTAGGATTCAGAAATCTGCTTTTATCTGACATGTTTATTAACAATAAACTCAACACTGGCTCTTACTGTTGAAGTCAACAGTGGGAAGAGGAGATTCCCGAGAAGCTGTGATAAAGTTGGATAGTATGGAATTCCAGAGCCTGAATCTCATTGTATTGTGTGGGTGCATGTGAGGAGAAATAAGCTTTGGTTTCAAGCAACAGTGAGTATGCAGAATTGATTTGGATAATGAGATGAAAACCCTGTTCTCTTCAGATCTGTGATGTCATAGAATCTTCCTTTTTTCAGATCTAAGATCCCTATACATCTTAGTCCACTTAAGTTTGGTATAGCCTGAAAAAATCCTCTTTCTTTATATTTTATTTTCTCATGGATTTTTAACACATCTTTGAAATCCTGACTTTATCCTGAAACACAGTGGGACAAAGACACACCTTAATAGAATTTTTAAAGCTTAAAGCCCAATAACCTCTGTAAATACTCCCTGTTCTCTTATCTTTTACTTATTTTTTTATTTATACCAGAGCCAGGACTGTGTCGGTACTACTTTTTAACTTTTACTATGGCAAAGTGTCATAGCCAAGCCCAGGTTGACTGGGAGAGCTGCCAGTTTACTTCCAAGGGACCCAGATGATGAAAGAATATGTGCAACTGAAATGCCATGTTAAAGATTTTTCAACAGTGCTGTTGTCTTCAAATTCTTTACAATTACACAAATATAGTGATTTATCAAAAATTATATTTGTGAGTTACCCTGGAAATTTAACTACCATATGCAACTTGTTGTAGAAGTTCCCTTCTATTCCTACTTTGATGAGTTGTTTTTTTAAATCAAAAATGGATATTGCTTTTTCTTTTAGTCTATTGAGATGATCATATGCTTTTTTCTCTTATTGTTATTGATATGGGGGAATTTTTGAATGTTAAATCAGCCTTATATTCCTAGGATAAACCCCACATGGTCATAATGTATTATCCTTTTTATTTTGTGTTATATTGGATTTGCTAGTATTTTGATGCAGATTTTTGCATTGATGGACCATGCAGGCAGGATACTGTAATTTTTTCTATTATGTTTTTGCTTAGCTTTTGTATCAGGATTGTGCTGGCATCATAGAAGAATTGGGAAATATTCACCTCTTTTCAGTTTTCTGAAGAAGTTTGTATAGAAAAGTAATTTTTTCTTCAAATTTCAAAATTCACTATTGATGCCATCTGGCCTGGAGTTTTCTTAATAGAAAGGCTTAAATTGCAAATTAAATTTCTTTAATAGACATGGGATATGTCTATTAAACATATAAGCTCACTTTTGAGTGAAATTTGTCAGTCTTTTAAGTTGTCTGATCATCTTATCTAAGATGTTGAATTTATTCATATTTATCCATAATTATCTTATTATTCTTTTAATATCTTTATAATCTGTGGTAATATCAAGTCTCTTCTTACTAATGCTGGTAATTTGTGTTATTTCTCTTTTTTAAAAGTTACTGTTAAGTCTGTCTAAAGGTTTGTCAATTTTAATGACCTTCTTAAAGAATCAACTTTTAGTTTCATTGAGTTTCTCTATTGTTTTTCTGTTCTCGGTTTATTGATTTCCATACTGATATTTGGTATTATCTTCCTTCTGATTACTTTATATTTACATTGCTCTTTATTTCTAGTTTTTTTTTTAGTTGGAAGCTTAGGTCATTAATTTAAAGATCTTTCATCTTTTCTAACATATGTATTTAGTACTGTAAATTTTCTTCTAAATACTTCTTTTTGACAGTCCACAGATTTTATATCTTGTGTTTTCATTTTGATCAGCTTAATATATCTAATTTGTTTTTAGATTCATGGGTTATTTATATGTGTGTTATATAAGTTTCAAATATCTGAGGGTTTTCTAGAGATTTTTCTGTTATTGATGTCAAATTAACTGCCATTTTGATCAGAGAATTTACTTGTATGATTTGAATTCTTTTGAATTTATTGAGACAATTATTACTGCCTACAATATAGTCTATCATGGCAAATACAATGTGTGCATGTGATAAGAATATGTGTTCTATTGTTGGGCACAATGTTCTATATGCCAAGATTGTTGGTAATGTTCAAATTTTCTATATCTTTACCAATCTTTTCTCTACGTGTTTTATCAATTACTGAGAAAGGGATATTGAAACATCTAAATGCCATTGTGTCTTTGTCTATTTCAAACTGTACTTTTATTGTTTTTGTTTCATGTAATTTGAAATACTCTTATTATGTATACAAATGTCTAGGATCATTATATTTTCTTGATGAATGATCTCATTGTCATATAATTTATCATTATAAAATTATCCCTTTATACCTAGTAGTATTTCTTGTTTTGAAATCTACTTTGTCTGATATTGTTACAGGTAATCTAGCTTTATTTTAATTAGTGTTAGCATGATATACCTTTTACCATCCTCATACTTATAAGTTCTTTGTGTCTTCATATTTGAAGTGCATTTATTATAAACATCAATTAGTTGTGTCTCCATTTTTTATACAATCTTAAAATCTCTGCTTATAAATTTAGACCATCTACATGGTTTGTGTCTATTAATATGGCTTCATATAAAGCTATTATTTTGCTACTTAATGTCTATTACCTTACTAGTTCTTCATTATCTTTGTCAACCTTTTCTGCCTTCTTTGGGCTTAATGGAAACTTTTTATGATTTAACTTTATTTCATTTGTTAGTTTACTAGCTATGTTTTTTTTATTCTAGTGGTTACTTTAGGGTTTGTAGTATACATTTTTAACTAAACACACGGTTCTGGAAAATTATATTGTTCCATTTCATGTAAAGAAAATTCTTATAATAATATACTTTCATTTCTCTTGCCCCAACCTTTGAGTTCATGCTGCTATATATATTTTTTTCATATGTTATAAACCCCATAATACATGGTTTCTACTTTAGTTAAACAGTTACCTTTAAAGAATTTTATGTAGCCGGGTTCGGTGGCTCAGCCTGTAATCCCGCGCCTTTGGGAGACTGAGGTGAGTGGATTGCCTGAGCCCGCGGGTTCGAGACCCGACTGGGCAGCGAGACCTCATCTCTACAATAAAGCAAAAAATCAGCTGGGCATGGTAGTGCATGCCCGTAATTCCAGCTACTTGGAAGGTTGAAGTGGAAGGATCGCTGGAGCCCAGCAGGTCGAGGCTGCGGTGGCCGAGAGTGGCCACTGCACTCCAGTCTGGGTGACAGAGTGAGACTCCAACTCAAAAAAAAAAAAAAAAGGAATTTTATGTAATAAAAACAAAACTCATTTTTTACCCATGTATTTGTAGTTTCTGGTGTGCAAAATTAGTTTCTTTATGTAAGTCAGATTTCCTTCTGCTATTATTTTGTTCTGCTTGAAAGTCTTTCTTTAACATGTCTTGTAGTATAGATGTGATTGTAGTAAAATCATCCTTTCAATCTCTGAAAAAGTATTTTTCTGTACTTGCTTTTAAAATATATTTTTAGGTTAATTTTTTTCCTTTCAGTATAATATAAAATTTTCCCCTCTATCATCTCATTTTTTAAAAAGTGAGAAACTTCTGTTATCCTTATCTTTATTCCTCTGGTAATTTGTCATTTTGTTTCCTCTGGTTGCTTTTACGTTATTCTGTTTCTCACTGATTTTGAATTATTTAATTACAACATGCATTAGTGTAGTTTTCTTAATATGTATCATACCTCAGGTTCATTATGTTATTCCAAGTAATGAGGATTGTAATTTTTATCAAATTTAGAATATTTTCAGGCATTTCTTCAAAAAATTTTTATCTTATCTTCTCTCTCCTCTCCAATTCCATGTAACTTCAATTTCACATAATATTTGACTTCTTAAAATTGTCCTGCAGGTCACCGATGCAATGTTTACTTTTTGATTCCCTTTTCTCTCTGTGTTTAATTTTTTTTTTTTTTTTGAGTTGGAGTCTCACTCTGTCGCCCAGACTGGAGTGCAGTGGCTGCTGTCGGCCACCGTAGCCTTCCCCTGCCGGGCTCCAGCGATCCTTCCGCTTCAGCCTTCCGAGTAGCCGGAATTACAGGCATGCGCTACCACGCCCGGCTAATTTTTTTATTTATTGTAGAGATAAGGTCTCGCTGCCCAGGCGGGTCTCGAACCCGCGGGCTCAGGCAATCCACTCACCTCAGCCTCCCAAAGGCGAGGGATTACAGGCTGAGCCACCGAGCCCGGCTGTGTTTAATTTTTGACAGGTTCTGTTGGCATGCCTTGAATATTTTTCCTTTTGCCATTTATTCTATCCAGTGTATTTTTATTTCTAGAAATTTATTGTGGTCTTTTAATGTCTTTTTTTTAATATAGTCCATGCTTCCACGTAACTTTTTGAAAGATGGAATAAAATAATAACTCTTTTAATGTTTCTGTTTAATGACTCTAACATCATATGTGTCAGTCCTGGGTTGGTTTTCCTCAATGGATTTCCTTTTTATGAGTCAATTTTTTTTGCTTCTTTGCATGCTGGTCATTTTTGTTTAGATGATAGGAATTATAGATTTTATTTTGCTGATTGTTGTACTTATTTGTATTTTTATAAATATTCTTAAGCTTTGTGCTGGTATGTAGTTATGAGTATTGAGAAATTGTTTAATTCCTTTGGGTATTACTTCTAAAATTTGTTAAAGACCAAAGCAGTGCTCATTCCTGGGCAAATCATTCCTCATAATGAGGTGAAAAAACGTGTGTGCTTGCTGTCAAAGTTTTGCAATTCTTGAGGTTTTTCATTTTGGTCTGTGGGAAGAGGCATTACACTTGGTCTTGGTGAACACTGGGCTTTGTTAGCGTTTATCACTTTGATTGGTTCTTTGTCAAGCTTCATTTAGTTTCCTCAGTGCATACACTAATCAGTACACAGGAGAATACTTGAAAATAAATGCCCTACAGATCTTCAGATATTGTGATACTTTCTCTGTGTGGAGCACTCTCCTCTGTGTACTCTTTCCTGAGAACTCTAGAAGCATTTGACTCCCCAGAATCTCACCTCCATCTTTGCAATTCAGGGAATCTTTCAGTCTACCTGGTTTTCCCTCTTCTTATACTAGTCTGTAAACTCTCTCAAGTCACTTATCGGGCTTACCTCATTTGTTTCCCATCATTCAGATTGCTGTTTTTTGTTACTTGATGTCAATATCTGGCAAACCATTGTTCACTTTTTTGGTTAGTTTTTATTGCTGATAAAATAGGTAAAAGGATGATTTGCAAGACAAAGGTGGGAGGATACATTATGTGGCTGTTACTCCATCTTGGGTGAAAGAAGAATTCTACAACTTTTTGAAAGGGAAAATATTATATATTCAAAATTTGAAACAACTGACTCAGGAACAAACTTTGAAAAATAAACTGTAACTCAGTTATTGGCTGTATTTATAAGTTCTTTCATTTAGAATTGAAACAATGAGAAAACTAAGATAAATATAACTTTCACTATACTGTACTGTAAAAATTGTTGTTCACAATACGAATTTAAGGTACTTAAACTAAGCTGAAATATTGTGTGAGACGTTAAAAAGTGCTAGATTATTTTTAGTAGTCTTATGGCAGAGTTTCCAAATGATCTTGCATTCTAGTATATAGTGCTTTCATAGTATGTTCTCATTGAAAGAGAACAGTTGTACCATTTCTCTGCTATTTAGAATAAAGTCCAGGACTTAATTGTCCCAAACATTGTAGTCATTTCCATTATTTTCTAACAAGTTTATTTTCTCTCTGGTCTCTGTTTCTTCTGAGTGTCTGCTATTAGTTAACATTGACAGTAAAAGAAAGATCATAGTATTGAGGTTTAGATTTTTACTTTCTTGCCCTTTCTCAAAACTTTTTTGCTGTATTTTTTTATTTTTCTGAGTGAAAATATCATTACATTTATTTTCCTACAAGTAATTTTCTATAGCTTTAACATTTTCCCCTCAAAACTAAAAAAAAACAAATCCCAAAGTTCAGAACTGGATCACTCGGCCCTTTCTCTACTTATTTCCTCCCCGTTCAAAATGCTTGCCTCTCTTAATGGATCAGTTTGAGTCAGGCTCAACACATTCCAGCAATCTTCTTTGTAGTCTTGGCCTTCTTCTGGAAAACTGACCTTGTCTGCCGACCATAGCCACTCTGCTTCCGATCATAGCACCTCTTTTCCTGGGCATACAGGGAATCCTTGCCCTTCTTATACTGAGTCGCTTTGGGAGGCTCATGCTTGCCACACTTCTTCCAGAAAGTTCTTTGGGTTTTAGATACATTGACCATCTCTGCAGAAGAGCTGTGTAAATGATGAACGTGGAAAACCCGGTGTCCGCAAACCTCACCTTGCGCCATTCTCGCTGCACAGGAAGCCTGTAGTATATTTTTAAGGTATTATTTCCTCTTAAGTGTTCTTATAGAAATACATAAAATATTCTGCACTGCCAATACCAGTATGCGAAGAGACATTTTGTGTCTGTAAACTGTAAAGTACATCATTAAATGGTATTCATTTAAAAAAATTTTTAAAAATACGTGCACATTTATAATTTGTTTGCCACTTCTCTGTGAGAAGGGTCACCGTGTTGCTAGGCAACAATGACTGCATAGCAGTAGATATAAAAAGCACTGTTGGGCATTAATTTTTTCCTGTGTTTTAGCTTTTGAAGACAAAATAGTGTTTCCCTTAATTAAAAAAAAAAAAGCTGGTAACAAGAACATAAATAAGTCAAAGAGAGATACAGAGCGATTAGTAACATTATCATTATTTAAAACAACCAAATTTACTATTCAAAATACAAAATAAAGATTTAGATGCCTTTACATTCGTGAGTGTTGATCGATCCACAGTCACTTTGTGCAGAAAGGCAGCCGTTGATTATATTTCTCTATATTTAGAGGACTCTCTGTATGGTGCTACTTCTCAAGTATGCCCAAAGATTAACCTTTCATCACTAAACAGCAATTATAACATTTTCATTAATGATCTTTCATTCTTTATGGAAGTAACTGATCTGAATTGTATAAAATACGTTGCCCCCTGTGGGATGCTATAAGACTACATTACATTTAAATTGAAAAATAAATCGATCATTTAAACATTTTAATTTTTATAAATTAGTCTTTATACAAAAAAGAAGTTGCAATTGACATTTGTGCTTTTATTTAATACCATGGATGGCACCTAATCAATTGCAAACCTAGTTGTGTAACGTACAGTTTCAGATTTAAGTTCTGCAACCCTTGCCCTTGTAAAATGTTTTCTGTTTTTCAGAAAGATTAAAATATTTATTTTTTAAAAGGCTATTATGAACTACTTTATAGCAACAACTTGGAAAACGTATGGGCAAATTATTGAAAACTATGGTATCAAAATTATTTTATTATTATTTTTCTTCACAGTTCATTTTATTCTGATGTCTAACCAGATAACTTATTTATTTATTATTTATTTTTATTTTATATCTTATTATTTTTACTTTAAGGATGTGGGGTACAATTCAGGATTAGATATACAAGTAGTCATTGTACAGGTACAGTTTGGGGTTCATTTTGGTCCCCACTTTGTCTGGTTTAAGAACAGATATATTTATTGATGAAGTATGCTCCCACCCCTGGCAGTTTCCCACTACTGCCAATTCCTTTTTTATAGTATTATGATAATTGTTCAAGGTCCACTTATGAGTGAGAACATGTGGTACTCAGTTCTTTGTTTCTGTGGTAGATTACCGAGTATGATAAATTCCAAATCTATCCAAGCTGCTGCAGAGATCATAATTTTGTCCTTCTTTATAGCTGTATAATATTCCATCATGTATGTGTACCAGATTTTTAAAAATCCAGTCCACCTTTGATGGGCAGCACAGTTGGTTCCATTTTTTTGATATTGTGAATAATATTGCAATAAACATCTGTGTGCAAGTATCTTTTTCATAGAGTGATTTGAGTTTCTCTGGATATATTCCCAGTAGGGAGATTGCTGGAGCATATGGAAGGTCAATTTTTAGATTTTAGAATTCTGTTTTCCACAGAGGTTGCACTAGTTTACACTCCCACCAACAGTGTAGAAGTGTTCCCTTTTTCCTGCATTCTTTCCAGCATCAGTTGTTTTTTGAGTTATTGATGATGGCCATTCTGACTAGAGTATCTCAGTGTGGTTTTAATTTGCATTTCATTGATGATTAGTAAAGCTAAACATTTTTCCATGTATCTGTTGGCTATTCATATATCTTCTTTTGAAAAGTGCCTATTCATATCTTTTGCCCACTTTGTATTGGGTTATTTGTTTTTTTTCCTTTCGGTAGGTTTGAGTTCCTTGTAGATCATAGGTATTATGCCTTTGTCAGATAAACAGTAGGCAAATAAGTTTTCTCATTCTGTGGGCTGTCTCCCAGCTCTGTTGATGGTTTCTTTTGTTTTGCAGAAATTTTTTCAGTTTGATGAGGTCTTACTTATCTATCCTATCTCTTATGGCATGGGCACTTTGGGTATTGATCAGGAATTGATTGCTGGTTCCAGTTTCCATAATGGTGTCTCCTGCATTTTCTAAGATTCTTTCTGTTTGAGGCTTTATGTTTAGGTCTTTGATCCATTTAGAGTTGACTTTCATGTATGGTGATAGGTAGGGGTCTTGTTTTAATCTTCTGCATGTGGTCAGCCAGTTTTCCCAGCACCATTAACTGAATAGGTTCTTCTCTCCCCAGTGGTTGTTGGTGGAGGCTTTGTTAAAGATGAGTTGGTTGAGTAATTGAGGTTTTGCTTCTAGAATCTCTATCCTGCTCCATTGGTCTTCTTGTACCAATTCCAGACAGTTTTGATTATTGTAGCCTTATGATAACGTTTAAAGTCTGGAGGTGTGATAACTCCCACTTAGTTTCTTTTGCTGAGAATTGTTTTGGCTATTCGTGGTCTTTTATGTTTCTATATGAATTTCTGTACTGTCATTTCTAGGTCTAAGAAGAATGACATTGGTAATTTAATGGGTATTGCATTAAATCTGTAGATTGCCTTGGATAGGATGGACATCTTAACAATGTTGATTCCTCCAATCCATTAGCATGAAATATTGTTCAATTTATTTGTGTCATCTGTGATTCCTTTAGCAGTGTTTTACAGTTTTTTTGGTAAAGGTCTTTCACTTCTCTGATTAGTAAGATACTGAGATACTTCATTTTTTGTTGTTGCTATTGTGAATGGAATTGTGATTTTTATTTGGTTATCTACCTGTTTGTTGTTGGTGTATAAGAATGCAACTGTCTTTTGCACATTGATTTTATACCCTCAGACTTTGCCAAAGTCCTTCTTAGTGCAAGAAAATTTTTGACAGATTCTCTTGGATTTTCAAGGTATAGAATCATATTGTCAGCAGAGAGGGATAACTTGACTTCCTCTTTTCCTAATTGGATACTCCTGATTTCCTTCTCTTGTCTGATTGCTCTAGCTAGGACTTCCAACATTATGAAAATCATAAAAGTGATTGGTAAAAGTGGGCAGCCTTGTCTTATTCCAGTTTCAGGGCAAAAACTTTCAATTTCTGTCTGTATTGCAATAGGTTGGCTATGGGTTTATTATAGATGGTTCTTACTATTTTGAAGTACGTTCCCTCTATGGCTAGGGTTTCAAGAGAGGCTGGATTTTATAGAAAGCTTTTCATGCATATAATGATATAATGAGGTGATTCTTATTTTTGCTTCTGTTGATGTATTTAATTACATTTTTGGTCTTGTGGATTTTGAACCAGCCCTGCATCCCAGGGATGAGGTTTACTTGGTCATGGTGGATGATTTTTGAGATGTGTTCTTGGATCCGATTTGCTAGAATCTTGTTGGGTAATTTTGCATCTATGTTCATCAGGGATATTGGCCTGTAGCTCTCTTTCTTTGTTGGATCTTTACCTGGTTTGAGTATCAGTGTTAAGTTAGCATCATAAAATGATTTGGAGAGAGTTCTGTCTTTCTTGATTGCCTGGAATACTTTCAATAGAATTGGTATCAGCTCCTCCTTGTGTGTTTTGCAGAACTCCACTGGAAAGCCATCTGGTCCAGGACATTTTTTTGTAGGTAGTTTTCTTATAAGAGTTGATTTCCTGGGTTGTTATTGGTCTATTTAATATCTCAATGTCTTCTTGTTTCAACCATGGGAGGTTGTGTGATGTCAGAAAGTTCTTCATTTCATCTAGATTATCAAGTTTGCTTCCATACAGGTGTGCATAGTAAGCTCTGATAAGTTTTTGTATTTCTTCAGGGTCCATTGTGATTTGATCTTTTGCATTTATGATTGTGTTTATTTGGATTTTTTCTTTCTTTTTCTTGGTCAGTCTGGCTAGGGGTCTGTCAAACTTGTTTATCCTTTCAACAAACCAGCTTTTATTTCACTGGTTTTTTTCTATGATATTTTTGTCTTCTATGTTCTGTATTTGGGTTTTTACTTTGGTGATCTGGATACTTAGGTTGAATTTAGGGTTTTGGTTGTCTTGTCTTTCCAGCACCCTTAGGTAATCTGTTTGGCTGTTAGCTTGTAATCTTTCCATTTTCTTGATGTGTATTCATAAAGGCATTTCCATCTCAGTGCTGATTTCATGACATCCCAGAGGTTGTGGTATGATGTGTCTTTATTTTCATTTGTTTCCAGAAATCTTTTAATTTCTTTTAATTTCTGCTTTGATTTCTGTGTTGACCCAGGAGTTCTTCATCACCATACTGTTTAGTGTCCATGTCCTTGTGGGTTTTGGAGGAGCTTTGTTGGTGTTGATATTTATTTTTATTCCATTGTGGTCTGAGAAAGTGCACAGCAATATTTCAATCTTATGGAATTTGCTTATGCTTGATTTATGACCTAGGATGTGGTCAATCTTGGGATACATTGCATGTGGTGATGAATAGAATGTATATTCCATGGTTGTTGCATGGAGTGTTCTGTAGGTATCTATTAAGCCCATTTGGTTAATGTCAAGTTGAGGTTCCAGATCTCCTTTGTTGAATTGTTGCCTTGATGATCTACTAGTGGGGTATTTAAGTCCCCAACTATGATAGTGTTAGAGTCAATATCATTATTAGTTTACCTAGAAGCTGCTTTATAAAAGTTGGTGCTCCTATGTTGGGTGCATATGTTTGGGATGGAAATTTCTTGCTGAAGGATTGAATCTTTTATCATTATGTAGTAACCTTCTGTATCTTTTTCAATTTTTTATATCTTAAAGGATATTCTGTCTGATATTAAGATCATAGCTCCTTTCATTTTTGTTTCATTCACCTGAAAATTTGTTTTCCATCCTCTAACTCTGAGTCTGTGTATACCTCATCTGGCGAGATGAGTCTCCTGGAAACAGCATATTGTTGTGTAATATATTTTTTTATCCAGTTTTCTTTCTATGTCTTTTCAGTGGTGCACTTAGTTCATTCATGTTCAGGCTAATTATTTATGTGAGAATTTATTCCTGTCATGAGGTTCTTATAGAGTTTGTTGTTGTTTGTTTATTTGTTGGTTGGTTTTCTTTTGATTTGGGGGTTGATATGTGTGTGTTTTCAATATTTTTCCTGCATTCTTGGGAAGAATGTGGTCATTCTATTTTTCTTTCGTCTGTGTTTGGTACTTTCTTAAGCATTTCTTGTAGAGTTTGTCTGGAAGTGGCATAAACTCTTAAGGATTGAATGTCTGGGAAGGATTTTAACTGTCCATTGTTGATGAAGCCTAGCTTACCTGGGTAGGAAATTCTTGGTTGGAATTGTTTATCTTTGAGAACTTTGAAGATTGGACTGTAGTCTCTTCTAGCCTATAGTGTTTCTGTAGATAAGTCTTCTGCTATTCTAACTGGTCTTTCCCAGCAGGGAGTCTGACCTTTCTCTCATTTCCTTTAGGATTTTTTCTTTTATACCTATTGTGTGTAAGCAAATTGCTTTGTGTCTAGGTGTAGGCCTTCTCATTTGATGTCTTGCAGGAGGTTCTCTGAATCTCTTGTGTTTGAATGTCATGTCTCTGATGAGGTGAAGGAATATTTCTTGGATAATTTCATGGAATGTTTGTTCCAAGATGGTCTTTGTCTCTCTTTTTCCTCAGAAATGCCAATTAAGCATAGGTTTGGCCTCTTGATATAATCTTTCGTTTAATCTTTTTAAAGCTTCTTTTCTATGTTTTTAGAGTTTAGGTTAGTTTCATATTTGGTCCTCAAGCTCTGAGAGTCTTTCTTCAGCTTGGTTAATTATGCTTTCCATGCTTTCAGTTTGTTATTTATTTTGTTTACTGTATTCTTTAGTGCCATCATCTCAGATATCAACTCCTTCATTCTTTCCTTTTGTCTCTCCTCATTTTTATTCATTCTCTCTATTAATATCTTGATATCTGGTTTATGGTTTAAGAACAGTTGTTCTGGGACTCTTCGTTGTTTGAGTTCCAAAGTCTGTATTCTTATGTGCTGCCTTCCCAGGAGTCTGGATGGGACCTGTGTTCTTCCTTTGGTTCTTTTTCCCCCCTTTGTTAATTCTGTTGCTCAGTGATGGGGGGAGTAGCTTTCACTTCTGTTTGCTCAATTTGCCATTCTTCCTTGTGTAGATCCTCTGTATTTGTTCAGTTTTGAGGCTGGACTGGGGATGGGCACTGTGCTTTGTGCAGTTTTGAGATTTGATTAAGGTAAGATGTATGGAGCTGTGGTTCAGAAGCTATCTGCACATCACAGTATCTGCTGACTGGTGTGTGGGGCCCCTGGAACCCACTTCCCTCCTTACAATCTGTCCATGCATTGGGGACGTGGGTTGGAGGACTGTGCTTTTTGTAGCTGTGAGATTTGATTAAGGGGAGAGGTGTTGTTCAGAAACTATCTGCAGATTACGGTGTTCACTGACAGATGTGTGGGGCCCCTGGAACCCACTTCTTACTGCCTTACAATTTGTCCATGTGGTGGGGGTATATGTTTGCCCCTTGAAAGCAAAATGTTTTAAAAAAGGAAAAGAATGGAAACAGGGAAAAGGGAGATGAAAGGAAGGTGAAGAGCTGGAAGAAGAAGGAAAAGATACAGGACCACCAAATAATGAGTAAACAAAGAAACAAACAAAAACAAGCAAACAAACAAACATACAAACAAACAAAAAAACCCTGATGATGCGCTCACCCTCAAAAATACCCATATGCAAACAGAAAAACTAAAAAACTAGAACAAAACAAAACAAAAACAAACACAAACACAAACACGGGGGGAAGCTACCTCTGTGGCCATTTCTGGAACTTTGGGTCCTTTTTTTCCTGGCAGATCCCAAGCACCCATATGCAAACAGAAAAACTGAAAAACTAAAACAAAACAAATCAAATACAAATACAAAAACGGGGAGGCGGGGGGAGGGAAGCTTCCTCTGTGGCCATTTCTGAAATTTCAGGTTCCTTGCTTTTTTTTTTTCCTCTGGCGGGTCCCAAGCACCACTGCTGCTTTCTGCTGCCACTGTGGTGGGAGCGGGCTCTGGTCTCCAGCCCCTCCCCTCTGCCGTCAGTGCAGGCTGATCAGGGTGCTTTCAGCATGGGTCAGAACCCCCATGGACTGTTTGGGGAGGAGGGTTAATCAGATCCGGACTCACCCCACTTTGTCTGTTGCTGCTGCCGCCAAGTCTCCCACTTTGATGAGAGGTGTCCTTGCCTGGTCCAGCATGGGGGTGGGGCATCTGTCTCTGTGTCCTCTACTGAAGTTTCCTCTCTGGGTCAGAGATGCTCCATCCAAGAGGGGTGCAGAGATCGTCTCCAGGTCTCAGGCTGGAGACTGAACAACCACTGCATTAAGTGGTTCAATGCAGATCTCTGCCCGGTCCTGGGACAGAGAAATTGGAGGCTATCAGCGTCTCCGGTGGTGGGGCTCGGCTCCAGATTCCTCTGCGCCATCTCCACAGTTCGCACCTCCACTGGCCGGCCCACTGCCACAGGTGGTGGTGTGGGCCAGGTGCCAGGTGCTGAGGAGCTGCTGATCTCTGCTCTCTCCTCCTGAGAGATCCCTGAGAATGGCGGATGATTCTGTGCACTTGGGCTCTACTCTCAGCGCAGTGGTAGGTTGCTGCTGCCTCTGGAGGCTTCGGGTGCTTGATCCCAAGTCTCCCCTCGGATGGACTTTTGCTCACCCACCTGCACAGCCCCACGCATGCAGACTGCCTTTATGGATAACTGCCCTTGCAGAGACTCTCACGCTCCCACCAGTTCTATTGCCATTTCCCCCCTGAAGCGTGATGACGAGCTCAGACCTGGTACAGTGCTATCTTTGGCACGGGCTCCAGTGGCCCTGGAGGGGCAGTTCTAAGTGCTATTCGTCAGTGACGCCCCATGGACATGAGGTTCAGAGAATTCCCCTGCTCATCTGCCCTGTTAAGTGTTAACACTAGTGTAATCCATTCAGACATTTGGAGATTTGTAAATCTGAGTCACATTTTTTCTTAAATGCTTTTCTTTCATTTGCTTTATTTTGATTTATATTTTAATAATATATTTATAGGGTATGTTATAATTTACAGAGGGCTATTAAATACATTATTTCATATGAGACTGTGAGTTAAGGTTAGCAGGTAATATTGTTCTCATTTTTCAGATGAGGAAATTGATGCTCAGTGATTTGAGTCATTTGATTATGTTCTAGCAATAAGTAAGTGGCGGATTCTAGATTTAAATAAAATAAGTATCAACAAAAATACTTGTTATCAATATATTAAAATTGATATCCTTTTATAAAAGTGTCATTGTTTTTCTGGTTCAAGAAGTAAAGCATTATCAAAATATTATGAAATCATGTGTTTGAACCTAGGCTTTAAAGAGAAGTTTTAAGGTGATTCAGTACACTGAAAAACTAACATGTGACTCTGAGCAACTCATTTTTTCTTGACATACCCTTTATTTGCTTTCAAAAACATTTATCACTTTCTGTGCTTTATTCATACTTTTGTATACAAAATAAAGAACTAACACCACTACACTGAAGACATTGTAATGGCCACATTATATTCACACTATTGTTAATATCAGTGAAAGGTTTTGAATAAATGCTTAGGACACAAGAAATTATAGTGAAGTGTACAGAGGTAATATCACCATAAACCCCAGTTGTATCTGGAAAGGCATTCGATACAATTACAGATCAGAAGGCATGTGAAACACCAACATGCTTTAATTTTGTAAATTTTGAGGAAGGTCTCATTTTTCCAAACTTTAAAATATGTGTGCTTTACATGGTAGCAGATTTGATACTTAGTCCACATTTGTTAAAATGGACCTCAGGCTTTGCTGTTATGTGTATATATATATATACATGTATTTATCCACCATTCACTTGAACCAGAATTGAAATATATCATGTTGTCTTCTGGTTCCAGAATATGAGGCTCCACCCAACAGCAAATATTTTGGTACAAGAGAGAAAAATAAAAGGAAGAAAACTGAGAAAGAAAATATGGTAACCATGATGGTGGTTGCTTCATAATATTTCTGGGACAAAGAAGATGCTTAAAAATATTGATGGGTTTATTAACTGAATAAACAAGTGAATAAATATATTCCTACATAAAGAAAAACTTTTTCATCTAAAAAGTTGATACATAATAGATGTACATATTTTGAGGGTACATGTGGTGACTTAATACAGTCATATAATTTGTAAGCATCAAATGAGTAGAATTGAGATACCCACTCATCACCTTAAATATTTGTCTTTTCTTTATGCTAGAAACACTGGAATTATTTTTGTCTAGCTACCTTAAATATACAGTAGGTTATTGTAAACTATAGTCACCCTACTCATCTATAAAATGCCAGGTCTTATTTCTCCTATCTAACTATATATTTTTTTACTCATTAATCAACCTCTCTTCATTCCCCTCCTTCCCCTCCCTTTCTTAGCCTCTGGTGACCACCAATGTATTCTCTATCTTCATAAAATCTACTTTTTACGAGTTCCCACATATAAATGAAAACATGAAATACTTGTGTTTCTGTGCTTGGCTTATTTCACTTAACACAATGACTTCTAGTTCCATCCATCTTGCTGTATATGAAAGGATTTAATTCTCTTTTTATGGTTGAATAATATTCCATTATGTAGATATACCACATTTTCTTTGTCTATTCATTCATCAATGGACACTTAGGTAGATTCAATATTTTGCCTATTGTGATTAGTGCCACAGTAAACTGGGAGTGCAGATAACTTTTTTGACATACTGACTTAATCTCTTTCAGATATATAACCAGTAGTAGAGTTGCTGGATTATGTGGTAGAAATACTTAGTTTTTTTGAGGAACTTTTATACTGTTCTTAATAGTGGCTGTACTAATATATATTCCTGCCAAGAGTGTACGAAGCCTTCCCTTTCTCCACATCCTACCCAGCATCTGTTACTGCTGTCTTTTTATAAAAGCCATTTTAACAGGGGTGAGATGAGATATCAGTGGTTTTGATTTGCATTTTTCTAATGAATTCATAATTTGAACATTTTTCAAACACTTGGCCATTTACATGTCTTCTTTTAAGCGCTTATTTGACCACATTTTAACTATGAGTTGCTTTTATATTATTGAACTGTTTCAGTTTCTCATATATTATGACTATTATTCTCTTGTCAGATGAATGGTTTGCAAATATTTTATCCCATTCTGTGTATTGTCTCTTCAGTTTGTTCATTATTTCCATTGCTGTGCAGAAGATTTTTTGTTTGTTATAATCCCATCTGTCTATGTTTGCTTTGGTTGCCTGCATTTTTGAAGTCTTACTAAAAGAAATCTTTGCCCAGATAATATTCTGGAGCTTTTTTCTCAATATTTTCTTCTAGTGATTTCATAGTTTCAGGTCCTAGCTTTAAATCTTTATTTTTTTATTTTTTTATTTTTTTTTATTTGACAGTCACACATCTGCCTTTATGGTAAGTAGCAAGCGGGATGCTTCCAGCACAGTAAAAACAATTAATTTACAAAAGCAGGGATTCAGTGAAGCCGCCTGGCTGGTACCCTCGGGCGCTCACACGTAGATGCCGACCCAGAGCAGCAGGAAGAGGACTCCAAAGCCCATGAAGAGCGAGGCCACCAGGGAGATGAGCAGTTCTTTGTAGATATCAGGAGTGTACTTGGTGGAGGTGACCTCATACACGAAGAACCAGGCGGTGAAGAACATGCCAATGGCCAAGAGCACCACGGTCAGATGTGGAAAGACTGCTGGGTTCACAGGGCTGGTGTATCTGCTCATAGCCTCGAGCTCCATTTTGCCAGGCTCTGGGCGAGCCGCCGATCCTAAAATTATTATTATTATTATTATTATTATTTTTTTTTTTTTGAGTTGGAGTCTCACTCTGTCACCCAGACTGGAGTGCAGTGGCCACTCCCGGCCACCGGAGCCTCGACCTGCTGGGCTCCGGCGATCCTTCCGCCTCAGCCTTCCGAAGAGCCGGAATTAGAGGCGCGTGCTTCCACGCCCGGCTGATTTTTTGATTTATTGTAGAGATGAGGTCTCGCTGCCAAGGCGGGTCTCGAACCCACGGGCTCAGGCAATCCACTCACTTCAGCCTCCCAAAGGCGCGGGATTACAGGCTGAGCCACCGAGCCCGGCTAGCTTTAAATCTTTAATCCATTTTATTTGATTTTGTATATGTTGAGAGATAAGGTTCTAGTTTCATTCTTCGGTATACAGTTATCCAGGGTTTTTTTTTTTAACATCATTTATTGAAGACTGTCTTTTCCCCATTGTAGTGTCATTGGTAATTTAATAGGGATTGCATTGAGTGCTTTAGGTAGTATTGTCTTTCTAACAATATTTATTCTTCCAATTCATGAACATGGAATATTCTTTCATATTTTTGTGTCAGCTGCAACTTCATCCATCTGTGTTTTATAGTGTCCCTTGTATAGACCTTTATTTCTTAATTAGATAGACTTCTAGGTATTTTACATTTTTGGTAGCCATTGTAAATGGGATTGCTTTCTTGATATCATTTTCAGATTGTTTGCTGTATATAATTACTACTGATTTATGTATGCTGCTTTTGTATTCTGCAATTTTACTAAATTTGTTTACAAGTTCTAACGGTATTCTCATGGATTCTTTAGATTTTTCTAGGTATAAAATCACATCACCTGCAAATAAATATAATTTGACTTCTTCCATTCTTATTTGGATGCCTTTTATTTTGTTCTCTTGCCTAATTGCTCTGACAAGAACTTCCAGTATTTTGTTAAATAAAAGTGGTGAAAGACAAGGCATCCTTTTCTATTTCCAGATAGCAGAGAAAAGGCCTATAATTATTCCCCATTCTGTATGATTTCAGGGGTGGGTTTGTCATATATAACCTTTAATATTTTGGAATATGTTCCTGTTATACCCCATTTTGACTGAGGTTTTTATCACAAAATGATGTTGAATATTATTGAATGCTTTTTTGGAAGCAACAAGAATAATTATATGGTTTTTGTTCTTGGTTTCATTAATGTCTACATGTATTTATTTACATATATCAAGCCATCCTGGCATCTCTAGAATGAATTCCACTTGATCATGGAGAATGATTTTTCTAATGTGTTATTGAATTATGTTTGCTAGTATTTTGTTGAGGATTTTTGCATGTGCCAACATGTGTTCATTTGTGATATTTGTCTGTAGTTTTTGTTTTTGTTGTGTCTGCATCAGTTTTGGCATTAGGCTAATGATGGCCTCACACAATAAGTTTGGGAATATTTCCTGTTTTTCAATTTCTCTGGAGTTTTATTATAATTGATATTAGTTTTCTTAAAAAAATGTTGTGTAAAATTCAGCAGTGAAGCCATCATGGGATTTTGTTTGAGGGGAGACTTTTTTTAGTTGCAACTTCAATCTTGTTACTCATTACTGTTTGTTGAGGTTTCTATTTATTCACGGTTCAGTATTGGTAAGTTATATGTGTCCAGGAATTTATCTGTTTTTTCTAGATTTTCCATTTTGTTGGCACATAGTAGTTCACAACATTCTTAATGATTCTTTTTATTCTTATGGTCTCAGTTGCCATGTCTCCTTTTTATTTCTGATTTTATTTATTTGGGTCTTCTCTCTTTTTCCTTAATCTAAAGGTTTGTCCATTTTTTATCCTTTAAAATAACAGATTTTCATTTTTCTTCTGTATTACTTTTTTGGACTCAATTTCATTTATTTCTGTTCTAACATTTACTATTTCTTTTTTTCTACTAATTTGGGGCTTGATGTTTTCTTGTATTTCTGATTCCTTTAGGTACACTGTTAGTTTGTTTAAGTCCTTCTACTTTTTTGATATAGGCATTTATTGTTATAAACTCCTCTGTTAGTACTACTTCTGCTATACCCCATAAATTTTGGTATGTTAGATTTTCATTTTCATTTGTTTCAATTTGTTTTTTTTTTTTAATTACATTTCTGCTTCATTTTTTCATCAACCCATTTGTTGTTCAAGGGCATGTAATTCAATTTTAATGTGTTTATATATTTTCTAAGGTTCTTCTTGTTATTGACTAGTTTTATTCCATTGTTTTCACAAAAGATACTTGACATAATATCTACTTTTTTGAATTTGTTAAGATTTGTTTTGTGACCTGAGATATGTTATATTCTGGAGGCTATCTCATGTGCTGATAAAAATAATGTGTATTCTGTGGTCGTTGGGTACAACGTTCTGTAAATGTCAGGTATTCCTGTTTGGTCTAATGTATAGTTTAACTCCAATTATTCCTTGTTTATTTTCTGTCTGAATGATCCTTCCTTTAATAAGAATGGATGTTGAAGACCTTCATTATTATTGTATTGCAGTCTATCTTTCCCTTTAGATTCAATATTTGCTTTATAACCTTGGGACCTCCAGTGTTGAAAGCATATTTAACATTGCTTTAGCCTCTGGCTATATTGACGCCTTTATCATTACATAGTGATCTTTGTGGACTGTTTTCACAGTCTTTAATTTATATTCTATTTTATTTATATAGTATAGCTACTCATACTCTTTTTGAGTCTCCAGTTTAATGGAATACCTTTTTCTACTCCTTCATTTCAGTCTATGTGTTTATATAAGTGAAGTGAGTTTCTTGTAGACAGCATAGAATCAGGTCTTGTTTCTTTATCCATTCAGCCACTCCATGTCTTTTAACTGGAGAATTGAGTCTACTTACATTCACTGGTTTTTTTGTTTTTTTTTTTTTGAGTTGGAATCTCACTTGGTCGCCCAGACTGGAGTGCAGTGGCCGCTCACGGCCACCGCAGCCGCGCCTACTGGGCTCCAGCGATCCTTCTGCCTCAGCCTTCTGAGTAGCCGGAATTACAGGCAACTGTTTTTATTGATATGTAAGAACTAAAGAGATGATGACTTTCCTTAGATCACAAAGAAAACAATATACATAAACAGAAAAAAAAATTTTTAGCTCTATCCTTCCCACATTTTTAATTTAAGTTTCCTCAGTTTAACCATTTTTATAGTGCCTATCTTTTAACAGGTATTGTTTTTGATAGATTTGTCTTTTGGGCTTTATACTAAAGCTGAATGTATTACACACCACTATTACAGTATTAGAGTACTCTGGATTTTTTCCTTGTACTTAGTTTTACCAGTGGGTTTTATACCTTCAAATGTTTTATTTTTTTACTTTAGTGTTTTTCTCTTTTTGACTGAAAAACAGTTTTTCACTTTTTTTTGTAAAATGAGTCTGGTGGTAGTGACTTCTATAAGTTTTTGTTTATCTGAGAACGACTATTTCTCCTTTATATTTGAAGAATAACTTTGCTGAATACAGTTTTATTGGAAAGCAGTGTTTTGTTTTGTTCTGTGTTTTCCCCCAGCATTTTGAAAATGTCATTCTCTCTCCATGTTTGGGTGGTTTCCTTTGAGAAAAATGTTGCCAGATGAATTGGAACTCCTTTATCTGTTATAAGCTTATTTTACCCAGCTGCATTTAGGCTGCTCTTTTTGTCTTTGACCTCTGTGAATTTGATTATTATATTCCTTGAGGCAGTTTTATTTGGGTTAAATCTCTTTGGAGTTTTGACCTTCATGTACCTAATATTTATCTCTTTCTCAAGTTTTGAAAAATTTTCTTTCAATAAGCTTTTTACCCATTGCTCTTGTTCAATTCCCTCTTGAACACCAATAATCCTTAGATTTGGTCTTTTGAGATAATTTTCTATATCTTGTAGGCAATATTTATTCCTTTTCATTCTTTTTTCTTTTTTCTCTTCTGACTGTGTCCTTTAAAATAGCTTATCCTTGAGCTTGCTACTTCTTTTCTCTGCTTGATGGGTGCTGCTATTGAGAGTCATTGATTAACAGTTCAGTTCAGCAAATGTATTTCTCAACTATAGGATCTTTAAAAATTATCTCAATCTCTTTGTAAAATTTCTCAGACAAATTTCGGAATTGATTTTCTGGATTATCTCGGAGGTCATTGAGTTTTACTAAAACTGCTATTTTGAATTCTTGCTCCAAGATATCACATATCTCACTGGTTTCTTGATTATTTTTTTTTCATTTGGGAGGTCATAATTCCTTGTTCACTGTTGTTTTTTGTGCATGTATTGCAATGAAGAAATATTTATTATTTATTCTGGTCTTCTCTGTCTTTTTTTTTTTTTTTTGATAAGTTTCCTTAGAGATTCTTTGTAATTTATCTGTTGATTCTTTTATTTCTTACTAGACCAGTGCCTCCTTTTCAGCACTAGATAGTACCATAAGGCCAGATTTGCCTTGACTCTAGCAGTAATTGTAGTGCTGTCTGTCCCACTTGATAGAGGACCCAAAGAGGATATCCTGATAAGTGGGAAGCCTGGCTAAGGTTTTGTGCCCAGGGGTCTTGTGAAACAAGTCTTTTACAGTGTGGTGCTGCTGAATAGCTGCTCTGATTTGACATCTCCTTTAGTCAAGTTACAGAGCAGAGTTGCTACAGCTTGGGATGGTAGTTCCCCTATCCGTTTTGTCTCTGGATATCTTCAGAGATATTTCTCATTCCAGGCACTTGTGATGCTTCCCGTGGGCTGAGGCAGGAACAAGTCTCTTTCTAGGAAACCCAGTGTGTTGGGGAAACTGGTTGTCCATTTCACTCTTACATTTTTCCATACAGAAATGAGTTGGGGGAATTTTTTCTGTGTTCTTGGTGCTGGGCAGATTGGGGAAAAGGGCACTGTAGATGTGAAAGTCCGATTGCCTTATCATTTCCTCTGAGTTTTTTCATTTCTCTGTGTTTCTGGGAACTTTGAGTTTTGAGATATCACTGGCAGTAATCTTGGTGCTACATATTTCCTGTGTAGGGTGTGAAACCAGCTTGCTTTCTTGCCATCACTTTGGACTTTTGTCATTTTTCAATCCAGAAAAACTTTAAGAGAATTTTATAGAAAATTTTCTTTGATGTTCTTCTATCTTCCTTTAACAAAATAACCTACTTTCTACTACTTTCACTCTTGCCTATGACTGTAACTGAAATTTTTTACTTTTTATTCATTAAACTTGATATTAGCTAGTGATACCCTCTAACTGGCACTTACATTTTTAAAATAAAGCGCATTTCCAGCTCTGTTTAACAAAATTATATGCATTTCAATAAAAATTGGTTTAGAATTATCCTGTAGAAAGTAAGAAATTATTTTGGGACAAGGAAACCACTGGGAGATTGACTACTCTTGCTAGGCACTATCTCATTTAAGACCTTTAGATTTATAATTTTTTTTTTCTTTGTCTCATTCTCAACCTACTTTCTAGAGGCTCCCCAGTTTACTCTTTTAAAGTCATTATGTCAGGGTAGTAGTTCTCCAGGACTGAAAAAGTATGTAGCCAGTGGTGGCTTTCTATTTTATCATTCAGTTATAAGATCATAATGTCAGTCAGATGCCAAGACTAGACTTATGGTTATGGAAAGAATCTTATAAGTTAAGGTTGATGTAGGAACTGCTCTATGACTTAACTTAATCCTTAACTTGATTTGATTCAATAGCAAAAGTACTAGACAGGAGCACAGTTCTTAGTACTCTGAATAACTCCATACAAATACAAGCCATCGTCTCTATCATCAACAGTCTATTTGACAATACGAAACAGTCTAGCTTACATTAATTTTTGAAAATTTAGACTTCGGTAGAACTTCTTGATCAGAACTCTTTAAAAATGTAAAATGAAGTAAGATTTATGTTATTTTTACCCCATCACAAACACATACTCACACACACTCCTTTGATGCTTTCTAGAAAAACCAAAGTGTAAGCAAATACCAAATATCTATACAATAGCTTCACACACAGTAAGTGGCATGAGTAGCAAAGAAAGTCAAAGTTAAATGTAAGTTTTGTGTGTTTTAAGAGGAAATTCTTTTATGTATCAAGGATAGTGGTACATTTTCATGATGTCTGGCAAATATCAAAGGTTTCTGCAGACTGAGATAGAGGCTACTATGTAGTGGAGAAGTTGTTTAGGAGGGAGGACAGTTCAAATGACGACCTGTGCATCTTCCATGGCTTTCGAGACTCAGAGAGGGATAAATATCTCAGGAGAAGTGCATTAAAAAATAACATGTAACTTCAAAATTATAGCTTCTAAGAAAAATTGCTTGTTTCTAGAGAAAGAAGATAAATTTATGGCAAAATTGCTTAGGTAGATAAGCTACAAGCTTAGAAGACATTTTTGGGTCCAAGAGCAGGAATACATTCTAGAATAACTGGTAGTGCTTGTCCTGATGCATTGCTAAAAGCCAAGTTTTGTTTTAAGAGATTGTTTGTTATCATAGAAGAGAAAAAAGTACTTAAACTCAGGCTGGAACATATTGCAGAACTGAGAAATGGCAATGTTTGCTGGGAAGACTTTAGGAGCTTGTCTTATGTAGTTTCACATGTTAAATATTGATACTATTTTACCACTGTGCATGATAATTTTTGGTAATTGGAAACTTTGTGTCGGAAACATGGAGAAAGAAGAGCAGTTTTGTGGCACATTCTTAGCTACAATTCAAAATGAGAATGGAAATGACTCTAGGTTGCTATAGTCTTAAATAATACTCCAGAAATTGGCGATTCCTAAACTGTGACGCAAGGAATCTATACTTCTGAGAAGGTGCCACGGATGTTTTCTGGTGGTGATGATTAGGGATAGAGAGGGCTTCAGTCCTTCCACTTCTACTTTAATTAGGAAAAACTCTATTATTATATGTTGTATACACAGAAATTTTGTGAAAGCTTTCACGTAAAAAATGAGTTTCTTATTTAAAGTGAATCCAATCAAGTGTTGAATATTTAATGGCAATAGTCTTGAGCAAAGGATTGAACCATATTTATAAAAAGTCTAAATGTTTGTGAAATACAGATGGCACACCCTGGCTATGAGCAGTCCTTTTGTTTTCTTTCTTTCTCACTCTCACTCTCTCTCTCTCTCTCTCTCTCTCTCTCTCTCTCGCTCTCTCTCTCTCTCTCTCTCTTTCTTTCAGTTGGAGTCTCACTCTGCCGCCCAGACTGGCATGCAGTGGCTGCTCCCGGACACTGAAGCCTCGCCCTACTGGGTTCCAGCGATCCTTCCGCCTCAGCCTTCCGAGTAGCCGGAATTACAGGCATGCGCTACCATGATTTTTTAAATTTATAGTAGAGATGAGGTCTCGCCAAGTTGCCGAGGCGGGTCTCGAAACCGCAGGATCAGGCAATCCACTCACCTCAGCCTCCCAAAGCGCGGAATTACAGGCTGAGCCACCAAGTCGGGCTCCTTTTGTTTTCTAAAAGTCACATGTCCTTTAAGCAAGTGTTAAGTAAACATTAGCTTAAATGTCGATTTCACATCAGAGATAACATTGCCAGTATCTCTGGCAATGATTCACAATATTTTCCTCCCTGTCTCCTAGTCACTCGGTACTTAACCTCAAGTCTTTGCTTCAAGTCTGTGTGTTCCTTTACTTTTAAATGCTGTGATCCAGTTCAGCACACTCTAAACACTGTTGTTCCACAAGCTTGAGTTTGTGGCACACATTATTGAAGGCTTAGGACCCAAGAAGAAGAGTTACATAACAGTACAAAGTTGCAAAAACCTTAAAAACTTGTGAAATTCTTGTACTGAAAAACTTCTTCAAATAATAAAAGTTTGATCATTTCTACCTTCAGGGAATTTGTATGTATTGTGACAGGTCAGACTTCAAACTTTGTACTGTGTTTCTGGCACTATTTTGTTTTTAGTATTTTTACTTCTCGTTGTCACCTCACTACTATAACACAAGTTGGCACAAAAAACCACAGAAGTAAGCACACTATTCACTTTCGCAATTCTTTACTTTTCCTGGAAAACATCTGGTATTGCTCTTTCAGAATTAGAGAACCTAAATAAGAATTTTAACTAATTCTTGATTAATGAAATTGTTACTGAAGCATATAGCTGCTATGTTTCACCCAGTGGTGTTTGGTGCATAGGAAGACAATAAAAAGTAATTGAAATGTAGATAATAAATATATCTTGAATTATCACTTAAAGGAAATTACCCTCATCATTCTGTGAATTCAAGAAAATTCCTGAAGAGCCAAGAAGAGGCAAGGAACCTGACTGGGGAAGTCTAAGATAATTTTGGAACTCTTATTTTCTGCAGCCTCAGGCCTGTGGGTAAGGGTTTGCCCTGTAGAATCAATGCTTTGACTCCTGAGGGAGAACACATGCTTGAGTTGGTATAAGAATCTTGGCAGTACATGCTGGTCTTCGCCCCTTTTGCCTCCAGGTCAAGGAGGAAGCAGTTGCACCACACAGTTTGCAGGTACCCTCAAGCCAGTTTCTGCTGCCAAAATAAACAAGAACAGTAAGCTTTTGCGATGCTCCTCCCCCTCCCCCTGCTCCTCACTAGACAGGAATTGACTGCTTCAGGTCCACAGAAAGAGCAAGAACCCCACATCAGCCTGAATGCTGCAGCAAAGACCTACCAGTCTTCAGGGAGATCTGCAACCAGAGATATTTGTTTGGCCCTCTGTAACTTCCAATTGCCACCACTGTTCCCCCACATCCTTGTCACCCCTCACCAAGGAGAAAGCAATCACACTAGGTTCTTGCATTTACTACCTCCCTCACCACAAACTCTGTAGTCGAGATAAACAGGAGTAGAGAACTGTCAGAGCACCCATTGCCCTCTCAGCTACTTTCCCTCAGATCAGGGTCACCTGCTTCAGGCCCCCCAGAAGCATGGGAGACCCTATCCAACTGAACATTGTGTCCAAGACCTGGTGATCCTCTGAAAACCCTACTGCAACTAAGAATACTTTACCCAAGAAAGCCATGCTTTAGAAATAAAAGAGTAATAAAGATTTTCCCAAACAAAATCCATGATATCTCATCACCACTGGACCTATCTTACAAAAATTGCTAAAGAGAGTTCTTCAAGTTGAAACAAAAGGATGCGGACAACATGAAAACATGAAATTATAAAGCTCACTGTAAAGCTAAAAATAATAAAAAAATACAGACAAATTCAGAACACCCCAATACAGTAATGGTGGTGCATAAATCACTTTTAACTCTGCTATAAGTTAAGACAAAAGTATTAAATATAAGTATACCTACACTAATTTATTAATGAATACATGATATGTAAAAGATGTAAATTGTGACATCAATAACATAAGATGTGGGGCAAGGAGAAATTAAAATACTAAACTTTTGTATACAAAGTTAAGTTGTTATCAGCTTAAAATAGACAACTATAGTTATAAAGTATTTTATGCAAACCTTATCATAAACACAAAGCAAAAGCCTATAGTAAACACATAAAAGAGAAAGGAATAAAAACTTACCACCGTAAAAAGAATCATCAAATTACAAAGGAAGGAAGTAAGAGAGAAAAATGGAATAAAGAAACTACAATACAACCAGAAAACAATTATTTAAAGGCAATAGCATATATATATATTAATAGTAACTTTAAGGTAATTAATTTCTTCAACTGCAAGGTATAGAGTGGCTAAATGAATTAAAAAAAAAAACAGCATCCAACTATATGCTTCTTACAAGAGATTCATTCTAGCTTTAACAACACACAGGGGTTAAAAATGAGGGATGGAAAAAGATATTCTATGCAAATTGTACTTAAAAAGATCAGAAGTAGCTATACTAATATATAACAAAATGTATTTTAAGTAAAAAACCATTACAAGGCACAAGACTGACCATTGTCAATTCATCAAGAGAGTATAACAATTGTAAGCATATATGCACCCAATTTTGGAACATCTAAATATATAAAGCAAATATTAACAGAACTAAAAGTAGGATAAAAGTAAGTCTGTAATAGTAGGGATCCTCAATACCCCTGTTTTCACAATGGATAGATTATCCAGACAGAAAATCAAAAGAAAATAGTGAGCATGAACAACACTGTTGACAAAATGAATCTAACAGACCTATACAGAACATTCCATGTAACAGCAGCAGAATAAACATTTTTTTCAAGTGTACATATAATATTCTCCAGAATAGATCATGTGTTAGGTCAGAAAACAAGTCTCAACAATTTGCAGAAGATTGAAATTGCATCAAGAAATCACTAACAGGAGAAAAATTGAAAAATTCAGATATGTAAAAACTAAACCAGACACTCCTGAAAAAGCAATGGATCAAAAAGAAATCATAAGGGAGATTTTAAAAGATCTTGAGACAAATGAAGATGGAAACACAACATATCGAAAATTATGAGATGTAACATAAGTATTTTTAAGATGGTTGTTTACTGCAATAAATGCTAGCATGAAGAAAGAAGAAAAAAATGACCTCAATCCACCTCAAAAAACTAGCTAGTAAAAGAAGAATAAAATAAGTCCAAAATCAGTAGAAGGAAGGAAATAATAAGGACCAGAGCATAAATAAATGAAACAGAAACTAGAAAAACAATGTAAAAGGTTTTTGAAACCAATAGTTGGTTTTTAAAAATGATAAGCAAAGTTAACAAACCTTTTGTTAGATTAAGAAATAAGAGAAAACATGTAAATAAATAGAATAATAAATAAAAGATGAGACATTACAACAGATACAACAGAAATACAAAGAATCATAAGCAACTACTATGAATGACTATATGCCAACAAATTGAATGACTGAGAAGATATGGATAAATTCTTAGAAATGTAAAATTTATGAAGAATGAATCATGAAGAAATAGAAAGTCTATGTGGACCAATAATGAGTAAGAGGATTGGTTTAATAATAACTTTTTAAAATTCCAACAAAGAAAACTCAAGATTTCCTTGCTTCGCTGGTGAAATATACTACATGTTTTAAAAATAATTAATACCAATAATTACCAAACGCCTCCAAAAATTGAAGAGCATGGGACACTTATAAATTAATTTTACTAAGCCAGCATTACACTTAGATCAGATAAGAAAAGAAAATTACAGGCTGATATTCCTTTTGAACACAACTGCAAAAATCCTCAACAAAATGCTATCAAACAGCACATTAAAATGATCATATATTATGATCAAGTAGGATTTATCCCTGGGATGCAAGGATTAGATATCACATGCACAAATAAATAAATGTCATACACCGCATTAATTAAATGAAGAACACAAATCATATGATCATCTCAATAGATGTATATATAATATTTTATGAAATTCAACTTTTTATGTGATAAAAAACTCTCAACAAATCATGTATAGAAAAAAATATAATACTATAAAGGCCATAAATGACAATCCCACAGTTAACATCATACTCAATAGTGAAAAGCTAGATGCTTTCTTCTAAGATAGGAAAGTTCACTCTTGCCCTTTTCATTCAATATAATACTGGAAATCATAGCCAGAGTTATTAGGCCATAAAAAGAAAAAAAAGTCATTCAAATTAGAATTGAAGTAATAAAATGTTTTGTTTGAAGATGACATGATCTTCAAACAAAAGAAATGTATGGAAAACCCCAAAGTCTTCAACAAAAAATTGATAGAACTAATAAATTCAGTAAACTGGGAAGATATAAAATCATTATACAAAAATCAGTATTTGTTTCTATACATTAAAAATGAATCATCTTAAAATGAAATCAAGGAAACAAACTCATTTACAATAGCTACAAAAAAAGAATACAATATTTAGGAATAAGTGAAAGTAAAATATAGATTCCTTATCTGAAATACTTGGAACCAGGAGCAGTTTTGAATTTTGAATGTTTTTGTATTTGGAAGTTTTGCATTTTACTTAGCAGCTGAATTCCCAAATCTGAAAATCTGAAATCCAAAATGCCACAACAAGCATTTTCTTCAAATGTCATGTTGGCACTAAAAATGTTTTGGATTTTTGAGCCTTTCAGATTTCATACACAGATTTGGACTGTCTAACCTGTACTTATGAATAAATTTAACCAAGTGGGTAAAAGATCTATACACTGAAAGCTATAAAACATTTATAAAATAAATTGAAGAAGATGCACACAAATGCTCATGAATAGGAAGAACTAATATTGTTGTTGTTGTTGTTGTTGTTTTGTTTTGTTTTGTTTTGTTTTTTGAGTTGGAGTCTCACTCTGTTGCCCATACTGGAGTGCAGTGGCTGCTCCCAGCCACTGCAGCCTCGACCTGCTGGGCTCTGGTGATCCTTCCACCTCAACCTTCCAAGTAGCCGGAATTACAGGCATGCACTACCACACCTGGCTGATTTTTTGATTTATTGTAGAGATGAGGTTTCACCAAGTTACCCAGGCAGGTCTCAAACCTCTGGGCTCAGGCAATCCACTCACCTCAGCCTCCCAAAGCGCGGGATTACAGGCTGAGCCACGAAGCCCGGCTGAACTAATATTGTTAAAAGTAGCCATTACATTTTTTTTGCAGATCATAATATTTCTTTATCTATGTTTTTACTTTTTATTTTAAAGATGTGGAGTATAATTCACAATTAGGTATACAAGTGGTCATAATACCGATAAAGTTTGGACCCCCCCCCTTTGATCCCCATTTCATCTGGTTTGAGAACAGTTACCCTTATTGATGTTATGTACCCCCCCACAGTAGTTTCTGGCTACTGCCAATCCCTTTCTTACAGTATTTTATTAAATGTTCAGGCCTATATATTTAATGCAAACTTTGTCAAAATTCCAATAACACAGAAGTAAAGAAAAATTGTAAAGTTTATATGGAACCATAAAACATCCCAAATAGCTAAAGTAATCTTGAGCAAAAAATTTAAAAATAGAGCTAACATATGATCTATATGATATATCCCGTCAGTCCATTTTTGCAACTATAATGTAATACTATAGCCAGGGTACTTATAAACAATTGAAGTTTGTTTCTCACAGTTCTGGAGGTTAGGAAGTTCAAGATCAAGGTGCCAATGAAATTTAGTGTCTGATGAAGGTCTTCTTGCTAGTCCTCACATGGGGAAGGTGCAAACACTGTTCTCACATGGTGGAAATCAGAAGGGCAAAAGAGAAGTATACTTGACATTTGCTATGAGTAGAGAGAACATTTAAGTTCTCACTACAGGAAATAATATGAGCTGATGAATGTTAATTATCTTGATTGTGATAATCATTTTACAATGTATACACATTTCAAAATGCCATCTTGTACATCACAAATATATACAATTTTTATTTATCAATTATACCAAAATAAAGCTGGAGAAAAAAGGATAACATGCTAATAATAATTTTAAAATATGAAAGTAAACTGAGCATGGTGGCTTTGTCTCTAATCCCAGCACTTTGGGAGACCGAGACGAGAGGATTGCCTGAGCCTGGGGGTTTGAGACCAGCCTAGGTAAATTTGTGAGACCTTGTCTCTACAATAAATCATAAAAACTAGCCGGTCATGGTGGTGTATGTCTGTAGTTCCAGCTACTTGGAAGGCTGAGGTAGAAGGATCGCCTAAGTCCAGTAGGTCGAGGCTGCAGTAGCTGTGAGTGTGCCACTACATTCCAGCCTGGGCGACAAACAGTGAGACTCCAATTCAAAATTAAATAATAAATAAATAAATAATACTAAAATAAATAATATATATGGTAAGTAATATTGAAGGAGAAAACGCATTTGAGGGGAGGGAGGATTATATCAAGCTTCAAAGTTTATACCTTGCAATATTGTACATCTATGAAAAGGTGATTAAATTCTGCACAGCTTTTGTAAGCTGAAAACTGCACAGAAGCAAACCAATGTGTTTCAGAATCAATTAATCCAGAAGATCTGCAGAAGCAAATATAGATTCTTCTGAAATTTTCTACTTGACTATCCGGGATCAGCATGATAAACTCCCTGTCCCTCCCCTGGCGGTATCCTGCTACTGCCAATCCCTTTCTTTTTTTTCTTTTTTTGTTTTTTGAGTTGGAGTCTCACTCTGTCGCCCAGACTGGAGTGCAGTGGCCGCTCCTGGCCACCGCAGCCTCGACCTGCTGGGCTCCGGCGATCCTTCCGCCTCAGCCTTCCGAGTAGCTGGAATTACAGGCGTGCGCTACCACGTCCGGCTGATTTTTTGATTTATTGTAGAGACGAGGTCTCGCTGCCCAGGTGGGTCTCGAACCTGCGGGCTTAGGCAATCCACTCACCTCAGCCTCCCAAAGGCGCGGGATTACAGGCTGAGCCACTGAGCCCGGCTCAATCCCTTTCTTATTGTGTTATGGTAAATGTTCAGGGTCTGTTTATGAGTGAGAACATGTGGTACTCAGTTCTTTGTTTCTGTGATAGAGCACTGAGTATGATAGATTCTAAATCCATCCAGGTTGCTGCAAAGTCCATAATTTTGTTCTTCTTTATGACTGTGTAATAATCCATCATGTATATGTACCACATTTTAAAAAATCTAGTCCAATTTCAGTGGGCAGCACAGTTAATTCCATGTTTTTGCCATTGTGACCAGTGCTTCAGTAAACATGTATGTGCAGGTATCTTTCTTGGTAGAATGATTTGAGTTCCTCCGGGTATATTCCCAGTAGGGAGAATGCTACAATATATGGAAGGTCAATTTCTAGTTCTTTTAGAAATTGCCACACTTTTTCTATAGAGGCTGAACTAGTTTGCATTCCCATCAACAGTGTAGGAGTGTTCCCTTTTCTCCACATCCTTGTCAGCGTCTGTTATTTTTTTGTTGTATTAATGATGGCCATTCTCACTGCAGTTAGGTGGTATCTCAATATAGTTGTGATTTGCAGTTCTCTGATTATTGAGGTTGAGGATTTGTTCATGTATGTATTGGCAGTTCTTATTTCTTCTTTTGAGAAGTGTCTGTTCATGTTTTTTGCCCACTTTTTAATGTGGCTGTTTGTTTTTTCCTTTCAGCACATTTGAGTTTCTTGTAGATCCTAGATGTTAGACCTTTGTCAGATACGCAGTTGGCAAATATTTTTTTTCCCATTCTGAGGGCTGTCTCCCCACTCTCTTGATGGTTTCTTGAACTTTGCAGAAGCTTTTCAGTTTGATGAGGTTCCTCTTGTCAATCTTATCTCTTATGGCATGGGCTTTTGGGATTTTGAACAATAATTGGTTGCCTATTCCTAATGCCTATTCCTGCATTTTCTAAGATTCTTAATGTTTGAGGTTTTACATTTAAGTCTTTGATCCATTTGGTGTTGATTTTTGTGTATGATGGTAGTTAGGTGTCCTGTTTCATTCTTTTGCATGTGGTCAGCCAGTTTTCCTAACACCAATTACTAAATAGGTTCTCCTTTCCCCAGTGGTTGTTCTTGGAGGCTTTATTGAAGATGAGTTGGTTGAGAAATTGAGATTTTGCTTCTGGAAACTCTATCCTGTTCCATTAGCCTATATGCCTGTTCTTGTACCAATAACAAATGATTATTGCAGTCTTACAGTAAAGTTTAAAGTCTGGAAGTGTGATACCTCCCACTTTGTTTCTTTTGATAAGGATTGTTTTGGTTATTCATGGTCATTTGTGTTTCCATATGAATTTCTGTATTGTTTTTTCTGAGTCTGAGAAGAAAGATGTTTGCAATTCAGTGGGCATAACATTGAATCTGTAGATTGCCTTTGGTAGGATGGACAGCTTAACAAAGTTGATTCTTCCAATCCATGAGCATGGAATATTTTTCCATTTGTTTGTGTCATCTTTGAGCAGTTTTTTGTAGTTTTCATTGTAAAGGTCTATCACTTCTCTGGTTAGGAAGATGCCAAGGTATTTCATTTTTTTGTGACAATTGTGAACACGATTGTGCTTTTTTATTTGGTTCTCTTTCTATTTGCCTTAGTGTACAAGAGTGTGACTGTGTTTTGCATGTTTATTTTGTACCCTGAGACTTTGCAAAAGTTCTTTATCAGTTCAAGGAAACTTTTTACATTCTCTTGGGTTTTCAAGGTATAGGATCATATCATCAGCAAAAAGGGATAACTTGACTTCATCTTTTCCTATTTGGATACCCCTGATTTCCCTTTCTTGATGATTGCTCTGTCTAGGACTTCCAACTCTATCTTGAACAGAAGTGATGAAAGTGGGCAACTTTGTCCTATTCCAGTTTTCAGGGGAAAGGCTTCCAATTTCTGTCCATTTCACAATATGTTGGCTGTGGGTTTATCATAGTTGGCTCCTGCTATTTTGAGGTATGTTCCCTCTAAGCCTAGGTGTTCAAGGGTTTTTTATCCAGAAGCGATGCTGGATTTTATCAAAAGCTTTTCCTGCACCTAATTATATAATTATATAATTATATAATCATGTGATTCTTGTTTTTACATATGTTGATGTATTCAATTACATCTATGCTCTTGTGGATGTTGAACCAGTCCTGCACCCCAGGATGAAACCTGCTTGGTCATGTTGGGTGATTTTTTGAGATGTGTTGTTGGATCCAATTTGTTAGAATCTTGTTGAGTATTTTAGCATCTATGTTCATCAGGGATATTGCTGTAGTTCTCTTCCTTAGTTGGATTGTTACCCAGTTTGGATATCAGTGTGATGTTAGCTTCATAAAATGCTTTGGGCAACATTCAATGTTTCTTGACTGACTGGAATACTTTCAATAGGATTGGTATTAGTTCCTCCTTGTATGTTTTGTAGAATTCCACTGGAAATCCATCTGGTCCAGGGCTTTGTTTTTTTGGTAGGTAGTTTTCTTAATAAGAATGCCTTTTGCAAAAGAAGAAACTCTAACCTTAGATGCTAGTAAAACAGTGCTCACCAATAGTGTATATAATGTTTTTTTAAGTCAAGAGGTTATATCATGGAAAAAGTATCACTGAACATAAGTCCTATGATATCAGAGCAGAGTATGACTCATTTGGGGGTTTAACATGATATGAATAATTGCTGAACCACTAAGAGTAAAATAGCAATAACATGACATTATATACAGTTCCATTAGAAAGAGTCTAGTTGGAGCTAGCCTTAGGCAGATACAACAGGTGCACTAATGTCTTGGTTGCCTCACTCACACCTACACAGAGAAAAAATAATCGCCTCCCTGCACTGTTCAGAAGAGCCCAAGGCTGGGTGAACAGAACTAATGTTCACAGGGATCAGCTCTTAGAGCATTTGCAAAACCAGTGTGTCAGGGATTAGAATGACACAGACACGTCACCTGGATCCAAGTCCTAGCCGAGTCCTAATGCAAGGAGAGACGCAGGCTGCTGTAGCCTGGGAAGCTGCCATTGCTATCAATATTTCCTGCCTATTGCCTTCTTTACTGTGATTGCTATGTGACCATCATTCCTCCAATTATTCATTTTACCTTTCCTCTAGTGAGTTTTCACTCCTGTATTATGGATGTTGTTGAAAAGGCATCCCTAGCTGGGCTCTGTGGCTCAGCCTGTAATCCCGCGCCTTTGGGAAGCTGAGGTGAGTGGATTGCCTGAGCCCACGGGTTTGAGACCCGCCTGGGCAGCGAGACCTCATCTGTACAATAAATCAAAATATCAGACGGGCATGGTAGCACATGCCTGTAATTCTGGCTACTTGGAAGGCTGAGGCGGAAGAATCGCTGGAACCCAGCAGTTCGAGGCTGCGGTGGCCGGGAGCGGCCACTGCACTCCAGTCGGGCAACAGAGTGAGACTCCAACTCAAAAAAAAAAAAGGCATCCCTTAGAGAGAGCGTGTGCTTAGGAAGACCCCCTCTCTTACTTTACTTCAGACTTTACTGATGTGGCATCACTTTGAGGACTTCCCTGGCCACCCCCTTTAAATATCACACCCTCACCTCTTCACTTATATTAAATCCTTATCTTATTTTCTGTTTCTTTTTAAATTTTGTTGGCACTCTATGTTGCTATTTCTGGTTTTTCCATACAACTCAAGTCAACTTCTAAAAAGTACTGATCCTACCAAGCAAAGATATATGACTTCAAGTTCCAGTGCTTTTCAATATTCTATAAACTATGTGCCTTCTTCATACATATGCCTGTATGATTTCTCTGCTACATCTTTGTGGCAGATGTTATATTTATTTAAATGGCTCACCCTCTGCTTTTGCTGTCAGTGGTGTTAGAGGAAACTTAAAAGGGAGATTGCTTGCATTTCTGTGTCACCCTCCAAAGTTTCTCTTAGTCATTGAGGTTTCTACCACCCTTTCTAAAGAGCTATTATATCCAGTTACATAATATTTGGAGGCAAATGTTTGCTGAATCCAGTTCTACCTCTATTGACAAAGAAAGAGGTGTGCAGGAGTTGAGTTGGAGACTGGCTGCTTTCGTAACTAAAATTGTCCAAATGGCACTTCCTGATGAGTCATGGAGAGTCAATGGGAGGGGGCTCACATGTCATTAGCAAGGTGACAAGCGCTCCTTAAAGCATATTTTCAGCTGCCGCGTTGACTCCATAGAGAGGCAGACAGGTCAGCTATTTTGTTTGAGAGCCCTCACAAGCCTAGTCTCAATGCAAATTTTTGCACATTTATTTTTTTCTGGAATTCCTGCCATAAACACCCTTTAGAGATACACATCTTTTAAATAAATAAATAAAAATTTTCTTCTCTAAACACTAGGGTTACAAATTAGCTAGCTGTCACATTAGCAGTGGTAAGTTACCTAATCAATAGTTGATTTCATCACTTCAATCAGGGGAGCAGAGGTATCTGACAGGTAAATGGAAAGTGGCAGTTTATTATGATAATTCAATAAAACATTGTGTATAGAGTAGTTGGAGCATAGACGGTGCTGAAAAAAAGTCGTTCTCATCACAATGAGAGAAAAAAAACAGATAGGAAATGCGACTGATAAAGCTATTTATAATAGTGTTTCTTGCCGGGCTCAGTGGCTCAGCCTGTAATCCTGCGCCTTTGGGAGGCTGAGGTGCGTGGATTGCCTGAGCCTGCGGGTTCGAGACCCACCTGGGCAGTGAGACCTCATCTCTACAATAAATCAAAAAATCAGCCGGGTGTGGTAGCGCGCGCCTGTAATTCCGGCTATGCGGAAGGCTGAGGCGGAAGGATCACTGGAGCCCAGCAGGCGAGGCTTGCACTCCAGTCTGGGCGACTGAGTGAGACTCCAACTCAAAAAAACCCCCCAAAACAAAAAAAACAAAAACAACAACAAAAAAATAGTGTTTCTTACTCTGAACTTTGATAGTGTTTTTATATTCTATGTAATTGTGGTGAGAACCAAAAACATTGCTGCTCCATATGTTCCTTCAGTCATAGGAATTCTTTAAAAGAAGCCTGAGGTGCTTTACCACTTCTAATTCTAAAACTATTCACACTAAGATGTAGTTCATTAATGTCAGATGCATCTTGGATATGGAGAACAGAATACAAAAATGCTAGGTAAACTTTAGGAGACAAGCATGGTTTATTCTGTCCGCTCTAATGATCCTGAGTAATTAGAAAAATGGAAATAATTATATATAGGCCACTGATTGGGATCTCATTTTCTATGAGGATAAGATCCAGCTTCCTCTGGAAAATCACCCAATCAAACTTTCTTCATCAAACTTACTGTGCCATAAGCTCTTTAGAGGAGTTTGGAGGATTGATTCTTTTTCATCTAATGCTGTTTCCCCCAGGCAAATCACTCAACCTTTATGAGTCTGTTTTTTAAAATCTATAAAATGAGTATAATATTGCCATTACCTATTTAACCAGTTGTGAAAATCAACTGAGATAATATGTGTGATCTTTAGTTTTAAAAGTTTATGGAACACAATGGGCATTGAAGTTCCAAAAATGAATAAGGCATAGTTTCTCCCTAAAATAAGGAGTCATATACATAAATAAGGACTATTTGTGATACAAATACTATAATGGAGATATAACAGAAACACATTTATTCATTAGATTAGGACTGATAGAAGAATGATTATCAAAATGAATTCATATAAGTAGATTATTATTATAAGTGATTTATATGTATGTATGCATGAATTTACATATATACATAAAACATTAACTCATACAAATATACATTTGTTGGTCAATTTTCATGTTCCATGTATTTCCTTATGTAGAGATCTAATGATTAGAATTCTGAGTTTCATTTCTTTCGTAAACCATACATATAAAGACACTATAAATGCTTCCTAGAAATTACAGTTTTCTTAAAGTAGAATGAGAGTCTAAAGACACTTGGAGAACAAAACTTGCAAAGACACTTAAGAATCCAGTGGTTTTAAGACAGACACCACAGAGAGCATGTCATCTGCAGATGGATTATAAGGGAATTCAACAAATTAAAGGGGAAAAGCAGCTGTTGAAGAGTTGGAGAATGCAGGAGGGCTTTCGAGACACAGGAAACAGTATGTGGAAATCAGAGGGAAATGAATAATGGAAAATATGATTCAGCCACATTTCCCCAACACCCTTGGGAAATGTGGCCACAGGATAGGGTACCTGAGAAGTGAACAGGTAGGTACAATTTTAGTACAATTTTTGCTGTATCTGATTTTTCAACAGCTCTATTCTATTCATGTGGGACAATCTAAGCTTTCTAAATATTCAGCTCTTTATGTCACCATGTTAAAATTTCTAAATAGGTTCATCTACCAGACCTTTCATACATGGGAAAGGAGAGAGGTCAAGAAGAACATCAGTATAGACACATTTCCAGCCTGTAGAATTGAGGCAGACTTTACTGGCTTCATCATCCGTGAGCTGAGAAAGTGAAAGACCCGTTTGCTTCAGGCAAGTCACAGTGTAAGTGGAAGCTTCTACCCGTTTTTCTGCTGAGAAATTGTGATTGCATAAAAACTGTAGCATAGCACCGTGAAATGTTAGAATGCTGATCTTTACCCATCATGCCTTCCTTTAGAGATCTCTCCTTACCTGACTAAAGTCATACTCCATTATCAATCTGGGCTCAAATGCTAGCTATCCATAGACAGTGTTCCCTGACCCCTATCTTACTGCCCCTCAGTCTGATTGCAATACTCATTCTTTTGTTCCCCCACCCCCACCCCATAGCATATTTCCTGAACAGTTATTTCGTTCTACCTTGGCTATATATCTGTACCCGCAAGCAGATTGATTATAAGCTTCCTGGACATAGGATCTTCATTTTTAAGGCTTTATTTCTCCTAACAGCATCTTCTACAGTGTGGTTAGTACTTTCACAGTATGCACTAATTTGTTCAACTGAAGAATGGAAGGTTTGAATAAGAGGTTTTGGTATCCTGGAAAAGAAATGGTTGTATTTATACACCATACTCCTAGAAATGATGGCAAAATTTGGATAAATAAAAAATTTGAAGGGAGTCTAGTTTTTGGGCACAAGGAAATAAAGAAGGCTAGAAAATAGGAACTTGAAGAAAAGGTCAGAGGAACTGGGTTGGTGTAGAATGAAGACAGAGAGAATTTAGGATAGTTAATAAAAGGCTATAATTTTACACATCAAGTGGTTAAGCAAAGGAATACTTACAGCTGTTTTAGGGCTCTACTGAGGATGGAATTAAGAGGAGTACTGTACAATTTGTACATGTTTCTTAACATCGTGTTCTTTTCTTTGTCCACTGTGTTTTTGTGTCATTCTGTAGAAGAAAGGGATCAATGATACTTTTCAGGCCATTAGAATTTTATTATGCTCCTATGTGAAAATACAATTTGTTCAGTGTTGGGGCCCTGATCCGTGAGTCTAAATTTCATCTTAAAATTAGCTGGTGTTGACAATGCCTTTTAAAGATATCTAGACTGCTGGCACCTGGTCTGTTATGTGTGCAGGGCCCCTACCAACCTCTTATGAGTGTGTACTGTCTATATAAATGTGTCCACTGGTCATGATTAGAATGAGCCTGAAGTGGCAGTGTTCTATCCTGATGACAGAACTGGTCTAAATGAAGAAAAGAGAAAACCAACAAAGTACTGCACACTTATTAAGATATGACAATAAAACTCTGAGAACTTTCTCCATCTATAGAATGTGAAAGCTGGCCAGTCTTTTAGAGGTCCAGGAGACTGAGGAGGCAGGTAAGTCATCCTTAATCAGCTGTCTAATCAACCTGTACTTTTGTCCATCAAAGTAGATGCTACTTGAAAATCACATAGACCACCATAACATGAAAAACATTTTTCACATTAGCATTACTTTTGTCTTACAGAGTGATAGCCACTAATAAATACAGTTTTGCTATTAAAATGAGGGTGGGGGAGCCAGACTCATTTGCCTGTGTGTGTGTGTGTGTGTGTGTGAACTCCATCTTTATTTGTTGTCAGAAGACGAAGTCTCACAGTAACAAAAAGGATAGACAGACCCCAGAGTTAGTTGAGTGCAGAGAAAAATCATTTGCATAAATACTTTTCTCTACCAGAGGGCAGATTTGCAACTCATCACTAAGGAGCTGTAGTGAGAAGGATGAGGAGAGAGAGGATTATTCCTTTCACTTCCGCAGTGGGTTGACCTCACTCTTCTCTTGAATAAGTGAGCCTGTGGTGGTGCCAGCATTCATGGTTTTCCACAACCTGAGTTATACAGAGATCCACGGCTATTTTCAGTAGAATCAGTCCCCAGCTGAGTAGCATTCTGCTGTTTGTGCTTTTTCCCCCAGAATTGCAGAAATACAAAATGACCTGGAACTAAACATTAAGAATAAATATACTTCTTCAATTCTCTTTTTCCTCCCACAATCATATTAAGGATAAGAAAAACAGTGTGTTATTCCTTCCCTCACTCAAGACTCACTTAAACACAACATTTATTATCTGGATGATTTCCTAATCATTTTGAGTTCTCAGATGGCAATTAAAGTTAACATTGTAGTAATTTTCCCTTTGAATGGCTATCTTTTTGGATGAGGAGCTCAATAATACTCAAAAACAAAAAACAAATACCTACAAAAATAAAAAAGCAATCTGGATTGATAGAATTAAAACAAAAGAAAAATAGCCGAGATTCCTTCTTGATTCAATTTGAATTTTCAAAATGATGAACTTCATTCATGAATGTTTTAAGGTTCATTTTAATGCATATTTTATCAACTCTGAATGCATCACAAATTTCTTTTTTAAGTTAGCCTCTTAAAAATAGTAAAATTAAAACTGTCTTGCCCAGATTTAAAGGGATATTAGTTCTCTCCTCACATATTCTGTCTGGTCTTGTGAGAGTGGCCCATTGTGCTTAAGTACAACAGTTTCTTTGCAGTGCTGAATCTTAGACACTAAAGACAGCCTCTCTTCAATGGGGTTACTACAGGGGAAAAAAGAAAATTTCAGTGCCTCATAGAAGGAACAATCTAATCCTCTTTGCTGGTACATCTGCTGTGGCAGTTTTGCTCTGCAAATCAAAAGGCATCCCATTAATTAAAGTTCCTTTTCCTTTCATTTTTATTCAGCTTGTGAAATGTGACCAGTATTCACCAAAAAGGAAAAAAAAGTTTCAGGCCACTTTAGTCACAAATATCTACCCGAAGGGTGTGCACTTTGATTTGTTGTCTGATTTCCGCTTACTGTTCTTCCTCCTTTTTTTTTTTTTTTTTAAGAAGGAGCCCTTTTCCTTTGGCAGAGAGCAATACATTCAGAGAGCTTTACAAAACAAAGCTTTCAGCTCTGAGTCAGCAACAAACTCATCTTTGTTCCTGTGGTTCTATTAAGGAAAGAAGGCCAATTTTATGCAGGTTTCTATGGCCAGCTTCACAAAGGCATCTCTCTGTGTGCAAGCTCTCTGGCAGGAACAGACGACTCTGAGATCATCATTTTCAACAATCACCAGCTGCAATGAAGATCGGAGAAAGAAAATCATAAACTAGTTTATATAGTGATTTTCCTGAGGAGGCAGAATTGTAGATTCACTCACTGTCGCAGTTAATACAGGCAGCTCACTGGCTACATTCACATCTACAGCCCAAGGGCTCGCTACATTTTACTTTATCTCCACACTCACTTTGACTGGATATTCAAGTCATTTCTCTTGAGGAGGAAGCAAGCTCATTTGCATTTTCCTGGGTTTCCCTGAAAATTCCCAGGAATTCCTGTTCTTCATTTGATGGTGTTTTTTGTGTGCTTGGGATTATATTTAGCTATAATCTCACAGTGTGACTCTGGGTATTTTACATTTGTTTGACAATAGAGCTAGGGCCCTATAAGATTCACAACTGGTCCATAGAGAGAGGATTTAAAACTTCTAGGATATATGACATACATTGCAAATAAACAAAATAGTTCCAAATTCCTGAGGCAAGCACTTAAAAAAAAAAAATGACTTGTTTGTCATAAGGTTTAACCGAATAAGGTTTGGAGATATCCGTGCTAGTGTTTCTTGAAGAGGGTTCCAGGATAGGTTCATGCATACTTTAATTTAAAAGAAATTTTTCATTTTGAGCAGGAAATGGCAGTCTTAAAATGAAACTTCTTTTAACTAGAGGACTTCTCAGAACCAGAACGCTAAATAAACTAATGTCCGTAGTCATTTTCTAAGAGAGCTCCCTTCTATTCCTTCTACCCCCACAGGAATATCTGCTTGGATGAGTACCCTCAAGATCACACTTTGGGGAAATGCTGGTCAAAGTCCATTGGCTAGTGGGTAACAGAAGATGTCCAAAGCTTAGGTTATCCTGGACTGTGATGAAGTTTGCAAGAGAAACTTCAGACATATTTGTTTCAACGTGGATATATAAAGTATTTATAGTTAGAGGCTATCTGACACTAGCTATTCAGAAATCAATTACAATGTGAAATAAGAGAGTACTGTACCTTCCCTGACCCAAATGCTATCTTTTTACAGGTAGAGCCTTAGGAGATCTCTGTTGGTTTATGGATACACTGGCTTTATGATTCTCATTTCATAGGCTTTACAGTATAGATAAGGTGCCATGAGGAATTTAAATAAGAAGCCTGAGATGGTTAAGTATATAGAAACCTAGCAGGTATCATGTTGCTCTTTCTAGATTTGTGGCTACCGATTAGAAATACCAGAAAGTTTATTTTTGGCATATTTTAATTATGATGCATGTTTTTGTTCTTATATGAGATCTGCTAGCAAAGACTTTGTTCATTCTTTTTTTTTTTCATTACTTCAAACAGGTAGTATTTATTGAGTGCCTTCTGTGTACCAAATAGAGTATAAACAGACAGGATCTCTGTTCTCCTACTTACTGACTAGAGCGGGGAAAGGTCATAATTTCTAGTCATCTAGATGATTTGTTCATTTTATAAAAAAGACTTCTGTACATTTAGAAATGAGTGGATGTGGCAGAAATTACTGATTTTTTGAAAGATCAATGTATTAGATTTATCCTGAAACTTGCCTTGCCCAGAAGTATCGTCTGCACAAGCACTAGGCTTAGATTTTGCTATTGCAAACATCTTGCATTTATAATGATTGCACTTTGGAACAGAAATGTATAAGGGGTAAGGATGGATCCTTTCAATTATTTGCCCAGTATTCCTGAGCAACTGTTTCTGTTTTTCAGTGACTGATGAGTCACAGTTCAGATGAGATACAATCAATGTGCAGACTGTTGCAAGAAAACTAGGGTGATTTCTACTTTAGAATCCATGGTGCAAGTCTAAACTTATCTGGAGTTGGGAAATAAATCCTACAGGCACATACCTAAGTACCTGATATACTGCAGCACATAAAAGATCCTTCTGCACTCTTGAAGCAAGTTGGGGCTTGGTTTAAGTGTGTTTTCTTATGAAATAGGGAACAATAATGGCTGAACTATGGAACAGGGCAATGATAGGGGAACTATAATAAAATAGTTCTAAGTTATAATAATCACAAAGTTATTAATATAACTCAGAAAACTATAATCTAGACCTCTAACTTCTCAGTTGGCTCCTCATCCTTGGTTTTCCTGTTTCTCTACCTTCAACTCTACCTTATAACTTTAGAGATTATACATATGAGTGGACATCCTAGACCACCCACATCATTCATCAGCTCCAGTCTCACCCCTGCAAACGGCTGCTTCTGGGATTCTTCTTGGCTTAGGTGTGCACATTTACAGTGAGGCAACCCCTAGAAAGATGAATCAAAAGGAAGAAGAGATTGCAACCTTTTAAGGCAGGCTTGCAGATAGCTGGATAGGGAATTTGGGGCCCCTGGAAAACAAGGACATAATCTCTAAGTGAGCTTTGGCTCCAGTTGTGGACATTCCTTTGACATGTAGACTTCTCATCTGGTGGTGTAATAGGTGAGGATGGGAGGTAGCTAGTACAGCTGGACATAAGCCAATACAGGGTTTCCTAAAGCACATATTTCAGGCTAAAAGTGGTTCTAAAAGTGGTACCAATTGACTTTGTAGGTGTTGATAAGGATTTGTTTTTTCATATATCATAGATGGAAATACATTGAAGTGTCTAAATTTACATTTTCAAAGTCTTGCTCTGGCTACTATATGGAGAATATCCTGGAAAAAAAGAGTGGAAGGAAGGGCCCAGTTAAGAGGTTATTACAGAGTTTTAGACAAGAGGTGATCATCTTTGTAGGTTCCTATTAACATACATTAGTTACTGACAGGCACATGTCCTCACACTCTAAAAAGCTCTTGGGAATGCTAGAAACCAGATTTGTTTGTGGGAGGAGGAAAAAGTTATAGCTGAAAACTTCTATTTCCATCTACACTTATGTAGCTTTATTATTTAGCTGCCTTCACTAACATAATTGTAATTTTTCACTATTTTTGTTAATATGGCTTTATTAGTTTCATAAACTCTTGCCCATGAAAATAGAAGTTGCAAATAACTATTGTTTGCTCTAGGAACTTCCTGGAAAAATATTTTATTTAGATAAACATAAGACTGTTCAACTTAATCTTCAAGAACCTTTGAAATCTTTCTCTAAAAAAAGCCTCATCTTTCTGTGTCCACCAATTCTAAACTATCTCATGATCCTTACACAATTTCAATCAGATACCCTACATTGAAGGACCATCTTAAACCACCCTCAAAATCTCATAAATTTTCCAATTTTCCCCTACAATTAAAATGCTAATACACATTGCCAAAATAATATTTTTGTTTGGTTGATTTTTATGTTGTGAGGAATAAACTCAGCTTTGTCTCATCAACAGGTTATTTTGGTTAATATTTATGATGAACTAGCCTTTGGCAATCTTGGAGGTTCACTGGAATCTGATCATGCTACTTTAGCGCAAGACCCTCAGTCAGAAAATATTGTGCTCGTCTGGGGCCCCTCGAACTTTTGACTCAAGGGTCTTGCATTGCGTCTATTTTTTATTTTATTTTATTTTGGCTTCTCAAATTTTTTTTTAATTTTATCTTCTAGAAATAACATCTTTTTAGATAATGCTTTGATTATTTAATCATATCCAAAAACTTTCTTGCTGGATCTGCCCTGCAAATAATAACACTAAATTTGTTTCTGTCCTTGTCATTTTTTGGTGCATGTATATAAATGTGCAGTTCGTGGGGGAGGAAGACAAGTGTAGCTCTGCAGACTGAAAGATTCAGGTTTGCTTCTGTTGGACAAAATTTGCTCCGGGTGACAGGTTACTTATTAAAACTACATGAAAAATCTTCTTAGTCTTGCTTCATCTGGTTCTGGTAAAGATCTCTTTCAAATCTCTTCACCTCCTGGAAATTTTAAGTTAGTCAAGTTAATCATTGGAGATGGTCTAGTCTTCAGGCTGAGTCCCAAGACACAAGGTGAACAAGGAATATTAACAGCCAACTATCACCAAACTTTACTGTGACAAAAATTATTTAAACCTCACTCTACTTCCTTCTTGGCCAGAATCTAGCTTCTTGCATGTATCTATAATATCACCCAAATTTAGGTAATTGCCTTCATAAATGGCTTTGATTTCATGAAGGACAATTTAGAATTACAGAAGTCACCTCAAGGTTTTCTTTTCTAATCAGAATAATATTTATTGCAAAGATATTAAATGCCAGGAACTGTACTTATACTTCATTTTAACTCCTACAACTAGCTTGTAAAGTCAGCGTTTTTCTTTATTGTCATAAGAACACTTAACACGAGGTTTACCTCTTAAATTTTTAAGTGTATACACAGTGTTGTTAACAGACAAGTAGACCAATGGAACACAATAAAGCCCAGAAATATACCGTAAACTGATGCATAAACTCATGCATATACCATAAACTGATCTTCCACAAGGGTGCCAAGAAAACACAATGAAGAAAGAATAGTCTTTTACACAGATTGTGTTGAGAAAATCAGATATATACATCAAAATAATGAAATTGAACCCCTTTATAAAACTAAACTCAGAATGAATTAAAGACTTCAATGTAAATCATAGAACAATAAAACTCCACAAAGAAAACACAAGAGACAAGTTTCCTGACATTGTTCATGGGAGTGATTTCTTGGACATGATGCCAAAAACACAGGTAACAAAAAACTAAAATAAAATAAACAAGTGTGACTACGTCAAACTAAAAAGCAACAAAAGGAAACTACAAAAGAAATGATCAAAAGACAATGTCAGAATGGGAGAAAATATTTGCAAACAATATACCTGATAAAAGGCTATTACTCAAAATATAGAAGAACTCCTACAACCAATAGAAAAAAAAAATCAGATTACCCTATTAAGAAGTAAACAAATAACTGAAATGGACATTTCTCCAAAGAAGACATGCAAATGGCCAACAAGTACATAAAAAGGGAAGTTTTGATATGATCAAAATTGTTTATTTAAGAGGCAACTTAAAACAAAAAAGGAACAAAATCCCAAATATTTAATTTTGATTGGTATAAAAATTCATCCAAGAGAAAGTCATATTCCATAATTGCTTCCATAAGAGATTAGTTGACCAAGGAAAAAGAGATTGTAAAAATTTTTTTTTCTTGCTTATTTCCCTCCAAATCAAAATTCACACTGATCTTCCCATTTCTCTCCCTGTTTAGGCAGAAGACACATCTCCTAAACCTGATTACTTCTTAAAGGTAAACAGCTCTCAGAATAGGAAAATATGTCAAGGTTGATTTTAAGCTTTTATCTCTCTTTGAGTTGAGAGCAATTGTTAAAGAATTCCCAAAACCCATGTAGGATAGAAAAATGTGCAGAGAAATTTAGAATTGTTTTAGGACTGTATAATTCAAGGGTCCTAGATATACCCTGATTAGATTATATGATAGTGAGAATATTGGTTGCAAATGTTTGGATGGAAAAGGCAAAATGGAAAGATCCTGATGGTACCTAAAAGATCTCAAATTTTATAGAAAACCAGAGGAATTAGAGGACTTTATAGAAGTTAAAGGTCTCTAGGGAATTGTCTCTGAAATCTTGCCAGTGAAAATGAACAAACTCTAATTCAGTCCTGCAAGCAAAGAAAGAATGAGTTCAGAGACTTTAGAGACAGACACTTAAACACCCTTTCACAGCATTCAAGAGTGGTTTCTCAAACAGGTATAACGTGAGCCTTCTCTTTACTTTTTATAAATTACCTTAAGAGAGAAATAAGGGGTTTAATATGCAAGCAAAGCCTGGAATGGAAAACAGCCCCATTGTCAGATATTCAGCAGCTTGCTAAATACTTTGAAAAAGCATTTGAACACAAAATAAGTATCCAAACAAATTGATGCTCTTACAGATAAAACAACTAGACGCTCCTATCTCAGTAATTAAACACTAAAGAAGGGAGTCACATGAAAAAGATACTTAAACATAAAATAAACAGAAAGATTATTAGAAAAAGTATTGTCTCATTATAACTAAGATACTAATGGGGAAATTGAGGCAAGTAATAATCAATGAAGGTACTGTGAGGAACAATCAAGCCTTCAATTTCCCATTATACCTTTACTCTTACAAGAAAAAACTTCTTTACATATTAATGAAGAGCCTTAACATTTTTTGACTGATGCAGGCATTCTTCCACAGCACTCAAGAATAATTAGAATAATGTCTCTCCAAAGATGTTCACACGTTGATTCCTGGGACCTGTGCATATATCTTACATGTCAAAGAAGGACTTTACAGATTATGGGGTATGGACCTCGAGATATGTAGATTATTCTGGATTGTCTGGGTGGGCTCAATATAATCAAATATGATTTTTAAAACAGAACTCTCTCTTGCTAGAAGTGGAGGAAAAATAACACAGAAAAGGAGTTCAGAGAAATCTGAAGGAAGGATTTCAAACGTGCTGAAAAGAAAAAGACAAACAGCCCCATTACAAAGTGGCACTTCTCAAAAGAAGAAATACGAGCAGCTAACAGATAAATGAAAAAATGCTCAGCCTCAATAATCATCAAAGAAATGCAAATTAAAACTACACTGAGATACCACTTAACTCCAGTCAGGATGACCATCATCAATAACTCAAAAAACAACAGATGCTGGAGAGGATGCAGCGAAAAGGGTACACTTCTACACTGTTGGTAGGAGTGTAAACTAGTCCAATCTCTGTGGAAAACAGTTTGGCAACTCCTAAAGGTCTAAAAATCGATGGTCCATATGACCCCGCAATTCCCCTTTGGGCACTCAAATCACTCTATAAAAAAGATACCTGCACATGCATGTTTATTGCAGTGTTGCTCACAATAGCAAAAACATGGAACCAACCATGCTGCCCATAGAAAGAAGATTGGATTAAAAAAATGTGGTGCATATACATGATGGAATATTATGCAGCCACAAAGAAGGATAAAATTATGAACTTCATAGCAACTTGGATGAACTTAGAGCCTGTAATACTGAGTGATCTATCATAGAAACAAAGAACTGAGTATCACATGTTCTCACTCATAAGTGGACCTTGAACAATTATCATGATGCTATAAGAAAAGGATTGTCAGTAATGGGAAATTTTTGGAGGGTGGGGAGTGGGATTGACAGTGTGGGTGTCTTCTGGGGGAGGTGGGAGGCACAGCTCTTTAACAATGGTACCTGCTACCTGCATAATGAACATTTGTATACTTAACCCTGAATTGTACTCAACATTAAAGAAAAAAAATGCTGGTCTAAAGGCTGGCTCTCAAAGGGAAAAACCCTGGGCTATTTAATCAAAGGACAGATTTATTATCGTGCTTTCAATTTCAATGCAAATGCTCCCCTTGGAAAAAATATTTTGTTTATCTAATAACAATATATGCTTAGAAGATATTAGCTATTAGTATCCTATATACACTACCAAAATGATTGTTTTATGTATAAGGGGTCCATTCAAAAAGTGATTCAAAGAAATAACAACAGTAAGTATATGATCAGCTACTATGTACAAGTTCCTACTATCTAGCATACATTGGGAAGAAGTTGTCCATTGCCCAAGTTTTACCTACACAATGACAATTTGTATACCTAATCCTGAATTGTAACTTACAACTTTAAAAGAAAAAGGGAAAAGAAAAAATATATAAGATTCTACCATCCAAAGTGAGTGTTGTTTTCTTGAGAGGTTAGTTTAGCTGCTAAATAATTAACAATATATTTGCATAGGAGAAAAAAATTTTTTTACTCATTAAACAATTTCCTTACAAGTGATTCAAGCCTCACAGTTTGACCTTTAACAAAGATAACTGGATTTTTTAAAAATTTGCTGAAGTTAATGCAAACCAACAGTTTACTTAAAAGAACAGCACAAAAACATTTTAAAAAAACCATAATCAAAGGACCCACAAATTTCTTAATGAGTTTCAATAGATCTGTTTAGAGTAACTGCAATACTTTCAAGAGCTAGAAATAGGCACATAGGATTTAGACAACTCCCAATTTCAGGATCTGTTCCAGTTAGTGTCCCTAAAGCCTCGTATGACATATCAAAAAAAATTATTTTCATTGTCCTCATGAGATAATCCCTACTAGCAGCTTAGAATGACTATATATCACTCCCTGAATCTCAAGATGTCGTAAGGAATAGTGTGCTTAAGTGTGCTATTTGTGACCAGAACACAAATGTTTGCTCTAAACCATTTTGTTAAGTTGTAGATACTAGAGAAAAGCAATGCAGAATTGTGTGAAACTGTACTATTTGACAAGATGCCCCATCGTCCTCTAGATAGAGGACATAGAAAATGTTGTTTTATTTTACTTTACTTCCTAAAATATCTTTAGAAAAAAATTTTTTTTTTGGATTCAGCGGATGTCCAGCTGGCTGTAATTGGCAGCTATATCATTGGGACTCCCAGGAGTAGGAGGACCTGTCCAAGGCTTAGCTCCCTCAGTTTGCCTAATCTGTGGGGATGTGGCCCTGCATGTCATGCTGATGGTGGCATGGAGAAGCTCAAGAAAATAAAGAAGTCAAAGAGTTGAAACATTTGGATGATAGCCTTAAAAACATGGGCAGAATCTGTAAGAACAAAAATGTAGGCTGCGTAGCTGTCATGCTGACACCTTCTGCATGTTGAGGCATAGAGGGAGAAGTGGTGGTTTTATGGAGACATGTATCCAATAACCCTAGATACCATGCATTATCCCTAAATATTGCCTTGTTTGATGGTCACATCAAGGAAACCTAGAAAAGACCAGAAGCTTAACAGGAGAAGGTCAAGACTAGGACAGAAGAAACTGTTTTAAAAAACATTAAGTTTGTTCATTTGTTTTTAACTATACAGAAGTAAGTTGATTGTGCAGCTTATAAGTTAAATCTTTAGGGTACCTCACCTGGTGAGTGCTGAGGATTTCTGGGAATTATTGTGACTTTTATGTGGAGTGTGGAGAGGCCAGGATGCCATTAGGAAGTAATTCTTTGTTGGTATTTCTGGCCAATGCCCCAGGGGACCTCTAGATATCTGCAATGCTTTGTGCTGATTTATTTTCTCATTCTAAATAAATAGCCATCATATTGATTTCATCTTTGCATTTTTTTAACTTCTTTGTAAAGTATCTCCCAATATTACACATATTTCAAACACAACACAACAGGTATCAACCTTGATTTTGTGACTTGCTCACAATTTCAGATAGGCATCTAGACTCTTTCTTGAGGCTTTAGATATATGAATCCTGCAAACATGTAGTTTATGAAGCATCTGTAATGTTTACTCATGATATCAGAGCAATTCCTTAGAAAGACCTATGTCAGAGAAAAGGTCATTGATGAGAAGAACTTCTCCAATATGAGACTACCTTTTAATAGTTTTCATTGCACAAAGGCTTTTTATTAGTTTCTTTCCAATTCATAGATATTGAGAAATGAGAAAAGAGTGTTTATTATACGTATTATGTAACATAAATGAGACACTACACGAATAGACAGCAGCTGGAGCCATCAGGGTCACTGATCCTGAAGGGGGATGAAGATTTTGGGGTGCATGTAGAGTTCATGGTTCCTTGGCTCTCCACATGTATTGCTGTTGGGAGGCTTCATAGTAAAGCAGAAAAAGGAATAATGTAAAAAAAGTAGTTCTGTACCAAGAAAGTATGAAGAAAAAAGTTCAGACTCTTACAAGGGCAATTAATTTATAATAAGTTATACTGAGGAATTATGATATCCTTATTTTTAAAAACATTTTAGAACCCAGAGGATTTCTTTTCATGATAATTAGTTGAAATTTTAATTATGTAAACAGCCCAACTGTATGCAACAAATATTGTGTTCTTGCTTTCAGTTTTTTTTTCTCTTTTAGAAGTTAAGAAAATCACACTTATGTTTGCAGAGAACTTTAAGCTATGGGGGTGGAGAGTGGTCTGCTTTTGAGAATAGAATCATTGATATTTGTAACCTTGCTGTTATTATAAAGATGATTTTTGAAGTTTTTAATTGCAATATTACTAAATATGCAGAGTAGTTTTTAATTCTTCTGCAAGCAAGCACTCTAGGTTTTAATGTGCTTTGTTAACATTTTAAAAATGTAAAATGTATTTCTTCTGCATATAGTTAAGAATACAGTAAGATTTTAAAAACATTCTCATTATAGAGCTCATTTGTTCCTGAATTCAGAACCTAGTAGGTGTTTAATAAATATTTGTTAAGTGAATGAATTCTTCTAAATGCCAGATAATTCCTCCTAGATTAAAGCGTTCTTACTTAAATGACCCAATGCCAACCAATTTTCCAAAAAATGATTACTGCCTGCTAACGGATGAGAAAATAATTTTTAAGGTGAACCTTTCAAACTATTGAGCATATTTTGATTTTAAAAGGTTTTAAAAATATCTCTTTTTAGTCCTAGCTGCTGGCATAGTTTCAGTCATGTGGCAGATGCCCAATAGATGTTTGCTGAATTCATTAATAAATTAGGCATTTTACAGGTTCCTCCATTCATCTGAAGTTATACATACTTTGCTTACATTTAGATTGACAATGTATTTGATTAATGATGTAGCATTTTCAGCAACATAAAAAAGCTATCTTTGATGATTGCTAAGCACGAGACTGTCAAGAAAACTCCAAAAATAGGCTAGATAAGAAATAGATGACATTTTGTCCTCTCGGGATGGACACCCCTACAGTCATTATATGGCCAAAGATAGAAGTAATAAGCATGGCCAGTAATAAGCATGGGCCTGAAGAAAAGACAAAGGAGGGAATTTGAGGTTGAGATAAAAGTACGTAAAGGAGAAGATTAATATATATGTGGGAGGTGATGGTTTACTTGATTTAGCTAGAGCAAGGGTATATTAAAGAGCAATGAGTTATTTGGTTAGCAAATATGGGAATTGTGGACCCCACTGATGAAGGGCCTTAGATGCCAGACTCAGAAATCTAGATGAGACGTCACAGGCAAGAGAAAGTGAGTCTAGGAAACTGACATGATAAAAACAATGTTTAAAAGGGATGATCCTGGCAGGTGTGTACAGGATAAAATGACAGGCTAAGAAGCCAGAGATTTAGGATATAGCTGGGAGCTGGCCAACTCTTGAGAGGAATTTAGAGAGATGAAGGAAGTACAAATGCATGAGGTGGGACAGGGTCAACATGTGGAGACTGGTTGACCATGGGCAGATCCAGGGTGCTAGTTAAGTATTAGGGAGATTTGACTGGGTTTAAGACTTATTCACATTTTGATGTCACAGACTCCAAAGGGACATACACTCTGAGAAAAATGTTTGGGAAAATGAAAAGGTAAGATACAACTTGTAAATTAAGGGAATTACCAGTATAAATACGACAGCTGAAATGGGTAAGTGTAGAAAGTATATAGGAAGGGGAGAACAAAACAGCAAAGTAAGCATTGGTTGGCCTCACAGTAAGGTCAGGAAGAGAGAGGGAGGTGATTGGGAAGAGTGAAACTGTGGCTGAGGAAATAGGAATATCAAGTTTTAGGAAAACAAGGAAGATTTTAAGGAAACAGTGTCCAACTGGGTCAACTGTAGTCAAGAAGACCAAAAACAAAGTTGAAAATGTGAACTCCCAGGGAAAAAATTCATTCATCTGGGGGAGGAAGAAATAATTTTCTTTCTATTTTTACACAAACTTTAAAAAAAGATATCTCTTACTAAAAAATATGAGGGGAGACATTGAGCTAGTAATGCTCCCCAAAAAGCAATACAAATCTTGATATAAGGAGGTTATATAGTAATGTACAGACTTGATTCTTACAATATTACTGCTGAAATCTATTCAACAAAAAAAATAGATGATTATAATCCTTAGATGATGAAGATGAACAGTTCAATACAAATCCCAAATGGAAGCAATAGGTATACTTTTACTTTTGGGGGATAAACCATTTTTTTAGAGAAGGTTCTTTGCTTGTTGAGCCATTCTTAGTGACTTGATACAGAGGTTGGTGGATATATTTCTGTTCTTTTGTGTAGCTTTCAGAAGACTGAAAAGGGAATATATAAAATAATTTTAGCAAGTGAAAAACAAGAAAAAAAATACTTATTTCTAAACTCACTCAAAATGTATAGGAGAAAGATGTAAAAATAAGTCATAAGTTGAAATTCAAAGCAAGTTAAAATCTATTCTCCTGACTCTGTGACTTTGATATTTCCAAAGGAAGTCAAACAAAAATAGATTTCTGTGTCTAAAATATTAGTGTATTTGTATTTGATGATAAACAGTATGGTATATTTAAGCACATTCTTGCAATATATGATAAAACATGAGTTCCTACTAAACATAATTTACTGTCAATTTTCTTATTCCAGCTTATTGGTATTGTAAAGTTGACAAAGGCCAGAAGCTATCTGCAGTTAACTTTTTAAGGTTCCATTGTCAAACATATACATGTCAGTGCTCGATGATAATATAAGTAACTGCTTTATTAAATAAATTATTGGATGCATGAAAAGATTTTATTTATTCTCCAGTTGCTATTTTCAACCTTGTTCTATTAAATCACACTTTCTTAAAGTTTTCTTAGGTTGTTTCTGTAACTTCAAGGTATTAAACAATTCTAAAATGGCATAAGTTCTGTTACATGTCCCATCAGCATATTTCTTCTTTTTGCATATTGTGCCTGCCTAATGGTTTAAGGAGTTTGCGCTGTGAAGGTGTGTGAGTGTGTCCTGTTCTTTCATTTTTTTCTCCTTTCTAATTTTGTTCCTCACCCCCCCCACCGGGTTTATGGTTTTTTTTCTACATTGGTGCTCAGGAAAAGAAATGTGAGAAAGGGCAAATGTTCATACCTGCATTTCAAAGCTGGCTTTTTCCTGAGATGTGAATATGAATTTTTAAAGAGTTTCATTTAGGATTCTTCTTTAGGGTACATCCCACATCCTCTTGTTGCTGTGGTCCTCTTGCTCATGGTATTAGTATTATAGCTCAAATGAGGATACTCTTCTGCATCTGGGTAAATGGTGGGAATACAGACTACTTCAATAGAGTTCCCTTACTGCTATTTTTTTTCCTATTCCATTTTTGTAAGCCAAAATAGGGATAGAAGGCAAATCCCTAATCCTTTTGTCCTAGGGGAAGTTAGATGCAGTCTCTCTTGGTCTGCAGGTGGCCCCAAATTAAAAAAAAAAAACAACTTTCTTCATTTGGCCTGTGGTGTTGGTTGAATGGATCAAATTACCTTTTGCTTTTCAGGCAAGAGATGGCAATAGTTTCCTACCCACTGTGGCTAGCTCCCTAAATCCAGAAGCATCAACTGTTGACTTCTCTTTACCCTATCCACATCCTTATATATTGTTGTTTTAAACTCTCTTCAATAACCTGTTAGAATATGCCAAGTGTTTCATAATGGACTTAAGTGAATGATAAACACACTCTCATGACTCCACACCTTAAATATTATAAGGTAAAAATAATAATTTAAACATTGTGTCATGAGATATGCATATCCAAATTCTGCTAGAGAAAGAGAGAGAGAACTTTGGAATAAGATAACTTGAGTTAAAAATCTCAGCTCTGACGAATATAAACTCATTTGTAAAGTGGGTATACACATGCCTAATTCATGGAGTTGACATGAGATTCAATAAGATAAAAGTATCTATCACCTAAACAAATATTAGGTTAAATCATATGAAATTAGCAATAGTTGATTATATTTTGGCCATTAGAATTTCAATTTTGTACAGTTCAAGTTAATAATGTTATTTGAAAGCGACACATATAAAACATAAGGATAGAGAAATACTGATCTTAGAGAAATGGGGAAAAATGTCCTGTACAAACTCTCACCAAAATAAAGTTGGTTTATCTTTATTAATGTCAGACAAAATATAATGAAAACCAAAAAGCATTAGCAGAGATGAAGAGGGTCAATTAATAATGATCAAGTTTTCACTTCACCAGTAAGATATCAGGATTTTAAATTGTAAGCACCTAAATATGGTAGTTTCAAAATATGGAAGGCAAATAATTAGTTAAAATATAAGGATAAATAAATTTACAAACCCATGATCATAAGGGAGTATTTTAATATGAATTTCTCAGTGACTAAAAAAAATCAGAGGAAAAACATTAAGAAAATCTGTTTAAATCTTTTGATTTACAAACCACACTGAGATACCACCAAACCGCAGTAAGAATTGCCATCATTAATAAGACAAAAAACAACAGATGCTGGTGAGGATGCCGAGAAAAGGGAATGCTTCTACAATGCTGGTGGGAATGAAAACTAGTTCAACCTCTATAGAAAACAATGTGGCAATTTTGAAAAGAACTAGAAATTGACTTTCCATATGACCCAGCATCCGCCTACTGGGAATATATCCAGAGGAACTCAAATCATTCTACAAAAAAGATACCTGCACACACGTTTATTGCAGAACTATTCACAATAGCAAAAACATGGAACCAATTGGGCTGCCCTTCGAAATGGGAATGGATTTAAAAAGTGGGTTATAGCCAGGCTCGGTGGCTCAGCCTGTAATCCCGCGCTTTGGGAGGCTGAGGTGAGTGAATTGCCTGAACCCGCGGGTTCGAGACCCGCCTGCGCAACTTGGCGAGCTCTCATCTCTACAATAAATTAAAAAATCAGCTGGGCATGGTAGCGCGTACCTGTAATTCCGGCTTGTCGGAAGGTTGAAGCGGAAGGATTGCCGGAGCCCAGCAGGTCGAGGTTGCAGTGGCCGGGAGTGACCACTGTACTCCAGTCTGGGTGACAGAGTGAGATCTAACTCAAAAAAAAAAAAAAAAAAGTGGGTTATATAAACACGATGGAATATTAAGCAGCCATAAAGAAGGACAAACATATGAACTTCCCAGCAACTTGGATGGATTTAGAGTCTATAATACTTTTTTAAAAAGAGAATCTTTTTAAAAAATAAACATTCGAAACATAAGACTGGAAATAACACCAAAGAATATACAAGTGGTAGAATATAAAATACACTGTAAATGTAGAATACAAAAAAGTCATATCACATATTCATAAATAATTATTGATAGACAATAGAATTTGTTTCTTTTTCTTTTATTTTTCTACAATTTAAGCAGATTCTTGCTAAATGTTTGCCAAATAATTTTTGCAAATCAAAACTTCCATTTAACCAAAACCACAACATTAGTTAAAAAGTATTCTAATAATTATATAAGGCATGATTCCTTCAAAGATGAAAAAGAGATCATCTGTAAGAGATTCACTTCAGTTTTTTATTTTAAAAGAACTATTGGGCCCCAGGCCAGATGTATGGAATCAAAATATTTGATATCTTAGATATGCATATGTATTCCGGTATATTCCTGCAATGTCTATCTAAAGACTAAATAATATGGTTTGGACTATACTTTTAAATGGGTTGGGAGGGGTGGTAGTTTAAGCAGAAACTCTAAATAAACAGACATTAAACAAATAATTTATGTTTCCAATTTCCAAAAAGAGAAAAACCAGAGATTTGATAGAAATCTATGAAGTGTTACCAAGATTTTCTTTCACCCCATGCTAAGGAAATTTAGCCAAGTCCAAATGGGTAATAGTTCATATTTTGCCATAAAGTTGTATGATTGAAGTGAATAGAGTCAGATAGACTCAAGAACAGTAGATTACATCACACAATGCAGTCAGTTAAAAATAATGTAGCATTGTACTTAAGAACTTTCCATCTGGAATCACATAGACCTGGGTTCAAATCCTAGCTCCCACACTTACTAGCTATAGGCATATCAGTTAACTTTTCTTAACTTCACTTCCTCATCTGTAAAATAAAGTTTATGTCATTGGGTTCAAAGACATGCTTGCTATCAAGCAGAGTGCCTGGTACATACAAGTGCTCAATAAATTATTACTAAGATCAGTGAATATGTGTGTGTATATATATATATATATATATATATATATATATATACACATATATATGTATGTATACACACACACACACACACACACACACAGAGAGAGAGAGAGAGAGAGAGAGAGAGAGAGAGTCAGAGTCTTACTCTGTCACCTAGGTTGGAGGGTTGGAGTGCAGTGGCATGCTCGTGGCCACCGCAGCCTCAATCTGCTGAGCTCAGGTGACTTCAAGTCTTCCAAATAGCTGGAATTACAAGCATGCACCACCACATTCAGCTAATTTTTTTGATTTATTGTAGAAACAAGGTCTCGCCTAGTTGCCCAGGCTAGTCTCGAACCCATGGGTTCAGGCGATCCTCCTACTTCCATCTCCCAAAGTGCTGGTATTACAGGCGTGAGCCACCTCGCCCCACAGATCAATTAATATCATCATGTCAATACCCACTCTCCTTTTAGTGAAAGGTATGCATTTATATTTGCATAAACTTTAAAAAAATACCTATCCTAAAAACTCATTTGTCATTATTTTCATAGTAAGAGCTCTATATATGTTAGAAGAAATGTTTTGATGAAAAGCTTGCAGAGTGGGCATGATCTCCAAGGGGCATTTCTTTTTTTATTTATGCGTTATACTTCTAATATTTATGAATGCATAATAGTTCTACATATTTATGGGGTACAGGTGATATTTTGATACAAACATACAATGTGTAGTGATCAAATTGGGGTAATTGGGATATTCATCACCTCAAACATTTATCATTTCTTTGTGTTGGGAATGTTCCAAACACACTCCTCTAGTTATTTGAAATACACAATAAGGTATTGTTAACTATGGTCACGTTACTGTGCTACCAAACTTGTCTTTCCCCAGAACTCTATCCTGATGTCTGTCATGCTAGCCCTCTTCTGTTAAGTTCTCTAGCTACATCAGCTTCATCTTTTTCTTCTCCTAAACCTCCTCTTCACATCTCCTCTCCTAGCATGTGGCTTTATTTAGAAAGTGAAATTTGACTTTCTTTTTTCTTCTTCAAATTTCATTTTCCTACTCACCACCTAGCTTGACAAAGTTTAGTCCTTGACTATCACTTCCTTTAGAAGACCTGGGAATATTACACATTTAAAATAATTATCCTATCACATGTGCTATATAACTATCCATACTAATATATTTATCTATGCATGTATAATCACATATATCCACATACAACACATATATATTCACTTGACCTTACAGGTACAGGATAAGACAGGTAAATTTAAGAAGCCTTTATAGGGTATGATGTTGCTCTGAACATCCTAATAAAGGTCCTTAGATAAAGGGTATTGAGGCTACAACAACCCGTGGGAAGAATGAGATTTCATCAACACAACATTGGTCTATAAAAACTTAACACTTTTTGTTTCAGTTCTATCTTAGCACACTTCATTGAATGAAGTTTGGTTGCTTACATTAAAGTTGATTGTTTATTGACTATGAGAAGGTGAAACAAATCAGGTTTTTTTTTCCTCCACGGAGAGTGATAAGGGATGGCATCACCAGATAGGAGCACAAAGATCCATATGGTTATTGAATTAATGAAGAAGCAATAATGATCATTACAATCAAAATGTGGCTGTTTATCAACCAGCTCATACAGGCAAATGACACTGGTGACAACAAATTATTGCCAATTGCAAAGGAATGATAAGGTTTTAGTTAACATCTCCCAATCAGTGAGAAGTATAATAAATAGTAACATCTGCAACATTACTTCAAAAATTCGAGATATCCCTTTGTTCTGGTCTTCTCTGTAGGCTTGGAAGGACCATTCTGAGGAGGACTTGAGGCTTTAAGTGTAAGGTCACATAAATGTAATGAGTAAGAACCACAAAACGTGCAGAATATGTGAATGTGAAACTCAGAGGTTGTCAAAAACCTGTGCTTTGTTCTCAAGACAAACCCTGTCTAAGAAAATACAAACATCATCATTCTTTGGGAAGAATTAGGCCTTGTCAAAGATTCTGCCAAGACAATGTATCACTAGCTGAATTTCCAAGTCTCACTTACTATAAATTGTAGAGAGCAGTGTGGCTTTCCTCATTTGGGACTACATCCTTGGAATCAAGTGCTTTCCTGCTGGTGTTCCTCTGATGATACCTCTTCTCCACTGTCTGTTAAACAGTACATTTGTAGTTTCTTCAAGTGTACAACTCATAGTTACTAAAAATTAAGGGAGTTTAAGGTTGTTTATCAGACTGCTTTAGTGCCATTAATTGCTTATTATCCATCCCTGTGTGTCTCAGATATTCTCCCAATGCATCTGATAGCCCCTGAGAACTCTGGGTAGCCTCCCAATCCATCCTACTCATTATGACTTGTCTGTTCTCCATTTTAGCCCTTTACAATGGATACCCTTGTGGTGGCCCTGCAGCACCCTGGGACAGGATTTGGAGTTTAGCCTTTCTTTACTCAAGAACAGAGGCCAACAGAATCCACTTCATACTTAAGTCTTCAACAGAGACGTGAGTCTAGGCGAACTTAGTTCTAATTACACTGCTGATCTAAAACTTACTAACACAGTTTCTCATGCTATTTTCTTTATTTGGTTCAGATATACTACCATGGTCAGAATCTTCCAGATTCAACTTTTCATTTTCCCAGTTTTCAGCCTTTCCATTTTTGGGTACACTCACATTCATTCTTAGAATTACCTTCCTTTTCTTGGCCCAGACCTTGGAGAAACAGTATCATACTGAATCACAGATTCAGACAACTTCTTCTAGGAAGTAGATCTCATAATTATAATAAATCTCATCAGTCTTGAGATGGAGGAAAGATATAAGAGATAAAGCTAAAATTTTCCATTGAAATCTCACCTCTGTGGCACATTGCCTATTTAAATTGGCAACGCTTTCTGTGGTTTTCACCTTGAGAGCTCTGTCTGACATCAGGTGACCCAGTTTGAGCTTTGCTGGTAACCTCTTTCCTCCATTTGTTTCTGGTTCTGCCACTCAAGCTACCTCTCAAATTTCTGGTTTCTAGACCACATATAATAACTTATTTTTGGTTTTTTTGTTTGATTTTAAGAACATAGAAGTTAATTTCTTACCATTACAGTCCTATTATATGTAGTCCAGGTACTCAGGGTGGCTTTATGCCATGTGGTTTTTCAGTGACTTATCTTTGGTCTTTACCTAAAGTAAGATTCCCTAAGATATACCCTCTCTTTCATGATCAGAGCTGTGTAATAGGCTCCTTTGTGATCCAGTTTGCCTAAAGGGAAAATAGTGAATGGGCCTTAAAACACTGAACATGTATTCATCTTTCATTGATGGGAACTCAGTCACACTGCCACCTCTAGCTACAAGAGGGACTGGGAAATTCAGTTCCTAGAAAAGGAATTGTGTGACTTGCTAAAGCTCTGTTGCTGTGCAGTCTGCTGAACTGCAATGTTTTTATTTTCTTTCTATTTTCCTGCCTGTGAGCAGGGAGATCTAGAAAACCAACCAGATTCAGGTTTGATTCATTTGATAAAACTGTAATTGGTATGAGGGTGAACCTTATTTTTTTTCTTTTCATGGTATTGATGCATCAGCTATTGATGCTCAGCACTTGAATCCATTAATTCATGGATGTGGGAATATTCAAATTCTACATTTTATTTTTATTTATTTATTGGAATACATTTATAAAGAGATGTTTTTCTTTATTTACTATTTGGTTACTGAATGAAAGTTTGTATAGGAAAAACAGTATTTTTAAAAAATTATTATTTACCAGTTTTCAAGATAATGAGTTGGTTCCCTGTTATCCACCAAAGGTCCAATTAGTTATATGTACGTATATATACACACTTAATTATAAACTCTAATGAATTGAAACACTTTGGATGGGTTAAAATCATTTACAATTTTCCTTTTGGAAGCTCACATTATACATCTTTTGGTCAGTGGTACTTCCTAAAGCTTGTTCTCAAGTCTTTTTAAAATGAGGCAAGTCAAATTTGGTAGTGGTTTTGTGTTGGTCATTCTCCTCCATGGGTAAGATATTTTGTAAGATTTAGACTGACCTGGTTTCGAATACATTCTCTCAGAAAATGTAAATAATTTAATCCCTATGAATTTTAGTTCTCTCATGTGTAAGATAAAGGTGATGATGGATAAGTTTTGAGATTTTTGAGGGTATTAGTAGAAACTCAATAAATGGTAGACATTCATGTTATTATACTTGTTATTATTATACTCTATCTCATTTGCTCAGTATCTCCAGAAACTGCTCAATTGTATTTCGACCTCTATCTTTTCCATGCCTTACCACTTCTTTCTTTTTTAAAAAAATTATTATAAAGATGTGGGGTACAACTCAGGGTTAGGTATACAAATGTTGATTATGCAGATATCCTTGTTGATGCGGTGTGCCCCTCCCTTCCCTAACAGTTTCCCTCAACTGCCAATCCCACCTCCCCTCCCTTGACAGTTTCCCAGTCCTTTCTTATTTCTTACTGACGTCTAGCAACCTCAAGTTATAACATGTAGCTTTGGGCTTCCTTCAGCTTGAGAATGTTGTCCTCAAATACCCTGACCTGCCTGTGAGACCTCAATCACAGGAATTTTCTGACTTAGGGTATCTTTGTGTACCATTTCCTGGTTCAATCTTGGTAAATATCTCATATCTGATATTATTATTAATACTACCTTTCTCACTGTCAAAAATACCCTACAATTAATATGACCATTCCCCTCTGACTAGACCTTGCCTCAGTTTTGAGTTCTATATTTCTTAATGTTTCCCTGGTAAAGATGCCATTTTGATAAACACATCCTGTTGTCCCTAAAGTATTGCTGGTTTGTGTAAAGAACCTTGACTCAGGCTTCAGAAGACATGGGTTCTAATCCTGCGTCTTCTACTTGCTAGCTATGGTCCCTAAGGAAAAAAGTCTGAAGCCTCTATTTCTGCCTCTCTTTAAAATAAAGTGATGGCAATATTGCCTTCCTTCTAGTAGAGTTGCTATGAATCTAAAGCTAAATAGGCATGAAAGAACTTGATAAATGGTAAACCAGTGTACAAATGTAAGGTATATCTCAGTGAGTTATTTCCTAGTGGTTCTTGACTCCTACTCGAAAAGGCCATGCTACACACAAAGGAAAGGCTTCATGTTTATATTTGCCATTCTATTTTTAAGATGTGCAATTGAAATGTTAAGTAAAAGCTATGCAAATACTTCTTGTTGGTGGATTTTAGCTATTTCTGTGTGGAAAAAAATCTACTTTAAGCCAAGAAACTATTTTTGTTAGTGGAATCATGAACAAGAATAAAAGAATGGTATTTATGAAAAAGGAAAAAGCCCAGAATAAACCAGAATCTGGACATGACGATGCTGTGATTCCATCTGGTCTTCTGTTTAACTGAGTCATGTCTCTGAAGTATGATCAGATGCCTGAGGTTTTCACTTGGTGAGGGCCATTATGTCAGGGATCACAATCTCATGTACGTGTATATAGCTGCATCTCTTACCCTCTCATAGTTTAAATATTAGATTGTGCTGAAGCCATGGTATTTCAGGAACAAATAAATTCTCTCTCTTCTTTCCAGTCCCCTTGCCTGAAAGTCTGAGACATTTTCATGCCTCCATCATTGCCTGATGGAAGGTTTGAAATTCTCTGGGCCTTCTTTGAAAAATGTCATACCTAATATTCTGCTACAGATATTTTCCTTGAGTCAAATATACAACTTATGTAAAGTTATATATGGGTCAGTGGTGAGCATTGTTTTTATGAGATAAGGAAGCATTTTATAATAGTCTCATTTTATTTTAAGGTTTGGAATAATTTTTTTACCAGAAGTAGCACTTTACTCTGAAAGAGCCGTGGTAGAATGCAAATAAATGCCCCAGCAACATAATGTTTTCATCTCTAGGAAATTCAGCTAAGACAGGAAATTATTTGCAAAATCACACATTTCCATAAAAACAATATTATCGTAATGTGTTGTAAAATTTACAAAATTACTTTTACTTTGAAATGGGATGGCAGTAGCATTTTTTAAATACATATTTAGTGGGACATGTGATTTACAAGTCATTATTTTAAAAGAGCAAGAAATCATTAAGCAAGTTTGCAATAGAAATCAATGTTAGGTACCATAGTAACATGAGTTACTTTAACAAATTCAGTGAAACAAAATCAATACAATATAATGTGATTTTTCTAAACCTATATATATCTCCTCTTTTACACAGATCCTTGTGTTGCTGCTTATGATCTTTAGGACATTGGAAAAGCTATTAAGTTTTCCGTATTTATAAAATCTGTTAAAGGGGGTGTTTTTGAAGATCAAATAATTCAGTGCAGGTGCATGGCACGTGATAAGTACTCCATAAATACCAGCTATTATGACTATTGAAGACAAGTAGCTTTTACATACAATTTCAGGTTTTTGATGGAAAAATTTTACATGTTTTTAAGACTCAAAAATAAATGTCGCTGCAAATAACTCTATATGTGTCATCAGTATTAGAATGTCTTACTTTTGCCAAATGAAAACAACTTTTCAACTAGGCCTATATTTCTAGTTGTCTTTAGTTTTAAATCATTTTAGTGTTAAGTATAATCAAACAATTTTTTTTGAATGCCTGCTATGAGTCAGGCACTTTCCAAGAGTCTTTGGGAGACTTAAACATGAAAAATCCCATCAATTTCCTTAAGCTATGTATTATCTAATGGTAGAGATAGGTATGTTAACAAGCAACCTTAATATAAAAGCAGAGTGGAAAAATGCTTTAAGAGAAACATATTGGAATATTAAAGAAAGCAGAGAAGGTATAGATTATACTATTAGAATCACAAAAAACTTTATAATTCAGAAGGATTTTGGTTCATGAAAAGCATTTCAAGGAGAAGGAACAATGAAAGCAACAGCATTAATACGTGAATATAGAGAGCCTATTCAAGACATAAACATTAAGCACTTGACAATGAAGCACAGGGTAGGAGAGGGATAAGTCTATAAAGGTTTTGTGGTGTGTTTCAAGACTGACAATGGCCAGATGCAAAGGCATGAGGACAGAAAGAATATGCTTATGGCAGCAGTGGTGCTGCAGAGGGGGACAATTAAGGAAAACTTTGTAGTGGCAGAAGAAGCAGGACTTCATAACTAATTGAATGTGAAGATAAAAGAGAAAAAGATGAAGATGACCCTGATTCTCTAGCTTGATATGCCTGAAATAATAATGATGCCATTGCTAAGGAAAAAACAAGGTGGGATTGCAGTAGCTGATGAGTTCAGCTTTAGCCATGTTGAGCTATGAAAAGTACTCGTGGGAATTTTGGTGAGTGCACCTGAGAGATCTGAAAACCAGAAACTGCTTGCTATTCAGGGGAGTGGTAGGGTTTTGGAGGTTATCTGCATAGTAGTGACAGTAAAGCTAAGAGAATGAATGAGTAAAGATTTATCAATAATTCCAGAAACTTATACTATAGATAAAACTAGATTTGAAAATTGGTTTAATTTTCTTTTTCAGCTCCTGTGTAATGATCATCACTTTTTATTTTCTTATTAGCATTTTATTATTTTTAAGTTTCATTTGTCTCCTTCTCTCATCTCTGTCTCTCTTCCTCCATTCCTTCACATTAAATTTGTTCCTTCTGATTCTTTTGTCTCTCATCTTCTAATGTAATAAGACATGAATTTCTAATTTTTGGACTGTTAGTCTATGACACAATGTATGATTTACTAAAGTATTTTTAACATCGGTTATAAAAAGATAAAAGGTATTAGTATAATTTTGATATGTTTCCAAAAATCTACAATTTACAACTCCAATCAAATTTTCTCTAGGAAGGTTTTGCTACTTCTAGATAGGCAAAACTTAGCTTTTCCTCTTAGACATAATAGATATTCAGCAAACATTTTTGTATACTATCATGTTCCCTTTTACTAAGTATTTAAGCTGAATAGAACATGTTCTCTTTCTGTGAGTGGCTCACAATATAGGGGACTATCAAGACAGTGTTTACTTAAAACCTTTTCCTTCTCAGACTTTCATTTTAGGCATTGGAGTTGTTAACTTGTTGTATGCAAATACATATGTTCCATATTAAACTTGTTTCCAACTAAGCACTTGTAGTTTGTTGACTCTTTGGTCTACACTAGATTATTTTTGAACCAAATGAGCATGCTTTCTCCATATTTCAAGTAGCTCACCAAGTATAACCTTATAGAACTTGAAGTATCATGAAAATGACCAATTCACAAAAGTTAAAAGTCTTGAAATTTTTTCTGTTGTATCTTTAAAAAAAAATCTTAGCCACAGTGTTTCTGGAGTTTCTTCTTTTTGCCTGATATTAAATATTTAGTGGCTCCATGATAGTCTAAACTCTAAATAAATCATTATTCTGGAATTTGAGAAAGAGAAGGAAAACCTTGACTTCTCTGTACTTTTGAGATCTTTACTAGAAACACAATTGGTGTGCAGAAAAACAGGGTCAATATCAAATATGCAGACCAGTGATTTTTCACTTATTTTGGCTTTTGTAGGTCCTAGGGGCAACCCTACAATGGAGCTCTCTGTGGGCAGATCAAAGGTGGTTTCTGGAAGCACAGATTTCTGCCAGAGTGAAGTGCTCAGGTCTTTATGATGGACATTTGGCCATGTGTATCCTAATTCTTTTCTACCTGGGAGTGTCTCCCTCACAGGTGGGGATTGTTGAGTCAATCATCTTCCCTTCACCTAATTGAAAGAAGTGTCAGGGTCTAAAACATGGCATTTCATTTAAAAACATTGCTTTGTTTTCCTTTCCCTTTCAAATCCTTTTCACTTGAGGATAGCCATAAAGAAAATGAGCAAAATGAAAAAAAATATGTGAAACTATCATAGTCTGTGACTTTCATTAAAATATGTGAAGCCTGAGAGCCACAAACTATGCCATGAAATGATATTTGAGAAGAAAATGGCTTTTCACAGTAGGGTACTAACCTCTTCTGCCAGGTAATTTCAGCAAAGTCACTGCATTGTATCCAACTTACAAAAAAAATCACAACCTTTTCTGGTTCCCTCCAAAACAACCCATTCTTACTTGTCTTAAAACTTGGGGATGGCCGGGCTCGGTGGCTCAGCCTGTAATCCCGCGCCTTTGGGAGGCTGAGGTGAGTGGATTGCCTGAGCCCGCGGGTTCGAGACCCGCCTGGGCAGCGAGACCTCATCTCTACAATAAATCAAAAAATCAGCCGGGCGTGGTAGCGCATGCCTGTAATTCCGGCTACTTGGAAGGCTGAGGTGGAAGGATCGCCGGAGCCCAGCAGGTCGAGGTTGCGGTGGCCGGAAGCGGCCACTGCACTCCAGTCTGGGCAACAGAGTGAGACACCAACTCAAAAAAAAAAAAAAAAAAACAAAAAAACTTGGGGATGAATCTATGCATGCTGGCTAGATTATAACCAATTTTACTTTTTTCTCTAGTTTGCTATATGTAATTCCCATGTCATTTTGGACTCAAATTTGAATGTGCTTTTATATGAACTATACTAAGAAGTAATTTTAACTAGAGAGTGAATGTGATTGATTTGGGAGAGAATACAATTTAAAGCCAAGAAACATAATTTCCAATTTCACCTACTCCATTCTGTGTGACCATCAACTCATCTTTCAAACTTTCTGAACATCAATGATCTCCTTTAAAAATAAGAATTATAATGATTATTCTCTTACTTCCTACACAGAATTATTGGGTGGATCAAAAAATAACTTACATGCATGCTTTTAGTAACCACATGGAAGTCACTGTTAATCATGAGTGAAAAATAATTTTTTAGATTACAATTATTCAGATTTGAGATTTAGCTTGGAGCTTACATCGAAGTGTACATATCTAAAAGAGAATGGTTAGAAGAAAGGAGACATGAATATAATGATAAAATTTCAAAGGAGAGATTTTGGCATAAAAAATAACATTTCTGAGGACTTAACCATATTAATAACTTATTTATACACAATATGAGAGATAATTTAGATTCAGTAATATTGTGTATAAATGAATCTAAATTAAGTCTCTAAACCTAAATTAATCTATTTGCATTTATTTCCATTCATCAGTTTTTGGCATAAGGAATCTAAACAAGAGTGGAAGAAAGCTTGATTGATTGATTTTGAGTTGGAGTCTCATCCGTTGCCCAGGCTGGAGTGCAGTGGCACGCTCACGGCCACCCCAGCCTCGACCTGCTGGGCTCCAGCGATCCTTCCACCTCAGCCTTCCAAGTAGCTGGAATGCTACCACGTCTGGCTATTTGTTTTTTTTTTTTAATTTGTTGTAGAGACGTGGTCTCGCCAAGTTACCTGGACCGGTCTGGCTCAAGCAATCTATTCCCCTCAGCCTCCCAAAGTGCTGGGATTATAGGCTGAGCCACCGAACCCGGTCTACCTATTTATTACTTTTCATCTGAGTCCACTTCCCAGAGAACCCAGCCTGTAGCAATATCCTGCCTATATCCTGCTGGCCCACCTCAGTGGTCTCCTTCAGACATCTCCTGTCCACACAGGCAGCTACTTGGGTGTCTCTGCCTGAAGTTGCTCTCAAGTAACAGAAGCATGCTCAGTTCCCACTGATCAGACAAAAAAGCTGGGAATTAACTCCCAACCAATGAGGATAGGAAAAGTAGGGAGCTGTTAACAAACATCTCAGCGACCTCACCCCTCAGTAGGAAAACCGGAAGATACGTGCTTCAGTCTCTCAGAGTGTCCTCCAGTTGCTTAGAATGATAACCTGCTCATGCATGTGCCCTGTGGTGCCTACCTTCCTTTTCTGGTCTTACTCTATGCTCCATCACTATCTCATTGCCCTCCTGAGATGTTACAAGTGAATTAATTGCACCCAATCCTTTTCAGAATCTGGTTTGGGAAATCCAAACTAAAACAAGATGTGAGAATTTGTCGTCCTTGATTCATTTTATTTTTGGCTTTGCGTACATCGTTACTGTGTCTCTTTCACCTTCTGTTTTTGTTGGTGGAAGTTGAAAAAATTTAAATTATAAATAATATATTATCACTGAAATAAGAACAGCGCAGGATTGCACATGCAGATTATCAGAATAACATTTAGCAGGTGTAGGAGAGTTGTTTTAATAGTTCTGTTTGGTCTAGTTTAATAGTTCTGTTGGTCTCAGTTTGTTTCTAGAGAACATATTTAAATTAATGATACTTAAATAAAACTCACTGTAGAGGTTTCTATTTAAAACTGTCTTAAAAAGATACCCAATACCAAACACACACTTCCTTTGCTATTTGCCATAAAATAGTACTTATTGTTAATGTCTTATAACTCTATTAGAAAGGACAATATGATATACAAGGGGAGACCCTCAAAAAACGGAATCATCTTTTGGAGGGTGGGCCCTTTGTAGTATAGGCTTCCAGTAAGTGTTCTAGGAACCCATCTGCATCAGTGTAACTACTAGCATTGTTGTGAGAAGCTGCTTTCAGCTTCAGTGAACTTTTTTAAAGAAATTCTTTCAACACACTTACCTGTGGCATGATTGGTGACTTACATGAACAATCTGCCCGCACTAGGCTGAATGTTCAGCAGTTTTTGACCAAAAGCAGCAGAACACCCCCTCAAGCCCTACTTTATCTATTCACTGGATCTCACCCCAAGCCACTGTTTTTTGTTTCACGGGATGAAAAAAGTCCTCAAAGGGAAACATTTTACCAATGAGAAAGAGGTGAAACAAACAAATAAGCAAACAGCAGAAGCACTAAAAAGCATAAAATTGACGAGTTCAAAATTGTTGGCAGTGAAAAAGTCACCTCGATAGGTATTATTGCATCAAATGAAGAGAATTTTGAAGTTCACTGAAGTTTACACAAATAAGAATATACAATTTTTATAAATAAATTCCAGATTTTTTGGGTCTCCCCCATATGGGGTTATAAAATTTCAAAGTTTGTGTGCTATTATTTGTGCTATTATTTGTTTTCCTCGAATAATTTTATTTTATTTTTCACTGTAGGAAAAGAAAATAATGAAAATTATTTTTTTGTTGGTGTGTCAGGCTAACAAATCTAAACAAATAGATGTTATGACATGTCAAGAAACCTTAAAAACTAGACTTTCTGTGATCTTAAGTCTTAATTATGTCTAAAAAAGTTTTAATTCTATTGACTTTATAAGCATAATTATGAGAAGTATAATTTGGTAAAAAAAAACCATTGGCTCTAACAAGGAAATGCATAACTATCCAATTAAAATATTTCAATTAGTTTCTTTAATCGAGCATTTATTTCAAGATGATAAAAATTACAAATTTTATCATCATATGAAGTACAATAACTAAGTCACTCATTCTAAAAGAAGTTTGGGAAAGAAGGGGAATGACTTTGATCATCTTCCTTGTCCTATATACCCTCTCTTTAAAATTCAGATAACATAAAACTAACCATTTAGTCCGGGTTGGTGGCTTAGCCTGTAATCCCAGCACTTTGGGAGGCCAGGGGGAATGGATTGCTTGAGCCCATGGGTTCAACACCAGCCCGGGCAGCTGGGCGAGACCTCGTCTCTACAATAAATCAAAAATTAGCCGGGCGTGATAGCGTGTGCCTGTAGTTCTGGCTACTTAGAAGGCTGAGACAGAAGGATCGCCAGAGCCCAGCAGGTCGACGCTAGGGTGGCTGTGAGTGTGCCACTGCACTCCAGCCTGGGCAGTGGAGTGAGACTCCAAATCAAAAACAAAACAAAACAAAAACTAACCATTTAAAATGTACATTCATTGGCATTTAATAAACATGCTTATTAAGTGGTCACTCCCCATTGCCCCCTTCCCTGGCCTCTGACAACCACCAATTTGCTTTCTGTCTCTAAGGATTTACCTATTCTGGATATTTCATATAAATAGAATCATAAAATGTGTGACCTTTTTTGTCTTCTTCCTCATAGAACAATGCTTTCTTCATGTTGTAGTTTGTATCAGTACTTTATTCCTTTACGTGACTGAATATTATTTACACACACACACACACACACACACACACACACACACACACACAATTTGTTTACCCATTATTCTGGTGGTAAATATTTTAGTTATTTCCACCTTTTGGCTATTGTGAATAGTGTTTCTATGAACATAAGTGTATAAGAATTTGTTTGAATGCCTCTTTTCAATTCTGTTGAGTATATACCTAGAAGTGAAATTGCTTAGTTATTTAGTAATTTTATGTTTGATCTTTTGAAGGACTGCCAATGTTCCCCAGCAGATGCATCATTTTTTATTCCCACCAGCAATGTATGAGGCTTCCAATTTCTTTTTTTTATTTTTATTTTAAAGATGTACGGTACAATTCAGGATTAGGTAGATAAGTGCTCATTGTGCAGGTAAAATTTGGGCCTCCTTTTGGTCCCCACTTCACTTGGTTTGAGATCACTTATTGGTGTTATGTGCACCCTTTCCCTCCCGTGGCAGTATTGAAATGATCTCTAATGGTTTTGATTTGCATTTCCCTAATGACTAATGATGTTAAATATCTTTTCATGTGCTTGGTAGCCACTGCATATTTTTGGATAAATTTCTCAAGTTGTTTTGCCCATTTTTAAATTGAATTGTTTGTCTTTTAATTGTTATTATAATAGTTTTTTTTACCATATAGTCTGAACACTAGTCTCTTCTTAGATATATTGCTTAAATTTTTTTCCATTTAGTAGGTTGTGTTTTCACTTTCTTGACAATGTTTTTTGAAGATAAAATTTATTAAAATATTTTTGAAGTCCAGTTTATCATTTTGTTGTTGTTGCTTGTGTTTTTTGTGTCATATCTAAGAATACATTGACAAATCTAAGATCATAAAGATTTAATCCTATGTTTTCTTCTAAGTGTTTTGTAGATTTAGCTCATATACTTAGGTCATTGATGAATTTTGTGTTCATTTTTATGTGTGATGTGAGGTAGGGATTCAGCTGTATTCTTTTGCATCTGGATATCCAATTGTCTCATAAGATTTATTGAATAGATTATTTAATCCCTATTGAATGGTCTTGTTACCTTTCTGGAAAACCAATTGGCCAGAAATGTATTTCAAGATTCTCAATTCTATTCTGTATTATTATTATTACTGATTCAATCTCTTTACTATTTATATGTGTGTTCAAATTTTTTATTTCTTCTTGAGTCAATTTTAGTAATTTTTGTGTTTCTAGAAATGTTTCCATTTCATCTAAGTTATCTTTTTTCTTTGTAAGTAAGTGTTCATGTATTATCTTATAATCCTATTTATTTTTATAGGGCTGAAGCAATGTCCTCATTTTCACTTCTGATGTTAGTTATTTGCAACTTCTCCCTCTTCTCTCAGTCAGTCTAGCTAAAGGTGTGTCCATTTCGTTGATCTTTTCGATGAATCATCTTTTGGTTTTGGTAATTCTCCCTATTGCTTTTCTATTTTCTGTTGCATCTCTCTGCTCTAATTTGTACTATTTCCATTTTTAGCTATGTTTGGATTCAGTTAGCATTTTTCCCTAGTTCCTAACAGTGAGCAGTTGTTGACTTGAAATTTTTCTTCTTTTTAAAATTTGCAGCTAAAAATGTCCTTAGCACTGTTTCTGCCACATCTCATATGTTTTGCTATGTTGTGTTTTTATTTTCACTTGTGGGGGAAGACAGGAAGAAAGACTATAAATTTATCTTTGGATACATGAGATATTTAAGTAGCTGTACTAAATATACAAAATATATATTATGGAAATATATGTGCACCTGGAATTCAGAAGAATGGTACAGACTACAGATGTAGACTTGGGAATAATTAACATGTAAGTGGTAGTTGTATTGGTGGGCAGTAACTAAGACCATATAAGTGAGTGAGCCACAGAAGATATAGACAAAAATGGAAAAACTCCTCATGAATACCAACATTTGAAAATTGGATAGGGAAGGAGAAGCCAGCAAAAGAGGCTAAGAAGAAGTTGTCAAGGGGCTGAACTTGAGTCTGGGGAGCAAAGAAAGAAGAGTATTTCAAGTAAGTGGGACATTGGAAGAAAAGTTGCAAAGATGCTGAGATGTAGAGGAAAATTAGGAGTAAAAAGTGCCCTTGGGATTTGATGACCTGGAGTAAATGGCAATCTCAGGGAGTACAGTTAGGTGGAGCAGCAGGGATGTGAGTAGACAGAATGATATAGAGACACTGAAGTAGACACTGGTTTGAAGATTTAACCATACACAGCAGAAGAGGTATAAAGTGACAAACAGATAGTAACATACAAGGGGGACCCAAGAAAACCCCGAATTAATTTTTTAATTACATATTTATTCTTACATTTTAAACTTGTCATCTTCAAAGTAACTCTCTGTTTGATGCAGTACACCTATTGAGATACTTTTTCCACAGCTCAAAACAGTTTTTGAACTGGTCAGCTTTGATGCCATTTAGTGCTTCTGCCATTTTTTTTGTTTCATCTCTTCCATATTGGCAAAAGGTTTCTCTTTAAGGGCTTTTTTCATCTTGGGAAACAGAAAAAGTTGCTTAGGACAAGATTGAGTGAATAGGGAGGGTAGGGCCTGGAGGTCATGCTGTTTGTTTTTGTTTTTGTCATAAACAACTGAACACTGAGTGAGGGGTGGGCAGGTGTTTTGTCATGGTGGAAGAACCTGTTTGCCACAACTGGAAAAATTTTCTTACACAAATTAAAACTTCCAGATAAAAACTTTGGTTGACTATTTGATCCAGAGGAATAAATTCTGAATGTACTGCAGGGTGCCTGTCCTCCAAAAGATAATTGCTTTTTTGGGGGAGGGTCCCCTGTCATATATGTCATTTCTTCAGTATATTTAAGTTCTTTGGTGGCATATCATTTTCCTGTTTGGAATCACACACTCTCAACTCCCTGCCACACAAAGATGTACACACACACTGTAGATACATTCAGGTATATATATATATATATATATATATATATATATATATATATATATATATAATATACACACTTTAGTGATGACTTTTTGTAATTGATACCTTATAAATATTTTTTGCTTAATGAACCAAAGTATTTCCAAGTTGGTGACCTAGGAAAGAAATTTCTTAGTGACTCTGCCAATAGCTTTCTCTTCTATCTTAATAGAAAATTATAAACCAGGTTCACGTTCTCTCATTAGTATTCAGCAGCCACAGATGAATACTAAATCCTCACTGAATAATTTATTTCAAACTGTTTACCCTTTGATGTACAAGTACAACATAACTAGAAAACCCCATGTATTGAATCTATTCTCTGAAGTCAGCATTTTAGCATATTTAACACTTTAAATGCTAGATGAGTCCCTGAGAAACCCCAATAGAAAGCTTCAAAAAGAGTTTCAAATTTCTGTTGTTACATTTACTTCCATCCTCTCCCCAACCCCTTCTCCATCTTTCTAAATGCTGTTGAAAGCCTGACTGAAAATTCCAGAACCAGTATTTTTGTTCTTTATCCTGGTCTCAGATATTGATGCTTGAAATGTTCATATTGTTTGTTTTATAGCTCCAGCTATATTTTTAAAGACTTACGGTTGGCCAAGTACTGTGATTCATCACCAAGGGGGCACTAATAAAGATATTGTAAACGGTAAGAAGTGCATCGACCCAAACAGATCAAGATTCAAATCCTGCTTCTGCCTTTTAAAAACTCCAAGGCTTGGAGGGGACATTGAATTGAGTAGTTACTTATCTGGCTACTTAACTACTGTCAGAATTAAAGGCAAATAAATGGCCTGGCACACAGTGAGCCCTCAATGAATGGTTGCAATTTACTGGATAAGGAACACAATCTCTCCACCTTGCCCCCACCTTTGCCTCAGGAAATTGTGTGATTTTGGTTCCTTTTCTCTTCAGTTCCTGAATTTCTCATTTGAGCCGATTTATCCTCAAACTTGTGATGTGTTGGAGGAAAGACCTGAACCATTTTTCTTATCCCGACATATGGTGATAAATGGAACATATTATTGGGATTCACTGACTATAACTATGGCAACTCTACTTGGCAGCTGATCTTTTTTCTGCTCTTTTATGTTTCAGAAAGTGACTTTTATTAATATTTAACTTTTATTTATGTGCCTACTTAGTGGTGTGTGCTGTACAGATAATCCAAAAATGCCCACTCTCTATTCTTAAGAAGCTTATTTTCTAAAATGGCAAGCTGCTCAATTCACGCCCTCAAGAGATAAAAAGTAGAGAACAGTTGTGTGCTGACAGGGGGTACCACTCTGTGATCCAATGTGCTTTCTATCCCTGTCCTATATATACTCTCTTTCTGATTTACGGGCACATCTGAAACTCCCGCAGGTCTGTATGAAAGCATTAAGTCAGCCCACAGTGCAGCCTGATGGCCTTCAGGGATCTTTCCAGGCTGCAAACATAGGGGTGGATGCCTGGTAAGTCGCTCCCCATCCCCCACCGCCACCCAATCTGAGATTCCTAAAGGACATAGCTCTAGTAGGTTATAGGTTAGGGATCTTGCCAGGATCTCAGAATCAAGCAGAGTCTTCACACAGCAACTAAACAGAAGGTGGAATGAATCAGAGTTGAGGGCTCTTAGGGACTTACAAGACAAGCCTGGCTTCCTAAAAGCCTGGCTGCTGATACAGGCCAAGAGCTAGTGAGAGCTTGTTGCCTAGCAACATGAGACCAGCTAATAAAGGGAAAGTTGGAGGCTTTTCATTTTCCTAGACTGCAGGTAATTTTTCTAGGGGAGTTTGGAAAGTTTGTTTTTGTATCTTTTCCTTTTCTGGAGTCTAACATTTGCTCTGCATGCCAATTAGATGAGAGAATGTAGCGAGTTCTCTTTTGGGGGTTCTGTCCCTTCAGCAGTGTGAGTATAGATACTATATTTAAAATTGAGAGCTCAGGAGTAAGCTGGTAAGCACCACTTAATGCAAAGTAGCAGTGGTGGCTGTACACATTTCTGAAATAACAAGGCAGATGGAAACTAGCAGCTGTGATGAGATCCTGGTACATAAAACATCAGTTGAAAGACCTCATCTCTACAATAAATCAAAAAATCAGCTGGGCGTGGTAGCGCATGCCTGTAATTCCGGCTATTTGGAAGGCTGAGGCGGAAGGATCGCCAGAGCCCAGCAGGTTGAGGCTGCGGTGGCCGGGAGCGGCCACTGCACTCCAGTCTGGGCGACAGAGTGAGACTCCAGCTCAAAAAAAAAAAAAAAAAGAAGTATCTTTCCAAAGAGTGATGGAATCCTACACTTTGAAAACATTTATAATTCCTGGGTTTCATTGTCATGTGACTAAACAAGCTGTCCACAGCCAGGTTAGGAGAACTGTTACAAAGAAAAAATGCAAGCAATCAGCTGTACTCTCTAACCTATAGTTACTCAAAGTACCATACAGGCCAGTGCTGGTCTGCAAAATGCAAGTCAGCAGTCTGCCATCGGTACAGAAATTGAGGATAATTATGTACAAACTTTTTTGCAATTTTCCAGAATAATTTAATATCTGTTAATCTAATATTTTTAAAAACATTAGGCTTGTACTTTTACTTCTTTTAAAATTTGTTTTAACTCACCCTTCACCAACAAAACAAGCACTGCTCTAGACCAGGGTCAAAAAATGTTTTTGTAAAGATCCAGATACTAAATATTTTATAATTTGTGGTCCATGCAGTCACTTTTACAATCAGTAATTCGGCTGCTGAAGAAGAAGAACTAAAAAATAAACAGCCATACATAGATGATGAGCATGATTATGTTTCCAATCAAACTATTTACAAAAACTAGGGGTAACCCTTGCTCTAGAACAATGCTTCTCAAACCTTACCGAGCAATCAACTCATGAGGATTTTGATTTAGCATTTGTGGGATGGACTTTGAAAGGCTACATTTCTAATACTAAGTGATGCTGATGCTTCTGATTTGTGGACTCGCTTTGAGTGTTAAACCTTGATGAAAAGATTTCTGAAGTTTATACTTGAAAGACAGAGTTGGAGTCCACTCTGCTATTTTCCTGCAGAGTAGCTGCAAATCTCAGTTTTCTCATCTGAAATAATTTCTATCTCATTTAATTTCTGTGAAGTTTAAATATAATTATGTATGTTAAAATGTTGTATAAAATGCAAAAATAATGCTAAAAGGTATAATGTCGATATGAGATTTTCTGACACCCTTAAATGACTTCAGTTTAAATCATGTGAAGATCATGTATGCAGGTTAACATATATCCACCCATAAGGAAAGTTCACTTTTAGTTGAAGTACCCCAGTCAGGAACTCTGTCTGCAGTTAGTCAGGATATGAAAGATGACTTCTCCCTCAGTTACTCTGCAAGTAAATAGCAGAGTGGACTCCAACTCTGTCTTTCAAATTTCAAGTTCAGAAATCTTTCCATCAAAGTTTAACACTCAAAATGAGTCCATGAACCAGAAACACCAGCATCATTGAAGTGACTGTCAAAAATGTAGCATCTTAGGGTCTATCCCACAAATGCTAAGTCAAATGTGGCTGGTGTTCTTATGAGAAGAGGAGGATATTTACTAGGAGTCCACACATCAGAAGTAGCCAGGGGAAGCAAGCCAAAATAGTTCTGTGTAAATATGCATTAGAGGTTTCGTTAATACTGGTATTTAAAAAAGAGTTTACTAGCCAGGCTCGGTGGCTCAGCCTGTAATCCCGCGCCTTTGGGAGGCAGAGGTGAGTGGATTGCCTGAGTCCGTGGGTTCGAGACCCGCCTGGGCAGTGAGACCTCATCTCTACAATAAAGCAAAAAATCAGCCGGGCATGGTAGCGCATGCCTGTAATTCCGGCTACTCGGAAGGCTGAGGCAGAAGGATTGCTGGAGCCCAGCAGATCGAGGCTGCGGTGGCCGGAATCGGCCACTGAACTCCAGTCTGGGAGACAGAGTGAGACTCCAACTCAAATAAATAAATAAATAAATAAATAAATAAATTTAAATAAAAATAAAAAAGAGTTTACTGTGGAAATGAGTGCAGTTCAGTGAATGACTAAATGTAGTAGGTATGAAAAAAGTACAGATATTGTACCAACATGTCCCGCAGCCTAGCTCTTCAGAGTAAGCTCATGTATAGAACATCTTCCAGTCATATCCTTCACTTAATAGAAATCAGTGAGGTCCCCCTGGAAGTTTAGTTGATAATGTAGTTCCATCGGTGTTGCATTTTTTTTTTACTGCAGGACTCTTTCTTCGCAAGTATTGCCAGAGTCTGTGAAAGGACAAGGAACCAGGACTTTACCAATCTTACAGAATAGGCTATATGTCTGTTTTATTGCGTCTTCCTGCAAATAGATATTTGTGTAAGGGGCGAGACAACAGTAAAAGACTTACTTTCAACTGCTTGATAGTTGAGGTGGTAGGGGAGGAGACCTATAGCTTTACCTACCTCTGATTTCCCAAACCTAGCAGTTGAGGTGAATGGCTCAATTGGTTCCACACTATTGTTATTATTTTTATAGTACAGGGTCCTGCCAAAGATCAATATTTTCCTATTTCCTTTTCCTCCAAAGGAAGGTCTGAGAAAGCCATCTTGGATTTACTAAGAGGAGCTACACTCACCCTCTTAGGATACAGGTGGGAAGGGCATCTTTTGTCATTGAAGAGAGTTGTGCTGAAAAGGGCAGGGATAGGGCAACTGGTTCTTTTGCCTACCACATGGACTTGTAATGAGACTCTTTGTGTCCTGCAATTGTAGAAAATGTCTTTATCTAGAATAGAAAGGAGGGTGGTTCTTCAGGATTTAAAATGGGAAAACTGACAGATCTGACAAAGAGAGATCTCTTGGGGAAATAGATATGAGATTCAGAGTCCTAAAAGTGGAAGACTGCTGAACTATTTCTGACATAATGTTCTCAGGAGTCTTTGGGATGTGACTTTATAGTGAAAACAAAGAGACATTGTCACTCTGTGAATATCAGCCCAAAAGAAGAAGTTTAGTTGAGGACTCTGCCTCTGTCTTGACATTCCAAGCCTGGATCTGGGCACCTGTATAAAATATACTCCAAACCCTTGCTTGTGTTTGTAGCAGGAGAAAAGTACAAAGAACCTTTACCTTGGAGACAAGGAGACCTGTGAAGACTACACGAAGTCTATGATGTGTTTTAAAAGACCTCTGGCACTTGAAAGCCCTTAGTATGAATTCCCATGGAGGAAGAGGAAGGAGGGATCCTGGATGAATGCACCACTGGGCTCAACAACCATCCTAAGGCTGGCTGGTAACCTGAAGGTGACTATGTAGGGTCTGAAAATGAGGGTTAAGAGATGCGAAGTTGGGAGCTCAATTAAGGGATGCCCTGAGCTAACTCTGCCTATGAGAATGGACCCCTCCATCTACAATGGTCCACAGTGTCCTGGGAGAGAGTAGCATGATCAAAGTAGCACCAGTTCTGAAGAGTAACACCATGTGGCGGTGAGAAGAAAGACAATCTTGACTGTAGTCTCCAGCATTCTCCCGATTTGTATTGCTCCCGTCCTTCAGCTACATTAAGTGCATGGTATTTGGCAATGGGCAAAGCATCATCCTGGAAAGGGAGATTCCCGATAAGAAAATGGATGGGATCTTTTATTATTATTTAGAAAATAAAAGAGATGCGACTATACTAGTCTCCCACGTTTGTGAAAGAGCTCAAAGGTTTATTGTAGGAATTAAATAAAATAACAGATGTATTGATTTCTTGAAAAGAACAAAATGAAATAATAGTAATAATAAAGTTATCACAGTTGGTACATATTACAATTATAATCATAGGCTGGCAATTTGATGTCAGACAAATGAAATTTTCTAGGCAAATGTCTTCCTTGCTTAACTTGGTGCTTTTAAAATTTCTATATCTCAAGAACGGTTGTGGGTTGTTATGTTCCCCCAAAATGTATATCTAAGTCTGAACCCCCAGTGCTTTTGAACGTGACTTTGATCAATATAATCAAGTTAAGATGAGCTCATTACAGTGAACTCTAATCCAATAGGCTGGTGTTCTTGTGAGAAGAGTCTCAGAGAGGAACACACACAGAGAATGCTATGTGATGACAGAAACAAAGATTGTAGTTACGTTGCCATAAGCCAAGGAATGCTTGGAGCTACCAGAAGAGGGAAGATGCAAGGAGGGACCCTCCCCTAGAAGCTTTCAAGGGAGCATGGTCTCACTATCAACTTGCTTTCAGATTTCTATCCTCCAGAACTGTGAGTGAATTAATTTTGGCTGCTTTAAGCCGCCAAATTAGTGGTACTTTGTGAGGGTAGTCCTAGTAAGTGAATACTAGGACGAATCAATTTTAAAATGGATAATTTTCTATCATTCTGAGAGAATAACATTGAGAAAGCACAAATAAGGTACTGACAAATGTAAAATATAAAGGCTTTTATATGTAGCTTGAAGTAGAGAAATGAGCTTATCAAAGCAGTGTCCTTACTGTAGAAGGTGTGTGTGGTAGCTTCCAGAATTGTTAAAGGAACCCAAGAAATGGGATATTTTTCGGGCCTTTGAGGGAAATAGGGATGGAATATATTGTTCAAGTTCTTCCTCCCTCAAGACTTTCTACTCTTCTTCCTATTGTCTCCATTGACCCATTTTTTCCTCCTTTCTTTTTTTTTAATTTTTTCTTTTAAATATGTGGGGTACAATTCAGGGATAGGTATACAAATGTTCATTATGCAGGTACCCTTGCTGATGAGGTGTGTCCCCCCCCTTCCCTGGCAGTTTCTCACTACTGCCAATCCCTTTCTTATAGTAAGTATTACAATAGTTGTTCAAGATCCGCCTATGAGTGAGAACATGTGATACTTGGTTCTTTGTTTCTTTGATAGATCGTTCAGTATTATAGCCTCTAAGTTCATACAAGTTGCTGAAAAGTTCATAATTTGTCCTTTATGGTTGCCTAATATTCCATTGTGTATATGTACCACATTTTTTTTAATCCAATCTTCTTTCAATGGGCTGTATGGTTGGTTCCATGTTTTTGCCATTGTAAATAATGCTGCAATAAACACGCATGTGCAGGTATCTTTTTCACAGAGTGATTTGAGTTCCTCCAGGTATATTCCCAGTAAGGGGTTTGTGGAGTTGTATGGGAGGTCAATTTTTAGATCTTTTAGTAATTGCCACACAGAGGCTGTACTAGTTTACACTCCCCAAAACAGTGAAGTGTTCCCTTTTCGCTGCATCCTCTCCAGTATCTGTTGTTTTTTGAGTTATTGATGATGGTCATCCTGATTGAAGTTAGGTGGTATCTCAGTGTGGTTTTAATTTACATTTCTTTGATGACTAGTGAAGCTGAGCAGTTTTTCATGTACCTGTTGGCTGCTCATATGCCTCCTTTCTCTTTCTTCATCTTTAATCTGGCAGTGTCTAAAAAGTTTTCACCTGCTTTCTAATGTCTTTAATATAGGACCAAAATGAGAAATCCTGTTTAAGCACCTATCTAGTCAAAAAATAACCAACAGTTTCTTAGAAACCTGTCCTGTGGCCCTTTTGCCCTTGAGATTGGCTTTTGCCTGAAGTATAAGCAAATGTAGGCAATCATCAGACCCAGTGACACCCTGAGACTTCAGCTAATAAGCTGAATCTCTGGTTGTGTCTTAAAATTAGTAAATGAATAGACTAGATTACTGGTTTCTTTTCCTGAGGAACCACCTAATTCTGAGCCTGGGTATATTTAAAAATAAAAAAGGAGTTGAGTAATAGGTGAGTCAGCACCCAGCTCCTAGAAGGAAAAATGAACCTCCCCACATCCATACCTCTCATACTACTGCTATTCTGAAGTGAGAGGGAAATCTCCAAGGAAGAAGAAAACTGAGTCACAAGTTCTGAGGCCTCAGATGGAAACTCCAGCAAGGGAACCTTTTGAGTTCATTTCCTAGCAACACAGAGCCAGTGTACTTTTGACATTTTGTTGTTATTCCTTCAAACAGGGACTCCTGGAAAGAGTTTGAGCAATTAAAACAAATAGAAGAACCCACTTATAGCTAACATTTTATTCAACTCCAGTGTCATAACAACAAAGATAAATTATATAATAATGCCCTCATACTCACTAATCTGTGTCTCTTCAGTGATTAATTAGAACCAAATGTGGTTTTGCAACTAAAACTGTAAAATGGAAATATTGTTATTTGGGATCCTGACATTATGAATTAACCTAAGTTAATTTGTCCTTTCTCAACTATGAGATACCAGAAGCAACCAAACTGTAGGGGTGAAGAGGATACCAGATCTCCTCTTTCATACTTTTATAACCAGGGAAAATGTTTTAAAAAGTGTCAGAACAACTCTGCCACAATGCAAGCGTTTATGTACAAGCAGACTACAAAACTAGCCTGTTCTTTCCACTCCAGCGAGCTTCCAGTTCTCTTTCTCTTTTTTTTTTTTTCTCTCTCTCCATCCCCCTTTCCTTCTCCCTCTCCCTCTCTCTGTCTCTGTCAATGCACGTCCAAGCATTTTGCATGAAGTGTTCATTCTTGAAAGATGTGATAGCCGGGCTCGGTGGCTCAGCCTGTAATCCTGCGCCTTTGGGAGGCTGAGGTGAGTGGATTGCCTGAGCCCGCGGGTTCGAGACCCGCCTGGGCAGCGAGACCTCATCTCTACAATAAATCAAAAAATCAGCTGGGCGTGGTAGCGCATGCCTGTAATTCCAGCTGCTTGGAAGGCTGAGGCGGAAGGATCGCCGGAGCCCAGCAGGTCGAGGCTGCGGTGGCCGGGAGCGGCCACTGCACTCCAGTCTGGGTGACAGAGTGAGACTTCAACTCAAAAAAAAAAAAAAAAAAAAAGAAAGATGTGATATTATTCTAGTAGCAGGGCTCAGTGAACCTTTTAATCAGAATTCAGATCCGGTATCTTTGAATGAGGGCTGCAGGATCCCTAAGTGACGGCACCCAGCACAAATAAACACCCTTAATCCCAGAGATTCATGTAGCCTAAGCAAGGCTGGAGATACTTGTGAAATATTTCTGGCCAAGTCATGGATCCGCGACACCATTTATTATACAAATTGAAAATTATTTTTAATGTCTTTTGTGCAATTAAGATCTTTTCTAGGAAGACTTAGACATGGGAATGTTGACACTTATAGAAGCATCCTCAGGAATCTGTTTCTCAGATACTAACAAACCATCCTTGAAGCATTTATATCTATCTGATCACAGTACTTAAAACATTTGCTAGCTTATCCCCTTCAACCTCAGGGTGCACCCAAAATTAACTTACATATGTATCATATATATAACACATTGATATATATATTTATCATATATATATAACACATTGCTTGAAACAAATTCAATTCAGATAGTTTAACATCTACCTGCTTTGTTCCATCAAGATGCTTATCTTCCTGAGTTATTTAAACCTGCTCCTGGCCAGGCTCGGCGGTTCAGCCTGAAATCCCAGTACTTTGGGAGGACGAGGCAAGTGGATTGCCTGAGCCAGCAGGTTTGAGACCAGTCCGGGCAACTTGGAGAGACCTTGTCTCTACAATAAATAAAAAAGTTAGCTGGGTGTGGCAGTGTGTGCCTGTAGTTTCAGCTACTTGAAAGGCTGAGGCCGAAGGATGGCTGAAGCCCAGCAGGTCGATGCTGGGGTGGCCATGAGCATGCCAACTCAAAAATGAATGAATGAAGAAATAAATAAGTAAAAATAAATCCTACTCCCAAGTCTTTATTTATACAAAAGAACAAATAAAAATAGCTTTGAATGTGTACATGGGGGAGGTGATAGATATAAAACCCTTTTTTATTTTAAGACTTTACTTTTAATATAGATATGACCCTAGTAAGTCAGCTCCTTTAAGTCACTTAGCACCCTCCCATGCTAACTGAGCTGTGTTAAGGAAGTTGTGATTGTATCCACAGATGTCCCCCACTGACCAAATGGGGAAGAGAAATATGACACCTGCCACTTTAACACATCTCTCTTTGGCATTGATGTTTAAAATGTACGATAAGTAATAAGACTAAGAAATGCCCACTGGTGTAGCTCACCAGGTAATGTTTACTTTGTTGAACTCATTGAGACCAGAGACTGGTTCTTAGTCTAAGAATCTCAGAATTTGAACTTGCCAGTGTTCTGAAATTGCTTATGTTTAGAAAAACCTACTTATGCTAATTAAGTCACCAAGTGACCAATAATTAAAGTAATTAATTCATGATGAAGAACAGTACTACCAAGTGAGCCTAATACTAACACTCATTGGACCCATGTATTTTCTTGCTGTGGGTAAACTATTAAGAAAATCAAATGATCAGAGTTCTAATTGAACAAGGAATCAAAAATGAGGTGCATAGTTGTGTAATCTAATATACTTGACAAGGGGACTGTTTCTTCAAGTTGATCAGACAGGTAACCTCACTCCCAGAGCTTGGACAAACACTGGAACCCATCAACCCTGGAAATCTCTTTTGTCTATGTTTTCATGGCTAAGAAAGCACTCTTCTAAAACACTCTTCTAAAAACAAGTACCTTCTTTAGAATTGTGAGCACCTTCACTCTGGTTCAGATAAAGTCTGATGGTTCTTGGATTTCAGTGACTTTGCATTTCTGTTTTGCATTGATTTTATGGTTCAATTCACATGGCAATTTTATTTCTGACAGAATAAATTATTGTGGGCACCTCTTGTGGCCCCTTGTGCTACTCATAGCGAGTGATTATTCTTTCAATCAGTACAAAAGAAAAACACAAGTGATTTGTGATATTGGGAATAAAATTTGAAGAAAATTTTAGGAGAGCAGCTAAAGAATAGTTAATAGTGACTTATAGGAATCAAATATCTGTTGAATTAATGAGTGAATGCTGCTCTTACTAGTTCTGAAAAGAGCTTAAAAATGTGTTGAAAGAAAGGCAAGGGCGTCTTCACAGAACCAAGTAACCTGGCATTACCCTGATTGGCTTGGAGCCCATGCACTTGGTCCACACTTGTTCTGACTCAGTTTCCTTGCTGTCGGAAGGGAAGGATGACACCCAACATCCTTCCTATGAATTAACCAGTGAGTCACGGGCAAGGATCTGGGAACCAAAGCAATAGGAAATGTTTCTAGTAGTTCCAGTTCTCTCCTGCAGGAAAACATACTTCCTCTCTTCTCTGTTCCCCAGCACTAAGCTTTCCCTTTTGTTCTCTCTCCACAGGAGTAGCTAGAATGCAATACAGTGTTGATGAAGCAGAGACATCATGAAAAGAGATAAAAGGGTGGGAAAATTTAGTGGAAAGAGCTTTGAAAATTAATTAGAAAAGAAGAGTAAATAGTTTTGTTAAATCCCAGAGCTGTAAGTAACCTACTTTTGAAGATTATGTGTGATTTAAAAAAAAAAAACAAAAAACTGTGCTAAATCAGTTTTATTCTACCATACTCTGATTATTTGCTTATCCTTTGATATATGATATTCTCTTTAGAGACTTTAGCCTACTTGAAAATTTTACTACATTTTTTTCATGAATTATGATACCATGTTCTTCTTTGCTTTACTTTGTTTTGAGAAAGAAAGTTGGTATTTAAAAAAATCTTTTTATTGTTTCATTTTTTTGGTACCCTGGTTGGTTTTAATTCTTGCATCTTCATCAAGACTATGCTTGTTCAAGATAAAAGTCTTTTTTAAAAATAATAAAGTCAGTTTTTTGAGGTTAACTGGGGTTATCTAGAGTTATACATCAATAACAAAATTAAAAATATTAATTAAAATGAACAATTCTCTAGTGTTAACTTTAGTCCAGAGCTATTTCCTTATGTTTTTTAAGTTTGGCCTACAGTTTCTCCACACATAGGGAATTGTCACCTAAGTGAACATATAAACAGACTGTAACCTATTCTTGTGCCAGTCACCAAGTTTTGGCCAAAGGTGACCAACTGTTCAAACCGTGTTCAAATAAGGCCAACACTGAGCTGTAACAAATTGGGCTGTTCTACATCTCACTTCCGTTTTCTGTAAATCCCTTTCCTTTTTCTGTCCATAAATCTTCTTTGACCTTGCAGCAGCAGTTTCTCTAAACCCATTCTGGCTCAGGAGGCTGCCTGATCTGTGTATAATTTTTTGCTCAGTGAAACTCTGTTAAATTTAATTTGTCCAATGTTTCACTTGTTTTTCTTTTATTTTTATTTTAAAGATGCGGGGTACAATTCAGGGCTAGGTATACAAATGGTCATTGTACAGGTAAAGTTTGGGTTTCAGTTTGGCCCCATGTCACATAGTTTAAGATCAGGTACCCTTATTGATGAAGTATGCTCCCCTCTTAACACTAGAGAAAGTAAAAGAGACAGCTTCTTCTGTAATACAAATAAAGCCAGTGGGATTTCCCTTTTACTTTCCTTTTCTTTTCTTTTTTTGAGTTCTGAGTCTCACTGTGCCCAAGCTGGAGTGCAGTGGCAGGCTCACAGCAACTGCAGCCTTGACCTCCTGGACTTAGGTAACCCTTCCACCTCAGCCTTCCAAGTAGCTGGAAATACAGGCGCACACCAGCACACCTGGAATAATTTTTAAAAAATTTATTGTAGAGATGAGGTCTTGCCAAGTTGTCCAAGCTGGCCCCAATCTCCTCGGCTGAAACAATCTTCTTGCCTACACCTTCTGAAGTGCTGGGATTACAGGTGTGCGATACTACACCTGAGCAAATGTGGGATGTTTTAAAATGTGTATCGTATCATAGTGCTTCCTGTTTTAAAATCTCCACTGGCTTCTTAGGGCTCCAAAGTCAGGATTACTTTCCTGCTTACTTTTCAAGCCTCATCTTTCATCGTTCCTCATCCCTGCACTTTTTCTGTGCTAATATTATACCGAAAACTTTCAGTCTCATGAACGGTCCCCCTTTCTCTCCCCTCTGGTCTATGCACCTGTCGTTCCTATCACCTAGTTCACCTAGTTCCTCATCATACCACCTCTTCTTTATCTGGTTGGATGTCACTTTTCTTTCAATCCTTACAGGACTCTACCAACCATGACATTATCAGCGATCACAGGAATGAAATTACCTGTGGACACTATCCTCCAGAAATATTTGCCAAATGAAAGAACAAATGAAAACTTTATTAGCCCTTTTTTCCCTAGTGAATAAGACTAAATATTTGTACTCACCCCTTCATACTTCCCACAGTTCCTTCTTGATATCCATGGTTTTGGTGCCAGTAATTTCCTTATAAGTTTTTGGGGCTTTGCTGCTCTGCAAATATCATGTAAATATCACTTAAATACCTGAATTTAAAACTAGAATTGTATGTAATTATATTTATAAGATAATATTTAAGCATTCATTCACTAATTCATCAACTGTTTAATAAAGTCTTTATTAAAGCCTTTATTAAATAAAGCCCAATGATTCCTTAGTGATTTTTCAAAACTAAATTTAGAAAATTTTTTGTCCTCATAGTTACTTTCTTTTCCTTCCCATTATTATTGATTTCAAGTTACTCCATATTGGGGTTGATCCAGTATATCAAAACAGTATAGGAAAGAGAAAATAAAAAATGTAATTATAAATTGTAGTACTTATTTTCTTTGGTATAACATATTCTAAGGAGAATAAATAATGTAGCTTTTGGGAGATGTGTGGTGGGTTGGAGAGACACTATATTAGAAAAAAGATTATAGTTTGCAATGGTCACCACCAGAAACATTTAAATCATGGTGAATTAACTCATTTTTTTACCTTGTTATCCTATATTTTCAAATTTGAATCTTGATATACATGTTAAAAATGATGCCACTTTGGGTGACATTTAAAGCACAAATGGTAATTACAAACCATTTTCTTTTAATTATGAATTAAAACTATGCTTTATATTTTTATAATCTCTGCAATCTAAAAACTGATTCAGAAGTAAATTACTCTCTTGATTCTAAAACACCATTTTGAATGGAGAGGGAAAAATACCCTATTTAACGAATACATTGATTTTAAGACATTTATTTTCAAAATATTAAATGCATAAAAATGAGTTATTTTGGAATCAGACATACCAAGTATTTTTCCTTTCTGCCAGAAATCAAGCTTGATTATGTGTACTTGGTATACAAGTATATTTCATATTTTTCCATTTAAATGTGTAGCATAGACACAGAATTTCTAAATATGACTAAATGAAAGGCTTAATTTCTTTACAGTGTAGAAATGGCAATACTTCAAATAGCTCTTGTCAAAGTCATATTGGTTTTCTGTCTGTACATGTACAGGTTATGCTGTCTCTTGGCTGAACATTTTAGTACTGGTATTTTGCATCCAGATCATCATTTGTCTATGGTGTATTTTCTTTTATCTCTTATTTCATCCAGAGGCATGTCAAGGCCTAGGCACAATTCTAGAATGGAACAAAAGTATTATTTTTGGCTCAGTGTTATTACTTAGGTATCATGTTAGTCGAAAATTTGGCTTATTCTCATCCATGCTATTCATTTTATGTAGCAATGAGACTAGTGTTTTACTGTTTGTTACCTTAGTCCAGTGTTTTTCAAAGCATGGGTTAAGCACCACCTGTATCAGAATCTCCTGAATGGTGGCAGAAATCGTGATTCCTGGATTCCATTGTCAACTGCCTGTGTTTGAATATCAATAGCTAGGCTCCAGAATTAGCATGTTTAACAAACTCTCCTGGAGACGACTATGAATTCTGAAGCTTTAGAAGTTCTGCATGGTACCACACGGACTCTGGAGCTAGACAGTTGGGATTTGAATCTCCTCTAACAGAAGGGTGCCCTCAGGTACATTAGTTAAACTATTTTTACTTCAGTTTCCTCCTCTGTAAAATGGGATAATATTACTACCTTCCTTGGAGAGATGTTTTCAGGAGTAAACTAGGGAATATTTATATGGTGTTTAGAACAGTGTTCGGCACGTAATAAACACAGAATATATGTGTGTTTTTCTGAATCTTCATAGACCATGGAAAAATAACAGATGCTTATTTAGTAGATATTCAGTGAACATACACTCTGTGCTGGGCACAGGTCCCTGTCTGCAAATACTAGCATTCTAGTGGTAAGTAGCATGCAAATAACATGCATTGAGACCTTAAGCAAGGATTACCTGGTTAATCCTCACAGTCCTAGGAGGTAGGTAATATTGAACGTGGAGAACCATGTGCTCACTTCACTTTGCTATCTGAACAATGTATTACATTAAAATAAACACTTAGCTGACCAAGGCAGTGTTGACTCACCATTAAGTAAAAATATATATGAGACCAAACGGTAACTAGAGTACATAAAATCCACACTTAATAAGAGGGTAGAGTTTGCTGGACTGGACTTCCCAGTAGATGCAGAGGTGAAATGGAAGGTTTTTGTCCCTTGAGGGTTTGGTATATATGCTAGTAAAGTCATAGTAAGTGAAGAGGCTCAAAAATAGCATTTTAAATAGATAGAAGTTTAATTCTGAGTTCAATCTTGTTTCAACTCTAGTAACTGAAAGATCAAACATCCTAAAGCTGCCAAATAGCTAGGTTAAATGCCTTAAGTCTATAATCAGTGCCACCTGGTAGTCAAGCTGATCAACAGACTTTTTAGGGCTGGGCTTTATTTCAATTTCTTTTCTATTGAAAGAGGAAAGTTATTTAAGGTGTGGTATCTATGAATAAGACCTTGTATTTACACAAAACCTCACTCTAAGGTGTTGAGAGACTTTAATTCATGCCCATTCCCTTTTAGTTTGCATGGTTAGAGGTGATGATTAATAATCAAGACTGGGAATAAATCATGCCTGAGTTCCATGGTGCCAATTGCTCACATGTGGAAGGGTTTTGCAATTGCAAAAAGAGGTGATATGAGGTAGTCACCTCTCTGCTTCTAATGAGAACTGTGTTTTTGATGGCTCTGTTTGAAATAATTTGGTAAGGAGCAGGGGGAAGATTCCAAATTTTGGCATTATAATGGTTGAGTAGAAAAGTGCCTAAAAACCAAGTTGAGAGAAGGAGACAAGAAGACTAGAATTTCTGTTTGCTCTTTGATAGAGGGACTGAAGTATACATTTAGGACAGTTCAACTTTTTAAATATGAACTGCAGTAAGTTGAAGAATAATCAAGTTCGTTTTACAGGAGTTTATAGAGACCTCCAGGTCTTTGTTAAAAGATAATTTACGAGCCGGGCTCGGTGACTCAGCCTGTAATCCCGCGCCTTTGGGAGGCTAAGGTGAGTGGATTGCCTGAGCCTGAGGGTTCAAGACCCGCCTGGGCAGGGGAGACCTCATCTCTACAATAAACCAAAAAAAAAAAAAAAATTAGCCGGGCGTGCTAGCACGCACCTGTAGTTCCGGCTACTTGGAAGGCTAGGGTGGAAGGATCGCCGGAGCCCAGCAGGTCGAGGCTGCAGTGGCCAGTCTGGGCGACCGAGTGAGACTCCAACTCAAAAAAAAAAAAAGATAATTTACCCATAAACCCACTTTATTTTATTTTATTTATTTATTTATTTTTTAGTTGGAATCTCACTGTCGCCCAGACTGGAGTGCAGTGGCCGCTCCCGGCCACCGCAGCCTCGCCTGCTGGGCTCCAGAGATCCTTCCGCCTCAGCCTTCCGTGTAGCCGAAATTACAAGCATGCTCTACCATGCCCGGCTGATTTTTTGATTTATTGTAGAGTTGAGGTCTCGCCTGCCCAGGCGGGTCTCGAGTTCTAGGGCTCAGGCAATCCACTCACCTCAGCCTCCCAAAGGCGCGGGATTACAGGCTGAGCCACCGAGCCCGGCTCCCGCTTAATTTTAAATTTAATACAGATGAAATGCCTTTGAGATAATCCCAGCACAGGTGAAGTGGGGGCCAAAGTGAGGCCCAAACTTTATCTACACGATGACCATTTGTATACCTAATCCTGAACCGTATCCCACAACTTAAAAAAAAAAAAAAAGAAAGAAAAGAAAGAATATCAACACTTTAGGAGGCAGAGGCGAGAGGATTGCCTGTGCCCAGGGGTTCAATACCAGCTTGGGCAACTTGGCTAGACCTCATCTCTACAAAAAATAAATATTAGCCATGGCAGTGTGTGTCTGTCGTTTCCGCTACTTGGAAGGCTGAGGTGGAAGGATCGCATGAGCCCAGAAGGTCAAAGCTGTGGTGACTATGAGCACACCACCGCACTCTAGCCTGGGTGACAAAGTGAGACTCCTACTCAAAAAAAAAAAAAAAAAGTCTTCTATGTTCTAAAACAATATATCTTATAAAACATCCCAAAAGACCTTATTTTATTTTGTTTTATAACTTCCTTCCTTCCTTCCAGTGGGGGGTCTCACTCTGTCACCCAGGCTAGAGTGCAGTGACACAATTCCAACTCACCAGTCTTAACCTCCTGGGTTCAGATGATCCTTTCACCTCAGCCTATCAAGTAGCCATGACCACAGGCATGCACCACCATGTCTGGCTACTTAAAAAAATTTTTTTTTAGGGAGGGAGGTCTCACTATGTTGCTCAGGTGGGTCCCGTACTCCTGGGCTCAAGCAACTCATCTCCTGCCCTCTCAAAGTGCTGGGATTATACATGTGAGCCATCATATCTTGCCCACAAAGACATTTTAAAAAGAAGAAACAAGGAATATTTTAGAAAAAAAGGAATATTTTTAAATAGTTTAAAATGGCTCAAAACTACATTATTGTCACTAAAAGCAGCACTTATTTTGATGTGACTGGGTAGGTCTCATTATTTTAGGAAGTGTTCTGTGCATGAAGATAGAGCTGGTTTTTAGACAGGAACAGTTTGACCAGTTGGACCCCTGTCCCCACAATCTTCACTGCTCCTCTCTGCTGCTTCCTCAAGAGTGCTGCCATGTGGACATATAAACTATCACAAATTCCCAAATTTTAAAAGAAACTCCAGAACTCTAGATTTTTAAGTGAAATCTTCTGAATTTTAAATTTGCTGTATTCATTTTTTTATTATAAAGATGTGGGGTACAATTCAGGGTTAGGTATACAAACGTTGATTATGCAGGTACCCTTGTTGATGAAGTATTCCCCTCCCTGTCCTAGTAGTTTCCCTCAACTGCCAATCCCACCCCCCCTCGCCTGACAGTTTCCCACTGCTGTCAATCCCTTTTTTATAGTATTATAATTGTTCAAGGTCCGCTTATGAATGAGAAGATATGGGACTCTGTTCTTTGTTTCTGTGATAGATCACTGAGAATGATCGACTCTAAATCCATTCAAGTTGCTGCGAAATCCATATGCTTATCCTTCTTTATGTAATTTGCCCTATTTTAAATATTGGGTTAGCAAAACAAAACACATTTGCATGCTGGGCATGGCCCACTGATCACTGGTGCTTACCTCTGGTTTAATCTTCCGATAATGCATTGAAGAAGAACACTTTTAAAAAAGTAAACATCTTTACTGCTAAGTATGCTCTCCCTCCATAACCTCTACTGTTTTATTTTTCAAGTAGATTAAACCTTCACTCTTCAAGTCTCCTCAGTGCCCACAAGCAAGTGGAACTTCCTTTAATGAAATGCAAGGTCTACTTCCTGCTGTGTGCTTCGTGTTGCCTTTGTACCTAATGGCCTTTTCACAGGATCTCTTCCATCTCTTCCTCCCGCTTAGTGTCTATCCATTATTAACACCAGTTGGAATGTCGCCTACTGTGTGGAGCCTTCTAAGAGAAGGATGGGATAGTTATACAATTAACTAGAGTAGAAAGTGCAGGAGACAGAACCCAAATATAAAACCATCATTATAACTGATACCTAGTCACCTGGTTTAACCCACTCAATATCTTAAAAATGAATTCTAGCCAGGGTCGGTGGCTCAGCCTGTAATCCCGCGCCTTTGGGAGGCTGAGGTGAGTGGATTGCCTGAGCCCGTGGGTTCGAGACCCGCCTGAGCAGGCGAGACCTCATCTCTACAATAAATCAAAAAATTAGCCGGGCATGGTAGCGCTCGCCTGTAATTCTGGCTACTTGGAAGGCTGAGGCGAAAGGATCACCGGAGCCCAGCAGGTCGAGGCTGCGGTGGCCGGGAGCGGCCACTGCACTCCAGTCTGGGTGACAGTGAGATTCCACCTCAAGAAAAAAAAAAAATAAAGAATTCAACAAATAGTGCTGAGCCTTCCTGTGTGCCACACTACCAGGCACTAGAATGATACAAATTGAAAATATAATCTCTATTTTCAAATTGTTCACACACTAGAATGGAAATGCCATCAGAAAACTAGAAAAAGCAGTAAAAATGTTTCACTGGAGTTTGGTAGAGGGTATCAATGGAGAATAGAAAAAGGTAATGCCTGAGCAACACCTTTCAGAAGAGATTCAGGAGGTGAAATGGAAAGATGAGTAGAAGATTTTCATGGGGCAGGAGAAAGGGAAGACATTTCAGGCAGAAGGAAGAGAAATTTCAAGCAGAGGATCGACATGTTTATATAAGAAAGCCTGGCAAAAGAATGGCAAGTTGTTTTTAACAACATTTAGGTGATTACTTCCTCTGAGTTATTACTATTAACCTGTGCTGTAGTTTTTATGGAATTTGGCCATGAAATCATTTCCCAGAGGCTTCTTGTAATGAACTATGAGCCTCTTAGCTGAAGCCCATAATGACTCAACTGATTAAAAAAAACTTTTCGAGCTCTGGACTACTTCCAAATTAAGGGACTATCTTCACCTGCTCAAAGTCTCACGTTAGAACAAGAATATACATTTGCTTGCAGTTTTGCACTTGACCAATTTCTTGGTTCAAACTATGAAAATTTCTAGACCACTCTCCCCACATTCTGGAACAAACTAGAACAATTCCTTCAGATATTTTAAATTAAGTCAATGAAATTTTGTTACAAATAATTTGTGGAATTGTGATATTTGTATGATGCTGCTCTTTTTGCAATAATATGACTTAAAGTCATTAATTAATAATGATTCCTGGTTACTTTATCTCTAAGGGCCTCATTGTAATCGCATATGGTATCACTTCTCGGCCTTTTGGCTAAGATCAAGTGTAACAAAATATGGTTTGCCATTAGATATGTGAAATACCCCCAAAGCATTATGTAACAGTTAAATAAGTTTTGTTGCAGTGCAGAAAAATAACATCTTGTCTCCTGTTAGACTCAAATAACTGAATGTCTGAGAATACTGTTATAAATTACAACAATTTTGTCATCTAAAATTGTAGAATTATATTTAATTTAAAAGGTACAAACTAGTACCAGTTTTTAGTAACCAGGATTACAAGCAGCAAAAGACCTCAATTTACTTAGTTTTCAAAAGATATGGATTCACCAGCAAGGTAAACTTCCTTGGGGCAGAATGAGTCAGCTCTTGAAAAGGCAGTGAGCCATGCTGTTGCCATTCATAGTTGTCCCCATTAAATCTCCTTTCTGAATTAGGTCAAGCATGGGCATCGGCTGTGTGAGGGACAAAATGTCCTCGAATAATGGTTGGGATAATTGTTGGTGAAGTGTTACCAAACACACCCTTGCCTCTCTCATCTTTCCTTCTTTTCATGTAGGTTTTTTTTTTTTCTTCCTTCACCGATATATTTTGGGCTTGACAGTGGGGACAGAGGCATTAATTTGCTCTGATGATCAATTTGAATTAAATCTCCCTGTCACAACATTACAAACCCATCGAAGGCAGATATATAACTGTGCCTTGACCAACTCCATGTCTCTAGTGCCTAGTAGAGGTCCTGCCATATTAACACTCAATGACTCAACAAATATTTGTTAAATGTGGATAAAAATGCTTTTATAAGACAGCTAACACATTTGAAATACTGGCTGGGCTCTGTGCTTATTCAAAAATTTTTTGGAATTATGGTTGGAAATGTATACATTTAACTCAGACGATGTATAATTATATATATAATATATATGATATATAACATATGGGGAGACACACAAAAAACCCTGGAATTATCTTTTGGAGGGCAGGGCTCTTGTAGTACAGGCTCCCACCACTAGGCAAGTGTTCTAGGCACCCATCGGCATTAGTGTACCAGCTAGGTTTGTGAGAGGTTGTGTTTGACTCTCAGATAATTTTTTTGAGATTCTTTCAATACATCCACCCATTTCATAATGGGTGATTTACACAAACAAAATGTGGCAGTGAAATTTTGTTCAGAAGTTTTTGACCAAAAATGGCATGAACCCTGTGCCCTATTCACCTGATCTCGCCCAAAAGACTTTTCTTTGTTTCCCTGGATGAAAAAAGTCCTCAAAGGGAAATGTTTTGCTGATGTGGAAGAGGTGAAACAAAAAATGGCAGAAGCACCAAAGGGCATCAAGATTGACGAGTTCAAAAACTGTTTTGAGCAGGAGAAAAATCAATAAGCGTATTGCATCAAACAGAGAGTACTTTGAAGGTGACTGAAGTTTAAACATATAAGAATAAATACATTCTTATATGGGGGGTTTTTTGGGTCTCCCCGTGTGTGTGTGTGTGTGTGTGTGTGTGTTGTGTGTGTGTGTGTGTGTGTATCTTTAATGTACCATAGCTGATTTCAACTTTTTCCTTACTGCCAATCTGTAGTAGGTGTGGGGGGAATACAGACAATTTTCTAAATAAATTATAAGCCTCAGATAGTTAACATTTTTGTGGTCAGAAAAGTTTACATCTACTCTCTTAGTATTTTTCAAGAATACAACATACTGTTCTTAACTACAGTCTCCATGTTGTATAATAGATCTCTTGAACTTATTCTTCCTATCTAACTGAAATTTTGTGTCCTTTGACCAATACCCCCTCCCCCACTATCCCAGCCCCTGGTCACCACCATTCCACTCTCTAACTGTATAAGATCAACTTTTTTTAGATTATAGATATGAGGGAAATTATGTGGTATTTGTTCTTTCTGTATCTGGCTTATTCAAAATATCATGTTGTATGTAGCAAATACATACAATTTTATCTGTCAATTAAAAAAAATTTAAAAGAAAAATATTCAGTCTTTTCTCCATATTGCTGTCCCTCTTTGTGGAGGGTGGAAATACTTCATCTTTTTACTTTCTTTCATCTCTTTCTTTTTCAGATGAACTCTAACTAAAATAGGAAGTTGAGTTTTATGCTATGAGGATGGTCCCTCACATTTGAGCAGGCACTTAAACTGTGCTTTAAGGTGTCGCAGGCTCTTTCATTGAAGTCCATGGCTGTGAAATCTTGGCAAATCCCCCATGCTGTCTGGTCATCTCTGCTGCTTCAACACAACCTTGCCTCTCACTGAACCGTGAATGTCCTTATGACTGGGCTGAAATTCCTACTCAGTGCATTCATTTTTAGGCATCTCATCCTTTGGCCACCATTTTTATTCTGATTGACCACCCATTTTGATTTCCTTTAAGGCAATTTCCTTCCAGAGTCTGAGCAAGGAAGATAGATGGACACTTTTTCCTCTATCTCCCTCAATTCTCCTTTTAAAAATGGATCTCCACTTTTTCACACAACTTTAGGTTTGAATCTTGGGGTTCCAGGGGTGGGACTGGAATTTAGTTTACTGCCTGGCCACTTTTCTCACTTCTTGTTCCCTTCCCCTCCTTCTCTTTTAGGTCCAGAAAAGGTTTGGTTTTTTTTTCCTCATTATTGTATGTCAGAGACTTCCCCCAATGTCATAACTTCTTCTTTTTGGAGATGGCATCAAGGGAACATGAATTCAACACTGATTTAATATTGTTTAAGTATTATACATATCATATTCATTTTACTCAAGAGAAAGCTAAAGCTCAAAGAAGTTAAAGTAACTTACTTGCAAAATAGCGGAACCTAGATTCAAAACTGGGCTGCAGAAAGCATAAGGAAAGCTCCGTGTAGTATGAAGTCGTTTAGTGTTTTAAGTCAGAGAAAGGAACTTCTTGTTTCTCTTTGTAAGTTATGACCAGATATTGCTTCTTATCAAATTAAAAGCATAATTTGATAACACTTGCTCAACTAGTATAATGTTCAGCACATGAACCCAAAAGCAATTGCCCTAATTAATTTGTCAAAACACAGTTTATATGTGAAAATGAATTAATGAGTGGGTAAAATTAAAATCTAAATTAGGGAAGCACATCTACTTTTCACTCACGGTGGGGAGACTTGTTTTAGTCAAGTATTATCTCTGATATAAAAAATAATCATATAACTATAATTAACAAAATTCATTTCATTTGATTCTAAAAAGAAGCAGAAAAATTGTTTTTCCATTTAAAATCACTGACTGGTGAATAATGACTAGGATCCATATTGTTTAAAAAGTAATTGAGTTTAGTTTTCTAACATGGAAATGTAAGATACCAAATTTACCTTTAAAAATAAATTTAAAACATAACTTTTCAATATACATGACAAATATACAACAAGTAGATTTTCCCCCTAGGGTGCCCCAGATTAGTGTTAAAAATAATGTCCAAAAACAGTTACAAAAGAGAATGTCTGTAGCTCCGTCACCACCGTTTCCCAGGGTGTACCAACTCCCTCTTTAATTCTACATGTCCCAATTTCATGTTTTCACCACTGACCAGTCTTCTTGGTGACTGCATTATCTTATTTTTCTGGTAGTATATTCTGTCAAGGCCCTCTCTGACTGCCAAGGCTCTGATGCCCCTGATGCTCTCTTTAAAGACATCCTTCTACTGCTGATGTCTATGGCTATGCGAGCCAAGATCCCGATGATTCAGGGGCTTAAGCTATATCTCATGAAGCCTGCCATGTCTTATGAAACCTGCCATTTGTCAGCACATCCTACTCAACTGGCACACATGCTGCTGTGCAAAGCATCGTGGAACTTTTTAAAGGCTTCCTCCTCTTTTTAAAATCTATTACACTTTTAATGAAGAACTTTAAATGTAAAATCTATGAGAGTTTAGCTGAGGAAATGTGCTGAAAATAGATAACATACTATGTGCAGAGCTACCCTTTCCTGACAATAACGTATCTCGTCCGTTATCCAAACTTACCCCAACTCTTTCTTTCCTGAGTTGAGTATTTTCCTTGGAAGACATTTATTCCCTTATGCAAAATAGCATTGGTAAGTATATTCTGGACTCAAGCAAAGACTTCTGCCGTCTTTTTTCCTGACCACCTACTTAGATTTACAGTTTCCTATTGGACATTTTTATTTGATATTTCATGTCATCTTTGAATTAGCATGTCTGAATTGAATTCATTATCTCCCCTGACCTTCCATCTGGGTTTCTAGAACCAATAAGTAGAATCACCTTTCTTTCACCCAGTTGCCTGTATCAGAAACCTAAGCATTTCTGTGTTTTCTCCCTCAACCTTTCCACCACCCATAGCCGTTAACTCTCAAATCCTATTATTCTGTCTCCTAAATATTTCTTAAATCCATTTGCTTCTCATTTCTCTATCTAATTGATGAAGAGACCCTCTTAAAGACACCCTCTTAAAGTAGCCCTCTACTACTAAATATGTTGGATTGCTTCGGGTTACCACCCTGCACACACCTGCATTCCTTAGAATTATAAGACTTTGCTGACCCTCCCTAAAACAGAATGAGCCACAGACCCCATGGATGTAGTCACATAGTAAAATAGGTTGTTATGCATACCTGTGATCAAAAGTTAAAGTTAAAAATGTAATTAGGTCAATCATGTAACCATAACCAGTATACTTTTTGTTTTGCTGTACCCATCGACTAATAAGCCTGGGCAACAGAGTGAGACTCCAACTCAAAAATATGATGATAATAATAATAATACTAATAAATGTTTAAATTTGTAGTCAGTTTCACTAACACCTTTACTTAGAGTTACTGATAAACTAAAATTACAGGTTTCTGGTAACAGGTACCAAGAATATGCAGACAATGAGTGTTATAATTTACAAAAAAAATTTGAAACTGGAATCTTACAGAATGCTTTGTAATGTAGTTTGATGTTAATCAATAGCAAACCCTGTACTTATGCATATAAATACAGATTGCAAAGTCCAGGAAGCTGAGCTGGCCTTGGTATCTAAACTGGGCTTGTCTCTCTGAATTCCGAATCCAGAAACAAATTTCTTTTCTCCCGATTCCATTTCTCAGGTTTCATTGGTAAGCAAGAGAGCAGCCATGTGTTCCACAGACCAAATTATTATGTCAGGGCATCATCTCTTGTCTACATTTCTGCAACAGTCTTCTAGTGATTCTCCCCAGACTTTCTCTTGCCCATCCTCTCCAACAGGCCTTCCCATTGTAGAGGTAAAGTAATCTATCAGGAAAAGCAGTATGATCATAATTTCCTCATTTAAAAATCTTAAATTTCTTCTTGCTGCTTTCCCAAACTAGTCTGGCCATAATGACATCTTTTCCCTCTTAAAACTGCCGTGTTCCATCTCATCATTGGACTTTTCCAAATACCGTTCTCTCTGCATAGAATGAATATTAAATTTTTGTTGAACGAATAACAAAATGAGTACTATTTTTTCAGAACATAGCACATTAAAGAATGCTCAATAAACAGATTTCCTGAATTTATCTTGAACTGAATGATGTCACTACATTTTAAAATTATTTAATGTTTTCCAAACAAAAAGTAGCTCTTAATTGACATTTCCATATGAACCTTGTGGCTTGGTTTTAAGATCCTAGGAAAAGTGTTTAACTAACTGTAGTTAACTGTAGTTAGTCTCTTGAACTACAGTGTGGTCCTCCTCTATCTGGGAGTATTACCCTCTTTGATTTGGGTGACATTCCGAAGATGCAGCCAATTCCTATGGCAGCATGACAAATATAGAACAGTGAGGGAATCACTGGACACTTTTCAGCCAGCCAAATCCCTCGAATCAAATCTGGCATAAATGGAGTGACAGCTGTCACCGTCAGATTGCTCTAACATCCTTGATATGACCTACTGCTAGATGCTCTAATTTCATTTCAAAAAGTCTGAGTAATCTTTACAAGTTTGGACGGTGAAAAAGAGAAAATAACTTTATGACTTGGCAGGGCCAATGGCACGCGATCCATCTAGAAACAGACCTAGAAACTCCATCATTCATAAGAGCATCTGGTTGCCATCTACAGGATGCTGGGTTCAAGCCAACCTTGATAATTACATTCAGCTTGCCTACCTTCCCTAATCACGTCAAGTGGACAACACACATTCAGTTCTGCTCAAAATATACCGTGCATGATAGCTAGTCAATTCTATAAGGCAACTATCTCGCCATAGAAACAGCAGCATCCTATAAGTAACAGAAGCAAAATAATTGCACAATATATTTAGACCCGTGACTTCAAAATGGCAAATTATGAGACAATGAAATAGCTAATTATATTAGTCAGGGAAATTTAAGTATCTTAACTGGCACTACTTTTTCAGTTTATTAAAGGAGAAAATATTTGTTTTTACCTGATCTGACATTTCAATTTGGTTTTATGGGAGTTTAAAATTACTGTGGTACTAGGCACTCAAGCACACACACACACAGAAATAATTTTGTTTGGTGTGAGCTGGATTTTATAAAGTCTAAAATATAATTTAAATAGTAGATAAGTATTAATTACACTATAGTATAAAAATAATTATTAAACAGATGATATCTCTTTTGCTCACACTTCCCTAAGCTTCTTATATTTGCAGGACTTAAAATAATTTTGTTAAATCTGAACTTTATTTGAAATAATTTGTGTTTCCACAACCCAGACATTAAAAAAAAGATTTCATTCTTCCATGCTATTTTGACAGTTTTTGAAAATAGAAGGATATTTTATGGTTGTCTGCTGTTTCAAAAGAATCTAACATTCCAGTGAAGGGAAACTTAGGGAAGTAAGCTGAACAATATTAATAATCAACACTTACATAAGTTTCAATGTGCAGAGAAATATTCGATGTCATTTGCCTAAAATCACTCACTCAATCCTCAGGCTAACACAGTTAGGTGGGCACTTGTAAGACTCCTATTTTTATTCATAGATAAAACCAAGGCACGAATAAGTATCTCAAGGTCACATGATTAGCAAATAGTAGAACCAGGATTCAAATCCAGAGAGCCTGGCTTTATGCTTTTAAACACCATGCTAGACTGTCTGTCCCCAACATATCACAAGAAGTAATTATTCTTCTTAAATGAGTTAAATATCCCCTGTGAATTCGCTATCAGAACATTTTGATAATGATGAGCAGCATCATTAATATCCAAAATGCAATGAGAGGTAGAGTTGACCTAAAGACTCCCTTCAGTGGACTCCATTTCTAGTTAATTAGAACAGCAGTAACAGATTAGCACAAATAACACAATCTGCCTATATAAACATGTAGTCCACCTATAGAAAAATCTTGGGAAAGCTTGCAGATCAATTGAATGAGCCCTTGTTTGTACTATGCTGGGCTCTGGGAACGATGCCAAGTCTAACCCACTCTTTAAGAGCCTCATAGATGACTGGAGACACCAGAATGTACCTGATTAGCTCTAATGAAAGTTACACTGTGATACATATTAAAAGAGGAGTAAAATAAAAATGCACATAGAGCACAAGAGGAAACTTAGATGGGAGTAGGGTGCTGACCATCAGAGGAGCTGCAGCAGGTGGTGAACCTTTTTGATCAAAGACTTGGGATGAGACTTCAGACAAAGGGTAGAAAATGATCCAAATCACAAGTCATAGGGGTAGTAGGGAGTGACTGGGGAGATAAAGGAGAAGAGATAGTTGGTGCTGGATTATGAAGAGCATCGTGTGTGTGTTTTACACAAAGAACACATTTGTGTGCATCCTGGGCAACATCTCAGTATACATATTACGTATTCATTTAGTCTTCATTGGAGGAAAGTCGTTGCATCTGTTTTTACAGAAAAACATGTTCAACGTACATAGTTCCTTGCTCCAGAAAAGTGTAGCAAAAGGATTAAAATCCTGTTCGGACATGCAATAGCTCTGTGACTTCAGTTTCTTTATTTAGAACATGAGGTTAATAATATTTATCTCGTTAGGATTTCTGTAAGGTATAATAAAATAATTGATGTAAAGCTCGGTATATAGTGTGAACCATTTTTTCAGTTGTACTGAATATTATTTATTCTGTTAGAACAGGGGAAAAAATAGAGAGAAACCAAAGCCCCTCTTGTCTGAATTAGCTTCCTAGTTAACTCAGATAAAACTATAGAAAAACAAAGATGAGATCAATGAAGGCGATCTGTAACTGGTAAAATCCTCTACATCCCATTCATTTTATTGTATTTATTTTGTATTGTTTATTTTGGAGCTGCGGGGTACAAGTGAAGTTTGCTACAAAAATAGGCAGCATGCAGGTGAAGTTTGGGCTTCTATCTGGCCCTCTCTACACTTGGTCGTGGAGCAGGTACCCTTGGTGTACCTTCCTCCTCTTTCTCTCCCTGTCCTAGCAGTGACCAGCATCTGCCAATCCCACTCTTATGCTAGTGTGACTAGTGTTGAGGGCCCACTTACAGGTGAGAACATTTAGTATTCATTCTCTATTTCTGTGATAGCTCACTTAGTATGCTGGTCTCCAACTGCATACAAGTTCTGTTCTTCTTTATGGCTGCATAGTATCCCATCATGTATATATACCACATTTTCTTTATCCAGTCCACTTTTGATGGAATCTGGATTGGTTCTATGTTTTTGCTACTGTAACTATTATTGTGAGGAAATAAAAGCAAGATATACACACAGCTAAAAAACATATATGAGAAAATGCTCGGCCTCACTAATCATCAGAGAAATGCAAATCAAAACTACAATGAGATACCACCTTACACCGATAAGGGTGGCTATCATTAACAAGTAAAAATCAAAAGGTGCTGGCACGGCTATGGAGAAAAGGGAACACATCTATACTGTTAGTGGGAACATAAGCCAGTTCAGCCTCTAAGGAAAGCAGTGTAGCAATTTCTCAGAGAACTAAAAATTAAGCCTCCATACCATCCAGCAATCCCTCTCCTAGGAATTTGCCCAGAGAAACATAAATGACTCAACTGTTTATTTCTTAGAAGTTCTTACATTGTGTCATTGGAGCAAGACTCCTTGAAGAGACCACACCATTTCCCTAAAGGGTATGCTAACAGGAAGACAGATGGATTTCTTCTCAAGAGAGTGGTGTCAGCATGGTGAATGAGTAACCAGAATTTCAACATCCTGACGTACACTTTTTAATATTAATCAATGGGCCTTATAGTGTCTCCCTTTTAATTGAATAATGTCATATGTACACTGATGAGATGACTACAAGTCTCATGAGAACATAACCTTTTCCTTTCTTGAATCATTTCTTTATCCACCTGGAAGATACATGAATTAAGGAAGTAGAGTAGGGTAATCCTGTACGAACCCAAATTTTCCATGGGAATGGGTAAACAATTCTTTCTTATCTCATGCATCCCTAGGATAAAAGCAGTAGAAACAACAACAGTGAAGACAAAACCTTTCATATACGGCCGATTTGGAGAAAATGATTCATTCATATGAAAATTTTAATGCAACTAATTGAAAGTTAAGTGCAACCATTTTAATACTTTTGAAATAATTTTAAATTTTCTCTATGTGTACGTGACTGCTTCAACAAAGAATATGAACTTTAAATCACCGACTTTTAAATGACGATACATCTCTAACTGGAAAATTACATGGGAATGGAAACCAAGGGCTGTAAGCAAGAGTGGCCCACTTACTAACACAACCAATGACCCACTTGGGAGTTTGTGTTTTCCAACCCTATAACTCTGGACTCTGCAGAGAGTTCAGAGATCCCTGTTGCCAAGAGGAAAACATGTCCTAAATAAGATTCCTGTGAATTATAAACTATGACTCCACATGGGCATTTCAGGCTCCTTGTGCCAAATGACAAGCGCAGGTAAAAGAGTAGCTATCATCATGGCAGGAACAATTAATCCAGATCAACATGAGGAGATAGGACTAACGTTGCACAATAAGGACAGAAAATAAAATGAGTTTGGCATCCAGGTGATGCACTTATGTACCTCTTGGCACTCCCTTGCCAAACGTTGATGGTGAATGGTAAAGGTCAGCAACCTCATCTTAAAAAAAGCAGTGTGACCAGGATCCCAGACTTGTTAGGGATGAGAGTCCAGGTAATGGTAGTAGGCAGGCCACAAAGACCAGCAGAAATGCTGATTGAGGAAAAGAGGAATCTACACTGGATAGTAAAGGAAAGAGACAACGAGATCACTTGAGGTTCCAAGATCAGTTACATTGGGTTGGAGGGGGGGTACTTCGTCCCACTAACAATACTTTTCTAAGTCTTCCAAGAATAGAGTTCTGCCAGAATCTTAGAAGTGTTTCTCCAAAAATATATATGAAAAAGTGGATTAAAGCAGTGCAATAAGTGGACCACACATGTTGCCCTAGATGCTGAGAATGATGTTGGCAAACAACCTTCAGCTATCTGTCCATCCAGGGGTTGCCCCAGCTGTAGAAAGCCACCTTTTCTAAGGTCTTGTCCCTTCTCAGTGTAGCTCATATCTGATAACTGTTTGATACTGGAGTGTAAAAATCTTGTCATGTTGATGCAACTAGGAACAATTTTCAGCACCCAAGATTGTTATGGTGTCAGCTGAGACTTACTTTGGGCTTGCATCAGCTGAACTTTTACCTTTGCCTAATCTTCTTTCTCCTTTCTTGTATAAACGCTGCATGTTAAACTGTAGCTGAGAAGAAATCGAACTTGAAACATCCTTTGGTGGTGCTATTGCCTGTGGTGGTAATGGTGACAGTGGTGGCCACTTCCCAGTGGATGCAGTGCCAACTTTCCTGTGCAGAAATTGCACTGGTGAACAGTGGTATCAGCAGCAGTTTTGTGTGACATGTTGGCCAGAACTATTGATGGCATTTTTTTTTCATTAAAACAATTTCATGGCATAGCATTGGCCATACTGATAAAATAATGTATCCTAAACAAGCTAATATTAGCCAAGTTCTGAAACATTAAATCTCAAATAGTTGATTGACACATTCCTCAAGATAGAACAATGATATGAGAATTACATGTATACATTAAATAAAGCTCCAATGAAGAGGCATTTTGGACTACTCTGGCAATTGTGAAGGAGGGTTGGCATGTTAGAGGTGAAAAACAAAGACAATTCAGTGAGGCAAATAAAAAACAGATTGATATAGCCAGAGAGAAAGGGAATGATAAATGAGAATAATGAAACAGGGAATTATGACTCAATAGAATTATTTATATTTTGAGAAAGATGAAATAAAGACCAAATCTCTGGATATAGAGGAAATTTTAATTTCATTAAATGGACATAATTTTGAAAAATATGTATTTCAGATCGACACATTTTAGCTCTATTCCATGCCTGTTAGGGTATTATGCTGTAGCTGATTTGAGGGAGAGCCCACAGTTTTCTAATCACAAAACCTGGCAGTAGATGGCGTATATGAATAAATACAGCAACTTCGCTTCTTCTCTTTTTCATTCATAAAAATGCTCTTGGAGTAAAAATAAAATATGATCTCATATATAACCTAGTTCCAGGTTTAGATAATCATTAGATAATAATTGAATTTTATATTTTATTAAAATATGATCAATGTACAAAATAACTTGTGTTTTTGTTGTAATAAAGCCCAATAAAGTTAAAATGAAAACTCATTATGTGACACTACATTGTATCATTCTGTGCTTACTGTTTTCTCTGTCATATTTAAATGCCCCCCACAGATATAATCCATTTTTAGGAATTTTCCATTTGCTCACTTTAAATGTTTTTTTTTTTCTTTCTGGCTCAGTAATCACTATTTAATGGCATCCAATAGCAATAAAATAGCAGCTTTTTAAAAATCCATATTAGATAGTTTCCTAGGGAAATGGCCATGTGATTGGATGAATTTGGCACTATGCCTCAAATGTCAACAGTATTCAGGTTGTGTCAGAGATCCAAAGAGAAAATGTGTTCCAGATACTTAAGGATGACTTGGTTTCCATTACGCTGCAATTCAAACCTGGAGACTGTCAACAGAGGTGTCCAGCTGTTCTTGCCTGCATGAACGAAATAGAGGAACAGAAGCCAGTTTCAAAAGGAGCCAAGAATCAGAACCTGCTGAATTTTAAAGAACTAATTCAGGAGCCTAAGTTATATTTAAAAATGAGCCAATGGCTAGTATTAGCTACTGAGTACAGGCACAAGATGTTTCTCTTGGCAATGGCTGTAAACAACCAGTCTACTAAACAGTCTATATAGCCCTGGGCTCCTTCAAAGTGGGAGGACCTAAGCTCTTAAAAGAAAGTAATACAGGAAGCAAAAGAAAATGAGGTTTGCTTTTGTGCCTTTGGTGCAACTGTTGCAGGAATTCATAAAAGAGAAGGGAGTTATCAATTTTATTATTAGCAAGAACAGTGATGTGAAACTATAAGTAGATTATATTTAGATAGTTTTATTGTGCTCCACAATTCTGAAAATTACACAACTCAAAGAAAACCATATATGTCTAATTTCCCTTAATTAATGTTCTAATTTCCTTTATCATTTGGGATGGATAAATAAGATGAAGACTTACAAGACAAATATAATAACATAAACTCAGAATTCTTTCTTCTCCTCTAAAAACAGCCAGGAGAATTAAAGACAAAATTAGAAATTTCATTCTTAGTAAAGTTAGAAGACAAACTACAAGATATTTTTAAGAGCTGCTAAATGCTTCCAATTGAATGTAGTAGCCAAATGAGGAAGTGGAGAGAAGCCAAGGGAAGAACCCAACAGCAGCAGATTTCAGAAAGCCTCAGAAAGAATGCATGTCCTGAAGGTGAGGGGCATACTCTAATACCCATAGACTATGCCCTTTTACTGATCAACAAGTGAGAGAAATGGAATAAGCAGCTTGATGCCAGAAGTCCCTGAGTATCAAGTTACATTCAGAGAAGCAGGGAAGATCTACTAAAGAAAATTACATTTGCAGGTAGAAGTGTGTCATTGCAGTAACTTAGAAGGCCTATAGATTCTGAAAAGTAAGTATTCTGGAATTCTTCTCTGCCCCAGCAACCAAACACCTCTAATAAATAGCTGTTCAACTCATTCAAAAGATAAGTAACAAGATGGCAATGGGACAGGTTGGACTGTGAGAGTCTTTGCAAAAGCAAGTGTCCATAAAGACTCTCTGCATGAGTAGGCATGTGTCAGTGGGTGAGTGAAAGTCCCTCTAAGGGGAGACTCAGGCTCATGCACCCAGGGTTCTCCACCAGGGGTGACTGCAATCCCCCACTGTCCTGAGATTGGAGCCGCCAGTGTACAGGATCATCTGCCATTTTCAGAATTCTCCTGAGAAAAGCCTGTTGAATACAATTGATTCTCACCATCTGGTACCTGACCCACATCATCACCTGCCGCAGTAAAGTGGCTGGAACCCTGACCCTATTGGTGGAGAGAGAAGATCAGGGAGAGCTGGAGAGAGGAGCTCCACCACGGGTGAGAAAATGCCAACGGGAGTCATTTTCTCTTTCCGGGATGGGGCAGAGAACTGCATTGCACCGCCCAGCTTCACCCAGCCTCCAACTTGGGACCTAGAGGCAATCTCATCAAACTTGGAGACACAGATACCTCGCCCCCTTGCTGGATCGGACACAGACACATTAGATCTAAGTGGCAGATTTGACAAGTAGCAAGCCGGGTGAGTCCAGATCTGAACCACCCTTCTCCTGCAGTAGGCCTGGGAATTTGTCCCATGATGAGGACAATCCTATCAGCTTATGCTGAGAGCAGAGGGGAGGGGCTGGAGATCAAAGCTGAAAGGAAGTTGGACTTAAAGGAAGGACCTCAGAGTGAGTTTTGGTTTTTTTGTCCATCTGTTTTCCTCATTTTTGTTTGTTTTTGTTTTAGTTTTTCTCTCTGTTTTCGATTACTTTTTCATATTTGCTTTGTTTCTGTTATTTTATTACTGTTTTTAAGACTTCTTGTTTGAGTATGGATATTTTTGAGAGAGAGTCCATCAACAAAGGTGTTTTTGTTGGTTTGTGTGTTTGTATGATTGTCTGTTTAGTTTTCTTTAATCTTTTCTGTCTTTGTGTCTCTTTTCATTTGTTAGTTGGTATGTCTGTCTGTTTTACCTCTTACTCTTCTCTCTCTCTACCTTCCTCTCACCCCCACCCTTCCTTTCCCATTCTTTTCCTTTTCCTTACCTCAATTTGCTTTCAGAGAGCAAACCTATACCCCCACTGCTTGGACAGATTATAAGGCAGTGGGAAGTGGGTTCCAGGGGGCCCACACACCCATCAGCAGATACTGGGATCTACATATAAATTCTGAATCACAGCTCCCCCCTTAATTAAATCTCAAAACTGCAAAAAATACAGCCCCCAACCGACAGTCCAGCTTCAGAATTGAACACAGCCAAAGGATCCACATAAGTAAGAATAAGAGATTGAGCAAACAGTAGTAAAAGCTTGCCCTCCCACACACCTCAACAACAGAATTAAAGAAGAGGTTAAAAAAAAAGGAAGGGAAGAAAAATATACACAAATGAAGAAAAACCAAAAGAAGAATATGGGTATCACACAGACCCTTGGGAGGTCAGACATTGAGAATACAGACTTCAGAATGCAAACAATGAAGAGCCACCAGATAGACTGGTCTCAAACCACAAACCCAAATATCAAGACATTAATAGAATAAATAGAATTGAGGAGAGACAAGAGAAAAGAATGAAGGAATTGATAACTGAGAAAACAGCAGTAAAAATACAGTGAATAAAATAAATAACAAACTGATAAGCATGGAAAGCTGAATTAGCCAAACAGAAGACAGAATCTCAGAGCTTGAGGACACAAATATGGAACTAACCCAAATGTCAAAAGCATAGAAAACAAGCTTTAAAAGACAGAACAAAGACTTCAAGAGATGAGTGATTATTTCAAGAGGCTGTACCTAAGAGTAATTGGACTTCCTGAGGCAGAAGGAGAACCAGAGACCACCATAGAACAAACATTCCATGAAAATATGCAAAAAAACTTCCTTCTTCTCATCAGTGACACAACCATTCAAGCACAAGAGATTCAGAGAATCCCTGTGAGACAACAAATTAGAGGACCAACTCCAAGACCCATAGTAATTCACTCACACAAAGTAGGTAAAAAAGAAAAAATCCATAGCTGGGCTTGGTGCCTCAGACTATAATCCCACGCCTTTGGGAGGCTGAGGTGAGTGGATTGCCTGAACCCGTGGGTTCGAGACCCGCCTGGGCAGCAAGACCACATCTCTACAATAAATAAAAATCATCTGGGCATGGTAGCGCGCACCTGTAATTCTGGCTACTCAGAAGGCTGAGGCAGAAGGATCACCGGAGCCCAGCAGGTCGAGACTGTAGTGGCCGGGAGCGGCCACTGCACTCCAGTCTGGGTGACAGAGTGAGACTCCAACTCAAAAAAAAAAAAAAAAGAAAAAATCCTAAAGGTAGTAAGAGAAAAAGGTCAGACTACCTATTAGGAAAGACCAATTAGAATAGTAGCAGATTTATCTACAGAAACACTTCAGGCTAGGAGAGCTTGGAGCTCAATCTTCAAGTTCTCAAAGATAAGCAAATTCAGCCAAGAATTGCCTACTCAGCTAAGCTAAGCTTAATCAGTGATGGAAAACTAAAATCTTTCCCAGATATTCAATCCCTAAGAGCTGATGCAGCCTCCAGACCAGCTCTACAAGAAACACTTAAGAAAGTATTAAACACAAAAGAAAGAAAAAAAAAAAAGACAATGCTCTTCACAAGAATGCAGGGGAAAGATTGAAAGCACACATGAATTAACCCTAAAATCCAAAGAAAGACAACAAACAGCAACAACAACAAACTCTACAAAAACCTCATGACAGGGATAAACTCTTACATTTCAATAATTAGCCTGAATGTGAATGGACTAAATGCACCACTGAAAAGACATAGAATGGCAAAATGGTTAAAATATCATGAGGTAACAATATATTTTCACCAAGAGTCTCATCTCACCAAAAAGGACACTCACAAACTCAAAGTAAGAGAATGGGAAACAAAATTTCAGTTGAACAGAACACACAAAAAAGCAGAAGTCACAATCTTAATATCAGAAAATATATTCTTTAAGCTGTCAAAAATTTAAAAAGATATGGAAAGTCACTACAAAGTGATAAAAGGTTCAATCCATCAACAAGAATTATCCATCCTAAGCATATAGGCACCCAACATAGGAGACCAACTTTCATCAAGCAGCTTCTAGATAAACTTAAAAAAGTTATTGACTCAAACACTATCATAGCTGGGGACTTAAATATACCACTAACAACCCTAGACAGATCATCAAGATAAAAAAATCAACATCCGGAACCTCAACATGATGCTTGACCAAATGGACTTAATTGATAACTACAGAACACTTCACCCAATGACCATGGAATATACATTCTACTCATCACCACATGGAATATACTCTAAGTCGACCACATCCTCAGCCACAAATCAAGCATGAAAAAATTTCTTAAGATTGAAAACCTGCCATGAACCTTCTCAGACCACAGTGGGATAAAAATAAATATTGATACCACCACAGTTCCCCCAAAATCTGTGAAGATATGGACACTAAACAGCATGATGCTAAGCAACTCCTGGGTCAACATGGAAATCAAACCAGAGATTAAAAGATACCTGGAAACAAATGAAAATGAAGAAACATCTTACCAAAACCTCTGGGATGCCATGAAATTAGTACTAAGAGGGGAATTTGAATCTCTACAAAAACACATGAAGAAAATGGAAAGATCACAGTTAACAGCCTTACAAATCACTTAAGAGAGCTGGAAAAGCAAGACCACCAAAACCCCAATTTCACCAGAATAATCCACATTACCAAAATAAAAGCCCAAATTAGGGACATACAAGACAAAAAGATAATACTAAAAAATTAAAAGTTAAAAAGAAAAGATAATAATAATAATAATTAGCCCCCACACACACAAAAACTTCTGAGACTCATTTAAAGGCAACTATAAAAAATAATTAGCACAGTAGTCAATAACGATGTTATAAGGAAAGAGGAAGAAAATATTAGCGAAATTCAAAATGAATAAAGAATACCTCAGGGAAAAATAATGTTGACATGGAGAAATAAAGAGCATAGACAAAAATTATTCCCCAAATTAAAACAAACTAAGCAAATAACAATAAAATTTAATGAAGCAATAGCTTCTGTGAAGAAAAATGGAAGAATAAAACAAAGAAGTAAGAACTCAGGGAAGAGACGTCAATGAGCAGGAAGAGATGAAAATGTGCTAGCTAAATTTAGATAAAAGATAATGTAAAAATAAAATCAACAAAGGAATTGAAAGGATAAAAGAAGACACAAAAGCAAATACACCCTGTGGAAACATAGCAAGAAACATAGAGATAGAAATGAGAAAAAATAAGAAGTGAGATCAAACTTTTAAAAAGTTAAATAGGAAAAAAATAATAAAGACAAAGATGATCAACATACATATAATTGGAGTTCCTGAAGAACTGAATGAAGATGATATTACAGAACAAATATTTAGAGATGTAATCAAACTTTTTTCTCGATCTTATAAAAAGAAACATGAATGTGTGTATATATACACGTTTGTGTGTGTGTGTGTGTGTGTGTGTGTGTGTGTGTGTGTGTGTATAAGGCTAGGCACAATAGCTCATGCCTGCAATCCCAGCACTTTGGGAAGAGAAGGTGGGAGGATTGCTTGAGTAATTTGAGGCAAGCCTGGGCAACACAGTGAGACTTTGTTTCTACAAAAATTCAAAAAATTAACCAGGCATGGTGGCATGTGCCTGTAGTTCTGGTAGCTCAGAAGGCGGAGGTGAAAGGATTACTTGAGCCCAGGAAGTCAAGGCTGTGGTGAGCTGTGATCATGCCACTGAACTCCAGCAGCCTAGATGAAAGAGTGAGATACTGACTCAAACAGACACACATATATAAAGTTAAATATGAAGAAATAAGTAATGAAGACAAAGATGATGCAACATACATATAATGGGAGTTCTTGAAGAACTAAATGAAGATCAAATTACAGAACAATAATTATACAAAAAGACTCGAAAGTTATATATTCTATATACATATATTATATGTGCATATGTATAATTCATAAAATAATTTCAAATTAGATATGTGTATGCATCAGTACCATGGAGAAATAGAAACATCCTAGTAATCGCCTATAAGTTAGGCAAAAATAAAAAATTAATATGCATATATGTATGTATATGAGTATGAGTGTTTTTGTGTGTGTGTCTGTATATTACAAACATATATATATACAATTAATAGATAAATATTAAACACTGTATCTTGAAAATACTGATTATATTCTCTCTTCAAATTCTCATGGAATATTCAACATAAATGAAACAGCAATAATTTTCAAAAGCAATAATTATACAATCTCAGTGTACTAAAACTAACAACAAAATCAAGGGAAAAACTTTCTACCTTCTGGAAATTTATAAAACAAATTTCTTTGTAAAATTATTTTTATTTCAAAGATGTGGGCTAAAATTCAGTGTTAGGTACACAAATGATCCTTGTGTAGGTAAAGTTTGGGCCTCACTTTAGTCCCCACTTTGCCTGGTTTGAGATCAGGTACCCTTATCAATGAGATGTGCCCCCTCCCTCCCCTGGTAGTTTCCCACTACTGCCAAGCTTTTTCTTATAATATTATGATAATTGTTCAGAGTCTGCTTATGAGGGAGAAATGTGGTACACATTTCTTTGTGTGATAGATCACTCATTATTATAGACTCTACGTCCATCCAAGTTGCTGCAAAGTTCACAATTTTATCTTTCTTTATGGCTGCATAATATTACATCATGTATATGTAACATATGTGTCAATTCTTTTATCCAGTCCTCTTTCAATGGGCAGCACAGTGAGTTTCATGTTTTTGCAATTGTGAATAATGCTGCAATAAACATGCATATGCTGGTCTCCTTTTCACAGAATGATTTGAGTTCCTCTGGGTATATTCCCAGTAGGGGGATTGAAGGGTCATATGGAGAATCAATTTTTAGATCTTTTAAGAATTGCCACACTGTTTTCCACAGAGGTTGTACTAGTTTACACTCCCATCAACAGTGTAGAAGGGTTTCCTTTTCGCCACACCCCTCTATCATCTGTTGTTTTTTGAGTTAGTGTTGATGGTCTTCCTGACTGGAGTTAGATGGTATCTCATTGTTATTTTAATTTGCATTTCTTTGATGATTGGTGAGGTTGAGCATTTTTTCATGTATCTGTTGGCTGCTCATATGTCTTCTTTTGATAAGTGTCTATTCATACCTTTGCCCATATTTTAATAGGGCTGTTTGCTTGCTTGTTTTCTTTTCAGCACATTTGAGTACTTTGTAGATACTGGATGTTAGGCCTTTGTCAGAGATACAGTAGGTAATATTTTTTCCCAGTCTGTAGGCTGTCTCCCCGCTCTCTCAATGGTTTCTTTGAATTTGCAGAAGCTTGTCAATTTGATGAGGTTCCACTTGTCTGTCTTATCTCTTATGGCATGAGCATTTGGGGTTTTGATCAGGAATTGGTTGCCAGCTCCAATTTCCATAAGGGTGTCTCCTGCATTTTCTAATGTTCTTATAGTTTGAGAATTTATGTTTAGGTCTTTGATCCATTTAGAGTTGATTTTTGTGTATGGTGATGGGTAAGGGCCTTGTTTTAATCTTCTGCGTGTGGTCAGATAGTTTTCCCAACACCATTTACTGAATAAGTTCACCTCTCCCCAGTGGTTGTTAGTGGAGGCATTGTTTAAGATGAGTTTGTTGAGAAATTGAGATTTTGCTTCTGGAATCTCTATCCTGTTCCATTGGTCCATATGCCTGTTCTTATGCCAATACCAAGCTGTTTCGATTATTGTAGCCTTATACTAAAGTTTAAAGAAGGTGTGACACCTTTCACTTTGTTTCTTTTGCTGAGGACTGTTTTGGCTATTCGTGGTTTCCATATGAATTTATTTATTGTCGTTTTCAGGTCTGAGAAGAATCATGTGGATATTTTAATGGGTATTGCGTTAAATCTGTAAATTACCTTGCATATCTCCCCATCTTAATAATGTTGATTCTTCCAATTCAAGAGCATGGAATATACTTCCATTTGTTTGTGCCTTCTTGGATTTCTTTGAACCATGTTTTGTAGTTTTCATTGTAAAGGACTTTCACATTTCTGGTTAGGAAGATGCCAAGGTCTTTCTTTCTTTCTTTCTTTCTTTCTTTCTTTCTTTCTTTCTTTCTTTCTTTTCTTTCTTTCTTTTCTTTCTTTCGTTTTCTTTCTTTTTTTGTGACTATTGTGAATAGAATTGTGCTTTTTACTTGGGTTTCTGTTTTTTATCATTGGTGTATAGGAATGCAACTGTCTTTTGTGCATTTATTTTATACCCTGAGATGTTGCCAAAGTCCTTTATCAGTGCAAGGAGGTTTTTTGACATATTCTCCTGGGTTTTCAAGATATAGGATCATGTCGTCTATAAAGAGGGCTAACTTAACTTCTTCTTTTCCTATTTGGAAAACTTTGCTTTTCTTCTCTTGTCTGATGGCTCTAACTAGGACTTCCAACACCATGTCTGACGGGAGGTGTGAGCATGGGCAGCCTGTCTTGTTCCAGTTTTGAGGGGAAATGTCACCAATTTCTGTCTTTTTAGCAGTATGTTAGCTATGGGTTTATCATAGATGGCTCTTACTATTTTGAGGTGTGTTCCACCTATGCGTAGGTGTTCGATGGTTTTTTATCAAGAAGGGATGTTAAATTTTATCAAAAGCTTTTTCTGCATCTAATGATATAATCATGTGGTTCTTTTTTTTTACATTGTTGCTGTATTTAATTAAGTTTTTGGTCTTGTGGATGTTGAACTTGCCCTGCAACCTGGCAATGAAGCCTACTTGGTCATGGTGGATGACTTTTAAGATGTGTTGCTGTATCTGGCTTGCTAGAATCTTGTTGAGAATTTTTGCATCTATGTTCAGCAATACAATGATCCTTCATATTTCTCTTTCTTTATTGTACCTGTACCCAGTTTGGGTATTAATGTGATGTTAGCTTCATAAAATGACTTGAGGAGAGTTCCATCTTTCTCAATTGTCTGTAATACTTTCAACAGAATTGGTATTAACTCCTCCTTGTATGTTTTGTAGAATTCTACTGGAAAGCCATTTAGTCCAGGGCTTAGTTTTTCAAATTTTTTATTTTTGTAAATAGTTTTCTTATAATGAAGACAATTTCCTGGGTTGTTATTGGCAAATTTAGGGTCTCAATTTCTTTTGTTTCAGCCTTGGAAGGTTGTGTGATGTCAGAAAGTTCTCCATTTCATTTAGGTTTTTGAGTTTGTTTCCATACATATGTGCATATTAATCTCTGATAAACTTTTGTATTCCTTCGGGGTCAGTTGTGACTTGATCTTTTGCATTTCTAATTGTGTTTATTGGGGCTTTTTCTCTCTTTTTTCTGGTCAGCCTGGCTAGGGACCTATCAATCTTGTTTATCCTTTCAAAGAACCAGTCCTTTGTTTCACTGATTTTTTTGTATTATCTTTTTGTCTTCCATGTCCCATATTTGAACTTTTATTTGATTATATTGAATTCTTCTGTTGAAGTTAGGGTTTTGGTGGTCTTGTATTTCCATCTCTCTTAAGTGATTCATTAGGCTGTTAACTTTTGATCTTTCCATTTTCTTCATGTGTGTTTATAGAGATATGAATTCCCCTCTTAATACTTCTTTATGGCATCCCAGAGGTTTTGGTAAGATGTTTCTTTGTTTTCATTCATTTCCAGGAAGTTTTGATTTCTGTGTTGAGCCAGGAGTTGTTCAGCATTATGCTGTTTAGTTTCCATGTCTTTGTGGGTTTTGGAGAACTTTGTTGCTGTTGATATTTATTTGTATTCCATTGTGGTCTGAGAAAGTGCATGGCAGTATTTCAAGCTTATGAAATTTGTTTATGCTTGATTTATGGCCAAGGATGTGGTTGATCTTAGAGTACATTTCATGTGGTAATGAGTAGAATGTATATTCCATGGTTGTCAAATGGAGTGTTCTGTAGGTATTTATTAAGTCCATTTGGTCAAGCATCAAATTGAGGTTCTCAATCTCCTTGTTGATGTTTTGCCTCAATGATCTATCTAGGTATTTTTAGTGGGGTATTTACATCCCCAACAATGATATTGTTAGAGTCAATATCTTTTTTAGTTTACCTAGAAGCTGCTTTATAAAAGCTGGTGCTCCTATATTGGGTGCATATATGGTTTAAGATGGATATTTCTTGTTGATGGATTGAAACTCCTATCATAATGTAGTGATCTTCCATATCTTTTTAAATTTTTCATAGCTTAAAGGATATTAAGATTGCAACTCCTGCTTTCTTTTGTATTCCATTCTTCTGAAAATTTGTTTCCCATCCTTTTACTTTAAGTCTATGAGTATACTTTCCAGTGAGATGAGTCTCCTGGAGATAGAATATTGTTGCATCAAGTTTTTAAAATCCATTTTGCCAATGTATGTCTTTTCAATGGTACGTTTAGTCCATTAACATTCAGGCTAATTACTTAGATGTGAGCATTTATCCCTGTCTTATAGAGTTTTTGTTGTTGTTTGTTTGTTGGCTTTCCTTTCATTTTGGGGTAGATTTATGTGTGCTTTCCATCTTTTTTTCTCCATTGTTGGGAAGGGCATGGTCATTCTTTTTTTCTTCTGTGTTTAATATTTTTTTAAAGTGTTTCTTGTAGAGCTGATCTGGAGGTGGCGTAAACTCTTAGGGATTGAATGTCTGGGAAAGATTTTAATTCTCCATCTTTGATGAAGCTTAGTTTAGCTGGGTAGGAAATTCATGGTTAGAATTGTATATCTTTGAGAACTTTGAAAATTGAACTCCAGTCTCTTCTAGTCTGTGGTGTATCTGTAGATAATCTGCTGCTATTCTAATTGGTCTTCCTCAGGAGACAGTCTGACCTTTCTCTCTTATTGACTTTATAATTTTTTCTTTTGTACCTACTTTGTGTAAGTGAATTACTGTGTATCTAGGAGTTGGTCTTCTCGTTTGATGTTTTGCAGGGGTTCTCTGAATCTTTTGCTTGAATGGTCACATCTCTGATGAGATGAGGGAAGTTTTCTTGGGTAATTCCATGAAATGTTTGTTCCAGGGTGGTCTCTGTCTCTCTATCTGCCTCAGGAATTCCAAATATTCTTAGGTTCAGCCACTTGATATAATCACACATTTCTTGCATGCTTTTTTTTTTCCTATCTTTTTCAGCTTCTTTTTAAATGTTTTTAACAGTTTGGGTTAGTCCTATATTTTGGTCCTCCTACTCTAAAATTCTTTCTTCTGCTTGGTTAATTCTACTTTCCATGCTTATAAGTTTGTTATTTATTTCATTCCTTGCTGTCATCTCAGTTACCAATTCCTTCATTCTTTCCTCGTCTCTCCTCATTTCTATTTATTCTCTCTAATATCTTGATATCCAGGTTTGTGGTTTGAGATCAGTCATTCTGGGGGCTCTTCATTGTTTGAGTTCTGAAATTGCTGTCTTCCCACAGGTCTTTATGGGACCTGTGTTCTTCCATTGATTCTTCTTCTGTTGTGAAGGTTTTCCTCCTCCTTTTTCTCCCTTCTTTAGTTTTGTTGTTCATTGCTGGGGGATAGCTTTCACTTTGGTTTGCTCAATTTCCTATTATTTCTTATGTAGATCCTCTGGATTTCTTTAGTTTTGAAGAAGGACTCAGGTTGGGGGACTGTGCTTTTTGTAGTTGTGAGATTTGATTAAGTGGGGAGCTGCTGTTCAGAAACTATCTGCATATAACAGTATTCACTGACAGGTGTGTGGGCCCCTGGAACCCACTTCCCACCACCTTACAATCTGTCCATGTGGTAGGGGTATGTTTGCCCTTTGTAAGCAAAATGAGATAAGGAAAATGAAAATAATGGCAAAATAAAGGAGAGAGATGAAAGGCAGGAGAAGAGAGAGAAGAAGAAGGGAAAAAGCAGACAGGCACACCAACTAACAAATAAACGAAGAAACAAACAAAAAACAGAAAAAAATAACAACAACAAAAATACAATCATACAAACAAAAAACCCTGTTGATGTACTCACCCTCCAAAATGCCCATATGCAATCAGAAACCTGAAAAGCAACAATAAAATAACAAAAACAAGGCAAGTACAAAAATGTTCACAAAAACAAAGGGGAAAAAAGAGCTCTCTCTTTTCTGGAACCATTTCTGGAACTTCAGGTTCCTTTCCTAAGCACTATATGACTTTTGGCTGCCACCATGTTAGGTAGTGGTCCTGGTCTCCAGTCCATCCACTCCACTCTCAGAACAGGTCAGTGGGGTTTCTCTCAGCATGGGTCAGACATCCCACAAACTGCTGTGGGAGGAGCATAAATCAGATTCAGACTCACCCGACTTGTCTGTTGCTGCTGCCAAGTCTCCCATTCAGATCAGGTGTGTCTGGGTCTGGTCCAGCATGGGGGAGGGGTATCTGTCTTTCCATGTCGAATGGTCAATCCCAGAGGTATGCAGAGATAGCCTTTGGTTCTCAGGTTGGAGACTGGACAGAGATGGGTGGCACTATGCAGGTCTCTGCCTGGTCCCAGGACAGAGAAAAATAGAAGTGGTCAACATCTCCTCACTGGTGGCAGGCCTCAGTTCCAGATGTCCTTGTCATGCCTTCTCTATGGTTCCTGCTGCTAGCATCCAGCCTGCTGCTAAAGGTGGTGGCACAGGTCAGGTGCAGGGTGCTGAGAAGCAACTGATCTCTGCTGCCTCCTTCCAAGAAACCCCAGAGAATGGCAGACAATCCTGTGCACCAGAGGGCTCTAATCTCAGAGCAGTGATGGGTTGCAGTCACCTCCAGAGGAGATCCCCCAGTGCTTAAACCTGAGTCTCCCTTCTGATGGACTTTTACTCACCCACCAGCACATACCCACTCTTGTTTTTATGGACACTTGCTTTTGCAGAGACTTTTACATTTCCATCAGTTCCACTGCCATCTTGTCCATCTTCCAAAAAACAAATTTCAAGAAGATCACCTCTGGTACCAATGTGAGCCTTATCTATGAAGTTGCTAGACATTGACATAGGAGAATACAAGACTAGATATTAAAGAATATTACAGAAGAGATCAAAAGGCCAATGGAAATGCACATTTGCCCACATAGATGGAAAAGATGCATTTTGTGTTAACGTTAAGATGGCCACCATGACGCCAAAGGTAGTGAAGTTTGCTCTTGATGAAAAGAAAAGTTTAATGGATTAATAGTGTTGATGGCAGTTGTAAAGCATACACAGAAATACTGTATATGAAAATTCAGGCATGACTGTATAGAGTCACGAATGCCACCACTGTGTAGGGGCTTCCTGGTCCTGCTCAAAGGACTTTCTCTGGTTGAAGTCTGGAGGGTTGTTTACAAAGAATTTTCTTGATTGTCCCAGACTTATAAATTTCTGTTTATCAAATATATTTGTTAAAATTGATAAATGGTTTTAAATGTTATATTGCCTGAATGGTATATTGGCAGATAAATTTTTTATCTGATGAAGAGTTATTCAAAAAATATATTTTTAGCAAATGTCATAGTGAAAATTTTGGTGCTTGATTGACATAATGTTTTATTTAAGTTATTCTTCCATTATACATATTTTTCCAGAACTCAAATACTATATATAAAATGTAGGCATGCAGCCTTTTTATATTTTTGCTTTATTTTTATTATTTAATGCAAATTGTTCAGAAAATCATTCTAAAGTCTGATGGCTGCATATGTTTTAGGTCACTCATGGCGTTATAGGTTGATTTCATTGTGCTCTGATGAGAAACAATAGACCGAATTTTCACATTTTCTGCTCAGCCTAGCTGTGGACAAAAACCTCTGATTTGGGAGTGTGTTGTTACAGCTAGAAGCTTTATATTATCTTTGTCTAGCTTGACTTCTCAGCTCCTCATTTCCCCACCCCCACCACTACATTTAATAAAATCTAAACGTTTACAATGAATCCTAGCATTTAATCTGCTCCATTTAAACTTATGACACAAGGAGCTAACAAATATTTGGTTTATTTCTGCCTCATGTTTAACTTTTCTGTGAGGTTTCAATGAACGTTAGGTGCTCTCCTTTCTTGACTGACACGTCCACTCTCTCCACTGTTGGCACCTAGAAGATATGTAATCAAGTATCTGAAAAAACTCTAGATTGTGGATGCCAAGCATTTAAACCTCTTAAGTGTCATAATGACGCTGTGTACCACAATTTCATTTTGGGTAATGGCATTTTGAACCACAGTGTGGCTATGTATGGAACATAAGTCTCAGTACTAAAAGTTTTTGCCTTTTTTGGTGCTCCATTTTTGGTACATGAAAATTTTATTTTATTTTTAAAAAATGACTTTCTTTTGGTCTCTGTTTATCAGTTTAAAATTTGAGAATTTCCAGTTGTTATGTAGGGCTAATCCACGGTCATGACAGGTCTGATATACATGAATTGATTGTATGTATATTTGGATCTTGCAAGAAGAAAATTATATGAAAACATTTTATATAATTAATTTAAATTTTTTAAAAGTGTTTTAAATGTTTGCAACTTTAGATAAAAATATTTCCACTATTATATTGATAAGATGAGTAGTTTTAACTTTAGGATAAATGCCGCATGCAAATTTATCTTTAAGAAACACTTAAAATTGAATTTAAAAATACAAGTTTAAAATTAGTTGTTTAACTTCTATACTCCAGGTTCAAAAATGATATAAATATAAAAGAAATACAAAACAAGAAAGTACAAACAGAAATTGCAGAATATTTGTAAAATAACAATACTAAATTGTTACAGAAACCCAGGGGAAAAAACATTCAAAAGGTAACAACACAAAAGAAAGAAAAGGAAGCAGGAATTCATAAAATTGAAAAAGAAAAATGATCAGAAAACATAAACAGTAGAATTATTGCATTTAAAGTATAACTCTTTGATGAAACCAATAAAATAGACAAGGACTAACTACCAAACCAAGAATGAAAGGGGAGAAAGTAATAAGTACATGAAATAAGAAATGGCAGTAGGGAAATAGCAAGAGAATTAAGAAAGCGAAATAATCATTTTTTTTAAAGAGCTTTGTTGGCTGGGTGCAGTGGCTCAAGCCTGTAATCCCAGCACTTTCAGAGTCTGAGGAGAAAGGATTGCCTGAGCCCACAGGTTTGAGACCTGGGCAGCCTGGTGAGACCTCATCTCTACAATAAATTTAAAAAATTACCCAGACGTGGTAGCATGTATCTATAGTTCTGGTTACTTGGAAGGCTGAGGCGGAAGGATTGCCAGAGCCCAGCAGGTCGATGCTGACGCTGGGGTGGCCATGAGTGTGCCACAACACTATAGCCTGGGTGACAGAGTGAGACTCCAACTCAAAAATAAAAAAGTAATAATAATAAAAGAGCTTTGTTCATCACTAAAAAACAAGTTTGAAGAAGAAACAAACAATTTTTCCAGGAAAATACAATATCTAAAATTGACTTTTAAGTAGGTAGAAAATTTTAAAAAACATTTCCATATATTAAACACAGAAGCTTATACACAGTCTATTAAAAAAACAACAACCTTAAATATTTAATGAAGGAATTCTATCAAGCCTTTATAGTAAGGTAATTTCAATGGTCTCTAAACTTTTTCAAATTAGGCCACTGACAAAAGGAAAACATAATACCAAACCCAACCAAGATAGCACACACAAGGAAAATCTACGGACTAATGCAAACAATCAAGATAGACAATTCTTTTTTGGGGGGGGGTCGGAGTCTCACTCTGTCACCCAGGCTGGGGTGCAATGGCACACCCACAGCCACCACAGCCTCGATCTGCTGGGCTCAGGTGATCCTTTTGCCTCAACCTTCCAAGTAGCTGCAATTACAGGCATGCACCACCACACCTGGCTAATTTTTCTTGATTTATTGTAGAGACGAGGTCTCAACCAAATTCCCAGGCTGGTCTCGAACACCTAGGCTCAAACAATCCTTTTGCCTCAGCCTCCCAAGGTACTGGATTACAGGCATGAGCCACCACACCCAGCCAAGATTGACTATTCACAAAAAGAATGCAGCAGCACCCTTAAAAATATCCCTTTTTAAGTGAAGTTATAGCTAAGAATGCAAGAATGTTTTAAAAACAAAATATCTATTACTCTATTTCATCACATTAATAAGAAAAAATGATTATTTTCGCAGATGATAAAATCCAACAAAATAAAAATCTGTTTATGACTTTAAAAATGCAATAAAATGGAAACTTTATTAATATTATAAAATGTATCTATCTCAGCCCAAAATTAAGTATAGTACTTAATGGGGAAATATTAAAAGTGCTTCCATCAAAAAAGTAGGAAATAAACAATGATACTACTGTGCCATTTATCAAATTACTGTCTCCACTCCAAATTCACTCTTCAGTGCTTGCTCTGTGATAATGGACTGGACTCTCAAAGCATTTTTCCTTCAAAGTGAATGCCAAGCTCAGCTTTGTCAGTAGAGTCCCCTAGGGAAACACTGAAAAAGGGAAGGGGGCTTTTTGTCCTGCTTCCAAACAGAAAAAAAAGCTCTTGCTGCCTGGTCTGTCAGTGGTGTGTATGTGGGAAACATTTGGGTAGTGATCGTCCCCAACAGTCACTTGTGAAACATTAGGGAATTCTCACCCTCCAGCTGGGGCCTGATAACCTCCTTTCTTTGACTCTTCTGATTTGGAAACACCTTAGGCCCTGTCCCTGAAGTGTCTTTCCTGGGTCACTTGCCCACCATCCTCAGCTCACGTGGCCTCTGAGAATTGTTCCTACTTGCATTTCTGGCTTCAGTTTCCTGCCACAGTGATTTGTCTGCCAGTCCCAACCCACCAATGCTCCCTGGAGAGGTACCTCTTACTTTCCCAATGACTGTGGACCAGCTCTGAACATTTCCATCCAGTGTGCTCCATTCACATATTCTCCAGTGAGGTGTGATACCCTGACTTGGGGTAGGGAGGAATCCCCTTCTAAGTTTGTCCTACTTTAGATAACTCTTTTTCAATCTCAGTTACCCTTTAGAGTTCTCTTTATGTCTTTATAGTTTTTTTCTATCACAGTTTACATCATTGTTTATGTTAAACTTCCCCTGCTTAAATTAGTGTGTGATTTCTACCACCTGTTTTGGTCACTATAATTATTTTAAAATGTATTGGATATATGAGTCAATGTAATTATTAAAAATAAGACATCAGAGTCCTAAGACTTGTAAAAGACGTAATACCAGGACTACTCATTGATTATGCCATTGTATGCTTAAAGAATCTAAGAAGTCAACTAAAAATGCTACAAAAATTAGACAATGCTACAAAATTAAATAATTCACTAAATCAGAGGATGTAAAATTAGTCTTTAGCTATCATTAGCTTTTCTATGCAAAATAAAATCAGACCACATATACAATAAAATGCATTATAATAAAAACATTCTTAGAAATAATTTTAATAAGATAAGCTTATTTTTTTTTTTTGAGTTGGAATCTCACTCTGTCGCCCAGACTGGAGTGCAGTGGCCGCTCCCGGCCACCGCAGCCTCGACCTGCTGGGCTCCGGTGATCCTTCCGCCTCAGCCTTCCGAGTAGCCGGAATTACAGGCATGCGCTACCACACCCAGCTAATTTTTTGATTTATTGTGGAGATGAGGTCTCGTCTGCCCAGGCGGGTCTCGAACCCGCGGGCTCAGGCAATCCACTCACCTCAGCCTCCCAAAGGCGTGGGATTACAGACTGAGCCACCAGATAAGCTTATTTTTTAAAAATTTAAAGTACAAATAAGTTACATAAAAATTTAGACTTCTTCAAATTGAGTCTATGCTCTAGGATAAGAAAACTCAACTTCCTAATAATTTTAGTTAATTGCATTATGTTTAAATTGATTAGTTTTTTAGTAAACTAATTCACAATGCAACACTAAAAGTATCAATATTTTTTCACAACTTGATAAGGTGATGATTTTATATCAAAAATAAATGCAGGCATGCCTCTTTTATTGTGCTTCATTATATTGCACTTTGTAGATATTGCAATTTTACAAATTAAAGGTTTGTGGCAACTTCATATTGAGCAAGACTGTTGGTGCCATTTTTCTAACAGTATGGGCTTACTTCATGTGTCTGTGTCACATTTTGGTAACTCCTCCAGTATTTCAAATTTTATTATTATCATAATATCTGCTATTATGATCTGTGACCATTGATTTTTGGTATTACAATTGTAAATGTTTTGGAGTGCCAACAACCTCACCATGTAACACGGCAAACTTAAAACTTAAATGTTGAGCGTGTTCTCATTGCTCCACTAATCAGCTGTTTCCTTGTCTTTCTCTCCCTCTCCTCAAACTTCCCTATTCCCCAAGAAACAACAATATTGAAATTAAGCCAATTAATAAGTTTCAATGACCCCTAAGTGTTCAAGTGAAAGGAAGTGTTGCACATTTCTCACTTTAAATAAAAGGCACAGATTAAGTTTACCGGGGAGGCACATAGAAGGTGGAGAAAGGCTAAATGCTAGGCCTCTTGTACCCAACAGTTAGCCAAGTTGTGAATGCAAAGAGAAAGTTATTGAAAGAAATTAAAAGTGCTTTTCCAGTGAACACACAAATGATAAGAAAGTGAAAAAAGTTTTATTGCTGATATGGAGAAAGTTTTGGTGGTTTTGATAGAAGATAAAATCAGCCATTACATTCTCTTAAGACAAAGCCTAATCCAGAGCAGGGTGCTAGAAGATAAAATCAGCCATTACATTCTCTTAAGACAAAGCCTAATCCAGAGCAGGGTGCTAGCTCTCATCAATTGTTTGATAGATGATAAAGGTAAGGAAGAAAAATCTGAAGCTATCAGAGGTTGGTTCATGAGGTTTAAAGGAAGAAGCCCCCTCCATAACACAGTAGTACAAGATAATGTAGCAAGTGCTGACACAGAAGCTACAGCAAGCTATCCAGAAGATCTAGCTAATATCATTGATGAAGGTGGCTACACTAAACAACAGATTTTCAATATGGATGAAACAACCTTCAGTTGAAAGAATATGCTAATTATCAACAACTCAAAAAATAACAGCTGCTGGAGAGGGTGTGGTGAAAAGGGAACACTTCTACACTGTTGGTGGGAGTGTAAACTAGTGCAACCTCTGTGGAAAGCCGTGTGGCGATTCCTAAAAGCTCTAAAAATCGACCTCCCATATGACCCTGCAATCCCTCTACTGGGAATATACCCTGAAGAACTCAAATCACTCTATAAAAAAGATACCTGCACACGTATGTTTATCGCAGCATTGTTCACAATAGCAAGAACCTGGAAACAACCATGCTGCCCATCAAAAGAGGACTGGATTTAAAAAATGTGGTACATATACATGATGGAATACTATGCAGCCATAAAGAAGAACAAAATCATGAATTTTGCAGCAAATTGGATGGAACTTGAGTCTATAATACTGAGTGACCTCTCACAGAAACAAAGATCCGAGTATCACATGTTCTCACTCATATAATGGACCTTGAACATCCAATGTAATACTATAAGAAAATGACTGACGGTACTGGGAAACTATGGGGGGGGAGGGGGATGGGATTAACAGTAGCAAATATCTGCCTGGGGATGGGAAAACACCTCTTATCAACAGGGTGCCTGAATGAAACGTAATTGTACACCTAACCCTTAACTGTACCCCACAAAACCATAATAAAAAAATATTGATTAAATGTTAAAAAAAAAAGAAAGAAAGAAAGAATATGCTATAGCCAGGCTCGGTGGCTCTGCCTGTAATCCCACGCCTTTGAGAGGCTGAGGTGAGTGGATTGCCTGAGCCCGTGGGTTCGAGACCTGCCAGGCAGCAAGACCTCATCTCTACAATAAATCAAAAAATCAGCTGGGTGTGGTAGCGCATGCCTGTAATTCCGGCTACTTGGAAGGCTGAGGCAGAAGGATCGCCGAAGCCCAACAGGTGGAGGCTGCGGTGGCCAGAAGCGGCCACTGCACTCCAGTCTGGGAGACAGAGTGAGACTCCAACTCAAAAAAAAAAAAAAAGAAGAAAGAATATGCTATCTAGAAAGTGCATACCTAGAGAGAAGAAGTCAATGCCTGTTCTCAAATCTTCGATTGGCAGACTGACTCTCATTAGGGGCTATTGCCGCTGGTGATTTTAAGTTGGAAGTCAATACTTATTTACAGTTTTGATGCTCAATACACTCTGCCTGTGCTTTATAAGTAAAACAAAAGAAGTCTGGATGATAGCACATCTGTTTACAGCATGGTTTTCTGAACTGTTTAAAATCCAAAAGTATTTCTTTGAAAATACTACTGTTTATTGACAACACACCTAGTCACCCAAGAGCTCTAATGGAGATGAACAGGAAAATCAATGTTGTTTTCATCCCTACTGACACAATATCCATTCTACAGCTCATGGACTGAGCAGTCATTTAGACTTTCAAGAATTATTATTTAAGAAACACATTTTGTAATGCTGCAGCTGCCATAGATAGAAGATGATTCCAAACCTCATAGATGGTTTGAAAGGGTTCAAGACATCAACGGAGGAAATAACTGCGGCGTGCACTCTTAAACCTGGAACATGTGTATTGCCTGTGCATAAGGATGAATCCACCTAGGTGTGCACACTTGAATCTGAATGTGTGTATTGCATGTGTATGATGAGGCTGAGGCCCCCAAGTGTGCACACTTGAACCTGGAATGTGTGTGTTGCTTGTGTATGAGGGTGATTCACCATTCTAGATGCTATTAAGAACATCCATGATTCATGGAAAAAGATCAAAATAACAAGTTTGAAAGCAGATGATTCCAACCCTCATAGATAGCTTGCAAGTGTTCAAGACTTCAATGGAGGAAGTAACTGTAGGTGTGCCCACTTAAAACTGGAACATGTGTGTTGTGTATGTATGAGGGTGAGGCCCCTAAGTGTGCACACTTGAACCTGGAACGTGTGTGTTGCTTGTGTATGAGGGTGATTCACCATTCTAGGTACCATTAAGAACATCCATGATTCATGGGAAAAGGACAAAATAACAGAAATTTGAAAGATGATGATTCCAACCCTCATAGATGACTTGAAAGGGTTCGAGGCTTCAATGGAAGAGGTAACTGGAGGTGGAGTGAAAATAGCAAGAGAACCAGAATTAGAAATGAAGCCTGAAGATGTGACTGAATTACTGCAAACTCATGATCAAACTTTAACAGATAAGAAGGTGCTTCTCATGAATGAACAAAGAAGGTGATTTATTGAGATGAAATCGATTCTGGTAAAAATGCTGTGAACATTATAAAATGACAAAAGAATTAGAATATTATAAGAAGTTAGTTGATAAAGCAGAGGCAGATTTAAGAGAACTGACTTCAATTTTTAAAAAGTTCTACTGTGGGTAAAATATTATCAAATAGTGACACATACTATAGAGAAATCTTTCATGAAAGGAAGAGTTAATCAATGCCGCAAACTTATAATTGCCTTGTTTGAAGAAGATGCCACATCTCAACCTTTAGCAACCACTATCCTGATCAATCTGTGGCCATCAGCATTGAGGCAAGACCCTCCACCAGCAAAAAGGTTACAACTCACTGAAAGCTCAGCTGAATGTTAGAAATTTTTTTGCAAGATGTATTTTTAAATTAAAGTATGTACAATGTTTCCTCAGGCATAATGCCATTGCACACTTAATCGACTACAGTATAGTATTAATATAACCTTTATATTCACTGGGAAAACAAAAAAAATTCATGTGACTAGCTTTATTGCAATATTTGCGTTATAGTGGTGGTCTGGAACTGAACCAGCAATATCTCTGTGGTTTGTCTGTAAACAAAATACTCTGTAGGAGAAGAACAGTAAGAAGATAAAGTCCTGGCAGATATTTAAAGCATACTGTACAGGTATTGTATTAAAATGCATTGCATTAAACATGTAATTAAAATAGCATCATATTAAATATGATCATACATAAAAAAACCGATAAAACAGATGAGAAATTTCAGTAACAGACAAGTGGATGTGTGTGTGTGTGTGTGTGTGTGCACGTGTGTGTGTGTGTGTTTAATATAAGACATCTCAAGTAAGTGGGAAAAACATGGGCTATTGAATTAATAGTGTTGCAGAATTTAGGTAACATCTAGAAAAAATATAATTGAGTCTATATCTGATACTGTACACCAAGATCATTTCAAAAATAAGAAATAATTTAATGCAAAAAGCCAAAATGTTAAGAATACAAAAGAAGATTATTTTATAATCTCAAAGTGAAGATGATCTCTGTAACTAAGACATAAATTTCAGGAGTCATAACTGAGTGGCCTAATAAATTCACCTATGTAAAATCTAAACCAAAAAAAGTATCTACATTGTGAAAAACCTAGACGTAAAGTAAAAGACATAATAAATTGGGCAAGAATTTTTTTTTAGCTCATTTCGTTGGCAAAGGGCTAAGCGACCACGTATGCAAAAAACTCCTATTAGCAAGAAAAATAACAACCCAGAAGAAAAATAAACAGATTTCATGAACAGATGTGCTATAGAACATCAACTGCAAATGACTCCTGAACATATAAAAAGATGCTCTTCACTCATAATAAGAAAAATATTGCTGAAAACTATATTGAGATATATTTACCTATCAGATTTGCAAAATTAAATTTCCAAATTTGCTAACACAGCATTGGTAAGGAAGTATGAAATATGCTTTTACACATTGATCACAGGTGGCAAATTGGTACAATAAGAAGACATGACTCTTTGGCAGTACATAACAATATTGCAAGAGTTTATATCCTTCCTCTAGCAGTTTCACTTCTAAAAATTTACCCGAGAGGTTTATTTGCATATATGCAGATAAAGATGTCCAAGGACATATATGTAGAATATTGCAACCCTATGAGTGACAGCAAACAATTGTAAACAATCTTATTTTTCTTATCTATTTAGAACTAGTAGAATTAATTATATTATACCCCCAATGGAATACTATTCAACATTTTTTAAAAAGTAGACTCATTAATTAACATGGAAAGATTTTCAGGATGCATTTAATGCAGAAGGAAGGCAAGTACATAACAGTCTAGGACACTACTATCATGTAGAAGTGTGTTTTTTTCTTTACCTAAAAAATAATCTGAAAAGATAAAGAAGAAACTAGTAAGAACGATTCCCCATAGGAAGAGATGGGAATGGTGCAGATGGTGGATGGGGAAAGGAAGAAAACTTTTTACTGCCTATCTTTTATAAGTTTTGGTGTTTGTTTCATGCTTATTAAATGGTAGCAGTTTATTAAATAAAACAATTTGAAAACTCAGGTAAATATTTCCAGTCTGCCATAATATTGCAAAACTGAATTTTCTGAAATGTAATCGAGTTTTGTTACACGTTTAGAAATCTGAAGTGGTGCAGCACACTTTATATCTTGAGGTTTATGCCTTGGCCTTCTGCAAGCCAGGTTTCATTGAAATTGCTCTCTCAAAATTCACTAACACTTTCCCAACTCCCAGAACCAATAACTCTTTTTCATTTCTCTTCTCATTTGAATCCCCTGCAGTGTTTGATGCCACTGTCCACCCCCATCATTATTCACACCCTGCCTCTTTGTTAGCACTCTTCCATCTACTGGAGTCCTGGTTCTCAATCCTAATTCTGGGTTTTCCTTCAAAATACTTACTCTTCTTTTTTTTAATTATTAAAGATGTAGGGTACAACTCAGGGTTAGGTATACAAATGATTATGCAGATACCCTTGTTGATGAGGTATGTCCCTCCCTCCCCTAGCAGTTTCCCTCCACTGCCAATCCCACTCCCCCTCCCCGGACAGTTTCCCACAACTACCAATCCCTTTCTTATAGTATTATAATTGTTCAGGGTCCACTTACGAGTGAGAAAATATCGACCACGAATAGCCAAAACAGAACTTACTCTTTCCTGAGCCCTAGGAACAGCAGGATGAGTGAAATATTTTTCAATTGGCTAGAGACTGTAATACTTACTGTCTCAAGCTTTTAACAATCAAAAAACCTCTTGCCAAAAACTAAAGATCATCTTTGGTTGAAGAGACAGATAATAACCAGTTTTATTATTTCTTTTCATTATAGTTACTATTCTGTTTTGAAGGTGGCATATGAAGCTCTTAGAAACTAGAATTGTAGCAGGTACTGGAGGGACAACATGGGGGCACAGCCTCTGGAAGCAGATTATGTGGGCTCAAAGTCTAGCCTTATTCCTCCCTAATGTGTAACCTTAAGTGAGTTATTCAAATATTTTCTGGATGTGTTAATACAGACTTGCATCTCTTGTTTGCTGCTCCCTGAGGTGGAGGAGTCATAACAGTACTTGATTCATTGGACGTTGGGTAGTACTTATGAGGCAACAGATGTAAAATCATTGTACTATTCCCGGCACCCAAGGTCTTTTATGTACTGCTAATAATATTCCATGTAGAAAATTCTAGAACACTAAATCCAGAGTCAAAGATCTGAATTCTAGTCCCATTTCTGCTGCTAATTTCAGCTACATCTTGGATACATTTTCTGAGTTTCAGCTTCCCTGTTTGCAAAATGGAAAGCTAAAATATGATCTCTAAAATTCTTTGACGTCTATATAATTCCAAACACCTACCTGCTTTGGGCAGCAATATCTAAAGTCTGTTTACTTCAAAGCCTAAAAGCCAAAGTTCTGCTTTGTGTATAAATTGGAAAGCTTTTCTAAAGGTCAGGATTAATAGCTTCACACAATGAGAAACGTACAGGCTTGTTTTATGAAGACATTTAGTATTTTATTTTTAAACATAGTAGCCACTTCTGTTAGGACAGTAAAAAAAAAAATTCCTATTCTTTAGAGAAAGTAACTCTAAAGTTGAGTATTTATCTAATAAGCAAGAGCTCTTAGAACTTTCTAATATTCAGGAATAAAGCCCAAATTGCATAGATTAGAAATAGGTTGATCAACAGAGGAGCCTTTACATTAAAAATAAGGTTTTTATTTTGACCTAGATTCCCTCAACATTATTTTTGAAAATAAATTACTCCTTTAATCTCACATTCATCAATCCCCTTGTCTAAAATTTTGGGGTTTTATCTAACACTTTACTCTGACTTTTTCCATAAGTTCAATACAGTTCTGAGCCTGGGCCTCTCTTTTGCTTCACTCCTTTGCCATTACATCTAATATTTTTTTTACATTTCAACATGTCAGCAACAGACTGGCTGACTTCGGTCTTTTATTTTCAAGCTATCACAAAGTCTACTGCCAAATACTTCCTTCTTTAAAGAACTTTCCCTGAATATTTACATCTCAAGAACTCATATTGGTTTGCTACTATCTTGTTAGTCTAAAGTTTACTGCCTTGGGTCTCTTTTAACTAGTCTAGCCTCTTTCCTTTCTACTCTCTTCTCCTTTGTCCCCTCTGCCCATATATTTCAGTTTCCTCTTGGTCTCCATATACAACCTCCTCTTCATTTCTGATTATAAGCAGAAATTCAGTTCCTCTTCCTAAATAACTCTTTCTTATCTTCTCCATTCTCTTGTCTGTCCATCCATTCCATCCATCCATCCATCCATCCATCCATCCATCCATCCATCCATCCATCCATCCATCTTTCCCACCCTTTATAATGTGTTGGGTTTTATCTTTTGTTAAAGTTTATATATTTATTGATATCTTTCTATGCATCTGCTATCAATAACTCAGTTTCATCACTCTCAAATTATTTCGGGTTCATGCATTATAAAAAATACTTAAAAGCTCATCATAATGTAGCAGACAAACTACTTACTTTTGGGGACAATATGACTTGAATTTAAAATCAGTTCTTTTGTTGGCAAGTTGTGTTTCTGTTGACAAGGCATTCTCTGAGCCTCACAACATTGTTATAAATATTAAATGAAAAACATGAAAAGCTATTTTGTCAACTGTAAATACAACACCAGTATCATTGTTAATATGTTATTTCTATGTAGAACAACACATCCTTAAGCTGTTAGGTAAATAGGAGGTCTGTCAGAAGGTGTGTAATAAGTAAATGGAATATGCTTCAAAAAGTCACAAAGAGAAGTTTTAAACTTATAAAAAATTGGAGTTTAATGTAAAGCCATTGTGACTAACATAGTTCTATAATGAGTTGCATAGAAATTCTTATGAGACAAAATTATCACAATACAAATGATGGGACACTATTTATTCAAGTGTTTCCCAAAGAAACATTAAGATCAGCTGACTACAACCATGGCAAGTTACAACAGACCTGCCTTAATTGCATTGTGTTGTCACTGGTGAAAAATCTATTTCTATAAATAGAGAGAGCCTAATTACTTTGCAGAGTAATTCTGATTCTGTATATTTTTCCTTGTAACCATTCTTTGTGGTATCCATACACAACTACATTGAAATCAGTGGGGACCTGACCTATTGAGGAAGTTTAATGAAAAATGCTAATGACCAGGAAATATTAATAAGTTGAGAACATATATCCTATTCTAGCTGAGATGAAGAGCATTATAAGAGGATAATTATTAGAACTCGCAATTAGGTTGCTAAACTATTGCACTATAATTTAAGAATATGAAACTGAAAAGTAGAAATACAAAGTACTTTCAAAGATTTTTGTTGTTGAAATATCTTTTGTAAGAAATGGATAAATTGTAAAGATTCTTGAATATTCTTTTCAAAATTTTCTACAGTACTTGTGGTGAGCTCAAGAATTAGAACTGAAGTAGTAACAAAAGTGGAGTTCACGTATATCTTTGGAAACCTAAGACTTTTGGTCTTAGTAGAGGCTTTTAAGAGACTATTGTATCTTAGAGACAGTCAACTGCTCATTAAAATCTCATCTTCCCTTAGTTTAGAGTGGCTGTGGGGAGCAGCTCCAAGATAATAATTACACTGCCACGTTCTCTGCATGTGAGGAAGACCATGTGACCAGTTCTTCCCAATAAAATATGAGTAAAAATCTCAATTTCTGAGAGATAGAAAAAAAAATCTAGTAACTTTAAAAAATCTAAATTGTGAATTGCTTAATGTGTTTCAGTAGTACAAGTGTAGATTACTTAATTCACTTATCTAATTCAGTAACACTGGTTTAAAGAAAGACTAGGACATGATTTAAAGGTATGTCTTGAACATAACATCCTCAGATATCCTTGGCAACTGGAATGAATAACTTCTCTGCTAAATAAACTATGAGTATAATACGATAAGAAAGGGATTGGTGGTAGCAGGAAACTGCCAGGGGAGGAGAGGTGGGATTGGCAGCAGAGGGAAACTGCCCCGGGGTGGTGGTGGTGGTGGGGAATGCCTCATCAACAAGGGTACTTGCATAATGAACATTTGTATACCTAACCTGAATTTTACCCCACATCTTTAAAATTAAATAAATAAATAAAAACATTATGAATAACCCTAGACTTCCTTACCAAGGAAAAGTTAATCACAATTTCAGCCAAAGGAAGAAAAGTGGAGAGCAAGGAACTGAGCTATATAAAATAAAGAACTCAAGCATTTAAGCAAGTGTCACTCCAGTTGGGATTCTGATCAAAAACACTAGTATTCAGTGTGTTAGATGTATATTGTGGGATTATGATCAGAGGCTGCTGAAAGAAAGGCCAGAAAACTAAAAACGTTGAAATGTTCTACTTAAACCCTGAGTCCCAGACAGGCAACCCTAAGAATAGTGACTTCAAACAAGCTTTGGATCAGAAAATGGGCAAGTAGCCTCTGACAAAAAGAAGGGTTTTGAGTAGATAGGTCAGAATTTCATCTTTTGAAATGAACCTCTTAAGGGGCACATAGAGTGAACTATACAGAACAGATGCAAAACTTATCAACTGATAAATGTTTTTCATCCTTTTAAATAATATTAATTAATATGAAATTATAAAGCAATACAGGTGTCATAAGTATATTGGGGAACATAGTAACTCTTGGCATATCAGCCATTGCTTTATTACAAACCAACCTCAAAACTTAGTGCTTTAAAATGCCTACATTTTTAATTTTTTAATTAAATAATAATTGTATATATATGGAGTACAATGTGATGTTTTGATGCATCTATACATTGTATAAATCAAGATTAAATCAAGTAAAATAAACAAGTTAACATATTCATTACCTCACCTATATTTCATTTTTATGTGGTGAAAATGTTTAAAACCTACTCTTTTAGCAATTTGAAAATATACTGGATTACAAAACCAAAAATGGAACTACTTCCTGTCTAGTTGAAACTTTGTATCCTTTGACCAACGTCTCCTTTTTCCCCATCTCCACCCACCCAGTCTTGGACAATCACCATTCTACTCTTTCTTTCTATGAGTACAACGTTTTTTATTTCTATTTTTTATTTTTAAAAATACAATAAATATATTGTTATTAGCTATAGTTATCATGCTCTACAATAGATTTCTTGAACTTATTCCTCCTATCTATCTGAAATTTTGTAGCCTTTGTCCAACAACTTCTCAGCCTCTGAGAACCATTATTCTACTCTCTACTCTTATGAATCAAACTTTCTAAAATTCCATATATAAGTGAGATTATGCAGTATTTGTTCTTCTGTGGCTGACTTATTTCACCTAACATTATGTCCTCCAGATTCTTCCACATTGATGCAGATAACAGAATTTTCTGTTTTGTGCTAAATAATACTTAATTGTGTATATATATATCAATTCATTCATCTGTTGATAAACACTTAGTATTGTTCCATAGAGTCCATATATTGGCTATTATCAATAATGCTGCAATAAACATGGGAGTACAGATAATCTCTTTGACATGCTGATTTTATTTTCCTTTATAAACCCAGTAGTGGGATTTCTGCATCATGTTCTGTACTTAGTTTATGGACCTTCATGCTATTCTTAGTAGTAGAAAGACTGATTTATATTCCCACCAACAGAATAAGAGGGTTTGCTTCCCTCCACATTCTCATCAACATTAGCTGTCTTTTGATAACAACCATTCCAACAAATGTGAAGTGATATCTCATTGTGGTTTCAATTTGCATTTCCATAATTAATAGTAATGTGGAACATTTTTTCATATATCCTGTTTGCCATCTGTATGTCTTCGTTTGAGTAATGTGTATTTTAATCCTCTGTCCATTATTAATTGCTTTATTTGCTTTCTTTTTATTGAGTTAAGTAAATTACGAATATTAATTGACCCTTTATTAGATTATGGTTTACAAATATTTTCTCCCATTCCACATGCTGTCTCTTTACTCTCTTGATTGTTTTTTTTTTTTTTTTGGCTGTGCAAAAGCTTTTGAGTTTGAAGTAATCCCATTTGTCTATTTTTGCTTTTGTTGTCTGTGTTTTTGGATTCATATACAAAAATCAATGCCCAGACCAATGTCATAAAGCTTTTCCCCTGTGTTTTCTTGTAGTAGTTCTATAATTACAGGTCTTATGTTTAGGTCTTGAATTCATTTTTTTTGTACATGAGTTAATTTTTGTATATGATGTGACATGAGTGTCTAACGTCATTCTGCATGTATATATTCAGCTTCCTCAAGATTGTTTACCAAAGAAATATTACTTTCATTTTTCTGTACTCATGACATCTTTGTCAAAAATTGGTTGGTCAAAAACGCATGAATTTATTTCTAGTCTCTTTATTCTGTTCCATTGGATATGTATCTGTTTTTATGCCAGTACAATGTTGTTTTGATTACTATCGTTTTGTAGCATATTTTGGAGTCAGGTAGTGTGTCCAGCTTTGTTCTTTTGGTTCAAGACTGCTTTGGCCATTTGGGGTCTTTTGGGGTTCCATACACATTTTAGAATTGTTTTTTCTATTTCTGCATAAAATGTCAAATTTTGATGGGGATTGTATTAAATCTGCAAATCACTTTGTAAAGTATGAACACCTTAACAATATTATTTTAATCCATAAACATGGGGTATCTTTCCCTTTATTGAGGCATTCTTCAACTTCTTTCACCAATGTTTTATAGTTTTCAGTGTACAAATCTTTTACCTTTTGCATTAAATTTGTTCCTAAGTATTTTTTTGTGTGTGTAGCTATTGTAAATGTGATTGTTTTCCTGATTGCTTTTTCAGATAGTTTCCTGTTAGTGCACCAAACTGCTACAGGTTTTTACATGTTCATTTTTTATTCTGTAACATGAGTTTGTTTATTAGTTTAACATTTTTTGGTGGATTCTTTAAGGATTTATATACACAAGATTATGTCATTTGTAAACAGGGACAATTTAACTTTTTCCTTTTCAATTTAGATGTCTTTTGCTTATTTGTTTGTTTATGTTTCTCTTGCTTAATTGCTCCAGCTAGGACTTCTGGTGCTTTGTTGGATAGGAGAGGTGAAAGTGGGCATCCCTGTGTTCTTCCTGATCTTAGATAAAAAACTTCCCAACTTTTCTCCACTGAGTATGATATCAGCTGTGAGTTTGTCATATATGACTTTCAATGTGTTGAGATACATTCCTTCTATATGCAATTTGTTGAGAGTTTTTATCATGAAAATGTGTCGAACATTGTCAAATGTTTTTTCTTAATTTATTGAGATAATTATAAGTTTTTCCCCTTTTCCTACAAATGTGTTATGACACATTTATAGATTTGCATGTGTTGAACAATTCTTGCATCCCTGGATAATCCCACTTGATCACAGTGAATCATTTGCTGCTGAATTTAATGTACTATTTGAATTCACTTTGCTAGTTTCTCGTTGATGATTTTTATATATATGCTCATCAGGAATGTTGGCTTGCAGTTTTCTTTTTTTATAGTGTCCTTGTCTGGCTCTAACTTCATAATGCTGGTCTCATAAAATGAATTTGGAAGTAGTCTCTCTTCTTCAATTTTGTGGAAAATTTTGAGAAGCATTGGTATTAATTCTTCTCCAAATGTTTGGTAGAATTTAGCAGTAAAACCATTTTCTTTGACAGGGAGCTTTTTATAATCTAGTATATCTCTTTATCCATATTAGTCTTTTCATATTCTATTTATTTATGTTTCAATTTGGTAGATTGTATGTGTTCAGGAGTTTATCCATTTCTCATAAGTTATTTAATTTGTTGGTATATAGTTGGTCATATAGTCTCTTATGACCCTTTGTATTTTTGTTACATCAGTTGTGAGTTCCCTTTTTCATTTAAGATTTTATTTAGTTGAGTCTTCTCTTAGAAAATAAATTTTTAATGGCAGTCATTGGTTTCAAAATTATAGGTTATAATAAATATGCATCTTTTATATTCACTCAACTCAGATAATTAACATGAATATTTTACAATAATTTACTATATGGAAATACAATTATCATATTATTAGGTATAACCAAAAATCCTCCACTTAGTTACAAGAGATAAAATTGGAATTGTTAAGTGACTTTGTCACAAGCTAATAGGCTCTGAATGTAACATGTTAATATTAACGGTATAATGGTGAAATCTATTTTGAGTTGATATAACATAATCTATATTAACCACTGATGTAAAAGGTAAAGGCTTTAAAAGAAACAGTACCCTAATCCAATAAAGAGTCTCCTGCAGCACTATATTTACAGATTAAATCTCATTGCCCACCTTCTCAAATCCCAAATGTGCCAGACTGATCACTCTATTCTAATAGATATTTGTGACAGTATTTCAATGCAGTTGAAGATATAAAATAACTCCTTGAAACTGGAAATATGAGCTACATTGAAATACAGATTTAATACTAGTTTGAAAGGGTTGACATTGACTACTTGTTCTTTCAATGTGTAAAAGTAATAATAATATAGCTTTGTTAGGATATGTGGTTCATAAAATACATTCTCATATTGTGTTTTCTAAGTAATTGTGAACATTGTTTGTTTCCCCAGCTCTATTTTTTACTTAGTTATGCTTCAGATTTTGACTACCATTGCACCATTAACATTAACATGCTGCATTCAGAGCCTAGTAGTTTGTGACACAGTCACTTAACAATTCCAATTCTATCACTTATAACTAAGTGGAGGATTTTTGGCTATACCTAGTTAATCTTTTCAAAATTAACCATGTTGACATCTGGGAGATCTGTTCCTCTTCTGATCTGTCTTGGCAACTCACAAATAATCGGCATCATTTACAATTACCTCTCAGTATGTCTTTGCAGTGTTACTTTTCAAATTTCTAGTTGCAACATCTGTTTCAGCTGACCTCACAGCAGTTGTTTGTGATTCTAGCAATCATCACTGTTATTTCACATATCAACTGGACCATGTCTAGGAATGCTTGCTTTAAGAAATTTAAGCTGGCTGTGGTCCAGTATGCTGTTGATTATAATATTTCCTAACTTCAGAGTTGGCTTTAACTATGGCTAAGCAAGAATAAAATTACTTTGATAATGTATTATACAATGGGAGGAAATAAATTTGGTGAAAGACTATTCTGCTCAAAATACTTCCAAACATTTTAGAGAAATTTTTAAAGTTTTGCTTGAAAGAATCATTAGGCAAAACAATCTCAATTTAAGATAAATGCAGAGAGTAAGTTATAAAATATTTAGAGTCAGTGCTTAGCCAAGAATTGATCCAAGGTAAATTAAGCACTAAAAAATGCTTGAAGGAGGAAACTATAAATGATGTGCCTGCTGAGGCAGTGAAGAAAACATTTTCACTTATTAGGAACTAGGTAATCTTGGGTTGCACACAACCTTGTGAGTATTTTTCTTTGTGATTTGGATAGGAAAGGTCAAGGTTGTATGAACTGTTTGGAAGCCACTTAAAAGGCTGTATTTCTTAGATAATTAGGACTAGAGAGTGGAAAGTTAATATATTCTATATAATTAGTCTAAATTGGAGCAGGCAGAAGTGATGCATTGAAAGCTGGTCAGAAAGCTTTGCAGCTTCTAAATCAAACTTTAGAAGCATTAGAGACACCACAGGAGTTTGTAGAAATTCAGATTACCAGGCTGTACCTCAGACGCTTACAAAACGTTTGGGGTGAAAACCTAGAATGTGACTATTTGCTTTGGAGACACATAGTACATGGCACACGTTTTTTAAAAAACATTGCTAAACAGTATGATAAATTTGTTATTTCCTTTTAAGGAAGAAAGGTGCTTGTTTGAAGAGCAAAATGAATAAAAATTACCATGAAATGCAGAATGTAAATTTGCCTCATATGCTAGAATTGCCAAAGTGCTGCAAGCAAAGAAGCTGTGCTTTGAGTATTTATAGGCAGACATTTGCATACATTGTATAGTTAGACTTCTTTTCTTAATCATTGTTTTTTAGTGTCAGAATCCTTGAGACAAATTCTAGTATGTAGAAATATAATACTGTGCATGGTATAGTGTTTAGTGTGGATACTGGTGACAGGCTGCCTGGGTTCAAAAGCCATGCCATCACATAATATATATGTGAACTTGGACAAGTTCCTTAACCTCATTATACCTCAGATTTCTCATCAGTAAAATGGAAATGATGATAATGCATCACGGAGATTATCAAGGACAATATATTATTTCATACATATAAAATGCTTAGACTAGTTCAACCTCTATGGAAAACAGTAGGGAGATTTCTCAAAGAACTAAAAATAGAAAACCCAACAATCCCACTACTAGGTATCTAACCAAAGGAAAATAAATCATTATATAAATAAGATACTTGTATGCTTAATACAGCACAATTCACAATAGCAAAATCATAGAACTAACATAAGTGCTCACCAATTATTGACTGGATAAAGGATATGTGGTTTATATACACCATGGAATACTATGCAGCCATAGAAAAAAATGAAATCTTGTCCTTTGCAGCAACATGAATGGAGCTAGAGATCATCATTCTAAGTGAAATAACTCAGAAACAGAAAACCAAACACTGCATGTTCTTACTTATGTGTGGGAGCTAAATGTCCACAAATATGGAAATAATATACAGTGGGAACACTAAAAGAGGGGAGGCAGGGAGAAGGATTAGAGGTCAGAAATTACCCATTGGGTATAATGTTCACTATCTAGGGAATGGGTCACTGAAGCCCAATCCCCATCACTATAAACACAATATGTCCATGAAACAAACATGCACTTGGATTCCCTGAAATAAAATAAATGTTTAAAAATGCTTAGAAAGTTTCCTGAAATCTCATAAGTCTTCCATCATTTACTTATGATAGTTGTCTCCCAGTAGATATCTGCTGAAATAAAACTGATGGACTACATTACCAGATTTGGAATAAATTAAAAACATAGTGCTTAGCCTAAAACATTAACTCATAAGGAGGATTAAGAAAGAGAATAAAATCAAGATTAGGGTAAAGGTTGCACTGATCTTAAGCATTATCTATCATCCAAGTTTCTTATAGTGTATTTTCTTTGAATTAGATTTTTTCTTTAATTTCTTAATTATTTGTGCTACCTTAAGTGGAAGAAAAGAGTTGACTGGAAATAATTTAGGAATACTAGAGCACAGTTCTAATTTGCTTCTCTTTTCTTTGGAATCCATGTTTCTCCTGTTCTTTATTCTTCTTCCCAATGTTGTTTTTTTCTTGAAGCCATAGTGAAGCCAGAAAATTTTTTTCAGCTTCACCCTCTTCTTTACAGTGTCCAAAATATCGAGTAAAAATTTTTAAATAATTTTGCTCATAGTAAAGGAGGAATAAAGAAAGCTCGCAAAACAATGTCTTCTTACTTAGACCCACAGCTTAAAGTTCAGCAATTAGAGAAACAAAGACTCTAAGACTGTGTCTCAGAGAAAATGAGCTTAACCATCATGACTTCTACTTGATGTTGGGGCATCTACAGTTGTTTAAAACTTCGGTTTGAATTTGAATTGGCTCAGGACCTGGAACAAATTAGAGCCTCCATTGAAGCTTTCAAATGATAGGTGGGTCCAATGGATTTTGTTGAATGGAATGGAAAAGAAGGTCATTCCTGCAGTGCCACGCTGCTGTGCCACATTGTGATTCAGGTGATAACAAATCAGTGTTGCCGAGTAGAACAGCACATGGATCTTGTAGAGGATTCTGCCAGAGATGAACAACAGCTATATAGATAATGCATCACAAACAAAAGGATTACCTGCACCTTGGCAGCATGTGTTTTATGTTATGTTGTGTCAAAATGATCTTAAACTGCTTCAATTGTTTTGCTTACTATAATAATGTTTAATCTTTTTAATTAACTGGAAAAAATGAATTGCTGAGTGACAATGTTTAAAAAAGGAAATGCACTGCAAACATTATTATTTGTTAGGATGGTGATAAAATGTAAAAATCAGATTGATGCCCAAAAGACTTCTTATTCTAAGCCTTGCAGCTTGGATGGCCAATTTCATCTGAATTTTATGTCAATTACATATTAATGTTTTTCCTTTTCTTAAGGTATAACTATTATCACATACAAAGAAAATGGACATTATGTTAAAAATGAAAAATAACTCTAAAATAACATCTGGGATGGTGTAGAGATTTTTCCTTGCTTTCTTGATTTCTTTCTCAAGATTCAATATTTTTCTAAAAACTGTTCTTTTGTATTTAGTACAGAAAAATATTCTGACCATAACAATTCAAGGATAGCACTAAACTTTGTGATATATTACTGCAGGGCTTGTCTCTTGGGAAGAAGCAGAAATGGTTGGTATTAATGGGAGCATGAGAGTTCTGAAGGAAAACCAGCTCATGGCATTATGAATCATGGGGTTCTAAAACATTTAAAAATGAATGAAAAGGCTTGGGGCTGAATTATGAGTCTCATTATGGCACTGTGATTTCTCCTGCATTGCCTCAGAGGGACCTGACACCTCCCAAGAAAATTTGTAAGACCTCCATCATGTTATTTTCCTATTGGTTGGCTATGGTCAAGGTGAACTATGGTCTGTATCCCTGGAGTACCCATGGCAACATATCTCTGCATGTAAATGTTTCTATCAGTAAAAACGATGCCTCTTTTATAGGAGGCAGGCATTACTGTTGACCTTCAAGAAATAACACCAGGCCCTAGCAAGAGTACAGCTTTTCCATTCTTTCCAGTTCTCTAAGCAGTATTCAGATAGGCTATAATGCTCCCATTATTTTTCACTGACACAGCTGACAAAAAGCCAGTGATATTAACAAAGATATTGCCAGGAGAAAAAAAGGCACAGATTATTTACTTAATTGTTGTGAACAGGAAAAAAAATAGAGTGAACTACTTATCAATGCAAATATATGTGTTCTTAGCATTAGCACATTCTAGATCTTCACCATTTCAAAACAGCTCAGTCTAACATAACTTCACTGATAGTGTGAATTGGAGAAGAGGCCTATCTGAAATAACTAGAAACCTGTATCATCCATCATTTTCAAGAAAAAAATCAAATCATATTATTTTCATAAAAAAATATCAAAACATAGATTTAAGTAATGGTGTGCTTCTTTACTGTCAGATTTTCCATTACATTTTTACATGCACATAAGTATTTCTAAAATAACAGAAAGTTTGTTATGTTGGCTGTTCATGTGTTAGGAAACTCTCTCCACACACATTTCTCTCTCTCTCTCTCTCTCTCTCTCTCTCTCTCTCTCTCCTTACCTATCATCTATCTAATCTCCCACCTATTGTGAAGACAAATATAGAATTACTGATTCCAATGTGTGCCAGAGATACTGCTATAGAATGTTACATTTCTTTTTCCTTTTTCTCCTAGGATAAGAGGTGAGAATTCAGATTATGGCCTCCTTTACAGTGAGGTAGAGTCATGTAAATGAGTTCTAGTACATGAATATGAGTATGGATGTGTTTGCCACTTAGAGTCCTGGCTTATAAGGACATCCTGGGTAATACTTTTTGCTTACTCTCTTGCCTCACGTGCTGAGCAAGATCTGGCAGGGGACTCTAAAGCCTTAGAAAACAGGGAAGTTACCAGGTCAAAAGGATTCTGGCCTCTGAATACAACATTACAGCTTTTTACTGGTCCACATTTTGATGTAATATAACTGATAAACAAACATTTCTTATGTTAAGCCACTGAGATTTAGGAACTATTTTCAATAATTGTTAGCCTGACATGGCAACTTAATACTAAATATAATACTCCTATTTAAAATATGTAAAGATACAAACTTAAAATATTTCTGACTAAGACATAGACCAACATGTATTTTCCTTATTTCCTTATCTATGTGTTGCAAGAACATCTTCTCAGAGATCTGTAGATTATGTTTATTAGAAAATAGTGCTATTAGAAAGATAAACTGTTGGATTAAATTAAGAAATTCTTAGAAGAAAAGACATTCAGGAAAGTGGTCTTGGTAGATACGTGGGGACACAAGTTCAATCACTGGATCATCCTTCCTAAGTCTTTAGTTAACCTTGGGTTCTAGTTTTCTGCTGCTATCTCGGTCTCGCTGTCTACTAATTCCATTACTACTCCTAAGTATTAATATTCAATATTTGACTGTGAACCATCAAAATAGCCCTGTTTCCCATTTTTAACCCTTTCTACTGTAAATGAAAAACAAATCTAGTTAGTTTGCTGAATGATAGCTACAATTAGCATTTGGAACTTAACATGTTTATTGGGATTCACTACACTAATCAGACTAATTTATCATCTACAGAATCTCAAAGGTTTTGTGGTGATTAATACCTACATTTTATTTGTGTGTGTTATCAGTATAATTGAGCCAAAACTCTTGCAGTAGCCACAAAAGAAGATAAAGAGAAGAAAAGTCAAATAATATTTTTATCCTAAAAACTGCCATAGAATAGAAAACTCCTTTAGGTATATTTAAACTAAAATATATGAATTTATAAATCACATAAATGTTTTAAAGAATTAATCTATAATATTCGTATTGATGTTATAAAACTAGAGTAGGGCCATATCCTTAAGTCATGATTTCCCACATTTTTCTTTAAGAAGAATTGTATTTGCTTTTCAGGAACATTTGCATCCCCCTAAAGTTTATATGTTGAAGTCTTAACCTGTAGTACCTCAGAATGTGACCTCATTTGCAAATAGGTTCATTACAGATATAAGTAGTTAAGATGAAATCTTATTGGAGTAGGATGGACCACTAATCCAATCTGACTGGTATCCTCATAAAGAAGAAAAATCAGAGACACTCACACACATAGAATACCCATGCAAACATGAAGGTAGAGATCAGCCTAGAGACAGTGAAGATTGCAAACCACCAGCAGCTAGGAGAGAGACATGGAGATTTTCCCTCATAGCTCTCAGAAGAACCAAGCTTGATGACACCTCGATATCAGACTTCTAACATCTAGATCTACGAGAGAATAACTGTGAGAGAATAAATTTTTCTCACTTAAGCCACCCCAATTTGTGATACTTTGTTTTAGCAGCTGTCACAAACTAATACATTTATTAAAACTGAGATGTCTGGGCCCAGCGCAATCAGCATGATTGTGCTATCAGAGTTATTCCTATGACGCAGAGAAATCAGCATTTAACCCAGGAAGTCAACTATGTCATAAGAAAACTATCCACACACACACAAAAAAATCCTGCACCAGATGGTTTTCCAGCAGAATTCTACAAAACATACAAGGAGGAGCTGATACCAATCCTACTAAAAGTATTCCAGGCAATCGGGAAAGATATAACTCTCCCCAAATCATTTCTTGAAGCTAACATCACATTGATACCCAAACCAGGTAAAGTTCCAACAAAGAAAGAGAACTACAGGCCAATATCCTTGACGAACATAGATGCTAAAATTCTCAACAAGATTCTAGTAAACCGAATCCAACAACACATCTCAAAAAACATCCACCAAGATCAAGTAGGCTTCATCCCAGGGATGCAGGGCTGGGTCAACAACCGCAAGACCATAAACGCAGTTCAATACATCAACAGATATAAAAACAGAAAACCACATGATTATATCATTAGATGCCGAAAAAGCTTTTGATAAAATCCAGCACCACTTCTAGAACTTCTAGGAGTAAATCGAACATAACTCAAAATAGTAAGCACCATCTACAAGAAACCCACAGCCAACATACTGCTAAGCAAAGAGAAATTGAAACCCTTTCCTCTGAAAACCGGAACAAGACGAGGATACCCACTCTCATTCCTCCTGTTCAACAGAGTATTGAGAGTCCTAGCTAGAGCAATCAGACAACAGAAAGAAATCGGGGTATCCAAATAGGAAAAAGGACGTTAAGTTATTCCTCTTTCAGACGACATGATCTTATACCTCGAAAACCCAAGAGAGGTTAAAAACCTGGGCAGCGAGACCACATCTCTACAATAAATCCAAAAAAAAAAAAAAAAACCAGCCGGGCGTGGTAGCAAACGCCTGTAATTCCGGCTACTCGGAAAGCTGAGGTGAGAGAACGAGAAGAACAAAGCACACCTTGTAGGATGAGACTTTGAAAATGGCGTGGGTGGTGGTGCCATCAGTGAGAAAGGACAAATTGGGGAGGATTAGGAGAGAGGGATTAGGGGAGAATGGTAAAGTCAGAAAGAGACAATGTAAGTCAGAAATCTTACAGTGCAGTAGAGATATCAAGAGAAAGTGCAAGTTATGGGTAGAAATCAGAGATGCAAATACTCATTTGGAATAAACTTCTTAGATGATATACAGTCATGGGGCTGGATAAAATCCCCTAAGTAGAGAGTACAGATAGAGGGGAGAAAGGACTCTTGAGCTGAGCCAGGAAACAAACATTTATAGACTAGTGAGAGAAAAAGCTATCCAATCAGGCTGAAAAAGAAGCAGCCCATGGGGTTGGTAGGAAACCTCTGATGTCATAAAATCTATGAGATGAAGAATATCAAGATGGAGGTCAAATATTACCAAGTGCTACTGATTGGTGATTAAAATAAGAACTGGGAAGTGGTGATTGCAGTTGGAAAATTCTGATATACGTAATAAAAGGAAGCAAAAGATGATCAGACATTGAGTAACAGCATTTATTGCTTTTTATACGTTGATGGTATAAGGAACCCTTCAGGTAAGAAAGAATAGAAAATACTGTATGTAAGGACCTTGTTAAAGTTTCAAATTAAAGAGAGAAGGAAATTCATATGGAAACATTAAATGACCATGAATAACCAAAACAATTCTCAGCAAAAGAAACAAAGTGGAAGGTATCACACCACACTTTAAACTTTACTATAACACTGCAATAATCAAAACCATCTGGTACTGGTACAAGAACAGACATAGAGACCAATGGAATGGGATAGAGATTCCGGAAACAAAACCTCAATTTCTCAACCAACTCATCTTCAACAAAGCCTTTACCATAAACCACTAGGGCAAGGAGAACCTATTCAGTAAATGGTGCTGGAAAAACTGGCTGACCACATGCAGAAGATTGAAACAGGACCCCTACCTATCACCATACACAAAAATCAACTCTAAATGAATCAAAGGCCTAAGCATAAAACCTCAAACTATAGGAATCTTAGAAAATGCAGGAGACACCCTTATGGGAATTGGAGTAGGCAATCAATTCCCAATCAAAACTGCAGATGCCCATGTCATATCAGATAGACAAGTGAGACTTCATCAAACTGAAAATATTCTGGAAAGCTAAAGAAATCATCAAGAGAGCAGAGAGACAGACCACAGAATGGGAAAAGATATCTGCCAACTGTATATCTGACAAAGGCCTAGCTAGCATCCAGGATTTACAAGAAACTCAAATGTGCTGAAAGGGGGAGAAAAGCAGCCCCATTAAAAAGTGGGCAAAAGACATGAATAGATAACTTCTCAATGGAAGACATATGGACAGCCAACAGACATTTGAAAAAAGTGCTCAGTTTCACTAATCATCAGAGAAATGCAACTCAAAACCACATTGAGATTCCAGCTAACCCCAGTAAGAATGGCCATCATTAATAAAACAAACAACAACAGATGCTGACAGGGATGCGGAGAAAAGTGAACGGCTTCTACATTGCTCCACCAGGAGCAGGAATACAAACTAGTTCAACCTCTATGAAAAGAGCGTAGCGATTCCTAAAAGAACTAGAAAATCGCCTTCTATATGACCCAGCAGTCCCCATACTGGTAATATACCCAGAGGAACTCAAATCATTCTACAAAAAAAAAATACCTTCACACGCGTATTTATTGCAGCACTATTCACAATAGCAAAAACATGGAACCGACTGTGTTGCTCTTTGAAATGGGACTGGATTAAAAAATGTGTTTTATAAACATGATGGAATATTAAGCAGCCATAAAGAAGGACAAACATATGGACTTCCCAGGAACATGAATGAATTTAGAGTCTATAATGCTCAGTGATCTATCACAGAAACAAAGAACTGAGTACCAGATGTTCTTACTCATAAGTGGACCCTGAACAATTACCACAATACTGAAAGAAAGGGATTGGCAGTAGTCAGAAACTGCCAGGGGAGGGAGGTTTCACACAACATCTATACGGGTATCTGATTTCAATCCAGGCAAAGTGGAGACCAAGAGGAGATCCAAACTTTACCTGTCCAATGACCACTTGTATACCTAATCATGGATTGCACCCCACATCTTTCAAATTAAAAAATAATAATAAATAGAAAACTCTCTCTCTCTCTCTCTCTCTCTCTCTCTCTCTCTTGTGTGTGTGTGTGTGTGTGTGTGTGTGTGTGTGTGTATAATTTTGTATGTGTTTCTCTGTTTTATTATGTTTTGTTTTAATAGTGATGGAGAGCAATCCTTCCCTTTCAAGGAAATAAGAGTTATATTTACTTAAGGAATTGTTTTTTATTTTATTTTATTTTATTTTATTTTATTTTATTTTATTTTATTTTATTTTTTTGAGTTGGAGTCTCACTCTGTCGCCCAGACTGGAGTGCAGTGGCCGCTCCCGGCCACCGCAGTCTCGGTCTGCTGGGCTCCGGCGATCCTTCCGCCTCAGCCTTCCGAGTAGCCGGAATTACAGGCATGCGCCACCACGCCCAGCTGATTTTTTTGATTTATTGTAGAGATGAGGTGTCGCTGCCCAGTCGGGTCTCGAACCCGCGGGCTCAGGCAATTCACTCACCTCAGCCTCCCAAAGGCGCGGGATTACAGGCTGAGCCACCGAGCCCGGCTTGTTTTTTATTTTTAAGAAAGAAATTAGATTGAAAGGACAAGAAGGGCTCACATAAAAGACCTTGTAGAAAAATTTAGAGAGTTGGAATTATATTTCAAGTGAACAGGAAGAGAATGTCATTAAGTAGAGGAATTGGGAATTTTGATTTGTATATACATATATTTGCATAAAGAAAATATTTTTATAAGATTTTTCAAATTCAGAAGTATTATATGCTCTTTGTAACATGTTAAATTCGTTGAGGCTAACCCAACTTTGGTATTTTGTCAACTTAAAACAACAAGCGACTTTAGAAATAATATAAAGGCTCTATCCTATATACTTTGGAAATTAGAATATTGAGGGATAAGAAAAAATATTTTTGCCAGGCATGGTGGCTCACACCTATAATCCCAACACTTTGGGAAGTCGAGGTGAGAGGATTGCCTGAGCCCACGGTTTCAAGATCAGCCTGGGAAACTTGGCAAGACCTCATCTCTACAATAAATCAAAACATTAGCCAGGTGTGGTGGCGCATGCCTGTAGTTCCAGCTACTTGGAAGGCTGAAGTAGAAGGATCGCCTAAGCCCAGCAGGGTGAGACTCCAACTCAAAAAAAAAAAAAAAAAAAATTTTAGATTTGACCATTGTGTTTCAGTAGAGAATGGTAGAAGGTATCTGTATCTTTCTCATTTTTTTTAATTGAAGGAGAACAGTTGTATTTATGCTTTGAAGTGCATATACATTGTGATGTTTTGAAGTACATATGCATTGTGAAATGATTAAATCTGGCTGATTAACAAATGCATTACATCACATAGTTATCATTTTACTGGTCATTCTTATAATCCCAATGAAAGTGACTGAAAAGAGAAATGGTGTTTCCGGTTTTGTAATCTTGATATGTTATTGTTTGTTTTTCTTTGTTGCTTGTATAGCACCAAAGTTTTTAAATTCTGATTTCTGAATATCAGCTTTATCAATAACATAGTGAAATTATCCAAATGAATTCAGATAATATGTGAAAACACATGAAATGCATTGCACAGATTATGGAAGAAGCATAACAGTCTCATTATTTGGTGCATAAAGCCAAGGGTCTAGAAATCAAGGGTTAACCTAGATCTCGGAGTTAAATGCCACTTAGCTGGAGCCATACCTAATCCCCTATGATCTTTTTCACTTCCCTCCCCTTTACTCTGCCATATAATGGCCTTCACAAGAAATCAAAAAGCTAATTATTAGACTGTTTTTTTAATTGTCTTTAAAGAGCACAGTGATTCACTTCTACTTAGACACAGACCCCCTACAGGCATCTGGGTGGTGATCGCATACTATTCTGATTCTTTAACACAATGATCTCTATCCTCTGATTATGAGTGGTATTGCTAAATCATTTGAAAAAAAATTTAGTTGAAGCAATATGGTTTTTAAGACTTTTCAGATAAAATTTGTCACAAAAAGCAATTGCTTCTTTGATGAAATTCCCAAATTAGGTTTAAGCATATTTGGTGTAAGAATACAGTCATGTGTCACTTATCAACAGGAATGGTTCTGAGAAATGTGTCATTAGACAATTCTGTTATTACACAATCATAGAATGTACACATATACACCAAATGGTCTAGCCTACTACACACCTAGACTGTCCGGTATAGCCTGTTGCTCCTAGGCTACAAACCTGTACAGCATGTTACTATACTGAATACTACAGGCAATTGTGACAACATTGTGTTACAATTTGTATATCTAAACATATCTCAATATCTCAACATAGAAAAGGCACAGTAACAAAATGGTATTCAAGATTAAAAATGGCACATCTCTAGAGCAGCTTATCACAAATGGAGCTTGCAGGACTGGAAGTTGCTCTGGATGAGTCAGTGAATTTGAAGGATTAGGACATTACTGCACACTACTGTAAATTTTATAAACACTGTACACTTTCGCTACCCTACATTTATTTTAAAAATGTGTTTTTCTTAGCAAGCCAGGCATAGTTGCCCACATCTCTAATCCCAGTACTTTGGAAGGCCGAGGCGAGAGGATTGCCTGAGTCCAAGGGCTTGAGACTAAGCTGGGCAATTTGGCGAGGTCTTGTCTCTACAATAAATCAAAAAATAGGCTGGGCATGGTGCTGCACACCTGTAGTTCTAGCTACTTGGAAGGCTGAGGCAAAAGGATCACCTGAACCCAGCAGGTCAAGGCTGTGGTAACTGTGACCATGTCACTGCACTCCAGCCTGAGTGAAAGAGTGAGACTCCTATCCAAAAAAAAAAATTGTTTTTCTTCAATAATAAATTGACCTTAGCTTACTGTCACTTTTTTTAATTTTATAACTTAAAAAAAATTTTAACACTTTTGCAATAACATTAAACACAAACACATTGTACAACTATATAAAACATAATTTTCTTTATAGCCTTATTTTAAATATTTTTGCTATTTTGGACTTTTTTTTTTTACTTTTAAACTGTTGTTATAAATGAAGACACAAACACACACATTAGCTTAGGCCTACATGAGATCAGGATCATCAATATCCCTGACTTCTACCTCCACATCTTGTTCCACTGCAAGGTCTTCAGGGCCAACAACACCTATGGAACTGTCACCTCCGATAACAATGCCTTCTTCTGGAATACCTCCTGAAGGACCAGCTTGAGTCTGTTTTACAGTTTATTTAAAAAATAAGTACAAGGAGTACACTCTAAATTAATGATAGAAACTATAGCATAGTGAGTAAGTAAACCAGTAACATAGCTGTTTATTATCATTACTGCCTTTGAATTCAGACTCAGTCTAGAACTCACACCATTGGCTTCCTAGGCCTTCAGAGTCAGAATAGAACGATTCCATTTGTTCTTCTGGTTCTCCAGTATGCTGATTGCATATCTTGGGATATTCCATCCTCCATAATTGCATAAGCCAATTCCTTATAATAAACAAATCTCTCCCCCCAAACCATGTGTGTGTGTGTGTGTGTGTGTGTGTGTGTGTGTGTGTTTATACTCATATTATTTCTCTGTAGAGTCATAACTAATACAATGGGATTATTTGTCACAAATAAGGAATAATCATATCTTGGGATTTTCCAGCCTCCATAAACGCATAAGTCAATTCCTTATAACAAACAAATCTCGCCCTACCATCCCGTGTGTGTGTGTGTGTGTGTGTGTGTGTGTGTGTGTGTGTGTGTGTGTATGTTTACACTCATATGATTTCTCTGGAGAATCATGACTAATACAATGGGATTATTTATCACAAATAAAGAAGAACCATGAAATAAAATGTTAATATTTACCATAATACCTTAAGTAAAACCACTTTGAAATAGTTTCTCGAATGGCTCAGGGTTCATTAGAACTAATGGAATAACCCTCAAATAAACACACCATAGTAAAAAAATTAAACTCTTGTGAGCTAGTATTATTGTGAATTAGAATAAACTAAGGACCAAAAATGCAAAACTAAAAAAGAAGCAGCTAGATTTAATTATTCATTTGTAATATGAACTATAATTGAACATACTAAAATATAATTTAATTATTTTTAAAAGTTTCACATGTACTATTTTAAATCAAACTTTGTCATTTTTGATGGTTTGAATTACACTTGGAAAAAATGCCATCGTTTTTAACATGGCAATTCTTCTTTTAAAAATGTCTGAACTTTGTTCTAACAGCAACAAATCAGAATGAGTGTCTGTAGTTCTTAATGCCTTCTCTATCAAACAATGAAAGCTCTAAGAACATGAGTGATAATCAGCTTGCTGAACTGAGAGGACAGATACATGGAAGCCTCATGTAGGATGCAGAGCTTCCATGCACAGCATTGGCAGTAATACCTGCTAGTTTCCAGCCTTGCTGTAATAAAATGCAAAGTCTTTCTGGTACCCTGTATTGTGGATGTGTTCTTTTTCTTCCCTTTCTGTAAGCTCTGTCCATGGTGTTGAGAAATTTCATGACGCTTTTTATGGATGTAAAGCTGTGCTAGCTGTTTTCTGCTATGAAAGCATAATATGAAACGCTGAAGTTCTAAAAGTCTGTCCTTCTTCAACATCTTTTACTAAAAAATGATATTCATTTATCTAAGGTACATATTTATTTAATTTGGAGATATATATCCAACTATATGTATATATAGAGAGAGCAAATATAAAATAATATATATCATATATTTATACTATATGATATATATTATATAACATAGTGTATATTTGCTCAAAAAATATATACATATAAATAATATTTTCTGAAAACCAAATTTCCTGTAGGTATACGTGACTGCTATTTGTTTGGATTTTTAAAAATCACCTAATGTCACTCTGGTGATTATCATTCTGAATAGAGGGCCAAGGGAGTACCCCTTCAGCTGAACTGAAATGTGCCTTTAGTACCAACAGGGAAAGAGAATAATATACATGAAAATTCATAGTAATTGGCATTTAAGAACACAAAAATGAAACCCTTCCCAGTTGAGATCTCCTAGGGTGTTGTCTATCAATGTTTAGAAAAAATTACGGTTGATAAGTCACATGTAATACAAAATTAATCTAATAATGTCTTACTAAAAATGTTTATTTTTTACAAAATATTATCTCGTTCATCTTTTTAGAAAGCTGTTAAGAGAATGCTAAGATCACTATCAAATTAATAATTTATAAAATTATCTGAAATAAATACAATTATATAAAAAAGTAACTTTCCAAAATAGATCCAAGAAGAAAGAGAAAACTTGAATAATCCTATAACCACCAGGAATAATGAATCGGGGGGGGAGTGGAGGGGGCACATGATAACACAAAGGGTACTTGGTTCATTTCCAGGGGGAGTGAGGGCCAGCCCAAAACTTCACCTGCACACAGCCTACTTAGATAGTTAATCCTCATGTGTACCCCACATTCCTATAATAAAATAACATTGAAAAAAGAATAATGAATCAAGCCAGGCACAGTGGCTCATGTTTGTAATCCCAGCATTTTGGGAGGCCAAGGCAGGAGAACCATTTGAGCCCAGGAGTTTGAGACCAGCCTGGGCAACATAGTGAGACCTCATCTCTACAAAAATACATAAACTAGTTGGGAGTGGTGAATTCCACCCATAGTCCCAGCTACTCAGGAGATCACTGGAGCCCAGGAGGTTGAGGCTACAGTGAGTGGGATCCCACCACTGCACTCCATCCGGGTGACGGAGTGAGATTATGTTTAAAAAAGAGAGAGAGAGAAGGAGGAGGAGGAGAATCAGTACTCAAAGAAACTTCTGACTGAGATAATCTCCCAGCAAAAATACTTGACTTAAACATCTTCATAAGCGTGGTCATTAGACATCTAAGAACAAGGGTTTCTGTGTTATTAAAAAAACTTCAGAGTCTTGTGAAAAGACACTGATCAAGTAACAAATCAATTAAAAAAGAAATCTGTATTAGTATCTTAGAGCTGTCACAATGTAGTACCACATATTTGGTGGCTTGAAACAACAAATATGTATTCTCTCGCAGTTCCAAAGGCCAAAAGCTTAAACGCAAGGTGTTGGTATTGTCTTACTGTTTCCAGAGGCTCAGGGGAGAAGACTTCCTTGCCTCTTCCAGCTTCTGGTGACATCTTATGTATCTTGGCTTGTGGCAACATAACTCCAGTCTCTGCTTTTGTCTTCACATGACCCTCTTCTCTGCATCTCAAATTTGTGTCTTCAGTTTTCCTCTCCTTTCTCTTACAAGGACACTATTCATTGATTGAGGGCCTACTTTAAATCCTGGATGATCTCATTTTGAGAGTCTTAACTAGTTACTTTTGCAAGGACCCTATTTCCAAAGAAGGCTGGGTATTAGGACTTGGACTTATTCTGTGGGGACCACTATTCAACCCACTGCTCCATCTTAAAATAGGAGACCATAAGGAAAAAACAGTGGTGAGCAATAAATCTTGAGTACTTATAGAGTGCTGAAAATATGCAATGTAACTGCTAAACAAGGGCTTTTGAAATAGAAGAGAATTTTTGGAACACTGCAAGGGAAATTCTAATAATAGTCTGGAACTAAAAATACTAGTCTATCTCAGCAAAATCCAGGAGTAGAAAGGAGAAGGAGAGTTAAAAAAAAAGTGAAAATATTTTAAACTACTCACTTGTTGAAGAAGGGATAAAAGAAATGGGAGAATAAAACATCTTGATGGAGAGCTAGTTGAAGGAAGGCTCATTTTCACATATCAGAGAACCAAAGGTTAGATCATGAGATCCAGAAAAAGTAGGGGAACTTTCTGCACTTTAATAAGAAGGAGGAATGAATGAGTGACAATGAGATCAACACCACCCACCAAAAGGAAAGCAAGATACAAGTAATGATATATTAAAAATGGAAGAAATAAATTATATCAAATATATTATTAAAATGACAGCTGTACAAAAATTATTATATAAGCAGAATACAATTACAATTAGATTTCCAACAGTGATTTTTTTTCAAATGTTGAATTTCAATAATCTTGGAGCTTATGTGAAAAATAATGTCCCAGGAAGGAGTGAAGACCTTACGTAACCTTATTTATTAAAACATAATATAAAACCACTGAAATCAAATAAATGTAAAGCTGCTCTTAGGAAAAAAATATCAGAAGAGTGGCATAGAAAATTAAGATACAAACCCCAGAATATATGAGAAGTTAATGTTCAACAAAGTTGGTGCTTCACCTTTTGGAAAAGATGGTTTATTTATTAAATAATGATACATAACTGTCTATATGCTTAAAATAATAATAATAAACTTGAACAATCACATGACATGTACAAAACTAAGTTCTAGATTTAAAAATATAGGGATGAGGGATACTTTCTTAACCAATAATATAAAACTCAAACTACAATAAATAGACATATCTGACTTTTTCCATTTTTAATAATATGGTAACAATACTGTACACAAAGGTAGTAGATAAATGATAGGGAAAAATGATTTCCAGAATAGAGGAAATACAAGGAATAATGACATATATGATATAAATGGGACTTCTGCACATTGACTAGGAAGACAAATAATCCAATAGTAAAATTAGTAAAGAATATGTATAACAAATTCCCCAACAATGACGGAGATGAGATCAAAAAAACATTCTCATGTGTGGGTGGTGCAGATCTTTCAACATCTATGATTATCACTCTGGTATTATCTACTAGATAATTTCAGATAGTTAACTCACTCTTGGAAATATACCCCATTAAATAAGAGCCCAGTATGTAAGTGCTATGCATAGAATTGCATACCACCAAAATTCATATGTTGAAACCCTAACTCCCAACATGATGGTATTTGGATACAGACTTTTAGAAGGTTTAGGTTTAGTGAGGCCATGAGGGTAGAGATCTCATAATGGCATTAGCACCCTTATAAGAAGAGAAACCAGAGAGTGCTTTCTCTCTCCCTCTCTCTCTCTCTCTCTCTCTCTGTCTCTCTCCCCCCCCATCTCTCTCTTTCTGATCTCATAGGTACTAGAAAACAGTGCCATGTGAGCACATAGCAAGATGGCAGTCATCTACAAGACAGGAAGAAATCTCTCACCAAAACCCAATCACGTTAGCACCCTGATCTCAGGCTTCCAGGCTCCTAGAAAACAAATAACCAAAAGGCAAAAACTGTGAGAAAATAAATATCTGTTGTTTAAGCTACCTAATCTATTATATTTTGTTGTGGCAGCTCAAATTGACTAAAACAGTAAGAATGTAAGAACAAAATTGCTTGTTGCAGCTTAATGTTGGAAAAAATATTGAAAACCTCAAATATTTAATAAACTATAGTATCTCCACATGATGAGATACTTCAAAAATACTTCATCAAAAATTAATAATAATTATTAGAAGCATATGGTTGAATTGAGGGATTAATAACAGAAATTAAGTGGAAATAATTTAAACACATATAATATTTTCCAATTTTTAGAAAATGTATATCACTATATGTTTTTAAACATATAGTAACAAAATAAATAAACAAAATCCCAAATGTGACTTTTATCATTGTCATAGACTCTTTTAGTAGTTAACCTATAGCCAGAGAAAAATTGAGACAAGATAAACTTAAGTAAAGCACATGTTAGTATATTATGAAACCAATTTTGGTGTTCAGAGAGAGAGAGAGAGACAGAGAAAGGAAAAAGCTAGGTGAGGGACTTGTAAGTTAGCAAAACCACGACTAGAAAATAGTGTGGCATATCCCATCAAGTTGAAGATAAGCATCTGGCCTAGCAATTCCTCCAATGGTATAAACTTTAAATGAAATCATGCCCTTGTGTACCAGAATGTACACAGAAAAATGTCTACAGCACCATCTTGATAACAGTTATAAACTGGAATAATTCAACTACTATTCAAGGGTAAAATGGATCATTGAAATTTAATACATTCATAAAATCGAATTTAACTTTGCAATGGTCACACAATGGAATTACCTCATGGTTTAGGAGAACACAGATTGTCAGTCCCTACCCCCAGAATTTCTGATCCAAGATTTGCAGTAGAAATTTCTAATAGTTTTTCAGGATAAGGTTGACGCTAGTAGTCAAGGAGCCACAGTCTGAGTACCACTACTAGAAAGTAACTAAAGTGAACATCTGCAACTGTGTATAGTAACAATAAATCTCACAAACTAATGAATAGAAGCTATAACACACTTCCAAACTACATATACTATCAGCTAATTCATATAAAATTCAAGTGTGCATAACTATACTGTGTTTTAGGGATATAACTATAGGTTCTAAAACTAAAAAATTATGGAAATAATTGTCACAAAATTAAGGATAATAGCTATCTCTGGTGAAAGTACAGTGAGATAGAAACACAGAAAAAGTCACATTGAAGATGCTATGTCCTAAAAATATACTCTGTCTGAGTAATTGTTACATAGATGTTGACATAGATATTCTTTCTATGCTAATTTTTGTTCCAATCATTCTTTATTTGGAATGTTTTGTGTAATCTTCTGCTTTTACGTCTTGCCATAACAAATATACACAGTGATAGTATCTTTACACATATTTACTGACTTGCATATGATTGTATGAGCAAAGACCAAGATATGGAAAAAAAAAAAAACATACGCCAACCTGTTTGTTTGTTTGTTTTTGCTTTTTTTTTTTTTTTTTTGAGTCGGAGTCTTACTTTGTTGCCCAGACTGGAGTACAGTGGCATGCTCATGACCACTGCAGCCTCGACCTGCTGGGCTCAGGCGATTCTTCTGCCTCAGCCTTCCAAGCAGCTAGAACTACAAGCACATGCTACCACGCCCAGGTTATTTTTTTTATTTACTGAGGAGATGAGGTCTCACCAAGCTGCCGAGGCTGGTCTCCTGCCCCTGAGCTCAGGCAATCCTCTTGCCTTGGCCTCCCAAAGTGCTGAGATTACAGGCTTGAATCATCGTGCCCAGTCTCAGTCTGTTAATACTGATTTTTTTGGGGGGGAGGCAAGTGGGAGTCAGAAGTGGAGACAGAACATTTTGTTGTTAAGCAGCATTTATCTCTTAAGTTGTTACAAGAAATAATTGCTTTCTAATTTTGAAAATGTGTCAAGCAAGGAAAATGTAAAGAAAAAAATATGGTGGCGAGTTTACCTGTCAGATCTGTTTCTGGTCTTCTTTCTTGATCTGTTTTCTTCTCTCATTACCCAAATTATGTAGCATATATTTAAAACTAAATGAACTCTGTTGTTTTCTCCCTATCTTCCTTTTTTATTTGCTAGAGATAAAATCATGATCAGAACCAGTTTAATGTAAAATATTATATTTTGAGTATACACTTTTGGTTAACAGTAATAGCGACATACATTCAGTACAAATATTAAGTAGAACTGTGAGCCAGGCACTGTGCTAATATCCAGAGCACAGAGGTGAAAAAGAGCAAGATCCTGACCCTTAGAACAGCAGCTGTCTAGTGGGAGAAGACAGGCTTTAATCAAATGGTGACCCAAATAAAAGTGATGGTCCAATGTCTAAATTCGTGCTGCGTTTGAGAGTGAATAATCTGGAGCCAGACCAGGTGTGTTGGGAAGCATCTTGGAAGAAAGTTCTGCAGTAATTCTCCCATAAACTCTACAGAATGGCAACGTTGTTACCTTCCTTTTGGTGAGACTTAGGGACATTAAAGTCCTTACTCAAACCTGTGTAAGTGATCACAAGGATTTATAACTGACTCCAGCACCTTTGCCATTAGCCATGGCATAATTCACATTTACATCTTAGTCAGGTGGTCAGCATCACAGAACTGCAATTTTTGGAAGGAGTTGACAAATAATCATAAAATATTTCAAACACAATATACATTTTATTTTTTCTAAATAACAATATACTGTTCAGTTGGCTTATAGCTTTTGATCTCTCAGGTTCCTTTTTCAAACAGTATTCAAAGTTGTTATCTTTGTAGGGTAAAGGCCAGCTGCGCTTTGACTTAAGTACTTACCAACTAACATCACTAAATTTAAAAAAATGTTTAAAATGCTAGATAGTCTCTAGCATATGTCCAGTGATCAATAAGTGTCCATTTCTTCCTCCCTCCCCTTCTCTAGACCACTCTTTCCTAGAAAATAAAAGCCAACTCCTTTGGACTGACATTCAAGCCTTTAAATGCTTTGACTTCCACTCCCCCCTTCGACTTATCTACATTTCTAAGCTCAGGTCTGTTATATCTTGCCATGTCCTGTGGACCTTTGGTCATTCTGTAAACAGAACCTTCATTTTCTCCTCTCTTGCCATGCTCAAACAGCTTCCCCAACCCAGAATGTTCTCTTCCTACTTCACCATCAATTAGAATTGGTGATAATCCTTAAGATAAAACTTCAGTACTGACTCTATTTCTCAGTCAGGTTGCAATGCAGAGGTTTCCAAGTGCATCACTCTCTTTCCACATCACTGACTTTTCATTATTCTCTGCTTCCTTCTAGAATTATCATTCTGATAAGTACAGGTACCAAATCATATTTTTGGATTCCTAACTACAATGTGATTAAATGAAAGTAATTGGTACATTTTTTGACAAAACACGGACATTATCAATGTTATTCAGTGATGTGCCTAGTAATATCCAGTGTGAATTCGTGAGTCCATTATTGAACATTGCCCCTTCCTTCCCTTTTATTTATTCTCTCATAAACATACATGGAAAAATGTACACACATCAGTTGGTATATTGACACATACACATATCTGTCTCCCTCATCAGATGTAACTTGTTTTGCACAGGGGCATACATACACACAGGGCAGGGGGTGGGGAGTGCATTGCTCCCATTCTGAAGCAGAGTACCGGACTTTGCACATAATAGATTCTCCAATCATTTGATCATTCTTTCTTTCACTCAACAAATAGCTATAGGAGCAGTAGCACACATGTTTTGAAGTCTCTTTTTCATTTTTTTCCTCTCATTATACCCAGGAGACAATCTGTCACTAGATTGTCTATTATTTTTCTGCTCTGGAATCTCTATTGATGCAACCTTTATCTTTAAATTAACTTTACAGCACCTTGGTTACCTCATATCTACATAAATTCAACAGTTCATTTTTTCCAAAATGAATTCTCCCCATCTTTTATACTGATGATTGACAAATCTACCCAAAGCACATAATGTTGAATACAACAAATGTGGAATGATTGATGGATTGAGTGATTGATGCCAACCTCACTATACACAGTGCCTCCCTACTGTATTGTATACTGTTTAAATCTTCTGAGTTTCAGCAGCATGGATAATCTAATCCTATTCACTTTATTATTTATTACCGACAAATTCTTTCACTGTCTTCCAAACACAGCATGCTCATGCATTCAATTATATGACAGAAATATTATTTTCAGTTCATGCCTTTCTGATCTTACTAATTCACTAAGAATTACTCGCCTAAACTATGTTCTTTTCTCAGTCCCCTAACCAAATCCAAAGATCCGTCTCAGCTCTATTTCAGAGCTACCATGTTTATGAACTCTTACATTAATCTATTCCACACTCTCTCCATTTTAGTGATTTGGTGCTACAAAGCTTGTTATTTCCTTGGGTTTACCCTTTTTAACATTTAGATTTGCCTTCTCAATCAGATTGCATTTCATTTATTCATTCCACAAATCGATCTAGAGCCTGGTACCGTGCTAAATGTTGACTATAAAAATGTGTCTAAAACATAGCCCTTGACTTTCAGGAATTTTCAGAATGGGAGAGGAAAGATTCATATCCACAATTAGTTTAAGATATTATAATGAGTGATGTTTTTTAATTATTTTACTTTCAGAGGTCAGATCTCTTTGAAAATAGTAGCTCATTGTACACATAATCTAACCTACTGATGGGCACATAGTTGTCCTTGTTACATAACTATGTCTCAATGCATAAATAATTCTTAAATTGTTACTATTTCAAAAGACTGATGAAGATAAAATACTTACAGCTACATAAAAATAGCTCATTATATAGAGACAACTGCACACTTTATTTGATCTATATGGTGGCATGAAAGTGACTGCACATAAAACAATCTTAACAACAAATGGTATGTGAGTACATTTGCAAAAATAATCTTGAATAAGACTATTATGGGATTAGTAAATATCATAAGAAGATATTAACTTTATTGACTAAACTTTCTCCTCAATTATAGCCATATCCACAAAAGATTGATACTCAGGAGCAGGTAAATAAACCTATTGAATACTTTTGTTCTGCTGTATACATAGTGGATGTAGCAGTGAATATTGACAAATGATGACAGTGGATATCTGGTTTACAAATTGCTAGCAATGATTGGAAATGGATTTAAAATTTTTATAATGGTTCTAAAGTAACACCTTTCAATTTTAAGAATGATGTTTGGCCCAAGTGACAAATGCCTAGAAGAATATTTATTATACTATGAAGATTTTTACTGTCAATTCTGTATTCTGGGAGAGACTCCATTACTTATTTCAGAACCCAGCTAAGACATAGACTTAATTTCATTGAAACCCACATTCAATAACCTCAGCAAGAGGTTGTGTGGACAACCACTTTCTGATTCTCATCAGTAATTAAGCTTCACTCTCCTTTTTTTGAAGGCATATGTATACACAGTCTCTTCTGCTGAAAGACAGGGATTATGGAGACACAAACTATCATTGCTTGTGACAATGTTAAGAGTGTGGGGAAAAAAACAGAATATGTGAACTTCCAACTAACCTTATTTTACTAATTTTCAGCTCCAGTCCACTAAACATGGTCTTCAGATTTGGGAAAAAAAAAAAAAAGGTTAAGAAGCCAACAGGAGATTTATTTTGAACTATAAGTTTTGGTTCATTGTCACATAGGTATTCTAATATCGTATAACAAATACATATTTAATAATTAAGTGTCCTCATACTTTTATTTATGGATTTTTTTTCCCTCTTGGGATTTTTTCAAAATGAATGACTGGAATTTAGAATGCTTCAAGATTTAGAAAACTGAGTTCTTGGACTACACAGATAAGGTGTGTTAATTTTGGTCATGATGGCCCTTATCATGCCCAGCTTAGTGATGCCCATACACTCCTAAAATACCAATCTTTGTAACAAGAGAATAAGAAAGCAAAGCATGAAATACTTTCCTCTTGTACCAGTAACTCCCTTATATTCATTATTTATTTTGTTTGTTTTACAACCCAGGTGCAGAGTTAAATTAATTATATTTCTCATTTCATTACATAGTAGCATCACTGGTTTTTTGCAGAAACCAGCAAAACTGCTCTCTCAGTTCAACCTTCCATCAGCAGTTCAGAAAAATGCCTTTTTGCCCACACCTGCACCATCACTTGATAATAGCCAACTCTCTACATTCGTCATATTAAAAGTTGAAATAGGAGAAAAACCAGCTATTACACGAGAGTAAAATGATGGACCTTGACCCTGAAAAGGTTTTACAGCACATGAAATTTGAGGGTGATTGATTAATATGAGGAAAAGTTTTTAAAAAATATTTCACTAAAAAGATTTTGATGGAATTTCCCATTATATTCAGAGAATGTAGACAGAGAAAATGGAATTTGGACATTTTCTAAACAATATAGTCCTCTTATTTTTTGATCAAATATTTTCATTTGGAATATAGTCAAAGACTCATTTCCAAGAAGTAATATTTTTTTAATATTTTAAAAAATTACAAGCAGTTTAAAGTAGAGATAAATTCAGTTAATGGACATGAATCTATTTTGATTCTTGAAAAATTATAGTGACAATGTGAAAATAAATACAGATAATAATTATATAATTTTTAAAAAGAAAATCATGTTAATATAATGAAAGTCATTTTCTATAAAGACACTGGACTTGAACATATAAGAAGAGAAAACATATTGTATTTTTAAATTAAACATGATTAGCAGAACATTTTAATGCATTAAGAATGCCAACTAAAAAAATACTTTATATTATAAAATAGCTACTGCATGGCAAATAATTAAGAAAAATGCTTTGCAAAGAGTTATAGATTAAAGACAATTATTTAGTAATGAATAGAAACACTAACTAACATGACTCATTTAATTGATTTGACATTTGAAACCAAAACTCTAAAGGAGGAAAATTTTATATCACTCTGTGATTAAAATAGAATTTAGGCTCCTGACCTAATTTAGCTGGAAATTATTAGAAGTATCTAATGGCTATAGTACATAATGAAGCTGGGCTTTGTGTTTTCATGAATAGAGACAGAATAAAAATGGATTTGATGCCTAGGATGATTAACTGTATAACTGTGATCAGCTGTGACTGTCCAATGACTAGTTCTGAGAGAGACAATATTTATAATTTTGTAATTTGACCCCTGACATTAAGCAGTAAGTTTTTCTAACCTTTTTTATAGCTTGGGGGGTGAGGGATCTCTTAAATTTCTTCTCTCAGATCTCTGTAGATTAATGATGGTCTGAAGATTTCTAGACAGGTATGACTAATGTTTCAAAAAGTAGAGTTTCCAGTATCCTATAAATACTGCAGGAAAAGTCCTATAGCGAGGTGGGGAATTTTGTATGGTCTTCTTATGCTAATATAGCTGCTGGCAAATTCCACTTCAAACTGAGACAAAGGGGCTAGATCTACCAGATCTACATGGATGAATTCTCCAGCTAGACACAAATCATCACTTTGTACTCTCTTTTACATAAAATCAACATCAGTGAGCTGAAGGCTGTTTGTACCCAGCATTATGAAATTGGACAAATGGGAAATTGCCCTGGCTAATCATGAGATATTGGTCTTTCTATCTCAAGCCTCTGACCTCAAACAGGGAAGGAGAAACTAGTCTCTCATCAGGAATAATCCCTTTTTCTCCTATATTAATTAAATGATTAGAGAGGATGGTTGTCTGATCACACTTAGTAATTTGGGTCTTAGCTTTGAATTTCAATACAAAAGCAAATGTCTCATTTAACATCCTTTTATAAGAGAAAGATCAGATGGACCTAAAAATGAAAGTAATCTGATTAGCAAGAACAAGGAATAATGCCAAGAATAAATATTGGTGTCATTTATAATAGGAAAGATAGGAGGAAATAAAGTCAGAGAGAGGTCTATTAGCAGTCTAAAACTGTGCCATGCTAATTGAGTAATAGGACATACATACTGCACTTTTTCCTTTTCTAGCAAGAATAAGAGGAGGGATTCCCTTCCCCCCAAAAAACTGGAATTATCTTTTGGAGGGTGGGCCCCTTGTAGAACAGGCCTGTCCTGTCAGGTAAGTGTTCTAGGACCCCCTTCAACATCAGTATACTATCTAAGGTGTTGTGAGAGGCTGCATTTGGTTTCAGTGATTTTCTTTTTTTTTTTTTTTGAGAGTCTTTCAAGATGTTTGCCCACTTCTTGATGAGTGATTTCCATGAACAACATGCAGCAGTGAAATTTGATGAAAAACAGCATGACCCTGTGCCCCATCTTCCCTATTCACCCTATCTCGCCCCCGAAATATTTGTTTGTTTGTTTCCCACAAATGAAAAAAAGTCCTCAAAGAGAAACATTTTGCTGTTGTGGAAGAGGTGAAACAAAAAATTGCAGAAGCACTAAAAGGCATCAACACTAACAAATTCAAAATTTGTTCTGAGCAGTGGAAAAGTGTCTCCCTGTGTGTATTGCATCAAACAGATAGTACTTTGAAAGTGACTGAAGATTAAAATTGTGTAAGAATAAATATACAACTTTTTATAGAAATATTCTGGGTTTTTTTTGTGGGGGTGGGTAGATTCCTCCTCATATAGGTTAAAACCAGAATCACTTGTTTGCTAATAAAAATGGTCTTGTACTTTAAAATGGCTGACTGTGGTATAATCCAATGGACACTTACGAGTAAGGTTACTCAGAAAAGAGAAGGTAAGATCATTCAGCAAATCTTAAATATGAGGTATTTAGGGTACAAATCACCTAAACTATCCCATTAAAATGAAGTGGAGAAGCTCCTGAGATAGCTCTGGGATAGCTCGGTAGCAGCCATGGAGCTGCACTAGAACACTTACCTAACAGGACAAGCCTGTCGCTCTTGAAGAGAGAACTTGCTGTGAGAAGTGTCATTAGCCTACAGCATCCAGATGCCACACCATGAGGATCTGCAGCAGCCTGGATGCTGAGGTCATGCTCTCCCCAGGATGGTCCCAGCCAGTGACTAAGCATGGTGACTATTTCTGCCCAATGCAGAACTCCTCTAATGGAGGAATCCATGCTCTAGGGCTCTCCCTTGGCCTGGCTAAGATTTTCTAAGAGCTACAATGCAGTCTGAGATGCTTCTTACCAAATCTTCCTTCCCTCTCTCTTTACATGAGTGATAGACATGCATTGTGTCTGAAGACTCTCCCTGCCTGGTCCTATTTCCTCTTCCCAGGCATTTTTCCTAGTAAATCTCTGGTACTTCTAATTCTACTCTAGTGTCTGCTTCCTAAAGGACTTTAACAGATGCAGGGGATGATCTGACAGTGCTTGTTTTGTCAGAGACAGGACATAGCAAAAAGCTCTTAATGATAGTGTTAAAGCGGGTATTTATCATTTCAGTGCTCAATCTAAAAACCATGTCTGAAATTTCCCTGTCTAGTACTGTGAAACATTATATATATCTACCACTATCTCTACTGAAAACTAAAGTGTTGAATAAAATATTTTTAAATTTTTTTAACTTACTCAGTGTCCTGGCATTTAGCAAGAAAACTTTAGAGATTAAAACTTAAGTTAAAGTGGAAACCCAAACAGTTAATAGAGCATCAAAACTAGCTTTCTTCATAAGAATATTTGATAGTCTTTGTGAACTTGAACTTTGGTTTTAATGACCATTCAGGATGTAGGAGAGGTTATAAAGAACTAACTGGCAAAACCCAGAGCCTGACAAAGTCAGAAATCAGTGTCTCCGCCTAAGCTTCCACATTATAAGGGTAAACAATAAATAAATATGCTGCAATCCTTCTACCAGACCCTTAAAAGTGTCAAGGATTAGAACAAAGTTGACTATCTTCAACTCTGGTGACAAATTAAGAAGAAAATGCCTGCCCTAGGAAATGTAGAATGAAAATTCAACATTATGCCAGGTTGAATGAAAAATTCAAGTTAATGGCACATTAGCCCTGAATTCTTATTGATGTGGTGATTAAAGAGCCTTTGGTCATAAGTTTTATATGGGGTGATCCCAGGTTAATGTTTCTAAGTTCTTGGAAGAAACAAACACAAAATCTTCAGAAAGAAATGCACCAGGCCTCAAAAATTTTCACAGATAAAACAATAAGATAGAGTATCATCACTGAAAGTTACAAACTGAGGAAATGCACCACGTCTGAGAGCCTGGACAAACAATATACAGTAGAATGAAAACAGCAAAGACATGATTTGAAAAAATTTAGAAAGAGGTTAGAAAAAGAATAGAGCAGATATAACATTTAAAGAAATAATGGCCTAGGATTTTTTTATGTCTTTCTGATATGAGTTAAGAAGTACAAACCCCAAATTTATCCTTGGTGAAGTTGGATAAACTTTGGGTAAATAAAATAAACTTTTCTCATAGGTAGTCATTGTTAAATCGAGGATCATGAAAGAAAAGAGATCTTAAAAGCAGCCAGAAAAAAAAAATTACACACACACACACACACACACACACACACACACACACACACACACACGATGACAATTAGAATGACTGCTAACTTTAAAAAGAAAGAAAATAAAACAGAACATTCAACCACCCAAAAGGAAATAAAAACTTTCAGCCTGGTCCTATGCCAAGAAAAGATTTAAAGGCATTTTCTAAAAAACAAAAATTTAAATTTAAAAACTAATAGATTATCACTAAAGGAAATTCTAAAGCATGTGTTCTAAACTGAAGGAAATGTCTGTAATACAACAAGACAAAATATTTGATCAAAAAAAGTTAAATATTTGGATACAACTAAATAAAACAACATCGACTATATAAAACAATAATAATAATGTATTGTAAAGTTAAAATAGTGATAGAATTAAATTACTTGGCAATTATAGTGCAAACTTTAGGAGAGTATAATCAGAATTAAAGTAGTCTAAAGTCTTTTCTTCATAAGGATGGTAAGATAATTATTAAATGTAGACAGTGTGAGAGTAGGAATAAATTCTGTAACATATTAATAATTTGTGCAAACATTCCAATTGAAAATACTAAATCAAAGTGATAAAATTTTTTAAAAAGCCAGCTATAGACTATTTACCACTGATGTATTTAAAATTTAAGATATATTTTTTAATTAAAAGGGTAAAATAAGATGCATTAGGGAAACTCTAACCCCTGTAAACCTACACTACTTATATTAAAAACAAACAAGTTGCACAAAATAAAATAAGTATATAATAAAATTCCTAAAATAAAATCATCATTAAATAATAAAGTTTAAATCAGCAAGGTGTATATGAGCTCTAACAAGTCTGAATCCTCTCAAACATAAAGCAAAAGTTGACCAAACAAAGGGAAAAATAAGCAATTCTACCATTGCAATGAATGAGTTTAACACATCTCCCTCAGTAAGTGATAAACGTACTGAGTAAAGATACAAATTATTTGGGGGGAAGAAACTTCACATATTAACATATAAAACCTTGCACCAAAAATGAAACAGTTCACATATATTGAAGTACACAGAGAATGTTCACAAAACTTGAGAGCACAAACTTAAAGCAAGTTCTCTAAAATGCAAATATTTATAAATTATATGCAATTAGGTAGAAAGCAAAAACAGAAATATAACTAGAAAAATCCAGCATGTTTGAAAAATAAACAACAGAGAAGAAAGCAATAAAAATTTACATAAAAATTATATATATAGTTAAAAAGTCAATTAAAATTAATAAGCTCAGCACACAACATGGGAAGTTAGAAAAAAATACTTTTTAACACAAAGATAATGGAAAGAAAAAACCAAAAAGTAAAAGCTATTACAATTAAAATAATAGAATGAATGAAGAAAAATAAAAATAAATTCTAAAATAACTAATAAAATAAATATATCTACAGATTAACTCAAGGAGAAAAACAGCTCATGTGACAAATATTAGGAATGAAAAAAGAGCTCAATAATAGAGATGCGTAGATGATAAAGGTAAATAGGTATTTAAAAAACTATGTCATGAATTTGGAAATTTGACTGAAATGGACAAATTCTTTTCTTTTCTTTTTCAGCTTAAAATACACATTTATTTTTCACAGTTCTGGAGGCTTAAGTCCAAGGTCAGAATGCCTGCATGGTCATGGTCTTCCTTTCTTCCTGGTTTACAGTTGGCCATCATCTTGCTGTGCGAAAAGCAGAGAGAGAGGAAGCAAGGTCTCTCCTGTCTACTTTTCTTTTCTTTTCTTTTTTTTTTTTTTTTTTTTGAGTTGGAGTCTCACTCTTGTCACTCAGACTGGAGTGTAGCAGCACGCTCACGGCCACTTGCAGCCTCAACCTGCTGGGCTTAGGCGGTCCTTCTGCCTCAGTCTTTCAAGTAGCTGGAATTACAGATGCACGCCACCACGCCTGGCTAGTTTTTTTTGTTTGTTTGTTTGTTTGTTTTTTGTGTGTGTGATTTATTATAGAGATGAGGTCTCACCAAATTGTCCAGGGTGATCCCAAACTTCCAGGCTCAGGAAACCTTCACGCCTCAGGCTCCCAAAGTGCTGGGATTATAGGCTGAGCCACTGCACCCTTCCTAATTCTTTTTTGTTTCCAAGAGAAAGTATAATTTTGGTATTTATTTGAAAATTTAACTTACAAGTACTATACATTTGTGTTGAACATATTTTGACATCATTTAAATTATTATTTGCACAGATATGTATTATATCCAGATATTTTTCTTTTTTATATTTTATTTTAAAGATGTGGGGTACAATTCAAGATTATTATACAAGTGGACATCATATAGGTAAAGTTTGGGCCTCCCTTTGGTCCCCACTTTGCCTGGTTTGAGATAAGGTACCCTTACTGGTGTTGGAAATGGACAAAATTCTATAAAAATACAAGCTATCAAAAACTAGATAAAGAAGAAATTAAAAACTTCAATAGATTTATAAACCTCAAAAAAATTAAATAAGTACTTTCAAATTTTCCCACAGAGGAATTATCATCCACAGAAAAATTAATCTTTGAGTCCTAATATATATTCCAGAAACAATGCCAGATTTACTGACAGTTGCAAAGTGTAAGAAAGAAGGAATCCATTCTGGCTTATTTCTTGAGGTTAGTATGATAAAATAAGAGTTTAAATCTGACAAGGGCAGTGTGAATAAGAAAAATAATAAGATCATTTCATTCATGAATATAAATTTTAAAAGCCCCCCCCAAAATATTAGCTATTTAAATCTGGCATGTTTAAATAACATTCAATATTCATTTATAATAACTCCTAACAAATGAGGAATAGAAAAGGATATTTCTAATAAAGGATACTTACTCCAAACATTGCACTTATAATTAATAGTAAAATACATTGAAAATACTGACTTTGTGGTCAGAATTCAGACAATAATATTCACCATTACCAACTGTAATAAATATCATTCTAAAGAATCTAGCCAAGACAGAATTTTTTTTTCTTTTTGAGTCAGAGTCTCGCTCTGTTGCACAGGCTGGAATACAGTGGCACACTCATAGCCACCACAGCCCAGACTGCTGGGCTCAGGTGATCCTTCCACCTCAGCCTTCCAAGTAGCTGCAACTGCAGGTGCATGCCACCACACCCAGCTAATTTTTATGATTTATTGTAGAGACGAGATCTTGTCAAGTTGTCCAGGCTGGTTCAAACCTGCAGGCTCAGGCAGTTCTTTCACCACAGCCTCCCCAAATGCTGGGATTATAGGCATGAGCCACCGTTCCCAGTCAAGACAGAATTTTTAATAAAAATTTCAAAATTGATTAAAAGACATTAAATAATAAATAATTAAATACCAAAATAAATAATTAGGTATTTTATGTTCATGGATTGGAAGATATGGTCAGTGCTCTAATGCTTCACTCAGTCTCGTCTTTGGGGCTGCGGTGGTTAATTTTGGGTGGTAACGACTGAATTAAGGGACACCTAAATAACTGTCAAAACATCATTTCTGGTTGTGTCTGTTAAAATGTTTCTGGAGAAGATTTGCATGTAAGTCAGTGGACTGAGCAGGGAAGATTGGCCCTCATTGTTGATGGGTACCATCTTATCGGCTGGGGGCCTAACAGAACAAAAAGTTAGAGGAACAGTGAATTTGCTCTCTTTCTCCTGGAGCTGGGACACCCTTCTTCTGCCTCTGAACATCAAAACTCCAGGTTCTCTCTCTGGTCTTTGGACTCGAGGATTTGCACCAGCATCCCCCAAGATTCTCAGACCTTTGGCCTCAGATTGAGAGTTACACCATTGCCTTTTCTAGTTCTGAGACCTTTGGGCTTGGACTGAGCCATGCTATTCCTCATCCTCCATATTGCAGATGGCATATTATGGAAATTCTCGGCCTTTAAAAATCATGTGAGTCAATTTCCTTAGTAAATTCCCTCGTGGTGTGTGTGTGTGTGTGTGTGTGTGTGTGTGTGTAAAATTAGCTCTGTATCTATAGAATCATGACTACTAATACAAGGACTAATCCACCAGTCCACCAGTTCACAGTTTCTACAGCTCACAGCATTATCACTTACTGCAAATTGTTCTCTGCTACAAGGAACTGCCTTACTCAAGGTTATACCCCTTCCCAGAAGGCAGCTACATCAAATAACTGACTGACATAGGTATTCCAAGACCCACCCACCTGCTTCAATTAGGGACAATTTTGAAGGCCTATTTTGCCTGTAGAGCTCTTTTATAGGCTTGAATGAGACTTCAGTTGCAATTGCATTGTGATGAAAGAAATTGCTTTTACAGAACTGAGCTCCATCATCGTAACAGAATTCTGAAATAGGGAGATCAGGTGGCAGCATTAATATGCCGGAAACAAATTAAGCACAATTTTAGTCCACCACATTCTTCAATTGATTTTCATATTTGTATACTTACCCTACTTTTTTGATCAGAAAACATTTTGGGGGGCTCTCTATCAGTTCAATGTGACACATTGTTTTAATAATGAGTATTTGATTAAACATTTTGACAAATCCGTTTCTCAACTTGGGCATGTTAACCTTAGTATAGGGGTTTCTGGTTTTCTCTCAGGTAATATGTAAACTAAAATAATAATCATCAACCAGTATTATCCACAAAAATATTTTTGAGAGTTGAAGTAATGTACATAAAAATGCTTAGATTCCTAAATACAAATTCCCCCTGAATATAAATATTGTTCTTTGTACAGAACCTCCATTTTTCTTAATACTTCTTATTTAACACAACTTAGAAGTCTTTTTACGTGTTACAAGTATGTAAATGTTTGTTGTTATTTATAAGCTAAATGCTTTATACCATTTATCAGAAAAAGAAATTCTGAAACAAAAAGCTAAATGCTATTTCATAAAAGTTATGAGTAAACACTATTTTTTGAAGCAGCACCAAAATGAACACTATTTTGATGTGTAGAAAAGAATATGCATAGAGAACATGTAAAATGTTAACATTGATCAATTAAATTTTCCATTTTTATGCATTTCTTTAGCTATATATTTAAACATCTGAGCAATATTTAAATATACATGGCTGACTAAGAAACACTATATTTTGTGTTCTTTCCCAATTGCATAGAATTCTGTATATTTTTTCCCCAGGCTAACAGCTCTGACTTGGGTTAATTAAGCAAACTAAAGTATAGACACAGCACAACAAAGCAAAAATGTTCTTCCTTACTGAAACCTGATCCTGATACTTTTGTAAATCTTCAAAACAAATGTCTTAAAGTCAGTACATTTCCAAATCATCTTTTGATTGAATTTGTTTTGCATTTTCCAGAATTTAACTTAGGGTTTCAAGTACTACTTTAAACTGCGTAGACAGTTTAATTCTTCTAAAATTTCCCTAAAATGGCTAGGCGTGGTGGCTCATGCCTATAACCCCAGCACTTTGGTGGGTTGAGGTAAGAGGATTGACTGAGTCCACGGGTTCAAGACCTCATTTCTACAATAAATCAAAAAAAAAAAAAAAGTTAGCCGGCTGTGGTGGCATATGCCTGTAGTTCCAGCTTCTTGGAAAGCTGAGGCAGAAGGATTGCCTGAGCCCAGGAAGTCGAGACTGCAGTGGCTGTGAATGTGCCATTGTACTCCAGCCTGGGGTACAGAGTGAGACTCTGACTCAAAATAAATATAAATAAATAAATAAATTCCCTAAAATGATATGTAGATTTATGACAACACATATTTTATATATAATTATCTAGTAGTCCTGTACATTTAGCATTTGACTGACTCTAAGAGTACTAAATTAATAATTTAAATTCTAAGGAGGCAAATATTTACTATGTACTTGCCATATATTAAAACATATTTAAACATATTTTAAGAAGGAATTAAATAACTTACACATCCTTCACAAGATAATTTTTTTCTTCGAGGCAGAGTCTCTTGCCCAGGCTGCTGGAGTGCAGTGTCATGACTGTGACTCACTGCAGTCCTGAATTCATGGGCACAAGGGATCCTCCCACCTCAGCCTCCCAATTAGCTGGGACTACAGTTGTGCACTACCATTCCCAGTTAATTTATTTTGTTATTATAGCTTGTAGAGACAGGATCTCACTACATAGGCCATTCTCAAATTCCTGGGTTCAAATAATTTTCCTGCCTTGGCCTCCCAAAGTGCTGGAATTACAGGTAGGAAGCACCATGTCTGGCTGACAAACTAGTATTTTTCTAATTCAAATCCTTTTGAATCTTAAGAAAACTGTTTTCAATGATTAAGTAAAAATAGCCATGTGACATTCCCTCCTCATAGTAAACAAAACTACAGAATTTAGTTACAAAAATTGTGATTGGTGAGTAGTCATTTATTTCTTAGGCTCCCGGTCATTTTTGCATCACATTGCTTAGAGTCACAGTCTAATTATTTTTAAATCCTCATTAAAAGAATAGTTTTTGCATGAGTCATTTTCTTTCTGAAAATTAAGGCATGACATCATAAGGAAAACAAATTACCATATGCATAGCCATCAGAAAGAGCAGCTACATGTATGGACACTTACAAACTAAGGTCTTTTAACTCTTACATTTTGTCTTTCTGTTTCCCACATCTGTCTAATTTAGATTAGACACTCTTCCTGACAGGAGCATATTAAATCCTCCCCTATTTAGTGTGAGAATATATTGGTTGCCACTTTAAAAATGGAAATCTGTTTTTGCTGATAATAAAAGTAGCATTATTGCTTTAATATTCATAAGTGCACACAGTTATAAATGAATTCCTCAATGCAGCATAAGCTTAATAAAAATAATCCAAATAAAAATATTCTTAATAAAAAGTCTCTGTTTTGAACTTCAGAAAAAGCAAATTGATGTTATTCTTAAATGCTTATGGTAGTAGTTTATGCTACTAGGAGGATAATAATCTACCATTTGTTGTAATAGTGATTAGAATTGTCATTCTCTCTAATGTTCTTACATAGATTATAAATATATACTAGATGTATACATTATATACATAATACATGCATATATAAATAACATATATCTCAAAATCTTATGTTGTATATAGCAATGCAGTCATATATTTGTACATATATAGGGTGTGTGTATATTGTGTGTATATAGCGATAGTTACATAAAATTTCAAGGTAATCCAGAGACTAGTACTGTAGTTCAGATAAATACTTGATTCGATGCTTGGAACTCAAACTTTCTATTTTCTCTCTTCTTGAATTTCCAGCCATGTCAAACACCATATCATTGCACGATTATATTGATACTTCTTCTCAAGTAAAGTAATTGAATCAAGACTAAAAGTGAGGAAGTCAATTTCACTTCTGGTTACAGAAATGAATGTTTCCAGCTCATCTAGTATGTTTTGAAAGGTAAGTGAATAAAATTTTTTTTATTCTGGTTTCCGACAACTCCTCTTTGGAACTCAATGGCATAGACATACTCAGAGCCTCAGCAGTGCCATGATAATAAGAGTGTCTGTTCTGTATGACTGTCTGTCTTTTCTAATAGACACCCAAGTTATTAGTCTCAGCACTATCAGCCTCCTCAGTTTGATATACGGACACCTGAGAAATGAAACACTCCATGTGGGTAAGAGTAGTGATTAATGCTGGTCAGAATTCCATCTCACATGAGGTTTAAGTGATGGTTTACAGAGATGATAGCAAGTCCCCTTCATGAATTCAACTTTCAGGGATCAGAAATATTTTTAGAAATCTTTCATTTCCCTTTAACAGTAATTATACAGCTTTCACCATAAATGTAATAAAAAAACTCTTCAGGATCTACATACAAATATAAAACTCCTTTTAGACAAACTAGTAAAACAATGGCTTCATATATTTACTACTGATTGTGCAAAGTAGTGATTTATTTTGTTATAGAATCACTATTAGCTGTCGTGTTATTAAGTGTTTTCTCCTTTGGGCTTCAAGAATGCCTGTGTTACAGCAAAAATATGGAACCAATCATGCTGCCCATCAAAAGTGGACTGGATAAAAAAAAATATGGCACATATACATGATGGAATATTACACAGCCATAAAGAAGGACAAAATCATGGATTTCACAGCAACTTGGATGGATTTGAAGTCGATCATACTCAGTGATCTATCACTGAAACAAAGAACTGAGCACCACATGTACTCACTGATAAGTGGGCCCTGAACACCTATCATAATACTACAAAAAAAGAATTGGCAATAGCGGGACACTGCCAGGGGAGGGAGGGGGTGGCACATAACATCAATAAGGGTGCCTGATCCTAATCCAGGCAAAGTGAGGGCCAATGGGAGGCCCAAAACTTCACCCATACCTAGACCACTTATGTACCCAATCCTGACTTGTACCCCACATCTTTAAAATAAAATAAAATATTTGAAAAAGAAACAATGTCTAAATTTTCTCTTTCCCAGAATTCTTTATGTGCTCCATGATGACGCCATTGCTGATAAAGCACCACATCTCTATATATGCTTGAGTTTCTATAAGAAGGTATTATTAAATTTATCATTATTGGAAAAGAATAAAGCATTGTTTTATTTGGTACTGTGTTAGATGCCTTAGCAAAGTAGATTTGACAGTATTGGTTCCTATCCTTCAGGAAGTTATTTTATGATATAAAAGAATACAGGCACACACATTTTAAAATGAGATTCTACATTATTTGAAGGGAAAGCAATTTGTTATAGTTATAGTACAAGGACTTCAATAGGGCCCTCTGGGAATGATGAATGATAATATAGAATCCTCCTATTTCAAAGAATGTATTAAATGTATCTATCAATGTTTTATAGGAGGACAGTGATCCATGGCGCAGCAATGAAATGGAACTTTACAATGGGTTCCCAAATATGCCATTCTGCTGATCATCAGCCCTCATTGTGTTTCTCTTTTCCCTCTTTATCATATTTTCAGAGTTGCTCTCCTCAGTGCCTGGCCCCAGAACTTAAAATGTATGATTAAAAACAAATATTTCTTATATATAACTGGAAATAAAATGACAGATTCAATTAAATATTTTTCAGAGTTGGAAGAAATGTGTGTGTTTGAAGAATAAGCATTGTTTCAGAACTTATGAATGCTTCTTTTAACAGTTTACATTTAGCAAAATCATTTTCAGTCATTTATTACTTAATAGTCACAGTACTACCATGACAGAGTTGGATAATTAATTCTTAGTCCTCATTATATAATGATGATTATATAAATGATGCTTAGGTGCAAAGGAAAAGACTAAGCCAGTGTTATAGTTAAAATGCTAGAGGACTAAGATAGCTAAATAGTGCCATTTGATAGACAATGCCACAATAATCAGGACTACAGGGAAATACATTTTTTTTTTTTTAGGCTTATTAGGTGACTACAGTGCCAACCAGAAACCAGTCAAATCAAACACAGAGGAAGTAAGTCATGGATTCCATCAACCAGGAGGAAATACATTAAAACTTCTGATATGGTAGCATGAAGAGATCAGCAGACCCTCTCTAAAAAAACTAAGAAACTGGAAAAAATTGACACAGAAAACTAGTTAAGAATCTTGATATCAACCAAAAGCAGAAAAAAATTGAGAATTATTTATTCTTAAAAAACCAGTAGAGATTCAAGTAAGAAAAGCAGGAAACTTCAAAGTGGTCATTATAAATACATTCAAAGAAAGAAAGCTGTGTTTAAAAAAATGAAAAATAAAATATGGTGAAAATGATTCTATACATAGAGAATCTCAATAGAGAAAAACATGAAAAAATTAAAATTTAGAACTTCAAAGTATAACTGTTATGAAAGATCTATAAGAAGTGTCAATAGCATACTTGAAATGGGAGAAGATAAAAAACAGAGGACTAGAAGGTAGAGCAATAGAAATATTATCCAACTCAAAGAACAATGAGAAAAAAATGAAGAAAAATGATTAGTCTGAAATGTATGCTATTCCATAAAGCACATAATCATATTTTTTTTGAATAGGCATTTCTTTTTTTTTTTATTAAATCAATATTTTTTATTATGGTTTTGTGCGGTACAGTTAAGGGTTAGGTGTACAATTACTTTTCATTCAGGCACCCTGTTGATAAGAAGTGTTTCCCCTTCCCCAGACAGATATTTGCTACTGTTAATTCCATCCCCCCCCATTGTTTCCCAGTACTGTCAGTCATTTTCTTATAGTATTACATTGGATGTTCAAGGTCCATCATATAAGTGAGAACATGCGATACTCGGATCTTTGTTTCTGTGAGAGGTCACTCAGTATTATAGACTCTAGTTCCATCCAGGTTGCTGCGAAATTCATGATTTTGTTCTTTTTTATGGCTGCGTAGTATTCCATCGTGTATATGTACAGATTTTTTAAATCCAGTCCTCTTTTGATGGGCAGCATGGTTGTTTCCAGGTTCTTGCTATTGTGAAAAATGCTGTGATAAACATGTGTGTGAAGGTGTCTTTTTTATAGAGTGATTTGAGGTCTTCAGGGTATATTCCCAGTAGGGGGATTGCGGGGTCATATGGGAGGTTGATATTTAGAGCTTTTAGGAATCGCCACACTGCTTTCCACAGAGGTTGCACTAGTTTACACTCCCACCAACAATGTAGAAGTGTTCCCTTTTCACCACACCCTCTCCAGCAGCTGTTATTTTTTGAGTTGTTGATAATTGCCATTCTGACTGGAGTTAGGTGGTATCTCAGTGTGGTTTTGATTTGCATCTCCCTGATGATTAGTGAGGTTGAAAATTTCTTCATGTGTCTGTTGGCTGCTCGAATGTACTCTTTTGTGAAGTGTCTGTTCATATCTTTTGCCCATTTTATAATGGGGTTGTTAGTTTTTTTCTTTTCAGCACGTTTGAGTTCCTTGTAGATCCAGGATATTAAGCCTTTGTCAGACCTGGTGTTGGTGAATATTTTTTTCCCAGTCTGTAGGCTGTCCCCTGCTCTCTTGATGGTTTCTTTGGCCTTGCAGAAGCTTGTCAGTTTAATAAAGTCCCACTTGTCTATCTTCTCTCTTATGACCTGTGGGTTTCGGGTTTTGTTCAGGAATTGGATGCCGGTTCCAATTTCCGTGAGGGTATTTCCTTCATTTTCGAAGGTTCTTAAGGTTTGAAGTTTTACATTTAGGTCTCTGATCCATTTGGAGTTAACCATTGTGCATGGGGATAGATAGGGGTTGTGTTTCAATCTTCTGCATGTCGTCAGTCAGTTTTCCCAGCACCATTTACTGAATAGGTTCTCCTCTCCCCAGTGGTAGGTGGTGGAGGCCTTGTCGAAGATGAGTTGGTTGAGAAATTGAGGTTTTGCTTTAGGAATCTCAATTCTATTCCATTGATCTATATGCCTGCTCCTATACCAATACCAAGCTGTTTTGATGATTGTAGCTTTATAGTAAAGTTTGAAGTCTGGTAACGTGATACCACCTGCTTTGTTTTTTTTGCTGAGGATTGTTCTGGCTATTCTTGGACGTGTGTGTTTCCATATGAATTCCTGTGTTGTCTTTCTAGGTCTGAGAAGAATGTTGCTGGTAATTTGATGGGTATTGCATTGAATTTGTAGATTGCCTTACGTAAGATGGACATCTTCACAATGTTGGTTCTTCCAATCCATGAGCATGGGATATTTTTCCACTTGTTTCTGTCATCTTTGATTTCTTTGAGCAGTGTTTTGTAATTTTCATTGTAAAGGTCTTTCAAGTCTCTGGTTAGGAAGATGCCGAGGAATTTCATTTTTTTTGTGGCTATTGTGAATGGAATTATGTTTTTTATTTGGGTTTCTGTTTGTTTATTATTGGTGTAGAGAAATGCGATTGTCTTTTGTAAATTTATTTTGTATCCTGAGACTTTGCCAAAGGCCTTTATCAGTGTAAGGAGGTTTTTGACAGATTCTCTTAGGTTTTCAAGGTATACAATCATATCATCTGCAAAGAGAGATAACTTGACTTCCTCTATTCCTGTTTGGATACCCCTGATTGCCTCCTCTTCTCTGATTGCTCAAGCCAGGACTTCCAATACTATGTTGAACAGGAGGGGCGAGAGTGGGTATCCTTGTCTTGTTCCAGTTTTCAGGGGAAATGGTTCCAATTTTTGTCCATATAGGAGTATGCTGGCTGTGGGTTTCTCATAGATGGCTTTTACTATTTTGAGGTATGTTCTCCGTATGCCTAGATGTTCAAGGGTTTTTATCAAGAAAGGGTGATGGATTTTATCAAAAGCTTTTTCTGCATCTAATGATATAATCATGTGGTTTTTGTTTTGACATCCGTTGATGTATTTAATTACATTTATGGTTTTACGAATGTTGAACCAGCCTTGCATCCCAGGGATGAAGCCTACTTGGCCATGATGGATGATTTTTGAGATGTATTGCTGAATTCGGTTTGCTAGGATCTTGTTGAGAATTTTAGTATCTATGTTCATCAGAGATATTGGCCTGTAGTTCTCTTTCCTTGTTGTATCTTTACCTGGCTTGGGTATCAATGTGATGTTGGCTTCGTAAAATGATTTGGGGAGATTTCCATCTTTTTCAATTGCCTGGAATACCTTCAGTAGGATTGGTATCAGCTCCTCCTTAAATGTCTTGTAGAATTCTGCTGGAAAGCCATCTGGACCAGGGCTTTTTTTGGTAGGAAGTTTTCTTATTATGTAGTAAATTTCCTTGATTGTTATTGGTCTATTTAGGGTCTCAATTTCTTCTTGTTCCAATCTAGGTAGGTTGTGTGATGTCAGAAAGTCCTCCATTTCCTTAAGGTTTTCAAGTTTGTTTCCATACAAGTGTACAGAGTAGTCTCTAATGATCTTTTGTATTTCTTAGGGTCAGATGTGACTTCATCTTTTGTGTTTCTGATTGTGCTTATTTTATTTTTTTTCTTGTTTTTTCTTGGTCAGTCTAGCTAGGGGACCATCGATCTTGTTTATCCTTTCAAAGAAACAGCTTTTTGTTTCATTGATTTTTTGTATTATCTTTTTGTCTTCTATGTCCTGGATTTGGGCTTTTATTTTGGTGATCTGGATTCTTCTGCAGAAATTAGGGCTTTTGTGTTCTTGCTTTTCCAGCTTCTTTAGGTGGCTTGTTAGGTTGTTAATTTGTGTTCCTTCCATTTTCTTCATGTGTGTTTGTAGGGATATAAATTCCCCTCTTACTACAGCTTTCAAGGTGTCAGAGGTTTTGGTAAGATGTTTCTTCATTTTCATTTGTTTCCAGGTATCTTTTGTTCTCTGTTTTGATTTCATCATTGAACCAGAAGTTGTTTAGCATCATGCTGTTTAGTGTCCATGTCTTTGTGGGTTTTGGGGGGACTTTGTTGGTGTCAATGTTTATTTTTATTCCACTGTGGTCCGAGAAGGTGCATGGTAGAATTTCGGTCCTTTTAAATTTGCTTATGCTTGATTTATGGCCAATTATGTGGTCAAACCTAGAATACGTTCCATGCAGTGATGAGTAGACTGTATATTCTGTGGTCTTTGGATGGAGTGTTCTGTAGGTATCAATTAAGTCCATTTGGTCCAAAGTCACATTGAGGTTCCAGATCTCCTTGCTGATTTTTTGTCCTGATGATCTGTCTAGGGTTGTGAGTGGGGTATTAAAGTCCCCAGTTATGATGGTGTTAGAGTCAATATCTTTCTTTAGTTTTCCTAGAAGTTGCTTTATGAAAGTTTGCGCACCTATGTTGTGTGCATATATGTTTAGGATAGATATTTCTTGTTGATGGATTGAGCCTTTTATCATTATGTAGTGGCCTTCTGTATCTTTTTTGATTTTTAATAGCTTGAAGGGTATTTTGTCTGAAATTAAGATCGCCACTCCTCCTTTCTTTTGTATTCTGTTCACCTGAAAGTTTGTTTCCCATCCTCTTACTTTGAGTCTTTGGGTGTCCTTTCTAGTGAGGTGAGTCTCTTGAAGGCAATAGATTGTTGCCTGATGATATTTTAATCATTTTGCCATTCTGGTGCATTTAGTCCATTCACATTTAGGCTAATAAGTGAAATGCAAGAGTTGATCCCTGTCATAAGGTTCTTACAGAGTTGTTCCTGTTTGTTTGTTGTCTTTCTTTGGGTTCTGGAGTTGGCTCATGTGTGTTTTTAATCTTTTGCCTGTACTCTTGTGAAGAATGCTGTTGTTCTTTTTTCTTTTTCTTCTGTGTTCAGTACTTTCTTAAGTGTTTCTTGTCGAGGTGGTCTGGTGGCAGCGTAGATTCTTAGGGATTGGATGTCTGGAAAAGATTTCAATTCTCCCTCACTAATGAAGCTTAGTTTGGCTGGGTAGGTTATTCTTGGTTGAAATTGTTTCTCTTTTAGAACTTTGAAGATAGGGCTCCAGGCTCTCCTAGCCTGAAGGGTTTCTGTGGATAAATATGCTGCTATTCTAATTGGTCTTCCCTGGTAGGTAGTCTGGCCTTTTTCTCTTGCTGCCTTTAGGATTTTTTCTTTTATAGCTACTTTGTTTAGGCGAATTATTATGTGTCTGGGAGTTGGTCTTCTCATTTGTTGTCTTGCAGGGGTTCTTTGAATCTTTTGTGTCTGAATTTTTTCATCCTTGATGAGATGAGGGAAGTTTTCTTGAATGATTTCAAGAAATGTTTGTTCCAGTGTGGCTTTTGTTTCTCTCTCTGCCTCAGGAAGCCCAATTTTTCTTAGTTTGGTCTCTTGAAGTGATCATTCATCTCTTGCAGGTTTTGTTCTGTCTTTTTGAGCTTCTTTTCTATGCTTTTTACAGTTTGGGTTAGTTCTGTGTTTTGGTCTTCGAGCTCTGAGATTCTTTCTTCTGCTTGGCTGATTCTGCTTTCCATGCTTATTAGTCTGTTATTCATTTCCATCACAGTATTCTTTACTGTTGTTATTTCTGACATCAGCTCCTTCCTATTTTCCTCTTGTCTCTCCTCAATTTTTTAAATTCTCTTTTAATGTCTTGATGTTTTCGTTTGTTGCATGTGACCAGCCATTCTGGGGGCTCTTCAATGTTTGTATTCCAGAATCTGTTTTCTCAGTGTCTGATCTCCCAGGGGTCTGTGTGAGACCTATATTCTTCTTTTGGTTTTTCTTCATTTGTGCGGTTTTTTCTCCCTTCCTACTTTTTCCTTCCCTCCACATCACCGTCTTCTTTAATTCTGTTATTCAGGGGTAAAAGGATTTGTTTTACTTCTGTTTGTTCAATCTCCTATTCTTTATGTATGCCCTCTTACTTTGTTCAATTCTGGAGTTGCACTGTAGTTTGGGGGTGGTCCTTTGCAGTTTTGAGATTTACTTAGGGGGGTAGTTGTGATTCAAAATCCATCTGCAGGTCCTGGTATTCGCTGACAGGTGTGTGGATAATCTGGAACCCACTACCCACTGCCTTGGAATCTGTCTGTGCAGTGGGGCTGTAGGTTTACTCCCTGAAATAAGATGTGGTTAGCAGAGGGAAGAGAATGGAGCAGACAGTGGGTTGAAGAGGGGGATAGAGAGATAGAGGAGTAAGGGAGGAAACAAATGTGTGCCAACAAATGGATAGAGAGATACCTATACTGAAACATATAAAAACAATAGACCACAGCTACTGACGAACCAATTCCCATACAAAAAAATAAAATAAAATAAAGCATATAGTGATGCTAACATACAAGCTAACCAACCACCTTATTGGTGTGCTGTTCCTCTATACAAAGATATGGTTTACAGAGAGAAGAAAAGAGAAGAAAAGGAAGAGGGAAAAAAAAGGAACAATACAGTAGGAATAGAATTAAGTCATTAAACTAACAGAATCAATGAAGCACACTCTGAGACTTTTTGTTTAAGTCCAATGTCCTTTCAGTTCTGATTTCTAGCTTTCTTTTCAAGCAGGTAAATTAGTTTGCAGTTAGGGTCAGTTGCTCCTGGTCTGCTCTGAAGGACAGTTCAGATCACCCTCCGTTCACCACTCTGGCCTATATCTTTTTCAAGCTTGTTTTTCCCATCTCGGTGTTGTTACCTTGAATTGTCAGCAGGTGGTGCTATCTCAGCTGCTTGCCCCAGAGGGGATGGGGCCAGACAGGAACTGACAGAGACTGGAGCTGGATGCCTGCCTCAGGGCACAGGCAGGGGACTCACGGCGGGCAGGACGTCTCGGTCACGGGAGAGGTGGCAGCAATCCCAGCAGATCTTCCTGAAGGGGCTTCAAGGACTGAAGTTGTGGATCGCCTCCAGCGCAGGTGGTGCGATGTGCTACCAGCGGCAGCTGTGGTGACTCTGGCTGTGGTGGCTGCAGCAGCGGTGGCAGCGATGGTGGCATCTGCGCTGTGGTGGCTGTCCAGTCCGCTGCAATGTCCCAGCAGTGAAAATGGCTGAGCTCTGTATGAAGAGCAGGCTGCGATTTTGGGGTCTGCAGCCCCTGGGGTGAGAGCCAGAGACCCACTGTAGTTCTCCTTTGCAGAGGGTTTCACAGAACAGGTTGCCCCATCGCCATCTTGCTGGAAGTCTCCCCTGAATAGGCATTTAGTCCTGGCCCAGGCCAACTTCCTCGCGTCCTTCCCCATAATCATATTTTTAGTGACAGCCCTTGTTTTCACTACAACAAACTAAAGAGAAGAGCAAATAAGCCCAAGGTAAGCAGAAGGAATTATATAATAAAGTTTAAAGTGAAAATGTAAGGAAGAAAGAAAAAAGTAGAAAATGCCAGTGAAACCAAAAGATGATTTTTTTTTTGAAAAATCCAACAAAGTCAATAAACTTCTAGTCAGACTGATCAAGAAAAACAGAAGACACAAGCCATCAAAATCAAGAATAAGAGAGAAACATCACTATGGACCCTATAGAAATCAAAAAAGACTATGAAGAAAATATCATGAGGCCAGAGACAGTGGCTTATGCCTGTAATCCCAGCACTTTGGGAGGCCAAGACAAGAGGATTGCCTGAGATCAGGGGTTCAAGACCAGCCTGAGCACACCCTTTTTCCCACAACTTGACCAGGGTAGAGGGTGGGATGTCTGAGACTCAGCACTTGTCAGGTTCCTCCAAACTTCGTGCTTTCAGGATATTCCCTCTGGGTCATGATGAACCCCTGAGTAGTTGATCTGCCAGTCACAGAGACCGGGTCTGTAGCTCCATGGTAAGCAAGTCAGAGCACTTTCCTGCCCCATTTTCAAGATGTTGGCAGGGTACCTTTTTGTCTTCTCTGGTGGGACTCTGCCTCTGAGCTCCCTCCATAGCCCTTGCTGCCAGTGTCCGGTCAGGCACTGAAGTGGTAAGACAAAGCCTAGCACTGGCAGTCTCTCCTGCTGCAGTGGTGGGACAGAGCCTGGAGCCGGTAGTCTTTCCCTGTGGTTTCTTCACAGGAAAACTTTTGTCTGTTTAAAAAAAAAAAGGCACTCAGCTTCTGTGACCTGGGAAGTGCTAAGGACCAAGCAGAGAAGCTGCAGCACCAGATGCTTCACCAAGATGTCCCTGGCCACTTGCTCATGAGCCCCCCACTTAGTATCTCCCAGTATTTTCTTCCCAGGAAGGGTTTTGTTGATTTAAAAAAACAAAAATTGACATTCAGCTTCTGTCTTCTTGGAATTGCTAGGGCCCAAGCCAAGCAGCTGAAGCACCAGCCACTGCACCAGGAGAGCCCTGGCCACTAGCTCCCTAGCTCTCACTCATTTAGTCACTCACACACCCACTGACTCTCCAGTATGTACACAAAATTTTCCACACACTCACACACACTGGGACTCAAATAGTCTGACTGGCTCAGCTGCCAACTTTCCAAACAAAAAAAATCTTAATATCTATTTTTTGAGGGATGTTGGACTGTGATTGTTATTTCTGAGATATCTTAGGTACTGGGGTAATTTTAGACTCATACAATTAGATGGAAATTATTCCCTGCTACTTTATTTCTGAAAGAAGATGTCTTTCATTAATACTGTTTCTTCATTAGCAGTGAAGTCTTCTGAGCCTGAACAAGAAAAACACTTATTGAAAGATTGGGATTCTATGTTTTTATGTGATACACATTCATTCAGCTTTTTTTCTATTTTTCTTGGAGAAACTTTTGTTTTGCTTTGTTGTTATTCTAATTTGTTTGGGGGTGTATGTGTATGTCTGTGTGTGTTTGTGTGTGTGTGTGTGTGTATTCAGTTGTTTTTTGTTTTGTTTTCTGCTTTCATTGTCCTGTTTTTTTTTTCTTTTTAAATTCTTGTTCAACTTATTTTATTCTATTTTTCTCTGTGCTCCTCATTGCTATCACTGTATTTTGGACTCAGGGTGTAAACACATGTACCCATTGTATCATCATACAGAGTGGTGGTGGGGAGTGAGTCCAGAGTACACATACCACAATCAGTGAACATTGTAATTTGCAAGTCATTTCTGAATCCTAACTCCCCATCCCCTACCTTATTCAATTTTCAAAACTACAAGAGAAAGCAAAGCTTCCCACCCACAGACTTGTTTCAAAATAGAACACATCCAGAGCCCGAATCAGGGAAGAATAGAGGACTGAGCAAACATCAGAAAGGAAGACCCCCTCCCACTGACACTGAATAATGGAACTAAAGACAAAAGCAAGAGATCTGTAACAAATGAAGAAAAACCAATGGAAGATCACAGGTAACTTCAAGTGTAACAAAGAAAAAACTCCTGAAAAATTGGACCTTGGAGCCCCAATGGAAGTCACCAACAACTGGCCCCAGGATACAACAGGGATTAGAGAATGGATGTAAAACAAGAACCACATGATTATATCATTAGATGCAGAAAAAGCTTTTGATAAAATACAGTAACCCTTCTTGATAAAAATCCTTAAACACCCAGATATAGAAGGAACATACGTCAAAATAGTGCCATCTACAATAAACCCACAGCTAACATATTGCTAAATGGACAGAAACTAGAAACATTTCCCCTGAAAACTGAAACAAGGCAAGGCTGCCCACTCTCATCCCTCTTGTTCAACATTATGTTGGAAGTCCTTGCTAGGACAATTAGACAAGAGAAGGAAATCAGGAGTATCCAAATAGAAAAAGAGGAAGTCAAGTTATCCCTCTTTGCTGACAACATGATCCTATACCTCAAAAATCCAAAATATTCTGTCAAAAACCTGCTTGCACTGATAAAGGACTTTGGCAAAGTCTTGGGATACAAAATAAATGTGCAAAAGACAGTTGCATTGTAACACACCAACAGCAAGCAGGCAGAGAACCAAATAAAAAGCACAATCCCATTCACAATAGTCACAAAAAAGTAAAATACCTTGGCATCTTTCTAATCAGAGAAGTGAAAGACCTTTATAATGTGAACTACAAAACACTGCTCAAAGAAATCCAAGAAGACACAAACAAATGGAAAAATATTCCATGATCATGGATAGGAAGAATCAACATTGTTAAGATGTCCATCCTACCAAAGGCAATCTACAGATTCAATGCAGTACCCATTAAATTATCAACATCATTTGTATCAGACCTGGCAATGACAATACAGAAATTCATATGGAAACATAAATGACCACGAAGAGCCAAAACAATCCTTAGCCAAAAAAAAGGAGATATCACACTTCCAGACTTCAAACTTTACAGGCCACAGTAATCAAAACAGCCTGGTATTGGCACAAGAACAGGCATATAGACCAATGGAACATAATAGAGATTCCAGAAACAAAACTTCAATTTCTCAAGCAACTCATCTTTGACAAAGCCTCTGACAACAACCGATGGGGAAAGGAGGAACCTATGCAGTAAATGGTTCTGGGAAAACTGGCTGATCACATGGAGAAGATTGAAACAGGACCCCTACCTATCACCATACACAAAAATTAACTCCAAATGGATCAAAGACCCAAACATAAAACCACAAACTATAAGAATCTTGGAAAATGCAGGAGACCCACTTATGGAAATTGCAACTGGCAGTCAATTCCTGATCACAACCCTAAGTGCCCACACTATAAGAGGTAAGATAGACAAGTGAGACCTCATCACACTGATGAGCTTCTACAAAGCAAAAGAACCCATCAAGAGAACAGGGAGACAGCCCACAGAATGGGAAAGAATATTTGCCAACTGTATATCTGACAGAGGCCTAACATCCAGGATCTATAAGAAATGCTCCCCATCGAAGCTGGACTAATTAAAAAAAATTATTACATATACTCAATGGAATAGTATGCAGCCATAAAGAAGGACAAATAGCCAGGCTTGGTGGCTCAGCCTGTAATCCCGCGCCTTTGGGAGGCCGTGGTGAGTGGATTGCCTGAGCCCGCGGGTTCGAGACCCGCCTGGGCAGCAAGACCTCATCTCTACAATAAATCAAAAAATCAGCCGGGCGTGGTAGCGCACGCCTGTAATTCCGGCTACTTGGAAGGCTGAGACGGAAGGATCGTCAGAGCCCAGCAGGTCAAGGCTGCAGTGGCCGGGAGCGGCTGCGGTGGCCGGGAGCAGGTCTGGGCGATTGAGTGAGACTCCAACTCAAAAACAAAAACAAAAACAAACAAACAAAAAAAAGAAGGACAAATATATGGACTTCACTGCAACTTGGGTAGATTTAGAATCTCATACTCAGTGAACTATCACAGAAACAAAGAACAAAGTACCATATGTTCTTACTCATAAGCAGACCTTGAACAGTTATCATAATACTATAAGCAAGGAATTGGCAGTAGTGGGAAACTTCCAGGACTGGGGGCCTGGGATTGGCAGTTGAGGAAAACTGCCAGGGGAGGGAGGGGCATACCTCATCAACAAGGGCACCTACATAATGAACATTTGTATGCCTAGCCCTGATTTGTACCCTATATCTTTAAAATAAGTAATAAATAAATAAATAAATAAATAATTTTTAAAATGTTAGCAAACTGTCTCTAGAAACATATAAAAAAGATTATATACTCTGAGCAAATGGTATTTATCTCAGGAATTCAAGGTTAGTGTAAGATTCAAATGTAAATTAATATAATACACAATATAAATAGAATAAAAGACCAAAAATGATCACAGTACATGAAGAAAAAGTATTTGACAAAATCTAACAGTCATACAATTTTTAAAAATGCAACACATTTCAAAGGCAACTTTCTTAATTTGACAAATGGAAAAACCAATAGGCAACATCATAGTTAGTGATGAAAGACTGAATATTTTCTATCTAAGATTGCAAATAATACAAGGTTGTGAATTTCTATCATTTTTAACAACATTGTATATTGAATTTTAGTCAGTGGAATAAGGCAAGAAAATGAAATTCAAAATGTCTGTATTCATAGATGACATAATTTTTTTTCAAAAATCCTGAGAAATCTGTATACAAAAATTATTTGAACCAATAAGTGAGTTTAACAAGGTCACATAACACAAAATTAATATATACAAGTTACTCTCTCTTTCTCTCTCTCTAGTGAAAACATAGCCTCAGAATTAAATAAGGAAAATGATTGCATTCATATTTACATCAAAAGAAATAAGATATTTAGAGATACATTAACAAAAGCATCACAAGACCTGTACAATGAAACTACAATATTTCATTGAAAAAATTTTTTAGAAAACCAAATAAAGGCAGAGATATAGCATATTCATGTATCGGAAATCTAAATAGTGGTAAGAAGACAATTCTTCCCCAAATGGATCTGTAGATTCAGTGAAATTCCTATTCAAGTCCAATCCATTTTTTTCTTGAGAAATCAAAAAGCTAATCATGGAATTTGTATGTACATTCAAGGAACTTAAAATAGACACAAAAATTTTTGAAAAAACAGAACATAACAAATGTACGCTATCTTATTTCAAAGCTTACTATAAAGCTAAAATAATCAAGACAGTGTGATGTCATCATAACGATAGGTATATATAGATCATTGTTACAAAATAGAGAATTTATAAATAAACCCACACATTTATGGTCAATTGAATTTTGACACAGGGGCCTAGGTGACTCAAGTGGAAAATGATTATTTTTCAACAAAAGGTGCTGGACCAATTAGGTATCCATTTTGAAAAGTTAACTTACTACCTTTTCAAGCTCCACAGAAAAATTTTACTCAAAATGAATCATAAATATGAGTAAAATGTATAAAAGTTCTGGAAGAAAATGAAGAAATATTTTTTTGTCATTGGATTGCTCAAAATTCTTTTTTAGATAGAATACCAAAAAATAAAAATAAAAATGTGTTTCAAAGAAGACAAAATTGATTAATTAGACTTTATCATTGTTTACATTTGATACTCTAAAAACTTCACGAGAATTTAAGAGGGTAAGTAAGAGAGTAGGAGAAAATATTTGAAAATCACCGATTTGATAGAAGATTTGTGACTAAATATATAAATAACTTTTAATAAGACAAACAAACCAATAAAAATTGAAGAGATATTTTAGTAAAGATTTTGCCAAAAAGATATGCAAGTAGCTAATAAACACATAAAAGCATGTTTAACATCATTAGTCATTAGGAATATGAAAATTAAAACCACAGTGAAGTCAGAGAATGAATATAATAAAAGAATAGCAATACCAAATGTTGGCAAGAATGTAGTGGTTAATAGAATAATAAATTCCCTGTCCCCTGAAAGATGCTCATGTCTAATCTCCAGAAACTCTATATGTTACCTTATGTGGCAAATGGAACGTTGTTAAGACTCTTTAAATTTAATTGTTTATTATTTCAATAGCTTTAGGAGGTACAAGTGGTTTTTGGTTACAAGGATGCACTGTATAGTAGTCAAAAGTCTGTGAAGAACCTTAAAATGGAAAGATTATCTTGGGTTGGTCAGGTGGGCCCAATATAATTACAAAGGTTCTTATAAGAAGGAAGCAGAGGAAGTCAGGGAAGAAGATGGAATGATGGAAGTAAAGGTTGGAATGATGTGGGCCCAGATGCCCAGGAATACAGAAAGCCTCTAGAAACTGGAAAAGGCAAGAAACATCATATATCCCCCTAGGGCCTCCGGAAGGAAGGTAGTTTTGCCAACACCTTGATTTTAGCCCCAAAAGACCCATTTCAAAGTCTGACTTTCAGACTGTAAGATAATATATCTGTATTGTTTTAAGTCACTAAATCTGTAGTAATCTGTTACAATAGTAATAGTAATCTATACAGACGTGAAAAAACTAGAACTACCATACATTTCTGAAGAGAATATCAAATGGTACAACCACTTTGAAAAATAGTTTGATAGTTTACAAACCAGCAATTTCACTCCTGAGTACCTGCCCAAGAGGAATAAAAACATGTCCACAGAAAAACCTGTGCACAAATGTTCATAACTGTAATATTCATAAGAGCCAAACCAGAAACAATTCAAATGCTCATTAATTAGTGAATAAACACAATACAGTATAATCATAAAATGGAATAATGCCAATGAAAAGAAATATACTGTACAACAAAAATGAACCTCAAAAATTATGCTAAGTGACAGAAGGCAGACACAAAAGCCTATGTATTATATAATTCTGTTTATATGAAATTTCTAGAGAAGTCAGATCTATAGAAATAGAAAACTAGTTGGTGTTTTTCTGAGTATAGAAGCTGTAATTGATTGCAAACAAGCACAGTGGATTTTTAAAGTGGTGATAAAAGCATTATAAAACTGGATTGTGGCAAAGGTTGCACAAGTATAAAACTTTCTAAAATAACCACATTTCTCCATTTATAGTGGAGAAATTGTTTAATATGTAAGTCATATAACAATAAAGCTGTCAAAAATGAAAAAAAAAGAAATAGGAAAATAAATTGCTACCTTCTCCCTCCACAATTTCCTAAGGAGTTCTTCTCTGCAAAAGAGATTGAGAAAATTCCTAAATCTTCTTTCCCCTTTAATTCTTATGTAAATTTTTTACATCTATCCCCATGTTTACATGCCAATTGTTCTTCTCATATTATTTGAAAATGCTAAATTTCTTGAGAGCAAAAATAACAGTTAATGTTGGATCCATAGCACCGTCCTCACTCCTAAAATCTACCATATATCTGGAACACATCTTTGAGAAATCAGTGCTCTCAACTCAAACACCAGCATTTGTTCTAGCTGTGTGGGGAAATGGAAATGTTTTTTTCTCATGAGTTTTCTCAAGATTAACCTTTGGTACCATTTCAAGTTTCAGATATTGTTTAATTTTAGAGCTTCTACAGAAAAAGAAAAGAATGAGGGGAAGAGGGCCTGCACCTTTTTCAGCAGTAATTCAGTTTCTCCATTTATCAAAAAAACACATCACTCTGAGGATTTCCTTAGAATTTTTCTTTTGGACAAATTTACCAATCCCTTTTATTGTCTTTTCTCTAGCTTTTTTCTTCTAATAATCACTCCTTTCTTTGAAAGGAAGATTATCAGATGAGCAAGTGTTCAAAGTCACATTTGGAAAATGTTTCCCTATTCTCTACTTCCTCAAATACATACCTTTTACCTAGATTCTGAATTGAATCATTTAGTCTACTCATTATTTACTATTCATAAAATAAATGATTCTTACATCTAAATCAGCCATGTAGTGGGTCACATCCCCTTTTTAAAAAGTCTGAAGTGAATGAATTGGCTAAAATAAAGTTCATGCACTTCAGCACATGTTGACATGCCAGAATCAATTGCCACCAAACATATTTTTAAAAATGACAACTGTTCAACCCTGCAAATGATATATGTAGGAATAGTAGTCATTCAGTTTTTTTCACTCAACAATTCAATGTGCTCCAACCTCCTGTCAAGTAATGTGCAGAGTTCAGGAGATACAAAATTGAGAGCAGAGGTCTCTAACCTTGGAGAAGCTCTTATGTCTAAAAGCAGAATGGTAAAAGAGATCAGAATTATCATGTGACATAAACAGTGTTGGGAGAGTTTACGGATGACAGAATGTGTTTTCCTTGTTTCTTCTATTGCTCCTTCTCAATGCTACAAGCTTCAATCCAGATTTTTTCATGGTTCCTTAGGAACTGATAAGAAAGCAAGGCATGGATTGTCACAAATATACTTTGGCAAAATGTTATTTGTAGCGGTAGCTACAATGTATCTTTACGTTCTCAGGCTCTATAATCCAAAAATATCTGAATAAAGATGGCTGGGCCCAAACCACAGGGATTGGTATCAATTCGATCATGAAAAGAACCTATCTCAGGAACTATTGGATAAAATCATGATTAAACACAGGTATCTATTTTTATTTCCTCCTCAACTACATTAAAGTAATAATAAAAATACTTTTAAAAGATACAAACTCACAAAGATGTGAAGGACAGGGAAAAAGGATAGCAACAAAATTTTGAAAAGCCAAGGAAAATGATTAAGTAAATTTAGTAGGCCTCCCACTAAAATAAAGTATATTTTAAATCCTCCAAAGTTACAGGAATTAATGGTACAATCTTTGAAAGTGGAGAACAGCTGAACCTCTATTTGAGTGTTAGTATGTTTGCAAATTAAACTTGTGAACTTATTCTAGAAAAAGTACTGCATAACTCACTTCTGAATATCACTACGGTCACCTTCGAAGTGTTCCCCTTGGGAAGCTATGCACCAATGCCAGTGCCTAGTCCACCCATTAAAGCAATTTTGGAAATCTTTATCTGGAATGGCCATCAGAGCTGTCCTCCCATTACCCTTGATGTCCTGAATGTCATCAAAATTTTTTTCTATATTTCCTTTATCTTTGGGTAATGAAAAAAGTCATTGGCCAGATCAGGTGAGCAGGGAGAGTGTTCCTATACAGTTATTTGTTTGCTGGCTAAGAACTCCCTCACAGACAATACTGTGTGAGCTGGTGCATGGTATGTTGTGATGCAAGAGTCATGAGTTGTTGGCAAAAAGTTCAGGTCAGTTTCATCTTTTTCATGTAGCATTTTCAGCACTTTGAAATAGTAAACATGGTTAACTGCTTCTCCAATTGGTACAAATTCATAATGAACAATCCCTCTGATAGAAACCTTGTTTGGATTCTTCATTAGGACTGATGGAACTTTGTTTTTGGTCATGGAGACTTGGCTACTTCCATTGTGTACTTTGACACTTTGCTTAAGAGTTGTCACCAGTGATAACACGTGCTTCATCACCAGTGATAACACAGTTCAAAACATTGTCTTACCTCTCCAAAAGGTCTTGGCAAACTTCGACTCTCCTTGGCTTTTGTTCATCAGTGAGCTACTTCAGGACCATTTTGCCCACACCTTTCTCATGTCAAGACTTTCAGTTATGATTTTCCTGTTTCTCTGTCAATGTACACTTGGTTAGCCAATGATTCTGATGCACAATTCGATGAATTTTTGCAATGTTTTCATCAGTTCTGCTTGTTACTGGCTACCCTGACCTCTCTTCATCAGTCAGGCTTTCCTTCCCTCAGAAAAATATTTAATTCATTAGTACACCGCCATTTTCTTCATGGCATTTTCCCCCCATAAACTTGCACTAACACATCCCTGATTTCATTTCCACTCTTGTCAAGTTTAACAAGAAATTCAATGTTTGTTTGTTGCTGTATTTCAAGCACCAACATTCTCTTGATCACACACAAAAACACGCAACAATAGTGAATGCCACTCAGTAAGACACTACTATATGTTGACACAAACACAACTGTGAGACACTAATATACCAAGGTTGTGAAACTTTACTGAGTTGTTTGTACAGTGCTGCCAGCGTAAGCACATGGTAGCATGTTCAGGAACGTAATTGTCAGACCTTAAATAGGTCTACACACCCTTTATCTCCAGCAAAATAAGTAAATAACAAGCCCATCAATAATTGAATTTTATCCTCAAATATAGGAATTTTAGATTTCCAAATATGATAAAAATATATCTTCAGAAAGATAAAGCTGACAAAATGTCTGGTACTTCTGAATGTATAGAGAAAAGTAAGACGTGCCAATGAGATTGAGGTTAAATGATTGGTAAGAACATAGAAAGCACAATAAGAACAACAAAGCAACAAATACCAAGGAATAAAAGTTATGTGTGGGACATAAAAATTTAGCATAGGTACTACATTGACTTACTGTAAATTGTATTTGGACAAATATGCTAATACAAACACAAGTTCTTAAACAAAATTAAAATAAAATTATACTGGGGGATGAGAGTTAAAAGCATACCATTCAGAGGTAAAAGAAAGGAGAGTTAACACTATTTTTTTCCCAAATGAGTGGTTAATAAGCACAGCCTAAGACTGAAACACCATGAATGATGCTTGATGATCAAGCAAGTTATTTAGGAACATGGATATTAATAACAAAATAAATATTAAAATTGATGAAATTATTTCATCTGGAAAGGAATAAATACATGTGCTTTGTTGGGGATGATTCTGGGTTTTTTTCCTATAAAACTTGCAAGTTATTTGACCTCTAAACTATGTGTATGTATAACTATCACAAAAATAATCATTTAACAAAAAAAAAGAAACTTTGCAATATCCATGCTGTTCATTTGTCATTTGCTTGCTTCTTGACATACCCTATTCTTCCTAATAAGAGAAAAAGCTTATTAATTTTTCCTCTTCATCATTTTTAACTACTTCAAAAGAATTATTGAATTTTAGAAACTTGAAGCATGATGCTAGCTATAACAGGAATTTAAATTCATTTCCAAATAGTTATAGATATGTTAGAAAATTTCAGGTGACAGATATTAATAATGCAACAAACTACGTAAAGAAAATAATACTAAACATCAGATTTTAACCTTTAAAAAAGTAGCAACTTGATAGGTAAAAAATGTCATATATCGCTTCTGTTAATTTATTTGACTCAGGCAGAACTTATTTTCTTCATACGTTAATTGATCAACTGTATTTCTTTTATAAATAACGCATTCCTGCCTTTTGCAAATTTCTAAATTGGGGTATTTTCCTCTAATTTATATAAACTTTTTCTATACTAAAGCTATTCTAAGTCTTGGTGATATATGCTGCAAATAATTTTCACAGCTTGTAAATGCACTTTTTAACTTTGTTTAGTGTTCAAATGTTACATTTTTAAATAAGCCAATCAGTTTCTTTTCAAAAATGAAAAAGAAAGAGCAAAGAATGCCAAGGCTTTGATGGCACCCCAAAATACCTGACGAAGGTCAGAAACAAACTATATAAATAACTAGTTGTAATGATGCTTTGAGCCCAAAAATCCCACCTTTTTAATCTTTTTATTCTGGAATGTGTTTTGCTGGTGGAGAAGGTTGGGAACAGGGCATGGAGAGGGGAATGGGAAAAAGAATAAATGTAGCAGACTTAAAATACAAAGGGAACTTGGTGAAAACCTATAATATCTTCATTCTTTATTGTCACCAATCTTTCTTATGAAACAAATGTGCTACAAAGAAATATATGTGTATTCCAAAATCATTTGTTTAACCTGAAATCAAGCCTTATTTATGGCAACCACAAGTATAAGCCACAAAATCAATGAATTTACAGCCAAGAGGTGGTAAGTTTAGACAAAAGAAAGTCAAAGGTGACTTTCAGAATTCTTATAACAAATGTACAGACATTCTGTATGAGTGGGAATCTTGTTAAATGCACTGAAAAATAAAAGGCAGGCAGAACCCTGATTTTATGTAACAAAGTCCTTATACATATTAAGAATACTTTATTAAGAAGTTGATTTTGCAATACACTGATACGTGCAATAAACAGAAAAAAATTAGTCATCTTTCTCTCTCATTTGTAATCTGACACAGATATAATTAAGTACAGTAAGTCCCCTACATATAAAACTCCAAGTTGTGAACTTTCTTTTTTTTTTTTTTTTTTGAGTTGGAGTCTCACTCTATCGCCCAGACTGGAGTACAGTGGACGCTCCCGGCCACCGCAGCCTCGATCTGCTGGGCTCCCGCGATCCTTCCGCCTCAGCCTTCCAAGTAGCCGGAATTACAGGCATGTGCTACCACACTCGGCTGATTTTTTTATTTATTGTAGAGATGAGGTCTCGCTGCCCAGGTGGGTCTCGAACCCGCGGGCTCAGGCAATCCACTCATCTCAGCCTCCCACAGGCGCGGGATTACAGGCTGAGCCATCGAGCCCGGCTTAAGTTATGAACTTTCAAAGACATGAATGTGCATTCCCATGTCCAATCATGTAAGTTCATGTGTCTGGCATACATTGTCATGTGCATGAATCCTCTACAAGAGGTCGTGCTTTTGTGCACTTTGCTGTACAGTACTGTATAAATTGTACAGTATACTTCAAGCCCAGGATGTCCAGAATCAAACATAAAAGCAGCAATGATGTTACTGGTATAGTCACTTGTGTTAGTTGGGTACCTAGGCTAATTTTATTGGATTTAAGAATTGTGAACATGCTCTCAGAACAGAACTCATTCATATGTAGGGCACTTAATGTAAAAGATGCTTGGACATCTAAAGTCAACATTGAACAACACAGATAGTGTCATATTTGTATTGTATGTGATCAAATGCATATTAAGGGTGGAAATAAGCATTAAAAACATGGTCATACAAACATTTTGACCCAACAAGTCCACTACTAGAAATATTTTCGCAAAATGTCACACATGTACAAAGATATGTGCACAGAGATGTCCAATGCAATATTATATGTGAGAGAGAAAAAAAGAAACACCTAAATGTCCATTAATTTTAGAATGTCCAAATGACAATGGCTTGAACACATATATATTAATACAGTCATGCACCGCTTAGCAACAGAGACCCACTCTGAAAAATAGATCATTAGCCAATTTTGTCACTGTGAAAACATCAGAGTGGGCTTACATAATCCTGGAGGGCAAGGCCTACTACACACCTAGGCTATATGGTGTATAGCTAGTACTCGTAGGCTACAAACCTACACAGCATGTTAATGTACTAAATACTGCTTGCTGTAACACAATGGTAAGTATTTGTGTGTCTAAACATAAAAAGGTACAGTAAAAATATGATGTAAAATATAAAAGAGTATGCCTACACAGGATAGCTCCATTATAATCTTATGGGACCATCATTGTATATGTAATATGTTGTTGACCAATCATGTAGGACATGATTCTACATCTAAGATTTTTTTAATGAACAGAAAATTAAAACATTTTACCCTCATTTATATGTTTAAAAGGAATGCATGTATGTCCGCATCTAAATTTTGAAACAAAGAATGAGTCATAGAAGAATACAAATCCCTTGTTGTTGGTGATTACCTCTGGGAAGGTTTTATGGAAAGACTGAGGTCTTAACCAAGCCACATAACATAGTGTTTAAGAGCATGGACTTTGGTGCCAGACCTCCTAAGTTTGGGCCCTGGCTCTGACACCTAACTAACTGTATGCCCTATCCAATTTCCTTCTCGATAAAGTATCATATGCATGTGAGCACTGCTTAGAACAGACTTGGCACAGAATTGGCATTACATGAATTAGCAAGCACTAAACAAAGGTTCATCGGTATTTTTAAGGGACACTTTTAGTTTTTACCCTGTAACTGATGTTTTATTTAACAATAAATTAATGTTTTATGATCTGAAATAAAGAAGAGCAAATCCAGAAATGTTTATGTTACTGCCCTAATGATGTTAAAATTGTATAAAAATGTCAGAGCATTGAGTTGCAAGACCTCCTGCTCATTCACTGGTAAATGAACTAGCATACTCAGAGTAAATAATTACCCCTCTACTGTCTCAAGGGCAGGAAATTATTGCTCTTTCCCCTTAATGAATCCCACAGTGCTGTGTACACAGCGGGTGTGCGCTAAATGTTTGCTGATAATGATAATGGTGAGGATACAGACAGCTGTGACACACTATGAAGCTTAATTTAAAAGCCATCAGGAAAATGTAAAACAAGATATAGTTCTTCTAAATTTTGTCTGCATGGGAAACAAATTCTGTCAGATTATTAATAAAGTAATTCGGTGCACATTGTTCTATTGATTGCTTTGGTGCCATTCTGAGTTTTTGCCCATTTACATGACCTAATTATGACTTCAGATGATTCAGAGGGCATAGCAAGGTCCATTTCTATTATTTTAGTCTTAAAAGTTGGTCTCCTGTAAGTACTTTCCAAATTAAATGCATAAAATGATTGTTTTCAACTAAATTATACTTAATCCCTACAGCAAGACTTGCAGTAGTGTGACTGTTTTCTATCTCCTTAAACTGCAAAGTTACTTTGCTTCCATAATGATACACTCCATTTCTGTGGGTTTAAGTAGTCCATGCATGAAGGGAATGACTTTACTTAAAGATGATGATGGCTCTCCACTTTAACTCCATCCCAGTTTTGGGGGAGGTGAGGTTCCAACTACTTATTTAAAGGTTTTATTGTCTTTCTTCTGCAATCACTGAAGGATGAGCTGGGCAATGCTTTTTTGCCCCACTCATCAGCCAAATCTGAAATTAATCTTTAATAATAGAACTCTGTTTATTTGAGGCTGATAATCATGGTGACTGCAGTGATAGACAGAGACTTCACACAGATGATACATATCAGGGAACAGGATTATGGGTCTAGGTAGCCTTCCTCTCTGGGAGATTCTCTTTCCATAGCTGTCACAGAAAAGAGATGTCACACTAGTAATCTGAACAGGGAAGTTTTAATATGAAGAACTAAGAACTGGTAACAGGATATTAACTCCTTGAAGGGGTAAAGGAAACTCTAAAGATAACAGGAATAGCAGATATACAGAGAAGCCACCATGCTAAGATGGAGGCAGAGGACCCAAGAAAAGATCAAACTGAGAGGAGGGTCTTTCTTATAGCTGAAATTCAGACCTCATGAAAGAAAGTGCAGATGTCCATACTGGATGGCAAAGAAGTTTGCTGAGGTGCCCCACAATGGGGCTGACAGCTGAGGTGCTAGCAAGACTTGTTACGACTGGAGTGTAAGAAAGAAGTTGCCAACATGCAGAGAGTCTTATTGTGAGTCCTTTAATAGCCAGTGGTCGAGAGTGGACTAGTATCCAAAGAATTCTCGACTCCAAACAGAGTGAGCAGGGGGTATATAAAGGTAGAAATTACATAAGTTGTGCAGTTTGCTTTACATTTTCTTGGCAGAATATTTGGTTGTGAAAAGGTACAGATAACTACGGATTTTGCAACTAGGGAGTTTCCAAGCACTGAGGGGAATGTGGGTGTGTGGTGTGATTATGGGAAGGTTACATAAGGGGGTTATTTTTAGGTTGAAATGGAAGATCTGTTACAAAATGGAGCTACTTATGTCAAGCAAGCTATTACAGCCTCTTATAGGTTTTGCAGATAGATATTTCATTCCCTCCTCTGATTTGTTTATGAGTCAATGAGCTGACTCATCAGTCAGAAGTATATTATTGTACTGGGGTCTCATAGCACGGGTTTTACAGAAATGATCTGTTGTTTGACAAAACAAATAATCCAATTAATTATGCAGGGCCATATAAGCAAACTGAGAAGAAGTAGAAGGGATCCAACCAGACTAGTAGCAAGAGTTGTTAGCTACGGGTTTCAATCAAACAAGGATTGGAATCAAGTTTTGTTATTTTCCCTTTCTTCATGTCATTTGTCCAAATTTTCTCAGACACTCTGGAGGGTGTCATTAATAACCCCTGATGTGTTGGCATAGAAGCAACAAGCTTCTCCAAGGGTTACACAGAGTCCCCCATGAGATAGAAAAAGTAAGTCTAGGCCTCTTCGATTTTGGAGGACAACTTCAGCCAGGGATTCTACCTGGTTGTGGAGTTGGTCCATGGCATGTTGCAGGTTACCCAGATCAGCATCAATTTCTTGGGCAAGGTTAGATAGACCCAATTCTCCATGGACCAGAGTGGCTGTGCCAATTGCAGCTGTTCCTGCCACACTTAGCCCAACTAAGGCAGGTAGAAGCAAGAAAACAGTGTGTTTTGGATGAACAATTCGAAGACCAGGGCGATTAAGTGGGAGGGCTCCTTGGGGACTGCTATAAGCACAAATCTGAGGTAACACATGAACAGTAGTATATAAGGCAGATTGATTAATTAACTTTTTAGTAGTAGCACATTTTGTAAGGCCTGTGGGACTGGCCAACCAGGTGTTGGCAGGGGCCACACAGGCCATGGAGTCAGCCATGATTGCGGTGAGAGATAAATTAGAAATATCAGAGAACAGAAAAGCTGTTAGATTGAAATCTGGAGTTATAAGGCAGGAAGCTTTACCAGTTACATCACCTAAAGTAATGTGAACCATTTTTAGGGAGGAGTTAGTTCTCCAGATAATTGGAGATTTAACTCCTAGGCCCGTGTAGTAAGGGAGTTTTGGCTTTAAGCAAAGCCAGCAATCTGAGGCCCACTGGGGCACAGTGGCATTAAGCAGACAGTGCATATTATTTAACATAGGAAAAAGACTAGGGGGTTGACGGGCCAGGTCTGGAAGCAGTCGAGGTGAACACGGGAGCCATTGAGGTGAACCCAGGATAGCGGTTTGGTTGGCAGAAAGCAGAGGATGAGGCAGAGGCTGGTGGTAGCTGCACAAGGGATCCTTCAGCTCTGTCAAGGACCCTATGTTTTGTTTTTTGGGTTTTTTTTATGATGAGAAGATACATATTTAGAATTAGCCAGCTGGACTCTGTTTAAGTGATCCCAATTTTGTTGGCAACATGCAAAGCAACATAATCAGAAGCCAGTCGAACATATGCCTTCTTCTTTCCATCAGGCCTAATCAGGGTGTTGACCTTGGCAGCATCAATGTCACAGAGCTTCTTCACAGCCTGTTTTATCTAGTGCTTATTGGCTTTAACATCCACGATGAACACGAGTGTGCTGTTGTCTTATATTTTCTTCATGGCAGACTCAGTGGTCAGGGGAAACTTGATGATGTCATAATGGTCAAGATTGTTTCTCCTGGGAGTGCTCTTCCGAAGATATTTGAACTGCCTCCGGTCACAGAGACTTGGGCCTCCAGAAAATGGGTGACATGCAGATCTTCTCTTTTTTTTGTGGCTGTGGTCGCCTTTCAGCACTGCTTTCTTGACCTTCAATGCCTCTGCTTTGGCTTCAACTTTAGGAGGGGCAGGAGCAGGATGTGTGTCAGGAGCTTCCTTCTTGGCCTTCGGCGCCATCTTGTGAAAAGAGGCCCTATGGTTTTGATCACGGTTTTGTAGGCAAGTGTGTGCCGTGGGACAGTGAATAAGACACCCCGGTCACAGGTCATAACAGACTCAAGAAGTTGTACATTGAAGCATTAGTAAGACTCAGTAGGAAGCTAGGTGAGGTGCCAGGGAAGACTGAAAACTCACTGGGGTTCTGGTGAGAAGCCTACACCCATAAGGTCCAGTTCCTAGTCCTGCAATTTCTCATGCCAGAATAAGATCGTGAGAGCAGGGACTAATGAGAATGCAGTCGGCATAAAAAGAAGGGAATACTTCTAAAATATATTTTAAAAGAAGCAATTTAAGAATCTGGGAAGGAAAGAGAAGAATGAAAGAAGATTATAGAAAAATGAGTTAGTTGTTGCTAACAAAAATAGAGATACAAAAATCAAGTTAGAGAAATGAGGTTAAAGATGTAGGCCGAAACCTAGCCACACATGACCTTACAGGCCATGTTAACAATTTGAGGCTTTAATTTAAGAGTAAACCCTGAAGAATTCTAAACAAGTGAGTGATGTGAACATATTTGTGCTATAGGTAACTTGGTTTGCACCTCAAAGGATGAATTGGAGGGTGACAGACTGAAAGCAGGGAGGACTTTGAGGAGGCTTCTTTAGTAATCCCTTTGAAAGACTGTGGTGCTTTGAATACTAATAGCGGAAAGTGGGTCTCAAGATATAAGAAGGAATTTGAGAAGTATTTAGAAGGTCAGCTTAGATGGGGTTTGGTGATTGGATAGAGTAGAGTCAGATTACTTGACCATATTTTTGGGTCAGGCTTTAGTTTAGCAGAGAACTTCAAGAGGAAGAGAGATTTCATGAGTGAGGCAGTGGTGGAGGATGACTGCATTCTTAGATGTGCTATATTTGAGATGACAGTTGAGTATCCATGTGGAGATGCCTATATCTATCAGAAAATCAGCCCAAGGTGGAAGTTCTATGAATTCTAGGATTTAGGGAAAGTTGGACCTGCCTGCAAGTTTGATTGCAGACTCATAAGATGCTTTCTGGAGAGTCAGTCCAAGCTAAAGAGAATTACACAACTTTGGTTTGATAACTGATTCAAAAAGAGGGGTAAATTTTGAGCATTGCATCATTTAAAAATCAGATTAGCCTTTGGTTAATCCCCAGAAAGCTACCCCAGTGTTCCTGTGTAAAAGGACTTTAAAAAACCAGAGTGAAAAAAAATTCAACATGCTTTTTCCCAGTAATTTCACTAGACACTCAAAGTAGAAGGCATTAGTAGCAAGTCATCAGGGCCATGAATGATATTCTTTATAATGAAAGTGCATCAGGAGCAACAAAGGTGATTTTAGGATCCTCTCCACTAGACAGCAGTGCCCTAGAAAATTGGTAGTGTCCTTAATGGACTTTGGTGGCATAGTGGTCATTTTGATGAGTATCACATAAAAGTTCTTAAAAACACATCTCATTAGTGCCAATTTGGACAGCCACAAAAGAAGGTCTTATTAGGGAAAAACTTACAAACAATAAATTAGCAGAGCATACATGACCCTCTGAGTCATCAAAGACCCATCCAGAGCTGTACTTAGGCCAGGCATAATTGAATGGAAACACCATGAAAAAGCTCCTGGAGGGACCTATCTCAGTCATGCACTACATATTTATAGGAGTGAGACAGGTCTAGACCAGCATGTTACAAGACAAGCTTTCTGACCCAAGAAAAGGGCTTGTTAGAAAAAGCTTCTGGAGTTCAGCAGCTGGTATCATCAGCCTGTTTATCAGCTGAGCTAACTCAGACCTGCTGAGCTACCTCTTTGCTAGGCTGTTAAAAGGGGAGAGAAAATGAGCCTTGAGGGCCTTACAGAGTCATCTCTCCTCCATGTTTGTCTATAAAAGACACAATTGCCACCACAAACCTTAACTTAAAGGGAAGAAAATAGGGCCACATGCAGACTAGGTCTATGAGGATAGGAAAAATCCCTTAGGAGAGTAAAATCTTCAAATTTTCCTATTAAAGAAAGGCTGTGATGCATCAGTAATGCTTTAGAAACTCCTAGAATTATCTGGGAAAAAAATTGAAGGTATAGTGATGATTCCAATAATAATAATATCAGAAACAAAAAACATGTAAGAGAGGAGTCAGAGAAATACTCTTTGGTGACTCAGAAATGTGTAGCCCAGAGAAAATGAATTGTCTTTAAGACATACATAGATTATATACACAAATACTTAGTTTATCCAACAAAATGGATTTAAGAAGTATATATTAAAAAATAATTATGATGAGCTCTCTCTGCCAACATGTCAATAAATTTAAATGATGTCATTTTACTGACAGTGGTATCTTGACCATCAAAAAGGGTCACTGTTTTAGTTTTGAGAGAAAATTCAGGTGCCATGGAAACATTTTTACTGACCTAGTTTTGTTTCCACACTGTGCTGAAGGAGGAGTAAATGTGGAAAAACAAATCAGGAAGAAAAAGAATAATTTGTTTGTTTGTTTCTGCCTTTTTTAAGGCACCACCTCAAGCTCTATGCCATTGTTTTCTACTTTCCTTAAAGACTTAAATAATCTCTAAGAATTAGCAATTTACATCTTTTTACTTATAATCTGTAGAAACAAACCCCCAAGTTACACATAAATATACGTATATGTGAGTTTTTGTTTTTTTCTTAAATTTTTATTTCTGTACTAATATTGTGACAGGCATCATCAACTGGACTCCCATACCATTTTTCCTTCTCCTATTGTTAACAAGTCATATATACTCCCACACACAAGTGTGAGCAGGCACAGGGCCACCCAGCTAAACTACAATTCCCAGGCCTCACTTAATGTTTAGCTGTGACATTGTGACCCAATTCTCCCCAAGGGAATGTGAGCAGCAAGAACGCATGCATTTCCATAACACTTGCTGGACCTCAACTTCCCTTCAGTCCCATCCCATGTACTGGCATATGGGGGCAACTGGAATGGCCACCTTCTCGAGATAGAAGCAACATGTTGAGGATGGCAAAGGTGACCATGGCCTCTGTCCCTAGATAACTTCATGGAGCAGAGTGGTTTCATTAAAAATAATTAAACATCTATTTTATTTAAATTCCTTCATTTTTAGGGCTGTATTATAGCAACTTAGCTTGTGTTTTAACTATGAATATAAAACTATAGAAAACTGTCAACCTACCACAACACTTTATTAAGAGATATAATAGTTCTGAAGTCTTTAGCACGTAGTTTTTATCTAATTTCTTTTACTCTTATGTCTTTTTTATGTCCACTTTGCCATGCAATATTTCGATAACTTCTTGGATATATAGGTTTTTTTATTAACAATTAAAATTGGCTGGCCAGGCTTGGTGGCTCAGTCTGTAATCCCAGCATTTTGGGAGGCCAAGGCGAGTGGATTGCCTGAGCCCGCGGGTTCGAGACGTGCCCAGGCAATTTGGTGAGACCTTGCCTCTACAATAAATCAAAAATTAGCCAGCATGGTCAAGCGCCTGTAGTTCCGGCTACTTGGAAGGCTGAAGCAGAAGGATCGCCGGAGCCCAGCAGGTCAAAGCTGCGGTGGCTGGGAGCGTGCCACCCCACTCCAGTCTGGGCAACAGAGTGAGAATCCAACTCACTGATTAATTAATTAGTTAATTAATATTGACTGACATATTTTTAGCTCACCAGGTGTTCATATGTATATTTTTCTGACAATATTGTTCAGGCCTCTTAATTATAGAAATAAGTTCTGAGGACATCAAATATTGCTCATTTCACTAAATCTATATCTTCTAGAGGACAGAATGATTGCGTTAAATTAACTCTCACCTTTTTAGCTGGCATTCAAAGATTCCCATACTGACAAGGCTGTGTTAGCTATCTTAAAAGAAATATCTCAGTGGGAAACTGCCAGAGGAGGGAGGGGCACATCTCATCAACAAGGGTACCTGCATAATGAACATTTGTATACCTAACCCTAAATTGTACTCCACATTTTTAAACTAAAAAATTTAAAATAAAAAAAGAAATTTCAATATAGAGATTTGTAGTACTATGGGCTAGTCTGGTAGAAAGAAAACTTGTGTAGATTTTGCAATGAAACTGTCTAAGACAAAAGATAACAATTTCCCTGTGCAAAGGCATGATTCATTAGTGTGCTCTATTTACCATCTCTCTTTTTTAACCAATATATTTTTCCTTAGTGTATGGTTAGACAAGTCTTATAGTTCCTGCTGCTTTAGAAAATATTCACCATCCTTAAATTTTTAAGAGTTATGGATCATATTCCCTTGCATTGGAATAACTCATAAAGAAGTTAACTTTCATAAAGGAACAAAGGCAATACAAATGAGAAAAAATAGTCAACAAACAGTTCTAAAACAAGTGGACATCCACATGCAAAAAAATAAATCTTGACACAGGCTTTATATTCTTCATAAAAATTAACTCAAAATGGGTCAAAAGCCTACATGTAAAATGCAAAACTATAAAACTAATAGAAAATACCATAGGCAAAAAATATAGATGACCAGCCGGGCTCGGTGGCTCAGCCTGTAATCCCGCGCCTTTGGGAGGCTGAGGTGAGTGGATTGCCTGAGCCCGCGGGTTCGAGACCCGCCTGGGCAGTGAGACCTCATCTCTACAATAAATCAAAAAATCAGCCGGGCATGGTAGCGCATGCCTGTAATTCCGGCTACTCGGAAGGCTGAGGCGGAAGGATCGCCGGAGCCCAGCAGGTCGAGGCTGCGGTGGCCGGGAGCGGCCACTGCACTCCAGTCTGGGCGACAGAGTGAGACTCCAACTAAAAAAAAAAAAAAAAAAAAAAAAAAAAATATATATATATATATATATATATATATATATATGACCTAGAACAACTTGGCAATAATTTTAAAGATATAACACAAAAGGCACAATACATGAAAGAAAAAATTGATAAGCCGGCCCTCTCTGAAATTAAAGTTTTCTGCTCTGTGAAAGACACCATCAAGAGAATAAAAAGAGAAAACATAACATGGGAGAAAATATTCACAAAAGACATATCTGATAAAGGATGATTGTCCAAAATTATCCTTTATCACTTAAAACTCAATGATAAGAAAAGAAACAGCCCAATACAAAAATGGGCAAAAGATCTTAATAGACAACTCACCAGAGAAGATGCACAGATGGCAAATAAGCATATGAAAAGGTGTTCCACATCATATGTCATCAGGAAAGTGCAAATTATGACAACAATGAGATGCTTGTTACTACATATCTACAGTCTTAGAATGGCCAAAAATTAGAACACCAACACCACCAAATGCAGACAAAAATGTGGAGCAACAGGCACTCTCATTCATTGCTGTTAGGAATGCAAAATGGTGCAGTCACTTTGGAAGACAATCTGGCAGTCTCTTGCAAAACTAGACCTACTCTTACCATATGATCCAGCAATGAACTCCTTGGTACTTACCCAAAAGAATTGAAAATTGATATCCTTGCAATAAACCTGAATATAGATGTTTACAGCACCTTTGTTCATAATTGACAAAACTTGGAAGAAACCAAGCTGTCCTTTAGTAGGCAAATGGATAAGCTGTAGTATATATAGACACAGAATATTATACAGAGATTAAAAAAAAAAAAAGAAATGAGCTATCAAGCCACCAAAAGACCCAGAGGAATCTTAAATTCATATTACTAAGTGAAAAGGGCCAATCCAAAAAGTCTACATACCGTATGATTCCAACTATATGACATTATGAGAGAGTCAAAACTATCTAGGCTGTAAAAAGGTCAGTGGTCACTAAGGGTTAGTGAAAGAAGGGGTTGAGTTGACAGAGTACAGAGGATTTCTAAAGCAGTGAAAATACTCTGCATGAAATTATAATGGTGAATACATATGATTATATTATACATTTGTTCAACACCATAGGATATACAACAACAAGAGTAAACCATAATGAAACTATGGTCTTTGAGTGATAATGATGTGTCAACGTAGGTTTATCAATTGTAACTAATGTATCACTCTGGTGCATGACAATGGGAAGGCTATGCACATGTGGGGACAGGGAGTAGATGGGAAATCTCTATACCTTTTGCTCAATGTTGCTGTGAACTTAAAGCTGCTCTTATAAATAACAATATCTCTTTTAAAATTGGCTGTCTACCTAGCAAGATTTAGGGACACAAAAACTTTCACTGCCTTAAAATATCTCCTTTGTTACAGTAAGTCACATTGTTTTTATGAATGTTCCACATTTTTCAGAGTATTGTCTTTAGAAATCTCTGTTCACTGCATAAGTGTATTATGTGCAGGTGAGATTTGGGATTCTAGCGACCCTCTCTCCCCTTGATAGTGGACCTGGTACCCAGTGTGTGGTTATGTAGTAAATCTGCACATGGATCACACAACTCTAAAATAAAATTTCTTAGATTTTTAAAAAGAAATCTCTGTTCAAAATTTACTTGTCTCATGTTAAGTTATTAATATAGAATGTGTTGATGTGTTCACAAAGATGACTTTTTAAAAACAGACTACATGTCATATAGCCAGGTGGCATGAGGTTGTGGATCATAAGATACAGTTTTATATTAAAGAACAATAGAAACATAGCTTAAAAGTCCTACAATCAAGTGCACTTTGAGTCAGTCAGGAAGCATCAGGACACATTGAATTAGGAGGACATCTTCCCTAAACTCCGGAGTGGTATATCCAAACTCCTAACCCAATAATTGTTCTTGAAAATGTAATAGACTTCTCAAAGATAGCAGGTCTAAATCTAAAATTCTGAGCTTTTTGTTGTTGTTGTTGTTGAATTTTCTTTATTTTTCCTCTTTATTTTATTACTGAGATATGGGGTACAAGCCAGGATTAGGTACATGAGTAGTCTACGTGCAGGTAAAGTTTGGGCTTCCAACTGGTCCTCACTTCCCCAAGTTTAGGATAGGGTACCCTTTGTGATACCATGTGCCCTCCGCATTCCCTCCTTCTCCTGGCAGTGTCCCATCACTGCCATCCGTCCCGTGTAGCATTGTGACAAATGTTCAGGACCCACTCATGAGTAAGAAGTGGTATACAATTCTCTGTTTCTGTGATAGATCACTAAGTATGATGCAAAAATCCTGAGCTTTACCCTAAAACTTGTTCTTTCCATTTTTGTAGATGCTAATCTCAAATTTGGGAGTCATCTTTGACTTTCTTTTTCTTTAAATCTCTTTGAATATTCTAGTCATCTTCAAAATCTATCCGGAATCCAACCCATCTCTTAGAATCCTGGTCCAAACACCATCTTTTCTGACTGTAATAGATACATAACTCGATTCCCTGCTTCCAACTCCACTCCATGCTACACTCTATTCTCAACACTGCAGTTAGAGAAATTCACTTTAAATGAGATTTTGAAAATATGAATGAGTAGTTAAGAAAAAAGATAGACTGAATGATTCTATTATTCATTCAAGACTGTGCTGTTCAATACTAGCCACACGTAGCCACTGAACTGTGAGATTGAATTTTTATTTTATTTTAATTATTTAAGATCAAAAATTAGATTATTGTAAAAACATTTTTTCTGTTTAACACAATTTTATTGATTTGGCAGAAGTACATTTTACTTTGTGAAAAAGTTGACATCTGAATTGAGGTGTGCTGTAAATGTAAAATGCACAGCAGACTTTGACTTTTTATCTTAGTCCGTTTGGGTTGTTTATAACAAAATATCACAGACAGGTGGCTCATAAACGACAGCAATTTTATTTATCACAATTCTGGAACCAGGGAAGTCCAAGATCAAGGTGTCAGTAGTCTCAGTGTCTTGTGAGGCTCTACTTCCTCATTGATAAATGGCCCTTTTTTCACTGCATCTTCACATAGACAAAGGGATAAGGCAGCTCTCTGGGGTCTTTTCTTTTTGTAAGGGCACTGATCCCATTCATGGGGGCACCACCCTCTGACTTAATCTCCTCCCAAAAGCCTTACTTTCTAATCCCATCACCTTGAGAGTTTGGATTTCAACATAAAAATTTTGGAGAATGACACAAATATTCAATCTATAGTACTTTGTATAAAAAATTAAAAGTATTTCATTGACTGTTTTTTTCTTTTTTAATTGGAGTCTCTCCATTGCCCAGGTTGGAGTGCAGTGGCACACTCACGGCCACCACAGTGTTGACTTGCTGGACTCCAGCGATCCTCCCGCCTCAATCTTTCAAGTAGCCAGAATGACAAGCGCCTGCTACCAAGCCTGGCTAATTTTTTAACTTATTGTAGAGATGCGGTCTCACCAAGTTGCCCGGGCTGGTTTTGAACCCACGGACTCAGGGAATCCTCATGCCTCAGCCTCCCAAAATGCTGGGATTACAGGCTGAGCCACCAAGTCCGGCCCCTCATTGACTATTTTCTATCAGTTACATGTTAAAATGATTATACTTTTGATATAATGTGTAAAATGAAAGATGTTATTAAAATTAATTTTACTCACTTCTTTTTTATTTACTGTGGTCACTAGAAATTTTAAAAGTATGTATGCGGCTTGCAATACATTTCCATTAGACAGCTCTGCTGTAAAAGTTTTGAAGAAAACAATGTTAAAAATGACTTGAAAATCAACATTTGAAGAGAAAATTGCTGACAACTCTTCATAGAAATGAATCTTCAAAGAAAGAAGTCTTTGACTTTTATGCAAGATAAATAAAAATAACTCAATACCAAACATATCCTAATACAAATGCAGAATATCAAAGATAAGCATAAAATCTGAAGAGCTACCAAGTTTACCAACAAAGGTTGACATTTAGGTGAACAACAGACTTCTCAACACCAAAAGATGGGTACTTAAGTTCCAAAAGAAATAACTGTCAACCTATCCAACTGTGATTTAAGAGTGAAAGCATAATGAAAGACAAACACAGAAAAAGATGCATAGATTACATTTAAAATGGTGGATAGTTAAGTTATTTTAATTTGCATATATTATAAATTATCAATTCTACAAATAACTAAAATGTTCTGCTAAAAAAATAATTAAAATTATAAAGAATGATAACAAGATGATGAGCATTTATGACTAAACTATTATCGCATTTTGTCCTGGTCAAGAGTAGAATAGTATCATCAACTACTGACTTGATTACAAAAATATACAATTCATTATGAAGTTAAGTATAGCACTCTTTAAAATAACATAAAAGCTGTAGTTTTCAAATCAATGTAGAAAAAGACAGAAAATGCAGGATAGAGAGCTGGTAATGAGGGAGAAAACAGTTATGAAAGTAGATGGTAACATAGAAACACCAAATAAAATTACAGAAATAAGTAATTTGTCTAAATTTTATCAGTTGCATGTTAACTGATTAAAATCACCCACTAAAGAACACCAATTATTAAATTAAATGAAAACTAACTCTTATATTCTGTTTCCAAGAGACACAAATAAAATACATAGGTTAAAAGTAAAGCTACAGAAGATGTATCAGACAAATGTCATCTGAAAGAAATATAAATATCAAACAAAAATAGATATTTTATATGAATTGCAGTATAAATAATGAGAAACACGACTTTTTTAAAGGATAAAAAATAAGTGTGAAAGATACTAAGCAAAAATTGACAGACTCACAGGAGATATTGACAACTCTCCAATCACTGGGGAGTTTTAACAAGACTTTATCAGACAAAAATGGTAAAGATTATAAAGATTTGAATAATAAAATTATTATGAGTCATCTATACATCTCTCTCTCATATACACACATGACAATAGCTGATACCTCCAATCAGAGAATATACACTTTTTCATGGACCTAAGAAAATTTTTACAAACCACATACTAGATCACTCATTCTCTATAAATTTTTTGAAAATCTATATTATATAGACCACGTTATTTGACCTCATCACATAAACTAAAACCAAAACTTGTAAGTTATTTAAATTAAAAAACATATGCTGGAATCTTATAAATGCACTTTCAAATAACTTATGATGTCAACCACAATGAAAATTATAAAATATTTAAAACTGAGTGACAACAAAAGTAGGCATATCAAAAGACAGGAAATGCAACAGATAGTGCTAATAGGAAACCTAGGAGCATAATACACTTATTTTTAAAAATAAAGAATCGATGAGTGAAACCCGAATTGAACGCATTTTGATTACTCGGTATAAGAGTCATGTTTTAAGGTAAATTGCTGGGATTTTATTTAAGATACGGGAAATAAAGCATTGGAAATTAAATTTTAAAAATAAAAATGAAGAATAATTGAATAAAGCTAAGCATTCTCCCAAGAAAGCTAAAAACAAACAAGTAAATAAAGCATAAGAAAGGAAGTAATAATGTACAGAAATCAATGATGTCGAAAGAAAGGGGGAAAAGTAGCCAACAAAATAAAATACTAGCACTTTGTGGAAATCAAATCTTCTTACCTCAAAAGACACAGGCTGAGATTGTTTTGTGAGTAAATTTTACCAATAGCAAGAAACAAATATTCCTTTTATTAAATTCAAAATCTCGAAAACCTGAAAAATAGGGCCGACAACCGGCCTTATCACATAAATCTAGTCCTTAACATCAAAACCAGTAGACAAAACAAAATATAAACCCATTTTACTTGTAAATACAGGTGCAAAAAATCCTATAAAAAAGAGACATGACAGTTAAATTTAATACATTATTCTTTTGCTATAAAGGATATTATTGGGACTGAATTTGGATGGGGCCTGAGGAATATCATAGTAATGTTTTTCAGCATGCAACAGCATTTCCCTATCCTGATGACTGTATTGTGCACATGTAGGAGAATAAAGAAATTAGACATGAAAGTATTCAGGGATGGGAGGACATCAGGCCCCAGTTCAAGTGGTTTAAGGGAAATAAAAAAACTCTTTGTACTAGACTTGCAACTAATCTCTAAGTTTGTGACTGTCAAAATAAAAATATTTTAAATATGTAAAAAGCATGCTAAAGAAAATGTTGACCTCATCAGTGTTATTTAAACCCATTTCTACTTCTCCAATAATAAGTTACTACTTCCACTTTGTGACACAATCTGTGCATGCTGAAATTTGACTCAGTATTATAATGCTATAACAGAGATGAAGAGTATGGAATCTCCCATCCGATTGTCTGGGTTCAAATCTCAGCTCTGCCAGTTGCTCTCTGTGTGATCTTGGCAAGTTATGTAAACTACCTATTCATTCCTCGGTTTCCTCATTGATAAAATGTTAGGAAGAAATGAGTTAGTTTATGTAGAGCATTAACTGGTACATATGATATATAAATATTAGCTATAGTTACTCAAGTCAACTTCATTAGAGAAAGGATTTTAAGTTATCATTCTGAACATATTTACAACATACTACTAATAATATAGCAGCAATTACAATACAAAATACAATAATACTAATAATATATACTAATTCCATTATTGAGTTTTTTTCACAATGTCACAATTTTTATTGTGCTATATTAAATTTTTGACTATTTATCATACAATTGGGAATTCTATTTTATTTTCCAGGACTTTGGAAGTGATATGCAATTTATATAAAACAGCAACATTTTGCTAAGAAACAATTTGAAAATTGCAGAGTTAAGGGTTGTGTGCTTTAGATAAATAATAACACACTTAGGACAGTACTTCATAGAGGTTATATGATCCAGCTTAGATTATAAAACACAATACTAGTGGTTGCCTGACATCAGGCTATTTTCTGGGAAAGCTGTGTTAATGAAATGCAGTCTCAATTTGGGGGGCTGGTGATTTTTTGTTCATTATCAAAGAAATATAGAGGGTTTCCTGCCCAAAACTCTTATGCTGAGAATTAGATGACCTCCACAAAACAGGCTCAGCAAATTCCCATGATGTCAGCCTACTGGGCAGTTTTCCGAGGCAGCAGGTCATGGCTTTGCCTTCTTAGCAGTATTCCCACAAAGTGGGGGGTGGGGGTAGCAACTCTGTCCTCTTTGTCTATGAAATAAATACTTCACACTGAGTCACTCTAGCAGTATCATGAACTTTTACCTAAGTAAAAAAAAAAAAAACCTTGATAATTTTCTTTTCAGTAAAAATTGATTTCTCTGATTTTTTTCTAGACCATGTTTAGACTGACTTAATTATTTAGATACTAAAAGAGGAGTTTAAAGAGACAGCTGATCAGGTATAAAGCATCATTTCCTGGGAAGGCATGCACCAACTGGACCATGAATTGAGCTGAAAGAAAGAAAGAAAGAGAGGAGGAGAGGAGAGAAGGAGAGAAGGAAAGAAAGAAAGAAGAAAAAAAGTAGTTGGTAGAAGATAGAAAAAACACAGCTGGAATTCATCCACCCCTGAGATCCTGGTTTATTACACACTCAACTAATGTGTATACTCAGTTCTAATTGTGTTCTTTCCTAGATTGTTAAACTTGAAAATTAGCAGAAGATAAAATCAAAAGACTACATAGAAAATTAGACTTGGTTTCATTGTAGAGAGGAGAAAATTTTAGTGGATTAACTGGATATAAACAGTAAGAATATTCTTTCTACTGTAGATTACTGCTATTCAATTTCTCTCTGTGTTTACCTCTCTTGAGTGTTTTGTTGAAATGATTTATCCTCCCACTTAGACGATGAGTTCTTTAAAGTTAATGTTTATTTTTAGTATTCCATATCTGGAGCACTTTGCACACAGTGACTGACATTATGAATGTTTGATTGCTTACTTAAAACAATTTTTAATTTCATTTATTTATTAATTCGGTAAGTCAGGCAATTGGTCATCAGTCAATTTTTTTTTTCTTTCCTGCCCTGTGGGGTTTTATCTTGCCCTTCTTGAAGAAATGTTGCCATTGGGTATATCAGAGACCTGCTCTAAACGATACCTGCCCATGAGGCTTTCTTTCAAAGCAGAGTGATCAGAGTCAGAGAGGCACTGAGTTGAACATTGGCAGTGTCTATTTAGCCATTGTCCAACAGAAGTGGCCTTAGCCAAAGGACTCTAAGCATTCCGATTTCATTCCCAAGACAATCTGTACTGCAGAGCAAAATGCTACCTGATTATCTGACTCTGTTGAATACTCATTTCTCCTAGCTTGCTGCTTTGCTCTGATTCTATATTCACTAAGCAGTCTTTTGATTATTGTTTAGTTTTTCATACAATTCTTCCTACAAAAAAATGTTTTTCATTATACACACTTTAATTTAGGGCGATCTTTGTATTATATTAGTAATTTATTTTCATAAGTTAATAAATTAGTATTCAGATTTTATACATTAATTTTGAAGTTTAATATAGGTTTGCCCCTGAGATACAGGTAGAAGTGCCAAATAAATAAATAAGAAGAAAACAAAGTTTCTGAGGCTGCAAGATTGAGAAAGAGTTCTAGACTTCAGAAATAAACAGTAGCCACCAAGTGAAGTCTTTTGAAACACAGCCTGGTGGCCTTTCCCCAGGGGAGCACATACTCTTCAACCTATATTCTTTCCATATAACCATCACATGTTATGGTATTTCTCCAAAAGACATTAATAATGTTGCACTTTCTACCATTTAGCTTCTTGGTCCCAGACATAGATCTGAGGACTAGCTTGTCAAAGGAAATCTGTTTGACATTTATTGACTACACGTGGTTGGTTGAAAATGGACATTCGAGAGGTCATTTCAATAGTCACCATAGAAGACCATGGCACAGCTCACCCATTCATTTCAGTCACATTCATCACCCGTATGCAACACTGCACAATTACCCTGGGGCATGAGGGGAGCCTTGACCGAGTACATGATTATTTATGGTCCTACCGGTGCCCCAGTGTGCCATGAATGATGAGTAGTACACCAAATGGCTAACTCGTTCATTTCACTCATCTTAACAATCAATAGAAAGAACATATAAGAGCCTTTTCAGATTATAAGGATGCCCTTATGGGAATATATTTGTTTAAAGTTTTATTATTCTTCTTTGTCTCAACAAAGAAGTTTCAACAACTGCCACCAAATTTATTTGTATGTATGCTTTACAGAATGTATTGTTTATCCTCAAGGTAACTAGGGGGGGCAGGTAAGGTAAATAGTAGTATTTTTATTTGATTGATCAGGAAAGAAGTTTAGAAAGGCTAAATAATTATGTCAAGTTCAACACAGCCAATAAAAGATAAAGCTGGAATTTAAAGCCAGATCCAATGGCCTATTAAAACATGATTCATATATTAGTTTAAACTTTAGAAGAGTGGTTCTTGCATTTTAGAGGACTGTACTTAAGATACTGCACTAATTCAAGCTACTAGCTCCTTTCTCCCAAAACAACCATGGTGGAAAAAATAAAATAAAAACAAACAGAAAGCAAGCAGAAGAAAAGAGAAAAACAGGAGTCTAAAAATCTAATCAAAATCTGTGAAAAACTTTGGGTAAAACCAAGGTGCTTGGGTGACAATAGTAACATAACAATAGTAAGACTGATGGAACAACAACTTTAAAATTATCCAAGTTCACCAAAAAAAATTTTTCAAAACGAAAGCTAGAAGATACAGAATACAAAAGTAGAAGTGCTAAAATGGAGATGACAGAAGTTACACTATAAAAGACCAAGGGAAGGAAATATTTGAGGAAATGAAGATCATAAATTTTGCTGAATCAACACAAGATGAAAGATTTAATATTGAAAGGCTTTAAAGAAACACAGGAAAGATAAGGAAAACCTCCCACCCAGATGCATTATAGTATTATAACATTTTAAAACACAAAAGAAAATCTAAAATTTTTTTAAAAAACAGAAAAATCCTTAGAAGCGGGATTTTTTGGGTCAAAGAGTATATGCTTTTATAATATTAATTGATAATTCATGTTATTCTTCATAAGAATTGCACCAATTTACATTCCCACTAACAAAGTGTGAGAAATGCCTGTTTCTCTGCAGTGTAGCTAAACAGTACACTATCAGACTGGAATTTTTGACATTTTAATAAATGGTATTTCAGTGTAGTTTCACTATGCAATGATCTCATTATGAGTGAAGTATAACATATTTTACATGTTTAAGAGCCATTTAATATCTGTATCATTTAATATGAACTGCCTATTCATATATTCGGCTCATTTTGCCATTGGGTTTTAACTTTTTATTTATTTTTTCCCATTTTTCTTTTGTGTTTGCTTATGGAAAATTTCTGATTATTGCGTGAACAAAACTTTGAATTAAATTGTCTACATTTTATAATTTCTGAATTTTTTATCTTTTAAGGACCTTCTCATTCCAAAATTAGAATTCTTGGAGAGCATTTTTTTTTTTTTTTTAAACAAACTCCTAAGCACCTACCTTGGAATTTCTATTTCTATAATTCTGGTGTGAGGCCAAAAGTCTGTTTTAGCAATCTCTGCTCTAGCCTAACAAATCCTCATGTTAGATACTCAGCAAGTGATTAATGGTGACAGTCACCCAAATGTCATTTGAAACTAAACCACTCACTAAAGGTAGGTACAGCTTGGATTCTCAAAGGGAGCGAAAATCACGAATCCCTAAAAAGTAAAGTTGTGATCACTTTAGGTTCTTAAAACATTCACAAAAGCATAATGTTAAATGTCATGGAACTTAGAAAAGAAAGCATGTGAGTAATGCTTCCTCCCATGATGCTATTGCAAGGACATCACTCACCTCCATTGTAACCACTGCTCTTTCAAGGTCCTAGGTCACCAAGCCCAAATGGGTTGATGGTCAACTCAGGCCAGACTGCAGATGGAGGACAGAGGCTGATGGTTGTGTGATGGAGTTCCTTCTTTCATTGCTTCCTTTCACCAATACTCAAAATTATTTCCTCTACATTTACTCCCTTAGTAAGATTCACTGATTTATTTAGTATAGCAAGTTTTCTCTCTCTCTTTCTCTCCACTCCTCTCCCTACCTCACACACATGTGTCTTTAAACATCGTCTAGTTCAGTGGTTCTCAACTCCGAATGACTGTACAATACAGTCACCTAAGGAGCTTTGTAAAACTCCCACTGCCTGAGCCTGAAGCCAGGCCAATCAAATCAGAGTGTCTGGAGGTGGGTCCAATAAATTTTAAAGTCTCCTCAGGTGATTCTAATACACAACCAGGCTTGAGAAGAGCTGGCAACGTTTGGTCCCTTCATCTAGTTAATCAATTAACAATTTTTGCACCATGTAGAGCAAGCTTAAGAATGCAATAAGAATTTTGATGTCTTGAGAAGAGTGGAGAATGGCATGTTTCTGAGGATGCCATTTCTGGATAAAATGTGTTTTTCAGCCGGGCTCGGTGGCTCAGCCTGTAATCTCGCGCCTTTGGGAGGCTGAGGTGAGTGGATTGCTTGAGCCCGCGGGTTCGAGACCCGCCTGGACAGCGAGACCTCATCTCTACAATAAATCAAAAAATCAGCCGGGCGTGGTAGCGCGCGCTTGTAATTCCCGCTACTTGGAAGGCTGAGGCCGAAGGATCGCCGGAGCCCAACAGGCGAGGCGGCGGTGGCCGGGAGCGGCCACTGCACTCCAATCTCGGCGACACAGTGAGACTCCAACTCAAAAAAAAAAAAAAAAAGTGTTTTTCTAAGCACAGCATAAGGAATTTTGATAAGCCTTGAGAAGGGCTTTTGGAGAATGGCATGTTCTTGAGAATGCCATTTCTGGGTAGGGCGTTGCAGTAAAGAATTTGTTTTTCTAGAGAGTAGCATGAAGATTTTGGGAAAATTTGACATTTTGTTAATTATTCAAGATACCCTGAAAACTGTTTTCTGTCTTTCCATTTTTTATCATTCTTAAGGAAAAAGTAAAAGTTACAAATTAATGCGCTTTCTTCCTACCTCTCTCATTCCTCCACAATCTTCTCTGTCAACAAAATAGACATATATTTTCTTATGGAGTCTATTTTCCATACATGAAGTATCAGACATTCAGCAGCACAGAAATTGAAGAGGATTTTTTTTTTAATCAGTCAAACGCATTTTTCTAATATTTAAAGACGTTTGTCATTTTGAAGCAATTTCCCTGTCACTTCCTGCATGTTTAAATGTGAATGAATGGGCTAATGTGTAATTTGTATACTATCTGCATACTGGCTGCTGATATTTTTAGCTTAACCTTTTGGACAATAACAGCTGTTTCCAAACCTAACAATCCCGTTTCTGTTTACCACAGTCTTTTCCATATCAGAAACATAAGACCTGAAAATAGAATTTCCTTGATCCTAGTCATGTCCCCCATTTTCTCAATGTTCTATTTTTCCAGTAAGTCTTTCATTTCTCTGTTCTTCCACAAAGTATTTTGTTCAAATTCCTTCTCACCAGGTCCAAATAAATATCTTTTAAAATAAAATTTATCTACACAGATTAAAAATAGGATTGTGTTAATGACAACATTTCTTTGATTGCTGCAGAAAAAAGAAATAGATGCCCCTATATTTTTTGGCCAAGTGTACATTAAATCTATTATTCTACAATTTTATATTTTTATTTTGAATCACAATAATGATAGACTCCTATTTAATATGCTGGTAACACATTTTCATATTGGAGGCTTTGAGCATAATGACATAAGAAAAGATTACCTAAAAACCAAGCTCTATTAATGCCCAAAATAATATCTTTAAATAGGTGCGGGTGCAAAATAACTTGATATTTTATACCATAAAAATGTTCATATTTTAAAAAATATAGACAACTAAGCCAGAAAATAATGTTAAAATAGAGCCTACTGAATTAATCTCTTTTAAAAACTTTATTTACAGTAAATGTGTTTATAAACTCACTCTGATTAAAAGCTTTAAAGACTTTAACTAGTAATAGAGAAACAGCAAAATGTTACCATTTAAGATAATTTGAAAATTTGGAGGAATTTTTATTTTCTAGTATCTAGCAATAGAATATAATTTCTTCACTAAATAAAAAAGTTATGCCAATTCAGATGCTTGAGACTTTTAAAAGGGTCCTCGATGTGGAAATAATTTGCTAATATTTTCTTAAGCTTATCAGGATGTTATTCTGCATTTATGTATAATACACTTTATCAATATTTTTTATTTTAAAATTGTGGGGTACCGTTAAGGGTTAGGTATACAAATATGCATTGTTCAGGCACTCTTGTTGATAAGGGGTGTCTCCCCGTCCCCAGACAGATATTGACTACTGTTAATCCCACCTCCCTTCCCCGCCCTCACCCCATAGTTTCCCACAACTGTCAATCCTTTTCTTATAGTGTAATACATATTTGATACATTTAAATACAAAGACTTCCTGCTCACCTCATCCATTTGTTAATTATAGCAATATGCGGTAAAAAATGCAAGTTAATTATAATACTTTTTTTAAAGTTTTTTAAAACTTATTCAAATGTTTTCAACTTCTGGTTTTTTATGGTATTTTCCATGTCACTTTTCAAATGAGAAATATCAGCTCTGTTTTAGTTTTAAAAGTGTGTGGCTCTTAGATAGTATTTAGGGTTAACTGGAATTTTCTGTCTGGTAGCATTCTGAAAATTAGAGTCAGTTTATCAATAAACCGGTATTATCATTTCCACTTCCACCATTCCTTCAAATTAAGTCTGGAAGTCTGACTTTTATCTTTCATGAGAGTGATCGCCAACTATAAAATTCTTAACTATGGTAATATTCTGGAATATAATTTTCTGTTTAATAAGAAAAGTATGGCATATTTAAATGTTTTATGGCACTTTAAAAAATAAATATGTGGCTACAAAAATTAAATGAAAAGTTTTTATAATATAATTAAATCATCATACTGCAAATGTGTTTTTCATCCTTGGTTTAATGTTTATATCTATGGCCAAAACAAAGGATAAACTGAATTAAATAGAATGGAATTTAACAAGAATGAGTGTCACATTTTCTGCTTATATTTTTATAAATATTTAACAAGAACCACACAGTAAAACTTGTTAAAAAATACTTGAGTTATATTAGACAGTAAATGTATTGCAAATCAGCAGTAGCTTTGAAAGAGTAAATGTTACTTTACTATTATTAGTGGAATGTGCCTTAAATCATCTACTCTTTTTGCTGGTTAGGTTATACTTAATGTATTCTATTTAATATAGTCATCACAATTATATATGTTTAAAAGATACAGGCCAGGATACGGTATTCCAAGTTTTATTAACAGTCATTGGGACTGTTAATATTGATCATGACTATTAACAGTCATGATCAACCATTGAATTAAACATATTTCTTTGCTGAAGGACTTCTCAACGTATTTAATATTCTAAGAACTTAGTGCCTCAATGGAGGATATAGAACACAATTCTTCAAAGTAATTGATTACAGAGTAACTTTTTAATAAAATACCTATCAATAACTTCAGGAATAAATGGATTCTATAGAACACAGTTGAGAAAATGCTGATATGGCAAATTGGAAATTCATTACAGATGAATAACCAGAAACATATTTCTCAAGTCTTCATCTGACCCTCCCATTCTACCAGTCACACTTTCCTACTCTCTCTGTGACCTAGAAGCTTTCCTAGAGTTTGACTTAGAGTCAAAGCAAAATGTATTTGTCACCTTTAAAAATATCTGAAGCAGACACAAGAACAGAATTGGCTACTACAAATTTAAAAGTTTTCTGATGAAAGGTCAACACTGGAATATGGGAATGCGTGCAAACTTTTGAAGATGACAAATCTGTTTCAATGTTTCTCATTAACGCAAAAAGCTTCTGTTGGGATAGTGGTACAGAAATGAAGTTTGTTATTGAATGTCTCATAGCTCCAGAGCTATATCAATGTGAACATTTTAGTTCAATTTTTCTTGGGAGTATGTAGAACAGCAGAATACTATCATTAACAATATTCAAACCGAAACCACCAGATACCAGGTAACACTTCAATTAGCAAAATACCTATAGGAAATACAGAAAATATGAAAGGAGTTTTGGGGCTATAGAGCATCCCCAAGTCAGCGCATACAATTACTTATCTGATGATTGAATATCCTCTTTCTACCAAATGGCTTGGTGACCAGGTAGATGGCGATTTCTTCTGCGTTGACAGTGTCCAAGCAGAGATTGAAGGGCCAAGTCAAAGGTGCAATAAGACCTCGTGGAAGACACTGAATTAAGTGACCTCACAGCCCCCTTTTTCTAAAATGCTATAACTCTGTTGACAAGGATTAAAATCAATCCAAAATATGAAATATAATATAATTATACATAATTATATTTAAATAATCTTATGGTAATCTGTATAAGGCAATTGCTGGCATTATTACGCTGATTTTTTTTTTTTTTAAAGAAGCTATATAAAAGATGTGTTCTGTTCACACTGCCTACACACACCACACAGGGGAAATGCTTTGGAGAAGAAATAGGAGTTCATGCCTGAAAAATGTCCTAAAAAATCAATAGGCAATCTGTTTTATCTTTTGTTGTTTCCTAGTGTCTGGTCAATATCTAGTCTGCTTAAGGGCATCTATGATGTTGAGAAATTCCTACCTGAAGTTGATGCCACCTTTAACTTAACCAGCTGGAAAATTCTGTTACTTTTTCTCCCCCATCTTGCATTTCTCAGATGTCATCAGTGATTTTGGAGGGTGCTTGTGATTTCCACCTATACTAGAAAAGTGTGAACAAGAGAAACTTCAATAAGTTTGGGGAATCTAGGGCAGAAAGAACGTGTGCCTTATGCAGCAGAAGATTAAAATGATCTCAGTGTCAGCTGAGACACTAATTCAATAGATACCATATTTCAAAGTGAAGTACAAGGTTATGATGTAGGAATTGCAAAAGAGGAGTTCTAAAAGTTGTTACATGACTCTTAACTTCTCAACTTTATCAAGGTTGTACAAAAAGTCTGAAAGGCTTGGATACTGAGATAAATGTTAGTGAGCTATCTTTTCCCCTGCTTTCCTAGTGAGCAGATGTGAAGGCACTCCCTCTTCAACAACCAGCCAGTTAAAGGGGGTTTCTGGAGATTTCTCAAAGACCTTGATATGGATCTTCTGCTTGGAGAAAACAATGGATTGGTGACTAATCTCCACCTGAGAAATATAAAGGGGCAAAACTCTGGTGGGCATGTTTCCCTGGTGGCAAATCAAAACATAATTCTGTTTAGAACAACCAGCTCCCAGAGAGTATTACAGAAAGGGGGAAAGGGGAAGGCTGATATTTGTCCCACTCACACACTGGCTAAAAACAAAAAGAAGCTGGCTTGGGATAATCTTAAGGCTTTGCTCCAAAGCCCACTGAGAGGGAAGGACATGCCAATGAGAGAGAAGCTTGAGTTACATTGGATGCCTAGGGCTGAGGAAGGCCAAAGAAACCAGCCAGAATAATAAAGACAGACTATCCTCCCTACAGGGAACTATAGGAGAAAGGCTCCCTTAAGGTGGGCTGTGGGTGAGGGCTTTGAAGAAGTCGTGACAGTCTACCCCACTCCCAATCTTGTGACTGAAAAATGTGATTTCAATTTCAAAGAGTCCTGACCAGCTTACAAATAACACTTGTCTGTTACATGAGGACTTGTCTGTTCCTTTTTTTCCTCTCCCTCTTCCACTCTCTCTGACCTTAGTAGAGTCAGACATCATGATCTGGTCCTAGAAGGAGAAGCTAAGAAGCAACAAACCAGAGCTGAAAAAGTTGAAGTCTTAATGTTAAATAGAGATTAAAATTGTGGTAATTACACTGTCTGGGAAACATTTACTGATGAGAGAAGAAACTTTTGCTACCTGAAAGTGAATAAGAAAATAGTATTTCTTTATGATTATGAACCTTTATATGTGCTTGTTCAATATAATGTCTCTATTTGCTTTCCTGGGGGAGGCCCAGGGCTGTAGCAAGATTCTAGAAGTCTCCACATTTGGAGTACAGTAGCAAAAGTATGCACATAGTGTGTGCAGATGGAAGGACATCTGAAGGAGTGCTATACTCAGAGAGAAGACCAGAAAAAACAAGCCAGCATCAGCAGACACTAAGATGGATAATTGATAACCAAGAACTAATATGCCTCCCCAATGCTGGGAATTGAGGTATAATTTAGGAAAGCAAGGAGGGGGGCAACTCTGACTTGACTGAGAAGATCTTGAGTTGACTGTTGATAGAAACTGTTGATAGAGTTGAAGGCTGATGCAGTTAGTGGGCTAAGAACTATTCTTTTACCATCAGATAGAAATTAAGTTAAATAATAGGAAAATGAAGCTATATTTGTGGATCTCAGTTTGAAACCTGAGAAATTTCTACCTATCACGTTTAACATAGTTGAACTGAATCCACCTGTTTCTACACCTTTGACTTCTCTTTTGAATTATTTATTTTTATTAGCAATGTTTTTAAGTTGTGGTTTTCTAAATTCAACATATAAATTTCATATTCAGCTAAGTCCCAAATCAAGCCTTGCTAATTCCTTGTAGCTCTGTTAAAATTTTTTCCTATTATTTATGTGGGCACCTTCAAAATATAGCCTATTTTAAAATCAAATCTGCATTAATACAGTAAATTTTGAAACAGTCTCTGATTCCAGCATGCTCCATTATGCACACCCCAGATGATTCTTCTTTAAGGCATGCAATTTTAAAAGTTAGAGCCCCTTTGGGGTTAATAGGCATCTAATTTCATAATGACTTCCTTATATCCAACGGGTTTCAGTATCAATATTATGTTCAATGTCCTTTCCCACCTTTGATCCTACTGTTCCCTTACTTCCTAATCCATTTCTTGTTCATTATCCCTTAGGAAAACTTTTTAAATTCTTTCTTCTCCTTTGTCCCTTATGTTCTTCCCTACAAATTCTTTTGTGTGTGTGTGTGTGAGTTGGAGTCTCACTCTGTCACCCAGACTGGAGTGCAGTGGCCGCTCCCAGCCACCGCAGCCTCACCTGATGGGCTCCGGTGATCCTTCCGCTTCAGCCTTCCGAGTAGCCGGAATTACAGGCATGAGCTACCATACTCGGCTGATTTTTTGATTTATTGTAGAGATGAGGTCTCGCTGCCCAGGCGGGTCTTGAACCCGCGGGCTCAGGCAATTCACTCACCTCAGCCTCCCAAAGGCGCGGGATTACAGGCTGAGCCACCTAGCCCGGCAGATTTTTTAAATTAAAGTTTTTATTCAGAAAACTGTAGATTTACACTCAGTCATTAAAAAAAAAAAAAAAAAAAAAAAACACAGAGCGATCCCCTGACCAGTTTCCCCCAGTAGTAGCATTTGCAAAATGGTACAATATCACAATCAGGATAATGACATTTTACACATTCCACTGATCTGATTTTGATTTCCAGAATTGTATTTGTACTCCTATGGGAGAGAGGGATGTGTGCATGTATTCATTTCTATACAAAATTTATCACCTATCTAGGTTTACATATCTACCAACAGAGTCAAGATACTGACAGTTCCAACGCCACAAGGATCCCTCACGTTGCCTTTTTTATTTTCACACTCACCTCTTTCCTCTTCAGTCTTCATTCATAACCCCTGGCAACCACTCATCAGTCTTCTAAAGTCTTGTCATTTTAAAGATGTACTGTAAATTAAGTCCTATAGCATGAAACCTTTTGGAATTGGCTTTTTTCACTCAGCATAATTCCCTGGAGATTCATCCAAGTAGTTGCATATATCAATAATAACCATTTAATTAATGCCTAGTGACTGAATATATATATAATTTGACCATTTAACATGGATAGTATCGTGCTTTGTTTTCAAAAATATTTTGTTTGGACACCAACTGACATCTCTTTTGAGAATACTTTATACTTCCTGATGTCACCAGAATTAAAAATCTTAAAAAATACATTTTCTTTCATCACCATGACACTATAATACTTAAACACACCAGGATAAAGACAAACACTTCTGTAGGAAGAAGAATGACTGTAGACCCTACACAAAATCTGGGCTGAAACCCAATGGGCTTAATATATGCTAGAGAGAATGCAAGAAGAAGGCAGGGAAGATGTCAGAAAAAGAAACCCAAAGTTAATAGTTCATTCTCAATCCTGGTTAAATAAGAGAATAATCTGGTGAATTATTTAGAAATGTTGATACTAGGGTCCCATAAAAGATCAATGAAATCATAAATTTTGAGAATGAATTCATTAAATCCAGAACAGAATATTCAACAGAAAGTGTTTTTCTAGTTAGTATCTAGTATTTACTTTGACTGGATACTGCTAACGTTTTACTGGTTTTTAAATATTTTGAGTATCACCTCTAATCATATTATATATCACATAATATAGTACTTCACTTAAAAAGTATTTTATTCTGATTCTAAATTTTATATCTGAACATTAAAATAGAAATCTGATGCTATTGGTAAAGAGTAAAACAGATAATTCTAATTGCAAAGCTCCCTCTGTCATCCACATAAATCACTCACGCTAAAATCTGTTTCTAAAATAGGAGCACAAATTAGGTTTATAGACAAAGTACCAATATTTCTTTCTAGTCTTTTTCTTTTCATATATTTGTTCATAAACAAACATTTATGGAACATTTATTTGTACCTGCTCTCATCAATTCATCTTCAAAATTTCTTTAAGAAGTTTTAATAGACATTAGTGGTTTTCCTTCAGCAGCTTTTTACCACTTTTTCTTAGTAACAGAACTTCACTTTATCTTGGGGTAGCAGTTTGCCCAGTTAAAAGCTCTATTTCTTAGGTTCGCTTGAAGTGAGGATAGCTATGTGGCATAGTTATGGTCTCTGAAGAAAACAGAAGGCTACCAGGTGGGAGAACCAGAAAAACTACTGCATGCAAGTAAAATGTTGCCCTTATTCGTCTTGTATGTACATTTATGTATGAAACTTTTCTTCATTATTCTTGCTCTCAACGCTAAAGAGATGAATGAAGGCATTGCAGCCATCTTGTGACCATGAGCTATACAATAAGGATGCTGAAAGAGCAAGCTAGAAGAAGCCTGGTTTCTCGAGTACCTTCACTGGACTTATCTGAATACTCTCATCTCTGTTATTTGATTAAAATAAACCACCTATTTGTTTGGGAGTTTGTCTTATGGAGCCAAATGCAATTATGACTAATATAGGAATTGAAATCACCTGAGACAAGTAACCTCTGCTTAAAACTAATGTGAACTACTTGCCCAGTTTCCATAAATTTAGTTTTTTTACATTACGTAGTCAAAGATATTCATTTATCAATGATTATCTTCCTTTATCTCAACTTTTTGGGTGTTACAACTCTATCCACTTGTTTCATATTTCCACCCTACCCCATAGCTTGATGTAGTCTATTTTATCCCCCCCTTACCCTTTTTTCTTTCCTCTTTGATTGTAACCAGAGCTCTTACGATAAAATTGTGTATCAGCCAAAAACATCCATGCATTAGCAACAGATCACACTTTATCCTTTTTCAACCAGGAATGAGATGCTACCCTTTAGCTATAATGAGGAATTTGCTGTTCCACAAACACATCACATTCTCCCATGCCTAACTCTCCCTGAGAAGTTATTTATTCTGATTGGAATAAATGTTCATTCCTCCCTTATCTTTTTAGCTAATTTCTAGCCTTATTTAAGTCCCCCAAAAAACTATCTCTGTAGTCAGAGATAAGTGCCTTTTCCTTGTGCTCTCAAGGCATTTGGTATATATCTTTAATTTGTATTGCAACCACTTGTGTCCCCACATATTACAGACATCTTGAGGGCAAGAATGATGTCATGTTAATATTGGTGCTCTACACTTTCCATCCAGCACATACTAAGCACTCAATAAGTATTTGCTAAATGAATGTTCACTTAGTTAGCCACTCCCAAAGGAAACAAAAATGTAGATTAAACCTTCATGAGGTAATATCCTTCCACACCATAAGAGCCACAAAGTTATTACATAGAGTTTTTTAGTGGCTTTCTAAACCTCTTAGTAATAACTAACATCAAACTTTTCTGAGGACATGTGTCTATCCATTTTGATTTTTTTGTGCATACATTTTAGCCAAAAATCTACGTCCAACTGTAAATACAAAGGGGGACCAAAAAAAAAAAAAGCCAGGAATTTATTTATAAAAATTTGTTTATGTATTATTTTATATTTATACTTCAGCCACCTTCGAAGTACTTTTCATTTGATGCAATACAACTATAGAGATGCTTTTTCCATGGCTCAAAAATGTTTTTGAACTTGTCAATTTTGATGCCTTTTAGTGCTTCTGCCATTTATTGTTTCATCTCTTCTACATAGGGAAAACGTTTCTCTTTGAGGACTTTTTTTCATCCCAGGAAAAAAACAAACAAAAGAAGTCACTTGGGGTGAGTTCAGGTGAACAGGGAGTGTGGGGCATGGGAGTCATGCTGGTTTTGATCAAAAAGTGCTGAACACTCGGTGCGCTATAGGCAGGTACACTCACAAATCAACCGCAATGAAATAGGCATACACGCTGAATCTCCAAAAAGAAAATGAACTGAAGTTGAATGCCACTTCTCACAACAATGCTAGCTGGTACACTGATGCCAGTGGGTTCCTAGAACACTTACCCAGCAGGGGAAGCCTATACCACAAGGAGCCCACCCTCCTAAATAATTCTGTTTTTTGGGGGGGTCCCCCTTGTAGATACAAACACACAACACATAATCCCTTCTTATTATAGGAGAGAAAATGGGGTTCTTTATAAATTCCCACATTCCCTCATGTTTTCAGGTGCTACTCTAGGTATGTTTGTTAGGGCTTTCCCAGAAGCAAGCCCTGAAATAAGAATTTCCAAGCATATAGTTTAATTTGGAGATGACCTGGGAAACACTTGTAGGAGATTGAGACAGAGAAGGAAAGGAGGCTAGTAAAGGAAGCATTATTCAGCAAGTTACCAGGTAGGCACCCTTGGCACAGTCCTACTGAAAAACTTGGGAAAACGTTGTGAAGTCTGATCCCAAATTGAGCCCTCTGTGGGGACAAGGAGGCTAGAGTTTTTAGACTTTACTTCCATCAGCAGTAGCCAGGGCCTGCTCCCAGACAGTAACTTTTCAGCATTTCTGGTTTGATCACACCTGGGCTGTGGGAAAGCCCTTAGATTAAAGTTTCAGATGTTTGCAGAAGGAAGTCGTAGGCAAGATCTGGAAAAGTAGGTGCTAAGGAATATGAGTGAGGCAATGACAACAGCTGCTTCATTTAGCAAGTTGAAATATAAGTAAAATGCCATGTTCTCTAATCATATCCCAAATTTTCCAAATGATCAAAAGATATTTTTTTACATTTAGTGATTTGAGCTCTAGAACAATATTTAAATAAGGAGTTAAAGTATTGGAGTAAGGATATATAAGTAAAGACTTGACAGAAAGAAGGAGGGAGGCCAGAGAAGGAGTAAGTATCCAATAAGGATACTACTGACTGGACAGTATGTCTTTAGAGGAAGAGTTGGGAAGGTTGTGAATGAACAGGAAAAGACAGGTTAGAGCCACTACAAAATTCTTGAATGACTGCCATTATACAAACAGATCTTTGTGGTCTCAAAATATGGAATACAGATTTAATGTGAATGTAACCAGAGTTTAGGTACTTCCAGTTTAGATGCAAAAACAGTGTTTCCCACCCCATCCTTCCCACCCTCATTGCCATATATACTTCATAATGTGTTTCACCCCTTAATACCTAGACTGGGGAATGTCTTGATTGAAAACCTCTTGATTCCAGTACTTGCCAGAAGCAAGTTCTAGAATACACACTTCCCAGACCTGGAATAACCATTCCCAGTTCCTACCCAGCTCCAACCCACAAGCAGGGGCCAGATTTTTATACTACAATAATGTTTTTTTCAGGAGCATTACTGCCATTTTCTACCCCTAGGTCTTGATAAGAATAATTTGAACTCATATTTTTGAAAATTCCCCTAATTTTGAATCTCAGGAGACTCTTGAATATCTTAGTCCCCTCTCTTTCCAGAAAGTCCCTAAATTCACTCTGAACCACTACCTCCTCACGACATCCACATCAAGGAGAGAGGAGCTTTCACTAAATCATGAAGGTTGAGATGGGGTGGTGATGGACTGCCTATAATCCTCATTCTCTTGGAACATTTTTTGAAATGGCTGTTTCCATTCTGATTATTTGCTTTTCCAAATACTCCTCTACCAAAAAGGAATAAGTACTTGTGTTTCTATTACTGGAGGGTTTCAGACTGAGACTAGATTAACACTTGTCAGGAATGTTCTAGAAGTGTTTTACACATCAGAGACTGAACCAAATGACCACTAATCTTCCCTTTTAATTTGGAGATTGTTATCTTTCTATGAAAATCTTCCAGTTTTCAAAAATCGTTTTTAATTACATTTTTTAACTTTCAATTTTTTATTATTTTTATTTTTATACATAATTTTTATTTTAAAATTGTGGGGTACAGTTAAGGGTTAGGTATACAATTATGCATTGTGCAGGTACCCTTGTTGATGAGGTGTGCCCCCCGTCCCCAGACAGATATCAACTACCATTAATCCCACCTCCCTTCCCCTCCCTGCTCTCCCCCCACAGTTTCCCACCACTGTCAATCCTTTTCTTATAGTATTACAGTAGTTGTTCAAGGCCCACTTATGAGTGAGAACATGTGATACTCAGATCTTTGTTTCTGGGAGAGATCACTCAGTATTATCAACTCTAATTCCATCCAGGTTACTGTGAATTCATGATTTTGTTCTTTTTTATGGCTGTGTAATATTCCATTGTGTATATGCACCACATTTTTTAAATCCAGTCTTCTTCTGATGGACAGCATGGTTGGTTCCATGATCTTGCTATTGTGAACAATGCTGTGATAAACATACATGTGCAGATATCTTTTTTATAGAGTGATTTGAATTCTTCAGGGTATATTCCCAGTAGGGGCATTGTGGGGTCATATGAAAGGTTGATTTTTAGAGCTCTTAGGAATTACCACACTGATTTCCACAGAAGCTGCACTAGTTTACACTCCCACCAACAGTTTACAAGTGTTCCCTTTTCCCCACATCCTCTCCAGCATCTGTTATTTTTTGAGTTATTGATAATGGCCAATTATTGGAGTTAGGTGGTATCTCAGTGTAGTTTTAATTTGCATCTCATTGATGATTAGTGAGGTCGAACATTTCTTCACGTATCTGTTGGCCGCTTGTATGTCTTCTTTTGAGAAGTGTCTGTTCATGTCTTTTGCCCACTTTGTAATGAGGTTGCTTGTTTTTTTCTTTTCAGCACGCTTGAGTTCTTTGTAGATCCTAGATGTTAGGCTTTTGTCAGACCTGGAGTTGGCAAATACTTTTTCCCAGTATGTGGGCCGTCTCCCTGCTCTCTTGATGGTTTCTTTGGCTTTGCAGAAGCCTGTCAGTTTAATGAGGTCCCACTTGTCTATCTTATTTCTTATGGCTCGTGGATTTCGGTTTTTGCTCAGGAATTGGATGCCAGTTCCAACTTCCATAAGGGTGTGTTTTACATTTTCTAAAGTTCTTATGGTTTGAGGTTTTACATTTAGGTCTATGATCCATTTTGAGTTAAGTTTTGTGTATGGGGATAGATAGGGGTCTTGTTTGAATCTTCTGCATGTGGTCAGCCAGTTTTCCCAGCACCATTTACTGAATAGATTGTCCTCTCCCCAGTGGTTGTTGTTGGAGGCTTTGTCAAAGATGAGTTGGTTGAGAAATTGAGGTTTTGCTTCTGGAATCTCAATTCTATTCCATTGGTCTATATGTCTGTTCTTGTACCAGTACCAAGCTGTTTTGATTATTGTAGCTTTATAATAAAGTTTAAAGTCTGGTAGTGTGACACCTCCTGCTTTGTTTTGTCTGTTTGTTTGTTTTTTGCTGAGGATCGTTCTGGCTATTCTTGGTCATTTATGTTTCCATATGAATTCCTGTATTGTTTTTTTCTAGATCTGAGAAGAATGTTGCTAGTAATTTAATGGGTATTGCATTAAATCTGTAGATTGCCTTAGGTAAGATGGACACCTTCACAATGTTGATTCTTCCAATTCATGAGCATGGGATATTTTTCCACTTGTTTGTGCCATCTTTGATTTCTTTGAGCATTGTTTTGTAGTTTTCATTGTAAAGGTCTTTCACATCTCTGGTTAGGAAGATGCCAAGGTATTTCATACACACATACACACACACACACAATTACTATTGTGAATGGGATTGTGCTTTTTATTTGAGTTTCTGTTTGTTTATTATTGGTGTAAAGAAATTAGATTTTCTTTTACACATTTATCTTATACCCTGAGATTTTGCTAAAGTTCTTTTTCAGTGCAAGGAGATTTTTAACAGATTCTCTTGGGTTTTCAAGGTACATAATCATGTCATCTGCAAAGAGAGATAACTTGATTTCCTCTTTTCCTATTTGGATACCCCTGATCACCTTCTCTTTCTGATTGCTCTAGCCAGGACTTCCAATACTATATTGAACAGGAGGGGTGAGAGTGGGCATCCTTGTCTTGTTCCAGTTTTCAAGGGAAATGGCTCCAATTTTTGTCTGACTTTCAATTTTTTAATTTATAAATTTTCCTTGGGGAATTATCTCTGCACTAAGTTTTATAAGCAAAACTTCCATTGAGCAAAAATAGGACTTTCTTATCATGACATTTTTATAAAACTAAGATGTACAAAGAGAAGTGATGCCTCATTATCTTAGCTTATTATCTTAGTCCTGGCCACAGCATTGGCTAGAAAACACTTGTGTGATTTTGCCAGAACTTGGCAGATGGGCTGATAGGCAAATACCCAGCTGCTTGCCATCATTCCGATAAAGGAAGCTTGGCCCGCACATTCACACAGCCAACTCCTGACAGCAGGGAATGCAGAGCAGTGAGCGTGGCATCTGCCTTTTTTAAGTGCCACATGCTGCAAGCAGGAAAGTGGAACCAAACCTTACACAACGTGTTAACAAAATGCCTGGGTGAAACATATCAAATACCTTAAATGAATAATAGCAGACACCCCTTAAAATGAGAGAGAGAGAGAGAGAGAGAGAGGGTGAGAGGGAGGGAAGGAGACAGAGAGAGATATTCTAAAAGTCAGTTGTTTTTGGAAACAATGGGCTATGGTGATATTACTGAATTGAATTCATTTTGTTTCAATTCTGCGTGTACACAGACTCAGCTTCCAGGTTGCTAATGCCAAGCCTATTCCTGGGACTCACTCTGTCACTCAGGCTGGAGTGTGGTAGCACAATAAAAGCTCACTGCAGCTTTGAACTCCTAGGCTCAAGGGATCTTCCTGCCTCGGCCTTCCAGGTAGCTGGGACTACAGGTGCAAACTGCCACAACCAGCTAATTTTTTGTATCCTCTCTGGAGACTATGTTGCCCAGACTGCTCTCATACCCCTGGCCTCAAGAGAGCCTTCTGTCTCACCCTCCCAAAGCACTGGGATTACAGGCATGTGCCACTGCACCCAAACCTATTCCTGGATTTCAAGAGATCAATTCAAATTATTCAGTGTTTAGGTGTGTTGTTCAAAATTTGTTAGAAAAGCTATGATTTGTGCTTAATTCCAAAGTCTCCTGATACTGGTCCCTACTCATGGTCTCCAAAACATATTATTTTTTTGAGTTGGAGTCTCACTCTGTTGCTCAGGTTGGAGTGCAGTGGCATATTCATGGCCACTGAAGCCTCAATCTGCTGGACTCAGGCGATCCTTCTACCTCAGCCTTCCAAGTAGCTAGAACTTCAGGCGTGCGCTATCACACCTGGCTTATTTTTTGATTTACTGTTAGAGACGAGGTCTCATCAGGTTGCCCAGGCTGATCTCAAACTCCCAAGTTAGGCAATTCTCCAAAGTGCTGGGATTACAGGCTTGAGCTACTGCAACTGGCCCAATACATATTCATTTTAATAATTGGTGTAAATATTACTTAGTCCTGAATTTTTGAAAATTGTGCTGCTGGTTTTAGGAGACTATGGTTCTTTTTCCTCCATGCATAGCTCATTTAAAATTAACTCAGCACCTATTCTTCATACCTTTAAAATAATTCAATATTACACTAGCAACCATGGCCTGCCTGTTCCATTTCACTAAATAATACAATATACTTAAAAGTTACAAATATCTTATAAAATATATTAAAATATTTGTAGAAACTCTATATTTCAGAAAATAGTGCCATAAATTCATCTGCAATTCAGTTCTTCTGTGGAAAGATATTACCTAGCTTCAGTAACTGCAAAGAAAACTGTCTTCATGTAAAAATATGACTGAAGTTTGTTTTAAAACATAAGGCCGGGTGTGGTGACTCACACCTATTAATCTTTGAGAAGCCAAAGTAACAGGATTGCTTGAACCCAGGAGTTGGAGACTAGCCTGAGCAATATAGCAAGACCCTGTCTGTATTTAAAAAGAAAAAAAAAACTTTTTTTAAAGAAAAATAAATAATAAAACTTTGAGCTCATAACCACTTAATTGTACTCCCAACTAAAGTTGTGATTGTCCAGCAGAATGACAAAATTAGAAAAGCAAAATCATGCAGAAAAATTTAACCCCTAAATTGGTATTGGATTAAAACAGGAGAGGAAAAGTCCTGCTTTGGAAATTCCCTTCCTCTGGAGCTTTTTACTCCTTGCAGATTAACCTTCAGTTTATGGACTTGGTAGACAAAATGGTATTACCATTGAGGCTGGACTCAAACAAAGTGCTGAATAATACCTGACAGAGGATGCCTAAGATTTTCTTTGCCAGGCACCTCTCCCTTCTTATAATGAGAGCACCTTCTTTGTTTTAGCCCCCACTCCTCCCCACAGCTTTAACCATGTACTTCTTTCAAGACTGTCACCATGATGATATTACCTTGCCCTAGCTCCATGTGCACAAAACTCTAGCTTGATGGATTATAATACTAACCAATGTTTTAAAACTTGGGCGAGGTTCAGTGGCTCATGCCTGTAATCCCAGCATTTTCGGAGGCCTAGGCAGGAGAATTCATTGACCCCAGGATTTCAAAACCAGCCTGAGCAGCATGGCGAAACCTAATCCCTAACAAAATAATCAAAAAAAAAAAAAATCATCCAGGCATGGTGGCATGCACCTGCAGTCCCAACTACTTGGGAAGCTGAGGTGGAAGAATCACCTGAGCCCAGGAGGTCAAGGTTGTAATTCATGCCACAACACTTCAACTTGGGCAATAGTATGAGACCTCGACTCAAAAAAAAAAAAAAAAAAATGGGATTAAAAAAAACAATTTTCTTTTCTCATAGTGAGAAATCTGGTATGATATGAGCTCCATGTCTGTGGGCAGGTGTGACTTCAGGTGTAAAAAAAATCTGCCAAATAAATGAACACAAAACATAGAGAGTCAGAGATAGAAACAGAGAGTTCATGTGCTGCTTAGTCCTAGATTTCTGTTTTTCCACAAGTCCTTCTTTTAATGCTATTTGTTTGGCTTCCTGGTAAAAATTCCCCCTTTTGGGTCCAGCTAGTTTAAGTTAGTTTTCTGTTACTCGCCATCAAAAAGTTCTGAGCAATGTTCTTTGTGTGTGGGGATTGATTGATTGGAGCCTGTCACAACTTGGTCAGAGAAAATAAATACACATTCAAAAATATGTGTTATAGTCACCTTTTATGTACCTTACAATTTGTGACTCACACAGTTGTTCCATCCACTACTGCAATAATAACATATTACATTTATATCCCAGTAACCATCTATATCCACTTTTTTTTTTTTAAATAACTTGAACCAAACTCACACAGTGATTTTCACGTCCTGGCTTTTGTTCATGGTAAACAGCACAAGAGAAAGTACAGAACTAAAGAACAAAAACAAAAACAAAAACCTCCCCGCGGGTTCGAGACCTGCCTGGGCAGCGAGACCTCATCTCTACAGTAAATCAAAAATCAGCTGGGCGTGGCAGCACACGCCTGTAATTCCGGCCACTTGGAAGGCTGAGGCGGAAGGATCGCAGGAGCCCAGCAGGTCGAGGCTGCGGTGGCTGGGAGCGGCCACTGCACTCCAGTCTGGGCGACAGAGTGAGACTCCAACTCAAAAAAAAAACAAAAAACCTCTGTTATGCAATCTAAGTCAGAATATTCTGCTGAGCCTCTCTTAAACTTATCTACAGTAGCGTGATTTAGTGTTTCAAAACAGGTAGTGGTCTACTTCAATACTCAGAATTGTCTGCAAATGACGTTGAGATTCTTTGGAGTTCCCTGGGCAATGAAGTAAGACTCCAGGTTGTTCGTGGTAGGGAAGGAACCCAGTCATAGCACTCTAGGAGACCAGTGGCTCCCTCCTAGAGACAGGAATGTACCCCACTGAGTCTTAAGTGCTTCTGGTTGTAGGCAGCTGGGTGTTCCAGAGAATGCTTATAACCAGCCAGCCCCTAAACCCTTCCTCCATGGCATCCAAGTGGATTCTAGGTCTCCCACACTGGCAAGGTTGTTCTTATACTTGTCTGTTAACTAGAGCAAGGTACGTAGGGACAGTTTTCCTCCCTGTACATATACTTGTGGCCGGTCCACCAAGCTCCTTGACCTCACCAGCCTCTCTCTGAGGATAGTAAAAAATGGGTTGCTACTTGTACTTTCTTTTTGCTGAGGCATGTTTGTAAATTTTAAAAACTTGTTTCTCCGCAGAAAAGGAAGGTTTTGTCATTCATCTCAATTGTAGTGACTTCTAATACTGTAGAAAACACGAATAGGCACCTTTTGTTTCATCACCTTGAAGAGTATGATGTTTTGGGATTCATATCAAGTCTTTTTGTACCACCGATGAAACCAAGGAAAGACCACCACACTTTATATGTCGTGGTAAAGTGACAGAGTCCTTGATCAGCATCAGTGTTAGTTTTTAACTACTGTCCTGTCTGAATTGCATGGATTAAAATGAGTATTAACCTAGCTGATTTTTATGCCTGAATTTGAGTAGAGATAACTCAAGGACCATGGACTAGCTAGATTAAGAAAAGACAGTCTGAACAAATCTGCTATCTCTTGGCAAAATCCAGTACCTGCTCTGATGAATTCAATGTCTATTTCTGCTTTGCCAGGCAGCATAATGTCCCAGGCACTTCCGGGGAGCCAAAAATGCACCACATTCTCTACCTTCAAATCTTTTTTTTTTTTTTACCTGTAATGACCTTTGTATGATGCCACATACATTTTTGCAGCAGCTCGCTTGCTTTATGGCTTGAACATTTTTCACATCTGGAAGACTACCTTTCCAGACAGTTAATAGTTCCGTACTTGGAGCAAAATACAAACCTACCAACTCAGTAGTTGCCTAATACTCCTCACAGAGGAACTGAGTAGGCCCTGCTTGACTGCTAATGGGCAAAGTTTGGATCTCAGAATCTGAAACAAAAAGGGACAAAATATTGTTCTCAGGAGTACTCAACGCTGGAGAAGCTTGAAGCTGACTGTGAGCTAAATCTACAGAGAGCTCCCAGAGTCCAAAGGCCTTCAAGTCAGTCTTCAAAACCAAAGACGATTCAAGGAAACAGAAATGATTGACAAAGAGACAGACTCAGCAGGACTGCCACTCAGTGGGGGTGGCAGGCGGGAGGTATTCAGAACAGGAGCGAGAACAGAGAGAAGCATCTAGGGCAACTGCCACAAACAGAACAGCTTTTATTTCCCAGAGGACTTGAGGTTGAATGAGTCAGACTGGTTTAAAAGTTCAAGACCAGGGCAGAGAGCAGCAAATGAAAAAAGTTGTTATTCTTGCGTTTATATTGTACTTGAATTATTATTTTATTACATGTTCCTGAGGTGTATTCCAATATTGTTGAAAACACAAATAGGTACCTTTTGTTTCATCACCTTGAGAAGTCCAGAACCTATAGCACAAACCTTTTCTAAAAAAATCTTTCAAGCCACATAAATGAAAAGCTCTAAAGCAAATATCTTTGTTGAACAGAAAGATAAAATCGTTATTTCTAAAGTAGAGCATAGAAGCTAAAATATAGCATTCCAAATTTCAAAATGATAAAGCAATTTTCTGATAAAAGTTTTAACAAGCATTTTTTCAATAAAGTGACCTTTTGTGTCCCTGGCCAAAGTACAATCATTTACCCGTTTTCTCACCCATTCTGAGAAATGTTTTGAACTGTCAGCTTATTATCTCCCACTTAAGACAACGTTTTTCAACCTCTGTGAGTCCCATATTTTATCTGACATCTACTCTCTCTTGGTGTCGATCTTCTAATCTTCTCTTAGCTTTAAAACTAAATTTTATAAGTCAAAATATAACTGCAATAGCTAAAATTAGTACAAACAGAAAATATCCCCAGTTATGAAAAAAAAAATACTTGTTTAACTGCAATAACTAAAATTAGTACAAACAGAAAATATCCCCAGTCATGAAAAAAAATACTTGTTTCAGCAAATCACTGTTTGCCCATATGTTTGACAAGTATGAGTTGGACATGTTCTTGGTGCCAGACACTCACTAGTCAGGAGACTGAGGATCAGCAGGGGACAAAACATGTAAGCAGAGAGAGTTGAGACATGGACAATTAACAACAAATAGGTGACAATGGGAAGTGGTGTATAATAATAGATATGCAAATACAAATTATATAATATATGATACTGTAAAGCATAAAATAATAATAATGCAATGAAGAAAAAATGAAGAAGGTTAAGGGTGATGGAAAGTGATAGAAATGCCACTTTATTTATTTATTTTTTCTTTTGAATCAGAGTCTCACTGTGTTACCCTGGCCGGAGTGCAGCGGTACAATCACAGAACAGGGCAGGCTCAACCTCCAGGGCTCAGACGATGCTTCCACCTCAGCCTTCCTAAGTATCTGGAATTACGGGCAGCCGCTACCATGCCCAGCTAATTTTTGGATTTATTGTAGAGATGAGATCTTGCTATGTTGCCCAGTTGGTCTCAAACTCCTGGACTTAGGCAATACTCTCACTTCCATCTCCCAAAGCACTGGATTACAGGTGTGAGCCACTACCCACGGTCTTTTTTTTTTCTTCTTTATTTCAATAGCTTTAGAGGGTACAAATAGTTTTTAATCTGGACTTTAAGGGTACCCACCGCTCCCATTTGTACACATTGTACCTGATAGGTGATATTTTCATCCCTTCACCTGTTCCCCCTCCCTCATCTGAGTCTCCAAGAAAGGCCATTTTAGATGCAAGTTATCTGGAAGGCAAATGTAGAACCAGTATGCCTAAGGGTTAAAGGTGAAAGGTCTGAAGGCAGCACATCTTGTGGGAGTCCAGCTCCTGCCGGGTCCAGGGTACCCTGAAGGTGGAAACAGCGTAGGCATTACAAGAAAGCACTTTCAGATAACTGATGAGTTCTGAGATCAGATGCCATTTATTGCTAATTAACAGTGAACTTATATTCCTTTTCACAAGGAAATAATCTCTGCAAGTCATCGCTACAGAACAAGTTAAAATAATCTTTACAAAGCAAATCATTTACAACAAATTACATGAATTTTTGTGATGCTAAAACGATGCTTAAGGGAAAGTTTAAGTATTCTTCTCTGTGCTTGGCTAATGTTCTCTCTAAGGGTGGAGACTATCTCCATCTCAAACAACACCACAATGATGTTATCTTGAAGTAAAAACAGTCCCTGCAACCCGTTAATATAGAACCTTAAAATTATAAACTTAAAAACTCATATAAAATAATAAAGCTTCTCATTGAACAACTCTATTTAAAACAAGACATATCCCAAATTAACTAGTACATATTATAATCTTTCTAACAATTCTAATTCTTTATAAACTTAACTTCCTTATTTGAACTATCTAGAAAAACAGGTTTTTCCATAATAAAAGTCTCTGGGGGCCAGAACAGCAGTTTCTGGCCCAAGGCTTTGGAGCAGTTCATGTGTAGAATACTTCCACCTGCGTGGAGGAAGGTGCACCTGGAGATTCTCCCCAAGCACCTGGCACTGATGTTCCTTTTTTCATGGACGAGGAGTTTCTTTTTCAAGGCACTCTTGGTCTTTCAAACCCTCTGGTAGTTTCCTCTTGGTCAAATTCCTTCATTGTCTTCCCTATCTGGAACATCCTATTCCTAAGGAAAACAGCTCAGAGGAAACTTCCAGTGATGTTATTCAGGCCTCAAGATAGTTTTGGCTGTTAGATAAAACCTATTTCACTTACTTAAATTCTACATCTAAGCCCTTCAACTTCTTATATACTAAAACTTTAATATGTATCCCAAACCCTAAGAAACAAACTTATAAATCACCTACATATACCTTAATATAAACTTTCACTTACACTTAAATCTTATGCCTACAATTATAAACTTATAGAACCTTATGTCTAAAACACCATAACTGCAACTACAAGTAATAAGTAAACATATTCAAAACAATTCTTTGCTTAAGCAAAATCAAAAACCTCTTTCTACCTGTATGAGTCACAAATCCTAACCCTAAAAACAAGACCTGTGACCCATGGTAATGGGAAGTGGAAAAAGTTAACAATGGTGTTCTAAAGTTACTTGTGTGAGCTTTTCTTTCGCTGATATTTTTCATGTTTAGCTAAGTGTATGTCTTCTTGGGGTGAGGGTGGAGGGAATGGTGCACAGCCTCCAGACTCTCAGTGCAAGCCCAGGGTCCTCAGTCTGCCGGGAGTATGTCACTCAGGCTGACCTCCAAGGCTGGCTCCCAACAACATCCGAATTTTTAACTCCAACTTGAGAATTCATTAGCATCATGTCTCTAAGCTTATTCTGTCTCCCTAAACTGTAGCACCCTAGTCTGCAAATAGAGAACAAGGGAGCTTCCTCAAAGGGCTGATGTGAGTGCTTAGCCAATGCTAAGCACAGGACAATGCTCTATAAGTGTTTAGTCTTATTACCTAAAATGTAAAACAGTGATTTGTTTCCCAAAAAAAGCATATGCATTGTGACTCTCTACTAAAATAAGAAAGCTTCTTCGCCTATCATGGCACCATGATCATGTCTTTGGCTTTAACAAATAGACATGTTAGAAGCAACCTCCCTACATCTTGTCCAACATCCCTCTGCATTTCCCCAGTGGTCAGAGGATCCACATTGTTTTTTTAAGTTATTTTCCTCAGGGTGTTCTTAAGTCATTTTTACTGCTGTTTCCATTCTAGCAAAATTAAAAGCATAATTGTTTAACCGTCGTAAGCTTTAGTTGCTGGGGTTTTTTCCTCTATTATCTCCAATATGTGAACATTTTTCCTATCTATTTTCTAATCTATCTTTCAGTCCAGGTAATGCTGCATCATAGACCCATCGGGGTAATTAAAATATGATAAAGAAAGAAAAAAAAAGACTTGCATATAGATAAAAAGACTGCTCTTCATATAAAAAAGAATCCCCACACTGCATCCTTTGCAGCATTGCCACAGGATAATAGATGTGACCTTTCTGAAATGATGGAGCTTTTATTCCCCTGCTTTTACAGACAAGAACATCTGATAATGATGGCAGATTATAGCAGAAACGTTCCCTGCCATGACTTTGCCCAACTTCACCAGATTTCAGCACCACATCATGCAGGTATATTACTGAACTTTCTTGCCTACAGATTTCCACCCATACCACCTTGTTATTCAGGTTACCTGGGGCATCATCCAGAAAACTACTCTATCACACAAATGAAAGAGATGGAGGGACTTGGGCCAAGGCATCACTGGTAACAGAACTAGAACTAAAAATCAAGTTCCCTGATTTCTAGTTCATTCAGCTCTGTTTTCCACTCTGCCTCTCTACTCTGAGTGAACATGACAAACTCATCTCACAGGACTAACAAGCAGGAATACATTAACGGAGGAGGAATTGATTTTTGCATAGAGTGCAGATTTTTCTGCAAGCCAGCTATAAATCCCATCAACACAGACCATTAAATAGCCGTGTTATTATTTAAAATTATTCTACTTTAGTTACTACACATTTTGATCAATTTAACAGATAATGTTATCATGTGTACCAAAGACTACAACAAATTCTATGAAGACTGAAGTCCTAGTAAAGAAATTAGAATGCATCACTATGCTTTTGGTAATTGTATCATTCCAAAATAAATCACTTGTGGGATGAGGTTTTATATAGAATCCATCTGGTGCTTGAACCAACAATGGCCTTCTCTTTTATATTTACTCACATGTGTGTATAAATTGCTATATATCTATATTTATCAAAAGAACCCATATGCATTCCTGATAATCATTTTAGTAGGCTAAACATATACAGAAGGCATCAATCATCAAAAACAAAGGAAAACCAAAAATTCAAACTTTCAAATTCTATGTGTCTCCACACACATAATTAAGAAATTCATTAAGTTAGGTATTATTTTGAAAAATACAGGTTAAAGTGACCATTCTGTCTTCCTTTTTCAAATAATGAGTGGTCTTTATTAAGTTAAAGGATATTTTTAAAGTGTTTCCCTTAAACACAGGTACAAGGGACCTCTGGCCTACGTCCCACACTTTAAGTGGTCCACATAACACAAACACGAGAAAAAATTAAATGTATTAAAGATCACTTGGGTACCTCTGTGACTCTAGATCACCTCAGTGCTACCACAGCACAACCCATAACATCCATTCTAATCACTGACACCACTTAAGCCCCTGACGCACAGTAATCCACATCTCTTGTCTTAGATTGTGGAACAAAAGGCAATTGAGGCTTGTGAAGCCAGTGGACGGTGCTGCAGACAGGAGCATGTGGGTAGCCAACGTATCTAGGTGACAGAAAAGACAATATCAAGCCACTACTTATATACTTCCTCTCCAGCAGCATGAATGCAATTGAGTCTTACATAACAAAGTGCAGAGAGTCCCCTTCTGGGACTATTTCCTAGAGCAAAAATTCAGAATATATTTTTTTTAGGAAACAAGGTCTAAGAATATTTTTATCTAAGTATTTATTGTATTTTTTTAAAAGGAATAACTTAGATTAGCAGCAAAAAAGGAATGGTTGAACGTAAGTATACATCAATATGATGGAATAGTGTGACCAGATTTTTTTTTTTTAATTTATGTTTTTAAGGAATATTTATTGGCTTAGGAAAATGTTCAAAGGGAAATAAGCAGGTTATAAAAACTATGTGCTTTATGTGATCTGAAAAAGTTTTTAAGTATTTATATATGAAAGAGAATACATTAAAATGTACACAATAGGTTTATCAGTTTGAATGAATTGGGTCAATTAATAGTACTTAGTTAACAGCTACTTAGAAGGATTTTTGCTGTTAATTTAACACGAAGTCTGGAGGTAGGCTATACTACATCAACAGCGCAACTCTGTCAATGATCAATGTCTTTCATTATGCTGCTCTTAGCATTTTAGTTTTTGGCCTTCCACTGGTTGCCACATGATTGCAAAATGGTTGCCACGGGTCTGATGCTTACATACTCACATGATTACATTCAAACAAGAAAGTAAAATGGATGTCAGCAAAAGAGGCTTTCTCCTAAAATGCAACTTTGTTCAGAGAAAGCAAAATCTTGCCAGAAACCTCAGAAAACTTTTCCTGAATTTCATGGGTGAAGTGGGTCACATGCTTAAACGTGGGAGGAATAATGGTATTGCTTATGCTTATTTTAGACTTATCATAATTCATTTCCTGAGGGGCATATTGGCACCTAAAATCTCGTTTATTTTAGAGGAGAAAAAAATAGAAATGACTATTGAGTAGATATCTCTTCAAAAGAATTGTTACTGAACAGTAGGATTATAGTTGATTTTTAATTTTTGTCTTTCTGTGTTCATGTCCAGCATTTCTACAATAGCATGCATTTCTTTACAATGATGCTTTTTTCCTTAAAGAAGATGCCCCCAAATATTGTAAAGCTCCTAAAGAATTCCTTCAACCTGATAACAAATATATAAATTAACTGGCCCCAAAAATATTCCCTCAAGGGTCATGAAAACATAATCCAATAAATTTGCAAAAACCTATTATGGCTGCACTGCTGTTTATGACCTCAAGTCAAAATGACCTGCTCAATATAATTTAGGTTATAGCTAGGGGAAATGTTTGTCTTGATAAATACCAGGAACAATAAAAAGGACAGAATAAATCTGAGTTTAAACCTAGTCAGGCAAAACCCATGTTTATGTCAATAGAGGCCCCCAGATCATGTAAATTACTTCTCACCCAGCTGCTTAGTTCTTCTTCTTTGGTGTGTGATATCACCGGGTTCCATATTTCCCAGACAATACAACCAATTTTTAGTCTAATAAATATTTTTAAATATAGCCTAAAAGAAAAATGGAAAGAGGACATCTCGGCACAGAATTTCACAGCAGTTTTAAAACAGGAGTCCTAATTCTGACCCTATGATCTTTGCTGTCTTTGGAATAATAAATTTGTTATTGTCAAGAGCAAGGGGAAGCAACCAAGGCAATTAAGAACTCGTTTGAAAAGATTCATTTAAATTTCTCATTATAATGTCAAAATGAAAAACATGGTAGTATTTGTATTTTTAAATTTAGATGTCGCAAAATATATAGACATTAGCATACATGTTCTACCAGCATTCGCATTTGCCTGCCTCCTAAATTCATCCACTTGTTACCACTGAATGTGAATTTTCTGTCATAAATGTGTTCAAAACCAAAGTAAATTAGGTCAGTCTAGATTTTAGAAAGACACTTTATCACAGCAGATTGTTCTTTCAAGAATTTTTAAGCTGGGCTCGGTGGCTCAGCCTGTAATCCCGCGCCTTTGGGAGGCTGAGGTGAGTGGATTGCCTGAGCCTGCGGGTTCGAGACCTGCCTGGGCAGCAAGACCTCATCTGTACAATAAATCAAAAAATCAGCCGGGCGTGGTGGCACATGCCTGTAATTCTGGCTACTCGGAAGGCTGAGGCAGAAGGATCGCCGGAGCCCAGCAGGTCGAGGCTGCGGTGGCCGGGAGCGGCCATTGCACTCCAGTCCGGGCTACAGAGTAAGACTCTAACTCAAAAAAAAAAAAAAAAGATTTTTTAAGTGAAAAATGCTTTATATTAGCAATAGATAGTTTTCAATCACTATTTATAATAGAAAATAAATGATATTGTAAAAATAATTTTAAAATGTATGAAATGATACTCGCTGAATTGTTTACAGTGATTATCTCCAGGAAGAAGAGTGGGGTAAATGGCAACTAATTTTTACTCTATATATTTCTGCATTATTTGAGTTTGCTTTGTAAATAAACATTCATGTATTATGTAATTAAAAATGAGTGACGTTTTAAAAGACAATAGGTGTTGCATGTAGTTTTTTTCTATTTTCTACAGTTACATAGCATGTATCTCATGACATACTATTCAAATTGTTATAGGTAGCAGTGTGCCAGTGAGTTTGCCAAGTCAAAAAAAATAAACATAGAAAATTTACTTGATAGTTCATAATTTAAAGCCTTATTTTTATGTTAAAGTCTTATAAGCAAATAAGATACAAAATTTGCTCCAATTTTTAAGGTGAAGCTCAAGGTCTCAACCAATGTCATATTTGCTATGAGCCTCTTAGGGTTCTAGTTCATACTGAAACTGAGAAGTAGTGAGTCTAGCTTCTTGATTTTAGGGCTACCAGTGAAGTTTGGAGAAGCTTAAAGACTTGGGCAAGTCACAAGCCACGCATATCTCTTGTTAAAGATAAATTATGCTGACATTTGTTAAAATGGTAAAAACAACTTTATTCAAGACTACTGCAAAAGGAGAAAGAGAGTGAGTTCAACTCTAAATACAACAAAGACAGCTGGAAATTTATAGCCAAAGTGAGGGGGTTAATAGTTGAAAAATTACTAAAAAGAAATATCAAGGGTAGGAGAATTCCCACTCAACTGACAACAGGATTCTTGTTAAAAGCAGGCTAAGGAATTAGATGCCAAAGGTAAGGGATGAGGAATTTGATTATATATAAAGAGTGAGGGAATTATCTCCAAATGGACTCAGCAGGCTTCTTGCTAAAAAGCAGGCCAATAGAAAAACTAGTTAAGAAGAGGGCTAATAACTGATCAATGAGGGAGCCTTTGTCACTATGGACTCTGTTTTTTTGTTTTGTTTTGCTCTTTTACATCAACCAATACCATCTGCTCCTAAGAGTTTGTTCTGGCTAGTTGGCAAATCCAGTCTTTGATGGGGAGAGTAAAAATGGTAAGGTATGGCACAGTTTAAAATAGTTTCTTGGATTTTGAAAGATTTTCTAACAGTTAAAATGCAAGGAAATAAAATGTATTCTCTGATTTCTACAATAATCATAGAACAAAAGCATACTTCTTATAAAATGCAAAAAAAAACTTTAAAAAAAAATTATTGTCCTCACTCATCTGTCAAGAAATTCTACCAGTTTTGATCTCAGTCTATCCACTTCCTGCCCAAACAGAAAGCATAAAATGGTGCTTCTGCTAAAAATGGTGGAGTTTTGCTTTAATTCCCTCCTCTCTCAATTTTAAAAACAAATTCCAAGGGGCCAAAGAAAACATATCATTTTGAAAATGTAGTTCATTTTTCAAAGATGTTATTATTTCCTTCATTACACAGTATGAGGTTTCATGTGGTAGCCCATGTAATTTTTACAGCTAAACATGTGGTCTGAGGACAAAATAGTCGTGGTCCATAAAAAGCCTGGAGACCTAACATAATGGCATCCACTGCTGACTTAAATGAGCTGATATTGATTTTCTGGTTTATTTGGGAAAGTGTATGAGAGAGTCTCCATGATCTAATTATCTTGGGGTACTATTCTTCATAAGAACAAAGTGAAAAGAAACAAGTTCATCTCAAGTTTATCATGTTTAAAAGTATTTGTTGTTAAAATTTTGATTGTTAATTTACATTTACATTTATATTTAGCTATGGAAGGGTTCAATTCTCTCTTTATGCACCTTGGCTTCTGCTCTTAAGGCGGATACCAATTTTTTTTTCCCCCTTGGAAGAAATGTTAGGATTTGAGGTTGGGCCAAGAAAAGCTAAAGAGGCTAGGAAACACTTACAGATGGAGATAATTAGCATATTAAAAATAGGCCAGCCAGATTTTTTTTTTTAAATCAGGAAGTAGAGGGGTAAATACTCTTTCTGGCAAGACTATAGAAGCTGTGTGGACAGAGGAAATGTGATTCAAACTCTGGTATGAGAATGGTATTTTACTTGAACCAGGTTTCAAAAAACGAGAGCAGGAGTTCCTTTTACTGAAAACCATGGAGTTGGCGGGCTTTGTAGGGGCCTCCCTTGAAATTCTGCTCCAAGGGTACTGTTTTGAATTTTGTTTGAAAGTCTTAGAATGGGAAATGCATGGTTTCAGAAGACACAGGGTAAGCATCGTGAACTCAATTGCTTTCTAGTGCATGGCGGAGGAAGTGGCATTTCTGATACCACCTTCATTGAAAGGGGATTATAGAAGAAGGCAGTAAATGGGAACCAAGGCCGTCGAACAAAACCCACTCAGGCTGCATGAGATATTTTGCCAATCTGAAAGCCAAAGTCCAAGGCTGATCTGGGATTCAAGCTCTATCAATGGGGTATGCTTAATTGCTAGATAATAAACTGTGTGGTTTTTCCGAAGTTCTGATTCAGAGAATTAGTCCTTTGGATCATATATTCCACTCATTCTTGAAGTCTACTCTTATTTAAAACAGACTTATGGGTATCTTTCCTGGAGCTTCTCAATGGGTGGTATAGGCAATGATGGTTGAATACAGAATTATCCATTTGTTCTACAGAGTTTATAACATTTACCAAGAATTAACAACTCTTCAGTTCCCATGGTTATATGCAAGTACAGTTAGTCATCTCCTGCCAGCTCTATCTACCATGGATTTTACAAATATAAAATGTTGCCAATTACTATCTTATAAAGTTTCTTCTTTTCTCCTATGGGTAATTAAATAGTTTAAAAAAAAATAGAAGAAGAAGAAGGAGAAGAATTATGGAATTTCTAAGAAGAGTTCAAAAAATAGGAAGCATAATTATTAGTCTGCAATAATTTTATTGTTGACTTATTTAGAAGGAGTGGTTAGACCAAATAACTCATGTCATCCCTTCAATGGCTCTAATTTTATCATTAAATAGGCAAGACTGTCTTTATGCTGTCAAGATTGGGTGTTGGGTTTGCCACCCTGTGGAAGATTTCAAGCAGCAGATAAATTTTTATCTCTGCCTCTATCCCATTTCACATGAAAGAGAACTAGTTTTACTCTTTGTAAATCAGTCAGTAGCTTTCAAATATCCTAAAATTAGAAATATTTTTAAATTAACTATTCGTAAAGTCATAATTCTCCCCAGTTCAGTGTTTACAGTTTTAGCAGGATGTAATAAGCCTCATTTGCAGGAGGTATGGGGTTGTTTTTAAACAACAGAAGCAGAGAAGAATACTCATGGAACCCGGGAGGTCTATTTAACAACTTCTGATAGCCTCTCTCTCTATTGCAACTATGAATGGACATGTGTGTTAACCCTGTTCTGAGAAGTGTATAATTACCAAGGGCTCAAACCAAGTAAAGATTTTGGTCACACCACCAGATAAATCATTCAGACCTACCAAGATGACAGCTAAGGGTCACAGTGAGGGAATTTAGAGTGGTTAGGGGATAAGGGAGAGGATGAATATCAGTTGCTGCTCTGAGACCAACTGCATCAATAGATACTCTAGTTCATCTCACCAGCTTCCCTCTTCTGAGTTTCCTTTCAAAGACAAGCCCAAGGGAAACATATGAGAACTGGTTTCCAAAGCTGTGTGGAGAGGTAGACCTGTGTGGAGAGGTAGAGCTGCATAGAGCAAGAGTTGGACTGACTGTGGCAACCAAGAAAATGTGTCACTCAGGGCCAGGCACAGTAGCTCATGTCTGTAATCCCAGCACTTTGGAGGCCGAGGCAGAAGGGTCACTTGAGCCCAGGAGTTTGAGACCAGCCTGGGCAATATAGTGAGACTTTGTCTTTACCAAAACCAAAAACCAGTTAGGTATGGTGGCATGCACCTGTAGTCCTAGTCTAGCTACACAGGAGGCCATTACAAGAGTATACCTTGAGTCAAGGAGTTCAAGGGTATGGTGAGGCATGATTGTGCCATTGCACTCTACTCTGGGTGACAGGGTAAGACCCCAACAAAAAAAAAAAAAAGAAGAAGAAGAATAAGAAGACCAGCTGCAGTGAGCAGAGTTAACCGACAGTCCAGATGCTGGATTTCCTACCACATTCACACTGAGGCTATACTTCCCCTGGTCTATTCACTCCCAATGACTGAGCATAACATATGTATTTGTGCTGGCTACAGAATGCAGGCAGGACTTCTGGAATAGGAACTTTAGCTTGAGGACTCCCCATTAGCCTGGCCAGAATGTTCTCAGAACTGCTCCACAGTCTGATTTTTCTCAATTCTCTTCTGCTACCACTCTCCTTTTCTGATCACAGGTAAGCAGTTTAAAGTCTTTCCCTGAATATTTTTGTTCCTTCCTCTTTATTCTCCAATACGTTTCTTCCATAATCTCATTTGACATTTGCCTCTCAGAGAATCCAAATAAAATCTAAATGGTATTAGTTTCTAGATTGAGGAGACTTTCTGAAGTTTCAGAAAAATAAGGAAGGATAGCCTCACAAAGCACATTGTTATGTAACTACAAAATATCAGGAATAAAGGAAAGATCTTAAAAGCTTCCAAAGGGAATACATACCAGGAATAAAGAAAAACTTGCAAAAAAAAAAAAAAAAAAGAACAAAAAAGAAAAAAAAAACGTACAAAGAGGATAAAAATAAAATAAAACCAGGAGTCACATATAAAAATAAGAATGTGTCTGGATTTCTCAACTACAATTCTTGAGGTTTGAAGATAATGAGGCAACACCATATATGATTTACAGTCAAGGATAAAAATAGAATAAAGGCATTGTCATACAAATTCTCATAATTCATTTCCCTTTTGTTAGAAACCAATTGGAGGATGTGTGTCACTAAAATGAGGGAAAACCTGTAAAGGAATTTTTTTCAAGGAAGAAAATAAAGACAGAATGCAGGATTTAGTATATCTAATTTAGGAGAGAGTTGAGGGAGAGAAGTGAAGGGAAGTACTAGAGCAATAGTCATGCAGTTGGCCCACAGAACAGCTATGTCCACAGTAGAATAAGAGTAATAAGAGTAAGAAAAAAACTTGGAATAATATGGCATCTATTGGTTTTGATTATATGAAAATAGGATTTGGTTTTACTAATTCATAGAAGTTTTAGGAAAGAAATACAGATGAGACATGTAGAAAAATAAATAAATAAAGTAGCAATCGCTAACTTCAGGAAAATACAAAAACTTCTTGAAGAAAGGATATATAATCATGTAAAAATCAGAATGAGTAATGCATGAAGAAGTAGAGAAGCTAGATTTTCATTTTGAAAGGCATTAAATTAATGTGTGATAATACCTAAAATATCTAACACCAAAACTAAAATGTAGCCGTAAAAGAATACAATTTATAAAAATAAGCAAACATCTAAAAGAAAATTCTAATGAGTTTAATGTGATTCATTAGAGAACAGAATCAGGGTAAAGGAAAGGGTAAAGCAAGTCACTGCTTTTTAAAATGTTTTATTTAAGCTTATAAATTATGCTCATGTTTCTACACTTTTATAAAATTAAAATTTCTAAATTAAAAATTGGATATAAGAATCACCAAAAAATATAGATACATATCTTCCTGGAATTATTTGGGGAAAATTTTTATTCTAGTTCAGTTTCCTAAATGTGTAGTATAATTTGTTTAGCTCTCCTCGGTCCACCAAACATTAAAAATGTAGCTCTGGCATTTATATCCAAGTGAGATATGGGGCTGTTATGAATTGAATGGTTGTCTAACACAAAATGTAAATAATTGAAGCCCTAATCCACAATGTGATGGCACTTAGAGATAGGGCCTTTGGGAGTATTTAGGATTAAATGTGGACATGAGGGCAGGACCCCATGATGGGATTAGTGCCCTCATAATAAGAAACACTAGAAAGTGCATATGTGCTTGTTCTCTCTCTCTCTCTCTCTCTCTCTCTCTCTCTCTCTCTGTCTCTGTCTCTTTCTCTTTCCCACTTTTTCTCCCTCCCTCTCTCTCCCCCCAACAAAGAAGTCACATGAGCACACAGCAAAATGACTGCCATCTACAAGCCAGGAGGAGAGCCTTCACCAGAAACAAACTAGGTTGGCACCCTAATCTTGGACTTCCAGCCTTTAAAATTGGAAGGAAATAAACTTTTTTCACTTGTTTTAAACTTTTTACCCTATGGTATTTTGTTATGAGAGTCCAGGTTGACTAAGACAGGGGCCCACAGGCATATTGCATGATTTATTTGATCAAGAAATGTACCATAATAATGGTTATCCAAAATACATTTTCTTTCAGAACTGTATATATTTCAGCAAAAGCAACAAATAACATTAAAAAGCATAATTATCTCAATGCCTATCAGAAATATTACTCTTAGATAGCATTAAGATGATTATCAAATTTTCAAAACAAATACCACAAGGAATATGTGTTTTTACTGTGTGCTCAGCTACAATATGGTATTTGTTGGAAAGTGCCCCATAACAATGGTCAGAAAAGCTCTAGCCATTTAAGGAATATACAATCTTATTTTATTGGGTGATCCTATGACAAAAATATAGAAGCAACACCATCAAATGTAAACTAGTCTGTCAGTGAGTAGTTTGATTGCTATCAAGGTTTGCAAAGCAAAGAAGGATTTGGCATGATTCTGTAAACTCTTGATAACGTTGAAACTTGAAACCTGTTTTTAAGGTGTTTTAATTCTTTGTTTTTCACTTGAATATCCCAGTGGGAGATTTGATCTGGTGCAGAATGTGCAAAAATAAATATTATGAACTTAAAATTATTTTAACTCAAATTGGTTAACATTTTTAAAAAGCATAGATCACAAATCACAATGATAGTTAATGAGAAAACTTGAAAGGAAATATGAATATTCAAAATACTGAACTGGTCATGGCACTGTAGTCAGGATAAAAGAATAGGCAATATTTATATACCAGTTACCATAAATTTTATAAATAGCATAAGAAAAACCCTAGTAGGATTACTTAAAGTTATGTTTTATTAAATATATATTAAGCCTGTGGATCCTGTCATTCTGAACTGAGTTTCTATCTAGCCTGTTTACTAAAAAGGATGCTGGGGAATGACTCCGCCATGACACCCTAACAACCCTATACACATCTAGGTGGGAAAGCTTGAGCCACAGCTTACCTAAGTCTGGGCAGATCACCTTGTGATCCTCCTAGACTAAGTAAAGATGAAATGTCTGTGAGGAGTTGCTCCGAGGCTACCTCCTAAGCACCTCACTATCTCCCCTGCCACACTATCTTGACAAGAGTTCCTCATCACCTTCCAGATTTTAAGGAAGTATGAGCTTTCTGTCCCACCCACTCAGAATAAAGGTGCAGAATATAAAACAGCTTCACTGCAATCTAAAAATGGCTCCTCTGCAGAAAAAGCTTTTGATACAATCCAGTATCCTTTCTTGATAAAAATCCTTGAACACCTAGGCATAGAAGGAACATCGCTCAAAATACTAAGTGCCATCTGCAAAAAACCCAGAGTCAACATATTCATAAATGGATAGAAATTAAAAGCATTTCCCCTGAAAACCAGAACAAGATGAAGATGCCCACTCTCACTCCTCCTGCTCAAAACAGTGTTGGAGTCCTTGTTAGAAAATCAGACAACAGAAGGAAATCGGGGTATCCAAACAGGAAAAGAGGAAGTCAAGTTATCCCTCTTTGCTGATGATATGATCCTATGCCTTGAAAATCCAAGAGAATTTGTCAAAACTCCCTGCACTGATAAAGTACTTCGACAAAGTATCAGGGTACAAAATCAACATTCTTATACACCAAAAACAAACAGGCAGAGAACTAAATAAAAAGCACAATCCCATTCACAATAGCCACACACAAAAAAAGAAAGAAAGAAATACTTCGGCATGTTCCTAATCAGAGAAGTGAAAGAACTTTATGACGAAAACAACAAAACACTGTTCAAAGAAATCAAAGAAGACACAAATAAATGGAAAAATATTCCATGCTTATGGATAGGAAGAATCAACATTGTTAAGATGTCCATTCTACCAAAGGCATTCTTTAGATTCAACGCAATACCGATGAACAACATCATTCTTCTCAGACCTGGCAATGACAATACAGAAATTCATATGGAAACATATACAACCATGAATAGCCAAAACATTCCTTAGCAAAAGAAACAAAGTAGGAGGGATCCCACTTCCAGACTTCAAACTTTGCTATAAGGCTACAGTAATCAAAACAGCCTGGTATTGGTATAAGAAAAAGGATATAGACCAATGGAACAGAACAGAGACTCTGGAAGCAAAATATCAATTTCTCAACCAAATCATCTTCAACAAAGGCTCCACCAACAAACTCTGAGGACAGGAGAACTTATTCAGTAAATGGTGCAGGGAGAACTAGCTGACCACATGCAGCAGATTGATACAGGACCCCTACCTATCAATCACCATAGACAAAAATCAACTCTAAATGGATCAAATACCTAAACATAAAATCTCAAGCTATAAGAATCTTAGAAAATATAGGATTCACCCTTATGGGAATTGGAATAGACAACTAATTACTGATCAAAACCCCAGATATCTATGCCACAAAAGATAAGATAGATAAGTGGGACCTCATCAAACTGAAAAGCTTCTGAAAAAAGCAAAAGAAACAATCAAGAGAGTGGGGAGACAGCCCACAGAATGGGAAAAAATATTTGCCAACTGTGTATCTGACAAAGGTCTAACATCCAGGATCTACAAGGGACTTAAATGTGCTGAAAGGAAAAAAACAAGCAGCCCTTTAAAAAGTGGGCAAAAGACATGAACAGACACTTCTCAAAGGAAGACATATGGGCATCCAACAGACACATGAAAAAGTGCTCAGTTTCACTAATCATCAGAGAAATGCAAATTAAAACCACACTGAGATACTACCTAACCCCAGTAAAAAGGGTCATCATTAATAAAACAAAAAAGAAAGGATGCTGGTGAGAATGTGGGGAAAAGTCAAAACACTTCTACACTACTGGAAGAAATGCAAACTAGTTTAACCTCCATGGAAAACAATGTGGTGATTTTTAAAGGAACTAGAAATTTACCTTCCATATGACACAGCAATTCCCCTACTGGGACTATACCCAGAGGAACTCAAATCATTCTACAAAAAAGATGCCTGCACATGCATATTTATTGCAGCACTATTCACAATAGCAAAAACATGGAACCAACCGTGCTGCCTATTGAAATGGGACTGGATTTAAAAAAACATGATACATATACATGATGGAACATTATGCAGTCATAAAGAAGGACAAATATATGGACTTCCCAGCAACTTGGATGGATTTAGAGTCTATAATACTCAGTGATCTACCACAGAAACAAAAAACTGAGTACCACATGTTTCTTACTCCTAAGCGGACTCTGAACATTTACAATAATACTGTAAGAAAGGGATTGGCTATAGCCAGAAACTGCCAGGGGAAGGGGAGGCATATAATATCAATAAGCATACCTAATCTCAAACCAAGCAAAGTGGTAACAAAAGGGAGACCCAAACCTTACCTGTATTATGACCACTTGTATACCTAGTCCTGAATTATACCCCACATCTTTAAAATAAATAAAAATAAAAATTGGCTCCTCAACAATGGGGTGACCCACAAATCACAGCACAGTCATCCAGGCCCTTTTATTTATTTTATTTGTGGTGTGTGTGTGTGTGTGTGTGTGTGTGTGTGTGTGTGTGTGTGTGAAACAAGGATTCCAGGGAGCTAGTGCCTTTGGCTTACACTCCCATTCACTGTGTATGTAAATGATAAGCTGATAAACTGTCTAAAGCTAAGAGTATGGAAGTGCTTTCATGTATCCTTACCCGTCAGTGAGTCATACCTTGGACTTGACCCTGCCTTGTTTTGTATTTGTAAGTTTGAAAAAGGGTAAGAAAGAAGCCCTCCTTTGAAATTCCTCTAACTACAAAGTCATTTTAGTTTTTGTTTATTGTATTTACCTCTTAACTTTAAGGCGTGCTACCTCAAAGCTAGCTTGTTAAAAATGTATTTTGGTAGAATATTTGTTATAGAATATTTCTGTGGAATGTTTAGCCACAGAAAATCATAAACTTTCTATGAAAGGAATTGCATTAACTACTAATCTTGTGATAATAAACCTATGGACTGTCCATAGATGTTCTTATAACCTATGAGTGTCCTTATAATTAATTTTATTACTTTATAACTCATAAATTCTACTTCTACAGAAGAAACTTCCTCTAGATTTTCCTTTTTGAAGTTTGAGCAAATAAAATAAAATGATTTTGCCATAAATTCAGTTTATGAACACAGAAATTCTTATTTTTCCACATGCTTGCCTGACTAAACAGACTATGAATTGAACAGTAGGAGGATTCAACTTGAACTTTTGAATTGGATAGTAGGAAGAAGCAATCAAAGGGACAGGAATTCAGTCCTTGAATGCTGATGAGCTTTCTTGCTGTGAATAGTTTGGCAGATGAGAAATAGTTACAAAAACTGCAAGTTGATTAACACAAGACCATTATTTGATTCTTGAATAATAAACTGAGAATGAGAGTTCTTTAGTCTTTTTCATTATTAATTTAATTTACATTTGTTAAATTTGCTATTTTTTCCCAAAATAGAATTTAAACTAAAACCATAGGTTAACATAGGCACAACATTCTTGAATTAATGCAGAAAAACACTATAGAGATTTCCCCATCTGTCTACAATTTCTCTGACCATCAAAGTAATAAAATACTTAAATACATTCATCAGTCAACCTGAACCCCACAATCTCTTTGAAATGTGTCTAATGGCAAAGTAAGTTATTACTATTTCAAAGAGCTTACAAATCCCAACAGATTCATTTTTTTGCTTTATAAGAAATCCTGCTTTAACACCATGTAGTAAAATATCTGACAAAGTGATTATAGAAACCAATTAGCATACAAAAGTGTTAATAACCTGTGTACTTGCTTGCATCTCTGGGACGATGTCTATTGTTGAATCTTAAGGTGTATGATCTACCTTCTTTTTTCCAACCATCAAACCTACCACAGCGAAGTTTCTAGAAGCGAATGCTTCTTCCAGATGCTGGTTTTTTTTTTTTTAATCCTCTGCCGATTACCAGGTAGTAAAACATCAATAATATGCAAATTTGTTTCCGGATTCTCTCTGAAATAAAGGAAAATGTAGAGCCTTCCCAGGAGCCAAAGAATTTCTAATGCTTCCATGTCAATAGAAGCTTAGAAATGACAGTCTAACACAGTTGTCACATTAAGAAGTGCTTTTTTTTTTAACTATCTCCATGGGCTCAGAAATGAACCAATAAGAAAGTAGGACAAAATGGGAAAATGCAACCAAGTGTATGAAATGAAGTTGAAGCTTTAAAGAATGCTGTTTATCTAATATTCTATCTTTCAACCATGCGCTTTCCCATTTTATACCTTCACCATTAAGTTAGATGAGAAGAGAATTGAATCCTAAGTGAAAGGACACAGTTTTCTAGATTATTATTTACAAGTCATTTAAACTGTCTCTATAACTATAAAGAGGAAGTCTCTGAACTAGAAAGAAAAACCCATGTAAATCAAAGAGCAATAGCTCTCCCCTCCACTAAAAAAAAGAACAAGATAAAAAAGAAGTCAGGAAAAACAAACACTGGGCACTGCTAAAGAAGAGAGAGAGAAAGAGGGGCTAGGAGGCACACAACCATTCACTGGTACCATGTCCACTATCAAGGGAGGAGAGGACTCACCAGAGGCCCAAACCTCATCTGAATGCAATTCACTTATGTGGCAAATCTTCACATATACCTCACATATAGGTTTTGTAAAAAGAAAAAGAGGAAGAGGAAGAAGTACCCAAGAGCCTAGAAACATAAGAGATAGGCAAGTTTTACTAAAAGGAGCCAGCGTTATAATAATAATAGTTAATACTTAGCCAATGCTTACTTAAAATTTGCATGTTGCTACACATGTTAGGCCTGGTACCTCATTTAACAGGTGGGTGGCATCAGTAGCCTCCTTTGTACAGTAATCATCCCAAATCTGCACAAATGCACTTTGTAGAGGAGATAGAAGTTGAAACTTAATCTCTGCCTCCAGGGCCAATGGTCTGGTGTTTATAACACTGCAGGTGTTTATTAATCTGGAGCTCTAAAATCTGTCAAACTGATGGCCTGATTTAAATCAGCAATCCACCCTGATTGCTCTTGGGAGCAATCTATGAAGGGTGTTCTGTTTTAATGAGTAGTCAATAAATGCCAATAAATTGTAAGGTGTTGCCTGTCACTGGCAGCCAGAGAATAGCAGCCCTGACACTCAGGTACCCACAGGGGCTGCAGGGCAACATCCTCAGGCTGTTCCCTCTTAAGGGTTTTTACTGTTTGAAGGAAAAGAAAATCCCAACATGACGACTACTGCTGCTGCCCCCACAATGACAGTGAGCAAATCAACCTCAGGAAAGCCACTGGTAGGGCAGTGACCAAGGGTAATGAAGAAAACCTAGGAGAATAAAGGAAGAAAAGAAATATATGGGAAAATGATACAATGGAAATTGGAACTGGCAACCAATTCCTGATCAAAACCCCAGATGCTCATGCCTTAAGAGTGGGACCGCATCAAACTGAAAAGCTTCTGCAAAGCAAAAGAAACCATCAAGAGAGCAGGGAGACAGCTCAAAGAAGGGAAAAAAATAACTGCCAATTGTATATCTGACAAAGCCTAACATCCAGGCTACAAGGAACTCAAATGTGCCAAAATGAAAAAACAGCCCTATTAAAAAGTGGGCAAAAGATATGAATAGACACTTCTCAAATAGACACACAAGCAGCCAACAGATACATGAAAAAATGCTCAACCTCACTAATCATCAAAGGAATGCAAATTAAAACCACACTGATATACCACCTAACTCCAGTCAGGGTAACCATCATCAATAATTCAAAAAACAGCAGATGCTGGAGAGGATGCAGAAAAAAGGAATACTTCTATACTGTTGGTGGGAGTGTAAACTAGTACAACCTCTGTGGAAAACAGTGTGGTGATTCCTAAAAGTTCTGAAAATTGACCTTCCATACGACCCTTCTGAGAACATACCCGGAGGAAAGCAAATCATTCTATGAAAAAGATACCTGCACATGCATGTTAATTGCAGCATTATTCACAACAGCAAAAACATGGACCCAACCATGCTGCTCATCGAAAGTGAACTGGATGAAAAAAGTGTTACATATATATGATGGAATAATACATAACCATAAAGAAGGGCAAAATTATGAACTTCACAGTAACCTGAATGGATTTAGAGTCTATACTACTCAGTGATCTATCACAGAAACAAAGAACTGGTACCGCATGTTCTCACTCATAAGCAGTTCTTGAACAATTATCATAATACTACAAGAAAAGGATTGGCAGTAATGGGAAACTGCTAATGAGGGGGCACACTTCATCAGTAAGCATACCTGATCTCAAATCAGGCAAAGTGGGGACCAAAGGGAGGCCCAAACTTTACCTGTACAATGACCACTTGTATAACTAATCCTGAATTGTATCCCATTTATTTAAAAGAAAAAAAAATTAGAAGAAATCAAAACAATCACAAACTGCTGGTGAAAATGTAAAATGGTATAGCCACTGTGGAAAACAATTTGGTTGTTCTTCGAAAAGTTAAGCATAGATGCAGCATTTCCACTCCTAGGTATATACCCAAAAGAATTGAAAACATATATCCATACAAAAATTTGTGTGTGAATGTCATTAGCAGCATTATTTATAATACCCAAAGTGGAAATAACCCAAGTGTTCATTAACTAATAAATGAGTATGTAAATTGTGGTATGAAATATTATTTGACTCCCCAAAATTAAGTACTGAAACATGCTACAACATGGATGAAATATCCAGTAATATCCAGGAGTGGAATTATTATGTCTGTGTTAATATTATGCTAAGTAGAAAAAGCCAGTCACAAAGAACCACATGTTGCAATGATTCAATTTATGTGAAATGTCTGGAACAGGCAAATCTAAAGAAGTAGAAAGTGAATAAGTTATCTAGGACTTCAGGTAGGGGAGATGGGATGAAGAATGATAAATAAAGGATTTGGAGTTTCTTCTTGGAGATAATAAAAACATTCAAAGGTTAAAGAAAGAAAGGAAAGAAGGACGGAAGGGGGAGAGACAGAGAGTGAGAGAGAGAGAGAGAGGAAGGAGGGAGGAAAGGAAGGAAGGAAGGAAGGAAGGAAGGAAGGAAGGAAGGAAGGAAGGAAGGAAGGAAGGAAGGAAGGAAGGAAGGAAGAAATCCATTAAAAGGAAGTAAGCCGGGCACGGTGGTCCATGCTTGTAATTTCAGCACTTGGGAGGCAGAAGTGAGAGGATTGCCTGAGCCCATGGTTTCGAGACATGATGAGACCTCGTCTGTACAATAAATCAAAAAATTAGCTGGGCATGGTGGTACATGCCTGTAGTTCTAGCTACTTGGAAGACTGAGGCAGAAGGATTGCCTGAGTCCAGCAGGTCTAGGCTGCAGTGGCCATGGGCCTGCCACTGTGCTCCAGCCTGGGTGATAGAATGAGATACTGACTCAAAAAAATAAATAAATAAATTGAAGAACCTCTGGGAGACAGAAAAGAAAGCGCTGGAGAAGTCAAGGTTTTATTCTACCTTGTCTTTCCCTTATGTCTGCAGATAGTTACTACCTGGCACACACTCAACTCGTGGGACGAGCTCTTTCAGCACTGCCCCTATGTAATCAGCTGAACTGTTTCATCCCTATCCCTGGGAACAACTGAAAATGTTTAGTCACTACACTTGCTGTTAGTTGCCAAATAGTCTCACTTCAGTTAAAATGTTCAGTCCATGTAGTCATCAAAATTCTGAACTTGAGTAAAAGTGGAAGCCTCTTCTTGTCCTTGGAATAAAGTCAACTTCTCTTTTATTATCCAGTGATTCTATTACTCTTTCTCCTCACTCTTTCCTCCAGACCTTCATCCAAGGTTTCTAACCCTTCCAAGCATGGAGCTGGAGAGAAAGGGAGTGGTAAGGAGAGCAAGGGTTCTTGGGTCACAGAGTAGCAGCACTGGTTGGGCTTGGCTTTTGCTTACAGCTGATTCTACCGAGGAAGAATTGTGAATCATTTGTGAATCTACTCAGTGGCTTGAAAACACCTACCCGCAGTTCTCTGGACCTGGGTGTCTCTATGCTACTTGATTACTTGTGCTTTCCTTAGCCCTAGCAATGCAGAAATACTTCCTATTTCTCTCTCTGAAGCCATTTGGAACGAAGCTAGGACGACTAAACAACATGAACAACTCCTGCCCTTAGCTCCCCACAACCATAAAACTACCGTTTTTCGTGAATGTGATGTGAACTACATTATATCCATAGGAAACGCTCATCGGTTCTCAGCCTAATATACTCTTGAGTACTGAAAGGCCTAACAAAAACTGCTTCTCCTTCAGCTTATCTGTCTCAGCTCCTCAGCCAATCTTTTATCCTTGAGATTTCTCAGGAGAGAGTTAGATACCATGTCCTTCAACCTTGGAGGGCACATGTCAGACTCTCTGTATGGTCTAGACAAAGGGCTGGCTTAAAATGAGGGACAGATATCTTTCAGAGCTTGCCCTTGTAGGGGACATGAACTCTTGTACAGCTCTCCAAAGAAGTCTTCCTAAGAAATAGTATTTCGATCTCATTCTTTATTCTTTGATATTCCCGAGAAGAATGAGGAGTGAGAACTATCTGCTAGTTCTCTGCTTCTTCCTTTGTAAATTCTGACCCAGGGCTTCAACTTAGAACAGGTATCTGTTGTTTTGCAACCTAACCTTCCATCCCATTTCACCATCCTATTACAAGATATTGCATATGTTCTATATTTAGTATTTTCCATTTTGACATACAACCCAATTTTACTAGGCCTCACCAGATTGAAAATACAAAATAAAGTTTCAGTCTGTTTTTATGCTCAAATTATGATGGCAAGAGCCTCAATTGTTTTGATGACTAGTAATTAGCGCATCTCCCAAGATATTTTAAGGAGCTCCCAGAAGGGTGCCACACACATGCCACAACCCAGTCTATAACTGCATGGTATCTGCTTTTTCCTTCCTTTCCTACTCTGGCTTATAATTTTCCACATTCTCTGCCTACGAATCTGTGGAGTGTCAGATCATTGCTGGGTTCCAAGAGGAGTCAAAGGAAATAGCCGTCTCCCAAATTGTGTGCCACATTTGGTCACCAGGACTCTGAAATGGCTCTCCTTTCCCAGAAACTAGCCTTTGGCCAGCTCCTACTTCCTATGAGTCTCCCAAACCTCTCCTTTAAAAAAATAGTGCCATTGTTTTTCTTACCGTCACTCTTCAGAGCTTGGACTGTCCAACCCAGTATAAGGGTCAGAACAACTCCCACCCTTAGCTCCTTACAGCCACAGATTCCACCCCCCCCAATTCCTCCTTTCTCATACCTCAAGCCCAGTCCAAACCAGAAACCTCTGTTCATATTACTAGACAAAAGGGAAGGCCATGTAGAAGTCTCACTTGTAACTTTTGGACCAACACTCAGCTGGCTAAGGACATCCAATATTATCTTTCTTTTACTTCCTAAATTCAGGAGTCATTTAGAAAAAAAGCAAAGTGGATGACACCGAATACAGTCTGCTACTAATAGAGGGGAGATTATAAATATGTCCATGCTTACAAATGAAAAGAATGTCTCTAGAAGGACTCACCAAAAATTAATGAATAATGGTGGGAGCTTGGAGACTTAGAGATCAGAGATAGAGGAAACATTTTTCACGGCATTCCACTTTGTACCTCTTGAATATTTTGTGTACATATACTTCCTATTCAAAAAGAATTTTAAAAGAATATTCAGTGAAAATGTTTTCCATTTTAAAAATTGTTGTCTGTATGTTTTTGATAGCTCCATAGAAAAAGGATGTGTAATGAAAAAAAAAACCCTCCCATTTCTTCTTTGACAGAAGCATTCTTTTCTAAAAAACTATTTCTCTAACACTTTCCTTCTTTTTCAGTGTTTCTAAGTGATACAAACTCTTTTAGGAAGTCTTCATGTCACTGAGTAATTTAGACTGACAAATTACAAAGAGTAGCTGACTTATTCTTTGTAATACGAATTCAACATTTCCTTGCTGAATACCACCAGCATCCTTTTAAATGAGCAAATAACAAAAGTTTCAAAACAAGAAGCATAGATCCCAACATCAGCTTCCCATACATTTTTAATTTAGCCATTCTAGATGTATGTATAGTATATCTGGAGTGTGTGTATACTGTCCATGAGCAGATGTAACTCTCCTTTACTTTTCTTTCAGGTTCTGTTTACAAGATATGTTATATAAGTCAAAATAGAGACACAATTTGTTGTCTTTTATGACACCCAATTTTTTTCACTGGCAATGAGCTGTAACCCGGTTTCCCCAGATCCTTAGCAGCTGGGCTAGGCTGGGGAAGAGGATTTGCCTGAGAAAGATAAGGTCCGTAATTAGGGGAACAGTATACACAAAGTGTGTGGATAAAGATAAAACACGTCACAAAATAATCTTTATCCCAGTCTTCACAGGCAAACATCACAGAAACTTAAGCCCTTTGAGGAACCCCCAACTCTAATCAGGTTTTTAGAGTTAACACGTTTTCCTGTGACCCTCCCTTTCCACTGAATCTCCTCAGCATAGAAACACACTCAAGTCTCTTCTGCCTTGAACACTCTTTCTCCACACACACACCACACCACACACACACACTACCACCACCACCACCACTATTCCCAGAGAGACATACAGATGCAGATATACACAGATAAGTAGACACAGGCACACACACATTGTCACATGCTAAACATGGACACTCAGAGACACACACACATACAGGTAAGTAGACATGGCATACACAAACACTGGCATACACAGAAACACACATACTTGTAAAAGCAAACTCACACCCAGAGACACACACAGGCACACCATCCAGAGGGGCAGTCTCACACCAACATTAACCATCTCTGGGTGATCCCTGGCTGTTGCCCACTTACTCTTCTGCTTTACAGCCAAGTTTAAAAAAAAAAGTCTATACTTGCTATTCCAATTCCTTTTTCTTTTTTGAGTTGGAGTTTCACTCTATCACCCAGGCTGGAGTGCAGTGGCATGCTTACGGCCACAGCAGCCTCGACCTGCTGACCTCAGGTGATCCTTCTGCTTTAGCCTTCCAAGTAGCTGGAAATACAGGCATGTGGCACCATGCCCAGCTAATTTTCTGATTTATTATAGAGATGGGAGTCTCTCCAAGTTGCCCAGACTGGCCTCTAACCTGCGGGTCCAGGCAATCCTCTCACCTCAGCTTCCCCAAGTGCTAGGATTATAGGCATGAGCCACGGCATCCAGCCGCTACTCCAATTTCTCATCTGCTCTTTTATTCCTCCTCCCTCTGCACTCTGCTCCCTGTTCCATCACACTGCTTTTTTTTTTTTTTTTTTTGATTTGGAGTCTCACTCCATCGCCCAGGCTGGAGGGCAGTGGTACACTCATGGCCACCCCAGCGTTGACATGCTGGACTCCTGCAATCCTTCTGCATTAGCCTTCCAAGTAACCGGATCCACAGGCATGTACTACCACACCTGGCTAATTTTTTATTTATTGTAGAGACTAGGTCTCGCCAAGTTCCCTGGGCTGGTCTCGAACCCATGGACTCAGACAATCCACTCGCTTCGGCCTCCCAAAGTGCTGGGATTACAGGCTGAGCCACAGAGCATGGCCAAATTGCTCTTTCTATGTCACCAGTAAACTCCTAGTGGCCAAACCCACATGCACATTTCAGTCTTTATCTTACCTGACCTGTCTCCCAGCACTGGCGCTGCCTAGTAATCCCTCGTTGAAACACACTTGTCAGTTGAATTCCAGGGAACTGCTCTGTCCTGGTTTTCCTCTTATGACTTCTCATTTATTTTACAATTTTATTATGATAATAATATGCTTAATGTATATTATATTTCAGGAACCATCCAGGGCATACAAGAAAATGAAGTTTCTTCTCTGGTAAAAGTTACAGACAAGAGGTGAAGAAAAACAATAAATTAGCAATCACCATAAGAGATAATAAATGCAAATGCCCTGACTAGGTTGCTAGAGGAAGATGAAGAGAAAGAGTGGGGGCATGCAACCTTTTAAGCTTTTGACAAAGATGACTTCCCAGAGAAGTGGTGTATAAGTGTACTTAATCTAAAAGGTGAGCAGGAGTTACCCAGAGAAGAAGAATGTTCCAGGACAAGGGAACAGAGTATGTGCAGGTCTGGATGTGAGAGATAGCATCACTCATTTGAGAAACTGAAATGATTTCATGGGCGCTCAGACACAGGCATTCATAAATATCATCCTTGAGGGCTACTGGGAGCCAGGCTGTAGATTAAGTGCTTTTAGACATATCTAACTCATTCCAAACAATGCCATGTGGTACATGTGGTAGTTATCATTGTCCCAATTTTTATAGAAAATAAAAATAGTAGCTAATATAAGGTTTACCAGTTATTGTTATTAGTGTCTGATACCTCTTAACTCCTTAATTTATTAAATATTTATATCAACCTTATATGATGTTTGTTCTCTCTCTCTCTCTCATCTTATTATCTCCATCTCCATTTCACCAGATCACACAGCTTGTTAGAGTCAGAGCCAGAGATAAACCCAGACAATACATACTTTTACAGGAGTTAAGGTACCTTATCATAAGTGATGCCGATGAGACTACAGAACAGTATGTTAACAGTGGAGCTCCAGGTCAGGAGATACTGAACAGTGGGAACTTGAATAAAGAAGGGAAAGAACAAAGAAGAATGATCTGAGAACACTGGAGCGAGTGAATGTGCAGAACTTTTATTACTTCACATACCAGGACCAAGCAGTCATCTCAGGCCACCCCTCACCACTTCTGTTTTTCTCTTTGCCCCTCTACTTTTACCTCCACCCTACAGCCATAGTCCCAAAGAACATATAAAGTCATGGAAATTATTCCATTATAAAGTCTCAGGTATTTCTTTTAAAATGTAAAAATAATATACACATTTTATTTCAATTTGAAGAGTCACATATATGCACAGAAAAAAAGCCAAAAATATAACCAAAATATTATCAATTGGTATTTCAGGACAGTTTTAGTATAAACAATTTTTATTTTCTTGTTTATGCTTTATCTGCTTCTTTTTTTTTTTTTTTTTTTTTTGAGTTGGAGTCTCACTCTGTCACCCAAACTGGAGTGCAGTGGCCGCTCCCGGCCACCGCAGCCTCGACCTGCTGGGCTCCGGCGATCCTTCCGCCTCAGCCTTCCAAGTAGCTGGAACTACAGGCGTATGCTACCACGCCTGGCTCATTTTGATTTATTGTAACATCATCAAATAAAAACGTATTTTAACAATAAAATGTGTGCAAATTTATACAATAACTGTTACCCCAATGTAGCTTTTTTTTTTTTCATTTGTTGGGTTACGAAATTGCCATTTGTTCTAAAAGCAGGCTTTTGGAATTATGATGCTATTACTTGGGGTGGATGCCATATATATATGGCATACACACACACACACATATACTCATTTTGCTATGTATATATATAGTACAATGGATATTACCATTTGGGATGAAAAACTAAAACTGGATCCATTTCCATTTGTGTTTAGGCAGCAGCACCTCTTCTGGCAAGAAATTAATGTAATATTAGACTAAACTGAAACAAAGTCATTTCTCTCCAGTTTCTAAATTTTACAGGGGTGAAAGAAAGCTCAGTATGTATCTTAATACTCTGCCTCTCAACAGGGTCTTTGGTCAGCTGGAAATATTTCTTTGCACATCTCTCAGAATCATAATGAAAATAATCTCTCCTGGAAAGTAAATGTATCTGATGCAGAGGTCATAGGTACAAAAAGAAAAACAGTGGTGTCATTCATCCTCTTGACCCCAGCCAGTTGTAACCCTCTCACCTTCATAGTATCTTTTTCTTTCTTCTTTCAACCTGGTGTTATCTGGTTCAAAGTTCTTAGGGTCTAACATTTTGAGAAGTAGTCTTAAGCATGTGTAATTCACATTCATGAAGGGTTTTAATGTCAAAGAGCTCTACAAAATATCTTGAGAAAATCCAAATTTCCAAAATACATTAAAAGAGCAATGATTTTTCTTGCTTTTCTAAATCTAGTTTTAATTATGAGATTTTGTTTCTTTCCTGAAGATTAACCTGAACCTACGTCCAGAAGAAACTTACCTTAGGAAGATCCTCCTTTATATCATTTTCTCAACTGTTTTCACTTCATTTCCCGAGTCTCCCATGAGTTTTTCAAAAAGACTCTCAGAGTCACAGAATTTTAGAAAAGACCTTAAGACCCTCTATCCAACGACCTCATTTTTATTATTGATGAGGAAACTGGAGCCCACAGAGGTCAAGTGATTTGCTCATGGTTACAGAGATGATTCACAGAAGAGGAAGATAGAGATTCAGATCTCCTGGTTCCAAATTGAGAACTTTCTGGATCATACCATACACCATCTCAAATGAATCAGTACAGTCTTTGAAAGGCAAAGACTTCCCAAACAAAGTCATTTCGTGATGGCATCAGAGAACACTTTCCTCTCAAGAGAGGCAAATCTCTTTTATCAAGACTCTCCTGCGCCCTCCTTGAAACTGAAGGTCTCCATGACATTAATAGTAGCCATTCATTTAAGGACTACTAGCTGCCAAGTTATTGTTTGCATCATCTCTACCTTCAATACAGTCTTTGAAGTAACTATCAAAATCCCCAATTTGTTGATAAAGAGACTGATTCATTGATAAACTTAAGCAATTTGCCTAGGATCCTACAGCTGAAAGCAGCAGAACCAGAATTCAAACCCAAGTTTTGAATGCTTTTTGCAATAGGTTGGTTCACCTTCCTTGTCTTTACTCCAAGGACAAAATGATTTATCTACGCTGCTTAATAAAAGACAGAAGAAAATATTTAGAGTTTGCAATAAAACATATATCCACAGTATATTGCTCTTGATTTCACTCATTCATTAGTCGGGTATTGGGAATACAGACATTCCTGCAAAAAGAAAGCTAACGTAAATTTACCAGCATCTTCAGTAGAGAAAACAAATACTTACAGGTTTTGATTACTTTCTTAATGTATGAAACATACTTAATATGTTGTTCTGGGCTGTAAACTTAAGAGGAAAATGAACTTAGAATTCTGAGGATAGCAAGATGATTAAATGGTTGGAAAGCAAACAACTACACAAAGAAGGAAATTATTTTGTCAACTCAAGAGAAAGAAACATAATAATAGTTTTCCAGTGTATGAAAGATTGCTATCCTGACAATGATGACAGACCATTGTCCACTTCCAAACAAAATGAGACAAAAACAAATGTAACCGAACATGAAGGGTTTGGCTAAGTGTATTCAATAGGCTGCTGGGCATGAGAGATTTTAAAATTTGGCCTAAGTTATAGAAAAAAAGTAGTTCATGGCATTTCAAGGGCAGTGGAATCTCTAATCTTGTAAGACTTTATAAATTAGTGGCTTGCACATGGTTAAGCTATGATTTTCTCAAAGTAGAGTATATGTGGGGAGAAGAATGAGGACAAAATTGACTTCAAAGTCCCTGACCTCTGCATGGTTCTATAAAATGAGGCATTTTAATATCATGATTTTATTTAATGTCTAATCTTTCTGTCTTCCACATAAAATTATTCTAATTATTCCAGAAAGGCTGGTCAACATACAGTTTAGGTGTTGCAGCCACAGCTCTCTCATGTCTCTCCTGTCTGCACACATTCGAGCAGGTGTTCTGCTGTCTGTGTATGTAAGCAAGCAGTTCCATTAGCCCGAAGCTAGTCCTCCCAAGAGGGTCATAGGGCCTAGCAGTGAGAAGCATAGTGCACAGAAGCAGGAGGATGGACACCCAGAACAGACAAAAACACCCAAGGGGATCTTGATGAGCGCCAAGTGTTCATAGTAGGAATATTGTGCAGTCCCGCCAGTACCCCATGAGTTACTTTACTATCTGATTTACATCCACTCAGTCAGGCAGTGGCCATGTAATATATATTGGCTCTTCCTTCTCTAAATCTGTTCCCTGACACTCATAGACTGTCTTGAATTCTACCAAAAGTGTTACTATAATTATGATAACTGTAGCTTTAAATAACAATTGCTGCTCTGATCATCTCACCTGTCAGAATTTCAGGGCAAGAAAATAATTTACAGCAGGACAGGTAACTGAGACACAGCTGTATATGGGGCAGAAACAAATCTGCTATGTGGATAGTGCCCTATACTACTCTAGCTCTGGAAATGTAGAAAGGGAGTAGAGAATCTTGAGAGAGGACTGAGTCATGAGGATCACTCTTCTCTCCTCTCTACGTTGTTGTCTTTTCTGGCATGAGACTATGCACAAAGAAAGGGTTTGGAACCTAAGTGTCCATGATAGAAGGGGATAACTGTGCAGCCACAGAGACACCAGTCATGAGTCCTTACCTACACATCAAAGAAGAGAACAGACTATCACAAAACTACTTATTTGGGTTTCAGACTCTATACACCTTCCAACTCTCAACTTACCACTCATTTATTTCATTGGTCTTACCTCTGATGAACTCATTTTCTTGAATAATCATATTCTGGAGGAAGTTTGACTTTTCAAAATCATTTCTTAAGTTAAATATCCCTAAAGCACCTGAAAAATTGCTTATCTGATGAAAAACTTTTTTTTCATTTTTATACTTCTATAACCCAAAATGAGCCACAGTAAATGTTATCAAACATTCCAAAAGAAAAAAAAAGTTCTGAATTGAAACTAAAAAGTTACTTAGAAACTTAGAGCACATAAAGAACAAGACATTTGGAATGAAAGTGCTTTTTCAACCACAGCACTCCTGTTGAGACATGATAATAAAAATGTTCACAGTAATATGGACAATATTTCTACATAGCACAATCTGAAAAAAAGAAAAAAGTCTTTATATTTCTGGAAGCACATATGATCATTCAGGCGTTCAGGTCTTTCTTCAAAAACATGTCACCTTTGATTGCTTATCAAATACTGAATTTGTTGGATTAAATGTTTTAGTCTGATCTTGTTTTACAAAACTTGAGACTGTTTTCTGACAGTTAAGTAAGCACATGGATAGATGGCATGTGTAATTTGATATTAGGCTTGTTTTACAACATAACTAAGCTAACTGGCAAGCAATATATGATTCATTTCTGCATTGTGTTTAAATGTTTAAAAAGAAAAAATTGAAAAGATGTAAAGCCAGCTGCAAATCTAATTACCATGAACTCTCAGGAATTGTCCCAATTCTATTGTCATACTAGAATGCAGTAATATTAAGTATTGTTTGAAATAAGTGGGCCATAGCTAAGGCTAAAGAACAGTTTTTGGCATTTGGAAATGGTCATTGCTCTACTGGAATTTGACTTGCTGTAAAAAATATGGTTTAGTGTAAAGTTTGCTGTTTTTCACTTGCCAGGAAATCATTCACTAAAGAGCTACAAAATTAATTTACAGTGATAGCTTAGTGGAAGGATACAAAAGCAATATACAAAAATCAGAGTATGTGCAACTTTTTAAAGAAATAATAACATTTGTGGACAGTTATTACTTATTTAAAACAATCTTTCCAAAATGAAAAAAAAGCTTAAACTATAGTTGAAAAGCCAAAATAAATGTATGACGTAGTTGGAAAAAATAAAGCATACATACATATATTTTTATACATATGCACTAATATTACAAATATGCAATAAATATCAAATAGAGGATAAGATACTAAGACAGAAGTTAAGAAGAGATCTTTTCACATTTCAGGTGAGAACATGGCATCTTCCCTCTGAAAATAGTTACCAGAGACATAGAGTTTTTTGTGATTTTAAAATGAGTCCATAAAATGGTAGAGAAAATCATCAGATTGGGGAATCTTGTTGAAAGAAACTCAAGGTAAGTTCAGATGTTCCCAATTAGGCATAAAGTATGTTTTGTCTCAAAGTCTAACCCAGGGAGACTGAAAGCATAGTGTCAGAATGGTAGTGTAGGGAGAATGAATATGGTGCCCAAGAAAAGACTCACAGAGGCTGCATAACCTAGAATTGTGCAGAAAGGACAGTCAGAGATTTCTTGGCTCCTGAGAAGGCACAAAAGAACCATGTGATATGTAGGTCTTCCACTGCTTAGACCAACAGAGGGGTTAAAAAAGAAAACAAAAGTAGAAATCAAGTTATATATTTGCAAAGTGAGAGTTGTAGCTGTAAAATCATCTTGGCTAGATGCAATTTATTCATTTATTTATTCAATAGAATTTAATGAGCTAGAATTTTGAAACACAGTTACCTATCAAATGATAGCTACTATGTAAGTCCCAGAAATACAGAAATTAGTAAGAAAAGGGCCTTTTTCTCAAACTGGTTTCAGACACATACAGCAAAAAAGTAAGTGGGAAAATAATTGCAAATAGAGTAATATGTGCTCCATTGGTGATGTATAAAAAGTACAGTACAAATATAATTTCTCAGTAGAGTGTGCAGGAAAGCCTCACAGTGCAGGAGCAGTTGAGTTGGGTTTTCTAGGATTATGGACAAGAGAGAAAACATTTCTTCAGAGGAGACCACAAAAAAGCACAAACATACATATTTGTCACTACATAAAGAGTTGTAAAACAATGTAAGTAGTTTATGATGGATAGGGAATAGATTCCAGTTGTGAAAAATAATGTTGGAGAGGTAGACACAAACTAGAATTATGAAATTTCTTACAGGATGAGAAATAGCCAAGATGGCAGACTGGAGACATCAGATGACTGCCACTCTCAGCAAAGGAGTCTAAAAGGGTGAGTGAGCCTGGTGTTTTGAGGGTCCTAGAAACCCAAGCAGAGGCTTATCAAATGGTTACCTGGGAATGTAAAGAATGGACAGCTCCAAGCCCCAGTCACTCTCTCAGAAGTGGCCCCAACATGAAATCAGGAGAGCACACTTGGTGAAGGAGAGTGAACGAGAGTATTTTTACACACATCTTATGAGCCTTTGCAGTCCTAGCCAAGCAAGAGACAGTCCAAACCTCTCCTCTGTACACATACATACACACACACACACACACACACACACACACACACACACACACGTCAGAATATTAAAAAATTAATTTGAATAAACACAATCAGAAATGACAAAGGTATGTTACAACTGACCATGAAGAAATACAAAACATTATCAGAGATTAATACAAACATCTGTATGTGAGTAAGCTAGAAAATCCAGAGGAAATAGATAAATGCCTGGGAACACATAATCTTCCAAGATTGAAACAGGAAACAATTGAAATCCTAAACAGACCAATAACAATTTTTGGAAATTGGATTGCTTTTATTGCCTGCCCCCCCCAAAAGCCCTGGACCACATGGTTTCTCAGCTGAATTCTACCAGATGTACAAGCAAGAGCTGATACCAATCCTACTGAAATTATTCCAAGCAATCAAGAAGGGAAGAATTCTCACTAGCTCATTCTATGAAGTCAGTGTCATCCTGATACCCCAAAATGGCAAAGACCCAATAAGGAAAGAAAACTTCAGGCAAATTTCTCTAATGAACATAGATGCAAAATTTCTAAAAAGGGATTCTAGCAAATCAGGGTTGGGCACAGTGGCTCACACCTGTAATCCCAGCACTTGTGGAGGTCAAGGCAGGAGGATAACTTGAACCCAGGAAAAGATGAACCTAGGCAACTAGTGAGACCTTGTTTCTACACAAAAAAATTTTTAAAATAGCTGAGTATGGCAGTGCACACTGGTAGTCCCAGTCACTCAGGAGGTTGAAGCGGTGGTGAGCCATGACTCTGCCACTATACTTCAGTCTGGTTGACAGAATAAGAACATGATTCAAAAAAAAAAAAAAAATTCTAGCAAACCGCTAGAATTATAAGTTTCATCCATCATGACCAGTTGGGTTTCATTCCCAAGATGCATGGTTGGTTCAATACATTCAGATCAATAGATGTAATCACCACATAAAGAGATGTGAAACAAAGAACCACATGATTATCTCAATAGACACAGAAACAAGCATTTGATAAAATCCAGCATCCTTTCTTGATAACAAACAAGAAAACTCTCAAACCTAAACATTAAAGGAACATTCCTCAAAATAATAAGAGCCATCTATGGCAAATCTGTAATCAACTTCATAATTAATGGGCAGAAGCTGGAAGCATTTTCCATAAGAACTGGAACAACATAAGGATGTCTGCTCTCACCACTCCTACTTAACATAATGTTGAAAGTCCTAGCCAAAGCAATGAAGCAGGATAAAATAGTTAGAAATATCCAAATAGGAAAAAGGGAAGTTAAATTATTCCTCTTCACAGATGATATGATTCTATACTTAGAAAACCCTAGAAAGTGTGCTAGAAACTTCTTAGCACTGATAAACAACTTCATTAAAGTCTTAGGATACAAAATCAATGTGCAGAAAATAGTTGCATTTCTATACACCAATAACAATTAGATTGAGGACAAAATAAAAAATACAATCCCATTCACAATAGTTACACAAACACACACACACACACAAAAACCTTGGTATTCTTCTAACAAAAGAGGTTAAAGGTCGTTACAATAACTACGAAACACTGTTCAAAGAAATCAAAGATGACACAAACAAATGGAAGAACTTTTCATGCTTATGGATTGGAAGAATCAATATTGCCAAGATGTTTACTCCATCCAAAACAACCTACAGGTTTAATGGAATCCCTGTCAAACTACCAGCAACATTTTTTCACAGACCTAGAAAAAACAATACTTACTCTCAAATGGAAGCAAAAGAGAGCCCGAATAGCTAAAGTACTTCTCAGCAAAAAATACAAAGTTGGTGTCATCACACTCCCAAAATTCAAACTTTGCTATGAGGTTAAAGTAACCAAAACAGCATGGTACTGGTAGAAAAATAGACACATAGACCAATGGAATAGGATAAAGAACCAAGAAAAAAAATCAGAGACCTTTAGCCAACTCATTTTTGACAAAGCTTACAAAAACAAACATTGAAGAAAGAAAACAATATTTAGCAAATGGTGTTGGTAAACTAGCTAACCACATGCAGAAGAATGAAACTGGTTGTTTACCTATCATCATATATTCAAAATTAACTCTAAATATATCAAGGACTTAAATGTGAAACCTCAAACTATAGCCACCTTAAAAGAAAACCTAGGGAACACTCTCCTGATTATTGGCTTAGGCAACTAATTCATGGTCAAGTATTCAAAAGTATATGCAGCAAAAACTAAAACTGACGGGTGGAACTTTATCAGATTAAAAATTTTGCACAGCAAAAGAAACCATTAGAAGAGTAAAGAGACAACCCACAGAATGAAAAAATATATATTTGTAAGCTATGCATCCAACGAAGGCCTAACATTGAGGAACTATATAAGAAACTCAAAATTATTGATAGAGGGAAAAAACTAATAACCCAATTAAAAAGTGGGCAAAGGACATGAACGGACACTTCTCAAAGAAAGAAAAACAATGGTCAGCATCACTAATCATAAGAGAAATGCAAATCAAAATTACAATACAATATCATCTCACAAGTCAAGATGACTATCATTAAAAAGTCAAAAAGCAACAGGTGTTGGTGAGGCTGTGGAGGAAAGGGAACCCACATACACTGTTTGTGGGAATGTAAGCTAGTTCAACCTTTACAGAAAGCGGTTTGAAGATTTCTCAAAGAACTAAAAATAGAGCTATCATTCAACCCATCAATCCCACTCCTGGGAATATATCCAAAGGAACAAATTACTCTACAAAAAAGTCACTTGTACGTGTATATTTATTGCAGCACTATACACAATAACAAAAACATGGAACCAAACCATATGCCATCAAAGGTAGACTGGATAAAGAAAATGTGGCACACATATATTATGAAATACTCTGCAGCCATAAAGAAGAACAAAATCATGTCCTTTGCAGTAACATGGATGTAACTGTAGACCATTATTCTAAGTAAATTATCACAAAACAAAAGACTTAATACCACATGTTCTCACTCATAAGTGAACACTAATCATCAGACACACAGGCACAAGGATTGGAACAACAGACCCTGGACACTACTAAAGGAAGGAAGGAGGGAGGGAGGACAAGGTGTACAAAACCACCCTTTGTATCCCGTGCCCGTTACCAGGAGGGGAGTCATCAGAAGCCCAAACCTTGCCTTCACACAATATATTTATGCAGCAAATCCTCACTTATATCTCATTATTCTAAACGTCAAAAAAAAATCTTGCATACTAATCTTCTTACATACTAAGAGGTTCATCACTTTTTGTTTGCTTGTTTGCGTTTTTTAATCAAGAAAATACTGTATGGTTTTTTAAACAATTATTAAAATTATTACATTTGGGTTAGAGTTACTCATGACTTGTTTTAATTATCCTTTCATCAAATTAGTAAGGGAGAAACTCTACCCTAAGGGTTGTGCACCAAACACACAACACTGGACAGATGAGATGACAGAAGTTTATTAGTCACATATACTCACAACCTGGGGCAGGAGTATGGCATACATAACTCAGAGCCCCACAGGGGTTGTACCCTGGAATAGAGTGAAACAGCAAGAAATGTACAAGGCAGATTTGTAGTACCAAGAGGGTGGGGTGTTACTTAGTTCCCACAAAAGGGTGTGATTGACTTGTCTGGATAATTCTTTGGGCTGGCATGGAACAGAAACCCACTCAGAAATAAGCAGGATCTGTACATGCTTCCCTTGCTACTGGGACCTTATCTGTACAAGAAGAGTGGGAAGGGAACTTGCAATTTTGCTATTTGTTTATATATTTCTCTCTGAAGACTCTTCAATGACTGTCCTTTGCTAAAGAATCAGTTTTGAGGCCCTCAGAAACTACCTTTCCTCTATTACATTTTTTTCCTTTTTTTTTTTTTTTAGGTTCACTACTCCATGTGAACCATATACATCTTAAGCACCAGTCATGAAAAAATATCTGGAGTTCCTAGAATTCCCTCTGTAGTTCTAAGTGTTCACATGTTGCCCTTGCTGCTAACTATGTCTTCCAAAACACAGCATGTGAAAGAAAAAGATTTTATGCTCAGAAATCATATAACTGCCAATGTTCAAATCCTAGATTTACTTCTTAATGGTTGTGCATTATAACTTCTCTGATCTTCACTGTACCTTTTTGTAATATGGGGGAATAAAAGTACCTGCTTCGCTGTGATTTTGTGAAGATTTTTTTAAAATTCTTTCTCCTGCTTGGTTATGTGTAGATTACATAAAATTATATATTTAACTTTGCTTATTACAATGTCTGGTACATATCAAATAGTCAATAAATAAATAACTCAATGAACTAAAATGCATAGGTAAGTTTTTCTAAGATTAAGCAGGTCATGGTTTCCCAATTTTTTTTTTTTTTTTTTTTTGAGTTGGAGTCTCACTCTGTCACCCAGACTGGAGTGCAGTGGCCGCTCCCGGCCACCGCAGCCTCGACCTGCTGGGCTCCGGCGATTTTTCCGCCTCAGCCTTCCAAGTAGCTGGAACTACAAGCGCGCTGCCACACCTGGCTAATTTTTTTTTTTAATTGTAGAGATGAAGTCTCGCCAAGTTGCCCAGGCAGGTCTCGAACCGGCAGGCTCAGGCAATCCACTCACCTCAGCCTCCCAAAGAGCAGGATTACAGGCTGAGCCACCCAGCCAGGTGCTTTTTTGATTTAAAGAAGGAGAAAGCTGAGCAAAAGCAGAGGTGATTGCAGACAATAAACTTGATGATGACACATGAGCAGACTTGAACTTCAGATGTGCTGACTGTGAGCTTACTCCTCTGGTTAGATTCACTATCTTAACACACTGACAACACAAAACATCCCAAAGGCATCTGGCAACACCTGCTGCCTTCCACAACCAAGTGTCTTGGCAGTTACTTGATGAAGTGGAGTTTGGTATGGGGTTGCAGGGGAGCAGTGCTGAGGTCACTCGGGGCCTCTGGAAAGCCATTTGCTATCTTAGGAAGGTTTCACAAGATCCAGTGGAGTTGTTTTTCCAAAGTGTCCTCAGTAAACGTATCTGCAGTCAAAGCCGGCAATGTCTGATTAATAGTGTCGCTTTGTAATTATGGGTCTGAGGCAAAAGGGGTCTGAGGAGTCCTGGATTATCAACATTGTTTTTTGGTAAATGGTGAGATTGATGATTTGCACATGCTCTTGTTGAGATCTTGGAGGGTTCTGTCATTGGTTACATAGCAAAAAGATGCCAATGTGACCAGCATGATATGAAAAGCTAAGTCTAGACTCCATTTGGTCTCCTGGTTTCAGGATATTACATGTGCATATCAGTCATTACTGATCAGAGAGAACAAATGCATCCCAGTACAGCCGAGGGAGGACAGCTGGAACTTGCTTCTGGCCACTCTGGCCACCTTGTTGCAAGGCAGCCTTTGACTGAGATGCATAAATTGACTTTAATGTTGCCTCTCTATTGTATCTTGTTCCTGCAATCAACCATAAATCCACAAGCTTCAACATTTTTAAACTTATAATAGCCAAGCACTTGCCCACTGCTACTATTTGTGCAGTTGGGTTTCACAAGAGCCTTATAGCTAATAGAATGTGTTAATATCTAGCACATAAAAATCATACCTGAAAATGCATAAATGTTATCAATGTGTAGAAATAAATAACTTCTGCTTATCTTTAAATGCTATTATGCTTAAAACATCACGTCATACATATGAACATATTTTGATTTTAGTAATGTGTGAAAGTTACTAAAGGAATATAGGGATTGAATGGAAAAAGTAGCTCACCATATGGAACTGAGGAAGGCGTGATATTTAAAAGTGAGTGGCAGAAGAGTTAAAGACCTAACTGGTAATGTTAAAACTGAAAGCAAACGAAAAAAAAAATGTAAGTTATCTTTATAAACCTAGGAGTACAAAAGTGCTTCCAAAACAGAAATTCCAAAATAGAAACAGTAAGGTGGGAAAGTGGTAGATTTGACTACATCAGAATTAAGGCTAAACAAGATTAATGGAAGACAGAAAACAGAGAAAAGAGCAGAGTCTAAACCAGTAAAAAGATTATATATATAAAATATATATAAATATATAGAAACTTAGGTAAATCATCAAGAAAAAGAAAATCACCAGCTTCCACCCACTAGTAATCAGATTAATGAGATGGAAATGTTGACCTACTATTTCATATCTCTCAGGTTGGCAAAACATAAAGTACAAAAACACCAAATGTTGAGAGCTATTTGAAAAAATAGGAATGCACTGTGTTGCTAAGGGAAGTGTGCCGGGGTAACAATTTCACAAATAGTAACCTGATAGTACTCAGAGAATTTATGATCCAGTAGGATCTAACCTGCACTTATATTGCAAAAAAATTCACATATATGACCATAAGGGTAGTGTTCAAGGATAATCAACACTTTGTTTGCATAGTTGGGAGTTTGTGGCGACAGTCGTGTCCATCTTTAGGGCATTGCGTAATAAAATGTAGTAGATACACTTCATGGAATATTACGTAACCACTAGAAACAATGAATAAGATATATATATACCAACATAAATAGATCTTAAATCATATGAAGTGACAGAAATGTAAAAAAACAATAAAATTACATTTATTGTACAATGACATTAATGTTAGTAAAAAATATATGTTTTAAAAACTGTTTATAAGGATTTACACATATTCATGGACATACAAGTATATCAAATATATGTGGAAACGATAAATGAGAGTGAATAGAGGAATAAAAAGTAAAACAAAAAGAACCATGTAAGGACATACATTAGTAATATGAAAGAAACTGAGAAGCATATATTTAACTAAATTCTTTGCACACGAGTTTCAAAAACTGCAAGAAGTTCTGGATTTTGGCATGATGCCAGGCTTATGACAGAATCCTTGTATGCATTTGAAAATTTTATTTAATCAGAGATAATCATATGGTAAGGTTTTAAAATGTGAGCATTGGGTTCTCTAATTAGCACATCTAAAGAGAATTAGGGTGTTGTTATATTTCAATTTTATTAAATTAAAACATAAAATTTAGCACCAAATTTTATGAATAATTTTAGCACTAAACATTAACATATATTATTAAAATACTAGAATTGGAGCTACCAGATAATTATCATCCAAACTAGGATAATTTTGTGATTAAAAGAAGACATAAAAATTAGAAAAAATATTTGAGATATTTATTTACTTATTGATAATTTGATGCTATTATACTTGTGGAAATAAGTAATAATTTTATGCACATATCACCTTCAGGGACTTCTGCTTCCGACTTTGATAAAGTGATAGCAAAAACAATAACAAATGCTTTTACTATCCTACCTTAAGCAATTTGAAAATGGACAAAACATACAAAGCAAAAGATTTCAGACACTGAACAATAAGCAATAGGAGAAGAACAAATGAGAAGAACAAATTAGGTAAGTTTAGGATTATCCTAGCTTACTACCCAGAAAAGAGTTTCCAGAGAAGAGGAAGCCAAACCAGAGGCTGGGAGACTTCCTTGGTTGAAAACACAGAGTTAACAAATTGAGGTGGCCAAAAAAATTGAGTGTACAATACAGAGGACCAGAGAAGAGAAAGCTATACTGAGAGGAGAGAGCTGCACAAAGAACCCCAAAGATGTAGAGAGACATCCCCCTCAAGTCATCAGCCGAGAACCCATCCACACATGCACGTGAGAGGAAAATTAAGAATAATGAAACATAACAATCACCAGAGTTCATGCAAAGTCTGGAATAACTTGTTTCCCCAACAGCCAGAGTGTAAACTTTTAATTTGCATGGGAAAAAATTAGTTCTACACTAAAGGTTCTGCCTAGCAAATTTATCAACAGCTTTCAAAATGATCATAGTTTTTTCAAGTAACTAAGACTCAGGACAAAGTTCAGAAATATTAACAGGAAGGCATAAGTATTCAGCACTCAGCAAGTCGAAACTCATATTGTGTGGCATCCAAACAAAAACTGCCAGACATGAAAAGAAAAGATGTCCCATATGGGAAAAAATTAAATCAATAGAAACAGATCCAGAAATGGCACAAGTACAGAATTAGTAGACAAGGACACTAAACAGTTATTATGACTAGATTCCATATGTTCAAGAAGATAGAGGGAATCATGAGGACATTTTTAAAAAGATGGAAGATATAAAAGAAAAGGCCCAAATTAAACTTCTAGAGATGAAAATATAATATCTGAAGTAAAAAAAATCTACACTTGGACAGAATTAACAGCAGATCAAATACTGCCATTCAAAAATAGGAGCTGCATCCAAAAAAATTACCATAAGTCAAGATATTCCAAAATGAAATCATAGAATTTCAAAACGTGTGCACCATCTGGGGCCTTTTCATTGATTTTGTTCAGTTCATTCCTTGCTTTTATTTTATAGAACTAAATTTCAATGTTTGCAGGTTTTGACTCTATAATTGCTATTATCTAAAAATGTCAAAGGTTGTTGATACACTGTCATTAAAAATATCCAAAGATTGTTGACACTGCATTAAATAATTCAATTAAACATTTCCAAATAATTTTGAATAAAGTGCAAAAAATTAAAGTACTCATTTTTCGAAGTGCACTACCACTGTAAAATACTAAAAGAGATTTTATAAGATAGCAGAAAATAAAGCATGTAACACTATGATAAAATATTTTTTTTAATTCAACATCAACCTTCTCAGAAAAAATTTTTTACTTCGGTTACTCAATTGTGTATATGTAGAGATATATGTAAATAGGCTTTGATTAGTAAAACATAGGCACTTATCTAGACACAACTGTGAATTGAGTGTATGAGATAATTCCATAAATTTCTTGATTTTCTTTTTTTTTTTTTTTTTTTTTTGCGTTGGAGTCTCACTCTGTCACCCAGACTGGAGTGCAGTGGCCGCTCCCGGTCACCGCAGCCTCGACCTGCTGGGCTCCGGCGATCCTTCCGCCTCAGCCTTCCAAATAGCCGGAATTACAGGCGAGCGCTACCACGCCCGGCTGATTTTTTGATTTATTGTAGAGATGAGGTCTCGCTGCCCAGGCGGGTCTTGAACCCACGGGCTCAGGCAATCCACTCACCTCAACCTCCCAAAGGCGCAGGATTACAGGCTGAGCCACCGAGCCCGGCTAGCAATTTCTTGATTTATTGACAGCATTGTTTTCACTGTCATTCTGTCCTTCATAAATATCTTACTCACGTTATCACATAAAAACATGTAACTTTTTCTTCAATATTTAACATTGGATTTAATTTATAGCACCAGTCACAACACAAATGTTACCTGACCTACAATATTTCGACTTAGTATTTTTCTACCTTGTGATGGTATGAAAGAGATATACATTAAGCAGAAACTACTACTTGCAATGAGTTTATAGTAAGTTGAAGAGCATCTGTAGTATCAGATATTTCACCTTCAGCTAAATTAAATCTCAAAAGCTTTTCATTGGTTCCATGAGCTAAATTTTAAAAATTGAACCATTGAAATTAATTTACATGATTTTCTATGTGAAGCATCTGATGTTGCTGATAGAAAAGTCTTATTTAACTGTTTGAAATTCTAATTAGATCAAAGACTTAATAACTACTGCTTCGTCTTTCATACACATAAAACCAATAGAAACTAGAAATGAGTGAAACTAATTCAGAGAAGACTTATTTGATTTAAACGAAAAATTATGTACAATCCCCCTAACAAGACTATCCACTACCCACTTCTAAAGTAGATGGTAAGCATCTTAAGAATGTTTTCCGGGTGTTCCCATGGTTAGTAATATCACCACAGTATATTACTATGTCATATATACTTTATATATACATATATATATACATATACACAATTTTCTTCAGTACTTCCTCCATTCCAAACGATGGCATAAAACCTCTCTTAGTGAAGAACATATGAACAGTCTACCTTCCTGTCAGAAATGTCTTTACTGAAGGAAGAAACCATGTGGTAAGCTAAGGATAGGCTTCAAAGAGAAGGTATATTCTTTCTTCATGCTTTCTACCTTGACATATTACATGGTAAACATCTTCAAAGCTTGCATGTCTCATTATGTTCTTCATCAACTTTACCAAGAAATGAAACTGAGGTTCTTAATTTTTCATTGAACACATGCTTTGTTTTGTTTTGCTTTGGTTTTGAGCTCATTGATGCCAAAAGGGCTTATTGCCAAATAAAAAAGACTAACCAAAATTGTAATACATAAATATCATTATACCCTATATAATAAATAACAAAACCAGGCTAGCAAGAGCATTTGGTCCACTCTTATGCCTTCTTCAAAATGACCTCTCAGACTTATTTCTCCCAATTATTTCATGCACATCTAACTTATAGTTAGTTTCCTATGTCTCCCAGGAATGTAGCTGATTGGTGACTCTGCAGGTTTGTGCATTTCAAAGACTAAAGCAGAGGCTATGGCACAATGGACTCATATGTCAAGTGGCCAGCAGAGGCAGAAATGTGGAATATTATCCAAACCACTCCACACTAGGGCTAATCCTTCCCTTGTCACTCACATTCATGTCTTTATTTTATCAGTGAGTGTCTTTCATGCTATTCATGAAATAAAGGGAATACGGTAATTATGTTTCATCTGAAAAGAGGTACATCTGAAAAGATGGGAAGCTGGTCATCTCTTGGATTACGTTCAAGTTTAAGTGACAGCTCTGTACACTGCACACCAGAAACTGTAGACACAAAGTGAAGGTCCACCAACTCTATCCCAGCTTATTTTAATGCAGCTATTCATGTTGACACTTCTTTTAAAAATATGTAAACAAAAACATCCAGAATTCAGGCTAAATATGAATACGCTAAAATAGAAAAAAATTCCAGCACACAGGAAATAAATGAGAATTATTCTGGTCATGTGGCTATCCTAACCGGAATACTGTGTCGTAATACAACTACTTATTTTTTTGCTTCTATTACTGCTTTTTGTTTAAATAAGCATTGATTGCTTACCTTATGGTGACACTATGAGAAGCACTTTCAGTCATCACTTCTTAGAATGCTTACTAGAGGTCATGCAAGTAGCATGGCTAGTTTATGGTAGAATTGGTATTTTCACATAGATCTAATACCAAAGCTGTTACTCTTAATGGTGATTATGTTTAGCTCAAGTAATATGTATTCTTCTGCTCTGATTATCTATTGCTGCCTTATCAACCACCACAGACTTAGTGGCATAAAACAACCATGATTTTACTATGTTCATGGATTCTGTGAATCAGAAATTTCAACAGGGTACAGCTGAGATGGCTTGGTTCTGTCCCATGATGACTTGCACCTGAGCTAAGAGACACATGTGGTTCAGGCTGAAGCATCTGAAGGCTTCTTACTCGCATGCCAGGTAATGGAAGTGGGGCAGCATCAGCACATGGCTGGATTTGGGAGGAACCTGGAAGACTGCATACAGCCTCTCCAACTGCCTTGGGCTTCTCAATGTGTGGAATTTGGGTTCTGAGAGAAAGCATAACAAAAGAGAGTGTCAGAAGCATGAGTATTTTGAAAGAAGTAGCCTACAAGTCACTTTGCTTCGTCTCCACCCCACTCTGTTGCTCTCAGCAGGCCCCAGCCTACTGAATCCAAAGGCAGTGGACACAGACCCCACCTCTCAAAGGGGAGGAGTATGAAAGAATTTAAGACCATGTTTTAATTGACCACATTCCTTCTCATCTCTCTCTCTCTCTCACACACACACACACACACACACACACACACACACACACACACACTTGACAACTCCTTTATGTCCCATGGTACTTTGCACAGACAGCTGTCTGATCCCCTCTGACCTATTACAACATTTATTTGTTTATACACAGCCTTTCTCTTCTGGACTATGTATTTCTTAAAGGTGCAGAACTCTGTTTTATCCCCAGAATTTAGCACAATGCCTGACATAATAGTAGTTGCTCTATAAATGTATGTTGAATGATGGGTGATGGATTTATTGGTTAGAAAAAAGTTTAATTAAAAAATAACTTTCTTCAGTTCCCAAATATAGTTAAGTTGAGTGCATTAAAATAGCAATTTTCTTCAGTACTTCCTCCATTCCAAACGATGGCATAAAACCTCTCTGAGTGAAGAACATATGAACAGTCTACCTTCCTGTCAGAAATGTCTTTACTGAAGGTAGAAACCATGTGGTAAGCTAAGGATAGGCTTCAAAGAGAAGGTATCGGTGTCTCCTTTCTCCTTTCCTTGTTTCCTGGTAAAGAAAAGTCAAAGTCCCCTATCTCTCCCCAAATACCCTTTAGTTTTGTATTTGGAAGTTTGATGGGGCTTTAAGGAGACCTCCATTCATGTACAAGTATCAAGCTATCAAACCCTGGAAAACACAGCTCTTTGCTTAGCCACATGTGAGGCCTCCCAGGAAAGTACTGACTAAACCATTCTACCTTCTTGTCCTGCATTTTGCTAGTTTTTAACACCACTCAAAGATCTGAACTTTCCCCAAAACTTCCTGGTCTTCAGTGAATTTTAAGAGTTGATGACTTTTATAAACCATATATGGAGAAAATCATAATACTTGTATTAGCAAAGTGATGGGTAGTTTCTTTCTTCATGTTTTCTACCTTGACATATATCTGATCTTAAAAATGAATTTGTTTTATAATACTCTGCTATTTCAAATTTTCTTTCCCTCATTGAAGAAAAAGCCATGTTGAAAGTATAACTGAATGTTTTCCTACATTAAAATTGTATACATGTTTGCTGTCATTCAAGCACTCAACATGTCAAGTTTTCCAGATCAATAGGAAATGCCTAAATTGAGTTATATTGTTGTTCAGTTGAATATCTTGTAATGCTTTTAACATGTAAAACAGATTGTTCAGCAAGATTCCTATGGCAGAGAAAACATTGTTATTCAGTAGTTTCCTTGATAAGCCTGGCTGGGGCGTGAGGCTTGGCAGTTACCTTCCCGAGCTTTGGAACATGCTCACCAAATTCTTCCCCCCAACCCCTACCCCATGGAAACTTCCCCTGGAGGTTATAATGGGTTTCAGGAAATGGGTCTAGCAATGCAGTCCCATGGTTGTATGTAAAATCTGCAAAAAGTAAAATATGAGGAGGAACTTTAAAAAACAAAACAAAACTGGAATTATCTTTTGGAGGGCAGACCCCTTGTGGTAGAGCTTTCCCCACTAGGTAAGTATTCTAGGAACTCACTGGCATCAATGTACCAGCTAACATTGTTATGAGAGGCTGCGTTCAACTTCAGTGAATTTTTTTTTTGGAGATTCTTTCGAAGTGTTTGCCCATTTCATGATGGGTGATTTATGAGCATACCTGCCACATCAAGCTGAGTGTTTAGCAGTTTTGGACCAAAAACGGCATACCTCCATGCCCCACTCTCCCTGTTCACTCGATCTAGCCCAAGCAACTTTTTTGTTTCCCCAGATGACAAAAGTCCTCAAAGGGAAAGTTTTGCTGATGTGGAAGAGGTGAAACAAAAAAGGCAGAAGCACTAAAAGGCATCAAAATGGACAAGTTCAAAAATTGTTTTGAGTAGTAGAAATAGCATCTCAACGGATGTATTGCATCAAATGGAGGTTACTTCGAAGGTGACTAAAATTTAAACATGTAAAAATAAATACACAATTTTTATGAATAAATTCCATTTTTTGGAGGGTATCCCCTCATATGTTAGCTGCAAGTTAAGCTAAAAATAATTATCGCTCTTTACTCTGATCTCTTTATCATACTCTCCTTGCTGAAGATGCTGGAGTGTCAATGATATTTTTTGGGTTCAAGTAAGCAGAGGTTGGGTTGGGAATGTGCTATTGTAACTGCAATTTGCAAAGACATTTAAATGTTACAATAAAAGCAGGTAGAAATGACAGATTCCCTATTTTCTCATATGTGAGGGATAACGTCTTCTCACATCTTGATTCATTAAGTAAATAGAAAAAATTAATGAAATCTAAAGCAAAAGCCATAAAGATGAATACTGAAATAAACAGAAATTAATCAGTCATTGAAAGTGAATTGTTACGAAAATAAAAACTCTAATCACACCAAAAGCAATCATTCATTAAGAAAAAGAGATACAGGTATAAGAGAAGTAATGAATAGACTCTTGGATTATTTGATAACCCCCAAAATGAAGAGGAGCAAGTCGTATGGACACATTGAAAAAATATTGAAAATTCTTCCTCATTTGACATGAAATATTGATATTAATGAATACGCATTTATGAAAATCCCTGACAGGGCTTGTCAAAACACAGATTGTTAGGCTCTACCCACAGAGAATTTAAATCAGTAGGGCCTGGGTTGTGGGGGGTAAGAATGTGAATCAGTGTGCCTGAAGGGGAGGGGTAAGAATTTGCAAATGTAATTATGTCCCAGATGATGGTGGTACTACTGATTCAGGGGTCACACTTAAGAGAACCATACTTTTTTTTTATTTGAAGGTTTTTATTTCATTTTATTATTTAATTTAATTTTTTTATCTTAAACATGTGAGGTACAATCCAGGTTAGGTATACAAATGTTCATTATGCAGGTACTCATGTTGATGAGGTGTGTCCTCCTCTCCCCTGGCAGATTCCCACTGCTGCCAATCCCACCTACCCCCACCCCCACCCTGCCAGGCCCTCTGGCAGTTTCCCACTACATACATTTTTTTAGATGATTATTTTGCCTCTTTTATTTCTTCTTTTTTACCTTCATTGTAATAAATTTTGAAGCTTGTTTCATATTTTAAAAACAATTGGTCTTAGATAAATATTATCTTACACAAATAATGATAATATTCTATTGTTTCTATGTACTTGCTCTTTGGTTTTTTTTTTTTTTTTTTTTTTTTTTTTGAGTCTCACTCTGTCACACAGGCTGGGGGGGTCAGTGGCACGATCACAGTTCACCAGAGCCTCAGTCTTCTTAGCTCAGGCGATCCCACCTTAGCCTCCCAAATGACTGGGACCACAGGCATACGCCACTACACCTAGATAATTTTTTTATTTTTGTAGAGACAAGGTCTCGCTATGGTGCCTAGCCTGGTCTCAAACTCCTGGGCTCAAGCAATCATCTCGCAGAGGCCTTCGAAAGTGCTGGGATTACAAGTGTGAGCTCTTTGCTTTTTTGAGTAGAAATCCTTGACTTTAGAATTCATTTGCCACCATATTTTGCCCGATATACCTAAATTCTGAAAGATGCAAATGGCTAATTTCATCCACAGTCAAGGTTTTCAAGAATTTGTATAAGAATCATTCAGATACTTTTTTATTTCAAAAAATAAAAGAAAATCATGAAATCATTGCATAATTTAAAAATTTGTTATTTTCAGTACAGTCAGAATGATCCTATAACTGAATTTTACTATTATGCTTATTGAGGGGGTAATTATATTTTGTGCAATTGAGGTGTCGGTTAACTGTGTCAGAGAATCCACAAGAGTTAATGAATTTCAGGCATTTGAGTCATTTTTTACTTAGCTTACAAGGTGATAATTGCTTCTAGATTACTTGGCACATCTAACTGTCCCTAGAAAATGTCTGAGTTCTCCCAGATGAAGGGCACTGCTTTCAGAATGCTCATGGATGGCCTCTCATCGGTTGTGTGTCTCTCCACTGCTGTGTGGAAGCACAGCCTTTGTGTTTCATTTCACAGAAATGTGATTCCTTAACCATCCCAGTTTTGTACATCACATTTCTGACTTTATGCTGGGGACAGAAACCAAACTCATTGATCTGCTCAGTTGGGGTGAATGTCACTGATTTAAACACAAAACCATAATTAAAGTAGATTTAAGTTAAAAAGTCATCTTTTCCCATGGCAGGAATTTTGTATTTTTCTCCTTTAAAATTTATAAATGAAATAGAACATAGAGGTCCCATTATGTTTTATAAAGGAAAATAAGAAGGGTTTAGTGACTCTTTTGTGGAAAAAAGCTGACACCTGTTAACAAAGTCCATTTGTGATATGGTATTAAATTTGACTATTGCTTAAAAAATAACTTTTAAAAAATTTAGAGACAGGGACTTATTCTGTAGCCCAAGCTGAAGTACAGTGGAGAGATCATAGCTCACTGCAGCCTCGATCTCCTGGACTCAAGTGATCCTCCCATACAGGCATACAAACACCACCATGCCTGGATAATTTTTTAAAAAGAAAATTGTTGGGGCAGTGGGTCTGGTTACGTTTCCCAGGCAGATCTGGAACTCCTGGCCTCAAGCAATCTTCCCATCTCTGCTGGAATTACAGGCCTGAGCCACTGCACCCGGCCCCAAAGGGATTTTATAAAGCAAATAAGGGACCTTCACTTCCAGGAAGGTGAAATAGACATAGCCTTGCCTATGTCTCCTGCTAAGCACTTCTAAAACCTCTGAACATTATGTATAAAACAAACATACAAAAACTCTGAAGGGTTGAAACAATGTGCACAGGAACCTCAGGACTCAAGGAACAACACGGAGATGAGTTTTTTGGATTTTTGCTTGTGTGTGTGTTTTATGTTGTTTTATTTTTATTTCTGCTTCAAGTATTCCCAGACTTGGAGTTTAAAAAGTCAGATAGCTAGAAATGTTAATGGATGCATATATATATCCCCTACAATAATCTGTTCTTTCTCGCCAAAGACGAGGAAAGGGACACCCTAGAAACACAGAAAAGTTTTAGACAATAACTACTTGACTTCAGCCAGACACCACAGAAAGAAACCGACTCTACCATCATGCCTGGGGCAGAGACCAAGAGGGAAGTCCAGACTTCCTTCCTGGCCCAGCAGTAATTTGGCAAAACCTCTTCCCACCGGAGCCCTGGTAGAACATCAGGACTTATACCTGTCCTCCTGCTCTGGTGTCAGGGGAGACCACTCCGGGAGCAGTAAGAATTGTACCTTATGTCAGAGTACTGGCAACAACTTGACTATATGCAAAAGAAACTATAAACCACAAAAACAAACACGTATTTCTCTAAATCCAAATATGCTCAATTTTCTCTTAACTAGATCTTAAAAATGTTCATGGCCACTCCAATGCCACCTGACACAAGAGAAGATTGGAAAGGGAAAGTCGGAGTAGACAGAATCAGGGTTCGTAACAGCTTGCAGTTCATATTTTACTTTTGGAATATATGAACTTGTATTCTAATTGTTAGAGTGCCCTGGGGCCCTGTTACAGCTCTAACACTTAAGCTTCATCAACCTCAGTAGTGAGTTTGCCCCTGGGCACCAAGTAGTAACCACTGCATAAGAGGAAGACGTAAGAAAGCTGTGAAAAGTCCTAACCTAGCATTGTTCATCTGGTCTTTTTTATAAGGCAATCAGAAATTGCAGCAGAGATGTGTCTTAATCTTTATATATGTTGGTATTATATTATATATTACATACATGCATACAATGGTTTTGCTCAGGTTTTGTGTAATACTAGAAGTCAAAACACTGATTTTTTTTTTACAGTCAGCACCTCTAACCCTTATGATTTTTAGCCTTTTCAAAGGCTAAAAACTTCACTCTCAACTTCACTCTCTTCTTTAATGTGTTTTCCTCTAGTAGAAATATTATTTATCCATATCAAGAGTCTGTTTTCCAAAAGAAAGCATTCATTGTTTTTCTTCTGTAAGAAAGTTTTGCAATATTTCCAATTGAAGTGTCAACTAGTCTTAAAGAATTAAGTAAAACATTTTTTTCTAATTTCCATGTTACAACATGAATTTAGGGGCAATTTATAATCTCAAATATGCATTCTGACTTTCTATTAACTTCAGTTGAAAATGTATGCAAAATGTATTTGAAGAGAAAATTGTACCAGAGGATGATAAACATTTTAAGCATAAAGGGTACAATTGAAATGTTCAGCGAGATTCATATCTGCATTATTGAAATTATGTTAAGTACATGTCAAGGTTATACAGTGATTTTCTTAGTGTCTTAGAATAAACTTCACAGTGTAAGTGGAGGTTGTTCTATTTTAACTTTTGTTCTTTTCTGCTGGTTAAGGTCTGGGTTTACAAAGCATTCTAGACACTGATGCTATTGCTTCTATATCTCACTAGATGGCAGTAGGAGCATCTAAAATAGCTGGGTATCACACATCCTGAAGCATGTCAACATTTCCTTAAATTGTAGAATATTCCATTCCTGGAAAAGAACATTTTTTAAAACTTACTTTGAACATTTTGTATACTTATTTATACCTCAACAAATGCAGTTCTCTAAATGTTAAAAAAATCACAGAATTCCATGGGAAATTGTACACTTTTCACCTTATTTAAGCATTGTCATTTTTTTCAGAACTGGTTTTTCTTCTTTGCTTATGAAACATCTACCCTGCTTCTGTAGCATTCTGCCAAGCTGCAAAGGCTGCATTGGTAGTACTGAAAAAGTCTCCCCCCCAAAAAAAGTATAAACATCTACCAAAAAGTGGAAGTAATGACTGGTGGAAGATAAATGCCTTATCTAAAGTCAGACAAGCTAATGGTCACACTGACCTCAAGTTTTCAGCCTACATAATCAGAGTTCATAAAATTATATATATATATATATATATATATATATATATATTTTTTTTTTTTTTCCTTACTCCAAGATTCATTGCAAGAAGCAAACAGTGAAGTGGGTTGGAAAGTTATGGCTTCAAATAAATCAAGTGGAGTTTTTATATTGCTGATATGGGAAAACAGCTTCTAACTGTTAGACTGCTAGCCCTCTGTTAAACTGTTGAAGTTTGTTAGTATAATTTCCTCTCATGTGTAGGGTAGATTTTTCTTTCCTGTGCTCACTTATTTAATTAAAACGTCAGTGTTATGGAAGAAGTGAATATGTGACTAGAAGTTCACAGGGTTGAGGTGGGGGCTCCATTAGTTCCGGTAGATGTGTCAGACTGAAACTCATGGACAGGAAGAAGGAGTCAGAGACAGAATCAAGCCTAGCAAGGGGTTCAAGGAAACAGCAATAAGCTAACAATTACTTGAAACTGGCTATTAGACCAGGTGATCTTGCTCTCTCATAGTTGGCCCCAAGGATTTTTTTACAATGCCTTAGAGACAAATATGTGGGGCACAAATATGTCTTTATTTGTTAGTACCCACTGATGTCTTACACAGGGCTGTCCTGTAGGAAGATACTTTCTGATCAAATGTGTCAAATAATTGAAACTTTATTTTGGCTTTCAACCAAAGATCTTTGTTTTGACTCAACTCCTTATTTACCTTTAAATTTACTTAGTCCAACTCCTGGGTCAATGATGACATCAAAACAGAGATCAAAAGATACCTGGAAACAAATGAAAATGAAGAAACATCTTACCAAAATCTCTGGGATGCCTTAAAAGCTGTAATAAGAGGGGAATTTATATCCTTACAAACACACATGAGGAAAATGGAAGGAACAGAAATTCACAACCTAAAAGCCACCTAAAGAAGCTGGAAAAGCAAGACCACAAAAACCCTAATTTCAGCAGAAGATTCCAGATCACCAAAATAAAAGCCCAAATCCAGGATGCAGAAGACAAAAAGAAAATAGAAAAAATCAATGAAACAAAAAGCTGGTCCTTCGAAAGAATAAACAAGATCGATGGTCCCCTAGCTAGAATGACCAAGAAAAAACGAGAAAAAAACCAAATAAGCACAATCAGAAACACAAAAGATGAAGTCACATCTGACCCTGAAGAAATACAAAAGATCATTAGAGACTACTACGTACACTTGTATGGAAACAAACTTGAAAACCTTAAGGAAATGGAGGAATTTCTGACATCACACAACCTACTTAAGTTGGAACAAGAAGAAATTGAGACTCTAAATAAACCAATAACAATCAAGGAAATCAACTACGTAATAAGAAAACTTTCTACAAAAAAAAAAAGCCCTGGACCAGATGGCTTTCCAGCAGAATTCTACAAGACATTTAAGGAGGAGCTTATACCAATCCTACTGAAGGTATTTCAGGCGATTGAAAAAGATTGAACTCTCCTCAAATCATTTTACGGAGCCAACATCACATTGATAACCACGCCAGGTAAAGATCCAACAAAGAAAGAGAACTACAGGCCAATATCTTTGATGAACATAGATGCTAAAATTCTCAACAAGATCCTAGCAAACCGGATTCAGCAATACATCTCAAAAATCATCCATCATGACCAAGTAGGCTTCATCCCTGGGATGTAAGGCTGGTTCAGCATTCGTAAAACCATAAATGTTATTAAATACATCAACAGATGTCAAAACAAAAACCACATGATTATATCATTAGATGCAGAAAAAGCTTTTGATAAAATCCAGCACCCCTTCTTGATAAAAACCCTTGAACATCTAGGCATACGGAGAACATACCTCAAAATAGTTAAAGCCATCTATGAGAAACCCACAGCCAGCATACTCCTAAATGGACAAAAATTAGAACCATTTCCCCTGAAAACTGGAACAAGACAAGGATACCCACTCTCACCCCTCCTGTTCAACATAGTATTGGAAGTCCGGGCTCGAGTAATCAGAGAAGAGAAGGCAATCAGGGGTATCCAAATAGGAAAAGAGGAAGTCAAGTTATCTCTCTTTGCAGATGATATGATTGTGTACCTTGAAAACCCAAGAGAATCTGTCAAAAAACTCCTTACACTGATAAAGGCCTTTGGCAAAGTCTCGGGATACAAAATAAATGTACAAAAGACAATCGTATTTCTCTACACCAATAATAAACAAACAGAAACCCAAATAAAAAACACAATTCCATTCACAATAGCCACAAAAAAAATGAAATACCTTGGCATCTTCCTAACCAGAGACGTGAAAGACCTTTACAAGGAAAACTATAAAACACTGCTCAAAGAAATCAAAGTTGACACAAACAAGTGGAAAAATATCCCATGCTCATGGATTGGAAGAATCAACATTGTGAAGATGTCCATCTTACATAAGGCAATCTACAAATTCAATGCAATACCCATCAAATTACCAGCAACATTCTTCTCAGACCTAGAAAAAACAACACAGGAATTCATATGGAAACGCAAACGTCCAAGAATAGCCAGAACAATCCTCAGCAAAAAAAAACAAAGCAGGTGGTATCACATTACCAGACTTCAAACTTTACTATAAAGCTACAATGATCAAAACAGCTTGGTATTGGTATAGGAACAGGCATATAGATCAATGGATCAATGGAATAGAATTGAGATTCCAGAAGCAAAACCTCAATTTCTCAACCAACTCATCTTCAACAAAGCCTCCACCACCTGCCACTGGGGAGAGGAGAATCTATTCAGTAAATGGTGCTGGGAAAACTGGCTGACCACATGCAGAACATTGAAACAGGACCCTACCTATCCCCATGCACAAAGGTTAATTCCAAGTGGATCAGAGACCTAAATGTAAAACCTCAAACCATAAGAACCTTAGAAAATGAAGGACATACCCTCATGGAAATCGGAACTGGCATCTAATTCCTGAACAAAACCTAAAACCCACAGCTCATAAGAGAGAAAATAGACAAGTGGGACCTTATTAAACTGACAAGCTTCTGCAAAGCCAAAGAAACCATCAAGAGAGCAGGGAAACAGCCTACAGACTGGGAAAAAATATTTGCCAACACCTGTTCTGACAAAGGCTTAACATCCTGGATCTACAAGGAACTCAAACGTGCTGAAAAGAAAAAAACAAACAATCCCATTATAAAATGGGCAAAAGATATGAACAGACACTTCACAAAGGAAGACATCCGAGCAGCCAACAAACACATGAAGAAATGTTTAACCTCACTAATCATCAGAGAGATGCAAATCAAAACCACACTGAGATACCACCTAACCCCAGTCAGAATGGCAATTGTCAACAACTCAAAAAATAACAGCTGCTGGAGAGGGTGTGGTGAAAAGGGAACACTTCTACACTGTTGGTGGGAGTGTAAACTAGTGCAACCTCTGTGGAAAGCAGTGTGGCAATTCCTAAAAGCTCTAAATACCAACCTCCCATATGATCCTGCAATCCCCCTACTGGGAATATATCCTGAAGAACACAAATCACTCTATAAAAAAGATACCTGCACACGCATGTTTATCGCAGCATTGTTCACAATAGCAAGAACCTGGAAACAGCCATGCTGCCCATCAAAAGAGGACTGGATTAAAAAAATGTGGTACATATTCACGATTGAATACTATGCAGCCATAAAAAAGAACAAAATAATGAATTTCACAGCAACCTGGATGGAACTAGAGTCTATAATACTGAGTGACCTCTCACAGAAACAAAGATCCGAGTATCACATGTTCTCACTCATATAATGGACCTTAAACATCCAATGCAATACTATATGAAAATGACTGACAGTACTGGGAAACTACGGTGGGGGGGAGAGAGATGGGATTAACAGTAGCAAATATCTGTCTGGGAATGGGGAAACACCCCATATCAACAGGGTGCCTGAATGAAACGCAATTGTATACCTAACCCTTAACTGTACCCCACAACTTCATAATAAAAAATAAATAAATAATTAAAAATAAATAAATAAATAAATAAAAATTTACTTAATCCAAATGCTGGTTTGTGGAAAAAAAATTCAAAACATTTTTTGAATTAAGTGAATGCATGTAGATCTAGCCCAACCTATTTTTAAAAATTGGTTTTATGTGTTGAACTTGACTTCTGGTAAAAGTTTCTAGTAAAAATTTTCAGAAGAATAAGACATCATTTGTAATTTTTAATTGTTTTTTATTTACTTATGTATTATATTTTATTTTAAAGATGTGGGGTATAGATCAGGATTAGGTATGTAAGTGGACATCATACAGGAAAAGTTTGGGCCTACATTTGGTCCCCACGTTGCCTGCTCTGAGATCAAGTATCATTGTTGATGTTATGTGCTCCCCTACCCCCAAACCCGGCAGTATCCCACTACTGCCAATCACTTTCTTATAATACTATGGTAAATGATCAGGGTCCACTTATGAGTGAGAATGTGTAGTATTCATTTCTTTGTTTCTGTGATAGATCACTCAGTATTATAGACTCTAAATCCATACAAGTAGCTGCAAAGTCATATGTTTGTCCTTCTTTATGGCTGCATAATATTCCATCGTGTATATGTACCACATTTTTTTATCCAGTCCAGTTTTGATGGGCATCATGGTTGGTTCCATGTTTTTGCTGTTGTAAATAGGACTACAATAAACATGCATATGCAGGTATTTTTTGGAAGAATGATTTCAGTTCCTTTGGGAATATTCACAGTAGGAGGATTGCTGGGTCATATGGAAGGTCAATTTCTAGTTCTTTTACAAATCACCACTGATTTCCAAAGAGGATGAACTCGTTTGTATTCCCACCAACGGTGTAGATGCCTTCCCTTTTCTCCACAACCTTGCCAGCATCAGTTTTTTGTTTTATTAATGATGGCCATTCTTACTGGAGTTAGGTGGTATCTCAATGTGGTTTTGATTTGCATTTCTCTGATGATTAGTGAGGCTGAGCACTTTTTCACGTGTCTATTGGCTGTCCATATGTCTTCTTTTGAAAAGTGTCTATTCATGTCTTCTGCCCACTTGTTTACTTGGTTTTACCAATATGTACTATATAAGTAGAAGTCATAGATGTGTGTCTGTCTTAAGTGAGTTCTAAAATTCATAGAAGGTTTACTGATTTCTGAAGAATTATCTCAAAGGTATATGTGATGTTGGCAAAGTGAAACTGGACCAACTTTTCCACAGAACTAATAATTACAATTTTGTTTTGTTTTGTTTTAAAAAACCCTAGAAGTTGACACTTCCAGTCTTAAAGCTTGAAACTTACATTTGTTTTATCTGAGTTCCTGTCTCAGGAAATCAATCCTTAATACTATAGTATCAAAGAACTGAAATTCACCAGATCACCACATCCAGACAATGAGGTGCCAGATCCCTCCTAATTCTGCTATACCACGTTATCTTCTTTACCTCTCCCTGATTCCTGCTTTTGATATGCCTGCCTCACTACATAAACCCTTGACTTCAGTGGGATAAGGAGACAGATTTGAGACTAAACCTCCAATTCTCCTTGGCTGTTATCACCCAAATAAAAAGCTTCTTCCCTGGCAATACTCATCATCTCAGTGATTGATTTTCTATGCATCAAGCAACAAGACCCCTGGCATTTTGGTAACAAAAGCATGAAACTCTATCAGTTACTAGGTATGTGATGCTGAGTAGCATATTAACACCTTTGAGCCTCAGGTTCTTATCTCTAAAATGGGGAAAATATCAAAATGGAGATAATGGGGTAGTTAAAAGGATTAAGTGAATGCATGTAGATCTATAGCTCAAGCCTGACTGATGATTTTAGTCCAGCTATTGCCATGGAGAGAGACCCTAGGATCAGAAAATTAGAGTTCTCTGCAGGGTGGTTTTGTCTTAAAACATTTATAGGGAAGAGTAGCCATGTAATAGGTGTTAGGATTCAAAGCTGGATTGTTTTCCAATCAAGAAATGCCTTTGTTATCTATTAATAGGTAAGCAGAAATGTTTATTTCTGTGTCTAGCTAGGTTCAGAAGAATAAATAGTTGTAATCTTAGCTAAGCATTCATGACATAAAGAATGGGAATTTGGCTGGAGGTGAAAGTTTGTCTGACTTCATAAGCAGGTTCAAGTAAAAGGTGAAAAGTTTGTGTTTGACCTTGTCACTGTAGAGTCCCTCCTAGGGGCTAGGTGTACCCCCTAAATTAAAGGCCTAACCCCGTTTGAAATTCTTTTTGGATCGCCTCTGCCATTACTCCCAAAAACTGGAACAGAAAACGTGGCAGAATTATCTAACCATAACTTGCTTCCGTCACTACAGGCACTCCAAAAGGTTCAACAGGCTGTGACGGAAACCGTGCAGGCGGCCCTCTAGAAGCCAGCTCCGGATATCCCTTGCCCATTCCAGCCCAGTGATCGAGTTTGGGTGAAACGGCATAAAACCGAGGTTCTTGCCCCCAAGTGGAAAGGCCCTCACATGGTGATCCTGACAACACCAACTGCCGTTAAAGTCAGCAGCGTTCGTCCTTGGATTCATCACTCGCAGGTGAAAGCGGCCACCAACACTCACCTTGGAGACATGGAAAATCGTCAAACCAGCTGCCGAGGAGAACTCGTTAAAGATAAGACTCTTGCGAGCCCCAAAATCCTAGTCTTACTCTTCGTGGGGCTTCCCCTAAGCCAGGCCTATCAGCCCCACTCGCGGTATTACTATGCCCCAGGAAACTACTCCTGGGTCTTAACGGACACTGTCACGGGGACTGTAATCTCCACCTATTACGGGGATAGACAGCTGGTTTTTGACTTTGACCTTTGTAAGTTATGACCCAGTCTATCCCTGGTCCCCAAAGGATGGGAAGCCACAGCCCAGAATTTCCAGGGTACAGGTATAGCAACATAGAAAACGAAAAGCAGCTTGCTAAAGTAGGTTTCTACACTTGCCCAGCTGCCAGCCCTACCCACTGCCATAAGCCCCAGCAGTTTCACTGTGCTGTGAAACTATTGCTCCTTGGAAAAGCAACAAAGACCCATACATAGCTCTCAGCAGGAAACCAACTGCCTCCCCTTGTAACCAACCTAAAGCCTCCAATCCCCTAAAGCTCACAGTTGTTCACTGAGACGCCTTTAGTATTCAAAAGGTATGGGAACTAGGTAAAACATGGGGACTTAGAATGTATGCATCAGGACTAGACCCTGGAATGTCATTTACTATTTAAAGGAAGCTTGTCCCCCGTGCCCTCAACCCAGTCGTCCCCATCCGTAATATCACTCTCCGGGTACCTGAACCTTCTAACCCCGTTGTAACCACTCCTTCTGCCGCCCTTTCCCTGCAAGAAACCCCTGTGCCTTCTCCACCACCCAAAAATCAGTTTCTTCCTATGCTGTCAGCAGTTCACCAGCTTGCTAATGCCACTCGCCCCGACTTAGCAAAAGACTGCTGGCTATGCCTGGATCCCAACCCCCATATTTCATGGGAATCGGAGCTGTCTCCCCCATAGGGAATACCGAAAGGGATATGCGAATCCTCAATCTAACTGAAGTCCAGTCTCAAAAACTATGTTCCTGGGGTGGCCACCCGACTCTAACTCTGGGAGATCTTCAGGGAAAGGGAACTTGTCTCCATTCACTGCAGTTCCCATTAAACAGTTCCCCTCTCCAGGCTTCCTGCAACGCCACCACCCGAGTTAATACTATGGATCTCCCAAGCAGTGAGAGCCCTCAGTTAGCTGTAGCTGCCCTCACCACTTGGTTCGCCTGTACACGAGGTATTACCCCATGAGTCGCTCTGCAACACCTACGGGCCACCTCAGAGCTCTGTATTCTGGTGCACATTTTGCCCCAAGTATACATATATGAGAGAACAGAGGGAAGGGAGAATCTCCCTCTCCCAGGCTTCGCATGGGCAAAACACACCGTTCCCATATTAGTGCCTCTCCTTCTAAGTCTAGGGGTTGCTGGGACTGCCGCCTTGGGCACAGCCTCCTTGGTTGTGGGGGACCAGAATATCAAACAACGAAGCAATCAGGTCAATGCAGATTTAAGTCTATTAGAATCTAGTATATCCCAGCGGGAAGAGCAAGTGAACTCCCTGGCCAAAGTGGTGCTCCAGAATAAAAGGGGCTTAGACCTCCTCTTCATGAAACAAGGGGGATTGGATTGTGCATGGTCTTGGGAGAAGCTTGTTGCTTCTATGCCAACAAGTCAGGGATAATATGAGAAACCCTTGCTCAAGTAAGGGAAAACATCAAACAGCGAGAGTTACAAAATCAAGCCTCGGAAAACTGGTGTCAATCTCTCTTCTGCTGGTCCCCCTGGCTTACTACCCTAATTTCGGCAGTAGCCGGGCCTCTCCTCCTTCTCTTAATCGGTATTACTGTAGGGCCCTGCATTATCAAGCACCTCCTTACTTACATAAAAAAATAGCATCAGCCGGGCTCGGTAGCTCAGCCTGTAATCCCGCGCCTTTGGGAGGCTGAGGTGAGTGGATTGCCTGAGCCCACGGGTTCGAGACCCGCCTGGGCAGGGAGACCTCATCTCTACAATAAATCAAAAAATCAGCCAGGCGTGGTAGCGCATGCCTGTAATTTCGGCTACTTGGAAGGCTGAGGTGGAAGGATCACCGGAGCCCAGCAGGTCGAGGCTGCGGTGGCTGGGAGCGGCCACTGCACTCCAGTCTGGGCGACAGAGTGAGACTCCAACTCAAAAAAAAACAAACAAAAAAATAGCATCATGCCTGTAAAAATGATAGTTCTCAGGTCCCACTATATTCCTTTGTCTGAGGAGTCAATGATTTGATTCCTGGCACAACAAACAGGGAGGAATGTAAGAAGGAACAAAGAGAACAAGGAAAGAAGTGTAAGGGGAAAAAGCAGGAATAGCTCTAACCTTGAGGCAGGCATTACTTCTTTCCTGGAAACTTTCTCTGCAGACATTACACAATTGATCGTACCCTTATCCGCCTCACCTGCATAACCAGCTACATCTGCTTCTATAAACTTGCTTGTCCACGCCTCCAGAATGTTGCAGTAAGAGCCCTGGGAAGCCCCAAGTTCTGTCTTTAGCCTGCCGGGATGTAAATCTAAACTACATAAGACAGCCCTGTGTTGCAGCTCACTGCTTGCTCGGAACTAGTTCCCTGCAAGCAGCTGCTGGCCAGCAAGGACCTTGACTGATAAACCTCTCCTTTGCTAATTTGAGTTGGTGGGCTGTCGTTTAATCACTTGGACTCTACTTCAGTCACTGGTAAACAAAGGAGTTATTTGCAAGTCTTATGAGAGTCCTGAGAGAGAGTGGCTAGTGTCTCTTTGCTAAGTCACATGGGGGAAAGGAAATTCCTTTCAGCAAACTGTCATAAGAACACAAAATAATCTATCTTTGCAGACGACATGATTCTATACCTTGAAAACCCAAGAGAATCTGTCAAAAACCTCCTTGCACTGATAAAGGACTTTGGCAAATCTCAGAGTATAAAATAAATGTGCAAAAGACAATCATATTTCTCTAAACCAATAATAAACAAACAGAAACCCAATTAAAAAGCACAATTTCATTCACAACAGCCACAAAATAACGAAATACCTTGGCATCTTCCTAATCAGAGATGCAAAAGACCTTTACAATGAAAACTACAAAACATTGCTCAAAGAAATCAAAGATGACACAAACAAGGGGAAAAATATTCCATGCTCATGGATTGGAAGAATCAACATTGTTAAGATGTCCATTCTACCTAAGACGGTCTACAGATTTAATGCAATACCCATCAAATTATCAGCATCATTCTTTTCAGACCTAGAAACAACAATACAGAAATTCATATGGAAACATAAGCTACCACAAATAGCCAAAACAATCCTCAGGGGGAAAAAAAGCAGGAGGTATCACACTCCCTGACTTTAACTTTATTATAAAGTTACAATAATCAGAACAGCCTGGTATTGGTGGTACAAGAATAGGCATATAGATCAATGGAATAGAATTGAGATTCCAGAAGCAAAACCTCAATTTCTCAACCAACTCATCTTTGACAAAGCCTCCACCACCAACCACTGGGGAGAGGAGAAACTATTCAGTAAATAGTGCTGGAAAAACTGGCTGACCACATGCAGAAGATTGAAACAGGACTCCTACCTATCCCCATATACAAAAGTTAATTCTAAATGGCTCAGAGACCTACACGTAAAACCTCAAACTATGGGAACCCTAGATAATGCAGGAGACACTCTTATGAAAATTGAAACTGGCAACCAATTCCTGATCAAAACTCGAAGTGTCAATGCCATAAGAGATAAGATAGACAAGTGAGACCTCATCAAACTGACAAGCTTCTGCAAAGCCAAAGAAACCATCAAGAGAGTAGGGAGACAGCCCACAGACTGGGAAAAAAGTATTTACCAACTCTATGTCTGACAAAGGCCAAACATCTAGGATCTACAAGGAACTCAAAAGTGCCAAAAAGAAAAAAACAAACAGCTCCATTACAAAGTGGGCAAAAGATATGAATAGACAGTTCTCAAAAGAAGACATACAAGCAATAAACAGATACATGAAAAAATGTTCAGCCTCATTAGTCATCAAAGAAATGCAAATTAAATCTACACTGAGATAACCACCTAACTCCAGTCAGAATGGCCATCATCAATAACTCAGAAAATAACAGATACTGGAGAGGATGTGGGGAAAAGGGAACACTTCTACACTGTTGGTGGGAGTGTAAACTAGTACAGCCTCTGTGGAAAACAGTTGTGCAATTCCTAAAAGATCTAAAAATCGACCTTCCATATGACCCCACAATCCCCCTACTGGGAATATACCCAGAAGAACTCAAATCACTCTATGAAAAAGATACCTGCACACATATATCATATGTTTATTACAGCATTATTCACAATAGCAAGAACATGGAACCAACTGTGTTGCCCATCAAAAGAGGACTGGATTTAAAAACAAATGTGGTATATATACACAATGGAATATTACACAGTCATAAAGAAGAACAAAATCATGAAATTGGCAGCAACCTGGATGGAACTAGAGTCTATAATATTGAGTGATCTTTCACAGAAACAAAGAGCTGAGTATCACATGCTCTCACTCATAAGTGGACCTTAAACAACTATCATAACACTATAAGAAAAGAAAAGAATTGACAGTAGCAGGAAACTACAGGGTTTGGGGATGGGGAGGTGGGATTGGCAGTAGTGGAAATCTGCCTGGGGAAGGGGGGCACACTTCATCAACAAGGGTAACTGCACAATGAATATTTGTATACCTAACCCTGAATTGTACCCCAGAATTTTAAAATAAAAATTTAAAAGTGAAAAGAAAAAAGAACACAAAATAGTGAGGAATTTCAGAAAACAAAATTTGATGAGATTTCTTCACCACAACCATTTTCTGGAAATTCAAGGCTTCAATAAAGTTCAACATTGTCAGTCCCCCTTTCCTTTTGTTCAAGACAAATAAATTTCATTCATTGGTGAGCAACTCAAAGGTGACCATAAATCTCCCGAGTGAGGTGGACCAGTCTGAGAAATAGTCTTGGGAGAACATATGGCGTGGTGTCTGCAAAATCGACTGAATCATCTGCCAAAAGAAAAAATTACCATAAATTTAGTTAAAGGATCTGACTTTTATCTTCAATTCTAGAATCAAGAAATACCTCATTCTAGGCTCAGTGGCTCAACGTGTAATCCCGTGCCTTTGGGAGGCTGAGGTGAGTGGATCGCCTAAGCCTGCGGGTTCGAGACCCGCCTGGGCAGGCGAGACCTCATCTCTACAATAAATCAAAAAATTAGCCAGGCGTGGTAGCGCGCACCTGTAATTCCGGCTACTCGGAAGGCTGAGGCGGAAGGATCGCCAGAGCCCAGCAGGTCGAGGCTGCGGTGGCCGGGAGCGGCCACTGCACTCCAGTCTGGGCGACAGAGTGAGACCCCAACTCAAAAAAAAAAAAAAAAAAGGAATGCGTGTTATGATGAGCTGAACAGAGGAGATTGAATTTATAAACAGAACAGGGCTGAAGAAAACAGAAAGAGAACAAAAAGCATATTGATGTTTCAAAGTTACTTATGGGGTTCAAACAGAGGAGTCTTCCTTATTACACTGACTCAGGTTGACTGAAATCTCCTGGTTTTTTGAGGGGAGACTGACCTGTTTCAGTGTTCAGTTTGATTATGTGGCACTTATCACGGGTGACCCTATTCTAATTTGGTTTTGTCAGCTGGTGACTAGTGCAGAGGACTAATCCAAAACAATAGTTTCCCATACTTTGTTTTAACACATCTAATGAGAGGAAATGGCAAGAGTCAGTTGGTTTAGAGTCCTAGAGATCAGTAATCTTAAAAGAGGGATTCTTGAAGTGCAAAAAAAAAAAAAATTAATATAAAAGCCTGGATTCAATTAAAGAACCTAGAGTTCAGTTGAACCCTGAGAATATTTGGTCCAGTGGATTCCAAAGTCAATAGATGAAATTCTTTTGATTGTGTAGCACTCCTTGTTGAGTTTCTTAAAGTTAGGGAGTTGATGCTCTTGGTGATATTGTCCAGTCTTGGTTACTTCTCATAAAAGAGCATGCATGACCCGAGAATTTCACCAGACTTTCTTAGAGACCTAGATAAAGGACCTGTCCAAGCATGAATCCAAGATTGAGTGTAACAAGGACTGGATAAACTGATGGATAAACTGGATAAACTAACAATTGTGGTTTTTATTTGGAATACTGTATTTGGTCTTCTGTGAGTAATAAGTTCCTCAAGGTATGCATTAAATCATCCAGTTTTAATTCCCAGTGCTTCTTCAGATCTTGGGTAGAAGACCAGCTTCAAGGTGATCTAGAACTCCACATGGATCTTTAGGTAGTTAGGTTTTTGTTCTCAGTGATACAAGTCAGGAGAGAGGGAGAAAATTTAGAAACATTCGTTTGGAAGGTTATAGCCAGATATAGAAAAAAAGTAAATGGAAGAACTGAAAATTTGATAAAGGTTGACAACTTATGCAAGGTAACAAAATCCAGTCCTATCACAGGTAGGTTACAAAACCAGTTATTCCACAGTGGGGAATGAAACCAATTAAATCTCAGTCAAACAAGAGAGAGTTTACATGTTCAACAGTTACCTAACTTACAAAGAGGTACAAAATAGTTCAAAGACTACTGAATTATTGTTGCAAATCTCATAACCCAGAAAGTTCTGCTCTAATTTTCAACTGAACCAAAATTTCTTTTTACAGTCACCCCCATTTAACCAAAGTTAAAAAGTTAATCTCTCTCTCTCTATATATATATATTCTTGCTCACAAAATACTGTAGTCTCAGTCTTATTGAATTTGGCCTGATTACTTATGTAAGTTCTATAAGAATGGCATTTTACCACATGTACTTTATTACATTTGTTTTGCTGAAAGTTATTATTAGGAACTCTACATTGAACTTTTAATTGCCCCTTCAGGCTAGGAAGCCAAACCAAGAATTCATCATCAGATTTCATCTATATATCTGGATTAATTCCCTTTTTCTTGAGGGCCCCCAAATATCCTGGAGTTCATAGAACTAGGAAGTAGCTTTCTTCACTCAGTTATAAGGTTAAGAAGGAACCTCATAAGCCTTGTAAGCTAGTATCAAGTAATTATTTTTCTAAGAGAGTTTTGTAAGCATTGGCTCCACTGAGTCAACCGGAGTTTCTGAAGCATCTGATAATATCTGCTTAAGAAGCATCATCATCAAATATGACATGGCAGGTATGTTCTTGATTAGTTAAAAATAAGGACTGTCCTCATTATTAACAGGACATAATCGGAAACATTAATCTGGTTAATGACAAGGAAGACAATCTCTTATTGAATCTATGCATATAACAATTTTGCCATGAAAATAAGAATACTTAATAAGGGTTTCTGAATTCTGTAGGGGATAGGCAAGAAAAAAATAAAAGTTTTATTTCTGTTTACAAAACAAATTTAATAAATTGTTATAAGTTATAGACAGCTTAAGAGAAAAAAGAGAAAGGGTTCCTTCATTCCAGAACATAGAACATTAAAACAACAACAGTATTCCAAATAAAAACCACAATTGTTACCCATCAGTTTATCCAGCCCTTGTTACACTCAATCTTGGGTTAACAATATAATGGACCCATTAGTTGCCAGACTGAAGTTCTGGAAATTCTGACTCAGCACTTTGGTATGCTCTCAAAGTTGTTTATGCAGTGCCATCAGAAGCCATCCTCAAATGTGCCTGGGATAGTCCTTTTCTATGAGGTCTAAGACAGTCTTTGTGATGGCAGTGATGCACTCTAGCCTGTAGCTGATTGCAAGTGCTTTCAGAGAAGCATCACACACACACACAATAAAATGTAAATGATAGAGATTTAAAATAGCCGTGGTTAGCTTATTACTGATGATTTCAAAACAAACTTGAAGAGTTTGTCACAGAAACAATGCAATTACAAGGAAATTTGGTTGTTTCCTCAATGTGCAAAATAAAATCAATCCAAAAAGTTACAGAGTATCAATAAATATAGGAATTACCCTATTTTAAAAGAGTGGATAGTATATCTAACTTATGAAAATGAATGAACATAATCTTTACAAATAAAAAATCTTCAGATATAATATAATAATCCTAACATAAAACATATTATAAGCAACCAAGCACATAGTTAGAATATACCAAGGATATATTAAGATTATTCAATAAGAAAATTCAGTAAGTCTGGAGTAGGTCCTAAACCTTTATGTAAATAAAACACTATATATAAGGGATGTAAATCCCCAATTGAAAACCATTGGCCTAAAATATACTAGTTTCAAATTAAAGAAATAAAGTTGCTACCTAGTAACATTTTTTAAAATAACTGAAATTATGACAGAGAAAATTACATCGTTGTCTAATTTGAGGCAGAAAAACAGATGAGATTTGGTATTTATATTTCAAACAAAATGTGTGGAAGCCTTTAAAGCAGTTGGGTTCAGACTATTTAAATGTATTTCATGCAATATAATCGATTAAGCATGTTTTGTGAATCTTTCTATCATGATTATGAAAAGGCCATCTACAACCTAGGACTAATCACAATGTCCAAACAAATAAAATTTTGATTTTAAATTTAGTATCTATTTGTATTGCATTTAACTATGTTTGCCAGCAATATAATTGCCAATAATGTCAATTTGTTATCACTACCACTAACACGAAAATTCAAGCAAGTGCCCTGTAAATAATTTAACATATATATGTTATTATATTTAAGGTATCAAATGTGATGTTTGATATAGACATAATGAAATGATTAATAAGGTCGAACCAGTTAATATAACCATCATCACAAGTAATTACCTTTTGTGTGGTAAAATTACCTAAAATCTACTCTCTTGGCAAATTTCCAGTATACAATGCAATATTATTAACTATAGCCCTCATACTATAGGTAGATCTCTAGATTGTCTACATAACTGCAACTTTGTATCCTTTGACCTCCCCATCTCCCCTGCCCTTATACCACCCATGATATTCCTCTTTCTACTTTCTGTTTTTATATATTTATGTAATATTTATTCTTAAAATGTTTTCTGATTCTCTACGTTTACAGCAGACTCTTTAAATGTTAAAATGTGTAAGTATAAATACTCCCTGATTTCTGCATTTGATAATTCTTTTAATTAAGGTTTTTTTTACTAGCCCAAATTTTGTTTGACAAGGGTTTATTTTAGGTCATTTCTCTTAAGAACATTTAGTATTCCTGCTGATAGACCTGTGAGAATACACATTGACTAGACAAGAGCACAGATAAAATCTAAGATATAGTCGTTGAATTTCTTGGTGCAGCCACTTCTTCAAAGTTTTAGTTTCTTGAGTCCACAAGGATAAAATGTTGTAATTTTTACACTATAATTGATCATTTCCACCCAGTTCAGAGTGATCCTTTCACAGTCTGCATACTCTTTTATAAACTTAACCTAATAGCTTCCGTTGAAATTGCTTGCATAGAAAATACGTATGAGAGAGAGAAAACATAGTTTTAAAAAGATAAATAAATGACTTATAAATTAGATACCAACATATAGCTTTAAAACCAAGATGTTTTCCTAAAGTATCAATGAGAATTAAAATGGATTCTTTCTTGAAATAATCACAAGCTAGAAAAATTATTTAGCCATTAAATCTTGTCTTTTGTTCCCAATGTCTTGTCAATATTATTTTAAAATGCTATAAAATAAATTTATTTTAAAAAACAGTAAAAAGTTCAAATATATCCTCCAGAAAAAAATTAAATGAGCATATCCAGAAACTAAAGACTATATTTACGATGTTTGGACATCTCTAAACAAGAGCATCCCCATAGTCCCACATGCCCTGCTTTAACTTAAGTTGTGACTCCTTTAGACAGACACGCTAACAATTCACTCTGACCTTAAAGTCTCTGGTGAGAACAACTGTGATTAAGCTATCGGGAAATACTAACATTTATGAGACTTGTCTAACCATTGTGCTTGCCTGTAAATGTCAGAATGAGTTATTCATTAGTATTTCATGGGTACAATCAATACCACTAAAAGAAGTACAACAAGTTTAAATGATATGTGTAAAGCCATACTTCAAATGTACTTGAGGTTAGAACTGGCAAGATTCCTACGAAATAATCATTGAAACAGCTCAAGGAGGTTATTCTGTTTGTGGCACTCTCTATTTTCACTGGGAGGTGTGTTTTCTCGCTTTCTGACTCTTTTTTATCTCTTTTACTTACTGCACACAATATATACTTATATGTGCATACAGAGTTATTCATTCAGGAAATACTGTTTTGTGTCTCCTATGCTAATAATGCCATGTTGGGCACTAGATCTGTAGTTAATGATAGCGATCTGTTCCTGCCCTCACGGGACTTCTTGTTTAGAGAAGGACACAATTAAAATACACTATGATGAAATGTGGCAAAATGGGGAAGGTTCAGTATGATTTGGGAGCCTCCAGGTGGGGCATCAAGCAACTTTGGGAATGGAGAAAGGAGTAAGTAGATTGCTGAAGAATATCACAAATAAGGTGAAAAGGTAAGTAGGAAGGAGAAAAGCATGCAGGGGTGGGATGATAGAACAGTCACCAGGAGAGATTTCCATGAGCCCTATATATTTACAGATTATAACTGAAATTAGTCAATACTAGATTGTGAGTCCTCGCAGCACAGGAGTTTTGCTTTACTTAGCTATCTGTGCTGCCTAGTTCAGGGTTTGGAGTTAACATGTGTGCCATGAATGATGAATGTTTGATCGAAGAATGAGTGTGGGCAAAACAGAGAGACCCCACCTCCACAAAATTTTATTTTAATTAGCCAGGCATGGTGTCACATGTGGTGGTGCACAGCTGTAGTCCCAGCTAATGCATGAGGATGAAGTAGGAGGATCTCTTGAGCCCAGGAATTCAAGGCTGCAGTGAGCTATGATTGTGCCACTATATTGCAGCCTGGGTGACAGCAAGATGCTGTTTTAAACAAAGAAATAAAGGGATGCAGAGTCGTGGTAGGTCCAAGAAGCTAGCACAAATCTGTGAAGGAATGAGATTTCCTGATACCCTTGTACAAGTAATCCTAGTAGGTCATGCAAGTTAAGCTTATCAGGTCAATAATGACAACAGACATTTTTCTTAAAAGTAATTTTTGCTTTTTGGGCAGGTGTAAATAATGACTCAGGTGAGAGATATTTCTTGTGCTAAAATGAGACACAGGGCAGGAGTAGACCAAGATGAGAGTTAGGTACATGAGACTTCATGAGACTTGTCAAACCAAGAAAATATGTGGACAAGATGGAAGGAAGGAATAAGAGCAAGAGAGAGTAAAAAGCAATAGGTTAGAGAAAAAAGAAGTGGGAAAGGAAAATATAAAAGTCTTTTGGTAGGAAGATTGAGGAAAACTAGAAATAAAAAACTGCAGAAATGAAGGAAGAACAAAATATAAAGCAACAGGAAATAAGGTTTGAATATCATTCCAAGTCAAATTCATGAGAATGATTTCAAAAAGAAAGGCCTATCAGATCTTTTTGGCTATCTTATTAAGAATCTAAGTCTCTTGACTAGGAAAAATATACACCTTTTATTATGACAGAAACCAGGAGCTTCTATAATAATATGGAATTAAATGTTTGTTAGACAAATAGATGATAACTTTTGGAAACTATTACCCAACTTTTCCCCTTCAAAAAGGATTTTTTCCCAAATATATATTTATGTCATTTGTTTAACCACAAGTAAACAGTCAAATTATTTTGTTTATAACCTCAAACCGAAAAGCTTGTTCAGAACAGAAATATGAACCAGAAATAAATTACATGGTAAATCGAACCCCTATTTTGGGGCTGGGACATTATGCAAAGTGGTTTTCAATTTGTTCTTTGCAGTGTAAATGAAAACCCCAAGATACTGGCAAGAGAAAAAAGCCTTTTTTTTTTTTTTACCCATCAGATGGGCCAAAATCCAAAAGTTTGAAAACCCAGTCTGCTGGTGAAGCTATAAGAGAAATAGGCCCTCTCATGTAGCGCTGGTGAGACTGCAAAATGCCATAACTCCTATTAATAATTGTATTAAATATAAATGAACTAAACATTTCATTAAAAGTTACAGATTATGAAATTGGATGTAAAAGTAAAACCAATGATGTATTGTTTAAAAGAGATAAACTTTAGATATGAAAAAACATAAATTCATTATTACAATTGGATACTTCAACACTCCTTTTTCAGCAATTGATATAATTAGTAACAAATAAATGGAGTTATAGAAAATTTGAATAGCACTATCAGTCACTTTTACCTAATTGAAATGTATCAAATGCTATCCCCCAAATGTAAAGAATATGCACTATTTTCAAGTACAGAGAAAAGTACTCATTAAATGCTTATACTAGGTTAAAAGAAAAGTCACAATTATGTAATCTTTTACCTAAAGAAAATTTTTAAAAAAGGCTGAATTAAACCAAAAATAAGCAGAAGTAAGGAACTAGTAAAAGTAAGAGTATAAACCAATGGAATAGAAAACAAAAGAATGATAAAGAGAGTCACTGAAACCAAAAGTTGGTTCTTTGTAATATCAGTATAATTATGATTGATAAACCTCTAATCCCACTGAACAGAGAGAGACGGAAATGGAGAGAGAAAGAGAAAAAAAAAAAAAGCAGAAATTAACATTGTCAGGAAAAAGAAAGGGGTGTTATTATTATTTCTACAAATTTTTAAAAAATTAAGTGGCATATTGTAAACATCTTTTTGTCAACAAATTTTACAAATTGAATAAAATTTATAAATTCATTGAGAGATAATTCCTTTTCTATTTATAATCTTTTTGGGAAAATGAAAGATGTTATTTCTTTTATAGAAATAAATTCATAATTGCAAACCCTCTTCTTCCCTCCAAAAATCTCTAGGTCTAGATGAATTTATCAGCAATTTATATCAAACATTTAGGAAGAAATAACATCAAGTTTATGCAAAACTTTAAATTAATAAAGGAAGAATAAAAATTCCCAATTCATATTACATAGAAAGAATAACTCTGATACTAAAACTGTACAAAACATTACCAAAAAAAAAAGGAAATTAGAGGCCAATATCACTCATAAACATAGGCATAAAAATATATTAAAAAGACATTTCTAAACAAAATTCATTAACTTATTAAAACATAATACATTATATATAATTGTGGTTTAGTTTAGTAATGCAAGATTGGTGTGATATTCAAAAATTAGCAAATTAATAAATTAAAGGAGAAAAATTATATATCATTTCAGCAGATGCAAAAAAAAAGTATTTGACAAAATTTGGTGTCAATGAATAATGGCTTTAAAACTCCCAGCAAACTAGAATGAGAAACACAATGTAGTAGGCATTTACAAAAAAACCAAACCCCACAAGTATGAAAACTTTTACGCCTAACCATGAAAGAATAAACACTGCCCCTTTAATATTGGAAACAAGGAAAGGGCACCACTCAAACCATTTATACTGAGTATTAGTCTTAAGACACTCACCATGGTATGGTTCAAGGCTTCCCCTCTTCCTTCAGTTCTGTAATGCACATGGCCTGCTGACTCAGGGAGACCCCTGTCTGCTGAAACTTTGGCCAATGTGCATTCAGAACATCTATACCCAGCCCATACTATGGAATAATGAGACCACAGGGAACTCTATGTAGTGTACTACTTCTCTGTTTTTAAGTTATCCCCAACAAAGCCTATTACATTAGATCTACTGTATTTTGTCCAGGATACATTCGTATGAGTACTGAAATATCTTGGAATTTACCCATACATATTTGACACAAACACATTCTAAATGATGTTTGTAAAAAGTTATTTCATGTACTATTTTTAGTAATAACAAAATATTGAAAGCAAACTAACTGCTCAGTAATAGCACACCGGAGAAATAAGTCATCTCCATCAAGAGAATGAGTGTTAGATAGTCATAAAAAAAGAATGAAGAACTTTATTATGTAGTTGCATTTAATGATCGCCAGGATACAATGTTAAGTAAAAGAGCAATGCAAAGAAAAATGTGTGTAATAAAAGAGAAAAGGAGATGATAGATTAGATAGACATAGAGATATGCATTTACTTGTATATACATGACAAATCTCTGCAAGGATATGTAAAAATATTTAGTATTAGTTAATTCTAGAGTGAGAAAATTGTTGACAAGGTAACACAATGGAAGGAAGATTTTTATTATAATACTTTTGTCTTTCTCTTGAATGTTGAACCATCTTAACATATTAACTAACCCAAACCAAAATCAAATTTAAATTTAAAAAATAAAGAAAAAATTCATGTCAGTAAATCACAGTAATGTGTCGTTCCATCTATGTAGTTCTGTGCCTAGTACAGGGGGTATTTCTTGCTGATACTCATAGGAAAGATTGAGATGTGATAATCTAGTCAGGGGCTAGAATAGTGCTGAGAAATATGACAATGAATGTTATGTGCCAAGTTCCATGACACAATAGAGGCAATTTTCAGTTTATGTGAGCCAAACTTGACATCTCCTATATGAGAAACAGTGCCACATAGACATGTCTTAGGGACTCCCCTACAATTCTGTCCTTTTCTCTCTTGTCACTATACTCCTGCCCTCCATCTTAATACCACTGCCGTGTAAACACAGCTGTCTCTCGCTTGTCCTCCACCAGACCTCATTTTATCTGATGCTTAAAAATTCTACTCCAAGCCAGGCTCGGTGGCTCAGTTTATAATCCCGCGCTTGAGAGGCTGAGGTGAGTGGATTACCAGAGCCCATGGGTTCAAGACCCACCTGGGCAACTTGGCGAGATCTCATCTCTACAATAAATCAAAAAATTAGCCAGGCGTGGTAGCGCGCGTCTGTAGTTCCAGCTACTTGGAAGGATCGCTGGAGCCCAGCTGGCCGAGGCTGTGGTGGCCAGGAGCGTGCCACTGCACTCCAGTCTGGGTGACAGGGTGAAACTCCAACTTAAAAAAAAATCCCACTCCACAAGGTCAAAGCTATCAAGGAAGATACAGCAGGATTTAGGAGACAGATAATATAAGAGAGAAGAGGAAGAGCATTCCTGTGGTAACATCTGGAACTCTAACGACCAAATTAATAATCCAATTTACATGGGAAAATTCATTTCTATTTTCTATCCAACCAGCATAAAAATAAAATATTGAAAGATAATCTGTTGGTAAATTAAGGAACTTCTGTGTCTGTGCTCCCACGTGGAGGGTTAAAGACAGAGTCATAACAGGAATAAAGTCAAGGCTGATATTTAGACCCATTTAGCAAGGAGAAAATTTTTTCCTGAAAATAAATCTTATGTTGAAACTCATTAATGTGTAGATAATGCTGATCAGTTTATGGCGATTGTGGGTAAAGTAGAAGAAATGTCAGAACAGGCTTCTAGGAAAGAGCAGGCTTCTAAAGAACTTCAAGAGTGACTTCAACTATCTTTTTTTCCTCATATATCACTGACACACAAATATGTGAAACAGATGGTACTTCTTGGCTATTTATAGTTTGTGTTGAACTTGTTAAAGACAGTTTGGATCATGATTAAGAAATTTTATCACCTCTTAACTGAAACATACGAAGGGTTTTTCTTAGAAGGTGTTAGAAAGACAGCTGATGATTATAGTCAATGTTTCCTCCTACGCTTAGATAAAAAATCTAAAACCATCAATGGCCTTCTGAATGCAAGCAAATAAACAGAAAATCAAAGACAACTGGGAGATGTTCATGTCTATTCTAGGTAATCTACTGAATAAACAAGTATATTTTGGGTTCCTGGCATATTAAATATATTTTTATAATGTATGCACATACAAATTATGTAATTCATACATTTAAATTATATATATACACAATATATGGTAGATTTATATACATAAAATAAATATATGTATAAAGTAAATATACACATATACATAAAGTCCCCTACTTGATATATTAATTTTCTTGAATGAGTTGTAGCAGTCATTAGAGCTGTTTGCCAACTGTTTCCTGTTTTGTTCTCCAGGGTACTGGGGAGTTGACACTTCTTTGCTCCCTTGTGTCTGGGTAAGGCTGTGTGACTAACTCTAGCCAATAAGTTATGAACAGAAGTGTTTTGTGGCAGCTCTGGACCTGTACACTTAAGTACCAATGCTAGACCTAAAAAAAAAAAAAGTTTTTCCCTTTGTCACATTAACCAGTAACAAGAAAGATGGTGGCTGTCCTTGAGGCTTTAGTCTTGATTAAGCAGAGTTTCATTACCAACCTATGATGGACACATAGCAGGAGCAAGAAATAAAGCTGGGTTACTTTTTGCTTCTGATTGTGTGTGTGTGTGTGTGTGTGTGTGTGTGTGTGTGTGTGTGTACTTACCATACTGTAATCTAGCCTATCCTACTAGCACAGGTCATGTTAAAGTCAATACACAAAAAAGCAGTAACTAATAAGGAATGAAAGAAGAGGGGGAGGGAGGAGGGGAAGGAGGGAAGGAGGGAGGGAGAATGAATTCTGACAAAGCATCAAGAATCATAATGTATTCTATATTAATTTTTTATCTTCTTTGTTTTTTGGTTTTTTTTTATTCAGGGTCTTAGTCTGTCACTCTGTTGCCCAGGTTGGAGTGCAATGGCATGATCCGAGCTCACTGCAGCTTCTACTTCCTGGATTTAAGCGATCCTCCCAACTCTGCCTCCAAAGTAGCTGGGATTACAAGTCCGTGCCACCATGTCTGGCTAATTATTTACTTTTCAGAGAGACAAAGTCTTGCTGTGTTGTCCAAGCTCCAAGTCATATTCCCATCTTGGCCTCTCAAAGTGCTGGGATTATAGGCTTGAGCCATGGTGCCCAGCCTGCTTTCTATATTAAAATGGCATTGGATGTTATATCAAATAGACTCAAAATATAAAATAGCTCAAACATACAAGTTTATTTCTCCCTCATATAAAAATCCAAAGTTTTTGGTTAATAGGCTGTGTGTGTGAGTGTGTGTGTGTGTGTGTGTGTGTGTGTGTGTGTGTGTGTGTGTGTGTGTAGTAAATCAGGGACTAAGTATCTTTCCTATATTAGCAGTTTCTTTTCTCTAGAATGTCATTATCATCTGCATTCAGCTGGCAAAACAGGAAAGCAAGTATGCAGGAAACACACTCTTTTAAAAAGTTTTGACCAGGAAAGAAAACAGATCACTTGTACTGGCACTGCATTAATACCAGAACAATCCTCACTATAAGAAAGACTGAAAAATGTAGTGTAGATATATGACAGAATAAAAGGGACAGGGTTTGTGGTGATTAGCTAGCAACATAGAGGTAGTAAGAGGCCGAATGAGGCTTATGAGCAGTAGAGAAGCTTGATTACCATTACCTTCAGGATCGAAGGAAATGAAATGATGCTTCTGTGCCAGTGTGCAACTGTGTAATGGAAGAGTATCAAGGCCGGGCACAGTGGCTTAGCCTGGAATCCCAGCACTTTGGGAGGCCGAGGCGAGAGGATTGTCTGAGCCTGGGGGTTTGAGACCAGGTTGGGCAACTTGGTAAAACCTCCTCTCTAAAATGAATCACAAAAATTAACCAGGCATGTTAGAGTATGTCTGTAGTTCCAGCTTCTTGGAAGGCTAAGGCAGAAGGATTGTCTAAGTCCAGCAAGTCAAGGCTTCAGTGGCCGTGAGCATGCTACTGCCCTCCAGCCTGGACGACGGAGTAAGACTCCGACTCAAAAAAAAGCAAGAAAAAAAGAAAGAAAAAGAAAATAAAGAAAAGAGTATCAAATAATAAAAATTCAAGATGCTTGCTTGGCACCAGTCATTTTACTATAACAATATTATAAAACCATGGTTTTATAGGTACTATTGCACTGACACCTTCGGGCTGATAGAAGTTTGATGAATCTCTTTGGGGATGTTTTTGGTAATATTCCCATGCTTGGGAATCACTTAAGGAAGCTTCCGCTGAAAAAAAGACATGTGGGGATCCTGAGACGCATGGGATTCTGGTTACCATCTTTGCATCTTTCGCTATCAAATAAACCACACCCTTCAGCAAGATCTGAAATAGTGCTTTTGTCCTGTGATGAGAGTGAAGAATTGACTTCTAATTTTCACATGGAAAGTGTTTCTAACCTACAGTTAGATGTCCCACAAAATTATCAATTAAGTGTGAGAGTAGAACAAAGACATTTTTCACGTTTGCAATTTTTAAAAGCTTTTCCACCCGTTGACTCTTTCTCAGAGATATACTGAAGGATTTTCCCACCAAAACGAGAGACTAAACCAAGAAAGTGGAAGAGCTGAGATAACACAGAATAGGTGATTCATCTTAAGAGCTAACAGAAAACCCCAGGACATCTGCTGCTCAAAAGTTTCTTAGAGAAATGTCTTCTATGAGAAAAAAAATCAATGCATTACTAGATTTGTTTGTATGGTTGAGATCACATCCAAAGGCGAAGAACCAGTGACAAATCAGTGGATGTTCATAGAAAAGAAAAACCAGCACAAGATAAATCTCGAGTATAGATAACTGCCATTCTTCCTCCTTCCTTCTCTTCTTCTCCCCCACTTCCCTCCTTTTGTCCTCCTTCCATCTCCCCATCCCCTCTCTCTCTCTTACTCGCTTTTCTTTCCACTGTATTCCTCAAATGACTTGAGGTACTTTATATAACGCAAACACTTCTAACCATAAAACATGCATAAACATCATGTGACTCTTAGCTCTTTTACTCTTCAAGATAACTGAGATGCTAACCATCAGTCTGATCAAGAAATCAATATTTTAAGGATGACACAGCCATCATCAGTCTGGGCTTTAAGTCACTGTGTGGACAGGGAAAAAACCAAAACAAACAAAAACTATTGAACTAAATAACTTCCCAAGACTGCTAAGCAATAAATGAATAGCATTTACCGATTGATATTTGGTGGTCACTAAATGAGTCAACTATCCTGAACCTCAGTATCCATATATGAAAGCTCATATCTGAGGGAGTTGAACTAGATTGCTTCTAAGGTTGCTTTTGGCAATAATATAATATTTAACCTTAACTTTAGGTTTGTAAAGGTTTCCTATAAGTATTAAGTAGTTCCAACCTGTAGAGAGTTATATTTGAAAAAATACTTAAAATCCAGGTATTTGGAAAAAATAGAAAAATATGAATAATAAAGAAAAGAACTGGTGAATCCAAGAAACTAAGGGGAAAAGATTCCAAGGGAAGTAGTGGGGAGCGGGGGAGAGAGAGAGAAACTACACGGTGTGTACAGAGTAGCCAGAATTCTATTTGGCCTAAAGTCAGAAGACTATTTCTACAAAGCAAACAGAGGAGCCTTGTGCTCACAAAGAACAAGAGAGTGTTGAATGAGAGCTTGACTGAGGATAGAGGATAGAAACAGGGTTAAATCAAAGAAAAAAGGAGACTTGGGGATAGTCAGATAAGAAAAAACACGTTCAGGAGGACTGAAAATTGGAAATCCGGTTAGAACAACTGGAACCTAAGAACAGCCACACTGAGTCAGACTAGGGAATTTAGTAGCTCACTTCTGTCTTGCCATTGTCAACCTCAAACATGTGCATTCTTGCCTTTTCTGGTTTTGTTACTCTTTCTCAAATGTGCAGCAACAGAATTTTCAAAAAAACTAAAAGCCAAATCCTGCAAGAACACAAACAGTGGTTTTATATTTTTGTAAAATGGAATAGGAGTTTCAGTTTGCTTGCAAACGTATTTGCTTTATCTCAAATCACTGAGAAGTGGTGAGAGTTAAGATAGTAACCAAGGGAAGGCAATGAGTAGCAATGGCAGGAACCATCAGAGAGAAAGCTGAAGACAGAGGACATTTTCAAAGAACCAAAAAGAACTAAGGTCTGGAGCAAATCATTTGAAATGCACTAATAACATAGATAATATTTTTTTAAGTGCCACTATATGCCAGGCACTGAGTAAAAGATCTTATATAAGTGATTTTCGTCTATTTCTCCCAAATAACTTCATCCTCATTTTACAGATTTGGCAACTGAGCAGTAAGTAGAGAACAACTTCCAACACGGGCCATTTTATATCAGTTTCTACTTGGATTAGCTACATTCTTTTTTTTTAATCAATATTTTTTATTATGATGTTGTGGGGTACAGTTAAGGGTTAGGTATACAAATACATTTCATTCAGGCACCCTGTTGATAAGAGGTGTTTCCCCTTCCCCAGACAGATATTTGCTACCGTTAATCCCATCTCCCTCCCCCCCCCATAGTTTCCCACTACTGTCAGTCATTTTCTTATAGAATTACATTGGATGTTCAAAGTCCATTATATGAGTGAGAACATGTGATACTCAGATCTTTGTTTCTGTAAGAGGTCACTCAGTATTATAGACTCTAGTTCCATCCAGGTTGCTGCAAAATTCATGATTTTGTTCTTTTTTATGGCCGCATAGTATTCCATCATGTATATGTACCACATTTTTTAAATTCAGTCCTCTTTTGATGGGCAGCATGGTTGCTTCCAGGTTCTTGCTATTGTTAACAATGCTGCGATAAACATACGTGTGTAGGCATCTTTTTTATAGAGTGATTTGAGTTCTTCAGGATATATTCCCAGTAGGGGGATTGCAGGATCATATGGGAGGTTGATATTTAGAGCTTTCAGGAATTGCCACACTGCTTTCCACAGAGGTTGCACTAGTTTACACTCCCACCAACAGTGTAGAAGTGTTCCCTTTTCATCACACCCTCTCCAGCAGCTGTTATTTTTTGAGTTGTTGACAATTGCCATTCTGACTGGAGTTAGGTGGTATCTCAGTGTGGTTTTGATTTGCGTCTCCCTGATGATTAGTGAGGTTGAACATTTCTTCATGTGTTTGTTGGCTGCTCGGATGTCTTCCTTTGTGAAGTGTCTGTTCATATCTTTTGCCCATTTTATAATGGGGTTGTTTGTTTTTTTCTTTTCAGCATGTTTGAATTCCTTGTAGATCAAAGATGTTAAGCCTTTTTCTGACCTGGTGTTGGCAAATACTTTTTCCCAGTCTGTAGGCTGTCTCCCTGCTCTCTTGATGGTTTCTTTGGCTTTGCAGAAGCTTGTCAGTTTAATAAGGTTCCACTTGTCTATCTTCTCTCTTATGACCTGTGGGTTTCGGGTTTTGTTCAGGAATTGGAGGCCAGTTCCCATTTCCATGAGGGTATGTCCTTCATTTCCTAAGGTTCTTATGGTTTAAGGTTTTACATTTAGGTCTCTGATCCATTTGGAGTTAACCTTTGTGCATGGGGATCGATAGAGGTCCTGTTTCAATCTTCTGCATGTGGTCAACCAGTTTTCCCAGCACCATTTACTGATAGGTTCTCCTCTCCCCAGTGGTAGGTGGTGGAGGCTTTGTCGAAGATGAGTTACATTCAATTACTAAGTAAGCTAAACGTGTGCTAAAGAGTAAGAATCAAGCATCTTTATCAGAATCACACAGATTCAAAGGCTTAGTTTGAAAGTAAACATTCTCATGTGAGTTTCTTCCTCTAGCCCAGTCTCACTAGCTGACAATAGCTCCGAGACTTGTCTCATTGCCTTCCCTGGTCTCCTCTCCTTCTAGAGGTCTTGCCTTTCTCATATGCCTCTTCCTACCATCCACCCTGCTCAAGACTGAACCACACACAAATAATCCATTGGCCACTTAATAATCAGTTAGATTTTTCTTTCTCAAAGGTGTGAACTAAGAGATAGAAACTGATATTAGTTGGGAATAAGTACTTGGGCTGAAAAATTATGTGGTATCCCCCCCTGCAGCCAGAATGGCCGAAGAGAAAATGAACAGCTCAAAGCATAGGCTGCAATAAAAGAATGAAATAAAAGAAAATGAGATGAGCAGAGAAGAAAGTTCAACGGTCCTTGACCTTTAGAGTCAGAATGTACCCTAAGGTCTTGACTTTCCAATTTCCATCTTTGGTGTCTTGAACACCTGGCACTACCTTTTTCTTCAGAAGTTCTGGGATTCCTCAGTTCAGAAACTAATTGTTAAATAAATAGAGGTAAATGATAAGCTTGTATATTAAAATATATAAGTAAATATAATAGTAGTATAAAGATATTAATTCATCCCAAACTGAGCTATAAATTTAAAATAACCCCAGTCAAAACTGCTGTAGTATTTTGTTTGTTCTTGTTTTCAGGTCTGTACAAGATGATTCTAAAATTTATATGGAAATTCAAAGGCCTAGAATAGCTAACATAAGAATAATAAGGTTGGAGAACTTATACTAACAGATAAAAAAATGTTTTATAAAGCTATAGGCCAGGCTCTGTGGCTCATGCCTGTAATCCCAGCACTTTGGGAGACCAAGGCAGAAGGACCACTTAAAGGAAGGAATTCAAGACAGCCTGGACAACATAACAAGAACTTGTTTCCACAAAAAGAAAAGAAAAAAGAAAAAAATTAGCCAGCCATAGTGGTATGCACCTGTAGTCCCAGCTACTCGGCAGTCTAAGGTGGAAGGAATGCCTGAACCCAGGTGGTTGAGGCTTCAATGAGCCATGATCAGGCCACTGCATCCATGAACAAACCAATCTAGCAAACAAAGACATATGTGTATGTAAAGCTAAATTAATTTTTAAAATTGTATTGAAATAAAAAAGAATAATAGATCAAGGGAACAGAATATAAACTACCATATAAATAAACATTTATTTACCATAAAGATCACAATGCAGCGTAGAGAAAACAATAGTCTTTTCAATCAATGTTCCTGGTATAATTGTACAATGGTATGCGTATGGGAAAAAAAGAATCTTGACTCTATGTTATACTATTCATAAAAATCAATTCCAAGTGAATTGTGAATGTGAGAGATAAAACCAAGATCACCTAAGATACACATAGGAGGATATCCTCGTATCTTCAGGATAGACAAAGATACATTAAACAAGTCATAAAAATCACTAGCAATAAAGAATAAAAGATGAAAGAATAAAGGATAAACATTCACTGATAAATTGAACTGAACTGAAGAAAACTTGGGTTTTTCAGAATAAATACATAACCTCTACAATAAATAATAAATCAATTAGAAAAAAACAGACAGACTAACAGAAAATGAGCAAAAGTCTTCAACATGTGCTTTACAAAAGAGAATTGTCCAAACATCCAATGAATATGAAAAGGTGCTAAACATCATTAGCTATTAGGATAAAACAAATTAAAACCACAATGAAATATACCACTAAACAATCACCAGAATGGCTAAAAATTAAAACACGTACAAGAAACAGACAATTCTGAGTGTTGGTGAGTATGTGGAACAACTGGGATTCTCATTTGTTGCTGGAGGGAGATAACATTTGTTCAGCCACTACAAATATTTTTCAGAAACTACAAACATTTGTACAAATGCATGATACATTACATAAGAGAGGGGACACCAAAAATCCAGAGTTTATTTATAAAAAATTGTGTATTTATTCTTACATGTTTAAACTTTGGTCACCTTCAAAGGACTCTCCATTTGATACAATACACCTATCGAGGTGCTTTTTCTACTGCTCAAAACAGTTTTTGAACTCATCAATTTTAATACCTTCTGGTGCTTCTGCCATTTTTTGTTTCACCTCTTCTACATCGACAAAATGTTTCTCTTTGAGGACTTTTTTCATTCGAGGAAGCAATAAAAATTTGCTCTAGGCAAGATTGGGTGCTAGGGAGGGTAGGGTATGGGAGTCAATCCATTTTTGTTCAAAAACTCCTGAACTCTCAGTGAGGTGTAGGCAGGTGCACTCGTAAATCACTCATCAAGAAATGAGCAAAAGCATTGAAAGAACCTCCCCAAAAAGACTCACTGAAGCTGAACATAGCCTCTCACCACAACACTAGCTGGTACACTGATGCCAGTGGGTTCCTAGAACACTTACCTAGCAGGAGAAGCCTGTCCTACAAGGGCCCATCCTCCAAAAAATAATTACAATTTTCCTGAGTCCCCCCTTGTATGTATGTGTATCTATATATATATTCTCAACAAAAGTGCACTAAAGGGTATGTTCAAGAATAGTCAGTAGCATTATTTGTAATCATCAAAAACTGGACCCTATCCAGATGAAGGAACTGTGTGCCTTACCAAAATTCTTTTCTCTGCAGGACAAAATCTTAGAAAAGTCAAGACCATGAATTACAGTGACACTTGATGGAGTACAGTCAGAGTATGCTGATACCCTGAGACACCTCCAGAGAGCACACCCAATCCCACTTTCTCATCATAAGATGGTCCCTTAAAGTCCAGACTTCTTCACCATTATACAATGCATCCATGCAACCAAAAACTATTTGTACACCCACCACCCCCAGCTATTGAAATAAAGAAAGAGAGAGAGAGAGAGAGAGAGAGAGAGAGGAGAGAGAGAGATGGTCCCAGGAACCAATACTTATTGTACTTCTTGTATTGTTTTTAAAGAATGAAACACATCCAAATGATATTTAGCAGCAGTTCACTTATACAAAAGTCATATTGCTAAAAATAAAAAATTAAAAATGCAATCTGGAAAACGAGGAACTGTGCCTGGCTCAAATCAGCTCAGTAAGGAGTCTGGCCATTCATGACTGTGATATAGACACCAGTAAAAAACACATTGCTAAAGAGGGTGCCCAGCTCCATGAGGTCAATTTCTTTACATCTGTCTCAGGGTGCCCTTAAAAAGGAGTAAAAAAAATTAAAATTTTTTCCATAGGCAATAAAAAAGAATGGTCAGTTATCCAAGGAATTCCATCTACTTCAAAGAATGAAGCCATATACTGATGCCCATGGCATTCACTGATCCAACTCATCATGTAACACAGCTTCTGGACTCATAGTGCCAATTAAAAAGGTTGTTGTAAGACTGAGCTTCTTCCATGAAGGCTATCAATATCTGCTCAATATTAGTGATCGTATAGTGTGCAATATCGGAGGTCGTGTCTCCAACCCTCAACCTCTTTGTTTCACGACTGATTATTGAATGTTGTCTTATTTAGAGACCATTTATTTCCAACCAACCTAGGAGTTTAGACTGATTCAAAATAAAAGGAAAAAATTGAAATTTTTATGAAAGAAACTTAAGCAGGACACACCCAGATTTTTTTTAAGTTGTAGTCTCTCTCCGTTGCCCAGGCTAGAGTGCGGTGGCACACTCACAACCACCCTAGCAGCAACCTGCTGGGCTCTAGCTATCCTTCAGCCTCTACCTTCCAAGTAGCCGAAACTACAAGCACATGCTATGACACCCTGCTAATTGTTTATTTATTGTCAAGACAGTTCTCTCCAAGTTGCCCAGGCTGGTCTTGAACCCGCGGGCTCACGCACACCCAGACTTTATGAGAGATTGAAACTGGGGGGTGAAAGTTGGAATTGACTTGATTCTGCTTGTTTTAGATGAACATGAAGTCCCATTATTGTTTCTTCTCTCTCTCTCTCTCTTTCTTTTTCTTGCACTTCTAACATATACAGTTTGCTTCCATTGAAATCTGGAAATTTTGAGAAAAATAACATAAAACTTGAAGGGAAAATTGTTTTTGTTTGGCAAAATGCTTATATTTCTGTTTCCAGTGTGTTAGTGGTGGTTAAATTTAGAGTTTACTCCAGCAGATTTCAAACTTTAGTGTATATCAAAATCATCAGATAGGCTTGGGGTTAAAACACAAATTGCTGAGCCCTGCCCCCCGCCCCAGAGTGTCTGATTCAGTAGGTCTGTGGGGTCAGGGGGCCTGAGAATTGGTATTTTTCATGAGTTCTCTGATGATGCTGATGCTGCTGGTCAGAGTTCCCACTTTGAGAACCACTCATTTATTCCACAATCCACAAACTAGTGAAGACTGGAGAGGAGGAGGAAACAAGAGGAGGAATACTGTAGAAATTATCTAGTGATAGAAGGCCCTGATACACAAGAACTGGCTGTGATCGATCTCTTTCTACCAGGTATGAGGTGAGCATTTTTGCAGTCGTACATGTGGTAGCCCATAATTGGAAGTCTATTTATAAAGGAAAAGATATTTGTATGTTTGGAAGACTAATGAGTAGAATGTATTAGAAGAGTATACTAGACAGGTTTCATGGCTTGTCCTGTCCTCTACTTCTTCTAGAAAATCTATGTCACGTGAAGTCCTTAGCACAGGCAGTGGTTCCTAGCTTTGTTAGCCAGGTTGGCTTGTGTCAATCCAGATTTATATCTGCTCCTGGTGTCATTATTCACTGTGCTTCCTTTACTCTCAAAGGGCTGATCAGGACAGGTGCGGTGGCTCAAGCCTGTAATCCCAGCACTTTGGGAGGTTGAGGTGAGAGAATTGCCTGAGCCCAGGGGTTTGAGACCAGCCTGGGCAACTTGGTGAGACCTGGTCTCTACAATAAATCAAAAACATTAGCTGGGTATGGTGACACGCACCTGTAGTTCCAGCTATGTGGAAGGCTTAGGTGAAAGGATCACCAGAGCCCAGTAGGTCAAGGCTGCAATAGCCATGAGCATGCCATTGAACTCCAGCCTGGGTGACAGCATGAGACTCCGACTCAAAAAAAAAAAAAAATGGTCACACTATGCATAGCAGATGGCATCCACTTCTGCACCCTCACTTCCTCCTCACCTCCACCTTCAAGGCTGACTTGACTGGAAAAAACTACCCTACCTAAAGCTAACCAATCTGTTGGGAAGTTAGCAACAACTCAGATGCTCACTCTTGAGAATGTATACTAAAAGACTGTTTAGAGATGAAGCCAGATGGGAGTTCCTGGACTTGAAATGTCTTGTGGGGTCGGTGCTGGGGAGGCCCTTAGGAGACATATTTGGCCATATTCAGGTTGACTAAGCAGAGAAAGCCAACTAGGGAGCAGTGAGGGAGCAAGCCTTAGGAGGAAATAAAGCAGCTGTAAAAGAAAACCTGAAAGGGAGAGACCAATTGAGATACAGCTTTTCCTGAATAGCCAGCGTTTTGTTTTTTTTTTTTAATTTTTAATTTTAAATATTTGGGATACAATTCAGGGTTAGGTAAACAAGTGTTCATTATGCAGGTACCGCCCCCCAGCAGTTTCCCATTGCTGCCAATCCCGCCCCTGCCCTCACCTGGCAGTTTTCCACTACCGCCAATCCCTTTCTTATAGGACTATGATAGTTGTTCAAGGTCTGCTTATGAGTGAGAACTTATGGGATACTCGGTTCTTTGTTTCTGTGATATATCACTTAGTATTATAGCCTCTAAGTTCAACCAAGTTGCTGCGAATTTCATAATTTTGTCCTTCTTTATGACTGTGTAATATTCCATTGTGTATATGTACCACAGTGTTTTTATCCAGTCTTCTTTCTATGGGCAGCACGGTTAGTTCCATATTTTTGCTATTGTGACTAGTGCTGCAATGAACTGTGTGTGCAGGCATCTTTTTCACAGAGTGATTTGATTTCTTCTGGGTATATTCCCAGTAGGGGGATGCAGGGTCAAATGGGAAGTTGATTTTTAGATCTTTTAGGAATGCCACACTGTTTTCCACAGAGGTTGTACTAGTTTACACTCCCACCAACAATGTAGAAGTGTTCCTTTTTCGCTGCTTCATCTCCAGCATCTGCTGTTTTTTGAGTTATTGTTGATGGCCATCCTGACTGGAGTTAGGTGGGATCTCAGTGTGGTTTGTCTGGTTCCCAGAGTCTCCAAGAGGCCTGGCTGTAAATATCCCCTTAAGGTTCCCTAAAACCTCCAGGTATTCTCTAAACCATCTGCCTTTTATGGGAGCAAGCTCGAAAACCTTTCTTTTCTGTGCAAAAAAACATTGAGTAGAATGTGCTGTCCACATAACATGGCCAGATATGCCCCAAAACAGTCTCCTTGGCCCTGGCTTTTCCTGTCTTCTTTGTTTTCTGAGGTGCAGAGACAATTTAGCTGGTCATCTTTGCTAAGTGACTTCCCTGTCCAATTCTTATCCAAAGCTGCTGGGCTAAAGTGGAACAGAACCAACCTCATCAGGGTTAATGACGTGGTTCGGCAGATCACAGAACTGTGCAACCTGTGGAACATTTTGAGAGCACAAAGACTCATTTCTTTCCTTTACAGATAAAGCCCAGGAGAAGTGATTTTTCCAAGTCCATAGACCAGGAAATCTACCCTAAAGATCACAGTCCCCATTTTTGTCCTGCCAGGTCTGCATTTATCCAAAATTTATTTGACAGGGGGAAAAAAATGTTCAATCTGCAGTTTAAGACTGGAAATGAAAAGGCCCTAAAAACGTCTATGCTAAGTTTTACTTTCTTGGAAAAAGATAATCCAGAAAATGGGGACAGAGAGAATCTGAGTAACACTAGGTACACAGCATAGCAGCATAATCTAAAGAGACTAAATATTTGCTCCAAAATGATTCATTCTGCCTCCTAGAGAAAAATGTGTTGGAGATTAATCTTCCTGGTTTCCTTCTTTCTTTGTAACTTAGGACCAGGATAGAAAACAGATGAAATATATTTGCAATATCTTTTCATGTTCCTTCCAATAGTATATGAGGGGGATCCAGAAAACCCCAGAACTATCTTTTGGAGGGTGGCCTCCTTGAAGGACAGGCGTTCCCTGTTAGGTAAGTACTCTAGGAACCCATCAGCATCAATGTACCAGCTAACATTGTAGTGAGAAGCTGTGTTCAGCTTCAGTGAATTTTTTTGGAGATTCTTTCAGTGAGTTTGCCCATCTTATGATGGGTGATTTACTAGCGCACCTATCCACACTGTACTGAGTGTACAGCAGTTTTTGACAAAAAAACAGCATGACTTCCATACCCCACTCTCCCTAATTAACCTGATCTTGCCCCAAGTGACTTTTTTTGTTTCCTCAGATGAAAAAAGTCCTCAAAGAAAAATGTTTTGCCCATGTGGAAGAGGCGAGACAAAAAAATAGGCGCACTAAAAGGCATCAAAATTGATGGGTTCAAAAATTGTTTTGAGTGATGGAAAAAGTGTCTCATTAGGCATTTCACAACAAATAGAGAGTATTTAGATGGTGACTGAAGTTTAAACATGTAAGGATAAATACACAATTTATTTATCCTTCTGAGTTCATCTGGGCTGTCAGTCTAACACAGCAAACCAGTTCCCCATAGCATCATCCCAGTTGTCTTTTAATCTTCAAAAGGAAATGCACACTTAAATCTCAGCAGGTGACCTCAACACACAAGTTTCTGTCAAGAAAGGTCTCCAACAAGTATACTTTCAAATTCCCTACCCACCACCTTAACCTCTCTTTGAACATGTACTCATGCTTTTATTCTCAGCTAACTAAAAAAAAAAAAAAAAAAATCTTTGCCGATTTCAAGATGAAAATAAGCCCCTCCACTTGTCCACTTGTCCATTTCCTGTCCTTTCACTCTCTTCTCTTCATCTTCATGTTGTCCATCTCACATCTTTCTTCAACGGCTCTTTTCCTTGCCCTAGAAATATACCCAATTCTTTTTTTTCAAAAAGTAAACTTTATAAAATTATATTTACTTCTCATAGTGTATTTCTCATTTTCTGTTTCCTTTTTATTATCACTAAACTCTTCACCTTCAACTTGTCACAGCAATGCTTCCTCCCCCTTATTGAAAATAAGCTCTTCAGGATCCATTATCAAAGTCAACCATCTCTTTTCATTCTTCATTTCTTTCTTCCTCCTGGCAAGAAGCAATTCTATTGAATACTACATACTTTAATTTCTCACCTTCTTCAGCTTTTATTTGCTTCTATTACTTCCATCCTATCTTTCTGGATGATATTTCTTACAACTCTTACCAGTCCTCTTCCTTTATACATCCATTAAGTATAAATTTTCCATCAACTTTCTCTGAACTATTTCATTATCTCTTAGCTTTAACACTTACATTTACTAGTTTGCTGCTAACATCTACAACTGTAGAACTGTCCTCCCTTCTAACCCTCAGACTCAAATCTCTCCTACGGTTTGAGTGTATCCCCCAAAGTTTATGTGTTGGAAACTTAAACCCTAATGCAACAGTGTTGAGAGATGGGACTTTTAAGAGGTGACTGAGACATAAGAGCTCTGCCCTCATGAAAGAATTAATGCTGATGTGGAGGAAGTGGGTTAATTGTCGAGAGAGTGGACTCCTGATAAAAGGGATAAGTTTGGCCCCCTTCCTCTCTTGCTCTCTTGCCCTTCTACCTTTTGCTATGCCATAACACAGCATGAAGACCCTCACAAGATGCCAGCACCTTGATATGGGACTTTCTAGCCTTCAGAACTGTGAGCCAAATGAATTTCTTTTCTCTATAAATTACAGTCTCAACTATTCTGTTATAGCAACAGAAAACAGATTAAGACAATCTCTCACTGATGGACACCTCCATATGCATGACCAAAATGAAACTCACTATCTTCTCTATAGAACTAAATTCCTTTAATAATACCAGTGCTCTGGAACTAAGATATTATCCCAAGTTCCACATCATGGCTCCCACTACTTGCCATGTCCTTTTCCTGCTACATAGAACCACACAGTATTTCTGCCTCAATGATGCTGCATGGAGCTCACAGCTCTCTCATATTTGTTTTTGCACCACTTTCTCTCATAAAAACCCTACAAATCCTCCAATGCCCAACCAATATCACTTTCTCCATAAATTTCTTCCAGCTTACTCTGGTCTAGATTAAACTCTCAAATAAGTGGAGAGTTTATGTTCCTATTAGACTTTTTGTAGCTTTTAACATGTAGTGACCTATCTTTCAGGGTTTTATACATTTTTAAATTACTCACTGACCATATCTTATATTTGCCATGGGCTTATTATATGCCTAAATTTTTATATGTATTAACATGAATGCAACCATTTCTTCAACCAATATTAAGTACTAATTGTAAACTGCTTATTTATATTAAGAATCTTTGGGATATGCCAGGTAACAAAATAGATAAGATCCCTGCTCTGTGGACTCTAAGGAGATGGGGATTTTATGTAGATGTAAGTGCCTTGAGAAGAGTTCAGCAAGATAATGTGGTAGTGACTGGGGACTATTTTGACTAACCAGTTAGGAAAGGCTTTTGTTAGGAGGCAGGGGCCCTGACTGACAGGAAAGAGGCAGCCAGATGAGACTCCACGAGCAAAGACTCTAAGATCAGAATGAGCTGTGCATGTTCCAGGAACAGAGGACTGTCAGTATGGCTAGAAAGATATGGTCAGAAGATTGAGTGAAAGGACATGAGAGGTAGAAATGGGCAGGAGCCAGATCATGTAAGATCTTGAAGGTCATATAAAGAGATTAAATTTCATTCCAGCTGAGTTGAGAAATCATCCAAAGAATTTGAACAAGGAAACGAGATGACCTATGTTATGCATTTAAAAAATGATGCTGGTTGTTGTATTGAGAATAAAGGGGGGTGGTTTATGCAGAGAGAACACTGAGGAGACAGTTGAGTCCTGGTGCTCTGGGAGTTTGGGAAGTGGTAAGAAAAGGTTACCTATGGAACTCAGATTGAAGTGAGCATTCTTAGGAATTACTCATGTAGGCATGAGGGAAAGAAAGTAATCAAGTGCAAGTTCTCCATTACTGTTCTGAGAAAGTGGGTGGAAGATAGAGCTATTTAATTAATTAGGAAAGGCTAGGGGGAAAATCAAGGTATTTTATTGGGGGAGGGGAGTCAAGAGTTCTGTGTAAGAAACATTGAGTTTTTGACATAGTAGGCATTTTTAATCATCACAAGAATCTTACAAAATAGATATTGTCGTCATCCTATTTGACAAATAAAAAATGGATATTCAGGGATTTATTAAGTCTTGTCATCCTGAGAAATGAAGCTAGAATTCTTTCTCAGACCTTTCTAATATCATAGAACCTGATGCTATGGTCTGAATGTTTGTGTTATCCCAAATTTACATATTGAAATCCTAACCCCCAAAGCAATGGTGTCAAGAGGTGGGAATATTGGAAGGTCACGAGAGTGGAACCTTTCATAAGGAGATTAGTGCCCTTATAAATGGGGCATGCGGGAGCTCTTGGTCATCCCTTCCAACATGGAAGGACACAGTGGGAAGACACCATTTATGAACCAGAAAATGGGCCCTCACTAGACACTGAAACTGCCAGAAACTTGATTTACAAATTCCAAGGCTCTAGAACGGTGAAAAACAAATTCCTACTGTTTATAAACACCCAGTTTATGGTATTTTGCTATAACAGCCCAAACAGACTGAAACACCTGAGGAGTTAAAACAGTTCCCTATTGCTTCTCTAGAAGTATACAATAGTTTCAAAATCATTGAGGGCGGAGGTTACTTAATTTGGGTTTTCCAGATCATTTAGCATCAGTTACATAAAAGAAAATCATTTTGAATGTTTTAAAGTTGTAAACTTATATAAAAGCATTACATATGAAGTCACTTTCCTCTGTCTTCAAAAATACATTCTTCCCAAGAGACATCCTTCAAAATCGTTGACAAAGAAGGTAAACTTGGATAGTGGGAAAAGTGCCTTTCATCTTTATATTTAAGTACCTGAGAACTGCTTTATTGTTGTACCTCTGCTTCTAAGAAAGAACTAAATGGTTATGTTGGTAAGCAAAATATAAGAACTAAAACAGGTAGGCAGATTTCACAAACACACCAATTACAAAATAAAGACCTGCCTTAGTGATCTCCACACCATCTTTTGAAATTCATTGTTGCTGTGGCCACCTTAAAAGCTGTGGTTTTAAGGCTGAGGAGGAAGGATCGCTGGGGCCCAGCAGGTCGAGGCTGCGGTAGCCAGGAGCGGCCACTGCACTCCAGTCTGGGCGACAGAGTGAGACTCCAACTCAAAAAAAAAAAAAAACCTGTGGTTTTATTAATAATTTAAGTGACTATTATAAAAATGTGTCCTAAGTAAATGTCACTTTTTAAATAAACAGATATTTGTGTATTACTAAAGCCTTTATGAATTATATAATAATCTTCTTGATTCTAATAGCTAGAATCTCCCTGGGAAACGTTTATAATCATCTCTACCTGGGGCCTGATTTTCCAATGTATTCAGAGAGTCTCCATTTATATTAATGCGTGTGTGTGTGTGTGTGTGTGTGTGTGTGTGTGTGTGTGTAATGCTTTGGTTCTCATAAACTTTCTAAGTTAATATTTTGTACCATAGAAATAATCATGTTTTTATGAGTACATTCTCTTACTTCAACTGATCCAATCTGCCTTCTCTTTCTCTCTAAAAATATTAAACTGAATACAGAGATTTGATCTTTTTCAGTATTCTGCTTAAGTGAAACTTGCATGGAACAAAATGTTTCTTGTACTGTAGGGAAGATGATGTACATCTGGTAACATTCCCACTTAGCGGATTCTTCTGCTCTGTGAGATGATACTTTTTTTTTCAGATAACTGGGCCTTTTGATTCAGTCCACTTAAATGGGTAAGGCGGTGATTAACAGTACAGGATCTGGAGTCCCACTGTCTGGGTTCAAATCCCAGATCTACCAGTTGTTAGCTTTCTGAATTTGGTCTTCATCTGCAAGATAAGGATAATAGTAGTATCTACATCTTAGGTTGTTTGAAGATTTAATAGACAATATGCTTTTTAAAAAATCCCAAAGTTAGTACTGCTTGTCTCCCCAGTTATTTCTAGAGTTGGACCACAAATATGTGGCATGTATTTAATTTCCATTTTACAAAGTAAGATATTTTTCTCTTTTAAGCAATTGTTATTCATCAGAGAAAAAAAATCAGAGTTCGTGGCCTAATTGTGGAAATGAGTAAATAGAAGAAGGTAGGGTTAATTGAGACCTACGCATCAGAAATATATATTTTTTAAAAAACTAGAAATAGAGATGAACTTCAATTGAAGATTTTTTAAAGGCAAATATAAGAGTTGTTAACCATAACACGTTTGGCATTTGAAAGGTAATGTTTGAGTAGTAGACAATGTACTTTCTCTACTGAATCATCTTTTCCTGGTTATGTAATAGGAAATCAAGCAGAATTTGAATCAATATATTTTTCAAGAAATTGTTAGGAAAAATGAGTCAATGTGCTACTTACACTGGTCTGGAGGCCCAACTTTTTTTTTTTTAATTTTATTTTAAAGATGTGAGGTACAATTCAGGTTAGGTATACAAATGTTCATCTTCCAGGTACCCTTGTTGATGACATGTACCCCACCCCGGCAGTTTCCCATTACTGTCAATCACTTTCTTAGAGTATTATGTAATTGTTTAAGGTTCACTTATAGGTGAGAACATGTGATACTCACTTTTCTGTTTCTATGATAGATCACTAATATGATAGACTCTAAAGCCATCCAAGTTGCTACAAAGTCCATATGTTTATCCTTGTTTATGGCTGCATAATATTCCATTGGGTATACATATCACATTTTTTAAAAATCCAATCCAGCTTTCATGGGCAGCACAGTTGGTTTCATGTTTGTTTGTTTGGGTTTTTTTTTGCTGTTGTGAATAGTGCTGCAAATGAACATGCATGTGCAGGTTTTTTTTAATTTTTTTTTTTTTTTTGTAGAATGATTTAAATTCCTCTGGGTATTTTCCCAATAGGAGGATTGCTGGGTCATTTGGAAGATGGGTTTCTTGTTCTTTCAGAAATGGACACACTGTTTTTCAAAGAGGTTGCACTAGATTGCATTCACACCAGCAGTATAGAAGCATTCCTTTTTCTTTGCATCCTCACCAACATCTGTTGTTTTTTGTTTTATTAATGATGGCCATTCTTGCTGGTGCTAGGTGGTATCTCTGTGTGGTTTTGATTTGAATTTCTCTGATGATTAGTGAGGCTGAGCACTTTTTCATGTGTCTGTTGTCTGCCTGTATATCTTCTTTTGAGAAGTATCTATTTATGTCTTTTACCCACTTGTTTTTTTTAGTTCTTGAATTTATCTTATTTTTTTCTTTTTTTTATTTTAAAGATGTGGGGTACATTTCAGGGTTAGGTTTACAAATATTCATTATGCAATTACCCTTGTTGATGAGTTGTGCCTCCCCTTCCTCAGGCAGATTCTCACTACTGCCAACCCTGCTTCCCCACCCCCTCCCTGCAGTTTCCTGCTACTGCCAATCATTATCTTATGGTATTATGATAATTGTTCCAGGTCTGCTTATGAGTGAGAACATGTGATACTCAGTTCCTTGTTTCTGTGAAAGATCACTCAGTATTATAGACTGTAAGTCTATCCAGATTGCTGTGAAGTTCATGATTTTGTTCTTCTTTATGACTGTGTAATATTTCATCATGTATATGTACCACACTTTTTAATCCAGTCCTCTTTTGATGGGCAGCGTAGTTGGTTCCATATTCTTGCTACTGTGACTAATGCTGTGGTAAACATACATGTGCAGGCATTTTTTTTATAGAGTGATTTGAGTTCTTCCAGGTATATTCCCAGTAGGGGGATTGCGGGGTTGCATGAAAGGTCAATTTTCAGATCTTTTAGGAATCACCACACTGTCTTCCACAGAGGCTATACTAGTTTATACTCCCACCAATAGTGTAGCATTGTTCCCTTTGCACCATATTCTCTCCAGCATCTGTTGTTTTTTGAGTTTTTGATGATAGCCATCCTGACTGGGGTTAGGTGGTATCTCAGTGTAGTTTTAATTTGCATTTCTTTGATGACTAGTGAAGCTGAGCAGTTTTTCATGTATCTGTTGGCTGCTCATATGTCTTCTTTTGAGAACTGTCTGTTCATATCTTTTGCTCACTTTGTAATGGGGCTATTTGTATTTTTCTCTTTGGCACGTTTGAGTTCCTTGTAGATCCTAGATATTAGACCTTTGTCAGACATACAGTTGGCAAATATTTTTTCCCATTCTGTGGGCTGTCTCCCTCCTCTCGATGGCTTCTTTTGCTTTGCAGAAGTTTGTCAGTTTGATGAGGTCCCACTTGTCTATCTTATGTCTTATGGCATGGGCACTTGAGGTTTTAATTAGGAATTGGTTGCCAGTTCCAATTTCCATAAGGGTGTCTCCTGTATTTTCTAAGGTTCTTATAGTTTGAGGTTTGGAGACCCAACTCTTTAGGGATCATCATATGCTGAGCATTCTATGAATTCATAAATATAATAACATTCTTATAATTATTATCCAATACTTTACCAACATCTGGATCCTGAGATACCAAGAAAACATTTTGTAGAATCACCAGTAATGAGAGAATAAGAGTTTGCTAAGTACTTCCTTTGACTGAAATTCTCTTTCTCCAGCTCTCTGAATTTCTATGTTCAGTGTTACTTTACAGAGAGGCTCTCAGGGACTACAGTATGGAAAAATAAGATACTATCCCCCTGTCCTAAATTCCATATTCCATTTTCTTTTTTTTTTTTTTGAGTCAGAGTCTCACTCCATTGCCGAGGCTGGAGTGCAGTGGCATGCTCATGGCCACCATAGCCTTGAACTTCTGGGCTCAGGCGATCCTTCCACCTCAGCCTTCCAAGTAGCTGGAACTACAGGCGCGCACTACCACACCCGGCTAATTTTTTTTTTTAACTGTAGAGACAGACGAGGTCTTGTCATGTTGCCCAGGCTGGTCCTGAATCCCTGGGCTTAGACACTCCTCTTGCCTCGGCCTCCCAAAGTGCTTGGATTTCAGACTTGAGCCATTGCGCCTGGCCAATATTCTGTTTTTTAACTTTACTTTTCTTCATAGCTCTTAAAATCACTAGACATATTTTAAATTGATTTATGAATGTTGAAACTTTTTTGTTCGCCATGTATCCCCAGTTCTTGGTAAATACTTAGTGTGAAATACATAAATATCTGCTAGGAAATGAATAAACTTTTCTACATATTCAAACATTATACATACAATATATATGACAATCTTCTCTTTGCACATTTTGAAAAATCATAAAAATGACTGTGCAAACTGAACCCATGCAAACAATTTTAATAATTGACATAAAAAATTATGATTGTTCTGTGACCTTTCAAATTTTTGTTAAAATATTTAAAACTCTCTTACTGTCAGTTATGAATGTATAAATATGTTAAAATAGTAAGACTAGGATTTTATTTAGTATACTGTTATGAAAAACAGTAGACACATTGAAAATTAAAGTGCATTTTTTGGTAAAATTTTTATAAAGAATAATTTGAATAGTGGTTGCTTCCTTATTGTGTAACTTACTATAGGGGGCAAATATCTTTCTACACCTTGGCTGTGGTAACTCTCTTTTCTAAGTTTGGATCTGCTTCAAACATTGTATGCTTTGTGTTTTCAATTCTATGACATGCTTCTGAAAATTCCTTTAATGTAAAGTTGTTGCCAGTGTTACTTTGGGGACCTAGTCATCCTTTTCATCAAAACCACTGTGCTCATATATGCTGATGTTTACCTTTACTGATTCCCTCTGACTGTCTATCTAGAGCCTCTAGGAATGTGGCAGGTGTGGGGGCCAAGGAAAAATTTCCCCTTCACCCTCTAAAGGTTTGCTGAAAAATCAACTGACAAAAGGCAGATTAATTGGGGTGGGGGGAAGCATACAAATTTATTAAAATGTACATGGATAAGAGCTGTAAAGTGATTACCCCAAGCCCCCATGGGAGTTCAAAGCAAGGCTAAACACAGGTTATGGTGATCATTTGGTTATAGTGGCAAGACAGGTTGTGGGAAGGGGGAGAGGAAGAGGCCTGGTTAGCAAAGTTGATCTTGTTATGTAAGTGAAATCTCACAGGTTGCAGCCCTCAGACAGAATAGATGGTAAATACTTCTTTCAGACCGTTAAAAGTGTCAGACACTCAGTTAATATTTCTTAGATTGGTCAATGAAAGACTTCAGAGAAAACCTGGTTACATCAGTGTAGATTTTCTCTAAGATGTAAATCTTCCCCAGAGAAGAAAGCTTTGGATGGATATTTCTATTTGCAGGCCCTCTGAAGAGCCTTCTTAAAATACGTCAAAGAAGTATGTCTCGGGATAAAATATTTTGCTTTCCCTCATAGAGTTATCATTCCACAGTCAATGACTTTAGTTCCATTTACATTTGATTTGTATCCTACAAAGTTATTTGCACAGTGTTGTAAAAGTTTCTGTCATTCTGTATAGATACTACCCACTTTTACTTCCTGCTGTGATGCTTACGTGTTTTCAGTTGCATGCTTTATGCCACATTTCTCCCAAAATTCAGCTAAAGAAGTTACATGATTTCCAGCTGTGGTAACAACACCCTGTCTTCAACCTCATCTAAGAAACAAGGCCTTAAATTTAAAACAATTTCTTTGACCTATTTGCTGGATTAATGAAGTTGTATTTGCTGGTACAAAGCACATTTTCACATTTTCAAGTTCCCAAGAGAATAAGGGCGATAATGGTAGGGCTTTAAAAGGTAAACTACTTTGGCTTACAGTATCTCTATACTGCTGGGAAACCAGGTGCTAACACAATATCTTTTGTATTCTGTGCCTGAACTGAATAACAGATGCGCAGTGACCAATCACTGACAGACTTAAGAAGAGACATTTAGAGTTGATTTTTGTGTATGGTGATAGGAAGGGTCTTGTTTTAATCTTTTGCATGTGGTCAGCCAGGTCTCCCAGGACCATTTATTGAATAGGTTCTCCTCTCCGGGAACACTTCTATAGTGTTAGAGGGAGTTATACTAGTACAACCTCTGTGGACAAAAGTTTGGCGATTTCTAAAAGATCTAAAAATCGACCTTCTACATGACCCTCAGTCCCCCTACTGGGATAATAATATACCCGGAGGAACTCAAATTGCTCCATGAAGATACCTGCACACGCATGTTTATTGCAACATTATTCACAACAACAAAAACATGTACCCAACTGTGCTGCCCATCAAAAGAGGACTGGATTTTAAAAAGTGGTACATATACATAATGGAATATTACACAACCAATAAGAAGGACAAAATTATAAACTTCGCAGCAACTTGGATGGACTCAGACTCTATAATACTAGTGATCTATCACAGAAACAAAGAACTGAGTACCACATGTTCTCACTCATAAGTGGACCTTGAACAATTATCATAATACTGTAAGAAAGGGATTGGTAGTAGTGGGAAACTGCCAGGGAAGGGGAGGTCACACCTCATCAACAAGGGTACCTACATAATGAACATTTGTATACCTAACCCTGAATTATACCCCACATCTGTAAAATTAAAAATTTAAAACAACAACAACAACAACAAAAAGGAGACAGTGTTGAGAGAGGGATACAGCAGGATCAGTTTCCCAAAACAAAGGTTACAAGGCCTGGACCTCACTGAGAAGACAGGCAGAAGCCAGCCAAGATCACCTAAGGCCAAGATGATGTGAAAAGACACCTCTGCTTACCCATTTTTACTTGCTATATACCAATTAAAATACATGATCATGCTAAAAGACACTCCCACCAGTGCCATGACAGTTTACAATTACCATAGCAATTCCGGAAGTTACCATATATGGTTCAAAAAAAACCAAGAGAAATCCTTGATTCTGGGAACTCCTTGCCCTTTCCCAGAAAACCTATGAATATTCTACCCTTTGCTCAAGAAAAAACCATACAACTAGCCAGCAGTCCATGTGGGCTGCTCGGCCTATGGAGTAGCCATCTTTCTGATTCTCCATTTCTTTAATAAACTTACTTTTTGTTTCCTACTTATAGCTGGCACTTGAATCTTTTCCTGCATGAAGCCTAGAACTTACTTGGCCTCTTGGGTAAACCTCAATTCTGAGGTTCACCTGCATCATTGTGAAGGTCACTGTTCATGATTGGCGCCATCTGTTGTTTAGAGTGATCTTTGATCCAACAAGCTAGCAGCAAAGTTTGTAGTTCATATTATTATTCAGTAATTACTAGATTTTGAATTGTGTGGTGGAGGGATTAGTGTCATTTAACTAAGGTAACTGAAATTTATGCATGCCAGAGCCATGTGAAGTGATGACTTCTGTTATGTGTATATGAAAGTGTCTGCTTCCAGAACCCAAATCTGTATTGTTCTGAAATTGGCAGGGAGACAAACAACTTACAAAAGTGTGAAGGTAGAAAATATAAATCTAGGCAAATGATGATAAAGTAAAAGTCAAAAATAGAAAAAAGAAGAAATGAGGGTAAAAAAAATTCAGTCAAGTGTCTCGGTAAGGAACTGGAACTTGCCTAGACTGCATTCTTTAGCTAAGTTAAGGAATTTATGGACACAGGAAGCAGGAAGTAGAGAGTGAGTCATCAGCTCCAGGCATCAGGAGACAGCCTGGTGGAACAGTTACCCTGAAAGAGAAAGCTCCGCTTGATATCCATTGGAAAGGACTTTGTTTATAAGGACAGCCTTTAGGAAACTTCAGCAGACCTGGGAAAGTGAAGCCCAGTGGAACCACAGACTCCATAGCTCCTACTGCCCATTAGAGCAATCCGTATAACTTGCCATGCCTTGATGCTATGAAATGAAAAATCCACACTGGAACGGAGAACAAAAGCCAGGCCCCGAGTGGCAACTTTTTATCATGGAAAGAAGCACACATTTTATTTTGCTTTCACACAGCCACTCAGATGCACTCAACCCCAGCCAGACACTCCCACCCCACCTACCAGGTGCTGACCCATCAAGATCTTTCCTTACTAGAACTGCTTGTAAGCACATCTTTCCAGCCTCATATCAGACACTGAGTTTTGCAGACTCTTACCTTCTTTTCTTTCACCATTAACCAACAAGAATCCCTGGGTCTCTGCACCAGGCTCTCTATATTACACAGCTTTGCTTTCCCAGTTGGTGAAGGAACGTCTCACCCTCTAGCTCCTCCTAGATCCAACCCCCTGATCAATCATTTCTTGACTTTCCCTGGAAAGACTAATGTTCATTTTCTATCTGGGCATGACTCCCTCTTCTCAAGTTACTTCCTATTCCCAATCTATCAGTTAGATGTGCCACCCATATCCACTGACTTCTTATTTGGAGTATTTCATCTCAAACAAACTATGAAAGTGTTTGCTTCTTATTTCAGAGCATGGAGGTAGTTATTCTTGTTTCCTTTTCTTCATTTTCACACATTTTCAAAACATGCCAGGTGTTATACATAGCTCCTCTAGGTGGAGTACAGCCCATTTGACTCTTAACAATTAAGAATGTAGTGCTGCTTAAAGCAAGAAACAGCACTTACAGAATTTTATTTTATATAAGATTCATTTCTATGTACTTGTAATTAAATAGTATTTTTCCTTGCCAGTAAATTCGACCACAATATTTTTTTAGTATGCTTGAAATAAGTTCTTTTTTTTTTCCCCCGTCTCAAACAACGTAGTGTCTGATACTTGGACAACACACTGTATTAGAAGTCAGTGTCTTAACTGTAGGAACAGTTCGGAATTTTCTTGTGTGTGACTCAACCAGAGAGGCATTCTTGGGAAGTTCCATGACCATGCTTCATTTGTCACTGTGATTTGCTTGACTACAGGTTAATAGCATGGTGACTAGTTGGAGACCTCAAATTAGGTAACTGGTTACAAAGAGTGAAAGCAGAGAAGCTGGGAATTCTAAAGATGGGATTGCTTTTACTTAGTTAAATATGATCCCATCAGGCAAAAGGCAGAGGTGACCTCAAATAGACGGCCTGTCAAACAAGCTTCAGGACAAACAGACCAAGTTTCTCCCCAGGACTTAAGCAATGCAAAAGTCTCAGAGAAACTCCTCAGAGTATAGCTGATCTTAGGCCAAGGTTCTCATAAATCAATTTAACTTAAGAAATTATGCCACAGAGATTCTGAATCAATTCATTAAAAAAAAAGGAAGAGTGCTAAATAACAAACTTCTTTTTCATTAGTTAATTATAAGATACATGCCTTTCAGGTTGGGTGCTGTGGCTCTGTAATTCCAGCACTTTGGGAGGCCGAGTTGAGAGGATTGTCTGAGACCAGGAATTCAAGACCAGCCTGAGCAACATGGTGAGACCTAGTCTTGACGATAAATCAAAAAATTAGCCGAGTGTAATGGTGCATGCCTGTAGTCCCAGCTACTTGGAAGTCCGAGGTGGAAAGATCACCTGAGCCCAGCAGGTGGAGGCTGCTTTAGCTATACATCGTGCCACTGTATTCCAGCCTAGGCAACAGAGTGAGACTCCAACTCAAAAGGGTAGGGAAAAAAAAGAAAGATACATGCATTGAAATATGTTTTGGTGTGATCTACAGCAGAGATTCTCTAACTTTAGTGTGCATCAAATTTACCTGTAAAGGTTGTAAAGATTACTGACCTCCAGCCTGAAGTTTTTTATTTCATAGGTCTGTGATGGGCACTGGAAATGTGCATTACTAATATGATGCCAAGAGTTACTAATGCTGCTGGTCTGGGTACCGCACTTTAAGGACCACTGATCTATAAGATATGCTTCTGTTAATTTGCCTGTTGACTTCATGGTAGACACAATTTAAAAAACCAAGAAGTCTACATATACTTGCACTAGTGAAGCATCTAATATTTACTGGGTCTGCCCTAGCTGACTATGAATCAGACAGACTATGAATCCAACTATGAATCAGACAGACAGTGACTGCATCAGTTTGATACAAATAACTAACCCATCGTATGATGGAAAACCCCCACTGTAAGCCTGAAAACATGAGCAACAGAATCCAAAGAAAAAAGTGATTTTCCAAGGATTGCTCTCTAGTTCAAAAAAAGGTTACAATATAGATGGTGACCATTCACATTTTCCTTCTCTGAAAGCTCCATAGCACAGCCGGGCGCGGTGGCTCAAGCCTGTAATCCCAGCACTTTAGGAGGCCGAGGTGAGGGTATTACCTGAGCCCATGGGTTCAAGACCAGCCTGGGTGACTTGGCGAGACCTCATCTCTATAATAAATCAAGAAATTAGCCAGACATGGTAGTACATGCCTGTAGTTCCAGCTACTTGGAAGGCTGAGGTGGAAGGATTACCTGAGTGCAGCAAGTCAAGGCTGTGGTGGCCGTGAGCATGCCACTGTACTCCAGCCTGGGCAATGGAGGGAGACTCCAACTAAAAAAAAAAAAAAAAAATCCACAGCACAATGGAATATTATGCAGCCTTAAAGAAGGACAAACATATGGATTTTGCAGTAACTTGGATGGATTTAGAATCTATCATACACAGTGATCCATCACAGAAACAAAGACAGAGTTCCATATGTTCTCACTCATAAGCGGACCCTGAACATTTACCATAATACTATAAGAAAGTGATTGGCAGTAGTGGGAAACTGTCCCAGGGGTGAGGAATGGGTAGGATTGGCAGTAGCGGGAAACTGCGAGGGGAGATGGGGGCCACACCTCATTAACAAAGGTACCTGCATAATGAACATTTGTATACTGAACCCTGAATTGTGCCCCACATCTTTAATAAAGAAATTTTTTTAAAAACTCCACAGCTTTTCCAGAGCTGTATGAGAGAACTTTTTAAACTAGAATGGCAATGTAACATTAGACAAGCAAACATTTTTAAGTAGATACTTCCAAAAGCCTTTCACTGAAATTTGTTGCTTATAGTAAATCCATTCAGCATTTGATTCTTACTTTTTGGAGTGGGGAGCAAAATGGTACCTGGCATGCATCTGCATATTCAGAAACACACTTAGGAAAGCCTCCAGATGGGCTTCTGGAAACACATTTCATATGGACTTTCACTGAGTGGCACTGAATGCCGCTGCACAGGTCTGACTCAATGCTTGGGAGCAAGCTCAACATATTTTGAAGAAGCCAGGTCACTGGAAGAGCTCTGTGCCAATCACTCTGCTAAGTGCTTGAGAAGCCGTCTAGTTTAGACATGAAAGTGACTCACTCAAAAGCCAAACTACTTGGTTTTAATAAGCAGATGACCTTGAGTAAATTATTTCCTTCTCCTCTGTGCTTTGGTTTTATCATCTGCAAGGTGGAAATAATAACAAAGCCTACTTCATAGTGACATAGGAGTCAATGAGTTATTCTATGCAAAGTACTGTGGATGATGACTGGCCCATAGTAAGCACCCTGTGTGTCAGACTCATGGTTTTGTTTTTGTTTTTGTTTTTGAGTTGGAATCTCACTTTTTGTCACCCAGTCTAGAATGCAGTGGCACACTCATCGCCACTGCAGCCTGGTCCTGCTGGGCTCAGGTGATCCTTCTACCTCAGCCTTCCAAGAAGCTAGAATGACAGGCGGGCGCCACCACATCTGGCTAGTTTCTGTGATTTATTGTATAGATGAGGGCTCACCAAGTTGCAGGCTAGTCTTGGATCCCCAGGCTCAGGCAATCCTCTCGCCTTGGCCTCCCAAAGTGCTGGGATTGCTGGCTGAGCCACCGCACCTGGCCAAATTATGGTTTTTGACAAACTATGCACTTTAATTTAATTTAATTTTCAAGCAGGATTTATTGAGAGGACAGAAAAACCCCCATAGTGGGAAGTGACCTAAGGGAGTTGCCCTGCACTTTAATTTTAACACTAAGATGTTGGCACCATTGTTATATCTGTTTTAAGGTGAAGCACAGAGGAGTTAAGTGCCCTTCCCAAAGTCAATAAATAAGTGCTAGAACTACTGCTATGAACTCATGCAGTCTGACCTCAGAACTCATTTGCTTTATTTTATTTTATTTTGAGTTGAGGTTCTCACTCTGTCACCCAGACTGCAGTGCAGTGGCACAATCATGGCTCACTGCAGCCTCGATCTCCTGGTCTCAGGCTATTCTTCTACCTCTGCCTCCCTAGTAGCTAGGACTACAGGTGAGTGCCACTATACCCAACTATTTTCTTGTAGAGATGAGGTCTCACTATGTTTCCCAGGCTGGTTTCAAGCTCCTAAACTCAAGCAATCCCATCTTGACCTTGGTATATGCTGATTACAGATGTGAGCCTCTGAACCCAGCCCTGAACTCACTTTCTTAATCTCAATGCCATGCTGCCTCTGGAGAGAATTGATTTTTGAGGAGGTAGGGCTCATAATATATATTATATATAAATATATTTGAATCATGTAACTCAACTGCAAGTCATGTCCTTTAAAAACATTTCTGGCAGATCCATGTTATCTCAAGACCAATGAGGAAATTAAATCCTTGTTGTAATAATTCTTTTCAGAATTGAGGTCTCTAAAGGGAACCATGCCATTTAATAGAAAGAGTATTTGCTTTAAAGACTGACCACTCTTCCCAGCTCTGTACAGACAAGTTAAATAAGTTCTTTGAGCCTGTTTCATCATCTGTAAAATATTGGCAGCAGTATTGACCTCATGGCATTATTTTCTGGATTAAATGAAATTGTATATGTAAAGTGCTTTGCTCAATCTTAAGCCTATGGTGGATATTTTAAAAATATCAGTTCCTTCCTCCTCTAAAAATTATACCCTAGAATAATTCTAGTTGCACAAATAAATAATGTAGTACTTTTCACAATCATGTCTTTCTCACAGGAAAGAAAATACATGGAGTTCTTTTATATATAAAATAAATAGCTAAGTGTGAGGCTTAAACTAGGACACACTATCTTTTGGAGGGATGATTCAACAGCAGAATTTATTTTCTAACAGTTCTGGAGCCTGAAAGTCTGGAGGCACACTATGTTATTGACTGTTTTGTTGCGCCTCCTGTCTTCATCTGAGGTTGAATGTGTTGGAAGAAGAGTAAAGGAAGGCAAAGGAGTCTCTTCTTTCCATTTGTATGTGAGATGAGAGGTGCAAGCGAGAAGGTCTTTTTTTTTTTTTAGTTTGCCTTTACCTTGTCCCTAAACACTTGAAACTTTAAATATATTCCTCCTCTTAATGCCATTATTATAATTTTAATTATCAGGTTTCATGTATAACTGACATTTCACTCCTAAGGGACACAGTACAATAGCTATTTACTTTGTAGCAGGACCAAATAAAAATATAGAAAATTGGAGCTGGGAGAGCCAGAAGTGAAAATAAATGAGCTATCATATGAACTCTAACTTAAACATGTCAGTAAATATTACCTTTTCTATTCTGATACTGGATCCAATGGATCTCATGTAGCCAGAACCAGGTATGTATACATATGTGTGTATGGTGTATATATGTAAGCATATTCATATATACAAAGGAGGACCCCAGAAACCTGGAATTTATTTATTTTTAAATTGTGTATTTATTCTTACATGTTTAAACTTCTTTTGCCTTCAAAGTACTTTCCATTTGATGCAATACCCCTATCCAGATTTTTTTCCACTACTCAAAATAGTTTTTGAACTCACCAATTTTTATGCCTTTCAGTGTTTCTACCGTTTTTTGTTTCACCTCTTCCACATCCATGAAATGGTTCCCTTTGAGAATTTTTTTCATCCAAGGGAACAAAAAAATAGTTGCTCAGGGTGAGATTGGGTGAATAGGGAGGTTGTGGCACAGATGTAATGTCATTTTTAGCCAAAAACTGCTGAACACTCAGAGTGATGTGGGCAAGTACTTTGTCATGGTGGAAGAACCAGTCACCTGTTTGCTACAACTCGGAACATTTCTCCCGCAAATCATGATATAACCTTCTCAAAACTTCCAGGTGCTCTAAATATTGACCTCCCATATGACCCCGCAATCCCCCTACCAGGAATATACCTTGAAGAACCCAGATTACTCTATGAAAAAGATACCTGCACATGTATGTTTATCACATCATTGTTCACAATAGCAAGAACCTGGAAGCAACCATACAGTCCATCAAAAGAGGACTGGATTTAAAAAATGTGGTGCATATACACGATGGAATACTACACAGCCATAAAAAGGAACAAAATCATGAATTGCGCAGCAACCTGGATGGAACTAGAGTCTATAACACTGAGTGACCTCTCACAGAAAAAAAGATCTGAGTATCACATGTTCTCACTCATATAGTGGACCTTGACCATCCATCATAATGCTATAAGGAAAGGACTGACAGTGGTGGGAAACTATGGGGGGAAGGGAGGTGGGATTAACGGTAGTAATATCTGTCTGGGGATGGAGAAACACCCCTTATCAACAAGGGTGCCTGAATGAAGCATATTTGTATACCTAACCCTTAACTGTACCCCACAATATCAAAATAAAAAATATTGATATAAAAAAAAAACTTCGGTTGACCATTTGATCTGGAGGAACAAATTTCAAGTGTACTATAAGGGGCTCACCCTCCAAAAGATAATTCCAGTTTTGGTGGGTGCATATGTATGCATACAAATACAAATACAAAGGAATTTGTTAAGGAGATTTGACATTACTCAACTAGCTGAGCTGGTTAATCAATTTCTATAAGGTGTTGTCCTCATGTCTGAAGCTGAGCTTGAAGTCAACAAGGCAAGCATTTGGGAAGGGAAAATGGAAAGTAAAGTAGAAAAGAACAATGAAAACCTGGAACTCAAATTGTTAGGTCAAAATCCCAGCGGGGCCTCCAAAATGTTAGGTCAAACCTGAGGGGTCTGGTTTGTGATCTGGTGCCATGTGAAAGATACAAAGAATTGCACAGAAGTTAGATTGGAAAATATTGTTTATTTATAAAGTAAATGAGAAAGAGAGAGAGAGAGAAAGGAGATTCACCTTCTCAAGGTAGGGGAAAATGCCAAAGCTTAGGAACACATGGCCAGGCCAGAGTTTAGCAAAGCAGTGGCAGATAGCTGCATGAGGTTGAATGCTTTTAATCCTTCCCTTTGATGGGGGCAGTTTGTTAAGGTGATTGGGTAGTGATCTTTTTCAGGTCACCACGAAAGGCAGATGAGCACAGGTAGTGACGTCAGGTGATGGACAGCAGGCAAATAGGTGGGCTAGTCACATGACTGCTGCCATGTTGATGGGGTCTGTGTCATGAAGGTCACTAAGGGCTGATTAGGGTAACTTGTTTCTTATGCAAATACTTAGAGTAGAAAAGCTAATTAGTATAAAACAAGCTGGGAAAGTGTTGTAAAACAATTATTAATAGCTACCTCTGAAGAACTGGCAGTGACCTTGATTAGAGGGCAAGCTAGGTAATGTTAAGAGAATATGACAGAACTAGGCAGTGTTAAAATGGCTGTTCTTCACAAATGTACGAGTAAAGCTTATGAGGACAGACTGAATCCTGAGTCAGTTCACACTGTCTCTGTTCTTGGCGATGTGGATGTCCTGCAGAAGCCAGGTTCTTCCTCACAGAACTTAAACTACACACAACCAGCTTCTGAAACAAAGAAACTGAAGAAGAGAAAGTAAATTAGCTGCAGGCCTGTCCACTGCCTCCGAAATTAGCAGATAGTTGACAATGTGCATGAGTATAAATGACTGCTGATACATTTGTCTATTCCAACTCTCTGGCAAGAAATTCTCTTGTGGTAATATAATCAGAAACATACAGGAAAGGGAATTCTGGTAAATGTAGTTTATCTCAGCCAAGTTGACACATTACTAAACATTTCAAAAAACTTCTCCAGCTTACCCACCCAAGTAACAAACATCTATTATTTTACACAGTTTCTGGGGTAAAGAATCCAAGAATAGCTTAGCTAAGCACTTCTGGCTTAGGATCTCTCATGGTTACAGCTAGCTGTGGCTGAAGTCAGCTGAAGTGTTGACTGGTTTGGAGGATCCACTTCTAAATTCACTTGTGTAGATTTTGGCCAGAGGCCTCAATTGCTTGCCAGGTGGGACTCTTTGGTAGGACAGCTCACAACACAGCAGCTGGCTCCCTAAGAAGTGAATGATCAAAAAAAGAGTCATGGAAGCCACAGTGTCTTCTTAAACTAATCTCAGAAGTGATCATATATCACTCTGGCCATATTGCTCACACAGTCCACCCTGGTGCAATGTGGGAGGGGCCTACACAAGGATATGAATATCAAGAGGTTTCACCCTGCTTTCCTCTCTGTCCTGAACTTTGAATTTTCTAAGCTTCCCAGTCCTCATCTGGCCCTCACCTCTTCCCTACAATTCACTACAGCCAAATTTGCCTCAAAAATAAAGATATCTCTGTATCCTAAAGACACACAGACCCCCTCCTCCTCCACAAAGTTCTTCTTCCCTCACTAAAAAGGCATTCTCTCTCCTTTGTCTTGAGAAATATGCTAATATTCTAGCATTTAGAGTAACAATATCACTTTGTTCCATGTCCATACCCATCATAGAGCTGCTACCACAATGTCTAATCCAAACATTTCTATAGCACCACCCCAAAATGCCTTTAATTTCAGAGTAGAATACTGGCTCTCTTCTGACTGGGGAGTGGTGTCACCGCCTCATTTCATCTCTTCTTACGAATTCCATTCATTTTGTCATCTCATCTATGAGCTCCATTTACTAATCTGGAAACACCTTTACTAGTGATGCTTTTCTTTTGTATTGATCTTTACCTCTGACAGCTCATTTTCACAAACAGTGTCACATTTGAGCCTCACACAGCTAGCAAGAAGACAAAGCTGAGATACAAATGCATGTCATCCAATTGTCAGGGTCAAAGTTATTTTTACTATTCTACAGCAACTTTCTAGCATTTGCCGTGTCAAAATAACCATTCTATATTTTTAATATTAAAGGATTATAATTAACTGATAGTGTTTAGAAAAATACTTGCTTTCCTTTCTCCATTGTAAATAATTTTTCTTTAGTCTGACTAGGTATCTTCAGCATTATTTTCCTATTAGTCATTCTGAAATCTAATGATGTGCTTTATGCTAGTTTGTATTTATCTGTGAATATGGGGCATAGTTTTCTCAAGTACAAAACATCTTGCCAAATATAGTCACATACATGTCAATATTCTCATAGATTTTTTAAAAACTAGTGACTTTCATTATTTCAATTATTTCTCAAATGTAAATGAGACAACTCTGAAAAAGTACTCTTCCAATTATATCATGTATTATTTAGTTACTGAGAATCTTTTTACCACTGATACAGTCTTTGTAACTTCCAAGTAGCTTTTCTGAAACACAGAATCATGATTGGACTTTGAAATCCAGTTTTTTTTACTTGGTGAATTGACCCAGTAATTTACAAGTAAATTTTAAAAAGGAAGCTTAACTCCCTGCTTTCTTCTCTGTCTTGAACCTTGAATTTTCTAAGCTCCCAACTCCCCCTTCTCACCTGGCCCTCACCTCTTCCCTACTATTCACTACAGCCAAATTTTCCTCGAAAATAAAGCAATCTCCATCTCCCAAAGATACACAGACCTCTCCTTCCCAAAGTGCTTCTTCCTTCACCAAAAAGGCATTCTCCCTTCCTGATCTTGAGGAAGAACGTATTAATATTCTAACATTTAGAGTAATCACATCTCTGTCCCATGTCCAAATCCTACCCCCACCCTGTTGCAAATGATGTTTGCACCTGAGCTACCAGAAAGGAGTATTATTTCATCCCTCACCAGTATTTTCCTGTTTACTAATTTTACTGTTGCACAGTTGAATGGTATTCCTAAGGTAACTTATTAACTCCTCTCAGGTCTCACAAGACAGTGAATTCTTTAATCAATCCATCAATCATTCTTGAAGTTTTTGGGTAAATAGTGTAGAGTAAATTCCCCTTACATTTTTAGTATTTCATAAAAATGTATTTTCTAATTTGGGCACTTAATGTGGGTTCATCTTAAGATAGATCATCACATGGCATTTTATTCAAGTTGCTTAAATACCACCTACTCTGATACAGTGTGATTTATCTACTTATATGACTGTTTTCCCTCCAAGTCACTTTTCCCTCCACTTTATTTCAAGTGTCACAAAGAGTCTGTCATATAGTAATCACTAAGTAAGTGATGTGTTGAATAAATATGGTTTTTCTCAAATTTCTAGATAAATCCAATCTAAATTTTAGATGAAAGATAAGCATGCTTACATTTCCAGGTAAACAGGGATATGAAATGTCATTTCTAGATTTTGCAGTTGAACTATGCTCTTTTAAAATAGGTGAATTGGAAAGTCTATTTTTTTCTTAGATTATCAGTTTAAATAGGTATTATATACTTTAGACATAGATAAATATAGATATGAATTCTCATAAGTTATGGAAAACGAATCAGTTAGAAACTCTCAACGGAATTAACTAAGATGAATACATAGAACTCCATCAGTGATATGTTACTGCTATCTTATACTGGAGAAACAAATTTTTTTAAAAAGTCAGAGCTACTAGGGTGGATACAATTTTTCATGCACTAACTTCAAAACATATTTCAAGGTTTTCTATTCAAAATTTCAAAATAAATTACTATGTCTTTGTTGGCAATAAACTGGGCAAATAAAGACCCATTTAGTACAACTGCCACAGCATATTTTGGGTTTTTCTCTCCCCTTTCATAAAGCACCAAGTGTTTAAATCAATACACCAGATTTGGAGCAGAAAAAGAATATGATGAAGTTAGAACATTTTGTTATGCCAAAAGCAAGAACTTGTCTATTAGGGACATGTCAAAAAGACACTGGAGGCAAACCAGCTTCTATTTTCTGAGACAAAAAATGGTGGTGGCTTGGGAGTGAAGCAAGGAGTTGACACCACGGAATCTTTTATTGTGATGGAATTGTTCTCTATTTTATTTGGGGGGTAATTATACAATTATATACACTGATCAAAACTCATAGAACTATACCCTAAACATGATGGATTTTACTGTAAGTAAATAATATTGCAATTTAAACAATAGAATACTGAAGTTGAATTGATAGGGCTCTTCCTGGCCAAATTTCAAACAATATTTAGCATTGATAAGAATAATGACCTCACAAAAACCTGTACCCAACTATTCACTATTTATTTGTAATAGTCAAACAATAAAAACAGTCAAAATGTCCCTCAGTGGGTGAATGTTTAAACAAACAGTGATAAAACTGTACATGGAATAAATAAAAAGAAATGAACTACTGCTACACACAACTTGGATGGATCTCAAAGACATTATGTTGAATTTTAAAAGCCATTCCCAAAAGGTCATATGCTGCATGATTCCATTTACACAGCATTCTCAAAATGACACAACTATAGTGATACACAGGTTAATGGTTAAGTTAGAAATGGCAGGCATTAGGGTTGGATATAACTATGCATGTAGCATGCTATGAATCTTTGTGATGAAATAGCTCTGTATCATTACTATAGTTGTATTTACATGAATCTACACATGTGATAAAGTGGCCCAGAAATATACACACATTGTACCAATGCCAATTTTCTAGTTTTAGTTGTGAATTAGGGCTACCTAAGATGTGACTATAGAGAAAAACTGGGTGTAGCTTTTACAGGACTTCTATTATTTTTGCAACTTCCTGTGAATGTATAATAAATTTAAAATAGAAAAGTAAAAAAAGATATAAATGAAAAATAATATATTAAATAAAAAGAGAATCATGAATCCATAGTTATCTCAAAGGTGAGGAGAGGGTCATTTTTTTAACATGTCAAATTTCATTAGCTTTCAATTGAAATTATTTATTCAACTTTTTGAATTTGTAAACAGTAAAACTTTTTGGTGGTATACAATTATATGAATTAGACAAATGCAAGCATGTATCTACCATCAAAATTAAAATGCAACATAGTTCTATCATGCCAGAAATGTCCTCATTTTCCCCTTTGTAATCAATACCTTCGCCCATCCTCAACCTGTAGTAATTACAGACCTATTTTCTGTTCTCATAATTTTGCTTTTTCCAGAATGTCAAAGTTTAGATAAAATCTTAGAGTATATAGCCTTTGAAACTGGCTTCTTTCACTTAGCAAAAGGCATTTATAATTCAGTCATGTTGTTTCATGTATCTGTAGTTTTGTTCATTTATTTGTTTGTGTTTTTTTGCTGAGTAATAGTCTATTGTATGGATATAACATAATTTGTTTATCCTTTCACCTATTGAAGGACATGAATAAAGCCACTCTAAACATTCACATACAGATTTTTGTACAAACTTGAGTTTACAGAAGAACTTTTTATCTAAAAATGCCAGCAAAAAAATATAGAAGGAGTAATAAAATTAGAAAATCACTCATTCGTAACCAGTAATATAATAACTGATTCAGGAGAAATCATCAATAAATGCAAAACTATTAAATGAAAGGTCACTAAGGAACAGGATGTTCAGGTGGTCTCAAAGAATTACTCCACACAGGGCCAGCTCCATAGGCATGAGAACAGTCCTACAGGGCCGTGCACGTAGAAGGGCCTCCAGCATGGTTTTTTGCTGTGGTTACTGTGTTGAAATTCTTAACAGCTTAATCGTTGTTGTTTGTTTTTTTTTTTTAACTAGGAGCCTAGCATGTTAACTTTGTACTATACTCTGCAAATCATGTAGCTAGTCCTGCCCCATAGGTGACTTTCTGAAAAGGTAATTTTGCAAAGGAGAGATCCAGCAGAAATGCCCTTAACTGAATGATCAAATTTGGCATCACAGATAATAGGATAAAATATTATGTGTTGCTTGAATTGGTATAATGAAAAGCATACAGCATCACTCATGTAGTCTTCTTGTCAAAAATGTTTAACAAGGCTGGTTTTGGCGGCTCATGCTTGTCATCCCAGCACACTGGGAGGCAAGGCAGGAGGCAGAGGATCGATCACTTGAGCCAGGAGTTTGAGACCAGCCTGGGCAACATAGTGAGACCCTGTCTCTACAAAGGAAAAAAATTACTTGAGAATGGTGATGTGTGCCTATAATCTCAGTTACTCTGGAAGTTGAAGCAGGAGGATTGACTGAGTCCAGGAGTTAGAGTTTCCAGTCAATTATGATCATACCACTGCATTCCATCATGGAGCAGAGGTATTTTGACTCAAAAAAAAAAAGTTTGACCAAAACCTAATCTAATGAAGAAGCAATCACACAAATCCAGAGGGTAGAGCAATTCCATGAGAATCGTCTAGACTCTAAAAATATCATTTTGTGAAAGACCAAAAAAAGTGATCCGGAAGGGAATGAGTTCCAGAAACATAACAATCAACTGCAAAGCATAATCCTTGACTGGGTCTTTATTTTTTTTAAATATAAAGTATAATTGGGGAAAATTGGAAAACTTTGAGAAGGGTCTCTATGTTAAATAATATTATAACATCAGTGTTAAATTTGGGGAGGGTAATAATAATACTCGTGATTTTATGTTTTTTAAGATAGTCATGCTGAAATATTTGGGAATAAAGATTCTGAAAAGGTGCTCAGCCTCACTCATCATCAGAGAAATGCAAATCAAAACCACATTGAAATACCACCTAACGCCTGTAAGAATGGCCATCATAAATAAAACAAACCACAACAGATGCTGGCGAGGATGTGGAGAAAAAGGAACGCTTCTACACTGCTGGTGGGAATGCAAACTAGTACAACCTCTTTGGAAGACGGTGTGGCCATTCCTGAAAGAACTAGAAATTGACCTTCCATATGACCCAGCAATTCCCCAATTTGGAATATATCTGGAGGAGCTCAACTCATTCTACAAAAAAGATACCTGCACATGTATGTTTGTTGCAGCAACTCTATTCACAATAGCAAAAACATGGAACCAACTGTGTTGCCCATCAAAGCTGGACTGGATTAAAAAAATGTGGTACATATACACGATGGAATATTATGCAGCCATAAGGAAGGACAAATATGGACTTTGCAGCAACTTGGATGGATTTGGAGTTGATCATACTCAGTGATTTATCACAGAAACAAAGAACAGAGTTCCTTATGTTCTCACTTATAAACAGACCTTGAACAATTATAATGCTATAAGAAAGCGATTGACAATAGTAGGAAACTATTAGGGGAGTTGGAGTGGGATTGGCTGTTGAGTGAAACTGCTAGGGGAGGGAGGGGTATACCTCATCAACAAGTGTACCTGCCTGATCAATGTTTATATACCTACCGCTGAAACGTATCCCATGTCTTTATAATAAATATTTTTTAAAAAGATTCATGATGTCTGAAATTTGAAATAAGTTAAAAATCTTTTTAATTATATCTATATTTAAATCTATTGTGACAGATCAGGCAAATGTGGTGAGGTTTTAAAAATTCCCACAACTTTTTATTCACACTTCCCTAGTCAGTTTATCACATTCTTTCTTTTTTTGTACTTTAATCTTACATTAAAAACATATGAGGTAAGAACAATGTCTTTGAATACAATCTGGGTCCAAATTCTGACTCTGTTCTTAATAAGTGTTTAAACTTGGTTCAAAAACTGTGGTGAGAAAAAGAACACTAATATCTATTAAACAGCTTATTGAAATGATTCAATTAACACATTAACAATATAAGAAAAAGGACCATTAAGTCTGTGATCACTGCATGTATACTCCTTGTTCACTATTATGTCCTGAATGCTCAGCCAAACACCTCAGTCAGTTATCAAAAAATATTTATAGATTGAATTATTTAATGATCTATGGTTAACTAAGTATAAAGTTACATGTTCTATTATATGAAGACGTTTCATATGTGCAAATAATTTATCTTATGATTGCATAGAGAGAGGTTGTTTTTAGTTTAGAGATTTACCTCTAATATAGATATATATATATATTTAGTATAGAGATATATTTCTAATATAGAGATACATATTTTTATACTAAGATATACTTCTAATATAGAAGGAGGTATATATTTTTTAAATCTGCACTCTGAATTGGACCCATTCTCATCTCTCCATCCGCCATCTTTTCTTAGAGAGAGAAATGTTCCAATTACTTGGCAAGTAGAAGGTAATAGTAGGTAATAGTAGGTAATCGTGGAAGGAATAGTCAGTGTCACAGATCTTTGCCTAGAACCGGAACGTGTGACATATACATATATGCATGTTGATTTATGTCAATATATATTAAACATATGGCATCTGAACTTCCATATTCAGTCCTCATGCTTCATCTCTTCCATTTATCTTCTTTCCAGCTCCATAAGAATCTTGGGAGTTATTGGCATTGTGCCTGGAGTTGGGAATTAGGGAGCAAGAAGTATCCAGGTCAAAAATGCTCTGTTTAATTCACTTTCCTTCTGACCAATAGCGCTTTGTCTTTAAGAGTGGCATTCTGGTGGGACAGGGGTAGTGGAAGAGTGGCATTCTTGGTTGACAAGGTAATCTAATAAGAGTTTATTTCTTCAGAGCGATTTCATCTGGCTTCATTTGTCTCAGAGTGTTCATGATCCACTGAACTTAGGACTCTGATGCTTCTTTCTGCCAGTTTTCTTCTGTGAACTCCCTGCGGCAAGAACAGGTTATGTTAACATGAGTTAATGCAAAGACAAAAGTAGGGGAGAGAAGAGAGATGGAAATAAGCACAAACTGAATCAGTGAGGGTGGAAGGAATGGAAAAAAAATGTAGGAGTAGAGATTGGAAAGATTTTAAATAAATATGTGAAACTGGCCTTCACCAACTTTTACAAATGTTTCATAACATATTATATACTCAGTGATCTATCACAGAAACAAGCGAAAACCACACATTCTCACTCACTCATAACATGTATATCACAATGCTACAAGAGAGGGATAGGTAGTAGCAGGACACTGCGGGTGGGAGGATGACACATAGCATCACTAAGGGTACCTGATCCTAAACCAGGGGAAGTGAGGACAATGGGAGGTCCAAACTTCACCTGCACGTAGACTACTTATGTACCTAATCCTGACATGTACCCCACATATTTACAATAAAATAAAGGAAAAAAACCCATGTTATGTGAGCTGTTTTAAAGAGCAACAAAAAAGTAGCCGCCACTCACAACTAGGACTATTATTCTCATCTTTTAATATAATTTTTATTATATTCAATAAAACATAAATCTTTTCATCTTCCAGTCTTATAACTCAATAAACACATTTAATTGTTTTACCAGTTGTGCCTGATATTCATTTCCATATTTTTAAAAGAGATGTTCTATCAGTTAGGGTTCAGTGAGAGAAACAACACCAGTAGGGGATATTTATTAAGTGATTATCATAAAAAGTTGGCTTATGTTAATCTATGGGGCAGGCCTTCAAGAAAAACAGGTTAGAACATCTTGGTATTGGCAGAAACAGCTATACACAGGGGGAGTTTTGTCATTTTCAGAGATTCCTCAACTCTTAAATCCTTGCAACTGATTAAATCAAGCCTGCCAAGAATATCTAGGATGATCTCCTCTAATCCCATCTACAATACACCTTCACAGAAACACCTAGATTAGTATTTGGTTGAGTAACTGAAAACTATATTCCTCCCAAATCGATACATCAAAAAAGCAGCACACATGCTTCCATCACTATTTCTTGATTTATTCAATTCCCATGTTCTCTCTTAACTCATTATTACATTAGGAGATTTAGACTGTTTACAGTCTCCCACTCTCTGCCCCCCCCACAAGCTCCCCCCAATTAGTTATACTATATTTAAGGGGATAATTCAATATTCATTGTTTATATTATTATTAAATATTCATTGTTTATATTATTATTAAATATTATTCATAGCAGGGTCATGTAGTATGCTAATGGATTTTCTTTCTGGTATGACTGTTGATTCCTAAAGTGAATTCTTATTTTTGTGGTTTAATTTTCTTTGTGCCTATTACTAATTCTGTCCTAAATTCTGCATAGAACTCCAAAGCTCTTTTCAATATATTTAAATGCATGAAGTGACCTGTCAGTGGATTTTTTTTTTTTTTCCTTAGAGACTCGTCCATCATCCTTCTCCAATCTGGAAGCATTGCTCTCTGGGCTTGTGCAGATGTGTCCTCCTAGAAGTGTCCTCCACCTTCATAGTGAGAATTCCTTTCTCTCTCTTTTGGGAGTTCCTTTGTTATTTATTCCCTAATTTTAATTGAGCATATCCTCCAAAAACTTCCTGAGAAAGTAAAAAGTGTTAAAGTGTAATTTTCATAAAGACAAAATCATGATTCTTACGAAAATATAACCAAAAAAATGTCAAAGTAAGAAGTGAGGACCACTGCAAAGAGCATTTGAAAAGCTAGATATGAATAGGAGAGTAACATTGCTCAGTTAGATGCAAAACTAGTTAATGCCCAATGGGGCTATAAACTATAGTTTCGGGAGTCATTTATTCCACTGGACAGGGAAGTAATGATGTATATATCTAGATAAAATCTATTCACATTTAACTTCAGTAAGTCTGAGAACTTTAATCAACAGTAAACAGAATCAAATGAATATTTTCCTTTAGATCAGTGTCTCACAATATTTTTTCATTATCTCCTCTCTAAGAAACTTTTTAGACATTTTCCTAATTTAAAAATTTTTTTTTAGCTGGTCTCGGTGGCTCAGCCTGTAATCCCGTGCCTTTGGGAGGCTGAGGTGAGTGGATTGCCTGAGCCCGCAGATTGGAGATCCGCCTGGGCAGCGAGACCTCATCTCTACAATAAATCAAAAAATCAGCCGGGCGTGGTAGCGCATGCCTGTAATTCCGGCTACTTGGAAGGCTGAGGCAGAAGGATTGCCGGAGCCCAGCAGGTCGAGGCTGCGGTGGCCGGGAGCGGCCACTCCAGTCTGGGCAACAGACTGAGACTCCAACTCAAAAAAAAAAATAAAATAAAAATCTACTGCCACAGCTATATGGTATATCTTTTCATATACTGTGTATTTTTCTGTACTTTACATGTAAAAATCTTAGTCTTTTTATTCAATTCAGGTTTAAGAATGACTAAATATAATTTTGATGTTAAAAGTTAAATTAGAAATTAAAAAGTTATGAATCTTTAACTTTATAACTGTATTTGATGAGTAACTTTTAATGTAATTTATTTACTTACATGAAAAGCAATTCTCAAATTACATATATAAATTAGTTATTTATATAAATATTTGACAATATAATCAGATTATTTAAAATGATTTAAAACTTTTCAGCAAGAATAACACTATTAAAAATTGAATTATTTTTATAAAAATTATTTTTAGGCCGGGCTCGGTGGCTCAGCCTGTAATCCCGCGCTTTGGGAGGTCGAGGTGAGTGAATTGCCTGAGCCCGCGGGTTCGAGACCCGTGTGGGCAACTTGGCAAGACCTCATCTCTACAATAAGTCAAAAAAAAAAAATTAGCCGGGCATGGTAGCACGCGCCTGTAATTCTGCCTACTTGGAAGGCTGAGGCGGAAGGATCGCCGGAGCCCAGCAGGTCGAGGCTGCGGTGGCCGGGAGCGGCCACTGCACTCTAGTCTGGGCAACAGAGTGAGACTCCAGCTCAAAAAAAAAAAATTATTTTTACTGAAATTAACTTTCAACTTTTGATTGATTTAAGAAAATAACATTTAACTAACTTCTAGATATTTATTCAGATAAGTCAACATTTTGTGTTTTCAGGCTTGACAATTAATGATGGGCTAAAGAAGTTATATAGAATCAAATAATAAAGTATAAACTGTTCTTATTTAATTCCTGAAATCCAAGTAACAAATGAAATCACTGATGGTCAAAAAAAACAATATCACGTTTTCTTGACTTCATTTTCTGCTTTAGTATTGACTTTTTAATTTCTGTTATATATCTTAATGTCTATGACCTCATTCTTATGCTTGACACATCCTTAAAAATAATATCATATTCTAGGTTCATGGCTAATATTTTCTCTTATTCATCTAATAATAGTAATTAAAATGGACATTTTATATATTTCTATATTGTCTGTTTTTACTGTGTTTTTTCTTTCTTATATTAGAGGCTTTCCTAAAACATGTTTTGGTCATCAGTTTTCTCTTCATAATTAAGAGAGAAGACCTAAAAGGTATTTGAAGATTTTATAAGCATCCTTCCAGGTGTTGAAGTGAGGATCACACCTAGAGTTAGAGAAACTAAGATATCAGGAAAGGATATAAAATGAAGCAGTGAAAGGAAAACATGAACAAGGCATGGGAATCAGTGAAGATCACCTATTTAAAGTAGAAAGAAATATCATCTTGGATTTGCCCACTGGAAGTTACTAACATATCAATACATTCCAGAAATAAGAAGCTTCCCCAAGAACATTTTTATAGCCATGGAGTCTACAGCAAAGTACATTAGAACTGGCTGTTCATGTACAGTAATTGTAAATAACATACTTGGGTGGTCCTCAGGTCATTTGGGCTATTCAGCAGCAGGGAAGAGTGAAAAAGTAATTGCATGATTAAAAATGCCCCAGTGGCTGGGCTCGGTGGCTCAGCCTGTAATTCCACGCCTTTGGGAGGCTGAGGTGAGTGAATTCCCTGAGCCCGCGGGTTCGAGACCCGCCTGGGCAACTTGGCAAGACCTCATCTCTACAATAAATCAAAAAATCAGCCGGGCGTGGTAGCGCATGCCTGTAATTCCGGCTACTCGGAAGGCTGAGGCGGAAGGATCGCTGGAGCCCAGCAGGTCGAGGTTGCAGTGGCCGGGAGCAGCCACTGCACTCCAGTCTGGGCGACAGAGTGAGATTCCAACTCAAAAAAAATAAAAAAATGCCCCAGTGTTGATGAACTCTACTATTTTGGTATGTTCAAGTAACAGTTTTGTTTTTTTGTCTCCCAGATAAAATGCCAATGTATCTGTTATGGACTGAATTGTGTCCCTGTAAAATTCATGTGCTAAGGTCCTCCAGTACCTCAGAATGTGACTGTGTTTGAAGATAGGACCTTTAAAGAAGTGATTAGTTAAAATGAGATTCTTGGTATAGGCCCTAAACCAGTCTTGCATTGTGTCCTTTTAAGAAGAAGAAGAAATTTGTAAACACAAAGAAAAGAACAGTGCTGTGAAAAGGCAGTCATTTGCAAACCAAGGAGAGAGGTTTCTGAAGAAAGCAAACTTGCTAACACCTTAATCTTGAACTTGTAGCCCCAGAACTGTGAGAAAATAATGTGTTATTTACACATCGACTTGAGTCTGTGGTATTTTGCTATGGCAGCTCTAACAGACTAAGAGAATCTTCCACTAGGTTTTATTGAATAATTGCACCCCCTTCCCATCCTATAGTGAAAGTCTGAATTAAAGGCATTGTTGAGCCTATCTGGATCATTTAAATGTAGCTGTGCCCTCACTTCAGCGAGAAACAAACACCGAAACCATCCTCAGCCAAATGCCTCTGCTTAGAAGTGCCATCTGGCAGTCCTCCTGACATCCCCACCCCAGTAAGAAATCTATGTCAGAGTTCTTAGTTACAATCAACAGATGATGACTCTGACTGATTAAGCAAAAAAGAAAAAAAGTTTATTCAAAGCATATTCAAAAATCTCAAAATTGCTGAGAAGGCTAGTGAACCAGACTTCAGGCTAAGTTTTCAGGAATGAAGCCCAAAACCTCACAACAGCATTGGCCTGATGAAAAAACCTGCTGTTGTTGCTGCTTTCCCACTGAGTGCTAAAGGAAACTTGGCAGCTGCCACCCCTCAGTGAGACTTCTGTGCCAGGAACTCCGCCTTGGGACCTCTGGGAAACTGCCCTGCCCCTGCCAAGACTGAAAGTTTCGTGCATCTGCTGCCCATGCCCCAGTCAAAATGGAAGCTCTCCTTGAGGTCAATGCCCTCCCGTTGCTTCGGATACATGTGGTCTAAGCCCAACATCTGCATTTTGTCTGCTGCAATCCTCAAAATTTGAGTCATAATACAAAGAAGAAGCAAAACCTGTTGTGTGGGAATTTATCAAATACTGAAAGATCTTTCAAAGATGACAGTTAACCTTTGAAATCACAACTACATTACTAGAAGCCAATCTAGACTTTCTCCTATGACTTACAAACCTCTGTTTTCCTTTCAACATTCGTTTTATATCCTTTCCCGAAATCTTACCTGCTCTAACTCTAGGTGAAATCCTCACTTCAATATCTGGATGAATGCTTATTGGCCAAAACAGCCCATTTGAGCTTTCTCTCTACAGAACCAAGAGATGAGATTAAGGTGAGAGCTATGTCCCTATGTCCCCACTGATAAACAATTTCAGATGATTGTCTGTGGTATCTGTTAATGAATCATTTGGTTGAAATCAATTAGATGAAGAATAAAAAAGTTGCTAAAGAGAATATATGCTGTTAAACTTAGGGGAAATGTTATTTATAGTTCTTAAATAGAAGATGATTCAGCATGTAGGTTATAATGGTTATGATTTCCTTTGTTTTTTGTTATTAATAGAATGATAGGATGTGTTTTGACAATGGGACTAATATTAAATGTGCCACTCAAATATATTCTCAGATGTGAACTCACTGATGGCCAATACCTAACTCACAGTTATCTTTCAATACCTTGTCCATATAACCAACCATCTATTGTACCCTCAAAAAATATATGCTGATAACAATTTTGAGGTAATTTTTGCTTTAAACTCCAATGAATTTCCTTCTTCTTCCATTTCTACCACACATTTAGATAGCCAACCCCCAGTCTCTCAACAGTATTTCATTTCCAAGTTCTCAAACTTCCAAAAATCTCTTCTGTGACCACATCACTTTTTCCTCTCTCATCTTCTCTCATTATATCTACTGAACTTACTTTCACATATCACTGTGACTTCCAGGATTTATATATCTTTCTATTCTTCTATTACATCACCTTTTTCTAATAGTTTGTGCCTAACTGGGCCAAAATCTCATAGCCACATCACAAATCTCCACCATTAGGTAACCCCAAGTTTCTCAGTTGCCTCACTAAAACTGCCAAACTTTGCTGGAGAAAGTCATAGAATTATGTTGATGATATTGTTAAGTAAGTGTTCTCTAACTTCAGATGTCTGCTTTGTTTCACTTAATTTACATTTATCATTTTGTGTTGATGTCCTAATTATTAAAAGTGGCTCAAATAAATTTTTCTTTCCTTAAACTGTCTCTACCTAACCGCTTACCTTTGGCAGGTGATTTTTATCTTTTCCTCAACTGAGCAATCACCAGCACCAAGTCCATGCAGCCTGCCCAGAACTGATAAAGTAGAATGATAAAGTATAAAGTACAAATAATTATAAAGTATAAAGTGTGATTATATAAGATTATAACGTGCTGTTTCCATGACCACAGGCCTGATTTGGGCCTCTATTCAGTTGCTGATTTACCATGAAGCAAATAAATTAAGCTTTAAAACAAAAACCACATGATCATATCATTAGATGCAGAAAAAGCTTTTGATAAAATCCAGCACCCCTTCTTGATTAAAAACCCTTGAACATCTAGGCATACGGGGAACATACCTCAAAATAATAAAAGCCATCTACGAGAAACCTATAGCCTGCATACTCCTAAATGGACAAAAATTGGAACCAATCCCCCTGAAAACTGGAACTAGACAAGGATGCCCACTCTCTCCCCTCCTGTTCAACATAGTATTGGAAGTCCTGGCTAGAGCAATCAGAGAAGACGAGGCAATCAGAGGTATTCAAATAGGAAAAGAGGAAGTCAAGTTATCTCTCTATGCAGATGATATGATGGTGTACCTTGAAAACCCAAGAGAATCTGTTAAAGGCCTCCTTACATTGATAAAGGCCTTTGGCAAAGTCTCAGGATACAAAATAAATGTACAAAAGACAATCGCATTTCTCTACACCAATAATAAACAAACAGAAACCCAAATAAAAAACACAATTCCATTCACAATAGCCACAAAAAAAATGAAATACCTTGGCATCTTCCTAACCAGAGACGTGAAAGACCTTTACAATGCAAATTACAAAACACTGCTCAAAGAAATCAAAGCTGACATGAACAAGTGGAAAAATATCCCATGCTCATGGATCGGAAGAATCAACATTGTGAAGATGTCCATCTTACCTAAGGCAATCTACAAATTCAATGCAATACCCATTAAATTACCAATAACATTCTTCTCTGACCTAGAAAAAACAACACAGGAATTCATATGGAAACACAAACGTCCAAGAATAGCCAGAACAATCCTCAGCAAAAACAACAAAGCAGGTGGTATCACAATACCAGACTTCAAACTTTACTATAAGGCTACAATCATCAAAACAGCTTGGTATTGGTACAAGAACAGGCATATAGATCAATGGAACAGAATTGAGATTCCAGAAGCAAAACCTCAATTCCTCAACCAACTCATCTTCGACAAAGCCCCCACCACCTACCAATGGGGTGAGGAGAACCTATTCAGTAAATGGTGCTGGGAAAACTGGTTGACCACATGTAGAAGATTGAAACAGGACCCCTATCTATCCCCATGCACAAAGGTTAACTCCAAATGGATCAGAGACCTAAATGTAAAACCTCAAACCATAAGAACATTAGAAAAGGAAGGAAATACTCTCATGGAAATCGGAACGGGCATCCAATTCCTGTACAAAACCCGAAACCCACAGGACTTAAGAGAGAAGATAGACAAATGGGACCTTATTAAACTGACAAGCTTCTGCAAAGCCAAAGAAACCATCAAGAGAGTAGGGAGACAGCCTACAGACTGGGAAAAAGTATTTGCAAACTCTAGGTCTGACAAAGGCTTAACATCCTGGATCTACAAGGAACTGAAACGTACTGAAAAGAAGAAAACAAGCAACCCCATTATAAAATGGGCAAAAGATATGAACAGACACTTCACAAAAGAAGACATTCGAGCAGCCAACAAACACATGAAGAAATGCTCAACCTCACTAATCATCAGGGAGATGCAAATCAAAACCACACTGAGATATCACCTAACTCCAGTCAGAATGGCAATTATCAACAACTCAAAAAATAACAACTGCTGGAGAGGCTGTGGTGAAAAGGGAACACTTCTACACTGTTGGTGGGAGTGTAAGCTAGTGCAACCTCTGTGGAAAGCAGTGTGGCGATTCCTGAAAGCTCTAAATATTGACCTTCCTTATGACTCTGCAATCCCCCTACTGGGAATATACCCTGAAGAACACAAATCACTCTATAAAAAAGATACCTGTACACGTATGTTTATCGCAGCGTTATTCACAATAGCAAGAACCTGGAAACAACCATGCTGCCCATCAAAAGAGGACTGGATTAAAAAAATGTGGTACATATACACGATGGAATACTACACAGCCATGAAAAAGAACAAAATCATGGATTTCGCAGCTACCTGGATGGAACTAGAGTCTATAATACTGAGTGACCTCTCACAGAAACAAAGATCAGAATATCACATGTTTTCACTCATATAATGGACCTTGAACATCCAATGTAATACTATAAGAAAATGACTGATGGTACTGGGAAATTATGGGGGGGGGATGGGATTAACAGTAGCTAATATCTATCTGGGATTGGGAAAACACCTCTTATCAATAGAGTGCCTGAATGAAACGTAATTGTACACCTAACCCTTAACTGTACCCTACAAAACGATAATAAAAAATACTGATTATAAAAAAAATAAAAATAAAAAAAATAAATAAATTAAGCTTTGAGGCACTTCATTTGTACTATTTCAAGACGCTGGAAGAGATCTGCATTAGTTTTACTATTGCTGTGTAATAAATTACTTCAAAATTTAGCAACTTTTTTTTTGTTTGAGTCAGAGTCTTACTCTGTTGCCCACACTGGTATGCAGTGGCACACTCACGGCTATCGCAGCCTTGACCTACTAGGGTCAGGCGATGCTTCTGCCTCAGTCTTCCAAAGAGCTGGAACTGCAGGCATGCACCACCATGCCCAGCTAATTTTTCTTGATTTATTGTAGAGACAAAATCTTGCCAAGTTGCCCAGGCTGGTCTCGAAACCCTGGACTCAGGCAATCCTCTCACCTCCACCTCCCAAAGTGCTAGGATTACAGGCACGAGCCACTGTGCTCAGCCATAATTTAACAACTTAAATAACATGTATTTTATCTCACAGTTTCTTTGTTGGGAACCATTGCATGGCTCAGCTGGACCCTCTGGTTTAGGTTTTTTCATAAAGCTTCAATCAGGGAGGTGACCAGAGCTGGGATCTCATCTGAAGGTTTGACAAGGGAAGGATTGAATTCCAAACTCATGATTGTTGAGAGATTTTTAATTAGGGTGTTGTTGGACTGATAGCTTCCTGCTTTTGTTTCTTATTGTTAACCAGAAGTCACCCTTGCCACAGGGGTCTCTACAACATGGCAACTTGCTGCAGGGGTCTCTACAATATGGCAACTTGCTTTAGCAAAGCCAGTAAAAAGTAACTCATCTAACAAGACAGTTGTGACGATCTTACATAACTTAATACCACCACCCTTGTCACATTCTTTTGCTTAGCAGAAGTCTCTAGGCCAGCCTACACTCAAAGGAAGGGTATTACACAGTGGTATAAGTACGAGGAAGCAAGGCTATTTGGGGCCCTAACAATATGTTCATTGGAGTATATATTTTAATAAATTTGCAAAACTAAAATATTTGAACTGCAATTGGTCTGCTTCCACTTCAAACTTCCTTTTTTTTTTAAACTTTAAAAAATTGTTTATTTTAAAATTGTGGGGTACATTTCAGGATTAGAATTATACAAATATTCACTGTGCAGGTACCCTTGTTGATGAGGTGACCACCCCCCACAGGCAGATTTCCACTACTGTCTGTCCCAACTCCCCACCCCTGACCCCTCCACAGTTTCCCACTACAGCCAATCCTTTTCTCACAGTATTGTGGTAGTTGCTCAAGGTCCACTTATGAGTGAGAACTCAGTTCTTTGTACTAGAGGCTGTACTAGTTTGCACTCCCACCAACAGTGTAGAAGTGTTCCCTTTTCCCCACATCCTTTCCAGCATCTGTTATTTTTTGAGTTATTGATGATGGCCATTATGACTGGATTTAGGTGGTATCTCAGTGTAGTTTTAATTTACATCTCCTTGATGACTAGTGAGGCTGAACATTTTTTCAACTATCTGTTGGCTGCTCATATGTCTTCTTTTGAGAACTGTCTATTCATACCTTTTGCCCATTTTGTAATAGGGCTGTTTATCTTTCCTTTTCAGCACGTTTGAGTTCCTTGAAGATCCTAGATGTTAGGTCTTTGTCAGACATGGAGTAGGCAAATATTTTTTCCCAGTCTGTGGGCTGTCTCCCTCTTCTCTTGATGGTTTCTTTGGTTTTGCAGAAGCTTGTCAGTTTGATGAGGTCCCACTTGTCTATGCTATCTTTTATGGCCTGGGCACTTTGGGTTTTGATCAGGAATTGGTTGCCAGTTCCAACTTCCATAAGAGTGTCTCCTGCATTTTCTAAGGCTCTTATAGTTTGAGGTTTTATGTTTGGATCTCTGATCCATTTAGAGTTGATTTTTGTGTATGGGGATAGGTAGGGGTCTTGTTTCAATCTTCTGCATGCGATCAGCCAGTTTTACCAGCACCATTAACTGAATAGGTTCTCATCTCCCCAATGATTGGTGGTGGAGACTTTGTTGAAGATGAGTTGGTAGAGAAATTGAGGTTTTGCTTCTGGAATCTCAATTCTATTCCATTGATCTATATGCCTGTTCTTGTACCAATACCAGGCTGTTTTGATTATTGCAGCTTTTTAATAAAGTTTAAAGTCTGGGAATGTGATACCTCCTGTTTTTGTTTTTGTTTTTTCCTGATGATTGTTTTGGCTATTTTTGGTAATTTATGTTACCATATGAATTCCTGTATTGTTTTTTCTAGGTCTGAGAAGAATGTTGCTGGTAATTTGAAGGGTATTGTGATAAATCTATAGATTGCCTTAGGTAGAATAGACATCTTAACAATGTTGATTCTTCTAGTCCATAAGCATGGAATATTTTTCCACTTGTTTGTGTCATCTTTGATTTCTTTGAGCAGTGTTTTGTGTTTTTCATTGTAAAGTTCTTTCACTTGTCTGGTTAGGAAGATGCCAAGGTATTTCAATTTTTGGTGCAGTTATTGTGAAAGGAATTATGCTTTTTATTTGGGTTCCTGTTTATTTACTATTGGTGTATAGAAATGCAATTGTCTTTTGCACATTTATTTTATATCCTGAGACTGCCAAAGTCCTTTATCAGTGAAAGGAGGTTTTGTCCGATTTCCTGGGTTTTCAAGGTATAGAATCATGATAACTTAACTTTCTCTTTTCTTGTTTGGATAGCCCTGATTGCCTTTTCTTCTCTGATTGCTCTAGCTAGAACTTCCAAAACTATGTTGAACAGGAGGGATGAGAGTGGGCATCCTTGTCTTGTTCCAGTTTTCAGGGAGAATGGTTCCAATTTCTGTCTGTTTAGCAGTATGCTGGCTGTGAGTTTCTCATAGATGGCTCTCACTATTTTGAGGTATGCTCCATCTATGCCTAGATGTTTAAAAGTTTTTATCAAAAAGTGGTGTTGGATTTTATCAAAACCTTTTTCTGCGTCTAATGATATAATCATGTGGTTTTTGTTTTTACATCCATTGATATATTTAATTACATTTATGGTCTTACGAATGTTAAACCAGTCTTGCATCCTGGGGATGAAGCCTACTTGGTCATGGTAGATGATTTTTGAGATGTGTTATTGAATCTGGTTTGCTAGGATCCTGTTGAGAATTTTAGCATCTATGTTCATCAAAGATATCAGTCCATAGTTCTCTTTCTTTGTTGGGTCTTTACCTGGCTTGGGTATCAATGTGATGTTAGCTTCATAAAATGATTTGGGGAGAGTTCCATCTTTTTCAATCACTTGAAATACTTTCAATGGGATTGGTATCAGTTCCTCCTTGTATGTTTTGTAGAATTCCACCGGAAAGCCTTCTGGTCCAGGGTTTTTATTTGGTAGGTAGTTTTCTTATGACATAGTCAATTTCCTTGATTGCTATTGTCTATTTAGGGTCTCAATTTCTTCTTGTTTCAACCTAGGGAGGTTGTGTGATGTCAGAAAGTCCTCCATTTCCTTAAGGTTTTCAAGTTTGTTTCCATACAAGTGTACATAGTAGTGTCTGATAATCTTTTGTATTTCTTCAGGGTCAGATGTGACTTCATCTTTTGTGTCTCTGATTGTTTTTATTTGGGCTTCTTCTTTCTTTTCTATGGTCAGTCTAGCTAGAGGACCAGGTTAGCCTCATACTGTTTAGTGTACATGTCTTTGTGGGTTTTGGGGGAACTTTGTTGATGTTGATATTTATTTTTATTCCACTGTGGTCTGAGAAAGTGCATGGCAAAATTTCAATCTTATGAAATTTGCTTATGCTTGATTTATGGCCAAGGATGTGGTCTATCTTAGAGTACATTCCATGTGGTGATGAGTAGAATATATATTCTAAGGTTGTTGGGTGGAGTGTTCTGTAGGTATCAATTAAGTCCATTTGTTCAAGAGTCACGTTGAAGTTCTGGATCTCCTTGCTGATTTTTTGTCCTGATTATCTATGTAGGGTTGTGAGTGGTGTATTAAAGTCCCCAGCTATGACAGTGTTAGAGTCAATGTCTTTTTAAAGTTTTTCTAGAAGCTGCCTTATGGAAGTTGGTCCTCCTATATTGGGTGCATATATGTTTAGGATGGATATTTCTTATTGATGTATTGAACCTTTTATCATTATGTAGTGATCTTCTGTATCTTTTTAAATTTTTGATAGCTTAAAGGGTATTTTGTCTGCTATTAAGATCGCAACTCCAGCTTTCTTTTGTGTTCCATTCACCTGAAATTTGCTTCCCATTCTTTTACTTTGAGTCTATGACTGTCCTTTCTGGTGAGATAAGTCTCTTGGAGACTATACATTGTTGCCTCATGATATTTTATCCATTTTGCCATTCTGTCTTTTCAGTGATGCTTTTAGTCCATTCATATTCAGGCTAATTATTGAAATGTGAGAGTTTATCCCTGTCATAAGGTTCTAATAGAGTTGCTGTTGTTCCTGTTTGTTGTGTTTCTTTTGATTTTTGGATTGATTCGTGCGTGTTTTCATTCTTTTCCCTGCACTCCTGTGAAGAACATTGTTGTCTTTTTTTCCTTTTCTTCTGTGTTTAATACTTTCTTAAGTGCTTCTGGCAGAGGTGGTCTAGAGGAAGCATAAGAGCTTATGGATTGAATGTCTGGGAAAGATTTTGTTTCTCCCTCGTTGATGAAGCTTAGTTTAGCTGGGTAGGTTATTCTTGGTTGAAATTGTTTATCTTTGAGAAGTTTGAAGATTGGGCTCCATGCTCTCCTAGCCTGAAGTGTTTCTGTAGATAAATCTGCTGTTATTCTAATTGGTCTTCCCCAGTAGATAGTCTGATCTTTTTCTCTTGCAGCCGCTAGGATTTTTTTCTTTTATACCTACTTTGTTAAGGCAAATTATTATGTGTCTGGAAGTTGATCTTCTCATTTGTTGTCTTGCAGGGGTTCTCTGGATCTCTTGTGTTTGAATTTTTGCATCACTGGTGAGATGAGGGAAGTTTTCTTGAATGATTTCATGGAATGTTTGTTCCAGGGTGGTCTCTGTCTCTCTCTCTCTGCCTCAGGAAGTCCAACTGCTCTTAGGTTTGGCCTCTTGAAATAATTGCTCATCTCTTGATGGTTTTGCTCTGTCTTTTTAAGCTTCTTTTCTATGTTTTTGACAGTTTGGGTTAGTTCTTTATTTTGATCCTCAAGCTCGAGATTCTTTCTTCTGCTTGGCTAATTCTGCTTTCCATGCTTATTAGTTTGCTCTTTATTTCAAGCATAGTATTCTTTATTGCTATTATCTCAGTTATCAACTCCTTCCTATTTTCCTCTTGCCTCTCCCCAATTCTTTTTAATCTCTCTATTACTGTCTTGATGTCTGGGTTTGTAGTATGTGATCCACCATTCTGGGGACTCTTTATTGTTTGCATTCTGAAGTCTGTTTTCTCAGTGTCTGACCTCCAGGGGTCTGTGTGAGACCCATATTCTTCTTTTGGTTTTTCTTTATTCATGTAGAGTTTCCTCCCCAATTCCTCCCCCCCTTCTATAGTTCTGTTGTTCAGGAATGGCAGGGTCACTTTTACTTCTGTTTGCTCAATCTCCTATTCTTCCTCTTGTGAATCCTCTAGCTTTGTTCAATTATAAGTTTGGACTGTGGGTGGGAGGCTATACTTTTTTGCAGTTTTGAGATTTAATTGAAGGTGGATCTGTGATTCAAGATCTATCTGCAGATCCCAGTATCCACTGACAAATGTGTGGGTACCCTGGAACCCTCTCCCCACTGCCTTGTAATCTGTTCTTGCAGTGGGGGTATAAGTTTGCTCCCTGAAAGCAAAATGAGACAAGAAAAAGGAAAAGAATGGAACAGGGAAGGAGGGGGGGAAGAGAAAGGTGGAGAAAGAGAGAAGAGTAAGGATAACAAACAAACATGCCAACTAACAAATGAAAAGAGACACAAAGACACAGAAGAGTAAAAAAAAAAAAAAAAAAACCTAAAACATATAGACAATAATACAAACACACAAGCCAACCAATCTCCCTATTGGTATATAATTCTCCTACATAAACAGGAGTTCTAAAAAAATAAAGAGAAATCATTAAAATTACAGAAATAAGGCAAGTACGAAACATTATCAAAAACAGAGAGGGGAGAAAAAAGAGAAAAAGAAGAAAAGTAAAACATAAAACAAAGAAAAATAAGCAAAACAAACACAGAATAAAAATTTTAAAAAGTAAAAACAATGAATCAAGCTTGCTCTGAGATCATTCCTGTGTGCCCAAAGTCCTTTCAGCTCTGATCTCTAGCTCTCATTGCAGGCTGGTAGGGTTGCTCACAGCTAAAGTCCGATGTCCCAGACCTGCTGTGGAAGGATCAGATCTGGACACAGTTGGCTTGCTGCCTGTCAGGTCTGCCACTCAGATCTGACCTGTCTGTGTCTGATCTAGCATGGGGTTGGGGCTTCTGTCTCTCCCCATTTGATGCAATTAACTTAGGTCTCAAGTTGTAGACTGGGCAGAACTGTGCAGAGCTGGGCAGTGTGATGCAAGTCTCTGCCTGATCCTGGGACAGAGAAAATGACTGCCCTGGGTACCTCTTTACCGAGCTTGGGCCTCCTCCCTGGCCCTCCCTGATCCTCTCTCTCCACTGATTGTACTCTGGGCTCCAACTGATCTCTCGTCCATCCACTGCGGGGTGGCATGGGGCAGGGGAGGGAGCCGGGAATTCTGTGGGCTGGGAGCCAAGGACCACAGCTGCAGTACAGTGCATGGGACCAGCTGCAACAACCACCTTTTGTGGAGGTGGCGGCGGCAGTGGCAGCAGCGCATTGCATGGGACCGGCTCCAGCAGCCACCTTTTATGGAGACATTCACAGTCCAACTTGTCCTGTTGCCATCTTGCCCACTTCTGATTTCTTTATTTTCTGCTTTCAATAAAGGCCAAACCACACACTCCCAAGGCAACTTGGAAGTGTATCCCATGCAGACATCCTCACTTTGCTCAAGCAAACTTTTTCAAGTTATATTTTTTGCCTGTTTTCTCCTTTAGGTCAACAAGCCTTTTGAGTTACAGGACTGTGGTCTGCTGTGGTCCCTGAGGAATGTGACCCAGCATTAAGTTAGCATAATGGACTGTGCTCTTAAAACAAAGGCACCATCTGCCCAGAAGAAGGCAGGAGGTCCAGCAGAGCAGTCTGGGCTCCAAAGCTCTGCTTGCTGCTGGACAGGTGTAGCAAGAGGGAGAGCCACCACTGCAGCAGCAACAGTGTGGTGGTGACAGTTGCTGCTCCAAACTTCTTTTCATCACATGTCCCACAGGAGCACATGTCTCTCTCCTGTTAGGTGGCATTGAAATGATCACAGGAACTTTGCAATATAGATAGAATAAATTGAGTTGGAGATACATTTAGTGTGGGTTTTGTGTGGTATATTAAGTGGTTTATAATCATTTCCTTGAGTAACTAATTTATTTCTAGTTACTCTGGAATAACTAGAAATAAATTAGTTACTCAAGGAAATGATTACTCAAGGAATGTTTTCTAGGAATGCACCAATTGCCTACTATGCTGACTCAACCAGTCTTATGGCACAGAGCAGAGGCCTATCTTTATATGAGCATGTTCTTAGACTTCCAGCACTGGCAGAATTAGGGGATGAGACTCAATATTTGCTTTTTATTTTTTTTAATTTCAATAATTTAGGGGTACAATGGTTTTTGGTTACATAGATGAGTTGTATGGTGGTGAAGTCTGGGCTTTTAGTGTAACCATCACCCAAATAGTGTGCATTTTATCAAACAGGTAATTTTCATTATCCACTCCTCCTGAGTCTCCAGTGTCTATTCTATCACTCTGTATATGCATAGCTTATCTCCTACTCATCAGTGAAAGTATGTGGCATTTGATTTACTGTTCCTGAGTTACCTCACTTAAACTAGGGCCTCTAGTTCCATACAAGTTCCTGTAAAATACATTTCACTCTCTTTTATGGCTAAGTAGTATTCCATGGTGTGTGTGTGTGTGTGTGTGTGTGTGTGTGTGACATTTTCTTTCTGTGACTCATTGGTTGATGGGCACTTAGGTTGAGTCTATATCTTTGCAATTATGAATTGTGCTGCAATAAATATATGGGTGCAGGTGTCTTTTTTAATATAATAACTGCTTTTCTTTTTGGTAGGTAGTTAGTAGTGAGATTGCTGGACCAAATGGTAGATCTACTTTTAGTTATTTGAGGAATCTTCATAATCTTCTCATACAGTGTATAAGTAATCTCTTTTCACTGGTTTTGCACCAACATTTGTTGTTTTTTAACTTTTTAATAATGGCCATTTTGACTTGGGTAAGGTAGCATCTTATTGTGGTTTTGATTTGCATTTCTATGACAATTAGTGATGTTAAACTTTTTTTATGTTTCTTAGACATTTGTACTTCCTCTTTTTAAAAAATGACTGTTCACATCATTTGCTCTCTTTTGAATAGGATTGTTTTTATCTTATTGATTTGTTTGAGTTCCTTGTAGATTCTGGATATTAGTCCTTTTTTGGACGTATAATTTACAAATATTTTCTCCCATTATGTAGGTGAAACACAATATTTGAAAGGTGTGAAGCCAGAATATTGGGAGAAGTTATTTCAATCATCAGATGTATACAGCTAGAAATGGAAGATATCATTATTGTCAAGAACCTATTTAATAATGCAGCATATACAATTATAGACACATCATTTATTTTTTCTTTTCTGATGCCTAATTTGTGATATGGAATTATTAGAGCACCTGTGTATAAAGCAAAAGCAGGCATATCTCTGGCCAAAGTTGAATGCTTTATAATTCTAACATATCAGAGGCCATTTTAGTGTAAAATCACAGGTAACAAGTCATAAAGCTATTAATAATTTCCTAAGTTATCAATAATTTTTTAAATTATGACTAATCATACCACAGAAAAAAATAATTCATCCTTCTTTTCTCCCTATAGGAAGTTATGCTGCTTGTCATAGGAAGAGGCAATTAAATGACTATGCATCTACAACTGTACAAAAATAGAATATTATGAATATGTGTCAGGTTGTTAATAAAAAATACTGTAATGTTTTTCTAGATTTTTAAATTTGTTTGCATTTATTAGCTTTTAAAATATACAATTTTTCTTTAAATTAATACTTAGTTTGATATTTGACTTTATTTTCCTTTTATATATATATGCCTTTGCCCGGGACATACTTGCTTTTACTTTATACTACTTTGTATGTATTCCTTTATATTGTCCAAATTGTGTAGCTTTGGTGCCTTGGAAAACTTGGACCTACCACTGTCTGTCATCACTGGCCTGGAGCAGTGTAGCAGTTTCCTAAATAACCTCTCTTATTTTACTCACTTCTATTCAAACCCATTCTATTAACTTCTACCCAACAGCCTTCTTAAGAAAAAACACATTGCTCTGCTGAAAAGTCTTTACTGTCTCCCCATCATTTTAAATGATGTCTAAATTCTTCAGTTCGACAAATGAAGGTTCCGGTCTAATTTTCATTTTTACTGCCAACAACTTCCTATTTAGCTTTTGTTTTGTTTTTCTGCCAATATGACTACTTGTAAAATAACTACTTGCTGTTATTAAAACATCCCTTCTGTCACCATTTTAATCTTTACTCTCATTCTTATTTGTCAAAATCTTACCCTTCTGTAAGATGTAGCTTAAGTATTGTTTCTTTCACAAACTTTATTTCCTGCTCTCAGAATATGACAAACTCTCCTACCTCCTGTATGCCTACAGCACTTTTATTCCATTCTTATTGTTCTTACATTTATCATTGTGTTATATTTACATAACTTGCAAAAAATATTTTATTTTAAAAATGTGGGGCACAATTCAGGATTAGGTATACAAGAGGTCATCATACAGGTAAAGTTTGGGCCCCTCTTTGCTCCCCACTTTGCCTGGTTTGAGATCAGGTACCCTAAAATTGAAGTTGTGCAGCCACCCCCCTACCCCGGCAGTATCTTGTTACTGCCAATCCCTTTCTTGTAGTATTATGATAAATGGTCAAGGTCTGCTTATGAGTGAGAACATGATATCACTTGCTTTTTAAATATTTGTATTCTCCTTATAAATCCTAATCTCTTGGAGAGCAAATATAACTTCATTGCCATTCTAACTTCTCTGGTACCTCTTGAGTTGTACTGGTAGAACAGTAAATATTATTATCTATACATAATTGAATTAATGAATAATGCAGCACTTGATTAAATAATAAATGAATTAATTCAAACACTACCTCATTTATTCATAATAAATAAATGTTTATTGAGGTAATACCATGTACCAACACCTGTGATCATTTCTGGAAATCTAAAAACATACGCAATAATAACAAAAATGCATTCTTTGCCCATAGGGAAGTAATATTCTAGTGGTGCAGACAAACATTAATTCTAGGACTACAGGAGCTAACACAGAATTTCATACTGTGTCCACATAGTAAAAGTACATGGGCCTGTGAGAGATCACATGTATGATTTTTACCAGTCAAGATAATTTTATGCATATTTCCCATGATGAACCAGAGATACAATTCCATTTTTAAAAAATAAAATCAGCCGGGCTCGGTGGCTCAGCCTGTAATCCCGCGCCTTTGGGAGGCTGAGGTGAGTGGATTGCCTGAGCTCGCGGGTTCGAGACCCGCCTGGGCAGCGAGACCTCATCTCTACAATAAATCAAAAAATCAGCCGGGCGTGGTAGCGCATGCCTGTAATTCCAGCTACTCGGAAGGCTGAGGCGGAAGGATCGCCGGAGCCCAGCAGGCGAGGCTGCGGTGGCAGGGAGCAGCCACTGCACTCCAGTCTGGGCGACAGAGTGAGACTCCAACTCAAAAAAATAAAATCTTCTTCTGCAAAGTAATAGTTAAATAATTTTTAATTTTATTTATCTATCTTCATAATGTTTAGTTCCTTAACTAATGACTCATTGGTTTTTTGAATTTTTACAAGATTAGAGCAATGATTTGTCGTCCCTTATTTATAAGAATTGGCACACTTTTGATGCTGCTTTCTGAGGGTATGAGTGAAACTGAGAAGCTCAAAGCTCAGTCTTTTCTTTGGGTATAATACTCCCTTTATTTGGACTATGGCTGTTGATAGCTGAGCTTATTCTGTTTATAGTGTTCTTTCTTAGTATGTCAGCCACTAGCCAATGTCTTTGCTTGCACAAATTGTCGCGTCCTGCTGCCTGAATTGTAGATGGTCTGTCTGCTGCTGGGGTTTCCCAGATCAGAGGATGTTACGGTTTGAATTCTGTATTTCCAAAGAAGACATGTTGAAATCCTCACTCCCCAGGTCTCAGTATGTAGCCTTATTTAGAGATAAGATATTTACAGAAGTAATCAAGTTAAAATGAAGTCATTAGATAGACCTCAAGCCAATATGACTGATGATGTTCTTTTAAAAAGGGAATATTTGAAAATAGAGACAGGTATTTATAGATAAAAAATAATGTGGAGACGCAAGGAGAATGCCATCTATAAGAAAGAATGTCTGAGGCTACTACTAGAAGCTAGGGGAAAGCCACAGCTCTCAGAAGAAACCAACCCTGTGGATACCCTGATCTTAGACCTTTGTCCTCCAGAAATGTGAGACAATGCATTTTTGTTGTGTAAGCCATTTAGTGTGTGGCACTTTGTTATGACAGTCTTAGGAAACTAGCAAATGGTATATTTCCAATAAAAATTTACTTAAAACTAACATCTCCAGAATTTTTTATCCTATAAGAGTTCTATCTCTCTAGTATTATTTATAGATAAACCTAATTGCAAATTTGGAAGCATCACCCAGAATCTAAACTAGCCATGGCCATTAAAAAATAAAATTATTAAAAAATAACAACAACAACAACAACAACTAAAAGCTCTCTTGATACGAACATTTCTTTTCTGGGACCAACATAACTTTACCAGGTCCATTGGGCCGGGACTTCCTCTTCTGTGTGCTGCTACCTTTGACAGAATTAAGAAGGCCTGTAACAGTTACACCCTCGGGGCAGAATGAAAGAATCAAAAAATGCCCTCGAACTCAGAATGAAAGAAGAATGTGCAAGGAACACAATGTCGTTTTATAGAAGGGTCTCTTAATGCTTGGGTTACTACTGTATTTACTTAGGGATTAAATAAATCATTGTATGTTCTGGTTCGGTATGAAAGACATCTTAAAATTCATCCTAATTGCTGTTCCTGGGAAGAAGTGACTACAAAATAAATAATTTTTGTTCCTTTCACAATAGGAGAGCAGTAAGATGCTTTCCCCATCTGGTTTAAAAAAGAAACAGAAAGGCACATAACATCCTTCATAATATCTACTGAATTAGGGAAGTTGTTACATTTGTTTGAGTAGAAATAAGTTGATTTTATAAGTTAATTAAATATTATCCTTTCCAGAAATGTTTTGTGAGCACCTATAATGTATTAATTGTTGGGAATACACAGATGAGTAAAAATAGGCAAAATCTCTTTCTGGAGGAGTTGGCAGGATATTAAAGGAAATAGTAAGCACATGGCAAATTGCAACCACATGCATAAATGTACAATTCCAATCGTTACAAGAACCATTCAAAAGCAATGTGTGTTGCAATGAGAGTAGTAATGGAATTTAACTTACTGAGAACAGGGAAATCTTTAAAGAGATTTGTACTTCTTTTTTGCTACCCAACAAATGTATAGAGAATTTTCTCCATTATAAGCCTTGGTGGAAGTCATAAAATACCTCACACTATAGAAGTTGAAAATGTCACATACTGGCTTCCTCAGTTTCCATTGAAACCAGGATGCAGTAGGGCCTCTCTCCTCTCCCCTCCTCTCCCTTGCTCTCACCTCCTCTCCCCTCCCTTCCTCTCTCCTCTGCTTCCCTCCCTTTCACTTTCCTCCCCTTCGCTTCCCTTCCCACTCTGCTTCTTTCTCTCTTTCACTGCTGTAATGCACAAGTAGCAGTGGGTACAAACTCTATCATGTAGTTCTTAATGATGACGGTAGAAGTTTCTTCCCCAGACCAGTGTTGGAGAGTGATTAGCATGTTATTCCTGAATGCTAGAGCTTGATTCTCCAGACTACACAACCCATCTATGAGCTATAAACATCCTTTTAATATGTTCTTTTGCTGCTTAGGTCAGAAAAGGCTTCTGTTGCTTATAAATACAAACTTTGAATGATACATTTCCCCCAAGGAAGTGCCACTTGTGCTAAGACATGAAGGATGAGTAGGAGTTAATTAGGAAAGAGGGAAGACAAAGTCATTTCAAACAGGATGAAAATCATGGTGAGGGTGACTGTAAGGGCAGGTGTTTCGAGAATGAGGAGGAGCCCACAGTCTGAGATGAAATTGGACCAGTAGGCAGGCAGACCATGAAAGGGAAACCACTGGGCTACAACAATTTTAATAGAAATGGAGGAAAATCGAGAGACTTCAGCAATATTTAGGAGGTATTACGGAGTTGCCCAGGACAGGTTGATAGTTTAGAAATCAGAAGGTGATAGAGAGAGAAGTGAGGGCTTGCACAACGGATTGGATGGCAATGTCATTCACTGAAATAGTGTAGACCAGGTTTAGGAGTAATTACACAGGAGGGGAAATTATAACTTCTGTCAAAGGCATCTGAATTTTAAGGGATTTTAAATGTGTTTAATAGGAGATATCAAGTAGGTAAGTCTATCAGTCTATATAGCTCAGAGGCGAGGTCTAGGTCAGATCTATAAAGTTGGGAATCATCACTATACATGTGATATTTGGAGCTGAAATAAGCTCTCTTAGGGAGAGAATATATAGTGAGGGAAAGAAGGGCCTAGAACCAAGTCTTGATGGTGCCCGCCATATAATGGGTTGTATAGAGAAGGATAAGCCTGACAAAGACACAGCAAAGTAGCAGCTTGAGTAGGGATATCCAACTTTTTGGTTTCCCTGGGCCACATTGAGTAAAGAGGAATTGTCTTGGGCTGCACATAAATTATATAGTGTATGTATATCATAAGATGTCTGAAAGGAAGGACCCCAAGAACTTTAGAATAGACAGTGTTAGCACAGTCATTTGTCCTAATATAGCCATTTTGCTTAAGTTTTGCCACTGACATGATTTGCCAAGCAGCTTGCATGGCTTCCATGTCCCTCTTACTTTATAATCATTAATAAGAAAAATCATCTTTCCTGAAACTAGTTCCCAGAACCAGTTTCCCTGGGTCAAACCTTAGAAATCAGAGATTATTCAAACCTACTTCAGCATGTCCAGTCCTCCTAACAATCTTTCTTCCATGCATTTGTATCAATATACTGGGGTTTTGGGGGGATTTGTTTGTTTGTTTGTTTCTGAGTTGGAGTCTCATTCTATTGCCCTGCACTGTTGCATATAATAAATCTAATAGAATAGTACTGCTGTGTGTAATAAATCAAAGTTGTGTGAATTAATTTTATTATGTAATAGTCATGAGTTGAGAAATACATACTAGTTAGGAAATGTTCCTTTTGTTTTCTCCTTTCTTATAAGTTTAAATGGACCCATTTGTGAGAACGAACATTTGCTCTTTAGTGGAGAACTAATATTTGTGTATATGCTTGTACTTGCTTGTATGTACATGTGTATTGAAAAGACTGAGAGGCCAGGTGCATTGCTCAAGTCTGTAATCCCAGCACTTTGGGAGGCTGAGGCAGGAGGATTGCCTGAGTCAGGGGTTCGAGACCAGCCTGGGCCACTTGGTGAGACCTCGTCTCTACAATAAATCAAAAAATAAGCTGGGCATGGTAGCATACACCTGTAGTTCCAACTACTTGGAAGAATGAGGTGGAAGGATCACCTGAGTCCAGCAGGTTGAGGCTGTGGTGGGTATGAGCATGCCACTGCACTCCAGCCTAGGCAACAGAGTGACACTCCAACTTAAAAGAAAAGAAAAGACAGAAAACACATGAGAGGTGTGTGTGTGTGTGTGTGTGTGTGTGTGTGTGTGTGTGTGAGAGAGAGAGAGAGAGAGAGAGAGAGAGAGAGAGAGAGGGATAGCTAATAGTTACCTGCCATATTACTATGATAAATGATCATAAAGTTGGTGTGGTTTGAAACAATGGAAATTTATTTTTCACAGCTTTGGAGGCGAGAAGTCCAAAATCAGTTTTGATAAGCCAAAATCAAGGTGTCAGTGGGTCTGCACACCCTCAGAAAGCTCTAGGGGAGAAGAGCTTTGCCTCTTCCAGTTTCTAGTGACTGCCAACTTTCCGTGACTTGTGGCGACATCACTCCAACCTTAGCCTCAGATGTCACATTGCCTTCTCCTCTTATGTATATATAATTTCTCTCTGTCTCTCTCTCTCTCATATAAACAGTGTGATGGCATTGAGGGCCCACCTGGGTAAAGAAAGATAATCTCCTAACCTCGTGATCTCTATTCACCTCTGCAAAGTCTTAGTCATATGTAGTGAGGTGAAAAATGTCCCTGCAAAATTCATGCCCAACTGAAACTTTTCTAGTTATCATATATGGAAATAGAGTCTTTGCAGAGGTAATTAAGGTAATGATTGAGATGAGATCATACTGGATTAGGGTGAGCCCTAAATCCAGTGAGAGTGTCCTTATAAGAGACAAGAAAGGACACACAGAAACACATAGAAGAAAGCCATGTGAAAATAGAGGCAGAGACTGGAACGATACTGCCACAAGCCAAGGAACATCAGGACTCACCCAGAGCTAGAAGATACAAAAAAGAAGGATTCTCCTCTGGAATCTTCAGAAAGAGTGTGGTCTTGTCAACACCTTGATTTCAGACTTCTGGCCTCCAGACCTGTGAGAAAATAAATTTCTGTTATTTTAAGTCACCAAGTTGATGATAATTTTTTGAGGCAGCCCTTGGAAACCAATATACTATATAAGGTAACTTTCAAAGGTTCCAGGAATTAGGGTATGGATATTTGGTGTGCATGGGGTGGGTGGGGGAGGTTGAGGCAGGGGTATTAGTAAGCCTATCTCACTCTACACTGAAAAGGGTAAGTATATGTATGCATATTATACAGGACGGATGGCCTCACATAGGTCTCGCTTGGTGCCAACAACTGTTCTAGCCTGTTTTATATGACTTAATGAGACAAAGTAACAACAAAAAATTAAATAAATGATATGATCAAATAAATAACTCATGTAATATTTGAAATTTACTCTTAGTTATTTTGAAATATGTTATTATTCACTATAGTCAGCTGGTATATAATAAATCTCGAAATCTATTTCTCCTATCTGAAGCTTTGTATCTTTTATTTAAAGACTCCCCATTCCTTTGTCTGTCTGAAACTTTATACCCTTTGATCAGCAACTTCCCACTCACTCCCTACCCAGCAGCCTCTGGTGACTATCATTCTACTTTCTAAGGTAAAATAAAGCAACTCCTCTTCCCCAAAATACCCGAGAAGCAATAGCTAAAGGGAAGGAAAATGATCTGAAGTCTATATGATGAACATGTTTAAATGATCCCTGGGACACCTGAAGAAGAGAACATATTATCAGATGCTATTTATGTAAAAACTAACAAGATTAGGGAAAAACCAATTTTGATTTGAGGCAGTTAAGGAAAGTTTATGAAAAGAAAGGGATTTGAAATGGGACTTGACTTCTGGGTAATAGAGGAGACAAGGAAACATTCTGGCAACACTCAGGGAATTTGAACTAGAGTATCTTGCTCTGAGTAAAATATCCTACCCGAATCCTACTATTTGCTAATCTTCTAGTTTCTGATCCTTGGATCCTTGTGTTTCCTCAGTCTATCAGTCACTTCTGTCTTCCCTTTCTTGCCTATCACTTTAATCATTCTCTTACTCTCTGGCTCTAAACCCATCCATCTCTCATTACTTCAACTTCTTTGCCTACTTGGTGTTCCACCACACCTATTCTGAAATATTCCAGTCAGAACTTGGTCAGGACATCTTTTTCTCACTTCCTAAACTTTACAGAAGGAAAAAAATATAACAGACTAAAGCAGATTGAAGCAGTTCCAGATTCATAGCTCAGCTTGACCTCAAAGCTCAGCTGAGTACTCAGTACTGCTCAATGTCTTTAATGAACTTCTCTTCTAATGGTTACCACAGCCAACCTCATCTCTCTCCCAAAAACGTATCCTAGCATTATCATCTGCCTCTTTTTAGCAAATGATTTTATCTCCCACTTCAGAGAGAAAACTGAGGGCAAAGGCCTTCCTACTTCCTGTTTACAAGATTTTGGTTTTTTAGAACATATTCTTTTCTTTTACATCAGTTTTAGTGGAAGATGCGTTCCCCCTCGTGTTCAAGGTCACCTCCACCTTTCTCAGATAACTGTTGATCTCTCTTGGACTGTTCAAATTTAGGAGAAGAACACTAAGAAATTGATCAGAAACTCTGTGCCCATGGGTGGGACTTGTCGACTTTCCTGTGAGCAGTCATCACATGTCACTTTTCTTTTTCCTCAGGCTGGTCAAATTAACCTAACATGGATCTTCTATCTTCTGCCTGTTAAGTCTAAGCCTTAGTGTCATTGATCTGGAGATCAGTGGAGAAAGAGAGCTGGGATTCTCAACATTTGGGATGTAAACTTTTACTTAATCTCCCTACGATCAGTATGGTATCTCCACCCTTAACGGTATCTGTTTTACCCACTCCAGAGAATAAATCTTCAGTGAATGAGATGTATTCTCGTAACTACATGTGGTTTAGGAGAAGATTTGGAAAACTCCTTGCTTCTGAATATTTCTGAATTTAACCAATACCATTCTTTTCACACCCTCGCCCCACTCCCAGAGTAGGGGGTTGAGGATTGGGGGAACTTCTTAGGCTTCTCCTCTGCTGATTTAGCATTCTACTTTTCCCAGATCTGCTAAGTCACTCACCACTGACCACTGACTGCTTCTCAGCTTCCCAAATTTTGTTTCTGTCATCTGTTCTCACATAACTTATTTGTTCTTGGGGCTTTATGACTTGTTGAAAATATTTTTCAAGGAGTCACAAGAATGAATGCTATAATCCCAGCACTTTGGCAGGGAGAGGTGAGAGAATTGCTTTAGGTGAGGGGTTCAAGACCAGCCTGGTCAACTTGGCGAGAACTTGTTTCTACAATAAATCAAAACAGTTAACTGGACATAGTGGTACTCACTCGTAGATCCAGCTACTTGGAAGGCTGAGGCGGATGAATTGCCTGAGCCCAGCAGGTTGAGACTGCCTGCCATGAGCTGTGATTGTGCCACTGCACTCCAGCCTGGGCAACAGAGTGAGACTCTGACTCAAAAATAAACAAATAAATAAAAAGTAAAAAATGGAAGTAAACATGTACTGTCTAAATGCATCCTGCTCTTTTTCATCAGAATGCATGAATTAATACTTCATTCCTGCTCTCTGGTATTGTGTATTAAGGTATAGTCTTCTTATGCAGACTCATTTCAATGATTTATCTATTTTGTCTTCAACTTTCCTGACCTTGTATGCAAAGTTAGGTAAGTGTATAAACAAACTTTACCATGGTGTGAAAAAAGTTCAGAGTATAAATTGGGAGCTGATGAACTGTGTTACAGAATAAATTTTATCCATGCCAGGAACAAATACTTTTGACTATTCTTTCCAGGCATTTACCAGGGTCACTCCCAAAGTCCCCTTCTCTGGGTTCTTATCCTACCTTTCAAGCATGGATGAACTGGGCTCTCTGCATTTTATTACACTGCAACCCTAACTTGAGGTTACAACTGACAAAGTTATTTCACTAATGATTACCCTCAGGGTATTTCTTATCATATCAACCATCTTCCTAAGAGTCCTAAAGGCTATAAATTCATTTTTAGTTTTCACTTTTTCTAATGGAAATTTTATCTTTTCCTGCTTTGAGAATTGTAAAAATTCCAAACTCCCCCCCCCCCAAGGCTAAGATCATCACAACAAACTTCAGTTAGAGTTTTCTGCTATAGTGATAGCTGCAGTTGGTCCTGCCAGGCAGAGATGGGCTCTCCTCTTTGCCAAATAAATGCACCTTACCTTTATTACCCTTGTGAAATTGCTTATCTTATTATTATTATTATTATTATTACAGTTATTCACATGTTTGCCTGTCCTTTTAGACTCTGAGCTCCCTAGAGGCAGGAAGGCAGGGATCTTCTCTTTTTCATGAGCGTGTTCCCTGCTTTTAGCTTAGTACTTTCATATAGTAAATGCTTACTAATTGCTTATTGAATGAATAAATGAGGCTATCAATTATGTAAAATCTTATACATGTGTTTTCCTATAAAACATTTGGGTTTGTTTTTTGTTAACTTTAGGGAAAGAAATTAATTCTGTTTGCTTAACTTTCATTCACATATTACTGAATATTTTCAAGGGATGCTTTATAAATTCAATAATCCAACAGATAATAGGTGAGTTACATTTTCCCACTGCAAAGCTGTCAACTGCCACTTCCTTCTTATCTTTTCTGTGTTGAATGTTCTGTTTCCTGAGTCTCATTTCTTATTCTTTTTTCTTCTTTCTTTTTGTTTTGGTTTTTATTTTTTTTAATGTTACTCTTTCTATTGAAAGAGCACATATATTCAATAGCATTTTAAGAGAGTAGAAGTGAATTTAATATGACCTTTAATTGTATGAAAATGCTTTTATTCTACCTTCATACTTGATTAATAGTTTAGTTAAAAATGTCTAAGTTGAATATATTTCTCTCAGAAGTTTAAAGGGCATTGCTTTACTGTTATCTAGCTTTCAGAGGGCTAACGTCATTCTAATGCCCAATCTTTTATATCAACTTTTTTTTTCTCTTTGGAAACTTTCAATATATATTATTTGCTCAAGTGTGCTGAAATTTTGCAATCATTTTCTTCATTATTGTTCTCTTTATTTTGAGTCAGAGCCTCACTTGGTGGCCCAGGCTGGAGTGAAGTGGCACGCTCACAGCTACTGTAGCCCTGACCTATGGAACTCAGGTGATCCTTCCACCTCAGTCTTCCAAGTTCCAGCTACAGGGGTTTACCATCATGCCCAGTTAATTTTTTGATTTATTGTGGTGAAAGGTCTTGCCGAGTTCCCTAGGCTGGTCTTAAACCCCTGGGCTCAGGCAATCCTCTCGCCTCTGCCTCCCAAAGTGCTGGGATTACAGGCATGACCCACTGTGTCCAGCCTGTGGTTCTTTTCACATTTATCATTTGGGGTTTTCAACAGGCTTTTTCACTACCAAAAAAAAATCATGTATTTTTTTGTTCTGGGAAACTTTCTAATTGATAGTTTGCTTTTCTCCAATTTTTTCTCTCCTTGTTTCTTTTGAATTCTACTAGTCAGATATTGTATCTTCTTCGTTGTTTCCCTCATTTTCTTATATTTTATTTCATTTATTATTTTTTCCAATTCTGTATAATTTTCTAAAATTTACCTTTCACCTTAAATCTCAATTGGATTTTTTTACTCTGTTATCTTAATTTTAATTTTCAATGACAGTTTAAGTTCTTTAATGTTTCCTTTGGATGTTTTCTTACTCTTGTTCTATGATGCAATGTCACATCTCATATCTGAGTCCATATGTTAGAGTGTTGTTGGAAGTTATCTTTTACATTCCTCTCTACTTTCTCTATGCCCTTCCCTTTTTTTTTTTCCTTGTGTTTTCTTCTTTTAGGTCTGTACTGAATGCTTTTCTTAAATGTCTAATTCTTAGCTTAATTTAAGGTAATTAAGGGAGTTTAAAAAAGAAACTTGACTGAAAGTTCTGTGTGCATGGGCAAAGCTGGTTAGTGAATTTCTCTGAAGAATAGTCAGCAATGAGTGGAATTTTTCACTGGGTGACACACAACATCAGTAACTGAAGGTATTTTCCCTGAGGCTGTCATTCCTCGCCTCTTCTGCCTAGGAGGTTTATGCCTGGCTCTTGGAATCCTGGGAGGAGAGGAGGAGGGGCCAAGAACTTTCAATTCTATTATCTGACTCCCACTTTATTCCCCCGTTTTTTAGATTTCTCTGTTTGCCTGAATAAGCAGCTTTTCAGTTCTAAATTCTCCAAAGAATAAACCAACCTCCTTCTCCTTCAGGGATAGAAGCTAAGATAAGGGTAGTTGCCTGGCCCTGTGAAGGGCAGGAGGTCCCTACGAACTCTCACTCTACCTGCAGGCTGTAACCAGTGCCTCGGCAATGCCTGGCATCTCAAATTCAGCGATTTTCTGGAACTTGCTTCCTGTTGGTGGTAGCTCTTCCTGTGTTAGTGGTAGCTTTCTTTTATCTTCTGTATCAGTAGCCACTCCCTGCTGTTCTACCTTCCAAAAATATGTTCATATCTCTTGTCCACTGTTTTATTCTTCTCCGTTTATTTTCTCCTTTTTTTTTTTCCTTGTGGATTTAACCTTTCTTTTTCCCTTCCTGCCACTTTAGAACAGGTTTAGAGGGGTGAATCAATAAGGAATATTAGCAGACAGGAAGCTGACTAAAAACTTTTTATTTAACATTGACCTTTCTTTGCTGATTTGAACTCTGTATTATTTTAAAATAGCATACTTCAGTGAAGGTTGTGGCTGTGAAATCATTCTCTACTGCATAATAATATCACATTTGTTTCTTTGACCTTTTAAGCATTAAAGTTTCCTTTTATAGGCAATAATTAAAGTGTGTCATACTAAAAAGCTCTAGTGAGTCTAAATTTTTTAGTCAGAAGTTTTCATATCTTTAAAGGAAATAATAAATAAATTAGTGCTTGCCAAGTGTTAATTCTGTGCACATCAATGAACAGGGCTTTCTAATCTAGATGTCACAGAAATCCTTTGAGACAAGATTTGGTGTATCATCATGACTATTTTTATACAAGAAACCTCCTATCAGAAGCTAAAGGAACTTTCTCAGTGCCATACACAGCTAGAAAATAATGGAGCCAGGGTCCAACTGAGGACTGACTTTAGAGCCCACAATTGCCTAATCTTAACCAACTGGTGTGATTCATGCCCCTCCCAAGGCATGAGGGTGTCAAAATTGACAGGTTTTATTAGTTTTTAAGTGACAGACTATGATCAGTTATGATCTCTTTGAAATTTGTTCTGTGCGATGACCACTTATGTACCTAACCCTGAAGTGTATCCCACATCTTAAAAAAAATAAAATAAAGAAGTTTTCTATGTTTCACGTCTATTGCTAAAATTACATATTTGCATTGAAAAGTCAAAACTACATTTCAGAAAACACACATGTTTTAGTTAAATGCATGCTTTTTATTGAACTATTTTAATTTTTAAAATAATTTTAAAGACCCTGCCTAAGGACATTCCTTTTTTTTTTAACTTAGATCCCCACCTATTAAAACTCTACCATGACCTTGGCATATGTGGAACATGATGGTATTTATGAACTTTGAACAAAGAGGGTTTAAAAAAAATTGTGTTTTGTTTTTCTTTGCTTTATATCTATTTTTTAAAAAATAAGGTAATATAGTAAAGAGGGGTTTGGTACTTTGGAGCCAGACAGTCCTGGGTTTGATTTTTCTCCTCTGACACTTGGTAGCTGTGTAATGTGAACAAATTTCTTAATATCCTATTTTTCCTTCCATATTCTAAGTTGGTGGTAATTATGACTAACTTGCAAGTTTACAGAGTAGTTTAAAAGAGACACTGTCTTAAAGGCTTTGCAGGACATCTTTTTTGTGCTTATCTCAGCCAGGTTTGTTTGTTGTAGAGAAAAAGTTTGGCACAAGCTAATTCAAGTAAAAGTATGTGGAAATGGAATGGAAAGTTCACTGAGGAGAACTTTATGATTATATACATGATAGCTTTCAATGTACCTTTTTGTTTCTGCCTCTGCTAATAATTAGCAGTTTACTTCATTTATTATTATTTTTTAGTCCAGATTTTCAGGAGTAATTATGATTGACCTAGTTTATATTTTCAGTTATTGATCTAGATTATAGGAAATATGTGTTCCATGCCAGACTATGGCTTGTTTGCCTTAGCTTTTGTTCAATCAGTGTTGACTAAAAAAAGGAAAAACTGTCAGATGGTCCTCCCACAAAATGCCACTGAACCTTCTGCAAGAACGAACATGGTAATTTCCTTATCACATGAGTTAAACAGATGAATCTAACAACTCTAGAAAAGCAATCCAAAAGTTTCAGTTTCTTTTTTCCTTAGGTTTCATAAGTCTGAATGGCAAAAATATTGTGCACATTCATCATTTGCCCCCTAATCTCATTCTATTTTTCTTTCTTCTTAGAAGACTGAGTGATGTCATCAGGAACAGACAACAATAAGTTATCAATGTCCTCTGCAGTCAGTTTGCTATTTATTCTGGACCTATCAGAGTTAGCACAGGTAGCTGGCAGGATTGAAAATCAATTTCTTAATTTTTTGCTAAGATTTTTTATGAGCTCATCACAGTATTTTGGTCCATTTAAACAAGTATAAGAATCAGATTGTATTGTTAACAAACTCAATCTCTTATTCATTTGTGAAGAAATAATTCACAATAAATTTCCCTGAAATTATTAATAGGAAGATAGTGAGTGTGGTGGAAATACATAAATTTTTATTTATTTATTTTTTAGAGTCAGAGTCTAATTCTGTCTGCCAGGCTGGAGTGCAGTGGCACAAAATCACAGTTCACCACAGCGTCAACCCCTTGGCTCAGGCAATCCTTTTGCCTCAACTTCCTGAGTAGCTGGAACTACAGACACACACCATAATACCTAACTAATTTCTTAATTTTTTGCAGAGACGAGGTCTTGCTATGTTGTCCAGCTTGGTCTTGAACTCTGACTCAAGCAATTCTCCTGCTTCAGCCTCCCCTCGTGCTGGGATTACAAGTGTGAGCCACCACAGCCAGCCAATAAATTGCTTTAAAGCTAGAATTTTGTTCTTACTCTTACTCTACCACTTACCAGTCAACTTGTTTACTGGGCCCTAATTAATTTAAAATGAGGAAATTATGCCAGGCTATCTCTAAAATTCATTTCTAACCAATAATCTCTACTGCCATTTTTTTCTTTTAAGACAAAAAGGATCTTCTTTTTAAGATTCTCCCACTTGCATTCCACCAACTGAATTCAAACTTTAGTCACATAGGATTTCTCCTATGTAAGATTTATCCATCCCTTATTCTACAACATGTGAAAAGTTCAATGTCATCAATGTTGATATCTTGGTAGACTTGATGTTAAAGAAAAGTTATTCTAACACTTGTTAATGTTGTGAGAGAGCTAAACTCTGAAGACAACAAAGATGGCTGGAGATTTATAGCCAATAAGTGAGGTTAGTAGATAGAAATTTACTAAGAGGATCATCAAGGATGGGGATTTCTTTCTAAACTAACCTAACAGGATTTTTGCTAAAGGCAGGGCAAGAACTTACACATCAAAGGTGGGAAATGAGAAATGATCAAATATCGAGGGTGATCATATACATCTATGACCTGCTGTGTTTTATATACCACTCATATAAAGGTATTGCACAACAATTATGTACAGTATATAATACTGAATAAAGATAAATGACAATGTTAATTGACTTAGATATTTACTATACCACACTTTTAACATATTATGCTTTTTATCCTTATTTTAGAGTACACTCCTTCTATTTATAAAAAAAAAAAAAAAAGTCAGCTGTATAACAGCCTCAGGCAGTCCCTTCAGGATGTATACAGGAAAAAAGCATTGTTAACATAGGAGATGATAGCGTCACACATTATTACCCCTAAAAATCTTCCAGTGGGACAAGATGTGGAGATGGAGACCGTAATACTGATTATACTGACTCTGTATAGGCCTCAGCTGATGTGTGTATTTATTTCTTAGTTTAAAAAAGCTTACATAGTAAAAAAAAATTTAAAAAAGCTTATAGAATAAGGACATAGAGAAAGAAAATATTTGTGTACAGCTGTACAATGTGTTTGTGTTGTGAACTGTGTTATTATCAAATAGTCAAAGAGTCTTAAAATTTTATAAAGTAAAAAGTTACAGTAAGCTTAGGTTAATGTATTATTGAAAAAAATTATTTTTATAAATTGAGTGTAGCCTGTGTGTACAGTGTTAATAAAGTCTATGTAGTGGACAGCAGTGTCCTAGACCTTCATATTCACTCCCCACTCACTCACTGACACCCAGTCCTGCAAGCTCCATTCACAGTAAGTACCTAGACAGGTGTACCATTTTTTATCTTTTATACTGTATATGTATAGTACCTTCTCAATATTTAAATATGTGTAGATACACAAATACCTATCACTATGTTACAGTTGCCTATAGCATTCAGTACAGTGGAATGCTGAGCAGGTTTGTAACCTATGAGCAATAGGATATCTCATAGACCCTCGGTGTGTAGTGTGTTACACCATCTAGATTTGTGTAAGTACACTCTCTGTTGTTCACACAGCAATAAAATTGTCTAATATTGCATTTCCCAAAATGTATCCCTGAATTAAGCAACACATGACTGTGCACACACGCCTTCGTGGGCTGAACCTAAACAGTGAAAAAAGTTGAAATTCAGTTGGTGTGCTTTTGCAGTGGGGTATAGAATACATTTTTCCTGTGAGGGAGATGGAGAAGTCAGAGAGAGAAAAGGAGAGAGAGACAAAGAGAGAGAGAGAGAGAGAGAGAGAAACAGAATTTGAAATTTTGCTAATAAATAACTAGAATCACTTTGATCGTGATTATACTATAACTCGATTCTCATCGGATTCATATTTCTAATTCCTTTCTCTATTGGTTTTCACTTGAGCTGGAGTGTATATTTGATCCTCCTTGACCTCCGGTTCTTTTTCCCACCTATTCTCATTTTCTTGCCCTAACAAAATTCAAGGCCTTTTTTGTTCTTTATCTCTTTAGTGCCAATCAAGGGCATATATCTAGAATGTTAGGAATCATTCATCCCCTCGAACCTCTTTTCAAATTCAAATCGCCACCAATGTCCTGCCATTTCTACCATACAACTGTATAGTGATGCATTCTGCTATTCTCTGTCACTGTTTGAATTCAGATCTCCTTCATGCCTTGCTCGGACAGCTGCTAGACCCTCCAAATGGTTCCCCCAATGCTAGACTCTGCTTCATCCTCCACACTTCCATGGTTTTCTTGCTAAATTACAGATTAGATCATAGCTCTCCTTGGTTTCAAGTATCTTAAGGGTTTTCCATGGCCTACGAAATTGGATTCCAAATATCTTAGACAGGCATTCAAGGCCTTTATGATTTTATGACTTTTCCAACTTACCATCAGGATGTTTCCTCCATTTATCTCTGTTGCAGTCACATTTCCTGGCTTTTAATATGTCCATATTTAGCATCTCAGAGGTTTTTCGTTGTCGCTGCCTCACATACCGTTTCTGCATTGTCTGCCACATGAAATCAGAGCTCGAATTCTACCTTTTAGACATCCCTTCTATTATTAACAAATTTAGTTTCTGTTGTCCCATAGTTTCTCTGGTTCCATACTCTTTGCATAATATTATATTTTGGCCTGTCTTACATTGTGCAGTAATTTTTTGCCTGCAAGCTTTTTTCTCTAATTAGATCAAATGAAAACAATTTATTTTATTCACCTTTTCATCCCTAGCATCTAGTGTAGTGTTATGTTTGTTGAATAAATATATCATTTTATACTACAGGTATTGGGGGCAGAAGACTAATTTACTTTTTATGATATAGAAGTTACTTCCAAAGAGAAGGTTTTGCTGTTATAAACAAAACACTTGGTAATTTTAGGGGGTTTGCCTTTAGTATCTGGAAATATGGCCCCATTCTTAAATGCCTTCTTAGCCCTTCCCCTTAAAGATATGACCAGGCATGTCATACTCAAACATCTATTAAAATAAATGAAATCAATTTACTCAAATGTGAGAATTATGAAATCTTAGTATCCACAGGGATATTAGTTGTAACATAGCAATTACAGATTGACGTTTGCTTCCAAAAACACATGCTGAAATCCTAAGTCCCAGTACCTGTGAATGTGACCTTAATTGGAAGCAGAGTCTTTGCAGAGGTAATCTGTTAAGATGAGGTCATACTGAATTAGGGTGGATCCTACCCTAATATGCCTGGTGTCCTTATAAGAAGGAAAAAGACACAGACATAGACACACAGGGAAGACATCATGTGATGACAGAGGCATCACTCTAATCAGGCAGCTGCAAGCCAAAGAACACTGTGGGTTGACAACCAACATCAGAAGCTAGGAAGATCTGGGCACAGTGGCTCATGCCCGTAATCCCAGCATTTGGGAGGCAGAGGCAAGAGTATTGCCTGAGCCTAGGGGTTCAAAACCAGACTGGGCAACTTGGTGAAACCTTTTGACATAAGTCAAAAACTTAGCCGGACATGGTGGTGTGCACTACTTGGATGGCTGAGGCAGAAGGATCACCTGAGCCTAGCAGGTCGCAGCTGCAGCGACCGTGAGAGTGCCACTGCACTCCGGCCTGGGCAACAGAGTAAGACTCTAATTCAAAAAAAAAAGAAGCTAGGAAGAAGCAAGAAGGGATTCTTCACAGAATATCAGAGGGAGTGTGGCCTCTTGACCTAGAACTTCTGGCCTCCACAACTGAGAGAATAAATTCCTATTGTTTTAAGCCACCCAGTGTGTGGTACTTTGTTACAATAGCCACGGAAAACTAGTATAAACCAGGCCTTACTTGATGTTTTCAATAGACAAAACTTTGCTTGAATAACTCCTGAAATAGAAGACTTACCGCCACCACAGGGAATATACTCCATAATGGGAGAACCCAGTGTGCTGCCACGTCGCCAAGGTTTTCAGTTTGCTTTCTTTACTTACTATTCTCAAACTGAAGATTATGACGTCTTTCAGTCCCGCAGTTTCAGCAGTTTTTAGTGACAATTTATATGAGTGTTTCTATAGGAAATGATTGAGAATTGAAAAATAGATCTCCAAGTTTCAAACATATGGGGCTGGATGGATATTTTCCTTGCGTTGACTGGAGACAGAGGTATTATTTCAGTACAAACTTAGCCTGATTGACTGATGGTTTACATCTGTCATCACATGCTTTCAAGAAAGGAAAAATTATATGATTGCCTTCCTCCTGTGTAGGCCTAATTACATAAAAGGAAAGATTTGCCAGTTTTCTGTTTTCCGGGTTGTCTTGGCACTCTGTCAAGTGGAAGACAGGAATAGGTATCATGAAGCACTAACACTAGATTAAAGGAATTAAAAGTCAAAGCAGCAAGGAATATCATAGGATTAAGGGAAAGAGAAGGCTACCTGGAAAGCGATTAAGCTTCTCCTGGCTATAGAATAAAAGGGGAAAACATCACTCAAGTTTAGAATTCCCATCACTCAAGAAAGTGCAACAAAAGGTTCTTGTGTGTTTTTACTTCCAAATGGCCCATGAAGTTGATGTAAGTTGTAATTTGAAGATCATTTTGCCTTGTCAGTTACAGCTTCAGGGAAAACTGAAAACCATTACCAGGAAGGTAAATGAATACTTCAGGCAGCAGCCAACAAAAGAAAATAAATGTTATCATGTTATCTGTAAAAGAGATGAGCGTTTACAGAGGTAAAAATATATATAGGATGCTCAGATAACCACTTAAAATGTGAATCAATGGAAACACTGGAAATTTCTGTAAAGGAGAAAGCTGCAATCATTATTATTCTCCTCTTTCTTGCTTCTCTACCAACTCAAATCATCTTCCCTACCTCCACCACAACACAAATTTATAAGGCATTCCAGGGAACTAAGGAAGAAAATCTTGCTGTCATGTGTTACCCTTTACACAAAATAATAGAGAATAGAATGGCTTGTTGGCTTTGTTTTTTGAAGTATTAGCCTATAACACTGTTTTACATCTGTAAATTTTTGATGTAATACCATGCAATTAGCCTCACCAGTCCAGATCCAGGGTGCAGTCAGTACATATACCATCATGACACATAAGGATAGCTTTGTGGGAGGGCATGACTGTTCTCCTCAAAGGAGCTTTGGAATACTGACATAAGAGCTTTCATATGGCTACTGGGCTTTCTGTATCTAACTCACTTTGGGTTTTCTGAACAAAATTCCTTCAGTATAAGTTCCAACTGACTCACAAGGACTAAAGTGGAGAAGGAAATTCAGTATCTCTTAATTTTAAAGACAGGCCCTATCCTTGCTTGGCATCACCCAGGCCCACACAGAACTGGAGGCAGGGGAAAGTCTGGAAACGTGTCAACATTGGGCACCTGACTCTAAACCTATAAAGTAGGATGGTGCAGCTTCTGCTTCTCCATTCCAAAATCAAGCATAGGAAAATGTGCATCAAATCTAAATCTAGGGAACTGTAAAGACTTACCAGCACTCCATAGTTTCCTTCTATTTCTTCTGTGAATTTGGTCACCTGCCTCTTTCACTGAGCCTAATTCTTTATTGCTCTGGTTCTTCTTTCCTCATACTCCTCATTAGATATTGTCTGGTACTTCCTCTAGTCCTTACTGGAAACAGGCATTCCATTCTGGTGTACCTGGATTGGGTGGGAGTACAAATTACTCAGACTGCACCCTCACATAGATCCCTTCCAGAAAGATCTTTGCCTTTTAATAGACTTTCCAGATATGAAGCCAAATGTTCCTAAACCTAAAGATATGCTATCCCACTGTTCCATAGCCATGCTAAACATTCTGCAGCAATATAATCAAATGGGGGTGTTGATAGCCATCCACCCAGGGAACCACAGTATACAGTGAATTTACTAACAATGGTAAAAGCAACTAGAAATTGACCTGCTTTACATTACCATCATACTCCAGCAATTGGTAACCTTTGATAAGCCCTCCCCTTGGGTCCTGATATCTATAGGTCTTGCGTCTACACATCCTTGGAAAAGAAATTTCCTTGGCGATTCCGAAAAGCTCCTTTCTGGTGTCCAGCCATGGCACCAATCCTTCTGGCCCTCCACTGAGCTATTTGGAGATCTCCATGCCTCCATGTTTCTGGGACTCTACCTTCTGTCCAAACACATTTTTCTGTGTCCTGCTACTTTTATTGAAAGCTAGGGTTCAAACTGGCTCAACCCTTAGATGAACTAGACTTCTTGCTCTTTGTTCCAAATGAGTTTGGGGCTTAGTTTTGCCATCAGCCAGTAAATTCAATAATGAATTTTGTGTAAAAGAGACATGCATATGTCTGGCTGTTCCTCTCTCCTTCAGCATACCAAATACACTTCTGTCTCTGAGTCTTTGCAGTTTTATACTTCTCCCCCAGCTTTATTGAGGTATACTTGACAAATAAAAATTGTTTATATTTAAGGTGTACAACTTGATTTCTTTGATATACAGGTACTGAAATTATTATGAAAAGCATGCTAATTAACATATTCATCACCTCACATAGTTAATGATTGTGTGTGTGGTAGGAACACTTAAGTTTTACTCTCTTACAAAACTCAAGTCTACAATACTCTATTGTTAAATATAGTCATCATGCTGTACATTAGACTACCAGGACTTATTCACCCTACATAACTGAAAATCTGTAAGCTTTGACTGACAGTTTCTCATCCCTACCTCCTCTCATCCCAGCACTGGCAACCCCCATTCTACTCTCTGCTTTTATGAGTTTGACTTTAAGATTACACGTATAAATGAAATAAGTCAGTATTTGTCTTTCTGTTGCCCGGCTTATTTCACTTAGCATACTGTCTTCCAAGTTCTTACCTGTTGTGACACATGGCAGCCTTATTCTCCTTTAATTTTCAACTAAAGTCCAGTTTGGTTTCTCCTACATCCATGAAAATAATCTTTTATTATTTAAAAACATGTTAAACCAGAGTTTCTCAAACCTTAGTCATTCACATACCACCTTCACAGATTTTCTTGTGTCTAATTACCATTTAGATAATTATTTACATAGTGGAATCAACCTAAGCATCCATCAACTGATTAGTGGGCAATGAAAATGTGTCACACACACACACACACACACACACACACACACACACACACACAATGCAGTACTATTCAGCCATAAAAAAAGAATGAAATAATGTATTTTATAGCAATTTGGATCGAGCTGGAGACCATCATGCAAAGCGTAGTAACACAGAAATGTAAAACCAAATGCCATGCTCTCAGTTATAAGTGGGAACTAAATTAAGGAACTGTAAAGTCATATAGAATGGTATAATGAACACTGGAGACTCAAAATGAGAGAGGACGGGAAGGTGGGGTGGGATGAAAAAATCAGCTAGTGAGCTCAACATGCACAGAAGTGACTGGTAGATACACTTAAAGCCCAGACTCCTTTGCTACTATACAATGCATCCATGTAACCAAAAACCATCTGTACCCTCTAAAGCTATCGAAATTTAAAAAATTATTGTTATTCACTTACTATCAAAATCATGGCTTATTCTCTCCATAAAACATATACCATACTTTAGGAAACCTGGCTTTAAACATACCATATCAATGAGAAACATGTTTCCACCAAGGAAAAGAAAGACTTCCTTTACAGTTCAATATCATTGTTTACATAAATTATTTTTCTAGAAGAAAAATACTATCATGTAAATGCATTAATTTTGTTATCAATATATACTTTTATTGGCATTCATTAATGCCTTTGTGAAAATTGATAATGAAGTTGGTGAATTAAAGAACATATTATAAAGAATAGGAGACTTAATCAGTAACTTGTCTTGGTATAGGACCCTTCCTATAGTCTCTCCTTTTCCTCAGTACAACATTTCTAGTAAACCCATAGCTTTGAGTCACCTAATCATCTGATTAAATTAACCAATTTCTCTGCATGATGTTGTAAAACACATGCTCTCACTTTGCTGTTGTGTTTTTGTACAAACTCTCAATAAGCCAAAGATAAAGATGAATAATCTGTACAAGGATTGCTAAATATTACATTGAGAATAATTCTATAAAGCATCTTCCATTTTGTTGAGTATCATTTACGAACAAACGTATTCATGTTTTAGGCTTAGAAAGAGGTTTTCTCATGAGCTCTAAAAGTTAGAAATGAACTTCTGTCATCGGTTTTTATCTTTTTAAAATATAATCTTTGAATCACAAACATGATTGTGGGAAGGTATTAGAGAGCAATAGCTTTCAATAATTATTGCAAACAGTAGAAAATGGAGTGTTTCAGGAGTTTGGTAATCTAAGCAACAATTAACACTGACATTTCTCATTCTAGTGATTTTGCTCTTCAGAATCCAAATAATGCCTTCCAAAGACCCTGGAGAATTGAACCACTTTTGAGACAAAATAACTAAATTCCCCAACTTGTGTTAGTTTTTCATCACTCACATGACAAAGGGTGACACAGACTTTTGGAATCAAAACAAAGAGGAAACAAACAACATTCTGAATGTCTTATCATCTTCATGGTGACATAATACACAGGAACTCCTGGGTTATCATGGATTTCTCATGCTATAACCTTTCAAAATTGTGAAAGCAAAGTCACTGCACTATTCTTGTTTAATTGTGTCCTTATTACCTGAACATTGTCAAGGTTACATTCAAAATCTCTTACACTTCTTGGGAGGCTGAATAATACTATTGCTTAGAATTGGATTCTAATCCAGTTATAATAAAATAAAGGATATTGGTTTTTAATCAGTGTAAATGTTATTTGTCATTATTATATCATAATTATTACATAAAGTGATCTTGTAAGAAAGCAGACTGAAACTTAGAGAATTATATTGCATTTACATAAATTTAACATCAGCAAAAATTTATAGTATATGAGCATAAAACATTCTAAGAAATACTGACTTGAAAAATGCTTGATTAATTGATGTGATAAAGTCCCATTTCTAATTCTGATGAAAATTTTAGATTTATAAGGTAAACTAAACAATGGCTGTAATATAAAGACCTGGCATATAAAGTACTGTATTGCTAAGGAGATCGAGATTTCTGATGATTTCAAGGCTGTGTTCTAAAGCAGGGGTCCTCAACCCCTGGGCCAAGGACTAGTACTGGGTGGCACAGCAGGAGGTGAGCAGCGGGCAAGGGAGCTAAGCTTCACCTATATTTACAGCCCTTCCCCATCACTCACATTACCCCCGAGTTCTGCCTCCTGTAAGATCAACAGCAGCATTAGATTCTCATATATCACAATGTGATAATAATAGAAATAAAGTGCACAATAAATGTAATGTGCTTGAATTATCCTAAAACCAGCCCCCTCGCCCCCACAACCCCCCATCCATGGAAAAATCATCTTCTACAAAACCGGACCTTATGCCAAAAAGGTTGAAAATTGCTGTTCTAAAGGTTTGGACCAGGCTACAGGTGGCTCTAGGTAAAGGGGAGACATTCTGATACAATGTTGCAGCCACATATCAGGGTTAGAGGTAAAATCTTGCTCTTTATTTGGCTCAGCCTGTAATCCCACGCCTTGGGAAGCTGAGGTGAGTGAATTGACTGAGCCCACAGGTTCGGGACCCGCCTGGGCAACTTGGCGAGACCTCATCTCTACAATAAATCAAAAAATTAGCTGGGTATGGTAGCACACACCTGTAGTTCCAGCTACTTGGAAGGCTGAGGCAGAAGGATCACCAGAGCCCAGCAGGTCAAGGCCGCGGTGGCTGGGAGCAGCCACTACACTCCAGTCTGGGCAAAAGAGTGAGACTCCAACTCAAAAAATAAATAAACAAATAATAAAATAAAATATTTTTATGGAAAAATGTGTAAAATAAGAAATCACATAACAAAATAGGCATAAATAAAATGAGAGCTGAATAGCTATAAAAATAAGTTGGAGATCTTGGAAATGAAAATAATAGAATTATGGATATAGAAGCCTTGAGATCTGGAAAAGACCCTAGGATGAAGAAATCTCAGTGAATGAGAAGATTGCAATATCAACTTGTAACCCAAAGCACAAACACAAGGTATTTTTAAAATATAAAAGAGATAGATGAAAAATTAAAAGCCTCCAAAATGTTTCTCATAGGTGTTACAGAAAAAAAGCAGGAAGTAGCAAAGAAGCAAAAAGTGAAGAGATGACCGAAAACATCCCTAAACCGAGGAAAAGCAAGAGTCAGGTTAAATGTACTCTCTGATTGTCAAAGAAGTACAAATAAAAATCAATCTACTCTGCAGAGCATCAAGGTTAAAGAGAAAATGTTAGAAGCTACCAGAAAGAAAAGACAGGTCACCTGAAAAGAAACACTAATTGGGATGACAGAAGACATTGGAACACTATAACAGATGCCAGTAGACAATGATATAATAATAAAGGGAAAAAAAGTCAAAAGGTTATAACAATATTATATTATGTTTCTAAAGCATAATCTTCAAATTGATAAAACAAAAACTGAAATTAAACACAAGTAGCAGGAAATTCATTGTCATAGGAGGATATTGATTATAGTCTTCTTTTGGGGTTAAACCATAGAAACAGAGAGAGTGTCCATCATTAGGGTAGTGATCCAAACCTCTGTGTTATATCCATACTATGGAATATTATCCAGTCATTTAAAAAATTCCATACATATTTGTATATGATTATGTGTACCTTTATGCAGACAGATATAACTTACCTAATGTATTGGAGAGCCGCACTTTGCCACAACTTCCTATGTAGAATGCTTATGTTTTCCATTTCTTCCTGTTATTATACTTTTGTCCTCAATTCGCATTTCTGGTTAAAAATATTTCTTGCTATAAATTCATCAAGAAATAAGGAGAAAATCATTAAATGATTCCATTTTGTACAATATGGCTTTTGAAAAATGAAAACCATACATTTTTGCAAATGAAACTGTAATTCATAATTTAAATATTTTGCTAGAAATTTTAGGGCTGGGCACGGTGGTGTATGCCTGTAGCTCCAGTTACTCAGGAGGCTGAGCCTGGAGGATTGCTTAAGTCCAGGAGTTCTGGACTGTCATGTGCTATGTGGACTGGGTGTCTGCACTAAGTTTGGCATCACTATGGTGATGTCTTGAGAGCGGGGGACCACCAGGTTGCCTAAAGAGGGGTGAACTCAGGTCAGTAACAGACTAGGTCAAAACTGCTGCGCTGATCAGTAGTGGGGTCGTGCCTAGGAACAGCCACTATATTCCAGCCTGGGCAACAAAGCCAGATTCCGTTCCTGTTAACAAAATAATAATAATAATAATAATAATAATAATAATAATGACTTAAGTATAATCAGTAATATCTCATTATAATAAAGCTGAGTGCTCTTCTCTTCTGTGTAAAATGTTTTAAAATATATTATCAGATACTTTACACATCTTAGTTTACATTTATGTCATATGGCAAACAGATTAAAGGGAAAAACAATTCCTCTTCTTGGATCATTAATGAACCTTGACTTTGTGGTCTGTAAACTTTGGAGAGGGTCACAGGACATTACTGTGAAATAGCTTGGGTTACTGTCAAGTTAGTTTTCATTAGTGTCTATGGGACATTGAAATGGCAGAATTGAAAACCTTTTAAAAATGTGGAAATTGTTCTCAATAATTAGTGAAAAACCCCTATATATTCTACTGATATATTTGAATGGAAGGGCTGTACAGAAATTGGCAACATCCAGGATTTCATAATATTTTTAAAAAGTAAAAAATAAACCAACAAATAACTTTGCATAATATTAATCAGTTATGTGAAAAGCAGCCATCAATCTTTCTGAAAATGAAAACAGAGAGAAACATGATCTGAGTCTCCTTGAATATGAGTATATTACATGTAAAAGGAACACAAGTTCAGGGCAAATTCATTTAAATGAGAATAACCGAGAAAAGACTTTAGAAGTTTCTATTCACTTTTTCTAGGTCTAGTGATTAAAAAAATTTAAAAAACAAAAAAAATTTTATTTGAAAAAATTTCAAAATTACACAAAAGTAGAAATAATCATAGAGTGACTCTCCATGTATTTATCACCCAGCTTTAAGGATTACTAACCCATACACAATCTGGTTTCATATAAACCCCACTGACTTCACACTTTTCCCCCATCGGCTTATTTTGAAGCAAACACAAGCATTGTTTCATCTGTAAATATTTCAGCATCTGTCTCTCAAACTTAAGGATTCATTCATCTAGGAAATTTTAATATCTGAATTAGTAGAAGTGTCTTAGACTTTCCCATGTGGTTTCAAGGCAAAGGAAATACTGTGCAAGAAGAAGGCAGTATCTCTGTGTTCTGCGATGGGTATTTAGCATGGTTCTTATTCTTCTTTGGTAGAATTTAAATGTACTTAAACTTCTCATAGCTCCTGGCTACATCCTACCTACCTAGTTCAAGTCACCATCATTTCTGTCAATACTGGTGCAATACTAACATGTGTTACCATGAGGACCATGAGGTAAATTTTGCACAGATTAAATACTCAAAATAAAAAAGCTGATATTTTGACTTGAATGTGGAAGTATGGAATTCAGGGAAGGGGCTGGAGTTGTAAATATAAATCCAGAATATACTAACTTAGATTACATATGGAGCCAGTGTAGATTAAGAGGAAGAAAGCTCTAACAACTAACTTTTTGAGGTTGCAAACAGGAGAATCTAGCAAAGGAGATATGGGGAATGGTGTCAAGTGAAGTAGAAAAAAAGCCAGGAGAGTGTGGTATCCCCAAAACCAAGTGAGAAAAAACATTTCAATAGTAGAAAGCGCAGGACTGAGTGAATTGAATATAAAGAGTTTTACCTTATATTTAGTCCTATAGGTATGAATGTTAGCCTTAATGAGAATGGATCAAATGGAATCAATGGAAAGGAATAAGTCCTAATTAAATTAAGTTCAGGAAGGGTGCTGTGGCTCATGCCTGTAATTCCAGCACTTTGGGAGGCCAAGGCCAGACGATTGCCAGAACCCACAGCCTGGGCAACACAGAGAGACCTCACCTCTACAATAAATCAAAAAATTAGCTGGGCTTGGTAATGCACGCCTGTAGTTCCAGCCACTTGGAAGGCTGAGGTGGACGGATCACCTGAGCCCAGCAGGCTGAGACTGCAGTGCCCAATGAGTAGCATGCTGCTACACTGCAGCTTGGATGACAAGAGTGAGAACAAACAAATAAATAAATAAAATTGAGTTCAAGACAGGTTGAGACTCTAACTCAATCAATCAATCAATCAAAATAAAATTGAGCCCAAGACAGGGTAAGACTCTGATTCATAAATAAATAAATAAAATTAAGTCCAAGACAGAGGATCAGTAATCTATTGTCACATAAATTATCATAAACTCAGCAGCTTAAAATAAAGCACATTTCATATCTCACAGTTTCTGTGGGCTGGGAATCAGAGTATGATTTAAGTGCGTTCTTCACTTCAGGTTCTCACAAGGTTCTCATCAATGTGTCAACCGGGGCTGAGGTTTCTTCTGCAGGCTTAGTTGGGAAAGGATCTACTTTCAAGTTCACATGGTCATTGGCAGAATTTCAGCATCCAAGGACTCTTGGACTCAGGGCCTCAATTTCTATCTGGCTGTTGTCTAGTTTTTTCCCACATGATCTTCCCAGTGTGGCAACTTGTTTCATCAAAGCCAGCAAGAGAAAGAGTCTGCTAGTGGAATAGAAGGCACTTATTTATATGTAACAATAATAAAAGTGACATCACATTACCATTGCCATAGTATATCTATTAGAAGCAATCGCTAGGGCAGTTCATGTTCAGGAGAAAGGATATACACAAAAGTGTGTATATCAGGATCTTAGGTTAAATCCTGGGTCAGAAAAAATGTAGGATTTATAATTGGTAGAGGTTGTGGTGGTGTTTTGCTATAAAAGATATTTATATATCCATATATCTAATTTTTTTTTTGAGTTGGAGTCTCAATCTGTCGCCCAGACTGGAGTGCAGTGGCCGCTCCAGGCCACTGCAGCTTCGACCTGCTGGGCTCCAGCGATCCTTCTGCCTCAGCCTTCCAAGTAGCTGGAACTACAGGTGTGTGCTACCACATCCAGCTAATTTTTTTATTTATTGTAGAGATGAGGTCTCGCCAAGTTGCTCAGGTGGGTCTCGAACCTGCGGGCTCAGGCAATTCATTCACGTCGGCCTCCCAAAGTGCTGGGATTACAGGCCGAGCCACCGAGCCCGGCCAAAAGATATTATTATTAATATTGATGAAATTACATAGTTTTAGATCAAATACTAGTATTATATAATGTTAATTGTTTTTTATAATTATACTCATTTTGATCATTGTACTGTGATTAGTTATCCTTTTAAATAGGATACTGAATAAAATAGCATTATAGAGAAAGTGGATAATAAAGTAAATGTGGAACAATGTTGACGATTGTAAACATGTGCTATTTTTACAACTTTTTTATAGTTTGAAATTATATCAAAATAAAATATATCTAAAGACTTTATATTTCATCAATTTTTATATCTCTAAATGCAAAAAATTCATATATGTGTATGTATATATATATATATATATATATATATATATACACACACACACACACACACACACACACACACACACACACAGGAAAAATAGGAAGTGAGAAGGTGAAATCATTGAGCATTGAGAACTGTTTTGTGGAATTTTGCTGTAAAATGAAGCAGAGATATGAACCAGCAGCTGGAGATGTTAGAGTTAAGAAGGTTTATTGTGGATGCTGTTTGAATAAAGTGATATTGAAGCAAGTATGTAATGGGAAAAGTTCAGTTGAGAAGGGAAAATGGATGGGTCATGAAAAAGAGATAATTTCAAAAGTAAAATCCTTCAACAGTCAAGGAGAGATGAGTTCTGGTACAGATGTGAGGGCTTGGTCTTAGATCGCAGCATGGACAGTTCATTTACTCTAAAGATAGGGACAGCAGAGTATACTGGGTATGAAAGCAAGCAATTTAGTTGATTCTACATCAGAGAGACAAGAGTAACAGCTCTGTTTTCTCAGTACTATTAGAGGCTAGGCCATCAACTAAAATTGAACGTGGGGGAATGCTGAAAATGTAAAGCCACTTCAAAGAAAAAAAGCAGGACTGTAAGAAAGAAAAGGTCAGAGGAAAAAAGCAATAATAAAGTCAATAAACATACTTACAAATGAACCATGAATGTACCTTCCTTTTCAGAGGAAAGAACGTACACAAACCTAGACAGTATAGCCTACTACATGCCCAGGCTATGTGGCATAGCCTATTGCTTCTAGCCTGCAAACCTGGACATCATGTGACTGTACTGAATACTGTAGGCAATCGTAGTATAATGGTAAGTATTTGTGTCTCTAAACATATCTAAACACAGAAAAAGTTCAGTTAAAAAAACGCAGTTTTATAATCTTATGGGACCACCATTGTGTGAGTGTTCTGTCGATGTTGACCAAAGTGTCGTGCAGCATGACTATTTATTTCTGATTATCGAAGGCCCTTAAGCAGGAGAAGGGTTCATAAGGACAAAGTGCCCTACAAACGTACATTTTGGGTAGTGCATATCTTTAACAATAGAAGAGTAATTCCTCACTCATATCCTTGCTGATCTAATCACCACTCTGGCTTTCAAAATGCTTCAAAAACTAAACTCAGCAAAAAATGTAGCCCAAATATGTGGCAGAAATTGAATTGGACTGGTTGTTTCATATTATGTATATCCTTTAATATAGCCTTTTTATGCCAGTAAGTGTCTCATGCACAGATGAAATGCTACACTGTCTTAAGGCTTAGCAGCATTGGTCTCAGTATCAGATGGGTAGTTAGAACTCATCTGCTCTTAAGACTTTTCTTCTTTGCCAAAACACGCTTAGTCACCATCTAGGTTCCCCCATGGTTTTGTTGCTGTGCCATGTAAATTTACTTGAGAATATGTTTACTGACCTAGGCAAAGAGCTAGATACCGATTCATCTGTTTCTGGAAAAAAAACCCAAAAAACAAAAAAACACGTTAGTCACAAAGTGCCAGGATTTCTAAGGAAAATGTTTTTAATTAAATAACACATGCATAAATGCATAAAAAGGTATATGATGAGAAAACACTGAGATTTCACTAAGATGCTTCTCACCTGTCAAATTCTTTCTAAAATATGATGATCTACCAAAGAGCGGAAACAAATTTAACTTAGACCTGGATGTAAGGATGGTCCAAAAATTGTACCACTAGCCACATGCAAAGTCAAATAAAAGTAAAAATTCTGTTTCTCGGTTGCACAAGTTACATCTCTACTGCTCAATAGCCACATGTGGCTAATAGCTGCCATATCAGACTGGGGAGATGAAGACCTTTTTATTTTTATAGAGAGTTCTATTGAACAGCACTGATCCAGACCATGGAAAGCGCCTGTGATTTACTCCATTTACAAAATTGTTACTGGTCTGAGGGAAGCGTAAAGAAATATGAACTTATGTTGTAACCTCAGAACCACCTTGGACTTCAAACTAACCCCAAACTGGAGCGCCAAGCTTTCCCAATCTGGATTTGACTCAGGATAGACCCACATCAACCATCAGAGTTTAGGAGCAGGATGGAGCAACACTTACCTCAAATGACAAAATAATGCTTGGGAATCTCCTTTTAAAACTATAAAGTTCTATAAAGTAAAAAATTAAATATTTTTTCTATTTCCCTAAGCAATTGCCTTTACTTTGTTGTGGGGAATCTCCCTAGATTATTATATTCATTATGGGACCTTAGAGCATGAGATAAATGCAGAAAATTTGGAGGCAATTCAGAGGAGACATGCAAAGAAGATGAAAACTTTGAGAAATAGAATATTGTGGCTGAAGAAACAGAGGTCATGCATTCTGGGAGAAAATTTTATAATTATCTTCAAGCCTAAGAATGCATATTATGTGGGGAATTATGTCCAGCTACACTGAGAGCTACTGTAGATCGAAGAATTCGATTAACAGCATAAAAGTAAATTTTCTGACAATGATAGCTGTGCTGGAACAAACAATTAAGGAAGTTTAAGAAATCTCCCCTGGAAATATTTGAAAGCAGGAAAGTTCCTGTGTAAAACATTTACCAGTCTCCTGAGGAATGTAGTCAGATATAGTTCAGAATGCATGTAACGTATACATCTGGCCCCAACTGGTAAGCCCATTGGTTCTGGCTTATATGAAGCCACATTCAACAGAGACACTTTATACTTTATACTGAGAGTGATTAGAGAGGATACGGTCATGGTTTCCCCAGAACCTACTTCTTCTTTTCTTGTAATACATCCCACTATTTTTCTTGTGGTACCATTATTCTCCTACCCCACATAGCACAGGTCTAGTGAATATGAGCATCCATTCATTCCCCTTGGCCACAGTGATTGGTGCAGAAATAACACATAATCCAAAAGTCAGTCCAGTAGGGCTCAATTTCAGGAAACATTTGTTCAAGCTTTTGGAAGCAGAGAGTCCCTCTGTGTGACATATTTTGGTAAGTGTGAGACTGTAAGCCGGGTTTCAGTGATCTGGGATGGTTTGTCATTGCATGGAGAGCAATGCAGTGCTCCTTAGGTATACTTCCATTCAGTTTCTTCATAACAGAAGCAATAAATCTCTTGTCAAGGAGCAAGCAGCTAGAGACAGTGAGCAACCCATTAAGTTACAGAGGTAGGAAAGGGAGAAGAACGAAAAAGCAAGGGCACTCTTTGATACACATACTTTCAGTTCATTTCCCTTTTTTTTTTTTTGAGTTGGAGTCTCACTCTGTCACCTAGACTGGAGTGCAGTGGCCGCTCCCGGCCACCGCAGCCTCGCCTGCTGGGCTCCTGCGATCCTTCCGCCTCAGCCTTCCAAGTAGCCGGAATTACAGGCATGCGCTACCACGTCCAGCTGATTTTTTTGATTTATTGTAGAGATGAGGTCTAGCTGCCCAGGCGGGTCTCGAACCCGCGGGCTCAGGCAATCCACTCACCTCAGCCTCCCAAAGGCGCGGGATTACAGGCTGAGCCACCGAGCCCGGCTTCATTTCCCTTTTGACAGCAACACACTCTCTCACTTTAGAGTGATTGGTCCATTGGAGATCTTTGGGACAAATGAGCACTCTTCTCCTAAACGGTTTTCTCTTCCCTAATTCGGTTACCATTGCTCCATGCTTTCACTCTGCTAAATATTTGCTAAAATTTCTCAGCTACTGATGTCCTTTCTCCTATTTGTCTATATATTCACATTTGTCTAAATATATACTTGCCTAAAAAATATATCTGTCTAAATATATATTTGTCTAAAATAAATATATTTATCTAAATTATGTGTTTGTCTAAAACATGTTTGAATATATATGTTTGCCTAAATATATATGTTTGTCTAATATATATGTCTAAATATATGTTTGTCTAAAATATGTTTGTCTAAATACATATATTGTCTAAATACATATATTTACCTAAATACATGTTTGTCTAAATATATATATATTTATCTAAAATATATGTCTGTGTAGATACATATGTTTGTCTAAATATATGTTTATCTTAATGCATATGTTTGTCTAAATACATATATTCATCTAAATATATATTTGTCTAAATATATGTTTGTCTAAATATATATGGTTGTCTAAATATGTATGTCTGTATAAATATGTATGTCTGTGTAAATATATATGTTTGTCTAAATATATATGTTTGTCTAAAATATATATGTTTGTCTAAATACATGTTTGTCTAAATACATGTATTTGTCTAAATACATATGTTTGTCTAAATACGTATGTTTGTCTAAATACGTATATTTGCCTAAATATGTATGTTTGCCTAAATATGTATGTTTGTTCAAATATGTATGTTTGTCTAAAATATATGTTTGCATAAATATGTTTGTATAAATACATATATTTGTCCAAATATGTTTATATAAATACATGCATTTGTCTAAATACATATATTTCTCTAAATAGATGTTTGTCTAAATAAATGTTTGTCTAAATAGATATGTTTGTCTAAGTAGATATGTTTATCTAAAATATATATGTTTGTCTAAATACATACGTTTGTCTAAATACATAGTAGTCTAAATATATGTATTTGTCTAAATATATGTATTTGTTTAAATATATACATTTGTCTAAATATATATGTTTGTCTGAATATATATGTTTGTCTAAATATATATGTTTGTCTATTTCATGTTTGCTAATGTTTATATTTGTCTAAATATACATTACTATAGTTTTAGTGTGGTCTCAGAAAGGAGATAAATGTGCATGATCAATGCACTATCTTTTGGCTATTTTTATGTTAAGAGCAAGCCAAAATACCTAACAAGAAGAAAAATAGCATGAAGGAGAAACAGAGAGAATTAAAGCAAGATGTAACAGCTGCTAGCTGTTGTCATAAGCAAAATGGCTGGGCTGGGATGCACTTACTCAAGTGGCTTTGGAAACGCATTGTGTGCTCACACATCTTCAGAAGAACAATGCTTCAGTGAAGTTGGAGGCCAAATCCTGCTGGATCGTGCCAGAGATTCAGCCTGTAGATGTTTGAAACTGCCATTTCTCCCTTGGCCCTATACATAGGTTAATTTGGTTGATTCATTTTTTCTACTTTTGGATTGATTCCAGGTCTTTTCTCTTAGGTATTTTTTGGATTTATTTTTTGTTCAACAGATATTTAATAGGCTGCACACTAGTATGTCACTTCCTAAAACACTATGATAGAGATCCAAATCTTGCTTCCAAAAAAATCTTGCAATATTTTGGAGAAAAGTAATATGTATATCAGAAAATACACAAAGAGAAATATTTTTAAAAGAGGGAGGCAGAGCATGGAAGGAGATGGAGATGATGTGGGCAGAGCAGTGGTTACAGGCAACAAGAAGAAACATTTGGGAGGAGTCAACCCTCTGGTGCCAAACTGGAACACTAGTGTTTCCAGATGTCTCTTTAAAATCCCATCTCAGTAGCAGGCTTAATCTTGAAGAGATTTGAGGGTGGAAGAATTGGCCCCCTTACGGTATTATTACTAAGGTATTATTACTAAAATACACAATTTCACTCTATTCTGGGGCTATAATCTACAATCTTTTGTGACCCTTCACTTCCTTATTTAAAATCTCTAAGGTCCTTTCTCATTCTAAAATTTTAGTATTTGAACCCAAATTCTGGCTTCTGGGCAATCTTCCCCTAGACTTTCTATTTATATCATATCCTATCCCCAAACCATTGAACTTTTTACTTTAATTTGGAATTCTACATTACTTATTTCAGTCCCCACCCTAAATATTTTTTTTCTTCTCAATTTATTTTTAAGATTGAAATAAAGTTCAAATGAAACCTAGCAACACATAAACCTAAAACAAGGAAGGATTTTTTTTTTTTTTTGAGCTGGAGTCTCGTTCGGTCACCCAGACTGGAGTGCAGTGGACGCTCCCGGCCACCGCAGCCTCGACCTGCTGGGCTCTGGCAATCCTTCTGCCTCAGCCTTCCGAGTAGCTGGAATTACAGGCACGCGCTACCACGCCCGGCTGATTTTTTTGATTTATTGTAGAGATGAGGTCTCGCTGCCCAGTCGGGTCTTGAATCCGCGGGCTCAGGCAATCCACTCACCTCAGCCTCCCAAAGGCGCGGGATTACAGGCTGAGCCACCAAGCCCGGCTGGATTTTTTTTTTTTTTTTGGTGGTGTAGAAGAAATTATTTGTAGCTAGAAATAAACCAAATGCTCTCAAATCGATGCATAGAGTTATATTAATTATATTTTTTCAAGGATATCCTGAAATGGAACTTTTCTGACCTAAATGAATCATCCAACTGTTATGATAATAATGACCCTCCCAAGCCGAGAAAGCCCAAGTTTTTTGATACTATAATGTACTGCAAATTCATCTTTCTATCATATAATTTGAACACCAATCTCTAATTTTGTCTTCCTCCTTAACTAAAAAGAATATCTTAAAATTGAATGCCTTTTTTTTAAAGGTTTGGGTATTCTTCATTTTTGTTCTTCAGGTATTAGAATTATACAGTTTGTGTCCAAAGAAGTGTTGATTGCAATGATATAAAATTTACTAGAAAAAATATTGCTAAGGAGCCCATTTTTACCCCCTGAATCTAAAACTAAAATATTTATTTATTTATTTATTTCACACGATGACACATGAAAAATGATTTATTTGCACAGCATGCTGGGATACACTTTAGTGGCTGCTCTCAGCCTGAGATCACAAACCCAGGGTAGGAACCAGCTGACTGTGGAACTGGTATTTCAAGACTCTGGTTACACACCCAAGGCATTAGGGAAGTTTGGAGTACAGCATAGAATTTTGTTCAAGAGTTGCCTAGAACGCTTTAATCTTCTTCCTATTCAGTATACCTATCTCTCTACTCCCACCACACTCCTCCAAAAAACTACATTTTTGCTCTAGGTGGGCACATGTAAATTCATTTTTATATCAGTTTAATTCTTTTTAAAAACCAAATGAAAATAAATGAAAAGAGAATGTTACTATTTTATATTAGAAGTTGGTTGCATTACCCAACATGATTTTAGAGGTCAAGCTGCTAGAAGGAATTGACAATAAAACTGTTGACCTTCATAGTCTATATTTGGTGATCATGTCAACTATTAGCTCTCAATGTATTATCATCCATGTGACTTAAGTTGCATGTCTATTCAAAAGCCCACTATGGCATTATAAATTCAAGAAAAATGTGTATACTGTTACCTCAGAGATTAATAAAATTCCTTAAATTTTCTGTTCATAACCTCCTACTAACTCAGATTCATAAAATATACTATAAAGATATTTAAATTGGGCTGGGCTTGGTGACTCATGCCTGTAATTTCTGCGCTTTGGAAGGGCAAGGCAGGAGGATTGCTTGAGTTCAAGATTTCAAGACCAGACTGGGCAGCATATCAAGACTCAACATATGAAACTTTTCTTTTTGCTGTCTCTTGCAGATAATAAAAACCAAAAAGAAGTTTATAAGTCATCTGTGCCAGCTCCTCCATTTTATAGCTGTGGAAATGATGCCTCAAATTATTGCCTTGTTCTTCCAACAAAGCAACTGGGGCCCTTGGGGCCTCCTGCTACAACCTAGTCTCAGAGAAATAACCTGGGGTGACAAACAAAAAGCATGTGATTCTGACAACCACTATGTTTGGCTTCCCGGTGCAGGTGATGCATTCTGCCTTGTGTCTACTGAATAGAGAAAAAGAAACTTTTTTTTTTTTTTAGTCTGAATCACTCTGTCTCCCAAACTGGAGTGCAGTGGCCCAATCATGGCCACAGCAGCATCGACATGCTAGGCTCAGGTGATCCTCTGCCTTAGTCTTCCAAGCTGCTGGAACTGCAGGTGTTCACCACCTCACCCAGTTAATTTTTGTTTGTTTTTTATTGTAGGGAGCGGTCTTGCCAAGTAACCCAGGCTGGTCTCAAAAACCTGTGCTCAGGCAATACTCTCACCTTGGTCACCCAAAGTGCTGGGATTACAGACTTGAACCACTATGCCAGGCTTAAGACAAAAAATTTTTTTTTGAGGTTTTCTATCATGATTGTCTTTCAGGATTGGCTGTGCTAAGGATATTTGGCTTTTCTAATCTAGATCTTGCTATCTAGAATGCTGGAAATAGATGGGTTGTCTTTTCAGCATCTGTATTTAGGCATTCTAAATCTCTATGTATGTAAACTGTCCCTAATTTTAATTCCCATCTGCCCTTTTCCCCAAGACACTAACAGAAATCTTATCCATTTCCTAGCCTAGAGTTTTCAGGAGAGATGATAAGAACTCAAAACCCCTGTTGTGAACCCCTCACAGAATCTGAGGTGTTAGGAGGGTGGGCTCCCTCCTTGACATCAAGTTCTACTGATCTGGAGCACCTACCTGCAGGCCTAGATGATCTGTGACCTCAGAATTGTTGTGGCCCCTGGACTTTTTTTGACCTGGTTGACTTTGCATTCTCTGAGGCAAAACTAGAGGGGCTGAGCAAGCAAGGGAAGAGGGAGTCAGTCCCAGGATGGCTTTTTGGGGGTTCCTACCTCTGACCCTCCCTACATAACTATATTGTGGCATCTCACTCACCCACACGGGACTCCTAACTTTAATTACTTAGCTTTTTCTTTTTAACTAGAGTTATTCTTTACACTAGCCACATTAGCACAAGGGAGGAAATGGCAGTCACTGGGCACTGCCAAGGGAGGAAGTGAGGAAGAGGGACACAAAACAAGACAAAGTGTACCTAAACCAGGGAAAGTGAGGGTAAATTTGGGGACTAAACTTCATCTGCACGCAGCCTACTTGTGTAGTTAGTTAATCCTTACTTGTACCTCACACTTCTATAATAAAATAAAGTAAATTTTAATAAAACTACAATTGTTCTTTAAGAGCAACCACATACAAGGGGGCATCCTCCTGCCAAGGAATTATCTTTTGGAGGGCAGGTTCCTTGTAATGCAGGCTTTCCCACCAGCTAAGTGTTCTAGGAACCCATTGGCATCAGTTTACCTGTCAGCGTTGTTGTGAGAGGTTGCGTTCAGCTTCAGTGAATTATTTTTTGTAGATTCAGTCAACGTGTGTGCTCATTTCATGATGGGTGACTTACAAATGCACCTGCTCACACCACACTGAGTGTTCAGAATTTTTTGACTAAAAACAGTACGACCCCCATGCCCCACCCTCCCTATTCACCTGACCTTGCCCCCAATGGCTTTTTTTCTGTTTTCCTGGATGAAAAATTCCTCAAAAGAAAATGGTTTCCAGTGTGGAAGAGATGAAACAAAAAACACCAAAAAGTACTAAAAAGCATCAAAACCAACAAGTTCAAGAACTGTTTTGAGCAGTGGAAAAAGTATCTGAATAGGTATATTGCCTCAAATGGAGAGTACTTTGAAAGTGACTGGAATTTAAACATGTAAGAATATATACACAATTTTTATGAATAAATTCTGTTTTTGGGGGGATCTCCCCTCATGAAAGGATAACAGGAACATTAACCAAACAAAATTAAGGTTTCCCCTTGAATTACCAAAAGTAGTGTAAAAAGTATTCACTTCACAGAAGCAAGACCTTACTGTGTCCTTAAAAAGACCAAATAAAAACTTATCCAATAAACATATAGTTCAATAATGACTGGGTTACCAATAGATACATTTCATTACCATGTTAGAAATGCTTCCTTTACATCCCATGGTAAATATTGTAGAATTGAACTACTCTATTAAAGAGACTATAGCTGCATTAATGTAGCCTAAGATATTAGTCAGGTTTTTTGGAGGGCAAATCACAAAACTTGTTTTTATTGAACTTTCTGTGAGCAAAACCCCTGGTCTCTTTTCCACATGGAATGTCAATCAAGATGGCTCTTCAGAAACTTACCTGGATATAATTGGCTTATTTGTATATGCTTTGTATTTTTTTCCACACAAATGTGCTATCTAGAATGCTGGAAGAAGTTGGGTTGTCTTTTCAGCATCTGTATTTAGACATTCTAAATCTCTATATATGTAAACTGTCCCTCTTTTTAATTCCCATCTGCCTCTTCCCCCAAGCCACTAACAGAAGTCTTATCCACTGCCAGGTGAAAAGCTCCCTTCATCTCTTATTCTCTATTTCACTGCTCTGGGCAAAAGCCCATCACTCCCAAAACCCTCTGAAATTTTATATCTGTTCATCCCAAACCCATCTCTTCCTATGCCAAAACCTTCCTTCTGTTACTTTTTCTTCTTTTTCTTTTTTTTTTTTTTTTGAGTTGAAGTCTCACTCTGTCACCTACACTGGAGTGCAGTGGCCGCTCCCGGCAACCACCGCATCCACCTGCTGGGCTCCGGCGATCCTTCCGCCTCAGCCTTCCAAGTAGCCGGAATTACATGCATGCGCTACCATGCCCGGCTGATTTTTTGATTTATTGTAGAGATGAGATCTCACCAAGTTGCCCAGGTTGGTCTAGAACCCGCTGGCTCAGGCAATCCACTCACCTCAGCCTCCCAAGGCGCAGGATTACAAGCTGAGCCACCAAGCCCAGCTCCTTCTGTTTCTCTTTTTTGCTACAGTGTATTTGTAGTAAAATTTGTAGAAAAATTCCTACTAAAAAAGATGACTCAACCTTGCTTCCATAATATAGAGGCACTGAATAAATGATGACTTTTCTGTTGAGGCTTATTTAGTTATACACAGGTAGGTCCTAGGGCTCAGTACGAATTAAAATGTTGAGATAATGAAGAAACAAAATTCTCTGCATAATTAAGGATTTCATTTTTCCAACTGGGAAATCAAGGGAGACAAAGGATTGAGGTCTTGAAAGTGAAAAAAAAGAAGATTTAAGAGAAAGATTTAAATAGAGGGCAAGAAAGTCCTAAGGTGCAAAAAAAAAAAGGTAAATGTGAGAATATTCTTCTGATAAGGATATCTAGGGATCTTTAAGAAAATGAGTATCTGTGGTCAAGAGGGGTTAGGGGAACTACCTTTATCTGAGACCAGAGACCCTCTCTTTTATCTGATCACAGATTCTTCTTCTCTGCACCATTTTCTAATGGAATATATAAAAATATGAAGCTAAATGTATTAGTTACAACAGAGAAAGTTCATCTCTGTACATTACTAAGTGAAGAGAAGAGGTTAACTAAAAATTTTAAACATGAGCTGAGAACTGAGAGCATTCCAGAGAAAAGAGTTGTCATAGTATGAAGTAATAGCCATTTATCAAGGTATGAGTGCAAATAAGTTGGAAGACTTTTTGTATAAATAAGGAAGAAAGGACTTTCACTCCTGAGGCAGGTTCCAGCTGGTACTAATAAGCAGGTGACTTCATAAGTCAGGCCATATTCATTTAAGGGGATAAAAACCTGAAACAACTCGTCCCCAAATAGACTACATCTAGACCCTTTCTTCTGGAGAATTCTGTGAGGGGCGTCTCTTTCTTACTTGAGTTAGGAGCAGAGGAGAGCTGCTCTGTTACCTTTAGGAATCTTCACCATATGACCTCTCTCCCCTTCCTTTTGTTCTTCAGAGAAACACAGAAGTATGAGGGGGGAAAATGAAAAAACAAACAAATTAAAACAAGCATTCCCTTAAAAATGCAAAACCTAATTTTTTTCTAGATTTTTAAAATAGTATTGACACTATTTGTCTAACAAAAAAAGTGACTTGCAACCTTAATGCTGTTTTAAAAGTCACTTCTTTTCTCTGATCCCAATAAAATGTAAACAACACGGAGACAAAGATTTTATCTTGATTAGTCAATGCGTTATGTCCAGCATCTAGAGAAATGTCTAGATGATAGGAGATAAAAATTAGTTGCTAAAAGGGATGAATGGATGTTCCTGTGGCCCTATTATTCTCAAGTCTTAGGCATATATCTGGTACATGAAACAGCCCAGTGTCCGTGGTACTTTGGTGAATGCAGGAGGGAGGAAGAGCTGTGGCTTTGTGCAGGGCAAAGGTGACAGCTGCAGGAGTCAAGAGAATAAATAGGGATTCATAAAAAAAGAGGGAGCAGGAATTATGAGTAACAAGAAAACCAAGAAGACGTAGAAATGTGGCAATATGTCAGAGGGGAGGGTGTACTTACTTTCTAGCAGCACATAAGGTGATGGTCCCCGCCAATTAGTTAGATTAAAGGAAAGAGTGATTGGGAGTCAAGAGGATGTCGGAACAATTGAAGGAACAAATTGTAAAACTGTTCTTTCAGTGTGGACAAACTCCCTTTCAGTTTAGACCTTTATCTCAACCCAAGATTTAGAACAAGAGGCCTAAACATCAATCACTGCTTATCAGATGAAGGCCCAAGAGCAAATTTCACCCTGTCCAATTGTTAGTTCTTAAAACTAGACTGGCACTGCCACTCACCATGAATTGAGGAAAATGGTTGAAGTTTCACCAAGACTGCTTTCATGTACCCTCCTCATTTTTATATTTCATTTTCTCATTGTATTTTCCACTGACAAATAATAATTGTATATATTATTTTTGTGGCATAAAATGTGTTGTTTTGATATATGTTTACACTGAGAATGATTAAGTAAGTCAATACTCCTCACTTTTTTGCTGAATTGCTATACTTCAGGCTCTGCCCAATTCTTGACCCAGGAGCTAATTATTTTTTTTGAGTTGGAGTCTCAGTCTGTCACCCAGGATGGAGTGCAGTGGCACACTCATCAACCTGCTGGGCTCAGGTGATCTTTCCGCCTCAGCCTTCCGAGTAGCTGGAACTATAGGCAAATGCTACCATGACCCGCTTATTTTTGATTTATTGTAAAGATGAGATCTAGCCAAGTTGCCCAGACCGGTTTCGTGTGAGCTCAGGCAATTCACCGCCTCTGCCTCTCGAAGTGCTGGAATTACAGGCTGAGCCACCGAACCCAGCTCCAGAAGCTAATTTAAATACTGCCTTTGGCTTGTTGAATTTGTAATTAGTTTTTGGTCTTTCCAGCATTTGAATCTTGGCTATACCCTTTGGAAAAAGAGTGCATATTGTTCTGATTTTAGATGAAGATTCATGTCCAAGTTGCAAATTCTTGGCAATCTTGACACCACGTATCCTCTACTGGATTGACCTTGACTCCTTTGTAAAGTAAGAGTTAGGGACAGAGTAAGTAAGATAATTTATTCAAAAAAATCACAAAGTTAGAGCAGATACACATGAAAGTATTCAAGAAAAGGCAAGCACTAAACAAGTGCGTGACTAATATTCACAAAATTTATTGAGTACTTTGTTTACGGAGCATTGTGGTAAGTGTTGTTACTATCTCCTTTATTGTTTCTTCACATTCATCCTATTTTTTCCTCCTCCATCAGTAATTTGTTGGTTTATCATGATGACCTTACTTTCTCCTAATTCTCCTTGATCTGAAGAGAAATGAGTAGTAATGTTGTTCCTTGCTTTCTGGTACTATTGGGGTTCCCTGTTGGCTCTTTTGTCTCTCATTTTACAGTCTTTGTTGATTCTTTTTTCATTTATTGAACAATTTCTCTCTCTCTTTCTCTCACCATCTCTCTGTTTCACTCTTCTTTCTCTCTTTTGCTCTCTCTCTCATGTGCAAGCACACACACACACACACACACACACACACACACACACACACACACATACATTACACATATTGCTTGGAGGATAATGCTTTCCATCTCCTTCAAATCTTCTATAATTCTCCAGAACTCATCTCCATGTTCAATTATACTTTTAGCTTATACTCCATTTCTTTATGAGCAATGGCCTCAGCCACTTCAGTGTTCTTGTTACTAAACTTCTTGATGCCACATGTACTGAGTTTGTTGTCTTGACTTTTCTGCATTTCTATTTAACATCGTCTACATGCCGGGACAGCAATATACCAGTCACACCTTTAATAGGCATTGCTACTCCTCTGAGACTCGACCATGAACTCCTTACCTGGTCTACATCAAATTTCTCCATGATTCTCCTGCCCCTTCTCCACTCCCTAAAACCTGCATTCTAACTTTAGAGAGATCTCCAAACATCCTTTAATTCACTTCACTCCATTAGGGCCCTCTTTATGCAACAGAACTTGGTCCTCAGACTGAGCAGCAATATTCCCCTCTCCACTAGGTTAGATGCCCTGGTCCCCAGTGTTCTGCAGAACTGGACATCACTGTCTTCTGTAAAGGGCCACTGCCATAGCTTGCTTTCTCCACTTCTGCTTTCTGGTCACTGAAGATTCTCAGAGAAAGATGAAGAGTGGTTCTGACCTAACTCAACATTGATATTTTCTTTTTTTTTTTCTCATTGACTCTGTAAACCTTCTCCTTACAAAAGATATTCCAGCCCTCCAACTAGCAAAATCAAGCAAGGAATCTTAGGGATTTTAGAGATTGAGTCCAGTTCCTTCACAAGGTAGGTAAAGAATCAGAATTCAGTAGATTTGACTGAGGTCAACACATATTCTTATCCAGTTGAAATTTTAAACTCACACTTACTGACTCCTGCCTGATGCATTACAGTTAACCTCCTTGTTTCCCCATGCTACCTAAGTCCTGATTCCTCCCTGATCATTTAGAACAGAGGGCACCAATCTTTTTGGCATCGGAGACCAGTTTTGTGGAAGACAATTTTTCTACAGACGATAAACAGGTGGCGGAGCAACCTAGAGTCCTCACATGCACATTTCACAATAGGGCTCCGGCTCCTATGAGAATCTAATACCACCACTGATCTGACAGAATATGGAGCTCTGCTCCTTGGTCTGGGCCGGCAGACTAATTAGGAAGCCCCCAGAGGTTGGGGACTCTGACTTAAAAGATGATTTTGTAGAATCTTTAGTTGAAAGATTTGGGCCATCATCTTCTCCCAATCTAACATCGCTAGACCATAAATTCTGCTTGTAATCTTGAATTGTATTCCAAATGTTTTAAGGATGGCTATCTTTGGACTGTTTTAAAGCCAAGGGATTTGATAAGATTACTTACATTTAGAATGAGAAAAGAAAGCTGTCCAGACCCAAACCCTGAGGCATTTAAAGACTGAGTAGATAAGAAGAGAGACAGGGAAGAACCAACCATGGGCAAGAGAAAAACTGGGAAATCAGACTGGGCTGGGAGATTTGGGAATAAAGACAGAGTGGTTATATTTTGTGTTTACTGTGTGGAAGATACCAGAGAATGTCTGCATGCTGGTGGGAATGCCCAGAGGGAAAGATTGGTGATACACCAATATGAGATAATTGAAGGGTCAAAGTTCTTGAGAAAGCCAAAGAAGGGGCGTCACCTTCCCCCCCACCCACCAGCTCGGGAATTGGCATAGGCCCTTGAGAGCAGGATGACTACAACTTTCATTGTAATAGAAAAGAAGATGGAGAAGACATGTCCAATTACTGACAGGATTATAGGTCTTGTGGTGGGGAAACCAGTAATATTTTCTGCTAATTTCTATTTCTCTTGAATAAAACAGTGATGTCATTATCTAAAGTGAGAAGTTGAAGAGGGATGGGGAGATTTAAAGAAAAAAGGAGTCTTTAAGTATGGAAAAGAAGTCTGAAGAGTGAGACTGCAGGGCAGCACTGAGAATTCATACAAGGTGCATGGTCATATATTTAAGATGAAACCAGCCTCTTGGTGTGATTTTCTTCTGTAACATTCAGGATGAATAGATGGCTAAAGTGTAATGGAGTCAGGGAAGGCTTCTCAGACAATTTTAGCAGAGCTATAAGAAGTGAGAATGGTTTCTAGCATTCTTTTTTTTTTTTTTTTTTTTTGAGTTGGAGTCTCTGTCACCCAGACCGGAGTGCAGTGGCTGCTCCCGGCCACCACAGCCTCGACCTGCTGGGCTCCAGCGATCCTTCCACCTCAGCGTTCCGAGTAGCCGGAATTACAGGTGCGCGCTACCACGCCTGGCCAATTTTTTGATTTATTTGTAGAGATGAGGTCTCGCTGCCCAGGCAGGTCTCGAACCTGCAGGCTCAGGCAATCCATTCACCTCAGCCTCCCAAAGCGTGGGATTACAGGCTGAGCCACCGAGCCCGGCTCTAGCATTCTTTATAGAAGATACTGTAGGTGCAAATCCCTTAGGTGGGAGCATGCTTCCCATATTCAAGGAATATTTAGAAACCAGTGTAACTGGAACACAGTTTTAGAAGGTGAATGGTGAAAAAATGAGATGGTGAAGAGTAGGTTTTCAGTATCTTATAGATAAGAACAAATTAATTTTTTTAGTTTTGTTTAAAGTGCCTACATCTTAATTACATGTAAATAAATGTTTGTATATACATACATATATAATCCATGCATACATATTTATACACCCACATACATATAGAAACTCAGATAACCATAATCTAGATCAAGACATGAAACATTTCCAGCCTCCCAAAAGGCTAACTTGTGCAAGGATTAGACTTTTTTTTTTTTTTTGAGTTTGAGTCTCATTCTTGTTGCCCAGATCACTGCAGTCTCGACCTGCTGGGCTTAGGCTATCCTTCCGCTTCAGCCTTCCAAGTAGCTGAAACTACAGACACATGCCACCATACCCGGAGAGTTTTTTGTGATTTATTGTAGAGACGAGGTCTCACCAAGTTGCCCAGGCTGGTCTCAAACCTCTCAGGTTCAGGCAATCCTCTTGCCTCAACCTCAGAATTTTGAATTTTATTCTGGGAAAGATTTGAAGCCAGTACAGGGAGCTATATCATGTGACTGATTTTAAAAGAACTGCTCTGGGTGCTACACAAAAAATATACTGATGATATTTCAAAGTCAGAGCAATAAATAAAGATAGCTTTTACCAAGTGAGTGGGGGTAAAAGGTGTGAAACAGTGATCAGAGTCTGATTATGTTTTGAAGATAATGCTAACACGTTTTATGATGGCCTGAATCTGGGCTGTGAGATTAAAAGAGTAAAGAGTGATCAAGAGATCATGGCCTGAACAACTGTTAGATAGAGCTGCCATTTAGTGAGATAAAAAACCAGCAGAGAGGAATCAGCAGTTATGTTTCGGATATATGAGGGATGGACCCCCAAAACTTGAAATTTATTTATTAAAAATTGTGTGTTTATTCTTATATGTTTAAACCTCAATCATCTTCAAAGTACTCTCTGCTGGATGCAATACAACTATTGAGATGCTTTTTCAACTGTTCAAAACAGTTTTCGAATTCATCAATTTTAATGCCTTTCTGTGCTTCTGTCAATTTTGGTCTCACCTCTTCCACATCAGCAAAATGTTTCCCTTTGAGGACTTTTTCATTAGGGAAACAAACAAGAAAGTCACTTGGGGTGAGATCAAGTGAATAGGGAGGGTGGGACATGGGGATCATGCTGTTTTGGGTCAAAACTGATGAACACTCAATGCAGCGTGGGCAGATGCGTTACCATGGTGGAAAAACCAGTTGCCGGTTTGCCACAACTTGGGACATTTCTTCCACAAGGAAGCCTCTCACAACAGCACTAGGTGGTAAACTGATGCCAATGGGTTCCCAGAACATGTACCTAGGAGGGGAAGCCTGTATTACAAGGGACCTACACTCCAAATGGTAATTCTGTTTTTGAGGGGGCTTCCCCTCGTATTTGCTTGAAATGGATATTATACATTTTACTCAGAAATATCTATCTAGTGGGCAGAATAAAGGAGTTTAGAGCTTAGAGCAGAAGTAGGACTGGAGAAAAACATTTATGGGTAGTCTACAAACACCTGAAAATCAAAGTCATGAAAATTGATAAGATCAACAAGAATAGTGAGTGAAGACAGAGAAAAAATGTCACTTAATCCAAGGACTGAGCCCTGATCCAATATTTAAATGTCTGAAAGATGAAAAAGATTCAGAGACAAGCTTCAGGAAGCTAGAAGGAACATCAAAAAATAATGGTGTCCTGGAAGCCAAGTGAAGAGAGTGTTTCAAGAAGGCTAAGGGTCTATAGCATCAAGTGCTGCTGAGAACTCAAGAAAGGTTAGGACCAAGAACTGGTCATTGGATTTGGCAATGTGCGATTCATTGATGACAGCTTCCCTGAATAGTGACAATTCTGACCCTCCTGTAATTTCCTCTTTCATTCAAATCGCACACATGCATGAGCGTGTGTGTGTGGGGGTTATCCTTTCTGCTAGTACTTGATTAAAGAATGATTATTATTTAAAGCATCTTTAAATGGGTGCTTATTCTACATACTCCATTTGTCACCATTCTTTAAGAACAGAACATTAGCCGGGCTCGGTGGCTCAGCCTGTAATCCCTCGCCTTTGGGAGGCTGAGGTGAGTGGATTGCCTGAGCCCGTGGGTTCGAGGCCCGCCTGGGCAGCGAGACCTCATCTCTACAATAAATCAAAAAAATCAGCCGGGTGTGGTAGCGCATGCCTGTAATTCCGGCTACTTGGAAGGCTGAGGCGGAAGGATCGTCGGAGCCCAGCAGGTGAGGTTGCAGTGGCTGGGAGCGGCCACTGCACTCCAGTCTGGGTGACAGAGTGAGACTCCAACTCAAAAAAAGAAAAAAAAAAAGAACAGAACATTATTCAATATTTATTTTGTTTCCATTTTTCTCATCCTTGAAGGCACAAATTTGGACAAATTATTTAAGGGAGATAACGGGGCAAAAAATGTAAATCTAGGCAAATAAGAATGAGTATGATTTTCACACTATTTCTAAGAAGGAAGTTGAAAGTATTGTTTGAAGGAATGTATTCCATATTAAAAAGATACTAGTAGAGAGATACAGCAGGGAATAAGATGATGCAGGTTTAATATTAGCACAAAATAAAGCCCTTGTCTTAATTACCTCAACAAAATTGAGCACCCCAGTTTGGGGACCTTTATTCCCATGAGGTAGTTATTTGTGCTGTTCACAGATTTTCCATTTTCTGCGTTGCAGCCATATGGTAGGACTGCACTCCCCATCACTTTTTGAAGTTAAGAATGACCATGATACTTGTCAAGGTCAATGAAATGTGAGCAGAGGCCAGGTGCGGTGACTCAGACCTATAATCTCAGCACTTTGGCAGTTCAAGGTGAGAGAATTACCTGAGCCCATGGGTTCAAGACCAGCCCGAGCAACTTGGTGAGACCTCGTCTCTACAGTAAATCAAAAAATTAGCCTGGTGTGGTAGTGTGCACCTGTAGTTCTGGCTACTTGAAAGGCTGAGGCAGAAAGTTCACCTGAGCCCAGTGGGTCGACGCTGGGGTGTATGTGAGCATGGTACTGTACTCTAGCCTGGGCAATGAAGTGAGACTCTGACTCAAAAAAAGGAAGGAAGGAAGGAAGGGGAAGAAAAAAGGAAGAAAGGTGAACAGAAGTGATTTGTGTCATTTCCATTTACTAACTTTGCAGACTAGGGCATCATTTTGTTTTCTTAACATACTGTTGTGACCATGGTTGCATATTAAGAAAGTTTAGCCTAGGTTCCTAAGTAATTTTGATGAATCAAACCATTCATTTGACTTTTAGTGGGCACTTTTTGCATTTCTAAGCAACTAGCATTTGTGAATTGTTTGCCTCTCTAGAAAAATATAGACCGCCTAATATACACTATTAAACTGATTATCGATTAAGAAGTTTAAGTGGGTCAAGCGCCATGACTCACACCTATAATCCTAGCAGTTGGGAGGCTTTGGTGAGAAGATTGCCTGAGCTAACAGGTGCAAGACCAGCCCGTGCAACTTGGCAAAACTTTATCTCTACAATAAATCGAAAAAATTTGCCAGGCATGGTGGCATGTGCCTGTCATTCCAGCTACTTGGAAGGCTGAGGTGGAAGGATCGCCTGAGCCCAGCAAGCCAAGGCTGTGGTGGCTGTGAGCATGCCACTGCACTCAGCCTGGGCAACATAGTGAGACTCCAACTCAAAAAACAAACAAACAAAAAAGGAGACGAAGAAGAAGGAGAAGTTGTTTAAGTGTTTTCATCACCTAGAAAGATTTATCTTAACAGAAAAAATAAAATCCAAAGGAATAACTATTTATTTGTTGGGTTTTCAGTGCCTGTGGAGAATTTGTTTTCGGACAGTAAGAGCTCCTTGATACTCCTCTACTCTTTAAGTTCCTAACAGGAGAAAGAAAAAAGTCAAATAAAAAAAAAGGATGGATATATGTTGGGCTTTAAGTTATACATAAAAGCCAAGGTGTTTGATATTTTTAAAAACTTTATGAGATAAAATTCACATAACATAAAATTTGCCATTTGAAACATTTTAAAGTGTACTTACTCAGTGTTTTTTAGTATACTATGTTGTGCAATCATTATCACTATGCAACTTCAGAACATTTGCATCACCCCCAAATAATAACCTGCACCCACTAAGCAGCCACCATCCACTCACCCTCTACTCAACTTCTGGTAACCACTAATTTACCTTCTGTCTCTGTGGATTTGCCTAGTCTAGATATTTCATATAAATGGAATCATACAATGTGTGGCATTTTTCTTAGCACAGTGTTTTAGAGGCTGATTCATTTCATTGTATGAATATACCACATATTGTCTATCCATTTATAAGTTGATGGACGTTTGGGTTGTTTCACATTTTGGCTATTATGAACAGGCTCCCATCAATATTTGTGTAAAAGTTTTGGTGTGAGTGTATGTTCTCATTCTCTTGGAAACATACCTAGGAATGGAATTGCTGAGACATATGGTAATTCATGTTTAATTATTTGGGGAATCACAAACCGTTTCCCACTGTTGCTACTATTTTATATTTTTAATAGCAATGTATAAGAGTTCCAACTTTTCTACTTTTTAAAAGCTATTGCTACCCAAGTAAGTATAAAGAGGTATATTATTGTAATTTTGATTTGCATTTTCCTAATCACTAATAATGAGAAACGTCTTCTCAAGTGTTTATTGGTCTTCTTTCTAGAAATGTCTGTTTAAGACACATTAAAAAAATGCTCAGCCTCACAAATCATCAGAGAAATGCAAATCAAAACCACATTGAGATACCACCTAACCCTGTAAGAATGCCCATCATTAATAAAACAAAAAACAACAGATGCTGGCGAGGATGTGGAGAAAAGGGAATGCTTCTACACTGCTGGTAGGAATGCAAACCTCTTTGGAAAACAGTGTGGTGATTTCAAAAAGAGCTAGACATTGGCCTTCCATATGACCCAGCAATCCCCCTACTGGGAATACACCCAGAGGAACTCAAATCATTCTACAAAAAAGATACCTGCACATGCATGTTATTGCAGCACTATTCACAGTAGCAAAAACATGGAACCAATTGTGCTGTCCATCGAAATTGGTACATATACACAAAAAGAAGGACAAACATATGGACTTCACAACAACTTGGATGGATTTAGAGTCTATCATACTCAGTGATCTATCACAGAAACAAAGAACAGAGTACCACATGTCCTCACTCATAAGCAGACCCTGAACATTTACCATAATACTATAAGAAAGGGATTGGCAGTAGTGGGATACTGTGGTGGTGGGGACACAGCATCAATAAGGGTACCTGCTCTCAAACTAGGCAAAGTGGGGACCAAAGGGAGGCCCAAACTTTACCTGTATGATGACCACTTGTATACCTAATCCTGAATTGTACCCTACATCTTTAAAATTAAAAAAAAAAGAAATGTCTGTTTAACCATTTGTTTATTTTTAACTTTAGTGGGTTTTTTTGCCTTTTTTTGTTGAGTTTTATATATGTGTGTGTATATATGCGTGTGTTGAATTTATATGTGTGTGTGTGTACATATATATAATATATATATATGTATATATATCGCAAACTAGACCCTGATCAAACATATAGTTTGCATATATAGTCTCACATTCTGTGGGCTGTCTTTTCATTTTCTTGATAGTGTCTTTTGATGCACAAAATTAGTTTTGATGAAATCCAATTATCTATTTTTTCTTTTGCTGTTTGCACTTTTATGCAAAGAAATCTTTGCCTAATTCAAGGTCACAAAGATTTGTCCCCATGCTTTCTTCTAAAAGTTTTATAGTTAGTTCTTTTATGTTTGTCTTTGATACATTTTGAGCTGATTTTTGTATATGATATGAGCTAGGGGTCTACATTCATTCTTTTACATGTGGTTGTTCATTTGTCCCAGCGTCATGTGTTAAAAAGAATATTCTCTCTCCAGTGAATTATCTTGGTACTCTTGTCAAAAATCAACTGACCATAAGTGTATGAATTTACTTCTGTACTCAGTTTAATTTCATTTATTTGTATGTCTATCCATATGCCATTACTACGCTGACTTGATTACTATAGGTTTGTTAAATTTTGAAATTAGAAAGTGAGTCTTTCAACTTTGTTTTTCTTTTTCAGGATTATTTTGACTATTTGAGGTAAAATTGTATACAAACCTTTGCATCAGCTTGCCAATTTATGCAAATGAAAGTGCTTAGTAGTAATGTTAAATGTGTAAGCAACCCAATTTAAAATTAGAATGGAGAACATTTAGCCTAAGACTCTTACTCTATAAATGAAGAAAGGCTTAGACAGGCTGGGTGACTTTCCAGTCATGAAATGAACTAGCAGAAAACTCAGGACCAGAACTCAGGTCATTTAATCCCCAATCTAATGTTCTTTTGACTATACCATGCTACTTTTCGAAGAGAAAAGGCTGTAGTGTTACATAATAGAAGAAAAAATAAATCCTACTAAGATAACTTAATAAACTGCTTAGTTTATTTTTCCTATCCCCAACACAAAATATTCTGCTGTAGTAATAAGTATGTTTTCTAAGCATTTATTAAGTAAATATGCTAATCAGTTTATGTTACAAATTATTATGGGTTCTTTAGTTGCAAGCAACAGACAATGACATAAAGGACTTAAACAAGAATGCAGTGTTTCTAACAGAATGAAAGGAACAAGTAAATAATCAAGTCTCAGAAAGGATAGGAACCAGGATGGTTCCCAGGATTTCAGTAGCAACAACTCATAGAATGCACTACCTCATGTATTTCCATTTAACATTAAAATGTCTGGAAAGAGATTTGTATTCTCCTAGCCTTGGTTATAAGCCTACACTTGAAATCACAGGGTAGGATCCTGTGATTGACAACTTTCTAGAATCACATGGATTAATGAAGAAACAGGTCCTCAAAAGATGACATGCTGCATGATCAAAACCAAAGTTTCCTATTACAAATACATTATCTCATTTAATCCTGACAGCACTATGTGGCAGGTAATATTATCTCCATTTTAGTGGGGAATAAAACTGAAGGTCAGAGTGGTTAATAACATCCCAAGTTCATCAAGCATTCATGTGTCTAAAGATCTCTCTTGGCTTATCCCTGAAGTTCTGTTTCTTTTGTGAGTGCTGTCCCTTAAATCCACGCTGTCACACAGACTTCACTATAGGTCTCATGCCCACTTTACCCCAGGATGACAGTTGTCACATAATAAATAATCCTCAACAAGATACTGATTAGATTCCTTTGGATAACACTGTGCAACCATCACACCATAGGAAACCCATCTGAGAGTCCTTGTTTTCCTACGATGTATCAGCTTCCTCCCTCCAATCTCTTTCTACGTATGTCCCCTTATTGAACATTTATTGGGTGACAGGAATTGTCTCCAAATAGCCACCCCTCTCCCAATCAACAAGGTTTTCACATAGGGCTCCTGGCCTGTGAGAGACTGGGGAAAGGAAGCTGTCACACAGAAGAAAACCAAGACTCTCAAATGGGTTTCCCATTTTGTAATGATTCCACAGTGTCATCTCTTAGAAGATCTTTGCTTCTCTCTCTAAGTAATATTCTCTACCCTGATGCTGAGTTAGGATGAGTTATAATAGGCTCCCATTGGGTTTTGGGCTAAAAATAGAATGCACAACTTTGATGCTCTATTTTTAAACAGTTAAGTCCCCCTTTACAGATGGATTATCATTTAACCCCTTTATGTCCACTGCAGTGTGGACTGATAATATGTGACTTATCTCTGCTTTACATAATTTTTTTCTGTCACTGGATGTGTTTTTAACCTTAGTTAGTTTGAGCAACTGTAACAAAATAATATAGACTGGGTAGCTTAAAGAACAGGAATTTATTTTTAACAGTTCTTGAGCCTGGGTGGTCCAAGACCAAAGTGCCAGACAATTTGGTTCCCCAGTAAGGGCTCTTTTTCCGACTTGCAGATGGCCACCATCTTGCTATGTCCTCACATGACAGAGAAAGAGAGAGTTCTGTCCATTTTTCCTCTTCTTTTAAGGACATTGTTATAAAGGCAAGCTGAGGGATTATAAAGAGTTTACTTGAGCAAACAACAATTCATGAATTGGGTAGCTCTAAAACAGAATTGGTCTGGGAGCTCCACCAAGGATATGCAGGAGAGAGGCTTATATAGGAAGAGTACAGATGTAAAGCAAGGAAAATATTTAATTTGTTACAGTTATTCAGCTGCCTTATTTGGTCTATCCTGTTGGAAACTTTCTAGTTATATAAATTGTTGTCTGTTTTGGATTGGTTAAGCTTAAGTTCTGTTTTTCTGTAGGCATCTATAAGATATAGCTCAAGTTAATGTTTGTTTATATTTGCCAATCAAACAAGGTTAGGGTCACTCCTGAGGCCTAACTGATTTTGTCTGCTCAGTGATTCTTCCGGTCTGGTCTCCATTTTAATTTACTTTAACATCACTAATCCCATTGTAGAGGCCCACCTTCATGACCTCATCTAAACCTAATCATCTTCCAAAGGTCCTACTTCCAAATACCATCACATTGTTAGTTAGGTATTCAACACATGAATTTTGAGAGCTGCAAAATTCAGTCTATAACATTACCTATCACTTCACCAGAAGGTGGTAAAACTTGAGAGAGATAAAATCCTGTAGTTTTATAAATGCACAGTGATTGTTAACATCTCTATGGGACAAAAATAAAAAAAGTGTAGGTTGGGGAAAATTTAGGTCTACCCACAGTTTGGCAAAAATTTTGCCTGCTGCTTCTTCCCTAATGGTGATAATAACCAGCTCAGAATTAATTAGATTTAATAGATAAAAGAATTTTGTCTAGTAAAAAAATGCTTTTTTAGTAGGAGTCGATTGCCTCATATTTTAATAGTATAGTCTTTTAATTGTTGACTTTGGGTTTTGTATAAACGAGAGAAGCAGTTAAGATACTTAAAAATGTATAACAAGTTTTTTTTAACTTCTAGTTATTTGGTTTAATTAATAGAGAAAAGTTCTCTGTTTTATTGTATTATGTATATTTTAATAAAATATCAATGTTCCTCATTTTTTGACATCATAAATAATTGGTAAAGGACAATACATTTTTAAGTTCTCTAATTTTATAATTATTTATTTGACAATTTGAATATATAAATACTGGTGATTTTAACTTATTTATATATTCAAGTTAATGAATTATTTTATTTTTCTCCTTTTGAAATAATTTTTTTCTCCAATAAAATCAACCTCTGAAAAAAGCATCCAGATCTTTTCTGAGATGTGAAGTCACATTGCAAATTAAACTAAGTTTGTTTGTGTAGTATGTGTTGATTTTAAGATATGAGAGTTGACTGCTATTTTTCTAGCAACATCTGTCTTCTCTACTTCATAATAGTTGAGTTGTATCTGGTACACCTCCACCCTGCTAGAGAGGATTGGTCTCCCCTGCAGCTGGTTACTACCAAGTGACTGTGTTCTCAATGGAATGTAAATAGAAGTAATGTGTTCCACTTGCTTAAAGGGAAGTATTTCCTTTCCACTTCTTATGTTCCTCTATCCTGTCATCTGGATTTTGCAGACCAGAGGAAGCCTAGAGCGAAGCAGCTGACTGGAAGGATCCCAAGTTCCTGAATGACAGACTTCATGGAACACAACTGTCTACTCTCTAAACTACCACTGTTCTCTGACCTGTTGCATGACAGAGAAATAAGCCATTATTCTGTTTCACCCTAACTAATAGACACTGAAAGGACATAAGACAGAGTCAATATACCCAGTGAGCATCCATTTTAACATTGCTTAGCTTTGTTATGTTTTTCTAGCAGTTTACTTTAATTTACCCTCTAATCACTAGCCAAAGACAAAACTAGTTTTTCAGAGGAAGCTATTGATAATTGCCCTACAACCCCTTTCTCAGCTTGTTTTGCAAACAAGTTAACCTAATCAGCCCTTTGTGACCTTCATGTCACAGATACTCTCAACATGGCAACTGCAATATGACTGACCCACCCATCTGCCTACCACCTATCACCTGATGTCAGTACCTGTGCTTACCTGTCCCTTTCATGATGATGTGAAAAAGTCCACCACCCAATCACCTTAACAACCTTCCCCAATCAAAGGGAAGGGACCTGCCCCAATCAAAGGGAAGGTTTAAAAACAATCAACCTCAAGCAGCAATTTGTCATTCTTTTGTTAAGCACTGGCCAGGCCATGTGTTCTTTGAACTATGTCCACTGTGTTTTCTTAGCTTTGGCCCTCTCCCCTGCCTTGGGGAGGTGAATCTCCTTTCTATCTCTTTCTAACTTACTTTTTAAATGAACTATATTTTCCAATCTAACTTCTAAGCAATTCTTTGCATCTTTTGTGCAATACCAGAATTCACACACCCCCTGGTCAGACCTAACATTTTAGAGGCTTTGCTGAGATTTTGACCTAACAGACACTTTTGAATAAATGCCACTCTATGTAATGCTATATGTCTAACTTCGTGAGGGAACATAAGAATATATGGCATTGTATATTCTCTTACTGAGATTATAATATAGTCAAGAAAAAATAAAACTAATACAGAAAAGACAATTCAGACAACTAAATACTTTATTTAATTAGCACAGAGCATATATGACATTGTATATTCTCTTACTGAGATTACAATATAGTCAAGAAAAAAAAACTAACACAGAAAAGACAATTCATACAACTAAATACTTTACTTAATTAGCACAGAACATTATTATTCTCAGTGAAAGAACTAGACAAATTAAAGAAGTTTACAAAGATGGAAGAAAGAACTTGAAATACAAGTTTAAAAAAAATTTAAGTGAAGAACAGGAAGAAGACCATTCAGGGCTTTAAAGTTTGCATAATTAAATGCATCAAGGCAGAAAGGAATATATCATGTGAAGAAAACAAGGTGAAATTAGACTGATTGGCATGTAGAGTTTATAATGTGGGAAAAGGGTGAGTACATTAGGACAGCTTGTGAAGGAATTTAGGTTCCTAATCAGTAAAATGACAAAAATACAATGGTAAAGAAAAACAGATCAGCATGGGAAGAGAGTCAAAGCAAAGATGATCATCACTTAAGTCATGGCCTGAATTGTGCGGTGTGATAAAATAAAGAGAAAACAGAGAGAGACAGAACAGAAAACAAGATATACTTGCTCACAGAGTTCGGAGTTGTAAAAGTATAAACCTATATGAAAATCAAAGTTTTCCTAAAGCACTTTTACCTTGTGTTAATAATGCAATTAACAGAAATATCAGGGTAAGATTACTTAGAATGTAATTTTTTTCTATTTACTATCACTACTATTGATATTCTTAGCAACAGACATTAGTCTGTTTTGTGATGACTTAATCATGACTCATTTATAGTAGGATTAGTTTAGTTAGCTGCTTTATGCATAAGTTTACTAAACTTGGTTTCAAATATAACACCTGCTACATAAAAAGAGCTTATATATTTTTTGTTGAACTAATTAAAAACTGTACAATATTTCCATTGCAAAATATTCTACATATGGCATACATGGTGATGAAATACTCTCCTGAGAGAACAGCAATTTGTAGGGTATTTAATTTGATAATTTAGAATAAGGCCTTTGAGAAGCAATTGTGTTATAATCTCCAATTGTACTTTCTTTGTTTTGATACATATACTCTGGGGAAGATGTTATGTTAATCAGGGTAGTCTTCTTTTTATTAATTGTTTAAACAAATGCTTACTAAGTTTACAAGATGGTAGGCACTACTCTAAGTCCTAACCAAAGATTGCTTGAACAAGTTCCTTCCCCCTAGGGAAATTAAATTCTTTTGGCAGAGATAAACAATGAATAAGTAGACAAATAAATCATATGAACTTACTAATAGTAGGGTGAAGAAAATAAAGTAAGAGACTTCTGAATATTGAAGTAGGGAGGTCAGATAAAGGCTTCCTATTGAAAAGTGATTACATTCAGGCACGGTGGCTCAAACCTGTAATCCCAGCACTTTGGGAGGCCGAGGTGAGGACTGCCTGAGCTCAGAAGTTTGAGACTAGCCTGGGAAACTTGGTAAGACCTCATCTCTACAAAAAAAAAAAAAGTCAGACATGGTAGCATGTGCCTGTAGTTCCAGCTACTTGGGAGGCTGAGGCAGAAGGACCTCCTGAGCCCAACAGGTTGAGGCTGCAGTGGCCGTGAGCATGCCAGTGCACTCCAGCCTAGGCAACAGAGTAAGACTCAAACTCAAAAAAAAGAAAAAAAGAAAAGAAAAGTGATTAGAGAACGTAATGATGAGATAAAGCAGTCATGCAAGATCTGGGGAAAGAAAACAGCAAGGTGAAGATAGCAAGTGCAAAGTCCACGAAGTAAGAACCAGCTTGGCAGATTGAGAAACAGCAAGAAGGCCAAAATGCCTGAAGCAGAATGAACAAGATAAGAGTAATAAGTGAGGTCAGGGAAATAGGAAAATGCTTGATAATGTTGGGCAACAGAAACCTTGGGTAAGAATTTGGATTAAGTAGAAATTAATTATATTATATTATATTATAAAAATAATATATTTGTGGTTGCAATCATATTATACGGATCAACCTAGAACAGTGGTTCTTAATCTGAGACACAGCTGCGCTTAAATCTCTCAGTAAGATTTTTAGTGTCCCAGTCTTCAACACAAGCTGACACCAAGGGTTACCAGGCACCAGAGTAAAGTCCATGATGGAAATTCAGAGGTCAAAGCAAATATAAACAAAGAAAAGTGTAAAAGCAGAGGAAAAAATGCTATTTTTAAAAAATGTACCACTAAATTCTTTAGGATAGTGGTGACGTAAAATACAAAACTGCAGCAAGGTAGAGCAGGAGGATGGAGGGATTGAAAAAACAAAGACTCCAGTAAGAATTTGAATCAACAAAACTAAAAGCTGCATTTTGTGGGGAAAAAAATCTATACAATCTATACAGTTATAGCCAGCAAATTAAGAGAAAAGATAAAAATTACTAATATCAGAAAGAAGAGACATCACTACAGATCCCAAGAACATTCTAAGGATAACAAAAAGATATTATGCACTATTCTATATGCACAAATTTGATAAACCTAGATGAAATGGATCAATTCCTTGAAAGACACAGTCTGCCAAAACTCACACAAGAAAAAACAGACAATCTGAATGGATCTGTATTTATTTTTAAAATTGAATCAATAATTAATACCTTTCCAAAACAGAAAGCACCAGGCTCAGGGTTCACTGGTGAATGCAACCAAACATTTAAGAGATGGAAACAAGTCTCTAAAACCTTTTTCAAAAGATAGAAGCAGAAAAAATACTTCCTATCTCATTCTATGAGGTCAACATTACCCTAATACCAAAATTGGACAAAAACATTATAAGAAAAGAAAACAGCGGGCCAATAGCTCTCATGAACATTGATGTAAAAATCCTCAACAAAATATTAGCAAATGAATCCAATGATGTATGTACACCACAGCAGAGTAGAATTTCTCACAGGTATGGAAGACTGGTTCACCATTCAAACACAAATTAATAAAATCCATCACCTCAACAGGCTAAAGAAAAATCATATAGTCATCCCAATAGATGCAGAAAAAGCACTTGGCAAAATTCAACATCCATTTATGGTTAAAAAAAAAAACTCTCAGCAAACTAGGAATACAGGATAACTTCCTCAACTTGATAACAAACATATACAAAAATTCTACATCTCACATCACATTTAATGGCAAGAAACTCAAAGCTTTTCTGCTAAGATTGGGATTGAGCAAGGACATCTCCTTTCACTAATCCTTTTCAACATTGTACTGGAAGTCCTAGCTAATGTGATAAAACAAGGAAATGAAATAAAAGTATACAGTTTGGAAAAGAAGGAATGAAACTATCTTTGTCCACAGATGACATGATCATCTGCACAAAATTTGGAGGAAAAAATTACAAAAACCCTCCTGAAACTAATGAGCATTTATAGCAAAGTTTCAGGATACAAGGTTAATAAATACAACTACTTTTCTATATTCCAGCTATGAACACGTGGAATTTAAGATTAAAAATACAGTACCATTTACATTAGCACTCTCAAAAATGAAATATTTAGGTATAAATTCAGCAAAATAGATACAAGACGTATATGAGGAAAAGTAAAAAACTCAGGTGAAATAAATCAAATAACTCAATAAATGGAGATATGATTCATGTTTATGGATAGGAAGATTCAATATTGTCAAGATATGAGTTCTTCCCAGCGTGATCTATAGATTCAAGGCAATTTCAATTATCAGCAAGTTATTTTGTAAAAATTCAAAAACTGATTCTACAGTTTATATGGAGAGGTGAAAGACCCAGAATAGGTAACTCAATCTTAAAAAGAAAGAACAAAGTCAGGGAACTGACATTTCAAGACTTACTATAAAGCTACCATATTAAAGAAAGTGTGGTATTGTAGAAAGAGACAAATAGATCAATTAAACAGAATGGAGAACCCAGAAGTTAACCCACATAAATGTCACCTAATCTTTGGTAAAAGAACAAAGGCAATACAATGAAGCAAACATAGTCTTTTTAACAAATGGCCCTGGAACAGTTATATCTATATGTAATAAAATTAAATCTGGACACAAAATTTATATCCTTCACAAAAATAAACTAAAAATGGATTATAGACCCAAATGTAAAGCAAAATAAGATAAAACTTTTAGAAGGTAGCAGGAGGAAATCTACATGACCTTGGATGTTGAGATGGCTTTTTATATACAATAGCAAAAGCATAATACTTGAAAGAAAGAATTGACAAGTTGGGCTTCATTAAAATTAAAATCTTCTGCTCTGTGAAAATACATCCAAGAAAATGAAAAGACAAGCTACAGACTGGGAGGAAATATTTGCAAAAAACATACCATGTTTGAAAAGAAGTGTTATCCAAAATAAGCAAGTAGTTCTTAACTGAATAATAAGAAAACAAACAACCTGATGACAACACGGTCAAAACACCTGAACAGATACCTCTATAAAGACTATATTAAAATGGCAACTAAGCATATGAAATTATGTTCAGCATCAGATGTAATTAGGGAGTTTCAAATATAGGTGACAATGACATATCACTACACACATATTGGAATGGACAAACACATCCTGTGGATAAGGATTTGGAGCAACAGGAACTCTTATTCATTGCTAAATGGAATGCAGATTAGTACAGTCCTTTGGAAGACAGTTGGGCAGTTTCTTTGAAAATGTAATATAATCTTACCATGTGATCTAGAAATCATACTACTTAACATTTACCCAAATGCACTGAAAACTTATACCAACATAGAAACTTGCACACAGTTGTTTATAGTAGGCTTACTCTTAATTGCCAAAACTTGGAAACAATCAAGATGCCTTTCAGTGGGTAAATCAATAAATAAACTGTGATGCATACAGACAATGAAGTATTATTCAATACTAAAGAGAAATGAGGTGCATTAAGCAATGAAAAGACATAGAGGAAACTTAAGTATATATTAATACATGCGAGAAGTCAATTTGAAAAGACTACTACTATATGATCCCAATTATATGCCATTCTGGAAAAGGTAAGACAATATAGACAGTAAAAAAACCGTGGTTGTCAGGGGTGATGGGAGAGGAAAATGAATATGTGGAACCTAGAAAATTTTTAGGGCAATGAAACTATTCTGTGTGATAGTATAATGATGGATATATACTACACATTTGTCAAAACTCATAGAATGTACAACACCAAGAGTAAACCTTAATATTAACTATGTATTTGGGGTGATAATGATGCACTAATGTATTGATTGTAACAAATGTACCACTGTGGTGGGATGCTGATAATGGGGCAAGTTGTGCTTGTGTAGGGAGCAGGAGATACACAGGAACTCTCTGTACTTTCTATTCAATTTTGCTATGAACCTAAAACAATTCTAAAAAATAAAGTCTATTAAAATTTTATTTTTAAAAATTGGAAATTATACATTATCTGATGTGTTGGTAAGCTAGGAAAGCATGGAAGTAAATTAATTATAAATATATAGAAAACTACTCAAATTTTAAAGAAATGATAACTATTATTTAAGAGGAGCATTTAAGAAGCAAGAAAATATATTTGGCTCAGTTTCTAACACATACTTACAAACACTAAATATTGATTTAATTTCTTTTACTATTGTAGGAAGTATCCTGTTTTGCTGTAATTTTTGCCTTGATAAATTGGGAAAATTAAAACTAAGTGAAAAATACTAACCAGTAGGAGTACACAAGAAAGATATAGGGGACTAAAGTGTGTGTGTGTGTGTGTGTGTGTGTGTGTGTGTGTGTGTGTGTGTTGTGTTCAGGATGGGTGCTGGTCGGTAATGACAGAAAAAAGTTAACTGAAAGTGTTGAAAATAAGTAGTCACAATATTTTTGAGAAAAAATATTCAATAATTCAATTATTGTTCATTATATTTGAATCACAATGTTGTATCAGGTTTGTCAAAAAAGTTTTCTGCCAAAATAAGGACACACAATCAAGGGTCAAGCAGCCTAAATCTAGCTGAGGTGAGCACCAAGAGCTCTGAGTTGTGGGTACAAGAGCAATAACAAGCAAAAAGACTGGATCTGTATTTTTAAAACACAAGACTACCTCTAAAAGAAAACAATAAAAAGATACTGCAACAGACTGACTCTGTGCCCTCCAAATTCATATGCTGAAATCTGAACCCCAAGAAACAGTGTTAGAAGGAAGTCCTCTGAAAAGTGGTTAGGTCATGAGGATGGAGTCTTCATGAATGGAATTAGTGCCCCTATGGAAAGGACCCCAGAGAGCTCTCTCACCCTTTTCCCTACATATGAGGACACAAGAAGTCAGTAATCTGCTCCAGAAGAAGCACCTCACTAGAACCCGACCATGTTGGCATCTTGATCTCAGACTTTCAGCTTCCAGAACTCTAAGAAACAAATTTCTGTTGTTTATAATTCAGTGAGTCTGTGGTACTCTGTTACAGCAGCCTGAAATGACTGAGAAACGGTAGCCATAAAACTGAGAAATCATTAGACCAAGAATCTGAGGAGAGGAATGCCTTGCCGTTGATAGACCTCTATGAAAAGTACATATTGACTACAGGTTGGAATAGCTTTTCTAACCTGAGATACAAACATCAAAATTTATCTATGAAACAAAAACTTGAATGGATATTAAGATGTGGTGGATTAATAGTGGACCCCCTCCCCCCCTACTCAAAGGTACATCCACATCCTAATCCTCAGATCCTGTGAATGTTGCCTTTTTTGGAAAGCAGGTCTTTGCAGATATAATTAAATTAAAGTCTTTGGGATGAGAAGACCACCCTGGATCATCTGGCAGGTCTCTCAATCCAATGATGTGTCCTTACTTGATACACAGGAGAGAAGATGATGTGAAAGCAGAGGCAGAGATTGGAGTGATGTGGTCCTGAGGCAAGGAAGCCAAGGAATGCACACAGTCACCAGGAACTGAAAGAGGTAAGGTCTCTCCTAGAACCCCCCAGAGAGTACCCAACCCTGCCAACACCTTGATTTTAGACTTCTGACTTCCAGAACTGTTAGAGAATAAACTTATTTTGCTTTAAGCCACCACATTTGTGGTAATTTGTTGCAGCAGCCACCTGAATCTAATAATAAGGAATTACTTATCAAATATAGGTCAAATAAATAAATTTTAGGCATAGGAAGACGATACACACACATATGTACACACAATTAGGATATGCAGTGGGAACACAGGCTATCATTATACCTATAAGTTTTCAAAGTCTTTAAAATAGATATTAAGGTAACTTGTGACTTCTGCTATCCTTTCAGGAATAAAAGATATAGATATAGATATAGATATGAATATAATTACAGATGCAGATATAGATAAATAATGAATATAAGCAAATTTGCATCAGCATAGAATGTATTTACACAGATTGATTTTTAATATCTTCAGGGATGTCTGATTCAAATGCCTCACCACCAAACTCCTGTTCTCTACCTATTTCCGTGTAAATCTGCTCTTTTAAAAAAATGATATGGTTAAAATAAATGTGATGAATTACTTTTAGTGATATTTGGTAGTGGTACTTCTCAGGACAAACTGCAGTTTGTGTTTTTAAAAAATGTGTGTGCAATGTATTGAAATATTTTAACAGTGAATCAAAAGATATTTATTATTAAAAGCAAACCATAGGTATTATTAACTTCTCTTTCTATCCTTTTCTTTTTATTTCTTCCATGTGGAAGCAGAAAACAAAGTCATGAAAATCATAACTTCAAGCAATTCTAACAAATTAGCATAATTAAAAATTAGAATAAACCTTCTGATTGATTCTATACTTTGAACTTAACTTCATCTTTCCTTATAAGTACACACATGCTATGGGATAACAATGCTTGTTTTTGTTTGTTACTAAAATCTAACGTTTTCTGATATTATATAATCCCTCTCCATTTTGATTTCTGAGGGTCAGAAAGATACACAGAATTAGTTTAATCCATCAGCTTTCAAAAAATTCTAACTGTGATCAACCGAGAGCAGAATTAGAACTCAGAAGCTTTTACAAATTTGTATTTACTCTTCCCTCAGCATACACTTAGATCAATACCAAGTCCTCCTTACTTGAGAAACCAGAGGACTCTTTCCCTGTGGCACCCTTCCGTCTTCATTTACTATTAGACTTCTTCCTTCATGTCTTGGCCTCTGTTTTTGAGCTTGTAAAGTTGATCAAAGTTTCCTTCCCTGAGACCTACAATCTCAAGATCTTTTTACCTTTAGTCCTCTCCAATTGTATTGCAGGGTTTTTGAGGATACAGACTTTACATGTTCCACTCCAAATACCCATTCTCAAAACTGTGCCCGGCACACAATAAACAATGCTCAATAAACATTTGTTAAGTGAATAAAATCTCACACGCGTTAGATTGCAGTAACTAAAAAAACAGAACTTTATTCAGCAATAATGATCATTCTTTGCTAAAGATTTCAAGGGATCTGAATGAAAATGACAAAGAAGGAAGCAGAAAATCCCATTCTACTAGAATAGTAAGCCAATTTTGGGAAGGGAGCTATAAGCCAGCACCTGGGAAGTCGGATCTGTGCTTATTGGGTGTGGGTGCATTGATTGATTACATCTGTACCATAGACCAACTAAGATGAAGTTATATATCTGAAATCTGAAATTAGAACAGTGGGGAGTGTATTAGGGCAGGGATCCCCAACCCCTGAGCCATGGACTGGGGATTTCTGTTAGGAACTAGGCCACACAACAGGAAGTGAGCAACAGGAAAACCAGCAGAGCTTCACCTGTATTTACGACTGCTCGCCATGCGTGCATTACCACCTGAGCTCCACCTTCCATCAGATCAACGGCGGCATTAGATTCTCATAGGAGCCAAGGATATTATGAACTGTGAATGTGAGGGATCTAGGTTGTGCATTCCTTATGAGAATCTAATGCCTGATGATCTGAGGTGAAGCTGAGGCGTTGATGCTAGCTAGCACTGTCTCCCATCATCCCCAGATGGCATCGTTAATTTGTAGGAAAACAAGCTCAGGGCTCACACTGATTCTGCATTATAGTGACTTGTATAATTATTTCATTATATATTACAATATAATAATAATAGAAATAAGATGCACATTACATGTTATGGTTCACAATACATGTAATGTGCTTGAATCATCCTGAACTCATCCCTCCTCCTCCACCCCAACCCTTCCCGCATCCTTGGAAAATTTGTCTTCCACAAAACCAGTCCTTGATGCCAAAAAGGTTAGGGTCTGCTACATTAGGGTATGGGCAACAGAGAATTTTTTTTTTTCGAATTAGAGTCTCACTCTGTCGCCCAGGCTGGAATGCAGTGGCACACATGGCCACCCCAGCGTTGACCTGCTGTACTATGGCTGTCCTTTTGCCTCAGCCTTCCAAGTAGCCAGAACTACAGGCACGCACTACCATGCCTGGCTAATTTTTTATCCATTGTAGATATGAGGTCTCGCCAAGTTGCCTGGGCTAGTCTCGAACCCGCAGGCTCAGGCAATCCACTCACTTTGGCCTCCCAGAGTGCTGGGATTAAAGGCTGAGCCACCGAGCCCGGCGGAGAATTTTTTTTAAAGGACTTCTGTAATGGGCAGAAAGCAAGACAGACATGAGATGAACAGACATTGAAAAAGATGGCACAACCATCAGTGGCCATGTGGCTACCACAGAGATTAGGACAAGATGATATCCTGAGCCAGTCATGAAGAAGTCAAGTCACAGAAAGGTGAGATCATATTAATGTCCAATGATAGCAGTCCCCCTAAGTAGGGGCTTCTCTTTTTTCTAAGTTCAGACTTAATTTGCATAGAGGAAAGTTACTTTGATGATGAAAGGAAGAAATCAAGAAGTAAAAGGAGTCAAAATATTAAAATGGATTTAAAAGAAAGGAGAAAAAGAAAAAACATGGTATCCCAAGTCACGTGATATTAGCTTTCTTAACCAGATGAGACAAAGAGCACTGAAGAAAGTGAAAGTCACACAGTAGGAGACCAACCCAGGACCAGATGACAGAGAACAGCATTAACTCAAAAAGAAAGCTAGAAACCAGTCTCTAGAGAGTCATCTCCACTGACCAATGCCTCATCCAGCTGCAGGGACAACCCAAGGATATCAGAGGTTGGTTGTCTCTGGCTTGTTTTCTTGGATGCTTGGATATTTGTCCTGAACATTTTTTCTAGACAAGTCCATATGTAGTTTCATCTTGTTTATTTTTAAATATGCCATTTTACTTTACAATATCTTCTCTTCCTACATTTCTCTGTGACTTTATTTCAATTTTGTTTTCTTTTATCCCCCTAAATTCATTTTGTCAAATTATAACTTACTCAGAAGTAAACAAAATGAAAGGATTTTTCTTCTTCTGCCTTGACCAGGTGGTCAAAGCCACCTCAAAGTTGGTTTATGGTGATGACAGTAATGAATGGAATCCACAGAAAGTGATAAATGGGACCTGGTGAGGAAGTAGCAGGTAACTGTGGTAAAATGAGCCTCTCAAATTAGACCTTGAGAAAAGGCTCAGATTATTATCTTTCCCTTTTTATACATAGGACATGTCAAAATCTGCAGAGAATAGTAGTACTATATATTAAAGTGTACCTCAAATGCCCATTCAAGGTTACCGAAACATGAAAATGACTATGCAGAATGTATAAAGGTTTTAAGGGATGACTTTTAAAAGTCCTAAATTTTCGCTAGATTAAGAAGCTAAAACTAAACACATCAGCTATGCTTAGTGATATTTTATTCAATAGTCAAAAGTGTACAAATAGCCAACCATGTATCCTTCCCAGTTTGGTCTTTTTAAAAGATATGAAAAACTAAACCTGTAAAATAAAATTCTGAACACAATTATATTTCTTACATTGTATGTTGGGGAAACATATTTGAACAGCATTGGACAAGAAATGATCTTTCTTCCAGTCCATTAAATTCATTTTACCTCAAGCTATGTTAGCATCTGGAAAGGAAATAAAGATATTGAAGGGGACCTGGACAATGAAGTACTTTGCTTAGCAGCCCTTTGGTAATTGGAAGGGTAGCTCGGGCGACTATAATCTTATGTCCACAGATGAACCTCAGATTATTCATATACCCTCTGAAATGATGGGTATCTCAATAGGGAAAAATACTATTTTGAACCATAATTTCCTTCTAAGGAAATTGAATCTGATCAAGGAAACCACAAGGTCTCAGAAAATGGCTGATGCTGATTACAAAGTAGGGGGATGAGCACCTCATTCTTTCTTCTTCCTTTCAATGTTTTCTGGAACAGAATCCCATGGTTTCCATCAAATACTCATCTGCACATAGGAACAAAGGATTCTGAGTCAAGATCTCTCTATGTTGCTCAGGCTAGATTACAGTGGCACGATCATGGCTCACTGCAGCCTCTACCTCCTGGGCTTGGGCAATCCTTCCACATCAGCCCCCTAAGTAGATGGAATTATAGGCACATGACATCACACCCAGCTAATATTTTTGCTTTCTGTAGAGATGAGGTTTTGCTATGTTGCCTAGGCTGGTCTTGAACTCCTGGGCTCAAGCGATCCTTCTGCATTGACTTCCCAGAGTGCTGGGATTACAGGTGTGAGTCACTGTGCCTGGCCTAGGAAAACTTTTTAAAAGTAGCTTTATATTGCATATTTCTGGATTTCCTTTGTATTTTTAAAAATCTTCATTTAAAAAATCCTCTTTTTTACAAAGACACGTCAACAACTTCAGGAAATTAAGTTTCTTTTTTGGCATTTCCTATTTTCTTCTTTCTAGATATTTGTACTTTGACATCACTGCAAAGATCTTTTCAGAGCCAAGACGACCCATTTCTTTCCTTGGATTTCCCTTTCAAATTGTAAAGATAAATTCTCACTATTCCTTTTTCAAACTCACCTCACAAATTTCCATTAAATATGGACCAGCAACAGATTCAAGTGAATAACATCTGCCCCTTGAGTGTCTGAATATGTCTGGCATGTAAGTTCACAAATGGTTTAACACTTTCCTAAACAATTTGCTCATTACAACTTTCAGATTATTTATGATAGTTAATGTTGCCAGTAGAGGTGGTTGAGGGTTAACTAATATCAACAAACTTGCTAATGGTCCATAATAAAGGTCTCAAACCAAAATCTTCCATACAGATGTTTATTAAACACATATTTATTAGCAAGTGGGTGCAAAATGGCATAAAACCATTCATTTAACCTATTTTACAAAGTCTATGAAATTTCAGTTTTCTGTATCATGAAGAGGTTTTTGAATAAGAATTTTATTTGAAACACAATATTCTGCAGGGATATTCTAGAGTCAGTACCTTTAGAGATCATCCTTAAGGGTACAGGCTTATTAGATTCTTATGCCTTGTTCATGCAATGGGGAGAAAGTGTTCTAAAATATTTTTTCTGTTGTATACATAAACCACAAAGACACTAGTTTCACTAATAAGGCAATACCTAGCCTTTGTTCTACTAATCAGGAAAGCCTTTGGTGTTAATGGGAGATAAAGATATCTGAAATGCCTGTATTATAGCTGCTTCTGAGGGATAACTTTTCTTAAATTTGGACAGTTAACTTCCAAATTGTGTATATCTGATTAGAGAAACTGGTTATTCTGAAATTTAGCTCAAACTAAAATAAAGATATTATCACACGGTCAAGGCTGAAATACTTGACGGTAAAATATAGGTGTCACAATAGGCCCTTAAGTCAGTTCCTCATTCTTGAGAAATCCCCACATAACCTCTTCTAAGCTAAATCAGCTTCTTTGTACCTGTGGAAAGAGCAGCATTTGGGTAGTTGGGAGAGTAGAATGTTTGGTGGAAAGAGGGCTGCCCAGAGGTGAAGTGGTAACTCTGCAACTTGAAAGCCAAGAATGAGGAGCACATCCGGTCTACCTCAGCAAACTGGGGCCGAAATGTTAGTCTTGGCAGACTGGGGTTCACACAAGTTCACAAGTGACCACTCCTTAATGACTTGTGTCTTAGTCTGTTTAGTGTTTAGTATAAAGAAAAGAATTTTATTTAGCGTATGGTTCTGCAGGCTGTATAAGAAGCATAGCACTGGCGTCTATTGAACTTCTAGGGAGGGTTTTTGTGCTGAGAAGATCAAATTGGAAGCAGGCATGTGCTAAGAGGGACCAAACCCAAGAGGCATCCTAGCTACATAAAAACCCACTCTCACAGTAACTGATCCAATCCCCTAAGAACCAAAAAGTCTCACCAGAGTGGGAATTCACTCACTACCTTGAGAAATGCACCAAGTGATTCATGAGGGATTCACCTTCATGACCCAAACACCTCCCAGTAGGCACCATTCCAGCCCAGCCACACTGGGGATCCAATTCCAACATGAGATTTGGTAGGGACAAACTATTTCCAAACCATTGCAAATTGTCTCCTTCCTCAGAGTTTAGCCTTCTTTCTAACTGTCAATTTCTGGCAATAGTGCTTTCCTCTTTCTCTACCATTCAGGGTCAGAATCTTGATACATTTCAACGCTGTGATTTTCACATCTATTCAATCCCAAGGCCTGTTTATTCCTCCTTCATGGTATATCCCTACTGACTACAATGTACTCCCCACTACATTGTGGGACCCCAGTGCAAAATAAAAATGCAGGGCCTGTATTCAAAAAGCAGAAAAAAAGATACTGTTAAAGAAATGAAAGCCTTTTTTTTTTTTGAGTTGTAGTCTCATTCTGTCGCCCAGACTGGTTGCAGTGGCTGCTCCCTGCCACTGCAGCCTCGTCCTGCTGGGCTCCGGCGATCCTTCAGCCTCAGCTTTCCGAGTAGACGGAATTACAGGCATGCACTACCACGCCCGGCTGATTTTTTAAATTTATTGTAGAGATGAGATCTCACCAAGTTGCCCAGGCAGGTCTTGAACCCACAGGCTTAGGCAATCCACTCACCTCAGCCTTCCAAAGTGCAGGATTACAGGCTGAGCCACCGAGCCCAGCTGGAATGAAAGTCTTACCATGGTCTTTCTCTTTCTGTCATGGTGGGATTTTGTTTGTTTGTTTGTTTGTTTTAATTTGAGATTTAATGTTCCATCCTGTCAGACATAGGGTCACTCAGGTTCTTCCTCAAGATGATTAGGTGTCAGGTTCCCCCTCCCACCAGCTGTGGGATCTCATTCCTGCACCTGGCTGGGGTGCATTCTCTACCCCAACCCCCAGAGGACACTGACCCACATGGTTGCAACCTCCATGCCAGGATGTACTTAGTACCTGGATGGGGGAGGGGTAGGAAGCTCACTCCCACGGAGTTGCTCCTTGAGCACATCAGAGCCCTGCCAGCCAGGGGTGGGACAGTTGCCTCAGGACTGGCTGTGAGACGCCACAGGACACAAACGCCCAGCTCCTATCCTTCCCATGCCTACACCAGGCACCACTGTGGATAGAGATCACTACCCTGAAGCAGGAAGCAGGAAGTCAGGCAGGGCCTAGGACACCAAAGATTGGGAAAGTAGGTGTCAAAGAAGGGTGTTGAGGAGAAGGAGAGGCTGTGGGAGGTGGGGCTGCAAGTGAACAGTGACTCCAGGCCTCCTCCATTGTTCCATATGGTTTTACTTACAAAACACAGATTCAAAGATAAAATTATTGAGACTGTTAAAATGGACTGGACACAGTGGCTCACATCCGTAATCCCAGCACTTTAGAGGCCAAAGTTTCAGGATTGTTTGAGCCCTGGAGTTTGAGACCTGCCTGGGCAACATAGTGAAAACTTGTCTCTATGAAAAATTAGTTGTGTGTGGTGGCACACATCTGCAGTCCCAGCTACCTGGAAGACAGAGGCAGAAGTAGTGCCTGAGCCTAGGAGATTGAGGCCACAGTGAGCTGTAATTGTTCCACTGCACTCCAGCCAGAGCAACAGAGTGAGACCCCAATTCAAAAAAAAAAGAATGTTAAGATGGTGGCCACAGAGCACAGGGCCCTTCTGAGTGGGGGACATTCTGAATACAGGGCCCTTTATGACTGATCTTGTGCCTATGACGCCTGCCCTGGGGATCTCCTATGCTCTCTGGTTTCTTCGATTCCCACTGTTGCCAGATAAATGCAGAACTTTATAAAGCTCTTCTTACCTGCTCTGTACCAAAGCTCCCTAACTGATCTCTCCCTGAGACCCTTCTCTGTCAGAGTTCCACAAATACAATCAGTCAGTGTCACCTCCTGTTAAGAAATCTTCCATGATTTTCCTTATTCAGAAACTTTCTTAGTTGCATTCATTACCTTTGGCATCTAGTCTCAGTGTAAATTTTCTAGTCATATACCTCAATGCTAGCCATTTGCCTTGGTCATATTTATTTCCCACATGCTTGTAATTGGGCGCAGTGGTCATTCCCACCAGAGTGTCTTTGTTCTTTAAGACTGAAATGCAATCCAGCACACTTTCAGGTCCACAACAAGTTTCATAAGGCCCACAAGAAATATCCCTAGATCAGTTTACGACAGATCAGCCTTCTTTGAGCTCCTGCCCTTGACCACTGCCCTCACTTGCATTCTTTCTGTCTGCTGTCCTTTAGCTTTGGTGTGTGTTTTCCTCACAATATGATGCAAGCTATTCGGATACCTGGTGTATGGACTATCTTTTGTAGGGTGGTGTGAAGTTCCTTTTAGGAGTTCAAGGAATATTTCATCAAAGAATGAATGTATGAATTGATGGTTGTTCATTGTGGTGGGTTGAACTGTGCCCTCTTCCTGCTCCCCCCATTAGATATGTCTATGTCTTTACCCCTGGAACTTTAAAAGGTGACCTTAATTGTAAATTTTTAAAACACTTTTTGCAGAAGTAGTTAAATTAAGGGTCTTGAGATTGTCCAGGATTATCCAGGTGGGGCCTAAAGTCAATGACAAGTGTTCTTATGAGACACAGAAGAGAAGAAGAAACAGAGAGAGAGAAGAGAAGGTCATATCAAGATGAATGCATCAATTGATGTGATGTATCCACAAGCCAACTACTGAAGCTGTGAGAAGCTGGAAGAGGCAAGGAAGACTTACTCCCCTAGAGCCTCCAAAGGAGCTGGGCCCAGCCAATACCTGGATTTCAGACTTCTGTCCTCCAGGATTTTGAAAGTGTATGTTTCTGGTGTATAAACCGTCTAGTTTGTGGTAGTTTGTTATAGCAGTTCTAAGAAATGAATACATCAGTCATTCCTGGGCTATTTGTAGAAATTAGCCTCTATCACTTCTGTGTATAAAAGTAGAACCATCTTATTCTTAGAGGTTAAAGGACAAGCGCCCTAGTCGCCTTCCATAACATGTACTTTTTGAATTCTTTTAAAAGGCAGGTGCAAAATCCCTTCAGCTGTATCAAAAACTGACATGCAAATTAAATTATTTTTTCAAGAATGCTGTCTTACTCTAATAGTCATAAATTCCTCTGATGTGTTCTTAAGCTTATTTTGAGATCATTGTAGATTCATATTAGTTCTAAGCAGTAATAGATCTGTGTACACTTCACCCAGTTCCTTCAAATGGTAACATCTTGTACAGCTATAGTGCAATGACACTATCAGGATATTGACATAGATAAAATCCACTGATCTTATTCTGATTCCCTCAGTTTTCATTGTGCCATTTGTGTGTGTGATATTGGTCGATGTGATTTGATCACCTGTGTTAGTTTGGGTATCCACCACCATAGTCAAGATCCAGAACTATTCTTTTGCGAAAGGATCCCTCAATTTTGCCCTTTTATAATCACACTCATCTTTTATCTCTCCTCTCGTATTTTTGAAGATAACAATTGGTAAATTTTGCTGAGTGAAAAAAGCCAATCTTCAAAAGTTATACATAGTATGATTCAATGTATACAACATTCTTGAAATAACAAAATTATGGAAATGGAAAACAGTTTGGCGGTTGCCAGGGTGTGTGTGCATTTGTCTCAAAGTGAGTTTTGCTTTGTTTTGTTTTTTACAAATTTCAGTGGGTCATGTATGGTTCTAATTGTCCTGAATAGTAAATTAGTTTATTTTTATTCATTCAGTAAACATTTGGGGAAATCTTTTGTGTGTTTGTTCCTATTTCAATGCTGGAAATATTCAAACTATTTCAGGAAATGCTCAAAGATGACAAGTGAGAAACTCTAAAATGGAAGTATACATAAAGCTTTTGATGAGAGTCTACCATGGATGAAAGGCTAAGTTAAAATTCTGTCTCCCTTGAGGAATCATGAGAAACTGTGAGAGGATTTGGCATACGATTAAGAACTTGGGAGCATCAGCAGCTTAGGTGGTTAAAATACAGGTATAGAGAAGGAACTATGTGGCCTCTAATGTCCTAGAAGAGAGTAAATGGGCCAATGATGTGTTTGAACACCCAGTAGGTGTACCACTGGTGATGGAGAGATGACAGTTCTGCTGGGCTAGGTGGAGGCAAAGAGGGAGAGGGAGTTAACTCGTATGAATCAGTGCAGGCTGTGTGAAAGGTAGTGCAGAAAAGAACAAGCAAAACCTCTGCAAAATGAGTCCCAAGTCTTGGAGAATGCTAAGGTTGAGACCATGCAAATGAGTTCTGGGACAACTGGCAGCCTGAACTTATAGGTAGGTATCTCACCAAAGTTCCATGCACATCAGGAGAAAGTGGGTTAAGGCATTTAAGAATTCTCTGGGACTACAGATGTAGCATGGCAAATGAGTCTCATCTCCAACTCTAAAAACTATGCTAAGCATTCTCCAACACCAAAACAAAACAGAACAAACAAACTGCAAAACTGTGAGGGAATTGTTATTGTTCCCATTTGCAGGGAGGAAACTGGTTTGGTTAGACTAAGCAATTTGCCTGGGGTCACTTAGCAACTATTAATAGATGTAGCCAGGATCCAAACTCATCTCTCTGACTCCAAATCCAATCTCTCACCTCATGCTTTTCAATGAGTTAAAAGAGGATGGGTACTGGGAGGGGTGACATGGAGATGTAAAAGAGAAGGGGAATTTGGGAAGGTGAGATTCTCCTGAAATCTATAAGATCTGAAGGTTAAATTTCCCACTCATGATTATTCAGTGATGTGAGCAATTTTCTTGGCTTTGGCTTTATGGATAGAGACGGAAAATTTGACTAATGGATAGAACTCTGCGAAATACCAGATGCTATATTTGAGCAGAGCTTCTCTGGGTAAATAAATTATGCTTAAAAATATGTACCAAGCCTCAGCGAGGCCACAACAGTTCTTCAGAAAATGTGTCAAAATAAAAGTGCAAAAAATGAGCAGCTTAGGGATTCATAAATAACCTTTCATATTGAATCAGGATACACGTTCAGAACAGCTCAGATGTGGTAGGTTTGAAGGGTGAGGTTGAAGAGGAAAATGAAGAAACCATAGCAGAAATTGACCTAGAATTAGAGATACAGTCAACTAAACACATTTGGATGGATAGCTGATTCTAGCTCCCTATCTGGGTCACAGGTGTATCAAGGAAAAGCATTCTTGTACGTAAAATACTGCCAGTTTATAAGATTTGAAAGTCAGTGGTATTGTCTGGGGTTCTAGTGTTTCCACCTAATTCATTGGGACAGATGATATTGAAATAAATAATATTATAAAAAAGGTCCAACAAATTTAAGGACTGTATAATACTACATGAAGAAAAAGCACACAAAGATTGCAACAACACAGTCAGTAGGTTTTGTTTTATTTTGTCTCTTTGTTTTGCCATTTTTTGTATGTTTCTTAGACTTACTATAACCACCTGGGATTTGGGCCTCCTGAAGTTTTGCTGAACTATCTGCAGTGACCAGGAAATTCACTACAGAACAGGTTTTAATGCAATATTAAACATTGGATGATTTTTTATTGCCCATATTCCTACTGTTTTATTATTTATTTATTTATTTATTTATTTATTTTTCTGAGTTGGAGTTTCACTCTGTCGGCCAGGCTGGAGTGCAGTGGCAGGCTCGCGACCTACACGGCCTCTACCTGCTGGGCTCAGGTGATCCTTCCGCTTCAGCCTTCCAAGTAGCTGGAACTACAGGCATGCGCCACCATATCCACCTAATTTTTTGATTAATTATAGAGATGAGGTCGCATGTTGCCCAGGCTGGTCTCCAACCTGTAGACTCAGGCAACCCTCTCATCTCAGCCTCCCAAAGTGCTGAGATTACAGGCATGAGTCACCATGTCTGGCTTGCCTTTTTTTAAGTTAAATTTTCTTTTATTATAGAGATGTAGGATAGAAGGATTAACTACATAAGTAGGCTGTATGCAGGTGAAGTTTGGGCCTCCGTTGCCCCCCCCATTCTATCCCTTGTGTTCATGTGATTATTGTTCAGGCCCCACTTATGAGTGAGCACTTGTGGTATTCAGTTCTTTGTTTCTGTGATAGATCACCAAGTATGATGGTTTCCAACTCCAAACAATTGGTTGTGAAGTCCATGATTTTGTTCTTCTTTATGACTGTATAATACTCCATTGTGTATATGTACCTTATTTTCTTTATCCAGTCTACTTTCTCCTTTTTTTTTTTTTTTTTTTTGAGTTGGAGTCTCACTCTATTGCCCAGGATGGAATGTAGTGGTACTCTGACAGCACTGCAGCCTCAACCTGCTGACCTCAGGGGATTCTTCCATATTAGCCTTCCAAGTAACTGGAACCTCAGGCACATGCTACCATGCCTGGCTTATTGTTTGATTTATTGTAGAGACGAGTTCTCACCAAGTTGCCCAGGGTGGTCTTGAACCCCTAGACTCAGGCAATCCTCTCTCCTCAGTCTTCCAATGATGGGATTACAGGCTTGAGCCACTGCACCTGGCCTATCTGTCCACTTCCAATGGGCAGTAGGGTTGGTTCTATGTTTTTGCATTATGCATAGTGTGGCAATAAACATGCATGTGTAGGCATATTTCTGGTAGAGCAATTTATGTTCCTAGGTATAGTCCCAGGAGAGAGATTGCTGGATCATATGGAAGGTCAATTTTTAGTTCTTTTAGTAATGGCCACACTGCTTTCTATAGAGATTGAACTAGCTTGCACTCTCACCAATAGTGTAGAAGCATTTCCTTTTTTTCTGCACCCATGCCAGCATCTGTTGTTTTTTGATTTATTAATGATGGCCATCCTTACTGGAGTTAGGTGGTATCTCATTGTAGTTTTGATTTGCATTTCTTTGATGATTAGTGAAGCTGACACTTTTTCATGTCTCTGTTGCCCACTGGTATGTATTCTTTTGAAAGGTCCTTTGCCCGCTTTTTAATGAGGTTGTTTGTTTTTTTTCCTTTCAGTTTGTTTGAGTTCCTTGTAGATCCTGGACGTTAGGCCTTTGTTAAATATGTAATTTGCAAATATATTTTCCCATTCTGTGGGTTGTCTCACCACTTTCTTGATGGTTTCTTTTCCTGTGCAAGTTTTTCAGTTTGTTGAGGTCCCACTTGTCTAACTTAGCTTTTATATCTGGGGACTTGGTCAAGAATTCATTGCCTTCTCCAATGTGCATAATGGTGTCTCCTACATTTTCTACTAGGATTTTTATAGTTTGAGGTTTTATGTTTAGGTCTTTAATTCATTTAGAGTTGATATTTTGTATATGGTGATAGGTAAGGGTCCAGCTTCTTTCTTCTGTATGTGATCAGCCAGTCTTCCCAGCACTGTTTGCTAAATATGGTGTCCCTTCTCCAGTGGTTGATATTGGTGGTTTTGTCAAAGAGGAGCTGTTTGAGAGACCAAGTTTTTATTTCCAGAATCTCTGTACTGTTCCTTTTGTCTATGTGCCTATTCTTGTACCAATGCCAGGCTGTTTTGGTTATTGTAGCCTTGTAGTAAAATTTAAAGTCTGGAAGTGATACCTCTAGCTTTGTTTCTTTTGCTGAGGATTGTTTTGGTTATTCGTGCTCTTTTTTTTCCCATATGAATTTCTGTATTGTCGTTTCCAGGTTTGAGTAAAATGATGCTGGCAATTTGATGGATATTGCCTTGAATCTGTAGATTGCATTGGGTAGGTTGAACATTTTGACACTATTGATTCCTCTGATCCATGAGCATGGAATGTTTTTCCTACCCAACCTGGCAAAGACCCAACAAGGAAAGATAATTATAGTCCCATTTCCTTAATGAACATAGTCACACAAATTCTAAAATAAGATTCTAGCAAACTGAATCCACAACAAATCTCAAGGATCCCACCATGACTGGGTGGGCATCATTCCTGGGATGCAGGGCTGGTTCAACATTCGCAAGACCATAAACGTAATTCAGCACATCAACAGATGTAAAACCAAGAACCACATTATTATGTTATTAGATACAGAAAAAGTATTTGACATAATACAGCATCCCTTCTTGATAAAAAGCCTTGAGCACTTAGGCATAGAGGGAACATTCCTCAAAACAGTAAGAGCCATCTATGATAAACCTACAGCCAATATTTTGCTCAATGGACAGAAAATGGAAGCATTCTCCCTGAGAATGGGGACAAGAAAAGAAATCCCACTCTCCCCGCTCCTGTTCAACATAGTGTTGGAATTCCTAGTTAGACCAATTAGGCAAGAGAAGGAAATCAGGGGTATCCAAACAGGAAAAGAGAAAGTTAAACTATCCCTCTTTACAGACGATATAATTCTATATCTTGAAAAACCCTGAGTGAGTCTATCAAAAGTCTTCTCACACTGATAATTAACTTTGATAAAGTCTCAGGGTAAAAAATCAATATGCAAAAGACAGTGGCATTTGTATATTCCAGCAACAAGCAGGCAGAGAACCAAATAAAAAGCACAATCCCATTCACAATAGACACACACACACACACACACACACACACACACACACACACACACACACACGAAATACCTTAGCATCCACCTAACCAGAGAAGTGAAAGAGCTTTACGAGAACTACAAAATGCTATTTTGCCTTTTACAGCAAACAATACATTCTAAGTTGGTGTGACTAGAGAGCTTAATGTTTAATAAAAACATCATAGTCAGAGCGAGTCCGTTTGGGCTTTGACTAAAGTCCTTCAAGCTGGGCATGGTGGCTCAAGCTGTAATCCTAGCACTCTGGGAGGCCGAGGTGGGAAGATTGCTTGGGCCAGGGTTTGAGATCAGCATGGGCAATATAGCGAGGCCTCATGTCTACAAAAAATAAAAAATAAATAAAAATAACTGAACAGTTCCTATATCCAGTTTTTAATCATGAACAAAAGTTACAGACCTAAGCAATTATATTTAGGAAAATACAAACTTTGTTCAGTAATTGTTCAGCTGGTTATTTCCTGAAGGTTTTCTAGTGGTCTTTCTTCTTTCTTTTTTTTCCTTTCTTTCCCCTTCTCTCCCTCCCTCCCTCCCTTCCTCCCTTCCTTTCCATTTTTTTTTCTTTTAATGGAAAGTGTTTTTAGATGGCTTATTGTGAGACTTATTCACTTTATTTACTTAGATTATATGAATATCAGGGGTACAGTTACATTTTCCCATTTGTGCTGTGGCCATGAAAAACTCAAGGCATTTTCTCTCAAGGTCTGATAACTGTACATTTAAAGTACCTCATGGACTATTGTATATTAAGTATATACAAGGTGTGTGTGTGTATGGCTGTTTTAGACCAATCCATAGTTACTGCATCATCGGTTGGCATTGCAAATATTTAACATAGCCATATAAGTCTTCAGAAAAAGTAGGTTATGTCACTGAGTCAGAAATTTGTCTAGAAGGTAATATTTTATGACAGAATTATAAATTATTCTTCAGAGGTAACCACTAGTAATCGTGACAATTGCATGTAATACACATTTGTACATAATTTCAAGGAAAGAGAAGTTACTTTGCAGTTATGATTCCAATACATTTTCAGAGGTAGGTCACCATGAACAATATATCATTTAATATGATTTATAAGCAAGACAAAAATGTCAAATTTTCCCACACTGAAAGACCTATCAAAAGTTCTAACTCAAACCAGAATCCCCTAGTGAGTAGATTCAAATGTTATCATTTACAAATGCAAATTTTCATGGTATCTGGGATTTTCTTGTATATGGTGATTGTTTGAAAACTTAGAGTCTTTTTCTTTTAAATTGTGATCTCACTTTGTTACCTATGCTGGAATGCAGTGGCACCATCACAGCTCACTACTGCCCCAATCTCCTGGGCTCAGGTAATCCTTCTGCCTCAGCCTCCGAGTAGCTGGGATTATAGACCCACTAATATCTGGCTAATTTTTTGATTTTTTGTAGAAATGAGGTCTTATTATGTTACTCAGACTGGTCTCAAAATCCTGGACTCAAGCGATCCTCCCACCTCAGCCTCCCGAAGTCTGGATTAAAGGAGTGAGTCACAATGCCCAGCCAAAAATCTAGAGTCTCTATGAAAAGATACATTTATTATAGTACCTTTCCATCATATCGTCCATGTTTCACAGTCAATTAAACCACTTATTTTTATTCATTGTGTTGCTAATGAATCAAATATGGTACCACGAAATCTGTGAGTATGCCAGATATTCTTTACAATATTTTGCTCTTAAAGGCAAGGATGAAGTCTGACAGTGCTGAATTCCCATTTTTATGATAATTCTGAACAACAGTTTTTAAAAATTTTATTTTAAAGATGTGGGATACAATTCAGGGTTAGGAATACAAATGTTCATTATGTAGGTACCCTTGTTGATGAGGTGTACCCCTCCCTCCCATGGCAATTTCCCTCAACTGCCATCCCACCCCACTCTCCCGCCAGTTTTCCACTACTGCCAATTCCTTTCTTATAGTATTATGATAATTGTTCGAGGTCTGCTTATGAGTGAGAACATATGGTACTCTGTTTTTTGTTTCTGTGATAGATCACTGAGTACAATAGACTCTAAATCCATCCACGTTGCAGTGAAGTCCATATGTTGTCCTTTATGGCTGCATAATATTCCATTGTGTATATGTACTACATTTTTTTTTTTTTATCCAGTTCATTTCGATGGGTTGAAGCAATTTTTCAAACACACCTGGGTATGGCATCTTACTCAGTATAGATATAAAATCAGACACTTTTACTTTTGGTTTTATTATGATTTGATCTCTCTCTCTCCCCCCTCCCCCATTCTCTCTTCCTATTAGCTAGGCAAGTTTCTGGTCATCTCTCCACAGGTTTGAGTTTATAATCCAATATCAACATACTTTAATATTTTAAAGTAATCCTACTCTCAGAGCTGGTCAGTTCCTCCCCCCACAAACTTCTCCCTCCCTGATTCAGTTTTTTATTGCTGTGGAACAAACTACCACAATACTTAGTAACTTAAAACAAAACAAAATGTATGTTATTTTTCAAGATTCTGTGGGTTGGCTGGTCTCCACTAGGCAGTTGGGTCTCGTGGTATTGTCTAGAGTCACTCATGTGATGTACTCATTTAGGAGCTGAGCTGGGGCAACAAGGTGACTTTCCCTTCTCTCTCTGTGTGTAGTTTCTTATCATTCAGTAGCCTTGTCTGAGTTTCTCTATATAGTGACTGGATCCCAAGACAGTGAAAATGGAAACTGCCATGTTGCTTAAGGCCTAAGCCCAGAAGTCATAAAGTATCACGTCCACAGCATTCTAATGAGGCTTTTCACAAATTTTATATTTAACAGTATCATGTAACCCATATATGGGATATAGTAGAGATTATAGTTTTGTATAAAACCATGCACACATTGAAGAGAGAATAAATATTCACGTAAACTAAAGAGTTGGGCACTGAAGTTAGACATTAGGTTTTGAATCTCTGCTCTGTCAGGTCCTAGCAAGAAGGACCTTGAAAAATTTTCCCTTTTAGTCCTTAACTTTTCTTCTCTGTATTTATAGGATTATTATGAATATTAAATGAGTCAATATATGTAAAGTGTTTGGAAAAGTACCTAGCACACAGTCAATATATAATAAATCGCAGCTTTAAAAAAACAAATCATCATCAGCTATAGTTATGCAACATAGTAACGACTTTGGTTCATACCTCTTGGAGCTGAAAAGTTCTCTGTGGTCTTATTCAACCTAATCATTAATCCTGACTACTTCTCCCCTCCTACTTCCCCTGCCAAGTAAAAGGAGAAAGCTATCTTTACTCTTTCACAGGTGGAACAACCGACTAATTAACAGGAATTCTAAAGTGATTCATCAACTTTCAAAAAATTGCAACCCATATTTAAAAAATACAGTTCACATTGTAGCCCAGACACACAGAGACTCATCCACACATAATAGTATACAAACGTTTCATGAAGAATGCTAAAAAGTTGTGCTATGAATTCTGTTTTTGTTCTATTCTCTTTAGTGAGTCAGCAACAAAATGGTGGTTGTGACCCATTAATTTCATTACTTGCCAAATGGTTCTAAGCTATATCTTCTGGTCGGTGGAAGAAAGGATATTAAAACTACTAGACATTCAGCACAGGCATTGTTTCGGGTGTGGTGCTGTTAAGAATACATGCCATGTATAATTTCATCAAAAAGCTCTTTCACAAGCACAGCCTGACTTCCCAACTCAAGAGGCTTCATAAATTCTTTCAGTGGGACACAGGGGTCTCTGGGAGGCATGTGTACAATCATTGTTGTGGGTTTTTTAGTACTGTAATAAGGAAACTGCCTTCTTGTTTGTTTGGAGCTACAAGGAGTTGGATTCTAACTTCCCCAGTTACTACCATGTATTTTTGAGCAGGTTATTTAAACTCAGTTTTGAAGTCTTGGTTTTTTAATTTGCCAAAGTAATACACACATAATAGGTGCTTTGATTGAGCGGTGAGAATTAACGAGAACACATAACCACAGGCCCAGCTAAGTGGTGCATGAAAGACACTCAGAATTTCTTTTGTGCTTCTTCCCCAGACCATGCATCACAAACTTCAGAATCCACAGCAATTATTTAGTTTGTGTTTTTATTTATGTATATGTACGTGTATGTGTGTGCGTGTGTATATGTATATATATATATTCATTTATTTATTTGTAGAGATAGGGGTCTCGCTATGTTGCCCAGGCTGGTCTCAAACACTTGGCCTCAAGAGATCCTCCCCCTTCAGCCTCCCAAAACGCTGGGATTAGAGGACTGAACCTCTAATTAATTAGAGGAGGGTCTGTGTTTCCTATTTTTGGAGAAAAGCTAAGATATGATAGAATACCTCCAATAGTCAAATTCTATGATTTCCTTACTGCAATTTAATTGCAATTGGTAACCATGGATGATCCCAATATTCTGCCTAATAATAATTATTTTGAAATATGGATCCAAATTATGAAATAATTTTGTGTTCTCAGGTGTTACAGTGTAAGATTTGGATTAATTTCCCAGCTATCAACACAATCGTGGGAAAATGTACTGAGCAAAATATTTCTAACTGTTGCGTAGCTAATAATTTAAACAAATAAACATAACCTGAAAAACGTAAGCTCTGCATTTCTCCTTGGGTAGAGCATTTAAGGTTAACAGAGTTCTAATGAACCTGGACTGGCAGGCTCTTCATGATCTGCTACCTTGCTTTTGAAAAAGTCTTTCCAAAGTCAAAGGGATGATGACCTCATGTCTTAGTTGATATGACCATCTCATAAATTCTAGCTTTCAGATTTTCTAGGACGGAGCAGTCATTTGAACATTTCTGCCTCTCAGACTTGGGACTCCGTGTGTACGAATTGAGGGAAAGAGGCTGTGGCACCCCCCCCCTAGGGGTGCGACCCGGCGCTGGGCGGCCGCCGCGGCAGCTCCCACGTGGCAAGTTGAGACCCAGCCGCGCAGGGCTGGGGGCGGTGGGCGGGACCGCAGACCCCTCCCTCCGCTCGCCGGCCCTTCCCTCCGGCCAGCCGGGGCGCCTGCTCGGTCCTCCACCGCCAGGGGGCGGGCGCGGCTTCCCGGCGGCGGGGGCTCATTGGTCGCGGCAGGGAGGCGTGGGAGGAAGCCCAGAGGCGAGCTGGCGTTCTCCCGCCACTCGCGGGGGTGAGGGGAAGCCGGAGGAGCCCGGGAGGAAGCGGCGGCGCGGGCTGGAGGCGGCGGTTCCCGTCGGCCTCCGGCAGGACTGACTGCGGGGAGGCCGGAAGGCGGGCGCGCGGCGGCGGCGGCGGCGAGGCGGGCTGGGAGGCCGGTGAGACGGACGGAGCCGTGGCCGGGGTCCGGAGAGGGATGGGCGGGAGGCTGGGCAGCCGGACCCCCACCTTCGCCGGCATCCTACGCGCACCCTGCGGGCGCGGTGGGGGCGGGCCCCGGGGCGCGCCCGCGTCGTCATGGCGCGCCCGGCCGAGGGTGGGGGGGGGCGGCGGGCCCCGGGGGTCCGGGCCAGCGCCCCAGCGCGGCATCCGCTGCCCGGCGCCCGCGGGCTCCGCGGAGGGCGGGGCGCGCCTGCACCTGGCGCTGGCGCTCGGCCTGGGGCTGGCACCTGGAGCGCGCCCCGCGGTGGCGGCAGCTTGAGCTCTGCACGCTGTGGCCTGGGACCTCGGAGGCGGGGATGGATTTGAACTCTACTGTGGAGGCCGTGTTGACTCACTTGGAAAGTTTTAGCGTCTCCGAGCTGGAGGTACTTCTGATATTTGCAGTCTACCCAGCCTTTGGTGTCCGGTGTCTTTTTTCTTTCCATGTGTTTGCTCCTGTCCTCACAGTTCTGGATCATGTATGATGAAGATTAGTGTCCCTAGATCTAAATAATATGATGGCAGATTAACAGTTTGAGATTGAGATCTTCAGCTTTTTGTGGGGGGAGGTGTTTTCCTCATCCTCTACTTTTTTTTCTATATTTACTATAATATAGAACTGCTCATTGATTGCTTTTCTTTGTTTCTTTTTATGTATTCAGAAATACATGGTTACAATGACACTAAGTAATATCAGATGGCTTACTATGTATTAGGCACTGCCAACTGCTTTTATGTGCACATTTATTTGGTTCTCACAACAGTTCAGTAAATAGGTCCTTTTATGTTTTTCGGTCTTACAGATGAAAATATGAGCTTCCAGAGATGTTAAGTAAAGATTGATGCTGAAAGCAGATTTTTCCCAGACCTCTTGGATCTATGACCAACTTGCAGGACTAGTTACTGTTTATGTTTTCCAAGCTTTGGAAAACGTTATTGTTACTCATACAGTTCTGTTCAGGGTACAAAGAGATCTCCATTTAACTTAGATAATACAAGTTAATAACGCACTGAATGCCGTTCAAAAAGAAATTGTCAGAAACAGCAAATCAGCATTGGTTTGGGTCATATGTCTCTCAGAGGTTGCCAGCCTCTTGAGATCTCTGTTTACTCATTAAGTCACTTTTTCTTTTCAATTTTATACAAACATTAGAAACTTTATTTCACATATTCTTGTAATGTTTTCTCAACTCATTAAAGACTAGCATTTCTTGGTGGGAAGAAATAAGAAAAGTTGGAGCCAATAAAAAGACTTCAATCCAGTGACTCTCAACTTGGGGAACTCTCTGAATTACCTGTGGGACTTTTTAAAAAGGACACATGCCTGGTTCCCTAAAATCTCTATTGTGGGGGGCTTCTGTTTCAAAGGGGAGTAAAAATCAAACTGAACACCACTGGTTAAAGTGACTTTCAAAATAAACCCGATGGATGTTGTATTACAGTTACAGAATCTTAGTAATTAATTGCTACCTTAAGCATTGCTAACTAATCTTTAATAATTTATGAAATACATTGAAAAGGAAAAGATCATTAGAGAGAGGATCAAGGGCTGAGAGACTGTTGAGAAGCAAAAAGTAGTGTTCCCTATGGGGAATCAATACCCCTAATTTTTTTTGCTACATATTTTAAGTTTAAAATCATAAATTGTTTTTCACACATTTTTATAATCTTCTAAAAAGATTAGAGTGCCTACCATGCAGCAGTAATTATAGGTATCATGGATACTATGAATAAGATAGTGTAGATAGTGGAGGCCTCACAAAGCTACTTTATTTTCTTGAAGGCAGGTAGTCTTTATTTTTTCATTTTTATACCCATTTATTAAAGCTGAAGGGTACAAGACTCAAGAAGCAAGAGATTTTGGTCTTAGGTCTCACAAGAATCCATCTAGCCCAGAGTTTAGTACAATGACAAAAATTTGTATTGAATATAGTCCAGAAGGCTCTCTGTCCTTAGGATCACATGATATTAAGCATTAATTTTGCACTTAGTTACTTCCTGAATGGTATTGACCAAATTACTTAACTATCATGCAGTACTTTATTTTATCATGCAATACTTTCTCTTAGTCTGGTTGGGGAGATTTAACAAGATGATTTTTCCAAGTCTTTAAGAAGTTTTGTGATTAAAAAAAAAATTTAACTCCTTGAAATGCAGTCAGCTGACTTTCTTTCAGAAGAGGAATTTGAGTGTTCCAGTACCTCCAAGTCTCCACAGTGTACCCATTAATATTCTTTCATTTTTTCTCATTGCCCTGTTCCATTTGATTGAAGCTATTTTTTATATTACTTACTTTTCCATTATTTCCAACCTAATTATTTTTTTAATCTGCTGTTCATAACTTTTCTAGACTTTGAGTTTTTTCTTTTTTAAATTCATAGAACACAGAATTTTCCATTTTAGTTTTTATTATATTTTTTTAAGAGACAGGGTTCCTGGCCGGGCTCGGTGGCTCAGCCTGTAATCCCAGCACTTTGGGAGGTTGAGGCAAGTGGATTGCCTGAACCCAAGGGTTCGAGACCTGCCCAGGCAACTTGGCAAGACCTTGTCTCTACAATACATCAAAAACTAGCCGGGCGTGGTAGCGCGTACCTGTAGTTCCGGCTACTTGGAAGACTGAGGTGGAAGGATCACCGGAACCCAGCAGATAGAGGCTGTTGTGGCCAGGAGCAGGCCACTGCACTCTAGTCTGGACGACCAAATGAGACTCTAACTCAAAAAAAAAAAAAAGAGAGACAAGGTTCCCCTCTATCAGGTTGGTGTGTAGAGGCACAATTATAGTCCACTGCCGCTTCAAGTTCGTGGGCTCAAGTGATCCTCCCATCTCAGCCTCCTGAGTAGTCATAATCACCAGTGTGTGCCACAGTGCCTGGCTCATGTTTAAGCTTTTTTTTTTTGGAGAGACATGGCCTTGCTGTGTTGCCCAGGCTGGTCTCAAACTCCTGACCTCAAGCAATTCTCTTGCCTCAGCCTCCCCCAGTGCTGGGATTGTAAACAAGAGCCATTGCAACTGGGTGAATTTTCCAGTTTAAAGTGTACAATTTATTGGTATATAGTACATTCACAGTGTTGTACAGCTATCACCCCTGTTCTAAAACATTTTCATTGCCTGCAAAGGAAGCCCTATTTCCATTAAGCAGTTGGTCCCCATTTCCTCTGCCCCCCCAGTTCTGGCAACTACTGATCTGTTTTCTGTTCCTATGGATTTATCAATTCTAGATATTTTATAAAAATTGAATTATACACTTAGCATAAGTTTTAGAGGTTCATTTGTTGTAGCATGTATCAGTACTTTATTACTTTTTAAGGATGAATGATATTCCCTTTTATATTCCATGGATATATATTATTCCATTGGTACACACCACATTTTGTTTGTTCATTCATCTGTTGATGGTCCCTCATGAGTTTTTGTGTGATAGTAAGAACGTTATTTTAACATCTTTAGCAGTGAGTCAGTTTTTAAGCTGATTTTCCTCGTAAGCCCTATAAAGCCTGTTAAGGTAGTGTCATGGTATCAGGTGTGTTACCTCACGAACCACTCATCACCTGCAGTTAAGGAATCATTAAATGAGTTCTGAAGGCCATACGGTCAACAAAATGCATTTTTAAAAATTGTTTCAGTTGATACTGTTTCAGAAAATTTGATACTAGAAGCTTTTTTTAAGGGTCTCACTCTGCGGTCCAGGCTGGAGTTCAGTGAAACGAGCTCACTGCAGCCTCCCAAATAGCTAGCATTATATGCAATTGCCCCCATGCCTGGATAAGTTTCTAAATTTTTTGTAGAGATGGGTCAAAACGTGTTGCTCAGGCTGGTCTTGAATGCCTGGCCTCAAGTGATCCTCCTTCCTTGGACTCCCACATCACTGGGATTTCAGGTATGAGCCACTGCTCCCAGTCTTGAAGCTTCTTATTGTTTGTTCTTTGCAAGTGGCTGTTGTTTAAAAAGTTAAACTGAGGCTCAGTGAAATTTTAGAATTTATTTGTGCAAACAACGATTCATGAGTTAAGCAGCTCCAAACCAGAAGTGGTCTGAGAGCTCTACCAGGGGAATACTAAAGGATGACTTTTATAGGATGGACACACATGTCAAGCAAAGAAAATAACGTGATTGGTTACAACAGCTGCTGTGTTTGGTCTGTCCCGTTGGAAAGTTCTTAGTCATATAATTATGAGTTTGTTACCAGTTTCTGATTGACTGGTCCTAAGTTCTGTTTTTCTTTAATATAGGGATTCATAGGAAATTGGTCAATTTAAATTTTGTTTATGTTTGCAAATCAAGCAAGGTTGAGATCACTTACTAGGCTTTAAGTGGCTTTGTCTGCTCAGGAATTCTTCAGGCTTGGTCTCCGTTTTAATTTACTTTAACACTGCTCACCTTTAAAACAGGAACCCATAACTTCTTATCTGGTATAATGTGAAACAGTTAAGTGAGACAAAGATAGCAGTTTTACTGTTTTTTTGTTTTTTTTTAGCAATTTATGAACTGGACATTTAAATGCCCTATTTATGTTAACTTCTAGTTAAAATGTGCTTACTTTTATTTTTGTCATTGTTTCCTATAGTAATTTCTTTCTGTCTGTGCATTTATCCATCTCCCTCTGGAGGGTATAGTATAGGATTAAGGTAGTTGAGATTATGACTGTTTAAATGACTAGAACGCTGAAGGAGCAGACAAAACTGAAAGTCACTGTGTAGCACTCTGCCTTGTTTTTTGTTTTGGGGATGTTTGTGCTCTGGGTTACAGAAATCTAATCACTATTTCATTACTTAGACAGATTATAACTTTTTTAAGCAAAATTCTGCTTTGGTAGATAAAAATTGCAAGAAAACAGGTGAGTAATTTTAGGTCTAGTACTCTGTTGTAACTGTTGAAGAGTACTCTATTCCTCACTACTTTTTCTCCAGATTTATTTACTGCCCACCTCTCCCTCTTCATCCTCACAGAAGACCAGTCCCGGAAGCAGACTGCTTTCCATTCATTATTCAGGAAAGAATGAAAATTCTTGCCTTATGAATTTTACTTTTGGGTTTTGTGGCCCGATCTGCTCTTTTTTCTCCCCAGCCTCCCTTCTGTTTTGGATTGGTTTGTTGTAGATCTGAAGTTCTCAGATCTGAGCATGAATGACAGCCACCTAGGGAGCTTGTTAAACATGCGAGTTTTAATCCCCACTCCTGGGGATTATGATTCTCCAGGTCTGTGTTGGGCTCAGGAATTTGCGTTTTATAAAAGTGTCCTGGTAATTCTGGTTCTGGTGTCCCATGCTGTGAGTAACTCTGTAGTTAGGCTTCATAGAACTTGATTTGATGTTTCACTGAATCTGTGATGCTGTAGTTTGTAAGGTACACTATTATTTTATATACTAAGAAACAAAAATGTGGTAGTAAGCCTCTTCCCGAGTTTAGACCTATTAAAACGCAGGAAGCACAGTGTGTACCTTAAAATCAATAAAATACCATATTAAAGTGTCCGTGGTACCAGAGACCCTTCTTAGGATCATATAGGCTTATAAGGCATAGGAGATGTGAAATTAAAAAAAAATTAGAACTCAACAGTTGTTCAGGTGTTTTACTGTGTAAAATATTTGATTGTAATAGAGTTTGCATAAGGTATCCTTACTTGACATCTGTTTGTCATAGAGAGTATACTGATGACTTTGTTTTAATGTGCAGCTTAGGTATATTTGGGTGTCATGCATTCCAGTTTGGTCCCATATTATTTTTGCCGTACTCATTTGAAGTCATTTACATCTTGGTGGCTCAGTTTAGAAGTCTTATTTCTGCTTCCTTGTACTTTAGTGTTTTCTGTTTCGCAATTACAGTTCACTGAAATATTAATGTCACATTGACAAGAGGTATGGCATGAAAATTTGATTTCTACTTTGCTTATTGCCCTTTCTCTGTTCAAGAGCCCATAGCCCTCACTGATATCAGCTAGCTGATTATCTGCATTTACAATAGCCACATATCAGCCTATATTGAGTAATTTTAGGATGTAATGGTAATGTTTTGGGTAAACATCAAATCTGTGTCCGAGTAAACTTAAACTCTGGCTGCCAACTCAGAAAGAAATGTTGTGGTGGCATATTGGACACTGAATGAGAGAATGTCTGTAGGTTAGCATGGATCTTTCCCCACAAATGAGAATTCAGAGAAGAGCAGCCCTGCCTGCTTATGGTGCGTTCTTCAGTGGTACTATCTTGGAAAATGAAATATCTTTATTAAAGATAAAGTTACTTAGCTATGTTAGATAAGGGGATGGGGGAACAGAGCATGGGCTCATTTAGTTTGCAATCCCTTAAAGTACTTTTGGAAAATGTGGTTAAATACTTGTTGATCCACTAAAACAAATTCAGAAATCTGACTCTTCGAATTTCTGAAGAGGAAAGAATACTCTAGGTTTCTTTAACCAATTCACATCGATTGAAAAGTTGTATGTAGAAATTCTCAGCAGTGAGATGAATCATGTTGAAATACACCCTCAGAATGTGGTGTGTGATCTTTCAGGTATGGCTGTTTATCCTTGCCCCAAGTCTTTGGGGCAAAGTTGGTCCAGGTGGGGATCTGGTGAGTTAGCCAAGCACTTTTACTAACTTGCTTTTTACTGGAGGGATGAGTGGGTATTATAGTTAAATTTTTCCAGTTTTCATTCTTAGAAAAATGGAGTTTAATCTTAATTGCTATAGATCAGTAGAAGTTTTTTGAAATGTTACTTTGTCCGTTGACTGTTGGGCCAACCAAAAAAGAAGCAAAGTATGCGATTAATGCAACAAAGCTCAATCCCCCCGTGTAATCCCGCTTCATGTCTAGCTTCATGTCTAGCATAGGTTAGTTAACATACTGGGGGGGGTGTAAAAATAATGCTTCATGTCTAGCGTTGGTTAGTTAACATACTAGGGGGAATTTAAAAACACTCTCTAGCCCATTTGCGCTTTTCCATATTATACTTCTGTTTGTTGGCCACATTTAGAGGTTAGCCCTCTTTAAGTGTACTTTTAATATGATGCTACTTCAGAAAACAAGAAAAGCCAGATGTTGATTTGGGTTAATTTAAATGGATTATTTAAATCCTCCTTTTCCCAAGATTTTCAATAGAATATTAAAAATTTTTTCTAAAAGACTTACTTATGGGTTCGGTTAGTCTATCATTTTGAAGATTTTGTTCCATTGCTCTACAGTCTCACTCTTTGAGGACCATGTTGCAGAAGTGGATACATTTAAATCATCTTCCTCAGTGATCTGAAAAGTTGTTCATTCTTAGCATTATAGAATTCATACAGATCACCTCCCTTTCACCAAAAAAAAAAAAAAATTCTTTTACCCCCTATTCAAAAATGTAAGTTTAATTTGGTCCTTTAAAAATCTGAGATACTTTTCTAGTTGTTAGTCATTTATAAACATTTTCGTTATTGTCAGATCATAATCCACTTTTAAGACTGTATAGCAGGTGTGTGTGTGTTAAAATGGTAGATTCTTTTAAAAGGATGCATCTTCTAAGATTCAGTATCAGAGTGTCCTGCTAGTAGTAAATACTTTCCCAAGTTAGTAACTGGATTTTTCTTTTAAGCATTTAGTGATAAAAACACCAAATCTATTAAATTCACACTATTTATAATGCAGTGGTGGTGGCTCAGATACTATACTGAGTTTTAAAATGGTAATATTCTTTCAATCTTCTTTCTTGTCTCCATTTTGTTATTTCAAAACTATCTAGGCTGGCAAAGATGTGTGTATAGTGGCATTTGGGTGGCACAGGGTACTTGATAGCAGTCTGTGTCTACTACAGTAATAGCTTGCTATTAAAGAAAAGGTTTTGGTTGGGTGTGTTGGCTCAAGCCTGTAAACCAGGATTGCCTGAGCCCAGGGACTCAAGACCAACCCGGGCAACTTGGTGAGACCTTGTCTCTACAATATATCAAAAAAATTAGCCAGATGAGGTAGCGCATGCCTGTAGTTCCAGCTATTTGGAAGGCTAAGGTTGACGCTGGGGTGGCCCTGAGCATGTCACTGCACTCCAGCCTGGGCAACAGAGTGAGACTCTGACTCAAAAGAAAAAAAAAAAAGGTGTTTTTTTGGCTGGGCACAGTTGCTCACACCGGGAATCCCAGGACTTTGGGATGCTGAGGTGAGAGGATCATTTGAAGCCAGGAGTTTAAGACCAGCCTGTGCATTATAGGAAAATCCTGTCTCTACAAAAAAACGTTTTAAAATGGTCAGGCATGATGGCATGCGTCTGTAATCTTAGTGCTTAGGAGCCTAAGGTGGAAGATCTGTTGAGCCCAGGAGTTCTAGGCTGCAGTGAGTTGTAATTGTGCCACTAAATTTTTGGAATTTTAAAAGTTGATCAAACATCAGATGTACCGTCACCTCACTGTTTTTAGAAACTCATCACAAAAATAATTTAATGTAAATTAAATTCTCCAGTGAGATTTACCCGTTTCTTCATATTTCCTGGGATTAGCTTGGAAACATTATAAAGTCTAAATGTATTCCTACCTTTGCAATGGACAGCTTCATCTATAGGAAGATGGTTTTATTTTCTCTTTTGAAGAGGTTTCATTCTGTTGTTTCTCGTGGAGTAGACACTTCTTTTTATGGCGAGCAGTTGATTATGAAAATGTACGATGAACACATAGATAGCACAGGCATTAGGACTGTTTCATCTGTCCTACTTCTGTAGTAGCAATTGTAAGAGGACCATTAAAAGCTGTGTGGAAGTTGTATGTATTGAAAAATGTTGTATATCCAGCAAAAAATGCTGGGCTGTAAGGGCATGTTCAGAAAAGCTTTTTATTGCTTTATTCCAATTTTTTTTAAATTAAAAATTTTTATTTCTCTATCTCAAAGGTTGGCAAATGGCAACCAACCCTAAGGCTCTATGGCCCACAAGCCAGGATTGGTTTTCACAATTTTATTTGGGTTGAAAAAAATATGAAAAGAAGAATAATTTTGTGACACATGAACATTTTATGAAATTCAAATTCCAACATCCATAAATAAAGCTTTATAAGAACGCAGTTGGACCTGTTTGTGTACATATTGTCTGTGGTTGCTTTCCAGCTACAACTGCAGAGTGGAGTAGTTACAATAGAGACTGTATGGTCTGCAAAGCCTAAAAATATTATAGTTACCATCTGGCCCTTTTACAGAAAAAGTTTGCCAGTACTTGCTCTATTTTAATCACATAAATGCACTTGTGTATTGCCAATAGTTTTTTTTTTAAATACTATTGCTTGTAAATATAACATCAGAGTGAATTACCCTAGCGACTCTTCTAGTAGTAGCGTTCTTTTGATTTCAGTATTATCTCGTTTTCCTCTTTAAATGCTCTAAGGCTAAAAATTTAATTTTTTTGCATTTTGGTCCTGAGGGAGTCTATATGAGTCTGGGCTTTCCAAAGAATCAGAGCCAATAGGAGAGAGATAGGTACAAGTGGGGACCCTCCAAAAATGGAATTTATTTATAAAAAATTGTATAATCTTACATGTTTAAACTTCAGTTACCTTCAGAGTGCTCTTCATTTGATGCAATACTCCTATCAATATGCTTTTTCCACTGCTCGAAACAGTTCTTGAACTTGTTCATTTTGATGCCTTTTAGTGTTTCTGCTGTTTTTTGTTTCACCTCTTCCACTGTGGCAAAATGTTTCCCTTTGAGGACATTTTTCATCCAAGGAAACAAGAAAAAAAGTCACTTGGAGTGAGGTCAGGTTAAATAGGGAGGGTGGGGCACAGAAGTCATGCTGTTTTGGGTTAGAAATTGCTGAACACTCAGTACGATGTGAGCAAGAGTGTTGTCATGGTGGTAGAACCTGTTTGCCGCTGCTTAGGGTGTTTCTTCCACAAATCATGATATAAACCTCCTCAAAACTACCAGATGCAAACTTTGGTTGAACGTTTGATCCAGAGGAACAAGTTTCAAGTGTACAACAAGGTGTTTTCTTTCCAAAAGATAATTCTGGTTTTTTTTTTCTTTTTTGAGTCCCCCCTTGTGTAGATATAGCTTTAGATATATAGATGTATATTCCTTATAAATTATATATATAGCGAGATCTGGCTCTTTTTACATATAGATACATAATTTACTGTAAGGAATTGGCTCACAAGGTTACAGAGGCTAAGAAGTTCAGGTCTGCAGTTGGCAGCCCAGTGGCCCCAGTGAGGGTGGTACAGTTGCAGTCCAGGTTTGAAGGCATTGTCCCAGCTTCAAGACAGGCAAAGTGAGGGCATTTTCCTTTACTCAGCCTGTCCTATCCAGGTCTCCAATGGACTGGATAAGACCCAGCTACATTTGAGAGGGCAAATCTTTATCTAGTCTGTGGATTGAAATGTTTACCCCATCCAGAAGCACCGTTACAGATAGTAGGACAATGTGGCCCGGCAAGTTGACACTTAAAATTAACTATCACAGGACATAAATGTACTTTACAGCTATATGTTTGCACTTTGACCTTTTTTCTAGTCCTCTTGAAAGGCCCCAGTTCCCATGAATATTAAATCATCTGGAGGCCAGGTGTGGTGGCTCATTCCTATAATCCCAGCACTTTAGGAGGCCAGGAATTCAAGACCAGCCTGAGCAACATAACAAGACATTGTCTCAAAAACAACAACAACAAAAAAAAAACCCAGAACTTTCCTAGTTAGTTCAATTAAAATTGTCATTTGTCCAGCACTGAATTGAAGTTGGATTGAATTGAGTGATAGTTTTTCTATATTTGTGGAGTATAACTTTTTTTCTGCTTTGTTGCTGGTTAATATTAAATACCCATATCAAAGGGTGTATGTGTACACTTCATTGTCTTGAATCATGTCCCTCTTGGAGGGGTAGGATTCTAACATACAAGATTAGTCATTTTGACTACATCTCTAGAGTGGCTGGTTTGCAGCAATTCCCAGTGCAATTTGCAAAAGCCAAATTGATTGACATGACATTTTGTCAACAAACCTCTTAAATTAGAGTGTGTCAGTGAACAGCTGGGGTGAAAAGGAAGTGGATTTGTTTGTAGTGTGAGCTTTTTACTTACCCTTCTTGTGACCTTAGACAAATCCCCTGGCCTTATCTATAATACCGTTATAATATCCACTACAACTAGACAACTGGTGCGAAGATTACATAAAATAAGAAGGTGTGCCGGGCTCAGTAGCTCAGCCTGTAATCCCGCGCCTTTGGGAGGCTGAGGTGAGTGGATTGCCTGAGCCCACGGGTTCGAGACCTGCCTGGGCAGGCAAGACCTCATCTCTACAATAAATCAAAAAATTAGCCAGGCGTGGTAGCGCACGCCTGTAATTCCGGCTACTCGGAAGGCTGAGGTGGAAGGATCGCCGGAGCCCAGCAGGTTGAGGCTGCGGTGGCCGGGAGCGGCTGCTGCACTCCAGTCTGGGCGACAGAGTAATACTCCAACTCAAAAAAAAAGAAAGTGTGTGAACTGCACTTATGTGTTTATGCATTATTACCTAGTTTATGTTAACTGGCAAGACATCCCCTCTGGTAAACAATTGTTTTTATAACTTATTTTGTTATTTATACAAGAATGGTGTTGTCGTTCACCTGAGTTAGTCCACTTCCTAAGGAAAGTATGGAAGTTTGGCTTGACTTGCGTTTTCACTCTGTTGTTCCTCAAGTCATTTGATTCTGGAACAGTGCCTCCTTATTTACACCGTAGCCTGATTAGACCAGAGTCGGTCAGGCTAAAGAAAATGTTTAAATTATAAAACATTCAAAAAAGTTCAGTTTGTCCACCTGAGATCCTAGCTTAGATTCTCTTTGTCAATCTAGACACTTAGTGTTGATCTCGGTCAGTGTTTTACTGCCCAGGAGCATCAGGGTGGCCCTCCTTGCCCTTGAGGCTCAGATGATTATGTACCTTGCATATTAGCATTTATATGTATATCTAAAACACTGAAACTTGTTTTGGCCTACATTTTCTTTTTTGGAGGAAATGTATTTTATAAATGTACTGTCTGAGTTTTTTGGGTTTTTTATCTATCCTAAAAATATCCTTTACCACTGATAATTGGTTTTTGGTAAGTGGCTCTAATTTCTATATTTCTACCTTTCGATTAATATATGTGTATTCATATATATCCTTCTACCACTGATAATCTCTTGGTAAATGGCTCCAACTTCTATATTTCTACCTTTTAATGAATATATTCATTATATATTATTTATATAATATATATTATATGTACATATGCATAACTATAAACCCTTTCACCTGTTGCCTCTGGATTTAGAGCTCTGACTTTCTGGCAGAGGCCTTTTCTCCTTTTACCATTGTGTTCTGAACCTGTCCTATCCCTGTTTGTTTGTTGGTGGTTCAACTTTAGTTTTTCATTAAGGTTTTGCTTTTTTCTCCTTCAAGATTTTTGTACTTTTTTTTTTTTAAAGTCTACATCTCACTCTGTCACCCAGACTGGAGTGCAGTGGCACCATCACTGTTCACTGCAGCTTCGGCCTCCTGAGTTCAGGTGATCCTCCCACCTCAACCTCCCAAGTAGTTGGGACTGCAGGCATGTGCAACCATGCTCGGCTGATTTTTCTTTTTTGTAAAGATGAGGTCTAACTATGTTGCCTATACTCGCCTCGATCATGTGGGCTCAAGTGTTTCTCCCACTTTAGCCTCTCAGTGTGCTGGGATTACAGCTGTGAGCCACTGCACCCTGCCTATATTCTGTCATTAATTGCTCTCCTACGAAGTCAAGTTGGGAATGATTTAGAATTAGCACATTCTCATCATCATAAATGATGCTCCTTGACTTGCTCTCAGATATATTTAGTACTCCCTCTTTATAGTGATTTGCACTCTTGCATCATTAATTTTCTTCTTAAGCAAATTAATTAAAGATATGTTATGGCTGTGACTTAATCTGATGAGATTTTAATTTAGCGATTTTACTAAATATTGATTCTTTGAGAAACTTTAATGGAAGACAATTGTATTCAGCTAGATAATTGTAGCTGTGTATATTTTGATCTTAGTAGTGATGAGTTTAGAAACAGGCTTGGTGAAAGGGACAAACAAGTGGCAGGTGTATGAGGCAGTGACTGTAATTATACAGGATTGTCCTGAGCAGGTCATGGAAACAGGGAAGGAGCAGCAAGTGTCTGGTGCCCAGCTGCCTATCAGGCTTTCGAAGAGGTTTTTTAGACCACACTCACATAAGAGTGAAGTTATTTTGAATATTAGCTGTGAGGAAAGGGATATGTGTGTTGTGAAAAGCAGAGTTTAATTTTGCTGGAAGCCAGAAGAGGATTTATAACCAGTTGGGGTTTTCATTTGAAATGCCAAGGATTTTCTTCTGCTTTTCTATGATGGTTCTCTTGTTTCCTTTTAGTATTTTCCTAGCCTGTGGCTAAGTAGTTTGTTTAAATAGACATATAACATTGACTTTTCCTATTATGTGGAAGATGTTCAGATAATTAACAAAGGAGAAGAAATCAGTAGCTCATGACTCAGTTTAAGTGTTGTTATTTTCTTCAGGGTAGATTGTGCAGGAAAAAGGGAGCTAGCATAAGAGCACTGGCCCTTTGGGTACTGTCCAACTGCCCCACCATCCCTCTTGCCTCTCCCAGTGAATAAGAAAACTGCTGGTCAGGCACAGTGGTGCACGCCTTTAATCCCAGCACTTTGGGAGGCTGAGGCGAGAGGTTTGCCTGTGCTCAGGGGTTGGTACCAGCCTTCGTCAGACCTTGTCTCTACAAAAAAATTAGCCAGGTGTGGTGGTGCACGCCTGTGATTCCAGCTACTTGGAAGGCTGAGGTGGAATGATTGCCTGAGCCCAGCAGGTTGAGGCTACTGTGGCCATGAGCGTGCTACTGCAAACTCCAGTCTGGGCCACAGAGTAAGACTCTGACTCAAAAGAAAACTATATGCCTCACTTGTTTTCAGTGTCCGTCAGGGTTGTGCCATTATTTTTATTCCAAATATTCTGTAAATTGCTGGATTAGACAACCACATTGAAACAAAAGTATCAGAATCAGTCTAAAATAGAGAAATATTGCTGGTTAAGGTGATTTATTCATCGAAATTTCCTTTTGAATTCCATTCCTTTACAATAGGTTGAGTAGACTTTGGAAACCCTCCAGCTGAATTTGGGCATGGCTTTTCTATCAGACTCATTTACTTTCTCATTTTGTTTTTAAATTTTCACCTATCTTGAATTCTTTTTTTCTTTTTGAGTTGGAGTCTCACTCTGTCGCCCAGACTAGAGTGCATGGGCACACTCCGGGCCACTGTAGCCTCGACCTGCTGGGTTCCAGCGATCCTTCTGCCTCAGCCTTCCAAGTAACCAGAACTACAGGCATGCGCTACCACGCCTGGCTAATTTTTGATTTATTGTAGAGATGAGATCTCTCCAAGTTGCCCAGGTGGGTCTTGAACCCACGGGCTCAGGCAATCCACTTGCCTCGGTCTCCCAAAGTTCTGGGATTATGGGCTGAGCCACTGAGCCTGGCTGAGTTATTTCTTAAGAGGAAAGCACACCTACAGATTTTTTTTCTAGCATCTATTTCTTGTTTATATTAAAATAATACCAAAGAACAGTTTCTCCATTTGCTATATTGGAATTACTCTGTCAACAGTGATAATTGTTGGGATATTCAAAATTGTGATTCACTGTTTCTGGATATTTTACAAATTTAAATTGAGAAACATGAAGAGGAAGAGGTCCCTGATATTAAAATAAGAAGCCTTTGTTGTAAATGGTTATCATAGTGACACTTGAATTGTGCCATTTCAAAAATGAAGGGTAGCATGTACTGGAGTGAGCCAGCTGACCTAAATTCTAGCCCCATTTCTACAAATAATTTGTGCCATGACTAGATAAGCAGCTTAACTTCTTTGAACTCCATCTGCAAACCGAAGGTTTGTAGCTCAGTATCAAAAGTTTCTTGTAGATGCAAAACCATTGAGAATGATAAGACATTATCTTCTAATTACAATCTTGATGACAGGTTTTAATCTTTGTCCATTCATTTAGGGAGCTGAAGACACAGAATGTAAGAAAGAATTTTTTAAAAATAAATGTCAGTGTCAGTATAAAACCTAGAAATGTCAATAGTATATATTTAATTACTTTAGTGTATATACTCCAAACTCAATCTAGGGAATGTGCATTCTAAACCTCATGATATTTGCTTTTTCTTTTGATTTTTTTAGGAGCATATTTTATGAAAAGCGCCGTAGACTGAAAGACCAAACATGAGGGTAGCAGGTAAGATATTTCATCTAGTAGTAATAATTTTGATTTTTTTGGAATCTGTTTGTTAAGTAATGACGAAAGGAGCAGTAAAAAAAAAATGTGATGTACAAAACTGAACCATAATAAGCGAAATCATTTATTTAGCCTTCTAATTTTGGGGGTAGTCAGCAAATCGCAGATTGGACATTTAGTCAGTATTACATAAATTTTTTTTCACAGATCTCTGTTGAAATTACAGGTTGGGCATCTTAAATCTGATAATTTGAAAGTCTCCAAAATTCGAAACTCTTTGAGCGCTGACATCATGCTCAAAGGACATGGTCATTCAGGCATTTTGGGCTTTGGGTTTTTGGATTTGTGGTGCTTAACTGTTAAGAATAATGCATATATTCCAAAATCTAGAAAAATCAGAAGACTGTATATAATGTCTATATAAAGTATGATTTGACAACCTAGGAAGGCTGATTTTTATTTTTGCTAAGTTCTGCCTTGTTGAAAATGTTGGTTGTAAAGTTTAAAAGTCTAAATCATAGGAGACTATGTTATGTATGTACTTAAATTAAAACTAGTGTATGTGAAGGATTCAATAAAACAGGTGATTTTGCTCAGTATGTATTTTTTCAGATTCGGTCTGCATAAGTGAGGTTATGTGTAAGAACTTTAATCTGGTTATTAAACAGCATGTTGAGGAAGTTGAAAAACACTAGATGTTTATCGTATTAAGGTACTTATCTTTAACCATTATAAAAGACATGTTAATAAATAACTTGAGGGACTGATGACCTCATCCTATCTGTATGATAAAAATAAGTGTTTCTCCCACTGCTCCGTCAGCCAAAGCCCTAGAAGAAATTCACTGTACATCGACATTTCTACAAAGTATGTGTCCAATGTAGGAGATAACTTGCAATTTCATAATCAAGATAATTGGCCTTTCTCTTAATTGTCTTATTCTTACCAGCATACCAAATCTTTTTCTTTATGGGGGAGACTCTTAGAAGTATTAACGTCAAACTGGGTGAACAAACAAATCTTCATACTTGGATCATGATTGTATAGAATCAGGTACAGTTGAATAAACATCATGATTATTAAACAAAGATAACTGAGGGTTGTTACAAATGCTTTTGTAGACATTTAAAAAACAGAATCTGTGAAATTATAAAGCATTATTTTTAATTGTGCGATTTTTGAAGAGAAAATATTTAAAATAAACATGTTGTGATGTCTTTATGTTTGCATAATTTCTGAGAACAGCAGGGCTTAATGTTTGTGATTATATGTCTCCAGATGATTTTTCAAGGACATTGCTTAAGCATTATGACTTGAAATAATCAAAACAAGTATCTTTTTCTCACATAATTCTAAATTCATTCTATGTGAAATTAACTTTGTCATCTGGTCCATTTCTCTGATTCTGACAATTACTAGGTTAATTGATGAGTAATTATTCACTGAGTGTTTATTTTGTGTTTGGCACTGTTTCTAGTGTAAATCTTGAGGGAATTACCTTGAATGAATGAATAAGGATGATTAGCTATTAAATTTATTGCTTTTAACTAACTCTTATATTCTCTTATAATTTTACAAAATATCTGGCTGCTTTGAAATACCCTGTAACCATTATTCTTACAGTGAGGTATTAACATCTGCAGTTTGTGCTTTTTGATTTGTGAAAAATAAGGACAGATGAGTGCAGTACGTGGCTAGGAGGAATAGAATCTTATGTAAAGCAAAGAATGGGGATCATGGTGATGTGTTTAGGCCCCTCTGAGTCCAGAATTGGATGCTAGTTCTGAACTCAGGCCAGCTTTGGGGGAGATCTCTATCATGGAAGTTCCAGAGCACTGTTATCACGGAGGCACTGCTAGTTTCTCCAAATCTAACTTTTCTTTCTCTTAGAGGTTTTTATCCTCCTAGTTTCTCTCATGGTTCAGTATAAGTGAATAGGTCTTGGTTTAAGACTTAGTGCTGCCATTGACTCATTATGTGACCTCAGGCAAGTGATCTCATTTTCAGCCTTGATTTTCTTATTTGTAAAATAAAAATAGTATCCTGAAAAGTGTGCAAGTGTGATTGATGCTTATAGAGCATTTAGCTCTACAGGAGGCATGAAGTAAATGGTATATGTGAGTGTGCAATATATATATTAGGGGGCCATTGACCCCCTAAAAGTTTGCTGAAAAATCACTAGCTTGAGGCAGATTAATTAATAGGAGAAAAGACATACAAATTTTGTTTAACATGTATACATAGAAACCTTCAGAAATGTAAGTACTGCCGGGCTCGGTGGCTCAGCCTGTAATCCCGCGCCTTTGGGAGACTGAGGTGAGTGGATTGCCTGAGCCCGTGGGTTCGAGACCCGCCTGGGCAGGCGAGGCCTCATCTCTACAATAAATAAAAAAAAAAATTAGCCGGGCATGGTAGCGTGCGCCTGTAATTCCGGCTACTAGGAAGGCTGAGGCGGAAGGATCGCCGGAGCCCAGCAGATCGAGGCTGCAGTGGCCGGGAGTGGCCACTGCACTCCAGTCTGGGCAGTGACAGAGTGAGACTCCAACTCAAAAAAAAAAAAATGTAAGTACTATTGTGAAGTTACACAAAGAATGGGACTTGCATTTTGGTAAAGCAGGTTATAGGAGTGGGAGGAAGAGGAACTCTGTAGAGGGACAACACATGGTGGGAGAATGAATGGATGGGGGAAACAGGATGCCTTGCAAATAGCTAGTTATTTTTGGAAGTTAAATGAACTTGAGAAGGCATTATTTTGTAAAAGTGTTAGGCCAGATCACATTCTTCTTCTTCTTTTCTGATAGCAGGTGGAAGAATCCCTTGGAAGAGATGGTGTGTGGGGATAGACGGGAGATTAGAGAGACCTTGAGGCAAAATGCCATATTTTGGGGTAAATTTCCCTGCACCACTTTATTCTTCTGTGAAGAACTTCCTTAGAAGTTTCACATATTAAAAGCTAAGATGGTGAATGTGAAAGAGAAAAATTGAGTTAAAAGCTGAGTAGCAAAGGATATCACATGCCAGTGCCACTAAACAATTGTGTCTCATTTTCAAGGGTGACAATGTAGGTGGCTGGGTCTTTATAGAGGATGTAGTCAGACAGATCTTTAATAAAAGACATATCTGGAGCAATCTAATAGACTAGTTTTTTTGGAGTCTCTCATATGTCTTCGGATTGCACTGGCAATCTGGCAGATTCTTCTGGACTGTAGTTCAAACCAGGCATTCAAGTGAATTTATTGTGCAGTCCTTCCATCAGCAGGCTGGCATGAAGGTTATTCATATATAAGTTGTTTAGCTCTAGTTTGTAGGTCTTTAAGAAAGGCATAGTTTAATTTCTAGTGATTCCAAGTCAGAAAATGTGAAGAAAAATTTGGAAATGTTAGTCAGAGACTTGTAGCCAGGAAATAATTCAGATTGCGGTCCAAATTGTAGAAAATAATAAAAAGTAAATTAATGAGCAAGATAAATCTAATAATAGGTGTACTACACTTCTTATGAAACATTATATTCTCTCTCTAGACCTCTATTTCTACCAAAGACATCATAATGGGGACAATTTATTTGTAAAATAAATCTTTAGACTGATTACATATAGCTTATTTGCATAAAGTACAGCAAGAATGATTATTTGCCATATAGGCTCTTTTTAAAATTGGTTCTGTTGGAAACTCTTTACATAAGGAATCTTACATTGAACCTTTTAAATGCCTCTTGAGCTCAGCCAAGGACTTGAGCCTGCAAATACCTGTATAAATTGTGCAAATTTCTCTTTTTGAGGTTCCAAATAACTTGGGGTTTCTGGGCCTTTTAGTGAGCAAACATCATTACTAACCACAGGTTAGAAGCCCTGGAGAGGAGCTGAAAAGGTACCAGGGCAGCCTTTTCAAGGGACTTTTTTCAGCTCTTTATAGATCTCAATCTCAATTCCTCAAAGCAGTCTGCTATGAAGTGTCATTCCAGGTAAAGCCTTGGTAAAATAACCAGTAACTCCTATCATTTTCTGTTACAAAAGAAAAGACTAAACTTATGCAAATAACTTTATTTACTATATATTGATACTCACAAATAGTTTCCAAAATCTGAAGAAATCAGGTAGACAGAAAGGTATATACTTCAAATTTTGCTCTTAAAAGCTACTTTACTCAGTTGTTAAAAGCTGTAAATAGCTCAAAAGGAAAAGGTTTTCTTGACTCTGAGAAACAAAAAGAATTTGCAATGTTTCTAATAAAGTAAAAATAAAATTATTTTAGTCTTCTGTTAATTCAGCCTATATGATTAACTCTTATTCTGTTTCATGTTGAGTCAGCAATCTTTATAAACTCATAAGCCTCTAATAAGAGTCTGGAATTTTTTGTTTTGTTTGTTTTTTACTTAGTCCAATGGCACAATCTCCAAAGTTGTTAGAAATTTGCATTGACAAGCACTTCTCAGAGTTCTATAGGTAATTATAAATCACTTTTAAAAAGGATCAGAATAAAATAATAATTGTGAATGACAAAAGTCTTAGGACAGCTATTGTCAAAGATACAGTTGACAAGGAAATTTGGTAATTCTTTGGCACATAATAATTTAATACTGTAATCATTATTATTAATAATAACATATACTAAGACATTGGAATTATAGGAATATCATACAGTCTTGGTAGACATACCAATAGCACGTATAGATATAACACATATAGATGTAACCCAAAGGAAACTAAATATTATTTCATATTTAACAATGTTTCCTGTATGATTGTTAACATACCTAATAAGCCAAATATGGTTTTAAATGGTCAGAAAAGGAGCATAAAAGGAACAGAAACAGATTTCATTTTTTTTGAAATTTAATTTTGAAGACATGGGGTACAATTCAGGATTAGGTATGTAAAACAATCATCAATTTTATAGATTTATAAGATTTTCCTTTTGCCAATTTCAAAAGTTCCCCTGCTCCTCAACTTATTATCTTTCTCAGTTGTCTGTTTAATTGCTTTAAGCAACTTTACATTTGTATTTCTAAAGAGACAATTCTTAGGTGAAACAAGATAAATTTATATGTAAAGCAGAGTTAAAATATCAGGCCTGAATGTCTTACCATAATTTGCTTAAATTAGAAAAAATGGCAAAGTAAGTATTCAGTTAACATGGCCAGAAAAAGCACTTTAAAAAAAGTATGAATTATGAACTTAAAACAACAAGCAGATACCTTTATAAATGAAACTTTGATATTGGAAAGTTTGAAAAATATCACAAGTTTAAAACACTTGATATAAATAGGATTACAGGTCACTATAAATTGTCATTCATTTAGCCAAGATGACAATTTAATTTTTTTTTTTTAGTCAGAATCTTACTCTCGTCCAATTTAAAGATTTTAAAAGGCAAAAGACTTTTTGATAGAGGAGGCTCACTTTTTAAAACAGTAAACATTAGGGGAGAAACACAAATTCAGTTGCCCTCAAACTATCTTTTTTAATTCTTTTTTTTTTAATTTTTAAAAATTTTTCTTAATTTTTTTTCAGTTTACTTAAAAGGTAAACAATAATCTTTCATTATCTCTTGACATTTACATGAAAATCTTGTTCAAAAGAGAAAACCAAATTTTAACTTTGCAGTAGTGTGTTATTAATATTAAACTAACTTTAAAAGAACAGATCAGGGTTCTAAAAAAAAAAAAACCACAAAAACTGCTATTCTGACATAGGGGCCTAGATTCTGGCCAAGAATCAGTATTTTATTTATAGAAAAACTAAATAGTCCCCTTTAAATTTTAGCCAACTTAATCACATATAAAATCCTTTTTTAATATAAGACTAATCTGCCATACACCTTTAACAATTTGTTTAAACCTTTAGTTTTATCTGTCATTTTATCTTAGGAAAAAAATTTGTTTTCTTTCCCAACTTTCTATATTTATTTAGTTTTAGCTATTACTTATGTTTCTTTCATTTTAAAATAACTTTAAAAATTTCAAAATTAGACAAAATTTATTTTAACAAAAAATACATTCCCATGCTTATCGCTTTTTGTCAAAAAATAAATCTATTGTCTTTGTTCATTTTGCACATAAAATTGATTGTTTTATATCTGGTAGCCTTAATTACATGTTAACTCTTAGTGACTCTTATTTGTAGTGAAAAACCTAGGATACAAGCAATTTTAGTTATGATATATATATATATATATATATAAAACACATATATATATATATATATATAGTCTGGACATAGGACAGTGTCTGGTTCTAGGCTTCTGTTAGGTTAAAGATCTTGGTGGGACCTCCAAAAATGTTAGGTTAAAATATATCCCAGGGGAGCCTCCAAAACGATAGGTCAGACCTGCCAGGGTGGGGTTGTGAAATCTGGTGCCATGAGAAAGATGCAAAGAATTGCATAAAAGTCAAACTGGAAAATATAGTTTATTTAGAAAGTAAATTAGAGAGAGGGAGGGAGGAAAGGAGGAATGGGGAAAGGGAGGAAGTGGGGTTGGCGGGGAGGGGAGACCTGGCCATAACTCAAAGAACACATGGCCATACCATAGCTTAGCAGAGCAATGGTGCCTGGCTACTTGAGATCAAATGCTTTTAAACATTCCCCTTTGATGGGGCTGGTCGTTAAGGTGGTTGGGTGGTGATCTGCTCCACATCATCATGAAGGGACAGGTAAGCACAGGTACGGACATCAGGTGATGGACAGCAGATGGATGGGTGGGTTAGTCACATGACTGCAGCCATGGTGATGCGGTCTGTCTGTGTCATGAAGGTCACCAAGGGATGCTTAGATTAACTTGGGGTCTTATGGGTGGGGGCAGATATTTGAAATAGAAAAGCTAATTAGTACAAAACAAGCTGGGAGGGGGATTGTAAAACAATTATCAATAGCTACCTCTGAGAAACCAGTTTTGTCCTTAGCTAGTAGATTAGAAGGTAAATTAAAGTGAACTACTAGAAAAACATGACAAAGCTAAGCAATGTAAAAATGACTGCTCATTGGCTATATTGACTCCATGTTATGTCCTTTCAGCTTCATTACCTTAATAGCTTAAATCTAAAGACATAAGTTTACAGACTTAAGAAAGAACAAAAGGTGTTACAGAAGCAAAGTTTTATATCCTAAAACATCTAGCAGAAATAGTATGGGACCAGTAGACTTAGACAAAATTAAGTTAAATTCTGAAGGTATTTCTATTTCAACAATTTTAAGACGATTTACTAGAGATTACTAAAGTTACATGAATTAAGACATCTGAGTTAAAGTTTCTACTTTCTGATAAAACATTTGATTTAAGTGCTTATTTTTTCTGTAAGCCAATTAGAGTTTTCTCATATATCTTATTTATAAAACATTACATATATATAAACCTACAGACCCATAGATAGAAGCAGATTTTATTAGATTTTTAAGATTCTTCTTTTGTCAATTTCAAAAGCTCCCCCCACCCTAATTTAAACTATCTATCTCAGTGTCCTGTTTAATTGACTTAGGCAACCTTAAGTTTGTATTTCTAAAGAGATAATTCTTAGGTGAAACAAGACAAATTTAAAGCACAGAGTTAAAATGTCAGACAATATCATACCATAGTTTGCTTAAACTAGAAAAAAATGGTATAAGTAAACATTCAATTAACATGACCAGAAAAAGCACTTTAAAAAAAGATACATGTTATGAATTTAAAACCACAAGCAGACGCCTTTACAAATAGAGATTAAAATGTAAGTTTCTTTTACCAAAGGGTTCAGCCAGTTACATTCCAGAAAGTTGTATTTTGTCTTTTTAGGCTGTTGTCCTCAAGGTGGGGAGCCAAGAAAGTATGCCAACTTCAGGGCCTAAACCGTGCATTTCTTATTAGGAAGTAACTAATAACCATTAATTGTAAGCAACTGCCAGTTTTCTCTAAAATAGTGTATATTTTTTTACCTACTCATTATACAAACTAAGGTCAATTTTCAGTATAGTCCAAAGTAATTTCTGGTATTCCCCAAAGCTAAAAAGAGCGAGGCAGTGCAGCATGGGACTTTAGACCAGAGACAAATCTGCCCAATTACAACTCCTGAGGTTCATTAAGGAAAAATCAGAGGTTCCTATCAAAAAGGAGTCTATGGCGCCTTTTCTCTTTTCCTCAAGGATCCCAGGCTCTTCTGTCTTAGGTCTTCTCATGGGGATATCAAGAGTAGCAAAAGGAAGGAGAGAGCAAACAGGCAATATTTGGTTGACTGAATTCCTAGAAGTAGGATTCAAAAGAAAAAAGGCATAAAGGCCTTATAAAAATATTGATTATTGAATATTAACTTTTTAATTAAGCTGACTTTTAGCCATAGAGCTCTAAAAACATACCTTTTCACATCTCTTATTACCAGAAACCAGGAGGGAGAGAATTCTAGGACTAGTCACGACACTGACATCTTTCTTTCAATATAACCTTTCCTTCAATTGTGTACAATGCGAGATCTCTAAAATCTTTTTCAGTGGTGCACTTATTTCCAATAGTGTCTTGATTCAAAAGCTTCTTGAAGCTCAGGTAGTAGAGGGCATAGAAGATGCAGTCTCCATGATCCCTCAAAACTCAGTTTCAGAAATAGAGACAGAAGATGATAAAACCCCATAAGGATGGGACCCTTTAATACAAAATTCCTCTAAGGTTATTACATGGCATGAAAAGTTTGCTGCTTGGAATCATATGTGTCTCGGGCTTACGGTCTTTTCATGCTGGCCACTTGGTGTGAGCCCGGTAATTCACTCTGTCCATGTGGTGGAAGTAGACAGAGTCAACCTATCAAGGACATACAGACAAGAGTGAAGTCTCATCTGGTTTTTGTTTCAGAGACTCACAGCAACATTCTTTAAGAGACGCTGTTCTTGCTAGAACCACACCTGACCAGTCTTCAGAGCTGGCTCAAACAGCAGGCTTATACTGGGATTCCAGGGCGGCGTTCTACCCTACGGTAACCCTCTTTATGACAGAATAGTGCAGAAAGAAAAAAGCTATTTCTGAGTGGAAAAAAGGGATCAAACAATATGAATATTCACACCACAAAGCATACCACAGTTGCTACAAGCCAATACTGGTCATGGAAATGCTTTTTTCTCGTCTATTAATTAAGACCTTGCAGATGAGACAGTGATTTTTATTCACTCACTAGGATGCTCACATAGAGACAGAAGCCAAAGCCTGTCTTAGTAAGACATTTTTACCCCTTTGTCCGTAGAACAGTTTCCTGGGTTCTACTCCCTACAGCCTCCAGAAGAGAACAGCTTTTTTTTTTTTTTCATCCTGCCAACTATGCCAAAACTGTGGGGCCATGGCCGCTGGCCCCCAGAAGGTCCACTGAAAAATCACTGGCACGAGGCAGATTGATTAATAGGAGAAAAGACAAACAAATTTTAAATAACATATGTACAAGGGAGCTTTCAGAATGAAAACCCAACTTCCCAGTGAGTTACAGAAACTTAAATACACTCAGGCTATAGAAAGAAAAGGGGCTTGTATTCTAGTGAAACAGGTTATGGGAGGGGAAGAAGAGAAATTCTATTGAGGGGCAACACAGGTTGGTAGAATGAATGAATGGGGGAAACAGAATGACTTGCAAGTAGTTATCTTTGGAAGTTGAATGAACTTGAGAAACAGGCATTATTTTGTAAAAGCCTTGGTACAGGGCTGATTACATTTTTCCTCTGTTTTCCTCATAACAAGTAGAGGAAGTAGCTTAGGAGAGGCATTGCAAGTGGGTGAAGCTCAGAGAGACCTTGAGGCAAATGCCACATTTTGGGGTAAATTTCCCTGAACCTTTTCGGTATATATATATATATAGTGTGTGTGTGTGTGTGTGTGTGTGTGTGTGTGTGTGTGTGTGTGTGTGTGTGTGTGTGTGTGTGTAGTCTCAGGTTCAGCTTGGTATAGAAGTCTAGAATTCTTGAACAATGAAGTTTCATGTTTCTGCTTTATGGGACAGGGAAAGGTTATCTCTCGCTTGTGCCCTTGGTTGCTAGAAAATAAGATGGTAAGACTCATGTGACATGTAATCTTCAAGTCTTTGGTCTAAGTCTTAAATGATCAAGAATGAGTATGACACCTGTTACCAATCATCTATTTAGCAAATATTGTTGAGAGTATTGCTATGTATGAGGTACTCTGCTCTGTCCTGGTGGAAAGAGCTCAAAGCCTAATGAAATTTGACTGTCTTATTCATACTGTCTTTTTTATGTCGGCAACTTGTAGTTGGTCTTGAAAACAGGAAGCAGATTTTAGAGGGGAGAAGGTAGGAAATGGAGGAGGAAAGCAGAGATTGATTCATTTAGTGCTTAAACTTCCTCATTGCCACATCATTTCTCTATAAATAATGTTTTTCTTTTAAGACTATTGTTTTAGAGCAGGTTTCACAGAAAAATTGAGGGAAAAGTACAGAGATTTTCCACACACCCCCTGCCCACCTACACACGTATTGCCATCAATAGAATGTTTCTAAATAGAAGTGAGTGGGCTCTAAGAAGCAGTAGCTTTCCAAGCATCGTCAGTTCTCTTTCTTCCCTCCCCTCTAAGAAAGCAGTCTCAGGTTTACGAAACCAGAATGAACATATTTCTTTCTTACTCTTCCTTACCCAGTATGTTGGGCTTGGTCATTTTTCAGAAGAATGCAGTGCTTTGGTTTTAGAATGGAGTACTTTGTTAGGATCTCTGGATTCTAGTCCTTGGACTGCCACTGATTTATCTGTAGTGTTAAGCACTTACCTCACTTCTAGAACATTTTCATCCTTAAAGATAATGAGGTGATTGCTGATCTTGTCTACCTCTTTTTCTGTAATACATATTAAAATACTGTTAAGAGAGGGGAATGGAAGATTTATAAATATCAGTATTCTAATGACATGCCTCTTAAATCCTAAGGATAAGAAGGATAATTTCTTTCCTGTCAGTTTCCATCTCCTATATGTCATCAAGCAAACTGGTAGTAATATTCCTTAGCCATGACACTTTTGTGTAGTCAGCTAGCAATGCATAAGCCGTTTTTTTGCATATAAAATTTGGCAGATGGTTCAAGCAGTCCTTTGTGTAGATAGCCAGCCAATCTGAGAATTCTTTGCTCAGGAAAACTGTTGTACGGTTTTTGTTGTAACTCAAGTAAAATTAAGATCCAGTAGATAAAGTCGGCATTTGTTAATCTAAAAATTTTTTCATAAACTTACATTTTTCATAGAAATATATAACAAAAATCCTGTGACTTATACTCATGCTGAATTATTTCTGCCTTTTACCTAGGTGCTGCAAAGTTGGTGGTAGCTGTAGCAGTATTTTTACTGACATTTTATGTTATTTCTCAAGTATTTGAAATAAAAATGGATGCAAGTTTAGGAAATCTATTTGGTAAGTTTTTTTTTTTCCCTTAAGTCTTTTGATGTGGTTGTCTAAAATATGATCAGTTCTCAACATTGAGTCAATCTGCTGTTTGGTCTGTCTAGAAAAGGAAATGTAGTTATATCAGTAAGTGTGGTTTATTAGAACATTCTAAAATACATAAGAGGTCTTAAAATTAATTCAGTATAAAGCATGAATCTTCTGTTCAACAGTTTGAACCTATAAATGAATCTATTTTGTACATGTCTAGGGCATTAATCATGGCTTTCTAAATGTATGTGCCAAAAGATATTATACCTCCAAACTTAAATTGCTTTCCTGTGTAAGTTGGCTGCTTGAAAACTTGAAGCAAAGTCTAGCCCTCAGTTACCAAGTAGTCGGGAAGTCACAATAACACATTTTAGATACCAGCTATATAAATCCATCCTGCTTTCCTACCCTTATTTTTCCTCTGTGACATTTTCCTTTTTACCCATGCATTAAATATTGCCGTATTATAAATGTACCTTTACAAGGTACTTTAACCCAGTTTTTAACAGAATATCTTAAGTGAGTAAAATCGATTGACCTTTGAAATGTTTTCATTGGAACCAGTTATATGTAATACTATATTCGATGGTTGTATATGAATATCTTATAGACTCTTAAATAATTAAGTGCCAAGTGTGCATTTCTTTTCTACAAGTATACTATTATGAAAGTGAAGAATGGAATTTAATGTTTATATATTAACATGGGAAATAATTATTTCACTGAGGCTTTATATAAAAATCATAGTCGTGTTGCTTAATGACAGGGATATATTCTGAGAAATGCATCCCTAGTTGATTTCCTTGTTATGTGAACATCATAGAGTACACTTACATACACCGAGATGGTACAGCCTCCACCCTAGGCCATATGGGATAGCCTGTTCCTCCTAGGCTATAAACTTATAGTGTGCTGTGACTGTGCTGGATACAGTAGGCAACTGTAATACAATGGTAAGTATTTGTGTATTTAAACCTAGAAAAGGTACAATAAAAACATAGCATCATAATCTTATGGGACCACTGTTGTATATACAGTATGTCGTTGATTGACTTGATATTAGGCAACACATAACTAATTCTGAATCTCTTTTGGAGACTGTTCTTGTAGATCTTTATTATGTGAAATTAGAGAGACTTCATAGATACTTGTACTACTTACATTGAGTAAACTTTGACTGAAATGTTAAGATATTAAAGGATTAAGCATTAAAGATGAGACCATGAACCCTAGAAACAATGTTTTATCCTAGTGGGCAGAAGTCAAGTGAAGGAACTTGGAGCCATTTTTAGGATAGCAGGTTTTACTTTCCATAAATGAGTGTGTGAAAGAGATCCCCAAGACTTAATTCACTATCTGTCACATCTAATCTCAAGACTTCCTTATACCCGTGCTTTTCAAACTTTAATGACAAAAGAATCTCCAGAGAATCTTGATAAATGCAAATTCTTATTCAATATCTGGGACAAGGCCTGAGTTTCTACATTTCTTTTCTTTTCTTTTCTTTTCTTTTTTTGAGTTTGAGTCTCACTCTGTTGCCCAGACTGGAGTACAGTGGCCGCTCCTGGCCACCGCAGCCTCGACCTGCTGGGCTCTGACTATCCTTCTGCCTCAGCCTTCCAAGTAGCTAGAACTACAGGCGCACGCTACCACACCCGGCTAATTTTTGATTTATTGTAGAGATGAGGTCTCGCCAAGTTGCCCAGGCGGTCTCGAACCCTCGGGCTCAGGCAGTCCACTCACCTCAGCCTCCCAAAGCACAGGATTACAGGCTGAGCCACCGAGCCTGGCTGAGTTTCTACATTTCTAACAAGCTTCCAGTTGATGCTGAGATTCCTATCAAAGGACTACATACTGAGTATCAAAGCTTTAGACAATTCTAACATGGAGTCCTCAATTTCTGCATAAACATTTTCAGGTGACTGTCAGTCATTTTCAGTGACTATTTAAAAGTACTTCTTTGTATAGGTTGACCATCTCTAATCCAAAACTTCAAAGTCTAAAATGCTCCGGAATCTGAAACTTTTTGAACATCAACATGATTCTCAAAGGAAATGCTCATTGGAACATTTCATGTATTTGGATTAGAGATGCTCAGCTGATAAGCATAATGCCAAATGTTCCAGAACTTGAAAAAATCCCAACTCCAAAACACTTCTGGTCGCAAGCATTTTGGAGAAGGGATACCTAACCTGTATTGCATGAATTCTGCCTTTTGTACTCCCACGTAATTTCAATCCACTGATCTTGTTTCTGCCTCCTGCAGCTGCCTTTGGTCTCTCAGATAGTTAAATTGTAGTCACTATCCTTCAGGGCTGCTTTTTACAAGTTTTCATCTTTTCAAGTAATGGAATCCTCCCTTTTGGCTGTTCCTCTTGATACATGAGAGAGACCCAAAGAAACCTGGAATTTATTTATTAAAAAATGTGTATTTATTCCTGCATGTTTAAACTTCAGTCACCTTCAAAGTACTCTCCGCTGGATGTGATACAGCTATTGAGATGCTTTTTCAACTGTTCAAAACAGTTTTTGAACTTGTCAATTTTGTTGCCTTTTAGTGCTTCTGCTGTTTTGTTTCTTCCACTTCAGCAAAATGTTTCCCTTTGAGGACTTTTTTAATCCGGGGAAACAAAAAGAAGTTGCTTGGTGATTGATTAGGTGAACGGGGAGGTTGGGACTTGAGGATCATGCTGTTCTGAACAGGTGTATTGTCATGGTGGAAGAACCAGTCACCTATCTACCACAATTCAGGATGTTTCTTCCATAAGTCATGATGCAACCATCTCAAAGTTTCCAGATAAAAACTTTGGTTGAACGTTTGATCCAGTGGAACAAATTCCAAGTGTACCACAAGGGGCCCACCCTCCAAAAAATAATTCTGGTTTTTTAGGGATCTGACCCTCATATTCGTTATTTCCTTCTGAACCTATCTATTTTTCAGCACTCATCCTAAAAGGAAACATTCAGGATCCAGCATAAGGTGGTCATTCAAAGAATAGTGAGACTTGTTTTGGTATGTGGCCTTCTATTACTACCTGAGGGCCAGCCTGGTGGCCTTTGAGAGCCTAACTGGTTTCAATAGGATGATGGGGCAGAAACCACAGTGAAGGCATAAGGACTTTTTCTGTGTTGCTCCTGATGAAATGGTGTGTAGCTAATTCTTTTAAGAAATGTTGATAGTGAGGGAAGAAGATATGAGATGTCAGCTTGGCTCAGAAGCAAGTTATACTTTTTTTTTAAGTAATAGACACTTTAACTTGTCTGTAGGCCTTGGGTGAAAGTTCAGTGAATGACAAATGAGAAAAGATTGAACAGATGAGGAAAGGAGGATTCCTGGAAGAAGGGAGGCAATGAAACTATTGGTACAAATAGAAAAGTTATTTTGGGAAAAGGCCCACTGTTTTAGAAGGAAGAGGAAGGAAGGGGCTGGATTAACATGCAGCTGGTAGTTCCCTCCAGTGACATCTCTTGTCTGTTCCCACCCATGTCCTCATTTTTGTCATGGCTGAATCTTTTTCTCTAGTTCGGACTGTTTTTATAAACACCATAGTGATGTCCCTGTGTCTGTTTCCCACTTTTGCTACCTGCTGCACCACTGCTAGAGCAGTTCTCTTAAAACTCAAGAATCCTTAGTCTTCCAAGTACTAGACAATAAAATCCAAGCTCCCTACTTAAGGTGGCATCCAAGCCCCCTGCCTTCCTTTCTCATCCATTCTCCACCTCTGTACACACTGCGGCTCTTGCCATGCCATCTGCACATAACTGACACACACGAACCCCATCCTGTCCTTTCATACCTTGGCCTTTGCTCCTACTGGTTCCTCACCCTGTTTATCTTTCTCATCTCCCCAGCATCTCTTAATCCTTATTTTCAAAAATGACAGAAATGCCCCTTCGGAGAAATTGCATTTGTGCCTCCTTTATTTGGAACTGTTCGTTCTAATTGCATAATATTTATAGCTCAATTTGTCACTGGTTTTATTCTACCTTACATTATAGAATTTTTCTTTTTCATGTGTCTGTTTCCCCCATCCCCAAACCCCTTTACTGAGAATGAATCTTGAGGTCAGTAATATTGGTGCTTCGTCTAGAATCTAGTGCTGAACCCTGCAGATGGTAAATACTGATTGAAAATAAATGTGGATAACTAAAGGTGAGGATTTTTATGTGAGAAGGAGTATTTCTGTAGTAGGATTCATTCAAAGCTGTATTAGTTGGAAAACGTCACTGATAGTCAGTTATGAGTAAGTACTGAGCAGCTTTACCCAGGATAGTTGTCTCTCCTAATTTTGATTTTGATTTTTTCTGATGTTAAGAACCTGCAAGTTTTCACTGTGTGTGTTTTAGCTATTTGATTTAAGCATTCTTAGGGCAGATGGTTTATTTTGGTGTTGTAACTGAAGAAGTATGTTTTATCTGTATAATCTTACTGGATTCTAATCTATTGAATTGGTGAACATTTAATTTATTATGGGATTTTATTTTAATTCTCATTTCAGACTATTTCAACAAAGATGGACATCTGGTTTTCTTTGTCATTTGTTTAGCATATAACTTAGTATACCAAAGGGTAACAAGTTTAACCCAGCATTAGAATTGTTGCTACAACTAGTATATTAGGGACCCATAACATTAAGTACAGTTCTTTGGTGATGAATTTTCCATTTTTTCACCTTCCTTAATAGTTTCTATAAATCATTTTGACTCAGCTTTATTATATAGTATTGTTTTAGAAAAATAAAACAAACCTTTTTTAGAAAGTAAGAATGAAAAATTTACCCACAATTAGTAGTTGAAATTACCAACATAGATTATAATTTTTTAAAAGTAAATTTTAAATAAAACTTTATTTTGTGATAACTATTATTTCTTGCAAATGGTATGGTGAATCTACAGAGAGAGCCTGCATATCCTTTACTCAGTTTCTCTCGTTAGTAACATCTTATAAAATTATAATACAGCTGGACTCGGTGGCTCAGCCTGTAATCCCGCGCTTTGGGAAACTGAGGTGAGTGGATTGCCTGAGCCCGCAAGTTCAAGACCCGCCTGGGCAACTTGGCTAGACCTCATCTCTACAATAAATTAAAAAATCAGCCAGGCATGGTAGTGCGTGCCTGTAATTCCAGCGACTCGGAAGGCTGAGACGGAAGGATCTCTGGAGCCCAGTGGGTCGAGGCTGCAGTGGCCAGGAGCAGCCACTGCACTCCACTCCAGTCAGGGCAACAGAGTGAGACTCCAACTCAAAAAAAAAAAACAACAACTATAATACAGTGTCAGTACCAGGATATCAGTGTGGATACAATCCACCAGTCTTATTTAGAATCATGATTTAGTGTAGTGTTCCCTTTCAACATGAATACTTAGCTAGTAAATGTACTGAACACGGTCCAAATTACTTTTAGCATATGTTGCTACAGTGAGTACTTAATTTTCTATTGAATTGATTTGTCTTTACCCTTTCATATTTAAAACACTGATAAATAATATATACATAAATTACTTGAGACATTATTAAAAATTAAAGAACAAAATAGTTTCCTTAGCCTGACTTATTGAAAGACATTGTTTGATGAAACCAAATCAGTCATGTTTATTATTGTTTCTGCAAATGAAGTGTTGCGTATGTTAAAAGAAATTAAAGATTAAAGCCATCAGCATAGGAAGTTGCAGAAGAGGAGAGATTTTTGTGTTTGTGTGGTGTGCCTACACTCTGTATTTGGACAGCAGCCTGTTTTATTTTTGAAAATAAATTGACTGGCCAGGTGAGGTGGCTCAAGCCTGTAATCCCAACACTTTGGGAGGCTGAGGTGAGAGAATTGCCAGAGCCCGTGGGTTCAAGACCAGTCTGGGCTACATGGTGAGACCTCGTCTCTACAATAAATCAAACAAATTAGCCAGGCATGGTAGTACGCGCCTGTTGTTCTGGCTACTTGGAAGGCTGAGGCAGAAGGAATTCTGGAGCCCAGCAGGTCGACACTGGGGTGGCCATGAGCATGCCATTGCACTTCAGCCTGGGTGACAGAGTGAGACTCCAACTCAAAAAATAAATAAATAGATAAATAAAAATGAAATAAAATAAATTTATCTGTTTGGCCCTGGGTGCTAATATTTTCAGAATTTCTGGCCTAGTAGAGGGCTTTTGATTTTGAAGAATATTGTGTAAAAATGAGCGTCCATCTGGAAAGAAAAGCCTTTCACAAGAGTTTCTTCACCTTAAAGCATCTTCTCGCCTTATTCTTGCATAAATTAAGTGGGGGTGATGTTATTTACTTAAAACTCTGGTGATTAAAACCTCATTTTTCAAAAATTGTACCCCAGTAAGGGTTTTTTTTTTAATGGACTATAAAGTTTGTTTTCTGCTCTATCCCATGCATTTAGCTTTTCCTATGTTATTACATTACCTTTTCAACTTAATGGTGCATAATATTCTACTGAGTGATTGTTGAGTTAATGAGCCTTCATTTACTTGGTCATTTTTCTCTTTTAAAACATTTGGATAAAATCTTTTAGCTTTAACTTTCTGTTTTGCAGTTTGAGTGTTGGACTTACAGGAAATTCACAATTACCTAAAATTGTACAGAACTAAAAACTGTGTGACTATTTACAGTGAGTCAGCTGGCTGTTTTATCACACTGCATACTTGTTAATCAAATCAGGAAATGGCTGTCCACAATACTTTGATTATCTTAGTTATAATCTCCTGGGCTGTGGTTAGATGGTAGTGCTTTCAAAAGCTCTAACTGTCATTGTGAGAGATAGGTTGAGAACTACTGCATTTAAGTTAAGATTTGACCTTCTGGATGTCTTGAACTGATAAATTATAAAACTTTTAGTAGTGCCCTTCCCCTGCCCCTCCCAATCATCTCTTAACCTAACCACTAAGATAGGTTTATGTCTGTTCTCTGGGACTTCCTTTACATATGTACACTATATTGTATAGCAGTGACAACTTTTAATATTCACCTAGTGTATATTTACAGTCACTTAAAGGTAAGTTTGTAGAGTAACTTTCTGATTGGGATTTAAATTTATAATAACTAAAATAAACAAAATGTAAAGGTGAAAATAAAATTTTCTGTCAATGAAATACTACTTCTGTGATTTCTTCATATAACTGTTTTATAATGAATTGTGTAAAGTTACTTTCTCATGAACTGATATTTATGTCATTTATTATATACTAATTATTCAAATACTCTTTATAGTACTATTGAAAGCTCTAAATATGTTTTAAAATGGATACTTGTAATAGGTTTATTCCTTCTAACAAAGGTAATTTTTTTTTCTTAGCAAGGTCAGCAGTGGACACAGCTGCACGTTGTAAGTATTTCATCTTAATGTTTTGCAGATGGTTTACTCTATCTTATCATAGGCATATGAAAGTTTATATTCAAACGATATCAGTAGTTCCGTGTGAACAAAAACTGACTTTACAATGTGTTTCTGAAGTTGAGTGCTATTTGATAGGACAGCCCAACACATTTGGTATTTATTCATAATAGATTTTTTTTGTATTTTTTTAGATTAGAAAATGTAGTTTATTTATAAAGCAAACTAAAAAGAGAGAAAAAGAGGAGATTCACCTCCCCAAGGTAGGGGAGGGGGCCAAAGCTTAAGAAGACATGGCCTGGCCATAGCTCAAAGAGCACATGGCCATACCATAGCTTAGCAAGGTCATTTGTGTTTTGTTTTGTTTTTAGTTCCAGTACTGTAAGTACAGAAAGTGATGGAGGAATGAAAGGATAATTCCTAGTTAGAACTTGTACATGAAGAGATAGTGGAACATTAGTCTTTTTAGTAAACCTGGAAGTAATGGATTTTTGTGCGTAAATGGATTGGAAATGCAAAGTAATGATTTAAAATCACCCATATTCTGAAATTTAAAAATAAACTTAAGAATAATTAGATAAAATATACCTACCCTTGCTAAGATCATAATTTGCTGTTTCTTAGTAGGTTCTGGTTTTGTTATAGTTTTGTAGTTGTTTATTATTATTATTTGAGTTCTTTGAAACCTTCAGGGAGAGAAAAATTCTAGCATGTATTTTATTTTATTATTTTTAAACTTTATTATTTTTTTTTAGTTGAAGTGTTACTCTGCCACTCAGGCTGGAATGCAGTGGCAAAATCATGGATATCACAGCCTTGATCTGCTGTGCTTAGGTGATCCTTCTGCCTCAGGATTCCAAGTAGCTGGGACTATAGGCATGTGCCACCACGTCCTGCTAATGTTTTAATTTATTGTAGAGAGGAAGTCTAGCCATGTTGCCCGGGCTGGTCTCAAACCCCTGGGCTCAGGCAGTCCTCTCGCTTCAGCTTCTCAAGTGCTGGGATTAACAGCCACCGCACCCAGCCACATGTATTTTAAAATATGTTATCTTGATGTTTTCCGTAATGTTCTTTGGTAGTTTGAGATATGAAACAAACTGAGATAGTCTATTACTTTGCTTTCTAAAAATAATATTTTCTCCCCATAGCTACAAAGCCTCCCAGATACAAATGTGGGATTTCAAAAGCTTGCCCTGAGAAGCATTTTGCTTTTAAAATGGCAAGTGGAGCAGCCAATGTGGTGGGACCCAAAATCTGCCTGGAGGACAATGTGTAAGTATTTGGTGATTTGGGACTACAAGGTGTGCTGTTAAGCTAGAGCCAGTCGAATCTGAGTCTAGTGGTTATTTTAAAAATGTATCGGATACAATTTTATTAAGGTGATTGCAGTTTTCATTATATATGTATATTTTCCCAGGCATTTAGAGAGTCTTGAAGTTCTTAAATTTTATATCAGAGAGTGACTAAGAACCTAGTACTTCCCCTGCTTTGTAGAAATGATGGATTTCCTCTGAATGGATTCTCTAGCTCTGCACTGCCCCTTTTGTTCACCACAAAACACATGTGGCTATTTAGTTTTGATTCGTAAATAATAGGGAGAAAGTTAATTCATTTAAATTAATTAAAATTAAAAGTTCAGTTCCACAGTCACAGGCACCATATTTCAGGTGCTCAATGCTTACTGAGCAATTATTCAAACACTTATATTATTATAGGCTTATCAGAAGCTCTAAATATGTTTAAAAAGTTGATAGTCACCAAGTAGAACAGCAGAGAGAGAATTTTCATCATGGCAGAAATCCTATTGGCAGTATCACCTTTGATAATGAACATGTTCTCTTACAAACCAATGACTTTCTTTCTTTTTTTTTTAGAAAGCAGGATTTATTGAGAGGACAGACAGAAAAGCTCCCACCATAGTGGAAGGGGACCTGAGGGAGTTGCCCACCTTTCATTTTTAAATGTTTGCAGCTTGTGGAGGTGTGACTTGATCCAGTGATAACTTCAGGTCTGTTGTGGCATAAACTGCTTGCCACAAAGCTGAACTGTTTACTATGTTGAGATGCTCCACAAAGGATGGTTTTTGGGGATTTCAGTGTTCCATATCAGTATCACTGTCACTTGTCAGATTCCTGTCTCTGAAATTGCAAACTCTGCAATTGGTTGGTTGCTTTTAACCTGCTGTTGCCTAGAAAATTAGACATCCGACCTTCCTTACGCTTCTTGTAAAATAATAAATATGTCGTTAATCCTGTAAAATGACAAGGTAGTTTTACAGATGGAGAGGAGACCGGAGTAAACAACGCAGTTTTCATAGCTCTTTGCGTGTCTCTTCATTTTAGTGTAGAAGCTCTTCCACTGTTGTCCTGGCCCTATTTGCAGTTAGTTAGCTCTGGGAAGGCTATTGAGCCACAGGGACAACACTTTTCTTGTAAAATTAGGGGGCTGTGCTGGGTGATCTTTAAGGCCTTTGCCCATCTTCTTTCTTTTTCCTCATTCTAATACTGAGCCATCATTAATCCAGTAGTCCTATTTTACTGACATGTAATAAAGCACTTGGATTTTAGAAGTTTACAGAGTATTTTAAATTTGTTTATTTAAACATTCTCGTTCCCCCTTTTCACCTTGGTTAGGCCAAAGAGACTCCAAATTTGATTCCAAATAACAGGAACAAAGTTCTTTTTGAGTACCTAGCCCACAGACATGTTTAGACATTATGCTGCCCCCTTGAGGTTTTAATGCAAAAAGGAGATCAAACTCTTTTTACTAGCAGGTTTTTTCTTTTATTTTAAAATGATAGAGTTGTGAGGTTCAAGTCAGGATTAACTACACAAGTGGGCTGCATGCAGATGGAGTTTTTTGATTCACAGACTATGAAGGTCAGAAAGAAAAGAGTGTTCATGCAGTGGAGCTTGGAAAAAGAAGCACTGGGTTTGGAGCCAGAGAAGTTGGTTCCAGCATGGTAGGCGTAATCATGTAGAAGTTGTGTTTCTCTTTCTTTAGAATTCTGTGTTTCCACATCCTTGAGGCAGGTTGCCTGTCCATTCTCATTTCAGGAACCATTCTGCCATTCTTGTGAGAGATTAAATAATTGATGGGATTTTATAGCCAGGCCTCTGGTTGTAAAACTAATTGCCTAAAAAGGGCTGGATAATTGGCTAGCAATCCCCAGGCTAGACACTGCAGGGACCAGTTTATAGTCCAGGGCATCTTCCAGTATATTCTGTTTCTATATTGAAAGCTTTAAAGAAGTTTTAAAAAAAGGTTTAAAGAAAGAGTCTGAATTTCCTATGCAGTGTTTATTCACCTATTCAACAGATGTTTATTGAAGATAGTTCTTCCTGTCATGGAACATTCAGTCTAGTAGGGGGTGACAGATAATTAAAAATAAAAGCAAATAAATACTCATACATTGCAACTCCAGGCCAGGTACTGTGGCTCATACCTGTAATCCTAGCACTTTGAGTGGCTGAGGCAGGAGGATTGTTTGAGCTCAGGAGTTCAAGACCAGCCTGGATAATATAACAGGTCCTTGTCTCAACACAAAAATCAGAAAATTAGCTGGGCTTGGTGGCACATGGCTGCCGTCTAAGCTACTGGGAAGGCCGAGGCAGAAGAAACACACCTGAACCTAGGAGGTCAAGGCTGTGGTGAACTGTGATTGTGCCACTGCACTCCTGTCTGGGTGATAGTGAGACCCTGACTGGGAATAAGTGTGGAGAGGTGTATGACTTTAGATTAAGGGTTAGAGAAGTTTCTAAGATAGCAATGTGTATCCTGAGATTGGAAGGATAAGAAGGAAGACAGCCAGGTGAAGAGTAAGGGAGATGATCCTAGCCAGAGGGAAAAGTCTGCGTGACTCTCAGGTTGGGAAGATCTGGAGAAGTGAATTAAGGGCCAGGCCACTTAAGGAACTTGCAGGGCATGCAGGGAAAGGGTTGAGATTCTTTTCTGAGTGTGTTAAGTAGTTACTGAACATTCTCAACCTTAGCATGTCATAATTTCATTTATATTGAAAAAAAAGTTTTCTAGCTGTTGTGTAAATTGATGAGAGAAGTGGACTAGAGAGAACGATTGGAAGGCAACATTGTCACTTGCTGCCACAGCTCTTTGATATTGCCTCTCTATTTGTAACATACTTCATTGCTTCTACACCCACTAAAATATATAAATAGATAATAAAAATATGTAAGTAGAAGATTTAATATTTTCTTGCACCTGCTCTGAGTACATGCAGCTCACTTTGGTGATGATAATTCTTGAGCCTGTGCGCCTCAGCGGGGCGATTTGCTCTCCAGGGACACTTGTCATTTTGGGTTGTCCCAGCTGTGGAGGTGCTCCTTGTACAGGCCGGAGATGCTGTTAAACCCTTCAGTGCACAGGTCAACCCTTCCACAGGAATTATTAGACCCTTAATATCATAGGCCTTGTTTGAGAAACTGATACAGACACATGAAAATTAAGATTAGGATGGTGGTCATGATTTTACATACAAGTAGATCAAGTCAAAATACAGTATGAAGATGAGAATGTGTTTTAAATGTTGTGTTAATTAGAAATAGAAAATCCTGGCTATGAACCTCAGGTGTCAGGAAAAACAGTAGTTGCAATTTTCTTTGCTCCTTTTGCATTAGAGACCTGTAGAACTTATGTTCAGATTATAGCTTTTATCTAAAGCACATACTCACTTGATTTCAGTTTGTTTGAAGTTGATGCTAGGAATAGTTATTCACCTTTTATTGTAATGTTAATATTTGGTACAAGAATAAATAAGAGGGTTTTTTAGTTGTTGTTTTTTTGTTTTTTTTGAGTTGGAGTTACTTTGTCGCCCAGGCTGGAGTGCAGTGGCACGCTCACAGCTACTGCATCCTCGACCTGCTGGGCTCTGGTGATCCTTCCACCTCAGCCTTCCAAGTAGGGCCACCATGCCTGGCTAATTTTTTGATTTATGATAGAGACAAGTTCTCACCAAGTTACCCAGGCTGTCCTCTCACCTCCACCTCCCAAAATATTGGAATTATAGGCATGAGCCACCATGCCCTGTCTGATTTTTTTTTTTTTTCATACCAAAGACCCAGATAGTATTTTGGGGCTATGAGGGCCAAGAAGTAAAATCATGATTATTATGTAGGTACTTAAGTAATCATTTTTAAGTCAACTATTTAAAAATATAAAAACCATTCTAAGCTCATGAGTAGTAAGTCAAAACAAAACATAAAACCAGTGAGCTAGCTTGCCAAATCACTTGAAGTAGTAGTAACTAGAATATGTAGTAGCTGTTTGAAACAAAACTATTTTGGAAAGTGTAGACTGTATCTACAAATTATGTCGTCAGTTCCATTAGATTTTTTGCCTAGAGCTGTGGGGTGGGGAGAGGGAGCTTCATATTCATGAAAGATAAAAAAAAATGTTTCCACTTATGTTAGAAAGGAAGACTAACATTTATAAATTTTTAAGTCTTCAGTGTTTTTTGTTGTTATGTTTTCTATTGAATTTCAGTTTACAAAAATCAGTGAGCTGCTGCCCTCTTGTGGGAAGCCTATGTCATTGTTCTTCTTGGTGCCCTTTATTTCTTTGCTTACAGATTTGTTAAACACATCATACTCCAAGATAATCTCGCCTTGAAAAAGTCATTATGGCACTTACTGACTTAACAAGTTAATCATAGTAATTGTTTCTTAATGATGGAGTTTACTTATCCAGTATATTTCCGGAAGAAACAGAACAAATGCTTTCAAAACTTCCCTCTTCCTTGGTTCAGCTGAGCCAATAGTCAAGTAATGAAGCATAGACCTTTTTATGTGTGTGCTCAAGACTAGTTCTTTTGTTCGAATAGCTTTGAGATATAAAACACGTACCATCCACATCACTCGTTTAAAGTGTATAGTCAGTGGTTTTTAGTATATTCACATCTATGTGCTGCTTCTGTCACAGTCCATTGTAGAACATTTTTATACCTTAAAAAGAAACTCAGTATTTTTTTGCTATTGCCTTCCTCTTCCCATTCTCATTCTACCCCACTTCCCTACCCACAGCCCTAAGAAGTCATTAGTTTACTTTCTGTCTCTGTAGATTTGCCTCTTTTGGACATCTCATTTAATATGGCCTTTTGTGATTGGCTTCTTCACTTATGTTTTCATCCATGTTGTATCATGTTTCAGTACTTTCTTCCTTTTATGGCTGAATAGTATTCCATGGAACCACATTTTGTTTACCTACTCATCAGTTGATAGACTTGAGTTGTTTCCACTTTTCAGCTGAAGTGAGTAATGTTACTATTAACACTTGTGTACACATTTTTGTGTGGACTTTTTTAATTTTGTATACTCCCGGGGAACATATTTTGTTCAGATGGCAACTCTATTTAATTATTTGTAGAACTGCCGATTATTTTCTAGAGTGGCAACACCAGCAGTTCATGAGGGTCCTAGTTTCTCCCCATTCTTGCCAAAATGTGTTATTAGCTAACTTACTGATTGTAGCCATCCTAGTAGGTGTGAGGTAGTATCTCATTTTGGTTTTGATTTGCATTTCTCTGATGATTAATGATGTCTAGCATCTTTTCTTTTCTTTTCTTTTTTTTGAGTTGCAGTCTCACTCTGTCACCCAGACTGGAGTGCAGTGGCACGCTCCCAGCCACCACAGCCTCGACCTGCTGGGCTCCAGCGATCCTTCCACCTCAACCTTTCAAGTAGCTGGAACTACAGGCATGCACTGCCACGCCCAGCTAATTTTTGATTTATTGTAGAGATGAGGTCTCGCCAAGTTGCCCAGATGGTTCTCGAACCCACAGTCTCAAGCAATCCATTCGCCTCGACCTCCCAAAGTGCTGGGATAACAGGCTGAGCCACTGAGCCCGGCCATAGCATCTTTTTTTAGGCACTTATTGGCTATTTGTATATCTTCTATGGACAAATGTCTATTCAAATTCTTTGTCTATTGTTAAGTTGGGTTATTTGTTTCTTCATTATTGAGTTGTAATCTTTCTTTTAGTTAATGTTTACATGATATATCTCTTTCTACCCATTTACTTTCCACTACCTGTGTCTTTATATTTAAAGTTTATTGAAAGTCTCATGGTATAAAATCAGTGTGCAAAAGACAGCTGCATTTCTATATACCACCAACAAACAAACAGAAACCCAAATCAAAAGCACAATTCCATTTACAACAGCCGAAAAAAAATTCAAATACCTTGGCATTTTCCTAACCAGAGACATGAAAGTCTTTTACAATGAAAACTACAAAACACTTCTCAAAGAAATCAAAGATGACACAAACAAATGGAAAAATATTCCATGCTCATGGACAGGAAGAATCAACGTTGTTAAGATGTTCATCCTACCTAAGGCAATCTACAGATTTAACGCAGTACCCATTAAATATCTAGCAGCTTTCTTCTCAGACCTGGAAATGACAATACAGGAATTCATATGGAAACATAAATAACCACGCATCGCCAAAACAATCCTCAGCAAAAAAAAAAAAAAGGCAGGAGATATATCACTCCCAGACTTTAAACTCTATTGTAAAGCTACAGTCATCAAAACAGCTTGTTATTGATACAAGAACAGGCACATAGACCATTGGAACAAGATTCCAGAAGCAAAACCAACTCATCTTTGACAAAGCCTCTACCACCAACACCTATTCAGTAAATGGTGCTGGGAAAACTGGCTGACCACATGCAGAAGATTAAAACAAGATTTCTACCTATCCCCATACATAAAAATCAACTCTAAATGGATCAAAGACCTAAATGGAAAACCTCAAACTATAAGAACCTTAGAAAATACAGGAGATACCCTTATGGAACTTGGAACTGGCAACCAATTCCTGATCAAAACCCCAAGCACCCATGCCATAAAGGATAAGATAGACAAGTGGGACCTCATCAAACTGGCAAGCTTCTGCAAAGCCAAAGAAACCATCAAGAGAACAGGGAGACAACCCACAGACTGGGAAAAAAGCATTTGCCAACTGTATGTCTGACAAAGACCTAACATCTAGAATCTAAAAGGAACTCAAATGAGCTGAAAAGAAAAAAACAAACAGCTCCATTAAAAGTGGGCAAAAGATATGAATAGACAGTTCTCAAAAGAAGACGTACGAGCAGCCAACAGATACATGAAAAAATGCTCAGCCTCACTAGTCATCAAATAAATGCAAATTAAAACTACACCGAGATGCCACCTGACTCCAGTAAGGATGGCTGTCATCAATAACTCAAAGAATAACAGATGCTGGAGAGGATGTGGGGAAAAGGAAACACTTTTCTACACTTGGGAGTGTAAACTCGTACAACATCTGTGGAAAACAATGTGGTGATTCCTAAAAAAGCTAAAAGTAGACCTTCCATACAACCCTGCAATCTCCCTACTGGGAATATACCCAGAAGATCTGAAATCACTCTGTAAAAAGGTACCTGCAAACGTATGTTTATTGCAGCATTGTTCACAGTAGCAAGAACACAGAACCAACCATGCTGCCCATCAAAAGAGGACTGGTTAAAAAAAGTGTGGTACATATACACATTGGAATATTACGCAACCATAAGAAGAACAAAATCAACTTCACAGCAATCTGGATGGACTTAGAGTCTATAATACAGAGTGATCTTTCACAGAAACAACGAACTAAGTATTACATGTTGTCACTCGTAAGCGGACTTTGAACAATTATCATAATACTTTAAGAAAATAACTGACAGTGGGAAACTGCCGGGAAGGAGGGGGCGAAGCAGAATTGGCAGTAGTAGGAATCTGCCTGGGGAAGGGGGGTGGCACACCTCATCAACAAGGGTACCTGCATAATGAACATTTTATACCCAACCCTGTATTATACCCCACATCTTTAAAATTAAAAAAAAGTTTATTGAGTTTATTGTAGACAATGTGTAGTTGAGTCCTGTTTTAATCTACTTTGCCAATTTCTGTCTTTATTTGGTATGTTTAAACTATGTACATTTATTATTGTTATGTGAGGGCTTGAGTCTGCTATTTATTTTTTTTAACTGCCTTCCTATAAGTTACATGAATATTTTTTAGAATTTCTTTTTGATTTATCTATAGTGTTTTTGAGTGTACTGCTTTATAGGTTAAGTGATTACTCTGACTTTCCACAGAAAAAGTTTGCAGACACAAGGTTTAGACTTAGGAAAGTGAGGGAGAAAATGTGAATTATGCAGATTAAACTTAAGAGTATGTCATGTCCATCGCTATTGTGTTGTGAGTAGCACAAAAAAAACAGTCTTCCAGTATTTGAAAACTTACTATCTGACTGAATAAAGTCGTTGCCTACATGACTGACAGACAAGTGAAGTTCCAACATGAATTTGTGTTGTTTCCGTTTTCCCTTACTTTCTTACTCTTGAGCATAATCAGTAAAATGTATAATAGTCTCTACCTATGTAAAAATATTAACATGTGTGTATGTATAGTCACATATATGCATACCTACCGTCTCTCCCATCCTCAAACCAGTTGTTATACATTTAACAGCATACCACTGGGAGTATTACAATTACTTTGACATTTTGAAGTTAAAAGTCCTCACAGTTTCAGTTTTATAAGTCTGAACAAACTGATCTGGTTACAAGCAATATGTCACTGATGCCTTCCATCATATAGTGTCATTGTCTTTATCTAATGGCCAGTAAGCTGCTGGTGGATTTTGCTGATCTCAGGTGGTCACCATGTATGTGATCGTCATTAGATGTAGTTAAATGACTCCCATATTCCTTCTTAGTACAGAGGAACTTTTGTTGGTAATCACAAAGAGGATGTTCACACTCAGATAGAACATTCATGGAAGAGCACTCCCTCACTCTTCTTGCGTTCAGATTGTAAAAGATTTGAGTAGAATCTCACTTCAGAGATACTGAGTTTTGCATAGGATGTTGTATAAAGTGACAAAGAGATGATGTATCGTCTGATCCCTTGAGCATGGTTAATGTGCTTAACGTCCACATGTTTCAAGGATTTTCTAAAATGATATTTTATAATCTGATACAGAGCAGCAAGAAGTAGTCCAGGTCAGCCCCCTTGGTTCCCCTCCCTTTGTGGGAGCTTTTCTGTCCTCTCAAGAAATCCGGCTAAAAAAAAGGAAGAAGAAAAGAAATAGTCCAGTATTTCAGCCCTAATACTTTTTAATGCATATTTTTCGAAATATCATTTAGGGACATTGCTTTAAAATTATTCAACACTACACTGCCTTCTCTGACTTAGTAGAGACCTTTTAATTTCCTCTGCTGTGCCAAACAATTGAAAATGTATATAATATTCTTAACTTGCTGTAATTTTTTTTCTCTGATGCGTGTTTATGTGCAGTATCTAATTCTAAACTTATTTTAACTTTTTCCCCTCAGGTTGATGAGTGGTGTTAAGAATAATGTTGGAAGAGGGATCAATGTTGCCTTGGCAAATGGTAAGAAAAATTATTTCATCTTATGTATGTGGTCAGCAGGTATTCTTGTGCTCTTAATAAAATGCACTCTGCTTTCAAGGGATCAGGTCAGAAAGTGCCACTTGTGACACTGAAGTTCCTCCTCCTACCCACCTCCCAAGCATCTGTAGTTGAAGACTCAGTGCTGTATTTCTAGCATACTTTCTTTAAAATATCCTGGCTTGCTGTATACTACATAGAGGGCTTTCCAAGAGATTGTCAGAAAACAGTCTAACGCTAAACTGATGAAATCTTGCTGCAGATTTTGGAATCCTAACATGATGTGAAGATAGGTTGGTAGGAATTAAGGTGTGTAAAATGACAAAGGATGGCAGACAATTGAATGGGGTTGAGAAGAACAAAGCATAAGACTTTATTATAATTTTTAAGTATTAGCCAGATCCTTCTGATAGGTTCATTAATGTAAATAAATTCATTGAATCCTGAATATCTTGAGTATTCTTGCACGATCAGATCTGAAACCTGAAATCATAAAGTGAGTTCTAATTGCATGCTTGTCCACTCTGTTGTGGTACACTAAGTATTCCTTAAAGCTTTGTAGAGTGGTTAGAACCACCAGCCCCCTTACTCAGTTCATAGTGTAGGAAACTATATCTTAATATTTTCACAACAGAGGTAAATTTTTGATTTTCTGCTTTCATTTTCTTAGGTAAAAGTTGCAATATCTATTTGTTTAATTGATAACAAGAAATAAATTTTAAATAAGAAATGAGCATAATGAATAAATGGCTTTAATATACAAAGTGGCATCTGATTCAATGAGATGCTTTTTTGTCAGAGCTTTATTTGGGTAATTCTTAAATAAGAGAAGACAGTAACAAATAAGGATGAAATAGATCTAATTTTCTGTGTGTGCGCGCGCTGAGATCTTACTCTGCTACCCAGGCTAGAGTGCAGTGGCATGATCACAGCTCACCACAGCCTCAAACTCGTGGGCTCAGGTGATCCTTCTGCCTCAGCCTCCCAAGTAGCTGGGATTACAGGCATGTGCCAACACACCCAACTAATTTTTTGACTTTTTTGTATAGACAAGGTCTTGCTATGTTGCCCAGACTGGTTTCAAACTCCTGAGTTCAAGGAATCCTCCTGCCTTGGCCTTCCAAAGTGCTGGGACTACAGGCATGAGCCATCATGCCCAGCGAAATATAACTTTGAATTGGTATGGCTTGCAGTCAGTAAGGAACTTTTGTTTGCCACTCTTTGGCTTAAAACATTAGTGAGAAAGTCCTACCCAAAAATTATCCTTTAAAATATATTTTAGACGTATACGATTTGGATTTTAAGTTGTTATCAAAATAATTCCTTCTCTGTTAATGAATTCACATCAAACAATAAATAAGATCATTTGTCTTAGTGTATAATATATTTCAGTTGCATAATTTGATATTAATTTAATCTCTTTTAGGAAAAACAGGAGAAGTTTTAGACACTAAATATTTTGACATGTGGGGAGGAGGTAAGTGTGAATAGCATATAACTGTTTTGTTGCTGGCACTCAGTCACCTCTATATATGTAACCCATTGATGAGAGGATAGTGATACTATTTGTTAGTTAATTTTACTTCCCTCGCTTTCTTTTCAACAAATGTCCAGCTCTATTAATTGATCATTCATATTATATATACTTTGTTTTTGTTAGAAAAATTGTGGTGTGTAATTGAGTAGAGTAATATCAAAATTGAGATTTAGAGAAAAATCTGAATCCTCTTTTCTGCAGGACAACTAATTCAGAATTTTTGAGTTCCTGTAGGTTTTAAAGACCAGCATAACCAGCATAAGCATTTTTAATTGACGAACTTGATTTCTTTACATATGATTTTTCAGTCCCAAAAATAAATCACAAGGAGCATTAGACGTGTAAGACATGCTGTCAGGTTTTGGAAAAGCAATCTTGTTATTCATCTCAGTTCTTCCTTTTGACTTATGGCTAATTTTAAAAAGTAGATTAATATTTGAAAGAAGGAATAGAATTGCCTTTCTTTTCACTGGACTTAAAGGAATCTACAGATAGTTTCCCCTTCCACATTTGGAAGTCTCTCAAGGAAGCAGAAAGAAGTCACCCGCCTGCAGGGGCCAGGAGGTGGCACTCTGAAGAAGGCAGCTGCCCAGAAGGAAGAGTTTTCTTCCTCAAGGTTGGAGGAAGGCCAACACTGGTTTACCTTTTGACTCTCCCTTAAGTTAGTTTGTGAAATGTGTCAGTATGAAGATCTCCCCTGCACCTCCCATCCCATTTATATATTCCCTAGAAGCCAGCAGCTTTTATGCTTCCTGAAATGTATGCTAAAAGTTTTCAGACAGTTTAGCTTTTCTAACATTTCTTTACTTTGTAATAAGATGCCACATGCTACTTATTTTTAAAATAAGATTAGAAGCCGGGCTCGGTGGCTCAGCCTGTAATCCCGCGCCATAGGGAGGCTGAGGTGAGTGGATTGCTTGAACCCACGGGTTCGAGACCTGCCTGGGCAGCAAGACCTCATCTCTACAATAAATCAAAAAGTCAGCCGGGCGTGGTAGCGCGCGCCTGTAATTCCAGCTATTTGGAAGGCTTAGGCGGAAGGATCACCGAAGCCCAGCAGGTCGAGGCTGCAGTAGCCGGGAGCGGCCACTGCATTTTAGTCTGGGCGACAGAGTGGGTCTCCAACTCAAAAAAATAAAATAAAATAAAATAAAATAAAAAAACAAAATAAGATTAGGAGAACATTTCATAGCTGTCAAAGCTGCATACACGTAAGACGTGACCCATCAGTTTTTGATTCTTAAGGCGTAATCAGTCCTGTCAAAATGTATTAATAGAGACCCTCTTATAATGGTGTTATTGAAATCTGTAACATGACCAAAGGCTCTGATATTTCCTACTCTCTCCATCATAGGTAGATTAATACATGCTGAAAGCACTCTTCCAGTTAAAAAATAGTTACAGTTTACTGCCATTTTTTCATTTAGAAGTAATTTGTTAGCTTTTATTGTTTTTTCTGAATTGAAAATGCACTATTATAAAATATAATCAATTGTAGAAAATCTTTGGAATCTTTGCTGTGGAAAGAAACTGAGTGAATTTGAAGTAACCTAGTTTTGAAGTAGTGTTAGACTTGGGGTCTGTAAGGAAACCTGACTCTGTAAAGGGTTCAAACTGTGAAAAAGAGCTCAAGATGTAGAAGCTGATCTCTATGTCTCACATCACCAGTTTGGAGTCACTGTGGTCTCTGGTTTATTTTGAAATCCTTGTAGACTTTGATTTGCTAGATGAAATGAGTAGTGACTGTAGTAGTTGTCACAATTAGTTTCACTTTTAGTGATTCCTTCCCCCAATTTATAGCAAGTAGATATACCCAGAAGATCCTTTAAACCTCTGTGTGTGTGTGTGTGTGTGTGTGTGTGTGTGTGTGTGTGTATATTTATAGATGTTTTAAAAATTACAGGTCTCCTTGAGAATTGGATAAAAGTTGTGTTTCCTCTTTCTAAAAAAGGATCCATGCAAACAGTTTTACATATGCTCAGAGAGTCTATGAACCTCTCTTCTGCCCGTTAAAACTTACCCATAAACATCAGAATCTGATTTTTTATAGTCCCAATTATTCATATCTGAGGGATCTCCAAGTTTCTTACTTTATAAGTCATGTTTTAACATGACTTTGCTTTTTTTTTTTTTTTTTCACCTAGTCCCAGGAGTATCATAACAAAGGCATAGGGTAAATCAGGATTGGAAAGTTCTAATTTGATGGTGGCACAAACTTGACAATTTTTAAACTGTTTGTAAGATTTCTCTCCCTTTTGGATTACTTTACATTAGAAACTATTGATTTACAGATGCTACATATTTTATGATATTAATTTTAGAGATTATCTTGATGGCTACTGAGTAATTTTTTAATACCCTCAACCATTTCTTTTTCTTTAGATGTGGCACCATTTATTGAGTTTCTGAAGGTCATACAAGATGGAACAATTGTCTTAATGGGAACATATGATGATGGAGCAACAAAGTATGTAAATCTAAAACTTTATACAATTTTTTTGGAGCTATAGTTTATAATTATAAAAGCAGTTCATTTTTATTGAAAACTAAGACAGAGTAAAGTAATTCAGTACCACATAAACACTATTAACATATTTTTAGTTTGTTTCCTTCTTATTTCTCTATGTAAATATTTATCATGCTTATATTGTTATGAAATTGGAATCGCATGGTACCTTTTAAATGCTTTTTACTTTATTCTTCTTTTTAACAATCTTAAATTATTTTTCCTGGCATTAATGTTCTTCAGTAGCATTTTTATGGCTCACCTACAGTTATCATATGGGCTTACCTTTAATTAAAAGTTTTTCTATTGCTGCCAAATTTTTCATCTTATAAATAATATTGTGATAAACATCCTCTTACACTATTCTTTTTCATCTTTGATTGATTGTGTCCTAAGAGTAAGTTTTAAAAAGTGGAATTGTCAAAGATATAGATAGGTACGCTATAGTGTTCATAAATTTTAACAGAAGGTAGTTTTCTTAAAATTGTATATATTGGAAAAATTTGGAAAAATACAGAAAAGCACAAAGGAAAAAACAACTTTATAGTGCATGTCACTACCCAGGTGTCACTATTCATTCCAAATGACTCAATGCTCATATTTTCTTCATTTTAACTATTTGAATTGATAGTATTTATAGCATGCTTTTTCATTTATGTGGCATATATTTTCTCATCTCATTCAGTATGCTTCATAATAACATTGTTGATGTCTCCCTAGTCTAGTTTTCAAACATGTCGTAATTTATAATCTGTTTAATAGAATGCCTGTTGCTAGACTTGGGCGGTTTCCAGTTTTCATACTTAGCAAAATGTACTGTCTTAAAAAATTTTGAACAATGCATTTCAATTTCCTTAAGATTAATTTATTTAAAGTGGGATTGTTGAATTAAAAGATGTGCATATTTTTAAAAGACAACTTTTTAAAATATGTATTAATTTTATAATTTTACATTTTTCTCAGAAATTCCATGGCACTGATTGTTAATTTTTTTTTTTTAAATAGAAAGCAGGACTTATTGAGAGGACAGAAAAGCTCCCACAGTGGGAGGGGACCCGAAGGGGTTGCCTGATTATTAACCTTTTAAATGTTCCAATGCTAAAAGTTTTGAAAATGTATCATGTTTTAATGTCTTTCTTTGATTATTGTTAAGATTGGATTTTTTTCTGTAAGTTTTTTTGGCCTGTGGTGAATTATCTTTTGATCATTCAAGTTGATATTGATTCATAACAACCCATATGTTAAAGATATTAACCATTATGTTAAAATTGTGGGTTTTTTTTGTTTGTTTATCATTTGCTATTAATTTTGTTAGTGTAGGATTTTTTTTAGGAGTTTATACTAATTCCTGTGTAATCAAGTATGAATTTTCCTTTTAGTGTCTTCTACTTTTATACTTAAGATGTATTTTTTCATCTCTGGATTAGATATTTAGTAGATTTTTTTTTCCCCAGTGATTTCACTGTGTTTATGTATTTTTAAAAATCCATTTGCAACTGAGTGCATTGACTCAAACCTGTAATCCCAGTACTTTGGGAGGTGGAGGCAAGAGGATTGCCTGAGCTCAGGCGTTCAAGTCCAGCCTGGAAAACTTGGCATGTCTACAATAAAATTTTTAAAAATTAGCTGGACTAGAGTGGATGCACCACTACTTCCGGCTGTTTGAAAGACTGAAACAGAAGGAGCACCTTAGCCCAACAGGTCAAGGTTGCGGTGGCCATGATCATGCCAGTGCACTCCAGTCTGGATGACAAAGTGAGACTCTGACTGAAAAAAAAAAAAAAAAAATATCCATATGTAATTTCCCAGTTCTTTATGTAGATTTGGCTTTGTTTCTGGTATTTCTCTTCTATTCAGTTGATCTATTTATTTCTGTTCCAAAAAGATACTATTTTAATTATTTTATAACTGTTTTATAAACATAATTGTGCTCCATGCTTCTCTGGTGGGGATAAAATCCCCTTTTATATTCTTACTAGAAAAATTGTTTTTTGTATGATTTTTTTTTAAATGATTTTTATCAAGAATAGAGAACATTTATTTTAGATTTTAGTTGGAGAGTTCTTAATACTACACCAGGAATATGGCATGTCTTTTTTATCTATTGAGTTTTATGACTGTACTTATTGTATTAGTTATATTATTGTTGATTTACATTAAGAAAATAGTGTTATTTTATGAATGACTGTAAACTGAAGTAGTTTAATTGACATTTTGCATTTCATCTGGTTCAACTAAAAGCATGCTAAATTCACAAATTGAAAGTTAACCTCAAGCTTGCATATGCAAGCATTTTCTTGTAGCTAAGTAGAATGAAACAGAAGATAATTAGACTTTCTTATTTAAAAAAATAAAGTAACTTGCTGTTTGCTTTGCTGAGAGAATAGGATATTATATGTATCACTTGAGGTTTTAACATTAATAAAAGAATGCCTCACTTTTCTCCATCCATGCACACCATGCACATGATATTCTTTACCAGATTATTTTTTATCTTGTTGCTATACCTGATGGGAATCAGAACATTTCCTCCTTTTTTGGGGGGGGGGTGGGTTGGAGTCTCACTCCATCACCCAGGCTGGAGTGCAGTGGCATGCTCACAGCCACTTCTGCGTAGACCTGCTGGGCTCTGGCAATCCTCTCGCCTCAGTCTTCCAAGTAGCCAGAACTACAGGTGTGCACTACCATGCCCGGCTAATTTTTTTATTTATTGTAGAGATGAGGTCTCACTAAGTTGCCCCAGCTGGTCCCAACTCATGGGCTCAGGCAATCCACTTGCCTCGGCCTCCCAAAGTGCTGGGGTTACAGGCCGAGCCACTGAGCCCAGCAAGAACTGTTCCTCTTAATCTGCTAATGTGCTAATAATAAATGTTAGTCACACCTAAGAACTAAGGCAAAGCAGGAATGATATTTACCCTTTAACTGCTATTTTCTGGTGCCCATTAAATGTACCAAATTGGCCTCAGAAGAGGCTTCAAACTATAAGGCAAAAGTAGAACTCTAAATTTTGATGTCTTTACACCTGGTCACTTGGTCGATACATGATTCAACCTCTGTATGTTTAAATGAATTGGGATGTATGCATTGTCACTTAGGGGCACAGAAATTTATATTTCAAATATTTCTCTTTCCTAAACACTAGTAAGATAAATTGTTAGCATTATATCTTTTATACCAAAATGAACAAACAATCTTTATGGAAGGCTATATACATCTATTATATACATCTATTACTTGGAACAAAATAAAAACCCGTTACCTTGGCAGGTGTCTGATTGTGGAATGTTTGAAATGATTCTTCAGTTGTGACATACCCTCTCTTCTACATGAGAAGCAGCTCTGCCTGCTCCTATGTATTATGGCTTTTCCTTGTTAAGGCCACTGGATTTGACCTCATACGGAATTCTTTTTATTCTATTTAGAGTTTAGAGAGTTTAGAATGGATGCCCCTATTTCCAAGAGAAAGAAATATTTCTTAAAGATAAATATATTCTCTATATCCAAGAGAATAGAGAATGCATGCTCTATTTCCAAGAGAAAAAGAGTTGGCTTACATTTTGACCAGGGAAAGCAGGACCAATTCTGTGCTGTTCCTCTCTGATCCTAGTTGCTACAAAAAATAATGAGCCCATCAGCAATACTGTGAACTTCAGCAGAATTAACTAGAACTGGTCTCCGTCACATCATTTCCCAAAGTGTGTTCAGTGGAACCCTGGTCCTTTCAAGTTCAAATCATGGTCAAAGAAGTTTGAGGATGGTGCCTTGTATTTTGTTCCTTTTAGGTATTTAACAGTGAAAGTCTCTGAAGTTCTGGCCTAAAGAAGCCTCATTATCTTTTAATCACAGTGTTTCTTGATTTTTAACTATGAAGCTCATTGTAAAAACCAAAATAGAAAAAACTGCTTTTATCTAAGAAAACTTACACTCTGGGGAGTGTAGGTCTCTAATGATGCCTCCTTTCCAGCCCAGCCCCTGCTCAAGTGAGTTATCTTTTGTTTATTTAGTAAAGAATATCATAATTTGAATAAGCAAGCTAAATTTTGCTATCATATTATTCCTTTGGAGAGAATACCTTATGGCATGCTGATATCATGTTTAAGTGAAGGATTTACATGTGAATGTCTCTGAGTTAGAAAAAACCTTTACGCTTATCTGAAGCAACCTGGGAACCCATGCCAGCCTCCCTTGGAACTTCCATATGAACACCTCTTCTGAACTCCTCCCCTACTAAGATGCCAGCCCTTGCCATATTTCCATTTGAAACAAAACAAAACAGCAATAAGGCAATATTGTGTTCCCAAGGTGATCTGCCTCTAAATTCTGCCTGATAGTCTTTCACTTGGGTAAAGGGAACAACAAAACAAAAAATATATTTCCCAAATTATCTGATACTTCAATAATTTGCATTTCTCTTTTAGTTTTCTCTTTTCCAGTCTCAATACATGTGGCTCTTTTAGCTTTTTATCATGTCAGGTTTCTAATTCATTTTACCCTCCTGGGGCTCTATTTCTTGGGAATTCTCTAGTTGATTATTGTCTCTCTTAAAATGAGTGCACCAGATCCAACACAGGCTTCCAGATGTGGTCTGGCCACTACAGAGTGCAGTGCAGATGCTAGCTCACCATGCTTTAGAGATTACATTTCTTTGAATATTCATACAGACTGGTACTGTATTAGTTTTCTTTAAACAGTCACATCACAGTTTTGGCTCGTGAGTTTTTGGTCAAGTTAAATTCTCAGATTTTTTTATTTGATTTCAGACTTTTTTTTAACCACCACCAAGTGAGGTCTTTCTCCTATTCAAAATTTGATTTTGTTTAATCTAAATAAGGGACTTCATATTCATTTATCCTTGTTAAATTTAATTTTGTTGATTTGAGCCACCTGGTCTTGATTCTGACATTTGTCCTCTGAAGTTTCCATAATCCAGGCTTTGTATGCTTTCCAAAGTCATTCTTATGTCTAAAGATAAGTCACTGATAAACGTGTTTACCAAGGGCAGGGTTCCACCCTGCTTGGGCCCTCCTCCCAGGATTAATCTACTAATCAACTGCAGAAACTACTTTTCACACAGCTCTAATATATCTTTAATAGGCATAGCATTCAGGTGCTGTTTCATTATTTTATTCCTGGATGCTATTTTCTGAGATTATCAGATGCTCACTTGACATTCCTAGACTGTGCTAATTATATAGTACCCAGATCTATTGCCCAGAAACCTCTACAAAAGCTGAAATTGCTGAGATAACCCTGTTTCCACGATACTTATTCTTCTCCCCTTCCCATTCCTCCTCCTTTCTTTCCTTTTTGCTTTTTAATGCTCATAGGATCATTGTTGTCATTCTATCTAGAATTTGGCTAGGAATTGGAATTAGTTTTATGAGACCATGTCTTCTAAAATTTTTATGTTTTTGAAAACTAGAATATTTAGCTTTCAATGTCTTAGCATCTCCATTTTCCATGATGTTTCTAAAATAACTGACACTGCCTTGAAGATTATATCAAGTTCTTTTTTTGTTTGTGTGTGTGTGTGTGTGTGTGTGTGTGTGTGTGTGTGTGTGTGTGTTGGGGAAAGAGGGGTTGGGAACTTAGATTTATACTTCAGAACACTTATGTGGACTTTATTGAGCTACTGTTCCCTCTTTATGTTGATCAAGAAATGTTTGCTTCCCTGGAAAAGACAATTGTGCTTTGATCTGATGATATTATATCACTCTTCTTATGAAACAGTGGGTCCCTTTGTTAGTCACACTTAGTAGCAAAAGTTTTTTTCTGTGGCCTCTAATAGTTTTATGAGTCACATCTCATTTTTAGTACTACAGGTCTTCCTGATAGTAGTGTTCCAAGTTTAGTCATTTGTAATGTGGTTTGTCTTATATTTTTGCATGCTTTTCTTTTTAAGCTTGAGCCCATCATAGAACACTTCTATGGTTATCACTCATTTAGAAAGCATCCTCCTTATCTTCAGGGATTGTTAGCAATATATAGTGAAAATTATTGAGTTTGTTGTTATTTTTTGTTTGTCTGCTTTTTAGTCAGGGTCTCATTCTATTGCCTAGGCTTGAGTACAGTGGCACGATCATAGCTCACTGCCACCTCGACTTCTTGGGCTCAGGGGATTCCTTCCACCTCAGCCTCCTCAGTAGCTGTGACTATAGGTGCATGCCACCATGCCCAGCTTATTTTTTAATTTTTTTGTAGAAACAAGGTCCCGCTTTGTTGCTTAGGCTGACCTAAAAACTTCTGAGCTCAAGTAGTCTTCCTGTGTTGGCCTCCCAAAGTGCTGAGATTACAGGCATGAGCCATTGCAGTTGACCTGCCTTATTTTTAAAGAGTCATATTCCCTCAATGGAATTTCTATCTGGACTTTTGGTAATACTCCCTTCCGAGTCTAGGCTATGTGGCCATTTATACTGCATATATTTAGCTTTTCTTATTCTTCAAAGTCCTGAGGTAATATGGCGATTTTCTTCCAAAGTTCCTGACACTTCTGCTTCCCACCTGACTCTTCCCTACTGAGCCCAGAATATTAGTTGGACTTGTTGCTTTTCACACTTCCAGAAATGGATCTTTGTCTTGGTTTGATGGTGTGACTGTAGGACTGTCTGATGTGCCTCCTTTTTAGCAAGGGTTGAGGCAGAACCCAGAGACTCTGTCACCAGTCTCCACTTCCTCCATCACTGCAGATTGCCTGTGCAGCCTTAGGTCTTCTGGCAAGACTTGATCCTTCTCTCTGTCTCCTGATTTATTACAGGATACTTTCTTTCTGTTTTAAATGAAATTCTTCACTAAAACAATTCATTTAACATAAATGTAAACAACTCAGCATTTTAAGACCATTAGTAAAAGTTAAAATATGTGCAACAAATTCATACTCCTATGTAGAATAAGAAACTTTTGTCTACAAACTTTATGCCATACATAAGTATGTATTAATTTGGCTTTTAAAGGAATGCGACATTTTGATACCACCTATGTATTTATATTGACTGTGTTGCATGGTTTTAAACGTCTTTTTGAAAAATGAAATTGCTTTCACTTAAATAGAAGCTCTGAAAGAAATAATCCCAAACTCTACGTAAGCAGATCAGAAAGCTTTAGAAGTTACTGAGAAAGTCATCTTGTTATAAAACTGTAGTTAGATATATAGAGAGAAGTGTGTCAGGTGTCCCCCAAACCACTTTCTGTTTTGATGATTCTCTAATAGGACTCATGGCTATGATTTGTTACAGCAACAAGATACAAAAGAAAATCACCAAAGGGAAAAGTTTTGTCAATGCTTAGAGATAATGGGCCCACGTTTTCAGTAGTCTTCTTCCAAGTGGGGTCAAACAGCATGTGTTTAATTCTTCCACCATCAATTTATGACAATACATGGGAAGTGTTTACAAGGAAGCTTTTTAGAGACTCAATGCCTAGGAGGTTTTTTTTGGCAGGAGGGCTATTCACATAGGCGCCCCTGCCTAACCTGTCCCCAAATTTCAGACTCCCAGACAGAAAACACAAATGTTTGGTGTAAGTTGTACTGTTTGTGCATACTGAAATGTGCACTCTAAAAATGGCGGAAACCCTCCCCAAATTCAGGTGTCCAGATGTTGGCAAGGGTCAGGCTTGCTAGCAGGCATTTTCAAGCATGCAAACTCAGGGTGGTCTCATGGAAAAGTAAGGAAAAAGATTAATAAAGTGAGAACATAAAGCTAAATCTTCAAGTTGCTTCCAGCTCTCTGGCTGCATCAGTTTGGTATATTCATACAGATCATTATGATCACTTCTGAAACTCAAAAGTACAGAAGTAGGCCAAACTCGGTGGCTCAGCCTAAATCCCAGCACTTTGGGAGGCCGAGGCGAGTGGATTGCCTGAGCCCGCGGGTTTGAAACCAGCCCAGGCAGCTTGGCGAGACTTAGTCTCTACAATAAATCAAAAATTAGCTGGGTATGGTAGCACACACCTGTAGTTCTGGCTACTTGGAAGGCTGAGGCGGAAGAGTCACCAGAGCCTAACAGATCAGCACTGGGGTGGCCGTGAGTGTGTCACTGCACTCCAGCCTGGGCGATGGAGTGAGACTCCAACTAAAAAAAAAAAGAAGTACAGAAGTAAGAATGACTGACACTTCTTCAATCTATTTCTTAGTTGATGCCAAACTCTTAAAAAAGAAAAAGTTTACTTTTTACAGGGACTAAACTGCATTTGAATAACCACACACGCTGCAGGCAGTTTTGAGTATAAATCAGTATTTTGTCATTTGCGAGCCTAATATTCATTGCATCAGCTATTTATGAGCTTCCCTAAAGGCCTGTGAGGGGCAAGTTTGTAACTTTTTTGAGATGTAAAAAAAAAAGCCTCTCTGCAGGTAGCAATCCACTCAGATGACCAGAGAGCCTGCCCTCTGCATTTCAGTACCTTTCTTCTTGTTAGAGCAGCAGAACTTATCCTCTAGTGCTGATGATGTAAGTGTACACTTCTAAGAAGGTAGCCAGGAAATAGCACATTTTGATAAACTGTACAAGTAGAATTTGACAATCTTCCAGATCCATGACATCCCAACAGCATTTGGAAACAAGAAAACAGGGTTCAGATGGTACATTTAGGGAGGTTTCCCTCTGGCACAAAAGTTGCTTATCACATGAGCAAACAAATGAAGAGTGATGGCTGATTCACGTGAGGGTGGGCACAGGAGACAGGGCTCCAGAGGAGCAGTGAGGAGAAAGCGGGAAGCATAGGCACGGATCCTACGGCTAGGTCTCACAGTCTCCACAGAGGCTGAAACTTGTCTGGTTCCTCCGCACAGAGACTTTGCACTTTTTTGAATTCAGTTGGTTATAATGCATGCCTTTAAGTAGAGGTGCGTCTGAAGGGCTAATGTTCCACAGGCAAAAGCTTCTTTTCTTGCTGATTCTAGTGAATTTCCTCCAGGTGGACAGCAGTGCCCATTCTGTGGCTGAAACAGCTCCACTGCCCCGTAGATGCGGTTTGCAAAAAACGTGAAAGTTTAATGATAGATGTAGTTCTTTCCTGTTTCCTAAAGCTTTTTAAAAGATAAATTATCCCATTTATCCTCAGGTTAGTTAAATGAAAACCATTCTACTTAGTGTTTCTTTTGTTACTATATTAAAGGAGATATTTTAAAAAACACTGTGGAATGACTTAAGGGCCTTCCTCACCGACTTTCCTGCTATTTGCAAATATAAAACTTGCCTTGCCTCAGGTTCTAGCAGAACAAACCTCACCTGTAGTTATCTTTTATCTCTGTTTTTAGTTCTACAACTAGCATTTATCTAATGAATTTCCTTTCCCCTATGTGTGATAAAGGAGAGAAAAATCACTCAACATTAGGATGATAACTTACACAAAATGTTTTAATGACATCTTTCATTGAGCAGTTTTCCTAGTGGCTAATTTTTGTCACTGCTCTGTCTCCTGCTAGTAGATATTTAGCTACTATGTGGTTAATATTTTCATTTTTATTAAGTAACCACTTGGCAGTTATCACTGAAGCACAGTTTATATCCCCATTCTCAAAATTCATATTCTTTTAATAAAATATAGTGTTGGAAACATCCAGATTTCTGTCAGCATTTACCATTATTCTGATAAAATGTAATTTACAAAGAGATTTAGTGGAGACTCAAAATGATTATTAATTTTACAAAGATATTTGTTGCTTAAGACCTTGAATTAGCCTGGGTAGGCATCTGTTAACTCAGTACCCCTTATTTATTTGATGGTTGTAGTTAAAATAATTAAGTGTAGGTAAATTATTGTGAAATAAAGACCTCTAAAAGATAGCTTTTAACAGAATAAATTTAAAATTAACTGCTAAATTTCATGTCTTTTGTTACTAAAGAATTCAAATAGTAGGAAGATGTTTTCCTATTTAAGCCAAATATTCATTCTCATTGTATCTCGTGTTACATGTTAAATATCCTAGGTGAGTCACTATTAGTTAGATAGTATACAGTAGGTACCCTGTGCTGATTGGTGTATTCTTTCTCTTCCTCTTTAAGGCTCAACGATGAGGCCCGGCGGCTCATTGCTGAATTGGGGAGTACGTCTATTAATAATCTTGGTTTTAGAGACAACTGGGTTTTCTGTGGTGGGAAGGGCATTAAGACAAAAAGCCCTTTTGAACAGGTTAGTGTCTTTGACTCTCATAATCAATAAAAACAAATTGTGTGAAATCTTATTCACATCCCAGCACAGGCAGAATATTAAACATGTTCATATATTTGTCATGAATTCTTGGTAGTTATTTGATATAATCATCATACTTTTTAAATTTCAAAACTTAAAAATGAACTTAAAAATTCTGCATGGGGAAAAAAAAGGAGGAACAACTATTAAAAAAAAAATTCTACATGGGAATTTTTTTTTCCTACATAACAATGCATTGGTATATTTCTTTATCTTAAGCTTTTTGGAAGCATTAGTTATTAAGGATTTTAACTGAGTTTTGGATATTAGAATCAGGTAAGTTTGGAAATACTTTAGAACTTAATAGAATATAAACTTTACTTTTTTTTTTTGTTTTGAGTTGGAGTCTCACTCTGTCACCTAGACTGGAGTGCAGTGGCCCTGCTGGGCTCCGGCCATCCTTCCGCCTCAGCCTTCCAAGTAGCTGGAATTACAGGCATGTGCTACCACGCCTGGCTGATTTTTTTGATTTATTGTAGAGATGAGGGCTTGCCAAGTTGCCCAGGCGGGTCTCGAACCTGTGGGCTCAGGCAGTCCACTCACCTCAGCCTCCCAAAGGCACAGGATTACAGGCTGAGCCACCGAGCCCTGCTTAAACTTTACTTTTTAACTAACAAAAAATCCTTTAAAAATGTCTGCAGTGTTTTGTTATTTCAGCTCTTATTTAAAGTTCTGCGATGTATATGACAGACCCTGAGGGTCACTTGTTAGTATCTTCAGCAATAATTTATATGAACTTTTCGTTGATATGAGTGTTACTGAAAAGAAAGTGAGTAAAGTATGCCATTGCAAATCTTCATTCAGTTCACAAAGATTTTTAAACTATTTTATACTATTATCATGTTCCAATAGCACATAAAGAACAATAAGGATACAAACAAGTATGAAGGATGGCCTGAAGTTGTAGAAATGGAAGGGTGTATCCCCCAGAAGCAAGACTAACGGAAATGAGGAGGAAACGGAAGAATGCGCACTTTCACTGTTAACAGGAGAGCTGTAAAAGAGAAACTACGTGTAAATATTTTAAGAGCATGCAGCCATCTTGGTGTGTGCATGAGCATTATTATCTCTTTTGATATCAGGATTATTTATTGCTAACGTAACTAGATAGTATTGTAAATAGTCATCATCATGAGCAAATCATTGAACCATCTCTAAGCACATTTCCCTAAAAGTACAATGTTTAGACTGCTGTGGTAATGACATTTTAATTCTAAAAGCATACCCAATGGATAACTGAACAGATTGTGAAAAATATATTGATATATATACTGGTTGCTGTGAAAATCTGTCATGGAATAATATGGATTTTGGGGAAGAGACTTTATTTTCTTTTATATATGTCTATGTTGCCTTGTGATGACATTATCCTTTAAATTAAAGCGATTTGGCTAGTTGTGTGTGTACTGTTGTTTTACAGTCCGACTCTCTTGCTGTACTGTTTTCTTAGTCTTTCCCTTCCCTTTCCAAGAAACCAAGAAGTTAAATGTTTGATCTGAAAACTTAGATATGTGAAAAGCACAACAAAATTCTTTTTAAAATGTACACAGTAAAGAGTAAATAAATAAATGTAGATGGCATTCAGGACCATCGCTTGCTGGATTTGTGTTAGCAATGTGAATAACTCCATTTTGTATAAGCTATTTAGAGTGAGGCTGAGGTAGCACCTCCACAGAACTGGATTGCCAAGTCAAGTCCCTTCCCTAACCTAATTTGCCATTCAGGACAGCTAAGTCATTATATTTAGAGCAATATTAGCAAATGTTTTCCTTATTTAGTTGTTATCAGCATTGACCAAGTGGTTTGGAAAGACAATGATTTTGATTTGTAAACCAAGAAATTAATTTTGTATTTACTTTATCTAACTTCATAATAGCAATTATTGCTCAAAGCTATACTGGCATACTTAGAAAAGTTATAATTATAGGGTGGATTGATAACATTTAAAAAACAATTTTATTTGACTCCAAACAACTTGATACTCAATTCTACATAAAAATGTAGGAGATCTAATTTTTTTTTTTTTTTTTGAGTTGGAGTCTCACTCTGTCACCCAGACTGGAGTGCTGTGGCCGCTCCCTCATCCTTCTGCCTCAGCCTTCCAAGTAGCTGGAACTACAGGCGCGCACTACCACGCCCGGCTAATTTTTGATTTATTGTAGAGATGAGGTCTCGCCAAGTTGCCCAGGTGGGTCTTGAACCCACAGACTCAGACAATCCACTCACCTCAGCCTCCCAAAACGCTGGGATTACAGGTTGAGCCACCGAGCCTGGCTGAGATCTAACTTTTTTGTTAGCTTCAGGTGTTCACTAAATGTTTTTAAACAAAAGTTTTAGGGCATTAAATACGTGTATGAAGTATCTTAAACTGAGATATAAACAAATGTGATTAAACTGCCATTCCCAGTATGACAGCACTTAAATTTTGAACCTAAGTTTAAGATCGGTGTGTAAAGAAACCTGAAAGCAGTATTTGTTATTTAGCTATAAACAAAGTTGGAAACTATACAGATATTTCTTAAATATTTATGAACTTTGGGGTACTGTCTCTTCCCTCAAACCGAATGTAATTCATGAATACATGCACCTTATATGTTTAAACAATTTTTGTAAACTTTTTGAATTTTTGGTGCTTATATGCTAAATCACATTCAGCATATGTATTTTGACATTTCAAATACTTCCTTTGACTCTGTCAATTAAAAGAATAACTCTTTTACAGTTCCAGGGATTGTGAAATAAATGTTGCATTTTTTTAAATAATGAAAATAAATACTCTTGGTTTTGCATTGTGATTTTTTTTTGGTATTGTCTGGCAAAGTAATATACCTACAGAAATTGACCTCAAGGTTTTTCAAGCATTTATTACACTGCTTAACATGCAGAAAGTTAAATTATTGCTGTGGTTAAACAGTAATATTCTTGAAATATCTTACCATGTCTAGAATTTAGGTATCTAGGTAACAGGACATCTCTTTTACTAAAATTGTAAGGATAGCTTTTAAAATGTTAATTAAAAAATGTCAAAAGAAGGGATAAGGATTGTGTAACTACTTTGGTGTGTTTTGCCTTTTTGATTATATCTTGTGTAGATTGTGCCAACTTAATTCTGAAAGCAATAACTTTACTACATTTCATTTTCAGATCTCTTAAAAATCAGCATTGTACATGAAACAGTGCTCATTTAATGTTAAGAATTTATTACAATCAGAAATTAACATTATTAATATAGTATTTTAAATGGTGCTTTAGGGCTTATGGGTGCATATTTTTTATTTGTAATCACGGATGCTTTTTCAGAACAAGTGTATTATATGATTGTCAAAAGTGAGCGAAAGAAAAGTAGGAGAATACGTGATATTTGGGAAATTAAAGAAATATTGTCCAGAGTCTTTATTCTTGACTTTTAATTAGATTAAAGTGAAATCTTTCATTGTTCTTCCTATATTGTATTTGTTTTTCAATCAGTCAGAAAGCTCAATCAATCAACTTCTGTGTTACACTTTATACTTTAAAAGTTTCCATAAATTATAAAAGACCAAAAGGATACAATTTTATTCAGTCTGGTTGATAACCTCCTTTTAATTGAAAGAATGTGAAATGTGCCGTGTCATGTCAGTAGAGTGGTTAAAAATGGAAATTCATTTAAAATACATTTCCTAATGAATACGAAAGAGAAAACTTTCTTGTGTTCATCAGGAAGACGACTTGCCACTTTAACCTCTTTATGGCAACCACTTGGACAGTAATAAATCCATGTAATTTAGAGTGATAGAATAAAGTAACAGATTTCATCTTTTCTAAAGCATTTCTGAGAAGGATTCTTTTCCTGTCTCTTTTTAGGATGATTTTTTCTTTCATACACTTGGTTTTTGATGGTCACAGGTCAGTAGCTAGTTAATTTCCATTTCCCTCACAGCTCCCTCAGTTGAACTGGGCCTTGTTTCTCTGTTGATTGATTGCTCTTTCTTGTGATCCCCTTGCTGAGGTTTCAGTCAAATCAAAGGCTGCTGGAGTGAAATGTAAGCAGGCCTGGCCAGGGTATGTTACTCAGTTGCTATTAGACAGTGTGAAGGGAGCATGGCGAAAGGCCCTTCGGAGAATCTAAGAAACTCTTCTGGTCCTAGAACCTTCTTCAGGGCCAGTGAGGGAACAGACTACTTGAGGACAGCTTTATTAAGAAAACACATTCAACACTTGGATGTCTCTTCTGTGGGTGGCCAGAAAGGAAAAGGGACTGACCAGTCTTCAGAATAAAGACAGAAGAGACTTTTCTCTTGGGCTCGTCCCATGGGCAATTTATAAGCAAACTCAGCATGAGGAAGACATTCTCCTCGGTACAGCTAATTTACAACTTCATGCTGCTATGACTACCTTACTCCTCAGCTCTGCACCGATTATGCCAACCACTGGAGTGCAGTGAATATTAAAAGAACAAGCTGAGGCTAAATTGATTTTTTAAAATACTCCCTTTTACAGGGAAAATTAACTCAGGAACCTGCAACTTGTGACATTTCACATAGCCCATGTTTGTTTCACTTAACAGCCAGAGAGAAAGGGATCAAAAAACTTTCAAGAAGAGAGAATCCTGTTGTGGGAAGATTGGCATACTGGCTAAGAGTACAGACTTGCCTGTGTGTTCATCTCTGTTCCGCTGTGAACTACTTAAGGATGTTGAGAAAGTCTGTGTCCTATGATCTTGGTGCATGGCACCAAGAACTCATTAAATGCAGCTTGTGTAATTGCTGTTAGTATTAACCATGCGTTGTGCCGGCTAGTAACATTTTAACCCAAGAGAAGAGCTAACAAGTCAGCCTCTCTAGCTTTCCAATCCCATCTTACCAAGCCAGGAGGGAACTATTAACTTGGGTAGTAAGATCATGGGCAAGGATGCAGCTGTTCACCTGAGATTCTCTTTAACATCCAAGCCCCTGATTTTCATATACTATCTATCCTTTCACTCATTATACTTTGACATTCTACTCCCCTTCATAAATAGCATTCAAGCTTTCGTGTATCCCTAGGCAACTCTAGTTTTATAAATGGTCACATGACAGTTCCACCTACTGGTCTGGCCTGGCCTTCGTTGGACTAGAGCCCAAGAGGCTGGGAGCCTCTGCGGGCTTCCTTCTGTGGCAGCTTCATTGGCAAGCACAGGCTTTGATCTTCACTCCTAATAACTACAATTCCTGCTGCAGGGCAGGATGGGACAGTCATAAGGGTGAGATGCAGCGCCTCCGTTCGCACCCTTTGGCCCAGAACAAAGGCAGTACTGGGGCCAGTGACTTCTCTCCAAAGCTTAGCCTTCTGTATCACCAGTGTAATAAAACAGCCAATTTGGAAGTCAACCTGTTGAACACAATTGCTGTTTTTCTGTAAGTAGATCCCTCAAAGCAGAGGAACCTTGTGTGTTAGCTAAGAGCCCAGTGTAAACCTGTGAAATTTTCTGATCCTGAAACTTCATGTGAATTTTGCATTTTATTTTATTATTTACAGATGTTTATAATAGCATGGAAATCTTTCTAAATTCAGTTCCAAAAGCAGTTTAGCTTGTGTATACTCTGTATATTGGAAGCCTGAATACAGAAGTACTGTCTGTTTTATTTGACAAGAACAAAAATGAACTCCAAACAGAATATCTTGCCAGTCCAAGCTCTGAGCAGAGGAGAGGTAATTTTTTTTTTCTTTTTTTTCTTTTAGTCAGGGTCTCACTGTCATCCAGGCTAGAGTGCAGTGACACGATGATTGCCCACCATAGCCTTGACCACCTGGGTTCAGGTGATCCTCCTCAACCTCCTGAGTTGCAAGGACTACAGGTATATGCCACCATGCCCAACTAAGTTTTTGATTTTTTTGTAGAGACGAAGTCCTGCTATGTTGCCCAGGCTAGTCTCAAACTCCTGGGCTCAAGCGATCCTCCTCAGCCTCCCAAAGTGCTGGGTTTATAGTTGAGCCACTGCACCTGGGCAGAGGAGAGATTTAAAAGCAAATAATGCCAAGGTCAGCATTAGCAATATGTTCAGTTAGAGGAGAAGGCAGTAGTCCCTGAGAGTTGTGGTTCTCGCGGGCGGGCCCCAGGTGGAAAGTGGGAGAGTTAATTGGTGAGAATTTCTTTTGGTGTAAGGCATGAGCTCTGGGCTCTAATTCTTGCCTGGGGAGTGTAGTCTGTCCCACATGGCTTCCTGTCCCCTCTTAGGGAGAGGACTTGAGATTTAAGATAAGTGAATGAGCACCTCTCAGACTGCCACAGAAATCTGAGACTTGACTGAGAATGAAGTTGAAAACTAGTTCTTGTGGAACTGTTAATACCTTACAAGGGAGGCTAACTTTCTATTATGGAAATATTCTAGGTTTCGTGTGGTTCTAAAGCACTGGGTATATTGGATTTGGGCATGGTTACAGGAGCTGTGGAAACTGGAACTTGAAGATTGGTCATTCTTACATTTCGTCAACAAATTTTAAAGTACAGCTTCTCAGGAATTAATAATTTGGGCATTTCGGGGAGAAAAGGTCTTCAAGCCAGTGAAGGAAAGAATTCCTCACCCTGAGTAGTGAAATGTATCTTTCAGTTTGTAAAATTACTTATCCAGTGCCCATTAAGTCAGGAACATGTTAGAGAGGATGTCCCATTCACATCTTCACTTTTCCCATTTTGCTATTTTGCCCTGTCCTTGCCTTGCATACAGCCTTGTGAGGAACAACAATGAGTTCTTTGCCAAGGAGTTGAGGATGAAGCAGTGGCAATGGCTAGCACTAAGAAAGAGTAAGTGTTAGGTACTAAGAATAGGTAATTATGGATTTCCGTCTTGTATATTGACACCTTTCCTTGGTTTATGAAAAGTTTGAGGTGTATTTAAATGTGCTGCTAAACTTGGTGATAGTCCTTTATCAAAGAGTAATTAGGGATAACAAGGAGCTGCCCTTTCTTCTTCTAGACTAAACAGGGCCAGACAGATGTGGACCACAATCATGGATGTGTGATTATTACTAAAATGTAGACAAGAAAAGCTTCTTGGCCTCTGTGGAGGTGCGTTATTACCCTGAGGGTTCTGGAAGGCCATTTGACAGGGAAACAGGCAGCTCTGGATCTGCCATACTTTCTGCCTTTCCAGGTCTCACACACAAATCGGATGTCTTCACTTAACTGCCAATTAAAAACTTGCACATGAAACTTTAGTTTGTGTTGACTTGGTCCTCATTTATTTCTGACTCTTTACAACCAAATAGGGAAGGCCACTGTTGCTAAACATGGTTTTGTTTCAAAAGGTTTTAATCTGGTGCAAACTACCTCTGGTGGTTTTTCTTTGGATGTGAATGTAAACCATTACAAATGGTAAATTTTATCCCTCTATTAAAAATAACATCTTATGCAGCAATTGGCTGTGAGTGCAACAATAAAAAGGATGTAAGTATTTATTTTATCACACTAAATTAGTTTGATCTTTACCCCTAGTCATTTTCTTTTGGAATGGTTGTTACATTCTTGTACAATCCAACTGTTAGCCCCATTGCAATCTAAAATAGGAGTCAGCTTAAATTCCTTTGAGCTTAGAAATCAAGAGGCATCGTATTTTAATTATATTTCATAGTGAATTCTAAGATCTTGGTTCTGCCATCCCATTGCTCCCTGCTCCTCAACCCATTTAATACAACCAAACCATGAAGGAACATCCTGTAATTTTCACTGTATTTACAAATCTCTCCAAATCTTCAAATGATGTATGTGAACACGGTCTATTGACAATTTTGATACTGTGAAAAGCACAGAAACAACTCAGTGGTTAATGGCACAGATGCTGAAGCCAATTTATTCTGTGTGACCTTGGGCTGCTTTCTAACTTACCATGTGTCTCAGTTTCTTCGTCTATAAAATGAGGACACAGTAATGATACCTACTTTACGAGGTTGTTGTGAAGACTTAATGATTACTTAAACTACTTGATCCTGGTACATACTAAGTGCCATCTAAGTGTTTGCTAATATTATTTTCTCTTTCCAAGTAAATGAGTCCCTTCCTGGTATACCACTGTGTCCCCTTTCATGCTGTGCCACCATCATCATCCTACTCCCCAAAATGTCATCATTTATCACATCTACTCTATAGTAAAACTAAAATTTTAAAAAAAATGTACCTTAGCCAACTTTCCTTAAGAAGGACTAGTCTTGAGGAGTATTTATGATTTCTGGAGATGCGACTTGAATTTTTCTTCCTTCAAACAGCCAAATGGATCATAGTATCGTAGATAACCACCGATCTCCAAATAGTTAACTTCTCAGTCTTTGACCACCTTTGGAAGATGATCCAAAAAGTATCTGCAACTCCCCAAATTGCCTATAAGTAAATTTTTTTTTTCTTTTTTTTTTTAGTTGGAGTCTCACTCGGTCGCCCAAACTGGAGTGCAGTGGCCGCTTCCGGCCACCGCGCCTCAACCTGCTGGGCTCCGGCGATCCTTCCGCCTCAGCCTTCCAAGTAGCCGGAATTACGGGTATGCGCTACCACGCCCGGCTGATTTTTTGATTTATTGTAGAGATGAGGTCTCGCTGCCCAGGCGGGTCTCGAACCCGCGGACTCAGGCAATCCACTCACCTCAGCCTCCCAAAGGCGCAGGATTACAGGCTGAGCCACCGAGCCCGGCTAGTAAATATTTTAATAAGCAACTTTTCTGCTTCCACCTTTTAAGCTAAGTAAAAACAAACACTCTATCAGTATTAGCAGTACCTCAGAAAATTAAAATGTGTTTTAAAAATACTATACCCCATATCTTTGAAATAAAAAAATTAAAAGAGAAAAAAAATAATAAAAATATTTACTGTGAATAACTCATTGTTTTAAAGCTGCAAAAATATGTAAGGTCACATTATCTAATGTGTGTAATTAAAACTTTATTGTTATTCTTAATATAACTATCAGAGTTCCTTAAAATACAAAATGACTATCATCCATATTATTAAAAAGGAAATAATACAGTGGCTTATATTCAAAAAAATTAATGTGTTGTTAATGTTGTGTAAAGTACTGTTATCAGGAAAATGCCTTAATTAGTCAACTTCTTTATCCAGATGGTACAGATAATGCCATTGGGTATGTTTTTCTTGATTTCATTTCAGGATGAATCACTGCCTCTTATTGTCTCTATTAGATAGTTTCAAATTTGCAAAGAAGTTCAACTCCTATATTGCAAAATAACACACGAGAGCACCTTCCCTCCCCCTCCCTTTTAACATCATAAAGGGCATTTAAACAAATCAGACCCCTACCCCCGTGTATAATGCACAGTGCTTTGGGCTTGCCCTGCCTGTGTGCTCTATGTGATGCTGGAAGCTGTCTCCTAAACAGCTCACTAAACTGGGACATTTGATGTCTTTGCTGCCCTGTCCCACGTCCAGGTGCCCTTTACTGAGAATGTAATGCCCTGATTTTCCTTTAGGGAAGCCGCCCCCACTCTATTCTCACGCTGTGTCGTTTTAGTTGGAGGGAACCTCACTGCCAGTTCCAGCATGGGCCAAATGGCTTAAGGTGGATCCGTGTACCTAGATCCCATCCCAACTACTAATAGTCATTGTGATTAGTTCAGAGATAGGCACATTTAACCAGTTAGAGTCAAGAAGACTCAGACCATCTTTGTTGAGCCTCCTGGGAAAGAAAGATTTCCCGTCTTCTGTGTGAGCCACCAGGAAAGAACCTCTCTTTCCTTAGAATGAGTGGTAATGGTAGGAGGATGTTAGGTATGGAAATATGGCAGCCATGTCGCTAAGAAAAGCAGAGAGCCTGGAGCTGCTGGAATGGGAGAGTTTGGAGCAGGCAGGTTGCAACACCTTGTGGAGCTGGAAGTAGAAAGCAATGCCAGAACCCAGCCTAAAGCGATGAAGACCCCAGGGAACATGGTGTGAGCTTATGGATCGAGCCTCACCAGAACCAGTCACAAGTCTGGAGTTTTCAGTGACTGAGTCAATGCATTTCCTTTAATGTTTAAACCAGTTGGTCTGAGTTTTCTGTCACTTGCAATGTAAGGAGCCTTGGACATGAAGGTAAAATAGTCTAGACGGGATAGGAACTTTTGGGTTCCGGAATTGTGGTCCCAGGGACACCATGGTGCTACCTCTACTGTGACCGGGAGTGGGAAGGAAATGGGCTAAGGCCAGGCTTTCAGCCAGCCAGATGGGTGAGAAACTTAAGGAGGGCTTCCAACATGGTGCAAGGGTGAGAAGGAAAAGAAGAACCCAAAGACGCAGCTTGGGAATCAGGAGTTCTTGTTCAGGCATCCCAGAAAGGAGAACCTGAGTTAGAATCACTTTTTTTTTTTAATTTTAAAGTTATGGGATACAAGTCAGGGTTAGGTATACAAATGCGCATCACTCTTTTTTAAAAGCAATGGCTGAATAGTAATCAAATATTTGTGAATTAGAGGCTGCCAGATTCTCACAGGCAGTTGATAAGGTCATTACAAAAAGTTTTCTAATTAATAGAATTGGTTGTTAATAGAAACTACAGTCTTCCTTCTTTCTTTTTTTAATTAAAGAGAGTGCTTATGTTCAATAAAGATAAAATAGATTAACTTTGTAAAAACAGGCAGAAAATAAATGTTTTCAGGTTACTCTATTCAATGGATGCTGAACAATGGAAAACCACTCTTAAATACATACTATTTGTTCATTTGCCATTTCTGAGTCTCTCATTTAGTAAATAATAACTTTGTTACACTTTAAGGGTCTCAGCTAAATGCTTAGTCTTTATTTAATACTAGGCCTGGGACACTTTCCATGGGTTTGCTCTTTTTCTTAAATTTTTGCTGTGTCTCAGTAAATAAAATTAAAAGGAAATAGAATGAGATCCAAGGGGCAAGGAAACCTTTTTTTATGTTAAAACGAGAATGAATATTCTTTCTTTGTCCATTCTGAATTTAGAAAATCTATATTTTCTATAAAATATTGTAATATTTAACAATTCATAAAAAACATAGGCATTTACATTAAAATACAACTTTAAATACAGCCCTGTAATTTTCACCAGGACCTTGTAAAATATGATGAATATACATGCATGAATATTAAAACGAGGAAGACTACCCCACATTCAAATAGAAATGCAGCATTACATACAATATAATAAATACCCAGGATATCAACTCCACAAACTGATCATTATTCTGATTTAGATTCTTTTTTCCAGTTAAGACTTTTACTAAATAATTTATTATAATAACCTTATGAGTTAAGCATAACTAATGTGAAAAGAAAATTCAATTCATCTGACTGCTGAAATAACACAATTTGCAAATTTTTGCAACACTTTTTAATCTGGAACATGTAAAACTGTCATTTTAGCAAGAAATACACATCCATATAACTAACTGCTCAATTAACTTCTTTTCAATGTTAAAAAAGCCAGAGTTAATAGTCTGAAAAAGAAACAGAAGCTAATCTTATTTCTGAAATAATCTTACTGCCTTCACTCTTGAGTTTTGACAATAAATGTCTTAAGTTTTGATATATATCATATAACTTAAATACTGTATTTACAAAATATAAACTTTTTAAAACAAAATTCTATACAAAATACTGTCTTTACACACTTACAGGGTGCTTTTTTTTTTCTCAATATATGAGGGGAACCCCCCAAAACCTGCAATTACTTTTAGAGGGCAAGCCCCTTGTAGTACAGGGCTGCCCTGCTAGATAAGTGTTCTAGGAACCCATCGGCATCAGTGTACCAGCTAGCATTGTTGTGAGAGGCTGTGTTCGCTTCAGTGAATTTTTATTTGGAGATTTCTTTCAATGTGTTTGCTTATTTCATGATGGGTAATTTATGAACGTTCGTGCCCATACCGTGCTGAACGTTCAGCAGTTTTTGACTCCAAACAGCATGACCCTCATATCCCAGCCTCCCCATTTGCCCAATCTCACCCCGAGCAACTTTTTTTGTTTCCCTAGATGAAAAAGTCCTCAAAGGAAAATATTTTGCCAATATGAAAGAGGTGAAACCAAAAACGGCAGAGGCACTAAAGCATAAAAACTGACAAGTTCAAAAACTGAGCAGTGGAAAAAGCATCCCGATAGGTGTATTGCATTAAACAGAGAGTACTTTGGAGGTGCCTGAAGTTTAAACATGTAAGAATAAATACACAATTTTTTATAAGTAAATTCTGGGTTTTTTACAACCTACCCCACCCCCATACGGGAGCTCTTTATTTATTTGTTATTTATTTGAGTTGAAGTCTCACTCTGCTGCCCTGGCTGGAGGACAGTGGCATAGTCATGGCCACCACAGCCTCGACCTGCTGGATTAAGGCGATCCTTCTGCCTCAGCATTCCAAGTAACCGGAAATACACGCACACACCACCATGCCTGGCTAATGTTTTTGATTTATTGTGGAGACAAGGTCTTACTAAGTTGCCCAGGCTGGTCTTGAACCCCTGAGCTGAGGCAATCTCACCTTGGCCTCCCAAAGTGCTGGGACTACAGGTGTGAGCCACCATTCCCGAGTTTTAAATTTTTATATTTACTTTTCCCAAATATTTTCAGAATCCCTCCCTACCCTAGTATCTCATTTTTAACAATGGAAACTGGTGTATAATAAAAGTATGAATTTGAAGATCAAAGATTGCTAAATACCTCTGGAGCTTTTCCTAGATTCTCCAGGTTAAAAGGCACTTAACATCCAAATTACATTTTATTCTTTACATTTTGACTCTTTCTATTTGTCACTAAACATCTCTAGCAAACACTTCTAGGGATATCAGATCACTTATGAAATTCTTTTAATTGCATTTCTTTTGAAAGGGTAAGTAAATGCCCACTGCTTATGCACTGCTTATGTTAACTTTTCAACATCTGTTTATGCATATATAGTATGATGTCTTCAATTAAAATACTGAGAGAATAAATGAGATTCATGTTTACCATTCCTTGTTGCTATAAGAGGTGTCTTTTTTAAATGACCAATGTTCACCCACCATTGTTGAAGTCCATATTCGAGGATCTTATCTTGAGTGTGGCAGGCCTCCCAGCCATGAGGGAACTTTCCTGTGCTTTCTATGTTTCCCAAACCATCAAAAGATTAATACAAACTTCTTCAGCATTAAAATCCCAAGAAATTCACATGCTCAGTGGGTCAATCAGGTAAACAAAAGTGTCGATCAAGTCCACAAAACCCTCAGAGAAGCCCAAGGATCTGGGCTTCCAAGGCAGGAGTCAACTTTGCCAGCCCTGCAAGGGAGAGGATCCTGATGCCATTGTATGTTGCTGAGGAGTCCTGCCCAAGGCTGGATGGAGTGGTTACTTGCAAGTGTGGACATCAGTCATGCTTTCACACCTTCTGCAGCGGACATAGCAGCACCAGATAAACTTACACTCACACCTCTCCACATGCCTGACCACATGGGTGTTGTAGCCTCGGCCACAGCATAGGAGATTACAGCCATCTGCACCCTCGGATGTACGGTTGCATTCTCTGCCTTGTGTCCCTGGGATCCCCAGTTTCTTATCCTCTACACAGTAGTTGGGAGACTTATTAACATACAGCAGATCGTCCTTGCGGATTGGTATTTTTCTCTGATCTTTTTCTCTCCTGCGCATTTTCCTCTTGATTTTGTCTGATATCTGAACACTGTTTTCATATTTATCCTTCAACAAATGGCCAATCTTTTCAAATGAAGACATGGTTTTCCAGCATGTTTTCACAGCACAGGAGCCGGAAACTCCGTGGCAGCGGCAGTCTACTGACATCAACTTGGCAACGGCCTGAAATCAACAGTAACCATTCAACGATTATTCATGAAACATTTTACCCAACGACGAAAGCACAGTTAATCTAATCACTTAACTTTCTGGGTCTGTTTCCTCCTGAATAAAAATGATGGTTAGGAATGCAAAGGATGTTTAAGGTTGTTTAGGGTTCAAATGTTTTGTCCTTTGGTTTTGTCCCAAGTGCTGTGTTTGAATGTCTTGACCCTGTAGAGTAAATCTTTCCAAGTGCATTTAAAGTAGTAGGCCAGGCTAATATTGTTAGTGGAGATTACCTAAGATAACAAAGGGAACTTACTTTTGTTTCTAGTCTCCTGTGTAATTTTAGGTGTGGGAGGATGCTTATGCATGCCTGTTATGCTCCAGATACCATTCTGCACGTTTCTCAAAGTATGGTCTATGAACCGGCAAAACCAGATCGCTTGTGGGAAATGCAGACTCTCAGGCCCTACTCCAGACCTACAGAATCAAAGGCTGCATTTTAACAAGATCGCCAGGTGACTCAGAACATTAAAATCTGAGAAGCACTGAAAGAGCAGTTAAACTTTACAAATAACTGACACACAAACCTCTGACAATCTGATTTTATCGGTGAGGGTGGGGTATAGCCCATGGTACTGTTACCAAACTGCTCAGATGATTTTAACGGACATCCAGGGGTGAGATCTATTGATTCAATTACTACATGAGAAACTGACAAATTAGGTTTAGCTGGTCAAAAGGAGAAGGGGCTAGAGTACGGTTGCTCCAGCAAATCCTCCCACTCTTCTGGAAACTTAATTCAAAACATATGTTCTGTCTTTGGATCGGTAGCACAATCCTAGCACAGAAAATAGAAAGGGGATAATGTTTACGTAATTTTTCAATTCTAAGTGATGAGTTCAGTTTAAACGGGCTGAGAAATTCAATGAGACTACATATATTTGTAATATCCACTGCCTGGCACACACTGAAATCTAAATAAATGCCCTTTTCTCTGAAAAAAGGAAGTATAGGAAGAATCAAGAAAAAAAATTTCAGTGAGGCTAGTGGTGCGAAAACAATATAGAGATTTCAAAAGTTTTAGGACTCTAATCTCTTACATACCAGGCTAGCCAGCACAGCTTCCTTCAATCCCCAGATGATGGCAGAGTGGATTAATAAATCATTAAGGCTAGCTGTAGGGTTGACACTCTGTCAACATGCTGGGTAAAATGAAGAATGGATCCATCCATTCACTAACTTGGAGAATATGTGTGTAATCTTACTAGAGGAGGGAAAAACCTCATAGTTTAAAATTCTATTTGCAGTCCTCAAAACTCCAAAATGACAGGACTCCGTGCTTGGCTATTTTGTACCAAACATGATATTGACATGTTTGTAGTTACATTTTTAAATAAACTAACAACATCTTCTGAATTATTGAATGAGACAGAATATTTCCAACAAATGATAATATTTGTAAGCTTAAATGAGAGCATATGGTATCGATTAGTGCAATGTTGGGGTTTCTTAATAGTGTTTACATAATAAACGGAATAATATTTAAATCTGGTTCTTTATAGCATATGACATATATGCTCTTTTTGAATTCACAAAACTGAGAACCTAATAGATATATCTATTTATTTTTAACCCAGAACTAAAAGTACTCTTCAATAACATGAGAGCAATTTATAAAATATGCCACACAGGCTTATTTGGTTAAATGTATGGCATTTCATAGTCACAAAGCCCTCAATTCTTTAAAACATTTCCAGGCAAATAAATGTTAACATCAATACAGTCTGCCTACTCTTATTCAGAGTTTAAGTGTCCAAAGGATATGTGTGTGTGGGGGGGGAAGAGCTCACTCAGTGCTAGGTAATAATAATACAAATTGTCCAAAGATCATCAAAAACCTAAGGATGTATGTTTATGTGTTTAAACCTGACCAACCTTCTTTACAATCATCACCTAGTGATTTAAAACTGTCTCTCCCTCTGGATCATGACTGAGGAGCTGACATTTTCTTTTATTGATCAGTTTAGACATTGTGTAAGATGTTGCTGATTTGCAGAGCATGGAGGATAGAGTAGATGCTCACCAAATATTTACTGAGTAATTAGCCCAGCTCACTTGAGCTGTTTTAACTCATCCTATGTTGGTAACTTGAATCAAGGGGAAGTAATAAAAACCACCTTCTTAAATAAAGGAGTCACTGCTGAGAGGCGGATGGTATTGTGAGACGTTGAGCCGCCTGGGCTCTCTTCCAATTCCAAAGGCTTAGCCCTGTCCACAACAGTGTTATTCCACACAAGTGACACACTTCTTCACAGGATTGAAGGATAAAAAGAGAGACTCACCTTCAAATTCAATTATATCATCCACTGAATTTGTATTCAAATTTTGGAGGGATGTTCCTACTCTAGAAACCTAGCCCTTTTGAATACCTGGAATTCAAAATTTTTCTGTAATGACATTTCTGAGTTATATTCTATTACTTTTGAGTTATAAGTATCAATAATAAGTACAAGGAAGAAATATTTTATTATACATATGATATGTATTTTATCCTAGATCTAGGTATATTCCTAGAACATACATAGATATTCCTAGAATACTCCAATGTCTTAGAATATTCTTAGAATAGTTATATATCTATATCTGTATATAGATATTCTAGGATAGAAAGATAAATGGACTTCAAGGAGAATACCAATAATTTGACATGCAATTTAAATGATTATACCCCCATAATACTTCATGGAAAGAACTCGGAAATATAGGAATTAAAATAAAGCAAAGTAATCACTACTCAGAGAATTGATGAAATACAGAGTCCAAGGGCAGACATATACAAGTGGCTTAACTCTATAGGATTTAGTGTTTCTCAGATCAATTTTTATAAATATTTTACTAGATTTAGTTTTATAGAAAGAAATACCTTAATAGTAAACAGTTAATGAACAGTTACTTATGATTCCAATTGTACAGAAAAAAAAAGGTGTGGTTAAGACACTTGACTTACATTAGGAAAGTTGGTATACAATATTATATGCAGCAAGATAATTTTAGTGGAACAGAGAAAAAACAAAAGTGGAAAATGCAACTATATTTAAGGAAATTACATGAACATTCCCCAAAAAGTATATCCTGGAGTTTTTCTGCTAGGATTCTTAATGAATGTTAAATAGTCATTCTGAGTTACAGCAATAGCACCGTCATTTTCTGGTAACAGAAAAGTAAGAGAATAGCAACAGAGTAAGTGCTGTGTGGTTATGAGAAAATTCCTTTCTCTACTCTAGTTGAGTTGTTAAGGTTTATAACGATATTAACAGAGGAATGTTTTGTTAACTATTACAAACAGATGTGCACATTTTGGTGGAATATTTTTAAACTATGGGAGTGCAATTTAGGAGGGTAGCATGTAATCTACTGGGTTCCTTGTGTAAGTTTTGGTTTGATAAAGTTCTAATGAAGTGAAATAGGAAAGATGTATCATGAATACTTAATGTAAACATAGCAAACTGCTTGACAAGTGGTTTACGGACTGATTGGTCCCACGATTTTGACTCAGAGGTAATGCGGCAGGCGGTGATTGTTTTCCAGTATATTACTTTGTCCAGATTTTACAGAAATAGCCAGAAAATTGTTGTGGAACATTTGGTGACTAACATTTCATTTTGTCAACTATCAGATGATCTAAGTTTTTTATAAAAACTGCAACATGAGGTTGGATGGGTGTATGTCGGATTTCTGTTCCTCTGACCCATTTTGTCCCTTTCTGTCCAAAAATATATTTGAACCTGCTGAAAAGCAAAACACTATGTGTTGTTCAACTACTTATAAATATTCTTGGAACAGGTCAATGAAAATTTGGGATCGGGCCCTTCCCACTTTGTTGAGTTACTCATCATAAAACAAATTATGGGGTAGGGAAACTTAAAAGTTTATGAGGTGGACATGGGAAGAATGGAAATATTTTAAGCACACCAAAAGAAATACCCATAAATATTCCAAGTCACATTATTCCCAGAAGTTCTGCCCTGGGAAGACATCACATCATTCTGTTAGCCAATCACCATTCAGAAACATTATTCTTGGAGTCATAACTTTAGGAATGGTGTCAGAAACCAAGTGGGAATTAGAGTATTTAAGGTTAGCGGTTAGAAAATCATCTATCCTGCTCATAGTACTACTAAGCGCCAGTACCCACATTTCTCTGAACGCTTTCCTACATTTTGAGTTTGGGATTCTGATACTAAGAAAATCAACTCAATTGAATACAGACTTTGATTTTATTCAAGAATATTCCAATTAGATTAAAATTCTAATTGTCAATATTAAAAGTAGTGGTAACTGCTCTTCCATGTTGGATAATAACTTGGAAAACTGTTTTTTGGATTGTTGTTGTTTCGTTTCGTTTCTTTTTTTTCTTTGCCACCAACAGAAAGAAAAATACAAAAATTTTTGAATTACAGTACCTCATGAGAAAAAACCAACAAAAAGCATAGTAGCTTCAAAATAACCAGATAAATATTGTGTAATATTTTAAGATTTCATCTAGGACAATGTAGAAAACAAGAATCAATAGAGAAAACTCTGAAATTTATACAGAATGTATATATATATATATATATATATATATATATGTATATGTATAAGTTGAATTATTTTCAGCCTGTTTAGAAAAATAGTAAGAACCCAGGTAATATTAGAAAACTGTTTTTTTTGCTAAAAGAAGCAAGTTAAAATTGATGCTGAATAGTTGTATGCGAATAATAAAATCAGAATGTAAACAATGTTTTAAAACTACTAATAAGCTAATAGTTACAGACAAATATCACTACCTACCTACTTTGAAAAATGCACAAGATGAAATAAAATAATTAGCTATCTAATAGTACAAATAAAAATACATTTTGGAATGCTTTAGGGCTTTTCATAAGTTTAGAGATGACTTCATTTAAGATAGTTAATCATATGAGTTTCTGAGTTTTGATTTTCAAGTTAAAAGTTTTAAATATCTGTCAAATTACTTAAAGACTAATGGATTTTTAAGGTTTATTGATAATAAACATTTATCTGTTTTCTTGTTTTAAAATAATATTAATTTGACTTATATTGAAATTTTTCTCTAGCTTAACTCTAGAGTTGTAAAGAACACATATTAATTACATTTAACCCTTTAGATTAATATGCTATAAATAATAAAAATTATTTTATTTGGTCATTTTAAGTTGAAGCAACATCTTATTATTTTTAAAATATAAAACCTTAAGGATGAGAGACATGGGCAAGTGTTCATTATTTTAGTGGGATAAAAAAACTTTAAAATTTTTCTAAATAAAAAAACGAAAACTTTACATAGCTATTTACTGACTTTCCTACTTTTTATTTTGCTATTTTAAATTGAATTGAAAATTCAAATTTAAACTTGAAGTGTTATGGTGATACATTTGCTGAATTTTCTGTTTTTGTATTTTAAACCAGGGTGTTTAAGAAAAGAAAACTGGAGGGAGCATGCAACTATTCTAAATGGGTTCCATTTATTCATTTTCCATAAATGTAAAACAAATGCAATATATATTTTAAATATTCCTAAGAGATGCTTTAGCTTGTTTTCAACTATTTTAGGAGAATGTGGCAGATTGCAATGACTACTTTGGGACCTTTATATGTTATTGGATATTTACAAGAAAATACGATATGTGTTGATATTCCTGCCCTGAAAGGTTTATTACAACACAGAAAATATATATTCATAAAAAAGATTTCGACTCTTTTGGGAAAGTCACTATGAATTGCCAACTAAATCAACTATGTTGTAGAACCCAAATTTTATCATGTCAATATTAATTAGTATAAATGTACACTCCATTTAAGGAAACTTGATGTTAAAAAGTAGAATTCATAAAAGAGGTTAATTAGGTGACAGTTCTACAAATTTTCTTTCTCTCCATTTTTAGTATAACTATATTTAAAAATACCTATATTTAGATATATCTATAGCTTCTTTACACTTACCTGGATTTTATGAATTTCAGAAATCATTTATATTGCCTTGTAACAAAATAAATATTTCTCTTTCAAAAAAAAAAACTTCACCTTATAAAAAAACATTAGGTAAGTGTTGTGTATTCCTTAAGAATGTTTGCGGGCAACCCCTTTGGGTCTCCTCTCACTGTGGGAGCTTTTCTGTCCTCCCAATAAATCGTGCTATCTCACTTAAAAAAAAAAAAAAAAAATGTTTGCTAGATAAAGTAAGGGCAAAACTGACATGTTTAAGATCCAGTGCCCACTAAAAAGCAGATTTTAAAAAATATAATCAAAATTCAAATTTGGCGAAATGAAATTTGATTCTGTCTTAGTAGAAAGACAGATACTTTAGATCCTATTGTGGCTCTCCCACTAATCAGGTGAGAGTGTGGAACCAATGAACCCAACAGACACTTGTACATCTATTCATTAATAGTTAATGTTTTAGGTATGTGAAGTATACAACCACAAACACATTCTACAGCAAGATTTAACTCACAGCAGTGGAGAACTAAACTAAACTAATGTGGTTAACACATAACCATGAAGGCATATATCACATATATATGTATATATATGCATGGATATGTGTATATAATGCACATGTATATACATGTATATATATGCAAATATGTATACGCACATACATATTTATTCTGAACAAAGCCTCCCATTCATCCTCCTACCAGACAAATCAATTTTTCAACTGCTTACTTTAATGAGTACATATTTAGAAAGGGAGATTTCCTATTGCTCTAGTCTTTGTCAAAGCAACATTAATTTTTAGTATCCCACTTGAGGGCTGCCAGTGTTTGGTTTGTAAACCATTTGGACAGATTGAACCAAATGTGTAATCCCAACCAAATGTGTAATCCCAGTGTTATTAACCTAAAGACACTGGATTTTTATTATTCCATTTTCTAATACATACCTGTCTTCCAGCTTCGCTGTTATGTAGGTTCATGGCTAACAGTATTTTGCTCTCTTTTTCCGTGGAATTTCTGATGGGGAAATCTAGGAACTTTCTGCTGAACCACATGCCATATTGGACATCATCGGAGCAGCCACCCCAGTGCCAGCCTTCACTTGCGGAGCCGCCATTCTGCAAACTGGTGTCACAGGAACACTCTGTCATGTTGCCTGCGCTGCAGGACCTGGTCACAGAATGCACCAAGCCTGCAGCCATCACAGCATAAATGAATGCTGTCTCCTTGGTGCCTAGAAAAAACATAAATTGCTAAATTAGAGGGCCATGCCACTCTTTGTTTATGTTCAGAACAAAGTCTCCTACTCATCATCTTACCTGACATTTTTTTCAATCACTTGCAATGGATGATTTAATGAGTACTTATTTAGAAGGGAAGATTTTCTATTTTTCTAGTCTCTTAAAAAACAACATCAATTTTCAGTATCCTACTTGCAGGAATTGTCATATATTGTATGTCATACATTGTCCTTATACCTTAAAGTCATCTCTTTATTTTTCAAATGTGAAATGTATGTCAGCACCTAGTTCACAGTGCTTAATTGACAGTAATAGTTCAGTAACACATATTAAACTTAAAATTCTTTGCATGGATAGTGTAAATGGTAATATAACATCCTAAGAAAACTAGATTTCTTTTAAAACTTAAAATGTGCTCTCACAAAACACAAGCTGAAAATTTCGGTGTGATTTTTGTGTAAATAATACATGTCAGAATGAAAATTTAAATTAGAGGAAGACCAACGCAATCATTAAATAAATGGTACCGTTTACTTTCACATTAAAGACTAGACATATTAATGTGAAACATTTTAACTTTTTATATAGTTCTAGCTAATCCTCTAACAGTCTTGAAAGCAATGAAAGGTGAGATAATTAAAATGTCAGTAGCAAAAAAAACTCAATGAAAAAGTATAGAGTATTGAAAAACATATATTTAGCACACCTACTGTAGAATTGAAGCTAAAATCTTGGAAAATTAAAGCTCCAGTAAAATACGTATAAAATGGACTAAAAGGGATTCCGCGGGTGACTTTTTTTTTTTTTTCTTTCCAAATATTTGGTTTGGAGGAGAAACAGTTTTACGCCCGTTGTCCAATAAGCCTTCTCCACAACTGATGCCTTTGCATTTCAGCAACTGGAAGACCACATCTTTCTTCTTTTTCTTTTTTTCCTCTGCAGGGGACGGGGTTCCTTCGGAAGGGCGTGCCGGCCGAAACGCAGCGGGAGAGGCGAGGCTTTGGCGGTGGTGTGTGCCGGGACCGTGTGGAGAAGGGTCAGAGGTGCAAGGAGAACGGAAAAGAACATGAAAAACGACGGCGCATCTTTCAGCGCCCCGGTCCTAAAGTCCTTTGGCTCTGCTGACATTCCTGGCACGATCCTGGCGCCCGGTACCTGTCTCCTCACCCAGTCACTGCGCACGTGGAAGAGGCATCGTGTTGTTCCGCCGCTCTCCGCGCCGCGGGCCAGCGCCGGGGCCGGGAAGCGAGGGAAGGACTCGAAGACCGAGGAGCGCGCCAGAGCGGCCCCGCTCGGGTGAGCCCACGTTGGGTTGTGGGGACCGTCGCTTGAACATCACCCTTATGCCGTCAACCTGGCGCTCCGAGGAGCCCACAGAGGTGGGGCTTCTCTACAGGGAGCCACTTGTCGGGGCTCGGGGAACAGCAGGGCTGGTTAAATCAAAGCAGATGCGCCAGCCGCATTCCCCGCTGCCGACATCATGTTTCTCCAGCTGGTCACCCACGTAGGGGGGCGCTCCAGGGTCCGAGGGGGTGGGCGGGGTGGGAGAGTCGGAGTCTTTCTCCAGCTCTGGGGGAAGCCCCGCGGGTAGGAGGAAGAACTCCAGCCCCGCGTGCTCCGCTCTGGATCTGGGGGACCCGCACCTGCACCCCAGGTCTGGCCTCCGTCGCTCCCGATCCCCGTGCACGAAAGGGCCTCGTCGGGGATTTAGAGAGCGACGGGACCACGTAAGCGCAGTTTTACTTTATTTGGAGAACCTGGCGGAGGAGTTGTCGCCTGGCGTCCCCCGCCAACCCCGAGGGTCCCGGGACTCACCGCTGCTCAGCTCGTAGCCGAAGAGGGGGCTGGCGCCGATCGGGGCGGAGGCGGGGGCGGGTACGACCATGCAATTCCATCTCTCGTGCCTGAACTGGCTCCGGCACTCCTGAATGCCCAGCCGGGCGCCCTCTCGGATGCTGGGCAGCAGGTACGGTTTCCTCTTGCATAGCTCCTTCTGGCGGCTGTTCAGCGGCAGATTGGCGCAGCCCAACTTCTCCGGAACCCCGAAGGAGGCGATGCCCAACCACCTGTAAGGCACGGCCGCCCCTAGCGTAAGCCGCTCCCCTGCTCTCCTCCCGAATCCCAGGTGCTTTCCCGAAAGCCAGCTCACCCGTCCCGGGATCCCCGCCCGTCCTTCCCTGCCTCAGTTGAAAGTTCCCTGGGACTGGGCGCCGCTTTGGCCACGGACCCCGTGCTCCCTGACGCCGGCATACTCACATCCAGTTTCCTTGGGCTCCGCAGGGGAAGAGGGCGAGCAGGGATGCCCACAGCGCGCACAGGCGGGCCAGTCCCAGGAGCGCCGCTCTGTTCATGGCCCCCGCATGGAGTCCCCCAGCCACTCCTCTGCTGCCCTCCCACCCCAGAGGCCTGCCGGGCCTGAGGTCAGTGGCCCAGCACCAAGTTGTCCCGCGCCCTCTCTCTGCTTGCATGCAACATAAAAGGAAGGCCAGCAATGACAGGGACTCAGCTGCCCTCCTGCCCCACCCTCGTTTGCAGGGAGCAGTGTGAGAGGTGGAGGAAGTAGCCTGGGGCTCTCCTCCTGCGCAGAGCTGGAGAGGTGCAGGCAATGCGGAGCGTCCCTCGCATTCCTAGGTGAGAAACTTGTGTTGATGTACCCGTGTCTCCATCGCCCCCGGCCTCTCCTCCCATCTCCTCCCCCTGGCCGCGCCCGGCGCCTGATTGGCCCAGCAGCGGCCCCGCGTCTCATCATCTGGGGACCTCGGGCTCCCATTGGCTGAGAGGGGGGTCCGCGGGGGGCGCCCCTGGCCCGCGCCTCGCCGACGGTGCGTCCACACCCGGGTGTGTCTTGACCTTTCCTCTGTCACAGTCTCCTTAGAGCGGGTCGCTTGGGGCTGATTCAACCCGAAGACTGATAGGGGCGCTTCTGTCTTGGCAACCCTGGGGGAAAGCGTGTGTCTGAAGGAAGACGTTTGAGTTCCAACCATCCCAGCCGCATCTGGATTACCCTCTGGGTGGAAAATCTCGCTACCCCTCCTTCTTTCCTCTCCTTCACCTCACAGGAGAATAATCTTTGAGAGTTAGAGTTGGTACCAAACCAGACGACCTTCCGAACCCCTGTTTGAGGTCTCACATGTCAGGAGACTTTAGAGGATGGGTGAAGTGCGATCAGGCTTTTGATCGTCGTCGTTTTTAGATGCATTTATGTTTACCGAAAGGGAAGATTCCAGTCTAGCATCCAATCGGTCACATTTAAAGTGTATTCTGTATTTCTTTTCCGTGTTTGTCTTATTTCCTGCAGCCCTTGAGAGTGCTATCAGTCCCCAGGAGAAGAAGGGGACAAGAGAAAGTGAATGAGAGCTGTCTGGAAGAACAGATGAAGACTGTATTTTGACCCTTTTCTCCAGCCCCAAATTATGGTCATGGAGACCTTGGGCAGGGCTACACTCTGAAGATAAATAAATAAATAACTTATTTATTAAACACCTACTGTGTGCTCAGTCCTGCAGAAATTTATAACGAAAAGATCTTGTCCCCCAACCATACATGTCAGCCATGCACCCAAGCCTAAGACAAAATAATTTGAGAATATTAGTAATGGAGAGTACAGAATCTAGCAGGGTCCTCTTTGAGCCAAAGATAGTTCAGAAGCAGGAAATGGTCTAGTGGCTGGTAGTTTTGGAAGGTTAGTTAACCAGTGTTTTGTTTGGTGGAAGGTCTCCAGGAGAGCTCTGACACAAGCAGAACATGCTTAGCTGTGGCATCAGAATGTATTGCCTCACCTAGTTAGACACAAGAAATGTTTCTAAGAAGCATCACCTGTCCTCAGAAAACTTCTGAAATGTTAGTAAATTCTCAGGATGAGCATATGGGCTCCGTGGGTAATCTAGATTTACTCAAAGGATTTGACAACATTTGCTGCCTATCTCCCATATCAGCCTAGAGCAATAAAAGCTCACTGGAATTCCCATTCTTAGCCCATTCACTCCTTTATCCAACAAATATTTATCGAGTGTACACTATGTACCAGGTTCTAAAGCCACATTGTATAATTTTTAGAGAGTTAAGTGATGATAGGGTGTAGTTACTGATCCAGAAATATTTTGGCTAATGGCTAGTGGTCTCTCTGAAAGTCAGAACTTTCATCCAAGCTCGCTTTATATCTGTGAAGGACCATGGCATATTCTTTGCTGTACCCCTGCCATTGGGCCCAGTACCTAAGATCCTGGTTTTGAACACAATTTACTGGGTGGATTAACATGATGAGGAACATCCTGAGCAGATACCCAAGAAGCATAAATGCTGGAACTAGAGAAGTGACTTTCTTTTAAGGGGAATTGGAAGAGGGGGAAGCAATCCTGAGGTTGGGAGCGGGTGGAGAGCTTTCATACTTTAGGCTGATTTTAGGGCCAGCAGTAGTAGATGTTTGAAGGAGGTTGTCTAAATTTTTCATTCAAAACTATATGTTGAGAACCTGTTATGGGTTAAAAAGTGGGGATAGTACTAAGTCAAATGATGCTGGAGTTCACAGTTTGCTTGATGAGACAGACAATTATACTGCAGTGCAATCAATGTAGGAAGTGTAGGGTGTCATGAACACATGTAGGAAGATTGGGGAGGAGTCACTTAAAGGTCACCTTCATTTTTACTCTAGGATCAAGCACTGTCTAGGAATTCAGATAAAGCCTTTGGAGAGGCATGCAGAATATTCTTAGAGTCTATGACCACTGGTTCAAACATTTTCAAATACAAGACATACCTGCACCTCTTTTGTATGGTCTAGGATCTCAGGGATCTCTCTGTCCATATTTCTAAAGCAAAGGAGACATATTTCTAAGCACTGACCCCACCGAAAAAGTAGGCTTTTCATTCAATGATCAGACATTTGTATGACTATTTCATTCTGGTCATTGTAAACTTTCGTTTACTGAGAACTGCTATGTGCTCCCAGCTCTCTCTCACTTTCTCTTGTGTCCCTCTGCCTTTCTCCTTCTCTCCCCACACAAAATTTCAGTCTCCCAACAACTGATATGTATTTTATAGATGAGGAAATTAATTTGCAGAGATTAAGAAACCCACTCAAGGTCACTCAGCTAGTAAGTAGTAGAGTCAAAACTCAATCTTATTGTAGAGGGCCTGTTTTTTCCACCACAACATACTGTCTCATAACATAATTCAAAAACACTATATATATATATATATATATATATATATATAGATATATTGCTTACCAAATCCAGATTACTGGGCCTTAGGTTCTAAATTTTTCATTTGTGTCCCATGGTTCATTACATCACAGTTCACAGATACCTTCATTGAGAAAGTTGTTCTGTTTTCTGAAGATAAACAATACTCACCATAAGTTGGTGTCATGAGCAGGTCCCCATGAAGGTCTCTCTGAGGCAGGCGGTGTTCTGCATGGGTGTCTTTCCATTTTCCTTCTCTCTGCTTTCTGTGGCTTTTGTGGATTGGCAGGAACAGTGAACAGGGCACTGGGATGTGTTGGGTGACTGGGGCTCTAGTCAGCAGGTGACAATTGTGGGTTATTTTAACTTTGAGCCTGTTTTCTCATCTGTAAAATTGTCAAATGGAATGTTTTAGACCTGAATATCTTACTGGAGCTCCCATAGGACTGGAGGGAGGAGAGTAGTGCATGTGGGTGCGTGTGTGTATGTATGTGTGTGAGAGAGAGTAGGGGGAGGGGAAGGTACATTTGCTAAGAAATTGCAGGAGATGAAACCTCAGCAATGCGCAGGGCCTTGTCTGCCTAAAAGATGGGCAGGTCCTCAGAGGGGCACAGACTAGGGATTTTTAGTCCCATCTTGAATCTTCAGTTTCACTTTTGCTTTTGGATTTCAATGGAAATGAATTTATTGCTTAAAATTATTGAATTTTAAAACATAACCTTGTCAGGTCATAAGAAATTATATTTGGAGACTATAAGAAGTTACAGATATTTTATTCATCTAGAATTTGAAAGTGAGAAGCTCTTTTATAGTCTAATTTATACTTATGAATATAAGTATAATTTGCAGAGATTACTCTCCTCTCTTGCTCTGCTCCCATTTGTGGGGATTATGCTCTTTAGTTAGATTTGCAGAATGAAATAAAAGATAGATCAAATCCAAACATGTATAGAACTGCACATTTCAAATTGTTTATTTCTTTAGCATCAAGCAGGAACTTCATTTCCTATTTACTACTTTTGGCTTTATAATTTGGAGGGAGAACAGAATATTAACTGATCAATAGAATGCTTACTGTACTATCCAACATTTCTAGGCCTATAGTACCCATATCTCTAAAATGTTATAAAAATCATATCACTCATTTTTCAATAAATGGTAGCTAATATTATATCATCTCATGATCTGAGCCCAGTCACCTAAAATTTGATTAATGATGTTAAGAAAATCACTGCGCAAGGAGAGCATATATTTGAACTTGTTTTCTAGTAGGTGGTATGGTGTTTTGAACTATATTATAGGAAGGGGATTTGGGAAGGGGATAGCCAGATTTCAAGCATATTCATTTTGTCCAAAGGAGCTCTCCCGAGGGACTGGATCTGTGACCATGGTCATCTCTGACTAGCTGAGCCAGATAAGTAGCTGTCTAGCAATAAATCCCACCCTCCACCAAAGACAGTTGTAGATTACTAGTTATAGAACACAGGGAAGCCTGTTTCTTCTGGTAGTTTTCTCTCAGTCCCTGGGAAACTCAGCAAAATTCTGCCTGTAGAGATATGCCTTGGACTCTGCCTCTGGCAACCCATCAGAGAACGAGACTTCTAAGGGCCCTGTTGTAAGAATTTCTGCTGCAGATCACAGAGACTTATGTACTGGAAACTGATACCAGAAGCACCCCAGCTGGTCTTAACTCTCATGATAGAACAGAAGACCAGAGGTGACTTTGTACATAACTGGGTCCCATCCATTCTATTTTAGATTCCACCTGGATGCTACATGTGTGGAACAGAGTACGGGCCTGTGACTACTGGCTCTCAGGAGGGGGTGGAGAATGGCATTCTGGATGGCCTGCTGTCCTTTAGTAGCCAGAAAAACCCACAGGAATGACAGACCTCGAGTAGCAGAGGAGACACCAGTGATCATCCAGGAGAAAGAGCAGGAGTTGGAAAAAGATGATGCCTTGCCTTTGAAACTTCCACAGTCACAAAAGTTAAAAGTTTTCGTTGACTTGTTCTAAAAATTAAGATTGAAGAAGCTTCATAAAGTGTTTGTAGAAAATGCTTTATCTCTTGACCAATATCTTCCCAACAATCCCATAAAAATTAAAATAAGAAAAATCCCGGGATCTAAAGAAGGAAGTGGAATTTTGCAAGTATTATTCATTCTGTCATTTTGGAATGAGGGAATATAAGTAAAAACAATCATTGACAAACAAGAGGTGCCACTGTTGACCACAGGGTAGGCAAAACACACCAAACTGAAATATATATTGGGGATACTGATTTTTTTTAATACTCCTTTTCAAACATTTTTTTCCTAAATTTTGCAAAATAAAGTAACTTTGTCAGTTCATGAATTGTTAATTGGTTTTAGTGTTATCTAGAAAGCTACTTCAAGAATCAGCACTTACTTTTTTTGAATGATATTTATGATCACTGGTCTGTTCATAATGAAAAAAACAAATTTGCTCTTCATGGAGGTTTTTACTAAAATAGAACAATGAAAACTTTAAGGGAAATATCATTTAGAATTGAATGCATTGATCTTATTCTAATTGTTGGTCTGCATAACTATACTTAATGTTGTAATGTCATAAATGTCCTTCAGCCAACATATGTCAGTCAAAAATCAGCAAAAGCAGATGATGCTGTCTTTGTATTTGAGGTTGTTGTACATAGGTCCAATCATTGGTTGCTGTTCTCCTTGTGCAGGGGAGCACGTTAGAGTGGAGTTTGATAGCCTGGGCAACACAATGATACTTCGTCTCTACAAAATGTTAAAAAAAAAAATTAGAGACAGGCTCAGTGGCTCATGTCTGTAATCCCAGCACTTTGGGAGGTGGAGGTGAGAGGACTGTCTGAGCTCACAGGTTCGAGACCAGCCTGGGCAACATGATGAGACCTCGTCTCTATGATAAATAAAAAAATCAGCTGGGCATGATGGCACATGACTGTAATTCCAGCTACTTGGAAGGCTGAGGCAGAAGGTCAAGGCTGCAATAGCTGTGAACCTGCTGCTGCACTCCAGCCTCGGTAACAAATTGAGACACCAACTCAAAAAAAAAAAAAATTAGCCAGGTGTGGGGGCGCACATCTACCTGTCTTCCCAGCTACTCAAGAGGCTGAGGCGGAAGGATCACCAGAGCCTAGGAAGTCGAGGCTGAAGACCCTGATTCAAAAAAAAAAAAAATGGAGTTTATTATGTCTGGCCAAGAAACAAATGCCATTTGGTGTTTACTTATGTCTCAGTCTTCATACTGAGGTAAGTCACATTTAAACTTTACCTTAATATTTTCACTTTCCTGATGGAAATCTTTCAATAATTTCTCATTTAGTCTCACATCAATTTTAAACTCTTTGGCTTGACTTCTAAAATCCTTTTTTTAGGATTTGTCCAAAGTGTTCATTTCTGGTTAAGTTCATTCTATTTCCTTATGCTCATTCTCCCCCAGGCAGGACAACTTTTCACTCTCCTTTTTCATAAGGGCCTGCATAACTGTGTTTCAGTTTCTTGAGAAACATTGCCTCCATGCCTAGAACTTTCTTTTCTCTCCTTCCACTTATCCAAGCATACCTACCATCCACTAGGTCATATGACTTCAGGAGTTACTTATATTAAGGTCTCTCTCTGCCCCATTCCTACATCATCTGAGTTTCCTACCACAACATTTATCACTTTATTTACTTTTGCTTTCTAATGGTCTGATGTACCTTGTCAGGCACTGATTAGATTACAAGACATTTGTTAAATCAAGGAGTATGAATCATTTTGTTGCAATTGTCATTGACTACCACAGAGCTGAGAGCATAGTAGGCATTCAATTCCACTGGGTTGAGTGCATAGTAGGCATTCAATAATGGTTGTGTGGCTGTTTTAAGAGACAAGGAATCTCTCACAACAGTAGAATCAATGAACCATCAGGTTGAGAGCTGTCAGCATCGACATCTACTAATTTGACACTTTTCAACTGGAAATGTGCCATAACTTATACCTACTACATTGCACTAGTATGTGCCACATGATTTGCACAATTTTCAAGGGGACCACCAGATGACTATGTGGAGAATTCACAGCTTCAGTTTCTGCTAGTGTTAAAAATCAGTAAATAAGCTGATACTCTTAAATCTTTCTGACAAATCTGTAGCCATGCCATGTGCTCCTTCCAGGTAAGTTTGTTGAGCTGGTCTAATAACTCCAACTCTTACCGGAGTTTTCTCCAGAGAAAAAGCTTTTATTTGAATAGGCAACTGCTCAGAGCCCAGGAGATTTACGAGGGTTCAGAGACATAAACACAAACTGCATAATAGGTGTGAGGTGTGTTCCAACTGCAGCCCTCTCACCTTCTGTTAATGATTACGGGAAGGAGGCATCAATACAAAAACAGCCGACTTGAGGGTTCTCAAGTTCTCAATCTGATGAAGTCTTCTGGTGCCAGACCAACTTTTGGGGTTGTCACATGGCTTAGTGAAGCAGCTTCCAAAATGGGCTGAAAACCACAATTTTGATACACTGGGCCAGATGCCAGAACGGAGTCTGAGTCCAGCCGCCCGGGTAAAAGATTCCAGTTGCTACTTTAGCACCAGCATATTGTCTGAAATTCCCAGGGCACACTCATGAAACCAGCACCAGACAAACACGGTGGAGCCACTTTTTAATGCTGTTTTGGGGAGAGAACTCATATTTGCCTTATAGGTTAACTGAGTTATGGCAGGCTTTGACTAGAAGGAGTTTTCCTTCAGGAATTGATTCGGCCCTCAGCATATCTTAATCTTACAGTAATTGTTGGCAGTCCAGGGTGGGGTTCAGTGTTGGAATCTTACCCTTCATAATCCATCTCCCTCCTTGCCCTAGGGGTTCTGATGAATAACTTGTGTACAGAGAAAACTAATTTGGGCAAAGTATCAGCTTTGTTACGTATAAAACTTCCTATTAGTGCTAGACTATGCAAAATGAAGTCTCCTATTCCTTGTCCTTGAACTGAAGACAGTAGGCTGACAAAGTTAAGCCTGATTCAAAAAAGCCATCTTGCTTTTTTTTTTTTTTTTTTTTTTGAGTCAGAGTCTCATGCCACCACATTCTCCAATCCTCCATCTACTGGGGTCAGGTGATCCTTCCATCTCAGCCTTCCAAATAGCTGGAAACCACAGGTGTGTGCCACCATGCTTGGCTAATTTTTTTTATTTATTGTACAGACGAGGTCTCGTCAAGTTGCCCAGGCTGGTCTTGAACTCCTGGGCTCAGGAAATTCTTTCACCTCGGCCTCCCAAAGTATTGGGATTATGAGAGTGAGCCACCATCCCTGGCCCCATCTTACTTTTGAGGGACCCATTGGTGATGGGGACCAATGGACTGGCCACTGTTTTCCCACAGGGGAGGAGCAACCAATGAGGTAGAAAATGGAGGAACAGATTCCTCACCACAGAAGGAAGAAATGAGAGTACAGAAGTGTCACAGGAAGTCTTCACTTCCTTGGGCAGAGAAAGCAAGTTAACCAGTTGGCTACTAACCAGAAAATGTAGTACTGCAAGCCCTCGAAATAGATGAACAGACTGGTGAGGGACCTTAGTCTAAGGTATAGGCAAAATAACTGATGCAAATGCCCTGGATTGTGTTCTGAAAAAAGACAGACTATGCAATGATAATTAGCAGCAGCGAAGGTTAGTGGTTAGTATAGGACCCATTAATGCCTATCAGAGCACTATCTACTTCTGCACTTGGAAGCCATGGTGAGACAGGATGCAGTTCTTATTATCAACCACCCTCAATTGTACAGGTTAACCTAGAAGAGCAGAGAAGATGATTCCACCAAAAATTATATTGTACCTAAAAAAGTCCTCTGCTTTTTCCCTTAGAACACATTAGTTGGTTTGTTTTTCTATTTGTGGTTTCCTTTGAAAACATTAAAATGAATTGTTGATTCCTCACACGTTATCATCTCAGATAGGTGATCCACAAGCATATCGGTGGCCTAATCAATATGAGGTTGGAAAACTGGATGAGGTTAAATCACAAGATAAATATTCAGCACGTGACATAAATTTTGTAGGCTACATTTGAGAAATGTAATATTTTGATGTCTGTAGATGCTCATAAAAATCCTGAAGAAATATTTTAATTCAATATGTACAATTATTTGTTGATAGATTGCATACATTTTCAGACTTGAACAAACAGGTTATAGCTGGTTGTGATGGCATATAAAGAAATGTGCTACACTTTTTCAGGATAATTTAAGTCATTTGATAACACGATGGAGGGTTATTTTTGGTAATTGCTTTCTTTAAGGTGTGTCTTGCTTGGAATTCAAAAATGAAGAAAAGAAAGGAATCGAAAGTCATAAATATATTTCACAGCTGGAGAAAACCACTTAGAAAGATTAAGCTCATCCAGGATTGTTTCTCTTAGTTTTATGCAATAACCTTCAGCAAGTCTTGGAATCTGAGACTTCTTTGCTCATATTCAAACTGTGCTATTCAGTAGACTAAAGGCATACAACAGAGAATACATACAGCAAAGGAATACAATGAAGAACTTTGCAGAACAACTTAAATAAAATGATCTTCCCACTAAAATTCTAACAATACCGTAGATTTTTAAAAATCGGCATATGAAGTAAACAATCAAGTCTTATAATAAAAAAACAAGTTTCCCACTTTCCTACTTACCCCTCCCCAAAAGTAACAACTTTTAGCTGATTCTTTCAGTATTATCTTTCAATTTTATAAACACCAGAGGTGCCAGAAAATGTGTACACCTTTTAAGAGATGTTATCTATACATTACTTTTCGAGGTTGAATTGAATTATGGTAGCAATGTGTAATTGTAGAAGTCAAACATGACTTGTATTCATCTTTTGTCATCAGTATATATTGAGTAATTCAATTTATATATATTTTTTTCCTTTCTTAAAATGTGTATACTTTTTGGGGCACACTCTGTATAATACTTATATTGTTACTTCTAATTTTTTAAAATTTTAGACATTATTTGTGACTTTTATCCCCACCCCTGCACACCAAGTACTTTCCTTTCATTTCTGTTCCCAATATGGATCTCTCAAAATGATGCTTAGGTAAGCAGAGAGTTTTTACATTATTATGATGCACAGTGTCATTCAATCCTAAATTATAAAATATACAGTGATTATCTTCCTTTTCCTCACTTGCCTTTTCCTTCATTGGCTTAGTTTTCTTTTTAAAAATTTTATTGTAAGTTGACAAATTATATATCTACATATATATGTTATACACACACACACACACACGGTACAAAGTGGTGGTGTAATATTTTTTTTCTTGATATTTATTTTATTATTTTTATCTTTTATTATTTTATGATTTTATTTTTTATTTTAAGGATGTGGATTATAATTCAGGGTTAGGCAAACAAATCTTCATTATGCAGGTATCCTTGCTGATGTGGTGTGGCCCTCCCCTCCCCTGGCAGTTTCCCACTACTGCCAATCCTGCCCCCACCTTGTGACATTTGTATACAACGTAAAATGAGTAAATCAAGCTAATTAACATATCCATCACATCAAATATTTATTATTTTTTGCAGTACATATGGAAATTACTCTTAGCAATTTTGAAATATACATTACTAAATATGGTCATCAGACTGTACAAGAAATGTGTTCTTCCTAACTAAAACTTTGTGCACTTTGATAAACATCTTCCTACTCCCCCTACTCCCCCTACCTCCTAGCCTCTGGTAACTATCACTCTACTTTCTGCTTCTATGAGTTCCCATTTGCTTAGCTTTCTATGTGTTTGTCATGAATCCAGTTCTAAACCTCACCATTTTCCTAAATCTCCTCAGATGAGTGAGAAATGCTATCAATTTATTTTTTTCACACTGTGTCTCCACTGACCCCTGACTTAGTCCATCTGGAATGATTGCCCAACTGATCCCATTGACCTTCATCCCAAGGATTGTCTTTTCCTTGTTCTATTTCTGTGTAGAAGCCCCATTTTCTGAATCTTGTGTATTTCTCAGTTCTGATTTACTTTCTTGTCCAGGGGAGCACAAATTCCTGCACCCTTTTATGAAAAATGTATGTATGAGGTAATGTGAATTTTATGAGAATTCCCCTCTTTTGAAATAGCTTTATCCTACTCTGATAGTGTGGCTAGGTATTAAAGTATAAGTGAGAAATACTTTTCTTTCAGACAATTAAAGATATTTCCTCATTGTTTTCTAGCTTCCATTGTTACTACTGTATCATCTGAAATACCATAATTCCAGACACATTGTATATGAATCTATTTATTTTTCCTCTGATATGTTTTAGAAACTTTTCTTTCTTTGTAGTGTTTGGAAATTTTATGGTGATGTGACCAGATTTGGGTATATTTTCATCAATTGGTCTAGACACTCCGTAGACCATCTCTGTATAAAAATCCATGATTTCATTTGTAGAAAAACATTTTCAAATTATTTCATTAATTTCCTGTCTTTCTTTTTTTTTTTCCTCCTTTCTGGAACTCCTATTCTGTGGATGTTGAATCAGTTTTCTGATCCTTCAAGTTTTGTGATTGTTCTGCTCTATTTGTATGCTTTCTTCTCTAATTTCTGTGTGATTTTCTTAATTACATTTTTATAGGTTGCTACTGAGTTTTTCATTTTTGATGATATACACGTGTATGTGTGGATATGATTTCTAAGAGCTCCTTTATATGTTCTTTGCATGCTTTTTAAAAAATGACATATCTTGTTTTAATTTTAAGGATGTGCTATCTTCTCCTGTCATCAATATGTATTAGTTTCCTATTACACCTGTTAAAAAAATCCTATAATTTTAGTGTCTTAAAACATCACACATTTGCTATCTTACAGTTCTGGAGTTCAGAAGTCTACAGTGGGTTGGCAAAGCTGGGTTCCTTCTGGAAACTCTAGAGGAGAATCTGTTTCTCTGCCTTTTCCAGCTTCTAGAAGCCACCTGTACACCTTGGCTTGTGGTCCACACATCAGTCTCACTTCTGCTTCTGTTGTCACATCTCTTCTTCCTCTGGTTCTGTTGTTATCTTTTTCTCTGATTGTGGCCTTTCTGCCTCCTTCTTTTAAGAACCCTTGTGATTATATTGGGACAGCATGAACAATCCAGGAAAATGTTCTCATCTTAAGATCCTTAACTTAATCACATCTGCAATTTCCCTCTTGTATGTAAGGTAACATATTCATAGGTTTCAGGGATTAAGACTTTGCAATGAGTTGAGTAGTGGCCCCCAAATCAATGTATCTACATCTTAATGCCCAAAACCTGTGACTGTGATTTTATTTGACAAATGGGTATTTACAGATATAATTAAGTTAGGAATCTTAACATACTCTTTATAATTGTCCTGGATTACCTGCTCAGGCCATAAATCCAACAAGTGTCCTTATGAGAGGAAGAAGAGAAGACACAAACACAGAGAAGGAGGAGAAGGCCATGTAAAGACCTAACCAGAGACTGAAGTGGTGCTAAAGGGAATGGGTGGAACCCATAGAAGCTGGAAGAGGTGAAGAAATATCCTCCCCTGGAAGCTCCAGAGTGAAAATAGCCCTCCTGCCATCTCAATTTCAGATTTTTGATCTCCAGAAATGTGAGACAATAAATTTCTGTTGTTTTAAACTAACCCATTCGTGGTACTTTTTTATGGCAACCCTAGGAAACCAATACACATGTGAGCATATTGGTGGAAGGGACACTATTTTGTCTAGTGCAGTGTACCAATGATTTTTTTTTTTTCTCCTGCTTCTTCCAAGTTGCTTTAGTTTGGTTTATTTTTTCTTTTTGTCTCTGTCATTTTAGAAACTTCTGCCAGATGTCTGGTAATCCTTGGTTATTGCTTATGATTATGAGTGGAGTACTTAAAAGCCAATTAGAAGTTCTGAACCTGTGAGTGGGACTTATTGACTTTGGGTTTTATTTTAGGATGATTTTGATGGGTGATTTTATTGGCAAATCTTCAATGTCAATATATTTATGTCTGTCTCTTAAATTGGCAATTTTCTCTAGAGAAGAATATTTTAGTCTCCTGTTTTGATGATATTGGCTAACGTTCTTCAGTTTTGTAGAAGAAGAGAGTTTGAAAGGTCTTAGCATTCATTTTCTAAAATCTTAAAAATTGTGATATCTGGATCCTCACTTTTCCTAGTGTCCCTCAGCCCAGATACCCTGTATCTTATATGATTCAAAGAATAGAGACACTGTCTTCTACTAGGGTCTAGGGACTTGTTAAGCTCTCTATAGGCAGGGAAACAATCTGAGGTCTAACCGCTTCCTAAACTTTTAGCTGATGACTTACAGGGATTGTGGTACCCCCAATTCTTGAAGCTTTTGGAAATATTGTAGAATCAAGTAGATTGCGTCTTGACTTTCCTAATGGCTTAGGATTCTACTTACTTGAGTCTGATAATTCAGTCATCATTTAGTTTTCTGCTTTCCAGTTCTCAAAATTTTATTGCTGTGTTTTCTATCTTGTTCTTTGTCTTTAAAACATATGTATCTTAAAAATTAATCTGTTTTTGCTATAGTAAACTTTCGGAAAAGGGCAAAGGTAAAAGTCATGTTTAATCTACCACTTTTAACCAGAAATTTAATAATAAAGACATATTCCTTAGACTAATCACTGTTATTGGCTAGGTTCATTCAATGTCTGGAAATCTTGGGTTGTGTTTTCATTCCTTCTTACATGCTTCCTAGATAATCAAAGTTTTAAAATAACTTGATTACTCCTTAAAAAATTTTAACCACATTAATATATATTCATTGTAGAAATATTAAAATATTCGGATATACAAAAAGACAAATCACTGGTAATCCCAGGCCAGAAATAGATTCTGTTGGCATTTTAATGTGTGCTTCTTTGATTTTTGCTTGATTTTGTATATTTCTTACAAAAGTATTATATTGCTTATATTGCTTTAGCAATCTACTTTTTTCATTGAATACATCAAGCAAGAAATTTTTTGGTTTTAAGGATTTTATTCAGTTTTGTGGCTGCATGAACCAGTAGACACAAGACTTTGGAAATTCTTGATCTAAGCACTTAGACCTGGGCCATTCTTGTAAGCCTTGCACATCTATGAAAGGTATTTAGGCCTCAGCAAGATTCTGACAAATAATATTTTTGTTGTTTAATCTTGCTTATTTATTTGGCAAACATCTATCTTACTTAAGTCTTGAAGGAGTACTACTTCCCCTGTGTAAAGTTTTTTAGAATGCCACCTCTTCTGGCCAGGGAGTGCTCATACACAATATTCAATTATATTCTTTCCTACAATTGCATTGCAGCCATTTGCTCTGACACCATCTAAGCAGGGTGGCTGGACAGCAACTTCAGGCATCTTCATCCCAAATAGTCTGTTAGTTTGAAACCAGATACACAGGAAGCCCAAGGCAATGGACAAGAAATCCTCGTGTAGTAAGTTTATAGTGCTGGGAAACAGTTGACCTTGTCACAATCACTACATAAAGGCCACAGCCAGTTAAGACTGAGGATTTATCTTTTTTTTTCTTTTTATGAGTTGGAGTTTCACTCTTGTTGCCCAGGCTGGAGTGCAGTGGCACGCTCACTGCCACCTCAGCCTCGACCCACTGGACTTAATGCGATCCTTCCACCTCAGCCTTCCAAGTAGTTGGAACTACAGATACACGCTATCACGCCCAGCTAGTTTTTGTGATTTATTGTAGAGATGAGGTCTCACCAAGTTGCTCAGATTGGACTCAGACCCGTGGGCTCAGGCAATCCTCTTGCCTTGGCCTCCCAAAGTGCTGGGATTACAGGCTGAGCCACCGTGCCTGGGTGGGGATGTATCTTAACGTCATGATTGAAATGCTTCCCTGGCCAGTTGCTCTTTGGTATGAATGTCCAATCACAGTAATTCTAGCAATCACATGCTTTATCTGCTACATTGTGAGGCCAATCATGTTTGATCTGGTAGTTCCAGTGTTTCAAATCATGGTTACTGATACTGTTTGAAATATGTGCTGGCAATTGACAAAGCAAGAAATTAATCTTCAGATGTTGATTTAGATTTCCAGACTGATGATCTTTAGCATAAAACAATTAGGACAATAACTCCTGGAGAATGTTGAACCATGACCAACCTTGTAATGAAAATATAATATTGAAACAGCTTGAAAGTGTAAAGGATTAAGCTTATATAATGGGGAGACTTGAGTCAGTGTAAAGGACAACTTTTCTTACTAAAAGATGTGAGAAATACAATAAACAAATAAGTTAAAGTAGTTAGGCTCATCTCTGAAGCAAGAAAGCTCTTACGGTTCTGAAGACTTTGCTAAGAAAAGCATTAATCTTTGTCACAAGGCAGTTTCAATAGTACCACTAATCATATTACATTGTACAAAATGTGACATTTATTTTCCTTTTGTGACTACCATTACTCTCTCTGATTCACAATATTTTTTTATTCTGTTGATAATGCAGTTACCTCATGGCTATAAAACAAAACACATCTGGATATTTGAAAATTTTAGTTTTCTACTAGAGGTGATGACCCCTTGCTGCCCATTAGTGGCATAGCCTTAAGGATTTACTTGCTGAATTTGTTTTTGAATTCTAGACCAGTCTGGCTGACTGATAATCATGACAACAAATGACAACTGTCACCATCTCTTTAGGGTTTCTGAACCCCTCTTTCTTTCTCCCCTTCATTTCTCTTGTTTTCATTTCCTTCTCTTTCCTTATTCTTCTCATGTTCTAGAATTTTTTCCTGTTTCTTTTCTTCTTTCCTTCTTATAACCTAATGGGCAAAGCTGGCTTACCTTCCCAACTGGTGTACTAGACTAAATACATAAAATAAACACATAAAAAACAGATCTTCCTGGAACCATAAGAATTGGTGCTTTAAATTTAATCCTGTTCCCCAGGAAAGATATGACCAGTGTTCATATTTTAATACAACATAGAAATAAACATGACAAAGTGGGGTAGACTCCATTTAGGCAGCAGTTATGCTTTTTATTTGCATGAAAGGGAAAGAAGGACAGAAGTTTTTGTAGGTTATGAAACTACCTTCCATCTCTGAAGGTTAGAGACAGTGGACATATTTAGTCAAATTTTAAAAATTCTTTAGAAGGTAGAATGTCACCATGTCATTATTTAACCTTCTTGGTTTTCCAGTGGTTTCTTAAGAAAAATGTTCTTTATATTTATTTCTAGCCATACACATTTTAGAAGCTTGGCTAACCTATGTTCTCATATGAATGATTTGTAATACTTTATTTAGAGATTGTAGAAGGAGAGGACTGCTATTAACTTGACTAAACAATTCCTTTCTTATCAGAAAAAAGTACCTGTGTGAAGTCATGAGAATAGATAGATGACTTAGGACAGGGAGCCCACTAGAGCAGCCACGTGGATCCTACAATCATGAGACAGTTAGCATCTCACCCAGGTTGTGTTTAAACAATATTCACATTCTTTGAGCAAGAACGGATGAGTGCAAACTTTACATTTCCATGAAAAGTTAAGCAGGCGACTATTTCCATTTCAGCAATACTTCACATACTTGGCAACCCTTTAAGTGGTCTGCTTTTAAATGCAGTAAACTCTAAATAATGGAGAATCTTCTGTTGCTTTGGGCTGTGGTGGCAAACAGCAAATGAAGAGATGGTGGAAAGACATAGTTTTCAGACTATGCTGAAGTGGTAAAAAGCAAAACAACAGGTAAAATGGGAGCAGTACAATCAGTTCATGTCTGAAGTTTTTACTTTTCCAGGTAAATAATTTGAATTCCTCTAACAGTTTCTCAGAGATGCTATATGCCAAGTCCATTGCTCAACTGTAAGTGATTTTGAAGTTCAGTCTTTAGAGGTGAACTTGGCACCCATAGGCAACCAATGCTCCTTTGCTTCTCAGACTCCCTTTTCTCCCACAAGAACCTTCTCCCCAAAGGATTCTCTTCAGAATTTCACCCCATGCCCCTTACTGACTCAGTGCATGAAATTTAGCCAGCTGTTGGGAGATAAGCAATGTGATTAAATGCATTCATATTGCAAATGTCATAGCCTTACCCCTCCCAAAGATATTGACATCTTAAGAGATCCTGGAGATTAATTTAAGTGATTTCACTGATTGAAAGAATTGTAAACAGTAGAATGTAGTAAAAATGCAGAATTGTGAACACAGTGGGGAGCCATTTGGTAACAAAGCAAGGAAGCTTTCTTTTTGCCCTTAATTCCAGACACAGATTTATGCGAAAGTGTAAGTATCATTCTCTCTCTGTATTCCCCAGATTCCTATTTCAAAGTCATATATAATGCCACTTGCCAAATTAAATTGCTGAAGAAAAGATCTGCTATCTTGCTTTAGGAAAAAGATATGCAGAGAAATCTTTTAGTTAATGCACTGTTGTAAAAAATGATAAAATTGGTGAGTGTAAAAGATGCAAGTACCTATTTGAAACTCACCAGAAACAGATGTCTTCCTACCTATGCTTGTCCATGAAAATGTGATCTTTCTACCCATAGCACTTTCAGGTCCATAATTAAATTCAGTTGCATTGTTAATGTTCTGTTGACATTAACTTGTATCTCATATACACAAGACTGGGAATACACATATGTTAACTTAAAACAGCTGTTTGCAAAATTACTACAATATGGTCAGTGCTTCTTTTAACCATTATGTCCTTCTATCTGAACATGATTTGCATCTGTAAGCACTTATTATATATGAAATTAAAGGAAGATTTATGACATGAAAATGAATTTTGATGTTATATTAATATTGATTTGATGGTAGTATGGTAGAAAAAGAAAGAAAGCGAGTAGAAATATTTACATGGATCAGAAGCCATGCCCCATTGGTATGCATGCAGAATGGCAGGGCCTGCACTGACATCTTCCCACACATGTTAGACTGACAGTTCTGAATGGGGCTATCAGTATAACTTCTCTCCTGGCTCCTCAATTTGTGGTGTGGAAATGGCAGAATCTTTCTGATAAATTATGTGATGCTCTTTCCTTCCTCCAACAGCCTCATTTCTGGCTTATCCCTGAAATCCCACAACTAAAAATGTCTTACCTTGTCCTCTCTTAAAATTTCAGTTATCTTGTGAGGGCTGGAGTATGATGCCAGATTATTCATTTAGGCAAGGGCATGACGTCCTCAAGCCCTTTCCAGTTCTGATAGGGACACGGTGGAGAGAACATCTGCTCCTGCTCAGGAGAGCAATAAACGAGGGTACAGCAAAGAGGAGGCCTGGAGCACCATAAACCTGTGTGAACTGCAAGTTTTGGGGCCCAGCACCCAGTCCAGCAGCTCCCTGAGCTCCCAGAAACCTCACTGAGTCCAAGAGGGCAATATCCATGTATAGTTCACAACTTCCCCAAATACTTCTGTGTTGCCCCACCTCAGTCCACGAGCACAATGGGAACAAACAAAATGGGTACTTGCTACAGAGGGTATTAGGAAGTAAGGATTCCTTTTTCTTTCTTATTTATTTTTGAGTCAAAGTGTCACTCTGTCGCCCAGGCTGCAGTGGCACACTCACAGCCACCACAGCTTTGACCTGCCTGGCTCAGGCGATCCTTCCACCTCAGTCTTCCAAGTAACTGGAATTTCAGGCTCATGCTACCACACCCGGCTACTTTATTTATTTCTTCCTTTCTTTCTTTTTTTTTTTACTTTATTTTATTATCAAGATGTGAGGTACAAATCAGGATTAGGTACACAAGTCATGTATGTGCAGGTGAAGTTTGGGCCTCTAACTGGTTCTAACTTCCCCAGTTTAAAATCAGGTACCCTTTGTGTTGTTACATGCCTGCCCCCCCCTACAGTGTTCTGTGACTGCCAATCTCTCCCTTCCGTTATTGTGATTAATGTTCAGGTTACACTTGTGAGTGAGAACATGTGATATTCTGTTCTTTATTTCTGTGATAGATCGCTAAGAATGATTGTTTCCAATTCCATACGATTTGCTGAGAAGTCCATGATTTTGTCCTTCTTTATGACAAAATACACATATTCCATTGTGTATATATCTAAGAGACACTGATAACGTGCTATTTCTAACATAGTGCTTTGTCAGTGTCTCTTAGCTTCCATTGTGAGCTCAATTTCTAGCCCTAGAGAATGCTGCAGGTTGGTTAGAGCATTTATTCATTTTATAAAAGTTTACTGAGTGTTTTTCTTGTGCTAGGAAATTTGTTTCTAAACTGAGAATGCAAAGATTAAAATATAATAATAAAAAGTGAAAGAAGCCAGCCACAGAAGACCACCTATTATGTGATCCTACTTACAGGAAATATCAAAATAGGCAAATCCATAGAGACGGAAGTAGATCAGTGGTTGCCAAAGCCTGGGGGTAGAGGAAGGGAAGGTTCGAGAGAGACTGCTATGTTTCTTTGGGGTGACAAAAATGTCCTAAAGTTAGAGTGTCATGATGACTGCAAAGTTGCAAATATACTAAAAACTACTTTAAGCAAGCAAACTTCATGGTAGGTAAATTGTATCTCAATAATGCAAACTACTTCAACCTCTGTGGAAAACAGTGTGGTGATTTCTAAAAGAACTAGAAACTGACCTTCTAGATGACTCAGCAATTCCCCTACTGGGAATATATCCAGAGGAGCTCAAATCATTCTACCAAAAAGATACCGGAGCATGCACACTATTCACAATAGCAAAAACATGGAACCAACTGTACTACCCATTAAAATTGGACTGGATTTTTAAAAATGTGGTACATATTCACAATGGAATATTACTAGCCATAAAGAAGGACAAACATACGGACTTCACAGCAGCTTGGATGGATTAGAGTCCATAATATTCAATGATCTATCACAGAAGCAAAGAACCAAGTACCACACGTTCTCACTCATAAACCAATCCTGAACAACTACCATAAGAAAGGGATTGGCAATCGTCAGAAATGTCCAGGGGAGGCGGGGAACATATAACATCAATCAGGGTACCTAATCTCAAACCAGGCAAAGTTGGGACCAAAGGAAGACCCAAACTTTACCTGTACAATTATCACTTGAATACCTAATACTGAATTGTACCCACATCCTTAAAATAAAAATAAAAACAAAGTAAATAAAGTGATAAAACCACAAAATAAATAAATGGGGGAAAAAATAAATAAATACAGCAAAGCAAATAAAAAAACTCTGCCCTTTCCTCATGGAGCTTACATTCTAGAGAGTACAAACTTAGACACACAGAGAAAAAGTTGACTAGAGATAAGCAGAGAGTGCTAAGAGAATGTAAAGAAAGGATACTTTGATCAGTATTTGGGGGAAGCAGAGAAAGACTTCTGGAGGAGATGGCATCTAAGCTGAGAAGGAGTGGACAGAGAAGTGAGCAGGAGAAAACAATGTCTGCTGGGTCCTTGCTCTCCATAAGACGTTGCTTAGTAGAAAGATGAGCAGGTTGATGTAAATCTTGAGAAGCTCCATGGGATAGAATATACCCAGATGATTATAGATAATTATAATATACTTGAAAGTGCAAGGATAGAGATGGACACAGGAGCCATGGTCATCACAAAAAGGGGAAATAAATCTAGACAATCTATTGTGAAGGTCAAATGGAAATCAGATGTGGCGATGGGGAGGAAGGGATGTTTTAACATAATGAACTATAGAAGTGTGATCGTGTCAAATGTCTTCCACTTCCTCTGTCACAGCTTACAGGGCTCAGTTATGCTGCCATCTCACTCCTCAGCCATTCTTCCCGGTATTTGCCAGTGTGGAGGCCCATCGAAATCAGAGGAAATTAGGAAAGCTGGGAGGTGCAACAAGGACAAAGTGACAGAGCGTGTGGTAAGAATCCCTCCTGAGCAATTCCACAAGTGAACTCTAATGACCCGTTAATTTTCATTAGGGCACAGAGCTGCTTTGTTCTCTTTCTTTTCCCACATTCTCTATAGCTTACAAAGTTGGTGCCCTCATGACTCCACAGTCCAACATTTCCTAGCATCTTCTTATTTTGATGATTTCTGGCAGTCGGGTCACTTGTCACCTCTCAAGAAAATCATCTGGCAGACTCCTCTGCTAACATGTCCCTCCTGGCTCTGCGGCTGCTTGGCGGAGACCTTGAACCACATTCCCCCCACATGTCCAGACGTATACTTGGCAAAGGCATCCAGAGACATGGAACCTGTTATTCTAAAGGTTTTACATACTGCTATAAATCAAATATAAGAGGCCTATTTTAAAGCAATGAATTCATTGGATAGAAGATTACTTGGTACTTCCATTATCCATTTCATTGTATATGTGCATGCACACACATTTTACATTCACATATACATATGTGTATGTTTACACGGTGTGAGTGTTTTTATTTGAAATCATCCAGAACTCCTGTTTTAGTCCCTTATTTGACCCACACCCTGCCCAAACACAAACCAGGAAGGACTTGCTTTTGGCCCAACATCTTTGACTTTTTTTGTCTTTAGAGGCAGCAAAACAAGTCCATGAGCAGTGATGAAGGGAAGACATTTATTTTCACTGTATTTGATAACAGTTTACCAAAGATGACTTACCAAGGATGCTTCCGTTGGAAGACAAATCAACGTCAGGAAACTCAGTACTTCAAAGACTTGTGATGACCTCAGGAAACAGAAAAACACCACTTAAGCCAATCACCCACTCGGGATTGCCCATTCTTCTGGGAAATAAGAAACTGAGATGCAATGTCTATCTCAGCCTCATCTCAGAATCCATAAATAATTCATGGAAGTTATCAATTTATATACAGGATAGGTGGCCAAGAGAGAGTTCCACTGTTTACCAATAACAGGGTTCTGGAAACTCCATGCAATTGAAATAATTCCTGTTCTTGGCAGGCATAGCTTGTGCTAAGAGTGTATCCACACCCTTTTAAAAACATGCTGTTGATTTTGCATAACTAATGTGAAAATTGAAATGGGTATTCTCTAGATGCAAGTGTGAACAGAGACCAGGTTTTCCCCAGTGGGTATGCACATGTGGCAGAAACTGATGGACCCAAATTTGTACCACTTGATGACTAAACTCGTTTTAGGCTACAAAGGCTTTATTTCAACTTCCCTCCATACAATCTTAAATTCAGACCAAATTTTACAAGTGGAAGTAGTTGCAAATAATTCAATGCCCTGCCAATGACATGGGCACTGATTTTTAACAAAAGGCTCATAAACTCTTTTTATGATACTGTGAAATTGGAGAGCTCATGCCCATTAAAACATAAGTTTTATGTTACATGTAATTAAGGTAAGAAAGAGAACACAAAAGTGTAAGTTTTCAAATGTATCTTGTATTTCATATTAAATGCACAGAAAATACCACGTAAGCTCCATTTCAAAGGCGAAGGTAAGAACAAGCAGAAATTATTGCAGTAGATGAATGTTTTTCTGGGTGAAAAAAATTAGTAAAAAAAAATGGGTTGCTAACTCAAGTTCTCAACAGAAAACACTATATTGATGATTAGAGTACATTTTCTATTTTTCCTGATTTTAAATAAGAATGTGTCATTAGAGCCACTTTCCTTTGCTATTTGGTTAATGTAGGTTATAATTTTTGGTCTACTAAAGACTTAAAATTACTGTTTTATTTTTCTTTGGGAATTAGACTTGCCAGCATGACTTATACATTAAGAAGAGGTTTGAAGGGTTGTCCAAGAGCTGTCAAAGGTAGCTGGAAAGCGCGCATGTATACCCATCCAGAACCCAGCAGAGAAAAGTTTCTCCTATAGTGAAGGCCTATGTTATAGCTTTCCTTTCAACCCTGATCTGTTTGTGATGAGCCTCATGGACTAACCTAGCTATATTCTGATTCCATTGGCATTTTCCACCATTCTCTCATATCCACAGATTTACTGCAGGAATTCTGAATCCCAGATCTCAAGCTGTTAAGGTAAAATCTATTGGAAATCAAACAATCTCTTCTAAGTGGGGATTAGCAGATACATATTACAACATATGCTTGTGTTACTTTAGTGTTCTTAAAATTTTTGTCTAATATTTATATTTATGATTTAATTTTAAAAGCATGCAAGTTATGGGCCAAATAAAACATTAGAGAGTGTAAGATCAATGAAAATGTTTACCTTGATGCCATACACTGAAATTTCAATCTACAGATTTTGAGCATATTTCATTTTTTATTTTTTAAAATTTTAAAGATGTGGGGTACAATTCAGAGTTGGGTATACAAACATTGATTGTGCAGGTACCCTTGTTGATGAGGTGTGCACCTTTCTCCCCTAGCAACTCATCCGCCACAACTGCCAATCCCACCCTCCTCCCCTGGCAGTTTCCCACTACTGCCAATCCCTTTCTCATAGTATTATGATAGTTGCTCAAGGTCCACTTATGAGTGAGAACATATGGTACTGTTCTTTGTTTTTGTGATAGATCACTGAGTATGATCAGCTCTAAATCCATCCAAGTTGCTGCAAAGTCCATATGTTTATCCTTTTTTGTGGCTGAATAATATTCCATTATGTACATGTACCACATTTTTAAAATTCAGTTCAGCTTCAAAGGGGAACATGGTTCCATGTTTTTGCTATTGTGAATAGAGCTGCAACAAATGTAAGTGTGCAGGTATCTTTTTTGTAGAATGACTTGAGTTGAACAGGTTTTATTATAAAAAAGAAAATGAAAATAAAATTGAATAAAATATATAAATAAAGCACATACCTTTACCATTAAATCATGTAGTTGTCGATTTTGTACCAAAAGCTGCATCAAATCAATGCATTTCATCAACAAACCATAAAGTAAGTCCCTATGTATTGAGAATCAGTTGAATACATTTTATGTTTATGAAACAATGTTACTTCTGAATTCTGATGTACCAACAATCAAGTGTAATTATTTTGCTTTTTAAATATTGTATGGATTTCATAGGAATTGCCTTTTTATGTTACAAGAAGTATTTTTTAAATTTTGTGTAATAAAATGAATCATACGATGCTATACATAAATCACCTAAGGTAATATCTTGATTAGAGATATTAAATGTCAACTCATAGCCTAATCTACAACGAAATATTTTCCCCAGATATATTACACAAAGGGTTACAAAAAAGGACTTTAAAAATGAAATGAAAACAGTTCTTTGCAGAGAGTGCTACAGACTTGGAAGAAAATGCCCGTCACCATAAATCAAATTCAAAACTAAATCTACCTAAATATTACTACCTTGTAGGAATTATTTTATAGTGATTTCTCTGAAAGTGGTTGTTTTCATTTTGCCCCTACTGTTATTTGAGTTTAAGTAATTATTTTTATTTACATAGTAAATAGGTTTACACAATTTAAATACTCTATTAATTTTAGCATTAATTTGATTGTGTATCTAGTGTGTTAAAGTATAGTGATCTGACATTTAATAAAGCTATAAAACAAATTCCTTATATTTCAGCAAATATAAAAGAAAATACATGTAATACCATTTTAGGAAGACTGCAGGGTCGATATGAACTAGCAAAAAAAATTCCACATCCCCCTACACGAGGTGGATGAATCATGAAAGAAATATGGAAGTTGATAACAACAGTTACTATAGCAATAAAAACATGATAAAAGACTCTTTGACAGTATGAAACCTTTGAAATCCTGCCAAATACAAACTGTAGTTTGTAGGTGCAGGCAGTATCCTGTTGTCTTAGGGTGTTTCTGACAGCTTCTGGTTCATCCCTTAAGCTAAAATATCTATTAAAATGCTCTGGTTTCCAAGAACAAGCAAAATAATTTGAACTCTAAACACCATTAAAAACAAACAAAAACTACAGAAGCATTTGAAGAGCAATTATTCTTTGATCCAGTCAAAATGGTGGAACCTGCTATACTATCGTTTTGTGCTTGAATACATGTTTTTATTTTATTGATTGATTTTTGAGTCAGAGTCTCACTCTGTCGCCCAGGCTGAAGTGCAATGGCACATTTACTGCCACTGCAACCTCGACCTGCTGGATTCAGGCGATCCTTCTGCCTCAACCTTCTAAGTAGTTAGGACTACAGGTGTGTGCCACCATGCACGAGTAATTTTTTGATTCATTATGGGGATGAGGTCATGTCATCTTGTCCAGGCTGGTCTGAACTCCTGGATTCAGGTGATCCTCTCACCTTGGCCTCCCCACATGCTGGCATTACAAGTATGAGTCACCATGCCCAGCCAGATACATGATTTTGAAGTTATCAGTTTATATGAACTTACTTAGTTATATTACTCATTTTGGATACAGTAATAGCCACTGCTTTTGATAATTTAAACTTTTTTTACAAGATGAATATTTGGAAAAGAAGTTTGAATACTGATTGTTTCAGCATTTGTTCAAATGAAGGAGCTTGTAAGACAATATTTAATAAGATCCTGACCCTGATTAACTACCTGGCCTCTTAACCTTATCATTATACTAAACACCCTCTGCTCCTGTGCCAAAGCATTACAGCTTTTAAATAACTCTTATTGGGTTACATAATTTTTTACTCACTTCTATATTTCTTCCTGGAATTGTTCAGTGAAATGAAACTAATAGAAGAATCTTCAGATGCAGAATAGCATGATTTATTTCTCCATAAACATCACAGGAACTGTTTCCATCTCAAAAATTGGTAATTTCTTCCAGCACTTTCTAAGTGGGAATCACTGTCTTGTAGAGAAGACTGCTAGGCACATGGGCAACTAACACAAGAAGACTGAATGACCCAAATACAAAACCAACTAGCAGGCAATGGTGAGCCCTTCCTTTTCATGTTTGTACAGCATCTTATCTGCCTGCTTGAGTGGCTTGGCAAATAGTACACTGTGCCTTTAAACACACACACACACACACACACACACACACACACACACACACACACACACACAGTGTCAACAGTGAGGCTTGGAAATGTTTATGCAGTTATTCTTAACATTCTAAATTTTTTTAGTTTAGTTTGGATTGGATGCTAATAAATTCTAACCAAAAATAATATACTTCCTGTAACTTTTACACCTAAGAATGTGTTAAAATGCCTACTCCTATTTTTTTTCCCCCACTGAAACTAGGAACTTTTTTTTTTCTTCTTTTCTTGAGTTGGAGTCTCAATCCATCACCCAGGCTGGAGTGCAGTGGCACGCTAACTGCCACCCCAGCATCGACCTGCTGGGCTCAAACTATCCTTCTGCCTCAGCCTTCCAAGTAGCAGGAACCACAGGCACGCGCCACCATGCCTGGCTAAATTTTTGATTTATTGTAGAGATGAGGTCTCACCAAGTTGCCCAGGCTGTTCTCGAATCCATGGCTCAGGCAATCCTCTCCCCTCGGCCTCCCAAAGTGCTGGGATTACACGCTGAAACTAGGAACTTTTCTTACAAACACATGGGCACACATATACACACACATGTGAGTAAAATAAAATGTAGTTTCAATTAAGGGATAATTTAATGATCCTTAAAAAGAAAAAAAGCATGTCACTACAGTTTATTATGTTCCAAAATGTTGGTCATTGTACAGCAGGGAGTTCATCTGACTATAAATGTAAAGAATATCAGGCTTGGAAAGAACTTTATAGTTAATCCCGTTTAACCACACTCCACTACTTGAACCCACATGATACTATGCTTGCCAACTGGTTACTGTATGGTTGTATATTTTTACTACAAAGGAAAATAAAAGGTACTCTCTGAACACAGACTATTACTCTTAAAACATTTATTAATAACGTTATTACAATTGTTCCTAAAATCCATTATTATTTCAATAGTGAAGACGTAAACGCCAGACTGACCTCAGTCTGATGGTTATTACATTTAGGTGAAAAGTAAATTATAGGAAATACCAACTGACTGTAATACTGTTATGGCATATCCAACATGTTAAGACAGGACAAAGAGGTTGCATTATTGGCATTGTTTTATGACAATTTTAAAAAAATCACTGAAAACCTAAAAATAATGCTTGCATTTGAGTGCATATGCTAGAAAAATCTTCATTTTTAAACAATTCTGTACCATTCTTTTAAAAATCTATCATCTGTAAGATGAAGATCTACATTGTTTATATCAAGTGATGTTTGCATTTATGTAAATATAATTTAAGACAGTTAAATATAAATTCATGTTTATCTTCATACAAAAATATATATAAAAATAGAGTATTTAAAGGTGGTGGATATTCACACTAAGGAATTGATCAATCAAAATAATTTTTGTATGTGTATAGTAGTGAAATTGAGGTATTTACACATTTGGTGATTTCAGCCATATATTAAATTAACCATCTCAGCTTCTTTTTCCACCCCAAAGAAAAACAATCCTTTAAAGACATTATAATTATGATATGTTCTCTCACAACAAAGAATTTGTATAATAAGGAAATTTACCACTTTGAACTTAAAGAGATAGAAAAGAAAGTTCTCAATACTGAAATTAGACATGTTAAATATATATGCCACGGTTTTAATTCATAATTTATGCCCATTTTAAATTTGGATTCAATACAATTGCTCAGAAAAATTAAAATATAGATACTAGTAAAATAATACTATTTGCGAGCATATACAAATGCTTTATAAAAATGCCTGTGCATGTAAGAATGTATTTTTTGTAGAATATTTACAAAAAATGTAATTTTAATTCTAGGTTATATAGGGTGATAATGGCAAACAAGAACTTTTTAAAGTAATTAATATCTTCAATGAAACAAAGTAATATGTGAGAGACTACTGTTTGTTGTTCACTTTAGAATTATGTATTTGATCAATTCAGACTGCAGTTACCCATCCAATTTCACAGACAGGACAGGAGGGAATGTCTATGAAAAACACAAGAAGTGCAAATGTTAAATGGATTGGTGTTTTTACTGTAAAATATGTCACTTTATGTCTCAGAGAATCTCTTCAAATTCTCCCGTGGAACATTCCTGTTCTTTTCCTTTCAGTAATAAAATTTTAAAAGTACCGTGTAGGAAGAAATGTTTTTCATAAGCACTAGGTCCACAAAGCCTAAGCTATCATAAATGCCACATTTTCTCCTGGTAAAGAACGCGAGCACAGCCTCTGCTTGCAAGTGGAATGTAATTTCGTTTCCCCCTTTTCAATATTAATGTACTTATCGAGATGGTAACATAAGACTAGAGAGCAATATCCTCTTTTCCACATAATTCAAGTGCTATATTTCTCTTTATTATCACAATGCAATACCTAGCTCACAGTGGTTCTGGCTTATTGTTATATTTCAAGTAACCCTTTTCTAGGTTTAGCTTTCACTCTGAAACAAACTGATGCTCAAATTCACATCTTGACTTTATAAAACTGTAAGAAAAAGTGCTTTATTACTTTGTTTTAGCTATGTGTGCATTGGTGTAGACGTGTGTGTCAGTGAGCACGAGTGTGTGTGGTCAATCCAAAATGTGTGCGATGCACAGGGTTTGACTACTAGACCATTGTCCAGGTGAGTGGCTTGTCTCCAAGTCCAAAGTCAGTTCTGCAGGGAGCCTACACAGTCTTTTTACTCGCACACATCCTGCTGAGAAGGATTTCAGAACAGACCTGATTTATTGGGCCTCTGACATGATACGACGATTGAAAATTTGTTACAGAGTCTTGCTGGTGTAGTTTGCTTTGATTGCTGAAATATTTTCCCACAATATGGTTCCTTGATCTTTTCATTTTAATAAAGTGATATTCTTTGGATAACTCTGATTTCACTACCTGCAAATAAAGAGCAAGAAAATAGTGAGACAAAATCAAGACCATTCGAGCCTGGTATAGAGTCATATAACCAACTCGCAAACTTGAACAGCATCTCTGCCACACAGATGTTGCCCAAAGGGCATGAATATGATTTACATAACCAAAAGCCAGGGTAACTTATGTTTCAAAAAACACCAAGGTAGAAATTCAACTTTGTCACTTTTCTTAGCTCAGGGCACCTGTACCCAGTGCAACTAGGAAGAAACCTCAGATGATTTCTCCACCACACTGCTGTGTGTGTGTGTGTATGTGTGTGTGTGTGTGTGTGTGTGTGTGTGTGTGTTTGTGTGTGTGTGTGTGTTTTAGCCAGAAATACTACATACAGTTTGAAATAGCATCACAATAGGGAAGACACTGATGTGCCTTTTCCAGGTCACTGATTCATATGAGATACTCTAAACCTGTTGTGGCACCCTTCTATAGAATGGCAAGTGAAACTATTTTCAGAGGAAAGAAGAAATAATGTTTTTTCAATGTTTCCATTGTAGACCCATAATCTGACACTGTTACAGTTAGTGGATTCATTTCTCTGGACAGAGGACACAGTAAGTAATGGAATCTGGGGAACAGCCTATGTCCCATTAAGCTAATACCTTTGTATATTTGTAGATACAGATGGAGATAAAATTTTATCTTTAATTTTTGAACAGGCATTCAAAAGCATTCAAAAGCATAAGAGGGTATATAATAAGTTGCCTTCTCATTTCTGATCCCTATGCAAAGCCACTCAATTCCCTCCCTAGAAGCAACATATATCACTAGTTTCTTGTGATTTCATTCATGATTACTTTATGAATATATATACAAACATTATAACAAAGAGGTTATATATATAAATATAATAAATAGATTACGTATTCTATTCGTGGTGTTTTACAAATATTGTCCTGGTGAAAATGTCAGTGTCACACATTGAATTAATAGAAACCTCAGGTTGTCAGCCCTCAGGAGAAATGTGGGGACCGAGAGAGAGATGGAGGGGAGCATTGGGAAACAGAAAAAGAGAGGAAAAGAATGAGAAAAAGTACTGGTCAAGATGTTCTGGATGCCTTTGTAAATAAATAACAAATTATAAATTCCATCATTCTAATGAACTGTAATACTTTTATTCTGTCAGTATTTGGATACATAAACTGTTTATTATTGATGACTAATAAAAGCAATACTCGCTCACACAGGTTTTTAAAACTCTTTTGAGAGTTATATAACGATCTAGGTGCATATTTTTGATCCCATATAAGAGAATGCAGTGAAAACAGTTCTACATTAATGGAATGTAAAGAAAATTGCCGGGCTTGGTTGCTCAGCCTGTAATCCCGCGCTTTGGGAGGCTGATGTGAGTGGATTGCCTAAGCCTGCGGGCTCGAGACCCACCTGGGCAACTTGGCGAGCCCTCATCTACAATAAATCAAAAAATTAGCTGGGCATGGTAGCGCGCGTCTGTAGTTCCAGCTACTTGGAAGGCTGAGGTGGAAGGATCGCCAGAGCCCAGCAGGTCGAGGCTACGGTGGCCGGGAGAGTGCCACTGCACTCCAGCCTGGGCAACAGAGTGAGACTCCAACTCAGAAAAAAAAAGAATGTGAAGAAAATTTCATGATATCGATTTGGAAGATAAGTATTTTTAGTTACATTGTCATGAGCATGCACCATTTTAGAAGAGTAATTTGAATAGAAAATATGTAAAGATTTATACAAAAATGTTAACAGTAGTGACCTTTTCATGGAGGGATATTAAGTGACTTTAAATGTATTCTTGCAACTTTTGTCCTTGACTTTTTTTAAATACAGTGGATGTGCATTACTTTATAATAATAAAAATTGTGAGGCTATTCATATTTTAAAGACAAATGTGTAATAATAATGTGTTTTAAAAACCAATTATACCCTGCTAACCCCCAAGAAATGAATTGTTTTCCTGGAGCTATGGGAGGTTTGGCTTTTCCTGATCAGGTCCTCAGATCAAGCGACTCCTAAGAAGTCCAGGGAGATCAGCAGGCTGTGGAAAGGATTCCCTACGGATTGTAATTTAGAGCTCAGTTTGCAGTTAGCCACTGATTAATATCCCAGGTCCCAAGGTTGCAGGTTTCTATTACGTGCAGTGCTTTCCACCCTTATTTGGTTATACTGTAACTCTAAATATGATAGGCGGGGGGGGGGTACACCAATGTTTTTATGAAGGTTTTGTCCATTTTGGAGAAAGTTTGTACTCACTTATAGCAAGATTAGTGAACATTCTTCAGGACGTTTATTTAAGGAAACACTTAGGCATAAATATAACATTCAACCTTGAAATAATATTATTCCAGTGTTCTGAAGCCAAAATAAGGTTAATTTTGTTTATATAATTTTATCTTAAGTTCTGGCGTTTGCAAGTGCCTGATGGCCTGCATACTGATTACATGGAAAATAGAAAAAGATCTATCCCAATGTAAAAGATTACTGTTCTTTAAACATTACTTTAATATTTGTGTGATTTGGGGGTTGACTTTAATGTTGCATTATGAATGTTGAGTAATGCTAGTATAGATGCTTAAAGCAATCCTAAGTTATGCATAAATGGGATACACAAAAATGCATATCTGCAGTATATTTGCTGAAATGCATAGCTTCCAGTGAGGGGTAGTGTCAATATTTTGCCACATCTCAATGGGAAGGTTGACAATCCATTTTCATTTTTAGAGGTGACTAAATTGATCTCTGGGAAAGACAGAAAGAGGGTCTCCCCCAGCTTTTGAGGGACAGGTTAATACTTTTAACAGTGCCAAGATTGAACCAACATGCTCACCAATACATAATTCACTTAGTTTTCTTTAAAAACTATTTTGTGGGAAATAACCAAAGATGAAATGTTATAATTCCTTTGTTAAATCACTATTATCCTGATACTGAATCCTGAAAGCCAACACATTTATATAGAGGATTATTTCAATTTTGATTTGTCAAAACATAGACGCAAAAAATCCTTCCAAAATATTACTGTGAATTGAATCCAGAAACATTAAAAAAATCTGGCAGTATTATGCATATCACTAGCACATATAATTTATTGCAGGAATGCACAATGTTTCAATAATATGAAATATTTTATTATAGAAATTACCAAGGAATTATGTGTAGTTATATGATTGTTTGCCCTGAAAACCCAAAGAAACTTACTGAAAAATAAGTAGATATTATGATGTTAGTATTTAAAAATTGTATAGCTTTTCTATAGTCTATTAATAATTGATATGAAATATATTAGAAAAATGATCCCTTTATAATTCTAAGAAAACTTTGCTAAGTTCAGCAATGATTTATGGAATGCAGGTGAAAAATAAACGTAAATCCATAAGAATAAATGTAATAAAATAGTCAAGACCTTATAGAAAAAAAAAAAACAGAACAAAACAGCGATGAGACTTTCAATACCAGATATTCATTCATCAATATGAACAGAGTCTATTCCTATGACTCATCATGATTTGAATCTAGCATCAACATGCCGGAGGAGTGTTGGTTGTCACGAACTCTGTGCTTCCTCCCTGGTCCTGATGTCTCCTCTGGCTTTTACACCTTTCAGCTGTTTCTTTGGGAACAGCTTTTCCATGGAAAACAAAGTCTGTTAGACAGTGGTCATGTTTTCCTTGGTTTCCTTGCCAAAATGGAAAACTTGCTTCTCCAGGAGAACTTTCTTCTTTCCCCCACAGCCCTTTTCAAGATGTGTGGTGTGCCTTGGGTGTGTGTGTGTGTGTGTGTGTGTGTGTGTGTGTGTGTGTGTGTTGTGTGTGTGTGTCGGGGGTAGGCAAAGGTTGAGGTTCTGGAGGGGCAGCTGATGGTGATGATTTGGGAGGCTGAGGTGAGTGTATTGCCTGAGCCCATGGGTTCGAGACCTGCATGGGCAGCGAGACCTCATCTCTACAATAAATAAAAAATCAGCCAGGCGTGGTAGCATATGCCTGTAATTCCGGCTACTCGGAAGGCTGAGGTGGAAGGATCGCCAGAGCCCAGCAGGCGAGGCTGCGGTGGCCGGGAGCGGCCACTGCACTCCAGTCTGGGCGACCGAGTGAGACTCCAACTCAAAAAAAAAAAAAAAAGAAATCAGAGGTGGCAGCCTTTGCTGGAACAGCTCCTGAGCCCATGAAAGAAGCATGTTCCAAGGCCCCTGGGGGCTTACTTGCACGGAGTTTCCAATGTGAGCAGAGTCAGTATTGTACTGAAAGCATTGGTGTGTTTCCCTTCCCCAATATCAGAGACCAGAAATTTGAACACATAGATCTTAGCACAGGAGCCAGAATGTGTTGCATGCTCAATCAATTTTTGTTAAACTAGCAATCATATTTTATCTTGTATTACTGTTTTCTTGCCTCGATTAGGGCTGCACATTTCTTCTTGGGCAGCAAATGAAAGCATCATGTCTAAGGTTGGGCAGTAACCTTCAAAATAATGTTTTCTAGAATTGATGGCAGAATATGGGTTAAAGGCTGAGTATAAGGAGAATTCAATACTGAGATAGAAAGAATAAGAATGTTCATACTGCAGATTAAAATGCAATTTAAACTACTGTTCCCCAAAATGGGTATGATGAAATAAGGTAGTTCTAAAGAAAGCCCAATCTTATAAAAATCCAGTGACCATAAGTGTGCCAGCCTAACATTTTTAATTGCATGGGATTAACATTAAGAAAGTAGATTTAAAATGCAGCCACATACCAAATTGCTAATTGAGTATCTAATGGAGAAGGGAACTTTATAAAAAATTTTAATAATGAGCAGGAATTCATGTAATCCTTTCATAATATAAAAGCAGAAGAGAAACAAAATGATGCTATATCTTATAAATGTAAATTTTAATTACTTACTTTTCCATATATTACTCATCTTTCAAGCTTCAGAGTTTTCTGCGTCAGGAAACACATGGAGTAATTCAGATATAGTCCCTACCCTCAAGGGGACTATATAAAGACACATGTCTAAGATACTTGAAGTAAGAACAAGAATGAAGTGACTTCAAAGACATTGTCTGAGACTAGTTCCCAAGGTCAGACACCATGTTGTTTCCATGTTATGAATAGTTTCTTAGTACATTAAAAAGCCTCAGTGCTAATTTATGGTGGGCATGATTATCTGCTCACAGGGCTATTATTTCTTTGAACTTATTTGTAAAATTCAGTGTCCGGCATTGCTGTCAAACTGCTATCACTGAGTTTCAAAATATGACCTTATATGACTTACTCTTACAGGCTTTAAAGTGGAGTAAAAGGAGTTAGCTACATTTTTAAGGTTTGGAAATGTTATGCTAGTGAAAGACGTTTGATACCTGTACAATGAAGGGCAAATTGCTTCTTTTCTTTGATCTCATCTGTGGAAATGTGCCCATTTGGGTCCGTCCCCAAATCAGAGACCATTTGGGGTTATTAAAACCCAACTAGTCTCAACTGGAATGTGGGTTTGAAAGAGAACTGCTATCAAGACTAATGTTAGGTTACCTCTGTGGCATAATGATAATAGTAAGCAATAAAAATGGGACACTAGACTATATCAATGAAAGACTCAGGTCTTGAAACAGAGACAAAAGGCCCCAGATGTCTGTATACAGTGGTCACTTTTATCAGAGACAAATTTCCAGTGTTTTGACACATCCAAATGCTTCCCTGAATTTGGATACAGATTACTTGACCACTGAAAAAGAAACATGTCACCCTAAGGGGAAAGGAACTAATACATAAGGTTAATAACACATACATGCATAATTTGGCAAATATTTATGTTATTTTAAATATTAGTGTCAAGTGAAATTTTTTTTGCCCCCTCAATCTGGAGTAATCCCTCTTTGTTTTGCTTATTTTCTTTTTGTGAATTTGCTATGTCAAATTGCATTTAAAATTAGGAAGAGATACTGAAGGACACTGACAAAGTGTGATAACCTTGTCGATCAGCGTTGTTCTATAAATATCTTATAATAAAAATTAATTTTTCTCTCAGCAACACTCAAATTTTGATGAAGTTACATATCGAAATTTTAAGTAAAGATTACAGTGTTCCAAAAACAATGATATATTTTAATATATTAACTATAGTAATTCAAAGCAATTTTGGAGCTAAAATAAAATGCTATAAATATAAGATATTATAGGCTATGTAGGTGATCAAATTTTTCTGTGACTCAGCGTAAGAAAAATCGGAATTCTGGACCTTGGCATGTATAAGGAACTTTTACTTTTCTGTGGGTTCCTTGTAAGCTAAGAGATCTCCTAGTTTATGACTGCAGGTCTTTTCACATCGTTATGCAATTAAAAACTTGGACACACAGAAATATTTTACAAGGCATACAAATGGCCAAAATTCAACCTGACTAGATTTAGCCAATGGATGTTATCAGACTTCTCACACAAACAATTGGTATAGTTTAACAACAAAACTAACATTGCAATTTTTATTATTAAACACATATAACTTCAACACTCAAAACTGATGTCACATACATAGTCATCAGAATGAGTGTGCTGCAATGCCAATTAACTGCTGCATCTGAAATAACTTTGAATTTTCAAAAAGTCAGTCAAAAGGGAAGACTTGGTGAACTGGAAAACTGTCAGGCAGATTATAAGCAAATACCTTTCTTAAAACCGATCTTGACCTGAATAACCCCCAAGGAACTTCTGATGTGGTTCCAGATCCACAGAACAAAATAGAAAACAATTTTCATGATGCAAGCTTTCCAATATCACCCTGGACTGGATTAGCGGTGTGTTTGGATTACAAACGTGTTTCATGATCATGGGTGGGATCTGAAGAGGAGTGTAGCAATGGCTCTCTAAGGTTGGAAAACATGAGATTGACCAGACAAATGTGCCAATGTAGACTGGCAAGCTAAATGTATACTACTGAAGTACTTTTTATTGGATTTAGTCATTCTGTAGATGGTATTCAATCCAAGATCCAGTCACAAAATTATGACCAGCTGAGAAAGTAGCCTAAGTACTCACAGAGTGAAATAAAAATAAAACAACAAACAATAGCTAGAAGCCACTCCTCATAATTCATAATTCCATTTCAGGACATCATGCGATTTTGACAGACAATAGGGAATTCTTTCATTTCATCTCCCACCCTGTCCCCCAATACTTAATTATGACCACATGAAATGAACTATGTTTTGATTGAAGGGAGTCCAACTTCTAAATAGGTCAAAGATGCTGGAGATTAGGGAGCAAAGCTAAAATTTTCTTTAGTAATGAGTTTTATTTTGTTTTGTTTTGGTGTTTCCAGATTTGCAGTCAGCATATTGTCAGTCTCCCATCCTTCCTCTAATCCCCAACCCTTCTTACAGTGATGGCTGAGCCTCTGTTGCTTCTTTTCATAGGATAGAACTCAAAATTGGCTCTGGGAACACATTTTGCTCTGAGATGCAGAGGCTGATTATAAGAAGCTACTCATTGGAAGTTTACTGATTTAATATTAAACTGTTGCCAGGTGCGGTGGCATGTGCCTGTAGTCCCAGCTACCAGGGAGACTGAGGTGGAGGATCACTTGAGTCCAGGAGCTCTGGGCTGCAGTGCACTATGCCAACCAGGTGTCTGCACTAAGTTCGGCATCAATATAGTGATCTCCCAGCAGTGGTCAAAACTCCCGTGCTGATCAATATTAAATTGTTGGTTCAATCTAACATTTCCATGTGGCTCCCCAGAAACTAACTCCCCTGTCTTAAACTCAGTTTCCCAAATGACCAAATACCTATGTTTCTAAATGTTGGATAGCATCTGAGTGACCTTCATTAGTCTGATTATAAGCTAAATTCCTACCATGCTTTATTTAGATGTACATCTTGCATCTTGTAATCGATTGAACCCTGACATGCAGGTATTTGTTTCCATCTATTTCTCTTGAACTTAAAATCGTCATTTAAGATAAAGGCATCAAAATATTACTTAGAAACAATGTGTGTAGACCAATATTTACAACTATGGTATCACTGTAGGAATTTCCTCAGCTTTACTCTGGCCCTTTCAAAGGAGATCTTTCTTTATTTTATTTTTATTTTAAAGATGTAGGGTACAATTCAGGGTTAGGTATACAAATAGTCATTTTGTAGGTAAAGCTTAGGCCTCACTTTGGTCCTCACTTCACCTGGTTTGAGATCAGGTACCCTTATTGATGCGGTGTGCCCCTCCCTCCCCTGGCAGTTCCCCACAACTGCCAATCCCTTTCTTATAGTATTATGATAATTGTTCAGGGTACACTTATGAGTGAGAACATGTGGTACTCAGTTCTTTGTTTCTGTGATAGATCCTCAGTATGACAGACTCTAAATCCATCCAAGTTGCTGCAAAGTTCAGAATTTTGCCCTTCTTATTGGATGCATGTTTAATTATGCGTATGTACTACTTTTTTTAAAATCCAGTCCTCTTTTGATGGGCAGCACAGTTGGTTTCGTGTTTTTGCTATTGTGGATAATGCTGCGATAAACATGTGTGTGCAGGTATCTTTTTCATAGAGTGATTGAAGCTCCTCTGGGTATATTCCCAGAAGAGGGATTTCAGGGTTGTATGGGAAGTTGATTTTTAGATCTTTTAGAAATTACCAAACTGTTTTCCACAGAGGTTGTACTAGTTTATACTCCCACCAACAGTGTAGAAGTGTAGCCTTTTCTCCACATCATCTCCAGCACAAAGGAGATCTTTCATCGGGCCTTTCAGTTTCTTGTAAGAAGGGCTTTCCAGCCTCCTGTCTGGGGTGGCAAAAATGCCTGACCTCATCATTCTAGATGCTCTGGGGAGAAGTTTAGGGCTCCCTGCTTCACATGCCAACTTTGACTTCACCTTTCTATTTTCATCCTTTAGATTATTTTTTGCTATCCTTGTGTTTCGGAGTCCAGATTTTCTGCAGTTCAATTTTAAAAGATATTGTATGTATGGATGTAGGTTCCTGACTTCATGTGCTGGAATAATAGACAAGGCGGGGGGGTCTACCAATTTTGCACATAGACTTTTAAACAGTTGTTTACTGACCTCAGTCCTGCCTTCCTCAGCACTTGGTTCCTTCAGACTGTTAACCATTAAGAGGACCTGTGTGACCAATGTATCTCACCTCTAGTTAAGGTTTCTGTTCTCTAGACACTTTATGTTGTACCTTCCTTTGCCTGCTAAATCATATTTCATACAATGAATCCAGATTCCTTGTCTGGTATATCAGGTATTTCTTATTTTGTCTTTTTTAGGAGTGGTGAATGGCATTATGTCTTTAAAATCTGTTTCTTGAGATTTCAAGTGGAAGAGAAGTGTTTGTGGCCTATCTGTCACATTAAGCCTGCACTCCATGTGTGATTTTAGACCTCATCATCCATGCCAGTTTTCCCAAAGTGTGTTTAGTGGGATGTTCATAGTTGTGATTAAAAAAGAAAAGTCATTCTATGGTCAAAAAAGCTGGGAAAACAGAATCAAATTACGCTAAACAATTCCTTTAGTGCAAGGAATCATGATTTTGGAATCATTTAATATACTAATATTCTATGAGAATTCACAAGGTGAAAGTGTATTCTGGATTTTCCAAACTACAGAACCTGTTTTTTCCAGGTTTGAACATTAAAATATATTGTAGGAAATGCTAATCAAAACAGTTCAAAGTCTGTCTTAGCTTCATTCTGAAAAACTGGCAGTATACTCCCAGACAGGGGGGTTTACTGCAAAGAACAAGAAGGGGTGATGGGTCAGCTTCTCTTTCTCAGCCAAGCTGGCATCTCATACTGCAAAGATTGGAAATATAGCTTCATTAAGGAGTATTTTTTTCTTTTAATTTTTTAATTTTAAAGATGTGGGGTACAATTCAGGTTTAGGTATACAAATGCTCATTATGCAGGTACCCTTGTTGATGAGGTGTACCCCCCCTTCCCCAGGCAGATGCCCACTACTGCCTATCCTGCTTCCCTGCTCCACCCTCGGCAGTTTCCTGCGACTGCAAATTCTTTCCTTATAGTATTACGATAATCATTCAAGGTCCGCTTATGAGTGAGAATATGTGATACTCAGTTCTTTGTTTTGTAAAAGATCACTCAGTATGATAGACTCTAAGTTCATCCAGGTTGCTGTGAAGTTCATGATTTTGTTCTTCTTTATGGCTTCATAATATTCCATCATGTATATGTACCACATTTTTAAATCCAGTCCTCTTTTGATGGGCAGCATGGTTGGCTCCATGTTCTTGCTATGAACAATGCTGCGATAAACACACTGGGAATATACCTGGAAGAACTCAAATCACTACATTAAGGAGTCTTAATAGTAGTTCAACAGAGAGTGACTGACTTTTTTTGTTGACCTTCCATTTGATCATCCTTCTTAAAAGAGAAAGCCCGATGTAACTGGTGTTACCACCATTCAATACAGGATGTTCCCATTGCAACAGGACTTTGTACCAAATCATCTCAAGAAAGGCTGGGCTTACGAACAATGAATTCATTCTCACTGTACACTGATCTCTAATCAGCTAGTAGAAGCTGCTAGAATTTACTTGCAGATGATGGAAAGAGTTCTAATCATTTTAAACAGAAAGAACCATCTGGAACGACATTGCCAGAAAGAGGAGCATAGGAATATTAGGTAGCAAAACCTTCTGTGATTCCTCTTTGGTGTGGAGCCATTGAAAGATTTTAAATGACAACTGTGGATTTGAAGTATAGGAACATTCTCTTGGTGGGGACAACTAGATGAAACTGGAACTACCAACCACTTACCAGCACTGTTGACCCGATCCTCTTATTATCAAGGACCTTTTCCCAACAGTCCTACTCACTCCTGTGTGTTCATAACATCCCTTCCTATGGATTCTTTTTCCACTGTTCATAAACATGCCAAAGTCTTTCCTCTTTTAAGTTTGACATCTTTCCCCCTCATTATTACTTGTTGAAAATCATTACCAGCCCCTTTTCTCACTTCTTATACTCCTTCAATCTATTGCAATCTAATTTTCAGCCCAGTATTTCACAAAAATCACTTTTCAGATGGCCAGAAAGGACCTCCTAAATTTCAAAACATAAATAGCTTGAAATCCTTATCTTAATAGATCTATCTATTATATTTGATAATGTTGACCCTGTGTCTTTCTTTTTTATAAATGGTTACTCTGTGACTCTCCATGGTACCACACTCTACTAGAGGTTTCTCGCTAACAGTTTATACTCTAAATTCAAGTGCCCTTTTTTCCCCAAATTTTGCTTAAATATTAGTATTTCTAGGAGTTTCTTCTACAGCATTAGTCACTCTACACACTTTCACTGGATGATCTGTTTTCATGGTTTCAACTACTGCTTATTTTATGATGACGCCCAACTCTACCTCCAGTCCCTACTTGTCTCTCACACTTCACATCTGTGTATCCAACTGCCCAATGGAGATCTCCACCTGGATGTTCTATACAACATGTTCGAAACACAGCATGTTTCAAAACTGAACACATGATCTTTTCCTAAGTCAGTGCCTTCTCAGTTATTCTCTGTCTCAATTGCCAGTTCAGTTCTCTAATCAGTTACCAAAGTCAGGAATCATCTTTGATTCTTTTTACCTCCTCATGCCACAGATGAGATCCACAGATAGATAGATCGCAGTATAGATATGTAAATGGGTCTTGCATTTTTCCATTTTTCTCTTATGTTTGCAGTCTCTGTCTTAGTTTAGGTGGGTCTTCACCATCTCTCACCTGACTTCTAAAAAAATTTTCCTAGCTTCTCTTTCTGGCTTAGTTCCTTTCAAATCCTCCTTGCTTACTGTTATCAGTTTTCCCAGCCAAGTGCTAACCAGGCCCGATCCTACTTAGCTTCTGGGATCAGACGAGCTCAGATGCGTTCATGATGATATGGCAGTAGACGGCCTTAACTATTTGAAACAAAAACCATGACAATCACACTCTCTTTAAAACCTTTCAGAGGATCTCCATCAACTACAGGATCAAGTCTAAGTGCTTACTGTGATCTGGCTCTTGCCTACTTTTTTCAAGTCTTCTTTTGTAATTGATGTTCTATTATACAGAATTGCTATTGATTCTGACAACCTTAGGTTATTTCAGAGCTATTTTGGTTCACATGGTCCCACGGAGCTTGAATGGCCTTACTTATACCATTATCCTATTACCTTGACTAGGGCCTGTTCACCATTCAGCAATCAACTTGGATTTTCTTTCTTTCTTTCTCTCTCTCTCTTTCTTTCTTTACTGTTTCACTTTGTCACCCAGGCTGGAGTGCAGTGGCATGCTCACAGCCACCTCAGCGTCTACCTGCAGGACTCCAGCAATCTTTCCGCCTCAGCCTTCCAAGTAGAACCACAGGTGTGTACTACCAAACCCAGCTAATTTTTGATTTATAATAGACACGAGGTCCTGCCAAGTTGTTCAGGCTGGTCTCAAACCCACAGGCTCGGGCAATCCACTCACTTTGGCCTCGGATGGTTTTTCAAGGAAAGGTTCACTCATTTCTCAGATTGAGTGACCTTTCTTGGTGTTTCACAATATCCTATTCATATCTCTAACAAACCAACTAACATATTGTTTTATAATATGGGGTTTTAGGCTTGACCCTGATTGCAATGTCTGAGGGTAGAGAGTGTGTCTTATGATTTATTTGTATATTACTACTATTTATCTTAAGAACTAGACACACAAAACCAATGTTGGATGACTAAATAAAAGAATAAACAAGGTGAAGGCAGTTGGAATGGAGCATAGGGGAAACACTTGAAGAAGTACTTAGTGTGTAAGCAGGACTTGGTAACTGACTGGTTGAGGGTTGTGAAGGGGCTACAGAAAGATAACCAAGAGTCAAAATGGTTCTAGTCTATGAATGGCAGTGTGATTGGAGAGAGTAAATTGGGGAATACCAAAGGGGAAGAAAGGTTAAAGCAAATATTAAGTCTACCTTTGGAGACGTTGATTTTGAGATGCTTGTAAGAGTCCTATAAATTGTTCTCCTAGCTCATTTTACAGCAGTAGTCCAATGTGACTGAAAAACATGCTAAAAAAATCTGTTAAACTAAATTTTCATTACTAATTTATTAAAAAATAACCATATCTATAGTTAAATTCAGGGTTCTTATGTATTAGTTAACTATGCTAATTATATTTGGATCATTAGATCTTTTTCCTAAGGGTCACTATTTCAGTTTTTTAGATACATAAATTTAAAGGTTTTTAAGAAATTTATTGTGTTTAGGTAGTAAGCTTTTAAAATTTAAAAGAGAAAGCAAAAAATGATTTCTAAGGTGGATAATCTTTTGTTTATTTAGTTAAGATTAAATAGTAAAGAATATAAGATTAAATAGTTAAGAATTAAGATTAATTAATAATAGGAAACCATTTCTGACAAAAACGGTAACTCCCTACTTTTCTTCTTTCCATGGTGCTGGAATCAAAGGAAACCTGCTGGTATTAGTGCTGGGTGGTGATGCTAGATATTTTTTGTTGACTAAGTCAAAAGGTATAGCTACATTTGCCAGAAAAGGAAGATATTATATAAGGTCTGTACAACATATTGAACTAGTTAATAATCACATACCAGTTGGCTGCAGATTTGCCCCTTCTGCATACAGATTTGGACTGATAATTGATTGTATCCTTTCCAAATTTTAGCTTGCTCACAATAGATATTTGCCACATAACTCAAGGCACCATCCAAAACCTCTCTTGGGCAATTGCTACCTGAATCCTGTTTGTTGTCCTGTGTAAACACTGGGAAAACAAAATTCCATTTTCTCTCATGAAAAGAAATACCTGCTTTTCTAATCAGTAGGAACATTTTGGTCAAAACTGATGCACACCAGTTGGGAAATTCTTTATAGATTCATGGTGGCAACGTATCCTCTTTCGGTGCCTTGACAGATGAAAGAGACACTTCAAGACCTTTAATCTCACCTACGGCAATAAGAGCTCACTGAAGCAAGTTTGTTATGTCTACTATAGAATTCTGACAACAAACCAAAGAAGAAACATTAAAGTCTTACTGTAATGGTTATATCAATCCTTCTCAGATTTCCTTGTACCTACTGCAAAAATAGTGTAGTTGAATACCAGAAGATACAAGGCCCCCCAAATCACAATTCTTATGGTTCTAATGTAATTGTTTATAATTCTTACTATTATTTTATAGTAAACTTTCTCTGCCAGGTTCATAAGGTGACCACAGAGGAAAAAAATATTTTTTTAACGTATTATTTATTTTAAAATTGTGGGGTACAGTTAAGGGTTAGGTATACAAATATGCATCATTCAGGAACCCTTGTTATAAGTGGTGTCCCCCTGACCCCAGACAGATATTGACTACCATTAATCCCACCACCCTTGTCCTCCCTGTCCCCCTCCCATAGATTCCCACCACTGTCAATCCTTTTCTTATATTATTATAATAGATGTTCAAGGTCTACTTATGAGTGAGAACATGTGATACCCAGATCTCTGTTTCTGTGAGCGATCACTCAGTATTATAGACTCTAGTTCCATCCAGGTTGCTGCGAAATTCATGATTTTGTTCTTTTTTATAGCCACGTAGTATTCCATCGTGTATATGTATATTTTTAAAATGCAGTCCTCTTTTGATGGACAGGATGGTTGGTTCCAGTCTCTTGCTACTGTGAACAATGCTGCGATAAACATACGTGTGCAGGTATCTTTTTAATAGAGTGATTTAAGTTCTTCAGGGTATATTCCCAGTAGGGGGATTGTGGGATTATATGGAAGGACGATTTTTAGAGCTTTTAGGAATCGCCACACTGATTTCCACAGAGGCTGCACTAGTTTACACTCCCACCAACAGGGTAGAAGTGTTCCCTTTTCACCACATCCTCTCCAGCATCTGTTATTTTTTGAGTTATTGATAATGGCCATTATGCCTGGAGTTAGGTGGTAGCTCAGTGTAGTTTTAATTTGCATCTCCTTGATGATTAGTGAGGTTGAACATTTCTTCATGTGTCTGCTGGCCGCTCGTATATCTTCTTTTGTGAAATGTCTGTTCATATCTTTTGCCCACTTTGTAATGGGTTGTTTGTTTTTTTCAGCATGTTTGAGTTCCTTGTAGAGCCAAGATATTAGGCCTTTGTCAGACATGGAGTTGGCAAATACTTTTTCCCAGTCTGTGGGCTGTCTCCTTGCTCTCTTGATGGTTTCTTTGGCTTTGCAGAAACTTGTCAGTTTAATGAGGTCCCACTTGTCTATCTTATCTCTTATGGCAGGTGCATTTCAGGTTTTGTTTTGTTCAGGAATTGGATGCCAGTTCCAATTTCCCTAAGGGTGTGTCCTGCATTTTCTAAGGTTCTTATGGTTTGTGATTTTACATTTAGGTCTCTGATTCATTTAAAGTTAATTTTTGTGTATGGGGACAGATCAGGGTCTTGTTTGAATCTTCTGCATGTGGTCAGTCAGTTTTCCCAGCACTATTTACTGAATAAGTTCTCCTCTCCCCAGTGGTAGGTGGTGGAGGTTTTGTTGAAGATGAGTTGGTCGAGAAATTGAGGTTTTGCTTCTGGAATCTCAATTCTATTCCATTGGTCTATATGCCTGTTCCTGTACCAATACCAAGCTGTTTTGATTATTGCAGCTTTATAATAAAGTTTGAAGTCTGGTAATGTGATACCTCCTGCTTTGTTTTTGTTTTTTTTTTTGCTGAGGATTGTTCTGGCTATTCTTGGTCATTTGTGTTCCCATATGAATTCCCATATTGTTTTTTCTAGCTCTGAGAAGAATGTTTCTGGTAATTTGATGAGTATTGCATTAAATCTGTAGATTGCCTTAGGTAATGTCCACCTTACCAAAGTTGATTCTTCCAATCCATGAGCATGGGATATTTTTCCACTTGTTTGTGTCATCTTTGATTTCTTTGAGCAGTGTTTTGTAGTTTTCATTGTAAAGGTCTTTCACATCTCTGGTTAGGAAGATGTCAAGGTATTTCATTTTTTTGTGGCTATTGTGAATGGTATTGTGCTTTTTATTTGGGTTTCTGTTTGTTTATTATTGGTGTAAAGAAATGCGACTGTCTTTTGCACATTTATTTTATACTCTGAGACTTTGCCAAAGTCTTTTATCAGTGCAAGGAGGCTTTTGACAGATTCTCTTGGGTTTCCAAGGTACACAGTCATGTCATCTGCAAACAGAGATAACTTGACTTCCTCTTTTCCTATTTGCATATCCCCTCGATCACCTTCTCTTTTCTGATTGGTCTAGTCAGGACTTATAATACTATATTGAACAGGAGGGGAGAGAGTGGGCATTCTTGTCTTGTTCCAGTTTTCAGGGGAAATGGTTCCAATTTTTCTCTGTTTAGGAGTATGGTAGCTGTGGGTTTCTCATAGATGCCTTTTACTATTTTGAGGTATGTTCTATGTATACCTAGATGTTTGAGGGTTTTTATCAAGAAGGGGTGCTGGATTTTATCAAAAGCTTTTTCTGCATCTAATGATATAATCATGTGGTTTTTGTTCTGACATCTAAACAACTCCTGGGTCAATGATGAAATCAAAACAGAGATTAAAAGATACCTGGAAACAAATGAAAATGAAGAAACATCTTACCAAAATCTCCAGGATGCCATGAAAGCTGTAGTAAAAGGGGAATTCATATCTCTCCAAACACACATGAAGAAAATGGAAGAATCACAAATTAACAGCCTAACAAGTCACCTAAGGAAGCTGGAAAAGCAGGACCGCTAAAATCCTAACTTCAGCAGAAGAATCCAGATCACCAAAATAAAAGCCCAAATCCAGGACATAGAAGACAAAAAGATAATACAAAAAAAATCAATGAAACAAAAAGTTGGTTCTTTGAAAGGATAAACAAGATTGATGATCCCCTAGCTAGACTGACCAAGAAAAAGAGAGAAAAAGCCCAAATAAACTCTATCAGAAACACAAAAGATGAAGTCACATCTGACCCTGAAGAAATACAAAAGATCATTAGCAACTACTCTGTACACTTGTATGGAAACAAACTTGAAAACCTTAAGGAAATGGAGGACTTTCTGACATCACACAACTTGCCTAGGTTGAAACAAGAAGAAATCGAGACCCTAAGTAGACCAATAACAATCAAGGAAATTGATTATGTAATAAGAAAACTACCTACAAAAAAAAAAGTCCTGGACCAAATGGCTTTCCAGCAGAATTCTATAAGACATTTAAGGAGGAGCCGATACTAATCCTACTGAAAGTATTCCAGGTGATTGAGAATGATGGAACTCTCCCCAAATCATTTTATGAAGCTAACATCACATTGATACCCCAGCCAGGTAAAGACCCAACAAAGAAAGAGAACTACAGGCCAATATCTCTGATGAACATAGATGCTAAAATTCTCAACAAGATTCTAGCAAACCCGATTCAACAACACATCTCAAAAATCATCCATCATGACCATGTAGGCTTCATCCCTGGGACACAAGGGGGGTTCAACGTTCGCAAGACAATATAACATCAACAGACATCAGAACAAAAATATTACTAACAGAATTAATGCCCTTTAATATGTTTTGCATGCGATTAATACTCAACCTTTTCCTGACTTGCCGTATTTATCAACAAACCATTCTTTGTAAGGAATTTTAGATGTCTTTGATTGTTTGTAATACGCTAACAGTGTTATTAAATCATTGTTAATATGTTGGGCGATGGTTTAGAAAGATTATAAAATGTCAGTGTCTGCTCTAGAGACTTCCTGAGATACAAGTGGTACAAATTGTTCAAGAGTTAAGCAATAATTGTGCCTAGGCAATGAATGAGTTTAAAGACTTTATGATGAAGGGTGCAGCTGAGAAAGATGATCTTATCAGCTGTATGTTGTAACTGGAAAGGCAAATGCTTCTAGAAGCACATTTCAGCTCAGAAATGAAAACTTCAAAATAGATAACACTACTCTGTAATCAACTGAGAAAATCTGAGGTATACCTAACTGGCTTGCCATCGAGACAGCATGTATTAGAAACAGAGTTAAGGAAAGGCGATTTGTATGTGATAATAGCACACCTAAAATTATAAGTCAAGATTTTACCTGACATGCTTGAATCATTACTATGCAAGCTAAGGATAGATTTTATTAGCAATAATTACAAGCCAATATTCTAGTGGTGTGGTTCCAAGAGTCTTTTTTTGTGGTTTTCAAATTCCATGACTATTAGTATAAACTGTTTGACGTTGCGGCAAGAGATACATGTAATGCAATCATGTGGGAAGGGCATCTTATGTTTTTAATTGGAGGCATGTTGAAATCACTGGAAAACATTTCCTTTTTAGACTTTCAGAGCACTAAAGCTGAAAAAGAAAAGCAGACACCCTTTTCCCAAAATAGTAATTGAAGACATACTATGTAAACATAAATAAATGAATGAATAAATAATATTTTCTAAGAGAGGCAAAAAAGAGAAACCCCCCAAACAATCTGTATACTTGTTTTAAAAAAAACCCCCATTTTCTGTGGGTTTGGCAACCATTGGCTTGCTTTTGTGGCCAACCGTAATCCTGGACGGGTTCAGCTCCAAGATCGTTTTTTTCTTTTCCAGGCTACCGCGCTTGTGTTTCTAAGTCTTGACTTTTTGCAAATAGGATAGTACTCTAAGGGAGGTATATTTTCTTCTGGAAGAAATTAGTAGACACACAGTACCCTGCAGCTTAAAATCTGTTCTGCAGCAGCATGGCAAAGCTTCAAGCTGCTAGATCAAAGTTTAAAATGTCATGTTCTCTACTGGAGTTGCAGGCTCTCACTTCTCTGAGATGCAGTTCCATTGGTCATATAAAAAGATAATATAAACCTATCAGTAAATCATACAAAGTAATGACTGCAATGTCAGTAACCATTTTGGTATTTGTGAGGATCTGGGGACCATGAGAGATTTGGACAGTCAGCTGAGGGTCGAAAAACTGAAGGCACTTTAGTGGTCACCTCACCAATCAACTGGCTTATGAATGCATCCTGGTTTACAAAAGGAGCCAAGCAAGAAAAAATGAGCAAATAAATATCTAGTAGAAAGATAACGTGAGACACTTTTCAACTCAGTTATACCTGAGTCTCCTGAAGCCTAAATAGTCACCAAGAAAACTCATATTCCAAGCAATTTCTTAACCAACCATGCACAAGTGTGGACTTGCAAAAGCATGGATAAAACCCAGTTTTGCAAACCCTTATCTCACCAGAAGAGTTGTGGGACAAAGAAGAAAGAAGAGATACAACTTCTATGTGAATTTTACTAATGTCTTGTGGTCTTCTTTACTGTTGTGATGTTGCTTCATTCTTGCTTTAAGCCAAGTGAAAGGAGTCTTCAAGAGACCAACGTTGAGAGTTGAACACATGTCTGTTGGGGTTTGGGAAGCATTAGAACTGGTATGATATACTGAGGCTGTAGATGAGCTTTAAGGTGGCAGACAGCATGGGGCAGGGCAGGGAAAGGGAGAGGGAAAGGAAGAAGCAGAGAGAGAGAAGGAGAGAGGGAGAGAGAGGGAAGGGGAGATGGAGAGGGAAAGAGAGAGAGGGAGGGAGGAGAAGAGGGAGAGGGAGTGAGAAAGAAGGAGGGGGAGAGGGAGAAGGAAAGGGAGGGAAAAAAAGGGAGGAGGAGAAGGAGAGGGAGGGAGAAATGGAGAGAGAGGGAGGGGAAGAGGGATGGAAAGAGGGAGAGGGAGGGGGGAGAAAGGGTTAGGGAGGAGAGGGAAGAAGGGAAGGAAGAAAGGAAGGAGGGGGAGAGGGGGGAGAGAGAGAGAGAGCGAGAGAGCGAGAGAGAGAGCAAGCTTTTTATTTGGAGTGAACTGTATTTCCAACAACGGCAGAACAAGGATTCAGGAGTATTTCTGTAGACTAAATGCAAGCAACTAAGTAAAGCTAACCTAGTGCTATGGGCATTTCACAAGGATGTCTGGAGAGGCAATGTGAACCCCAATAGAGTAATGGACAGCTGAAAGTTCCAGTGGGGAGAGAGAGAGGCAGTTCTCCAAGGAAGTTCACGAAACACTGCTTAAAAAGAAAGAAGTAGTTTGAGACCAGTCAATACCTACTAAATTACCAACATCATTCTTCTCAGACCTGGAAATGACAATACAGAAATTCATATGGAAATATAAAAGACCATGAATAGCCAAAGCAATCCTTAGCAAAAGAAACAAAACAGAAGGTATCACATTTCCAGACTTCAAACTCTACCATAAAGCTACAATAATCAAAACTGCCTGGTATTGGTACCAGAAAAGGCATATAGACCAATAGAGCAGGAGAGAGATTATGGAAGCAAAACCTCAATTCCTCAACCAACTCATCTTTGACAAAGCCTCCACCAACAACCAAAAGGGAGAGGAGAACCTATTCAGTAATGGTGCTGGGAAAACTGGCTGCCTACATGCAGAAGACTGAAACAAGATCCCCACCTATCACCATACACAAACATCAACTCTAAACAGATCAAAAACCTAAATGTAAAACCTCAAACTATAAGAACCTTAGAAAATGCAGGTGAAGCCCTTATGGAAATTGGAATAGGTAACTAAGTCCTGATCAACTATCCAAACACAAATGCCATAAAAGATAAGATAGACAAATGGGACCTCATCAAACTGAAAAGCAAAGCAAAGCAAAAGAAACCATCAAGAGAGTGGGGAGACAGCCCATGGAATGGGAAAAATATTTGCCAACTGTACATCTGACAAAGGTCTAACATCTGGGAACTACAAGGATCTCAAATGTGCCAAAAGGAAAAAAACAAGCAACCCTATTTAAAAAATGGGCAAGCCGGGCTCAGTGGCTCAGTTTGTAATCCCGTGCTTTGGGAGGCTGAGGTGAGTGGATTGCCTGAGCCCACGGGTTCAAGACCTGCTTGGACAACTTGGCGAGACCTCATCTCTACAATAAATCAAAAATTAGCCGGGCGTGGTAGCGTGTGCCTGTAGTTCCAGCTACTTGGAAGGTTGAGGTGGAAGGATCGCTGGAGCCCAGCAGGTTGAGGCTGCGGTGGCCGGGAGCGGCCACTGCACTCCAGTCTGGGTGACAGAGTGAGACCCCCAACTCAAAAAAAAAATTAAAAATTAAAATTAAAATTAAAAATGGGCAAAAGATATGAATAGACACGTCTCAGAAGAAGACATATGGATACATGAAAAAATGCACAGCCTCACTAATCATCAAAGAAATGCGACTTAAAACCACACTGAGATGCCGCCTAACTCCACTCAGTATGGCCATCATCAATAACTCAAAAAACAACGAATGTTGGAGAGGATGTGGGGAAAAGGGAATACTTTTACATTGTTGGTGGGAATGTAAACTAGTACAAGCTCTGTAGAAAACAGTGTGGCAATTTCTAAAAAATCTGAAAATTGACCTTTCATATGACCCAGGAATCCCCCTTCTGGGAATATACCTAGAGGAACTCAAATCACTCTATAATAAAGATACCTGTACACACATGTTTATCGCAGCATTATTCACAATAGCAACCGTGCTGCCCATCAAAAGTGGACTGGATAAAGAAAATGTGGTACATTTACACAATGGAATATTATGCAGCATAAAGAAAAACAAAATAATGAACTTTGCAGCAACTTGAATGGATTTAGAGTCTATAATACTCAGTGATCTATCACATAAACAAAGATCTGAGTACCACATGTACTCACGCATAAGTGGACCTTGAACATTTGTCATAATACCATAAGAAAGAAATTGGCAGTAGAGGAACACAGCCAGGAGAGGGGGGGCACACATCATCAATAAGGGTACCTACTCTTTACCTGTATGATGACCACGTATGTACCTAACCTTCATTTGTATCCCACATTTTAAAAATAAAATAATTAAAAATAAAAAGAAAGAAGTAGCATGCTACACTTAGCTCACTGCTGGGTTGTGCCCATGCCAGTCAAGCAAGACCTTTCTAGTCCTTAACATCCCCTCTCTATTGTAATCCAGTGCAGAAAGAGGTAGAAGAAGAAGAGTAGAAAAGCAAGATGGAGAAAGAGCAAAGAAGCCACGAGCATTCTCTCCCCTGGTTGGAACTTTTGAGATTGAGGGAGATCTGAGCTAGGGGAGGGAATGACTCATGTGGTTATGACCCAGGACTGGACAATTCTAGTACTAAAGTGATATTGCTATGCCTGAAAGTGATTGGAGAACTTTTGTTCTCTGAAAGTGGTGTTAAAGTTATGGGATCTACCCAAGATTTTATTCAAATGTAAGGGAGGACTAAGCCATGGAGGATCTACAATCTCATTTTGTAGAGCCAAAGTTGTGATTCTTATGCACCTTGACTGAGGATGCTGATCACATCATTTAATCTCTGACTGAAATTGTTTTTTTTTTAATGCCAAGTAAGACTGACAAAGTAATTAAAGATACAACAAAAAGTTAGAAATCCAAAGTTATAAAAAAATAGAAAGCCAGTATAAATACCTCATGAAAATGACAGCCACACTTTCCCTGTAGAAATTCTTTGTAGCGCCCCATTGTTATAGTGAATGTGTCAACCACTTCATAGCCATATTTTTTTGCAGCATCTAGAATATCCAAGTTTTCTTTCCATAAGTTCTGTACTTCACTCTGTTTTGCAAAACAGAATAAGGAGGATTTTTATTAACGGAGGATCATCTTAGGATTTAATAACTTCAGCAGAAATCATGTAAATATCATCTGTTTTACAAGGATTGGACATCTTGTGAGATAAAAGGTTTCACAAGTATTTCTTCAGTAAAGATGTTTTTATTTTTTTATTCAAAATATATGACCCGTTATTTACATATAAAACAATACATAAATATCTGTAGTGCCCACAGTTTTGAACTTTTCCTTCCATAAAAAAGCAGTCCAATTTATTGCCCACAAAGGCCCAGAGAAATATATAAAATTCTCAATTAAAAATTAACATTTGAGAATCACAAATGCTATCTCCATCTACTTGAATTCTCAGTCATTTAGTCAGTTGACTATTAATTAGCATCTGCTTTGTACTTAGCTTTTACTGAGGGACAAGAAAACAAGGATAAACAAATCATGATCCTTGCTCTTAAGACACTGCATTCTGGAGTGGGCTCCTGGTGGGGAGATGCACTCCCAGGTGTTTGCAGCAGAAGTAGGAAACTTGTTGGGTATGGTCCAGCTGTGCTGCGCAGAGGCGAGCAGGAGCAGGGAACAGATATCCACTTTGGATCACTTCTGAAGCTGAATTAAGAACAAACTTAAGAAGCTGAGCGCCATTTTTTTTTAGTCGGACAAAAGCGGCAGGGAGAAAATATCACCCCAAGTTCTCCCTCACCAGTGCAGCAGGAGAGAGACTGCCATCTCCTGGCTTTGCCTCACCACTTCAGCGCCTGGCAAGGCACTGGCAGCAGGGGCTACAGAGAGAGTCCAGAGGCAAAGTCCCATGGAAGAGGACAAGAGAGGCACCCCACCACCATCTTGAAGGCGGGACAGGAAAGTGCTCCGATTCACTCATCACCGAGCAACAGACCGGATCTCTGTGACTGGTCGATCTACTACTCAGGGATTGATCGCGACCCAGAGGGAATATCTTGAAAGCACAAACTTCGGAGGGACCTGATAAATGCTGAGTTCCAGGCTCCCCACACCCTACGCTGATCTAGCTGCAGGACAAAGGATGAGGCCAGAAAAAGACAAGGAAGAACTCCAAAGAGATCAGTGGTGAGTCCAGGGCTGATCCCAACCACCTTTTCCCCAGCAATCCTCTTAACGACAGACCCACACAGCTGGGCCACGACTGAGAGGGACAAACCCAGGGGGAGCCTGGATGTCAGTAGCAATAGGAGAACTCCATTTCTAATAGGCCTGACTGGGGCACCCCCCCCAGCGAGGACATACCTGGGGAGGAGACAATCTCGCACCTTCCCACCAGAGATCTCCCCGACCATAAGAGAGTGGGAGGGGAGGACTGCAACCCCACCCCCTCCACTGCCCTTCTTCCTTCCCTGCTCCGGACATTGAGGAGAGAGTAAAAGAGGTGGCTCTGCAGAAGAGGACCCGATTAGAGGAACAGTTACCGAGCCTGCAACAAGAGGGCTGGTGTTTTTTTTAATTTTCAATTTTTAAAAAATTTAAAACAATTTTTTGACTGTTAGTTCATCTATTTTAAAAATATTTTTCCTTTATGCATGAAGGTGTATGTGAGGGTTTCATCTGCTCCCCACAAATATCTTATCTTTTCTTTTTCTTCTTTTATTTGTTGTTTTCTGTTTATGTGTGTATGTGAATTATTGAGTGTGCATTTTTCAATTTTGTTGTTGTTGATAGTTTGTTTTTGCTCTTTTGTTCTTCTGAGTTTTTTTATTTTTATTTTTTATAATTTAAGGTATGTGTCAATATATGTGAGAGTTCGAACTGAATTCCATTTTTTTTTCTTTTCCTCCAGTCTTTTTGTTTTTCTTCTCTATTTACTTTATGCTGGGCATGTGTGAGTTTGTTTAGTTTTCTTGGTTGTTGTTGGTGTTGTTGTTTGTTTGCTTCACTTTATTGTTATTCCAGTTTGTTTTGGGGTGTGTGTCTGTATGTCTGTGTGTGAGTGTGTTCAAATGTTTTTTGCATTTGTTTCTGCTTTGCTTCAGCATATAAAGTGGTGGTGGGGAGTGGGTCTCAGGGAACACATACCACAATAAGTGAACATTGTAATTTGCAAGTAGTTTCTGAATCCTAGCACCCCATCCCCTACTTTATTTGAATTTCAAAAACTACACGAGACAGCAAGGCTTTCCATCCACCCTCCTACTTCAAAATAGAATAAATCCAGAGCCCGACTCAGGGAAGAATAGAGGACTGAGCAAACATCAGAAGGGAAATCCTTTCCCACTGACACTGATAGCAACTAAAGAGAAAAATAAGAGATCTGTCACAAATGAGGAAAAATCAAAGGATGACCTCAGGCAACTTCAAGTATATCAAAGACAAAACTCCTGAAAAATCAGACCTTGTTGCACAAACAATGGAAGTCACCAATGACTGGCCCCCAAATATGACAGGAAGTAGGGAATGGTTGGAAAGAGTGAATGAGACTCAAGAAAGACAAGATGCAACACTGAAAGAACTTGTAATGGAGATTTTGGCAATAAAAAATTTCATCCAGCCGGACTCAGTGGCTCAGCCTGTAATCCCGCACCTTTGGGAGGCTGAGGTGAGTGGATTGCCTGAGACCGCGGGTTCGAGACCCACCTGGGCAGGTGAGACCTCATCTCTACAATAAACCAAAGCATCAGCCGGGTGTGGTAGCGTGTGCCTATAATTCCGGCTACTCGGAAGGCTGAGGTGGAAAGATCGCCAGAGCCCAGCAGGTCGAGGCTGCGGTGGCTGGGAGCGGCCAGTCTGGGCAACAGAGTGAGACTCCAACTCAAAAAAAAAATTTTCATCCAGGAAATAAATAACAAGGTAAGGAAAGCAGAATTAATCTAGTTTAAGAAAGAATCTCAAACTTGAAGATCAGAACATGGAATTAACCCGATCTGTAAAAACATAGACAGAAGACTCAGAAAGAAGGAACAAAGCCTACAAGAGATGTGCAATTAAATCAAGAGGCTGAATCTATGTCTGATTGGTATCCCAGAAGAAGAAAGGGAATAGAGAACAACTTGAAGGAAGTATTCCAGGAGGTAATCCAAGAAAACTTTCCCCATCTCACCAGAGATGTGATCAGTCAAGCACAAGAGATACAGAGAACCCCCACAAGACATCAAATGAGAAGACCAACCCTTAGACACATAGGAATTCACCTACACAACGTAGGCACAAAAGAAAAAATCCTAAAAGCAGTAAGAGAGAAAGGTCTGACTACCAACTGGGGAAAAATAACCAGAATAGAAGCAGACCTATTGGCAGAAACACTATAAGTAAGAAAGGACAGGAGCATTATAGTCAAAGTCCTCAAAGATAAACAATTTCAACCAAGAATTTCCTATCCAGTCAAGTTCAGCTTCATCAGTGATGGAGAATTAAAATCCTTCCCAGACATCCAATCCCTAAGAGATTATGCAGCTTCCAGACATCTCTACAGGAGACCCTTAAAAAGGTATGCACAGAAGAAAGAAAAAAATGACCACATGCTTCCCAAGAGCACAGCTGAGCACAAAATCAACAGAGAATACAGCACAGCAAGAAACTTGAAGACACATACATACATCAACCCCAAAGCCAAAAGAAAACAAGCAAACAAAGAAAAAACTTTATAAGACCCTCATAACAGCAATAACAATCACATTTCAATAATCAGCCTAAATGTGAATGGACTAAATGCACCACTGAAAAGACACAGAATGGCAAACTGGATAAGAAACCGTGACTCAATTATTTGATGCATCCAGGAGACTCATCTCACTACAAGGGATGCACACAGACTCAAAGTTAAAGGATAGAAAATGAGTTTCCAGGTAAATGCATCACAAAAGAAGGCAGGAGTTGCAATCTTAATATCAGACAAAACAACTTTTAAGCTATCAAAAATTTTAAAAATGCAAAAGGACACTACATAATGATAAAAGGTTCAATTCATCACCAAGAAATATCCATCTTAAACATGTATGCACCCAACACAGGAACACCAGCATTTATAAAGTAACTATTAAGTAAACTAAAAAAAATATTGACTCTAACGCTATTATAGCAGGGGACTTGAATACCCCACTAATAGTCCTAGATAGATCATCGAGGCAAAAAATCAACAAGGAGATCCAGAACCTAAACTTGACACTTGACCAAATGGACTTAATAGATACCTACAGATTATTCCACCCAACAACCACAGAATATACATTCTACATCACCACATGGAACGTACTCCAAGATCGATCACATCCTTGGCCATAAATCAAGCATAAACAGATTCCATAAGATTGAAATCTTGCCATGCACATTCTCAGACCACAGTGGAATAAAAATAAATATCAACACTAGCACCATTTCCCCAAAGCCCACAAATTCATGGACACTAAACAGCATGATGCTGAACAACTATTGGGTCTACACTGAAATCAAAGCAGAAATTAAAAGATGCCTGGAAACAAATGAAAATGAAGAAACATCTTACCAAAACCTCTGGGATGCCATGAAAACGTTCTAAGAAGGGAATTTATATCTCTATGAGCACACATCAAGAAAACGGAAAGATCACAAGTGGAGAGCCTAACAAATCACCTAAGGGAGCTGGAAAGAGAAGACCACCAAAACCCCAACTTTAACAGAATAATCCAAATCACCAAAATAAGAGCCCAAATATGGGACATAGAAAACAAAAATATCATAGAAAACATCAGCAAAACAAAAAGCTGTTTCTTTGAAAGAATTAACAAGATTGATAGACCCCTAGCCAGAATGACCAAGAAAAAGAGAGAAAAAGCCCAAATAAACACAGTCAGAACTACAAAAGATCAAATCACAACTGACCCCAAAGAAATACAAAAGGTTATCAGAGATTACTATGTACACCTATATGGAAACAAACTTGATAACCTAAATGAAATGGAGAACTTTCTGACATCATACAACCTCCCCAGGTTGAAACAAGAAGACATTGAGACACTAAATAGACCAACAACAACCCAGGAAATTGACTCTGTCATATGAAAACTACTTACAAAAAAAATCCCTGGACCAGATGGCTTTCCAGCAGAATTCTGCAAACGTACAAGGAGGAGGTGATACCAATCCTTTTGAAAGTATTCCAGGTAATTGAGAAAGATGGAATTCTCCCCAAATCATTTTACGAAGCTAACATCACACTGATTCCCAAACTGGGTAAAGATTCAACAAAAAAAGAGAACTATAGACCAATATCCCTTATGAACATAGACGCAAAAATCCTCAATAAGATTCTAGCAAATCGGATCCAAAAACACATCTCAAAAATCATCCACCATAACCAAGTATGCTTCATCCCCAGGATGCAGGGCTAGTTCAACATTCACAAGACCATAAATGTAATTAAATACATCAACAGATGTAAAGACAAGAATCACAGGATTATATCATTAGATGCAGAAAAAGCTTTTGATAAAATCCAGCATCCCTTCTTGATAAAAACCCTCAAACACCTAGGTACAGAAGGAACATACCAAAATAGAAAGTGCTATCTATGATAAACCCACAGCTAACATATTGTTAAATGGACAGAAACTGGAAACATTTCCTCTGAAAAGTGGAATAAGACAAGGCTGTCCACTTTAACTCCTCTTGTTCAACATTGTGGTGGAAGTCCCAGCTCGGGCAATTAGACAAGAGAAGAAAATCAGGGGTATCCAAATAGGAAAAGAGGAAGTCAAGTTATCCCTCTTTGCTTTTGATATGATCCTATACTTTGAAAATCCAAGAGAATCTGTCAAAAACCCATTTGCACTGATTAAAGGACTTTAGCAAAGTCTCAGGGTGTAATGTAAATGTGCAAAAGACAGTTGCATTCCTATACACCAACCACAAGCAGGCAGAGACTCAAATTAAAAACACAATCCCCTTCACAATAGTTACCAAAAAAAAAAATGAAATAACTTGGCATCTTCCTAACCAGAGAAGTGAAAGACCTTTACAATGAGAACTACAAAATACTGCTCAAAAAATCCAAGAAGACACAAACAAATGGAAAAATATTCCATGCTCATATGTAGGAAGAATCAACATTGTTAAGATGTCCATCCTACCAAAGGCAATCTACAGATTCAATGCAATACCCATTAAGTTACCAACATCATTCTTCTCAGACCTGGAAATGAACTATATGGTTACAGTAATCAAAACAGTCTGGTATTGGTACAAGAACAGGCACATAGACCAATAAAGATTCCAGAAGAAGCAAAGCCTCAATTCCTCAACCATCTCATCTTTGACAAAGCCTCCAATAACAGCCACTGGGGAGAGGAGAACCTATTCAGTAAATGGTGCTGGGAAAACTGGCTGATCACATGCAGAAGACTGAAACAGGACCCCTACCTATCACTATACACAAAAATTAACTCTAAATGGATCAAAGACCTAAACATAAAAATTAACTCTAAATGGATCAAAGACCTAAACATAAAACTGCAAACTATAAGAATCTTAGAAAATGCAGGAGACCCACTTATGGAAATTGAAACTGACAGTCAATTCCTGATCAAAACCCTAAGTGCCCATACTATAAGAGATAAGATAGACAAGTGGGACCTCTTCACACTGATAAGCTTCTGCAAAGTCAAAGAAACCATCAAGAGAGCAGGGAGACAGCCCCCAGAATGGGAAAGAATATCTGCCAACTGTATATCTGACAAAGGCCTAACATCTAGGGTCTACAAGGAACTCAAACGTGCCAAAAGGAAAAAAAAATAAAAACAAGCAGCCCCATTAAAAAGTGGGCAGAAGACATGAATAGACACTTCTCAAAAGAAGATATATGTGCAGCCAAGAGACACATGAAAAAGTGCTCAGCCTCACTCATCATCAGAGAAATGCAAATCAAAACCACATTGAGGTACCACCTAATCCCAGTAAGAATGGCCATCATTAATAAAACAAACAACAGATGCTGGTGAGGATGTGGAGAAAAAGGAATGCTTCTACACTGCTGGTGGGAATGCAAACCAGTACAACCTCTTTGGAAGACAGTCTGGTGGTTTCTGAAAGAACTAGAAGTTGACTTTCCATATGACCCATCAATTCCCCTGTTGGGAATATACCTGGAGGAATGCAAATCATTCTACCAAAAAGATACCTGCACATGCATGTTTGTTGTAGCTCTATTCACAATAGCAAAAACATGGAACCAACCATGTTGTCCATCAAAGCTGGACTTGATAAAAAAAAATGTGGTACATATACACAATGAAATATTATGCAGCCATAAAGAAGGATAAACAAATGGACTTCGCAGCAACTTGGATAGATTTAGAGTCGAGCATACTCAGTGATCTATCACAGAAACCAAGAACAGAGCACTATATGTTCTCACTCATAAGCAGACCTTGAACAATTATAATACTATAAGAAAGCAATTGGCAATGGTGGGAAACTTTCAGGGAAAGGGGGGTGGGATTGGCAGTTGAGGGAAACTGCTAGGGGAGGGAGGGGCATACCTCATCAACAAGCGTATTTGCATAATCAACATTTGTATACCTAGCCCTGAATTGTACCCCACATCTTTATAATAAAAAAAAGAAAAATAAGATGTAAAAAAAAGACACTGCATTCTAATAGGAGAAAACATCTAGCTAGTTCTTTATGGAAGGTAAATTTACCAAATTCTGGGCTAGTACAGAAAAAGAAGGAGCTCTGTCAGAGGCAGGGTGACACAGCTGGACTGTGAGGCTTCCGGGGGGGTGGGGGAATTCCTGAGCAGCCTTGAGTGAGGTTTGCTAGTTGGATGAAGGTGGGCCAAGAGAGAATGGGAGTATATTTTGGAGGCAGCAGAATTAAGAGAAGGTCTATCTGCTGATATTTGGATCATATTGCCCCCTCCCTCCCTGTCCCAAGAGTTCTAGTTAGGTTTACTCTCTCAAGGGAAGGGACTTCTCTTCTAATTCCTCTAGCTCCAGAACTCTTGGCCTGACCAAGAGTTTCCCAGAACTGACCTACAATCTGAGACTCTTCCTACCCAGTCTGTCCTTCTTGCTCTTCTTTGATATCAGACACATTACTGCCAAATACAGTCCCCAGCACATAGTAGACACTCAGAAGATACCTAGTATAAGACTGAGTGATATGCATATATGCATTGGGCGCCATGGCCTGAAACTTTTCCTGCCTAGTCATGCACTCAATAGGACTCTTTCCTCTATCCTTTCCAGGTATTCTTCCTAATAAATTCCCTTATTTGGCTAATTCTATCGGTGTCTATTTCTTAGAAAACCCACACTTACACAGGGAGGGAACTGCACACCTCCTTTCCTTTTTTAAAGAACAAAAGCAATTTTTAATTTCTGGGGGTACAGGTGTAAATAATTAATTGCATTTGTTAGTCCAACTGCAGGATTTTTAAAAAAGCAGTAAAATATATTAATTTTTGTGTCTTCTTCACTATGCTTGCATGCCTACTTTTTTGGCAACAGCTGAGTTATATTTTATTTATTTATTTATTTATTTACTTTTAAAATTTTATATTAAAGATGTACAGTGCAATTCAGGATCAGGTATGCAAGTGGTCATTGTATAGGTAAAGTTTGGGCCTCCCTTTGGTCCCCACTTTGCCTGGTTTGAGATCAGGTACCCTTATTAATGTTTTGTTCTCTTCGCCATCCCCACCCCAGTAGTATCCTGTTACTGCCAAAACCTTTCTAAAAGTATTATGGTAATTGTTCAAGGTCCACTTATGAGTGGGAACATATGGTACTCTGCTCTTTGTTTCTGAGATAGATCACTGAGTATGATGGACTCTAAATCCACCCAAGTTGCTGTGAAGTTCATATGTTTGTCCTTCTTTATGACTGCATAATATTCCATTGTGTATATGCACTACATTTTTAAATCCAGTCCAGTTTCAATGGACAGCATGGTTGGTTCCAAATTTTTCTATTGTGTACAATGCCGCAATAAACATGCGTGTACAGGTATCTTTTTGATAGAATGATTTGCATTCCTCCAGGTATATTCCCAATAGAGGGATTGCATGCCTATTTTTATGTGACATTTAAGGTGGAGTGTTTCCTTCAACATAAAGGTAGTGAAAGAACAGGCTCATAACAAAATCTGGAGGAAAAAAGACAGATGCAAATTTTCTTTGTGCTTCAAAAAGTGTATGAAAAATGATGCTCAATAGTATTTATAGGCTTTTTCTTATTCAATTACAAGTATTTTCTCAGTTAAAATGTGTTTAATTATAGAAGGCACATAGAGCTTCAAACTAAGAAGTTTCTAGAAAAGTTTTCCAGGGGAAGGTCAGGTGTGAGGAAAAAGGACTCTTAAATCAAATTTTGCCTGCAGGGGGCTAATAGGATAGAGCTATTGAAATTAACACCTATGGGGGAACAAGGGGAAAAGTATTGGGTAGAGGAAAAAGTTAAACTGGAATGCAGTTGCAACAGAAACTTTCACAGATCCCACTGGGAGTTCTGGAGCTGGAGTGGCCCAAATGAAGAACAAAGGGCTGAGTTCTAGTACTCTTGCATGGGCAAGTTAAGTCTCTGTAGCAAAAGACAATTCTAGCAAAAAGACAATTCTCATGTGAGTCACCAATAGGACAAGGGAATGAATGATCTCAGTCTGGAAGGGACGATCTGGGACCATGCCAATCATTAAAGCATCACTCATTTGTGCGTCAGGTGTTTTTTTGAGGGTCCACTATGCGCTGAGATTTGTGTTTGGCATTTGGGGCACCAGAGTGAGCCATGTAACTCTACTCGCTCACTCCCACATCCTTGCTCCCAGAGATTATGGCCAGCCAGGGAAACAGACCACCAAGGAGTGTCTGTGCTGAGTGACATGAGGGAGGACATAAGACTATTACAGGAGCTCATGGCAGGAGCAGCCAACCCAGTCTAGTGTGTCAAGAAAGTTTTCTTAGAGGAAATTGCATTGAAGCGAACACTAAATGGTGACTAGAAGTTATCCAGGCAAGAGGGTGAAGGAGAGTGGATCTCCAGAGGAAGGAACAATGGTTTATTTCAAAGTCCTGGAGGTGACAGAGAGCCTGGTGTGCTTGAGAAGCTGAAACACTCTCAGCCTGACTGAGCTCAGTAGTGTGTGAGCATGAATGTGTGTATGCACACACGTGTGCATATGTTTTGGCAGCAAGAGGTAAGTTGCAGAGGAAGCCAGAAGGCCAATCTTGAACGGCTCAACAGGCATAAAACGAAGGGTTTGGATTTGTTTCCTGCTTTCTCTTGCTAGTATCTCTTTCTCCCTCTTTCTATTCTTTTTTTTAAGGTTGGAAAATATAGTTTATTTAGAAAGTAAATTGGAGAGAGAGAGGATATTCACCTTCTCAAGGTAGGGAAGTGGGCCAAAGCTTAGGAAACGAGGTGGCCATAGCTCAAAAAGCCATGTGGCCAGACCAGAGGTTAGCAAAACAAATGGCACCTTCTTTCTATTCTTCTATCCCTTTTTTTCTCCTTCTGTCTTCATTCGGTTTGAAAAGAATGATGAGCTCCATCAAGTCCTGGGTGGCAGGCCCAGTGTTTACCACGGTTTCCAGCACATAGTAAGTACTGAAGAAATGTTTGCTAAGATGAATTAACCCTCAGTTGGTAATCTAAACACAAGTGGGGCCACAGGTATACCAGTTACTTTGAGGAGCTGCAACAGAAGGGCAGCTGTCCTCAAGAAGGAATTCATTGACCAGAGTCCTCAAGAAGGAATTGCAACCTTGACCTATAGCCTTCAAATAACACTGAAGGGGATCCAGTTTATAACCCACAGCAAATGTGATCAAAGGTCGCCTATTCTGGTTCCCATTAGTCTTAACCCTTTAGCTGCCCTCAACTCATTTTAAATTACCTTAACCTCTATTGACCCCAAGATGCTGAATTTGGAGGTGTTACTTTGGCCGCCTTCTACCAGTACTCCTGTTTTTGCATAGAATACTTGGTGTCCAGATGGGTAATTTTGAGAAAGGAGAGGGGAGTCGTGTGGTCTATGCTGGGGAAAGCCAGGAGAGCTCAATAGAGACACAAAAATAAATCTCAACCTCTTTACACATTAAATTGCCAGCCCCTGTCTCCCCAATTCCCAGTGCTCCCCCAGTCATCATTCTGCAATTGCACGCACCCCCAGCTGCTCCTGAACTCTCCTCGCTTGTGCAAGAGAGGCTGGTTCTCTTCCCTACAGATGTCATCTTTCATTTCTTTTGAGACTTCTATTCAGTGCTAAGGCTAATTTACTATCTTTTATATGAATCAGGCGGAGGCCTCTAACATCTTTCATTTATGAATATCCAACCAGATGAAAAACCAATGATACTACTTCAAAGATGACTTTAAAAAAAAATCAATCAGTCAGGAATCATCTTCAAAAAGACCATTCTTTCCCAAGGGATTCATTGATAGTGCAAATTTCATTTGTGGTTTCAGCATGAATCTGAAGAAAAAAAAGTCTTTTAAAAATAGCCTTTCAAGGTGTAGGCAACATTGACGGGGCAAGGGAAACTTAAAGCACAATCTCTCTCATATATCTCTCAACTCTTTTTGTGTGTGTGTGTGTGTATAGCTCACCACGTCTTTCCTTCTTTTATGAACTCAATGCATTATTTACAACATATTTGTGGGCTATGGTCTTCTTGTTTCCAGAAACAATTATAATTGATTTGCAATAATAACTCTTAAGTGTATTATCTGCTTTGATTTTTATGAAGGTTGTTCAATATTATATAGTGCCTTTTGGGTCTTTTCCCAGCAGGGGTCCTTATAGGAATCATGAAGTTCACATAACCCAGAAGAAAGGGGCTTACCTGTGTTAAGAAATGTACTCCATCCACTGGCAGATGAAATCCAATTCCCAAAGTTTTGATGATCACTAGGATATTGAGTAAATGTTCCCTAAATGAAACAACCAGAATTCTAAAGTCACTAACTTCAATCAATCACATTTCTAGATATTTGTTTTTTATATAAACAAATATGGTAGAATTCTTTAAACTATGATAATTGGCATATAAGACTAAATTCCCACTTTGTAGATTTGATGTATACTAGAATGTTTTTGAGGATAAAATATTTTACGCCAGTGAACACGTTTTGATCGATAATAAATGTAAATTTTAATACCAAAGAGCTGTGTTGTGATTGGATTCAGAAATATTTTGAAATATGTTAAACTAACATTAAGGATTTAACTCTAAACTATAAGTTGTTCTTTAAATAAAATCTGGATCAAACTCAGTCACAGCAATAGTGACTTTTTTGACTTAAATACTAATAGTATTTATTGTTGCTGAAATTTACCTCTTCAAAACCTTGTGAATAATTTGCAGGTGATTGGAATTAAGCCACTGAACACCACCAACAACCAATATAGTCTGCCTGGTATTCTCTAGAGGACGTGATCTGAAATCCAGAAAGAAAAACAACACATGTTGCCTTAACACAGATGGTAAACATTGTAACTGCATTGCCTCACACTTCACAGAACCATATCTGGCATCCTAATCACAGGACCTCCTTGTTAGCTCCAACTTGTTTTCAGCCACATTACTTGGTGTTTACTTTTCAATGTATTTGATATACAATGAGCAGTTATGAGATGCTAAAGCATCAGTACATTGTGGCATTGTGTTGTTCATAATAGCTCCACTGTACCTTTGCAGGAGATGTTCAAGGGCTTTTTCAAATGTTGGTCTTAATGAAGCACTTATCCAGAACTGGGGATAGTAGGAATAACTGATCAAAGTTTTCCCACCATTGACGTTGTGATAAAATTTAGTGCCATGAACCTTCTGCCATTCCTGCAACGTTTCATTCAGTCTTTCAATCAAATAGTACATGATCCCTCTGTTGGTTGAATCTCCAATGAAAATAATCTATAAAGTAAAGAAAAAATATTTGTTTCCAAATCTGATATTTCATGATACAAAAGATAGTTTAAAATAACTAATGTCTTGAATATTCATAAAACTGTGTCTAATTGTTTGAGAGACAGCCCTTCAAACTTTTTGAAATAACATTTATCATTTCATCACATTCTCCTCCAAATTCATGCATTTTCCTCACGTCCACATTCCTCGTAATGCCATCATCTATTTCTCTATCTCCCTCATGCTCTTTACTTTCTCATTTAATCAGCTTAACAAGTTTTATTGATTCATATAGGCAGGAAGTATTTCAGTACTCTAGGAATACTTACAGATTTTCCAGTCTCGTTAGTTGATAGATATGAAAATTGAGAACCATCACAGATAGCTCAAGAGAGGTCATATCTACTTGACAAAAGAGCCACAGGACCAGAATCTAATTTTCTGAACAACAGTCCATGTCCCAGCATGCATATGTCAGTGCCATTTGCCCTCCTGCAAAGTCTCTTACCCCCTACCCCACCTTCCTGTCCAAACCAGCACAGCCCTGTTCAACACAGCCTGAAATCTGCACTATTACTATACCCCCTATCGAGTCTTCCTTCTTGCACAATGGCCACACTCTATTTTATTCTACAACAGAATTGCTGGAATAAATTTCCAAATGTCTAATTCCAGTCATCTCATTTGCATGTTCAAAAACTTTTTTGGTCCTTGGTTCCTACAGAATCAAGTCTATATGACTTAGGTTCAGCTAACATTTACTGAAATTTTATTGTATATTAGGCTTTGCTAGATGAAGGTTTTTGCTAGGTGAGGTTTGAATCATTATCTCCTTTTTACAGATGAGGAATTTGAGCCTCAGGAAGACTGAGGTCCTAAATCTGGTAAACGGCAAACAAAGGATTCAAACTGAGGTCCTTTGACTCCAAGTGCATGGGCGGCTCCATCCTCTCACTGCTTCCCTTTTTGTAAGCAGGTTAGACTTCTACTTTTTTATGAACACTGTTTTCTTTCTTTTTTTTTTTTTTTTTTTGAGTTGGAGTCTCACTCTGTCCCCCAGACTGGAGTGCAGTGGCCGCTCCCAGCCACCGCAGCCTCAACCTGCTAGGCTCCGGCGATCCTTCCGCCTCAGCCTTCCAAGTAGCCGGAACTACAAGCACGCGCTACCACGCCCGGCTGATTTTTGATTTATTGTAGAGATGAGGTCTCGCCAAGTTGCCCAGGTGGGTCTCGAACCCATGGGCTCAGGCAATCCACTCACCTCAGCCTCCCAAAGGTACAGGATTAAAGGCTGAGCCACCGAGCCCGGCTATAAACACTATTTTCACTCAACAACATCGGTTTTTGCTCAGAGCAATCCATCTGCCTTGAAAATTTCTCCCTCTGCAACCCCACCTGTCAACCTCCAGATCCGATGTAAATGCTGCACTACCAATGTGTCATTCAGTGCCCTAAGTCAGAATTATCTTCTGTTGTCTGTGATTTCATTATATTTTTACTTTCATTACAGATTTTACTAAAGCCTACATGAAATTACGGTCATTTGTGTCTGTATCTTTTTTCTCATTTTAAATCAAGAAGTATTTGAAGTCAAGGTCAATTTGTTTGTTTGTTTGTGTGTTTGAGTCGGGATCTCACTCTGTTGCCCAGGCTGGAGTGCAATGGCATGATCACGACTCACTGCAGCCTCAATCTCCTGGGCTCAGGCAATCCTTCTGCCTCAGCCTCCTGAGCAGCTGAGACTACAGGTACACATGACCATGCCCAGCTAATTTTTTTTTATTTTGCAGAGTCGAGGTTTCACTATATTGCCGATCCTGGTCTTGAACTCCTGGGCCAAGCTATCCCCCGCCCTGACCTCCCTAAATGCCGAAATTACAGGCGTGAGCTATAGCACCCAACCAAGGTCAATAGCTAATTCTAATTTCCCCCATAGTACCATGCATACACGTTAAAAATATTTGGTGAATTGAAAGTCAAAGGGACTTTTGTTATAGACAATCCCTTCTAATGTCATGGGATAAAATTTAATTGGTTCTTCAATATTTTTTCTCTTTCTTTTGAGATTCTTCTTTGTTAGTCATGCACTTATTTTTAAACGTTGTTAATGTTTAAGTCATGCACTTGTTTTCTTCTGATTTTAGCAGCAGAAATTGCCATCATTTCTCAGCATTGCTGTATTTGTCCATCCACAGCGAGTTTAGGTTTACCCTTTCCATGGTAAGTATATCTATGTAGGTGTGAAGAAATCTAGAAAGTATCTCAAATTTTCCCTCAGATCAAACACTGTTACAAAAAGCATCGTCAACCTACACTGAATAACAAGCTATCGAGGTCCAAGTCACTATCCTCTCATTCTTGTTTCATTTGAGGCAATAACATTCCAGCATGATAAAATAGTTTGTGAAATAACTTGAATTTCTTTTTACCAGATTTGACCTGTGACTATTTCTGTTGGTTTTTCTGGCCCAGATTTTTGGAGAGGAACTTTGAATAACCAGAAAAGCTCTTAATTTCAGATACTAGCAGTAAATTCTGCTCTATTTTTATTAGTTTGCTAGGGCTGCCATAACAAAGTCTATAGAATGGGTGGCGTCAATAACTGAAATATATGTTCTCACATTTCTGGAGGTTAGAATTCCAAGATCATGGGGTCAGCAGGGTTGGTACCTTCTGAGGCCCTCTCTGGCTTGTAGGTGGTGGTCTTTTCTCTGTGACTTCACTGGCATTTCCTCTGTGTGGGTATATGTCCTGATCTCTTCTTTAAAGACCACAGTCATATTGGATTAGGTGGACTCCACACATATGAGCTCATTTTGCCTTAATCAGCTCTTCAAAGGCTCTATTTCTAAATATAGGCTCATTCTGAGGTACTAGGAGTTAGAACTTCAAAATATAAATTGGCAGAGGGGATACAATTCAGCTCATAATACTAGTAAAGGATCTTTGAGACCTTACCTTTTTTTTTTTTTTTTTTTGGAGTTTGAGTCTCACTCTGTTGCTGAGGCTGGAGTGCAGTGTTATGCTCATAGCCACCCCAGCATCGACCTGCTGGGCTCAGGCGATCCTTCCGCCTCAGCCTTCCAAGTAACCGGAACTACAAGTATATGCTACCATGCCGGCTAATTCTTTTTTTTATTTATTGTAGAGACAAGATCTCACCAAGTTGCCTGGGCTGATCTCAAACCTGCAGACACAGGCAATCCACTCGCCTCGGCCTCCCAAAATGCTGGGATTATAGACTGAGCCACTGAGACCCCCCTGAGATCTAACTTTTAAATGTGTTGGTTCAATAAACCCATGAGAGAAATAATGCCAATTATATTTGGGTTTCTGTAGCAACTTTATTGCAAAGATTATATTGCATTTTTCATTTATTTTATTCTATTCTATTCTATTCTATTTTATATCCAGGGAGTAACATGTGACAGTTTGCTACAGGGTCTGTCTGTGATGATGAAGGTGTGGCCTTCTATTGAACCCATCACTCACATAGTAAGCATGATGCCCAATAGGCAGTTTTTCAACCCTTGCCCCCTTCCTCCCTTCCCATTTTAGGAGTCCCCAGTGACTGACATCTGCGTCTTTATGTTTGTTTCTATGCAATGTTAGCTCCCACTTATAAGTGAGAACATCTCTAATTTCATTGTCTGTTTCTGTATTATAAATTACATTTTTCTATTCAGTATATTCCTTTTCTGGTCCTGTGATGCAGTGAGGCGAGACTGCCTTATTCGGGTGAACTCTGATGGAGAAGAGGAACAGAAACATCTGTGTTCTTGATGTGTCTTGAGAGGATGAATCTGAGATCATCAACTGGAGGCAAAGATGCATTTAGAAGAGTTGTACATCTCGTTTATTCTCACAACTTTGCATGCAGTGTGTGTGAGCCAACACAAATTATATAGGGGCTAGTATTTTTCTCATTTTTTTTTCACACCATCATGGACCATTGGACCTAAAAGCACATCAAGAGCTTTAAGTTTATTTATTTATTTTTAAAATAGGCTTATTTTTAAAAACCATTAAATTGTTTAATTATATTTTAATTTCCAGTCTCTGAACACTATAGTCCCTGTATAAGGTGAGATAGGCTAGGTGCTATAACAGAGTCCCATAAGCAAGTGATGGCTCAATACAACTGAAGCTTATTTCTTTCTCAGGAAACTAGTCCAAGTGGTTCCAGGCAGGTTTATGTGTGGGGGCACGGGCAGGGAGGTCATTTAGAGTTCCAGGATGATTAGATTGCGCCTTCTCCAATTATGACCTCCAAGAACTCTTTGGACATTGACATCTGGCTGAGGGAAGGAGGAAAGAGCTGTCAGGCTTTCTATGGGCCAGCCCTGGAAACTGGACTATTGGTTACATTCCCTTGGTTAGAACTCAGTCACATGACCACACACCTAATTTCAAGGAGACTGAGATGTACAATCAAGCTGTGTTCAGAAAGAAGAGAAACTGAGTTTGATGAACATTTAACTAGTCTCTATCCATTCTATAGGCTAAGTTTTTCTGGGGGAAAAACTAAAACCTAAATTTATATTTTTTCATCTACGAATTAGCAAAAGTGGGAAATATATGGAAGGCTAAATTTATAATTTACATGACACATAAAATGACTTCTATTCTTGAGAAGTTGGTTTCCTGGGGCAATAATATTCAAAAGTATTATTTATTGATATTTGGGAATTTTTAATTTAAATGTACAATGATATGATTTTATTCCATTTTATTTCATCATGAATGGAACTAACTTGATAATATTTAAACTTTTAAATATCTTAATCCATAACCTCCTTTTTCCACAGTCACCAAAAGCAGTCAGGGCATAGTTAGCAAATCAAGTTATAAACAAGGGAAAAAACAAGCATTGGTGGCTAGCTGGGTTGAGTCAATACAAAGGCAATAAACTGTCTGCACCTTGTTAGCTCCTCAGATTCTTCTGACCAGTTAAGGCAGGCAATGAATTGAGTACAAGTAGTATCAGTAGACAAGAAAAGATAAAAAATCAACCATTTCTCTCCTTCCTCTCTCTTCTTCCACATAGGTTCTATCTTCAATGTTTACAGAAGTGGGAGCATTTCTTTGGATCCAATAAAGTACACATAGATGTCAACATAAGACTCAGCCCAGCAGCTTACAGGAACCCACTGGAATCTTCTGAGAGGCGAAGTTATATAGGAGTGCTGCGGGAGCTATTGTCCATTAATCTAGATAATGCCTGCTTACTGGAGAGCTCTTGCACTGGTATAAATCAAGGAAATAAAAATGAGGTGAGGAGAAATCTTATTCATTACATTTGACCAGGGTCAAATGTATCCCATATATTTAGAAAGTTCTACAGTGATTCCGATGAGTCCCAAGGCTGAAAACCACTGATCTCATAAGATAAGCACCCACTTCTAAATGATGCAAGGAGTGGTTCAGCTGTAACACGAAGCTGAGACTCATCAGATGGCTAATGATATTTAGGTCATGATGAAAATCTAGCTCAACAAAGCATTTCTCTGTGAAATGTGATATAGTTATAATAAATGTTTTCCAATCATGCATTTTAATTAAATTGGCTATAGATGAGCAACCAAATTGCTGTTTGGGGTCAAAAACAAATGTAACGTGGACACTTAGGCAAATTATTCTCAGGCATTAGATGTGGCAAAAAAAAAAAAAATGAAAGAAAGCAACTATATAACATCACCTAGACATAGATATTCTAGCTGCGTGGAAGAAAAGTATCTGCCTATATTGCCATTAGGTCTGATGTCGGTGTGTTTATTGAACGCTGAAGGAGGGCACTATGTGTAAGTCATCCTTTCCTGGGGAGAATGAGCTGCCTTCTTTCCTTTCATCCATCCCCCTCCCCCGTTTGCTGACAGGCAACAATGAATTATGTAACCATCATGGAATTCACATATTAGTCAAAAAATATTATTATAAATTAGCCACACTTCAAAAGCTTAAACACCTTTAAGTTCAAGACGCTACTTAACTAGAAAACATTACTTAAAATTTTCAGTTACGTTTCCTGTTTTAACAGCTGAGTTTAAGTACTTTGCGTAAATATTGCCTTTTTATATTTCCCTTTCTTAATTGCACCCTTCTCTCAGATATTTTATGACTGGCTTAAATTCTGAACTGTTTTCCACTGACAAACAAAATAAGAGCCTGTTTAATTCAGTTAGGTCAGGATCCTAAGTTTTTTTCAGTTGTTCATTTCTTTATCTATTTCTAAACTATTTTCTATATATTTCACATTGTGATTACAACGTTATGCTCTGATAATTTTTCTAAATGTTCCAACCAGAGTTTATTAGGTGGGTCTTTATTTAGAAAAATGTGTGCAAGTATAATTGAATATATAGCTTGTTTTTTCTAAATTGATTTTGCTTTAATTCAGCACAATTATATATCACAAAACCTATACACAGATACAAAAACCTATAAATGAAATAAATCATATTTAGATAAATTTATAGTTTAAAGGGGTCCCACATTTACCTGCCCTCTCCTCACACACAGGTTTGCCATAGAAACAAGCCAGACAAATGCTCCGAGGAGAAAGCTGATTCCATCTTTCTGCCCAAGATCATCCTCCTCTTCACATTGCTCAAGACAAACGAATGAGCTATGAAAGTATGGTCCTGCTCACAAGCTAGTAAGTGTGGTCTTGTTCCTGGTCAAAGTTACTAAACACTTGGACTCCTTTTCAAATCTCCAGTGAGTTGTGTCTTGTTCCCTTCCTATGGGTAGGCTTGTATTTGCAAGTGCAAGGGGGGACCCCCAAAAACCGGAATTATCTTTTTTTTTTTTTTTTTGTGGAGGGCGGGCCCCTTGTAGTACACTTGGAATTTGTTTCTCTAGATCAAACAGTTAACCAAAGTTTTTATCTGCATGTTTTAAGAAGGCAGCATCACGATTTGTGAAAATAAATCCCGAGTTGTGGCAAGCAGGTGACTTGTTCTTCCACCATGACAACAGTGTTCAGCAATTTTTGACCAAAAATGGCATGACCCCCTTGCCCCACCCTCCCTGTTCACTGAATTTCTCCCAGAGTGACTTTTTGTTTGTTTGTTTGTTTTCTTGGATGAAAAAATCTTCACAGGGAAATATTTTGCCAGTGTGGTAGAGGTGAAACAAACACACAGAAATGACGGAAGCACTAAAAGATATCAAAATTGACAAGTCCAAAAGCTGTTTTGAGCAGTGAAAAAAACATCTCAGTGAGTGTATTGAATCAAACGGAGAGAACTTTGAAGGTGATTGAAGTTTAAACATGTAAGAATAAATACACAATTTTTTATAAATACATTCTGGGTTCTTTTGGGTCCTTCTTGCAATGTGTTTAAAAGACAAAATATTTCTATTACATATTTATGTAATTTTATAATTGGATGCTTTTACATTTATTTGTTTTTGGAATGGATTGGTGATTATAGGAAATTCTATGTAGGATAAAAACTTATTTACCTTAGTAATGAAAATTAAAAGTTGTAGGATCACTTTGTATATCTTTCTTATTCTCATGAAAAGTCAGAAATAGATGTATTGGGAAAACCTTTTGATCACCTACTTCTGTTCATAAATAGAACCTTCTTTAAAATAAGTGCCAGTCATGGTTATAATTGTGAATGTTTACATAATAATCTCTGTGTTGTGGTGTATGAGTGTATGTACCTGTTTATTATCCCATGATCCTAAATACAAAATATCTTTCTCAGGCTTTTTGCATTTTCACTGTCTCTGCCCTAGTTCTAATTTATACAACTTTTTAAAACACAGACTTTTTAGATTAAAAAAATAATGCCCACACATTGTGAAAATGAAAATCATGCAGAAATTAAAAATATCTCTTTACGCTTCACCAAGCATGCTTTGCTACCTGAGTTGGCTTCATGGGCACGTGACATGGGCAGTCTTATAGGGTTCCATGCTTTGAAGGGTCTGGTATTCAGTTTATTGTCTTGAAACTTCATAATTTTTGAACAAAGGATTCTGCTCCTTTATTTTTTTTTGTACTCTACTCTTTTTCGACTCCCTTCCACCCATGTAATCACTGTCAGCTGTTTGCTACTTCTAGACATTTTCTGTGTACGTAAACACGTCTGTATGGATGCCCTGGTTTTGCCATCCATGGGATTATTCTTTACATAGTCTATATTTGTTTTGCCTCTTCAGTGATGCACATTGGAATGTTGCCATTACACAGCCTCTGCCTCTCTGGGGTCCGTACCTTTTTTCCCCTAGGTAGACTCCCATAGGACTGTAGGATGATCTTTCTAATTCTAGCTATATTACTCCTCTGCTAAAAATAAACAAAGCTTCCCTGTTGCATATAGAATAAATTAGCATCTTGGTAAGCAAATCAGACTTTTTGGTACCATTGGCTGTGTGCTGGCAAATTTGAGTTTCTGAGCAGTTCTAAAGGACACCTCTCTCAGCTGGGCAGCCAGCTAGCTCATGTCTGCTGAGGTCTCTTCATCTAAACGCAGACCTTTATTTTCGGATTTTGTCACATCCTGTCTTGCTGACATGTAGGAAAAATGATCTTTTTTTTTTTTTTTTTTTTTTTTTTTTTTACTTTGTAGAGTTGCTAATAATCAGCCTTAAAATTAGTAAAGACTAGTTGGGTGCAGTGGCTCACGCTTGTAATCCCAGCACTTTGGGAGGCCAAGATGAGGGGATTGCCTGAACTCAGGGGTTCAAGACCAGCCTGGGCAACTTGGCGAGACCTCATCTCTACAGTAAATCAAAAAATTAGCTGGACATGGTGGTGCATGCCTGCCATTCTGGCTACTTGGAAGGCTGAGGGAGAAGGATCACCTGAGCCCAGCAGGTTGAGGTTGTGGTGGCCATGAGTGTGCCCCTGCACTCCAACTTGGGTGACAGAGTGAGAGTTCAACTCAGAAAAAAAAAAAAAGAGTAAAGATAGTGTTGTGGACTGAATGTTTATGTCCCCTTCCCAAATTCATGTGTTGAACTCTAATCCCCAGTGTGATGCTATTGGGTGGTGGGGGCTTTGGGAGATCATCATGTTTAGATAAAGTCATGAGGTTGGAGCCCCATGATGGGTTTAGTGTCCTTATAAGAAGAGGAAGAGACTAAAGCTCTTTCTCTTTCTCTGCTCTGGGATGTCAAACAAGAAGGCAGCTAGCAGAAACCAGGGACCTGACCATACTGGTCCCCTGATCAGGGACTCCCCAGTCTCCAGAACTGTGAGAAAGAAAAGTCTGTTGTTTAAGTCATCTGGTGCATGGTATTTTATTATAGCAGCATGAGCTAAGACACAGAGAAGGCCTTTAGCTTTCTACAGAGTTGATTAATCTACCACAGAGGGTTATTTTACAGATGAAGAAAATGAGCCTAAGAAACAAGACGTGTCATGTCCAAAGCCACAGAATTTTGTGATGAGCTTAAATGAACATCATCTGCTTTTCAGGTTAATTGACTGTGACAGCTTCTTGGAATTTTCCTGAACACTCTACATTCTGAGGTCAGAATGGTATTCTGAGTTTAGAGATGTCAGGTTGTTGCGGCAACAGCTATTGTCATGGCTCCCAGTGCAACAGTTCTAGCATGTGGAGGTTGGATTATCCAAGTTGGGGGTTAAAAAGGCCTGAGGAGTGGCCACGCCCATACACATTGATCACCAGCAAATTTTCAATCTCTCTGAGCTTTTAAGTAGAAAATAGATACAATATCTACTTCAACTAGGAATAAACAAGATTTCAATGTGTTCACTTATTGAACAAATATTTACTAAGTGACTATTCTGTGTCAAAAATTGAGCTCAGTGTTGAGGTTATGGAAGTGAATCGAATACCTTCCCTGCCCTCATGAAGTGTACAGTCTGGTGGGATTAAAACTGTCAGAAAGAAGCACAGTTCCTTATGAAGAATCAATGCTCAGTTGATAATACCAAGAGCAACATACATATCTAAATGATTAATTTCTTCCCTTCCCTTTGTAAAGTAATTAATACTGCTGTTTCGACTTAAGAGATATTCTCAATCATATAAATTGGAGCACTTAAATTGAAATCACCATGGAGATGTCCACCTTCCTGCCCTGCCCTCACCTCTTGTCGTTCTTCCTAAACTAGTCGCTAGTAAAAAATGTGGCATACATTTCATCCAGTGCTTTTAAAAAAGTACGCATTAGTAGAGTTTTGTAAAAATCAGTTTTTGACATCAGTCTTCCTGATGTGTGAGAGCTTACAAATAGTGTATAAGAAAATGTTCATCTAGTTAAAAAGCACTTTGAAAATCTGATTAAGGGTTACTCACTTGATGTTACCCAAGCATCTCAATCTGTTCCCTTTTCACATGTCTGTGAGTTCTGCCGGACTCTACCTAGTCAGAGCATGCCTAGCAAGAAGAAGCTGCATGTCCCAGAAATCAGTTTATAAGCCTCACTAAAGGAAAAATCAGCCCAATGAGATCCATGTGAGACCTGCCCAGGAATGTGGAAGAAGATCGGCGAGGATAGTGTGTTAAAACAATACCGTGAGCTTGGAAAGCTCTAGAAGTGAGTCTTGCATGCAGGACTATTCGATTTCTCGGGCTGAGCTACAGATGTCTGTTCTAACCGTAGTGTCTGCCAGAGCTGCAGTTGACAAGGCCAGCTGCTCCCAACTGCCAACTGTCTGTTGACATGGCAAACTCCTACCCGTTTGTGCTGAGAAAACAGCATGGAATTGGGTCAGTATAGGACACGACTTTAATATCCTCCATCTGTCAAATAGACTTGTTTGGAGAACATTGAATATTTGAAGTCAGGATTGTTAACATCTACCAAGGAGGACCTCCAGAAAACCAGAATTTATATAAACAAAATTGCGTATTTATTCTTACATGTTTGAACGTCAGTCACCTTCAAAGTACTCTCCATTTGATGCAATATACCTATCGAGATGTTCTTTCTACTGCTCAAAACAATTTTTGAACCTGTCAATTTTGATGCCTTTTAGTGCTTCTGCCATTTTTTGTTTCACCTCTTCCACATCAGCAAAATGTTTCCCTTTGAGGACTTTTTTCATCCTAGGAAACCCCCAAAAAACATCATTTGGGGCAAGATTGGGTGGGGCCTAGCGGGTCATGCTGTTTTTGGTCAAAAGTTGCTGAACACTATGCAAGGTGTGGACAGGTTGTTTATGTAAATCATCCATGACAAAATGGGCAAATGCATGAAAAGAGTCTCCCTCCCAAAAATAGTAAGTACAAATTCACTGAAGCCAAATGCAGTCTCTCACAACAACGCTAGCTAGTGCACTGATGTTGATGGGTTTCTAGAACACTTATCTAGCGGGGGAAGCCTGTACTACAAGAAGCCCACCCCCCAAAAGATAATTCCAGTTTTTTGGAGGCCCGTCCTCCAGAAAATAATTCTGGTTTTTGGAGGGGTCCCTCCTCATATACATGATCCAAAAAGCCGAAATGCATTCAGTTAGTTACCCTCTACAGAGTGGGAGAGCAGGCATGATTCTCGTAGTTACAACTGTATGACTTTCTGTGCTGCAGGTAGCATACATGAAAAGCAGCTTCCCTCACGAACACAGAACATACCTTTCTTCCTCCCAGGCACTGCTGGAGTTGAGGCTTAGTTAGTACACCATATTGGCAGTCATGGGGCTGCCAAGTTATTTCTCTCCAGTCACATGTCCTGTTGTCTGAACAACTAAGGCAAGGCACAATCCACTGACCTGGAACAGATGGCAAAACTTGCTTTAGTTCTGTTTCTACTGGTGAAATTATACTTTGCAAGTAACTTTAGGATTCAGTTAGCAAAGTTGCAATTGTATTTACCTTTTGCTACTAACAGACAGAAAGTAGGCCACAAGCTTTAGTAAATGTTTAAAAAATAAATGAATATTCTCTGTGCATCTATCTTTCCTATTTTATTGATAAAGTAATATACATTCTAAATACTTCAACTTTTAGTGTGAGTGGATACATTAGTGATTTATTTTAAAAAAATCAAGAAATCATTTTTTTCTTTTTCATCTATTCAAAATGAGGTATGAACATAGTACATTAAACAAACAAATATTGGGTGGTTATTTCTCTTCTTGGTGGAGAAAACTATGATGTTTCCAATAATCACCTTCTCTACTCTAAATGTCTTCTTATGTTACTGGTATATTTTTTCCTTTCAAAATATTGAGTAACTAAATATTTCTAGCTATGTATTAAGTTAGAAAGGAAATAAATAAACAAAAACAATGTATTCATTCCAGCTCTGATTTGTGGAGCTGCTATCAAAGGTATCTGGTGTGATGAGTTTTAGTGGAAAAATCTACTTTTAGGGGATGAATATAGTATATTTTACATTTATGACTTTAGGGATGTCAGAATTGTGTGTGCGAGTATGTATGTGAAAATAGCTCATAAATAAATAAAATACGAAAGGAGATATAATTTATGGCTGTTACTGATTGACCACAGAAAGAAAAAAAAAAGTATAGATGCATAAAGATAGAAAAACCAGGAGAGAGAAAAGCAAATAGAAGGAAAAAGAGATGAGAAAATTATGAATTCCAAGGAAGGGAAGAAAACGTACCACAGAATCATTTTGGGGGTTGCAATGTCAACAGCAGCAAAATTGACAAAACCTTCAAAGGTTATGTGGACTCATTTGTTTCTCTTAACATAATTTTTTTTGCTTGATTTTTGCATGCAATGAGGATTCCAGAAAACTGCCTTGTTGAGTGGCTATCCATCTAGTACCTTCTACACAATTTCAGGAATAGTGAATGATCCCCATTTCTCCACATGCCTTTCACCCTCTAGGAGGATTTTGACTTAAACTGATCTATCCTGTTAAGATATTAGGTGATATTTGTGTCAAAATATCACAATATTTTTTTAAAGTGACTGTTCATAGCACCTCCAAGTTTCCTAGCAACTCTAATATCATCTGCTTAACCGAGGCTCAGAAAGGATAACTTGCTCAAGATCCTCCAGCTAAGAGGTGGTTGAATCAGGCTTTGAGTGGGGCAGTCAGCCTCAGCGTCCATGCTCTTAACCATGATGCTAAACCTCACAAATGTATAGTCAAGTGAGAGGGTTACAATTTATTCGTGTAAAATAATTATAGCATAATAACAGGTAACATGTAATTGTGTAATAATGTCTGTGTGGTAGTGAAAGACCACACACACCTGGGCTCTACCACCAGTTAGCCCTATGGACCTCAATGCTGACTGCATGTTAGAGTCACCTGGAAAGATGTTTAAAATCCTAGTGTTGGGATTGTACCAGACTGATGAAATCAGAATCACTGGTGATGGGACTCAGGAATCTTTTTTTGTTTGTTTTTAAGACAAGGTCTTGTTCTGCTACCCAGGCTGGAGTACAGTGGTGCGACTGTAGCTCACTGCAGCCAAACTTCTGTGTTCAAGAGATCCTTCCTCAACCTCCCAAGTAACTGGGACTACAGGTTGAGCCACCGCACCCAGCATGGTATTAATATTTTTTAATGCTTCTCAGTAATTCCAATAGGTAATTTCAATCACCCAGGTTGAGACCTACTGTTCAAACTGGACAAATTACCTAATCTTTTAAAATTAAATTTATTTCTCTATAAGGAAACTAAGTATAGCACCTGCCATAGGATCTGATCCTTAACAGTTGTATATATTTTATGTATTACCCCACCTCCACCCCAGGTAAATAAGCCACAGTAGTTTAGAATAAAGAGAGAGTCAAGGAGATCAGAATTTTCCAATTATCTTTCATAATTTCTCTGTGTTTTCATTCAGAATATATTTCGCTTTCTAATGGCTATTTTGCCCTGGCATGCATGGTTAACAATAACCAACCTACTTCACATCTTCCGTTGGCTCCTTCTAATATTATTTGACTTAGACACTGAGGCTTTCCTTCACAGAGGTTCACACTGAGTGGGTAGATAGCATCACTTTGGATGAAATTGGAAAGAACCTAATAGCTCCCCCTTTTTCTACCCTCTTGTTTCACAGAAGAGGCAGACTGAGGCTTGAAGAGTTAAGTCACAAAAGTGAGATCATGTTGTTAATGACAGGGCTGGCCAAGAACTGAGGTCTCTGAGTTTCCATGATCCTTTTATCATGTCAGGTTAGGTCAGCACAAAATCATCAGTTGAAAATGAAATACAGCCCAACAGCCTCTTGGTAGCACTTACAAGAAAACCCACAAAGCTGTTTGTTATAATGAATTTATCTTTATTTTAAAAAGCTGAATTTACTCAGTGGGCTTGTGTGTTGACAGAGATGATGTTCAAACAAAGACTGTTAATTTTCTTTCTAATAGGACGATGGTATGTTGAGGGCATAAATGTGTCTCTGCTAATGAGATTATATTTAACAGTCTTTTGAAGAGCCAAGTTTTCATCAGCTCACTGAGTATCTAAGAGCACATGCATCACACCCCCACTCCAGACACTCTCTAACCCCCAACCTTGCTGACAGCTAATTTTGTTCAAACTGAGGCCCTTCCTTGGCCACTTGTTGCTAAGGATGAAGAAAAAAGTGACTGATTACATGCACAAAGATTCAAATATGGCTGCAATTAAAATCATGGGCATAAAATCGCATGCATATAAGGAGACCTGAGAGAGTCACTGAAAACTTAGCCCCAATGGTTCATATAACTCTGTATTTATACAGTCATAACTCTTTGCATTTTTGTATTGATTAACAATGCCTTTTATTTAGTGTGAGTTAGTAATTCTGCTTAAAATAGGCATCTGTATAACATCTGTGGGCCTGGAGTTCTTGACATTTTAAATGATACCTGCTGTTAACTAAAATTGTCAAAGGAACAGGCCATAAATTCCATGTTATATATTTGAACACTGAATGAATCAAAGCTATGATTTATGAAATATGTGTGTTTTAGGGAATAACATTCTGAGGAAGTGAACTTTGGGGGGGGGAGTTATTTGATTTAGAATTATAATTCTATATTTAACGCAAGTTAAGATTTCAGCCATTTAAATGAATCAGATTGGGTGATATAATGGAGAAAAAAAGTTCAACGCTGATTTAGGGGCAGGGTGAGATACAAAGTCACGTAAATGTTAGCATTAATTTCTGGCTCTATAATGTTATAATCTAAAGTGGTTATTTAAGAATTTTAAAATGCATCTATGTTTTCAGTATTACAAATGTTTAAGAGTAAGTTGCCATATTTTCTTGCTGAGAATGTGGCATAATAAAATATTTTAATTGTTTACATGTCATAAAATGCAATCTGAACTATTTTCTTTGAAGTTAATTCTCATTCAATGATCACCGTATAAATTTCTTCCTTTTCCAAATTAGAACAATTCTTTTTCTTTCTTAAGAAGCAAATTTAATTCTAGGTGGTATCTTATGGTTAAATTATATCTTAAAGGTTAGAAATCAATTTAAAGGATCCAGTTTTGCCAAATCACTGTAATATGCCATTAAAATAAGATTTTGAATCAGTCTGTGTTTGCTATGTAAGCGAAACCCAAAGTTCCCAATGAATTTCCTTCCAACGTTGCCTCCTTTCCATAGGAGGGGATCCTGCTATAAGGAAGGAAATCATCTATGGCAGCAAACAATACCTTCCTGCCAACTGCTGTCCGCCCTCATTCATAAGCTTTGAGTCTTTGGGCTTTTAGGAGCTTAAGCGTGGAACAGATGGTTGTGGTGATTGCACCCTAGATGTTTACAGTCTTCTGTGGAATGGAGGAGAGTTTGGATCTTGGTTTTAGTTGAGCAACCATTTTAAAATCGTATATTAGAAACTAGAAAATGTATAAGGGGCCATCTGTGCTTTGGAGCAACATAATGCAGGGAAGCCATCAAAAAAACATGTTGCTCATGCATCCTCATGTATTAGTATGTGTACACTGTCATATATGTACAGATACTCCTATGTTTATGTATTATGTCTGTTATAAAACATAAAAATAAACATTTTTAGATAAAATTAAATACATATACATTTCAGTCTTTACTGGTTTCACCCTATGGATGGCCTTGTATTGCTTCCTTCCCTTGCTAGGGTACATTATTTCACTTTGGAGACCAATGATCAGAGAAAGATATAAATACTTTGGGCCTGACACAGTGGCTTATGCCTATAATCCTAGAGTTTTGGGAGACTGAGGCAGGAGGACAGCCTGAGGCCAGAAGTTTGAGACCAGTCTGGGAAACATAGCAAGACTTTGTCTCTACAAAATATATAAAAACTAGCCAGGTGTGGTGGTGAGTGCCTGTAGTCCCACCTACTCAGGAGGATAAGGTGGGAGGATCACCTGATCCTGGGAGGTCAAGATGCGATTAACTATGATTGTGCCACTGCATTTCATCCTGGGTGAGAGAATAAGACTCTGCCTTTAAAAGGAAAGAGAGAGAAGAAGGGAGGGAGGGAAGGGAAGAGAAGAGAAGGGAAGGGAACAGAAGGGAAGGGAAGAAAAGAAAATCCTTTCAACATATTGTGGTGCTATTGCAGAGAGGTGTCCAGGATGCTGTGGAAACACAAAGGAGAAGCTAAACTGAGAATTCAGTGGTAAAGAAAGGCTGCCTAGAGAGGACAATGCAGCATCAGGAGAAGGTAGGAAAATACAGGAAGACAATGTGTAGGCATAGGGGACAGCGTAGTCAAAAACCCAGGGTAGGAAGAGGCCAGATTACAGAGGCCTTGAAGTGCCAGGCTAAGGGACACAGACTGGATTCATGAGTCAGTCTGAGGAGCTTTACCAAGGGAACCAAGTACAAGAAGGTGGCTGTTCCATAGCATCCTCTCCTATCAGGTCCGGGCATGGAGAAAGCATCATAGTAGAGTCTGGCATAAGCGCACATTTAAGAGACAGAACAAATGATCACTTCTCAAAGAATCTCAGTAATGTATTCTGGACTTTGTGTTGAAGAACTTTTGACTTGGTGCAGTAGGAGGAATAGAATTAAATTGTTTTATGATTCTCATAAGTTGTCATCTTGTGAAAAATATTTAACTGTACATACCCGTCAGTGTCTCCTTTGCATGAAAGGGTATGTATCTCATTTAGCAGAGAGTCACAAATCACACCACCTGACACACCATAATGGGTAAATCCCTTCCTATGCACCGACTGTAATTCATTATTTAGAACACATGTCCAAGAACAGGGCCATGCCCACGTATGTTAAGTGTGCATGCCAAATTGCAATTTGTCCTGCCCATTTGGGAAACGCATTTTCCATTCAAACTGTGGTGTGAAGTTCATGGCAAGGGTAGAAAAGCTCTTGAGTGTTTTCTCAGACTTCTTAAATGAAGGGAGATCTGGGGTCAGGAGGACAGAGCAGTGACCAGGAAGCTTGCAGAAGCTCTTCCTGCTCTTCTAATCACTTTGAAGGCATTTTTTTAGTCCCAGTTTTGACCTGACCCCACTATCTCCATTGAAAGAAGATTGCTGGAAAAAGAGAGAAACAAAGAATGAGGAATGTGGCACCAAAGAAGTGAGTTATTCCAGGTCTGCTCAAGGCTTAGGCAGAATTTAACACTGGAATTTAAATTTGACGTCACAGTTTCTCTGCCACTATTAATAATCAATATGTGGAGAATGTTAGTGATCATTCTCAAAGATTTCTTTTAAATTAAAGGAAATTATTTAAAAGAACTTTTATCATTTACAGTTCTTTGGGTTCATAACAGATATTTATATTCTACCTACCATGTACAAATTATAGTGCCAAGATGATTAATAAAATGTGAACAAGTCAGACTTTCTTCCCTCATGAAGTTGGCATACTGGGAGACAGACATTGAACAATTACACAATCATTTAAATAATTGTGGTAGTTGCTACGGAAGAAGAATATAGAGTGCTATGAAATATATAATAAGGAAACAATTCAAAGGCCTAAGGAAGATTCTCTGGCTGAAGTGAGACTTTTGAACTGAGATCGATAGATGAGTATGGATTAACTAGGCAGAGAGAGGAGACAAAATAGAATTTGATTAAAGTATTTCAAATATTAAGACAATGCATTTGCATTAATTATATGTGTTGTACTTCATAGTCATTAAAAAATAAGCCTTGATTTTTTGTACAAGAATAGCTTAAATAAGCATATACTTTTCTAGATAAAATTTTTTAGAGAAATAATATCCAATGGGATAGTCACCTTTCATGTCCCCAGATGGACATCTTTTTAGTTCAGACTGTGAAATGGCTTCAATGTAGTCAGAAGAAATAGGCTGTAATCCACAGGTTTCCTCTGGGTGAATCACCAAACCACAATCCTGCATTAAAATAATAATATTAGTTGTCATAGTAACTAACCTGGCCCATAGTAACAAAATACGAAAAGTAAGATTTTCTGTGCCAAATAATCTTTATGGATAAAAGGGAGGAACTATTGTTTATCCTTTGGCAATTGACTTATCAATAGTTGTTTGTGCTAAAAGTAGCTACTTTCATTAGTAGGGCTAAAGGAGGTTAATAATTACACAGTCATAAAGAAGGACAAAATTATGAATTTTGCAGCAACTTGGATGAACTTAGAGTCTATAATACTGAGTGATCTATCACAGAAACAAAGAACTGAATACCACATACTCTCACTCATAAGCAGACCTTGAACAATTATCATAACACTATAAGAAAGGGATTGGCAGTAGTTGGAAATGGCCGGGCTGGGGTAGGGGGGCGGGGAGGAGGGATTGGTAGTAGTGGGAAACTGCCAGGCGAGGGGGGCACACATTATCAACAAGGGTGTCTACATAATGAACATTTGTATACCTAACTCTGAATTGTACCCCACATTTTCAAAATAAAAAGTTAAAACAAAGAAATTCTAATGATAATTTAACCTTTTTTGACATTGATATTCATGTCATTGCTCTGCCAATTAAAAAAAAAGAGGCAAATTTTACTTCAAAACTGCCGATCATTAAAAATAACACATGCGCCAGGCTCGGTGGCTCAGCCTGTAATCCCGCGCCTTTGGGAGGCTGAGGTGAGTGGATTGCCTGAGCTCCCGGGTTCGAGACCCGCCTGGGCAGCGAGACCTCATCTCTACAATAAATCAAAAAATCAGCCGGGCGTGGTAGCGCATGCCTGTAATTCCAGCTACTCGGAAGGCTGAGGTGGAAGGATCACCGGAGTCCAGCAGGTCGAGGCTGCGGTGGCCGGGAGCGGCCCCTGCACTCCAGTCTGGGTGACAGAGTGAGACTCCAACTCAAAAACAAAACAAAACAAAACAAAACCACACGCTATATAGAGGATAATGTATCAAGTAGAAAAGACAATTAGCTGGGCTCGGTGACTCAGCCTGTAATCCCGCGCCTTTGGGAGGCTGAGGTGAGTGGATTGCCTGAGCCCGCGGGTTCAAGACCCGCCTGGGCAGCGAGACCTCATCTCTACAATAAATCAAAAAATCAGCCAGACGTGGTAGCGCGCGCTTGTAATTCCGGCTACTCGGAAGGCTGAGGCGGAAGGATCGCCGGAGCCCAGCAGGTCGAGGCTGCGGTGGCCGGGAGCGGCCACTGCACTCCAGTCTGGGCGATAGAGTGAGACTCCAACTCAAAAAAAAAAAAAAAAAAAGAAAAGACAATTAATGTCAGAAGGGAAGTATTTGGGGGAGATTTAACAGATGAATTTCATTTCAACAAATTTTTATTAAGAACCCATGATATGCCAGAAATGGAATTAGATGTGTTTTATTTAAAATTCGTTCATATATTTATAAGCATAGGCAACATCTCACAGCACTGAATGTCATTATGGAAGCATACTCTGCACTAAGCAACATCTTCTCTTCTAAAGGTGGGGTAGTGAACAACAGTGTTGGCTCTCTGACACGTCTCTCTCCTCTGCCCCATCCACTGAGCTGCACCTGCAGGTTGGACCACCCTCATTTTCTCTTAGCCTATTCTGCAAAACTATTGACCCCTGAATCAGTCCTGTGTCCCCCCATCCCACATCACCTGGTTCTACTGTCACCTTTATCATTGGGTTCTCTCGGTTTGTCACAATTTAGCACATGTAAAAACACCATCATCTCTGTCGGAATTGCTGTCCCCCTCATTTTGCACGGAGAGCATCTTTTTGTGCTTTAGGTCTTGGCAAGGTCTTCCTGAAACTCTAGCATAAATGTGTATTCTTAATTTTTGTTTTGATCAGCACTTCGTGTGTTTCCTTTATGCTCCTCACCATTTGGTAATTCTTTATCATCTGTCTGGGTCTTTTCTCATAGATGGAATGTTTCATAGAAGCAAATAATTATTTCACTCATATATATGCCCAGTGTCGGCTATACAGTGAACAGTAAATATTCGTTGAGTACAGTAAATGATTAGCAGAAAAGGTTAGACTTTATTGCTTCCCTCGTTATATCAGAAATTCTCAACAATAGAAATAATTGGTTTGACCTCTTTGTTGTCCCGTAACTCTGCCTCTAATCAACACTTTTACTTATTTATTTATTTATTTATTTATTTATTTATTTATTTATGTGTGTATTTATTTATTTAGAGTCGGCGTCTCACTCAGTCTCCCAGGCTAGAGTGCCATAGCACCATGGCTACTGCAGCCTAGACCTGCTGGAGTCAGGTGGTCCTTTGGCCTCATCTTGTAATCCCAGCACTTTGGGAGGCTGAGGCAAGTGGATTGCCTGAGTCTGTGGGTTTGAGACCAACCCCAGCAACTTGGTGAGACCTTGTCTCTACAATAAACCAAAAATTAACTGGGCATGGTAGCATGTGCCTGTAGTTCCGGCTACTTGGAAGGCTGAGGAATGATTGCTGGAGCCCAGCAGGTCAATGCTGGGGTAGATATTTGTTGGAATACATATATATGTGTGTGATATCTATCTAGTCATTTATTTTTGGTGAAGACTGGATCTTTTATAAGGCTAGAAAAAAGAAGTCACTATTCATCTGTCAGATTGAAAAAAAGTTTACAGCAAATGTTGGAGCAAAAGAAACAATTACCCTTAGAAATTGCTGATGGAGTTGCGAATTAGTTCATCTGTTTTGTAGGGTAGCTTATACTAAAATTAAAAAATCAAGTTCAGGCACGGTGGCTTACAAGATGGAAAGATTGCTTGAGGCCAGGAGTTTGAGACCAGCTTAGGCAACATAGCAAGATCTTATCTCTATAAAAATTTTAAAAATTAAAAAAATTAGTTAGTCATGGTGGTGCATGCTGGTGTTCCTGCTACTCGGGAGGCTGTGGTGGAAGGATAGACTGAGCCCAGGAAGGTGAGGCTGTGGTGAGCTGTGATCATGCCACTGCACTCCAGCCTGCATGTCAGAGTGAGACTCCGACACACACACACACACACACACACACACACACACGCAATCCAGAAGCTGTGTAGCTCTGAAGTCAGACTTCTCAGAGTCTGCTATAGAAAAACTTATACAATACCTAAAGAACATCTACAAGGACAGATCCAAATTGATAAACCAACATGGAGAAATTTTCAAGGCATATGGGTAAGAAAATAGCACACACAAAAAAAATTAGAACAAGTCATGCCATCTGAAACACACACATATGTTCTCCAAACCAAGAACATATTGAACACTGATTTTAAGGAAGCAGCCATGTCTCTCCTAAGAGAATAAAAGGAGATCTGAAGGATGTAGTTACCCCTGGAATGAGTTCCTGAACTTGTAGTGCATGTCAAGGGGGCTTTTGCTATATCTAGAATGCTTCATTTATTATTTAGGGAAAATGCTATTCTTGTAGTTCTTGTGAAATTAAATTTTAATTTGAAATAATATAAACAATTTTCACAACCTCAACTGGAGATTCAGGTGACCCTTGGGAAAACTGTTCCTTCATTCTAGAAACATTCATATTAGATGTTACTTTTATTATTGATTGATTGATTGATTTATTTGAAAGCAGGATTTATTGAGAAGACAGAAAAGTTCCCACAGTGGGAGGGGACCACAGGGAGTTGCGCTGGATGTTATTTTTAAATGCAAAGTACTTATCTGTCCACAGTTCTGGATGCTACAACATCACCTACATTTAGGAAATTCAGACTGAAATGTTGTGTCCAATTTATTAATAAAAGGATATCTTCCAACACATATATACTCAGGCGAATAATGGTGAAACATTTTTTTAAAGTCTGAATTTAGATAAAACTTTGCCTAAAAAGTCTTGTTTGTTTGGGGAATCTTTGTTGTGTGTATATAACCATGTTCCACTATTTATCCAGAAGGCATTAGAAACAAAGTCCAAGGTTGAGTGTAGTGACTCATGCCTATAATCCCAGCACTTAGAGAGGTCAAGGAACTCAAACATGCTGAAAAGAGAAGCAAAGTCTGAGATGAGACATGGATCAAAGCAATAATTCAAAGAAGTATAAAATGAGAGTGAGAGGAGAGTAGATTTTGAGGTAAATGAAATTTCAAGTCATACTCTCTTCTCTGTGATTTAGGCCAAAGAAAATTTGATTGTATTCTGTGCTTCCTTTTAAATTTCTCCCTCTCAATTTAATATTTGTTTGCAACTTACAAATCCTTAGCCTTTTACTATTTTGGAAAGCCAGAGCAGCCCACTGGAGTGAATATTATTATTTTCTGAGCTGTGCTCAAACAATGTTCCCCTTGACATTGAATGAAACAAAGCTAATGGCCAGACATAGCCCAAGTCTAGAGATTGGCTGAGGGAGTTGAGGGAGTTAGAAAAAAGGGTGGTATCCTCACACACCTTTTGTTCAACATAGTATTGAAAGTCCTAGCTAGAGCAATCAGACAAGAGAAGGAAATCAGGGGTATCCAAATAGCAAAAGAGGAAGTTAAGTTATCCTTCTTTGCAGATGACATGATCCTATACCTCGAAAACCCAAGAGAACCTGTCAGAAACCTCCTGATAAAGGACTTTGGCAAAGTCTCAGGGTATAAAATAAATGTGTAAAAGATGGTGGTATCTCTAAACACCAACAAGAAACAAACAGAAACCCCCCAAAAAGCACATTCCCATTCATAACAGCCATAAAAAAAAAAAAAGAAATACCTTGGCATCTTCCTAACCAGAGACGTGAAAGACCTTTACAACGAAAACTACAAAACCCTGCTCAAAGAAATCAAAGATGACACAAATGGAAAAATATTCCATGCTCATGGATTGGAGATTCAATATTGTTAAGATGTTCATCCTACCCAAGACAATCTACAGATTTAACGCAATCCCTATTAAATTACCAGCAGCATTCTTCTCAGACTGGGAAACGACAATAGAGGAATTCATATGGAAACATAAATGACCAGGAATAGTCAAAACAATCCTCAGCCAAAAACAAATAAACAAAACAAGCAAACACCCCCCCCTCAAAAAAATCGGGAAGTATCACACTCCCAGACTTTAAACTTTATTATAAAGCTGCAATAATCAAAACAGTCTGGTATTGGCACAAAAACAGACATATAGACCAATGGAACAGGATAGAGAATTCAGAAGGAAAACCTCAATTTCTCAACTAACTTGTCTTCGACAAAGCCTCTACCACCAACGACTGGAGAGAGGAGAGCCTATTCAGTAAATGGTGCTAGGAAAACTGGCTGACCACATGCAGACAATTAAAACAAGATCCCTGCCTATCATCATACACAAAAATCAACTCTAAATGGATCAAAGATCTAAACATAAAACCTCAAACTATATGAACCTTAGAAAGTTCAGGAGACACCCTTAAGGAAATTGGAACTGGCAACCAATTCCTGATCAAATCCCCAAGCACCCATGCCATAAGAGATAAGATAGATAAGTGGAACCTCATCAAACTGAAAAGCTTCTGCGAAGACCGGGAAAAAATATTTGTCAACTGTATATCTCACAAAGGTCTAACATCTAGGATCTACAAGGAACTCAAACATGCTGAAAAGAGAAAAACAAACAGCTCTATGACAAAGTGGGCAAAAGATATAAATAGACAGTTCTCAAAAAAAGACATACAAGCAGCCAACAGATACATGCAAAAATGTTCACCCTCACTAGTCACCAAAGAAATGCAAATTAAAACTATACTGAGATACCACCTAACTCCATTCAGAATGGCCATCGTCAATAACTCAAAAAACAATGGATACTGGAGAGGATGCAGGGAAATGGGAACACTTCTATACTGTTGGTGGGAGTGAAAACTAATACAACCTCTGTGGAAAACAGTTGTGTGATTCCTAAAAGGTCTAAAAATTGACCTTTCATACAACTCCACAATCTCTCTACTGGGAATATACCCAGAAGAACTCAAATCACTCTATGAAAAAGACACCTGCATATGCATGTTTATTGCAGCATTATTCACAATGCGAAAACATGGAACCAACTGTGCTGCCCATAAAAAGAGGACTGGATGAAAAAAATGTGGTACTTACACATGATGGAATATTACACAGCCATAAAGAAGGACAAAATTATAAACGTCACAGCAACTTGGATGGACTTAGAGTCTAAGATAGAGTGATCAGTCACAGAACAAAGAACTAGCACATATTCTCACTCATAAGTGGACCCTGAACAATTATCATAGTACTATAAGAAAAGGATTGTCAGTAATGGGAATTGCTGGGGGAGGGGTGAGGATCGGCAGTAGTGGGATTCTGCCGAGGGAGGGAGGGCACACTTCATCAACAAGGGTGCCTGCATAATGAACATTTGTACCACACATTATTAAAATTAAAAAAAGAAAAAAGGGTGGCATCAATATTGCTGGGTAGACTTGTACACATTTCATGGAATAAAATTACAGTGGGATACATTGGAAAGAGTTCCACATGAACTGACTGTGTGATATTGAGTAGGTCTCTTGACCTGATTTCTAATCACAAAATGGTGAAGGCTGCAGAGAGGAGAAGGAAAAGAATTGCATTAAGCGATCTCAGCTGGGTGCAGTGACTCACATTTGTCAGCCCAACACTTTGGGAGGTTGAGGTGGTAGGATTGCTTGAGTCCGGGAGTTCGAGACCAGCCTGGGCAACATAGCAAGATCTTGTCTTTACAAAACATTAAAAAATTAGCCAGGTGTGGTGGTGCACACCTATAGTTTCAGCTACTTTGGAGGCTGAGGTAGAAGAATTGCCTGAGTCTAGGAGGTTGAGGTTTTGGTGAGCTGAGTGTACCACTGCTCTCCAGCCTGGGCAACAGAGTGAGACCCCAACAACAACAACAAAAAGTGATATTAAGTTCTGTGGCATAGTACCTTTCTACACACAATATTCATTCTCCTTTTTTCCACTTTAAAAGAAAAATGTATTTTGCTGGCAGTAGTCATGTGCCCAGTGCTTAAAAAAAAAAATCAATTTCCTAATCTCTCTTGTAGCTGAAGGTGGTCATGGGACACAGTTCTAGTCAATGAAAAGTAAGTAAATCCAGCTATGAATTTCTGAAAAAGTTTTACTTCTTATGCCACTTTTTCTTCATCTCTCTGTTTCTTCTTTCAACTTGGAATGTGAATGTGAGCTTGAGGATAAGCTTCCATCTTGTGACCATGAGACAATCATGAGCAGAGAAACAGTAAGAGTCTAGGACACGATGATGCAGGGGGCCGTGTGCTGACTTTGTGCTGCCTACCTCTACACTTTTTGCTATGGAAGTAAAATAAACTCCTAGTTGGTCAAGTCACTATAGAAACGTAAGACGCAGCCAAATGTCTCTCTTCCTCTAATACGTACATCCCCTCATAGGAATTTTCAAGTTGTGAACTTACAAAGGTGCAAACTTGCATTTGCATGTCCAATTATGTAAGTTAGTTCACGTGTCTAGTGGACATTGTCATGTGTGTGCATCCTCTGTATCCTCTACAAGTGGCCGTACTTTTTCTGTACTTTACTATATAGTACTGTATAAAGAACAGTAACACAGTATCTTTATTTCAAGCCCAGAATATCTGTAAGCAGCTGTAAAAGTAGCTGGTTGTGTTAGTTGGGTACATAGGCTAACTCTGTTGGACTTACAAATTGGACTTACAAACACACTCTTGAAATGGAACTCGTTCATATGTAGGGGACTTAGTCTATGAAACATATTATTTTTAGGCCATATGAACCATCTTGAATATTCTTTTTGATCCTGAAAGTGATTGATCCTGCTAACAAAATTTTTAAAACAATCTTGAAAGGAACAAATTCATTAGCACCTCTCGTCTCTTTCTTCACTGGGATGCTTAGTAATTTGCTCAGGTTCAGGCATATTAAAAAAATAAACAGTAGCCCTTTTGGTCTTAAGCCATCTCTTGGAACTTGCATACACAGAAAAGGTAGTATTTAGTGGACTTGCTTAAAATGGCATTAACTGCAGATGGCCCCACACTTAGAGTGTATCGTTTTTCTGGAAACTTCACAAGGAAGCTCCGAATTCCTGAGGAGACTGTCATAGCTCTGAATAGAGTGCAATAAGATAATTGTCAGGGATTTTCTTGTTCAATCTTTTGCATAGTAAATATGTTTAGTACATAATTTTAAAAATGTACTTAACTTTTCATGAGGTGCTAGAGTGACTAACAGCATTATGATGCTCTTGGTTTTGCCCCTTCCCTGAACACTTTTTCTTGTTACCAGTTTCTCTGGATGCCCATTTCATCCCTTGTAGTAGCCTTTGTCCACGAAGGAATAATAAAGTAATATTTCTAATTTTTAATGTGATGTTGGTATATTTTTAGACCAATGCCAAATTGAACTATTTGAGCTGAGGTATTTTAAAACCTTGACTATTTTACTGGAATCATTCCTCTCAGATGGAAGAATTCTCCCCTTTTCTGGTTAAATAATTTTAAATGTCCACCTAAAATTTAAAATATACTCCCTGCACCACCCAACTCCTGCAAGGGGAATGCATTTCCTCCCCTTCCCCTGGGCTGCTGCCACTTCTAAAAAGTCAGAAATGATCTCTCAAAACATGACAATTCTGGCATGGCTGCCTGTCTCCAGAGAGTCCCCTGCTAGACCAGGGTTGTTCCTTTCCCCATGAGAGACGAGTTTCTAGAGGAGCTAATTTCACTACTGGCATACCCGGGGTCAGATTTCCTTGGGCTCTCATGACACATTTTCCCCGATGCTCTGTCAGAATGCTGAGCAAAGTCACCTGCTGGCACTCTGGAACACCAGACACTCACTCAGTCTAAGGCCATGTGAAACCCAGACACCAGCATCCCACTATATCTCCTATCCTTGGCACCCTCATGCATGGACCAAAATGCAAGGCTGCTGTTCGTCTCTCTTCTTTAATCTGATTTCACTGGTTCTCTGCCACTCCCATCCATGTTAAGCAAACTCTTTGATAACCCTCAAAGACTTCACACTATGTTTTCTCCCTCTTCGCCTCCCCAGAAGTCCATCTCTGCATAGGGTGAATGGAGGGCAGGAGTAGCGGGGAATAATTGCCCTGAGTCCTATGGGAGGGAACCCTCCAGCCCTGACTATGAGGCTGTTTTCATGGTCAAGAAGTTTACTTACTCTTGTCTCCCAACTGCCTCTTTCAAACTATTATTCCACCGTGGCCCCTTTTGCTATGGCTCATTTTACCTAGCTCCTTCCTTGTGGCTGTTTTCCACCATCATCTTAATTATGCCTTCACACTTAGCAGTGTGACACCGGTCACTGTCATTCTTTCCATCTCACAATTTGCCATTAAATTTCATTCAAAAATATCTTTAGACAAACTCCAGAACCTTTCAATCAAGCCAGAACTGCTCTGCCTGCAATCTTACATTTTAGTACCTTTCTCCAAATAAAATAAGCTTGCCTTCTAAGCTTATTACTGCCTGTTTGGTCATGCAGAACTTCTCTTCCCATGATTCCTCTGTTTCAATTTACACCTATACTATTCATTTCTATGACTAAACAATCCTCTTCTTCCTTTTTTATTTTATCAAGGCTGCACAGCAACTCTCCAGTCCTGGAACAATACAATCTATCTCCATCCATGGTTCTTCATACCTCTCAATGACACTGGCAAAAACCACCCCATTGTAAAGATAAATGTGACAAAAATGTGCTGCTGTTCTCTCTGTAATGCCTGATAATCTTTTTTTTTTTTCCTTTCTCTATTATCCTGGTTGGAACTCTTCCCCATTCTCTACAAAGGTTACTTCAAAAGTCTTTTTTCCAAGCTTCCCCACTTCAATACCTCCAGTGTCTCATTGAATTACTTTACCTAATTCATTTTTAAAAAGAGCCCACCAGGCAATAATTTGCTCAATTTCTTGCCACCTGCCAATAAACTAAATGTGTCCAGATATCTTTTCTTCCCTTTTTTTGGTTGTATTAAACTTTCTTCCATCTGTGAAGGTTTGCTTCCTTCATCTGGATTTTTCCTTATTCTTTTCTCCTTCTGGAAGTGCTCACCTCCTGGGTTTTGTTAACACTTCTTATTGCCAAACGTCAACTCCTTTGAGATTCTTCCTTCATTACCCAACCTGTAAGGTCTGGCCTTTTCTAGAGTCTTGCCTTTAACTGTCTTTCCTTGCACTCTGGGAATTTCATTCACCTCCATGGCATAACTTCTGCTTGCATGATGATGACTCCCACACTCTGTTCCTGCATAGGCCACTCTCTGGGTCCCAGACTCATATTCACCTTCTTCCTGGACATCTCCCTAGCATGTCTCATGAGTATCTCCATTTCAATACAACTATGAAAGGTAACATAGGTTGAGTCAAACCCATTCTGATCTGACTTTTCCTTGCTTTTCTCTCCTAAAGAGAACTCTAGTAACGTGTCTCCCCTGCTTATCTTATAGCCAAGAGTGGTCTCTAACATTATTCTTGCCTGTAAAATGTAAGTTGAAACTTGCTGGGAGTTGCTGGAAATGCCTGTGCTTTTATTTTCTCTCTCTTTTCTTGTTCTTTGCTTTCTGGAACAGGGATTGATAGTCAGGACAACAACAGCCATCTTGTGTTATGAGGGAAAGGCCAAGAGAATTGTGGAAACTTTACTGCTGACGTCCATTTTGATCTGTGCTGACAATCTCAATCTGCTGCAACCACCCACTTCTGGTCTTTTTGTTGTATAAGAAAATACTTATCGCTTAAGCTACCATAAGTCAGATTTGCTGTCACTCACAAAGCAGTTAATATCAAACTGAGAAATCATCCCCCAACCTGGTCCTTCCCACATAATCTCAGTACTGGAGAGTTCAGAACAGTTTCCAAACCAGACTCCTCGGTTTCCAAGTTTCTCTTCTCTCCATCTCCTCTAGCATTCAACCAATCACCAGATCCTTATGTCAACTTTCTCCTCTTGATATTTTTTCTTTATTTCTTTTTTAAAATTTTATATATATTCATGAAGTACAAGTGCAATTTTGCTACATTGATATATTGCTTTGTGGTAAAGTCAGGGTCTTCAGTACATCCATCCCTGAAACCATGCACATTATACCCACCAAGCAACTTCCCATCATCTTCCTCTTCTTGTCCCACACCCCTTCAATCTTAAATAGCAATCATTCCACACTGTGATTTCATCTATGCATATTATTTAGCTTCCATTTCAAGTGACAACATGCACTATTTGTCTTTCTGTATCTGAGTTGTTTCACTTAAGATAATGACCGCCAGTTCCCTCCATGTTGCTGCAAAAGACATGATTCATTCTCTTTTATGTCCAAATAGTATCTTATTGTTTTCTTTATTCAGTTGATACTATTTTGATCTATGTCTTTGCATTCTTTTATCAAGGGAATTACCTTGGCCTCTTAATGGGTCTCCTCTGCCATCAGTTTTACTGCCCACCTTTACGTCCATTTTTTTACATTATTACTAAATTCATGTTTCTAAAATGGAAATCTTATTAACTCCTTTTGCTGCTTGAAATAATTCAAGAGACTGCATTGAATTCAGAATAAGATTTGGCTCCTACCTTCCTCATTAGCACATCTCCAGCCTGTCCTATCAACTGTCATTCCATACTTTTGAATAATTTCTAGTTTGTCCAGTGCTACTTTCTCTGATGTCTCTATAAGTCTAACTAAAAGGACTTCATTCTCAAGGTCTGTTTTGAGGAACTCATATTTTTTTTTTAGGATATACTATAAAAGATGGCCAAAACTTTTTCGAATAAAAAAATTAAATTGCACTGAAACATGAACTTAGTATATGTGCACAAACATTATGTTAGGGAATCTTTACTTGTTCATTAATAAATGTTTCATTAACTCCTGACATAAGCAAAGAAAATTTGAATTTTTCCTACAGGTTAATCATGGCCAACTGAAAAATATTTTGGATGCCATATATAATTTGATATTTTATGATAAGTACTGTAAAGTAAAAATCATGAAATAATTGGGTTTTGAGATTCCTATCGTTATTTCATGACAAACACTTTAACTTTTGTTTTGTTTCTTTTGTGAAAATCAATCTATAAGACTCTTAATTTTGATTTTGAAATTTTTCTCTTTTTGGCAAGAAGATTGATTTCTTAAACATATGCTGAGAACCAAGGTCACACACCCTGAGTTGTTTGTGATTCACACCAAAGATGCTTGTTATAAAAAAATTAATCACAAATAGAATATAACTTCAGGAGATATTTAAATATAACTGCTTATATATGTAGGATATAAGCTTCTGTCTCTCACAGCTTATTTTTATTTATTTATTTTTTATTTATTTATTTTTTTGAGTTGGAGTCTCACTCTGTCGCCCAGACTGGAGTGCAGTGGCTGCTCCCGGCCACCGCAGCCTCGACCTGCTGGGCTCCGGCGATCCTTCCGCCTCAGCCTTCTGAGTAGCCGGAATTACAGGCATGCACTACCACGCCCGGCTGATTTTTTTTGATTTATTGTAGAGATGAGGTCTCTCTGCCCAGGTGGGTCTCGAACCCGCGGGCTCAGGCAATCCACTCACCTCAGCCTCCCAAAGGCGCGGGATTACAGGCTGAGCCACCGAGCCCGGCTTCACAGCTTATTTTTAAAAATTATTTTTAAAATACCATATTCAGGAATTGGGGAGAAAATGTGAACAAATCTTAATTAATTTTCCAACTATGAATTGAATGTCGACTATACTTTTAAGGTTATTGCAAAAATATTTTCCAAATCTCAGGATGGATATAAGCTGCTAGTGAAAGTTCTATTCTGTCTTCCAACCTACCAGAAACCTAGCACAGATTTGTCAAGTTACTCAAGGATAAAACTGAAGCATAATGATAAGAAATAGATATACTTTTTAAAAAAACATTTACTACACGCCAGCCATCATATTAAGTCATTTACACACATCATCTTATTTTTTTCTCATAACATCTCCCTTCATTTTTAGGGATAAGAAATGGTCAATTACTGAGAAGCAGGATTTAAACCCAGGTCTGTCTCACTTTAGACCTTTACCACATCATCTTACTACATTACTGACTTTCCTTCAGGCATGTAAGATCATTGCTTTTATAGTCTGATTTCAAACTTTCTGGGAAAGGTCCAGGATTTTCTGTCCTTCACTACACTTCCATTCCAGTCCCAGCTGAAAGCTAGCTTCTTAAGATCAACTTGCATTACTTTTATGCCTTTTCAGATACAACCAGACTGAGGCCGGGCTGGTGTAAACAACTACTCATTTCTATCCATCAACAATCCTCTTCTTCCTTTTTTATTTTACCAAGGCTGCACAGCAACTCTCCAGTCCTGGAACAATACAATCTATCTCCATCCATGGTTCTTCATACCTCTCAATGACACTGGCAAAAACCACCCCATTGTAAAGATAAATGTGACAAAAATGTGCTGCTGTTCTCTCTGTAATGCCTGATAATCTTTTTTTTTTCCTTTCTCTATTATCCTGGTTGGAACTCTTCCCCATTCTCTACAAAGGTTACTTCAAAAGTCTTTTTTCCAAACTTCCCCACTTCAATACCTCCACTGTCTCAATGAATGACTGCCTAATTCATTTTTTAAAAGAACCCACTAGGCAGTAATTTGCTCAATTTCTTGCCACCTGCCAATAAACTAAGTATGTCCAGATATCTTTTCTTCCCTTTCTTTCATTGCATTAAACTTTCTTCTATCTGTGAAGGTTTGCTTCCTTCATCTGCATTTTTCCTTATTCTTTTCTCCTTCTGGAAATGCTCACCTCTTGGGTTTTGTTAACACTTCTTATTACCAAACGCCAACTCCTTTGAGATTCCTCCTTCATTACCCAACCCGTAAGGTCTGGCCTCTTCTAGAGTCTTGCCCTTAACTCTCTTTCCTTGCACTCTGGGAATATCATTCACCTTCATGGCATAACATGATGTAAGCCCAGGTCAGAAAGTTGGAGATTAACTTTCTGTTTCTAGTGCTTAGCCTGGACATGTAATAAACATTCAAAACATGGATCCCAATGAAAGGTATTGTCAGTATATAGGATTGATGGAAGAAGAGACGGATGGTGGTGTGGGGCCCAGCTCCAGGTCAGAGGCCATTGGGATAGAGAAGGAAGGCCGAGAACATAAAGGAAAGCATGACCTGTATGACGGGCCCTGGATTCCTTTCAAGATGGATGCTTGGGCAACTTGAACGGTCTCTGATATTATTCTGGCTCTAATGTTTCCGAGTCTCTACAAAATAAGTGCTGTTGAACTAATTCCCATATGATCCATTTAGCTCTAGAATTTTATATTTGTGGGTTTCCTGTGTCAGAAATGTCCAAATGGGTTCCTTGTACGAACTTGCCTCTTGTTCTGAAGAAATAAATTATTTTCTGTCTTTACGTGGTCTCTAAATTTAACAACCCATTCCTTGTATTATAGTTAGTCAACTGTATGATACTGGGTAGCTACTGTGCATTCACAGTATTAGACATTCAGTGAACATTTGTAGAATAAGTTGCTTAAGTATAAATTAGCAATAAATAATTATAGCATAATCTATCTGAAATCACCCTTTAGATAACACATTAATCCTAAAATTGGATGATTTTCAAGAAGATAATAGGGCAATGCATATAAATCCATGTTAAGGGAGATTTACATTTTTATAGAGGGCAATTTGAAAATATCTCTCAAAATAATTGCATATATCTTTAAACTATCAATTATACTGCTAAGACTTTATCCAACAGATATAAAGCATGTAAAGATAGATGTGCAAGGAAATTGACTGGAAACCCTTCCTAAAATAAGAGAAACTTGACACAACTCAAGTATCCATCAGTGGGTTAAACAACTTGTGGTACATCCATATAATGAAATATTTTGTAATTCTTAGAAAAGATGGATGTAGAGGGAAGATACTGAAAGATATATGAAATATTACTAACAGCAATGAAGAAAGTTGCAGAACTTGATATACACCGTGATCTAATTGAGGTAAAATAAAATATTAGATATGATGATGCTTGACTGTGCTTACATAAGTTCTGGAATGATACATAAGAAACTCTGAACAGTGAATGTCTTAGAAGAATAATAGGCCAGAAATGAAAAGGCAAAAATGAACTTTTACTTTATGTGATTTACTATTTCACCACTGGCATAAGTTATGTTTACGTTTTTATACCTAAAAATTAAGCAATAATATTGAAGCTAAAGCAAAAGAGTGGAAAATCAGAAGAGAACTAATAGCTTCTTTGAAGACCCATTTGTCTCCTAAGGCTACCCTAACAATGTACCACAAATTGGATGGTTTACAACAGAAATGTATTGTCCCCCAGTTCTGGAGGCCAGAAGTCTGAAATTGACATGTTCGCAAGTTTGATTCCTTTGTTGAAGGTCTAGCAGCCTGCCCAATCATATAATACTGCTTTGTGTTCACAGAGCTTATAGTCTATCAGAGGAAACATAATCAAGAGAGAGCTGGGTAAATGTTCCAGGGAGAGGAATGAGCATCAGAAACGCTCTGGAACTCAGTGAAAACATGGTCATTCAAGTTCTGAGTGGGAGATGCTCACAGACCAAGAGAGGAAGTGGGGATACATTTGTCACATTCATTTGGAAGCATGATTTTCATGCTTGGCTCATTCTAACAACATGAAGTTCAGGAATGTGGCAACAAATTAGGCTTCTTCAATTTTGTTCTGTTTAAACATTTTTATCAGGTATGTCTCTAAGATCTAGCCTCTTTTATAAAACTTAAAGTTGCTTACTAAATAGCTGAATTTTAAAACAAAATTAAACATCTTTACTGAGGAGTAGGTAAGAGTTTGATTTTTATTTACAATTTTCTAGTTAAAATTTGCAGCTAGCAAGTTATACCTATATAACTGCCTTACTACGAAATTTAAAGAAAATGTGTAGTTATAATAAGTCATTTTATTTTTGTGCAGAAGGCAGCCCTTAAAACAGTGCTTTTAAAATTGCTATGTGTCAATGCTTGATGTTATCCTGTTTTAATGAGAGATTACAAATAAGTTTTTATTGTTACTTGCTTTAAAAAATAATGGAACTTGACATTGGGTAACAGGGTAGTGTATATGGCTTCACTTGCTATTTATATTTGGAGTACATAGTCTCACTTATAACACATTCAAATTAGAATCCACATAGTGGCCAGGCGTGGTGGCTCACAACTGTAATCCCAGAACTTTGGGAGGCTGAGATGGGACAATTGCTTGAGTTCAGGAGTTCGAGACCAGCCTGGGCAACATAGTGAGATATTGTCTCAATAAAAAATACAAAAATTACCCAGGCATGGCTCACACCTGTTGTCCAATCTACAAAAGGAAGAAGGATCACTCGAGCCCAAGAGGCTGAGGCTAGTGGTGAGACAGGATCATGCCAATGCACTCCAGCCTGGGTGACAGAGCGAAACCCCGTCTCAAAAAAAAAGAAAAATGAGGCATCATAGAATGGAACATAATTGCGTGTATTTCTTCTGAAAAATGACCATGCCTATGCATTATACTATGAAATCAGCCGCAAAACGTCCATACTTTATTCTATGAAAGAATTTTATGTTAGTTCACAATGAACTCAGGAAGAAGAAAAATTGAAACAAATTACAAGCAAATTAATTAGTTCTACTCAATTAAATGTATTAATATGACATCAATATTGGAAATACTTTATATTTCTCATGCATTCCAAATCTCTGAACTAATATAACGTTTTCTCTTTTAACCTAGATGGTCTTAAATTAGCCAGAATGGGGCCAATGTGGTCCTGCTTGCTGAAGTCCATTCAGAAAGACACCCTGCACTCACAGTTTAGAACTATATATGAGTCTCTGGGCTTTGTATAATTTGGATTGGAAAATCTAGTGACATGATGTCTGTGAAATGACTAATGCTTCACATTTCCAATGAGTTAGAAATCTCAAGGAAAGCCGCCTTTGTTGTGGTCTCTCAGCACTTTTGGGCTTGGTCCCAGATGGAATCCAGAAGGGTAGATGTGAATGCAAATGAAAAGAAAGAATGAATTTATATGTTTAGATGTCCGAAAACATTCAGTTCTTTTTGATTTATAAACAAAGAAATGTGATGTTGGAACTGAATGTACTACATCGAAGAATCCCAATCCATTTGGAAATTAACAAAATAATAACAGCAACACAACAACAACAAGAAAAGGTTATCTCACATTCCAAATGAGCAAAACTATTATTTGCAGGCTGAAATAGTAATGCTTGGAAATAGGCAGAGGCTACAGAGATATGCAGAAGACAATTTTTCATTGATGTGTACTTAACAATAATGGTAACACCAAACATAACAACAAATGTGTGCCATATGTTAAGTAGTAAGCAGATTTTCCTGGGTGATACTGATCACTCCTGCGAAACTAATTGCTGTTCTAAGTATTGCAGCATGGACAGTCCCACTTATAAACAGTCCACTAATAAAATATATGAAGTTCGGATCCTTAAAGGTGTAGTGCTGTTAGGGAATCTTGTAATTTCTGAGTGGTATTACTAATAGAGTTGGATATTCAATCAACTAGTTTGGGGAACCATGTGGACATTTTGTGTCTACGTTTACCTTGGTAACTGCTACACAAACACACCTATGAATACACACAGCTACACATGAACACACTCACAGGTTAACACATTCAATGATCCTCAAGGAAACTTAAATGTTTTACTTTGTCTCAAGTCATAGTGGTGTGTTGATTTTTTTTCTGTACACGTGTCAGTGTTGTGAGGTACTGGCACACCTAATGAAGACTGAGTGCAGTGTAGTAAGAAGGGCATTAGGGGACTATTGTGTTAACTGTTCATCATACCAGCCAGTTGTCATGTCCTATTGAGTCTATCATAGAGTGTATATCGTCTGTTAGTATAGCAAGACTTCCAAAGCATTTCATGAATGTTTTCCAAAAACTTTAAAACTGACTAACCAGTGGACTGAAGCATATGCTGGAATCCATTTAATGCTGTAATATGATTAAATGACCAACAGATGGCTTTGGGAAATGGTAAAAGAAGACTCTGGAAAATATAAAACAGCAGCATCTTCCATCGGCATATCGTGGTTTAGACAAAAGCAGAACTAGTTAAACATACATTAGCATATTTACATAGAACTGACTAGAAGCAAAACAACAATAACAATAATCCCTCCCCCCCCCCAAAAAAAAACCCCAGAAGTCCACTAAATTTTTTAGGGAACTGTATTTCAATTGAAACCATAAGCCTGGTTTGCAAAAGCCTTTGAGAGCTTGACCCTTAAAACAAATCTGGGTTCTGACCTTGACCTAGGAAGTAGGAAGCAAAAACTGTGCAACCCTCAGTTAAGGCATATTCTCAAACAACAAGTTTTAGATAGACAATAAGAAAAGGAATCCTTCAAAAAAGGTTGTGTTCAAAGAAGTTATTTCAAAAACTGTAACAGCGGAGTTAACTAAAGAACTTACTTCATATTAGACAAGGAGTCTTTGTAAATCCTGTCACTAAATTTGATAATTGTTATGGACAACTGACTACTTCATTTTTACCATTATTTCCTTACCTGAGTGGTAGTTTTCTTTGAGTATGGAATGATAAGGCACATAACTTGTCTTTTTGTCTATAGGTTACTGACCATGAGGAGAAACTTCCAGAACAAGCTCATCTCCCAGAAATCTTAGACTTTGAACTGGGTGGTCTCTTGTGGAGAGGCTGAGGATTCTGTATAAACTTAAAGAGTCCTCTAGAGTTAAATGGGTGGCCAAATCTAAAAAAACAGGCTCTGGCAAAGCCTCCTAAGTTTTTCCCCAATATTCTTGTTCCCTGCCTTTCTTTTAGTAATAGAACTCCAGAAGGTTTGGCTGGACAGATAGCCGCCCAATTAGAGGAAATTTTCCCAACTTTCTTGCAAATATGTGTGATCCTATGACCAAGTACTAGACAACAGAATATGAGACTTCCAGTCACATATTTAAAAGGATGTTGTGTGCCCTCCCCATCTCTTCCCCCTTTTCCTTATGGTTGGGAGATGGCCAGAGATAGAAGATGACAGAGTGCCTGGTCAGCCCTGGACCACTCATTCTTAGACTGTCATGTCAGAGAGCTAAATAAATGTCTATCTTAGATAAATCATTGCGATTTAGAGCTCTTTGTTAAATCAGTTTTTCCTATAACCTAACTGTTTAGCAAGATTTAAAAAATGCGGTACATATACATGATGGAATACTACACAGCCATAAAAAAGAACAAAATCATGAATTTCGCAGCAACCTGGATGGAACTAGGGTCTATAATACTGAGTGACCTCTCACAGAAACAAAGATCTGAGTTTCACATGTTCTCAGTCATATAGTGGACCTTGAACATCCAATGTAATACTATAAGAAAATGACTGACAATAGTGGGAAACTATGGGGGGGGGAAGGGAGATGGGATTAACAGTAATAAATATCTGTCTGGGGACGAGGAGACACCTCTTATCAACAAGGGTGCCTGAACGAAGCATATTTGTATACCTAACACTTAACTGTACCCCACAATATCATAATAAAAAATAATGATTATAAAAAAAAGATTTAGTGGATAAGAGTTGAAGAGTTTGGACTCTGAAACAAGTTGGTTCAAGTCTGAATCACAGCTATGCCACTTACTAGCTTTATGGTTTTCGACAAGTTGCTTAACCTCTCTTTGCCTCAATTTCCTCATCTGTAAAATTGGGATAACAAGAATACCTTACAGGGGTATTGTGAAGATTAAATAAGACACTGTATCTAAAGTCCTTAGAAGAGTGTGGGCCCCAGAACTCTCCATGCTATTACAATTATATTATTATTACTACTATTGTCATTATTGTCAATGTTGTTATTTTTGAATCAAACTTTCCACTTATACATATACACCATGGAATACTATGCAGCCATAAAAAAGAACAAAATCATGAATTTCGCAGCAACCTGGAGGGAACTAGAGTCTATAATACTGAGTGATCTCTCACAGAAACAAAGATCTGAGTATCACATGTTCTCACTCATATAGTGGACCTTGAACATCTATCATAATACTACAAGAAAAGGACTGACAGTGGTAGGGGACTGTGGGGTGGGGTAGGGAGGGGAAGGGAGGTGGGACTAACGGTAGTCAATATCTGTCTGGGGATGGGGAGATACCCCTTATTAACAAGGGTGCCTGAACGATGCACATTTGTATACCTAACTCTTGACTGTACCCCACAATTTTATAATAAAAAATATGTTAAAAAAACAACTTTCCACTTAATACTTACTTGACTAAAAGCTTATAATTAAATAAGTAATATCTTCTTTTAAAAAACATATTGATGTCTCTGAGTAAGCTAAAATGATTTTGAATTTCATAATAAACCTTGAGTTTCAATTTTGTGTTAAATTTAATCAAAAGGACTGGTGTCAGGTAGCATTCTCCCATACAAACGCTCTTTGTCAAGAGATAGGACTTACTACAAACTATATATCATATCAAAAAATAATAATATGAAGGCAAATTAAATCCTAATTAATACATTTATTAAAAACTCTGCTTTAGCCCAGTTTTAGATCAACAACCAGTCAATCTTTATTAAAAATATATCATCTCAAATCATAGCTGCTGTGTGATCCACATATCTAAGATGATATTTCAAGATAAAGCATATAGTTTTCTTGGTCTTGGGGTCTAATTTTCTTTACAATGAGATATATTGACTTTAAAAATTGATGAAAATAAAATCCAAATAGTCACAGACTTTGATTTTATTTTCCAAGTTGCAATAATAAATACTCGCTCAACTGTTAATAATCTCTCATCTAATCCACCTATGTCTAACAACTGAGTATAAGACTGGACATAAAGGTGTTTACTACATGTTTGTTGCATTAATGGATGGACAGAAATGTAGAGTGCAACTGATACATGAAACAGAGCCAAGAGGTTGGAACTGGAATACCAGCCTTCTTTGCTATATGTTCTCATAGCTGAGCTCACCTGTCATAACCATAAATGTGTGGCATCTGAATGTGGTTGAAAGTTAGACATAGCAGGGTGGGAAAGGGAGCCTGGTAGTCTCCCTACACACTCACAAGACAAGAGTAAAGGCTTGCATGCCACCATCAATGCAACTTAAATATGTGCGACCAAGTGATATACAGAGTATGCTACGCTGCAAAAGAATTATTTCATTACAGGCCTTAAAGTTATAAATTCCATCTCTTATGGAAGTTTTAGTAGTAATTGTTCAGCACTAAATAATTTTTCTTTTTTTAAACATCTTTTTTATTTTAAAATTGTGGGGTACAGTTAAGGGTTAGGTATACAACTATGCATTGTTCAGGCACCCTTGTTGACAAGGGGTGTCTCCCCATCCCCAGACAGGTATTGACTATGGTTAATCCCACCTCCCTTCCCCTCCCTACCCTCCCCATAGTTTCCTGCCACTGTCAATCCTTTTCTTATAGTATTATGATAGATGTTCAAGGTCCACTATATCTAAATAATTTTTCAAAGATTACTTATTGAGCAGCATGCTGCACATCCACAGTTAAGTTCAAAGCATGCTAAATGTAGCTAAATTCTTTTTTTTTTAACTAAATATTTTTATTTTAAAATTGTGAGGTACAGTTAAGTGTTAGGTATACAAATATGCATTGTGCAGGTACCCTTGTTGATGAGGTGTGTCCCCTGGTCCCCAGCAAGATATTGATTACCATTAATCCCACCTCCCTTCCCCTCCCTGCCTCCCCCATAGTTTCCTGCCACTGTCAATCCTCTTCTTATAGTATTACAATAGTTGTTCAAGGTTCACTTATGAGTGAGAACATGTGATACTCAGATCTTTGTTTCTGTGAGAGATTACTCAGTATTATAAACTCTAATTCCATCCAGGTTTCTGTGAAATTCATGATTTTGTTCTTTTTTATGACTGCATAATATTCTATTGTGTAGATGTACCACATTTTTTTAATCCAGTCCTCTTTTGATGGACAGTATGGTTGGTTCCATGATCTTGCTATTGTGAACAATGCTGCAATAAACATACATGTGCAGGTATCTTTTTTATAGAGTGATTTGAGTTCTTCAGGGTATATTCCCAGTAGGGAGATTGCGGGGTCATATGGAAGGTTAATTTTTAGAGCTTTTATCTATAACTCAAAAAATAACAGAAGCTAAATTCTTTCCAGAAAAAAACGATAATGCTTTCAAAACTGAACATCCAAACTAGTATGACAACGTAAGATCAAAAGTTAACATTTATTTTTAGTTTAAACATATCTAACAATGTAAAAATTAGACATCAATGAAACATACTTGTGTCTATGACAGGACAGTCCTTTCCATGTGCAATTCTGCATTTTTACATGTGTTAATGAAACTTTCAGAAAAATTCTCTAAGGAGCAGTGTAAAGGCCACTCCCTTAGGATATTTTTTAATTACACAGGGAAAAATGTAACTTTTCAGTGGAGAAACACAGCAGACACCACCCTCATCTTGTGGACAAGTGAAGCACATTACTTTTGCAGCATGCTTGTCGATACATTTAATCAGTAGAAAAATCATATAATTTCAAACTGAGAAGCTTGTCATGAAATAACTGACTTTTACTCTTCAAAATGTCAAGGTCAAGAAAGATAAGGAAGGACTATGGAATCATCACAAGTTAGAAAAGACTGTGAGACATAGTAAACAAAAGCAATGTGGGATTCTGGATTGGATCCTAGAACAGGAAAAGAACATTATTGGAAAAACTAGTGAAATCCAAATAAGGTGTTCAGTTAATATACTGTCAACATTAATTTATTGGTATTAATAAACATACCATGATTATTCAAGACGTTATCATTAAGAAAAGCTGTGTGGAGGGTATTTGGGAACTTTCTGTAACTCAAAATTTAATTTTAAAAGTTAAAAGATTAGACTAGTGCAATTCGATAGTAATGTTTTAATGCTTTCTTGAAGATAAAAATGTCCTAACCTGTAAAAATAGAAAAATGTTCTAACCTGTAAAAACCTGTTTCACATCTTACTGGCATTCATGGGTCATGGCATGAATTGTGGTCTTCAAGCATTTGCTCTTCAACATTGTGGGAATGGTGAAAGGACAGACCATAGGTTAAAGAAGGGCTAAGGTAAATCTACTGTCTTCATGGACTAACTTTTCAGGAGATACCAACCTTCCGGTGGGTTGGCAAGGAGAAAGAGAAATGCCAAATAGAGGGAACCAGGGGTATGCCAATTGCCAGGGCAGGCACTTCAGATGCACTACTACACTATCTTTGCAACAGTTTGAGGTGTATGTTATCATTTTCATTCAACAGATGAGGACACAAAGGCTTGGAGAGTTTGGGGGAAGCTTTTCTTGAAGGCACACAGCTTAATAAGCAGAACAATTAGAATTTGAACCATAGGTTTATGTGACTCCAAACCCATGCTTCATGGACTGAAAAGCAAAACAAAACAAAATAAAATACACTGTACTAAGAAACAAAGGTTGTGTTTGTGAAACATTTACAGACCAATTAAATCTTCATCAGGGAAGACTCTTTCTTTTTTCATGACTGCAGATGGCATTCCTAAACATAACCAGCTGTATTTTAAAATGCTTACAGTTGGTCAAAAGTGACTAGGCAGGAGTATAAATAATTCAGACCAAATCCATCTCTTCTCCCGGAAAAAAAGCCTCAAAGCATCTTTCCAACTCACGCTGGGTCACTCATCCAATTTCTACTTTTGAATAATAGCACATTAGGAAATCACTTATTAAGTAAAGATTTTTTAAAAATTCTCATGGTACACAACAAACAAATGCTTACATACTATTACCTACCATCCAGGAAAATTTTTTAATATAATTTTAAAAATCATCAATATTCATTTGTCATATGTTTTCCATTCTCCAAAGAAATTTATAGTTTATGACATTTATTCATTTTTTTAGTTGATTACCTTAACAGATGTTTGTTTCATATATACACGAGGCAGCCCCAGCCCCTGCCCTCATGGAGTTCTAGACAAAAACATAGGTATATAAACACACAATTGCTGTAGGAAGTGCTAAATGCTGTGATGAGGATTGTTCTGGGCCCAGTGTTGGTACAAAAAGAACATGATCAACTCGAGATGCTTCACTTTGAACTTGACGTATACAAGAACTCACCAGGCAGACAGAAGGTTGACAGGCTTTCTGAGCAGACGGGACAATGCAGGCAGGAGTGAGAGGGGCTTAAGGCCGTTGATCATTTCCTACACTCATGCCTGCAAAGGAGTGGGCAGCCTTTACATCTGAGACTAACTGAACCGCAATTTATGAATCACTAATTTTTCTTCCCAGCTGTGACTATTAACTTACAATTCAGTCCTTAGCCATAAGACACACAAGACAATCTGGAACAGCTTGGAAATGGGATTTGTTTAGTTGTACTTGGGGACTGTGTAAAGCAGATGGTGTCAGTTATAAAACTCTGAAGCAGTTTGTTCAGAACCCAACACAGTCATATCAGCTCAAGGCTTTGATATTGTCGGTTATCATCAGGCATGCCCAGTGAGGACCTAGCATCTTCCTGGGGGAAATGTGCTGTTGTCCTGGGCATGCAATGCAAATGAGAGGTGGACCTACTTTCATGGAGAAAGATAAAGCACCTTGACCCCTGTTATAAAAGACAGTGTCCTGGAAGAATTTCAAGATACAGGATGGTCGTTTTAGCTTGTCTTAAATTCCCCCATGGGTTTTAAATTAGCTCATTGTTTCCCGAACTTGAATGCTGTGGCTGTGATTTGATCATTACTGTTAAGCAGTTGTCACAACTCACTGTGTGGGATGAAGTGACTCTTTCATTCAAGGCCAAGTCTGGTGTGTCCGTCTTTATAGATCACATATTTCTAAGTCTCCACAGTTTAGCTTCAAAAGGCTGATGCGGTGAGTGTACCCCAGGTTGCCTCTCTGGCTCAGCTGAAGTCACTGGGCCTTACCTCCTCTGCCACATGCTCAGCAGACCTGCCTTCTGCCACTGATTCTCAATAATCCGTAACCACGTAGCATCTCCGGAACATGGCATGGATCTGCATTGGTCCACAGCTGTACAGGGATCCTGCTGTCGCCAATCAGATATGCTCGCCTGGCCTAGCAAAACTAAGCTAACACTGAGGTAAAGTCAGAGGTCTGGCTTTGTTTTAGACCTTTGCAGTTGTTACCCCGCCCGGAGGGAATATTTTGTGGCTCCTCAGTGTTTTATCTTTAAAAGGCCAACTACATCTGAAGGCTCCACTGTATTGGCTAATGATGACAGGTCAAAACCAAAGTAAACACAGTACTAGATACTACTAATTCCCACTGATTCTTTGTTTTGCCCCGGGTGTTCCTTTTAATTGAAGATGTGTATATGACTGCAGGGCTTAAAACTAAGATTGGTTAATCGGGGGAAAATGCTATCTAGGAGGATAAACTGTTCAATAGGTTGGTCATTATTGTTTTCTTTCCCTGAGTTATTTTATAAAGTTTCAAAAGTCTATTTTAATTGTACTTTTAAAGGTTTACCAAAATAAGAATTATATAATTGTTCCTGGAAAGGTCATATTTTCCCCAAAATGTGTTCCATGAAATATAGTTTTGTGGAAAGTTAGTAAATAGATGTTCAATCAAAAAAGCACAGTGTACCTGAACTTTTGGTAAAACAAAACAAAACCAAAAATTAAACTTTTTAAAAATAGATATTACTTAATGTCACTGTCAGCAGTAAAATGTTCTACACACACATTTTATAGTTTCATAAAGATGATTATAAAAAAAGTTTAACAAGTTGCTGTTGCTTATACTGAAGATAATTCAGTTATCTCAGAGAGTTTAAATTGCCTGAAGAAATAGTCATTTTTATGAAATCTCTTTGACAATCTGTTAAAGAACCTATGACCAGGAGAATCTATATAAACTTAGTCCGTAGTTCTGAAGACTTGTTTTGTGAAAAGCACTGAACTAAGAAAGCATGTGGGATCACTGTCAGGACTTCAAACTTACGTGTGGCAGTAAGGACCAAAACAAAATACCACAGAACTATATGGAAACAACTGTCATCCATTTACTATTTTTGAAAAATTATAAACAAAAAAATACTTTGTGATGACAGATATATATCCAGCACAACTGAAAAATCATTCCTGGAAATAAGTAAGTTCTTGAATTAGCTGCAAGTTTCCTTTTTTAGTAGGTCACACATTATGCACATGATATAATCATGTATTTTGTGAATCCACCCATTTCTTCATTCATTTATAGCAATTTTCCTGTGTATCAATAACAAAGTCATTATTCAGACTATGAATCATGCTACTAAATTTAATTTTCAAAATGGGAGTCCTTTTCTAAAAAATATTAATATTTTATATCCTGCATCAGATGCTGTCCAATGTTATACCCCTAAAATTGGTCATATGCTATGAAGTCCTGTGAAATTCACTTGAGTGCAGAGCACTGAAAAATAAAGTCATTGAGGCTAGGGCAGCATAATGACAAGAGAATAGAAGGAGCTACATCTACTGCTATTAGTAGCACAGCCATTAAAGGTGGGGTTACTGAATCAGGCCACAGAATTTAAATTTCAGCTCTACCAATCACTCTCTTTGCAACCCTGTACAAATTAAACCCATGACTGCTTCAGTTTCCGCTTCTGTAAAGGTCTGCCTTGTAAACTTTACAGAGGTTGAGAGAATTAAATGAATTAATATATGTAAAGAACGTAGAACGATGTACAACAAATAGTAAAGACTCAATAAATATGGCTATGATTGGAATTAAATATCTATCATGTGACAATAGTCACCCTGTGTACCTTATACAACACTTCTATGAGTTAGATAGTATTAGCTTCATATAATAGGAAGTCTAAACAAATGGTACTGATAGAGTTTAATAATTTTATCCGGTACTGGTCAGAACTTAGATACAGTCCACATGTTTCTAACATCCATACTCATTGTATCATTCTGTCATTTAAAATAAAAATACCTACTTTCTTTTAAATAAAAATATCCTCTCTCCTCCCTTTTCTTGTTTATTTATTTATTTCTCTATAATACACATACACGCATTAATGAAAAATAAAGAAGATGTAAAGTATAGATAATATTTTGGATTTCTTCAAGTACCTATAACGTGTACTGTTTCACATGTGTATTATATATGTGATATCTATTATATACGTATATATAATATATAAAATTAAATTAATTGCATTACATTTTGCAGCTTTTTTTTTTACATTGATAATATGCCACAGACATGATAGAAGCATTTTAATGGTAATAGGGGTGGGATAGGATGTCTCAACATAATTAGATTTGCATGCTATAAAAAATACAGAAGTGGCTGGATGAAGTGGCTCATGCTTGTATCCCAGAATTTTGGGAGGCCAAGGTGAGAGGATTGCTTGAGCCTAGGAGTTTAAGACCAGTGTGGGCAATATAGTGAGACCTGGTTTCTACAAAAAAATAAAAAAAACTTGTGGGAGTGATGGCAGACATCTGTAGTTTCAGCTACTCAGGAGGCTGAGGCAGAAGGATCACTCGAACCTAGGAGGTCGAGGCTGCGGTGAGCTGTGTTCGTGCCACTGTAGACCAACCTGGATGACAGAGTAAAACCCTGACTCAAGAAAAAAGCAAAACAAAAATAAAAGATAGATTGGAGATTACTGACTCTATAGGTAGGAAGTGAGTTAGGAGGCTATTAGAATTATTCAAGGGAAAGACGATAACACCCTGAATTAGGACAGTGGGGAAGGGGCATGTAATAGGTGAGCTATAAAGGAGAAGTAAAAAAAAATGTAGAATAATTTTTGGTAATCTTTGGGAACTTGGTGGACAAATGAGAAAAGAGAAGATGCTTTCTTCATGAAGTTAGGTGAGGGGAGAGGTGTTCAGCTTAGTTTTTGAACTCCAAATACATGTGAAATAAGCAAGCAGACTGTCTAATGAAGAGTGGGATACAATAATTGAATATGAAATATTGAGGAGAGAACAAAGATGATGATATTTACCAAAATTCTCTGTTTCTCAAAATGAGTCATGTTTCTTGACTACTCACTTGCTGGGGGTTATGAGAAGTCTCAAAAGGTCACCCTACTGAGGATTTCCAATCTTTCTGGAATGATGGTCCTGCACCCTTGCTTGTTCAACTTTGTATTTCCTCCCTTCTTAAAAAATCCACTGGCTCACCAGTGAAGATAAGCTCAGATCCAAAATCTTTGGTTAAAGAATGCAAAAGCTGTCACCATTAAGATCAATTTCTCTCACTGGGATGCTCCTCCCTACACTGCTCAGGAGGCGCTGTGTTTCAGCTCTACAAATCTACTTATGGTTCCCCTCTGCCATTTCCCCTATTTAGACAGCCTACCATTTTTTTGAAACCAAAGTTAGTATTGTCTCTTATGAAAATCTTTCTTGGTTCCAAAACCATGCCCATTCCCCTTCCTGACCAAAATAATTTGTATTCTCCTTGAGGCAATGTCAGAATACTTTCATCAGACTTTTATGCCTTGTAGTAATATATTTGGAGTTTCCTCAAAACCTCAGAAACCTAGACTGTACATAGACAATAGCATTTACTGAATAAACATGGGTTTTAAGTCACTTTGACCTTTGTTCAATATATAGTATATATTAATCAATGTATTTAATCAATACTAAATATCAATGCAATTCTCTTCTAGCTTCTTGGCATGTAATAATATTCCCCTTGAAAATAAGAACACCTGAAATGAGTGCTATTGAAAAGAAGAATCAGACACTTTTAGCAATGTACATAAATTAGTGGAGCACTTTCCTGTGCAATTTTTTTGGGGGGTCAATGTGTCAGGAAACTGGGATGATCATTTAATTTACATCTTTTACTTCCAACTCACAATGATGTAACTGGTACCAGGCGCTAGGTGAGGGTGTGGTGAGCAAAAATAAGCCAGGCATGGTAGCGCATGCCTGTACTTCCAGCATCTACTTGAATGAACAGCGTGCCACTGCACTCCAGCCTGGGCAACAGAGCAATACTCCGACTCACAAAATAAAAGAAAGTAATTTGGCAAGGGATATTAAAATTTCAAATTCTCATTTTTTCTTAAACTCTTTTTTTTAATTTTAAAGATGTGGGGTACAGTTCAGGATTAGGTCCATAAGGTCATCATACAGGTGAAGTTTGGGCTTCCCATTGATCCCCACTTCGTCTGGTTTGGGATCAGGTACCTTACTGATATTATGTGCCTCCCCTCTTCTGGCAGTGTCCCACTACTGCCAATCCCTTTGTTTTAGTATTATGTTAAAGGTTTAGGGTCCACTTATGAGTAAGAACATGTCACAGAAATGAAGAATTGAGTATCTCATTCTTTTTTATCTATTAATTTCACCTCTAGAAATGAACCTGCTTTAGAAATAAGAATGCAAGTGAACAAAGATTTACGTGTAAAATGATGATCAATGTAACAGTAATTCAATAGCAAAGCATAAGAAATAATCTGAATGTATATCAAGAAATAACTAAATAGGGAAACACAGTATATTCATATAATGAAATGTTCTGCAGTCATTAAAAGGTTGGAGATAATTTTATATGTCTTAACCTGAAAAGATGTGCACAGTATATTACACTGGGGAAGAAAGCAAGTTGCAGGTCACTATTGTTGCATTAGTTTATTAATTTTTTAATATATATATATATACACACACACACACACACACACACACACACACGCAGGTGTGTATATAGATATATCAGTATCAATTTGGGCAAAATCTGGAAGGATATGCTCCTAACATATCCTCAGAGTAGAATGTGACTGAGTTTGGTAGGATGGATGGAGAACGGATATTCACTAGCTATTTTACCTACATTTTATTATTTATTTATTTACTTACTCACTTGCTTATTTTTGAGTTGTGGCCTCACTTGATCGCCCTGGCTGGAGTGAAGTGGCACAGTCACAACTCACTGAAGCCTTGACCTCCTGTGCTTAGGTGATTTTCTGGCTCAGTCTCCTGAGACACAGGGAATACAGGTGCATGCCACTACACCTGGCTAGTTTTTTGATTTTTTTTTTTTGTAGAGATGGGATCTTGCTATATTGCCCTGGCTGGTCTTGAACTCCTGGGCTCAAGCAATCCTCTTGCCCAGGCCTCCCAAAATGCTCAGATTACAGGTGTTAGCCACTGTGCCTGGCCTAAATTTTGTTTTTAAGTGGTGGCATTAAGAATAATATTTAAAAGATAATAATAACAACAAAGCGAATTAGTATGTATTGATCTAAAAAGATAGTCATAGTATTTTAAGAAAAACATGTAGGTTACAAATGAAATTTGTATTGAACTATATAATTTTTTTGGTAAATATTTATAATAGTTAAAAGACTAGATGGATATAGAGGGGGTGCCCAAAATGTATACACATTTTAAGAGATGTTATCTATGTATTACTTTTGAAGTTGTATTAAATTATGGTAGCAACATGTAGTATGATGTTTGTTCAACCATACATCCACCATTTTCTTTGACTGTCCTGCCTGTCATATGGTGAAACTGGCACTCATTTGATTAATGCCATCTTTTGAGTGAATGGCATACTTAAAATGTGAATAAATTTTTTTGGCACTCCTGAATATAACAAACTGTAATGACTGGGGTCAGATTAGGAAGAACATGCATGGTTTATTACATACATTTTTTATATTATTTGGAATAAAAACAGTAAAAATATTAAAACAACTATTAATAAAAGGATCACAATAGTTGCTTTATATCCTATATATATTCTTTAAATGCTAATAGATTTTAGTAAGGAAAACTGTATTTTAATTAGATTGGTAGAATTTTTCATTATGCAAAAAATCCTTCTGTAAAGTGAATAGAACTTTTTATGATGTTCATTTTCATAATGTCTAGCTGTACATTTTGACCTATTTAATGCTTCCCCTTCAGAGAAATAGATGTCAAAGGTTCTTAATTATCTGTTTAAAATTGATCAGAGGGAAATATCATTATTTAGCTTTCATTAGCATCTCAAGGAAAGCTCTAGACCCTGTTTCTATTGCATTCAGTCCCTTTTTCCCTTTTTGGACAAGGTGGGGGGTCTGTCTTTGGCAGTCAAAACTCTTTTAATATTAACATAGCTAGATTTCAAGATGGAAAAAGGGAAGTTATTGCTGCCTGAGCTTACATGTAGAGAATAGATTGCCAGATTTACTTGAATACAAAAATTCTGAGAAAGCGGCTGTCTAGTGGGGTTGCCTTGTCCACAGAACAAACTTCCTTTATTATGAACATTTTGACTTAGGTTTTGTGCAAAGTCAGCTTTTATCAGCCAGTTTAATGCAGAAAACAAATTGGCTAAGTCAGCTTACTACTTGCTCCCAAACATGTTTTAAAGAGCCTTTTACTTTCTGAGTATTTTTAAATAGATTTGAGTTGAATGGGTTCTTACAATATCTTCTGCCTGCAAAATTTTCAAAGTGAGCAAAGTGTTAACTTGAACCTAGTAATCACTACAGCTGAATGCTTTTGAGAGAGTTTGGAGAAAAGTTAGTAAAATGAATGGTATATATTTTACTTCTTTATTTAAAATCATTTGTAATTACATTCTCTAATTCAGGATTCCTATACAAGCAAATTATCTGTCTTAATTGAGGTTTGGTATTAAGGAATGAAAAGTAAATTAAAACAACAAAAACAACACCAGTAACCGCTGATAAGTGCAAAGAAAAGATAGTATCCAATATACTTGCAATACACTTGAAAATAGGATTTCCTAAATAGCAACTGAGGAGTGACCATAAAATTTTCATAAAGTGTGAAAAGTGAAGAAATCAGAATTACTTAAAGGATAAGAAATAACAGAGGAATGAGATAATTAACTACTAAAAATGAATGTATTGTGCCATTGACAGAAAAAGTAGGACTTAAAAATTCCAAGTTGTAAAAAAAGATACAATTTTTCTTTTTCTGGTTAATAAAAGACAATGGTTCTAATGCCCTCATAAAGCATGGAAAGACTTTTCATGCTTGATGATATATATAAATTAAGAAAAAGATCTTCAAAAATAAGAAAAGTTATAATTATTACTATGACAATGAACAGGTACAATCAAGTAAGTTTTGTAGTATTTAAAATTCATCTGAAGTGTTCACAAACAAAATAAATCTTGCCTTCTGGAGTGGTCAGTCTGTTCTTGACTTAGTAATGAAAAAAAACATCATCCCAGAAAAAAAAACCAGGACTTTACGGAGGGGGCCTGCAGCCCCCATTTGAATCATAGGGATTAGGCAATGACCCTATCTTTTGGTTGTATTTATCTGACCGTTTTCCGAGGGAAAAGAGCATTAATAGCTACATAAAGCTTCAACACATGCTGCACAGAAAGGACTATATAATCCTCTATTATTTCTGCCTGTAAATGACTACATGTCTAGCACTAGCCCGGGGCAGGATTGGCTGCCAGGAAACTCGACCTGCATCATGGGCTTAATGAAGCTATAACATTCTGTTTATAATTCTTTCCACTTTTCACTAATATTGTATCCAGGGGAAATGAGATAATGTGCCTCTCCTTTCTGGATCACTGGGGCTACTGACAGGTCCTCTGTGAAGGGAGAGGCAATATCATCTGGATCCTGTTTGGGTTCTGCAATTTGCTCTGCCAGTCACTCTGAGAAAATCAATTCAGGTTGGGGTAGATGGGACACCTGAGAATTTTCACCCCTCGGAACAAAGTCTGAGCCATGATTCCCTGTGCGAACTACAAGACCTAAAATACGAGGGAGAGACCCATACGTAAAACTGGAATTGCCTTTATTTTATTTTATTTTTTTGGAGAGCGAGTCCCTTGCAGCAGTATTGAGTCCCTTTCTCGCCACTAGATAAGCGTTCTAGGAACTCATCAGCGTCAGTGTACCAGCTAGCCTTGTTGTGAGAGGTTACATTAGGCTTCAGTGAATTTGGGGGGGAAATTTTTTCAGTGCATCTACCCATTTCATGATATGTGAATTACAAGTGCACCTGCCCACACTGCACTGAGTGTTCAGCTGTTTTTGACCAAAAACAGTATGACCTCTGTGCCCCATTCTCCCTGTTCACCCTATCTTGCCTGAGTGACTTTTCGTTTGTTTGTTTTTTTGTTTTTGTTTCCCTGGATAAAAAAAAGTCTTCAAAGAGAAACATTTTGCCAATGTGGAAGAAGTGAAACAAAAAACAGCAGAAGGACTAAAAGGTATCAACATATACAAGTTAAAAACAGTTTTGAGCAGTGGAAAAAGTATCTTGATAGGTGTATTGCATCAAATGGAGAGTACTTTGATGGTGACTGAAGTTTAAACATGTAAGAATAAATACATAATTTTTATAAATAAATTATTGGGTTTTGGGGGGTTTCTCTCCTATATTTGTATACAATTGCCTTCTGCCTTTATCCTAAATGACAATAAATGAGGTTGGGTCTTTCTAGCATTTTTAATTTAGAGACTTTTTTTCGGCATCACTCTCCTCTTTAGATCCTTTTCCTCATTTAGGGGCTTTTAGTTTGTAAAACTATTGTGGACTTTTAGACTTCCAGGCAACCAGGAGTCCTTTCAGGTCACCACAGCAAAAAAAGAAAGAATATTATAATTTTTTTAACCTAACCTGTAATTGAACCTTCATTTGAATTTTAAACTCCCTGTCTCCAATTTTGGAACAAAGAGTTTGGAACTGAGACATCATTAAATGGGTGAAGAAGATATTTTTTAAAGGGGGAATTTCTTCTCCTGCAAGTGTCCTGAAATGCTAAGTGTTTGAGAAATCATAGACTGTGGTGAATCACTCCTCTCAGCCTCTCCCTACCTCACCTCCCCAAGCTTGGGGACTGAAGCCCCGATGAGAGCAAGTATAAATGCAGGAGCCCTCGCGGAGGGGTGGGTGTGTTGCTCTTTTGAGTCTTTGCCAGCCTTTCTTACCCAACTGACAAGCAGCTTCCCACCTTTTTTCTTTCCTTTTTTTCCCCCCTCTCCTATTTTTCCCATTTGGTTGGCTCTTGAATACACAAAGTATAGCCTCACAATCTACTTGCTTAATACCATCATCCTTCCCTTCCATCATGACTAGACAGGTGTCCCCCGTTCTTAAGAACTTGCCAGCAATTTCATTGGCCCTATTTCTCTCAGATAGAAATTCTAGAGTTTCCTCAACACCATGAAGTCAGAAGCAGTGCAGGATGGGGACAGAGGGTGATGGACCTGCTGCTTGAGTATACTGAGGACAGTTGGTGTCTTAACTGACTTAAGAAGAAGGACTACAAAGACAGTCAGGGAACCACTGTGATATCTGAGATGGTGGAAACCACGCTGGGGGGCTTAGCTGTTGACAGAGGAGACTCACAAAGAGAAAGATTATGTTTAAATATGGGTAATTTAAATATATTTGCTGATCGGGAGGAGGGAGGCAGCAGAAAGAAAAGTGTGAGAAATAATTAACTGATAGACCCAGGCTCCCAGAGGTGAGGAAGTAGTGAGGTCTGAGGGAAGTAAAGGGGTGAGCCTCTGGGTGGGGGTCACCTCCTTCTCAGAGAGAGAAGGGATCTGTGAAGGTGTAGAAGGATTTGGAGATGTAGGTTTACACCAACTGACTTTGCTCTTGTTAACGCTCTGTTGAGACTTAGGGCATGAGGATGAAAGCTTGAGGATCATTTCCTCTGGTGGTGGGCCAGGTGTGACATCTTTATTTATGATGGGTTGCAAGTCAGTGAGTCTTAAATTGGGAGCAATTGGTTTCAGAAATTAACAAGAGCCTAAGCCTAAAGGAGAGAATAACTCTAGAAAAAAGGTAATCAGTGAATGAATGAATCACCAAGCATTTTTTTTTTTTTTTTGAGTTGGAGTCTCACTCTGTCACCCAGACTGGAGTGCAGTGGCTACTCCCGGCCACCGCAGCCTCGACCTGCTGGGCTCCAGCGATCCTTCCGCCTCAGCCTTCTGAGTAGCCGGAATTATAGGCATGCGCTACCACGCCCGGCTGATTTTTTGATTTATTGTAGAGATGAGGTCTCGCTGCCCAGGCGGGTCACAAAACCAAGCATGTTTTTAAAACTTACTGGGTACATAAGCCTTCTTAGAGGTTTTTTGGAAAATGAATCAGAAGACCTGGGTTATAGCACTGACTCAGCTACTTAATAGCTTTGCTGTCTTTGGCATGATCATTAATTATTTTCCAATCTCCTTCACTTGCAAAATGGGTATCCCTTAACTGACTCAACAAACATTTACCAACTGCCTATGACTGCCAGGTGCTATATCAGGAATGCAGGTACAAGAGAAAACAAGACACTTTCTGTCATCAAGTTTCCATCACACAAGTGGCTTCCTGCCCTGTACCTTTCCTGATCAGCTGAGATAATAAATCAGAATGTGTTTTTTAAATTCTAAAGCCCAATTGTAAAAACAAAAAAAAAACTATAGAAAAGTGTTTTTATTTTCTTGAAATAATTGTCTTGTGATCATGACCACAACAATGATTACCATTTCTGGAGAGAAGACTCTGCCTATAAATGATGACCCACAGCTGTCCCAGGCTTAGACAGTCTTGTTACACAGCTTTCCTATCAGGTCAGGCATGTCAGCCATTGTCTTCCCCTGGAAAGCGGGAACATGGCTTTACACTGCCCTCATGCTATCCTCACCACTTCCTCCTTTTTCAAATGACTGGTGGCCCTATCCCCATGGCTGGCTCCTCTGATGAAGATATCAGTGCTAATTACAGCTGAGGCACAACACAGAGCTGTCCCAGTCGCCAAGTGTAAACCAGCAGAGTTCTTTGATCTTCAGCCTGGTGCATTCTTTGGGTGGCCAAAACTTGGAAGGACAAGCTAAAAGAGTATGCCTGGTGATCGGAAGCCAGGTCAGAGGTAATGTTCTGGAGAGAATTTCTGGAGCAGAATTAAGAAAATTGCTTTTTCTTTTTGATGTCTAAGTCTAGAATAGAAAAAAACTTTCTCTGAAATGTATCCAAAAGTTCTGGGAACAGTCTATCAGTACAACTGTGACCACAGGATTGATTTCACTATACTATACCCAACTTTCTTTAGTTTACTCTATCTTGTTCCATGTTTCCCTTTTATCAAATATTTAAAAATTTATCATCAGTGGGAGAATTTGGAGGGAATGGGGGGAATCTTTCTCTTCTTTTGCGTATAGGATAGGAAGAAAGTTCATTTCTAAAATAAGGATTTTTCAGATGAGAAAAAATATCAACTGCAGATAAGGTGAGGAGCAGAGGAGAAAGGAAGATGAAACCAAGATTGCTTTGCTTTCTGCTTTCTGTCTTCCTCTGTGAAGGGCTGTATGAGGGGAAACCCCAAAGAACAAGGAATTATCTTTTGGAGGGTGGGCCCTTGTGCTATACTTAAAATCTATTCCTTCAGATCAAATGGTCAACCAAAGATTTATCTGGAAGTTTTGAGAAGGTTGCATCATGTTTTACACTTCTTGGGAATAACTGTCCCAAGTTGTGGCAAACAGGTGACTGGATCTTCCAGTGTGACAATGCTCCTGCCCACACCATGCTGAGTGCTTGGCACTTTTTAAAAAATTTTATTTTATTATAGGAATGCAGAGCACAAATTAGGATTAACTACCTAAGTAGGTTGCATGTAGGTGAAGTTTGGGCTTCTAACTAGCCCTCACTCCCCCGATAATGAACCAAGTACCCTTTGTGTTGTCACATGCCCCGCTCCTCTCACCCCCTTCCCTGCTCTTCCCTAGTAGTGCCCAGTGACTGCCCAACCTTCCCTTGTCCTAACATGACTAATGTTCAAAGTCCATTGATGAGTGAGAACATGTGGTACTCAGTTCTTTGTCTCTGTGATAGTTCACTTAATAGGATGGTCTCCAACACCATCCAAGTCGCTGCAAAGTTCATATGATACAGCATGACCCCTGTGCCCCTCCGTTTACCTGATCTCACCCTGAGCAACTTTGCTTTTGTTTCCCCCAATGAAAAAGTCCTCAAAGGGAAACACTTCGCCAGTGTGGAAGAGGTGAAACAAGAAATTGCAGAAGCACTAACTAAAAGGCATCAAAATGGACGAGTTCTAAAACTGTTTTGAGCAGTGGAAAAAGCATCTTGATAGGTGAATTTTGCTTCAAATGAAGAGTACTTTGAAGGTGACTGAAGTTCAAATATGTAAATTTTTTTTTAATTTTAAACAATTTTTTATAAATAAATTCTGGGTTTGGGGGGGCCCCCTTCGTATTTATAACTAGATTTTCAGAAATTTGATTCCAAGAGGGCTTACCAGGTAGTGGCATAGGCTAATCACTCATATCTAGATGAGAAAAAAGCAGCAAGAAAAAAAAAACTGTAAAGAAGTCCAGTTTCTGGGAATTTCTCTCTAAATAATTCATTTCTATAAACTTTGCATCTCTTAGTATAAAAGTAGAAAAGTATACTTTCTAGAGTTTCTTCCTCAAGCTCTGGTTCTTAACTTTCCTATCTCACACAAACCTCTTCCTTCCTTGTGACTCAGATCTCATTTTCTTGGAAATCTAGAGATTTATCTGTCAAAAAGGCAGAAACTCCCACACATGCTGCAGTGCAGGCAGGTTTTTGTGTGTTAGATTTTGACGCGTGATTCCCTGCCTTGCCTTGTCTGTCCTCTTCACCTCTCCTCCTTGCTCTCTCCCATTTTCTGATTTGCCTTTAAAGTGCATGTTCTGTGAATGATCCTGATGTTGCATGCCTGAGAGGACTGGGAGGCTCTTCCCTGCTATGTCAGTGATGACACTGTCACTTTCATTGTCACTTCCTGACTAATCTCAAATTGTTGGTGTGATTTGTTTCTCTCCTTGGGCAAGAGAAGTCCATTACTCTTTAGGTGCAATACTTCGCATTGATGTCTATCAAACTTTCTATTAATTCAATTCAACAAATATTTACTGATAATCGTGCTTGGTTCTATGTGAGGTAAAGATGTAAATAAGACTCTCTGTGTCTCCTTTTTCTTAAAGAACTTAAAATTTGGGGGGAAGACAACCAAGTGCACAGCAGGCCAAATGCTATAATCGATTGTATGGGCCACACCGTAGAAGAATGAACCCACATTCCCATGAAGGCTTTCCAGACCTTTTCATTCTGTCTTTTTCCAATTTCCAAATCTCCACATCACTTATCTGGGGCTTAAATCAGCAATTTCCACATTGTGTTCCTGGTAACACTAGTCCCAGGAGATGCTCTGTGAAAAAACAATTTCATGATCAATTAAGAATAGGAAATGTACACACATTCGTTTCTTGGAAACCCACAATGTACAGTGATGCACTCAAGGTTTTCACCAGCAGAGACGCAGAAGAAAATGTGTTTAACCCAGAACTTTCTGATTCTTTATACTCAAATACCACGTTTAAGAAAACATTTTATAGGAAAAGTAGTGTTCCTTAGACCATGTTCTTGGAAACACTGCACTACTTAATTTATTAAATGATGAATATGATAATGCCATGAAAATCTTACATGTATGTGAAATTATATTGTTATTGTCATTTAACAACTTTCATATCAGCTGGACTCTTAAGTACCTAGAACTGTGCTATCTAATATGGTAGCTACAAGCTACATGTAGCTACTGAGCACTTCAAATGTAACTAGTCTCAGTTGAGATGCACTGTAAACATAAAATACAGATTTGGAAGACAATATGAAAAAAGAATGGGAAATATCTCATTAGTAATTTTTATATTGATGATATATTAAAATATAGTCTTTTGTATACATTCGGTCAAATAACATATTATTAACATCAACTTCACCTCTTTCTCTAATTTTTTACGTAGTTACTGGAACATTTAAAATTACATATGGGATTCATATTATCTTTCCACTGGACATCACTGCCCGAGCAATAGAAACTGCATTTTTTTCTGTATTTTGTTATTTTTCTGCAACACACAGAAAGACCATCTACCCAGTGAAAGTGTTTTTAAAAATGCTCGTTGACAGAATTCATTTGGGAAAGCCAGCGAATTGAATCTTATTCTCCAAGATGTTCACACTCTTACTCATTATTATCCCCATGTGTGGACTGACCTTTTTGTTCATTTTCTATTTCACCTTGTAAATCACAGAAAACAACATCCAATCATGCTGTGCTTATACTGACTTTCTAAACCCCTTGTTAGGTTTCTTCTTAGCTACCCAATGAGAACACTCAAATGTACTTATAATTCCTATTTCAGAACAATCATTTATAGCATTTCTGTGAATTTCAGTTTTGAGGCACTTATAGACTGTAGAGTTATCCCCTGGCATTGAATCTAAGTTTGGTAAACCAATCATCATTGCTTCTCATAACCCAGAATACCACTCTGTGGTGAGTAAGGGAAAAGCAGAAGTCAAAATCTCTACTATCACCACATTGGCTTCAGAGGACTCTTCTGAGATGTGTACCAAACTCTAAAGGTCCATGTTTTCATTATCACTTTCAGAAATAACTAACAAAGCTTGTGGTTTTAGTTACCGATACAATGAAACTTAAGGTACAATCACAGACTTTAATACATCAAGCCACATCTATGAAATAATTATGCCAACATGTGGCATCCTGTGTTCACCTGTATCTTCAGTCACATGAAGGGCTTTGAGGTAGCTCTATTTCACATGAGTATACAGAGAAGGTCTCTCTTGCAGTGAGTTCTAAAGACTAGTAAGAAGGTAGCCCCAATGACAGCCCAGGGGGAAACTGCATCAAAAAAATAACAAGCATGAGTTCAAGTAAGAAAGTAGGGAATAGCACTATGGCAAATAAACTGCAGACGCTTTCAGTCAGACAAAAGAGTGTTCACTCCACTTACACTTGCACTCTGAGGAGAATTGCAGTGAAAATGGACCTGATATACTCACCTTTCACACAGAAGCATAGCATGTGCACAAGAAGACATACTGAATGTAACCATCAAGATGAGCTTTCATTTAAGAAGCTATAGAAAAGTGTCACTGAGTAGGCAACCAATTCTTGATCAAATCTCCAAAAGTTAATGCTATAAAAAATAAGATAGACAAGTGGGCCCTCACCAAATTGAAAAGATTTTGCACAGCAACAAAAAACAAAACAAAAACAAGAAAGGAGGGATGCAACTCACAGAGTGGGAAAAAATATTTGCTAATTGTGTATCTGACAAAGGCTTAACATCCAGGAGAAAAACAAATAGCCCTATTAAAAAATGGGCAGAGGACATGAATAGACACTTCTCAAAAGAAGACATACTAGTAGTCAACAGATACATGAAAAAATGCTCAGCCTCACTAATCAGAGGAATGCAACTCAAAACCACATTGAGATACCACCTAAATCCAGTAAGGATGGCTATCATTAATAAATAAAGAAAACAACAGATGCTGGCAGAGGTGCAGAGAAAAGGGGACACTTCTACACTGTTGGTGGGAGTGCACACTAGTCCAACCTCTATGAAAAATAATGTGGCAATTTCTAAAAGGAACTAGAAATTGACCTTCTATATGATCCAGCAATCCCCCTTCTGGGAATATACCCGGGGGAACATCAATCATTCTATAGAAAAGACATCTGCACATGCATGTTTATTGCTGCACTATTCATAATAGAAAAAACATGGAACCGGCCCTACTACCCACTGAAAGTAGACTGGATAAAGAAAATGTGGTACATATATATGATGGAATATTATGCAGCCATAAGAAAAGACAAAATCACGGACTTAGCAGCAAAGTGGATGGAGTTAGAGACAATCATACTTAGTGATCTATCACAGAAACAGAAGAGCTGAATACACACGTTCTCACTCATAATTGGGACCTGAACATTAATCATAATAGCATAAAGGAAGAATCAGCAGTCACAGGACACTGCCGGGGAAAGTCGGGGGTTGGGCACATAACAGCACAAAGGGTATCTGGTCCTAAACCAGGGGAAGTGATGACTAGTTGGAGGCCCAAACCTCACCTGCATGTAGATTACTTATGTACCTAATTCTGATTGTCCCCCACATCCCTACAATAAAAGAACATAAAAAAAGGAAGTGTGCCCATGACATACTCAGATTCAGGAGCTTGAATCTGAACAATAAGCCTTCTCATCTTGTCAGGCTGGCCCAATAGCATTTTTTGAGATTTTTCTAGTTTACGATTGCCAAGATATGGGGTACTAGACATTTTTTCCCTAAAAGATTCTGCTGAAACCACCTTGTCTCTTAATGCTGATTGTTACCCCAAACACTACTTTCTGACTTTTTATTGTAATCTTTTTCTAAACATGTTTCTCAGTTTTTCTCCATTATAATCTAATCATACATTGTTGTTAGACAAATGTTGAAATGTATTTGTGACTGTATCTCCTCTAATATTTTTTTTAAAAAATAGTGTTTTCCCTTTGGCATTAAACAAAAACTACATCTCCCTGCCTCATCTTTTGGTGTACAATTTGGCCCAATATACTAGACTGGCACTTCCAGGTTCCACCCGATGTCCAGGGTTCAGCTCAGTTCCAGGCTCTCCCAACAGCTAGGACTCTGGGTACTTTCTGTATTTTTCTAAGCATTCTGCCACCCCATCTCTATCACCCCCCTTCACACACACATATAAACACACACACACACATACACGCACACACACACACACACACACACAGAGAGAGAGAGAGAGAGAGAGAGAGAGAGAGAGAGAGAGAGAGAGAGAGACAGTGTGAGAGAGAGGAGAGCTACTATTGTAAACAGCAGCTCTTCTGCCTGAATTAAATCCTGGCTCTGTTAATTACTAGCTGTGTGACGTTGGCCATTACCTAACCTCTCTATGCCTTAGTTTCCTCAAGCATAAAAGTCACGATAATCATAGGACCTATTTCAAGGGGTTGTTGTGAGGAATAAGTGAGTTTCTATAGTGGTGAGAACAATGCTTGATGCATAGTTTGCCATTTTTAGGAGATATGCTATTATTCATAGCAGCAGTCATAGTAAAGGTATTACTGGTCTTGTTATTATTTTTGTATCCCTGACAGTACTTTCATGTGATCTCATACGTTGTACATGATCAATAAACATTTCTAGAATAAAAGAGTAAGTGAATGAACATAAAGCAAGAAATTTTAAAATGAAAATCAATGCATGAGTTTGTTATTACTTTTAAAAATCGTCAGGAATTCTCTCAACAGTGCCAGGATTTATTGGTACTCTTTAGAAAAAAAAATTAGCTTTTTTTAAAAAAGAATAAACTAAAACAAAAGTAAAACTCTATTGGTTGTCAATTTGTGGATTAACTACTTTTTTGAGAATGCATTGTTTTCGTGTGCAATTCTGGAGAAGCAACCATTTATCTTCATTTATATTTGATATCCTTAAACTGCAATAAACTTACACAAAATGAAAATTGCATTCAGTCCAGTCTAGGAGTAATAACAACCAAATGGAGTTTTTAACTGCCCAGGTTGCTTTTATGTCCGTTATCTCATTAAAGTTCTCTTGCTCTAATGAGTTAGACTTGTGGGGGAAAAGTTTAAAAATAAAACTAAAAAAAAGAAAATTAAGTGTGATCTGAAATTCAGTCATGTCTATTCTCTATCAGCTTACAGTAGCACAGGGAACTGAAAAGCCACTCTTCAGCCTTTGAAAATCAATGTGCATTTTGTGGAGAATTGTTGCCTTTCAGTCACAGAATTTCTCCCTGCTGTCTCACAACTATGTTCTGCACTAAATTTAACATGTCCCCAGATTCCCATTTAATTCTCACAGCTGGGAGACAGGACTAGTCCGGCCAAATCTGTTTTCCTAGAGTATCTACAAATCTGCCCTTTAATAATTTATTTTCTTCGCTATAATGGTCTCTAACTAAGCTCTAATAGATTGTGCCACACGGTTGCTGCTTTAATCAGAGAAGAGAATTTTACAGCTCTATTAATCGTGCTCCTTTTCAAAAGCTACTGATTAAGCATTTGCCTGATGGTTGCAAGGAGCCAGAAGGTACAATGGAGGCCGCTTGCTTACTGAGCAGCAATCTGCAGGTAGCATTCTCACGGTGCCCGCAACAGACTGCAAACAGCTAGGGCCAACTGAGCAGATTGAAGTTTCAATTCCCCCCAGTTCTTAGCCACAGATTGTTCACAGCAATCTTCTCCCCACCATTTTATTCCCCAGGACTATTCTAGCAGCCAATAGCAAAATTCCTCTCTGTTCCCCACATCCCAAAACAGCTAAATTATTTCTGAAAGCTGAATGACATGCTTGGCAAAAGAGTGTATTCTACCGCGAGGCACTGCTTACAACAAGGTTTACTTTGGCCTACTCCTCTAGAAGACCCACTAAACACCATCTCCCCCTGCCTTCTAGGAAAGCAGCAGCTTAAGCCACACAGTCGCTTTATGTGTCACCGTCAAGGCACCCATAACGGCCAAGCAACACAACGAGGCTTCCTGGACTCCAGAAAATCCCCTACTTCTCCAAGGCCAATTTATAGTGCAGTCATAAGAACACATATTCAGACTAAACACCAACCAAGCTTGAGGTTTTGTTAGAAGTCAAGACACTGGGGATAAGTAGCAAGTAGTGTTTTTGAAAGAAAAATAAACTTACATTTATTTAATTTGTTTTTTTTAAATGCTGAAGCTAAATATTTTCTTCAAAAATCACAGTTGCCTTGAAGTTTTTTAAATGGCTTAGATATGTGTGTAATTTTCCCTATCCCATGTGGAAAAGAGTGGAAATATTACTGAGGTGAATTTACTAATAATTGGTCCATGACTTGTGTAAACTTTCCTACATTTGGCCCCAGAGCAAACATTTAAAGCAATAGTTTATATTTTCAACCTAGCTAAGTGTGTTATATGTACTTCTTCTTTGCCCTAAAATGATCAGATCTTTTTAAATTACATTTTTACTGGAATTACTAACATTAGCTATGTTGTTCTACCTTCAATCCCTAGAAAAATGAGCAGTTCTTTGTTTCAATATGTGTTTTTGTATAATGAAAGGTGCTCCTGCTGTCTCCAAGAAAAATGGCATTAAACTATAGAAGGAACAGAAAAAAATTAAAAATTATGTTTATTCAAAATCAAGTTGTTAACTCTACACAAGGATTTCCTGGGTTAATATTGTAGATATCTGTGTAGCTATTTTACCATGTCTACAAGATATCATGTCTGGGGTCTTATATGTATATATTTATTTTAAAAATTAATAGACTAATCAATGAAAACAGGAGACTTTAGTATGGTGGTCTGTACATTGTAGTGTATGAAGGAAAAGCATATAATATTTGTAGAAAAACTCACATGAGATGTAACAGATTATTTTAGTTCTCTCTAAAGAATTTACAAAATTAAAAACTTCCTTTCCCTTTTGAGACATCAGAAAGTCCCTAAACACAAGTTTAACTTCATTTCTATCCTTCACACCATAGTAGATTTTTCAATAGGCAAAGAGACAAGCCAGACTGAAAAGCTTGCCAGATGTAACAGAAAAACAAAACCCAAAAACAATGTTCAGCTGATAATTAAAATGATCATCAGTTACAGTCTTGCTATGTAGACATAATATATGCTCTGCTTCATGGCCTGGAAAAATAATAAAATAAATTTATAGTTTTGGTCTGTGATAATTAAATTATTTTTAAGCAGTATTATTCAGGTAGTGCCATGAACATTTTTTATTGCTACCGTTTAAATATGTATTATAGTCCGTGTTTGCTCATCTATGTTAACAGAGGCCAAGACTGTACAGATTAATGAAGTCTACAGATATTAATTTCCATTTTTTTATTACATACATGCAAGAAAATGCACTTAATTTATTTCTGAGTTTTTGTATTAGGCATAGCTTACTATTGTACCCCAGTTTTACAGGCGACATAAAGTAGTAGAAATTTGGCACAAACCAGAACTAAGGCTAAATCTTAATTACTACTAACCTTCAGCAAGGTATCATCTTTCTAAAACCTTGACTTCCTCATCTATCCTTGAGTTGATAACATTTACATAATAGGGTTATTGTGAGGTTACATATATAAAGAGCTAATCAGGCCTAACACACAGTAGGTACTCAGAAATGGCGGCTCTTGTCATTTTCTCTATTCTTCCTCAGTCTGAAGTCTTCTCCCCCCATTTGCTTACAGCCCACTCTTTAGAATCATAGCGCATACCATGTCATAGCTGAAATTGACGGATGATCCATGAGATGAAAAAATTAAAGAGAAACTGAATTAATGTGATTTGGATTTTATTCATTGAAGTGACCTAATAGGAACTTTGTCACAAAAGAAAGAAAAGCCTTAATATCTACCAAACAAGCCTACAAGGTATTAGGGGCCTATAAATGGTTTATTTTTTCAACTAAAGTAACCCAGATTGTTCACATTTTCCATCGTTTAGTTTGGTATCTTTAATAAATGTTGGCCAGTCCAGTGACTCTCACATTTCACTTTTGGTTCTTTCTCTTTTAATTTTTTCATCAAGTATTTGTTCATATGCATTGTAAAAACAAACAGAAATTAACCATAGCGATGGCTAAAATATAAACCACAAATTTGACTGAGTCAGCGGAGGTCTTTTTGGGTAACCCAAAATTCCATGTCTCTGTGTATTTCTGTTCCTTTGTCAACTTATTACATGATAAATGACAGAGATCAGAAGCACAGAATAAAAATTAATCCCTCTTAAGAGTTCTATATGCTCTTGGTTAGATCCCAGATCCAAAAGGAAACCTGATCTAGGTTTTGAAAGTACTTTGGTATCTCAGAATGATTATATTTGATCAAGTTTCCAGAAAATACATGGTTCAGCCTGGCAAACAAAACAAAACAAAACAAACAAAAAACCTGTCATAAAGTCGGAGAGAAACACTCTGCTTCTCCTCAACTGAAAACATAAAAATCTTACCTATCTTGTTAAGTTTTAAAATTTGATATGAGTGCTCTCTTTGTCACCAGGAATGAGTATTTATTTATTTAAAAGTATGCATTTTGTATTCAGGCACAGAAATAACAAAAGACAATTTTCCCTGAAAATTTCTCTATCCTTTCATTGCGCCTCTACTCCCCTGACTCCTAAATAACAACTTTTAAACTGCTTTACCCCCGCAAAAAAATCTGATCTGTAGTCAATTAAGTTTGAACATAATATATCAGGCATTAAGTATGTGAATGATACAAAGAATTAGAGAAGGTTATGTCCAAGGGATTTCCTACTTGATTCCAGAGTAGATACATAAAGCTGCACGTTCACGCATGTATGTCATCCATTTAATAGGCTGAGTAGCCCTTATCTGACATGCTTAAGAAAAGAAGTGTTTTGTCCTTTGGATCTTTTTCTTTTAGGTTTTGGAATATTTACACTATATACTTACTGGGTGAGCATCCCTATTCCAAAAATACAAAATCCTAAATATTCCAGTGAGCGTTTTCTTTGCTCCTCATGTCAGTACTCAAAGGGTTTGTACTTTGGAGCATTTTGGATTTGGGATTTTCAGATTAGGGAAACCCAAATTGTACATGCATAATTACTTTGTTGTGGGAGAGGATGAGGGAAAATGGTGAAAAAATGAGAAGACACAGTAAAGAGTCAGTCATATTTAGGAAATGGGCGGTGGGTGTGGCAGTTAACAGCTCCAAATTCAAATAGAAGTGTAACAGATTTTCCCCTTTCCAAATTCATTCTCCTCTGTTTCTGGCTCTCTGATTTACTCATAACACCAGAAATGAGAACAGCATACGTGATATTTTCAATGTATTTTTAAGATCTATTTATAATATTACTTATTGTCTAGAAAGCATTTTTGTTTGCTGCCATCCAGACTAGAGATCAAACAACACTTTGATTAAAATATGCACCGTGGACTTAACTGTGGTGCCAGTTTGTTGATAAGTCAGGGAAATAATGCTGAAGAAAAGTGCATGAATTGAATTGTTCAAATAATAGCTTTTCCTTTTTTCTTTATATGATCGTTCACAATTTCTGTGATGAGCTTGCCAATTAAAAATACATTTTGATTGAGTTCTGAAACTGATATACCTCCCAGAGTTTTGGACCCAAAACTCAATGAAAAAGAACCACAGAGGCATGCAACCAATAACCACTCAAATGTAGTGAATTAGAAACATTCTGTTTTGCCACACTGGTCAAAAAGCCACAGGCATTCCACTACCCCAAAAGGATCTGGAGAGCTGATGGAAAGTCTAAAAAAATGAATGCAGATTTTACATAATTGCGCTGCTGCATTCTTACTTCAACAACCATAGAAAGAACCCCACGTTTCAAGTCAAAAGTCTCCTTGCAAAAATAATGCCCTTCCCCCTACCCTCCCTTCTGCCAGTCCCTCAAAATCATCTCAAATGTTACCTCTTCCAATAAGTCTTCTCTAATACCCTTAAATCAATGTTCTACATTGCAGACTGCAGGAGGTAGGTTTATGGTATCCCTAACTCACTAGGGCATAAATTTCCCTATAAATCTGAAAACTATTAGTTAATCTCTAAAAACTTTTTCTTTTCCCATGCTCAGTGTTTTTAGAAGACTTTGAATTTTGCTCTGTATTCTGAATGGTGGCAAAAAGCATGATTTTACTTTCCTCCCAAGTGCTTATCCTCTGAGATCTGGGAATATTTTCCTCATTTCATTAATTTTCTCTTTTTTTTATAACTACAAGGCCCTTACCTCCAAGTAACCTTGACATTTGTAGGGTAAAGGAACAATACTATAACAACCGAGCCTGACCAGACAAGCTTTAAAACTCAGCAGTGACTCTGGGATGGGGAAAATCTGATTTGTAAGTGTGTGACTTCTGTAAGGTAATTTGTAACTTAACTTAGATGACTTCACCAAGAGTCAATAAAATCCTGTCATCACATTCAGGATTCAGACTGTAGATGTTTGCTAAACGTTGCAGAATAACTCAGATCTAGTTTCATTTTTCAGAGTTTAAGAGACTATATTATTGGAGAGAAAAATTTTGGTGATCAGAAAAACACATATTTTTCTGGTACTAGGAAATAAAAAGAATAAACTAAAAATATTTTCTTAAATATCATTTAAGATATTAAGATGGCTGTTGATTTGTTTTCTAGTTGTCCTAAGTCTGGAAAAAAACCATTTTTCTAATTTTTCTAAAGTTGGAATTAAAAGTAATTCCTGAAAATAATATTTAGAATTGGAAGCAGTATAATGTCTGGAAAACACAGGTCTGGAAGTGAAAAACTCTTGGTCCTTGTTCAACTTAATACTAAGATACATCTCAATCTGAGTATTAAGTTGGATACATTTAACTTCATAACCAGATATTGAGTCAGATGATGCTATGCCTGTTCTCAAAAGTGATCGATGCCCCCACCAACAAAAAATCTAACCTTTAGCATTGTCTGCAAGGTGTTTCATGACCTGTTTTATTTCCCAACTTCTCTGCACCCACCTCACTGTCTTTCTACTCCACTCTCTATTTCATCCTCTCTGCCAAGGCCACAATGCTCCGTCTATTCACGGTTCCCCAAATCATCAGCATATGTCCGTCTCAAGGCTTTTGCACTCAACTATCCTACCTGGGATACTTCTGTGTGCAACGTGTCCTCTCTCTCACTTCACTTAGGTCTCTGTGCAAATACCACCTCATCAGAGGGGCTTCTCTGACCAGCTATTACCAGAGCGCCCCTCCTTCTCTTTCTCTGTCTTCTCATCTTGCTTGATTTTGCTTCATATCACTTATAATTATGTGACATATTATACATTTACTTGTTAAAATTGCCTGTTCAACACAAATGTGAATTTCACAAAAGTAAAGATTTTTGTCTCTTTGCTGCCTGGCTCTTGTTCATTGCTGTTGTCTGGTGTCTGCAACAGTACTTGATGCTTAGAAGGCACTCAATAAATACATATTACAAGTATTTACCCCTGTGGAATGAATATATAAACTTTTGTGTCTGTTTTCTAAATCAATACAGAATTAAGACAATAAATACAACATGCGTTCGCGCGCACACACACACATATTTTTAAGTTAAGAAACTGAATAAGAGTATGCCTAAAACCAATCTCATTTATTTTCCAAAAATTGTGCAGATTTTTTAAAAATCACCTATGGACCAGGCTTGGTGATTCAGCCTGTAATCCCAGCACTTTGGGAGGCCTAGGCGAGTGAACTGCCTGAGCCCATGAGTTTGAGACCAGCCCGGGCAAATTTGCAAGACCTCCTCTCTACAATAAATCGAAAATTAACCGGGCATGGTAGCATGTGCCTAGAGTTCTGGCTACTTGGAAGACTGAGGCAAAAGGATGGCAGGAGCCCAGCAGGTTGACGCTGTGGTGGCCTTAAGCCTGCCACTGCACTCCAGCCTGGGTGACGGAATAAGACTGCAACTCAAAAAAAAATCACTTAGGGATATATTCTTTATTTTTCATAAATTTTCAGTCACCATGACTAAATTATTTTTCTAGCAACACTTCAGTGATTTTGTGGGACTTTTTTTATTCTGGCTTCAAAAATATCCTTCATAAATGAAAAAAATTATCTTGGAGCATGGACAATGTTAAAAGTGAAGGGAGAATTGAGTGCCATTTTGTGACAGTATGTCTTCAGAACTCTGGAATGCCTAGATCCTGCTAGAAGGCATTGACACAACTCTTAGCTGTTCTGGAGATAATCATCCAAGCGATAACAGTAAATAGGAAAGTCTGTTGACCAGACTTGTGTCTGTGCTTCAGTTTTCTTTTTTTCTTTTCTTTTCTTTTTTTTGAGTCAGAATCTCACCTTTTCACCCAGGCTGGAGTGCAGTGGCCTCCACCTGCTGGGCTCAGGCGATCCTTCCGCTTCAACCTTCCAAATAGTGGGAACTACAGGAATGCGCCACCATGCCCAGCTAATTATTTATTTATTTATTGTAGAGACAAGATCTTACCAAGTTGCCCAGGCTGGTCTCGAACCCCTGGACTCAAGCAATCCTCTCGCCTCCATCACCCAAAGTGCTGGGATTACAGGTATGAGCCACCACATCCAGCTCAGTTTTTTTTAGTAAACCTGGCAGGGTCATAATATTCATGTGCAAGGAGCAATATCTCCCTGACCTACGCCTAAAACTTAATTCTGTCTAGTCCTTACACCTTCTTGCCAATGACATATCTGAGCCTCAATCACACTTGAGACAAGCAGGATGTTTCTGCTGTCTTCTTAACTCAGTTTCTCAGCTATTATCCACATATTTTACCACTATTCCTATTTTTTTCTTGGTTCTGCTATGCTACATGTTTTTTTTCTCCTGACTTTCTTTCTTTATCCTTGCCCTTTTTTTCAGTTTTCTTTTTCTGGTTTTCCCCTTTCCCCGTCTCTAAAAGTTATGGTCCTCAAAGCTCAGTTTTGGGATCTCTTGTCTTTTCTCCTCACAAAGTCTCTAAAAGTGTCATCAAATTTATTTATTTTTAATGTTTTATTTGTAAGAAAAAATGTAAATAAAACAAAAATAGATTAAATGTACATTGAATATGTGTATTTGACAATTATCAACATATGGTTAGTCTTATTTTATCTAAACTGCTACTTTCTGATCTGCCCTCACTGGGTTTTTATAAAGTCATTTCCAGACATTGTATCATTTCATCTATAAATACTTTAATATCTACTTGTATTTCTAAAAGGCAAATGCTGTTTTATGTAACTAAAATACCACTATCAAATTTTTAAAAAAGTAATATTTCCTTAGTCTTACCAAATATTCAGTATTTAGATTACTCTTATTATTTGTGTTTCAAAATAACTGTTTTTTTAAAAAATATGAGCCTAAGAGCATTGCATTTAATCAGGTGGTAACTTACTGAATCGTATCAAGAAGTGCATAATGTCTGGTTGTACAATGTGTAAAATAAGAGAAAATAAAACAAAATCTACGTTTCCAAATTTTATATTGCAATATGGGGTGAGAAGGCACAGGAGTCTAAAAGGTCAGGTAGTGTCCTTTCTCCCCTAGGGTGGTAGAGTTGTTGTAACTCTGGGTTACAAAACCATACTCTGTTTTGTTTCTCAGGTCTTCTATCGCCTGTGCAAGTAATTCTCTGTTAAATTAGTTCTATTTGAAAGACCTAGAGTGTTTCCTGCTCTTGGCTGACCTGACTGATTCAGACAGGATCACACGTTTAATGTTGGACATGATGAGCCTAAGGTGCTTGTGGACGTCATGAACATAAAAACTAACCCTCCTGCCATAGCCACCAACGTGTGCGTGATCAGCCCCCAGCTTCTTGTCTAGTCTCTTCAAATGTCGCCTTCTTCCCTGTTCAGCCACATTTACCACACTGTTTTTTCCATTTTTTCTTCAAAAGTGCTAAGCTCGCTGGGCTCAGTGGCTCAGTCTGTAATCCTGCGCCTTTGGGAGGCTGAGGTGAGTGGATTGCCTGAGCCCGCGGGTTCGAGACCCGCCTGGGCAGCGAGACCTCATCTCTACAATAAATCAAAAAATCAGCCGGGAGTGGTAGCGCGCGCCTGTAATTACGGCTACCCGGAAGGCTGAGGCGGAAGGATCGCCGGAGCCCAGCAGGCCGAGGCCGCGGTGGCCGGGAGCAGCCACTGCACTCCAGTCTGGGCGACAGAGTGAGACTCCAACTCAAAAAAAAAAAAAAAGTACTAAGCTCTTTCTTGTCACAGACTTTTTTCTTTCTTTTTTCCATTTTAATGGCTTTAGGGGATACAAATAATTTTTGCTTACATGGTTGTACTGTATAGCTTTGGTAAATGTATACATAGTGTATACAGTGATGAAGAAGCCTGGGCTTTACGTGTACCCTCTACCCCTACCTGTGCACCTTGTACCTGATATGTCATTTTTCAACCTGCCATCCCCTCCCCACTCTCCCTTCTTAGTCTCCAATATCCAATGTATCATTCTCTGTGCAGATCCTTAGCTTAGCTCCCACTTGTAAGTGAGAACTTGTGGTGTTTGGTTTTCTTTTTATTTTATTTTACTTTAAAGATGTGGAGTACAATTTGGGATTAGGTATACAAGTGGTCATTGTACAAATAAAAGTTGGGCCTCCTTTTGGTCCCCACTTTGCCTGGTTTGAATCAGGCACCTTTGGTTTTCTGTTCCTGTGTTAGTTCACTTAGACGATGTTCTCCAGTCCCATCCAAATTGCTTCAAAAGACATTATTTCATTCTTTTTTGATGGCTGAATAAGTTTCCATAGATACTACATTTTCATTATCCACTGATTAGTTGATGGACACTTAGGTTGATTTCACATCTTTGTAATTTGCCACAGGCCTTTGAACAAGCAGTTTTGATGCCTGACATTTTCTAATCCCTGCCTTTCTCAAAACTGGTTTCTTCTTATTTGAAATATAGTCTTCACAGAGAGGTGTCCTCTGACAGTCCTACCCACCTACAGTGTTGCAACCTGTTCTTTTTCTTTATAGCACTTAACATAGTCTGTAATCACTACATTATTTATTTGGATGTTGTTCAATGTCTAGGTTATCAAGTATCTTGTAAACACCACATGAGCTGGAGAGAGAAATCTTGTCTATTTTGTTGACCCCTGTACCCTAGTGCTTAAAAGATTGTTTCCAGAATGAAGAGAATGAATTAATGTGTTTCAGAGCTAGTCAGGTGTGCTGGGGGCCAGCCTGGGGGGTATCAGTTTACCCTGCAAAGAAGCAGGAAGCATCAGACTAGGCCACATCCATGTGCAGAATCTTTTAAAGCACAGTGATCCAGCACACTGGGATATATGTTTAAACAAATTCCTTGGATTTTGACCTCTTCAGAAATTTGAAGAACTGGACCAAAAATTTCTTTTCCCTTCTAGAAAAGACAGGACAAATTTAACCAACTTGACTCATTGGGTAACAAATCCAGTTATTGGCGGGCTTAATGAAACCCAGTACCACTAGATTTTAAGATTTAAGATAATTTTAAGATAAAAATATTTATAGCAATTTACAGAATGCATTTAAAAATAATTTCTTAGAGCTTCGCAAAAGGCTTCGTTTCTTCAATAAACTGCTGTCATCTATTACTTTTAATACCTGATTTGGATAGTTTTGGTAGATGTATACATAGTGTCCCACATGTTGGGAATCTTCTGAGAATTATATATTGCTGGTATTTGGCTTTCTAGGCACCAAAAAACCCCAAAATCATATTGGCCCAGGGACAGCATTTTGGTAGAGGCATAAAATATCAAGAATTTCAAACAGAGCCAAAAGGCCTCCTTTATGATAACTGTACAACAGATCAGTGTTAGCGTCTCACTCACAACTTTCAAATATTATTTTATGAACTTTCAAATTTATGGAAAAAGAAGTTCAGTACATAGTCCCACACATATATAAAGAGCTGTTATAAAAATATGGACAAGGTTTACAAATGTGTTACCCTATCTGCTCAAAAGTATAATTAACAAGATCTTGAATATGCAATAACGCTTTGGGAGGAGAAGTCAATTGAAACAGATGAAACCAAATACCACTCTTTTCAGTGTATTTTTAAAATGACTGTATGGGAGGATAGCCAGTGAGTGAAAAATATTCCGTAATAATTAGTGTTGTATCTAGTGTATTGGACGCGACTCTCAATACTTTAATACATGATCATATATGACTAATTAGTTGTTTGCAAAACATATGAAATGCCCTGGGTCAGATTACTACTCATCCACTGAAATTTTCCCAGCATATTTTTCTCACTGCAATGGGACTTATGGGTTGTTCAAGCATAGAATTCCATTTAGCAGCATGTTGTGGATCTAAAAATCCATTAGGAAACTGTGATAATTGGACATATGTCAGCAGTGGCAATTCATTCATAAGAACCCCCAGTAGATGCATGGTTTACTCACATTCACCAAGTGCAATTGCTTGCTAAATCTGACACTCTCAAATCATAGTGCTTGGTAGGGATGGGGAACAAAGGGTAAGCGGTATTCACGTTGAACTTTAACCTTCTCCATCCAGTTACTACCAGAACTGCCATGATTACTTAGATATTGATGCCATCGCTTAAAACTATATCCTTAATTATTAGCAATCAAGCTAAAAAAAATTTTAAACTCGGTTTTTGTGCTTATCAGTCTTTGTATAATGTGCATTTATTTATTTCACTGCCTATGATTTAATAGGAATTTTAAATTTTAAATTTGTTTGAGACAGAAATGGATACTTTGAAATAATTCTACAATGAATGTTTTCCTATGCTATGTGTCACATCCATTATGAAACACACAGGTGTGTTTACTAAGGATTAAGAGAACGGAATGTTTCTTGTATCGTGTACCACCTCTGTATAGAGATACATAATTTGCTGTATTCTTGGACTAGCGAACACTTATATTTGTCTATGCCACTGTAAACTGTTCTTCATTCATAGAATTGACGCTATTGACCTAGAGAACATTTATTCTGCTTTGGGTCCCCACAATGGTGATAGGGCCGCACTGAGCTGTACTTGGTTCCATTGTGAGATCATCTATGATGAACAGCATCTGTTTCTAGAAGGTTTTGCAGCAGACTGGTGTGTGCTTTTAATTGTAGAACAGAGTGAGGTTAATCTCCTCATACAGAAATCTCTGTGTCTGCCTCACTCCTCATTTAACTGTAGAATTAAGTTGTTCCAGACATTGCAACAATTATTTCTATGCTTTCAACTCTTGTGTAATTGACTACTGAATATTGTTCCCTTCTCTGGGTTTTTTAAAGAAACTTGACTGTTTCAGACAGCAAAAATAACTTATTTATTCTACGATTCCCCCGTTAATTTAGTATCAGTGGGAACTGAGCACATTTCCACTGAATCCATTGTGCAATAATTTTTTGATCACACACCTTCAGTTCTTACTCTACAATTTTTTGCCAGGTTTATGATTAAAGCAATTGTTAAGTATATACTTCAGCGTATATTTCAGAAAATAGTTACAATTATCTTGAATATCATTAAAATTGGAAGAAATAGAAAACCCACCCACTGGTTTTCTGTATGAAATATAAAGCAAAACTTATTAAAAGAAAAAGTGAGTCTCTTAAAAGGTTAACAAGAAAGTTTAAGCACTGGATGGCTTTTGATGGGTGTGGTGAAATTCAGAAGTAATGAAAAACAGCTTTAGGGTTAAATTAAAATAATAATATTACTTATTTTACATCATGCAAACTGAAAGGATACAGTCACAAAAGATCACATATTGTACAGCTCTATTCATAGAAAATGTCCATAACCAGCATATCTGTAGAGCTAGAGAGTAGATTAGAGGTTTCTTCAGGATGGTGGGATAGAGGGGAAAGAAAAGTAGGGTGATGATAGCTAAAGGCAATGAGATTTCTTTTTGAGGTGATGAAAGTATTCTCAAACTGACTTAGGTGGTGGTTGCACATATATGTGAATATAACTAAAAACCCACTGAATCACGTACTTTAAATGGGTAAATTGTATGGTGTGTTGATCTTATCTCAGTAAAACTGCTTTTCAAGAAAGTAAAAAAAAAAAAAATTTATTCCACACTGATCTGAAATGGAACCAAAATCTCAACTATAGTTACATTTTAACTGTTCACAAAAACAGTTTGTTTGCCTTGAGTTGTTTTTTTTTCCCCAATAGGCTTAAGACACTGTTTTCTCTGTATCATAGTATCAATTTATCACTTAATTTAAAAAATGTCTAAACCAAAACTACCACATCCAATAAAAAATGCAACTGTGGTTTTGCTTTCTTCCTTTTGAAAGAAAAGAGTCACACAGAAGAAATAATTTTTAAATAAGTGTGGAAAACAAGTGTCCCCCACTCCCCGAGAGAGTTGTAGGAATCTTTTAATCATCAACAGTCTAGGACTTCTTTCAGTTACCAGAACTTAAACAGATTCTGTGCCTTATTCACTGTATATATTTGTGAACCAAATTTGAGAGCAAAATTGAATTCCTAATAATTAAATACGTAGCAAGCAAATTATCAATTATGTTTTTCTACTCACATCTATTCCCCACTGATACCTTCAGTATCTCACATAATTTAAACATTTATTCGAACAGTTTGCTACAGCCATTTATTCACTTGTCCCCTGGTTGTTGCTTTGTCTGTTCTGTGAGGGAAAATGGGGACAAAGCCCACCCTCGAGGAATTTATAAAGGACTCCCAGTCTTCTGAAATACTCTGCAGAAATCTGAAATTTGTGAGAGTCCAAATCACCCTATTCCTTTCTCTTTGGAAGATTTTGAGGGCAAGAACCCTTTATGTTCTCAAAACCATGTTCAAGTTAATATTTAACAAATACCTTTTGGCTGACAACTGTCACCAACTCTAGCTTTCAAAAGTTTTAAACACTTTGAAGTAAATATTGCTTAAATTTAAATATTTTCACTGCCATATGTCACTTCATTCCCTGCTGACTGTTAAAAAAGAATAATTTCTAAACTGAATGGAAGCAGAAACTGCTAGAAATCTTGAAGGAAAGAACCTATTGAGTTACCACAAGCCTAATGATTTCTAGGCTCAAAGAATTTAGATAAACGCCTGGCATTTATGGAAAGCGTATGGGTCCTACAGCACATCATTACTATGAATTATCTGATGATTAATAATTACAATTTCTTGGCAGATTCTCATGTTTATGTAAGGCTTTGTAGAAAAACTAAATGAGGTTTTTTTTCCTTTGAAAGGACAAAACGTGAACCTTAAGATAATAAATGAGAATGATTCTTTCAAAAAATGCTAGTATAAAGGGGAGTACAGAAAAAGGACGAAATTAATATTTCACTTCCTTCAGTGTACCAGGCACAGTGGCCCTCAGGTTCATTTAATTAATGTTCACAATAATGCAACAAAGAAGGTGTGCTAACCCCATCTTAGGCATGATGTAAAGTAACTTGCCCAAAGTAATCCCAACAGTAAGGGGAGAACTAGAATTTAATTCCAAGGTTGGCTGGCTGGCTGACTCTAGCATGTATGATTTGATCAGTGCTGTTTCTCTGGGGCAGGCTGTTCCCAGGTACACAAAACATTGATTGAAATAGGTGAGAAGTAGCAGCCCTAGAAACATAATGACACTCAATGACTACATAATAAAGGAATGAAAGAAGAAGAAAAGGAAAGGGAATGGGAGGGAGAGAAAGAGGGAGGGAGGAAAGAGGCAAGGAAGGTGGGATGGAGGGAAGGAGGGAGGAAGGAGGAAAAGAAGGAAGAAATGGAGGAGAAAGGAGGAAGGGAGGGAGGGAGGGAAGAAGGAAGGAAGGGAGGAAGGAAGGAGAGAAGGAAAGGAGGGAGGGGGAGAGAGGGAGAGAGGGAAGGAGAGAGGGAGAGAGGGAAGGAGGGAGGGAGGGAAGAAAGGAGGGAGGGAGGAAGGAAAGGAAAATTTCTGAAATGTCTTGTCACTCCTTTTTACCAGTTACTGTCTCTGTTAACTGGATTTCTTTCATTTTGCTAAGAGCTGGTCTGTTTTTAATGAAGTAAAAATTCCTTTGCCTGGTCTTTCTAACTCTTCTGGCATTATTTTTAAGAGTTTTATATGAATTCTTATTTCAGGAACTATAACATCATTACAACTAAAAAAAAAAAAACTCTCATGTAAATATTTAGCATGGACTGACATTTTAATCCAACCACAACTTTTAGAGTGGTTTTTATTGATTCTTGTTTTCTAGAATAACTAGGTTGGATGGGCCCAGGGCACAATAGCTTTAAGAAACAAGTAAGCATGTGTGACTGCTGAAATAGATAGACATCAATGGCCTCCAAAATAGTTTCCCATGTTTATTTTGGAATAGACATGACTTTTAAATGTCAAGATCCTAGCTTTTTTCAGGAATTTTTAACTCAGAATTATCTTGAGTTGTGAAAGGTACACATATTCTATATATATATATATATATATATATATATATATATATATATATATATACTTTTATTTAGAGATATCTGGCAATAATATGCATTCTTGACAGAAACTAGGTGTGTGACCTGTGGACATTTTGATTAAAAGCTGACTAACATCTCTTAGAGATAAAATTTGAGACAATTTTGTATGTCATCTTCCTGATATATAATAGACATTTTTAAAACAGCATATGATTTCCTTTAAAAATCAATAATATATTTCTGTATAGATCATAGCAGTATTTTGTGAGAAATGTATTTCAAACAAGTATCTTACATTTCATCCAAGAAAACATAGAGATTTCAATATAATTTCATTTTGTTTGCTGGGGTTCACTGGTTCTCTACCAACAAATATGCAAATAATTCAAAATTTTAGCAACAGGAAACTTAAAGTCTCAGTGCATGTTTCCTCTGCATGGATTACCCTTTATTTCACCAGAAGAATATATCTCTGTATCAAGCAAGCTGGGGAAGCAATCACTTTTCAAAAAAAAAAAAAAAAACAGGAAAATGGCATCAGGTGAAAACAGTTGTCTGTCCTCTAGTATGACAATCACTCATATGAAAACACAATGCATCCAGTTAGGAATCAATACACACCATCTCATGTTACACTCATGTTAGGAATTTTATATGAACATGAATTTTATATAAGTATAACATCTCAAACTGCCTGAGTGTAACAGAACACTTACTGTTGAATATTTCTTGAAAATGATGAAAAAACTTGTAGTTTAAAAATTACTTTGTGAAAAAACAATCAAGTTAGTTTGGAGACAAAACATATCCCTGATGATCACCTCACTAGTTAAAAGTAACTACCTTCCATGTACCAGACACAATGGTCCTAAGGCTACACAGGAAGTACTAGTGATAATAATTTTTTTTCAAAGACTTATTATTTTCCTTTTTAAAAAACTTATTATAAAGATGTGCGGTACAATTCAGGGTTAGGTATACAAACGTTGATTATGCAGGTACCCTTGTTAATGAGTCATGCCCCTCTCCCCTAGCAGTTTCCCACTACTGCCAATCCCTTTCTTATAGTAGTATAGTTGTTCAAGTTCTGTTTATGAGTGAGAAAATAAGGGGTGATATTAATTTTAAAGGCTACAGGTTTATCATCTAAAGATGATATTCTGCTCCTGTCATAAAAGTCACATTGAATACTCTTCATGTTCTCTCTTCATGTTTCTATTGTATAGTAAAGAAAAATCTATGGGGTATTGAAAAACTCAGGCTAACAATATACAAAGAAAGTACAAAGAGTATGTACTAAGGTGTAATTCACCGGAGGAATGCTTGGAAAGATAAGAGTGTACAGATAAAATACCATGTATATCTAGATTTTGTCATTAATTCCGTGATCCATTAAAATAATAATTTTAGGATCTTTTATTCCATTGGCTTCAAAGTGTAGTGGAGAGAATCAGTTGAAGAGCCTCTGGATTCTTGAAAGAAAATAAAATTCACCAGCACATAAAACGTCAATTTTCATTTCAATGTTGCTACTTTTTCAGAGAAATATCTTCTAAAAGTTTGGAAAACCATGTATATATTGACTTTTTAAGTTTTTGTTTGTTTGTTTGTTTGTTTATTTTGTTTTGTTTTTTGAGTTGGAGTCTCACTCTGTCACCCAGACTGGAGTACAGTGGCCGCTTCCGGCCACTGCAGCCTCGACCTGCTGGCTCCGGCGATCCTTCCGCCTCAGCCTTCCAAGTAGCTGGAACTACAGGCGTGCACTACCACGCCCGGCTAATTTTTTGATTTATTGTAGAGATGAGGTCTCGCCAAGTTGCCCAGGAGGATCTCAAACCCGCGGGCTCAGGTAATTCACTCACCTCAGCCTCCCAAAGAGCGGGATTACAGGCTGAGCCACCTAGCCCCGCTAAGTATTTTTTAAAAAGTAAAATAGGCCATCAGCTGAAAATAGTTGTTACTCTTGCAGTGTGATAATCTACTCACATGAAAACATAATGAATCAGTTTAAGAATCATCACACACATCTCTTACAGTTTGCTCAAGTGCAAGGGAACCCTTTACTGTTGGGAATGTGTCAGGAAGAAAGCGAGACACCATCTGGCCATCTGGGCCACCATCAGAAAGTATTTTAGGATTCTGAAAAATGCAAGAAATCTCATTCACTGAGAGGATAATCAAGCAATGTGAATTTCGACAAGGTCATATAATAAACAGAAAAAATGCAACTATAAGTCAGTTCTATACCCAAAATTCAGATTTCAGATCCCAGTGTGTATCACAGAACACAAGTCAACCATTGTTAGCTCAAGGTATTAGCACAAAGTGAATAACTTGAAACATAAAACATTTGCTAACAAAACTAGAGACTATCGAAATAATGTAATTTATCTGTCTTTTTACTATACCAATTAAAATACACTGTCTTCCTTATTACCTTGGACCAGGGCTAAACAGTAATAACTTTCAATACACAGTGACTAAGAAGCTGTGTTGTGCTGAGTTTATAAGTCATTACCATTGAGTTACCATTCATTTCAAATTGTATACATCTGAACATACTTAAATTCATGTAGATAATAGAAAATCAAAGGAGAACATGAACCAACTAAAGCAATTTTCATAATTAAAGCCTTAAAGACATAGACACATGAAAAAACTGTCTTCTGGTTCTATTTTTTCTTTTTAGATTTTCTTTTTCATTTTAAGTACGTGGGGTATGATTCAGGGTTGGGTATACAAATGTCCGTTACGCAGGTACCCCTGTTGATGAGGTGTGCCCACCCCCCACAGAGTTTCCTACTACAATCAGTTTCTTATAGTATTACGATAGTTGTTCAAAGTCCGCATATGAGTGAGAATATGTGATACTTGGTTCTTTGTTTCTGTGATAGATCACTCAGTGTTATAGCCTCTAAGTCCATCCAAGTTGCTGTGAAGTTCATAATTTTGTCCTTTCTTTATGGCTGCATAATATTCCATTGTGCATATGTACCACATTTTTTTAATTCAGTCCTCTTTTGATGGGCAGTATGGTTGGTTCCATGTTTTGCTATTGTAAATAATGCTGCAATAAACATGCGTGTGCAGGTTTTTTTTTCATAGAGTGATTTGAGCTTTTCCGGATATTTTCCCAGTAGGGAGATTGTGGGGTCATATAGGTCAATTTTTAGATCTTTTAGGAATCGCCACACTGTTTTCCACAGAGGCTGTACTAGTTTATACTTCCACCAACAGCATAGTGGGAGTGCATCCTCTCCAGCATCTGTTGTCTTTTGAGTTATTGATGATGGCCACCCCGACAGGAGTTAGGTGGAATCTCAGTGTGGTTTTAATTTACATTTCTTTGATGACTAGTGAGGCTGAGCATTTTTTCATGTATCTGTTGGCTGCTCGCATGTCTTCTTTTGAGAAGTGCCCATTCATATCTCTTACCCACTTTGTAATGGGGCTGTTTGCTTTTTTTCTTTTTGGCACGTTAGAGTTCTTTGTAGATCCTAGATGTTAGTTAGGCCTTTGTCACATATACAGTTGGCAAATATTTTTTCCCAGTCTGTGGGTTGTCTTCCCACTCTCTCAATGGTTTCTTTATCTTTGCAGAAGCTCGTCAGTCTAATGAGGTCCCACTTGTCTATCTTCTCTCTTATGGCATGGGCACTTGGGGATTTGATCAGGAATTGGTTGCCAGTTCCAATTTCCATAAGGGTGTCTCCTGCATTTTCTAATGTTCTTCAAGTTTTTGGTTATGTTTAGACCTTTGATCCATTTAGAGTTGATTTTTATGTATGGTGATAGGTAGGGGTCTTGTTTTAATCTTCTGCATGTGGTCAGCCAGTTTTCTCAGCACCATTTACTGAATAGGTTCTCCTCTTCCCAGTGGTGGATGGTAGAGGTTTTATTGAAGAGGAGTTGGCTGAAAATTGAGATTTTGCTCCTGGAATCTCTATCCTGTTCCCTTGGTCTAAATGCCTGTTCTTGTACCAGTACCAGACTGTTTTGATTATTATAGCTTTGTGATAAAGATTAAAGTCTGGGAGCATGATGCCTCCCACTTTTGCTTTGTTTTGTTTTGTTTTGCTGAGGATTTTTTGGCTATTCATGGTCATTTATGTTTCCATATGAATTCCTGTACTATCATTTCCAGGTCTGAGAAGAATGCTACTGGTAATCAGATCTCATATATATATCTATCTATAGATATCAATTCCTCTGCTTTTATTCCTTTCTTAGGTTTTCAGCCTAGTTTTTGCCTTCACCATTCCAGGGGAAGAGTTCATCTTAATGTCTCTAACCTTCCAACTGACTAGGCCAGCGGGTCAGCTGGTAGTCTTACTTCCCCATACTTCACCATTTTTCTACAGGGTTTGACTTCACTGATTGAATTAAATCTGTAGATTGCATTAAATCTGTAGATTGCCTTTGGTAGGATGGACATCTTAACAATGCTGGTTCTTCCAATCCATGAGCATGGAATATTTTCCATTTGTTTGCATCATCTTTGATATCTTTGAGCAGTGTTTTCTAGTTTTTGTCGTACAGGTCTTTGACTTCTCTGGTTAGGAAAATGCCAGTGTATTTATTTATTTATTTATTTATTTATTTATTTATTTATTTATTTATTTAGTGGCTATTGCGAATGGGACTGTGCTTTTTATTTGGGTTTCTGTTTATTTGCTGTTGGTGTATAGAAATGCGACTGACTTTTCCACATTTAATTTATACCCTGAGACTTTTCCAAAGTCCTCTATCAGTGCAAGGAGGTTTTTGACAGAGTCTCTTGAGTTTTTGAGATATAGAATCACATTGTCTGCAAAGAGGGATAACTTAACTTCCTCTTTTCCTATTTACATATCTCTGATTTCCTTCTCTTGTCTGATTGCTCTAGCTAGGACTTCCAATACTATGTTGAACAGGATAGGTGAGAGTGGGTATCCTTGCCTTGTTCCGGTTTCAGGGGAAATGGCTCCAATTTCTATCTGTTTAGTAGTATGTTGACTGTGGGTTTCTTGTAGATGGCTCTTAACATTTTGAGTTACGTTCCATCTATGCCTAGATGTTCGAGGGTTTTTATCAAGAAGGGGTGCTGGATTTTATCAAAACCTTTTCCATGTCTAATGATATAATCATGTGGTTTTTGTTTTTACATCTGTTGATGTATTTATTGAATAACATTTATGGTCTTGTGGATGCTGAACCAGCTGTGCATCCTGGGTCATGGTGGATGATTTTTGTTGGATCCGGTTTGCTAGAATCTTGAAAATTTTAGCATCAATGTTCATTTTAAAGAAGATACCAGAAACATTCTATTCTACTCACCACAGTGATAGTACTTCAGCAAGATCTGAGGCATAAGCTTGTCTTTCTCATTTATTTATTTATTTATTTATTTATTTATTTATTTATTTATTTATAGATAAGAGATACAATTCAGGTTTAGAGAATAATTCTCCTTGCCTCTTTACATTTATTACACATCTACATTTGAAAACAAAGGTCTATGTTAAGTTGCGTGCTTTCTGACATACTTTGCTTGATCTTACTCCAACTAAAGTCACCACTTCATTTGCTGCCAAATTTCTTATAAAGAGTACAAGGTAGGTTCTCGAACCATCCTAGAAAAAGTGCTGCATACCTCAATGCTGACTCTCACTACGGTCACCTTCAAAGTACTCCCCTTGGGAAGCTATGCAATTTTGGAACCCTTTTTCAGGAATGACCATCAGAGCTATTGTCTTATTTGTTGGGTCTGACTATTAAGTTCATGAACATCACTGAGCACTTATGTTGGCAGCACTGTACAAATAACTCTATTGGAACACCCTCCCTACTCACATGATCAGGTCCCCAATGATTTTTTTAAACCCAAAGATAAAGGAAATATTGATAGGAAGATATTTAATGATTTTTCAAGACATCAAAGGCAGTACAATGTTGTCTTTGATGGCCATTCAAGAAAAAGAGTAGCCGGGCTCGGTGGCTCAGCCTGTAATCCCGCGCCTTTGGGAGGCTGAGGTGAGTGGATTGCCTGAGCCCGCGGGTTCGAGACCCGCCTGGGCAGCGATACCTCATCTCTACAATAAATCAAAAAAAAATCTGCTGGGCGTGGTAGCGCTCGCCTGTAATTCCGGATACTTGGAAGGCTGAGGTGGAAGGATCGCCGGAGTCCAGCAGGTCGAGGCTGCGGTAGCTGGGAGCGGCCACCGCACTCCAGTCTGGGCGACCGAGTGAGACTCCAACTCAAAAAAAAAAAAAAAGAAAAAAGAAAAAGAGTTCCAGAATTGTTTTGACAAGTGAATGAGGTGCTGGGATTGGTGCATAGCTTCCCAAGGGGAGTACTTTGAAGATGACCATAGTGATATTCAGCAATGAGGTATATAGCATTTTTTCTAGGATGAGTTTGCAAACTTAATTATCAGATCATACACACACACACACACACACACACACACACACAGAGAGAGAGAGAGAGAGAGAGAGAGAGAGAGAGAGAGAGAGAGAGAGAAAGAGAAAGAGAGAGAGAGAGATCAATTCCTCCTCATTTTAGGCTTTCAGCCTAGCTTCTGCCTTCACCATCCCAGGGGAAGATTTCATCTTAATGTCTCTACCCTTCCAACTGACTAGGCCAGTAGATCAGCTGGTAGTCTTACTTCCCCATACCTAACCATTTTTCTACAGGGTTTGACTTCACTGATCACTCTTCTTTTTGGAAACCTTTTTCACTTCTGCTTTCCAAGGCATGGTACAGCTCCCTTATCTCTTGCCTTTGGTTACATGTGCTGGCTCCTTCCTTTCTCCTGCCCTCTCAACACAGACCTCTCCCACAATTGTCTTCCTGAACATCTTTTCTCCCTTGTCTTCTTTGGGTAGTCTCATCCAGTTTCACAGACTGTTATCACTTTCATGCCAATGACATCCCCATCTCCAACCCTAAAGTCAACCTCTCACTTCTGATTTCAGTTTATTTGCCTGGCAGCTCTGCCACATGACCTCCCTGAACCTTAAAAATTCGACTTGCCCAGTGAGTATCCTCATCTTCTATACCGAGTCAGCTCTTCTTGCTTTTCCTGTGCATTTATTGGAACCATTGTTCACCCTCAGTCATCTAGGTTCAGATCCTTCTATCACACTCGACTGCTTGACTCTGTCATCCCTCATGACACACTTCCACTCTTTCATCAATATGCTCTTGTCCTTTGCCACTACAGTGCAGGCTGCAATGCCTTGCACAGTTCTGCTCACCTATTTGCACAAGTCTTTTTGTTCATGCCTATGACTCATCTTCAAATAGACTCGAAGTGGATCTTTCTGATCAAGCTGTTCCTCATTCCCTGTCTAGCCCTCCTGCATCATGAAGTGACTGCCCTTCATCATAACCAAAAGAATACACACATGATTAGTATAGTAGGCGCAGGTTTCACAGACCACAAACTCGGTGCATATAACTTTGTGTCTCTGAAAAGAAATTTAAATTCTAGTTAAATATCTATTCCTTAAGAAAGGCAAAACATGGCAACTTTTAGGTGCTTTTGCATTCGATGATAGAGTCCTAGGACACTCGATAAGGTTGTCTTGGATGCTATGTCCCCAAGATTCCATGCTTTCACCAATTGCTGGTTCATTGCCCCTTCCTCAGAGGCTATGCTCAGAAAAGTGAGGAAGAGGTCCTCTCTGCTATTGGGTCCCCAATTTCTTTGTGGTTCTGGTGACAGAAAGATCTGGATTCAAAGGCCCTTTCTCAGGAATACTTCCCAGCATCTAGTTCTTTTCCTCTCCTACTGTTTTTCCCTTCTGCTCTCCAGTTCAAAGAATTATAAATCTTGGGGGTGGCTATAACGGACTAGTCCCTGGAAACCTTTTCTGTAGGCTAGACTCCAGTTAATTAAATGGACTTTATTTTCTTATTTGCATTTATGCTCTAACAGCCTTATCCCACAAACACACCAAATGATTCCTGTATGGAAGGCAGGTAGGAATAGCAGGAAAAAGAGGGAAAGACACATAGGTTAATATCACAATATATCTTGTCATGATACTATAGTAGAAGCACTTTAATACCTCGTCAAAGAAGATCATAGCCAACCTGCATGTAGCACTTTCAATCACTACTCTTTGGAAAGAACTTCCTACTGCACTGCCATTTTTCTTTAAACTTTATTCATTTACATTAAATACCTATTCATGTTTTCTAAACTTTTAAAAAATACATGTAAACACATGAGCTCATCATATACCTCAATATAAGCTTTCCAAAATTTTTGTGGGAGGACTCATTTTAGGTAAATGCATGGTCTGTATATGTGTTTTGTTTGGCTTACACAAAGTTTTAAATCTTTACAAAATGTTTCTGGTTAATTGTGAATTTTCACATAAAATCGACATTTTCTGCTTTTTAAAAGAATATGAAAAAATGGCAACTTCAAGAGCTTGTACAAAATTGGCTTGAGTGGAGATCAGAAAGATAGAGGAATAGGGTAGGGAGATATGGAGAGAGAAGTATTATCAACTAAGCACGGTCTATGTGCTGAACAACTTGTATGCACACACACACACACACACACACACACACACACACCACTGAATTCTTGCAGTTATTCCCATTTCAAGGAGCTAGAAAGTGACAGGGCCAAGAAAGGAACCTGCATCTCTCTCTCTAGGAAGCCACACTGCTACATAAGAAATAGCTAGAAAAGAATTTATACTCAATGCATCTAAATCTCAGTAGTACTTTTCATGGATAAGAATGGGCAGAAAAACAATGGATCAACCAACATATAAACTTGCAAGTTGTTGCCATGCCTTGCTACTTCTAAGGGAGCCGCCTTTTACAAGAGGCCTCTTACTTCCAGATGGTAAAATTAAGTAGCTGTAAGGCAGAACATGACAGACTTGCTTTAAAGCTATCAACAATTCTTCTAGTCTTTGAAATATTTCTAGTCACATAGATACTTTTTTTCCAAGGGCAGCAGATGTCCTTGTGATAGAAATAATAGAAGTAACTTGTATTTTTTTTCAGATTGCACTGGCCCTTTTCAAACTTAGGAGAATATCCCCTGAGAAAAAGAACAATCAGTTACATGAGAGTGGTTATTTGCACTCTCTGTAAACACATAAACTAACCATTTTCTTTCTAAACAAAATCTGTTTGACAAGATACACTCACTGTTACTCGGTTTTCTTAAAATGGTCCCTTCAGGAGGGTTTGCACCTTTCAGATACTTGTGGGCTGTTGTCATGCTGCTTGCCTCTCCCTTTAGATGTATTTAACTCCTTTCATCATGGCTCATAAATCAGCCCTTTCATTCTCTTAACGGTTTTTCTTGCTTTTCTCTGAACTCCCTCTAATTGGCTTGTGTGCTTTTAGTAATGAGCAAACCAAAACTAAATGTAATATTCCCACAGTGTTTTTTTAATATTCTAAAGGTGATATTATAAAAGCTATTGAATTCTTGTGAAACACTTCGAAAAACAACAAAAAAAGAGAAAATGAAACAATGAGAACGAGATAGCAATGGATCCTATGAATGTTGCAATTCATGATATACTCATAGATAATAGGCTTTTTTAGTCTTAGAACTGCCATTCAAATTATTTCTAGAGTTGTGTGTGTTTACAGCACATGAAACTCTCCAGTTATTTCTCTAATCCTATTCCTGTGGCCAGGGTCCCGCAAGCATCAGACTCATTCCTTAAGTAATTCACCTCTACCTGTCCTACTAATCACCAAGTAGTGTTCATTCCAGACTGTTCTGTGTGGGAGGTCTCTCACCTCAAGTTAATTTGCTGCTTCTTGGACCCCTGCTGCCACCATTTCTCTGAAAAAAGATGAACCTTTCGCTTAGTCCAGTTGCCTGGCCTGACAAATCTATTGGTTCTCGAGAACTGAGGCCAAACTTCTCTCACCCATCACTGGTTCACTTTGGCACCAGCCCCTGCCTTCCTCCACCACTGCTTCTTGTGGTGGGTCAACAACCATGGTGATAAATTCCAAAATACGATAGTCGTTAACTCAAAAGTAGTTTCAACTTAAAAATCAGACCTTTGTTTTAAGGACAATTCATCTTCAATTTTGGAACTTTCTTGAGATATTTATATATGAATCTAAGAAACAAAAGAGTTATTTCAGTAATGATACCAGTGTCTTTTAGGTAAGGCAGAATAAAAGATGACTGAGAGTGCAAGACTCTGGAACCAGCCTGCATTTGAATCCCAGCTCCACAATCATATTGAGTAATGAAATCATATGAGTAATGAAATACTCAAGTGCTCTTTGCCTCAGTTTCCATACCTATCAAACGGGGATAGTAATAGTAGTATCAGTCTCACAGAGCTGTGAATATGAACATGTAAACATGATTATTTTGTGAGTAGTTATAAATACTTCTGAAGAACTGCAAGTCACTGAGCCAAATGATAAGGGAAGATATCAGACAACTTTTAGCTCCTTAACAAAAATGGTCTGTACCTTTAAGGATGCTGATTTCTAGTTGAAAATTCAAAACATGTACACACATAAAGAAAGAAGACAATCATGCAGCGGTACATATGTGTTCTTCAGACCAATATACATTCTATATAATGTTTGAAGCAATTAATCACTAGACACTTGCAAGCCATTGAATACTAAATCTATTGTATGCATATTCTTCTTAGTCTGATAGGCAGAGCCAGCTGGATCTGCAGTTACATTGAGTAATCAATTATATGCACTAACTCCAGATTTTCATAGGTTATATCCCATTGGGATCTGATTTTTAGCAGAAAGAGACATGTAATATAAAAGTCCTAAAAACATACAAGAGCTTGTATCTATCATCTATCTCTCTCTCTCTCTCCCTCTCTCTCTCTCTCTCTATCTACCTATCTATCATCTATCTATTTATCCATCCATCCATCATCTATCTATGTATGTCAGGTCTTCCTTATGTTTTTAAGTCAAAATTCTAAAGCTATATATATAATATTTGTTACTTTATTATATTTACATTGCTATGCCTTCCCATAAGAAAGCAGTTTTCTGTAATCTTTAAGTTTCACTTGAAATTTGTTAAATATATTAAAGGAAGAAAATATCTTCAGTATAGTTCCATCTCAAAATAGAGAAAAAATATTAAGAATATTTCAGTCTGGGCAGGGCTGATGAAACTGTGAGCTAAAAGAAAAATATTGGCTGGGCACAGAGGCTCATGTCTGTATCCCTAGAACTTAGGGACACCAAAGCGAGAGAATTGCTTGAAACCAGGAGTTTGGGACCAGACTGGACAGCACGGTGAGACCTACATTGCCACAAAAGCAAATAACAAAAAAATTTAGCTGGGCATGGCAGCATGCACCTGTAGTCTTAGCTATTCAGTAGGCTGAGGTGGGAAGATCACTTGAGCCCAGGAGTTTGCGACTACAGTGAGCTATAATTATGCTACTGCACTCCAGGCTGGGCAACAGAGTAAGACTCTGTCTCTAATAAATAAATAAAAAGAGAAATATTCTTGGATTACAATATTTGCCTAGCATTTTGAATTGAGTACTAGTTTTATAAAAATTATCAGTTATTGTAATATTATAAATCTATGTTTCTTCAAACATTCAAGCTGTAAGATACTGATTCCTATCCATCCAGCACAATCTTTTCTGAGGCAGACTTAATGATGCACCTCAGTGTACAGAGGATTAGGGCTTACCTGGAGTGTGAGGGACTGCAAGCTATTTGACTTTGACAAGTTGTTTCACCTTTCCTGCCCTCAAGCTCTACTTCACCAATCTATTTTATGTAGCTTGCACTGTAAGTCACCTCAAAGCCTTCCTTTTCAGAGCATGGTGCAAATAAATAGATTTTTTAAAAAGAAAGAAACTCAAGCCAAGATCTTCTGATTCCAAATGCCAAGGTCATTAGCAAAGCTGAAATATGTTATTGTCTATCTGAAGTCAACTTTATAGTTAAATGTTCATTGATTTTTATAATGAATGCATTTGAATTTAGGAAAAGTTAAATAGCAATATCCAAATTCTTAGGTATTGATAAATTTAAAAAAAAAAAGAAACGCCATTTTATCCATTGTGGTAGAAATATACCGGATGAGTTTATAATATTAGGAAAAGAAACTATTCAGTGTTTTTCAGATACTTTCATAACATTATTTTACATTATGAATGACATTTGCATAGAAAGCCTAAATAGGTTACAATGTATTGTTTCTAACAACACTTCCAAGTTGCAGGAAAACTAAGGGGAGGACAGGTTCAGGGGATGATGTCGGGAATGGTGTGTGGATATAACAGCACTGTATGTGTTGAAAATTCTTGCTTCCAATGAAGTCTGCAATCATATGAATAACAGAATTTTGAAAATGGTATGCTGCCGACAAAGATATAGCTATTTTTAATCAGGGAAAAATTACTAGCTAACTGGACACACAGTGATCATCAACTAAGCTTATGGATTATTCTAACTTTAGATATTACATCTTTAATTTGATAATCTAAAGTATTAGTGCTATTATCAGTTAAAACAAACTCAGCCATTGAAAAACATGTCAAGATGCATTAAAGAAAAGTCGGCATTTAAATGTGAGTAATTTTAATGTTTTGGCATAGAGATTTTTCTAAATTTAAACTTCGGGAGGGGCATTCACATTCACTGAGTAAATTAGAAATTACTTAATCAATACTTTACAAATTGTTTATGATGACAGAAAACTTTCTTGGTAGGCAAAAGTAATAATGGATTGAATGACATAAAGATCTCATCTTTTAAACTTTAATGAAGGATGGAAACTCACTTCTCATTATACTTTGTATTTCATCATTGTATTTATAGCAATTATAATTAAGTTGCTATTTGTATATTCTATTGAGCATTTGTTTTTCCCACTAGACTGAACTCCATGAGGAGAGGGATGATGTCTATTTTAATTAGCAACATAGCATATTGCAATAATAATAATAACTGTTCTTGTCAAAATTTACTGAGTGCTAGTTATTTGTCAGGCACAGTGTTAAGCATTTTATATGTATTACTGCTAAGTCCATTTAATTCTATTTGCTGAGTTAATAAAGATGTAAATTTATAATGAATCAAAAGACGCTACATTTATTTTATTTTATACTAGAGTTGTGGGGGTACAAGTGAGAATTTACTACATAAGCAAGTTGCACGCAGGTGAAGTTTGGGCTTCCAGCAGACCCTTTCTCACCCTGAGGGTGGACCAGGTATCCAGTGTGTTGCCATGTGGCCCCCTTCCTCCTCTCACCCTCCTTTCCCTAGCATTATCCATTAAAAAGACCCTACACTTCTATGGAGAAGCATAAAAGACTCTTTGCCAAGTATAGTGGGACCCAGAGTGGGAAAGACCCAGGAACGTTAGCTACTCCATAAACATGATGAAACCAGGGCTCAGAGACATACAGTCACCTGTTTAAAAGCACAGAGGAATGTAGTGAATGCAGATGTGTCCTGATGATGTTACATCTGATACCGAGTATAGAGCATCTAGTGAGAGTGGCAGTGAGTTAATCACTCCCAAAACGAGAAAGATTTCTTATATGGACTTATTCTTCATCATTTATGCAGTCAGTCAACAAACATTCACTGGCTATCTACCTATACCATTTAGGGGAGGTGGCTTTGTGAGGTGGCAGGGACACCACAAGGCAGAAATTTGTAAGGGAGGTATGCATATGTATGTAAACAAGAGCTTCACTAAGGTGTGATCAGTGTAAAATGGGAAGTGTAAGGCATGGTGGGAATCAAAGCAGAAAGTAAATTTTTTTTTCCCACAGACATTGATAAAATATTTTGCATGAGTGCAGCCATCCATACCAAGAAAAAAAAATGTTTGCAAACACAATTCCTTTCATACAATTCCTTGGATATTAACTCAAAATTAGTTTATCAATACCTAAGAAAATCACATTTCAGCACTATTATCCTGAACTTAGAGTGAAAAGAATCACTGTCTATGGGCATGTTAGACACAGATCGATGAGATCATTCATTCATTCAGCAATTTTTTTCTGGATGCTTCTTATGTATCAGATTTTGTGTCAGGCACCGGATTACAAGAGTGATGAATTTTAAAAGCTAGCCATTCATTTTTCATAGCCCTACTGAAATTTGATGATATGAGTGTTTAAGTGAAAAATTTGAGGAAAATGATATTTTGATCAGACATTTTATCAGAACTTAAGGGAAACAAAGAAACATGAATTATCTGCTGCCTTCTAATAAAACTAAATCTAATTCAATGCCATCTTGTTCTTAATATAACATAGAAAAATCCATTTATAAACAAAAATACATCTTAAAAAAGAAATAATTAGGATAAAAAATATCAAATGTACAATAAAGCTGCTTTTTCCTAAAGAAAGTTAATTTCACCTAATTACCTTCTTCAGAGAACTTAATTGTTATGTGATTCTTTTAATACTTTCTCATGAATATGGTTTCAGCTAATTTAACCTGTCTCTAAAAGCTATTGGCAGGTTGTTAATTTGTTTGATGACTTTATAAAATTATAAATAGGGACTTGGAACCTATTTAATGTTGAAATTTGCATAATATTTATTCATACATAAATTCTGAACTTTCTATCGATTGAATTTCATATTTCAAAAACTTATAACATTAAACTTGTTTCACTAGACTATAAGTGTAGACATGTATTTATGTTGTATGTGAATATTAATTTCAGCTGCTATCAGCCTTTAAAAATGTATAAAATAAAGTCATAGTTGAGGTTTTAAACTTCAGCTTGATTTTTTCTTTTAGCTGTGAAAGATTTGCAGAGTTGGCCATAGTGAAGTGTCTACCTTTACAAATAGTCTTGCTTCTAAAAAATGATGTAGGAACACATGTTAGCAAATAAAATAATATATTAAATGTGATTTTTAAAAGAATTTTATTTTAGATATGTAGGGTACATTTCAAGAATACAAATGTTCATTACGCAGGTATCCTTGTTATGAGATGTGCCCCTCCTCCCCTGGCAGTTTCCGACTACTGCCAATCCTTATAGTATTATGGCAATTGTTCAAGGTCTGCTTATGAGTGAGAACATGTGATACTCAGTTCTTTGTTTCTGTGATAGATCACTCAGTATTATAAACTCCAAGTCCATCCAAGTTGCTACAAAGTTCATAATTTTGTCCTTCTTTATGACTGAGTAATATTTCATTGTGTATTGTGTATATGTACCACATTTTTTTTTATCCAGTTCTCTTTCGATGGGGAGCACGGTTGGTTCTATGTTTTTGCTATTGCAAATAGTGCTGCAATAAACATGTGTGTGCAGTTATCTTTTTCATAGAGTCACTTGAGTTCCCCCTGGTATAGTCCCACTAGAGGGATTGCAGGGTTATATTAAATGTGATATTTAAAAGAACACAGAGTTTTGATCATTTAGATAGGGAAGACAGCCTTAAAATATTAACATCTCACTTTTTATAAACTGTTAATTCTTAAATTTATAATTCAGAATTGTTAATTCTTAAGAATTATAAATTTTAAAAAATTATTTCAGGTTCTCTTAAAGTAAAGGAGTGTATTTAAATATCCAATGAGTAAAGAGGTCAACTGATAAGTAGTTTTTATTTGAGCCACCTTCTCAGCTTATTAAAATTCTGACTAGTAAGTAACCCTGATATTATGATGGTATTTAGAAGGTACCCAGTAGCCGGGTTCGGTGGCTCAGCCTGTAATCCCGCGCCTTCGGGAGGCTGAGGTGAGTGGATTGCCTGAGCCCGCGGGTTCGAGACCCGCCTGGGCAGCGAGACCTCATCTCTACAATAAATCAAAAAATCAGCCGGGCGTGGTAGCGCACGCCTGTAATTCTGGCTACTCGGAAGGCTGAGACAGAAGGATCGCCGGAGCCCAGCAGGTCGAGGCTGCGGTGGCCGGGAGCGGCCACTGCACTCCAGTCTGGGCAACAGAGTGAGACGCCGACTCAAAAAAAAAAAAGAAGGTACCCAGTAAGGAAATTCTCTGCACACATAGAGTCTGAGCCTGATAAGGATCTTGGGAACTGAGCTCAGCTGTTGCAAATTTAAAAACAATACACTCTTGAAGATAAACGCAAATTAATGGGCTCTAGTAGATTCTTTCATACCTTTCAATTTACACAAAATGATTTACTTTTATGTCAGATCCCAGATATGTGAATCTGCTTCAATTGCTATAGGATGCAGGCAGTGCATCCATTATCTTGATCAAGTTTCTCAAGCAGACTTTATGCTGTGATACCTTTCATCAGTCCCATGATCTTAAACATGACTCCTCATCTTGTTAGAATAGGATGATTATAAATTAAACAAAACTCACGGAGGAAACTAGTGGAGGGTGAAGGATTCATTCTTGGTTGCATTCCAAAGAACTCCTTTTTCCATAAAGAAATGAATTCTGTTGACAGCCCCTTATTCTTAGGGTTCTTCTTTTCTTCTAAGGGGGCCACGGAAGGTTTCCTATGCTCTTTTGCCATCATCTTGGCTGCACTCTAATTTCATGACCTCTGAGTTAATCCTTCTTTTTTTCCTATTAACAAGTGTAAGCAGGCCAACTTCAAACAGACTGCAATAGGTCACGAGGTTTAATGGGCACAGAGATAATCATCTAAATTACATTTCTAGGCCTGATGGGCTAGACAGACTTAGAGGGTAACTTTACCAGCATTTGCTGTTAATCAGCAAGGTTGGTGTGTCTCAGAGCGTAGCTGCCTTTGCCTTCCTCCCTGAGGGGCTGGGTCATATTGACTGATTAGTGAAGGCAGCTGCGTTAACTTTCTTCTTCCACAAAGTGTGCCGTGTCCGAAAGGACATGAAAGTCAAATGTGGCCACAGCTCAAACACCAGACGCACTCTTTTCATCTCAGTGGAATTATCTGCCTTCTGCTTGCAGACCATCATCCTCAGCAAAACAGTTGTTGCTGATTTTCACGATCTGTTAACAGTTAGGAATTTTTACATTAAAGATCTTTCTCCTACATGTATTTCTTATAGAGTCTAGGAAGATGCCATGGCCTATTGTATATTTTTTATTGCTACATGATTCTGAACTTTAAAAGGAATTAGAAACATGGAATTACTCTAAAGGTAAAAGGACCAAAATAATTTTAGCTCTTAACTTTCAGATAAACATCCTTTGGGAACTGGTAGGGGGAATATCGTGAGTTGTTTTTACAATACAAGCTCGTACCATTTGGTTGCATATTTCAGTTTATTGTCAAAGAAAACAGCAGCCTTTTCCCAATAGAGTGGGATGTTAGAATGCATGTTTAACTGACATACCCTCAAAATGAACTGGAATCATTTAACATTTATTAATATGTCTAATATATAAATAAATATAATACAATTTCTCTCACCTCTATAATACTTCATAATTACAAAAGGCTTTTATATCCATTATCATTTTATTCTTAATAACAACCCAGTAAAATAGGTTGAGGTAAGTATAATTATCACCCTTTTACACATCAGAGCATTTTGCTGAGTATTGTGATGACTTGCTCAATGTCACTGAGGTAATACGTGATAGAGCCAGCACACAAACCCAGGTCTTCTGATGCCACATCCAGTTTGTATGTATAATTGAATAACTTTTTGCAAAATGTGATCTTCCAGTGAAATGCACTAGTGTTATATTTTTTTAAAGAACTATTTGTTCAAATAGGCCCTCATGGCAGAGCTGGTGGGTTAATTGTGTTCACTCAATTAGCTTTCTAAAGTGAACAAAATCAGGTGTATTAAACTAATTCAGTAAGTAGGATGTTGATTTGTCAAATAGTCACATACATTATAATGTTTCTAATACTTTGGACAACTCTCAAGGGTATGGAGTTTATAAAAGCCATAGATACATAAAATCACAGTTTAGTCTGATGCTGAAGAGACTGTAGAAATCTAACTTTAAAAAAAAAGGAATACAAATCATGTAAACAAAAGTTAGAATCAAAAGAAATGTTTGATCTTTAAAAATTCTAATCTTAAGACATTTAAAGACTTTTTCTGAACTGTAAACATTTTATATCACCCACACACACACCAAGAAGAAAAGTAATTTAGAGACTTCAGACATAGTGGTGGTTGGTCACCCAGAAGACCGAAGTAGGGCAGGACATATTGTGAACTCTGGGGTTAGGGATCCAAGGATTGGGGGCAGAATGAAAGGGAAGGAAATTAAAGTGTGGCAGGTACACATTCTCAGCAAAGGACTTTTTGATGACGTACGGATTGTTCAAATGATTACTAAACATAACTTTACCTTTTGTGACTGGAAAGTAGGAAGAGTAACTTTTTTTTGTTTTTAGTCTGAGTTTCACTCTGTCATTCAAGTTGAAGTGCAGTGGCACACTCATGGCCACGGTAGCCTCAACCTACTGTGCTCAGGCAATCCTTTCACCTCAGCCTTCCAAGTAGCCAGAACTACAGGTACGCTACCATGCCTGGCTAATTTTTAGATTTATTGTAGAGACAAGGTCTCACTATGTTGCTCAGGCTGGTCTCAAACCCCTGAACTCAGGCAATCCTCTCGCCTCTGCCTCCCATAGCTGGGATTACAGGTTTGAGCCACTGGGCCTGGCTGGAAGAGTGACTATTATTGGAAGATATTCATGCAAAATTAAGTCCTCAATCATGAATCTGCTTTATTAATGATCATAGCTTTTATTTTCATTAATGGTAAATTTATAGGTTTTAAATTTTTAGTTGTACTTCTGCTTTTAGAAGTTGTTTTTACAAAAATAGACAACAACAACAAAAGAAAAAACAGCACTTACTGAATGCTCAACTGAAGACAGTATCCAACATATACTAATTTGTTTGGCAGATCTTTTACCTAATATTTGGTATTATTCCTTTTTGTTTTTGTTCCTTTTTGTTATAATGATTTGAATTTTGCCTAACAAGGGCAAATAAAACTAGGAAACATAGTAATTTATATGATCAAAATAATCATTGAAATACACAACTTGATATAATATGTTACATAAGCAAATCATGAATGTCTTTGAAAATTTAAGAGAATTTAAGGAAATCATCTTTGTTGTTCAGAATAACTGATAGAAGAGCTAGAAATGTTGAGGAAACAAAAACACAGAAGGAATATAGAGTAGTCAAGATAGGATTGGAAGTCAAATTACTGGAAGCACCATAAAAAGGTGGTTATTTCGCTCCCTGGAAAATTTTAAAATCGTTCTTTTCACATGCAGAGCCAGGGTTTTCTGAGAAGTAAAGAAATAGCCTTTCCTTTCATACAAATAAATGGAATAGAGAAAAAGTGTACTGATAAGAAAATATGCCTGAGTCATATAATCTCAAAAATGGATGCTTTGCATATGAAAAACAAAGGGCATGTGCTCAGGGGCAGTAAAAGCAATGGGTCTCAAAGAACAGTTTTTAGACAAGAGACAAGGGATCAGCATTACCTGGAGCTTGTTAGACATGCAAATTCTTGAGCAGCACCCCAGAACTTGCGCTTGAAGCCAGCACTCTGTTTTTTTATAAACTTTCCAGGAGATTACAGCGCTTGCTCAAGTTTGAGAATCACTAGCACAAGTAAAAGCAGTGACAAGAGAGGAAAGAGAGCGAGTGAAGTGCAGCCCTGGTCAACGTTGTCTTAACTGTCTTTAGGGAAGGGTGTTCATAAGCCCCCGCGATGCTCAGAAGCAGTCAGAAATACTTAAAGAAATTAAGGTCTAGATGAAACCTAAGAAGTGAACTAAAGAAGTGTACTAGATCAGAGGGGAATTGGGTGGCAAATTGTGGATATAATCCTCCAAATCCATTGTGGCACACAGCCCCTTTAAACCCTGAGCCAAGTATCCAGCGGTGGGCCAGGCCCCATGGCATCTGAAAAAGGAAGCAATCATAGGATCCTATTAGGCCCCTCAAATCAGATTTGTCATGTTCTGAGTTTTGCTCCTTAGTATTTACAAACACACAGATAGTGAAAGAAAGAGCTCAGCATCTGGCAGTAAATTGAGACTGGAGACGTACTTCTAACTTGATATTTACTTAAAATGTTTAGATTAGTGAGGTTTTAAAAAGGCATTTGGTCTACCCAACCCTGTGATGCCTGATTTCTTTCTTTAATTTGCCACTAAGTGGTTGTCTGCTCTATGCTTTAGATGCTTTAAAGAGAACCATATTGACCATTGAGAGAGCGCATTTCTTTTATCTTTGGAGAGCTGTAAGTGTTAGAATGGGCTTACTTACATGGAACTGGTACCTACCTGTCTTATTATTGTGAGGCTTAATATGTCGCAGGCATCCAGACCAAATGGTTCCTGTGGTGTGACACTGTCTGTGACTCCACCAATTTCCCTTGATTCCTATCTAGTCTCTGGTTCTTTAGTCTTCCCTCAATTGCTCAGTTCTGCAAACTATTAGATGTGTTTTCAATAAATTCCCTTTTTGCTTAGGTTAGTCAGAATTGATTTCCTTTTCCTATATCCAAACACCTTGACTAAATAAAGTAGATGTAATAGAAGGTTGTGGGGAGTGGGGAATGGGGTAGAAATAATGACGTTGACATTAGAGATGTTGAGTGTGATAGAAGGCACATTATCTAAGTAAAAGTAGTTCAAATGCAACCAGAAAAATGAATCGAGCCCAGGAGAAGAGTTAAGACTATTGTAGATATTTCATGGCCACCTTAGAGTCCTAGGACTGGAAATGGCATTCACTGAAGAAGTTGAATCCTATGTGGAATCTGCTCCCCCCCCCACAGCATTTATCTTTCTTGAAAGAGTATCCCTAATTTCTTTTAGTAATTGATTGTTCTTTATACTTAGCTATGAGGCTTGGGGAGATTGACCTCTTTCCAGTTCTAAGGTTGGAACTCACTGACTTAAATTATCCAATAGTAAATAATTGGGCACAACTTCCAGTCAGCAATAATGAGGTTTGTGCAGATTTGTAAGAACTTCTAGGAAAGTGATGTGATGTTCTGAAGTCCAATAACGCCACAGCCATGTGTGGACATGTGAGAGGACTCACAGCTGCCCAAAGTTTTATGGAGAGTCTGAAGGAGAAGTAATGACTAGAATGCACAGCATTATATAATAATGATACCACAATTATTTCACCATAGTGAGCAATCTTGTGCTAATGGGTGAAATAATCCATGCTGTTTAAAGTATTTGAATTTGAATAAGGGTGATTGCCTCTTCCGGTAACAATAAGAGGTAGATTCATTTAAAAATGCTTTCAGACTAAGGAGAGGAAACAGATGATATTGCTTAACCATGGAATCAAATGTCACCTGGAGTCAGAAATATCTCTGGATTTTTTTTCAGTTAAATCAGCTAGTAAATTTTATTTTAAAAGCCAATTCAAACTGGATTTTTAATATTAGCACATAAATTGTTCCAGTCATTATAGCCCTTTTCCTCAACTTCTACCCAGTATCCAACACAGAAGCATTTATTTTGATAGATTTTTCTACTGTGTGATGTTATTCCAATCATGTATAATAGTTTGAAAAGTCTCAACTTGCAAGGTAAGTAAATAAAATAAAGAAGAAAAATTTTTATTTTTTCTAGCAACTTATTATCATTGATAAATCTAGTAGCTCTACTGACAAATTATCCCACATTCTTTTTTTCTTTTTTTTTTGAGACGTAGTCTCACTCTGTTGTCCAGGCTGAAGGGCAGTGGCACGCTCACTGCCATCACAGCCTTAACAAGCTGGGCTTAGGCAATTCTTCCAAGTAGCCAGAACTATAGGCATGCACTACTATGCCTAGCTAATCTTTATTTATTTATTTATTGTAGAGATGAGGTCTCTCCAAGTTGCCCAGGCTGTTCTCAAACCCGTGGGCTCAGGCCATTCTCTCACCTCGGCCTCCCAAAGTGCTGGTGTTATAGGCGTGAGCCACTGTGCCGCGTCATACCCCCATTCTTAATGGGCCTAGCTCCCTTCATCATTAAAGTCCTGTATCATTAGACTTTAGTCATTGCCAGTTATTAAAACAAGCTCATTTTTACTAAAACTTTACTCTCATTCGGATCCAAAGCTTTCCCCAAGGAGATTTAGATTTGCAGCTCCTGCAACTTATGGTTGGTAGAGAGGTATGACAAGGTCTAACTCTAAGAGAGCTCTACAACTCCGGGCCCCTGATGTATGTTCATCTCCATCCAGTTATTCAAGCAAACGCTAATCTCATTGTGGTGAAGGGATTTTGCAGAGAAAATGAAGATCTCAAATAAGTTGACCTTAAATTAGAGAGCTTAGACTGAGTCTAGAGATCAGAAACAAAGAAGACAGAGAAAGACAAATCCTGAGAGAGATTCAAGGTATGAGATCCTCCATTGCTGGCTTAGGAAATGGAGACGACCACATGGCCAGGAATGTAGGCAGCCTCTGGGCGCTTAGAGCAGCCCTCAGCCAGAAGGAAACTGGGACCTCAGTCTTCCACTTGCAGGGAAGGGAATTCTGCCCAAAACCGGAATGAGCTTGTCAGTAGATTCTTCCCCATATCCTCCAAACAAGAACTCAGCCTGGCCAATACCTTGATTTTGGCTTTGAGAACTCTGTCACATTGTCCCTGGACTTCTGAGCTACCAAACTGTGAACAAAACAACTGGATGTTGTTTTAAGTTGCTATGTTTGTGGTGATTTGTTACAAATCAATAGAAAACTAATACGGATGGTTTGGAGGAAGTAGATGGGGTTTGTTCTGACACAAGTTTTGTAAACTCATTCCCTTTATTTGAGGTAGGAAGGAGAGGTGAAAACAAATCTCCTTTTGGGGGGTCATCACTGCTGACCCAACCCATTCTGTACTTGATATGGATGGGGGTAGGTCCAAATAAGCCCTTATGATGAAGCAACTGTCTGGAACACTGAGAGTCTCAGCTACCTTTTCCAGCTTATCGTAAGAGCCTCCGGCATACTTTGTCTCTTGCTGGGTCCCCTATATAAGCCTATCTACAGAACTTCATTTTTCTACCTTCTGTAGCTTCAAGGCTAAGGACTGTAGCCTGGGACTGATATACCTCTAAGTCCTGACGACTCAAGGGGACTGTTCCTTGCCACTTCTTTGCCTGGTGAACCTCCAACTGCAATATCTGAGCAAGCTTTTTCTCCCTGGCGGTACAAACCATTCCTCAAGCCCTGGAACTAAGCAGGTATCCAACCAGGTAATCAAGCAACTTCCTCTCCCTCTTTAAGCCATCTTCAAACTTCACAGGTGATTAACTCAAGGGAAGAAACCATGGCCTGACCCCCTTCTCTTCTCTCGCTAGAAACAGAGAGGGGGAGGTAGTATCCCTTCATGAGCAATCTATTCCTCAATGATCACCTCTTCCCTAGCTCTCAATCCTCTCATATCACCCTTGCTGCTGAGTATGTGAAAGTCTGTGGCTAGGTAGGAGGCCTTCTCTTTACTGAGATATGGGGAGTTTAGAAAATGTATTCATCTAACCTTCATGGACAGAAATAATTCCAATGCTAATCGGCTACAAATGTAATGATGCATTTTAACATTTTTGAAAGAACGTCATGTTCATGTAACCTACAGAATAATAACTTAAAAAATACAACATGTACTTAATTTTGTATTTGGCTTGAGTAGTATCATTTAATGTTACAAATATTAAGAACTTTCCAGCCATTGTGCTAAGTGAAAATGATGAAAGACCTAGGCTTTGCCCTGGAGAAACTCATTGTGTGTGAGTTTGTGTGTGAGAGTAAGAAAAAGAGAGTGAAACAGAGACAGAGAGAGTAAAATCCAAAAAGAGACTGTCAACTAATTTCAGGGTTATAGTAAAGATACCACTATTATTTCACCATCTTGAACAATATTGTATTAATGGGCGAGATAATTCATGCTATTTAAAATATTTGAATTTGAATAAGGGTGATTGCTTCTTCTGGTAACAATAAGAGGTAGACTCATTTTAAAATATTTTCAAACTAAACATTTTAAGATTTAAACACATATATTCTCTCAAATCCTTTCCTGGCATAATTAATCTATGGACTTCTATTTGATTTTTTTTTTGAAGAAAGAGCACTTTTGATGGAGTCAGAGGTCCTCACTGATTTCCTCCAAATCAAGATCTCACTCAATCACTCTGTACCCATAGATTTTATGGCAGTTTGGGAAAACCTAAGATTTATAAAACAGAAGAGTTCATTGCATGGATTTTTTAAATCTTTTTGAATGTGAAATTTAAAATATATACCATTTTTTACTATGCTCAATAAAAAGTGAAATCTTTATTCTGTGTGTCTGCAAAAGCTACTTTTGAAGTCGGATGTATTTATCAACATACTTATTAGAGGCATTTTCCCTCTACAGTTTTGGAGAGAGTCTGAAACCCAATACCAGTATGGTTTAGATATTCATAATTATTTACACATGTTCCAGTAAAAAATATATTTGGGGGTGGCACTTAACTTTTAGGATTTGGAACAGCTGGAAATTATTTTTATTAGGGTTAAAAGTGCTTTAACTGAATAATGGTGTAAAAAAAGAGTAGAACATTCTAGAATGCTTCCTCCTAATGTGAAAAACTTTTTTTAAAAATCGAATTATTTATTTAGGAATTGGCTGTTGTCTGGCTAGCTACACGTGAAGGTGTCTACAGAAATAGGTTCATGGAAGACGCATCACATAGAAAATGACTGTGGTGTCTTATTAATATTAGTATTGTTAGGGAACAATTCATACTCCTTTTAAGAGGTAGACAGTCAATATTCCACATACTGCAGTGACAGATTCTAATTAAATATTTAAGAAATGGGACAGCTTTTCCAATCATGATACACTGTATCTAATACCTTGGAGAAATATAAAAACTCTTAATAGTTGTTCTCCCAGAAAAAAAAAAGATGATTAATAAGGGATTCTGTGACTCCCAGAACCTGAAACATTTCTTCTAAGGAGCTAGACTATGTTAAGAGCCAAGAGGAAGGAAGGTTCAAAGGAAATTCATCTAATATTTGTGCCCTGGTTATGAAAGGGGGCAAGAGGCTGTTTATCAGCGGCATGTGGCCAGTTGGCGAGGAGGGCTGAATGCCAGACTGAGGGGTTATTGTGATCACAGATGGACTTAGCCTGGGAAAGAAGATGCCAGAGAGTCCCAGGCAGTGCAGGCTATTTTGGGGTCTTTACAAAAATTATTATTTTTTTCATTCTGTGCCAGTATTAATACAGACAAATGTATTTGTTTTGTTCCTAACAAAAATACAAGCCCATATACAGCAGCAGGACTTGATGCAATAATTTCCTGTTTCATGTTGATGCCATGACCTAATAATAATAACCTCTAATTTGTCAATCAGCTATTGAAGATTTGAAGATTACCAAAGTAGGTCTCATCCTTGGAGACATCACTCAAGAGGGTTTTTAAAGTAATGATTTATAATTGTCTCTTAATACAATGCATTCCTTTATCAAAAAGTGTACTATTCTTATATTTTGTGAAATCAAATTGATGCCACTAAGACATAACAAATCAAGATGTGTAATAGCTAGGTACATGTTCTCAAGAAGAAACGGGAACCTTTATCAGTCAAAGAGAGAGTCAGCAGATTGGCAATCCAGCATTCATTTCATAAATTTAGAAACAGAAATTCTGCATTAACGACTTTCTTAAGCATATGGAGCTGGCTCAAGTAACTCAGGAACTGTGTGTAGATCTGGATTCCAATAGTTCTTCTATATAAGGCACAACTTCAAAGTGCCAGGAAGTTCAATTTTACCCAACTCATGGATTCTCATCCTTACTCTGCCCGACACACAAAACCTTGAGAAATTATAAACAGTGAACTTGGGAAGTTATTGAGGTTTACTCCTATGCGGGGTGAGGTGTTTGACATCAAATCTCCAAATTCTAAATTTTAGTGTGACATTGGAACACAAGATTTACTAATGGCCTAATTATGGACATGACTGCCAAGTAAAGAGCTACTGATCCATCTTACAGCTAGAGGCACACCCCCTATTCATGTCTTCTTCTACTGGTATCTTCACTTTTAACAACTTTGGTTACTCAAGGTCTTCTGCCATATATACTTATGGCTGGGATACCTGGTATACTTGCCCTCTTCCTCATAATCCTCCCATTATATTAATGATATATGTTAAGTGAGCTTTTGAAGGCTTCCTAGAAACCTAACCTCATTTGTAAATTTTCCTCTACACACACACACGACTACAAGTTTCAAACAATAACTTGGGGGCTAAAACCTTTTAGAAAGCCTATATGAGAGGGACCCAAAAAAAACCCAGAATCAACTTTTGGAGGGCAGGTTCCTTGTAGTACAGGTTTCGCCCACTAGGTAAGTGTTCTAGAGACACATCAACAGCATCAGTGTACCAGCTAGTGTTGTTGTGAGAGGCTATTTTCGGCTTCAGTGAAAATTTTTTTTTTTTTAGATTCTTTCAATGCGTTAGCCCATTTCATGATGAGTGATTTACAAGCACACCTGCCCACACTGAGATGTTCAGCGATTTTTGACCCAAAATGGCATACTCCCATGCCTCGCCCTCCCTGTTCACCTGTTCTTGCCCTGAGCAACTTTTTGGTTTGTTTGTTTCCTTGGACGAAAAAAAGTCCTCAAAGGGAAACATTTTGCCAATGTTGAAGAGGTGAAACAAAAAAAGTCAGAAGCACTAAAAGGCATCAAAATTGACGAGTTCAAAAACTGTTTTTGAGCAGTGGGAAAAGCACCTAGATAGGTGTACTACATCAAACAGAGAGTACTTTGTTGGTGACTGAAGTTTAGACTTGTAAAAATAAATACACAATTTTTAATAAATAATTTTTGGGTTTGGGGGGTATCTCCTCATACAGTTGACCCTTAAATAATAGGGAGGGGAAGCAGGGGACAGGCATTAGGGATGCTGATTCCTGGGCAGTCAAAAATCTGAGAATGACTTTTGACTTCCCCAAAACCCTCAATGGTAGGTCAATAGTCTACCATTGACTAGAAGCCTTGCCAATAACATAACAGTTGATAAACACACCAATCAATGGTACATACCAACCAATTCAACATTTTCTTGTAATGCCATGACTTTTCTTTGCTTCTTGAGAGTACTTCCACCATCACTACTGGAAATTTATATCTGCCATGGTGCTATTCAAGTTTATAGTATTGCATTTAACATAGCGAAAAATATTTGAGAACCATATGAAATCACTTTTTAAAATTTTATTTTTATTTTCTATTGAGGTAAAATATTCATGTGAAGCTCACCATCTTGAGCATTCTTAAGTGTACAGTTCGCTAATAATGGATATATTTATATTCTTTTCTTTTCTTTCATTATGCTCCTACCCGCTACCATTCTGTTAACTACCAATCTACTATTTCCATGAGATCCACTTTTTTTGCTCTCACATATGAGTGAGAACATGCAATATTTGTCTCTCTTTACTTAGCTTATTTTGCTTACATAATGTCCTCCAGTACCATGTTGTTGTTGTAAATGACAGGTTTTCATTCTTTTTTATAGATGAATAGTATTTTATTGTGTATCTATACCACATTTTATTTATCTGTTCATCCATTAATGGACACTTTGGTTGATCCCATATATTGGCAATTGTGGATAATGCTGCAATAAACATAGGAGTGCAAATATTTCTGTAATATACCAATTTGTTTCCTTTTGGATAAATACCCAGCAGTCCTACTGCTGGGTCATATGGTAATTCTATTTTTAGGTTTTTTTGAGAACTTCCAGACTATTCTTCATAGTGGTGCTAATTTGCACTCCCACCAACAGTGTACAAGGGTTCCCTTTTCTACATATGCTGGCCAGCATCCGTTATTGCCTTTTTTTTTTTTTAATAAAAGCCATTTTAACTGAGGTGCAGATGATGCTGTTTTGGTTACTATACCTTTTTAATAAATTTTGAAGTTAGGTAGTGTGATGCATACAGCTTTGTTCTTTCCACCCAGGAGTTCTTTGACTATTTGAGGACTTTTGTGGGACCATAGAAGCTTTTTTTTTCCTATTTTTTTTCTATTTCCATGAAGAATACCATTGGTATTTTGATGGAGATTGCATTGGATCTGTAAATTGCTTTGGGTAATAACACTTTAGCAATATTGATTCTTTCAGTCCATAAGCATGAAATTTCATTTTTTTGTTATCTTAAATTTCTTTCATCAGAGTTTTATAATTTTTCTTGTATAGATCTTTCACCTCTTTAGTTAGATTGATTCTTAGATATTTTATACTTTTATAACTATTATGTAAATGGAATTACTTTTTCAGATGTTTCAATATTTGTGTGTATAAATGCTACTGATATTTGTATGTATATTGATTTTTTGTATCCTGCAACTTTACTGAACTTGTTTTTCCATTCTAACAGTTTTTATGTATGGCATCTTTAGGTATTTCTAGGTATAAGATCATGTCATCTGCAAATGCAAATCAATAAACACGATACATCACAATAAGAATCAAGAGCACAAACTATATGATTATTTTAAAAGATGCTAAAAAAAGCATTTGAAAAAATTCAGCAGCCAGATGTGGTGGTTCATGCCTATAATCCCAGCACTTTGGGAGGTTGACATAGGAGGATTGCCTGAGCCCAGGGGTTCAAGACCCACCTGGACAACTTGGTGAGATCTCATTTCTTCAAGAAATAAAAAAATTAGCCAGGTGGTGTGCACCTGTAAGTTCCAGCTACTTGGAAGGCAGTGGTGGATCACCTGCGACCAGCAGTTTGAGGTTGCGGTGGCTGTGACCACTGCACTCCAGCCTGGGCAATAGAGTGAGACTCCAAATCAAAAACAACAACAACAACAACAACAGCCAACATCTCTTTTTGATAAAAACTCTCATCAAAATGGACATAGAAGGAACACACCTCAAGCTAATAAAGGCCATATATGACAGACCTACAGTTAACATCGTACTGAAGGAAAAAAATTAAAGACCTTTTCTCTGAAGACAGGAACAAGACAAGCAGGTCTGCTTTTACCACTGTTATACAACATAATACTGGAATTCCTGGACACAGCAATTAGACAAGAGAGAGAAATAAAAAGCATCCAAACTGGAAAGAAAGAGAGATCACTTTTTACTGCAATATGCAATTTACTGGAGAGAACAATGGCTCACACGGAGGTGATTAGAGTCATGTGGTGTTTTAGGCAGATACTCAAAACGCTTGAACCGCAATAACAAGGGGTATAATTTTTACAGTACGAAATTTTTACAGTAGTGCAGCATGTATTACAGTTAATTTCATGCAGCTATGATTTAATATTGCATCTTTTTGTTGGTTTAGATTTCCTTGGACTGAGACTGGCAGCATGTATGATCTGTGGACTGTGTTACTGTGAATACATCTGGATAAATTTTAATATTTTATAATAGATGTGTATAAATTCTATGGCAGTAAATAATAAAATAGATATAAAATAAAATAACTACATATATGTTATGCATTCATGGCATATCTAACTTTTTCTTAATATTTCCAGTATTTCTTCATTTTATGATTTGTCTGCAAGTTTTCTCAAATTGCCACAAAGCTCCAAAAATGTTTTAATGTATTTGTTTTTTTTTTAATCTGCAAATAAGTGGACATGCATACTTCAATCCTGTGTTGTTCAAGGGTCAACTGTACTTTTTTTTTTTTTTTAACAATGCTGTTTTGGAATGTAACGGAGTGAGTAAGAGGAAACCTTGTAAGTAGTGAAGCTCAGGCTGCCTGGGTTCAAAAATGGACTTTGCTTTTTACCAGCTATGCCATATTAACAAGTTCTCTGTGCCTCCATTTCTCCATCCATGAAGTAAGAATTATCAAAGTATCCACCTTGTAAGTGTGTTGTTTTGAGAATTGAGTTAATAAATGGAAAGCAACTAGAATACAACCTGTCACACAGTAAGTGCTAAATAAATATTAGATACTGTGCATCATAAGTGTTCTCAAGAGGGACAAATTTCTAATCTATGAAAATGTATTAACATTTGGAACAAATTCTGATTTCAGAATAGTAGGGGAGAATTTAGCAGTTTGGGTTGAAATTATGATATGAATAAGTAGAATGAGATCTATTTTCTCATTTAGCTTACTATATGGTATGAATAAGTAGATTGTCTTTTAAGGAGACAGCTATCAACATGATAGTATTTTTCAAAGAGGTTATGCATAAAAAAATCAAACTAGATTATGGCTATAACTTGTGTTTGGAAACAACAGTAACATCTTTATCCTTTGCTGCTCATTTATTAAAATGGCACAGAGAACATTGATCTCCTTACCTTAATGAAATCTACCAGATGATATCTCTATGAAGGATGTTTCTGGTTTTAGGAAAGAAATACTTCTCCTTTTTTTGTTAAATAACTCTTGAATTCTTGATCTCTTAGCTGAGATTGCAAAAAAAAAAAAAAACCTATAAAATTAATTATGCAACAGCCAAAATTAAAATGCATACTTAAGGCACAATTTATCCTCAGTTGTGAAATTTTTGTTTTATCACATCCACTACAAAAATATATTGTATAATTTACCACAGGTTGTTTATTCTGCAAAGTCCTTCATATTTTTGCATCCAATCAAATCTAAACTTAAATAAAAGCAATTTGAAAATCTCCAGTGCAGTTCACTAGACTTCAGTGTGAAAAACAAAAGGCTGACATTTTAAACTTTCCTCTTATGCCAACCTGAAGACATATTTAATTTACCTTTTTAAAAAATTTATATTTTTCAAACATGTATGCCGAGCTCTTTCTCTACCCATATACCATTCCAAGATCTTCACAATATTAACCAATGTTTTCCTTAATCCTCCCCAGAGGGTCAGTAATATTACTATTCCTATATGATCAATGGAAAACTTGTCCCAGGTATTTAACAAGTAAGTGGTGAGCTGTGACTCAGATCCAGAAAACACAAATAATATTTTTGAACAAAACATTTAAAAGAGATTGTTTCACTTTAAGAAAATTTCTCCCTCCTTGCTATGTCTTAAGACTTTGAAATCCAGGTCTCTTCACTTTATCAGGAATTTAATTTTAAAATAACCTGCCAGGCCAAGAAACCCACATGCAGTATTTATTTTCCAAATTGTGAGGTCTGGAAAGATCATCCTCACCCTTGTGGGGGGGTAGGGAACTGGGGGCTGTGGAGGAGGTAAAAACCCAGGAAATTCACTCAGTGTCTGCACCATATCGCCAAAGAATGAGGTTCTGAAGCTGGAGGGCACTGGGCAGAGGCATGTTCTGCTTTGAGGAGTGAGGTCATGCTCAATGTTTTAAACTCATCAGCCCTGCTTTAAAAAGGGATGTGGTGAAAAAGAAAAAAAAAAAAAAAAGACAAATTAGCAGCATTTTCAAAAGAAGTTAAATATGTCAGGCAGTAAAGTGTCCTAATTCTGTCTTCAGGGAGCATATTTCAAATCAGCTTGTAGTTAGTTCTGCAGTCAGAGAAACCATCTGGAAGGAATACTCCATCCCCCATTCTTGTTCCTACAACACATGCCTACTGAAGGAAATGTCGCCGTTATGGAAGGCAAATGCATGTGGAAATTTTCTTAGCATTACCTAATTGAAATATTGGGCCAACCTTTCTTTGAACAAAAAGCAATTTGTTATAGCCTGCTGAAAGAATGCACACCGGTGAATGGCTTTGACTAATGAGGACAACATAAATAGCCCAAAGGATATATTGTTAAATTTCCTGGGTTTTCAGGAGCACTATTACCTACAGCCCGTAACCACTTTCTAAGCCTGTGCAGAAAAAGCAATGACTAGGTAGCACTTTACAGATATTTATTTCCAAGGCAAATATCAGATTTTGCGGCAATTTGAGAAATTTAACAATTGCTGATTCTTTGTGCTACAGAAGTAATTGAAAGACCACACATAATTACAAAATGTTATATTGTTATACAGACACTAATTTTTTCGCCATTAGCACCACAAATGAAACAATGTGTGTAAACACTGGTGCTCCATAAATTGAACTATAATCATGAATATTTATGCTAGAAACAAAACTGTCCTTATTATGCATATCACTGCTAGTGAGTTCAGATTGTGAGTTATTAGGACAAAAATTGTTTACCTGGAGCTTTTTTTTTAAACCTCTGATATTATATGTAGCATTGAGTGTGCATACGTACATTATTTACTGGAGATGAGGAATCAAAACTTTCAGCATTTATTCAAAGAGGGTACATTGCTTCCTCCAAAAGGCTAAGACCACTGCCCAGATGAATCATTTGCTTTAACTTATCCTATACAGACCCAAATTTTGTTGTTTAATAATGTCAAAAATGTCTTTTCTAAAAAATAAGTCAGCCAGGTGCAGTGGCTCACACCTGTAATCCCAGCACTTTGGGAGGCAGAGGTGAGAGGATTGACAGAGCCCACGAGTTTGAAACCAGCCTGGACAACATGATGAGACCCTGTCTCTAAAATAGGTAGGTAGGTAGGTAAGTAGATAGATAGATAGATAGATAGATAGATAGATAGATAGATAGATAGACAGATAGATGATGGATGGATGACAGATAGCCAGACATGGTGGTGCACATCTGTAGTTCCAGCTAAGCAGAGGAAGAATCACCTGATTCCAGCAAAGTTGAAGCTGCAGTAACTGTGACCGTGCCACTAAACTCCAGTCTGGGAGACAGAGTGAGACTCTGACTCAACAATAAAAATAAATAAGTCATGTTCTAGATTTGGTTTGGTTTTGGGAGGAGAACTTATAAAACTGCCAAACTCTTTCACTACAATCCCCACTACCCTGGTATACCTGTGCTAGAATTAGTTTGAACTTGAGAAATGGGGAAGAAGCTGGGTGTGGTGGCTCATGCCTTGTAATCCCAGCACTTTGTGAGGCAGGAGAGAGAAGATTGCCTGAGCCCAAGTGTTTGAGACCAGTCTGGACAACTTGGCGAGACCTCATTTCTACAATAATTTTTTAAAAAAAATTAGCAGGGTGTTGTGGCATGCCTGTGGTTCCACCTACTTGGAAGACTGAGGCAGAAGGATCACCTGAGCTAAAGATCAAGAGGAAAATGGAAAAAGAGAGATCACAGATCTAGGAACCCTTTGAAGCAGTGGAAGTCTACAAAGAAGTGGGCACTAGGGATGAACTTACCCCAGAAGAGACTCCCTCTATTTTTTCTTTCTTCCTTTTTTTTTTTTTTTTTGCTACAACCTCTTTCAACATTTCTAATGTCACATTGGAAATACAGTTACTTGAGGGGAATATTTTAAGAAAAAGTGTCTCAGAGTTCCTTTCTATTTCCCTGCCCACTTCAAAAATCAGAAGACTAATTCTTAGAATGCCAAAACATAAACTCCAAGCAAAAATAAAGGAATATAGCAGAAGTCTATACCCAGAGAAACTTCTCTGAATGCTGTCAGAAGCCAGTAAAACCCAATTCTTCCATGATACTGGCTCTACTACTCTGATGGTAGTAAAAGTTTGTTTCTTCCTGTAAAGAAAGCAGAAGTGACTCGGAGAAACATGCAAAACACATATGCTGTGAGCAAAAGTTTTCATTTAAATGGTAATCTATCTGACATTAATTTATGAGATGGGTGATTAACATTGCTCTTTTTCATCAACACAGAAAAATAATTTATATAGGTGCTAAAACAGATCATGAATTGAGGAACATACCACTCTTATCTTTGCTTGCTTTTGAAGGAAACTGAATGTTAAACAAGAATCCCCAAACTTTGAATGTATGCAAATGCTTATTTACCTCTGGGGAGGCCTATGCCTGAGAACGTCTGGATGGGCACACTGTTCATGGAAATAACATCTCACATCCCTAGGTGCTATGTGTGCTTTTTTTTTTTTTTTAAGATGTGGGGTACATTTCAGGGTTAAGTGTACAAATGTTCATTATGCAGGTACTCTTGTTAATGAGGTATGTCCCCCGCTCCCCTGGCAGAATTCCACTACTGCCAATCCTTCAACTCTCCCCACCCTGCCCTCCCCCTCCCAATTTCCCACTACTGACAATCCTTTTCTTATAGTATTACGATAATTGTTCCAGGTCCGCTTATGAGTGAGAACATGTGATATGCGTCCTCTTAAAGAATGCTAATAAAAAGATGGCTCAGTCCATGAACACAGAACTTGAAACACCTGAAAGGTTAAGTGTTTGAAGTCAGGGGAACTCAACAAGACTTGCAAGAATGCCTATAGTGTGGGTCATTGATGGTGAAATGGAAGCCATTGCTATACATCTTCTAGAGTGAAGAAGAGTAGAATCAACTACTCTGTTAGGCAGAGCAAGAACAGTGACTACTGCATGCAATATTTTTAGGATCCTATAAAAAATGTTTGAGGCCAGGTACAGTGGCTCACACTTGTAATCCCAGCACTTTGGGAGGTTGAGGAGAGAGAAATGCTTGAATTCAGGAGTTTGAGACCAGCCTGGGCAACACAGTGAGACCTTGTCTTTACAACAACAACAGCAAAATTAGTGGACATGGTGGTGTACACCTGTAGTCTCAGTTACTTGGGAGGCTGAGGTAGGAGGATCACCTGAGCCCAGGAGATTGAGGGTGCAGTGAGTTGATCATGCCACTGCACTCCAGTCTGGGCAACAGAGTGAGACCCCCCCCCAAAAAAAAAGAAAAGAAAAGAAAAAAGAAAGAAAGAAAAAAGATATTTGAATTTGTTTTAAAATTAGAAAAAAACTTTCCAATCAAAGAAAATAGCCTACATATGGAATATTATTACATGTCTTTATATCAACACTGTTGTAAAAAATAATATTAAGTATTTTTTAATGGAATGAGGGCCCACAAAGGCAAAAGTGACTGGGAGGGACCTCCAAACGCCACTCACTTAATTTCCAACTACTTCTTTTTCTCATCCCTTATTCCCAACCAGTTGCACCTGTTCTTTACAATTCTAGCATCTTCAATAATTTTGGTTCCTACTTATTTAGCTGTTTTCTATCTTTCTTCTCCTTCTCTATATGCCTGCAGGTAAACCCTAGAGGTGCATCTGGACAAAGATAGTTTTAAAATGATGGTTGGGATACTAATTTAATATTGAATTAATTAGCTGGTGGTGGTACATGCCTATAGTTCCAGCTATTTGGAAGTCTGATGCGGAAGGATTGCCTGAACCCAGGTCAAGGCTGCAGCATGCCGTCCGGGCAACAGAGTGAAACTCCAACTCAAAAAAAAAAAGAAAAAGAAAAAAAAATATATATATATATATACACATTAGCACTTAATCATGTACTAGCCTTGTGCTAAATCTTTACATTTATTATCTAATTGATTCATCAGAACAGTTCTATATAAGGTAGGTACTATGACCAGTTTTATTCTTAAAGATGCCTATGGAACAAACTTGTAAATATAAACTTTGAAATTTAAACTAAAATTAAATTTAAAAAAGATAAGAAAACTGAGGCATAGGGAGCTTAAATGCATGGCACCAAGACACACAGCCAACTAGACTGGTTAAAAACAGAGCTGGGACCTCAACTTAGACATCCTTGGTAGCAGTCAAAGGCAAGAACTTTGGAGTCTGTGACTTTTAACCACTAGGTTAGAACAATGGTTCCAGATACTTTGGTAGGATGCAAAATTTTCTCCAACTGAATAATTCTCAGAGAATTTGGATGCTCATCCTCTTTATAGAGAAAGGACAAAATATGACTTTTTCAATGGAAACATTCTCTTCTACATGTTAAAAAAACTAAACACATTATTCAATCACCACATTTAGGTACCTACTTAAGTTTAACTGAGTAAATAAAGGCAGACTGATATTATATAAGGCCCCAAAAGTGTAAATTTAAATTCAAGAAATCTCTTCATGATGTCTTTGAGGAATATCAGCAAAAATATAAAATAATTTATATAAAATCTAAGTAAATAAAGTAATAAATAAATACAAAATATTTAGCCTAAGCTTTAGTTTCCTAAAATTCCCTATGTTGGCTTATTTGCTTGTTGTGAGGATTAAATGAGAGTTTGAAGATAAGATCCTTTTACTTTGAAGGTATCATTGAAGTATTGTCAAATTATCAATTCCACAATACATTCTTCTCACTAGTATAAAGTGTACATAAACAAGGGTTTTGTTTTTCTTTAAGTTTTTTTAAAAAACATAATGTAGCCCATGCCATAAGAGATAAGATAGTCAAGTAGGACCTCATCAAACTGAAAAACTTCTGTAAAGCAAAACACAACATAAGGAAAGAAGGGAGATAGCCTATGGAATGGGAAGAAATATTTGCCAACTGTGTATCTGACAAAGGCCTAACATCCAGGATCTATAAGGAACTCAAATGTACCAAAAGGAGAAAAAAAAGGCTAGCCCTATTAAAAAATGGGCAAAAGATATGAATAGACACTTCTCAAAAGAAGATATATATGGGCAGCCAACAGACACATGAAAAAGTGCTCAACTTTACTAATCATCAGAGAAATACAAATCAAAACTACATTGAAATAATACTTAACCATCATTAACAAAACAAACATCAACAGATACTGGTGAGGATGCATAGAAAAAGGAATGCTTCTGTACTGTTGGTGGAAATGCAAACTTGCAAACTAGTACAAACTCTTTGGAAAACATTGAGGCAATTTCTAAAAGAACTAGACATTGACCTTTCATGTAACTCAGCAATCCTCTTACTGGGAATATACCCAGAGGAACTCAAATCTGAAAAAAAAAAAAAAAAGATACCTGCACACACATGTTTATCGCAGCATTATTCACAATAGCAAAAACATGGAACCACCCTACTGCCCTCTGAAAGCAAACTGGATCTAAACAATTTGAACTATTATGCAACCATAAAGAAGGACAAAATTATGGACTTTGCAGCAACTTGGATGGATTTAGAGTCTATAATGCTCAGTTATCTACCATAGATACAAAGAACTGAATACCACATGTTCTCCCTCATAAGTGGGCCCTGAACATTTGTCATAATACTATAAGTAAAAGATTGGCAGTAGAGGGACACTGCCAAGGGGCAGGGGACGGGGGGTGGGACACATAGCATACATCAATAAGGGCTCCTGGTCTCAAACCAGGTGAAGTGGAACCTAAGGGAAGTGCAAACATTACCTGTACAACAACCACTTGTATACCTAATCTTGAATTGTACCCCACATCTTTAAAATAAAATTTTTAAAAAATATTGTGGATGTTTTTGGTAGACACAATTAGTCAGTGAGTTAAGTAATGAAAGAGATAGAAGAGAAGTTGCTCTAATGTGCAAGTATAACCTTTAAAAAAGTGTGTGGACTGGAAAACCTTTTAGCAATTTGTGACATAATAGTATTCTGGCTAAGTAGTATTCTAATATGTAAAATACATGAACTTGGTCTAAATATTGGCTACCAATAAACACAGTCAGAAGTTAAGATATAGTGACATAAGAAACAAATATTTGATCTCTGCCCCTGGTTTCTGACACAGAGTTCTTAAAACCCTTGTAACTTCCTGAACAATAGGGATGTTAGGAGAATCACTTCTTTGAATAGTTGGCCTTTGGCTCCCATTCCTGATACTGAGCTCTCATTTGCTGGGTGACAGGTGCATCTTTGGCTCTCATGAGGTGAATCTTGGTGTCTCCTGAATGGCTTCAGGATGAAGACTGCTAATAACATTACCTCTGCTGCTGCTGTTGCTGTTACTGCATTCCGTCCATCACATAGCGTATTTCTCAGAACAAAATGTTTAGCCGGTACTTATAACCAGTTACTGGTTGAGAGCATTTCACTATAGCACAGATTCTATTGTAGAAAAATTAATTTCATCCCTCTGATAAATTGAAGTAGGCAAGGTAACTAATAACCTCTAAAATAGGCATTTAATTAATATTAGAACTTTTGGAAATGAAGAGATTATTATTAAATAATCATTGATAAATGTACTTTTCTCTAATTATGAATATTTAATAATATATTAGATAATTATTGCTTGAGCTGTTTTATAATAGTCCTCTGTGGTGTTGGAAAGGTACAAAAAAATAAAGGAGTTATAAAGCATTCCAAATACTATAACTGGAGTCATTCACACATCATTTACTATATACGCATCTAGATGGCTAATTAATTGTTTAAAATAAGGCAGCAAATGCAAGTTTTAAATGTATAGTTAAATGCTAGACAAATCTTTTTTTTTTTAATAGTGTTTCGCTTTCCTTGGCATTTTCCCTTTGTGAATTGTAATCCATTTTAAAATGAAAGCTGTTTCTAACAATAGATCCATGAAATGCAGTCTCCTAGGCTTCTGCTATATGACCTTTCTTTAGCTTATATTTATGGCTCTATTCTGGCACAACATTTGGGTGTAAAGTACGCGCAAGATCATAGATCATCTACAGAAATCAACTTCTGAGGATATTATGTTGTTATCCATATCAAAAAATTTTGATTTGGAAAGAGGTATTTAAAGAAATGTTTCCCTGTATGTATTTTAATTACCTTAGAATATAAATATATTTTATTAATTCCTAAACATGACAAACCCTAGTCACAACAACAGTTTATTACTTTCTAAATCTTCCTAATGCAAAACAGTATACCATTTATGGATAAATCAAAATGAAATAACAGTCTAACTATGTTATATGATGTCTCTATGTTTCATTAGCAATGATACATTCTATAATTGGATGCATATTTTTGAGTACAATAATTACATTGGACAGAAAAGATGGCAGGTTCATGAGTAGAATAAAGAACTGTCAGAATATTATCACTGTCTAAAGAAGTTATTTAAAATATAAGGATGCAGCCGGGCTCGGTGGCTCAGCCTGTAATCCCGTGCCTTTGGGAGGCTGAGGTGAGTGGATTGCCTGAGCCCGCGGGTTCGAGACCCGCCTGGGCAGCGAGACCTCATCTCTACAATAAATCAAAAAATCAGCCGGGCATAGTAGCACATGCCTGTAATTCCGGCTCCTCGGAAGGCTGAGGCGGAAGGATCGCCGGAGCCCAGCAGGTCGAGGCTGTGGTGGCCGGGAGCGGCCACTGCACTCCAGTCTGGGCGACAGAGTGAGACTCCAACTCAAAAAAATAAAATAAAATAAAATAAAATATAAGGATGCAAAAAAAGAATTATTTTAACATACAATATTGGAGGATTACTTCTAAATTATTCACACTTCTAGTAAGCCCATAGGACAATAAAAAAGCAAAAACTCTTTTTCCCCTAAGTCAGTGGTTCCCAATCAGAGTTGACCTTGTTCCTCAGGGAACATTAAGAGGTTGTTTGCTACGTGAATCCAGTGAATAAAGGCCAAGGTGATGCTAAGCATCCCATAATACACAGAATAAGTTCCCAGAACAAAGAATTATACAAATGACAATTATGCTGAGGTTGAGATAACTCTGATTTCAACTATTTTATATTAGTTTTGTAAATTTACCCCTTTCTCCGTCACTAGTAATAACTGAACTATGAATTGCCACTGTGGTAATCATATACAAATTCCAATTAGCATAAGAATAATTGGAATAGAAATGAAATAAACCCAAATAAGACATTATGGCTAAGTAGGTACTTAACAATGCTTGCTAATATAAATGGTATAAAATGTCTAATAAATTCATTAAATTATTTTATCACTTACCAAAATGTCACAGTTATTGATTTATAATTGACTGGTATGTGTTCTCTTCCCCTGTAAGTCTTTTGGTGAAATATAATATGAACAGTTGATGCCCAGAAGGTAAGAGATGGGATAAGGAGACATTAGGCTTGATTAATCTTTTTTTTTTTTTTTTTTTTGAGTTGGAGTCTCACTCTGTCGCCCAGACTGGAGTGCCGTGGCCACTCCCGGCCACCGCAGCCTCGACCTGCTGGGCTCTGGTGATCCTTCCGCCTCAGCCTTCCAAGTAGCCGAAATTACAGGCATGCGCTACCATGCTCGGCTGATTTTTTGATTTATTGTAGAGATGAGGTCTGGCTGCCCAGGCGGGTCTCGAACCCGCGGGCTCAGGCAATTCACTCACCTCAGCCTCCCAAAGGCGCGGTATTACAGGCTGAGCCACCGAGCCTAGCGACTTGATTAATCTTAAATTGGTTAATCTTATTTTGGCTGTTTAAAAGCCTTTTATGTTTGACCTATTATGTTTACTATAGTCTAAATATCCCCAACATGTATGTGTTGAAACTTAATCCCATTTGGTGGTATGAAGAGGTGGGACTTTTTAGGACATGATTAGGTCATAAAGGTTCCACCATCATGAATGGATTAGTGCCTTATAAGAGTGCTGGAGGAAACTAGCTCAGACCCTTTTTTGTTCTTTGGGTTTTCCCCCATGGGAGAACATAAGCTTTTCTCTTTTTACCCTTTTTGCTCCTTCACCATACGTGGATGCAGCAAGAAGGCCCTCACCAGACACCAAAGGCCTGTGATATTTAGACTTACCAGCATCCAGAACTGTAAGAAATAAATTCCCGTTATTCATAAATTACCCAGTCTCAGGTATGTTGTTATAGCAGCACACACAGACTAAGACAATGTTTATTTAAAATTTAATAATGGAATCCATTAGACCAAAATCTTATTTGAAATGTACAGAGAAATTGTACAATTTTCCCCTTGACTAACAAATTAAAAATACAAATAGAATTTAATACATTTCCTTTTAGAATTACTTGTTTAGGCTTTGAGGATTCAAATGGAACATCCTATCATTTAATCTGTAATAGTTTGACTCTAAACATCAACCTTAAGAACATAGTGAGGGCGCTATGATTGTTGTCAGAAAAGAAAAAGAACAGATTGGAAAACCAAAAGTTTGTAAGTCTTATGATGTATATCTGCTTAGATATTAACTTGATTTGGAAATTCTCAAATACCTGAGAATTGATGGGAGCTTAGAAATTTTACCCCTCACTCTTTGTTTGTATTGTAACCTTTGCCAAGGTATCAGTTTGCAGTGAAACCTAAAGACCCTAAAGAGATTAAACATAAAAGAGAAATAAGGGAAAGGTTTCTGGATTTGAATTTTAAGTAGAGCCTATGGTGAGAAAAATCCTACCTCTGCTGTTGACTTCTCTCAGCTCATAAGGCCACGTGTGCCTAGTTAAGTGTCTAAAGCAATCTACATTATTCATGCCACATTTATTTGCTCACTTATTTGACACTTTCTAAAAAGTACTGGTGCTTATTAGACACTTTTCCATGTTACAAAATATAGTACTTATTGTAAGACCACACATAAGCTTTAAATCAAGACCTTCTGGAAAAGGATTTTTATAAATGACTAACATACTTTTCTGCAATCGTCTGTAGGATTCATCCCACAAGAATTTTCTAATATTTTCCTTCATATCATACTAACACATTTCTAATATAATCTATTCTCTAAGGTAATAGCATAATAATTAACTTGCTTCTGATCAATATAATATTGGAGAAGTATGTCATGAAAGATAACAATACATACTTTCCCACTAATGCCTTTCTCTTACTTTATTGAGTATAATTTATATGCATCATACATAGTTTATATATCCAAATATACATGGATATTTTATATATTACATAATTTATAAATGGAAAAATTCACAAATCTTAAGTGTACAGTTAATTAAATTTTTATCTATCTATATAATGTCTGGTTACATATGTAATCGCCACTCAGATCAAGATATAGTTCACTTGCCCAAAAAGTTCCCTTATGCTCAGAGATATCCACATGTTCTAGGCAACCACTATTCTGACTTCCATCAACATAGATTTGTTTTCCTTATTCTTAAACTTCATATCAATGAAATGTAGTATGTTTAATGCATCTGACTTCTTTTTAAAACATTTTATTTTTAATTAATATGGATACATGATAGTTGTAAATTTTTGTAAGGTACATGTGATATTTTGATGCAAGCATACTATGTAATGATTAAATAATGGTAACTGAGGTATCCATCTCCTAAAGCATTTAGCATTTAGCATTTCTTTGTATTAGGAACATTCTAATCTCACTCTTTTAGTTATTTTGAAATATACGAGAAATTATTGTTAGCTACTGTTGTTCTGTTGTGCTACTGAACACTAGATCTTATTTCTTGTAACTTACTTTTATATCCTTTAACCATTCCCTTTGTATCCTGCCCTCTGCACCCTCTGGAAACCATTATTCTACTCTCTATCTCCATGAGTTCAACTAAGTTTTAGCTCCCACATATGAGCGAGAGCATGAGATATTTGTCTTTTTGTGCCTGACTTATTTCACTTAACATAATGTCCTCCAATTTCATCCACATTATTGCATATTGACAGGATTTCATTGTTCTTAAGGCTGAATAATTTTCCATTGTGTATATGTACCATATTTCCTTTGTCCATTCATCTGTTCATGGATAGTTATGTTGATCCTGCATCTTGGCTATTGAGAATAGTGTTACAATAAACATGGGAGTACAGATATTACTTCAGTATGCCAATTTCCTTTCTTTGGGATATATACCCAACAGTGAGATTACTGGATCATATGGTAATTCTATTTTTACTTTTTGGGGATAATGCACACTGTTCTCCACGGTGGCTGTACTAATTTATAGTCCTGCTAGGAAGGTGCAAGTGTTCTCCTTTCTCCACATCCTTGTCAGCATTTATTATTGATATCTGGTTTCTTTTTACTAACATAAGATCTTACAAAAAATTTTCCATATGTCTGTGTATCAGTAATTTATTTATTTTTGAGCATTTAGCTATTATAAAGCCAATGTGAAGATCTTTTTGTATATATCTTTTGATACACACACCTTCATTTATCTCGAGTGTATAGCTTAGAAAACTGCTAAGTAATAGGACATACATATTTTAGTGGATACTGCCAAAGTTCTCCAAAGTTATCAAACATGTCACACTCCCACCAGCAATGTATGAGAAAAATATTGCTCCACCAAAAAAAGTGATGAATGTTTTGTTCAGAAATAATCACATACACACAAACATATTCACATACATAAAATACACTTCCCTTTGGGTCTCTGTTCATTTTTTTAAACATTTTTTGTGTGACTTTATTATTTGTTTTCAGCTCAGACAAAAGACTGAGACATTGTAATCCAAATTAAATAAATTGAAAGTGGAAAGTCAAGACGAACTATTTTCTTCATAAGTCATATTTCTTCTCCATAAGTTAGACCAGTGTTTCCTCAACTGTGCTCAAATATATACATATTCTTTGAAAATGGCATCAAATAGGTTTGAAAATGCAACACATTATGTCATCTACACAGTATAAATGGACCATTGTTTTAATTCACATATTAGCGGTTTAGAGAGGTCCCACAGTGAAGATACCTACCTAACCTTGTGTAACTCATTGCTTCCCTTTATTTGACCACGGAACTCTATTCTATTCTTTCTTAAGTATACTTATTAATATCTTTCAGAACAATCTATTTGCTTTGAATCAGTCTTTAGATCAATGTGAAATTCCTTTTGAGTTAATAGTAATTCATAAATCAGAGAAAAGTTTTCTTTAAATAATACAAATCTCATCTAAGTATGCTTATGAGAGTATTAAGCTTTTGAGAATAGATAAGATATGGGGGGGTGCTCTGTCTGGCTGTTAAATTTATTTTTTTAAATGGTATCCAACTACCCACCAAGATCTCATCAGCCAAACCTCTCTTTTACTAATCTTCTGTACTTCAAAGCCCCAGCAGCATGTAATTTGGCATGACATGTTTATAAGTATAACTTCTGGGTAGATTAGTAGATATATGATAAGAATACCAATTACCATTTCCTTGGAATCACCTTTAGTGAAGATATATGATGTGAGAAAATGTAAAAGATTATAGGAAGTAGACTATACATACATAAGATCCTTAAAAGGGGCAAAAACAGGAGAACCACTGAATAAGACAAGTCTCAGGGTAATACTCATCAGTCTCCAAAATCAACAAGGCTCCAAATTGGTATGTGTTGCTCAGAAGAGAAACTACAGCCTTGTGGAATGGTTAAAGAAGATATCTACTCCAAGCAAATTTAGTTTCATTTATCCGGGGTCGCTTCTGTAAAATAGGTTAATAAATTTTCCTCTTATTCTTTAACATAAATTCTACTAAATCTAATTTAAAATATCAAAAGTAGATCCAGGGACAAATCCAAGAAAAACAGTGCCATTTAAAAGGGAAATGTGAAACCAATTTCACAGCTAAGTGTGAGTCTTCAGACACTTTTTGAATATTAACCACAATAAATCCAATGAACACAATGAGCTCAGGGAGTCACCACTGTACCAAAAAGAAAACCGCTCACAATGAGGTGCCTTAGATACCTGGCTGGGACTCTTGCTCTTTTGAAATGAGACCACAGTTTACATTGAAAAGTATATGATTTCTTGTAATAATTTTCATTTGGCATTTTTCACCTGGGTTAACACGTCATTCCCAGTCCAACTGAAGGGCAAACATAAACTTCACTTACCTGCACAAAACCACATGCTGTGAAGTCCTCAAACAAGGGCAGACTTGGGCGGTCTTCTCTATAGATGGTGAGTTTGTATGCAATCAGGGTATCTCCCTGGGCAGGAGATCCATCCACCACAAATATTGAGATTTTGTTCATTCCTAAACCCAGCGGGTAGTTGGAAAAGCTGGAGAGAGGTGAATGGGGATGGAGGAAAGGAGAATGAATATGAGTAAGGGAAATTTATTCAGCTCGCTGATTCAGACATAATATTCATAAATGACTACTATTTAATTTTTTAAAAACAGGTGAGGTCTGTACAATTGAATAAGAAACCTAAAATATGAAAATAAATTAAATATTTGCTTCATAGTACTTTGCTATGCCAATAGTTATCTTGTGGAGCTAGTCATGTCCACAATTAACTTAAGAAAAGGAAACTAATATTTATTAGCCTCCTGTCAAGGTCAAGCATTATCTAATTTTTTTTAAGTTGGAGTCTCACTCTGCCTCCCAGGCTGGAGTACAGTGGCACGCTCACGGCCACCGCAGCTTTGACCTGCTGGGCTCAGGTGATCCTTCCACTTCAGCCTTCCAAGCAGCTGGAACCACAGGCATGTGCTACCACACCCAGGTAATTTTTTGATTTATTGTAGAGATTTTTTTGCCAAGTTGCCCAGGCTGGTCTCGAGCCCCTGGACTCAGGCAATCCTCTTGCCTCGGCCTCCCAGTATTAACCAATTTAATACAACTACTATGATTGTCCCATTTTAAGTTTAGAGACCACAACATAGAACTGGTAAACAAATTGCCCAAATTCACATGAAAGAGTCAGAATTGGGACTCCACTGGTCTGCCTTGAATCCTCTTTTCTTTCTAATAGAATCTCCTGGAATAACAAGTGCATTTTTCTCCCTACAGCATGGAACCATGAGTATCTTCTTTGCTATGGACATGGAATGTAATAAAATTCTACTTTCTGTTCAAAATTATGAACAAAAGTTGGTGACTTTTAAAGGAATCAAAGAAAAACATCCCAGTGAGACTAGGAAAGTTGTTGATACTGTGTCCACAAATTGTTGCAAACAAGTTGCATACTCCTGAGTATTCAAAAACTGTAACTCTTCAACAATCTAAAGCCATGAAGACAACAGTAAGCAACGTTTTTCCTTATTGAGTTTTCTCAGTGTTTCATATAACAAGATCCTCTCTTGGTTAAAACATTGTTACAAAAATTAGTTAAAAAGATTACTAATGACTCAGTAGAGCACCAACTTGTTCTTTTAAACCAATTAATACCTGAGAAGGAGAAATATCACATCCTGGCAATCTCCCAGCTGATCTTATGACTCAGCTTTTGTGAACCATTTTCAAATGTTGCATCAAATATCGACTTCCCAGTCTGGTGTCTCAACTCAGCCTGGTCGGCATCCCATACCTTGGCCCTGCCTGCTCATGCAGGTGCACCTTGCACTGACACTTAGATGTCTCCACTCCGATTGTCACTGTTACCACATCAAATGGGACTTCAGCATAGTAATCTTTGATCTTTGGATTAAACTCAGGATTTAGTTCCAAATGTGGATGTGTGAAGATCTGCTTGATGTGACATGGTATGTTTTGATCTGTTTTAAACACACACACAGAATGACAAAGAAGAGACAACTGTGAAATGGATAAATGTCTTAAATCACATATAATTAAGTTTTTTGTTTGTTTGTGTTTCATTCCTTTGAACAACTTCAATGATCACTGTTAACTGTCCATTCCATACCTTGGTCATAGTTGATTTGTAGCTTCAGTTGGGTTTTCAATTGGTCCAAATTTGTAGAAACTGCAACATATAACAACTGCTGAATTCAGTTTGTGATATGCAGATGAAATTTTTTGCTCAGCCCTTGAAAGTTTAAAGGCACAGAAGGTGGGGAAAATGTCCCTCTTGTAAACTGATAACATTTACATGATATTTACTGTATTAAGCAACTGTATAAATGGAGATGATGGTTCTGTGGGATAGTGGTAGAAGGGGACCAGCAGAGAATGAGGAAAATTTATTGACAGGGAGTGTCATTTAAAAATGTCACTTGTTTGACATAGTATCTTATAGGCAGCAGGGTGCGGCAAAGAATGCAAACTCCCAATATTATACCAAACACTCAGCTACAAAGACAACAATAAAAACATCCTGAAAGCCCTTCCTCCGCAGACTACCTCAAGTTACTATATGCCTACTCTCAGAAGGAAATAGTATACTGGTCGATCATGATACAGAACCTGGAATATTATTACTTCATACCATTGATTCTCAGGCATTAAAAATCTTTCTATCTGGAAGCTCAATTTTTATAGCTCTATCTTGGTGAGATGAAAAGAAAAATAGATTTATAGGCATATATAGCAGCCACTGCTAAATGGTATTCAGTTTAGTGTCTAGAATAAACAAATTACCAAAAAGCTTAATAAAATGTTTTCAAAGAAATATCAACAAGTCTTTGTTCCATCAGTCCTCTTCAGTGGTCACAAAATTCCAACAGATAAACAGAATTTTTTAAAAAAAGCATAGCATCAGAAAAGATTAAAAAAAAATTGGCTGCAGGAAGCTATAAAACTGATCATAAGGAGGTTATTCTATTAACAGTTGTCTTGTCCTCTACTTTTTCATAGCTATAAAAATGCTTTCTCTAAAACAAAATCTGACCATGTGTTTTCCATTCTTTAGTGTTTGTTCCCCACTTCCAGAGTCAAGTGCAAGCTGCTAATAAGGAAGTCAGGGCATTTGATGAATCCTCCCTTGTCTCGCTCTCTAGTTCTGTCCCCCATGATGTCTTGGACTTTATACTTCAACAAGACCTAAAGGTTTGTGTTTCTTTGATAGACATAGATCTGCACAGACAAATCCATGGCAGTGAATACCAACAACCATATCAATGCCTTATTCTGGTTTTGAGGACTAGGTCTCAGGATGACTCCCATTATACTCTCAAAGAAAATGAAAAAAAAAACCATGTATTTCTGACCACATTCTATGGTTTTCTCAGACTATGGAAGAAAAATTAACATTCAGGTATAAATTAAGGACAACAATAATACAACGAATATACTGTAATTCCATTTTAGGGAAGAGTCAATAAAAAAATAACCATTCAATCTGACTAAATAACTCAGTGAATTGTATACATTATCTGTGTATTTGTTTGTTTGTTTGTTTGTTTTTTTGAGTTACAGTCTCACTCTGTCACCTAGGCAGTGGCACACTGACAACCACCACAGCCTCAACCTGCGGGGCTCAGGCAATTCTTATGCCTCAGCTTTCCAAGTAGCTGGAACTACAGGTACATGCCACCATGTCCAGCTAATTTTTTGATTTATTGTAGAGATGAGGTCTCACCATGTTTCCCAGGTTGGTTTTGAACCCCTGGGTTCAGGCAAGCCTCTTGCATCTGCCTTCCAAAGTGTTGGGATTACAGGCATGAGCCACTGCGCCAGGCTGTGTATTTGTTACTTGACCTAATGGTCCACCAAAGATTTTTATCTGCCTGATAGATGTAGGTGATCTGCATCAGTAACTTCAGTGACCATACCAGTGCCTGAAATTTTCTTATAATAAGAGGGGAAAAAACAAAAGAGTGAAGCAGAAATTGTCTTACTATAATTCATTCTGAAAGGAACCACAGTTTTTAAGTTAAATTCAACCACTTAATAATGTGCTTTTTCTATCCAAGTTTTTTTCCTAAGCATTTTCTATGTTCAAGGCAAAAGAGGAGCACAGGAAAAACAGGATATCATTAATCATAAAATCTGATACAGATGGATGCTTCAAACCCAGCATCATATTAAACACACTGTCATTGGCATATGAACGGTACTTTGGAGCAGACCACTGTAGAAGCACAGAGAAAATAGGAATATTTGCACTATATTTTATGCTCCAAACTAGCTAAATGTACAATAAAGTGATAGATCTCTTTTCAAAATAAAACATAGATGTATTCTCACTTAATGGGATATATTTTATAAAGATCTGTTGAGACCCAATTTCCCATCAGTTTACACTTGCATTTACTAGTTCACTTGCCCCCATTATAAACTGAAACTCGGACCTACGTGAGATGAGATATATGTGCCGTCATTCCCTTCAGCAAGATTTTAGCAAATGCTTCTTTCTGGTTTCATCAGAAACTCTCCACCTCTGGGGTGAGCACTGTCCTAACCCCCTGTCTGAAAGCTGATTTAGTTCTGACATCATCTTCAACTGAATCATCCGTGTTGCCGCCTACAAACACCTGGTGTTTCCTTGGCATCTTTCCCATCTCAGTCCCAACTTGTCTCAGGCTGGCTTGCCTGAGATTTAGGGAGAACCCAGCAGGAGGTATGGTGGTATCAGGCTGCTTAACCTATTTGGCAAGTATATATGAGAAAACTGTTTGAAGTTTTGGTTGCTTTTAATGGATTTTTTTTAACCATAGAATTTTATTGCCCTCTTGAGGGATAATCATAACTCATATTCTCAATGAAAACAGTCCAGACTCTTAAAGATAATCCTACGTGCTCTGAGACATCATCAAGTTACTTTTTAAAAATCTTATACCATAAAAACAGGGACATTAATTATAAAGATCCAGGTAGGACTAGTTTTTTTAACAACATAAAAACATGAACAAAGTTAAAGAGCTTATCTAACATGTTCGCATTTTCTATGCCAAGTTACCTAGGAACTTGGGGGAAAAAAGAGAGAGATCATACAATACATTCTTTTCATTTTGTAAGTGAGAAAATAGAATCCCAAAGTGGTGAAGTGACTTTCCTGATGCTGCGTCTCACTCCAGTCACAGAGTAGATGTTCATTCTAATTTTCTTCCCAGTTTCCTCACTAGTCCTTTCCCCACAACACTCTAGACAACAGTTTCCCAGGATAACAGGGCAGCATACGTTTTTCTAAGGGTAGGATGTTGGATCATGAGCGCAGGAAAGGAACGGCACAAGTCATACCTGTTATTTTCCTCTCTTAGCAATATTTTATTTAAAATGCTATTTTCTTTAATTGGATGTATTTGTTAATTCAGTTAAACTAAATTATTATAGAACTTCCTCAGTCTGCCATGATTTTAACAGTAGTGTTAAAACATCATGAAGGAATTAAATTGCATTTTAGAAGTTAAAAATTAGATGTTATTAAATTAGAAGATTTCTATTTATAATAAATTAAACTCAAGTCCATACATTTTATTTTTTTCTGCTTCAGTGCATCAATAAAACTGGTTTTTTATTTGTGAAAGCTAAATTTTCTAAATGTATGTTTTAGCAGCAAATATATATATATATATATATATATATATATATATATATATATGAAGGTACGAATTATCAAAAACCAAGCTTGCTATGTAGAACTCTTAGTTTTCTTTCTTTCTTTCTTTCTTTTTTTTTTTTTTCGAGTTGGAGTCTCACTCTGTCGCCCAGACGGGAGTGCAGTGGCCGCTGCCGGCCACCGCAGCCTCGACCCGCTGGTCTCCGGGGATCCTTCCGCCTCAGCCTTCCGAGTTGCCGGAATTACAGGTGTGCGCTACCATACCAGGCTGATTTTTTGATTTATTGTAGAGATGAGGTCTCGCTGCCCAGGCAGGTCTCAAACCCGCGGGCTCAGGCAATCCACTCACCTCAGCCTCCCAAAAGCACGGAATTACAGGTTGAGCCACCAAGCCCGGCCAAACTCTTAGTTTTCTATGACACGTTATAGGATATTAAGAAAATCCAGGAGCCTTGAACAAATAATCTGAAGACAAGCTTCATGCTTTAGCTCAGTCATTTTAATAGTCCTGTGACCCTGAACAAGTAAGTTAGACTCTCTGGAATGGTATATTTGCAAGACCACTGTAATAATACTTATCAAAATGAAAAAAATTATTTTTAAGCTTAAAGTTTATATAAACATAACACGCATACATTCTTTCTTATTATGCCTTGGTTAAATAAGCATATATTTTAAGAAAATAAGCGAAAAACTCAAATGCTATAAGAAAATTTGGCTATGTACTATCCATTACAGCAACAATCTGGCAGGAAAGAAATCACTGTGGGGTGGTGAGACCCCTAAAAATCAATGTATAAAGCCAATGAGCCAAGCCCCTCCACTTGAATGGTCGCCAAGGCAATGCATTGATACTCTTGGGGTCCCTCAAAGTGAGTTTGGAAGTCACAATTCCTTAACAAACAAACAAACATAACACTTCGTGCTCAAAAAGTAAAAGTTAAAAGCTGACAAGGTGGCTCACACCTATAATCCCAGCACTTTGGGAGGCTGAGGGAGAGGATTGCCTGAGCCCATGGGTTCAAGACCAGCCTGCGCAACTTGGCGAGACTTCATCTTTACAATAAATCCAAAAAAAAAAAGAAAGAAAATTAGCCGGGTGTGGTGACATGTGCCTGTTGTTCCAGCTACTTGGAAAGCTGAGGCTGAAGGATCACCTGAGTCCAGCAGGTCGAGGCTGCGGTGGCTATGAGCATGCCACTGCACTCCAGCCTGGGCAACATAGTGAGATTCCAACTCAAAAAAAAAAAAAAAATTAAAAGTTAAAAAAAAAGGCAAACGTGATAGTGACTCAGTCAGAAATCCAATAACTTCTAAAAGTTTACTTGAAACAAATTAGCAGCCTAAAGATACTCATATATGATTAAATAATAATTTTTTTCCACACAGGGCCGAGTCTAACTGTTGATTATGCCGCCAAAACACTTTAATACCAACTTACCATTACTGCAATGTATTTCTTTATTTTCATTAATAATCTGTGGAACTGCAGCAAAAGAAGAAAGACATGTAAATTTAAAATGAAAACTATTAATCAGAAATTTTAAAGTACTTATTTAGTTATCTCAAACATAAGATAATTAAAACATATTTTATTTATTTAACTCTTATATACCAGTAAGCATTTCTGAAACTGAAAGCTACAATTAAACAAAATAAGTTACTTGAGTCAAAGCTCAGAATAATGACTATCTCAAATAAAAAAATATTAAGGGAGAAAAATGAACGGTCTAAATGTAACCCATTGCCTGAAGATGATCTACTAAGGTTTCTTCTAGTTCTGTAATCCTATTACTATCTGAGTAATTTCCCAAATGATTAGAATTACAGACAGCTCTGACGACCATTCCAAAAAAAAGAGTTCCAAAATGGCTTCAACGGGTGGACTAGGTACTGGCATTGGTGCATAGCTTCTCAAGGGGAATACTTTGAAGGTGGCTGAAGTGCTGACTCACAGTGAGGTATGTAGCACTTTTTCTAGGATGAGTTTGTAAGCTCAATTGTCAGGCCTTGTATATAACAATAGTCACCCTACTGTGTAATAAAACACCAGAATGTATTCCTCCCATCTAACTGTAACTAACCTCTACTCATCCCCTCTCCAGCGTCTGGCACCCACACTTCTACTCTTTACTTTTATGAGATTCACTTTTTAAAATATTCTACATGCATAAGATCATGAGACATTTGTCTTCTCTATCTGGCTTATTTCAGTTAACATAATATCCTCCAGAATCATCCATCTTGTCCCATATGACAGGATTTCATTCTTTTTTTATGACTGAATAGCATTCCATCATGAATATAGACACCACTTTCTTTATCCATTGATGGACACTTAGGTTGATTCTACATCTTGGCTATCATGAATAGTGCTCCAATAAACATGGGAGTGCAGATATCTCTTTGACATACTGATTTCATTTCCTTTGGATATATACCCAGTAGGGGAATCACTGGAGCCCCAACTCTATTATCTTTTAAGAATAAAAATCTCACTGTTTTTGGAGTGCAAACTAGTACAGTCTCTGTGAAAAACAGTGTGGCAATTCCTAAAAGATCTAAAAATCAACCTTCCATACAATCCCACAATCCCCCTACTGGGAATATACCCAGAAGAACTCAAACTACTCTATATAAAAGATAACTGCACATGTATGTTTATCTCAGCATTGTTCACAGTAGCAAGAACATGGAACAACCATGCTGCCCATCAAAAGAGGACTGGATTTAAAAAAAAGAAGAAGAAAAATCTTCCCAAATTTGAGAGAAAATAGCATTTTCTCATTTAATTTCTTTTTTATTGCTTAGAAAGCTAAATATTTTGTATATTTTTTGACCAAGAAATAATTATCTTTATGTTGAAATAAGGGGAAATATAACATTTTACCTTTTTTATTTTCTATTGTACCAAATGACACTTGTGGTTTTTCAATGTTCTCATCCTCTGTGAAGGAATTCCTGCAAATTCAATGCCAAGCAACTCAGAATTAATGAAATGAACAAAATACATGGAAATTACATCTAACACACTATCTTTTCTTCTGTATGGACACAATTATGTTGATGAACACAAAGAACCACCTTCTGGATTTCTTTACTCAAAACTGGCCATCTAGCCCAAAGGGGGTGGGTGGAAATCTCATCATCTCTAATCAGTAGAAGTGCATTTGAAGAAAACCAGGGCAAAAAGTCACTCTTCAGTCCAAAAGTGAGGAATCTCAGACAGGCTCGGTCGAATAGAAGTGATTCAGGAACACACATTCTTATTTACAATCTGTTTGGCTAAAGTTGTACAGTTTTGTAGCAAGAAGTCTTGGAAACTTTGAGGCACAGCCCAAAAAGAACATGCATCTAATTGAAGAAATATAAATGTACCATGCAGACATGCCCGATGTCTTGCCAAGGCTTCTGTCCTTAAACTTTGATTAACAGTAGTGAACGTTAAGGGTTAGTTACATCTGAATTGTCTCTGTTCCCCTCCTTTTCTCTACTGTATAACTAAATGCTTGGCAAGATTGCCCTTTAAATCCTTAAATTTGGCACCAAAATATTCTAAACTGCAGACAGAAAAATTGCTTGTCTGGATGCTAGAGGACACCAGGCATGATGGTCCGCAGGCCCTTGGCATGACTTTCCCATGCTGGTGTGGTCTCCATTTCCACCCCATCAAAATGGAGATAACAATAATTGTCTTACTCCACAGGATGCCATGAGAATTAAATAACATTTTCTTTGTTAAAACATATTATCAATACTTATTGTCCAAGATATTGTGCTGGGCACCATAATAAAGAAGAAATGAATAAGGCATACTCAATTCTTTCAAAATATAAACATCAGATAGAAAATTAAGAAGAATAGAGAAATTTAAAATATGACTAATGCTGGAAGGTGTGATACTTTTATTGCAGCTTTACTTTTTATAGTGTCTATTCCAGGTGAATCTTGCAAATGATACAACCCTGAAATACACAATCCTGAAATTCAATTTTGGCAACATTACTATCTTAATGGAGGGAGACACTATGTGTAGAAAGGCATCTTGTAGTGATGTTCTGTGTAATTTTGCGAATAAATTATTTGTTTCAAATCCTTGTGGATTTTCATGGAAAGCATTTCATTAGACCAAAGTACAAAGGCGATTTTATTTCTACTAAAGTACAAATTAGCACATGGTGCCCAAACTGATTTTAAGATTTTCATTCTGTTCAAATTTATACTCATTCTGTTGAGATCTCTTGATCTTGAGCCTCAGGGCACACACACAACCTGCCTCTACTAATGTTACCTGCTGACTTTCTCTCTCCTCACCTGTTGCTACAAGCAGATAATTTTTATTTAAAAGAAAAGATGAAGTCATTGAACCACATAGGTAGCATACATATATACAATTGCCGTTTTGTGTAGAAAAAAATGGAAGGTGACCCTTGTGAAAATAAGGGTAATGATGACCTCCTTGTCTGCTTGATGTAATGGAACACAACACCAGACCATGGATGAGAAGGCCAGGGTACTAGTCCTCACTCCATTAGCTCTGAAACTTAACCAAACGAACCAACTTCTTAGCATCTTAGTTTCTCATCTGGAAAATGTGTACAACATGCATCTTCCTTACAATATGACATGAATGATAATTAAATATGTGTGGATGGGTTTGTGTGTGTGTATCCATATATCCCTTTGCACTCAGAAATATCTTGTGAATCACCACCTATCGGCAACTTGACTACACTTTTTTATGAAATAGTAAAAAAGGAATCACTTTATACTAAATAGTATAGTGTTAGAACCAATTGTTTTATTGTAATGATATTTGGCTTACAATGGAATTTTGTACATTGAGGAACTTATTTATGACAAATAATCAAAATTGTATATCTTATATTTTTTCTAACATATGATAATGTGTGAAAACAGTCACCAATATGCATTGCAGGTTCATGGATACATGTTGTGCGACAATTGTTTGTTGAACATCTTCCACCTGATATTTTTCTATTTGAGCAGAATATGCAGTCTCATTGTTTTTCCTCCCACATTAATAATATGTAATTTATTGTCCAGTCTGTTGTTTGAAGATGTGGAAGGACGCACTCGTGATTCCTGAAAACCACTTCTCAACTGATCAATATCTCAGTATATAGTCTATCATTTTATTTGCTTTTTCATGCAATTTGAATGGAAAACTGCAAGAAAACGTATATTTTTGAAAAGTTGAGCTTGCATAAGTTTGTCCTGTATAATCACCAGCAATCTATTATGTCCCCTCAGAGGGAACATTCGGGTGCAAAGGGATACTACTGTATTGAGGAAATGAGGCCAACATCTTAATGGCATGGGAGTTAAAGTGAGTTCTGATGCTGGGAGCTTTCCTAAGAATTATCTAAACATATAATTATTTGTATTTTTGAATCATAAAATAAGTTTTTTATAGAATTGTTTTCACTATCTCCTGAGGCAGAAGAAAATGAAGTCAATAGAACTGAAGCCAGGCAATCCTCTCGCCTCAGCTTCTCAAAGTGCTGGGATATATGTGTGAGCTACTGCACCTGGTTAAGTTCGAGACCAGCCTGGACAACATGGTGAGACTTTGTCTCTATAATAAATCAAAAAAATTAGCCGGCGTGGTGGTGCATGCCTGTAATTCCAGGTACTTGGAAGGCTGAGGCGGATTGTCTTAGCCCAGCAGGTCTAGGATGCAGTGGACATGAGCATGCCACTGCACTCCAGCCTGGGCAACAGAGTGAGACTCTGATTCAAAAAAAAAAAAAAGAAGAACTGAAGCCATTCCTGAAGGTGACTGCAAAGGACATAAGTGATGGTGGCAGGGCCACTGAGCCTTTCAACTTCCTGGGAGGTCTAGGTTTACTTCTGTTTCACTGGCAGTAGAAGAGTCAACCAATTCTTAATTCCATCCATATAAAAAAGCATGCAAAACTGTAGGTGCTACTCCTTTTCACCAGCTACTAGAGGCATGATTTCACCTGCTACAGCTCCCTCTCATTCCCTAATTACTACCTCTCATTAGAATGGAAGTGGAAACAATAAAATTTACATATATTCAAATAGGTTTGGCCCAGAATAAAGTTACACCTCACAAAAACTCTCTGAATAAATACTTTTACTGTATACAGCTTGTACTCTGATGGAAGGTTCAAAAACAAATCTCACCTAATTTTTTCCATCTGATACTGCCACAATTCAAGGATACATATCATAGAATGAAACTATATTGAAACTTTCAATTTTAAGCATTACTTTATAGTGTAATCAAGTCTTGTTGGTTTGAAAAGCTGTTGGATGTATTTGAAGACCACTAGAATCATTATGGTTTCAATGCTTTAAAGACATTTACTTTCCAGAGCATGAAAATCTGGGCACATTTTTGTTGTTGTTGCTTTCTTCAATGTAGGCAAAGCCCTTTGAAATCAATATGTGGACTAGAAATATATTTGGACTGTGCAATTCAAATTTGTGGCTATCTTACCATTCCAGTGGATGTAGCTGTGCCTTTGTATTCATGAGCTGAAATTGTTCAAATGCATTTAAAAGAGACCAGTATTGGGTCAGGACTGAGCCAGGTTTTCCCATAGGATTTGCCATATCATAAAATTCACGCATCAAAGATTGAATCCCAGGAGTGGTAGATGGGAAGAGCTGAAAGGAATATTCAAACAGCACAAATTAAAGTCCTTATACTTAATCAAATATTTGAAAAATCAGCTCTTTATTTAAAATGCATTGGTCACTACTACAATTTAATTTTCTGTACAGTTGTCAAGGTAGACGCCACTTTTTTTTTTTTTTTTGAGTTGGAGTCTCACTCAGTCACCCAGACTGGAGTGCAGTGGCCGCTCCCGGCCACCGCAGCCTCGACCTGCTGGGCTCCGGCGATCCTTCCGCCTCAGTCTTCCGAGTAGCCGGAATTACAGGCATGCGCTACCACGCCCGGCTGATTTTTTGATTTACTGTAGAGATGAGGTCTCGCTGCCCAGGCGGGTCTCGAACCCGTGGGCTCAGGCAATCCACTCATCTCAGCCTCCCAAAGGCGAGGGATTACAGGCTGAGCCACCGAGCCCGGCTGATGCCACTTTTTATAAGGAGCTAATTTGGTCAATGATCACATTTGTAAAAGGGGTGCATTTTCTTTTCTTTCCATTGAATAGAAATAATTTCTCCTTCCTGTTACAAATATGTGAAAACACCTGGATAACTGAGTCAGGCAGCAGGAAGAATAAGAAAACCTGTCAGGTAACAAGTGGATTATATCATGATGAGATATGTTAATCTCACCACACCCCTGCAAAAAAATTAATGGTTATCCTCTCTCTACTCTGAGGTCAGGAAATTGGAGTTTTCTCTTGCAAAATAATTCTTCATTTCTTTTTCAAACTGTGTTGAGAGAAGTTTACCACATTCACAATATCTAAAGATATGAATTCCTGAAGGGTAAGACTAGGTTGGTTTTATTATCTTTTTATAATACTAAGCCAAACTCTTGTGAACGTGATGTTCACTATATTTACATTAATTCAAATGATAATGTGCCAATTCAATTATCTTTAGGGAAATAAACTTAATTTGAACCCACCAAAATATGGGGCTATATTGGAGTGTTAGACATTTATTAATTTAGCCAATTGATTAAAATCATAAAGTAGCATATGTAATTATATTTTTTCCATGAAATGTTCTTTTATTTAATTAATATTTAAAGCATGGTATACATCTGAGCTGTGAACATTGTACCTGTGAACACATACATGCTTTGTGAATATCTTGGTTTGCTTTGGAAATACTTTCATTTGGTATCTTGGGGGATAGTAATACACACACACATACACACACACACGTAAGAACCAAAAGTAAATACTAAGCATGCACATTCATCTGTAATAAAGTATTCTTTGATATTGACCAAAAAATAAACAGAACAAGAAAATACATAGGAGAGAAAATAAATTCCTTTTCTTAAAGGTATAAACCAGGAAAAGTTAGTATAATTTCTTAACTTTTCTTTCTTTGAAGTTTTATATAGAGTTATAACAAATTAAGATTTAGGTAGTTTTCTAAAATATTCTTATTATTTTCAATTATATTTCATTTAACACAAACAACAGAGGTATAATAAACAGAAATCAATTTTGGTTGCGTGTAAATGTACCAAAGCTAAAAGCAAAACTTCTTCAGAAAAATGTTGATATTTTCCGTTTGAGCACTGTCAAATTCTGGCAGCTGTGCTAATCTCATATTCTTTCACCTTTAATAAATATTGGTTGTCAACTATTAAATTAAAGCATTTGCCGGGCTCAGTGGCTCAGCCTGTAATCCCGTGCTTTGGGAGGCTGAGGTGAGTGGATTGCCTGAGCCCACGGGTTCGAGACCCGCCTGGGCAACTTGGTGAGACCTCATCCCTACAATAAAACAAAAAATTAGCTGGGTGTGGTAGTGCATGCCTGTAGTTCCAGCTACTTGGAAGGCTGAGGAGGAAGGATAGCCGGAGCCCAGTGCGTCGAGGCTGTGGTGGCCTGGACAGTCACTGCACTCCAGTCTGGGCGACAGAGTGAGACTCCAACTCAAAAAAAAAAAAAAAAAAAATTAAAAACATTTAATTTTGCTCATCTTGCTATTTAGATCTCTGAAAAGGGGAAAGAAACCTATAAAGCTTTATGTTTCTTAGAGAAATATCTTCATCCTGTTTGAAGTCAGAATCAGGTAGCTTACAGCTGATCTACTATAATCTGAGTCATCAAGAGAAAGAAAATCTCGCTTTTGTTTTACCAGTTGGAATTGTCCCAGACTCCCGAGTTCCTTTATGAAAGTCATAATTGAGTTAATTTCTTCTAAAGACAGACATTGACTTAATTCTTTTGGATAGTTTTCACCCTATATGAGAAAAAATTTTTTTAAAAATTAAGCAATTGCTAAAAAGCCAAGTCATGTTTAGCCCAATCATCTCCCATTTCATAAACTAATCAAATTTTAACTCTATAGGGTACAATATCTATAAATAATTAGTGGAGTTAATCAATGCTAAATAATACATGAAAACTTCAATTTGTCACAGCGGTGTCTAAATATAAGAAAACTCCATATTTGACATGGAGGACCCAGATAGAAAAGTTCAATGATGCTTTGGTAGTGAGGTTGGGGACACACCAACATGCCATAAAAATCAACCAGTGCTACTCTGAAGCACTACACCCTATTCATCAGCATCTGCCAAACATGTTAACATATGTGAATCCTTAAAAAAAAACTTTGTGTTGGACAATGCTTGGTGGCTCAGCCTGTAATCTCAGCACTTTGCAAGACCGAGGTGAGTGGATTGCCTGAGCCCTGGGGTTCGAGACCAGCCCAGGGAATTTAGCGAGACCGGCTAAATAAAAAATTAGCTGGTTGGTAGCACGCGCCTGTAGTTCCAGTTACTTGGAAAGATAAGGTGGAAGGATCGCCGGAGCCCAGCAGGTCGAGGCTGCGGTGGCCCTGAGCATGCCCCTGCACTCTAGCTTGGGCAACAGAGTAAGACTCCAAATCAAAAAACAAAACAAAACAAAAACTTAGTGTTATAACGCAAGTTCTCTGATGTCAATCTGGAACACTCATTACTGTTCTAGATTGCCTCCCAAGAATTCTAACATTCCTCTCAAAAGTATTCTATAATATATAATGCATGTTATTCATGATACCCACAAACATTACTTTGGGACTGTTTTTTATTTCATTTTCATTCCATAATTTCATTACAATCAGTCACTACGTACTTAGTTGACATAAAAAAAATAATACTGGTCCTCAGGTCAGAAAGAAACAAGAAGTGTAATATAACAGATACCAATTAATTTCAAGTGAATTATCAAGGTGCTCAATTGCACAATAAATAGAATAGCATCTTCTAAAGTGTCACTTGAAAAAAAAATCAATACACAAATATGCACTTACCTTAAATACATCTGATCTATAAAGTCTCTGAAATATCTCAGAAAATACAGAAAGTGATGATTCATTTGAGAAGAGAAAATTGAAAGTGTCTTTTAAAAGGAATTCTTCTGTATTTTGGTCCTCAAAATCCATGTTATAATTATCTTGAAAATGTAAATGCTCATGTACCTTTGAAAAAGTAAAAGTACAGCAAATATTTTTTACTGACTTTTAAGACAGTGGACTTACTTCTAAGACAGATTTATTTCCTGCTAGATTGTAGATCAGAACTGACATCTAGTGGTCTTTCTGGAAGTCAACAGTTTTATAAATGTGAGTAGTGTTCTTTAAAGATATAATTTAAAGACATAACTCTTTAATGTTTGGTATTAAAAAACTATATGTGACTATATTATAAAGTCACATTAGTTTATCTTGAAACCGTTTATATTTGAAGAATTTGTGTCCATGGAAGATAATACACAACCTTTTTTCAGAACAAAACATTTTAAAAGGCATAATACAAAGTATTATATATGTGTGCACAATAATAAATGACTACCAAGAGATGTCAATTTATAAAGTATCAAAATGTTATGGATAAGTCTTAGAACTATTCAACCAAGTGTCTGAGCCACATACAATCAACTGGTATACCTGTATAATAGTTTGAAAACATTTAAATGCTATATGAAGTTGATTTCTGGTTATGCATAATTTTATTTTCCTCCTCTTCCCTTATTTCCACTCTATATCTCAAGGTACAGTTTACTATAGACTAATTTAATAATTTTTTAAAAAAATATTGTTGCTACTAAGGGCTATTTAGAGGAAAAGTATGTTGGGGAAGATGATCCGAAGAATATACTGGGGAGGAGAGTAATGAATCAAGGTATATTTTTAAAAACTTTGATTTACACACACGCTAAAAATTTTTCAAAGTTCTCGTGGCTCTTTAGATTAAAATACAGATCAATTTTGAATCAAATTATATGTAAAGAATAAGAGAATTATCTTTTTTATAACAACATGTAAATACAGTGTGTAACCTGCTATTTTCTATTATCTACATGTCTGCTTTCCTCCACTAACATTTTTTTACTTTATACTACATTTATTTTATAAGCACTATTTGAGTCATAGAAAAATTCATCTATGTTTTATAGGGACAAATATATTTTCCACATCCTGGTTAATTTCCTGAACCACAGTGAATACAAGCCTATGTTGGCTTTGAAAAAAGTTGCTCTTAGACTGGTTACTATAAATGAAAATGACAACAACCACAACAACTACAACACACACATACACACACACAGAGGAGAGAGAGAGAGTGAGAGAGAGAGATCCTTCACCAAAAGATGGAAATTCACCCCATTCATGAGGCCTTTAGCCTACTCACCTGGAGCACTACTGGGTACCTGAAACTGCCATAACCAATATCAAACGTTAAAAGTTGAAAACATAATCTGCACCTAAAATAAAAACATAAAATTATATTTTCTTTGCCACATTAGCTCTGTTATTGGGTATCCTATTAATAATGACTATAGTTAAATTTAAATTTCAATATCTGTACTAATTAAAAAGAGTAGTGGCTTGGATAATCTGAAATTACATAGAGTTAATTCTTGAATTTGGATTCTGTTTTATACTTTGCAGAAAATACAGAAATACTCAAGTATTTATGACTCACACAACTAAACAATGAAGTTATTTCTTTAAAAACTAAATATGGAGAAGAAAATATCTACATGCTAGGGAGTTACTCATATAAGAAGTATGATAAAGTTTAAATTGAGCTGCCCCCCTATTTTGACAAACTAGATTTAACATTTCCTGAGAAAAAAGGCAATAAATTATATTCAAGCTAACAGAAATATAGGGGCAAAGGGGATTACATTTTCTTAGCAAAGTTTTTTTGTTTTCTTCTCTGCATTACGAAATCAGGAGGATATTTGAGAACAAAATATTTTATATATACTATATCAGTAAAATCAGTCAATGCCAAGCATAAGTGATAGATATAACTGAGTTTGAAAGAGGACTGAAATTTTAAAATTCAAGTTAAAAGTTTGCACTTCTTGTCACCACTATTTAGGTATTATTGACTCCGTTACATGTTTTGAAGCTTTAGAATCTATAAACTGGATCACATAAGTTTAGAAAATCATATTTGTATACTGATACAACATTTTTCCAAGTACCAAGTACCTGTAATAATTAAGATATATTTTCACCAACAATTTTTAGAAGGTAAATTTTTCTTTGTTGTTTTTAATTTCAATTTGTTTTTACCTATTGAGGGTCTTTGGTCCCAGAGGAGATGGTTCACTGAATACTTCAGCTGCAAGCAGGAGTTTGCTAATTGCTTCCTTCATGTTATCAAAAGCCCGAAGAGGTGAACTGGCTCTCAGGAATGTCTCAAAAAATGTTTGCAGCTATGAACAAAGTAAAGGATTCATGTGTTGAAACTACAGTCTCAATTCAGGTATCACTTCTAAGGTGACCAATTTGATGAATTTTTTAAAATTATCTTTCCTTGTTACACTCTAAACAACTCCCTGAGGCTTAAATAGATTGTAATTTAAATTATACATGTGCTTACTCTATTTTCTTTCTCTCATTTCTACATTTAATCATCGAAAGTGCAGTGGAACTATAATGAGGCTTGTGATTAGGACTCCCAAGTTTAACCTGTAACTCTACGAGGTAGGTGAGCTTGAACTTGACACTCATGCCTCCGAATCTTTGTGCCCTTCTCTTTAAAGTGGTTCGTGCCTGCTAACAAGAGAGACATAAAACCAAATTAGAAGAACATGTATTTGAAAGCCACTGCCAGGTATGAAATTCAGATGTTTAGACAGGGCATGGTGGCTAACACCTATAATCCCTGCACTTTGGAAGGCTGAGGTGAGAGGATTGCCTAAACCCACAGGTTCAAGACAAGCCTAGGCAACTGGGGGAGACCTCCATCTCTATAACAAATAAAAAAAAATAGCCGGGGGTGGTGGTGCATGCTTGTAGTTCCAGCTACTTGGAAGGCTGAGGCAGAAGGTTCACCTAAGCCCAGCATGTAGAGGCTACAGTGGCCATGAGCTTGCCACTGCATTTCAGCCTGGGTAACAGAGTGAGACTCCAACTAAAAAAATAAATAAATAAATAAATAAATAAAATAAATTCAGAGGTTAGCTTCTTATTATTATCAATTTTCTGCACATATTAGAACAAAAATAAATGTATCAAAATTACTTCTTCACTCCATTATGTATGGGTGATATAGACAACAAAAGAAGAATCTAAGAGAGCCCTAGCTAATGTTTTCATTTGAGAATTCATGTGGATAGAGAGGATAAGGCAGTATTATGAAAGGAGGAATGATGTTTAGATTTATATATTCTCAGAAACACAATTATTATTATAAATGTATATTTTTATTTGCTTAAATATTAAAACAATAACAGTAAAACGGCCTCTTGAAGAAGCTTCTCATCAAAGTTGAAGCCAATATTTTTAAAAAGTAAAAAAACAAGTCTCATATTGATTCATAGACTTTCTCTGAATAAACATATCCCTTTAAAGACGAAGAACAAAAAATATTTTTTGTAAAAACATGCAGCAGATACTCTATTAATATTTTTGGAAAAACAAACCAAATCTATCTGGACTGCATAAAATTGCAAGGTGAAAAACCTTTGTTGTTATGATAAAGAAGGACAAATACTAGACCAAATTGCCTGAGAAAAATGTAAAATGTATCTTTAAAACATACAAACAAAATCCTCTGAAATAAGCAAATACTGGCTTCATAAACTTTTGTCAACTGAAAACTTTAAACCCAATAAGATTATACATTAAGAACCTAAGAACACATCATTAGAACTTGGCAATTAGGATGTTTATCCATTTTACTAAGGAAAAGAAATGTAGTGACTAGAATTAAAAGAAAACAAACTATTGCTAACACTAAAAATGTTAACACCCTTGAGTCAAAATAGAGAAACATGATGTTTTTCCAAATAAAAGTCACTCATCATATTTCACTCAGTTCACCATGTGACCCAGAAAGAGTTATTTGTTACATTGCTGCATTTCCCCATTTTAATTGTTACCAGAATAACACAGAGGTTAAAGTTAATAATATTTGAAAGTTGGCAATGTCTGTGTAGCATATAAGACAGATTGGTTATCAGATTATATCCTCTATGGGGAAGAATAATTAGCAAATTTATGTCTTAGGGTTGCATTTATATTTCTAATGTGGACTTGATTGTTTCTTAATTTCTGACTGTAATGAGGAGTGTTGTATATGGCATGTCATTTCATTCATGTTAGTGAGAACGCTACTCTGGAAAGCAGTGTGCTCTGTGCTTTAGAGGATAGGTTGCATAGGACACAGGTAACACTATCGATCCTGGAGGCAAAAAGTTCCAGGTTCAACTTTGGTTCTGTGTCAAAGTTGTGTGACCTTGTGGGATTAATAACAGTATTTACTTCATAGTGATAGTGCTATGATTAAATGAGAGACAGTGCATAAGGCACACACCACCCATCACAGCCATATTCAGTATCTGGTAGCTCCTTTTTTTTTTTTTTTTTGTAATTAAAACAAGACAAGTCCTAGGAATATAAATTGCTCTAAAAAAGGAAGTCTTAAACAAACAACAACAACAAAAATCCATGACCACATAAAGGCAATTTCATTTAACATCATTGTTTAACCTCTTTCATAAGGCAATGCATATTTGTGATACCAACCAAGGAAGAACATTCTTAAATAGAAGGCTTTTAGTAGAAATGTTTTGCTTTTTGGGGGTTTTTTTTGGTTTTTTTTTTTTGAGTTGGAGTCTCACTGTCACCCAGACTGGAGTGCAGTGGCCGTTCCCGGCCACCGCAGCCTTGACCTGCTGGGCTACGGTGATCCTTCCCGCTCAGGCTTCCAAGTAGCCGGAATTACAGGCATGCGCTACCACGCTCGGCTGATTTTTTGTTTTATTGTAGAGGGTCTCGAACCCGCGGGCTCAGGCAATCCACTCACCTCAGCCTCCCAAAGGCGCAGGATTATAGGCTGAGCCACCGAGCCCGGCTGTGGAAATGTTTTTAAAAACAGAAGATAAACAGGTGTGATGGTTGAATGAACCACTCCAGGTGTGTGCCCCACAACAAAAACTAAAAAAGAGCAGAACTGAAGGACCCAAATAACTGGCTTTTCTCTCATTTCTCGAAGAGCTCAGCTGGCTGAAGGAAGGCCTAATGCTAACCCACAATTGTGAAAACCAACAGAATTAGTGCATTCCTGCTTTTATGACCAGAAATGTGAAGAGACGAGAGAGGAAATGACACTCACAAAAGATACTCAAAAAGGAGCTACGTTTCTTATTTTCGTGTTAATTCTGTTGCCTATTTTTGTCTCTGTGTGGATTCCCCTCTCTCTTACTGCATGTGTTTTAATTTATTTAAGTACTTCATTTCAAAAAAAAGTTAGATGAGTGTGATCCCTTCTATTAAATTATTTCATGTAGTGCAAGCAAACAATATATGCCAGAAATTAAGTAAGATCATTCAAATACTTAATATGTATTTTTAAATAAATCATCCACTTCCAATGTCTCCAAAGAGGGCACAGCACTTCTATCAGTTCTTGTAAGTAATTCATTTAGACTGTGTGAATGACGTTTTTGAGCATCTGCTTGTATTGCAATTTGTTATTTTAATTGCATTTCCTTAGTCATATGACTTGAACTCTGTGCATTTCAGTGTGCTAAGATGTAGAACTGTGTTCAATGAGCTCATCAGGCGATGTCAAATCTAAAATTATTTGACATTAATTCCATTCAAATGCCACCAGAACCTGAAACATTTTACCCAGGAGCTTTCTTAACTCAAGCACAAATACCTGAAAGAGCACCTTCACCTTTGCTGCTAGTTAAAAATAATCAAGCCATGAACTCAAATATCAAGGAGACTTCTAACCAATGTTTTTGAATTAAATAAATATGAGAATATAAGCTCCTAAGGAAATCAGGGCCTTGGCAGTGAGATAAAAGTGAATAAAAGAACATCTTAAAACTTTTAACATGACATGATTTTATGAACTATAAATTTTCCTCCCTCCATGTAAAAATGAAATACAAATGTGGTGCAAAGCAAATTATACAGAAAATTACCTTGTAAGATCATGGTTGTTAAACCAGGTAGCTAAAGCATCACCATTTGTTTGTACTTGTGTAAAATTCAAGTAATAACCAATAAGGTATTTACATCTTTACAACATTGATCCATTCAAGCAACATATTGAGATACAAGTAAATGGACCAAAATTACCAATTAAGAATGAAAGGAAAGAACAAGAGAAATAGAATGAAAGTAAAAGTATGTATAGAAAAACTTCAATCATGTCTTTGATATTTTGCAATACTTCCAAGGTGCCCTTATTATGTGCCTCATTCCCTCACCTCATATTTCACAACTCCTCCCATGTTATGTTCTGGGTTCCACTTCATTATGTCTCTCTATCCTCCCATAAGACCTTGGGAGAATGGCTCTCAATGTCAACATATGCTACTTTTTCTGTGTGTAACTTGCCGAACTTGCCTGGACGATGAGATATTTTTAGATCAGGAACAATCCCATTTTATCTTTGCCAAGTAGGTATTCAGTAAACACTGTTGAATAAATAAACCTATAACATTAAAGAAATCACAGAGACCTTGATAGGAAAAATAGCTTGCTGTAGTTTATGGAAAACATAACTTTCCTCTTTAGGACAGCATGTTTATCTCTTACTCCCATCTTACGAGAAAGAGAATATGCAGTTTTCTGTTGATTTGTAATAAAATCTTTGAAAAATAGAAACCTATGGCTATTTGAGAGAACTTTTGTGATAAGAAAATTTAAGAGTTAGACCTGAAGATGAAAAATTTACCAATATTAGTGTGGGTTTTTTTTTTAAGTAGTGTTCTTGACTAACTGGGGAACCATAGCAGAATACAAGTATTTTGAATTTCAAGTGGTTTTTAATAGCATTGCACCTTGCTAAATCTTACCAGATTTCTCTCAGTTATTGTGTGAGAGAGAATTTTTTATCTTCTCAGATTAAAAATATATGTTGGTTCTTAAAGTCATTTTGTACCAACAATCACATAAAAAGATAGTCAATATCACTAATTATTAGGAAAATGCAACTTAAAATCACAATGAGATATTACCTCATACCCATTAGGATGGTTACTACTAAATAAAATAAATAAATACAGAAAATAACAGGTATTGGCAAGGATACGAAGAAATTGGAATCATTGTGCTCTGTTGATAGGAAAGTAAAATAGTACAGCTACTTGAAAAACAGTGTGCTAGTGCCTCAAAAAGTTAATAAAAGAACTACTGTGTGAGCCAGGAATTCGACTTCTGAGTAAATAGTCAAAATAATTCAAAGCAGAGTCTCAAAGAGACATTTGTACATGCATGTTCATAATAGCATAAATGATAATAGCCAAAAGGTAGAAGCAATCCAAGTGTCCATTGACAGACGAATGGACAAACAAAATGTAGTATGTACATATGGTGGAATATTATTCAGACTTAAAAAGGAAGGCGATTCGACACAGGCTACAATGTGAATAAACTTTGAGAATATTTTCTAAGTGAAATAATCCAGTCATAAAGACACTGTGTGGTTCCACCTACATAAGAAATCTAAAGTAGTCAAATATCTAGAAACAGAAGAGAGGTGGTTGTCAGGGAAGAGGGGGAAGGGAAAATAGGGAGTTGTTTAATGGGTATATCATTTCAGTTGTGCAAAATGTTCTGGATATAGGTTGCACAATAACGGTGTGAATATACTTAATGCTATTGAACTGTACCCTTAACAGTGGTTGAAATGGCAAATTTATGTTATGTATATGCAACTACAATTAAAATTTTAAACATCATTTTTCAGTTTTCACAGCCCCACTCCCTCCACCAAACATGTTTAACCACTTGCTAATTTCATATTGCCAGTGTCCCAAAGAGCAGTTCTTTAGTGGTTAGAAATTTTGCAAAACAAAACAAAAACAAATCCCTCTGCTCTTGCTCTATTTCTCAGCTTCTACAAATAATGGGAATATTGTTTATCTCTATGCCATCTCTACTTAGTCTCTGTTTTACCCTTGAACACTCTTTAATTTTTAAACTTTTTGTTTATTTGTTTAAGATGTGAAATACCAACAGCAACCCAAATGCTGATAAGAATGACCCAGCAAATATGGCAAATTAGTGATGAAACACCAAGCATATGGGATGACTGTTCCCAGTTCCAGTCAATGCTTAAAAGAAAGTATCACACAAGAGCTCAAACCCAAGTTTATCCATGGACAGAGCTAAGGGCACTTCACTTAGCATACAATATCCAAGATTCGATGTCTTTTGTCCAAATTAAGGGAGAAATAAGAATGCATTCAAATCTACCTACTTTTAGTACTGCTGGAATTCAAGTTTGTAGTTTTTATTGATATTGTGATTCTGTCTTTTTCAGACTCAACAGGAATTTCTCCATCTGACTTAAACCTAACCAGTCTGTTGTTCAACCTCTTGCAAACTTTTAAAATAAAGATAAATTATCTACATACCTCAGAATTTTATCCCAATATATTTCATATATGAAAGTCTTTTTTTGATTGTCCTATAATTCTCAATGAGAAAAATACACTTATAAATATAAGTTTTCAAAACTTCAGTGGCCCTGTGGCTCTAAGTTTTGTTTTTCTTTTTTAATGTTCTACTAAAGAATTATGATGTAATTATTGGTTGTATGCAATTAATCAAAACAATAGCAATACATCACAAATCTCATGATTAAGTGATTTCTGAAACAAAAAGTAAAATGGTATTGGCAATGCAGCTCTCAGATGAATATGGTTTCTTTGTACCCAATTAATTCATATATTCTTTAAATTAATATTACTTGGCCGGGTGCTGTGGTTCAAGCTAGTAATCCTAGCACTTTGGGGGACCAAGGTAAGAGGAGTGTCTGAGCCTGTGGGTTCAAGACCAGCCTGGGCAACATGGTGAGACCTCATCTCTGCAATAAATGAAAAATTAGCCGGATGTGCTACCGCATGCTTATAGTTCTGGCTACTTGGAAGGCTGAGATGGAAGGATCGCCAGAACCCAGCAGGTCAATGCTGGGGTGGCTGTGAGTGTGCCAATGTATTCCAGCCTGGGAGATGGAGTGAGACTCCGACTCAAAAATAAAATAAAGAAAATTACTTGTTACTAGATAAAGAAAGGTTCAGCATCAGTATTAATATTATTGTAATATAAGCATGAAAGAAACTTATTCACATAAATACGCGACATGGATGGAAAAACTCAGTGACAGCAAAATGCCTCAATTCCTGGACTCATTCCAAGAAATATCTGAAAAATCATATCATGAATTATCATGAAATATTATTCAACCTTGTTAAACACAAAGAACTGAAAACAGCCTCAGTTGTAAAGGATTTGTTATCTAGTGATTAGCTTCACTTTCTCTAAAGGGCACCATATTTAAATTCGTCTGCTTTTTTTCCTTTTATAAGTAAATTTTTTTTCACCCTCCAGCAATCATCATTATACTTTCAGGGCTTAGTGAAAGCTAAGTCTTCCTTTTGAAGAGCAGAGGGTATATTAAAAGGATGAGAAAGAAGTACTGGCTGGCTTTAGAGGGGCCTTCTCAGCCAGATGAAATTTCAGGAAGGTGTACATATGAAACGTGAAGGTATGGGCAATGCTTCCCTTAAAATTATCCATATGCCTGTGAACGCTTGGAGAATCATCATGGATCCCAGCTTAAGGATGACAGCCCTGAATGTGGCCGCCTCTCATCCAAAAAACGCATCTGCTACATACGAGAGGGCTGTGACAGGAAGTGCAGTACTAGTGAGCTTTCTGGACCCTTGGAAAAAGTCTCCTTTATGTTTTAAAGGGACATGATTTAGGGGAAGAGCCCAGATATTTAAAAATAGAGGGGAAAAGAGGAAAAAAGACTTGAGAAAGAGAGAAAAATGACTACCTTACTGGCCTAAGTAATTTAGATGCAGATGTGGCCTTGGATTTAATTCCATGTTGTATTTTATATTAATAGCTACCCTTAGCCAAACTGACACTATGTGAAGATATTGTGGACTGACATGCACTGTTTCATTTGTATTCATAGCAACACCTTGAGGATGGTACTCGTCATCCTCATTTTATAAATGAAGAGCCGGGCTCGATGGCTCAGCCTGTAATCCCGCGCCTTTGGGAGGCTGAGGTGAGTGAATTGCCTGAGCCTGTGGGTTCAAGACCCGCCTGGGCAACTTGGTGAGACCTCATCTCTACAATAAATAAAAAATGAGCCGGGCGTGGTAGTACACACCTGTAGTTCCAGCTACTCGGAAGTCTGAGGTGGAAGCACCGCCAGAACCCAGCAGGTCGAAGCTGCGGTGGCCGGAGCGGCCACTGCACTCCAGTCTGGGCAACAGAGTGAGACTCCAACTCAAGAAAATAAGAAATAAAATAAATGAAGAAAGTGGGGCTTGAGAATGCTAGGTCATAACTAAAATTATACAGGTAGGAGGCAACCAGTATAGATGTTGAAGCTGGTCTGCTTTGCTGCAAAGCCCCAGCATCATTTTTGCCCTTGGGTTTTTATCGTACTAAGGTTAGGAAAGTGGATGGACCTTGAAATCCAGAAGAATGAATCATCTGTGTTTTCACTTTCATGGCAAATGTGTTTGAAGCTGTAACAATTCTCAAATACATGCCTTTACACCCACACATCTAAAATAACAATTCAACAACTTGAGAGTTTATGTAGCCTAATTACTTTTTGGTACAACTAAGAATATTTCTTTGTAACTTAATCAAATTGCCTGGACCAAGAAAAAATTTAAATCAAATGATTTAAGAATATAAATATTCTCATCATTTGTTTTAGTTCAGTGAAAATTGGCTTGCTTGAGGATAAACCATGAAAAACTAAATTGACTGAACTGAAATTACAATGCTTTTTACTCATTCCCTGGAATTAGATTTAAAAACTCCAATATTTCAGTGTTTCCTGCTTCCAGTGACACGAATAATGTAATTCATGCATACTTCTTAACAACCCTAAGCCTTAAAGCATACATTAAACCTGGAAACTCAGAATGCAGATTCTATATGACTTAATCAGTTTCATGGTTGGAAATTTTAAATTTTTCCACAAATATATGACAGAATTGATCAGAAGCAGAGAATAGAAATACAAAAGGGTGTGAATAGCATAAAAATGTAATTATTTGCTTTGAATGAGAGGAACTTGATTGCATTATATTCAACAGTCTTAGAGAACTGGCAGGTTTTCTTTATTATCCCTTCTGGAATCTCTCAGTGGGATATAAAGGAGCAGAGAGATTTAACAGCAAAGAGCAAAAGCTAAAGTTGTAAAGATTTTATCATTGAACTCTCTATGTATATGCCTACCCATTTTCTTTATATAAGAACCATTGTTCAAGCAGATCGCAACTATTTCATTACAGTTAAAACACAAGCCTTCTTTGAGCTTCCAATAAAATAAGATCTGATAGCTCCTTTGAAAACTTTCCAGCTTTTATTAATTGTCCTGACTAGAAAATGACATTGAAATCAGGTAATATTTGTAACAGGCAATATTTGTTACAGACATTACAAAAATTTGCAATTAAGAATGCATTGGGCAGAAAGCTATCTGCCTCATATATCTATGAGAATTTTCAATAAGCAAGAAAGTAAAAAGATAAAAATATTTTCAATTCATATTCTGGATATTTTGTGCAGGGTATTTAATTTAGGTCTTATTAAGTCTCATGGTCACTCACAATTGAAAAGGAAATGTATTCATTATAAAAATAATGGGTTCTGGTTGTATGATAAAGAAAATGATACAGCAATTTGTTCTAACTTATTAGTGAGTGGTTGTAGTGTTTAAGTCTGTTGAATTCATAGATGAATTATAACCTTCTGCTGTTTACATACATACATCTCTCTTACACTCCTCTCACACCAAACAAAATTCATTCCTGCCCAGCACAGTGGCTCAAGTCTGTAATCCCAGCACTTTGGGAAGCTGAGGAGAGGCTCAGGGGTCCAAGACCAGCCTGGGCAACTTGGTGAGACCTCGTCTCCACAATAAATCAAATAAAAATTATCTGGGTGTGGTAGCCTTGGAAGGCTGAGGCAGAAGGATCTGAGCCCAGCAGCTTGAAGCTGTGGTGGCTGTGAGTGTGCCACTGCACTCTAGCCTGGGTGACAGAGACTCCAACTCAAAAAAAGAAAAGAAAAAAATTGCATTTTTTACACGTTTTATGCATTTAATTATTATGTATAATATAAAAGTCCATGCTTTAGTATATAGTCAAATCTAATGCTATGTAGCCAAAATCAATGTCTTCTCGTTGTGTCCTGAGTCCTGAATACCAACTTCCCTTCCCCAATTACTTATTTTCCATGCTGCCTGTCACCTTTATGAAGCCTAGTTCCAATCAAGTCATCTGCTCATAAAGGACAGAAGTCCCCAACATTTACAGAAGGAGATAGTAAACAGTCAAAGTGTCTCTACTCTTTTTGCTACAAATAGTATTATTTTTATATATGAGAACTTAAAAGGTAATACATGCAATTTTTAAACTTTTTTAAATTAAATATATCTACATGTATATCCCTTTGTCAATCTTCTGGCATATGGCCTTTCATTTACCTATGGGTAAACTAATTGAAATTGCAAATCATCTAATGTACAGAAACCTCACCTGTAGGTCACTGGTTTCACTGTAATTAGAGCAAGAACATAAAGATACTTGCAGAGAAACCCCAGAGCAGAATTGTTCTAGGTTTTACAATCACACCCCCTCCACACACACAACTTTAAAAGTTGCTATGCCCATATTTAATTCACTCTAAATGTTTTAAAGAAAATTTTCTATATTGATTATTTTATAAATATTCAACTTAACTTTTATAAAAGCAAGTCTGTCTCTTGTTGCAAGAGTTTATAGAGCATGAAGGTAAGCAGAGAACTCAACAGAGTAAGGGTTCAACTTGCAGACAGCATGCTTGCCTCAGGTACTGAACGCTTCCTGTATTCTAAAACTGCTTACAAGAAATGTATCTATGTCTAATCTACATTGAACACCTTGCCTCATTATACACATACAAATTCTAGCCAAATAAGGCAACTCATAGTTCCAAGACTATAACCAATGTTTTCGCTGCAAACTTCATGAAGTCTTTCCAAAGTAAATGTAGACATCTATTCTATTCTATTTTATTTTATTTTATTTTTCTTATTTTATTTTATTTTATTTTTGAGTTGGAGTCTCACTCTGTCGCCCAGACTGGAGTGCAGTGGCCGCTCCCGGCCACCGCAGCCTTGACCCGCTGGGTTCCGGCGATCCTTCCGCCTCAGCTTTCCAAGTAGCTGGAACTACAGGCGCACACTATCACGCCCGGCTAATTTTTTTATTTATTGTAGAGATGAGGTCTCGCCAAGTTGCCCAGGCGGGTCTCAAACCCACGGGTTCAGGCAGTCCACTCACCTCAGCCTCCCAAAGGCGCGGGATTACAGGCTGAGCCACCGAGCCGGCAGACATCTATTTTCATTTCTAAGGAAATCTTCCTCATTCTTCAGTACAGCTAAAATAACATCCATTCTGTGAAACCTACTTCACTTTCGTCAACCTGAATAATTTTCTCCTACTCTTTACTATCTCTGCAACTCTGAGTCATTTCTTGCATTGTGCTCTGTATTTCGGTCATTTATAAATATGTATTTCTCCCTCACTGGAGAGTTCCTTGAAAGCAAGAACCAATATTTCTCGAGTCTTTTGATACATGGCCCAGCACATAGTAGGAATTCTGAAACTGAGCTGAATTAGCTGTGAATAATTACTGAAATAATATAACTTTTCCTTGCATTGTTTTTGACTCCATGATCAAACAAAAAGTCTTGTATAAGTAAGAATATATAGATTAAATGCATTGATTTTCAGCCAATTTATTGTTGAGCGATTATATTGTTTCTACACCTTACATTATGAAAAACATTAGAAACTTCATTTTCTTCTATCAGAGAAGCCATCAGACAAGGTATCTTCCCCACTTTTTTTGTCTCCTGCCCCTAATTTAAATATTTCCCTGTTCTTACTTCTAAATTTGTCAAACCTGCTGATAATCTGCCCTAATGTGAAAATATTTATTTTCATTATTGTGGTAATTTGCAAAAAAAACTCCACAAACTCTTCCTACTCACCCCAGTGTGAAGAACTATGAGGCCCAATAAGTCCAGCAGCAGTTGGGTAAATTGGGTACATTGAGGAAAAAAATCTCAGGATGAGATTTTACAAATGGTACAAAGAGCAAAGAGCTGATAACAGCAAAGAGCTGTAAAAGCTGGTCAGTCAACTGTAAAACATTTACAGTAAAGAAAAGGTAGTTAAAAAGTAGTTAACAGTTTGTTACTAGTTAACTATTGCTGTTAACTAACCTTATCTTAAAGAAACAAAATACCACCATCAATCAGTGGCTTCACAAACCTCTGGAAATTTTGTTTTTCAGACCACCCCCCGAAAAATTCACTGGCCCACACTGACCCCTCTTCTGAAAACATCCCTCTACCTCCCACCTCTTCGCAGACAGCAGACATTCTCCCTGCTGTTTGGCCCTTTGTGCCCTTCACAATGTATCTTCCCTTTAATAAATCTACCTTTCTTAGTTCAGAACTGTCTCGGTGAATACTTTCCCCCTGCAACTCCAGCCATACTCAGGTTGCCACACAGCACCTAGCGTGCACAACCATTTGCAGTGTGACTTTGCAGCTTCTCCCATCCTGAGTTGGAGTCTGTTTCTTCACTTCTTGAGTCTTGGCTTCTCCATATGATGTTTTTTTGGTCAATGGAACATTAGCAAACATGATGCAAACTGCCTTTCCTTCCTGTGGCTGCTGGAACACATCTCTACAAGCTGACAACTTAAAGTAAGAGGAATGTGTTCTCTCACAGTTCTAGAGGCTAGACATCCAAAATCAAGGTGTCCACACAGCCATATTCCCTCTTAAGTCTCTAAGGGACAACCCATTCCTTATTTCTTCCAGCTTCTGGTGGCTGCCAGTATTTGGGGCCTGTGGGTCCAAAATCCTAATCTCTGTCTCTATCTCCACATGACCTCATCTTCTGGTTGCCTTCTCTTACATCTATGTCAAATTTCCCTCTGACTTTCTCTTTTTTTCTCTCTATTTTAAAGGTATGGGGTATAATTCAGGGTTAGGTATACAAATGTTCATTAATCAGCTACCCTTGTTAATGAGGTGTGCCCTTCCCTTCCCTGGCAGTTTCCCTCAACTGCCAATCCCTTTCTTATAGTATTATAATTGTTCAAGGTCTGCTTATGAGTAAGAACATATGGTACTCTGTTCTTTGTTTCTGTGATAAATCACTGAGTATGATCAACTCTAAATCCATCCATGTTGCTGCGAAGTCCATGTTTGTCCCTCTTTATGGCTGCATAATATTCCATTGTGTAGGTACCACATTTTTTATCCAGTCCAGCTTGATGGGCAGCATGGTCGGTTCCAAGTTTTTTCTATTGTAAACAGAGCTGCAACAAACATGCGTGTGCAGGTATCTTTTTGGTAGAGTGATTTGAGTTCCTCTGGGTATATTCCCAATAGGGGGATTGCTGGGTCATATGGAAGGTCAATTTCTAGTTCTTTCAGAAATCACCACACTATCTTCCAAAGAGGTCGCACTAGTTTGTATTCCCACCAGCAGTGTAGAAGCACTCCTTTTTCTCCACATCCTCACCAGCATCTACTGCTTTTTGGTTTTGTTTTTAAATTAATGATGGCCTTTCTTACTGAGATTAGGTGGTATCTCAATGTGGTTTTGATTTGCATTTCTCTGATAAGTAGTGAGGCTGTGCACTTTTTTATGTGTCTGTTGGCTGCCTGTATATCTTCTTTTGAGAAGTGTCTATTCATGTTTTTGGCCCACTTTTTTTTTTTTTTTTGAGTTGGAGATTACAAGCTGAGCCACCGAGCCCGGCTCTTTGGCCCACTTTTTAATGGGGCTGTTTGCTTTTTTCTTTTGGACGTTTGAATTCCTTGTGGATCCTAGATGTTAGGCCTTTGTCAGATATACAGTTGGTAACCAGACTCGGTGGCTCAGCCTGTAATCCTGTGCCTTGGGAGGCTGAGGTGAGTGGATTGCCTGAGGCCGTGGGTTCGAGATCCACCTGGGCAACTTGGTAAGACTTCATCTCTACAATAAAACAAAAAATTAGCCAGGTGTAGTAGCGCACGCCTGTACTTGGAAGGCTGAGGCAGAAGGATCTCCGGAGCCTAGCAGGTCAAGGCTGCGGTGGCCGGGAGTGGCCACTGCACTCCAGTCTGGGCAACAGTGAGACTCCAACTCAAAAAAAAAAAAAAAAAAAGATATACAGTTGGCAAAAATTTTTCCCATTCTGTGGGCTGTCTGCCCACTCTCTTGATGGTTTCTTTGGCTTTAAAGAAGCTTTTCAGTTTGATGAAGTCCCACTTGTCTGTCTTATCTCATATGGTATGGGCACTTGGGGTTTTGATCAAGAATTGGCTGCCAGTTCCAATTTCCATAAGGATGTCTGACTTTCTCTTAAAGGACATACATCATTGGGTTTAAGTGCATCCAGATAATCTAGGACAATCTCATATTGAGAGCTCTAACTTAATTACATCTGCCAAGACCGTTTGTCCAAATAAAGTCACATGCAGGGGTTTTAGGAGTTAGTACATGGATGTATCATGTATCTTTTTGTGGGTGATCATTCAATTAATGACACAAGCACAATTTAGACAAGGACTTGGTCTTTGGGGCTTGCTCTCTTGCTATTCTTGGGAAACCTGACACTGCCACTGTGAGAGAGAACACAGATGCCTGCAGGATGATGAGGGGCACATGACCAAGTTGGCCCTTAGCTGACACCCAGCCAATATGCAGGGATGTAAGTGAAGACAGGCTAGATAGGTTAGAACTTCCAGCCCCAGCTGAGTCACCAGCTGCCTACAAAGATCAGCAGAGCCTGCCCAGCCAACCCACAGAATCATGAAAAATAACACATTTGTCCAAAGTTACCAAGATGGGGGATAGTCAGTTATGCAAAAGTTAACTGAATCAACTTACCTTTTATCATTGTTATTTAAATTCTGTCTTTTTATCTTTTTTGAAATGGTGCCAACACCTCTTTCTCTCATAAACTACTTATCTGGAGAAGGTGATCCAAGTACCTAGCAGGTTTTTCCTGTCTTTTTTCTTTCTGTGTTTTGCTTAGAATGCAGTCTAATGCCTGCTGCTTCTGATTTGAGTTCTCCATTTCTAATCCATCCAACTTCACTTGGTTTCCATCCCAAATACTGAATAATTGTGACTCTGTTTAGGGTAAGCATTTTCTTAAGCATCTTCTCATCTTCTTATCTGAATACATCCTGTTGGACCACTCTACCATCTCTAATCTGCAAGAGATTAGACTTGTGGCTTGAGACCCTATTCATTTGAAAATAACACTTGAACCCATGATTGCTGATAACAGGCACATGTGCCTGGGTTGTTTTTACAGTAATGGGCACATGGGTAGGTAGGAACTGCCTTGTCATACTAGGAGGGGCAAGCCACTACAGTTATTCTTGTCTTGCTTTAGACGTGACAGAATACTATATTGGGAATGGGAGTGGGGAGAACTGGGGAGAAGATAGGTTGGAACAAAAAGTGAATGGGAAAAGAAACACCAAATTCTTCAGGGGGGTGGTATTTTGGGGGGTAGGGCCTTCAGTCAGAGTATGAAGCAAAGAAGGCCTGAGAAGAGGCAAATGAGTAAGAAGCAACCTTAATAGGTACATGGCCATAGCAATGGGAACTCGTCTGCCTCACGACCTCTTCATTTTACCATTCTCTTTCTCACTCTCTTTTCCTGACTTCTTGTTCCCTTGCCTAATCTCTCTCAGTCAATGTCACCACTAATCAAATAATGGCTGAAATCACCCTTGAACCTTCTCTGTCTAGTCTCTCTCTCACCTCGACATCAATTCTTGTTTCTACCTCCAAAATGTATCCCATCTCCCTTTCTTTAGACATCATCTCACCACACTAGTCGAAGCCATCATCCTTCTCATCTGAAGCCCTGAAAAGTCTTGTAAACTGGTCTGTCTCCACTCATAATTCTCTTCAACCCGTTCTCCACACAGCAGCAGAGTGGTCTTCAAAAATACAATCAAAGGACAACATTCCCGTTCATTAGCTTTCAGTGTTCTTTTGCCCATGGGGGAAAAAAATCCAAGCTTTTTACCTTGACTTTGAGTCCTATGTGATTTGGCTCTTGCCTCCTCTCAATCTCCTTGCTACTATTTGCCCTTTGTTCAACATGATACACTTTTTTTAGTCCCTGTGATGTTCTGTGACTCTGCAAAGACTCTCCTACATCAAGACTTATTGGAATTATCCTTTAGCTGGGAAGGTTTCATTGCCTGCTCTTCAAATGGCAACTTAGTCTCATCCAAGAATTCCAGTCGAAATGTCACTTAGGGAGAGCTTTCTACCTCTCATAAAGTCGGCAACCCAGTCACTTTCTACTCAACATATTGTTCATTTCATTCTTAGCTATATTAAAAAACCCGAAATTATCTGTTTTTGTGTACATATTATAATGAATTTTGTCTCTATATATTTTCTACCTGTCATTAAATGTAATAATTTGCTCCCAGGGACTTAGCCTGGTCTCCCACTATGCCACTAAGTTCTCACATAATGTCCAGCATACGGGACGTACCCAGTATAAAGGTTTGTAAAATGAATTTTAAAAATCAAGCCGGGCTCAGTGGCTCAGCCTGTAATCCCGCGCCTTTGGGAGGCTAAGGTGAGTGGATTGCCTGAGCCCGTGGGTTAGAGACCCACCTGGGCAGCGAGACCTCATCTCTAAAATAAATCAAAAAATTAGCCGGGCGTGGTAATGCACGCCTGTAGTTCCAGCTACTTGGAAGGCTGAGGCGGAAGGATCGCCGGAGCCCAGCAGGTCAAGGCTACGGTGGTTGGGAGCGGCCACTGAACTCCAGTCTGGACAACAGAGTGAGACTCCAACTCAAAAAAAATCATTTAACTCAGAGGAAAACTCTTCCTGTTTTACAGACAGAAAGTGGTTCAAAGAGGTTAAAAGCTTGTCCCGTTGGTACAAGGACTTTCCAACAGCATGTCCAAACCCAGACCTATAGCGGTCATGCCTTGGAATTTTTCTTTTCTGTCTGTCATATCCATACTGTAGATCTAACACTAGTGATTTGTTTCTCTCTCCTTTAGTGTAAAAATGCACCTGAATATCTACTTATTACTCAGCCTGAAAGGATGGCATCATTGTCCTATTCATATTTTAAAATCACATTTCTTTTTACTTTAACAGTAACTCCTTAAAGGCATGAAAATGAAATATTTTTTCCTGGCATAATGTTCTTCTTCTGTGACTTCTGAGTTGAGAATAATGATTTCTCTCTCTATGACTTGAATACATATGTATTCTTCATGTAGATATCCTGGGTAATCAGACACAGAAAAAATTCTCACACCCTTCAAATATATCTGGAAAACATTCCTAGTAGAAGTTATTCAACTAAAAGTTTCTACCAAAGCATCATTTTGGAGCAACATTTTTTCTTTTTTTTTTTGGAAAGCAGGTGGCTATGATACTGGAACTACTGGATTCTGGAGAGGTATAAGTGAGGCTGATGCAGAGGGGAGACACACTACATGTGGGTGACAGAGATACATAAATATAGCTACACCTGGGATTACCCCTCCTGTTTTCAGTCCTTTTCTCCATATGTTAAAGACCTGCTTCATAGTGCTTCTAAGAACCGATTTTACAAGTGTGGGATAGGGAGTGAGAGAACAAGCTGTTATGTGACAAAGACGATAGGGTGATGTGTGTGGGAATACTCAGCATCAGTCAGTGGTGAATCAGAGAAGGACTGTCCGGTAGGCAGACACTCCACAGAGATACAACAGAAAAAAGCAAGGAAGTGCATCTTTGTGTTGCAGTAGGTAGAGGACGCAGCACTGTGTGTGTGTGTGTGTGTGTGTGTGTGTGTGTGTGTGTGTGTGTGTGTGTGTAGAATCCTGAAAAATAATCCATCTCTGCCTGCCTTGGTGGCAGAAACAAGTTTTCGCCGGGCTTGGTGGCTCAGCCTGTAATCCCACGCCTTTGGGAGGTTGAGGTGAGTGGATTGCCTGAGCCTGCGGGTTTGAGACCCGCCTGGGCAGTGAGATCTCATCTCTACAATAAATCAAAAAATCAGCCGGGCGTGGTAGCGCATGCCTGTAATTCTGGCTACTTGGAAGGCTGAGGCGGAAGGATTGTCGGAGCCCAGCAGGTCGAGGCTGCGGTGGCCGGAAGCGGCCACTGCACTCCAGTCTGGGCGACAGAGTGAGACTCCAACTCAAAAAAAAAAAAAAAAAAAGAAACAAGTTTTCAGTTCTGTGTCATAATATCAGGTCATTTAGATAATGCTGATGAAGTTGGGAGAACAGTAGATTTGAGGTTATAATCAAAAATCAAGTAAAAGCAACAGAAAAGATACATGGATGAAAGTAAAGCATCCTTACATGTTGATTATAAAATACTAGTGCTAACTTTACAATAATTAAAAGAGAACCTTACATATAGAAAAATCTTTTGAAAGGAAAAAAAAGTCCAGTGACTGAAAGATGCTGAAATCATTCCAAATAATTATGTGTCTTAGGCAGTTTTAATTGCACTGAAGAGCAATTATGATTCAGAATCTCTACTTACCAGTATAACTTTCCTACAACACATGTGGATTATAAAATAACTTTTAAAAATAAATAAGTGTAATCTAATGGGGAAAAAAAGTCGAAGCTTTGCTGCCTAAGCATTTTTGCCTTTTTTTTCCCTTCACCATTGGAGGGTTCAGGCTATTAGTGCAATAGCAAAAAAAAGACCACTTGGGGGCAGTACAGTAACTGTTTTGCTTCTCATAGTTACGTAGGTAGCCTCGGTGATAAAGGGTCGCTGTTTCTTCCACATTTTTAGTATATGGGAAGGAAAAGGTTGTATTTCATTTTAAACTTACAATGAATAAATCACATAGGACAAATGCAAGTCAGATTTTCTCCTGAAGGGAGCAAAAGTTTGTCTTTTTTTTAGCAGACAAATCAGTTTTATCTAGTTGGCACATTTGGGGATTTTTATATTTAGAATTTGTCTCCTTTGAGTCAGAGTTAAAAATATAAAGAATATTGTTAATAAAATTTTTTTAAATGACATCCATGTAATAAGCTTCAAACTGTACTGATAAAAACCTATTTTGTTTCTATTTTACTTTGTAATCCAAAGTAAAAATGTAAATGTCATCTATCTTACCCATTGGGTATATTCTGTAATAAATGTAAGCATTAAAGCAATTAATTTTTGGAGACATTTTTTCTCCTCCTGTATCTGCTGAGCACTAGATATGACATCAGGCACTAAAAGTGTGTTTCCTATGTAAATAAAGAATACACATCATGCGCCTTCTTTCAAGGATCTCAAACTTATTTGGACAAGTACATTTTTCTTCTTGGTTTTTATTCTCTTGATTCTTTGCCGACTTCATTTAATTCTTTTCCTCCTAATATTTTCCTGTCATCAGAAGATATTTCACATTATCCGAGTTTTGTTAAAGTGTAGGGAATCAAGATTTATAAAATTAAATTCAGTCACTGTCTAAGTGCCTGCACAGAAATGGGAACACTTGGGAAGACTGCAGGAAGTTTTGCCTTAATTTGTAGGTCCACTACCCAAAAATTCATCTCAACAAAATTTTCTTGTATGCAGGGTGTTCTATCTTTGAATATCTTTCTGGCTTAACTAGCCCATCCATTAAAGAAAAAATAAAGTGCTTTGAAACATTGTTTACACGAGTCCTCTTTTCCCAGGTTCATTTCTTACTCTAAACACTTGTTTATTTCATAAACTTGTGAACAGCGAGGCGTAATAGAAATCAGAGAGACATTGCTGTGCTGGGCAACTGCAGAAAGAGGAAGAGCCTGCATAGATTGATGTTTAAGAGCTCCTGTAAAGACCACAGACTGTAGACTCCCAGACTCCAGTTTGGAAAAACAATACTCTTTTTCCAAATATGCAACTGCTGAGTACATATCTGCTAAGTGGCTCCAGGACACAGTGAGCTTTGAACAAGAAAGGTGAAGGAGTGGAGCTCAGGAGAAAGGAAATTCACATCCTATCATCAAAAGTGCTACTGAGGACTCATTTGTTCCGTCTTTCGAGCCTCCTAAAGGAATTACTTCACCTGATTTTGCACTGACATCCCTGAATATGAGTTTACCTCCATTTTTCTGGAAATATAATTAGCACTTGCCCATGGATTTTTTTTTAATTATTTCTTTTAGGAAATTATTCTTATTATTTCCTTTAGGAAATAATAATTAGAAAACATATTCAGGAGGGTTGGGTTGTACCTTTACATTGTCACTATAATACATTATATATGTATGCATACATATATAATAGATAATGTATATATGTTAATTATTTTACACATATCTATGAGCTCATGACACAAGTTCAGAAAAGATAAGATGTCTGAATTGACAAAGATGGTATATGCAATTTCATCATACTACCTCTATTGAAGAGCATACTTAAATCGTATTTTCCCCAAGTAACAGTTTTAATACGTTCATATTAATAAGGTATCTTTAATAAAAATGATGATGAGAGACAATTCACTGATAAACATTTTTGAGTGTCTGCCTCGTGCCAGATTGTCTGTTAGGCTCTGGGCATGGAGACACATTGCTTGCCTTTTTGAAGCTTAAATTATTATTTTGACCAAACATGACCATAATTAATGAATAGTTTTCTTTCCATTTAGGATAATAATCCATGTTAAGCCTTAAGAATTAATAAATGTAAAAATTACTTGACTCCTTTATGAAGCAAAGTTGGGAATGGATGAATGAAATGAATGAATGAGTAAAACTTTACAAAAAAAGATAAAGTTGCCCTCAAGAACATCAATGAAAAATAATAAAATTACTTTAAATTGATGCACTTTAAAATCATGTGCAGTTGCAAAACAATCATTCTTTTTCTAGTACAAACATATATTTGAAATCATATTTAACACCTATGTGAGCTGATCAGTTGGTTTTTATTTTTAAGTTATCACATATATTTGTAATTCAGCTTCGGTCATATGTTCATTTATTTAATTACATGCTGGTTATCTATAACTTCCATTTATTTAGAATCATACATTAACATGAACACCTAATGCAATTTTTAAACTTAATCCAAGCAAAAGTAGGTTAAGTCATACATCAAGTCTTTTTACAAACTCTCAGGAGAAGACTTTTATTCACATTCTTTCTACAGCTGACATAAATCTCCCGGGCCTACCGAAGGGCCAGATGCTCAGAGAAAAAGTCTTTTACAAGGTCTGCTTCAGAGCCTGCAGTTTTAGACATAAAATGAAGATCAGGAGAAGAACACTTGCTAAGGTTGAAAAAGCATACTGTCATGCTATACCTGCTTCTGAAGACATTACTCATTTTTACCCTGGAAATATATGAGTTATTTCACCAGACAGGATCAAAGGCACTGCATAAATATTGACAACAAATGAGGCTAACTGCATCCCTGCAACTGTGTCACACTTTCAAAATGAATAAGAGATACATGCATCTTTTCAAATGGAACCTTGTAAATAACAACGTTTCTCGCTTGGCCACGGTTCTCTTCACCCCTCTATACACATTTGTTGATTGTGTTACTGTGAGAGGGAACTGCCAGCACTGAGGATGGAAAAATGGTCTCCCTGATGCTCATGGGATGGTGGTGGTGGAAAGCTGGTGGTTACGAGCCACCCGTGGGCAGGAGCTTTCTTTAAGTTGGTTTTCCCTTGAAGGTGATTCTCAGATGCTAACTTGGGCTACAGTGTTCCAAGTTTCCCACTCCCTATCAAAGTGGCCCTGTCCAGAAATTCAGATTATAACATGTCTATTGCATTTACTGGAAAGCATGTTTATTATTTACATATCATTTCATCTATATCATGTTTGTATCATTGCAAAGTAGCATGGTTAGCTTAGGGCAGTAAGGGATAAAGTGAACTCCGATTCAACTCAATCCAAGAGGCACTTATTGGGAACTGATTATATGCAAGGGATCATCTTCATATGACTTTATATCTGATATCAAACACTAAATATCAACAAATACAACATCTTTAAATATGGGATGGCTGATCAAACAATGAATTAAGTTATATCTTGACTGGACAAAATAAAGCTTTTGACAGCCTTTTCTGCCAGAAGTCACAAATCCCTTCAGCAACACATTTTCAATAAAAACAGTCAGTCATGGGCATAGGCATAAAGAATCTTCAGACGCCATAAAAAAGTTACAGATATTAGAGTTTCCTCTCTGATGGGTTACTTCTTATTTTGTGATCTACAGTGGATGAAAGGAGAACTTGTGAGTGTTTACTCTAAGGACCAAATTTAAACTTATGACATTTCTTGCAGCTAATCTATATGAACCATGTGTTCAACCAAAAGTTCTAGTTAGAATGGTTGTGAAAGAGTTCCACTCTTGAATTCATAGATATTACTCAGGTGTTTTAAAATTAAATAGAGACCTTTTTAGAGGAAGACTTTTAAAATAAAATATTTATTAAAATTGGATTTATTATATTTATCAACAAAATGATAGACCTAACAGCAACACATATGGTTGTTTTAAAATCAGATCAAAGAATATAGTAAGTAAATGTTGCATTTGCTATTGTTTTATTACCTTTTTTGCATCTCTCCCTCCCCCACACACACACTTTTTGGTTTGAGCATTCTTGGGAAACATCTAACACTTAAATTATAAAATATTTTCATTTCATAGAAGGAAATTTTTAAAAATTTAATTTACAAAGCTCCTATTTTCCATTATTTGTTAAATTTGTATTTTTTGAAAATTTTCAAGTCTCTCCAAAGTTTTAACAGCTAAAGTGTCTCGGCACCAGACCTAATTAGAAATAAGTGAGTTCATAGTTAGATGTTATTGCTTTCATCCCTACTTTAACTGCCAGAATGTTCTATAAATGGCCACTGATAACCAGTTTAGTGGGTTTGCCTCACTGCACAGTGCATAAATCACCAGTGATTTCACTAAGTAACTTAGCATTTGAATTCAGGACTCAGTACACATACACACATGCTCATACATGCAAATTATGTTTTGTGGAATTGAAGAAAAGTGTTGACAAACATGAAGTTGGTTATAACATGGTTAGTCTTTAAAGCGGGTTTTGGTCTTGTCCTCCACATTAGCACTGAGAAGTTTCCTTGTATTTTTTTCACATCTAAAAACACCAGAAGGAAGCGGTATTTTGGAGGATGATTAAGTGATTTCACAGATGAGTTATAATCTATTTGTTTAACTGAAGTAATGAGTACTTCAATTGAAGAGTAAATAAATATCCCCTTGTTTCCTGAAGTTTATCATCAAGCATAACTTTGACCCAGCAAGGAAACAATCACTTTCCTGCACATTAACCCAGGAAGCTGCACTGCCTCCCCCTGAGAGTAGATAACAGTATTGTCCAGAATAATCAGGCAAAATCTTGAAGAGATAAATCCCAAGGCGACATGAAAATGACAAGAACAGCCTGCTTTTCTATGTTACAACTGCAGCTTGTGTCTGTCCTACAGACATGACAAAAATGTCAATAAGAAACAAAATAGTGAATGAAGCATGAAAACCTAAGGAAAACCAGATCCCAAAGAGCTTTCTTTTCTCATGATTTATCTTCAGGAAATGCATAAATAAAAGCTATCACGGAAATGCATAAATAAAAGCTATCACAGAAAGCAAGTCATTTCTTTCAGGGCAGGGGAAGTGGCACTTAAATAAACAAGAAAGGAAAAATACTTCCAAAAAATGACTCTGAATACCTAAAGAGCTTCAGTTTCTTGTTAAGCTAGTGAACTAGCACAGGTGAAATGAGGTCGAAACATGATTTGATAACAAAGAACAAATAATAAAAACCTGCGTGAAAGGGATTCTGAAAGCTGCTTTGAACTGCTCTGGCTATGGTCAGGGATTACTAAATTGGAATTGTTAAAGGCTACTTGAGAGAATGGATGAAGGAAAGTACCTTAGTTTGTGCCTACCTCTCCCCTCTGTACTTCTGGGTCAGTCATTGCCTGTTTCTTCCTGGAGACGAACGCTAAGCCTAGGCTCAGGATTCAGGTTGCTGTGTCCTTGGGGATGATGCCCTGCTCAGGTGAGGAGCAGATGAGGAGACATGTGCATGACCAGTCACATGTGGCATTCACTCTGCCACACTATTCTCTCCTAAATTCCAGGCCTTGATGGATTACAAAGGATGGATGTGCTTCCTCCCAGGGTGTTTCTTCTCAAGAGTTTAGGGGGTGAAATTCTGACCATGGAAGTTACAAGTTATGTGGCAGCAAAGGAAAGTGGACTGAAGTGGTTCCATAAAGTCTGAAACTCATTCTCTCCCCCTCCTTGGATTCATTGTAAAGGACTGGCCTTCCCCAGATTCTACACTGGCTGGATCTACAGGAGAACTTGAGTTCTAAAGACAAAATAGGGGACACATGAAAAGTAAACCTTCCTCAAAAAAAGAAAGAAAAGTAAACCTTCCTCAAAAAAAAGACAACAAACTGAACAATATATATCATGCTACTAATCTGAAGGATAAAGAATTTAAAGTATAATTAGTAGGCACAAGGACATAATGCAAGACAGTAATAGAACAACATATAAAAAAGAACAAAAAGGAAATATAGTAAAATATTAATAGATGTAAATATAATACAAGTGCATAGTTTTTAAGTTAAGGGGCATCAGCACTTTAGTTATACATACATCACATAAACTGAAATACATAAAACAATAGATGAGCTAGATAGCAGGAAAGATACAGTAAAAGAAGGATTTCATAATTTGGAAGATAAGCCCCAAGAACTATCTCAGATAACAGAAACACTTCCAGGAAGCAAATAAAGAAATAGAAACTATATATTAAAAGCTAAATAATATAGAGAATAAAAATGGAAGAATCAAAATCTGAACAACAGAAAAAAAACAAACAAACAGTGAGCAAAAGTATTTCAAGAACTAATAAAAACAAATTTCCCAGAATTAAAGATTAAAGACTTCGGGTCCAAATTGAAAACACACAGATAAGAAAAGAAACAAATCCAGGAGGATGTGATAAACAATTTGGGAAAGTTAAGATGATAAATTCCTTGATAAAGTTGTGTTTTGTTTTTAAAGAAAAAAAAAGACCAGAAAAAATAACAAGTGATTATTTTAACATAAACTATAAATCTACATTATGATAATGGAATTTGGGTACATGGTGCAGAGACCAATGGGTTGAGAGGGCAAAATTGGGCAGCAGATAGAGATATTGAAAAGTTTAGGAAATCAATGGGAGAAAACAAACATGAGTGCATGTTTAAATTAAAATTAATGGTGACCACTGTATATTACATGTATATATAGACAGAATGCGTATCTTTGTACTTACAGAAAAACAGCTAAACTTTACAGTGAAAAGCAGAAAAAGATAGTCTAAGAGAAAGAAAAAGTAAGCACACTAAATCAAAAACAAGATAACAGAAATAAATTCTAACAATTTGCTCATGCCTTCTTCTTGAGGTGGGACATCTCCTTCTGCTGTCCTTGAAAAGTAGAGCTGATGATGTGGAGGCCTTTGGCCTTGGGCTAGGAGTTACACTATCCATTGGCTCCCATGGTTCTCTGGCCTTTGGACTGAATTATACCACCACCTTTCCTGGTTCTCTAGCTTACAGACAGCATATCATGGTACTTTTCAGCCTCCATAATTGAGCAAGCCAATTCCCATAGTAAATCCCCTCTTATATGTCTATATATATTTATACTATTGTTTCTGTTTCTCTGGAGAAGCCTGACTAATACAACCTTCTAAAGTGTTTACAATGAAATCAATGTCTACAACATAGTTAACTTAATCTTCAAAATAAAAAGTAAACAAGTGGGGTTTCCCCTGCCAGATATTAAAATATACTTATATTTCCAGGATAATACCAACAAGTAGGCCAACTGGCACAGAACAGAGAACTCAGAAGCAGCTCCATGTACCTATAGAAACCTATACAATAAAGATGATGTTCGATTCATGGGATATGATAAGTTTTTGGCCCATGTTGTTGGGAGAACTGTTGACTTTTTTTTTTAATGAATCAAAGGTGACTTCTTCTTGAATACATTATGTCCAGGAAAAGTGAAAAATCAATGGAGAAGCATATCTTTGTGATCTAGATGTAAGAATTTCTGAAACATAATCCCCAAAGCACAGAGCATAAAGAAAAACGAATTTGAGTAACCAACTAAAGATTTTTGATTAACAAAGGACACTGTGGATAAAGTTGACAAATAGATGACACATTGAACTATTTCAGAGAGTGAGATATCACTTTTCACCTGTTAGATTGACAAAATTAGGAAGTTGGAAAAGGTCAAATGTTGGCCAAGTTTTGGGGCTATGGAAACCCTAATAACGGGACAGACACTGACGCAGGCATTCTGAAAGGCAAGTTCTAATTATTTAATTCTGTCAAATGAACTCCTATGTATGACCAAGAAATTTCTCCACTGGCTCTGAATTCTTCCAAAGACCTTATGCAGGTTCATAAAGGGTCATATACAAAGATTTTTGCTTTTGAAATATTGTTTGGCTTCGCCAAGAGCTGGAGCAATCAAGCATGTTTATTACTGGAGGAGTAAATAGCCAAACCGTAATGCATTAATAATACACACCATGACTACTGTAAATCAGTGAAAAATAACACAAAAGATGTACAAATTGCAATGTGGATGGTTTCTTTGTAAAAATACATAATGCCAAGAGCAGTGGCTCATGCCTGCAATCACAGTACTTTGGGAGGTCGAGGCAGGAGGATTGCTTAAGGCAAGGAGTCTAGGAAACACAGCAAAACCCCATTCATAAAATAAAATAAAAATATGTAGTGCTGCATGTAAAAATGTTAGAAAAGGAAAATAATCTTTAATAAAATTTATATAAATTAAAATACATACACACACAAAAATGCATATTTCACAAGAACATAAACAAGAGTATAGACATTAAACCATCACAATGGCAATCTTTTGAAGCTGAAGGGAATTGAATAGAGAGTAGAGATAAAATGGATTCAATAAATAGACAAAACAAACAGAAGAGTCTTGTCATACTGATATTGTAAGTTCCGCAGGAGCAGAGATTTTGGTCTATGCTCAAAATATATTTGCTGAATGTATGAATCACGTGACATAATTTGAAAAATATGGTTCTCATCTCCCTGCTCCTGAATGCCAACTATTAGGTTGGAACCATATGATATCTCAATTTTTTGTAGGTCAAAATTGACCAAATTTCCTATAATTTAACCTCACAGAAAGAGAAAGAACGGGAATAATTAACAGTACTTACGGAAATATAAGCAGCCATTGAAAAGACTTGTGGGAGATAACATGAAAGACAAACATTAGATTCCACTTTTCCATGATTATCGAAAACCATAAATGTTGAGATCATTGAGATACAATGACTGTTGTTAAGATCTAGGAAGCACCTTAGAACCTAAGTTATCAATGCCATTTCCTTCAAATGTTAGCTGTCTGTTATACTAAGCTAAATAATACCATCATCTCATCATGCTGATGTGTTTTTAATTGATAATATATAAATGGGCTATTTAAAAAATTTTTCACCATTGTAAGATTTTTCTGAATTCAAAATGTGAGATAAATTCTAGAAAAAAAAGTTCTTCACTTTTTAATCTCTTGAAACTATGAGAGGCTCTTGTGCATGCTTTCTATTTCTTTCCATTTTCTTCCATCTATACTCTGAACAATTATTTCTGTAAAATGAAAAATTATTTAAAATGCATCATATATATTGTCACTAGATTTCATTTTCAACTGAGTTAACCTGAGTTACCCTTTATAAATGCACTGTTGGGGGTTATTAAGATCTTCCCTGAAAACTTCCTCATTATCTTTTATGTCATGGCTTGCTATATTAAGCACACTTGAAAGCTTTAATTTTCACTCAACAAATACTCCATATTGACTAGTGTAATGAACATATAGGCATTAGGCTTCCTAAGGATGAAGAAAAAGCATAAGGACAAAATTGTATTTTCATTTGTTGCATTGACTATATTTTTCTTGAATGAGTGGAAAGTCAAGAAAAAACAGTGTAGCCAAGAACTAACTCTGTAATAAGCAGGTCAAAGAATTGAACTACAATGAGAGATGAAGGAGGGAAAAATGTAGCCTTTGTGATCCCTAGTGAATGAAGCTGCTTTCAGTTCATTTTTGAACCTGCACCTATTAAATGAAAATCTCTGCCTGCAGCAGTAAAGAGATACAATCTTTCTTCAGTGGGATTTGATAACTATAAAGGTCGGAGAATAGCAGCCCAAGTCACTTTACTTATCTTCAGCATACGTAGTGTGAAAAAACAGTTTCAGGTAAGCCTTTACCTTGACAGTGAAGCGTTTTTTCTTTGGTGGATTCCAAACCGTGCCAGTTGAGTGAATGAATGCACGCAAAGGAGTTAAGGATGTCACCAACACATACGCTTTAAGAATCACAGATAGATCTTCAGCTCTAAAGATTGTTTCATGGGGAGCAAGGAGTGTTGTTTGATTCCTGAAAAAAACAAAACAACATAGTTAATGCTCCATAATATAGGGTTGAACACGTCATTTGTAAATTACCAGAAATCTTTGTAATACCCTTCTGTCCTTTGTGGAGCTCCAGCCTTCAGTGTGTGGGCTTCCTTCAGCATTTTCAACTGCTTATTAGCATCACCACCAGGGGGTGGACAAGTACAGGGAGAAGAGATCAAACTGGTAAGAATTCTCTACACTGACAGATTTAATCAAAGATTTTTGAAAAGAATAAAAGGTAGGAAAATAATACTTAGAATAAAGTTGAAAGATTTTCTAAATATCAAATGAGTCACACTACTTGTGATCTCAAATTCATGGTCCCAACCACAGCAAAAAATGATATAAATTACAGTTTGGGAGCAGTGAAACACTCTAAAATCTTTCTCTTCCACTTCTGCCTACATTTGCTCTATCTTATCCTTTCCAAAAAAAATATGTTATGTTTTTCAATAATGGACAGGTCACTGCATATATGTCAAAATCTTTTCCCCATTAATTCCATCCTCCCTACTACCCCCATACCAGATGCTGAAGGGCCAATTTAAGAGTTGAAATATTAAGAAAACACTGTGGTCTACAATGGAAAAACAACACAAGTTTAACGATTTGTGAGAAAAAAATATGCTTTCATCATAAATGATGCCAAAATGTATAACCATTTGCCTTTCTGCACCATATATCTACATTTGCTTAATGAAGGATTATGCTAGTTTATCTTTTGAAGTCTAGGTAAGAACAAAATGTGCATGATTTTTCAATAAATACTATTAGTTGTTTAAATGCTACTTAATAATTATAAATTATAAATTAGATGACCCACACTTTTCTGTAACTTGGATAACATAATTAAAATTTCTTAATTTTTGGCTATTTTTAAAACCTACATCCTAAAATCCTTTCTCTGGAGGTAACTTGGACAGCCTGATACCCGGTTGATGCTTTCTTAGAATCTATGAACCATTAAAAAACAAAACCCAAAAAAACTTAGTAGCTATAAAAATGCTGTCAGCCATTTTCCAATACAATATTATTTGAGTATAAAATGAAAGTTAAAATTTTATAGTTTCACATTGTCAAGATTTTAAATTCAATATCCATCAATGTAATGTTCTATATAAGAGTTCAATTTACTCAAATGTTTATTACGGGGCAGCAGAAGTTTGAATGAATCCAGAAGAAAGTCAATGGTGCCATTCTTTATTAAGAAAGAGTTGCTGAAAATGTACATAACAGAACCCCGCGCCCACCCCCAGATCTGTTTTGGGCCTTTCTCTTGCTAGCTGACTCCCAAAGTGCATGCTGGTTACAGTTCAAAATGATTAGCTTACAGCTGTTCATGTCTCCAATCTCCTGGTTTCCACATATGTGGCTTGACTGCTTTTAAAAGGTGACTCGAAGTACTCGGCTTTAATTGCACTTCCTGATCCAGACACACAGAGGGACTCACTGGAAGTTGCAATTCTGAAAAGATTCAAAAGATCAGAAGACCATCATTTTATTATTTCTTTTTCTTCTTCTTTTTCTTCTTCTTCTTCTTTTTTTTTTTTTTTTTTAGGAGCAGTAACTATTTATTGTATGTATCAAGCACTGTACTTCACTTGTCTCCATTATTTCATTTAATTTCCTCAACAGTCCCAGTGTGTACATACAGTTGGTCCTCTCTATCCACAGGTTCCACATCTGCAGATTCAACCAACAGTGGATTGAAAATATTTGAAAAAATAAATAGCACAACCATCCATTGAGTACTACGTCTACTTCCAGGGGAAGAGAGGGTTTGCTAGAAGCCCAAACCTCACCTGCATGCAATTCACTTATTTGGCAAAACTCACATGGACCCCACAACTCTAAAATTAAAATAAACTTAAAAACAGCAATTCAACAATAAAAATAATACAAGCAAAAAGTACAGTATAATACCATTTGCACAGTATTTACATAGTATTAGGTATTATAAGTAACCTGGAGATGATTTAAAGTATGTAGGAGAATATGTGTAGGTTATATACAAATGCTATGCCATTTTATATCAGAGACTTGAGTATCCAATAATCACAAGGACAGAAGAAGGGTGTTCTGGAACCAATTCCCTGTGGCTATCAAGGGACGACACTATTAGCATTATTCTTGAACAGAAGTCAGCTAATTTGCTCAGGGTCAGAGTGGCTTAAGTGGCAGACTCAGAACTGGAATCAAGATCTCTCTGCATGATCCATTCTCTGATTTTGCTTGATCATCTCTCAAGGAAGTAAGCTTTGCATATAAGCGGGCCCTGAACATGAACACAAGGCTGGGATCAGCAGACGCTGGACATTGCTAGGGGAGGGAAGGAAGGAGGGAGGTAGGGAAGGAGGAAGGGAGGGAATGTGGCTAGGGAAGGAGGAAGGGAAGGAATGCAGCCACACACTGGGTACCAGGTTCACTGTCAGGGAAAGGGCTCACTCTATTGTTTCTTTTTGGAATCGCTTCGAAAATAGAGTACGCTGTGTTAAACTATAGAGTCTGCAAGAAATATGCAACAATTTTCTTCCCATTCAGAGTCAAAATTGGATCCATTAAGCAGGAGTGAATGCTTAGACAGGACTTTGTTTTGTCCTATGGTCTCTTACCACAGAGAGGGAAAACAATTCTAACCATTGATTCCAAATTTCCCTGCTCAGAAGAGGAGGTAGATACAATGTCTCTAACTGTCCAACACCAATCTGACCTATCCACACAGCAAAAGGATGCATGCTCAATAAGGGGGTGGTGGCTATGGAAGCTGACGTTTTATTGTGATAAGAATATTTCATGGAAAATTTGAGCCAATTTCTTGACAATACAATGTTCACATACTAAAGTTTGTCATGCTTCATGACCTTCATACTAAAACTCAATAACAGTGCTTTATTATCTTGTAAAATATTAATTATTGGGTTTTCAAAGAGATTAAAATAAAGAATAACAAATGGCTTACTAAAGAGTACTCATTGATATGTCTGAAAAATAAATATATTGTATATGCATGATTATGAAAATCAAGTTTTACAGAAAGTTGTCATGTGAAACAAAAAAGCATCATCCTATCCACACCTATTTAGAAACTCTCCCCAATAAGAAACAATGCTTACATATTAACTTTCGAAATTTAGATAAGCACAAGAGGGCAGTTGCATATGCATCTTCACTATAAAAACTGATATATGGTATTTCTGGGGTTTTTTTTTGTTTGTTAACTATCTAAGAGTTATCATAATAGTCTATGATATGTCTGGCTTATTTACCTAATAATTGATCCTAAAGTCCTTTCTATATCAACTTTTTAAAGCATTTTTATTTATTTATTTTTTGTAGAGGCAGGGTCTTGTTATATTGCCCAGACTAGTCTCGAACTCCTGGCCTCAAGCAATCCTCCCTCCTCCCTCCTTGGCCTCCCAAAGTGCTGAAATTACAGACATGAACCACTGCACCCAGTCCCATACTGGCATATTCAAAAATTACTCCATACATACTCTTAATGACTTAGGGTGTTCCATTAAATGAATATTTATGGGATTTAGCCATTCCCTATTGTTGTGTATTTAGATTACTTTTGCAACATTTTTCTTTTGTTATTTCAAAAATACTGCACTAAATAGTCTTATACATCTATATTGGTGCACTTTTACAAGTTTATCTAGGGGCAGGTTCTTATCAGTATGTGTAATTGCCAGCTCAATGGTAAATGCATTGTAAATTGTTAGACATTACCAAATTGCCTTCCCAAAAGGCTGCCCAACTTCCACTCTTTCCAACAGTATTTGAGAATTGTTGTTTCCTTATTCCCAGGTCACAGTGCTTTATTTTTTAATTATATAATTTATCTAGCTTTCAAAATGGAACAAAGCCTTTAAATTATTTTTCCCCCTTGTGCACATTTCATCAATACTAACATAGTCTAATTTAAAACACTTCACACTCTTAAGTAAAAGTCAGCAGAAGTCAAGCTGTTCAATGTATTCCCATATCTCATTACTTAGCACAGTGTGATCTTGCTCCAAATATGATAACTTGTTTGCAAGGCTTTCCTATTAATGAAGTTCTAATACATCATAATAAAAGAAATATTCAAATTGCTTTATTTTTGGAGGTGACAAATGAAAAGCCATTAAGTTAATTTCTTTTCTTAGGATTCACAACTTTTAAAAAGTTGAAATGTTTATATAAACCTTTAAATTTTCAGTTAAAAAGTAAATTTTGTTAATTAAAATTTCACTAAGTAGACATGTTTTTAGAATTTGTTACTAGGAAAACTTTTGTTTCTCCAGAAGAGCCAATTTGTATCTTTTTTAAAATAACATTAGAACAGTATAATTTACTCTGATTTCCTTTTTACCTTGCTACCAAAAAGCACAGCCTTGATTTGAAGTCAAAGCACAGCTGACTTTGAAGAGGCTATTCATATTAAATGTTTCAGAAGGGTGGTATTGCAACAGTTTTGAAGAAGTAGTCAAAAAACATGTCAAAAGAATAAACAGTTTTATGTCACTTGGAGGACATAACTTGGAAGAACCTATAATATGAAATGGAAGAAGTTCTATACAGGAATTGTCAAGAATATGTCAGATTTCCACATCAATCCCGAAACTGTGGTTGAACAATGAAACTGTATTTTATGTCAAGTAATTTTACCCTTATTTGTATATTTATCAATATATCAAACTCTAGACTTCCCATTTATATTATTCCAGATTTTGAAATTACTTTTTGTAATGCTACCAAAAAAAGTATCTGTTTGACTATCCTTTGACATCTAAAATCATTCTCATTTCACTTGATTACAGCCAAAACTTCAAAATAGACTCCGTTAGTATCTTCAAAAGCTGCAACTGCATTTTATGGAGCTTTTTTTTTTTTTTTTTTTTGAGAAAGAGTCTCAGTTTGTCACTCAGGCTGGAGTGCAATGGCATCCTCATGGCCACCACAGCCTCAACCTGCTGGGCAAGTGATCCTTCTGCTTCAACCTTTCAAGCAGCTGAAACCACAGGTGTGTGCTCCCACAACTGGTTTTTGTTTTTTTTAACTGTAGAAACGAGGTCTTGTCAAGTTGCCCAGGCTGGTCTCAAATCCCTCTCACCTCTGCCTCCCAAAGTGCTGGGATGAAAGGTTTGAGCCGCAGAGCCAGTTTTTATGGAACTTTTATAAATAATTGTGAAAAATTTTAAGTGTCCTAGATTATTACTTAAGAGTTAAAGATTTGTGTGGAGTCACTCTTTGCTGTATCTCTCATCTGGCATATGCATCAAGAGCTCTCTCAATAGGCCAGTCTAAACCACTTGTTTTATTATCCCATTCCCCATCTCCCTTAACTCATCAACACACTCAGAGAACCTAGAAGTCCTCCTACAAAAGTGCTCAAACTAGCTTCTGTTTTTGGAAGGAATTTGTGAGATGAGCCTCTATGATACAGATAGTCTTCCAAATAGCCTTCTAATCTGTTGAAATGCGAGGTCTAACAATGAAGTTTGTGAACTTGCCACCGTGTGCTTACATTGGCAGCACTGTACAAACAATTTGGTAAGGTTTCATAACCTTGGCATATCAGGGTCTCACAGCTCTGTTTGTGTCAACATGTGGCAGGGTCTTGCTGAGTGGTGTTCATTACTGTCATGGCATGTTTTTGTGCATCATTGCAAGAATGTTGAAGCTTGAATTAGGGTAATGAACAAACATTAAATTTCCTGTTAAAGTTGGCAAGTGGAAGTGAAATCAGGAACATGTTATTCCAAGTCTATGGGGATAATGCCATGAAGAAAACAGCAGTGTACAAATGGTTTGAACATTTTTCTGAGGGGAAAGTGTCACTGATAAAGAAAGGTCAGGACGGCCAGTAACGAACAGAACTGATGAAAACATTGCAAAAATTCATCAAATTGTGTGTGAAAATAATCGGCTGACAGTGAGAAACATAGCAGACCAAATAAGCATCCATGGAAAAACAGGAAAATATTAACTAAAAATCGGGATGAGAAAGATATGTGCAAAATGGTCGCAAAGGAGTTCTTGCATCACGGCAATGCACCAGCAAATAATTGCATTGGAACACCCTCCCTACTCACCTGATCTGACCCCAATGACTTTTTTCTTTACTCAAACAAAGGAAATATTTAAAGGAAGACATTTGATGACACTCAAGATATCAAGGGTAATATGACGATGGCTCTGATGGCCATTCCAGAAAAAGAGTTCCAGACTGATTTGACGTGTGGACTAGGTGCTGGTGTCAGTGCATAGCTTCTCAAGGGGAGTACTTTGAAGGTGACTGTAGTGATATTCAGCAATAAGGTATGCAGCACATTTTCTAGGATGAGTTCATGAACTTAATTGTCATATCTTGCATGTGTCTTAAAAACTTCAGAAAGTAATTAAATATGAGACTCTAACATGAATCTTTAGGGTTTTCCTGCCCTACAATATGATGACTGAATGAATAATATTGTAGATTAAATAAAATATAAGTGGGACAAAGCCTTATAAAATATAAAAGATTTTATAAAATATAAAATACCATACAGTGAATAGTGTTGTACTTTCATTTATTGACTACGCTTAGCTTATTTTAGAGAACTCTGAAACCTGTAACTCTACTGATCACCCAGAGTAAAAATGCACAGTTTGCTAGGAATGCATGAAGACTGCTTTTCTCTTTCCTTTTCTTATCTGGTTGGCTAGGTACTGAGCACTTGCTTATTTACTTGGCTACAGTTTTATGAAAAAGATGATTAAACCAGAACCAGGGGACGTGGGCTCTCATTTTGTTTCTTGCCAACCAACAATTAATAGACTTATGACATTGTCAAGGAACTTTCTAGAATCCAGAATGTAATGCCTATAAATTTTATGAACTTCTCACACCACTGAACACTATACTGACATAGAACAAGCACTCAGTAAATGCTTGTTCTAGCAATGAATGAGTTTGGGGGAGTTAAGGCAACCTGTGGTTAGAGAACAAAACAGCATTCCGGTGAATTTATTTTATTTAGCTATTATTTTCCTGTCTGTGTGGGATATAATTATATGCACCCTACTTAAAGACTAAACACTGGAAAACACTAGTACTAGCAAAAGATTAGCTATCAAATTTATATTGTATTTTATTTAATGTTTTACCCCACAGCTAATCATTAATAGGAAAGTATTAGCAAAAGTATAATTATATTTATATTTCACAAATGTTTGAATACTGTCTTAGATTTTCATATTAGAAAATAAATTTACCCAATGTTTTCTTATTTTAAAATTTCCAGGGAAGTATAAAAGGCCTTACTTAACAATAAACAATTAGTTTGGGGATTAGAAATGTAAATAAGTGCCATTTACAGGTATATTAGTTGTTTCTCCTGGCTGAGAGCATTTATACATCTTAAGATTTCGTCTGAAGTATAAAAACAATGCCAATATAACCTCAGAATTGACATGTATAGCAAATATTAATGAATATATGCACACATTGAAGTCATAGCCAGGAAGCAACTCTTTCAGTCAGGACCCCGGCAGATGACAATGTCAATGAGGTAAGTGAAGAGACTATTAGCCAAGTGACTATTAAAGAACAAAGTGTTACCCAACACATGTGTAGAGTCATGGAAAAATCAACAAGGGACAGAGAAGCTCCCCAAAATTGATACAACGAGAATTTCTTACCACCCCTAGCCCAGGATGAAGGAAGGCACTCAAAGGGAATGTCTGTAAGAAAGGCCACCAAGAAAGAGCTGTGGCTCCAGGTAGAGGAACACAGCCACATCCAAGCCAGGATCCAGCAAGAAAGGAGCCAGGGAAGAAGTAGCACAAAGTTTTCCTTTCCCTCCAGAGCCAGATCTCTTGCCAGAAGTCAGAGGACAAGGGTGCTCTGTGGATGCAGTCTGTGGAAGACCGCTCCCCGGGGAAGTGTCTAGAGCAAATCTGGGGAGGCAAATGGAGAATATCCAGCACAAACTTGACACAGCACTTGGAAAATAGCGTTTTATTCCCAGTCTTTCTTCTTACTAGCCAGGTGTCCTGGAGAAACAAACAAGTGTGTGTGAAAATGTGTGGGCGTGTTGTGCACATTTAGAAAAAGAGATAAATATTAGCTTTGATCAAATAAGAGCATTTGTATGTGGCAGCAGGAGATGGCTTAGGCTGAACCATATGAAACTGCTTTTTTAGTTGGTTAAAAAAAGATTTAAAATCGATAGAATATCAGTCATTTCATAATGTTCAATCTAATATTTCTTTGACTACACCGTGGTGCCTCGTGGGGGGGAAGCAAGAGTGAGTAAGCATATGACTGTGAAAGAAAGTTCTAGTGGCTAGAATGTATGTGACTAGAAATGACAAAAGAGTTGAACTTGAAATCACTTGGTAAGTGTTGAGTAAATGCTTTGGAAACAAAAGAGGCACAGTCCAAGTCTCCGCCAATTCCTAGAGGAAAACAAATATCTTCACCTCTGGATCTGTTTTCTCCTTTGCATCATGATGAAAAAGCACAGGGAGTTCTAAACAAATACTTGCTGAATGAATAAGATAGTGTCTAAGCTCCTTTACAATCTTAATTCACTGTGATCCTGGGTACAAAGCTATAGTTTTTAGTATATGGTATATATAACCTAACGGAGGACATAAGTAGCCAGGGTCCAACGACCAGAGCCGAAATACAGTCCCTCCAGGAATTCCACATATTCCAGCAATTGTGAGTACTCTACAGGGTTGACCAGATGCCATTTTATTTCTGTGAGGCCCAATAGACCTTGTAGGGAGATGTTGCTGTTGAACCCCCTTTAAAATCCCACTCCCTAATAGAGTACTTGGGGAACATCAACCACCCTTTCACCTCTTAAGTCATGTACAAAATGTTAACTCTCCCAAGGTAAAGTCAAGGTCACAAGCTTGATCACTCATTGGCAGTTAGAAGAGAAGTATTGTTTTGAATGTATCAAAGGGCATTCTTGGTTCACCAAACTATAAGCTCAATGAGGGCAAGGATTCTGGATTTTTTTCCTTCATTGAAAGTCTAGTGCCAAGTATGAACTGGCACTTAGGATAGGATCTCAAATATGCTTAATAAGCGAACTCCCATCTGGTCTTATCAGAAAAAAAAACAATAGAAAAGTATTGAAATGAAAAGAATAAGCAAGGGCAACGCCATCAGGTACTCTCCCACTGTAGGAGCTTTTCTATTCTCTCAATATATCCCGCTTTCAAAAATAAAAATAAAAATAAGCAAGCTTTACTAGAGTGGTATTGTGTAAACTCCATGTTCAGACCCCAAAAACGTGTGTAACATGGGGAGGGACTGTTTTGTCTTACCACTACAATGTAGTGTTTGTTAAACTGGCATGATATACTAAACTCGTTTCAGGACGATGCAACAACAGTACCAGGGCAGCCCCAGGAAGGGAACAACAACCCTCGCATGAACTACCTAATGCAAAGATGACTAATACCCTAATACCAGCACAGTCCCCAGGTGAGACAGGAAACAGTAAAGGTGAATGTCATCAGCAAACACCCAAGAGGACAGCTGCTCCTTACAGAAACCCCTTGAAAGGGAGATATTTGGGGGCCAGATTTCATCTGTTTTATTTAAAAAAAAAAAAAGCAGCCAGACATGGTGGCTAATGCCTGTAATCCCAGCACTGTGGGAGGCAAGAGGATTGCCCAAGCCCAGGGGTTTGAGACCAGACTGGGCAACTTAGTGAGACCTCATCTCTACAATAAATCAAACAAATTAGCTGGGTGTGTGGAGGTGCATGTCTGTAGATCCAACTACTTGGAAGGCTGAGGTGAAAGGATCACCTGAGACCATCAGGTTGAGGTTGCTGTGGCCATGAGTGTGCCATTGCACTCCAGCCTGGGCGACAGAGCAAAACTCCAGCTTAAATAAATAAATAAATAAAATTTAAATACAGAACTGAGAAGACACGGATGAAAACAATAATTGAATATATTTTTTTAAAAAGACACATATTCTAATTTGTCCCACATGTTATAGACAGTTGCTAACCAATATTTTTCTCAAAAATATTTTACAAATAATATTATAAAAAATTGATTTTAAACATACTATTTTCTATCAATGGATATCTATTCACAATTGTGACTATGAGTTAATCGCTTTGCTTTTCTAAGTTCAGTATCTTTATCTGGAAAGTGAAAATAATAATAATATAGCAACAATAAAAGGAGCCTACCTCATATAGATGCCGTCAGAATTAAATATGAAATTCCCTTAAAGTGCTTTGCACAGCATTTGGTTTATATTAATGATCAAAAAACATTAAATAACTACTACTAGCAATAGTGTATTATAATTGTGTTCTACAACCTAGAAATTCCATTTCTAACTTCAGAAACTTCAAAATGAAGCTAAAATGTTATTTCTTTTGAGTTTAACACTAAGAAGTTTCCACTACTACTTACTATCAGATAGAGATTAATCCCTTAAATCCTCTTTTATGCTATCTTTAAACATCTGGTATTTGGCTTCAGTCTAAAAATGAGACCAAAATAAAGCACAGTATCTTTACTTATAAATGACCTGCAAAGACATACACTCTGTTTTTAGTAATTTTCCACAAGTTTAGCATTGCAGTATCCCAGGGAAGTAGTTTATTTCCTATTCTGTTTTACTTATTTAAAGGACCGATGTTTTAGGTTTCTAAGGATGCAGCAAGCCTAGGCCCTGGATTGGTTACTGCAATATTGAAGTCTGGTTCTCTGTATTTTGCTCAGAGAGAGATTTCTTTGCAAGTAATCAACAGAAATTAAAATAGAACCAGCTCTTAATCAACAGATTTGTGACACATAGACAAAACTTTGTATACTATTTCAGAACTACACTTGAGCTTAAATAACATAATTTGAGGGTCTGTATACTCCAAACAACAATATTTTAATACAGTTTTACTTATGTTTTATGAAAGTAGCATTGGCCAGGGTACATTTGAGAGAATGTGTTCAACAAACATTGAAAAACATTATTAGTACATAATTCTACCTTAAACCAGACAACTCATAATTCATTTCTCAAGCTCTGACATTATTGTATTACTACCTGTGTGTCTTAGACACCAATATTTTACTCTTTATGGTTTCAGAATATCTTTCATATGCTGTTACCACATAAGGGTATATCAAACCACAAATACAAATAGCATAGTATTTCGATACAGTGCTTTTTGGGGGAAAATAATAACTTTCACTTTGTTATAGGAAATGAGATGTAGTCCATATTTCAATGGAAGTGGAGACAGAATCTGACCCACAGAAATGACCAGATCAATGACACAGCAATGTGCTTTAAAGGAGTAGTCATTGTATAACATTTCCACCAACTAGCCAATCAATCAAATGCTTATTGAGCAGTCAGTAAATGCAAGCCATGAATGTTCTCCTTTCTTATTCTTTTTCAGTGGAAGTGTCAAAGTCATGCAATTCTACAAAACCAATTTTCCCCATGGACTGTTCTATGTTTTGACCATGACAACATAAGAACCTTGAGTTCTGCTCATTTTCCTTGGTAATAAAACCTATGTCTAGACTACTACTTCAATTTTCTTGCCTTATGATTTCGCTGCAATGACCAAACAGCATGAAAGATTGTTTTATTGCTTTATGGCAGCTTAATTTTCCTTTGATGTTTTTCTGCCTGAATCTTCCAGGGAAAAAAAGAAATTAAAAAAAAGAGAAAAAACTACTTGACTACTTTAGTGAGACCAAAGATGAATAATTTGGTATAAATTAATGGGCATCATTAATAATAATTTAAAACACAACCTCCAACAAATATTGATACATAGAGTGAAATAAGTATGACAATAGAACGGCTGCCTAAACCCACCCACTGTGAAAATAAGTTCATCACTTTATTAATAATAAACTTTTTTCTCAGGAACATTTTTTGGACTAAATCATAAAATATTATTGATATAATTTACCTCAGAATAATTAATGACTTACTAGAAATCTGTAACAGTAGCTCCAAATACTTTTTAAGTATATTGAAGTTAATTCTAATTTAAATGTAAGACACAAACACTAGGGGTCATTGCTCCCATTTAAAATAAATCACTCATTAACATATCTCTTTTTTAATGGCAACTTCATAGGCCAATATAACCTTCAACTTTTACCCTATATTTTGTGGTATAATAAAAGGTACACAGTATTTCTGTCAATCTGCTTCTCTACTTCTATATTATTTATGAGTCAATGTATTATGTGTGAACCAATACATAAGAATTTTCATAATATCTAACTCTCAGAATGAGGTAAGAATATAGAACACGTCGAGGCCAAAGCCAATTACCAAAATGAAATCTAATGGGGGTTAGAGATCCAAATGCCAGAAATAGGTCAGGAACAGGGAAACACATCAGAAAAGATTCTTGGTTAGGAGACTGGGCAAGCATACTCTCACTGAACCATTTTGTCCTCAGATTCTTCCCCTCCAATTGCCTATTGAGGTGACTGGAAACCGTGGGGGTCAGGTTTGGCTGAGTGGCATGTAACAAGAATCCACACCTAATAGAAAAGGAACAAGGGCATGGGTCAGAAGCCAGGCTGAACCTGACAGGAGTTTCTGAAATGATGTCTCAATTTTCAGCATTAACTGGTTACACCCATCATTAGCAAAGTACATCTGACCTATTTTATATCTTGTAAATGACTAAGGAATTAACCAATAAATTGATCCCAGAGAAGAGGGGCCTTAATGTCTAAAGTGCTAGAGTGCTAAATAGTTGGTCTAATTAAATATGTTAATTAGAGGATTAAATTGCAATTTTTTTTCTACTTTTCTCTGTATTTTAGCTTCTGAGGTCCATCTCCCCCGCCCCCGGTAGAATTTAGGCAAGGACATTACATTTAAATGAATATTTTTATAAGAATATTCTCCAAATTTTCCTCAGACACGTCTCATCTTTTGTATTGCCATGATGCTTTTAGTATATATATGGGTAAACATGTTTATGAATTATTTTTCAGAGATTTAACATACTCTAACCCAGATGCTGGGGTTTTGACCACCAGCAAGTTGTCTCAACACGGTTTGTTTCATGGCCTTGTAGAGCAATCCTAGACTTGAGCATCCTGTTTTCAGCTGCTACTTAGATGCCTGGAAATAGGTGGATGGTAGATAAGAAGTCATTTACATCTTGCTATTTCTTACCAAATACATTAAAGATCATAGAGAGAGTAGTTTTGTGGCATCCAATCATGTCCCAGTAATGTTCAATAAACTAGGGATGTGTAGTCAATTGCTTTAAAAATGCTGTGACAGGAGTCATTGAGAAAAAATTGTGGTGGGATGCTATGTTTCAAAATAAACCTCTAGGAATAATTTGATATTTTTTTATATTCAAGTCTAACTGATAAAAATAAAAACTAATAGCAGTAACCAAAAAATGCTGTGAGGTCTGGCACTACTCAGGAGTTCAAAGTCATGAGATAACCACTAGAACTCTTTGTTATATTTTTGCTGCCCAGAGCCAGAGAATGGAAGCTCAATTTAAAATCCTGAATTGTAGGTAGCTGAAAGAATTCAAGCTAGCTTTAAGTTAAAAAGGGAAATTACTGGGTAATAGTGAAAAAATATCAAAGTACAGATTTTTGCCTCCTCCCTCCCTCTCTAAGAAAGAAGTATATATGTTTATCTGGGAACCAAGTCTGTGTTATACTGTTTGGAGTAATAGAAAAAAATAAAATTGATTTATTAATTTAAATAAATTAGTTGGAGAGAGAAGAGTGGACAAAGAGACCAATGAAGAGAGAGGTGGGGCAGGGTAGTGCTTTGATGAGAGAGGTGGGGCAGGGAGTTGCTTAGAAGGAAAAGAGGGTTATAAAAACAAAATGTAGCAGAAATTTTGTGTATGTTTAGAAAGACTAATCCCTTCTTGCTACCATTTTGTCTGCAGCTCCCCCAGTCCCCTAAAAAAAACAATTAAAAAATTTAAATTATTATTCAAGACTTTTGGAGTCAGTTCTATTGTTATTATTGGGGAAAGATGTTTTCATTTGTTTATTTATTTACCTAACACAGCATAATGCTCAGCTTTCCCTTCAAGAGTTCATTTTCGCCTAAGTCCTCTGCCATGCCTGACTCAACACCCTGTGACCGGGTCAGATTCCAATGCCCAAGTTGACCCATGGACAAGCCAGTGAAGGGGAGCGGTCACTGGTAGCAGAGCAAAATCAGATTTATAGAAAAAACCCATGAAGTTTCTATTGGGAGAGGGAGTGAACTCAAGAGTGTTCATTCAACTTCATGGATCTGGAGTGAAAAGTGGCAAAAGTTCATGGCTACCCTTATCCATCAAGCGATTTGCAATTCAGATTTTTGGCACTGTGCTTCAAAACTACTCACCTAGTCTCCAGCTTGTAGCTACTGCTGACTTCTCCAAGAATGTTAATCTTGACTCAGCATATTTTTCCATCCCCTAAATCTGGCTCTTCTCTCCCAAATCAGTTAAATGTTCACAGTATCCGTTAGTCCCAGGAGCTTGCATTGACATTAAGGTACATGCTTCTGACTAGACATTTTCCAAATTAACAGAAGACTCAAGGTTTTTCTATTTGGGGTTTTTTTGTTTTTTTTTTTTTTTTTTCCTTATTCTTTTCAGCTTTGCTTTCCCCTGTGAGCCACATTCGATATAATTAAGGACTTTTTGCCCACAAATGGCTTTAAATGTTGTTTCAATAGCTTATAAACAGCAAAATAGCCTATTAAATCCTGTCCATTAAGTAAAGTTTCCCTTAATTAAAAACTCAGAGTAAACCTGGCACATTTCTCATTTTGCTCCCGGCATCACACACGTGTAGATTTACCAATAAATCATGTGACTGGAAAAATTTAAATATCTTTGTGTGGGTGGTATTTTTGCTTTTCATAGCCTGCTATAAATACAGTTTAAAGTTCTTTCCCTTAAATGACACAAACTGTTCTAAACTTGGCTGTTGACGGACCTACACAGGACTGAGAGGAGTCTAGAAACAGAAACATTACAAAATTCCAAACTGAAAAAGACAAATTAAGCATAACCTGTTTACTTAACTGTGTCATTTTTCTACTTTCCTACTTAATTCTGTGTTTAGATTCCAAGTAAATTTTCCCACTTCAGCAACATTTGGAACACAAGTATACAAACTGTGATGGCTTTATGTTTGAGGGATAAATACAGCTTTGTATCCAAACTGTTGAAGGGAAATACGACCAGGGACTCAAAAACACCCAGAATTTATTTATAAAAAATTGTGTATTTATTCTTACATGTTTCACCTTCAGTCACCTTCAAGGTACTCTCCATCTGATGCAATACACCTATCGAGGTGCTTTTTCCACTGTTCAAAAACAGTTTTTGAACTCATCAGTTTTGATGCCTTTTAGTGCTTCTGCCGTTTTTTGTTTCACCTCTTTCACATCGCCAAAGCATTTCCCTTTAAGGATTTTTTTTATTGGGGAAACAAAAAAAAAGTCACTCAGGGCAACATCAGGTGAATAGGGAGAATGGGGCATTGGGAGTCATATTGTTCATTGGTCAAAAGCTGCTGAAAACTCAGTGTGGTATGGGCAGGTATGCTCGTAAATCACCCATCATGAAATGGGTAAACACATTGAAAGAATCTCCAAAAAACTTTTGTTGAAGCTGAATGCAGCCTCTCACAATGCCAGCTTGTACACTGATGCCAATGTGTTCCTAGAACACAAACCTAGCAGGGGAGGCCTATACTACAAGGGGCCTGCCCTCCCAAAAATAATCCTGGTTTTTTGGTGTTCCTCCTTGTACTTCAAGTCTAGCTGTGACATTGGTAGAACTCAGGAGTATTAATCACATCATCACAACACTGAAAAATAGGAAAAGATAGAAAATACACCTATTTTTTTGTTGCTCCTTTGATCCCTATGGTCAATGAGAGACGACAAGATGTCATCTAGTTATTATTTGTCAGGGTAGTAAAGTTTTAGCAAGAAACTAATCCATGTTCAACTAGCAGTCCACTACATCTGACCTTGACTGGGAGAACTGTGAGTAAGGCTTTATAGTAAGGAGTCTATCCTAAAGAAAACCAGGTGGGTGGTAAGAGAATTTCAAGGATACCAGGATGACATGAAAGAGGAAGACAACTCTCAGTACATTTGTCTTACATTCTGCAGACTCAACTTCCACTCCAGATTTTATGTCAAAAACTGAAACAATACTCAAGATTTTTTTCCAAATGATCTGTGATAGCTTGAGAGAATAACATTTCATGCAATCGAAAAATAATAATAATAAAGAAGGATTTTGCCTACTGAAGTGAAGAAACCAATTTGTCTGTCTTATTCAGGCTTCGGAAAACACAAAGAGACTGGCAGACACTGGGCAGGATGGTGACTGGAATAATGGGAGGTGGCTCCACCTGTTTCCGCAGCAGTAGCAACAGTAGGAGAAGCAGATAAGGCACGAACCTTGGTGTCCCCAATACTGGGCATGGGACCTTGGTGCAGACATGATAGGTACAACAGTGGTAGCCTCCACCATGTGGAGTCCCAGATGCAGAGGCCTTTGGTGGGTATGGTCAGTGGTGTGCATCAGCAGCAGATGACCACAGGGGACCCAAGCAGAAGTGGAATAAATGGTGAATGGAGGTACCAGGGGTGAAAGGATCTCATTCAAAAGTACAGAGGATGCATCCTCTAAGAAAAAGGGGGCATTTGGGGGCATCACAATGATTAGCAAAGCCACTGAAATGTAACTGCCGAGTGCCACAAATGTTAGATTTATGCCTTTTGTTGAATAGATCTGATATTTCTTTGGAATGCACAAGTAAGGTATAAAGTCCAGTATATGTTTAATGGCTAGACGTCCATTCTCATGCCACAATAGCAGCTACTATGCTGAATATTTCCCTGTACAACAAACAGTCTCTTGTCCAATCTCACTTTAGAATGTCTCACTGGATGTTGATGTGGATGAAAAGCCTGTTGGTAATTATTTGACCCTAGACCTTGACTGGATTTTACCTATAAACTTCAAGTATTTTATTCCATTTTAATATACACTGAATTTTGTAATTCTGTGATCAAGCAAGAAAACATTAAGCTTTGTTTCATTTGTGACTTTCTCAAGAGTTGTCCACCTTTTTGGAAAGGCACATCACCAATAACAATGCGATCCATGGCATCCTAGTTTCCTCCTGCAATGTGAATTTGTAGCTGTCATATTCATTGGTTCTAAAAATGAGTGGAAGCATTTAACTATTTCATTATACTCTATGGTGCAAACATGCATAAACTTTTACATGTTGTTTACACGCATATTGAAATACATGCTGTTCTATTATAAATTACTTTTCTTTTTCCTTTATATTAGAATTGGGGTATTATAGTGGTTGACCTGAAATGAAACATCTATAATTCACCTATAGACATAATTTTGAGAAAGAGAATGTGAGGTCTGATAAGAATGGGAAGATTGGCCAGGTGCAGTAGCTCAAGCCTATAATCCCAGCACTTTGATAGGCTGAGGCAAAAGGATCGCCTGAGCTCAGGGTTTCTAGACCAACCTGGGCAACTCGGTGAGACCTTGTCTCTACAATAAATAAAAAAATCAGCCGGGTGTAGTAGTGCACACCTGTAGTTTCAACTACTTGGAAGGCTGAGGCAGAAGGATCACCCGAGGCCAGCAGGTCAAGGCTGCGGTGGCCGTGAGCAGCATGCCACTGCACTCCAGCCTGGGTGATAGAGTGACTCCTATTCAAAAAAAAAAAAAAAGGAAGATTACTTTAAAATGAACCAGAAGCATTTGTTAGGATTTTAAACTCAAGGGATCTTCAGACAGCAAGGGTAGGCAGAGGCAAATAAATATTTTTTTTTACAATTTTAGGATTGTAGCTTTCTCATTTTCTTTTTTCTTTCTTTTTTTTGAGTTGGAGTCTTACTCTGTCTCCCAGACTGGGGTGCAGTGGCATGCTCCCGGTCACTGCAGCCTCAACCTGCTGGGCTCCGGTGATGCTTCCACCTCAGGCATCCAAGTAGCCGGAATAACAGGTGCGAGCTACCATGCCCAGCTAATTTTTTTTAATTGTAGAGACAAGGTCTCACCTAAGTTGCCTGGGTGGGTCTCGAACCCCGGGGCTCACGCAATCCACTTGCTTCGGCCTCCCAAAACGCTGGGATTACAGGCTCAGCCACGGAGCCCGGCCCTAATTTCTAACTAATACGTATGGAGATATTTATTGAAAAAGCAATCATAATACTTAACATTTATGGAGTGCTCACTCTGCACATTGTTCCACATGCCTGAAATGTATTACCTCATTCTATTCTCTAAGAATCCTAAGAGACAGAGTCCTAATCATCCCTATATTATAGACAGAAAACTGAAGCACAGTGGAGATTTTTTAAAAAAAGTTGCTCAGGGACACTGGGCTCTTAAGCGGCCAGGACAGGACTTGCACATAGTCACCCTGGTTTCATCTGTACCTCCCAAACATCCTTCACTGCAGCAGCTGTGCAATCAGGTCAAAGCAATTACTCGCTCTGAAAACTGTTTTCATGAACCATTAATTCCATAGAAATCATATAGTTTCCATAAAACATGATCTGGCTCTACTTCCATTTGTTAATTCACATTCCCAGAATGGTATTTTACAAACCAGTTTGGCAGTGCAATCAGTGAATTCTAAAGAATATAGTAAACTCTCCCATGAAGGCCAGAAGAGCAGCTTCTAAAAACCAGGACAGCTAATTCGTGATCCTTGCAAATGGCCCAAGACAAGGTCACTATCATTCCAAAGGCCCAGATCTAAAGCTGATGGTCACACCCACACCTGAGTGATACCTAATTTCTGGCATATGACTGCAGTATGTGGTTAGCATGGAGTAAATTTTCTGCGCTGCCTAGTGTGTGGTACTGTCTAGATATGGAGTGTTTCCCCTGCTCCCTTCCCTCAGGAGTGACCTCTGGCCAGGGCCAGTCTCTGAAAGGTAAACATATTCCCAATAATGAGTCATTAAACATAGGTGACCAAGCAAAGCTGAAAGCAATATGGTCATCACGTGTAATCAATGTGATTGCAAATGCCAGATAGAAATTTGATGATGTGACTTGCTTGCCTATAAAACTGTCGTACTGCCCTGAGGAGTGGATTCTTTCTTCACTGACTGGTCGCCATCAGTACCTCCTGAAAGTTCTGATAAGCCAATGTCTTTCCCTGCTGTACCTCCAGGGACTTCTTTGGAATAGGTAAAGAACTTTATGCACAAGCCCGCTTGGATATGACATTGCTGCATTACCCCTAGGAAGGTTGTAGATAGTTTGAGGAGCTGAGTCAGGATTAGGCACATCAGAAAAGGGGTAACACAAGAAAGGATGAGGTAGACCCACATGGTAGAGAGTGCCATTGAGGGCTGAGGGCTGGAGATGCTGACCCTTCCAGGCCTGGCCCCTCCCATCTGCTCCAAGTGTCCTGTCAAAACACTGAGACGAGACAAAACAAAGGCAAAAATCTTCTGCCTAGGGTAAATTCATCTAACATCTGCTGGTGCATGAATATGATGATAAATAAGAAACTAAAGGGATTGGTTGATGACAATATAATAATAATCAGTAATAACAGAATAGGTAAACACATTCAACAAATCAGTAGGCCTGGGTGTGATAAGTAATTCCTTTCTTGCTTCTTGCATTATAAGACAGCCTTAAGATACAATGGAGAGGCTCAAGTTTCTCACAGCTACAGTGTAGTACTTTACATGTGGGTCTGTTTGATAACTCTGTATTCCAGAGGTTCTCGAGGTTTCCATTTATTCATCTAAAAAGGACATGACCATATTTGCCCCACATTTGGTTATAGAGAGTTAAACAAATGAAGTGTGCAGAGTGCTTGACACAGTGTCGACATATGACAAGTTAGAAATCTTAATGTTATCTCTTATTATTTTAAGGCAATTTATAAAATAATTCTGTGGCATAAAACCTCACTATAATTATCTATAAAACAAGCCAAAAATGAATATTAATCATTTGGTGACTGTATTCAACCTTTATGTTGTAAATACTTACCTATTTCTTTCCAAATCAGAATGCCCCAAAAAGGCACAATATATATTGTTGTGACATTTTTATTTCGATGTGGAAAGCTAACAAGCTCATTCAGTTTTCCTCTGCAAATCAATTCATGGTTATCCAGAGTGATATACACATAATTCCTTGTATGCTACTTTTGTAGATTTATAATGCATATTATTTTATAAAGCATTGTCATGATAACTCTATAAGGAAAGAATGATCAGTATAATTGTTCCCATTTTACAAGTCTAGAAAAGAGGTGCAAATGGATTGAGTACTTTCCTCAAATCACATTACTACATTTAGCAGCTAGGTGGAACTAGAATTAGGTTGCCTCATACCTGGTCCATGGAATTCTTGACTTCTACCTTCAACTGTAAATTACTTCCTCTGGGTTATAATTCTTATAAGTACATATATACATCCTCACAGATGTTCAGAAAAAGGGGAGGGAAAGCAGGCCACAAAAGGCATTCTCAGTTAATGTGAATAAATCACATTTTGTCTTCTTGGGGGTAAACTGGCCCTTTGAGATGTTACACATTTGCTTGTGAAATGACTATCGACACTGGGATTATACTGCTGGTCTAACTCCATGGTCTTTAGAATGACTCAGAAGAAAAGAGAAAGTTCCATATTTCACCATTAGATGGTGCTAGGAGAAATTTAAAGAAATGGTCTCACAAGTTATTGATGCAATGAATCACAAGATTTGAATAGTGTTTACTATGTAATAGAGTCCCTGTTTCCTCCCATGCAGAGCACACCCAACCCATCAAAGAGTAAAACATCTTCCAAAGCTTCTCCATTCATTCAGCTAATTATACTTCTGCCAAGATATGTATCCTTTCTAATCACAACTTCAACTGCAAATGAGGGATTCTAGATCCTATTTAGGAAAATGAATGGGTTTCACTTTGTTTATAGTTTGTTGAAATTCTGATTTTGAGTCTTTAGCAATATATTTTTCATCAGGATGTGTCAGATTGGAAGAGACTAAATGCCTGTTACAATGCATTGATCCTAATAAATTGTATTATTAATTATTATGGTTAAAATGAGACGTTCAAGAGACTAGCCATAACAAGTATCTTTCCATGAATAATGTGTTATATAGCATACAATTTATGGAGTTGTGTACATTTCAGCTAATACATCACTTTAGCGAGCTTTCAATTTCTAATATTAATGATAAGTTGCAAATCAAAAGTCAGTGCATAGCCCTCGACTTCTGTGAAAATAAATGAAAACAGCCTTGAGCACTGCAAAATTACTAACACTGTTTTTATTCTGTAACACTTGTAATTTTGTTGTTGTTCAATATCTGTCTCTACTACCAGAAGGAGACTGGGAGAGTGATTGCCTTGAAGTTCAATGCACTATAGCTCCCAACACCAAGCTCTCACTCTCCCTTTCAGTCTCTCTCTCCCTCCCTCCCTCCCTCCCTCCCTCCCTCCCTCCTCCTCCCTCCCTCCCTCCCTTCCTCCTTCCTCCCTCCCTCCCTTCCTTCCTCCCTCCCTTCCTCTCTCTCTCTCTCTCTCTGTATAATGAATAGATTTAAAGTATACATAAATCAATAGTCAACATCATAGTACAGGATGCTTTCTTCCACTTATTGAGTTTATTCACAAAGCAAGTTTTTAAATTTCAGGATGAATTTTCACCACCTCAGTAACTAAATCACGGAACCTGCTTGTATTCTGTTCCCTTCTTAATCCAGCTCTTATAATCTTGAAGCAGAGATCCTGATGACTTAAAAATTAAAAGTTTGGCCACTGCAATATAAACTTTCTCATCAATTTTAAAGCAAGCAATTTTTTTCAAGCATCTTTTCAAAACTTCAAATTAACTTCTAGTATTTCTGTTGCAAACATAGTGACTTAAATGAGCAAAATATCACCATTACTGCTCAGGAAGTTGAGGAAGATGAAAACAAATTAGTATACTTTAGCAGACTACATGGTGAGACATGGAATATGTCTACATTTAACTAAAAATGAACTATGGATTAATAAATTCAGGCTGGATAAACAAATCTGCAAAGTACATATGGTGTCTTGTGTGTTTATTATGTAATGCAAAGAAATTCAGTTTCAATTGCTTGAAGTTCTTTATATTTTAGCAAGTTATTTTGGCATTCTATAGACACAATGCTATTCACATACATTTGTCAACTAAATAACTAAACAAGGGTCTGCTAGAGAGATTTAGATCACAAAAATGATATCGCTCTTTTTTACTTCTTCCTTTTTTGGTCTGTTGAAAGGCAGGATTAATTATCAGAATTCTACAAGTTGTGAGTATGCTAACCAAAGTTTCTCCTAGCTTCTAGAAGCATTTGGCACAAGATGACAAACTTTCTGAGTGAAATAAATAAATATTCCTACATGAATTAGAGAGGTCACAAACCAGAAATGTAAATGTGCCACATCTACTCAACATTGGGAACTTTGAAATGTATCCCACCAGAGAGCAGGGGGGTTATTATTAAGCAATCTCAGCTAGTCAGTCTTTTGCAAAAATTTGAAGATATCAGCAAGTTGCCAAATGTTTTCTGGAAAATGTCTTGTCAAACTGGCCTGTTGCCAATTGTGCAAAGTATAAAAGCAACAAGCAACACGAGAGCAAGAGACACAAGCTTGATCTAGCTTTTCCAAAACAAGAAGAAAAAGAACCATACATGGTGCAGGAAGGCAAATCTACATATAGATCCCAGGAAGGGCACCTGGGTAGCCAATGGGCAGTATCAAAGCTCTTGGTGCTGAAGAGAAGGAAAGATTAATACTCCCTTTAAAATAATTTGGAAAGATCTACTTCTGCCTCAAGAATTTCACGGTGGCTGGGCGTGTTGGCTCAGGTCTGCAATCCCAGCACTTTGGGAGGCAGAGGTGAGAGGATCGCCTGAGCCCAGGGGTTCAAGACCAGCCTGGGAAACTTGACAAGACCTTGTCTCTACAATATATCAAAAAAAAAAATTATCCAGGCATGGTGGTACACGGCTGTGGTTCCAGCTACTTGTAAGGTTGAAGTGGAAGGATTGCCTGAGCCCAACAGGTTGAGGCTGCAAAGGCTGTGAGCGTGCCACTGCCTGGGTGACAGAGTGAGACTCTGACTCAAAAAAATTAAAAGGAATTCCATGGGCTTTACCATAAGTAAGCAACAAATATATAGCAAACACTTACATGGACATTTGTTGTTTTTATCTATCCAATATGATTTTCTTCTTTGGTATCTGCTCTCCCCTCTCCATGGGAATCCCATGAATCTGTGAATCACAGTACTCTGCCTCCTTCACCTATGCCTGGTGGTTATGATATGAACTGTGTCCCTCTCCAAATGTATATGTTGAAGTCCTAACCCCCAGTACCTGAGAATATGGCTGTAATTGGAGACAGGGCCTTTAAAGAGGTAATTAAGGTAAAATGAACTCATTTGGATGGTCCCTAATAAAGAAAAGGCCATGTGAGAATACAGCAAGAATGTAGTCATCTACAAGTCAAGGAGAGAGACCTCAGAAGAAACCAACCCTGCTGACACCTTAATCTTGGAATCCTGGCCTCCAGGACTCTGAGAAGTAAATTTTTGTGACTTAAGCTACCCAACCTAGGACACTTTGCTATGGCAGCTCTAGCAGACTAATATACTGGCCATGGGAGTAACCTCAGTCCAATCGCTTGCAAGAGTTCCTCTCCTGGTCACAGTATGGACCAGAGTAGGCTGGTGACACATTTTGGTCCCTCAATTTGGAGATGGAAGAGAAGTGGTTGCATTTCTTAAGTAGGAGTAGCAGACAGCCATTTTTCCTATTATGTGGGGAAATACTATCTGCAAAAAGAATGAGGCCAAAACACAGAAATAGGACATTTAATTCAAGCATAAAGTAATCAGGGTTTCAACTAGTATGTCAATAATAGAAGGTTGGTTCCTTCCTTCCTTCCTTCCTTCCTTCCTTCCTTCCTTCCTTCCTTCCTTCCTTCTTCCTTCCTTCCTTCTTCCTTCCTTCCTTCTTTCCTTCTTTCCTTCCTTCCTTTCTTCCTTCCTTCCTTCCATCCATGCAGTTTTGCCAGTATGTCAGGGTTTCAACTACTATGTCAATAATAGAATCTTCCTTCCTTCCTTCCCTCCTTCCCTCCTTCCTTCCTTTCTTCTTTCCTTCCTTCCTTCCTTCCTTCCTTCCTTCCTTCCTTCCTTCCTTCCTTCCTTCCTTGCAGTTTTGCCAGTATGTCAATAACAGAAGAGTCATTTTTTTCCCTCCTTCCTTCTCTCCCTCCCTCCCTTCCTTCCTCTCTCTCTCTCTTTCTTTCTTTCTTTTTTGATGCAGGGTTTTGTTATGTTGCTCAGGCTGATCTTGAATGTCTGGCCTCAAACAATCCTCCCACCTCGGGCTCTCCAATAACTGGGATTACAGGTGGCAGGAGCCATTGCTAGAAAAGACATTTATTTTGGATTATCCTAGTTTCAAGACCAAGAAATGACTTTAGAACAGTATTCAACAAGAAGTAAAAATGAATCATAAAGCATTACTAAACAAAATAGTACCAGAACAATGATAAGTGAGCAGGGTAAATTTTAATTACTTCTGAGGATGTCTAAGCATGACGTCAAGTTGCAAAACCCACTTTAAAAATAATAACTTGATTATAAAAAATTTTTAAGCCTATGTGAGCCTATAAATACCATAAAGGTAAAAGACAAGCATGTATTTACATTTTTGGAAAAATTAATATATGTCTGAATATATGTAAGCTATATATTTCAAAACAATACATATTATTAACATACATTTTACATACATAGAAAAATTTGTAAAATGTATGTATACATAAATGATATGGACATTGTTGAGATTTCCTTATTTTTCATTTTTAACTCAACAGTATGGTTTAAACATTTTTTTAACAATAAGTGTAGGTCTCCATCATTTTTACTTTCTTCAAAATTTTCCACTGATAAATGTGCCCAAATTTGTTCACAGTTAAAGTGCATTGCATTCTCGAATGAAAACTTGCACACAAATAAGGAAGGTATGGAGAAAGTAATTTCACTAAATTTACATTTTCCCCTCTTTTTGATTATCCATATTTTCTATTCTTTTCATAATGTCTTGTTACTTGAATAAAAACATAACACATTGGAAAAGTCAAAATAATTTAAAAATCCATGTCTGATCATTTAAAAAATTTGATTTCTGTTTTCATTAACTTTCTTCTCATGGATGACCAAAAACCCAAAGAGGTTATAGGAAGGAAAAGGAAGGCAATTTCTACCTACTTTTATTCTTGATAAACAGAAGAAATCATTTATTGTGGTATGGGGTATATTTGCCATCCCCACTGACTGCAATAAACACTCTCTGTTCTAGAGTTTCTTGTCTAGAATCATAATTTTTCAGAAGGAATTCTGAGCTTCTTGGGGACTAAGGAGGTGTCAGAAAGAAGTCTCTGAGGGCCACCAGGATGAAGGAAAAAACGGTCAAAGGAGAGAATAAGGGAGAGAAGATCTGCCTTTCATCAACCAAGTAATTATATTTCTTTCTCCGTTATATGGAACTCCTGAGGATTTTTTTAAGACTTAGAGTTTTAAAAGGAAAAAAAAAGTCACCAATACCTACTGTGATCTAGATCAATGGTCTTTCTCTCTGATTTAGGTTTTTCTGGCCATACCTCACACACCCTCACTTTTTCCTCCCACAAGATTCATAGAGAAAAAAATCTAAAGCATAATAGTCAGCAAGAAGTAGCAGATTTATTTCCTCCTCCCTGAATGTAGAACCATAAAGATGAAGAAACTGCCTGGATAGCTAATCTAAGTACTAAAACATCACTGGATAAGTAAAGACAGAAAACTCTCACCACTGTCTTCCTACTCTGTCTCTGGCAATCAGCACTTAGCTTCTCCTCAAAAGAAATGGTGAACAAATATTTAAGGACGTGGGTTGAAAAACACAACAATATGAGCCTGCCAGAGGGAAATACTTGTCCATTTCCAGCATGCATGAATGAGGATCAACCAACAATGTCAGAAAGGGCTAAACCTGCCCTTTCAAGGAGCAATAAGGGAGAATCAGTCTCTTGACTGCAAAGCTAACCATCCAGAAGTTTGTAGTAGTATGTCATTAAATACATTAACTGGCCGGGCTCGGTGGCTCAGCCTGTAATCCCGCGCTTTGGGAGGTCGACATGAGTGAATTGCCTGAGCCCGCAGGTTCAAGACCTGCCTGGGCAACTTGTGAGACCTCATCTCTACAATAAACCAAAAAATTAGCTGGGCGTGGTAGTGTGTGCCTGTAGTTCCAGCTACCTGGAAGGCTGAGGCGGAAGGATCGCCGGAGCCCAGCAGGTTGAGGCTACGGTTGCCAGGAGCAGCCACTGCACTCCAGTCTGAGTGACAAAGTGAGACTCCAACTCAAAAAAAAAAAAAAAAACCACACATTAACTTTCTACTTTGTTTATATGTAATATTATCATGGTTCTTTAGTTCTTTCATAGATGCAAATATATTATTATCCAGAGTGGGTAATTGTGTCTTAGAGGAATGAGAAAGTATTTTCTATTCCTCCTGCCTCTGTTCTCTGCCCCATAGTATCAGCTCAATATTGAGCTCATAATGGATAAACGAATCAGACAAGAATTGCAAAGACTTTGATGATGGGTAGGGGTCTCCTTTCACAACTCTGACCCCCATCATTAGCATGCTTTCCAGTATTTTATCTTAAAATATGAGTGAATATTTTATATTAGATACTGTGACCATGCACTACATTTGGGAAGTGAAAAAAAGTTTCTACCCTCAGGGAGTCTCAGTCTTTGTGGGGAAACAAACACATACAGATACAGTTGATCATTGAACAACACAGGTTTGAACTGTGAGGGTCCACTAACACAAAGATTTTTTTTCAATAAAAATACTGGAAATTTACAACAACTAGAAAAAATATACAAGTGGGCCACATAGTCTAGATATATTAAAAATTAAGAAAAATTAGATATCATAAATGCAAAAAATGTGTCTAGAGACTAGTCTTTTTTTATTTACTACCATACACAAATCTAAAACAAAAAAGTTAAAAATTTATCAAAATGTACACATACAAACACAAACCATATGTAGTGTCATTTGCAGTTGAAAGAAATGTGTAAATAATAGTAAAGATGTAGTATTAAATCATACCTGCTTAAAATGAACTGTAGTACATACTGTACTACTGTAATAATTTAATACTCTTGCTGCTATTGTAGTAAGCTCAAATATTTCAAGCGTACACTCAAAATGCTGTGTGGTGCTAATCATTGCCTCCTGAGCAGTTTATCAGTCCAGCAAATTGCATGTTCAGTAAAAAGTGGTTTCTCATGGTTCTTGCATTGTTAAATCATTTTTAGTGCAATATCATAAACTTTGAATAATACTAAAAGACCCATAAGAAGTGCTGCTAGTAATGCCGAAAGTGCTTCCAAGAAGCAAAGAAAAATCATGACGTTACAAGAAAAAGCTGACTTATTTGATAGGTACCCTAGATTGAGGTCTGCTGCTACAGTTTCTGCCATTTCAAGAGACGTGAATCCAGCATAAGGGCCAACTAAAGAAAAGAAAATTTATGGAGCCAATGCTGCAGCTACACTAGCAGGCACAATAACTTAGCACTTTTTGCAAAACACCTTTGTATTTTGTATTGAAAGTGCAGCTTTTATACAAGCTCAGGATTGTTGTAAAAAAAAAAAAAGGCATACCTATAGACAATATGATTCGAGAAAAAGTAAAGTCATTAAATGACCACTTAAAGCAAAATGAAGGTAAAGGATCTAAAGCTGGAGAATTTGATGCCAGCAAAGGATAGTTTGATAATTTTAAAAAGAGGCTTGACTGAAAACATAGTCAAAATAACAGGAGAAGCAGCTTCTGCCAAACAAGAGGCAGCAGAGGAGTTCCCGGATGGCATCAAGAAAATTATTGAAAAGAAAGGATATCTGCTTGAACATGTTTTTAATACAGATGAAAGTGCCCTATTTGTGAAGTGGAGGAAATGCTACGAAGTACAGTGAGCTGATCCCTCCCTTCCTGCCTTAAATCATGGTGTTCACTCCTCTTCCTAGAAGAGACACTCTACTGTTTTGTGCAAATGCAGCTGGGTTAATGATCAAGATTGCCATTGTCTACAAAGCTGCTAACCCCCAGGTCTTGAAGGGAAAAGGTAAACAATAGCTGTCAGTCTTTTGGTTACACAAGGAAACCTGGACAACAAGAATGGTTTTTCTGGATTGGTTCCATCAATAATGCCTTGTCCCTAAAGTCAGGAAGTCCTGTGCCAGTAAAGGAAGGTCTTTTAAAGTTATTGTAATATTTAAGTTCATCTAATATTTAAAGTTCTTCTAATATTGGCTACCACGAACCCCACAAGTTAAACATCGAAGGCATCACAGTAGACTACTTTCTCCTAAATACAATGTCTCTAATTCAGCCTGTAGATCAGAGGGTCATACGGACTTCTGGAGATCATTACACATGGTACTTTATGGAAAGATTTGACATTGCTATGGAAGAAAGCCTCAATGGAGAAAATATCATGAAAATCTGAAAGGATTGCACCATTAAAGATGCCATTTTTGTTACAGAAGAAACTGTGAAAGTCATCAAGCCCCAAACAACACATTCCTACTGGAAAAAACTATGCCCCGATGTTGTGCATGGCTTCATATGGTTTATGACCAAACCAATCAAGGAAATTATGAAAGAGACTGTGAACATGGTGATAAATAAATAAAGTGGGATGAAGAATAAATAAAGTGGTATGAAGAATTTCAAGATATGGATCTTGGAGATATTCAAGAACAAACAGACATTACACTGGAGGAATCAGCAGAAGATGACTCAATGTAGATGAGTGTTCCTGATCCAGTTCCCGATGAAGAGAAGTAAGAAGTAGAAGAAGCAATGCCAGAAAACAATTTGACAATAGATAAACTGGCAGAAGGGTTTCAACTATTCAAGGCTGCTTTTGATTTATTTTACAACATGGAGCCTTCTGTGAGATGGGCACTGAATCGAAAGCAAACCATGAAGAGGAATTTGTGTCATATAGAAACACTTTCAGAAAAATGAAAAAGCAAAAATGTCTGGCAGAAATTACAGTATATTTTGCAAAGTTACATCAAGTATGCCTATCTCTCCTGCCTCTGCCTCCCCTTCCACCTCCTCCACCTCTTCCACATCTGTCACCCTTGAGACAGCAAGATCAACCTCTCCCCTCCCTTCTTCTCCTCAGCCTCCTCAACATGAAGATGATGAGAATGAAATCTTTATCATGATCCATTATTACTTAATAAATGATAAATGGTAATTTATACCTGGAGGAACAGGTATGTTTTCTTCTTTATATTTTCTTCATTGATTGTTTATGTTATCAGTAAGGCTTCTGGTCAACAGTATGGCTATTAGTAGTTAAGTTTCTGGGGAGACAAATGTCACATGCACATATTTGACTGCACGGAGTTTCTGTGTTTCTAATACCCACATTATTCAAGTGTCAACTGTACACTCAAGACACACTGTGACACTGCTATAATAAAGGATTTTATAAGGTAAAATAGGAACACTGAGGAATGATAATATAAATCTATCTTAGCAAATTAGTTAGACTTCACTTTGAACACACTCTTGAGTCAATGTCTAAAAAACAATAGTTTACATTTTTAAGATGAAATATGTATACAAAAATGCTTCTGGTAATTATCTCTTGGTTGGTGCAATTGGTATATTTTCTTCATTTTAAAAGCAATATACCTAATTTGGAAGGAATTTATTTTGGTCAGTCACTTGGCTTCTCTTAAACCTATGAATGAATGACAAATTAATGTACTATTTCCCAATGTCGAATTTTTCTATCCCAGTTTATGGCTGGATAATACTCTAGGAAGATATTCTTTTACAAACCACCTCCAAACCATCAGAACATTCTGCTGACTCTCCTTTTGAAATACATCCTCACCATGGAGATATGGGTTTTCTCTACCTATACTAACTTGAACAGTTTTAAGAACTACAATTTAGTTTCATCAGTCTTGGAATGGATGGAAATTCCTCCTATATTCTTCTATACTGTAAATATAAGGAGTAGATCTTAATTTTTAAAAATATATTTTCATAAGTATTTTAGAAGGTAATTGGGAGAGTATCCTTCAGGGGCCATTAGCTTGGTTTTTGTTTTTGTGTTTTTGTTTTGGTAGTGGTGGTGGTTGAGCTAACAATTACAGGAGTAACACAATTTTTTTCTATCTTAACAAGTGTGGAAGACATCCTAGGAACAGAGAGCAGCATATTGTGTGAACTACTCTCATGTTTGTTATATAAGAACAGGAGTCAGATTGTAGAATTTTTCTACGCTTGGTGGCTTAAGGACTAGTGAGGAGGAATGTTGCAGGTAGTTGTTCTTCAGCTAACAGAGTAAATGTTCCAGGCTTGATGGGAAGGAAACTGTGATTAAAAAATGACTGACATGAGCTGATATCTTTTTCATAGAATGATTGTTCCTCTAGGTATATTCCCAGCAGGGGGATTGCGGGGTCATATAGAAGGTCGATTTTTAGATCTTTTAGGAACTGCCACATTGTTTTCCACAGAGGCTGTACTAGTTTACACTCCCACCAAAGTGTAGAAGTGTTCCCTTTTTGCCACATCTTCTTCAGCATCTGTTGTTTTTTAAGTTATTGATGATGGGCATCCTGACTGGAGTTAGCTGGTATCTCAGTGTAGTTTTAATTTGCATATCTTTGATAACTAGTGAGACTGAGCATTTTTTCATGTATCTGTTGGCTGCTCGTATGTCTTCTTTTGAGAAGTCTCTATTCATTTCTTTTGCCCATTTTGTAATGGAGCTGTTTGTTTTTTTCTTTTTGGCACATTTGAGTTCCTTGTAGATCCTAGATGTTAGGACTTTGTCAGACATACAATTGGAAAATATTTTTCCCTAGTCTGTGGGCTGTCTCCCTCCTCTCTTGGTGGTTTCTTTGTCTTTGTAGTATGTTTATTGCAGGATTGTTCACAGTAGCAAGAATACAGAACCAACTGTGCTGCCCATCAAAAGAGGCCTGGATAAAAAAATGTGGCACATATACACAATGGAATATTACACAGCCATAAAGAAGGACCAAATCATGAACTTCACGCAACCTGGATGGAGTTAGAGTCTGTAATACCGAGTGATCTATCACAGAAACAAAGAACTGAGTATCATACAGTCTCACTCATAAGCAGACCTTGAGCAATTATCGTAATACTATAAGAAAAGGATTGGCAGTAGTGGGAAACTGCCAGGGGAGGGGGAGCACACCTCATCAACCAGGGTACTTGCATAATGAACATTTGTATACCTAACTCTGAATTGCATTCCACATCTTTAAAACAACAACAAAAGTTTTTTAAAAATGACTGACAGAGTTGGAGAAAGTGGTAGAATTAAGAGACTAGAAGTGTCACCTGAGTTTCCAAGTTTGTTGGCATCCAAAGAATGGAAGCCAGAAAGGCTGTAATTATAAAGTGGTGAATTCATGTGAGCTTTCAGAGATAGAATTCAAGCAACTCACTCAAGCAATTCAAGCTACTGAACAAGGCTACAGAAGTGGTAGGCAGGAGGCAAAGAGAAATTAAGGTCATAGAGTTGATTAAATCAAAGCACTGTAAGGTTAGGATGATGAAAGGGTCATCTGTATGGACTTTGGAACTGACAAGAATAATGGCAGATTTGAAGTGGAGAGGAAGAATTTAACCCACGTGAAAATTGTCTTATCAAATATGTTGAATAAGTCAGGCATGGAGGCACATGCCTGTAGGCCCAGGCACTCAGGATCTGAGGTAGAAGGATTGCTTGAACCCAGGAGTTGGAGACCAACCTGGGTAGCATAGGAAGACACCATCTCAAAGGAAAGAAAAATGTTGAATGATCTGAATGTTGGCAGGTGATAGTAAGGAGCAGCAAAGAGATGTTGACAATGCTTCCCAATTCCAGACATTAAGGTTTTAGTAGAAAACCCAGCTTCATTGTGCTCTGGGGTTAACAAAGCTTCTCATTTGCAAGGAAATTAGAAGCTAGAGTCACCAAAGTCTTAAGGAAATGCAAAGATGTGCTGAGGGGAAGGAGTACAGCCAAGTATGGAGATAAAAAAGTGAGAGAAGGACTAGACCATTGGATGGGATCTAAACTGTAATGGTTACTGAATTTTACAGGGATAAGAAACAGGAATTTTTCTCGAGGTTTCCAACATTGCTGAGAGATACATCTGGGAAGCCATTTGTACTGCCTTGTACTTTCCCATGTCTTCAACTCTTCTTCTTTTCTTAGAGATCAAATGAATTTTGCTAAAGTCTCTGCATTAATGGCACACTAAATACTGAAAAGATTCAGGTTTTGAATTTGCTATGAAATTGTTTATGTCACATGCCAGGCCTCTGTAAGCACTCGGGTGTATGACTTCTATTCTAGATAAAATCTATCCCTAGACTTCCAGAGAGCTGATTATCTGGACTGCACTGCTTCAGTCCCTACACAGACTTCGGTGCGCAGATCTAATTAGCTTGTTTTAGTTATTTATGAAAGGGTAGGAGTAAGACCACTTTGGCTGCAATCTGGATAATGGACTGGATTACTCAGGAGCAACAAAAAAGCGAGAAGTATATGAGAGAATGTTGATTTGGGCTGGGCTGTCACAGTAGAAATAAAGAAAAGTGGATAGACTTGGTAGGCTTTGGAGATGCATGGCTTACTGATGAACTGAATGAGAATATGAATGCACTTCTAGAAATTCTACCAATTAGAAATTCTTTGGGTTTGCAAGTTTCTTTTATAAAAATGCAAATATATCTAAGAGGCTTATGACTGAGTGAGGGTATAATTTAGCCTGAATTAGTTCCATCAGCTTACTTTCTGCTGTCACCTAGCTGAAGTCAGTCATACTGAAGAGATGAGAGTTTTACTTGGGGAAATAATGTTTTGCATAAGGAATATAATCATGTTTGAGAAAGATGGTGAGATTCTTTCAAATGAGAAAAGCATCAAACAGCCCATAGGATGTACAGAGAGGGGGTATCAGGATTTGAGAACACAGAGAACAAACAAACCCTAACCTTCAAGATTGCTTGAAATATTAGACCTAGAATATTAAAAATATCATCAGTGTCACTTAAGAGAAATAATGATATTTGTCAATGTTTAAAAGTAATCTCGATTATGGTGTTTTAAAGATATATTATATTTGGTAGTAAACATTATTTACACTTTTTAAAGCTCCATCTTGTTTAGATACAACAAAAGGTGTTAAATTACCTATTATTTTCCTTATTTAAGTGCACTCTCCTGTTACTTAAAAAAACAAGGGTATAAATCTGAAAATGTTCATAATGCTATCCTTGAATATAAGTCTGGGTACTTGTATTTTAAACTTCACATGAAAGCCAGGGCTCAGAGCTAAGATAAAACTACTGGAAAGAATGAGTTATGGTCAAAAATTGGGCATGCTCCTTACTGGGATTTCTTTAGCAAAAGTCATTTGATCTCTAAGAAAAGAATGCAAACTCACAACCCAAGTAAAGCAATTCTCATGTTTTGTACTTGTATTTCAAATATGGGGAAAGAATTCTTTTTATTAAAAAAAAAATCCTAACTTAATAGAAAGCAACATAAAACAGCAACAAGTTTGGGCCAACTAAAAATTTTGAAACTTTTTTTTTTCAAAAGGCAAAGCATTAAATGGCAAGATAAAAATAAATCACTGTGCTAGCCAGTAAAAATTCCATGGACGTGTTCCCTTCAATGTGAGTCACAAGTCAAATGTCAGGTACACTCTGTTTGGCAACGGAATGGAACAGACTGTGTTATCCTTACATGCTGTTTCAATCACTCCCTGGTTTCTAGCCAACACTCTGTCCTGTGTCACTTGTGTGGGTTCCAGCTATATGTACCAGTATGATCATCCCTCTTTCCTTTAAATCCCTGTCTCTACCTACCACTGGAGATAAAGCCTGGAACAGTAAGTCTATATGGAGAAAAGGCACAGGAGATTCATGGGATCTCAGCATTACTGATCATTGCCAAATCGTGGATTTTTAGAGATATGAAAACCACAGTGGGCTGGTGGATTCACATAAATCCCAGCCTTCTTTGCCACTATATAATGCAGCCATGTAACCAAAAACTTTTTGTATCTCCTAAAGCTGTTGCAATATAAAAACAAAACAGAACTGAAGCACAGCTAGATTTTAAATCTTGCTCAGATTGATTAAGCTTCAGAGCTGGAATTTGTCAGGTGTTTCTGAAACTGTTGGAGGTGCTTCACTATGCATTTTTCACATTTCTGCGCTTTTTGCAAAGAGAGGCACTGATCATTTTGAAAAGCACTAGCTTTTCAAAGATATTTGTATAGTATTATGTTTAAGTTTTACTACCTTACTTTTAGACTAATACCATATATTTAGGTACTAACATGTTGATACCTAATCTGTATTCAATATTAAATGTTCAGCATTCACAACAAACAAAATATTTTTAGTTTTGTGAATACTGAGTCTTTATTTCAAGGATAGCCTTGAATGATAGAGACGGTGTCTCATTCCAGAGCAAGGGAAAGTTGTTTTTTGTTTGTTTCTGTCCAATGTAACAAAAAATAATGTCTCCCTTCGGAGACAAAGGGCAGGCATCCTCAGTGCACATTATAAAAGATCCAAACTCCCTAAGCTCAGGGTTCCTCTTTTGAAATGCAAACCACTAAGTATAGTCAACCTTTGGTATCCATGGGGGGATTGGTTCCAGAACACTAGAGAATACCAAAATCCATCAATGTTCACATCCCTTATATAAAATGGTATAGTTTTTGTGTGTAATCTATACACATCCTCCTGTATACTTTAAATAATCTCTAGATTAATTATATATAATACCTAACAAAATGCCTACACATCACTTTATCACTTGAATTCAATGTAGTATTGCACAAAGTCAAGTTTTGTTTTTTGGAATTTTATGGATTATTTTTTCCTAATATTTTCTATCCAAGGTTGGTTGAATCCACAAATGTGAAACCCACAGATTCGGAGGGCCAACTGTTTGGAAGCATCATCTAGCTGGGACTAGGTGAACCAGGGTTCAGTGAACTAGCACAACAGCTGATCGTTTGTCTACTGCTATTGCTGTAAGCAAAAAAATCATTGCTCTCTGATTCAGGTGTCTCATGTCTTCTTCCAGTGCCCATGAAACTATAGCGGGTAAAATCACAGACCCTTCTCAGTTTTTGACAGAAAAATAAAGTCTTAGTGATCATTTATCATGCAAAGAGAGAAAACATAAAGTATTGTGAGATTTGTTGCTTGATTTCTCAAATATAGGATGATCCAGTTACCAGTTTTTGAACATTATATGTTAGGAATAATATGTGCTTTATTATTCAAATCAAAATATACACACACACACACACATACATACATATATATAGAGAGAGAATCTACCTGATATTTAAAATTAAACCTATGAAGTGGGTCCCCACTTGACAGACTAGGTAAAACAATAAACAAAAACAAAAACCCTCTGAATTTAGGTCACATAGCTAATAGGTGATTTTGTAAAATTTGTGTTTTGTCAACCTCCAAATGAAACACAGCTTAAAATGGCACAAGCCATTTTTACCTTACATAAAATATCTAGACTATATAGTATGAAGTTTAGTTTTACTAACTCACCTTTATAATAATATGATATACTTAAGTATTGACATGTAGCTACCTAACCACTTTTCAGTATTAATTATTCAGCACTCATAACAAAATATATTTAGCTTTGTAAATATTGAGTTTATATTATACACTGTATATTTATAGCAACAGTCTACAACAAAAGCTACTGTTTATAAAACTTAGATCAGAAAATAATTCTACAGACATATTCTTTTAAAGCTATACATCCAAGAAAATTATCTTCTTCTAGAGAGAGATAACATGATGGAAGAAATAATTTCATTTAAAAGACTGTATATTCTGTGAAATTCTCTTTTTAGCCTTAGAGATAAATGGAAAATTAACATACTAGATAGGGTGCAGAAAAGACTATATCTGTCTAGAACTTATAGATGCTTTTAAGAATAAAAAATGTTTAAAACAAAAGAAGACAAAATGTTTCTTACTTTTTTGAAAGCAAAATGTCCAATATAAACTTATACAAGAATTGTTTGGGAAATTTTTAAAATTGGTTGTCTCTTTTGGACCACAAATAGTTTTTTAATTCTATGATTCTAGTCTGTTAACCATAAAGCAAAAAAATGCAATGCTCTGAGTCTACCATTCAGAAATGTAAATAGAAACAAAGAAAAATATACTTTAAAAATCTGTAGACTCTGATCAAAATGTAAAAAGAAAATGGTTTTATATTGCCTTCACTAAAATATTTCTATATATTTTTTAACATTCTATTAATGGAAATAATTATTTTACTTGCTTTCCCCCAAACATTCTGTTTTTATACAATAAAAAAAAAACAACCTCTCCAACTAGAGTTTATGGAATCATTTACAACTGTCATATAAATCAATAACCATGGAACCAAATTTAGTCTAGACAATTAATTTAAAAGTTGAATAGTTGATTTATTTTTATTTTATTTTGATTCTTGGTAAATGACAATAGAATACTGTAATCTTTACAGTGGGCCATGCCAGAGTGATTTATACTTGATGTGAAAACAGAAAACTCAGTGGAAAATCTGATGGGTTAGGATATAAGACAAATTAATACAAAATAAAATTAAAGCCGCACAGATGTAAATTTTAATTATGTAGTGAAACACTTTCTAGGGGTTAAACTATTAAATAGTAAATGAGCTTTAACAAGAAATTTTAAGAGCCTTTCACTGACGGGTTTTAAAGTAGGCTAAATTTCATTTATGAAGCCTTACTTCATCTATGAGGACTCAGATACCTTCTGATGTTTTTCTCCACTCTGGGAACTTATGAAAAAATTTTTGTCCCAAAATCCTAATATAGTCAAGACACAGAATTCATTCATTCAGTATTCTGTCTTAAACATACAGGCAGATTGAGAGGATTCCTGAAAGGAGAAACAAATTTTTTAGCATCAGAATAATTATGAAAAAATACATACTTTTTAAAACCTCAAGTTTTATAGAATTAAAAACTACTTGAATACTTACTTTTAAAATACTGCTGCAATTATTTTAAAGACAAACGGAAAGGAGAAAAAGAAATATTTATCTAGCAAATCAGAAGGCAACACTAAAAGAAAATCAATATTATGCTTGTATTCCTCATTATCATGGTCTTTCCACTGGCAAAACATTGTGAACCATGGAAGATTTGTGGTGGTGGAATTGATAGGAAAAGGAGTAACAGATGCTGATTGGAGACCTTGTGAGTTGTTTCTGCTATGGAAGCCTGTACATCTCACATGTTTAAGCATAATGAAGCAAATTAAAGATTACCTGGAAATTTTCTAATAATTTGACATAATCCTTCCTTTCTGCAAAGCAGATGCTGTATTTCTGGTAATATGTTTACCTAAAAGAAATGAGAGAGAGTCTAGTGAGTTAGGCATTCATAATTGCTACAGCAAAGCAAAGGAAACACAAAACCACTAGAAAGTATAGATGTGAAGTATCTTCTATACCAGTTTGTCTTCAAATCTCTGCAAGTCAACATTCAAATTCAGAAAAATAAAGTGGCTTATGTGATAACACAAAATAAAAACTTGTCTTTAGAAATCATCTAAATATCTGGAAATACTTTTAAATGTTTTTATATTTCAAAGTCATAATATTTGCTAGATATAAAAGGAAATATCTGTGACAAATATAGTAACACAAACTTGCAAATTTCACTTTTTTGCAAAAACAAATAGCATGAAGCATACTTCGAAGTCAAATTCCAAAGTTCTAAAGGCCCTCAGTGGTTTGCATCACATAGATATTTAATGGTAATGCAATGTTAAACCTGTTCCAACACTTCCTGTATGGTTTTCACTTTATACCAAAGGGCATTGATTGTTTCCAGATACAACACTTAGTCACCCACAAATCTTTACTTCAACCCAAATTTGTTCATTAAAAGCTTTCTAAGTGTTATAAATTCAAATACATAAATTTTAAAAGATTATAAAGAAGAGAAAGAGTACAAAGAAGTTTAATTCTCTCCTCTTGTGAAGTGACAGATTGGTGAACTATCATTCACTAAATCCCAAAACAAAGTTCAAATATGAGTAACCTTGTTAAAATCAACAAAAATAGATCAGTGTAAATTAGCTTGAAAATCAGATTCATTTTTGAGACATCCTTGATTACATTCAAATGAACTCATTCTAACCTAATAAAGTATTGTAATTTCTTTACTGTGTTCTGCTGGCATGACTTGATTTAAAAAACTCAGCTGCAAAGTATATGATTTCACTCTTTTTCACGGCTGCTTAGTATTCCATGGTGTTTATATACCACATTTTGTTTATCAAGTTCATTGTTGGAGGGCACTTTGGTTGGTTCCATAATTTTGAAATTGTGAATAGTGCAGCAATGAACAAACAAGTACAGGTATCTTTTGATATCTTTTTTTTAGATCTCACTCTATCTTCATACTGAGTGCAATGGCATGAACAGGGCTCACTGCAGCCTTGACATCCTAGGCTCAGGCAATCCTTCCACTTCAGTCTCCTGAGTAGCTGGGACTGCAAGCATGTGCCACTCCACCCAGCTAATTTTTTGATATTTTTGTAGAGATGAGGTCTCGCTATGTTGCCCAGACTGGTCTCTAACCCCTAGGCTCAAGAAAACCTCCCAACTCAGCCTCCCAAAGTGCTGGGATTGCAGGCATGAGTCACCACCGCTGGCCTCTTTTTTCTCAATTGATTTCTTTTTCCTTTGGGTAGATTCCTAGCTGCAACGTGGCTGGAGCTGAAGATCATTCTAAGTGAACTGACTCAGAAACAGAAAACCAAGCACCACATGTTTTCACTCACATGTGGGACTAAATGACCACAAAGATGGAAATAATAGACAATGGGGATACCAACAAAGGGGGAGCAGAGGGGTGGGGCTAGGGTTCAGAAATTAACTATTTGGTACAATGTTCACTATCTTGGGAATGGGCCACCTGACACCCAATCCCCACTGCTACACAATATGTCCATGTAACAAACATGCATGTGTACTCCTTGAAGCTAAAATAAAAATGGGAAAAAAAAAAAAAAAAACCAAGCAGCTGCAATTGGACAAGAAAGGCAACCAGAAACAGGCTTGGCACTTAAGAGAATCATCACCTTGAACACGTCACTTTGCTCTTTTTTTTTCCAGTTTCTTCATTTGCAAAACACTTCAAGATTTCGATTTCTAAGTTCCATCTCTGCTCTAGGATTTTCACCATTTCGATGTTATAGCTTTTAAAAAATGATTCATTTAAAGTGCTTGAAACAGTGCATCGATGAAATCTTCTCTGCACTTGCAATTTTATTTTCCTTATTCATTTGTTCAGTATACTTTCTCTTCCCCCAATAACAACCAGAGGAAAGACAAACTTCAGCCCAGATGCTGTGGGAATGAAGTCCACGCGTCAAAGGTGTTGTGATTCTACACTAACGGTACTCCTAAATATTCCATTTTGAAAGTGTACAGGAATACCAAAGTCAAAGTCATGTTCATTATTTTGCACTGGCAATTGAGAAAAGGCTGTATGTGTGCAGTTTCAAGTTCAAAAATGAGAAAACTTAGGAACCAAATGTAGAAAATGAAATTGAATTCTTCAGAATTTTTAAGAAGGGCTGGAGGGAACGGACTGAGCTCTGCAAAAGTACAAAGAATCCGTAATAGAGGATTTTTTTTAAGTTAACACACAAAACATCTTTTTTAATTAGGTGGTGAAAAGCTTCAAAAGTCAATAAAATTGAACCATTTTCCCTAAAGAGAGCAAAATCACTTAGTTGCCAGTGACTTAATAGAAGCCTTAACAATGGAATTCAGAAAAAAGCCCGCAATTGGTACGGAGCATTACAGCTATGGATTGACGCAGTGTCCATTTCCAACCTTCTCATACAGGTTTGAAAGCAAATGCGCTATCACCATGGGGGCTTAGAGCCTCTGTGATTCTGTGTTCCCCCTATACAAACTGAAAGGAACAGCAGAGTCCTGGTAAGATGGATAACAATAACCAAACTAACAGGCAGAAGAATTTATGTAGATGCTACAAAAACAGAGTGATCTTGTACAGAATTATGCTGCTGCGAGGAGGTTGCTGTGTCATGTCAGAGAAATGGCTTTTCATACGAGACATTGGGTCAGGAAGATGAACTGGCTCAGGAACAACAAAGCACTTGCTTCCAAGGGAAGCAGCTGTTCTATCCTTCTACCTTCCGTTTTCCTACTTCCTACCCAGTGACTTCTTCCCGTGTTCTTTCCTCCAAAGTGTGTCTTTAGAATTCATAGAAAGGCAGATGACATAACCATGGTGACATGTGACACCGAAATATCATCTGTATTCTACTTTGGAATTTAGCACCAAACTAAGCAATTAAACCGAGTAAAGTATCTCAGCACAAAGAAGTAAAATAATCAAGGATCATGGTCATGCAGCTGTGGTAACTCAACTATATTACGCAGATAACTTTTTGTTAAACTTAATAATGCCCTCTGTATTCTAGTGCTTTTTATTTTAATTGTTATGTATATCATAAAATATATAAGATTTGTATCATTATGAAGTGGAACATCATCAAAAGAGTTTTAATTTGGATTAGCTGAGTTTTATATGATAAGTTTCTCCAGTTTAACACTGCAATAGTTATTTTTTCATTTTTATTTTTTTTGAATTGGAGTCTCACTCTGTCACCCAGACTGGAGTGCAGCGGCCGCTGCCGGCCACTGCAGCCTCGACCTGCTGGGCTCCAGCGATCCTTCTGCCTTAGCCTTCCAAGTAGCTGGAACTACAGGCGCACACTACCACGCCAGGCTAATTTTTGACTTCTTGTAGAGATGAGGTCTCGCCAAGTTGCCCAGGTGGGTCTCGAACCCACAGGCTCAGGCAATCCACTCACCTCAGCCTCCCAAAGCACGGAATTATAGGCTGAGCCACTGAGCCCGGCTTGCAATAATTATTTTTAATAGACTTTATTTGTTAGAGCAGTTTTAGTTTTACTGCAAAATTTAGAAGAAGGTCCAGAGATTTCCCTTATTCTCCCTATACCTGCACATGCCCAGTCCCCTTCATTACCAATATCTTTCATCAGAGTGGTACATTTGTTATGCTTGAACTTACATTGACATACCATTATCATCCAAATAATCAATTGTAAAAAATACTGATCTTGTGTTATGTTTGGAAGCTTTATTCACAGCATATACTAGATGTATGTGTGCATTTCTATATGTAGACTGTTGTCTTTCTTTACTTTCACAAATATTTTTATACCTTTGAAAGGACTAGAATACAGTTATAAAGTAATAATGATATACAAACCTTGGGACATTTTTTAAAAATTAAATTTCGAGAAAGAAAATAGGCATCAAGAAAATTTTAATCCCCAAACACCTTCCACAATCCTAATCTGTGCTAATCTGCATCTAAATTGTTTTCATTACATATTGTCAAATAAAATTTGTTAAAATTATTCTTCTTTTGAGATATAGTCTGTTTATAAGATCAAAAATATAATATTAATTAAAAACATTTAGAAAGTGCCTATAAATCCAAAAACCTAAAATGATAGTAGTTTCATTAATTTATTAAGGAAAGTGGACACTTGAATACAGTGTAAACAAACAGCCAGGGGGAGGGAAATTGGTTTTTTGGTCATTCATGAACTTTGAGAGTGACACCCGTATCACATTGTATTTTATGGAGATGCTCTTTTTCTTCATATCTGTAGAGACATTCATATATTTTATTTGGTCAAAAATCAACCTTCTCCCAAAGCTGTTCAGCCTCATCCACAAGGAAGAGAATTTGTAACAACAAAATTAGAAGAATCTAACAAAGAAAAAAAAAAACAGTGTTTTTCCCCCATATCTCTTACATGCAATTATCATTCCATCATATACACATGAAAATGCCCTGGTACATATAATAAGAGTGATTTCTGTAGTTCTCAGTGCTCCAAATACTAAAACAGCATCCTAGCTATAGTAACTGCTAATCTTACGACAATTTAGAGCTAGAAATTATCTCTCTGCTTTTGAAACATTAGCACCTTTCTGGTTGAGGTGCTAACACTAACCTAGTGTTAACCCTAATAATGAATCTCACTTTGCTTTCTATGTCACATAAACCATATGGTTTTAAATCCATATTACTGTCTTACTGACTAGGGAGACTCCCGGTCATTCAATTTCAATAACAGATTTTATGATCATTTTAATTAAGCACAAAAACTACATAGCTCTAATGTGATTAGTGATCCTAATTTGTGCCAGTGCCCTTTCTCTGTTCATTCTTAGGTAATTGACAATCCTACAACATTCTCAACATATTTGAAGCAACTTTTGTTTTGAATAACTATGCTGTTTACATAAATAAGTCATGGTTCATAAAGCTTCAAATTATTCGTGTTCCACAGTCACAGTTACCTACATGTACCATTTAGAATTTATGTATTCTGTAAGAATAATCATTAGCTTAGGCTGTAAGAGCAGTACCTAAATATTTACTTCAAAAGGTTCTATTAATATGATTAAGGAAACAGAAAATTGAAGTCAGATTGTCTGAGTTTGAATCTTGGTTGCCCTAAATAGTAACTATGAGTCCTTAGACAAGTTTCTCAACCTTTCTGTGCTTCTCATCTATAAATCTTCTCATCTATAAAAAATGGACATAAATATGTAAGCACTTCAGATGGTGTCTGGCACATAGTAAGGTTACACAAGTGTGAGCTAGTATTATTTGTTATTTATTTCTTCAAAATGTCTTCAGGATCTATTCACCTCACCACCCTCATTGCACTCCACTAGACTGAGTCGCCTTCATCTCATCCCTACATTACTGCAAGAGAGGAACTCCCTGTTTTGGTCCTCGAACACTAAGTAGCTTATGGGGTGGGATCCAGTTATTTTTTGGAGAGCAGGTCCCTTGTAGTATATAGGCTTCCCCACTATGCAAATATTCTAGGAATCCATCAACATCAGTGTAGCAGCTAGTGTTAAGGCTGCTTTAAGCTTCGAGGAATTTTCTTTTTTTTTTTTCTTTGAGATTCTTTCAACACATTTGCCCATGAGTAATTTACATTAACAACCTGCCCACACAGCACTAAGTGTTCAGTTGTTTGTTTGTTTGTTTGTTTGGCAAATGGCAAACAAATGGCATGACCCCTGTGTCCCACCCTCCCTATTCATCCCATCTCACCCTAGTGACTTTTCTTTGTTTCCCCTAATGAAAAAGGTCCTCAAAGGGAAATGTTTTGGCGATGTGGAGGAGGTGAAACAAAAAATGGCAGAAGCACTAAAAGGCATCAAAATAAGCGAGTTCAAAAACAGTCTTGAGCAGTGGAAAAAGCATCTCAACAGGTGCATTATATCCAACGAAGAGTACTTTGAAGGTGACTGAAGTTGAAGCATGTAAGAACAAATACACACTTTTTTATAAATAAATGTCAAGTTTTTTTGGGGGAGTCCCCCTTGTATTTCAACAAAACAGTTAAAGCAATGCTTTAATGCAAATGAATTCATCCCACCTCTTTGCCCCAAACTCTCTAATAACCCCACAACATACCAAGTAGAAGTCATAGTCCTTAAAAGGGTCCTCATTTCTTTCTTCTGAGTGGCTTTACCCTAGACCTCGACATGAAGAACACCCTGTTATACTGTCCATACTCAAATGTCACTTTCTTGGGAAACTGTCCCCATTCTCGTCTAAAATTCAATCTCCCAATATTTTCTCTCCTTGCTCTGTTTTTCTTCTTTGTACTTTCTACCATCTAGTTTACCATATTTTTACTCAGTGATCTCTTTTTTCCTATCTTCCCATAAATGTCTAAGCTCCCTAAGAACAAAAAGTGTGTATTAAGAAGCTTAATAACTAACTATAGAAAGGAAGAAGGAATGGATGAATAAATAATGGTATAGATAAATGAATGAATGACTGAGGTGATAAAGCCAAGAATAAAGTTACTGAGGTATTCTACAAGGAAAGCCTGTCAGACTTTTTGTGGTCTCCATCCTGCTAAATAGTGCTTGTCCAAATTTAGTATAAAGGTAATCCCGAAGGCAAGAAGTTTCTCATGTGCAACTTTTTCTATTTTGTTAAATAAAATAAACTCAGACATGTCATATTTATAGAAAAGTTTGACAGTTTCTTAAAGTTAAAAGTTTTTGTAAAGTGTTAAGTTTTTAAAAATGTTTAAGTTTCTTAAGCATATATAGACCACATGATCCAGAAATCACCAGTAAGAGGGAAAAAATTACTCACAGGAACCTGTCTGTAAATGTTTATGGCAATTGTTATTCATTATGGCCATAAACTGAAACCAGTCCAGATGTAATTTAACTTGTGAATAAATAAACAAACTGTTGCACATCCACGAAGCAGAATAGTATTCCTCAATAAAAAGCGATAAACTACAGATTCATACAACATAGATGAATCTTAAATGAGTTTGCTAAAGTGGAAGACGCCAAATGCTGCAAACTATATAATCCACTTATGAGGCCTTCTGGAGAAAACAAACCTGTGGGTACAGAAAATAAGTCAGTGGTTGCTAAGGGCAGGGATTACTGGAGAAGATGACTTCAAAGGTACAACACAAACAATTTTGAGGGATAACAAGACTGTTCTATGTCATGATTGTGGGGATGAATACATGACTCTATGCATATGTCAAAACTTAGAGAACTATAAACCATAAAGAATGAATTTTACCATTTGCAAATTAAAATAAAACTCAAACCAGATTTTCAGTGGGGTGGGGGACCCAAATAAAATATAAACTGTAACAAATGATTCTAAATGTATTACTAATGAGTGACATAGTCATAGTGAAGAGAGTGGGGAGGAAAAAATTGACCTAACTATGGAAAATAATACTTTGACTGAATATTATAAGGCAGAAAGACAAAAAGACCAGAGACGAATAGTACTCTTATTAGTAAATTTGTAAATTTATTTCTCACAAGGGTATGGATTAACAATTCTGAAACTAATGTATGGGTGTGCTGGGGTTAAACAAATAAGGAAATAGAATGTAAATGAGATCCCTTTTCTCCCTGACTGAGAAAAAAGTTACAAATAAGGATGGGGAAAGGTTATCATAACCTTGTGCTGTTAGATGACATTCAGAGGTATGGTAAGAATCAGCTTAATATATGCATGCTAGTATATTACAGACATTTCAAAGCTCTGTCTGCTGAGATAGCCTGGATGCAATGACACATTCGTAACAATGAGCACATCTATTTCTCAGATCTTGGTTTTTAAATATCATTCTTCAAAGAAAGGGAATGACGGTTTTTCTAAGAAGTCATTGATTCTACCCTGGAACAGGGAAAATACAAGATGAATTTGGAGTATCCCGTGGTGCTATCAAGCGCTCAGGAAAAGGATATGTGTGCCCCAAAAGGGCACAGAAACCAGTATTAAAGAGGTCTCAATAGCCAAAGTTGGAACAATCTGAGAAAAAAATTAATAATGATAATACTGGATTATAACCCATAGAATATAATAAATCTCAGTCTGAACTGTTGCAAATAAATTATTGGATAAATAATTAAATTCAGGATAAAGAATAGCTCTTTTTTTACAGAAGAATTCCAATTGGTAATTCTTAGCCAGGTAATCAATGTTAACATCACCAGTAGCAAGACATATGGACACCATCCACCCCCTGATATTTTACACAGAGGACACGTTACTATTGTGGTATTCTTCCCCCAAATGCATAATCTTACAAAAAAAGAATAAGGCAAATACAAACTAAGAAACATTTTACAAAATACCTGAATAGTACTCTTCAAAAATGTCAAGATCATGAAAGAAAAGGAAAAATTAACATGCAAGATAGAAGGAGACTAAGGAGTCATGAAAACTCAACATCATGAGGAATGCTAGATAAGATCCTAAAGCAGGAAAGGGGTGTAGGTATTTAAAAAGATGAAATTTGGGTAATGTTTATAATCGAGTGAATGGTTTGTATCAATATTAATTTCTTAGTTTGAGAAATGCATCATGGTTATGTCAGATGTTGACACTGGAGTAAGCTCAGTGAAGGGTATATGGGAAAACTCTGTACCGTTTTTGCAACTTTTCTAAAAATCAAACACTACGTCAAAATAAAACATTAAATAGGAGATTCCCAGCATTACTGACGTTGCACTTTATACTTTCTGTTTCTACTTATGTCACTCATACCCCTTTCTCACCTCCTCCATGCCCATCACCAGCTAATCTGCTCTTCTCTTCTCATCACTAGTCTCTGGTGACTCTCATGCAAATGTAAAGCTAGAAAGTGTTCAGTGTCTAATGACTTCTTTTTTCAGGTACTGAAGTTCTTTTTTACAAGATACTGAAGGCTACAGAAATTAAATAATGGGCCCCAAATCCTTCACCTCGTGAGACGTGGTGCAAGAGTTTACCACAAAAGCTCTAGGGAGAGAATAATATGAGTCACAAGAAGAGTTTCCATGCGTGACTTTGTGCCACTGCCCAGGTTGTAAACCATGTTCTGAGACCTAGAAAGCAAAGAGATAAACCGAAATAGACAGAAGACTGTTCTCCCTGTTCTATGCCAAATGAAATTTGTTTCAGTTCAGACAGAACCGATGGAATGCAAAGACTTTGGGTACCTCAAGAATTTTGCCACTCTGGGTGGCACTCCGGGGCAGGGAACAAAACTATCACAGGAGTACCAATGGCAGCCACAGTAGAGTAGAAGGTTCCCCAATGCTTTTGGTATAATGGGATGAAACAGGAGACTGGAGCAGCACTTGGAAAATACTATTTCTAAGTGTATGAGAGATACCTGCTGGGGAGATAGACGGGAAAGCTTAGGAGGACCCACATTGCCCCCAAAATGTCAATACTAATCCCAGCATGACCTCATCTGTCTTTGTTAGCTGATGAAGGCTGTCTTGCATTTACAGATGACAAGGAAAAGGCTAAACACTGTGATAACTCCTACATTAGAGATATGCATGAGGACTTGTGGGAGTATCTGAGGAGTAAAAGGCAAATAAACCCCGCTTGCAGTAGGTGATAGTGGTGCTGAGTCTAACAGACCCAAGGAGCTGATTTTAAGTTAAGAGAGTTCATCAGGGTTTCTCAACCACTGTTAAATACTGGGTCACATAATTCTTTGTTGAAGACATTATACAATACTTAGCAGTATTTTTGTCTTTGACCTATAGATGTCATTACCAACCTCTCCCCCTAGATGTGACAGAACCAAAAACATCTCTAGACATAGCAAGCATTACTGGAGAAAACAGACATTCTCACTGATTGAAAAATCCTGGAAGAGTGATTGAAAATCACTAAGAAAGGAAATTCCAGACAGACAAAACAGTAAAGGTACATGACAGAATAAAGTGTAGGTATTTAGGGAACAATACGCAGTTTTATATCACTTATAGCATGGCACCAGCTAGAAAGAGAGAAGAGATGGGCAGGCACTGTTAGTCAGGAGTCATTCACAGAGAACCTTGACGAACTTATTGTGCTAAATATTTACCATTTGACGCTAAAGAAAATATTTACCATTTTTCCCCCTTCACTGTTCCCCAGGAGACTGACTTTTATGGGTGGCATCATGGAGATTCTCTTGCACTTTGACTAGCACTTAGCTTGACCAATGGTAGGCATTGGCAAGAGATTGCAGGGAGTAGAGAGAGTTGGGGTTCCTTCTCTGCAGGCCTATGATTTGGTGAAGGCTACACTCACCTCAGGTTATAACTTCTTTCCAGTAACTTTCTTGGCCCCCTTCTTTTAAGTTCTGGCTACACCACCATTACTTCTATAGATCCTTCTTAAGACCCAGAGTAGTAAAACTTTATGTTGCCAGTCCCTGGGGTGCCTCACTAGGGCTTTTTGTTCATTTTACCCTGCCCAAACCTCTGTAAATAGTTCCTTTATAAATTTCTCTTCAGTTACACCTCTTTAAGTATGGCATTTGTTTCCTGTTGAAAGGCTAATACAAAGCAAATAACGTTATCCTAGAGCTGACGGGAAGCTGCTCAAGATTTTAAACATAGAAGTAGCAATATTAGTTGACCGTCTTATGTTTTTCATCTCATAACTGAGGGTAGGATGGATTTTGCTGCAGAAAAAAAACAGTGAGAGGGATTTGGGAATAATAATCCAAGTTTGAGATGAACATTACCTGGCCAGAATAAAGGTAGTAAGTACAGAGAGTAGATAATAGATTGAAGAATTTAAGGGATAAAATACTTCAGTATTGGCAATTAATAGAATGTAGGTGACAAGGAAGAGAAAGGGCTGAATTGTAAAAGTCAGATTTCTACCATAGGAGATGCCAGAATCAATAGAACAGAAGCCCAGGAGCAGAAGCGAATTTACTGGGGAGAAAAATGAGTCTGTTTTTGCCAGATTGAGTTTGAGATGTCTGTGGGACATTCAAGTAGGCTGTTTGGCGGGTTGTTGCATACGCATGTTAGAAGACCGATAAAGTGCTCTAAACGTTAGATGTAGATTTGGGAATTATCAACTACAAATTTTTGTTGGGATTGGTATTAGGGAACACAGGCATTCAAGCAATGGGCAGGGGAAAGTTGGCTATGAAGCAAACAAAGAAGGAAAGTCAGAGATGCACAATGAGACACAAAAGAGTGTGCTCTGCCCAAATGCCAAGGAAGTAAAGAGTTAGAAGCAGGAAAGAGTTGTCTAGACAATCAATTGCACAAATACTACAGGATATGCTACTCCAGTTACGAACTTTAAAAAATAGCTATGGTTTTGGCACTTTTCTCACAGATTTGCTGTAAGTATCAATAGTATGTAAACTGTGCAGCACAGTGATTAACACGTGGTAGACTTTGGATAGTTTTTAGTTAACTTTTTCTAAAAGCATTTACAAAAGTTCACACAGTACAGACAGCAAATAGTGAGCATCAATTTTAAAAGCTAATAAAAATTACATCAATGTTATTGTAATTAAAAATAATTCATATTAGATAAAGTAAGACTGGTGTTCTAAAAAATAAAGGACGAACAAGTGCCTAGTGTAAGCAACACTTCATAGGATACAGACTTCTAGATAACAAGAGTATCAGCAGCAACTGAAGCTGAGGGAGATCATATTAAGCAAAAACCAGTAGCCATTTTATGATAAAGTGTATAAAACACGACCAGTTGGAAGTTTCTTCCAAGATTTAACAACTACAATTTTTAAAGGATTTTAAAAACATTATGGACCAAGAAATACCAGTGTTGATATCTATCGGGTAGATAATCTGAGCTCACGTTCAGAGTACTTACCTTTTGATGTAAGCCTAACTGGCACATGTCTTCCGTGGATACGCAGGGTTTTCCATCAGTTTTCTTAGAAGACAGGCAGATGAGCAGATCCCAAGGACCCAAATCACCTAATAACAAAAAAAATTGAAAACAAATAATTTTGTAGCAGATATTTTAAAGACTGTATTTAGTTTTTCAGATTAAAGAATGCAATTATTTAAATTCTAAAACACAAGCAACAGTGATTCTGCATATATTTAAAAGAAAAAGTCAATATTCAAAGTAACTGAAATTCAACTTATTAAATGTAGCAAATTTAACATTTTTATATTTAGTGTTATATTCTATAGAAAATTCAATTATCTAAAGACATCATAAAATTGCTTTGAGAGATTAAAATTAGAATACTTTAAGTCACTAATTTTATAAATTTATAAAGTCTTATTATAGATTGTGAAGAAAGATTATAAAGTCTTTTAAGACAGGAGAAAGTTGTGAAATCAAGTAATAAGAAGACAAAACACGGAATATTTTGCTTCGGGCTTGGACACTCCCACTATTTTTTATAGATCCAAACATCAAATGTAGTTTTATAAAATTTCTTACAAAGAAAAAGTTGTGCCAGGCAGAAAATAAAATTCAATGAAAATAAAAAGAGGTTTTGCATAAAAGGAATTGTGATCTAGTTTTAGATGGGGTTGAGTTCAAACTGCAGAGTATAACAGACCAAAGCAAATGATATTTCAATGATTTCACCAAGGACAAAGCTCTTTGCCAATACATCATTGTAATTTGCCAAAGTAATCTCAGAAGCGTATATTCTTGCATAATTTCTGAACATTTTAAAGTTAACATTTGTGTATACATGTGGTCCATATTTTCTTTGAGATATGTATGTGAATATGATTTGCAAATAATTGGTACTGTGAAAATGTTTGTTGAATAACTGAATGAATAACTATCCCCTGATAGAATAGTAAACACAAGCCGGGCTCGGTGGCTCAGCCTGTAATCCCGCGCCTTTGGGAGGTTGAGGTGAGTGGATTGCCTGACCCGCGGGTTCGAGAACCGCCTGGGCAGCGAGACCTCATCTCTACAATAAATCAAAAAATCAGCCGGGCATGGTAGCGCATGCCTGTAGTTCCGGTTACTCGGAAGACTGAGGCGGAAGGATCGCCGGATCCCAGCAGGTCGAGGCTGTGGTGGCCGGGAGCGGCCACTGCACTCCAGTCTGGGTGACAGAGTGAGACTCCAACTCAAAAAAACCAAACAAAAAAAAAGAATAGCAAACACATTATCTTATGGAGCAAACAACAGCAAAAACAGAAGAAATGTACTTCAATTTTTAATGTTATTCAAGGATGACATAGCAACTCAAAAAAAAACAGGAAAAAAAAACACTGAGTAATGTCTTAGAAAACTGATGTTAGGAAATTTCCCCATTTTGAATGCAAATCCAATTTTAAAATAATTAAATGATATTTGTATACACTGCCTCTTTTATTGATCAATTCTGAGATAAATGTTTCTTCACAGTAGATATTTACACCAAATTTCAATAGTCAGGTACAGTGGCTTCTAACAAGGCTAGGAAATAGCCAGCTTCTTCAAATCCCTCTTTTTTCAAATTTTCCAGAAGAATTTCTACTTGAGAAGCATAATGTTTGCAACAAAAAACTTTATTTTTTTTTTAAAAAAGGATTAATAAGAAAGAGGAATCTAGGACAATTAGGAATGAAATTTCATTTCTCATCTATCAAGTTATTTTCACAAGCCCTGTGCTACCTGGGCTCCTGGTTCCTCTGTCTCACATTGTGCTCTGCTAGAAGGAGGCCCAGACAACTGAACTCAAGCTCTTGTCCTAGAGCTCCTCCACTTGATGTTCCCCAAGATGCTGGAAGACAACAAGGTAGTTCAAAGGGACAAAGAGAAATGGAGCAGTTGGTTTCAGGATGAGAGACATGAGCCCCCCCAACCCATAATTTATTTATAAAAATGTGTGTATTTATTCGTATATGTTTAAACTTCAGCCTTCAAAGTACTCTTTGATGCCATACCCCTATCAAGATGCTTTTCCATTGCTCAACACAGTTTTTGAACTCATCAATTTTGATAATTTTTAGTGCTTCTGCTATTTTTTTTGTTTCACCTTTTCCACTTAAGCAAAACGTTCCCCTTTGAGGAATTTTTTTCACTGGGGAAACAAACAAACATAAAAAGTCACTCAGGGTGATATCGAGTGAACAGGGAGGATGGGGCACAGGGGTCATGCCATTTGTGATCTAAAACTGCTGAACATTCAGTGCGGTGTGGGCAGGTTATTCATGTAAATCATCATGAAATAGGCAAATGCAGAGAAAGAATCTCCCAAAACAAAAAAATTTACTGATGTCAAACACAACTTCTCACACTAACTGGTACACTAATACCGATGTGTTCTTAAAACATTACATAGCAGGGAAAGACTGTACTTCAAGGGGACTGCCCTCTAAAAAATAATTCCGGTTGTTTTTTTTTTTTTTTTGAGTTGGAGTCTCAGTCTGTCGCCCAGACTGGAGTGCAGTGGCCGCTCCCGGCCACCGCAGCCTCCACCTGCTGGGCTCCAGCGATCCTTCCGCCTCAGCCTTCCAAGTAGCCGGAATTACAGGCATATGCGCTACCACGCCCGGCTGATTTTTTGATTTATTGTAGAGATGAGGTCTCGCTGCCCAGGCGGGTCTCGAACCCGCTGGCTCAGGCAATCCACTCACCTCAGCCTCCCAAGGCGCGGGATTACAGGCTGAGCCATCGAGCCCGGCTAATTCCGGTATTTTTTGCATCCCCCCTGGTATAGTCCCTTAGGCCTTAGGCTTGAAAGAACTGCCCTGCTCCATACACTCTCACTTTGAAGAAACACTTAAATGAATTCTTACAGTTAAAATCAAACTCTATATGATGAGTCCAATACTATACTTTAAAGGTGCATCTGGCTTTCTCATCCAAAAACTTTTGATGTGGATTCAAAGGGAAACACAAAGATTGTTTTTATTCTAGATTATTTCTAGCCCAGGAAATACTAAAAACCCTAGAAACCTCCTGTCACAGGATCCCTAACCAAATATTTAAAGAAGATAAAAATATGTAAAGAGAGAAGAATGTCAAATCATGGCTTGCAGCCTGCAGAGTTTGGGTCCTAAAAACAGAGTATGTTTTATATTCCTCTAAGTCTAAAGCATGCCCACCCGTCACTACCTAAGGCACACACATAATTTCTGGAGTTGATAGAAAGAAATATATATTTAAGCCATAAATGTTTAAAACTGGAAAAAACATTTAAATAATTCAAAGCGGCCGGGCTCGGTGGCTCAGCCTGTAATCCCAGCACTTTGGGAGGCCGAGATGAGTGGATTGCTTGAGCCCACGGGTTCGAGACCTCATCTCTACAATAAATCAAAAATTAGCCGGGTATGGTAGCACGCGCCTGTAGTTCCAGCTACATGGAAGGCTGAGGCGGAAGGATCGCCGGAGCCCAGCAGGTCGAGGCTGCGGTGGCCGGGAGCGGCCACTGCACTCCAGTCTGGGTAATGGAGTGAGACTCCAACTTAAAAAATAATAATAATAATAATAATAATTCAAAGCATTGAATTTATTAAGAACTGCCTATGAGCAGAGCATTGTACTAGAAACATGAAAGTAAATAGCAAAAGAAGAAAAGACAGTTGCTGCTCTCAGCAATCTATTTGAAGACTTTAAATATTAAAAATAAATTAGATTACATACTGGGGGAACTCCCCCAAAAAACAGATTTGTTTTTTGGAGGGCGGGCCCCTTGTAGTACAGATTTCCTTCACTAGGTAAGTGTTCTAGGAACCCACCAGTATCAGTGTTATAGCTGGCATTGTTGTGAGAGGCTGGGTTCAGTTTCAATGAATTTTTTTTTTTTTTGGAGACTCAACATGTGTGCCCATTTCATGATGAGTCATTTAAGATTGCACTTGCCTACACCACACTGAGTGTTCAGCAGTTTTTGACCAAAAATGGCATGACCCCATTCCCCACCCTCCCCATTCACCTAATCTCACCCTGGGCAACTTTTTTTTTTTTCCTCCCTGATGAAAAAAGTCCTCAAAGGAAAATGTTTTGCCGTAGATGAGGTGAAACAAAAGTGGCAGAAGCACTAAAAGGCATCAAAATTGATGAGTTCAAAAACCGTTTTGAGAAGTGGGAAAAAAGTCTTGATAGATATATCACGTCAAAAGGAGGGTTTTTTAAAGGTGACTGAAGTTTCAACATGTAGGAATAAATACACAATATTTTATAAATAAATTATGGGGTTTTTTGTCACAGTTTCTTGGCATTTGTAAGGGTGATCTCTCATCACTCATCAATTAATATTTTAAATTAAAAATTAGTAATTCAAAAATACTCCATAGCCCACAAATGTCTTCTTAAAACGAAGTAAAACATGACTGGAATTTCAGGTGATTTCTTCATTTAACATTTTCCTTAATTCTTGCTACTATGGTCTGAAAAATGCTGATTGTTTCCACTCAAAACTCCCATTGTTACCCTTATGGGATTCTATCTCAATGTCCCCAAATCTATTTCCTAGTTAAATATTTAGTAGACCTTTCCACTTTCTCTTCATTTTGATCTTCAACATTAGAAGTCGACTTCCTCCCTTGCTTCCCAAGGCTCTTTATTTAAAAAGAAAAATCTCTATTTGTTTCATGAGAGGTGCTAGGTAATCAAATTTAGTTAAAGAAACCCTAAAGGCACATTGAAATGTAGAAACTGGGCAGAGAACAAAGCACTTTCACTAGCTAAGTAAATCACATTTAGAAGTTAGCCTTGGAGCATTTGGGATACAAATTTGTACCTCAGCAAAGTTACAAATTACTATATATTGTGGGGCTTTGGGGCCACATTCCACAGTTGAAAGCATGAGCATTTAGCAGGCAAATGCTCAGTCTCCTGCAGAGACTGTATACTGGAGGCACACGGGCAAGTCAAGCCCTCAGATGGGTGCATTTGGCCAGGAGAGCATTTGTTTTGCTTTTGTTTTAATTTTTAGCATTTGCCAAAATACAATGTCTGCACAGTTCACATACAAACCCAGATTTCAGCCTTCCTTTGAAAGTTTCAAAGCCCTGGCAACACTGGGTACATAGCCTACAAGGCAGCAACTGGCTGGAGCCACTTTCCATATTTCTTTTGTTTGCCATGTTCCCCCATTGCTCTGACTGGGCTCTGCCTCTGGGAGCAGCAAAAAGTTCTAGACCTGGTGTAAAATACCGGTGTGCCCTGTTTCCATGAATTGGTCATTTGGCAAATTGATGTCCCATATTTTAGCTTTTAATGAATTAAAAGTGCTAATTAGACACATTGGTTTTGTTGAGATGACGTCAAGCAAATAGATATTTGGTCAATTGGTTTTAGGGGAATATCTGAATCCACCCTTTAATCTCTAGATTCTGCATGATCATCCTCAAGTTGAGGGAAAGTCACCTCAACTACAAGGACATTTTATTGGTTATGTCATGGTTGGTAAGGGCTGATGCCTAACTTCTTTGTGTTTCTTTCTTTCAGACTCTAGAAAAATCAAGAGTTGTTAGTGGTCAATTTTTTTCTTTTATTCTCTTCTTTCTTGTTGGAGTGCTAAAGTGGCCCAGGATCTGTTCCCAGATGGGCCTGGCCTCATCTCTTTCTTGTTCACACTCTCTCTTTGTACCCTTTTCCCCATTAAGCCAGTCTCAAAGCTGTTGCCCTAGTTGTAAATGGCCTACGACAGGTTCTTTTGCGACACTGATGCAAACGTTCTTTCTTTGTGTCCTTCTTTTTTTATTTTTAATTTTATTTATTTATTTATTTATTTATTTATTTATTTATTTATTTATTTTGAGTTGGAGTCTCACTCCTTCGCCCAGACTGGAGTGCAGTGGCCGCTCCCGGCCACCGCAGCCTCGACCTGGGCTCCGGCGATTCTTCTGCTCAGCCTTCCAAGTAGCTGGAACTACAGGCACACGCTACCACACCCGACTAATTTTTTGATTTATTGTATAGATGAGGTCTCACCAAGTTGCCCAGGCGGGTCTCAAACCCGCGGGCTCAAACAATCCACTCACCTCAGCCTCCCAAAGCGCAGGATTACAGGCTGAGCCACCAAGCCCGGCAATACTGTTTGAAGTATTTGTAGCAACTCATTTATTCCACACAATAACTGACTGGATCTGATTATTCTACTTTTTATAGGCAAAGAAAGGTTAGGTAACTTATCCAGGGTCACCCTTTCAGTTAAAGGTGGGAAGAGAATCTGAATACAGAAAAAGTCTAGCTCTAGACACTGTGTTCTTGAACATGATGCTATTATCCCCTCAAAAACCAGGGGGCAACAAAAAAACTTAGCTATGGATGTCTTTTGCCTATTAATTTAGGCAATACTTCCAACAACTTTTGGGGGTAGAAACACTTATTACATGTATTTTATAAATGAGGAAACAGACACAGAGAAGTTACCTAGCTCTGGCCTTTCTCAGTTACTGCCCATGGCATCTATTTTCTTTGGGGAGCTTAGAGGAAAGAATGACTGCAACAGATATACCTGGGGCATTCATTGACCCTGACCTGCTAGTGGCAGCCTATCACATTATTAGCAATTCTACCGGTAAGTTGAAGTATATTTTCACACATACAACGAGCTAGTAGCCACTGCACATGTGCTCAGCAGCTATAAATATTTACTTGGCCTCTACTTATTTTTGAAAAGAAATCCCTGAACATTTCAGGTTTTGTGTGTGTGTGTGTGTGTGTGTGTGTGTGTGTGTGTGTGTGTGTGTGTGTGTGTTTGAAATTATTTCCTTCCCTGTCACAGAGAAACCAAAGCCTACCAATTGGGCTAGCCAAGGTCTTCCGTAGAGAGGTCATAGGGCACTGTTCTAAAGAAAACAGGATGTAGACAGTCCACTTCCCCTTTCAGAATAACAAAAACATGAAAAATCTACAGGCACTTCCCCAAAAGCTCTGAAACAAAACTGCTGATAACTCTTATCACTATCATGTCTCCATAGTGTTATCTCAGGAAAAGACAAAGACTACACAGACAATTTTTGTAAGATGTCAGGGTCCACATTTATTAATACAGATATAAAACAGCACTGACTGTAGCTTTTATACTTCTCAAAGTGTTCTCAGAAATCAGCCAACCTCTCAGTGTTAAAAGTAAGGTTTGTTTTTAAAGTTTCTTGTTTTGTTTCTTTTTTTGTTTGTTTTTAAATCAAGCATCTGCCATAAGGATTGAGGTTGTCTTCAGAATATTTCCAGTCTCTCATAGGCAGTGTGCCATAAAGTAAACAATCATTTCCTGGCTCACAAATGACCTCTCTCACTGATAGTATCTGCAGTATCTTTAATTTAATCCAGAGAACCACAGAGAACTCTGAGATAGCATCATTCATATTAGCATCAAATGCTGTTTATTCTCAAGGAATGGCAACATCAATCTTCTGGGTCACTTTATAAAACTCTAAGAATAGTATGCCTACTTATGTCTACTCCTGCTTTACTCTTCTCCATAGCATTTCCCACCATCTGTTAGTTGGTATTTTTTTTCTATTTGTTTATTATGTCTTCCCCAGTTTGACTATGAGCTTCATGAGGGCAGAGACTTTGTCTATTTTGTCCTTGCTATATTCTCAATACCTACAATAGTGGCTGAAATGCAAAAAGTATTTGCCACATATTTGTTAAATATATTTATGAATGAATGAATACCTGAATGTGAGCATCAGATCACTAATTAGAACTCAATCAGAAGCCAATATATTGAAATGCTATCATAAAAATTAAAAAAAGAAAAATAGTGAGAAAAGTGTTAGTTTTTTTTAAAAGGACATAATATATCTTTTACTTATTAGCTGGCAAGGAAAAGAAGGAAAAGTGAACATAAGAAAAATAATTAACCCTTCATTGTGGTTAAAGAAATTGTAAAACAGGAGATTCCAAGTGCTTTGCATATTGGAAATTTTCCTATCAACACATATCAGAGAAACACACAAATAAATATATGTATATATATAAGTATATAAATAAATGTATATTTTTACATATACATTTTTCCTTTAGGATGAAGTACTAAAGGTGTTTATTTAATAATTCATAATATTCTTTTATAATATATAAGGCTATTTCATATGTTAAATCTTCCATCTGTAGTACCCTTCTTTCCATAACTAGATTATAAAAGTCCTACGGAATAACAAAGTCTTAGTTATTTAGTTTATCATTATTCCTTAAGGACAAGAAACAATTACCTTATTTATTTATTTATTTATTTATTTTTTGAGTCAGAGTCACTCTGTTGCCCAAGCTGGAATGCAGTGACAAACTGCTCACAGTCACTGCAGCCTGCTCGTCTAGGCATTCCTTCTGCCTCAGTCTTCCAAGTAGCTAGAATTATAGTTGCATGTCACCATGCCCAGCTAATATTTTGAGTTATTGTAGAGACAAGATCTCTCCAAATTGCCCATGCTGGTCTCGAACCCCTGGGCTCAGGCAACCCTCTTGCTTCGGTCTCCCAAAGTGCTGGGATTGCAGACTTGAGCCACTGCGCAGGCGACCTTATTGTTTCTAACAATGATTATAGTAGACACTTAGTAGATGTTTACTGGATTGGTTGTTTCAATTTCAGGATTAATCTTTAAGATAAATCATATGTATGTATAGAACTTTGAGATCCTCAATGAAATTATACAATATGGTCACAAAATTTAATTAAATCTGGTTCTTCAACCCAAGAGTCTGGTCCTGGGTGTTTGTTATGTTTCTGGCTCCAAATCCTTTAAGAGTTAGTGATGAGATTTTTGGGTGTCACAACAGAGAAATTCTAAATCTCTTGAAGGTCTAAATTCATACTAGGGATCAGGCTTTCCCGTCCTATTGTCTGCCCTCTCTCTGCTCTACAAAAGGCTGTGAAGGTCAACAAGATCATTTCTGTGATGAGTTTTGAGCTCCCCAACATTTTCTCATCTACCCATAAGTTCAAGAAAGTAATATTTTTCTTAAATGTTGCAAAAGAAAAAATTCCTGCTCTGAATAAATTTGGCATTAAGAAGAGCATGAAAGGAAGTAGATGAGTTTATTCCTGTGAAATAAACTCTTTAAGAAATGTTTGCTTTAGAAGGCTTACTAAAGTTTTCTCTTAGATTTTTTTTAAAGGTTTTTATGCCATTTACGCAATCTTTTTTTGAAGTATAACTGATTGTATGTATGTGTGGGTACATGCATTTAAACTTCCACTGCTTTCAAGACTATTATCTGTCTGGGAGAAAACTCTTGTTGTTGCATTTTACTAAATTTATAAATGTCTGAATGTTCAACAGCTTAAAAGATCTTAAAAGAAATTAACTCTGCAACAATTTAAAAACGAGAAAATAGCTAGTGTCAAATGTTGGTTTCTAATACCATTCTTCAATAAAAAGGAAACAAGTTCTTGAAGAAATGACTGATTCAAAGGTTGGAGCAGAAAATACACAAGAACCCAGAAAGTCCTAGTGCCAGAAAGTAGGAAAGTGCTCAAAACAAACAAATAAACAAACAAAAAAGCAAGAAAACAAACAAAAGCGATGATCAAGGTATATAAAAAATATACTGAAACCAAAACTGGTACAATTTGAGCAACAAAATAAGAAAAGTAATACTGAATTATAATCCAAAGCATAAAATAAATATCCATGAGTCTATACTGGTGCAAATAAATAACTGAATAAATAAATAAATGGCAGTGAAGAGACACATTTCTCTTACAGAAGAATTCCAAGTAAGTTATGTAGCTACTTGGCTTTCAAGGAGGTAAGGTATAACTTCCTACTCCTTAAATGTAAACTGCAATTTAAATTTAAATGTAAACACCTTTCCAAAGAGTTCAGTATGAAAAGAAGGTATAAAAGAATAACTTGACAGTGGAAAAATCTGACAAGCATTATTAACTCAGCCAGATAATCAGGTTAACAGCAATAGTGCTAAGTCATATTGACAATGTATACCCTTGATATGATCGATGAGAAAGATACTTTATCTTGTGGTCATAATCATTCAAACCCAAATTCCAGTCTAATCATGAGGAAAAAAAACATCAGCCAAATTCTTATGGAAAGACATCAAGCCGGGCTCGGTGGCTCAGCCTGTAATCCCGCGCCTTTGGGAGGCTGAGGTGAGTGGATTGCCTGAGCCCGTGGGTTCGAGACCCCCCTGGGCAGCGAGACCTCATCTCTACAATAAATCAAAAAATCAGCCGGGCATGGTAGCGCATGCCTGTAATTCCGGCTACTCGGAAGGCTGAGGCGGAAGGATCGCCGGAGCCCAGCAGGTCGAGGCTGTGGTGGCCGGGAGCGGCCACTGCACTCCAGTCTGGGCGACAGAGTGAGACTCCAACTCAAAAAAAAGAGAAAGACATCAAAATGACAGACCAGTCCCTCTCAAAGCTGTCGAGGTCATCCAAAACAAGGAAAGTCTGAGAAACTGTCAACCCCAAGAGGAGCCTAAGGAAATATGATGACTATATGTAGTTTGGAATCCTAGATGGGATCTTGAAACAAACAAACAAAAAAGGACATTAGATAAAAAGTAAGGAAATCCTTATAAAGTATGGACCTTAGTTTCTAAAATGCCTGAATACACAAATTCTCCAGAAATAAAATGATTATTGTTATGTGTCTGTAGCTAGTCACATACTAATTCTATATCCTGCCAAAGTATTTTATACTAAGAATGCTGCAGCACAAAACCAATCAGCATTACAATGCAAAAAGAGAAAATAATTACTTTTTATGCAAGATGCATTTTTCCACAAATAGGAATTTTATTTTATTTCTTAAAATACAAAGAACTGAAAAATAGGTCACACTTAGGGTTTAAGGCTTTTTTTTTTTTTAAGTTTTAATACATGCAGCCCTTCAAATTCCTATCCGTCCTTTACATTTTTTACTAGTTCCCTCTAAATTCAACAATTCCTTTGGAACTTTACTTACATCTATTGCTTTAGTTATTGCTCTGTGGTTGACTCCCAGATTCACAAATCTTAATCGTTCTTGTGTCTCTGGAGTCATTTCCAGTAACACTCTGGAACAGAAGGCCTGCTGAACAAGTACAAATCTGAACCCATTTATCTCCTGATCACCTCCTCCTTCCATTTATTTTTTTAAAATCATCAAAGGTATAGCCACTTTCCTTCCTATTCATTTCACACATCCCATTAATTTCAGATCTCATCAATTATTTTTTTTCTTATTTATTTTTATTATTTATTTATTTTAAATCAATATTTTTATTATGATATTGTGGGGTACAGTTAAGGGTTAGGCATACAAATATGCTTCGTTTAGGCACCCTTGTTGATGAGAGGTGTCTCCCCGACCCCAGACAGATATTTACTATCATTAATCCCATCTCCCTTCCCCTGCCCCCATAGTTTCCCACCACTGTCAGTATTACCTTGGATGTTCAAGGTCCACTATATGAGTGAGAACATGTGATACTCAGATCTTTGTTTCGGTGAGAGATCACTCAGTATTACAGACTCTAGTTCCATCCAGGTTGCTGCGAAATTAATGATTTTGTTCTTTTTTATGGCTGCGTAGTATTCCATTGTGTAAATGTACCACATTTTTTAATCCTGTCCTCTTTTGATGGACAACATGGTTGCTTCCTATTCTTGCTATTGTGAACAATACTCCAATAAACATACGTGTGCAGGTATATTTTCTATAGAGTGATTTGAGTTCTTCAGGGTATATTCCCAGTAGGGGGATTATGGGGTCATATGGGAGGTCAATATTTAGAGCTTTTAGGAATCGCCACACTGTTTTCCACAGAGGTTGCACTAGTTTGTACTCTCACCAACAGTGTAGAAGTGTTCCCTTTTCACCACACCCTCTCCAGCAACTGTTATTTTTTGAGTTATCGATAATTGCCATTCTGACTGGAGTTAGGTGTTATCTCAGTATAGTCTTAATTTGCATCTCCTTGATGATTAGTGAGGTTGAACATTTCTTCATGTGTCTGCTGGTCGCTCGTATATCTTCTTTTGTGAAGTGTCTATTCATATCTTTTGCCCATTTTATAACGGGGTTGTTTGTTTTTTCTTTTCAGCACGTTTGAGTTCCTTGTAGATCCGAGATGTTAAGCCTGTCAGACCTGGAGTTGATAAATACTTTTTCCCAGTCTGTAGGCTGTCTCCCTGCTCTCTTGTTGGTTTCTTTGGCTTTGCAGAAGCTTGTCAGTTTAATGAGGTCCCACTTGTCTATCTTATCTCTTATGGCCTGTGGGTTTTGGGTTTTGTTCAGGAATTGGATGCCAGTTCCGATTTCCATGAGGTTATGTCCTTCATTTTCTAAGGTTCTTATGGTTTGAGGTTTTATATTTAGATCTCTGATCCATTTAGAGTTAATTTTTGTGTATGGGGATAGATATGGGTCTTGTTTCAATCTTCTGCATGTGGTCAGCCAGTTTTCCCAGCACCATTTACTGAATAGGTTCTCCTCTCCCCAGTGGTAGGTGGTGGAGGCTTTGTCGATGAGTTGGTTGAGAAATTGAGATTTTGCTTCTGGAATCTCAATTCTGTTCCATTGGTCTATATGCCTGTTCCTGTACCAATACCAAGCTGTTTTGATGATTGTAGCTTTATAGTAAAGTTTGAAGTCTGGTATTGTGATACCACCTGCTTTGCTTTTTTTTGCTGAGGATTGTTCTGGCTATTCTTGGTTGTTTGTGTTTCCATATGAATTCCTGTGTTGTTTTTTCTAGGTCTGAGAAGAATGTTGCTGGTAATTTGATGGGTATTGCATTAAATCGATCTCATCAATTATAAATTAGAATTTCTTTAATATTTCCTGGCCCTTCCAAATTCTATCCCATTCTCTAAATCTAAGATCTCACCATCTCTGCAAACTCTAACTAGTTTCCCAGCTTCTCAAATCTCTAAACCACAGTTATCCTCTTACGATACAGATCTTATCATTGTCAGAAAAATACAGATCAAATTCTTCAGCAAAGGAACCAAGGCCCCTCATGTCTGCCCCAACCTAGACTTCTAGTCTTTGTCTTTTTTCTCTAGAAGTAGCCCCATCTCTTCTATACATGCTCCTCTTCTGTCATACCAACCCCTTTTTGACCCTTTAATTCCAAGCTCTTACAAACCTGTGTGCCTCTAGCATGTAGCTCACACTGCTGAATGCTTTCCCCTCCAACATTTGTTTAAGAAATCATTTTTAAACACCGAGTATTCTACTTGTGAACTTCCTAGGTCCCCACACAGAATTGGCCACTTGCTTTTCTGTTATCTCAAAACATTTTACATCTGCCCCTCTGACTGCTTCTAGTACATCTGATATGACAGATAAACATGAACAGCCTTGCTACTCAAAAACGGTTGTAGAAATGCAAAATTTCAGACTCCAACTTAGACCTTCCCAAATCAGCATGTGTTAATAACAAGATCTCCAGATGATCTGTATACACATGTAAGTTTGAGAAACAAAGTTATATACCTCTGCCCAATAGTTGTTTGAAAGGTCTCACTCACCTTTGTAATGTTCTCTTCCCTACCTGACCCCAATTATAGTGTTCTACATATAGCTCGTATTTAATAACTATGTGTTGAATAAAAGTTGGGTGTTTAGTGTCAATTATAAAAGACTTGATGACTGGCTATAATAATGTCCTCCTCATAATCCCTGTTATGAGGTTGATGCTTTAAATTGGTTCTTTTATTACTTGAGTACTTGACATGACTTTTTGACAGACATTCCTTATACCAAATTCCACAGAACAGCAAAGGAGGTTTTAGTGTATAATTTGCATTATGACACTTCATTTAACCAAATATTATTCCTTCTTCCTATTCTATTAAAAGTTATTTTGCATGACTTCTTTGAAATGCCATGAATAAAACCTAGTCATATCTGGTTTAACATTGTATAATAAGGCACTGGGGACTGGGAACAGTCTGAGAGGGAGGAGAGAGACATTGATTTCTAACTTATTCCAAGAATAATTTCATACTAATTTAGCACAGATGAGAATTAAGACTTGAGAAAATATATTTCACTAACATGAGAAAAAGAATAAACTGTCTCTCAATGGCTTATTACTTAATGCCACAAGTATTTTAGGATTACATATCCCCTATTCATAGGCATTATTTTCTATAATCTTTGGAGATTTATTGAACCCAATCATAACATTGTTGTGAGATATTTATGAGGCAAGTCTTATTTTCCATTTAAAAATCAAACAACAGATAATCTATTGAGCTTATTCAGGGTCATTTCAAGTACAGGATGTGAGACATAAAACTCAGACCTCCCAGGAATAATAATACTGACATTTGGAGGCTGTATGAGGATTAAGTCAGTTAATATTTGTAAAGTATTTCGAAGAGTACCCAGTATTTGATAAGTTTTATATAAGTATTTGTTTAATGAATAGACAGATGGGCAGTAGGTAGATACAGGCAGATTAATTACAAATCTAGGTGATGAACTTTCAAGTAACAAAACGTGAAATCTATGTGTTTTGCCAGCTTATTATTTAAGGCTTCTGAACAGAGCGACTTAAGTGTAGTTTTAAAAACACAGGAAATATCTTCTCTTCTAACTCTGCCCCACATCCTCATGTTTCTTCAGCAAGCATTTTCCTCCCATAGAAGGAAGCTACATTAACTCGACAGACACTCAGTGGTGGTTTCAATCACAGTAGTCGGCCTCAGTTAAAATGTATGCACATTACCTAGAACTAGACTCAGCAGTTTTCTTTTGTTAACACTACAAGTGCATTTGCTAGAATAGGTGGCAACTTAAGCCATGAAATATGATGGAGGATGGTATCTGGTATCTTTTTCATGAGTGACTAACAATAAACTCCAAATGGCAGGCACTACCCAGGCAAAGCTTCTGGGAACCCTAAAGTGAGTGTTTTACACAAGGAGGGAGCCGCATAATGGGTAAACAGGGCTATTGCTTAAGATGAGTTTCATCCACTTTACAATTTTCCTAAAATTGGACCTGCTCCCAGAAGCCAAGGATATATCAGAAGTGTCTCCAGAGGCTAATAATTCTGTCATCTATGAGACAAAGAATATTTAGGCAAATGTGCAACTATGTCAAGTACTATTAAAGTGCATTGTTCCTCCACATCTAAGAAGCATATTTTATCTCACATATTTTAACAGAATTTTGCTAAATCATAGATTTATATAGTCTCATAACATTAATTTTCTACCTTTCCAGAGGTGCTTACAACATAATTTACTGTTTTTCTGTCTAATCATTCTGTCTACTACCACTTTGTATAGCAATCTTGTTTCCCTTATTTTGTTTGTTTTTATTTAAAATAATTTTTTTATTTTATGAATTTTCAGATTATTGCAATCTTAAAATAAATTATAATCTTAAGATTGTGGTAATTTTAAGATTTACATAAATGTTTTATATGCTTTAACTTTATATGTTTTAACTTATATTGGTTCTCAAGAATAAAATTGCTGGCTTAAAAAGTATAAGTGTTTTAAGTTTTTTAGATTATTTTCCAGATTGCTTTCCCAAAAAAGCTATCCTATTTCACATTTCCACAAGCAATGTATGAGAGTTCCCTGTCTCAGAATCCCCACCAGCAATAGGTGATGTCACCAATTTTGGGTTCTGCCAATCTCATGAATGAAAAGTGATATACTAAACTTCAAATTGTCTTTCCCTAACTTTTTGTGAATTTCACCATCTTTTTTCCTTTGTTTTGCCTTTTGGATTTGCTTTTCTGTGAACTACTTATCATCTACTTTGAATAAAAAAGTTTCACAAATAAAGATTAAGTTTCAAAAGATAACACTTAGTATAAAAAATAGTTTCATTGATGTTCAAGTCAAATTTTCTTTAATTTAAAAAATAAAAATTTTGTGACTTTTTCACTTCATCAGATTTTAAAAATGCGGTAAGGTTTAGTACTGAAGATCCATGAAGAACCAGTACTGTAGAGAGAAGTGAAAATAGGAACCATCTTTTTGTAGAGTAATTGGCAGGGAGGACCACAGTTTTAATAGTTTTACATTGACACATATTTTTGCATTATCACACAACTCTTCAAATGAATATTCTCTACAAATGAATATTGCAACAAAGTTGTCTTTGATAGCAACAAGTTGAAAAATTCTACATATCTATTAAGAAGGAGTTCATTTAAAAATGTGGTATACTCATACAACAAAATACTTTAAAAAAAGGCATATATTTTCTATACACTTTCAGAGGACTAGATACGTTAAAAACTGAGTTTTTAAAACAGTCCTTGAATCAAACCTCAACTTCACCATTTATGACATGCACTTCTCTGGATATGTGGTTATCTAAACCCCAGTTCCTTGTTTGTGAAATAGAAATACCTACCTTACAGTCCTTTTATGAGAACTGAATATGTTAATATGTATAAAGGGTATAGCACAGTGCATTTAGTTAAAACAGCAGTTCCCCCTTATCTGCAGGATATGCATTTCAAGAACCCCAGTAGATGCCTGAAACTGTGGATAGTACCAAACCCTAAAAATACTATGTGCAAGGGAGGACCCCCCAAAAAGCAGATTTTTTTTAGTGGGCAGGCCACTTGCAGTACAGGCCCACTAGATAAGTGTCCTAGATACACATTAGTATCAGTGTAGCAACTAGCATTGTTGTGAGAGACTGTCTTTGGCAGTAAATTGGTTTTTTTTTGGAGATTCTTTCAACATATTTGCCCATTTCATGATGAGTGATTTACAAGCACACCTGCCCAGACTGCACTGAGTGTTCAGTAGTTTTTTTTTTTTTTTTTACCAAAAATGACATGAACCCCTCATGCCCTACCCTCCCTATATACACCCTGTCTTGCCCCGAGCAACTTTTTTTTGTTTCCCTAGATTTAAAAAGTCCTCCAAGGGAATGTTTTGCTGATGTGGAAGAGATGAAACAAAAAAAAAAACAGCAGAAGGAAAATGTCATCAAAATTGACAAGTTCAAAAACTGTTTCGAGCTGTGGAAAAAGCATCTCGATAGGTGTACTACAACAAAAAGAGAGTGCTTTGAAGGTGACTGAAGCTTAAACATGCAAGAATAAACACAATTTTTAATAAATAAATTCAGTTTTGGGGGTGTCTTCACTCATACATACCTGTCATATAGTTTCATGTATAAATTAGGCACAGTAAGAGATTAACAACAAAAACTAATCATAAAATAGAACAATCACAGCAATATGCCAGCATCACTACTCTAGTGCCATTTGGGGCCATTATTAAGTAAAATAAGGATAACTTGAGCACAAACACTGCTATATTTTGACAACTGATTTGATAACCAAGAAGGCTACGAAGTGATTGTTGTGTGGGGAGTGTCTGGAGCCGTGGCCCCCAACCTTTTTGGCATCAGGGACTGGTTTCTTGGAAGACAGTTTTTCCACAGACAGGGTATGGATCATCAAGAATTAGGTTCTCATAAGGAGCATGCAACCTAGATCCCTCACATGCACAGTACACAACAGGGCTCATGCTTCTATGAGAATCTAACGCCACAGCAGATCTGACAGATGATGGAATTCCACTCATCCACTAATCACCTTCTGCTGTGCAGCCCAGTTCCTAAGAGGCAAGAAACTGATACCCATCAGCCACCTGAGGACAGGGGACCCCTGGTCTAGAGAGTGAAGACGCTGGACAAAGGAATGATTCATACCTCAGAGCAGGACAGAGCAGGGCAACTTGATACTTCATCATGCTACTCAGAATAATTCACACTTTGAAATTTATGAATTGTTTATTTCTGCATTTTTCCATTTAACATTTTTGGACTGTGGTTGAGCATGGGTAACTGAAACCATGGAAAGCAAAACCATGGATAAGGAAGGACTACTGTACTCAATAAAGGCCAGATTATAAAACTGTTGACCTAGCCAGGCTTGGTGGCTCAGCCTATAATCCACGCTTTGGGAGGTCGAGGTGAGTGGATTGCCTGGGCCTGTGGGTTCAAGACCCACCTGGGCAACTTGGCGAGACCTCATCTCTACAATAAATAAAAAAATTAGCCAGGCGTGGTAGTGCGCACCTGTAGTTCCGGCTACATGGAAGCCTGAGGCAGAAGGATTGCCGGAGCCCAGCTGGTCGAGGCTGTGGTGACCGGGAGCATGCCACTGCACTCCAGTATTTCATGGTATTATTTGAAATAATACCATGTATCTTCTCAGATCACATGGAATAAAAATAAATATTGCCACCAAAAAGATTCCTCCCAAAACACAAAAAGACATAAACTCCAAACAACAAACTGTTGAATGATTTCTGGGTCAACATGGAAATCAAGTCAGAAATAAAAAGGTTTCTAGAAACAAGCAAAAACAAAGACACATCTTATCAGAAACTCTGGGATGCCATGGAAGCATTGTTAAGAGGAAAATTCATAGCACTGCATGCACAAATCAAGAAAACAGAAAGATCACAAGTAGACATGCTAACAGAGCTAGAAAGACAAGATCACCTAAATCCTAACCTCAGTAGAAGAATTCAGATCACCAAGGTAAAATCAGAGTTGCAGGACACAGAGGACAAAAATACCACAGAAAGGATCAACAAGACCAAAAACTGGTTCTTTGAAAGTATAAATAAGATTGATGGTCCTGCTGCCAGATTGACTTAAAAAAGAGAAAGAAAAAAGCCCAGGTAAGAACAATTAGAAACGCAAAAGGCAAAGTCACAACTGACGCTGAAGAAATTCTAAAGATTATGAGAGAGTACTATGAAAATCTGTATGCAAATAAACTAGAAAAAACAAAGGAAATGGAGCACTTTTTGACATCATACAACCTCCAAAGTTTGAAAAAAGAAGAAATTGAAACTCTAAACAGGCCAATAACAACTCAGGAAATTGACTCAGTCAGAAATCTACCTACTAAAATCAGCCCCAGAATGGAGGACTCCCCAGCTGAATTCTACAGGGCAAAAGGAGGCATTGATACCAATTTTATTGGAGGTAGTTTAACCAATCAAGAAAGATGGAATGCTCCCCAACCTACTTTATAAAGTCAACATCACACTGATATCCAAAACTGGCAAATACCCAACAAGGAAAGCAAATTACAGACCAATCTCCTTGATGAACAAAGATGCAAAAATTCAAACAAGATTATAGCAAACTGGATCCAACAACAAATCTCAAGGATCATCCAGCATGATCAACTGAGCTTCATTCCTGGAATTCAGGGTTGGTTGAACATTCGCACGATCATAAATGTTATTCAGCCCATTAATAAATGTAAAACCAAGAACCACATGATTATATCATTAGAGACAAAAAATATTCAACAAAATCCAGCGTCCCCTCTTGATAAAAACTCTTGAGCATCTAGGCACAGAAGAAACCTTCCTCATGAACCATCTATGATAAACCCACAGCCAACAAACTGCTAAATGGACAGAAATTGGAAGCATTCTCCCTGAGAACAGGAAGAAGACAAGGATACCCATTTTCACTCCTCCTGTTCAACATAGTGTTAGAAGTCCTAGCTAGAGCAATCAGGTAAGAAAAGGAAATCAGGGGTATCCAAATAGGAAAAGAGGAAGTCAAGCTATTCCTCCTTGTGGACGAGATGATTCTATATCTTGAAAATCCTAGGGAGTCTGTCAAAAGCTTCATCACACTGATTTTCAACTTCAGTAAAGTCTCAGGGTACATGATCAATGTGCAAAAGACAGTTGTATTTCTATACGGTAACAACAAGCAGAGTATCAAATAAAAAGCACAATCTGATTCACAATGGCCACAAAATAAATGAAATACTTGGTCAGGCTCAGTGGCTCAGCCTGTAATCCCAGCACTTTGCGAGGTCAAGGCAAGTGGATTGCCTGAACCCGCAAGTTCAAGACCAGTCCAGGCAACTTTGCAAGACCTCATCTCTGCAATAAATTAAAAAAAAAAATAGCTGGGCATGGTAGCATGTGCCTATAGTTCTGGCTACTTGGAAGGCTGAGATGGAAGCATTGTTAGAGCCCAGCAGGTCGACGATGGGGTGGCCATGAGTGTACCACTGCACTCCAGCCTGGGCGATGGAATGGTACTCCAACTCAATAAAAAATAAAAATAAATGAAATACCTTAGCATCCTCCTACCAAAGAAGTGAAAAACCTTTACACTGAGAACTACAAAACACTTCACAAAGAAATCAAGGACAACCAAACAAGTGGAAAACATTCCATGCTCACTCATGGATTAGAAGAATCAATATTGTCAAGATGTCTTTTCTACACAAGGCAATGTGCAGATTCAGTGCATTACCCATCAAATTACCAGCATCGTTTTTCTCAAACCTGGAAAAAACAATACAGAAATTCATATGGAAACAAAAAAGAGCACAAATAACCAAAAGAAGCAAAGACAGAAGCATCACACTTTCAGACTTTAAGCTTTTCTAAAAGGCTACAGTAACCAAAACAGCCTGGCACCTGTATAAAAATAGGCATATAGACCAATGGAACAGGACAGAGATTTCAGAAGCAAAATCTTGATCTCTCAACAAACTCATCTTCAACAAAGCCACCAATAACAACCACTAGGGAAAAGAGACCATATTTAGCAAACGACGCTGGGAAAACATGATGACCACATACAGAGGAATGAAACTGAACCACTACCTATCACCATATACAAAAATCAACTCCAAATGGATAAAAGATCTAAACATAAAACCTCAAACTGTAAGAATTCTGGAAGAAAACATAGGAAACAGTCCTATACACATCAGAGTAGGCAACCAGTTCTTGACCAAATCCCCAAAAGCAAGTGCTATAAAAGCTGATTGACAAGTGGGACCTCATCAAACTGAAAAACTTTTTCACAGCAAAAGAAACCATCAAGAAAGTAGGGAGACAGCCCACAGAATGGGTGAAAAAATTTGTTAATTATGTATCTGACAAAGGGCTAACATCCAGGATCTGCAAGGAACTCAAATGAACTGAAAGGAAAAATCAACAACCATTCAAAAAGTGGGCAAAGGACATGAACAGATGCTTCAAAAGAAGATATACAAGTAACCAACAGATACATGAAGAAGTGCTCAGCCTCATTAATTATCAGAGAAATGCAAATCAAAACTGCACTGAGATATCACCTAATTCCATTAAGGATGGTCCTCATTAATAAACTACAATGAAGCCGGGCTCGGTGGCTCAGCCTGTAATCCTGCACCTTTGGGAGGCTGAGGTGAGTGGCTTGCCTGAGCCCGCGGGTTCGAGACCTGCCTGGGCAGCGAGACCTCATCTCTACAATAAATCAAAAAATCAGCTGGGCGTGGTAGCACCTGTAATTCTGGCTACTTGGAAGGCTGAGGCGGAAGGATCGCCAGTGCCCAGCAGATCGAGGCTGCGGTGGCTGGGAGCGGCCACTACACTCCAGTCTGGGTGACAGAGTGAGACTCCAACTCAAAAAAAAAACAAAAACCAAAAACCAAACTACAATGAGATACCACCTAACTCCATTAAGAATGGTCCTCATTAATCAATCAAAAAACAAAAACAACAGATGTTGGCTCAAGTGTAGAGAAAAGGGAACACTTCTACACTGTTAGTGGGAGTGTATGCTAGCTCAGACTCTATGGAAAGTAGTGTGGCGATTCCTAAAAGAACTAAAAATTGACTTTTGATACAATCCAGCAATCCCTCTCCTGGGAATATACCCAGAAGAACATAAATTGTTCTACCAATACCTACACACACGTTTACAGCAGCACTATTCACAATAGCAAAAAACATGGAACCAACCCTACTGCCCATTGAAAGTGGACTGGATAAAGAATGGAGTACTACATAGCCATAAAGAAGAATAAAATCATGAACTTCACATCACACTATCACAGAAAGAACTGACCACTGCAAATTCCCACTCATAAGTGGGACTTGAACACTAATCACATTAGCACAAAGGAGGAATCAGCAATCACTGGACATTGCCAGGGGAAGAAGGGGGTGCATGTAACAACACAAAGTGTACCTGGTCCTAAACCAGGGGAAGTGGGGACAAGTTGGAGGCCCAAACTTCACCTACATGTAGCCTACTTGTGTAACTAATCCAGACTTGTACCCCACATCTCTATAATAAAATAAAATAAAATGGTTGGCTTAAAAATGTATTCAACTTATTAAAAACTTGTTGCTAAGGCAAGACTTGTATCACGTACATTTATAAGGATGCAGAAGCAAAAGAGCAGGCTACGTGTGTATGATGATTAAAGAGGCATCAACAGTGTTAACCCCATTTTCTCTGGAATTTGGTATAAGTTTCACTTTTGTATTTGTATTTTTCTAATAGTTAATTGGTTGTTCCACCATAAACTGGTAACATCTTTATAAACAGGAAGATCATTTTCTAAAAATGCAGTTAGTATATGCATCCAGGTGAAGAAGCATTATTCTCTGCAGAAAAACATATTGTCTTTTCACACATCGTGTATCTTTCAATGCACTGCAAAATGCCAGTGATATGTTATATAGAAATGATTAAGTATGAAAATTAACCTGGCCCTTGGTCCTTTTTAAAATTAGGGTGTAATCTCTTAATCTCTGATGTAAGATAGAGTGCCTTAAAAATATTCAATGTGACAATGTAATTAATTTCTTTCTGTAAGACAAGAAACAAAAATCAGTCATGAATTAGAGATTTCAGGAACCACACAAAATAAAATGTTGCGAATTAACCTAGGTATGTTATTTCTCCTGAAGGAGGACTGATAGCAAATAGAAATCTTTGAGCAAACAAACCATCGGAAGTGTAAACACTCATTATTTCTAAAACGTGTGTGCTATCTGCATGAACGTTCAGATTACTGTGGAATGTACCTGCCTTTCTGACATTCTGAGCATTCCTACTCTGATGCAAGTATCAATTTTCCAGAAGAAACGTCATGTGTTTTATATTTCAACGATGAATTTGGATTTCTTCCTCTATATTTCCATAGAACAACAGGTAAAATCTTCAATCTTAAAATAGTCTCATTACTAAAACGAGAAATTTGATATTGGTGAGGTTTAGTGAGATGAGAAATTTCCTGTGTGCCTAATGGGAAATGCTTTAATGTTATCAGATAGAATTTTGACAACATGAATGAAGAGCTTCAAAAATACTTCTCATTCTTCATTTCAATACTTTTAGTTTTAGAAATCTATGCTAAAGAAATAATTAGAAATGTGGACAAAAGTTTATATATAAAATGTTGCCAATGCATTATTTACAATAGCAAAACATTGAAAATATAATAAATATTTAACAAGGTTGGAAAAATTAGGTCAATTAAGTAAATATTAAATAAATTCATATAATATAACTTTAGACAGTCAATTGAAATAATGTTTACAAAGTTTTGTGGCATGTGTTTCTGCTATAATAGCTAAAAAGGCAAGCTAGAAAATCATATAAAACATACAAAAAGCTTCTAAAGAAGTATGTCCAAGCCGGGCTTGGTGGGTCAGCCTGTAATCCCGCGCCTTTGGGAGGCTGAGGTGAGTGGATTGCCTGAGCCCGCGGGTTTGAGACCCGCCTGGGCAGCGAGACCTCATCTCTACAATAAATCAAAAAAATCAGCTGGGCGTGGTAGCGCATGCCTGTAATTCCGGCTACTCGGAAGGCTGAGGCGGAAGGATCACCGGAGTCCAGCAGGTCGAGGCTGCGGTGGCCGGGAGCACTGCACTCCAGTCTGGGTGACAGAGTGAGACACCAACTCAAAAAAAAAAACAAAGAAATATGTCCAAAATGAACTGTCATTGTTGGTGGCGTTATACATAATCTTCATTCATTCTTATACTTTTTTGTACTTTCTGATTGGAATAAACCTTAAATATTATCTAATCCAAAAATCCCTTTTATGTAAATGAAAGGCGTAATTAAGTGACTTAGTCATGGTTTCCCAAACATTGCAACCCAGGCTAATGTTCTTTTCCACTGTATCATCTTACTTCTCTTTGGGGGCCTACAGTTTTCATTTGTGATGAATCATATGTCCAAATTTTTGCCTTGATCCTACTATCTTCCAACAAGTTCAATGTGTCCAAAGACTGTTTAAATGCAGCTGCTTATTGCTAATATTTTCAAATGAGATCACTGGCTTTGACTGTAAAGAATTAAGCCAACACGTACTAAGGCTTCATATTTAGTCCGCTCAGAATTAATAGGTTTAGCATCTACATAAATTTAAAATGGGGCTTCTCACCAATGTGGAAGGCTGATTCAGGGTCCTGGTAAGGGAAATTGTTTGGCCACTGACTGCTTAACTAGCAAATAATCAGAGGCTCTTTTGTGCTTCTGTGAGAAACTCTGAAAACCACAGTAACCGAGTAACTAGCACAGTGATTCTCAACACCTGATCCCAGGACCAGCACAATCACATTACCTGGAAACATGTTAGAAATCCAATTAATGGAGAGTCATTCTTACTGAATCAGATCTACTGTGAGTAAGGCCAAGCAGTCTGTGTCTTAACAAGCCTTACAGACAATTCCAATGCAGGCCAAGTTTGAAAATCACCATCCTAGCAAATCAGTAGGTACTCTGGTAGGGCTTTGCCAAAACTATGTTCTTTGGCAAATAGACAGGGATTCCCTTTACATTCTGATAATTACAAAATATGTGATCAGCCAGGGCCCTGAGAGTTCTCTCTGCTTTCCACATCCCTTGGTCACTTGTCGGGTCACCCTGATAAAGAGGTGGAATGCTAAACAAGATTTTTTAAATTCCAAGAGTTCCCCGTTCTAAATGGAATATTTTATTGTGTAAATGATGCAATTCACATGTGACTTCTCATATTTTTCCTTAAAGAAAGAGCTGAAATGAGTTATTATTATTATTAAGGGTTATGATTAGCTGGTTGGTGGGATTCTGAAACAGGGATGTCAGTCGTGGCTTGATGGAATATAAAACAAGGTTCCAAAGAGCCTTCCCTAGGGGAAGAGGAATGCGAGTTCTGCTCCTCAGTTGGTTGTGCTCAGACTCAACCCTGAGCACATTTCTTTTTGCTCTATTCTTTAGCATAATCACTGGGGTTTGGGTTTTTTTTTTTTTCCAAACCTTCCAAGAAGAAAGTGACATTTGAATGCATGAAGGACAATTTTGGCTATTTCATTAGTGTATTTGTTGGCTTATTTTTTCAATTGCTTATGCATTTAATTGTAGATCTGCTAGGTCTAAGCAAGGCATGGCCCAATGCAGAATAGCATTTAAGCAGGTTAATAAAATACTCTCTGCATTACAAGTTTATAATACAGAAGAGGATATAAGACAAACACACAAAAATCATAAAACGTATGACACAAAGTTTACCTTAGGCATCAGAGATGTGTGGTAAGAGCACAGATAATTTGTTCACCATTTCTAGTTAAAGAAGAATTCATGGAATAATGTATATATTCACTTGGACTTTTCAAAATGACAGGAAGGAAGGAACTCTAGAAAACAAAAACCTCAACAGCAATACTAGGTAGAAAACTTCTAAATGGGATCAGGCAAAGATAAATAGGCCAATTGTAGTAATTCTCCTCCCTGGTCATACAATATCACCTGGGAATCTTTTTGTTGTGGGTCTTATAATTTTTAATTTTAATTTTTATAGATTTAGGGGTAAAAATGCAGTTTTGTTACATGGATATGTTATGTAGTGGTGAAGTCTGGGCTTTCAGTGTACCCATTACCCAAATAGTGTACGTTATACCTAATAGGTAGTATTTCAACCCTCACCCTCTCTCACCTCCCACCTTTTGGAGTCTCCATTGTTTATTATTTCCCTCTGTATGTCCATGTGTGCCCATTATTTAGCTCTCACTTATAAGTGAGAGTGTGTTTTTGAGTTTCTGTTTCTGAGTCATTTCATTTAAGATAATGGTCCACCTGGGAAACTTAAATAATAACAACATCCTGGCTGATCATCTTTCTCTTCCAGGATTCTGATTTGATTTTCTGGAGTGTGGCCTTGGCATTGACTTTTTACATTTTTAACTCCGTAAATAATTGGAGTATGTGGGCAGGCCAGAGAAACACATCTGTAGCAGAGATGTGGAGGTGTCTAACACCATGGCATAAAAAGCACTGAATGCTTGGGTAAGGAATATGTGTTCTGTTTAGTAGGAAATCATAGGGAAGTATTCAGTAGCTTACTGTGATAGTATAAGGCAGAGGCAAAGCCACGGTAAGGAAAAGGGAGCCATGGCATAGCAGAGGCACAATCTGACAATGAGCTTTAGAGCCTGAAAGGGTGAGGGAATATGGAACTAACAACAGAAGCACATCAGGCAAGAGCAACAGATACTGTTAAGGTGGGACAATCAGTCCTATTTTGTACATGTTGAGGCAGTAAAACACACACATCAAAACATCTATCAGGTACCTGGAAAATCTTGACTCTCAAAACACTACTTATGGGAGACAGAATAGATTTCAACATAATTTAGGGGCTACATCCTTGGAGGAGATTATTGAGCCTGCAGGGTAGAAAAATTTCTTGATGGAGTATCCAGGGAGGGAAAAAAATGACTGGGGATTAATGTCTTGGAGAATGGCTATATTTGGAGAGAGAAAACAAAGAAGGAGGGGTCAGAAAGATAGGAGAGGCAGACTAAGGCAGCACTAAAGAATTTGAGAGAGAAAAGGGTTTAGTAGAAAACTCCCAATCCCATAGCCCCGACTCAGTACAAGGACACTATGCTGTTTATTCCACTGGGGTCCTACTATGGTCCATGCATCTCATCAAGTTTTGGAAACACTTCTAGGGTAAGATCAAGGAAACTGAGAAATTACCACAGTGAATTCACATCAATGCGTAATTATTTTTTTAATTATATAATTTTTAAGAAACATTCTATTCATGCTCAAATATACTCTCATACCAAAAAAAATGTAAACTGTAAATATAGCAACTGGATTTTGCAGCAAAAAGGGGTTTCTTGGTAAATTTTAGAAAGAACAATTTTAGGACGTGAGTGAGGGTGAAAGATTATGGAGAGTTAACTGAAAAGAGATTGCTAAGGAAAAGCAACTCACTTTTCCTTAAGTCTTTGTATCTCAAACTGTAGTTTGTATATCTACAAAGAGACAGTGTTAGGAGCAAGCAACTTTAGCTAAAAAAGAGGATGGGAGATTATTAGAGAAAAATGTTAATGAACCCAAGGAAGGTCAAGCCCCAAAACAAAGTGATTTGGGAGGTTTCAACAACATTTATAACCTTTATAAAAGCTACACAAAAATTAAAAGGCAGTTCTTGAAACACTGTGAGATGCTCCCAAATTCCTCCCAAATTGAGGGAAATGTCAAAAATATTTCAAGCAGCTAAATCTGATAATGTGTTATCATAGTAAACACACTGCATCTGGAGTCCCCAAGCTCCCTTTTTAGTTAATCCACAAACACTGTTGCTTGAAAGGTCCCATATGAAGGAGTTTGTTTATCTTTCCTGGAGTCTTTCCTCAATCTAAATATAATACAGATATTATTTGTTTTTACAAATTAAATCTGTCATTCAAATACAGTTTAGTCTGACAAAATCAAACAAAAGTGTCTAATTTCTTTTTTTTAAGTATTTTCCATTTTAAGATATATGAAAAGAAAAATGACCTGAAATAAATTACTTATTAGATTTTCAATGCTGCATCATTCTTTAAAAATAAAAGTAGAAGAAAGTGCATTTAGCAAAAACAGTTTTAAAAAAATCTCTTCAAAGTCATATAAACATTTCCCAGCTTTGGAAAATTTAAATACCCAATCTGGTTTCTATGAAACTTAAAAAGATCAAACAATTAGAAAGAAGCTGGGCTTGAAGGAGAAATGTTAGGGATTTTAGTAAACATCTGGTTGCCATTTTCAGTTGTAATAACTGACCCACTTAAGGAAGCAGTTTAGTTTCTTTGGAGTAAAAATGAGACACTGGCTTTTTGTTCTCTTTGCACAGTGAAGGGTAAAGAAAACATCAGAATGAGGAGGTCACTCCAAGCTCAACTTTTATAAATAAGAAAGTTTTTTTTTCAAAAATTAAAGTAAATTGAACTCAAGTCTCTCTGGTACAAGCAATTCAACTGAGTTAAGATTAAATAAACATTCCTTGAGCTCCAGTGTGCCAATTACAGAACAAATTCTGTTTGGTCATAAATATATCAGTAATTCCATAAGCACCGAGGAAAATAACAATAAACCTGAGCACACAATTACAGTGTGTCATAACACAATAAAATAGAATGGTGCAGTCCTATAAGTTTCTTTGATTCAATTTCTTTTTTTTCCTCCAGTTTGATTAACTAAAGTACAGAAGCACATCTGATACTGTCCAAAGCCTATTACTTGCATAATGAAAAACGTATGTCAAATGTGTTCTAGGCGAAACACCGACAAGGCAAAACACACTGTGCCTTTTAAATGTGACCTTTACTCTTTTGTCTTCCTGCTAAATAGTCATAGAGCATATTAAACTCAGGAAAGCAGCAGGGTGCTGGTGCGGGGCTGGTCACTAGTCTCTTAAGTCTTAAATTTTCAGTGGAAGCATCTGTCATAAATGTGCACTACCAAAGAGGGCCACCTCCAAATTTGCTCCAAACTGATGTTTCTCTACTTCTTCCTTGCCCACCATTCTTCTCCGTTGCCCCTACAATACCAGACTAAAAAGCAAAGACTAAAGAAAAGGAGTATCTAAAATGATAGGGATTTAAATTTTTGTCTTTCTCTCTCTCATTCTGTGTGTATACATCTTACATTGCATCATAGAACTGTAGAGTTGAAGAAAACTCTGGTGGTCATTTTACTTAGTCGCCTACATAGCAACCCTCTCAGCGGCATCCCAGACCTGCTTCTGTTCCAACAAAACTCCTTACATTTTGTTATAGGCTGTTCTGTTGCTGAACAACTCTGATGGATAAAACATCCAATCATAATTTGGTCTTTGTTATGACTTCTCAGGTTATTAGAAACAAATCTTTCATTCGAGCATTTCATTAAACAATGGGGATCCAAAAACTTTGGTTTAACTATATGCAGGATCTCTCAGATATAATCTCTTCAGTTGAAACAATCGATGTTCTCATTCCTACTTCAGTTCTGGTTTCTGCTGCAACTAGAAATATACCCTCTTCAAGTATACATAGTAATTCTGACTCAAGAACAAAATGTACTCTGTATCAGTGTTTTTTTAACTACATATTACTTAGACTGGACTCTGGAAGAAGACTGAAAACATTTAGAAAAATATCTGTTCTCTTTTAGGCCACTATATCATTCTATGAACTAACACAATAATTTACTAATGAGCACTGGGGTGATATGGAAAGGGATAATTTGATGGTGTCTTTATCTTTTTCTTTCTCTCTTTCTTTCTTTTTGAAAAGGGAACTTATAAAATTTTAATTCTTGTCTTTAATTTTACATGGAATTAAGCTATTTTTCCTGGGAAACTTTAAGCACAGCAAGTATTTTTGAAGTCCAGTGTACAGTACCACCTGAGATGGAAAGCTGTGCCATTAGGACTCAAGACTTTAGAACCTGGCAAGCCAAGACAGTGGAGACCAATAAGGTTGTGTGTGCAGGGTTTCAGCACCAGCTGACCAAGCCATCATGCAGGCTTCCTCCCAGACGCTGAAGTTGTATACCCCACATAACCACCAAAAGTGGGAGAATGAATTATTGCTTCAGGTTATTTTTATTTCAAATGATGGCTGAAAAGACAAAATTGAATTTCCACCTAGCAAATATCTCTGTGCAGGGCTCAGATTTATCTCTGTAGTCTCATGTGCAAAATCCCTGTCTGGAAACAGCTCGAGGTAGAAATTGATTCATCACCATCAAGGTCGACTGCTCCTGCAGCTCTACATGGACCAGTGCACCACCAAGGTGAACCTGGAAGCTGCTGCCGCCCCAGGTCAAAGCCATGTTCCTGCTGGTTGTGAGTGCCCAATCCTGTGTGGAGCAAGAACTTTGCCACCCTCATCTCTTCCAAAGCTCAGGCGACCTTCAGAGGTGGGCTTGGGCACCCAGCCTTCCAGTTATCTTTTTCATTATATGTTAGAAGCATATGTTATAAAAATCCTGGGTCATAAAATACATTTTTCCAAAGCAAAGGATCAGAAGACCATAAAAGTGAGTATTTACATTATGCTCTGCAAAGAACTAAGAGTACAATGTAGTTTGCAAATAGAACCTCAATGATCTGTCAGGGCTTTGGACTGTTTCTCCTTATCACTTTCCATGTTTGTGGAAGCCATTTTGCACAAGAGTAAGCTTGTAATAACCTTTGACTTATCAAAGTCAAATGTCAACCAATCAAAAGCACCTCATTTGCCTGGTGGGAATCCTAATGCATGATGGGAATCCTAAAACTCACCCTATAAAAAAGGTCAAACTCCTGGGAACACATCTCAGGCCATTGGCTCTGGGTGGACAGCTCCCTTATTGCCGTTCTGCCTGCTGTTTTCCTTGTAGAGTACTCAATAAACCTGTTTTTCTACTCTAAACTGATTTAGGTAAATTATTTCACTGCCTGCAACTCTGGCTGCCTGGTCACAACCCACCAAAATGGTCACAAGTAGCAATAGCTATATGATCACTTTTATGTGTATGTATGTTTTTATGTTTGTTTTTTTCTGGAGAGCATCTTTAGGTAGCACTTATGTGTTATATTGCTTTATGGAATATTAAACCATCAGCAAGTCACTTACCTCCTTTCAGCAGATGGACCACAAGTCTATATCTTCTGCCCTGGCCTCTCTGCTTGCCTTGAGTTTCTGCTGAATACATCCCTGAACACTCATGGCACCTGTAACTGAGTATGTTTAGAGCTAATCTCATTTACCCTCTCCCAAAACCAACAAGCTGAATAACACTGGTGAATGTGACAGAAGAGCTTTGATAGCAAGTAAGGAGTAAAATTCTGAAAAAAAAATGGAAATAATCACTTAAAAACTCCAGCAGTCTGCCATCATCTGATGTATAAAATATCAACCCTATGTACTACTATACTTATGATAGCATCATCTTTGTTATAAGAGTGGATTTGAGTATAGGTAGAATTTCAGTGTTCCTCTAAAGCTATGGAGAACTCCCAAAACCCCAGAATTTATTTATGAAAAATTGTGCATTTATTCTTACATGTTTCAACTTCAGTAACCCTCAAAGTACTCTCTATCTGATGCCATGCACCTGTTGAGAAGCTTTTATCCATTGCTCAAAACAGTTTTTGAAATCATCAATTTGGATACCTTTGAGTGCTTCCACCATTGTTTGTTTTACCTCATCCACACTGGCAAAACATTTTCTTTTGAGGACTTTTTTCATTGGAGAAACCAAAAAAAGTCACTCAGGGCAAGATCGGGTGAATAGGGAGGATGGGGTATAGGGATCATGCCATTTTGCGTCAAAAACTGCTGAACACTCAATATGGTATGGGTAGGTTGTTCTTGTAAATCACACATCATGAAATGGGAAACACGAAAAAGAATCTCTGAAAAAAATTCACTAAAGCTGAACTCAGCCTTTCACAATTCTAGCTGGTATACTGATTGGCATGGGTTTCTAGAACACTTATCCAGTGGGGGATGCCTATCTACAGGGGCCTGCCCTCCAAAAAATAATTTTGTGTGTGTGTGTTCTCCCATATATAAAACTAAAAGTTTTATAAATTAAGTTTTAATATGAATTACCAGAGGAAATTCACTACTTAAGGAGGCCAAATACCAATACACTATTTTATCTTCATTTATTCATGCATCCAATAAATATTTATCACATGCCCCTTATGTGGAAGGCATGGTTATGAATGATAAGCAGAAAAGACCTGGTCCTGAATAAAGGAGCTCACAGATTTTTTTTTTTTTTTTTTTTTTTGGTGCAAGTTTTTTCTAAGGGAATGATCTGGGAGAGTGTGTGTTCAAGATTTACAACATAGATTTTTTTTTGGAGTCAGGTCTCACTCTGTTACCCAGACTAGAGTGCAGTGGCACAATCATGGCTCACTACAGCCTCAACTTCCTGGACTCAGGTGATCTTCCTGCTTCAGCCTCCCAAATAGCTGGGACTATGGGTGCCTGCTACTGTACCTGGCAAATTTTTTTACTTTTTGTAGAGACAAGGTCTTGCTATGTTGCCCTTGTCTCAAAAACCTGGGCTCAAGCAGTCCTCTCACTTTGGTCTCACAAAATGCTTGGATTAGAGGCATGAGCCACCATGCCAGGCCTAACCCAGATCTTTTAATGAGAATGTATAAATGTACAAATAAACTTGATAGGTATAAAAACACCTATCAAGTTTATTTAACCCACAGTGATATCCAGTAGCAGAACTCTTATGCTACTTTGTATTTAAGTGTACTTTCCTACATAAGAAATGTAACAACCTCCTTTCTGTTACTACTCTTGACGATGGTAACAATATTATTTCCTATTTATGGGGTGCTTACTATGTACGGTTCTCAACCTCAAAACAACTTGCCCATGAGAAAACTGAGGCTTTGAGAGGTTAAGTAACTGCCCAAGGTTATGTCGTCATTAAAATGTACCACTAGGGTCTCCAAGCCAGGTTCTGTCTTACTTCAAAGCTTATACTTTTTAATTCCCACAATCTATTACTTCCCAATGAAAGAAATATTTTGAGTAAGCTCTTCTTACTTATGAGTAATTTAAATCTCAACTTCCTTATACCTTCCTTTTTAATACAAATAAAGAAAAAATGTGAAATATGTTTTCCATTACAAAGATCAAGATTGATCTCCAGTAGATGTTTCTTTTCCATACAAACTTCAGAAGAAGCTTTTGGCAAGTAGCCACTTTAAATAAACCTTCAAAATTGGACTAAATTTCAAGGGATACACTGATACATTGGACATTTTTTAAAGTGCAATTGAGTATAAATAAAAATATAGGAAGAAAGAAATCTATTACATTATAAACGGAGAAGGAATTAGGTTTTTCTTTTTTAATATATTTTCCACAACATTAAGTAGTGAGCTGCATCTCTCACTCTATTAACTATATCTTTTAATAGTGTTTCCCAAGAGCACATGTGGGTAAATTACAGTGTCCTTAATAGGAGGGAAAAAGCTGTGAAGCAGCATCATTTAAAATACCTTTCTCCAGAACACAATGTACCAAGTTTAATATCATTACAAATACTGATAAACAGTGTTCATCACAGTATTAGCTATAGCCCTTTATAGAAATGTCTTCACTATGCCATGCTGTCATGTTACACTCTCAACTCATATTGGAAAATTACGTTATGAACCAAGGTATGACATCTACTTCATTTGCAATACAAATGTTGCTCTGGCCCTTGACTTAACTTAGTGTTGCTTACTTAATATTCCTTTTTTAAAAATGGTTTTAAATCCATTACCTGGACATGAGAGAAGTTAGAGGGATGCGCTGTAATGGTCCCTTCTTTCTGAGAGTAAAACTCTTCTGTTCTTTCTCTTGTAGTTCTAGGTGCTCAGACTGCCAAAACTAAATCCAACTAATGGTAGCTAAGAGGAATATTCAATTTGGGTCCTAATTTTACATTTTCATTATGTATTTTGTTATATGTTTTATTGTAAACTATCAAATCCTTTGCCAATGAAGTTTGATGTAAGTTAAAAAACAAAACATCTCAGATCTAGAGTTTAATCATCAGGCTGGTATGAGACCAAGTTATGCAGAATTGGTCTACATACGGAAACAGCAAACTTTTTCTGTAAAGGACCTTCTAATAAAATGTTTAGGTTTTAAAGACCAGACAGTCTTGCTGCAACTAATCAACTCTGTTTTTGTAGAAAAGCAGTCATGAGCAATACAAAAACCAAATGAGTGTGGCTATGTTCCATTAAAACGATTTACAAAAGCTGGCAGTGGGCCAGATGTGGCCAGTGGGCTACAGTTTGCCAGCCTCTGCCAAAAAAATTGATACAGTCTTTTACTTGTGTATTTCTTCAGAAAACATACTATGTGAAACCCAAGTTACAAAAACAAGAACAATTTGAACCATAAAAGTGACTCCAATTCTGCACCTTTGATTGTGGGTTTGCGTTTTGTTTTTCACATGAACCTACATACACATAATTTGAAGGTGCAAGATGTACCCAGAAATTAACATAAAATTGCTAAATGCACTCAGTATTACCTAAACAATTCTGATCCAGTGATAAATTCTACTCTGAGTCAGAGTCCCACAGACCACATATTACTTGGATTTCACGAAAGGAGCAGGTTGCAAACTTTTGGAAAACAGCTCTCTTTTTAGGCCCCAGTGTACTAAAGCATTGACTTACTAAATAGCACCTACACGATAGGAAAGAGAATAATGGAATGGTGCTTCTATCTTTTTCTTTAGAGAATTATATGTTCTCACAAAGTCAGCAACATAAGATATACTTTGCCAAAGCAAGGAACTGGAAGACTATAAACGTGTATGTTTTCATTCTCCTACATTTTGTAGGCCTAAATCGGTGACGACAATTGCCCTCATACTATTCTCTAAATCAGTGTAAGGATGAAATGCAGGTTGTAAATACCCATTCAGTTAAATCATAAGCAGTGTAATGATGACAACAGCAAGCTGACTTTTGCATTATTTTATTTCCCAAACTAACTCTAAAAAGTTGCTACTCTTTGAAACAATAATATATCCCTCAGAACAGTTCTCCCTAAACTCAGCAACACAGAAGAATTACCTGTTCCATTTTTCACATATAAAATACGAGGCTCCATTCCCAGGCTCCTTACCGAGATAAAATATTGGCTTGACTTTATTGTGTCTCCTCCCAGAACTTTGATGGGGCTAGACAAAATGATTAAATCTTCACTATATCTTACTCTGAAATTAATATCATTACTGCTTCTAACACATAAGAGAGCTAGAGTTCAGAGAACTTAACTTGCTTAAGGTCATATATTAACGGCCCTATAATCTTTCCAATAGCACTAACAACTTCTATTATGTCACTAGAATGGAATTAACCAAGGGGAGTGAGGGGAGACATATCAACCATATTCTAATTTGGGACACGATTGCCTACTTTTCTTTTCAGTACATGTTAAGCAAATAAGTAGTGGAAAAACTAAATAAATACAAAGCCAAAGGTTATTCTACCAGTACACAGATATGTGGAACAGTGGAGTGTTGTTGCCTGTCTGGCCTGTGACCCTTTTAGTTTTGTTATTTTTTTACCCTTTTCTCTTTCTCAAAAAGGTTAAGCAAAAATGGCTCCAAGCTGGAAAGAGATCACCTGTGCTTCAAGCACAGCATGAAAAGGCGTCAGCAGAGCCGGGCTTGGTGGCTCAGCCTGTAATCCCATGCCTTGGGATGCCGAGGTGAGTGGATTGCCTGAGCCCGTGGGTTCGAGACCTGCCTGGGCAACTTGGTGAGACCTCATCTCTACAAAAAATCAAAAAAATTAGCCGGGCATGGTAGCACACGCCTGTAGTTTCAGCTACTTGGAAGGCTGAGGCAGAAAGATCACCGGAGCCCAGCAGGTCAAGGCTGCAGTGGCTGGGAGCAGTCACTGCACTCCAGTCTGGGTGACAGAGAGACTCCAACTCAAAAAAAAAAAAAAAAAAGAAAAGAAAAGAGATCAGCAGAAGTGACTGGGGTTGAATCAGGAGAGGAGAGGAATGAACAAGCATAATAGGAACAATGCATTTATATTTATAGTCCTAGTACCAAGAATATGTTTTGTCAATGTGTCATATCTGTACCGTGGCACTCAGTAACATTTGTGGAAGTATCTATTTTGTTTTTACTGTAATATTTTCATATTACACATTAGCAAACATCAGCAACTGCAATGGTAAAATGAGGTGGTATCAAGTCCCAGATCATTTTAAATTGCTTCCCCTTCTTCCCAGGCAGTTCAACTTGGGGAGATTAAGTTTAAATGTGCCAATGGAATTTTATACTCTCTGTTGATATACACATAGTAACATAGCCAGGAAACGAAAGCATGTGAAAACTAAAGTAAAACAAGTTCTATCAGAAACATATCTCTATAAAATATTGTTTGTGGTAAGTGCCTTAATTCAAACATAACTTGTGGATTAAATTTGTGGCCATAGAAAATAAGCTGAAATTTAAAAATGTTTTTTATATGGTAAATAATCAAGGAAATGTTAGATTACATCATAACTTTAAAAAAACTTCAGGTGTTAGATGTACATTGTTCTCACAATGAAAGCTACAAAATCAAATGAAAAAACAAAAAGCCAGTCTCGGTGGCTCAGCCTGTAATTCCACGCTTTGGGAGGCTGTGGTGAGTGGATTGCCTGAGCCCACGGATTCGAGATCCGCCTGGGCAACTTGGCGAGACCTCATCTCTACAATAAATCAAAAAAAATCAACGGGGCATGGTAGCGCGTGCCTGTAGTTCCAGCTACTTGGAAGGCTGAAGCGGAAGGATCGCTGGCGCCCAGCAGGTCCAAGCTGTGGTGGCTGGGAGCGGCCACTGCACTCCAGTCTGGGCGACAGAGTGAGACTCCAACTCAAAAAAACTCCAAAAAACAAAAACACAAGAATCAGTTTTCCATACTCATGAGATTGTAAAATTGCTAGTTTTTCTTGAGACGTATCCAGGAATATCTTATTATACCAAATAAAAGAATGCCAAGAAAGAGTTAGGAAGTAGCTGTCTTAAAAGCTGTGGGAATGTGGGGAAAGGGAAACAAACAGGCATTTACACTGATAAATTCTGGGGTCACCATATAGTTTTCTTGTGCCACTGGGTCCAGCAGCTCCTTTGGCTGTCAGATTCTATTGCCTTTGGGCTGTCTTTGCATTTTGTTGATGTTAAGAAACTGCAGAGTAATTCTTTTTTTTTTTTTTCTGTGAAACTGACCCAAGGACACTGAGAGAGAGAAGAGATATAATCCATCTGCTTTGCAGCTGGAAAACACTGAAAATTGACATTGAATTGAAGTGGAAATGTACAGGTAATTCATGTTGGTCCTATAGAAAACCAGCAGAGGCACTGAGAAGGCAGGGCAAATTAGGAATTTTACAAAACAGCAGCATGTTATCAGGGCCACTTTTCACAACTCCAGGAGAACCGCTCACATGGCAGTCATTATACAATTACTCTGTTCAGCAACAGATTCTGGAATCTGGGGTGGGGAGAAATTAATATTTCTTAATCTTAAGGCACTCAGGGGGCTACGTGGGGGTTGAATGTGGTCATGATACAGAGTATGACATAAAAGCTGTCATATGGTTGGCTGCTCAAGAGATGTTAGATGTTATCTTTATTTTTATTTTTGTTTGAGTCCCATCATCTACTCAACTTTGTTTTCAAATAACTTGTTTAAAAACTTGTCTTTATTTTTCTCTTCAAATGATAGAAATAAGAGTACTTGACAAGTAATGGCATGTATGATAAGTATCCATACTTCTTTCGTATTTAGAGCCAATCTGTGAATCACATTTAAGTTGGCTTCTGGAAACAATTTCCAGCACATTCTACTTGCAGTCAGATGAAATGGCAATTTTCTTAAAATATGGAGCAGTTTGGTGCTGGGCAAAACAGGATTCAGGCTCATAAACATAAACTTTTTTTATGTAGCATTTAAACATGAACTATGCAACTCCAAAATGCTACAAAAATATAACAAAATAATTTCAGGAATAAAGAGACATTGCTAAAGAAAAATTGAAGGAAGTAAAAAAGAGAAGTCGAGTTTTCTATTGATCATGGAGAAAATTTGTTCTTTATAAACTTTTTTAGAGGGAGATCAGGGAGATTGTAGCACATTCTAGAAATTGTTTAACATTGTATGTCAAGTGACTTTGTCAGTTAATTATTATTCTGACCTTGTTCTAGCGGCCCCAGCCTAAGACCAGCATCGAGCCTTTCTTCGGCGATGACAACCGCATAGCGATGCTGAGCGAGAACTCGCTGGTGGAATTGGAGTTCTGTTTTGCTGTAGGAAAGAGGTCTGTAGAGTATGGCCCTTCGATCATGACTGCCAAAGCGTCTCTCAATTGATTCTTCAATCTAAGAAAAGAAAGAAGTCATACAAGTTAAACATGAAAAAGTTGTATATTTGCCATGAAGGATATCATGAATGCAAATCAAGGGCCATTTGGAAATTTATTCTTTATATTTTTCTCCAGAAATTTAAAGAAAGATTCTCTGAAAGACTAACAAGGATAAAGATGACCTCCTAGGCAAGAGCTGAAAGTGAACTGAATTGTTCTCACTGTTATAGAAAGAAGAAAATTTGAGGTTATTAAAATGTAGAGCCCCTTAGAGGAATACTCCTGCATAGAAAGATAGAGCACAGCTCTAACTGAAAATATAAATTAATAGCAATGCCTTTCATCTGCATTGTGCTTTTATAAAGTAGCTCCAGCTGCATTATATTTTAATAGCTATTTTAGATAAACATGATAGAGGAAACATTCAAAGACAATGGGTTCTGTGCAAAAAGATATGGTCAGGATGGGGTGGGGAAGAGAAGCAATCTCACAGCTTTTGAAAGATGCCCATGACTGTAATTTCTCTCAATTAGGACGTAACAAAGCCTGAATGCATCTCAGTGGGGCAGGATGGATCTTCCAAAGTGTGAGAACAGGAGAGCTACTGAACTATCATAGCTCTAGTTTCTTTCCCTCAGTCATTTATTACTTTCCCATATAAATATTCTTCTCTCTCACAATGGCACTTGTAAAAGGAATTTTTTTTTTTAATCGATGGGTGGAAAGAAGACTGAAACTTAAATTCATTATATGGTTTAATGACAGATACTGGGTGTGTTTTCTTTGTTGTTGTTTGTTTGTTTGTTTTTCTGAAAACTTGAGGTTAAACCTTGATAAAATGAAAACGTTTTTTATTGCCACAAGGAGTGATGAGATTAGATAGAGGTCAGGGCAAACAAGAGGAGAGGTTGAAGAAGGGCCAAAGAAAATGGCAAAGGCAGATGAAAAAGAATTGGAAAAAAAAATTGAAAATACAAATTACTTCTAATGTCAGCTCTGAATCAACTTGCCCATTTTGAGCCTAAAACACAATATTTTTCATGTTGTAAATGCCATGGTTTTTAGTACTTAAATGTCTTCATTATTTCCCATACTGATAGAATTGATTCTAGGTCTTTGTCAAGGATCAAAAGGCCATTCAAACATAAACTCTGTCTTCCTTCTCTGGTCCCATCACACTCTTAATCATTTCCATTCCTGACCCTAGCCTGCTCCTTTATACATCACTGTGCCTTTTACCTACAATTCCTTTCTCTCCCCCTTCGTCCATCTATAAACCTCCAAATCATTCCTCAATATCCAAACATCATTTCCTTTGGAAAGTTTTAGCTGAAATGCATATTTTCATTAGCATTTATGAAGGGAAGTTATGTCTCTTTGTCATGTCAGCTCCTCAATCACCAGGCCTGCTCTGTCCATGCTTCTCCCTTGTTTATCCCAGTACACGGCACATGGCCCATGCGCAATACTTGAAGTTAGTTAGTAAATTAAGGGATCATAATGCGCTATCAAAATTTTGAAGATATGTATTGAAAGAAAGGCGAAACAATTATAGGTAGTAAATACTTTGAGGGCAGAAAACTCTGTGCCACACTTCTGGGTTCAAATCACCAGGCTTCACCAGTTTGTGTGGCTTTAAACAATACCTTCTTCCTAAGGGTGCTATGAGGATAATGGGTTAATATTTGTAAAGTGCTCAGAACCATGCCTGCCACATAGGATATGCTGTTACATAAGTGCTATTTATTTAGATTATCATTCATTCATTCATTTTTGAGACTGGGTCTCACTCTGTAACCCAGGCTGGAGTTCATAGGCACAGTCATGGCTCATTATAGCCCAGAAATCCTAGGCTCCAGTGACCCTCCTGCCTCAGTCTCCCAAGTAGCTGGGATTACACATTTGAGCCACCATGCCCTTCAGGTGTTCTTTAAATAACAATAGCAATGAGTCAGGAAAACTGTTTCAGGGTTTGAGCTCTGCCTGGCATATGCTAACACAGGTACTTGCTGTGAGTGTGAGATGAACATAATAGAAAGGAATAGACACTAGCTAATCTCACCTTCTATGCATGGTACATTGTAAGACTAGGACTGATTACATAGTTACCCTTATTAAAGAATATTGCATTTTATTGATGAGAAAACTGTTTAAGCGCAAGAATTTAACTGCAAATTGAGACATGATTCTCCCTAATGTTCTTCATAATTATCAGTAATGGAGTGTTTGAAACCAAATACAGGTTGAGCCTGTGGAAACAGGGGTTAGATAGAACCAAGTAGCCTGTGGAAGGCCAAAGTAAACAAACAAGCGTTTAGGTGAAAGGGAAGGACAGATGCTTCCCAAATATAACAGTGTCACTCAAGCAAAACACACTGTATCCAGAATTCCCACCTCACATTATTTTCTTTTGTAATCACAGGATGCCCCTGTCTATTTCAGCTGGCTCAAGCACAGCAGGGATTTCGTGAAAGAATGGTGTATTTTTAAAGTTTAAGTATTGTTTTTTATTTTGAAAGACACCACTCTCTTTCCCCAACCAAAATCAATTTAAGCAAGAGCAAACTGTACATCTTACATAGAGCATATTCTACATAAAGTATAATTACTGGCCATATTACCGGTCAACATTATAACCTTCATAACATAGACTGAAATTTTAACACGCCTCAGACTGTAGAGAATAAATAGGAAATGAACTTGTCAGTAAAATGATGTTGAATTATCCTGTAATACAAACTGCTGCTGTCCTTGTAATATTTATAACACACTGTATCAGCAGAATGGCCCAATACCAAAGGACGAGAACAGTTTTAGCCGGTCTGGCAACAGGTGCACACACTGTGTATGTGAAATTAAAATGACGTGAACAATTTTGTCAACCACACCAGCAAGTGCAGGATCATCAAATGCTAATGGCAGCACTTTTGGAAATAAAAGCTCCTAGTTACTCCCACAGTGTCAAAGATATACTTTGAGTGGAAGAATGCATTTAACCTGACCACCACTACAACTCCTCTTGAGATATACAACCCTGCTGACAGAATTTAGAAAAGAATGAGTGTTACCTATGTTAATGCTGTGAATTTCCCAGTCACTTGCCTCTTTCTCTTCTTGAGAGATTTGTAAGACATTTCTTCAGAGATCACTTTACTAGATTATATGAAAGTTGTTTTATAACTGGACACATTATTATTATTATTATTATTATTATTATTATTATTATTATATTATTTTGAGTTGTAATCTCACTGTGTTGCTCAGGCTGGAGTGCAGTGGCACACTCACGGCCACCGCAGCCTTGACCTCTTGGGCTCAGGTGATCCCTCCGCCTCAGTCTTCCAAGTAGCTGGAACTACAGATGCACGCCACCATGCCCAGCTAATTTTTGTGATTTATTGTAGAGAAGAGGTCTCACCAAGTTGCCCAGGCTGGTCTCAAACCCCCAGGCTGGTCTCGAACCCCCAGGTTCAGGCACTCCTCTCACCTCAGCTTCCCAAAGTGCTAGGATTACAGGCTGAGCCACTGTGCCCAGCCTGGACACATTATTTTTGATAGAAGAAGTCCAAAATCTGAAATCTTTATACCATCTCAGATAAAGCAAAGGATAGAATGTCTTAGTAAATTAAGTAGAGGGAAAAGAGAGAAAGATTGAAAATTTAAAATCTGGATTTGACACAGTGATTCTGCCACTTGTTTGCTTTGTCCACGGGGGCAAGTCATTTCATCTGCCCACATCAGCGTTTTCTCATATGCATAGCTGAAGTGACAGATTCTATCATGATGTTGTATTGGGAATTAAATGAATTTTCAACATGCGAGTGTCCAACACAGTGTCTCATCAATACATGTATATGAGTAAATTAAATAATAATCAATATTATATTGTAACTCTACTTTTGTATTAGGAATTCTGAAGATTTTCAATTAATATGGTTTGGTTCTTGTAATAGAAAGCATTTCTGTAATAAAACATATACTCCTACATTTTCATCTGTAGGAGCCATCATCTTTTAATGTGTGAATATAATTTATTTACTTATTATGTTTATTGTTTCTCTCTCTACACCAGAGTGCATAAGCTAAATAAAAGCCTATATTTTTGTCTGTTTTGTTCACTTTTGTTTTCCCAGCCTAAAAATAGTATTTGGCATATAAGATGCACAAATAATAAATATTCTTTGAATGAATGAATGCAAACATTTTTTTCTTCAATATGTAAAAGAGTCTTTATTGTAAATACTACCAGGGAAGATTGGGGGGATAAAGCATTAATAGTTAAAATCTGTACTAAGAAATTTATTACAATAAAAGTGTGAGTAGTAGCAAGAATGACAAAAATAGCATTAAATATTTCAGCAAAATAATGAATTTACAGTAAAAAATTGAAGAGCTACATTATAAAAGTACTATATTTCTCAGTTACCTACACTGTTAAAAAGTCTTTGCCAAGGCTTATCATAGAACCAAGAAATATGGCTCTTTAAAATACAGTTGAGATGAAAAATAAAACTTGTTTTTTTCACATGACAGAAAGATTTTTTTTCTGGATTTATTAAAGTAGCCATGTATTTATGAAATCTTTTGATGCTTAAATATAAATCATATAGACTTCAAATGTGTGTCATATATGACTAACAGTTAAATTGCCTTCCTAGTCCAGATTTTTGGCATTTTAGAAATATTACAGAGTCTTTCATAGTGAATTATAGTTTTAAACTTTTGTTTTTAACTCTAAGAATGAAACACAGATTCTTCCAAAAAATGGAAGAAATTTTCTAGAATGCATATCATACACACTTTCTACTTTTAAAAAAATCACCTTATAATTGCAAGAAAGTTTAGGGATCACAAATTCCTAGAAATACCAGCAGAACCGTATAAGAATATCCATATCTAAATTAAGGTTTAGTGAACCTCTGTCTGTATCTTGTTGCTGATCCAATTGAATCTCAAGCCGATCATGGAATGACCACACATTTCTTAGAACTACACACTGTCACTGAGTGTCTTCTGATTGTATTCTCAAGCTGTATTTTGGGAATTTCCCAATCCTCATCATCCAATGATAAGCAAATTTGTTTACCTGTGGATCTATGTAGGCTCTAACAAATAATAAATAATAGAGAAAATAATAAATTCAATATCAAAAATGTATTCCCAATAAAACTTTGATAAAATAGTGCCCAAATAAATAGACATTGCCAAAACCCATCATCTATCCATCACCCTAATTTTCCTCTTGGCACACTTCACAATGCATAATCATATGTTACTTGCTTAACATCTGCCTCTCCTGCTACTCAGTTCCATGAGGGCCTAGACTTGACTGCTTTGCTCATGGTTGTATGTGTGGCTTATTGCTAGGTTCTAAATAAAAGAGTGGATACATGAAAGTGCAAAAGAAGGAATACATAAATGCTAAGTATGAGTTTGTTATCTGTGAACACAGGCATGTCCTTTAATTATTTTGCACACAATTAGGTGAAAAAAAAATCTAGTAAAAAAATCGCAGTGTAGGTTTCAATATCTGCAAATAAAGCCATAAAATATCAATGAATCTTTGTCACCAGTGACTTTCTCCTCCACTTCCTCAACCACCTACTCCAATGGCCCCTCCTCTGAAATTATAAAATGAGATATTCCATTCTCTGATCATAGTCATAAGTTTCCAGTTCTTCTCATTTATTCCCAATGTTAGTTCTTCAACCACCAGTCCTTCCCCAATTCCAAACTTTCTACTAGTCTCCTTGCTCCTAACATTCTCCTTCTGCAGTTCAGATTTCATGATCCAACACTCCAGTCACTCCCTAACCACTATATGAGGGTGGACCCCCAAAAAAGCCAGAATTATTTTTTGAAAGGTGGGCCCTTTGTAATATAGGCTTCCCTCACTAGGTAAGTCTTCAAGGAACCCATCAGCATCAGCGACCAGCTAGGGTTGTTGTAAGAGGCTGTGTTTGTCTTCAGTGAATTTTTTTTGGAGATTCTTTTAACACATTTGCCCATTTCATGATGCATAATTTACACAAACAACCTGCCCACATCACTGTGTATTCAGCAGTTTTTGACCAAAACCAGAATCACGCCCATGTCCACCCTCCCTATTCAGCCAATCTTGCCCCAAGTGAATTTTTTTGGTTTCCCCGAATGAGAAAAGTCTTCAAAGAGAAAGTTTTTGACAATATAGAAGAAGCAAAACAAAAAACAGAAGCACTAGAAGGCATCAAAATTGATGAGTTGAAAAATGGTTTTGAGCAGTGGAATAGCAACTCGATAGATATATTGCATCAAATAGAGAGTACTTTGAAGGTGACTGAAGTTTAAACAGGTAAGAATACATATATAATTTTTTTCCTTTTTTTAATTTTAAAGATGTGGGTTACAATGCAGGGTTAGATATACTAATGTTCATTATGCAGGTACCCTTGTTGATGAGGTGTGACCCCTTTTCCCAGGCAGATTCCCACTACTGACAATCCCCACTACTGCCAATACCTCGTCCCCCAACCCCCACCGCACCCCTCGGCAGTTTCTTGCTACCGCCAAACCTTTTCTTATAGTATTAAGATAATTGTTCAAGGTCTGCTTATGAATGAGAACATGTGATACTCAGTTCTTGGTTTCTGTGAAAGATCACTCAGTATTATGGACTCTAAATTCATTCAGGTTGCTGTGAAGTTTATGATTTTGTTCTTCTTTATGGTTGCATAATATTCCATCATGTATATGTACCACATTTTTAAAATCCAGTCCTCTTTCAATGGGCAGCATGGTTGGTTTCGTGCTCTTGCTACTATGAACAATGCTGTGATAAACATACATGTGTAGGTATCTTTTTTACAGAGTGATTTGTGTTCTTCCGAGTATATTCCCAGTAGGGGGATTGAGGGGGCATATGGAAGGTTGATTTTTAGTTCTTTTAGGAATTGCCACATTGTTTTCCACAGAGGTTGTACTAGTTTATACTCCCACCAACAGGGTAGAAGTGTTCCCTTTTCACCACATCCTCTCCAGTGTCTGTTGTTTTTTGAGTTATTGATGATAGCCATTCTGACTGGAGTTAGGTGGAATCTCAGTGTAGTTTTAATGTGCATTTCTTTGGTGACTAGTGAGGCCGAGCATTTTTTCATGTATCTGTTGGCTGCTCCAATGTCTTCTTTTGAGAAGTGTCTATTCGTATCTTTTGCCCACTTTTTAATGGGGCTGTTTGCTTTTTTCTTTTCAGTGCATTTGAGTTCCTTGTAGATCCTAGATGTTAGGCCTTTGTCAGGCACACAGTTGGCAAATATTTTTTCCCAGTCTGTGAACTGTCTTCCTGCTCTCTTGATGGTTTTTTTCTTTCAGAAGCTTGTCAGTTTGATGAGGGCCCACGCATCTATTTTATTTCTTATGGCATGGGCACTTGGGGATTTGATCGGGAATTGGTTGCCAGTTCCAATTTCCATAAGGGTGTCTCCTGCATTTTCTAAGGTTCTTATAGTTTAAGGCTTTACATTTAGGTCTTTGATCCATTTAGAGTTGATTTTTGTGTATGGTGATAGGGTCGGCTAGTTTTCCCAGCACCATTTACTGAATAAGTTCTTCTTTCCCTAGTCTTTGATGGTGGAGGTTTTATCAAAGATAAGTTGGTTGAGAAATTGAGGTTTTGTTTCTGGAATCTCTATCCTGTTCCATTGGTCTATATGACTGTTCTTGTACCAATACCAGGCTATTTTGATTACTGTAGCTTTATAATAGAGTTTAAAGGCTGGGAGTGTGTTACCTCCCACTCTGTATTTTTTGTTTGCTTTTTGCTTTTGTCTTTTTTTTTTTTTTTTTTTTTTTTGCTGAGGATTGTTTTGAAAATTCTTGGTTGCTTATGTTTCCATATGAGTTCCTATATTGTCATTTCCAGGTCTGAGAAGAATGTTACTGACAATTTAACGGGTATTGCATTAAATTAGTAGATTGCCTTGGGTAGAATGGACACCTTAACAATATTGATTCTTCCAGTCCACAAGCATAGAATATTTTTCCATATGTTTGTGTCGTCTTTGATTTCTTTGAGCAGTGATTTGTAGTTTTCATTATAAAGGTCTTGCATGTCTCTGGTTAGGAAGATGCCAAAGTATTTGATTTTTTTTGTGTGTGTGTGGTTATTGTGAATGGGATTGTGCTTTTAAAAATATACTATTTTATGCCGGGCTTGGTGGCTCAGCCTGCAATCCCACGCCTTTGGTAGGCTGAAGTGAGTGGATTGCCTGAGCCCGCGGGTTCGAGACCCGCCTGGGCAACTTGGCAAGACCTCATCTCTACAACAAATAAAAAATTAGCTGGGCATGGTAGCGTGCACCTGTAGTTCCAGCTACTTGGAAGGCTGAGGCAGAAGTACCACTGGAGAGCAGTAGGTCAAGGCTACGGTGGCCGGGAGCAGCCACTGTACTCCAGTCTGGGTGACAGAGTGAGACTCCAACTCAAAAATAAAAATAAAAATAATAAAATAAAATATACTATCTTTAATAAATAAATTATGGGGTTTGGGGGTTCACCTTATATTAAATTCCTTTGCTATGTTATGAAGCTAACATCACATTGAAACCCAAGCCAAGTAAAGATCCAACAAAGAAAGAGAACTATGGGTCAATATCCTTGATGAACATAGATGCTAAAATTCTCAACAAGATCTTAGCAAACTGGATTCAGCAAAACATCTCAAAAATCATCCACCACGACCAAGTAGGCTTCATCCCCAGGATGCAAGACTGGGTCAACATTCATAAGACCATAAACATAATTAAATACATCAACAGACATAAAAACAAAAACAACATGATTATATCATTAATGCAGAAAAAGCTTTTGATAAAATCCAGCACCCTTCTTTATAAAAACCCTTGAACATCTGGGCATAGACGGAACATACCTCAAAATAGTAAGAGCCATCTATGAGAAATCCACAGCCAGCATACGGCTAAACAGACAGAAATTGGAACCATTTCCCCTGAAAACCGTAACAAGACAAAGCTGCCCACTCTCACCCCTCCTGTTCAACATAGTTTTGAAAGTCCTAGCTAGAGCAATCAGGGAAGAGAAGGAGATCAGAGGTATACAAACAGGAAAAGAGGAAGTCAAGTTATCCCTCTTTGCAGATGACATAAATCTATACCTTGAAAACCCAAGAGAATCTGTTAAAAACCTCCTTGCACTGATAAAGGACTTTGGCAAAGTCTCAGGGTATGAAATAAATGTGCAAAAAACAATCAATCACATTTCTAAACACCAATAATAAACAAACATAAACCCAAATAAAACGCACAATTCCATTCACAATAGCCACACACACAAAAAGAAATACTTTGGCATCTTCCTAACCAGAGACGTGAAAGACCTTTACAATGAAAACTACAAAACACTGCTCAAAGAAATCAAAGATGACACAAATAAGTGGAAAAATATTCCATGCTCATGGATTGGAAGAATCAACATTGTTAAGATGTCCATTCTACCAAAGGCAATCTACAGATTTAATGCAATACCCATCAAATTACTAGTAACATTCTTCTCAGACCTAGAAACAACAACACAGGAATTCATATGGAAACATAAACAACCACAAATAGCCAAAACAATCCTCACCAAAAAAACCAAACAAAAAAAAAACCAACAAAGCAGGAGGTATCACATCCCGGACTTTGAACTTTATTATAAAGCTACAATAATCAAAACAGCCTGGTATTGGTACAAGAACAGACATATAGACCAATGGAATAGAATTGAGATTCCAAAAGCAAAACCTAAATTTTTCAACCAACTCATCTTCGACAAAGCCTCCACCACCAACCACTGGGGAGAGAAGAACCTATTCAGCAAATGGTGCTGGGAAAACTGGCTGACCGTATGCAGAAAACTGAAACAGGACCCCTACCTATCCCCATACACAAAAATCAACTCTAAATGGATCAGAGGCCTAAACATAAAAACTCAAACTATAAGAACCTTAAAAAGTGCAGGATACACTCTCATAGAAATTGGAACTGGCAACCAATTCCTGATCAAAACCCCAAGTGCCCATGCCATAAGAGATAAGATAGATAGGTGAGACCTCATCAAACTGACAAGCTTCTGCAGAGTCAAAGAAACCATCAAGAGAGCAGGGAGATGGCCCACAGACTGGGAAAAAATATTTGCCAACTGTATGTCTGACAAAGTTCTAACATCTAGGATCTACAAGGAACTCCAACGTGCTGGAAAAAAAAAAAACCAAACAGTCCCATTACAAAGTGGGCAAAAGATATAAATAGACAGTTCTCAAAAAAAGATATACAAGCAGCCATCAGATACATGCAAAAATGTTCACTCTCACTAGTCACCAAAGAAATGCAAATCAAAACCACACTGAGATACCACCTAACTCCAGTCAGAATGGCCATCATCAATAACTCAAAAAACAACAGATGCTGCAGAGGATGTGGCGAAAAGGGAACACTTCTACCCTCTTGGTGGGAGTGTAAACTAATACAGCCTCTGTGGAAAACAATGTGGCGATTCCTAAAAGTTCTAAAAATTAACCTTCCATATGCCCCCTCAATCCCGCTACTGGGAATATACCCGGAAGAACTCAAATCACTCTATAAAAAAGATACCTGCACACGTATGTTTATCATAGCATTGGTCACAGTAGCAAGAGCATGGACCCAACCGTGCTGCCCATCAAAAGAGGACTGGAAAAAAAATGTGGTACATATACACAATGGAATATTATGCAGTCATGAAGAAGAACAAAATCATGAACTTCGCAGCAAATTGGATGGACTTAGAGTCTCTAACTGAGTAATCGTTCACAGAAACAAAGAACTTAGTATCACATTTCTCATCCATAAGTGGACCTTGAACAACTATCATAATACTATAAGAAAAGGAAACTGTTGGGAATGGGGGGCGGGGAGGTGGGATTGGCAGAAATAGGAATATGCCTGGGGGAACGGAGGGCACACCTCATCAACAAGGGTACCTGCATAATGAACATTTGTATACCTGACCCTGAATTGTACCCCACACTTTTAAAATTAAAAAATTTAATGTTAAAAAATAAATACATAAATAAAATAAATTCTGGGGTTTTGGGGTTCCCCTTGTATTAAATTCCTTTGCTCCACTGAAGTTCCATCACATGCACATGGCAAAACACCATACATGGAAGAGCTGGGAATTCACCTTAAACCACATAGCCAGGCTTCTGCCTTCAAGAGCTAACAGCCCATCAAGGAAAGCAGACACAAGCAACTAGTCAGAATAAACCATGATAAGTCAGGAAAACAAGGAGGTATAGGATACTGTGGAATCATGGAGCTGGGGGACCTGAGCAAGCTCTCAGCAGCCTGCCTGTCCTGAACCTGGACTGGAGTTGCTGAGAGCTGCCGGGGCAAAGTGCCCAGCAGGACGGATTCTGATTGGCAAACCCAACTCAGCCTCTGTCTCCTGGCTCTTTTTCCTCATTCACTTGCTTATGTAATCTTTAAAAATTTTTTTTTTTTAGCATTTTCTATGTGACAGGCATGATCTCAGCTCTGGAAGGGAACAGTGAGGAGCCCTGGCAAGGTTATAGCCTGCATTGAGATTATTGATTAGCAAGAAGGACAGTATACAATTAATGAAACCACCCAACAAAATTCCCTACAGAGATAAGGGTTCTGGTCTGTTCAAGAATGACCCAGGAACTCTTTTAGAAGGCACAGTGCTGTTGCTTGCCCATACTGTCAATGCAGTGTGTAAAAGAAAAGGAGAGAAGAAAGACAATTCTTCAAGAGAGAGAAAGGGAGGAAGAGAAATTAAATCAGGAGGTTCTTGAAGGTCAGCACCGTGGATTCATTTTATTGTAAGTCGCAAATAGGGTCAGAAAGGTAACATGAAATAACTGACAATGATGACCGAAACGGAGCCATGCAACATTCCTTATAATGTTGTTAAGCAGCTGGTAGGAAACCCCAACCTATTGAGTAGTCAAGAATTTAAAAGTTGATAACTTTATGTTGGTTTTTACATCTAGGTTCAACTTTGACACCTTTTACTAAAATACATAGCAGAGAGGAAAAAGATGAAAATTAGACTTGGTAAAGAGAAAAGATCTTTTTCTTGTTTTATTTTTATGTATTTATTTATTTATTTGTGTCGGGTTTCACCTGATGCCCAGACTACAGTGCAGTGGCATGCTCACAGCCACTGCAGCCTCAACCTGCTGGACTCAGGAGATCCTTCCACTTCAGCCTTCCAAGTAGCTGGGACTACAGGTGTGCGCCACCATGTCCAGCTAATTTTTTCATTTATTGTAGAGATAAGGTCTTACCAAGTTGCCCAGGCTGTTCTCAAACCCGTGGGCTCAGGCAATCCTTTCACCTCTGTTTCTCAAAGTGCTGGAATTATAGGCATGAACCACCATACCCAGGTCTTGTTTTATTTTCTGGATAAATGGGTATCCTGATAGGATTCCAGAAAGCCAGACTTTTGCTTCCTAAATCACAGTGTTTCCTAAGGATTGTATTCCACCACTCCCATATTTCAAAAAAGAGGTTAAAAAAAATAGCAGCAGTGACAGTAACCTGAGTGACTAGGCCATAAGAGGGAAGCCTGAGGGCTGTACTGAGGAGGCATCTAACCACATAGGGGGAAGCCTGGGAATAGAGAGGACTGTCAGGGCCTGAGCAGTCAGTTCTGCACTCTGGAGCCTGATTCAGTGTAGAAAGATCAAAGAAAAGCAACAACAGGCTGGTCCAATCACGTTGTGTGGAACTGAGAGAGATAAGGTCCAGAGGATGAAAATGTTCCAGAAGTGAAGAGTAAAGCTCAGAAAAAAGAATTTGCTGTGCAGACGCAAGTAAACAAAAAGAGAGTGTGTACGTTTAGTATATATAAGGGCACAAAAGGGCACAGGAGCTCACAGAAGAGGGAAACAGAAGGGAAAAACTGGACAGACACTGACTTGGCCATCCCAGGCAAGAAAATATTGATAAATGATGCCAAGTTGCCTTAGTTCACAGGGAATATCTGAAACATTGACATTTCAGAGATATATCACCATTTTTGCTTATTAGAAAAGACTTATCATCACATCTCTAAGACAGTAATCATGTCATCTGAAGGTCAGCTCTGTGTTTAAAACCCATTCTCCTCACTCAAAACTCTGGAACCCAATAATGCCTTTCTAAAAAAGACAATGTAGAGTTTATGTAATTGAAGGAAGGGAAGGAGAGGAGAGAGAAGAAGACAGGAGAGAATGGAGCAGGGCAAGTCGCAAGAAAGGAAAAAAAAAGCAGACTGCACAGCTTCTCAGCTCTCCAAACTCCAGCAAATGCATTGTCATGCTGGGCGTCATGTTGGGCGTTGCCTCGTGTGCTGCTCCTTCCTTCCCCAGGCTAACCCTCACACATAGTATGAATCTTGGAGACTGGGAGAAATGAAAAGCAAAACCAAGAACACAAGAACAGCTCTTTCTCCTCAAGTGCATATCTGGGGTCACCAGCTGTGACTTCTTGCCTTCCCAAGCCTTGCAGCAGTCGTTGGCTGCCAATCTCCAGCTCCGATGGAATTCTCTGTTTCAACCAACCAAGGAACCTATACTATTTCCCTTCTCTGCGTCTCCCAAATGTTTCTTTTTCTCTTTTCTAGCTGTTTTTTTTAAAGTCATATAAAGCATCTTTTGAGGCTTTTCCTCCAACTACTTCAAGACTCCTTTCTTTGAGATGCCACCCACGATGCACAGCTGTAGGCCGGCAGTTTACTATTTACTGTAATCTTGCAGACATAACAGAAACCCCACCAAGATGATAAAAACACAGAAATGACTGAGAGATGGTAGTCTTGATAGTTTCCTTCACGATATCTTTAAGAAGAAGATAAAACTTAAAAGGAAAAAATCAGGAGAGAATGCAGCTTGATTTTACTTTTTCATTTTATTTTATTTAGTGACACATTTGATGTTATTTTCTATTTTAGAGCAAATAAAAACCACTCCTGAGTGTCCCTCTTTGGTCTCTTCTCCTTCCCTCTGCTCTCTTCTTTTTCACACGTTCCCCTCTCTCCCCTGTGTCTTTCTCAGACACTCACAGAGAACTTAACAGGAGGAAGAAGCTATTTTATTTCCATCTTCCAGCCCTGATTGCTTTTGCTGGTGTTAAAGTAAAGGCTGACTCTCTGAGCCCCTTTCTGCCCTCTGAGTCTTATCACAGTGTTAGCAGGAGTTAGAGGATGTTCATAATGAAGAAAATATAGACCGGACGATTCACAATTATGAAATAACAAGCAGAGGACAAGGAGAGACCTTGTTCTTTTGAAAAATGTTAAAATAATAGCAAATCTCTGTCCCCTCATGCCAAAACAACAAGTTAATTCAGCAATTCAGTCTTAAAATAGTAAGCCCATACAAAGGCAATGTAGCAGAAAGGAAAGCGCGCTGGGGCACTTACAACAATATCAATACCTAAGCCTCATACAATCTACCCAAGCTTTTCACAGATGCCAGAGACTGAATTTGGGTTTGAGGCTTTTCCAGCCATAGCCCAAGACCTCCTGAACCCCAAGTCTCCCTCTGCTTCCCACCCTCATTCATTATCAGCTGACACTACTTAGGTTCCACTTGCTGAACTTCACTTTGCTTGTCTGCAAATGAGCACCACCACCACTTACTGATTGGGCTACTGCAAGGTCAAGGGAGACACAATTTAGAGAAAATTCATTTAAGAAGACATACTCTCTCATAAATGTAAAAAAAATTAAATTAAATTAAAGAAGTACCACTTTAAAAAAGTTATCAGATAAAAGAACATCTTGAAAAATTAAAATGTTTTAAGTAAATCCTCCCCCTTTTTTATTTTAGAGGTGAAGCCTTGCTATGTTGTCCAGGCTGGTCTTGAACTCCTAACCTCAAGTGGTCCTCTGGGATTACAGCTGTGAGCCACTATGCCTAGTCACCCTCAACATTTTAATCATATGATTTTGTAGGGCTTCTGTCAAATTATAAGTGAAGTATGACAAAGATAGTATTTATAAATCAGGGACATTACAACATTTAAAAATAATGAATTTCCATTTCTATTATTCTTCTCTGATAAAAATCCAGTGTTAGAGCAATCATATCATTATGAAAAAAAATATGGGCACCAATACCTATATACAACGATGATATAAAGATATGGGAGCTGAAAAAAAAAACAAGGCCATTTGTTAATTGCATAAATAAATATGAACTCATTTTATACTTTGTCATAATGTTCTATAAATAAATTCACACATCAGGATATAAAATGTCCTTTATGACACATTACATTCTCTGCTTATGGCTTAGAAAATATGGCCACTGTTGTGTAGTTTTAGGGCCTTCCAAGAGTTTACCTACATATTCCTGAATTCCCCACTTTTATTCTCCACTTCCATCCTCATTCTCTTCCCTCCATTCTCCCAGCTACAAAATGTGCTGCTCAACTTCCCACCTCCCATCTTGCCCAGTTATGACCTCAACTGTTCTGCCAGCCCTGCTGTCCCATCTGCATTTCACCGCTGCACACAGAGACCCCAGGGCTCTGCAGTGGGTCATCATGAGAGAACTCATGGCAGCCAGCCTAGAATCTCTTTCTGGCACAGGGCAAATGTGTCCTCCTCTGGGCCAAGAGTCCAGCCTGATGGAACACCTGCCGGATGTAAGGGTAGAATTCAGGCACCGAGTTGAGGATTAAGAGATTCTCCATCCCCTGCCTAGACAGTCACCACATTTATACCCACTGGAGGAGGAAGATAGGTTCCTAAATCCACATCAAGTGTTTAACACTGTCAATCCCTTGCTGCCTGCTCCCCTCAGCATTCACATCCATGTAGCAAAAATTTCATCTGGATTTTCCTCCATAAACCCAGAGCTCCTTTGAACTGCACAGATAGTTAAGAATGGGCAGCCAACACACTCCATACGGAAGGCCTTGTATCTCCAGGGCAGCGAGGTCTGCTCCAGTTCTTGTGGAATGAGGGGCTGCAGGATAAAGACACACAACTGGCAAACTGAAAAACTTTGCCTTATCCCTATCCACGTGGGGACCAAATTGTTAAGGAGAGTAGACTGAGTTTTCTTCAGCACAATTTCTGGGCGCTCCTTCTATTTACTTGCTTACTCTAAGCACACTTGTGGCTGTTCACTCTTGGTGGACTTCTCATCTTGTCCTTTCTGCATATTGGTCATTACTAATGCACAACCTTGGTGCTCCTTGGAGACTACCCTGGGCCACACTCTTCCCAGCCTGACTGAGCCCTAGAAACCTTCTTTCCCATGCTTGTCCTCTGGAAGTCCTGCCCAGTCTACTCTGTTCCTGCTTGTGCTGCCAGATGCCGCATTCTCACACCAACACATCATAACACAACTTCACGTATTCTTTTAAAATCAGTCCTAGAGTTCTCCAAATTACATACTCATTATAGAATGTGTAAGTATCAGATAGCCAGCTTTTTGCTTTCAAAATCAAATTTGGCAGGAAACGGCAATATCTATTAATACCAAAACATAAACACTATTTCTAGAGGAAGGGATATGATATCATCTAACACTGAGATCAAATTTTTAAGCCTCTAAACTCTCTAATCCTTCCTTTATCAGACAGATTGTGTGTTGCAGAATAGTTTTTGGCTTTCTTCAGTGGATGCTGGAAAAGCAAGTGCCCTTCTTAGAGGTCCAGTTTATTCTTAAAGGATCCAGGAGAAGGTTTCAGAGGCAGGTCTAAAGCAAAAACCAAGTCTTCTAGCACGACAGACTGTTTGGGTCTTCTTAGGAAAAAGCAGGAGATAAGGACATCTTGTAAATGCAGGAAGATCCTTCATTTGGTTGTTTGGGAATACCAGAGTTGAAAAGCCCAGTTGAAAGTACAAAAGAAGAATTCAAGGACTGCTGACCACCACAGGGAGTTCTAAACTGGATACACTGCATGAACTTCCGAGTATACTCGATCCCATTCATCCATTCATTCAACATATTACGTGCCAGAAATTATGTAAACTTGATCTTTGTCCTTACCCAACTGACAGTAATTTATCAGAAGGTTTGGCTTTAATGCTAGATTTACAGGGTGCGGTTACATTATTATAAATGCTTGATTTTGTTTAGGATTTTGGTAAGAAATGTGCACATGGTGGGATAATGAGGAATATAACTATTTATACATAGAAAAGGGGTTTCCTTTTAAGATGTCATTATTACATGAAAGATAGGAGAGAATCCTACCTTCTTAAAGTTTATATGTCTGAAGAATATATTTCCACAAATATAGCTTATCTGCTCACCAACAAAACAAATTGTATTTTTTTTAAAGCAGACATGGTATTACTTTAACCATTATTTCTTTAAAAGAAACATAGTAAGCCTACCTCCTTTTCCTTCTGTCCTCTCTACTATCCCATAAATTCAAAACAAAACTTTGCCCCCAATTTATCTGTTTTAAAAATAGCTTATGTAGCTCTAAAGTACACAAATTGGTTAAGTGAGTTTAGCTTATGTGGTAGGAAGTTTCACATATGTTATTAATGTTTTCACTTTTTAAAAAAAGATAGCTTTTAAAGATAATAACAGAGAAAAGAATGAGAGGAAACTCATTTGAAATCACTTCAATACCCTCTGGGTATGTCTAGTAGGGAAGGTTTACTGTTCAATATGAAAGTCAACTTTCTGGTTGATGCTTTGCTAAGGTCAGATAGTTCCTTCACTGCTATAGAAAGTTAATTTCCTGTTTCATTTTTCCTGAAGCATTTGTGCACTTTGGCTAAATTCATGCTAGATTTTTCACTAGGGAAGAACTAGGCTTAGGGCTGAAGCTATTGGAATGCTATTATACTTCCTATTGCTTGTTAGAGAAACAGTGAAGCGTCAAGAGGAAACTCAATTGTGACAGCATAATTTTGGACTCCTAGTGGCATTTTGAAACATAATTTTATAACCTGCCATTTGTATAGCACACTACACTATAACTTTTTAATGAAAAAAAGGAGTATTTTCAGTAATCACATTTATGTTGCAAACATGCATTCTTTTCCCGAGAGCCACCAAACGCAACAAGAACATTTTCATATTATTTTTCTGGGACATGATAATGTATATTCCTCTGCCTTTTATAATTCGATGTTTTTTAAAGCACCCTCAACCACAGTAGGCAATTTGACCCCATAACACCTCTGTGACTGGCGTTTCCATCGCTGAGATAGACTAGGAAAGTCAAACTTAAAGAAAGTGCTTATTCATGGTTGAGACTCCCCATTTCAGTCCCAGGCAACCTCCCTTTCTCCTGGAAAGAATGAATGAATCACTACCACCCTAGCACCTCTCACTTTTTCCTATGTCAAAACAAATAGGAAATACCAAGACCCTGAAGCACTATTACTGTTTAAGTAAATTCTGTCTTCTTCCCACAGATATACACACTCTTCAGACATTTTCCTCCGCCCGACTCTCCCCTCTTGGATTAGCCGCTCTCCCGTCTTGGACTGACCATTTTATCCCAGTTCCCTGTCTCAGGCATACTCAGAATATGCAGAGGACAGCAGGTATCAACTTCAGTTTGCCAAGCTCAGCCGTGAGGCATGCTACAAGAAATTGGCTATGAAAATATCACCATTTGTGAATAATTTATGTTTCATAAATCAGGAAATATGTGTTGCAGTCTCAATACCAGCAGTTAAAGTCACTCTTTTGAGTGGGAATAGAAAAAAGTACTGCGCAGAAGCCTGGAAAGCCGGTGGAATACATAGGAGTCAAAGGTGAAATGGCTGAGGCCTGTTCCCAGAGGCCTCACAGCTTTAACATTTGCCTGACCAAAACGTAATGAAGAAAACACGTAGAGTGAAGATAAAAAATATGCATTCTATATGCACTCTTGAAGCAATTATATTATAACCCATAGTGAGTGCTTGCTTTGGGGATCTGAGCTTAAACCTAATTTCTTAAGGGCAGGAAGGACACAAGCACTTATTGAACATTGACTCCGGCCAACCACCACGCTTTATGTTTTCAAACACATTATTTTATTCAGCTTTCACAAGTAGGGCTTAGTCAATTCCATTTTTCCAAAAACAAGACTGTGGGTTTAGAAATTTTAGATAAGATTTGTCTATGGTTCTATAACTAGGCTAGAATTTGGACCGATACTTTCCACAGCATGCCCATGATCTGTTAGGCTTCTTATTCATTATAATTAATAGGTTTGAGGTTAACAGTTTTGCTGGAGATAGTTGTTCAATAGTAATATGCAGAGTTAAGGGCTTCTCTCTTACCAAGTTGCTCTGATTGGGTTGTACTATAAGCAAACTGGTGGGAATTTCTAATGCGAGCCCCCATCTATGGATTGAAGATGCCAAGGGTAGCTACATTTCAGGGCATGTGATCAGACTCAAACTACACTGCCAAACCCATGTGCTCTTCTTAATCATTATTTTTGTTCAACTATTATTTTGAATCTTAAATACCCCTAGCCTCCATTAGTGAATTTAATTGAAAGTTGAATAAAAATTTTTAAGATCCTTACATATACAGCAGATGCAATTAATCTTTTATTGTCATATTCCTTTCTGAACCCCATACATGATAAGTCAAAATGCTTAGTTTTATATTTTAAACAAGCCTCCAAAGAGCACAACAGTTGAAAAAGTGCTGCTTGTCTAGCAAATTGCAAACTTTGGTATAGTTTCTGTCATAGAACATAAATCCTATTTTAGAACATGAGCATATCCTTTTAGTGAGAATGGCTTCCTTGAAAAAAATACCCAAAGGAAGTCAAAGGGAAAAATGAAACCAAAATATTTCCTTCACCCCAAAAGGCTACATACATACTCAAAGTTGGTAACAGGAAGTACTTTTTCTAATGTCCATGTATATGGTGGTTTCTATTTTAGAGAGTTTATCTTGTATGAATTCCATTAATACAATAAATAGAATTGCTGAGAGGGAGAGAGAGAGAAGCAGAAGCTATTACCACTATCTTGAAAAACATAGGAGGACTGACATTTATAACATGATTAATTCCTTGATGTATAGGACATTTAGCATAAATTGTTTAAATATGAACTTCATCAAGACTTCATTAAAATTTATCTAATGTAAGCAAATTTGAATTTGTTTAAAATTCTCTCAGTATGAGCAATATTTCACCCATATGCATATTTCATTATTAAAATTGAACATAGCTCCAATCAACCTTCTCAGAGAAATTCACAGGCATTAAATGCTCATCAAGCAGCCCAACTAATTCCATAAAAGTTGCATACTTCTTAATATGCTGACAACATCTCTTGAGAGCCCTCGTACATAGACTCCTGTGTTTAAATTCCATCAGCAGCTTTTAAATCCATAACTTTCAATCCAGCTACAATATAACAGTGTGTAAAAGGAAAAGCTCAATTTTTGGTAGAATTGATCTATTCAAAAATGGAAATTCTTGGGTGAGTGTGGTGACTCATGTCTGTAATCCCAGAACTTTGTGAGGCTGAGGAGGGAGGATCACTTGAGCCCAAGAGTTCAAGACCAGCTTAGGCAACATCGCAATACCTCGTCTCCAAAAGTTAGCTGGGCATGGTGGAGTAGGCTTGTAGTCCCAGCTACTCAGGAGGCTGAGGATCACTTGTGCCCAGGAAGTTGAGGCTGTGGTGTCACTGCACTCCAGCCTGCTCAACAGAATGAGTCCTTGACAAAAGAAAAGAAAGAAGGAAAGAAAGGAATGAAGGAAAGAAAGGAAGGAAGAAAGGAAGCTAAGAAGAAAGAAAGAAATTTCTTAATAGAGAGAGGTTAGATGATACTGACAATGAGGATTAGAAAATTAGATGTATTAGAAAAGCACATTGGCTGGGAAGAATTTTTTTAATATGGTAGATACTTGAGAATGTTTATAGTACAAGGACCCCAATGAGTCAAAGGAACTGAAGATAAAGGGACAGATCAGCGATAATTGATGAAACAAATTTACTGTAGCAAAATGACATGATGATTGCCATAAGGCAGAAGTCTGAGAAATATCACAGGAAAAAGTTCAAAGAACACTAGTGCAGGAAGAAGCGGAAGATCTTCAAGTTCAGGTAAGAGAAGAAAAGAGGCAGAAGAAGGAGATCCTCTCATTTCTTGTCCCCTGCTCTGGAATTGGCAAATTCAAATTCATCGTTTATTTAAACATTCATTCATTATTTACAAATTTATTCAGTACTTGCTATGTGTCAGCTACTGTTTTTTGGCTTTGGCACTGGAAATGTAGCAGTAAACAAACTAAATAAAGTTTTTGGTCTTAAGGACTTATAGTCCATGTAGAGAGACAGAAAATAAACAAATGAATAGATATATTATTCAGGGTCCAAAATCTTAACCTCTTTCTTCCAATCTCCATTCAACTCACATCCCAGCTATAACACACTGTTAATCTCAGTTTCTCAGACTACAAAAAAAAAAGCAAAACTGAGGACTTGCCTACAGATAAGCAGGTTTGACTTTGAGTGACTTAGCCTCTCTAAGTTTGGTGTTGATTCTAAAGACTCATTTAAGTGGAATCCTCATTTAATGTGAAAAGCTTATAGGCTCAGGGATAGAGAGAGAAACTCAACAAAGCTTGCATCTCAGACATTCCCTACCCAAGGACTTAAATTCGTTGTAACAATTATTTATTGCTCACCGACTTTGTTAAGGCCAAATGTAAGGATCTGCAGGGACTACAGAGATGAGTAAGTCGTCAAGGAAATTAAATAATCATTATTCTGATAGCTTGTATGTATTGAGTACTTTCTACCTGCCAGATACTTTAAGTGCCCTGTATGATTTATCTTATTTAAGCCTCAGGTAAGCCTTGGGACACTGGTGATTATATATTCATGTTCAGGTAGGAAAACAAAATCCTAGAGAGGTCAAGAAGTGTGCCCAAGGTAGCAAATTAATGAATGGTATTAACTTGAATCCAGAACTCATGTGATTAGCTATTCTGCCTCCCAGGTTGACGAGTTTCTAGAGCTGCTATAACAAAGTATCATACCCTGATACTTTGGTACACTAGAAATTTGCCGTATCATCATTCTAGAGGCTAGAAGCCTGAAACCAAGGTGCCGGCAACCCCATACTTCCTCTGAAAACTGTAATGGAATACTTTCATGTCTCTTCCTAGTTTCTGGGGGTTTGCAGCAATCCTTGGTTTTCTGTGACATGCTGTTGCATGACTCCAATCTGTGCCTTCATTATAACATGGTATTCTCTCCCTGTGTATCTCTGTCTTCTCATGATGTTTTCTTATAAGAACCCCAGTCATATTGGATTTGGAGCCACCCCAATCCAGTGTGACTTCATCTTTACTAATTATATCTGTAATAACACTATTTTCAAATAAAGTCACATTCTGAAGTACTGGGGTTTAGAACTTCAGCACGACTTTTTAGGAGGGCCACAATTCAATGCATAATGCCAATGAATGAAGATAGAATGGAGATAGAGAGGACACAGGTCTCAGTCCAATCCTATTCGTTTTCCTCACTTATAAAAGAAAAAATTTGAACCCAATAATCTGTAACTCATTTCCAGCTCTAACATTCTAATGTTTCTTTGTTTCTAAGTCATTATTATGAAGAGTAAGTTTTATTAGGAATGTTTGAGCCTATATCTACTTACAGAGGTAAAGGTTGCCATGATGAAGGAGATGAAATTTCAGAAGTCCCAGAATGCTTTAAAAAATGATCATGAAGAATTCTAAAGGATGTTGACTAGGGTGGACTCTCTGGAGGAGACTCTGGACAGAGGTAGAGATGCTAGGGTTTGGAGAACAGGATGTTGGTTGGATTATGGATTACATATAGAGGAAGAGTGGGAGATAAAGCTGGGAAGATATGCTGGGACCTGCCAAAGTAGGGGTGGTTTCTATTCATGTGAGTGGGCTCAATATTACAACTATTGAAGGCTTTTCCAAAGATTATGGGAGTTGTGCATAGACAGCTTGGAATATGCAGGCACATGGAGGGATAACAAGTTAGATTACTGGAATAGTCTAGCTTAGTGGCAATGAGGACACAGCATTGAGATTGTAAAGGTCAGCCGGGTGTGGTGGTTCACACCTATAATTCCAGCACTTTGGGAGGTAGAGGCAAGAGGATTGCCTGAGTCCAGGGGTTCAAGACTAGCCTGGGCAACTTGGCAAGACCTTGTCTCCACAATAAATCAAAAAATTAGCCGGACACGGTGGTGCATACCTGTGGCTCCAGCTACTTGCAAGACTGGGGCAGAAGGGTCGCCTGAGCCCAGCAGGTTGAGGCTGTGGTGGCCGCGAGCATGCCACTCCAAGGGACCTTACTACCTTCTACTACAGGTGCCTACATCTGGCCTTTGTGCCTGACCCTGACACCTGCTGTCACTGATGCAACCCTTTCTAAAGGTTTCTTCTGTGTCTCCTGTCACTCCTTCTCCACCTATCTTTCTCTTAATTTCTTCTTTTGCCCCCCTGCTAACCTCCATACTTTTATGAGTTCTTTTCTGCCCCTCACCTCAACACATGCACCCTCCTCAGAGAACCTTACTTAACCCCTGGGCCTTAACCAGCAGGCTCCCAAATCCATATCTATGATCTATACTCCAGCCTGGGCGACAGATTGAGACTCTGACCATGCCCCCCACCCTCCCCCCCCCACAAAAAAACCAAAAAAGGTCGACTCTAAGATTTTAGAATCTGATGAAGTCTTATTTGAATCCATTTGAGGGACTAGAGAAAATCCTACTTTATATCAGCCATAAAGGCTTGTGCTAAGATGATACTAAAGGGTTAAGCATGTATCATGGTTCCAAAGAGAAATTAGAAATCAGCACTAGAAAAGGAGCACTACGTCTACAAGCAACATAAAACAACAAGACATCTAGGTGTGGACCAGAGGCCAAGGAGCTGGAGAACAGACAAGAAGCAACATAGAAGCTGGTTGAGACAAATGGCACTGAACAAGGGCTGTGACCAAGGCAAGAATGTTGTAGCCTTTACATAACGATGTAAAAATGATTAATGCTCCTGAACTGCATACTCACAAATGGTCAGAAGATTTCATGATACATGGATTTTTTTTAACCGCTATTCAATTTTAAAAATAATAATAATAATTAAGGTCAGGCACAGTGGCTCATGTCTATAATCCCAACACTTTGGATAGGCTGAGGTGGGCTGATTGCTTGAGCCCAAGAGTTCAAGACAAGCTTGGGCAACATAGTGAAACTTCGTCTCTACAAAAAAAAAAAAAAAAAAGTTAAAAAATAAAAATTAGTTGGGTGTAGTGGAGCACGCCCATAGTCCCAGCTACTCGGATGTTGAGTGGAAGGATCAGCTAAGCCTGGGAGGTTGAGGCTGCTGTGAGCTGTGATCATCATAATCATGCCACTGGACTCCAGCCTGGACAACAGAGTGAGACCCTGACTCAAAATAATAAAATAATAATAAAACTGAAGAATGTTGTGGCCTTTCTCACTTGGAGCTGGCCATCTAGTTTAGCAGGAGGTCTCAGATTTGGCAAGAAGTCAGGTCAGATGTATTTAGTGAAGGGTAAAGTGTAGGGGGAAAAGTGAGAAATATCAAAGATAGCCCTAAAGTTTAAAACCCATGCATTCAGGAGAAAGGTGGTGATGTGTCAAGTTCTAGCTGGAAACAGAGACATTTTAAAAAGTCATTGATTTGGGCATAAAATTTGTGAGAGAAAATTATTTTAACTTTTGTGGGGGACTTTTTTGTAATATTCTAGAAAAGATAACAGAAAATTGGAGATGTGGGTGATGGGTGATCTGCCCAAAGATGAACGTTAGCCATAGGCGAAGTAAATACATTCATCACAGAAAAGTATAAAACACAACAATTAGAGGCCCAAGGAATTAAGCTTGGAAATATCTACCTTTATCATCAGAGAAAGAAAATGAACTCTAAAAAGAAACCATCTGTTAATCAGAAAGGTCAGGAATAACCCTCTTGTGTCATGGAATTCAAATAGGGAGTTTCAAGAATGGGTTGCTGTCCAGCAGGGGAAAATTCCTCAGAGAAGGATGGAAAATTGAAAAATGATTATTAGATTGGGTAACTGGGGGTTACCAAGAAAGAAGTTTCGGTAGAAAAGATCAAATGCAAAGAATAAAGAACAGGAGAATCAGTCAGGAAGAGCATGCAGAGCCAGTTACAATTTCTCTGAAAGGAGGTAGAGCCATAGGGAACACATAATATTAGGCACATTGCTAGGTACAAAGAAAGCCTAGTGTTGTTTTCTAAACATGTTTGCTTGCTAGGAGGAAAGGTTTGAAGTTATCAACATGACAAGCAGAGTGTAACTACAGAGCTAGAGAGTGATGAAAAGAGGATATTCAGCGGGGCTCAGTGACTCTGCCTGTAAGCCCAGCACTTTGGGAGACGGAGACGAGTGGATTGCCTGAGCCCACAGGTTTAAGATCAGCCCGGGCAACTTGGAGAAACTTTGTTTCTACAATAAATAGAAAATTAGCCGGGTGTGGCACATGCGCCTGTAGTTCCAGTTACTTGGAAGGCCGACGTGGAAGGATCAGTGGAGCCCATCGGTCAATGCTGGGGTGCCAGTGAGCATGCCACTGCACTCCAGCCTGGGAGACAGAGTGAGACTCCAACTCAAAAAAAAAAAAAAAAAAGAAAGAAAGAAAAGAAAAGAAAAGAGGATGTTCAAGAACACAAAAGGAAAGTAAGATTTGGCAAAGAGGCATTTTGAAACAGCCTTCCAACTGGTCTCCCTACCTCCAATTCTACTGCAGTCCAGTCCATTTTGCAATGTGTATTCTGGAGTGTTCTAACACTTGCATCTACTTATGTCAATCTCTGCTTACCATTCTTCAGGGATTCTCTGTTGCCTTTGGAATAGAATCCAGAATTCTTATCATGTGCACAATTCCAACATCTAGATTCTGTTTAACTTTCTATCTTGTGTATTTGCCTTCCCACTCCCTGTAGTACCCCGCCCCCCACATACACACACAATATAACAAATACTTTGAATTCTCCAAATAAGTCAGACTGTTTAATTTCTTCTTTGCCTATGTGGGGTTTTCGGCTTGTAACACTTTTTTCTTTAACTCTCTAGCTCCTTCTCACTATTCAAAACAGTCTTACAATTATCAATTTCTTAGCACCATGTTTATTTACTTGTCTGTCTCTGTATCAGTAGTATCTCATAAATTGCCTGGTATACACACATTGCTCAATAGTGAAAACATGCCATTGACTCAATGAATGAAAAAATGCTAGGATGAATAAATGAAAAGGATCAGAAGGAGAAAGGGTAAAGTTGAAGTGAAGTCTGATTTGGGGGTGTATTTTTCTTTCTCAGTTGAAGAAGAGAACTCTCAGTGAGATCATTTTAAAATTTTTATTTGGCTGGGCTCGGGTGGCTCAGCCTGTAATCCCGCGCCTTTGGGAGACTGAGGTGAGTGGATTGCCTGAGCCCGCGGGTTCGAGACCTGCCTAGGCAGCGAGACCTCATCTCTACAATAAATCAAAAAATCAGCCAGGGTGGTAGCGCGCGCCTGTAATTCCGGCTACTCGGAATGCTGAGACAGAAGGATTGCCGGAGCCCAGCAGGTCGAGGCTGCGGTGGCCAGGAGTGGCCACTGTACTCCAGTCTGGGTGACAGAGTGAGACTCCAACTCAAAAAAAAAAAAAATTTATTTAAAGAATGTGAGGCCACGTCCAAAGAGTGAGTGCACATTTGGATGTTTTGCTGGATTTTTAGAAAGCAAAATTATCACAACTACTGTATCAGTAGTTGCTAGATCATGTTGCCTCATCTACCTGCCAGGTGGGCATTACTCACTCAGGTTATAGTCGTCAAACTACAGACATTGCTTTCACTATCTGCCACCACAGACCTGAGACCTCCTACTCACAGCACTGATTGAAAAGGAGGGTCCTCCACACCTCTGCACTGACAGGACCCCACCCACTGACACCCAAGCTTTCCCAGGGGCTGCCCTGAGAAACCAGGTAAAACTACTCATGAGTTGCAAGAGAGGGACTGCCACCAATAAAAGGCAGAAAAGGAGATGAGATCAATGTCTTGTCTTTTCTGCTTCTCTCATCCAGCGTCTATTCTGCGATGCAAAAGTTGGGGAAAACCTCTCTGGTCATGACTCCCAATGACTCATCCACTTTGTGTCTGCCCTCTCCCCTTCTCCTTCTTTTCCTCACTCTTGTGTCCCTGGGACTCCATTCTCCAACAGCATGTTTGCCTCAGGTTCTATCTCTAGAACACTTGGGCTAAACAAGTCATTTTTAAGAAATTTTCAAATTTTAAACATGTTATTTATTATAAGAAAGCAAGCAATATTAATTAGAACATGTTTAATTGAAAACATTCACTTATTTGCATTGAGTTATGTTTGGATTCTGGAGAAAGGAGAAATCACATGAAACAGTCACTGAAAGAGAAGGGAGAGTTGAGAAGACATGGAAAATGACCAGCCAAGCAACAGTCAAAAAAAATAGTAGGTCTCGCTGCGGAGACATCAACAGGAGATAATCAGAAACACATGGCCATGGTGAGTATAAATGTATTCCCCAAATAGCACAGTTTCCATTAAAGGAGCACATACTAAGGAGACTTGTTTCCACTGTGTCTGTTTATAATTTAATGTGCTTCTTGTGTTATGAAATGTTGAAGTGTTAAATTCCATGAAAATAGATAAATCCACTGAGTGATCTACTTTGGGGAAGACAACACAACTATGTTTACCTATTAAATTGAAATAATTTTAAGACTTGGCAGATTATCAGACAATATTCAAAAACCAATGTTGAGAGAAAACTCAGAAGAAATGACAGAAGTACATCTGCTTAGGAAGGCCCTTTCGAATGTTCAAATGGAAAAATGAATTAAAATTTGGCAAGAAAGAGGAAGAGAACTTCCTCACTATGGAAAATTGGCATATACAATGCTATGATCTCAATCCATATTGAAAACAGCTTCAGACATTGAACCACATCCCAAGTACAAAGGTGTATAGGGCAGAGACACCCGTCACCAAATATTAGCTACTACAGAACACTCCATTTCAAGGCTGATAAAGTGCAAAAGGTCTTCACATAGAAACAACTGCAACAAAAAAGACTGGGAAATGCGTATTGCTTACTCATCAGTGAATAAAAACTCTGGTCTAAGAAATACTCTGTGAGTATACTTGGGTTTCTGAATATTTATTCCTGCAGACACTAGAACATTCACTGAAACACTTGTTTTAATATGCTCAGTCGAAGTCATTAATTATGATTTTTTTTTCATTTTAAAAAGTTTATAAATCTCTCCAATTTATACATCTTGGGTGGACAGTTAGTTTAACATGTAAACAGGCTGGTTGTTAAGCATTTTCAGAGGCTTTTAGTGCATTTTTAGTTCTGACTATCTGAGAGAAATAAGTTATTATTCCCAAGGATCCTGGCAAACACATATGTGACAATATGTTGCAGAAATTTCTAGGGTTTTTTTTTTTTTTTTTGAGTTGGAGTCTCGCTCCTTCACCCAGGCTGGAGTGCAGTGGCATGCAGTGTCGACCTTCTGGGCTCCAGTGATCCTTCCACCTCAGCCTTCCAAGTAGCCGGAACTACAGATGCATGCTACAATGCCCAGCTATTTTTTATTTTATTGTAGTGACCAGGGCTCACCAAGTTGCCCGGGCTGGTCTCAAACCAGCAGGCTCAGGCAATCCACTCGCCTCGGCCTCCCAAAGTGCTGAGATTACAGGCTGAGCCACCAAACCTGGCTGTATTTCTGGGGTTTTATATAAACATTTTATAAATCCAAATACGTTTTGGAATCCATGAGCCATAGGCAAAAATCAGTTGTTTTAAGTACATTTTTAAAATGATTAAAGCAAAAGTGAATGGATTCAACCAAGGAAAAGTCTTGATAGCACAAAATTTTGACTTGTCAATAAAAATAATATAACAAAATTCAAAATTTATAAATGAAAACAATGCCTAAAAGCGAATTCTAAGTCTTCAGGAACTCCTATGTGGCATCTCATCAGGTTTTTTGTTTGTTTGTTTGTTTGTTTTGAATTGGAGTCTCACTTTATTGCCCAGGATGGAGTGCAGTGGCATACTCACAGCCACTGCAGCCTCAATCTGCTGGGCTCAGGTAATACTTTCGCCTCAGTCTTTCAAGCCAGAACCACAGGTGTGCACCACCACTCCCGGCTAACTTTTTTGATTTATTGTAGAGACAAGGTCTTCCCAAGTTGCCTGGGTTGGTCTTGAACCCCTGGACTCAGGCAATCCTCTTGCCTTGGCCTCCCAAAGAGCTAGGATTATAGGCGTGAGTCACCACACCCAGATCATCAGCTATTTTTAAAATAAACTTTACAAATGGTTGTTTTGGAAAATGATTGACATGTTGATCTCAAAGAAATTCCATTCTTAATTTTAGGTATCTCAAAAAATAATCATTTAAACCTGGATTATCATTTGATTCCTTTTTGGAAAATATTCAAGTAGAATTAATTTGTACCTAGTTTTAACTAAGATGTGTATGATTCTTTCTAGCTTCTTTCCTATCAAAAATAAAAAGCATCTCTAAGCCAGTGGCTAACACGAATTAAAAATGAAGATACGTGGGGACGAAAGGGAGGCTCAAACTTCATCTGTACGATGATCACTTATGTACCTAATTCTGAATTGTGCCCCATATCTTAATAAAATAAAATAAAATAAAATGGAAGCACATGGATAATGTTGGAAAATTCATTTTTCATATCCACTGGACTCCCAAACTAAAAATTGTAAATTTAGAATATTGCTTATAGTTAAAATGTTTAAGACTGAGTCATTTGGAAGTTGAAATCATCATGTGTTTGGCATTTTTGATGAAGACAATTTTAGAGCGAATGTTTTACACCAGCAGCCAATAAGTTTCAGATGGTTTGTAAGTAGCAGGAGATTCAAAGTTGAAATGGAATTTTCTGTGACAGGCTACAAATAACAGTTAACATATGCCTAGATTACAAACAAAGCAGGAATTGCATAGAGCCAAGTAGGGGAGTAAAAGAGCTGAAAGTTAAGGAATAAAATTATCCAAAATTCCCTAGCAAAAATTTTAGGCACTAAAGAACAAAACTGTCTCAACTACTTCTGAAGACATCATATTCCTCAATATTAGAAACTAACAAGAAGTGACTTTAAAAGTCACAGTTTACCTCCATAACTGTGATGTGTTCAAGAAAATAATAAAAGTTAATGTTAGTATAAATGAACAAAAATACATATTCTTCAATTATAGAGCCTAAAAGTTGATTCATACTTTCAGGTGAAGTTTTCATCTAAAAGTGTTTCTGAGCATATTATCTGCTATTCTTTTTTTTTTTTTTTGAGTTGGAGTCTCACTCTGTCACCCAGACTGGAGTGCAGTGGCCGCTCCCGGCCACTGCAGCCTCTACCTGCTGGGCTCCGGCGATCCTTCCGCCTCAGCCTTCCAGTAGCCGGAATTACAGGCATGTGCTACCACACCCGGCTGATTTTTTGATTTATTGTAGAGATGAGGTCTCGCTGCCCAGGCGGGTCTCGAACCCGCGGGCTCAGGCAATCCACTCACCTCAGCCTCCCAAAGGCGGGGGATTACAGGCTGAGCCACGGAGCCCGGCTATTATCTGCTATTCTTTGCCATAAGATATTTTTCTTGGTCAAGATGTTCCTTGTCATGATAGAAGACAAATGAAGTCATTAACTTAAAAGTTTCCAAATTTCCTTTGTTTTAATGTAATATTATTTAGTATTTCAATAAGTTACTGTATTTGTGATTGCACAAATTATTATGAAAGCTTCGAATTTACTTTTATTTGGAGGCTCGGTTCTGCAGCAGGAACCAAGCGGCCTGATAACTATTCCTCTGGGGATGCATCGTATCTTAATGGTAGTGATGCGGCCTACCTGAACGGCTTTGCGTGTCAAGTCATTGTATCTGTAAAATGATAACAATCTATTTACCTATATCTACCATACCTATCTCACAGGGCATGAGTTTGAAATGAAATAAATAAGAGTTTTTAAAACAAGTAGCGCTGGAGGTGTTGAGAATAATAGTTGCAGTAGTGCTAGTATTCAAGAGGAAATTCTGCTTCAGATGATGACCTACCTAAATCTACTGTAAGATACTACTTACAGATTCCTAAATTATCTTGCTATGATACTACTTGCTGTAGCATAAAACTCCGTAGCTCTGTCACCATGATGTTTTTTGTGTGTAGTTGTTTTTTTTTCTTTGTTCTTTTTCTTTTTTATACTAGTCTATTTTATAGATCATTGTTTTATGGACAGGCATGAATACTAAATATTAATATTAAATATTTAGAATATTAAAATAGAAATGCTGTGTGGTTTTGTGTGTTGTGTGTTTTCTTCAACATTTGACAAGTAAAATTAGTGAAGTTAGTTTAAATAGCAAAGAAGAAAATAATCTCTATTTTCCCAGTTCTTAACGCAATACAAGTGTCAATTATTTTGAAGAAAACTATGATAATATTATTATAAATGCTGTAGAAATAAATACATTGCTTTAGAAATGTGTTTAATTAAGAATCGATTTAGTCACTTTATAAAATGGAATTTTGGAGTATCTTTGAGTCTGAAATGGTCGGGGCACTCATACTGGCTGTCTTGAGTACAGAGACTCAGTGTTTAACACACTTTTTGAATCTTTGATTTATGTCTCTGAAACATAAATTCTCAAATCTCTTAGAATCCTGATATTTTATAACGACTTCTCATCATGACCACCTCCTCCAATTGTCCAAATCATCACACTGAGATCAAGTGAAGTTCTAAGAGATAAAATACTGGCCAGAACTTTCTGGAAGTAAATAGAAGAAGCTGAACCTTATGTAACGTGTTTCTCTGTCATCAGGTCACTCTCTAGGCTGTTTATACTCTGGATCCCTTTCAGACCACATGGAAGTTAATTTTAGTTTTGCAGAAAGCACGGGTAGGCAGATTGCTGTCTTTGCAGAAATGGTCTCCGTGAGGCTTAGGAGGAGAGTCTTACCTTTCTGATTTCCTGTGCATTACCCGAGAGAAGGAAGCACTGTTCGTCCTGGGCGAATCGCTTCTTGCATCTGCTTGCCTGGGTTACCGTGGATGTGCGGGGAACATCCCCAGCGACCGCGGCCGGGAGCTTCCTAGTCCCTCGGAGCGTCAGGGTCTGGTAGAAGAGACAGATGGCCACCACCAAGCCCACCAAGAAGGGCCGGGGGCAAAATCGCCGACGACAAGGGAACACCGGGCGACAGACCATGTCCAGTTCAGCTTCACTTGGCCCCTGTCCACGTTGCGGGAAAAGTCATAGCAGCTACTTTTTTGTCAGCATGAAAATACACAAATCTGTCTTCTTTTTCCACAACTCCGGTCAAGTTTGCTCCATCCCTGCTTAAGAACTTTCCGATGGGTCATGCCAGAGAATCAGAGGTCCCAAAAGTCTGAGACGGTGAATAAGAGCCCTTCCATGGACGACAGCAAAAAGTGGCTGACCCAGGTTAAAAAAAAAAAAAAAAAAAAGACATCAAAATAATAGTTGTAACGAATAACCTGAGTGTGCTCCGGGCTGCCCAACTGTTGCTTCCGGTAGTGTCTTATTTTCACAACATCCTAAAACGCAGTGAAGGCGTCCGACTCTGCCCCAGCTTAACAGGAAGAGAGAAAACAACACCCAAGTAAATCTGGAGTCTGAAAACAGCATTGAAGAATGCAATAGGTTAAAACCCGAAGTGCCTGTTGCACAGCTGGAGGCAGGCCAGGTTGCCTTAGCAGTTTCTCATTTTTCCTGGGGTTTTAAAGCAGTCCTTGCTTTCAGCCTTTTGTGGGCTTCCTTTCATTCAGTTTTAAATTCCCACTTTCCTGTAAGCATTCACGGCTTTTAACATTAAAAGAGAGAATGAGGGGTTTGAATGGACGTGGTGACTGTCAGGGCTTTGCTTGTATTTGTTTCATTCCGTTTCAAGTTCAAAGTTCTATGTACTTACTCAGTTTTCATCCTTTTAGCCAGGAGAAAAAAAAAAAAAGTTTCCATGATCCCCTAATGGATTGCTGATCAAAACCACTCGGAAGGAAACACCCGTATGACTCCAATTCATCTCTCTCTCTCTCTCTCTCTCTCTCTCTCTCTCTCTCTCTCTCTCTCTCTCTCTCTCACACACACACACACACACACACACACACGCGCCACACGCGCGTGCCCGCCGCACACCCGGCCGAGCCGAGGACCTCGGACCTCGACCTTCGCAGCCACCGGGGCCAACCGAGCGGGCGGAGCCAAGGCCGGGCTCCTCGGGCCCCCGGGGCAGCCGGAGCCGCGCCGTCGTCAGTTCGGGAAGGGACACGAGGGGCTCCCCCAGGCTGGAAACCGCAGTCACCAGGTCCCCGGAAATGAGGTTGCCTACCCAGAGCTGCAGAATGTGGAAACTCATCTGATGTCGGACCCCCCTATGTAATTTCATTTTTCCTGATGCAGAATTGGAAACACAAATAGCCCTTAGACAATTGATGTCAAAGGTCGAGAGAGAGAGACCAAAGCACGCTCCGAGGGTGCATGGGAAAGTTCTTCACTCCTGGGAGTTGTGGTTCTTCTTCTAGTAAGAGGGTCACGAGGACTGTCTGGGCCTCAGACAGCAAGCCGCAGAGTAACTCACAGTCGTCTCCGCTTTAGGGCCGAACACATAGCCACGGCTGTCAGCATCACTCCTTTCCTGGGCTTATAGCTGGTCTTGCTTAGGCTAAATTGCCTGACACCCCTAAAATGAGTTGTTTGCAGCTGCTGTCGGGGGTAACATTTGCCGTCAGATAGGGGTACACAGCGGGCTTTGTCCAGAATTCACCTCAGTCTAATTCTATGCCGAGCGTCACAAGGACACTGCTAATACTGCAGTTCTGCAAACTCCATCCACTTTGGGGGGGGGGGTCAGCTGAGGGAATGTCAAGGAGAAAAGAAATCTGTCTAGGACATGTTGCTTCCTCTCCCAGTCCCTAGGGACCCAGGACTGGCTTAGGCTCATAGCAGAAATTATTTAAAGGCTATGAACCTAAACAGATTTTCTAACCTTTTTTCTAACCCAAATTATCTAGCGGACTTCAGTTCTCCCGGGAGGCCACACCCCTAGGGCGAGCCCATCCCACCGGCCACGCCGCTGTCAGCCTCTTACATTTTGTGAGACGGAGCGCCCCCTAGGGGGTGCCCAGCAATTATAGATTCAGGGAAATGGGCATCTCGAATTCCATGCTTGTGAGAAACTATTTTAACAACTTGTAAAACAGATAAATGAATACATTATAGAAGAAATATTCACAATAAATCTGGATGTATCCCAAGCCCTTGAATGCATCTGCTCCATGACTTTAATATTTGATGTATAGGTTCAGAGTCCTCAATCCATGACAAATGAAAGAGTAGAGAAAGAGTAAAGTGGCGTTTGACTTTTAGAAACCAAGATAGTTTAAGAGAAAATGGCTAAACAATAGTGTTGTGAGACATATAGTTTTGGTGGATGCAATGTGATGTGAGAGATAATAGGAATTAAGAGAGTTCTAAATTGGAATGCAGGGTGTGAGAAGAAGTTGTTACTGAGTGATAAAAAATACGAAGGAAGTTCTATTAAGTTTTATTAAGGCCAGAAGTCTGAAAACCAAGAGTTTAAGAAATTGAAGTTCATTTTTATGTACCATTAAATTGTTGAAAACAAGGTACAGAAGAACGAGTAAATCAGATGCTAAAATAAAATTGCCTTAGTGCTAGAAGTTCTGTCAGCAATGCCTGGGAGAAGTAAAAAACAACAGCACTGAAACTTTAAGAAGATGCTATAGTTAGTCTTCAAATAATAGGAATTGGAGAAAAGATGAAAAATTAATGTTCCAGAAATGATTCTGATGGATTGAAGAACCAAAGTCCCCAAATATTTCAGATAAAGAAATATCAGCTGGATGCAGTGGCTCATGCCTGTAATCCCAGTACTTAGAGAGGTCAAGGCAAGAGGATTGCCTAAGCCCAGAAGTTGCGGACCAGCCTGGGCAACATGGTGAGACCTTGTCTCTAGAGTAAATAAAAAAATTAGCCAAGTATGTGGCATGCGCCTTGTAGTCCCAGCTACTTGGAAGGCCAAGGCTATGGTAGCTGTGATTGTGCCACTGCACTCCAGCCTGGGTGACAGAGCGAGACTCCTACTCAACAACAACAACAAAAATAAATTAAGAAAAAGAAAAGAGCCGGGCTCAGTGGCTCAGCCTGTAATCCCGCACCTTTGGGAGGCTGAGGTGAGTGGATTGCCTGAGCCCGCGGGTTCGAGACCCGCCTGGGCAGGCGAGACCTCATCTCTACAATAAATCAAAAAAATTAGTCGGGCATGGTAGCGTGCACCTGTAATTCTGGCTGCTCGGAAGGCTGAGGCGGAAGGATTGCTGGAGCCCAGCAGTTCGAGACTGCGGTGGCCGGGAGCGGCCACTACACTCCAGTCTGGGCAACAGAGTGAGACTCCAACTAAAAAAAAATTTAAAAAATAAAGAAAAAGAGAAGAATAGAGAGAAAAGAGTTAAAGAGAAAAGGTATGGGAAAGGAGATATGGCAAAAATTATCACCAATTAGACTAAGGGGGTCCACGAACAGCATCTGATTTTAAAGTAAACCCAATCTGGACATGCATCACAGCACTTCCTCTTATCAGCTGTTTTCAAACAAGTGACTTGACTTATTTAAGTCTCAGTTTTCCTCATTTGTGAAATCAGGATACTAATGTCTTCTTTGAAGTGTTGTTGGCACAACTAGATGAGATAACGTATGGAAAGCACCTAAGCATTCTGTGAACATTTGTGGAATAAATATAGGCTGAATGCATGTCTGCTAAATTTTGGATCTGGAGCCTGGACACAGTCCTCACTGAGCTTATGGTGTGGTGTGGTGTCAGACACGTAAAAAGACAATTATCAACTAATGGGGCACATGGAACAACTAAGAACCCAAAGCAAACAGGAGTACTTAGTATTAGTTCTCTTGCCTCTACTCTTTGAGATGGAGTGGCACCCACCACAGGTACTGGTTTGGGAGGATGAGGGCAAGGGTGGCATGAAGTAAGCACGTGGGATTCCACTTGGGAAGTATTTATGCCCAAGAAGTAGGTTAGACATATTTGAATGAACTGATAGAACCTGATGGTGTAAGGACAGGGAACAATGAAGACAGAACAAGTTGGTTCAGTAAGAAAAGTGGGAGAGTAAATACGCAGCAGAACTATGAACCTGTAGGCTGGGCACAGTCACATGATTACTTCTGTAATCCCAGAACTTTGGGAGGCGGAGGTGAAAGGAATGCCTGAGTCTAGTGGTTTGAGACTAACATGGGCAACTTGCTGAGACCTCATCTTTACAATAAATCAAAAAATTAGCCAGGCATGGCGGCATGTTCCTGTAGTTCCAGCTACTTGGAAGGCTGAGGTGGAAGGATCACCTGAGCCCAGCAGGTAGAGGCTGTGGTGGCCAAGAGCGTGCCATTACACTCCAGAGAGTGAGTCTCCAACTCAAAAAACAAAAAACAACTATGAACCTGTAGACTCAGTGAATGCTTTTGTGCATATCATTTGTTTGTTTGTCTTTGTTGTTGTTGCTTGAATAAGAGTCTTACTCTGTCCCCCTAGACAGCATGATTATGGCTACAGCAGTCCAGACCTGCTGGACTCAAGTGGTACTTCTGTCTCAGCCTTCCTAGCGGCTGGGATTACAGGTGTATGCCACCACACCTGGCTATTTTTAAAATATATATTTATTGTATGAATGAGATCTCGCCATGTTGTCCTAGCTGTTCTCAAAATCCTGGGCTCGGGCAATCAATCCTCTTTGCCTCAGCCTTCCAAAGTGCTGGGATTACAGACGTGAGCCACCACGCCCACCCACATATCATTTTATAAAATATCCTTTCCATTAAAGTATTCAAGGGCTGGTGTTTCAGCAGAATTAACCTGGGACAATAGAGTGACAAGCTTTTCAGAATCCTATAATTTCAAGGTTGGACAAAACAGAGCAATCTCCTCCTTATCCTCTCCAACATAAAGTGTACCCTCCCTTCACACATGTTTCATTTGATCTTTGGTAGGGGTGGGGGTGAGAGGAGAGATGCACTCAAACAATTGTTGTTTAAAGAAGATATTTTTAATTTTTATTTTATTTCTTGAATGAGGGGAATAAAGACCTCTATAACAGCTGAATCGGGAACATTGAGAAAGTAATATACCTCCCTGAGTCTCAGTTTTCTCATAAAATAAGGGCTTCAGAGATCAATTGATGACCCCAAAGGTCACCTGAGGAAACAAAAAGTTATGCTCTAGGATACTTTCTGATGTAGATTTCCTCTTTGGTGCAGTCTTCAGATTCTCGGCCCTGTTGGCTTCCTGTAGGAAGCAGGCTTTCGCTTTCAAGAAGACTTCTGACCATGACGATGTAAAATCCAGCTGTAGTGACTAGTGGTGATGTGGTGAGTTTAGTACTATAAGTTCTGTCAGCAATGCCTCGTCACTCACCTTCTAGCACCTCTTTTCTAGAAAGTTTTACTGCTTTCTTCTCAGCTCCTATCATGTCTGATCTGTTTCTGACTCTAAACTTTTCCCATAAGCTCCGAACATAAGATGATGTTTTAAAATCCTGAATGACAAATTGAATTTCTAACATGCAAAAACATCATCCTAGGTACTGTGGAAAACAGAAGACATATGACAAATACTATAAATGACTAGACAATAACAAACACACTGATGAATTGGTCAGAGCAAGATAACTAGTTGTAGCAAACAACCTTAAAATTCCATTGGCTTCATGCAATAAGAGCTCATTTCTCATGTTATTTTTCAGTATTTGTCAGTTTTCTCTAAGATATTTGGCACCTAAAGTCCTTCCACCTGGTGACTTCCCATGGCCTACAATCTCAGATTTTCACTGGGATCCTCTGAATCCCACTAGCACATGAGGAATGAGGTGGGTTGTGAACGTTTGAGAGGTCTTTTTGAGGCAGGAGTTCAACAGGATAAACAATGGATAAACAAGGCTGGTGGCTGAAACAATTTCTCCAAACAGGTAGATGGCCTGGTTTTCTTAGTACCCCCACAAAGAAACACAGGACATGAATAAAACCTGGTGAAAGCCAGCTAGAACAAAGATTACTAATTTGCTGGCTACCCAAACTTGCCCCACATTATATGCTCATTATAATACATTAGCATGCTAAATAACACACCCTCTAGTGCCATGACAGTTCCCACCCTCCCCATTTATAGTAACAAACTAAGGTACTTAGAAATCTCCTCCTTTCTCCAGGAAATCGATGACTATTTCACTCCTTGCTTAGTATATAATCAAGACAACTATAAAAACAAAATATCAGGGATGCATGGTTGCTCTTCTTTCTATAAACTAGCCCAGGCTGCTCTATGGAATGGCCTTCTCTCTGTCATCTCAATAATATTGCTTTTATTCTCCAACTGAAACCCCAGTAATGTATGGAGGCTGCTCTGCCTATAGAGTAGCCTTCTTTCTGTTCCTTTTTCCTTTTAGTAAACTTCCTTTCACTTTACTTTGTTGGCCTGAATTATTTCCTGAGCAAAGCAAAGAACACCCTTGGCCTCTTGGGTTGGACCCTAGCTTTGGGGTCCCCTGTCCTGTGTCATTTTAAGGGTCAAGCTTCAAATTGACTTATAGCCTTGGTTCCATATTCTATTGGCCAGAGAATAGTCACATGGATCAACCTAAAGTAAATTAAGCTGGGAAATGAGGTCTAGCTACATGTCCAGAAGGAAGAGGAGACAAGGCTGATAAACATGTAGCACATGCTTAGCCACAATTAAGATGGAAATATGCCAAACACCATGGAGAATCAAAATATAGAGCTCACATCTTTTGGAAGGTGATGAGAAAAATGGCACTTTTCAATTGGGCCCTAACGAGTCACAAAGATTTCAACTGCTGCAAAAAGGAAAATAGTATGTCTTATGTCTAGGTGGAAGACCACTAAGGTCAAGCTGAAAAAGTGTGAGGTACAGATCAAGGATGGCTATCATTTTCAAATTTAACAGTTAAGTTAGTCTCTTATCTTGTGACAGTAGAAATCCCAAAAGTCTCTTTTCCAGATGATTAATAATGAAGATATTATGTCAGGATAAGATGACCATTATCTACAATTATCTGAGAATGCTGTCATGTTACCGTCATTAACTCTTATTGTAAATTCGCAAAGCAAACTCTCCTCTGTTTTTCAGGTGGGATAAGGACGACAACAATATGAGTCAAGTTCATGAAGTTATTCTTAGTAGTGCAAATTATATACAAGATTTAATAGAAAACTCAATGTGAGGCTGGGTGCAGTTGTTCATGCCTATAATCCCAGCACTTTGGGAGGCCAAGGTGAGAGGATTGCTTGAGCCCATGGATTCGAGACCAGCCTGGGCAATTTGGCAAGATCTCATCTTACAATAAATCAAAAACTTAGCCAGGAGTGGTGGTATGTGCCCATAGTTCCAGCTACTTGGAAGGCTGAGGTGGAGGGATCACCTGAGCTCAGAAGATTGAGGTTGCAGTGGCTTTGAGTGTGTGCCTCTGCACTCTAGCCTGGGCAAAAAAAATGAGCCTCCAACCCCCCCCCCCAAAAAAAAAAACTCAATGTGAAATATCAGATGACTGTCTTACACCCTCACTGTCCCTCCGGAGGCAAATGCTGTATTCAGTAAAGAAATATGCAAATACACAAAGTTATGTATCCACGGAGTGTTAATTCACATCAGGTTTAGGATCATGCATCCTTTCATTTGTATTTAAAATTTTACATCTGCCACTCATTACAATGGCAAGCTCAATCTACAATCAGACTTATACAAGGCTCCTGATATGCTGGAGAGTCAACAGAAATCCTAAAACAGTCCAGCAATTTCTCTGAAGTTTCTAACGCAATCAACACTTAAACTTGTTTAATTTCCTTTCAACTCCACTCTGCTTCTCTCCAAGTCACCTCACTTAAGTGAAACACTTTTTGTCCAAACTACAAACTTCAGTGTAAGACCCCTGAATATTTTATGAAGCTTGCTGTAGTCCTAATATCCCTCTAGGCTGCTGAATGGTGACAGCAGAATAGAGGCAGTTTTTTCCCACAGAGGACATTTGGCAATGCCTAGAGATAATTTTGGTTGTCACAACTGGCAAGGAACAGGAAAATGAGGATTCTAATGATTTCTAGTGCATAGGACCAGGGATGCTGGTAAATGTATTCTCTAATGTACAGGAGAGCCCCAACAATACAGAATCATCCAGCACAACATGTCTGAAGTATTGAGGTTGGTCAACAAAAGAAATGACCAACAGAGTAAACAGAGTAAACAGAAAACCTACAGAATGGGAGAAAATATTTGTAAACTATGCATCCAACAAAGGACTAATGTCCAGAATTTACAAGGAACTCAACTCAACAAGAAAAATACAAATAGCCCCTTTAAAAAGTGGGCAAAGGACATGAATAGACATTTTTGCAAAGAAGACATACAAGCAGCCAACAAGCATATGAAAAAATGTTCAACATCATAATCATCAGAAAAATGCAAATTAAAACCACGATGAGATATCTTACACTAGTCAGAATGGTTATTATTAAAAAAGTCAAAAAACAAAACAAAACCAGACATTTGTGAGGATTTGGAGATAAACATATGTTTATACACTGTTTATGGTAATGTAAATTAGTGCAAATTCTATGGAAAACAGTATAAAGATTTCTCAAAGAACTAAAAATTGAACTACCATTAGATCAAGCAATCCCAGGACTGGGTATATACCTAAAGGAAAAGATGTCATTATGTCAATCTGTGACCATACCACCCTGAATCCACCTGATTTTGTCTGCACTCAAAAGCTAAGCTGGGTTGGGCCTGATTAGTACTTGACAGGAGAAATCATTAAATCAAAAAGACATCTGAGGGCTAGATGTGGTGGTTCAAGCCTGTAATCCCAGCACTTGGGAGGTCGAGGCAAGAGGATTGCCTGAGTCTAGGGGTTTGAGACCAGCTTGGGCAACTTGGCAAGACCTCATTTCTACAATAAATCAAAAAATTAGCTGGGCGTGGTAGTTTGTGCTTGTAGTTACAGCTACTTGGAAGGCTGAGGCGGAAGGATCACTGGAGCCCAGCAGGTTGAGGCTGCAGTAGCCATGAGTGTGCCACTGCATTCTAGCCTGGGCAACAGAGTGAGACTCCAACTCAAAAAAAAAAAAAAAAAAAGATACTTGCACTTGTATGTTTTTCATAGCATGATTCACAATAGCAAAGATATGAAATCAAATTAAGTGTCTAATCAACAGGTAATTCTATAAAGAAAATGTGGTATATATGTATACCATAGAATATTACTCAGATACATAGAATACTACCATTAAAAAGAGTGAAATCCTTTATTGTGCAGCAACATGGATGGAACTGCATACCATAAGGCTAAGTGAAATAACTCAGAAAGTCAAATACTGGATGATGCCACTCATAAGTGGGAGCTAAACAATGGGTACACATGGACATAGAGTGGAATAAAAGGTATTGGAGACTCCAAAAGGAAGGAGGGGAGAAGAGGTTGAGGGTGCTATGCTCACTATTTGGGAAATGCAAGCCCAGACCAGTATATGCATGTAACGAAACTGCACTTGTACCCCCTAAACTTATAAAAAACAGTTTTGAAAAAAGAGCTGAGGTTGGAAACCTTAAAACTAACTGAAGGGATACTTGTTACACAGTATTTACATATGACTGCCTAAGACTTGTCTGTTACTTAACTCGACTAGTGACTGCCTTGGCAGCTTGTGGTAATGACTTGATTAGCTCCTTAGAATTTTAACCATTTCCTGAAAGTGTAATTATACCACTCCCCTAAACACATGCAACTTTGAGCATATAATTTCCTTTAAGTCTGTTAAATTTGTCTTTGAAGTTTGCATCCTCTAAAAGATTACATATACATATAGAGATATGATTATAGGAGTGCATACACATTCTAAAGACAATAGACAGGTAAGAGAGAATCATTTCAATTAGTGAGCACACAGGTAAAAATGATAAACACTTAGCCCAATGAATGATACTTTTTTTCCTTGCTTTTTAGAGGACACAAGTTTACACCTTGGCATGGAGCAAGAATACCTAAGAAGTTTTAATCAGTCAAATCATATATGAAACGAACAAGTTTAGCTTTCATTTGCTACATGACAGTATCAAGCCATGTTCTCAATTAGAAACCTCATTTGTTTTCTCTGTAGACCTGCAATGTCAGATTCTGTGGAAAACAGAGATACTTATATGTGTATACATATCCATATATATGTACATATGCACATGGAAATGTACATATATACATGAATATGTATACAAACATGCATATTTATTTATTTATTTGTATTTTATTGTTTTGAGTTGGAGTCTCACTCTGTCACCCAGGCTGGAGTGCAGGGGCACACTCATGGCCAACACAGCCTGGACCTGCTGGGCTATAAAAATTTCAAATATCTTTTATTTTCTGAAAACGGAAATTAATGTTTGAATTGTGATTACATTAACAAAGACAGTAAGAAAAAGGGAAAAGAAAAAAGTTGAATAATGTGACAGTCTTGACACATTTAAATATGCATATTTGGTAGGGTGCAATGGCTCAGGTCTATTATCCCAGCACTTTGGGAGACCGAGGTGAGAGGACTGCCTGAGCTCACGGGTTCGAGACCAGCCTGGGCAACTTGGCGAGACCTCATCTCTACAATAAATCAAAAAATTAGCTGGGTGTGGTAGCACATGCCTGTAGTTCCAGCTACTTGGAAGGCTGAGATAGAAGGGTCACCTGAGCCCAGCAGGTCACAGTGGCCATGAGCATGCCACTGCACTCCAGCATGGGCAACAGAGTAAGACTCCGATTAAAAAAAAAAAAAAATTGATGAGTGTGATGGGGATGGGAAAGAGGTAGGTTTTGTCTCATCATCCAACAGATGTTGACATTCATTTAGCTAATAAGGAAGAAAACGTTCTTTCACTGAGTGGCTCTTAGGTCACCTCCACCACATAGAGTCAAAAGGTTACTTCTATACCTAATCTAAATCATATGACCTCTAACAATATATAGGCTTTTGTTTCCTGTTTTCAGCAGATCACTGATCTCTTCTTTAAACATTTGTAAATGACAACCATTGGTAAAGTGAAAATGTGTTTTGACACATTTGGGATATCCATGGAAAAATTATCTTTATAACCGGTTCCTCTAACTAGCCAAGAAAAAAATAATTTGTCATATTAAGTATGAATATACAAATGCCTCAAGGATATAAACATAAACCTTTTTTTTTTTTTTTTTTTTGAGTTGGAGTCTCACTCTGTCGCCTAGACTGGAGTGCAGTGGCACACTCCCAGCCACTGCTGCCTCGACCTGTTGGGCTCCGGCGATCCTTCCGCCTCATCCTTCCAAGTAGCTGAAACTACAGGTGCGTGCTACCACGCCTGGCTAATTTTTTGATTTATTGTAGAGATGAGGTCTCGCCAAGTTGCCCAGGTGGGTCTTGAACCCGCGGGCTCAGGCAATCTACTCATCTCAGCCTCCCAAAGCATGGGATTACAGGCTGAGTCACCGAGCCAGAACATAAACTTTTATAAGTTTTATGAAACATACTGAAGAGGTCGCATTGAACCCTACTAACTTGTTATGATATTAGTAAAATCATTCTAATGAACTACCTCATATTTATGCACAGGGCAAATATATGGGGTAGTAGATTTGACCTATGCAGGTTTCTTCTTCTTCTTTTTTTTTTTTTTGAGCCAGAATCTCATTCTGTCACCCAGGCTGGAGTGTAGTGGCACGATCACGGCCACCGCATCATTGTCCTGCTAGTCTCAGGCAATCCTTCCACCTCAGCCTTCTAAGGAGCTGAAATTAGAGGTGCACACCACCACACCCAGCTAATTTTATTTATTTACTTACCAATTTATTGTAGAGACAAGGTATCACCAAGTTGCCCAGGCTGGTCTCAAACTCCTGGGTTCACCTTTCAAAGTACTGGGATTACAGACATGAGTCACTGCACCTGACCCTATGTATTCAGGTTTTTTTGTTTTTGTTTTTGTTTTTTAGTTGGAGCCTCACTCTGTCACCCAGGCTGGAGTGCAATGGCACGCTCATGGCCACCGCAGCCTCGAACTGCTGGACTCAGGTGATCCTTCTACTTCAGCCTTCCAAGTAGCTGGAACTACAGGCATGTGCTACCACACCTGACTAATCTTTTTATTTACTATAGAGATGAGGTTTTGCCAAGTTGCCCAGGCTAGTCTTGAACCTGTGAGCTCAGGCAATTCTGTCACCTCAGTCTCCCAAAGTGCTGGGATTATAGGCGTGAGCCACCGTGCCTGGCCAAATATTAAAATCTTAAATCAGAAATTATAAACTAGTTTCAGTAGTTGATTTTATCACCCAAACAAGGAAATCTAAAAATCTTGACTAATTAGAAATTCCAATTTGTCATTTTAAAAATCAAAGAAAAAGATCCTCCTTAAATTTAACACTGAGCAATTCTCAAGTCATACAAATTAATTTTAAGCCATCCCTACTTTATAATCTTAATAAAGAAAATGTTACGGTTTCATTAAACTGTTAAAAATAATATAACCATAGTGTACCAACAATATGAAAATGTAACCCGACTCTTGTTACCAAACAATTCTTGCTCTTTATCAACAGACTTGCTCATCTTTGACTTCTTACCCTGATGCTACGTCTATACCTCGTGTCTTCATGTCCATTTTTTCCAGACTGCCTATGTCCCAGAATACATGTGCCTTGAACAGTCTCTTCTGTCTTGAACATCTTTCCTACTGTATCTGCCTTTAGATGAGACCACCATTGTTGTCTTCTTCGTGACTACTGCAGTCATCAATTCCCCTGCCCCTCAATGTTCTGCAGTGTTTTGTACATCCATTATAGCACTTATTAAAATATCACAATTATTTTAAACATATTTGCTCCCATCCACTTCCCCCACCAACACACACACAAATACCTTCATCTGTATAGTCTCAGGATCTAGGTGCTTAGTATTTGTATTTTTTCTTCTTAAAGTCCATTCCCTGAAAGTTCTTTAATGTGAGATGGAAAACGTTGTAATGTCTACAAAGAGTATCTTACCCCTCAAAACCCAAGTTTGTTAGACATTTATTTCAATAAGTTTCATTAGATCAAGAAGACCATTTCTAAGGTCTAAGGACAGATGACACCAACAATACATAAACCTAAGTTGGTTCAAAATAAAATATGTAGAATTTGCTTCACAGGAAAAAAAAAAGCAAAAAAATATGAACTGCCCTTGAAAAGAGTAATATGCTTATCAGACATTCAGCTTCATTTTGGCATTTAATCAAGTCATTTATTGTTTCAAATGTGTCACCATGAACATTTTGATATACACTCCACAGCAGTAAGGTCTGTTTTCCCTACCTATAACCTGTAAACCCACATTTGGACTTTATGTGCCACTAGCTGATACATGAGTTTTGTACAGCAAAGATTTTGAATGTGTATTTTATAATACCAAAAATATGTGTTACAACCCTTGTTGTAAATGTCACAAAGAATATTAATAGTTGGCCACATTTTTTTTTTTGGATGAGGTAGTTCCATGTTTGGCACTTTTTTATATATCTCAGATAGTTATAAGTCTACTCATTACTAAACACTTGCACAGAATTTTGGTTTGCGTCTTTATACATGCTTCATAAAATATTCAGTGTTTGAGTTTAAAACTTGTCAAAGTGTTTTCCAAGTTATTTGGTAAGAAGTGGAATTCACACACCGAAAGGGGATGTAGCAGTTTGAAAACAAGGATTTCCTGACTCAGACAAGAAACTTTTTCTTAAAATACGGCTGTACATAAGGCTGTTTTCCTTTGACGGATTCTTACAAAATGAGTGAGTATGGAAAATCATAATATGTAATTAGAGCATATAAATTGATACATTTGAGCATCTCCAGGTAACATGCTAATAAGCTAATTGAATACATTATATATTACTTCTTAAAGATTTATGAAATCTCCATGAAAGCACTGAGTATCATGAAATCATGATACTCAAGATATTATGAAATCATGGGTACTCACAAATAAATCTAACTTATTTTTGGGGGGGACTGTCAGAGTTATAAAATCAGCTTGTGGCAGCTCAGAATCATAGGCTTTCAAAGCTGGAAGAGGCCTTTAAAATCCCGTCTAGTGCCGGGTGCAGTGGATCAAGCCTGTAACCCCAGCATTTTGGGAGGCCGAGGTGAGAGAATTGCCTGAGCCCAGGGGTTCGAGACCAGCCTGACCAACTTGGAGAGACCTCATCTCTACAATAAATCAAAAAGTTAGCTGGGCATGGTAGCACGCACCTTGAGTTCAGCTACTTGGAAAGTTGAAGTGGAAGGACTGATCGCCTGAGCCCAGCAGGTCAAGGCTGAGGTGGCCATGAGCGTGCCACTGTGCTGCAGCCTGGGTGACAGAGTGAGACTCCAACTCCAAAGGAAAAACAAAACAAAACAAAAAAAACCCGGTTTAATCCATACCCTTTGGGCAGCATTGCATAGATATTATAGTTTTCTGATTAAATTCTAAGAGGCTCATAAGTGGTTTTAATTAAAGCAGAAATCAGATGGACCCAATACATTTCAGTATAAAAGAAATATGATGTACTAAGCATCTTCAAAGTTTTAAGGATCCTTCTATCGACCAGACTAAATATTATACTTTAAATAAAAACTCTGCTCTGCAAAATGTATAATTTAAATAGCACCTATAGCATAAAACCTTAGGATGCTTTGAAGACATCCTGTAACCAGCACTGCCCCGGTTTCACAAGGCCTAGCATGATACAAAATGTGAATGAACTGTCATACTAGTGTGGGGTAGAATCAAAAACAGCTGAGTTTTTAATCTCCAATCCAGGGAGTCTTTTTATTCGAGTCAGTCACACTGCCTCCAGTGAAACACCAATAACCATTATTTTCATTTTATCTGCTGTAATTAGACTTCTTCATGTCCCTTCGACTGAAGGGAAAGTCAGAGAGATGTTTTAGAAAAATACATTGGCATTTCAAATTTACATTAAAAATGTCTTTCCTGTATTTTTATATCACACATTCCAAACATTGTTAAAGACATCAGAGATTCAATAGCATTCTGTGTCCCAGGCCTCTGTTCTTTTTATACTATGAAAACTGGAAGCTAACTGAAATTAAGAAGTATTTACTATAAACATGTAAAGTATAAATACGAGTAATTTTTTTTAAAAACTTTATTTTAACACCTAATACAATTCCAATTTTAAGGATTACTTGCACAAAAAAATAAACACATTTGGTATAAAAATGTATCACTTTAACACCCTTTCCCCTTCAGCCACCCTCCCACCCCACCTTCATGAACTGCACTCTATCTGGATGCAGAAACATATAAAGACTAATGGCACAAATTAGTTTTTAACCTACAGGAGTTTCTGTTTATGTACCCAGGTACTCTAGAGGACACCAGCCCACTTTATCACATGAACCATTTCCTTCAGCCTGCTGAATTAGTTTCACAAAGAAACAAAGCTTATTATAAAGGCATTTTAAAAACCATTATCGTAAATTCTTTTTAGAAGCACTGACTTTTTTTTTGCAACCATTTATATACAGTGTTACATAACAGCTCTGGAGTACAGTACATGCAGCAGAATATACCTGTTAAATATAAAATACTTTCCTTAAAATCTTCATCGTTGGAATTCTTTGAAGTCTAAATTATAGAATGCCCATTACTTTGAGAAAATGGTTGAGGAGTACAAATGTCTGCATATGTTGGCCACTGAAATAATCCAAGGCTAACTGGAATAATATTCATAGCACACCAGGAGTGCATAAATAATTTACTTACATTATTAAAATACAACCCATAAAATTCAAGTTCAAGATCTTATAGGATTGTCTATGTAAATCCTTTAAATGGTTGCTTGGAAATGCATTGCTTCTTCTTTTTCTTCTTTTTAAAGTCCTCTATAAAATGTTCAGCTGAAATTTCTTTCTTCCTCAAATGAAATGACCACTTTTATTTGTGTCTGCTGCCTCTTCTCTTCATGGCAGCAGTGCACTGTGGACAGTACCATTTGCCTTTTGGTGCTTCTGTCAACCCAACACAGCCATAATGGAACCATTCTATAGGGCACTGGAAGCAAAATTGCAAAGAACATGTTTTTAGTACTTCTAACAAATGGAGAGTACATTAAAATATTCCAAAACTGTATATTTCATTTAAATTTATAATAATTAGATTTATATCATCAGAATATTTAAGTCTAGGAAACGATTTAGAGATCACTTTGTCTAAATGATAAGATTCATGGATGAGGAAATGAAAGGACAGAAAAATTATGTATCTTTGAGAACAAACTGAGGCCCATGCAAACTATTTCCAATAATCCTGAATAACAAACCAAAGTCCACTAGTTTTCATGAGCTCGAAGAGTAAAGTGATACCAACTTTCCAGGGTAAAAAGATGATTCTTTTATGTAAAAGATAAATATATTCTAAAGATTTTATTTAATATTCAGCCGTATTGCTTGCTCTCTCATTAAGTGGAATAAGCTGTAAATAAACACATAAAGTGGTACCTGGGTTTCCTACCAGGATGTATATATTCCCAGAAATGTAGCAAAACAATAAAAGTGTTCCTCTCTGAAACATATTATGCAGTTCTACACTTCCACAGAAAAGTCAGCACTCAGAACAACACAACTGGGAAGGAGAGGAATCAGAGAGGGTACGATGCTGATATTCACAGAAATCTCATTTATCATTTTCACTAACTAACCCAGAAGAGTTTAGAGTGATGCTCTTGAAACAGCTGGGCAATATTAGTTTGCAATAATCACAAACAGCTCACAAGTGACCCTAGACAGGAGAGGGGAGGAGAGTCTGTCTCCATCTACATAAACATGTGGCTACCCTACCAGGTCAGGGAAAAGGACCAATGTCAAGGCACCAAGACAACCTCCTCACTCTTTATACTTTTTATGAATTTAAGAGTCTTGTTAATCATAGGATGCTGACAATACTAATCAGTGCTTCTACAAAGTTTAGAGTTCTGCTATCCCTCTGGAGTGAGAGGGGCAAAGGACAAGGAGCTGCATGCAAGTAAGAAGGGAGTCAAAATTACTTTAACCCTCAGCATTCAACGAAAACTCATCTCTAACCAAAATTAAGCTCCCGGAAATGAAACAGAGATGCCTTCTTTTTAAATCTCCTTTATTTTTTATATCAAAAGTGGCTCTTATCAATTCATACCTTCAGATTACAGTAGGAAATACTACACTAGTGGGAGGAAACTATTCTCCCACTCAATCCTCAGTGATCCTAACCTCCACCTTAGCACCATGCTTCCTAAAACAATGAACTGCTTTAAAATTCCATTTCTTCATTATGCTCAATAAACTGGATTCTAGTAAACAAAGTATTGTTTAGCAAAGGGAAAAGAGGACATTTATAATTTTCTTACAACAATAGCACTCTTTAAAAAATATAATCTGTACATAAAACCATACAATTAGCTTTAAAAGTTAAAATAGGGAAAACATTAAGGAACATGACCCTATTTTGAATGGGAATATTCTACCATAAGCATAACATACTTAAACATAACTGCCCACCTGTTTTCTTAGAATGAGATACATAGTAAATTTAAAAAAACGATCTATGTAATAACAATCTATGATTTTTTTCATTCCTAAGTAGAAACATTTATTTACTTACATCTTGGTTGTCACATCCCACCATCTCACCATAAGATACCTGGGTTAAAGAAAATGAAATATTTTTATTATGACTATGTAACAAGCATCTAAACCAAATTAATTGTTTATGATATTGCCAGAAAATACACTGAATATAAACAAATACATTGAGAATCAAAGTATATAGTTTTTTCCTAAAAGATGTTTTTGGGGCAGGGGCAGGAGATGAACAGTAGTTATTTGCCCTTTGAAAGTCTGAAGGAACTTGCTGTGTAAGCCACCTGGACATGACTTCGGTGGTTCTTCTTGTAAGAACTGTGTTTCCTTCTTGGTTAGTCATCTGCTGAAAGCTTTTACTTCTTAAGTCATGTTAGGTCATTTATATTTTTGCAGTCAATAGCCCACTTCCTTGAAACTTCTAAACTTATCTATTCAATGTCCTTTCTCATTTTCCTTTTGCTTTACATCTCCACACTTTAGAACATAACCTCCTAACTCTTGAAATAATTTATCTTCCCAGTGAACTGAATACTTTTTCAGACAAGATTAACTAGATGGCATACTTGTGATTTTCTGCATGAATGAAAATATTTTCACATAGTGCAATGCACAGAAACAACTCCTCTATGCATCAAGTCTTCAGGGAATGTCAGTTTTTCCCTCAAAGCTCTACAGACATATTCCATCTCCTTCTAGTTTTTAGTTGTACAGAGAAAAAAAAAGTCTAGGGTCAATCTGCTGCTGTTCTTTTCCTGCTAGAATATTTAAGCATACACTATTCTTAATCATTAATACTGAAAAAAAAATTTTTTTTTTGAGTTGTAGTCTCACTCTGTCACCCAGCCCGGAGTGCAGTGGCATGCTCACGGCTACCACAGCCTCGACCTGCTGGGCTCAGGTGATCCTTCCACCTCAGCCTTCCAAGTAGCTGGAACTACAGGTGCGCGTTACCATGCCCGGCTAATTTTTGATTTATTGTAGAGATGAGGTCTTGCCAAGTTGCCCAGGTGGGTCTCGAACCCGCGGGATCAGGCAATCCACTCACCTCGGCTTCCCAAGCGCTAGGATTACAGACTGAGCCTTACAGACTGAGCCTCCGAGCCCAGCCTAAAAAAATGTTTATCAGGTGATAGAGCAGCTGGCAAACTTAAAAATTGTAAAAATTAGATTAGCAGCTCACACCATAAAACACAATAAACTAGATAGATTCAGATTTAAATGTGAAGAAACTGAAGCATATCAAGAACTAGACAAAACCATATAAAAATTAGAAAAAATACAAGACAAATTTATCATGAGAATAGGGCAAAAGAGAAAGCCTTTCAAAATATATAATCTATGGCTGACATAAAGATTAACAATCATATCTACAAAAAAATAGAAATTTTAGAATTATAAAAAACTAAACCAAGTAAAATATGTATATATTATGTACTATATAACAAAAACAATAGAAAAATAGGCTAATACCACTAGGAACTAATTCATAAAAGAAGAAATAAAAACAGCCAAAAAGGTCCAATCTTAATACTAATGTAAATTAAAGTGGTCATGTGATACAAAACCATAAAATTGGTACATGATTTAGAGAGAAAATAATATCCAGTGCTGAACAGGGTTTAGGAAATGGGCATGTTTACCAATTTTGGTAATAAATTTCTGGAAGGTATTATGGTAGTAGTCTATATCTAATATATTTATAACCTAATTTTGTTTCTAAAAGATTATCCCAGAAATTTGACATATAAAACAGACTGTATAAAAGAAGTGCCCATCATGTTAACTGTAGTTCCAAAAAATTTAAGATCACTAAATTAATATATAGCTAGATATTAGTTAAATAAATTATGGTACATGGTATAAGAGATAACTATGAGAGGATTAAAAACATAACTTTAAAGAAAAATAATGTTCAGTATAGCTGCTTTAGCAAAAACAGCCATGGTTCCTATTGTCAAACTTACACACACACGTGTGTGTGTGTCTATCTGCATACATATCTGTCATGGAATGAATGCTTGTGTCCCCCCAGAGTCTATATGTTGAAGTTCTAATCCCCAGTGTGACTATATTTGGAGAGAGACTCTGTGAGGAGATGGTAAAGGTCAGTGGGGTCAAAGGGTGGAGTTGTAATCTGATAGGGTTGGTGCCCTCAGAAGAAGAGACACCCAACATGCTGTCTCTTTCTCTCTGCCATGTGAGAACACAGAGAAGAGAGCAGTCTGCCAGTCAGGAACCAAGTTAGCCAGGTTATAACTGAGAACTGAGAGTATGGATAACTTAGATTTTTCTTTATACTCTGTATTTATAGCAAACGTCACCTTTATAAGAAGGAGAGAAAAATACATAAATAAAGCAACACTATTTTAACTGAGCAAAAAAAAAAGTGCTTAAAAAGGAAATGGTTCTCTTTCTTCTAGTTTATTCAGATTATGCTTTTATAGATATATATCAGACTTTTACCTGATTACAAATGCAATATCGAGGTTCATTTGGGTCATAAGTCCAATCAACCTGACTGTTAGAATCAGATTCTGGTACTACTGTTGTCTGTTGTGAGATTTCTTGTACAACGGCTGATGATGAAGAACACGATGATAAGGAAGAAGAGGAGGAGGAAGATGATGACTGCTGGCTTGAAGACTTGGTGTTGTTTCTGAAAAAGCAGTGTAAGTTTAATTTGCTCTCTATCCAGAAGTTACCAGAGAATAACTCCTAAGTGGTATGAAATGAAATGACATCAAATGTATAAATTAATGCCTAACCCAAAGTTAAAGTAATATAACTTAAAAGTACACTTGTTTAAAGTGACAAAGAGTAACGTTTTTTATAACAGTTTATTTTTATTTATAATTTTATGCTTTTTAGAGTACAAAATTATTCAAAAAAACTTTTTTGTTTCAAAATTTTTTACAATAATATTTTCATCAAAGTTGCTACTTACCATTGTCTTAAACTGTAGAGTTGTAATTAAGAATTAATATTAATTATGGCTGGCTCACAGATACTATTTGTATTTTTAAATAAACTGAATACTCTTCATCAAAACATAAAATACAAAAGCATTTAATGAAAATGATTATGACTATCAACCACCAACTGATGCGTGAATACCTAACATGTGTAGGACAGGAATCAAGAGTATTAAAATTCACAAGTAAGTTATCACTAGTTAGATGCTAATTAAATTTTTAAACTATAGAAATTTATCATATGCAGTTACATTAAATTGGAATCATTAAGATATTTGACATTTCAGTAGTTATTTCACATTGATCATTCTTTTAGGGATTTACTCACAGAAAATACAATACGATTAAAAACAGAAATAATAATATCATTATTAAGCAACTAATTATTTGGGCCTGCCGTTTGAGCGTTCATTATTTACAAACACCTAGCATATTCAGTTACTTGGGAGAGAAACGTTGCTAAACATTGTTAAGTTTTCACAATTAAAGCTCACACAATCATCCTAAGAGCTTCATATTTATATATGAATATGAAATGCTAGGAATATTTTCATGCCATCAATTTTTAGGACCTAAGACCAAGAAGACACTTTGCTGAAAATCAAAATGAATTATCTTCTTTAATAAAAATCTCCAGTATATAATTTATACTTCATGCATTAATTCATCTTGTCAAAATAAGGGGCAATAAATAAAAAACAGCTTCATAAAATGGTTTATCCTAGTGAACAAAATAAAACAAACAGAAGTCATGTATTAACAAACTCAATTTAAGACTCTAGAAAAATTAAAAGCAACTCTAACACTTTTTCAAGACTTTGCTCCTTCAGTGTATAGCAGTGTAAATGAAAACTTAATCTCTCCCTACCTCTCCAAGGTCCATCTTCATCCACTGTATCCTGCCTTTGTTGACTATATGGGGACCCAGCTGAGATAACAAGTAAACTGAGTACTCAGTAAGGGTATGGGGGCTACCATATCGATAAAACTTACTTGCTCTTTCGACCACTCCGTGAGTCGGCTGCTGATGAACTGGCATTCTGTGTTAATGTTGTCATAAGTGCTGAAGATGATGAATAGCCAGTTGTTTCCCTGGGCATTGAAAATTCTTTTCCCAGCTGAAAGTCATTATTCTTAAACGCTTCATAACTGGCTTTTAAACTAGAAGTTCTTCGTCCTTCCTTCATCTTAAACAGACATTCATTGACAGCATCAGTATATGTAAATATGAAGATTTTCTGTTTCAAGGTTTACAAGTTACAGTTTTATTCTGGTTTATCCAAAAATAATTACTAATTTATTTTGTTTAAACTATTATTCTCACCACTAGAATTTAAGCTTTTTTATGGAAGGAGTTTTTACACAGTTCGACAGTAACTATGGATGGGCAACTTCTTAATTTGGAATATAGACAAACTGCACAGAAAGGAACAAACTCAAGGCAACCTAAGTCCCAAGGTCTAAAAAGAAAGCCCTGGAACTAGAAGAAAGAACAAAGAATTTTGCTAGTATGTGCTGCAGACTGCAGTCAAGCACAGGGGCAACATAGGCATTATTGTGGGAAGGATCTGCCTACAATCTGCATTATAAATCTATTTTTTACTTTTCATTATCAATCAGGTAATCTCTACATATTATTTCATTATATAAAATCTCATACTATAAAACTCTGAATTAAAAATGAACCTATTCAATGTTAGAAAACTAGTTCACATCAAGTTGTTTCTATCAAATTGGTTTCCTCCAATAATTCAGACAAAACCTAACAGTTTGTCTCTAAACCTTTTACTTTTTACCTGAGCTGTTGCTTGAACTGCTTGAGCTGCTGCCATGGTAATTGCCCCTGCACCAGTTCCTGAAGATAACGAGCCAATATTATAGGATGCCAACGGTTGGGAGGAATTCACATTGTAAGCATTGTTAGACGAGGCTGTGGAATTACTATTTCGACAACCTGTGTAGAGGTAAAGAAGAAAAAAAATGGTTGCAGAGAACATAATGTTAGTGAGTTTAAAATACTTTGTTTTCTGGCACAAATATAATCATTGAATTTAAACTTTGCACATCACTGTAGATTAAGTCGACTGAATAATAATGTAACAATAATGTATTCAATGTTCCATGTTTTTCTTTTTTCTTCTGTTTCCATAGTTACACTTCAACAGGTAAATAAATTGTATGCTTCATTAATCCTGAATGTTTTTATTTCCCCTTACTGTAATACAAACAAAGCAAACAATCACATTTAAGAAAATAAACTTACCTAGCGTATTTTCCTTAGAAGCATCTGATGTAAGAGTAGATAGAAGAGCTTCTGATTTAAACTTCTTTTCAGGAATATGATCTGTTGTTGTATGGTGAGAAGTTGGATTATATTTCCTTTCTAAATATAAATAAAGAATTTGTGATTTTTAAACTTTAGAGTACAAAAACAAGGCATAATGCTTCCATCCAGTTATATACTGGTATAGTTGTGATTTGGGTTCCTCATAAAACACAGAGCATGTTTTCTTGGAGGACAGGTAGGTAGGATTCTGTTCTCAGACATTTAAAACACTTTAGTGGAAGAAAACCCATGATGCACCATGGGTTCACATACAACATGAGGGGAATTTTATTTCCCAAACATTATCTACTATTTAGAAAAGGTTTCAGTCTACCCTCCTTTCCTATCAAATTAATTTGTGAAAAAACACTGATACCATCAGTCAACCAGCAACAGTTATCTGACTAAGAATTCGTTTACTCACCAACTCTCCAACCATTTGAAACTTCATTATATGCCAAACATTAGGCGAAGCGCTGGAGAAGCAAGGAAGAACAAGACAAAGGGCCTACCTACCACAAAGAGCTTATGGTTTGGCTCACCTGTAACACGCATCTAGCGAGAAGCAGGTATCTGTAGGTGGGAGTATATGCTACTAATACTATACATTCTCCCTCTATGAATTTCAGAGAAAGTACACTACCTATTTCCAAATCGAATATGCTTTTCCCATACGAAAAAGATAAGTCTGCCAGCACTTGTAGTGAAAAAACCACATCCCACAAAACACAAAGGGAATTTTATATATTTCTCAATTTGTTGTGTAGAGTTAACAAAAGAGAATATACACGTGATACGAGCTTTTAATTGTATTTACAACTTAACTGCAGTAAACTTACTTTCCACTGGAGTATGTGAATGAGCATGGTGATTGTTTACTGGCTGTGAAGGAGTATCTAATTCCAAAGATCCTACAAAAAGAAAGGCACAGAGATATACTGCCATTAAAAGACACCACAGAACCTTACACATCAGCCAACTACAGGCAATGAGCTCCCTAAACCCGCAGAGGACTGGCAACCTCTGACACATATGCCAGACATGTTAGAGGGTCACCATTGCCAATTTCACTCTGAGTTATTCTCTCTCTAAACAATAAGTAATCCATTTCTCAATATTCACCTTTAGTACACAATGGCTCAAGTATGCTAATATCTAATTAGGGAATTCACTACAGTGGGTGCATAATAGATGAATGGACATTATGACCTCATTACTGATAAGACTTAACCTAGTTTTACTGAGCTGAAGACCTTTTAGTGGGAAATTTTAAAGTTCTAAGTGATGAGAGCATTACTATATGAAAGAAAAATATTTGATCATTAAGATGATATATGATAGTAAAGGCTGCCTAAAAGAAGTTAGGAATTTTGCTTGCAAAAAGTGAAGAATAGAATCTCTATCACCAAGCTCTAAAATACCTTTAAAGAAATTGTCTGGGTTTATTTTTGATCCCTTGAGATGAAATTATGGCAGGGCACAGGGTGAAGCAGTTTGTATAACTCAATCCAATTTAGTTTCATATGTCTGTGTCTTTAGAGAGGATGCTTTATTAACCTTCCTGCAGTACTGAATAGGTATGAATTATCATTTCTCATGACTACCATCAGCATTTCCCCCAACCAAAAAAAAAAAAATCAAAGCAGTTATAGAATATTTTATTTCGTCCTCAAATACTTATTATTCTTAGACAGGGTTCCTCCAGAATAAAAGTTATCACAAATAAATTGGATGATCATCTAAAGTGATGGATCTACTTTTGGACACATACCAACAGCTATGGATCTAATGATGGACTTGTGACTGGCTTTTCTAGCTGACTTCCAGTGAGCATATCAAGAGAGACACATAGACTAGCACTGTAGAGAAAGATTTCATGTGTGTGTAGTAACAGGCACATATTCTTCCTACTGAAATATACCAAGGAAAAAAATGTGTTTGAAAGCTTTATTTCAATTCTAGTAGAAATTAACCATAATACTAACTTGGTTCAATGAGCATTGAGCGGGTGCCTGCTCTGGGCCTAGTACCATACCATCTGCTTTTTTATGTTAGAAGAGATGCTAAATTAGTTAAAGCAACAGAACTACATGCTTCCATTCTGGGAAGTTTCCTGAGGTACACGAAATACGTGAAAGACATAAGCTATAGCAGGAGATCAAGTTGAGTCTTGCAAAGAAATAGTAAAATGACTTCTTGCTGATAAGGGAAAGTTTAGGAAAATCTTAAGAAAAAGAGAAGTGCTATGGAACCAATTAGAATCTTTCACAGTAAACACAGTTGAGGAAAAGCCTACAAGCAGTTCTTAAGAAAAACTAATAACCTCCCTCAAAGCTGAAGTGTATAAACAGGCAGGGCAAAGTCAATACATTTAAAGAAAGATGGTTGATTTGTTTCTCAATGGTTACAATTTTAAAAAATCCTTGTTCTTACCACTCATCTTACTAGCATATGTGGATATTTTAAAATGAAATGATTTAATGTTATTTTCATAAAGAGTGAGTGGATGATATCTTACATAATATTTCTCAGTATCTATAACCCAAACAGTTCCAACTGTTAGGGTCCAAGCTATCTGACCCGGACGCCACCATCCACCGAAGGGCAGGATCTGAAAAGCCTCTGTGGGACAAGCGTCTCCTCAGTGATTTGTACATGTATTGTCCAATATTGATGGAAAACTGTAAATTTTACTTACGCCTCTCTAATATTTCTGTAATTCCAGCATTATCAGCTTCCAGCTCCATTTTAAATTTAGCCAGTTCCTGATCCAGCTTTCTCAAGTGTCGATCTACCTGTTTCAAAGAAGATCAAAGATAACCACCAAAATTTGGGACACTGTTAAAGTGTCAGTTTAATGAGGAAACCTAAATCTTTGTTTATTTTAGTGAATCTGTGTAGCATCCTTGTACAAGTCAATTAACCTAAGCTTCAGAGGTTTTTAATCCATAAAATGAGGGTGCTAGGCTAAATAATCTCCCAAGTCTTCTAAATAAATTTTAAGTTTTAAGAAACCAGACTCTCAGCCGGGTTCAGTGGCTCAGCCTGTAATCCCGCGCCTTTGGGAGGCTGAGGTGAGTGGATCGCCTGAGCCCGCGGGTTCGAGACCCGCCTGGGCAGCAAGACCTCATCTCTACAAGAAATCAAAAAATTAGCCGGGTGTGGTAGCGCGCGGCTGTAATTCCAGCTACTCGGAATGCTGAGGCGGAAGGACTGCCGGAGCCCAGCAGGCGAGGCTGCGGTGGCCGGGAGCGGCCACTGCACTCCAGTCTGGGCGACAGAGTGAGACTCCAACTCAAAAAAAAAAAAAAAAAGAAACCAGACTCTCAACTTGTTAGAAAATGCTCTATACTACATTTTTAGAAGAAGCAGGGATATGAACATTAAAGCAAAACTGAGATTAGGGATTAGAGGGTGGGAAGAGGGGCTGGAGGTTGGTAACTTTTCATAATATGCCTTGTGATTACTTTCAGTCTAATCTCCTACTTATAAGGCCACCATAATAACTGCTCTTTAGAATGATGAGACATCCTTCATCTACAAGAAGGCTCCTATATTCCATACATTCATTTTTCTAAGACAGTAAAGGGGACCATTACACTTGTAAACATTTATGCAAAGAGGGAAACAAAAGGGGTTTTTAGCAGAAAATTCCAATCTCCAAAGGGCCAGGTTAAAAATGATTTTATCTATAATTCTATTGCCCTAGTTAAGGTAGAAAAAAACTTATTTTCTCACTTAGAGAGCTTTTGACTAATTTCAGAAAATTATATTCCTCAAACTGGTAACATTGTCTTAAGGTATTTTTAAGCTTACTATTCAATATTTTTTTAAACTTACTACTTTGAAGTGAAACAAAAACACAAGTTCTTTGAAAAATATTCATGTCACATTATTGACGACATCCTTTTTCCAAGTCTAGCTTCCTACTGAATTACTGTTATACTTAGAAATAACTTTCTTACAAATATCAAATGAGCTATCATCCAGTATGAGGAGAAAAATTTAAGTATGACTCTTAAAAAAATAATGTGTATCTAACATAGGAAGAAAGAAAGAAAAGTAGCAAAAAACAATGTATATGCGTTTCCGTGCCTATGAAGAAGTCAGATAAATGCTGGGCACATTAGATGCTCTCTCCTTTCTGGCCTTCACTCTTATCTTTTGAAATAGGTTATTACTGCCTCCACTTTATAAGTGAAAAAAACTAAAGCTCAGAGGGGTTAGAAACATATTCAAAGTTACATAGCTAATGCATTACAGAAACCAGATTTAACTTTGATCTATTTGTAACAAATTGTGCTTCACCATTTATACCTAATATTGACCCCTGAACTTTTTGCATGCAGAAACCAACTGTTTTTTGTTTGTTTTGTTCTGAACTCAGAACAAAGTAATTCAAGTTGAAAAACTAGTAATATAGTCCTATTGTTAGTATTTGATATATTAACAGCAACCATGGGGGTGTTGTTTTTGATTTTTTTTTTTAACAATTTAAAACCCAGTTTTCCCTCCATCTTCACACTCAAGTTACTTTTCAGAGCTTGACAGAAGTTGTACTTAAAATATTTAAAAGCTTATAGGGTCACGAATTATGGATACTTGCTCCTATTCAAAGAATCTGCAGGTAAGTGAGCATCCTTTAATGGAACCTCCCTTCCAAAAATAAAGTGTGAACACAGACCTCCATTATTCAAGAATATCTTTCATTGTCAAAATTTAATCTCAAGGGAAATCAGAAAAAATACCAATTTTTCAATTCCAAGACTATTTAATGCAATAAAAACAGTCTACTACCTTTCTTACCTACAATTATACTAATAACAAATATTGAGTTCCTAGTATGTGCTTGGTGCTGAATTAAATACATGAAGAATGGGAGAGAATCCTTGCCTTCATAGGAATTAGAATTTAGCTGACAATCAAGATTTGCATACAATTTTAACATAATAAAGGATAAAAAATAGAAGCGTTGTCACAAATAAGCAACAGGTCAAAAAGTCAAAAGTAGTACATAAAGGAAAAAATCTAACATTGGTAGACACAAGGAAGTATGAATGACAGTGAAGAATGCATAGTATTCAAATAGATGGAAAGAAGTAATAGAGACAGAAAGACAAACAGTATGCTTAGAGAAAAAAGTATGATACAGCTTGTAATAGGAATACAAAACACAGACAGAAAGAGTGTTAGAATCTCTTGGGAGCATGGTTTAGTTTGCGATGGAGACTTTTTTTTCACATCATACACATTACCCTAACTTACTCTACCTCTGCATTTAAGAACTGCTTCATTTTATTAAATATATTACTGATAGGTTATTACACGTGAAAGTGAAAAATGATGATGAAATTTTCAACACTAGATAGCTCAGAAAAGACAATAAAACCCAAAGAACTAGTAACTTTAAGAGTCAAATTCATAATTAAAATAAACAAAGAAAAACCTTAACCACACCTTGTGGTGGGCAACTTTGTAAGATGGCTTCCAATCATTCTTACTTCCTCATATGTAAAAAAGATTATAAATTGGTTAATATTAAAAGCAATTATTAGATAAGGAGAATTATTGGATTTATCTTGGGGTTACAATTGCTGTACTGAGTCATACGAGAAGTCAGAAAGAAGTTGACCACAAGATTTAACTTAAGCTATAAAGCACCAGGATACTTAAACAGTATTAAACAGCCATAGTAAGAACTGAACTTGTCTGAAATCTCTCATTCTGAATGTCTACAGCACCTATTCCAGCTGATCATCATAATGGCACTATAGGTACCAGTCAAAGAAAGGACCTAAGTTACCCCACCCCCCACACATCACACACACATCACACACACACACACACACACACACACACACACACACACACACACACGACTCTTGTAAAATTGATTGACAGTAGTAAAGAGGGTACTGATCCAATTGAGAGATTTCCCATTAGCCACAGATTCCTAACACAAAGCTGACCACAGAGTATAGTTATTTATTTGTTCACCATTTAATGACAATAAAAGCTATCCACATTTCCTTGTCTTATAACCCCTAACCATAACTGCTTTAATAACTGATATACTTTTTCTGACCTCTTTAGAAATAAAGGAAATCTTATCAACCTTATTTGTTAACATATTCATGATCATTAAGAATTTAAGTCACACTGTGCCCCCCTGCACAAAACAAACTCTCATCCTTTAATATTTTTTGCATAGATTTGTAAAGCTTGATTCTTTCTATTTTGACTCTACCATTTTTCCAATATTCAAATTTTAAAACATGTCCCTTATGGATCCAAACAAAACTAGATATAGCTTTTTAAAAGTTTCTACATGATCTGTTGCTTCCAATACAGTCAAATTTTAGCTTTAGATGCTCAGCTTGCCCTTTCAGAATAAGCAGTCTATTAGGTTCTAAAGTTGAAATCTGTGATAATAAGAGATAAATTTCTATCCATGAAAAAAGCTGATAACAGTGAATAAGGAAGGTAAGTTGGGGAAGGAAAAAAAAAACATGATGGCAAAGTATTTCTTTGATGATAAGTCATGAAAATGATTCTTTACATCTTAAATTACATTTAAATTAGATAAAAGTTTGACCTAATCTTAGGCTGAAACCAATACTTCAGGCCTAAGCACATTCACTTTATCTAATCATCTTCCTAAAAGACAATAAGGACAGGATAGAAAGCAAAAGGTCAAACTCAAATAATATACTTCCTTAATTAGAGTATCAGATAAAGGACTCTCAAATTTATAGGTAAAATGTGGGTCTGAAATATAATCATCTCAGGAACAGGTCAGGATAAAAAAAAATAATAATAAGCAGCAAGTTCAAGGGTATTGAGCACTGCAAGAGACTGCTAAAATCATTCAAGCATTAACCAAAAGCTCAAATTTTATCAGAGTGCATATAAATCAACTTTATTGGGGTATTGCAATCTAATACATCCTTATGACAGTGACTGGCTGAGGAACACAAATAAGTGTTTAATGACTATGAGTATGAGACTTCTAGAAGGAAATTATTAAAACAAAATAGATTTTTTTTTCCTGCTAGTCAAATTTCACTAAAACGGTTATTGAAATAAACTGTCAGTTTGTGCTACTGGACCCCAAATTTCTTCATTTGTTGATATTATTCAGTATGGTTTCTTTCCTTAGCAAATAAGGTAAGCAGCGCAATGCTGGTCATAGAAATGAAGTGTTTACCACTGATTTTAAAAGTAAATAAAATATTTCAATAAAAAATCAATAAAATAGCATGCCAAATAAAACACTGAGGTATGAAATCAATACTAAATTGCTGTATCTTAAAATCTCCAAAACTAATACATGTTTACTTAAGATTACTATGATGATATAATGTTGAAGCAAAGGCATAAAATCTCCTCTAAGGTCAATTTCACTTCTCTGTTTAAAATCTTTCACTGGCTTACCACACTTTAGACTAAGAATCACACTCCTCCAGGACTGGCTCCTGTGCGTTAGCCCCTGCCTGCTTTATCTCATACTGCTCTTGGTTCTCACTACAGACCAACCACACTGGCCTCTTTCCTAGTTCTATATGTCAAGCCTTTTCCTCTTCAGATTTTGCCCTTCGCACATCACCTGGCTGAAATGTCTTCCTTTGGCTCTTTGAATGGATGGTTCCTTCTCATTTTCCAAGTATTGACTCAAATGTCATCTTCTTAGACTATGCTCATCCTGACTACATTTTTAACAGCCTCTCTCCCTCTCTCCCCCTCCCTTTCTCCTTTCTATAGTGTCTATTTCCTTCATGGCACTTATTAATATCTAAAATAATCTTTATTTGGCAGTTTGCCCAGGCGTTACCTGTCTATGTCAGTACTGCCCATTCAGCACTGGTTACTGCTCACAGCTGGAGTCCTATATATATTGGCCAAATGAATGAAAGTCATATTCTCCTACTATATAAAACTGTAAAATTAGAAATACTAGTGTTTTTGGTTAAATGACCTAACAACAGAAATTACTGTAGTTTTACACTTACCCTATGTCCCATCCATACTCACCTTTAAAGCACACTAATATTCTCAGTCCTTAAACGTTAAGTGTTATAGGAACTTTATTTCTAATATTTATAGACTCATTTGGATGTTTACTGTTGACATTTCAGGGAGAATAACTAATTTGACAGGGTAACTCCATTGAGTGACCTCCCAGCCGAACAAGTCAGTAATTTCCTTTTGTTTGACTGTAACTACTCGTAAGGCTAATAAAGTAAATTTCTTACCCTCAAGCATCAAGTGTTCAAATATCACAAGATACTGTGATAATATGTACCACATAAAGCATAAGCATTCTAAGAAGGCCCATAATTGTCTTTGACATTTTAATAATTATTTATGCAAGATAAGGGAAGCTAGTTTTTCATTTATATTTGTAGTATCAAATGAGTTTTCCTCTAAATAAATTTCATTTAAAAGCGTAGTTAGTAGATATGCAGATGGTAGGCAGATATTATAAAAACCATGAAGATGGGAAAGAAATGACTAAGGTTTGAAAAACTCTGGATAAGACCGCGAAAATCTTTGTCCTTCTGTTCACCATTTGATTAAGCTATTGTGCCAGGCTCTGAGGTTATAGAATGACCGAGAACCATACCTCCCTCAGAAGCCTTAGTTGGGAGATCCGATATTTCTGATTTTATAAAGATAATAAGATTTTATTGGAAATGAGTTAACTGAGTTTCCAATATTGTCATTACTGTGCATAGTAATGTTCACATCGGTTTAAAAATCTGTTTAGTCATAATTTAAAAGGAAAGCTCTTTAAAGTAAATAAATTAGGTCGTGCTCAGTGGCTCAGCCTGTAATCCCAGAACTTTGGGAGGCCAAGGCGAGTGGATTGCTTGAGCCTGTGGGTTTGAGATCAGCCCAGGCAACTTGGCAAGACCTCGTCTCTACAATAAATCAAAAATTAGCCATGCGTGGTAGTGGATGCCTGTAATTCCGACTACTTGGAAGGCTGAGGCGGAAGGATCACCAGAGACCAGCAGGTTGACACTGGGGTAGCCATGAGTATACTACTGCACTCCAGCCTGGGAGACAGAGTGAGACTCCAACTCAAAAAAAAAAAAAAAAGTAAATAAATTAAAAATGGCAAGAACAAGTATTATTGTAAAGTAGAGGATATTTTTAGCTAAAATGATCAAAATATATACATCACTATATCAGGGGTGGCAAAAAATGTATTCCCATTTTAAGAGATGTTATCTATGTATTACTTTTAGTTTGCCATAATCAGAAGTGTCTGGACGCTGATGGTAACCACTTTGAGCACCTCTTGTAATTGTAGAAGTCAAACATGGCTTGTATTCATCTTTTGTTATCAATATATATTGAGTATAACAATTTTAATATGGTTTTTTCCTTTCTTAAAATGGGTATACATTTTTTGACATCTTCTGTATGTTTTTATATTTTTTAAAAAGTTCCTTTTGCTGAATGCACATCTGCAAATCCTGTTTTAGAAGGACTTTCAAAATGAGCTTATGTATCAGAAAAGGCAATCTATCCAAACGGAAGAATATAACAAAATTATAAGAAAAATATAATAAGAAGGATACCAAAAAGATTTATGAAAGACAAGGATTATAAGATTGTTTGTTCTCAGCATACTCTATTAACTTGTGAGACACTGCCTCCCAACTAAAATATATCCACCAACAACACCATCACACTCTCCCTCCTAAAGACTTTTAACTTGAGAGTCATGTTAGTATTTTTTCTTATCCATTAACATATTCAGGTAACTTTTGTTGAACAAATAGTTATTGAAGGATAAACAGGCTATGTTCTGAAGATACTAAGTGAAATATATATAGCTCTTGACACTTATAGTAAGGAAGACAAACACACAAGCAAAGGCAAATAAAGGATTACAATGTGATTTGATCAATAATAAAATCATGTGATTAAGAAATTTAGAGGCTGACATGATTATGCTGAGGGGCAGGGTAAAGCACAAACTGCTAGTTACCTCCTAATATCTAGTCTCTCCTTCCTGACAGAACCCCACATATTTGGGGTGTTCCCTGTTAAACAACATTCCTCAGCCTGTCTTGCCACTAGAGGGAGTCAAGGAGCTATAAGCAGATGTCAGTAGGTAAGATTTTCACTTTTTTTTTTTTTTTTTTTTTTTGGAGTTGGAGTCTCACTCTGTCGCCCAGGCTGGAGTCTAGTGGCACGCTCTCAGTCAACCCTGGGTCGACCTGCTGGGCTCCAGCAATCCTTCCGCCTCAGCCTTCCAAGTAGCTGGAATTACAGGCGCGCGCTACACACCCGGCTAATTGTTGATTTATTGTAGAGAAGAGGGCTTGCCAAGTTGACCGGGCAGGTTTCGAACCCGTGGGCTCAGACAATCCACTCGCCTAGGCCTCCCAAAGTGCTGAGATTACAGACTGAGCCACCGAGCCCCGGCTCAGATTTCCACTCTTTAAAAAGCTTTGCAGCAACTTGGATGGAGTTGGAGACGATCATACTATGTGAGCTATAAAAGATACAAAGAACTGAATACCTCATGGTCTCACTCAAAAGTGGGCCCTGGACACTAGTTATATTAGCACAAGGATGGGTAGGATTGGCAATCACTGGACACTGCTAGGGAAGGAAGGTAGGGGGTCACGTGACAACAAGGTACAGGAAGGTAGGGGGGCACTTGGTCCACTGGGGTGGGGGGTTAGTAGCCCAAATGTCACCTGTAGTTAATCCTCACTTGTACCCCACAGCTCTATAATAAATAAATAAATTTAAAAAACAAAAAACAGGCTGGATTCGGTGGCTCAGCCTGTAATCCCAGCGCTTTGGGAGGCCAAGGTGAGTGGACTACCTGAGCCCACAGGTTCGAGACCTGTCCAGGCAACTTGGTGAGACCTCATCTATACAATAAATTAAAAATTAGCCCGGCGTAGTAGCCCACACCTGTACTTCCAGCTCCTTGGAAGGCTGAGGTGGAAGGATCACCGGAGCCCAGCAGGTCGAGGCTGTGGTGGCCGGGAGCATGCCACTGCACAACAGTCTGGGCGACAGAGTGAGACTCCAACTCAAAACAAAACAAAACAAAACAAAACACACAAAAAACCAAAAACAAAAGGCCAGGCACAGTGGCTCATGCCTGTAATCTTAGCACTTTGGAAGGCAGAGGCAAGAGGATTGCCTGAGTCCGGGGGGTTCAACAACAGCCTGGGCAACTTGGCCAGACCTCATCTTTACAATAAATCAAAAGAATTAGCTGGGCGTTGTGGCACGTGCCTGTGGTTCCGGCTACTTGGAAGGCTGAAGCAGAAGGATCACCTGAGCCTAGCGGGTCGAGGATGTGTTGTCTGTGAGTTTGTCACTGCACTCCAGCCCGGGCAACAAAGTAAGACTGCCACTGGAAAAAAAAAGCTGACTAAACTACAAAATGTGCCCTTTGGAGTAATCCCTTCCTGCAAGTCTTCTTCTACCTGCCCAGAATGGATAAAGAAACAGATCAGAAGGAGCCTGGGACACGGATGGTGTTGGGAGTTGCTGTTCAAGCCCTGGTCTGCCTTCTCCAAGTAACTCCTTTTTTAAAAAACACTCTTATATGCCTTGTCTGTTACAAGCTGTCAAGTCTCTTCTCTAGATATAAATGATACGGATATCAAGGTTATGAAGACTGTGTTAATAAACAAGCAACGCATGTGCAGGATTGTGAAGGACAGAAAAGTTTAACAAAACAAACATGAAAGTTATTCCAATCAGGGAGACTGAAAACATACACAATGTGTTCACTATGGATAGAGTGTGGATGGTGGTGAGGGATGGAGGACAAGAAAGAGATGCAGTTAGAGGCCTGGCAGAAGCCAGACCAAAAAAGAACCTGTATGACATGATAAAACAAGCTAGTAGCTACACACTGAAGAATTTCAAAGAGACGGCCCGCTTAAATGTACATTTTAGAATAAGGATGACAAATCCAAGGCAGAAACATCATTTAGAAAAGCAATTATAGTTGTTAAAGTGAGAGATAAAGAGTACTTGAGGGGAGAGACATTAGAAAATGCCATGAGGGAATTTTCCAGAGTGAATGGTAAGGCTCTATATCTTGATTGGGGTACTGGTTACAAGAGCAGACATATTTGTCAAAATGCAAATTGTATACTTAAAAATGTTCACATTTTATTGTTTCTAATTGTACTTCTCTTTTTTTTTTAAAGAACTTGAACTACAGTAGGCTAAAGAAGTAGGAAAAACAATTAGAAGTACTTAAAGTAAAATGAACAAGCGTGGTGACTGACTAAATGTGGGGAAGTTAGGGAAAAGAAGGAGTCTAGGGTGACTTAGACTCTTCAGGTAGTTCTCACATAAAGGAAGCTAATCACCTTTATGTGAGAACTACCTGAAGAGGAAGCAATCACAAAGGTCAAGGACAGAAACCGGAGGAACACCAGTATTCTAATTAGAATGACTACAAGGTCATTGGTTTTTCTGATTTAGATTCAGAAACAAGGCCTGGTGCCCTGGCTCAAGACTGTAATCCGACCTTGGGAGATGGAGGTCAGAGGACTGCCTGAGTCCAAGGAGCTGGAGACCAGGCTAGGCAACTAGGCAAGACCTCAACTCTACAATAAATCAAAAAATTAGCCGGGCATGGTGGTGCACACCTACAGTCCCGGCTACTTGGGAGATTGAGGTGGAAGGATCGCCTGAGCCTAGCAGGTCCAAGGATATGGTAGTTGTGACCATGCCACTGCATTCTAGCCTGGATGAATGAGTGAGAGTCGGACTCAAAAAAAAAAAGAGTGGAGGAGAATGAGAGAGAAAAAAGAGAATCTAAGAGTTTTAAATTTTAATACACTGAGTACTAGGGCCTAGGAATTCTCAGATAAAATGAAAAGACTCAAAAGAGAAGAGTCTGGGCTTGAGAAATAATGTACAATTGTTAAAAATAAGATAATGTGTGGAAAGATAATGGAGGAGTGTTAATGATCTTGGGTAGCGTGCAGGGATGGGGGTAAAATTGGCATTTGACAGAACAATTCTTCACTATATGGCATTTGGTCTTCCTAACCCTCTGGCCTTGGAGTAGAAGAAAGGAAGCTAATTGTCTTATGCGAGAACCACCTGAAGAGTAAGAAATCACAAAGGTCAGGGACAGAAACCTGAGGAACACCATCATTATGAGCTGTGTCCAAGAAAAAGACTTGAGAAAGGCACAAAGGTAGAAGAATCTGGAGAGAGCAGTCACATGGTAATATATGAGCAAGAATGCCAGGGCAAAAACCATGGCAAACAGCAGGAAATTTCCCAATAGAGTCAGTTTAAAAAAGGTTAAAGAAAGCCTAGTGGATTTAGCAATTAAAAAATTAACAACTAAAGTTTCAGAGACCTGGCACATAGAATTGCGAGTGCCACAAGTTTAGGAATAGTCTCCAAGGTGAAGAAGTCAATGAGGCTGACACTCAAGAAACTCAAGAAAGACAATGTGGTCACAACAGGATTGGTATTTGTTTGGTTGTCTGAGTTCCTTTTAAATATAAGGAAGATCTAAGCATATTTAAATGCTGTGGTATGAAAGCCAGTAGAGAGCCAAGAGGCTGAAGATAAAAAGAAGGCAGAGGGATGCAGACAAATCAGAGGGCATGGGAAGGTAGGAGAACAAGAATAAAAGTGGATAAATAAGGAAGAAAAATACCCCATCCTTTGAGAAACGAGGTAAGAAAGTAAGGCTACAGATAAACGAGATTTTGCAAAATTGATAAGCAGGAAGCTATTTCATGAAGTTCCACCAGATAGCTTCAAAATTCATTACCTCAAAGCAAGGGAAGATCACAGGATAGGAAAGGGATGTTTAGCATAGTTTTGTAGCATAGATGTGTAGCATAGTTTTAGAATAGCTTTTGGGAGAAACTGACAAAATTCAAATACAAAGACTAACAAGTAGTATCAAAAGTAAAGGTTCCATTTGGTAATGAAAACCACGAATTTGTAGTGGCACCACCTGCATGGCTGTGTGATTTTCCCTGGTTGTGCTCACTGCGATGACTGGCAATTTTTAGAGCCAGTAAAAACATGCTTAAGACAGCAACTGTGTGGAAGGCATTGGTAAGAAATGAGATCAAGAGCACAACTGCTAGCCGGGCTCGGTGGCTCAGCCTGTAATCCCGCGCCTTTGGGAGGCTGAGATGAGTGGATTGCCTGAGCCCGCGGGTTCGAGACCCGCCTGGGCAGCGAGACCTCATCTCTACGATAAATCAAAAAAAAAATCAGCTGGGTTGGTAGCTCATGTCTGTAATTCCGGCTACTCGGAAGGCTGAGGCGGAAGGATCGCCGGAGCCCAGCAGGTCGAGGCTGCGGTGGCCGGGAGCGGCCACTGCACTCCCGTCTGGGCGACAGAGTGAGACTCCAACTCAAAACAAAACAAAACAAAACAAAACAAACAAAAAAAAGAGCACAACTGCTGTCTCGACTGGATAGGAAAGATCTGATAAAGTGGAAGGAAATTAAGTGTAGATATAGGAGGAATTGCAGAGGTAGGGCAATTCCAAGTGATGATCAGGTTCAGTCTGTGGCAACTGAAGTGACAGGACTTATAAAACCAAAGAAGCATATGATTGGTATTTTAAAAAGTCAAAGAAGTAAGATGATGTCAAAAGAGAAAAACAGTGAACTAGATTCCAGTTTGTCAATAAGTGAAGGAAACTGACCTAAAAAGCCAGTTCTGGAGATTTTAAGGGAGTGGGAGAAAACAGCTTCAACTTGGCAGAGTCAAAAGGGAAACAGTGGCTTCAGGACATAGAAAATTTCAGTTCAGGAAATGAGAAGGGCCAAGTCTAAAGAAGGAGTGAATGCCTACTACCTGCTAAGCTAAAAGCATTAGCTATAGTTTAAAACAAACTCTCTGGTAAGGTATAAAATAATACTGCCATTCTATAGCAACAAATTGAGGTTCAAGATTAAAGAACTTTTCCAAATTCAGGTTTTCAGTGAAACAGCTGAGCTAGAGTTTGAATTCATTATCTGTATGGATCCATTATGGGCACACATTTTTTTTAATTAAATTTTTTAAATAAAATTTATTGCATCACCTTTATTACCTCACTCTCTAGCCTCCATAATCTATCCCCCTCAAATAATTTCTTAATTTTTACTTTCATTCTGTGTTGATGCCATATATCTGAGTAAAATGCTTTTCCCTCAATACAACACCTAATCCAAGCCCATGACCATTTTAACAAATTCTGTTAAAAACTTATATCCTCTAAGAAATCAACAAATAACTCTGTATGAGTTACCTCAATTTTTTTTTAACAGATACCCCTTAATACTGAACTGTGGCGATCTTCAACACATCTTTCTACACAGGTTTTCCACTCTACTGTGTGAGTATGTCTTCCCAACCACAGTAGTTTACAGATAGCTCAAGGACAGACACCATTTCTAGTATTACTTTTTATTCCTTCATTATACCCAAGTAAAACTCCATTTTATCAGGCACAGTGTTGATGAATAGTGTGGTTCATAAATAACATGAATACACACACACGTATTTGAAAAGCATATATTTATGTTTTTTTCTAAATACACAAAGTATCTTTAGTAAAGGTGTAAAAAGTAGTAAAACAACAAAATATTAAAACAAAGAATAGAATCAAAGAGCTATATGAATTAAAAAGCAAGTAGCTCTAAATAAAGACTGATACATAGTTATTAAATATAAGATAGAATGTTACTAAACAAATTAGTCATAATTAAAATGTAAATGTTTTCTATGTTTATAGACATAATTTAAGACAGAAACAATTAAGAACTTCTTTTTGGTTTTTATTCTACAGTAAATCAAGCTATAGCCTACTCTTCCTTTCTTTAGCCAGTCTTTTACGTTTTTTTTCAGAATTACTATATGAACAAAAGAGACTAGATTATTCAAGCTATTAAAATACTTTCACTCTATAAAAATAAACATTCTCTATGGCTTTATATGACAAATATTTTCTATCTTAGTATAAGCATTTATAATTCACACTATATGAGGTGTGTACCTTTTATTTTGTGTCTTGCTTACCAATGAAGTTTTATTCACATGTACATGTTCAGTAATAAAACTACCCAGGAAAATGCAAAAATAAGATATGAAATTTACACACTAAAGTCAACCAAAAGTGAGCATTTGTTTTCTGCTGTAACTTACTTTAAGCAAAAACAGAAAAGAGAGCTTCTTAAAGTATGTATTTTAGGAAAAGATGTTTCGCATTTAAAAAAAAAAGTACCCTAACTACATCAAATGATAAATATTGCATATTATGTGTCTTGATTATTTAAATCTTTTAGAAGTGTTGCTGCAAAAAAGAGCTTTTTTAAAAAAGTTTGTCATTTAGTATTTCCCAAACAACTGACAGAGATTAAGTACCACCTATTAACATCACTCAGGTAAATGATGATTCAGATGATTCTTTTCTTCATTTTAATCAGACAATCAAGAATTCTTGTCCACACAGTACTCTTATGTGTTTTTACCGCAGAAACAATCTCAAAATGATGTATCAGGCAAGTAAACACACTATCTTAAGAAAATAAGAATTAGTAAAATAAAGTTAAACTCTAATTCTTGTTAAAAAAAATATCTAGCATCAGATATCATACAGCAATATAGACTTGGTTAAAAATCTAAGGTTCTTGATGTATTAACTAACACTATGGACTCTCTATGACCCTTCCACAAAAAAACCAAAACACGGACACAGCTCTCAAATTAAAGGGGATCAAGAGAGCAATACTTCACTTTTAATCTGTTCTTTCTACTACACTTAAGCCAATAAAATTTAGAACATAATCCATAATTCAAGTACAAGTGGGCACAGTATGCACATGAATTTTACTTACCAAGTCATATATCTGGTTTGCCAACTGTACTTTCTCATCTGCATCTTCCAAAGCTTTATAGTAGTCCTGAATAAAAACATTTCCATTTCAATATAAATTAATAATTTAAAAATAGGCATACATAAGACATGTAACTGCATCTTCATTAGCATACCTTGTTATCACAGTCATCCTACAACAGCAATAAAAACCCTGTTAGAAATAGGGTGGGGATGGGAAAGGATTAGAAATTGTGGACCATTTGGGTCAGATGCCATGGCTCACACCTATAATCCCAGCACTTTGGGAAGCCAAGGTGAAAGGACTGCCTGAGCCCATGGGTTCGAGACCAGCCTGGGCAACTTAATGAGACCTCTTTACAATAAATAAAAAAATTAGCTAAGCATAGTGGTGCATGCCTGTAGTTCCAGCTACTTGGAAGGCTGAGGCAGAAGGATCACCTGAGCCCAGTAGGTAGAGACTGCAGTGACCGTGAGCGTGCCACTGCACTCCAGCGTGAGCAACAGAGTGAGACTCCAACTCAAAAAAAAAAAAAATTGTGGACAATGGCCAAAAATTAAAGGAATATGTTCATAATTCCTAGAAAATATATACACAAAAAATAAATACCACTCCAAATCTATTCTCTATACTAAAAACAAAACAAAAACAAAACTATGTGGGCTAGCGAATAGTATTTAAAAGAAAAGAATGTCAATTAAAATTGATCTAACTTGTAAAGCACACTTATACTTCCTTTTTAAAACTTAAAAAAAAGTGTAGCTATTAAAAGGATTCTGATCTGCATGTCACTATTTCCAATTGCTCTGTAACTCCTATTTTAAATTAGGCATAAATTCATAAAACTCAACCTATACTTTAGATTTCTCCTTAGTAAAGCAGATTATTACTATTATTTTTAAAAAGATACTATGAATTTCCATGGCATACCAGACTTTTTAGGGTATACTGAAGTTGCACTACACTAAAAACTTTCCAGAATAAAGGGACAAACAATCTGCAATGTACATATGTGATGTCTATACTCACATATACCTGTGCCTCCAGGCATCTTCCAAGCCAGGACCATTGTTATAGATTTTCTTCTCCTAACAGAAATAATCTTCCCTTATGTGGTAGAGTAAATAATACAACTATTCAACTTACGGGTTCCAAATTTTTTCTTAGTTGATCCTTGAAAAACTCTATGAAAGTTGGGTGTGGGGAGGCATTATATTCAACAATATTAAACAACCTGTCCAATATCATACAACTAAATGGCAGTCATGATCAAACCCATGTTGTTCTTTCAATGTATACTGAATGAATTAAATCACACTTTTAACACAAATATTCGGGTGTAAGCCAATGCCCATTCTAATCTGAAAGAATTATAGTACTATAAAAATAATAAGAACTCAAAGACCTCTATATTTCTAGAGCCAACTCATGCACAAATTTAAAGTCTTAAACTAAAAGTTTGCTTTATAATCCTTCCAACCTTCAAGATTCTGTTCTTTTGTGAGTTCACCGACTTAGTTATGTACCTAGCAATACATAAAATATTCTTCAAGGTATATTGATTTGCACTCTAGTTTGTAGCCAAAATTGGAATACAGTATTACATCTCTAAAAACAAAGAAACTTTAATTATATGTAACAAGAATAAAACAAATTAATAGAACATACTTTTGAAATGTTCTGTGATTTAAAATCCCTACACCTAAAGCTCTAAAGCACAATAAATTATTTCAATTTTAAAGAACCATTGGTAACTTTCCCTTATTTTGAGAACTGGAAAGCTATTTAATTTTAAAATATCGTTTTCAGAGGGTCTCACTATTTATTGACAAATCATCTAAAGTGTTACACATACTTTTTTGATGGATGCCATTTGCTCTTCTCTCCACTCAGGTTTATTTTTCTTTGCATTCATAAAGAATTCACTGACTCTTTGTTCTAGTTGATCCATTGCATCTATCACATAATAAAAAAAATTTCACATTTAGATGACCAAATGCATAGACCAAATATGCATTCTTTGAAAAATATCTGACAATATGCACTCTTTACCTTGGCCATAACTTAAATATGTTATGCTTTGAATATGTTAAATATGTTATGCCTTAATTACCTTCATTTTAAAAGTTACAATTTTCCCTATTTTTGTTATTTCAATTTTTTTCCAATAGTCAAAATAGAGGCTACAAGTAGATCTTATCTACACCATATTTTTTAATAATCTAGCTAATGGTATTAGTTAGCCAGAAATGCCAAAACACAATTAAAGCACCACTAGATAATCCTCATATGTTTTAAATAAGAAAAAAATGATAAAAAGATTTGCTATATGGCATTAAACATCACATCATCTCATATCACAAATGAATTTGATACGTACAATAATTAATATTATTTGTTCTACATCAGTTTTCCCAAAGTATGTGTGCCAAGAATAATCATCTGTCTGTTAAAAAAGCAAAAATAAATAAAAGAGATTCTGTTGTTAAATAAGTTGAGAAAAATCTTTTTATTGTATTCTTCTTTTGGAGATTTTCAGTGAATAGCTGTTTAAAGATTCTGAGAAGTCCAATGGTTAATTCTTTTAAGTACTTTCCTTTGTTTAAATATGCATTTTCTAACTTATTTGACACACAAATTTCTTCTGTTAATCCACAACATCTATAAACTTCAGAAAATTCTAGTTATTATTTTAAAATGCAAGATTTAAAAACTTGTAATTTGTATAACCTAAGTCCAAACTATAAGGTAATTTAAAATATATAATAATAATGAAAACATTAAAATAACAGCTACCCTTTATTTAACCCCTATCTTGTTTCAGGTACTAAACATTCTAATTTATCTGCATTAGTTTAAATCCTCAGAAGATTTTCTTTTGACAGAAAATGAAAACTCCTCAGAGGTGATAATGCAAAGTCAATGAGTAAATCAGTAAAGCCCTAAAATAAACTCAGATCTACCTGACATCAAAGTCTGTGCTCAATTCTGCAGAGAAACGATTTCTGCAAATCTTTAGCATTTCAATTACATTAAAGTTCAAATGGATTTTGTGAGCTAGCTGGAGAACCAGACATACGAATTCATACTTTCACGCCACAATCCGCTGAACAGAAGAAAGTGGCATCCATGACATCACCATTAGTGCCACGTGAAACTGACGAGAGATTGAAAAAAGTATATTCATGAACAAAGAGTGCAGAAGAGTGTATGTGGTGGTGGCGCAGAGAAGTAAGGGGGAATGAAAAGGGGAGGTTCTTAGCTACCCCGAGTGGCCCTGAGTTTCCTACTTACAGCCCTTGCTCTATATAAAAGCAAGGTTAATTTTGGGAGAAAGTCACAGGATACCAAGCTAATCCTGAAAGAAGAAATGCCCAGCAACGGCCAACATTTTTATTACAGCAAACAAGTCACTTTACCGTAAAATAGTATTTCCCTCATTCATTTAATCGAGAAAATGACCATGCTGTTGACAATTCGAAGTGTATCCTAAAATGTGTTGTTTTCAAAATGTGCCATTCCAGGTTTCCAGGATCTTTAAAGATCTACATAAAACCTGCACTTGTATGTTTCCCATTCTTGAAAATTGTTGAAGAGGCATAAATGCTGAAATCGGAGTTCAACGCATAAAGCCTCAAGCCCACATCTCAATATTTATGTGGCTGTCTACTAAAACATGTATCTACGTCCTTGTCAACGAAGGCAGAGAAGTATGTTTTCCCATCATCCCAAATTCGAGAAAAGAATGCGTGTCCTAATACCGCCTTCTCTTCCAAAAAAACAGAAGAAAAGTAGCGAGGGAGGGAAAAAGCGAGGGTTCAGGACTGCCAGTTCTTTTTGACAACTCAGTGCACTCTCGGAGTGAGCCGACGGAGAGTCAAACAGCGGCAGGAGCTGGCATTGACCGCAAGCAAGTCCGGCCCTGGACGCGCGCGGCCACCCGGAGTTCACGCGCCGACTTACTCTGCACCTGCAGATCCATCTCGCGCATCTCGGTGAATCGGTCCCGCAGGTCCATTGGAAGCTGTTCAATCACTGTCAAAAGGAGAGTCCGTCAGAGGGCGGGGCCAACGGCACAACACGCGCTTGCGTCACGGCGTGCGTGCGTGCGTCGGGGGGGCCAGGGAGCCGGGAGCCCACAACGAGGCTGCCAGTTACCGTGAGAAAGAAACATCCCCCGCCTCCCCCTCCCTCCCGCCATCTCGCCTGCCCGTCCACTCGCGCTCTCGCCCGCCCGCGGGTCCCACGGGCGACCCGCCCCAGCGCCGCGCACTCACTTTCCAGATAGTCTTCTAGGTACAACATCGCGGCTCTTAGAGCTGGGGGAACGAAGGGGTCCAGGGGTTTATTTGTGTCACTCGCTGTCGCCGGAGTTTTGTCCCTTCCAATATGGCGCCTCCGCTAGCAGCACCCGCTCGACTCCGGCGAAAAAAAAAAAAAAACAAAAAAAAAAAAACCACTTTGGCGCCTGACGGCGCTTGCCTCACTGCCGCCCGGACGTCTCATTGGCTGGTTGGAGCAATGACGTCGACCGGCCGGGGCCCGCCCCCGCGCCCTTGTGGGAAGTGTAGTTCTAGGCCTCCCGCTCCGGGGCGGACGCGCTGTCGGGTCCCCACGTGGGAACTACGAGGACCAGGCACCCTTGCAAACGGGGCGCGACGGGCTCCGAAATGCGGTGCCTCTGTTTATTTGTTGATTTGTGCACGGAGCATGACGGGAGTTGTATGCGCCTGCACAGCACAACTAGGAACAACTTTTCACCTGTTCTTCCCTGTGGTGCCATGCTCCGGCGTTTATGAGTCATGGATTTCCAGACGTGCCAGGCACATTGCAAAGGTTCCAAACGCTGGAACAGTCAGCAAAGTTCGGGCGATTCAGATGGTTTGCAACAGAACTCTCTGCGACAACTGAGCCTCGGTATTCATTTCTAAAATAGAAAAGGGACGTCTGGTGGGCGTACATGGAACTTTAGCATCGTTTACACGGACACAGTGGAGCGAAGATGCGTTTCCTAGATTAAAAAGTGCACACATAGTCCTCAGCATCCGTTTATAGTAAGTCTAGTCTGCTGTCCGTCTCCTAGTCATGCTGAGGTAATTGACCTGAACGTACGACCTGCCCCGGGGGGGGGGGGAAATAGTGAGCAACCACGAATAACGGATGCAGCCTTGACATCGAATGGGCTGTAATAGCAATACCTGTGGGTATTGTTAAGTAAATAGTCTGTAGTCTTTGGGCATTCTTTTTCTGCTTTGTGGTTCCTCCCAGCAAATATTTTCCAGTGATATATTTAGCATTTCACTGCTGAGTTTCTTTTTTTTTTAAACTTTTTTCTTAAGAATCTCGCACTCAATAAATGTTAGACATTGCTGTTTTCCGCCTTTCTTAACTCTTCGTTTTTCAGGGGGAAATTGCCTTTAGTCCATAATTTATTGTTTTGTGTGTATTTTTCAGATTGGAATAGAAACTGTATGTGTGTGTTTCCTGCTTTTCTCCTCCATTACGTACTCTTGTGCGCCAGACATTTTCACTGCTCTTTCATCATCTTTCAGGGTGTTTTCCTGTCATGTTGATGAATCTTAACAGAATCTTACCTCAATACTAATAATTAGTGGCTTATTTTCTGTACTTGCCTCTAAAATATAGTACCTTCAGTCTTTCTCCTCCTTTCACCTCCTTTCCCACCCTTTTTGTTTCTTCTGACTGCTTTTAAGATCTCTTTGATATTTTTACAGTTTTGTAGTGATCTAAGTCTGGATTCTGCCCTCCGTCCTTTCTCCCTCCTTCCCTCCCTCCCTTTCTTCCTCTCTTTCCTTTCTAAATCATGCTTAGCATTTGAGGGGATTTCTGAAACCAAGATTGGTGTCCTGCAACAATTCTAGAAAACTTTCAACCATTATCTCTTCAGCATTGTTTATTCCACCCCTCCCCCCTCCTTTTTTTTGGAGTCTCTATCACCTAGGCTGGACTGCAGTGGCACGCTCACGGCCACCGGAGCCTCGACCTGCCAGGCTCAGACGATCCTTCTGCGTCAGCCTTCCAAGTAACTGGAACTACAGGCATGCACCATCGCCCGGCTAATTTTTCTTGATATATTATAGAGATGATGTCTTGGCAGGTTGTCCAGGCTGATCTCGAACCCGTGGGCTCAGGCAGTCCTCTCTCCTTGGCCTCCCAAAGTGCTGGGATTATAGGAGTGAGCTACTGCGCCCAGCCCTCCCCCTTTTTTCATCTTCCTTTAGGATATCGCTAAGACTTTCTCACTTTCTTCTCCTTTTGTCTTGGTTCTTCTGCTGTGTTCTTCATTTTAGAATTGTCAGTACTTTTCATTTTTATAAGTTCTCTTTTCAAGCCATTTTCTAATTCTGTATACAAATTATTTAGTTTATATAATGTCTCTTTTAAATCTAATACTGACAAATTTGTGCTATTTTATGCTGTTTCTTCAAAAACAAAAACTTTTGCTCATGGTACCTGTTTCTTTATGGGCTGTGGTTTTGGACGCTGAATTCATGTTTCTGGGGTTGTAAGCGTAAGGATTCTTTCGGGCTGAGGTTAAAATGGAGTTTTCCAGGAGAGTATTAGAATTTACTTCTGCAAGTTGTTTGGAGACACTATAAACCATAGGACTAGATTAAATTATCCACTTGAGGTTTATTGCATTGCACAGATAGATTGAATTTGGGCCTCTAAGCTAAATGGCTTATTATAGATTCTCAAGGTAGACTTTTTTTTTTTTAAATCCCCCCTCTTTACTGGTCTCCTAGGCCAAGACAGATGTGTTTCCTTATTGACTTCTTCTGTGCATGGGGTTTATTTCTCATTCACTGTTACACACAGAATATAATCCTTTGGGGGTCCCCCTAGATTTTTGTCTCCTTTAAAACTCCTTTTGAACTGATATTTGGGTTTATCTTCTGACCCTGGAATGCTACAAAACTATCAAAGAAGGAGTTCTATGTCTAGAATTTGACAAATAACCTCTGAACAAAAGCTCACATTGGCTTTCATTTATTTCTCAGAATATTCTCATTTTCTGTATTTCCTTCTTTTTCCTCTTAGGCATCACCTTTGAGAATTCCTTCATTTCCTACAAGTTCATCAGTGTATTTGATTTTTTTTTAAGCCAGCAATTTTAGTTGTTTTCTCCAGGTGGCTCATTCAGAGGAGCTAAGATGGTGTACTGTTCATAAATAGAAGACTATCATTTCAGTGTAAACTGAGCTTCTTCAGGGAGTGTTCCAGATTAAAGAAAATGAGATAATAAATTGTTCCCAGTTCAGTTGGTATACATATACACTCCAGGGAAACCAAAAATAAAACTTACAAACTGTATATTTTATTTTATGAATGTAACTCATTGTTGGAACATGTAACAGTTGCAGAAAATTGTGTTTGTACACACAATAACTTCTTACATCATTAGGTCTTACAGTAGATATCACTTGGAGGAACTTCCTGTTTACAATCAATAATACATTTCCAGGCAACACCCTCATGTGTAGGGATGATCATAGCTGTATCACATTCCTATGCTCCCTAATCATAACTCATCAATTTAATAGGCCAAAGCTAGACCTTCTTGGGGTTTGAAATTCGGAATAAGAAGACACAAAGACTGACAACTTTGTGGCAGATTTACATTAATTGCAGCACAGTAAATACATAGTCCACATACTCCTGCTACTGAGAACCCCTGGATCAGCCTCCTGGTCTCTACATGGGAAATAGAAACAATAGCTAAATCATAGGAATATGGATTGAAATGATATCATCTATGCAAAGCACTTAGATTAATGCCAGGTAAATGTTATGATTCAATAAATGTCAGCTGCTATTGCCATCATTATTAACATCGTATGCCTTCTCCTAAGTTATTTATATTGCAGATACTCCTTTTTGCCACTCCTAGTTCTGCCTTGTGCCCCTGCTGCCTTTGAGGCTAGATACCAGCAGAAATCTAGGGTTATCGCAACTCCAGGTGGAATACTGCCACTGTCGTACTAAAGGTAGAAATGACATAGGGAAGACTGTGTAAGAGTACTGCAGAGAAAGCTAATGGCTAAGTGCAATAAACCAAATTTAGGGAAAAGATTCAAAAGTGGATACGATATATGACTTAGCAGAGGCCAAGATGAAGGGAAATTTAAATCCCCTGTACAAGAAGGGACCCCCCCAAAAAACAGAATTATTTTTTTGAGGGCAGATTCCTTGTAGTACAGGCTTTCCCTGCTAGGAAAGTGTTCTAGGGACCCATCAGCATCAGCATACCAGCTAGTGTTGTAAGAGGATGCATTTGGCTTCAGTGAATATTTTCTGGAGATCCTTTCAACACATTTGCCCATTTCATGATGGGTAATTTACAGGAACAACCTGCCCACACCTTGCTGAGTGCTTAGCAGTTTTTAACCAAAAATGGCATGACCTCCATGCCCCACTATCTTGCTCCCAGTGACTTTTTTGTTTGTTTCCTCAGATGAAAAAGTTCTCAAAGGGAAATGTTTTGCCGATGTGGAAAAGGTGAAACAAAAAATGGCAGAAGCACTAAAAGGCATCAAAATAGACACATTCTAAAACGGCTTTGAGCAATGAAAAAAGAATCTCAAAAATGACTGAAGTTAAACTATTTTAGAATAAATACACAATTTTTGATAAATGACTTTCTTGGGTTCAGAGGAACCCTTGCTTAGAGTCTTAAGGTTCTGTTCTCCCTGTCTTACAAAGAAGTTTTACAAAGTTTTACAAAGAAAACTACCATCTTGAAACCTAGTAAAACTTTGAAATGAATTTTTTTAGCTTTGTACCAGGCAGTATATCCTCCCTAACTGACGTTTATAATATGGACAAAAAGCAGAGTAAAATGCTTTCCTTACATTAACCTAATTTTACATCTTTAAAATCCATTGAGTCACTCACTGAATTAGTTATAAGCCGCATCGACAGAATAATAGTCTTGCCTTTACACATCTATGGATGTTTTCCCCTCCAAATACCCACTAAAAAGACCTCTCTAAGAAAGTTCTACTTTCCTGTCCTAGTCCCTGCTGTTGGTGCTGGGAGTCAGGAGAAAAGGCGAGAGAGTAAGAAGACGAATGGGAGTGCAGTTAAGAAGTTTTTGTAAAGGGTATTACTCTGTGTGCATTCAGTGGATCGGAGAGGGAAAATATTGAGATAAATGATGAGTTACTGAATATGAAGCTATCACAAACCATTCCCTCAAAAACAAATAGAAACTATGGGTAAACTATAACAAAAACACTGAAAACTAACAGAATGAAATCCCCAGGTGCCAGAGATGAAGAGCAAACTCAAAATTGGAGTACTGAACAAGAACTGAAACTGGAAGAACTTAAGGCTTTACAAGCCTTAACTGTTGGGTCTTGGATTCTGATTGTGGTAAAGAACCCAGGCCTCAGATCCTGTGTTTGTGGAAAGCCAAAGCTGACTATCTTGCAATATGCCAGTCATCAAAAAGGGCTTCTCCTTCTGTGAAACTGCCTGAGGAAACAACAAGGAAGCTTGCCATCCATCTACCTGAGATCATGAGTGAAAGGGCAACCCAGAGGAATTTAGATCACAGACCTGCACCATGCATGAGTGTGGAGTCTAAATTCAGACTAAATTCACAAGGTACAGAGACCCTTTACTAAGTTGGTAAAAATTGGTCTGGACTTGTGAAAGATAAGGGGGCCCACACAGAGACAATAATAATACCCATTAGGGATGCTCCTCATTCTAAGACACAAAGAGGAGCAACTTCTGTTGACAGCAGAGTTCACATTCAGACATTACAAATCACTAAAGGAAATGGAGACTCTGAGAGTCTGTCAGCAGATAGAATGAAAAAGGGAATGCTAAAAATGTGAGCACTGGACGTCATGATTGAAGAAATTTAACCAGAAAGTAAAGCAAACAGCAACGAGGAGTAAAGATTGAAGAATCACCCCTGGAAGTTTCATTATCTGATTAGTAGGAGTTTTGGAAAGTGGGGTGGTGGGGAGAGAACAAAAGAGTACATATTCTATGATGACACTTGATGAAGTTTCTGAATAGGTAAAACTAATCTATGATGGATGAAATAGGAGAGTGGCTGCCTCTAAGAAAGGCGGAGTGGTTGACAATCTTGAAACCCTTTGCTGATGGGGTTATTTCTTGTGCACTGCTCTATTACTAGCTTGCAGAACCAATTCATGTTGATTGCTTGAATACGTGAAAGCAGTATTAGGTGGTGACAGGCTTTTGAATCAGACCTGAGTTTAAATCCTGTCTCTGTCATCTACTCAAATGACCTGAGCCAAGTTACCCAAAGTCTCTGAATTAATTTTTCATTCATAAAATGAGGGTAAGAAAGGACACTTGCACTGTAGAATTGTGGTGCAGCTCAAAGGAAACAATGTGTAAGAGTACCTAGCACTGTGCCGAGCACATAAGTGTAATCAAGAAAAAATATTATTTGTAGAATTCACAGTACACAAGTAAATGATCTAGTAAGTGCCATACCAAGGACACTACAGTGGAAGTGGTTGCCCCCAAGGTGGCAAATAAGGGGATTTGTTGACTTTAGAGGATTTAAAAACAAATAATAAAACTGACTTTTACAACCTGCTTTTTATTACCACCATGTGCCAGCAATTCTAAGCAATGCCAGTGATAAAACATTTCTCCTGGAAAAAATATTCTGTTGCTCTAAGATCTAAATAGTCACTTCAGTTTTGGTTAAATTTTAATATCTGTGGCATTACATATTACTGTTAAATAGTCGATTGGAAATAAAGAACTGAAAGCATAGAGATTATAAAGACACAGAACTTGAGTTGTTCTATATAATCATGTAGAATTTTTGTATTTTAAATCTAAAATAGTGAAATCATGAAATGCTGTGTGTAGTATTTTTGTTCATTGAATGCAGATTTTAGTTTATACATGAAACACATTACTGAGTTTGAATAATATCTTTACATTGAGATGTATTCCTTAAAAATTTTTATTCTCTTGTTTGTTATTCAATTCTTATAACATTTTCAAGTAGTTATTCATTAGTAGAACAGGTCAGTGTTGTTCCCCTTTTAGAAAACATCTTAAATGTGGTTGAAAAGATTAATCCATTAAGTCTATCTTCACTGTTAATTAATTAAATTTTCATTGCAACCATGATTATGTCATGAAGTTTAATAAAAGAAAATTTGCCCTGTCTGCATTTATTTTCTGTTGATTATCATTATTCATTTAATTTCATAATTATTTCTGAAAATAACTTTCTTGTATAGAGGAGGAGTATATTAAAGTTACCTGCTCCAGGTGTCGTGTATGCTAGGTTCATATATTTAAATGCTTTTCGCAGGAGGCAGGTGTAAATTTATTTATACACAGTGGCATAATTGTGTATAACTATTTACCTGGGTTTGATTTTGAAGACAGGCTCTTGAATGTTCATTTTTTATGAAATTGGCAATGTAAAGGTAGATTGCCAGACATCTTCTCTTATAATGCAATAGGAAAATTTTTCAGTTGACTCTGAGGATTTTTAACACTGCAGGAAACTCTCCAAAGATTCTACTTTTCCTTTTATTCTCTGCTTTATTATAGAGATACCCTATGATACTGACAAAAAGTTGTGTTTGGAAATTCAGAATTTGTTCTTTGTTGTTGTTGTTTACCTTATTCTTTAGTGAATACAAATCATTAGAGACTTAGGAATGCTTACTTTGCTACTAGGGGCAAAAGTATTTTTCCGAAGTTGATGAGGGTATTCTTACCATTGAGGAAGTAAAGTATGGAAGTATGACAATAGAGTGCTCTGTTACACTCTGTCCATAAACCTAAAATTTACTGCATTATAGTATAGAGCCTGCCTCCCCCACTAATTTGGAATTCCTCAAGGGCAGAGACTATGTTTTATTCATCTGTTGAGCCACAGATCTGGTAGGTAATATAAGTTCAATAAAGATGTGATGAATTATTGAATGAAAGAATGCATGCGCATTAAGCACAAGTTCATAAGATTCCAAGTTCAAAATAGAGAGGGTGACACGAAGTTTTCATGACTGTTAAATATTAAGCTCTGTGGAGAAAATAGAATTCCAGTGGTCATTCAAGTAACTGGACCTGCATGCTGAGAATTTTCTAAATAGAAGCCTTTGAAGAAATCTCAAATACAGGAGTAAGCCAACCCCCTTCATAATGATTTTTAATTAGGCTTGCCTAAAAGGGTAAGTAGAGGGAAAATGAAAGTAATGTGATAAGTCATGAAGGTCTCTGTTTTCAAATCCTAAATATTAATCTAGAATAATAAGACTTCTGGGAAATATGAGGAACATTACTACAATTTATTTCAGTGAATATTTATTGAATAGCAGATACCATAATATAATACATGAAAAAGAGAGGCAGATAGTTCAGGAAATAAACTTAAACATAAAGTGGTAGGTGCTGTAATATAGTCAGATTTTAAGGAAGGAACTAGGTGGTTCATCAAGAGAAATTTACATAAATTCTATTGAGATATGGTTTCATTTATGAATAATGAGCACATTGATTCATCAGAAGAGTTAAGTGGTAGAGACCAATATAAAGATGCAATAGATAAAACATCCACATATTCAAAGACTTTGTGTCATTAAATATCATGTTTTAGGTTATCTAAGTATATATTTAAATACAGAGCTGTAAATCATCTGTATATCAGATGATTTACATTAATACACCCTTAATCTGTTGTTAAAATATTGAGCCACTTCTACTGGTTGGTAAATAGCAGCTCTCTGACCACTGTAGTATCTCATACCACCCTGGCTGCCCTGGCCCTTCCTATGAGACTCTCTGGCTCTCCTTATTGCATAGCTATCATAGAATTAACACACAGCACCACAGAATCCTTGCTTCAGAGAGGCCAGCCCCTGTTATATGATTTGCTAATTATTTTGACTATCACTCCTGGATACACTGAAGTAAAACATGAGTTACAAAATACTGTGTGGAATCTGATAACACTTTTGGAAAAAATGTGTATGTGATAAATAGATTCATATAGATGTATTTATTTTCAGACTGGAATCTACATTTTAAAATTTAACAATAGATATTTCTGAATGATGGTGGAATTATAGGTGATTGTGTTTTCTAAATCTATGTTTTTCAAACTTGAAAATTCTTTCATAATCAGATATATTTTAAACACATACACTACGTAAAAGTAGTGACATCGACAATGTTGTGTTTTGTGATTGTGCCCCAAAACTTTTCTAAATTCTAAAAAACTGGGCAAATATTTTTAACTATTCACAATAATCAATTTTATTCTCATAAGTTTTTCATGCTGGCTTAATATTGCTGTCAGGGTCCAGATGGTGTCCAAGTGTCAAAATACAAAGCCAGGTCATTCAGCAAATGAAGCATTCAGGCTTCTGAGTCCCACTACTGGCCTTGGATCAGGCCCATAAAGGTCAGGGTCTGGGGGAAGCAGATATACAAATAGGAAATTAGGTTAAAAACATGTGGAGGAAAGAATTACTTGCCAAGTCAAATCCTGGAACACAGGGCAACATTCAAAATGCTAACTTAAGGTCATCTGAGATAACAGAAACAGCATAATTCAGGTTTTATAATCAACAGTAGAGAGAGGAGTCTGTTCAGGGCGCCACATTAAGCCCCGCTTCTTGTACACAATCACACTCGGAAGCATGGGCAATAACAGCAGGAGGAAGTGATACTAAGAGAAATAGCACCATCATGGTCTCCTGAGTTGCTTTGTTATCTAGCTCAACATGTGAGATGTTTTTAAGACTAAACTGATAGGGTAAACAAGTACTTCTATATATCATCCAGATATAGATTGTACTTGAATCCATGGGAACAGATATCATTGGTCCATGCCTACAGACTTGATTGATAATGAGGCCACGTCATAGATAGAATTGCTAGCTTGTGGATCAGTGGGTGATTTTGCCCTCTGGTGGATATTTGGCAATGTCTAGAGACATTTTAGTTGACATGACTGGGGAAGTACTACTGGCCTCATGTAAGTAGAGGCAGGATGCTGCTAAAATGTCCTATAAAATACAGTACAGCCATCTGCAATAAATAAGTATCAAGTCCAGAATGTCAGTAATGTTGAGACTAAGAAACGCCTCTTCACACAGATGTTGTAGCTGAAGAATATCCAACATTCTTGGGTCAACAGTTGATGTCTGTCAGTAACATTGTCACTTCCTTAACCAAACAGTGATGGTTTGGTTGGACCGTAACCAAACAGTGTCGGTTTGAGAAAATCATACAGTAGAGGGCAGTGATAAACAAATTTTTGTGTTATATTGTCACTTGTCCTCCATAGTTTTTTTTTTCTACTTCTCTAATTCCTAAAACAAAAGCAATAATAGATTAAAAACAACAATACTTAAAAAAATATAATTTTGTTAGTTTTAAGGAAAAACACATTTTATGCAGGGGTGTATTAGAACTTTTAAAATAAAAGCTCTGTCCTGGCACAGTGGCTCATGCCTGTAATTCCAGCACTTTGGAAGCCCAAGGTAGGAGGATTGTTTTAGCCCAGGAGTTCAATACCTGCCTAGGTAACACAGAGACCTTGTCTGTACAGAAAATCAAAAAATAAACTGAGTGTGGTGGCACATACCTATAATCCCAGCTACTCAGGAGGCTGAAGCAGAAGGATCTCCTGATTCCAGGGTTCAAGGCTGTGGTGGCTATGATTGTGCCACAGCCTGGGCAACAGTGAAACTCCACTAAAAAAAAAAAAAAAAAAGTTCCACAGATGCAGGTACCATGACTTTCAAAGTCATGGTACCTGCATCTGTAGAACTTTTTATTGATACTTTAAAAAATTATGCAGCTTTTTATGGATACTTAAAAAAATTATCAGTGTAAGTATATAAATACGTAGAAAATGAAATATATTACCTAATGTATAATTGATCATGCTTTTATTGAAAGTCAATTCTAGTGTTTTATACTCTTTATTTTTGAACAGCTGAACCCAATACTTTTTACCATAAACATATGTTCTTTTGTATTTGATTTAATAAAATTCAGAGGCCTTTACTCTTCTTATATCAGTACTCTATATGTTCAAGAAACTTTAAAAATATATACCAAGTCTTTTTTCTAAATTAAATAGTTATCAGGAAAAGAAACAAAGTGTTTGAGATAGATCATTCAATACTATTCAATACTATTATGCTTACCCTTGGTTAAAAAGATGTTGTCACATTTATAGTAACAAAAATCATGGTAGTATGAAAGACCAGTAATCTAAAATAATTATGTTTTAAAATGGCCAATTTTTTTTTTTTTTGAGTTGGAGTCTTACTCAGTCGCCCAGACTGGAGTGCAGTGGCCGCTCCCAGCCACCGCAGCCTTGACCTGGTGGGCTCCGGCAATCCTTCCACCTCAGCCTTCCAAGTAGCTGGAACTACAGGCGCGCGCTACCATGCCCGGCTAATTTTTGATGATTTATTGTAGAGATGAGGTCTCGCCAAGTTGCCTAGGTGGGTCTCGAACCCGCGGGCTCAGGCAATCCACTCACCTCAGCCTCCCAAGGCGTGGGATTATAGGCTGAGCCACCAAGCCCGGCTTAAAATGGCCAATTTTATCTATAAAAATGAAAATGGATGATAGATAGGTAGAGAGATAGATGATAGATTTATTTCAGAGTAATACATGTGGGAACCAAGTAATAGTACAAAAGAGCTTTTAATAAAAATATAACAGATGCCTGCTCTAATCATCTTCACCTTCCTTCCATTCTCAAGATAATTACTGTTTCTGTTTTTAATTCTTCTGGCAGTTGCCTTTGGAAGTCAAAATTGTATATTTATAAAGTCCCTAAATTATTAATTTTAGATAAATTATATTGCCTTTTCCAGTACAAAAGATGTGAATATGAAGCACACTTTCTCCTTGCTTTTATGGTTTGATATACCATTTTTGCTTTATTGGTTAAATTTTTAATGTTAGTTATATACTTAGGTATAATCCTAATCCTAACTCTAACTCTAACACTACTTCTAACTCCATCAATTTGAGACAGCATCTCTCCACTCTTTTTTAGAAGACAAAGTTCTCAGAGTGCCTTGTATCTACCTCTCCTTGTCTTTACTCACTTTCTGTCACTGTATTTTTACACTGTCATATTTGTTAATATGTTTTACCCTGTAGATATATTACATTTCTTTCTTGTATTGTCTATAAAATAACTCTAAAAGGTTAAAAATAAGCAACAGTTACATCATTATGACTATACATTTTTGAAATAGGCAAAAGCCTTTCTTCTGGGGATTTAATGTTACAACTGTGGAGGCAATTGAAGGTAAATGTTTTCAACACCATTTTATGATACTACATCAAGTGCTCAAAATCATGCCACTTCTTTCTTTTGTATTTGTGCCACTAATTATTGTTTCTTTTCCTTCTCTCCTTGTAGTTTTAATTTCCTTCCTATTTTTCTTACACTGCATCTTCAGTTACCTGGCAATTCTCAATCATGCCATCTACTCTACCACTCCACTTCTTTCCCCCATTTTCATGCTCTTTATATTATTCATTTTTATTCTAGTCAGTACTGATTGTTGTCTATGCTTGTTGCATGGTTGTATCCTGGAACATTGCTTTATTCTTCCTGGTATAGGAATATAATACATTTTAAAATGTTTACTTCATAACCTGCTGCCTTGCTAAATTCACTTAGTTTTAGTAGGGTTGTTTTTGGTTTTGTAAATTTCTTACAGTCTTCTACAAATATAATAATATCATCTGTGGATAAGACAATGTTATGGACTGAATTGTGTCTCCTCCAAAAATTCATGTTGAAATTCTAACCTTCAGTACTTCAGAATGTGGCCGCATTTGGAGTCCTTGGGTCCTTATACTAGTAATTAAGTTAAAATGAGATCATTGGGCCGTTGTCTTGCAGGACTCTGGTGTGGCCATGTGCTCTTTGATTTATGGTTGTCGCTATGCTTCCTGGCTTTGGTACCCTCCCCCACCTTGGGGAGGTGAATCTTCCCTTTCTCTTTCTCTCTTTCTCACTAAATTACTTTAAATAAACTATATTTTCTAATCTAAAAATAAAATAAAATAAGATCATTAGTGTGGGCACTAATCCAATATGACTGGTGTCCTTATAAGAAGAGGAAATTTGGACACAGATGTGGACAGAGGAAGATATTACAAAGACACAGAGAGAAGATTGCCTTCAGAAGGTGCCAACTTTGACAGACTGTGATAGACTCGTGGCCTCCAGAGCTATGAGAAAATAAATTTCTATTGTGTTGTGTAAGCCACCCAATCTATGGTGCTTTGTTACAACAGCCTTAGCAAACTAATATAAACACTTTCACTTCTTTTCTATTTTGTGCCCCATTATTTGGGGCAGAACCTTATAGTAAGGTTGAAAATTGGTAGTAAAGAAAATGTTCCTGCTTTAGTCTTAGGGGGAAAGTGTTCACTATTTTATCATTAGTGTGAAGATAGCTGTAGATTTTTTGAAGATGCTATTATTCAACTGAGGAAGTTTCTTTCTATTCATAGTTTCTTAAAAGTTGTGCAAAATCATGAATTGGTGTTGATTTTGTCCAATGTTTTATCTAGAGCCCATGATATTGTATATAATTTTCCTTTTTTATTCTGACAAAGTGGTGAATTTTATTGATTGATTTTTCATGTTAAACCAATTTTGTATGTCTGAGATAAACCACATATGGTTATGCTATAGTAATACCTCTTATATACTGATGGATTTGAGTTATTAATATTTTGAGGACTTTTTATCTCTGTGTTCATGAAAATTATTGGTCTATAGTTTTCTTTTCTAGTCTTCTCCATGTCAGATTTTGTATCAGGGTTATGTTGGCCTCAAATGTGAAGGCCATGAGAGATTCAAGATTAAGTGTCTGTTTTAAACATTGTGCTGGAGAAGTTAAAAACAAAAGAAAAGAACTACAATAGAAAACTCTTAAATTATTTGCTCAAAAAAATTCCAAAAAATAATGCATGACTGTGACAAAAAAATCACGTTGCAATCTGCAAACTCCAAATCAGATCCTATGAATTGTAGGATTGCAGCATCAGAAAGATTTACAGTCGTATCATATCTCATGTTTAAGCTTTTGTTTTTGTTTTTTTGTTTTTTTTTAAAGAAAGAACAGGGTGTGAAGAACAGGAATAGGGGCCTGGGGAGGTTCCAGTTGACACAGAGACCCCAAATCCCAAAATGTTTTTAAGCTTACATTGCCATTAAAAAATTTTTTTGTTTTTGTTTTTGTTAAATGAGACTATTCTTGTCTTATTTGAAAATCCTTTAATGACGTTGCCTGAGTCAATTACCTCTCAAGGGAAGCCAGTTCTGCTCATCTCTCACTGACACCTTCTCTGATTGCCTCTAAACCTACACCCAGAGTCACATTCCAGAATGACTCAGAGAAGACCAAACTCGAAGTCAAACTCAAAATAGGAAGGTTAATGCCACTGTATTTGCAAGATTTTGCTAATTTATATAATCAAAAAATGAGGAGAACTGAATAGTAAATATATTGTGAAGATGCCAAACTAAGAAGAAACAATTTTAGGTTCGACTGAATTTATCTATGTGTGGATATATTCCAGTGAAACTGGTTCATGTAGGCTCAAGCAGTTGAAAGTAGTTCTGTTTGACCAATTGATTAGGTAAATACTTACCACTTGCTTGCATTTAATGGTTTGAGGTGCCACACTGTTTTCTTGTTTTTTTGTTTTGTTTTGTTTTGTTTTGTTTTTTGGTGAAAAGAATAAGACTTAAGGAGAGAAGAAGTTTAGAATGTACTTATGTAATTCTTTCACTCTCCTCCCAATCATATCTGCTAAGTATGTCTGAAGATGCCCTTTACCAACACTTTGGGAAACAGATTTTGAAGACAGCACCAGTCACTTTGAAAAATGTCCCAGGAGTTTATAAAATGTAGGCTACAAATGCTGGTGGAAGATACTGAAGTTGTTATGCACTCTTCGACTGCAGTGGGGATGCTAGGATCCAAAGTAGCTAGGGCTAAATAGCCACATTTAACTACTGGAGGCAGAATGAACTTGATCTTCTTAATCATCACTCTGGCCTGAATGATAATCTGGATGATCTGACTTGTGATGATGCTTATTGATGGCTAATTGTTAATCAGATCCCTATAAATTAATAGATGGACAGCACACTAAGATTCTGTTTATTCTCTATAACGAAAAACTCGAGGTCTGGAGAACAGGACCTTGATTGGAACTACCATATTAGATTTCAACTCCTGATTAAGTTTACACATCTAGATCTCCTTGAATTTAGGGGAATTTTATACACTTGAGAAGGGACCTTGAATCATTGTAAAGCCATGCCATCAAGTTTTGTTCTAGTCTTCTAGTGAAATACCTTTTGTAAGACTGTTGAATACTGCTCTCAACTAATTGTTGATTCCTGGGTACACACAATTCTAGGGCTCACAAAGTGAAGTAATTCACGTAATTCAAATAGTTTTCAGCAGACTATGCCTCATAGTGCACCCACTACCACTCTAAACTCAGTCTTTGATAATTCTCCAGTTCCTTAATGTCATGTTGAAATTGATGTATGAAACAACTGGGAGAATCTCTACTTTGGAACAATGATAGGAAAGGTCAGGTGGAAATGACTTTATCCATCTCTAACTATCCAGTTTTCCAAGGTGATAACATATTGCAGGAATAACAGAGAGATGAATGCTACTGTTAAGCACTGAAAGATGTCTGTGTGGTCCACACCAAGCAAATCTACTGTCATCTCTCTGTGTGTCTGTAGTAAGTGTGCTGAGGGGCCTCCCTGCTTTCCCTGCCTCCTTCCTTTCTACAGTCTATTCTCTACATGACTGGCAGAGCTCTTCTTTGAAAAGGTAAGTCAAATAGTTTTTCTCCTATACTCAAAACTGGATGGCTTACCTTTTCAGTTATAGGAAAAGCCAAAGTCCTTACCTTGACCCATGAGACTCCAAATAACCTGACTTTCTGTCATCTCTCTGTTGTCATTTCTGCTTCACCTCCCTCACTATACTATAGCCATGACAGCTTTCTCACTGTTCTTTGAACACACTGGTCAGGTATCTACCTAAGGACTTTTCTGTCGACTGCTTCCCCAGATACCTGTCTGCATGACTTGATTCCTTATCTACAATTCTGTGGCTATCAGTCCAATTATATCCTTCTTAGTGAGATACCTCTAAATTTCTCCAGCTATCTCTAAAACTTCAATACCTTCTCCCCAGCTCCTTCCCCCACCAGGTAGTCCTTCTGTCTTCTCTTCATTACTGTCACTTAATAGTAGGGATATGCTCTGAAAAATGCATTTTTAGGCAATTTCATCATCTTGCGAAATCAGAGTTTACTTACACAAACTTAGATGGTATTGCTTACTACATACCTGGGCTATGTTGTATAGCCTATTGCTCCTGGGCTACAAAGCTTTACATTGTGTTACTGTACTGAATGCTGTACACAATTGTAACACAAATCACTAGGCAATAAAAATTTTTCAGCTCTGTGATACTCTTATGGGACCACCATTGTATATACATTGGTCTGTCATTGACCAAAACATTGTTATGCAGTGCATGATTTAAAATATATAGGCCGGGCTCAGTGGCTCAGTCTGTAATCCCAGCACTTGGGGAGGCTGAGGCGAGTGGATTGCCTGAGCCCAGCAAGTTCAAGACCCACCGGGGCAACTTGGTGAGACCTCATCTCTACAATAAATAAAAATACTACAGGGCATGGTAGTGCGTGCCTGTAGTTCCAGCTACTTGGAAGGCTGAGGCAGAAGGATCGCCTGAGCCCAGCAGGTCAATGCTGGGTTAGCCATGAGCATGCCACTGCACTCCAGCCTGGGTGATGGAGTGAGACTCCAACTCAAAAAAGAAAAGAAAAGAAAAGAAAAATATCAGTACATATTAATAGTCCCATAATTATTATGGAATAATAAGAGGCTTAGTGGTTGCCATTTAACCAAAGATGAATTTGCAAGAATGAAAGCAGATCTTTAAAACTGAATTATGTGGTAATACAAGTTGTTACTGTTGTTTCAGATGTGGTCTATTTACAGGAGCTAATCAGCTGATCTCCTGGCACCTGGTATGCAACTCTTGATCTGTGAAATGTTATTACTTCTATATATTAATAAGTGAGAATGACAAAATAAGTTGTCTTTCATCTAGAAGGGACAGCAGTGCATCTTCACTATCTTGCTTGAGCTCTATGCCACAATTTAATCCATCAGAATTGGTGAAATAATGTTGCCAGGACTGACAAATACGAAGTTACAGCTGCTTTAGAATTTTTGTGTATCGGATACCTTTGATGAATGACATCAGAGCCTCTGGTATCCCTGGTTTCTAGTCCCAAGCTGCCTAAGTTCTGACTGACTTCACTAAGGCACAACCAGATGGCTGTCTTGCATCCTTTTCATACAACATGCTTTCCCTCTTTTGCCTATACTGTACAATTCTTACCTCCAGCCCGTGCTTCATGTTTTTACCTCCTGCTCCACAGTCACACTATACATGCACACCCTGAAATTACTGAGAAGTTAGCACACTATAGGGAAAATCTTTGGCCACTGGAGGATGGCAATCAGTGAATGTCCTCCCAACCCACCAAGTGATTATCCGGAAATGTACTTTCTATATACAATTCTTGGGGACATGCAGTAGCACTAAGCAATGGACGGGTCAAAAACTCATTCTCCTCACTAGCCTGGGTAACTTGATGAGACTGCATCTCTGCGATAAATTAAAGGGAAAAAAAAATTAGCTAGGATGTGGGTGCACCTGTAGTCCCAGCTACTTAGAAGGCTGAGGTAGAAGGATCACCTGAGCCGAGCAGGTGGAGGCTGCGGTAGCCATGAGTGTGCCACTGCACTTCAGCCTGGGCGACAGAATAAGACTCCGACTCAAACAACAACAACAACAACAACAACAACAACAACAACAAAACCCTTCATCCTCTTATTAGCTCTCCCTCTCTCCCCTACACCCTTTTCTATTTCACATTTGTTCCCTTATATTTTATTCCTTGACAGCATAATTTCAAATAAGCCATAGGCTGTGTTTTCTGAGTATTCAGACTGAGACAGTTGGTACCAGAAGTAATCTTAAAGAGAATTTCCTTAAGGTCAAATATTGCAGCTGGTTATTAACTCGTTAGAGGGTGCTAAGTGGGAGGGGGGAACTAACATCTGTTGTGGAGTATCATTCCTGTGACTTCCTCCTGTGATAAAGTCAGATGGAAAGTGAAACATTAGGATAAGCTGTGGCTGTGGAGACTGAACTGAATGAAAGCAATGCTAATTATAAGAATTGTGGAGTGGGATGACTTGAGGTAAGAGACTAGATATACCAAATTATGGAATGGTTCATGATTTGACCAAATGATCTGGGACTTGGGAGAAGTAGCATAGGAAGATTGGTAACAATGACTTTGTGCAAAATAAGTAGTATATCCAACATGTGAGAATGTATATGTCTTATTAATATATAAATGTCTACAAAAAGACCTCCACAGCAAAATAGGTTTTCCATATCCAGGTGAACAAGATGTCCAACCCTGTGACTGTCAGTCAACTACTTTTCCTATACAATCATGAGGCTTGTTCAGTGGGTATAAGGCAAGGAAAGAGATTTTGCTTGGGTTCAATAAGAAGAACTTTTCCCCATCCAGACTAACTTGGTAGTGCCACCACTATGTGCTGCATTTGATAGCAGCAGCAATCAGATATGCCCAATCAGCTTGTGAATATGTTGAAAACCTTCCAAGTTAAAAGGGGAAATCATATTTTCTTTCTTGGAACAAAGTCAGTTTTGATTCACTTTCCCTGCCACTATCTATGGATTGACTAAATATCTAATTATAGTCATTGTATCTGATTCAAAAATGCATTTCACAGTGAAATAAGTCAGGCAATGAGGTAATGTTTCTAGGAATTCATGTCTTATCATATAATAATTCCAAAAGAATCTGCTCTATGAATTGGTAGAATGGTCAATTGAAGCTTTAGGTTTGGTGCCTGGGAGACCCCTTGTAAGGTGTCTTATAGTTTGTCGTATACATTCTAAGTAAAGAAACAAGATATAGTACTGCTCTTCAGGATCCAGAATATATGAGTCCTAGAATGGAGGCATTCAAGTGGGAGTGGTCCATCTCTCAAATATTGTATTTCCAACCCTGTTTGTCTGCTGGTTTATATTTAGTAATTTAAAAAGTCTTGAATTGCCTTTTTTGAGAGGGTGAGCTTGCTTTCATTATATAAGAAATAGTGGCATTATGTTGCATTATGTTAAGTTGTTTTTATTGATGTAGTTTTTAGAAGTTTAGGTTTGGAAAAATATGTGTTAATGCTGGGCAGATAATGCAGTGGGCAGTGATGAATGTTTACCATATTTTTGAACTGTCACTGAATACATTGTCTATGTTTGACTAGTTCTTAATATTGTGGGAATTAAAGCCATGTAGATGCTTGCTTTCCCAGATTTCCTTACAGCATGTCTCAGCCTGTTGATGATATCATAGTAAAATATCACAGTGTGAGTAATTTATAAATAACTGAATTTATTTCTTACAGTTCTGGAGACTTGCAAGTTCAAGATCAAGGCACCGGCACTTGCAAGTTCAAGATCAGATTCTCACATGGTAGAAGGACAAACATACTCTCTTGGTCCTCTTTATGAAGGCACTAATCCCATTCATGAGAGATACACCCTTCTGACCTAATCATCTCTTGACATACCACCTCTTAAATCCCACTTCTTAATACTATTGCATTGGGAGTTAGATTTCAGTATATGAATCTGAGAGTGACACGTTTTAACCATAGCACAACATGTGACCTTAATTCCAATCATATGGGCCCACAACAGACTGAATCAGAAACTTATGATGAAACTGGCACCATTAGGGATTTATTCTAAGAGTGGCAGTATTCACATCCAGTGCAGATTGGATGGTACAAACAGTAGTTTCCATATTTCGCTGTGGTGACTGTATGTTCAGTTCAGTACTGTGATTTTTTTTTTTTTAATGTTGTTCTTTGTGGAGCTTCTAGGCCTGCTTTGTGAGTACTGCTTGTGGTTCGATAAGCTTCATGATGTCTTCTGATAAATGTATAAGCTGCTTGAATATAACACTGGGTCTATCGGTTTCAACCAAAAAACTTTATTGAGCTATCTTTTCCTTGTCATGTTATTTAATTGTGTTTTTTTCCCCAAATTCTTGCATTCAACATATATTAAAATTATTTTCATTCATTCTTATGCAATTATGCATGTATACAAGGCTAAACATTCTTTAAGAATTGTTTTATTTTTTCATTGTCATTACTATAGATTTCAAATATTCTAAAACTTTGGTTTTAGCATTCTTTTACTTCAAAATTGCTTAATTAGAGTTTTTAATTTCTAGGTGGTTGTGAAGTTTTTTTCTATATTTGTTGATTTCTAATTTTTTGTCTTGTGATCAGATAATGAGTTCTGTGTTTTTTCTATATTTTAGAGTTCTCTGAAATTTTGTGGCTTAACATATGGGAAATTTATGCAAATGTTTAAAGGAATTTTTGAAAAGTATTTTTTTGAGGATATTGAATTTAATGTCTACTTATAAGTTCTACAGTATTGTTACTTAGGGTTTTTATATCCTAACTTACTTTTTTCTCTATTCAGTCTATCATGTGCTGAGCTAGGTGTTGTGGTTTTTCTGTATCTACTTATATTTTCTGCAGCTTAGGCCTTTTGAGTTTTTAAACTGTTATTTGATGGATAAAGATCCTTGAGAGAGATTTATTGTAAACCGTATTATTTATCACTTAAAATTTTCCATTTTTTCTTTAATGCCTTTTCCTTTGACTTCATAACAGCCTGATGCTAATACTACAAACCCAACTTTTTTTTATATGATTAGTATTTTTTTGTTATTTCACTTTTAACCTTCCTTGAGTCATTTTGTTTTAAATTCATCTCGTATCTGGTTGGTTACTATTTTACAGTCAATCTAATAGATTTATGTATTGGATTTCACTTATGACACAATTGTATTGAGATTTAGTTGACTTTATATTGCTTTCTGCTTTTAACTGTTTTATTTTTCTATAATTTTTTAAGGAAGAAATATTTAGAACACCATTTAAAGAAGCATAAAATATTTAAAAATGTGTTTGCTCCCTGGTCATCAGATGCAACAATTACTGTTTAACCTGAATCTTTCTGTCTTTCTCTTTTAAATTAAGAGAACACTCAACATGAAATTTTCTTGGTGTCAGATCTCCACAATCATATATAATCTCCCTGGATTCCTAGTTCCAGCTTTTGATTTACCATTTTGGATGATTTTCTATTATTAAGTAACAAATATAATACATTATTTTCTCTTATGATGGGTCCCAGCTAACTTCTCTGCATGGGAGAAACTGCTTTCTTTCTCTCTTCCATTTACAATGCTTTCTGCTTTAAAGCCATATAGTATAATATGGTTTAAAAAAAAAAAAGCAGTCATGGTGGCCTCTATGTGTTCACAATTTTTAATGCTATCATTTCCCAGGTTTTTTTTTAAAAGAATTCTTTATTCAGATAAATTCTCCCTCTTATTCCTTTAAAACTCAAAGCTTTAAAGTGAGGCTGATTGAATTATTTAAGAGAATCTTTCAACTCCTGTTAAAAACTTAACACTAGCATAAACTTACCTCCTATCTTCCCTTCCCAGTTCACATTATAAATGTGAATTAATATAAAACTTGACTTTTAAGATAATGACTAGTATCAGAATATTTGTATCTATCTCATTCCTTTCTCGAAAGTAAGCACCAGTGTTCCTCATCTTCACTGGAAACTCTTAGAGATAGTTATGTCAATGAATAAAATTTGATGATGATAAATATTGAATGCTTTCCCATGAATGTGTCATTCTTATGGAAAAATTTATTTTAAATTATGTGTATATTTTCAAATGAAAAAGTAAAATGTGGATGGCAGCATATATTTCAAGATCAGAATCATTAATTTACTTGATTCATCGACAGGAAAATGGAATTTCCGTATGTCTTCAAACTTGACTTTTAGCCCAGATTTAGACAAATACACACCTTCTCTTTTAGCTAATTTTATCTGCAGCTGAATTAGTCATAATTTCCTTCTTGCTTTTTACAGTCTGCAAACACTTCATCAGCTATTAACCATTTACTTTCTATTTTCTCAACACTCATTTGAATTAGTTTACATTTTCATCTATTCCTGATAGCATAAAAAAATCTTTAAATTGATTAACACTTTTTTAAGTGAAAGTTTAAAAATCAGTTTTAACTTGATATTTTTTGGAGTATGCGGTAAAAGAGTACATGTTTCAAAGGCCCATCTTTGCAATTGTCTTGTATAAATTAAAATATAATATAATTTTGGAAGACTGCTTTTGGGTCATTAAAATATTGAAATGTTTTAAAGATGGATTCTTATGCAAAGTTTCTGATTAATTATGGCTCATTGCTTTTAATGCTATGGCAGTATTAGAGATAAATTTTGATTTTATCTTAAAATTTGATATATTGCTGTGTCTTCAAAATATACTGTGCTTTTTTGGGTACATTTTTGTTGGTGTAGTGGTTAATAACATGTACTTAGGATTTGGACAGCATAGGATCAAATGCCTTCCCCATAAATTGCTGGCAGTACTTAACCTCTCCAGGCCTCAGTTTCCTTATGTGCAAGTGGGAATAATAGTGCCTACTTTATAGGCTGTTGTAAAGATTAAAAGAGTAGGTATATGTAAAGTTCTTAGAGGAGGACCTGACTTTTGGAAGCATTATAATCATGAGAAGTGGTTAATGTCATGGGCACTGGAGCTGGCCAGACCAGAGTGCCAGTCCTTGTTCTACCACACACTGTCATTTTGTCATTGGAGAGTCATTTGTTCACTCTCTCCTCTGAGCTCTTCTCCATCTGGTAAATGAGGGTAATAAGACATACTCATCTCATCTTGTGTGGTAGAGCACATAAGATGAAAGGTTTAGACCAATAGATGCCATGTGGTAAGCACTCAATGAATGGTACCCAGAAATTCCAAATATATTTCAGAGAGTCTTTTAAATATTTTGATAGAAATTGAAGAATAAGGTTTAATGTTAAGGAGAGGCAAGAAAATAACAAAAATCAAAGTGATTATATTCAATGGCACTTTTAGATGTATAAAAAATACATCAGTTCCTTAAGTAGGCTAGATGGGAATAAAAAATATATCACTTCTTTAAGTGGGCTAGATAGAAATAAAAATCACTTTGACTAGAATTAACACAGTTCTGTTCACTCTTTTCTTACTTTAAGGCCCATTTGGTTCTAAATGTTCTCATTTATCCACAAAGTAATTTCATGCTGATCCTGATACTCAGGTCTTACAGGATTGGCAAATCTCTGTGTGGGAAGGCCTTCCTTTCAAAAGTATTATCTCCACAAACAAGTATTATTCCTGGTAAAAGTGCCAGTTCCTTGGGAGTTGTCAGAAATCAGTGTACTTTGTGAATTAATCTATTTATTATCTCTTAACAGCTAAGTGAAGAGTAGGGCAGGATGAAGTAGTTTTAATAAGGAACAGAAGGAAGAGTATTGCAAAAATTGAGTTAATTTTCTGGGCCTTGGGAAGCTCAGAAGACAGCAATCTTGAAGAGTGTTAGATGTAATTTTCTTTAAATATAAAACACAAAAAGAAATTATTATTTTTGTAAATACTTATATTTTGAAAACACAGTAGGAATAAAAATAAATGACCATACATTGAGAATGACTGTAAAATCTTGCTATTAATTTATAGCTCAAGAAATTATAACTTTAAAGTGGTTCCTGCTGCACAATGGCTAAAAACAAGCTCTTGGAAAATAAGCCCAAAATCGAAACTAGAGGTTAGTAGTAAGAGACTACAGAAATCACATTAAATTAAAGTTCTATTCAAAATGACACAAGGAGTGATTTGTATTTAAATTTATACTATACACATACTAGGAAGATTCTAGCATTATGACTAATTCAGAACCTCAGATTTCTTCTCTCTCCATAAATTGGAGCACTAGTTTCTCAAGTGTATTTATTCTCAGTCTGCCTCCGGTACCTTGGTAAAAACACAGCAGTCTCCATAATATGTATTTAGGCTTTTATTTCTCAAAGTTTTTGCCATTAACATAACATTAACCCTCTGCTATGGATCTAAATCAACACCATAGCAACACTATGCTTTAAACATTGAATGTTCCTGATTTACTGTTATTGTTCTGCCTGACTCTTTACTATTTCAATAATTGCAGTATGCATTATTTATCCTTTGTTTCACAATAAGTTAAGCCTCAATAATTAATTTCAAGCTTAATATCATTGTACTAGTTGGTATAATCCTTTTCATAATCAGTTGGAGTTTTATATAATTTCTTTCTCTTTAATAAAATATGTATGGAAATCAGAGAAGGATTATTAACTTCATTGAAATGTATATTGTCTGGTTAACCATGATAATGGGACTTTTTATTTTTTTCATGCTGCACTTCTGCACTGGTTTTCTTCAAAATTATCATGTATTGGAGTTTTAGATTGTGCTCGCCAACCCAGGTTTACTCTAGAGAACAAGCCTTAAATAGAGGGAATTGTTGTTTCCTTTTGAAAAAAGTACATTTTTTGGTCCTCTTCCTAATTCAAGTATGAGTTGTCCTTGATAAGAAGCAATTTTACCTAACAGCAGAATGATTAATGACACATAGCTCTATAAGCCAACGTATTTATAGAAGAATGTGGTAAAATGGTAATTGTATAACTCATTTGATCACAGGATGTCATGATTAATGTCAGAATACTCAAAGCAGAGGTATTTATATGAAGAATGTGGTAATACATGTACTACCTTTAGAACAAAATATAATTTTAAAAAAAATTTCAAAACAAAAAAAATAAAAGTTAGTTTATATAAATGAACTATGTTGATTTTGAATTTGCAATATCATTGAGTATATATTAAATTTTAAAGCCTGACTAATCAGGAATTAATGATTTAAAATTATTCTTTGTGTTATTTTAGTTTAAATGTACAGTACTGTAGTTAGTATAAATTGATTCCTATAATTTTATTACTAAAATTTCAATTAAAATCTTTGCACAGCAAAGTACAGCAAGAAAGATCTTTTTAAGAAATAGCTTTCTTGGTTTTTTTTTTAAATTGGCTCCTTAGAAGATGTTATTAAACTATATATCAGTGACTCAGTTAAATTCACAAGAAATACCATTTCCCATTAAAGATTCCTGAAATTGCTCATTGGCAAGCTATATAAGCTTATTTCTGGCAATTTCTAGTACTCTGGAAGTTCATATAATTAAAAATTGAAACTGCTGTCCATGACTCTATTATGAATCTAAATCACACATCTCTTGTTCTTGCATCCTTGTAATAAAGTCTAGCTATAAAGTTTGAGTCTGTCATTTTATTTCTTGTGACAACTTGGTGAAGACTTGAGAGGATCATTACATCCTAAGAACAGAAGAGAGGACATTAGGGTGAAGACCAGGTGTGAAAGGTATAACCCCCTACTGTCTTAGTTTTATGTCTTCCTCCTAACCTCTCCTTTGTTGTTCTGGTTGTTGAAGCTGTTTTCATTCTATATCTGTTTTTCATTCAAAGACTTCATTGTTTCAAGTAAAGATTATCAACCGACTGTGTGTGTCTAGCCTTTGAGAGATTGGGTTATCCCTGCTCTACTATCTTTGTGACACGAAACAATTCTTCAGTTCTTTATGGACAAAAACTGGAGGTCTTATAATTCAGTCCTATTCTGACACTACCTAGAGTTAGGTGTAAGTTCTGGGTCCCTAGACTTCCTGCATTTCTGTTCAACTTGGTGACAAATTGAGGCGTTCCCACATCTCTTTCCTGTGGGGTCCCACCCCACAAGGGTCGTGAGATATGTTGAAGGAGAGACAGATAGGCGATGACGACGATCATATACCGGACACCTGCTTCTTGAACAGATGACAATTTAATGCTAGTTAATACAGAGCTTTTATACCATTTTTGAAGGGGCAAGACAAAGAAAATTCTTTCATATACATATCTTTTAAAAGTTACCAGCTAATGGTTTTAGTAGCAAACAAACCAAGATTCCCATAGGCTTTAGTAGCAAATAAGCCAGGAATCTCATAGGCATTAGACAAGTCCTATTAATTTATAAGTCCTAGTAATTTATAACCAAGTGAAATAAAGCATTCTTGATGTGCTTCAGAGTTTAATCCTTGCATATGTTAGAAAAGGCCAAGTGGCATAGTGGGAAAAATGGAAAAATAGACCATGATGTTTCCAGGTTAGCTGTGAGCACTTCACATAAACATGCCATTTTCTTCTTCCACGACTGCACAGAATTCTTTGGCGGTATCAAACAGCAAAGGTGAAGGACAGAAGGGCCTCAGCTTCCTGGGCTCGCCCTGCGGCCCGAGGTCTTCGGTCCACCCGGACCCTGTCAATCAGGTGGACCTTCAAGACTGGCTCCCAACACTTTCCCAGGTTTGATAATTCATTAGAACTGCTCTGAGAACTCAGGAAAATACATATGTTTATCAGTTTATTACAGTGGATATGATTCAGGAGCAGCCAAATGGAGGAGATGCATAAGGCAGGATATGAGGGTTAAGGGTGGCACAGCACTTCCATGTCCTTATTGGCCCTCCTGGCACCTTGATGTGTTCACCAATCTGCGCCCTCCGTACCCTATTGTTTAGATCTTTTTTTAATCACCTTGTTGGTTTTTCTCATTATCAACTCTCATCATGATGCCATCTAGGGACAAACAAGACCCCTCACTGACATAACTCAGGGATGGTTGAAAGGGACTTTTTATGACTAACAAAAGCTACTTCCACTACTCAAGAAATTCCAAGGGTTTTAGGAGCTCTGTGCCAGCAACCCAGAACAGACCAAATATATTTTTTATTATACCATGTCTATCCTTCTTAGATCTTTCCTATGAGACCTCATAAAAAGATTATGGTGTCCTTAGGAATCAGCCTACTGGCCAAGTCTGGGTCAGATAAATGATAGAGAAGGAAGAACTCTTAAGTAGACTGTTAGTCATTAAAGTTATTCATGAAGTTATTAAATGAAGTTATTAAATGATGGAGTTTGAAAATCACCATTGACAACAATCATAGTAATAATCATTTCAGACAGAAATCATTCACAGATTCTAGAACATAAGATACATAGTATCAATCTCATCCAAAGTATTTACTAATTAATAAGGGAAACAGCAATTTTATAGTGAAGGAAACAAAAAGACATTGAAACACAAGTGATTAATATTTAACAATTGACAGAAATGTGGTAAACCTGTGCTTCCTGACATGACGCTCTGGAAGAACCCATTATTACTACTGTAGTATTCTGCAGAAGTATAGTATTCTGAAGTATTCTCTACAGGAATGTACAACCTGAATCTAATCATGGAAAACATAAGACAAATTCAAATCAGGAGATATTCTGCAAAATAACTGGCCTATGGGCCTCAAAAATTGGAAGAAGAAGAAAAAAAAAGACAGAGAAATGGCTTCAAATTAAAGGAGACTAAGGGACTTGACATATGATCCTCAGTTACAGGATAGACCAGAATTTTTCTTTAAAGAATCGGGGGAAAAAAGAAAGATGTCTTTAAATTGCACATTGGTCATCTAACTATTATTAATCTCCTGATTTTCATAATCATGTGTAGACATGTAAAGATAGATTTTTTTTGCTTAGGAATTATATGGAGAAGTATTTGGATAATTATCTCGTATCTACTCTATATATACATTTTTTGAACAGAGACATTTTTCTGTATTATGTACACACATATATTTATATGTATCAAAATGTCAACAAATATCAATCAGAGAATCTGAGCAAAGAATAAATGTGAAACTATTTCAAAATATAACAAACTTTGACTATCTTGTTTTTATTTCTTTTTAGAAAGGAGGATTTATTTAGAGGACAGAAAAGCTCCCACAGTGGGAGGGGACCCAAGAGGGTTGCCTGGCTATCTTATTATTAATTCAAGGCAGAAAATATATTGTAGGGCTGAGGACACTTAATCATCAAGAGTCCCTCACTGACCAAGATCTCTTTTTAAGGCCCTAGGAAGGACTCTAGTGACGATGGTGTAGTAGTTTCCTAAGGTTACCATAACAATTACTAAAAATTTGAAGACTTAAAACAACAGAAGTTTCTGGAGACCAGAAATCCAAAACAAGGAGTCGCAGGGCTGCACCCTCTTGATAGGCTCTAGGGAAGAACCTGTCCTTGCTTCTTTTAGCTTCTGGTGGCCATAGGGATTCCTGCATCACTTGGTTTTCACATGGTATTCCCTTCTGTGTCTGTGCCTTCTCTATTCTTATAAGGATCTTGTCAGGGCCCCACTCGGTAATCCAGGATAATCTCCTTTCAAGATCATTAACTTAATTACATCTGCAAAGACTGTTTTCCCAAATAAGGTCAAATTCACAAGTCTAGGGGCTAGGACTCAGCTCAGATATCTGGTCTTTTTTTGTTGTTGTTGTTGTTTGGTAAAATTTGCAAACAAAAGATGTCTTAAATGCACTCGATTAAGACTTGCATCTTTTTTTTTCTCTTTCCACTTCAACATTTTCTGTCACACTTTTCTTCAGGTTGGGTGACATTTTAGCCGTTCTGAGCAAGTTGTGGATCTGAGGGGAATTTGAGTTAGATGTACATACGTTTAGTGTGAATCGAGAAAGACATATTTATGTAGTTTGTGAGGCTAGTTTCTAGGAATACTTTTGTGTCCAAATACTGACACACACAGTGTCCCATCACAAAGGCTCAGAATCATACCCATACTATCCTATGAATGTGTCCTACAGCAATGAGCACTGAAAGTATATGGGCCAAACAGGGGATGGGGGAGAGGTTAAAAGTATGAAACAAGAAGTACATGGGAACTTATCCCAATCATTTGGTGTACAAAATCATGAGCAAAAGATTTAGTTCTCATCAATGCCTTGTCAAAAAAAAAAAGTCTCTCTTATAAGCAATATATTTTATGATGAAATATGTAGAGTTACGAATGTGCAATGTATATTTTTCAATATGGAAACTCAGCAAAATTATGTTTATCAAAATTCTTGTGTTTGTGGTGCATCAAATTTTAGTAGTACCATAAGCAATTAGTGCAACTGTGTGTGAAGTCACACATTTTGTGCTTTCAAATATATTAGATTATATCTTAGTATATCTGCTATAAAATGAAAAAGTCTGGCTGTAACATCTAAATATACAAAATGACACTGGCTCTGTAAAATGACCTGAAGAAATACGCGTTTCAGTGGCAAAACTTCTACCAATATCCATCAATAAGTCAATAGGTGTAGTATTAATTTAATTATAGTTATATACTTGAGTATATTGTAGTCCAGTTTAAAAATATTTGCCTTAATTTTGTTTCTTTTTTTCAAAGTGATTGATTCTACCAACATTTAAGTATTATTGCCAGAACATATTCCAGTTGAAGAAAGAAAAAAATATTTGAATGGAAGATATCAAAATGCCAGAAACTGGTTGAAAAGACATAACATGCATTTAATATATCCAGTGAGCAACAATTTTAACATTGCCTAAATCTCATGTTTTTCTAGCTGTTCACTTAACTTAACCCTCTAATTACTAGCCAAGGACAGAACCGGTTTCTCAGAGGTAGCTATTGATAATTGTTTTACAACCTCCCACTTCCTGTTTTGTTTTGTACTACTCAGCTTTTCTATTTCAAGTATTTGCCTTCATCCATAAGACTCAAGTTAACCTAAACAGCCTTTTGTGCCACAGACAGACTCCACCACCAGGCCAGCAATCATGTGACCAACCCCCCCCCAGCTGCCTGCTGTCCATCACTTGACATCAATACCTGTGAGTACCTGCCCTTTGTGATGACGTGGAGCAGAACACCGCCCAACCACCTTAATGACCTGCCCCCATCAAGGGGAATGTTTAAAACCATTCAACTTTTTGCAACCAGTGGCCATTGCTTTACTAGACTCTGGTGTGGTCACATGCTCTTTGAGCTATGGCCGCCACCATGATTCCTAGACTTTGGCCCCTTTTCCTACCTTGGAAAGGTAAATATCCTCTCCCTCTCTCTCTCAATAATTTACTTTCTACTAAACTATATTTTCCAATCTAACTGCTTTGCAATTTTTTGCATCTTTCACACCACACTGGATCATACTATCCCACCCTGGTGGGTCTGACCTAACATTTTGGAGGTCCCGCTGAGATATATATAGATCTTTAAAGTAACATTTTTGGAGGTTTCACAGAGATATGCCACTCTCTTCCATTCATATATCCTCTCTCTCTTTCTCAGCCCAAGTCTCTCTCTGTGGAGAAAGACCACGTGCTTGGATTCTTTTCTCTGCTACTCACTCTTACTCTTATCACTTGCAATGAACTACATCGAATGGACCTCTCCCCATCACCTCAGCCTTGTCTGGTATGAAACTACAACATCATCGGTGTGTCCATGTGCTACCCTACTCCTTGCTAGGAAGTCTTTGAATGTGACCTGAGAGGACACTTTCTCAATTCGGTGGCTTTTTGCTGGGGCTCCAACATCTGTGAGAAATCCTGGCACTGGTTTTCTGAACACACACAGGAGCAGCCCTACTGCTGGTTGGAAGGTCTGCCTCTGGTGGAGCAATGAGATCCAGGTGACACTTTACCTAATCTGATTCTCACTTTCTCACTCTAATTCTATTGATATCCTGCCTGGGATGCTGGCTGAAGACATGCAAGTTTTTTTTTCTCTCTCTCTCTTTCAAGTCACTCAGAAATTGCATTGAAGACCAATCCCTTTCTCCCTTCAGGACTCCTCATGGGAAACCCTCACAATGGGGCAGCTAAGGGTCCTCCCCCACTAAAGTGCATTTTTTTTTTTTTTTTGAGTTGGAGTCTCACTCGGTCCCCCAGACTGGAGTGCAGTGGCTGCTCCCGGCCACCGCAGTCTCGCCTGCTGGGCTCCGGCGATCCTTCCGCCTCAGCCTTCCCAGTAGCAGGAATTACAGGCATGCGCTACCATGCCCGGCTGATTTTTTGATTTATTGTAGAGATGAGGTCTCGCTGCCCAGGCAGGTCTCGAACCTGCGGGCTCAGGCAATCCACTCACCTCAGCCTCCCAAAGGCACGGGATTACAGGCTGAGCCACTGAGCCCGGCTTAAAGTGCATTTTAATATCTCTCAGGACCCTCTGTTATAGTTGCATCACAAGTAAGGAGCTGCCAACACACTGAGTCAAAATTTGGGTCCATTATAGCCAGTGGGCAAGAGCAGGCTCATACCAGAAAGAAACTCTCAGCCCCAAATGAAGGAAGCAAGGGGTTTATATAGCAAAAACCATAAGGTTACAGAGAGTTTTGGTTCTGGGTAGGGAACAAAGAAGATTTTTCAAAGGATATGCTGTTAAACCATAGGGGGAGAAGTAAATTACATAGTGTGACAGAACTGTTTCAGGAATGTTATAGCCCTCCAGGGGAGGGAATGGAAAAGCCATAAATTGTGGGACATGATTTATGGCCTACTGGAAAGGTTAGGGTAATCTCACAGAGGAAGGATGAGGGGAGAACTGGAAGACAAAATGGAAGAACTACTACAAAATGGAGTTACCTTGGTTAGGTCACTAACAGCCATTTCATTCCCTCCTTTTAGTTGTTCATGAGTCAAAGCGTTGACTCATCTATCATGGGCAGAGGATTGTAATGGTCCCGCATATACATGAATTTTACAGATGCGATTCATTGTTTAACACACTGGACTATCCAATTTAATATACAGGACCTGATGAGCAGACCAAGAAGGAGGAGAATTAGGGGGCTGGCCAGACCTGTAATTAAGGTGGTTAGCCATGGATTTCAATCAAACAAGGTTTGAAACCAGGATTTGTTATTTTTTCTTTTCTGTTTTTTTTCTGGCCAAATTTTCCCAAAGACACTTTTGGAGAGTGTCTTTAATGACTCCTTATTTATTGGCATAAAAACAGGATGATTCCCCTAGCGCTATGCAGAACCCTCCTTGGGATAGGAATAATAAATCTAGACGTCTGTGATTTTGGAGCATAACTTCTGCTAAGGATGTGACTTGGTCATGGAGCTGATCCATGGCAAATTGAAGGTTTCCTATGTCTGCATACATTTCTTGAGTCAGGTTGGATAAACCTAGTTTACGCCAGACTAGGGCTGTGGTCCTTAGAGTTGCTGTCCCAGCTACACTGAGGCCTATTTAAGGCAGGTACTAGTAAAGGGGCAGTATGTTTCCAATGAGCAACTGAGAGGCCGGGAGAAGTCAGCAAAAGGATTCCTTTGGGGCCACTATAAGCATATACCTGGGGAAGTACATGAATGGCAACACATAAGGTAGGTTCATTGTTTAACTTTTCAGTAGTAACACATTTCCAGTATGGGCAGAGGAAGTGATCGACCTGATTACATTGTTGGTCAGTGGGATTTTGGGGGCAAAGATAAAAGTCTACTTGTTGTAATGGGATGTAGTAAATTTCTTGGTTGTTATGGCTGTGGGGGAGGTCCAGAAGACTTATCCTTTATCAATACTTGATATGGACAGTAGGTCAAATAGCTCAACTTTAAATAGTACGGACTCTCCCTCTCCATATGTCCAACGTTGGTTGGCCAGGACCTCCCCTGATGTAAAGGAAGTTAGGGAAAAGAAACTGACAGAATGTTGAGCATCTCTGGGGGGACAGAAAACAGATTATGAGAAAACATCATAGCAAGAGAGTTTTAGCTTGAGTGGGTCAGATCCAGGCATAACTGTCCATTGTTGGTTGCTGTCCTTGGCTTTGTAACATGGGAATGGCGAATGCAGGTAGGAATACCATTGACCTTGAGGGCAGTTGGAGTCAAGAGGATAAAATGTTGTAGGGTCCCTTCCAGGCAGGAGTTAAACCTTCTTTCTGGAACTTTTTGATATAAACCAGATCCCCAGGCTGGAAGGGATGGCAGGGCATGGAGGAGGGAGTTGGTAAAACAGCACAGATGTTGGGATGGACAGCAGGCTGGACCTGTTGGAGAGGCTGGAGATACTTTAACAGAGACTGATTTGTAATTTTTTCAAGGGTAGGGTCTCTTAATCAGGGTAGTAAGGGAGGGGGCCTTCCAAACATGATTTTATATGGAGTGAACCCAGTCCTGGAAGGGGTGTATGGGACTCAGAGGAGGGCCAAGTGTAAAAGGTTTGTCCATTTTTCACTGGTCTCTATTATTAATTTGGTTAAAGTAGTTTTTAAGGTTTGGTTCATGTGTTCTACCTCTCCAGAGCTTTGTGGTCAGTAGGCACAATGTAACTTCCGGTTTATATTTAGTGCTTTGCTAACCATTTGAGCTATGAAGAGGTAAAGGCAGGATCATTATCAGAGCCAAAGGAGAGAGGAAGCCCAAACCTAGGAATAATTTCATTTAATACAAACTTTGTGACCATAAGTGGAGTTTCATTTTTTTGTGGCAAATGCCTCTGCCCATCCTGAAAAGTGTCCACAAAAGTCAATAGATAGTATAACCTGTATGAGGGGGTTTTACTTCAGTAAAGTCCACTTTCCATGCTTCTCTGGGGCTTAGTCCCCATGCCCTGATATCATTTAGTGGTTTTGGTCCTTGTTTTGCATTTACTTGTGCACAAGATGGACACATTTCAGTGTCTGTGGCAGCAAGGCTTCTTAAGTCTTGAATGTAGTAGTACCAGTTCAGCATTTCAGCTAATCTAGTACCTCCCAGGTGGGTAGTAAAATGAAATTGCTTTACTGGTGTATGTCCAAGGTGGCTGGGAGGATGATTTTGGAGTCCTTAGTTATCCACCATTATGAGATTTCTTTTTATGCTCCTGCTAGGTCAGCTTGCTCCTCCTCTTCTTGGGTATAGATGGGCTATTTTGGAAGTGAGAGAACTGGAAAAATTTTAGTTAGCAGGATAGTGAGGGGCTCGACTGGGACCTCTGCTGCCTCATGAGTTGCTCGATCAGCTAGATGATTTACTGCTGCCTCTAGATTGTCTGATTTTTGGTGCCACCTGCAATGGATGACAGCTACCCTTTTGGGGAACCATATAGCCTTTAAAAGGGTTAAAATTTCCTCTTTGTTTTTTGTAGTCTTACCCACCATGATAAGAAATCCTCTTTCCTTGTAGATCATGGCATGGACATGGAGAGTAGCAAAAGCATACCTGCTGTCAGTAAAAATATTTACCCATTTTCCTGTTCCCCAGTGCAGGGCCTGGGTTAAAGCAATTAGCTCAGCCTTTTGGGCAGATGTGCTGTTGGGCAAAGACTGACCAGATTATGTCATCTACTGTGGTTACCGCCACACTAGCCTTGTGGACTCCCTTTATTACCAGATTGCTGCCATCCGTGAACAGGTCAGTCTCAGCCTGGTCTAGGGGAGTGTCCCAAAGATCAGGGCGGCTGACTTGAGAGACATCCAATATGTCCTCACAATTATGAACTGGTTTTTCCGGATCATCATCAGACATCAGAGTGGCTTGATTGAGGCTCTGAGTAGGGGAGAAAGTTAGTCTAGGCTGGTTGAATAGGAGTCTTTGATATTGGGTGATTTGATATGACAAGCATTTGATATTCAGTGGCCTGTGGCCTCCAGAAGTGGGGCTTCTACGGCATGGAGAATGGTCAGGGTTAGGTTTTGACCAAAAGTCAGTTTGTCTGCCTCCTTAACTAGTATAGCTAGTGGCAATGGCTCGAAGACCGGATGGCCAACCAGAGGCCACTGGATCCAGCCTTTTTGACAAGTAAGCCACAGGTTGCCTCCAGGGTCCCAAGGTTTGGGTAAGAACCTCCTTTGCAAGTCCCCACTGTTCATGAATAAACAAGTGGAAAGGCTTGGTAACATTCAGGAGGGCTAAAGCCAGGGCTTGGGTAAGAGCCATTTTTAATTGCTGGAATGCTCGTTTCTCAGTGGCAGTCTATATCAAAGATTGATCCCCTGCTGTGGTTGACTATAGGGACTTGGCAATTTCAGCAAATCTCGGGATCCATAACTGACAGTATCCCACCACCTTAAGGAATTCCTGTACCTGCTTTTTTAAGGTTGGGGGGAATTTGAAGGGTCGCCTATTTTTTTTAGCAGATATCCTAAATAGGAGACCTGGGCTAAGCAGAGTTGTGCCTTTTTAGTCAATACACGGTAGCCCAGGTCCTGGAGAAGCTACAACAAGGCTTTAGTGCCTTTTAAATAAGTGTCCAAGTCTGCTGCTATGAGCAAGAGATCATCTATGTACTGGATCAAAGTACACTCAGTGTGCAAGGCACGGAACACTGTTAGGTCCTGTTGCAAGGGTTCCCCGAAAAGAGTTGGGGAGTTTTTGAATCCCTGTGGCAATTGGGTCCAAGTCAGATGACTAGTATCCCCTGAATTGGGATCTGTCCATTTAAAGGCAAAAATGTGTCGACTAACAGGGTACAAGGGAATGGAGAAAAATACATCCTTCAGATCTAAAACAGTGTAAACCTGATGTTGATGGGGAAGTAAGCTGAGTAAAGTGTAAGGGTTGGGAATAGTAGGATGGATAGTTTCAACCTACTTATTGACCCCCCTCAAGTCCTGGACTGGTCAGTAGTCAGAGGTTCACAGTTTTTGAACTGGCAAGAAAGGAGTGTCCCTTGCTGATTGACATGATGCTAGTATATTAGCCTTTAAAAGTCTTTTGATATGAAGAGTAATTCCCCTTTGAGCCCACAAACTCATAGGGTACTGATGTACTCTGACTGGGGTAGCTGATGCCAGTAGACTTACCACAACCCAGGGATGATGTTGTGCCAATCCTGGTGGATTTGTCTCCACCCAGACTGAAGAATATTCTTGCTGTAGCTGCTGAAGCAAACTTGACAAGGCATTCTCAGTGGAGGAGTTAGAAGAAGTTAGAAGGTACTCTTCAGAAATTGGAACAGTTAGAAGCATTTGATAGGCAGTGGGAACAAATATTTCAGTTTTGTTAGGTGAAAACACAAGGATAACTCTTAACTTTCAAAGCAAATCCCAGTCCATGAGGGGGTATGGGCAGTCAGGGGCTATTAGGAATGAGTGAGTAACCTGTCTTTGATCTAAGTCAATAATCTGATCAGAGGTGAACTTGCTGTTTGTAATTGTACCCGTTGCCCTTTAAACAGAAATTTGCTTGTTGGACTTGGGTCCTAATGGTGACTTTAGGACTGAAAGCTCCACCCCAGTGTCCACTAAGAGTTGGACTGGGTGGCCCCTGATAGCTGCAGTTACCATGGGCTCTTGGTGGCCTAAGGAAAAAGAGCCCTGGCCTCTTCAGTCAGAGACATTTTCAGTCTTCCCCACAGTGGGAAAAACCAGAACTGGCTTAGGGTTGTCCATTTTGGGGCAATGGGGACAACCTTTGTTCCAGTGACTGAATTCTTTGCACTATGCACATTGATCCTTAGCCAGTGGGGAATGTTCAGTTCCCTTTTGTCCTTTTCTAGTCTCCCCTTTTTTCTGGCATGGTGGTCTTGAGTCAGGCTGGGAGGCTTGGAGGGCAGTTACCAATATTTTTGCCCGATGTATGGCCATTTTATCTGCCTCCTGTGCTGCCTGTTTTTGTTTTTTGGCATCATGGTTATTAAAAATCTTTTGGGCTACTTCGAGCAGCTGGGAGATATTCATTCCTGTGAAGCCTGTGTGATTTTTTTGCAGATATCAGGGGCTGCCTGGGCCACGAAAGTCAAATTAACAGCCCAAGCATTTTCAGATGCTGAGGGATCAAATGGGGTATAGGTATGGAACGCCTCTTGAAGGTGTTCAAGGAGTACCCTTGGTAACTCCTTGGGCTCCTGAAGAACTTTGGTAGTTTTGGAAAAATTGATAGGTTTCTGGGATGCTTCCCTCAAAGCAGCTAATAGAGTTCAGTGATAGTTATCTAATGCCCTGGACCCTGCCAAAGTGTTAGGGTCCCAATCTGGGTGAAAAAAGGGAAAAGCTTCATTTAAAACTTCCTGACTTTCCTCCTTTGTACTAACAGTTGAAGCTAGAAAAGACTTTTTAGCATCAGCTCTGATGCACTCTCACTCCTCGGAGGTAAGTAGGGTTAGAAGAAGAGGCTGGCAATCATCCCAGGTGGGGTGATGAGTATGCATGATTGATTCTACCAGAGAGGTCAGAACCTGAGGTTTCTCTGAAAATGGTGAATTTTGAGCTTTCCAATTGTACAAATCAGAGGTAGAAAAAGAAACATACACCAAAAAGGGTCGCTCAATCTGGTCTGCCCCTCGTGGAGGGGGAACCTCCCAGAAGGGAAGGAGAGGGCCCGGATCCATTTGGGATCAGAGGCAAGAGGTCAGAGGCAGAGAGGGCAAAGGGGAGGTGGAAAAAGTGACAGTAGGTGAAGAAGCTTGTGGGTTATAAGGTGAAGGAAGGTGAGGGCCTAAGTCAGAGATGACTGGGTCTTCCAGAGGATCCTTAGTAGGGGGAGGCAAGATGCGGTAGAACTTAGGGGTAGGCTCAGGAGGGGCAGAACAGGAGAAGAATGTGGGGCAGAGGAACATGATAGAAGAGGACAAAGAGACTTGTAGACAAGTATGCAACAAGGGTCCTGAGTTTTAAGAGAACATATTTTTAACCACGGAGAGGGGGTGGATTTTGGACTAAACTTAACCATTGGTCAATATAAGGGAATTTGTCTGGGTGACCAGGAGTCCCCGTGGTAACCTTCCAGACTGAGTGACACTAGCATCCAGAAACCCAGTGGAGGCCCATCCAACATTAAATGAAGTCCAGTCAGTATTACAGAGGGTCTGGACCTGCCTTTTAAAAAGTGAACACCACAGTCCTCAGGAAATGCAACAGAGAAATTCTTTATCATGTAGTTCAGGGGACTGGAGGGTCGAAAAGCCTGTGACCTCATATTGTCAAAATCAGTGAAGGAACAAAAACTGAAATCAGAAACTGAACTGAAACTATATTCAGACAATGTCTTGGCCCAGTGAATAGTGTCTAAGGGACGACCTCGTCAGACTGTGACTCTCTTAATAGAATGGCCACAAACAGAAGAGATTTTTTACCTCCTAGGAGAATGCAGATGGACTCAGGTATTTTTGAGGTGATGGGAAGCCAGCTGTCATTTCAACTTCCTCTGGGCCAAATGAGAGATTCTGGGTTCCTGGAATGACTCAGGGGGTGCCTCCCCTATAACTTCTTCCCTAGCTGGGGAGAGTTGGAATGAGGCCACTTCCCGAGCTTGGCAATCTCACTGGGGCCTCCAAATGTTATAGCTGCACTGCAAGTAAGGAGTTGCCAGCACACTCCTTTTCAGTCCTTTATAGCCAGCGGTTGAGAGCAGGCTCATGCCAGAAAGAAACCCTTGGCCCCAAATGAAGCAAACAAGGGGTTTATATAGCAAAAACTATGAGGTTACAGAGTTTCGGTTCTGGGAAGGGAATAAAGGAGATTTTTCAAAGGATAGGTTGTTAAACCACAGGGGGGAAGTAAATTACATAGTGTGACAGAACTGTTTCAGGAATGTTATAGCCCTCCAGGGTAGGGAACAGAAAAGCCATAAATCACGGGACATGATTTATAGCCTACTGGAAAAGTTAGGGCAATCTCACAGAGGAGGGATGAGAGGGGGAACTGGAGGACAAAATGGAAGAACTACTACAAAATGGAGTACCTTGGTTAGGTCACTAACAGTTATTTCATCTCTCATAAGAAAGGAATATCTGCCCTAAGCATCTCTTCAATACTTGCTAGGCGACCAGGAGATGGGCCCAAGGTGGGTCTCTTGCTTCTGATATTCTCCTTCAACTTGACTTCTATTGCTGCCATGAGAGCAAATGGTCTGAGGTTTTCAAAATGGCACCACCTGGACCCCCTGTTCGTCCTGTGGCACACTCCTCACTCCTTCTTTGATTTCTTTAACTCCTCCTGCTTTCCCTCTAACAACTCAGATGCTGACCTGGCTGGTTTAACTTCTGTCTCTCATAATCTGCTTTTGCCTCTCCTCCATCATTTTCCCCTTCTGATCTGCCTTCTCAAGCTCCACCTTTACCAGCAGAGGAGGAGGGGCTGGCATCTACAGTCAGCTATGACGCCCAACTCTAGCCTCCAGCCTTTCTCTTTTCCCCTCCCCCACAGCCTAATAACCCCCTGGTGACAGCCCTACTAGCTGCAGCAAGTCAACCACTTGTGCTGCCTTATCTCCCCCACACTCTTTACCACATATTCTGGAAAGTCCTTTCAGACTTTCACCATGGTTTAACTGGTCTCACTTCACGGAGGTGTCTGACACAAAAAGATATTGAAGTTCATGCTCTTTTTTTTTTTAAATGATAAATCTCTCTCAAATTAGATCTAAACTGGGACTATCAGTCCTCTTTCCAGACAAAAGGGACCACGTGTTGATTAACAAATTCTGTTAACTAACTAAAAAGGATCTATTGTCATTTTAATTTGCTTTTCCAAGTAGTAAAATCTTACATCTAACTTTGTCATGTGCTGAAACATTAGTGCTAAATAATACCAGAGCTTGTTAGGTCAGTCTTGCTCAAGTTTTAAGCAAATTTGCCTGTTCATAAGTAGGGACCAATCATTTCACATCCATGTGATCTGTTTACTCTAAAGTGTTTTATATCATACCAGAACAGACAGAGACCGTGATCAAAAGTTTTATATCATAGCTAATTAAAGAAGAACTTTTGAGTTTTTGTTTTTGTTTTTCAGCTGAGAGGTTAGAGAAACAATAGGGTGTCAACATGGAAGGCTGCAGGACCAGAGGGCCAAAAAGGCACTCCAATTAGCAGTTGCTATCAGTGACAAAACTCCTACTGCCCATCAGAGACCTAATAAAAACAAACCTGCTAAGGGGAATGGTGTCCATTGCTATGGGTATAGACTACGGGGTGCGTGGGGTGGGGTACTAGAAGCATAGTTGCCCCAAAGAGGCCTAAACCACCAGTACCTTGTCCATTGTACAGGTCAGAAATCCATTGGAAAGCAGGTTCACTCTCTTCTGAAGAGAGAACAACTGATTCAGAAACGGTGGCCACTTACAGAGACCTGGAAATCTGCTAAAGTGCCTGGCACTGGCTTACCATCACCCCAAAAAACCCTAGGTGAATATTAAGGCACTGGAACCCAAATTGATTTCTTAATTTAACACAGGTACTAGCCATATAATCCTGGTTATCCATGTTGGAATCATATAGCCTTATTTTAATCAAAAGCTACTAAAGTTTAATTCAAAATATGCATGTAAAAAAAGTCATCTATAAAATGGTAAAAAGAAAGAAACCAGAAATCAAAGGAAAGGTGTAAGAAAGTTGTTGGTATAAAAGTATGCTTTTGCTAAGGAAGGATAAAGGAAAGAGAATCATTTTGTATAGAAAAGGATCTTGTATGGTATATATATATATTTGAGTTGGCAACTCACTCTGTCACACAGGCTGGAGTGCAGTGGCATGCTCATGGTCACCAAAGCCCCTACCTGCTGGGCTCAGGTGATCAATCTGCCTCAGCCGTCCAAGTAGCTGGAACTACTGGTGCATACTACCACACCCGGCTAATTTTTTTATTTATTGTAGCAATGAGGTCTCTCTAAGTTGCCCAGGCTGGTCTCAAATCCCTGGGCTCAGGCAATCCTCTTGGATCAGCTTCCCAAAGTGTGGGATTACAAACTTGAACCACCGTGCCCGGCATATGGTACATTTTTGTCCTATAATAGAATGACTGGTTATTTGAAGGATAGAAAGTATAGGGCAAAAATGGAAAGTTCAAGCATGTTGAAAATGGTATGAGTATGTTGAAGATGCTTTGAGGAAGGTTTGTGAAAAATGTGTGAGAAGAATTCTATGAATAATCAAGTTATGAATTTACCATTAATATCAATCACACTAATTCTAGGCCAAAGTGCTACTCAGAGACCAGAATATAAGCTTCTTAATTAACAATCGTCAAAAGAATTTTCTCTTATAAACAGAGGGTTGGAGGAAAAGATAAATTCAGTTTGCTCCCCCACTGTTTGTTGGTTTTCATTGTTTAAAATCTCCTCTATTAAAAAGAGGTTTTTGTGTTTTTTTTAACTTTTAAAAATCTTTGGATTATCACTTTGGGTAAATAAGAAACTTTTACAGAGGTCTGTAATCCTGTGTTAATAACATTATGCTTTCAAAACCTTTAATTCAGGTTCTCGGTTCAGTCTCTCTAGGGTGTGGTAAGAAACAAAAGCTTCAGGAGACACACCTTCCCCACACCCTTCTCCTGAACTGCCTGAAAACCAGATAAACTGTTTTTGTAAGCAACATTCATTGTAAAAGCCTAAAATGGTATCTCAGTTACTCACTGCAATTTATAATCAGCTGTAGTGCTTTTCACTGCCAAATTGCTAACGACTTTAAAATTTCCTTCCAGGTATAAGGCTTACTAATCCAACATAGAATGGATAACAAAATGACTTTCTCTCTAAAGTATTATTAATTATTTTTGTTAAACTTTAAGGTAATATTTTCCCTGTCAAAGGTGGAAGGTTAATATCATCCTTCCTCCCATCAAAGGCAGAAAGATGTCAATCTCCTGTCTCCCGAGAACATATCAATCATTGTGAAGGTATATCAGACCTATTGTAAAAGATCAAGGGACAGTTTTTTTCTCTTGCCCATGTCACCTGTTTTAAATTCTCTTGTTCAGCATTATCTTTATATCCTCTCTATAGAAAATATTATAAAATCATCATGTAAAAAAAGTCTATCAAAAGCATGTAGCCAAAAATATGCTGAAAAAAGATTAATCCATAGATAGGTGAGACTAATCAATAAAAATATTAGTCTATATTTCTAGATTTTTAAATATTTGTGATATTGTCTCCTTTTTAAAAATGTAAACTTGTGTTTTTTAAAATTCATTATGAATAGATAGTGACATTTGTGTTTGTATTATTTTTCTTGGCCCTCAAAACTACATGTTTCAGTGTCTATGCTACTAGTCTAAGAGATATTGAATAAACACTGAAATTTGAGTATGGGTAATTGTTAGCAACTCTATTTTAACACATGAAGTTGTCTTTTACAAATGCAGGATTTAGCCTTTTAAAAGAGTCCTCCAGCACTGTGATTCATAAAAACATAGTTTTAAAGATTAAAATGGTGTTCAGATGTCTCAGATTCTCTAACTGTCATAGATTATTTGAAAAGATATCCTCCAATCAAAAATTAAAAATTACTTGTTGGCCGGGCACAGAGGCTCACTCCTATAATCCCAGCACTTTAAGAGGCTGAGGTGAGGGGATTGCCTGAGCCCATGGGTTTGAGACCAGCCCAGGCAGCTAGGCGAGACCTCATCCTTACAATAAACAAAAAAAATTAGCCAGGCATGTTGGCACATGCCTGTAGTTTCAGCTACTTGGAAGGCTCAGGTGGAAGGATTGCCTGAACCCAGCAGGTCAAGGATCCAGTGGCCATGAGAGTGCCACTGTGCTCCAGTCGGGGCAACAGAGTGAGATTCCAACTTACAAAAAAAAAAAAAAGTTCTTGTTTTTTAGAAAATGAAACACTTACTGATAAAAATACAAGAAAAACTTGAGCTTGAATTTTTTTCCTTTATGTGTATGTGTGTTTATAACTAGAATAAGAGAATGACTGTATGTATTTGTATGTAGTTAAAATATATATGAACCAAATTTGAACTATATTTTCCAGTATATTTCTAGGCTCACAAAAAATAAATCTAACTTTGGCTTGATAACAATAGACCACAGGTCAAGTAATAAAGTAGCTTAAATATCACACATTTAAAAACATTTTTATTTATTTTATTTTTTTACAAATATTTTTTTAAAGGTGGCAGTTTTAAATTTTGTCTAATAGTAAAAATTCTGGTTGTAAAACAATAAAAATTATGGGAGAAGGTTATTCAAACCAAACTTGCTCTTCTCTGCCCTGACTCTTTTAAATTTGCAAAACATTGTGAATATACTTAACGCCACTAAACTCTACACTTACAATTGGTTACAGTGTTAAAATTTAGGTTATGTACTTTTTACCACCATAAAAGCAAAGAATATGCACATATTTCTCTTTAAAAAGCTTCCTAAACTGGGCGTGGTGGCTCATATCTTTAATCCCAGTACTTTGGGAGACTGAGGCGAGAGGATTGCTGGAGCCCGGGGGTTCAAGACCAGCCTGGGCAACATGGTGAGACCTCGTCCCTACATAGATAAAAAACTTAGCTGGGCATGGTGTCGCACGTGTGTAGTTCCAGCTACTTGGAAGGTTGAAGCAGAAGGATCACCTGAAACCAGTACGTTGAATCTGCGTTGGCCGTCAGCGTGCCACTGCACTCCAGTCTGGGCGACAGAGTGAGACTCAGACTCAAAAAAAAAAAAAAGCTTCCTAGATATTTTTCCTCACCATAATTATTTAAAATTTTTTTTAAACATTTGTCATAAGTCAATACCACCAACGTTGCATGACCAACATGAGTTGTGACATCAAATCTATCAGTTTTTGGTGGATTTAGACTATAATCCCTAGCAAGGTAGGTCAAGGAACCTCAGTTTGTAGCTGCCTTCATATTCCTTCCTGCCTATAGGCAAGTGTTTATCTGAATTTTGATTCTGTGGTCCTATTTTTCCCAAATTTGTCTCCACTGCTTTTATTGCACCAGCGTCAGCCTCTATTGTTAATTTTGTTTTTGTTTTACTAACTACAGCCTCTTCTTTGCATTCATATTCTCAAAAAAGAGAATCATATGGTCAATTACTTTCTGCCTGAACTACAGATTCTAATCAGAATTATTTGAAGTCGCTGGGCCAGGTCTTTGTGTCAGGTGTGGCTCTATGCATGATCTCATATGTTTTCGTCAGGTTTTCAAGGACATGGCAACAACCATGCAAAAACAGATTCTGGCTATTTCATTTAGCATTAAACAACCACTTTGAAGGGTTAGTGTAGCATTTTTTAACATTATGGATTGGATATATTGTAAACATTGAATATGTCAGCCAAACTAATATTAAGACTATCACTACATGAACACCTAGGCAGCACACTTTGTGAAGGAATGCAGCAAATGAAACGGTAAATCAAAACTGACTGGTATGGAAGGCAGAGTTGTCTATGATATTAGATTCAGATTCCTAACCAAACTAAAGGCTTCAAGAATAGCAGCAGATGATAGCCTGTTGCATATTTGTGAGATCTCATCTGTCATAATTACTGTATCTTACTCATAATATATTTCATCACCATCAATTGAAGCTATACTTTATCTAAAATGACCAGATACTATCACCACCACCAAGATCCTGGACCACAGCCAGACTTCTGGCATTTCAGTGATCCTTGATGCAACCTAACACCAATGTGAACAGGATGTGGAAGCAGCTGTTGCAGTAAACGAAAAGAGGGCATTTGCAGTCGCTGGGCAGGGGAAACACACAGCAAATTGTACTCGGCAATTTCAAGTAATACAATAATGCCTTTGACAAAACATAACCTTTCTGGTAAAAAAAAGTTTACTCATATAAGCTAAGGCAGTCCTGGAAATACAGTTAGTCATTTCTACCCCCAAAAGTTCTCGTGTGTTAAAATTTGAGAATTGGTTAACTTATTGATGTCTACGTCTGTGTCAATTGTTCAGCATGGAATTCCAGTACATGTGATTTTTCAACTTTAATCACTCTCGCTTATTATTAAAGAAGAAAGAACTAGGGTTAGAAATAGAAAAGGGAAGTGAATCAAATAGAAGAGAAGGAATATTTTCTTTTGCAAATAAGACTTGGAAAAGATAAAGCATGTAAAAAGAAAGAAAACTCAGTTCCTAGAAGAGGGATGGATGAGTGGATGACCTGTGCCATGTACACAAAAAGCTGATGGAGATGAAGTAGGGATATGGTAACAGAGAAGCAGGAAGGAAGGGACTGGCATTTAGATATCAGCATCCCTATGACATCCAATCAGAAAGGCATTAAGCATTTGGATAAAGAAACAAAAAAAGTCTTAATGTGAGATGGCAAATTTACTAAACAATAAATTATACTGGCCTTTCTTCTCTTCCCTGTCTGCTAAAATAGATTATGACTTTATTTAGTCAATTCTCCCTCTCCCCTCCAATTTCCAGAAAAGGTCTTGTCTTGTTTGACTTGTCTTTGAAGCTTTCATGATGCACTACTAACAAAAGGAATGTGGACAAAAAGAATAACTTGAGTACCAGAAGGGTTTAAGGACTGAAACTTTCATGGAAGTTTTTCAAAGGACGTTTGAAGGAAGAGACACAGAATAGTTACCATATGAGGGAGAAGCTGATGAGAAAGAAAAGGAGAATTTTAAGTCTAGATCATATGTCTTCTTTGTGGACTTTAAAAATACATATGAGGAGCTTAAAGTTTTGTTTTTCTTTTTTGTTTCTTTTTTGTTTCTCTGTCTCCCAGACTGGAGTGCAGTGGCCGCTCCCGGTCACCGCAGCCTTGACCTGCTGGGCTCCAGCGATCCTTCCACCTCAGCCTTCCAAGTAGCCAGAACTACAGGCGTGCGCTACCACACCTGGCTAATTTTTGGTTTATTGTAGAGATGAGGTCTCGCCAAATTGCCTGGGTGGGTCTCGAACCCGTGGGCAGGCAATCCACTTGCCTCGGCATCCCAAAGTGCTGGGATTACAGGCTGATTCACCGAACCCAGCCTACCTTAAAGTTTTTAAAAAATATTTCTTTGGTTGTTGTGTCTGAATTGCTGATCTGACCCTGGACCTCATGGACTCTGGCTCTATAAACATTAATGTGTACATAATCCTCAACTTGATTCAACAGCTGTGCGTGCATCTTATTGAGACTTCAGTGAAGGGAAGGAGCCTAAAGAGTCTAAATAAAGAGTCTAAATAAATTTTTATTTAGGTGCTAAATAAAAAATAATGGTACAGAACAAATCAATATGTGCAAATCTTATCTTTAGTGACAATAATTTATGTTCATCTCTGTATAGTGAACATGAAAGTACAACAACTTTAATGGGTTAATTTCTGATTTCGTTTGCTTCATTATATTTTTTTCAACTATAACTTCTACACAGGCATTTTCAGAGATAGGAAGCTGCTATTATAGTTTTTTAAATTTTATTATTCATAAATTTATTTTGCCCATCTCGGCTATACAGTTTCCTCTCCTTCCACAGATAGATTTCAAATGAAGAAACATATACAAATAACAAGCCAGCAGCACACAGATATGCATACACATTCACAGGCCTTCCCTTACCCAGTTACCACACCTTCCCTCCACCCTCATTCCCCAACTCCCCATCTCCATCTCCATTTCTCTCCCTCCCTCCCTCCCTCCCTCCTACCCCTCCTCCTTCCCCTCATCTTCCTCCTCCTCCTCCTCCTTCTCTCTCTCTCTCTCTCTCTCTCTCTCTCAAACACACACACACACACACACACACACACACACACACACACACACACACGCACGCACGCACAGCACAGCTAAAAAGGTAACAATAAGAAAGATACTGCTTTTCCTTTGGCCAAAGAGTTGATGGCAGTTCTTTAAGCCTCATAGTTTTAGCCATTTTGAGAAGAATCCTATGGTTTAAAGTACAGTTCATGAAGGCATAGGTGTCCTGCAAAATATAGCTTCAATACTGCCACAGCCCGAGCTGAATAAGTTTGATAACAGACCTGGCTAAAGTAAAAGAGCCTAGCTTCCAATCGTTATATTTATGGCTAACTGAATCTCAAATATATAAAGACTCTCCATGCCATAAATTGCTACTGGGGAGCCACAGCATTGATTAGCATTGTTACAACCCTGCTGGAGAAGGAACTATCTGGGGAGGGCCTGATTGGGTCCAGCAGAGGTAGTTTTCAGGTCGGTTCTTCAACAGCAGCATCTAGTAGAGAGCAGCTTTCCTGTTAGCTGGGATGTCTTGTCAGAGGTAGCGTAATCTGGAAATCACCTGTATTGGCATCCCTGTCCTATGACCGAGTGTGTGGGTCCAAAGGGTTCATGTAAAGCAGAGCTCTACAGTTTGCGTTTTTCATTAGTTCCAAACCTAATGCGAGCCTCTCAACTTTCCTGTTAGCTTTAGATAATGAACAGTAAAGTTTTGTCTCTAATGTATTTTGTGAACATATGATTTCTTATGAAAAGTTTCTTCTCCCTTCAATTCTCTTATGCAATTGAACCTTTCTGAAAATGGGGAGACTGACTGAGAAATACTAAAGAAATCTGTTTGCCCAAGATTCTACAAGTGTGGACTAGTCAATCAAGATAAACTCTTCACTGACAAGAGCCTTTCTTTGCACTCAAATCCCCAACTCTCCATAGGAAGTTACATAGTAGCCCTTACAAGCAAGTTTCCCTGAGCTATGTTCCACCAATTCAGTTCAGTTTACCCTTAAAAATACAATCTTTTGTCTCAGCCCTAATTGCAATAAAAAATACTTTTTAGAATGATGATTTTCCACTTTCAGAATTCAGAATACATAAAGTTGCTTTAGATAAAGTTCTTATTCTTGGTTCTCATCCTGAGGCAGAGGCAAGGAACTTTGTGTTGGCTTAAGGTACCACTCAGTACAACTTTGGAATCTTTGATGAAGGAGAGATACAGTGTCACAAATGATTCTTCTATTCCCTCTTGAAAAAACACAGTTCAGAACTCCAACTGAACACTCATCAGGTGGGAGACACCTCTACCTCCACTAAACTAAATGCATGGTCTCATTCTTTGTAACAGTGTGTCTGTCTGGCTTTGCTTCCAAGGGCACCTTTATTTTTCCCTCAGCCTTCCCACTTCCCCTCCTTTTCAATTTCTTGTGTGTATATATAATACTTCTGAGAAGAAAAATGCCACCAGGACATTTAATTGATTCCCATACCTCTATCCAGTGAAGTGTCATGCCACTTAGAAGTCTACCATTTTTTGTTTCACTTAATTTTGCCGGCCTACATCTGTATTTGCCACCACCTGCAAGAATTTGAGATCATAATATTCTGCTTAAGTTGAGCGGGATTTTAATTTAAGAGCTAAATCTGAGGGATTGTATTTGCAATATGAACATCTTCCCCTCACATCCTGTGGTGAGGTTAAGACCTTCAGATTTTCTTTTTTTTTTTTGAGTTGGAGTCTCACTCGGTCGCCCAGACTGGAGTGCAGCGGCTGCTCCCGGCCACCGCAGCCTCGACCTGCTGGGCTCCGGTGATCCTTCCACCTCAGCCTTCCAAGTAGCCAGAATTACAGGCGCACGCTACCACACCAGGCTGATTTTTTGATTTATTGTAGAGATGAGGTCTTGCTGCCCAGGCGGGTCTCGAACCCGCAGGCTCAGGCAATTCACTCACCTCAGCCTCCCAAAGGCGCGGGATTACAGGCTGAGCCACCGAGCCCGGCTGACCTTCAGATTTTCACTCCTGCATTTGGATTTACATAGCTCTGAGAGACTGAGTCATTCCATAGAGTCCTCCTACTTAAGTGAGCCATGAGTTATTCAAGTCTAATTTTCAGAAATCGCTGAGTAAGAGACTTCTCTGGGATTAAGGCATTGGTGTGTCACTTTCTCATTCACATACATATGTGCTATTTCCACTATGTTGCTGAACTTAAAACAGTTACACAGTACAGAGTATCTATATCAGATAACATTCCCAGCTGTCTTCTGCAGATTTATTTCCTAATATTGTATATATCATGTTCTTTTTTCTCAATTAAAGGATTGTTGCTAAACAAAGATAACTAAATATAGGCTTACAAAGTCATAAAATAAGAATTAACATTAGTTATAAACTGATTTTTAGAGAAATTGAAAATATTATGAATTAGCTCAATTTCTATGAGAAATTGTATCTTAACATATATCCTAGGTTTTGGTGTAGTTCCCTTAAAATCAACTTGCTAATGTAAAAATAGATTCATGATAATTTAACTTGATCTATATTCATTTGTAATAAATCATGAAATTTTCAAACATCACAAATGGAAGTAAACAATGAATAAATCTACATGCTAGGAATTTTCTTTATTTAATCAATTCAATTCATTGATATATTTCTTAAGAGCTAACTCAGGAAACAAGGATTCTCATGCATCTTTATATATTATTTTTAGTAATATAATAATGACAAGTCATTAAAGTGTTTTAAAGGGTATTTTTGTAGAAAAATATTATGTAGAACAGAATTTGATATTATCTGCCCTGTAGTTTTATGGATTGAGGTCCTGGCTGGTGACAGTTTAACACATAGTTTAGGAAGGAGAAAAAGAAGTAAACAATTTCAAAAATCTAATGAATGCTATCTCTTTTTTCTAAAATGACGCCACTATTTTTAAAAATAGGCTTATAAAATGAGTCCCCTTTTGTACATATTTTATGTATCTTATAGCAAGTATTTATATATTTATTTTCCCAAAAGATTAACTTCTTATGTCACTGAAATTGTCATTTATATTTAGTTTAAGTCCAATTTTTAATCAATTCCATTATTTTTTAAAAAAACCATGATACAACTTTGCTTGGTCTTTCCAGTGTGAAAAATATTATAAAAGCTAACTTATTTACTAAGGCTGGAACATTTTTTGCTACTTCTGGCAAAAAAAAAGATTTATTTTCCATGTATATCAAATAATGAAAACTGAACAAATGCTAACAGCTGCCAAGCCATTCATTCAACTTTCTGCTTATGCCACACAAAGCACACATTTTTAAGAGGGAGACATATGGGCCTTATATCATGTTTACATAGGCATTTGTGAATTATATGCCAAAAATGTTCCACCCCAAACTATAGTTATATCTTACGCCTTAGGGAAATCCATAAAAATTAATGCATCATATTTTGATAGAGTTAATATATTCAATTTAACTGCAATATGTTTTGTAATTACTAGAAAACATTTTCCTTTTTTGTTGGTGATACTTGTTTTTTTATTGAGGTATAACTTGCATACAATGCAGACTATTGTTTTTGTATTTCAAATAATGCACCACAGTCAACGTATGGAACAATCTCATTATTCTTTGAAAAATGTTTACATCCCTTGGTCATGATATACCCAGTCCCAGGCAAACTCATCCCATGACCAATTTGTTTCCTCTACCTATAGTTTTACCATTTTCAGCATGTCATATACATAGAACAGAAATTATGTAACTTTTAGGGCCAGATTCTTTTTACTTAGCACAATACACTTGAGATTCATCAGTACTTTTGTGTGTATCAGGAGTGTATTACTTGTAATATCAGAGATATGTTCCATTGATGGAGGTATCACAATTTATTAATCATTCATCAGCTGAAGGTTATTTCCAATTTTTAGCATTATACATAAAACTTCTATAAATAGTCAGTAGATGTCTTTGTGTGGTTTCATTTTTGTGGACGCTATTGCTAAGAATGGCACTGTCAGATTGTGTGTTAAGTATATGTATAACTGAATAAAAATCTATCAACATGTTTTCCAAAGTGGTTATATCATTTTGTGTTCTCTCCAGCAGTATGTGAGCATTCTGCTTGTTCCACATTCTTGCCAACCCAGGTATTGTTTTTTCTTCTTTAGTCTATGTATTGATAACTTGTATTACATTGTTCGATATTCAAATTTTGAACCAACCTTGTCAGAGAGTCCAACCTGGTCATGATGTATTATCATTCGTTTATATTGTTGAATACAAATTATGAATTTTGAATCCATGTTCATGAGGAATATTGATATATAGTTTTCTTTGTAATGGTGTCTTTGGTTAGATTTAGTGTCATGGTGTTTACCTCATAAAATAAATTGAAAAATTGTCCTCTATTTTCTATTTTCGGTAAGAGTTTGCTTAGAATTGAGGTTATTTTTTTCCTTAAATGTTTTGTAGAATTTGCTAGTGATGCCTTCAGGGTATGCAGTTATTTTACTCAAGTTTTAAGCTGTAAATTCAATGTATTTAATGTATGTAAGACTGTGCAGGTATCTGATTTCTTTTTGAATAAACTTTGAAAGTTCATTAAAAAATCTGTCTACTTCATCTATTGTATTTATGAGTATTAAGTTGTTTGTGATACTTCCTTATAATATTTAGAGTTCATGAAATCTTTGGTAATTCTTCTTTATTGTTTTTGATATTGATAAATCGTTTGTGTGTGTGTGTGTGTGTGTGTGTGTGTGTATGTGTGTGTTTTGGTCACTCCTAACAGAGGTTATCAATTGTATTGGTGTTTAAAAATTGTTTTTGGTTACATTGATTTTTCTAAATTGTTTTTCTGTTGATATATTTCTACTTTATTTTTTGTTTTTTTACTACTTACTTTGGGTTTTATTTGTTCTATTTTTAATAGTTTTCTGAGACTTTTGCTTATATCCTAGACTTAAACCTTCCTTTCAATGTATGCATTAATGCTGTAAGTTTCTATTTAAGCACAGCTGTAAATGCCTTTCACAAATTTTGTTATGCCATATTTTCACGTTCAGTCAATTTGCAATATTTCTGATTTCCAGTGACTTCGTCTTTAATGTATTGGCTATTAGAAGTATTTCTTTGATTTCCACATATTTGTTTTCAAGATATCTTTCTATTATTTTAGTCTAATTCTGTTACAGTGAGAATTGCATGATTCATTTTTCTTTAAATCTGTTATTTTTTTCACTCAGAAAATTGACTCTTGGTGAAGTTTCTATAAGCACAATCAACCAACTTCGGGGTAGGATATTCTATAAATGCCACTTGAAGCAGCTTGTTTGGTAACATTGTTCAGGTCTTCCATATGACTCCTGATGCTCTCTCTACTTTCAATTTTTTTTTACTTCATGTCATGTTAAACTCTGCTGTTAAGTGCATATATATTTATGCACTTAACACACATCAGCATACACACAGACACACATACACACAACTCCTTTATCAGTATGTAATGTTCCTCTTTATTTCTGGTAATATTCTTTGTCAAAAGTCTACTTTGTATAAAATTAACATAATCATTGATCCTACTTATATTTTCATACTTAAAAGAAGGAGTATAATAATAGCATATAAATGTATATTGGTTTTGGTTAACTCACAGTCAATCCCTGCTTTTAGTGTGAGTATATATACCATTCTATTTAATGCAGTAGTGATGTAGTTGAAATCTGCTACTATATTATTTGGTTGGTTGTTTTTTTTTTTTTACCCTCTATCTTAGAGTTTCTGAATTTTTGGCTTTCTGATATATTTATTTTCATGATTTTTTTTACTGGTTGCTATAGGGATTACAATATATACATATATACATGCCTCCATTTTACAATATAATTGGAGTCAATATTGCACTACTTCACATAATGGGCAAAAGCTTTGTAATTTAACTGTGAAACTTTGAACTATAAGAATCTTAGAAGAAAACCTAAGAAACACCTTCCTGAACATCAGAGTAGGCAATGAATTCATAGCTAAATTCTCAAAAGGAAATGCTGCAAAATCTAAAATTAACTGGTGGAAACTTATGAAGCTAAAAAGTTTTGCACAATAAAGTAACCATCAAGAGAGTAAAGAGACAACCCACAGAATGGGAAAAAATGCAAGCTATGTATGTAACAAATGTCTAACATAGAAGATCTATAAGGAACTCAAATGAATTGATGAGAAAAAAACGAATAACCCCATTAAAAAGTGGGCAAACACATGAACAGACACTTCTCAAAGGAAGACATACAAGCAGCCAAAAACAAAAAAAGAAAAAAAAAAGAAAAAGAAGAAATGCTCAGCTTCACTAATGATTAGAGAAATGCAAATCAAAACTGCAATGAGATATCATCTCACACATGGTCAGAAACTGGTCAGGACAACTATCATTAATAAGGCAAAAAACAAGTGTTGACAAGGATATGAAGAAAAGGGAATGCTTCTGCACGGTTGGTGGGAATGTAAACTAACTCACTCTTTGTGGAAAGCAGTGTGGTGTTTCCTCAAAGAACTAAAATTTGAGCTTCCAAACAATCCAGCAATCCACTTCTGGGAATATACCTAGAGGAATATAAATCGTATTACCAAAAAGACATCTGCATGCATATGTTATTTGCAGCACTCTTCCCAAAAAGCAAAAGCTGGAATCCACCCAGATGCCCTTTGAAAGTGGGCCAAATAAAGAAAATGTGGTACATATGCATGGTGGTATACTATGCAGCAATAAAGAACAAAATTATGTCCTCTGAAGCAACATAGATACAGTTGGAGACCATCATTCTAAGTGAACTGTCACAGGAACAAAAATACTGAACACTGCATGTTCTTACTCATAAGTAAACACTAAACATTGGGCACATGAGCACAAAGGTGGGAACAACAGACACTGGGGCCTGCTAAAAAGGGGGGATAATGAGCACACAACCACTCATTGAGTATCATGGCCACTACTGGGGGAGGGGAAGAAAGCTTGCTAGAAGCTCAAATCTCACCTTCATGCAATTTACTTATGAAGCAAATCCTCACATGTACTCCACAACTCAAATAAATTTTAAAAGCAAAAAATATATTTTATTCCTATACTTTTATAAAAAATAAATGATCTGCAAATGTATGGTCTTTTTCTACCATCCCCAAACCTTTATGTTGTAGTTGTCATATGTATTACACCTGCATACACTGAAAACCCATCAAACAAGGTCACAACTTTTGTTTTGTAAAATTTATACATATTCTAAATGATTTAAGTGGAAAAATTGTATTTTCTACACATATTTACCATTGTTATTACTCCTCATTCATTCCTGAATATTCAAGTTTCTTCTGTTATCATTTCTCCTCACCTGGATGGACTTCATTTGGCAATCCTTTCGAAAAATTCCCTGTTCTTTCATATTAACATTGAAATGTTTTGCTTCTAAAATGGTATGCTCCCTGGATAAATAATCTGAGGCTGACAGTATCTTAAAGATGTTCTTCCATTGCTTCCTGGCTTCCATGGTTTTGGCTGATAAATTAATTACTGTTTCTCTGTACCAAGATAAAAGAAACAAAGATGAGGGACCCACCACCCCCACAGTTTGGGTTGCTTCAGCAAGTTTTGAACTCCTTGCACAACTGGCCTGCTCTTGTTTACTTAGCAGAGTTCTCAGGTAGTATCATGTGCAGAATTTTTAGCTGTCATCACGAGGAGTTGCCTATATTGGGTTTATGTAGCTACAGCAGAAGTGAAATTGTATAAAGCATTTAAAGATACAGTTTAGTTTATTCTTACTGTATTTTTAAACTTCCATTTAGAATGAGGATAAATTCATGGGACTGGGAATGGGATAATCACTCCAATCGAAACATTACATTACAGGACATTTGAGATATAGTTCTAACAAAGCAATACATTCTATAATCAAGGCATAGGTGGGCATTTCTTGTCTAATATCTTGTCATCTAAATATACTGTGAGTTGGGTCTAGAGCACGATTCTATATCCACTTGGGTTTCAGTTGTCCTCAGATTACATATCATACAATTTATATATAATCTATTAAAATAAGTACATTCTTCCTTATTAAAAAGCAATCAAACTACATGATAGAAATCAGGAGACCTTTAGTTAGGAGAAAATAGAAGCATAAAATAAAAGGGCAGTGTGCTCTCTTTCAAAGAGTAGCTGAACAACACTAAATCAGTACCATGTGAAGCAGTAGAAGAGAGGTTTACCTATCTGTGTGTAATACAGATATGGGGTTGGGATTATGTTTTCTAAATTGTGTAGTATTCCATATCATTAATATTAATATAGTGCCTTGTGCATAATGATTTCAATATTTTTTTCTAAGCAGTATGTCACTATGTACACACATATAGAAAGACCTCAAGAAAGAAACTACTCTGTTATACTTCATTTCTAACATCCACCAAGTCACAAACTTTTAACTATTTTTCTGTCCTCTCTCTATTTAAATTCTTCATTCCCTAATTCTTCAGACATGTAGTATGCAGCAAACAGGTGATTTATTTTTATTAACTTAACTTAAAATCTTTATAATGTCTCCTGATGAGTTGATAATTTTGGGAAAATTATTTTACCATGAAAGACAAATACAGCTAAAAGAATGATGAAAAAGTAATTTTAACATGAAAGAGAGTTACAAAAAACTAAGATGCTTTGTGATAGTTCCAACCTATAAATCATGTTTGTTTTAAACTTAAAGTTGGTATTTAGTTATCATTAATGAAAAATTATTTTTCCCACTAAATTAATACTGGACAAATATTTAAAGAGGAGGGTCCAGATAATGAACTTAATGGTATACTTTACTCTGACTTCCTATAAATTTATAGGTATGAATATGTGAATGTAGGCATTCCATTTGCTATGGAGGTATGTGGGACAAGGTCACCTCATCCAGTGGGAATTGAAGAATGCAGATTGGTACATAAGAAACCGATTTAGATTGATACACTTATGTAACTCAGCTACCCATATGACGTGTAGGATGGCTTGATGAGAGATTATAATCATGTGGTAAAGGAATTGGCTAAGAGGATGGGCTTTGCAGTCAAAGTGCTTGGACATTCATCTCTGCTTCACTCATTACAAGCTAGGGATGTTGACCAGTTCATTTCTCTAAACTCAGCTTCATCATCCTTCCTCCCTTCCTCCTTCCCTCCCTCATTTCTTTCTTTTTCCTTCCTTCCCTCCTCTCCCCTCCCCTCCCCTCCCCTTTCTCCCCCCCCCCAGTCCAAGGTCTCACTGTCCTCCAGGCTATAGTGCAGTGGCACAGTCATACCTCACTGCAGCCTCGACCTCCTGGGCTCAGGGGATCCTTCTGCCTCAGCCTCCCAAGTAGTTGAGACTACAGGCACATGCCACCATGCCTGGCTAATTTTTTTCCTTTGATGCTACAACCTTTGACCACTTCCCAAGAACCATAGCAATTTTGAAGAATATTTTCCATTATTTTTCCTTTAGGGTCACTATTTCCCTTGAGGCTAATTTTGTGTGTGTGTGTGTGGAGATGAAGTCTTACTGTGTTGCCTAGGCTAGTCTCGAACTCCGAGGCTCAAACTCTCTCACCTTGGTTTTTCAAAGTGCTAGGATTACAGGCATGAGCCATCGCACCTGGCCTCAGCTTCATCACTCTTAAATATAGTGCTTACTTCATAGAATTGTGAAGAAGATTACATAGATTACATAAAGAGTTGTTTTCAAAGTGCTTAGCACAGTGCCTGGCATGTAGTCAGTTGTTATATATAGTAGCCCTTAATAATATTACACATATTCAGGACCATTTCTTGCATACACCAAACTGGAAAAGAATGTTTTGTACTGTTTCCTTTTGCTTCCATTTTCTAGGTCTTGTAAGCAAATTTAAGGAAACTCGTTTAAGTCCACGATAAGATTAATGGACCTATAGCTAATATTCAGACTAATAAGATCAAGGGAAATAGTGACCCTAAAGGAAAAATAATGGAAAATATTCTTCAAAACTGCTATGGTTCTTGGGAAGTGGTCAAAGGTTGTAGCATCAAAGGAAAATAATCCAGAGAGAACCACCCTTGCAGCTTCTGGGGGACAAAAATAGCAATTGCAGATTATTTAAACCAATCCTTCAATTCTTGGGATTGCCACTATGAGGAAGGACAAAATGGTTATGAAGTACATTTTTACCTCTGGCTATAATAGCTGGTTGCCTGAGCCAGGGAATCAAGTTTAGGAGAGGTACAAAAGTAACAAGATACAATGGAAGAGATGAGGAAAAAATCTTATTAACTGTGTATCATTGTGAGCTTACAGCAGCAAATTCACTTTTTTATTTCAGTGCATGAGGTCTTAGAAAAGTAGAGAAGAAAAAGAACCAGCATTTATTAGCCAATTAGAATGTACTTAGCACTCAGCTAGATTCTTTATTTGCATTATTTTACTTAAAACTTGCATTAATTCTATAAGGATGTTCAGTTGGGATGAAGTGGGTTATTCTATGGTAACAGATCTCAATGGCTTAAGACTGCAGAATTTGTAGAACCAGGTGATTCTCATAGGCACTTTTCCTATAGTGGTGGTGTAGCCTTCCTTCAATACATGTTTCCAAGATTGACCCAGAAAAGAAAGATATTTCTGTTAAGTTTCATGATGTCAATTAATGCTTCTTTCCAGAAATGAATGTTACTTCCATTATTACCTCATTTGCCAAAACAAGTTATAGCATCATGCATAAAATCAATGGGGAAGATAATGCAATTCCCTCATATGTCCCAAAGCATCAGAGTCAGAAACACTGGTGAGTAGCACTGATGTCCATCACAAAAGATGACTTTCTGCTTTGAAGTTGAGGAATCTGAGATTCAGAGAGACATTAACAACACAGGAAAAATCACACCACTCATTTCTGCTATATTGGGATGCAAAGTCCCCAAATTTATAGTCTTTTCATTGTCACATCACTTATATCCCCTTTCACACTTCTTTTTTTTTTTTCTTTGATTCGAAGTCTCACTCTGTTGCGCAGGCTGGAGACCAGTGGCATGTTTACAACCACCACAGCTTCAACCTGCTGGGCTCAGGTGGTTCTTCTGCCTCAGCCTTCCAAGTAGCCGATACTATAGGTGCATGCTACCATGCCTGGCTAATTTTTTGATTTATTGTAGAGATGAGGTCTTGCTAAGTTGCCCAGGTTAGTCTCGAACCCCTGGGCTCAGGCAATCCTCTCACCTTGGCCTCCCAAAGTGCTGGGATTACATATTTGAGCCACTGAGCCTAGCCTTCCTTTCACACTTCTTCTAGTGTAACACACAAAACAGATATACTCCCCACCTAAATCAGTATAGAAGAGAGCATCAGCTGGGCTCGGTGGCTCAGCCTGTAATCCCGCACCTTGGGAGGCTGAGGTGAGTGGATTGCCTGAGCCCGCGGGTTCGAGACCCACCTGGGCAACTTTGTGAGGCCTCATCTCTACAATAAATCAAAAATGTAGACGGGTGTGGTAGCGCACACCTGTAATTCTAGCTACTTGGGGAAATCTGAGGCGGAAGGATCGCCGGAGCCCCAGCAGGTCGAGGCTGCAGTGGCTGGGAGTGGCCATCGCACTCCAGTCTGGGTGACAGAGTGAGATCCCAACTCAAAAAAAAAAAAAGAGAGCATGAAAACTTGTTTCATAGCCAGATAAACACAGATAAGTGTGTCAATTATAAGAACAACTAATATCATTATCATGTACTTTGAAATGAGTTATTCTTATCCATTATTGATATTGTGATAACATGTTTTCAAATCTGAAGTGGTGGTTGTATTTATTACATTTTTAAAATTTTGTTTTGTTAACTAAAGGATTTCAGCACTCACACGTCCTGAAGCAACCTCAGCGCAGTAAAATTCATGGCATGCAGTTCAAAGAAAGTGCACCAATTAGGCTAAGAACATTTTCCAGAGTCAAGGAAGCCTTCTCCACATTTGCAGCGTGGTCTATGGATCAGTGAAGATAGTAGTTCAAAGAGAATAGTCAGTTTAGTGAAATAAGTACCTTGGTTACGCATTAAATTTGCCTTTGTAAATACAGTACAGTGAGTTTCCCTTTGATCTTAGGAAGATACTTCAGCATGCTATACATAGCACAGAGATGAAGAAAGCAGATGAGGTGGCTGAGAATGAAATATGCCACCGAGAGATATAAAGCTTTCAAACTCTTCTGAGCGGAAGTAGAAACAATCTTGCAAGCAATGTCCTTGCTTTGCAATATTTTCATGAGGCATTTGGCATTAATTTCAGGTTTTTAAAAATAACATGAATAAACAAGGGGCACTGCAGGGAAAACATTATAAAACATGAGGCATAAATATTATCAATGATTTATGACAGGCTGCATGAATCTGTTTTCATTTCTTTAAAATTACATCTTCATCCGGAATCCCTTCTCAATCTCCTCTCTGGTCAAGACATTAAAAATTTTTAATTTAATAAAAAATGTCTTGATAGCCATACATTTTATCTTTCTCTAGCCGGTTGGCATGACTTGTCTTATTATTGGAACAGAGTGGTGCATTCAAAAATGGAAAATAAGATTATTGTATTTTCTATTTCAATGACCCACTACAAGCTTATGGTAGATTTCTTCTGATGCACTTCCTTCCCCAGATGTTTATCCTGGTTTTTAATAAATTCAGGCCTAGGTTTTTGCTACTATTGAGCTTATATTCGGGGACTGGCATTTTAGTAGAAAATTTATATCCAAAGAAATGAATCCCTATTGGAGGAACTTTCAACACAGACAATAGATGAGGTGCCAAAAATGGTCTGAATGGCAGGCAGCAGCCACCTCCCACTGGCATCCATTCCACTGTTTAGAAAGTTGAGCCTGGTTAAGGAAGGCACACAATATGTACAATAATTGCTTACTCCTTCCTTGTGGCCATCTAATTTTTATATTCTTTTTAAAAAGTTTGTTTAAAAAAAAGCAACTAGGATTTAAAAACCCTAAATTATCTATAAAAATTGGTTTTTTAGTATTTACATGGTTGTTTCTTTCTTTGACAATCTAAAAAACTTACCTATTCTCTCTACTCCAGCCTCCCAAGATGCTGAAAGGAAAGTAGGCCAAGGGGAAGAAGATGGCCTCCGCCTCTGCTGTCTTGAAGAAGCAGGAGGCCAAGAAGGTGGCGAACTCCCTGTTTGAGGAAAGGCCTAAGGACTTTGGCATCAGACAAGCACATCCAGCCGAAAAAAGAACCTCACCCACTTTGTCAAATGGCCTTGCTGCATCCGGTTGCAGTGGCAAAGGGTTATCCTCTATAAGCCGCTGAAAGTACCTCCGGCCATTGACTCGTTCACCCAGGCCTTGAATCAGGAGACTCATATTAACTCAGCTGCTTAAGCTGGCCCACAAGTGCAGGCTGGAGACAAAGTAAGAGGAGAAGCAGATACTGCTGACCTGGGCTGAGAAGAAAGCTGCTGGCAAAGGGAACGTCCCCACCAAGAGGCCACCTGTCCTTCGGGCAGGGAGTCAACACTGTCACAATTTTGGTGGAGAACAAGAAGGCTCAAGCAGGTGGTGATCGTGCATTACGTGGATCCCGCGTGACGTCGATCCTATCCAGCTGGTGGTCTTCCTGACTGCCCTGTGTCATAAAATGGGGGTTCTTTATTGCATTATCAAGGGGAAGGCAAGACTGAGTGTCTAGTCCACAGGTTAGTCCACCACCGTCGCCTTCACACAGGTTAACTCGGAAGACCGAGGAGCGTTGGCTAAGCTGGTGGATGGCATCAGGACCAATTACAAGAGGTTTTGATGAGATCCGTGGTCAATGGAGAAGCAACGTCATAGGTCCAAAATCTGTGACTCGCATCGCCAACCTGGAGAAGACAAAGGCTAAAGAACTTGTCACTAAGCTGGGCTAAATATACACTACAGAGTGTTCTGTACATAAAAATAATAAAAAATTATTCTTGAAAAAAGGGTACCTATTTTTTAACTTGGTCTTTATCAAAAAACTTTTTGCATTTTTTGTTTCGAAATTATTTTGAATAAATTATGTTCATATTTGATAATATGCATCCCGAGGTTTAAAATACATTTCTATATACTTTTTAAGTTTGAGGAAAATTATATATGGATAAATTCAAAATTACATTTCTGTATCTATAAACGAGATACAATAGGCACAAGTTGTCCACTCAAAGATGTCCCTGTTTCAATTCCTGGAACCTGTGAATATGTTGCCTCACATGAAAATGTTAATTTAAGGACCTTGAAATGGAAAGATGATCCTAGATTATTTAGGTGGGCCCAACTTAATCACATGGATCTTTAAAAGAACCTTTCTAGTTGAGGAGAGACTCAGAGGAAAGAGTGGTCAGAGAGATGGAGGAAGGGCCATAATACAATAAGATGATGGTTTCTGCTGAAAAAGACAAAGAAATAGATCAGCCTCTAGAACTCCCAGAAAGAAGTGTAGCCCTGCTGACATCTTAATCTCAGACACGTGGGACTTGTGTTGGCCTTCTGATCTCCAGAATTGTAAGACAATGCATTTGTGTTGTTTTAAGCCACTTAATTTGTGATAGGAGCAATACAAAAATAATAGATTTTGGTACCAAGAGTGAGATGTGAACCCATGACCGTGTACAATAAACCAAATATTAACTTTGCTTTAACCAGAGAAAAATAAATGTGTAGACATGCAATTTAATAATAACAAATTTGAAAAATAAATGTACATACCCAATTTCATTGAATAACTGTGTTTGTAGGAGTTATGATTCTTTCTTCTTCTCAATAAAAATAGTCTTCTTGATTTTCAAATTATACAAATAACAAATGCACATTGATAAAGAAGAAGCACAAACAAGCCCAAATCTGCTTGAACCATTTATAACATAATCATTTTAGAGAACTGCCATTAACATTTTGGTGATTTGATGATGACTGAAAATATTGTATCCTCCTACTCAGTTGATATTTCACTTAGGTAGAAAAGGAGACTGGTAATAATTTTTCATCAAAATTTCGATGACATTGTTTTACTTCTATTTATATTATGGTCTCTATCTTCCATGTTACAGGCTTTCCCTGAATACTTTATGTACTTCATATGTAATATTGTCAGATAAAATACAAGATTCCCAGTTATATTTGAATTTCAGATAAACAGTAAATACTTTATTTGGTATAAGTAGGTTCCACATATTGCATAGGGCACAGTTATACTAAAAGAAGATTTATTGTTTATCCAAAATTCAAGCTTAATCAGGCATCCTTATTTTTATTTGCTAAGTCTGGCAACTCTACCAATATGACTTGGTTACCTTTATAAAGATTAAGAGACTAGAAATATAGTTGGAAACTTTGTGTACATATAGGTTTGCTGATACTGGGCTTTACTGTAGGGTGTGTGGGATAAGTTTTTGAGAAGTTCGTCATGACTATTTTTAGTCTTTTTTCTTGGACTGGGCAGATTCCTCAAAGAGGAATCTCCCAATGGCCTCCCTGGTCAACATTTAGGAAGGGAGACGGAGGTTTCTGGGAGGGGGTGGAGCTTTTGTATTCAATAGTCAGTTGCAGTATGGCCTTTTAATCATTCTCTTTTTGGTAGAGAACCTGCTTTGTCAACAGTGACTCTCCAGAAAATAACTCTTCAGCTCGGATGTCAGAGAGGCAGTATGCCAGTGTTGGGGAATGGGAAAGGGACAGGAGATTGTAGGAAACAGCACAGCTCAAACAGCTGCTATTCATTCATCCTCATTTCAGACCTTTTGCCTGTTTTACCTTCAGTTCCAGAGGTACTTGCAGTCACTATATCCTGTTTTATGTATTAAGCAATGTACATGGGGGTATTCTTTGCTTTGTTCCTTACGTAAGATTTAACTTTCTTTGGTTTGCTAAATCAGTTCCTTTGAATTCATTTGCTTTTCTGATTTTTTTCCTTGTTGTGTGTTTTTCTGTTTTTGTCATTTTTGTGGTAAATCCATAAATTGTTTTCAAAGATTTAAAAAAAAATTTTGGTGGGGTGTGAGAAGGATAACAAAATTAAATATCTGTATCTTCTCATCTTTAACTGGAAACCAATGCTCTTTTAAAAATATTAACTTTCTTTTGTGAGGTATGAAAAATAGAATAAAGATTACCTTTAAGTTCCTCTCCTACACTTTCAGTTATGTATTAGAAATCTCAAACTATCTTTTTCTATAAAATCAAAAACTGCCGGGCTCGGTGGCTCAGCCTGTAATCCCGCGCCTTTGGGAGGCTGAGGTGAGTGGATTGCCTGAGTCCGCGGGTTCGAGACCCGCCTGGGCAGTGAGACCTCACCTCTACAATAAATCAAAAAATTAGCCGGGCGTGGTAGCGCATGCCTGTAATTCCGGCTACTCGGAAGGCTGAGGCGGAAGGATCGCCGGAGCCCAGCAGGTAGAGGCTGCGGTGGCCGGCAGCGGCCACTGCACTCCAGTCTGGGCGACAGAGTGAGACTCCAACTCAAAAAAAAATAAATAAATAAAAAAATAAATAAAATCAAAAACTAATTTTTAAGGATTTAAATGATATATAAAACTGTGTTCAGACACACATACAGTAGGTAGAGGGGAAAGACTGAAAAGAAATACACCAAATCTTAACAGGAATTGTCTCTGGGTCAATTCTTTTTCCTACTATTTTTGTACTTTTCAATTTTTCTATCATCTGTATATTTATGTGGATGAATGTACATGTGAGAAATAATTTTGTAAACTTGGAAACACTCTAACAACATTTCTCATAATGTCTTTTGTGAAACACAAAGGTTCTCCATGCAAGAATTCAATGGTTAAATATATTTGGAAAATACCTTAAATTCTATAAGAGCAAATACTTTTTTTTTTTTTTGCTATCATTGTGGCAGGACAATGCTGGGTGAAGAATAGGTGCTTAGTACACATTATCATTTTATCATTTCTAAGACACATTTAAAAATATTTTAATACCATTAATTTTGAGTTGGTGACATCTTCTAATGTTGGCTGGGTGGCAGTTAAGTTAAGGTATGCTGCTATAGTTGCTGCCATTTCAAGATAAATGGACACACCCTAAGGACTATTGTATAAAAAAAATAAAGAAAGGGAAATTCATGAAATGATTACTGTAGCTGTGCTAGCATGAGTGAAAGTTTTGAACTTTTTGCAAAATACCTTTTTATCTTGTGTTGAAAATGCAGTTCTTATGTGAGTGCAGGATTGCTATAAGAAATACATAAAAAATATGATTTGAGGAAAAGCAAAGCCATTATGTGACGAGTTAAAGCAAAAGGAAGGCAAAGCATCTAAAGCTGGATAATTTAAGCCAGCAAAGGATGGTTTGAAAATTTTAGAAAGAGGTTTAGCTTAAAAATGTCAAAATAACCAAAGCAGCAGCTTCTGCCAACCAAGAAGGAGGAGACAAAATCCTAGTAGACATTAAGAAAATCACTGAGGAGAAAATATATCTGCCTGAATGGGTTTGCAATGTAGATGAAAGAACCCTATTCTGGAAAAATATGCCACAAAAGCCACTTACAGTAAGGAAGAGAAGCGAGAATCAAGATTTAAGGCAGGAAGGGACAGGCTAACTCTATTGTTTTATGAAAATGCAGTTGGGTTTATAATCAAAACTGCCCTTATCCATAAAACTGCTAACCTCTGAGCCTTGAAGGAAAAAGGTAAACATGAACTGCTAGTTTTTTGACTATACAACAAGAAGACCTGGACAAGAACTCAATTTCTGAATTGGTTCCATTGATACTTTGTCCTTGAAGCCAGGAAGCAGCATGTCAGTAAGGAACTGCTTTTCAAAGTTCTTTTGATATTGGATAATGTCCCTGGCCACCCAACACCCTATGAGTTTAATACCAAAGATGTCAAAGTGGTCTACCCGTTCCCAAACATAATGTCTCTAATTTAACTTCCAGGTTAGGGAGTCAAAAGGACCTTTAAGATCAATTACACAGGGTACTCTGTGGAAAGAATTGTCAATGCTGTGGAAGAGAATTTTGATAGAGATAACATCATAAAAGTCTGGAAGGATTACACCATTGAAGATGCCATTGTTGTTACAGAAAAAAGCCATGAAAGTCATAAAGTCCCAAACAATAAATTTCTTCTGTCCAAATGTTGTGCATGACTTCACAGCATTTACTACAGATCCAATCAAGGAAATAATGAAAGAGATTGTGGACATTGGCTTAAAAAGGTTCTAGGGGTTTCCAGAGATGGATCTTGGAGAAATTCGGAAACATATAGACACAGCACCAGAGGAATTAACAGAAGATGACTTGATGGAGATTATTACTCCTGAACCAGTGCCAGAAGATGAGGAAGAAATTGTAGGAGAAGTAATGCCAGAAAAGCAAACTGGCAGTAGACAATCTGAGAGAAGAATTTCAATGATTCAACAGGGACCCTTCTATGATATGGGCACTGAAACTAAATCAAACAGTGGAAGAAGAATTAGTATCAAATAGACACATTTTTGAAGAAATAAAAAAGCAGTAAAGTCAGACAGAACTTATGATAAATGTTGTTGAGTTACCATGTGCCTGCCTCCTCTGCCTCCTCTTCTACTTTCGCCACTTCCTCCACCTCTTCCACCCCTTCCACCCTGAGACAGCAAGACCAATCTCTTCCTCTTTCTCCTCCTTAGCCTACTCAAGGAGAAGACAATGAGGGTGAAGACCTTTATGATGGTCCATGTCCACTTAATCGATAGTAAATATATTTTCTCTTCCTTATGATTTTCTTAGCATTTTCCCTCTAATTTACTTTACTGTAAGAATATAGTGTATAATATATATAATTTGCAAAATATGTGTTAATTACATTTTTTTAATTTAATTTTTTTTCAAAGTAATTTTAGTAAGAAACAGACAAAATGATTTCTTGGGTCCAACATTCCTTCATGGCAGAAGCACAGTCTAACAATAACTGATTACAATGTGCACAGAGGAAGGAGGTAGGAAGGAAGATGCATGTTCAGAGTGCAAATTAGGTAATTAACTCTTGGATGATCAGTAGGTGATCATATTTTTATTCTCCACAGATTTATTATTCTCTATATAATAACTTCTAGTTCTTCTGTTATAAGTTTTTGGGAGATTTTAGGGGAGTTGTCCTTCATAAACTTGGAACTGAGGAAATTTAGACTGAGACGTAGATAATGGATCAAAGCAAAGATGCGCAAAGAGTGTTTAGAGAGGCTAAATAGCTTCCAGGCTCACAAAACTAGACATCAATCTGACTTACCGTATTAACAGTTTTAAAAAAGAAACTGCAAATGAGAAAAGGACTTGGTTTGCGAGAGAAGCTTGGAAAGGTGGGAACCACAGAGGCATATCTGGGCAGTGCCCATTCTGACTCCATTTTGGATGGAAGAACACCAGATCCAAGTGTCCAATTCTTTCCTGGTCCCTTGGCAGATAAATTCTTTATATGAAGATGGATGTTGCCAGGACTTGGAGGCATTTATTCCCCAATTTTTTGTGAAAAGATTCCCTAAGAGAAACAGTCCTACTCTTTTTTTCTCCTACTTACCCCTTCCCCCTTTCCACTGGAAGAGTTATGTCTTACCTAACAAGTGAACTTTGTAAAAAAACACAAAAAAACGAAAAAACCTATCTATCTATCATCTATCTATCTATCCATCTATCTGTTCTTTGCTTTCTGTCTCCCATTCATTCTCTCTGTCTCCCCTTCCCACCCTCCTTTCTGAAAGTCCGTCTTACCACTGGATGGATGCATGCATTTTGGTCTTCTCTACTGCCTTGTGGTCAGGGGTCTAGTTATGGGGGTAACTGGAGTTGGATAGTTATACCATGACCAGATTGGTTGATCTAATCATTGAAGTAATATTATCAAGTTCACTTAATCGCGTAACTAAAGCTTTGTCTCTAATCTAGCCTCTGTCAGTAAAGAAGTTGATGTTTTGAGCTCCATCTGTTTGACTCCATATTTGCCTTTCAGTTGGTACCAAACTTGGCAAGGTTGCTGTCTATTAGGAGCCTCTAAACCCTGGCAGGTATATCAGATTATGTCATGCTGATGCCATTAATTATCCAAGTAATATACCTAACTCCTTGTGTTCTGATTCCATACTCACCAAGCAGCTTGCAGATAACAACATGCCTCTTTATGAGAGTTGTTTTAAAATAATGTGTGCATCAACAGACTTTTAAGTGCCTGGTCTCCTTAGCAGTTATATTTTTCCTTGTAAATTAATACATTGACATTTTGTTTGAATATCATTGTGAGCCTGGATAATATGCATCTAGCATTTAGAATAGATCTGTCATTTGAATGACCTTGAAATCTGTGATCAAAATAGACGAAACTCCAAGAGATTTCAGAGTTTGATTCAATATGCTTTTAATATTAGGAAAAGGTGTGTGGTTTGATTAATGTGATTACATTTAGGATTGCTTTACACTTAAATGTCTTTACCTCCAGCTGTGAATACACTGACTTGTCTTAAGAACTAAGGAAAACAAAATCCAATTAAGAGGTATGGACACCTGGGTGGAAGTTATAGTTTCTAACCTGGCTTGGAAATTAAGAAGTAATGTAGTTCATTTCTAACAGATACAAGCCACATGAAATTATCCTCTTTCATTTCTGAAGTCGCTATTACAGTGTGCTATCATCTGCAGGACTCATTATGCTCCATCCATGTCAGAGACAAACTCTAGTCTTATCCTTGGACTATCTTCATTTTACTGAGAAGATGAGAAGGCAGTTCTAAAAATTATATACGAATATAACCCCGTAGTTTGTGAGATGGTATTTTTCTTTTATGAAAAGCATTTTCCATATCTGGAAAGATTTAGACTTATTTGGAGATATGTTTAAGGTAATCAAGATGTTAATGTTAATATTTTACATTAGTTAATATGTATTTGCTATATTAAGCATCTATAATGCCTAAGAGGCTTTAATCTGTTAGAATAACAGGTCAAGCTTGGAACATTATTTTAAAATGTCTGAATGTTGATTTAGAATTGTGCATCTAGACCGAATACATTTTAGTATATATATGTATTTAAGAAAAATTTTTAAAAATGTAAGTTTCATTTATCAATTTTATAAGTATTGTTTAATGTTTGAGAAAGTTTGTCAAATAAATTTATGTATATGTGGAACGAAATTAAGTATATAAAGGTACTAATGCAGTTTAGAATGCTAAAAGGAGCTTAATTAACAAGGTTTATAATTGCTTGCAGATAGTTATTAAAAGCCTTCTTTAAAGTGATTGAAAATTTGCTAGTGTTATAAGTGGAATAATAAGGCTTATAAAATAAATGGAAAACAATAAAGAAGAATTAATCCTTTTGTGCTTATGACATTAATAAATTGAATATTTAAAAAACTAGCATAATCTATTAATGATTTTTTCCACATACAAACTAGTCTGGTAGAAACAAAACTTTAATAAGAGTCACTATTAATATACAGACAAATAAAGTTTTTCATATCAAAAAATTGAGACCAGTGTCTAGATTAGGCCTCGAGAAATTTACTAAGATAATGCTAACCCAGACTGACCCTTGGGAGACTGAAAATTGGCCTTTAACATACTACATTCTGACCATATTATTGGCCTTCTTTTTGGAATTTGTACAACATTTTTTAGTGCTTTGTTAAATTATTTTCTTAAATAAATGAATACTTAAAAATACAAAATATCACTGAGATTAAAGCACATACTGAGGTGATAATCATAGGTTTTATAGTTCTCAAGCAAGTCAGCTGTGCTAGCAATGAAGTCGGCTTGTAACTTTTAACAATTTACCTAATTTCTTAATGTTTTTCATGAGTTTTTCACTTCCAAAGGGCTTTTTCCCCTTCTCTAGGTTTTACTGTGATGCATGAATGGATCACTAGTTATCAATGGCAAAGGGGTTTGGGGACCAGACTTTGTTCTGAATCCCAGTTCAACACTAGTTTTGAGAATGTGGACAAGATGTTTACTTTGTAATTTTCTAACTGGGGATGATAACATTCATATTATAAGGTTGTTGTAAAGCTTAGAAGTATCATACAAAAAGAATTATTACACAATTGGACCTCAATGAATCATTAATGTGACTCTTATGGGTAGCATGAAAATAAGGTTGTGTGTGTTAGGCGAGAAAGGGTTAGTTTCTGCAGTGTTCAGCAGTCTCATCATGTCCAAAGACCAGCTGCCTTGACAATAGGCTACAGTAAAGCATGGCTGGTTGCCAAATGGAGTTTTCCAAAGATGCTTCTGCAAAGTTAGGTGATGGTCTACGTGATATAAATGGTACACTGCTAGAACTCTTAACTTTGCATCGAATTGAAGCTCTGTCCTTCCAGAGATCACATATCCTGTACCCCTAAGCCACATTATTGTAGATTTCTGGCCGTCTACTTAGTTCCTTAGGATGTCCTTCATTCACCAGCCATATGCCCAAGTGTTTGATTCATATAGCCAGCGAATGCTTGTCTTCCCCTACCCTTATAATTATTTGAGACAAAGTACCAGACTTTTAATCTCTTTGGTAGAAACTGTGGAAAGATTATCTTCTACATACTGTTGTGGTTAATGAAGTTCTGATTGTGGCATTTTATATCAGGCCCCAACCCTAAACAACATTCAAATAGAATAATCTAGAATAGAAAGAGAGATCAAAGATGCTGACAAGATTTGGATGCAAACAGAGTGTGGTTTTTTTAGAAAGCTATATAAAGGGAAAAGATTATCTCCTGCATTGACAGTCTTACTGAAATTCACTGTTTTTCAATGAAGTCTTTGTACAGCTAAAGACACCTTTTAAATGGAATAACAGAGAAAGAATCTAATGAATGACAGAAGAAAACTGACACCAATTCCATGAAGTAAAGAACACTGAAACCAAATACTTGACCTTCATCCCAAATACACTTTGTTGATATCTTCTTTTTAGTAAGCCAAAAGTCCCCTTTTTCCAGTTGATAAATTGTTTTATTGAACTTATTCTATTCTGGTTTAGAGAAAATTGAATCTTTTAGAAATAAAATGTATGCTGATTGACTAAATTGTCTTAGAGGTTATTATATTTCTTATTATGGAGATTTTGATTGGGAAAAATATTAGTTTTTATTATTTTTTTTAAAGTTAAAATTTTAATCCAAACAATATATTCATGAAGTACTTATAGAACATTATTAGACACTAAGGAAATGAACAACAGAGACTACCTTTAAGAAGGTTGCAAGCTGGGCTTGTTGACTCAGCCTGTAATCCTAGCACTTTGGGAACTGAAGCGAGTGAATTGTCCAAGCCCGTGGGTTTAAGACCAGCCCAGGCAACTTGGCGAGACCTCGTCTCTAAAATAAATCAAAAATTAGTTGGGTGTGGTAGTGTATGCCTGTAGTTCTGACTACTTGGAAGGCTGAGGTAGAAGGATCGCCAGAGCCCAGTGAGTCAATGCTGGAGTGGCTGTGAATGTGCAACTGCACTCCAGCCTGGGCAACAGAGTGAGACTCCAATTCGAAAAAAAGAAAGAAAGAAAGAAAGAAAGAAAGAAAGAAAGAAAGAAAGAAAGAAAGAAGGAAGGAAGGAAGGAAGGAAGGAAGGAAGGAAGGAAGGAAGGAAGGAAAGAGAAAGAAAGAAAGAAAGAAAGAAAGAAAGAAAGAAAGAAAGTTGCAGTCTGAAGAGAACTATATAAACAAATAATTGTGATATACAATGTACATGCCAACAGAGGTTTACATAGGGTGTTATGGGAGCATTAGTGTGGGGCACTTAATTTTAGGCTGTCAAAGAGTTCTGTTTGACAGCCTAAAATCACTGGCCTACTGTGTTGGAAATACCAGTGAGCTGTCAGTAGAAAGCTGGATTTATGGTGCTGCAATTTTGGAGTGAGTAAAGGTTGAAGATGGAACTCTAGGGAATATTCACAATAATGGCAAAACCAAATGTCTCTCAGAGGCATTGGTTACTTATGTATGAATAATGTGCTATTCCTTATAATTAATTTCAAGTGTAGGTAAAAATGCAGTTAATATTTTTAAATAAATATTATTTAAATATTAAATAAATAAATTTTAAATGTCATTTAGGCTGACTTTGGAATTAATAGAAAAATGTTTGTTGATAGAGTTGGTCAGGAAAATATATAGAGGAAGCAAAGTCTTAGAAGATTATTGGTTTTTTCTTTTTTTTTTTGAGTTGGCGTCTTACTCTGTAGCCCAGGCTCGAGTGCAGTGGCACACTCGTGGCCCAGCAGCCTTGACCTGATGGACTCAGGCAATCCTTCTGCCTCACCCTCCCAAGTAACTGTAATTACAGGCATACACCATCATGCCCTGCTAATTTTTAAAAAAATTTATTATAGAGATGAGTTCTCATCAAGTTGCCCAGGCTGGTCTCAAACCCCCAGGCTCAGGCAATCCTTTCACCTTGGCTTCCTAAAGTGCTGGGATTACAGGCTTGAGCCATCGCACCTGGCCAGAAGTTTATAGCTTCTAATCTCAGTTGTATAGAGCCTTTTGACTAATTTTTATCACATAATCTATAAAAATTAATGAAAATCAAAGAAAGTAATAAAAATTATAAACAATGAAAAATTAGTCATGAAATTAATATCAAAATGTCAAATGTCTCAACTTAACTTTAGTTATATGTTTTAGTTTTATTCAGAACTATTTAAAATTTTATTGTGATTTTCTGATTATGACAGCTATTTAAGTATTAAATTTTTTTAAAATGCAGAAAATTATGGACAAGAAAATAAAACTACTCATAATTTTTCCTCTCTCCTGCTCTCCCCTTCCATAATCTCTTACCATTTTGATATGATCTACACTATCCAGAAAACATGTGTGTTTTTTCTGGTCCATTTTAATTTGGGGGACACCAAAAGTATTCCTCTAGCCACCATTCTTTTAAATATTAGGTGGCAGTATATTTTAGCAAAAATAACTCAAAATTAGAAGTAGCCAGATTCATTTTCTAGTTATACAATATGGGGTAAATTGCTTATCTTCTGACTAGTGTACCTGATTAAAATTTCTAGCTGTATCGTTTATTGGCACTCAATCTTGGGCAAATTTGTTTACTATCAGGAACTTTGGTTTCCTTCTCTGTAAAATGGGGATGATAATGCCTGTTACACATTATATTTAGAAGGATTAAATGAGATAGCACATGTAAAATAAGTAAAAATTATTTATTAGGAAAAAACAAATAAGAGTTGAGATTAATGATAGCTGTTGGAATTGGTTGGGATGGGGTCTGTTTTAGATAGGTCAGTGTGTATGATATTTTTGGAGGAAGCCTCAAAAATTATAAGCTGCTCCTGACCATGGAAAGTGTTGGGAGCCAGTCTTGGAGGCCCACCTGATTGACAGGGTCCTGGTGGGCTGAAAACCCTGGGCCGCTGGGTGAGCCCAGGAAGCTGAGGCCCTTCTGTTTTCCACCTTTGCTGTTTGGTACTGCCGAAGAATTCTGTGCAGTTGTGAAAGAAGAAAATGGCATGTTTATGTGAAGTACTCACAGCTAACCTGGAAATGTCATGGTTCATTTTTCCATTTCCCACTATGCCATTTGGCCTTTTCTAACATATGCAAGGGTTAAACTCTGAAGCACATCAAGAATGCTTTCTTCCACTTGGTTAGAAGTTACTAGATATTGCTTAAGTAATAAATGATATAAGTATATTCATTCCTTATTTGATTTAGAATTATGCAGTTTAGTGTTTAGACATAAGGTTCTTTAGAAGTATAAGTTTATAGTAAGTTCATTATGAATTCATTATAAGTTCTAACACCTATCTAGGCTTTATATAGGTGATTTATAACACTGTTTTCACTGACTTAGGGTAAAGATTAATCGTTAAGGTTTTTACTTAATTCAATAGTTAAAACTCTAAGTTAATGTTTATAGAGTGGGTTTTCACTGAACTCATAATATACTAATCAGACACTTTTATGATAAATTAACTAAAGACAGAAAGCAACCTTGGGGACCTGGGAAACATCACTAAAAGCTTCTTTTGAGTTTTCTTTAGAAATAAACACTGCAGGATAAGAGAAATGTAACGAAGACACCTGGACAAGAGAGGTGATTACAAAGCTCTGAAGGTCATAGAAGCCCCAGAAGGAAAACTACTGCTACATGAAGAAATGTACACTTGGAAACTTTCTTGAGACATTTCAAGGACTGTAATTCGGGACTTTGGACTAAACTTATCATTTTTGGTTTTATGAATAAGACTCGTTATCTGAATGTTTGGCTTGTTTGTTGCTAAGACCACTAGATGGTGGTAACTTTTAGAGGATATGTACATGAAGGAATTTTCTTTGTCTTGCCCCTTTACAAATGGTATAAAAGCTTTCCATTAGCCAACATTAAACATCATCTGTTCAGGAAGCAGGTGTCTGAGTATAATATTTTCATCTTTCACCTATCTGTCTCTCTTTCAGGAAACCTCACACCATTGGCAGGGGCTGGACCCCCACAAGTGGCACCCAACGTGGGGCTTGAAGGTAATCTTTTCTCTTTCTTTTCAGGACAGATAGGACCTCACCTGGGGCTACGCAGGCCCCCCTGTAGAGATAAGCAGGGAAAGGATAGGTGAGAAGTGCTAGAGCCGTGATAAAATCATGGGCCAGAGACAGCCTAAACAAAGAAAAATATTTATCAATCTCCTAATGGATACATTATCAAAAAAGGGAATTAAGATGTCTTCTACTCGATTGGCTCATTTTTTGCGATTTGTCCAGGCACAATGTCCCTGGTTTCCTGAAGAAGGCAGCATTGATTTGGCTATTTGGACCAAAGTTGGGGAAAAGCTTAAACTCTGTTATACTTTGCACAGACCTGATAAGGTCGCTGTTGACACCTTTTCCTTGTGGAATAATATTAGAGATGCTTTGGATCCACAACATGATTATTCCAAATTCCCTACCAAAATTACTAATGAGGATGTTCCTGTATTGGCCTCTAATTCGTCTAAAGCTGTGTCTATAACTCCTCCCTTGGATGACAGCACTCCGTCCCCAGTGGATGAGGCTAGTTTGAAAAAGGAGGCAGTTAAGCATCATGAGCAAAAGCATCCTGATAATTTAATCAGTTTATCTTTGACCCAACCCTCTGCCAAGTATGTGCCGAGGAAGTCCACGTTCACACCTGGGTACTCCCTCTCGTCCAAGACGCTATACGTTGGTATTAAAGGAGCTAAAAGGCAGGCTGAAGAGGAAGGTGATTTGGATTTTTCTTTAGAAATAAACACTGCAGGATAAGAGAAAAGTAACGAAGACACTGGACAAGAGAGGCGATTACAAAGCTCTGAAGGTCATAGAAGCCCCAGAAGGAAAACTACTGCTACATGAAGAAATGTACACTTGGAAACTTTCTTGAGACATTTCAAGGACTGTAATTCGGGATGATATTTTTGGAGGAAGCCTCAAAAATTATAAGGTGCTCCTGACCATGGAAAGGTCAGGAGCTAGAGTGTACCAGGCAAAAAGCATAGCATATCAATGGGCCAGGGCAGCAAAGAGGTTGATGTGTTTAAGAGACCAAGCATAGACCAGGGGAGCTCTAGCACAGTGATTGAGGGTAATGGGTTGCAGATACATGTAGGGGCAGTTTCATGTAGGGCTTAATAACTGTGCTGAGGAGTTTGCCTTTTATTCCAAATACAAAAGAAAGGTATTTCCATGTTTATGTCTATGAATTACCTGGTTTTATTTATATTTAATGGATATTGGTCTACTTTCTTAAGGAGAATAAAAGAAAGAGAGCAGATGTGGGTGTACCAATAGCTGTGGATGTAGTCCAGTTGCAAGATGGCAGTTTTCTTGATTGAACTGGTGGCAATGGAAACACAGAATAAGATGGATTTGAAGAATGTTTTGCAGTAGAATGGGTAGAACTTTTCATTAGCATGAACATAGTGTAGCAATAAGAGAAAAGGGGGAAATAAGGATGAAACCTAGGTTTCCGGTTGAAGAAATGGTTTGAAGGAATGGCGATGCTATTCATGACTTATTGAGAAGTGGTATGACGTTCCTGCCATTACAACTCCATTTTATATACATACATTAAGCTTGAGATTTCCTGTAGTTGGTTGCATCCAGAGTCTAGGGTTCCCAGTTGAAGGAGTTGGGCTAGAGATGTTCCTTTAGGAGTCATTAGGATGTATGGTAAATGTAATTTCAAGCTTGTACAAGGGAAGGCAGAGACTGGGGAGAGAAAGAAAAGGAAGGAAAATAGCTGGAAGGAACAAAGTAACTCAGAAAATGCAGCTGCTCCCCATTTCATCATCTCCTAGTGACCTGCAGGAAGAAAGAGCTCCTGAAATTAATCCTGGGTTAATTTGGTGGAGTAGAAAGGGGATGATAGAGACGTATATGAAAGTCTTAAATAGAAGCAGCTGCTGACTCTTCTGGGCAGTAACTTGATGACTATTTATTTAACTTCAGTGGAATCATTTTGTTGAAGATGAAACAGTTTAAAATATTCTTATGCTGAACTGCATATACATTTACATCTTACCAATTTTTTTTAACCACATGGGTGGATTCTCAGAAGGGTATTTTCAGGTAAAATTATAATATATTTTTAGGGTCTAAAAATGTGGATATGCCATATTCTTCAGTTTGAGTTAGCCTAATGAATAAATACTTCTATTAGAATTCTAAAGTGTTATGTATCTGTCAACGATGAATGATCATTTCTATGTGTTTTACACTTTTTTATTAAATATGGTAACATTATATTGGCAGTTTATGTATATTGTGTCTGTGATAGATTTGGTTAGCCTTTACTGGAAGGCAATTATGTAATAAGCCAGTGATAGTTTTAAAATAATTATTTTATGAGCTAAGGATTTTTTTTTTTCACTCTCCCTATTTGGCCTGTAAGCTTGGGGACTTTTTTCTTTCTTTCTTTTTTCCTAAGGCATGAAAGAGATGAAAATCTCAAACATCCCTGTTATGGTCTGCACTGAAGTTACTAAGTTAAAAAACAAGTTCAGCAAGTTTTAAAGAAAAGACCTGTTAGTTAAGTAGAAGGCAAATATTTTCCTTAGTGCTGAGTGGAAAAGGGAAAGTTTCATATGACACATCAATGTTCCATCACTTTTCACCTGAAGCACTTTTAACTCAAAGAAGAAGGAGAGAAAGAAGCAATGAATTTGAAATGAGGAGAATTTGCATCAGCAAAACATTTTTTCTTTTCAAAAATGCAGAAAGATTTGCTACTGTTTTATTCGGCACCTCTGTACTTTTTTGTATAAAATAGAAACACATCCAATTATTTTGGATATGTTTTTGACTAAGAGGGAAAACTTAAGGATAATAACTAAAAAGAAGTTGCTAAATGTAACAAAAAAGATTGGGAAAGGAATACATTCTTGCAGTCACCCTCCATTGTGTATCTGTGGTGGTGACTGAATCGGCTTTTTGTCTCCTGGACATCATCTCAGGCCTACGTAACAGCATGAAGATTTAATTCACCTTCTGGAAGACAGTGATGTCTGGATTCATTGAAACTGAAAGAAGACTTTTGGGATAAGCCTCTAGAGCAGAGGGATCCCTCTCATCAGTGGTCCTAGTTTCACAGAGCTCAACCTGAAAGTGGGAGAATAAACATATTCAATGTTGGAGCTGTGAAGGGAATTTTTGGGGAGGAGGGTTGATTTCTGCTGCTTTGGTACCCTTAGCCAAGCTCCACAGCATAGTGCCCCAAGAAAATGCAGCAAAACATTTGAATCTAAAATTTGTACAGAAAAAAAAAGGGATTCCCAGCCTCTCTGACCACGCATTGATTACAAGAACTGCTGGAGGAGGACCGCTTCACCTGCATGTGCACATCCTTTTACCTCTTCCACTGAGAGAGGTGGGAAAGACCATGGGAAGAAAGGAGGCACAATGCCATTACTTGCCTACATCACCAGGAAAACAGAAGACTGAGAAGGAGGTCAATGGAGGCCATGGATGTTGAGTCACTATTTTGGCATCTGTGACTATAGAACTAAATTTCATGTCTCCTGGAGACTGGATGAGATAGGCTGGGCCTTGCTGAAGGAAAGAACAGTATAAAAACCTGTCATTTAAAAAACAAACAAAAACAAAAACCAAAGTCAGACAAACAAAACAATGGTTACGCTATCACTCCTTTGTCCATGCAAACATATCTGTCATGCTGGTGAAACTGGAAATACATATTCCATTCGGGAGTTATGTTAAAGATATTTAACACTGTTATGATCCAGGCACCAACAAATTAATGGATGTTCCAAAGTCTTGGAACAGATCCTAGAAGACATGTGCCGTCCCGTGAGCTTTATTTTCTCAATAGTGCAACAATTTTGAGAGAGTGGACAGAATGAGGAGGGAGTCAGGGACTCAGAACAGTAGCTATTTATCAAGTAGTTTGGATGAACTCAATATTTTAATAACTATTATGAATAGATCAGTGATTGCCAGATGAATATAAGCTCTGACAAATTGGATAGCAGTTCCCAAATGTTCCCTCCTTCTTTAAAACTTGAATCAAAGGACAAAATTATGATCTTTGCACCAACTTGGATGGACTTAGAGTCTATAATACTGAGTGATCTGTCACAGAAACAAATAACTGAGTACCACATGTTCTCACTCATAAGCGTACCTTGAACAATGATCATAATGCTATAAGAAAGGGATTGGCAGTAGTGGAAAGCTGCGGGGGATGGGGCACACCTCATCAACAAGGGTGTCTGCATAATGAACATTTATACCTAACCCTGAATGGTACCCTACATCTTTAAAAGAAAAAAAAAAAAAGCAAAGTTGAATCAATGTTGTGCAGCGTATTTTTTGTTTTAGTTCAATCAGTGTATCTTAGTATACATTCTTTATTATTCATTATGTATTTGTTTTACTAGACATTAATTTTGATGGTAGAAAAGATTTTAGAACTACTACTTTCTTTTTTTTGGCCATGCGGTGTTTTATTTTCATTAATTATACAAATAATTTTCTATGATAACCCAGGGTAAACTGGAGAATTTGGCAGTCCTGTTGGAGCAGGGAGTACCCTCAGACCCACAAGTCAGTGATATCAGTGTGGAGTGCCCGCGGTTCACGATGCAGCTTGTGGAACTACTTTCTTTACACCTTAGATCTATAATCAAAACTGAATTGTTATCAAATGGCTTTTATAGGTCCAAACCAAGAGTCCATTGATGTAATGAAACATACATGTATTTCAGATCATTATACAAAATGTATACCTATATCTCAGGATGATTATAAATAAAGATTTTGGAGGAACTCATTTTGTACAGCCTTTCCAAGCTTGGAATAGCAAATACACTTAGCTGATTATAAATTATAAAAACAGTAGACCAGTTACAGCGGCTCACATCTGAAATCCCAGCACTTTGGAAGGCCTAGGCAGGAAGTTAACTGAGTCCAGGAGTTTGAGATCAGCTTGGGAAACATAGCAAGAACTTCTCTCTACAAAAAAAAAATAAAAAAAATTAGCTGAGTGTGATGTGCACCTGTAGTCCCAGCAAATAGGAAGGCAGAGGCAGAAAGATCTCCTGAGCCCAGAAGTTCCAGGCTGCAGTGAGCTGTGATCACACCACTGCACTCCAGTTTAGGTGACAGAGTAAGGCCCCGACTAAAAACAACACAAAACAAAAACAAAAAAATAACTAGTAATAGGAAATATTGACTTTTTCAGCCATTGATGCAAACAATCATGTTGGAAGAAATCCAGTCAGACGCACTGGATTCTGAATGGACCTCATTGGTGGTTGTGGTCAGCATGACAGATGAAGTGGATGTCCTAATCTGACTGTCCCAAATCAGCATGCATGTTGAAGTTTGCTTCTTCCTTTCTACAACCCTCTTGGTGATTAAGAACCACATTTTCCAGGGAGCAGCAACGACTTGTGATCCTGGGAAATAAGACTGACTCATACAATTAGCTGGCTCAAAGCCTCCTTGATTACAGAAGAACAGAGAAAAAAACTTATTAGGAAACTTGGAGAATTTTCTCTTTTGAAGAATTATAGGCAGAATTAACTCCTCTCTCGTGTGATTTATCCTGGAGACAAAGAATGATTAAACAAACATCTTCCTAGGCCACGTAGGTAGGTATGTAGGAAGCTAGCTGGATAGCAATATAGATAGTGTTCTAAATTCAGGCTTGGATCACCCATGAGTAATATAAGTGCAAAAAAATCTTTGTCATCCTGTTTCTTTCTCTTCCAGCCATCTCATTAACTCCTCCTTTTTCAATCCCTTCTTCCTTTTTTATTTCAATCTCCTCCCCTCTTTCTCTTTCTTTCTTCTAAATATTTCTTCCTTTCCTCAGTCCTTTCTCCTTCCCTTCCCCCTTCTGCTCTATATCCAGTCACACACATAATGCTTCCTATACTCTTCTTTCTTTTTTAATGCTTCTGCACACATAATCAAGTACAATGTTGAAAATGTGTCTGAGAGCATTTTGTGGGGATAGAAGGTATGGGTGTATAGAAAAGATTTTATGATGGGGGTATTGTAAAAGATTTAAAATGCTAAAATATTCAACTGTTCCATAGTTCAGATCATTAGAAAAAATACATTAAAAGGGTACAGATTAAATGAAATTTGTCTTAGTGTTACTAACTAATTAAACTAAGTGAATACCCATGATTTGTTTTATCATTTTTACATTAAGAAAATTTCTCAAATGGAGTATAATTACAGCAGACGCCTAATTAGATGCTAACAGACCATACTCTTCTATTCTGATGCATTAATGATTTCTTTTGTGTTATAATTGTTATATTCATCAGGGCGTGTTAAGTGTTTCTTTTGCAGTATTGATGTGGAGAATGCACATTGCAAAGGCAGGAATGTGACTTTTAAGAATGAGCCAGCTATTTGAAATGAGTTTGGAATTTCTAGTTGAATTCATCACAGTGTCATTATCTGTATTACAAAAACGTCTAAAACATTTGGCACTCCTGTTAGTTTTAGAAGAAAACATGTCTTTTGAAAATCACACCTTTCACTCAGTCTATTCAATTGAGAATTACAAGAATACTTGTACTGAGTTATTGTTGATTACTGACACTATTTTGTGATGACTATTAAGTCATGAAAATCATACAATATTGTTATTTTTATCCTGTAAAAGAAAGAATATAGATTAAATGTATCATGATTTATGGGCTTGAATTTGAATTAACATAGAAACTAGTAGCTACCAATTAGCATAGATTTATAAGGTATAATTGTGGCTGTAGTGAATGTTCAATGTACAGAAAATTATAGGACTAAGTATAAATGTGGATGCGTAATACCATTGTATGTTTTAATCACAGCCATCTTCAAACTTGAAAACTAAAGAAAAATAATTAAAAAAAGAAATCTAAACTTATTAATGCCTAGATAAATCCAGTGGAAACATGAGTATTTAATTTATGTAATACACGAACCATTTCCAAAGCTCTCTTAGAAGTAGGAGGTTGGTTTTGTTTTTATTGTTTTTGACCAAAGAAAATATATAAACTAATATTATAAACCTAATTTTGACCCTTAAAAATTGAGATGGGTTTTGTTACTTTTAAAGCTCCGAACTATTGTTATCAACAAATTAAAGGACTTTTCCCATATCAGCACTTAGTGTTCAGATTTAAGAAAAGGATGTTAGGTCACGGATGTTTTGCCTATTAAAAATTGCCATGTTACTCTAAAGCAACTTTAAAAATAATCTGTTTCCACTAAAAAGGACAGAATTTTAAATATGTGATCTAAGTTCCCAAGTTGAAACTATAATATTAAAATTAATAGAATGTTAGAAATGAAAAGCTTCTTCTTATCCCTTTGGTTGGAGTGCTATTAAGGAACTCTATATTTTCCGGCTCAGGAAAATGCTAGATTAGAACCTCAGTTTCTTTCCAGTTCACTGGTCATTTCACTCATTATATATTCTTGAACTATCTCAGATACAAACTTAGACTTAGAAATAAAATGATTGGCTGAAAGTAAAATTATTTTGAAATATTTTCTCACAGTCCTTTTGTTAGTTTAATAATTCTTTCATGACCAGAGGCTACTTATACAAGAACATTAAATACACAAAACATAGAAGACTACACACACACACACACACACACACACACACCACACACACAGAGCACACACACACCCCACAAATATTTTTACACTAAATCCTTATGCAAAAACAGATAACAGAAGATCCTTAAACTAAAGCACATGAGTTTGCTAGACTCTCATTAGAATATATTTCTTCTGACTTTAGAATATATTTCTTCTGACTTTGAGTTCCATTCTATCTTCTCAGTTCTTCTGATATTCTGTGCAAAATAGATGATGAGATCCATTTCTTTGCTTTGGCAAGAAAGAGAGCAGACAATAGGAAAGAGGAGAGCTATGTAGCTTGCAGCAAGCATGCTATGGACCAGCAAAAGTAATAAACAAATCAGCGAAACCAACTTGAGCGTAAGGATGCAGAAAACTATGTTATAAATTTACTTAGTAGAAAAGCTAATAACCTGCTTACATCTGTAAGCTTTGAGATCAATACCGAAAAGAGTTTAATGCATTCACTGTTCAAATTCAGGCAAATTTGCCAAAAGAAAAACAAAGATCCAAAAATCATGCTAATTCTTACAGATTTTTATGGACAAGGGCTGGAAAAGTATGTCAGCTTTAGGGCTCAAGGGACAAGTGTGAAATGCCAAGGCAGACCCTGACTTACTTCTTGCAGGTTTTGGTATTCAAGGATGTCCAATGCTGGGTGCATGTGCATGCTTGTGTGTGTGTGTGTGTGTGTGTGTGTGTGTGTGTGTGTGTGTGTGTGTATGTGTGTGTGTGTGTGTGTGTGTGTTGGAGTGTAATCATAGTGGTGGGGACTGATGGTACACAACATTCAGAAATTCTGTCTAAGCAAATGATAACACTATAGTGATTTTAGTGTCCATTCTCAACTGGTCCCTGAAGGTAAGCCAGCATCTGAATTATAGAAAGATCCAGCCTCTGGACCAGCCTCTGGACAAAGAAGTTTAGAATTGTGATGAGGCATAGTCAATAAGATGGGATTTGGGGAAGGATTTCTAATTCCAAACAGGATTCTAAATTGGAATGTGTGGTAGAGAAAGCAGAGAAAAGAACCCATGATTAGTGTTTGGCCAATAGGGAAGAGTCTTAACTGGGAGACAAAGAGATTCTAAAAAGTACTGGCAGCAAAACGGGCTTGTCTTTCCTGTTATACCATCTGCAACATCAGGGTTGTTTCAGGACCAGAGTGGGGTTGAGCACCCAGAAGAGGAATAGCAGGAACTTAGCAAGTGACTGCTAAGAAAGATAACTTTGATGAAACAAGATGGGTAATTTCTTCTTTTATTTTTCCTCTTCCCTTTTCATTCCTTTTTCATCTTCTTCCTTCCTTTCCTCCCTTCCTTTTTTCTTTCCTTCCTCCCTCCCTTCTTTTCTTTCTCTTTCTTTCAATTATGACTTTATTACCTGTAGTCATTTCCTTAGCCCATTATAGTTTTGCTTTCACTCACCTCTTTTATGCTATTATTGGCAAATACATTCATTACACATATATTACATTTTTGTGTTATAAACTTAACAGTTATCTCTCTGTATATCTATATATGAGGGGGAACCCCTCCAGAAACTGAATTATTTTTTGGAGGTTGGACCCCTTGAAGTACAAGCTTTTCCTACTAGGTAAGTAACCAAGGAACCCATCAGCATCGGTTTACCAGCAGCTAGGATTGTTGTGAGAGACTGTCTTCAGCTTCAGTAGATTTTTTTTTTTTTTTACTTTGGACAGTTTTTCAATGTGTTTGTTAATTTCATGATTAGTGATTAATGAGCACACCTGCCCACACCGCTCTGAGTGTTTAGCAGTTTTTGACCAAAAAACGGTATGACCCCCATGTCCCACTCTCCCTATTCACCCAATCTCACCACGAGTGACTTTTTTTGTTTCCCATGATGGAAAAAGTCTTCAAAGGAAAACATTTTGCTGATGTGGAAGATGTGAAACAAAAACAGCAGAAGTACTAAAAAGCATAAAAATTGACAAGTTCTAAAACTGTTTTGAGCAGTGAAAAAAGCATCTTGATAGGTATATTGCATCAAGCAGAGAGTACTTTGAAGGTAACTGACGTTTAAATGTGTAAGATAGACAATATTTTATAAATAAATTCCAGTTTTTTGGGATTCTCCTTTGTAGATAGGTATCTATATATGTAGATAGATAGGTAAAAATTTTATAGAATTGCTTTTAGATAAGAGAAGAAAAGAGAAAAATATGTATTTAAAGTGTCATTTGTAATTATACATTATTACCTTATTGGTGCTTTTTGTATGGATTTGAATTACTTACTATTTGGGATTATCTTCAACCTGAAGAATTTCCTTTAGTACTTTTTATACAGAGGGTTTGTTAGTTTTTTCAGTTTTTTGTTTATCTGGGAAAATTTACTTTACCTTCACTTTTGAAAGACAGCTTTCCTGGATACAATTCTTGATTGACTATATTTTTATTTGTTCCACTGTCTCCATTGTTCTGTCTGAGAAGTCAGCTGTTAATCTTATTGTGGTTTCTTTATAAGAGACATGTCATTTTTCTCTTGCTGCTTTCAAGATTTGCTTCATACCTTTGACTTTTAGGATTTTTACTATGATGTGTTTGTGAGTCATTTTGCATTTGTCCTACTTGGAATTCATTGACCTTTCTCAAGGAGCGAGAGCTTTCTCAATGTAGTTTATTGCTTTTCATAGGTGTAGGAAGTCTTTAGTCAATTAAAAAAATTTTTTTATCTTTTTTTTCTCTCTTGTTATCCTGCTACTTCCATTATGCATTTGCTAGTGTACTTAAAGGTATCCCAATATTTTTCTGAGGTGCTGTTAGTTTTTCTTCATTCTTTTTCACTTTGTTCTTCAGCTATATAATCTCAGCTGATTTACCTTCCAGTTTGCTAATTCTTCTACAAACTCAAATTTACTGTTGAGCACTCCCCTAATAAATTTTCTTATTTCACTTACTGTACCATTTTTACTCCAGAATTTTATTTTGTTTTTTTTACTTTCTTTATAGATATTCTCTGTTTGATATGACATTACCATCACACCTTCTTGTACTTCTTAAAGCATGCTTCGTTTTGTTCTGTGAACATATTTACAATGACCACTTTGAGATGTTTTTCTATTGAATCCAGCATCAGGTCACTATCACAGGCAATTTTTGTGGTCTGTTTTGTTTACTTTTCCATAGTGTATGAGTCATATTTTATTGTTTCTTATCAGGCTTCATAATTTCTTATTGAAAACTGGACATTTTAGAATACGATATTGTAGTCACTGTAGGTACTGGTCTTCTTTTCCCCTATGGGAAAAGCCCCTATGGGGCTTATTATTATCATTGTTATTTATTCATTTTTTTAGTGATTGGCCAGATTGTTTTATTGAAGTCTATTTCCCCCTATACTGTTAAGTTTCCAATATTGCTCCCCAGGAAAGCACAGCTTTGGATTTTCTTACAGTCATCTTGGCATGACAATGGTCCTAGTAGGGCTCTCTTGTATTCTATTCCTAACCACAGTCAGATGTTAAACTGACTAATTTAAAACTAATTTTAAAAACTAATTAGCTGGGTGTAGTGGCACACCTGTAGTCTCAGCTACTCAGGAGACTGAGGTGGCAGGACTGCTTGAGGCCAGGAGTTCAAAGTTACAGTGCGCTACATTCATCCTTGTGACTAGCCACTGTACACCATCCCGGGCAACATAGTGAGATCTCATCTTGAAAAAAAAGAATAAATGAAAAAATTAATTGCCTGATGATTGTTGCATTGTTTTCAACAATGCCCAGGTATATAGTCATCTACAAACTAATCCAATCAATATGTGGCTTCTTCAAAGGAATAGTGTTTGATATTTGTTCTGACCTGAGAATGACTCCTCCTAGCTGTCTGAAACTCAGGTTCTCTCCGGAAAACTATTTGTCTACACTCTAGGCTGTTTCTTTAATAGATCCATGAATCTCCTTTCATAACAACCATCACTATTTTTGAGTGCATCCTGAGCTTAAACTTCTTATTTTGTGGTAAGTGTATGCAAACCTGCCTCTAACAGCCAAGGAATCTGAAAAGCTAAGGAAAGACTCACAATTCAGCATCTCAGGAATAAATATATAATAGGAACTTATGAAAAGAAGCAATTTCTTGGTCAACTGCAAGACAATGGATGTAGCTACCTTCCAGAAACATCCTTTACATAGCAAGATTTTAGGTAAAAACATGTGCAACTGGTTACAACTCAGACTTTCTGCTAAAACTCAGTACCATGGGGAAGGTTAGATAAGCATATTTATGAGGGATTACCTATGCTATAGGTATTGTTTTACCTTGCTGCAGAACACCTTGGAGTGCTGGAGTCACACATCAGTCATTATGGCAGTTTCAATTCAAGATGGTGTCATGCCTGCCATGCAACTTCTTGTTTTCCTACACATCTCCACGCTCTGATGCAAATGAAATCAGTTCCTTTGGGAAGAGATTAGGAGCTATCCATTTTATGTCTTGCTTCCAATCCCAGGCAATATCTCTGGACAGAGCTCTGAAGATGGAAATGGGGGCAATGGCAGGCTTCTCTAAGTCAGTGGTCCCCAATCTTTTTGGCATCAGGGACTGGTTTCATGGAAGACAATTTTTCTACAAACTGGAATGTGGGGAATGTGCAGTTAGATCTCACTGCTCATGCTAACCTATATTTGCAGCCACTCTCCAGCACTAGCATCACCACCTCAGCTTCATCTCAGATCATCAGGCATAAGATTTTCATAAGGAACACGCAACCTAGGTCCCTCGCATGTGAGGTTCACAATAGGATTTGTGCTCCTATGAGAATCTAATGCCGCCGCTGATCTGACAGAAGGCGAAGCTTAAGTAGTAATGCAGGCAAAGGGGAGTTGTTGTAAATACAGATGAAGCTTTGCTTGGTCACTGCTCACCTGTGCAGCCAGGTTCCCAACAGGCTATGGACCAGTATTGGAGTTAGAGACCTCTTCTCTGAGTGACATTCCCACTCTAGGAGTTGAGTTACCAAAGGGAGAAGCGGCAGCCTGAGGTCCTTTTGGCTTGTCTTTCTTCACATGAATCTACCACTTCATGAATTGGGCAAGGAAACTTGGTGCCCCAGTATTCACATTGTACCATACTCAAGGCCTGGATGAGTTAGAGAAAGAGAAAGATAGTAAGATATCACTGGAGTGAAGTAAGAGAAAGTGGTCCTGAGAAGAAAGAAAAAAAGTTGGATTTTTTGTTCAATTACTTTTATTTTGTGTTAGTTATTTGAGCCATTGGAAAAGAAGGTTGCTTTCTAAAGATGGAAACTGCTGGGAACAGGCCGCAATTTGAGCACAGAGAGCTTGAGAGATCCTCCTGTCCTACCTAATCTTGTCTTTACAGCTTCTGACATTTGTGAAACTACTTTTAAGCCCAGCGAAGATGAGGCTTTTTATGAGATCTTTAGCCCTGCCAAAGTAGATGTAATGTTTGCTATGTGTATTTCTCTCTCAGTCTTTTTAACAATCATACAATCATTTATAAATCTCTTTCTATAACTTTCCATTATACTCTTGAAAATAGAGCATAATTTCCTGAGTGTGCAGCTTTGCTTCGTGTCTGTGACACATGAGCTTCTAGGATGAGTCTGACAAGACATTGCTGAGGATTAGTACTGAGAACTGTTGGGCTTGGAGGGTCCTGGAAAGGACCCAAACTGGAAAGGATGGTCATTTATGGTGGCTGGAGGGAGTCAATAAACCCAATGCCTGAAGAAAGAAGTAAAGCTTGTTTTTAGGGAAATGGCCTAGTATCAAGTCCAAAGATCAAATGAAGATGGTAAAGAAAAACAAATAACAAAGGCACAGGTAGGGAAACTGGGTTTTGAACAATATCAGGCATGAAGAACTCGTTGCAAAAGTGCTTCAGAAAAAATGCACCACTGTTCTGGAGTGCCTGTTTTTTTTTTTTTTTTTTAATTGGTTTCTTTTTTTTTTCAGGTTTGTAATGGAATGTGGGAATGAAGATAGTGGCTTAAAGTAGATATGCATTATTCAGACTTTGAATACTCCAAATGAATGACCTGGAGCCCTGGAGTAGGGTACTACAGACATAGGACACTTTATTGTAGTGGTCAAATTTAAGTTCCTTATATTTCCCTTGTGTTTCCATATCTTTGTGCTTCACATCTATGTAGCTGCTAAGTCCTTTGAAATGGTTCAGTATTTCCCTATAAAAGTTGATCTTTCTCAAAGTATGTCCAGTATATCCAATTGATCATTAGGTCTATTAGCTATTAATATGAATTTCTCTCTCTCTCTCTCTCTCTCTCTCACACACACACACACACACACACACACACACACACACACATGCTGGTACTTAAAAAATAAGATGACTTGATCAAATATATTTAGGAAGTCCTGGGATATACAAAGTAAAAAAAAATTCTCTTTCTTGTGGGGGTTTTGAGAAACTCTAAAATATGCCGAAGAGTTTACCAGTGACCTAGGAGGTAAATGTAATAGGTAGCATTTCCTAAATGCATTTGCCCATAGAATACTCCTAAGATTAGTGCTCCACAGAATATTCTTTGTTAAATACTACCAAGTAATTGTCTTTCTACTGGCATCCCTGTCTCCAGTATACCCTACATATGGCTATCAGAATAGTCTTTTTAACAATCATACAATCATTTATTTCTAGGCACTTTGTTGGGTATTATCAGCTATCACAAGACACTGGAGCCAGACTACCCAGTATTGAATTGTACTCTGACCTTCACTAACTACATGATCTGCCTTAGTTTTCTCATATATAATGCAGGCTGTTTTGAGGATTAAATTATTAATATTCTAAAACTTAAAATAGTTTCTGACACCTAGTAAGTACTATGACTTTTTTTTTTTTTAAGTATCAGCATTTCTTGTAGGGAAAGAATTGCATGAAAGCTGAAACCTCTAGGGCCTAGACTGAAAGAAGACCATAAAACAAAAAAGATAGCTATGTTGTCTGCATGAGAAGTTACTAGGAATTTGGAGCTGGGGTATAAGCAGCAAGAGAGATCAGAGAAGGCCAGTCTACATGAGAACTGTAGGGAAAGGTGACTGTGAAGAAATTAGTAGGACTAGAAGATTTCTAATATTTGGTTTTGAGTTGAATATGATGCTTCAAGCAGCTTCAGTTCTTTGTGACTTCAGTCAAAGGCAGCTAAGAACATGCTTGTGCTGGTTGTATTTGGACAGGGAAGAAATCTTTTCTTGAAGACACCCTTCAGAGAAAGGAATAGCATCCCTGGTTTGGTAAGATGACCTGTAAACTGAATCAGAACTCTAGAAAGAAGCGTTTTTTTTCATTCTTTCCCCATCCCTAAAATCCCCAGAGGCACTGTACGGGAAAAACATTTTCAACCACTCTTGTGGGAAAGAGGCTCAGCCTATTCTATTTAAACCTCAAAGGACAGCAACCCCAGCTAAATTTAGGCTCATAATTACATATTACTCATGACCACTTTAAGAGGTAAGTATACAGATAAGGAAACTGAGGCTTATGGAGGTGAGATCACTTGCTTGAGATCCCATTACTAACAAGTGACAAAACCAGCATTTAAATCCAGGTCTGACTTCAAACTGTTGCAGTTTGCTATGTTATTCTCCTGCTCAGATCAAAATGCCTCAGCAGCTGTCATTGCCTCTGATAAAAAGCAAACTCCTCAGGCCAGCGTTTAAAATTTTCCTTAATCTGGAAACCTCAAACTTTACAAATATTAACATTATAATTCTTACAACTAGGGTCTAGAAGAACTTGGAACTTCTGTGGGACTGTGTTTCTTTTTCTGTTTGCTTGTTTTTTGAGACAGGGTCTCACTCTGTCACCTAGGCTGGAGTGTGGTGGCATGATCCTGGCTCACCGCAGCCACTACCTCCAGGGCTCAGGGGGTCCTCCTGCCTCAGCCTCCAGAGTAGCTGGGATTACAGGCATACACTACCATGCCGGCTAATTTTTCGGTTTCTTTTAGAGACGAGGTCTAATTATATTGCCCAGGCTGGTCTTGAACTTCTGGACTCAGGCAATTTTTCCACCTTGACCTCCCAAAGTGCTGGGATTACAGGTGTTAGCCACTGCACCTGGCCAATTCTTGTTTTTAAATCTTGCTTTTCTAGGGATCTAAGTTCATCTCCCTGGATTAGCCTCATGGACTGGGCCTTGGCAAACAGTGGCTAACTTGCCTCAACATGGACAGGCAAATTTCCTTGCTTGTATGATTCTGTTCCTGTTGTTTTACTGCCCGACTCCTGTGCAACTGAGTTCTGTTACCATTTGCTGGGCCTCTCTGACACTGCCATCTGTCTTCCTGCGGAGATTTCCACCTAGCACTTGCCAACACATTCCCCTCATACTTGGTTCCGCTTGATTGCCTGCATTTACATTGCCTTTTGATGGGTCTTCACTCTAGTTCCAGTCACACCCTAATTGATTGGTCTGGTCTAGGTTCTGGTCATCCATGCCCTTTCCCATAACTGAATGAAGCACGTCTGTGAAAACTTGGATGTGTCACAAATGTTATAAGTTCATGGGATTGTTGGGAACACACTGGTCTGAAGAGAATGAAGGTTGTGGAGAAAATGGGAAATGATTTATATTCCATTTGTTTATGTGCAAGCTGGTGACACAGCAAAAGGAAGAAAAGACTGAGAAGGAGAGTAGGCCTAAGTAACATGAGATGTTGGCTGCTATATTCTCAGTTTTTATGTCTGACCTGAGGAATGGCTGTTGAGACTTAATTAGGCCAACATAGGTTCAGCTTTGCTGCCCTCACTGGCTGCTGCCACTTCTTAGGTCACCTTTGTCAAAGTGAGAATCAACTTATCACCACATTGGCAGGGTTGGAAAGATTATTTTCTGTGACAGAGTGCTAAAGTGACAGTGACTTATAAAACATCATTAACATACAGCTCACAACAAAAACTATGTAATCTTATTTCTACCTGTCATTTTGGAAAATATGTATATGTTTCCTATATCAACCATATTACATCCCATGGTTTATTTAGAGCAGTGTGAGAGTAATCTGAAAGTTTCAAAGCACAGCAAGAAAACTGAAGAAGAAGCATATGAAGACAAATGTCTAATATTCATAGTAACTTAATGTTTAATATTCAAACTATGAATATTTTTAATATTCATAGTAATATTCACGATCTTTCCCTAGTTGTTTCACTGTGGACATGACAAGAAGCTGATGTGGTATAATATAGTAATTCTAAGAAAAGGAGGATATATAAGTGGTTTATAAATAGACCTTTACTCCTTACTTTGCTTTACAGCTTGTCTCAAAGATCATTTTTTCTTCTCTAGTAAGTTGTAGTGAGTAATATTGCTGATAAAGCCAAGACATGGACTGAAATAACAGAAATGCTTGCAAGTTATTAAGACTAACTATGCATTATCTATGGATGTCTTATGCTCCTGGTATAATCTGTCTTCCTTTATTACTGAGTAGTGATCAGTTAACATTGATTTCCAAGATAAAGAACTGACCATACAAAAATAACAGAACATAATGGCAATTGTTAGAAATGATAGTTCTTCTTTGCAGTGAAAACAGAAGAAATCATTGCTAAAAGAAAGCAAGGACACTCACTTTTCTTCTTTTTATCAGTCAATCATTTCTGCATTCATACCATGGAAATTTGAAATGAGTATTCACAACATCTCCCGTTTTTCATACATGGTCATGGCTAGCACACATACACACAAATAATAACAAAGGAATAGAAAGTCTAAGTTTCAATGTTAACACTTTTGTAAAGGCTGAATTCAAACCATAAAATTACAATAGTTTTTGTTACATAAAACGAGTGTTTTATGCTTGGTGGGAATGAGGATGCGCGTGAGTTTTAGATTAGCTAACAGAAAATTATTTAAAAAGTAAAATATTTTATCTAGTGTTAATAAATACATGGTTTATTTAGTGCAGTGTTAGAGTAATCTGAAAGTTTTAAAGTATAGCAAGAAAATTGAAGAAGCAGGCGAAGACAAATGTTTAATAGTCATAGTAACTTAATGTTTAATATTAGTAATATTCATGATATTTCCTTAGTTATTTCACTGTGATGATGATAGGAAGTTGATGTTGTGGTATGATATCGTAATTCTAAGAAAAGGAGGATTTACAAGCTGTATAAATAGACCTTTATTCCTTACTTTTCTTTATAGTTTGTATCAAAGATCTGTACACTAAGACTTCTCACATAGGGAAAGAGTTCTTAAGTTCTGTAAGCTTTACTTTCTGATGAGAAAATGTACTAACGAAGTTATACATTTTTTGAGAGTCAAAATTACGGTAGCACTTTTGGTATTTCCTTGCACAGTTCTGAATTTGTAGTAACAATTCAATAAATAATTATTGAATAGGATTGGGTGATTGATTTGTACCACTGTCTTTCAGTAAAACAAGTCCAAGTCTCTGAACTCTGCATGGAGGCTGAGCTTGAATAAACTTATTTTATTTTATTATTTTATTTTTTGAGTTGGAGTCTTACTTGGTTGCCCTGGATGGAGTGCAGTGTGGCACACTCACGGTCACCCTAGTGTCAACCTGCTGGACTTAGGAGAGATCCTTTCGCTTCAGCCTTCCAAGAACTACAGGTGCATGATGCCACGCCTGGCAAATTTTTGATTTATTGTGGAGACGAGGTCTCACCATGTTGCCCAGGCTGATCTTGAACCCACCAGCTCAGGCAATCCTCTCGCCTCAGGCTCCCAAAGTGCCGGGATTACAGGATTGAGCCACTGCATGGATAAACTTTAAGAGGAAAGTGTTCCAGAGGTATTTGTATAAGGGTGCTGATTTAGGAAATTCTTTAATCAATAGTGAGTATATAAATGTAAATGAAGGTACTAAAAGTAAGCTATGGCATGGGATGAAAATGATGAGATCTGAGTTTTCTTACAGTCCTTTGCTATTGCCAGCAGATTCCTGCTTCAGTAGTTCTCTCAATAATTAAGGCCTTTGCTAAGTAGTGCCACACAAATGGTTGACTCTCTTGATGGCTTCTTTTGTTGTGCAAAAGCTTTTCAGTTTGATGAGGTCCCATTTTCCATCTTAGCTTTTATGGCATTTGTTTTTGGGGGCTTGGTCAATAATTCATTAACTACTCCAATGTGCAGAAGGGTGTTTCCAACATTTTCTTCTAGGATTCTTATAATTTGAGACTTTATGTTTAGGTCTTTGATCCATTTTGAGTTGATTTTTGTATGTGGTGGTAGGTAGGGGTCCAGTTTCATTCTTTTGAATGTGATCAGCCAGTTTTCCCAGAACCATTTGGTAAATATGGGCTCCTTTTTCCAGTGATTGTTCTTGAAGCCTCTGTCAAAGATGAGTAGGTTGAGAGACCATGTTTTTATTTCTGGAATCTCTGTTCTATTCCATGGTCTATGTGCCCATTCCTGTATCAATACCAGGCTGTCTTAGTTATTGTATCCTTGTGATACAGTTTAAAGTCTGGAAGTGTGATACCTCCCTCTTTCTTCCATATAAATTTCTGTATTGCCATTTTCAGGTCTGTGAAAAATGATGTTGTTAATTTGATGGGTACTGAACTGAATCTGTAGATTGCCTTAGGTAGGATGAACACCTTGACAATATTGATTCTTCCAATCCATGAGCATGGAATGTTTTTCCATTTGTTTGTGTCATCCTTGATTTCTCTGGATAGTGTTTTATAGTTCTTGTTGAAAAGATCTTTCACTTCTCTGGTTAGTTGGATGCCAAGATATTTCATTTTTTGGTAGTTATTGTGAAAAGGACTATAGTTTTTATTTGGCTCTCCATCTGCTTGTTGCTGATGTATAGGAATGCAACTGTCTTTTGCATGTTGATTTTGCATCCCAAGGCTTTACTAAAGTTATATATCAGTGTGAGGAGGCTTTTGACAGACTCCCTTGGGTTTTTAAGGTATTTAATCATATAGTCTGCAAAGAGGGGTAGCTTAGCTTTCTCTTTTCCTCCTTGGATATCCCTTATTTCCTTCTCTGATTGCTCTGGCTAGGACTTCCAGCACTATGCTGAAATGGTGGGATAAGAATGGGCATTCTTGTCTTGTTCCAGTTCTTAGGGGGCATGCTTTCCAGCTTCTGCCCATTGAGCAAAATGTTGATTGTGGGTTTATTGTAGATGGTTCTTACTGTTTTTAGGAATGTTTTTTCTATGCCTTATGTTTTTATCAAGAAATGATGCTGGATTTTGTTGAATATTTTTTCTGTGTCTAATGATATAATCATGTGGTTTTTGGTTTTGTATCTGTTAATGTGGTGAATAACATTTATGCTCTTGTGAATGTTGAACCAGCCTGGCTTCTCTCTCTTTATTAAAGTCAATCTAGCCAGGCTCGGTGGCTCAGCTTGTAATCCCGCGCCTTTGGGAGGCTGAGGTGAGTGGATTGCCTGAGCCCGCGGGTTCGAGACCTGCCTGGGCAACGAGACCTCATCTCTACAATAAATCAAAAAATCAGCCAGGCGTGGCAGCGCATGCCTATAATTCCGGCTACTTGGAAGGCTGAGGCGGAAGGATCGCCGGAGTACAGCAGGTCGAGGCTGTGGTGGCCGGGAGCGGCCACTGCACTCCAGTCTGGGAGACAGAGTGAGACTCCAACTCAAAAAACAAAAAAGTCAATCTAACCAGGGCTCCATCAATATTATTTATCCTTTCAGAGAACTTGCTTTTTGTCACTTTGGTCCATTCTGTGATATTTTTGTCTTCTATGTCCTGTGATTGTGATTTTATCTTAGTAATCTGGATTTTTCTACTGAAATTAGGATTTAGATTATCTTATCAGTCCAGCTCTCTTGGGTGTGACATTGGATTATTTACTTGTGTTCTTTCTATTTTCTTGATGTGTGCATGCAATGCTATGAATTTTCCTCTTAACACTGTTTCTATGGCATCCTGAGATTCTGATAGGATGTGTCTTTGCTTTCATTTGTTTCCAGGAATCTTTTCATTTCTACCTTGATTTTCATGTTAACCCAGAACTCATTCAGCAGCATGTTGTTGTGTCTGTGTTTTTGTGTATTTTAGGGGGCTCTTGTTGTTGTTGATATTTATTTCTATTCCACTGTGATCTGAGAAGATGCATGGTATTATTTTGATCTTTTGAAATTTGTTCATGCTTGATTTATTCTGATAATGTAATCAATCTTAGAGTATGCTCCATGTGCTGATCAGTATAATGTATACTGTAGTTATTGGTTGAAGTGTTCTGTAGATATCTACTAAGTCTATTTAATTAAATGTGAAGTTAAGGTTTTTACATCTCCTTGTTGGTTTTTTGCCTCGATGATCTAAGGCTATTTGTGTGGTATTTAGGTATCCAATTATGATTGTGTGAGTGTCAATGTCCACTCTTAGTTTACTTAGTAGTTGTTTTATAAAACCTGGTTCCCCTGTGTTTAATGCATACATGTTTAAGGCAGATATTTCTTGCAGGTGGATTGAGTCTTTTATCAGTATGTAGTGTTCTTCCTTGTCCTTTTTAACTTTTGATGCTCTGAAGTTTGCTTTGTTTAATATCAGAATAGCTACATCTGCTCTCTTCTGTTTTCTATTTGCCTGAAAGATTATTTTATAGCCTTTAACTTTGAGCCTATGGGTGTCTTTTGCAGTGAGATGAGTTTCCTGGAGGCAGAAGACTGTTGGATCATACTTCTTTATCCAGTCTGCCATTCTATGTCTCTTCAGTGGCACATTCAGCCCATTCACATTCAAATTAATTAATGGACTGTCCTATGGCCCTTAGAGAGTTAATTTATTTTCTTTTTACTTTTGCATTTAAATATGTGTGTATGTTTTCATTTTTGTGAGTGGTCTGTATGCTCTGTTAACTCTGTGCTTTCCTGTACTTTTTTGATGAGTATGCCTGTTCTTTTTTTCCTGTGCTCAACACCTTCTTAAGCATCTCCTGAAGGTCTAGAGGCAGCATATTTTCTGAGGCATTGGATGTCTGGTAGGGATTTTAATTATTTGATGCAGCTTAGCTTGGTGGGGTAGAAAATTCTTGGCTGAAATTGTTTATATTCAAGAATGTTAAAAATTGGGCTCCAGTCCCTTCTGGGCTCTGCAGATAAGTCTGGAGTTATTCTGATGGGTCATCATCAGTAGGTGGTCTGATCTTTCTCTCTTTCTGCCTTTAGAATTTTTTTCTTTCATGCTTACTTTGTGGAAGTGGATTACTATATGTCTTGGGGATGGCCTTTTCATGTGATACCTTGCAAAAGATTTCTAAACCCCTTGTGCTTGAATAGTCACCTCTCAAGCAAGATGTGGGAAGTTTTCTTAGATGACCTCATGGAATGCTTTTTCCATGGTGTTCTCAGTTTCCCTTTCTGCTTCAGGGATACCAGTGAGGTGTAGATTTGGCTTCCTGACATTGTCCCATATCTCTTGGAGGCTTTTTTTCTTCTTTTTGAGCTTTTTTTCTATGTTTTTGACAGAGTGGGTTAGTTCCAAATTTTGGTCTTCAAGCTCTGAGATTCTTTTCTCTGCCTGATTAATCCTGCTCCCTAGACTTGTTACTATGTTTTTATTTCCAAGGCGAAGTTCTTCATTTTCATTATGTCAGAATGGGCCTTCTGAAGTTGAACTCTACATTCACTTCCTGTATGATTTTGATGAGTTTCGCTTCTAGTTTCTCCTGGTTCTCTCTGTTCATTTGAGCCATTCAACCTCTGATTTCTGTGACTGTGGGGCAGGTCGTTCTGGGGTGGAGGTGGGGGGGTCCATTGTTTGTGCTCTGATAGCTGCTTTTTCAGGCACTGTCTTTTTAGGGCTGTGAGAATCGCTTATATTTATTCATTGATTTTTTTTATTTGTGACATGCCTCTCTTCCCTCTCTATAATTCTTCTTTGGTTATGTTGCTCTGATGCTAGTCAATGACCCTTTCTATTCCCTAACTTAGGGTCACTCAGTAATAGAGAGGGGCATTCACTTCTGTTACTTGCTCTACCCTGTGACAAGCCTCTCTGCTGTAGATTTTCTCTTCCACTGTTAAACTGGTCAGGATGGTTCTTAGCCCCTGTTGCAAGCACTCTACAGAGTGAATGGGGGGATGAAACACCATCTGCTGTCTGGAGTTTGCAGCCCAAAAGCTTACCCACTAGGAAAGCCTTTTGGGTATGTTTTGTGGTGTTCCTTTCCTGTTCAAGTCAACACTCAGTTCTTGAAAAAAAAGTGAGTTCTCTGCCAGGGGGTAGGGAGGATCCACCTTGTGGGACTATGGGGCTGGGAGGTGTTTCTTCCAATCTGGCAGGTGGGTTGCCTGCCAATTGGTGGCCATGTGCATTCATCAAGTTCAATCTGCAGGTGAGCTTTTCTGGCCTGGGAGCTGGTTGCTGGGCTCCACTAGCAAAAAGCATGCTCTCAGCAGCTGTCCAAGCATGGGTTTTTTTTACCCGTTCTGCTTGGGCTCCAGTAGCCTGCCTGTTGTGCCCTCACCAGGTCTTCTCCCATGTGGGACCAATGACTTGCATGCGGCTAAGTGGGGGAACTGACCCAAGGCATCTTAACATCACTCACCCCCTCTCATTGACTTGGCAGGGCTTTAGTTCTTGTGCAAGCCAGGAAGACAAGTGGGTGATGAGGTGCCCAAGTTTCGTTATTTGCCATCTGGTCTGGTCTCTATGTATTCAAAGAGACTTTTGATGGGTGCAAGATGCTTCACCTGTTCAAAACTGTTCAGGGTCTCTGTCTATCATCTGCTGGTTCCCTACTGTCTTCCTCACTTGGTGAGAGAGGCACCAATCTGCTTCTCTACAATGACCATCTTGAAATTTATGTCATTTCTTGGGATCTAGGGTGTCCAGTGTCCTCCCTACAAATCTTCTGGTAACTATAGGTCACAGGGAGACGAAAGCTGTAGCAGAGCCACCAAGACCTCCCAGAACCAAGGACACAGAGTGGTGGAGATGGGATCCAGCTCTGGCTGGTGCTAGAAACCCTGACTGGTTTAAAACCAGTCATGGTAGAACTATAGTTCTTGCCAATAATTCATTCATATGTATGTGATAGGGCTCTAGCCAATGAATCAAAAGGGTTAATTTGCCATAAAACTCTCTTCTTGACCCAAAGACAGACCCATAGGAGGAAAGAGTTTCTTTCTTCTCTGGAAGTAACAGTAACTGAATAGGAAGCCTAGATTTGCACAGTCATCTTGCAACCATGAGAGGAGGTAATAAGGATAATATGATGACGTATTGTGTACATTGGGAGAGTAAGGGAAGAAAATAACTGTCTTCATGTCTTTATTGAGCAGATGAATCACTATTTCTGGACTCATTGAGACTGTATATTTACTTATTACATTTTGATTTGAGCTTGCTAGTTAATACAGGAGGTCCAGATTGAGCAAATAAAAATGTAAGATGTACAGTTGAATTTAAATTTCAGTAGACATTGAATATCTTTTTAGTATATGTATGTTGAATGTGATATCTGTCCCATACAACATTTGGGACATGCTTATACCAAAAAATTATTTCTTGTTTGCCTGAAATTCAAATCTAACAATGTGTATTATATTTTATCTGGCAACCCTAAGTTTGCAGCATAGTATAGGCTGCTGCTGAATTTAGTAATAAAGGGATTTTCTCAGGTTTTATTGGGTATTATTCTTTCAGAATTAAAAGTTGAAAGTTGATTTACCAATCATAGTTTGAGTATACATATTTGAAATTCAGCTTAATATTCTCAAGAACTAATAAAAAAGGCTTAGGGTATTTTTCTTCTTGAAGTTTGTCAATAAATCCCCATTCAGAATTAAAATTTCATTGTAATTCAGATTAACAGTGGGACGAGTCAGACTGACACTAGGTACACTCTCAGCTTCTTTTTTGACTATTGCTTGTATGACCCTGGAAATATAAACTATCTGAGTTTCTGTATCTCACTGTGTGATTATGCAGAATTAATAAGATACATTGTGAGAAGCACCTATTATGGCAGGCATGTATAACTTGCTCAAAACATATTAGATGTCTTTCCTGTATTAACTGTGACAAACTACCTTCAGTGTACTTATAGGGGTCTTTTACAAAGAAGCAATAGAAACTCATTCATTTCACCAAACACCTAAGCTGCTCTTTCCATCTCCACAACTTGAGCAGAATGAGTGGAATAAGATGTGAACAAATAAGGTGCTCTTTGGAGTAAGGAACTTGCATTACCTTATGGTATAGCTGGGTTTTACCCCTGACTCAAACTGATACATACGCTATTGCTTGTAAATGCTTATCTTATTTTTATTGATATTATTATTATCATATAAACAGAAAAGAATAGTTTTGTGTCTTCTTGGAGGGGAAGGACTTGCCTCAGTATCTTCAGCATGATGAGACTTACTGAGCACACTTTGCCATAGAATTGGGATCCTGCCTCTTGGGTAATGAATAGACCATACAAGCTTCCTAATGTGTTATTTCACTTTCTTGTTTGTTTGTTTGTTTTGAGTTGGAGTCTCACTCTGTCGCCCACACTGGAGGGCGGTGGCACACTCCCAGCCACCGCAGCCTCAACCTGCTGGGCTCTGGCAATCCTTCCGCCTCAGCCTTCCAAGTAGCTGGTACTACAGGCACGCACTACCACGCCTGGCTAATTTTTTGATTTATTGTAGAGATGAGGTCTTACCAAGTTGCCCAAGCGGGTCTCGAACCCGCGGACTCAGGCAATCCACTCACTTCAGCCTCCCAAAGTGCAGGATTACAGGCTGAGCCACTGAGCCCGGCTCACTTTCAAACTTTCGTGTGCACACTGCGATTTTTATGCACACACAAAAAGCAATTCTCACCAATAAAAAATTAAGCCTGCAGAATGACAGCTGTGAAGTCCAGTCTTAATGTACTTCTGTAATCCTGGGGAAGAAAAGAATTGGAGAGAAGGGACAGCAGTTGTTCTTACATAGTTCAAGGGCTGTCATGTGAAGAAGTCTTGCTCATGCTATTACAAAGGGCAGAGCTAGGGTTGAGGGGTAGAACTTAAAGGAAGGTATGGTTCACTTTAAACAATCAAACCCGCCCAGTATACAATGCCTCAAATGTGGTGAGGTCTCCTCTACTGAAATGTTGATTCACAGTCTCGGATGACCAATTATTAGGAATATTAAGGCAGTAACTACAGCTCTGTTTTCTTATTAACTTGTAAAATGGGGACATTAATCCCAATTTATCAACTCACAGGAGAGGGATTTGATCCAAGTAAATCTAATGAGACTCTTTTGCTAGGTTTTAGGCAGCTGTAAAGGCCTAGATTTAGTGGTTTTCAAACTTTGCTGCAGACTAGAATTACCTTGGGAGCTTTGAAAAACCTGTATGCCTAGGCCACACCTGCAGAAATTCTGATTTAAGTGGTGTGGGGTATGCCAGAGCATTAACCTTTTTTCAAAGCTATCTGCTTGACTTTCACAAACAGCAGTTTTGAGAACGGCTAAACTAATGTACTAGTTAGAGAATTAAGATTTTAGATTTTAGTTTGAACTAAAAGATGCGATGTTGAGCAATTCCTCTTACTTCTCTTGGTTCTGTATTCCTAATTTACTATGAAGAGGGGGACACACATACTTCTAAAGTACCTTCTTCTAAAATATTATCATTCTATGGCAACTGACCCTTAAAGGTTTACAAATTAAGGAAAGACACTTACTTTCTAGAAATAGAAATCTTTGCTCCAAGACATGGGAATTGTTGTACTCCTTTTCTCAGGTTTAATGGCAGTCATAGACTCTTCTCAGTGTGGGGATGTTTATATCTCACAGAAGAATGTGTGGTACCAGCTGCAGTTGGATGGTTTGTTGTTTCAGCAGTCCTCTGATTAAAACAGGCGCACACCCTAATTTGAGCAGATACTGATAGAGGATGAAAAGTGAGTTTCTTTGCTCTTCTCCATGATTCTAGAAGCTGTTTTTACTATCATCTGATGGATGACTGGACATTATTGTTGGTGTCTTGTGTGCATAGCTATAATTCTTTTTGTTTTAAACAACTGTGAAGGACTTCCCATCATCTTTATTATATGTATTTAATTTTAAAGATGTGGGGTACAATTCAGGATTAGGTTTACAAATGGTCATCATACAGGAAAAGTTTGGATCTCCCTTTGGTTCCCACTTTGCCTGGTTTGAGATCAGGTACCTTATTGATGCTGTTGTCCCCCCCCTCCCTCCCCCCACTCTAGCAGTATCCCACTACTGCCAATCCCTTTCTTATAGTATGATAGTAAATGTTCAGGGTCTGCTTATGAGTGAGAACATGTGGTATTCAGTTCTGTGACAGATCACTCAGTATTATAGAACCTAAATTCATCCAGGTTGCATAGCTATAATTCTTAATACTCCTTTTCATTGTTATCTTAGATACTGCTTAGTTACTTAGTGACTTGCTTACCAATAATTTTCCTAGCCTAACTAAGGACACCCATGTTGTCTTTCAGTCTTGACTTTACTTCTTCCCAAATGATACTTTAGGTCTCACTGTCACTCTGGTCATGTAACAACTGGCTCTAGACAGGCAATGATAGACACAGGACTCCAATTTTCTTTTTTGCTGCAAGGAAATTTAAGTTGTTTGGTTTTCTCAAAGATATTACTTGCATTTCAGGTAATTAATATTTGTTGGTAAAGTATTTGCCATATAATGTACACAAAATTAATTATAAAAATGCACACTATTGTGAGGCATGAAACATCAAACTTATGTGAAGAATATAATCCAGAAATTTTTAAACTTGTTTTTCAAAGGGAAGATACCTTTTTAGGAGGACAGTCTCCTACTGTTACTTTAATGTTGAATTTCTAGTTTTTAAAAATACAGTTTTCCAAAGACCCACTACTATGTGCACATTTCAAAATTAATCACCCAGTTTAAACTCAAAACAGTCTTATTGGGAAACATTCTGGAAAATTTGAGTTACTTGTGAAAGAGTTAAAAATATTCTTTCTGTCTATTTTACTGGATGTCAGACTGGACACGATTACTCTGATGTTTCCCTAAATGCTTTTAGAGCAGTGTGAAAGTGGGGACGAATGTTTCCTTTTACAGTCTGGGAGGGCAACAAATCAATAAGAAGGATCATAGGGCACCACGTTAATGACAAAACACAGGAGGTGGCTCCATAAAGGTTGTGAAAACGAGTTTCCCATTGCAGGAATTGGGTTGGGCCACCCCCTTCACCCCCCTTCTCAAACACAAATATTTTCATATAATAAAAGCCTGTTTCCCTATGCTTATAACCCAGCCTCCATTCCTTCCACACCTCCATTTTAAAAAGGGGTCTACTGCGTGGACTTCTGCAAAGATCCTAGGCGTTTTCTCTTTCTGGACCGGGTCTCCTAGAGGTGAGGCGTCCCTTTGGGGACTCACGGCCGGGAGAGGTGGACGAGAAACACCCACTAGGACCCAACCCGGGCCGCCAGCGGCTGGAGCATGCGCTGAGAGTTTGTGCAGCTGGCCCTGGCTGCCGCCGCTGCCTCGTCCGGACTTGGCGAGGACTTGGGAGGGACAGCGGCGCTGGGAGGAGGTGGCTTAGCGGAGACTTTCCAGCAACTGCTGCCCAGGACTTTTTTTTTTCTTCTTTTTCCCAGGAGGCGGCGAGGGCGGCGAGGGGAAAGGAAGAGAAAGAAGCGTCTCCAGCTTGAGCCAGTGCCGTCCTTCTGCTCTCCGCGAAGAAGGTCCCTGCCCCGATGAGCCCCCGCCGTGCGTCCCCGACTGTCCCTCGACGGGCGCGGGGCGCGGAGCCCAGCGCCGACGGTGAGTGGCCGCGCGGTCTCTCGTCTGTCCTGCCGGGTGTCCCGCCAGCCCGCCGGCGGCTGCCCTCCGCGCTGTGTGCTAAACTACTTAGAGCTGGGCAGGGAGGTCCCCGCCGCCCGCGCTTCCCCCCGCGCCCTGCCGGGGGCGCGCGGACGCGGTGGCCTGGCCGGTGGCCGCGCTCGCTTTGTGCTCTGCGGGCGGCTCGGAGCGCGGGGTCGCGGCAGCGGACGGGGCCGGGGGAGGGGGTGTGAATGACTAACCCGGCGTCTGCACAGCTGCACCGGCGCTCATTCCCCGGCCCACCTCCCCGCCCCCTGCCCCTGGCTAATCCATCATTCTGGGGCGGAAAACATCACATCTCATGTTCTCCCGGAGAAACCCTGGTCACCGGGTAGAATCCCAGCCCCGCGCTGAGCCCCATCCAGTTCCCTGCTGGGGGATAAGGTGGGAGGGGGTGCGGAGTTGGGGTACTCAGGAACTGTCCTAACCATAAGGGCTCTCGCGCCCTCGGGCTCGCCGGTGGCGCCTGTGACGTCTCCGAGGGGCAGTGTGGCTTGTAACCTTGAGGACAGTTCTGAGCAAAGATGTCCCTGAGGGGGGCCTTGGATGGAGGGAGGTTTTCAGAAAAGTCTCATCAGAATGCACAGGGCCCCGCCGCGTGTCCCCTGAGAACGGGCGTTGACTGTACACCTTCATTCATCCGGAGAGGCAGTCTTTTCTTTTCCCAGCAGGTGTTATCTGAAGCCGGTTCGGAACTTTTGGGAGTTTGGTTACTATTATGACTTGAACAAATGATCTTTGATGAAGCGATGTCTCGAATGAACTGGGCTTCGGGACCCTCTGGACCCCGCCGAGGGCTGGCGGAGGAGGGTTGGGCTGGCGCTGGGGAGCGCAGTGGTGAGAAGTCCCCTGTTCTTCCCCGCCCCCCTGCAGATCGCTGCTGTTGCCCCTAGGGGTAGGATGTGGTGAAAGGATGGGGCTTATCCCTTCCGGGACTCACAATGGCCAGGGAAGATTCCGTGAAGTGTCTGCGCTGCCTGCTGTACGCCCTCAATCTGCTCTTTTGGGTAAGTCAGTTTCACTGCCCCGACCAACAGGTGGGGACGGCTGGCTCCAGTTTTCTGAAGCCATCGGATAACGCGCCAAAGGACATGGCTAAGCATTAATTAATTACATGGGATAACACCCTGTAATTTTCAGAGAAGTAAAATTTGACCTCCTTAAAATGCCTTTGATCTAGTTCAAGTTCCATTTGTAATTAGAAAAAAATTCACCCCTGGATACGAGTGGCAGTAAAATTAGACTTGAAGTTAATCTAGGGATATAAATAAATGCACGTGCTTGTACCATAGATAAGAAAATTATGACATGCTACTTAGGGAACTACTTGTTTGCAGGAATTTTAGATAACTGTGCAAGCCATAAATTGGTTCTTTGCCTCACTCTAACCTGCAAAATCTGGTTGGGCCAAGTCTTAATATGTTTTTGGGGGAATTCACACCCAGATATCCTGTCAAAAGACTGGGTAGTTTTATCTAGGGGATTCTTTACAGACTGAAAGGTGGTTTTCATGTAACTATTTCTAAATTGGCAAAGTTTAAGGAATTTTGTGTATGCTTTTGGAAAATCCCATAACCATGTAAGGAAATAAAATACGTAAAATTCAACAGGCTCATGGAAATCTTTATGCCCTATGAGTTAATGACATGTTGTGCTTTAAATTTTCATAAAGAATGATTAATAATCACATTATTGTTTATAAGACTTAGGAAAATATACAAATTAAAACCGTGAATGTTGCTTCAGGGGGCTATGCAAAACAGTTTCCAATTTTTTGTATTCTATTATTAATTTTATTCAAAATGTTCTGTTAGACATTTTTTGTGCGATTTATTTATTTGGTTGACTAGCTGGCATGGACCAGTATTTTTTTTATAGGGCTATTACAAGTGGTCTCTAGAGGATAATATTTTGGTTGGACTGCTTATGAAGGATGGCACCATTTTAAGGGACAAATTAAGCCATACTTCAGTGAGTAATCTGAAAGACATCTAAAATAGCAGCATTTTTTTTCTCAGCATGAAAATTAAATATGCTATTTGGAAATGTAAAATCATTAATTGATCTTACTGTAGTTTTTAATTTTTAGAAGTGACATTTGTAAGTGGACAACTAAATTACTGGGATAATTATAAGGTATTAAGATTTTGAAGTCTGTTTACTTAAAATGTATAATAATGACCACTTCTATTTTCTAGTTTTTCACTTTTCTACATTATGAATTTTAGAATCACATTCTGCTACTTTTACTAGGAGCTTTAAAGGTGGCCTGGTTGAACTTCCTTTGTGAGTGAGGAAATTAAGTGCAGGTTAAATGATTTGTCAGAGGTCAAATAGTCCAATGGTGGCAGTGCCAGGAACAGAACTCAGCTCTCTTGCCCCTAGACAGTGCCTTTAATGTTACCCTTCCTGAGTTTTGAACCTTGGAATTACTAAGATTTTTTTGTTTTTGGTTTTTTTCGGTAAAGAATAAAGCGTTGGGAAATTTCTTAATAATTTGTATTATGTGGGGGAAAAATAAATTAACAAAAGTACCACTCTTCCTAAAAATGAAGTTGCTTAAAAACACCTAGTCCTTAAACTTCTCCAGGGCTTTTGTATCCACAGATAATGTAAAATGTTATTTCTTGGTTGTTATCCTGTACTTGGACTTTCTTTGTGTGGTGTGTGTTTTCTGATTTATCGATTTATTTGGATTGCTTCCCCCTTTCTCCAGCCTCCCCTTCTCTCAACATCACCTCCTCTTCAACAAAGTAATCTAGGTTACCCACCTTTCTAAATTTTGTTTCATATAAAGATTGATTCACTCATACTTATTCATATATACTCAATAATATACATGTACATTCTTGATTTAGTCTGTTGTTAAATTATGTTCTTTTTGTGTTAGGATCATAGAAGTGGGATAGCTGTAATCAAAAAATATGTGATGATGACAACAACAACAACAAAAATCGCTAACATACGAATAACCAACATACAGTTTGCCAGGCACATTTAGATCTGTTTTCTAGCCTGTAAAGGAGGTATAATAGTTCCTATTGCTTATAGTTAATGTATGTTAAGTGCTTAGAACAGTAGGACAAAATAAGTTCTGTCTATGCAGTAGTTGTACTTGTTGTTGTTACTGCAACTACTGTAATAATAATGTTCTAGCAAATTGCCAGGAGATGGATTGCTACTATCATTGCAGCACTAATAGTAGTAATTGTTACTGCTATGATTAATATTGCTGCTATTGTTACCAATTACAATTGATCCAGTAATCTTGTCCTGGGAATCTGTCCCCTAGAAGTAAAAACACCCATACACCCCATTAAATGTGCACAAGTGTTTGTTGCCATCTTGTTGGTGTTATGGCACTTTAAAATTTTTGCCTTATCTCACTATTACTTTATTTTGTACCTCCCCATTACCAGTGAGCATCATTTTATATTTATTTTCTTATATATAATTTCATATCATATTCATCAACTATTTAATATTTATCACTTAGATTTGCCCTATTGCTTTGAGTGTAGATTTCATTTATGCTGTTTGTTGCTTTACAATAGGTAAACAAATTTTTGTATATTCTTTTAAATATAATTTTCTATAGATTTTATATTTTTAAATATATTTTTGAAAAGCACCTGCATTTCTTGTCTTGGTTCAGAATTTAAAAAAAAAATATAGACTTTAAGGTTATCTTATCCAATGAAAAATATCTGTAGGGAGTCTTGTTAGAATTGTACGAAATGCATAATATGCTAACTTTGGGGAAGTTGGCATTATTCTTTCAATGTGTAAGCAATGTTAGCAGATCTTATATTTCATTACCATGGTGGAAGCGGTTTTTAGCTTTGTGCTGGGCACATTCCTGGACATCCTTACTCTCATTTAATTCTTGTAACAGCCCTATAAAATAGTTTTCTTTTTTAATCACTTTTTTAAAGTGAAGAAACTGGTACTCAGAGAGTTCAATAACTTCCTAGTATGTAGCAGAACAGGAGTTGAAAGTCCAGTTTTGTTTTTTTATACAAGTGCAGTAGAAGCTATACTTCTGGAAACTGGTGAATATACTTGTGGTGGAGAAGTCAAGTAAACATAGTAGAAAGAGATAAGCTGTCCATCTGCTCACTCGGAGTCCTCTAGAACAGTGCTTCTCAAAACTGTGTGCATGCACATCACCTGGGCATCTTGTTTAATGCAGATTCGAGCTGGGTTCGGTGGCTCAGCCTGTAATCCCGCACTTTGGGAGGTTGAGGTGAGTGGATTGCTTGAGCCCGTGGGTTTGAGACCCGTCTGGGAAACTTGGCAAGACCTCATCTCTACAATAAATCAAAAATTAGCCAGGTGTGGTAGTGTGCGCCTGTAGTTCCAGCTACCTGGAAGGCTGAGGCGAAAGGATCGTCGGAGCCCAGCAGGTCGAGGCTGCGGTGGCCGGGAGCAGCCACTGCACTCCAGTCTGGGCGACAGAGTGAGACTCCAACTTAAAAATAAAATAAAATAAAATAAATAAATAAAAATAAATGCAGACTCGAGTTGAGCCTGACAATCTGTATTTCTAACAAGTACCTCTGTGTTGTTGATGCCACTGATCTGAGCACCATACCCTGTGAAGCAAAGTTTTAATACTCGCTTTTAGTTCTCATTGGAATCACAAGTAGAATTAACCAGTGTGACATATGAACCCCACTTCTTAAATCAGACTTCACATTCAGATCTTGGAGAGGGAGACTTTTACTCCCTCTAGTTTTCAGGATTGAGAAAACTGCCCTTAATACACATAGAGTCAAAAGCTGTAGTCTTTTACTCTTTACTCGGCATTTTCAGTGATGTATTTTTATTTATTTTGATAAATAAAGAGTGATACCCTTTCCCCTTCTTTATCCTACGAGTATTTTAGGGAAGAGAAAAGTAAGTCTTAATCAGGAAAACACTGAGAACCCATACAATTTTGTCTTGCTTTTATGGAAGTCTAAAATCAAACTGAATGTTTTCTTTAAGTAAGAAAGTATATGCTGAGTGTTCATTTTTTAAAAATGTGAGGTGTAGATGTGTCTAAGAAGGAACAATCCACAGCACGTTCAAGATCATAAATGCTCTGTATTCTCTTTATTGCTACGGGTTCACCTTGATTTGCCATCTGTTACGTGTTTTTTCCATATAATGAAGAAGGAAAATTCTGGTCCAGTTGTAGTGGGGTTGAAACAAATGCATTGGACTTTCTGGGTTTGTCATGAATTTCATGGCAAACTCTGGTTTATGATGAGAGGGGGCACAGAGGAGATGGCGCATGTAGGTGAGAGCTCTTTTAAGACCACGAATCACATTTTCTCTATGACGGAACAAGGATGTAGGTTATTATAACTTCAAATTTATCACACTTTTACTATTTAAATGGCATTTAAAGAAATGAAAGCTTTCCTCCATTTTAAAGACAACTGCTATAGTTTTATGATTGTCTTCCACAGATGGCCATTTTCTGCTATTACAAATAGGGGTAAATATGGTACTCTTTGAAAGTTCCTGAAATGGGTGAACATTTCACATTCGTCATATCTATGTTTGTTTATAATTTTCTAGAAGTATACTGCCCCACCTGGAGTTTTTAACTGCCATTTCTCACCATCATGTAAGAAAGCATTGTACTTTTTGCTTACCATTGTTGAAGTCAATAGCAGTAGGGAGGAACTAACCTGATTAGAAAATAAACTTATAAAAGAAAGCCTAAAAAAAATGGGCAGGAAATCCAGTTCATGCTTTTAGGATCTGTGTGAGGTAGATGAAACAGGAGACTCTATATTTTGCTTCTTTGTTTGTTTGTTTGTTTTGTTTTCCTCTGGCCATGTGCATTGAACCTTAGGTGTTTGATTCATGCAACCCCCAAAGAGTTTGATTCTGTGGCAAGTGGAAGTTTGCATTCACAGAATATGTAGTTATGTTAAAATATTAATGCTTTAACTTGATGCCTCCAACTTATGAGTGTACTATGAATGGCATTCATCTATTATTTAACTCTTTCTAAGGAATAGTGGAGAGCCCGCCAACAAATATTTGTGGTCTTTTAAAATAAACTTTGACAATGAAATATTCTTTTAGTCATGACAAAGCTGACACACTTTTTTTTGTACATTATGGCTCAGCTGAGCAAAGATTTGAGCCACTGCCTGCTTCTTAAGGAATGCGTTTAGAGGAGGGAGATGTCCATGGATGATTCTTTACAGCATATCCTGCTTCAGACTAAGCAATAGGTTCCTCACTCAGTGACTCCACTCAGGAATTAATCCTGATCTGGGATGGTGGAAAAGTGGAGTTTACTGCAGTTGGACTGCACAGAAACTGTCACGTGAAATGAGGAATTTTATCCTTCTTTTGCCTGCAGTGTCTATACGGTGACCATGGAAACCAGGACAGTGGGGAAAGAGAAGAGAAGGGAATGTCTTTCCTAAGAATTATGCCAGAACAACAGAGGCTTAAAGTGGGTCTTTCCTGGTCAGAGCAGGATGAATGGCCACTCTATAGGGAAACATGATGATCTACAAAAACTATCAGTCAGAACAACTCCAGGGTAGTATTGATTTTTCAGTTCTAATGAATTGATGTTCATGCTTAAATGATACCCACAAGTAATCTCTGGACCGTGGTTCCGACCATCATTTACATTGTCTGTTCTTTCACAGTACAAGCAAATAGAGTTGCCTATTGGCTCTATTTTCTTCTACCCATCTCCTAGTAGAGGACAGCTGGGAAAGTTCAGAGTGACAAAAAGGCAAGCAGGAGCAGGCATGACAACATGAAACTGACATGTGACTAGGTGGTATTAACTTACGCTGCTAGCCTCCAAATAATCAAGAAATTGATCTTTACATTTTTTTTTTTTTTTTTGAGTTGGAGTCTCACTCTGTCGCCCAGGCTGGAGGGCAGTGGCATGTTCCCGGCCACCACAGCCTCGACCTGCTGGGCTCCGGCCATCCTTCCACCTCAGCCTTCCAAGTAGCTGAAACTACAGGCGCGCGCTACCACGCCCGGCTAATTTTTAAAAATTTATTGTAGAGATGAGGGCTCACCAAGTTGCCCAGGCGGGTCTCGAACCCGCGGGCTCAGGCAATCCACTCACCTCGGCCTCCCAAAGCTCGGGATTACAGGCTGAGCCACCAAGCCCGGCCGATCTTTTCATTTTAATAGATAGTCTGATTTCTCCATTTTCAAGATGTGCAAACAAAGGTTCTGAAAGTTTGAATTTTTTGTACAAATTATCTTTGTAGAGACAAAGCGTTAACTAAGATCCCTGTCTCTCTTTGGCATTCTGTTCTTTGCTAACAGATTTGGCATAAAAAGAAAAGTTTAGGTAGGTGGTTTTAGACAGCTGTCATCCTTGAACAGAAATTATTTGTGTCACTGTCATCTTATGTGGGACTATATGTTATGTATGGCAGACAGCTGAAGGATTTAAAAGCCTGTTTTTTGACTGTGACCTTACAATTTCGTGGAAATTATAGGTATGCATTTCATAATAAATTTAGGGAGTGTGCATACACATACAGTTGATTCAGAAAAAACTTGATTTAAGACTTGTATTTACATAATTGGATCCAAGCAAAGCCAGACCATGTTCCCGATACTGCAAATTTCCTTTTTCTAAACACTTGTTGAGAGCTAGCATTTTCTAAACATTTTGCAAAACAGAATGAGGCAAATGTCCTGCCAAGTAATATGTTAAATATATTTCTATAAAGTAAGTCTTGTGTTATTTTCTAAGTATTTCCTTGTACTCCAAATAACATGCAATACTGGAGAAAAATGTAAGTAACTGTAAGCGTAACAACAGATGACAACTACAATATTCCTAATCATTTAGCCATCATGAGTGACAGCTGAAGAATTATTTTTATAATTACTTTGGAAAGATTAGCAGAAAATGCTATTATTAGTCAGGAGTTGTGAATTGCTCATTTAAGTCGTGCTTCTGGATTTAGTAATGTCAGGATTAGTTACTGAGGTGACCTAGTCTTGTTTTAGTTCAGTTTCTTACTGTAGGCATGTGTTGTTTGTTGTTACTGTCTGCCCAGTGAGTAAAACTCAGTGAGTAAAACCTCACTCTTCAAGGATAAAACTGTTCTCAGACATTTAATGTAGCTAGAATTAATGCCTTAAGTAAAAGCTACTTTTTCCTCAGAGTTGCTTGTTTACTGTAGGATAAGGTTTTGTGTTGATATTACTTATTTTATTTTTACTTATTTATTACTACGCTTGCATATGCTTCTGTAAAAAAAAATTCTGAACAAAGTATAATGCAAATTTGTGGTTTAAAGTACCTTTGAGAACACCTTAGCCAACTTCTAACTTGATGTATAAATCTTTGACTTTGTCATTCGGCAAACATCTCTCTACTAGAAAACTTCCATTGATAGAAGCTTAGTTTTTGTGAAGCATATTCTAATTGTGTTAAAAATCTCTAATCATTAGCTTATCTAGCAAGTTGAAATCATCTCTCTAATTATTTTTTCATTCATTCACTTAACATGTATTAGGTCGCACTACGGTGCCTGGTACTTAGCTATGTGGTGGGGAGATAAGCATTGGTCTGTGCCCTCTAGTGCATAAGATGAATGGGTAGAAACAACAGGATCACTGCTCTATGCGGTCTATACAAAGGGCATCGGGGAGTGGAAGTCTGTGGGTAAGGAAGGCGCTGAGAGAAAATCTGTACACTCTTGCTGATGTTTGAACTGACTTTGAAGGAGAGGTAAAGTTGCTTAGCTCATGAGGACAGAAGGCTGGAGCATGATGGCATTCCAGGCAGAAACAGAAGGAACAGCATGTGCAAAGACATAGAGGCTTTGGGAGGTAGGCATGGTGTGTTTTGGAGATGTGCAAACAATTTTTGTCCATGTACAGAATATGCGTGGGAGGGAGCTGGAAACGGTCATAGAGGTAGGTCAAAGGGTGGTTGAAGAGAGCCTGGTGTGCCCTGCTTAAGAGTTTAAACTTTATTCTCCAGGAGGGAGTTGAGGGAGGAGGAAATGGAAGTTGGGGAAGGTGTGCTAAAGGGCAGCCACAGGAGAAGAACTTGATCCATAAAGATAACTGAAGGGTAATTTGGAATCTGTGAGCTGGAGAGTTCTATTGTAAAGTAATTGCAATCACCCAGCAAGAGAGGATGGCGCCTGAACTAGCCAGAAGCAGCAGGAAAGGGGGAGGGATTCACTAGGCGCCTTGCAGGAACAATCTGAAGGACTTGAGACTAATTAGGTGTAGGGCTGAGGAAGAGGGAGAGGCTCAGGCTGTCTGTCAAGTTGCCAGTGTATGTGATTGAAGGATTGATTATACCATTTACTGGGATAGGAAAAACAGTGGCAGGGACACATAGGAGTTTTGGGAGGAACAGAGATGGATTCCATTTTAGAGATGTTGACATTGAGAATGGCCGTGGTGGTCCAGTAGGTAGCTGTATCACAGAGTTTCCTCTCTTGTCCAGTTGGCAGAGCTCCAAATATCTGAAGATTTCATTCTGAAGTGACTTAGGAGCAGTCTGATCTTTTAAATTGACTGAGAAAGATTAAGAGAAAGCCCTTAGGTCAAAAGTGATTTGCAATAATGACAGGCAATGTATGTAAGAGTCTTACTCTGTTTTGTCATATAGGTCCTCTATGAAGTAGGACATTTTATAGATGGGAAAACTGAGGTTTAGGAAAGATTAAATGTCATGCCCAAGATCATACAGCTAAAAGAGGAGTAGAGCTGGAATTCCCAGCCGGAATTCAAAATTCAATGGCTTCTCATTGTCATTATGGTCAAGACTACCATAATGACTTCTAAGTTGTGACTTTCAAGACTCTGTGTCATCTGATGCCTGCCTACTTTTCCTTTCTCACCATGGACCAGTCTCCTTTGAACATATCATGCTGCCTCCCCAGTCCCCCAGGGCCTTTGCTCTTGCTTCTGATGGGAATGTTCTTTTCAACCCTCCTTTTCATAATTAACTTGATAATTATTCTTCATATCTTAGCTCTCTTAGAGAAGTCAGTCTCTTTGGCCTTGTGGAATAGGTCAGGCACTCCAGAAGTTCTTATAGCAACTTGTACTATTTTTTCCAGAACTTGCTACAGTTGGCAGTTATATATTTATATCTCTGATGAATGAGTGATGTGTCCCCTTCACTTAGTTAATTGTACTATAGAGATAGTGTCTGTTACTCTTCATCAGTGTATCTCTAGCACATAGCACAGCACCTGGCAGAGAACAGGAGACTATTTTTCTGCATGAAAGAATGATTATTTTTTTGAAGGAGAGAATGACTTCAAAGCCCAAACTTTTAATCATCCTGCCATACAAGATGGACTTGGGCTAGGCTCAGTGGGTCATGCCTTTAATCCCAGTGCTTTGGGAGACAAGGCGGGAGGATTTCTTGGGGCTAGGATTTTAAGACCAGTATGGGCAACATAGAAAGATCTTGTTCCCACAAAAAAGAAAAAAAAATGTAGTTGGGCATGGTGGCATGTGCCTGTTGTCCTAGCTACACAGGATGCTGGAGTGGGATACTTGGTTGAGCTCAGAAGTTCAAGGTTGCAGTGCTCGTGCTGCTGCACTCTGGCCTGGGTGATAGAGTGAGACCTTCATCTCCAAAAAAAAAGTATTGGAATATAGAAAAGAAATAAACATTTTCTGTTATAAATAGAAGAAATGTATATAAAGACAACCACTGAAAATAGATTATACAACATAAAGAATTGGATGATTTGTTGATACCTGACTCTCAGCTATGATATTGAAAATTGGCTAAAGAGCCTGTAAGAAAAAACAGGATGAAGAAACCAACAGTTGTCATTACTTTGAAGAGTGATAAAGAGATAAGTTATTCAAAACTGCAAAATAATTTGAGATAATAAAATAAAAAATAATATTCATAGACTGAACCTTCCTGGGTGACACTTACAAAAGTATTTACAGACTCAGATATAGCCAAGTAGAGGGAGAACACATGACCACAAATGTAATCAAGGAGCCCATGGTCATCTGCTAGCCCTGTATGTTTTAGTAGGTTCTGCTATTAATCAGGTATGCTGAGGCCAACAGACCAGGAGATGGCTGTCATGAAAAAGACAACTTTCTTGTACTCACGATTACAACTTTGTTGTACTCACAGATTATGAGAGAGAGAGAGTGCTTGTCTTATGGAGGAATAAGAAAGAAAGCACTGGATTTGTTCACAAGGCAGATGGAGAGACAGGAACTGTGGGCAAGTGTTTTATTGTGCACGGGAAGGAATGGGTGAGGCAGAGTAAGTAGGCTTAGACTTGGTCAGTTTGAATAATTGATCCTGGGGTGATTAGGGCAGGTGCACATGGGCTCTGATGGAAGAGTTCAATAAAGGAGGTACTTGGGGATGGGAACCCTAGGTTGGTTGGTTTGTGTTTGAAAAGTGCTCCCCTGGGAGGGTGGTTTCTCCTGCAGAGGGAGTCAGCCATGAGGGAGGCAACAGGGCAAGGCAAGGTGACTCAAGCATATTATCAGGTTTTCTAGAGTAAGGTGTGTCCGACATATGCCTGCGAACAGATGTTGAAGCAGCCAGTTTACAGGAGCTGGAAACTTGGCTAATATGCTGTGATAACCCACTTGGTACCTTTTATGAGGTTTGCAATCTGTTCATTTCCAGCAGCAATGAGAATAATAATAACTGGTCTGATTCTCTACTGAACTATGGTCCCAGGGTTCTTAACCTGTCATGGGCCATTGACTCCTTTGGTGGCCTTATAAAACCTGTGGGCCCATTCTTAGAATAAGTGTATTTTAATGCATGGAGTAAAATGAATTGGTTTACAAAGGAAATTAATTATGTTGAAATACAGTTGTCTTTCCAGATTAAGAATCATTGAGCCCCCATTCACCAAAGCATATAGTTCAGACATTTAGACTGAGCCTAACTGCTATAGATTACCTCTCACCCTCCTTTTAAAAAAGGAATTCTGTGCATGCCTGTAATTCTGGCTACTTGGAAGGCTGAGGCAGAAGGATCGTCGAAGCCCAGCAGGTCGAGGCTGCGGTGGCCGGAAGCGGCCACTGCACTCCAGTCTGGGCAACAGAGTGAGACTCCAACTCAAAAAAAAAAAAAAAGGAATTCTGGTCTGCGCACAGTGATTCACACCTGTAATTCTAGCACTTTGGGAGGCCCGAGGGAGGAGGATTGCTTGAGCCCAGGAATTCAAGATCAGCCTAGGCAACATAACAAGACCTTGTCTCTATTAAAAAGTAAAAAAAAAAAAAAAGCGAAGCTTGGTGATGTGTGCCTATAGTCCCAGATACTTGGGAGACTCAGGTGGAAGAATCCCCTGAGCCCAGGAGGTGAAGGCTGTGGTGAGCTATGTTTGTGCCACTACATTCCAGCCTGGGCAACAGAGTAAGACTCTGACTCAAAAAAAAAAAAAAAAAAAAGAGAAAACCCCGTGTGCTGGGCAGGCTAATCTCACTCTCTGTGACACATGTCATGCTCATTTCTAAACTTGGGAGGCAGTCAGTGTCTGAGCCTGGAGCTCCAAAACCAGAGAGCTTGGATCTGAATCTCAGCTCTGCCACTCAGGGTCTGTGAGGCCTTCAACAGGTTACTTCACTTTTCTGTGCTTCATGGCACTTTTTACAGCCCATAATTATCTCTTTTGTGTATTTATTGCCTATGTCCTCCCAAGAGGCTTCAAGAGGCTGAGATCTTGTTTCTCTTATTTATTGTGAGTCCAAACCATACCCAGTGCAAGACAGATAGTAGGAAGTGAGTAAATGTTTGAAATGAATGATGGAAGAGTGAATTCACTAGCTGATTTTTCCAAGCGGATACCATCTTTCACTGTTCAAGGACATAGGGCTCTACACGTTCTGCTTACGTTTGAACCTTTATCCAGCTAGCATGTTTCAGGGGTACCTCTTGAGTCAGTGCAGATTCATTTCTACCTCATATAGTCATTAGATCAGCATTTAACGCTAAAACTGTGGCCCTAATGGCAATTGATGGTCATTAAGATGCCAGAAATTGTTGAAAGCCAGGTTAAGCTGAATTTTGCTATGTTGTGCTTAAGCGGATAAGGCACATCTTGAAAAGATTTCATCAGAATAGGAAAGGGCTTCAGGCCGTAGGGGTTAGCATGCAGCTTTTAGAAAAGTTTCCCAGGAAAACTCATTCTCAACATGTTTTGTTTTTTTTTTCTTTAACTTTTGGATTATGAACAATTTAAAACATATACCAAAATAGAAAGCACAGGATTACTCATTGTCAATTGCTCATTACTCAGTTTCCGTAATTATCAACATACCCTTCTCCACTTCTCACCTAACCTTTTCTGGTCATGATTATTTATTAAACCATATCCCAGGCATCAGTATTCTTCTTTACAAGCTTTCATCAAGTCTTTAGTTCTTCCTTGAGTTTGTACAAAAAAAGTAGGACCCATATAAATAGTGGGTTCTTATCTGTTTTCTGAATAATGAGTTGAGTATCCAGCATTCTACAAAGGTGATTGGTGAATTTTATTCAAGTATTATTATGAATTTATAGATTATAAAATTTTAGCACAAAATTTTCAAATTTTGTTTGAAACACTATTTTGTTTTAGTAGTGTTATCTTAATGTTCAAATTGTTTGACTTTTAACCAATAACCATTTCAAATCAGCTTCTGTGAATTTTGGGGGCAGTATTTAATTGCCCAGTAGTCGTATTTAATTGAGTCTTTGCTTTAAGTTTGATGTGTTTTAGGTTCATCATTATGGGTTTGACAATTTGGTTGTTCTGTGGCCTCCTCATCTTAGACATTTTTTGCCCTGAACCTGGAACCTGGAACCACTTAATAGTTTAGTTTTCTGTATCCAATTTGGTAGCATTCTATTTGGTGACTGTAACATGGTTGTGCAAAAGAATGGCAGATATTTATAGTAATGGTAAATTTCAACAGGTAGCAAATGGTAGTTAGAAAAAAGCATAAAGATTATGTAACAGAAATTCTTAATTTTTCTTTTATTAATGTGCAGTGAATGTTGCATAAAGTCCCTTGGTAACCAATTTGTATTTTTTCTTCCCAGTTAATGTCCATCAGTGTGTTGGCAGTTTCTGCTTGGATGAGGGACTACCTAAATAATGTTCTGACTTTAACTGCAGAAACAAGGTAGGGATTACAATTGTTGATAGAATTATTTCACCAGGTTTCCTTAGATCTAGTTTTTAAGTAATGTTGCCCTCAGCTGTTTATATGGTTTTGCTCTTCTGAGATCTTTTAGAAAGGATTTTTCCTGCCTGTGGCAACCTCTGTTGCAGATACTTGCATTTTTTAGCATTCTCATTAAGTTGTGCCACTGGTCCTGGAGAGGATCAGGTGGCAGTTGTTTACATGGATATATCTGGGTATGGTACACCAGTCACCCGTCATCCTGACAGCGAGGGAGCCATGCATGTCATATGTGCATATAAAAAACAGCACACTTACTTTTCCATTAGAAATCGCCATCAGCTTCTTCTTACCTTCATAATCTTGGGCTAATGAAAACTAAACCCCACAATGCCATTTCTTCTCAGATTTCAAGGGATGATCCACTAACATCACAAAGGACAAATTACTTTTAATTTCCTCTTGTCTGAATGGAGAGTGTAATATATGCTATCTGAATTGTGGTAAGGATTAAATGAAATTTATTTCTCTAAAATCCTTAACACAGAAGAACTTAGTAAATACTTAATAATGGCTAATTTTTGTTGTATTTATGATTACTGGTTCTGGTTAATGAATTTTTCATAGTGTTCTAGCAAAAATAATCTCTGTCTCCTTTCTTTTTACATAGATTGATTTCTCATTGCATTGCTATGGATCTTTCACATTGCTAGCAGTCTTTCACATTTTTGGGGAGGACCAGTTGTCTGGGAGAAGGGAAGTGGTGCACAGGAGTCAAAGATCAGAGAAGAGGAAGGAGATTTCCCAGCTGGGAAATAGCAAAGGATATCGTGTGATTTACTTAGGCTAAGGCTTCAAAACTAAAAATAGATTAACTTTTGATCAAGGTCCCCTATATTATATATTAAATGAGTTGGGGTAGAAATGCCACCACTTGTATAAAAAACTAAACATAACAAGACAAAAGCAGGCAAGCAAATAAACATAAAACACAATAGCACAGTGATTTTGAAAATAGCATTACAGTCAGTAGTTTTGAGGTAGGATGATTTAAAGAATTATTAACACAAATCACAATTGTGTCTTGTACTATGTCTCGGGTGCCTTTTGATTGTATTTTATTTATAATATGACATTATTTTTTTTTCCCTCAGGGTGGAGGAGGCAGTCATCTTGACTTACTTTCCTGTGGTTCATCCGGTCATGATTGCTGTTTGCTGTTTCCTTATCATTGTGGGGATGTTAGGATATTGTGGAACAGTGAAAAGAAATCTGTTGCTTCTTGCATGGGTATGATGTTTATATCTTTTCTTTATTATAGGTTTTAAAGACCATCTGGTAATGTATTATTTTTTCATTAGTCCACAAGATTAGGGAACAGTGATAGCAGTAGCAACATCCTGTGAGAAGGGAAGCTTTCTTTCCATGAGAGATGACCTCAAAAAGAGTATTTGCTGTACTTATACAATTAGGTATGAAAATATCTATGCTATTTAATTATTTTACTCTGGCTATGTGTTGACATTTTTTATTGGAAGTATGAATTCTTGCTAATGTCACTGACCTTATTATAACTCAAAAAGGCCCCTTGGGACTAACACCGAGAAGTCATGAAGGGACCCTGTTTCTTTCTCTTCTTCTTCTTTTTTTTTTAAAAAAAACAAATCCACTATATAAGGCCATGTGCAAATTCAAGTGGTAAGGTAGCAGACATAGAGTTTAGTGAACATAAGTAAGTCTCTTTTTTTAAAAAAACTTTTTTTAAAACTGTGAAAGAGTTGAACTAGATTACTTTCTAAATTATTTTCATTATTCAAATTCTATGATGATGATGATTTTTTTTTGAGTTGGAGTCTCACTCTTGTCACCCAAGCTGGAGTGCAGTGGCACGCTCATGGCCACCTCAGCCTCGATCTGTTGGGCTTAGGCCATCCTTCCGCCTCAGCCTTCCAAGTAGCTGGAATTACAGACGCACACCCCCATACTCAGCTAATTTTTGTGATTTATTGTAGAGATGAGGTCTCACTAAGTTGTCTAGGCTGGTCTCAAACCCGGGCCCAGGCAATCCTCTCACCTGGGCCTCCCAAAGTGCTGGGATTACCGGCTGTGCCACCGTAGCCAGCCCTATGATTAATTTTTTAATTCAAAAGTTAGCAAACTCTTTTTTATCATTAAAAATTTGATTCAATTAAAAATATCATATATAGGGTGCCTGAACGAAGCATATTTGTATACCTAACCCTTAACTGTACCCCACAATATCAAAATAAAAAATATTGATTATAAAAAAATAAAAAATAAAATAAAAAAATAAAAATAAAAATACCATATATATTGATTTCTAGAAAAGCAGTGAGTTGTAGAAATTGTGTTACTACATTGTGAGACTGCTAACATCTAATTGCAGACATATAAGACCAAAATATTAATTTATTGAGTGTATTGTTTTCTTTGTAGTCGGTCTCAACCCTGGCTGTGCATTAATTTCATATAGAGAACTTGAAAAATTGGAATGCTGTGGTAGAAAGCTGGATCTTTGGGCAGAAAAAAACCCACTGATTTGTAGCATTTGAGGATTTTTTTCGGTAGATTCTCCCAGCATAATTTCAACTTACCAACATGAAATCACTGAATGCAGAGCTGGGGACAGATGAACACACATTGGCTCTAGGAGCCAGCCCTCTCCGCCCAAGCACTTACTTGCCTAGCTCCCATGCCAAGCCAGTTAAAACAGAATCTTAGTGTTAAGCTGATCTAAAGCTTTGGATTTTACAGGACAATCTGTGTTAACGTATTACTTGGCTTCTTGGAGGATAACTTCTCAGGTCAATAATGGGAAAACAGAAAATTTTGTAGATAATAGATCATACTTAGAGAAGGGAAAACGTGCCTACAGCCTGCTTCTCTCCATAGGGGTATACAATGAAGAGGGAAATGGTGGAAAAGTGTGGAAATCTTATTTTGCAATTTTAGATATTTGGACAATCATTTAAACATAAACTAAAGGGCTTATTTATGTGGACCTTCTGTAAAATGAAGGATGTATAATATATTTTAACCTTTGAATTAAAAAAAAGTCAGAATGAGACCACTGTCTTATCAGGATGTCTCACTTACATAACCAGTTTAAGCACGACTCCATCTCTCTTCCTTCTCCCAACTTTTATTCTGGGTGGCTCCTATTTAGAAGGACACAGAAGGGTGGGGTTGGGTATTTCATGGAACCACAACGGCTTTTGGGAACACATTTTGAAACCATTTATGCATTTCATTAGGCTGCTTAAATGCTAGTAAAAGTAAGTTGACAACACAGTGATTTGGAGGTAGAACAAACCATAGACTTATGAATGAGAGTCTAGTTACTGGAAGGAGCACAAAGTTGGCATGGAGAACTATGGTTCTTATGACCACTAACTTATTCATTCATTCATTCTTCAAACACTTATTGAGCACATATATACTACCAGTTTTTGTCATCAGACCAGCGTGTTTGATAGACAGAAGATTCCAGTACTCTTTGATAAGACCTCTGGTAGGTTTTCTCCAGGTGTTCTGAGGCCAGAGAGGAAGATCTCCAAGCTCAGCGCTGAAGGGTCAGAGCTGGCTTCTGGAGGGATGCTGAGCATAGATTACTACTGCCTTTTTCTATCCCTTTCTTCTGTGGGTGCCATCTATATCTTGGTTGTTACTTCCCATGGACTACTTTCGGCAGCTCATTCTCCATTCCCATTTGGGTTGCCTCTCTTCTCATGGAAAGTTTCTAGACCTTATTCACCCAGCACAGCTTTTCCCTTTCTCAAGAAAGATTTGTGGTCCCAACTCCTATGTGTCTATCACTCACAACCAATCTGCATCGGGTCTGCTTCTCAGGCAATTTCTTCTCTGGCTTCCTCCCTAACCTCCCTCCTCTAAACAACTGCCAAGTCTTGTTGGTTCTGATTCTACAAAACTTGTCACCTCTTTTCTATTCTCCTTCAGGACGCCCAAGTTTAGGCTTTCCTACTTCTCGCTTTAACAGAGGAGTCCCTTCACTAATCTTCCTGTCTCTTTTGTCTTCCAATCTACTCATAACCAGTGCTGCCAGGTTAATCTAGTGCAACTGCCATCATATTACTCCTCTGTTCCGAGACTTTGAAAGACTCTTCATTGGGTAATGCAGCATTTACAGACTTCTCAAACTTTCATCAAGCCCTTCTACAATCAAGTGTTCCTCTGCCATTTTTAGCTTTCTTACCTACTTCATTATTCTCTGGTCCACCTGTATTTTCTGATCCCTGCACAGTCTTTTTTTGCTTCATTCTTCCCTCCTTTTATTCTGACTGTCTTCTTAACTGGGAATTTCTTCTCAGTACTTTTGTTTATATCTTGCTAGTCCAGTTAGATTTATCTAAAATGTTACCTCTTGAAATAATAACTAGGACAATGTTGATGGTGACAACTAAAGTAGTTAACATCTCTCAAACTTACAGTGCCAGACACTGTAGAATTTTATGTGAACTTTTTATTCATGAAGAATTTTACATGAACTAATTCATTTTATTTTCTCCATGATTCTACTGAGGTAGGTACTATTATTATTCACTTGATATAGATGAGAAAATGAGGTACAAAGAGGTCAAGTAACTTGCCTAAGTCTTCACAGCTAGTAAAGTGAGGATCTGGTACTTAGACCATGGCAGTCCAGTTTTAATAAGATACATGTAATCATTTTGCTCTTTTACTCTATAATTGCTGACTTTTCCCAAATGCTTACAAATGTGTTTTGTAATGTGTAAAACATTTTACATATGATTGTTTATTATAAACCTGACAATAGTCATATGAGATAGGTAATTATTAAATGAGATTCAAAGAGGTCAGTAATACATCCAAGGTTATTTAGCAATATGGGTTAGAGCTTGGATTCATACTTCACCATTTCTGATTGCCAAGCCTATTGTCACTGGGCCTTTACTAATGTCTCTAATAGACTTTTCTCAACCTTTAAAGTCCTGTGTATTGCCCTTCTTATATATTTTCTTTTATAATCAGCACAAACTACGGGACTGCAAGGAACTCAGTAATATGAATTATTCACCTTGTGTATTACCTTAATAAATCTTTGTTAAATTGAATAATAGGAAATTAGAACAGTGAGGACAAGAATGACCAGAGCACCAGCTCAAAGATGGTGTCTGTAAGGCAATGATGAAAGTAAGGTTTTAGTGGAGAAACGTGGCTATTAAAAAAGTTTAGATTACAAGAGGTAATGGCTCGTGGGGGTGGGGAGTTAAATTAGTGCAGAATGTGACATGATGTTACGTCTTTGACAAATATTTACAAAGCAACTCTCATTTTTTTTCTTTTGTGCCCTTTTGCCTTCTGTCCAAACTAAAAACAATTTTTAAAGGAAGTTTCTTACTTTTATTTTAGATATAAATATTTATACAAGCAGAATGTCTTCATCTAACTTGTCCATTTCCCTGTATTCAAAGTCTGCATTTTTAAGACCCGTAAACCAGATTACTGTGAGAAAGTTATTTTTTAAAAAGACAGTTGGTATCTCTGAGAGCTGCCATATCTCTGGAATGATTATAAAGAAAGACGTGGCAGGTAGGCTATTGTGCTGTTCAAGCAAAAGTAAAAATGCATTTATTCATCAGACAGGTCAAGAAAAAGTGAGAGAATCTTCCTCAAAACAGATTTTTCTAATGAACCTCCTTCACCCCTATAAAAAGGCAGCAACAAAAAACCTCTACAAGCTAAGAGGTCATCTATTGGAAAACTTGCTGATGAAACTTGGTCATGAATTTCACTCTTCTTTTGAATTATAGATTTACAGATGTAAGTTGTTAAAACATCATAATTTGAAGTTTTCACATGAAATGCAGAATACCCAGTTAAGTCAGATTTCAGATAAACAATGAATAATGTCTTAGTATGAATATGTCCCATGTAATATTTAGAATAAACATATACTAAAACATTATTGTTTGTTTATCTGAATTTCAAACTTAAATGGGCATCTTGTATTTTTATTTGCTAAATCTGACAAACCTATTTTCATTAGATTTATTCTTTGTAAGTGTGAAAGTATCAAAGAACAGAAAATCTATGTATTTATACCAGGAGATTAAGAACAATTAAATTCTAATTATAATGAAAAACAAGCCAGAAACGACTAAGAAAAGAAACTGGGATATGCGATGATGTTCAAAGTAATTTTAGTAGCAGAAATTCCTTCTCTGTTTGAAAGAGAAATTGAAGCTACATGAAAATTGGTTTTCAGCCTTAGATGGGTACTTCCCAAGACTTCAGCTGTAGACTAACTGAAATTCATTTGTTATTGCAATTCTACCTTGCTATTAACACAGGCATTAGGAAAGCGGTGCTAGCTCAGGGGAATGTAAACAGATTGAACAGACATGTTTACGATGTTGACAACAGCTGAATGCCACCATCAGGAGATCATCATTTGTCAGAATGTGATGCTAATATATGCTCAACTGCCAGTAAACCACAAGTAGTCAAGCACTGGTCAGAAATTAAGTTGGATGTACCTTACATGTTTAAGATAGTGCATTATGCTTAAAGGGGAAGGTTCCCCCCCCCATTTATTCCAGAGAATTTGCATATAGCTATTGATTGTATGTTTGCATTTTTTAAACTTTCTTAATTTACAGAGTGATTGTACTAGATCTGAATGATTTCCTTAATGGGAATCAAGTAAGTTTTCAGTGGCCATGGAGGCCTTTCCCCTCAGTGTTTTGTTTTTGGTTTTGTTTAATAATCATAATGCAAAACAGGAATATATTTAAATAGTAACTAATTTTCTACAGGCTCCCTGTTTAGGGCCTTCTTTTAGGTAGCTATAAATTTTATAATAATGCAGATAGTCATTTCATTAAGTTACAATTATGCTATTAATTTGGATGTCGTTATTATTTTGCTTGTATTTTTGGTTGATAGCCTAGAAACCTCATTTCTAAATGAAGATCCATCATATCATTTGCCGTATGTTCAGCATCTGCCCAGTGTTTTACCTTTGTCTTCCCAGAAAATACTCAGAGCAACTCTATTAGACTTATTTTACAAATGAGGAAAAATAGCATGCCCACAGATACACAGCTGGTGGTTGCTATCATTAGCATTCAAATGCAGTCTCTGCTCAAAGACCATGTATGTTTCACTACACTGCACTACTGTTATTATACACAAAACTAATTACTGACATCATTTCTGTAAGACTTAGCTGGGCTTCATTTCTTACTCCAAGGCATTCAGTGGTCATTTAATTAAAAAAAAATCTATATAATCTTTTAGGAACTCTAGAAATTCTACCCTAGTTATCATTCTTATCCTATTCAAGAATCAAGCAGTTTCTCTTTTCTTTTTTCTCTTCCTCATTCCCATTCTTTTTTTCCCCTTTTTTCTTCTGAAACATGTATTGAGTAGCCAGTTTCTGATAGATGCTTGAGAGAATGAAGATGAAAGGGGAGAATAGAAAGAAAACAACAAAGCAAAAATATAATATCAAACTGATAAATTACTATGGAAACCTAGAATCAGGAGGGATTGGAGGCATCCAGACGTTTCACAGGAGAGTCTTTATTTGAGCTGGTTATTGAAAATGCTTAAGGTTTTTCTGGTGGAGGAGGGGAAGGAACTTTAAAGTCATATGAAGAATGCGTTAAGCATGGAGGAGTGAAGGCACAGGACAAATTTAGGAAAAAGTTAGAAAGTCAGTGTTGCTGTGGTGTTCACATAATAGTAATATTTAGATTACTTGACATTAGGAAATGAGGAATTATTCAACATTTTTGCATTTTTCATACAAGATAAACATGTCTTCAACATATATACCTTATTTTGACTTGTTAACTAGAATGCTTTAAAACTATTAGTTTTAAAATTGTATCTGTAATTGTCAATCTTGTGTATATGAAATACAATGTGTTGTTTTAACAATATATGTATATGTATATGTATACATTGTGGAATTATTAAATCAAGTTAATTAACATATCTATTACACCTTATTTTTTGAGGTGAGAACATTTAAAATCTGCCATCTTAGCAATTTTGAAATACACAATACATCATTATTAACAATAGTCACCATGCTATGCAATAAATACATCACTTGAACTTATTTCTCCTGTTTAACTGAAACTTCGTACCCTTTTACCAAAGTCTTCCTGCCTCGCCAGCTTCTGGTAACCACCATTTTATTCTCTTCTTCTATGAGATCAACTTTTTTAGATTTCACATATAAGTAAGATGATGTGGCATTTGTCTTTCCACACTGGCTTATTTTACTTAACATAATGTCCTTCAGGTTCATCAATATAATTGCAAATGACAGACTTTTCTGATAGTTTAAGACTGTATAACATTCTATTGTATACATAAGCTATAATTTCTTTATACATATCCATTAATAGACACTTAGATTGCTTTTATCTCTTGTCTTTGTGAATAGTGCCGAGAGTGCAGATATCTCTTTGACATACCAATTTCATTTTCTTTGGATAAACACCCAGAAGTGGGATTGCTGGATCATATGGTAGTTCTATTTTTATTTTTTTGGAAACCTCCATGCTGTTTCCCATAATACGTGTAATAATTTACATTCCTTCAGGCAATGTGCCAGGACTACCTTTTCTCTGCATCCTTGCTAACACTTATCTTTTGTCTTTTTTATAATAAACATAAAATGTATAAGATGTTATTCCTTTGCAGTTTTAATTTGCAATTTCTTGACAGTTATTGATGTTGAACATTTTTTCATCTGTTTGGCCTCTGTTAGGCATTTGTATGTAATCTTTTGAGAAATGAAGGTTCAGATTATTGGTCTATTTTTTGATTGGGTTATTTACGTTCTTGCTTCGAGGTGCTTGAATTCCTCATATATTTTGAATATTTGCTTCTGATTAGATATATGATTTATTGTATTTATTATAATAAATATTATATTTATTATTATTTATTATAAATATATTATCTCAATCTCTGGGATTTCCCTTTACTCTTTTAACTGTTTCCTTTGTTATGCAGAAGCTTTTTAATTTGATGCAATCCCATTAGGGTATTTTTGTTTTTATTACCTGTGTTTTTGGGGTCATACTAAAAAAAATTCATTGTTCAGATTACTGTCCTAGAGCTTTTCTCATGTCTTTTTCTACTAACTTTACAACTTTAGGCCTCAATGTTTAAGTCTTTAATCAATCTTGAGTCAATTTCTATATATGTTGTGAAATAAGATTCTAATTTTATTCTTCTGTGTGTGGATATCCAGTTGATCCAACATTCTTCATTAAAGAGCCTTTTCTTTCTCCATTGTGTGTTTTTGGCATCTTTGTCAAAAAATCTACTGCCGGCCAGGCTCGGTGGCTCAGCTTTGGGAGGCTAAGGTGAGTGGATTGCCTGAGCTGGCGGGTTCAAGACCTGCCTGGGGAACTTGGCGAGACCTCATCTCTACAATAAATAAAAAAATTAGCCTGGCATGGTAGCGCATGCCTGTAGTTCCAGCTACTTGGAAGGCTGAGGCGGAAGGATCGCGGAGCCCAGAAGGTCGAGCCTGCGGTGACCGGAAGTGTGCCACTGCCCTCCAGTCTGGGCGATGGAGTGAGACTCCAACTCAAAAAAAAAAAAAAAAAAATCTACTGTCTGTAAATGTGTGTGTTTATTTCTGGGTTCTCTGTCCTATTCCATTGGTTGTTGTGCTTATTTTCATACTAATATTATGCTGCTTTGCTCACTATAGCTTTATAATATATTTTGAAATCAGGTAGTGTGATGCCTCCAGCTTTTTTGTTATTGCTCAAGGTTACTTTGGCTATTTTGAGTCTTTTGTAGTTTCACACAAATTTTAGGATTATTTTTTCCTATTTTAGGATTATTTTTATTTCCTATTTCTGTGAAAAATGATTGGAATTTTGATAGGGGTTGTATTGAATTTGTAGATCAATTTGGATAGTATGGATACTTTAACAATATTAATTCTTCCAATTCAACATATAGGATATCTTTTTGTTTATTTGTGTCATCTTTAATTTCTTTATCAGTGTTTTATAATTTTCAGTATACAGGTCTTTTATCTCCTTGGTTGAATTTACTCTATAAGTATTTTATGTTTTTGGTGTTATTGTAAATAGGATTATGTTTTTAATTTATTTTTCAGATAGTTTGTTGTTAGTGTATAGAAATGCTTATGTTGATTTTATATCCTATAATTTCACTAAATTTGTTTATTATTTCCAACAGCTTTTGGTGGAGTCTTTAGGTTTTTCTATATATTATACCATTCACAAATGGATGTAATTTCACTTTCTTATTTTTTATCATATGCTTTTTATTTCTTTTTCTTGCCTGATTTCTCTGGCTAGAACTTTCAGTACTATGTTGAATAGAAGTGATGAGTGGGCATCTTTTTCTTGTTTCTTGTCTTAGAAGAAAAATTTTCTTTCTTTCTTTCTTTCTTTCTTTCTTTCTTTCTTTCTTTCTTTCTTTCTTTCTTTCTTTCTTTCTTTCTCTTCTTTCTTTCAGAAAAAAGCTTTCAACTTTTCACCATTGGGTATGATGTTAGCTGTGGGCTTGTTATATATAGGCTTTATTGTGTTGAGGTACATTCTTTCTACACCTAAGTTATTGAGTTTTTAAAATTATAATCATGAAAGGGTGTTGCATTTTGTCAAGCGCTTTTCCTGCATCTATTGAACATGTGGTTTTTGTCCTTCATTCTGGTAATACAGTGTGTCACATTTATTCATTTGCTTATGGTGAACCATCCTTGCATCCTGGGTTAAATCCCAGTTGATTATGGTAAATGATCCTTTCAATGTACTGTTAGATTCTGTTTGCTAGTATTTTGTTTGCTATGTTCATCAGGGCTATTGGCCTGAATTTTTTTTTTTTTCTTGTAATGTCCTTGTTTGGCTTTGGTATTAAGACAGTGCTGGCCTCATAAAATGAGTTTGGAAGTATTTCCTCCTTTCATTTTTTGGGAAAAATTTGAGAGGGATTGGTGTTAGTTTATCTTTAAATATTTGACAGAATTCAGTGATGCAGTCATCAAGTTGTGGGCTTTTCTTTTATAAGAGACTTTTTAATAAGTGATTTAATCTCCTTAGTTGTTACTGTATGCTCAGATTTTCTATTTCTTCAAGATTTAGCCTTGGTAACTTTTATGTGTCTAAGAATTAAGAATTTTTCCATTTCTTTTAGGTTATCCAGTTTGTTGAGATATAACTGTTTTTAGTAAGTAGTGTCTTGGAAATCTTTAAAAGCTATAGTTTTTATATTTAGTTTTTCGACTCAAAAAAAATCTCAGGCAGAGAAAACTAAAGATGATTTAGGCACTTCTGGATTCAGAGGCTCAGTTTGCACATCTAGTTTTCGTATGTATAGAAGCCAAAGATGAAGTTTGGCGACCACTTCTGTTTCTTAAGTGATGCTCGCTTGACTGCCTCTAATTATGTCCCACGAAATCCTGTAAATAGATGTCTTTAAAAGTAAATGTGAGCCGGGCTCGGTGGCTCAGCCTGTAATCCTGCGCCTTGGGAGGCTGAGGTGAGTGGATTGCCTGAGCCCACGGGTTCGAGACCTGACTGGGCAACTTGGCGAGACCTCATCTCTACAGTAAATCAAAAAAATCAGCCAGGCATGGTAGCGCTTGCCTGTAATTCCGGCTACTAGGAAGGCGGAGGCGGAAGGATCGCCGGAGCCCAGTAGGTCGAGGCTGTGGTGGCCGGGAGCGGCCACTGCACTCCAGTCTGGGCGACAGAGTGAGACTCCACTCAAAAAAAAAAAAAAAAAAAGTAAATGTGTCTGGAACTGGGCCCAGGACAATTGTGTGATATTCATGGATTCCCTTGGTGTAGAGTCTTTGTGACAGGATTTTGACTGCTCATTGGACATTTTGCTTATTTATTTATTTATTTATTTATTTATTAATTATTTTTTTTCTTGAGTTGGAGTCTCGCTCTGTCGCCCAGACTGGAGTGCAGTGGCCGCTCCCGGCCACCGCCGCCTCGCCTGTTGGGCTCCGGCGATCCTTCCACCTCGGCCTTCCCGAGTAGCCGGAATTACAGGCGCACGCTACCACGCCCGGCTGATTTTTTGATTTATTGTAGAGATGAGGTCTCGCTGCCCAGGCGGGTCTCAAACCCGCGGGCTCAGGCAATCCACTCACCTTAGCCTCCCAAAGACGCGGGATTACAGGCTGAGCCACCGAGCCTGGCTTGCTTATTTAAAGGTTTGAAGTATTAGGGTTCAAGTTTTTGTATTTCTGAACTTTGCATAATTTAGGTATAAACCTTGTTATATATTGTTTTTTAATAATACATTTTAGATAACGTTAGTTAAATATAAGCCAAATAAGCTATATCATTGATTGGGAAACTGTCCATATTCTGTGCAAAGTTCAAAGTCAGGCATTTCTCTGGCAGCATGTACCATTGAAATGCTCATTCTACCTGTGAATGCTGGTCACCAGATCAGCAAGTGCTACCTTGAGAAGTATTCAGTAATTGTGCAGAGTTTTTACTTTAATGTTTGCTTCCATGTGCCTTTATACTAACTTCCTTTTTGGCAAAGCTAAAACAGTAGACATTAATTTAAAATCATGTACCTGTCTAGTTACTCAGGAAATTGTGTCTTTAAATGCACAGAGTCTAACAAGAAGGCAAGTAATACAAGAAAAGGATAAGAGAAGTAAGTCATTTAAGCCAATGAAGAAAGCAGCTTTCAGATAAACTGCCTGGGAAAAAAACTTGTTAAATATTTATTTTATGTGTGATGTCTAATAAGGTTGATGACTAAATAACAGGTTGTGAATTAAAGTAAGCTTTTTCATGCAATTTTATAAACTTTAAAAATGTACTTTTTCAGAACTGTGATCCATCTCTCTTTCCCCATTTTCAGAGAAAGGATGATGGGGTCAAGTTACATGCCTCAGGTTAAGATAAATCGTCTCAACTCAGATGACAGAAGCAATAATTTAAATTTTATTAACATTGTAGTTGTATCACTTTGTATTTTTACTAGATAATCTATTTGAATTATTCTAAAATAATTGTTATTCTTGAGTTTTCTTTAGATTGCCATTATTTTAGTTTTAAAACTTTAAAATTTGGAAACTACAAATTTTTTCAAAATGATTATAACCAAGAAGACATTTTAGAAACACTGTCTTTAAGAATATTAATAGCATTCCAAATAATTGTTACAATAAAATAATTTTATTAGATGATACCAATTTAACAAATATTTCTAAATAAGTAAAAATATGAATTAATTCAGTGTCTCTTCCAGAAAACAAGCATTTAAAATATTTTACAATTTCAAGTTTTGTGCAAGTTTAGCAAACGGAGTCGATGGTATGGGTTGACAACTTTCAATGGCCACTCCAATGACAGTTAGAAGTTTGTCTTTTGTTATTAAAAGATCTTAATTTTAAAAATTATTTCTGTGTTACTAAAGGTACTGTTTAGAATGCTAAGGAACAATGGTCTTATTTGATTGAGAATATTTGACCAAGGCACACGAAAAAGTGTTTGAGCTGAGATCTGGTGGAGGAGGGAAAGGATCTGGTGACTGGTGATTAGTGGCCCTGGTAAAGCAGTGGCTTACAGAGGGACCTGACTGGGGAGCAAGGCAATTTGGAGAAACTGAAAGGCTAGAGGAGGGAGCAATTATGATAACACTGGAAAGGTCATGGTAGGTTTGGAGAAGGCAGCCTGTATGTCAAAGGATGGAGATGTATACCAGACATGGCTGAGTCTTGGCTGTGCAACCCAAGGCCAGGTTGAATGTCACGTATACCCTACACAGTGAAGTTTGGTGAGCTGAAGGGTGATCTGTTCTGCTCTATCTTTTGCTACATATCCTCAGTAGCAGAGTCTTCTTAGCTTTTCTACCTTTTGCTCATTTACCTGGGATAACATGGCTACCTGGTCTTGTTACTCTGGGCTAAGGGAATGTTACGTTTTGAGAAAAGAGAGTGGAAGAGACACTTTAATTCTGAGAATATGTCTTTATTAATGAACAAACAAATATGTTCATGTGGGGAAGGCCATCTAATGTTTTAGATTTTGTTTTTCAGATATCTATAATTATAAAAGCTCTATTAATCTAGATGGTTTTAGTTCAGTTTTTATAGTAAAACTATAGCCATCAAACTAAGGCACCTAGATACTGGGTGCTGAACTAAGGTGCCCTTAGGGAAACAACCAAGGACACTTGTAGAGGTTGCATCAGTTGTTCTTCTGAACACTGCAGCGATTTTCCGCCTCCACAGGAAAGAAGTTTCATAAACTATGAACTAGTATGAAAGAATTGTGGTGGAACTGCTTAGACAAACTTTGAGAACAAACTTTTTAGACATGTTACAAGCATTTACTTGCAGATAATGAATATGCTTTTTTCAAATTGTTATTGATTTGTTTATACAAGCAGGTCTTCAATGGTCTTTACTTTTCAACATTGTTGTACTCAATTATTTGTTGTAACAAAAGTGCATTTCTTTACATTTGTTCTGTAATTTATACTATTTAATTAAAACTCTTCCTTCTATCAATCAGACTGAATTACTGATATTTTGACAACTTTAGTGATTTAATGACTTTATCACTGTTCATACATGATTTTCCTTTTTTGAACATTGAATATGACTGTAAATCAGGTTGTAACATTCACAAAGAGTAATGTTCTTATTCTTTTTTCTTTGGGGAAAATATTTGGTTTAGGAAGAATGTGTATTTGCTTGAATATCTATATAAAATAAGAACAACCCTTTCACTTGTAATAAATACTTAACTATCTGGATTTGTAAAATTTAAAGGAAAATATTTCCTTTAATACTCATTTTTAACAAATAGGGTAGGTAGTTATTCTGGAGAATGTACAAAAGTAAGTTAAGGTGCATACCTTATCTGGAAATAAAGGTAAAATAATGGGAAGAATGTGGTTTAGAAACGTAAAGACATAGAGTTATGAATACATTTTAAAATTATTGACTGATAAAGTATGAGTTTGCTTTCTGTCTAATCAAACAGCATGTTTTAAAATTTCCCATTTCCAACTTGTGCTGTAAAAAAAATGTTGTCATCATAAAGATGCCTGCTATAATTAACTCATGCCTTTCTTGGGTTTGGGAAGGTTATGGACACATTTGGTTAGGTCTGAGTAAGACGCATGGTCTGGGTCAGAACTGAGTCTTTATTTTGTCTGTGTTGTTTAGGATATTTCTAAAGCTCTTTCCTATTTGCATTTTCACGTACAGGTTTTGGTTATGGGGACCTTGTGTCACATTCCAAGGGATGGTCCAATAATCTTTAGAGATAACCTCTTTGGAGACTAGTAACACCCTGTAAATCTTTTGAGATAGTCCTGAGCTTGTACACTTTAGCTGACCAAGCTTACAAGGCAGCAGAAGTCAAATACATGGTGACCTCTCTGGAGTGTTTAGCTGTTTTATCGACTGACCCTTAATGCTTTACCTCTCATGATATATATCACTGATCCTTTCTCTCAGCAAGACCCACAGATCCTGGCATAGCACCTTTCTCCGTCTAGTAGTTTGAACAGCACATGAAGCAAACACTAATGTGAACTTCACTAAATTATTTAATAAGGAAAGTAACTCGGCAATTTCCAGTGTAAATCAAATTGAAAACCGGGGTAGATTAAGATACATTTTTAGAAATCATCTATTCAGGTGTTACTCATTCAGGTATAAGCATGAATAAACGACTGTGACATACCATACTTTCTTACCTGAGCTTATACTTGTACTGAGTAGTTACAACACTATTTCTTTAATCATTGGTCTTTAGTTCCAATTTATTTTTTAAAAATTATACAGACTTCATTTTATTTAATAGTTCCTAAAGAAAAAGATATCTAATGTTTCCTTTAAAAAATTTTTTGTAGAGAGATAGTGGACATGGTGAATGATTGGCCTTCAGAAATTACCAAGCTTGTGTCTGCTGTGAGTAAAACAGCTAAATCAGAGGCTTTCTCTCTCTCTCTCTCTCTCTCTCTCTCTCTCTCTCTGTGTGTGTGTGTGTGTGTGTGTTTGTTTTAAGCAGTGAGTATTCCTGAACTGTTAGTATTTCAGGCCCCATGAATTCTTCACAGAAGGGCGGCTGTTCCATTATCTTGTACAAATATTTGGCACTGGAATTCTCTTATTTACTAACTATAAGCAATATAATATTTTTAAAACTCCAATCATTGGGAAAGAAAAAATAAACAACTGACATAAAGATACTTAGCACTGAAAACTTGCAGAGTTTAGTATTTGCCAGGATAGAGACTGGAGTTTATCATTTATCATTTGGTGAACGCAGGCCTTTACTCAAATTTTTTGTTTATTAAAAGTGTTGGCTATGTAGCATGGAGATAGGAGTCAAAAGGCACTGTGTTTTTAAAATAATAAAATGTCTAGTGAAGTATGTTATATTTTGAAATAGTTTTTATTTTTGGAGGAGATGAATCTCAGGTTGTATTAATATTCTAAGATAAGCAAACCTGACTTTTGTGCTTTTACATTATGTTGAATGTTGGTTATGCAAAAGCTGAGTTTTTACTTATAAATGAAAAATGTAGTAGGTTAAAATAGCTTCTATAGTGTTTATACTTTGTACTTTGCTCTCTCTGTAACATATTTTTTACTGAGGGGGTTTTATGGTACTTGATTGATTATCTGCTTGCTTGTACAAATTATGGAAAAAGTGTTCAAGGAAATATTATGATTTTGTTTTAATATAAAAATTCTTTTCCAGTTGACATTTATATAGACAAAATATTTGGAAAACAACTGCCTTGTCTATTTGGTGAGATAGATACGAGGTTTCTTGTTTTCTTTAGATGGTATATATTATAATGTGCTCTCTCCATAAAGTTGGATGGGATAGGGCGTTAAGTTTTGCATTGATAGAATACATTTTCTCTAAGATAGCTCTTAGTAATTGAAAGTATCTTTTCCTGTGTTTCTCAGCTGCTTATTTTAATACTTTCCAAAATGTAGGGACTCAATCATTTGACTTTGTTAGGGAAGATTCCCTTTTCATTTTCGTTAGGTGGATAATAGTTAGAAATGAAAAACTGAAAAACAATTTTCCCAAAAGTGAAATTTCTTTGAAATATTTTTTATGAAAGCAAATATTACCTTTTTAGAAAGTTTGTTAATATTTATTAATAATAGTAAATTGATAATGATGTAAAAAGAAAAAAAACACTATTTATTGGGGTTTTTATGGAAGTTCAATTTGATGAACTGTTAAGCACTCATTGGCTTCATGGCACTACACTTCATTAAAAAAACTGTAAAATATGAATAAGGACAAAAATTAATTTTATTATTGGAAAGAAGCTGATTTGGTTGACTTAATACAAGTCTAAATATGAAAAGAGAAGATGGAATTGCTGTCTGATATTATTTAAAGATTTTGACATGACAATGAAAGCTGCATTTGTGCTTTTAACTAGCCATAGAAGGTAGAAAGAGAAAAAGAATGCCTTATCATCTTTAAAATTTTGAGATCTTGGTAGTTTTTTTTTTAAACTGGAACAGAATCACAGATGGGAATATAGGGTTTTTAGAACATTCTTCTCCAGTTCAAAGAAAAGAAGGGTTTTGTATACACGTGTGTGTACATGTACTTGTGTGATTGTATGTTCAGAAATTGGAGTCTGTAGAGGATAGATTATGACATGTTGCTAACAATATAAACAATATTCCTAATACATGTATACTCTGTACCGACACTGTTTTATGTGTTTTTACAAGTATTGACTCATTAAATTCTCCCACCTATCTATACAATGAGGTTGGCACTATTTTTATCCCTTTTTTTTTGAGTTGGAGTCTCACTCTGCTACCTAGGCTGGAGTGCAGTGGCATGCTTATGGCTGGCCACCACAGCCTCAACCTGCTGGGCTCATGTGATCCTTCCACCTCAGCTTTCCAAGTAGCTGGAATTACAGGCATGCTCCACCATGCCTGGATAGCTTTTTGATTTTTTGTAGAGATGAGGTCTCACCAAGTTACCCAGGCTGGTCTTGAGCCCATGAGCTTAGGCAATCCTCTTACTTCAGCCTCCCAAAGTGCTGGGTTTATAGGCATGAGCCATCGCGCCCGGCCTTTTTATCCCTATTTTACAGATGAGGACACTGAGTCATAGAGATGTTAAGTGATTTGCCCAACTAACTGGTAGAGCTAGGGTCTGAATTTGGGATGCCTGACCTGAGAACACTCTGAAAAACTTAAGTGTTCTATCTCTTCTCAATCATGGATGAATTGTGCCTAGCAGTGTTTTCTCTGTCCCTGAATTATACCCCACATCTTTAAAATTAAAAAAAAAAAATGAAGATAGGGATGATTTTGTAAATTTTTTGAGGAACAATTTACATGAATATATGTAGATCTTTGGCACAAGAAATGACATGCATTTGCATGTGTCTACATGCAGCCACATGTACACATTTGCATATACACATGTACTTGATTTTTTTAACCTATTTTTTATTTTATGTATGCACAATACTTGATTATATACATACAATGCGTGTGTGTGTACATACATACATATACATATTATATATATGTATATACATGTATATGTATATGTGTGTGTGTGTGTGTATATATATATATATATACATACATATATGTACATATTATATACATACATATGTAGCTCCTCAGCAAATAACCTGAATCCAGGCGTCCATCATTGAATAAAATTGTCAGTCATATAGAATTTTAAGCTCTGTAATTTCATGACTAAAATGAGCTATCATGGAAAATAATCTAACTCACATTGACTTGGGCAAAATGTATATATGGTTCTAGTGAGCAGTTTTGTAGAAGAGATCAACATTTCCAGGCAGAGTCTAGTCTGGGTGGAGTCTATACATCACATTTCAATATACATTTGTTATATTTTTGTTATACTACTCTTATTTTGAAGTATGGCAGATAAATTTAGGAAAAAGAAGATGGTACCTGAACAGTTAGACAATTTCTAATCATCATTCATTCCTCTGCCTTCAATAACCCTAGAGTATAATTGAGCTACTTAAAATTTTCAACCTTTTAGATTTACTTTTTCTATGTAAAACATATATAAATTCCTTTAGCTCTCAAACCTTTTATCTTTAGTGTCAAGGTCTCAGGAGGGCTATTGTTTTTTGTTTTTGTTTTTTTTTTTTGAGCTGGAGTCTCACTCTGTCACCCAGACTGGAGTGCAGTGGCCGCTCCCGGCCACCGCAGCCTCGACCCGCTGGGCTCTGGCAATCCTTCCGCCTCAGCCTTCCGAGTAGTCAGAATTACAGGCATGCACTACCACGCCCGGCTGATTTTTTAATTTATTGTAGAGTTGAGGTCTCGCTGCCCAGGCGGGTCTCGAACCCGCGGGCTCAGGCAATCCACTCACCTCAGCCTCCCAAAGGCGGGGGATTACAGGCTGAGTCACCGAGCCCGGCAAGGCTATTGTTTTTTTAAATATTATTTTTTTCTTTTATCAGTGTGCTTCAAGAATATAATTTAGAGGGTTAATTTAGTTGTAAGAGGCTTATTCTGAAACATAGCAGTCCTTCACCTCTGCCATTTTCTACTCCCCAAAGGCAACTGCTTTCAATTTTGTCTTAGCAGATTTATGCTAAAACAAATGGACTTTGCATCCGTATGTCTAAATCATGTCCCTATGTAATTCTTCTCATTCTTTTAGTTTTTAGTTTTAGGCACTGTCCATTGACTTCTTGTGGAAGATGAAGAACTGGTCCCCTTTCCTGCTACCCTTCCCCCACATACTTCTTATTTCACCTCAACCCAGATATTTCATAACTTTAGTTAGCTCAGTGTTTACATGATTATGACTATATAAATGCTCCTCATAACTGGGTCAGGTAAAGTACTGGGTTTACATTTTCCTTCTGGAAAGATATGCTGTTTTTTCTTGGAATTAATACATTTATTTGCTTAATTTTTCAATGTATTTATGCTTAATTCAACTCTAAACTATTTCCCTTGGTGTAAGTTTTCTCTTTATATATTCAACTATATTGGTCATTTCATTGATGAAAAAAAAAAAAATCTCAGAATACTCTAGACCTGCTTCAGTCTAGGCCTGCTGAATCTATCACCACAATGGGATATCCTTTCATTGCCATTCTGGGATTTCCTTTGCCTCCCTTTTGTTTTAGATTCTCTGTTTCCTGAATTCCAAGTCATTGTCTTCCTCTGTTTATTCTCTCGTTTTAGGAAGTGAATCTTCTAGTAGTTTCCTGAAAAAGCATACATAGGAGATTTTAAATGCTTCTCTGAAAATGGCTTAATAAATCCTTACACATTAATTTTGATGGTTATAGAATTATAGGTTGAAAATCTTTTTTTCTTCAAAAATTTTTGGACACTATTCCTCACTGGCCTCTAGCTACCAAAATTCTGTTGAGAAGTCCAATGCTCTTTTGGTTTGAGTTTTGAACCTTTGTAGGAAAGGTATGTAAGTTTGACCTTCAATCCTGTGTTTCCAGTATTTTACTTTATCCCCTGCTATGCCTGCTGTCCCCAGTACTGAAACTCTGTTTTAGTGTTTTCGCTTCCTCAGTTTTCTCTTTGGTGGAGGTGGGTTAGTTATCCTGTTGCATGCTATGGGGAAGGGAACTGGGGAAGTCTAACTTATTGCTAAATAGGTTTTCAACAGATTTTCCACTTTTTAGCCCCTCCCCAGAGCTGAGTATTTCTGGGGTCTGTGATGTGAATCAGGTTTTTCTTAGTGTTTCCCACTAATGGTTTAGCATTCAGCTTTTGGGAGACTGCTGAGAAATTGGCTACTTTTCTATCTGCTTTACACATTTCCAAAATACACTTGCTGTGACCTCTTTTCTTCTGGGATTATACCTTTAAAATATCCCTTTACTTTTGTTTTAGTGAAGTTTCAAGAGGAAGAAGGGATACAGGCAAGTGTTGAATCTGCTTTCTTTAGGGGAAAATTCTAGGGGTGGTGGTATCAAGGAACCAGATCATTTTTAAAAAACATTAATAAACATGTGTTTCTTTAAAAAAAAAAGGTCTTCCTTTAGATTTTACTATTTTGTGTACATGCATAGAGCTGTGAAATAACCTTTAAAGGGAGGAAGGGAATCTCTTTTATTTCTATTGGGGGATGCATTTACCCACATGTTCTCAGCAGCTTAAATAGGAAGGTGGGATGTCATGCCCTTCTCTTCCACCTCAGATACTTCCAGTAGACAAAGGGACTGATAACCTATGTCATTCTGGCCCTTCTGTGGCTAACCCTAGTTAGTTTAAAATAACAGACAAATTGATTTTAGTACTTAAAAAAAATTTTAGTACTTTTAATAAAGAAGTTGAGTTCCCCACCCTTCACACCCTTCCTGCTTTAGTTTTATAATAAAGATATTTTGAAAAGTGCCAGCTATAGTCTCACTGGACGAGGATTTTACTAAAGATTTTAGCAAATACCCTTTGGGATTAGATGTCCTTTAGTTCTTTAGTGGGGTTGTCACTGACAATCTCTGGATGATGAACGATTTTATGCATCATCATCTTCCAATCATTATTACCTCTAATTAAGAAGTACATATTGAATACCTGCTATGTGTCAGGCAGTGTGTTAGGTATTTAAAACACAATTATTATCCTCTGTTCACATTGATAACAGTTAGCATTTAGGGAGTGCTTACAATGCAATGGCACTTAATCTCATCTAATCCTTTGCACAGTATTGCAAGGTAATTTTAACATTCTCATTTTACAGTGAGGAAACTGAGGCTTAGTGGTTTGTTAAGGCCATCTAGCTGATATGTAAAGGCTCCAGATTCTGAAGTCAGCCCTATTCTATTTCAACACCTATATTCTGCCACTTGTATAGTACAACAAAATCAACAAAACAATTTTACATACATTGTTTTTATCTAACTCTATTACTTAACCCATCTTTGAACTGAAAGGTATTTTTTTATTCTCAGCTTGAGTGAGAAAACGGGAAAAACGTCTAATTAATTGCATCATTTTGGGGGTGTGTCCTGTTATCAGAATGCCTTGTTAGATGCAATTTTCTGCATGAACATATGTTTAAGAATAAACTTAATTGTGGAATACAAATTTTAGTTTAATTATAGTAGAGGAGCTTAGCTATTTTAAGGAACTCTGTATTGAATAATTTTCAAGGCAAGTAAAATAGCTTGTAATACAAATAATTACATTCTAATTTCCTTGTATAAGCACACATTTTCCCATTTTTCATTTTTTAAAATTTTGAGTTGATAGTAGCTCAGGAGAGATGAGAAGAGTCTGCACATTGCTGTCTTTCTCTAGTTGTGAAAATCATCTCATATGTGTAATGGCATACTGGATTGTCATAATCACAAAAAAGACACTGGTAAAAGAGAGAGGCCATATTTAACATAGAAATGTGTAGGCAGAAGCCAAGGGGAGTCAAATGTTAACAAAGGTTCAAATTAGAGTAACCCAAGGAAATCCTGGCATAGGTCTTTTTTGTTGGTAAACTGGTCATTATTTCCTTCTACATTCCACTAAGACTTGCCATGTGACAGGTGCTGCTTATGCACCAGGGATAAGATAATGTTTAAGAATAAGATTTTTGCTAGCCAGAACTGAAGGTCTGGCAGTGGAACAGACATTGTAAACTTGTAGATAGGGCAGCCAAGTGGTTTTTAAGCTGAAGCTGCTGAGACCTGAAATACAGCAGACAAGGAAACCCTGATACATGGAAGGAAGGAGAAAAGTAAAATAGGAAAGAACAGGAGGTGAAATACGGAAAACAATGATGAGGAAGAAACTTTGGCACACTGCAGGAAGTGAAGGCTATGTACCAGAAGAAAGGGCTAGTCAACAGTGGACACAATTAGTACAGAATAGCATTTGTTAGTTTTGCATTTTCCAAAGTGCTTTCACATGTATCAAATCAACCTTGATGACAGCTGTGAAGAAGTGTTCATTTTTATCTTCGTTATCCAGATTAGCAAACTGATGCCAGGGCAGTTAAATGATTTGCCAAAGATCATGCAATGTGTATCAGATCTGAATCTGAACTTAAATCTTCTGACTCGAAATTCAGAGCACCTTCCATCATTCTAGAAAGAAAGTACACAAGGAGAAGAGAGGGTGAGTTGCTCTGCAAACCATACTGGTTGTACCATCTCATCAAACTATATGCATTGGAGAAGTAAGATGCATGAGAGATACTGACACCATCAGGGAGGATAGATACATGTTCCCAATAGTGTTGAGGACAAAGATGCTTGTTTAGTGAAATGTGATATAGCGGTACAATTCATACCATAACAAAGTGCAGCAGAAACTGTTGCTTAATTCTTTGCTAATTTCATTCTATTGAAATTATGGATTAACACCATATTTTACAAATGCTTCGCATCCAGCCTTTAAACTAAATAGTGGATGAGTGATTCTCTGTGCAATAATTAATATGATGATACTTTATCAGGGACTCAGATGTCACTGTGAAAGAAAATCTAGGGTCAAGTGCAGTATGTCTATATATATTGTATTAAGGATGAATTTGACATTTGAAGTTTTTCTCAGAATTAAAAGACTGGATGTTTTAGACTACAACAGTAACAACAAAGACAGTTGACCAAGAAAATACAGTGTTTGTAAAGATATTTTATTTGAATTAAAATTTAAATTTAATGCATTCCAAGAAAGTTTTATCATGTTGATGAAACTTGTATTTTCAACTCAAGATCAAATAAATCAGTGTTCCTGAATATTAGTGGAGTAAAGACTGAAGAATTGTTTTGTGTGGGAGAACTTGCATCAAATGAAGCGACTGGAATTCTAAAAGATATGAGTTTTCCCAGAGTTAAAAGAGTGTCCAAGTAGTAGGAAACTTATCCTGTTCCTCTCCTGAATGGTAATCACAATTTTGAGTTTAGGATGAAGGATTATTTTAGATATATATGCTTTACATATGCATTCCTGTGAGTGCCTAAGTTATGATGTTGCTAGCTCACTGCAATCCTGGTCCAAGAAATCAAAGGTGATGTCATGCTGGTTATAATATGCCTTTTGTTTGAATCCATAGGCCTGGCATAGCTGCTCATTTACTGCATATATTGCATATACTGGACACTTGCCCGTGGTCCTGTGCTGGGGCCTTTCTGGGGCCTTTGAGCTGGAACAGCCTGGTGGCATTTGCAAATTGATCAGTAACTTCAGGAGGCAGGAAATGAAAGTGATGACTCAAGTGGGATTTAATCACTTATAAAATCAGTTCAAAAGTCTGCATGGTTATCCCCAAGGCAAAGTCAGTGTATTTCCTATTCTCTTTATAATTACCATTTGTGTTCATGTTTTATCTTTAAACATATCTTGCCTTTTCAGGGCGACTTTAGTTTTCCTTGTAACCAGCCATGAAAAGAATTTAGGTTAACGGTCTGAGAGGGCAAGGGTATCCCAAAGTATAAGTTTTCTCTGGAGTCTCACTGTCTCAAAGGGTCTTTTCTTATCAAAGATAAGAAAGTGTGATCACATACAGTTGTGATCATACAGTTACTGAACATGTGGTCTCTTTGTAACATAAATTGCTAATATAAATATTTTTCATGTTTAGAAATCTAAGTAAAGCATTAAAGAGAATTTGGAGAAAAACTGGCTTGCGGTCACAAAATTTCTTCTAATCATCATTTCAAGGCCAAAATTTTTAAGTAAGGCCCAGAAATAACAACATTTGGAAATGAGATCTGAGTAGGTTAAAGTGGACTGTGAGTAGTAAGTATGCTGAAAATAAAAGTAGCTTGCAAAGGGAGTCCCGTAACAAAATAGTACCTTATCTTTTGAACCAATTATTATTTTCAAACTGTGTTATTGTGTAAGAGATTATACAATTTCATGTTCTTTATTTTTTATGTGAAATAAATAGGAGGAAGCAAATTAAAATGAATAACAGCAATTTATAATTTTTAAATTGTGCGAGATACATCACAGAGGTCATAGAAAATCAATTCCAATTTCTATATCTTCTACTACTCCCCTTTTTAAAGTAAATATTATGAGTCAAGAAATGCAAAGTTTAAATCCTGTTGGTTCACCATCCTAAATCAGTTCACTTTTCCTGTTACTATTCTACTCCAGCAATCTTTTCTTTTATTCATCATGCCTTGCTTATAGATCATTTTTCACAAAATAGAATTGTGTTTTTACAGTGTACATCAGATCACACAATCTACTGATGGATTTGCATTAAACTTAGAATAAAATCCAAAATCCTCCCCACGGCCCACAATGATCTTGTCCTCTGCACCTCTCAATGCCAACTTTTTACGCACCCTGTACCCAGCCTACCCCTTCTATGTTCCAGTTACACTGAGTTTTTAACTAACTTGTTCACCCTGCAAGGTGGTATTTCTTTTTCCTAGATTGCTTTTTCTCAAATCCTAACAGCATCACTTTCTTCTTATCCTTACTGACTCACTCACTGCCATGTCACTCCGCTGTTTTCATTTATCCTTTTATGGAGAAGATATTTATTGAGCACCTACTATGTGATGAGGAACACAGTAAGGTTTCTGACCTTCATGGAGCTTTCATTTCAGTGAAGGGGAATAATTATCATACTTGGTTCCCCTACCATGACCCCTAACTGTGAATACAGTGGAATATTCATGGTACATTGTTTTATTCCTCCTGAAATTTGCAAAGAGAACTTTCAGAGAACCCCTTCTTTCTCACACTTTTGCTGTTTTCCTCTGTAAAGTAACCATCACAACTAGGGAGGTGACCACCACAACAAGACATAGCACAAAGAACATTGTCCCAATGGTTCAGTCCTCCTAGATTTATTATATGCACATTCTTGAGCAAGTCACATTAACTACTTTTTGTGTTAATTTTAACATTTGTAAAGTGGGGTATTCCAATCTCTTCCTCAAGATTCTTGAGTAAATTAATTATGAAAGTAGTTGATAGCACACAATCCACAAGTTACTGGTTTTTTTTTTTTTCTAATCATAATAATGATTTCCAATCCTACCCTTGGGTACCTGAACTCCAAATCTACATTTCTAATGGTTAGTTAAACATTTCTATGTTGATCAAAAATTGAAAATTTCATCTTCCTATAGAACTAGTTACCCCTCTCAATTTTAATACTTTGGTGAAATACATCTTTTTTCCTCAGTTTCTAAATTCAGTCAGTCCAATAATGCCTTGCCAACTTTCTTTTGTTATATCTCTTGAAACTATTCTTTTCTGCCTGTGTGCAACATTATCAGCTAACTTCAGCTGCTTACCTCATGCCTTCTCTTTGCTGCCTCCTCAGAGATCTTCACCCTACCCCCTTAGTCTTTCCCTTCCAAATCATTTAGAACCTTTCCATTATTTAATCTGTTTACCATGCCTTTCCCCTATTCAGAAACTTTGAAATATGCCACCTCATTGCCTACATGATGGATATAAAATCCATTAGCATATTATTTAAGATTCATCATAATCTGGCTTTAGTCTCCTTTCATCTTTGATGCCCTGTCGTTCCTCTTTCTGTCCACCTCACTACAGCCAGGTGAATCCATTTCTTGTTCCCTGTCCCTTTGCTGGACTTTCCAGCTGTCTCTGCACACTTGTTGATGGTTTTTATTTGCCTAGAGTTCTCTCTTCTCTGAGTTCCAATCTCCTTTGCCTTTCTACATAATTCTTTATCTCTTTCATGGGAATTCTGAATTTTTATCTCTATTTCTGTTTTTGACCTTATAGTCACCTTCATGTTACTTATTTGCTATGTATGCCTTTTCAGAATTTCTGATATTCTTTCATGTATCCCAAGTGCCTTCTCTATCATAGGAACTTACTGTGTATTTTAATGTTACTTGATAGTTGAGATTTTTCTCTATGGTGTGTTTTTCTAAGAATGCAAAGGAGGCTGCTTTGCCTAGAAGACAGAGCATTGAATTTCTTGACCTCACTCTCATCCACTTTGAAGGAAACTAGATCCAGTTGCTCGGAGAACTTGGTTATAGTTTATCAAACTAGAACGTGTAAATTCTTATTTAACCTAATGAAAATACTGGCATTTATAAAAGATTTGTCCCAGCAGATGACTAATAAAAAATGGCCTGCTTTAGTGAATATATAAAATTATCTGCACATGTTTCTAAATTTGCTGAAATTTTCTCTATCTTCTCCTGAGGAAATTCATGAAAACTTGCCTCTGTTTTCTTGTTCATTAGGTAAATATAATACTAAGTTATAATGATTTGTCTCTGATGACCATACTTTACTTTGATTGTATACTAACAGCATACTTTTCTGTTTTTCTACAGTACTTCGGAAGTTTACTTGTCATTTTCTGTGTAGAACTAGCTTGTGGCGTTTGGACATATGAGCAGGAACTTATGGTGAGTTCAAAATGGGATATACTCATAATCTCAATTTAAAACAATACCCAGTTTAACCGTTTAAATCGGATACTTTAGAGTAATTTATGGACATGATTATTAACTTGAATGCTTATGCTACATGATAACAATGAACAGTCCTAATACTTCTGAAAATTAACATTTTCTTTTTGCGTCTGAAGCATTTTTCCAAACTATAATTTGTAATATTTTATTTGGTATACTATGATATAGGTCTTTAATTCCACAGATTGCTTACACATGGATATAATAGACTAAAAATAGTATATGCTCTAAAATAAAGTTCCGAGTTAATAATAGGAATTATTTTCATTTGCAAACATGATTTGTTTGAGAATGCTTGAATACCTACAAAAGGGCTTATGAAATGCTAACTGCACCAGTGCACTGATGACTAGAAGTCTACGTCTCCTGTTTGCAATAAGGTGAACATCTCCCAATTTAAGAGGTATATAGTATAACATTTTAAGGGTTATTATATTTGTATTACTTTTGAAGTTGAATTGAATTACAGGAGCAACACGTAGTATGACGTTCCCTCAACTGTGCTTCTGCCATTTTCTTTGATTGTCCTGCCTGTTGCATGGTGACACTAGCATTCATTTGATCAATGTCATCTTTTGAGCAAATGTCATATTTAAAATGTGTATACGTTTTTTTGGCACTCCCGTATTTGAAGAGTTGTTGTGTCTTTAGTGTAGTCTAGATACACTTCCACAGTTAACTTGGCTACTTGAAAGCAGTTTTTCATCACTTTTTTGCTGGGACAACTTTTAGAGTTGCAGAATGATTGGGGCTAAACGTTTCTCAGTCTTAAGATTTTCCCAGTCATGTTTGGTTGACCAATTGTACTTCATCCCTGCTGGCATTGGGTATTATTACATATTTAATGTTTTCTCACTTTATTGGTGGAGATTAGTGCATTTATTATGAGTAAGTTTGAGCGCCTTTTCATGTCTGTGAATGCTGGCTGTTTTTACGAAAGCAGGCCAGATTTTTCCACCATAGCATTGTAGTGGAATTCTGTTTTAGTAACGGTGTTTTTCAACATGTAGTCCTTGGACCATCTGCAGTAGAAGTGACCCAGGGTGATTCTTAAAAATGTATGCTATCAGGCTCCAGTTCGGATGTGCGGCATCAGAATGGGGGAAAGATGGGAAGGAAGGGGCAAGGACTGAGCATTTGCATTTGTGACAGGTTCCTTAGTGAGTCTGAGACATGCCAAAATGAAGGAACCCTTAAGAAGACAGGGAGGCTTATTGTATTTGTTTCAGAGAGAAAAGAGTCATTTGACCGTTGTGTGGTAAAATTGAAGTCATTTCTGGTAGTGATGCAGTGATGAAAGATTTGACTGTGGTGAATCTGCTGCTGTACTGGGAGACTGTTTTGAATACTAAGTAGTAACCACAGACTAGTGGCCATTCTGCATACTCTGATTTACATGTAAATGGTGCTTTGGCAAACTCACACACACGAGTGCCCATGAAGACACTCTTGCTTCCAACATAGAACTCCCAGTAAGAAGAGAGTTAGTAAAAAATTAAAAAGTTAGGACAAGTTCTAACATGTTTAGTACAAAGTTAAGAACTTCTAAAAAAAAATCTTCCTTCCAAAAGAATAGGAATTCTTTTGCTGGAGAATCATATTTTTACTCCATTCCTGGAAATTTTGTATATTTAGGGGAGTGAAAAGTAGTTGGTTCCAGGGACTTGGTTTCTGTTTTTCGACGGTAAAGAAATTGTCTCTCTTAATTTATTCTGTTTTCAAATGATAAATTTATCTCATTGACATTCAAGTGATAGGGACTAAATCTTATCATTAGTTTTTGATCCTCTTAACTCAGCTTCTGATTGTGTTTTGTTTGGTAATTACAAAGATTTTTAGAAATGAGTTTACTTTTTCTTGGATTTGTACAGTGGGCTGTAGAGTGTATGTGTCATGCTAATATTTGATATCATAAGTTCAAAATGAGTGGATTTAAGGTGCTTGGAAAGAAATGATTTAATTCTAACGATTCTAAAAAACATGAGGAAACTAAGGAACTTATACTTGCTTAGCTACTTTTGTCTATTCTTTTCATATAAAAATGTATACATATTTTAAATTCGACCTCAGTAGCTTCTGAGTATTGCAGCCCTAAGTGACTGTCCATTGCCATTTCAGCAGAGGGCATACATCACTGTTTTGCTTAGTAAATCTTTCCCATGATATCACCAGGATAGCGCAAGCACTGTTTAAAAGTGAAATGTAAAAGCAGTCCTTTAAAAACAGTTTGTCTTTTTTTTTATTGCTTTTACACTAACAGAGTGTGAATGAAAAGTGCCATTAAAGTTTATTATCTGCCAAATTTTACAGAACTCAGCCTTTACATAGAACGGGCTTTGTGTGTTCAGTTGTTCCATGCAAGGAACCAATCAATGTGTATGGGTTACTTTATGGCCAGATCCCCAGTATTTTGTGCCAGAATCTCAATGGTCTCCTCTGTTTTCTTGCCACATTTGGTCTCAGATTAATTGTGGTCACAATGAGGAAGCAACCTATGTTTATTTTGGAAGGCAACATTTAAAAAAAATGATTGTCGTATTTACTAAATCAAACTTGACATCAGTCTCTATCCCCATTATTTGTTTTTTATACATGCTCACCTTTTATTCATCATTCCTTCTCTAGATGAAATCTGTCACTAATATTGTTTCAGGTTTTACACTGCTAGATAATTTACTTCACTTCTATTTATTTTATGCCCCAAAGGATATGAGATAAAGATCATTACAGTGAGCACTTGAACTTTGACTAGTTCCCTGAACTTTGTTGTAGCCATATGAAAACAGAGTATGCCCATTCAGCCCATTATTTGGGGTACACAATTGTGTTTCCAAGTGTTTGGGTATTTTCTTTTGTTGTGAGTATTGCCAAGTAATAAAAAAGAAAATTAGCAAAGGAACAAAATGAATTTCTGTGGTCAGGAATTTTTAGACTTCTTCTATTGATATTACTATCTTTAAAAATAAGATTTCAAAATAATCCCAATCTTGAGTTCTGTTGTAGCCTTATTTATATTCTTCTCCCCCCCCTTTTTGATGCTCTATCTTTATATCACTTATTAAATGTCAAGTTTGTCTCCCTAAGCCCATCCTGTGTTATTCTGCATACCAGATGTCTGTTCATATTCCCTGGAGCTGCTTAAATACCATGTATGTGATGCGACTATGATCTGCAGACCTCAATTGCTCCTTGCCCTGTAGAAAAAACACAGCTTGATTTGCTGACCAGATTTCTGTCCAACTGTCATGTTACATACATGAAGCTCTGTCATGATAAAACATTCTGTAACCAACTGGGTACTAGGTGACTTGAGAATAGTTCAAAAAAGCTTTAATTTGAGAACTGATCTTTCTAAAATTCTACCATGCCTCCAAAGTCCAACTTTTGGAAAGGTGTTAACAAAATTATTCTAGAATAAAGCTTGACTTGAGCTGAATTGTTTTCCCTTTTAGCATCATTGTTACCTTGAAGAACAACGTCACAGCATTATACAATCAAATCGAAGGGCATTCCTCTTCAGGGATCATTTGTTAAGAGGAGCTCTTCAGATGTATCCCATAGGATGTACAGTTAACTACTTGCTTTGTGATTTCCTTGAGCATTAACGTGACTTCTCATTTTTTTTTTTACTTAATACAAAGTACCTTCTCATTTAGCACAAAAATCTATACATTGAGATTGCCCAATAAATACTTCCTAACTATCAGCTTAATTTAGGCTACACACAAATATAAATTTAAAATAATGTTTGTCAAGTATAATAGATTCTGAGTATGTGTGTGTATGTAGCAATTGTGTTTGTGAATATGTTTGTCAATCTGTGTCTGAGTGTGTGTGTTTGTGTGTTATACTGGTTGACGTTTTGCTTTTTATCTTCAGGTTCCAGTACAGTGGTCAGACATGGTCACTTTGAAAGCCAGAATGACAAATTATGGCTTACCTAGATACCGATGGCTTACTCATGCTTGGAATTTTTTTCAAAGAGAGGTAAGTGCTGTAATTTCTGAGGTAGGGAGTGTGGAATAGTTAGCACACTCTTTAACCAGATGTTAAAATTTTGGTTTTAGTAATTTTCTCTGTGCTGAAAAATTAAGCCTATGATTCAATTACCTCTAGTGCAATTCTTTATTGAGAAATATCTTAAGTAATGCTGTGCCAGCCAGGCTTTTCTTCCCATGCATACCATTTCCCCTTCATTTCACACGGTTTACATATATCTGAGAACTTCTTAAAAGCCATTTTACTAAATTGCTGTGGTGTTCCCTTTTTAAGAGAGTTAACCCGATAAGTATTCAAGTTCTATTTGAATAGGTTTTTTTCATTACTTTTAGAGCTATCAGTATTTTAAACATAATTTTAATTTTTTAAAATAATTGTTCTTACTTGCAACTTTTGAGTCATTATATCATCAATGGCACAATCTAGTAAGAAAGACCTTGGTTCCAATTCTAGTCATGCTACTTACTATTAAGTGAGCTTCCATAATTTATATAACTCTCTTAGGCTTCAGTTTTCTCACCTCTAAAATAGGGATAATAAAAGGACCTACCTCCTCAGGTTGTCGAGAAGACCAAATGATACCGTAAATTTAATCTCATTTAGTCTTTGGTCAGTAAAAATAATATTAAAAAGTATAGATACTTTTAGCTTTTTGTACCTGATGGCCCTACAGAACAGCCCCCAACCATCTTCTCCAATGGAGACTGTATCTAGATGTTTAAAATCTGGTGTCTTAAAGTTAACCATTGACTTTGTTTCAAACCAACCTTTCCTCTCAGTCGGTTTCCTTGTGATTGTAGTATCTCAGTTTCCTTTTATTTATCTTGGTGCTGTGCCACAGAGCATATGTGAATCAGTATCTTCTGCGATCCAGTGCTCTGCTCAGTTACTCTGTCCTGGATTTGGGCAGAGGTTCAAGTCCAGGACAATCTCCAAACCTGGCTCTCTGTGTAACAATTGTTGAGATGATGAAAATTATCATTGTAACACAGATTTCCTGTTTATTTAAATGCTTCCTGACTTTGTTTGTTTACTGTGCATTTGTACTAAAAACAACACAAAGAGAAAATAAGCATTCGGGAATTTATAGTAAGCTGTGTTCAGCTACTGTGCTGGGTAGGTGCTGCCCAGAGCTCTTTATTTTCTGGAATTTGTGATGCAGACAATGATAATCCAGATTAAAAAACAAAGTGAGTTTTTTCTGATGGGGCTCCACCTGGATGGACAGTGGACAAGCATTGCAAATGATAGCACACTTATTTTTATATTTATTGCACGGTAAGTTCCCTCCTCTGTATCATAAGTCCATGTTACACGAAAGGAGATGGTAAAGACTTCTGGGCACGTTGAAGGAGTTCTTAAAAGCGTCTTTTATTAGCTTGCTAAGACTGCCATTTACAAAGTACCACAGCCTGGGTTGCTTAAATAACAGAAATTTATTTTCTTCTAGTTCTGGAGGCTGGAAGTCCACAATCAAAGTATGATTTTTTCTGAGGTCTCTCTTTTTGGGTTGTCCATGACTGTTTTCTCTTTGTTTCTTCTTATTATCTTCCCTCTATATGTGTCTATGTTTAGATATCCTCTTCTTATAAGAATATCAGTCATATTAGTTTAGGGCCCACTTTAATGACCTTATTTTAACTTAATTACCTCTATAAAGACTTCTATAAAGAGGTGAATTGTTCCAAGAACTGTTCTTTACAGAAAGGTCTCATATCATTAGGAATGGAGAGAAATGGGTTTCTTTGAGTGCAAGGATTTAAAAAGGCTGAATTTTAAATTCAGTAGTTTGTGATTTTTAGAAAGTAAAGTTTTATTACTACATTTTAAAACAATACCTAGTGAATTATATAAAGTGTGTGATGTCAAATTGTGTTTGACTTAATTTGTGAGTTTTATAGTATACGCATGACTTTTAGAACAACTTTAAAAATATTCTAAAAACATTTTTAAAGTTTCTCAAAATTTTAGTATTACCTTGTAGCTTTCAGTAATTCATTATTTATAGTACTCTTAAGATTTTTTCTGTTTAAAAATTAAATATTTAGGCAAGTATAAAAACACAAAATATTTTTGGTATTTTTCTTGTTTTCTTTTGCAATGAGAATCTCAGAGTTCTTCAAAATTGATTTTAAATTTTGAAATGGTGGTAGATTTCATGATAGTGTTAATCGTGAACACGGATTGATCTTTTGGGCTATATAATTTGCATACCCAGTCACCCTTGGAAAAGTTCTCAATGACTGCTCACACTCCTTGCTTCTGACTGGAGGAGGAAGAAAATTATACTCAAGGTCAGAAAATTATTCATCAGAGTTAGTTGTTCTGAATCACATCTATAAATGTCCTTAAGCAGTATTTCTAAACCTTAATCAGAGAAAGTTTTGACTAATCTTTGGAGAAATTAGATAAAAAAGACAAAACAGTTGTTCTTAAATCCAAGTTTATTCAAGATAAAGGCGCATTATTTCCTCTAAGATTATGTTTATAGAATATGACTGTTTATTTCAAGAATCTTGCTCAGTGGAATAAACCTATGCTTATTTCTTAAAGTTCTGGATGTTTTACTAGTTAAGAATTCTAAGTCTGATAACCTTTGTGATGTGGGCTCTCTTCGACACATCTTTTTACAAAGATTACAGACACTTTTAATATAATTTTTGAATTTGTTGAGCAATAGACAAATTGATTAACGAGTTTTAATGGTTAGAGGCTTAGTAATAAAGATGTCAGTTACTTGGTTTGCTAGTGTGTGTATCAAACCTGGTGCTATATAATCACTTGCAGAGGATCTTACAGTTGAAGAGTGAGACTCAGTTGTGCCTGATTTGCTTTTATGTATTACAGACATTGTTGTTCAGAACGGTTCCATCATACAGTGATTAGCCATGGTGTTCCTTTGCTACATTTCTATCATCAACATAGAAAATACATATATCATTAGGAGATGACAGAAGTGAGTTTAACTCTGGCTACAAAAATTTAAGAAACCTAAGGTTTAATTGCTATAAGTTAAGAAAACATTTTTGTCATTTCTGAGCCTGACCAGAGACTCTTTTGCAGTTTAAATGCTGTGGAGTGGTGTATTTCACTGACTGGTTGGAAATGACAGAGATGGACTGGCCCCCAGATTCCTGCTGTGTCAGAGAATTCCCAGGATGTTCCAAACAGGCCCACCAGGAAGATCTGAGTGACCTTTATCAAGAGGTAAGGCCATATGTGGTTAACTTATCATGGATTAAAGTTTTCTTATAATAACTTTAATTTTATTTTATATTTTGATAAACAGGAGCTTGCTCTGTCACCCAGACTGGAGTGCAGTGATTTTAATCATAGCTCAATGCTTCCTTGAATTCCTGGGTTCAAATGATCCTCCTGCCCTCCTTCTCCCAAGTAGCTGGGATTTACAGGCACATGCCATCGTGTCCAGCTATTTTTATTTTTCTAGAGACAGGGGTCTCATTATGTTGCTCAGACTGGTCTTGAATTCCTGGGCTCAAACGATCCTCCCATCTTGGCCTCTTGAGTATCTGGGATTACAAGCATAAGCCACTGCACAGAGCTAATGACTTAAAGAATCAACAGCATGTCAATGACATTTTCCTTTTCTGTCTAAATATAAAGGGTCTTAACATTTTTCTCTGATATGTGGAGAATCAAGATAAGCTAAAAATCAATAAAATTCTGACCACGGACCACATTTTATAAACAAAGAAGAAAAGACCAGGATTTTAAACTGTATTGTGTAGCACCAATTTCTGTTGCCACCTTCTAGGGATCCTTTGAATCAGACACATGCAGAATACGTAGCTAGTTCTGGATATTCAGAAATGCAGGGTTTGGAGTTCCTGGGAAGATAATCTGTTTGAGTGTCTTCTCCTGTACTGACACATATAAAGGGGGGAAGAAACCCCTGACTGTCCAGAGAAAATGCTGCGGTATTACTCTTCAGTTCCCCCTGCTGGCTAATGACTAGTGATGTCAGTTTTAGTTCACTGATTAAGTTTTATGCTCACTGGGGTTAAAGTCAATCCTAACGTGCCCAAGAAACTTGTATAACTGTGAGAATTGATCAGAATCATCAGTTAGTCATTTTTAGCAGAAATTTTTCTATTCCATCATTTTTAGTGGTGATTTTGAAACGTTATTAATAGTGAAATTTTGTTTTCAAATGAAAAGCTAGAACAGCACTGTCCAGTACAATAACCAATAGCTACATGTAGCTATTTTAATTAAAATTGAGTTAAATTAAAATATCAGTTCCTCTGTTGAACTAGCCACATTTCAAGTGCTCAAAAGCCTCTTGTGACTAGTGGCTTCTGTACCGCACAATGCAGATATAGGATATTTCCTTCATTATAGAACATTTTCTGGGCAGTGTTGATCTAGAAAGGAAACCCACATGCGAATTAGAGAGAAGGGAAGTTGCTGAGGCTAAGGGATTGGGAATCATCCTCCAAATACATCTCCAGTCAAGTTCCTTGTGTCATAAAATACTGTTGAAAACTTCTAGCTTAGCATTAATACTATAATTACCTACATACATATATACATACTGTATTACTTATATATAAAGCTCATATATATGGGTTATATTCATAATATACCTCACATATATGTATAGTATGGCTATAAATAATGAAAATTTTAAATGACACACATTAAGATTTATAAAACATGCATGTATATATATTTAAAGATGGTTATCTTAGGAGGTTATACATTTTTTTTCCTAGAAATACTACCATTCAAAACATCTTTTAGACTGTCTGCCAAAGTTAGTTGTAGAAATGAATTGCAGTTAATTTATACTTGGAAGTTAGTTTAGATGCTATAAATTAAAATAATGCTGTATTACCTACACAAATGAGCCAGTGTATTCATGTTTTAGATATGAGTAATTTTTGGCTGTTAAAAAATTTATCTCAGAGGACAAAAGTGTGCTGCATCTAAGGATAGCAAAAATAAAGTGTCTGGGTCCTGATGGCATGGCCCAAAGAAGAGTGCCAAATATTAAGAGTTTCAGAATTGTATTCATTTGCTAGAGTGCCCATAACAAAGTACCACAAATTAGGGGGCTTCAAAAGCAGAAATGTATCATCTCACAGTTTTGGAGTCCAAAAGTCCAAGATCAAGGGTTGTTTTTTCTGAGGGCCATGAGGAAAGATCTGTTTCATGCTTCTCCCCAGCTTCTGGTGGTTTGCTGGCAACGTTTCCCGTTCCTTGACTTGTAGATCACTGTGGTCTGTGCCTTCATGTTCACATGGTGTTCTCCTTGTGTAGGAGGGGGACCCAAATAATCCAGGAATTTAGTTATAAAAAATTGTCCATTGATTCATACGTTTCAACTTTAGTCACCTTCAATGTACTCTCCGTTTGATGCAATATACCTATTGAAATGCTCGTGTTTTTAAACTAGTCAATTTTGATGCCTTTTAGTGCTTTTGCCATTTTGTGTTTTACCTCTTCCAGTTATCAAAACATTTCCTTGTGAGGGCTTTTTTCATTTCAGGAAACAACAAGAAAGTTGCTTAATGTATGATTGGGTAAATAGGGACAATGGGGCATGGGGTTTATGCAGTTTTGTGTCATAAACTGCTGAACACTCAGCACGGTGTGGGCAGGTGCGCTCATAAATCACCCATCAAGAAATGGGCAAATGCATAGAAAGAATCTTCCAAAAAAAAAAAAAACTCACTGAAGCCAAATGCAGCCTCTCACCACAATGCTAGCTGGTACACTGATGCCCATGGATTCCAAGAACACTTATGTAGCTGGGGAAGTCTGTACTATAAGGGGCCTGCCCTCTAAAAAGTAGTTCCCTTCTTTTTTTTTTTTAAATCCTCCTTCATATGTGTCTCTAAATTTCCCCTTTTTATAAGAATATCAGTCATATTATATTGGGGCACACCTTTTCTCCAATTTGACCTTTTCTTACTTACATCAACAACAACTCTATTTTCAAATAAGATCCCTTTCTGAGGTATTGTTCTTTTAACTTAAGAATTTTGGGAAGACACAATTCAATCCATCACAAGAATTATTAAAACAACTGAATAATTTAGGTTGTTTATTTAAAAAAATGATCAAAATACTTTTTGTTATGTCGCATACTACTGAGAAGCTGCATGTTTAGATGTTATTATTTTAAACATACTACATTTAGCAACATTTGGCTTTGACTCAAAAGGAATATATAAGGTGTAGTTTATTAAACAAAAAATTTTGGTCCGATGTCTCCGGGTTCCCATCCTACTCCTTTTGTTCTGGTTGAAAGCTAAACATTGGCCAGTATCGATAGAAGTCAACTAATTAATCCAACATAGTCCTCCTGTTAATTGCATAAAACAGAAAACAGTCTTAATATTTCTGAGATAGTGTTAAATACAAACATAATTGTTGATGTTCAAAAATATTGTAACTCACCATTAGGTATTAAAAGGACAGATGGTTAAAATATAAGTGTAGAATGTAAGTGTAGACATATGAGTTCAATCCCGTCAACTTTCCTAGCATGAATTTAACCCATTTGCTAGTTTTTGGCAGTAGCAATTCAATACATAAAATCATTGTGTTATAATATCGTAGTACAACAATTTCTATCTTTGTGACTAATACTGATTATAACTAATATTTATAATGAGAATGGTAAAATATGAACCAGTTTACCAGCTCTTCCCACAAAGTCTGACTATAGACAGATTCTCTTTAGTGTTACTTTATTTAGCTGGAAAATATTGCATTGAACATTTAATGTAATTTTCTTGTTGTAAAAATACAATTCATTTTTACTAGTTTGTCTTAGATTGTTTTCACCAATTGTCCTACTTTATAAAGGGATACTTTATTTTCATGATGTCTATAGTTGCTTGTTTCATGAATTTTAAGATTGAAAGAAGCCATAGCCTTGTGCATGTGCAAATTGATAGCCCAGATTATTTTGAACTTTTGAAATATTTTCATTAAAAGACTTTCAAAGTAAGCTGGCATTGTTAGTTATGAGGTGTTCTTTAGACTCTGGCTTTAGACATTTCTGGCTGAGATGGTGTTTCTTTGTATCAAAATCATCTGTTTTTGCCTTTTATAATTAATAACATGCTAATATTGGTAATAATAGAGTATGTGATTATATGCATAGTTGACTTGCAAAAGGGGATCATTTAGTAATTTTATGGCATAAGTACAATTAAATCCTTAATTAAAAATAAGATTTAATTCCACTTCGCCCTGGAGAGCATATGTTTCCTAATTGCGGTGTGTCCAGAGATCATTCAGTAGGAAGATGAGGAGCCTAGAAAGAGAAATAAGTGAAGAGCAGCTGGAGATATTTGGGATGTTTATTCTGAAGTTGAGAGCACTGAGGGGAGATAGTGCAGAAGTCTTCAGAAATTTCAAAGTTCATAATTCAGAACAGGAACAAGACTTCTTGTTGCTCCAAGGACTAAAAGTTACGGGAAGGAAACTTTGAATCAATAGAAGGAAGACCCTGCTCATCAAAATCTGTCCAATTGTGAGACAGGTTATCTTGTAAAATAATGGTGTCTCATCACTAAAAATATTAAAGTCAAGGTGAGATAACCATGTCACCGGTGGTATAGAATGGGTTTTTAAATTAAGAATGAATCTGGACTAGATGAACTTCAAGGTCCCTTTTATCTTTCACATTCTGTAAACTCAGAGATAAGAACTGGCTTTCTTCCTGCAATCATTCTTCAGTAGTTTGAAATCAAGAAGATAAATCATTCTCAACCATCTAGTGGCCTGCATGGTCCCTGACCCAATAATAGTTTATGACACATTTTGAAACCTGTGAAAAATGACAGACCAGGAATATAGTAACAATTGTGCGTTTTAGAAACATTCCTATCAGAGGTATTGTTAGGTTTGGCACACAGCTCCTCAAATATCTGTAATAAGCTACACACTTGTATTAAAATATAGGTTTAAAAATCTCAGAAGAAAATATCTCTGACCCTCAGTTTGGACCCATCCGATTCATTCATTCAAATGTTTTATGATTTCTTCCTGGGTTCTATGTGTTGTTCTAAATGCTGAGGATATAACAGAGGATGTTGTAGCCGAAAGTTTCTCCTCTCATGTAGCTTATATTCTTCTTAGGGATACAGACATTTAACAAGAAAAAATAAACAGCAATTGAAAATAATTTTAGGTGGTGGTAAGCACTTTGAAGACTGAACAGGGTAATATATTGGAGAATGGTTTTGTTAGTTAAGGTGCTACTTAAGATAGACCCACTCTTGGATAACCTGCACCCATGATTCCTGACACCTTCATCCCTGTAACCACAATCTCTATAGGTATGAGACTTGGCATAACAACAGACTCAGGAGTTCATGTTGGTAAAATACAGGTCTATGATGTGTGTCTTTCTTCTCTCCACCTGCTGAGTTTTCTGTCATAACACTTATTAAAGTGCTATGTCTAGACTTGATCTGGAGAAGAAAAGCAGAAATAAAAGACAAAAGGAGACAGAAAATAAGTCTTTAGGCCAGGCATGGTGGCTCATGCCTGTAATCCTTGCACTTTCAGAGACTGAGGAGAGAGCATTGCTTGAGCTCAGGAGTTCAAGACTATCTGGGTAACATAGCAAAACCTTGTCTCTACCAAAAAAAAAAATAGCCAGGCATGGTGGCACATACCTATAGTCCCAAATACTTGGGAGGCTGAGCTAGGAGGATTTCTTAAGTCCAAGAGTTTGAGGCTGCAGTGAGGTATGATCATGTCACTACACTCTAGACTGGGTAATACAGTGAGAACCTGACTCAAAAAAAAAAAAAAAAAAAAAAAAGAGAAAGTAAAATAAAGAAAGAAAAAGAAACAGAAACCAAGTCTTTATATATCAGGAATTTCTAGCCTCTTGCCCATGAACCTGGGCCCTTCTTGGATGGGCTTCTAGGGAAAAATGATACTGCTGAAATTGTTTTCAATATTTTATATTTGTGTTTTTCATTATGTAAGAGCCATAGCTTTCGTCAACTCTTTTTGTGGTTCTATGTCTTAAAGCAAGAGGAGCTACAGTTATACAGAACAGTTACAGTACTTACTGTCTCAGATAGGAAATTAAGCATAAACAGCCCCTCAAAAGGACTAAAATGCCATTGTGCTCCTCTGTATGCTACCTTGAGAAAAATAAATGGAAGTAAACAGTTTCACGACAGGCCTTATTTCAAATGGACGAACTCAAAATGTAAAACAAACAGAAACAGAAAGTCAAGTAAAATATATGTCCAGAGATATATTCTTCATTTTGTAGTTAGAAGACAGACCACTATTAAATTATATTGACTGCTTCTTCAGAAAAACAATATTCTCAGAATTTTATGTAAGGGTTGGGCAGAAGGACGTCCTTTATACAACTGTGTGTCTTTGGGACTTTTTCCTTTAGACCGTGTGTTGGGTTTGAATTTCAAATATTCTGAATAATTTCCCTTGTGACAAATCAGGTCACCTAAACCCATTTATGCCTCTTTAGATGGTGATTTATTTCTGCTCCCCATGCCAAAAAGCACCTACACATAATGGAGATTAGGAAGGGCAAGGATGTGAAAGTGAAGGGTTGTGACCTTTCTCTCTGAGTCTTGGTTTGATGGGCAAAACCCCTGGATGATAAGTGCGTGTAGGTTACCAGTGCTCACAGAAAGTAAACAGACTTGTGGAGGTGCCTCTTAGGGTTAAAGGTGGGGGCAGCTCATGGTGTTAAATAAAAAATTACTCAATGACACTTATTAAAGATGATAATGAAGAATTTATTTCAGAGTGGCACTGTTGGAATAGGTGTAGGGACACTGCAATGGGTTCTTGTAGTGGGACTGAACTCTCAATACAGTGTGAACAAGTGGGAATTTATAACCAAGGAACAGGGTAGGGTTAATGAGTGGCAAATAATTAGAAACATCAGGGGAAAAGGGCAGAATTCTGACTAAATTGACTTAACAAGATTCTTACTGAAGGCAGATCGTGGTGATCAGAACATCAGCTGGGGACTGGTAGAGAATGAGGAAGCCAAATGGATATCAAGGATGATCAGATATGAAGAATGGGAAATTCTAGCTAAACCAGCATATCAGGATCCTGGCCAAAATTGGACAATGCAGAGACAGACATCAAAGTCCAAAAGTCAAGTTCTAGTTGAAAAACTGATCTGTGAAGCCTGAGTCGAGTTTGGTCATGGATAGAAACTTTGTCAGTGATGAACTGTGTGGAGTTGGTTCTTGAGGATTTTATTCTCTCAGTTATATGATGTGTAAATTCAGAGTCATCAATTCATGCTCTCAGCCCTCATCCAGACCGGAAGTCCTACCCTCATTCATCTGCTTTGTGCCCTGCTGTCTTTGGCAAATGGCATTTGTTTTATAATCAACATACATTTTGTTTTCTGGGCAATATCTCAGCTTTCAACATTTTGGTTGTTGTTGTTGACACTCCTCTCTTGTTATCGTCTTTGACCAATTAGAAAGGTGAACCAACACCGTATGTCAATTTGTTTTGACTCACAGAAACTACTGTATAATTTCCACATACGACATTCTACTATCATAAGTATCTCCTTATTGCTTTTGTGGCAGAGGTGACGACATGACCGAGTGCTGTGGGTATAAAAGGCCATGGTGGGGAATGGATTTGACCTTCTGGCAAGCTCTGCATAGTTATGAAGTCAGTTGTTTTTCTCCCAGGTTATTAGTGGGATTCTTCTTAGAACCAAGTAAATTGCCACACCTGAAACAAAACAAAATTGGGGCAAGTATTAAAAGAGAGATTTGAGACAGAGAGCGAGAAGAAATAGCTTAGACCAGGTACTGGCTAGATACACTCAAGTGGAAGTTGATCAAATCTGCATAAAAAAGATCCCTCCATCAGTGACTAGAATAAGAGGAAAGAATTAACAGTTGTGAAATGGGACACAAAAAAGAAGCCTGATGTAGTATAAGCAATCCTTTATTACCATTGTCTTTATGACTGAGATGCAATGGGAACACACAGTGTGATAGTAACTCATTGAACTCCCAGTCTTAAAGAATAAGTGGGTGTTAGCCAGTTGCAGAAGATATTGGGTGGCATGAGGCTGAAAAGGACATTCCAAGTCAAGAAGCAATGGTGCAAAGTTAGAGTTGGAAGCAAGAGAGCAGAGGTGGAGCCTAGGGTATATGTAGAGCCATGTTTAGAGGAATGCAGGGGCTGGATTAGGAAGAGTCCAAACATCCTGCTAACACATGGGTATTTTATACTGATGTCTGTGAGTAGTTGCCAAATAAAAAGGGAAACATTCACAAATTTGAGGCACTACTTAAAAAAAAGAAAGCTTAGGACAGAGTAGTCATAGGATTCTGATTTATTAATAATGAAGCTTTATTCGCAGATAAACACACATAAAGCCTCCTGCCTAGATAGTAAATGATAGGTAACTTTCAACTTTCAGGTTCGTGGTTATTTAGATGGAATACCCCCAAGAGTTTCTACTCTCAGTGTTCTTTTATATAAAGTCAAAGACACTCCCTCCTGCCTCTCTGCTGACTTCATTATCTCCTCTGCAACTGCTAGCAGAATCAGGTTGACTCTGACTTGGGGTAGTATCTGTTTTATCATCCAAAGCCCAGCCGAATCAGTTTGGACTTGGTAGGGGGGAAGGTCTCTTTTTATCTTCAGGCTTTTCTTGATCTAATCAAGCTTTGAGCTATTCTGCCAGTTTTGCTTCAGGTATACAAATACATTCTGCTTTTCTTTCACTGTCCTTGACAAAGTTCACTTGTGAGTTTCCTGTTCTCTCTTCACTATTCTATCAAACAGTCCTTCCTTTGGACTTTATTAGTAGAGACTTACAAATTATTGTCCTTAAAATTTACTACGTGAAAGCCATTATAATGTTTTGACCTGAAAAACTACCTTATAAAGTGACAATTTTCGATTTGTGCTTCAATATTATGGTATTGGCATTGGCAAGAATGAGTTGAGGTGGAGGACTGAAGTAAGGGTTGGTCGTGAGTTAGGGAAATCAGGTAGAGAACTAGCAAGTAAATCGCGTAATAATATGGGCTGGAGTTCAGATCGTGACATTAAGTATGGAGAGGAAGGAATGAATGTGAAAGATATTTAAGAGGCAGACTGAATAAAACAAGGTGGTGAGTTAGCTGTGGGGCATGAGTGACAGGGAAGTTGCAAGAATGCTTGATTTGCACTTGGACTCTGGGTAGATGAAGGATCCATTTATTGAGGGGAGAGGTTGGAGTTGATTACTTCCATTTTGGCAATACTGGGTTTAAAGTTCTTGTCAGGTACCCAGGAGGCAATATGGAGCTCAGGAGGCAGAACTCAGTTAGAGATAAGAATTTTGTGTGTACTATTTAAGCGAAGGGCTAACTCAAAATACAATGGCTTAAAAAAAAATACAAAGCTTGAATAAGCTGGGAGGTTATTTCTCTTTCATAGACCAATCAGCTGGTCAAGGCTTCCAAGCAGCTCTGCTGCATGAGTTCATTCTGGAGCCAAAATGTGAGACAACTTTGCCTTTTTAATACTTGTCTTCCAAAGTTGATCTTGTTCTTCTCCAGGCCCAGTCATGGGGAGAAGAAGAGGGAATGGATAGGAGAACACCCACTGCATGAAGGTCTACACTCATCACTGCTGTTCAGATTTCATTGGTAGGGACTCACATGGCTTTTCTTAGTTGCTAGGGAGGCTGTGAAGCGTGGTCTGGCTAGGAAGCTATATTCCAATATCATTGATGATTATGGAAGAAGTGGAGAGAGGACTAGGTGGGTAGGGTGAACTAACAGTTTACACAGTTGTTATCAGTATACACGAAACAATTAAGACATAGAGGAACATAAGATCACACAAAGAAATGGTGTAATGTATGTACCTAAGGACAGAACTCCGGGGAATATGAACACTTTAAGGGCAGAGGAGGAGACATTTATTGTAGACAAAAGAAATAGAAAGCAGTGTCCCAGAAGCCAAGGAGGTTTTTTTTTTTGTTGTTTTTTTTTTGAGAGTTGGAGTCTTACTATCTTACTCTGTCACCCAGACTGGAGTGCAGTGGCCACTCCCGGCCACCGCTGCCTCGAGTTGCTGGGTTCTGGCGATCCTTCCTCCTCAGCCTTCCAAGTAGCTGGAACTACAGGCGCGCGCTACCATGCCCGGCTAATTTTTGATTTATTGTAGAGACGAGGTCTCGCCAAGTTGCTCAGGCGGGTCTCGAACCCATGGGCTCAGGCAATCCACTCACCTCAGCCTCCCAAAGGCACGGGATTACAGGCTGAGCCACCGAGCCTGGCTATGGAGGGGGTTTTAAACACTGAGTTTTTCTTAGTAAGGAAGCACAGTTTGGGGGTTAAGACCAGACTCTAAAGCTAGACTCTTTGGGTTAAATCTTTGGTCTGCTCCTTACTAGCTGTGTGAAATTGGGGGATTTTTTAACCTTTCTGTGTATCAGTTTTCTGACCTACAAGACAGGAATAAGTAGAGAATCCAGCTCATAGGGGTTTCTTATGGAGAATTAAATTAATTAACATATTTAGAGCCCTTATATATGGATGTATGTCTACCCAATAATGGCTGCCATTTCAAGTAAATCAGGGATTAAAAGGTACACACTGGATTTTTCCAACAACCTACATGTTTATGGAGCTCTCTAAGTGTTTTACGTGCATTACCTAATTTAAACCACAAATAATTCTGTGAAGAAGGTGCAGTATTATCATCTCCATTTTATCATCTTATCAGTTGAGAATAGTGAGGCATAAAGAGACTGTTTTAGTCCATTGTCACCAATGTCATAGAGCTAGTCAGTGACTAAACTCAGATCTAGTTGATTCCAAAGCCTATGCTTTTAGAAACTAGAATTTTGAAATTTTGAATTTTTTATTTCTTCTTTGTCTACAATAAATACATGGTAAAGAACAAACAGTGTAGAGATTTTTCTCTTCTAAACCCCAATACCTTTATCAATTAAATAAGATATTAATGGTATCTATCTCATTTTACTATTACAAAAATAAATTGAGATACTGCATGAGAAACCCTTAGCACACCACTTGGTGCATAATAAACACTGATATTCATTGCATAGTGGTGGCTAATGACAATAATAATAACTAGTAATTTATTAAGGTACTTATTGAAGTAAATAGAGAATTTAGTGACCTATAATACGATTTTTAACTAGCTAGATCACCCCTAGCTTTCAGTGTAGTGTCAGGAAATTGTGCATTTTTTGGTTACATATATATTTTACAAGTTGAAAGTAAATTTTCAGGGTAAGGTTTTTGGAACTTGGTCTGGTTTTTCATTTTGCTTACTTTAATCACCTCCAACTTCTTATAGATGGACCTTTAGGATGCACAGAATAGCTCCCATGAGAGAAAATGTTTGCCTGAGGAGTCTGTGAATAAACTGCCCAGGCAGGCAGGAGATACCTCATACTACTGATACTGCCCTCACTAGTGAACATGGAGCCTTCTGGGTTTTCTGACTCTTGTCTCTTTATAACAACTTTATTGCTAAAAATGAAAATGTTCGGTTAATGTAGTCTTTTAAATTTCATCATTCCGCCTATCTAATGGGGATACCATAAGAATTAAATGGAATATGAGGACCTGTCATATATTAAGAAATAATAAGATGACATTTTTAAATTGCCTTTCCTAAGCATGGGTTTAGTTAACTTTCAGTTGTTAAGAGAACAGAAAGTCCTGTAATGAATTTTATTGCTTGCTGTTTAATTTTTTTAAGGAAACATACATTTCTCTGCAGAGCTTATCAGTTGAGAATTTTTGGTCCAACCTGTTTAAAGCTCATGAACTCATGAACTGGTATCATTCACATGTTTAATTCTAGAAGAATGAGGGATAATGACTGTATATTTGTATCTGATAATTAACACAGTTATTTCAAACTTGAGAGTCATGCTTATTTACAAAAACATGAATACTGGCGTGTATTGGCGCCTAGATTTTATTTATATTTTATCCTCATAAGCACATTAAAAGGCTGCCTGACTTTTTGATGGGGCCTGTGAATATTGAGTACTGAAAAGCCATGGGTGTTCTTCCAAATTTAGAAACTCATTTTGGAGATGGATCAGAGAATAATTTCAAGTGTATAATTTTCTCAAGTGAAATGAGGCATCCTGACATGCCTTCAAATAGATTCCAGGAAATGTAGGGATTAGTGATTTTTCTCTGATAAAGGTAGTGTTGTTATTTATAGTTATAGTTTATAAATATTGCAGCAAGTAAAATAGGTTAGCCAACATATCTTATTCATACCATTGAGTTATCTGAGTCTATTAATGTAGGGCTAGCATAGCTTTATTTAGGAAGAAAACGTATTCAAGTAAAAGCAACTCAGAGTATTTTATTTTGCGAAAAAGCAAATAAGTGCAATTCAGTTTTTTCCTATTCCGAATAAAACATCCTTTGTGAAATGAAATACAGTTTTGCATTCTGACATTTCTATTTCCTCTTTTTTACTCACTCTACAGAAATGTTTGTTTATGCAACTAAATATCTGTGAATAGTATAAAGATTACATACAAATATATCTATTTTTTTCTCTAAACTTAGAGTTGCACTTTTCAACAAAAGTGTCTTAGTTTACACTGAAAAATGTAAACCTTGTGCATAATTGTTTGACTGGCTCAAAATATTATGTTCAGGGATCTAGAAAGTTGCACATATGAGTAGGACTGTGCTCACGTCCAGGGGCTGTGCATAGGCCCCTTATTACTTCAATAAGAATGATGCAGAATGAACAGAAAACCCTGCTATTTCTATGAAGAATTTGGAGAGTGAGAGAGGACGGTTATCTTATACAGACAAATCTGGGAAAAAATACTGATTGGACTCTCAAGAAGACAATTATATTTTTGGAAAGTTAATCTTTAAGGACTTGTGTAAGTGATTCATTGATATTCAGCATGATACCTACAATGCCTTCTGAATCATCAGAGAAATGTTAAATTGTGTGTACTGTAGAGAAATGTGTGCTTTTAGTTATATATTTGCACCCTGTATCTTTTTAAATTAAATTTTATTAAAGGATTTAGTGCAGCATACAACAAAAAAGATAAACTAATAATAAAACATCAGTAGATTTGGAAAGTTAAGGGCAAGGGTAAGCAGATATACTTAGCATGAAGGCAAATATGATTGGTTGCTGTGGTTCAGTTTCCTGTTTGACTCTCAGCAATCTGAGAACCCAGGTGAAAAGGAGAGGCAATCATTGTATCAGTCTAACGTTCGGGGTATAAGCCTTCTTATTTTTCAAAGGGAGCAAAATTCTAAAGTAATTTTTTTTCAAGTAGAATTTTATATCAACTACTCTAAGTTACTGTGGAAAATATTTTTAGAGAGCGTTGTTTATGCTGTTCTTCAATACATATCATTAAAATACACTTCAAGGGGAATAATGTGCAAGAACATAGGTTAATATATAACAAATTGGCACACTTGGTGACCTGGTTTGATGTGTGGGCATAAATTAAAGTACTTGGTGACCTGGTTTGATGTGTGGGCATAAATTAAAGTACTTAGATGTCAACTGATTTTATTTATTTTAAATAATCTGTAGATACTTCTTTTGGAGGGATTCTTGGTAGAGGAGCATAGAATAGAATTTAATGAATTGTGAGGACAAGCTTAAGGACTGAAATTCTGTCTTGTTCGAATGCTTGCCTTTGTGCTATTTAAACTAAATCAGAAAGCAGTCACCTGACATTTTGCTATAAAAATCGAGGAGTCTAACGAGGACCTTTGCATTGGGTAAAGCATACTTGCCCACCTCAGCATGGAGATAATCTTCAGGTCCCAGTGATCTGGAAGGACGCCAAGTTCCAATTATGTGGTGTGCCAGTACAATCCCATGCCTACTCTTCTGGGGGACCCGAAATGCTTTTTGTCACTGGGATCCAAACCCATTCACAACAACCTTGATTGTCTTAATTTTTTGTGGCATTTCCTAGTTTTTTGAAGTTAAATACCAATGTCATTTTCAAAGAAGTATGGACAGAATTAACATAATCCAGGAAAGGATCATGTGGATGATTAAATGTATATATTTGGAAAACTTGAAGTAACTAGGAACATTTAACCTGGAGAGGAAACTGATTGAAGGGAAAGTGATGACTCTTCAGATATGATTTAGTACCTCATGGGAAAGAGAAGGGATTACAGTAGAGTTAGAACCAGTTCATCCTTGTTAAAAAGGCAGGCTCCAATGGGGAAATGCTTGTTAAGAATTAGTGTTATTTCAGGGTGGACAGGGCTATATAGAAAGGCAGGCAGTGCCTCTCATTAGGAGTGCAACTTTATTGATTGCTTTTTTCCTGTGTGTGAGTTGTCATTTCTTTGCATGTTACAATTTTTCTTTGTAAAGAATGGGACATTTAAAATAATATAACGTGGCAACTTTGAATATCAGATTTCCCCCCTTGTCCAAAGCTTGTTGTTGTTTGTTGTTGCTATTTATTTGTTGGTTAGATGACTTTTTAAAATGAATTTTGTAAAGTCTATATTCTTTGTCATGTGCGACCACTGAGGTCTCTGCTTAAAGTTCAGTTAATGAATGGACAGAAATTTCCTTAGATGCCTGGAGCCAATAAATCACCCAGCTTTGCCAAGGATGTGCAGAACTTCAAGGTTAGACACAAGCGAGATCTTAGGGTTTTTTCAGGTTTTTCCTGAGCCTATGCACAGCCTCTGGATGTGAGCACAGCCCTACTCATATGTGTGACTTTTTAGATGCCCACAAACATGTTAGCACTTTGCCTAGCCCTTATGTACAACTGTTTCCCACTGCCTCAGGCAGCCTCAGTGTTCAAGTTGCCACTGACTAACTTTGGTAAACTCCCCCAAGGGAAAATGTTGTTCCTCTTGCTGCTCCAAGTTCAGATCAAATAAAGATCGCCTTTTCAGTGGGGTCTTTCAGGGAACCACCAGGTCAGACCAACAATGACAATCTTCTGGGAACAAGGCTTTGAAGGAGCTGCAGGTGCGTTTTGTCCTCTCTGGTGGCCAGGTGTGTGGTTCTCCTTATGACTGCTGGCTGTTAGTTTTCAAGGCTATTGCAGAGTTGGAGAGAGGAGATGGGAATAGGACAAATTTAAATGTCACAGAGCTTGCCGTTCTTATTGAGATTCAGGCGCTTTTCATGAATAAATGTTCCTCAGATTGCTGCAAGTCTTTGGTCACTTTCTAGAATTCTGAAAAAGTTGATTCTAACAGATTCTGCCAGTGCTTTCATTGCTTCCACGAAGGACAGACTTGCTAGAGGGCCTACTCATGCCAGTTTTGCAGATGTAACTCTAGAAGTGCTTTTTCACCATGTTTTTAAAAGATAAAAAGTTGAATTCGTGACTTCCAATGCCATTCTCATTCTAGAATATTCAATGTTAACTAATAGATCTCATTTTCAATCCATCCTGGAGTATACAGTGTACCTTGTTTTTTTGTTTTTTTGTTTTTTTTTTTCCTTTTGGGTCGAAGTCTCATTCTGTTGCCCAGACTGGGGTGTAGTGGTAGGCTCTGTAGCTACTGTAATATCTACATGCTGGGCTAGGGTGACCCTTCTGCCTCAGCCTTCCAAGTAGCTGGAACTACAGGTATGCACTGCCACACCCTGCTAATTTTTTGATTCATTGTAGAGATGAGGTCTCGCCAAGTTCTGCGGGCTGGTCTCAAACCCCCGGGCTCAGACAATCCTCTCTCCTCTGTCTTCCAAAGTGCTGGGATCACATTCATGAGTCACTGCACCTGACTAGTGTACCATTTTAAAAATAAATGTGCCTGTTTAAGATAAACTGAAACAGACTTTATACAGTGCCAAAATATGAAACACAACAAACTGTACTTAGTTATCAGCTTCTGTTTCTGTTTTATTCACACAAAAAAAATTACCTCTTGTGTACAGTTTCTCAGTTTAAAATGAATTAGGCAAACAGGATGGGAGATATTATGCCAATATAGGTAAAATTTAAACCTCAGAGACTATAGAAAAGGTAAAAATGAAATATATATACATTTATTGAATAGTTTACCTTTTAAAAATACATTGTTATTAACTATAGTCACCATGTTGTAAATAGCTCTCTTGAACTTATGTCTCTTATCTTACTGAAATTTTGTATCCTTGAATGGTTTACTTTTAATTCTGAAATCTATTGTAATTATTATTACCAAATGTTGATATGTTCATACTAATTCATTCTTTATATATTCAAGATCCATTTTTGTACAAAGTACTGAAAACATAGGTAAGGAATCAGCTAGACATGATGCAAAGCCATTTTACTCGTTTTTGAAAGACAAATGTGAGGATATGATGCCATATTTGTTGACAATGATGCTTAATGAAGTGTTCATGCAAATTAATATTCCAGATGTCTGAAGCCAACCCTTTTTAATTTAATTATTTTGAGATGACTCTTTCCAAACTACATAAAATACTTATTTGCGAAATTAGAGGCTAGTGATCTAATGTCTCAGTGGCAAATAATCATTTTAGGTAGTTCATTGTCCTGTAAAACAGTAATGACCACCTTGGCTCTTGTAGGCAAGGGCTACTCACGGGTGACACATGCCATGCTTTTGATGTTTTCTTACTCTTTCACAAAGTATTGTACCTCACATTTTACATTAATATCTGCTGGTCATAGACTTCTCATCTATTTTAAATTTGAGCTTGCTACTTTCTAATCTGTGGGCTGACCCACCAGATAAAGTTTGGCACCTACTTGAGTTCTTACCATGTCCTAGACACCATTCTAAGTGTTTGAAATGTGTTTGTTTATTTAATTGTTCTAGTGTCCCAAACAGAAAGGAACTATTATGATCTGTTTTCAGATTAGAAAACTGAAGCACAGAAAGATTAAGTAACGTGTGCAAAGTTACATAGCTTATAAGTAGGAAGGCAGGGATTTAAATTCAGACTGCTGGCTCTTCAGTTCATGATGTTAACCATATACTGTATTATGTAAAAATGTTTGTTAGAAGTACACAAAAATTCACATAAGAGTAAATGGAGTCTAGTAAAATATCTGGGTTCACTGTGAAAAATACATGAACTTTGGTAACATCTTTGTGACATCTATTTTAGTCTCCCACAGAATGTGTGAGCATAACTGCGTGTGTGCAGATTTCTTGTGTATGTATCAAATAGGTAAGATGTCCAGAGAAGTGACTTTATTAAACCAATGCTAAGTATGGTTAAATCATAAACATTTTAATTTAACTTTTGGTAAAAAAATATATGAATCTTTTCTAATCTTTTGGTGTTAATTTTTATTAACGTGGCATACCAGAAAAAGTCTATTGGGGTGGAACTGATGATCAATATTTTTGGAAATCTGAGAACTATACTTTTCTCCCCTCCAATATAATGCACAAATAAACTGATTTGATTCATTAGTCTTGTTTTCCTGTCTTAGTTGAGTTATTTGTGGAATCTGCAGAAGACAGTTATTTAAATAATTATGTATTTCTTTTTATTCAAGTAGCTACCTCTATAGGATAAGTACTGAGTCACTTATACCCAAAACTTAGAATAAGAGCTTTGAAACTCAAACTCTTGTTGGGAGATAATTTTCCACGGCTGTCTTGCATTTCTGTATGTCTTGTGAGCAGGAGTACTGGCTGTCTTTGTTCTAGATTATCTCTCCAAGGATTCATGTATAGAAAATAGCCTTGAAGATAGAGGTAAAGTCTTGCCTCATAGAAAAAGGCAAGCTTGTTTACTGTTCAACGTGATAAAGATAATGTTTCTCTCTAAGGTGAAAGAAAAGGTGTGCTTAATTCCCATTATAAAATAGTTGGGCTCTCTAAGCCTGGAGTTCCCATAACATAATACAACCCATTGGGTATGCAGGCATCATATAGCCTTCTTTGTGTTGCCCTTGCAACTTGAGGAATTGGCATGTACTCTGACATTTGTCATTGATATGAGTAATAAAATCTTTTCACTATCTTCTGCCAGCAGCCATGAAATGGTAGCAGACTAATTTGTTAGCTTCCAAGTGAGCAAAATCAAAGATTCTTCAAAGTTCTTGAAATCTGTTATACTTGTAAAATGCTTTCCTATTTTTTCCCCTCAATTTAGAATCAGACTCTCTTTGGAAGAGTGAATTATCATTTCTTTGCTCTGGGTTCACTAGAGACAAGGCAGGTAGACTAAGCTTTACTCACCTGAAGGGGTGACTTATGATAGTTGTTAGTCACATTCTAACTCCTTTTTTCGGGGGGTCATGACTTTCTTTGGGGGGATCATGACTATCTTTGTCGTGACTTTTCCTCCTGTTTTTTTCTTCTTTTCTTTTTGCAGAATTTTCTTCTGTTTGCCATAGGCACTCTTTAGACTTTTATACTTAAACACAAACAAAAACCTTTTTCTTAAGTAGGGGGTCTCTAACCTATGGGGGTAGTGAAAATATACCTTTCAGACCCTTATCTAATAGAACTAGAAGTTGTGTTGCAATAAGAATTTTCTCATGTGGATTTCTGCTATAAGCAGTGGACAGACGTGTACGGAGGCAGGGAAGGTTATAGGCCAAAGTCCACCCACTAGCATGTTTCAACAGCAGATTGGGAAAGCACTCCTGATCCTTGGGGAAAAGTCTGACCAAATGAGCTATAATTCGACAGTGAACACAAACAATAATAATAATAATAAAATATTGTTTTGAAAATTTTGAATCAGTCTAAATCAGGAGTCAGCAATTTATGGTCTGTGGGCTAAATCTGGCTTGCTGTCGTTTTTGTGCATGAAATTTCATTGGAACACAGCACATCAGCTTATTCGCATATTGTCTGTGACTGCTTTCCTGTTATAGTGACAGGGATGACTGTTGACATCACATGGCCGACAAAGCCTAAAATATCTACTATCTGGCTCGTTACAAAAAAAAGAGTTTGCCAGCCCCTTCCCTAAATGTTGACTATACCAGTGAGCCTCAATTTTAAGTTGTGGGGAAGACAAGAAAAAAAATAGAAGTAGACTGACCAAAATCATCTAGTCAGACTTTTCAGAAGGTTCATACCTCTCTCTCTCCTCCAGCCTCTCATAGGCTTTACCTGTTGAGAGTCACTTCTGAAACTTTATGATTTAAGTAGTTTGGATTCATTAACCGATATGGATCGTTAATGTTCACTACTTTGACTCTCTGTAACATGCACAAAATAATATTGATCATGTTATTTCTTTTACAGGGTTGTGGGAAGAAAATGTATTCATTTTTAAGAGGAACGAAACAACTGCAGGTGCTAAGGTTTCTAGGAATCTCCATTGGAGTGACACAAATCCTGGCCATGATTCTCACCATTACTCTTCTCTGGGCTCTGTATTATGATAGAAGGGAGCCAGGGACAGACCAAATGATGTCTCTGAAGAATGACACCTCTCAGCATCTGTCGTGTCCCTCCGTAGAACTGTTGAAACCAAGCCTATCCAGGATCTTTGAACACACATCCATGGCAAACAGCTTTAATACACACTTTGAAATGGAGGAGTTATAAAAAATGTCACAGACATAAACTGCAAACTTGTTTTATTGAACTTGTGAATTTTTTGAGTACACACTTATCTGTTTCAGAAATATGTAGAAATAAAAATGTTGCCATAACAGAATGCCTAGGCATATAATTTTCTGAGTTTAAAATAAAGATGGGAAATTTTCATGTTATAAGTCACCACCTGGACAATAATTGATGTCCTTTATAATATTGAGGACAAATCTACTACCCATTTTTTTGCCTGTGTAAGATTTTTCTGGCCATAGTTATGTTTTGAGGTGGTGTAGTTTGATCTGTATTTCTGCATCCATGCAGATGAACCACGTATGGTGGGACTGGAGCTAGAGAAAAGGCTAATTTTCTTCTACCAGCTAGTATATAAAGTACCAACTAACTGCTAACATAGGAAATTAGTACTAATGACTTTTATTACTAGTGATATATTGTTTTGAGAATGAAAAAATTATACATAAAACTTTCAAGATTGGTGACTACCTAATGCAATTTTTGCAGGTTACTAAAATGTTCTTACCACTTGCAAGAGCAAACTAACACATTGTCTTGAACTGATCAGGGATCTTTTTGTATATAAGTCTTTGTTAAGTCTGTATAATTCAGTAGATATCAGTTCTTATAATGTTAAGAATAACAATTGTGAAAAGGATAACTTTGTCCTGTTATAGCACCATTATTTTTAGCCTATCCTGTTAATACAGCTTTAAAATTTTGTCTTGGGTTTATATTATATACATAACTATTAAGTTAAATACGTAACCACTAATTTTGAAATTTACTAGTATGATACATAGGAATCATCATCACTCAGAATGAAGTTTGGTCTCTAGGAAGTATTAACAAGAACATTTACACATAGCTTAGTTGATCTGCATCTAAAGACTTGGATGCTATTTTTCTCCCAAATTAGTCTTTTGACACTAAACACTTTTCTAGAGAGCTTATCCTTGCATTCTTCAAACAAGAAGTAACAGTCTCCAAGTCAATATAATTCTACAGAGAATAATGTTCTTTCTTTTTCTCCAGAAAAATGCCTGTGAGAATCATTAAAATAAGTGACAGTTTATCTAGAGATTATCTTTCTTTTATTTCACTGATTAATATACTGTGGTGAATTACACAGATTATTAAATTTTTTACAAGAGTAAAGTATATTTATTTGAAATGGGAAAAGTGCATTTTACTGTATTTTGTGTATTATGTTTCTCAGACTATGGAAAGAAATTAATACAAGGGTCAATAAATATTTTCTAGAGAGTAATGATTTGTCTGTGCCTATTTTTTCAGACATTACAAGCACTTTTACCATCTGAGAAGACTATCAAAGGGAGAAAAACATGAGAAGGAATGACTGAATAAAGTATTAGCAGTGATATCCAAACTCAAACTAATCTATGATGCTATGTATCTTCACTGAGAAGAGTAAGAAAGATGCCCATTTATTTTTCAAGTTTGCTTCTTAACTAAGTGATAAATGTAGTTGTTTGATATAATATAAAAATATGCCCATTTGTGTTCATTTATCTTCTCAAGGCTTTTATATCACAACTTTGACCTATTATTATTAATTTTTAAAAGAAAAGAGATCTAAAGAATATTTGAAATTAACTACCAGATTTAAATGGAAATTGAGCAAATTACTTGTTCAATGAAATCCCAAAGCTATCCCTTTCTATAATTTCTTCAACACCCCAACTCCCCTGAATTTCTTATAATACATAATCAAGAGTCAGCTATGAGTTTTACTTGAATTATTTGGAAAATGGTCAAATTTGGCTGCTGCTTTTTGATGTGTCTCACAGACATAGCAAAAACAAGCATATATTATGTTGAGCTCAGTAAAATAAAAAGTCTTCAAATTATAGAAGTTGGTTTCGGCATTTTTTAGACTTCAGGTATTTTGATGTATTACCTGATTTACTACCCTCTAGAATGGTCAACATAAATTTAGACAATCATTTTATACATAATACACTTGCTTAATGGGTACAAATGACATTTATAGCAGTGGTCCACAAAAGCCTCTTATGGTAGTAGTGCACCTGGAATAATAAAACTGCAAGGGACTTTAAAAAGTGTATTTAATGCAGTAGAGCTAAGGGAGTTCACTGTTTGGGTACATTGCAAACAAAATTGTTAACTGTTTCTTTGGGAGTTTTTAAAAGCTTCCTTTGGTTAAAGATCACCATTTTTTAAAGTAAAAATTTAAGAAGATTATTTTTAGACTGGTTAACAGTCAATTCAAAGTGCCCTGGAGACTCAGAGATGGCAATAAGAGATGGTCTGTCCTTAAGCACTGTAAAATCTGGGTTAGAGATACTTGCACTAACCACAGAAAAGTAAATAAAGGAATATGCAGTGAGTAGGGCTCTGCTTAGAATAAGAGATGGAGGATCACGGAATTAAGGCAGCTACACCAAAAAGATAAACTTCAGGCAGGGTTAGTAGGAGAAGTAGAGCATAGCTAGCTCATGGAGAATATTCCATGAGCCATGATTCTGAAGTTAAAAAAGCAAACATTATTTTGGAGGCATGACCTATGGTTCAGTGTGGTGAGGCAGAGCATAGAATGCTTGAAGAGACACCATGGAAAAGAAAATGGGTAAAATTTGGGTTTGGATGCTTTGTTCTGTAGGTTCAATGGAAAGTCACTGAAATGCTTTCAGAAACAGAAGTGATGAATGTTTCATTAGTTTAACTGGATTAGCCAAATGAGAAAGAGTTGGCTAGGAGACAGGTTCGCCCATTACACAACCTGTTAGGGGTTGGGCCACCATTGACCATGTCTAGGTAAATGAAATACTCTAGAGTTGTACACACTGCCCACTCTGGCAGGAGACTGGATAGATTGCTGTTGTTGTGGTCATGGAGACAGATAAAGATATTCACCAGGACAATATAAATTTTTTTTAAAAAGTGTATAAAACAGATTATAACAGGGTGAGTTCACAAAAACTGGCAGCAGATTGACCTTGGGGAGTGTGAGACAAGAAGTAAAAGAACTGAAATTTCTGGATTTTGTGCCTGGTAAATTGGCAGTGGCATGAAACGACATAGAAGACTGGAGGGGAATGGGTGTGGGAGGGTAATTAATTTGGTCTGAGACACACTGAGTTGGAGATGCCTGTAGGACATGCAGATGGAAATGTCTACAGGCAGCTATAAATTCCAATCTGGAACTCAGGAGAATAAGCCTGAGAGTTTTTATGCATTGCTTCCCTATCTTGGGAAGCCTGACAGAAAATGGGCTGAGAACCAAATCTTACATGAGGAGAATTTTAAGCAGATTGCTACAAGAGTTTCCTTTTGTCTGAACTCTCACTCCTGTGGATGAGTCAAGGTGAAGAAACAAGAAATGACTACTCTACTGAATCTTATCTGACAAAAGGAACTGCCCTCCTTTAAAAAAAATACGGCTAAGTGTTGTGTTGAGTCACCCAACCCTTCTTCCTATAATTATCCTGCGATTTACACATGGATTCATCTCTCCTATGAACTGACTTCTCATTTCCTCACATTCAAGCACATCCTAGGAACCTATCTGGGAGAATCTCTGATATATCTTGAAAGCTCATTTATCTTCTATTTTAACATGTTAATTGCAGTTATTCTTTACCTCATGCTATCACGGGTGTCTACTAGGTGCCAGGCACACGTGCGAGGTGCTTCACACATGTGTTTTCTGTTCACAATTCTTTGGCAACTTGGAGGCCTCATGAACCTCATTTTACAAATGAAGAAGAGGGATTCTGAGAGACTGAGAAAAATTATTTAACGAGAACTGAGATGCTGTCTCCTTCCTTCCTCTCCATTTGGTAACATGGTATCTTCAGGAGCCTATGGTGAAGCTCAGCTGATTCCGTATCTAGAAAAGTCAGAATCTCCTTCATGGGGACCACTGTCTCCAGGCCTCTAATTGGTTATCAAATTCTATTACTGCGTCCTTCAAAATGATGCTTTTGTCAGTCTCATTTCATTCCTCCTATTATTTTTGCAGAAAAAGTCCAAGCTATCTAAAGCTTTGGTGGAGCCCAGAAATTGCTCTCTTCTCCCTGCCTCTTTCCTCCTCCCATGAATCTATCTTGTGCACACATGTAAAAGCAAATTAAGTTCTGGAATCAACTTTGTTGACACATATATGTGCATATATAATAAATATACCCCCTCAAGTGTTCAGATAATTAGTTTTGACAAATATATAGACCCATGTAACCGAAACCACCATCAAGATACACAACATTTTTAACCTCTAGAAGTTTCCTCTTACCCCTCTGTTGTAAATTCTGTAATCCCCACTGCTAGCCTTAGGCAACACTGATCTCCTAAATGTCAGTCAACTAATTCTTGTGAAACAAGATGCTTATCATGTCACTTTCTTACTTTTTATAATACCAGGGATCCCCGTTTAAAGTAAGACAGAAATTTCCGATGCTTTAGTGTGTACATGTTATTTATATGGTACGTTTGGATAAATGAGAGTGAGAGGCCACTGGTCAACCAAGGCTTTGCCAGTCCATGAGGACTACAAGGAAGTTCAACACACTGTTTTGGCTCCTATGTCCTCAAAATACAGTAGCTTAAACAAAGTAGAAGTGAATTTTTATTTCATAGAACACTCATGTATGAGTAGCCCAAAGTGTAGCTAGCTGCCTGAGGGTGTCCAGGACCCAGGCTCCTTCTCTCCTGCTACTCTGCTGTATGGAGGTGTTTATCTTGCTCACAGGGTCCCAAAAAGCACAATCTACTTCCATATTTCAGGCAGCGGGCTAGACAAAGATACAAGTTAAAAGGAAAGAGTTATGCTGTTATTGTCTGAGTAACACTCATCAGCTCCCCTTGATACCAATAAATAAAAGGAGCAGGGAGCTGGTAGAAAGTTTATTTCTAAGTTCGATTCCAGGGAGCAGAACTGGACTCAAGGAATTTCTAAAGTGGTTCTGCTCATCCTCCAGGTTTTTACAGTTCACTTTTATAGTCCAGAGTTGTCGGTACCTACACATTAGCTACGTGACTAGCAGAGTATTGTACAGAACTTGAATTTTAGCCACATTTATTGATAATGACATTTTTCAGTCCAGACTTTCCGGTGCCAGGTATCAGAGGTATCTCATAGCTTTTATCAGTAGGGCCCAGCAGAAGCATTAATCAAGCTTGCCATAGAGTAAAGGGAATTTATAAGGCCTAAGACATCATGCATTACGCAAAAGTTATATAAATCACAAAACATGATTACATTGATGCAAAAGTTATACAAATCACAAGGCTTATGATTACATTGATACTATGCTATTCAAACTTATAACCACTCAGAAAAAGGGAGTAAATGGAGATTTGCATCTTTCAGTTGATTGGGCGTAGACTATAGGGAAGTCAAGGGTCCCCTGAAGCTACTTACTGGGAGTACATAGGAGATAAGGGGAAGCACACCTTTTCTTAGCTCTCAGGAATATTGTTCAGGAATGTATGGGAGTGCTTGAGCCCTTGCCACGTCCTTCTCTATGGGCAGACATTAGCGGGTCTCTGTGTCAATGCCTCTTCCCTTTAAGAATGTACCCAGAAGCACACATTGCTACCATTCACATTGCACAGCTATTAAGGGAGGGTTGCAAATACTCTGTCCTGGACACGCATGCATCTGGTGAAACCAGGAAGTTCTAAGACCACAGAATGAAGGGGAAATGAGTTTCGGTGTCATCTAGCAAATTTCTGCCACATTCCTCAGTACCTGTAGAATAAAATCTTCCACTTGAACCTATTTTTCAAACCTACCCCTTGATTCTTTTCCACATATCCTATATACCAGCCAGCTAGGCCAATCGTAGTTCAGTCATTGCCTCTAACATCCCATGTATCCCGTGACTCCTAGATTTTGCTCACATCATGGTGGTTCCCTGATCTAATCTCTTCAGATTCAACTTGTACTCAACCTTTAAATCTCGGCTTAGCAGCCACCTATTACATGAAACTTCTCCTGACTGCTCCAGCCCACAGCAATTCTTTTTCAGAACTCAGCATTTACTTATTACCATAATATCTATTTTGAGTCTTGTCTTTTTCTACTTCATAATATTTCTTTTCATTTATATTGTTCTTATATTTTTTTTCTTTGCTTGTGTGCCTGGTCTCTCCTGAGAACAAATATACTATTTTTTTTTCCCATTTGGCATTTTGCATAGTACTAGGTGATACCTCTTATGTATCAGTTGCATATCTATTCACTGTGTGCATAAATTAATATATGCATGAATTATGAGTCTGTTCAAGGAGTCAAAAGTCATTGTCTAAAATGATTCCAACAAGGAGAGACTGCTGTAAAGGAGGCCATATGTTCTTGATTGGGACAAAGGACAAGGTGTTATCATGGGCTAAGTACTCATTTCGGTATAAATGTATGTACATTGGATCAGCAGAATGCATTTAGAACTCTGTCAAGTCTCATAAATGTCTGAGTGAACAATCAAATTGTACTTGTAGTCTAATAATATAATAGTGTCTTAGATTTATAAAATCTTTTCGTACTGAACCCCAAATTCTTTAGCTTTTAAATATACATTTGTTTGACTGGTAGTGTACAGTGTAAAAGTTGAGGGCACATTTCTGAGGAAATCCTTGAAGAGTGAGAGATTGGAGCAGATCACCACTAACTTTCTAATTTCTATGTGATTCTAGAAAGTAACTTAAAAAATATGTGATTGAAAGGAGGTACCTATAGAAACCTAGAATAAACTTAGTTTAGTGTAGTTTTTTTTACCTCAGCATAGCCATTTTGTTTAGACTTTACCCCTGACAGGCTTTGAATCTAGCACAGGTTACATATAGATAAAGTTTCCAATAGGCATGTTTTAGGAAGCATTCAGACATTCTACCGCAGGCCAAGCTGGCAGCCTACCCTACCCCCTCAGCAAAACTCCATCAGATACTAGACAAGGACAGAGTCACAGAAATGATAATAGACCACCTTTTGGTCAAGGAATTGGTGGATTGCAAATGTCTGACAAGTCTCTTTCAGGAAAACCCCTTCTCTTGTCTCTCACCTAGCCCACCACCACGGCAGCAATCATGTAACTAACCTACCCATCTGCCTGCTGTCCATCACCCGACATCAGTACCTGTACTTACCTGCCCTTTTGTGATAACGTGGAGCAGACCACCACCCAGTCACCTAAATGACTTTCCCCCGTCCAAGGGAAATGGTTAAAAGGACTCAACCACGGGCAGTCATTTTGCCATTGCCTTACTAGACTCTATTGCGGCCATGTGCGCTTTGAGCTATGGCTGTGGCCATGTTTCCTGGCTTTGGCCCCCTCCCCTACCTTGAGGAGGCAAATCTCTTTTTCTCTCGCTCTCTTTCTAATTTAGTTTCTAAATAAGCTGTTTTTTCTAATCTAACTTCTGTGCAATTCTTTGAGTCTTTTGTGCGGCATCAGATCACACACCAGACACCCACACCCCCTGCAGGCCTGATCTAACATTTTGGAGGCCCTGCTGGGTGTGCCCTGACAGTGCCGTTCAATACTTCTGTGAAAGTGCATCAAACAGTGTTTTATTTACTCTTCTCATAATCCAAATGAGGTGAACTTTGTAATAAAGCTAAAGTACTATGAGAAAAGACGTTAAGTAACATGCCCAAAATTGCACAGCAAGTGAATGGCATTGCTAGGGTTCGGTCAGGGTGAGGGAAAATGGATGGAGCAAGGGGCCCAGCACTGCTGGGGCTGGCAATCCAGAAGTGCCATGCTGGGAACCCAGAGATCTGAGTAAATGCAAAGAATTGTGACACACAAAAAGGTTAAGAAAGAAAAGTTTATTTAAAAGTAGATTAGAGAGAGAAAGAGAAGGAAGAAGGAAGATTCACCTCCCCAAGGTAGAGAAGGGGGACCAAAGCCAGGAAGCACGGTGACAGCCATGGCTCAAAGAGCACGTGGCCACACCAGACTCTAGCAAGGCAATGGCCGCTGGTTGCTTGTGGTTGAGTTCTTTTGACTATTCCCCTAGATGGGGGAGGATCATTAAGGTGATTGGGTGGTGGTCAGCTCCACGTCATCACGAAGGGGCAGGCAAGCACAGGTACTGATGTCAGGTGATGGACAACAGGCCGATGGGTGGGTTAGTCACATGATTGCTGCCAAGGTGAGCCACAAAGGCTGGTTAGGTTAACCCTGATGGGGGGGTTAACAAGAGACTTGCTAGTCATTTGCAACTCACAAATTCCTTGACCAAAGGTGGGTGGTCATATTATTACTTTTATGACTTTGACCTTGATAAGGAATCAGAAGTTTACTACAGATTATTATGCTCAACTATTCATGGTTGAGCTGTCCTGGTCTTGCATCTGAAGGAGATTTGCTGAGGGGGGATGGGATGGGATAGACTACTGTTTGTCCTGCAGTAGAATGTCTGAACGGTTTCTAATGGTTATGCCAAGGCAAAAAGACTAAATTAAGAATAAAGCTAAGTTTCTTCTAGATTTCTATAGGTACCTTTCAGATATTGCTGAGATTTTAACCAGATTTGTCTAAATTCCAAGTCCATACTCAACTATTTTACAAGAAAGCTACTGAATTAACTTATTTCTAAAATTATCCTTAATTTCATGATCATGGCATATTGTTGTGTTAATATAGTGCCACATTTTGCTAACTAGCATTTCTTTGAAATTTTGTGTGTATGTTAAAAAGTTATATTCATTTGTTTTGTGTGTAGGCACATTCTTTTGTGATAGATATTGTATCAAGAACAAGCTAGAGTCCTGTAAATATATTTATTTTTTATTTTATTCGAAGAATTTTGAAGATATATAGCCCATATTTAATCCTGTAAAATAAAAAAATTCTTGAATCTATCTATATCAACATTAAGAACAGCAAAATAGAAGTTCCACTTCCAGCTAGGATGAAATAACAGCAATCAGATTTACTCGTTTGCCTTAAATAAGCCAACAACATCAGAAACAAAACACATGCGCCAAAATATTTGAAACAATGATTTGTAAAACACTGGACATTAGGCAATAAAGGACCATGATCTCTAAGAAACTGGTCACAAATGAGATGAGTCCTATGACTTCCTCAGCTTATTGCCTTGAGAGAATTTCTAGGATGTGGTGTTGGGAGGAAAAATCTAGGTAGAGCCTACAGAAATGAGAACACAAGGAGACGATGGCAGTTAGAGTCTGAACGACAGAGTGATGGAGAGGAGAGATATATAGATAAGAACTCCACACCTATGCAGAGTCCCTTTTGAGTATGCATCAAAGTACTGATCAGCACATCCAAAAAGATTAGAGGGAAAGCTCCTGGTGCCACAGAAGGCTTGGGAATAGGGCCTGTTACCACTGGCCAAACTGGAAAACCTCCTAATTCATAAGGTATTGGGTGGAGTACTCAAATCTCATTTCTGTAATGAGGAGTTTCTACTGGCACCTACCCAGTCAGAAATGCAAGACCTTAGATTATCAAACTGTTTCCATGAAACTTAACTGTATCCAGAAAAAACCTCAAGAATATATAGAGAAATAGATATATATCCAGTTTGCAATAAGGAAAAAGTCACAATGTTTGACATCCAATCAAAGACTGTCAGGCATGCTAAATATAAGAAAAATGTGACCTATCATTAGAAGAAATTCATCGATTGAAATAGACCCAGAACTGACACAGATGTAAAAATTAGCAGACAAGAACATTAAAAAGAGTAATTATAAATGTACTATATGTTTTCAAAAATTAAGTAGAGATAGGAAAGATATTTTTTTAAATGCTCCAATCAAATTTTTAGGGAAAAAAATATAATGTGATATTAAAATATACTGGATAGAATTAATAGATTAGCTATTGCAGAAGAAAAGATTAATAAACTTCAAGACAGCATGAGTTTAGAATTACACAAAAAGAAAGAGAAAAAAATGGAAAACAATAACAGCTAATTCTAAAATTCATAAGAAAATTCAAAGAATCTAAAATAGTAAAATAAGGAAATAAAAAGTTGAAAACTAAGAAAAAAGACAACGGGATAATACTAATGAATTTCAACACTTACTATTATGTTATCAAAATGTGTGATAATGGTGTCAAGACAGACAAATAGATAAATGAAACAGAATAGAGTCTAGAAATAAACTCACATAAATGGACAACAGATTTCTGACAAAGATGGCAAGACACAAGTGGTTAAAGGATAATTTTCTTCAACTAATAGTTCTGGAACTATTTAGATATTCACATACAATTTTTTAAAAGAGGACTTTGATTTATACAATATACTATGAACAAAAGTAATTAAAAATGGATCATGGACACGAATGTTTAACTAAAACAATAATTATTTTAAAAGAAAACATTGGAACATCTTTGTGACCTCAGTTAAGGCAAAGATTTCTTAGACACAATACTAAAACACAATCCATAAAATAAGAAATTGATAAATTATAATTTATTAAAATTTAAAATGCACTGTTCATTAAAAAGTATCATTTAGAAAAATTTTAGAAATTACTAAATGGAATAAAATATTCATATAACATGTCTTATATATAACTCGATAAATATTTTGCACCCAGAATATATAAAGAACTTTCAAACCTCAATAATATGCACCAAATTCCAATTGAAAATAGGCATAAGATTTGATGAGATGTTTCACAAAGATGCACAGATGGAAAAAAAGACACATGAAAAAGTGCTCAATATCATTATTCACTAGAGAAATTGAAGTTAAAAACCATAATATGCCACTACACATCTATTCGAATGGTTAAAATATAAAAAGTCTGACAATACTAAGTGTTAGTGAAGATGTGAAGCAACCGAACTTTCATATCTTTTGGTGCAAATGCAAAATGGCTCAATCACTTTGAAAAGTAGTTTATCAGTTTCTTCAATTGTTAAACAAATGCGTAAAATATGACTCAGCCAGTCTATATCTAGATAATTACCCAAAAGAAAGCAAAGCATATTTCCATACAAAGACCTGTACCTGAATGTTTATGACAGCTTTATTAGCAGTAACAAAAAACTGAAAACAACCCAAATGCCCTAAGCAGAAGAATGGATAAAGAAATTTTATGATATCCATGTAATAAAATATTACTCAATATTAAAAAGGAATAGACTATTGATACATGCAACAATATGGGTAAATATCAAAGTAATTTTGCTTAGTGGAAAAAGTTTGGCAGCAAAAAGGAATGACCTACTGAAATATACAACAACATGGGTAGAAATCCACATAATTATGCTGAGTGAAGGAAGTCAAACAATGAATAGTAAATGCTGTGCAATTCTTTTTATTAAAAACTGTAGAAAATTTAAATAACCTATAGTAACTAAAGCAAATCAGTGATTGTCTAAGATAGGAAAGAAAGGGAAGGATTAAAAATAAGCATGAGATAATTTGGGGAGTTGAGGTTATATTCACTATTTTGATTGTGGTGATAGTTTCATGAATGTAGGCGTATGTCAAAACTTATAAAATTGTACAAATTAAATATCCCATTTTGTATGTCAATAGAGCTTTTCAAAAATGGGAGAATATGTACTAAGTAGTTTTCCCAATGTAAAATAATCATTATACTTTTACGTATTTCCTGTCCAACTTAGATTTTGTTGGTATAATTCAGAGTTTTATGCTTAACTTATTGCTAAATATTTTACATGACAAATTAGCAATCGATATATATGACTGATTAAAAATATCTGCACTTTCCTTTTTTTTAACTGTATCAATAACATTTATTTAGACTTAATTTGCTGCTTTAATTAATTTGTATTCTCACTGCCATTTCTAATAGAGCTTTCCTTCTCAGGGAAACTTTGAGCAATTATTAAAGAAAAGGTATGTGAATGGCACTATTTCTTCTATGTTGTTCATTTAAGAGTACAGTACTTTTAAGTTACCTCAGTCATGATGACAACTTCCTTGAGTTATAATCATTTTCTCTCAAAGCACTGGTGTTGCATTAATATCCAGCACTAATGTTCCAGCTCACCAGGTTGAAGCTGCATTCACATTTATACCTCCAGCCTTGAGAGTCATACAGCATCTCTTCCACTGCATTCTCTTGATGACACACATGCCACAAGCCTGTCCAGATTCAAGATGAGGAGGATTAGACTCTGTCCTGGGTGAGGGGAGTGCATCATTCCAGAGGAGCATGTGGAATAGCTGTGGCCATCTTTGGAAATGATCTGCCATAACTCCTTTATTTTTGGATCACTTTAACAGAGATTTCAGAGCAAGTTTTTATTATCTGTATTCGTTTTATAATCTTACTCATAGTCAGAAACAACCTTCTTTGATGTCCTTTTCTTCATGAAAATACTTGTCTAAAAGCAGATGAATAGAGAACAACAAAGCCATATTGCCAAGAGGATGTTAAGTAATTTAAGTGGTGTCTCAAACTCTAATGGTGCTTGATCCCTTCTCTCATTGACTAGGCCCCCACTTGCCTATTTGGACTTTGGCTTACTTCTTATCTTCTTCCAACTTCAACTGGGTGTGCTCAGTCCTGGCCTGAACTTTGTTGATAGCCTTTGTTTGGTAACCATTTAAGCAATTGACTAATCTTAGTGTCTAGTAGTTAATATGTTATGAGAATTTGATTAAATTTCTCTTGCTTTAGTTTAAAGTAATTTCATCTAGACAAAACTGGGCAAATCAAATGCCTAGCCTGCTCTTTCGTCTTATCTGTTAGGGATGTGCAATGATTCAGCAAGCTAGGGAGCCAGATCTGGCACCCCTTCCACTGCTCAGGGAATTCATTCTGCTCTAACAAGAGCATCTCTACTATACTCCCAGGGCATAATCCTTCTTATTCTTAAAAGGAAGTTTAATAAAATAGACCTACAAATAATGATCTTTGATTGATTTTTTAAGAAAGACAGAAAGCATCTCTTACTTACTGGGGTAAGAGAAAGTTCTCTCTGTTTTTATAATAAATCATTCACAAGTTTGTCAAAGGGCAGGGTACTGTAGGTGGAACAATTAAAGAAAAAAATACATTTCTCAGAATTTAAAATTAATCTTTGGGTTATTATCTTTTATATATTATGTACCAAGTGTGTGAGAATGTAACTGCCCTTGTGTTGTTGAGTTCTCCATATTTGCATAGCTTAAAAATCTATTTCCCTCTAGAAAGCTGTGCTCTGGCAAAATTTAAAGAAGAAAATTGCTTTGGGGAAGGATGTACTAATATGTTACTTGAGGTTCAATATGAATCAATCTGACAATCAGGTGTCTAATGATGATTCTTAATTCCTTCCTATTCTTTTCTAATTTGCTTCAGAATTCCTCTTATTATTTTCTTGCTAAGTTTGAGATTAATTCAACTCAATTTAGTAAGATCTGTTGAACATCTGCTAAGTAGCAAAAGCTGGGTCAGACACTGTGAAGATCAGAAGAAAAATAAAAACATAATTCCAGTCTTAAGGAACTTGTGGTTTATCTGGAGAGACCTAGAAACTGGACACGGAGTAGTTAAGCAGTTCCCAGTACAGTTTCTGGTACAGTAAATGTATTCATTAATATTCTGTGAATCAAATAACACTGAAAAATAATATAAGAAAACAGAGGGCCTCACAATAATTTTGGACTTAATTCTGAGTACATAGAGAACATCACATGGGTTTTTATCAGCAGAGCCGTATTTTTGAACATACACTTTTATAGTACGCAAGATAGACTGAAAGAAATATAGCCTGAAGGCAGGGAGATCTGAATATAGAAACACAGGAATTGGGAAACGATCCGAAGACTGTGCTTACTTCAAGTCTAACTGGTTGCATGACACCTCAGTCAGATGCCCTTCCTTTATTGTAATTTCTTTTTTATAATTAAATTTTTTACTTTAAATATGTGGGGTACAATTCAGGGTTAGGTATACAAATGTTCATTATGCAGGTCCCCTTGTTGATGTGGTGTGCCTCCCCCCAACCCTGGCAGAGTCCCACTACTGCCAATCCCATCCCACCCCCTGGCAGTTTCCCACTACTGCCAATCCTTTTCTTATAGTATTACGATAATTTCTCAAAGTCCACTCATGAGTGAGAATATGTGATATATAGTTCTTTGTTTCTGTGATAGAACACTGAGTATTATAGACTCTAAGTTCATTCAAGTTGCTGTGAAGTTCATAATTTTGTTCTTTATGGCTGCATAATATTCCATTGTGTATATGTACCACAATTTTTAAGTTCAATCCTGTTTCGATGGGCAGATGGTTGGTTTCATGTTTTTTGCTATTGTGAACAGTGCTGCAATAAACATGTGTGTGCAGGTATCTTTTTCATAGAGTGATTTGTGTTCCTCTGGGTATATTCCCAGTAGGGGGATTGGAGGGTCATATGGAAGGTCAATTTTTAGATCTTTTAGGAATCGCCAAACTGTTTTCCACAGAGGTTGTACTAGTTTACACTCCCCCCAACAGTGGAGAAGTATTCCCTTTTCCCCACATCCTCTCCAGTGTCTGTTATTTTTTGTTATTGATGATGACCATCAAGTAGGCTTCATCTCCAGGATGCAGGGCTGGTTCAACATTTGCAAGACCATAATTGTAATTAAATACATCAACAGATGTAAAAACAAAAACTACATGATTATATCATTAAATGCGAATAAGGCTTTTGAAAAAATCCAGAACTCCTTCTTGATAAAAACCCTTGAACATCTAAGCATAGATGCAACATACCTCAAAATAGTAAGAGCCATCTATGAGAAATCCACAACCAGCAAACTGTTAAACAGAAATCGGAACCATTTCCCCTGAAAACTAGAAGAAGACAAGGATGCCCACTCTGACCCCTTCTTTTCAACATGGTTTTGGAAGTCCTAGCTAGAGCAATCAGACAAAAGAAGGAGATTGGGGTATCCAAATAGGAAAAGAGGAAGTCAAGTTATCCCTCTTTGCAGATGACACAATTCTATACCTTGAAAATCCAAAAGAATCTTTCAAAAACCTCCTTGCATTGATAAAGGACTTTGGCAAAGTCTCAGCATATAAAAATAAATGTGCAAAAGACAGTCACATTTCTATTGTAATTTCAACGTGGCAGCTGACCCCCTTACAAAATATTCCTTTCTGATAAGTTACTATCGACCATGGACTAGTTCTGGGCAGTTTACAGAGGCTACACAAAAAATACCTTTATGTCCTATGTTTCACCTTTTGATATATATAAACTTTAAAAAGTTTCACCTTTTGTGTCCTATGTTTCACCTTTTGATATCTGGATTTTACTGAATTTTAATGTTGTCTCCACCCCAAAGAGAGCATGGAATATATGTAACATGTATGGTTACTTTGGACCCATACCCACAACCCTCTTTCATAAATATTCACAGTTCCTCCTATAACCTGTTTTGCCAACCCATCTAGCTTATCTAGCATAAAACTCTTATCCCACCCTTCCTACCCTGAAGTCCCTGCTTTCCAGCCTGCAGGTTGCAACCCTTCACAAGAAAGAAAGCTCTGTTTTCCAAATTTAGAAGTCTCCTGATTTTAAGTCTCACACTGCATATTTAAAAATAACTAAGAATGGATTCCTAACACAAAGATATAATGAATGTTTCAGGTGATAGATACCTTAATTACTCTGATTTGATCATCATGCACTGTATGCCTGTATCAAAATATCACATATGCTCCATAAAGATGTATAATTAATATGTACCTGTGATAAAGATAAAAAATTAAAAATAATATAAAAGTCCTTAAATATTGATTACAAAAAATGTCTTCTGAGAAGCCAAAGACAAAAGGGAATTATAAACAAATTTGCAATTTCACTTTCTTATGAAGAGATGCAAATTATGCCTGTTTCTTTGACTAGTTAAGTGGATCAGTCCTGACATTTTGATGGTCTTTCTCTTCCTGAGGTTGGAAGCTTCCTTTAAGGATGCCCTTTTAGTTCTGTATATTGAAAGTCAGGAGAGGAGGAAATAAAATAAATGAAAAACTTAAGTATGATACCACAGATATCTCAATAACTAACAAAGAGCTCATGTATTTTGTTCATACACTTTTCATTTATAAGAGATTTCTCAAAGTGTGAGTTTTATGTGAGAAATTCACCTTTAATTTGGTTATCTGCCTACATTTAGATGCTATGATTGTGCTGTGGTCTGAATGTTCTCTAGAAGTGATGTGATGAAACATAATTGCCAATGTGATAATATTAAGAAATAGGGAGGTAATTAAGACATGAGGGTGTAGCTTTTACAAATGGAATTAGAGACCTTATATAAGAGCTAGAGGTAACTAGTGAGAATCCTTTTGCTCTTCCACCATTTGTCCTCAGTTTTTGCCATGTGAGGACACTGCATTAAAGGTGCCATCTTGAAAACAGGGAGCAGCTCTTACAAAACAAGGACCTGCTGGAGTGTTATTCTTATAATCCCAGCCTTCAGAACTGTGAGAAATAAATTTCTATTGTTTATTAATTACCCATTCTCAGGTATTTTGTTATAGTAGCATAAATGAACAAAGATACATTAGTATTGTTCTTTTTAGTGATATCAATAAAGAGAAATGAGAGTAGAAAATGATGCTGAAAAAGCTAGCTATCCTGATTCAGATTCTACAAATTTTCTCTGAGATTGTCTGTGTCTTTGATTCAGATAAAAGATCTCATACCAGGCACTGGGTCCCCTCCCACTGTGGGAACTTTTCTGTCCTCTTAATAAATCCTGCTTTCTCAAAACAAAAACAAACAAACAAAAAACCTCACACCAAAGATTATCAAAAAGGAGAAAGAACAAGCGCTTAATAATCACTTAGAAAAGTAAAATACAAGAACAGCTTAATCAGGTATTGAGACTCTATGGAAACACATAGGTAGAAATGTGTGCTTTAGAGTAAGATGCACTGGGCTCATACAGTCTGTGAGCAATTAGAGAGAGGAACATTCCAAATCACCTGAGTAAATGAATTCTAGCCTCAAATGAAACCATCAGCCTCTGTCTGCCTGTTCTCATCAACATACCAATAGTGGAGTGAATAGATAGAAGTGGCTTGTGTGATTGTCCTAAAACCTTGTAATGTAAAAGTGCCTTCACATGCTTTATTTTGTTTAACCCTCCCATTTATGTGTAAGCTGGGCAGAACTTCATTCTAGAGAGGCAGACAGTGAGACACAAAAGACTGGATACATGTTCCAAGGTCTCACAACGAGATAGTAGAGCCCGGACTCCTGGTATCTTTCCTTTATATGTCACTACCTCTTCATTTTCTTTACTCTCAATGTATTCTCTTGGCCTTGACCTCATAATTTTCAAAGAGATTGGGGAGGATTTAAAATAATCCCCTTTGCGATACTTTACCAAGCCTATAATGAACTGGAACTAACCTCTAAAGTTCATGTTTTATTACCTAAAATACTATTCAAGGTAGGCAGTGCTTTGACCAAAACAGCTGAAAGTGGAAGATGTTAACCAAACATGGATCCATAAAAAAGGTCCTTGAGCATCTACGATCTCATTTCTATGTGAAGAGGTGATAATATCAATGCCAGTCTTTCTAAATACATTGACTAGATTTGAGTTTTTTCCTCTTAGAAGCAAGGCAATAAGAATTTGGGGTTGGGAGAGAGGAAGCTTATTACATATATAGTTACTCAGCATTTTCTGTATCCATTATGATGACACATTTATCTATTGTTTATTAACATATTACCCTAAAACTTGTGACTTCAAACAACAAACTTTTATCTCAAAGGGTCTGAGAGCCACTTAGCTGAGTGGGTGTAGCTAGGGTCTCTAATGAGGATGTAAGAATGATGTTGAATGCAGATATAGTCATCTGGAGGTTCAGCTAGACCTGAATGATCTACTTCCAGGTTGGCTTAATCACATGGTGGGCAAGTGGTTATTGGTTGTTGGTCAGGGCTCTCTGTTCCTTTCCAACTGGGCCAGTTCACTACACAGCCAACTAGCTTGCCCCAGAGCATGTGATCCCTAGAGAGCAAGAGAAAGCAGGAAGGAGAACCCAAGATGGGAGCTGCAATCCTTAAATAATCTCTTAAAATCATATCCCATCACTGCTGCCAGATTCAGTTAGAATTGAGCCATTAAGTGTAGCCCACATGCAAGGAAAAGGAAATTAAGCTCCATTTCTTAGATGGAGGAATATCAAAGAATTTGTGAACATATCTTTAAAACTTTGCTTGCCCAAATTCTCAGCTTTTGCAGGAGAAAGCAAATAAAATAAATGTGTTATTTTTTCAACTCGTTCACATACTAGTAAAACTGACAAGAACCAATAAAATCTTTCTTGCTATTTCTCACCCTTCACAGATAATTCCTTTTATGCTGCCCTCCTCCTCTGTCTGCCTTACAATGTTGGAGCTTCTTAGATGCTCAGGGTCTTTTTTTATGAAGACTCTTACCTTGTAACTTCATCCCATACCAAGCTTCATATGCCAGCCCTAGTCTCATAATTCTTGTTCAAGTATTCCTTTCTTCAGCCCTGACCTATCCTTGCAATTCCAGTTTTATATATCCAGCTGCTTCTTGACATCACCGCATAAATCACATGAATTTAAAATGAACTGCAGCTAAAACACACTCTAGATCTTCCCTGCTTCTCTCCTAGCCTCCCCTTTCTTAGTTAATCTATCCACTTGTTTAAACTTTTTCTTATCTCATATCTCCTCCCTGGGTGAATCCTGTCAGCACTTCTTTCAATATCTCGTCCAAATCTACCAAACTTTGTCTCCACTGCTTCCACTCTAATCCAACCTACCTTTGTTTCTTACCTGGACCATTGACTAGATTTGCTTACTTTTTCTCTGGTCCCTGTAAGCAGCAGTCCCCCTTTTTTTTTTTTTTTTTTGCCATCAGGACTGGTTTTGTGAAAGACAATTTTTTGCATGGACAGAGATAGGGTGGGTGGGGGAATGATCATCAGTCATCTAACTTTTATCAGGACTGTGCAACCTAGATCCCTCACATGTGCAGTTCACAATAGGGTTGGCTACTGTGAGAAACTAATGCCATCACTGATCTTACAGGAGGTAGGACTCTGCTCAGTCACAGCTCACCTCCTGTTGTGCAGCCTGGTTCCTAACATGTTATGGACTGGTACCAATATGTAGCCCGGAGATTGGGGATCACTGCCTATAAGTATTCTTCTTAATAGCCATGGTGACCTTTTGAATGAAATCAGTTCATGTCACTCCTCCATTTAAAACTTCTTAGAGCTTTTTATTTCATTTGGAATAATGCATCTGAACTCTTTATTATGACTTTTTTTTAAAACATATTTATGTTCCCATCTACTAGCCAGTCACCTTGGTCTTCAACATACACAGTACTTAGGTTATTGCCACAAACTATGTGTGTATGTGTATCTGTTTTGTGTGTGTTTGTGTTTGTGTGTATATGCGTGTTTAAGTGCATGTCATGTGTGTCCATGTGTTAGTGTGTGTCTGGGAATATACTCTGTGTCATGAGTATATATGTAGGTGTGTGTGTGTGTGCATGCCTGAGTGTGTTTCTGGTGTGTTGTATATTCAGGGGCATCCTGATTGATGCAGATTTGTCTGAATGAGCAGAATAGACAGTTCCCTTGAGAATACTCAGCGACCACAAAAAGCTTCTCTCTTGATATTTATATTTCTCTAGAGATTCATTTAAGTTTAAGTGGTCTCTTGTCAATTGCAAATATCCCGGGAGCTGTATTGTCATCTGTATCTTCATGTTTAGTTATTATAATTAGATTGTTTTCCTCCTTGCTCTTGCTGACAACAGCCAGAGATAAGAAAAAAAATGGAATAGTCTCAGCAAAGTGAATTGGGAGACACCTGGGTTGTTGAAGGGTAGCTTGCAGGCTGAGGTGACAATTGGATCATCTTCCTGGATCCCAGGGATTTCTCCTCATCAGTAGGACAGGGCAACACTGAGGAATGGAAAAGTCAGTTGTTCCCCAAATTTTGCCGAGTGTCTGACATACCTGGTATGGTTTTGTGCTTCAGAGGTTTCCCAGTGCTCTGCAGATGTGAGGGCATTCCTCCTTTTAGTCAGAACAGTAAAAGGGCAAACCTGTTTCCAGTCAATACAGTTACCCCTCAGTGAGCACAAGTGAATGACAGCAAGGGAGCACATTCAGTGATTGTTTCATGCGCTGTCACACGTAGCCACAAGGGAGACTGGAGAGGCGCCTGCCTGTGCCTCAAAGGAGATGGCCCTCTCCCCCATCAGGACCTCTTTCTTCTCTGCACTCTAACTGCATGCCCTCCCTTCCTCAGACTTCACTCTTTGTATTTCTCATGTCTTTCCTGCACTTCAACTGTTACTTTCCTAGCTACTAGACGTTTCTTACCAAGATTTAAATGTGCCATTTTTTATCTCGTGAGTTGAGAAGGTAAAAAATGTACATCCTTGTTCCCTAGATCTCCACTTAGAACCCTCTCTGAGCTGTACTTCAGAGCCTGGCAGCCCAAGAATGTTTTCTACACGTGGTATCTCTAATCTACTCTAGGGTTTGTGCCCACGACATCACATCATGTGTTTTTGCTCAGTTGAATGGTGACCACTCCAGTGACAAATCCCCATAACACTTTCACTTTCTACCTTGCTAGACATTTCAGAACACTTGGTGAGCCCAGTTCTCTCAAAGACCATGCTAAATCAGACAACTTTGACCCTTCTTTGAGTTATAGTTTCTAAATTGATCTTTCTGCTTCCCCTTATTCTGGAAATCCTTCAACATTCACCTGGTTTCCTCCTGCCTCTCAGATTTCTTTCCAGCTCTTCCTGAATGATTCCAGGGATTATTCATTTATTCTATATATTATTCCATTCCCTTGAACTTGAATACCTCTTCTCTGCTGCTGATTCCCAAGTGAATAACTCTGTAATCTCCTTCTAGGCTGTCTATTCCTGCATCTAACTACTACTTAAAGACGAAAGAAAGAACTCCTTGGTGTGGTTAAGCTTTTAGTCATTAGAATGAGAATAAGAAACCTGGTTTCAATTCTAATCTTTCAATTTATTTGCTCTGTGACCTTAGTTATGTTATGTGACATTTTTTTGCAGGAATTTTCAACTGCTCTGTTAACTTAGATCCTTGCATTCTTTTTTTTGTTTTGTTTTTTTTGAGTTGGAGTCTCACTCTGTCACCCAGACAGGAGTGCAGTGGCCGCTCCTGGCCACCGCAGCCTCGACCTGCTAGGTTCCAGCGATCCTTCAGCCTCAGCCTTCCGAGTAGCTGGAACTACAGGCACGTGCTACCACACCCGGATAACTTTTTGTTTTATTGTAGAGATGATGTCTCGCCAAGTTGCCCAGGCGGGTCTCGAACCCACGGGCTCAGGCAATCCACTCATCTCAGCCCCCCAAATGCGCAGGATTATAGGCTGAGCCACTGAGCCCGGCTAGATCCTTACATTCTTGTCTAGTCTCATGTCCAAGGAAATTCAGGAGTGCGTACATTGAAGAATGAGTGAAAAAAGAGTTTATTAAGCAACAGAAAACTCTCAAGAAAAGAGACTCAAAAATGGGTTACTGGTAGTGGGCGAGTGTTTTGTGTTTTTCTCTCTCCTTTCTAGGGGCATCCTTCTAATTTGCATCTTATCCATCGCTCAACTTCCTAGCCTTCACTGCTCATGTGTGCCCTTGTCCAAAGTTACTTCATCTTGATTATTACCCATAGGTACCACAGAAAAGCCCACTGGGGAGGGTAAAACCACAATGCAAATGTTATCTAATGATATTATAATAAGTTTAGGTCAAGTTAGGGCATTTCATTGAGCTATCGTGCCTGCTCTGATTCGCAAAAGTCCCTTTTGAACAAACATCCTAGTATGAGAGGATGCTCTTAACCACATTAACCACATTTTCAATTGCTAGTTATATAAGTGAGTTGGTGCAGGGGCATTCCTGCTGGTGTTACTTCTTCTCAAAATCTTCCTTGTCTATCTGCCTAGCCAGCCTTTGACTACCTCTTCTCTCAATTTCGGTGCTTCTATTTCTTTATTCTCAATCAGTATGTACTTTATAGGACCTCTCTGATAATAAATGAGTTAATACATGTAAAGCAGTTAAAAGCTGTGCCTGGAATATAGTAAGCATTTAATAAGTGCTTACTAATTATTATTCTTCTTATTGCTATTATTTGTCCCTTCTTCTTAGATACACATTTTAAAAACTCCTGATCATCTTAGCAAACGACACTTTCCTTCATTCAGCTGCTTAAAATCAGAAATTGATAGCTTCTGTAGATATCTCTCACACTAATAGCATTCATTACCACATCTCCAAAATGCCCCGTAAATAATCCAGTTCTCTCAGGGACTACCCTAAATCAACCGTACCTCCACTGTTTCTTCAGCTACTGAAACTGGTCCAACTTCCCCATAGAACTAATGGTTTGGTTTCTTTGGTTTTTTTTTTTTTAATAAGCATAGAAATTGACCTTCCTGACCTTAAAGAATGAAATTCACTTCTGTCCTATTTGAGTTCCTTTCTCAGAAAACAGAAATTGAAGTTCCCAACTTTAAATATGGACACTTTCTCTTACTCGAATTCCTTTATCAGGAAACCAGCCTTCAGGACTGTAGAGCCAAAAGACTAAAACTCGCCAGATCACAGACAACATAATGCCAGACTCTACCTGTTTTCCCACTCTTCTTTCTTATTCCTCCAGTGTTCCTGTTTTCTGAATTCCTGCCCTATTATATAAACCCGTGACTTCCGTGGGATATAACGGCAGATTTGAGAATAAATTTCCTGTTCTCCTTGACTGATATCACCCAAATAAAGCCTTCATCCCTGGCAATACTCATCATCTCAGTGATTGACTTTCTGTGTGATAACATTACCATAATAGTTTCCAAAGTGGTCTTTCTGCTCTCACTTGTGCCCTTTCCAACTCATTCTTTAACTTATAGCAAGCAGTGTGAACTTTTAAAAGCCTAAATTGAATTATGTCACTCCTTCAGTCAAAATTCATGGTTTCCTATTGGACAAAGGACGAAGTCTAATATTCTTAAGTGGAAGTGTCTGTGAGTTCACATACAGCCTGGACCTTGTCCACTTTCCAATCTGTAGTCACTTCTCCCTCATTCAGGGTGGCTCAACCACAAAAGCCTCCTAACAGACTTTCAAATGTTACACAATCCTTTCTATCTTGTCGATTACAGTTTTGCCTCTAGAATATGCCTGGAATGTTTTTCTCTCTTTTTTGGATAATTCCCATTCCTCCTATAGGCCCCAGTAAATGATGATCCTCAGAGAGAAATTTTATGAAATTTGAATTTTAACTGAGGACCCTTCGATTATCCTTTTTGCAGTACCTTATTATTTTCCATTATGGCACTTACCACACTTTGCAATTGTATATTATTTGTGTGTTTATTTGCTTGATGATAGTCTTCCTAACTTAATGCAAACACTATAATGACAGGGATCATATCTGTCTTGTTAATTATTTTATCTCAAATGTCTAGTCGAGCATCTGGCACATAGAAGGTTCTTAATCAATATTTATTGAGTTAATAAAGTGAATGAATGAACTGTGGCCAATGGAAGTGTTTGTCAGTCATTTCAGTGGTGAAAACATAATTAGTTCTGTAATTAAGACATATGCAAGTCACAAGATGTTCCTAAACTTTTTGTCTTTAAGTGATGAAATCCGGAATTAAGTATTGGACACAGTTTCAATACTATTTAATGGTATTTTTAATAAAATAAAATATGTTAGACAAGGAAGTACATGAACCTTGCACTCAGACCTGGGTTTGAAACCTATCTTAATCATTTACCATTGGTGTGGCCTTGGACATGTTGTTTACCTTCACTGAGCTTCTGTCTCTAACTTGAAAATGGTTATCCTAGTATTAGCTTGTGTGGTTGTTGCAGAGGATTGAAATAAAGTGAATGACTCTTGTTGGTTGCTTAATGAATAAATGTTAGCTATCATTTTCACTGAAAAACCTTTCTTTTAGACAACTATGAAAAAGAAAGAACTAGAAACAAGGAATAACAAACTTTTAGTGTATTTAATATATTCCAAAATTTGGGAGGCTCCTAAATCGTAGGCCTACAATAATAGGCAATAGCAATAAAAAATTAAAATTCACACATTTTACTGAAATCAAATAGAATGATGTCTATATTTTCAGGGCAACTGTATATGTGCTTCCCAGTTCTAAAATGCTGTTTGCTTGGTTGGCTTTCTTCTTTTCATTTCCAACATGTCTTTACTTAGAGGTCTTTCCTTCAAAACTGTACTAAGCATCCCCCCAACCACCATTTTATTGCTCATCTGAGCACTCTATATGTTTTTTTTTTTTCATTCTTAGAATGCATTTTGCTCTGAACTTAGGTTGGTTAATTACATTTCTGCCTGTTTTGGGTCCAGGTCAACAAATGGGACTACAATTAACACCAAGGTCTGGATCTTGTTAGCCTTCCATTTTTAACACTGAGCAGGTCCTGGGATATACAATGTGCTGACAAAGAACATGAATGAATAGAATGGCTACATACCCTGAGTTTCACTATAACTTTTTAGTATACTGTTTTAGCCATTGCTGAAGTGTAATGTAAGAGTTATTTCTTTTAAAAAAATCTCATTTTTAGAAAATTCCTTGAAATTCATGTAATTTTAAGCTATAGGCATCCTACTGGCCATTAAGAGAATTTAGAACAACTCTTTTGAGTTGCATCTTATACCGCTTAATATGTAAGATAGTCCCATGATGTGAAGGGATTTTGCCTCCTTCTTCTTGGTGTGTCCCCAGTTCTCAACCCCAGTTCATATACAACAATTACCCTGGATCAGAGGATGTGAGCTTGTGTATATAGCTAAGAACCTTATAAATTGCAAAGCTCAAAGAAAACGGCTTAGTTAATTGAAAAGTAGGGAGGAAAACAGAATAGAAGCTCATCAATAACATTTTGTAAACAAGAATTTGAAATTTTTGGTGTACTCTTTAATTTCATGATGACAAAACAGAAGAACACTTGATTTTCACAATGCCACTATTAGAAAGTTTAAAACAAATTTGCCTAAGAAATTAATTATATTTTAAGACACTATATCAGTTGCTTTACTTAAAAAGCAACCTAAAAAAACACAGATTTTTAATACTTTTCTAAGTTAATAACAATGAGTTTCTTTTTCATGTATGCCCTCAAAATCATTGCTATTCTATTTCTTTCTTGTACTAGATAATGCAAGTTCAGAGATTCTAAAGCATTTAAGCTTTAGAAAAAAGATAATGCCATTTAGTAATCTTGAGAATATTACTTTTGAAAGTTTTAAGAAGATTCACTTAAAAGCTTAGACTTCACTACATTATAATTTTGTACAATTGACAAAGAAGAAAACAAAAGGAATAATGATCATGGCAAGAAAAAATTTTCCTTTAGATTTTATTAAAATTCTGTTTTTGTCAGGTGGACAAATAAATGGAAATTCACATTCTTCCTGTCTCAATTTGTGTGTGGGGGTGTGAGTGTGGAGGTGTGTGTATGTACCCATGTGTTCACACTTTCCTCCAATGGTTTTTTTCCTGAGTTTTATATGAAACATGAAATAGACTTCACAATAAAACATCTTCATAAGTTACATAGTAATCTATGATTAAAAATAGAAATGTGTGAGAAATTTCCTAAGAACTTATGTTTTTATTATATTACTTTATATATTAGCTTATTTGTTTGGCATTCTCCTATATTGTAAAAAAAAATTGTTGAGACTGTGCTTTTATGATACATTTTGGGTAATGAATTTATTTTTCTCTTAGTTATAAGAAGTGAAACTAATTAGAAATAAATGATAGCCATCCTAAAGTTCATTTGTATTTAAATCTTGACTACAGTCAGGAATAATTACAGAAACATTTAATCAGAATCAGAGCTACTCAGACACAGAAATCGAGGCATTTATACACCTCACTCTGACTTACTGCCTTAAACTTAGTCTCCTAAGGTGAACTTACTATAATTATTTTAGCATTCAGTCTAAATTTGAGTTGAGATGCTTATTATATTTTGAGGATATAGGTAATGGGCAAAATGTCCCAAGCAAATTTTAGGTAATCCTACACAATTCATAAGTCTGTATCCACTAATAACTTTATATATACTATGGCAGAAAAATATAACTAAATTCTCAGACTCTTTCCCAATGAACTGAATTCTAGGTTCAATAGTCAAAGAAACTGACATGATGTTGAATTTTTCAGGTCTTCCAACTTCCGTGTCTTCCTAAGAATATATGGTTTCAGGTCCTACCAGTCACTCATGGCTCCATTTCTCTCATTAGTGGGCTTCTATGCATTTGGATGGATAAACACATTTCATTCTAAACATCAACAGAGCTGTCGTCTGACATACACACAGACAAACACAGAAAGTCATGTGTCACTTGACAACAGGGATGCATTCTGAGAAATGTGTCATTAAGTAATTTCATCCTTGTGCAAACATCATGGAGTGTAATTGCACAAACCTAAATGATAAGGTCTGCCACACACCTAGGTTGTATAGTATAGCCTATTGCTTACAAGCTACAAACCTGTATAGCATGTTGCTGTACTGAATACTTTAGGCAACTGTAACACAATATAAGTACTTGTATATCTAAACACAGAAAAGGTACAGTAAAAACATTATATTATAATATGTGGGACCACCCACATATTTGCAGTTCCTCTCTGCCCAAAATGTCTTTATGTGACCTGTGATTTTGAGTGTGTGTGTGTATGTGTGTCTGTATACACATATGTCTTCTTTGATAGTGTAGTGTGATTTTATAAATTCCTAGTGTGAAAAAATAGAAATATGTGAGAAATTTCCTAAGAACTTATGTTTTTATTATATTACTTTATATATTAGCTTATTTGTTTGGCATTCTCCTATATTGTAAAAAAAAAGTTGTTGAGACTGTGCTTTTATGATACATTTTGGGTAATGAATTTATTTTTCTCTTAGTTATAGAAAAATTCCTATTGTAAATTCCTAGTGTGAAAAAAAATCAGAAATTAGACTTTTAAAAATCCTTCTCTATGACAACTTGGAAAAGTTTAATTATTTTGTAATACAATTTTCAAAATTTAAAAAAATTATAATTTATCATATCAAATTCATTATTCCATATTTTTATAATTTGTCATCAGGATTTGACAATAATTAGTCATATATAATACTAATTTTCTCATACATGTCTTTTTAATCATGATCACACCTTAGTTTTTCACATAAAGAAAGTTTGGACACAATATTAACACCTATGATGAATAACACATTGAACGTTTGAGAAGTAGGAAGGGAAAGATTGAAGTGGAAGGTAAAGAGATATTATTAATAGACCAGTGTGATTTTGGAACATAAAACAAGCAAACTATGAAGCCCAAAGAAGAAGTTTTATGGCAAGCAGTTACATCCCAAGTACCATTTTAAAAGGTACATTAAATTTTCTACAGTTCTGAATAAATCAAATGTCTGTGTTTACATCTTTATTGAAGTTTTTTATTTTATTAGGAACAAATAAAAAATATCAATGACCTACAGAAAAATTTTGGAATTTCTCATGAGGATGGAAAAATCCAAGAATATTTAAAATTATATTTTATTAATTTGTAACATTGAATCATGCAGTTGTTTTGCCTTTGCACCTCCTTTTGCATGTGTCATTAAATGTCAATACGCATTTTGCTGTCACCTTCTGAAATTTTTGCCTGCAAGAATTTAGGGAGATAAACAAGACAATGAAAGGTGAGAATTGCCAGGCTCGGTGGCTCAGCCTGTAATCCCGCACCTTTGGGAGGCTGAGGTGAGTGGATTGCCTGAGCTCGCGGGTTCGAGAACTGCCTGGGCAACTTGGCGAGACCTCATCTCTACAATAAATAAAAAATCAGCCGGCGTGGTAGCGCACGCCTATAATTCCGGCTACTCGCAAGGCTGAGGTGGAAGGATCGCCGGAGCCCAGTGGGTCGAGGCTGTGGTGGCCGAGAGCAGCCACTGCACTCCAGTCTGGGCGACGAAGTGAAACTCCAACTCAAAAAGAAAAAAATTTTTTAAAAAGGTAAGAATTGTGATTATTGATATTAATTTAAAAATATTTGTTTCATTCTCATCAGCCTCCGAGACTTGGAACACATTCAACATATTAACTGTTGAACCCTGTAATTACGTTTCTGATAAACAACTTTGACATTTTTGGCAGACCTTGTTCAAAAAAGGGGAACTAGTGAAGAACTAGTAGATTCTTGAACACATAATTCTACTACTAGAAAATTAACTAAATGTGTATGCTGTCTTGGTACAAAGTTGTTGGAAAAATGTTTGTTAATTAAAACAGTTAATTAAAACAGTGATATATTTTCCTGGTTAGGTTCAGTTTTGTTTTATTTTACCAAGTGTTAATTGGTTTGCAGTTATTACCAGCACACCTTCCAAGATAAGAAAAAATATTGGAATAAAGAAAATGGGAACCAGCTCATTTTACAAGATAAGAACAAGTTTTAAACCAAAGAAAGTGGGGAAAAAAATGGATTCCCTTTGATAGTGACACTGCAATCATACAGTATGGTTATAATCAGGCTTCCTCCTGTGCTCTCACCCCCACTTCCTTTATCTATTAGTCAAAAAGAAGAAAGAGTATATATATATATATATATATATATATATATATATATATATATATATATATATATGCATTTTTGAAAGCAGCATTTATTGAGAGGACAGAAAAACTCCCAGAGTGAGAAGGGACCTGAGGGGGTTGCTCAGCATCAATATTTCTGTGCAGTAGAATTCTATCACAGAAATACATGATTTAATTAAAAATTTCTATTATCTAAATTACGAAAATCTAGACTAATAGTTTTTCAGTGTTAAAGTTTTCTTAACAGAAAATATGGCTAATACAATTACCTAATGGATTGATGATGCACATAAAGTCATTAGTGTTGTGCCTGGCATATATTTAAGAGCCAATAAAGTTAGCAGTCATTATTATTATCTTTTCATGATTGTTATAATCATTATTTAGCACTCACCGTGAATCTATTGAAGAAAGAAGCTGCATTATGGAAAAGTGCATTAACCGCTGCTGTGGTTTTACTTTTTTTTTTGACTGGGTTGACTGAGAGTAAAAAATAATGTATGTCTAGAATTATTTCTATGTAGAATTGTGATGCACTTTGAAATGTTTACTTTCAAAATGGTTACATTCTGATATAGAATCTCTGCCCCTCCAATAAAGTGTCTCTGGAAAATTTAGCAAATCTATCTACCCAACTACCCAAGGAACATTTAACCTTGACTTTTTCAGCTCCCTTCCACATTTCTCAGCACCGGTTTCTTATTCTGTTTTTAGGGTTCTGTTCTCTGCTCTGCATGAAGCCTAGGAGAAATCTGAACAATCTATCAGTGCATAACTATTAACAACTGGTAATAGGTTAAGATAAATATTTTTTGGTGTTGCAATTTGCAGCTCTAATCAAGGAATGAAGTTGTATAAGTCAAACTTAATGCTAGATTGTTCTTTGGATCAAAGCCCAAGACTGTCTCTCTACCATCTTGCAGCTCTTCCAACTCCCTACTCTGGTCTTCCAGGGTTCCTCCAAATCTCTCTTCAAATCTTTGTTACCCATTTAATATCCTTGTTCCGGCATCCTCATATTTTGGAATTGACATGAACCAACTAGGCCCAACTTATTGGTGAGATTCCCTGAGTAGAAACTTACCTTTCTTTTTTGATGTACTGCCCTATTGTCCAATTTTTTCAGATAGTTCAATAGGATTAATCAGATGAGCTAATTTGAGGCGGGAAGTTAAGAATCACAGCAACATTATGTATTATTCCTCCTATAAAACAATTTTAATAGCTTTCTTCACATTCTCTGAAAGTATAGTAGAAAAGATAGAGTGGATATTTGAGGACTTGAGGGAAGGTCGATTTTTTTTGGAACCCTAATCATACCATAAATATGAAACACTGCCTCTTTTTTGGTTCTGTTTTAACTTGATTTGCTTTCTACTCTTTTTGCAAGCAGGTAGGGATTCATGTGTCCTTCCCTCCATCGCCCATAGGAAGTGAACTATTGCCTACAAAAAGAAAATTTTGAGAGATTTTTGAAAGCAACTTGAAGAGCAATGTCTTTATGTAACCTCTGTTAAAGAAATGTCTTCAGGAGATTGAAGTACAAAGTGACTGTCAGCATAGTGGAAAGGAGAAGATTTGAGTGTAAGATTTATGAGTAGCAGTGCAAAACAGAGAGTATTTTGAGTTGTTTTTCATTACATAATGCCTTGAGGATTTGATCTGATTTCTTAATCTTGATTTCTCCACTCATCTATCACCATGTCTGACCCATCATATGCATTCAAAAAATTGAGTTATATGTAGATTGAACAGTAATTACCTAATGAATTTCCATAGAAAAATCAAAGGAAAAAATAACTCAGGAAAGAAGGAGAAAAATCTTCTAAAATAATAATTAGTGCTTGCAGAGAAAGGAGGGAAAAGGCAAGGTGGTGAGAAAAAAGATTAGAAGATATACAGATCTAATATATTTTCAACTAAAAACCTTTTGTACCAATATATTGTATAATTGTCTTAAACAAACTTGCTATTCAAAGTAATAATTTCTTAGAAGGTAAAAATCAAACTTTTTAAAGAGAATTTTATGGCCGGGTTCCGTGGCTCAGCCTGTAATCCCGCACTTTAGAAGGCCGAAGTGAGTGAATTGCCTGAGCCCGCGGGTTCAAGACCCACCTGGGCAACTTGGCGAAACCTCATCTCTACAATAAATCAAAAAATTAGCCGGGCGTGAGCGCATGCCTGTAGTTCCAGCTACTTGGAAGGCTGAGACAGAAGGATCACTTGAGCCCAGCAGGTCGAAGCTGCGGTGGCTGGGAGTGGCCACTGCACTCCAGTCTAGGTGACAGAGTGAGATTCCAATGCAAAAAATAAATAAATAAAATAATAAAAAAAGAATATTTTACTATCCTAATACAACCGCTGGAGTAGATACAATTTAAACATTTAAAAAATAAATACTGTGTGCCTATGCAATTGTGTTGAAAATTCTGATGAAGTTTACACAGTGCTGAGCAAAAACTATTCTTGTACCTGTGTGCTAATAAAACAAACACCTTAATAACACTGTAGGGAAGAGAAGTGCCTTTCTTATGAAACTCTGAGGAGTCATCAATTTGAAATCAAGAATCCATTTTGATTCTTTTGAGCAATGTTATGGCAGACTTTATTATAACTCCCCTGAGGCTATTTCCAAGTCAACATTGTGACTAAGTTAAAGGAATTGGGGGAGGCGTGTGAATTTTTTAATGCAGAATTGATAGCTCAATAAATCAAGAGATATAAATGAAAAAAATTAACAAGAAAACATACAGCTTATCTACCAAGAGGATTAGATATATCACTAGTTAAAATCAGTCTTTGTACTAATTTACCTTGTATTTTTCCTTCTTCTGATAAAGTCTTAACATTTTCATGCTTTTTGTTTTCACTAAGATATTGAATAAAAACAAACAGTATGTGCATATTAAAAAATGGATTAAAGTCTATGCTGAGCATGGTGCTTATGCCTGTAATCCCAGCATTTTAGGAGGCTGAGGTGGAAAGTTCTTTTAAGCCTGAGCAACATAGTGAGACCTCATTTCTACAAAAAAATAAAAAATTACCTGGGTATGGTAGTAGCTACCTCTAGTCGCAGCTATTTAGGAGGCTGAGGCAGGAGAATCACGTGAGCCCATAAATTCGAGGCTGCAGTGAGCTATGATCATGCTATTGCACTCCAGCTTGGAGGACACAGTGACACCCTATCTCTTAAAAAATATCTATGTATATGTATATGAATATACACACACACACACAGAGCTAGACAAAAAAATCCCCCTGTTATCTAGATAGAGCGAAGCTTTTGTTTAAGAATTCACTGAGTTCTGACTAAAGCTATTATTTCACAGTTCCCTGTGCTTAATGCAAGCAATGGTGGCTAAGAAGTATATAAGGTTCAGGGATTGGTCTTACTTAAATAATAATTTTTTGTTGACATCTTGGCCTAAATTCCCATTGTTGGCAGAAAGCTACTATCTCCACCCATTTAGATGAGATTTAAGTGATACTTCCAGTTGTTGAGTTCTTTGAGTTGTATATGCTACAAGGTTCTCCCACATGTGTATTATGAGTGTATCACATCATCCTAGATTTTGGAGAGAAAAGAAGTCTAATGAAGATAGACAATAGCCAACCATGTTGTCCTGTTCAAGCATGCACATGTTTTATTTAAGTATTCTCCAAAGGTCTATTTTTTTCCAGCATAATGCAGATATTATGCTATCCTTTGAAATAAGATATATAAATTTCAAACAAAATTGTCAAAAAACGATGACCTTAGTTACTCCATATGGTACACAGAAATAATTACATTTCACTTACAATACAGATGCACTTAACACAATCATCAATAGTCATTCACCACCAACACAGTATATTTTTAAATCACCTAAAACATCAAAAAGATTTTTTCTTTTCCCAAAATCTAAAGAAATTAATAGTCTTGGTTAAGTGATAAATCAAAAGAGGAGGCAGAATTTTCAATCGCAATAACCTAACTGTGTTTTCTTTTGTATAATATTAAGAACATGAAAATAGAACTTCTCATTGGGAATCAAAAGATGTAAGTATTCCTGATTGTGGTTTTTTTAGTCTACTTTTTAAAAAGTTTTCAATAAATGCCATCAAAGAAGTTTCACTAGACATTTGCTCTAGAAGCATAAAGTGACATAAGGCAGGTGTTATAATTGTTAATATTTGCACTGCTGGAAGATTAGTAAGATTAGACACACTAGGAATAAAGCCAGTTCTTCCCAAGAGATAGTTGAGTTTATCTTACTTCCACTCAGCAAATGTTTATTAAGATCTACTGTGTGCACAGCACTGCTCTAGAAGCTATTCTAGAAACGGGAAGCAAGAATTTCTGGCTTTATTTGACAATGATTGGATTAATCCCTTTTATTATAAATTATGATAAGCACTTAAAAATATCTATAATAGAGGTCTAATTATTAACTCTTTCCATGTATAGAAGCTAAGCTTTATTCCTTACAGTGGTGGCTTGGAATGAATACAAACTTTGCATTTGACATTAAACTTTTTTACACTGTCACGTGCAGACATGTCTGCTGATATATTTTAAGGGTGAAAAGACATAAAGACTTTTCACTTAAATGTACATAGAGATCAACTTCGCATTATCAAATTCCTGTCCTCCTGATTTAGTGGAGAAAATTGCACCTTGCAATATACAGGAAACTTTCTGAGATAAATTTCTGCTGCCTTCCTGAATGGTGTAGAAAGCATGCTTTCACCAAATATTGCTACATAAAGTACTCCAGTTTATTTCTACATTTCAATTCACATTAGTTATTCTCAAAATGTATTCAAGATCTAAAGCAAAATAAATAACACATCAAGTAAGATTCTGAGATCACTGATCCTGTGTTATTAGTCCCAGTCAACTCTTTTCCTGAAACACATAGTGATAAATCCACTACCTGGGCTTTCCCATAAACAACAAGGACATCAGAGAGAATTTATAGGTGTCAACTCCTTTTTTTCCCTAGTTTTTGACAAGGGGATTGATGAAAATCTACTTACTAGATAATTTGTTGGGGTGTACAAAAGTAGGAAAGTCATTTGAACTACAGTAAACACTAGTCCTGTTAATGACGATTAACCCAATAGAAAGGTACTATAGAAATACAGGAACAGATAACACACTGTGTCACGGGAATACAGTGGACCAAAGAATAATACTGAAAAACATTTATGGTACAATAGTTTTGGATTAAAAAGTTACCTAAAACCTGGCCACACCAGAAGTTTTTTTCCTATGAATGTGGCTTTTATTTACCTATAAAGATCTGGAAAGTACAACAACAAAAAAATCTTGACTCCTGATACAACAGTTGTACAATGAATTATTGCAGTTGTAACAGTATCTAGGTGCAAGATTAAATGATAATTAATACTGAACTATCCGAACACTTTAGATTTACTATTGAGCATCCCCATGAGAAATACTGAAATTCTAAAAGGAGTTTATTTGCACAGCCCACCATGAAACATGAACAATCAGCTTGTTGTAAGTGCACAGAAATTCCCCCTTTCTACAATTATAGTTTATCATGCCTATTCAGAAGACAACATAGGGAACTGAGATCACTGCTTCAAAGAATTCTAGCATGCATTATGATGGTTTCCTTCAGTCAATACAAATGTGTGAGTTTTTTTATATGTAATAATCTTCATCATAGCCAATGTTCATGGTTTTAACAGGAAAAAATTTATCAAAATGTTTTTCTTTTTTTTTTTTTGTTTTGCACTCAACTGGAACGTTATGCTCAAAGATTTATTTTATTTATTTTTATTAAAAAAGAGTTCTGATCATAAGAAGCATCAATAGGTGGCATTTCATTGTGCTCATTCACAAAGTCAAAGGGCCACAGAATATCCCTCTGTATAACAGGTCAAACTGTCTAGAAATGCCATTTGGTGGTTTTATTCACATCCTCAAGTTTGGAAGCTTTTTGTTTGTTTGTTTCACTACCAACGTTCTTGCCTTGCTGCCTTAGCCTACACAAGGTTTCTTGTTTCTTCTTTCTTCTACATTGAGATTCGTTTCACAGCCAGGGCTCAAATTCTCTAAGACCTTCTTCCAATTGTTTTACAAAGCAGACACTCTGACAATATTTCCTCCTGAGTACTCAGGAGATTCTGGCCTGTCGTCTCCTTCTGGTGTGGTTACTGGAGGAGTTGGGATGCTTATTATTGCTGTAGTCACATAAGGTTGTTCACAGTTTAGTTTAACACACTCTTCCATTTTGGCATTTAAACTGGATCGGCTGATGAGAAAAAATAGATTTAAGAAAGTAAGTTGTTTATTTAATTTTTTTTCATGCAACTGAGGAATGCAAGTCCTAATGTTTATAAATAACATTTTAAATATTTAAGAAAAGTTACTGTAATTAAAAAATTAAACGTGAAAACTTAATGTACAGTAAGGTGAGCATTAGTCAGTTCATTAACATTAAATATATTTCTAAAAGCCAGCTCACATGGGTTCAATCCAGGGTCTCTCAAACAAAGTGTATCCTACAAAAATTCAAGAAAGAAAGGGGATCAGGTAAGATTTCGACAGCTTGAGCTGAGCAAAGTAAAATAGTGTTATTTCAGTCAAGACGTCTGAGAGGTTGAAGAAACCATTATGATAAGGTTATATCATATGGATTTCTAAATTCCTTTGACCACAGAATCTTTTTATTTTCATCTCTTTTTGGAATATTTAATGTCCTTAAAGCTCTCAACTTGAGAACATATTAGGAAGCCAAAAAAGTTAGCTAATTATGATCTAATATTTCATGGTTTTCTCAAGAGGTATTCTTGCATTGATTTTATTTCTATGTAGGGAAGGAGATAAGGGGAAAAGGAACAAGAAGGGTATAAACAAATGCTTAAAACTATTTTATTTTCATGGAAAACTTAATTAAAATGTTTATGCCTTAAGATTTTCTTTTGAAATACTTCATTTTCTACTTTTTCAGCAATGGATATAAAACATTGCAGAGGTAAAATATCTTTTTTTTGAGTTGGAGTCTCACTCTGTCACCCAGGCTGGAGTGCAGTGGCATGCTCACAGCTCTATCTGCTGGGCTCAAGCTATTCTGCTTCAGTCTTCCAAGTAGCTGGAACTACGCGTGCACCACCATGCCCAGCAAATTTTTAATTTATTGTAGAGGTGAGGGCTTGCCAAGTTGCGCAGGCTGGTGACAAAACTGTGGGCTCAGGCAACCCTCTCGCCTCTGCCTCCCAAAGTGCTGGCATGAGCCACCGTGCCTGGCAAGGTAACGTATCTTAAAGACAGAAATCTTTTCCTCCAAATTTTAATATTCTGGTCCCAAAGACATGCAATTTATCTAAATCAATATAGCCTGAATTCAGAATCTCATCCAGGTTTTCAACAAAGATTGTTGAATACCAACAAATAAGTGGAACTGAATTTACATACTGTCACTCTCAAAATACATGCTCTTCAATTTGAAGAGCAAAGTACAATTATTTTGGCAAAAACTGATTTTTAAAAATGTACTCCTTTTTATTACACATGTTTCTGGTAAAACCAAACAGTAAGTAAAGAAAAGGAAAAAATCAATATGAAAGTTTCACTAACTTTGTCCATACACTAAGCAGAGGTAAACAATTTCAGTATTTCACTTATCTCTTTTGTATTAGATTGATTTTGCGTTTGATATGGCCTAAAAATACCTTTAGGATCAAAACTGTACATTGATAGAAAAAATTTGCATAGGCAGAGTTTTAATTTTTACTGTTACATTGAATGTGTTGATTTATTTTTAGGTGGTGTCGAATAATTTCCCACAATATTGATCTCAGTCTCATTTGTCTCTTTTAGTCACGTCATTCATCACTTCATGCTATTTGAATACATAAGGAGCTTTTGAGCATAGACTTCCTTCTTTCTCAAATAAGAACAAGTTGTGAAGTTAAGAGATAAGAATACATTTCTGTGTGCCTGACCATCTTTTCCTCTTTCTACTCTTTTAATACTGGTATAACCGCCGCTTTTGATCTTTAATGGACATGCCAATGGGTCCCTTTTTCTACTTGTAACAATATTAGTTTTGTTCTTTCCTGAACCCTGGGAGCTAGGATTTAGATGCAATAGAGGTAGCAACAGGAGACCTGCCCTAGAAACCAGCACAGGTGTGTGTACATGACACAGATGAATCTTGGGTACCTGTTAGAGAGAGGTGTTCTCTCCACACATCTGATCTGAATCGTGCTGAGTTCTTGCACACTCCCTCGATGGCTTCCTGATACGTTGGTATTTGGGATGCGGAAAGTTTTTTTGTGTCGTCGTGAACAGCAAGTGCTGGTGACTCCTTGTGAAGAGAGAGAGGGACTGTGACTTGAAGGACGATTAACGGTGGCAACTTCCATGCAGCTTTCTTCAAAGACTTGTTCATCCACAAACTCGTGGTTCTGTTCCATGGTAGTAAGAAAATGTGAAGAAAGAAGAGAAACACAGTTTTTTAATTGTAAAAAAGAAATCGTTTTTATGTTGAAAGCTCAGATATGCCCAAGCACAGTTAGACTCGATTGAATCGTTAACTAAAACCACCTTCATAAAGGTTAGAATATCAAAACCACTTATTTTTGGCATTTGTTTGGAAATGAAATTTCTTTAGTTAGACCTAGAGATGAACAGCTGCAAGTTGATTTAGTGTCTATTCATAGACTAACTTTATCCTGAAATATCATTTATTTTATTTTATTTTATTTTATTTTATTTTGAGTTGGAGTCTCACTCTGCCACCCAGACTGGAGTGCAGTGGCTCCCGGCCACCGCAGCCTTGACCTGCTGGGCTCTGGCGATCCTTCTGCCTCAGCCTTCCGAGTAGCTGGAATTACAGGGATGCACTACCACGCCCGGCTGATTTTTAATTTATCGTAGAGATGAGGTCTCGCCAAGTTGCCCAGGTGGGTCTCCAACCCACAGGCTCAGGCAATCCACTCACCTCAGCCTCCCAAAGGCGTGGGATTACAGGCTGAGCCACTGAGCCCGGCTTGAAATATCATTTATTAATTTAAACATACAATCTGAAAGAAAGTTGTAAGCTAAAGGAAAAACAAAACCTTAAAAATGGACTTAGATAACACCATCAGAGGATTTGTAAATTTCCATTGATTTTATGTTATAAAATAGAGACTATTTTAATAGAATGTCCCAAGTCAGATGGTCTGTTCTATATTAGCAAATATTTTCACACAGAATTGAAAACACTTGTAAATTAGAAAATGAGATATACCTAAAACACTATCCATTTCTTTAGATGCTTCTTTAAAATCTTCAGTACATAGAAAAATATGACTTTTTGTTAAATAAGCAAAATATAATACTCTGCAAAATGTGTCACTTTATGTTGGTTCCAGAAGGCGTTAGCACTGGACTTTTAGGCCTTTTTCTTATCTCTGTGATATATCACTGAGATATTCAGGATCTCTGTCTGTATTCAGGATTCTTCCATACCTATTCTCTCACTTTGAGCCAAGTAGCAAACAGTAATAGGCATCATTTCAAATTCCATATTTGACAGAAGCGTAGTAGAAATTTTGCTTTAAAATATTTTTAAAAAGAATTACTTCCTAAAATGCCTATGCAAGAATTTTACCTCAGAAATACAAAGGAAAACACTTTTAGTCTGAACTTCTAGAGAATCACCTCAATTACTATTTTTTTATTTGCATGGGTGGGAATAATCTTATAAAGGAAGGCTTTGCACATACCAAAATCTACTTAATCATCTCTCATACTAAAATATTAGTAAAACAATGACAGCAATTCATAGACTAATAAGAAATAGATTGTTTCAGTTACTCATTTTGTCATTTCTTTGCTGAGACAAGCATTTTGAAATAAATGAAATTTAACATTCTATTGTTTAAGGCTGAGAGAATAATATAACCATATAAGGCAGAATTTTATGTTAAATATTACGTTTCAGAGAAAAAATAGTGCACAAAGGATTCACAATTTGCTTCCTTCTTTTACAACACACATTTCACACACACACATAATGCAAGTTACAATGAATGAGATTCTAATTTATCTCATCAGTAATTGGATATTCAAAAGTTATTCTGTTATTGGTTACTATATAGTTTTGTAGATAGCATAATTTAAACTATATTTGTTGGCATTAAGTCATTTGTGATTTTTACAAAAGTCCTAAGTTGTAAAGCAGTAAAAAAAAAAAAAGTAAAATAAAATAAAAAGATATGGATAAATACACTCTATCATTAACATAGCATTTAATTTTTAAAGAGTTATTGCAATAGATTATAGACTTGTCAGAGTTCTTTATTTAAATATGTAAATACGATCATGTGACTACCCTGTTTAAAACCTTTATATAATTTCCATGAGGTAAAGATCAAAAGTGCTCACATGCCGCCAAAGTGGTCATTCATTATTATCTGGTCATTGCCTTTCTTCCTGCCTCCTCTTACATTATGCTACCTTCTCTCCTGGCCACTCTCAAATTATTTCATTTCCTTTTACGCAAAGTTCTTGCCTTCTTCTAGTACTTATAATACCTGTCAGTCTCTTCATTTCTTTTTCTTTTCTTTTTTTAGATTGGAAAATATAGTTTATTTAGAAAGCATATCAGAGAGAGAGAGAGAGAGAGAGAAAAAGAGAGAGAGAGAGAGAGAGAAGCCTCCCTGAGGTAGGAGAACACATGGTGGCCATAGTTTAAAGAACACATGGCCTGGGCCGTGCTTAACAAAACAATAGTCAATTTCTTTTCATTTATTTTAGATTCAAGGGGTTACATGTGCATATTTGTTGCATGTGTATATTGAGCAGTGCTGAGGAATGGGCTTTTAGTAAACCCATCCCCCAAATATTGAACACAGGTAAATTTTCAATTCTCACTCCTATATCCTCCCGCTTTGGAAGTCCCCAGTATCTATTATTTCTATCTCTGTGTCCACGAATATCCACTTTCTTCTTTACCTATCTGAGTTGCTCTGTGTGTCTCTACTCAAGTTTCTCCAGGAAGCCTGGCCTGACCTGTCCCCCTGTGGCTCTGCCTCCTTGGCCCCTCCACTGCAGCCCCATTGTTGTTTTGCTGCTCTCTGTCCCTCTCCAGCAACATCCCTGTTTTTGTGTGATAAATAAAGGCTTGATGGTGGCAGAGACCACACCAGATTTCATGGTGGATCTTGGATCTGGCTCACTGTTGGACACATAGCAGGCAAGTAATGCATATTTGTTGAATGACTACATTGGTAAATCAATACATGAATGGATGATAGTTTGGATCTTAGAATATAAATAATGTTTCTGGTGAGCGCCTAAGTGAACTGACCTGATTTACATATGATGGAGGTTTTGTTCTGTTCTGTGATCATCATAGACAGTAACCCCTGTTGACAAGCTAGCCAAGAAATGGGTGACTTTGCTAACAAGATGGCCCAGTTATGAGTGTGTAAGTGGAGAAATGCAGACTCACCCCTCAGCACCCATGGGCACACCAGTGATTACTAGTGTCATTTTTCTTATGAGAATAGTTTTTGTTATCCACCTCAATTCATTATACCTATGATAGAACGAAATGCTGGTATTCTGTTATTCTTTATTTTTTTGTTATTGCTATTGATATTATCTTTAACCAGATGTCAGGAATATTTGAGCATCATTTTATTCTTCTTAATCAGCATTTTAAGAATCAGGAAAAGACAGGCACAGGGGCTCACACCTGTAATCATAATACTTTGGGTGACCACGGTGGGGATATTGCTTGAGTCTAGGAGTTTGAGACCAGCCTGGGCAACATAGTGAGACTTCATCTCTACCAAAGGAATTTTAAAAATAGCCAGATGTGGTGGTACATGCCTGTAGTCACAGCTATTTGGGAGGCTGAGGTGAGAGGATCACCTGAGCCCAGGAGGTTAAGGCTGTGGTGAGCTGTGAGTGTGCCACTGCACTCCAGCCTGTGTGACAGAATGATACCCCTCAAAAAAAGAAAGAAAGAATCAGGGAAAAAAATGATGTTTTGCAGGACTTGTGATTTGAAGACAACTTTCCATCCAAATTTCAGAAACATCTTAGACTAGAGTTAAGACAGCCACTGGGGATAAAACATCTTAAGTAAGTCTTTAAACTACTTCTCAAGATGAAATGTCACTAGATAATCTTTCAAAGGAATTTCAAATATTGTGGGTTTTTAGTTTGCTTGTTTTCTAGTATATTTTCCTCTAATACAGACAGCAAAATCACACTTGGAAACATTAGGTATGAACAACAGCAAATGAAATTACTATCGGAGCGCAGAGGAAGGCAGTCATGTTGTCTCCTTACCGTGGTTTTTTCCAGGCAGTGAAGCAGGTGGTGGTGCTGTGTTTCAAAACTGGAGCCGGATTTGCTAACAAAGGCCGGCTCGTCCTCTGAGGACTGTTAACAAAGAGAAGACAGAAGAGCTTTCTATTTTATTTGCAAACAAGGAGAACCTCAGCCACACACGTTTCCACAGACAGAGAGCTGGCCTATTTTCTGAGATTAAATAGCAACATTTTATTTTATAACTAAAAAGGAACAAATGTGCAGTTGCTTTTAAGTTGGATGATCAGCATTTACATTTGCAACAAATTAGCAGTCTGGTCCTTTAGACATGCCTCCTTGAATTGAATATTTAAAATCTCTTTTACTCATTCAACTACCAACTATCTTTGTAAGCCTGGGAGCCATTCTGTTTGGATGATCAAATTTCCATCTAATACTTCGAAAATTCTGAAACCACTATCATGCTCACCTACACAAAAGCTATATTGTAAGGAAATATGATTGAAATCCTAAATATAAAAACATTTTGAGGGAAAAATAAAGCTTATCAAATTGTATTTTATGTCATGTGACCTTTGTAACACCGTATGGTGTTTCCTCTCCATCAAGGAATAAAACAATACATCACCTCAGTCACCCACCCCACCCCCTCACCCAAATGAACTTTAGGGAACACAAGTCATTCTGAATAAAAACGAATCAGTCTTTTGAATTGTTGAGTTTTTTCCCCATGTTAATCTGAGACAGTGCAGAAATAATGCTTGATCATTAACAGGAAATATGATTCACTAGCAATAATTCGTAGCCCAATTTCTAATCTGCAATAGTCAACTGGAATGTATTGGGTGACACAAAAATGACACTTTTGCTATTTCGATAGTCATTGTCATAATTACCCATAATTAAAATTATATAGTTAAGTAAACCTAAATCAATATTATACTGATTAAATTGAATATTTTTTAAAAAGGAAGTGCTTGGTTGTACCTGCAGCTGATTACTGAGTAAGCCATTCCGTTTGCTCTGCATATAAGCATTTGCACTTCCACTTTTGGCTGCCCGGATCCTGGCCAGTCGAGCTTTCTGTACGAGAAGAAAAACGAATGTTCTGTTAATACTTATGAATTGTTTTCTTAAGCCAGTGAATGCACTCTTGTGTAATCCTTACATCAGCATGCATATTTTTAAAAGTAAGCTAGCTTTTCGCATGTAACTATTGAAAATCACCTCTCTACCCTTTTTAAAGTACTATATTTTGGTTAACTTTTATCAGTAAAATCAATTAACTACCTTGGAGTTGGGTTATGCTTTTAAAAATTGTAATTAAGTCTTTACAGTAAGATCAAGTTATTTTATTATTGTTTCTCTCAATTGTGTTATGAGAAAAATTGCAATATTATTTTACTCATATTTTTATTTATCCGCATCTGAGTAACTTAATGAAATGGAGACCGGTAGTCCAGCAAACCAACTGCCAACTCGTTTTCATTAAACTAATGTCCTTTCTAAAATTAGTAATTAAGTTCAGTAACCAATTGCCTTTCTTTCTTTTCTTTTTTTTCTTCTGTTTAAAGACCCACTATTTATCTGTATCTGTATACTCCAATATAAAATTTTATTTTTGTAATTATTCTGTTAAATTAACCAACATAGAACCCATGTTAACCAATACAGGTCTCATAAAAAAAAAATCCCTCAATTTATCTACTTTGTCTCCTGGCAAAGGTACACATGACAGTGCACTCATTTGATTTCTATTTCACTCCTGAATTTGTTGAAATAAAGAACACAGTGAGCCTATCCAGAAAGACTTATAACATTATTTTTAATTTTTAAAGCATTTTTTCATATACAGAATGTTCTTAAAATAGAGGGTTTAGGGTGGTCAGTTCAATTGTTCAGTTACAATGAGCACTGAGCAAGCTGACTGTGTAGCCAGATTTCTGGTGTTCCATGCTTCTTTATAATGACTGTTATGTACCAAGGTGACAAACAAAAAAACGGTATTTATTTATAAAAAATTGTGTAATTATTCTTACATGCTTAACCTTCAATTTCCTTCAAAATATTCTGTGTTTGTTGCAATACACTTATGAGATGCTTTTCACTGCTAAAAACAGTTTTTGAATTCATTAATTGATGCTTTTTAATGCTTCTACCATTTTTTGTTTCACCTCTTCCACATGAGCAAAATGTTTCCCTTTGAGGACTTTTTTCACCCAGGGAACCAATGGGAGTCATGCCGTTTTTGGTGACACAAACTGCTGAACAGCCAGTATGGTGTGGGTTGGTGAGCTCATAAATCATGCATCATGGAATGGGCAAGTTCATTGAAAGAATCTCAAAAAAAAAAAAAAAAAAAAAAAAATTCACTGAAACCTAACACAGGCTCTCACAACAATGCTAGCTGGAAAACTGGAAAACTGATGCTAATGGGTTTGTAGAAAACTTACCTAGCGGGGGAAGCCTGTACTACCAGGGGTCTGCTCTCCAAAAAATAATTCCAGTGTTTTTTGGGTACCCCCTCATATCTGCCTTTAGACCATCCTAGCATGGGTCTGGTTTTACTTCCTGGAGAGTACTATGTTGGTGACCATTCTATTTGCATTGCATGTATCTAGTAAATATATGGAAAAAAAGCAACTGGATGGCTTAAATGAGCTTCTTGCACGTTTATCCTACAAAGACTCCTTTTCCCATTCTAAACAACCCAGATAAATACTATCATTAGTCTCAAGTCCTGGAATTATCATTTTAATAAAAATTTTAAAATGATCTAGATTAAAAAAATTAAAAATGAACACAAATGACAAAAATGTTAATACTACAAAAATTCATCCAAACAAGTCTCTCTGACCCTGAAGTCATTCCATTCCTATGCTTCAGAGCCAACCACTGGGAATCTTTCTAGGGAATTCTGTCAGAAATTTTCTCAACATCAAAAGTAAGTATATATTAATATTTTCATGTATATATGCATATGTATTTTTACTCAGGAGAATATTCCTCATACTCTTCTACATTAGTTGTTTCCATGTACTATATCTTGGAACTCCGTGTGTGTGTGTGTGTGTGTGTGTGTGTGTGTGTGTGTGTGTGTGTATAGAGAGATGATTCATCCAATTTTTTAATGAAGTATAATACACTCTGTATGAACAAAGCATTATTTATTTAGCAGTCCAACTATCATTTAATATTCAAAGCATTTACTTATTTTTGCTACTATAAGCAGTGCTGCCTGCTTTAAACATCACGGTGAGCTTAACCACAAGACAAATTTCTGGAAGCAGAATTATTTCTGGATCAATTGGTGCGTGTTTTTTCTGGTAGGTTTTGCCAAATTTCACTCCAAAGTTGTTGTACCAAGATGCCCTTTCATCCACTTTGTTTGAGAGTAGCACTGAGATGTCTGAAGCTCTCAAAATAGCATTAAGATATCATCTGGCTTTAACTCCACCCCTTCTCCCTTCCCTCCTAAATTTGTTCTTCCTGTGTGCTGACTCTAGGTTAAAATAATACTTTGTACAAATATCATATTTACAAGTGATGGGAGAAATAGACAAATTTAATTCTTTTTTGGCAGTTTAAATGTTTAGATTGCTCAAAATATTAAGACAATACTGGAGAATGAAAGTAGAAAATTTTTTAACTTAGCTGGGCAACAGATTTAGGATTCCAGGCCAGACTCAATAAAACAATGGCAAGTGGCAAGCACATCTGGAAATGACTTAGAATTGACCTCATAATTCAGAAATAAGCAATTTACATATTGGTTTTGAAAGGGGTTATTGTTGAAATTTCAGTCCTAAAATCTCTTTGGTCTCCTGGCACATTCATTGCCTTCTTGGTTCTCTTCTTCTCATTTCATCTCCCTCCTTCCTCTCTCCTTTTTTTGTTCCATCCTCCCTCCCTCCCTCCCTCCCTCCCTCCCTTCCTCCCTCCCTCCAAGCCCCTCCTCCATTTTCCAAGCATTGAACAGCTGCATTGGGAAATAATACTTTCTTTCATTAATGAGACATATACGTTGACAAAAAATACTGTCCAGTAAAGTAAAATGACACATATTTCTCCTCATCTGTTGGAAAGCCTGTATATGGTGTTCATACTGTAGAAGAGTTCTAAGCCTGAAGAAAAAGATGAAGTTGTTTTTGAGATGGAATAGTCACTTTTGCTAAATCACATACTGTTAGAGAAAGAACCTCCCATCTCGATTTCAATCATGGCCTTTTTTTTTCATTTTGCTACAATTTTACACAAGTTTATTGGTTTAATTGGTCTTGTGAAGCACCACAGCAAATGCCTGTTGAATGCTAGCCTTTATGATCTGTGATTACATCTTTGGTTACAGCAGGTAATTGAGGGAAATTATTCTACCAAGATATTTTAGAAAATCATTTTATTTCTGGCCCACTTGGCATGATGACAGTCTTGGCAACTCTGACTGTGCAATTATGAGGTTAAAAGAAAGCCAACCCCTTATAAAAGGAAATGTATTCCTTTCAGTCTCTTACCTCCACCCCTGTAAGAAATACAACTTCTTGGCATGGCAAAGTACCAGCATATAGTATGGAAATTAGAATAAGATTTCAGTAAATTCTTTGCTTTAGCCTGAATAGAAAGTATGAGGCTTCTACAATTTTAATTAAAAATAAGGTTCACCTTGTGAGTGTAAAAAAAAAAAAGATTTTGAAGATATTTTCAAATTATTTATTTGTCTTAAATACTGATGGTATTTGGGGAAAAATTGGTCCTATAAGCACATTTTTCCTATGCAACACCAATTCTTCATAAATGCAGTTTTTGCCTAGTCATCTAATCTCAGCAGGGTTTCTCAAAGTTGGTTCCAAGAAATTAAGTGTAGTGGGTAAAATCTAAGCCAACCAGATGAAGCAAAAAAAAAAAAAAACTGTTCAGTAGTCAACTAAAGACTGGGAAATGCTGAAATGGTAAACAGGTTACTTTGATGTTGGGTTCCTCACAATATATCCTGTTATGAATGCTCATTGTGAGGATAACGGGGATATAGTATGCATCTTTTCTCAAATCTGACATGGAATTCTTTCTACTTCTCTTTTTTGTGTGTGGAGTATTTAGAAGCTGGTATGCAGTGCAGCATGACAGTGTTTTAGCAAGCAGATTGTTTTATAATTTCCCCCAATGACATAAACTTTACAGTGACATAAAGTTTCTGGAACAGAGTCTGGGAGTCAATCAGTGAAAGATCTATAAGCCAAACACCATTGAGATAGTGATTTTCTTAATGAGCGGTTATCTTGTAGATGAGGTGTGAGAATAGATTGAGGAAAGTTATTGGATTTTCTAGTTACCAAATTGCAAAATATTTTCAATACTTTTGAAAAATAGAGGTATCCTGGGCAGCCTTAAAAGTGAGATAGAGAAGGTCTCTGTTTTGGTAATCTGGGACAATTCCTTATTCCTTAAATATACGCCTATATACTCCCTGTCCCATGTCTTCTGGGAATTTTAGAGTTGTTTCTTTCATTTAAGGTTTAGCAAAATGCCGCTTGAGGAGGTAGCATATTAAACTTTATCAGTTTTTAAAAATTTAAGGAGTGTATTGGAATCTTTCCATTTGCTAAGGAAAATAGCTGCCCTAGAAATGAGATAAGTTAGTGCCAAACAATAATGGAAAGAAGAGAGAGGAAGGACATTAATGGTAGACTGTGCGATAGTCCCTGGTCTAGAGCTTGGTTAATCCTGGAGATGGCAGGGCTGAGCAGAAACAGTGCTGGGATTGGGGTCAGCGGAAGAGGCTAAACAATGAGGGGGAAGCAAGAGGACTCTAAATTGGAAGCGATGAGAACTGAAAGACAATGTAGGAGGGTATCAGACAACATGCTCAGGAAGCATTAAGAACTAGGCCATTTTGTTTTGATAAAAGATAACCCAAGAGATCATTCTCAGACTCTAGCAAGGAGTTATTTCTTGCTTTTTCATTATTGTATAGTGCTATAAAAAAATCCTTTGATTTGGACACTGTTGAATGGACTAGGCAGTTTTTCTCAAAGTGTGATCTCCCGAGTAGCACTATCAATATCACCTGGGGACTTTTTAGGAATGCACACTCCTGGGTTCTAACTCCAAACTTGAGAATCCAATGTTTTGTGGATGGTGACCAACCATCTGTTTTGTTTGTTTGAACAGGATTTCCAGATAATTCCAATAAATCTAAAGTTCGAGAACAATCTTAGCAGGGTATAATAAATGGCAGACTGAAGATTGGTAATATCTTTCTGAGTCAGTGTCAGAATTTTTATGTGAAAAATGAAAAATCACATGCATTGTACATTGGTTCAATGATTCTCAACTTCTCACTGTATTTAGAATTATATACAGAAAAATCCCCAAATATTCATAATTCAAATAATGCTAGATTTTTTTTTGACTTGGACTTTAATCACTAGCAAAGCATGTGATTGAGCATGAGCAAGTTATCTGTAAAGTGGAAATCATACACGTCCTTTGCTAAGCTATTGTAAATATTATAAATCACAGATACAAAACACCTGGGACATTCTGGAAGCTCTAGAGAGGATTGTTGTGGTTGCTATTAGTATTATTAAATTATAACTATCATTACTACTATGGTGATCATAGGGTAATTACTCATACTCACAGGTTAGACTTGTGAGTATGCAGGTGATTAGGTGGTGTGATCTGTATTTTGAAACAGCTGTTTCAAAATATCAACTTTGTCACCTGTCACTGCATTAATTTAGTTTTATTTTGTCAAATACATTCTACTCAATAAGTATTTATTGAAGAGCTGAGAGAATCAATAAATATTTTAAAATACAGTTACTGATGAGATTGGAGGAGAATGCCACAATTTAGGCTTATATTCATCCACATGTCAGTGCTTAGTTAAGACTTTATCAAGATTGACAGGAATGGGGTAAACCATGTATTCCCTTTAAAGGGCAGGCATGGGTAGCAAAAGAAGGAGCAGTACTTACAGAGAAAAGCTCATGGGAGAAGGAAAATACCCTTGAGAGTGACAGTGAGAATTTTCTCAAATTCATATTATGTATATTTCATGCTTCTGCTTGAGCTTAGAGGGACAATTAGACTAAACACCAAGAAGTCTGGTCTAAAAGGCCATTTTGTAATATTAGCTTTATTGGTCAGCTTGACTGATGTTTTTACTGAACTGACTGCTTGCTTGGCTGAATTAGCTGGTTATTTTTGCATAACTTTAATATTTGGCAAATCACCCAGTCCTAGATAAATTTAAACTATCTTAGTCTAATGGGTGTTTATTCTGCTTTAAAAATAATCTCCTGGGAAAGAAAATATGAAATATCCATTGGTAACTTATTTAGTTCCATAACCACTATTCTTTCTCAGATGATTATGTCCAGCTTATTGGTCACAGATCATTTACTGGACATATTATATCAGGTTATTATATTTGGCTTTACTAAGCCAATTTTTCTGGTAGCAATAATATGCAAAATTCATTGCATTATGGCAGAAACTTAGAATATCCAAGATATTTTTTTTTTTCGAGTTGGAGTCTCACTCTGTCCCCAGACTGGAGTGCAGTGGCCGCTCCCGGCCACCGCAGCCTCGACCTGCTGGGCTCCGGCGATCCTTCCGCCTCAGCCTTCCAAGTAGCCGAAATTACAGGCATGCGCTACCACGCCCGGCTGATTTTTTTTATTTATTGTAGAGATGAGGTCTCGCTGCCCAGGCGGGTCTCGAACCCACGGGCTCAGGCAATCCACTCACCTCAGCCTCCCAAAGGCGCGGGATTACAGGCTGAGCCACCGAACCCGGCTATATCCAAGATATTTTAAAGATACTGAAAGCATTCATAAAACATGCTTTTCATTTAATGTACTTTTATATCATTGCATTTATTTGTTTTTGATTTCTAAATATACTTAAGCTGAAGCCTTCCAAAATATTTTGAGATTTTCTTTACTGAGTTCCTTATTGCAGATGATAAACTTTTAAAAAGTACAGATATCTTGGAGATTTATTTGAAAATCAGATTTGTGCTTCCTACAGTTTTCAGACAGGCAGTTCTTATATTAAAGAAGGGACTTCTAGAACGAAGATGGATAGGTGGTAGAAAGCTAAGCTTTTTGTAGTATTTCTCTTTTTTAAGACAATCTGTGTCAATGCCCAGTAGTGGGATTGTAGTGCACGGGCAGAGCTACATTTGTGGCCGAAATCCCCCTAGCTTACTTGCCAAGGGTATGCTCTGTGTGAGACTTCAACTGCCCAGAGAATACCTTTTTCTTACTCACCCTATTCACTGGATTTTCAGTTCTCTATATTCATATTAACTGGCCTATTTCTTACTGTTCTCTATAATAGTTAGTTAGAGACTAGGCATTTGTCCAAAATGAGGGGTTCCAGAAAGCAAGCAGCTACAAGACAGAAAAAGTGATTTTTTTTGCTAAGCAGGAGGATCTCTGACAATAGACATGAATGAGTTGCTTGAACAATATGCTGTGTGACCATATTGATTAACCTGAACTTTCCAAAGAGTTGCTCCATGAAATTTCATGCTTTCCTAGAGATGCTGACATTGTTCAAACACATGTTTAAGACCCCATGTTGGAATAACCTATAAAGTCAGTAATGGACTACACCAAAATCTCTCATGGTATTTTTTTATAGTTATACCACATTACCTAGCCTGTTTATCCACTTTAATCATAGTTATGAGTGGCTTTTTTAAAAAAATGAGCTCATCCTTAAAGACAAAGATATGTGACTATGAAGAATATGAAAATATAGCAATATAAGCCCCAATAAAACTACAAAAAAAAAATCTCCAAGATTATTTCTTAGCAAAAAAATCTTCTTCTAAAGGATTGGCAGTAGTGGGAAACTGTGGGGGGGCTGATTGACAGTAGTTGATATCTGCCTGGGTTAAGGGGGACACACCTCATCAACAAGGGTAACTGCACAGTTAATATTTGTATACCTCATCCTAAATTGTACCCTACAATTTTATTTATTTATTTTATTTTTTTGAGTTGGAGTCTCACTCTGTTGCCCAGACTGGAGTGCAGTGGCTGCTTCCGGCCACCGCAGCCTCGACCTGTTGGGCTTCAGTGATCCTTCCACCTCAGCCTTCCAAGTAGCTGGAACTACAGGCACGTGCTACCACACTCGGCTAATTTTTTTTTTTTATTTATTTATTGTAGAGATGAGGTCTTGCCAAGTTACCTAGGTGGGTCTCGAATCCGCGGGCTCAGGCAATCCACTCACTTCAGCCTCCCAAAGCACGGGATTACAGGCTAAGCCACCAAGTCCAGCGATAATTTTCAAATAAAAATTAAAAGAGGAAAAAAAGGGTTCTTTTTCACAAGGTGACTATTTTGATTAAAAAAAAAAATGAGAAAGAGACTGTGCTAACACTTTCTTAGTTTTTTTTTCTGAGAGGCATCCTATCATAGTGTCTGAGTATATGAACCAGGGAATCAGACCGGCTTGGATTGAGTGGTGACTCTCCAACTTAGTAGGCATGTAACCTTAGAATTGCTTAATTTCTGGGCACATTCTAGTATTTCCATCTAGAAAATGGGAATAATAAAGGTAACTAGCCCCTAGACTTGTTGTGAAGGTTATATCATTTATTTTTGGAAGACATTAGACTAATTCCTGGCACATAGTAAGCTATCAGTAACATTATTACTATTATGACACATTTATATAGATATATGCACATTTGCATATAGTTTTAATCTTCTTGTTTCCCTATTTTATACTTGAGCATGCTCTGCACTTATCCTTAGAGGGATTAATGAATTGGCATGAAGATCAAAGAAATAGTGAACTACTGGGCCAGAAATAAAACTCAGCTACAAATGATCAGATTTCTCCTACTTCCTGTGTCAACTATATAAAATATCTGAGACACATTTTGGTGTCCTTCAATAACCCTCCTCTACTGGAACCAGTTTGACCTCAGATGGATAGAGACTCAATGACTCAGATTTAGAAGCCTGATTTTAATAAAATTTGCCAAAAATCTGTAATTTATTTTACTACTGTCATTAGTGTTGGTCACCAAATATTTCTTACTTTCTGCCTCTGACTTCATGTAGGATTATTTTCCCTGTCCACACGGAAGTTACAGATGGCTATGTGACTTGCTTTGGTTAATGCAATAGAGATGAAAGTGGAGCCCCTTCCAGGAGGCAGTGTACAATTCATCGTGTCCTTTCCTTCTGCTGGAATGATTGCAGAAGTACATTCTCAAGATGAAATCTCCATTTTCTGGACAAGTAATGGATCTGTAGCACGACTGAGAAATATTCCTTATTGTTTAAGCCACTGAGAGGCTTTTGTTTTGTTTTGTTTTGCTTTGTTTTTGAGTTGGAGTCTCACTCTTTCGCCCAGACTGGAGTGCAGTGGCCACTCCCGGGCACCGCAGCCTCGACCTGCTGGGCTCCAGCGATCCCTTTGCCTCAGCCTTCCAAGTAGCTGGAACTACAGGCGTGCGCTGCCACGCCCGGCTAATTTTTGATTTAATGTAGAGATGAGGTCTCGCCAAGTTGCCCAGGCGGGTCTCGAACCGGCGGGCTCAGGCAATCCACTCACCTCAGCCTCCCAAAGCGCGGGATTACAGGCTAAGCCAAAGCCACTGAGCCCGGCTCACTGAGATGTTAAGTTTCTTTTTTATGGTAGAATGACTTGACTAGTCCTGACGGATGCAACTATTGACCACTTAAGAGCACTACATAGCTACTGAGGGATTTTAAAACTCATTATAAAAAGCAGGAGGTGCTAAATCATGGGGGCACAGAGTTGAATACATACCTTTTGTGCTCTTCGTTTGTCTGCTCGTTGATTTTGGTGATAGATACGACTGAAGTTGGATACAATCACTGGAACAGGTAGAGCAATGACCAAGACCCCACTCAGTGAACAGATGGAACCGAAAATCTTCCCTGCTATGGTTTTTGGTACCATGTCACCGTATCTGGATTAGAGAAAAGATTTATATTGTTATAAGTCACAGAAAGACATTTATAACTGTTACAAATAATTTTTTGCTTTAAGTCAAATAATTTTTTGGACATATCTATTTCTACTTCATGACTAATATATATATGTCTTCAGGCTTTAATAAGCCAGAAATTATAAATATCTCAATATAAAAATTATCTTTCAACCTTGTAGAAAATGATTCTAGCACTTAGAAATCTCTTAGATTGGAAAATATTTTAAGCCTGATGATGTAATGATAGCTCTTCAATTTTCTTTTATATAATATGACATAATTCTTTACATTTATTTAATAGTCAATATTTCTATGCTGAATTTATAGTCTAGATAACATAGTTTTCCACTTAATTTTTTCAACCGTGAATTGGTTATGAAATTTAAGTAGAAAAAGTAGCACATCACACCTCTTTCATCAGATAAAATAAACTTTTCAAGGTACCCATTAACCTTCACTTGTGAAATCCAGTAGCCTTTTTTTCTTCATGATAATCTTACTCAATCTCTCATTTGTGTTTGATTAGTTGACTATTCTCTCCTTGAAACACTTCTTGTTCTTGGCTTTAGTATTAGAAAATTCCTTTAGTTACCCTCCTACCTCAGTAGCCATAACTTCTTCATCCTATTATCTGACACCTTCTCCCTTATTTGAGTTCTAAATTTTAGAGTAATTTAGGTCTCAGTCTTGAGTCCTCTTGTCTTCAGCATATAAATCCTCTCTCTATGTGAATTCATCCAATCTCATGGTTTAAAACTACCTATATACAGGTTTAAAACTAACAACGATGCCCTAATTTACAATGACAGCCCCACTGTCTCTCCTGAAAACCAGATTCATATCTCCAGTGGTCTAGTCTGATTATTTCTACCCCTGGATGCCTAGGAGTCAATTAAAATTTAAATTAACCAAAATGGAACTCTTATTTCCCTAGCTTCCTCTGCCCCTCTCAAATTGGTCTCTCCCACAATCTGTCACCTATAATTAAATAAAACTACAAATCACCCAGTTGCTCATACCAACAATGAAATAGCCACCTCCCCAAGGCCCAATATCCACATCTCATCTCTCAGTTGGTCTGGTTGTCTCTAGCCAAACCAAACTGCATACCATTTGAGTCTCTTCATGGCAATAAACCCAGCCATCATCATTTCTTGCCAGACACAAGGATATGGTTTATTACCTCTCTCTTCCATATTTACCACTCTACTATTTACACCAACGTAGCAGCCAGAGTTGTGGTTTTAAAATGAAGATTAAACAGTTGCTACATTGCTTAAACTTCAAGTGGACTTGAAATTAAAATAAATCCAAACTTCTCACTTTTGACTTCAGGGACCTGCATTATTTAGTTCCTACCTATATTTTGCACTAAATTCCACCATGCTCACTGACCTCTGGTCACACTGACCACCTGGCCTTTTGTTGTGTGTGAAACTCCCAGATTCTGATTCATCAGGTTGCTGCTGAAATGTCTCCATTCAAATTATTTTTCAGCCACTTTATGCATGATAGTCTTATTCTCTTCCCTAATCACTCTCAATAACATCTTCCCATTTGATTTTCCTTGTAGTACTTACTAACACATAATATCTTCTCAATAATTAATTTATTTTTTGAGCTCTCATCCACTCTACTGACATTAGAAAATAAACTTGCTAAAGCAGGGGTTGTTCTACTTTGTGTCTCATGAGTATAAGGCATATTCGTTGAATGAATACAATTTCTCTTCTTTACTGATAGAGAGTTAGTCTTAGACGGCATTCTTGGGGAAGGGGGAAGAAAGAGATCGTTCTATCAATCCTGTTGTAGAAGTTACCGAGCTGTGTCTGCGGAACTCTGGGGTACTAAACACTCTGAGAATGTCGTCCTTAGAAACATGGTTCAGAGGAACTCACATACTAGAATCCAGAACTCAAGGAGTTTAGGAAAAATTGGGGCTATATTATGTCTCGACAGGCAGCTTAAGGAATACTTTAACACTGTTTTGTGGGAAAACATGAGTGTGTCTGTATAGAAATGGAAGTTGTGAATAATTGACCAAAAGAAAGCTGTTGAGAATGACAGGATTTGTTACTAATTAGTACAGTATTTGGTGACCCTGTTCCAAGATCTGGTCCTCTGCTTTGACGATTCAGTTACTCATTCTTATTGGTATTTACAGGCAATCAGCAGTGGAGTGAATTTATCATAAATAAAACTCCCACAAGGTTTTGACACCAGAATGACAGTATTAATTTATAGCAAGCCAAACCAAACCAAACAACTTGAAGAACCAAAATGCTGTGTCCGTATGAAATAGGGTCCCTTTCCGTAGACCATCTAGAAGCTGTTATAATCTCAAGATTTTGTTAGTGAAGAAACAATTAAAACTAAAGGAACTTGGAAGATGAATTTGAAACGTCTTGAAGGTATTCTTACTATGGAGATGTGTTAGTGAGACTGGAAGTTCAACTCCTTTTTATGCAGTGCTGTGTACATACAAGCCAATTTCTCTGTCAGAGTTCACATTGGGTATCTAGCTATGTTTTTTAAACATTTTTTCCCCTTTGCACTAATTATGCAGGAGACTTTAGAGAAGGGACACACACATACACAACTTTTAAAAAAGATATTTGATTTTTTTTTTTTTTTGAGTTGGAGTCTCACTCTGTCGCCCAGACTGGAGTGCAGTGGCCGCTCCCGGCCTCTGCAGCCTCGACCTGCTGGGCTCCAGCGATCCTTCCGCCTCAGCCTTCCAAGATATTTGATTTTAATGCTTACCAGTTAGGGTCTCGAAAGTTGTTCTCAAAAGAGAAAGTAAATAAAACTCTATTATTTATTATGGCCAAAGAAGACAAGCATTGATCCATGTAATTAAAGAAAGCCTTTTAAAATATAAATACATAAAGTAACTAAATGAATCCATCATGCAGTCTTTCCTGCCCCTAATTTTAAAATTAGTATTTATCAACTACTTTTTGCACTCTAGGCTTACTATATCATAAGGTAGATAAGCCCAGCATACTTGTAATTACTAGAGAAAATTCTAAAAGTAAGATGATCTAACTTGCTGAAAGGTAGCACATTCCCAGACTAAAATAATCCATAAGGAAAAAGAGATGACAGATACATAGGGTGGTTTAATGTTATGCTAATCTGCATCAAATAAAATGATACTTCTCATTTCCCTCCATCATGCTTGTTCATAATCCAAAATACCTTCACAATTGAGAAAGTATAGATGAGCATTTGGGAGGAGTGGGCAGTACTGCAATGATTACGATAAGAAGAGAAAGGGGGGATGAAGTGCCCACGGGTGGGGACATCTCTCATCTTCCTACACTTGAATAGAGAGACAGAGCTTTCCCACATTTTAGCTGATTCAAATGGTCCCCAAGACTACTTTCATGAAATAAGGCAGAGGGAGTTAAGGCAAGAGAGCACCGGGAAGCAGAACAGGCAGAGCTGCTAAGACAGTCCAGGTTGTCCTGTGATTTTTCATGTAAGTACATTTTGAGCCCTTGGTACTGTATACATTACTCTTTCTGTTTGTTTTCCTGCTCCCTTCACCTGTCTAAGGCTAGACTGCTGTTGATATTTGTAATATTTAAGCATATTTCATTATTTAAATATGTTGGAGCTTAACAAATGTATATGTAGAGAAAGAGATAGAGAGAGAGAGAGAGAGAGAGAATGATTCATGTCTGTTTTTACACTGTACCTTCTGTTTTTCTTCTCATTTAGGAATGACCTGGAGAAATGGAAGTGGGTAATTTTTATCTGCAAACTTGCATTTGAGCACAAAATCTGCTGAGGATGGGAAATATCTCTCTGGAAAAACCAGCAGCTTTTCTTTGTTTAACAAAGGATCTTTTAACTAGTATTCAAACTCCTAGCAAGAAGCAAAATAGCATCATACACCTCAGGAATCATATCTCTTTGAAACTCAGTGGAGGAAAGGCTTAGAATGCAAAGCTTATAATGAGAAGTGACACTTATCATGGTAAAATGATCATTTAAAGTTTAAGAGTACCTAAACTATGGCCATCTTTTAATGATTATTTCTATCCTAGGCAACTTGGTTACTGTTGGTACTTTATTCTTTTTATTTCATATAAAAACACATCTCATTTTTTTCCCTGACTCCTTATTCTTAAATTTATGCTAAACCCGGTAGGATTATATATTCCTTTTTTCTGTTTCTCTTCAGAATTTATATTATGTCTCCAGTGTTCAAAAATTCATTTCTCCCATAAAGTTACATCGAAATATTGCATAAATGTAGTGCTTATTTTCACACAGACATTTTTTCTGTATTTCACAAAATTTATTAAAAGACTACAAGACACCCCTAAGATCAAATGAGATAATGAATTCTCAAAACAAACAAACAAAAAAGCCAAACAAACAAACAGGGAGAGTACACCATAAGAGAATAACTAACAAGAAGTTCAGCATAGTAGAGCAACTTGAACTTTACTAATTGAAAGGAAGACGTTCCTCATTCTCCTTTGACTTTTCCCTGCTTCTTGTATGTTTTCCCTCTTTCTCCTGCATTCATTATGTTAAATGAGCCACACCAATTTCTTTCTGCTCCCTTTTCACCCTGGACATCTGCCAAACGTCATATTTATTGCTCCCTTCTGTCTTTACATCAGTTAAAAGGTAAAATATGGAGGTGTCCTTCACATTAAAATGTTAATTTTAAATTTGCACACACTTCCCAAAAATATTCGGTTAAACTTACATCTTTTGCCATATACCGAAAATTACATTGGATGGAAGACCAGTTCCTCAGAGAGGTTTAATTTTTGGTTATTAAAGATGCCAATCTCAAATATAATCCAAAAATTTTATGAAAAGTTCTTGAATTCTGTCATAAACTCTACTTAATGCCAAAAAAATGGTTAAATCTGGTTATTTCAGGAAGACAACATGAATGTATTTATTCATCTATCTACCTATCATCTATCTATCTTCCCAATTTATCAAGTAATACTGAAGTAGTTTGAAAGTGCTCATAATTTTCAAAAATAATTCATTGTAAACCAAATTTTACAAATATCAAGTAAATTTTTTCTTGTTTGACAATTCTCCAGAAATCTCATGACTAGTGTGTGGCTGTCTTTGGATCTCAAATAAAGAAATATTTCTTTGAATTTTCTTACAGTCTTCAAGTAGAATACTGTTAGCTTCCTAGTCCTATTTATAGCATTTCTATTTTTTCTTCTCTTTCTATTTGAAGACTATAAATGTAGGTTCATTTGATAAAGGAGAAATGTTATTTAAGGCAAGTCTTTCCAGATAATGCATGACTTTCCATCTCTGGAACTATTTCCCATACTTACTAAGAGAGAAAACAAAAATCATGTAATTTATAAACAATCATGAAGGTAGAGAGATCTTCATACAACAGGAAGAAACTGCTGATTTTAATATAAACCATGATACTGTAACGCAGTCTCTCTTGCATTCTCTTTTACTTTTGTACAGCAAAAAGTCTTAAATTACTAGGCATAAGGAATAGAATGAATGAATGAATGGATTCTGCACAGGTGCAGAGAAGTTCAAGAGCATCTTGCACACTGTGTAAAGCAGGTGCTGATTTAAAAATACTGTATTTCAACTACTACAATAGTTAAAAATAAAGAAAAACCTTCATATGAATCAGCATTTGAGGTGTGTTTGAAAAATAGGTATCCTTAAAGAATTAGATGAAAGAAATAATACATATAATATCCTAGTGAAAGCCACTAGCTGACTGTGGGTATGAGTGTGTGTGTGTGTGTGTGTGTGTGTGTGTGTGTGTGTGTGTGTGTGTGTGTGTTTTTTAAATTATTGATTTGGGCTTTGAATTTTTCTTTTTGACCTGAATGTTATTTTGAGAGATCTGAGAAACTATTTCTTCCAACCTGGAAACTGGACCACTTCTTAACCAGTAATTCTATCCCTTAGGGTCTTAGTATCTATGTTATTCATGGATTTTCTGCCATCAGTTTGATATTCTAGAAGGATCACAATTTGATGGATGATTTTTATAGTAGCAGTAATGTTTGCAAATAGCAAACAACCTCTTTTTAAAAGTGTTGCTATAGAACACCTGCTTGTGATATTGAACTTGTTTGCCAGAGGGGCCTTGGTATTACTTCGACAATAGACAGACTTCTCTTTGACATTTTGAAATTGATGTTTGCCTAAAAAGCTGTCTTGATTTTGTTTCTACCTCTCTTGCCTGAAGGATTCATCACTATACTATCACAGCTCCATTGGAAAGCTTGAGAATTTTTTTGGATCACCTAACATATATAGTTATTTAAAGTATTCAATGTTATCTTCTGTTTCAGCCAAATTATGAACTGTTCTTTTAACCGTGCATTTAAAACAATCTCTTTCCACTACTCACAGCACTGATATTCCTACAGTCTACTAAATGAATGAGGAAGCCGGTGAATGCTACATCCTAATTAGAGATTTTTAGCTGAGAGTCCGTGGACTCTCATGGAATGCATGGATATAATCAAGTGATACAATTATGTCTTCATATATGTTTTCCTGAAGACTTTTCATAACTTTCACTGAATTATCAAAAGTGCTATCATCCAAATAATGTTTAAAACTTCTGATCTGAATACTTAAGAGAACACATTAATGTCATATATGGTCATTATAAAGATTCTGAACTCACATTGCACAAAGGAAATGCTGTAAAAAATCAGCACTATTTTACAACTGCAGAAATACCAAATACCCACTAGGGGGCATGAAAACCTAAATGAAGGTTTGGAAGCAAACCAGGTATTTTCTGGTTTTCACAAGCTGAGAGCGAGAAAAGTATTTCCAGTAAATTGCCCGTACCGATTCCTTATCTTTGTCTGCACACGTTCAATATTTAGGATATATTTTGGGCATCTTATTCCTCTGGAAATAGTTGAACAGGACAAAACCCCACCAATTTCATAGATTATTTATGTTCAAGGTGTTTCCAAAAAGATACAAAACAATTCTGACAGCATTTTGTGTTTCTTTTAGAAAGATAAGTCATTTTCTATAATGTGAGCTACAATTGAAGCATAATTTTAAATGAGAAGTCCTTAACTAGGACCTTTAGTGTGAAAATTAGGTGAAATTAAGGAATTGGTTTGTGGATAGAAAGGGAAAACATTAAGGAAAGAACTAAGATGTTTTCAGCACATCTACTCAACATTATACACCAAACCCTTAACATTAGATTTCAGTAAGCCTTATTGTGTTCCTTTAGCGTATGCCTTTTTAGAAAAACAAATTCTTCCCTGTTTTCTGTTTTTTTCTCATGTTTTCAATCTATTATGAAGTGAGGGCTTTAAAGGTATAAATGAAACATGTAATTGTGACCTAACATCCTAATGAAAAATTTGTTTTTACCAAAATGAATGCCATTAGTAAAAGACTATATAGTTTCCTTTAAAAATTTCCTTCAAATAGAAAAATTCAAAGACAAAATCAATAATTAAAAAGCACACACACACGCACACACACACACATACACACACACACAGAGCTATCTCTTATTTTCAAAGGATGCTTTTCAGAGCCCATGTTTCAACACTTTATTCTTCATGTTTAAAATGTTAGGAAAATAGATGTACCATTGATTATTATTATGAGTTGCACATTAAGAACAAACAAACGAAAAACCCTAACAGGCACTGGCTTTCCCAGCTGTGGAACCAGCGGAAATATTTTCCTCTGCTTTGGGTTCTGTCCTTTTTGCCTGGAGCCACCCTTTCACTCTCACATATCTTTGAGTCTGGTCATGCCATTCTCCTGCATAAAAGCCTTCATTGTCTCTCCATCACCTGCAGGAAAAGACCCGAACTCCTTGGCATGATGCGCACAGCTCTTTATGACTTGACCTTGGCCACCTGGTCCTCACTGCTCACCCACACATACGAAGGGGGACACTCCCTAAAAATGGAATGATAAAAAATTGTGTATTTATTCTTACATGTTTAAATGTCAGCCCCCTTCAAAGTACTCTCTGCCTTTTCCTCTGCTCAAAACAGTTTTTGAACTCATCCATTTTGATGCCTTTTAGTGCTTCTGCTGTTTTTTTTTCACCTCTTCCACATTGGCAAAACATTTACCTTTGAGGACTTTTTAAATAGAGAAAACAACCAAAAAAAGTGCTTGGATTGAGATCGGATGAAGAGGGAGAGTGGGGTATGGAGGTCATGCCCTTTTTGGTCAAAAACTGCTGGACACTCAGCCAGGTGTGGGAAGGTACACTTGTAAATCTCTCATTATGACATGGCAAACCTGTTGAAACAATCTTCAAAAAAAAAAAAAAAGAAAGAAAAGAAAAAAGAAAGAAAGAAAAGAAAAGAAAAGAAAAACATTCACTGAAGCCAAATGCCAAATGCAGCCTCTCACAACACTAGCTGGTACACTGTTGTTAATGGGTTTCCAGAACACTTACCTAGCAAGAAAAGCCTGTACTACAAGGGGCCCACTCTCCAAAAAGATAATCCTGGTGTTTTTTGACACCCCCCTCCCCACTCCCAGTATTCCAAATTCTAACCGGAACAAGCAATTTTCTATGACTGGAATGTACGATGTCCTTCCATTCCTCTATGCCTTGGATGCTGTGTTTCTAGAATGTTCCGCCTTTCACTCCCACATCATAACCTTTGGGTAAACTCCAATTTATACAGATAAAGCTCAAACATCAGTTCTTATCTAATGAATGTCTGGCTATTTTATCTGGATCCAAGAAGGGTGTCCGCTCTCCCTTTTCTATGCCTCCAATTCTGCTTACAACTAATAGAGTATAATTAGTGTTTTACAGGCCTATCTTCTTTCACTAAACCATAATGTCCATAAGGTCAAGGATCATGTCATGTATACCCAGGTCTAGTGCAGACCTTGTCCAGTGCTGAGCAAATAGTTGGAACTCAATAAAAATTTATTGATTAAATATATCCTTCAGGGAAAGGTCTGATGGTAAACTATACACATGGGAGGGAGTTGGGGGCGGGAATGCATATCTACTGCTCTTTTTCTCTTAACCAGATTTCTTTTTTCTCCCCACGCCCAGCACCACGTCATCTCAATTCTTCTAAATTCCTGTCCCACACTTAGATGAAATGCCCAGCATAACCTGGATCTACACTGTTAATGCATTCTACTTTTTATACAGAGAAATCATTTTTAACCTAGATGATTTTATTTTTAGAGGCAAGGTCTTTTTCTGTTGCCCAGGCTGGAGTGCAGTGGCACCATCTTGGCTCACTGCAACCTCAAATTCCTGAGCTCAAGCAATCCTCCTGCCTTGGCCTCCTGAGTAGCTAGAACTTCAAGTACATAGCACTAAGCCTGACTATTTTTATTTTTTGTAGAGATGAGATCTCACTATGTCACTCAGGTCTATGTGCAAAATAGACTAAGTTGCTGGTGGTCTCGAACTCCTGACCTCAGGCAATCCTCTCACCTCGGCCTCCCAAAGCGCTGGGATCACAGGCTTGAGTTACTCTGCTGTGCCTAACCTAGATTATTTTAAATGAAAATAGAAGTGGAAAGACCTGACACTTTTCCAGTTTTTACCTGTTTTCTACAGTCACATGCTTAACAACCATGAATCTATGAATCTGGTCAGAATTAGTTTTAAATTATTATTATTATTTTCTTATAGATGAGGTCTCTTTATGTTGCCCAAACTGGAGTGCAGTGGCTAACCATAGATGTGATAATCACACACTACAGCCTAGAGCTCCTGGACTGAAGTGATCCTCCTGTCTTAGCCTCCCAAGTAGCTTAGACTATAAACATAGACCACCGTGTCTGGCTGGGCCAAAACTTAAAATACAAATCACTCAAATTTGACAGGTTTTGTAATCTTAAATATCCAACAGTTTGAATGACTAGAGACTGCTGTTCTCTAAATCTCGCAAATAAATTCTGAGAAATGGCTGAGTCTTTCTATATCTCTCTACTCTTCTCACAGATGCTACTGCTAGATAGTGAACACTGGAAATTGCCTGAAAATTCCCTTTGTGCTATGCATTTTCTTAACAAAATCCTCCCTGCTTATGCCCAGGAAGCATATCAGAAGAGGTATGCTTGTCTTCCAACAAAAGAAAATTAATCCACTATACAAATCAAAATCTCAGCAAATGCTAGGGCCTTTTGCTTTCGGGTTGATGGCACCAGCTTTTCTGAGATGAGTGTTTTGGTTTTGAATCTCCAGGGGTTTCACCTTCACCACTGTCAGGGCTGCTCTCAAACTGGGGGCTTTCTTCAGTGACCTGCTGCTTCTGTTCGAGTCTCTTCCTGGCCTTTGAAGGGTAACTCTGTTGACTAAAACTCCCACTGTGCCTGCTTCCAGTCACTGCTGCTGCCCTGCAGGCCATCACCCAAGGAGCCAAATCCCTATGCCATTTGACTGTGCTCTTGATAAGCCTGTGTTCTTCTTTTTTTTTTTTTTTTTTTTTGAGTTGGAGTCTCACTCTGTCGCCCAGACTGGAGTGCAGTGGCCGCTCCCGGCCACCGCAGCCTCGACCTGCTGGGCTCTGGAGATCTTTCCGCCTCAGCCTTCCAAGTAACCAGAATTACAGGCATGCGCTACCACGCCCGGTTGATTTTTTTATTTACTGTAGAGATGAGGTCTCGCTGCCCTGGCGGGTCTCGAACCCGCAGGCTCAAGCAATCCACTCACCTCAGCCTCCCAAAGGCACGGGATTACAGGCTGAGCCACTGAGCCCGGCTAAACCTGTGTTCTTATAAGCAGCCACATCACTCCTGAAACTGCTCACTGCTTAAGATCCATTCAAAAAGTTCTCAGTGCCTTTGCTACAGGAAGAAGCAGCTGGTCCCAGGTGTATGCAGCACCAACCTAAGAGGAGATTGTTTCTTAGGCAGCTTAAAAGCAAGAAGTGGATCTGTTTATTGTGAATGTTTTTGCTTTTTTTCTCACCTGAGTTCACACAGTCTGATAGCTATTAGAGATCCCATGACACCTTTAAGTTGTATTTACCAATTTTATTTTTGACTGTACTTTTGAAATTACTTATGGATTATCCAGTAATGACCTAACACATCTCTTATTTCTAATTCTGCCCTGGAAGTCCTGATTATTTGGTTACTTATTGTCTACTTCTTCAGTGTGACAGGAAAGAAATCATAAAATTCTAACTGCCTAGGAGATAAGAGTTGGCTGTCTACTGGGGCAGAGAATTAGGCCTTGTTTGGGCAGCAGCGGTGTCTGAGATACTGGTATTATAAATGCAAGTTGTATTCCTCCTGGCAGATCTGGCCATGCCAACAAGAATATTATTCCTGTTCCCAAGTACCTGGTATGATCTGGTGGCAACCCTTTGCTCAATTGACCCCTCTGGGCAGGGCCTGGGCTCCTCCTGCCCTGTGTTGGAGGCATGGGTCCAGTGTGGAGTTTACTACCACAGAGTAGTTCTCACAAATCATACAGCCAAGCTGCCCGCCTGCCTTGTTCCTGGCATATCTATGTGTCCCTCTGCCCAGTCACTGACCAGGGACTTCTCTCCTGTTAAAAATTTTAAAATTCTTTACGTATCAATAATTTAATGGGATGATACTTCATGTAACTAGTCACAGCTCTTTAAATATAGACAAAGAGGAGATCAGAGAAGATGTGATTTAACCTCCCAAAGACAGCCATCTCCATTAAATTGTTAGTCTTCAATTTAACCTAGAAAGTTTCTATATCCTTAAACAAACTTTGTTTTTGATGAGAATACAAGAGCCTATATTTACATTAGATATGTTTTAGAAGAATGATTCTATTCCAATCAATGTGAGACAAAGGTATCCCCTAAAATTAAATGAATATACTATATGCATTTTGTGTTTAGATCTTCTGCCTCTTCTTAGGAGATTAAAGTACTAAATGAATGGTCATTCTTCCTATTAACTACGTAAATTAGGTATATTCAGAAAAAATATACATCAAGGCCTTAAATTTATGGCTCTGCCTCTAGAATTCTACTTAATCAGACTCCTATATGAAAACAAAATGAAACTAAAAGTACATTAAAAAAAGAAACAAAAAGCACACCTGCTTAAACATAAACTAATGAAAAAGAAGAAACCCTCTATTAAAAATTTATTTACTTCAGGTTTTATTTTAAGGAGAAAGAGGAAACAAATTATTTGAAAATAAGTTGAAACTAGAAATTAAAAAAAAAATCCAGCGTATTACCCACATTCCAAGCACAATCAATGCATAATTTCTCACATCTCTTTATATGTTCCCATCTACACTTAATTTTCTGGAAATGAGATTAGATTATAAGCATAATATCTTAGTTTAAAAATAATATTGTTTGCATTTAGGGTCTAAGCAGGAAAACAAAAATCACTTCAAGTTTTTGTAACAGAATAGAGTCAATGAAGGGCATTCTCACCTCATAAGATGGCAGAACTGAGAAGCCTGGAGATCACCCAGCAGTTAGCAACTGCAGGAAGCCGCTACCAGCAGGAGGCTGGAGGTGCCAAGGGAGAAGAAGGTTCATGAGCTCAAGGGCAGAGAATCAAATGGAAGCTGGATCCTTGCCAGGTTTTGAAAGAATTAAAAGAGGGTTGGCAAATGCCTTAGAAGATGCAAAGAAAGAAGAGAAATACACTGATTCTTCCCTCAGTCCCCTTCAGATATCCTGTTGGTGCTTTCCATTGGCATAACCAGCAGGAACTGAGATGAAAAGCCAGCCTGGGAAGATAAGCCTGCTGGGGTCTGGATCACTAGTTTAAGAGGCATAACCAAACTGAAACCCAGGGTTTCCCCCCAAAGCTGTGTTCTGCCTGCTTCACCACAGCTCACTGCAAAGATCCATTCTGGTTCCAAAACGTTATGAACCAGATACAGAGCTGTTATGCTGTTAATGGTCTCCAGCAATTCCCCACTAAAGGTAGAAAATTGCATTTTGCCAGAATTAGAATCCCAGTAGTGAGACTGATTGGAACCCTCTGGGTAGCAGCGTGGTGAGTCAAGTCACCTGTGCTTTGGATGATCACAAGTAAATCAGCCTTATGACTTTAAGAACTAAGGTTATGTTAGGTCTTCTTCTAGGGCAGGCTCCAGGCTTTTCAGTTTCTGTCAAAGATGTGCATTTTCAATCCCTTGTAAATCGAGAAAAAGCTAAAGAATCAAAATATCTGTTTTGACAGAGTGACAAAAAAAAAAAAAAAAGCCAAACATGAAGCGACATCATAAAGATGTAAATTAGATCTGATGATTGTAAAATGTTCTACTTGTCTAAAATGGGCACAATGTGTAATGAAAGCTGGTCCCTGGGGCTTCCAAGCCTTATGGTGACTAAGTGTTGGCAAGAGACTCTTAATTAGAATAAACTGTTTCCAAGTTGAATCCTTCAACAGATCATTGAAAATGACATCAGTAATAAATTAAAGCCATATTTTAAGGACAGGTGAGAATGTGTATAACCAAGTTGCCTTTAAAAATGATTTCAGTTCCATAGTTCAATTGCTCATGAGTCTTTTTTGCTGTAGGAGTTTTTGTTTTGGTTGTTGTTGTATTTGTTATTTTTTTAAATCACAGTAATAAAAGTCTGTAGCTAAACATGTCAGAGCCTGGCTGTTAGCTATAAATTTAGATAAAGAAAAAAATTATTAGGTTTAAAGGAGGATATAAGATTGCAGATGAGACTTTTGGCAATAAAATGGAAACATATGATGTGTGCTTTAAATTAAAAACAAGAAAGAACATAATGATTTCATTATGGGTGTCATTAACATGAATAGCTAGAATACTCTTTTAGAATTTGTTTGACAACCTGATATTTCAACCAGTAATGAGGGGTTACGATAATGGTTTATTTACAGTTGTAGGGTAGAGCCTACTGGGGTTTTCACTACTGCAGTAACCTCTGAGAGCAGTCGCTATGTGATCAATTGTGGTTGATTTTCATTATGAGAAAATGAGGTTAAAACTTGAAACAGCAGAAGTATATTCCTTGAAACATTTGCTAGTGGTTTTATAAATACAAATAAAATTGTTTATTTGTATTTGATAAAAGCACTTAAATTAGTGAACTTCCACATATAAAAATATAAGTTAAAGCAAATTATAAAAGCTAAAAGCAAATATTACTCTTAAATATATGTTCTTCCTTCTTCTTTCTTTCCTCCCTCCCTCTTCCTCAAAAATGTATCTAGCTGCTATAGTGAGTAGGGTACTTTGAGGCTGATAATAAATTGAAAACTTGGTTCTTCAACTGAGCATCCGCCCCCACAAAGATCTCACAGTTAAGGAAAGAAGTTATAGCAATAAATAAATAATTGAACTCTTATCATCTCAGGTTTCTAAATATTTTTATACACCCTTTCCCTCTGCCTTTAAGATGCCTAAGCTAACTATTTACATTCCATGCTCTACTTGAGCTAAGGTCTACTGGAAACAATTGCTAATGATCTCATTTACACCTCTGCCATTCATTCTAAAGAGAAATGCCCCTATGACTTAACTCTGTTCAAGTCTAAGTGAATCTCTTTTTCTCATTCTCAAAAGTTTCTAAACTATTTTTTATGTGATATAAATAATGTCTTTCAGTTGTCCATTGTTGCCCCTATTTTACTCATTTAGAGACTTCTTTTGTAAAAGGCAGGCAAGCTGGCAAATATTTTAGGCTTTGCAGAATATACTGTCTCCCTCACAACTACTCAACTGTATTGTCATGCAAATACAACCCTAGGAAATCCATAAGTGAATTTGGGTGATTATAGTCCAGTAAAACTTTATTTAGGAGCACTGATATTTAAATTTCATACAATTTTATATGACAAGAAATAGGATTTTTTTTTCTAGCCATTTAAACATGTGAAAATTCTCCTAAGCTTGCAGGCAATACAGTAATAGGAAATGGGCTGTGCTTGACCCACAGACCATAGTTGGCCAAATCCAGACTTAGAAGGAACAATCTGTGTAATCAACTCACTTTGGAAAGGTTAAGTGCTGTTTCTTCTAGAAGAGTTTGAAACCATTCAATAAATCATCACTTTAATACTGTAAAATGTGTTTCTTCAAACATTTCATGCTTCTTGACTTTAGGCAATGCACCTTCTGGGGGAAAGAAAAGTGGCACCTCTGAATCAAAGTTCATCTGCCTCTTTCTCATTCCTGCCGTTTCCACCATTACTGGATGTCTTTGGTTCACGGGTTTATAGTAGATGGAAGTGAGAGTGAGATGACGCCCTGTTTGCTGTCTACCACTTATGTAATTTTGGTGAAGGGGGTGTGGGGTGGAGGAAGTATTATGCTTCAAACACTGTGCTAAGTGTGGGAAGGCAGAGATTAACAGCAGCAGCCCTTGATGTTAGTGACCTCCAGGAGGGAAAGCCGCAGCATAGGTAATAACAATGGAGAGTAATAACTGCTATAATAGAAACGATTGTGGGATTCCTTGATAGTTGAGTGTACTTATAAAGTGCTTCCATGAGGAGGCAAGATTTGAGTTGAATATAGAAGAATAAAAGGGAGTTAGCCAGGCAGTAAATAGAAGGGATATGTTGCTAAGAGACTTCCAGACAACTCCTAGCAGCAGGACGGTCTTATGAGTAAGGGGAGTAAGTTGCTGCCTATGATGATACTGAGTTGTCTTGCTTTCAGCTCCATGTCTCAAATGCCTCTTTGTATTACTTAAATCCCACAATTGGAGACTAATTCTGCCTAAGAATTCTTGTCTTTTAAAATAAAATTACAGCAGTCCCCATATCCAACGTTTTGCTTTCCATGGTTTCAGTTACTTGTAGTCAATCATGGTTCAAAAATATTTTAGAAATAAGCAATTCATAAGTTTGAAAGCATGTGCCCTTGAAGCAGGTGATTAAATCACATGCTGTCCTGCCTGTTCCACGTGGGTCATGAGTTATCCCTTTGTCCAGTGTAGGCATCTTGTACGCACTACCTTCCTTGTAGTCATTGACATTGTTTACTCCTGACATCCAACCGTCGACATCCTCATGGCTCCATGATGATCCTCTTTTTGATGGTTGTCAGAAGGCCAAGAGTAGCCTAATGTTACATCACAATGCCTATGCAAGTCACCTCATTTTATCTAATCACAAAGCCATTTGATAATCTCATGTCATTCCAAGAAGAATAAGTACAGTACAATGAGATATTTATAGAGAAAGAAACCACATTTACATAACTTTTATTACAGCATATTGTTATCACTGCTCTATTTTGTCATTAATTATTGTTATTAATTTTGTACTGTACCTAATTTACACATTCGCTTTTATCATAGATATGTACGAGGGGTGACCCCCCAAAACCATAATTTATTTATAGGAAATGTATATTTATTCTTGTATGTTTAAACTTCAGTCACCTTCAAAGAATTTTGCTTGATGTTATACACCTATCGAGACGCTTTTTCTACTGCTCAGAACAGTTTTCAAACTCGGCAATTTTGATTCCTTTTAGTGCTTCTGCTGTTTTTTGTTCCACATCAGCAAAAAGTTCCCCTTTGAGGACTTTTTTTCATCCAGGAAAGCATAGAAAAGTTGCTTAGGGTGAGATCAGGTGAATAGTGAGGGTGGGGCATAAGGGTTATGCATTTTTGGTCAAAAGCTGTTGAACACTCAGCACAGTATGGGCAGGTGTGCTCGTAAATCACCCATCATGAAATGAGATAATGTTATTGAAAGAATCTAAAAAAAAAAAAAAAGATTCACTGACGCTGAATGCAGCCTCTCACAGCAATACTAGCTGGTACAGTGATGCTGATGGATTTCTAGAACACTTACGTAGTGGGGAAATCCTGTACTACAAGGGGCCCACCCTCCAAAAAATAATTCCATTTTTTGGGGTGCCCCCTTGTATGTATAGGGAAAAACAGTGTGTGTATTGGGATTGATACTATCCTGTGGATAAGGAGGGGTTGCTGTATTCCTGGAAATGGTTTAGCACACTAAACCTCTGAATTCACATGCATCTCTTTGGGATTAAATTTGTATAGCAAATTGTTTCTTGAAGGTAGGTTTTAATGTGGAGAAATTGAAGAGAAGTCACATTCAAAGACAGGAAAAGGAAAAGGGCCTGGAATTGAAGACTGGGCACTGATATCCAAACTTAGGCTATTTAGAAGTTTTAGCCAGGGCTGTTTGTGCCTAGAAAAAGCTTTTCTTTCTTTTTTTTTTAATTCTGTTTCTCGTGGACTGACTTTTAAAGGGGTATTTGTTTGTCTAGTGGGAGTGAGCAGAGTCAGCCGTTATGCCTTAGAGACCCCGTATTGATCTTAGCAGACAAACCACTAAATAGAACTTGACTGTTACACAATGGAGGATTAATCCTCCCTTCCGCATGAGCCTACAGTGGGCACGTCAATATGCATTTATGAAACCTCCCCCTGTGTGGAGAGGAGAGTGAAGAATGGAATAAACATTAATACAGGGAAGTAAAAAAAAAGTGGTCTTATTGTTTTCTTAAATTAAACTCTATGAAATGAAATCAGAAAAAAAATCAGTTTCTTACATAATTTTCTAATTTTATTCATGTTTTTTAATTTACTGCTTATACATAGTATGGTGCTAATTATTTTATATTTTAGAAACAAAAAATGTGAAAAAACCTCACAGTTTTTCCTTTACCTTAGTGAAGTTTTCTTGTTAAAACCTCCCAAAAGATTATAAAAGATTTGAAATATGAGTGAAGTTCGGTAATTATGAACTCTCACTAGCCCAGAAATATGGTAATCTTGAGTGGAATTTTGCTTAAGCTCACTAAAGTAAGAACATCCTCTTAGTCAGCTAATTATTTGTCTGAGTGAGCTCAAGCAAATTCACATTAAAAAAAAAAGAAGTGATTGATTTCTTAACTGAATTGTTTAGGTATGGTTATAAAAGTTAAACTCCCTCATTTATAATGAGTGACACAAGTCAAACAAGTCTATATAAGTGGTTTTCAGGAAAGAGAGTAGGGAACTCACATGGACAGTTGCATATTGATTTTAATATCAAGTCAGAAAACGTTTTGGCTCTTCTAAAGAGTTGTCACTCGATACCAACTAAAATACAGTGCTATTACTGAAAGAGGATGTGGGACCATGCAGGTGTATTTTAGTTTTAAACTCTATATCTTTCTCATAATATGTGTGATGTGCTGTTTTAACTTCTCAATTTTCTTACTGAAAAAAAAAAAAGTGATTCTGCAGTCACTATAATTCTAGGGCCCTGGGCATAGGAAGCGACTTTGAAAATAACTGTGATGATTTTTTAGCTGTGTTTATGCCTATGTATACATAACATACACGGTAATATCTTCTGAGAGCAGGAACGGAGTGATGGATTCAGATAAGAAGAGCATACAACAGATAAAGGTTATTAACATGAAGAGGTAAATGTAGCAATATTTCCTTTCTTTCTAAATGGAATATGTAAAGACTAAGTAGTTAAAGGGGGTAGGACGACCCCTGAACAATTTTTACCCTACCTCTTACACAACAATCATTTTTCTTTTTTCAAAATTAAACTTAAAATTCCTTTGAAAACAAAATCTTAGGGTTAACAGAAACAGTCTTACAAATTGTGCCAAATTCCTGCCATGTGTAAGCAGAGATGTGAGTCATCCCACTAAATGCCTCTACAAGCCAAAAGTCTCTTTAATCAACTTTGATCAGCAATGGCTGTACTCTTTCTATTGATCTAGAAGATGAATGCCAGGGAAAGTCACAAAAATGAGTGAGAGGTATATTTGGGGTGTTTGGTCTACACTCTCTGTAGACTGTAAGTTCTTGATTCTCAATAATTGATTTCTGATATCTCAATATATCTTTAATTAAATCTCAAGGGTTATTTAATATTTCCAACACATTTTTTTGTGACTTAAACTTTATTTAATTCATTTGAATCTATAAAAATATATATACATACATATACGTATATATGTATGTATATGGCGGTCTGTTATCCAGTTGAAAATTGGTGCATGTTGTAAAATGAAAACAAGAAAAGAAGAATATCTTCATTCCCAAAGGATAGGAATGGCTACTTTAAAGATATTTTCTATTTTTATGTTTTATTTAATTATGTCATGGCCACCACAGGGGAAGGTAAATGCCATAAATTTTAAATGTGAATGAATAGCATAATGCAGAAAGAACAGATATTTGAATATTGCTAAATTTTTATTATTCTGAATTAATATACAATGCTAGAAACAAAAATTCAAAGATCAGTTGCTTCTATAGAAAGATATTTGCAAGTGTAATGTTGGATAATTTTATGTCATAGTACAAACTAATCTATGGATTATAGCTGAATACGTTTTATGTTATTTGCATTGAGCTCTATGCAACCAACACTTAATTTTTACTTGCATAATTAGATAAAACAGCAATTCATTTTCTTTGTAAAACTTCCTTATCACCTAAAGCTGGGGTCCTAACCCCTGGGGCCATAGACTGGTACCAGACTGTGGCCTGCTAGGACCTGGGCTGCACAGCAGAAGGTGAGTTATAGGCAAGCAAGGGAGGTTTCTTCTGTATTTACAGCTGCTCTGCATTGCTCACTTTACTGCCTGAGCTCCACTTCTGTCAGATCAGTGGTGGTTAGATTTTCATAGGAGCGCGAACCCTAGTGCAAACTGCTCATGCGAAGGATCTAGTTTGCACACTCCTTATGAGAATCTAATGCCTGAAGATCTGAGGTGGAGCTGAGACGGTGATGCTAATCCTGGGGAGTGGTTGCAAATACAGAATAACATTAGCAGTATGGTTTGACTGAACATCATTCCCCATTTCCTCCACCTCGTCTGTGGAAAAATTGTCTTCCACGAAGCTGGTACCTGATGCCTAAAAGGTTGGGGACCGCTGATCTAAAGGAAGTTTTATCTAACTGACTGTAGCTGGCAAATTAAAATTCTCAATGATTCAACTTATTTGTACCATTCTCAATGGAAGCATATAGAAAGACTTTTCTTGGAGAAAAAATGAGTGATCTAATTTAGAGCGACTGAAAGATTGTAGGACTTACAATTATATAGTAAGATTTTCTTGTATTGATTGTATAGCTATTATCATTAGAAACTGAATAATAACTGATGTGCTCAACTGAGCACTGTAAAAGATATAATATTCCAGTGAGAAAATACTTCTTTACTGCTTTTCTTCTTCTTTTTTTCAATTGTTGTAAAAGAGCTTCATTGGGAAGCAGGATGTCGCAGAGAGACGGACAGATGAAGGCCGTCCAGTGGGCATCTTACACATCACACACCAAAATACACAAAGGATGTTTTGCTAATAAAAATCAACCAGAACAAGGATTCCTCACGGCAACTTCCACAACCTCATCATCTCTCTCAGGGGTCAGGGAAACTTTTAGCCATTTTTCTGATGGCAATTGGGGTTCACTAGAGACAGAGGCTCTCAGGGGTGACTTCTTGTTTTTTTATAAAGAATGTTTTTAGATTTTTAAAAAGTCTTCCTTTGTTGCTTTCATTTTATAGTCTCTAAAGGCCGTGGGACCAGCTTCTGTACAGACTGCCTAGATATCAACACCACAGAGGCCATTTTTACCCATGATCAAGTAGTCCAGGGTTACATCATCAGCCAGTGTCATCCTGCTTATGTGATTCTGAAAGATAGACTTCTTAGTCTTTTTTTTTTTGAGTTGGAGTCTCTTGTCACTTAAGCTGGAGTGCAGTGGCACGCTCACGGTCACCATAGCCTTGACCTGCTGGGCTTAGGTGATTCTTTCACCTCAGCCTTCCAAGTAGCTGGAACTACAGATGCATACCACCATGCCTGGCTAGTTTTTGCGATTTATTGTAGAGGTGAAGTCTCACTAAGTTTCCCAGGCTGGTCTTGAAACCCCAGGCTCAGGCAATCCTCTCGCCTCAGTCTCACAAAGTGCTGGGATTACAGGCTAAGCCACCGTGTGCAGTCTTTTCAGCAGGCAAGGGAACTCGATCTTCCTGTCAATGTGCTTTTGTCTGATAAGTGCTGAACCCTAAGTTTCTATTTGGTTCATGTCCATAACTTTCCTTCTACCCTTGAATCAAATCCATGCAGCAGTTCTAACATTATTTGCTTAATTTATCTTTCACCTGAATTTGAATCTATCTTTTTGTCTCAATGGTGTCACATTTTTCAATAAACACGATGGAAGGTGCAAGTTCTACAGCAACTTGAAACAATTCATGGAGTTTGGGCTCATCACCTAGGTACTTTTGAAATGTTCAGAACCAAACGCTCTCAAGAAAGTGGTCAAGGTTTGGTTTGTTACAGCTGTGGCTAACAAGCTTTCACCTGTGCCAGGTGAACTATAGAGAATGACTCCTTTAGGGGGCTTTATTCTCATCTATTCATAATATTTAGAATGGGTAAGAGGAAGCTCCACAGATTCCTTAATTTCCAGGTTTGGATTGTCTAATTCCTCAATATCAGCATAGATTTCCTGGGGACCTTCGCCACCCTTATCACTGTGACCAGGGGATACATGTCATCCATCAACACCCCAACATGGCACACCTTGAACAGGATCAAGCAGCCTGGCTCTGGGAGATCCTTGTCTACAAATAAAAGAATTCTGATGTAATGTTCAGAGCCCACAGACAGACATGATGGTATGATTGTCATCAATGATCTCTTCCAAGTTTCCTACTGACATCAGGGTCCTCCTCAGATTATCCACTTTTGATCTTTTTCCCTTTTACTCTTCTTCTAATGGTTTCATTTGTTCCTGATTTTTAATAACTTTTTCCTCCATGAGAAGCTAGTCCTTATTCTCTCCAACTTCAATAATTTTAACTGACACTGGGTATGAGGTATCACCAGTGGCAGTTTGCTAGCAGCATCCAGTCTCTTTGTTTTCATCATATTTCCCCCACTCTAGTTGGTAAAGGAGGTTAATATTTCTTTTGCTTGTCCTTGTTATCCTTCTTACCACTTCCAGGACCATAACTACCACTCTGACTTTGACCCATCTTGCCTCGGCCATTTAAGCTGCCCTTGTTAGCTCTTCATGAATAAATTATTGCAAAGAGAAAAATGGTTATCATAAAGCAGTTATCATTACTGAGTTTGTTTATGAGTGCTATGTCTGAATTAGCTTCTGATACTCCAGAAAAATTAAGCCAAGTCAAAACAAGAATAGTGTGTCAGACCTTCCAAAGTTCTCACATTTAAGACTGGTGCAGCTCTTATAACAAATATATAATCACAGCAAATTCTCTCAGTGACAATGAAGTCTGCAAGACCCAGTTGTCACTTTAGTTTGTTTCAGAAAAAATTTGTACAACTAAATTTCAGGTTAGCAAGAGATAACGGGATCATTTGGGTGACAGTTTTATGCAGAGGCACTTGCCACTATCCGTGTTCATCTCTGATGGATGTTTGCCCAGATTTGTACCTTGCATGGATTTTGCTTAAAAAAAAAAAAGTCTACTGTTACTGATTGCCAAGGACTAGAGTATTTTCCTCTTATACTGTTCCACAATTTATGACATTTCATTTGAAGTAACATGACTATAATTCTCTTTTGGGACACGAAATTAGAAGACGTGCAGTCAAGTTTAGCAGTCTACTACTAGCTGTATGAAATTGTACTCGATAATCTAACCTCTCTGAGACTTGCTTCCTCACTGGTAAAATGTAGGTATTACAATATTCACTTTCTTCTTTCCAGTTTGTGATGGAAATTATTACTGCAAACTGTCTTATCCAAGCAGACTCTTAGTTGTTGGAGGCTGAGTTGGTACATGAAGGTTTATAGACTCTCGAGAAGTTTCCTTTTTCTAGGGCTTAGTTTTAATCTTCCTTGTCCAAACAATAAATATCATTTATTGGGCGCTAAGAATGTTACATGGAAAAAAGACATTTATAATAAGTTCATAACATCACAATGAGACAGATATCACTATTACCCCTATTTTATAGATGAGGGAAAGGAGGATTAGAGGGGTTAAGTTCTTGAAGGGATATTCACTAGGGTAGATGAGACTAGGTAGGTGTGGCCTCACATTCTTAAAGGGGTTCACATGCAGATGGTGACTGTGCATGCAGATGTTGTACATGCTTTTTTGTGGCAGAGCTGAAATCTGAACCCAGGCATTCTGGACCTTGCTGATGAAATAAAAGTGTTTCAAGAAGCAAAATGGAATAGATTCTGAATTTGCTCAGGAAATACAGGTTGAGCTATCACGTCAAGAACCTGTAGTTGATTTTTGAACTTCCAATTTAAGATTACTTTCTTTAGTTTTTTCCTATTTTAAAGCCAAATAAGATTTATATTCTTAGGTGGAAATGTTTTGCACTTTTCATTATGGACTTTTGTTTGCCCTGCTTATTTAATATTCTTTTATTCATTTGTATTCCTCTTAGACTATAAAGCTAAGTCGAAAAGATACATTTTCGAAATCCATATGGGAAGTTTTAAAGAATCAAACAAACTCTTGATATACAAGCAAAATTAAACTTACCATATCAAAAACTTATGTCAGTTCTTTTAGAGTCCATGTTGACAGAAAATAGAGCAAGAAACATCAGCTGAGCCTGATCATATAAGCTTCTCTTAATCTTTTAAATCGGAAAGAAGCACCTGAGACATTAACCATTGAGGGGGAGCCTTAATTTTTCTTAAAATTAGAGTCTTTGTTACACAATAAATTCTTCTACTGTTAACTTGTATATTTTGATTTGTTAATTTATTGACTTGCCTGATTATCACTTGTTATTCAATAAACTAAATTATGATTCTTACTATAAATATAAACTTTGATGAAACCACATATTGAAATGAACCAAAATAATAAATGAACACACTCCTACAAATCATTTATTAACTGTTTTTGCCCAGAAACCAAAGCCTCCAAGGAACAGAACCAGAATATTCCATGAACTAAGTCTGAACAGAACTTCCATAAAATACAAAAAGTTTGCAAAGCCTTTCCCTTATTTCTAAAGAAATACGAAGAATTTTTGTCAAATTTTCAGTGACAAGAAAGGCTCTTTCCTCTTGTGATTTAACATAGGGAACCATATGGATCCCTTTTCCTGGTTTGAAATTCTTCATGGCCTATTTAGTTTTTCTTGTTTTCATAAGGGTACGTAGTATCTTTTAAGTGGGCCTCTGGGACTTCTTAAATTAAGTTAGGATAAAGGACATCTTTATAGTTATCAGATATTAAATCCAGGAATCATTATAAAGGGAATGCAAGTCATTTTAAATACAAAGTTGAATTCACTGCTTTACATATACCAGCCTCCAATTTTACTGAAAAAAATAGTAAGTGTTATACAGGAAATAGAATATAAACTCAGCTATGTAAATGAGCAAGGCATTACAATGATGTAATTGATATCTTTGGATCTTTGATCAAATGTTAAAGCCAGTGTCTTTGACATAAGAATACAGTATCTCTCAGACAATTCAAAAATCTACTTTGTCATCTTTTATTTAATGGTTTTCATATTATATAATATATAAATGTATATAAAATATATTATCTACATTTTTGTATCATACATGATACTATTCTAATTGTAATGTAGGTTAAGAAAATACACATATAAGTTATATCCTTAAATATATATTGGCAGTAAGGTAGAAATATATGAGAAGCCAGGTAGACTGTTTCTACAGGGTAGAAATATATAAATCCTTGTGCATAAGAATATACTAGAAGGCCGGGCACGGTTGCTCAAGCCTGTAATACCAGCACTTTGGGAGGCTGAGGTGAGAGGATTGCCTGAGCCCCCGGGTTTGAGACCAGCCTGGGTAGCTTGGTGAGATCTCATCTTTACAATAAATCAAAATTAGCCAGGTGTGTGTTCTTGCTACTTGGAGGCTGAGGTGGAAGGATGGCCTGAGCCTAGCAGGTCGACACTGGGGTGGCCTTGAGCATTCCACTGCACTTCAGCCTGGACAATGGAGTGAGATTCCAATTCAAAAAAAAAAAAAAAAGAAAAAAGAATATACTAGACTTAGCTAACGTAAATTTTAAAGATCAGAGGTAAAAAAAAAAGATCCAATAGTTCTAATTTGGTAAAAGTATATGGAAATTATGATTACTGAATCTTTAGTGAGTTTACTAAAAATGAATTTGGTAAGAATGCATGGTCTGTCAATTCTGGGTGCAAATTCGAATGCTGCCATTTATTAACTGTATGAGTTTCTTAACCCTTATTATACAAAATGTTCTCATGCTGCCATTTATTAACTGTATGAGTTTCTTAACCCTTATTATACAAAATGTTCTCATCTGTCAAACAGATCTGAAACCTGTTTTATTTTATTTTTTATATTGTCTAAGTACCAGTTTTCAAATGACTTCTTAGGCCAAGACAGTCCCAAGTTGTGATGGTCATTAAGATAAGCTTGCCTTTTGGTATGACTGCTAGACCACCTGCCCTCTGAAGTAGGATTGTGCCAAGAGAAACTGAGGGAAAAATGCGAAATCCCAGACGCAAAGAACTGTGCAGATAGCTGATCTATTTTATGATTGCCCCCTCTTCAAAAGAGGTTGAAAAGTAAAATGCCCTCCTGGCTGAAATAATTGCCACTGTATTATTGTATAACTCAACTTTTGTTCAATTTCAATAATGAAGCAGGGGAGAAAATATAGCTACACTAAATTACCTGCTCCCTGCTCAGATCTGAATATTTAATAGCTCAATCAATGGCAAAGCAATTATAAGTGTCTGCAAATAAAAATAATTTCTTACTCCTGGTGTGCAAACATATGTATCTTCCTTCTTTGCCAGTTACCAGACGTTTGAAAAAAAACTTGGGAACTACTTGTCATCCATTGCTGTCCTCACAGCGTACTGAAATCAGGTATCTTTAATTTAGTAAAATATGATTAATTATTGCAGGAGTTTGGATATAGTGTCACTACATACAAGGCAGTAGGATCCTGGAAATTAAGATAGTACATAGGGTCACCTTCATGGGTATGTGACCTGTGCAGTTGACAAGAAGGGCCACAGGCTCACCAAGGCCTTGTGCTGGGTTTAATGGCTTCTGTTTTGCAATTCCCTAATTTTGTCTTTGATCTTGTGTTTTGCAGGTGAAATCCAGTGGGACAATGACACATGAGCAGGACCTCAGGAGAGACATACAACATGTGTGGCTGCCACTCCTTGCTACCCCAATTGCATACACCATGTTCCATAAGTACAGAATTCAGGTGGACTCATGATGTGTGGAGTTCAGCAAGACTCAAAGTCAGTTTAAAGGAAGAGAGTTACATCTTCCTTGAGTAAGCAGGGGGCATTGAGAGCCCTCAAAATTAACACTTTGTTCTTAAACCGGAATTTGCTTTGGACACGGAAAGAAAGAGTGCCATTCTAAGAGCCATGACCGACCAGAGAATCCTTATCACATTCTTTCTTACTCCTGGTACGTTCTTCTATTAGCCAACCACTTATGAGGGGGAACCCCAAAAAACTGGAATTATTTTTTGGAGAGCAGGCTCCTTGTAGTACAGTCTTCCTCCACTAGGAAAGTGTTCTAGGAATCTATCGGCATCAGTGTACCAGCTAGCGTTGTTGTGAGAGGCTGAGTTTGGCTTCAGTGAATTTTTTTAGATACTTTCAGCATTTGTCCATTTCATGATAGGTGGTTTACAAGCACACCTGCCCACATCATGCAGTTTTTGACCAAAAAAACATCATGATCCTCATGCTCCACTCTCCCTATTCATCGGATCTCACCCCAATCAATCTCTCTCTCTCTCTCTCTCTCTCTAAATATATATATATATTATATTTATTATATATTATATATATATTATAGATATTATATATATATATAGATATATAGATATAGATATCTAATATATATATTTTATATATATATATATATATATATATTTTTTTTTTTGCTTCCCAGGATGAAAAAAGTCCTCAAAGGGAAACATTTTGCTGATGTGGAAGAGATGAAAAAAAAGTGGCAGAAGCATTAAAAGTATTTTGAGCAGTGGAAAAAGCATTTTGACAGTTGTACTGCATCAAACAGAGAGTACTTTGAAAGTGATTGAAGTTTAAACATATAAGAATAATCAATTTTTAAAATAAATATATTCCGGTTTGGGGGGCATCCTCCCTCGTTTGCTAAAATGGCAGAAAAGGAGAGAGGAAACATAGGCAATCCTTGGTCCCTTTTTCTTTCAGTCTTTCCTTGCTTATCAGCAAGCTGAGGGCAGAAATGGGAGTCTAATGTGTGCAACAAGGAGGAAGTGACATAAAAACAATTAAGTCAGTTCTGTGCAGCGTTTCTACTGTTCTGGTAAGAACAAAATACATGTACATGTACAAGCTATGAAATACGAGCTGTATAATTTTGGTGATTCTGCATACAAATTAAGTATTCATATTTACATTTAAAAGTGGTAATTCACAACATAAAGGTGAATGGTAAAATTCATGATAATAATTTAAAGTTTTAAGTTTTCTTTACTTAGAGCCACATTAAGCAGCAAATAAAAATGTGACAGGTCAAGAGAATCTGTTAAAGAAAGGAAAAAGCTTCATGTTTTAATAACTTGTCCCCTGCCTTTTGAACAGAGCTTTACATTTTTATTTTATAGTGGGCCCTGCTGATTATGTAGCCTAGCTCACACGAACAGGGTAACAGAATGGTTAATTCCAAGGGTTTTGAATACACTGACAATTTGATTTGAATCATGTTTTACTACCTAGTTACGGCCTTTGTTAACTTTGATAAGCCTCAGTTTTTTCATCATTTGTTTATTTTACCAATCTATACTTATTGAGCCTACTAGATATACAAAACAGGACTCTCTACCCTCATAGAGCTTATGTGGTAGAGGGACGACAGAAGAAAAATCAGTAAACAATAAATAAAGGCATAATTATATGTTATGATATGTGCTGTAAAGAAAGACTAGCTTGTTTTGATAAAGAAAGTTAGAGAAGGTGTTGACATCTTATTTATTTTGGGTAGTGAAATATTTAAACTGAGACAAGACTAGGAGATAACTGGGAAAAGAGTTGGGAAATGAAAGAAAAAAAATTCCTGTCTCACAAGGCATCTGTGAAGAATAAGTGATTGTATGACACATATGAAAAACATTAGTGCAGGCCTGGAAATAGTAAATAGTGAATACACAATAATTTTGTCATTGTTGGAAGACTGATATAACATCATTAGTCATTCCGTAAGGTGATTTTTAGTCTTAGCCTCTCCATTCATTCATATTTAACAATGTATGTGTAAATATTCTTCTAGAAAGTTCATTATCAACATATCACTCATTTAATGGTATATAACTGACCATCAGTACATAGGATAATTTTATTCTGTTAATTCTTTCTCCTTGTTTAGTCCTTTTTCAAGCAAACATATCAGTTTCTAATGATTTTACTTAGCAGAGCTATAATTTATGGTCTAAGTTTATATGTTGACTGACTTAGCTGTGTTTCACTGTATTATGGTAGCATGTTTACCTTGGGCACAGTAGCATTTGAATTAAAGAAAGCTCATGAAGGTATTTATTTTGTGTCTTTTATTTTCTTTTACTTGTCACTGATTTTTAACAACCATTATGAACATTTTTTAAAAAGTGTCGTTCTGTTCTGTGAGTTGTCACTTTTGTCTCTCCCTTTCTGACAATCATAAAACTGGTGTCTTTTTTATGCCTCTTTTATCTAAAACAACTTCTTGTATTATCTGACTTAACAGAGTCTCAGTTCTGAGACCAGATGAGCTAGCTTTGCTGAAGCAGAAGCATCTGGGAAAGATCAGCAAATGTAGAATTCTCTGTGGACAAACTCTTGTAACAAGTGAAGCTGGTCATTGCTGTCACTTCATCTACTTTACCAGTATCCCTCCTACAGCCTTCATTCTTTGATCACCCAGAACTTGCAAGCTGACCTCTCAGGAACAGTGTCCCTCTCCCTCAGTCCGGCTTGTCATCTCTCAGCAGAACCCTGGGCGCTTGACCTATCACAATCTCTCATCTACCCTACCTGGATGCCGATTGATGGTGAAGTCAATGAAGCTTAAGCTTCAGGGCCCTGTGAGGAGGTCTAGCGATGTCTTCACAGTGTCATATACATATTTATTTAATTCTCCAAAGTAATGTAATCACTGTAGGTTAGTACAACTGTCTCTTTTCACTTCAACTTTCCCTCCTTATTTCCCCTGTGGATACAGAGTGTTGGAGCATTCCGGGATCTGACAAAGGGGCCAGTTGGGTATACATTTAGTTTGAGTTTAGGGGGCTACATATAGTCACTTCTATAAATAGTTATTATTGTTATAGATGTCCCAGTGTAGGAATTATTTCCAGAACAACATCTACCACCCTCTGAGCTAGTATTCCTGAACCTGACACGAAGGCACAAACGCTAGAATCTGTATTACTACAAAATATTCTAAATCACCCTCACAAGTGTGTAGATTCTCAGACTAGCAAGAGAGTAATCTGTGGATAATTCTTCTAAGCACCAGATGTGTAAACTGGTAAATAGATGATTTAGATCGAATGAATGTTAAATCAAGGAGTTCTCTCTTGACAGTAATAGAATTGATAAAGCAGGGTTTGCTACTTTTTAAAAATGAATTCATAAAGTAGCAGTGATCAGAATTCTAATCTTTTTTTCAGGAAACAAACCTATAATAGTACTTTACACAGTAAATGTGCTTGTTTTATGCACTCAATGATCAATTAGACAAAAATAAATTTTGATCATCCATGCTAGAGAAAAGACAGCATTACCTTTGTATTCTCTCTACAGAAAATAGTATATAAATAGTATTGTTACACAAAGAGGTGATCATCAAGTATGCAACCTAAAAAATGTGGAAAGAATTATTATAAATATGTGTTACAAAATTCATAGAAATATTATTTTCTAGATTCTGTGACATTTGTGTTACTTTTCAACTTTCATAAAATGTATAGTTTGCTATGCTTTCTTTTCTCATATTACATGAATGTTCATTTTTCTATGAAATTCTGGATTTGTAACTGCTATGGTTTGAATGTGCTTTCTCCAAAATGCAGGTGTTGAAACTTAATGAGCAAGTATAGAGGTAAAGCCTTTAAGAAGTAATAAGGCCATAAAAAAATGTGGTACATATACACAATGGGATATTATGCAACCATAAAGAACAACAAGCATATGGACTTTGCAGCAACTTGGATGGATTTAGAGTTGATCATACTCAGTGATCTATCGCAGAAACAAAGGACAGAGTACCGTATGTTCTCATTCATAAGCGGACCTTGAACAATTATAATACTGTAAGAAAGGAATCGGAAGTAATGGGAAACTGTCAGGGAAGGGGAGTGGGATTGGCAGTTGAGGTAAACTTCTAGAGGAGGGAAGGGCATACCTCATCCACAAGGGTATCTGCATAATCAATGTTTGTATACCTAACCCTGAACTGTACCCCACATCTATATAATAAAAAAGAAGTAAAAAGTCATGGGGGTTAGTCTCTTGTGAATGAGATTAAGGCCCTTATAAAAAAGTCTTCTTGCAGCATTTGGTAGGCTTGCCCTTCTGTCTTCTGCCATGTGAGGACACAGGGTTCCTTCTCTCCAGAAGAAGCAGCCCTTACTAGACAACAGAACTTATAGGTACCTTGATCTTGGACTTCTCAGCCTCCAGAACTGTAAGAAATAAATTTCTGTTCTTTATTCATTATCTAGTTGTGGTATTCTGTTATAGTAGCACAAAACAAATTAAGACAATAACTTTATTTGTTGCTCAAATGAGGTTTCTCAAAATTATATGATCTTCAGTCCCCTCAAGAGCTGTATCCATCTGTAACTCCAATTTTATACATCTTATCATCAGAAAGTTAATTTTAAGTTGTAACAAGCATTTTGTGCAGCTCTTTGCAATAGGTGGGGTACTAGGTCCTCCTATGCACCCATCCTGAGACTTCCTACAACACAACCCCAAGAAATGGCCTCAGCCTCAGATAATACTCACGTCCTAGTGTTTCTCCCAAGTAAAATAGATGTTAGTCAATTAAGGATCTTCTGTGGGCATAAAAGAAACAGATGTGGTTTCTGGGAGCTGGGAATGTTAGGGATGGAATGAGAAAAGAAAGGAGAGAGAAAGGAAGAAAGGCACTGACAGAAGGTAATACATCACATAGGGGAGAGGGAGGGAGGGAGGGGGAGAAAGAGAGACAGAGAGAGGGGGGGAGAGAAAGAGAGAGAGAGAGAGAGAGAGAGAGAGCAAGAAAGCAAGCACGCACTTAATTTATTTTCAATTCCTGGTTCCAGATACTCTCAGTCTTGAGATCCATGAATGGATGTAAACTTATTAACACCAATACTTCACATCTCTGATTTATTTAATTGAGTTTTAAGTGACTTTTTATTCCTAGCACCAGAAAAGTCCCACAATATCATCCTTCTTGTTGAATTTGCATTTTCTTGGAGGACTCTGGAAATAATAACAATGATTAATTGAATGCCAGCCCAATTATTGAATACCTATAATGTCTCTAATCTTCATAGCATTCTCAGCAGGTAGCTATTATTATCGACATTTCACAAGTGAGAAATCGGCCTCAGAGAAGGTGAGTAACTTTGTAAAAGGTCATATAACTACAAAGTGAAGCTGAATTGGAACTCAGCTTTGTCTGACTTCAAACTGTGTGTTCTTTCCATTTACCATGCTGCCTGCCAATGTCTAAAGGTAAAGAAATTATTTTCTGCTGATGGAATTTTATACACGATATTGAAGACATGTTTGTTGAACAGGAAGAAGCCACACACATTATTTGATCCAACCTCTCGTTTATACATTAAGATCATTAAGATCTTAGAAAAATGTAGCTTAATGCTCCAGAATAAGTTTGGAGCAGAGCTAAGAACCTGGTCTCCTGGCTTCCGTTAACTAAAGTTTACCTATCCCAATAGTGTGAGCGAATCCCAGACGTAGCCTAATACTGTTTGTGCTTGAATAAAAAACCATTTGCTTCTGGTAAACTCATATCTCATAATTCACAGTTTTTTAATTCTGAAAGAGAACATTAATAGGCAATATTAAAGGAATTAAATGAATTCCTTTAAAAAAGGGTTTAAATTGTATTCCACATGTTCACTCATTTTACAGGATTTACTCTATATCAGTTTATTTTAAAACTAGAAAAATGATAATAGTATTTGCTACCATTTATCAAATACCTCCTGTGCTTTATAAACATTATTTCTAATCCATACACAGTATAGTATGGTATTTATTGAAAAAAAATTTAGATAAATGGAGTAATTTACACAAGGATGTACATTAAAAAAGGGGTAAAACAGGATTTTTAACCCTGGTCATGTTGACTACAAACAACAATTATTTTTTTACCAATTTTGTTGATGATTAAAACATGTAAGATTCAAAATGTGAGCATTAAGATATGACTTATGTTATGCCCTTGTTATTTTGTGTGTCTTTTCTTACTCTCTGTGAAATGATCATGACTTGCCATTGAAACAAGTAATCTAGTCAATAGCTTTTAAATATTCCTTGTATGTACCAGAAACGTAGGTACATAAATACTCAGGGGCTGTGAATTTTCTCATTGAGCAGGAATAACCTTTGAAGAAAAGATAGTTATAAGAAAAACAACTCAGCTGACCAGGGCTATAAGCTTTAAGAATCATTTCTGCATTTTAAGCTGAAGTTCAAGGATTTAGAAGATTTTCTAAGCCTGATGAAAAAGTCTTGGAAATTTTACCCTTCTGAATAATGTATCATCCAAAAATAAATCAGAATTTATCATGAAATTCTTATATTTTAGAAATGTCTCCTTCCAAAATTGCTCCTTGGCTATGCTATGGTTGATTACACTGATATTGATTTTTGTTCCTCTTGAATAAACAGATAGAGGTTTTAAAGGTAATATTCTTTATCTGACTTTTTCACTGAAGATTCTATTAGAAGGATAGTAGACAGGACTGGATAATATTTGGCAAATAGCCATTATTATGTGAGGCAACATGAATATAAATTTAGCATAGTGACTGGCATACAGTAGAAACTCAATAAGGGTTATCTATTGCTATTTTTATTATTGGCCATAGAAAGATGCCTGAGAAACCATCAGAAATGTGGATGACTTCCTAAATGACCATAGCATTTTGTCAAATGTTTCATGACTGTGCAAGGCTAGTCAAGAAATAAAGTGGTTTTATGTAGCTACAAGATGGGATTTGGTTCTCATCTGGCTTTGTGCCAGCCATGTCAGAGCCCTTGTTGATTACTGTGGAAGTTTGATCTGACCTGCTGATGTGACATTGCTGACACCACAATGTGGCCAGTACCACCTGCAAGGTATCAGCACTTTTCCTCGTGCAAGTGCCATATGTCTCTAACAAATATCTACTTTCTCACTTTGGGGATGCACTTTCTTTTCTCCTCTTCTTGAACTTAGGGCCCAATTCAGGTTCTAGTGCTGCGTGATAACTATTCTCCTGAACGCTACAGCAGATGAGGGCGCTCACGTCATTTTTCCACTGGTAGTTTATCTAAAAGGAGAACTTGGTAAGCCAAGTTCTGTCAACAGTCACATCGCTCCTGATCACTTTAACTATAAAAAGTGAAAAATATCAGTTCAATATCCACATAATTATTCTCAATAGAGTTCACAACCTTTGAAAGGCAGTTTGCCAAGGTTCTGGAGGTGACGGCTAAATGCTGACTCCTGTCATGAAGTAGCAAAAATGGAAGGGAACTGACCTTGGGTAATTCCTGAAGGAAGAAGCTGGTGAAGGTAAGTGTGCTGTGGTTTTGTTGTTAATTTAATAAGAAGTTGGTTGTGGATATTCAGCTCATGAACAGTGAAAATTGTGTGTGAAAATTTGACTCAGTTCACGTGCTTTCTCTCTTTAACAGCAGTCATTCCCGACTTTCTAAAAAATGCCAAATTAACCCTTCAATCGTTGGACCACTGAGAACATCTAGATTACATACTCCATGTTTGTGGCTATTGTCTATTCTTTTCATGGGTAAATTGAAATTCTACAGAGTGCGAAGATAATGAATAATCACGAAGGTGAACTAACACAGCTTGGCAAGCAACTTATTTAGAAAGATGAGTCCCTTTCTGAATACAACAATTAGCTATCCTAATTTCCATCCTAAATTCACCTAGCACCTACTTTATTTCTTGCACCAGTCTTCCTATCAGGCTGGAAGAGCTTTGGAAATTTTAAATCTTCATTGTGAATGGAATCATATGGTAGAAGATGCTGCTTGCCTCCCAATATAGCTACCATAAATTTCCCATAGTAACAGAAGTAGAACCTGTAATGCCAGGCACTATATCATCCTATCCAACTAGGTATTAGTCAGCTAGGAATGACCATGTGACTGAGCTCTGGTCTGTGAAATATATGCAGAAATGTTGGGAGAAACTTTTGGAAACTTTTCTTAAAAGGACAAGGCCTATCTTTATTTTTTGTCTTTATGCCATCTACTGCCTGGAACATAAATGTAATAGCTGGAACTCCAGTATCCTGTTTTGCCCATGAGGACAAGGGCCACAACCTGAGGATACAGGAGTGATGATGGAAAAAAAACCTAAGTCCCTGAAGACTTTGTGGAGTCACCACCATATCAGTCTTCTACTTCTTAACTTCATTCTCCCTTTATGTAAGAGTTAGATATACTTGTATCTTTTTTAAGTTACATAGCCAAAACTATTCTTGACACAGAGCAAAATGGATTTTACTAAAGTTTTTTTGTTTAGCATAGCATGTATTAGCTATTGTCTTTCCCTTCATGATTCTTTAGAAATGAATGTATTTTGCATTCAATAAATATTTGTTGGAACAAATAAATCTTAACTATCTAAGAACAGCTTGTACTACACCTACAGAACTGAAAAAATTGATTTCAACATTTGTTTGCTTCATGAAGAACCTTGCCAAGTCAATTAAAATTAGCTTGACTTTAATCTAATCAATTTTTCTATTTTTTTAAAGTACTCAAAACTGCATGTTGAAAGGGGTCATAATGTGTTAATTATAATTTATGTCATGGTTGTAAGAGGATATCTATGTGGATGATTGACTTCAAACAAAGAAAAAGATAAGAGATAGCCTATTTACCATGCCATAGTCCTATATGATAGCCACAAATAAAAATGTGGTTTTGTAAATTGAATAGGCTATTACTCAGTTGGAATAATGTTTTTCATGTGCTTCAATAAGGTATAAGTGCTACTTATGGGAAAAGAGTTAGTTGGATAAAGCTAACTTTATAAATGTCTTTTTACGTGTAATTAAATGTATATTAATTAGTCATTTGAAGTTTCTCACTTGCTCCTGGCTCATAATTTTCAGTACATACATATGAGGCCTGACAATTAGATTTGTGAACCATTCTAGGAAAAGTGCTACATACCCCATTGCTGAATATCACTATGGCCCCTCAAAGTACTTCCTTTGGGAGGCTGTGCACAAATACCAGTGCCTTGTTAATCCAGCAAAGCAATTTTCGAACTCTTATTTCTGGAATGGGCAGCAAAGCTGTTGTTGTTATTTGTTAAAATCTGACAATTAAGTTCACAAACCCACAACTGTGTGCTTACACTGGCAGCACTGTACAAATAACTGTTTGAAACACTTTCCCTACTCACCTAATCTGGCCCCCAATGACCTTTTTCTTTACCAGAAGATCAAGGAAATATTGAAAAGAAGACATTCGATGACATTCAGGGCATTGAGGGTAACATGATGGCGGCTCGGATGGCCATTCCAGAAGGAGTTCCAAAATTGCTTTGGAGTAGGCCCTGATGCATAGCTGGGTGCAAAGCTTTCCAAAGGAAGTACTTTGAAGGTTACTATAACAATATTCAGCAATGAGATATGTAGCATGTTTTCTAGGATGAGTTCATGAACTTAATTGTCACACCACGTATAATCAAGATATCACCATTAAAAAATCCCTCTTCTCATTTCTCAGTGGCCATCTACTTCACTGTTCTATTTTCTCCCTTTTTTCAGAGGTAAACAACATAAATGATTACTCTAAACCCACTCATATCCTCACTTTGATGAGACTTTCCTGGTTTAACTTTTCTTAACCAATCTATGGCATTTGTCACTGTTTTCAACATTATCCCAGAAACCCCTTGAACTCTCAGCTTCCTTGAGGTCTTGCCTGGTTCTCTCAACTTAGTATTTAACCCTTATTCTCATTCCCTTGTGCCTCTTCTTCCTCCATGCCTGAAATATTGTTTTTCCTGGAGTTTTATCATGAGTTTCTTTGTCAATTTCACTGTCACATGTATATTAACGCTGCACTCACCACATATTTTCTGATGACTCATAAGTGTACATTCTATTTCCTGAAACTTAGACTTGTATTTCTGTAATCATTAACAAAATACAACCAATCTTAGACAGAACTATCCTACCACAAATGTCAAACTCTTGCCTGTTTCACCACCTCCAGGAGTATTTTCTCTTGGGGAATGACATCACCATCTCCCTTTCCTCTCTTTGCCTTGGAAAACTCATTCATCCTTTGAGATGAATAACAAATCTCACCTCTTCTTGGAAATGTTTCTGGCCTACTTAGAAGTTTTTTCTTCTGTGTCCCTATAACACCAAGGTGATACCTGAGTTTAATATGTTCACCCTCTGGTGTCATTAATTTGTTAACTTCACTGTTAATTTCTTTTGAGCAAGGCTGCTGGTTGTTTTTCTCTGTCTCTTTTAGTCCTACCACAATGAACCATACAAATGAGAAGCTCAAGAAATTCTTTTGAGTAAACGAATGAATGTTTCCTTAACCTTTGCAAATAGAGCCATAGTATAGATATATTATTTATGGATTTAATCATGAATTGCTGACACTGATTGAGAGCATAACACATGCCAGGCACTGTTTCTTACTGTTTTATATGTTTCATCTCATTTAATCATCATAACAATCTTATAAAGTAGATATAATAAATAATAATAATAATTATTATTATTATCTCTGCTTAACAAATTGGAAAACTGAATCAGGAAGAGTTTTAGAAAATTGCCTAGAATTTCATCATTAGCAAGCAGTAGAGTCAAAACTTAGACCCAACAGTCTGGCTTCTGCATGCATGCTCTTCAATAATTTGTGATAGCTGCTCTGTGATAGACAAAGAGCCAAACGTATCAAAATATATCAAAAGAGTATATACCTCAAAATGCTTCCCCAAAATATTAGGGCTATAGGTGATAGAAATAATTATTTCTTGATATTTTTCCAAGAAATACACATAGTGATATTTAGAAATTTAGAAATCCATGACACCAACTGAGTGAATATTAAATAAATATCTTTATTATTTGCTAAAATGTCTAGTAATTTTATTTGACAGCAGTCGAAACATGATGTTAGAAACATCTCTTCAGTCTCAGGCCTTGCCGACTCTATTTTGTTGTTTAGCAACAGCATATTCCCCATTTACCTGTTTGTCACAACTTTGCTAATTATTGTTCTCACCATCATCCTGCTATTAGTCCCTCAGTTTCTACTTTTTCATTCCCTTGAAGTTGGTCTGCAGGTGTAAACTTACTGCTTCCATAATTTTTTGCATTTTATATGCTTTTGAGTTTTTATGGAACCTCTCTAAAGGATAATCTGTATATCACCACATGCATGAATTTCATATTAAAGTATACAGCAAAAATTTATACTTTGCAAAAGCTGCTAGATCCTGTTTAGCATATCAGACTAGGGGACTCTATATTATGAGGTATTTTGGTGTTCTTTTAAAATATCCTCAAGCTCTACTTTTGCTTCTAAAGCGAATAATTATAATAAAAAAATCCTTACATACCCAGATACATCTAAAAGGAAATTCTTTTACCCTACCAGGCAGAAAAAATATTAACTTTTAAGTGGTTGGCATTAAAAAAATCAACACTGGAAAGATGCTTGGTAAAGTAATGCCAAAATTATTAGTTGCAGTATGAAAAGTTATCCTCTGATTGCTTTACCTCATAGTAATCACATTTGAAAGTAGAAAACACATAAACCATATCTGTAATTAGAATGCAAACTCACTCATTTATCAGTGCTTAGGAAAGACTGATGCCCTCAAACACACTTTTTTCCTGTGGTAAAAATGATAACACTTTTACTAACTCAGCAGCTCAAAAGCTGTGTAAAACAGAACATTCTCAAGTTAAAAAAAACCAAAAGAATGTCATTGTTTACAAGTGTCTGGAACGCTAGGTTTTTAAAATATTTAATTACATTTACTTAATCTGAAGCATTTTATTTGCTGATTATTTTAGTCTGTTATGTGCTGCAGCAGAATATCTGAGATAGGGTAATTTATAAACTATAGAACTTTATTTGGCTCATGGTTCTGGAGGCTGGGATGTTCAAGAGTGTGGTGCTGGCATCTGATAAAGGCCTTCATGCTGTGCCATTCCATAGCAGAAGGTATATAGAGCAAGAGAGTATAAGAGCAAGAGAGCAAAAGGTGGCCAACAAAGTCACTTTTATAACAAGCCCATCTGGCAATAACTAACATACTCTGCTGGTAAGGACACTAACCTATTTACAATAGAAGAGCCCTCATAACCTAATCATCCCTTACTAGGCCCAATGTCCTAACACTGTTGCCTTGGGGATTAGGTTTTCAACACATGAATTTTGGAGAGCACATTCAAGCCATAGCACTAATCAAGCAATACAATTTAGAGTTTGAGTTCAGTTCACACAGTGTGTAACATGCCAACTTTAATAGAGAAAAATGACCCAAAAGGTCACAAAATACTTCCATCAAAAGAATCCTATTGGGTGGGTCTTCGCAGGCCACTGTTAATTAGCAATGGGAAGGGAGAAATTAAACTTGGCTCTGTCACTCTTAGCAAAATGGTCATTTATCCTTCAGCTCAGAGAAAATATTTTTCTATTGAGAAAAAAATAAGTATTTTAATACAGTAAAAGAATCTCTTTTCATCTCTTCATTACCAACAAAGAATGTTTGTCTGCAACCTATATGAAAAATAATATCATATTGGGCTGTCCAGGCAAAATAAAACCAGTCTTTTCTAAAAATAAATTATAGTTTGAGTTAGGTAGCTTTATGCAATGGAAGTGCTGCTTGGGTTAATGACATTTCTGGCTGGTTGCCTTGTTTGATGCTCCCAGGAGTGGTTTCCACTGAGAGTATTAAATAAAAGGATTGATGTAATATGCAACTCAAGTCAGTGGTGCCCCTTGTATAAGGATTAGTTGACTCTTTGATTTATTCTGGCATTTAATTTTACACCTCTTCTTGAAATCAACTCATAGCAGTGTGGTCAATCAACTTTCATCTATAAACTACTCAGTGTATTTCTGCTTTGTGATACTTTGTATTCTGATTAGTTTTATATCATCACAACCTTTAGTAAAAATTAAATGAATCAAAGCTTTAAATGCGGAGGGAGAGGGAATGGAAGGCTCACTGCAAAAGGAGAAGAAAATGAAATTTCAATTTCTACCAACATCATTAATACATGTACTTATTAAGTTCACATGTGCACTTGTTATTTTCTGTCCTCATTATAATTTTACTTGAAGACATATGTATTTAAATTAAATTATTATTTTAAATCTAGCCTAATTTCTTTCCTTCTTTAAAAGCAGTAGTGTGGTGGACTGCCACCTTACATGACAATTCACTGGCACTCTTTCACAAAATACGTCTGACATGAAGTGACAAATCTCATAGTCTCATCAACAGAGAAAACATGAAACATTAAACTTAGCATATTTTCTATTGCCAAATATTCCTATCTTTATAATTATAGACAAATACACTTTGCTGCATTTAGTTGTTGTTTCTTGAAAGTGAACTGATAAGGCAGAACACTTCTGGATATATATGGTTTGAACTGATCCATTGTTTTCTGTTTCAATTGTTGTAAAACAAAATTGTCCATCATGTGTCCAATATCATAGGGTACTCAATAATAGGACAATAATTAAATCCCTAAGTAACTTGCAAACTTTGTTGGAAAACAAAGATACAGTCCTCAATCCATCTTACAATAAGTGCTAAAATGGGTAGGGTGGAGGAAGGAAGGATTGGCAAGGGAGAAGACCAAAAGTGCTATAGTAATTCAGTGGAAGGAGATGGAGTTTAAACTGGACCTTGAAGGTTAGGTAGAGTTTGCAAGAGATGACAGGAACACCAAACAATCTTCCAGCCCGGAGCAAAGGTAAATAAACTGAACCCATGGGTGGGTTGGTGTCACTGCACAGGCAGGTGATGGTACAGGGAGTGGTGGTAGTCTAGACTGTAAAAAGAAAAAGAAAAATCTTGTGACTTCTGAGTATGTTCAGTGTTGAGTGTTAACTTCATAATAGTCAATTTATAAACACAGGACAAGGGCAAACATCTGAAAGTTGCAGGCATTATGGTGGGTAATATGAAATAGAATTATGATGCTCCTTCTAATTCTTTAGATTTAGCCCTTTTTCATAACTGGAGGCTGTATAGCATTATTATGGAAAAAGTATCTATAGTTCCACTGGATCTGAGGGAGGTTTAGTTTGGACTGGTCATTATACACGTCCAGACTTGCAAAAGAAGAGATAGTTGTCCTTCAGCTTGGCTCTGTATATAGCCTGTTTCAATAGAATAAAGATTTTATAAGTCATTATTATTTATTTATAGATTATGACTGTCTTAATTAGACCCATGTGTAAGACTATACAGTCTGTACACTCATGATAATACTTTGTAAGACCACCTCTACCTACATATAGGTGTCCAATATGAAAAGGATGGTTACCTAAAATATCAAGCAGGGACTGGCCTGCCCTGCCAGAGAGTATAGATAAGAAATAGCGCCAAAGTTGATAAATTTTCAGAAATGTAGACAATTATTGCATCAAGCTGGAGGCACCAGGCATACACGTGTTTGGGAAAGGAAGCATTGACATAGGTCTCCAAGAGCTGGTTCTGTGTCCAATTCCTACCAAGTAGATGGGAAAGATCATTTTTATCTATTTTCAAACGTTTACATTTTCATCTCATTTCTGGCATTCTTCTGCCATAGTGCTATTTCTATTGCCCCAGTACAATAGAAAATTAAGCTACAGATACCCTGGAGAGTCAGACAGAACTATATTCTAGCTGCTACATGCCAGCTGTGTGAGTGTAATGCCTCTGACTCTCAATTTTAGCTCCTTTAAAAAAATACTTTATTTTATTTTAAAGATGTGGGGTACAAGTCAGGATTAGGTACATATGTAAACTATGTGCAGGTGAAGTTTGGGCCTCCAACTGGTCCTTACTTCCCCTGGATTAGGATCAGGTGCCCTTTTTGTTGTTACATGCTCCCCCTTCCTCCCTCCCCAGGCAGTGTCACACGACTGCTGATCCCCTCCCTTGTACTATTGTGAATAATGTTCAGGTCTCGCTTATGAGTGTGATCACAGTTTTTATTTCTACAAAATAAGAATGATAGACTTTTTGTGATGAGAATTAATTGCAGTAACACATATAAAATAGCTGGTCTAGAGTTAGACCTGCAGTAATCACACACTAGAAGCTACTGTGTAACTTCTTGACTTCTTTCCTTCTTCCTTCTTCCTCTACCTGATTTCTCCTTCTTTTTATCCTACCTTTCTTTGCCTCCTTTCTCTCATTTTTCATTATCTATTTTAAAATATATTTTTAGTCACATCTCATCTGCACTAAGAATAAAGTGCCTTGAAGAGGGAGAATGACCCTTGCCCTCATCTGCCTGCCATCTAACAAGAGAGACAAACATTAATCAAAGCAGTACATAAATGGATGTTAAAACATTATACCTGTTAGGTATAAAGTAGAAGTAATACTGCATGTTCTCACTTATAAGTGGGAGCTAAGCTAAGGATCTGCAAAGGCATTTAGGAACAACTGAAATTGGCGTCTGAGAGGGGGGAGGATGGCGAGGGATGAAAAATTGCCCATCGAGTACAATGTGCACTAGTGAGGATGATGGGTACACTAAAGTACAGACTTCTTTACCACTGTATAATACATTCATGTCACCAAAAACTAATTGTACCCCTAAAGCCATTGAAATAAACTTGTAAAAAGTATATGCTACTTGGATGGTGAATAATAGGATTATTAATATGTTTTTTTTCTTTTTCCTTTTCAGTAAGAATAAACAGAAAAATAAGTGATTCTAGAGAAGAACTTAGAGAATGTAAATATTTATGTGTTGGTGGAGTGGGGTTGAATATATTGAATGTTGGTATTCTTGTACTTTGCGAATCCCGAAATCAGGAAATTGACTAAGAAACATCACAACCTAAAATATTTCTACTCTATGCTTCTATTTTATGCTTTCTTTTGTCCAGTTTTATTTGTGAATAGTTGTTTTAGTAGTCTTTGATAGATTTACTCTTCTTTTGATTAAATGAAGACAGATTCCTTTGTTACTTTGGGGAAAAAAGTGTACTTTGGAGTTCAAAACAGTGGGTTGCCCAGAAACTCTAAGTTAGATCACATTGCAACCACTCAATAGAAAATAAAGCTTCTTCTCTCTTAGGAGTTCTGTCTTAATGAATGAACTGAGGCAGCTTCCCAGTATGGAATGGGCCTCGGGGGCTGAATCCTCTCCCAAGCCCTGTGGCTTAGAGAGAATATAGAACTGAGTCCCCCTGTACGTAAGAGCTCTTGCCACAAAATGACAGAAGTCAGCAGCCCCAAACAGCAGGATACTTTCTTATTGGATAATAATTATTTTCTTGTTAATTCTAGAAGGGATGGGTTCTTTGCAGGGGGTTTTGGAATCTAGGATAAGTTCAACTTTGTATTAAAGGACTCTGCCTAGAAAACCTCTTTTTCTTATTCACTCAGTGTGTCAAGTCTGGGGAATTTGGATCCTGTCTGCATCACATGAACAAAATCTAGTGTAACTTTCTCTCATAATAGTGTGACTATTTTATTGACAAACTTGAAGGAGAAAGATAAAAGGTAGCTACCAAAAAATCTGTATTAGAGAATTTTGATTTAACTGATCCACAAACACCATTGACCATAGAGTCAAGCACCATCATTTTTGAAGTTACCCTTAGTACAGATTATTCGGCCATGATGATCTTAGTTGCACTAGGAGATGGCCTTCATGTAATATATGACACATACATGTGACATCTCTTCCCACTGCTCATCAACCAACAGACCAATGAAAAACTTCTTTTGACTTCACTTCCTTCTCCAGATATTTCCTCATTTGTCTCCTTCCTTTTACAGAAACATTCCTTGAAAGAATTGTCATCTCTTTCATTCTCTCTACTGCATTCCAGGAGAACTGAATTCCCATCACCTCACCAAAACTGCTTTTTTGAAGTTCTTCTAAGTTTCCAAATATGTACATCTGAATGTCAATTCATAGTGTCTAACTTTCTTGACCCATTCATAGCATTTAACACAGCTAATCATGAGTTCTTCCTGGAAACATTTTTTTTTCTATACTGGGCTTTAGGGTATTGCATTCTCCTTATTTTCTTCTTGCCTAACTGGCCTCAACTTCTCAGTCTCCTCATGGCCTCAACTCCCTTACCCTGGAGTGATCCAACATTAATACCACTCCTCTGTGATGCTCACACTCCCTCCCTTGGCGATCAAATGCAGTCACTCGCTTTATAACATTTATACTTGGATGGTACCCAAATGTGTACCTCCAGATTAGATCTCTTCCATGGATTCTAGACTCACACAGCCAACTGAATATGTGTCGTCTCCGTTTGACATGTAGTAGGCATGTCAACATTAATGTGTCCAAACTCCACTAACCCTCCTCTTCAATTCTGCTCCTCTATGTCTTCCCCAGATTAGTTAAAGGTAGCCCCTTCATTTACTTGGCACAGGCCAAAAATCTTAGTGTTATCCTATAATTCTTTCTCTTATATTCACTGTCTAATCTGTCTGAAAACCATGCAGTCCCAACATTTGAAACATACTTACAGTCCAATATTTTCTCTGCATTTCCTCTGCTAAGACTCTGGTTTAAGTCACCATCTTCTCTCTCCTGGATTATTGTAATACCCTCCTGAGTGCTCTCCTTGCTTCTGCCTTGTTCCCCACAGTCTAATTTAGCCTAGTAGCCAGAGAGATCCTTTAAAGCAGATGTTAGCGATATCTTATATCTGTTACTTCTCTGCTTTGCACCTTCCATTGGTTTCTGGACTAATTGTGGGCAAAACCAAAATCACTTGAATGGTCTACAAGGTCACACACTTTCTGATTGCCAGTTAACTCTTTGTCCCCTTCTGAACTAGCACCTTTCTTTGCTATTCTTCTTGGATTCCAGACAATCTCCTGCTAGGTCCTTTGCATTTGCCTGGTCTTCTTTTTCCCTGCATATCCAAGGCTCACCCCTCACTACCTTCAGGTATTTACTTAAATGTCATCCTGGTGTCATTTTTTTTCAGACCACACTTCTTAGAATTTCAATATCTGCCAGGCTCAGCCTGTAATCCCGCGCTTTGGGAGGCTGAGGTGAGTGGATTGCCGGAGCCCGAGGGTTCGAGACCCGCCTGAGTGACTTGGCGAGACTTCATCTCTACAATAAATCAAAAAAATTAGCCGGGTGTGGTAGCGCGTGCCTGTAGTTCCAGCTACTTGGAAGGCTGAGGCGGAAGGATTGCTGGAGCCCAGCAGGTCAAAGCTGCGGTGGCTGGGAGCGGCCACTGCACTCCAGTCTGAGTGACAGAGAGAGACTCCAACTCAAAAAAAAAAAAAAGAAAAAGAATTTCAATATTTATACTGCTCTCTACCACTTTTTATTCTTATTCTTGTCTTCTTTTTCTCTGTAGCATACACCATCCCCTAACATACTATGTACTTCACTTTTTTTAGTTTGCATGTGTCTGTCGTCCCTCTCACCTTCCATCTCTCACTAACATGTAAGATCCATGAGAGCAAAGATTTTTGTCTCTTTTATTCACTGCTGTATTCTCATGGATTAGAACAGTGCTTGGCATGTAAAGGTGGTCAGTAAATATTTTTTAATAGAATAAATGCGGTTATGTATTTGTAACTCTAAAATTCATCCTCATTTTGCTTGATGTGTTTCTATTTTACTTCCTACTCCCATTTCCTCCTGCAATGTCCTAGTGTCCAGCCCCTAATCAGGTGGGTGGGAAGGCAAAGATGAAGGTATCAGTGATGCAAACAGGTTCATGTTGCTGGATGGTGTTATATCCCTGGTGCCTCTGCTAACTTACCTCATTATGTCTGTGTAAGTACGTGGTTCTCCCCTCTTCTCTGACGTCACTCAATCAGTGAAACTTGGAAATAATTAAATACTGAGTGTCAGAACCTCTCTGGGAGTTATTTATGAATTTCCTTCCTTTCTAAGATGTATTACATGAAAGGTAATTATTACCTTTTATTTAAAAAATAGTAAATCAAATTTAAAAACCATTCTAAAGAAAGTATTTTTTTTTTCCTGTATGCCTTACCCTTGCATCATATATTAGTTCCTTATGGACAAGTAACAGGGTACATAATTGTTTCTTAAATGCTTGTCGCTGAAAATAAACACTCTTTTCATTTTTTATGAAAATAAGCTCATTGAAAAAAGAAACATTTTTTAATACCAGAATCACATGGAAAGGTATGTTGTGACTTATAAGGTGCCAAGAAAAAAGGGTCCAGCCAGACCAGAACTTCTACACATACCTCTCCAGATGGCAAATGGGTTTAAGTGATAGGCCTTAGTAAATGCCCTTGCCAACAGATACATGAAAAAATGCTCAGCCTCACTAGTCATCAAAGAAATGCAAATTAAAACCACACTGAGATACTACTTAACTTCAGTCAGGATGGCCATCAATAACTCAAAAAACGACAGATGCTGGAGAGAATGCGGTGTAAAGGGAATACTTCTCCACTGTTGGTGGGAGTGTAAATTAGTACAGTCTCTGTGGAAAACACTATAGCGATTCCTAAAAGATCTGAAAATCGACCTCCCATAGAATCCCACAATCCCCCTACTGGAAATATATCCAGAGGAACTCAAATCACTCTATGAAAAAGATACCTGCACATGTATGTTTATTGCAGCATTATTTACAATAGCAAAAACATGGAGAAAACCGTGCTGCACACTCAAAGAGGACTGGATAAAAAAATGTGGTATATATACATAATGGAACATTATGCAGCCATAAAGGAAGACAAAGTTGTGAACGTAGCACAACTTGGATGGACTTAGAGGCTATAATACTGAGTAATCTATCACAGAAACAAAGAAATGAGTATTATATGTTCTCACTCATAAGTGGACCTTGAACAACAATCATAATACTATAAAAAAAAGATTGGCAGTAGTGGGAAACTGCCAGGGGGAGGAGGATGAACATCTCATCAACAAGGTTACCTGTATATTGAACATTTGCATACCTAAAATTGAATTGTACTCCACATACATAAAATTAAAAATTAAAAAAAGAAAGAAATTCACACAAAATAAAAATATATATTTTATTTCATTTTAGAGTTGTAGGGTACAAATGAGCATTAAAAACAAAGCCATCAAAAACAAACATTGGTGAGAAGAAGCCATATTTAGCAAATGGTGCTGTGAAAACTGACTAGCCAAATGCAGAAGAATGAAACTGGACCCCTATCTATCACCATATATAAAAATTAACTCAAAATAAATCAAGGACTTAAATGAAAAACCTCAAACTACAAGAATCTTAGAAAAAAATGAAGAGAACACCATCCTGGACATCAGAGTAGGCATTGAATTTATGGTCAAGTCCTCAAAAGCAAAGGCAGCAAATGCTAAGATTAACAAGTGGGACCTTATTAAACTGGAAAGTTTTTGCACAGCAAAAGAAATCATCAAGAGAGTAAAGAGCCAATCTATGGAATAAGAAAACAAAATATTTGCAAGCCATGCATCTGCTAAAGGCCTAACATTCAGAATCTACAAGGAACTCAAACAAATTGATGGGGGAGAGGGCAACCCCATTTAAAAGTGGGCAAAGGGCATGTACAGACCCTTCTCAAAGGAAGACATATAAACAGCCAACAAACATATGAAAAGTTACTCATACTCACTAATCCTAAGTTCTTCCACTCTCCAACACTGGATCAGAGGATCTAGAAGCTTGTTGTTTAGCTGAAAGATACTCTGAGAAATTGCTTAATGGAGACTATTCACCCCCCAAAAACAGTTGTTTAGGCTCCTACCTTCATTTTATTTACCTTGTCAGTAGTTAGCATGAGCTGTCTTTAAAAGGAGAAAAAAATGGGGTTGCAAAAAAACTCAACTTAAGCATATTCCGTGTTACAAAGAAACACATTATTGCAATGTGCAAGTACATAATTTCAGTACTTTTAGAGAGAAGGAAAGTGATGATTTATGTCTAAATCATTATATAAATCATAATTAATAACCCAGAATATTATTCCAAAAATAAAATGAAGGGCAAACTGCATTATAAATTTTATGACTAGAGGTTTGTCATATATATTTCAAGAAAATATTAGGTCTAAATTATGTAGATGGTGACTTCAGTCTCAAAGTCTTCATAAACAAAAATAAAGCAATTTATGAAATCAGATTATTGAGGTGGAAGCATTTTGCTTTAAAGACAAAATTAAACATCTATTTCAATGTATGTATCGAAGGCATACACATTTTAAAAAAGAAAACAAAATTTCATTGTAGCATCATTCTCTGTGATTCAAAACTGATGACAAACAAAAATAAAATAATATCACTGTTTCCTAGTATTCTATATTGTGCTTGTGGAACATTTTTATTTTGAGTGCTGTACTGCATTTTTCTTGCCCCCAAAGTAAAAATACAATGTGACATCGGACATGAATAAGTGAATTAGGCCCACTACCAAGCATTTTTCTGCTTATAGTCCCATTTCTCATAAGACTGTAATATGGTGACACTCTGTGTATATCACAATCATGCTAAGGTTCTCTAAAGTACTGGAAAAGGACAAAGCAGAGGAAGCACCAATTAGAAGAGAGAATTGAGTATGTGGGAGTCTGTGTTTTGAACCTACCAGAGTTGCACTATCTGCAGTTTTTTTCCATTGCACGTTTATTTTAAAAAGCTCAATTTATCAATATATTTTTATTTCAAAACATTTTCTTTTTTGGATTAAATATTTTTATTTTATTTACTTTATTTTAAAGATGTAGGATACAATTCAGGGTTAGGTATACAAGTGTTCATCATACAGGTAAAGTTTGGGCCTCTCTTTGGTCCCTACTTTGCCTGGTTTGAGATCAGGTACCTGTAATTTTTCTTTTTTTCATTTTCAGGGTCTGCTTTTTGGCATACCTAACGTAAGACTTCTTTTCCTCCTGCTCAGTTATACAAAAAGCAATCTTTTTTGACACTCTTGACACCAGGAAATACAGACAAAAGTACATTTTCAGAGTGGTACAAATCTCTGTATTTTTGTAATAATAACCAGGCTTAAGTCTTTACAATTTTTTTTCCTTATAGGATTATATTATGGAATCCAGATGGAAGAATCTTGAAACAAAAATTGAGGATGATAGATATTGTAAGGATTTTTTCCTCCATTCCCTCCAAGACTGTGGTGATCAAAACTAACAAGTCAGAAGGAGCTTCATTTGCTCTTCCGAATCTTTAAGGAGATCTGAACAATGAATTACTCTTTGTGCAATGTAGGGTCTCCAGCGCCGGGGACGATCCCCTGCATAGAGCTGAGTGACAAATTTCAGATCACCAGTAAATTCGGCTCCCCTTATGTTTTTATACAGCTTGAAAGTTAAGAATTAGCCGGGCTCGGTGGCTCAGCCTGTAATCCCGCGCCTTTGGGAGGCTGAGGTGAGTGGATTGCCTGAGCCCGCGGGTTCGAGACCCGCCTGGGCAGCGAGACCTCATCTCTACAATATATAAAAAAAAAAAAAAAAAAAAAATCAACCGGGCGTGGTAGCGCATGCCTGTAATTCTGGCTACTTGGAAGGCTGAGGTGGAAGGATAGCCGGAGCCCAGCAGGTCGAGGCTGCGGTGGCCGGGAGCGGCCACTGCACTCCAGTCTGGGCGACAGAGTGAGACTCCAACTCAAAAAAAAAAAAAGAAAGTTAAGAATTGTTCTTAATTTTTTAAATGGCTGATAGGAAAATGACAGGAAATTCGAATTTCAGTGTCTATAAATACAATTTTATTACACTTAGACATATTTGTGTGTTTTCTGATTGCTTACATACTACAGCAGCATAGCTGAGTAGTTTTGACAGAAACAGTATGGTCTGCACAGGTGACAATATTTACTATCTGGTGCTTTACAGGAAAAGTTTGTGGATCTCTGGTACAGAGCATCATTTACATAATTCTTCACTAAAATTGGCATGCAAGTCATTTGCAATTTTTTACATTAGATATAAACTTGGGATAAATACATCTGTACATAGGGTAGTTTTAGTTTTTTAGCTCTAGCTTTTAAGAAATCTACACTCACCCATGTGTTTAACTGCAACTGAGACTCAGGGATGTGTCCACTAGGTTACAGTGGGCATTTTAGCCTCACAATTCAAAGTAGACGCTGAAAGCTTTCCATACTGAATATTTACTTGTCTACCCTTAATTTACTACCTAAGAACAATTAAATGGCTGAACTTCAATAACAAAAGAGATACTTTTGAAAGAAGGGTCTGTTCTAAAAGCTAAACCTCAATCTTTATTTTACTAACTGTAAGGATTATCTTTTTATGTGACCACCTTCTACTACTTCTTTTTTTTTTTCAGAGTCTCACTCTGTTGCCCAGGCTGAATTGCAAAGGTACAATCATGGTTCATCGCAGCCTCAACCTCCTGGGTTCTGGTGATCCTTCCGCCCCAGCCTCCTGAGACTACAGGTGCGTGTCACCATGCCCGGCTCATTTTTTTTGATATTTTGTAGAGACGAGGTTTCACTATGTTGTCTAAGCTGGCCTTGAACTCCAGAGTTCAAGCAATCCTTCCACCTTGGTCTCCCCAAAGTGCTGGGATCACAGGTGTTAGTCATCGCGCCTGGCCTGTGTGAACTTAACCTTGATTAGAATGTTGCTTATTATGGTTTGTCATTTAAAAAATATTTATTTTTAATCACCAGTTAAAAATGATATATATTTATTATGTACAATATGATGTTTTAAAAGGCTGAATCAAACTAATTTGCTTACGTATTAACTCAGATGTTTGTCACTTAATTTTTCTTATTGTAAGAACAATTAATATGAGATTTATTGCTTAACAATATTTTAAGGGTACAATACAGTAACTGTTAACTTAAGCACTATGCTGTGTAGCAGATCTCTAGAATTTATGAGTCTACCATAATTGAAAAGTATACAGGTTGAACAACAACTTATCACATTTTCCTCCCTGTAACCCCTAGCAACAACTGTTCTGCCTTCTGCTTCTAGTCAAACTCTTAGAGTTAAAGGGAGAAGGAAGTATAAACATGCAGTATTTGTCCTTCTGTGACTGGTTTATTCTACTTAATGCCCTTCAGATTCATCCATGTTGTACCATATGGTAGGATTTCTATCTTTTTAAAGGCTGAATACTATTTTATTGTATGTTTGTAGGAATGCAATATGGTGCAGCAACTAAGGAAAACATTATGGCGATTCCTCAAAAAATTAAAAATAGAACTCTATTATGATCCAGTAATCCCACTTCTGGGTATACATTCAAAAGTACTGAAATAGGGGTCTCTAACAGTTATCATCACTCCCATGTTCACAGCAGTATTATTCACAATAGCCAACGTATGGAAATATTTTTCCATTTACCATTTAATCTTAATTTAGAATCCAGATATTCTTATGTGGTTCTTCAGAAACACAAACTTATTTGATGTAAAGATTCTCCGGGCTAAATCCCTCAGGTCCTAATGCCTGTCTTTGCCAGAAAGAGACTTTCATAACTGCATTCTGTTTAGTGTATGTGTGTGGGGGGGAGTAGAATAATCTTTTCAATAGAATATGCTCTGTGAGATCTAGAAATTCTTGCTTCTCTTCCCTCCAAGGGAATCAGAGTAAAGGCATAAACAGCTTTCAAAGGACAACTCCCGGCCACCAGAGGGATAGGAATAAAGAGGTTCTCTTCCCATCAGAACAGTATAACTTTTTACTTATTTTTATTAGGAGATAATTCCATAATAATTTGCCTTGGTCTGAATATTTGTCAGAAAAGGATTTTTTTTTTTTTAGAGAATCTTCTCCCTTATGTAGAACAAAACACGTTTTATTAGGACTCAAATAAAGCTGTGAAGAAGAAATTTAACTGCTTCTGTGACAGGACAGCAGATACGGAGTTGATACAGCTATACTAAAGAAAATCAGATTCCACGGTGACAAATAACTTATAGAGCAGGTGTTGAATACACCTAAATTTGAATATTTCTTCCTTCAGTTGTGTAATCAGACACTTTATCTCAGAGTATCAAATTCTGCCAGTTGTCATTGTGGCATCTGATATCATCATACCAACCTCTGTTGCCACAGTGTTCTGCTTCCATTGTCAGATGGATGCCCCCTCTCCACGGAAACTCATGAGAAGGAAATATTTGTGAGAACTTATACAGACTCACGCACTGGTGTATATATGAGCCATGGTATTCTAATGACCTTGAGGAGTTCTCAGAGCCTACATGATCTCACTGCTGAGGTAACTGTCCAATTAATTAACAACCAAATCTGTAAGAGTGATAGTCCTAGTGGTGGAGGGTGGGAATCTCATTTCTCCCCTAATGTTGGTTTAGGGATGCAGTCTCTAACCTTATCGGCACTCGTCTATGCTGCTACTTCTGGACGTTGCTGTAAACTGCTTCTGAGCCTTAAGCTTTATCTTAAGGTTTAACAGATACTACTCAAAGTAACTATCCAAAGATACTTAAGGTCTATCCAGAATGTGTGTGGCTGCAAGTTGCTTATATTTGCAAAATCCTGTGACTTCTTAAAATGGAAACTGGTAGAAATAGGATGACTGTATTAACCAATTTGCTACAGTTATCACAAAGAAGTAAATTTATATATCCTGTTACAATATTCTAGGAGTACATCTTGTACTTTTTTTTTTCTTTTTATTAATCTTGGCATCCTTGAAACTAATTTCTGCTTACATGTAGTAGATTAAGCCATGAGGCCTAAGGCACTGAAATACAATGTGCTAACTTGAACTTCATAAAATGCATTTCAGCAAACATGAACTTGCTGTTTTTGAAGACCCCAGGAATAAGGCTGCTTTACACTAGCACATACTCAGAGTTCAATCCTTTGTACAGAATTAGGCCTGTTATGATAGAGGCTTTCCATGTAATCAGTAGTATCCCTTTTGCTTTCAGGTGATGATGAAGTACACCATTTTCATATTACAACTATTTTACTAAATGAAGGCTCTATTTGGAGATGGTCCCTATTTTTCCAGTGGCTCAAGAAGCCAGAAAATCATTAAAAGCAAAAGAGAAGAAAAGAGAAAGGACAAGGCTGTTTCACACAAGCTGCTATGGAACCATCTGTGTTTACTGTGCCGTTCCTACCATGACTTCCCTTGCATTTAAGCTCCAAGAATTCAAGCCTGTTTTTTTTTTTTTTTTTTTTTTTTTGAGTTGGAGTCTCACTCTGTCGCCCAGACTGGAGTGCAGTGGCCGCTCCCGGCCACCGCAGCCTCGGTGTGCTGGGCTCCGGAGATCCTTCCGCCTCAGCCTTCCGAGTAGCTGGAACTACAGGCACGTCCTACCACGCCCGACTAATTTTTTTCCTTCCTTCCTTTCTTTCTTTCTTTCTTTCTTTCTGAGTTGGAGTCTCACTCAGTCGCCCAGACTGGAGTGCAGTGGCTGCTCCCGGCCACCGCAGCCTCACCGGCTGGGCTCCGGCGATCCTTCCGCCTCAGCCTTCCAAGTAGCCGGAATTACAGGCATGCGCTACCATGCCCACTGATTTTTTGATTGATTGTAGAGATGGGGTCTGGCTGCCCAGGCGGGTCTCGAACCCGCGGGCTCAGGCAATCCACTCACCTCAGCCTCCCAAAGGCTCGGGATTACAGGCTGAGCCACCGAGCCCGGCTAAGCCTGTTAAATCTCTAAGAGGTATTTCTACTTCTAAAGTATTTTCTTCTTAAAGAAAAGTTGAAAGTGTGTAAATTTTGATCATTCAGACTTTGTAGGTGAGTCTCATCCTCTGTTTTTCTAGTTTCTATCTTATGACTTACATTTGTCATAATTATGCTCATCTGATCTGGTCATTGATAGTGGTGCTATCCTCAAATTTCTGGGCTTCTTAATCATTTTTTCTTTTTAAACAGAGAATGTCCTAATTATGTTTAGATATTCAAACTGTACGTACTTGAAATGCCTGTTATAGCATTATTTAAATGCTTTAAATATTCCTTTTGCTAAGAATCTTAGAAAACAGAACTTTTCATATGTGTTTTGGATGTCTGTTTCTTGCATTTACCGTACAAATGCTACCAGCATCTTTCCAATTAGTTCTCTTACTGTGATTCCCTTTCAGAGAATAAAGCTCTTCTGAGTTCCCCTGACAGCTTTCAACAACACACTACAGGGTCTCTAGGAAACTTGTCATTATTGTGTCCTCTCACTGACTTGTTTAAGAAATGTCAACTAGTAAGTCCGCAGTAAACTGGAATACCATCTCCGACTCCATGTGCAATGTCACCATTAGATAAAGCAAACCAAAAGCCAAAGAATGTCTTTATTTATTCATCAAACATGCACAAAATGACAGGGGCAATGTTTGGTGCTTGATAAAAAGACTGCTCGGATCTCCAGAGGAAGGGGGTCATTTCCTCAGTTAACCTCTTGGTTTTCAGGATTGGTCAAAAGCCAGAATTTGATTGATTTTTCAGATGAATGTTTACTAATATTCAATTTTGGTGACAGATAGTGGTATTTTCTTTTTCCATAATCACATCCCTTTCCTAAAGAAGTTCAATTTTGCTCAGGTATTTTTCTCTGAAAAAAAAAATGGCATTCAACTGGTATTTCATGAAGTAAACTAATATATTAAGTAAGTCCGCCATACCACACCAGTCGTCTTTGGCAATGATTGGCTTAGAGATGAACAAGTGAAGTAGTCTTAGTCAACAGGATAGTTAGGGGAGTCTGATAGAAGTCCGTGACAACAATTACTGATCTGCTGAAACCATGAGGAAACTGCCTAATATCGAGTTCTCATTAGGGGAGATAACACATGATTATCTCTTAAAGTACTTTTAACTGGGTATTGTGTTCCAATATAGCTAAGGAATCTTAACTGATGTACTATGCAAGCATGCTACCCATTCAAATAATGTCGTGTCATCCCTTTATTTCTGAAGTTTTTCTTTCAGTTTTTGCTATATAATGTTGCCGTAAAGGAAGAATGCAGTGTCTTTCAATGATCATTAAAATGGTTTGTCAGCAGGACCAGTTTATATAATAATTAGTGGAATGAACTGGTAACTTTTGGTTCCATAGAGTCTCTGTGCTTTATATGTGTGTGTGTGTGTGTGTGTGTGTGTGTGTGTGTGTGTGTGTGTGTGTGTTTTATGGAAAGAACAGCACAGTCAAAAAATCTTAACACATTTTACATTCTTTTTCATTTCCCAGTCCTGCCATTTAATTTACTATGTATTCTGTCAATTAGGCAGCAATGTGACCATTACTGAAAATGTATTTGAAAGACTGCTGATTTTTAAATTTTAAATGTCTTGGTAATATAATTTATTGTGTATTAATACTCTCATATTTGCTAATATTGCCTTTTATTCCTCCACACATCTCTGATAGAGATAATTAATGTAATAAAAACAAGCCTCACTTGGATAAAACATATAGAAATCTTGTGAAATTATATTTACGTTCCTTAACTTGAAAAAAGGAAAATGAGGGCAGCTTACTATTACATTGGAAAAGGAATAGGTTCAAGTTATGATAACTTATGTTCTATCAGAATTTGAGATTATGTTTTTGAAAATGAGATAAACTACAATTAAAGCCAATTCATATTCATTATATCATAGAATTTTATCATTTGCTTTTAAACAGTCTCTTTTTAATTATACTATTAGCTGCTTAAAGTTTAACTGTGTCTTTTTGGGAATTTCATTTAATTATCTTTAAGTTAGTATTAGCTACTTAGTTAGCCTAATTATGTTAATAAATGAAATTTAAAAAATAGCCACTTCATATGGACATTAAGCAAAGGTTATTTTCTTGTGTGCTATTAAAAATATCCCTCAATTTCTGATATAAAACCTCATCCACATATTCCACCTGTTTTTTTCTCAGCATTTATGCTGATAAACAGGTTTTTGACATTCCGCAATGAAAATGTGAACAGTTATGTTTAAATGATGGAGAGAAATTATGAAATCCAAAACTCATTTATATACTAAAGCTATAATGCTTACTCCTTCATTTTGTGGAGGTGAACATAGAATGTATTTATTTGTTACAGATGTGTTTTAACTATTTCCAACAGAAATGTCACCAGATGTTATCACAGGTGAAGAACTGTGCTTACAGAGGACATGTGTTTAGTTGGATATGTTTATCCAGCTTCTTCTCTTCATCTTGCCCATTTCTCTGACTATCAAAATCTTTTCCATTGTCGGTAATATAATCTGGAAGCACTGCAACTGGAAGGGATTTCAAAATCCATCTATGCCACCGCCCTATACCTGCCATACCACTATCTAGTGAGGAGAGTGAGACACTGGGGAAACCAGAACTCCTTGGTTATTTGATAAAAGCAGAGGTCCTAGAATGCCTGATTTCAGTCTAGTACTTTGAAATGAATTTTCTTGTGCAGTGCCAACTCTTCAGGGGCCAGCAGCCCATCCAAATGTCAGTTTGAAATAAATCTTCTTTGGAGAAGAACTGCTTGTTTATGTAGCTTGCGATGAACTACACATGAATACGTTGTTCAAAAGATGAAAATTACCTCAGTTCTTTGATGCGAACTATGGGATTTCACCTTAAAGCAGTAATTTCCAGCATAGCCTTATTGACAGTTCAACACCCAAACTAACACATAAGTACAACATTTGCACATCACTCAGGGGCCTCAAGACCACAGAGACCTGCTCCTTTTGATCTAGTATATGGGTATTGTTTAAATCTATCTGGATGCTTTAAATCTAACTTATCTAAAATTATACTTCAGGTCCAGTGTTTGGGTATTAGGCAAATATATCTGGATGCCTTAAACCAATGTGTCTATAATGAAAATTATCACTATATAACCTTATTTCTTCATTTCTTTATTCAGCAAATATTTGAGTGCTACTTAGTGTCTGGCAGTACTCTAAGGTGAAGAAATTTTCATGGTAGAGGATATAACAAATTCCTTTCTCCCAAGAAGCTTATGTATCATTGGATTAGACTGAAAATAAGTTAATATGAATAAAATGAAAGACAGCAATAAGAACTTTGCAAATAAAGCAGAGTAAGTGGGCTGGGACAGCAATATGGACCAAGTGGCTAGAGAAGGCTTCTCTGAAATGACTTTGGTCCAAGAGCCCACTTATGTGGCATTTAGCATGTCTTATTTTCCCTAATAGTTTGTCTTATTCATTCACTAAGTGTTACACGCTCTCTATTGTGAGGCATGCTGTATGGTTTTATTTATACAGGGATTAAACAATTGTTGCCCTCATAGGTTTCATAGTCTCGTATCAGCAATTTCACATGTGGATGAAGTAATAATTAAAATAAGGCAGGTAGTAGTAAATGCAGAAAAGAACTATTGATAAAGGGGCCAGTGAGTAAGAAGAGAGAAAATTGAAGGGAATGCCCTTTTGTATTAATCGTGTCTTCCCATCCAAGCATTAAGGAGGCAGGAATCATGTAGTTTTCCTCTTTGCATCCCAACTTCTAGCACAATGCCTTTGCTGTTTGTGTCTTGTTTGGGCTATGAACCTTTGTAGTAGATGATGACTATTGTTTTTTCTAAAAGTTAGTGACTGTTCTTCTTTAAATTGCCCTATAGGAGACAAATATTCTCATGCAAATCAATCATGTCTGAAGCCAAATGCAGCTTTCCCTTTTAATTCTCTTATCTATGTCTACCCAAGTCTAAACCTTCCCTGACTTCTTCCTTTACCTTATTCTATCAGTAACCACACGATGAAAAAGTGACTCTTTGTGTCTTCCTGTCAATCTATGCAGGTATTAGGGACACAGAGTAACCTATGGTTAAATGAGCAAGTGAATAAATTAAATAAGCCCTTTCTGGGTACTAAATTTAATGTTATTTAATTTAGTTATGAAATGGACTTTTTATGACTAAAGAGAACAGAGAAATGGAGAGAATTTCAAGCTTACAAAGAAGCTTTTAAAAAGAATAAGCAACTTATACTCTATGGTTATTTTTATTGAGGTCTATAGAGCCTCTGCTTCTAATGTTTGGGTAGGAAGCCATTTTTTAAAAAACAGGTAAAAAAATGTTAAAACCTAAAATAATTATGTGCATAAAATATAGTCTATGCACTTAAATACATGCACGATTGTCTTCTTTTGTGATCCATTTCAAATCCCAAGGGTCTCATTTTAAAAGGAATAATTTCAGTGTCTCTTTCAGTCAAAAGATTAAACCATTTTAATTTTCTGAGGGAAGAAGCCCCCAAAGCCACATAGAAGTTTTTAATTCTGCCCTAATATAAGCTGAATTCTCCAAAATGCCTGCCTCTGAGGTAAACAGAATCCATTAAAAAGTAGTTATTAAGCCCTGTGAACAGAAAACAATATTCGAAGCCTAAAAATGATAGCTTTGGGGCAAGGAAACTCATTGGAAGTAGGGTATAGAAGCAGAAACAAAAAAGAAGTGAGATCCTTTAGTATATAAAAAAAGATTATGATGAAAAATACAACTAATTATCATTTTCATTGTTTCTTTCAATAAAAATCTCAAGGAACTTTATGGGACTAGTAGGGTGATAAAATAAAGCCTCAGGGTAGGCTACCAGATGGAATAAAATATACACAATGAAAACATATACAAATACGGAAACTTCACAGTTTATGTATGCTATGTAACTGCCTACTCATGCTGTCTGTATATATTCTGTATCACATTTAGAACTTTCCAAGAGTTTAATGCTTAAGAGCAATATAAATTTAATAGAAAGTACTATTACCTTACAAGTGTAACTCCAAGGTCAAGTACAATCGAGTCAAGCTTCAGAAATTTTCGTGTTGTTAACTCAAACAGACACTCACTCCTAAAATTAGATTTTTGTGTTCACAATAAACTATAGACGAATGAACTAGTTATAGCTGTATAATCATATCTATAGCAGAAAAACTCTGTGGGATTAAAACAACACATATTTGTATAGTACTGAGTCCAATACAATTGAATGCGCACAGGGAATTGGAAATGCATGATGCTTAGTTAGACTCTGGTATAAATGTAAGTAATGTTCTTGCTAAGGTCAGATCCCTCTAACCATCTCAGAGTTTATATTCAAGAATCATAGTGAAGTTTAAATGTAACACAGTGCATGTGTTCTGTTCTGATAAGGCTTATTATTTTCAATAAATGGAATGGAGGATCAGCTTTGGTTTCATTTCATAAAAGCCATCTATTCCACTGACAGTTCAACAAAACTGGCCCACAAATTAATGATTATATTTCCAATAAAGGATATAAATAGAACATTGATTAAACTATGTGGACTACTGATTAGCTTCATGAATCCTAAAATAATACTTGCTATACATATTCTTACTGACCTAGAAATAAGCTTGAATCTCTTTTTAAAACAAAAACCTACATTAGGCAACTTAGGAATTAAAGAACAAATTTATATTGCAATCTTCTCCTACAGAAGCTAGTCTTTGAAGTAACTTAGCTTTCTGAAAGCAAAAATGAAAGTATTAACACCACACATAACCATCAGCGGTGGTGTCTCAAAGGCTGACACATTTCATCCGATTTATGCTCTTGATGTCTTCAGAAAAAGGAAATCCTATGCTCTGTCTTCCAAAGATTCAGATTTCTGTAACTTAAATTAACATTTAAATTAGCAATAGATATTTTATGTATACTCGAGTTCTCACCATCAATTATAGAAACTCAACAGAGGACCCACCTCTATCTTCAACGATTTCAAAAAGACTACCTGGCTATGGAAACTGTGGGTCTCACAAATGGTCTACTTCTTGTCTTGTTTCACCACTCTTACCAGGCTTTCATCTGTCTCTAGGCTTATTGGTTTACTCTTCCCTGGGGTTGATTTTTCCAAGGTGATTGACTACTCGAAGATCCTCTGGTGTCAGTCATGAAAATATTTTGTATTTCCGGTTACTCACAGATGTCTTTTCGGTAGCATGCTCTATATTGCATTTATTGCATATCTTTGTAAAGCCAGCGAGGTCTCCGCTAGTGATTTCTGCCTTTAGTCAGTTGCAAAGACTTTGTGATAGTCACTCAATGTTCTTAAATCCTGTCAACCATCACCGCCAGGATCTCTGAGATAGGAATAGCAGTTCTCAACTTATTGTGATCATGTACTTGCTTGCTTTTTCCATCATGATTACTTGTTAAAGTTACAGAATGCTAGCCGGGCTCGGTGGCTCAGCCTGTAATCCCGCGCCTTTGGGAGGCTGAGGTGAGTGGATTGCCAGAGCCCGCGGGTTCGAGGCCCGCCTGGGCAGCGAGACCTCATCTCTACAATAAATCAAAAAATCAGCCGGGCGTGGTAGCGCATGCCTGTAATTCCGGCAACTCGGAAGGCTGAGGTGGAAGGATCGCCGGAGCCCAGCAGGCGAGGCTGCGGTGGCCGGGAGTGGCCACTGCACTCCAATCTGGGCGACAGAGTGAGACTCCAACTCAAAAAAAAAAAAAAGTTTCAGAATGCTTATTTAATCAAGATTATTTCACTAGTTACGATTTTAGGATCTCAGGTTTCTGTCCTTTAACACAGAATATTTGATCACCTCAAATAAGTCCTTTAAAAGGAGGTGTTCTTCTTAGTTCTTATGGAGATTGTGGTTTACCAGATGCGTTTCTTCTTTTTTCTACACTGCTTCATCAAATGGTTGAAACTGTAAGCATTTTGGTTATTATATTTTGAAACAGGTCAAGATATGAGGTAAAGAAATGTTGTAAGAAAACTATCCTGGTTACCATGGCAAATAGACATACAGTATTTCCCAAGAGAAATGTAAATCATTGATCAGAATTTTTTGCTCACTTCTAAACTCATCTTTGATATCTTGATGTACATATTTCTTAATAGGAATCAGATGATCATACTCAATACATTATTAAAGAAATCTGAGTTTGTGGCCAAATTTAACTTAAATTAAGCCAGAGAGAAAAAATGCTACACAGGTATTTCTACAATCTAGAAAGACTGACAATTCATATAGCTTAAAGACAAGAAACTGAATGTGATGCAATTTAATTCAGTGATGCAGAGGGAGCACAATGGGATTAAATGATGTCTAAATTGCAACTATAGAAAGTGAAATCCACACAAAATGGGTTTACAGTTAATAATAAAAATTCCTTTAACTGCAGTAGTAAAAAGAAAGCATTTTTAACAAAGACTCTAACCCTCCAAAAAAAAGTCAAAGAACATTCTTTCAGTATTGTCAAGGGAAAAATAGCCAGCTAGAACAATTTAATACAACAAGCATTTATTGAGCATCTATAGATGCTAGGTTGTGCTAGGGATAGAAATAGGAGTAAGAAAGACACTATACCCAGCTTATAAACTAGTCAAGGGGACAATAGCTATATTTCTTATTCTAATATAAAGATAAATGAGATAACTGAGGAATAACAGAGTTGTATGAGAGCACAATGGCCTGAGAGGTCATTCTTATTTCTAGCTGTGTGCAGATAGGTGTGTAGCAGATAGAGCGTCTCTCTGTAATTCTTTCTTCTACATATTCCAGAAATGTGATCACATGTTCCAAATAAGAGTGCGCTCACCAACAAAAAAGAAAAAAAAAAAAAAGAAACTCAATAAGGAATCATAAAGTTAAAAATCCAAGAAGTTAAAAAGCTGTAGGAACATAAACAGAGTTGAATAATTTGTATTGATTCAAATAACTAGATAAGAAAGTTGAGTGCTTTGATGAGAGACTTGTAAGAAAAAAGATTATAAAAGAAACTCATATTTACAATGAAAGTTGCAGGTAAGGAGGAAAAGATTTTTTGTTTGTTTGCTGAACTTTTTTTTTTTTTTTTTTTTTGAGACAGGATCTCACTCTGTTGCCCAGGCTAGAGTACAGTAGCATAACCTTGGCTCACTGCAAACTTGACCTCCTATGTTCAAGTGATCCTCCTCCCGCAGCCTCCCGAGTAGCTAGGATTATAAGCATGTGCTACCATGCTTGACTAATTTTTTTTTTTAAGAGATGAAGTCTTGCTATGTTGCCCAGGCTATTTTGAGTTTCAGGGCTCAAGTAATCCTTTCGCCTCAGTCTCCAAACGTGCTAGGATTATAGGCATGAGCCACAGCACCCTGTTTGCTTAATTACTATCCAAGACTGGGATAATATAAAGTTTTAGTGAATAGTAATCACAAAAAATCAATGAAAATCAAAGCAACTGCTTTCAAAGCAATGTACACTGAGGGCACATTTATTTTGAAATCAATTTTATTATAAGGGCGTAATTTTCTATTTTACTTTTTTGAGGAAAGAACTCTTGTCCTCATACACACACACCCCTGGTGGAGTATAAGAAAAATGCAGTAAAACTAGGTTTGTCCTTATGGGCACATGTAGTTGATCATGAAACTATAAGACATTTATGAAATTGTAGCACTAAGAAGATGTGCCAATAAATTACCTTTAGGATGTGGCTGTATTTTTTAAAGCAAGGGTTGGTGAAATTTAATAACTGGAGAGATTAGGGTGTTTATCCAAAAATATTTATCTAAGAAAATTCTCTGACTCAGAATATAGTCATGACTTCTAATGGCTTATCACTAAGGAAATTCTACATATAATTTGACTTGCCTAAACCTGCATGAGTATATTCATCCATTCATTTATTCTTCCATCAATGTACATTTATTGAATTTATACCAGACCCATAGGCTACGAGGGCATGGTTTTTCTAAGACTTTAAATCTAGTGCCTTAGACTCACAGGTAAAGAATCTGTTGCATTGCTAGTGTGATACAGGACTATTATACACAAAATATTTTTGGCTCTCATTAGAGGATGCATAGATCAGGCTGGCCTATGGCAGGTCATTTAAGAAAGGCCTTCCACAAATATTGTCTATAGTGACATTTGAAGGAAAAATGAGAATTAGACAGGTAAAGAAGGGAAAGTAGTAAAAAAGGCATGGAGGAAAGCATACTCAACACTCAAAAACTCCATGATTCATAATGCATGAACTGTAAATTAGGAAAGGCAGATGATGTTGGATGCTGTCACTAGATCATGGAGGGCATTTTATATCATAATAAGGACAGAACTTCAGATTTATTTTGTGGGCTATGAGAAATCATTGAAAAATTTATAGCAAGATTTGCATAATAAGATTTGCATTTTGGTAAGCTCATTCTGTCTGTGAAGGATTGATTAAAGCAGGATGAGACAGGAGGCCAGTAAGGAGGTTGATAAAACATTTAAGTGAGAAAAAATGATATGGGAAAAGAATATGGATTTGAGATGCTTAGAATGAATACTACTTGGTGAACAATTAAAAATGGAAATTGAATGTAACAGTGACAACTCCCAGATTTCTGGCCGGGAAACTAGTTAGCTGTAGGTACCTACTATCAATATGGGAGTTAAAAAAGAGAAATGAATTTTGGGGGAAACAAAATGAAGTGAATTTAGAACATTTTAGGTTTTGGGAAACTTACAAAACATCTCATTTGTATTAACCACAATGCTTTTATATTGATGGATCTGGAGATCAAGAGAAGGTGCTCATGTTAGTTTGCTAGTGCTACCATAACAAAGTATCACAGACTAGATGGCTTAAACAGCAGTAATCTATTTCTCACAACTCTAATGCTAAAAGTATAAGACCAAGGTGTCAGTAAATTTGGTTTCTTCTTAGGCCTCTCTTCTTGGCTTTCAGACAGCTACTTTCTCGTTGTGTTCTCACGTGGTCTTTTTTCTGGGCATGCATATCCTTGTTGTCTCTCTGTATGTTCAAATATTCTCTTATTTATTTAAAAAGTTGAACATTTCACAAATTTGCATATCATCCTTGCACAGAGGTCATGCTAATCTTCTCTGTATTTTTCCAGTTTTAGTATATGTACTGCTAAAGCAAGCACAAATTTCCTCTTCTTATAAGGACACTAGCCAGATGAGATTAGGATGCACTCTAATGGCCTTATTTTAATTTAATTACCCTTAATCACAGTCACATTCTAAACTACTGGATGTTGAGGCTTCAGCATATGAATTTTGGGGAGACAAAAGCCAGCCCATAAGAGATCTGATCTACAGATAGATTTGACTTACTGACTATAGGAGGTAATTGAAAAGGAATAACAATAGATGATATCACCCAGGGAAAATGCAAAACTTAGAGGAAGATGTGGCTGAGAAGAAACTAGTGAAATGATACTATATAAACAAAAATAGGGGTTAACAGGCTATCTATTTCAGAGGGGCCAGAGCAGTAGGTTACTTAGGAGAGAATTGTGCTATAAAAGTCAACAGAGGCAATTCAACAAGTAGGAATGGTCAATAGCTTTAATTTTTCTGAAAATATTATCATTATGCCTGAAATGTGTCCATTGGATACAACAACAAGGAGTATATTGATCATTTTTGTAAGTGTGGTTTTTGGAGTAAAATTTGAAATTCTGTGTGAATGAATCATGGGAAGTAGAAATTTTCCTTTAAGTAGGAGTAAACTTTTCCTTTATGAAAATTTTCTGTTCGAAAGAAAAGGAAGACATATCAGAACTCAAAGAAATATTTTCTAAATGAGTATGTATACACATTATAACGAAAGAACCACTGAAGAGAAGCAGGTTAAATATACTGTAGAACTAGGGGATTATCAATAAAGGGAGATCCCTGAGGAGGCAGGAGTAGATGAAAATAAAATAATAGGTGGGAATTAGCTTTGAAACAGAGAAGAGAGCTCTTGGAAGAGAGGAAGACAAAAGTGAGAGGTTTAGATACAGATATATTTACAGATGAAGGTGTTAGGGAAAAGTTGAGGAGGTTTTAGCAAATATGTTTTGGGAAATGAGAAAGAATAACTAAATCAAGAGATCATGGCTGTGTGATTTGTTTTCTATCCATGTTGAGTGGAACAGGACCATAGAAGGAGCATGTCAGAATGAAGCATGTGGGATGGTTCTAAGTGGGGCAGACAGATCAAGGGGAAGAAAATGATGGCAAGATAGTAGTAGAAAGGGTGCATGCAACATTGGATATAAACCGAGTAGGAGTAAAATGAAGCTTTGATGGAATGACAATTTTATAGTAAAGTTCTGAGTTAGAGAACTGGAGAAAGTAATACAATTAAGCCAGGTGCTTAAGGTGGGATTGGGCTCACTGGAGGGAAGGATGGTTTTGATCAGAAATTTGTTCATGGAAATTGAAAATATCACAGGCTACATTTTCAAGTGATAATAACCTCCAAGTTGGAGTGATATCAATGGATGGTTGCAAAGAAGTGGAAGGAATAGTTGTTGGGATCAAAGGTATCAACTGTTTTGAGTGTTGAATCATAACATAGATGTTGAAATCCTGTGGAATGATGATAAGGTCTGGTATGTTGAGGAAAATCCTGTGTATGAGAGGGATGGCAAGGAGGGGACACCGGAGAGGGCCCATTGTTTGCCCAGGAAGTGACTTGATTGCTATTGTACAGTGAGTTGGTGTGCTTATTTAATGCAAGAAATATTTATTGAGTGGCTCCTTTACCTAGATCCCTGGTAAATTATCCATTGCTTTCGTGGAAAATTTTGTGATTAAGCACACTTGGTATAACAAACTCAAAAGAAAGCCCTTCTTATCTCATTAAAGATGAACACATATACATACACAAACACATAAGGAAATTGGAATGGGGAAATGTGTATACATGGCAGGTAGCCATTAACTTTCAACAAGCATTATTACAGTCTAGCTCAAGTACTGGCAATCTCTTCAGTGGTGATAATACCAATATTCTAGACCTACCCCTTTTAGAGAGTCAGACCACAGGAAAGCAGGAGGGAGGGTGGGGCATTTCTGATTTCACTCATGGGATAAGCCAGACCCTTGGAGAGGCTGGTGATAGCTTTGGACAGTAGCAAGAATGAGATCTGCCACAACCCGGGGGCCTATGACAGGATGAAAACTCATCTCTTCTCTGACTTTGACGGGTTGCCAGTACCTGATTTAACATTATTCAGGGAATGATAAATGAACATAAAAAAAACTATCAACGAGCAGAAAATATGAACAGTAAGGATGAGCACATATTTCACATCTTTATATTTAGCTCTTAGGATTGACCTAGAAAATGAAGTCCAGGGAATTCTATATGATTATAAAAAATGATACACTAGTCTGAATGGAAGAGCAAGGTGGAGAATTTTTTTAGTCAAAATGCAATGTGACCAGTGACTTTCTAAGTACAAGAGGACTATGGTCTTACATGAAATCTCAAATGTAATTAACATATCTTTATCTTTGTAGGCAGTAGATTCATCTTCCGAAACAGATTCCCTTAGGAGGGAATGTGAACTTTTCTCCAGCCCCTCCCTCTCCCCACCTTTTGTATTTTTTTTTTACTGTTGTTGTTATTGCATGTGTGAGTGTATGTGAATTTAATGCTTTAAAATGTACCAGACTGGTTACTATGGAAAAAGCAGGACTCAAGAAGTTTAACATGGGTTAAGATCTTAGAGTTTTCTCCCAGCCTCGTATTACTGTCACAGACTTCACAATTCATGGAAGTCACCAATGAGATGACTTTGCTCCTGGCAGTTACTATTTCATATTCTATAATTTGAGAAGCTCAAGGTTTGGGAAATCATTACATTTTTTCTTCTCAAGTTGGAGACAGTGATTGTAGACAGTCTTCCAGTAGGCAAACTATCTTTTTATGTCTCCTGAACCATGGAGAAGTCTGCTAACTGGTGTATGTAGTTAAATAGCTTCTGTTTTTGTATATCTAGAGCATTAAGTTAAAAAATGGTTAGAAAAGTATTTTATCATCCACTATTTTCTCTTTTAGTTCTATCAATTTATCTAAATTCTATTGGTGATCATATTCTAGCAGGTTAACACAGTCATAGGGTTACTTCAGAAGCCAAGAGAATGAAAATGATATCCCTGTTTGCATGATAATGTGTGTGATTTTGAAGAAGGTCATGGATGAAAGTCAAGATGTTTATTTGTACTCTGTATAGAATTTTACCCTTGAACAATTCATTACCACTGGGCCTGCCGTTTTAAACATGCGATGTAATGAGGCAAGACCATCATTATTTTTTTTTTCCTGCAGGAGAAAACAAAGCTGAGTAACTTTGCTTATTAAGTTGTATTTACAGGGTTTTACTGAGATCTATTTATAATGTCTTAGTATTTTACAATTATTATGCTTCCCTTAAAAGGAAAAAGCTTTACCGATCCATTTATACACTAAAGTAGAAAGAATAGACTGTTGAAGTTCTTCCTGAGAAGAGCTGTTTAGAAACAGAATTATCTATAAAACATGTTAAAAAGAAACTGATCAAATTTTGCAGCTGGTCCTAGATAACAAAGAAAAATGCCAATGTAGTGAAAAATAAAAATGAAATGATTTGGTAGTTCTATCACCATAAATATCAACGAGCACTGTAATTTTAATGTTGCTGAAATTGGCACTAGGGCTTTATTGATTTTCTGTATCATCTAATGGTTTCCTGAAAATATCTTTTACAAAAGTACATCATATGTCTTCTTAATAATCTTTTTTCGAGTCATATACCATCAAATCCTGCAGAGTACTATTCGTTCAGCAGTAAAAGTCATTAAACATATTTCTATTAAAATTTTATTAGACTTGAACTAATATCCTGAAACTATTCAACCAACCACCTTGATTGTTTTATGTTAAAAAACATTTTTAAAATTAAAAAAAATCTGCTAAGAGGACAACTAGAATTTATTCGAATTTCTTTTTTTTTGGCATTTTAAATGCAGGGATAATTATTTTAAAGACCTGTTGTTCTATGACTCAGAGATCCCTTCTTCTCTTTTTTCCTAATGCTTTCACTTGGGCAAAAAAATACTCTCAGCTCACGACTTTTGTGAAATGTGTTTTAATTTTGTTCAATTCCCAGCTGTTTTACATCTTGACATAGAAGAATTACTGCCTCACACAGTGTTAGAAAGATAGGAGATAGAAGATAATTACTGAACTTTATGTTACCATCGATGTGTGAAATTTTTCAAGGAAGAAAATCCATTCATTTTGATAATATAGGCACACTTAAATGCATAACCTTGTCCCATGAAAAATTTATTCCTAACACATTTTTTTCTCTAGTAAGTCATTATTTGAGAATGCTTCAGTAAATTTTGATTTTATTTTGAAGTTATGAGATGCACATATTTTAATGTACACGTTTCCTCCAGGTTAGTCAGGTATCATAATAAATTTTTTAGTTAATGAGATATTTAGATGTACTTTTTTTCTGCTTAGAGTTGAATCTGTCTATTCACAATGAGTTGGACTTTGGTACAATCTGTCATCTTTATCTTGTCATACCTGAGAAGACTTTTGTCTTTCTTGTGAGATCAGTGACATGTCTGGCCCAGTTGTCTCTTTGTTCCTTTTTTACTTTTGCTCTTTCTTTTTTCTCTGTAGTTCACTAAAGAGACAAGTTTGGGCATATCATGTCTACTGAATAGAGATAGAAATTGGGTTACTATGAGAAGATTAGACCTATTTGGTTGAAGAACTCTCATTTGTTTTAGATCAAAAGAGAACCATGAGAGTATTTCAGATGTTCGCCATTATTTCTCAAAACCATTCTTGAAAATTGAATATGGTGCTGGAGCATCTTTAATTGCACCCAGTTTGGTGTTTCTTAGATTCTTTTGGCTTACATACCCATGATGCTGCTCCTTAGATTTTTATATACATGCAGTACAGAGCTCATGTTTTTCCTTTATCACTGTAATTGATTGAAGAATAAAGATAAGACAGAGATGACAGGTTAACCCAAACCTGGATATATGAATGGCTGCAAAGATTCTGAGACCACTTTGAAGCTGTATACACAAAGTATATGCATCTGCAGTTTTCTAGGAGGTGCACAGTTTTTACTAGAATATTAAACATCCCAGAAGTTAAGAATCTTTGTAAATGGATCAGATCACACTAAGTAGCAGCTGTACTAGCTCCTTACCACATTTAAAATGATAAATCATCATATCTAGGTTGTCCAGTAAAAAATAAATAAATGAGCAATCAATGCCTATAACCTTTGCTATGGTAAAAGCATTGTTCTATCAAGGGAAAAAGAGGCTAAGCTGAAATAAAATTAGTCTGCTACTTTCCAACCAAAAAGTAGATTGTTGATTGACATCCAGCTTGTGATGTACTTCCTCCTTATGAAGTCTTTTGTATAACTTACAGTATTATTTCTGTGTATCTCTTCTTGTCTTTCTCTTTCTCTCTCTCTCTTCTCATCCTTTCCTCCAACTCTCCCACTCCACGCAAAATGGTATATTTAGAAAAATGGATGACAATTTACTAAATTGAGACAATATTTAAAATATCTCATAATGTAATTCTGGACTGGCATGATGCACTGACACGTAAATAATTGTCAAAATTGCTTTATCTTTCAAAATAAAATTCTTTAAATTTTTTGAGAGACTTACTACAATAACAGTTTTCTTAATAATTCTGTCCTCCCTTCCAGTATTATTTTCTGAGTGATTTAAAATTTTACTTGTCCAGTTAAGAACTCAATATTTAATATGTCAAGTTACTTGCAAAAATATGGACCATGTTTGAAATATTATCTGTAATTATTAATGGAGCAACCACAGATTTATACCTGGTTGTGTGCATGTTTATGGATGGATTTCTCATTTGTTATCTGAATAATTGTGCTTCTAATAAACCAACACAACCACAGAAAGATCCAATCTAGTTTGATCATTGCAAAACTATTTGAAGAAAAAGAGATGGGCTGTGTGAGTCAATTATCATAAAGAGAATGGAAAGTAAATGACTCCAGTAATTTCTTTTAGATTTGCAAAAGCAGCACAGAAAACCTCCCAATTCCCCTTCTTCCTCCTTAACTAATTTTATGTTGGCTTTATTGCTACCAAGTCCTCAAGCATATGCAACACCTTTCCTTCATACCCTGAAGGAATAAAAGCTGTTGACAATATTTGGAAGCAAATAAAAGACTTGAATTTGTTTTTGTGCTATATAGGCATGCAATTCAGTAAAATAAAACTAGATAATGAGTAGTTAACTCAATTTAAGATACCAAAAAGTGCACTGATATATCCAGTAAAGTTGTATGTGTACTACAAATTAAGCTTGGGTATTACCTAGGAGAGAGGTAAAGGTGTCACAATCAACTTAGATATCTGGTGTGTTTTAAAATGTAGAACTATAGAAAGACACAAATAATTGCTAACCCATCAACCACCCAACTCACAAACAAAATTAGATAATTTCAGCAATTATTCAATGGTTTGTTTTATTATGATGATACACAAAGGCTATTTTCTTCCACTCTATCATCCCTTTAAATATCCACTTGTTTGTACAGTTTCTGAGTAGCCAGAAGTAATTAAATTTATAAACTAGAGTGCCAAGGCATCCACACAAAGCTAACATTTTCTGGAAAGTTTATCAGCATTTGGATCACTAGGTTTTAAAGTCTAATTAATTAAATCAGAGCATCATGGATTTTGTAAAATAAAAAAGCGATAAGCCAGAACAAGTTATAATTAAATGTAATAATCAACATTTCTGAAGACAGATAGCTTTATATATATATAAATTTTTCAGGAATAGATTTGGGATTCTAATATGTTCCAGTATTCTTCTACTATTTGGTTTAAATATTATAGTAGAGCCTACATCCAAACATTTCATTTATAGACTTCTCTGATTAGAATAATCATTGAATCACTAATGTGACAGACAAGGAATCTGGAAAGCCATGGATATAACATAGAATCAAAACTTTAGGGGATGAAAGAAAGTAAAAGGCTTATGAATTCTATTTTCTCACCAATATAATTGTCCTTGACACACGTCCTTGTGGTTGAAAACCTTTGGCAAGAAATATTCTATCTTAAAATAATGAATGACTCTAATTTTGGTCAGTATTAATTAGAAATTTTATCTCTTAAATGTTGAGGCTAAATATGAATTTTTGTCATTTATTTTTCATTCTCTTTTCCTTTTTCATTTCCCTGTCTTCCCTTCTATTAAATAAATTTATTACTTATAAATTCTACCATGGGTATAGCAGTGTATTACATACAAGATACAACAATACTTGGTAAGTTCAGTTCTGTGAAGATTTAAGTGCAAAGTATAATGACTTGGTTCAAAGCTGTTTATTGGCTTACAAAGTATTTTAATCAAGACAGAAAAATAAAGCAAGTGCGCTGAATAAGCAGACATGATTGTTTCTAAAGCAAAAGTCAGTCATGATGTTAAGAAGGTTGAAAAATACAAAAACCATACAAAGGAAACAAACAAACAAAATCACAACCTGCCAAAAGGTACTAAAACACTAATGCAACAGTAGAAACTAAATTTAACCACGCAGGCTTCAAAGTATGTGTGTGTGTGCGTGTGTATGTGTGCATGTGCACACAAACGTACATCTGTATGCTTTGCGCAAAAGTGATTGCTTAAGAAAGAGGATTTGGTATTGGAATGAAGGTCACTGCATTAACTCAGTAAAAGTCATGGAAACAATTACTCATATATTAGGCTTCCATTCTCCTGTACAAATATCCTAGAGCTATAATTGAATCACTGAACATAAGTTCCGTGCTTTAGAATATACATCGTGGTATATGATGGTCAGAAAACGAATTGCTGATTCTGGAAAGACAAAAGAAGCTGTACCTGAAGTTCATGAGATACCGCAGTGGGTGTTTTCACTGCAACCTCTCTTGTAGACAATATTAGCCTGGAATTTTATCCATGACATAGTATCAAGGAAGCAACACATGCCATGTTACAGAAAACTCCTCATGCTGTCATATATATGCATATAAACACATTCTATGAGCATAGTGAAAAGTGAGAAATATAAGCATAGATAATAGATTAGTATTGTTTACTCAGGGAGGTAAAACTGGAATAGAATGGTGGAGGTCAATGTTTAGTTTTCCCCTAAGAAACTGCATTTTTATTGCTTTATCCAGCTTGTAATTAAACAATTCAGTAAATGTAAAAAGTGAAAGTTTAAAAATTCTGTAGTTCTTAAAGTTTCATTTATCATAGCTTAGCAAAATCATCATAAAATTTAAGGACTGCCATGAGTTTTCATCTTTTAAATTATCCCATTATCTCATGAAATTAAAAAAAATAAAGCAGGTGAGGGCATGAAATCACTTTACAAAAATCACTGCTTTTGTATTATTTTACTCTTTTATGGCCAATTGGTAAAATTTGACCATAAACTGGTCTCATTTATAGCTTTTATTTTGTTAATCTGGTTAATTGATGTGGAGTGAAAGCAGATTTCTGTGGTAAGAAATGTAAAAAGTGCTTCAAGAAAGTATAAGAGGAAGAAATTAAATTACTTTCAACCTACTATGTACCATTACATGGTATAAATGTACCCTTCCAAATCATAATACACATCAGATATTTGTCTGGAGGAACCTGATTTGCCACAAGTGAGGTCAGGCTCAGAGATTTTCGAGAGCTTCAAAGGATTGCTGATAAATTGCGTACGTAGTTCTGGTAATATTCCTGTGTATTGACCCTTATAAACAAACAAAAGGGACCTTCTGCTAAAACTACCTTCTAACCTGAAAGCATTCAGATGAATAAGCCAATGTACTGGCATCTATTTAGTGAGTTAAAAGTCACTGGACTCTATCAGGAAAATGATTTGGTGTCAGAAATCAAAATTAGATACCTTTAATTTTGAATCTTTTTTCTTGGTAGATGATTTGGTGCATAAGATGCATTTTATTTAGGTGGATGTAAGAAAGTTGAAGAGAATTTGAAGAATAACTTCTTCTTTATTTGGGAACAAACAAATGAAAAAAATAGTTCTATATGATATGTAAATTTAGTTTGCTTCCCCTCATACTTCATAAATAACACCCAAGTTTTGTTTTCTTTATAAAGCATACCCATTGCACAAACACGCAATAAAGAAATCCATTGTGTTGAAGTGTAGCCTAAAGAATAACATGCGATCATACTGTTGAAGAATTGTTCACTTGAGAGATATATTGAGATATAGGTTTGACTTAATTATACAGAAGTTTCTGATAATAGAATTGATAATTATTAAAATGAAACTTTTACCTGAGTAAAACAATACTATTGCATATACTTGGAGGCAGTTAGGAGATTATAATGCTTATTCAATTAAATTTTAGAAATAATGTAATGTAATGTAATAATAATGTAATGTAATAATGTATGATATGGGACATACCTCAAAATAGTAAGAGCCATCTACAAGAAACTCATAGCCAGCATACTGCTAAGCAGACAGAAATTGGAGTCATTTTCCCTTGTAAACCAGAACAAGACAAGGATGCCCACTCAGTCCTCCTGTTCAACATAGTTTTGGCAGTCTTAGCTAGAACAATCAGAGAAGAGAAGGCAATCAGGGATATCTAAATAGGAAAAGAAGGAATCAAGTTATCCCTCTTTGCAGATGATATGATTCTATACCTCGAAAACCCAAGAGAATCTGTCAAAAACCTCCTTGCACTGATAAAGGACTTTGGCAAAGTCCCAGGGTATAAAATAGATGTGCAAAAGATGGTGGCATTTCTAAACACCAACAATAAACAAACAGAAACCCAAATAAAAAGCAAAATTCTATTCACAATAGCCACACACACACACACAAAGAAATACCTTGGCATCTTCCTAACCAGAGACATGAAAGACCTTTACAGTAAAAACAACAAAATACTGCTCAAAGAAATCAAAGATGACACAAACAAGTGGAAAAATATTCCATGCTCATGGATTGGAAGAATCAACATTGTTAAGATGTCCATTCTACCTAAGGCAATCTACAGATTTAACACAACACCCATCAAATTACCAGCAGCATTCTTCTCAGTCCTAGAAATAACAATACAGGAATTCACAAGGAAATATAAATGACCACAAATAGCCAATACAATCCACAGCAAAAAAAAAAAAACAACAAACAAACAAACAAACAAACAAAAAACAAAACAAACAAACAAACAAACAAAAAACAAAGCAGGAGGTATCACACTCCCAGATTTTAAGCTTTATTATAAAGCTACAATAATCAAAACAGCCTGGTTTTGGTACAAGAACTGGCATTTAGACCAATGGAATAGAATTGAGATTCCAGAAGCAAAATCTCAATTTTTCAACCAACTCATCTTTGACAAAGCCTCCACCACCAACCACTGGGAAGAAGAGAACCTATTCTATAAATGGTGCTGGGAAAACTGACTGATCACATGCAGAAGATTGAAACAGTCCTCTACCTATTCCCATACACAAAAATCAACTCTAAGTGGATCAGAGCCGTAAACGTAAAACCTCAAACTATGAGATCCTTAGAAAGTGCAGAAGACACCCTTATGGAAATTGGAACTGGCAACCAACTCCCAATCAAAACCCCAAGTGCCCATGCCATAAGAGATAAGATAGACAAGTTGGACCTCATCAAACTGATAAGCTTCCACAAAGCCAAAGAAAACATCAAAAGAGCGGGGAGACAGCCCACAGACTGGAAAAAAAAATATTTGCCAACTGTATCTGACAAAGGCCTAACATCTAGGATCTACAAGGAACTCAAACATGCTAAAAAGAAAAAAAACAAAACAGCTCCATTACAAAGTGTGCAAAAGATATGAATAGACAGTTCTCAAAAGAAGACATTCGAGCAGCCAACAGATACATGAAAAAATTATCAGCCTCACTAGTCATCAAGGAGATGCAAATTAAAACTACGAGATATCACCTAACTCCAATAAGAATGGTCATCATCAATAACACAAAAAATAACAGATGCTGGAGAGGATGTGGTGAAAACGGAACACTTCTACACTGTTGGTGGGAGTGTAAACTTGTACAGCCTCTGTGGAAATCAGTGTGGCAATTCCTGAAAGTTCTAAAAATTGACCTTTCACATGACCCCACAATCTCCCTACTGGGAATGTACCTGGAACAACTCAAATCACTCTATAAAACAAGATACCTGCACACATATGTTTATCGCTGCCTTGTTCACAATAGTAAGAACGTGGAACCAACCGTGCCGCCCATCAAAAGAGGATTGGATAAAATAATGTGGTACATATACACAATGGAATATTACACAGTCATAAAGAAGAACAAAATCATGAACTTCACAGCAACCTGGATGGAATTAGAGTCTATAATACTGAGTGATCTTTCACAGAAACAGAGAACTAAGTATCACATGTTCTCACTCATAAGTGGTCCATGAACAACTATCATAATACTACAAGAAAAGAGTTGACAGTAGCGGGAAACTTCAGGGGGAAGGGGTGCGAGGAGATGGGATTGACAGTAGTCAAAATCTGCCTGGGAAAGGGGGGGGGACCTCATCAACAAGGGTGCCTGCACAATGAATATTTGTATACCTAAACCTGAATTGTACCCCACAATCTTAAAATAAAAAAATTAAAAGCTAAAAATAAGAAAAGGCATGAGCAGCCAACAGATACGTGAAAAAATGTTCAACCTCAAACTAGTCATCAAAGAAATGCAAATTATAACTACACTGAAATACCACCTAACTCCAGTCAGAATGACCTTCATCAATAACTCAAAAAATAACAGATGCTGGAGAGGATGTGGAGAAAGGGAACACTTCTACACTGTTGGTGGGAGTGTAAACTAGTTCAGCCTCTGTGGAAAATAGTGTGACGATTCTTAAAAGATCTAAAAATCAAACTTCATATGACCCTGCAATCCCCCTACTGGGAATATACCCAGAGGAACTCAAATCACTCTATAGAAAAGATACCTGCACACGTATGTTTATCACAACATTGTTCACAATAGCAAGAACATGGAATCAACCGTGCTGCCCATCAAAAGAGGACTGGATAAAAAAAAATGTACATATACACAATGGAATATCATGCAGCCATAAAGAAGAACAAAATCATGAACTTTGCAGCAACCTGGATGGAATTAGACTATAATCCTGAGTGAGCTTTCACAGAAACAGAGAACTGAGTAACACATGTTCTCACTCATAGGTGGTCCATGAACAACTACCGTAATACTATAAGTAAAGGATTGACAGTAGCGGGAAACTGCGGGGGTGGGGGGGTAGGGGGTGAGGAGGTGGGATTGGCAGTAGTAGGAATCTGCCTGGGGAAGAGGGACACACCTCATCAACAAGGGTACCTGCATAATGAATATTTGTATACCTACCCCTGAATTGTACTCTGCAATTTTAAAATAAAAAGTTTTAAAGTTAAAAAATAAATAAAATAAATAATGTATGGAGTATTTACCAACCCTCTCCTTGTCAAACGTTGTACTAACACAAGGATGGACACTGTAGAGTAGGCAACATTTTATCTCTATTCTTTTAGGATTTTTCAGCTGAACCTGAGAATTAAATGTATCTAAGACAAACTAACAGGAGAAAAACAACCACATTTATTCAACATACATTTATGTAACATGGGAGTCCTCATAAGAGAATGAAAACTGAAAGTGGTAAAACTTAAATACATTTATGATAAATTTAAGAAAGAGGCAATTGTGGAAAAGTAATTAAACTATGTGGGGAGGTTAATGGAAAATTGAAACTATTTTAGCATGATCTGTTTGTACAGATTGTCTCTACTTCCAATCCTACTGGTCTTTGATAGATATTTCCTTCTAGTATAGGGAGGACATCTTCTATCTGGAGGTTTTATGTCCTGCTTTTATGAAGAAAATGGGGAGAGTTGTGAAGCTTTTTTCACATCTACTCTTTTTTTTACATGCCTTTACCTCAAAATAGTCTTAATGACAAAGTGGCATAGTTTGAAGTGGCACATTTTGCCACCCTGTCACTCTGTAGGCACTGTCTTAACAATGAGCAAAAGCTTAAAGTCCACTCACAGAATAGGTTGTCATTAAAAGAGTCTTCATCATCTTGTTTAATTTTCTCAGATATCTGCTTAGTGTCATCCACTGAAATCTCAAGTGTATCTCATAGACCCACTACTCTCCTTTTTTCTTTTCCTGAAGTATGTTCATCCTCTAAGCCTCAGGAGCCAGGGGCCAGGAGAATCTGTATTAACAATACTGTAGAATGTTTTGTGTTTTCAAAAAAATAACAGTCTAATGCTTCTTGAATGCAAACTGTTAGAGGAAGAGATTATTTTCAGTTTCTAAGAGCACTGTAGATGACCTATTTTGGAGATTAGGAGAGTCAGCTCTGCTTCACTGACCCTCCCACATCATTATTTAGTTTTAGATGTTTGGAACTCCTTCACCTTTGAAAACGGCATTAAAGTTTAAAAGCCTTATCTAAAGATCATTTGAGAAAATTTTCCATATAAGATAGGATTTAAGGAAAGTGATACTTAACATTCTTTCTCGTTCCCCTTTCAAGTTCTAGGAAAAGACCTATGAGACGGTTTCTTTTTAAATACTGGGGTGGAAAAGCTACACAATAGAAATGCATTTCTTACCAATATACCATCAAATCAAGTCCAAGAGCCAAGAGTGCTGTATTCCTTGGTTTAAATGATAAAGTAAATAATGTCAAAATATATTCTTAAAAATCCTTTATGATTTTATATTCATACCATTGATGCATTTGTAAGTGAGGAATCCTTAATTCATATACTGATCTGTGTTTGCACATCTGAATATAATGGTGCTTCAAGGCCATCCTGAAAACCCCATCCTAATCAATAATAATGACTCGTTTATGTTTTTATAGCAAATTAAGGCTAAACAAATTTAACATAAAAGTTATTTCCATTGAAATCCAACCAACTGGAAAGAACTAGGAGGTCATAATATATAGGGAAAATAAATGATCCGTTCTTAATTGAAGATTCCTTTCCACATTTATTTTGGTTTTACTTAGAGAAAAGATGTTTTTCTTGATTAGGAAGCTTTCTTTACATGATCATTGTTTCTCTTTTGAAAATTATAAAAGAAAGGATTTGTGCATTTTAGTCAAAAGACTGAATGCACAATGATCATCGCTTTTAATTGGAAGAAAGACTTTGGAACTGATGATGAAAGTCAAAACTTGCTTTCTTCTTGAACATAGTTACCAAGTTTTAAAAAATTAGTAGAATTTGAATAATATATTTGAGAGTAGCAGTATATCACACCCATATGTTGCAGTAGGGGAAAATGACCGTAACAAGTTATCATATATATTGTAACTCATATATCAACCATATTCACCCATAATAGCTCACCCACATCAAACTGCCAGAATCTGGGGGGTGGGAGTGGGGGAAGGAAACTAATGATTTTTTTTACTGTTTTCCTCAGCAATTAGACAATCTAAAATTATCTTTCTTGCTATATTTTTCTTGTAGAAATTACATTTGGCCCTTCAACAGCATAGGTGTGAACTGTGCAGGTCTATTTCTATATGGATTTTTTCAAACCAACCATGTTGATTAAAAATACATATGTGTGGGACGCAAAACCTGAGTATAATAGGGCTGACTTTTCCTAATGGTGGATTTTGCCCAGGTCCACAGGGCCAGCTACAGGTCTTCAGTGCATGGATTTTGGTATATGTGGGGGTCCTGAAACCAATCTCCCACATATAACAAGGGATGACTTTAGTTTTACATTTAGATATAAATGAATCATTGGGTTGACATATAAGAACAATTGAAAATTTAGTTACCATTTTCTTCTCATGGTATGCAATCAACATCACAACATCTTTTTTAAAAGTTCACAATTGCAGTGAAAATATATGAGGCAACCATCCCTTTGCCAGTCATTTTCTACCATTGTATATACAGAATTTAAATATATCACATAATTCCACACACAAATACTTCCTTCCAGATGGTGCCTCTGATATTGCAATGTTTGTTAGATTAAGGTCTGTGGGCAGAGAGACCACATGGTTGTCTTATCTGTAGGAGAAGTTTTGATCACTTGTGTCACCTTAGAAGTTATGACTCAGAGTTGAGGTTAATAAAGTCTTTGGAAGAGGAAGGTCTGTCCTATCATCTTTATTGTGGGATGGTAGCTTGGATTCATTCATCCTAGAGGTAGAGCCCAAAGACATACCACTGATATATCTTTGCACAAATAAAGACATGGCAGGGTCAGAGGGAAACTGTGAAGTCTCTCGAGTTTAAATGATCTCTCTCTACTCTCTTTCCCTCCACTTGTGACATGTTTGCTTCTCTCCTTGCACTCTTGACCCCTAAATTGTAGGCATCCAGGATATTCCTGACTCCTAACTCCCTAATCTAGCAAAAATTACATATTCAGTTATATACTGAAGATTATTATGTAAAAAGTTAGGAACCCTCCAATCCTTGTACATACTTTCTCTCTTATTGGTTTTTAAGTTTGAAGGAAGTGTTGTCCATTTTTATATTTTCCCAGTATTCAACACAATCCTGTTGGTATAGACCTATCTATCCCACAATGCCTGGCATATGCTTTATAACTGTTGAGCATGTAAGTGTATAAAGAGCACACTTTCAGTTAAAGCATTTTAATGGCTTGTAACATAAGATTTTGATGTAAAGCAGTAAAATGATTATAATAGTGATTAAGAGCAGGAATACTGAATGAAGGTAACACTAGTCCTCCATGCATTGGGGTTAGGAGCCTGTCAAGTGACAACTAGATGTTTGGAGGTAAATAATTTGGGCCTTCTTATTTTAAGGTTTGAATATTGGAGTGTATGATGGTGCTGTCTGATGTGAATGATGACTTCATTTTCACATAGTGTTACAGAAACGTTCATGACTGAAAATAAAACTCAGGAACCTGGTCAAGTGAAGGGAGAATAACATTAAAAACAAACAAAACAAAGGGTTCTTCAAAATAATGTTCATTTCAATTATGTATATGAAGTGCTTACTATTTACGTTTAAACCCCATGTCACCCAGTAGACATTATGTTTATCATAAGCATTTGCCAGATTAATTTGCTTTGGGGCTTACTTTGCATCTAACCCATAAAAAAGCACAAACAGAGAGGTTCTTCTAGATGTTGGAGACATAGGCTCAGTTTCTCATTCATCTGGAGCTTAAAATGATCACTACTGATACATCTTCCTTTCTGGAAAACAAAATTATGTCTTGTATGAAATATCAAGAAACTATGTGCAATTTTCTTCATGTGAGATTGACTAGATGCACTGATCAAATTCTGGTGGAAATGTGGATTAGGTATTAGGTTAACTAGTGTCCAGGTCAGATAGCTTTACTTAGTTCCATATAAGCTTACATATGGATACTAGCAATCGCTATCAGATATTTATTGGTAAAAAACAAACCTAGAGAACATAGATCTGCATAAATCTATCTATCAGGTATTTATTGGTCAAGAATAAACCTAGATAACATACATCTGCATAAATCTATTTATCAGATAGTTACTGGTCAATAATAAACCCAGATAATACACATTTGCATAAATCTATTCACTACTGAATCTATCCACAAAACAAAGCACATGCCAAAAGAATATAAATTGAGAGTAAATCTTCAAACTACCAAGAGCCAATTATAGACCCAAGTGAGGGCTGATACTATAACAGCAGAGAAAATTTGAAATATGTATACATCAATGCCTGCTTTCCCATCTGTTCTGAGCAAAAATCATCTACCTGTTTCTAATAACATAGGTTCAAATTATTCTTTACTTTTTTTGACCCCAATTTTTCAAAATGGCTTTTGTATATTGGAGATGAACAATGCATGGAGCGGAACTCCATTTCTATGCATATGTAGTTCAGAAACAACTTCTCTTCTTGCTACATAGCTATGACTGTTTATTTCTTCTACATGAAAAACTCCCACAAATCAGAATTTTCCCCCCCTCTGAGCAAGCTCTGTTGTAAAGCTATTTTCCTGTCTTTTTGGCAAGAAAGTTTTCTTGAGATGTGAGTTTGCTACATTTGCATGTGTGGCCCAGAGGCCTCATACAGTCTCAGCTGGATAGGTCCCTTGGAAAGAGAAATAGCTAACATATCACATTTTATGATGAGGCTGCCAGATTGTTGTTCCCCTTTATACACCTCCTAGTCGTTCTGCACGAGGGACTCCCTAGGGTGAATGCAAGAGATAAATGAGGTGTTGAGGGGAATAATAATTTTGCACAAGGTGAAAGGATAAAGAAAAAGTGAAAAACATTCCTGCTTAGCCACAGGATAAGTCATATTAATTAGTCTATGTATGACACAACTCCACAAGTAGAAATGAAATTTATGAAAAGAGAGTCATCAAATGAATATACCTCATAGATAAATATCACTTGAATGCTACACTTCACAGCTTTTCCACCTTGTATAAAATTACTTCATTATTCATGACCTTATTAAAACACATTATAGATACACTTGGATATGCATTCTAAATACTTAATCTCAATATACTCTGTGTATTTAAAAATATAATGAAAGATCCGTCTCTCCCATTTCAGATTTAGGCATTTGCTTTACAGTGACAAATCATGAAAGGAAATACTTTTCCATGGTTCATTTGGTAAAATATCTGTGAGTCAAGACTAGTCCACAGTAATGTAAAGAGTCAGTGCTGTGTATAATCTAAAAAGCATGAGCACACATTTTCCTCTAGAATATATCCTTAAGTATTTTCTGCATGTTCCATCTTCCGAATTTTGCTTGACTTAGGAGGTTAAACAAAATTGTGTTTATAAGAATACCACAACTAATGACCAGGAAAGCCAGGCCAACCATGAAAAGGGTTACATGCTAGTATGGAACTCCTTTATGTATTAAGTATGTAATATAGATAATCCATAAGTAGATAAAAAAGAGTTGATAGAATACTAAAAGTTTCCCCACTTTGTTAAAATATTTCCACAGAAGTATGAACTAAATATAATTTTAGACAAATGAAAAAAATAGGGCAGTTTTTGGCTTGAGTATATGCAATCAAAGCTTGACTTTTTTATCTTTAATTTTGGTCCATTTGATTAGATTAATTATATAGATATAGACAGATAATCTCTATTATGATTGTAGGCAAATAAGAGTTTTGGGATTTTTTCAAATAGAATGTAGATAATTATTCACATGCAAAAAACACATTTTTCTTCCTCTAAACCGTTTTTGAGTGTAGAGTTCCATAGTCTTATCATCATTTTTTAAATTTTAATTTTAAATATGTGGAGTACAATTCTTGGTTAGTTAAACAAATGGTCATTGTACAGATAAAGTTTGGGCCTCACTTTGGTCCCCACTTTACCTGGTTTGAGATCAGGTACCCTTATTGATAAAGTGTGCTCACCTCCCTCCCCTGGCAGGCTCCAACGACTGCCACTCCCTTTCTTTTAGTATTATGATAATTGTTCAGTGCCCGCTTATGAATGAGAACATGAGGTACTCAGTTCTTTATTCCTGTGATAGATCACTGAGTATTATAGACTCTAAATTCATCCAAGTTGCCATGAAGTTCATACTTGTGTCCTTCTTTATGGCTGCATAATATTCCATCATGTATATGTATCCCATTTTTTTAATGCAGTCCACTTTCGATGGGCAATACGGTTGGTTCCATGTTTTTGCTATTGTGAATAATACTGCAATAAACATGCATGTGCAGGTAATTTTTTCATAGAGTGATTTGAGTTCCTCAAGATATATTCCCAGAAGAGGGATTGCGGAATTGTATGGAAGTTTTGTATTTTTGGTCTTTTAGGAATTGCCACACTGTTTTCAACAGAGGTTGTACTATTTTACACTCCTATTAACAATGTAGAAATGTTCCCTTTTCCCTGCATCCTCTCAGCATCTGTTGTTTTTTGAGTTGCTGATGATGGCCATCCTCACTAGAGTTACCTGGTTATCTCAGTATGGTTTTAATCTGCATTTCTTTGATGATTAGTGAGGCTGAGCGTTTTTTCATGTATCTCTTGGCATCACTGGTTTTTAAAGGCACGTCCACTAATGCATGTGAGAAGACTAGTAGCTCATGAACAATCTAGAATCAAGTATTAAATTGACTGAGTTTATGTTCATTTTTCTAGAAATACTTGAGCATTACAGTTTACTGGAAAGTTCAATGTTCTTTAAAAAATACGGGTTTGCTATTAATATAGTCTCCTTAAAATAATGTATGTAAACAATTTTATCAACAAACTAGTGTTCTATTTCTTTAAGATATGCCTATGTCAGCATTGTTTCTATTGTGTGATGAAAGGAGTAATCACTGTAGTATAATAATTATCTTTTTTTTCCCCAAGGAATAATTAGGAATACAACCCTGAATAAGTAATGGTGTGTAAATTACTGCAGGCATCCCAAGGATCCAGTAGCTCACATATTCTTCTTTTCAAAAGTTTTTTTCTTTGATTATTATGCCTCATTTATGCTATCAACTATAGGATTCATTTCTTTTTTATAGCTGACACTGCCTCTTTTGGCGTAAAGTAATTGAAGTTTATTTACTTCCTGGGGGAAAATGTAGTTTAAAGAATTTTAAAAAGATTCTCTCTTTTCAGAAAAATTCAAACTTTTCATAAATATAAAAATGAGTCAATATTTATTCACAATCTTGTGAATTTACAGAAAAAAGTTTCCCCTAAGACAATTTACAGAAAAAGTTTCCTCTAAGACAATTATAAATCTTATTGGGGATAATATTCTGCATTTTAGGAATTTTTAAAAATTCATTTAATGCATTTTTTTGAATAGGTAATACAAGCACATTCTATTATGTTCAAAAATAACACAGGTGATTATTATATAATAAGTGAATATTTGTATTTCATCTCCTTCTCCAGTACCATTGTGATGATTTCTTGTGTATCTTTTTAGAAATAGTTTATTCATATATAAGATTGCATGAATGTACATATGTATATCCATACCCACAGCGATGTTTACATTTATATCTAAATATCTATATCTTTATCCCCTAATGATTGTAGATAATCCACTACATACACAAAATTTTGCATTTTGCTGTTTCACTTGGCATTTGTATCAGTACATATTGTACTGTCTCACTCTTTTTAACCATTGCCTATTATTCCATTGTAATTGCTTGAACATACTACATACACAATAGATATGATTTATTTAATGTAATAACTCAGCACCCTATCTTGTTGAACATTTATGTCATTTTAAGTATTTTATTATTATAATTACTTCAGGAAATATCCTTATACATAAGCTACTTCACAAGTGGCCAATATGTCTGCAAGATACATTCATAGAATTAGTATTGGTGATCAAAGATTATGTGAATCATAGCTTATGACTGTTATTTCCAAATTACTCTCCATAGAAACTGTATCATTTAACATGCCAGACAGCAACAGATACAAGTGTCTATTGCTTCTCACATATACAAGCAGAGTGTTTTTATGTTAAAAGTACTATATCAAATATCTGCTTCATTAAGTATGACTATGAATGTGATATTTAAGTTTCATAAAATGGTGTCTACATATCTCAGTTTCTTTCTTCCTTCAAACCTAACTCATATCTGGTTTCCTCTCTCCAGCAGAAGTAACTGAAATTAGCGTTGGGACACACAACAGTGTTGAAGTGGTGAGCCATCCAAACACCATCTTCAGGGGTAACTCAAGGAACTCCATAGAGACAATTTATCACCATTCTTTCCACGTGTTCCAATTAAGATAATTTAAAAAATATATTTGCAATTCTCAAAGTCCGTTTTCTAGGACCACAAAGCTCAGCTTCTAATTAGCTATCTCTGATATCACAGTCTCTACATTGTGAGTTAACAATGGATCGCTTTGTTTTTTATTCCTTTTGTTTTCTGTTTTCGATTGCAAGGGAATATGGACACCTAAGGCCAAGGGGTACAGAGGTATCTAGAGAAGAATCACTTTGCCTCTCCATTCGTCAGTTCCTACTCTGATCCCTATCCCAGTAAACTGCACGATCTGGGACAAAAGGACCTTGGAACACTCATAAGGAAGAAAGACAATTTCCCTTACAATAAAATTAACAGATTTCTAATAGCTTCACTTAGCCACAGTGAAGCATATCATTAAGCAAAAATAGGTAGAGTCATGGGTATATTGATAAAGTCAGAAAGGTGCAGGATGTTCACGGGTACCAGAGATTTTCCTTGGGGCAGAATTAAATAAAGATACAAATTTTAAGGTGGAGGAAAATGTGACATGAATAATTGTCTTAAAATTATTTATGAACAAAAATTTACAATTCAGAAAAATGGGATACTGAGAAGCAGCTAGTGTAGATTTATTCACTCATTAATCTAACACAAACCTTTTAAGCACCTACAATGTACCTATTACTTTGATGGAAATATAACAGTATACAATTCAGACAAAAATTCCTGTCTCCTTGGAGTTAATTTTCTTCTGGATGGAAGAAGTTCCATGCTAGAAATTAGGTCATCTGGATTCTATTTCTAACTTCAAAACTGATTCACTATTTAAATTTAGGCAAATCATTCAAGTCATGTATTGAAACCTGAGATTTATCCTATTTACCTCACATAGTGTTATAAATAAAAAAAGTGAATGCAAGGGCAATGTACAATATCTGTCAAGCTTTATCAAAGTAACAATGATATTTACTTTTGTTTATTATAGGTTTGTGTGTCAGCCCTCTGGGATATCTGAATCAAGTATTGGTTCTGAATTCTTATGTTTATTGATTATCTGTGTTACAACAATTAGATCAAAATGTCTACTTGAGTGACCATTAAAATCACTAAAAGGCCATGTCCATTGTGTAATGTATCGCTATGCCCATCTACCTCCATTAAAGTGTGACATGGCAGTAGTTGAACTAGATGGGAATATCACAGTTAGAAAAACGGTGAATAAGTTCTGTAGACCAAGAAAATTTTAAAAATGTTTATGACCTGGAGAAATCAGTTGATTTTCATTACTGTTTCAAGATTCACACTCAGAATTTAAAACCTTAGTCAAGTAGAGTTCTAGTGATCCATTTTCCTTTATTTGATTTTTAAGGCCATATCTATGAGACTTATTCTAAGTCCAATGCTGATTAGTTTCTTTTATTTCTCAATGAAATATTTCTGCCTTTTAGAGAAAAGATAGTTTATTAGAGCTCTCTCTCTCTCTCTCTCTCTCTCTCTCTCACACACACACACACACACACACACACACACACACACACACACACACACACATTTTCAGTCTCTCTTTCTCTCCCTGTCCCTTTCTGTCTCTTTTTCTTTCTGCAACTATTTATTAAAAACAGCCAGTCTTAAACTCCTGTTTTTTATCTTTTAAATATTATTGTCTTTCTTATTTCAGAAGATTATTTGTTTCACTGCAATGAATTTCAATTTTAACTATATCTGTAATACAAAAAATGCCATAGGATTAACAAATTCCATCAGTGCTAATGTGTGAGTAATGATGCATGTCTTAGATAATAACAGACAAAAATGGAAAAAAATGCAAGACTAAATTTCTTGATTATAATTGAGAAAGGAAGTCTTATTTTGAGGTCTAGTCTTATGTGTCCTTGGAAAAGTCTCTTAATAATTCTAGAGTCATTTTTTCTCAACAACTAAATAAGGGGTTAGGATTAATTTATCTTTTAGGTCTTTTCTTCCTATGTCAATGAGTCTATAAATCTACTTGTCTTTACAATAGGCGAATTTCAACTTTCTATGCAAAACCTTCATTATTCTGATTTGATGGCTTATTAATTTTTACTTACATTAAATTCAAGTCTTCTAATAAAAATTGACTTCTGAGGAATTAGGATGCAGTTTACAGAGACTGTGTAGTATTACTAAGAGATATAAGTTAAGTAGTAAGGAGCAGAGTAGCCATTTAGATGAAATGTTGGTCCGGTTGAAATAGATGAATGAGTTAGGTTACTGGATTATAACACTCTACTGTGATTGCATATGTAGTGTGCATGGAAATCTAATTCTTCAGGGCTTGCAGGTCTGCTAATCTACATGGATTTTTTGCTATTTTGAATGGTTTAAAGAAAATGTCAAATTTAATCAACCAAACATCATTCATGTACACTCGAGGCACAGTGCTATCCTTCCCTCTTGCGTGGAGAGGGTCCCTTCATTGTTGGATGTGCTCTCGTCTCTCGCTGTGCCTCACCTCCTCCTTCCAGGATTCCTCTTCTTTCTCTCTCTATCTTGTCAAGTGTGCTCTTATGATTTACCTTTCTGTTTGCTTTCTTACACATGTATTCTCTATTCTGTTATCTTTCTACGAGCATGCATTTCTTCATTTTTTTCTCTTTCCCTTCTCCTTATTACTCTGCACCTAATTTTTCCTCCATTTTCATGGCACCTTATAGTTGAGAATTCAATTCTTTTTATTCTCTTTTTCATTTCTCTTCCATCTTTTTTTAGACCTGAATTATACAAACTCATTAATGCCAATCTATTTGCCATTACATTGTATTTATTCATCTTTTAACCATAAATATTTATTGCATATCTACTATGTGCTATCAGGTTTTTCTGTTTTTTTCCCATAGTGACAAAGTATTAGAGAAAACAAAAACAAGTCGTTTAGAAGGAAGAAGAAAATATTTTTATCACGATATTATTATATACTTGCACATGCCTGTAAAGTGAGTCAAAAGTATTGCATTCATCTATACATAACAAAAGAAACGTATCTGTATCTCTCTGCATATATATCTGAATAAAATTTATGCAGCCTGTTTGATGTTACCACTAACCTTATTAAAATTTATGAGTAGATTTGCATGTTAAGTGAACCATAAAACTATGCATACTACAAGTATGCGTGCATACATATGAAGGGGGACACCCTTCAAAAAACAGAATATACTTTATTTTTTTAAAAAGTATATATACCCTTACATACTTAAACTTCGGTCACCTTCCACGTACTCTCCGTGTGATGCAATTCACCTATCAGGACACTTTTTCTATTGCTCAAAACAGTTTTGAATTTGTCAATTTTGATACCTTTCGGTGCTTCTGTCATTTTTTTGTTTCACCTCTTCCACATTGGCAAAACATTTCCCTTTGAGAGCTTTTTTTATTGAGGAAACAAAAAAAGGTCACTTTGGGTTAGATAGGGTGAATAAGGAGAGTGGGGCATGGGGTCATGCTGTTTTTGGTCAAAAACTGCTTGAACACTCAGCGCACTGGGTGGCAGGTGTACTGATCAGTCAACTATCATGAAATGGGCAAATGCAAAATTATGAACTTCGCAGCAACTCGGATGGAATTAGAATCTATAATACTCAGTGATCTATCACAGAAACAAAGATCTGAGTACCACATGTACTCACACATAAGCAGACAGTGAACAGTTATCATAATATGATAAGAAAGGGATTGACAGTAGGCGGACACTGCCAGGGGAAATAGAGGCACATAACATTAAGAAGAGAACCAACTGTTACCTGTACAATGACCATTTATGTGCCCAACTCTGAATTATATACCGCATCTTCAAAATAAAACAATAAAATTAAACAAATAAATAAATAAAAAAGAAACACTCTTAAAAAAATATTCATCAGAGATAAACGCAGCCTTTCACAATAAGGCTAGCTGGTACAATTATTCCAGTGGGTTCCTATAACACTTACCTAGCAGGGGAAACCTGTACTATGAGAGGCCCACCCTTAAAAAAAATAATTCCGGAGATTTTTGGGTCCCTTTCATATATTTAGAGTTGAACGCCTAAACTAATGAAAATTTACAATGAAGTTAATTTGGCATATATATAAAATGAAGTACATTAACAGTTTTATACTAAACAGTAATTAGGCAAAACAGCAAACCATTCATGTAAATGAAAATAATTAGCCTTTCTTTTCCACAGTCAAATCTGTCAATAAGCTCTTATCATCTCAACTTGACTAGAAACAAAAAACTCCTTATTTTCCATCTGGCCAAAAGCTATTTAAATTAGATCATGATATTAATGTGTTTGTAAAGTGAGGGGGAGTTGAGTGGGGTCTTGGAGTGCAGGGTACACAAAAGACCAACAGTTTTGTCTGCCATAAAGTAAAGAATAATGACAAGAGGTCCATGGGTTGTCAGGGAATGACTGTGTATATAGGGACAGTCCATAGTAGTCTAGCCCCACCTTTCCTAAAAGCCATAGCAGATGTGATGCAATTCTTTGAAAGTACTATCTTCATACCTCTAACCAGCCATAATGAACTCAAGGGCAGTCAGAGGAGTCAAGCAGGCGAGTGCTCATTCATTGAAAGCGAATTCTATGTGCTGAAGGTTAATATCATGTTGAACTTACAGCAAATTACGGTCGTAGACCTTTGAATTCAAATGTATGCAATGAATGTGGAGAGTACTATGCTCAAGGTAGGGTTGGAAAAAATAAACAACAAAACTTAAACCGTATTGGAAGAGAAGTTCAAGACCTGGCAGTACACAGAGATTATTACTTCATGATGCTTCGTGCAAGATAAATACTCTCAACCGAACATTTTTTCCAAAGAACTCCTTATCATTTAGACTAAATTGTTTAAGACACTGTACACCTGAAAAATGGATCTGGAAGCTTAAGGCGGGGGGATGGGGGAAGGGCTATTTGAATTCTTTCTATAAGTTCAAGCATATCTAAGTAAATAAAATCAAAGGGGAAGATTCAAAAGCCAAAGTGAGGTTTGTATTTTGGTTAGTAGAAAAGGTACTTTTGAAATTGTTGTCTCTCTAAAGAAATATGATTTGTACTAATTCAGTATTGAATCTCTTTGCTGAAATAAAAAACACAATTATTTCATTCTTTTCCCCACTGGTGGTATAACTGCAAATTACCTTATACTTGGCTTTCAATAACTTCTTTATTTAGAAACTAATCTTTACACTTCTTTTTCTTTTACTTTTTTCCCCTCAGCAAAATGGAAGCCATGTGGCCATTAATAAACTCTTAGAATGGGAAAGGTTTTTAACTGTATGTTGCCATAGGCAAAAACCACAAAGAAGGATGATTTGAATACATACAAAACAAATCTAAATAAGAGAGTTGAGACAGAAATCATCATAAATAAAATTGAAAAACAAATATCTAATTTTAAATAAATCACAATCAACAAAATCACTACAGGAAAATTATTTTTTAGAAAAGATGTATTTGGGCATGATTACATCAAGGAGTTGAAATAAATCTAACCTATTGAGAAAAGAGAAAAAGAAGCTATCAGTGAGGCAGGAATGAACAAGGAAGGAGACAGGCCATTGAGAGCAAGAATATTAATGCTGTAGCATGGTTGTCATGGAAGTGAATATTATTCAAATTTCTCTTCATTGCTCATTCAAAAACAGAATCACTTACTGGGTTATGGTAAATGGGTTATATATGGTTGTGGGGAGAAAACCCTGGGACAAACTGCTGTTGTGTAATGTCAGCAAAATAATTCCAGAAGACTTCAGTTTAGTTTCTTGGGTTACATTTTTATCCTAAAGAGAAGTGATTTCATAGTCAAGATTTGCACAAAAGGTAAAATGGTGCCATGATGGTAGATGCTTAAGTAGTGATATCTATTTTCTCACTTTGCTAAATGTGAAGGCTTCCAATTCTTACTACAAAAGAAAACAAAACAAAACAAACTTTCCATTAAGTTCATGACTTTATCCAAGTGAATGTTAAGATATTTTGTCATTGGATAGAGAACCCTATGTTAGTATCCTACTTGTCATGTAGCCAGCCATTGGACACACAATCCTGTGTTAACATGTCACTTGTCACGTGCCAGTCATTGGATACAGAACCCTACATTAACATGCCACTTGTCATGGAGCCAGTCATTGGACATGGAATCTTATATTAACATGCCACTTGTCACACGGCCAGCCATTGGACACAGAACTCTATATTAGTATGCCATTTATCCTGTGGCCAGTTGATGTATACCTTTTATAGTGATGAGGCCCAGGGCTACAGTTCTGCTAAATCTCTTCATTTAGTTGTAAGGACTGGAACTACTTCAGAACTTATATCTGTTTTACTAAACCAATTTCCTGAGTCATTTAACAGCCTATAACAAATGCCCTCTGAATGCAGATTACTGCAGTAGGCACAGAGAGACAAAGCAGATATAGAACATATAAGTTTACAGAGAGACAGAAGATAAAAACTTCACAGAAAAAAAAACTCAGCAACACATAAAATAGAATAACTGTGAATCCATTTAATAAATGTTCATCATCTCTCATTGTCTAGGTACTGTTAACAACTATAGCACAAATGTAGCCAAAATAGAGTTTGATTCCAGCCTGTACATTCAGACAGGACTAAATCCTAGCCAACAAACACAAGTATGAAGGTTTAGAAGAATTATCAACACAAGTTATTTCTGATCCAGGACATAGAAAGATAACTATTCAACACACAAATAACTTTTGTACGAGGCTCTGATCTTTAGTACAAATATTCTTCATAAAGGTCGAAAGACAGAACTTGAATTTTGATAATAACAAGCATTTACCAATAAACAGAACCTAAAACATTATGAAATTATTAATTGAATTTCTGTGATGTGAATATCCCTGTCTTTGTGGGAATGGCAAAAAGTTTTGCCCACAAGGAAAATTTAAACTAGCTGGAGATACATGTGGATGCTGTCATTTTGGCCAGAAATAAGTTCTTTGCTAATAATTTCTTTGCTATATTTTATGATGGCATAATTTAGTATTGTAGAAATTAAATATGGCCATTTCCTGGTACTTTGTTCTTTTCTAGAGGTTTGGAAATTGATTTTTAAATCATTTATTCTAGCAGTTTCCTTGATAAAATGAACAGGTCTATCATTGATAACATATACCTTTCTAGATCGGTCAAATTTTATTTGGTAGCAGAGTTTGACTGGAATATCTGGGCCTCAGAAATGTAACTTAGTTCTAGCGTGAGACTAGTACATTTTCGGGTAGTATTGAAAACAGGATTGTCTATGAATTGAATGGCTCCCCCATATGTAATTGTCATCTGACACTGTTTTAAATTTTCATTTTAAAGATTTGGGTTACAATTCAGGTTTAGGTATACAAATGGTCATTGTACAGGTAAAGTTGGACCTCACTTTGGTCCCCACTTCACCTGGTTTGAGATCAGGTACCCTTATTGATGAAGTGTGCCTCCCCTCTCCTGGTAGTTTACCACTACTGTCAATCCCTTTCTTGTAGTATTATAATTGTTCAGGGTCTGCTTATGAGTGAGAACATGTGGTACTCAGGTCTTTGTTTCTGTGATAGATCACTGAGCATTATAGACTCTAAGTCCACCTAAGTTGCAACAACAAACAGGCAGAAAACCAAATAAAAAGCACAATCCCATTCACAATGGCAACAACAACAACAAAATGAAATATCTTGGCATCTTCCTAACCAAAGAAATGAAAGAACTTTACAATGAAAACTATAAAACACTGCTCAAAGAAATCAAAGATGAAACAAATAAGTGGAAAAATATTCCATGCTCATGGATTGGAAGAATCAAAATTGTTAAGATGTCCAACCTACCCAGGGCAATCTACAGATTCAACACAAGACCCATTAAATTACCAGCATCATTTTTCTCAGATCTAGAAATGACAACATAGAAATTCATATGGAAGCGTAAATGGCCACCAATAGCCAAAATAATCCTCAGCAAAAGAAACAAAGTGGGAAGTATCACACTGCCAGACTTTAAACTTTAATATAAGGCTACAACCATCAAAATAGCCTGATATTGGTAAAAGAACAGGAATATAGACCAGTGGAACAGGATAGAGATTGCAGAAGCAAAACCTCAATTTCTCAACCAACTCATCTTTGACAAAGCCTCCACTAACTACCAACAACCACTGGGGAACAGAGAACTTATTCAGTAAATGGTGCTGGGAAAACTGGCACTTTTATCATATTCTTTTCCCGCTACATAATATTTTAAAATTCCTTTCCTAGTCTTTAAATATTTCCCTAAACTCTCATACCTGGAAAGCTGTGTCCTTGTAGAGATTTCATTCCGTTTCTAAAGAATAAAAATAGGCTATGTTTTAAATACATCTCACTTAAAAAGAATATATACTTTCACCAAAGTTCATTTTGTGATGGTTTATGATGAGGCAACATGAGGAAATAAACCTATATTACTCATGTTTTGCCTAATAATATACCCTAAAATAGTTAATGACAACATATAAAATTATAATAATAATATAATATGATGAAAACAATTATATTTTAATAAGTATTCCCTGAATATTTTAGAAAGTGTGTACATGACATATTCATGTACACATTTTCTGTTTTTTGAGAGTAGGTATTAATTACTTTTCTGTTTCACTCATGATCAAAATATTATAATACTATATAACATATTGTATAATAAAAAGTAAAAAGCATGCTTAAAATTGATTTTTGGAAGTAAGTTACTGTGATTCTTATTTGTCAGTCTTCCAAGTAATGATTGACTTTGGCTTCTAATGTGTTGAAGTGATTTACCCAAAGTTTGAAATAGTGTGTCATTTATTTTCCTAAAATCCCTCATGAACATTCTAAATGAAACACTACATAGTTTCAGACATAAAAATCTATTACTTTGGTTGAATCATACATGCCTGTGTCAAAAGAGCTTGCTTTTGCAATTGAGTATTATATAATCCTATCATAATTCCCATATATTAATTGCTTAGAAATATATGAAAGTTTTCAATATTGTTGATAAATTTAACTTCCTAAATTAGAATATTGCTTATTCTATGTTGACATTCAGAAATTGCAGCCTCTCTTATACAACCCACTATTATATTTTTTTCTTCTCATGGTAATGTCATTTATGAGATTAAAATTGCATTTCTCACAGCTGATAGTCTTACTTTCATAGTTAGGTACAAAGAAATACTAATATGTGGAATATTAAATGACTTTAGAAAATGTACTTTATTCTGCAAAAGATTTCCAGATGCACTGCTCTGAATCTGTGATACATTTAATGGACAAATATTTTTTTACACCTACCGTAATGTGCAAAGCTTAGTACCATTGCACCTGGAAAGATATTTGTGATAAATCCTACGGGATGACATTTTCTGGGAGCTGGAGAGAGTCATACACTAGCAGTTATTGTTAAAATTTTTATTGTAGAAATTCTGACATATGTCATGGAAAAATCATGTGATTTTGGTATCATGAAACTTGGTGAAAGTCCTACTTATTTTGCTTTCTAGATGTGAAATCTTTGCAAATCACTTAACCTGTTTGAAATTCAGTTTTTAAAATCTGCAGTGTCTGCTTCATCAAGCAATAGTTATATTTAAATGAGATAATATTTGTGAAAATACTTTGTAAACCCTGAAGTAGTTCATAAGTATTCATTATTATTATACAATATGGTTTCTGCCTTAAAGAGCTGGAACATCTCACAGAAGAAGAAAAAAAACTTTATGCTATAACATCGTTTTCCAAAGTATTTAATAAAATCCACATAGGATATGCTATATAATAAAAAATTGGACTGCATGTTTAATGTGATGAAAAGGAAAGATCTGAATGCAGATTCCTCTTCGAGGGAAAGATGAATACCTTTGATTCTGGGGCATATTTATTATATAAGTAGGAAAAAGTCAAAAGAACTGGCAAAAGTTCAGCTCTCATAAGGATACAGGGAAGATGAAGCCCTATAAAAGGAGGCTTTCAGCAGCCAAAATCCAGAAATATTTTAATTAGATTCTTATTCAATAATATGTTTGGTATATGAACTGGACTAGGCATCAAAATCCCAACAATTATAAGAACAGGGAAGTTCTAAAAGCTCTAATCTTGTCAGGGAATGACAATGCTGGTTTTTCAGGCTACATGTTAGTAGGTGGATTTGAAAGTGCTGTGATTTTCTTTTATTCTTTTTTTATTATCTTTTATGCTTCATAACACAGAGTACTGGTTATTCTTTCCAGGAAATTTTTATAATTGGATTTTTAAGCATCAAATGTGCAAAAAAAAGTTCAGAAAAGTTTTAATAAGTTTCTCACTTTAAAAGGAATACCCAGTGTTTAAAAGCTCAATTCAGTGATGTAATAATGTTATTAATAGTTCCTCTACTCCATTTCATGTCATTGCATGGATATTAAGCAGTGACACTTTGAAGTTTTATTCATCAGCCCATTGTATCTGGGGGGCATTTCTCCTGAGGGAGCTTCTTCAAGCCCACATGGAAGTCCAATTAAAAGTCAGTGGGAGCTAGGCACCCAGAGGGCAAAAGAGGCAGAAACTTGGAGAAAATGTTCATTATCAATGTGATTTGCACAAGGGCACAGAGCAGTTTGGTCTCTAAAAGCATGCCGGTGGGGAAAGGCTTGGCTGGAAATCTTCTTGCCTGCCTGACTCCAGGGATTCTAGAAGGCACAGGGCTTTTTAAAATAGCCGTTCCAGAAAGATCTCTCTTTTTAATTTTTTTTCTCATTTTTTCCATGTGTTCTCCTCTGGTTTGACATTATAGGATTATCTGGGGGCTGCCAAAATGACAGCCCTTGAATGTGCAGGTGCCGATCTACACAGAGTGTAGGTAATTGGATCTGCTGGGCTTACTAAGCAGCTGGCCTCAACGAAGCCTTGAGGACTTCAATCAGATTTTATTTTAATTCTCCTGGTAATTAGATGGTCTACGTTGGTTGTAGAAATAGCATTTCTCAGCTATCTTTCTTTTCCTTGTTTTCATTCTATAATCTTCTGATGAGAAATGTATCCAATATAGCAAAAAACGCAAATTACATCACTCACATAATCACTAGATCTCTCCTATGACTGGACAGTATTTTACAGAGCAAGAAACCAAATGAGTAACTTATACCATGAGCTATTAGTAACCAGTCTTACAAAATAACTAAAATCAAATTATTCCTCTTCTAAGACATTTTTGAAGAATTTGTGTTAGAACTTTACCCTGTTCTCCATGGAAATACACATTTATGCAAATGGCAATCATTTAAATATACGAAACTACATAACGTTGATAAGATTTACAATGCCTCTTATGTTTATGATGTATTTTCATGCAACACAACCATTTAATGAAAGGGTTCAAGAAGTCTATTGACATTTACTTTTCTTCTTACCATATATTTATTAGGCCCAAATATAACATTCACATTAACATCAAACACAGGTAAAATATGAAATTGCTGAAGAGGAATGATGACATATTTTAGTACTTTGATAGTGGTGCCAACATTTCATTTAGGATATTTATATATGTCATCTAAAAAGGACAATAAATTTCAGTGAAGGCTCAATATATTACAAGTCTTTTCATCAGCATACTCCACAGGGTAGACTGAAACCACAGAGGGAAAGAAGAAATACTGCTGAATAATCAATCTTTGAAAGCATTCAGTGTTATTAAAAAAGCTACATTTAAAATATCCATAAGTCTAAAAAATGAATGTGTTGGAAATGGTGTGACGCACATGTGTAAATATGAGTTATATAAAACATTTACCTTTCTTTCTATTTTCAGTATTAAGATGATTAGGCAAACAAAAATATAAAAAAGTACAATGGAATATCAGTAATGCCAAGGCTTTGGCACACAATCTATCCCAAAGAGATGGAAAAATCCCTTTGTGTGACGCATTTGTTAGTTTTCAGCCACTGCTCTTGCAAACTGGCACAGAGTAATTCCTCACACTCCTCAAACACATAACAAGACAAGGCAAGACCAACTTTTTAGCTTTGAGTTGGATTAAACAAATTCATTACTGTCATGTGCCCCTGAAGATTGAAATAAAGTTTGCCTGCATTTCTCCTGTCTTAAGTTTGAACTGCCTTTACGTGTCTTGCATTTCAGCATGATAGACAAGTATTGACATGAATCTATTAAAACCACTATGCCCATGCTGTGTTAAGTGAGTGACAGAAATGGGAAAAAAGGGGCAGAGACAGTTTTTTACCCCTAGGGGATGGAATTGTACTGGAACTGGGAGTACCATATTTTAAAATCAAGGGACAGAGACCGATGGTTATGAACCTCATATCCTTTGGAAGAAATCATTTTATTCACTATAAAAGGTCAGCTGTACTATTTCTTAAGCTTTGTTCTCTGGTACTTAAAAATGTAACATTGAAAGGAGGAGTTTCCTAAGATTCCACAGTAAAAGCAGACCTCCCGATTCTGTGCTCTTCCAAAGATATTATTTTTCACTTTCACTTGCTATGTGAATAAAGTCAGAAAAATTGATAGAATTTTCTGTTTTTTACTACCAAAAAGGTGACCTCTTCCCCAAATCAATGCCATCAAAGCAGTTGTAGTATTTCTTTCCACACTTTATTCTGTAATGCCAAGGAATGCGTGCACACTAGCATTTGAAGTTCTTTCCCGTATACATGAGGTACCAATTAAAAAAATCCTTCATTCTATAAATTTATTTTGGGAAAATAGACTTTAAAACAATCTCAGTAGAGTATCACTAAAGGGGAATTTTGCAAAGTGACAAGTTGTTTAGTTTTGTTTTTAACTTTTATAAGGTTATCTTCATGTGTGTGTGCACACACAGAGACACATCCCACAAGCCCTCTCTTTCAATAATGGGTATTACTTTAAATAATCTATGCATCTTAAATACTTTTAATGGTCTTTTTCATTTCCATACACTCCCAGAGCAGGTATAAAGCACCTGCTAAGTGAAAGTTCTCTTTTGATTTCCAGAGAGTACTTTTTATCTTAAGGTAGACACAGAGATGTGCAAGCCTGCTCAGTATGCAAGCACTATTTCAAAATGGGACCTATTATTCTCAAAAACTTAGGGAAGAAATCAAATATATAGTATCTCCACCCCTTTCCTGAGGGGTAATATCATATTGTCCAAGGGGCTATTTTAGGATTTATTCACATGGAATTCAACTCTTGAGAAAATAAACGTGAAAATTGGCAAAGCAAATATCTGGTTATCAAGCAGTGCGTCCAAATCCCTCTCCAGATGACAGAAAAAAATCTTTCTTTTTCCAAATTAGTCATCTACTACATCTATTATGGAAACAACCACATTCCTAGAGGTGCACTTGGGGTTATCTTAAACTTATGACACCAGATGTGTTCATTTCTAGTGGGCTTGTGGTTCAGTGCTTCTCATAGATGCTAAGTTACTGGAAGCTAACATAGAGTGTTAGTCATGGAAAGACCACACTGGAGGGATTTTACAACTCTCCATTACTTTGTTTTGAACTTCACAGAGGCAGAAAAATAGGAAATATATAAAGAACTCATGAAAATGTAGAAAAGATTCTTTTTAAGATCCTAATCTTATTTACCTGTGAAAGTTTTTGCTCCGACCTTGACTTTACTGTTGCTACTTTATTTCTCCTCTATCAGTTAAACCAATATAATCTAAGATCTCATTTTTAATGTAATTTTTTTCTGGTTTTTCCCTATCAGTTGTGTTTCTGCATTTGAAAATGGTTATCTTCCAGTGTAGTCTTCAGTATACTTTATTTTAGCTTTGAGGTAGGCATTCCATTGGGTCTTCATTTTTAAAATCAGCAAAAGTTGCACAGTAGCTAAGTCTAGAACACTATTATGTTTATCTTACACGCCAGACTACTGATAGGGCTTAAGACATTTCAAGCTCTTAACTACCTTGAGAACTGTGAAGAACATATTTCTCAATTCTGACTTAGTAAAAAATCACCATAGATGAATATCTTTTTTACCTAGACGGTGATTGAATCAAGTTAATCTACTTATCCACATACAAAATAGACACTGGAAAGGCTAGGGAAATTGTAGCCTTAGGTTAATGCTTATATCAGAAATGGATGGAAATAAAAATCTCTTCTGTGTTTGTATAGTATTGTTGATGTCAATGAAAGAATTACACTAGGGTTATTTTTTTTACTCTTTAAGTAAATGATTACCTTGCAATAGCTGACAAATTGGATTTAAAAAATTGAATAAAAATAAGACTTTCATATTCACTATCTATTTTAAATCTGATTAAAATTCTGCATCTTGACAGGACAGGGATTTTTATCATCCACATATTTCTAACTCAAAGTAGTTATGGATTAATCTAGCAAATAAGAAGCAGAGGAAGAGCTTGATATTTAGCCTTAATTCCTGGGACCTTTGAATTAGCCACACCATTTTCTTATTTAATTCTACTCTTCTTTTGAAATCTTGAAAAAAAAAATCCTACATTTTAGGTTATGAAGAGTCAATTTGAGATCACCAGAGACTCATGCAAATTTAGTATTTTGGACACTATTATGTGTTTTGGAAAGTGATTTAACTATAAATTAAATCTAGTTAGCCACTTAGTCTAGACTGTATGTTCCTTAAGGACAGATGCCACTTCTTACTCATCTTTGGCTCAGAGTAGAGAGCAATGTGCTGGCACAGAAGAGACCCAGAAAGAAAGCCTGTTGAATAAAATTACTCATGGACCTTGAGTCTGCATGAGTTACCTTCTCTCTCTATTTTGTCCACATAATGGAGTCACAACATTAGAATTTATAAGGGCCAGTTTTCCTGTTCATAGCTCTGCAGGTCTTTAACCACAAAGTGTTTGTCTATTTGTTGGAAGAGCTGTAATATTACTTGGTATGTTGTACAGGAGAAAGCTGATAATTTAGGTATTCTGCAAATTGCTTATTCCTTAATACATTTTTATTTAGCCTAATTAAATAAAAGTCTTGGTAGTTTATTTCACAGATCTTCAAAGACAGCTCTTCAATGCATACTTTCACATCATTAGGACATTTTACTAAACTCATCTAATTCTATTACTATATAGGCAAAGCTTCAAATATGTGGAAACCAGTCTCTTCATAGTAAAAAAGTACAATTTTATTGGGTAATAAGGAGAATATTGGCAGACAAAGCAAAAAATTCTAGTTAATCACAAATTTTAACCACTGTCTTGTTGACATGTGCCTGCTGTGCTAATTGCTTCATTACTTAATTATGCAAAAATAATAGCATCCATAGCAAACATAGCCCATGAAGCATTATTAAAATACAAAGAAACATGCTCTAGACTCTTAACGCAAACATAAATATTTCATAATGAGGAAGAGCACTCATTGCAATAGTAATGGGAATTCTGCAGCTAGTTTGAGTTTTTCCTTTAAGTAAACCTCCATAATGCTGTTACACACCATGACTTCTGCTATCAGTGCTTATAATCATGGATCTTGCACCAACATCCACCCCACAAAGTAAGTTTTTTGGGGAAATTGCTATATGTTCCTACTCTAACATATAATTGTTGGTCACTGTGTATTTGTTAAATAAAATAAATGAATAAGAAAGCGAATAAATGGGCAAATAAATAAACTCATCTAGAGAAGAGCTATAGAATTAGAGGGAGGCCCAGGAACACTTTTACTCAGACATAAAATAGTAGTTTCCAGAGCAGGAAGGCCAAAGCTGTGGCTTAGTTCTTACCTTTCAGGCCCATATTCCAGGGATTGATTTTTATATAAATGTTCCTAGATAAATGAATATTGTCTTTTGGAGTCTTCCAATTTCATTGCTGTAGATGTTTTGGGGATTCATTAAGAACTTGTTCTCGGAGAGTTTAAGACTCACTCCCAAAATTCAATTTCATTCTTTTTCTATTTTTTCTTTCAAATTTAATGACAATATTTTGTTCTTGAAATTCATCATGTCATACTTAAATTTGGATCGCTTAAAAATTCAAAGGTACACTTAGAGGTCAAATATCTGTAATTGTTGAAGACATTCCAAAGAAAACTTTTATTGACCTCAATACAATTTAAAAGGTAGGACTTTCAAGTATCATAAAAGAAGGAAGCACCCTTAGAATAAATATACATGTTTCGAATGTCTACTCTGTACAAGGTAATAAACACTCATCAGATTACATGATCTCTGTTGTATTCTCAATCTCTGCTGTATTTTCATTTTGCAAACACTTCCACTTCTTCCTTATATCTACCAATATTCGTGTAGTTCTTAAAACATTCTTATTGGATCTCAAGATACAAGGAAATAAGGTACTGTCACTGCACCAACATAATTGACAAGTTAGAGTGGCACTCAAAGTCAATGCTTTGTCTTTCCAATAGGTCTCAAGATGAAATATGTCTAGGATAGGTCCTAGACAACTGAATGTTTGGTTTGTTATTTCATTTTTCATTTATCCGTTATGTCAGTCAGTTTTTGAAATATCATCATATTACGGATGGCTTGTTGCACATCAAGCACCACTCAAGGCACCAGGGCTACAACCATGAATGAGATGGATAAGCTCATAAAATTAAAAAAAAAATGCGTCATGACTATTTTTAGACAGAAAGTAAAGTTAAAGGAATTCACTGGCAGGAGAATCTAAGCTGGTCCATTGGACCAGCAAAGGTCTTACTAAGGAAATGAAGTCAACAACTAGATCTCAAGGGTCAGTAGGAATCATCCAATTGAAGGAAGAATGTTCCGGGAAAAAAGAGCAGCATGACATGGCTGAGATGTGAGATGTGAGAAAGAGAGGGTGTGAGGGAGGACTGTAGAGATTGCTGATATCTGGATAGCAACATTAAAAAATAGCCTTAGGTGAGGGTGGCCTGAAGGCTGGGGCAGAGTCATGAGAATTTCATCATGACTGGACTTTACCCTAAGGCCAACTGGGTACCACTCAAGGGTTTTCTATAGGGAGGTAACATGGGCATTTTTGTAATTTTAACATTTCATTGTGCTTACAAAGCAGAGAATAGAAAGGAGGGGTGGGAAAGAGAATACATGAGGGATCACTTACGAGATTTTGCAAGTGTCAAGTGAGAAATGCTGGTGACAGTAGGTATGTCACTGCTAGAATATATTTAGCAGACTTGGGGGTGGAAAGGACATGGCAAGTGAGTTGAGGGAGGTCACAGGTATTACACCCGGGTTCTGAATTGAGTATGAAGTGCATGGGGGTACCAACTCTTGTGCTAGGGATTACATTGAATGGAGTTATTCAATGTTGGTTGTATTTAATATGAGACGAGTTTGAGACATTCAAATAGGGTTGACCAGTAAGCAGTTGGCAATGCACCCTGGTATTGTCAAATTATACTATCCAATCCTTATATAGAATTTTTATATGTTCACAGAACGTTTTTTCACATAAACTATAAACAATATTTTGTAGGAAGATACTGTAAGTATTATTCAATTAATATTTGTTGCTTGTTAAATTTTCTCAAGCAACTAAGGTTCAAAGAATTGAAATATGTTTCTTGCCCTAGGTTGGAATTTATGGTCCCAAATTTTATACTTTATTGATTAGATCAATATCACACTGTCTAAAATGAAAAGATTCCACAATGTCTATTAGATTATGGTGACATAGAGAGTACTTAGAACTTATGACATTATCTTCATGACTTATCTTTGAGAAAATTTGTTTTTCTTACACTCAGATAGCTTTAAAATATTTGCCAAATGCTCGGAGTCAAAATCCTTGCTATCCTATCCAGTTTAAAACTTGACCTATTCTGGAAATAGCAAAGATCCTGATTATCTTTCAGGTTTGTAAGTTTACTTTAATCATAATGTAAAAGTGGTTGTATTGTGAGAAGACATGAACTAAGCTTTCTCATTAATATACCATGTGATGAATTCAGAGTAGCAAAATGGTTGAGAACATGGGCTATGAAACTGAATTCTCTGCATTCTAATTTTGAGTCACAATTTGGAGATAATTTTGATAAAGTACCTAAACTTTCATAATTCTACTTTCTTCGTCTGTAAAATGGGAAATACTATCACCCATAGGTTTTTTTTTTTTTGAAAAATTAAATAACCCTGATAAATATGTATTTAAAATTCACTTCAACACTATCTGGATGGGCCAGCATGGGTTGTATTTTATTATCACAGGAAATAGCATGTCTTTTTCTTCCAAGTATTTATTGCTCCTTCTTGACCATCCACTACATGCTGGCCTTAAACTTGGTTTTTCTCCTTATAAATACATTGGATTTAGATTGTGCCTCAATACTTGAAATGTCCATACTTGAAATGCAGTTTTCTCTGCATTGATAAATAGCATCTTTGAATTGATGAATCTCTTTGGACTTACCTGCCAAATTTGCCCACACAGAAACTTTACAACCAGTAGCACAGTTCTCTTTTAAACAGCTCTAGTGAAAGAGCAATCAATTACAAAGGCGGTAGGGAACAAATTGGCTATTAGTCTCAAATGAAAGACAGATATCTTTAGCCCCACCTCCTGTTGATTCTTACATTTTTCTGAGAAGGAAAAAAGACATCACTCTCAATACTTGAAATGAAAATAATTCAAGGTTTTGCATGTGTGATTAACAATGGTTAATCAAGCCTGTTAACATGCTGTTAGCTGTGAAATTATTTCTCTTGTAGCTTGACCAACAAAGTAAGAATTGTTGCAGGTCTTAAAGCTTCTATTTAACTCAAACTGGTGATTCACCTTAACTCAATGACAGAAAATGAATTATAGACAGTCATGGGAGATTCTTCACATCTCTTTGCAAATAGACTCTAGACAAACAACGAGGTAGATGGTAGTCTAACACGGAGTGCTTCTAAATTCAAAAGATTTTATTTATTTTAATTTTTAATTTTAAGTATCTAGGGTACAAGTCAAGGTTAGGTATGCAAATGTTCATTATGCAGACATCCTTGTTGATGAGGTGTGTATCCCTCACCCCCAGCAGTTTCCCACAATGGCCAATCATGCTCCCCCGCTCCCCTGGCAGTTTCTCACTACCGTCAATCCCTTTCTTATAGTATTATGATAATTGTTCAGGGTCTGTTTATGAGTGAGGACATGTGATACTCAGTTCTTTGTTTCTCTGATAGATCACTCAGTATTATAGACTCTAAGTCCATTCAAGTTGCTGTAAAGTTCATAATTCTGTCTTTCTTTATAGCTGTGTAATATTCCATCATGTATAGATACCACACTTTTTATGCAGTCCTCTTTTGATGGGCAGAACGGTGGGGTCCATTTTTTTGTTATTGTGAATAATGCTGCAATAAACATGCATATGCAGGTACCTTTTTATACAGTGATTTGAGTTCCTCCTGGTATATTCCCAGTAGGGGGATTGCGAGGTCACCCATGGAGGATTGATTTTTAGATCTGTTAGGAATCGCCAAACTGTTTTCCACAGAGGTACTAGTTCAGAATCTCACGAACAGTGTAGAAGTGTTCCCTTTCCCCACACATCCTCTCCAGCATCTGTTGTTTTTTGAGTTATTGATGATGGCCATCCTGACTGGAGTTAGGTGATATCTCAGTGCGGTTTTAATTTGCATTTCATTGATGACTAGTGAGACTGAGCATTTTTTAATGTACCTGTTGGCTGCTTGTATGTTTTCTTTTCAAAAGTGTCTATTCATAGCTTTTACCCACTTTGTAATGGGCTGTTTGCTTTTTTCTTTTTGGCACATTTGAGTTCCTTGTAGATCCTAGATGTTAGGCCTTTGTCATATACACAGTTGGCATATATTTTTTCCCAGTCTGTGGGCTGTCTTCCTCCTCTATTGATGGTTTCTTTGGCTTCATAGAAGCTTGTCAGTTTGATGAGGTCCCACTCGTCTTTCTTATCTGTTATGGCATGGGCATTTGGGTTTTTGATCAGGAATTGGTTTGCCAGTTACAATTTCCATAAGGATGTCTCCTGTATTTTCTAAGGTCAAACTCAAAAGATTTTAAACTTAACCCTTCATTGTATGATCTAGAGCAAGCTATCTAACCTTTCTATGACCATTTCCTCATCTGTAAAATGGTAACTAACACCTTGTGGTGGTGTAAGTTTTTAGTGGGTTTATTTATATATAGTGTCTATTATTCAGAAATCAATAAATAAATCATGGTTGTTATTAGTAAAATATAATGAATAAAATAAAACAGACATGATATATTTATTTGTATTGGCCAAGCATAACTTTTTTCTCATCTTGTTAGGAAAAGGAAAATCCACCATATGTCATAGTAAAAGATATTCAGAATGTTCCTCTCATTCTCCAAATAACTCCAGAGAGAACCATTTTCTTACTTTCTATGTTATGTACTTCACCTCTCTAAAGAAAGTAGTAACTGTAATTTACAGGTTGTTGTCTCTGGCTTTAAAAATTCATTTCCTTTAACTACTTTCAATTTCTTAGATGCAAGGTGTATACAAATGTAAGACAGAATTATTTATTTTCTGGAATTATGCCCTTGTTTCTCACTGATCTGAGTGTATGCATATATACTGCTGAAATTACATCCCAATGATAGCAAATTGCAGAATTATGAGATATTCTGTGTCATCTTTTTTTTGAAACAGAAAATTGGGAGACTTTAATAGCAGATGTTGCATTATGAATACAATTTACTGGAATTACTCTTCTCTAATCATATAGAAACCATGTTATGTACCGGGGACGTTATAAAAAATATATAGAAATCCATTTATCCTCCAGGAAATTGGAATCTTAGTTAGAGTAATGACAAGAACCTGAAATCGAATTGAGAGCCCTGACATCATGAATTGAGACAATATCCCAATGATTTCATTTTGTGAAACCACAACATACTGAATGCATGAATAAAATGAGGACAATTCTTACCACATAGAGTATGCATCATTTTAATCTTTCTCTGTTATTCCTTAGTAAGAAATTTTCAAAATGGAATTTGTGCATTTGTATAATGACGAATTTGCAATCCACATTTCTAGGTTAAATTGAAAACAACAAACTATTTGTACTTGATGCTCTCATTATAAACTGATAAAACAAATTGTACACATATAAAATTACTTTTTTACATTTTCTATTTATATGTATAAAAGCCTATCTATGCAATGGAATATGTGGTTCAAGCAATAGTCATTCCTTTTCTATATCTTCCAGAAGCCTAACTTTATAAAATAGTTAAATATGCTCTTTTAGACAGCATTACATCAAGTATAATATGCAATTTTACTTCTTGCCAGAGGAAAACTTTAATGTTGATTTCTCTGTGTACTCTCTTAAAAGGTAAAATATGCTCATATAAAAGCTTGCATTTTTAATGTAATTGTTCACATTTGTATTACTTTAAACCTTTGCAAAGTAATGAGTCTCTATAACTTAATTTTTTTCAAATTCATTTATTATTATTTTTAATAACTTTAGACACTAGTTTTCATTTTAAAAATCACTGAGCCCCAAATTGAAATTGTGTGGCTCTTGTCGTTACATCTGTTGATGTATTTAATTATGTTTGTGATCTTGCAGATGTTGAACCAGCCCCACGTCCTGGGGATGAAGCCTGCTTGGTCATGGTGGATGATTTTTGAGATGTGTTGTTGGATCTGGTTTGCTAGAATCTTGTTGAGAATTTTATTATCTATGTTCTTCAAGGATATTGGCCTGGAGTTCTCTTTTGTTGAATCTTTACCCAGTTTGGGTATCAACGTGATGCTAGTTTCATTAAATGATTTGGGGAGAGTTCCATCTTTCTCAATTGCCTGGAATACTTTCAATAGGACTGGTATCAGCTTCTCGGTGTATGTTTTGCAGATTTCTGGCTCAGGGATTTTTGTTGTAGGTAATTTTCTTATGACATATTTGATTTCCTGAGTTGTGTTTGGTCTATTTAGGGTCTCGATTTCTTTTTGTTTCAACCTGGATAAGTTGTGTGATTTAATAAAGTCCTCCATTTCATTTAAGTTTTCAAGTTTGTTTCCATACCGGTATACATAGTAATCTCTTTAGTAATCTCTGATAATCTTTTGTATTTCTTTGCGGTCAATTGTGACTTGATTTTTTGCCTTTCTGTTTGTGTTTATTTGGGCCTTTTCTCTCTTTTTTTCTTTGTCAGTTTAGCTAAGGGTCCATCAATCTTGCTAATCTTTTCAAAAGCCAGCAAAAGATATGAATAGACACTTCTCAAAAGAAGACATATGAGCAGCCAGCAAGTACATGAAAAAATGCTCAGCCTCACTAGTCATCAAAGAAATTCAAATTAAAACCACACTTAGATACCACCTAACTCCAGTCAGGATGACCATCTTCAATAACTCAAAAAAAACCAAGAGATGCTGGAGAGGATGTGGCGAAAAGGTAACACTTCTACACGTTGGTGGGAGTGTAAGCTAGTACAGCCTCTGTGGAAAACAGTATGGCAATTCCTAAAAGATCAAAAAATCAATCTCCTATACTACCTGCAATCCCCCTACTGGGAATATACCCAGAGGAACTCAAAACACTGTATGAAAAAGATACCAGCACACACATGTTTATTGCAGCACTATTCACAATAGCAAAAACATGGAACCAACTGTGCTGCCCATTGAAAGAGGATTGGATAAAAAAATGCGGTATATATACATGAAGGAATATTACACAGCTCTAAGGAAAGACACAATTATGAACTGTGCAGCAACTTGAATGGACTTAGAGTCTATAATACTGAGTGATCTATCAGAGAAACAATGAACTGAGTATTACATGTTCTCACTCATAAGCGGAACTCGAACAATTCTTGTAATACTGTAAGAAAAGAATTGGTAGTAGTGGGAAACTGCGGGGGTGGGAGGCAGATTGCCAGTAGTGGGAATCTTCTGGGGGGGCACACTTCATCAACAAGGGTACCTGCATAATGAATATTTGTATACCTAAACCTGAATTGTACCCCACATCTTTAAAATAAAAAAGAAAGAAAGAAATCATGTGGCTCTCTATATGCTAGGCTACTTCATATAGTATATTTATGTTTTTGGTCTGGATAAATACAATGGAATTTCAGAAAAAATAATCTGGGTCGCTAATGACTCAGTAGATAAAGATTCTAAGAATACGATTTAAACTTATAAAAATAGTATTTTATGATACTTTATTTTCAATTTTATGCAATCAATAAAAAAATCAAAATATTACCCTGATGCGATTTTCATTATTAACTTGATATTATCCTGATAATATTTCCCAAGGTAATAGATGTTCATTTCCTTTGCTATCAACAGTTTTAGAAGCAGTTGTTAGAGATGCATTTAATCTCTCTTGAACTGCAGCTCCTTAAGGCTGATGTGATCACTAAACCAAAGATTTTCTGATTTACAGATTTAGTTAGAAGATGCAGTTAGTGCTATTCTCATAACATTAACAAGCACATATACCTAATTTCAATTTGTTTAAAAGATTGTTGCACCATGCTTCTGGCATGAATAAATTTCATATTAACATAACAGCAAATGAAAATGCAAAACTTCAACTTAGATGTTTTAAAACTCATCTGACTTATCCCTGAAAGCATATTGTGAAAAGCATGTGGCTCAATAGCCTCTAAGGAAGATACTGCGATTCTATCATTCTTTTAACAGTTTGGGAATTCCCTAATGATATAGGCAATAACAAGACATTTTATTGGAATCATATGAACATTTTAATTTAATGTTTTCCTAACAATATCTTTATTAAAATATTAATAATAAGTTGTTATGAAATATAAGATTCTGAGATTTTTAGTGTAAGTTTCCCTACTACATACAGCTGAAGAAACAAATGTTGGTAAATCATAAGTGACTATTTCATAACTAAAACAATGGAAATTGACATCTACAATTTTGAATAGTTCAGGAGTAAAAAGGAGACTTTTTTTCATTAAAGAAATGCAGTGCAACTTTGACTTCTCAAATCACTGTCTATGCACTAAGGTTCTGTCTTGCATTTCTTTCTTTAGGATACTACCGTGTTTTATTCAATTCCAAAGTGTTAATGAATTTGTTCTGGCCAAAGAACCACCGCCTTAGTATTCTGAGGTCAATACTGTTTTGGCCTGATGTGTCATTATGAAAGTTACTTGCTAATTACTTATCTATGCATGGTTCACTGCTGAGCACTGCAAGACAACTGGTTTATTGTTTGAGAATTTATCCCTTAATGAGAGAAATGCCCAGATTGTATGCTCATCTTATATATCTTCCCTAAATGTCAGCTCTGGGACTTCTTTCCTTTAGTACACTCACTCCTAGGTCTTTAATTATGATGTCTGCGACAATGACTCCCACATTTATAACTCTAGCCTCAACTTCTCCTCTGAACTCTAGAATATATACGTATCCACCTACAAATTACATCTCAGATTTTATATGCTCAAAACCACTCTAAATTTTCGCCTATTTGTTCCAATATAGCTCCGTTTTTTTCCAGATGTTCAGACTAAAATCTTTAGATTTATTCCTTACTCCTCACTCTCTCACACATAACACAGCCCACGTGATAGCCTCTAAATATATCCAGAATCTAGTCCAGTCTAACAGCTAGTCAAGTCTAACCACTCCAACTGCAGTCCCAATGTCAGTCGGTATTTCACCTGTACCATTACAGTAGCCTGCTAACTAACTTGTAACTTCCACCTTACACCCCTTACACTCTGTTCATCATTGAACAGAGCAGTTCAAAAGCAAATCAAAAGTTCTTCTGGTGACTTACAAGGTCTACATCACTTGTCTTGAATCCACTCCCCCACCTTCAATCCATCCTGTTCTCCAGGCTTACCCTAGCCTCACCACCTGAGCCTACTTGCTGGTACTCCTATAGGTTGAGTACTTTCTTGCCTGAGACACTTGAACTTGTTTCTTTCGGCTTGAAAATTCTTCCCACACATCAGCAAGGCTATCTGCATAATCAAGGTTTGTATACCTAACCCTGAATTGTACCTTGCATCATTATAATAAAAAAAGAAAATTCTTCCCACAGATTTGTTGTTGATTTTCATTTATTATTATTATTATCATCATCATTTTCATTGAAGTAGCTTTGGGGTTGCAAATTCTTCCCACAGTTTTGTGCATGGTTTTTTCTTTTAGTTTCTTTAAGCCATTCCTGAAATGACACCTTATTAGAGGCTTATTCCATGAGCCCATGTTTCACTCTTGCCCTTGCCCTGCCTGTTTTTTCTTAATAGTATTCAGCATATTATTCATTATTTCTTTATTGTCTTCATCTCCTGACTAGAATGTAAATCCCTGAGTTCTGAGAGTTTATTTTTCGCTGTGGTTTCATCATCACTTAAGAACATCACCTGGCACAATGTAGGAACACAATAAAAATTTATTGAATTAATTCAGAAAATCTGTATGTGGTAAATATGGATTTAATCATAGAAGTTTTCTGAGTGTTAGTCATTTGTATGGTGACTGGAACTGGGCACTTGGGCTTAAGGAATATGCTCCTTCAATAGTCTCTGGAATTCCTAGGCACACAAAGGAAGAATTTTTCACCTCCAGGGACATGGTTACTTCTGATTTCATTAATGTATTATTTATGACTGATATGTGCCAAAAGACATAGAATTCTTAGCTCATTCAATTATATAGTAAACCTCCTATCAAATTTTGACATATTCACGAGGAGAAGCAATCACTGAAGAATTAGGATTACCTCAGAGGAGATTTCCTGTGAGGACAATCGGTTACAGCATTTTAGCTAACTTTGACTCAGTGTCTGATAACTCATATATTCGTTTGATCCGTGTACTGCAAAATGTTTACACAAAGTGCGCATGGTATGTTGGATGCAGTAACTTTAAGAGTGCCTAAACCTCACCTAAAGTGACTGGCTCCTCAGAGAGTGGCCTAGATGTAGTTTGAAGTTTTGTTTGATGTTTGTACCTTTAGTTTTCTGTTTATTGTCCTCAACTCACAAGATGAGAATCAAAATCTCTGTCTTAGTTATTTTGAATCTTTGCTTATATTTTATAATGTATAGTTTATAATCTTGTTTTTCTTTTTTCCCTATCTTTGTACACTCATTGCCATTAGTACTTCTTAGATTAAAAAAAAAAAGCTTCATAGTGAAACCCATTTCTACATTTTTTAAACTTTAGTTGGGTGTGGTGGTATGCACTATAGTCCTAGCTACTCAGGAGACTGAAAGGCAGGAGAATCACTTGAGCCCTGGGGTTTGCAGTTATGGTGATCTATGATAGTGCCACTACACTGTAGCCTGGGCAACACAGTGATACTTCTGTTAAAATGCAAAACAACAACAACAACAACAAAACTGTATAGTTCCTTAGAGCTGAAGATTCTTTAAAACGGATTGTGCATTTTTTTTTCATATCAAGCCTTCTGGCCTAACAGCATTTTCTTTAATTTAAAAATAATTAATTATTGTAGATTAATTGTTGTCTTAACCTTAGATTTCTTAAAACCTCTCAGTAAAGATAATGGCAACAGCAATTATTATGTGTCTGAAAATAATTGGATGGTTTCTTTCCCAATTTATAATGAATTAATAGTTGGTTTCAATAGTATCTGTAATGCATTATAAATGTGCCCAAATTTGTATATAACTTAATTTTACAATTTATTTTATATATAAATGCTATATACAATTTTAAAGTATGAAAATCTTGACTAAACTGCTTGGGCCATTGCCATAATCTTTCTGTCTTAAACTGTAGTGTAGATTAAAACATATTATTTTAATTGAACAGAAGAGGCTGGCTCATTAGGAAGCTTATAAAATGATAGTAGGACATCAATAAATCAATGTAATTAAAGAAAAAACTTTAGGTACTGAAAAAATATAATAGAAAATATTTAAATTTTATTTTACAAATTGGGGATTTGTTTGAAAAATAGACATGAATGAACTATTTGAATGGAATCATACTATTTTTTTTTTAAGTGAGAAAGCAGGATTTATTGAGAGAACAGAAAAGCTCCCATAGTGGGAGGGAATGCAAAGGGGTTGCCCCGGAATCATACTATTAATTGTGACTTCTATTTATGAATCAGTTCTATATCAAATAGCTTTAATGAAATGATTTAAATGACTTACAAGTAAATCTAATAAAATAGACATTTTAAAAATAATAATATTGAAATTAGGTTGTTATTATATGTACATTTACCTTTCTCTTCAGCTAGATAAAAAACTCCTGAAGGGCAGAGTTATCTTTCTTCTCTATCAGTAGACACATGACACATGCTTAATAAGGGTGTGTGGAAATGGTTAATTTAGTTTCCAATTCTGCCTAGTGTCCTGCTATACTAAATACTTCTTTGAAGCTACACTGAAAAGTAATAGCCCCTTGGTGTGGTGAACATTGTACTGTGCACAGATGGGAGTGACTCTTGATCAACTCTAAGAAAAATATTACATAAATTCAGAGTCCGAGACTGTGAAGTACACATCATAGCACTAGAAAGGAATTTAGGGGCCATGAGAAAATAGGCATGAGGATTTTGTTAGAAATTTCTTTGTAGCAATGTATATTTTTAGCATATTAGACTTTTCAAAGCATGTTTACTATGAACTTTATCTGAACTTTCAAATACTTTGAATTGTATAGGGTGGAAACTATAATCTCCCTTTAAAAATAGGAAGAAAATATTACAAAGAGAAAGTGCTTTACTTAAGGTCAGATAGTAAATCTGATTTACTATAGATTCAGATATAACTTAAATATAATTGCATCTAATGTGCTAGGCACAATACTGTAACATTTATTTTCAAATTAATGCCAATATGCCAGAAGAGATCAGTGCCAATAATTATGAACTGATCTAGAGAAGTGCCATTTTTAGTTATGATTGGTGAAATTAGTGTTTTTTGACTATGGCATGTATATTACAACCAAACATCCATGATCTCATTGTAAAACTCATTAATCTCAGGAGTCATCTTGGTTAGCACCACCTTATTATGATCACTCTTTTATTTACCTTTTCATTAGAAATACACTAAAATATGCAATGATAATTGGTATTTACTTTTATGAATCATTGCTACATGTCAAAAGAGTATATGATACTTGCAAGAAGAGGCCATACCTCTTTTGTATGTATTTTCCACCGGAATGTTTAATGAAGTGGGCTTTCAATAAATATTTTCATTGTATATCTAGAGATTAACTTACTCTTCTTACTGTCTGGTTTTCTATGTAGGAACAAAAATAGGTCAGTCAAGTTTAAATTTACATACTATTTATTTATGAAGAAATAAAACATAAAAATGCAAGAAAAGTAAATGATTAAATATTAATGGAGACCACAGATTCTTAATAGTAATCTTAAATTTAAGACAAAAACTGTAGGATGTATGAACACTGGTAGCAAAACTAAAAATTGGCTCTCGTTTTAAATTGTAAAATGTCACAAACTATAAAACCAATATCACCAATAAATCCAAAGCGTTTCAAGTTTCTTATTCTTATTCTTGTTTTTGTCTAACATATTCATGATTCCCTCAGCTTTCTCATACATCCTCATTCACTTTTCAGTTATATTTCGCAGTTCGAAAAGCTTAGATATATTCTGAATGTGCCTTTTTCAATAATCTTTCAAATTTCTCCATGATTTCCATTGAGTTTTTCACAAGTTAAATAAAACTTTTCTCCCACATACGTACCATGAATTAATTCACTTTTACCTTGGGACTTTCCTATTTGAAGTAAATGAATTACTGAATCTCAGAATAGTAGAGGTAAAAATCTACCGACACTGTATATGAGATAATTGACAATATATATAAAACACTGCAACTTAAGTATAGTACTTATAATAAAGCTTTAAAATATTTTATTATTTTACATTTGATTTAAGTTAAACATGTTGTAGTAGGTAATATTTTTGAAAAACTTTGAGAAAAATCTAGAGATGTGAAAATTAGAATGGGCACAGTATGCAATGTCTTTAGTGAGATCATTACATTTTTCTGTTAATGGTGGTTTCCTTGCATTGCTATTTTACTATGTTTTAAATTTTTTTTCCTGCCAATTTCCCACTCTGCTTCATTGGTTCTAAGTGATGCAATACACTAAATCACTTAATCTTAGACATCACTTATGAGGGCTACTACTCGGCTAATTTTATGGCAGCTATATACTCTAGTTAGATGTTAATACCATATAGTATGGGCCAAGTCTCATTTTATTTCCCTCCTGGCAATGAATCACATAATAGGCAAAATTGCAATTAGATACTTTGAGTTATACATCAGTGAGTGATTTTTCTCGACTGTGAACTTCATAAATTTATGATTAAAATTTGTGTCAATTCTTTTACAATATAATCAAAATTGCTTTCCAGAAACTGCTTGCTCTGTCATGGAGTATATTATTCGTCAATGTCATATTCTATTTTTATAGATTATGGACGATATTTGATTTGTTTACCTTTTATCTACTCCCCCACCACCATGAATTGTTAATAATTTCATATATTTGTTTAATTGCAATATTATTAGATACCAAAACATAATGACAATATGTGCCAAATTTGATTCTTCCAATAGATTGTAATAATTAATGGTGACAGAAATAGAAGTCTGGAGATGAATAAATCCAGGAAATCTACACTAGTGAGAATCATCTATGAACCAATTATTCTCAAGACTGAAATATGTTGATATTTCTGTTTGATTTTTTTCAGGCTTGGTCAGAATATGCTTTAACATACCAAACGTAGGTATATATAAGGATGTTTTATATTTGTCTGATATAAATCCTGGAAACTTCACTGAAAACACAGTCAAACTTTACTGAAGTACCCTTCTTTCAGGATTTTTTTCACCATCAACAGTTTTACACACCATCATCCAGAAGAAGTTTCCCCAAAACATAATAATTTCTGCACAGACTCTGTGCTTAAAAATTTTTTATATTTGTTCATTGCTAGCCAAACATTTGCATCAGACAACATATTCAGACATATTTTAAATCTAACCTTTGGGCACACTGGTTGTACCAATTCCTGAATGTTCTTTGTACTTTACTCCATTCACAATTTGGCTCAAGTTCTTCTACAAATCTAGATTTGCTTTTTCTCCACGCCACCCATCCGCATTTTTGTGATTCTTCTTGGCTTGGGTACACTCTCATACCACAGAACTTTCTGTAGTTCCTCCCTTTGAACATACATTTTTTAAAATGTTGGTTTTTGTCATCAATTTTACAATTTAAATCATGTGTTTCGTGTTATTTTTAAAATTTAAGAAATATAATTAAATATCTCCCAAGTGCAAGGCATTGTGCTAAGGGCAGCAGGACCTTGGTATTCACAATGTGGCCAGAGAAACTAGAAGCAGCATAGTTTAAAATGCACAACCTCAGAACTTCATCTAGACCTACTGAGTCAGAATCAAACATTATGGTAACCACATTCCTAAACATTAAAGTGAGAGAAACCCTGCCCTGGAGGATAAAACTACGACCAAATCATAGAATTTGCCCTCATATAGTTCACCAACTAATAGCAGAGATTTAATAACCAAGGCAGAATGAAAATAAGGGGCAGGAGAGAGGTGTGAACCAACTTCTAAAAGCGAGGGATGCTGAAGGGAAGTAGGAGCACAACCAAATATGGTTATAATTATTCATGCCATGAAATGACATTAATAATAAGCATGTACTTGCTGATTCTAGTATATGTGCTTGGTTCAATGTTAGGCATTTAGCATGTTTCCAAGTTTCACAATGACATGGCACTTAGTTGCTAGTAACCTAATTTCACATACCAGAAAAACAGAGTGTAGAAGGTTAAACACTAGCCAACTAGAATGTGAATCAGGGTTTAAACTCATGTCTATCATCACTGGTGTTTTAACTTTTTGACTTCCCTTGCATAAAGATCACTTATATCATTACTCGCATATTACATTTTCACTGAATATATGAAATTTCTCCCAAACTTGAGTGTAAAATCTTTAAAATCTTCAATTCTACTTCATACTTCTTTGATTCTCCCATAGAACTGATGGAAAGCATTCAATAAATATTGCACTGATATTTGAAAATTCATAGTTCCCCAAAGAAGAATTTTTTTAACATTTTGCTAATAAACTATACATAATGGTTTGGTTTAGCCACAAATGTGTAGATATAAAGAAAAGAGCTGTAAAATAATGATGAGTATGTGTGGTTGTGTGTATGTTGTGTGTGTGTGTGTGTGTGTGTGTGTGTGTGTGTGTGTGTGTAAAGAGTTTATTTTAAACCCAAGAGAATGTGTTAATGACATTAGGTGGAGGTTTCCATGATTCTGCTATAACCCCCTGCATATGGTGGGAAATTGGGGTATTTTATTTATTTATTTATTTGCTAACTTATTAAGAGAAATGATGAAATTGTATATATATAATTAACACACAGTTAACTAATTAATTTAATTTACCTAATGAGACTAGGGGAAGTCATCTTTGGGTAAAAAGTCTTACTTGTTCTCTTCTAGAAAACCTGCCGTATCTATTTTGAAGTAACATCGGCCTTTCTCTCTTAAAAGTGAAACCCACGATAGCAAATCTACACACGTACCTCACGACTCTATAATACATTTTTTTAAAAAGAAAAAGTGAATCCTATGAATGCAAATATATTAGTCTTCATGTGTCTCTGAACTTGGAACTTGATGTCTTAATAATTAAAGCATTCTTGTAGGGAGGCTTAACATATGTTAAGTGCTTTTAAAACTCATTCACATCACTTCTAGCTTGTTTATAATCACATACAACATGGTAACCAACTATTTGCTAAAGTCAATAATTATTTATGTCAGAATAAGTGATATTTTTCTTTTTCTTATAATCTCCTACAACATATAAAACGTATTGTAAGGCTTGCCATTATATCTTGGTCAGGTCATAACAAATTAACAAAAAAAGAAAAGAGCCTTTGAAAAAAGGCTAGTTTCATCTTTAAAAAAACAAAAAACCCCGAAGTTCCTTTCATTTTTTATATGGTTGAATGCCATTTTTCACAGACATTTCAGGGGTAGCTGGATTCTTTCAGAAAGATGAATAAAAGAGGAAGGAAGCCCATTCACAGCACTCCTAGATGCTCTGCCTTCATCAGTCAATGACAGTTGTAAATGGAGACACTGAAATTTGTTCCTTTAATCTTGTTTTCTTCTTGCACATACAATGCTTTCTATTTTCTTCTTTTTATTCAGTCTCAGAATGTGTTTTTCAATTACCACTATCTATGTGTTTTGAATTATTTGTGCTTGATGACAGCAAAGTTTACTAACTTTATTTTTTATTAGAAAAGAAACCCAATACTTAATATCACCATGATTTTATTTAAATTTTTTTGTAGTAAATACTGAAAAAAATCCTTTAAAAAGATCTCACTTTGCTGGCAATATTGTGCAATGTTTGCTCCCATGATGAATCAAAGATTTATTACATACTTCGGAATGTATGGATCTGTATTTGAGAGACCCTGGGTTAAACAATATAGGCAAGTGCAGCATCCCAAGTGCCTGCAAAAATTGACACCTCACCTTCCAATGTCTTTAACAGGTGAACAAATGAAAGACTACGAGGTGGCCTGGGAGAACAGGAGAAAGGTCCCAGGTGACAAGACATCTTAGAAGTGGGTTAAAAATCACTTTCTATTTCACCAGAATGAGTCAGAATTTACCAAGGATCCTGACCTCTGAATACCAGAGTTTTTTACATACCTAGTATTATCCAATTTATCTGGATCAAGACATTACAATTTAGAATATATCAATTCTTTCTCTTCTTATTAGTGGTGAGAATTATTTCTTAAATATATGAGACTTTCCAATTCCTGAACAATAAATGGATAAAAAAATTTACTTCGTTTTCACAAGAAATGTAAAGTCTTTTGTATTAGGACATTTCAGGGGAAAATGCCTGGGGAGACTTTACTCTCTTGTATGAAAACCACACATGCTTTTATCATGACCAGTTTTCTTAGATTTAGGTTTGTTGTTCTACTTACTGAATATATATTAACTGAGCTCTTACTACACACAGGTGCTTAGAGATATGGCAATGAATAAAATAAATGTGGTCCTTGCCCTTAGTGTCTACTCTAAAGTTCAGATTATACTTTTGAACTATATATTATGGATTGTAAATGAATAAAAATGGCTGAGTGCTCTTAAGAGTAAGAGAGTTTTTATACAGTTAGAATTCTGTCAGTTTCTCCTATGAGAGAATGAATGACAGCATTTAAATGAAAAACTCATGATAGCAAGTTTTTAATATTCTTGAGATTATTTACTTTTCATAATCAATAGACTTATTTTTTGTACTTAAGAATTATTCACAAGAATCTCTTCATTTGAGGTAATATAATCAATTTTTCATGTAATTGGACAGAAAATATTACTTTTAAAGACATTAGAAGGATACTCATATTGCCTAAACATTAGCTTTGTTAATAAAGCTACCACTTGAATATCTTATTTGCCAAACAAATCCTTTTCAGCCTCTTCTTTCCTACTTACTACCTTCAGTAGGGATGAAACAAATCTTGCTTTTGTATTTCTGTTACACAAGTTCATAATTAGCTGTCCAGTTTTGAAAAGATCACAGGCTAAGAATAGTCATGACAATAAGAAAAATAAAATTAAGGCTTCCCGGCTGTTGGGCTAATGCTTTTTAAGGAGTTATATCATGTGACTATATTCTGGTTGATAAGTTTCAGTTGCCATTGTTACAAATTCTATTCCAGGCCTATAAATTATATTTTCTAAGTTTGCATGCAAAAAATACTATTACACCAGTGGCTGGTTTTTTAATGTCTTGACTCCTGTATGAACAGCTAGCTGTATCATTTCACCTACTCATGCAGCATATATAAAGTTACAGATGTTGAACATTTATGTTCCAAGCTTATTAAAGATGGTTTATGCTCATAAAATCCTTACTCCATTACTCCATTAGCTGAGTTTAGATAGTGACCACATCAGCTGCAAAATGTTTAGGCTTTTATGAACATTGTCTTTGGTATCTAAAATTTAAATTAAAATTTTTTTTTTTGGCATCTCACTCTGTTACCCAGGCTGAAGTGCAGTGGCATGATAATGACTCATTGCAGTCTTGACCTTCTGGGCTCACGCACTCCTCCCACTTCAGACTCCCTAGTAACTAGGACTACAAGTGTGCACTACCAAGCCTAGCTAAATTTTCTCTCTCTCTCTCTCTCTCTCTCTCTCTGTGTGTGTGTGTGTGTGTGCGTGTGTGCGTGTGCGTGTGTGTGTGTGTGTGTGTGTGTGTGTGTGTGTGTGTGTGGACCTGAGGTCTCACTATGTTGCCCAGGCTGATCTCAAACTCCTGGGCTCAATATAATCCTCCTGTCTCAGTCACCCAAAGTGCTGGGATTACAGGCATGAGCCACTGCACCCATACTAAAAATATTTTATATGTAGGTATGAGTTATGTTCTATGGAAAAATCATTTGACTCATATTTGACTCATATTTTGATTCTGGCTTCAAGTTAAGAAAATGGATAAATTGACTTAAAGCTGTTTCATCACAAAAATCTGGAACACATACTCATTGCAATTTCACTGCAAGGCATCATGTTGTAACACAAAGTTTGGCATAGAACTGATATTTTGGATGTAGTCCAGAAGAATATAATGACTAGAAGCACCGTGTTATTCCTATTTCATGTACAACATGCTCCCAGGTCACAGCCTAAAATATTCTTGAATATAAGTCATCCATGTGGCACACTTGGAATTTGAATGCATACATCTTGTCTTCTGAATGTGACGTTTATGTTACTGGTGGGGTTAATATACAATGATTAATGTGATCACTGGGGTAAGTTAGTTCATTTTTTGAAATGACTGTGACCCCTATGATCAGTTACATGTGCAAATGTGGCTGTTGTGCTAATATGTTTGGGAAATCAAGTAAACAGAGTGGAACTGAAAACACAAAGGGCCTAGAATCAAAGAAACTGTGTGGAACTAAGAGTAGAAACAGTTAAGAAGGTGGCTAGATGTTAGGATGCTCAAGTGTGACCCATCTTGAGAAATGCAAGCTACGTTATAACCTAACACACACACATACACACATGCATCTGGAACAAAGTTCCAGAAAATTTTCACCTTATTTACCCTAATTAACTGAGATACTACATTTATTCTGTCCTCTATTCTCTTAGTTTTCATAAAAAATTGTTATCACTTTCTACAAAGTAAGTAGATTTAACTTTGCTAATGGGTCATGATCTGTAGCTGGGAAAACAGTAACTAGAATCAGTGAGTGGTTCTTAATATGGGATACGTGGATAGGCTTGAAGAACTTGTTAAAGTCATGAGGTGATTTGGGAAGATGATTCATTTCCACCAGATGCTCAAATGGATTCATGACATCCCTTCAAAACAATAAATGCTAAATAATGTATAGAGCTATTTACAGTTAAAACAGTGCATGGTATATGCATATTATATTGGCACCTTTGTATGTGATACCTCATTTAATCCTCACAGCAGCCTTTTAAGGTTATTAAAAATTGACGTCTCAATTTTGTAGTTGAAAAACTTAATGCTTAATGGGAGAAAATAACTTTTCCTTATATTATCTAGTCGATAAGTGGCAAATACAATTTTAATGCAGTTAGTTTGACCCAAACTGTTTTTTTTAAGACTGTAAAACCCAGTAATTTCTTTCCTTCTTTCCTTCCTTGCAACAACAACAACAACAACAAAAGAAATATTTATGACCTGCTCTGTTCCACACACAGAGAACATAAAAGTAACTAACACTGCCCTGATGTCCTTCATAGTCTAGTGAAGGATAAACCGAAGTCAAGGCTGAGGGACATTTCAAAACCATCGTAAGAGTCAGGAAAGCAGAACCAGACACAAGTTGACCATGAAACTCCATGAAAATGGTTCCTTTAGAAGACGAGTCCATGTAGTTTGACCCAATTTCAGATCAACCATGAAAGTATAATATTAGAAAACCAAAGCCCCGGAGAAGCAATTATTTGCTACATTTTACTCTTTCCCATTTTCTCATGCAATAGCAGAGCAGTAAAGAAGGTGATTTATGGTGAACTGAATTCTGGTAACCACAGGCAGAATTTACAGGAGAAATGCTGAGCAAAACAGCAATAAACAACATGGAGGCAATCTTGGCTATTGGGAAGAAACAGCAGTGCTTTAGGTCATTCTGACACTTGTCACTCTAAGATGGGGTTGCCCTTTTCAAATAAGGATGCATCGCAGGAAAACTGGGATGAGTGTCAGCCTCCAAGAAGACAAAAGGAATGTTGCCTCAGAAGGGAGAATGTCTCTTGTTTTTAACTTGTCCTTTAAAATAAGAATACATTTGACCTAATCATGAATATGATCTCCCTGGGCTAGGCTAGTGAATACTTCATACATAAGAATATCTGATAATTAGAGTATTTGGCTTTTGGAAACTGAGACATACTCAGTAGGGTTTACATAGTATCTGCCAACTCAGATTCTGTTCATAAAGGATCTTGGAGCCAGACTCCAGTGGAGGACTATCAGGGGCAATGCCATAACTGATGATTCTGGTAAGTTCTCCTTCTGTTTGCAGATTTCTGAATAAAAAACAAAGAACAACAAACATTTCTGTGAAAAAGTGTGGTGCAGTTGGAAGAAGAATAATTTGATTTCAAGCTTCTAAGTCCTCATTGATGCTATATCACTGTGTCATCTTGATTAAAAAGTAACATTCAGGGTCAGGTGCAGTGGTTCACACATGTAATCCAGCACTTTGGGAAGCCGAGAGAGAGGATCACTTGAGTCTAGGAGTTCAAGACCAGCCTGGTCTACACAGCGAGAACTAGTTGCCAAGGTTTTAAAAAAATGAACCAGGCATAGTGGCATACTCCTGTAGTCCCAGCTACTTGGGGGGCTGAGATGGGAGAATCACCTGAGCCTAGGAGATTGAGGCTGCGATGAGCTGTGATCATGCCATTGTAGCCTGGGTGATAGAATGAGACCCTGACTAAAAAAAAACCCAAAAAACAAAAAAACCAAAGCAAACCACTCAGATTTTCGAGCTTTCCATTTCTTCCTCTGTAGCTAAAGACTGGTTTAGGTGATCTTACATGTCCCTGCTTACTCTGAATTCTTTGAGTCTCTGATAAATGCATTTTAATTGTTAGTGTATGTTGTTTTAAATGAAAAGCTCATGGGATAACACAGTAAGCTGAGTACTTATCAAACTTTTCCACTAAGTTTTCCCCTAGGCAGAGAACGGTAAATATCTTCTTCTACACATATCTTTGTAGTTTCTTGTTTTATCTTTAAAATTATGCAAATGTTGCATTTTACTCCACAAGGTATCCTTGTTCATTTTAATACAAAGTAATGTTCATAATTACTTAACATTAGAAAAATATCAATAGAAAACATTTGTACCACACTTATCCTGTGATGTTGAATATCTCTTGGCACACATCAGGTTAGTCAGTGAAATTTCAATTCAATGCTTATTGCATTTTAATTGGGTGCAGCTGGGGAACATACAAATATAAGTGATGAAGGAATATGTGAGTAAGAAGAAAGGTGTTGGGAGGTAGAATCCAGAAGATTGTTATCAAAGGAATTGAATGAAGCAGCATAGTTCATAACAAAAAACTGGATGACGTGGATGTTTAGTTCTATAGATTTTGTTATAGATGAAGGGTGATGGGGTCAAATCAAGCAAACTTCAAAATGATTCTCCAATAGAGCTCTTTGTGTCAACTATCTAAGGCATTGAGCTTTAAGTCTAACCTTTAAAAAATAGTTTAACAAAAGTTAAAATACTTTTGGGAGAGTTATGAAAAAATCACTTTGTGTACAACTAATTTGTAGACTCCAACAGCAAGAGTAAACTATGTTTCATGGGTTCATTCAAGCAACCTCTAGAGCTTTGGCAAAAAATAATATATATACATATAATATATACTAACCCTAACCCCTAACCCTAACTCTAGCCCTAACCCTAACCATACATATATGTATACATATATATATACACACACATATATATATATATATATCCTGGGATATGAAATGTGAACTTCAACTTAGTATATTTATAGGAACTTAGTATGTTTATAGGAAAGCAGGAGATGCCTTTTAAAAATCTGAACAATCAAGAAAATGTAGAGAAGACTGTATTCCACTCTTCAAAATGACAAAGAACCTCAGAAGGAAAATGAAGGACCTGCCTCCCCAACCAAAATGTTTCCCCTAGGTCAAGAATGAGTTACATAATGGTACAATGCAAGGAACAAGTCAAGGGATACCAATGTGTTCACTCTGGAGGAGAAAGAGAAACAAATGCTGAATTACAGCTGTCTTCATGCAAATGGATATTACCTTTTTTCTTGAGACTTCAGTTAATCATCTATCTGCAGGGTAGGGAGCTAGGCCAACTGACTTTTTGGGTATCTGTAGTATACTCAACTACTACAGTATTCTCAATTGCTGTTTCATAGCTAGTAGATATCTCTTAATCTCAGTTAATACCAGAAAAATATAATTTAAAATTAAGCTAAAGTTCCAGTTTTCTACTGTGCAAAGTACTGAATACTTCTCCCTAATTCTATACACATCTTTGTGCATTTCCTGAATTCATACACATACTATCTGTAATGAGATGTTCGTTTGGAATTTATTTTATTTCATTTTATTATTTTATTTTTTTGAGTTGGAGTCTCAATCTGTCGCCCAGACTGGAGTGCAGTAGCACGCTCCTGGTCACCGCAGCCTCGACCTGCTGGGCTCCGGCGATCCTTCCGCCTCAGTCTTCCAAGTAGCTGGAAGTACAGGCGCGCGCTACCATGCCCGGCTAATTTTTTGATTTATTGTAGAGATGAGGTCTCACCAAGTTGCCCAGGTGGGTCTCGAACCCGTGGGCTCAGGCAATTCACTCACCTCAGCCCTCCCAAAGCGCAGGATTACAGGCTGAGCCACTGAGCCGGGCTTGGATTTTATTTTATTTTACCATTTAAATGTAGAGAATGATTAATGAAACAAAGTCTGGGAATCATATGAAACTTTTCCAATTAATCAATAGAAATTCAATTATTTTAACAACTTTATTAACATGCCTAAAAAGGCATAGATGAGACCAATGTAATGATAGTACTCATGAATTTATCAATTTTCATAGTAGAATAAGAATTATAAGAGCACATAAACAAAAATAACTAAGTATACCATAAGAAGTGCCATGTGTCTTGTGCTTTCAGGAACTCAACTCCATACCTGAGATGCTTTAAGAATTACAGTTTGTCAGTGAATTATGAATAACTGAATCTTAAGGTGTATGTGTGGAAAACAGTCTCAGTATTTGATGCAACATTATAAAAGGAACAAAACTTAATTGTTTGAAAAATAATGCACAAAAAATTGTAAAGTAAATAAGCTTGTCTCACATGAAATGGAGTAAAACAGACATGGCTGTTTTATCTTTCAACATATTCTTTCATCATTAATTTAGCACCTCAGCATCACATTTTATGTGTTATTTCCTTCATTGCTGAATGATTCTTAATTACTTTATTTAATGGAAAACACTACTTTACATAAAATGAAAGTGTTGTGAAGAGATACAGCTACAGAACCAGAGTACAATGTTAGCTCTTTATCTCATGAACTTTAAGTGTGTGGGCATAGGGGAATTGAAAGATGAGTTATGGTGTTATTCTAGATAAAGTTACATGTTCAAATTCAGCCTGAGTTATTTATTAACACTTTATATACAAATTCAGGGACAAATTAGCAAAGGTGCAATAGTTCTCTACCTGCTCGTTAGTCATAAGCAATTTACAAAAGTCCTATCTTGGGCAGACAGCGCTATTGGCTAAATGTTCTACAGGGTGGATTGGGAGACCTGCAAGAACCAAGTCTCTGCATCCATTTTGGATGAGGTGTATTTCAGAGTCTGGAGAACATACAGTGAGTGTGCTTAAACACACTTTTTCAGGTAACAAAAAATTCAGCAGAACAGTTACTGCAGGGGACTACCCGTGGTGTTTAAACTTCATGAGGCAAGGATTTCTTCCTGTGAAATATCCATTTCTCTTCTCACATCTGTTAGTGGTTTTTGTAGAGAAGCACCACAGGTAAGAGTGCTGTGACGATTTCAGGGTTTTGTAACCTTTGATGATATATTTAATATCATTAGAAGGAAGTCTTTGGAGGTCATTTTATCAGGAAACTCACCCTGGAATGAAGTCTATTTTGCACTTTATTGTGGGGAACAGAAAATGAAATTTTTTATATTGATATCTCTCAGGTTTTAGTCCCTGCTTTCTGATTCACATGCTCCTTTCTAATCTCACCAATTCAATCAGGGTTTTCTGGACACAGACTAGAGTTTTAAGGACAACCTTCTCCACTGCTGCTTTTACACCCTTCACCCTTACTCTAAGCAAATAAAAATCACAAAATCCACTCACATCCTGACAGAAAAAGTTCATTTCTATGCTAACCTACCCCCATTGCAAAGGTAGGGCGCCAAATCACAAATCTTCCATGGCTGGGCCAGATTAAGTCTGTGGTCTGCTGCAAATTACCTTCGAAAGGTCACGTCCCATAACCTGAGCTTTCTTTACAATTCAGTTTCTTAACATGAAGTTTTTAATTTACAACAAAACTATTTATAGCTTCACATTTTAGAAAAGCACAGAAAAGATACATGGGCAAATGAAATGTGTAATGTGAATTGTGTAATAATAAACAATATGTGCCAACAGTTTGGAGTTTATCAAATAACAAAGTATAGAAGAAACCAGGTATTAGTCATCAGTTTAGTCTTGTCTATTACCAACTTTCATTTAATGGCACCGTTCGGTACTTCAAGGGCTGCTGTAGGCAGTGGGACATTGTATTCAGTGAGTAATTATCCTCCCTCAGCAGTAGAGGTAAAAGATAACTTGTGATTTTTTGGGGATAGCTAGTTAGGCATTTTCAGAACTGATGTGAGAAATTACTTTTGGTAGATGTGAGACTGGAGTTGTTCTAAGAATAACAGCTGAGTGGATGAAGAGAACAGAAGGGCAGGCTGTGTTTAGAAGTCTGAAAATACACATTTATCTGCATTATACCAAACAATTAAAAACAAGGTGAGCGGATGAGCAGCACCCTGTTAATGTTTCCCTTCAGTATGAAGACATGCATTTTTTAAAAGAGAAAATGCAGTTTCTTTAAAAATGATACAATTGTGAATAATTACACAAAGCTTTGCAAGGAATTAGTTTCTGGAAGACTAATGATTGTGCAGTATGTCTATTCTGTGTTTATTTCAGGGCAGGAAATTGACTCCTTTCTTCTTGGACCTTGCCTCTCGAGCATAGTATGCAGGCAAGTAGTAGGCAACTTGCTGGAATTTCAGAATCTCAGGTCCCACCCCACACTGGAGTCAGAATCTGCATTTTATTGAGATCCCTTTTCTCAAATGACTCACGTGCATATTAGAGTCAGACAAACACTAGTCCAGAAGAGTTTATATTTCTCCTTCATGTTGGAATGTGAGCTGTTAAACCCAGCTGCCCCACCTAAAACACCTGGTTCCAACACCGTGAGCTTTTCAGTTATTGAAGAGGGATATCTGACTTCTTATTCTTAAAATGTTTCAGTGATGGTTCCGTAATCCTCAGAGAGCCCAAGAAGTATGGGCAGCTTACCTAAGAGGTGTTATGAAGGCTTTTCTTACCTCACCTACTTTCATCACTTTTTCCCTGTAGTTTCAAGTTAAGGGCACTAGAGCCAGACATTCCTGTAGTTTAGTCACACTGAGTATATGGGAGTTCTGTAAGAAATAAATATGACAACGAACAGGAAAGCACTCAGCACATAGTAGGTGCTCAAATAGCTATGTGTAATTTTGGGAATAATTACTAGTCTGTTTCCACATGATTGAAAATCACACTGTATGTTTAACCACTCAGTACTTCTACTTACATGAGCGGAATGTGGACTTCATAAGTCCCAGGTGGATAATTGTCATACTGCTCTTTATTTATGGTTAAAGTGTACATAGAAAAGGAGCTGGATTTATGGACATGTGATGTGTTCAGTTCTAGAAGGCTCTGTATTTAGAACAGCCCCACACTTGGTTTAAAGCGCAGCTGTGGTTATCTTCAAATTTTTAAATAACTTTTGTGCAAGGGGCTCTGCATTTTCATTTTGAAAATTATGCAGCTGGACCTGGGTGGATGTGACCTGGTGGTTAAGACAGCCAGCTTCTTAAACTACAACCAGATATCTTGCACTTAAGTTCTTTCACTGCAAATACATTTTCAGAAATGGTCTTTGTGCTACGAATTCAGCAGTGTCTTCAAGTTTCCAAAGTTCACAAAACTCAAACATGAAAGGTTTTGTGGCACGGCGATTATAGAAGAAGAGTAGGTAATATCAAGACATTCACATTATATGCATCAGCCTACCCCAAAGTTGGTTTGACCATATCAGTGGATTGGTTTCTGGCAAAGCCTCAGTAACTCTGACAGTCAAGAAATATTTAACAACTCCCCAAGGCTACTCCAAAATAATAAGAGCAGTTATGTCAGGGTTGACAGAGTGTGGTGCAACCATGTCCCTCTCATCGGTGAAGTGAAAAATATTGGCTAACGATTTCAGTTCATCTGTGCTCAAAGATATCATAAGGAAAATGAAAGTTTTTTGTTGTTGTTGCTGTTGTTGTTATATGACTTTAATCTCTCCCAGTTTAGGAGGTTATGGACATTATCAAAGTCCTCAAGGTAGTGATTTAGTAACAACTGTATTATTGCATTCTTAATTGTTCAGGAAAAAGTTTAGAATATTAAGAACTGCTTTACACCACCAGTAGAGTTTTGTGAAAGATGATTAACCTGCTGGGAACCAAAGTTAGTGGCATCCTAGCCTAAGTAAGGAAAAATCTCACAATCAGCCAGATTTATTCATGTTACAGACAACTAAGTCATGCAAATGTGATGCCTTTGGAGGAAAACCATTTAACTGATCAATTACTTGGTGATGTTTTATTTTGTTTTGTTTGTTTTTGAGAAGGCAATTTAATCGTGAAAGCTAACCCAGTATTTGGAAGACTGGCAGATTGGTTTTACAACATGCATCTCTAGTCCAAACTTGGAAGACATTTTTCTTTTTTTGAGTTGGAGTCTCATTCTGTCACCTAGACTGGAGTGCGGTGGCATGCTCATGGTCACTGCAGCCTTGACCTGTTGGGTTCAGGTGATCCTTCCACCTCAGCCTTCCAAGTTGCTAGAACCATAGGCGTGCACCACCAAGCCCAGCTAATTTTTGATTTATTGCAGAGATGGGGTCTCACTCAGTTGCCCAGGCTGGTCTCGAACCCCTGGATTCAGGCAATCCTCTCGCCTCCATCTCCCAAAGTACTGGTATTATAGGAGTGAGCCACAGAGTTCGGCGACATTTCTCAACTTCAGATTTTTCTGGAGGTTGATGGCCATATTTAACTCTAATAGTCAAAGATTACTGGTCTTCTGGATGCTATGATTAGGTGAACACTGCACTGGAAACCATGTCTCTCTATAGAGTTGAGCATAAAGCATAAATGATTGTGAGAAGTTTGAACAGCTGCAGTGGAACATCAGAGGAAAACAAGGAAAAGGGGCTTTGAATATTATACTGAAGCTCAGCATTGGACTCCTGGAAACAAAAGGTGAGAGATAAAATAATCTATTTTGCTGAAATCAGAAGTCCTATAAATTAGGCTGGAGAAGATGAAGGAAGGTGGTATAACCTAGGACCCTGTGTTTAGATGATGTGGCAACACCATTGCATTGTCTTTTTTGTATACTTGCAAATAAGGAGAATGTCTGGATAGTTACATCCCACCCTGTATTCCTATTGCCTGGGACTTTCAGTTTTGCTTATGTGTGTTCTAAGAACCTATGAAAAAAAAAATAAAACAAATATGTTTTAAAATAATCAGGAGGTAGTGCCTCTGTTTTTTCTTCATCCTGCCATCTGTGCTACTAGTCTGCATTTTTATTTTTAATTTTCCATCTTTTTATGCTGTTGTTTTTTATCCTGTTGCTGGATTACATTTAATTATTGTATACATTTCATTTACATTTCTCACATATGTGTGTGTGTGTGTGTGTGTGTGTGTTGTATATATATATGTATATATTTATATATATATATATATATATATATATATATATATATATATATAAACTTTTCTGCAGTGTAGGTCTAATCCTATAATCTGTGGCTCTATTTGACTTCCAGGAAAACAAAAACGAACAAAATACTCCCCGAAATTTGCATTCCTTATGCTGGCATTGAATGTACTTCTTGGTCTAGGCTTAATCTTTAAGCCTTATTTCTTATTTCTCTAAGATACACTAAGCTACAGGCTAATAAACCTGCTTCCCTTTTCCTGGTTAAGGCTAATGTCTTCCTGATGTCCATGGCACTGTTCCTGCTGTTTCCGTTGTCTGAAATGCTCTTCTTCCATTTTTCATATTCTAATCCTACTCATTCTATGTCTAGAACATACATCACAGCCATGTGTAACCTACCTTACTTATTTTCCAAGGAAAGAGCGATCTTCCCACATCCTTTTCCCACTAGACGAGTATGTAACTCTTTCTTACATCCCTTTATCTACCCTTTAAAACTTGATGTTTATCAAGTTTAATTTGTATTTTAGGTACACACATCTTATTTTTCACATAGGAATAATATGTATTTATTAATTTTGTAACCCCTAAATAGGTTATCCCAGCGCCTTAATCATAGAAGTCACTGAATAAACATTTCATGGAATAAAGTATAATAGATAAATATATACTGGGATGAAAATAAACAGCAAAAAATAGTGCTGTGGCTTATAAGAGAGTGGGTAGCAGTAGAAAATAGAATTGAGAGTCTGTAGATTTCTTACCCTACAGATGTTTTAAATAGAATGTTCAGGAATATTTAATGCCATCGTTAAAATCACATTAATGGAGTGGCATCAGCAGGGAAGCAGAGTAGACCCTATGAAAACCTCTCCTTCATAAAAGCAATAAGAACTCTCACAAAAAAAAGTCAAAATCCACTTTTTCAGAAGTCTGAAAATTAGCCAAAGACTTGTAAAAATCTAGGGAACATTTAGTCAAGAAAAAAAAATCTGAATCTCCATAAGAAAAGTGAGCTTTGTGGTATTTTAACTTGACCTGTTCCCATTTCCTTTTTTCCAACTCCATAGGATCCTTAAACACCAATAGTCCAGAAACCACAATGAAAGCCAGCACTCTGGCAGCAGTGTGGGGTTAGTTTAATATATGAAAACCAACTACTGTAACATACAATGTCAATAAATATTAAATAAAACAATTCACAGATTCAATGTGATCCCTGTCAAAATCTCAGCTGGATATTTTTGCAGACACTGACAAGCTGATCTTAAAATTCATATAGTAATTCAAGAAACCCAGGATAGCCAAAGCAATCTTGAAAATCAAGAACAAAGTTGAAGGACTCCAACTTTTCAACTTTAAAGCTTACTACAAATCTATAGTAACCAAGACAGTGTGGTACTGGCATGAAGAGATAGACAGACATACAGACAGATAGATCAATGGAATAGAATTGAGTTCAGTCATAAACGCTCATAAGCATAGTCATTTGATTTTTGATAAGAGTGTCAAGACAAATCAGTTGGGAAAGAATAGTCTTTTCAACGAGTAGTGGAACAATTGGATCCTCATACAAAAGAAGAATGAGTTGGAATCCTTCTGCACACTACATAAAAAATTAACTTAGTGTAGGCCAAAACCTAAATGTAAGAGTTAAAACCATAAAAATTCATGGAAGAGAATTTATCCTTCATGATTCTGGATTAAACAATGGTTTCTTGAATTCAACACCAAAAGCACAAGCAACAGAAGAACAAAAAGTAGATAAATGGAACTTCATCATCATTAAAAATTCTGTGTTCCGAAAGGACAAAAACATGGCTCAGAAATGGGAGAAAATATTTTCAAATTATGTATCTGATATATTTGTGTCTAGAGCATATAGAAAATTCCAACAAGGCAGCATGACAAAGACAAATAATTCCATTTAAAATAGGCAAATAACTTGAACTTACACAAATGGCCACTTAGTACATGAAAAGATGATCAACATCTTTAGTCTTAAAGACAATTAAAATCAAAACCACAATGGGATATTACTTCACATGCATTAGAATGACTATAATAAAAAGGATAGATAGTAACAAGAGTTGGGGAGGAATTGTATAACTGGAACAGCCACACATTACTAGTAAAACGTTGCAACCAGTTTGGAAAACAATTAAGCAGCGTTCCTCAAAAAATTGTTCATTGAATTATCATATGACCTATCAGCACTATTATTTGGTATATAATGAAGAGAATTGAAAACATATTCACACAAAATTTCATACATGAATGCAAATAGCAAAATTTACTTAATAGTCAAACAATATAAACAACTCAAGTGTCTATCAGTGGATGAATGGATAAACAAAATGCAGTATACAGTGGAATATCATTAATTCATAATACTGAATGTTGTACTAATATATGCTACAACACGGATAAAACTTGAAAATAATAAGCTAGGTGGAAGATACTAGATAGAAAAAGGTATATATGGCACTACTCTATTAACATAAACTATCCAGAATAGGCAAATTCATAGAGACAGACAGTATAGTGGTAGTTGCCAGGGATTTGGGGGACAAGGCAGTGAAGAATGACTGCTAATGGGAACATAGTTTCTTTTGGGAGTGGTGAAGATACTTTGAAATTAGCAGTGACATGCAACTCTCTCCAGATATTGTCAAATGTAGCATGAAGGTCAAAATAGCCTCTCTCAGAATCACTGCTGTAGACCTATATGTCCTGATATAAAAAGATCTTGAAGGTATATTATAAATAATAATGAGTAATAATTTTAAAAGATGTAGAATAATAAAAATGTATTAATGTTTTTTCAAAGATTGCTTCCAGTTCAGGACAGGAACAAATCACAGTTGCATGGGGTAAGAATAATCTGTGACATAATTTTCTTATATGAATAATAGATTGTAATATTCTACCCACATCAAAGGTATACTAAAGTGATTAAGAGGTCTCGTTTATGAATGTTTTTCTCTTTATGATTCTTAGATGAGGGATGATGCACCATAAAAAATATATTTTTCTTGTTTCATTCTGTACTTAACACAGCACTGAAAAATATTCAGTCTGTTTTCCACAATGATTAAAGCATAACTATATAAATAAAAATAAATCAAACTTTTGCATATTCAAAACAAAAGCATGCAAAGAGCACCTGTTTCCATTTTAATTGCCAGAAAGAACACTGAATCTAAATTGGATTCTCTAACAGAAGAGACACCATCTTAGTTTAAAATTACCAAAGCAAAAAGATTGAAAAGTCAGTGTTCTCTTACCACGGTTAATTTGCAGAGCAATGGCGATCACCAACATTTTACAATTTATTAAATGTGTCAGGCCCTGCACTCCCTGTTTTTAATTACATTTAATTTCTACAGGACTCTATTAGGTATGGCCCCAGGGATCATTCCCATTTTATAGCTAAGGAAACTAAGGTTTAATAAGATTGTAGACATATAGGCAATGAGTGGTGAGACTTGATCTTGAATCCAGATCTATTTAATTATGAAGCCCATTATTTTACCAACTCCCCATTGTTTTTAAATTCTTAAATTTTAGAAGAACCAATGTGGAACAAAGAACACAATTTGCATTTGCATTTCTTATAAAACAGAGCTGAATTTTCAATGCCATCTTTGTCAGTAGAGATAAAAATCACTATGGTGAGCATCTTGCAAAAAATATGTTTTCATATGGCTTGGATTATAGGAACGTTTAATATTGGAATTTGTGGTGAGTTTGGAGAAGTTTGGGATATAATGTCTGGCTCCATCCAGATTCAGGGGAGAAGGTCAAAGACAGAGATGCTTAATGAGTGTGGGACCAGGATTTTAGCTTACACGTATCTCATTGCTGACTTCTGGCTCTTTCTACAGTCCCATGCTACTTCTCGTAGGATTGCAAAACAGATAATACAATCAAATACAGGGCTGGGCACTACCCTCAGATCACATCTGTGTATACACATTATCAGTATAGATACAACTTAGGACCACATCTCCCTACTGCTCAGAAAAGCTGAAAGCCTGAATCCTAAGCACAAATGCATTAGATGTGCAGACCACTTAAGGGTTCCTTAGAAGGGGCACCTCTCATTGATTCTTTCCAAGTTGATGAGTTATAATAGTTGTGTCTACATTTATTACTATAATTGAGCTTCATAGTGATCGTGCAATAGTAAGTCAGATTCTGTTATGATTTAATCTTATAAATGAAGAGATGAGGAATCAGAGATTTTAAGTAAATTCTATTAGTTCACATGTCAATGACTAGGATAAGGTAGATCTTTTAATTCCATCTGTAGCATTATTTCTACTATAACAGGCCCCATAAGTAGACTACACAATTTTTTTTCCTAGGAAATGTGCTGTATTAAAGCATTTCCATCTAGTTTAATAATAATTGAATCCTTTACACCATTCGTGTTGAGTTCCTTCTCATTTTTGTCCCAGGAGTAGAAGAGAACTTTTCAGTAGATTTCTAAGAACAAATATTTACTCTCACAAGATGTTTCTGTATCTGAGTCTTTATTTCTATCTTCTCTATTTCAAGAATTTATTTAAATGTTTCCATAGAAACAACTGGAGAAGAAAGTGAAAGCAATGGCACATTCTCAGTGGATGACTTTCTGACTTTTGGACATTCGTTCCTCAAGAGATTTGAGGTAGTTATTTCTTGAGACGAAATACATTTCTAAAGAAGATTCTCTTCACATTTCTTCTGCATGTTTTAGGTTACAAATGCATGCTCTATAATTTTAGTGAAAAATTCCAAATACTATAAAATAGTCTGTTTTTATTAGTGTAGCTGAAAGGGGTGCTCTCAGGTAGGTAACATGCATGAATCCCTCTCTCTGCTCAGAATCTCCATAACTTCCCAGTGCTGAGGTTAGGTCATGAGATACTGGACTCCACTTATCTCTGTCCAAACATATTGAATAGATGATTGCAGGAAGCCCATGCAGCTGAACTGCGATGACAAAGAGGAAAACAAACAAGAAAAATGTACACTAAAGCTTAGTGGTATGCTTGTGGGGAAAAAGAGGTAAAGGCATTAATCCCAACGCCAGGAATTTTGCCACATTTAGATGATCATTGAGAACTGACATTTTTCATAATAATGCATTTAACACTCATGAATTCTCTAAAATGAGGAAACATGATAAATGTATAGGATTTTAAATTTTTCCCCTACTGCTATTTACACGACTTTATATTTATACCTGTACCACAAAGGCTTGGAGAAGAGGCAATCATTATTTCAGTAGGTATGGAGCTCTGCAGCTTTGTAAAGTGCATAGGGAAGAGCAATAACTAATGTTGTCTGCTGGCGCAGGCCCTACATTATATACTTTTATCTTTACTGGACAGTTTTATATTTGAAGATTTCCCTTATCCACCTCTTGAAGCTGATCAAATTGCAAAAATCACTGAACAGAATTCTATATTGGCTTCACACGTGAGCAGGTGCACTTATAAATTAGCTAAGAGGGAAAGAGTTATATATTCTAAGGGACAATGTAGTTCCGTGTTGGTGAGGAGTATTAATGCTTTTAGTTGACTATTGCATGGAAATTATTTTTATGGGGAAAAGTAGAAAAGGTGGATCAGGGTAGTTTTATAGTACTAAAGGACTGTTGTAATAGTCAACTTTTGAACCATATGTTGCCAGCTTAATACATTGTATAATATACAACATAACCTAGATTAGACTTTGGCTGTCACTGCACTTCCTGTAGAGAAGTGGCTCCTTAGCAGGAAGGCTAACTCTCCATTCATTGTCTACAGATTTGCTGTTGTTAAAAATGGCCAGTTTCTACAGTCATCATCCTACGTGATAGGACCAACTGTGTCTTGAAAACTGCTTCCCTTACTTCTAAAACGTTCTTGCTTATGCCATTATACTTTGAATGTCTTCTTTTCTTTCTCCTACCGGTAAGATTCAGTTCAAATATTATTTCCTCTGAACAGATTTCTCTATGAAAAATTGGTCACTAACTCCCCTGTGTCCCATTCACATTTTTTTTTGAGTTCTATTACTGCGTCATTAGGCATGTTAGTGCATGCTATGTGGTAAGCATTGGCTTAGCACTAAGGTCGCAAATGTGAGTAAATACAATGTAGTCCCAACTCTGAATGCATTTATACTATGGTAACTCTTATTTCTGCATCTAATTTACCCACTAGAATAGCATATATACTCCAAGAAGGTATACATCATGTTTAAATTATCTTTTTATTTTCAGCACCTAGCACCAGGGTTTGCACAAAAAAATTTTAAAAAGTATAAAGTGCTTATTGATGAACTATGCTACTAAAATATATTTATCTGATTTATCAGATTAAAAGTGAATATTAATGAAAATATATTCAAAATTTACCAAAATTTACCAATTTACATAAAATTGAACCAAAATTAGAGAATTAGTCATAATGAGGTATTTATATTTTTTATCAGTAAAAATAAATTATATATGATATGATTCATTCAATTGTTCAGTTAACAAACATTAACTGAGATAACACATAAACAACATTAAGATATTTTCCTTTGTTTGCATATTATGCAAATTTTGAAAATCATTTACAAAGTTATTTAGAATTAGAAACCTAGAAAATTTACAATTTTCCCAGATCTCAAATAAGTGATGGCAAATAATATCTTACTAAAAGCAGTGATGTTCATCTGATAATTAGACAAATCATTGCTAGTACTCTCTCTTTTGAAAAATTAATTTACAATTTACTTTCACGGTCTACTGATTTTCTTTTGAATAAACATGTAGTAGATTATCTGAAATTAAAAGCTAATGAAGTTTAAGGTCCACTTGGAATTGTGGCATTCTGAAATATCTAATACTCTTTCCACAGAAGCAAGATTTCAGTAGAACTCATTCCAATAGGATACTTATATGTTTAAATATTTTACACATCTAGTATCTCTAAAAGTTGACGGAACTATATTTAATTTCAGTATTCTAAATTCTGAACTTGAAAGAGTAGAGCTAAATTATTAATAATTAACATTTGGATGAACTTCTTTAAGATACTGAGCCTAAGAAAGCTTTTTGGTATCTGTCTGTTTAGTGTATACAAGAGATGAAGTGTAGAGTGGCACTAACTGGTTGAAGGCTGATTTTTAATCCCATAAATACATAATGTGTAAACCCCTAGAAAGAGGTTCTACCTTCTGACATGAAGCTTTCATCCTGTGATTACCCAACATAGAGTCTTACAAGTTTCTTTAAGTAAATGAATTCATTTCCAATAGCTAACCAAAAAAAAAAAAAAGTTAATTTCAATAGATTCAGAAAAAATTTTTAAAAATTACGTAATTCCATAATAAAATTCTCAGCAATATCAAAATAGAAGGCAATTTTCTCAACCTAGAAAAAGGGCATCTAAAACAACCTAAAGGTAACAACAGAATTAATTGTGAAAAACTAAATGCTTTTCTCCTATAATCAGAAACAAAGTAAGGATGTCCACTCTCACCACTCCTAATCACTATTTTACTGTGGAACCAGGCAAGGAAAAAAAGGTATTCAGATCAGATACAGGGAAATAAAATAGTCTCTATTCACAGGAATATGATTGTCTACATACAACATAGTGCCGAAACATCTATATAAAAGCTATTAGAATTAGTGAATTTAACAAGGCGACAAAACACAAAGTCAACACCAAAAATTAATTTTATTTCTATGTACTAGCTAAGAACGTTTGGAAATTGAAAAAAAAAAAGCCATTAAAACCATTAAAAGAGTACTAAAAAGTGAAATGTGTGAGTTTAAATGTAAAAAAAAATGTGCAAAATTTAGATGCTAAAACCCACAAATCAATGATGAAAGAAACCAAAAAGACCCAAATAAATAGAGAAACACACTGAGTTCATGAACTGAAAGATTCAATATTGTTAAAATGTCAATTCTTCCCAAACTTGTCAAGTGAGTCAGGACAATACTAATAAAAACTTCAGCAGGAATATTTTTGTAGAAATAAATTAGTTTATTCCAAAATGTATTTGGTTAGGCAAATCATCCAGAATAGCTAAATTAATTTTGAAGTAGAAGAGGAATGTTAGAGATGTTTCAAGACCTACTATGAAGCCACAGTGCTTAAGACAGAATAATATTGGCAAAACAATAGAAAACTATATCGATGAAACCAGTGGTGAGTTTAGAAATAGATCCACACATATGTGTTCAATTAATTCTCTAGGAAGGTGTAAAGGCAATTCAATTAAAAATAATAATCCTTTGTGCTGGAACAATTGAGCATTTACAATCTAAAAAGTGACCCTCAATAGATACCTCATACCATACACAAAAATTAACTCAAAATGGACCAGAAACCTAAATGCTAAGCATAGAACTATAAAACTTGAAAAACAAACCAGAAAAAAAACCTTGGATAGTAAGAGATTTCATATATATGACTCTAAATTAAGAGAATATAAACTTACAAAAATTGGTGCTCATGAGAATTTTAAAAATTGGTGTCTAAAAAGCACCGTTAAGACAGTGAAAAGACTAGGAGAAAACATTTGCAAGAGAATGTAGAACAAACTAACTTTTATCCAGAATATACAATATTAAAAGAACATACAATCTAATTTTTTTAATACCGAGTAAAAGATCTGAACAGCTATTTGTTTAAAGTGATAATGAAACAAAAACAACCCCCCCAAGACCCGACAAAACCAAGTGGTGATAAGAGAATGAAACAACTAGAAAATTCATCCATGCCTTTTGAGTAGCAATACAGAAACCCTTTGGAAGTCACTTTAGCAGTATGTTAAATTAAACATACCATCATTAAATGACCCAGCAACCCCGTATAAAGCAGAGCTGCAAAAACCCTGTTTCTTCCCAATATGAAATGATAATCTAACAATACAAATATGGGGCAGCCACTGAAGTGCATTAAACTTATTGAGTAATAAGATATTTCCATTATTCAGTAGTAAAAGGAACTGGGAACTACCTTGCAGGGTTAGAGGTAATGTTCCAACCAATGCTCCCGATTTCTTACACAACAATAAATAACATTGGACTTTAAGTCAGAAGGAATGAATTGACTTTTCCTTATTGGAACTAATTAGTTGTTCTTTAAAGAAACAATCAACTGTTCTTAATTGTACTTCTTGATTTTTGTTTTTCTTAATTTTTCCTCAGATTATTATTGAAGAACAAAGAAATATAAATAAATTCAGTTATTTAACTGCAGAACTGGAAGTGACAATGTAGTGGTTTGGGCTTAATACACTTTCTTTAGAGAAAAACTTACATGTTATTCAGGGGAGCCTAAATACTTTTGTGGAGGCAGTTTTTAGAATCTGCAACAAACATCCCCCTTTAAGCACAGATAGTCCTTTTGACTTGAAGAGTCTCCCAGGGACAGAGGGCTGATGCTTCCATACCTAAATCACAGCTGTGGCAATTTAGTACAGAACTATCTTCTAAGATAACATGTCAACTCAGGAAACAAGACTGACTAGACCCTGAATTTTCTGAAACTTGTAAGTATTGATATTTCCCAAATAGCTTTCTTTAGCATAAAATTTAAAACCAAAAGAACAATGGGTTTGGAGATATTCGCTTAGGATCTTTAGCACGGGACTAATTTAGTTTGCCTCACTTTCTCAAAGATGATTCCCCGGTCTTTGTTGGTATGGGTGTAATTAGCATTGCAGAATGCTCTAAAAGCCAGGAAGTGCTGCACACCCAAGGGTATAAGGCCCCTTTAAAGAATGTACTGTAATTGGCAATTCAGAATTTCATTAAGGGAAATTAAACAATTGTGTTCTTTTATACCTAATAGAGAACATTTATGTCAGTTGACATTCCAGCCCAATATGTCTTGAGTTGTTTTTATTACTGTCTTAACTGATTAGAAATCTTATTGCATCCATGAAATATTTTATTTTAATGAAACACACCAAAAGTTAAACCCATTTCTCCTCTCTATTAGTCTCTCTTAGTAATATATTTTTGTTAAGGATATAACATTCTTCTCTCTGTTTGGGCTATAGTTCATGATCTTCGACTCCTCCCTGTCTCTTATCAATAACTTCTGTGCTTCTTCCACATCCAATCAACCATAAAGTGCTCTCATTTCTCTCTTTCAAGTATCTTTTGTTAATTTCTTTCCAATTTCACCAGGGCTGCCATTCTAATTCAGGTCCTTACCATCTTTTATGTGGATTATAACAATAACCTAACTGATCTCCCTTATTGCAGACTGTTCTTCACCTTCTATCTTGGGAAGAAATATACAATAGTAATTAGGAGTAAATGTGCCAGAAATAGACGGCCTGACTTTGAACTTCGATCATAGCCTAAGATTCAGTTTTTGTGTTTCCTGTGAAGTTGATATATCACCTTTAGCACAGTGTCAGGTACATAGAATTGCTAAAAACATGTTAACAATGATAATTTACTTCTCTCTGATCTTACACAATTCAATATAACCACATGTGTACTTGTTTTTATCTTTCCATATAGGCCACAAATTTCTTTGGGTTAGACACTGAATCTATGCGGCAATTATGTAGGAACTAATAGCATGGTAAACATAATAGGATGTAATAAATATTGATCAGGTAGCATTACATGAATTTTATTTACCAGTCATCTGTGAATATTCTTCTGAATGCTTATCTAGAGTCTTAATATTTATTTGAAAAGAGCATAAGCTTTGAAGTCAAACACATTGCGTTCAAACTTTGGCTTTTACACATACAATTGGTAAGACTTAATGGAAATTTGGAAACTTCTTATGTTTCTTTTCTTTAACAAAAACCTGCGTAACAACCTCTACAATACAGTACTTCTTATAACTTTTACTGACAGATGTTAGTTTCTCCTTTAACATAAACTTGATACTTCAAATACATATACTGATCCGTCATTTTTCTGGAACCAAGGCGTTTTTGCTTTATTACTTGCTAAGCAGACATTTGTTGGTATCATACTTTTCATACATGAATAACAATTTGACAATAGTTTGGCATATATTTAATCATTTTTAAAGCCCCAAAGTTAATATAATTATACAAGAATTATCCAAAGAAAATTGACTACATATTGCCTTACATTTTTTAGAAATATAATGAAACTAAATAAACAACAAAGGGGAAAATTGCACTTATCAAAACAGAGACTATATAAAAATTTATTTAACATTATAATAATAAAGAGGGTAGAAACTTTAGGTTCTGGTTTCATAAAGATTAACAAGAAGGCAAACATAAGGTCTACATTAAAAAATCATTAACAGGCCGGGTGCCGTGGCTCACGCCTATAATCTCAACACTTTGGGAGGCCGAAGTGAGAGGATTGCCTGAGTCCACGGGCTGGAGATCAGCCTGAGCAGTTTGGTGAGACCTCATCTCTACAATAAATCAAAAAATTAGCCGGACATGGTGGCATGTGCCTGTAGTTCCAGCTACTTGGAAGACTGAGGGGGAAGGATTGCCTGAGCCCAGCAGGTCGAGGCTGCGGTGGCCCTGAGTGTGCTACTGCACTCCAACCTGGATGACAGAGTGAGACTCTGACTCAAAAGTCATTAACTCATTTGTTCAATCAGATCCCTCCCTCTCTTCCTTGCTTCCTTTTTTCCTCCTTCTTTATTACGTTATTTGAGTGCCTGATACATGTTGGTGCTATTGACAGAAAACTCTACCTTCTGAGGAACTCACAGCATAGTTTAAAAAAAAAACTCAGTTGATAATTTTAAAGGTCAGTTATTTTTTATATCATGGCCTTTCAAACATGGGATTTAAAAATATCATTGCAATTGTTTGGATTAGGTATTTGTAAGCCCAATGTAGTATTTGAGATATTAGTAATAACAGGGTAATTTCTTTAAAAAGTTCTGGTTTCCATAAAAGTTTTAGTGGGACTGAAGTGGGCTTGGGCTTGGGTAACATCTCTCCCCAGAGCTACGCTGCGTGCTTCTCACGCCATCAATCTCCAGTCTATTATTGGATGTTTAAGGAATTGACCTGTCTCAGTGTGGTTTGAGACAATGAGATGTTCTACCACAGGAACAAAAGGGCTGTGGCATACATCATGATTCCCAATGCCAGTCTGTATGCTGATTGTTATCGACTGAATGTTTCTGTTTCTCCCAAATTCATATGAGAAGAGACCCCCAAAACCGGGAGTTTATTTATTAAAAATTGTATATTTATTCTTACATGTTTCAACTTCAGTCACCTTCAAAGAACTCTCCATTTGATGCAATACATCTATTGAGATGCTTTTTCCACTGTTCAAAACAGTTTCTGAACTTGTCAATTTTTATAACTTCTAGTGCTTCTGCACAGGGGTCATGCCATTTTTGGTCCAAAACTGCTGAACACTCAGTGTGGTGAGGTAAGTACGCTCGTAAATCACCTATCATGGAATGGGCAAACATGTTGAAAGAATCTCAAAAAAAATTACTTGTTTTTATAAGTACAGCTTCTCACAACAATGCTAGCAGGTACACTGATGCTTATGGGTTCTTAAAACACTTACCTGGTGGGGGAAGCCTGTAATACGAGGGGCTTGCCCACAAAAAATAATTCTGGGTTTTTTTGTTTGTTTGTTTCCCCCTCGAATGTTGAAATTTTTACTCCCAATGTGATGGTATCAAGAGATGAGGTCTTTGGGCAGAAATTTAGGTCGAGAGAGTAGAATGCTAATAAATGGGATTAGTGCCCAATAAAAGAGACTCCAGAGAGCTCTCTAGTCCTCTTCTCACCATGTGAAGATACAACAAATTGACAGTCTGCAACCCAGGAGAAGGCTCTCCACGGAAAAAAGATCATGCTGGCATCCTGATCTTGAACTTGCAGTCTCCAGAACTGTGAGGAATAAACATTTGTTGTTTAAACCACAGTCTATGGTAATGTGTTAAAGCAGTTCAACATAATATAGATGCTAGGGTTGTACTATCTGCCTAGGAATTAATTTAATAACGTTTCTGGTTATCTATGGCTTTACTGTGAGGAACTTGTTCAAAATGCAGATTTCATGAAATCTACTCTTAGGCCTTCACAGTCGGTCAATTAGAGGTGAGGTCCCTAAGTCTACTTTGAAGAGTTTACCAGATGACTCTGATGTTGAATGGGGTTTGGGAACAACTGGGATCATATTCTTATGTATCAAGAGTTCCAAAAGCTCTACTGTTGGACTCTTCTTGCTATGTGAATTAGAAGTCTCAAGCGAGTCATGGAGATGGCAGTCAAGTCTGATAATTTGGTGGAGGCTGGTACTGGCATGGACTGTTGCACCAAGGCCAGGCAATGATGGTCAATGGAACATGTGAGTAGGGAGATGGCACTGCTCTGATAATATATGAGAAAATATTTCCTCTCCCTCCTTGAGTAATAGTTGTGCTGAGGAACCAGATTTCAGGCAAAACTCTTGATTTCCTTCTAGTGCAGTGAGCAATGAAACACAGCAGCTGTTCCCAACTTTTCTGGCATCAGGGACCAGTTTCGTTGAAGACAATATTTCCACGGACTGGTGTGTGTGGGGGAGGGGGGAGGGGATCATCAGGCATCAGAATCTCAAAAGGAGTGTGTTCCCTGAAAGAGCAGTTCCAAATAGGGTTGGAGCTCCCATGAGAATCTAATGCCACCGCTGATTTGACAGTAGCCACCTGCTGCACGCCTCCTGCTGTGCTGCCTGGTTCCTAAAGGCACCCCTCCATGGGTACTGCCACTCATGGTTTGGGGACGCCTAGGTTAGAGAACCAACCTTTGATTTCTATGGAGGCATATTTATACTCTGGGCATGGATAATGGTTATACCTTTGCTTATTTATGCCTGTTCAGAGATTATATATCCAGATTCCTTCCATTGAAGAATTCAGTACGTCTCTTGCTATAGAATAATTACTAATAAGGGCCTTGGAGTGGAGATTTATTGGTGCCAAAATTGTTTAAATGAGTTTTTCTTATTTGGCTATGGAGTGACTTTTCTATCATAATCAAATACTCGACCTGGTTTTAATAACAGTGGTAAGTGACAGGGAGTTTATATTGGAAAGGATTCTGTGATATTCTTCTTCGTGTGTGTGTGTGTGTGTGTGTGTGTGTGTGTGTGTGTGTGAACAATGCCTTACGGACCTCATTTTCTAGGGAAATTTACTTAGCTCTTTGAATGTGCATTTTGAAGTCAGTTCTATTTGGTGAATCAAGCAGGAGGTTATTGTATTTCAAACAAGGATTTCTAAAAAATAATGAAGAAGTAAATTTGTATGTGATTGGATCAGCCGTCCCATCTTGCATCTTATTTAGGTTCCAATATCTGCTCTGGGAAGGAATATTTGATAGGTAAGGATTTTTCTTTCATTCTCTCTTAGTGTTTATCTAAACCAAATAGGATTTTTACAGAATTTTTCCAAAACAATTTTGTATTTGTTCTAATAGAGTCAACTATTTTGCTGGTATTTGAGTTGGCCACAGTTTGTGAACATTTTAACAAAACTGTTTTATAATATTTGATATTTCTCAGGGAGTTTTGAAGTGATATCTTTCTACTCTCCCAGAAGATATGAACAGCGTGTTTATCAAGATTATGTTGTAATCCCACCAGATATTTTCCTCTTTCTTTAAAATTCTTATATATCTCCATAAAATAATACATTTAAAAGTACAAAAAAATCAGATAGCACTGTGAGCACTCTTAATGTGTGTCTCAAATTTCTTCAGATCAAAATGAACCAATTTTTATTAGGCCATGATAATCTGATACTTACTAGTCTTTACAATCTAGTTAGTATATCTGTTTCCAAGATCTCACATGAAGGAAAGGGTCCTGTGAGCAAAGGCTGGGGAGTGCATACTGATACATGATAAGACAGTCAAATGTGCTTTTTTGCCTTCATAAGAAGCTTTTTCCCCCTTTCAGAAATTGCATAATTAATTATAAGTAGGATAGATTGCTAGAGCATTCCATTCTGTTTGCCTCTTTATGTAAGGAAGGAACCATGGATCAATGAACTCAGTTGCTGCAGGATGACGTTTTGTCAGAATTGTTGCATGCAGCCGGATTGCGTGCATCATGACTAAACACACCTGACAGCAAAATTACGTCAGCAGCTGCCTCATTAAAGGCCCTTAGCTACTTCCAATACCATTAGACTAGAATTAGGTGACTAGTATACTTAGAGTGGCAATTTCTATATTAAAACTTTTTCCATTAAATATTAATCAGTGGTTAGAATCTCATTAATTATTGTTTATAAAATCTTGTCAGCCACCAGTTCCTATTCTATGCAACCATTTACACATACTGTATATGTTTTTGCTTAATTAAATGGGTTTTCATCCTATAATGCCTATTAACTTTAAGGATAAGTGTTAATAATAATGGCTAGAATTTATGGAACATCACAAAAAGTGGCAAGTACTGCACTAAGGGTTTCATTTGCATTATCTCATTTATTAATTTCAACAACCCAGTAAGAAGATTGAGGGACAGGCAGGCTCAGAAACTTGAGATCATATAACTAATTGGCAGTAAAGAGAGATGGAATAAAGAATGAGTAAATGTACATTGCTTGAGAACTCTTTAGAATAAAGTTGGGCATAGTTATGATTCTGTATTAAGCAAGGTAATTGTATAAATGTACTTCAAATTATATCAATACTTTGTATTTCTGTAGTGCTTTTTACTGTTATTTTATTTATCCTAACACAGTCTTGTGAAGTGTAAACGTGTAGGTGGCATTACTGTCTTCTAGTTATGGAGAAAATAAGCTTCCTGAATCTGTACTGCCTAGAGAACTAATCTTCTAAATCCATGAGCCAGGCACCTTCCATGAAGCCATATTGCCTCTCTCTGTAGACTACTCTATTCTTTTGCTAATGATGATATTCAGTGAACAATACTTCGTAATGGAGCAAGATATTAATATGAAAGAGTACACTTCAATATTCATACATGTTATTTTAACCCAAACTTCACAATTATCCTATAAACATTCACCAAAGTTCTAAAGAATTGTTTCATTTGTAATTCTATTTTGTTTTGTTTTTTGTTTTGAGTTGGAGTCTCACTCTGTCGCCCAGACTGGAGTGCAGTGGCCACTCCCGGCCACCGCAGTCTTGACCTGCTGGGCTCCAGCAATCCTTCTGTCTCAGCCTTCCAAGTAAGCTGGAACTACAGGTGCATGCTACCACACCCGGCTAATTTTTGATTTATTGTAGAGATGAGGTCTCGCCAAGTTGCCCAAGAGGGTCTCAAACCCGCGGGCTCAGGCAATCTACTCACCTCAGCCTCCCAAAGTGCTGGGATTACAGGCTGAGCCACCCAGCCCGGCTTCATTTGTAATTCTAATTACATAGGTAGAAAGTAAGTTGAAGCATCACTTTACTGAAAAACACTGAACATGAGCAGGTGGTATGTGTTGAGAAAAAGGTTACTCATTTTTTACTTTTCCAAAGAATTTGTGGCTAATTCAGATGCAGCAATGTCATGGTAGGGAAAATACTTAATCCACAATAAGTTTAAGATGGAAACCTGCATATGAATTGCAGTATAGATTTTCTAGCAGCCCAAGGAAAAAATACTCACCTGTCTACAAGATTAAAAAAAAGACAGTTTTTCAGAACTTTTCCTGTCACTGAAGCATACATAGAATTTCTCTGATTAAGTATTCATAGGAAGATTATTGTAAAGGTTATCTGAGACAATGATCTACAAAAACATAATTGAAACTAGATAAAGCCACAACACTGAAGTGCAATTTAGTAAAAAATTCTACAAAAGAACAAACTAGTATGATCTACATATACAATTTTTGGAAAGCCTAGATTAATGCTGGGGCAAAATTAGAATATTCAGATCTCACAAAAGAATGTGGTTTTGGGACCACATATTATTTTGAGAATCAGATGAAAACTCTGATTGGAATTTCTCTCCCCCAAAATACAGACATAAAATTAAAATTTCAATATACTTAATGAAAAAAATATAGACCTGAAAATACTGTGGTATTTTCACTCCCAGAAGCACATTCCTTACATCCAGAATGTCTCCAATAAGTGAATGGATAGTTTTTTTGTGTTTGTTTTGAGTTGGAGTCTTACTCTGTCACCCAGACTGGAGTGCAGTGGCTGCTCCCGGCCACCGCAGCCTCGACCTGCTGGGCTCCAGTGATCCTTCCACCTCAGCCTTCCAAGTAGCTGGAATTACAGGCATGCGCTACCACGCCCGGCTGATTTTTTTATTTATTGTAGAAATGAGGTCTTGCTGCCCAGGCGGGTCTCGAACCTGCGGGCTCAGGCAATCCACTCACCTCAGACTCCCAAAGGCACGGGATTACAGGCTGAGCCACCGAGCCCGGCTGAATGGATAGTTTTAATATCCCAATAATAGTTTTTGCCACAATCAGACATTTGGTAAGTATTAACCGCAGTCTTTTGAAGGATGTAATTTCTGAAGAAGCTGTTATCTTTTTTGTGACTAACCAAAGGGAGAAGCAAACCACTGTGAAAAAGCTAAAATTAAGAACGTTTCTGAAAATTAAGGAACACTAGTGAGACATGAAATTTAGAAGCCTATCCAACAATAACAATCATCATTTATTGAGCATGTTCCCCTAACAATGTTGCAAAGTTAGTACTACAATTATTTCCATTTTACCTAGGAATAAATTGAGGCATCAGGAGATTAGGTAACTTGCCCAAAGTTTTAATCCAGACATGATAATTAATATAATTAAAGAATTCCTTTAAAAAGAGAACTTCTGTCCTTCACTTTAACAAAATTGTGGTATTTATTTTTCCTGGAGAATGAATTATTTAAACATAAATTGAACTTATAAAAGACAAATTTGGTACATTCAAATGGACATCAAAAATTTAAAAAGTAATGATCGTTACATTTATTATACTGTCTGCTGCCTTGTCCTAGCATTTAAAGTTTTTAGGCTCAGTGAACCGAAATGAACTTCAGTAGTGACTGTGCATGCCTCCTTGACAATGTTTCCACTCATAGGAAGTGGATGTCAAATGTTCTTGATCCTAAGGTTTAAAAACAAAAATCTACATCTTAACTCACAACATAGTCTACCAAAATCTTTAATATGTTTATGTAAATTGTATTGTCTACTAAACGTATATTTTGGTAAAAGCAGTAAAAATTAAATGTTATGGCTCAGATTTTTATTTTTCTTATGTTTTACGTACTCATTATTCACCGCATATATTTTACATCATAAATTATCATATCCTAGTATACATTTATTGGAATACACCTTTATAACTCTATTATTCATTATTTATGTTAACCTACTTTCTAACCTTAGAAAGATAATGATTCTCTAGCTATGGCACAACTGAGTTCAGCTTCGTAAAAATAATAAACATTAAATACATATGTGCACTAGCTTGTATTTTAGTGCTAACTTATATTTATCAGCTTTCCTGTGTCCTCAGAAAAATTTTTCTGAGCTGGATTTTTTTATTAGTGTTTATTGCTGTGCTTTATGAGAACATATATTTCCATGGTAAGCAATGATTTTGATTTTTTTCAACTTAGCACAAGAGATAATGTCTGAAACCCCAAGCCATTGCTATGTGAGGCATTTATTGAATAAAATCCTGTAAGACAGACTGGTGAATAATTATGTCCCAAACCTAAAGAAATCAAATAAGCCAACTTAAAAAATATACATTAGACAACAGTGTAAAATTAATTCAGTCTTCTTCCTGTTCCTGTCTATTTTGCCATTCCTTCTTCCACTCCCTTTTAAAGTTTTCATTGTAATCGGTGACAATGTAGTTTTATTTTACAGGCTTGTATTCCCTTAGCCTACAGATGTCAGGAGGAGGTGGGAGTAAATGAAGCTGTGAAACAGAATCAAGTTCCATCCCCCTCCATAAATAGTTGAGTGAATAGTGGTCTGCTTTGCTTTCTACATGCAACTTTCTATTAGACGTACTTTCAAAGTCATGGGTTGAAAGTGAGTGGTCTCTAAGATTAGGAGGTGGAGGAGAGAGCTTGCCTGAGCCCAGGGATTCGAGACCAGTCTGAGCAGCTTGGCGAGACTTTGTATCCACAATAATTCAAAAAATTAGATGGCCCAGTGGCACATGCCTATATTTCCGACTACTTAGAAGATTGAGGCAGAAGGATTACCTGAGCTCAGCAAGTCAAGCAAGAGATGGCCGTGAGCGTGCCACTGCACTCCAGCCTCAGAGACAGAGTGAGACTCTGACTCAGAAAAATATAAATAAAAATAAATCAAGGATCAATGTGTATGCCCTACAAAAGGTTAAAAAATAATTCATAGCATATTAATTCTGGAATTTAGGATTGCAAAATATCAGCTGTAATGAGACACTTTTAAACTTTCCAAACACCTGTTAAAATAAAAAAAAAACAACACAGAGCTAAAGCACTTAAAGCCAGAAATGCTACCAAGTCTTCAATTTATTTGGGTAAAAGTCCACTTAAATACAATGTGAATTTTTGTCATATCAAGGCCATCGAATCATGTCCTACAAATTATAACTGTATACATATTCAGCTGAGGAGAGGAGAGTATATATTTTAAAATAAAAACAAATAGCTTTGTTATTTACTGGTGAAATGAGTATGCGTTCTCTGACATTTTAGTCTTCACAAAAGAACATAAATATAAACAAATTTATAAAGTAAAGAATAGCTTTAGATTCTAAACAAAGGTTCTAGAATTTAGGTGATCTTAGACTCTACCACAAAACCTATAGGGAGTTGCATATAGAATTTGTGGATGCTACTACATTATTCTTTCTATTATCTGAAGCTCTAAAAATTAAAGTGAAAAGAAGTAGAAACTGTAACACACACCACATTATGATAAAGGCAGTGAAGTGCTTTATGAAAATGGACCATTGTGAAGATAGAAGCTTTTATAAAACTGAAAGTGGTAGTTTTTTATATCATTATATGAAGAGAACAGAGTGACTGATGTTACAAAAAAAATGTTGAAAGAGAAAGGTCATCTGATCTTATTTCTGATACACTTAATTTTTTTTTTTTTTTGGTCAAAATATATATCTGTTAGAAAATCTATTCGTCTGGAAAAATAATCCTGTTAGTCATTAGGAGATGCATTCCCTGATCACTTATAACCACATGAATAAACCATTCTTACTGATCTTGAAACAGATCAAGAAGAATAGTATATGGCTGCCTTCCAGCTAAAATTTTGAAAAATTATGACACCTTTCAAGAAATTTGTATTCTTGGTGTCTACTTGGCTAGGTTGAAAATGGAATCTGTGAAAGATTTCTATCTCCACTTTTTCTTTCTTGAATTTCTAACTGAATATATTTCTCTGCTGGATTTGGTGTATTTTGAGGCAATATTCGTGGCCTAAATCAGAGGTCTTAGATAAGGAAAAAACATATTCATTATTAGTCTATCTGAATATCTTCAACTAAAATTACAAAACAAGACACAAACATTCTTGTTGCCATTGTGGAATATTTTTACAGAATTCATGCATCACAAATGTTTGATTTATAGAACTAAAATAGTGAATGTATTAAAAAAAAGTATCTGCATAGAGCATCTTTTTCTCTCAAAAAAAATAACTAAAAATCCTCATTTGGATTTCAAGTAGACATTTATAATTAATTTAAAGTGTGATATAATATTGGATTACTCCAAAACTCAAGGAAATTGCCCATGTTTAGCTACTTTGAGGGCTTTTTAGGAAGTTGTTTTTTATCCTTTAATGAAAACAAAGTGTTATTTCACCATGGCAAAGATCCTGGAGAGACTTGAAAAGTAAGGGTAGTTCTAGCCTAAATGAAACCATTCAAGCAGGGCTATGAATGTGCCTTTGGCAGAGATTTATAGCACCTACTTAAAATGCTACACTGGTAGGAAATGAGAAGAAGGAAAAAAAAAATCCTCTGAAAGTCAGGAAACCATTGAGAAAGCAGTGAAAATCTTAACAAGGAAATGCTGCAAATCACTAATAATGTGTCTATGCCTTTATGACAGTCTACAAAATGCACAAGAGTACAGATTGATACAGTATAGAAAAGGAAGAATTAATTGCTTAAAACTAACAGAAAATTCATATGTGCCTGCCAATTTCTCATACAAGAGTAGTTACATGATAGAGGATTTATACATAATAATTTTGATAATAACACCCTATCTTACAATTTTGTTTATGAACAAAGAGTGTGGTAAATTTTAAGTGTGACTAAAGATTGCTTTTTTTTTGTTTGACAAAAACAAAATCAATAACAACAAAAAAACCTGATAAAAATTTCAGTCTATAGATGGAGGAAATGAGTATCAAAACCTCAGTAAGAAATACATGGCATCCAAAGACCACTAGACATCATTAGCTTAACTTTAGAATATATAGCTTCGATTTTCATAAGAAGATGCAAAGTCATCATTTTGTAACTACCTGTACTTTATGTCTCTGTGTGTGTGCATACGTGTTTATAGCTACAGTAAATTTCCTATGATACTTAAGATGTTTAGGAATATGATCATATAACTCCTATATAGGAAAAAAAATCTTACATAGAAATCAAGTAGAGTAGCCTTCAGCATCTTTCTTGAGAAAGAATTATGAGAGTGAGCTCAGAATTTATAGATTGAGCTGGACTGAACCATAGGACTGTTAATCAATCTTTAAAAGCTGCCAGTTTTCCATGGTGAAACCTGGAGAATTTTCTTGTTCATGTGGACTAAGTGAATAGTCAATTGCGGCTTGTAGACACCAGGAAAAATCATCAAATTTTCTAGAGATGAGCATTTGCAGGATTAAGATTCATTATCATTGCTTTCAAATATTGTTTTTGGTGTAGGTCCCTAGATCCAATAGCTGAGCACTGAGATGTTTCACTAACTGTATTTTTCTCTTTAGCTCCCTGGCCCAGATTCTTGAATCCCTGACCTGCTTCCTAGAATTCATTCTTTTCTTACTTATATGGTAGCCATCTGCCTTCTACTTATTTCCTACTGTCCTTTCTTCCTTTGGTGTCTAATGTGTGATCCCTGACCTATTTAATGTATGGTGCAAACTGATCCTTTTTTTCCTACCTAGCTTTCTCTACAAAGTCCTAGCAGAATATGTCTCTCTGTATTCTTTCCTCTGTTCATTCTCTCTGCCCAAGGAAGGCCTAGTAAATGTGAAAATTTATACACCTCCCTTTTCTCATCTATTTAAAGAATTTCAAACCAGATCACATTAAATTCCTTTGTCAACCATGATGATTTTCCTTGCATTCACTATCACCTGTCCTCCCTTCCCACCTCCTTTTCTCTGCCTATGTTTTTCCATACATGCTTCCTTGTGAATCATTCAAGAAAGAGGCATTTCCTCACTTTCGTGAATTTTATACTATTATAATATTCCCCAGCATGCATTCATTTTTATATCCCCATACTCTCCATATGCACAAATAGCTAGCATTAAGAATGCCTCTATTACACTTGGTTGCTCACAAGAAAAGAGGAGCTTCTAAGTGTGTATCAGGAACTCCGAGTTACCTATATTGTTTGAAAAATCCTTGACTAATCTAAATCCTCTCATATGTCGCCATCCAACAGAGGGAATGATTAACTACCTGAAAAAGTCACTATTATAATTGATACAGATATACTGAAAAAATCCTGTCTCCCTATGGTTTGCTTCTTTTTCTACCATTGTATATTTCGTCATTTCAATGCCAATCATAAGAATTAGAAAGGAATTTTCCTTTACAAGCCCAACACAATTACACATTTTCAGCATTTTTGTCTTAACTAATACTTCATTTTACAACCCAAGTGTGCGTGTGTCTGTGTGTGTATGTATGTGGTTGGTATGCAGAACACCCCACACAGTGATGTGGAAGAAAGTGAACGCATGTATTTAGGATTACCACCAAAGATAGGGTTGCTGAGAGTCACATTTTGTTTCCATGAGAGTTCAGTGAGTTGGGATGAGTCTCTCTGACAAGAGGATGTTCTGCAGGCAGCTAATTCCTAAGAGGGGCCCCTTCACAGTGCTCCCTATGTAGCGGTTTCAATGCTAACCTGTTCAACTTTCTTCACTGATAGTTTAGAATGACGTTGAACATAAAATCCATCCTAACTGTGCAAATGCTTTTCCTCTTACTGTGAAGAAAGTCAGTTTGGAAAATTGCAGCACAGGTCACCAACGAAATAACAGCAGGATATCAGCCAGGAGATTTTAAAATGTGCTGAAAGAACTACCTAAACGTGAGACTGAAAATGATCGGTAAAAACCAAGACCGAACACAATCAATAAATGATCCAGGTCTAGGGACAGATCTCCATGGAATGCTAAACTGTTGCTACACAAGGGTAGCATATGTGCTATGAGGTAATTCCAAACTTAACTTATGCCCCTGAAGAGGATAGAAAGCTTATTTATAATACTAAAGCATGGGTTCCATATGTCTCTGTCAATTGCATTCCAGATGTTTACTTCAGTTTCAGGAGAATTTCTCAAGAGAATACAAATTGATATGATTAATAATACCCTTTGAAATTTCTCTAGATGTATACCTACTTCCTTCCCTTCATAGAGATGACAGTGTTGAATCCCATGAGCTCCCTGGTGTCCTGTGGTTGACACCTTTTCCACTGAATTCTTCAGACATTAGGTTGGACAATTGATTAAATTTTTTTGTGGTTCTATTTTTCTTCTTCAAAGTGTAATGTGTTCACTTTCTATGGTTTCTTGTTTCCACACATTAATTTTTCTATTTAAACTTCTTTCACTGGATATATATGTTAGGGGCTGAGTTGTGTTTCCTCTCCACAATCCATACGTTAAAACTCTAGTATCTCAAAATAGTCACATTGCAAAGATAATTAAGTGAAAATGAGGTTATTTGGTGACCCTCATCCAATTTGACTGGCGTCCTCATAAGAAGAAGAAATTTAGTGACAGAAAGGTAGAGAGAGAGGGCCATATGAAGATATAGGAAAAAGACTGCCATCTACAAGCCAGAGACAGCGAGACCTTTTCAGAAACCAACTGTGCTGACAACTTTATCTCAAACTTCTTGAGATTGTCTTCAGAACTGTGAGAAAATGTATATCTAGGGTTTGAGCCACCCAGTCTGTGGAATTTTGTTATGGCAGCTCTAGCAAACTAACACAATCTCTCTCTCTCTCTCTCTCTCTCTCTCTCTCTCTCTCTCTCTCTCACACACACACACACACACACACACACACACACACACACACAACACACACACGCACACTCCAAATCAACAATTTGTGGCTCAGTTTCAAAAGTAGAATAACGTTATATCAATAGTATAACTATTTAGGAAATAAATACTGAAAACAAACTTGGGATATAAGTGAAAATAGTCATCAAGAATTAGGGAAAATGGTGATGAACACGAGGAATGGGCTTGCTGGTGGGGCATGTGGGTCCAAGTAGGATCTGAAGCAGTGGGAAAAAAGGTGCACTATATTCCTTATCCATGCTCCTAACAATTGACTGAGTTCTTGTTAATTATCATAATTTCAAGTATGTATACTATCCTAACTATCAGTAAGAGATTCGGGTAGAACTTTAGGTTATACTGCAAATATATAATATATTTTATGCCCTCCAGAAGCTTACAGTAAAGTTGAGGAAATGTGATACATGCACATAAAACACACACACACACACACACACACACACACACACACACACACACAGAGCAATGAAAACCAGATTAGGATGAGAGACTAAGGTCATAAGCTAAGGAAATTACAAGAAGCCGCTCTCAAAATTAGTTCTACAAAGTGAATCCTCAAATTGAGTTCTCAGACTTAGTTACTCTGCTCAATGATGATGCCCTCCACGCACTGTGGGCTGGCATCCTCCCACCAGCCTTCCAAGTACCAGAATTACAGGCAGCGCCACCAGAGCATTGATAATTTAGAGATGATGTGACCAAGGTCAAAGCTCAGGCAATTCATACCTCAGCCTCCCAAAAGCGCGGGATTACAGTGAGCCACGAATGAGTTCTCCAGCTTTTATAACAGCTGAAAGTGAAACTGGAAAGGAAGGAAAGTAAATGAATGATGTAAAGAATGAAATACTTACTTGGCTAGGACTGCGGTCAAGGAAAAAATAAAAGTTGATCAAGAGATAAAGAGATGGTCTCAGAAGAAAATTATTTGAACACATTTTTAGAATATTTATATTTTTTATAATTGTTTAAAGATTTGTCTGAGTCAACATCTTGAGAGAAAAGTCCACTTTACGGAATGGAAGAATGGAGAAATACTAGCAAAAGATGCAGAGGATGAGTAGTCAGAGTGCTTAGAAGAAACTTAGTCTACAGCAGACTGAGGTGTGGAAGAAGCTGAAAGTGACCCATAAAACAACATGCAACAGGAAGGTGAAGGAAAACACATGCTAATTTAATGAGCAGAAAATCATTTGTGTTCCTAAAATACTGTCTGTGCACAACGAGGACAGAGCTTGACTGAACAATAATAATAAGTATATAAAACATCCAAAAGAGAAAAAAACTTAATTGAGAAGTTTAGATTTGCTAGAAAATAGAAAAATAGAAGAGGGACTAGAAGGAAAATGGTCACTTGATTTTTAAAAAAATCACAATGGAAAGATCTTTGAGTGGCAACGAGGAGAGCATGATTAATGCTGCTGCAGAACTGGGGCCTGGAGAGGCCATAGACCACGGTTCTGAACAATCTAATGAGAAAAGATGGAGGGCAATTATACTGCATGTTCTAGATAAAGAGTGATATATATCATCCTTAAATATTAAGAGGACTGAGGGCTTTCTTTACTTTTTCATTTACACGTTGATAAATTGTTAAGATCTACCAATTTTAGATTTCAGGCAAATCACTTGCTGCTTGTTCATCTTCCCTAAGCTTTGTTTGAACATAATCCCAAAGTTTTAAACCACATTTTTTATCTATAAGGAAAAACCATAGGTGGAGGATTACTTCTCTCCAATCAGAGAATCATTGCTGCTGGCACTCATTATTGTTATATTTTACTCCTCTTTTATAATCTAATTAGAACTCCACTGGGAGTTATATTTCATTCTTCCACAAAAGGTAAGACATTTGAAAAGAGAATTGGATAACGACTTTCTGTACTAGGTTATTCAATTCAATTCATGCACTTTTTCATAGTACCTACTGGGTGCATGACACTGTTAGCACTAAAGACATTCTATGATATAAAATTTGACCAAACTCAGACTATAAAAATTTCAGTAAAGTTTCTAAAGGCAGTGAGCCATTTAAGCAATCATATAGTGTATATTTTGCTTCAAGCCATCTAAGAAAATTTTGGAAATGAATATCATATACAAATTCTTGGACTTGAAATAAATAAAATGTAGAAACTATTTAGTTTAGTTTCTTACCAAATTTAGGTGTTCATGCTCAACTCTCCTTACACAAAGGCCATTTGGTTTCTCTTTGAATTATTTTGGAGCTAGGATCTCCCTTACTTTTGAGATTGATCATTATGCCATACTAGAAACAAACCCATGCATTGAAGTTATATTTTTTAAAAAAAATTCTGGCTGCACATTAGAAAGCAGAAAGTTTTAAGATATTAGTTTGTCAGACACAAAAAAGGGCTTATTATAATGTGAAAGAAAACTACATATTTCTTATTAACAAAACATAAGTTCTAAGAAAAGGTGAATTGCAAATGTGTTCAAGAATCAAAAGAGAACATTAGACACTTGGTAAAGGGACAGGTGTCTGTAAACAACTCAGGACGGTCTGAGTAATTATCACTTAGCGAATGCAGTGCTCCATTCTGATTAGTAAGTTTTCAAGTCTCAGACTTGTTTTGCTGACTGTCGCTTGTAAAGCAGAAGAAGGAAAAGGGACAGGGGTGGAAGAGAGAGAAGAGGAAGAGGAGGAGGGACAGCTTACCAGTTTCCTGCAACTGTCTCACCCTCTCCTTTTCTTACTCCCTTTAGGTTTACCCAAAGGACTATGCTTTAAGAGGGTCATGCTTTATAGGTTTAATAGCTTACTCCGGTACAACAACTATCTTCCCAAATGCTACAATTCTGGCTAGTTTCTTTCTCCTCTGTGAAAAAAAAAAAAAAAGAAGTCCCATATGACCCTGTAATCCCCCTACTGGGAATATCCCTGAAGAACTCAAATCACTCTATAAAAAAATACCTGCACATGAATGTTTATCGCAGCATTGTTCACAATAGCAAGAACCTGGAACCAACCACGCTGTCCATCAAAAGAGGACTGGATTAAAAAAATGTGGTACATATACACGATGGAATACTATGCAACCATACAAAAGAACAAAATCATGAATTTTGCAGCAACCTGGATGGAGCTAGAGTCTATAATACTGAGTGACCTCTCACAGAAACAAAGATCTGAGTATCACATATTCTCACTCATATAGTGGACCTTGATCATCCAATGCACTACCATAAGAAAATGACTGACAGTGGTGGGAAACTATGGGGGGGTGGATGGGACTAATGGTAGTAAACATCTGTCTGGGGATGGGGAGACACCTGTTATCAACCAGGGGGCCTGAATGAAGCATATTTGTATACCTAACCCTTAACTGTACCCCACAATATCAAAATAAAAAATATTGATAAAAAAAAGAAGAATGGAAATTCCTAATGCCTGATGGCAGATCTTAAAGCACAACAGGGGTATGTTCTGCTGATACACAAACCCTGATGGAAACAGTATGACTGATTAACATCCGGGAGAGACAGGAGAGAGACTGGGATTTTCATGTGAAGTGTTATGAGTAGGCATGGGTATAATCGAGGGGAGCCTGTGCCATTTGAGACTAATCATCAACCAGATACTTCTCAGTATCAGAAATGAAGTCAGAACATCCAGCCTTACATCACTAATGGCACTGCCAGGTTTTCAGCATATGCCCTATCCAATGGCTTCTCCATGATTCTCTCAGTGCTCAACTTTTCTTTGATTTCAAGCATACTTATCCCAGAGGAAAATGGCCCAATTTTATCACTGTCCTCTTTCAATAGCTTATTTATGGTTTATTATGGTTAAAATAGATGTTCTTTACTTAAAGAAAATTAGAGACACATTTTCTTTGAAAAACCTGTCCATGGCAGGTCTTTCTGCCATGAAGTTTCCTTTTTCTTTTCTTTCTCTAACAAACTTTGCTTGGAAAAAAAAAAGCTGAAGAAAAAAGAAAATTAGAAAGATATAGACTCTGTACATCTCTGGGAAAGGGTTCTTTATGTTTATTATATTATATTATTTTGTTTTATGCAAGGTCTCTCTCTGTTACCTGGGCTGGAATGCAGTGGCATGATCACAGCTCACCGCAGTCTCAATCTCCTTGCGCCTCAGTCTTCTGAGTAACTGGGACTATAGGCTCATTCCACAATACCCAGTTAATTTTTATTTATTTATTATATATTTATTTATTGTAGAGACAGGGTTTTGATATGCTGCCTAGTCTGGTCTTGAATTCCTGGGCTCTAGCAATCCTCCCTCTTTTGCCTCCCAAAGTGCTGGGATTAGAAAATCTTCCTTAATAATGTGCTCACTTTGGAATAAGTCTCTAGAAGTTTTTATTTTCCAAGAGGAACAAATGCAGATTTTTTTAGCACTTATTTTTTGAGTGGTACATCTCACTACTCACCTTGTTGAAGACAGAAAATAACAGTGGTTATTTATTGGCTAGTGACAGACTCTTGAGGCAACCATGAGGGATCAGATTTAAGGATCTAAGATTAGCATATCTCTCTCTCTTTTTTTTTTTTTTTTTGAGTTAGAGTCAGGCTGGTGTGCAGTGGCATGCTCACAGTCACCGTAGCCTTGACCTGCTGGGCTCAGGTGATCCTTCTGCCTCAGCCTTACAGGTAGCTGGAACTACAGGCCTGTGCCACCTACCTGCTAATTTTTTTATTTATTGTAGAGATGAGGTCTTCCCAAGTTGCCCAGGCTGGTCTCAAATCCATGACCTCAGGCAATCCTCTCACCTTGGCTTTTCAAAGTGCTGGAATTATAGGCATAAGCCACCACACCCAGTTTAGATTAACATCTCTTAAGGTAGTACAAAATGAGTTGAATATTGAGTTGAGGTTTCATTGCTTTGAAAGAGGATGTTCTTGAATGAACAAAAACTTAACTAGGATTTATTTTTTTTCTGAAAATATTAAGGTTTTTATTGTTTTGCTGTTGCTTTTGTGTCCAGAAAGGCACAGTTAACAGAGTTTCTCTCAACACAGGCTGAAAAGGCAGGCAAGCAGATCTTCATTCTTATCTCTATAGACATTAGAAAGTTGCTTAATAGAATTGTGGAAATGATGCATGTTCCAGGAAAGACATATTACACAATTGGTGCATTCATGATAAGTTATGACTAAAATGTGTATAAATCCAAAGGAAAAAATAAAAATGACTTCTGACTATGCTATTATTGTTGTCTATCTTCTCAGATTTATCATTTAGTTTTTTCTTGAAATGTTGAATTAATCATTTAAAAATCTCTCATTGTTACTTTTAAAAATCATTATTATATTTTTATTTATCATCATAAGGATTTGGAACCAAGATTCTTTCTTCAAATTGCAAAGTCTCAGACAATAAGCACATCAGTCTTTATCAGACTGTTGTTATCTATGGATTCTTCTCAACTTCATGTTGGCTGAAGGATGGAGGATTCAGCTTCTTGGGAGAATGAAAAAATCAGACTTAGAGGTAAAACCTTCATTCATTTATAGAACTAAAACACAGATACTCAATTTTGGTGAGTGTGAGATTTTCAACATTCTACTAGAGGAAGTTTAAATTTGAATACATTTTCGGAAAACTAGTTCAACAATATGAATTAAAAACTTCAAAAATATTCATACTCCCTGAACTTGCAACCCCATAGACTCTAGTTCAAGAAAATAATTAGAGGTGATCAAACACACATACATTGTTCCTCATGATATTATTTACAAAATAAAAACATTGGAAACAACCTAAATGTTCAGCAGTAGGGCAAGAGCTAAATAAATTTGCAAGACGAAGCATTGGTTAGCAATTAAAATAGATTTTTAAATTGTATGACATTGTAAAATATTTGTGTTATGACATTAAAGAAGAAAGAGATCGTACAAGATATTTAATTGCCAGTGGTAGGATTATTTGTAATATATATTGATGTATTCAATTTTAAAAAAATTTTTAATTTTACTTTGTTACCATGAACGTTATTTTAAAAATTTATGTATATGTGTAAGTGTGCAGATAAAATCTAGGTAACTTTATGAAAAATTACTGGAAAAGAATATATTAAAATGGTGGTGTGTGCTGAGATAGCATGATTATTGACGCTTTTTAATAACTTTTTCTACTTTCCATAATGTGTCTAACACTTTCACATCCAGCTATGATATCAAGTTGTGAAAGAATCAGAATATAAAACTTTGCATCACGATTTTATCTTTGTAGCATAGCAATGTACACTTTTATATGCATATATAAAGAAAGAGAAATTTACTAGTATTTGAGAAAGCAAAATGTACAATCTGAGTCTTTTTAAGAACTTCAATGACTTTGTCAAAACCCGTTTATTTTAGCTAGGATAACAAGAAGGTACAGAAATGAAAAAGATTCTTCCAAGGGCATGGGAGTTAAGAGTCTTTATCCATATGAAGATACTAGAGTTATTGGCTTACTTCTGGTCTAACCAAACATAACCAGAGTTTTAGGGCTAAATAAGAACCTATCTCTTGACTTTTTATAAGTCTGCAAAACTTAAATCAGTTTCTTAAGGAAGTTGCTTCTTAGCATTAATTGACAGGAATAGAGATTTTAGACAGCCAGATATTTTGTAAGGAGACTCTGTATGAGTAATTATTTATTATGAGTTTATTATATCTCTTTGTAAGAGTGAAGAATGGACTCAGTCTCACAGGAAAGATCAGATTTACTATAAGTAAAGAATTTTTTTGTTTGTTTGTTTTTTCTTTTTTTGAGTTGGAGTCTCACTCTGTCGCCCAGACTGGAGTGCAGTGGCCGCTCCTGGCCACCGCAGCCTCGACCTGCTGGGCTCCGGCGATCCTTCCGCCTCAGCCTTCCGAGTAGCTGGAATTACAGGCATGCGCTACCACGCCCGGCCGATTTTTTGATTTATTGTAGAGATGAGGTCTCGCTGCCCAGGCGGGTCTCGAACCCGCGGGCTCAGGCAATCCACTCACCTCAGCCTCCCAAAGGCGCGGGATTACAGGCTGAGCCACGGAGCCCGGCTTGGTAAAGAAATTTTAAATAACTAAAGAAAAACTGTTATAGGAAATCATTATATTGGGTTGATGCATAAGTTCATTGCACTTCTCACTTGCCCATGGAATGCAAATGTCGTACAATGGTTGACAGGTCACAGTTTCCACACTTGCCAATTTTCAGGTTGACTGACACGGATCATCATGGATTGAAGTGCTTAAATGGTCTTCATCAAAGCCCAATGGTCCTCCTGAACATGGGGAATCACTCAGGTCAAGGTTCCTTTTTAAAATGACAAAACCAGCTGGGCTCGGTGGCTCAGCCTGTAATCCCGCGCCTTGGGAGGCTGAGATGAGCGGATTGCCTAAGGCCGGGTTCGAGACCCGCCTGGGCAACTTGGTGAGACCTCATCACTACAATAAATAAAAAATCAGCTAGGTGTGGTAGCGCGCGCCTGTAATTCCGGCCACTCGGAAGGCTGAGGCGGAAGGATCACCAGAGCCCAGCAGTCGAGGTTGCGGTGGCTGGGAGCGGCCACTGCACTCCAGTCTGGGCAACAGAGTGAGACTCCAACTCAAAAATAAAATAAAATAAAATAAAATGACAAAACCATTTTCTTGTTGTGCTTTCCCCAGTGGCATTCTCCCCATACATGGCACAAACATTCCAAGCTATCTCCTCTGCCTTTACTCCTCTGTTAAACTCAAACAGAAGAATATACTGGAAGTGTTCTTTTTTTCCCACTTGACACTGCATCTTCTTTAGTCCACAAACAGCACTTTCTTCAAATCTGCAAAACACAAGGTGCATTCACAAGAACACTGCCACTAAAAATAACAACGGCAAATGATAAACTCCCTCCCAACACCATAGAGTTGTCATGCCACAACAACGCTACGAATTTATGCATCCACCTAATTTATAGTTCTTCCCAATATCAAGCTATAGCCATTTGTTTCGCTGAAGTTGTAAAAGCTGATTTAAAGAAGAACAAAGATGGGGATGAGCAGAGAGAGAAAACAGTCTAGAAGAATGAGTTTTAACCCTGCTGCACATTGGAATCACCCAGGAAGCTATAAAAACTTCAATGCTCAAGCTGCACCCAGTCTCATAAAAATGCAATCTTGAGAATAGGATTCAGGCATTGGCATTTAAAAATTCTCCCCAGACAATTTTAAAATGCACTAAGTTTGAGTACCTCCAGTCTAGAAGTTTCAAATTAACATATTTTATTTCTTTATTATGTTGATTGTTGCACAGTAGCCTCCTACTAAATGTTAAGTTCCTCAATTTCTTTAAAATTAACAGATTCTTTATCAGTTATTTTAACTAGAGGAATTATTGGGCACATTTACTGCTATTTCTGCTTTCATTTATTTCTCCTCAATGATTGCCATTTCTATTTTAAATAATCTTTCACATATGATATGTACAACTTGGTTGTTGACAAATATTTCTCTTCATGGCATGGTTAAAAACACTTGACAGTGATTGAGTTCAAGCTACCATGGTCAATATACGCCCCAAATTAGTTCATTCTAGAATTGATTAAAATGGAGTCCTCAACTTTTAAAGCTGAATATATTTAATTGCATTATAAACAACTGTCAATAATATCATTTTTGCTTACATTGTAGATTAGATTTTATCTATTCTGGAAAAATATAAATATTACTTTCTGCCTATCTAGTAAAGGAATAAGTCAAGGACCAAAAAAAAAAAAAAAAAGTCAAGGACCTTAAACCTTAACATTTCTTAGGATTCATTCCAATGAGTTCTATTTTTTCCTCATTCTAAAAGGATCATTAACTTAGTCTTCTTTTAAGTACCTAATACTAGTACAGGGACAAAATTGCAGAGATTTATGTATTAAAATCACATACAAATATTTTTTAAGGCTGAATTTAAGTTTCTTTTTTTTTTTCTTTCTGACTTCAGTCTTCCAAGTAGCTGGAACTGCAGATTTGCGCCACCATGCCCAGCTAATTTTTGATTCATTGTAGAGTTGATGTTTCACCATGTTGCCCAGGCTGGTCTCGAATCCGTGGGCTCAAGCCATTCTCTTGCCTCTGCCTCCCAAAATGCTGGGATTACAGGCATGAGCCACTGCACCCGGCTGAATTTAAGTTCTTAAAAAGATAAGAATGGCATGCAGAAAAGTGAAGGTAGGATTTGTCACTGGACTCTAAATTTCCTTTTCTTGATTTAATTTCAGAATAACCTCTTAACTGTAATTTATTAATTACTTCTTAGCTGTAATTTAATAATGTGGACAATTATGGAACTGGTGTTTTGTTCACTGTCTGGTATCTTGCTTGACTACATATTAAAGTTAGAACCCTGTGACTATATCTGGCATGCAAATGTCCCTTTCTTTTTGGATGGAGATATTCACACTTTTAGGCTTCTGGTATTTACCAAACTGTCAAATTAATAGTACCAAACAGCTTTCTTTTAATGAATGAAACTTCCCACTAATTGTCAACTGAAGATGCATTTTTCCAAGCCTTCCCTTCATTTATTATTAAAAATGTTATTAGATGATCTGGGCTACTGAGAAAAGCAGCCCACTTTTGCACAGAGGATAGTAGTTTTCAAAAAAATTAAAAAAAGCTTAAAGGGAAACAATGCAAGTGGCAAAACAATCATTTCAGGGAAAGGTCTCATTTCAACCTGTAGTGTTATGAGAATTTCCAATGGGCTAGACTTGGGAAGTTGTTGTTTCCCATATTTCTAGTGGAGATTTTCAACATTTTAGTCAAATGTGAGTTTGCAATGTGCATTTTACCGTTGCATCTGCAGTCTGATTGGTAATGTATAATATTAAACAAAAAAAAGGGAAAAAAGTGAAACAATATGAAATGATTGGTATCTAGTTATGCTGCTCCTGTGTATAAATTTAAGGGCTGTGGGAGATACAACTACTCAAATTTTGCTGCTTTAGAAGAGTTTTAAAAGACAGAATTTAGAAAACGAAATTGCAAAAGTACCATAATATTCCTGATTGAATATTAAAGTCTAAACTCTATCTTATCAAAATCAGAAAGTATTTCATGTTAAGCATGCAAATATTTTATAAATCAAAAAATAATAATGTTAAAAAAACATCTTGTGTGTTTTTGTGTGCCTGAAGGTCTATCATTATTGATATGCTTTTTAAAGTTTTCATTTCAAGCAATTTTATTAAATTGTTTATATAATGTTCATACTTTCCTAAATGATTAAACTGTGATAAATCATCACAATATGACACAATGAGTAAGGCAATGTATTGCCTGACACATGCATACAACATTTGTATGAATAATATACCATAGAAAAACCATATATGTAGAAACCATATATTTCTGCATGTTTTTGTAAACAGTAGTAATATAGAATGAATTACCTTTGAAATCACTCTTCAGTCCAATACCACAACCTATGTACCTACACATTTACTACTTTCATGTTAATGTAGGAAAATATTTTGTGAACAGATGGCCTTTGCACAATGTTTAGGCAATCAATGGACTGTATTTTAATTTACTTTAAAAAAGGTATTCATTGTTCTGATGGGAAATTCAAGCACTAGCTCCATCCTAGGTTTTTGCTAAACCTGTATGATAATTAAGGAAATAATTCTTTTCATTGAATCTGCTGATATGCAGATGAGAGTAAATCAGATAAACAATATTGATAAGGAATTGGCCAGGAAGATAAAGGAAAAATCCCAGTTAAGAAGCTAAGCATTTTTTTCATAATATTGTTGTACTTTCTGTCACTATTCCTCGTTTTATCATTCAAATTAGGTTTGGAGAGTAGAGATTAAGTATGAGCAAAATGACATAGAAAAGGAAGAAGAAAAATATTTTAGGTGAAAAATGCAATCATGAAATCCACACGATTGTACTTGAAGTACAAATATCTGACTTAGTGGAAGACTAAACTAGTGGATCATATTGTTGGCAAATCTTGGTTTATTTTAAATAGTTTAATTGGTTTTACTCAGCCAGATGTTTAGGTGATGTATGCTGTAGAAGATGGTTCATTGAGAAAGAGTTATGTCGCTTTTAAAGAGAAGACAGATGTTAAACATGCAAAGGGACCCTAAGGAGTAATTTCTTGCCATGATGCTTTATGTAAAATAGAAACCTAAACTTAAATTGTTTCCTGCCCATGTTTTTCTAGGATAAAATGAGAGAGGCATAGAAAGCTAAGATGTCTTTTATCCAATACTTAATTCCAGGAAAATCCAGGTTTCTGCCTTTTCTTTCTCTTCCTTCATTTCTTTCACAAGCTCATATTGAATAACTGCTTCTACGGAAAGCACAGAGCTTAAAGTTGAGCATCAAAGTCAAGTCAAGTTTCCCTCCATATTAATTTTCTGATTTGTTTTCATGCATTGATTAAACAAAAATGTCTTCTTGCTATCCATTTCTCTCCTTTGTTTATATTTTAGTTTCTCTCTACAATTCAAAACTTTAAAGGTAGATAGATTTTTCATAGCCCAAATAGAGGCAAAATATAGTAAATGCTGAGCTAGAAAAAATGTTTGGGGACATATAGTCTGTATATCAAACATACAGATATTAGGATGTGAGAGGCGATAAAGAGGTGCTTTTAAAATTTGCTTTAGTAAAGTTAATGGGGCAGTATAGTTGTGAGGACTGGAAGCCACAGGGAGTACTCATAGTCACAAAAATGGTAAGAAGGTGGACATCTGAGCAGTGTGCAGAGACTCCTAGTATAGACAAAGTTGCAGGACACTTTGAATCACAATGGCATTTTTGCCAATCCTTTTTAACATTACCAACTTAAGACATATTTAAGAAATACAAACTCTTTATACCATTTTGGATATTAGCCAGAAAAAGAAAGTTACCCTTAGTTTTAAGAACAGGGCTGATGTTGTTATGCTTGTGAGAGAATCACAACATGGACACTGAAATTTGAAGATATTTGAAGATGAAGGTAACACTGTGAGGAAAGCATTATAGAAACAAAGCTTTATTCAATAACATAATAGTCAAAACCTTCAGTGAGAAACATCTTTAGTAAGAAAAATAATATGCTATTTACATGGGTATAGAAGAGTATATAATAAGATTTAGAAAAAAATTAATGGCTACTGAGCAAGAAAGGGAAAAATGTAAAAATTACACAAACATCTGAAAAAGAATTTTTTATTATTAAAACATTCTTTGTTAGTTTTTATTACACAGTATAAATATGCAGCTATGAAGGCAAATGTAAGTGTGCTTTCTTATAGATTCATCATAAGCGGTTTCGTTTTTAAAATTTTTATAGATTTGGTAAGTACAAGAGCATTTCCGTTACATGGATATATTGTGTAGTGGTGACGTCTGGGCTTTTAGCATACCCATCACCCAAATAATGAACACTGTACTCAGTGGGTGGTATTTTATCTCTCACACCCCTTTTACCCTCCCACATTTTGAATTCTTCAGTGTTTATTATTCTACACTGTGAAATAGAAATCTTAAAAGAAAAGAGAATGTAAAATGTCACCAGTATTCAATGGTCATTTTAAAAACATTTAATTTCTTTATAGAGAGGGTGTCAAAAAAAGTATATACATTTTAAGAAAAGAAAACATTATATTAAAATTATAATACTCAATATACACTGATAACAAAAGATGAATACAAGTCACATTTGACTTTTGTAATTACAAGAGGTGCTCAAATTAGTTACCATCAGTGTCCAGACACTGCTGATTATGGAGAACTACTGCAGGACTTGTTGCTGTGTGAGGCCTCTGGGATCTTCCTTTGCACACCTCATGCACAGCACCATGCGTCTCAAACTTATTACAAATATATGCACTTATTTACACGTGTTGGAGGTTCTGTTGCATATTCATGCCTCCATTGTCATTGAACTTCCACAACATTCTTGAATTTCAAATACCACTTCCAAATGATCTTGCACTCCTCCAATGACAACAGAGCTTCTGCCATTTTCTTTGACTGTCCTGATTGTCACATAGTGATGCTAGCATTTGTTTGATTAATACCATTTGAGTGAACATCATACTACACATTGCTACCACAGTTCAATTCAACTTTAAAAGTAATACATAGAAAACATCTCTTAAAATCTCTATACATTTTTTGGTACTCTCGATATTACATAGATGGTCTGAAATTGTGTTCGAACACTAGTTATTTACACAATGTTAAGAGGTAGGAGGAATATCAATATAAACAAGTATTTACACAAAGGCACTGACACTCTCTAAATATCCCTAGCACACTACCCAACAGAGAAAGTGCTTGGAGTGTTTCAGTTATCTTTTTTTGAGCATCATTAGCATTTGTCAAATAAAAATCAATCCCTGACTGAAAGGTCCCCTGTCTCCATTACAGCTCCATCAACCTGTCACTCTCATGGCCCTCTGGAAGCAGCTAGTCAATTACAAATCAACCTCAAATGTCCGCTGTCTTAGAATCTGAATTTATAAACAGAGTTTGCAAAACCATCTTAGAGTGTTTTACTGGAGAGATAATTTAAGCTAAAGATATTTGTTTATGATTATTTTCTACTTGCCTACCCAGATTTTCTTAATTAATCCTGGCTAGATATATAGTTGGAAAACAGAAAAGTTTTTTCTTGTGGCAATATTTTGCATGTATCGATCCAAAGTCAGTTTTGTTTTTTTAAAACAAAAACAAAGTCTATTTTTGGTACCTCTTTTTGGTGATGCAGAAACTGTATGTGTGTGTGTATGTGTGTGTGTAGGTGCATGCGTGTTGGAGGGTGCTGGAGAGGTCACAGATATCTTATAAGCAGGCAGAAGGCTAAAGGTTTCTTTATACTTGAGTTCTTAATTTTGACTTGTACCAATAATAAAGTCCTTCAAAATGAGATCAATAATTCTAAATTTATTTTTTATGTATATAAGGGGATTCAGTCAAGAAATAACTAGGTAATTCTCAGGGACAACAATTAACCATCAGAAATTATTTTGTTAGGAGTATAGAACTGGAGGGTATCTTGCTTCTCTCATCATTAATGAGGAAATTTGAAACCATAAAACTTGTAGAGTCTATAGCTATACTACCGTGTTAAGGAAGATGACAATTAGCATGTAGGTCACTTCCGAAATATCTTTGTATAGAAGCTAGGAGCAGAGCATGGGTGAATTTAAAGATAACTGCAATTATTATTTCAAACTCCTGGATCAGTTTGAAATCAGCACTATTTCCCCAAATTCACATTTTATTTTTCACTTTTATACTTTGTTTTCCCAATGGTGGTGCTAGTGAGAAATATGGTGACCAGAGTGAAAAATGGATTCATTCATTCGGCCAAAGTCAATGAGCATTTATCCTGGGAATTACCAGGGGAGCAAAAAAACAAACAAGCAGACATCAACAACAAAAAACAAAACAAAACAAACAAAATAATCAGACATGTCCCTGCCCTCAGTGAGTAGATGAGTCATTAAATAAAAAATTAATAATAATCCTCATGATCTTTACTACAGCAAACATATATATAGTATTTTCTAAACTAGCTCATATTTTTAAAAATCAAAGCAACTCTGTGAGGTACCGTCTCCATTGTATTAATAAGGGGATTGAAGACAGAGAGAGGTTTATTAATTTATTAAAGGTAACAAATCAAGGAAAGTTAGCCATCGGGTATCCTGACCCAGAATCCATGCACAAACCCACCTCCCAACATGAACTCAAGGTGTTCTATCCCTGACTTGTTAATTGAAGATTAAAGCAACATTTTCATGATTGGAACATTTGACACATATCTTAAGTAACTCTTCTGGAAGTCCTAGTGTTTGAGTTTAATAAAACCCTTGCCCTAAAGTAAGATATGAATGTGTTTGGAAAGAAAATATAATCCCTTACTTTCTCATTTCTTTATAGTCATTTAAATTATTTGAAGTTCAAGATGATTTTTTTCTTTAGTATTAATCTTTCATCCTAATAATGAAAATGCACATTTTCCAAAGGATAATTAGGAATCTGGTCAGTCTCATTAGAAACTCAGTAGTTTGTAGAATCCAATACTTTTTAATTAATCACAAACTACTTATTGAGTTTTAGGCCTGAGATTCTGTTAGCTTAATATACAGGAATCTTCATGAAACTCCACTGAATTTACTACAATATTAATCTTCAGAGTTGGAAAGGGTTTATTTTCCTCCTGTTTCAAAGGCATTAAATGTAGTTCCTCTACTCACGTTGAGAGACAGCTTATTTAAATGCTCTTGGATATTTTTTCAATACTTTAAATTGAAAATTGGCTTGTGTCAACCATTTTTCTTGTAGGTCTATTACAAAGAACATATATAGGATGTACAAAATTAGTCCTTTGAGCATAAGTTGGTTAAATTCAAGAATATTACATGCATCAGTTATGCAAAGTATACCTAACTGGAGAGAAAGATGAGAGAATTGTATGCTTATGTGGTCTGATGTTACAGCCTGTGATCTTCTCTACAAATATCTAATTTAGTTCCCTAAGCATGGATTTTCTTTACTGGCATGAAGACGTCCATAATGTTAGTGTGTAAGACTCAAAATCTGTAACTAGCTTTGCAGGAAGAAATATAAATCTTAATGAAAATGTTGTACTGCATGATTATCATGACAGGAAGCAATTATAAGCAATGCTTCATACTGGGAGGGTAAAAGCATTTGTTCATTTAGATAGCTGTGTTTCTCCAAAAACAACTGGTGATTGGAAAAAGTTTATTGGATGTCCTCACCTTGGTAGCTGAAATTGCAAAAGTGCTCTACCACTTTGTTCTGTGAAATATAGACATGGAGCTCAAAATTTTTTAAGTCCACCAGTGAGAAAATTAACATCTGAGATCTAAATGATGACAAAATTATGTGCATCTCTCATCTTGGGCTATTTTTTGGATGTTAGATACATAGATTTCAAAACAATAAAGACACCTGAGGCAGTCATTTGTATTAAGTGGCGGGAAGTGTTGCAACAAATATAAAACGAATACCATTTCTATTTAAATTTTGGATTACTAGGAAATTATATTAAGTATATACAATTACATATGACTGTCCACAGACTGGGAATGTGGTAATATTTGCTACAGATTTTTTATAAAGCAGAATATTTATATCCCCATGCAAAAACATTGCAATCATTTCAATTGCTGAAGAGAAAATAAAAGTGTTGGTTTCAATGATCCTTGAACACAGATAAGCACAACAGGAGCAGGAACATGGGGATTCTTTCACAAGATTTTTTTTTTCCTTCAAAGAAATAAGTCGACTAATAGATGTTCTGATGAAAAGTAATTTTCCATCTCTAAACATGCAAGACAGGTTTATACACAAACAAAATGTCTGCCAGTTTTCAATGCACTCATTTGTAAAGCATGATCATAAACTACACAGATGAACCAGCAACTAAGTCCATTGCCGGAGGATTAGGTACAAGTGTAAGCATATTTACATTTATTTGTATAAAGCTATCTATGAAAAAGGTGTGAAGAAAGATGAATAACTTAAACAGTAAAAAGAAGCAATGCCTTTACAACAACAACAACAACAACAACAACAACAAAAATATATATATATGAAGGAGATTTGGAAATCATAATTTTATGTGCGCGCGCGCGCACACACACACACACACACACACACACACACACACACACACACACACACACCCTGTTCTGCCATGCTGATTTATTTAACTTTTCTGAACATTAGTGACTCATAAAAATAGTAATGAGAATTATTGATAAAGAGGCAACATAAATATTATAAATTATGTATTAGTATTTGACTATTTTACCTCAAGTAACTTAACATGATGAGGAGAGCAATGCCTCTTTTCCCTATTACTACCTTCCCTTCCCCCAATCTAACCATGACTTTGCTATTTCAGAATGAAAGATTACTTTAATGTCAAAGTGGTACTCTTGACATACATATGTCAATAATAGAATAAACAACTACAAGTCCCTGTATCATTTTTTGGTGCCAGAAGCTCCAGGGAGTCTTTTCTGTTCATGACAGCCATCAGTTACCACTGAAGACAAGTCTTGTGATCTGCAAGAACTCATTGTTAAGTGTCTTAAATTTTGTTTTTTGAATAGGATGCTTTGTTGACTCAGAAATTAGAGAATCATTATGTAGTCCTTGCGTTAGATCACTGGGAAATTGGCTAAAACTTCTCGCTTTGGTGGAACTTTTGAAAGTTAAAATATTTGTCAGCAATTCATACCTGGAATTTCTGTCAAGAATGCCAACTGAATTTTGCACACCCCCTCTCAAGGTACAGTAATCTGCAAGGATGTTTAATTATATTTTTATTCAAGAAGAAACACTGTAGAAAGATAATTCTCATGGCTCTTTTTATTGACTTAATAGACATACACCTTATTTTAAAGAAAATAATGGAATCTCTCTGTCCAGAGAATGTTTTGTGACTTCACACCTTTGCAGAATGACTCTTCCATATAGAATTTGCCTTATCAACAGTGTTAGAACTTGATGGATCCTGACTAGGCTTTTCATAGAAAACTTGTTAATACAACTAGATCATGGACCAATACTTTTATTGATTAGAGGAATATCTGATAAGGCCTTGCCATCATTCTCTTTACTAAAGAAGAAGACCAAGGAGTTATTTCATTCTGGAATAGTTATTTTTACTAACAGGGTCAATCCTCTCTTTTCTGTCATGAATAGACTATAACTAACACATACAATATACAAAGCAATGATACTTTTGAATAAACTCCAATATTCTTGAACAGATATGGACCTTGATGCCCAAAGTCATGAGGTGCCTTGTCCAAGGTCATAAAGGTGCCTTGTCCAAGCTCACAGGTGTATGGCAGAACAGATTGCCTCATGTACATTTCAGGGTTTTTCACTCCATTTTCTAATATGCTAACAGAAACCAGAAACAATCACATGTAAAAATTACTTTGTCTATTCTGCAGCTAACTATTCCTAATATGCAGTGTTCTAGTTAAAATCTAACAGAACTCAAATGGAGTATGTGAGAATTGAAAATGAGAATCCCTTTCCCCGTTAAAAATGTTACTCTATATAAACAAGTATGTTCAGCAGTATATCAAGTATAAAATTTTAAAACACTGACTTTTTTAAGAAAATAAGAAACAAAGATGAATACATTTTGTAGAGAAGAGTGAACTGATTGAAACTTATTTCAGAATCATTTGAGATTCTTATTAAAATGCAAATTCCTCTGTCTTAAATCAGAATACTGACTCAGAATTTCTAGCAGTGAAAACATGAATTGTATATTTTATTGTAAATTCTAGGTAATTATTAGGTACAAAGTTAGAATTTAGCTGTTTAAGGCTATACAACTTCAAAGGATTATTAAAGATAATTCTTGATGTTTATCATGTTTTATAAAGCACACATTTGTTCCTTTGATTTCTATATACATTTTTGTAGAATGAATATAAAACATTTTACAGTAAAATTTTCAACTCACAAATTACTCTATGGAGAAATCTCCAAAGAGTTAAATGAATGTTAAGTTTGTCTTATTCTATTATACTCTATCAAGAACTATATTGTAGAAGAATATATATTTATACCTTTGCTGAGTAACATCTTTATTAATCAAACAGCTCTAATTATTGAAGCAAACTCTTAGTAATCAGTCATTAATTCTTGGGCTACTATTGTGGTTTTCTTTGGGGGAATCCTTTGATTGATGGATTCTGTCAAAATGTGAATGGGAAACCTCAGATCTGTAATATGGAGTTCTGCATGAGAAAAATATCATGATGCTGTCTCAAGCTGCTTGTAAAAGCAGCGGTATCTATGGCAGCTCTTTAGCAAGGAATCATTACAACAACAAAATTACAATATAGCACACATTAGGAATTTGCCTTACTATTATCCTCGATGGTTTCTAACTTTATTATATCTTGTGATCTTTTCTGTAAATCTATGCTTTTACAGATATATAAACAGAGGTGTGCACAGAGAGTAATTTGTCCAAATGTATTGATATATATATATTTATAAATCAGTTTTCTGCATTCATTTACTTTTCTTCTGGGATATACCTAAAAGTAAGGAAGACACACTTTCTGTTTTTAAGTGGCCTCAAGTAGAAAAGTTATATGTAAAAAGGCAATTCAATATAGTTCGATCGATGTTCTGATGGAGTTTGGGGGCACTGCGGGAGAATTCCTTCCCGAAGAAGAAGACATCTATCTATGTGGGCAAATGGCAGAGTAGACATTAACTAAGTAAAGAAGTTAGAAAGATGGGGATAGCATATTACATGCAGAGTGACTGATTTCTGCAAAGGTTGAGATAGAAATGTGCCTGGAGTATTTGAAACACTACAAGTACTTCAGTTTGGCTTGAATGTAGAGAAGGAGGAAAACATGAGTCAGTTCATTAAGGATTTTGTACATGACACTGAGAATCTTGGACTTCCATTGGTTAATAATCATAAGACAATGAAGATAGTACGTTTGCATTTGAGAGTGATTGCTGTGTGTGGAGAATGGGTTGAGAAAGGGCAGAATTGAAGGTAATCTAACCAGTCCTAAGCCTTAAAAAATGATGATTCAAATCTATATGATAGATAGGCTTGTATACAAAGGGGTGGAATGAAAAGGAGGAGTGATTGATGTGAATAATGGAGAAATGAAGAGTATACAACAGTATCTCATATGTTGGACAATTAAGTGAACAGTGTTGCAATCTGAGACAGGAAATACACCAGGAAGGATTTTGTGAGCTCTTTACTACGTCAATATTTTTCTCATAAATTACGATTGAACTTTATTGAGTGCATATCTTTGTAATAACGGAAAAGAGGAAATGTTGGATTAGATCCCTAATGGTGAAGTGGCTGTGAAATGTCATAGCCTTCTTCAACCAGCTTGACTGAGCTCATGAAGGTAGGTGGGCTCTCCTTTTCTTTCTTCCTCTGCCACACATCATGTGACCTTGTTGAATTTTCAACTGTTAAGACACAGCCTTTTCTTATGGAGGATAATAGTGTAACATTTCCTTCAGTTAGTAGGAAAATAGTTATATTGGGTTTTCTTTTAACAGATACATCAGAATTCTATTTTAAAAGAAACATTAGTAACATTAGAACTTCTATGGTAGACAATAAATGGCTTAATTGGAGTCTAAAATAAACTAAGAGTATACAAATTTCATATTGCATGGCATTTCAAATTCAAATTTTCTTGGATTGCAGATAGACTAAAGGTAAAGAAGTTAGAAAAATTTTCCTAAATATTATTGTGGCTTCTAAATATCTTTTCACAAAGATACTTCACCACATAGGATTTATTCATGGTATACAGTATCTCTCATTATTTTATAGTAATTTAGCATATTTCCTTTTGTTTGCCAAAATTTCATTTCTGATTACTGTCTATATTTGCTTATTCAGATCTTTAGAGACCAGTACAGCTACTGGTGCTATGTGCATTCACTAATACATGTCTGAGTTTTACTTTATTGAATTAATCTTAGAATTTGCAACATACTTTTTGTGTCTCAAATTATAGCAAATAATTGTCCTTTAAGAAACTATTTTACTTTTGAATGCAATTAAGACTGTCATTTAAACGTGTGAGATCACCTTGATGAAGTCTCTTTTTATATAAAAAATAAGATGAGATTATTCAAGAAAAAAAATCATTTTTTGCTTCCTTTCATCTATTTTATTTCCACATTACATTAAATTTCCTTCACCAAGGAGGTCATCTTGTCACTAAATCCTGACCACTTCAAATTTATGCTTTAACATACCAGAGTGACTTTTTACTCTGTCAGTGGAATAACCTCCTTGTCAAATCCAGTGATGAATTTTTCCTTCTCTTCCTTAACTTGTCTTTGAAGCCAACACTGTGGAACATGCCCTCATTCTCAAGTTTTTCTTACTACAATATTCTCATATTTTATTTTTTCCATCTGACTTTTCCATCTCAATCAGTTTTGCTGGTTTGTTTTCTGCTATATTTCCTTAAATGTTAGTGTTTATACTATGCAGAACCCCATTTCTTACTCAATATACCCCTCAGACCAAACTTGGCCACACTCATGTTTTCAATTTCTTCCTCTTGCGCTCCTATGTTCCTAAGAGATGGCTGTATCCCTGACCAATATGTACAAATGCTGGCTACCAGAGATCTTTAAATAAATAAATAAACAGACTATCTTTCTTCCTCCTTTATAAACCTGTTTCTACTTCTTCACACCCAATTTAATTTAAAAATACTAATATTCATAGGCTCTCAAGCCATTAGAAATATTCTGTAAAAAAACAGATGACTTACTATTTAAGAATGTGAATTCTATAGCTGAACTTCCTGGGTTTGTATCCTAGCCCTTTGACTTTGAGCAAGTTGTTCAACCTTTCTAGATCTCTGTTCCTCAACTATAAAATAAAGCTGATAATAATTGTGCCTCATAGGTTGTACCTCACAGGGTTGGTTTGATAATTTTTGATAAATACTTAGAATATTGCCTAATATGTCTAAATTATCATTAATAACCTTCACGTCTCTGCCATCTCTTACATAGCTTAAATCCAATCAGTCTTCCAATTTTATTGATTATATTTCTACTAACCTCTGCTTTTCTCTGTCTTCATTTCTACTGCTGTCCTTAAGTACAAGAACATACTATCTTTTACCTCTTTATTTGCTGGGCCCAATGCACAGTAGGTTCTTAATTTCTGATAAGTCATAAATAAGTTAATGTATCAATGTCATAAAATCTTATTCTGAAAAGGGGACTCCTAAACCATTCTTGGTGATCACTGGAGTGCTTAAGGGAATTGTTTAAAAAGATGGATCGTTTGGACAGAAACATATTGATGTATTTGTTTATCAATCTCACTGCTTGTAAAACTACTATTACGTGACAGTACTAATGGCTAGCTTACAGGCTAATCAACATTCAGTGTAACAATTGAACATCTGGTACCTACTGGTACTTACTGTTTGCATCTTGTACCTACTGGTACCTACAGTTTGCAGCATTGGGCAAGTCACATACAACTACTCTGAGTTCTGTTTCCTTCTCTAAAATTAGTAAACTGGATTAGAATTATCTCCATAATCCTTTAACATTGAAGATTCAAATAGATTTGAGCAATTATTCAACTCCTAAAATATGAGAGACTGAGAGGAGTACACCATGCAGAAAATTTCAAGCAGGGGGATATGAGACTGATAATCTTTGTTTCCTAGCCTGTTGCTTAGTTCAATGAGCCAGACCGGTAGAGAGAACTGTCTGGAAGGCAGCATTTTAAATTTAATTCTGCAAAATTTTCCCTGTCTTAGAATTCATTTTCATCTCTTTGAAACACCTAACCCTTCTTTCCAAAAAGTGCAAAACATTTCAGCTTAAGCTGATTACCATATTAAAGTTTTGACCTTGAGCCCAAGAAAGTCTCTAAAGAAACTGAATCCCTATCGTTTAATATGATATTGGCTTTTAAAAATGACAAGTTCCAACATTTTATTGTCACTTTTTCCTCTGATTATTTGATTGGAGTTTTTTTGAAGGCAAAATATTTTAAATCAAATTTGATTCATCGTTCCACTTCATGTAGCAAGTCTTTTAAATGTAGCTTTTTAAAACTACTGAATACCTAAAATTTCTCCTGCTGATTAATCTATGGCAAGCTTTTGTGTAATAAAAATGGATCGCAAAAATGATTTCTGGGACCTGGGAAAAAGATTTTCCTGTGGAAAATAAGCAGTGTTTATATCAAGGCTGAATTATTTATGAGTTAGCCATAGTGATGCTAAATTTTAACTGAGAATTACCCAACAGTTTTGGACCATATGCCCTGTTTGCTTAAAATTATTATTTTATGAAAGACAGTCACATTATGATTTCAGTAGAGAAATAGGAAAGTCATTCCAGTTCTATCACGGTCTATAGAAAGTTGTTTTGAATGTAACATGAAATCATCTATTTTATGTTAGCATTGTCCTTCATCTGAGAACTTTCTGCTCCAAAGGACTGTGGATATTTCACAATATGTCCTCAGGAGATCAACGCTATTATTTATTAAGACCTTGCTTAATTTTCTGTTACATATCATGAGAAAATTAATTCATGGACTCACATTTTTATGCAGAAGATTAACATATCCTCTTTCGAAGATCACATTTAACTAAAGTCAAACCTAGTGTATGGCAGCTCACTGCATCATAGATTGGAATCTGCCTCGTGCTCCAAAGCACAAGCTATCACATTGCAATCATTGTCTCACAGAGTTGGAATTTCAAATGTACTGTCTCATTCTTTCCCAAGTATAAATTTATGTTCCTATCTGATTGTTTGCCCAATTTTTGTTCAGAAAATGTTGCTTTAACTAGATATAAAATGATGAAATAATAGCCTCAAACAGAAATCTTATCTTTAAGAGTGGTGGTTAATATTCATCCTGAGTCCTGGTTTTTCCACTTTCTGTTTGTATGATCTTCAGAGGTTTCTTGATTTGCCTAAGCCTTCGTGTTCTCATCTGTAGAATGGGAGGACCTGACTATTCTGCAAATGTGCTTTTGACCTCTTGGGGCTGTTTGGCAGGTCAAATGTGAGATGCTGAGTACACAATGCCTGGTAAATAGAAAAGTCTCAGCTAATTCTAGCTATTAACATTAATAATAGAATGGTTAGCATCCCAAATTTGAATTTTCAATATTTTTAGAAAATATATAATTTTGCTTATGGTTGTATTATGATTATAATTACGTCAAAGACTATACTTATACACTTAGAGATAATCATCTTCTCAAAAAGGTGACTCAACTTCTGAGGAATACATTAATATGCCCATTTTTTTTTCAACCACTACTTAGGTTTATTGTCGGTAACACACACAAACACACACAGTATTTATGAACTCTGGCTATATCACTTATTGATCTTTTATATGTTCAGATATCTTATAGACAAGAGGGTCTATTATGATACTATGGACTATCTATATCCTGTGTACTATTGTCTCCTGCTAGACATAACAATTTCCTAGATATTTTAGTTTGCTTCTCACCAGAATAGATCGAGTCTACATATGCAAAGAGAGTAGATATTTCAAAGGAACAGGCAACTGTTAAAAAAATAGGAATTTAAGGCCTAAATTATCCTGCCTATAAAGGACAAATTCATCAGCTCATCACTTGAAAAGCTCAGAGAACAGCTGACTCAATCTGTTTCACCATAGGACATAGACCATTATTTTCAATGAAAGAATCATTCAAGTGAAGACATTATAAGAAACAGTGTGGCTAATTAGTTGTTCACATATATCCTACAGTTGCCATTTAGTTCTTCCCAGAATCCTGTTATATACAGAAAGATACAGTTAATTTAATTCTGAGGTGAAAATAAGGTATTAATGCTCTCCTCCATTACTGGGGGTGAACAGTTAGGGTGAGGGTGTGTTTGTGTGTAGGAGGAACAGGTTTTCAGAACCTTTAATGTCATCAAGAATGCTATAATTTAAGGGAGTGATGGTTGTCCCTCTCCATCTGTCTTATCCCATTACCTGTGATTGCAATGCTTCTCCTTTTGTGATTCATCTGGGTCACTTATATTCTATCCCTCACAGAGTCTTTTAGTTGATTTCATTTAAACCTTGAATAAACTTTTATAAGAATCAGATCATAATTATTTGGAGGTATACCCTGTTATTGAGTTTCAAATTTTATAAAAACATAACTAAACATGATATCAAAATTTGTATGACAATTTTCCCAAAGGCCTCCAAAAAAGTAGAAGATCTATGAAAAAAGTTAACAATAAAGGTATCAAGGGAAACACCAGCAAACATTTAAGAGGCCTATATTGTAAATATTCTTGGCCAGGTTGCAGGAATTCAGTCAATTAGGGCAATTATAAATTTCAAATTTATATTTCTTCAGGAGTTTGGTATTTTAAAACCATAACACAAGAATTATTCTTTATTATTTGCTCATTATTTCTTAGATTTCTCTAATGCTGCCAAACTCAGAGGAGACCAGGTGTTGGCACTAAATTTAATGCAAAGGCTTTTTACTGAGCAGTTACTAAGTATTACCCTTCCATTAGTTGGAATTCAAGAGCTATAGAAAATGAAGTACAGAACCCTCCAGGAGCTTAGGTGTCAGGTGGAGAGACATGCAAATCAATTAACAATACAGATGTCTTGTAGTAGAAAAGCTGGCGGCACAAATAATAAGTATGTTATTGGTCATACAAACAAGAAAAATATAGGTGTTGAAAGGTTAGGGAGAACTTCTTGGAAAAGGTAAACTTTGACTTTGTCCAGGAAGAGGAAGATGAAAAGATACTTCAATTGGTGCCAACAGCATGATTAAAGGCAAAAAAGTGAAACTGAAATATTAATTACAGAAACTTTTTTTTACCACCTTTTTGTATATGATGTTAAAGATATCTACATAATGCTAGTTTTTTTCTTCTAATGTATATTTAAAGACCCAGTGTTCAATAGATTGGTAGGGTAACCATAATTAAAAATAAGTTATTGTACATTTCATAATAACTATAAGAAGAGAATAATTTGAATGTTCCTAGTATAAAGAAAGGATAAATACTTAAGGTGATGGACATCTCAATTACACCAATTTAACCTTCATACATTATATAAATGTATTTAAATATATCACTTGTACCAAAAAGTATATCTGTTATGTGTCAATAAAATAAAATCTACATAATTTTTGAAGTAGCACAAAATATTCTGAAAAGTGTTTCTCATTGATTGAAGCAAGCACCATGCATTTTAAAAAAGGACAAACTAGCAGTCATCCTGTAAAATTCAGAATCCTGTAAAATTCAGAAATAAAATCCTGGATAACAAACTTCAAGAGATGGAAATTTAGAGATTAGCACACTTGTTAATTTATAAACATGCACAGTAAACCTTGGAAAACACTAGTAACATTGCAAAATTTCCAACCGAAATGTAGATACTTAGAGACATATCTCTGGCTTCATGCAATGTTAATATGCCACAAATTCCTTAGAGTGATTTACATTTCAGAACTATTATACAAGTAAATCTGTTTTATTAATATTGTAAGGCTAGGTCATTTGCCAGTACATATTTTTTCAGGTAATACTGTTTCTCTGTACAAAAGTGCAATAAATCCTCTCTCTTCAAAATCTGTGCTTTAGTAGGAAGTCCTCATTCTGCATCCCAATAAAGTAAAATGTAGTGAATAAAGCACTACAGCCACATATCTGATGAGATCTTAAAAGAACCTGCCAGATTCAGTTCACAGACCCCTGATTAACTTAACAGGAGTTTATAAAATGAGAGTGCAGAAGACACTAACAAATTTAAAACACAGCGTTTATTTCTATATTTTAAAGATTATTAAAATTCCAGTAGTTTGAACTTGACAAATTTTTAGCACTCAACACAAAATTACAATTATCACAAGAAGATAAAAGATAATATTAAGATATCATAATATAACGCTAAGATAGGAGAACATTTCTGAATATAAAAATAAATCACCAGTAATTTATTAATGGTTAATAAGTGATGTGCCAACAAATATCAGTTATTCCATGGAAATCAATAGTAATTTGGCTGTATTTATTTGTTTTTGAAAACTAATACATTTATGGTCCTTAGAATTGTGCTGAATAATTAAAAATAATAAAGAAAAATCATTAAAGATAAAAATACATTAAAAAAAATAACCTGCCAGAAAAAGACTTTGAAACAGGGATTAAAGGAAAGCAAATTCCTGACTAGTAATCTAACTATCTAAAGAGAGATCCTTACATGTCAAAACAGTGAACACAGTCAGACCTCTGCTTTCCCTGAGCAAACATCTCATGTGCTTCTTGAGGAAAGGTTTTTTATAGGGTTCTCTTTTCTAATTATGCTTGCAAAATAGTAGAGTTGCCTTAATCTGTAGGGAGTCAGAGTCTTTGTGTGTGTGTACTCTGGGGTGATCAGGCCAACATAATACAGAGGTCATTCATTGTGTAGAAGATTCATTCTCTATGGTTCACCAGGAGAATGTATTCATTTTAGTGTAATCTATACCCTTCACTTTGGAGGCCTTGAGAGATGGGGAGGCAACCATAGTGTCGGAAACATTTTGGGCATTATTTTTTACTTAACATCAATTTCTTTGAAATCTCATACAAGATGATACTATAGAAAAATTTTCATGAGTCATCAGTACTCTATAGTAACTTACACAGGTCAAGAATTCAAGTTAACCCTTGATTCAGAAACTCTGAAGTGCCAGTCCTTCCTTCCTTCCTTCCTTCCTTCCTTCCTTCCTTCCTTCCTTCCTTCCTTCCTTCCTTCCTTCCTTCCTTCCTTTCTGAGTTGGAGTCTCACTCAGTCGCCCAGACTGGAGTGCAGTGGCTGCTCCCGGCCACAGCAGCCTCACCGGCTGGGGTCCGGCGATCCTTCCGCCTCAGCCTTCCGAGTAGCCAGAATTACAGGCATGCGCTACCATGCCCGGTTGATTTTTTGATTTATTGTAGAGATGAGGTCTCGCTTCCCAGTTGGGTCTCGAACCCGTGGGCTCAGGCAATCCACTCACCTCAGCCTCCCAAAGGCGTGAGATTACAGGCTGAGCCACCGAGCCCGGCTTCTTTTTTTCTTTTTTTGAGTTGGAGTCTCACTCTGTCGCCCAGACTAGAGTGCAGAAGCATGCTCACTGCCACCGCAGCCTTGACCTGCTGGACTCAGGTGATCCTTCCACCTCGGCCTTCCAAGTAGCTGGAACTACATGTGTATGCCACAATGCCCAGCTAATTTTTTGATTTATTGTAGAGATGAAGTCCCATCAAGTTGCCCAGGCTGGTATTGAACCCGTGGGCTCAGACAATCCTTTCACCTTGGCCTCCCAAAGTGCTGGGTTTATAGGCATGAGCCATCGTGCCTGGCTACCAGTCATTTCTAATACTGTTTTTCTCAATTTTAACATCCCCTTGTTTTAAACATTAAAGATTATAATTTTTAAATATAAGTAATATGGCATACTTGATGCATTTAACCTATTTTCTTTGAATCATTTTGTCCATCTCTGAATTTTGTTTATAGTTATACTGATTCAACAGCTATGTGCTATAGTAAAGTCAGAACATTTTCTGGCAGACCTGTTCATATTCAGAGATATTGAGCAGCTCACTTGGAAACTTAATCTGACTTAAATGTTCCCTGAAATAACTGTCATTATCTTCACATTTGATTTACACTGTATACCTATTTAAATATTACTTTAAATTACATTTTTGGAACCACACAAAGCCTGCTTTTGTACCCAGATTTTAATCTCTGCAGTTATATGAAACTAAATCCTGAGAAAACAGTGGGATTTTCTAGAGAACTCACTGTTCTGAATTTGCAAGAAGTTGATCTGACACTTTATGTTTATGGAGTAGAAGGCTCTCTCAATCAACTGTTACTTTCTATTAAGAAGATTCAAAGCAAAAGCATGGTTTGCTGGTGTGCTCCTGTAATCCCAGCTACTCCATAGGCTGAGGTACGAAAATTGCTTGTGCCCAGGAGTTTGAGACCAGCCTGGACAAAATAGCAAGACTCTATCTAAAAAAATTTAAAAGCATGAAAAATAATGAATATGTATGTGATTTCCCTTGATTGAATATGATGGTCAATATTGTATATTATTTACTATTGCAATCACACTAAACCAAAATCCTCTCCTCATTTATAAAAATCTCTCTGGGAGTAGCGGGAGTTATAAAAAGCCACTAGGGGTCAGCAAACACCAGGAATATTAGGCACCCTTGTCCCTGTGAGGGAATCAGAAGATAAAACCCTGGCAGATGCCTGGGTGGGTGTAGAGCAAAGTTGTTCCCTAGCACACACTTCAATTTGCATTCAGATTACACTGAAAGAAGAGCACCATACAGCAAAATGTGCAACCAACCAGGACTTTCATAGAATCTTAGCATTTCATTCTTAGATCCACTGCCTGTGAGTACAGGAATGAAGGAAGGTGATTAGAAGAAACTGAGAGACTCCAGGTAACTGCAAAGAAGGAAGACACTACACACTGAGAATCTTGGGATTAAAATCTTGGGATTAGAGTGAGATCTCCTGGCTCTGCAGGGAAGGCAGCTAGGTTTCATTCTGGGGCTACCTCCACAGAGCCAGGAGATCTCACTCTAATCCCAAGGTTCTCAATGTGTAGTGTCCAGACTAAAATCATCAGCATCTCCTGGGGATCTGTTAGAATTTCTCAGCACTACCCCAAACTCCTAAACCAGAAAACTCTGGGGCTGGATGCTAGCCATCTGTGTTTAATAAGTCCTCCAGGTGATCCTGATGCAAGTGAATGATTGAGAACCACTGCTATGAACTGTAGCTGAAACAGTGTGAAACTGCCCAGCGATACCAGAAAGGACATCATTGTATTTACACTAAAAGATCTAATTGAGTTAATTTTCTTCAACACTATGTGAGGGAGTGATTGCCACTTGGGTCCTAAGCTACTCTTTATTATTAGGTGTGCATTTGTGGCCAAGATTGAGCTTTGGACCTTTACCAGCTCAGCAGGAAGGTAGGCTAACCCTACTGGGAGCATTAACAAAAGACTAGTAATTTCCATGTGGAGCACATTCAATTATAGGCACATGAGGATGTGAATTGCTTCCCAAGGTCAAGAAGTCACAGGAAGAGATGATCCCAGAACACCTCCAAACTTCTGTCTAAGCAATCTGCATAATATACTTATTTTTGAGGAAGAAAAAGAAAATTAGCAATGTCTAGTATGGAAGTCCAACTCACACCAGTTTCTGAGTCATATGATATAGTGTAAAAACTGGCTTGAAATCTCCTTTGCTCCTGTATATGAATGATCCCAGGCCATGCCTTTAAAAATCTCACTTCAGCCAATAAATATTATGAGAATCATTTTCATTTCCTGAATGATCTAATCTCTGTACTCACAAGATGACCTACAATTATCCTCAACAGATACAAACCATTTCTCTATTTAAAATAATGGAGATGATAATTTTTCAACCTTGCAAAGAAGGAGTAGTAAAGGAAACGGTATACTGACTGCCCAGTATACAGAAAGTATTGCAGTAGGTACAGGAGACACAAAGCCAAGGGACCTACAAGCTAGTTGTCAAAATAAGGTAGTAATTTATTTTTAATGAATTAATTAATCAATATAATTCATTATTTTAGAGTTGTGGAGTATAAGTGAGGATTTACTACATAAGTAAGTTACATGCAGGTGAAGTTTTGATTTCTATTAGCTGGTCTCCTTTCCCTGATAGTGGACCAGGTCAAGGTAGCACTTTGAGAAAAAAAAAATTTACATTAATCACAACTGCCAAGGCATAGATAACTAAATGTCTATCAATGGACAAATGAATACAGAAAATGTGATTATTTATCTGTGTATCTTGAGATAACTTGAATGAACCAAGGAAACATTATAGTGAGGTAAATAAGAGACACAAAAAGACAAACACTGTGTGATCTCAGTTATATCTGGAGCCTAGAGAAGTCAAACTCATAGAAACAGAGATTAGAACAGTGGTTGCCAGGATCTGAGTGGGAGGAGGAAATGGGGTTATTTTGGACGAAGGATACAAACTTTCAGTTATAAGTTGGATACGTTCTGCAACTCTAATATTCAGCATGGTCACGATGGCTAATAATAATGTACTGTACATTAAGTGTTCTCACCACACACACACAAAGGTGACTATGTGAGGGAATGGAAATGTTAATTAGCTTGATTCTGATCATCCCAATATATACATGTAGCAAAACATGCTGTTTACTTTAAATATACACAATCTATTCGTCAATTATACCTCAATAAGGCTGGGAGAAATTAAAAAATCACAGAGGTGAATTGTTCAAAGGAGTAGTGACAAAGTTCAGAACATGCTAACCCAAAACATGGTGTCTTAGCATATTGAGTATTTCAAGCTGAAGGAATTTAAGAAACTTCAGAGCATGTCCTTCCCTGAAGCAAGTCATAAGACACTCACACGAGTGGTGTCCTCCTTGTACATAGAGAAAAAAAAAAAGCATCCTTACTTCTGAAGATAAGAAAGAGGAATACGAGCTTCCATTTTTCATCAAATTAAGTATGAAAACACTCAGGTTTAACCATTACTTCAAGTCTTCATTTCCTTATGAAGGTCCCCATGTCACATAAAACTCATATTATATCAATGTATATGTTTTTCTCTTAATATGTGTTGTGTTACAGAGCCCCAGCCAATAACCTTGAAAGATAGAAAGAAAATACTTTTTTCCGTCTCTATGGGGTAAAATAGTAGGAAAACATAGTAGGAATTTATTAAAAAGCATGACATTTAGAAATCTTCTCTCACCACAAGTTACTCCACACCCAGTAAATAAACACAATGCACATTTTGTTAGTCCAATGAAAGTAACTTTTGTAAATTCTTTTGAGGCAGTATAATTGAAACTTTTAGTATATTTGGATCTCACTGTAGTTCACATATATGAGATCATAAGAAAAAAATTCTATACTGGGATTTGCATATCCTTGTAAGAAACTAATTGTATTGCAGTCTATTTTCTCAGTGCTCTCCATTATATTTCCTATTTGATTTCCTGTATCCTATGTCAGACTGAGTTGCCATTGATACCTAAAGAAAGGAAGAGAAATGTGTCGTAACAGCAAGCGCTAGCATTCTGTCTCCCGTTTATGACCTCCAAAAAGTGCTACAACTCCGGAGGCTACTTGAGGCAAGGCTTTTGTCTCATTCATCTTCGTTTCTTCAGTACCTAAGTACAGCAAGTTGCTCGCACATGATGAACCTTCCATGGATATTAGATGGATGAGTGACTGGATACACAAGTTATAGGCCGCTGGGGCTATCACACATTGCTATCCTTTTTAGAGTAAGTTCAGTGTGATAGAGAAAGTAAGAATGGCTTAGCAAAGCCAAACTTCTCATGGTTTATTCAAGGGTGTCCAATCTTTTGACTTCCCTAGGCTATGTCAAGTAGAGAGGAATTGTCTTGGGTCACATATAAATTATATAACATAGTGCATATATATATATAATAAGACTTCTTTTTTTATATTTTTATTATAAAGTTAAAAAAATTAGAACAATATAAAACTAGTGGAAAACTTGACCTTGCTTTTATAAAATTAATCTATCAATATCTGGTTTGATGGACGTGGTTGCAATTCTTTGTGAATTCTCAAGGTGTAAAGGTGCTTGTCAGAAATGTTTGTTCAAATTTTGCTAGTCCTGTGCTTCATAATTGAGAACAGCTGCTCATAAATGTGTGTGCTGACAAAAAACAATGTCATGAATAAAGCGTGATTGTGAATGTAAAAAACTGATCTGCTTATGGGGTCATGAGGAAAATAAACATTAAAGAAAATTAAAAGATTTTGTGGAGCCATATTACTAGCTGTCATGGGCCACATGCAGCCTGTGGGCTGTGGTTGGACATGCCTAGTTTAGTTAATGAAGAATATGTTACTTTTACAATAGTATTTTGAGGCCTTTTTTTTAGCGTGAAAGCTAGCATACGACGAAACAAATATGATAGCATCTCTTTTGTGCACTGAGAAAATTTGATGAGTTCCATCTCATGAAAAACCCTGACTCACAGATACAATGTCATCCACAGGTGGATGTGCAATTTCAAAGTTTCCCCATTCACGTTGCATGATTCAACATTATATCTCCAATTCTTGGTACAGTGCCTGGCACAATAACTATTAATCAATGACTAAGCAAATACATTCGAACAAATAAAAAAAAATTGCAAGTTATATATGCATATGTGGAGCTGCTCACTAGTAGGGGTTTTTTATGAAAGTGCTTTTAATAAATCGGAATGGTTTATAATTGTATAGCACTTCATTTAAGTAGAAAATTTTTATATGCTTAAAGATGGAAATCATTTTTCCTTAAATTGTTCAAATATTTCCTAGTAACCATTCTATTCCTTTTATTCCCTAGAGTCTATCTCTTGAAAATGGTATAAAGAGGCACTTTATTAGAGTTCTGCAAGTTTATTAAAAATTCTGAATGAATAGAAAAAAAAATTATGAGTCTTTATTGTGCCTAAATGTTGATTTGCATTTTTTAGTCTTTGGTTCTCTATAATAATTGCAAATTCTCTCTATTCTTTACTCCTTTTTCATTGTGGACTTTCAACATAACACAATCTCCTCAGAGCTTGTCTACTGCTGATCATGATGACCTAATTTAATCATTTAAAATGAAGTATTTCCATTTGAGAAGTGCTATTTCAAGGTAGCTTTTTAAACTCCATTCATGTTTATTTGACTGGAAAAGTCCATATGAAAGTGACTTATTACTTTGCCTCTTCCCTCAGAATCTGGTCTCCCTCAAACTGATAGGAAGAATCCACACACATAAAGGCAAATTGTTCTGGCTGTAGAGGCAGGGCGTTATGAAGGCATGTTTTATCCTGAAATGGCTCTCTTGAAGAGCATGTGTGAATACAAACAGCATGAGCCTCCTGCAGTTGACTACAAAGTGCCACATTGCAAAACCGTTTCCTGTTTCTTAACATAAAATGGAATCAAGTAAAGTCAAGCACCATTTAGAAAACCTGCATATATGTCAGCCCACAATGAGATCTGACCAATGGAACATTATTAATTCCACATCTTTCCTTTGGACACTTCTTTTGGGTCTTCCTATTTAACTTAACGCATGAAATAGGGTGGCAGACAATTCTAACCATCTTATTCAGATCACTGGGCTCAGAGATAACTGTCTCTGGTCAACTTCTCAAATGCCATTGAATCTGGGACTACCTATTTTTTTTTCCATTTGTAAAATGGGATAATTATTCTATTCACTGTATGCCTCATAATACATCTTGATAATACACTGTGTTTTAGGGATATTTCAACTAAAAAAAAGGAGAGAGAAAATGAACTTGTTTTAATACCAAAAATAAGTCACTAAAGCAAGCAGATTCTCTAAGTGTTGTTTATAGGGTGAAGTGGGGAAAGAAGATGTATGTTGGACAACCTAAAATCCCTCTACAGAGGACACTTCTAACTTTAGCTACAGAAAACACTGGCTGTGAACTCAGGGGAGATTGCTAAATGATCCGTGCTATGATCTCCAACATCCTTTATCTTAATGTCCTTTTTAAATAATCATTTTTGATATGGTTACTTCTATTTTGTTTTGTCAATACTATTTAAAAAAAAAACCCAACAGTACAACAAATGATGTGACACCTATGATAGCTGAGGTTAAGAAAAGAATATCCTCTGAAATAAAGTATTTCCCAACACAGCATCCTGAAAAGATGATATTTTCATGACTTCATAGAGTACTTGTTCAGACAACTCCCATTAGTGCTAATGGGATCTAATCAGGGAGAGAATAAACACCTTATAACACATTACATTTAAAACTCAGCATGAACTGTAAAACAGCTATTTTACTCAGTTAGCAGGATGGATGCTTTTAGAGTAAAGGGAAAACCTGCTGTTGAGTTCACAATTCCTCTAGGTATAAAGGAAAGAAATTATTTTAAATGCTATTTGTATCTGTAACCCACTACTGTGCTCTAACTATAATTTGCAGCAACCTGTCAGTTAAGTAATAATAGATGAAACTACAATGGTGTTAATCAACACACAAACACTGCGTGTGCAAAGACTGTTTCCTGGGCAGGGGTATGATTTTATGCTTAGAGAAAATGACTCTTCTCCATCTTTCTGCTTCCTCTTCCTTTCTTCTCCCAGGTAACTTTTCTACATAGTTCACCTGTGTCCTCGAAAGAAAATGGCTATTTTCTATAAAACATTGTGACTGATTGATGGAGCAGAAAGGGATGTTTTATTTAATCCAATAACAGGATAGAGGTCCCTTTTAAAAAGGCATGCTTGCTAATTTCCAACACTGACCAATTATAATATGGTTTGAATGTGCCTTCCTTTCAGAATTTCCACATCTAAATCTGATATGCAGCTTCTGCTTTCTCTTCAAAAGGGTCAGCCCTTGTTTCTCTGGCCCATGACATCTTAATGGATGTGGGGTCAGTTTTCACTCAGTTACCGATCTTATTAAGATTCAATTCCCACAAGAGAGTGCTTCTTTTGAATCCAAAATCCACTAAAATGATTATGTCTAACTGATACAACCAAACAGAAATGGTCATTGAAACAAAATCAACAAGCTAGACAAAAAGTCAGTGAGCTCCAAGATTCGTTCCTCAGTGTTCCACACATGTGTGTGCTCAGCATGTGCCTGTGGGCTTCTCTGATCCAGCACATTTTACAGTCCTCATCAGCCATGGACATGCCATCAGGAACAGTTCTATTTTTCTTCCCCCACTCCCTAAAATACAGCTTGTATAACATGTCCCTTCATGAGGCTCTGGTAAAATGATTGGCTCGAATAACATACACCTTCTGAGGGAAAGCCACAAGAGCCCTTCTTTCATTTCTTTTCAATTCATTCATTTGACAGATATTTAATAAGATGTGCCACTGGGACTGTTGTGGAACTTTCTCCCACTGAGAGCTTTTTGGAGGTAAGATCTCCTTTGTTGGGTCCAGAAGGAATAGATTTCACTGGGGATTCAGGGATGGCCAGGGAGGGAAGGCTACTGGAGAGAGGTCAGTTCTGAGGAGGCAAGGTTTTCAGATTTTCCTAACTCATCCTATATGGAACTGACAACACCGTTTAAACTAAGGAAGAACCCACCCTAGTAGTAGAAGGAAAAGAAGATTGTTTCAGCAATGGTTTTAATTAGCTTACCTAATCTGAAATAAGATCGTCTCCCTCTATTCTTTCTCCTTCACCCAATAATGTGATTTAGGTCATTTATATATATATAATTTTAAAGATGTAGGGTACAATTCAGGATTAGGTATACAAGTGGGCATCATCATACAGGTAAAGTTTGGGCCTCCCTTTGGTCCCCACTTTGCCTGGCTTGAGATGAGGTATCTTTATCGACGTTGTGTTCCCCCCTCTGCCAATTCCTTTCTTACAGTATTTTGGTAAATGTATTTTGCCAATCCCTTTCTTACAGTATTTTGGCAATATCCCACTTCTGCCAATCCCTTTCTTACAGTATTTTGGTAAATGTTTAGGGTCCGCTTATGAGTGAGAATATGTGGTCCACCGTTCTTTGTTTCTGTGATAGATCACTGAGTACATTGACTCTAAATTAATCTAAGTTGCTGCAAAGTCCCATTTTTTTTTTTTATCCAGTCCCATTTCAAAGGGCAGCACAGTTGGTTCCATGTTTTTGCTATTGTGAATTGTGCTGCAATAAACATGTGTGTGCAGGTATCCTTTTTGTAGAGTGATTTGAGTTCCTCTGGGTATATTCCCAGTAGGGGGATGGCTAGGTCATATGTAAGGTCAATTTCTAGTTCTTTTCGACATTGCCATACTGTTTTCCATAGAGGTTGAACTAGTTTGCATTCCCACCAGTGGTGTAGAAGTGTTCCCTTTTCTCCACATCCTCGCCAGCATCTGTTGTTCATTGATTTGCATTTCTCTTATGATTACTTTTTCATAAGTTTGTTGGCTGCCCGTATATATTCTTTTGAGAATTGTCTCTAAACTGAGTCCCCAGAAGTTTGGGGTTCACCATCATACAGTGTCTTTGTGACAGTCTAAGGCAAGAGCTCTGTCTCTGAAATACTGCTGCTTCTCTCCACCCTGGAATAGGTTGTATCTGGAAATCTCTAATATACATGAAGCTGAAGAAAGCTGATTGCCTCACATTCTTAACACAACACATTACTCAAGTCTCAAGTCAGTATTAATGTTGCATCAATCATGTGATGACATTTTATACCACCGACAATACAAAGCATCTTGGAAGTAGCTGTTTTTGTTTTTGTTTTGTACTTAAAATTAAATATAGGAGAACAGCATCATTCTTAGTTGCCTAGAGTTATTTCAAGTAAAGCACTTTTTTAAAACATGGGTGAATAATTTATTCATGTCCTCAGGCTAACTGTGAAGTCTATATCATCCTTAAATGTACTGGACCCTTTAATAGCCACAAAACAGAGAGAAGTCAGAAGGTTATAATAGGTTCTATGGAACTGCGACAAGCATAGCCATGGGTCTCTGCTTGTCGTGTTGCTAGAGCAATAGAAGAAGTGGATATCGTCTTGCAATAAGGACCAAAAAGAAAATGGAGGCTCAGGTCAGGAACAACATGACCTACGAAAACTGACTTTTACAGAAAAAAATACACGCAGAACTTCTTCAGATAACATTAGAGGAAAATGGAGAATGATTTAAGTCACAGGGCTCTTCCTGAAGTTTTGGTCAAGTAACTGCAAGCCTGGATAAATTTGACTCATTCACAATTTGCCTATCTCTGACTTTTGAAACTTATTTTAATGTAATGGGAGAAAGACTTAAATATAAGTAATTACAGATTAGGTAGATTTCTTATAATTCCACAGTTATATTTTATTTTCAACTAATGGTGTTGATTCCAGTGCCAGTGTTTACAGTTTATGATTACTTAATAACATTTGTTATAAACAGCTGTTGTTGCTTCTGATTTTGATAACAGAATCTATATCACATAAGAATGACAAAATATAACAGAAAAGTGGGAAAAAATGCAAATATTGTGTCATATTGATTGAGAATTCAAAAGATGAGATTAAAAATAATTTTTAAGGACATGGTATTTGTGTTTACAAGTATATAGCAGACAGATAGCATGAAACACATACCATACCAGATACTAATGTATATAATAGATAATTTATCTTATATGTTCAAGATAACTTTTGCATTCCTGGATAAGAAGACAACTATCTTTTGGTTATTTGATGAATTATTTATCATCCAAGAATTTGTCAGCTCAACTCTCCAACTCATAATTTAGATATTGTCAGGGTGACCTTGTCAGAGAAGATGCTTTCCATTAAAAAAAATTAAAAAGGACCTGGATGTGCAGGCAGAGCAACATGATGGCTTTGAGTGCTGCATTTAAAACTTCATAGTCCTGTGATCTTGGGAAAATTACTTAAATAGTTTGAGTCCTGGATTTCCAATTTCTAAAAACATAAGTAGGTAAGTCTTTTCTCTCTTAATTCATAGAGCTATCAAGAGGACAATAAAATGACAAATATGAATCACTTTGAAAGTTGGATATAAAATTTTCTCTCTTGTTAGTAAGTATATTCCTTCTTTGCACTTCAAGGAAAGAACAACATTAGGCTGACTCCTTATTCTGACAATCTCCTTCTTCTCAGCCCATATACACTATTGTATATATGGGGCTAGAACTGTGTTCAATCAACACATAGTGAGACACACTACTACATTTGATTTTTAAAAGTAGAGAAGTGTGTATTGTGTCTCTCATTGGGAGGCAGAGGCAGAAGCCAGATGAACACCATATATTTATCTTTTCCAACTATTGGAAAAATAAACATTTATATGTATTATGAATGTTGCTTGATATCTTCATTTTGCATATTTTGATTTAAGTTTCTTGAACTATCTTTTCTTACAGAATATATCCATATAGAATGTGTGTGTTTGTATGTGTGAGTGAGTGTGTATGCATATTTCTTGGTGTACAGTCAGTTCAGAATCAGAAGGCTATCTCTGGATTCAGAAATCAATAACCTTTGAACTCTAATAGGCTGCTAGTCTAAGGAAAATTTATTTCCAAGTTTCTCTTTCTTTTTTTTTTTTTGTTGCAACAACAGTTGCTGAATGAGAGGTTAGAACATGTTCTTCATTATTTTCAGAATGGCACTTTTTCTGTAACACTAAGTATTTTTAAAACTTGCTTCAATGCCAGTGACTTAGATCCTTTTTTCAGAAGTCATGCTTGCTAGACCCAACATCTCATTTCCTGGGTACCAATCCTATGCGACCTGACTTGTTATCTGCCACAGGAAGTGCAAAGAGATGCTACATAAATGATATCTGAAATTTAATCAGATCAATGAGAAAAATTAAAAATGAAAAAAAATATTTGTTGAATTGACTAATTTATCCCAGGAACTGTTCCACTCCTTCTCCCTTAACAACTTCTGCTGCTGACTTAGGATACAGTTCATCCTTAAGATTAAAGCTTTACAGAATCAGAAAAGAAGATTTTATTCATATAATTTACACAATGCAAATCTTTCTCCAGATATTTAATCCCCATTTTGTTAGTTCTATAATGTTTATAAGGTATACCTTCATACTCAAGTGTTCAAATAATTCCGTGTTAGTTGAGGATTGCCAGTCTTTTCTATGAGACCTGGCTTAACATCTGTAAAGGAAGAGTAGGAATACAGATATCTGCCTTGTTTGATCTTGCACTACCTTATTCTCTAAGCCTGTCTACTGCAGTGGCAGACACAAGAAAAGACAGAGATTGATAGATGGGAAATAGGAGTAATTTTTGCACACAACGACAACATAAGTCAAATTACTTTTGCAAGGCATTTTTCCTTTGAAAGACATGTTTTAGGATTAGAATCTAAATATTTATATCTATGGCAAGGTTTGGTTGAATATGTAAAAGAAAAGTGTGAAGGAATTTATATAAATATGAAGAGATCTCTATAGTAGTTTTTAGAACCATAAAGGAACTACTAGTACTGAATATTCTCAGAGGTTTTCTCTAAGTAGAAGTTATCTCTATTTTTTGATATTTAGACTTGTACTTATTTCCAAGGTAACTTAAATGAATTTTCAGCAGTCTTAGACCCAGCAGCTCTTATCATCTTTATCACTTGACTTCTCAAGAAAGTCAGGTGATTTTGAACTGCAGCTTTGTTTAATGAATTATCTTGTTCAACCACTGAGGATGTAAAAAATAAGCGAAGGTCATTAAGAATGAGTTTGTGGGAAAACATAATTATTACCAAGGTCAGAAATGCAGGACAGCAAAAATTTGCCTTGAGGAGTTGGTTGTGGTTGAATTTATGGTGCAGCTGGGGCCATGATTCATACATTTTTAAGAATAAAACAACTGCAAGTCCAAGGACAAGAGATTACTGCTAATTTTAGGTTGATTATTATCCTCTATGAAAATAATTCTACATTCTTGTGGCTAGTTGTTAGTTATGAATAGCTACAAATTTCAAAATCTTTCCTTAGATAGTATAAAATTAATAAGATATTTTAATGATGATAGTACTTTTAATAACTTCATTGTAAGGAAAAATAGTAAAGCTTGGATCTAAATTAATTGACATCTTTGCTCACAACTGTGGATAAGGTAAGGCTATAGTTCTTACATAATGTAAACCAAACATGAACCATTTCTAAAAAGTTCTGTTAATTCTCCCAGCTGTACCTATACTTTTTTCCTGCTTCCTGCTGCTTCTAACCTATTATAATTTGCCTTAACATATAATATTATCCTTTTTAAAAAATTTATTTTCCACAATATGATCCAGTCAGCATCAAAACTTTCTCTTCATGTTTTTTTGCAACCTGTTCAGGGAAAAATAAACATTTCTCTAATGTTTTCTTGTCAAAACGCATAATTCAAATTGTTCATGAAAGTAGACAGTAGTCATCAACATATGCTTTCTCAGGAATCACATTGTCATCACCTCCATGTCTATTCTCTGTCAATTTTCTAGATTAGTTGTTTAGGGTAATGGTCTATCCAATTACACACATAATCAAAAAGCTCAGAGAAGGTGATACCCTTTAAGAAGATACTATTATCTTGAGCAATCTCTCCCTTTACACTATTTTATTTGCCTAAAACTCATGTTTTTATCTGAAATGGATGAGAGTCAGTTGTTGCTTATAATATCCACTATTCACAAGGCACATTGGTTGAAAACAAATATCCAAGTTTCTTTGCATATTAGACATTTATATGGGCAATGCGTAAAAAAAAAAAAGACACACAAAAAAGCAGACTGATTTTGAGTATCTGTAGGTGTTTCAAATAAAAGATACATCCTATATATGAGACAACAATCTTTGGGTGTTTTTTTTTTGTTTTTTTAAGTTGAAGTCTCACTCTGTCGCCCAGACTGGAGTGCAGTGGCCGCTCCCAGCCACCGCAGCCTCGACCCTCTGGGTTCTGGCGATCCTTCTGCCTCAGCCTTCCAAGTAGCTGGAATTACAGGTGCACGCTACCACGCCCAGCTAATTTTTTAATTTATTGTAGAGATGAGGTCTCGCCAAGTTGCCCAGGAGGGTCTTGAACCCGCGGGTTCAGGCAGCCCATTCACCTCAGCCTCCCAAAGTCGAGGGATTACAGGCTGAGCCACCGAGTCCAGCTAACCTTTGGTTTTTAAAGCTCATAGACTTAGACATAACTTCTGCCACAATAAGACAGTGCTACATAGTGGGAAAAAAGACATAAAATTTTGGAATCTAATCACCTTATTCAAATTCTCATTAAAATAGTGGTATTTTAAGTATGTAAGCAGCTGAACAAGCTACTTCACCTCTCAGAACCTCCATTTTCTGATCTGGGAAATGCAAATAAGACAGAGAAAATAATTCTAAAATATTATAATTTCATCCTTTCTTTCTTTTCTTTTAAGAAAGCAAGTTGTTAGTCCTTTATAGAACTGGAAAGACTTGCAATAAGAAGACAACTGCAGAAGACAAAAAAAAGCGCTTACTTTCCAGGAGAAAAATGAGCAAACCTTAAGGCCATGAAACTGCAATGAGGAAACAGAAGTTGCCAGAAAAGAAATAAATGGGAAAGAACAAAACAGAGAGACTGATTTAGGCACATCAAAGAAAGGTTGAAGGTAACACTGCTCAGAATTTTATTTTTTTAGAATTACTGTGTCACAGGCAATGGAAATCATTTGCACTCTTTAAGAAAACTACAGTGAATATCTATAATATTTTCCAATATTGTGTGAGTGCTGTGTGCTTTATTTTTTTATTTTTCTTAATGCAAAATTATCAAAATTGACCTTTGTCAAGAACAAGTAGGGTCAAATAGCCCATTTAATAAAGATCATCTTTACTGTGCTGGACTGCTACCACAGCTAGTGTTATTTATTACATTCTCTGACCCATTGCAAGTGAGCAATAAATAAAGAGCCATTTGTGGCATCCTAATACAAGGAGTTGTTACAACAAACATCATTTCAGTATTAGTCTTGCCTTCCAAGTCATGTGCTCAGGCTTCCAGGTTGCATCAGATGCTATCAATAGACTGCTAGGATGTGAAAGGGTGTCTCTATTATTTAAAAATAAAAGTATTCCACTGGCTCTCAGAGGGGTCAGGCACTGACAGAACACATTTCCTAATAAAAGGGGGATCATGCTGACATGAACTGAATAGAGCATAGATGAATGGTTAGGGCATTTCAATTAGAACAACTCTAGCATTAGGTCACACTCTATACTTGTAGCTGTGTTAGAAATCGGAAGAATTATTAGGGTACCTTTAGTTGTAGGATAAATCCACTGGATATTCTGTACTATTTGGGGAGGAATACAATTAATCAATTTCTTTTAAAATGGATTCACCCTAATAAGATGACACAAAAATAAACCAAATGAATAGTGTCAAGTGTTGTGATCTTTTCTCCCAAAGCCAATTATAAAGCTGATTTTAAATCACTTAAAAAGTGTTGACCACTTGAAAACAAAATCAAATTACTCAGTGTTTGATAAGCACATACTGCAATGGATTTCAATCTAATCCAGTAGACTGATATTATTGTTTGGCAGCTGACGTTGACATTGTCTTTGTTTTTATTGCCTTTTAAACTGGAGAGCTAAGTCCTGAGGAGCTGAAATTTCAAGTTCTAATTTTAGCTCTATTAATTTACTCTCTTGTGTTAAGCAATACTTGACCCATGTTCCTGATACCAAATCATTTATAATATTTAATAAGGTATGTTATAGTAATATCACATTAAACCAATAAATGATGGTAAAATGGTTTATATGTTGAAAGTAAACATTCAGAACATTATTATGATTTATTCCTTCATCATAAAGAAAGATGCTGAGTAGAAGACTCAGGTATGACATGGGTTATAAAATACTTTCAAATGAATTTCCCCAGGTGCCTGTAAATTTATTATCAAATATACACATGTATGTACATTTTGATGATTAATGACATAATATGCTCCATTTCTCTTTCCTCCTGACCAGAAGAACTATCATCCCATGCTTATGAGACCAAGATCTTCCTCCAACTCTCAGATCATCTGGTGCTTCCAGGCATGTGGCCAAAAGCAGCTGGAAAGGCAGCTGACTAGGGCCTGCTCTGGTTGTGGCTAACTGAAAGATCTTACATGCTTAGAACATGCAAGTCTCATGCTAGAGCTCAGAAAATTCTCCTCCAAGTTGAGGATTCTGGAATTTGAATGTATATGCTCTCTGGTCTTTCTGTCTTTCGTGAGATCCCGGAGCAGCTACTCCTAGTGTGGGCCTTTGCATAGGTAGACAAAGCACACACTAAGATATATTCCACACTCTGATCCATATGGGAAAATATTTCCACCTCTTCCATCATCTGAATCAACTTAGTTAATCAGAACACCTCCCCTTTATAAATCTTCCCTAGTGTTGGTTCTGATGATCAGCAAGATATGGGAACAATGGATCTATTCTATAGCATTGGTACTCAAAGGAGCTAGAGTTAAGTCCTTTTCCCTTATTTAAGTTGGAATGAGGACAGACACTGAGAGTACAGGTCAAAAAAATTACAGAATTTTTTTGATTCTTTTATGACTCTTGAACCTAATAATAAGTAGCATTTTATTTATCTTTGTTTATTTTTCTAGCAGTATTTTCATTACATCTTACGAAAATGTTAGGGGAAACTGAAATAGAGCACAGGCTGAGGTGAGGAGAGGATAAATTAACAATATTGTTCAAAATTATATCATGAATCAATTTAAATAAAATAATGAAATGATGTTTAATGAACTGAAGAAAAATTAAAAAGGAATGCTTGAGTCAATTTGAAGCTATGAAGTCAGTAATTTAACATGATCTTACAAAATATTTTTGAGCTACTCGGACAGGAACTATTCAATGCACACATTGAAAAATCACATAACATTGTTCTTTCTTTTGTAGAGAGAGAGTCACTAAGGAAAATCAGTCAAGTAAGTCATCATATTATTTGGACAAATTTGATTATTATTTTGATTGACTTATCCATTGTAATGGTTGAAAGTTGTCTGCGTAGACACAGTCATACTCCTAGGAGAAGGCTTCCTTGGGCACAACTTCTCTTGCAGTTGATCTGCAAGAGATCAACTTATGTTGCGTTAAATCAACAACAATGTGCGTTAAATCTGAACATTACTCCATACGCGATTATTTACCTAAGCCTTTGGCATCAACCAAATGTCTGAGGCACTAATTAAGATAAATTGTAACATCAGTTCTAAATTTTAATACTTTTTAAAAACACAGTTAATGCTAGTACAACAGCAAAGTCTGATAAAACGTTTCTATATATGGGCCCTCTCAAACCAACTGGATAATATTTAAGTAACTATATTGGGATATGAAACTTAAAGCCTCCAGAAAATATATATAAAAAATTTATAGATCTATCAAGGCCTATATTTTCCTATCAGAGAAATCAATTTATAGAGCTAGTTTTAAAGATATCTTGACAATTTTGTATCACAGGGTAAGCTTAAATAACATTTTACTTCTTATATAGCACTTGTTGCTGAAGAATGTTACAGTTAATGTTTTATTTCATTTGATTCTATAGCTGTCTCATCTTCTAACCCCTATCCCATTAGATTCACTATAACAAAGGCTTATCCTTTTTGTAGAAAAAAATCTTCTAGAAAAAGTAAGCTTTCACCTTTCCTTATTTTCAGCCCTTCTTCATCTCTGATATCCCATGCATTGTTGAGTTATGATATTAAGGTTCTAGAATAATAAAGAATCCCTAGTTGTGCTAGACACTATCTGAGGATAAGACTTAACAGAGGACACAAAGTAGCAGATATGTAGAAGGAACAAGTCTAAAGAACTATAGTTATTTCTCGTCTTATGATTGGGATTTTTGCTAAAACAGATTTTAGGTGCTTTTGCCATGAAACATGGGTAACTATGTGAGGTGAGATGATTTGCTGGACTATAGTAATGATTTCATTACATATATGTACTTGCATGTTGATATATGCTGTTTTAAGTCTTAAATATATACAATAAGGTCAGGTGCGGTGGCTCACACCTGTGATCTCAGCACTTTGGGAGGCTGAGGAGGGAGGAGTGCTTGAGCCCAGGAGCTTGAGAATTGCCTAGGCAACATAGTGGGACCCCGTCTCTACAAAAATATACAAAAATTAGCCTGGTGTGGCAGTGCACACGTAGTAGTTCCAGCTACTTGGGAGGCTGAGGTGAAAGGATAGCTAGAACCCAGAGGTTAAGGCTGTGGTGAGTCATGATCTTGCCACTGCACTCCAGCCTGAATGACAGAGTGAGAATCCCTCTCATATATATGAATATGAGGGACCCCCCCCAAAATGGAATTAGTTTTTGGAGGGCAGATCCCTTGTAGTACAGACTTCCCTCAATTAGGTAAGTGTTCTAGAAACCCATCCGAGTACCAGTTAGTATTGTTGTGAGAAAGTGCGTTTGGCTTCAGAGAATTTTTTTTTCTTTTCTTTTGGAGATTCTTTCAATGCATTTACCTGTTTCATGATGAATGATTTACACGCATCCCTGCCCACACTAGGCTGAGAATGCAGCCTTTTTTTCCACCCAAACTGGCAAGATCCCTGAACCCCACCCTCCCTATTCACCTGATCTCAACCTGAAAAACTTTTTTTGTTTCCCCAGATGAAAACAGTCCTCAAAGGAAAACATTTTGCTGATGCTGAAGAGGCAAAACAACAAAACAAAACAAAAAAAGAAAAAGAAAAAATGGCAGAAGCACTAAAAAGCATCAAAATGGATGAGTTCAAAAACTGTTTTGAGCAATAGAAAAAGAATCTCAATAGTGTATTGCATCAAACAGAGTAATTTGAGGGTGTCTGAAGTTTAAATATGTAAGAGTAAATATACATATTTTTATAAATAAAGTCTGGTTTTTGAGAGGAGTTTCCTCTTATATACGTATATAGATATTGATCGGTTGATTGATAGATCTATCACACACACACACACACACACACACACACACACACACACACACACACTCACACTAAAATTGTGGCAACCCTTTGAGACCCCTCCTGCTGCCAGGGCTTTTCTGTCTTCTTAATAAAACTCTTTCTTTCTCACCAGCCAAAAAAAATTTTAGTTAAAAAAAAATTGTAAAAGACTTAAGAGCCAAAGGTTGTTCCTGTCACCATTAGTGGGTTCCATTTTGGGAGATGCTTGAGTCATATCCTTGGGAACTACATGGGAGATGCCAGTAAGTACAGCTGAGAGCCTCGGTTTCCAATGTTCTTTCCCTGACTCTGCTGCCTCGTGTTCAGCTTCTTGGCAGACTCAGAGTGAGCTCTCTGCTTTTCTATCACATGCGTTGCAGACATTGATATCCCTGCAAGAAATAAGCAAACTGATCATAAGCCCCAAAGCTCTCTTCAGAGATGACTTTGATTCCCTAGGTTTGAAGGCTTTTGGCAACCAAATCCAGTTGGCTGCCAGAGATGTTTCTGAGCTCCCAAGGCAATATGCAAATCAACTGAAACCGATAGTAATACCAGGATTTAACTGCTCATGAGAAAGTATAAAAATGTACGTACATGCTTATGTAATATTTATCTATTACTTGTCTATCTATTTGACTTTCTGGCCATAATCTCCCTATCTTATCCTTGACTATAATGTATAGTACATATGTATTTTTCTATAATATATGATTGATATGCTATTTAAAATTAATATAGTTCCTTTTATTATGCTTCATTTTATTGCACTTCACAGATATTTCACAAATTGAAGGTTTTGTGATAAACCTGCTTCCAGCAAGCATGAGCTCACTTCATGACTTTGTGTCACATTTTAATAATTCTCCCAATATTTCAAACATTTTCATTATTAATATATCTGTTATGGTGATCTGTGATCAATGATCTTTGATGTTATTATTGTGATTGTTTCGGAGTGCTACAAACTATGCCCATATAAGGTGGTAAACTTAATAAATGTTGTGTGTTTGCTTTGCCTAGCAGCTCTTCTCCCATCCCTCTCCCACTCCTGTGGCTTCTCTGTTCCCTAGGATAAAACAACATTAAAATTAGGCCAAAGAATAATCCTTCAATGGCCTCTGAGTATTCAAGTAAAATGAAGAGTCATAGGTTTCTTACTTTAAATCGAAGCTAGAAATGATTAAACTTAGTGAGAAAAGCATGTTGAAAGGTAAGATAGGCCAAAAGCTAGGCATCTTCTATAAAACTGTTAGTCAAGTTGGAATGCAAAGGAAAAGTTCTTAAAGAAAATTAAGAGTGCTACTCCAGTGAAAAAAACAAATGATAAGAAAGTGATATAGAGGAAGTTTTAGTGGTCTGGATAGAAGATTGAAACAGCCACTACATTCTCTTATGCCAAAGACTAATCCAGAGCAAAGCCCTAACTCTCTTCAATACTCTGAAGTCTGACAGAGGTAAGAAAACTGTGGAAGAAAAAAATTAAGCTAGCAGAGGTTGTTGGTTCATGAAACTTAAGGAAAGTACTCATTTCCATAACAAAAAAGTGCAAGGTGAAACAGCAAGAAATGATATAGATTGAAGATGCGACAAAAGATCTAGCTAAGGTACTCGATGAAGGTAGTTAAATGAAACACAGGCATTTCAATGTAGATGAAACTGCCTTCAACTGGGTAAAGATGTCATCTGGGACTTTCATAGCTAGAGAGGAGAAACCAATCCCTGGCTTCCAAGTTTAAACGACAGGCTGACTTGTTAGGTGACTTTCAGTTGAAGCTCATTTACTATTGTGAAAATCCTAGGGCCCTTAAGAATTATGCTAAATCTGCTCTTTCTGTGCTATATAAATGGAATAACAAAATCTGGATGACAGCACATCTGGATACAGCATGGTTTATGGAATATTTTAAGCCCACTCTTGAGATCTGTTGCTCAGAAAAGAAAAAAAAAAATGTGGCTTTCAAAATATTACTGTTCATTGGCAAAGGTCCTGGTCACCCAGAAGGAGATTGATATTGTTTTCATGCCCGTTAGCACATCTATTCAGTATCCCATAGTCCAAGGAGTAAATTTGATTTTCTAATTACTTAAAAAATACATTTTGTAGGATACAGTTGCTATAGAGAGTGACTCTTCTAATGGATCTGGGCAGAGTCCACTGAGAACCTTCTGGAAAGGACTCAACATTGTAGATGCCATTTAGAACACGTGTGATGCATGAGAGGATTCAACATTGTAGATGCCATTTAGAACACGTGTGATGCATGAGAGGAGGTCGACATATCGACATTAACAAGAAATTGAAAGTTTTGCAGAGGAAGTAACTGCAACTGTGGTGGAAGTATCAAGAGAACTAGAATTAGAAATGGAGCCTGAAGATTTGGGTGAATTGCTGCAATAACATGATGAAGCTTGGATGCATAAGGACTGACTTCTTATGAAAAAAAGAGTGGCATCTTGATGTGGAATCTGTTCCTGATGAAGATGTTGTGAACATTGTTGAAATGGCAACAATGGATTTAGAATATTAAATAAGCTCAGTTGGTAAAGCCATGCAGGGTTTGAAAGGATTCACTCCAATTTTGAAAGAAGTTCTATTGTGACTAAAATGCTATCAAACAGCACTGAATGCTACAGATAAATATTCTGTGGGAAAAAAAGAGTCAATCAATGTGGCAAATTTCACTGTTTTCTTCTTTTTGGAAATTGCCACAGTTACCCCAACCACCAGCAATCACTCACCTAATTAGTAAGCAGTCATTAATATCCAGGCAAGACTCTTCACCAGCAAAAAGATTACGACTCACTGATGGTCCAGATGATTGCTAGCATTTTCTATCAACATGTTTTTAAACTAAGGTATATACATTGTTTATAGACATAATTCTATTGCATATTTAATACTATAGTATAGTGTAAATATAACACAGAATCATTTATACTGTAGTATAGGATAAACATAACTTTCATGTACACTAGGAAACCAAACAATTTTGGGGACTCACGTTATTGAGATATTCACTTTATTGCAGTGGTCTAGAACTGAGTCACAGTATCTCTGAGTCATGTCTATAGTTCTCTGTTTCAAAAATAATTACAATAGAGGACTGGCTTAACTAGTGGCCACATTACCTGGAGATTTCTAGTAGAAAACTGAATAAAAGAGAAAAATTTGTGTCCTGTATTTTCTTTAATTTTCTTGCAGCTGTGGCCCTTGCCCCCAGCACTCACGCACATTGTAACAATCTAGCATCATGGATCACCCAGAGGTTCCCCTGGGCAGCATGTCCTGTCTCCAGCTGGATGCCTTCCTCCAGCTATGGATGGCATATTCATTATTTTCTATTCTCAGCCACAAATGACACCAGGTGCAATTTTAGAACAGTTGTTCCATTTGCCAAAAGATCAATGTATTACTCTTGGAAACAATAAGAACTATACACTTAAATAGCCTTATTAAAATCCAAAACATTGGGAACATAACTGTTGTGAATACTACCTTTTGAGAAGTGCATGAAAGCAGTAGGAGTCCAGTTTCTGGTACCTGCTTTCCATCATGGATTAACCCATAGGTAAGTGATTTACCCCTCTCTGTTTCAATTGTTTCCTTTACAAAATGAAGATTTTGTAGTAAGTAAACTCTATATTACCTTCTGGCTCCAAAACAGACTTTACAAGAAATAAATGGCATGCCCTCATCCAAATGTTGCACAAAATACCTATTAAATAAAGGCTTGAAAGACAGTCTACCACTATTTATTTTTTCAAAGCAACTAGACAGTGTAATGGAAAGGTAGACAGGAAAATGATATTAAGCCATTTATGACTAGAAGTGTACAAATAAATGGAAGTAAGCTTATGTTTTGGAGTTATGTATGTCAGATGAGAAAAGCACAAAGTTCGTATATATATTGTTATTTGTGAGCAGGAATAATGATGGAAGTAAGTCATGCTTTAAGCATAGCAGAATGAAGACATCTAAAGGATCTAGAACAACCCATAATTCTCAAGAAAATTACTATAATAGTCAGATTTTATTGGGACTCATCCATTTTCCTGCTTATTTATTGAGACATGTAGTTCAACTGTATTTGTAGCTGTTATGACTCTTTAAAATCAAAGACTATACATAAAAAACAATCTTGGAGGACTCATAGGATGACTTTCTAGAATACATTCTTATTTAACCAGCACGCTCTTCATTTGAAACAATACTTTTAGAAGATCTAAAATTATTTCTTTTATCACATCATTGGGTGTGGTACATGAATTATTTCCTATAAACATTAAACAGTATTTTATAGTTGCTACCGCAAGAGACATCCTTAAATTTAAACAGCCTTTAAAAAAATTAGAATTAGAGTGGATTTAGATTTACAAAAAAGTGGCACAGATAGCACAGGTGTTCATATTTACCCCTCACTCTGTTTTGCCCATTACCATAGAACACTGTCACCATGAAGAAACCAAATGACACACTGCTGTTAACCAAAAGTCCACACTTTATTCAGATTGAATTAATATTCCCTACTGTCTATTTTCTGTTCCAGGATCCCATTTACAATACTGCATTAAATTTAGATGTCATGTATACTTAGGCTCCTCTAGACAGGGGCAATTTCTCTGATTTTTTTTTTTGTTTGTTTGTTCCTTTGTTTGTTTAGATTACCTTAAGTGTTTTGAGAAACTGCAAGGAACTAAAATGAGCTGAAAGGAAACAAACAAACAACCCTATTAAAAAATGGGCAAAGGACATGAATAGACACTTTTCAAAAGAAGACTTCCAAGTAGCCAACAGATACATGAAAAAATGCTCAGCCTCCCAATCATCAGAGAAATGCACATCAAAACTACTATGAGATACCACTCAACCGTAGTAAGGATGACCACCATTAAGAAATCAAAAAACAACAGTTGCTGGCATGGGTGTGGAAAAAAAGGGGACACTTCTACATTGTTGGTGGTGGTGCAAGCTAGATCAATTTCAATGGAAAGCAGTGTGGAGATTCTTTAAAGAACTAAAAGTTGACCTTCCATATGATCCAGCAATCCCACTCCTGGGAATATACCCAGAGAAACATAAATCGTTCTACAAAAAAGACACCTGCACATACATTTTATAGTTTATAGCTGCACTAGTCACAAAAGCAAAAACATGGGAACAACCCCACTGCCCATTGAAAGTAGACTGGCTAAAGAAAATATGGTACATATCCATAATGGAGTATTATGCAGTCATAAAAAAGAACAAAATCATGTACTTTGCAGCAAGTTGGATGGAATTGGAGACCATCATACTTAGTATCAATCACAGAAAAAAAGAACTGAATACTGCATGTTCTCACTTATAACATCATCACATTAGCACAAGCAAGGGATTGGCAGCTGCTGGGCACTGCCAGGAGAGGGAAGGAGGAAGGGGCATGTAACAATACAAAGTGTACCTGGTCCCAAACTGGGGGAAGTGAGGGCCAGTTGGAAGCCTAAACTTCACCTGCATACATCCTATTTGTGTAGTTAATCCTTACTTGTACTCCACTTCTCCATAATAAAATAAAATTTTAAAAAAGAGTTTTGAGGAACATTCATTAGGTATCTTGTAGAAAGTCTCTCAACTTGGATTTGTCTGCTGTTTGACTTGTGCTTAGCTTGAGGTTAGGGTTCAGGTAAAGAGGAGGGCCACAGAGGTAAAGTGCCATTCTCATCACATCATGTAACAGTACAAGCAATCAACATGGCAGTCACTGATGGATGTTAACCTTGATCACATGGCTGAAGCAGTGTTTTTCAGATTTCTCTACTGTAAATCTTTCCCTTCTCCCTGTGCAGATTATACTCTTTGGAACCAAGTCATTGAGTACATCCTGCACTCAAGAGTTTGGGGTAAAACTTCATCTCCTTGAATGAGGAATATCTACACAAATGACTTGTACTTTGTCTGTAGAGGAGATTTGGGAGGTTGAGGTGAGTGGATTGCCTGAGCCTGCGGGTTCGAGATTCGCCTGGGCAACTTGGCGAGACCTCATCTCTACAATAAATCAAAAAAATTAGCCAGGTGTGGTAGCGCGCACCTGTAGTTCCAGCTACTTGAAGGCTGAGGCGGAAGGATCGCCAGAGCCCAGCAGGTCGAGGCTGTGGTGGCCAGGAACGGCCACTGCACTCCAGTCTGGGCGACAGAGTGAGACTCCAACTCAAAAAAAAAAAAATTCTAATACCTATTTTCTTTTTTTTTTTAGTTGGAGTCTCACTCTGTTTCCCAGACTGGAGTGCAGTGGCACTCTTATGGCCATGCCAGCATCAACCTGCAGAATTCCAGAGAGCCTTGTACCTCAGCCTTCCAAGTAGCCAGGACTACAGGCATGAGCTACCAGGCCCAGATAATTTTTGATTTATTGCAGAGAAGAGGTTTCACCAAGTTGCCAGGGCTGTTCTCAAACTTGAGGGCTCAGGCAATCCACCTGCCTCGGCCTCCTAAAGTGCTGGGATTACAGGCTGAGCCACTGAGTCTGGCCTCTAATATCCATTTTCTAAACTACCACCAAATGTTTGTTCAAAATCCTTCAGTTGTAGATGACATTGCACATCTGAGAGTCCGAGAAGGTTTCTTGGCCTCACCACTCCACTTTCATGTCTGCAATAACTATCAATTCTTCTTTAAACCGGTCACTTTCAAGAGGAGACAATTATTTATTCGAACCAATTATTAATTAACAAAGTTTATATCATGCAGTTGACATTTAAGCTATTAGCTTCCATTGTAATGGCAAAAATACCACAAGAAGTCTGTAGAATCATCTATAGTCAAGGTGGAGGTGACCATGTACGGATCTGGGCAGGAAGAGAAAAGACTGACCCAATTATCCCATGAATATGACCTATGGTAATTTACCATAAAATTCCTGCATTACATAGTTATCAGATTGTCTTGGTTTAATGGAAATAAGATATATAAGGAACTCAAAAGTGATGAAAGGAAAAAAATAACAGCCCCATTAAAAAGTGGGCAAAAGATATGAATAGACACTTCTCAAGAGAAGATATAAGGGCAGCCAACAAACCCATGGCAAAGTGCTCAACTTCACTAATCACCAGAGAAATGCAAATCAAAGCCACATTGAGATACCACCTAACCCAAGTAAGAATGGCCATTATTAATAAAACAAACAACAAAAGATGCTGGCAAGGATGTGGAGGAAAAGGAATGCTTCTGTACTGCTGGTGAGTATGCAAACTAGTGAAACCTTTTTGAAAACAGTGTGGTGATTTCTAAAATAGCTAGACATTGACCTTCCATATGACCCAGCAATCCTCCTACTGGGAATATATCCAGAGAAAATCAAATCATTCTACAAAAAAGATACCTGCACATGCATGTTTTTGCAGCACTATTCACAATAGCAAAAACATGGAACCAACCGTACTGCCCGTAGAAACTGGACCGGATTTTTAAAATGTGGTACACTGCACTCCAGCCTGGGTAATACAAGTGAGACTCCAACTCAAAAAAAAAATGTGGTACATATGCACAATGGACTATTATATAGCCATAAAGAAGGAAAAACATATGGACTTTGCAGTAATTTGGATGGATTTAAAGTCTATCATACTCAGTGATCTATCACAGAAATAAAGAACAGAGTACCACATGGTCTCACTCATTAGTGGACCCCAAAAATTTACCATAATACTATAAGAAAGGGATCGGCAGTAGCAGGATTCTCTTGGGGTGGGAGGGTAGGAGGTGACATCAATAGGGTACCTGATCTCAAACCAGGCAGAGTGGGGATCAAAGGGAGGTCCCAACTTTACCTGTATGATGACCACTTGCATACCTAATCCTGAATTGTACTCCACAACTTTAAAATAAAATAAAAAATTGGTAGTGCATTTATATTAGTTCACATACATACCATCATTTCTATTAAGAGCAATATCCAAATTTGTTAAGGACCTTTGCATGTAGAACTCTGAGCGATGAGCAGCTTATTTATTGTTAACTTAATAATAACCTTTATAAAGAGGTAATATATAAAACAAAAAATAAGTTAAGAATCCTTAGTCTAGTGCCAGATGAACAGCACAGAAAATGCTATGAGAAGCTATGGAGATAGCATCTCCAAAGGTCAAAATATCTCAAAGGCCTCACAGAGGAAATAAAATGTGAGCTGGATTTTGAGGGTATTACAAGTTTGGTTAAAGGTGAGAATGTACACAGCGTGTGAGGATCAGAATGTAGACCTCTTTGGTTGGAAAAGTTTTCACACAATAGAAGGATCAGAAAAATGACTGGAAAGTTGGGCAGTGGGATAGCATTTTGAAGTCCTTGGATTTAAGTTGAAGTAATTTGTAAATGAGTTGAGACAGAAGGTTTCAAAAATGGGCAGTGCTTTATTTAAATCATGTAGTGATATTAACCTTTAGTGACGTTAAAAACTACTATTGACAAGAAGGTAAAATTTAAAGATGCAAAAAGAAGAGAGTAAAATCATTTGTCAACTTTCCATTAGAGAATTACTGTTAACATTTTCTTTATATCCTTCCAGGGGAGTACTTGTGTTATATATGCATTTACTATATAGTAGGTTATTATATATCTTCATTGTATATTACTCCATAAGCGTTTTCTTGTTAGAGTTATTTTATCTATGACTCATGTAAAATGCATATAGTTTTAAATTGGTTATTTTATTCCAGTTATTATCACAGTTGATTTATTTCCTCTTACTTGTTCATTATGTTTTCCTACTTTTATTCTTCTTTTCTGCATTATTTCACTACTACATTTTAGCATCTTGGCTTATCTTTTGTTTTTCAGTACTTTGGAAGAAATACACGATCTTTATTTCAGCTTGGACACTTTCATTTTTTTTTGTTGTACTAACTTGATCTGGTTTCCTCAAATCACTCATGTCAAAACTCACTTTGTAACATATGGATTTTCATGAAAAGAATACAAAATCTTAGATCCAGAATATTATAACAATTGAAATGTTATATCAACAATTTTATTAAGAGATTTAAAATAACTATTTAAAACTATAGGTTTAATTGTTTTAAGTGTGTGCTTAAAAATTATGTACAGGTTTAACTGATTTTAAAATTCACTGTCTATTTTGTAAACTGAAACTTATATGTGAATTTATTTGTTTGATTTATTTCTCTGTAGCCATGTAACATGATTACAAGTATTAATATTCAATATTGCCAAAGAATAAAAACATGAATTTTATGTTTTAATTTAGAAGAAATAATGGTGCATTGAAAATATAAGAGAGAATGTTAGAATAATATAATTGACATTAGTATAATCGTTGAATAGATTTGGCAAGAATCACCATCTTTTATTTGTTTTTCATTTTTAAAAAAATGTAAAAAATATGACTTCATTGCCTCATTTCATGCATCAGAGTTCTGTTTGATGTGTTCAGTGGTAACCCAGTGGAACTCAGTGGAGAATTCTAAGCTGGGACCCTGACAGATTATACAATGATTTTTAAAGCCACAAACTAGAGAGATCACCTAAAGTTTAAATGTAGATTAAAGAAAGAAGAGGTCCAGGGTCAGACAATTGCAGAACCATAGCATTTCTTGAAAAGAAAAAGAGAATCCAAGAAATGAAACTTTAAAAGTATCTACACAAATAGGACAAAAACCAGGAAAGTGTGGTGGCACAGAAGCCAAGTATATAAAGTCTTTTGTAAAAGAGTAATTAACTGTGTCACATAAAACTGAAATATAAAATAAGGTGAAGCCTGAGAATTGACCACTGCAGTGAGCAGCATTGATGTTACTGGTGACCCAGAAAAGAGAACTTTCGAGAGTGGGCTTCAAAGCCTGATTGTAAAAATATCAAGAAAGAAAGTAATAGAAATGATAGTTAAAAATAGAAATAGTTTTTCTATAAATGGTGGAAGCTGGAGAGGGATATTTGATCAAGGGAATCTTTTCCATGAAGGGAGTATTACAGAAAGCTTGTGCACTGATAAGAATGATTAGTCATTAAAGGAGAAAGAGGGAATTAATTACAAGCACAACAAGAACTTTGTGTGGAACAGATGGGACACAGTGTAAGTTGTTGGATTTCAATAGCATTGGGGATATTTTATCTATTGAAATAGGAAGCAAGAGGAGTGCATGGGTAAAGGTAAATGCAGGCTAGTAGATTTGTTGGTGAAAGAATGATAAAGTTATAATCTAATTGCCTTTTCTTGAGGCATATCGCAATCAACTTAGTAAACTGAGTGAAGTAGGAGGAGGGAGACACTTGAGGTTTGAGAGGATAAGATACTAAGTAGTTATTTCAGAGTTTAGGAGCTGTGAGTTAACTGGAGAAATGCAGTAGGAATAATTCTGTGACCACAAATTTATCATCAGTCAGTTCAACTGCTGGTTTTCTCCAACAATGTTCGGCTGCTCAGATGTTGGCTGGGAAGAGGACGAGAAATCAATTAATCAAAGTTGGGGCTTGACAGGTGAATTTGATAAGAAAAAAAAACAGGCAAAGAACATGAGGGAGTATGCCAGGGAGTATTATAATGACTCATGTAACCTAAGCCACGTTAAATGGCAATACATGACATTAAGTGGGGTGAGGAATAGTAAAAAAAAAAAAAAAAAGGGAAAAAGAAAAAAGAAAAAAAAAACATTGTTGTCAATGAATTGTAGATACCTGTGGGATTGAATAATGCTTGTTATTTCATTATTGATTAAATGATGGTTAAATATAGTGAGATAGAGAGACAACAAGTTGAGGTTAGACAGTGGAGTATTTGAAAATTAAAGTTTTAGAGGTGTTGCCCATAGTGATTGGTGTTGAACAGGTCTAGGGAGACCCTGAGAATGGGTGCATGAGGTCAGATAAGAGACAAGCTCCTTTGAAGAAGTGGCCAAGGATCTAATGTGGGAGGAAAGACCTTCACGAACTCACCAAGAATTATGAAAGCACAGCATAGGTGTTACATTTCCAAGGGATGATGTCTTTGGGAGTGAACACCATGTTAGATATCTACTACAAAGAAGGTTGATGGATACACTCATGATAAATCACATACTTTAAATAACATGTTTTAAGAGAGAAAACAATGAGTTTCTATGGAAGCTGAAGTAATTGAGGATGCATGGCATAGTGGCTTTAGTCCTGATCATTTCTTAGAGGAAATGTGTATGGATAGCCTCCTTTTTGAGTCTAGTCTCTGGAATTTTGGAGAGATATATCTGGTTGTGTTGGTTATACCAGAGCATGGAAGTATACTCCTTAAGTGCTGCTGTAGACTGTGTTCAGTTCAAGGAAACAGGTGGTTAGTTTAAACTGAGTTTCAACTTGAGTTAACAATCAAAAGCTTATGCACGAGAAAATGACTGTACTCATTAAACCTGACTATGAAATAATCCCGATGGCAGAGTGTCGCCTCTCGTGTTTTGGGGTCAGCAGTCTGTTTATTTAGGAAAGACACTTTTGCTGCTAGCTTGATTCGCTCTTAGGGATTTTACTGACATAGTTGAAATTTAGCCAAGGTAATAGGGCATTTCAAATTCAACTGGAAGAAGCACAGCTGGAGAACTGCCATAAAAAGCTTTCTAGAAGAGAAGAACAAGGTGAAGGTGAAATGGCCCAAGCACATCTAAAATTCTGGCATTTATATTCCAATAATTCACAATACTCAGTTTCATTGCTGAATAAGCTACTTAAAGAATAGCTTTCCCACTTAAGCACAAATTTAAATACTGTCTAATCTCAAATGTTAATACAACTGAGATTGTCAGAACCTCAAGAGGGTAAGAGAGAAAGGAGACAGAAAGCATACTCTAGACTTAGGTTCCAAATGGGTCAAGATGCTCCTAGGGAAGCATTCACTCCACAACTTGCTGCATTCTAACTTCCCTGAAGTTCTTTAGTTGTAGTGAAAGCTACCAACAGCCAAGGAAGAAAAAACATTAAGCAGATAATTTGTTCTAATATTTTTTGGCGACATCAATTCATAATATCTACCTTTCCAGCTTTTAATCATACAATAGTTGCTAGTAGAAAAAAAAGTAACTCTAGGAAGCAATCAGCTATAGAAGTTTATAAACATGCTTGTCAATGTGAAGATCCAAAAAATCCCGCAACTTTATTCTCTTGTGTGTCTCATAAGGTCAGTGCTGTGCAGTTAAGAGTCAGAGAAGTTGAGAGAGTGGTTAAATTGGAAAAGGCGTTATCTTTATGTATTACTATGAAAGAGTCAACTCAGGAATAAAGATGAAACATTTTGTTACACTGTAGCTATGGTTACACAGAGGAATATAATCATTGCAGGGAAATGTGTATTATCATCTTTGTGTTTCATTTACTTGCTTTGTGTTATCTGTAATGGGTTAGCTAATTTCTACCCCATGTTCTAGAGGTTGCTGGCTAGTCTGACTATATTAGGAAGAACAGAGACCCCGAAAATATAAGATATTAACTCCTATCTCAAGTTAGTTTACTTTTAAATGAAATGTAACACCTTACATGACCATAAATTCACATTTTGTCTAAGTTATACATTTAATTGAATTGATTTAATCACTTCAAACTAGAAAAGCTCATTGCTAAGCAACCTTCTAAAATGTGTCATCAATTTGTTTTTTTAATAATGAATTGCTTTTAAAATCTCCTCTACAATTTGATTTTTATAATGAATCAGTTTCAAAACCTCTTCTACATACATAGCAAGTTATTCTTCCCAATCTAACCGCTAAATCATTCTCCACAGCTAGGAAAAACTTAAAATTCAATTTTATATTACAATCGAGAGTCTAAATTCTATGACTGCTGTCATTTTTAAAGATGTCTTCCTGATCCAATTTAAAGAGCAGTGTTTGTATATACTACTGTGAAAATCATTCTTTCTTCCCCGAGGGTCTGAGAGTATTGGAACAATGTTGTCTTTGTAGCAGAGAAGTAATAAAATCACAGAGAAAAAAGTAAGTATATCTGAATCATTGTAATACTTCATGGTATAGCACAAAAACAAAACTCACTACTACATTTAAAAATCTATTTTCTCACTTCCCACAATTAGGTCACAGCAACTATTTGTGATCAAAACAGATGGCTAAAGCTCTCTGCTCTACAAATCTGGCTGCTCCTTAGGGCCCACGACTTAGCTTATTGTGCAAAGATATGTATACTTATCCATTTATTTATTCAATAAATATGTCCTTATACGTCCCAATACGTCTCCTATACTTTCCTCATCCTTCCTAAGTCTACTTCCTAACTACTTATAACACTGTCACTATTAGTATAAAGATGTCACTCATTAAGAACAGTGGTTAAATAAATCATAGTATATTCACTGTAGTCAATACAATAAAACTTTTCCTTTTAAAATATGGTATATGTATTATTAAGCTAAAAAAAGAATAATATGCATAATATGATCCCAGATATGGAGAATAGCTATGTGGTAGAACATGTATATTTTCTCTCTATATATATAAGGTAAGAGACATACTTCTAGAATAACACATAACAAAGTGTAAAAAGCAATGACTTGAGAAAATAGCAGGGGCTGGGGCAGAGAGAAGAGACAGTAAAGAGGAACACACTTGTATCTTTGCTTTGTTGAAAGTGTACATGAACTTATTTATTTCTTTTGTAATGGTAATTGAAAACACACAATTATTTTAGCGGAGCTTGGTGGCTCAGGTCTGTAATCCCAGCACTTTGGGAGGCAGAGGTGAGAGGATTGCCTGAGCTCAGGGGTTCGAGACCAGCCTGAGGAACATGGTGAGACCTTGTCTCTACAATAAAAATAAAAAATAAAAAATAAAAAAATAAGCCAGTCGTGGTAGCACACAGGTAGTTCCAGCTACCTAGAAGACTGTGGTGGAAAGATCGCCTGAGCCCAGTAGGCTGAGGTTGTGGTGGTCGTGCTCAGCCTGGGCAATTGAGTCTCCAACTCAAAAAAGAGCAGAAAAAACAAACAAAAAACAATTATTTTACAAAAGTTAAAAAAATACATAAAAGTATGAAGAGGGAACAAAACTATACACACTCCCACAATCATGAGCGAACAGATAGATCTAGTTAGGTAAACATGGGTGAAAAACACATGTTTTAGAAAATCTAGGGTATTTAGGGTAACAAAATCTTCCCTGAGTCCTACCTTTCTGGATGCATGATCTACCAATGAGGTGTTACACTCACATTTCTCTCACTGTGAAGCTTTCTCAAGCTAAGTTCCATGCAAGTGCTAATGCGTACTTAGCAAGCCCCTCAGAGACACAGAGTCCCTAAATATAGGTGTCCTCAGGTGTTCAGCAGTTTTAAGGATGCCCTTGAGTTGAGTCCAACTAACATGCGAGAAGAAGTTATAAAAATATGACCCTTGAAATGTTTTATTGATTTCCAGGAACGAGGCCCCAGATGACCACTATACTTAGCTTGCAACATGTTTTATGGATGTTTTTATTAAAGTTGATTTAATTTCCCTCAGTTCACGTGTTCTTGCTAATTGAATCATTTCCCTCAGTTCCCAGAAGACCATAAAATAGAGAATTTATTACATACTGTGTAACAGTATACATTAGGGTAAATATATCGATGTGACTCCTCAGCCAGTGCATTGTGCAGATCTGATAAAGTGCCATCATAATTACTCAATGAATCTGATGCACTTCAATATATTATCACAAGCTCTATTAGTTATGAAAGTTAAAACGATCCATTGTTGTTATTATTGAATTGCTGTCAAATATTTTATGTGCTTTCAGGTATAGAAAAGACATATTACCTTCTTATCAAAATTGATTCTGGATAGTTATTTGAGAGTTCAGCTTATTATCCTTCTGGCAATTAATGACATGACAACAGAAATTTAAAAAAAGAAAAGAAAAAATCTGAGTTCTCAAGATTGAAAAAATGAAGAGAGCCCAGCATGAATATCATAGTGTTTTAAAAATAAGGAGAAGAGTTGTAAATTGAGATAAACATTTTTCGGTAATGTATAATTATCAAAACTTGGTGTTTAACAAAATTAATCTCTTTTCTCCTATGATGTTACATTTCTGAGTCAGTTATTTTTTAGTTTGTTGGACACATAATAGGTTAAAAAACAAATCAACAAAATATCAGGCTCCTTTCTGTTAAATTTCTCAAACTAATTCAGTCTGATTTATTTGGGAGAGAACAAGCTATTGATCACTATATTTGGAGTCTTTTGTTAGATACATCAGATCAAAACACAAACATGAGAAACTTCTTCAAGAAGTTCATTACAAAACAAAGCTTACATCTTTACTTTTTTTAAAAAAACCTTTAAGTATAATTTTTCTTCTCCATAAGAGGAGACAATTTCAGGACAGTTTAATGAAATTATTTTTCTCCAAAACCACATAAATTTTGTAGTTGGGATTCCTCCCATTCCCTTTTATTTAAGAGCCATTTCTCCTATCCTCTGTTTTTTAAAAAAATATATAAAAGATATTGACTAGTTGAATTCTGAATTGAATCAGAAAGTGAAGTCTGGTGAACTGTACATAAAAATTCATAAAGAGAATGCATAAATCACAGTCATATGTCAGCATGCTAAGGAGCTCAACTTGGGGAGAGTACATTGGGTCAAGATAAAAGGCAATGACTTCTGCTCTCCTGCAGGAAAAACTTTAGAGGCTGTGGAAAATTCCATGCTTACAGGGGGTGATTATTATTTGTTAAGGGAGAAGGAAAGATGAAGAACAGTTAGGAAATATGCTTGGTCAAAATACGGAGTACTAGATTAACACAGTAAGCACAACAAGTTATTAGCATGAGAAAGGTGAAAATATTTCTAAAAGATGATTTGGATAGGGTTGTGTAAATGAAAATAAATACAAGAAGTCTCAATCTGGTTTTCTTGAGGTGCTATTTGTCCACTGAGTGTTTAAGAGAGATTTTATTTTTTTAACTCAGTTATTTAGCACATGCTTATCGGATGAATAAATGGCTTTACACGAGGCACATGGTGTTCACTTGCATTAGTGAACAAAAGCTCGTATAAAGTTGTTGGAGAATTATATGAAGGGTGCAGAGAGATTTGTGTTTCTGTTTAAACATTACAAAGGCGTGAATTCACCAAGTGTGTGGCCACCTGGGGAAAAAAGATTGGGATTTCATGCTAGATACTTAATTGTGCACTCAGAACTGCAAGCAGGAATTTTGAATTTATTTCATTTACACCAGCTTCTACTATGCTGATTTAAGTCTATACAGTCATAGGATTCTGAATACAACTAGGTTCCCTGAAATAAAGTAAGAACATTCCCAGAAAGTAAGGTAAGATTTCAGAAACTAATTAAAACTCTAGAGGCTTTAAGAGGGTTGGTCTCATGCCCTGCTACACTTCATGTCTTAGGCACAGAATCTAAACGTTTCAATCTCCCCTCTAGAGCTCCAAACTTTAAAACCTCCTCCCAAATTTAAGCTTTTTCAATTGATTGACAACTTGAATTTGAGCACAATAGCAAACAAACATCTGCGGGGTGGGGTAAGGGGGGAGTTAGCAGCCGTCATAAACTCTGGGAATTTATTTTATTGTATCTAAAATATTGACGAAAACTGACAGGAACCAACATAAGATAGAAGTTATTTAGGCTAACACATAGTTCAAGATAAATTATAACAATACCTCACTAACTCAGAATGAGTAAATCAAAGTCCAAATTGAGAATAAATTGAATTTTTAAGTATTTAAAAAGAAATACAAGTTCCAAGTCACACTAGAATGTAAGATCCTCAAAGACAGATGCAGTGTAAAATATCTTTTCTAACCCAAATGTTGAACACCTTCCAAAAAAAGCAAATTTTACTAATTGTCCCTCGTGATATTTGGTATCCTAAGCTAGCTAACCCAAGCAATTTGCTGCAAGAAGGTATCTCTTGTGAATATTTTAAGTTTCATGAAATGTATATTAGGATATTGACTTGTCCTAATAGTATCAGAATAATTAAAAGCTAAGTTAAATTGTTGAAATAAATGAAAAAAGTACACCTTGAGATAAAATATTCATGACTTTTATTATATTTCTTCACATACTTAGTAATTTTCAAAATTCAGCAATTGTCTCCCTGTTATTAGAGTGAATTAACAAGGCTCTAAGGTAATAGCACATAGTTACATTGGTAATTATGGAAAATGAAATTACATTTCCAAACAAATGAAGACTATGCTTATAGTACTGCCAGAAGCCTAAATGTCAAAGAGAAAACAGTTAAAGATAAATTTAAAAAGCTAGCATGGAATCAAAACAAAAACTTTTAAAAGCAAGGTAATAGTTATACACTTTGTTTTGTTAACAGGCTCTTCTTTTTCTCAGCTCCTGTTACCTTATTATTCTCCATAAATTTTAGTTCTCCCTGATTTGGACCTTTTGCAGATATTAGCTGACTCCCTAATTTTTGTATTTCAGAAAAATATTGATTTTAACAAGTTTTCTCTTGAATTTTCCATACTTTTCCACATTTTACTCCTATTGACTCAACACTTTATTTTTGGCTTACCAAAAATAGCAATTTTTTCACTTCTCATTGAGGTGTTTCAAATTACTGACTTGATATACTTTGGCTTACAATTATCTTAATGTACAAATCATGTCAACTTGAAGAAAAATTGATACAAATCCGAAGTAATTTTGCTAGCCTATGTAAAAAGCACCCAAATACACACAGATTACAAAATACTTAAATAAAATATGAGTGTTTTAAAATTTATTATTTTAATTAAATAAGATTAATTTGTTCTGAAATGTCTGGAAATTTGTTTTGTGATTAAAAAACATTCACAGAATTTGGTCTCCTTTTATCTTGGCACAACTTTTATTTTGTTTTTTGTAGCAGGAAAATAAGCATGGTTAGAATATGAGTGCTAATGTTTAAGAACATAACTTGTAACTGAAGCTAGAACTTAAACATGTGGAAACAATGCAATCTCAGCATAGGTTAGCACCTTGAAATGGGATGGGCTCAGTTTAAAAACAGGTGGTCGGCTGGACTCGGTGGCTCAGCCTGTAATCCCAGCGCTTTGGGAGGCCGAGGTGAGTGGATTGTCTGAGCCTGCGGTTTCGAGACCCACCCGGGCAACTAGGCAAGACCTCATCTGTACAATAAATAAAAAATTAGCCGGGTGTGGTAGCGCGTACCTGTAGTTCTAGCTACTTGGAAGGCTGAGGCGGAAGGATTGCCGGAGCAGGTCGAGGCAGCGGTGGCCGGAAGCGGGCCACTGCACTCCTATCTGGGCAATGGAATGAGACTCCAACTCAAAAAAAAAAAAAGATGGTAACCATCTACAAGTATTTCATTGCTTACCTCCTCACAAGTTAAACATTATAAGTGAGTCGTGTATAAGCGTTAATGCATTGGTCACTTTTGAGATATAAAATTTGAAACAGGTTGAGGCCATGTTATTTTATGTTCTAGTTCCAGTGTTCGGACCAGAAAATAATATTTGGGTCCAGTTTGTATTACAGTGAATCTTTAAAAAAATTATTTCACTAGCTATCATATTAATTATATACTTCCAATAAGCCAAACACTCTGCTTGTGATGGAAAAAACAAAGATGCAGAACTTGCACTGAGTTTTGCAGGGCTGATAGTGAGGTAGACAGACATTTATAGAAAAGATTACAACTACATATTAAGAATCATGATTGATAGGGTAATTTCACTTTGTTCTCTCTGAGAGTTGAAGGAGGGATTATCGAGAACTAACATTTCAACTGAGTCTTATTCAGAGGTTTAGACATGAGAAAAATCATCACCCCTGCGGGCATTGCAGATAATTTAGCATGACTATAGCTCAGTGTGTATATAGGAGTGTGATGAGGAATGAAGCCGGAAACCAGGCAGGGCTCAAACAATAAAGAGTCCTGTATAAGTACAGTGATCATACACCCCAGTTCATCTAGGACAGTTATACAGTTCAGCAGTTTATGCTATTGTCATAGAAGTAACTAGTAGTAACAGGGCATCCTTTTGCTCAAAAGGATGACAGAAATGCTATGTCCTCTCTACATTCAAGTCATAGTAGATATGTCTTTTACATTTTAAACATTTTAATTAATTAGTTTATTTATTTATTTTTAAAGATAGAGTGTCGCTGTGTTACTCAAGCTGGTCTTGAACTACTGGCCTCAAGTGATCCTCCTGTCTTAGCCTCCCAAAGTGCTAGGATTACAGGTCATAGTAAAGACTTGGTTGTTATCCTATCTGCCATAGGAAGCAAAATTTTGGCTTATCTAAAGATACTGAGATGAGCAATCCTGGCTTTGAATTTTTAGAACTCTATAGATTAGTAGAAGAAGAGATTAGACATGCAGACAGTAACTATAAGGGGAGATGGGAAGTCGTTTGTTTCATAGGAGAGCTATGGCATCCAAATAAGCCATTTCTTCCTGCCATTTCCAGACCTTTCCAGATGCAACAGGAAAGGCTTTATGTGAAGTCTGATATTTGAGGTAACCTTGACTGAGGCCCAGGGTTTAGATCTATTGGGATGATGCATAAATTTGCAGCGTTTGTTTTTGGCATGGCAACATTGTAGTATTTGGGAGCTGGTTTATCGTTTGTCATTTGTCATTTATCATGACAATGTCGTGTTGTGAATATGCCTTACATTTTGAAGATTTGAAGAAAGCCAGTGCTATTTGTAGGCTAAAGAAGATGGAGTAACAAGTGGAAAAAAACCAAACACTTCCGACATATTCTGCTTGAGTTTAACAGAGGAATAAAGGCAGTGGGGATGGCTCAAAACATTTTTATCATGGATGGGGAGAATACCATCAGGGAAAGCATGACAAGAAAATGGTTTTGTCATTTCAAAGAGAGCCACTTTAACCTGATTCATTCTCCACCATCAGGAAGACCATCAGGCTTTGATGAAGACTATTTAAATGCTTTAATCCACAGTAATCTACATCAGTCAACTTGAGAATTGGCAAATGTGATGAAATGTGACCAGTCAACCATGGTGTGTCATTTGCATTCCATGAACAAGTGAAAAATGCTACACTTATGCATCAGACCAACACATTTTCTTTGTATTCAGTGGTCCGAGCGGTTCAAATTTATATATAGGGATAACTTACTAATACTCTTGTTTACATACTACAAATATTTAAAAATCAGTATGATATTCAAAATCACAACACAAATTGGTATCTTTAAAGATGAAGAGATGAAAATAAAGATTCAATAAGACTTTTAAATTTACAGTTTATGCTGAAGTATTCTTGATTAGACAGTTAGATTTGTGAAATCCATACATACTCAAATCCCATTCTTGGTCAAGACTTTGAAAAATTTGACTGTTTATGGCAGGGCAATAAATTAGCCTAAATGACTGGATTTATGATTTTACCATTTTAATTACTGAAGAGGAGAGGACTAGACAGTAGTAAACCTTCTGAACTGTGTATTCGTTGTAAGATTTACAAGTATTCCTATCATCCGAAAGCCAATTAAAGGTCATTCTCACACTTTTTTGAATTGTTCTTGTGAATAAATTACTTTTTCATAGTTTAATGTGATTTAGCAGTTTGTGAAAATGATTCAGGTTTATCTGATGGTTAGTAGGTTCATGACCCTAGGCCTTGCCAGGTTAGGGTAGAGACAATTTGGCTTCTCTCAGTTTTGCATGTGACTTTATGTTCTAAGTTCATGTATGCACACAGACTTCATTAAAAAGAAATTTCCTGACACCAATGTCTTGATTAATTGAGAACTCTGACTCTCTCATTTGCATGATTTACCTACACAGTGTCTTTTATCTGTGGTTGCTTCTATTGCCAATCTATTTTTAAAATACTACAAATTTAGAATAAGAATTTAAAAAGACAGACATATTAAGTAACAAAGGCAAGAAGCATGACTGAAAATTGGCAGAATGCAAGGAATCCCTTTATTATTTAGTATTTCCATAAAATGAGCACTTTACAGAGATTCACTTTATTATTCATGAAACCAGTACTAAATTTACCACATCTCAGAGACATAGAACCAGGGAATTGCAGTGGTGTGATTTGTCTAAGGTCATAAAGCAGCTCAATCAAATTGGAGCGTTAGAATATAAAATACCTGAATATTCATGACTTTTATTTACCCTTTCTGGTCTGCCAGAAGTGATTCTCAGGATTGTTATTATAACTTATGCTGAACAATCACTTTTTGGAGGACATATAACAGTGTTTGAAAATGAACGGCTTACATAGCAATCATAACAAAGCACAGCAGAATGACTCATTTCTAAAAGCAAGGAGAGGATACGAAGATATCTTGTTTACCTCTCTGCTTCCTTCCAGAGACCACTTTACATACATTATCCCATGGATCTTTTAATATCTTTATCTTGGAATGGGTAAGCAAGGTAATTCCCTTAGGGAAAACCTTGAGGAGATTAAATGATGCAAGCAGGGTCGTTGGTTGAGAAGTCAGTCTTTGTGCATTCTGTTCTAATACTGTACTCTGTGTCCAATTGGGTAGATTAACTTGGATTTCTGAAGTGCTTACACAAGACCTTTTCTAGAAAGTCCAAATGAAAGCTAACACAGAGGACCACGACAGAAAATAATTTCACTTCCTAACAACAAGCTGAACAGAAAAAGGGACAAATGGAGTTACAGAAGAGGGTGATTAGGAAGTATGGTAAGAAAACCATACGGAAGGCTCTGAGCCAAAGCTGGAAAATCAGGTTGGAAGCTGAGACTAAAAAGAGTGAGTTGTTGCAACTTGGCATGTGAAATGCAATTCCATATCATTATGATTTTACTTTTTCATAGGGTAATAGAGTTGAACAGTAATCTGAAAGATCACTGGGTGTAGTGCTTGCATTTAGGCAGTTAGGAAGCTAATGATACAGGTTGAAGAAATGTCGATAATTTTGCTGTTTTGCTACAACACTAGAAGCATACTTTAGATATCGTGTATGTATGTATATGCGTGTGTATGTACACACAAAACTACATACACACGCATATACATTATATATGTATATATATATAAATATAAAGTACATTGATAAAGAGGGAAGGAGTTATATTTATAAAGCAGTTTTTATGTACTAACAACGTTCATATATTTTCTTCATTTGAATCTCACAACAGCCCCATGAGGTGAGACATATATTATTATGTTCAATTTCCAGATGAATGCCTCAAAATGTTAATTAAATATATTAAAAATTCAATTTTATCAATTCCTTTGCTGAATGTGACTCAATAGCTATATTCAAACACCTTCAATATTTAATCAAAAACAATGCATTAAAAGTTTTGAAAGCCCAAGGAGGAATAAAATATTACATCAATTTGATATTATCTGATTATGCTTACAAAATAAATCTGACACAGGTAAAAGATGCATGTTCGACTGATTTAGTGAGCATTTTCCTGACTTAGTGATGGAGAGGTACAATTTTAAATTTTAATATAATCCTATAAAAATTTGTAATATAATCCTATAAACGCTATCTTTGAAATTGTACATCTTATATAGCATTCTGAGGGCAAAGCTGTTAGGGTCCATGAATCCTAGAAGATAAAAATTATACATTATTAGGGTGAAGTCATTTAAAATTAGAATATATTTATGTTCTTCTCACTACATTGATAGTATTTTTATGTTAGAATGCTAAGACTATAGGTTTTGCTTTCATATACATAAATTTTTTTTTCACAGAGTTTAATTCATAGATAACAACTGTCACAAAATGACCCTCTTTCTATAGTATAGCCTACATACTAAATTTCTAGTCTACCTTGCATCCAGGGTTGGCCCTGTACCTATTTCCCACCAAGGGAATATTTAAAGATTGTCAACTATACTTTCTCCACTCTCTTGTCTCATTAGTTACCTAAAAGCAGATCATGGCAGAGCCACAAGATGACTGGAACTGATTCCTGAAAAACCCCACGGAAGAAAGCCACACATCTTGACATGTGAAGGCTAAACAAACTTCTATTATGTTCAACCACTATAAATTTAAAGATTATTTATAGCAACAGCTAAGATTAATTTAGCCAATGCACACATCTATACTCTTTCTGTCTCTGTTTTTCTTTTTCTCTTAAATATGCTCTGAATTCTACATTTCCATCTTTACCCATTTACTAGTAACCTATTGCCAACTACAAATGTAATCATATCATTGGTTTAGCTATCATTTGACCAATGTAATATATTTTTTGCCTTATGGCCCATAATCTGCTTATTATTACACTTCTCCACTCGGATGCATCCATCTCCCTCTAGTATATATATATTCACTTCTTTTTGGGGAGCATCCTTTAGCTCATATACTATTTTTTCTCTTTTTCCCACTGTTTTTTTCTTTTTCTTTCATTCATCAATCCTCATCTGTATTTCCTTCAACCTGCTCAAAGTCAAAGACTCTATTTATTCTCTATCTCATTCAGAAAATGTTTGTGAAATGAATATTACTCAGACATATAGGTATAGTTCTTTTTCTCTCATGAGCAGAAGTTAATAAATATTCACATATTATATTAAAAGGCACATTATAAATGACTGTATACTGTTTAAAAAAGGCTATGCTGACCATATCCACTAAAGAGTTATACAAATGATAAAAAACATTTAAACAAATGCTTGTCTTTATGTTGTCATTATTTTTATCCTTATGTTATATGGCTAGTATTACTTATTCATTACACAGAACTGCTAACAATATATTCATTGTGAAAGTATACTCACCAAATTAATGACAGCAACCATTACTTTTGAAAAAAATATTTCCTCTGTGCAAATATTATGATCTTTAATAATTATGTTAATTTGTAATTTATATTCATGGCTTACCTGACAAAATCATTATATGTCTTAACATTAACTTTGATTGCATAAATATTACATTAGCTTCAATCAAATAGGAATTTTAGAAACTATTTTAAATAAATATGAATAAAATAGATCAGGCTTGAGTATAAAAATCCCAACTATATAAAAATAGATATTGTTTTGTTTTAAGAGTTTCATTTTGTCTACTGAAAAACATTCATTAGACGTTGATGACTATATTAATGAAATAACACTTTCAATGAAAGAGAATTGGGGGAAAATACATGTTAGCTTTTTACTACTGTCATAACAAATTACTACAAAATCAGTGGCTTAAAACAACACAAATGGAGGTTCCGGTGAGTTGGCAACAGCATAGGTGGAATTGTGAGATTCTCCAAACATGAATTCCCAAAAAGACTCTTACTTTCCTTCCCCAACCTCCTCCCCATGGCCAGCCACACTGGTTCGAGGCCCAGGGACCCTCGGTCCCATGCAGGGCTGGATATTGCACCCTGGCTGCTGCAGCTCCACTATACATGGCCCCCGCCCACCCGTGGGAATCTCGAATCTTGGCTCCCTCCCCAGCTACATTGTCTCACCCAGCCCTCAGCACCAAGACGCTGGTCACCCAAAGAGGCTCTAGGCACCCGCCCCTCAGAGATACCAGCTCCATTTCTGGCTGAAGTACCCTGTGAGGGGCCTAAAGCCACTCTCACCACTCACCACCTGCCCTTTGGAGCTCTGGAGTTCTGAGCCCACACTGGCTGAGGCACCCAGTGTATGACCGCATGCTTGTGTATGGGAATAGCGTATCTAAAGGAGGTGCTGATCCGGGGCTCTCAGCTCAAGAGGAGGGAACTCCTGGCTTCCTCCTCCACCCCAGCCTTCTGGTGGCACACCGGATCCAGCGCCCAGCTGTGCAGCTGATCCCTGGTGCCTCGTATGCCACCATAGCTCATCATAATGAATTGCCAAGGGATCCACACAAATGGAGAGAAAGGATCCGCAAAAGAGGAGCTTCCCACCTCGGCCATTTTCCAGGCAGAGATTTGTATTGCCCTGCCCACCTATGAGCAGCTTCCATCTCGGTTCCTAAGGTAGCATCACTAAACAGGAGACAAATCCCCTCCCCTATGCTGAACCAGATGCGGGCAACTGAGTGTCGCAGACCTCTCAGGCAGCAGGCTAAAAGAACAAACCCAAACTGTGAGTAAATCTAGCTGCCTGCATTGAAAGCAAAGGGGAGAGGTTGGAGATCAGAGCTGAAGAGATTTTAGACACCCAGGAAAGATTCCAGAACTACTCTGATTTCTTATTTTGACTTTTGATTTTATCATTTTGACGGTTTGTTTTGCTCACTTTTGTTTGCTTTTTGACTTAGACTATCTGTTTGTGTTGGGGAAAATGCATCAAAAGGCATGATTTTACTGGACTGTCTTTGTGTGGTTACCAGTATGCTTTAGGGAATTTTGCTCTTGTGTCTTTTTCACTTCTCTTTGGCCTTGTGTCTCTTTTTCACCTGTTAGTTGGTATGTGTGTCTGTTTTCCCTCTCACTCTTCTCTCTTTCTAATTTCCTATTGACCCCTCTTCCTCCATTATTTTTCTCCTTTGTACCTCTTTTTGTTCCAGGGAACAAACCTGCATCCCACTGCACAGAAAGATTGTAAGGCAGTGGGAAATAGGTTCCAGTGTGCCCATACACCTGTTGGTGGATGCTGGAATCAGCAGATAGATTCGGAATCACCACTTCCCCCTCCATTAAACCTCAAAACAGCAAAAAAGTACAACCCACAGCCCACAATCCAGCCTCAAAAGTGAACAAAGCCAGAGGACTCTCATAAGGAAGAACAGGAGATTGCACAAGCAAAGCAAAAACAACCCCAACTTCCCTGAAAAACAGAATTAAAGAAGGGCAGGGAAAGGGGGATAGAGAAAAATCTACACAAATGAAGAAAAACCAAAAGAAGAATATGGGTCTCTCCCAGACCCCTGGGGGGCAGACACTGAGAAAACTGACTTCGGAATGCAAACAATGAAGAGCCCCAGAATGACTGGCTTCAAACTACAAACCTAGATATCAAGACATTAATGGAGAGATTAAAAAGAATTGAGGAGAGACAAGAAGAAACTAGGAAGGAGTTGATAACTGAGATAACAGTAATAAAGGATACTGTGAATGAAATAAATAACAAACTGATAAACATGGAAAACAGAATTACCCAAACAGAAGAAAGAATCTCAGAGCTTGAGGTCCAAAATATAGAACTAACCCAAACTGTTAAAAACACAGAAAACAAACTTAAAAAGACAGAACAAAACCTTCAAGAGATGAGTGATTACTTCAAGAGAAAGACCCTAAGAGTAATTGGCCTTCCTGAAACACAAAGAGAAACAGAAACCACCTTGGAACAAACATTCCATGAGATCATTGAAGAAAACTTTTCTCATCTTATCAGTAACACAAAAATTCACACACAAGAGGTTCAGAGAACCCCTGCAAGACAACAAATGAGAAGACCAACTTCCAGACACATAGTAATTCACCTAAACAAAGTAGGAATTAGAGAAAAAATCCTAAAGGCAGCAAGAGAAAAAGGCCAGACCACCTACCATGGAAGACCAATCAGAATAGCAGCAGATTTATCTGCAGAAACCCTGCAGGCTAGGAGAGCTTGGAGCCCTATCTTCAAAGTCCTAAAAGATAAACAATTTCAACCAAGAAAAACCTACCCAGCCAAGCTAAGCTTCATCAGGAGAGAGAATTAAAACCTTTCCCAGATATCCAATCCCTAAGAATTTACGCTGCCACCAGACCAACTCTACAGGAAACACTTAAGAAAGTACTAAACAAGCCGGGCTTGGTGGCTCAGTCTATAATCCCATGCCTTTGGGAGGCTGAGGTGAGTGGATTGTCTGAGCCCGCAGGTTCGAGACTCGCCTGGGCATCGAGACCTCATCTCTACAATAAATCAAAAAATCAGCCGGGCGCGGTAGTGCATGCTTGTAATTCCGGCTACTTGGAAGGCTGAGGCGGAAGGATTGCCGGAGCCCAGCAGGTCAAGGCTGCGATGGCTGGGAGTGGCCACGGCACTCCAGTCTGGGTGATGGAGTGAGACTCCAACTCAAAACAAACAAAAAAAAGAAAGTACTAAACACAGAAGAAAAGGAAAAAAGAACAACTTTCTTCACAAGAGTACAAGAAAATAATAAAATACACATGAACCCACCCCAAAACCAAATGAAAGACAACAAACCAAGTGGAAAAACAGCAACTCTATAAGAACTGTATGATAGAGACCAACTCTCACATTTCAATAATTAGCCTGAATATGAATGGACTAAATGTACCACTGAAAAGACACAGAATGGTAAAATGGATAAAATATCACCAGGCAATAATATACTGCCTTCAGGAGACCCATCTCACTAGAAAGGACACACACAGACTCAAAGTAAGAGGATGGGAAACAAATTTTCAGGCGAATGGAACACAAAAGAAAGGAGGAGTTGCGATCTTAATTTCAGACAAAATACCATTTAAGCTATCAAAAATTAAAAAAGATATAGAAGGCCACTACATAATGATAAAAGGTACACTCCATCAACAAGAAATATCTATCCTAAACATATATGCACCCAACATAGGAGCACCAACTTTCATAAAGCAGTTTCTAGGAAAACTAAAGAAAAATATTGACTCTAACACCATCATAACTGGGGACTTTAATACCCCACTCACAACCCTAGACAGATCATCAGGACAAAAAATCAGCAATGAGATCTGGAACCTCAATGTGACTCTTGACCAAATGGACTTAATTGACACCTACAGAACACTCCACCCAACAACCACAGAATATACATTCTACTCAGCACCGCATGGAACGTACTCTAAGATCGACCACATACTTGGCCATAAATCAAACATAAACAAATTTCAAAAGATCGAAATTTGTCATGCACCTTCTCAGACCACAGTGGAATAAAAATAAACACCAACACCAACAAGCTTCCCCCAAAATCCACAAAGACATGGACACTAAACAGCATGATGCTAACAACTCCTGGGTCAACAATGAAATCAAAACAGAGATTAAAAGATACCTGGAAACAAATGAAAATGAAGAGTCATCTTACCAAAATCTCTGGGACGCCATAAAAGCTATAGTAAGAGGGGAATTCATATCCCTACAAATGCACATAACAAAAATGGAAGGATCACAAATCAACAGCCTAACAAGTCACCTTAGGAAGCTGGAAAAGCAAGACCACCAAAACCCTAACTGCAGCAGAAGAATCCCGATCACCAAAATAAAAGCCCAAATCCGGGACATAGAAGAAAAAAGATAATACAAAAAAATTAATGTAACAAAAAGCTGGTTCTTTGAAAGGATAAACAAGATCGATGGTCCCTTAGCTAGACTGACCAAGAAAAAAAAAGAGAAAATGCCCAAATAAATACAATCAGAAACACAAAAGATGAAGTCACATCTGACCCTGAAGAAATACAAAAGATCCTTAGAGACTACTATGTACACTTGTATGGAAACAAACTGGAAAACCTTTAGGAAATGGAAGACTTTCTGATATCATACAACCTGCCTAGGTTGAAACAAGAAGAAGTTGAGACCCTAAATAGACCAATAACAATCAAGGACATTGACTATGTAATAAGAAAACTACCTACAAAAAGCAGCCCTGAACCAGATGGCTTTCCAACAGAATTCTATAAGACATTTAAAGAGGAGCTGATATCAATCCTACTGAAAGTATTCCAGGCGATTAAGAAGATGGAACCCTCCCCAAATCATTCTATGGAGCTAACATCACATTGATACCCAAGCCAGGTAAAGACCCAACAAAGAGAACTACAGGCCAATATCTTGGTTGAACATAGATGCCAAAATTCTCAACAAGATCCTAGCAAACTGGATTCAACAAAACATCTCAAAAATCATCCATCAGGACCAAGTAGACTTCATTCCTGGGATGCAAGGCTGGTTCAATATTCGCAAGAAAATAAATGTAAGTAAATACATCAACAGACATCAGAACAAAAACTACATGATTATATCATTAGATGCAGAAACAGCTTTTGATAAAATCCAGCACCCATTCCTGATAAAAACCCTCAAACACGTAGGCATACATGGAACATACCTTAAAATAGTAAAGGTCATCTACAAGAAATCCACATCTAGCATACTCCTAAACAGACAAAAATTGGAACGATTTTCCCCTGAAAACTGGAACAAGACAAGGATGCCCACTCTCTCCCCTCCCATTCAATATAGTATTGGAAGTCCTAGCTAGAGCAATCAGAAGAGAAGGTGATTAGGGGTTTCCAAATAGGAAAAGAGGGAGTCAAGTTATTCATCTTTGCTGATGACATGATTGTGTACCTTGAAAACCCAAGAGAATCTGTCAAAAGCCTCCTTACACTGATAAAGGACTTTGGCAAAGTCTCAGGGTATAAAATAAATGTGCAAAAGACAATCGCATCTACAAGGAACTAAAACGTGCTGAAAAGAAAAAAACAAACAAACCCATTATCAAATTGGCAAAAGATATGAATAGACACTTCACAAAAGAGGACATCTGAGCAGCCAACAAACACATGAAGAAATGTTCAACCTCACTAACATGAAGAAATGTTCAACCTCACTAATCATCAGGGAGATGCAAATCAAAACCACACTGAGATACCACCTAACTCCAGTCAGAATAACAATTATCAACAACTCAAAAAATAACAGCTGCTGGAGTGGGTGTGGCGAAAAGGGAACACTTCTACACTGTTGGTGGGAGTGTAAACTAGTGCAACCTCTGTGGAAAGCAGTGTGGCGATTCCTAAAAGCTCTAAATATCAGCTTCCCATATGACCCCGCAATCCCCCTACTGGGAATATACCCTGAAGAACTCAAATCACTCTATAAAAAAGATACCTGCACACGTATGTTTATCGCAGCATTGTTCACAATAGCAAGAACCTGGAAACAACCATGCTGCCCATCAAAAGAGGACTGCATTAAAAAAATGTGGGACATATACACGATGGAATACTACACAGCCATAAAAAGGAACAAAATCATGAATTTCGCAGCAACCTGGATGGAACTTGAGTCTATAATACTGAGTGACCTCTCACAGAAACAAAGATCCAAGTATCACATGTTCTCACTCATATAATGGACCTTGAATATCCAATGTAATACTATAAGAAAATGACTGACGGTACTGGGAAATTATCAGGGGGGAGGGGAATGGGATTAACAGTAGCAAATATCTGTCTGGGGAAGGGGAAACACCTCTTATCAACAGGGTGCCTGAATGAAATGTAATTGTACACCTAACCCTTAACTGTACCCCACAAAACCATAGTAAAAAATATTGATTAAAAAAAATAAACAGAAACCCAAATAAAAAACACAATCCCATTTACAATAGCCACAAAAATAATGAAATACCTTGGCATCTTCCTAACCAGAGATGTCAAAGACCCTTACAATGAAAACTACAAAATACTGCTCAAAGAAATCAAGGATGACACAAACAAGTGGAAAAAATATCCCATGCTCATGGATTGGAAGAATCAACATTATAAAGATGTCCATTCTGCCTAAGGCGATCTACAGATTTAATGCAATATCCATCAAATTACCAGCAACATTCTTCTCAGACCTAGAAAAAACAATACAGGAATTCATATGGAAACACAAACAACCAAGAATAGCCAGAACAATCCTCAGCAAAAAAAACACAAACGAAGTAGAAGGTGTCACACTACCAGACTATACTTTACTATAGAGCTACAATAATCAAAACAGCTTGGTATTGGTGCAGGAACAGGCATATAGACCAATGGAATAGAATTGAAATTCCGAAGAAAAACCTCAATTTCTCAACCAACTCTTCTTTGACAAGGCCTCCACCACTCACCACTGGGTAGAGGAGAACTTATTCAGTAAATGGTGCTGGGAAAACTGGCTGACCACATGCAGAAGACTCAAACAAGACCCCTATCTATCCACATGCACAAAAATTAACTCTAAATGGATCAGAGACCTAAATATATAACCTCAAACCATAAGAACCTTAGAAAATTTAGAACACACCCTTATGGAAATTGGAACTGGCATCCAATTCCTGAACAAAACCCAAAATGCACCTGCCATAAGAGATAAGATAGACAAGTGGGACCTCATTAAACTGACAAGTTTCTGCAAAGCCAAAGAAACCATCAAGAGAGCAGGGAGACAGCCAACAGACTGGGAAAAAGTATTTGCCAACTCCAGGTCTGACAAAGGCCTAACATCTTGGATCTACAAGGAAGTCAAACATGCTGAAAAGAAAAAAATAAACAACCCCATTACAAAGTGGCTAACAGACACATGAAGAAATGTTCTACCTCACTAATCATCAAAGGGATGCAAATCAAAACCACACTGAGATACCACCTAACTCCAGTCAGAATGGCAATTATCAATAGCTCAAAAAAATAACAGTTGCTGGAGAGGGTGTGGTGAAAACGGAACACTTCTACACTGTTGGTGGGAGTGCAAACTAGTGCAACCTCTGTGGAAAACAGTGTGGCAATTCCTAAAAGCTCTAAATACCGACCTCCCATATGACCCTGCAATCCCCTACTGGGAATATACCCTGAAGAACTCAAATCACTCTATAAAAAAGATACCTGCACATGTATGTTTATCACAGGATTGTTCACAATAGCAAGAACCTGGAAGCAACCATGTTGTCCATCAAAAGAGGACTGGATTAAAAAAAGGTGGCACATATACATCATGGAATACTATGCAGCCATAAAAAAAGAACAAAATCATGAATTTCGCAGCAACCTGGATGGAACTAGAGTCTGTAATACTGAGTGACCTCTCACAGAAACAAAGATCTGAGTATCACATGTTCTCACTCATATAGTGGACCTTGAACATCCAATGTAATACTATAAGAAAAGGACTGATAGTGATGGGAAGTTATGGGGGGAGGGGAAGGGATGTGGGATTAACGGTAGTCAATATTTGTCTGGGGATGGGGAACACCCCTTATCAACAAGGGTGCCTGAATGAAGCATATTTGTATACCTAACCGTTAACTGTACCCCACAATAACAAAATAAAAAATATTGATTAAAAAAAAAACCACAAATGTATTATTTCACACTTCCTTTGGTCAAAAATACAGGTGGGATGACATTGTTCCTCCGCTTCTGTTCTTACAAAGCTGAAATAAAGGTGTCAGAGTGTGGACTCTTTGTGGAATTATAAGTTATGATTTTATGGAATAATCTACTTCCAACCTCATGTACGCAGGTTGTCGGCAGAATTCAGTTTGTTCCTACAGGACTAAGTCCCTGTTTCCTCAATGCTCTTCAACCACCAAAGGCCACCATCTTTATCATATTGCCCCTCCATTTTCAAACCAGCAGAAGTGTGTCCAGGCTTCCATATGCTTCGAATCCCCCAGACTTTCTCTTCTGTGTCATCTTTTCTTTCAGACAGAAAATTCTCTGCTTTTAAAAGGCCATGTGATTAAATTGGGTACACTGGATGATTCACAATAATATCCTGAACATAAACTCCCTAACTTCAATTACATCTGCAAAGTCCCTTCTGCCATGCCAAGGAACAGATCCAAAAGTTCAGGCATTAGGATGTGGACATTTGGGGGAGCCTATGGCAAAGTGCTAGCATGTTGAAAAAACTATTGTTTCAGTTCTTATTATTTCTCCTCCTCCTCCTCCTCCTCCTTCTCCTCCTCCTCCTTCTCCTTCTTCTCCTTCTTCCTTCTCTTCCTCCGCTTCCTCCTCTTCCTCCTCCTCTGCCTCCTCCGCCTCCTCCTCCTTCTCTTTCTCCACCTCCTCCTCCTCCTCTTCCTCCTCCTCCTCTTCTTCTTCTTTTTTTTTTTTGAGTTGGAGTCTCACTCTGTCGCCCAGGCTGGAGTGCAATGACACACTCACGGCTACTCACAGCTACCCCAGTGACCTGTTCCGGGGTCCTTCCACCTCAGCCTTCCAAGTAGCCAGAACTACAGGCAAGTGCTCCCATTCCCAGCTAATTTTGATTTATTGTGGAGACGAGGTCTTGCCAAGTTGTCCAGACTAGTCTCAAATCCGCGAACTCGGGCAATCCACTTGCCTTGGCCTCCCAAAATGCTGGGATCACAGGCTGAGCCACAGAGCCCAGCCAGTTCTTATTTCTTTAGTACAGATTACAATTTCTTACTTATATAGCACATTTAGATTCATTCTAACAATAATTTTCCATTTCATATCCATATGTTTATAGAATAAATTAATATAATCTATACACATAACTTTATTCTTTAACCTCATTCTAGCAGAAGGTTTAGTGTATTGATCAGTTTTAGGAAAAATAACTGCTGAATGAAATGACGAATTATCAAAATTTTCCAGATGATTCAAGGGGAAAAATTGTAAGAAATTGTTCATTTAACATCTTATTTTTTGTTTGATACCCAAACTAAAAAAATTTGCTTCATTTTTTCAGGCCACTTATTTTTCAGTAGGAAACATTATCTTCAATGTCTCACCTACATTTTAAAAAAGATTTTTATATGAAAAATATTGTGACTTAACACTATATAGTCAGTCGAATTTCTTTTTCTGGGAGAAACATTGCTGAATGAGACAATAACATAGATTTGCCTTAGAAAAAAATGTAACAAGAAAATAATGAATTCTGATCATGAGGTACCATGTGTAAAGTGTCCAGTAGAATGCTATACAAATGGAATTTCCTGTCCATTTTTTAATTTCCAGATCTCATGCTCATTTTTTGTAGAGACATGGCCACAGATCCCAATCAAATAACTCTTTCTTGAGGCATAGATGACTGTATACTCTCAAGACATGCAAAGCCCACAGGACACACTATTAACAAAAGACTGAAAGTATTGTGGTTCAGAAAGGATAACTGAAGGAAATGTGAGGCACAAATATGTATGCTTAGGTGTACTAAGAAGACATGTAACATGCATTAGTGTAAAACTTACAACAATGTGTTATTTGATCAGCGCATTGTGGTTCAGGCAAGAACAGGATGAGATTGAAAACTGGTTATGAAATGCAAGAGGATTTATGTCTAAGGACACTTCTAAAACGAAGGCCTAATAAGTTACTCATGTACAGCTATGTAATGAAGATCAATGAAAGCAAATGGTTAAACTTGATAGTAGCAATGAAATTCATGATAGCTACCCTTTATTGGCCTTACGTGCTAAGCACATGGTCTACTAATCTTTTTAAATTTGCAGAACAAATTTAAGAAATGGATATTAGTCTCCTTATTTTGTACATTGAGAGGTTCAGATAAATTAATCTAAGGATCGATGACTTGCAAATGAAAAAAGACTGCATTTTAACACAAATCTTGGGTTTTTTAACCATTTTTGTTGCACAACTTATTTTAGGAATCAGATACTAAATGATGACTTCACTGACATTTCATAGCTTACTGATATTAATTATAACTTGAAGCCTAGCTATGCATAGTGTTTGTGGGCAACAGTTATAGCAATAGTTACAGAAGATGAAATTCTGATTCAACAACTATATAGAGAATAACATTTTCCTTATTTTCTCCAAAAAGGATACTGAGTATACCTTTAACAAAGTCTTCTCTCTTATCCATTTTAACTAGAATTGCACCTCATGCAATAGAGAAACATTCACAGAAAAAAAAAAACATTAACTATAAAATTGCATGCAAATCCAATTTTGACAAATGGAATTGCTTTTAGAATATACAATGAGGTTACTGTAATACAAGTCATTTTGTAGTCAATAATTTGTAAAATGAATAATCAATTCCTTGTTTGCTATCGTTTAATAAAGAAGAAACTGACATGCTACATAAAATTGTTTTACTGGAACAAATGGTTGCCTTTGGAGAAAATAAAATTTTGACAACACGTTTTCATGATTTCTTACTTCTCAAGCAACCTATGGCCCTCCAGAATTTTATTTAGAGTTTTACAGAACACTTCCCTAGGACATGTTCAAGTCAGTTGTTATAAAGAAATCTCATTGTATAATTTTTCTAAGCATTAAAGAGTCTTCCTTCCATTAAAAAGTTCAACAGTAAAAGTACGGGCTCTCATGTTTGAGACTACATTTCTGTATTTTCAAATCTGTGGATATTCATTCCTGGGTCAACAGTAGAATTCCCATCTTCTACCAAATTAAATTCAGAATTCTTTATGTTAATAGAGTTCAGCCAGTTCATCCCCAGATGAACAACTTACAGCATTTGGAGGGCCAGGAAGTATATACATAGACTTGTGCCAGTAAGTCACTTCTGAATGTGAGTAGCATAAAGATCTTCATTTTGAACCTCAGTTTCTTCCCCAGATTTTTCATGCCCTAACCTACAAAGCCTCTTCCTTCAGTTGATTCAGCTTTAGAACACCATTGGGGTCTCTTTTGATTCCGCTGTCATTTTTCCCTTTGTGGAGAAGGGGGAAAAATGTCAGACTGGACTGAGACACAATCATCTTCTGAGAAATAGAAGCATTATCTGTCTAATTATATAGATTACTAAAAGATTCATTAAAAAAGAACACTTTCTTGTGTGTATTGGTTTGGATACATGTGTTATAATATGCATACCCAATAAAAACCTAGGAAAATTATTTGAAGTGTCAAATAAAAGAAAAACTAATTTTCTAATGCTCGTCTTTTATAATAAAACATTCAGTACTTGTAATTGAAAAGGAAAGGTCTTTAATTTGAGGGAATTCATATATTCCTTTACTCAACAATATTAATTTGGAGGATCAAAATATGAATCATATCCAGGTATTAGTTTAAAGGATCTTAGAGACTGATGGGAGATAAGATAATACAGAACAATATATCAGAAGGAAGAAAGTGCTGAAAAGAGGTATAATTAAAATGCTAAAGGGTCTGGTTATTAAGTTATTATCTCTCTGTGTCAGATCTACCCCTTCTATGCTTTGCATTGTGATGCTTTTTAAAAAATTTTTTTTTTCTTGTTCCTGGTTAGTTTTCTCCAACCAAGAGAGGATTCAGCCGAACGAAGGGGAAAGGATCTGCCATTTCCTCACTTGGCTTCCAGCCCTTATCAATATCACTCCAGTAACTGGCTTCATAGCATCTCAATGCTGTGTCCCTCTCAATCCCAAAGGCAGATACAAGGGCCAGCCAGCTGGGATGCTTTCTTTTTAGAGTCATAAGGCCTAATTCTGTGGGAGTCTCAGAGTTCCTGAGGTTTAAAGAGCAGAACATGTCCCCTCCTAAAGACGTGGGTTCCAGCTCCACAGCCACCTTCCTCAGATCTAGTAGGCTCTAATAATTTTGATCCTTTCCCTCTGTTATCCTAGCCCTGGGGGTGATAGTACCTTCTTACAATTACTATATCTTGATAACCTTAGGGTTCCCTTCTTTTTGTCTTGCCATTTCTGTTTAAACAATTTCTCGTATAAATTCTCTCTGGTAAAACAACTGGCGTTGATTCTGTCTTTCTGACTGAATCTTGACTGACACAACAATAAAAACTCAAGAGGCAGGAATATTCACTTCCAGATGGAGAGATCAGGGACGGCTTCACAAAATGCATATGTTTCCACTGGGTCATAAAGGAATACTTTGATGTGAGGTGAGATCGAAGGTGAGGAAAATGAAAGAGGTGTGGCAGAGGCAGAAAAGCAGGAACATGCATAGGGAAGATGAGTAGGTCAACTTGGTTGGAAGGAGATTAACTGAACAGGAAGGGTGAGAGCAGCTTATATCTATTTGACAATTTTGGAGTGCAAATGATGCAAAGTATAAGTTGAAGAAATTTAGTCTTATGAAATAATATTACAAGAGAACAAAATGTTTAAGAAATGCAACAAAACAAGAATACCTTTTAAGTAGGAGTGAATGTCATAACTAAACTCATCTATGGTAGTACGATTCACTAATTTGTTGCTATAAAAATAGACTGCTTTAAACATGAGTCAAAATCAAAACTTGACATAATTAGGTACTGAAAAGCCCTATTTAAATATATTTTATAAGTACTTAGATGAAGATATAAATTATAATTGGTTAAATACAACATTTGCTTTAAATCATAAAAATCTAGATATGAATTCCCTGGACTTAATGTGACATGTATTTGTAGGGTGTTTGCACTTGGATATTTGCAGTTTACATATGAGAAAACTAAACCATGATTTCCTGTACTTTTGATAGTTTTTTCCATATATTGACAGTTATAAAGCATTCTATGCCTTCTGGGTTGTTGGTGTGGACAGGTAAGAATATGAGCAGGCTAGTGGTGATAAGCAAAACTTTCAATCACACCAGATTTTGAATGTGAAAATAAGATTTAACTTGTATTACTTAGATGCAACATTTTTCCCCCCAGGAACTTATAGCTGGTAACCATGAGAGAGCAATATATCAGAATTAAATCATTATCACAAATGCTTAGTCCTTCCAATGGTGTTCCATTGACCTTAGTGGAAGCAACATGTGAACATCCAAGGGCAAAGTTTGGGTCATTATTGTTAATGAATTCACATTTAAGTGCTCATTAGTGGGTTTAAATTGTTAGTAATAACAATTACTAATGTTAGCCTGTGTGTTTTGCTAGAGTAGTGGCATGGTTTAAATCAAACTGTCCTCAAAACAATTACTGAACTATTCAGTAGTTTTACTTTGTAAGGTCTTTGGATAGATATTTTGAATCATTTTATTTGTTTCTTAAAATAAATTTTTTCACATTAAATATGAATTTTGTCCTAATGATACATTATGTTATACTTACATGTGCAAAAAAATCAAACAAACAAACAAACAAAATGAAAAGACTGGCAATTAAAAAAGTAAACAAATAAACAAAAAACTCCCAAGTGTTATAACTATTTAAAATAGAGCAAGGTTTCTCTATATCTTTATACTGAACTCACCTATTTGGATTCTAGATATGAATTCCCATGCATTTGTGGGGAGATTGTATGGAGATATTTGCAATTTACATACATCTTTGAGAAATCAAAACAACTGGTTAGTTCCAGTGAATAAAACTGGAGATCACTTCAGTGAAATAAATTCAGTAATCTGTCTTTAAAACTGAAGCATGAGTGTATGAAAATGTTAAAATGTCTACATCTCATCTAGATACAACTTGTATCTGTATCATAAATGAAATAGAGAATTAAAAAGTTATATGCATTAAGATAATTTTAAAAAATACACTTTCTGTATAAGAAGAAAAATAGTGATGTAATGTCACTATTGATCACCTGAACTAGTTGGCTTCAAATCTTGTAAGGTTAAGAATTTCTCAATTTACATTTCTCAAAATATGCTTCAGAATGTTTGTGCCCATTCATTAAAATTTTGTAAGTTGCTCAGGTTAGCAGATAAAGAAATAAAAATTAGGTTTCCTTAGAAAATTGCTCCGTTGTTTATTCACTTTACCTAGAAAGAACTCTCAAAGACATCCGCAAACTATAATTGTTGGTTTAAACAGACTGTATCCTCCCTGTCTTTATGAAAAAGGAGAGAGAGAAAAAAAGCTCTTACTAATTTGGTATAATTGATCCTAACACACAAGTATTATCTACAAATACGTTCATCAACATTTTAAAAGGATTACCTAAATGAACCTGTCTACATATTTCTCCTTATAATGAGTTTCCACAAGGCTAATGACTTATTAGTGCCATGAGCAATGAATGATTAATTAGTTGGTTCTAAAGTGAATTATTAAGAGTATAATTGCTACTTTTTTCTAATTTCTGAAAGTTGAAAGAAGTTAACATGATGCTAATATAGCTCAATAGATTCAATGGCATATTTTTGTTTACTAACAAATTTTAAAAATTGACCATAATAGCTATTGACAAGTTTATATTTACATTTTTTAAATGTTTGATATATTTATAACAAAACAAAGAACTATACATATTTTCACAAATATTTATTCCCTATTATTCTATTTGTATTTTTAATTTGTATTTTTCATTAATATCATTACCAGTTTTTAATGTGGGTAACAATTTTGTACTTGTATTGTGTTTTTTGAAATATATTAATTCTTTATTCTTTTGAAAGTTGGTGAATTCTCTGTTCAAAAGTGCACTGAACTATGGGATTGTTGATCTTCCTAAACACAGCCAACTCAATTATTCAATGTCAATGAAAGGAGGCATTGGTATGAATAAATAATACTAGTTGGTAATTTACACATCTGGGTAAGGGCAAAGGCAATTTATCTCGCATTGCTCCAACTACTGAATGAAAAGGAAGCATAACTGAAAGAATTCCATTGTGCCAGGTTTGGAAAGTGGTGGGGAGTTGTGGTTGCTATCATATACTATTAGTGGGTTGGGATAGTAATTGTTAAATGTTCTAAAACACGCATAGCTATATATCAGCCTGGCATTTTCAAATAACTCCAAATTAATTTTTCTAGGTGTTTTCTCCTCACTGAAATCTGCAATATTGGTATGATTATCCCCAAGTTCTAGTCAAGAAAATGATCTCAAAAAGATAAAAAAAGTATGCCTAGTCCCAATGATAAAAAAGTGATAGAATTTAAATCCCTATTTCTTTGCTCTGCAGAAAATGAGGTAGTAAGTTTGCTGTATTCAACTTATGTAAAAGTCATTCTTTGGATGTATAAATCACCAAGGAATAAAAAAAATTACTAAGTGTATCTCACTAAACACTGCATACATGATACAGAACTTTTTAGATTTGTCCATTCATTTATTCATTCACCAAATATCCACTGAATGCCTAACATGGGCCCACAGATGGAGATATCCAGTAAACAAAACTCATCTCTACACTCAAGGAGAACACACTCTTGGGAACAGGACCAATAAAAAGCAAATGACAATTAAGTATACAGTCATGTTAGTTGGTGCTAAGTGTTTCAGGGAAAAACAAAGCATGGCAATAAGAATTTGCATGGGCAGGTTGAGAGAAGAGTTAAAAAGGTCTCACTCCTTGATAAGATGATTTTTTTTTAGTGAAGAGATGTGAAGAAAGTGGGAGTGAACCACAGGACTCTCCAGATGCAAAAATGCTCCAGGGAATGGAACACTATAACCCTGGGTTGGAGTTTTCTTGAGATGTGCAACAAGTAGCAAGAGGCTAGGTGGCTGGTAAGGTGTGGGCATGGGAGTCAATAGTTAGAAAGAAACTCTGTGAAGGGTGTGAGTGTGTGTACGTGTGAAGGAGAAAGGAGTCAAATTATGTGAGGCATTACAGAGTATTCTAGGATTTGGGTTTCCCTCTGAAATGTGAAGCCGCTGGAAGTGATAGGAAAGGGAGAGGCTTCAGCTTTCAAAGACTCAACTGCTGCTGTGAGGGAACTGATATCGAGGGTAAGGGTCGGATGAAGTAGTGTGGCCAAATTTATCATTTGTGAAGGTGTGCTTGAGATCTTAAGGCACTCTAAAAATCAAGACACCCACACCTATAGTAGGCAAAAAATTCTGAATGTGGGAAAGAATTTTGTTCTCATTAGATAAATACTTTTGTAATTCATGAAGATTTGTTAAAAGATATGATGTCAAATAGCCCCTTCCCCCTAACAAAACTTTGAAAAACTGGCATCTGATTACACTGAACATATTTATTAATGCATACATTTATATGCAGTGCCCTAAGGACTTTTAGTGAGGTTGGGCTCAAATTTAGATCTTTGAATTCACCAAACAAATGCTTTCCTGCATATATTCAGGAACTGACAAAATTCTGGGAGGCAATGTGCAATGTGAATTTGGACCCAGACTACCTAGGTCAAAGCCTGACTCCACTATCTCATAGTGGGTGATCTTAAGCAAGTAAATTAAAATACATGGTGTAAGTTTCTTCTTCTCTAACATTAAGCCAATGGTAGTGTCAAGATCAAGCATTTTGTTAAACATGAACTTTAATAGATGTAGAGTGCTCAGAACAGTACTTAGTGTTTCTGACAGCTAGAACACGTCCCACTTAATACGCTACCATCAACCTATTTCACTGACAGGGGAATCTTTAGGGTAGGAAAAACTTTAGGCCTCTTAGCTAAAATATTAGTGCTAGTGATATGTGTACTAGAGGATTTGTGTCACAAGGAAAGCATGTATATCAAACTTCAAATACTGATGCATAAGAAATGACAGGGAGGAAAGGAACCGGCTTCCTCTGGGTGTTGCAACTGGATAATCTAAAGTAAGAGAAATCATACTTGCAAAGCAGATATTCCATAGCTCCTGTTATTTGGTGAGTGTTTGGGTAGAAAAAAACACTAAAGCTTATCATAGATGGTATCAAAACATTGATTCTTAGGTATTGTATTCTTTTTTTTTTTTGAGTTGAAGTCTCACTCCGCCGCCCAGACTGGAGTACAGTGGCCGCTCCCGGCCACCGCAGCCTCGACCTGGTGGGCCCCGGCGATCCTTCCGCCTCAGCCTTCCGAGTAGCTGGAACTACAGGCATGAGCTATCATGCCTGGCTAATTTTTTTTGATTTATTGTAGAGAAGAGGTCTCGCCAAGTTGCCCAGGCAGGTCTCGAACCTGCGGGCTCAGGCAATCCACTTACCCCGGCCTCCCAAAGCGTGAGATTACAGGCTGAGCCACCGAACCTGGCCGGGATTGTATTCTTTATTGGAGGAATTGCGAACATTATTTTTGTGATAAAATACAAAATTCACTTTAAGTCCATGAATATAAATAAGTTGAAAAAAAAATGCAACTGAAAGTTGTTTTGAAGTTGCATTGAAGGAAACAACATAAAACGAATCATTGCAGACACTTATTAATATGTTAAGGCACGACTCTGATTCCATGCACAAATACAATAAATGTCAATAAACAACAAGAAAATTAAGATACCATCTGACTGCTAAAAAGCCAAACAACTCCTCTGGTATGTTGCCAAAAGAAGTAAAACATGTGATCTTTGTGAAGCTAGTACATTTAAATGGTAATTCAATCCTAAACAAGAGATTATTTTTGAATACATAGCTCTAAATAACATATCATTTTAAAGTATTTGTCAAAATGTCCTTTTCAGTTTAGAAATGTTTTAAATTTATAGAAAACTTAAGACTACAAAGACTCCACATTCAGTTTCCCCTATTACTAACATCTTGAATTAGTATGGCACATTTGTTATATTAATGAAGCAATAATGAACACTACTATTAACTGAAGATCATACTTTATTCAATTTTTAAAAATCTAATGCCCCTTTTCTGTTTCAGGATCCCATCCAAGATACCATATTACATTTAGTAGTCATTTCTCTTGTGGTTGTGACAGTTACCATAAAACTTTTACATTATAAATATAATTACAAGTAAAATCACATTTTTAATTGATATATTCCATATGTTGTTTGGAAATTAGCTGGCAGAAATACCTCTTTCCTGTTTTTCTGGTTTATGTCACATGAGCATTCACAAATATGTTTTGTTTCTGACATAGTCAGCACTAGTCTCTGGATATGGTGGAGCTGAAGGCAGCTAGTTCACTGCTCATTTCTTCCACAGGAAAAGTAAAAACTAAATCATAGAAGATGACTTCCAACCTGAGAGTGTGTATCTGGAGAATAAAAGGGGATTCATCTATTTTACCACACTGGTAGATGCCACAATATTGGCAGAAAGAAACAGACCATTCCTATGACAGAACAGCTCGCTATAATCCATAACAATGATTTTACATTTAATTGGGGCCAACTTTTTAAGTAATTAACAGAATCCTGTGAACAATTAAAAGTGGCATTTTGAAACTTGAAGCATGTGCGTTTTTTCACATTGATTTTTACTTTGGCTTCCTCTTAGACTGTTAGTAAAAGGTACCAGAGCAGTCATTTTAAAAGATATAATTTAATTTTTAAAACACACTTTCATGTCACCAGAATGTGAATAAGTAGTGTGCTGTAGCCAGAGGGCAGGATGAATAGGAGAATTATATCTGCAGCTATCTTCCTTGAAACCATCTTTCTAGCAACCTCCTTCAAAAATCTATCATTTCATCTGGGATGTTACAAAAAATAACAGAGATTTGGAAAATGTTAAATATCCATTTATTATTGGAAATCTCAAGCCCCAGATAACAGAAATATATTACAATTGATTTTTTAAAGAGCAGCTTTCTAATAGAATGTTAATCTGTAGACTTGAGTAAAGGACATGATATTCATAAAAGAAAGAGTGATTTTTTAATTATAAGAAATAATTTTTATTTGCTCTAAAAACTATTAAGGAACACATTTAAAAGGAGAGAAAAGGCATCCAATTATTTCTGTTGATTATTTTTGTTTTTTAATAATATGCTGATTAACATCTTATAAATGTGCCTTAGTTTGCATGGCAGTTAATAAGAAAAAAAAAGTCTGAAATTCATTAAAATGATCAAAGTGGCAATATAGACCCTAATACTTCCTAACAACTTGAGGATTAGCTTATCATTTAGTTAATGAAAATATAGTTTCAGAATAAAATTTCAAATATTTGGTATTTACCCTCCCAATGAGCTTATGTTTATGAAATGCAGCTATGAAAATCAACTTAAACTTATTATATAATAATACTGTAACAGTATGACAAACATGTTTTATATGTTGTTTGAATATTAGTTTTGGATGAAAGTTTAAAAAAATCTAAAATAACAGTGTCTTACATAAGACAAGAATGTATTTCTTTTTCACCCAAATGCCACAATTAGGAGGTGTAGGGCTAGTAGGAGCTTGATAATAGAGGAAGTCCTGACAAATTCTGTCTTGATACTTCATAACATGTAGTCTTCTCAGGGTCACCTCATATTCTAAGATAGCTGTTGAAGTGTTAGCCATCAGATCTGCATTCCAACGAGGGGAGGAAGGGAAATAGATGTGTCCCAATACAAATGGCAAATTTATAAATTGCCCACTAGAGACTTCTGCTTACATCTCACAGGCCAGAACTCCATCTCTTGGTCACACCTAACTGCAAGAAAGGCTGAAAGATGTACTGTTTATCCCATGTAGCCATATGCCCATCTGAAAATCAGGGCAATATTAGTATTGAAGAAGAGAAGAACAGGTATTAAGGGTAACCAAAAGTCTCTGCCATTTGTTAGTGTAGAAAAATCAGATATCTTCATTCTCTGCAAATTTGGTAAACAACTGAAAATCTTATTCATAAAAGGATGGTATGTATCCAGCTTCTCCATCCTGTTATTCTTTCACGTTCTTCCTCCCAAAGAACAAGAATAAGAAAAATCATATTTTCCTAAAATGTTTAATATATTGATTAAATGATGAAAAAATATGCTCCATATCATATGTCTTCTACTTAAATGAGGTCAAGTAATTATTTTGAATAAATGTTCAACTAAACTGATTAAACAAACTGGTTAATTTATCAAAAAAAATGCCCATTAAGAAATAGGCATGTATACGGATAAATACAACCAATGAGATTTAGACAGAAATGCCATCCTTAGCTCCTTTTCAAATTTGTGGGCTTTTTTCAGAAAATGAATAAATAAAATGATGAATATGATTCTGATACCAATTAAAGACTGAAGCAAATAGTGTAGATAATAATTAAATAAGAAAAAATAGAGAGGACAACTAAAAATTGTATTGTGAAAAAAATCTGTCTATAGATGTTTAGCTACAACAAGAAAATCTTCATTCTACAAATTATCTTTGTACAATTGTATGTTATACTAAAACTCGATTCTGTAGTTAAGACTCGCTTCCTAAAAAAATGAATTAGAGAACTGTTAGCTTTCTTTACTAAAACCATTTTACACTTTTAAATAATTTCCTGGTTACTGAATTCATCAGCACATTTCAGTTTCAATGTGTTTCACAGGATAAAACACAAAAAAATAGTGCACTTGAACAATCTTAAGGAATAAGTTCTCAAAAGCCTTTTCTATTACCTTTCACTGAGTTTATGTACTATGTGTATCTTTGCTGTGTGCTCTTTTAAATTCTTTTTGGCAAGAGATAGAGTACAAATGCACAAAAACATGAAAATGTCTAATCTGTATGCAATCTATGGTCATAGAACAAAGAGGAGCTAATTGGTCCATAAGTGGAATCTGTGATCTTAGCATTCTTTCCCTGGCGCTCTAATCCAATTAACCAGTTATGGCCCTTGGCTATATATTGCTTATGGGTATGAATCTTATTTATCTATGAGGACCCAGTATCTAGCATATTTCTTGGCACTTGGGTTGAACTCAATATTTATTAAATAAAGCTATAATCCAATACTATTCACATTTCAAAGTATCTGCTGTCTTCATGTATTTCCTCTTACTTACAAATCTTAGAAGAAAAAATTTTTCAAAAAGCATAACTTACATTTTCCCTGGCTTTAAAATAGAAGGCAAGATTGCTTTTTTCTTTTGGAGCCTTAACATTTACAATGAGTTTAAGTTACTAGAAGCAAATATAACATTTAATCTACTTTTTAAATGACTGCAATAATTCTGGGATAATAAAAACATTCAAAGAAAATATATTTACTTACATTTCTTGACAAGCACATGTATTTGACTGTCACATGTGCTGCTTTCAAAACAGTTAAACAAGGGGCTAGATGTTCTAAGAGCAAGTAGCACTCAACTATTTAATGGTAGGTAAAATCAGGCCTTATGTAGTAAGCAGATCAGTCCTATGACCCTAGCCTTCTCTATTAGGACTTTTTTATCATTGATATATTGCATTGACTCTGTGTCCAGAATTTAACACTGTGCAGGCTATTCATAGCTTATTCTAAAACCTCTTTGGGTTTAGCTAGGCCAGGGTTAACCTGCAAAGCTGGAGAGTCGGTCAGCTGATGTAGGTCTGTGGACAAGAAAGAGATCATACTGAAACTTAGATTTTTGGTTGACACAATAAAACTCAATATTAGGAAAAAAAAAAGACCACATGGGAATTTTTGTGGTCATTTTATTCCAAATATACAGTTTCTATATATTTCCCTGAATTTTACTATACAAGAATATAGCTTGAGCATAACATTAAAATAAATTAAAAAGCTTGAGCTTTTCAGTACTGCATTTGCAGCTAAATACGTTACTTCAGCAGCTACAAATTCTGTTTCCTGTCTTGTTTTGTTTCTTTTGCACTGTGCCCTGAGATTTGTTTCTGAAGATCCCTAAGACAGATGTTAAGGGGAAGAAGGAGAAGGAGGGCATGTCTTTTATTTAAAAGGTTATAGAGCACTGGTAGCTTTGGCCACCTCATGCTTGTTTTCACCTGATATACTTTTCCTGAGTTTCAAAAACAGTTTTTCATGATGTCATTCAATGGTAGCTAGCAGAGTTCTTACATATTTCATATATATAAATACATGAATACATTTATTACTTGAAATATTGCCCAAGCAGTTTTACTATTCTTTAAATTAGGTAAAATTTTATCTGTAAAGAAAAAAATATATAATCAGAGCTTGGGTCTCTCATTTTAAAAAGTAAAAGTGTTCTATATTTTGTAATGAGATAATATTTCTTAGTGTTTTATCCAATATCCTGACACTAGCAATATTTACCCACCTACTCAACTGCTAAAAAAGAGCATATTAATATTCATGAGTAATCTGGAATTCTACCAACAGAAGTAGCATTCACCAAATCCTTACCACAGGTACAAAAAGTACCTTCATGTATTGTAATGATATTTGGAAACTTGGCTTTTGGCTGAACTCAAACCTTAGTAATAATTTGCAGAGCTTTCCATAATTTATAGAACCACCCCTAATCCTTAATTCAAACATGTATACCAATATTTTTCTAATTTTAATGACAATTGTACCACATGGTCTTTAGTATGGCAGGTTGCCTAGAATCTGTTTCAGTAAATTACACACCAAGATGATCTACTCTTTGGATTGTCTCCAGAACAAAGACTATGATGTATAATTAAAACCAACTAACAATTAACTGTCATCAAATACAACATGAGTGATAAGCGCTGTAAATTTAGTTATTTACAATAAGAATCAATATAAAGGCTTTTTCAATGAAGGATAAAAATAGGTCTATATCCTTGAGGTTATAATTTTAAGGTTTATATAAAATAATGATGAGACAAAAGAAAGCTAACTTGTTCCACGCTTCATTGTACAGAAGTAATTTTTGTTAGCCTAATAAGGGACTGTCTAAGAACTAGAAAACTATTCTATTTATTGCATGTTTTGAACTAAAGAATTATTTTAAGAGACATAGTAATATTACTTTGGCATCATTATTTGTTATATAAGTGTGAGGGTGTTGAATGAGCCAAAAATATGTTTTTGTACACTGTAATATATTTGTGCATACTAAAAAGAGTTACTTAATTACTGTGATGTAGCTTTTATATTTAACACCCACTTAAGAATTAGATCTTGAAGATCTGAACTAACAAGTCTCTTTCATTATTTATTTTTATATAACCTAGGGGAAAGACATAGCAAAGCAGCTAACTAATTATAACTCTTTTAGAAGAATAGAAGAAAGAGCAAAAGATTTTTCAAGGCTTTTTATATATGGATGCAGAGCAGAATTGCTTTGAAGTTAATGAAGCTTCAGGGCCCCTTGCTTGTAAAGTCCCTTCCAAAGACTCGAGATTTAATTTTATATTCGTTATTTTGAGTTCTATTGCTTAAAGTGTCCTCCTCTCTCTCAAATTTTGTAAGCCTCAGGCTTTGTGTAAGGTTGACCTACCAGTGTGTACATATGAACATCTGGAGCCATTTCAGTTTCAAAGATATGGGACTCTGGGATCAAGAAGGAACTAAATATAGAGACTACTGAAGAATTATGAACAGAACTGTGGACAAGTCTTCATCTTCATAAATAAATAAGAGAAGAAGAGGGCAGAATGCAGAAGGGTGAATGAAATAGGAGAGAAAAGGTGGAAAAATGCAAGCGAATATGAAGGAGGAAGTTAGAAAGGGGGAACAGAAAGTTCAAAAAACTTAAGTTTTAAAGAATTTAAGTCTTAGAAAGTGACTGAAAAGAGGACATTTAAGTCTCTCCATTTTATTTTATGGTTTCTTGGTCACAGCCTTCAACTTTGTCTCTCACTTTAAAGACTAATTTGTAATATCAAATTTTAAAATGCAAATGTTGAAATAATAGCATAGGTTATTTGTACTCTTATCCTAACTATGGCATTTAATGTCAACTTTAAATGCCATTTGAATTTTATTACATAAACAATATAGCAATTATTGTAAATTACATTATGCTTCCAACATATGACCCTTATCTTCTTCCTCCCTGTCTCTCTCCTTGAATTTGATCCATTTTAGCATGCTTGCAAAAGAATTGCTAAATGGCTAAAGTTCAGTAGGCTGTACTTGCTTTATCAAGACTTTAAAATGAGTGTTTCCGTCTAGACCCTAAGGCAATAGTCAACAGATAAGGACGAGGGCATTCCCTGCAAGAATTTCAAAATAGAAAAACAAAGACTGAAAAATTCCCTGAACAATTATCATAATACTATAAGACAGGGATTGGCAGTGGTGGAAAAATGCCAGGGGAGGGAGGGGGAACACACTTCATCAATAAGGGTAACTGATCTCAAACCAAGTGAAGTGGGGACCAAAGTGAGGCCCAAACTTTACCTGTACAATGACCATTTGTATATCTTATCCTGAATTATTAAAAAAATAAAAAACAACAACTGAAAAACTAGTTTTACCCTTACCTATTTCAAACATAAAAAATGGTTGGGAATGTAAATATGAGGTGCAAGATTTGCAGAAAAGATTGCCTGGATAAAACTGTGCTGTGAACTTGACTCCCACCAAGGAGAAAGGAGCATGGTTCCCATTTCAACTCATGTCTGGAGAGACAAGATTCAATGGTCCCACCTGGAAAATCTTTTTATGTGTTCTCTGCATTGGAAGAACAAAGGATTAGAGTCCAGAACCTACCCAGGACACCTATTAGAGAAGAAGCTCAATCCCTGCTTGGGTGCTGGAGTTTAGATTAGCTGTTGTGTGGCAATCAGCTTGCATTCTCATAGTTTGTTGAAGAAAAGGAACACAGACTCCCATTTGGTAGCACCACCTGAAGGGGCAATGGACATTCCCCAGACCAAAGCTGGAAGTGGATTGGCGAAGTCCTGGTTGCTGCTGAAGCGGTAGGAACCAACTGAAATAAATAAGTTTTGTCCAGACTGAGAGAACTTTAGGGGATAGCCCCCAGTTTAGTGGCCTATATGAGAGGTTAAATACCCTAGTCCCAGGGAAGACGAAGCCATCTTACCATTCTAGTAATAACTTGCTTGCCTCACTCCCTTGCTTTCCTCTCTGTCCTTCTGCCACCCTGGTGAGACCAGGAATCTTAGTTAACAAGATGGCAAAAGAGGGGGCAAAAGCTTGGCATAGGGGAAACAGAGATGAAAGGTAACACCCTAGTCTTTCTAAACCAATAGCCAGCCTTTAGCAGGCCCTAGCTCAAGAGGGAAAAAAATTACCCTTAAATCACAGTTTTGATATGCAAAACTGGATATTATATGGGACTGAGTTTGCTATTTATTTATTTATTTTTGAGTTGGAGTCTCACTCTGTCGCCCAGGCTAAAGTGCAGTGGCACGCTCCCGGCCACCGCAGCCTCGACCTGCTGGGCTCCGGCGATCCTTCCACCTCAGTCTTCCAAGCAGCCTGAACTACAGGCATGCACTACCATGCTCGACTAATTTTTTTTTAAATTTATGATTGAGACGAGGTCGTACCAAGTTGCCCAGGTGGGTCTTGAACCTGCTGGCTCAGGCAGTCCACTCGCCTTGGACTCCCAAAGTGCTGGGATTACAGGCTGAGCCACCTAGCCCAGCCTGAGTTTGCTATTTAAACAAGATAGCAGTTATAGGCTTCTGGCATTTTCAACCTTTGGCTAGAGAACTCTTTTTACAGAATAAATTTTAAAGAGGCAGCAGACATAAAGAAAGACAAAGATGTGTTCTAATTACATCTCGCACTGCTTACAAACACTTTATTCTTTTTATGGATTGTTTTTCTGTGAATATGCTTTACTTAATTGATTTGAGGAAGCATTTTCAAAGTACATGCTCCTGAACAACTTGAACTTGAGTCAAGACATTTTTCTTCCTGTCGCCCAAAGTGAACATTCCAAGGGATATTAAAATTTAAAAGTAAGGATGTTTAAAAATCTGAAATACCCAGGGGAATACAGAAGGAAACGTATTACCCCCCCATAGAGCAAGAGTTGGAATTCTATACACAAAGTGGAATTGTCAGGATAGACTTGAGTTTCGGATATTTGTGTGTCTAGGCATATCAGCAATTACCAGACTAGAAGCCTATCAAAGAATGTGTTGAGTTTATAAACTAAATAATTCAAGTAGATTTAAATTTTAAGTATATTCTTCACCTTTTCATACAACTTCACTTTACTTTTGCAAAATCATAAATATTTTCTTGTGAAGGTAATGCTCTGGAGGAGCAGAGGGCATTTCCTGAAGCACTGCTTGTTGCCATTGCCCTGGCAGATGTTCTGTTTTTAGACTGGGAAGGAAAGAAATATGATAATTAAGTGCATTGCACAAGATCCTGAATCACAACTCATTTCTTTTCAGTATGCAGTTATTCTCTCCTACACTGTACAAAATCTTAAGGGACCTGTCATATAAATATTTCTAAAGATCAGTCAATATCTGCAGCATTGCCATCCATCATTGATGAACAAGTTCTGTTTTACACAGTAATCACATAAATCGAGTTACAAGAAATTATAATTCTTTAAGACATACCTCCTGGACCTTGGCAAGGTCATTACTGTGCTATGAGTCTGATCTCCAAGATGATGTATGTCAAAATATAAAGACTGGTACAGCCAAGAAACAAAATCATGGAGTAACAGATTCTAGAGTAAGTAATCTCACTTAAGATAAAGAAACAAAAATATGCATAATATAACTTTAGGGTATCAGCTAATATTTGATGAATTCTTATAAAATCTATTAAATTTAGCACTGTATTTTTTTTTTTCCCACAAAAGAATAAATTCTAACCAGGAGTCAAATACTAGATTTAACAATTATTTGTGATACCATAGAATGAAAAGTGAATCAAAAGTCATATTATTTACTCACAAGCCTTGGCATTATAGGCATAATATTCTCAATAATAATAAAACTCATGGTCGTCATAACTCTTAGACAGACATATATTTTAGAAAAGCAAAGCCTATCAGTGAAATGAGGAAAACTATAAAGCTACCTAAGCTGCTGAAACTCTGCATTTTATGAACCGCAGTATAATTTAATCACAATTTTAGTTTTATTTTGTTGTTGTTGTTTGCTGGATTGGTTGGTTTGCTCAGTTTTTTTTTTTTTTAGATTGAATCATTGTGGATATTTAAAGGTTTTAAGCATCTGGTCCAGACAGTGTTTTTATTGGGGGGGGGTGATTTAAAGAAAATACAAATGCCCAGAAATTTCTAACACTGAGAATTGTGGTGATACTCAAGAATTTTGCAAAAATGCCCAAAAGATGAGGGCATAGAATCAAGATAGATGATCCCCAGAAAAAAACACTATACTTTATTCCCTGATAAGAAAAGAAAATAGGTCGGGCTGAGTGGCTCAGCCTGTAACCCCAGTTTGGGAGGCCGAGGTGAGTAGATTACCTGAGCCCACGGGTTCGAGACCCGCCTGGGCAACTTGGCGAGACCTCATCGCTACAATAAATCAAAACAATTAGCCAGGCGTGGTCGCGTGCGCCTGTAGTTTCGGCTACTTGGAAGGCTGAGGCAGAAGGATTGCCAGAGCCCAGCAGGTCGAGGCTGCGGTGGCCAGGAGCGGCCACTGCACTCCAGTCTAGGTGACAGAGTGAGACTCCAACTCAAAAAAAAAAGAAAGAAAAGAAAATAAGTACCATTAGAATAGTTATAGAAATGCAAAGTGCGTATGTCCCTAAACATGAACATTTATTTATGGAAAAGATGACTGGTGAAGATGTGTTAAATACAGTTTGTACTTATCTCGCCTTTCTTTTGTGAAGTTTAGTAGCCACAGAATAATGAATCACTTCCCATTTCTGGACTATTCTCTTAGTCCAAATTAAATCTTCCTGATTCACTCAAAAAATTCAGATTAGAGACAATCTCTGACCTCTGAGAATAGTTTCAAATTTAGAAAATGATTATGAGGAAACACCTTGCACAAATAAAATATTTTGGACTAAAAAAATCCCACCTGCATAATGTAATTTTATGAAAGTTTAAGTATAATACAGTATTGACTTCACTGTGCTTTTTTTTTTTTTTTGCATCTATACTTATTACATTTCCGTTTTTAAGCATTCACCTTGTGCTGGGTACCCCATGCGATGCAGGGACAGTGATGATATTGAAGTTGATCAGATAGAGATTTGGTGGTCAAGAAATGAGTCATCTAATAGGAAATAAAAGATGTAGATAATGTAACATATGGGAAAAAATGAGCTATGTGATAGATTAGATAAGTACAAGTGGAAAGGAAAAGAGGCAGGCACAGCTTTCAGAGGGGGACAGCATAAAACATTTTGACAATGACATACAAACTAAATCTTGAAAGTTACATAGGAATTATTTTAAAAGAAAGGTATGTGTTGGGGGTGGGACAGAGCCAAAGGGAATTGGAACAGATTTTTAAAAGGGTATTATAGATTGAAAGAAAACGAGTAAAAGCTACATGATATATATTTCTTTTGTATAGACAGGGTCTCACTATGTTGCTCAGGCTAGTCTTGAACTCTTGACCTCAAATGATTTTCTCATCTCAACCTCTCAAAATGCTGGGATTATAGGTGTGAGCTACCATGACCGGCCTATGCTACTTTTAAGAATTTCTATGACAAAAATTACTACTTAAAAATAATCTTAAATTCTTGTGAAATAAAACTATACATTTTTAGATGTACTTTGTATAGATACCAAACACAACATACAAAATAGAAATAAAATGTTTTGTTTTGTTTACTCCTGATGAAATGAAGGAAAATAATGGTTTTCTCCTTTATTTTGAAAATTTAAATATAAGATAAAATTAATGAGCGAATACAAATGATTTTTAGTATTTGCTTTTTAATTGAGCTATAATTTATTTATAATAAAATATACAGATATATTTTTGAATACTCATTAATTTCCATAGGTCTGTAGGAGTTGGCTTTGAAAAGTTTCCCTTATCAGAGAATCCATTTAAATACAGCTTGGTATATAATGAGGTTGGCTTTCCTTTGCTTCCCCTGAATATTTAGCAGTATAGAAACTTGACAGGATAGGCAATTAGAATACAATTTATGATACAAGGCTGATGAACTGCTTCCTGCCCATAATTTTGAATGCAAGTCAAACCACAGATTTCTTATGCTAGACCAGAAGAAAATTTTTCTATGCATTGAATAGTATAATATATAATAGTTTTACTTATATCTTCAAGTGACCATGCCGAAAGTAGTATCCAGAGTAATTAATTTGGCTTCTTTCAAAATGATTAGCAAAACACAAAAACTTTATGCATCGGTCAGCTTAATCCTCATAGACAAAATTTATTTCCTGAGGCTGAACACTAACATGCTCAGTTTCCACAGTGCCTTTTAACATACTGCTATCATTTTGTTTATTGAATGATCTTCCAATAGGCCCTGGGAGCTACTGTGCCTTATTGTATGCCTATTTCAATAAGAGTGTTACCTGATACTTTCTTTAAAAAATGTTGGTAGCCTGGGCACGCTGGCTCAAGCCTATAATCCCAGCACTTTTGGAGGCCAAGGTGAGAAAATTGCCTGAGCCCATGGGTTCGAGAACAGCCTGGGCAACTTGGCAAGCCCTCATGACTACAATAAATCAAAAAACTAGCCAGGCGTGGTAGTGCGTGTCTGTAGTTCTGGCTGCTTGGAAGGCAGAGGCAGAAGGATTGCCTGAGCCCAGCAGGTTGAGGTGGCCGAGAGTGTGCCACTGCACTCCAGCAGGGGCGACGGAGTGAGACTCCAACTCAAAAAGAAAAACAAAAATGAATAATGTTGGTAAACGGATATCTCTTTTAAGTGATATTAAGAAAACACCAGTATGACAAATTGCAAAAATAATTAATATCTTGTTGCTACCCTTACTGTTGTTCCATCAATTAATTTCTTTAATACTTCCTTTTAAATTTATACCATGTTGTGGCAGAGGCTTCTAGGTATCCTCTCATATCTCTACTTCTTCTTCTGCCACAATAGTAAAACAAAACTTCTGAGTTTTACCTGAATACATATATCCATTTGTAGTGAAGTTATATTCCCAGACCATTTTTGTTGTGTCACCATGTGATTCAGTTAATACAAGGCAATTGGAAATGTCCCATGCCAGCTTCTGAGACCTTACCTTAAGGCCATAGTCGTACTTCCAACCACTGCTACTTCTCAAAAATTGTCCTTTGTCCTCTCCTGCTTAAAGAACGTTGAGTATCACAGGTGAAGCTACATTGACCATGCTGAAAAATGAGAACAATGGCTAAATCCATAGATGGTCAAGTGGGTGGCAGGAAGGCGTGTGGAGCTCCGAGCACTTTGTGAAGCAGAGTCACACTTACCTTCTGATAGGAGGGAAATACAAATCGCCAGCTTTTTAAAGACTAGTAGCATAATTCTAACTTCAACAGATATGTGAAACTAGTCTTATGAAATACAGCTTGATACTTCTGATCTTGTAAAGTGTTCCAAAACTCACCTCTTTCAAAAAGTCTTCCAAGATTAAAAATTTCCACGGCAAGACGACGCGGACCCGGGTGCTGCGGCGCCGCGGTCCTCCCGCTCCTCCCCCTGACGCAGCAACACGGCGGTCAGGAAGCGGCGCCGCAGCTTTTAAAGACCCCAGCGAGACACCTGTGGAGCCGCAGGTAGCGACCCACCGGAGTAGGATCACCCTCACCGGTCGCAACGTGAAATCTCTGGAGAAAGTGTGCGCTGACCTGAGCAGAGGCGCGAAGGAAAAGAATCTCCGAGTGAAAGGACCGGTTTGCAAGCCTACCAAGACTTTGAGAATCGTTACAAGGAAGACTCCTTGTGGGGAAGATTCCCAAGACGTGGGATGGCTTCCAGATGAGAATCTGCTAGCGGACTCACCAACTTGTACAGTCCTTTCGAGACTGACAAGCAGAGTTCTTCCATCAGTATTGAGCCGGGAGTTGAGGTTGAAGTCACCATTGCTGATGCTTAAGTCAAGTTTTTTTTGGTTTTCTTTTTTTTGAGTTGGAGTCTCACTGTCGCCCAGACTGGAGTGCAGTGGCCGCTCCCGGCCACCGCAGCCTCGACCTGCTGGGCTCCGGCGATCCTTCCGCCTCAGCCTTCCGAGTAGCTGGAACTACAGGCACGCGCTACCACACCCGGCTCGTTTTTGATTTATTGTAGAGATGAGGTCTCGCCAAGTTGCTCAGGCGGGTCTCGAACAATCCACTCAGGCAATCCACTCACCTCAGCCTCCCCAAGGCGCGGGATTACAGGCTGAGCCACCGAGCCCGGCTAAGTCAAGTATTTTAATAAATTGATTACACTTGGAAAAAAACCCCGAAATACCATGGTCTTTTAGGAATTGCCACACTGTTTTCCACAGAGGTTGTACTAGTTTACACGTTCACCAACAGTGTAGAAGCGTTCCCTTTTCCCGTATCCTCGACAACATCTCTTGTTCTTTGAGTTATTGATGACGGTCATCCTGACTGGAGTTAGGTGATATCTCAGTGTGGGTTTAATTTGCATTTCTTTGATGATTAGTGAGGCTGAGCATTTCTTCAAAATCGACCTTATATATGACCCAGCAATTCCCCTTCTGGGAGTATACCCCGAGGAACTCAAGTCATTCTATAAAAAAGAAAGACACTGGCACACATGTTTATTGCAGCATTATTCACAATAGCAAAAGTATAGAACCAACTGTCCTGCCCATTGAAAATGGACCGGATTTTTTAAAATGTGGCACATATACACGATAGACTATTATGCAGCCATAAAGAAGGACAAAATTATGAACTTCTCAGCAAGTGGGATGAACTTGGAGACTATAATACTGAGTGATCCATCACAGAAACAAAGAACTGAGTACCACATGTTCTTACTCATAAGTGGACCCTGAACATTTATCATAATACTATAAGAAAGGGATTGGCAGTAGTGGGATACTGTCCGGGTGGGGGTTGGGGAGACACATCAGCAATAAGGGTGTACCTGATCTCAAACCAGGGAGTGGGGACCAAAGGGAGGCCCAAACTTTACCTGTACCATGACCACTTGTATACCTAATCCTGAATTGTACCTCAGCTATTTGAAGTAAAATAGAATAAAATAAAAAGAAATACCGTGGAGGTGCCCTTATGAATATTTCATTTTTTAAATTGTGGCCATATTGACCCTCTGAAATAATTTTAAGGGCAAAATAATCTCTTCAAATATACATAATATGATAGGGATGTTGCAAGCTTGCTGGCAACTAATAATAATGCGATTAAAAAGTTCATGATAGAATTGAGTGTTCTTATGTGCTTATTATTTTTATCTCTAAGTGTTAGCAGTATCTTTTATTTTCACTTCAAATTTCAGTCTAGTTAACAAAGGGAATGATTAATCAGTATTTTTACGCGCTACACATAACACTTAGCAGAGAAAGAATGTTATTATAGTTTCAGACATATGACAGTTCTTGTAAATTATTTTGATCTTAAAATGAACCTAGAAAAATTCAAATAGCCATCATCATCATCACTAAGCCAGATTAATATCTTTTTATGGAGTTGGGTAATGGATTTTACTCAACTCAACAAACCATTGTACTAGGTAGTATAGGGTGTGTATATAAATAACTTCTGATTCCAACTCTTGGGAAAATTAGCATCTTTAGGGAAGGTAAGAAAAAAATAATTGTAATACAAACCAGAATGTAATACTTGCTGAAAGTACAACAGAGATGTGGAGAAGAGAAAAGTCATAGTCAACGAGTTGGAACTAGGAAAAGCTTCAAGAAATAGATGGCAGTACTACATTGGTGCAACTTGGAGGCAATTTAAAGTATGTTGTCTTCTCATTGTGCTCTGACTGTGGTCTTACTAGAACCCAGAAGGACGCACACAGGGTACAGAGAGAGGTTCGAATCTGACAAGTAAGTTTGTGGATTAGAGATCCAGCTTCTCCAACCTGAGTCTTCAAGGCAACTTTTTCAAGGAGAGCGTTGCAGGTTTACAGGACAGCTTTTGTTCAGAACGATTGCTGATCAGAGCGGACCCTTCTGCTTCCGCCTACTACACTGCAACTTCAAACAACAATTATTCTTGTCCTCTTGATTTCAACAACCTTAGATATCGGCTCATTTTATTTGTATTAATTCTGAATTTGCCTGTCTACACTGACCTTTTTTTAATTAATTTTTTTTTAATAAATTAGGATTTATGGCTGGGCGTGGTGGCTTAAGTCTATAATCCCAGCACTTTGGTAGGCCGAGGCGAGAAGATTGCCTGAGTCTGAGGGTTCGAGACCAGCCTGGGCAACATGGTGAGACCTTGTCTCTACAACAAATCAAAAAATTAGCTGGGCGTGGTAGCGCTCGCTTGTAGTTCCAGCAACTTGGAAGGCTGAGGCAGAAGGATCACCTGAGTCCAGCAGGTCGAGGCTGTGGTGGCCAGGAGCGCGCCACTGCACTCCAGCCTGGGCAACAGGGTGAGACTACAATTCAAAAAAAAAAAATAGGATTTATTAAGAAGACAGAAAAGCTCCCACTGAGGGAGAGAACCTGAAAGAGGTTTCCTGACCTTTTTTGTTTGTAAATGGTATTTTCCTGCTTCTTATGTGAGTTCAACCCTCTTGCAGTATTTGCTTGACTAAGTCACATGCTTGCTGCTGGTACCTGAAACACAGCATGTCAAACAATCACGAGGTAGATAAACATTTTACTTATTCAAATCCTAAAAATTCTTAACATTTCTGTTGCCTTAACAATAGAATTACTCTTTTTGACACCTTCTTTTTGTATCCTAAGGTAGGTGGGATAGGGGATGGGTAAGATATTTTGAACTGTTGTCTTCACTTTTCTTTCCAGTAATCTACTTCCCAATCTTGACCTCAACCAGAATAAGTGATTGTAGCTTCTTTGACTTTTAGTCAGTGAAATTCAAGAAAAGACGATCTCAACCGGAGATCTACCCACGACAAATCTAAAATTGTACCTTTCTACATTTTCTTTTCCTTTCTGGCGATGGGTAAAAGTTAATGGCATTAAAATGCATTAGGATGATCAGCCATTATGTTAATGTACAACCTGCTTGGTTCTGGGTCAGTAACATTACAGCCCCAACTTCCTTGATTGAAAGGGACACAGTGACCTTAACAAATTGGTTTGACAGGCTTGTTTCTTATCTCACAGTGATAAAGTAGGTCTCATCCAAGAGCTGGATCACATTGAATTGGGATTTTTACAAAAGGTTGTTATTCTAGACTGCTTTAAAATATCCAAGAGTGGGTTGTTAATACCTTCTTTTTATTATACATTAAATGTTTGATCTCATTAATATTTAAAACAATGCTGTGAATTAAAACAACCCAAATTATGGTCTGCTTATGGAATAGATTTCAATGTTAGCTTTTATAAAATGTAAATACAAAGTGTTTACAGGTCAGTATGGTTCGAGAAGGAAAAAACGCTAACATCTTTCAAAGATTTGATTATTATTATTTTCAAAGCATCTACTTATTTCAGCAGCTTTATTATTACTAATGCACAGGATTTCAGGGGAGTAGAAATAAGCTAAATTTAAATAACTACTTGTGGCAACACAGCCACCAATTATACACTCCATGGCTATTTATGTCCTTTGGTGATCAACCAGCAGTGGGAAGTAAAATTGACAACACACTGGTACAATCACAATTATGGGTCAAATTTCAACAAGCCTGTTCAAATGATTCCATTAGGTCCTACTTGATATACTGATTTACATATATTTTGACTATTTTCAGACATGTTATCCACTTTAAAATGCTGTGATACAATCATTTTCCATAAAGATGCGTTAGTCCACAGCAATGAAAAATAAAATAACTTGCCTTGCACACAAATTTCTGCAGAATTGAAATTGCATTAGAATACATCTCCAGTCACATTTTAGCAGATTAAAATATCATTTGGATTCCACAGCAGGGCTATTTACTAGGAATTTTAAATATTTTTAGAAATGTTTAAATGAACTTTTTCTCAGGGAATTCAGGTATTTTTCAGGTAAACAAAAACTGTGTCCATAAGACATGGGATGTCTTCCTCTACTGACCTTACTAAGCCTACTAAGTCTTATCTTATTATCATTATCTTTAGTGTTAGTCTGACCTAAATACAGCTTTTTCAGGTGACTTCTCTCTTTTCAGTAGAACTGTATCACTTCTGTAATGCTTTTTAAAGACTGCTCTTTTAGAGACATACTTTCCTGAGACATAAATACTCCATTTCAATGGTTTCCTTTCCAACATGATGTCACAATACTCATATACAGAAAAAACCATATGTAATGCATGCTATAAGGAATAATGGTGAGAAAACTCACCAGTTCACCTCATGCCTAGACATTACTGCTGGGAAGCCACCTGCTTGCTGCTGCCAATCTTGTCTTCCATCTTCCCCACCAGAGGAAACAGCTATGCTAAGCTTTGCTTTTCTTATAGTATTGTGTTAAAACATAGTTTTTGCTCCACATGTACACTTCCCTAAAAAATATATTGTTTAGTTTTGCCTATTTTTAAATTTCCTAAAAGTATTATTCTATATGTAGTCAAATGACAATTTTTATTTACTTAAAGTCTTACTATCTCCCAAGGTTCATTCTGTCTAATGTGATTAGCTGTAGGTCAGTAGTTTCTGCTGCTTACTTAAAATTCCATTGTATACATATCATGTGATTTATTTACCAATTAGATCTTCAAGATATTTCCAGTTTCCAATCTTCTATTCTGGACTATGCATCTATGAAGACTCTTGATCATGCTTCTTAATAGAAATGCATGAGAATTTCCAAAATGGTGCTATCAATCCCTACTCCCATGAGCAATATATGACTTTGCATCATTTCACATCTTCCACAACACTTGATCTTGTTAAATTTCTTTTTTTTCTGAAAATTCAGTGGATGTCATATGCTATTCTTTTATAGTCTTAATTTGTATTTTTCATTATTGATAATATTGAACATCTTTTTATAGGTTTCTGGTGTTTTTGTGTTTGTTTTTCTGCAAAAATAAAATCCTATTTTATGAACTTGGTCAATTTTTCAATTTGGCTATTTGCTCTTTCTTTTGTATTTGGAATTCTTTATTGTATACAATTTCTTCACTTGCCTGTTTACCATCTATTAAACTTTAAATTCCTTTAGGGTAAGGAGATTACCTTCTTTATCATCATACCCCTCTATAATCAGCATCATAATTTCCTCATTAGCATGTTCTTTTGGCTAGATTTCTTCTTAAATTATTAAGAAAAGAAAGAAAATATTTATCATTGTTTAATAGGATGCTTAAAGAATAATACAACAGGGAATTGTGGAAAGAACAGAAACTTCAAAACATATGATATATAGAGTTATATATCCATTCATATATATTGTTATGATCTGAACATTTGTGTCCACCCAAAATTCATATGTTGAAATCCCAGCTGTCCAAGGTGTTAGTTTGTATTATCCAAGGTGATGGTATTAGGAAGTGGAACCTTCCTGAAAAGATTACTGGTAAGTCCTGATTTACAATGGACCCACTTACAAAATGTTTACTTTACAATGGTGCAAAAGTGATCCACATTCAGTAGAAAACATTCCTTATGTACCCATACAATCATTCTGTTTTTTTCTTTTTTTAACTTTCAGTACAATATTTGATACATTACGTAAAATCATTACACTTTACTATAAAAGTAGACTTTGTGTTAGATAATTTTGCCCAACTGTAGGCCAGTGTAGTGTTCTGGGCATGATTTGGATAGGCTAGACTAACCTCTGATGTTCGGTAGTTTAGGTGTATTGAATGGACTTTCAACTTATGATATTTTCATAACTTTCATCAATTTACAACAGGTTTATAGAAATACAACTCCATTATAAGTCACAGAGCATCTGTAGGGTCCTTATAAAGGAGGCCAAGAGAGCTGTCTCGCCCCTTGCATCATGTAAGGACGCGGTTAGAAGGGTGCATCTATGAACTGCAAAGTGAGCCCTTGCCAGACATCGAATGTGCTTCTGGTCTTGAGCTTCGACTTTCCAGCTTCCAGAACTTTACGTAATAAATTTCTATTGTTTATAAGCTACCCAGTTTATGGTATTTTTGTCAAAGTTGCCTGAATGAACTAAGATATACATATGTATATGCATATATATACATATACACACGATATCAAGCATGTTAGTTCAGGAGAAAGCTGACAGCAAAATTTGGAGTGGTACATATCAGTTTCTCTGTAAAGTGACTTTAAAAAATCCACATATCTTAACACTTTTTGTCTAAATAACACAGTATGTTACTACTTTATGTTACAGCAGAGAATATATATGCTTTTGTGTGTGTGCATTTTGCTTTTCACTAGATTCTCATTCCACAAGAATGAGTAGAGATGGGAATTGAAGTGTTCCAAGATCTAAAGAAATAAATTACTTCCTTTTTGATTGATGGCCATGAAATAGTGTGGTCAGGCCAATACTGATGTCTGGAATCAACTTATGCAAGACACACAAAAAACATTTTTTTCATCTCAAAACTAGGAATTGTAACTACCAGTCTGTATGGCACTATTGATGAAACGTTTGATTAGACATGAATTCAGTGGTCAAAGATTTAAATTAAAAATTCTTCTATAACATGAAACTTCTTAAGTATTTTAGGTATTTTATTAAAACATAAAAAACAAAATTACCAGACTATAATTATTTACATTTGTTATCTAATTGTACTAATCACATAATTAGGTAGTAGCACTTTCAAACATTCCCTAATTGCTCCTGAAATTTTAAATATAGGAAATGAGAATTAAAACTAAAATGAAAATGATCACAGAGTTCAGATAATTCATTTTTTAAAGAAAATGAGTAAGTGTGGTCACAACACTTAATCCCACACATATTTTGCTAAGATTTGATATTACTCCTATGTCTTAGACATGTCTTTATTTCCTGTGAATCTCTGTACAGAATTTTCCTTATAATATATCAGGAATATAGGCTAGTAACTTCACATGCCTAGTAAACTTTCTTATCACAGTTCCATTAAAGAAAATTACCTTTTGATTTTGTGTGATATCTACCAACTATAATATGCAACCAATACAAAAGGAAGACAAACTTTTCTATAATGCTAGAAAAGATTTTTTAATGATATTAAAATGTTGTAATTATAAATGTGTACAAATGCTATAAGAATAACACAGGCCTGGCTTGGTGGCTCAGCCTGTAATCCCAGCACTTTGGGAGGCCGAGGCGAGTGAATTGCCAGAACCCACAGGTTTGAGATCAGCCTGGGCAACTTGGCGACACCTCAAGTCTACAATAAAAAAAAAAAATAGCTGGGTGTGGCAGCAGGTGCTTGTAGTTCTGGCTACTTGAAAGGCTGAGGCAGAAGGATCACCTGAGCCCAGTAGGTACATGCTGGGGTGGGAGTGAGCATGCCACTACACTCCAGACTGGGCAACAGAGTGAGACGCAACTCAAAATAAAAAAAAAGAATTACGCATTAGTACCTTTCCCATAATGGGTACCCAACGCTTACCTCTGACATAATTAATTGGCACACTCACATTTCAGTGAATATAGTCTTAACTAATAAGAAAAATTTCTTTTTTTAAATTAAAAAAAAATTATTTTAAAGATGTGAGGTACAATTCAGGGTTAGGTATACAAGTGTTCTTTATGCAGGTACCCTTGTTGATGAGATGTGCCCTCCCTTTGTGGTATCTTCAGCCCAGTGAACCCAATATATGGTATGTGGTATGAGTTCATGTTTCTTAAACATGACTCAGAATCTAACTGTGATAAGCCCATTTGATGAAAGTTCTCTGCTTATTTTTGAGCATTTGGGGGAATTTGATTACTTCTATATTAGAAGCATGGGTGGCAAGTTTTCCCTCCTATGTCTCAGCAGTACAAAAGTCAGGTCGTTGTTCTTCAGTCACTTGGTCTTTAGCACTGACTGAGCATTTACTAAGTCCTACTTTTTGATTTGAGGGTGTACTCTATCAGGCAAGTATTTTCTGCAATCATGCTACGAACCTCAGTACAACTTTAGCAACGGGATGGCAGATTTACTTGTGTTAGCAGGAGTTTTGTACCAGGTGCAAATGACTAATGCTGAATAGAGAGAGAAATATGATTTCTTGAGCTATTCATATATGTTTTATGCGAATAATGTTTTCATCCAATCACTCCCAGTCCCTTTGTGGACATTAGCACTTTTGCAATCTCCTAGGGAGTGCTAAGGTACTGAGTAGAGCCACACAGCTATGCCGTAAAAGTCACTCTGCACCTTCAACTTTTATGTGATGTGATGCTGCTGCTTAACTTGTGCTCTGCATTCTGAGCATCTTGACTATTTATGAGCCATGTACTCTTTAGGTATTTTGGTGAAATCCATGCATTTTTTTTTCTCCAAATAGGTTCCCAGAGTTCATATAATAAAATACATAAGATTCAAAAAAACAAAAACAAAAACCAAAACCAGTAATACTGAAATTCAGTTATAAATGTATTAAGTATTAAAATAGTGATATGCTTCTTTATAAAAAATATATATATAATAGGAACTCAGATTTGGTCTAATAATTAGTTAGATTGCAAAGTAGTGATGTGTTTAAGTGATATTTCAAGACATTTGCAACTACCACAATAAAATGTGATACATAGTGATGCCAACATGCTTGTTGTTTGTGTTCATAACTGAGAGAAATGCTAATATCAGGGAGATTTGGGGGAAAACATAATTATAGTTTTATTTCTACCCAAATGCATGGATATTAGAGCTTCCTGAAATCTCTGATTTTTGTGAGTAATATGCTCTAGGCCAGATTGCTCCTTGGCCCAGCAGAGCTGTGGAAACAGAGGCATTCTGTCATATCTCCCAGGGATCAGGCTTCTAGGCCATTCTGACAAAACCTATGTTTTGAGCCCAGTTTAATAAGGAAACATTTTTATAGAGTGAACAATGATTTCCCCATTCTTCATTTCCTTTTGACTACATCTGGCTGGTCCACTTATGAGAGCAATATTAAGACCGACATTTCCAAAATGTTTTCAGAAATTTTCTCTATTTATGCCAGAATTATCATAGAGTATCCACGTTAGAAATATAGGTAATCTTCACTAATTTCTTAAGTTTACAGGACCCACATATTTATTACTTCAAATTTCAGGTATTGCTTCTTTGTACCTTTGAGATGGGGCACAAAGCAAAATGTTTTCTTTAATTACAGAAAATATCACTATATCAAGATTAATATCGCTCTTGATAAGGATGTGATTGAGTGAACGATAACAACTGAAGTGAAAGTATTTTAATCTCTTAGGGACTCACTGCAAATGCAACATGAGAAAATAACTTTATCGAGTGTGACCATTTCAGCAAGTTGGATGATCCATCAGGAACAGAGAGAGGAGAGTTTTGTAATGAACATGGAATTTCTGTGAAAGCTATTTTTTCAGAGCATATATTGATGACTGTTTTATTTTAGTTGGTGGTTGTGGCTTAACTTTTATAACTCCATCAATTGCATGAATGCATATGTTTCAAAAGTAAAAAGAAATTCACTAATCAAATAAAATAATGAATTTTCTATTAAAGTTATTCATTTTTAATCTATATACTGTATATGTACTAAATATAAATACTATTAATACATTGTATATGATTGTACATATATCTAATTCATATATCATTAATTGAATAGAACTCATTTATAATATGGGATTATAATAACAGAAATACAGGCCATTTGTATATTGTATTAAATAATTTCGGTTATGGTGCACATTTTAGATGTGATATGTATTAGTTACACAAATATAAACTATTCTAAATGGGAATATAGGATTATTTTGGCCTGTGTTTAGAACACAGAATATTAATACATATGCAAAAAGACTGAATTTATTTCTAGCAGAGTGGTAATTTTAATCAGGATACTTGTTAACATTTAGCTGTAATTGTCGATTTATTCTAACGGTTTTGACACTCTACTCTCAAACGGTAGGAGAAAATTGGGCAGATTACTTACAGAAACTTATTGAATATAGGCTTTTTTTTTTGTCTGAAAAGCATAATTTGAATTTCATCAGCATGCTAGATGCCCAAACTAAGTCATGACTGATTTTCTTGGTTTTTCTATGTATGTTATTTCTATTTAAAGAAATAATAAGGTTTTTTAATTGGTTCTTTTCAAATAAATATATATGGATCATAAAGACAATTCATACAAGAAAATACAAAAAACAAACAAGGAAAAAACCTAAAAACAACAACAAAAAAAGGAAACAAGTGGATGATACAAAATTAGTAAATACACATGGAACAAGTTAATAAAAAGAGTGGAGGTAACTTTATTTTTTCAAGTCAAGAGGCCATTTTATTTTACATTACCAAACATTATTTTAATTTTTAAATAATATGATATTTCACAAACATTTAAACAACAAAATATACTCATAACTCTTCTATAAAAATAAAGTCACTATTACTATTTTTCATTTATTACTACTACCTTTTACTTATTGTTTGTCCTTTATAAGAATGTTCTCATAATGAATAACTAACTTTGAATGTGGTTCTCACTTACTATGTGGAATCTTCACAGATCTTTCCCATATTATCTGAAAGAATGCCTTAGCTGGGGTGAAGTCCTAGCAGTGAGATGAGGTGTGACCTCATCATGTCATTACCTTGCCCTTTCAAGAACATCAGGCATAATGATGATGGTGCTATCCAAATTCTGAGATAGTCTTCCCACACGCCTTGTTGACTCATTATCTGCGCTGGAAGGGGAGAGTATGGGGAGATCACACATGGTCACTGCAGTTGAATCTCCTGTCTAGGTAGTGAGACAAACAGAGAAGAGCAGCATGAAGCCTAAGAGACCTTGCCCATATTCAGGCCACAATTGATCCTGTTACAAAGAAGGCACAAAAAAGTCTCAGGTCCTGGTGATAATTGATGACAATCTATTTCTCAGTCACCCTCCTTCTCTCTGTCTCTGTCTCTCTCTCTCTCTCTCAATTTCTTTGCCTATTATACAGATCCATCTCTTTCACTTCCTTCATTTTTCTTGATAGTCCATTTAAAAAATGTTGTTCAGTTTCTTCTTTCTGGCTTTTGGTGCTTAGTTGGATTCGGGTGAGTTATTTAGCTCAGTTTCTGATATTGAGACCTAAATTATTGTTTGTCCTAGTATTTAGAGTATCTTTCTTTTTTAAAAAAAAACTTTACTTAAAGAACACTTCATATTTCTTGTAAGAGCAGTAGACCTATTTGGCGAGAACGCAAAACCTGTTGAAATGTAATTTGTAGAATATGAATGCCAGGCATTGGTGGGAGCCAGGCAGGATCACGAGGAGTGCTTCTGCATTGTGCTTTTCACACTGGCTTCCAGTAGCTTAGCATATTGATTTTTCAATTTATGGCTTTCAAAGCCATTTGCAGCCTTGATCCTTCTTATAGTTCCAATTTGCTTATGTCAGTCAAGAACACCAAAATTGTTCCGTGGCAGCATGTTTCCTTTGTAGCTCTGAGTTTTTAATAGTTCAATTCATTTAAACTGGGATTGAAAGCTAACATTGATTTTCCTTTTTAATGTCTGGCATTTCCCAAGTTCTACTCCCATATATTTTGGGCTTATTATATACATGTGTGAAAGGACAGCTTTGGTAGGTAGTAGTATTTTACAAATTCCCCTTGCACTGTCTCAGTTATGAGAATTGGCTCAGAAAATTTGGTGAGCTATCAAAACCAGAATAAAGACAATAAATAAGTGAACCAGAAAGGGAAAGAGGCTCAGAATTTCTCATCATTCCACATAAACACTTTAGCTGATCCCCTTTGTTTGCATTTTAATGCTTTACTTGGGTATGGAGACCATGAATCTATATACCAATTTTGTGATTCAACCTTTGTAGAAAGTACCTCTGGCCCTTCCCCAGTGCCCTGGTTGACTGACTAACAGCTCCCTGTCTTAACTTGCCATGGATCTAATTTGGCATCTGTAATTCCTGAGTTTTCCTAATGTTCTTCAGCATAAATCACCTCATGTCCTTCTGACTCCTACCTCCTGTGGGCTCAGGTTTCATTGTTTTCTGTTCTGCAGAGTCAGCTATTATTTCTCTGTTGGCTTTCCAGCTTCATATTTTCTGTTTCTTATATTTCCTTTCTCATCCCATTTTCTTTGTCTTCCCTGGTTTTATACCTTCTTTTGTTTATTTTATTATAACCTTGATAAACCTTCAGGATAAAGTGGAACTAAACAAATATCTTCACTTATATAAAAAATCTCTAGTGTTAAATTACATAAGACGAGTGTCTGAGAGACCAATCTCAAAGATTGTATGTATAGCATTCAAATATATTAGATATAGTTTTCATCATCACTAACTTATATTTATGTCAGCTGGCCACACATTATAATGTTATAATATGTATGTATGGTATGTTGTGTGTGTGTGTGTGTGTGTGTGTGTGTGTGTGTGTGTGTGTGTGTATCTCACATTAACTCCTGGGTAAATGAATTCTAAGTAACTCAAACCTGTTCATGCATTCATTTACACATTTAAAAATATTTATTGAACACATTCTACATTCTAGGTGCTAGTTATATAGCAGCTGACAACAGCAACATGGGCCATTCTCTCACATAGCTTACTTTATAGAGAATAGAGATAGAAAACACAAAAGCAAATAAACATGTTATATGTGCAGTGTTAGTAACTCTAGGAAGAATGATTAAACAAGACTCATTGTAAAGGGTCTAACAGTGAATATTTTAGAAAGAATAGCTAGAGTAGACTTTTGGGATGAGATGTCAATTGTTCTGAATTTTCTTCTATATAGTCCCAGTTTGATTTAAAAATTATTCTCCATTACCGTCCACATATGTAGTACATGGTTTTTGTCTACAGGGAATCCATTAGGGGCAGGTCTTCTCTGAAATACCTCAAAGTCACATTTTTTCTGAGCAAATCAAGGACTATTCTCTTATCTGCTTTATAAAAACTATGGTGATATGCCAGTACCCAGCTACTTGTAAAGAAGTAGGAGTTGCATTTCCATTCTAAACTTTGATATGGTATCATGGAAATGACTCTTTCTTGGCATTTCTTGAGGGGACATTTGAGAATTTCTTACTCCAGAATAATTAACTCTGGGCTTTTTAAGATTTAATATATAGGTGAGAGTTCATAAATTGAAGAAATAGTGTTCAGAATACAAACTCAGTAATTTCACCATTAGCATCATGCAAAACCACCAATTATTGTAATAAGATGTTAATAATTGCGAATATTACATTAAATGAAAGGTTGTTTCCTAAAACTAAAAATATTAACATCAAAAGTTTCATAGAAAATGACACTATAATGCAAAAAAAACTTACTTTCATTTGTTTTTTCTAGATGATCTTTCAGACAATTTATTTCTCCACTATAGGGAAATACATGTGTGTGTATAAAATGTATGCAATCTTGGATCTTAGAAATGGGAAGTATGTGCATGTCTGTGTAATTTATTTTATTAATGGAAAATAAACTTTGAAAAGTATAAAGCTATCATTTTGGTAATTTTTTAAATACTAAAACCTTGACAAGTTTTTGTCATAAAGTAAGGAGCCACAGATATGACAGATTCCATTTCTTAGTTGTATGCCCTGTAAGAACTTTGTATTAAATATTCTATGTGTTATATGAAACAAATCAGAAAAAGACCAAAAGCACTTAGAGTGAAAAAATAGACAAATTCAACCAGAGGTGTTGAAAATGACTTTTAAATCTTAAAAAAATAAAGTATTTGTTGAAATATATTCATATTAGAAATTAGTTGCTTTTTAGAGTTAGATATTTCTCCACCTATATAATAAAACAGATTCCGAATCCATATCTGCATAAAAATATATTCCTTTACAGAATAATGGAAAATAACCTACAGTTGGTATACCAAGAAAGCAAGAGACACCTTGTCCACTTCCCTGAAATTTTAGGATAACCATAAACTCTTCCTAAATCTAGATGGAGAAATTAAGGAATAGATGACCATAACTATCTCAAAGGAAATAGATTTATAATAGTCACATCAATGCATCCTTATCCTCATGTGCTTTGCCCTTATTTCCTATTTCCAAGGCAACATCACCTTCTCATTTCAAAGTTCATCTACCCTGTTCTTTACTGAGTCATCCCTTTTCTGTCTCTCCCAGGATCTTGCGCCTCACGAATCTCTTCTATCTTTTATTTATTTTCACATTCTTTTCTTGTGTGACCAGTTTTTTTTCTCTTCAGCCATCACATATCTAATTTCTTTTCATGCTAATAAAAATTTTAAAACCAAAACAATATCAACAAATCTTCTCCAGATTTTCCTTCCCACTCAGATGCTTACTCATATCCATTCTTTCTTTTCTTGTCAAGCTCCTAAAAACAATATTCTGCACTTGGTATATATAATTCTTCATGTTAATTTATCAGTTTAACACAATCTTTCATTTTACTCATTGACTGAAATTTCTTTCTTTAAGCTTAGCAATACCTTTCTAGCTTTCAACATCTGAACCTTTACCACAATGAATGTCTCAGTAACATTTCTCCTACCATTCTAACCTTGGTTATGCTGATGCTGCAAGCTTCTGATTTTCCTCCTCTTACTTGGTTGAATCATCTCATTAACAACTGCTGCATCCTTTACTTACATTTTTTCTCTAAATGCAGATATTTTCAATAATCCTTCACCAATTTTAATTTTTAGCTTTCTCTTTTTTTTTTTTTTTTGCAGACTACCTCAGATATTTCTATTGTTTACCTTTCACTCTCATGCAAATAACTCACAGATCTATATGCTTAGCTCTGACCTTTTAAAATGCTGAGGGATCCAGATTCCATTCCAGTTGCCTATTGAGCTTTTCCTCCTGGTTGTCATTCTGATATCTCAGAATTGACATGTGCAAACAAGCTTATATTTCCTTTTCTTGATTTTCTTTCCTCAACTCTCCCTTTGTTGAAAGCCACATACCTTCAAAGACCTGGTACATATGTCACATTCTTTTTAAAAACTCTGATTGTGTCTGTAAAAAAGCTAATTGAAGTTTGTTGAAGTTTAATACTTAATAAATAAAGCATAACGACTTTATCTTTAAAAAGTTCCACAGCACAGTGCTTAAGAACCTAAACTTTCATGTCAGGCTACCCTGGCTTTCAATTCCAGCAATACCTTTTAAAATTTGTGTGAACTTGCTCAAATCTCCTAGCATCGCCAAGTGTTGGTTTTCTCCCCTGTGCTATGAAAATAATAAGAGGGGTCATGAGTAATCATGGTCATGAATAGGCTTAGAAGTAATAAGTGACACAGGTATTCAAGGAATTTTTCATTGTTTTCACAACATACTTAATAAGTGCTAGCAATAATTATTAAAAATAAAATGCTTAGAGTATAGTCTTAGTCTGCTTTTAGCTGCAGTAAGAATATCACAAACTGGACAACTTACAAAGAACAGAAGTTTATTTGGCTCACAGTTCTGGAGACTGAAAAGTCAAAGGATATGGCACTAGAATTCTAGATAGGGTTATCCCATGGTGGAAAGCTGAGGTAGAAGTGAGCACAGGAGACTCAGGAGATGAGCTCCTTCCTGATAATGAACCCACTCCTGTGATAACAGCATTAATCTGCTCATGAGAAAAGAATCTAATCACATCTTAAAGGTTCCACCTCTTAACACTGTTGCATGGGGATATAAGTTTCCAACACATGAACTTTGGAGGACACACATTCAAATCCTAACAAGTATAGTCTATGTTCCAAAATGGCAGTTTAATCTGGAGATACCATGGCCTCATTAAAAGAATTAGAAAGTGAGTAAAGAGGACACCCTTCCTGCATATAAAAAGACAGAGTTGTTTAAATTTTTATTTCTCAAAGCATGAACTCAAGGGAGTGCACAAAATGCATTTCTTAGTTAGGTGCAAGACTACGTGAAATACAGTGAAAAGAAAATAGATTAGATATTGAAGTAGGCAACTAAGCCCTCCTGCCCCAAAGTATAAGGGAGTTTTCAACTAGACTTAATTAATCCAATTAATTTATCTTGTGATTACCTCTAGGAGAAAAGCATTCATAGATAAGTTTCTAGATAAACTTGTAAACATGTTGAGAGTCTATATTTAATGCTCCCTGGATTCACATTTAGACCTAATCTGAGTAATGTATGGGCTACAAGCTTTAAATATTATGTGGAACGGGAAATGTGTGTGAATGTGAAAACAAAATCAATTTGGTCTTTAAAGTAATAAGAAAGATCTTGGCTTATTTATTTTTAAGAGCTATTCAGACTTTTTTTTTTTGAGTTGGAGTCTCACTCTTTCGCCCAGACTGGAGTGCAGTGGCATGCTCCCGGCCACCGTAGCTTCGGCCTGCTGGGCTCTGGCGATCCTTCCTCCTCAGCCTTCCAAGTAGTTGGAACTACAGGCATGCGCTACCATGCCCAGCTAATTTTTTGATTTATTGTAGAGATGAGGTCTCGCCAAGTTGCCCAGGCGGGTCTCGAACTCGCAGGCTCAGGCAATCCACTCACTTGAGCCTCCCAAGCACAGGATTACAGGCTGAGTCACCGAGCCCGGCTCAGACTTTATTTTTTATTCATCTATAAAATGTCACAAAAGGTTTACGTTAATGACCAGAAAGAACTTCAGACATATTTTATTCATATAATTCTATAGTTAGGAATGTTTTGATTTAGCACAGATAAGAGAATTATATCATATCAAATATGACAAATGACTAAATATTATCAATTTTTGGATTTTAGTAGTCAACTTAAAAGTTTTCTTTTAAAACCTATATGAAAAAATTTAAACTTACACATAGAGAAAATAAACCACATCCTTATATTTATAAAAACTTATAAGAAAATACAATAGTTTTCATAATTTCACCCCACTTGCTTTATCTATCTGCTTTTCTTTTCTAAAGTATTTTAAAACAAATTCCTACATCATGTCATATTACCAAATATCTATCCTTTGAAATATAATATTCAATTATTGGTTGACAATGTATTTCTGCATTGTGTCTCCCAGAGGCTTAGCAATGTATGTCAAAAGTTCTCAAATGATGTTTTTATTAAAAAGGAAGAACACTTTTTCCTTTACAAATGCTTTGTAATCTATATTCTATAGTGTTTCCTGTACTGCAGGTCTTAATGTTAAAAAAGCTTCAGTTTGGTAGAAGAACAATCTAGCATACATGCAGACCTAGTTTATATAGTCAATATTCAATTTACTCATTTAATCACCATGCAAAAGTTGATCTCTATGGTAAAATAATAACGTATTCTAAGACATGGTGATTTTATTAGTTTAAACCTTAAAATCTTTTTTATGAATAAAATTCTTGATGATTGAATACAGAAATTTCTGTTTGGGTAAGTATCAGCATTCACCACCCCTACACAGCCTTAATGAAACCATGGCTTACACATAGTCTCTAATTTTTTAGTATTTTTATTCTTTCTCCTTTTAGAGGGTGTATTTATGCAAATCAAATAGAAAATCCTTATTGAGAATTATCAGCATAAACATTTGAGAGACCTCTAGAATATATTTTTAAAATGTCTTGTATTTCCTTTACCATAATAACTACTGTTAAAAATAAATGATGTGTATACATTGAGGTAATAGGTTCATTGTAAAGGTAAAAATTTCTTTGTAGTTAAGTACATTGCTACTAGTTCCTTTTAAATCTGTATACTTACACTTCTTTCTTATCTCTTCAAGTTCATAAACTCACTAAAAGTAAAAAGCATTTCAAAATCAAGCTAATGAAAAAACCATTCTATTTCCATGAATTGATGGAAAACTATAGATTTGGATACTTAATAATATACCTACCTTTTAAAATATTAGGCCAATTTTATTATACAAGAACGCTAAGATGTTATAAACCTCTAGTATAATTTTTACCTTAACTTCATTGTTGTGCAGATGCATATGATCAATATTTTCATTGAATATATTTAGGTAAAATTTGTGTAGAGATAAAAATGATCTACTAAATCTGTAATTAAAATGAAAATATTACTTTTTTAAACTCTAAGACTATGTTCTATATTTGAACCTTAACATTTCAGTAATCTGTAGCATATATTTATATTTTTTCTTATAAACAAATTCCAGTGTAGCTGAGTATTAAAAGGATTCATGATAAGCTTTTTAGTAAGAAAGTTATGAGGTTTTACTTTTCCTTTGTTTCCCATTGATGAACTGCATGCATGAAGCCTCACAACACATCTGCAACACTACAACCTTGCATTTTAAGTTGATATTGCCTGTAGTCAAGTGTGAGTCATGAATTTCAATACTTTTGTTTCAATTGTTTCCTACAGCAAAGATGCAGAAAATACTTATTTCCCTGGTCAGTATCAAATTCAAATGAATTTTATCATTTGAACCAAGGAGAACACTCTAAGGTACCATCCTGCCTATGAAAACACACAACAAAGGAAAAATATTAATGGTTTAATACATTATTTAATTAGAGAGAACCAAGTTTTTCTTCTTTTTTCAACGGGATGTAATTATAAAATCTCCAGGATGTTTTTTTTTTTTTTCCCAGCTCGTCTAAGACAAGATAAAAGACCCTGTCTCTCCAGTCAGATAAGAAACATTATAGCTAGAGGCCAGTACAAGAAATTGTTATAGAATCAAGGATATAAATTGTTAGCAGGGCTCATTTTTCTCACTCAATTTTTTTCTTATAGCTATAATCACATTATTCAAAAATATTTACGCAAATCTTCACCCAGATCATTAGAGGTTCAATTTTTTTAAGTTCTTTGTTTTTCATACTACACTACAATATACATCTTTTTTCATAATGTATTGTCTACACTGAGGATAAATTAATTTCCACTTTTCCATGGGCCTCTAGCAAAAAGAAAAGATGACACTAGATGCATAAAGTGAAAATGCTACTTCACTGAGAAGTTTTTACCCAAATATTGGCAGAACTTATTATTAAAATCAATGGGGGTAGCTAGACTAGGTGAAAATTTATGAGTGATGTAAGGTCAATTTAAGTGTGTGACATAGGCAAAAATTTATGGGTGATGAAGAACAATTTAAAAGTGCTACAAACCCATGAACAGACACTTCTCAAAGGATGACATACAAACAGCCAACAAACACATGAAACAAATGCTGTCTCACTAATCATCAGAGAAATGCAAATCAAAACTACAATGAGATACCACCTAACACTGGTAAAAATGGCTATCAGTAATAAGTCAAAAAACAACAGGTGCTGGCATGACTGCAGAGAAGAGAACTCTTCTACACTGCTGGTAGAAATGTGAGCTAGTTCAACTTCTGTGGAAAGCATTGTAGAGATCTTTCGAAGAATTAAAATGTAAGCTTCCATACATTCCAGCACTCTTCCTTCTGGGACTATACCCAGGGGAACATAAATCGCTCTACCAAAAAGGCACCGGCACATAGATGTTTATTGCTGCACTATTCACAATAGCAAAACATGGAACCCAGATGCCCATCAAAAGTAGACTGGATGAAGGAAATGAGGCACATATCCATAATGGAATATTCACAGCCACAAAGAAGAACAAAATCATGGCCTTCACAGCAACTTGGAAGCTGCTGGAGACTATCCTATTAAGTGAACTATTACAGAAACAATGAACTGATACTACCTGTTCTTACTTATAAGCGGGCCCTGATCACTGGGATCAGCAGGTGTTGATCTGCTAGAACAAGGAGGGAGGTGGAAGGGAGGGGGGCACGTGGAAACACACTGAGAACCTGGCCACTACTGGGGAAGACAGGATCAGCTAGAAGCCCAAAACTCACCTGCATGCAACTTGTTTGTGGAGTAAACCCCTACTTGTACCCCATTACTCTAAAATAAACAAGAATAAAATAAGTAAAAGTGTTACAAATTGTATGACAATACTGTACTCGCTCTTTTTTTTTTTTTTGAGTTCGAGCCTTTTCTACGCCCGAGCTGGGGTGCAGTGGCATGCACGCTCACGGCCACCCCAGTGTCAATCTTCTGGGCTCCAGCAATCCTTCCGCCTTAGCCTTCCGAGTAGCCAGAACTACAGACGCGCGCTACCACAGCCGGCTATTTTGTTATTTAATTGTAGAGATGAGGTCTCACCACGTTATCCAGGCTGGTCTCGAACCTGCGGGCTCAAGCAATCCACTCGCCTTGGCCTCCCAAAGTGCTGGTATTACAGGCTGAGCCACCGAACCGGGCCAATACTGTACTCATTTATGTAGGTGGAATACTTTGTGCAAATGTTGTAGAACATACTCTCATCTGGGCTAGATTTAAGGGCAATCGCAGGAATTAGCATAAAAATTATAAGTAGAATAGACTTTATAGAAAGTCTATTTCTTGTTTATATGAGCTTCGAATTACTACTGAATTAATATGTAACATGATAAATGAATGACTATAACTCTTTCTCATTATTATTTTGTTAGCATTCATATAACATGGATAGAATCTACTATGGGAATTTTGAAGACAAAACCTGGTGATGAGAAATAAATGGAGAGGTTTGTGACTAGAATTTGGAAAAAGAAAGCAACTCTCACTGGTTTTGTCCCCAGTTTGTGCATCTTCCAATAATTATGGATACTCATGCTGATCTTACCTTACAAGTATGGAGTCCAAATATCCAACAAGCGTTGCTGAATTATTCAATTGACTCTAAGCTACTTTAGTCAACTCCACTCTAGATAAATGTTATCCCAGTTTGTGTAGCCTTTGTGGCTGCAATGCCTTACACTAACCAACTACCATAGAAAGTCAGAAGTTCTGAGCAATTCTTTGTCTCTCTCCTTCCTCTTTTTTCTTTTTTTAGCCAATTATTTTTGTACTATATAAATTTACGAACTCTCAATGGCAAGAAAACAAAAATGACAAATCTAGAGTCACAATGAAGGTAAGATGATCAGTTTCTCCTTTGAATTTTTTTTTTACAATATATCTTGTAAATTATTCAGATTTTTTTTCTTTTTTAAAGATTAAGAAGTTTTCATTTTTGGAGCAGTTTTAGGTTCAGCAAAATTGAGCAGAAAGTACAAAAAATACCCTCAAACCTCCTGTCCCCCCTCATGCAAACTTCCCTACAATGGACAGCCATCACCATGCTGGTACATTTGCTACAATTGATAAACGTGCACTGACACATCCTTACGATCCAAAGTCTATAGCTTACATTAGGATTCACTTCATGTTTATCATTTGCCCCTTAAAATTAAATGGCATTATTTCACTGCTCAGAATACCATGCTGAGCTGTTTAGAACATAGTAAGTATATAAATAGTAAGCTAGTTAGCATACAGTAAAGAAGTTTTGTATAGTAAGTATTTTAAACAAACCCAAACTATTGTGTCACTGCTATCTTACATATCTGTAGTTTAACAATGTGCACTGATGCTAAGCCTTAGGGAGAAATATGCTGGACTTGGGGGACAATCGAATTACTTTTGAAAAAGGGCCTGTGGTGATGGTTCCTTAACTTACCACTTTGGTCAAGAGATGAGGCCAGCCCTGCTGGTTGACATTTGGAAAGGCTAAGTGTTGTGCACAAGCTTAGAGTCAACTGTGATGCTCAAACTCAGCAGCTGCTCTTATGACTTAGATATTTCTTTCTTTTTATTTTATTGGTTATAATTTCCTATTTCCATTTTATTAGGTTGTGATGTCCTCTAATATAAGTCAATACTTTGGAAAGAGATACAGTACATTTTGAAAGGAGAAGTAGGGATGAAATGAATGAAGTTCATAAACATAGTATTTCTCCTCTACCTCCTCTCTTCCTGCCCACACATAGGCACACACACTATATAGCAAAAAACAGCAATTTAATATAAATAAGGGCAGATCAAGTTGAATGTATTCATTGACTTAGAGAGTACATGATGTGACTAGAAAGGGGTGGCTAGTTAGCTCCACATTGTCTACTTTGTTATTTGGTTAATAATAGATATTTAATTAATTGGCATGCATTTCAAAGTGCCTTTCTAGGTCAAGCACTGTTAAAGACTCTGAAGTTACAACACTGAACAAAGACAAGAATTTCTGCTTTCAGCAGCATACACTCCAATTAAAACTAATTTTTTTTTGCATTGTGCCAGGCACTTCTTAAGTTGATTTATGTGTTTTAAACCTCACAACCATCTCATCAGATAGAAACTAATAACACAAAAGAGAAAACTGAGGTATGGAAAGGTTAAGTGACTTGCCTGTGGTCACACAAATTGGAAATTGTGGTGCCAAAATTCAAGACAGATATAATTTTTCCTCAGGTTCCCTGCATGCAACTGCTTACAGAGCTGGGGCCTCACAGGATCGTAAAAAGGGAAACCTTTATAAAGAAACTGCTTGCTAAAAACGGACACATTATTGTCTAGTAGAATTAAGAAACATTTTAGGGGATGGTTACAATGATGAGTATTTGCCTTTAAAAGCTGACTTATTTTCCATCTTCCCCTAACCATTTCTTGGCAATTGTCAGGGTGTGATATGAGAAACAGAGATGTGACTTGTTGTAAACTTTATCATATACTGCTTCTTCTGGCTAATTTTTTTTTTTTTTTACTACATTTAACCAATTGGTAATTTGTGTTAAAAGTCGCATTCACCAGTGTTCAATTGCCATGGCAGTACACACTTTATATATGGGCATAGCGCATTTTCTATTGCTTCCTATAATGCTATATGACCATATGAGAATTGTTAATATGAGAACACTTGAAAGAGAAGAGGAAAGAGCATTCCTTCCATGCATTCTATTCATTGCTCCACCACATTCTGTTATTTGACGTCTCACCCAGTCACTTGAACTCTGTGAACCTGTTTTCGCCTCCACAAAAGCGAGTCCTTAGTAAGCTTGCTTCACATCAGCAGAACTAAGTGTGAGGATCTGACATGAAAAATGTAAATTAAAATATCTTGACATTTTAAAAACTTACTTAAATTTTAAGTTGCAAATGATTTTTTGTTTAAAGTCAGAGTCTCATGCTGTCACCCAGGCTGGAGTGCAGTGGTATGATCAAAGTCACCACAGCATCAACCTGCTGGGCTCAGGTGATTTTTCTGCCTCAACTTCTGTAGTAGCTGGGACTACAGGTCTGCACCACCATGCCTCGCTAAGTTTTTGATTTACGGTAGAGACAAGGTCTTGCCAAGTTTCCCAGCCTGATCACTAAACCCAGGGTTCAGGGAATACTCTCACCTCTGCCTCCTAAAGTGCTAGGATTACAGGTGTGAGTCACCATGCCCATCTTAAGTTACAAACAATTTTAAAGAAGGGGATGCCATTTAGTCCATTAAAAAACAAGCATTTTGCAAGATTATCATAAAGATCTTTATTTAAGAAAAAATGAAATGAAGTGATGAAAGTTACAATGTAGTAGTAGTCACTCAACAAATGCTAGTTAACCTTACCTTTCTCTTGATACATATATACTAGAATATATCCCTGTGTATTTACATACAACTTTAAGAACCAAATTGCAGGAAATAGAATAACCTCTTATTTATTGAGGGCATCATGTTTGAAAATGATTAATCGCAGTTCTTTCCCTTTGTCTTTTTTAACATAAGACTTTTCTGAATAAAAGTGTCTAAAACAAAGGGCTGAATATCACATGTTCTCATTCATAAGTGGACCCTGAACGCTAGATACATTAACGCAAGGGTGGGATCAGCAGTCGCTGGGTACTGCTAGGGGAGGGAGGGACGGAGGTCGAGGAGCCCATGAAAACACAGAGGGTGCCTGATCTACTATCAAGGGGAGTAAGAGCCACCAAGAAGCTCAAACATCACCTGCCTGTAGCCTACTAATGTAGTAAATCCTCACTTAAACCCTACATCTCTATGATAAATAAATTACCAATAGAGTTAGAAAAACATCTGAAAGTGATTAGGATTTCATATAGCAACAATTCGCAGAGGATGAAATAGCCATTGCTTAGTTGTCGTATCTAAAAACATTTCCTTAGTGGTTAAAAGTGAAGGCCCTAGCAGGGTGTAGGGACATGAGGTTGTGCACTATAATCTCAACTATTTGAAAGGCTGAGGTGAGAGAATCACTTGAGCCTGGAAGTTGGATGACAACATAGAGAGACCCTGTCTCAAAAAAAAAAAAAAAAAAGGCTTTGATGAGAAGATGATCAAGGTCCTTGCTTACCAAAGACTAGAAAGCCAATGTGTTGAAAAGCAAATGTCCTTTACACCTCCTGGCACCCTTCCCTAGAGAAACAAGGTGAACTCACATGTTGAAGTGAGGGGATAGTGGTTAGAGAGTGTTACATAAACAAGAGAAACAGGAAAGTGGAGAATGCGCCTGCTTCTGTGCCTCATCAAGAACTCTGAAGAGAAGCCACCACTCAGATGACCCTCAGAATTTGGCAGAGCAGATGGCCACACAGTGGGCGACTTGAGCTGCCATGTGATGTCCATAGACTCATCTACCTCAGAGCAATGGCTGCAAAGGTCACAGTAGGAAGGTGCCACAGAAGAGGGTGAAGGCAGGTGGCTTTGTAGAAAGGACAATGCTCTGCTCAAGCTGGGATTGACAAGAAAACACAGCAAGAACACTGAATGCCACAGGGATATGACAGCTGATTTGAGTGAGACATCCACAAGGGGCACCATGAGGTCATCACAAGTTTTAAGACTAGATTTCAATCAAGAATGACAACAGGATGCACAGCAAATAGTTAGATAAAAAACACTGCCCTGAAGTCCCAAGGAGCTGAGGTTTCCTCCCACGGCTCCTGAATGTCTCTTCTCACTCCAGGGCCACAAAAGCCTCTTCCCTTTCCTGATAGTCAATGACTAGCAGAGGGAGGAAAGCTGGGTTAACAAAGAATACCTAAGAGATTGAATATTTTCATCCACTCCTACACACTGCTACAATTATTGAATTAAAAAATACACATACTTTGGATTGGATTAGAAGCTTATTTTATTTATTTTTTTCTCATTACTCAGTGTATACGGTACCCAAAAGGAGGCCTGGTTAATTATAGATGTGACAAATAAATTACATTGCCTCTAAGTATTGAGTTGGTGTTTGAGCTAAGGTTGCTTTACTGACACAAGAATAATTGGAGGTGGAGGAAGAGGTAGTATTAAGTGGGATGATCAGAGGAGGCTGTCTTGAGGAGATGACACTTGAGAAGCATTCTGAATGACTGGAAAGGTTCAGCCAAATGATTATAGAGGAAAGTCTTTCAGTAAGAGAACTTGCAGAGTCCCTGAGCCATGAAACCTGACCGTAATTCCCTTTTATAATGATGCTTTTTGTTGCTGTCACCAGACACATTATTCCCCTGTGAAAGTGACCATGAGCACCAAGATTAAGTCATTTAAATTAAGCATAGCCCAGTACTGCTTTCTGTCGCATACTAAAAGTCACCAGTGCAATCACAAGCTCCATCCTTACATTTCACACGCCACGCAGAGCTATGCTTTTCTCCACCTGTGGGTGGCGCAGCTGAGCTGAACTTTGCCTCAGCACCTGAAGCTGGGCGGCTCTGTTGTCCCCTGTGAGGGTTGGTCACCACCAGAAAGCGCCACATTCTAGGGTCAGCCTCCAGTCATCTTTGCTATCACTGACCTAATCACCACTGTGTACGTACTAACACATTAACTTTATTTTCGATTTTGTTTCTGAGTCCCTATTTATTAAAAGTTCACAATTCTTTGTAGTCCCTTCCTTTCTCCTTCTTGTGGATTACAGCTTCATGCTGCTTCCCAAGTCTGTGGCTGGAGCCATTCCTGCCTGTCTTCCCTGGTGCCATTGCTCACCCTCACAAACCTACAATTGTTGTGGATCCTGGGTTTCTCATTATTCATACCATTCTACATCCTGGTGATTCCTAAGCTTCAAGAGTCTAGTTCACTAAGTCTAGTCAGTTTGTTGCAAAGCTTTAACTTTTCACAAGACTCCAGGCTTCTTCTATAAACTTAAAAAAACAACAACAAACGAACCAAGAAACTGTGTGTGTGTGTGTGTGTGTGTGTGTGTGTGTGTGTGTGTGTGTGTGTGTGTGTTTATTTCAAGTCAAATGACACTCCTTAGCAAAAACATATTATTATCACTATTTTACAAGAACTTAGGACTTGATAAAGTAAATTGCACAGAGTGCTGAAGGATTTCCTACTAGAACAATGTTCATGAACATCTCACCGTGGCACAATGAGCTTTAACTCCAGGCCATTTTACATCTGGCATTTTTCCTGATTTATTTACCCATTCCTGAGTTCACATCATCTTGGCATTTTCTTTTTAGAAAGAACATCACCGGCTCCCAACCGCTACTCTACCCTGTCACTTAGTAGTCGTATAATCTCTGATAAATTATAACACCCTCCTGAATCTTCATACATAAAAGAGGAATAATAGTAGTAGTAATTAGTTGAAATGATAACTAACTGAGATAATGCTTGACACATCATACATATTATGATAGTCTAGTTGCTATTGGCTAATAGTTCTTTGGAGTTTTTCTATTCCTATTACAACCACCCCTTAAAGGTTTGTCATTTCTTTTCTTACATTTCTTACATAATCAGTAAGAATATTACCATATCATGACAGTTTTCTCCAATGCTTTGCAATACTCAATATCAAAAAGGGCTGTAAAGTATATTTGATGTTGTCTCCAACACTTTGTAACTGAGGGTAGAATTCAGTGTGTTCTGCCCAACAGGATTAGTTTTCAAGGGAATAATGTTAACTTGTCATCATCAGTCTCCCCATGACAAAGACCATGAGGATAGTGATTGTGTGGTGAGAGTAAATTAATGTCTTAGAGTGATTAAATAACCCGGCTATGACTGAAGCAGACAGTGACAGTGAAAAGCTCATGTTTCTGTCCACTCATTATTAGTGGACAGAAAAAAAGGAATACCTTGCCTTTTAGTGTCAAATGTAAATGATTCCAGATGTATGGTGTCAATATTTCCTGCATGTATTTCCTAGTTAGAGATAATTTGGAGATGTCTTAAAAACACTTTCCTTCCAATTACACATTTGAAGGAATGTATAATTAAAATTCCAGTCAAGTCAATGATAAGTTTCTGCTATTTGTACATCTGCTACAATGAGTTGCCTTTATTTTGAAGATGAATATCTTATATAAAAAATTAATGCCACTTTCAATTCAAGGACTGGTGGATGACAAAGATAATAACTTAAGTTTCCAGTTGATCCTCAAGGAGTAACAATAAAAAAGAAAAAAAATGTAATTTTTCCTAAGCTATTAAACTTAATATCTCACCCAAGAATGTTCTTTCTTACATGTTACATAAAAGCTAAGTGCAGTTTGCCTAGAATTTGGTGTGATACCTCAGTACATGGAATTTCTATCAGCATATTAACCAACCCAAGTATATTTTATACCTGTAATTGTTCACTTGCAATATGTAATGACTTCAGTATTATCCACACATAGAGCACATTTTTCCCCTTACTTAAGTTAATGGAACATATATGGATAGTTATTAAGTTCTATGAACAACTTACCAAGAGCTTAACCATGAGACATTATCAAGAACATTAATTTAATCCATAGGTAAATATGGGGATGTATTTTATCTATATTATGTATTTTATAATATAATATTACATAAATGGTATTATAACAAGTGGATTGAGTTATCATACTTTCATCAATCCTCTGTTTACCCCTTCTCTATGATAGTTCTCATGTTATGCCTTTTCTAGAAAAGTTATTGATTCTTATAAAATCCTAAATTCTCTAAACTTTGGAAAAGAAGTGAAAGTTCACTGAGTTCCTTTCTAATCTCAATTTACTATTTTTCTGAAAGCAAACACAAACAACAACAAAACAGTTGGGAAAAATGTTATGATTGTGTTAGATCTGGGACATAAACTATCTTAATTTTCATAAAAGAAGAGTTTGACACTACCTCACCTAGAGAAGAAATCAGGACACACATATTAAAGTGTTTGATAGTAGAGTGAAAAATGAGTGAAATCTGCAGGAATAAATGTCACAGGTCTATGGGCATTGCTAGTTGGCAAACATTTAATAGTGTACAACTCACTTAATGTAAAAATAAATGTTATCTCTTTGTTTTGAATAGTTATAGCTAGTAGTGGTGAAGGTGTTATGCAAGCTTTTGGTTTTATTAATTTGTTACTATATAAGTGTTTTTTAGGAAGAGAGACACTGTGTACCAATTTCTATATGCAAGTATAGAACAAATATTAAAAAGAAAACAATTTTAGATATCATGTCACTCTATGAATCTATGCTCAAGTAAAAATGAAATGAAGTTTTACCACATTCTACTCTATCAGAGATGAATTATTAGCCATAATCTCAAGTCTCAGAGTAATGCTTAATCTGTATAAAGGAACAACATGCTGAGAGTGATATTTTTATGATACTGATAGGAAATAATTTTTTTCTTCTTTATTAACAAGAAGATAGACTTTTAGCCCCCCATTTGAATAATACTGACACTAGTCTCAAGTAGTAAGCCAGGTAGTTTTCAATTTAGCCTACTCATTCAGATTTATATAATTTTTTTAATCAGAAAAATACTCACAATTGATCTCACAGGGAAAATGGGAGAAGTTTGTGCTGCTCTATTTCACCCTAGTTCACTGTCACAGTCCCTGGTTTCAAATCTGTTTTTGACTATGTCATATCCCACTGAACCTTTCTGGGGACATATTCGATGCATCTGACAGGCAAAAACAGACAGAGACGAAACTGGTTCTTGAGTTCCTGAAACAGAGCATTGACTAATGCTGATTTCTCTAACAACATTAGTGCTGTTAGACTCTCCCACATCCTTTTGTTGAAGTTTTCTGGCACTGGGGAGCTAAGAATGAACACACAGGACATATTTAATGCTGAAAAGCTGTGCATCCACTAAAGACATTTAAAATTCCAAAATGAAATTATATGTAGCACTTCACTGTGAGCAGAATTTAAATATGCCACTCATGGGCAAAATCATGAATTCCATTTTACTTTCAAATACACATCTTTATAAAATTATATTCAGCTAATAACTAAACCTATTCCATTACAGAGGTATGACAAAGATGAAGTGCTGAGCTTCACAAATGAGAGGATCCAATTCATCTATGTTTTGTGAATTACTCATGCTTGACATTTGAGGAATTTATACCAATAAAATGCATAATAGATCAAAAGTTAGTAAGTTTTCAATTTAATTTTCAAATATAGGGGCTCAAAGGCAGAGAGCAGTTGAGGATGAGAGGCACTGTGTGTGTGTATGTGTGTGTGTGTGTGTGTGTGTGTGTGTGTGTGTGTGTATGTGTGTGTGTGTTTGTGTGTGTGTGTATGTAGTGTGTGTATGTGTGTGTGAGTATCCACACTATATCTTCAAAGATCTTTCCAGAATCTGCTATTATCTCCCAGGGGCCATATTTCCTAAGTTAAGTTCTAATATGGAAACAAGAGTGATGTCATGGTTGGCAGTATCCCTGCTTTTGGTCAGGGAATCAATGAAGAAAAAGCTTGAAGCTGGACCTATATCCTGTGCAATCACATTATGACAAGTTTCTAGGAAATCAATCTGTCTGCTGTTTATTGCACATTTTTCAGATCACATTAAAATTCAGCCCTTAAGTTCTTCAACTCTCATTCCATAGAAAACAGCAACAGTGGAACCAATTCAGTGTTAAAAAAATACATAAATATGTAAATACAATTGTAGCATATAGATAGGCTTGTTGTTGCTATGGCCCTTTAAATAGCCATGAAGAATACAACTTTCTAAAAATACTCTATAGAAAATAAGCTTCTAAATAGATGTCATTTGAATTGCTTCCCAAAGGAATGTCAGTGTATAGATTTGGGAGATTTGTGCAAATTATCAGTAGAGAGAACAATTACTACCATCCTATCTGGGGAGTGCCACAGGTCTATATCATAGTTAACATAATGATGCTAAGAAAGATACGCTTTATGATGATTTCAGACAAAGTCAATTTTGATTCCCAATCTGCTTTAGAGAAAATCATATTACAGAAGAGAGACTTCATTTGTTATTTACTTTAATGCTGAAAATATATTACTAATTCTCTTTCTCTTATTCTTCTAGTTGTGCAATGAGAATGTAAAATAAAATTAAGTACTTAGTTAATATTTGTGAGGAATTTACAAGAAAAACAAAGAGACAAGTCTTAATATACAAATGTTGTTTTCTACACTATATGGAATTAAAATTTTTCACACCTCAATTACTCAGCCGGCTGCAAGCATTCTCCTAGAGACCAATTAGTTTATAATACACTTTTCCTTTAACAAAGGCTTGAAACTTCCAGAGCCCACCTTGATGAATGCAAGTTTGTATATATATATGTATAATTGTCATTTATCAACACTAATGGTAACAGTGAACTTCATAAGTGCCCATTAAAAATTCTCAGTAAGGCCTGATTTTTCATTGTAAAAATACTACAGAAGTACCTTTATGGATTTATGTTCCAGATGGTAGCACCATCTGGGAGCTAACTTTCATTGTCTAATGGATTCTTGCTACATTTACATGTATTAGGCATCAACACCCGCTTCTGGTTGCAATCGTTTTCTTGCCTGTATCAGTGCTTAGTAGAATGTGTGTTGCGTATAGCTTATTATAAAACTGATCACAGGTGACCAAAAAAAGTAAATAGACTGCAAATTGTATATGGCTAATAATAGAATGCACAACAATAAAGCAATCTCCATTGACCATTTTCAAACGAGAGATTAGTAGAATTTGTGCCTAACTTGACACCATATTGCATGAAATATGTATCCCAAACAGGTTGGGTCTGCCACTCTGTTCCCTTGTGAATGTAGACTTGCCAGATGGTTCTGATGAAACTTTATTTTCTTGAGAGGCTGCATTTAAAGAACACCTGATGGTCCCCAAATGCACCAGAAATTAAGATGCTAAATTTTCTAGTAGACTGATAAAAATGAGAATAAAATGGAGTGAATAGCAACCACCACAGCACAAGATTTTAAGGACACAGGTCCTAGTATAGTTTAGTCTGGAGCCAGTCTCTTTTATTTCATATATTGTGACCAACTTTTCAGTCAAAAAATGTCCACCAACCTTAACTTTTCTCCCTCTGTCCTGTGTTTCTTACCAACATCATTCTCACCATATTGTCATTTTTTTTTTCTATACAGTGATTGGCTTAATAATGGCTCCCCATAGATGACCAATTCCTAATCCTGGAACCTTTGAATACTTTACATGTCAAAAAGTACTTCGCAGTGTGATAACATTGAGGACTTGGAGATGGCAGGATTATTTTGGGTTATTCAGGTGGATCCAATAGAATCGTGAAAGTCCTTCTAAGATGAAGTCAAGAAAGTGAAAGACATAAGAAAGAGATGAGGTGACAGAAGCAGAGAGTGAAATGATGTCCTTTAAAGATGGATAAAGAAGCATAAGCTAGGTAATGTAGGTGATAGAAGATGGAAAAGACAAGGGAATGGGTTGTCTTCTGGACCCTCCTGGTATTGCTGTGTACCTCGATTTGAGACCAATAAGACTCATTTCAGAATTCTGGATTTCAGAAATGTGAGAGAGTAAATTTGTCTTTCTTTAAGCACTAAGTTTGGGGCAATTTGTTACAACAGTGATAGGAAACTAATGATATACCTTTAGTACTTGTGAGCACAAGCATGGTTTTCATAGATTCTTTAATACTTTTGCTATAGGGATAAGTCATAGAGAGGAACAATTTGTTCATGAGGGAGAGTAAAGGAAGCATTGCAGGAGAAATGATCTTGATAAGGGGAGAAAGCCTAGGATATAGGACACATGCAGAAGGATTGTCCTCAAAATTGGAGACACTTAGCTTAATCTCTTGATTTCTAATGAAAAGAGTATTACTGGCTATGCTATCATTGATCACCAGCCTCTTTTAGTTTTCTTTCTTTCTTTTTTGTTGGAGTCTCACTCCATCGCCCAGGCTGGAGTGCAGTGGCATGCTCACAGCCACCCCAGCGTCAACCTGCTAAACACAGTGCTGGGATTATAGTCTGAGTCAGCGAGCCCGGCCTTAGTTTTCTTTCAAACCCTCTGAACAGCATTACTGTCCATCTTATCCAAGGTTTATTTTCCTCCTTCATTGAATGCTTCTATTTTGAATGATCCTATCAATAGACTATTTCTCTTTCTTCAAAGGGATCTCTCAATATTTGTTTTATTATCTTCTAATTGCAGTTTTTTAATTAATTGCCTAATTAAGATGAAGCCCTTCTAGAGCAGTGGTTCTCCACCAGGAGTGATTTTTCCTCCAGAAGACATTTGGGCAATGTTTGGAAACATTGTGAGTGGGGGATGCTACTAGCATCTAGTGAGTAGGACTCGGAGATGGCTGCAAAATATCTTACAATACATTGGATAGTCCCACATAGCAAGAAGTCATACAGCCCAAATGTCAATAGTGTTGCTGCTGGTTGTTGAGAAATCCTTTTCTAGAAGATGTCTCATTTTAAAATGTGGGTGCCAGAAACATACATATACACATTTTAAGAAAGGGAAAATCTGTATTAAAATTGCAATATTCAATATATACCAATAACAAAAGATGAATACAAGTCTCATTTGACTTCTGCAATTGAAAGTGTTGCTCAGGGTGGTTACCATCAGCATCCAGACACTTCTAATGATGGTGAACTACTGCAGGACTCGTTGCTATGTGAAGCCTCCCAGATCTTTCCTTGTGCGTATCACACACAGTACCAAGAAGTCTCAAGCTTATCACGAATGCATGGAGTTGTTAGGCATGTAGGAAGTTTTGTTGCATACTCATGCCTCTATTGTTGTATTTCCACAATGTTCTCAAATTTCAAATACCACTTCAAAACGTTCTTGCGCTCCTCAAAGGACAACCTACTTCCGTCATTTCCTTTGACTGTCCTGCCTGTTGCATGGTGACACTAGCATTCATTTGATTAGTGCCATCTTTTGAGTGAACATCATACTACATATTGCTATCGTAATTCAACTCAACTTCTAAAATACATAGATAACATCGCTAAAAATCTGTATACCTTTTTTTGGCACCAACGGTATTATACCGCTAATTTATTTATTTATTTATTGAGTTAGAGTCTCACTCTGTTGCCCAGGCTGGGGTGCAGTGGCATGCTCATGGCCACCACAGTCTTGACCTTCTGAGTTCAGGCGATTCTTCTACCTCAGCTTTCCAAGTAGCTGGAACTACAAGCATGCACCACCAGCCTGGCTAATTGATTTATTGTAGAGATGAGGTCTCACCAAGGCTGGTCTTGAACCCCTAGACTCAGGCAATCTTCTCACCTTGGCCTCCCAAAGTGCTGGGATTACAGGCTTGAGCCACTGTGCCTAGCCTATACCACTAATTTTACTCCAGGTCAAGCATATTGAAATAGAGGTAGTCTCCATCCTCTCCATTTTCTATTCTCTGTATTTACCATTACTTCTTTACTACAGCAAGGTGATTTCCACTCATACATCCTTATGTTCTCATTTGGGGTAATTCTTTCAAACTCATGACTTCAAATACTACCAAATACACAAGGAATGCTCACATTATTTATCTTAATTTGTGTGTGTGTGTGTGTGTGTGTGTGTGTGTGTGTGTATCCAGCATTACCTCTGAAGATTTTCAGGCAGATGAGCCTAACTGCCTGCTAGAGATCTCCATTTCTTGGTTTCAAACATCTAAAGTTGACATATACAAACTAATCTCATCAGTTTGCTACTTTTAATCTTGCATTTCCCACTGTTTTCCTCTCTTTACTTGATCTTTTATTTTTTCTCCTTCTCCTTGGTCCATTTATTGTTCTCCCTCCACTTACTTGGTAAATATGCCTATTCTTTAACATTTAGTTCAAGTTTCTTCATGGAAACCTCTCCTCATGCCTCCAGCTACTGAGGGCTGAATCAGATGTCCTTTCTCTGTGTTCATTCTCTGTGGTCCCATAGCATCTTCTGGCTTACCGATTGCACAATTTGCTATATCGTGTTAACTCTTAGCTCCACCTAAATGAACGTCTACAAAACTGCATAAGAACCCAAGATAAATATCACTTACCTGTTTGGATACAAGCACACTGAAATTTCCCAACTTCCTTCAAAATATGACACGGACTTCTGTACTACACTGTCTCTGTTCTTTCTTTCCAAAGTATTGAGGTTCAACCTTATCTACCTCTGTAAAAAAGACTTCTCTAAGGGTGCAATGCAGAATTTTAAAATGTCTTCCATGACCTTTGTGCCTGGTGCTACTTTAATGATCATGTTACCTTACATGGTAAAAGGGGCTTTACTGTTGTAATTAAGTTTACTAATCAGTTGACCTTAAAATAAGGGGATTATCTAGGAGGGCCTAATTTAATCATATGAGCCCTTTAAAGCAGAGAGTTTTCTCTGACCGGTGGCAGAAAGAGACGTCAGAGACATTTGAATTACTAGTGCTCCAAGTGCCATGGATGGCTTTGAAGACTGGGAGGCCACATGAAAAAGAAGTCAGGCCGGGCTCGGTGGCTCAGCCTGTAATCCCGCGCCTTCGGGAGGCTGAGGTGAGTGGATTGCCTGAGCCCGCAGATTCAAGACCCGCCTGGGCGGCGAGACCTCATCTCTACAATAAATCAAAAAAAAAAAAAAAATCAGCTGGGCATGGTATTGTAAGCCTGTAATTCCGGCTACTTGGAAGGCTGAGGCGGAAGGATCGCCGGAGCCCAGCAGGTCGAGGCTGTGGTGGCCGGAAGCGGCCACTGCACTCCAGTCTGGGCGACCGAGTGAGACTCCAACTCAAAAAAAAAAAAAAAAAAAAAGAAAAAAAAGAAAAAGAAGTCAGGTGGCTTTCAGGAGCAGAGCACGGCTCTCTTGACCCCCACCAAAAAATAAATGAGAACCTCAGACCTATAGTCACAAAAGACTGGATTCTGACATAACTTGAATGATCTAGGCGGCACATTTTTCTTTTCTTTTCTTTCTTTCTTTTTTTTTTTGAGTTGATGTCTTACTCCGTCACCCAGACTGGAGTGCAGTGGCATACTCACTGTCACCCTGGCGTCGACCTGCTGGGCTCCAGTGATCATTCCACCTCAGCCTTCTAAGTAGCCAGAACTATGGGTGCACGCTACCATCCCAGCTGATTTTTGATTTATTGTAGAGATGAGGGCTCCCCAAATTGCCCAGGCTGGTCTCGAGCCTGAGGGCTCAGGCAATCCACTTGCCTCAGCCTCCCAAAGTGCTGAGTTTACAGGCTGAGCCACCGAGCCCAACCGGCCGCACATTTTTCATCAGAGCCTCTAGGTAAGAGATGAATTTGCCTTGTGAGACCCAGAGCAGAAAATCTAGTCAAACTTGCTCATATTTCTAATGTAGAGAATTGTATTATAATAAATGACTTTTTTTTTTTTTGAGTTGGAGTCTCACTCTGTCACCCAGACTGGAGGGCAGTGGCCGCTCCCAGCCACCGCAGCCTCGACCTGCTGGGCTCTGGCGATCCTTCCGCCTCAGCCTTCCGAGTAGCTGGAATTACAGGCATGTGCTACCACGCCCGGCTGATTTTTTGATTTATTGTAGAGATGAGGTCTCGCTGCCCAGGTGGGTCTTGACCCCGTGGGCTCAGGCAATCCACTCACCTCAGCCTCCCAAAGGCGCGGGATTACAGGCTGAGCCACCGAGCCCGGCTATAAATGACTGTTTTTTTAAGCTTCTCATTTAATATTAATTTGGTGGGCAGCAATTAAAAACTAATGCAGTAACCAAGTCCTGACTTTCCCTCCACCTCAACAAATGAATCACTGCTCTAGTTCATACCTTTATTATGATTGCTACATATATCTTCTTCCTCAACCACTAGCTTTTAAGCTCTCAAAGACAGGTATTGTGTACTATTCATATAATATCTAAGAAATAAGTAAACAAATGAGATTTTAAAAAGCATATGAGGGTTAGTGATTTCCAGAGTCCAGTTTGGCTTTTTGGAAATGAAAGTCTAATAACCTTGAAAAATCAAATCAACATACTTAACTAGTTTGCAAGAATGGACTCAGTCAGAGGTAGAATACCTGACAACTTAATTTGACATAGCAGTATCATCTAATTGACAGCAAGAAGGAAAAAAAGGCATACCTGGCACATGCTATGGAATGGCTAGGTACATGCTCTTCTGGAGAGCAAAAGGCTCAACCATAAGATGAAAAAATGGAGAAATGTTTACCTTATGCAATGTATCCAGTCAAGGTATTCTACTATGATCAACATACATCAATTCTTACCCTTCAAGAATAGACTTGAATAGTTTTCTGTATTTAAAGATTACACTTCTATGGTATAAAGCCCAACCCATGATTTTTCCAACTTGTAGTTCTTTTCTAGGAGTAATATAATCAGTAATATTACCTTCAATTTTGATAAACCAAGATGTAAATGGTAAAAGATGTGGAAATCAATGATGTCTCCTTGTTTCTTTCTGCAAATCAAATGCTGTGGCTGCTAGAAAATTCAACCTGTAATTTACAATCTAAGAGTAAAGAAGAAAGAAGATTGACAGCTGAATGATTTTGGTTTTGCTATGCAAAGTAGGCACTCCAGTTAAAAGAATATATCTCTTGTTTTAGACTAAGTAATATCAAACATTAAATAATCAGATAGTGATTCAAATGTATAGAAAAACTCTGCTGAACAAAATGTATTACTGGCAATACTTTTCAATACAAAGTAATTTGCAAAAATAAATAAATAAAAGCTTAAAGTTTGCTTGCACACCTATGCATGTGACTTTATGGATTACAAATGTGAAACATAAAAATTCTTAAAATAACTTTAAAGGAGAACATTTTAAGCTAAGGATACTATTATTATTAAGTTCTTCCATACTGTCATAAAAAAGACATAATTCCTCTGTCTTGAAGAATGTGATATACTTGCCAAAGTTTAAAATTATCATGATTTAATAATCTTAGTCTGTGTGGGGAAAATATTACATTTAAAAAGTGGATACTCAAACAAACTAGTAAGGTATTTGCTACCTTCACCAATGTCTACAGGACTTTACAAGAGAATGAATAAGCTTATGTTGTGTTAAGCTTTGAGAGTCTGTGATTTGTCACAGCTACATGGCCTATCTTTTCTTGACATAAGGATGGTAGAAAAGTAAGTTTAGGTGAACAGATTACATGGAAAACAGGATCAAAGCAGAGCAAAATACCACTAATACTGTGTTATTTGTGTTTTATCTTCAATATGTATGTATTTTATTTAAAATATGAAAATCAATATGGTAGTATAATTTTGTCTTATGGTACTTATTTGGAAACTTTACTTTCTTATTGTCTCTTATGCCTTTATAGTAGTTATTTTCTTGGTTTATTTCTTTTTATGGAAAGGAGCCTTAAGTTATATAGGAATTATTATCACTTAAAACAGGATAATGTAATAAGATTATTCAGGGCAGATAATAGAGACTATTCTGTTTTCTTTTTTTTTTTTTTTTTTTTGAGTTGGAGTCTCACTCTGTCGCCCAGACTGGAGTGCAGTGACACGCTCCCAGCCACCGCAGCCTCTACCTGCTGGGCTCTGGTGATCCTTCTGCCTCAGCCTTTCAAGTAGCCAGAGTTACAGGTGCATGCTATCACGCCCGGCTAATTTTTGATTTATTGTAGAGACGAGGTCTCACCAAGTTGCCCGTGGTGGGTCTTGAACCCCGGGGGGCTCAGGCAATCCACTCACCTCGGGATTACAGGCTGAGCCACCGATCCCGATCTTCATTTTCTTTAAGGTTATATTTTCAAAATCACTTTGGGTATTTAAGAACACAGAAATATTCCATTAAAAGCACATTACTGTATTAGAAATAATAATATTTCTTCCTGGACAGAGATTTAATATAGTTATGACTTTCAATGTTTGTGCTCTTTAAGATTATTACTATTAGCAGGGCTCGGTGGCTCAGCCTGTAACCCCGCACCTTTGGGAGGCCGAGGTGAGTGGATTGCTTGAGCCCGCGGGTTCGAGACCCGCCTGGGCAACTTGGCGAGACCTCATCTCTACAATAAATGAAAAAAAAATTAGCCGGGCATGGTAGCGCGTGCCTGTAGTTCCAGCTGCTTGGAAGGCTGAGGCGGAAGGATTGCCGGAGCCCAGCAGGTTGAGGCTGAGGTGGCCGGGAGCGGCCACTACACTCCAGTCTGGGTGACAGTGAGACTCCAACTCAAAAAAAAAAAGAAAAAAGATTATTACTATTACGTGTAAATTTATTCTCAACAAGTCAAAGTTTTATGAATTTCACAATCAAGAAATTGTATTAAAGAAGAGAGGCATTTATGTTAGACTTTCTTCTTTTAAAAAGATATTTCATTTGTATTAATTTTCTCAAATTTAATAACCTTGCTTATAGGATTACACTTTAGATATCAATTTTTAAATAAATGCTGATGGTCTAGATCTCTAGACCATTGCATACACCACAAATCCATTTTTTTCTGGGGTTCTTTTGGGCAATACATTTTGAAGTGTGATAAGGAAACAACACTAATGAAATTGTGTAGAGAGATGCTGATGCAATACTAAAGAGAGATACAATACTAAAAATCTGTTAGTATTTCTTACACATCCCATGGTATTGTGGGAAGAATTTAATTTTATAATTTTATTTTTGACATTCTTTTACATCTAAGTGCCTTAGTTTCCATTTAGACTGATGAAAATAATTTTTTGGTTATTTTAAAAGAGAAATGAATGTAAGAATCCAATTTTCTTGAGTATATTTAAAAATTTCTTGAATTTACTAAGTATACACACTGATTTGCTAGATCTGCAATGGAAAACTACAAGTACAGGAGTGGGAAGATTATGATTTTAGAGAGGTGACAAAAGCAGAATTAAATGGGAACAGAAATCTGTTTTTTTAAAGAAATGAAAATAGCATTCTATATTGCAAAAATAACACAGTTTCCATTAATCTACATACATATTTTTAGTCTTCTTTGTAAAAGCATCCTGAACCTCTTAGAAAACCCTGACAGTTAGTAGAAGTCTCTGTCAATTATACCATTTCAAATAGAAGTTCAAATATTTAGCAGCATCCCTAAATTTCTAAAATCATACACATGGTAAAAAAGAAATAGTATGAGACGAGTTCGGTGGCTCAGCCTGTAATCCTGCACCTTTGGGAGGCTGAAGTGAGTGGATTGCCTGAGCCCGCAGGTTCGAGACCCGCCTGGGCGAGACCTCATCTGTACAATAAATCAAAAAATTAGCTGGGAGTGGTAGCGCGTGCCTGTAATTCTGGCTACTTGGAAGGCTGAGGCGGAAGGATCGCCGGAGCCCAGTGGGTCGAGGCTGTGGTGGCCTGGAGCGGCCACTGCACTCCAGTCTGGGCGACGGAGTGAGACTCTAACTCAAAAACAAAACAGAACAAAACAAAACAAAACAAACAAAAAAGAAATAGTATGAATGAAATGGAGGCTCAAACACATACAGAACCATGTAGGCTTGAACAGGGTATTTATGGAAGACTCTGGGTCTTAAACATGAAATGTGGTGGGATGGGGGGTGGAATGCAAAATATCTGAAATACCATTTACTTTTCTGGCTGTTTGACGACACAGCCATGATGGAAGAATTGTAATTTGCTCTACAAACTCTAGTGAAAAAATGCCTGCTCTTGTGAATATTTTCCACAAAGAAGCAGAATGATCTCAGTGGCAGATGACAAGTCACCAAGCCTAATTAGCTGCGATCCTGTCAATAGGTACAAATCATTGTCTGAGAAGGGCGATGCAACAGAAACCTTCTTAAGCTAGGGAGCCTGGGGCAAAGGTACTAATGATACCACAGTTACAACCAAGGAGACAGACATAGGTTTAATAATAAGCAGTGCATTGTTTCATGTGAATTTTGACATCCAAAGGACTGGGAGACAGTAGAATAAAAGGCAGACATAGGTCTAACAATAAAGCATCAAGTAGAGAAACAAGGGACACATTTTCCCTTTTCCCCAAGTAATATATCAAAGCAATGAAAAATGGCTCCCTTAACTATCTGGGTAATGTATTAATTTTTTTTAATGGTCTATAAGAAGAAGGATTACTTGCCTTGGTTGAATTTGTAAAGAAAAATGCCAAGCCTCTTTAAATCTTTGTGTCTTCTCTGCGTTTCTTTTTGCTTGGATTGAAAGAAAGTGGTCAGAGTCAGATGAATCCTCAAATTAGTGTGACTACCCCTAGTTTCTCTTCATTAGTAAAATAAAATGTGCATCAATATGCAAAGGACTCTGATACTTTCACAAGATGTTTTTGTAACCTACCTTCCTACATGTTAAAATAAATGGATAATTACTCCTGTTGTTTATAAATGTAAGAATAAAAAAGTTTTGGTGGTGAAAGAAATTCCCTTCAGTTTTTAGTAACCTAAGGATGCTTTTGAGGACTAAGAATAAAGCTGGAATGATGGAAAAGCAGATCTGATGCTCGAAGAGATATTTGTAATCAGGATGCAGGAAAGTGGAAAAAATAATCACTTTTGGAGTCAGGCCAACATGAGTTTAGATATAAGCTCCATCACTAGACAGATGACCTCAAATACATTGCCTATTTTTGTCCAACTTCAGTTTTCTAAACTGTAATATGGGGATAATAATTTAGAACCCTAATGTTGTTTGAATTAAATTACATTCCAGCTTGAACGCTCCAAAAAGTGCCTGGTCTATTGTACACATTTAATAAAACTCTCTAAGGAGAGCTCAACTAAGTACACACAGAGATGATCATGACATGCTTCATTATGGAGCAAACTGGTATCCTAGAAAACACTTAGGAAAATAATTTCTCTCTTTCCATGTTTGAACAAAGAAAGCATTTCCTTCTCTTAGAGAATGTATGTTTCTGCCTACATTAAATTCTAAGATTAGAATCATTAGCAAAAAAAAAAGCAAAAGGAAGGAGGCATTGGAAAAAAAAACAAGTAGAAGATGCAGTCTCAGTTTATGAAGTGTGATATTTCCTTGTTCTTTTCTCTCTAATATTTGTAGGACAAGACAAGTGTCTTTATGTTGGTATTTATTTTAGGAAGAAGAAGAAGGATTCCTGGACTGAGAGTTCACAGAGGTGAGTAAAGAAATATGATGTTCAAATATTACTTACTGAAATTACTAGAGAAATAAATTCTGAGGCACAAAGAGAAAAACAAAGTCAGGAAGAGAAACCTCCATCTCGTCTTACTCTTTAATTGAGGTCTGTTCACATAACTGGTAGATACTTATTATTTAATCATTTATTTGGAAAGTATTTATGAGTATTCACTATATGCTAAGAACTTACTGTTTTAGGCATTGTAGACACTGCACTAATCAAACAGACAAAAATTCTTGCTCTCATGGAGCTTATATTCTAGGAGGGAGAGGGAAGTATACAAACTGCACAAAATAAAAAAGGAATGATATAAAAGACTAGAAAGTGGTAACTGACATGGAAAAATGTAAAGTAAAGAGGTGGGATGGCAAATGTTATGCTGTGGGTGGAGGCAGCCATTTAAATTTGAAACAGGGTGTTCTGGGGGAAGAGCTCAGTAACAAAGCACAATTGAGTAAAAACTAAAGGAGGTCAAGGCACATACTACACAGATAACTGGGGAAAGGGCCTTCTCTGCAAAGACAACAGACAAGAACAAAATAAAAACTAAGAACGAGAACCCTGAGATAGGAGCACAGCTCCTATGTGAGAAGAACAGCAAGAAGGTGTGGTCAGAGTTTGGGAAATGTGGGAGGAAGTGGTCAGAGCAGTGGTGGTTGTGGAGGCAATGAGGCCAGATTTTGCAGGGTCTTGCAGGCTTCTATAAGTACTTGGGCTTTTTTTCTGGGACAGTTTGTGAAATGCATGCTTCCACTTCCATTTTAAATGCTTCGTTTGGGGCGAATTGTTATGTAAAGATAGTCAGAAAGTAATAATGATAACAGACTGGTTCCAGTGGCTAAGGCCTACTATCCCAGCACTTTGGGAGGCTGAGGTGGTGAGGCAGGATGATTGCTTGAGCCCAGGAGTTTGAGACCAGTCTGGGCAACACATAAGACCTCATCTCTGAAAAAAAATTAATTGGCCAGGGTGGCATCCACCTGTAGTCCCAGCTACTCTCACTTGGGAGGCTGAGGTGGTGGAAGGATTGTCTGAACCCAGGAGACCAAGGCTGCTGTGAGACATGATTGTGCCACTGCATTTCAGCTTGAGCGACAGAGTGAGACTCTGACTCAACAAAAGGAAAGAAGGGAATAATAACAATTTTCTGGATACAAACTAAAAGAAGAGTCAGCGGAGTTTGCTGGTGGATAAGATATGAGGTATGAGAGAGAGTCAAGCATGACTCCAAGGATTTTCTATGTAGAAAGAATCTTCCATGCAGTATCTTGTTTTAAAATTAATAACCTGAGAGTTCTCAAATAATTCTGACATATATTTTAATCCTCTCGGTTTTGAGTTCTCTTTTTTTGTTTTCAAAGTTCTTAACATATAAGATTCAAATTTTCCATTTAACTATCACCCTATCCAGACTCCTCCTCTTAAAATCCAGGAATGTGAATTACTTATTTTCATTTTCTCAGGGTTGGTCCAAGACTTGACACAGTGTGTGTGGTTATGGTAGACATGGCTTGGTAAATATTTTTATCCATTTTGGCCATCTAGCATCTGAATTTCACTCTAGTTGTGAGAACTCTCTCTTCTACTGAGTCTTGGTTGGTATCAAAGACAGCTTTACAGATGGTAAAATTGTTAAATATTTGCTTCCACACCCTTCTATATATGAGACACAAATTTGTGATCTGAGATCTTCTTTACAAAGGTTTACACAAAGAATGTAGTGTGGAAGTTAGTATGCAAGATGGGGGAAGATTTATCATTTCCTTCTCTCCCTTGAGTTAGCTGTGCTTCATTAGGTTCGTTCTAAGGCATAATTTTGGGTATATTTTTTGGCAGCTTAGGCCAATGCTTGGGTTTTCAAACTTCTAAATTATTCTGTGACTTGCCTAACATATCTTCAAAACTTCTATTTCTGTTTAAAGAAGTCATACTCTTTTTTGTCACTTGACTAAAGAACCCTCCCCAATGTGGTGCTCAATAATAATCATTTAATGAAAGACTATATAAAGGCCGGGCTCAGTGGCTCAGCCTGTAATCCCAGCGGTTTGGGAGGCCGAGGTGAGTGGACTGCCTGAGACAGTGGGTTCGAGACCTTCCTGGGCAACTTGACGAGACCTCATCTCTACAATAAATCAAAAATTAGCCGGGAGTGATAGCACATGCCTGTAGTTCCAGCTGCTTGGAAGGCTGAGGCGGAAGGATCGCTGGAGCCCAGCAGGTTGAGATCAGGAGCGGGCACTGCACTCCAGTCTGGGTGACAGAGTGAGACTCCAACTCAAAAAAAACAAAAAAAAAAACAAAAAAGAAAGACTACATGGCAGCCACTTTAAAACAATATATACCCATCATATTGAGATGAAAGAAAAAAAAAATAATCTTCTTTCCTATCCTGGTATTTGTCACTTGCAAAATATAGAGTCATTCCTTCTGAATAAATATTATTTCATCAGATCAATCATTTTAAAACAGAAAGTGTCATATTACTTTTTGTTTAAATAGCGAAGAGAAAGACCATAGATCAGGTGAGATTTGATCAAAAGTAGATGAAAAGTAATAGAAATCATTTCTGATTTTGGATTCACTAACTATTGGAGAACCTGGTAAACTGTTTAGATCCCCTCCATACAAAATTTCACATAACCAAAATCACAGACTTTTTTTCATGAAAGTTTAACAAAATCAAATGCTTTGGCATCTTCTCTCTTTGATAAACTTTTGTATAGTTTCCAATAACACATTCTAAATGTGAAATACTATACTAAATCTAGTAAACACTTTTGCTGTGTTACATTTAACATGTTATTAACAAACCTATAATTTCAAATTTGTAGCTAGTATAATAATCAGTTTCAAAGCAGTGAAACTGGGTTTACTTATTGTATATTCCTAGAGAGAAAATGAGCCAGGAAAGCAGAAAAAAAAAAAAAAAGTTGAGTTTCCTTAGGTACTATATTGATATGAAGATATTCATATTGTAAAAAATCAAAGATAAGTGCAAATGAATTAAAAATTTAAAGTGCTAAATTAATGCCACATAATTAATGCCAGCTAAAGAATAGACTTTGGGAGCCATACAGATTATTAAAGATCATCCAAACTAATGTCATTATATCATAAAAACAAAAATGGGTTCAGAGTAGCAGTTAGGTAAATTGCTTAATGTTGCCCAACTAGTCATTACTTTCAGAGAAAAATTCTCTCACTAAACCAATCATCTCGAAACAGAAAGTATCATATTATTCTTTGTTCAAATGAAATTTTGTAGTCAAATCCATGCATGTGCGTTAGACAAAAGTTGAACTGAAGAGGAATACACTGAGGGACCTGCAAACCTCTATAAGGAGCATGGTTGGAAGGCTTTACACACTGTAACTAGTTTTATGGTAATAATGAACAATTGCAAATGATAATAATTGCCCATATATGTGCAGACCCCATGCTGAATAAACTTCTTATATTACTCACTTGCTTTTACCTGTGCAGTAAAACTTTAATGACTATATAGGAATAGGAGTTTGTCAATCTGCAGTTTGAAGACGTTTAGAATAATTGATATAATAAATGTTCAGGCTGAGGTGAGTGGATTGCCTGAGCCCATGGGTTCAAGACCCGCCTGAGCAGGCGAGACCTCATCTCTACAATAAATCAAAAAATTAGCTGGGCATGGTAGCGCATGCCTGTAATTCCGGCTACTTGGAAGGCTGAGGCGGAAGGATCACCAGAGCCCAGCAGGTTGAGGCTGCGGTGGCCAGGAGTGGCCACTGCACTCCAGTCTGGGCGACAGAGTGAGACTCCAACTCAAAAAAATAAAAAATAAAAAAAATAAAATAAATGTTCAGTGCATAGTACAGCACTTGGCCTATAATATATGTTCAATAATTGGTGGTTATTATTTGTTATTATGGTTTTGTTTATAAGAAACATCTAAATAAGCTATATAGATTGATTGATTTTTCACTTTTGCACAGAACCGTGTAACAAAAATATCTATCATTTAAAAACCTACTTTGTCCACAGAGGAGTTCTTCCAAATATATATTTTTTTCTTGAAAACTCATACTTCTTAGAATTTGTTGATCTACTGAACATTATGGTAAGCCAAGCTGTTGACCTTTTTCCTATGGTCGATTCCAACCAATTGCGGGCACAATCAGGGAGCCAGATAACGATCTAGAGTATGGCTTTGTTACTGTTAAATTCAGCAGTGGAAAACCCAGGTCTCCTACCTCAAACCCCAAAAGGACCATTGGAATTCGAAAATTCTGCTTGAGTCACAGGTAGATAAGAAACAAATAGGGAAGAGAGGGCAGGCAATGCTTTGTTTGAGAAAGAGGCTGAGAGAGAAGGGGAAAGGAAGTGAGAGGAGAGGAGAAGGAAGATGAGTGAGAATGAGGGTGAGAATTGCTTGAGTCAAACTTGTGTATTTTTAATAGAATATTTAGAGGACATTACGTGATGTCTCACCTTAGATATTCCTACCAGCTTGTTCTTTCCAATATTTCACATTATAGAGAGTGATCACAATGATATATTGAAACCTCTGAGTTTCGTTCAATGCATTTATTCACAGAAGGCAGAAACTGGCACTTTGTCATTACAGATTCAGATTTGAAATGGGTTCAGCAAGCTGTACATTATGTACTCTGACGTCACTGGTAGTCACGCACTGTAGGTAAATTATAAAGTGAATGGTAGGCTTAACAGAGGACATTTTGTTCTTATTCCTTCGATTGAAATTCTTTGGAAGGGATGTTTTCTTATCTTAATGGTTTAGAAATTGTGTATCTGCTTCTGTTAATGTTAATAAATCTAAGTCTTCACATCCCAGCTTACCACAATAAAATAAAACTCTTAGCTTTAAGTGAAGATATATTTTTCAACTATCAAAAACTTGTAATTCCGAAAGAGTAAATGTGTTATAAAAACAAGCAAATATTCCAACAAACTTGGAATTATTACCTTCTAAAATAGATCTAAAATCTCCTTAAATGGTTTTAATTCTTCAGTCTAATCAGGGAAAGGTCAGTAGGACAATGTGGGCAAGTGCGGGGTTGTCTAAACACAAAGACTTTAAAAAGAAGGAAGATTTCTGTTTCCTGGTGTGTGACTGTTTGTTTAGGTGAGAGGAAGCTGATGAAGTCCATATGACAGACACTGACCTACTAACACCAGTTTAATTTAGGTTCAATTTAAATATAAGGTAGAGAGATACCACTACTTTTAAACTGAAATGGACTTTTATTTGCCTAATTGATTATTTTATGACATAAACAATAAGTCAAATAGATCCATATTTTAAAAAATAATTTTTTTTTGGTCTGGTTTGTCAATATAATTTAAAACATTTTTTTCAAATGAAGAGATCATGAATCTAGGTGGTGATCTAAACTCAAAAAATATTTACTAAAAAACTAAACTTAAAAATATAAAATCATTGTGTTAATTTCATGTCTGTCCAAGAAAATATATGAATATAGAAAAAAAGTCTTACAAATACAATCAATCATATACATATGAAAACCTGAAAGAACTTAAGATAATGCTTAGAAATGCTTAGTTAGGAATACTAATCTTGTTTATTAGAAGACATAAAGTGTTATTTGTTACAGAATCTGAGAATTTTTAAAAGTTTGAGAAATGAGACATTTATATTTGTATCTGTTAAAAAGTTTTGCGCTATAGATAGGAATATATTAAAGGCAGCAACAAGCAATAAAGACTATTAATCTCATAGACCAGACATTCATAAGAAAATAGGTACAAGGTTGGTTCAGACGTTTAAAAATGTTTGGCCATTGAGTCTTTTTTTTCTAAAATTTCTTTGACCTTTTCAGTTGCAATATGGCTACAGAAAATCCAAGCATTGCACCCTCACACATTAACATCTAAACTTAGAGAAAAATACAGGCTTATTTTAACAAGTCCTTTTTTTTTACAGAGTAGAAAATTAAAGACCCAGAAGGCATTTTTGCCTTCCATTGGCCAGAACTAGGTTATATGTCCATTCTTGCCTTGAGAGGAAACTAGGAACATGAGTATCACACAGATGGGTTCTCAGAATGGAAGTGGGTGGCATGGATTCTTGTTTAGGCAACTGGGAATGTCTGCCAAGAGTCTCAGCAGTATGGTATGGTAGCTAAGAGTGTGGTGTTGGGGCCAATTTCCTAAATTCAAGTCCTGGATCATTCATTTCTAACCTCTGTGTTCTTGAGTAATTATTTAACTTCTTGGAGTGTCAATTTTCTCATATAAAATGGGGATAGAATAGTTTCTCCTTCAATTCACAGCAACTATTTTTATGATAAAATATTTGGTTATAATTTGTATAGTAAGACACTGCATTGTTTCATTAATTCTGCACAAAAGTTTGAATCTCTTTAAGTAATTCTTTAGAAATCTAGAACCAAGTAAATCAAGTTTTTAGAAATATAAACTGTCATGTTAGTATAGCAAGTGAAATTATATCAATTTCATCTTAACAATCTCTGTAAATGAGTATTAGCTGTGTTAGGCAAAGTGAACTCCAAAATATTTGTTCTGCCATTCCCCTTCTTCCAAGACAACAGAAACTGAATACAGGGACAAGTGAATTAATCTCCAGTTGATTTATGAATTTAATGAGTTAGAATCTTGTCCCAATTCCCAGACTTCTCTTGATAATATACTTGTATATATGTGTTTGTAAATACATATATGTATATGTCTCTCTGTGTGTATATACATATATACTATACAACATGGCAAATATTCCTTTCTTGTACTAATTACACTCATAAACTGGAACAAAAGAGAATAATTCAAGTGGATTCACTAGAGAGACTATCTAAGCAGGTAAGAAGAAATACTGTTGTGTTTGTTGCTTGTTATCAGTTATCAATTATTTGTTAAGAACCAAATGCAAGATATCACAAAAGAAGTATCAAGTCCATCTCTGCTGCTAAGAGGCATATGATTTAGTTGAAGATCACCTTCAACATACATCTAAATCAGTGGAGTGCTAAATTCGATTGCACTGAATTGAAGTGAAAGACATTTGAGCAAACAGAGATTACGGTGGACTAGAAATGCTACAGATAAATCAGATGGTGATAAAGCTTAAACTGCTTCTTAGATGAAAAAAACAAGAGAACAAAGGCTCCAGGACATGCTGGGTGCATTGGTGCATTGGTGAAATTGAGATAAGTATGAATAAAATGGAATATCTGTTTTGAGAAAGGTGAATGGGGTAAACAAATTTACTGAGTGCCCACAAGTGCCAAGCCAGTGTTAAGCAATAAGCAGGCAGGATCCAGTAAGAAATGGTCCTTGACCTCTAGTAGCTTGACTGAATAACTGTGTTGGGTTAAGAGAGGGATTGGTATTTAAAATGTTTCATACGGATTAGTGCATAGGCTCCATTCTTGGTTATTTATTACAATTTAGAAACCAAGTCCTCTAGAATAATTATATGCATATATAATACATTGATATCCTTTTCTGTAATATACAATAAAAGAGAATAATTATGTCAAATATATTTTGAAAGAACATAACAAAACGTGAAAATTGATTTATCTTAAGTTTCTTCCAATAAAATATCCATCTCATTTACAATAAGATAATAATATTGATAATAAGCATTTATTTTGCATTCGCCATATGCTGAGCACTCTTAAAAGTGTTTTAAATTTATGAATTCATTTTTATCTTGCAACAATTTTATGAGAGAATAATTCCAGCATTTCCAATTAACCAGTAAGAAAACACAGGGCTAGCAACATGATGTAACATATAACAGAGATGATAAGTGGTAGAGTCAATCTGTTGAATCTAAATTCAGAGACTGTTCTTCTATCCATTATTCTGCATTTGACTTATAAAAATTAAAATAAATACAGAATATAAGTATTCACTCCTTTTGAATTTCTATGTAGTTTTTCTTGAAATTTTAGAGGAACACAACTATTACTGTGTTTCAATAATGGCTTTTTTTATTTATTAAAAGTTAGTTTCATTTATTAAAAGTTAGTTTCATAATTTCACATTTTTACTAAGATGTTTTTTTAAGTGTGCCTGCTATTTGTGTTTGAATTCCTATTTTCAAAGGTGAGCTTATGTCGAAGAATATTGTAGTTTTTACCTTTATTTGGTGATATTAAGGATAGCAGAATCAATTTTACTGTAGGTACAACGTGTGAAGAAAGATGTTCAACATCAATGCTCTAGTCATTCAGCCTGACATTTCTTTGTGAAGTGGGCAGAAAATTAAATTGCCTCAAATTAGAGGAGAAAAGCACACACCATGAAAAGTAACATGTCCAATGACAGTTGAGGTCATGCTTCCACTAAGGTAAGTGTGAATTTCACCATATGAGTTTCATTGATGTTAATGGAAAATGTGCAGTCATCCTTCTTTATGTGCTCTGAATCGTTTCCCCGTAACACTCTGAAAATATTAAGCTTTTCCTGGTATTTTATGTTAGTTTTATAGTGTGGCATTAGTGTTATAGATTTTTTTTAAAGTTGAAGTTAACTTCATTAATTATTTTTATTTTTAATGTTTAAGCTTTTCTTACTCAACCTTTTCCTCCTCAACTAATATTTTGGTATTCTAGATCTCTACTCTTTTAAATTAACTCAAAATTATAATATATTAGTAAATTTTTGAGTATCCAGGTTTTAATAGAAAAATATTTTTGAGGACTATTTGAGAGCCCAGTGTACACTGCTGCGATACTTAGAAAATAAAAAAGATAAATTAGGTGTAGATGTTGACCTTAAGGACCTACTGATATGGTATGGAAGGTGAGAAATGAAAATAACAAAGTCTAGGCAGTAACTACATCCATATATTGACTTATAAAAATTAGTGAAAGGTGCTTTGTACTTTGGGTAGAAACAGATGTATGCTCAGTTCTAATAATATTAAAGAGCTTATATTTCTCCCTAACATCCCTCTGGTGGGAGGAAGATGATAGAGGTAGGGAGGTGTTGTCCTTTCAAAGTAAGAGAGTTTCAGTGTAACTCACTATGAACAAGGAAGCACAATGTTAAGTGGAAATAGTGCATAGAAAGCACCTAACAAGACTGCTTAATATATGGTAGGCACTCAGTGAATATGAATCTCTAAACTTTTAAAATTCAGGAAGAAGAAGAAATCTCTTTGAACTAGAGATCAAGGTAACTTCATAAATGAATCATGGATAGGGCATGAAGACATGACAGAGGGACATTTCAAGCTAAGGAAGCAACATGAAAGAGGAAGGAAAACAAGAAGGCAAGTAAAGTTCTAGATCAGATCTTGAAGAGAAGTAAAGCATACCTAGGTTTTAGAAATGGGTGGGGGCATTTTTGGTTAACAGAATGACTGAAAGATGCTGTTGGAATTGACTGCAGTAAAACCAGCAAGGGTAATAATGATTCTGTAATCAGTGGAAAATATTGTCCCTTCAAAAAAGCCAAGAGCACTATAGTTGATAAAAACTGAAGGATATGGCATATTAAATAAAGTAGTGAAAAATGGGATTGGACACTGGACACCAAATGACATGCAAGTGTGTCATAATTGCTGGCAAGGGGAGTTTGAGGTTTTGGGATTGAGAAACAGCATGATTAGTCTTTGGAAGTGTTGAGAATAAGGAATGATATGATTTAAGAAATGAACTTGGCATTAACTGGAAAGAGGATTGAGTTGGGGGAAAATGTCAGTCAATGAAAAGGAATTTATAGTCAGTGACAATAAATAAGAAGGATACAGTAATTATGTAAATTTCTCTATGGAAAGAGGCTGAGAGCCTGAGATCTTACTTATATGCTTATCCCTAATTAAACAATTGCTTTTTGTTTCTTGGAGATAGCTAAATAGTGATACTTCTAAGTTTTATTGAGGGTGTAGAATCACAGAAAGAAAGAACACCTTATCTAATCTTTCAAAGCCAGAATTTCTTCTATCCCACTCTAGTCCATCACAGTAACAATACCCTGAGGGACACAGTGGGAAAGCAAGAGCCAGAAATGCAATTTCATCAGCACACCTCACCCTGATTAGCTGGAAACACACCTGATGTTCTCTGTCAAAGTTGACACCACTCCGGTTCTTTAGTTCTTCATGACTAAGAGCCATTATCACAGAAAGACTGATGGAGTGAGTGAGACACAGAGACATATTCAAGCACACACACTCTTGTACTCTCTCCTAGAACAAAATGAAGTGAAATAGCCATTAGTGATTCTGGTAACATGTATAGATCTTAAATTTTTTCTTTAAACTTATTTTACTTTTAACTAAAACCCCAATTAGCTTACAATGAATTATTCCTTCCCAAGTTTGCTTTAAAGTAAGGGCTGAAAATGATGGACACACATGGTCAACCACACCGGCTACACTGTACAAATGGCATTGATGGCGTATGTAACATGTGCCGTTGGACCCGATCACAAAGCCAGTCTGTGTTCTTGAAAATGTTCATGTGTGACTTATTAGATGAGTGTCTATGAAGGTCATTTTATATGTTATGTTAAATGTACCCAGCAAATAATTGCTCTCTGGTTATGTAAGTAATGAAGTTCAATACGTTGATTATGTGTTGCTTCAAAAATGATTTGCTATTTTCCTTTTTTTGCTTTGTTGACTTTTAGGTTCCCACTTACTTTTGCATTTATTTTGTATTTTACAGAAGTCTATAAAGTCTCTACTTATGATTTTCCTTCTCAATTCAAGAAAGATTGCTCTACATCAGGAATTGCAAACTCAAATTCACAATCTTGTTAGCGGGTTGCAGAGAAGGCTCTGGTAAACTAGGTACAGCATTCACATTCAGTGTTCTTACCAATCACTATGCTGGACACACAAAACATATGTTCTGGCTGCATTTGACCCATAGCCTCCAAATCAAGATTTCAGGCCATAAAGCTTCTTTAAGTTATTTAATGGTTAGTGGGTAGCTCCACATAGGGTGGGCAGTCCATGGGGATTCTATTTGTTGAATAAAAATTGAGTAGAGTCCCCTGATGCTGGAACTACTGAACTTTCTCAGCAGACTCTTTAAAAAGTTGTGATGATATGGTTTCCATTTCAATAGGAAGCATGCATATGTCAGTGTCTGTGGTACCTTTACCAAAATTCGGCCCTTGTTTTCAGTTCTAGTGAACCTCACTGGCTGTCAGTTAGAAAAGGGAAAATGGTAAGGGGTGGGCATTACGAAGACCTTTCTTGGATTTTAGCTGACTGTCAATTTGGTAGTAGTTGTGACAGAACCGCAATCATAGCCAAGGTGTCAGAAAAAAATTTACGGCCATAGGCAGAGTATGAGGTAACCATAAATCTCAAGCAGATACATTATTTTCTGATAAGCTTATTCCCTAAAGGACAATCATATTTCCCTAATTAATTTTAGTTCTATATTTGGCCATTTGTTAAACTCACTCAGCAATTAGTTGTTGTCTAACTAGGTGTAGGAAAAATTTCCACAGACTAATTACATGTTGTATACAAGAGAATTTTCTATGACTCATTTTTTCTGAATTATCTGTTAGATACACATTTATTTTCACAAGTCATTTATTATTTTACAGACGATTACAAAGCTTATATTCATTCTTTACATAATAAAATGCAAACAGAACCCACCCTGCCATTCATTCTCAGCATTAAAAATAATCTCTGACTTTGATAAATTAACTTCAAAATCCAAGAAGTATTTTCTGAAGAATAAAAAACAAGATTGTATCCATTTGATGCTGCAATAAAGTACATACACACACACACACACACACACACACACACACACGATGCACCCCCAAACCCCAAAAATTTATTTATAAAAAAATTGTGGGTGGCTGGGGCAAGATGGCGACAGGGCAGCACAGCCTGTGAAACTCTCCACCGAGGAGAACGCAAAGAGACTCTGATTCTCACCCCGGAGTTTGCAGATCCCATCATCTGCAGCCTGCTCTTCACACGGAGCTCAAAGGTAGACTTTGCTGAGGCATCGCCAAGGTCCGGGCAGCTACTGTGGTGGCTGCTGCTGCTGTTCCAACTGGCAGTCATTCCACATCTCACTGCCAGTGCCTGGGGCGAGCCACGGCCACCTCCAAGGTGGCGGAGGTGCCGCCGCCCCCCCCAGGTGGTGGAGGCGCCGCCGCCCCCCTCCTCTGAGGTGGCCGAGCCTCTGCCTCCTCCTCTGAGGCAGCTGAGCCTGAGGCAGCCGAGCCTCCGCCTTCTCCAAGGCAGCAGAGCAGCCACTTCCTCCGAGGCAGCCACTGCACAGAGGCAGCCATTACACATCACACCACCTGTGCCAGTGGCCCACCCACCACTGCCACCACCGTTGCTGCTGCTGCCGCCACTGCCGCCAAGGCAGGCATTACACATCGCACCATCAGTTCCTGAGGCCGGCGAGCAGCTGAGATAAAGACCATCTGGAGCGAGGGATAACACCACCTGCTGGCGATTCAAGCCCACCACCAGCAAGCGCTGGTCTGAGTCCTGGGGTCCCTTGGTCCCACACAAGGCCCGATACTGTGGCCCCCTGCTGCTACTGTTTCACTGCGTGCGAGGGAGTCTGGGGTCTCAGCAAGCTCCCTGGCTACGTCGTCTCTCATCATCACCAAGCCACTGGTCACTCAGGGAGGCTCTGGACACCCGCCCCTCAGAGACACTGGTCCCATTCCTGGTTGAAGTACACTGTGGGGGGCCCAGAGCTACTATCACCACTCACCGCTTGCCCCTTGGAGCTTTGGAGCTCTGGAGCCCTGGGCCCACCCTGGCTGAGGCACTCAGCCCGTGACCCCAAGCTTGGGGACCCAGACAAGTGGAGAGAAAGGGATCTACAAAAGAGAATCTGCCTCCGCCTTTCTCCAGGCAGAGATTTCCATTGCCCTGCCCACCTATCAACAAACTCTACCTTGGTTCCTAAGATAACGTTGCTAAACAGGAGACAAAGCCCCACCCCTAAGCTGAATCAGATAAAAGTGACTCCCAGGCAGCCAAACCCAAGCTGTGAGTAGACCTAGCTGCCTGCAGTGGAAAAACAAAGAGGCTGAGATCAGAGCTGAAGTGATTTTAGTCTGATCTCTTATTGTGACTTATGAGTTTATCATTTTGACTGTTTATTTTGTTCACAATTGTTGTTTGCCTTCTGACCTACACTGTTTCATGTTTATATTGGTCTGTTTCTGTGTAGCTATCAGTATTCCTTAGGGAATCTTTCTTACCTGTCTTCCTCCACTTCTCTCCGGCCTTGTGTCTCTTTCTCACCTGATAGTTGGTATGTATGTCTGTTTTCCCTCTCGCTCTTCTCTCTCTTTAACTTCCTATTGACTCCCTCTTCCTCCATTATTTTCCTCTTTTATACCCCCATTTTAATCTAGGAACCAAGACTACATACTGCTGAATGGACAGATTGTAAGGCAGAGGGAAATAGGTTCCAGTGAGTTCATACATCCATTTGTGGATGCTAGAATCAGCATATACACTCTCAACCACAGCTTCCCTCTCCATTAAACCTCAAAACTGCAAAAAGTACAGATTGCAGACTACACTCCAACCTCAAAAGTGAACAAAGCCAGAAGACCCTCATAAGGAAGAACAGGATATACCAGAAGAGAAATAAAAGCAACCCCACCTTCCCTCAAAAACAGAATTAAAGAAGGGGAGGGAAGGGAGAGAGAGAGCAAAACCTACAAAAATGAAGAAAAACTAAAAAAAGCTATGGGTCTCTCCCAGAACCCCGGGAAGGCAGACACTGAGAAAACTGACTTCAGAATGCAAACAATGAAGAGCCCCCAGAACGCAGGGTCTCAAACTACAAACGTTGACATCAAGACAATAATGAAGAGATTAAAAAAAATTGAGGAGACACAAGAAGAAACTAGGAAGGAGCTGATATCTGAGATGACAGTTATAAAGAATACTGTGAATGAAATAAATAACAAACTGATAAGCATGGAAAGCAGAATAACTGCAGATTTATCTACAGAAACCCTACAGGCTAGGAGAGCTTGGAGCCCTATCTTCAAAGTCCTAAAAGATAAACAATTTCAACCAAGAATAACTTACCCGGCCAAGCTAAGCTTCATCAGCGATGGAGAATTAAAATCTTTCCCAGCTGGGCTCGGTGGCTCAGCTTGTAATCCTGCGCCTTTGGGAGGCTGAGGTGAGTGGATTGCCTGCACCTGCGGGTTTGAGACCCACCTGGGCAGAGAGACCTCATCTCTAAAATAAATAAAAAAATCAGCCGGGCATGGTAGTGCATGCCTGTAATTCCAGCTATTTGGAAGGCTGAGGCGGAAGGATCACCGGAGCCCAGCAGGTCGAGGCTGCGGTGGCCGGGAGCTGCCACTGCACTCCAGCCTGGGCGACAGAGTGAGACTCCAACTCAAAAATAAATAAATAAATAAATAAATAAATAATAGAAAAACGACATGGAAAAAAAAAATCTTTCCCAGATATCCAATCCCTATGAACTTATGCTGCCACCAAACCACCTCTACATGAAACACTTAAGAAAGTACTAAACATAGAAGAAAAGAAAAAAAAAAAACAATGTTCTTCAAAGGAGTACAGGGAAAAGAATAAAATATACATGAACCAACCCCCAAACCAAAAGAAAGACAAAAAAGAACCAAGTGGAAGAACAACAACACTATAAGAACTCTATGAAAGGGATGAACTCTCATATTTCAATAATTAACCTGAATGTGAATGGACTAAATGCACCACTGAAAAGACATAAAATGGCAAAATGGATAAAATCTCACCAGACAACAATATACTGCCTTCAAGAGACTCACCTAACTAGAAAGGACATACACAGACTCAAAGTAAGAGGTTAGGAAACAAACTTTCAGGCGAATGGAACATAAAGAAAAGGAGGAGTCGTGATCCTAATTTCAGACAAATACCATTTAAGCTATCAAAAATTTAAAAAGATACAGAGGGCTACTACATAATGATAAAAGGTTCACTCCATCAACAGGAAATATCTATCCTAAACATATATGCACCCAACATAGGTGCGCCAACTTTCATAAAGCAACTTCTAGGAAAACTAAAGAAAGATATTGACTCTAACACCATCATAACTGGGGACTTTAATACCCCACTCACCACCTTAGACAGATCATCAGTACAAAAAACCAGCAAGGAGATCCGTAACCTCAATGTGACTCTGGACCAAATGGACTTAATTGATACCTACAGAACACTCCACCCAAAGACCACAGAATACACATTCTACTCATCACCGCATAGAACGTATTCTAAGATCAACCACATAATTGGACATAAGTCAAGCATAAGCAAATTTAAAAGGACCAAAATTCTACCATGCACCTTCTCGGACCACAGTGGAATAAAAATAAACATTGACACCAACAAAGTGCCCCCAAAACCCACAAAGACATGGACACTAAACAGCATGATGCTAAACAACTTCTGGGTCAATGAAGAAATCAAAACAGGGATCAAAAGATACCTGGAAACAAATGAAAATGAAGAAACATCTTACCAAAATCTCTGGGATGCCTTAAAAGCTGTAGTAAGAGGGGAATTTATATCCCTACAAACACACATGAAGAAAATGGAAGGAACACAAACTCACAGCCTAACAAGCCACCTAAGGAAGCTGGAAAAGCAAGACCACAAAAACCCTAATTTTAGCAGAAGAATCCAGATCACCAAAATAAAAGCCCAAATTCAGGACATAAAAGACAAACAGATAATACAAAAAATCAATGAAACAAAAAGCTGGTTCTTCGAAAGGATAAACAAGATCGATGGTCCCCTAGCTAGACTGACCAAGAAAAAATGAGAAAAAAACCGAATAAGCACAATCAGAAACACAAAAGATGAAGTCACATCTGACCCTGAAGAAATACAAAAGATCATTAGAGACTACTATGTACACTTGTATGGAAACAAACTTGAAAACCTTAAGGAAATGGAAGACTTTCTGACATCACACAACCTACCTAGGTGGAACCAGAAGAAATTGAGACCCTAAATGGACCAATAACAATCAAGGAAATCGACTATGTAAAAAGAAAACTACCTACAAAAAAAAAAGCCCTGATCCAGATGGCTTTCCAGCAGAATTCTATAAGACATTTAAGGAGGAGCTGATACCAATCCTACTGAAGGTATTCCAGGCGATTGAAAAAGATGGAACTCTCCTCAAATCATTTTACGAAGCCAACATCACATTGATACTCAAGCCAGGTAAAAATCCAAAAAGAAAGAGAACTGCAGGCCAATATCTTTGATGAACATAGATGCTAAAATTCTCAACAAGATCTTAGCGAACCGGATTCAGCAACACATCTCAAAAATCATCCATCATGACCAAGTAGGCTTCATTCCTGGGATGCAAGACTGGTTCAACATATGTAAAACCATAAATGTAATTAAATACATCAACAGATGTTAAAACAAAAACCATATGATTATATCATTAGATGCAGAAAAAGCTTTTGATAAAATCCAGCACCCCTTCTTGATAAAAACCCTCAAACATCTAGGCATACGGGGAACATACCTCAAAATAGTAAAAGCCATCTACAAGAAACCCACAGCCAGCATACTCCTAAAGAGACAAAAATTGGAACCATTTCCCCTGAAAACTGGAACAAGACAAGGATGCCCACTCTCACCCCTCCTGTTTAACATAGTATTGGAAGTCCTGGCTCGAGCAATCAGAGAAGAGAAGGCAATCAGGGGTATCCAAATAGGAAAAGAGGAAGTCAAATTATCTCTCTTTGAAGATGATATGATTATATACCTTGAAAACCCAAGAGAATCTGTCAAAAATATCCTTACACTGATAAAGCCCTTTGGCAATGTCTCAGGATAAAAAATAAATGCGCAAAAGACAATGGCATTTCTTTACACCAATAATAAACAAACAGAAACCCAAATAAAAAACACAATTCCATTCATAATAGCCACAAAAAAAAAATGAAATACCAGCTGGGCTCGCTGGCTGAGCCTGTAATCCCGTGCCTTTGGGAGGCTGAGGTGAGTAGATTGCCTGAGCCCGCGGGTTCGAGACCTGCCTGGGCAGCGAGACCTCATCTCTATAATAAAATCAAAACATTATCCGGACATGGTAGCACACACCTGTAATTCCAGCTACTCGGAAGTCTGAGGCAGAAGGATCGCCGGAGCCCAGCAGGTGAGGCTGCGGTGGCCGGGAGCGGCCACTGCACTCCAGTTTGGGTGAGCGAGTGAGACTCTGACTCAAAAAAAAAAAAAAAAAATGAAATACCTTGGCATCTTCCTAACCAGAGACATAAAAGCCCTTTACAAGGAAAACTACAAAACACTGCTCAAAGAAATCAAAGATGACACAAACAAGTGGAAAAATATCTCATGCTCATGGATCGGAAGAATCAACATTGTGAAGATGTCCATCTTACCTAAGGCAATCTACAAATTCAATGCAATACCCACCAAATTACCAGCAATATTCTTTTCAGACCTAGAAAAAACAACTCAGGAATTCATATGGAAACACAAACATTCAATAATAGCCAGAACAATTCTCAGCAAAAAAAAAAACAAAGCAGGGGGTATCACATTACCAGACTTCAAACTCTACTATAAAGCTACAATCATCCAAACAGCTTGGCATTGGTATAGGAATAGGCATATAGATCAATGGAATAGAATTGAGATTACAGAAGCAAAACCTCAATTTCTCAACCAACTCTTCGACAAAGCCTCCACCACCTACCACTGGGGAGAAGAGAACCTATTCAGTAAATGGTGCTGGGAAAACTGGCTGACCACATGCAGAAGATTGAAACAGGACCCCTACCTATCCCCATGCACAAAGGCTGACTGCAAATGGATCAGAGACCTAAATGTAAAACCTCAAACCATAAGAACCTTAGAAAATGAAGGACATACCCTCATGGAAATCGGAATTGGCATCTAATTCCTGAACAAAACCCGAAACCCACAGGTCATAAGAGAGAGGATAGACAAGTGGGACCTTATTAAACTGACAAGCTTCTACAAAGCCAAAGCAACCATCAAGAGAGCAGGGAGACAGACTATAGACTGGGAAAAAGTATTTGCCAACACCAGGTCAGACAAAGGCTTAATGTCTTTGATCTACAAGGAACTTAAACGTGCTGAAAAGAAAAAAACAAACTACCCCATTATAAAATGGGCAAAAGACATGAACAGACACTTCACAAAGGAAGACATCCGAGCAGCCAACAGGCATATGAAGAAATGTTCAACTTCACTAATCATCAGGGAGATGCAAATCAAAACCACACTGAGATACCACCTAACTCCAGTCAGAATGGCAATTATCAACAACTCAAAAAATAACAGCTGCTTGAGAGGGTGTGGAGAAAAGGGAACACTTCTACATTGTTTGTGGGAGTGTAAACTAGTGCAACCTCTGTGGAAAGCAGTGTGGCAATTCCTAAAAGCTCTAAATATCTACCTCCCATACGACCCCGCAATCCTCGTACTGGGAATATATCCGGAAGAACACAAATCACTCTACAAAAAAGTCACCTGCACACGTATGTTTATTGCAACATTGTTCACAATAGCAAGAACCTGGAAGCAACCATGCTGTCCATCAAAAGAGGACTGGATAATAAAATATGGTACATATACACGATGGAATACTACTCAGCCATAAAAAAGAACAAAATCATGAATTTTGCAGCAACTTGGATGGAACTAGGGTCTATAATACTGAGTGACCTCTCACAAAAACAAAGGTCCGAGTAGCACGTTTTCACTCATATAATGGACCTTGAACATCCAATCTAATACTATAATAAAATGACTGACAGTAATGGGAAACTATGGGGGGCGGAGGGAGATGGGATTAATGAGCAAATATCTGTCTGGGGATGGGAAGCACCTCTAATCAATAGAGGGGCCTGAATGAAACGTATTTGTATACCTAACCCTTAACTCTACCCCACAACATCATAATAAAAAAATATTGGTTACTGAAAAAAAAAATCCAAACTTAAAAAAAAAAATTGTGTATTTACATGTTTAAACTTCAGTCACTTCCAAAGTACTCTCCGTTTGATGCAATACACCTACTGAGACCCTTTTCCACTGCTCAAAACAGTTTTTTAACTTGTCAATTGGGATGCCTTTTAGTGTTTCTGCCATTTTTTATTTCACCTCTACCACATCAGTAAAATGTTTCCCTTTTAGGACTTTTTTCATCCTGGGAAACAAACAAACAATAAAGTCGCTCGGAGTGAGATGGAGTGAATAGGGAGAGTAGAGTTTGAGGCTCTTGCTGTTTTTGGTCAAAAACTGCTGCATGCCCAGCAGGTTGTGGGCTGGTGCATTGTCATGGTGGAAGAACTAGTCACCTGTTTGCCACAACTTGGGACATTTTATTCCACAAATCGTGACTCAACCCTGTCAAAACTTTCAGATAAAAACTTGGCTGACCATTCTGGAGGAACCAATTCCAAGTATACTACAAGGGACCCGATCTCCAAAAGATAATTCAATTTTTTTAGGGTGTCCTCCCATCATATCTCTCTCTCTCTCTATCTCTCTCTCTCTCTCTCTCTCTCTCTGTCTCTCTCTCTCTCTCTCTCTGTGTGTGTATGAACACACACACACATATTCCCTACTATGTGCTATATATTCATATATCTCTAAAAATCTTATATTAATTTTATTTTCCTAACAACCCTGAGGCTTATTTTACTGATATAGATAAGCAAGCTGTAATAGCTAAGTTAAATAACTTGCATAATTTTGTACATGTAGGAAAAAAAGTCAAGATTCAAATGTAAGTCTCTGATTCTACAGAAACTGCTCAATTTCAAAGTATCTATAAAGTTATCAACTTTCTCATTAATTAGTTCTTCTTACCTGAAGCCAGGTGCAAGGTAAAGTGAGGTATTCTTGCATTGTTCTGTTTTCATGTACCCACATCACTGTGGATAATAGAAGATGACTCAACAGCAATGAAGTTCTTAACTATTATTCAACCACTTGAAGGATTACTACAGACAAAGTATACTGTCAAACATTGAGCATTTCTGAATACTCACTTACTGAAAAATAGTCCATGATATAATATAGATTATTTTGCAAGAAGAGAATAGTCAGAGACGTCTTCACAGGAGAGAAATTCTGAAAATATGTAAACCAGAAATATATTTAAAAATCACCTTTTGGGGAAAAGACATTCTCTTCAATATATGGTGCCAGAAGAATTGAATTCCCACATGCACAAAAATGAAACTAGCCCCCTATACCTTACTATATACATAAAAAAAAACCTCAAAATGAATTAAAGAGTTAAATGCAAGGACCAAAGCTATGAAACTACTAGATGAAAACATAGGGGAAATGCTTCATGACATTGATCTTGGAAAATATTTTTTGAATAAGCTCTCAAAAGCACAAGCAACAAAAGCAGAAATAGGCAAACTAAAAAGCTTCTGCACAGTGAAAGGAACAATCAATAGAGTGAAGAGGCAATTTATAGTGAAGAGAAAATATTTGCATCTGACAAAAGGTTAATATCCAGAATCTATCAGACTCGCAAATAACTCAGTAGTAAAAAATTCAAATAATCTGATGAAAATGAGCAAAAGAAATAAATAAACTTTTCTCAGAAGACATACAAATGGACAGTAGGTATATAAAACCTGCTCATCATCAGAGAAATGCAAATTAAAACCACAATGAGATATCACTTGCCTTCAGTTAGAATGACTGTTATCAAAAAGAGAAAAAGCAGCAAATGCTGGTAAGCATGTGGAGAAATGGGACTCTTATACACTGTGACTGGGAATGTAAATCAGTACAGCCATTATGGACAACAATATGGAGGTTCCTCAAAAAATTAAAATTAGAACTACCATATGATCCTGCAATCCACTACTGCATATATATCCAAAAGAAATAAAATCAATATACTGAAAGAATATCTGCATTATCATGTTTATTGCAGTGCTATTCACGATAGCCAAAACATGGAATCAATCCATGTGTCCATCAACAGATGAAGGATGAACAAAATGTGGTACCCTGTGGAACACTATTCAGTAATACAAAAGAATGAAATTTTGTCATTCACAGCAACATGGATAATCCTGGAGGACATTATGTTAAGTGGAATAAATCGGGCACAGAAAGACAATACCACATGTTCTCATTCATATGTGGGAGCTAAAAAAGTTGAGCTCATAGAAGTATGGAGTAGAATTGTTATTATTAGAGGCTGGGAAGGGTGGAGAGGAGAGGAATATAACGAGAGTTTGGTCAATGGTTACAAAATTATAGTATATAGGAGGAACAAATTCCAGTGTTCTATAGAAGTATAAGGTGATTGTATTAAAATAGTTATAATATAATAGTTAAATTATAGATTGTACTAGCTAATAATAATTTATTATACATTTTCAAATAGCTAGAAGAGAAGATTTTGAATGCTCCCAACACAAAAATTAATAAATATTTGAGGTGGTGAATATGGGAATTACTGTGATTTGATCATTACATATTGTATACATGTCTCAAGATATCAGTCTGTATCCCATAAATATGTACAATTGTTACATTTCAACTAAAAATAAAAGAAACAATGCCTCTGTGTTTAGAACTTAATTATTTCTTCTAGCATCATTATTTTGATTAAATATTTCGAAACAAATAAAACACTAGGTGAAGATGTACTGACTCAGAATTAATTTAAATTCTAATCTATTTGGTAGGCTCCAGATTCTGAAGAGTGTTTCTATTTTAACTAATTCTTTAAACATGGCACTTACAATACATACATAAAACACCCTAATTTCCCCTAAAAGGCCATTTAAAGTTCAGTTTCTTTCAAAATATGACTTTTTTCTTAATAAAGTACAGGCTTGATTTTCTCAGCTAAATATTTCATACACAAAGAAGCATCAGGTGAGGCTAGCTATTCCACTATTGACCTTCTTGAACTAAGACCCAGCCATGCTGAACAAGATTTAAGTTCTTAGAACAGGTTCTGCCATGAATAAGAAGGCTAATAAATATTTGTGAATTAAATAATTCATGAATGTTATGGAAAAAGCTGTTTAAAATAAAATGACATGATTTATAATTTCAATAACTATATATAAATGAATTGAAAATGAACAGAAACAAGCTATGGGTCAGGCTGAATGAGCACAATAAAATCTGATTATTAATGCCACAGGAATCAAGGCAGAGAAGGTGATATCCTGGCAGACTATTCCTTCCCCTTCCCATGATATATTTTTTAATGTATGACTTTATTATTTCAAGTTGTTTTAGATTTAATTAGCATGCAGAAATTCTTGTAATGCGTGTCACTGGTTTCATTACTATTATGACCAGGAAGCAGCAACAATTAGAAAAAGAAATAGTCTCAATGCCTATCAAATTCTTTCCTGAAGGTATAAATATCTATATTTATTCATCCATTCATTCATATATCTATTTACCTAACTACTTATCTATCTAGTGTAACCTTACTACACATAATTTTTGTCTTTATATCTTTGGCAAACATTATTCAACTTGACCTATATAAAATGATTCCATTTAAGGCTGAATAGGTTGAACACATTATTGTCAAGTGGATATATCAAGAATCTTAGCAATGAGTGTAGGATATCCCAGGAAAATTGTTCCATCGCTATGGTCAACTCCTGATAACATCTGGATTAAATTTTTCTCAATTACTATTCATCTATGTCATGAGATTCTGGGTATTAAATCAAGCATTTAATCACATGCTGCCATATGTCTAAAATTGCTTCTTGAAGAACGTGACCTGGCTGTCTATGGACACCTTTGTTTGGAGGTGGGCTGGTCCTCTATAAAATCTCTTTAGTTTTATAAAAATTTACCAAACCTGACAGCTGCTCATCTGGTTTCCAAAACATATGCCTTAGCTTCTATGACCAAAATAAAGCCATACCTTCCAGACTTTTATCATATAGCACAACTCAAGTTCTCTGCTTTTCAACTTCTAATTCATGTCAGAGAAGTGGTTTTTATGGAGCATTATCCAAGAGGCATGTATTCCCAGAGGCACTTCAAAATTTACTATTGGATAAAGCTGGATCACATTTGTCTACCTATTCCGAATTTGACTACACAGGGTTGTATTCTGATGCAATGCTCTCTAATAGTTACCACAAGAAAAAAATTTCAAATCTAGAAATATGTTTGCTATACCAATCAGTATCCAATTTGGAAATAGGTGAAATATCACTGTATTGTTCAGTGTCATATGTACAAAGATATAAATATGGGTCTAATTAATTGTATCTGATTATCTGAAAAGTATCTCTATAGAGATAATGTAGTTATTTTTGTTGTTGTTTTGTTCTGTTTGAGATGGAGTTTCACTCTGTCACCCAGACTGGAGAGCAGTGGCACGCTCCCGGCCACCACAGCCTCTACCTGCCAGGCTCCAGCAATTCTTCTGCTTCAGCCTTCCAAGTAGCCCGAACTACAGGAGTACGCTACCATGCCTGGCTAATTATTATTATTATTATTATTATTATTATTATTATTATTTATTGTAGACAAGAGGAATGGCCAAGTTGCCCGGGTGGGTCTTGAACCCGCCGGCCCAGGCAATACACTTACTTCGGCCTCCCAAAGTGCTGGGATTACAGGCTGAGACACCAAGCCTGGCCGATAATACAGTATCATGTTACCAATGTGATTTCTGTTCCTAGTATGATCTTTTATCTTCTTCCCCTCTCCCTAATTAACTAGCAGTTAGAATATTCTATGTTCATTGTCTCAAGTAGTGGCTGATATATTAGAATTAAAAAGAAATAAGATGTAGCCATTAGATTTTGAGTTTCAAACTCTAAAAAGATTTGGAAGAATGCATAGTAAGTAAAGAAATTGTTCTTCCCATATCTGCTCTCCCTCCAGGGCAAAATTCCATAGGATGGGGAGAAGAAGAAATGAAGGTGACAGAAAAAGGGTGTAGATATTTGTGATGTCACTGCAAAAGAGGGTGTTTACTGATACCCAAAGTATAAGGCCCGTACTGGAAGAGTATGACAAAAACCTCTGATGAGTTGGAGCTCTTGAAGAGCAAGGTTGAACTGGGCATGCAGGCTGAGAGCAGCTCACAGAGTTTCCCATAGCTAGGAGAGGAACAGGAGAAGTAACATGTCTTCAGTGAAAAATGCACAGAGAGCTAGCAGGTTGGATGTGTCCTTGGAATAAGAACAAGGAGGCTGCAGTGGCAACCTGCAAGGACCAGTGACCACAGACTAGACTGGAAGGAGAAAGCCTCAGTGGGAGCAAGCAGGGAGAGCTGATGACACCGAGGGCCAGATGTCCCCCCACCTGGCATTTTGTAGACATAGTCCTGGAGGACAGTCTGTTAGGGCTGATTGAGATTGAGTTTCTGCCACTTGATGGAACTGAGGCCCAGAATACCAATTAAGTACAGCAGGAGAAAAATACAGAAAACAATGGGTTTTTTTTTTTTTTCATATTAGAACACCTGAGCTTATGTCCAGAGATTTATCTCGGCAGCAAATTTATGGATAACATGTAGGACAACTCTTACTAATCAAATGTGTTCTAATTATTATATTTGCCTAACACACCTAATTATTTTACTTACCTACTTTTACTTAAACTATTGTACATAATTATTTTATTTATAGATTTCCCTTCCGTTCTTCATCATGGTATCTATTAAAATCTATTATAAGAACATTTATTTACTCCATCCAGTGCTTTTTTTCTATTTTTATTTCTATTTATTTATTTTTTTTTGAGTTGGAGTCTCACTCTGTCGCCCAGACTGGAGTGCAGTGGCCACTCCCAGCCACTGCAACCTCGACCTGCTGGGCTCCGGCGATCCTTCCGCCTCAGGCTTCCAAGAAGCTGGAACTACAGGCACGCGCTACCACGCCCAGCTAATTTTTTAAATTTATTGTGGAGATGAGGTCTCGCCAAGTTGCCCAGGTGGGTCTCGAACCCGCAGACTCAGGCAATCCACTCACCTGGCCTCCCAAAGCGTGGGATTACAGGCTGAGCCACTGAGCCTGACCTTTTTTTCTATTTTTAAAATATTCCTCTTAATCATGGCAACAATGATGAGGGCCAACACTTTTACTGGAAATAATGTATTCTTTTTTGTATACAACAGCAATGGTAGTTTATAAATTTCAAAAGCAAAATAAAGTTTTAAAATCTTTCCTTCTCTTACTGTTTGTGTGTTGGTGTGAGTGTGTGGGCAGAGGTTTTAGTTTTGTTTCAATCACTATAATTCTCGTCTTTAGTTATATTGTAATGAGTATGTTCGGCATTTCAGCCCTCACACTCTACTCTTAGATCAATTTCCTAACATTTTCATCTGATTAGAACAGGTATGACAGGGCTGCAGATTCAAAATTCTGGGCTGTAATTTTCCTTGTTAGTGCACAGTGGCTTAAATGTGCAGTAAGCACTGCTAGAGGAACTGAGGGAACACATCAATTGCCCAAAACACTCAAACAAACAGACACGCACCATTGGAAGGGAAGAAAGAGGAAGAGCAGAAAGGATAGGTTCCATTGAGACTGACTCTATATGTATCCATTGGTTAAACATGCCAGAAGAAGTTATGGTTCTGTTTGGTGGTTTACCTTCCTTGTAATTCTTTTTTTTTCTTATCATTCATGTCAAATTTAAGTTTTGATGAGGTCTAAGTTGCATGAATGTGCAATTAGTTTTGTAATACAGTTACTCTTTTGTAATAACCATCATTACATTTTTGCTTTATTCTGCTTTCTATTACAATGAGATTGTTTTCTTACCTTGGACCTGATTACTTTTACATTTTAGCAACACTATCTTTCTAAAACACAATGTAAACTGGAAGAAACGAGAGTAGTAGCCTAAAATGTATTGTTCAATATTCTACAAGCTAATTTTAAAGTTTGCAAGATAAATTATTCATATTTTTCTCTACATATTAAATTGGAATCGTTTTCTATCATGCACATATATCACCTTTTTTAAAAGTCTGCCAGTCCTGTGAGTCTTGGATAGAAGACAATGTGTCCTCTGACATCTACTAACGGACAATGATCACAGACTAGTGCAAGTGGGAAATGCTATTTTAGGGTAATAGCTCACACCTGGAAAGGTCTATTTTTTCTCTAGAATCTTTTTACACAGTGGTGGAAATAAACTAATTAGGTCAAAGCATCACATTGGGACCCATGAGCTATGACGGTCTCTCTCGGTTGTGTCCCCACAAGAGGCCACCGTCCAAAGGCAAATAAGCAATAAACTCCAACCAGAATAGAAGTCCTTGATTAACCATTTCTCCTTCTGTGTAGTTGCCACTGTGTTTCATTGCAATTGGATTCATGTACTCTTCACAGGGGAGAACATTAGTATAGCACGAGGAAGACGAGATAAGAAAGCGAATCAAGGAAGAACTTGGCTTTTCTAGAAACATAGCCTCTACAGAGACCTAAGTACCATGAGATCCTACTTCTGAGACAGTGTTCAAACCAAGGTCAAGAGCTGGACTCTTTAGCTGCCCTAGACATCTGTGGGAATTCTACACTGGAAGCATTCCAAAGAAGGGAAATACCAAACATGGATCTCTCTGCTTTTATTCTTTTGATAATTTTACCCACAGCACACAAGGAAAAAAGAAAATAGTCAAAAAGCAAAATCCACAAGAACTTGCAATCTTTCCTTCCATAGATCCCTCATGATTAATTAAAACCTTCCAAGAGGGGAGCCTGTAGGAATAACATATCCAACAGTATAAGGACCCATTTTTATTTGTTTTTCCAGTGCTTCTTTTGAATTTTTTAAAAAATATAAAACGGAGTCTCTCTCTGTGGCCATGATTGACCTGGAACATCTGGGCTCAAGATGTCCTCCTGCCTCAGCTTCCTGAGAAGCTGAGACTACCTGTGCACACCACTGCCCCCAGCGTCACCAGTTCATCTTAATTCAATGAAGCAAATCTGGCTTTGGTGCATTAAAGTCCCTTACTAAATATTTTCTGGCTATTTTTCTCTTACATATTACTTGGGCACTTTACATTTTTATTCAATAAACAGATAGTTATTGATCATTCATAGCAAACATGCACTGTGCAAAATGCAAGAAGATATAAAGATTTAAGACACTCTGTGCCCTCAACAGTGAGTGAATAATATGACACACACTTCCCATGCAGTCAATGCAAATATAGAAAAGTATTTCTTTTAAAAATGGTAAGTTACGATACTTATTTTTTAATTAGAAAAATAATCTAATTGCTCACCCTAACACTTCTTGTAGTTCATGCTTCTTTTTATTTTTCGTCTATTTGTATAAACATGCTTATATGATTTAATCTTGTTGTTATACTGTAAGTGCTTATAAATTCTATATATTTGCTCATGTTTTTAATGTTGAACTCATTTTTGATGGCTGAAGAATATTATTATTCTACCACTTATTGAATATTAGGTTTAATTTTTTTTCTAACAGAAAATATCATTTTATTCACACTTATTCACTGATCATTTACTACATGCTGGGACATAGTGCTGATTGTCAGGGATCCAATGTGTTTTTTATATTCAAGAGTAACAATCTAAGGTCAAGACAAACTTATAAACAAAGGATTACAGTACAGTGAGACGTGTGCTTATGGATGTATTAGCAGTTTGAAGCATATTATACTGTGAGTTTCTTGTGGATCCAAATGGTCAGATCATATCATCTGAAACAGTTCAATAAAATACTCTGTGCTATAGAACCCCTGATGATAGAAGCCAGGCAGAGCTTCAGAGAAGAGGTGATATTTAAGCAGAATTCCAAAGGAAGATTTAGATGTTATACAGAACACAGGTAGGGAGAGTATCACTGCTCCATCTTTTATCTATTTTCATACAACTAAGGACCATGACGCCCTCTCATTATTAATCATGACTTATTTCTGAGTCATGCTCAACAAGGGCCACCACCCTTGCTATGGATGTAAGATCTCCGAGAAGCAAAAGAGGGATATGTACAGAGTGAAGAAGCCTCATGATGGTACAGATTACTGTCCTTTCTCAATCTTCCTAAATACCCTTCCTGTGTGTCTGAAAAGTCACTGCAAGAGGTATGAGAGCCATCCATCCAATGTGAGCAAAGCAAAGCAGGGTCCAGAATGTGAAAGGTCCTGGAAGTAATATTAGGAGTTTAGATCTGGCCTTGCAATTGATGGGAACCATGAAGAGATTTGAAATAGTGCCGTGAAGTGATTCGATTTGGATTTAGAATGATAGGTCTGAGAGTACTGCAAGGAACAGCCTGAAAAGGAAGGAGCTGCAGACCAGAAGAAGTCTCCCAAGGAGAGAAAACGATGTGTAAGCTAAGGCATCTGCAGGATACTTTTCATTTGTTACAACTGATCCCCATAATTGTCAGGAGTAATGTCACTTGGTAAAAATTATGACTGTTTTCATTTCTCTTAAATGTTAGTTTCAAGTTACATTATAAGAATGTTATATGTATATCTGTGTATGCACATGTATGCACGCACATGTATGCACACGCATGGACACATAAAAGGTGTGAATATATAGCTTATTTTACCACATGCCTTTCCAAAACTAAGCATTATCCATGCCATGCCAGATAAGCACATGTACACTGATTTTACATTTCCTTAGGTTATTGACAGCTAGATAGTATCTATGTCAAGAAGCACAAGGGTCCCAAGGTATGTAAAGTGCTTCTGTACTATTGTACACACACCTGAAAATACAGTTTGAAATTCTGGGGAAACCTTTACAGATATAGCAATACACCAAAATATGTCCTGAGGGAAGTTACCAGGATGGATGAAGTAATGAAAATTGTGTCATCTGAGAACTGCTTGAAGGAATTTACATTGGAAGAACAAATACTCAAGGAACAGGTAATGACTGTCTTCAAATACTTGAAGGTCTATCACACTGAAAATATTAATGTTTTGATTGATTCAGAAGACATATCTGGGATAAATAAGCATTCATTTCAGGGAGTTAAATGTAGATTCATCCTGAGGCCATGTGTTTTAGGAGTTGGAACTCATTACAGGTGATTTATGCTGTTGCATGAGAAATAACCTTCTTACCTCAACACATATTCAAGCTCTCAGAAACAGTGGGCTATGGAAGATGATGTGTGTGTGTGCACATGTGAGAAAGAGAGAGAAAGAAAAAGAGAGAGAGAAGTATATAAAGGACAGTCAAAATGAGAGATCGTTGATCTCTGCCAATACACTTAATTCAAATGCAGTGCCAGATAATGTCAAAATAGAAGGCCTAGAGATTACTGATTAATAAGAATCTTAGGGTTATGGGCAACAAAATCTAGTAATGAGGCTGAGTAATGCAGAAATTTTCCTTTCTCCAAAGGTTCTGTCCTTTTTCAACTGAGAGGAGAACTGGAAGATAATCCATTCCTGAAGGTTGAAAAGGCAGAAGCAGCAGAGAATTCAACTCATTCTTAACTCACTGCATGTCTACCGATGACTGGCAACAAGTTCACCATAACCAATCTCTTGATGCCACAGGGACTAGTTTCCTGCCCTTATCTAATTGAAATCTCTGTAGTAAGTGATACTCACCAATCCCTCCTTAAAATTGGTTTTCCTGGTCTTTTATGAAAAGATGTTTTTCTCTCTCTTTTTCCATTGGACTATGGGCGATGTGAAGGTAGGAGCCCCATTTACTTTGCTTACTTCTGTGTGTCAAGAGTTTATTTAGCACAGTACCTAGAAAAGCAGGTCTTCCTTGTCATTCTTTGTCAGCTCATTCTCCTCTTTCGGCCTTTAATACAGGCGTTTCTCAGACTTCTTTATCTGTTACTGACTACTTCTTACTCACTCTGTGACTTTGATGAACACAGTTTCTAAATCCACACAGCCAACATACAAGCTGGTATTTTTAAACTGCAGTTGTTAAACTTTTCAGTCTCAGTAACCCTTCAGACCCCCAAAAGGCTTTTGTTTATGGATAATGTATTTATTGATATTTACATACTAGATAGTAATATAAAATTTTAACTCATTCATTAAAAATAACAATAACAATAAAATAAAAAATAACAATAAAAATGATATTGCCCATAAAACATAAATTTTTTAGGATAAATAACTATATTTGTAAAAACAAGAAACACAGTGGAATAGTGGCATGGTTGTACACTTTTGCAAGTTTGGCTTAACAGAAGACAGTTGTATATGCATATCTGACTTTGCACTGAAGTTTTACTATGATATGCTGTTTTTGTTGATGTATGTGAAAAAAATCTGGTTTCACAAAGATATGTAGTTGGGTAAGGGAGTAGAGTATCAGTAGCTTCAATAGGTAATTATGAGTAGTTTTCTTGATATTACACCAAAATTCAGCAAGTGGTAGGTACTTAAATGTTGATTTCAAGGTGGAATCTAAAATCAGATTGTTGTGGAGTAAACTGTGTACACTAAACTCAAAGGGTGAAACTCTATCCTTAAATGTGACTGTATTTGGAGGCAGGACTTTCAAAGAGGTAATTAATGAATAATTATGGACTTTAATTCAGGAGGCTTGGTGTCCTCATAAGAAGAAGGAGAGACATCAGGATGAGCATGCAGAGAAAAGGCCATGTGAGCACACAGAGAGAAGGCAGCCATCTGCAATCCAAAGACAGAGGTCTCAGGAGAAACCAACCTGCTAACACCTTGATCTCAAACCTCTAGCCTTAATAACTGTGAGAAAATAAATTTCTGTTGTTTAAGCCACTTGGTGTGTGGTATTTTATTATGGAAACCCTAGAAAATGAAAACAAGGAACTCCAACTTTGTGACATAGAACACAGAACTCTGTGTTTACTGGCAATGGCGTTCACTATGAATGGATCTTTTACCCATGCATGATCATGCATAGGTCATCTGGAGCATTTTTTTCTTTCTTTTTTTAAGTTTTAAAACAAAGTTTATTAGCAAGAAAAAGAGACGAAGGAAGAAGGAAGATTCATGGCAGAAAAACTTGTCATGGGCAAGTTTTCAAAGAAGAAAAACGACCTGGAGCACCTTAATTTAATGAGTTACACAGATCTTCAAAATGTGGATCTATTTCTTTAATACTAAATCAAAATGTTATATTTTTTTTAAACGTCATTCCAGTCTCATCAAGAAAGTTTATTAGAAGTCAAACTTACAGTGGTGGACATTAGCTTTCCAACTTTCTGATTTCTACCTGAAAACTTAAAATTTATCATTGGCAATAAATATTGTGTGTGTGTGTGTGTGTGTGTGTGTGTGTGTGTGTGTGTGTGTGTGCGTGTGAAGTGAGAGGTTCATTTTATTTGATATTGACATGTCTACCAAATATGAAAATCATAGTTTGCCTGTCACTTGTTCTTTCAGATAATAATGGCACTCTATGAAAATAATTGGCTAGTTCAACTCCCAACAGAGACAATTACACGTCTTCTTTTTCTTCTACCTCCCCTTCCTCCTCCCCTTCTTCTCCTCCTTCTTGGAGATAATCTATATGCAGTACACGTTATGTTTTTTTACCTTCCATTTAATCATATGATTATTAAGATAACAGATACCCAAGAGTCCACATTTAATAAAGTTAAATGCTTTTTCAAGAACATAGTTGAGTGAATTGGCATTTATTTGTTTATTTATGGTAAGTGAAAAATCATTGACTGCGAGTGGTTACTGCTAAACTATCAAGAGCTTCCCCCACCATTACTTTGGCACCACTGGTAACAAATAACAACTTAGTAATATTATTAAATTAGATTTGATCTCATGAACTTTCTAAAACATCCTAGGGACCCTCAAGAGGTCCTTGGGCTACACCTGAGTTTGGCTCTTTTATAGAAACCCAGCATTTAAAGCTTATGTTCATTCAGAAAAATTCATCCGTGAACTATTTTTTTTTTCTCTTTAGTACTGTGCCTCTCCCTTCTTCCCACCTCATAGGTAATTGCTACCATGCACCTATTTCCTAAGAGCTAAAACCTGGCAATATCTCAATTCCCTGCTCTTGGATTTTGTGATGAAGAATAAGGAGGAACAAAGAGTAACAACTGAAGATGCAAAAATAGAAAACCTTTAAGAAATATTCAAGAAATCTTGTGTGTGTGGTGTGTGTGTGTGTGTTTCCCGTAGTCCAGAATTAAAGGAAAGAAACTGAACGGCCCAGGCTTGGTGGCTCAGTCTATAATCCCAGCACTTTGGGAGATCAAGGTAAGTAGATTGCCTGAGCCAGCAAGTTCAATTCCAGCCCGGGCAATTTGGCAAGACCTCGTCTCTACAATAAAGAAAAAATTAGCTGGGCATGGTAGCGCGCGCCTGTAGTTCCAGCTACTTGGAAGACTGAGGCAGAAGGATCACCGGTGCCCAGCAGGTTGAGGCTGGGGTAGCTGTGAGCATGCCATTGCATTTCAGCCTGGGCGACTCCTTTGAGTGAATCCCTCTTTTTCTCCCCTTTTTATTTTCATTTCCTACTCTTGCTATAGTTTCACCTTTGGTGACACTTCATCTTTCAATTCTGTTTTTATAACATCTGTAGCTATTTTATTGTAGCATTTATTACATCACATTAAAATTAATTGTTCCACTGCAATTGGTTCCTACTAGATTTTAAGCAATAAGAGAGCATGTACCATTAGTAGTCATTACATAATCTACTAAGGTGGTTACCTGTTGACTTGATTTCACAGAATCATAATTATAAAATAGATTTTTAAAGAATGAATTGACAAATGTTTTATAAAACATCAAGTCAAAAATAGTAAATGTACTTTGTTTTATGTTCAAATGTCATAATATTTCAATCAAATGTTTATAATATTCAAATTAAAATTATAGCACTGACAATTTAATAGGAGTTCTATTATGTTTATACATTTTTCTATTCCCTAAACTCTCATACAAGATGTAAGCCAATTAGATAACCTAGTTTGTCAGACTTACCCTATGTATGTAGCTCATTGTTGTACAAAATAGAAACTGTGACAATGTTATAATCATTCAGAAGGATATTATTGCTACAAAAATGTGTAGTCTTGAAAGACTCAGAAATGTCAAAGACTAAAAGGAGAGGGAGATATATATATATAATTCTTTGTCGATTACAAGATAACTGTGTTTCTACTGAGGAAAGAGTCACAGCATAAATGAAGTGAAAAATTACCCTAGTAGCAAAAATAAGAATCCTGATTTTTTTATTTAAAAATATCAGTATCTTTTTACTAGCATTGAACAATTCCTTTAGATAAAGTATCATGAATATGGATAAATATTTTCTCATATTTGTATATTGTTAGCTTTGCATATCTGTTTCATGCGTAAAAATACATGCATTTGGTATCAGCTATTAATAGGGCATTCACAATTCATTATACCTGACACCAGGGTTTTGGCATTGTTATATTAGTGATTGAAATGTTGACATGCCTAGCTTAGTTCTTCCCACTTGTGGATGTAAATGATTTGAAGAATGTTCTCATGTAAAGACTAAAAAACTCTTAGTCCAAGGCTCATGTTAAAATTTATCAAGATGTACTGCTGGCTGAGATATATTAGAATGGCACAGCACAGTTCACAGGGCAGATTTCCAAAAGTCTGCTTACCTGAGTAGTGGCAAGGAATGTGAAAAAAAGGATGAGAGAAATGAACAATGTGCCATGTCATAGGAATTTGGAGTCCTTATGAGCTGTAAATTTGTGTGAAATATTGACAGATGTTGGCTTATGATCAAAACAGTAATATGACACTGGCTTAGGAAAAGCAAATATGAAAAAAAAACTGTAAGAAAGACTGGGAGACACTGGGGATTTGCTCTAAAAACATTTTCTACAACAAAGAAAACTTGAGAAAACATGACAAGCTTAAAATGCCAGCCTGGGATTTTTCTGTATTCATCAGGTGCACTTGACAATGAAGAAATTTCCTTTGGAGAGTTTTCTGTTGACCAGAAGTAATAATGCAAATGCAAGGGAAATTTACAAGTAAAAAACACCTTGCCCTTTTCAAAATTCTCCAAAGGGAGTCGTGTACTCTAAGGTGGCAGGCGGGAAATATGGTTTAAACATTTGTATTTAGTTTTGTTATTTAAACTTTAAGAGGCAAACTCAAAATTAAATTGAACATCAGCATATAGAAAATACAAAATTGTAAATCTCTTTTCAAATTTATATAAGTTTCTTGGGACATTCAGAAATTCTAATTTTTTTCTTGCATTTGATCTCTAGTAGATGGAGACCTCTGTCCTTGAGACATAGGAGAGTGCTTTGCAAATTAAGTTTGGGTAGTATTTTATATCTTTAGGAAGTACAAATGTTAAAATTATATTTTAAGAAAATATATCTTTAAGGTATATAGTCTATTTTGTTTCTTCATTCCAGTTTGTGAAGCATTATAACTGCACACAAATTTAATGATGTATTATTCCCATTTCAGGTCTGGGATATATTTTCTTACTCACTTTAAAAAATATGGTTAATTATTGATGTACCTAAGATAATTTTTATATAAACTGAGATCTTAATAGGTGCTATTTTGAAGACATTCCTTTACTTCGAAAATAAAATTAATGAGTTCTAAAAATATAAAGTGAGGGCAGGAATTGGAAAAAAATACAGATGTGAAGAAAAGAAAAAGAAAGTGGAAATATAAGAGGAAACTGAAACAACAATATCAGAAGGAAGGTGCAGCAGTTAAAATGACTGAGAAGGTCAACTAGCTTACTCCCCACAAGCCGGAAGCAGACATGATCTAGCTAGCTTTAGGGCCAGAGTAACTTGTGCTTCCAGCACATCCATGAAGCGAGTAATGCCACTTCAGTGAATGATGCAGTCTAGCATCAGAGAATGGAATTTTGTAGCATGCTCATAGTGCAGTATTACTACGCCGGGTGACAATGGGAGAATCTGAGCAGAGTTAAGTTACAGATAAAACCTTGTGACGTAGCATCAGAATGGAAAATGTCTACAATACAATAGTCAATGAAACATTCAGCAATGAAAACTAGAAATTAAATAGGTAATGTTAGCACTGGGGTCATCATAAGGGTAAAATCCTGAACATATTAATTCCTCAAAAAATGGTTGCTGATTGAATGACTGTTGAGAAATACTGACTCAAAGATCACATATATGTAGTCTTGGCTGTGTGTGTGTGTGTGTGTGTGTGTGTGTGTGTGTGTGTTCCACCACTTTAATTTCTTGTGATTGGTTTATACGGTAATGCTGATATCATCATCTTAATAAATTGACACAGATTGCATCTGACTAACCATGAGATGACATACTAATTTTTTCCGTGGAGGTCTTATTCTAAATTATTTTTTGGAATATACTTCATCTCATGTAGTTTTCATTCAGTTCTGTCAAGTGGTAAGTATTGCATACACACCTGCATGTTATATGTTGCATATTCATTCTTTTATACTTTTGGTGGGTGACAAAATGTTCTGTACACTGTGAGTGGGTAGGGCAAACAGCATTTCTAGTAACCTAGTTGGAGTGCTGAGCCAAGAAATTACTGTATATTACTGCATTTTCACTTCATTATATGCTCAGTGTGCACTTGTTATATAAATATAAACATTGCAGCAAAGAACTTAAGGGAGAGGAAAAAGAATATACAAATATGCAGTACAAAGGAAACTAATTATGTACACCTTTGAAAAAGAACAAGGAGAATTGATTTTGAAGATTCACCATAAAAATAGAATTAATTTGTCCCTCTTTTTAGTAAACTCCACTTTGAAATAATTTTTGGTCTAAACCTATGATAGTAGCAGATATTAACTGTGGGAATAAACTAGCATAATTCACTTTGCACTAAAGCACAAACATAATGTTGTGTCAAAATTATGCAGAAAAAAAGTCCTTTACTAATTTCCCTTAGATTAAGGGGAAGATTAAACTTGACTCTATATTTGTCAAGTAAGTTGTTCAGGTATTTGTAACTTCATTACTTTTTGCACATCCTATTACTTTCTCTAGCAGTTAGGTACAAATTTCTTACAAGGGTCTGATTTGTGGACTCTGCTTATGCAGAGGAAGATGAAGTCAAATCTATGTGTAGGAAGACATTCTTTATTAAGCAGGAGATCTATTTCAGGAGCCATTGTGAGAAATTCTATAATTCTAGATCAAATACATCTTTTTTTCCTAGGAAATCTGTTCTTGGCTTTCAGAACTAGGCATATGACCATGAATAGACATGAATGTGACCAAAATGTTCCACCACTTTAAGTTGTTGTGGTTGGTTTACACGGTAATGCTGATATCACCATATTAATTAGTTGACACAGATTGTATCTGACAAATCATGAGATGACTTACTCATTTTTTTCCATGGAGGTGCTATGCTAAACCAAATTTTTTAAACATACTTTATCTCATGTAGTTTTCATTCAGTTCTGTCAAGTGGTAAGTATTACCTGCAATTTGGAGATGGTAATCTTATAGACATTATTAACATGCCCAGGATCACAGACCTAGTAGTGGTAGTGTCTGGACTTGAATTCTAACAATCTGATTCTGCCTCTTCTTAGCCACTAATCTGCAACCCACTTGATAGTTAAGTATATGCTGAAATAGATATCAAATTTGTCATCAGTCTCAACCCAAGATGTAACAGTTTGTGAATGGCATCAGTTGAACCAGGAATTAGAGGACATACAGAGTAACTAGTCATTTGCTGAGTGGCACATAGGATTACCTAACTTTTTCATGCTTGTATTCAAGTAGAAGAACTAAGGAAAGTGCCTTGTAGCAAAATCTAATGTGAAACAAGCATGCTTGTCTTATCAAGGTTTCGAGAATTTCTAAATTCAAAATTATTATATTCGATTTTGTTCATGTTGGGTTAAGATTCTTTGATAGAAAATAAAGAGTAAAATCACTAAGAGACACAGTTTTGTTTTGGTAGTCAAATTTTAAAATGCTGGCAGTGTGTACCAGAATAGTAAGTGTTAGACAACAAGGCAATAAAATGTATCATTCTGCCATAAGAGTCAGTAATGTTGCATGAGTGTAATGGGGTTCTCCAGAGAGAGAAATACTTCCTGCCTCTCATGGAGGATAAAGGAGGACAAGTTAGTCTGCTTTCAACTGTGTCCCATTTTAAACTGGGTGGATTCTGTGCTCAGACCATATAGAGAATATGCACACAGCTTTATGTGAGAAGCAACAACAATAACAACAACAGCAACAAAACCCAGGCAACAATTTAGGAGTAACTTGTAAGACTGGTTTTTAAGAAGGGAGTGCACTCTTACTTTGAGGAATAAGCTGAAGATTTGGTGTGACAATTAATTTCTGACATCTCCAAAGAAGTGCTTCCCCCAGATTCTTGCATGAAATTTAATGTAAAAAGAAAGCCTTTTAGACAGCACTGAACTGATGAATAAATCATATTCACCTACAACCCTTCCAATGTTATGGCCTCAAGTAAGAAAGAAAGATGAAAGCTACTTTTGGAGAAGGCAGTGAGACGAATCAGGGGAATTTCATAATACAGAAAGGTGAAATGAATTAATACCCTTCTGGCTTAGGAAAAGTAGTTGGGACAGAGAAGAAGTGAAGCCAAAGGTCAGACACTGATGTCTCCATTTGGAGTCAAAACAATAAGGTGGTGAAAATTGACCAAATAAGTTTGGGATGGCCCCGTTGTAAAAAAAAATTCATTTTTCTTGTCAAGGTGTAATCCACATTGATTGCAAGCTGCTGAGAGAAGTCTGACATTCAGCAGGGCACTGACACTGCATGGCAGCAGTTCAGAAATGTCTGAGGGAAGTATCAATGCAGAATGAGGGCTGGGACAGCCTGTCTTGCAGTGTGCTCCTTGCAAACATGGAGCATCTTGAGCAGATGGAAAAAAAAATGACAGTGAGGCAAATTTGCTCTGATATTGACTATCTTGACTCCTGGAGTAAAAGAAATTTTCCAAGTCTTGCAGAATGTCAGTGAGTACAGATAGAATATCTGTGTTGAGGGCCAGAGGGTTGCCATGAAACTACCTTCATAGAGAGTGGAATTACCATGCAGCTGAGGCTGTGAGCGAGAATGCCCAAAGTAGGGTCACTGGATGGAAGAGGGTCTGAGCCTCAGGATTTGCAGTATCTGTGAACCAGGAGGTAGAGTCCAGAGAACAGGGTGGAAAGGAAGGGAATGGCATGGTTCTTCCCTGTGGACAGTTTCAGCAACAGGAGCTGCTAACAGAACACCTAAAAACCAGTGTGCACCAATACCAGATGCCCACAGAAAAATGAGACCTCTCCTGTACTACATGAGAGTGAATCCAGGATAAACCCAGAAGATAGCCCAAGGAGAGGGTGGCTTCTCCAGTCTCATGAGAATAACCGCATTGAAGAAGCAAGAAAAGGGGAAAGCAGCTCAGAGAGGGATTTGGGATTTCAATTAATTGCAGAATTTCTTGAGGCTCTTTTGAAGTGTTTTGAAGAAAAACAACAAAAGGTTTTACGTTTAAAAAAAAGTTTGAGAAACTTACATTCTCTTCCTACTAACCAGAATGTACGACTCCTGCAGATATTTAGATCACTTACAGAACAGAAAGAGGGTAGAGATTCTGGCATATCTGCATGAGAGTGTGTACAATTTCAACCCTGCTACATATGTCAGGCCCAGATGACAGGATCCACCCCTTCACTCTTTTTCCACATTTAGCATCTCATGAACTTAGTGATTTTCCTAAAGCTTTTGTAAGGAAGATGCACTAAACAGCCTTCTGCCCTTCTGTCATCCCACTGGATCACTACTGAATATCCCAGCTGCCATCCTTCTGGCACGTGATTCCCCACAGTGCACAACTTCCTGAGAAGAGGCCATTAGTCCACCAGCTCTCTGCACTTTTCTTGCAGGGAGCAGCTGGGTCGACACAGCTGGCATAGACTGGGATTGTAAAGGGTGGGGTCCTATTTTGTTCTGCAGGCCGTCATTAGAATAGCCCAGCGATTCAAAGTTTGATACCTCCATAAAGAGAGAACTGGTGTTTGTATTCTATAACTAAAAATGAGAAAATTGTATCAATCGGAATTTAGGAGGCTGTGAGATTGAGTGGTTCATGCCAGATTCTCTTCAAAAAGTGTTTCCAAATGGTTGTTGAAAATTAACACTCGGCCAGGCTGAGTGGCTCACCCTGTAATCGCACCACTTTGGGAGATCGAGGCAAGTGGATTGCCTGAGCCTACGGATTCGAAACCAGCCTGGGCAACTTGGCGAGACCTCATCTCTACAATAAAAATAAAAAATAACTGGGTGTGGTAGCACGCGCCTGTAGTTCCGAATACTCAAAAGGAAGGCTGGGCAAAAGGATCTCTGGAGCCCAGAAAGTCGACGCTGGGGTGGTTGTGAGCATGCATGCCACTGCACTTCAGTTTGGGTGAAGGAAAAAAGAAAGAAAGAAAGAAAGAAAGAAAGAAAGAAAGAAAGAAAGAAAGAAAGAAAGAAAGAAAGAAAGAAAGAAAGAAAGAAAGAAAGAAAGAAAGAAAGAAAGAAAATTAACACTCACCCTTGTCTTTGGAAAATGCAGATGCCTAAGTGTCATCACAAATACTCGGATCTGATAGCATGTTAAAATACTTAAACCACTCTCACATTTCTTTCCTCATTCATTTTACAAAACAGCGCTGCAATGAACGTGTTCATGTTTACACTATTCAAAGTAGAAACCTGAGTTTCAGCAAGAGTGTTAGGTGTGCAGGTCGCTTGTGTGGAGATGCAGAAGTGTCCTGCCACAGACAAGGGCTTTATGCTGTCCTTTTTTTCTCTAGGGAAACTGCTAACCCTTCTGAGACGTGGTTTCATCACCTCTAGAATAGAGGTAATTATCTTCACTTAGAATTGCCATGACGATAGTAGCAACTATGCTCAATACACATAGAAAAGACAGTTAACATTATTACTATTGTTGATAGCTGAGCATCACCTCTTTGTTAGTCCTATGTGACAATAATAGAGGTGGCAGGTACATGAATTGCATATGCTATGTTTGGGAAATCTAACAATGTCAAGAGATAATCTCATAATTTTAAATGTACTTCAGTGACATAATCATTATTGTTATGATACCTTTTATTTTTGACAGAAACACAAATACCTGCACATTATTAACATTCATAATTATACTTTTTTACTGTAGTATTTATAAAATATTATTATTGTTATAGTAATATCACTCAACACTCCAATTTCTTCTGTTATAAATCTCTGCTGATACATAGAGTTCATGATTTTATTATGCCAAGTGATATACTAAATGCCTGATTTTTTATGGCAATACTTCTCAGAGGCATGTTTTTACCAGCAATCATCTTGACGATGATTCTCTTGTTTTGATAGTTATAATTTTTTAAAAAATTGAATTCATTATTTTCTTCTTATCTACACTTAGATAATAAAAATGTATTTGGCCTTTGTAGTCATCAAGAGACAAGATGACAAGATTATGGATTTGGCTTCACTGCTTGCAGGTTGATCATATTCCTTTCTTAGACCTCTCTCTCCCCCCCCATCTCCACTCCTGATAGATATGCCTCCTCCTACTGAAACTGTTCTTGACTAGCAAGCACCCAGTATCTCCCTGTTGTACTGAGGCATGATTGTCTCCCAGCTAGTTATGTGAAGCTGAACGCATAAAGTGCCCAGAAAACTGCTCTTTTTAGGGGTCCCACCACCAAGCTCTTCTTTCTTCCCCACCTCTCAAGATCTATTTTCACTAATTCAGCAAATAATTGTTGAGCACCTTCACCCTGCGTGACACTGTTCTATTGGGTCTGTTCTATTGACTCATTGTCCACAGGAGGCAGTGGGTCCTTTTTATAAATTCTTTGCTTTTCTCTGTTTTCTGACATACATATGTATGTACATATGTTTCTGTCTTTATATCTGAATAGATGTAAAAATATGATGAGTATAATGTCTGCTTATGAAACTCTGCTTCTTGCTGTGCAGTATTAATCATTAATAATTATAGAGTATTAAATGCTAAGTACTAACTAGAAGCCTTGTGCAGGTTGATTAACACAAGGAGGAAATCCCCCCAAGATGGAATTTATTTATTAAAAAGTGTGTATTTATTCTTACATGTTTAAACTTCAGTCACCTACAAAATACTCTCCAATACTCTTCTCTTGATATAATAAACTTATTGAGACACTTTTCCCACTGCTTGAAACAGTTTTTGAACTTGTCAATTTTGATGCTTTTATGTGCTTCTGCCATTTTTTATTTCACATCTACCACATTGGCAAAACCTTTCCCTTTGAGGACTTTTTTTTCATCTGGTAAAATGAAAAAAAGTTGCTTGGGGCAAGATTGGGTGAATAGAGATGGGCCAACAGGGATCGTTCTGTTTTGAGTCAAAAACTGCTGAACATCCAGCATGGTGTGGGCAGGTGCGTTTGTAAATCAACCATCATGAAGTGAGCAAACACACTGAAAGAATCACCAAAAAATAAAAAATAAATAAATTAACTGAAGCAGAATGCAGCCTCTCATAACAACACTAGCAGCTAGTATACTGAAGCTGATGGGTTTCCAGAACACTTACCTGGTGGGGGAACCTGTACTACAAGGGGCCTACCTTCCAAAAAATAGTTCTTTTCTTTTGTGGAAGTTCCCTCCTCCTATCATTCTTATAGCAACACTTTTGCCATCATTTTAAAAAAACAAACTGAAGTTTAGAAGCTGAGAAATCCAGAGCCATTATGGAGAAACTTGATAGCTCCTCAGTTTGCTTGGTAGAATAAGCTTGGCCCTCTAGTCTAGTGAGTACTATGAAGTGAGAAAAAAGAAAGAAAGAAAGAAAGAAAAAGAAAAGAAAAGAAGGAAAAAGAAGGCTACCTTCCTACTTTTTTTTTTTTTTGTCAGGCAGTGAGGGACAGTGAGAAGGAAGTTTATTTAAGCTAACCATTTTAGTTTTTAAAATCTGGTTCCAAAACCTGATTGTTAATGGAATTAATTTTTAGATACTTTCTATAGGTTTTGACCGTTAGCTTTAGGTGGTGTTTTTGGTTTTTATCTTTCTGTGTCCTCACAGGAGAGAATACATGGACCACTAATCTGCCATATTTTATATATATTATTTTATTATATTGTATTTATACACAACTGTGTGTATATATATAGACACACACATATACACATGTACATATAACATATATACACGTATGTACAAATATGTATTTGTGGATTATGCATGAAATCTTCCCTACATTGTTCATTGAGATGCTTCAGTAGTTATGGACTTCTTCTGGAGGGGCTTCGAGATAGGTTTCATGTTGGATCCTGCTGCTTGGCGAACTGGATTAAAGTGGGATACCTTTTGTGACTACAAACGCCTATAACGCATTTCCAGGATAAATGAAATGAGAGTCAACTATATTTTAAATATACTTAAATTTCATATATATCACTTATAGAGAAAGGGGTTTCTTTTATTGATTAATTGTTTTGTTTTCCATGAAGTCAAAAGCAATGGGAAATTATCACTACCCCCTTCAGCAATGCGTAGCAGATGGGAATTTGAAGCTTTAAGAGATACAGGACGATAAAGCTGCCTCTCCCTAGTAGTAGACCTTTTTATTTTGGGATAGACAGTGATCCAGGTTTAAAAATGACTTGTGGGTGATATATATAGGAAGCACAATATGTTCCAATTTGACAACAGGAGCAGTACTTTTTTGGAAGAAAATATAAATGCAGGAATTCGCTCATATTCAATTATATATTTTTAAAAAGACAGGGGTATTCAGCGGTACAGTGATATTTCACCAACAGAGGATTTAGATAAGAAATACTTGACTTGATATTCAGTGGAAACCACATGTCAACTTAGTCAAGCACGTGAATTAGTTCATGAATTTTTTCCACTGAGTTTCCTGCTTGTTTGAATAAATGAAAGCTTCATTTTAGTAATGGTGAGAAGATTAAAGCAATGATTTGTTTGATGGAATAAGTAAGTGACTCAAACAGTATAGCCACTCGTGGAAGGGGGAATAGATGAGGGCTTATGGTGGCGTTCTGAGCTGAACCTCAGATACTCTTAGCCATTTCTTTAACCTAAATACCTCTCCTTACTTAACTGATACGTTGGTGAATTGGGGTCTAGCATGCCAGTGCTTCTCAAGCCTGGTTGGATATAAGCATCATCAAGGAACGAATAAAAAATACCCATGCCAGGGCCCCACCTCAGACACATTTTGACAGAATCTCCATGTGGGGGGCATCTGAGAAATAAGTATTTCTAAAAGACACCCTCTGCCAATGAAGATTCTAACTGCTTGTCTGGAGATCCATTGGTGTGGTTGATGCCTATTAAGTCCAGTTCAAGGTAGACTCTGGTTGCTGAGAGTAGCCTATGCTTGAGCTACATGTTTTAAATTACAAACAAAGTTCATCTTAAATGTTCTTGCTTATCAGGTTGGGAAAATATTAAAGGGTGCTTACTAAACACTCCATTTTGTGAAATCATGATCGTTAACATATGAACCTCTTTCTTCATTATCACGAAGAGGAGATAACCTTCTGGAAAGCATATATACTTGTTTATATCTAGATAAATGCTTGCCGAGATCTTGGCATTAAGATGATAAAGTTAAGCTTCTGTTCTCTCTTAATAGGATTTAGAAAGAAATCAAGAGATTAATATCACAACTGAAGTAGAAAGTAGAACTGACCTTTTGTATTAAATGAAGGACAATCTAAATAAGTTATTCTATCTTAAAACAAGTAAAATACCTGATGATCTAATGTAGATCTTTGCTTGAATCAGCTTTTGCCAAGTGAATTTTTAGTGTTTTTCTTACATTAATATTTTATCATATTTCCAAAATATTATTAAAGGCCATTAAAAGAAGTCTAGAAAGTCCATTGCTAAATCTACACAGTAGGGTCTAGACTCCTGGTTCAAAGAAATTAAGTTTATATCCACCATAAGCCAGGTCTTTTTCTTTCTTTGAACTCTGGATTCTGTGTTGTGCTGTTCCCACTGACACTGTAAATTAAAGGATAAAATGGTGAGTTTCCACTCTGCTTCCCATAATGATGTATTCTTAGCTGAGCTTAGGTGAGAAATCTGAATGTTTCAGAAAACCAGATTGCTTTCTTACCTGCCTCAGGGACCAAACTGGCACAACACAGGATCGTATATCATTCCAAAAAATTTATACTTGCTTACAGTATTAAATTTTGTTTTAGCCTTTTATTTCTTCTCAACAGATTTTTCACAGCCACAATACTGGAGGCTGTTTCTGAAAACTGCTAATTTTTAAAAATAGACCAGTCAACCGAATTAGCAGGATGACTGAGGAAGAACTTTATTAGGCAGTGAAGAGCCATGAGGTCTCAATAAATCTTTTCAGTCATCTGAAAAAATGAAAAGCCAGGAGGATGAGGGGGATGGGGCATTATTAGTTCAGATTTATTCTAACAACTAAGAAAAGCAAATGTATGATTTTGTATAAGTCCCTTTGAAATTTCATTTCCACAGACTAACCCTTTTCTTGCCTGAGGGGCACAATCATTTTCTGTGATAACATGATGGGATGAGATGTCCTACCTGTGTAGGAGGTATGTATTTCAAAATACTTATCAGCGCTGCCCTGATCTTTTCTTCATCAGCAAGGTTTCTAAATACCTGCATCATAGGTAGCTCATTATATTATAATTATTTTAAATGTTTTTATCTTCCTAGTCTACGAGTTCCTCCTTTGTTTCTTGCATGGCAAGTACTTGATAAACATCCATTTCATTGTATAAGAGTTGTACTATTCTTTGAAAGCATAATTTTCCTTATTCTTGAAGATGTGGCTGACATCACTGTTAGACGGTTAAGAGCAGTAGACTGGGTGGTGTGGCATATAGCAGCCACTCGGAAAATGATTGTTGGATTGAACTATTTGTTTTTCATGAAACTACATCATTAAATCAACACATATTTAATTGCTAAACCAGCTTCTATAAAAACACATTTATGTAATACTCTTAAACCCAATTGCTGGAGACTAATCTGAAGAAAACTTCTATGAAGAATAAATATTTAGGCCATAACCATAAAAATAAGTAGATTATGGTGGTGGCAGTGGAGTTATGTGTGTGTGTGTGTGTGTGTGTGTGTGTGTGTGTGTGTGTGTGTGTGTGGAGGGGTTTGTGCATTTGAAGTAGAGGTAAGAGTATGTGCAAAGGCCCTTGGGTTAATTTGATTAAAGAAATAAATTAGGGTCAATGTTGCTGGAACATGAAATGAGGCAGAATGGTTGTGAGCAACAAAGAGATTAATAATTGCTTTTCAAAACTTTCTATTTATATATATGAGAGTAAGAGTCCTAAGAGAAAAAGTTACAGGCAGAGACAGGACATTGTTGACACTATTGAAGCAGTCTAGGCAAAAGACAATGGATGGGAGTTTGTACTTGGGTGCCATGATAGTGGAAATATGGAAAAATAGTTACTAAAATATGTCTGGAGGCAAAATTCAACAAGGCTTGTTAGTGGATCAGATAAAATAGTGAAAGAAAGAAAGATGTTCAGAAGTGCTTCTAGGTTTTTGGCTAGGTAAATGGGTGGATGGTTGTTTCTTTTATTATAACATAAAAAAGGAAGGTAGGAATAGAGTATTATGTAACTTTGGTTTACGGCCTTTGATGGGTTTCTGAACATCTAAGGGATGATTTCTATAAGAGGATAATATACTCCTCTGAAGGTCAGGAGATAACTGGGTTGGAGATATAATCCTGGATCATTGACATGAATTACTGGTTTTGAGCTAACGTCATTCACTGAATTAGCTGGTCTGCAATGAACTATAGGGAAGGGGGCCTAGACTGAGTATGATCCTGGCATTCAACAAAGAAGTAGAGAAAAAGGGACAAGCAAAAGGCATTGTTAATGTGGGAGGAGAAAGGTAAGAGAAAAAGAAAAAGAAATGTTGGTGTGGGAAACAGATAAACAAGCAATTAAAAATCAGTGTTGCAAGAAGGACGGTGAGATCAAGTTGGTGCAGGAAACAAACAAACAAGAAAATAAAAAACAGTGTTGTGAGAAGAAAGGTGAGATCAAGTAAACTGAAGACTCAAAAACTTTGATTGGGTTTAATAACATGCTGGGATAAGGAGTGGATCATGCAGATAAAGGCGGGGTATGATAGCAATACTTTAAGAAAGTGGATTTGGCCAGGCTCGGTGGCTCAGCCTGTGATCCCGGCACTTTGGGAAGCCGAGGTGAGTGGATTGCCTGAGCCCACAGGTTCGAGACCTGCCTGGGTAACTTGGCGAGACCTCGTCTCTACAATAAATCAAAATTAGCTGGGCGAGGTATCGCACGCCTGTAGTTCTGGCTACTTGGAAGGCTGAGGCAGGAGGATCACCAGAGCCCAACAGCTTGACGCTGGGGTGGCCGTGAGTGGGCCATAGCGCTTCAGCCTGGACAATGGAACAAGACTCCAAATCAAAAAAAAAAAAAAAGAAGAATAAAAGAAAAAATAAAAGAAAATGAATGTGAAATAGTTTTTCAGAGTGTTAGAGAAACAAAAAGGAATAAGATTACTTGGCATTGTTGATAGTTCATTCAAAGTTAATAATCATGAACTAGTATAGTGGTAGTAATTTGAGGTACACTGTTATTCTCTCTGAGTCAGGGACATAGACATAGGGACAGAAGAAGCAGATAGGTGACTTCATTGGGAATTGATCATTTTCTTGATTGGAAGGTCAAAACCCACGGGGCAAGAAAACACTGCGTGTTGTCATAAACTGACCTATGGAATCCAATCTGGTTAGGAAAAGAAACGAAGGCAGAGGGGAAGAGAGAGAAACACCAAAGAGTACATAAAAGCCCACAATAGTAGTATGAAGGCATCAGATGGCATGATAAAATAGAAGGATACTCATAAGGGGCTATTTTAACAATCAAACCAAGGGAGGAAGAGAGGCCAATGACAATGGCATCAAGGAAACAGCAGTGAGATGAAATGGAAAACATGATTATAATGGCGGTTACTTCAATAATCAAACATGTTCTCCCAAGGTAAAAGGCTTGAATTTGTGATTTTCAGAATGACATTATTTGGGTAAATAAGTATAGAGCATGGTTGTGAGACTGAATGCCTGGAGTTTAGCACAGAAATTTATGGGAGACGAGGAAATCAAAATGAGACACTAGGTTGTAGTAACTAGGGTATCATAAGGACCATTCAGATGAACATGCACCAACAATCATGGCAGGATTTGCAATGCAGAGGAAAACAAAAATACACACAATCAGTGAATGTTAATTAAATGATCTGCAATAACAAAATGATCAAATGGGAATATCATAATTGAGTAATTGATAAATTATTTTGTGACTTTTGGAAATTTTTTGGCACAATTTCAAACATCTTTTGATCTAGGTTAAAAGTAGAATAATATATTTAAACTATTTTCAAATATATCACCTTAAATTTTGCTGTCTCTAAGAATCATATTTTTTATATAAACTAACTATTATGGTGGGTTCTTTTTTATTGTTATTTTTAAAGCATGGAACAATTATATCATTTTCAACAGGAAATAAAAAGCATCAATAATGATAAAGGTAAATAAGTTTTCCATAAATAGAGGCTTTTGTTCTGTCTTTTCTATTTTATTTTTCCAGCAAAAGAGAATTATAACCTCATCATCAGATTTAGCACAAGAGAAAAAAATGAACTTCAGTCTAATAGATTAACGTACTGTACATGTTCTGAAAAAAAAAGGAAATTGCCTTAGGAAATATCTGAAACATAATAAATCAGTTTAAGAATAAAACAGTGCCATATATTCTAATGTCAAAAAAGCATCCTGGAAACACTGATTCATCTAAGTTTCCACAGAAAAAAGTTCCTAGCTAGCCGATGTTAATCACCTAACATGAAACATTTACTTAAAATATTCAGATAGAAAGTGTCAACTTATAGACAATAACATCAATTTCTCTTTTCCAATCAACTAGAACTGTTTTTGGTTATAATAAACTGTAGTACAATGATGCTTTAGAATTTCAATGACAACTTGCATAGAAAGAGATCAACTTGATACTAAACTATAACAGAGAATATACACTGGTTATTCTATAAGAGGATAATATACTCCTCTGAAGGTCAATTAAAAAAATTGAGATTTTTCTTTCTCTAGATATGTGTGTTATATGTAAGTATGTATGTGTATTTATGTGCATATATATACATATTTTGGATAATTCTGCAATTTTTGACATTACATATTTTAAAAATTAAAAAGTTAATCACACTTTTTAAAATACTATATACAAGTAAACTTGGCAAATTAACCTAGAAAAAAATTTGGTTTATTTGGTATTTGATAACTCAGCTACCATTATAGTAGTTATTTTTCAGCTGAAAAATAATTTATATTGAAATGGAATATTAATACTTGGTGCTATAGATAGTTGCCATAGTCAGTAATTCTTGAACACTGTATTACGTTAAAATAATACTTTACAATTTTATTGAACTGTTCAGTAATCACTATAAAGTACACCAATGTTGCGAACATGGAATCTTCTTTTAAGCAAGTACCTTACTTCTTAAATAAATGTACTTCATAATTACAGTATTGGGAGGATGCTGCTAGTAGTCACAATTTCTACTCTGCCTATGTAATACCAAACTTCTACTGCAGGCAATTTTCATGCTTTTTCATGAGTTAAGACTTCAACAGACTAACTAAAAGCAGGGAATTTGTGTTGAACGTGTGAACACAGAATAAGCATTCTGGTGTTGAGTACTGGCAAAGCTTCCTGGAAGCTGAAGACTGCAAAGGGCTGCTGCTTTAATGCGGCCTGAGGATCCAAAAATGGAAGCACTATGAGTCTGGGCTGGCATTCCAGGATAACGTTCTACCAGAAAGCAAAACTGATGGAGTTTCCCGAGAAATTTAGCAGCTCCCAAACTGTGTGGAGAAAGCATTCCGGAATATACTTCAAACACTATAGCTTGAGTGAATGCACAGCCTTAGTCAAGACAATCAATAAACACAGAAAGGCTTGATGGCCATATGGGGTGGAGGGCTCAGGGTTAGAGCAAAGTCAGTCAAACATTTATTTCAGGCTTAGAGGAGAATAACAGGAACATAGTAAGGGAAAACCAAGTAAGACACCAAGAAGAAAGATGCAATCTATGTACTATATGTAAATTTTTTAAAGGAGTAGGAAAAGTGAAAATAATGAAGTTGAAACCAAATGAAAAGTGAAACCTTGGTAACAAACTAATTGCAAGTCTAATGAAGTGTACTGCATTCTCAAGATCTCTCTGTAATACATGTAAAAAAGGAAATGGCACATTAAGACTTTCACCATAGAAGAACAGGACTCAGACTAACCCAAGAGTAGAACTGAGAATAACAACCATAGGCAACCGTTCTGGATTTTCAAGAGTGAAATCTGGTGTTAAAACTAGGCTCATACCAATTCAGTAACACTGAATTTAATTCTTATTTGTTTGATTTAAATATGTTACTTCCCAGTGACTCAATTATAAAACTCAGAAACAAAAGAATTAAACTTATAAATTAATCGTTTTTTGTTTATGTCATAATTGAACAATCCTAGTGAAGCATTCTTTTTAAGAATTTTTAGAAACAGATGGAACATAAATAAAAAATAAAATGTAGTACAATATTGTTTGAAGTAAATAATATTAATTCAGGCTTAACTACTGACCACCTATCTGGTTGCTAGATGGTACTTGGGTTGGGATAATTACTGCTGCATATACTTCTTGAAAGATGCAATTCGTTTACACGAGTTACAAAAGTTTCATCTAGGTAACTTAAGGGGGAACTTGTACAGCCAAAAGAGCTGGGATTCACAAAGTCCAAGTACTAATACATCATTTGCTGCTTACTATTTCCATAATATTGGAAAAGATACTATATTTCCAGTACTCAAATTCTTAATCTGTAAAACAATAAATAATATAGCTTGCACATTACATGCTACTGAATAATGTACTGTGAACGTTTTGATATTAAAAAATGTTGGGTACAATGTTCCTTCTGGTGTATTTTCATATGCTTCCTGTGTTGATTTTCTTCCTTCCCCTTCCTACAAAGTCTTTTCTTTGGGTATCTCTCCCCCCTCCTAATATCTACACATAGTCACACTCAAAAAGCAGATCGGAGGTGCCCTGAGATTAGGCTCTCTTTGTCTATTGCCAATTCATTTCTTAAACTTGATAGAAAACTACAGTTATGACAGAAATATTTCTTCTTTTGAACTTTTTAAAAATCATTGCTAAATTTGACCTGAAAACTATTAAGGCTACTGATATCTGGGTCAGAGGTAAAATTTTTGAAAAAGTCAAGACAAGAAAATAGGTCGTTCTAGTCACCATATTGCCGATATCAAAGTGAAAATGAAATGATGTGGACATTTCCCTATGTATCAACCATCTTCAAGGATAATGGGCAATTGAAATTTTAAATTTAAAATATTAAGGTTAGCCGGGCTCGGTGGCTCAGACTGTAATCATGCGCTTTTGGGAGACTGAGGTGAGTGGATTGCCTGAGCCCGCAGGTTTGAGACCCACCTGGGCAACTTGGCGAGACCTCATCTCTACAATAAATCAAAAATTATCTGGGCGTGGTAGCGTGCACCCTGTAGTTCCAGCTACTTGGAAGGCGGAGGCAGAAGGATCACCGGAGCCCAGCAGGTAGAGGCTGCGGTGGCCGGGAGCGGCCACTGCACTCCAGTCTGGGCAACAGAGGGAGGCTCCAACTCAAAATAATTAAATAAATAAATAAATAAATAAATAAATAAATAAATAAAATATTGAGGTTATGTGCAGTGACTCATGCCTGTAATCTCAGCATTTTGGGAGGCAGAGGCAAGTGAATTGCTTGAGCCCAGGGGTTTGGCACCAGCCTGGGCAACTTGGTGAGACTTTGTCGCTACAATAAATAAAAAAAATTAGCTGGGCATGGTGCTGCAAGGCTGCAGTTCCAACTACTTGAAAGACTGAGGCAGAAGGATTGCCTGAGCCCTGCGGGTCAAGGCTGTTGTGGCGGTGAGCATGCCACTGCACTCCAGTCAGGGTGACAGAGTGAGAAAACATATTGTCCAGCATTCCTAAACTCAGATGTTTTATGAAGGAAAATAAAAACATGTGTCCACAAAAAAGGTATCTAAAAAAGGTATCTGCAGATGTTCTTTGGACCATAGTATATAATTAATGATATCCAAATGACCATCAGCTACTGAATGGATATATAATTTGTGGTATATCCATACAATGGGAGCAAGCCACTGACACAACAGCATAGATAAATCTCAAAACCATTATGCTATGTTGAAGAAACCAAACACAGGTAGCAAGAGGTTGCATGCTGTATGATTCTATTTATTTACTTATTTATTATTATTTTTTCTCTTTTTCTTTTTTAGTTTAAAGAAGTATGATTCTACTTATATGAAATTCTAACCGTACATGGTGGCTCACACCTGTAATACCTCCACTTTGGGAGGATGAGGCAGAAGGATCACTTCAAGTCAGGGGTTTGTCTGGGCAGCATAGCAAGACCTTGTCTCTACAAAAAAAAAAGAAAAGAAATATATATATATATTTAAAAGTATGTAAGGATCCAAGGGCTTTGGAAAGTGACAGAAATGCTCTTTATCATAATTATGTTGTAGTTCAAGGATTGTATATATTTGTCAAATTTCAATATATTTTACACTTAAAATGACTGAATTTTAAAGTATATAAATTATCACTTAATAAAATTAACTAATGTAAAAGTCTGCGGGGCAGGAAGTAGCAAAAAAAAATTCTAATAAGTTCTGTAATGATAACCACCAGATGAACTACATGATGGCAGTTACTCTAAAAATTGCAAACTTGGACATAGATGAAAATTACATTTATTAAACAAATCTCCATGCTGGTTGTGTTTAAGTTAGCATAACTTTTACAAATTGTATTTCTTGACTCATCTAGTTATGCTTTTAAACTTTTCAAGTCATGGCACTGATATAAAATAATATGTATACGTTCCAGTGGGATAAATGGACAAGGTCACTCAAGGTCTGTGGGCTACAGCCACCTAGGCCAAACAGGGACTTGGACAAAGGACTTGGAAGTTCCTAACTCAGCACAGCGGTACATATGACCACCACCCACTTGGTGGCAAATATTATTTAGCATAATATATCGTGGATTATTATAAGTACAATAACGATCTCCTTTAACATCATAATTATCCTATGAAGTTGATATTATTTTGTAACATTTTTAATGTAAAGAAATAGAGACATATAGTGGTTAAATATTGTGTCTAAAGGTCCTTACCAAGAAAGGGATGATATTCTAATCCAACTCAGATTTCTCTGACACCAGTGCCTCACTCCACCATGCCACACTGTCTCCCAGCAGCTCTCTGCCTTCTAAACTGAAGTCAATCACATACATTGCCTTGGTCTTGATTAAAACATGTAGTAATGATCCTGAGACATACATAAAAAGAGTAGCATATGTATTTGCTCATAGCATGACCTTCCAGTCTTTCACCCTCATAGGAAGCATATAACAAGAAGTTAGTACTTTTGTCTCATTTTTTTTCTAATAATTTTTTGCTTCTGTGTTTTTTATGATCAAGTCATGTGATTTAAATAATTCACATTAAACAATGAAGGCAGTGCGTTTGGTGAACAGTGGTCTTCAAATACGTAATAGGGAATCATTCAAAGAAACATACAACAATGTCGGGGAGGGAAAAAAGAGCACTCTATATCTGATTCTGTTTCTCTGTAAATAAGAACACTAAAATTGTGTGTGTGTGCGTGTGCACACGCACACACACACACGCACATGTGCTGGGAGGCCAGGGAGTGTTGGTCCCACATGGATCCTGAAGGAAAAAAAAATCCCACTTTGAATTGAATAATAAAACATACAACAATTTCTAGCTGGATATGCATTGGCTTACACCTGGAAGTTGAGGTGAACGGATTGCTTGGGGTCAAGAATTTCTAAAACACCATTTGGATAATTATAGTCTTGATCTTTTTTGTTGTACATTTCTTCTTCTCACATTATACCCTTGGCGATCCCTCTATCTTCACTCTATGACCTGCATAGATTTTCTTATCATTTCCTGTGTCTTTACATGTTGTGTTCTGGTATGGCAGTGACATGCCAATCTTTACCTCTAGCTGAGATCTCTCTCAGCTAGAGTTCCAGGTATATGTCTGCATATGTTCCAGGTATATGTCTATATGTCTCTTAGGTAAATCTCCCTCTCTGCATCATTAGGACCTCAAGCCTAAAATAACCACAATTAGATCTTACTGTTTGTCTTCCTGCACGATTCCAGTCTCTCATCCCATTTTGTTCTTTTGTTCCCCTAAATTGATGAGCGGTGTTACTTTTCCCTTAGTATCTCAAACTACAAATGGCAACAGTTAGTCTCAAATTGTCCCTCTTCTTCACATTTTTTTAACCATCAATTGTTTAAGATTATGAGCCTTAAATATTTTTAAACTAGATATTTTTTTCTCCATTTTACCTGCCACTCCTGTGGTTCAGGCACCCATTTCTCCCCTGCCCCTGCTTTTTTGAGCCAAAGTCTCACTCTGTCACCCAAGCTGGAGTGCAGTGGCATACTCATGGTTACCGCAGCCTCTACCTGTTGGGCTCAGGTGATCCTTACACTTCAGTCTTCCAAGTAGCTGGAACTACAGGTGTGGGCCACCACACCTGGCTAATTTTTATTTTAATTTTTAATTAAGTAATTATTGTACAGATGAGATCTCATCATGTTGCCCAGGCTGGTCTCAAACCTCTGGGCTCAGGTGATGCTTCCGCCTTAGCCTTCCAAGTAGCTGGAACTAAAGGAGCAGGCAGGCCACCACACCTGACTAATTTTGGTTTTTATATTTATTTATTTATTTATTATTGTAGAGAGAAGGTCTCGCCAAGTTTTCCAGGTTGTTCTCAAACCTCTGTGCTCAGGCAACTCTTCCGCCTCAGGCTTACAAGTAGTTGGAACCACAGGTGAGGGCCACCATGACTGCCTAATTTTTTAAAGGAAATTTATTTTACTTATTTGCTTTTTTATTGTAGAGACAAGTTCTCAGCAAATTGCCCAGGCTGGTCTTGAACCTCTGGGCCCAGAAAGTCCCCTCATCTCCACCTCCCAAAGTGTTGATATTACAGGTGTGAGTCACTACTCCCAGCCAGTTTCCCATTTCTTAAAAGTGCAATACAGGAGTCTCTTGGCTTGTCACAAAGATGAGCTTTTAAAATTATTTTTTTACATAAAATGTATATTTTTAAATTAAAAATTATAATTCTAGTCATGGCAATTTATTCCCCCTAGAACCATTCGTTGTTCCTCATCACCTACACAGTCAAGTGCAAATACTTCAGCTTAACATTTGCTCTCCCTAGCCTTCGGCTTTGCCTCTGACCTCTTCATATAGTCCTCTTCTACAATACGGAGTCATCTCCAATTTCTGGAACACATGAAGTTATGTCACCCACCTGTGCTTTGGTAGAGGCAGTTCTTCTTGGAATGTCTTACCCCTTACAACTCCCTCTGTGTCTCTGACTTCATGAGTGCCTCTCCTCTCTCTCAAAGGCAGCTTGAATGCCATTTTCTGATATGCTTTTGTATCATATGATAATATTTATATATTTTTTATAAGGTACCAGGTACTATTAGTGTGCTTTGCATGTATTATCATTTAATCTCTATAGAAATCATCTGAAGTCAGTATTATTTTCCTCATTTTACAGATGAAAAAACCAGGCCCAAGAAGGACAAATACTTTATCCAAGGACACACAGCTGGTGAATGATGGAGGGAAAATTCGAAGCCCAGTAGTCTGAATCCAAAGTACATGTGCATAAACACTACACAGTATGCCTCCCTTCTCCCTTTTCAGTCTTATTGTTGCATTCATCAAGTGTTGTCATACTTTTGGAAGAGTTTGAGCTTGTTTTTATAAATAAACTTTATTTTTTTCAGTATTGAAGCACTGGCAGTCTTTGCTCTGCACAGTTCCAGTAGGTACCAATTTCATTTACCATGTTTTAGTTAAATAACTCCAGCCCCCAACAATATGGTTCAACTTTTAGTTACCATGGCATATTACTTGTGAGTAATTGCATAAAGCACAAACTTCCCTGCTAACTCTTCAGTTCACATATTACTAAGTAAATAACAGATGTACAAACCTAGCCATGACTGATCACGTTACTTCAAAGTCTATTAATGATTGGTTGATGACTGCACTGTAAACTCTTTCAGGATAATATCTGTTTCTGACTTATCTCTACATTCTTACTGTCTAATACAGTGTTGGCACACAATAGAGCTGAATAAACTTAATTTAACAAAAATATTAATCAAATTTCTGGCATTCCTGCTCAACAATAATCCAAAATAGTATTTCCTAAATTGTGTTTCATATGCACCTGTTCTCTGGAGTGCTCTAAAGGAAAGGGATTTCACAGTCAAAGGGATTCATCTTGCCAATGTCTTCCTCTTGGAGTTTCACAATGCACATTCATATGTTAAGAGCTCTATGGAGACATAAGAAAGTCTGTTTTATTTTTTTTTCATTGAGAATTTCCCAAATACATTGGAACTCCCAAATCTCACTCTTGTCCTTATCCCAACGTGAGTAATAGCCACCACATCTTATGGAACAACTGTTTTAAAGACTGTACTCTGGGAAATTCTGATTTAAAAGATAAAGACAAAATCCCTTAGCCAGGCATTCAAAAGCCATCATACGCTGACTCTAAGCTAATTTTCTGGTCTTTCTATTCCCTACAGATAACCTTCATATAGCCCAGATTCACTCTTATCTGAAAAGAAATCATTTTACTTTCTGATCTCTCTGCCTTAGCTCTGGGCATTTCTCCCACTTCTAAGTCCTTGAATGATTCTTTGACTCGGCTTCTATTCTTCCTAGCTCAACTCAGTTCCTACCTTTAGATTAATGTGTAGCTCACCTCTCCAGTAAAGCAATCTTCTCCTATGAACTCCATTAGCTATTATTGTCTAAACTTAATTTTGTTATTAATCATGTACTGCTCTGTCACATATTTCTATTATTGGCCAGGAAGATTATTTACATTTTTAGCATGCTTCTGTTTCACTTGTCAAGAAAGTCTTTAAGCTCTTTGACCTATTTATCACCCATATTCCTCCCTGTCCATGCAGGTCAGTCACTATAGCAAGCATGCCATACATGGCTAATTTTTTGTTGCTGCTTTTGCACCAGTCAAAGGGATTTGCTAAAATCACAAGCTTTATTGAATATTAATGCACTAAAAGAACATTTCAAATGATGGACAGTTTATATCTTTTATGTTGTACAAACTAGGTTGATTTTGAGATTACTAGAAGAAAAAAATGCATATTTTAAAGACACAACTTTGAATTTTATTGGAAATAATTGTCGTTTTGATGAGAAAAAGAACTGTATTCAAGAAGTAAAAGTAAATCATCCATTAAGATTAACTAGTGAGGCACCATGGTTACCTCACTAGATATCATAGGCCTTTTGGGTTGCACTGGGAAAAATACATTACATTACAATATTTTGTCTTTGATTAGAATTGAATTCTAAAGTGGTTCCTTTATACTGCCTTCAGAAGACAAATGTACCTTCCAGAAAGCACATAACTGAAAAATGAAAGCTACAAACAAATGAATTTTCCTTCCTTTTTTATCACTAACCAATACCTACAGTACCATGACAGAAACCAATAAACATTCAAGGCAATTTATAGTCTCACTAGCATATGGAATTTCCCCAGGAGCATTCCTGATGTCTAAACCACTAACATGAAATGTATTGAATACTCCTACCTTCATTTTACATTTAATATCTGTCATGATTCTGCCTTTAGAATGACAAATTAGTCATATGATGACAAGTAGTTCAGTAACTACCTGACAAATCAGAAAGATTTTTTAAAAATCTGTTCTCCTAATTTTGATTTTGATGTGACATATATTGTTAAAAACTTGGCAGATAAAATGTTATAAGCGTGTACATGAGAATGCTGTCCTTTAGTGCTTATTTACTCATTTTTTCTCGAAATATCTATGTAAATATACATGAAAATATGGTATTTCTCTAATATCATGTACACATTATGTTGTATTTTAGGGTAATCATCAGAAAAAGATACCATCTTTTCTAAGATACATTTTCCATAACTCTTTCTTGTTTCTAAACGTTTGCTGTATCACTCTCAGTCCCCACTATTCAGTACACACCTTGAAGAAATGTCAGGAGAGTCATTAGAAACTCAACTGGGAGTCACCATATTAGATATCAATGGTGACAAGCTTTGAAAAGTTGGCTTGAATAGCACATGGTAAATGTTAGCTTTAAAATTAAAAATAACCAATGATGGACTGGACTTACTTTAGCTCAACCTTTATTACTTGTGTTGGCTATTAAAAGATTAAGGCTATTGTGGATATTTTTATTCCTGGCCCTTTTGAAAAAATGTCGATCCTTTGCTTCCTCAAGATAATTTATAAAATGTAGATGGAGGTATTTAAATCACAAATCTGACAGGTTTTTTTCATCATTATGTTTTTTGGGGTTTTTTTTTTTGAGTTGTAGTCTCAGTCTGTCACCCACACTGGAGTGCGGTGGCCGCTCCCGGCAACTGCAGCCTCGACCTGCTGTGCTCCGGTGATCCTTCCACCTCAGCCTTCCAAATAGCTGGAACTACAGGCGTGCGCTACCACACCCGGCTAATTTTTTGGTTTATTGTAGAGATGAGGTCTCACCAAGTTGCCCAAGCAGGTCTCGAACCCGCGGGCTCAGGCAATCCACTCACCTCAGCCTCCCAAGGCATGGGATTACAGGCTGAGCCATCATCATTATGTTAACTACAAATAAACAGCAGCATCCAGACTTTGTTAAATTTACTCCCAAGGGGATTATTAAACAGTCAAATATGAATTTACGGTGAAAAAACCCACCTGTATATAGTACTAATAGTGTCTCATCTTTAAGCATTTAAATTGAAGTACCTGCAGTGATGATTATTATGCAGCCTATTGTTATTGGTCATCTGTTCCATCAATATTTGTGAAAGAGAAGAAAAGGAGGGAAGGAGGGAGGGGCTTCAAGAGAGGAAGAATTCACAAAGGTTCCGAAAAAAAAAAAATCAATGCTAATAAAAAAGCATCCTAGAATTCTTATCCTCTATCACACATCTCAAGAATGAATCTAAGAAAGGTTAAGAGTAGCACAGGTTATTGCTGGCAAAGCTGGGACTAGAATCTTAGCCTGAATCGCAGGCTCTTTCCTTGAGACGATTTGCTTCCCTAGGATATCAGGACTGAAAGGAAACACTTATTTCTTAATATATTTGCATACTTTTTCCTTCTTTCTTTCTAAAAAAAATTTTTTTTATGGAGTCTAAGGACTTTTCTCATTTTCCTTGTTTTACACTATTCCCTCATCTTTTAAACATGTCGAGGAAAATCAACAGGCTATAAACAGATTTTTTAAAATAAAGAAATGTGACATTAAGAGATGTTACACATGTAGAGATATTCAGCTTATGCTGTATTCAACCAGCAATGCTGAACATGTTAGAAAAGTGATATGTACTAATGAAACCCATGGCATTAATGAGAAGATCTGGTGCCATGCAGTAACTTAAAATCCTCCTTGGGGTTCATTACTATGCCATGTGGATCATGTCATTTTTAGTAAATTTAGGAGTGACTCATTTCTGGCTGACAGGTAAGTGCAGATGCTGTTAAGTTGCTCTGAAGCTCTGTCAGTAAACTTGTCATAAAATAAAACAGAATGTCCTTATTATAAATACAAGAAAGCCCAAACTTTCTAGTTTTTTGTCTTAATACTTTGAAACTTCATGTATGCTCTCTGCTGAAATATTAATTTCCAAGCATGATCTGAATAAATATGCTTTACACAAAAAATCTTCTTAGCATTTTCACAAAAACGTTATATTGTCTTTTTCAAAATCTTGAAAATAGTTTCAATGCTGTGCAAATATACCTTAGAGATTCTTTTAAAATATCTTTATATTTTAATTAATTTGTTTATGTGCAGAAGAAAACTTGTTTTTCTATTTCGCTACATATAAAACATTCTTGTTTGTATCAGAAAAAAAACTTTAAAAAATAACTATTTGATCAACAAAATTGAAATATGTGTTAATGTATGAATATATAAATGTATTTTCTTCTTCCAAAATAGTATATTTTTATTTTATGTCACTTTCATACAATTAAAATTCCATATGTTGAATTGTCTTAAAATGTCATACATTTTAATAAATGGAGAATTGTATTCCATGAGGACAACTGGGTGATTTGACTAAATTTCTGGACCAATCTGTGACTGCCACATCTTGGGGCATCTTCTCAACTGGTGGGAAGAAAAGCACTCTCCATATACCCATGATTACAAATTCTCTCTTCCAAAAATTTGGAATCGGAATTAAGACATTATAATTCTGCTTAAGTTCGTTTCTGGGAGGGATACTTGGCAAACTCTTGGGAGCTTTGACTCAATCATCTTGACATGCAGACAATGCATGAAAGAAAGCCACACGGCAAAAAGCGAGAACTTTTAAGCTTCAAATCTAGTTATGTAAGTTAAGTGCATTCCATATTTCAAGTTATGCTTCCCAACTTCGCTTGCAACACAGATCCACTTAACGTCTTTGGCTTAGAGGATTCTATCCTGGTTAACAGTAATAATATAAGGAGATTTTAAAAGGGCATTTCATTAAGATCATAATCTTACCACTGCAAGTTCATTTGATCTAATAACCTATTTGAAACATGTAGGTTTTAAGTAAACTACGTAAATAGATAATATAAAATAAAACAATATTTGCAGGTGCATTTTAACTCCCTGGGAACATTAAAAAAATACAGTTAATTTATTGTCAAATTTCCGTTTGTAAGCAACACAATGAATCATCTTTAGATGGAAATAAAAAATTGGCACTCAGGTACAGAAGCATGTGACTAACAGCCTTAAATAACAACCAGCTCTGCAATGACCAAAAAAAAAAAAAAAAAAAAAGAAACAATTATGGCACTAGTCCACAACTGTAACTGATTTGATATTGTCTTCTCCAATATATCTCACATCTTAAGATAAAACTCACTACACCCTACTTCGATTGAGAAAAAAAAATTATCAAAAGAAAAAAAACACAACTCTCAGTACACAGAAAATAAATATCTATGGTTTTCAAAAACTGGAATGCATTGGGTTACTACGATCGCCATGTTGTACTCATGGTTCCTTGATTTCTGAGTTTTAATCAGCATTCTTTTTGTGGGGAAGGGATGCACACAGGAAACCTCCTTAATTTAGCTCTTTTCATTTGAAGGTTTCAAACGCTTTGCTGGTGGCTATTATTTACAGTAGCTGAGTAAATGGGAGCACTGAGCCAATGGGAGGCTATAACTATGCCGTAAATGAATTACAAAGCAGTAGAATCTTGTTAAAACAAGTCAAGATGTAAAATGTCTTAGGCATCCCACTTTAGTCAGATCCATTTTCCATTTTTTTAAACAGCTTTCTCCATTTTGTCACCTTTTTCTTACATTCTTAGATCAATAATGATTTATTTAGACACACTGAGTCATTAGACTCTAATATTATTTTTTTTGAAATTTAGCCCAGTTTATGTACCACCAAGTGAGGGCATGCTTAAAAAGGGTGGTAGGTCTGCATAACAGTATGGCATGCAATTTGTGCCTTAGAGGCTAAATTATGCAGATGGAAAAAAAAAGAAAAATAAGTCCTTAAGTCAAAATTGGTGGCCAAGAGAATAGAAAAAAATTGCTGCTATGGGGAGAGGGTTATATTTAAAAATGTGAGGTATTGTAGAATAATTTTGGTTGAAAAGTTATTAAGAGACCAGATGAGGAGAGGAATTGTGTGTAAGAGGCAAAGATGTGTGGCTAAAAATGGGGGGGAGGAGAGGACTGACGCTTTAAAAATACAATATCCATGGATGAAATATCTATGAAGGTTTTTCAGAGTCCTGGCTCCCACACCTGGTCAATCGTCTGTCACCTAAAGAGCTTACAAATATCGATCTTCATAGCGTGCTCCCTGGAGATGCTGATTTAGTAGAATTGACTTTGAATCCAATAATCTGTATTTTTTAAATACTCTATGGTAGATCTGAAAGTCTAAGTGTTTTAGAGAATCTAACCTTCCACAACGGCTAGTACCTAAGAAGCTTATCTAGCTCTGGGAACAGCACATATCTCTCTAGTTCCAACCCATTTTCGAACAGGAAAAAGTCAACTTAGAATAGGAGAGTGGGTTCATCCTGAGATCAGAAGTCACACTCAGGATGTTTTCTGGTGTTGATACACCTGCATGGTCTGTATCTTGAAATGCTACCCTATTATTTGTCCTAGATTTTTGTTCTCTGCTTTTCTCTTGGATTCAGTCACTGGATAGTGACCCCAAGTGCAGTCCAATTGGGACACTAGGCTTTATCTGGATCTTTCAGATGTTTTGTAATCTATTCACACTGCTAAATTTGTCTTTTACCATCTACTCATACTGACTTCACACATCTGAGAAGCTCAGAATCAAAGGAGATAGAACTCCAGGACTTTTCTCACGGTACATCCAGTCCTCATTCACGTTGACCCTTTTGATTCACAATCAAGGAACAATTAATTGCCCGGTCATGTTGCTAAAGTTTACCTGAATCAAGAAGATTTCTTAATAACATGAGTGATATTATGTCAATATTTTAAAAGAATGATCTTGGATCCTGAATCAGAAACAATTTGTGTTCTTGCTAGATGTACACTCACAATCAGTATAACCAAATAAATTAGAATCTATGTGTGCAAGAGTTAGGCATTTGCATCTTAAAACTAAGTTCTGCAGTTAATTTTTATGCACATTAATGTTTGGGCATCATTAGATAAACACAATTGTAGTTTAATGAAATATGTATCCACTTCATTAATTGATTCTATAAACAACGATTCATTGGTTTCTACATGCCAGGTATATGATAGAGTATGATTGGAGTATAAAGATGGCTTGAAAGAGCATAATACATTTGTGTAGGAAAGACAGACAAGTCAATAGATGATTGGAAAAAATATGGCAGATGTTATGAAAAATAAGCAAAGAACCCTCTAAGCACATGGAAAGGTGGCCGTCTCACTTCTGCTGACTCTGGAAAATTGTTTGACAGTTGTGTTGACAACTTTGATAACATGAATTTGCTTTATTAGAGTTTCAGTTATTTGCTGTTTATGTTACACACCAAAAAAGTCTTAGAATATTTCTAAATATTTCAATGAGCTGAAAGTACTCTTCCTTTTGTACAACCCTTTTGTATGTAGACATTTAATAATGGCATATTCAGTAAAGTACAAATTGTGTTCAAATGCAACCTAAAAAAAGTCAAAACAAAAGGGTTATATTAACAGTCAAAATGCTTCGCCCTCTATTTTGCTGCTGCTCACTGAGGCATTATAAGATTCTTTGAAATAATATAATTGAATCTTTGGTGTCTCATTGACACAGCTTTATTGAAATTTCATTTTTATGATATTAGCTAGAGACACATTATCTATTGAAAAATAGACATAAAAATTATTATAAAAAAGAAATCTTTCAGCCAGTTGTACATTATTTGTTGTTGAATTTTCCAGATGATTGACTGAGGTTTTTGTAAATATGGGAAATGTTAATACAATAATTGCAACACTATATATATAAACGTTTAAGGTTTTACATAAGATTACAGGCAGGATCCTACATTTATTTTTAAAAGATTAAAAGTAAAACCCAAGTTTTTTCAAATGCAAGAAAGCCCGTAGCCATTGATTCAAAAGTCATTTGTTTTTCTTTAATGTCTTATAAGCACCATAAATACATCATAGACTAACTACAGAGTCCACCATGTTGTCAGGGAGACAATATGGTGTGATAAATGCTATGATAGTTACCACTGAACCAAATATATTGTAAAGAGTACTAAACATTAACTATTATATTAAATATAAAATATTTTAAAATACTATGATTCTACTATATAGCATGTACAATAGCCAACAGTGAAGGGCGTATACAATGAATAAGGACCTTATGTCCAGTAAGTTCACGAGACAAAGATGTATACATTATTATGTAAGTACATGTAAGACAGGTGTTAGGAGCAAGAACAAGCAAAGAGCCCAAAAGAGGGTGAAACTGGCTTTAGTCAAAGTGACGAAGTCTTCATGGAGGGAAAAGAAATGGAAAAAGCCTTAGATCTGCCACTTATTAATTGCAGTGATAATAACAACAAAGCTCATTATTGATAAAACTATCACGTACTGATTATCACTTTACTAGGTGCTAAGTTTATAAGTTCTTATTTGATACACCCGTTTGAGCTAGATGTGACCCTTTCCATTTTACATGTGCAGAAATTGCAGAGCCAGGATTTAAGCCAGTTATCTCTGACATAAAGCCTGTGAATTTTCTGTCACATGGTCTGGCACTCTTGCCCTAAAAACTAGACCTAAATACAAAGAGAATCTATGAAAATAAAAGGTATTCAGAAAGCTGACGAGAAATATGGAGTATTTTGCCAGAGAAGTGCCCTTAAACGCACTGGCTTGGAATTTTGAAAAGTTTATCAGTGAATCTGAGATGAGGATCTGTATCTGGAGAAAACTGGATCCTCCTATCTCCAATTCATTGTATATAAATTCAGGGCATTCACCAGCTCTCACAGGTTTCTGAGATCTCTTCAGCCCAGAACTAGGGTTTCAGCGGAGGATGACACATTAAAACACAGGCAGCAAATTGGGAATTATGTTTATTCTGTAATAAGATTTCTTTGCAACCTAAGACATTTACATTCCTCCCATTTCTTCATTCAGCACATCCCACAGGCACCATATTTAGTTTCTCTTCATTTCCATCACCACTGAGATGCGGCCCCATCATGTGGCCTATTCTCACAACTTTCTCATTGGTTTGTTGCCACTGGTTTCTTCTACACTTTGTTCCATTCTCTACATTGCCTTATGAGTATCTTTCTTATATAAGCATTAGCACCCTTATTTTGAAAACTTCTTTCATCAACTTTTGCATACATTACCGATCTTCTTAGCCTGGTGTGAGCCACTCCACATTTAAGGCAGACCCAAACCATACTTCTGCCTACTATCTTATATCATTAAAAATAAACAAACAAAATGAAAACATATTTTATTGTTTTCATTGTATATCTCTGCATTTTGATAAACTCCTACTCATACTGCTAGAGCTAATTCGAATATTATACTTTCTGTGAAATCTTTACCAACTTTCCCAGTTATCCTCTCTAGTGACACTTGGATCAGACATTTCTTGTGATTGTTGTGAAGACTTTTGACTTTTTAGAGTTGGAGTTACCCAGGCTGGAGTACTACAGGCATGCACTATCATGACCGGCTAATTTTTTTTTTTTTTTTTTTTTTGTAGTTAGAGATGAGGTCTCGCCAAGTTGTCCAGACTGTACTCGAACCTGTGGGCTCAGGCAATCCCCTCACCTCAGCCTCCCCAAATGCTGGGATTACAGGCTTGAGCCACTGCATCTGGCTTTTTTTTTAAATGTTAGTATATTCTGCAGTGGTACAAAAAGCTTCAGTCATAGCTTATTGTTTGTGTTTCAGGCATCCAGTAAAGTACCTAGAATAAAATAGGTACTCAGTAAACATGTTTTTGAAAAAGTGATGGATGAATGAATGAATGATAATAGAAGCTATATATAATTTTCAGAACAGTTCTCATATTTTTTATATTTTTCATTTATAAAATTTATTAGTGCCTATTTTCAATTATCACTTCTACAAGGTCATTGCCATCATTTCATTTTTGTTAAAAATATGCATGTCTAAGCAAATAATATGAATACTATATACTTATATGTCTATATAAGTAAATAACCATCATTTCATTTTTGTTCAACCTCACTAATCATCAGGGAGATGCAAATCAAAACCACACTGAGATACCACCTAACTGCAGTCAGAATGGCAATTATCAATAACTCAAAAAATAACAGTTGCTGGAAAGGGTGTGGCAAAAAGGTAACACTTCTACACTGTTGGTGGGAGTGTAAACTAGTGTAACCTATGTGGAAAGCAGTGTGGTATTCCTAAAAGCTCTAAATATCAACCTCCCATATGACCCTGCAATCCCCCTACTGGGAATATACCCTAAAGAACTCAAATCACTCTATCAAAAAGATACCTGTGCACAAATGTTTATCACAGCATTTTTCACAATAGCAAGAACCTGGAACCAACCATGCTGTCCCTCAAAAGAGGACTTAATTAAAAAAATGTGGTACATATGCACTATGGAATACTATGCAGCCATGAAAAAGAACAAAATCATGAATTTCGCAGCAACCTAGATGGAACTAGAGTCTATAATACTGAGTGACTTCTCACAGAAATCAAAATCTGAGTATCACATGTTCTCACTCATATAGTGGACCTTGATCATCCAACGTATTACCATAAGAAAATGACTGATTGTGCTGGGAAACTATGGGGGGATGGAGGGGAAGGGAGATGGGATTAATGGTAGTAAACATCTCTCTGGGGATGGGGAGACACCTCTTATCAACAAGGGTGCCTGAACAAAGCATATTTGTATACCTAACCCTTAACTGTACCCCACAATATCATAATAAAAAATATTGATTATAAAAAAAATGTATAGCCGGGCTCGGTGGCTCAGCCTGTAATCCCGCGCCTTTGGGAGGCTGAGGTGAGTGGATTGCCTGAGCCCGCGGGTTTGAGACCCGCCTGGGCAGCGAGGCCTCATCCCTACAATAAAAAAAAAAAAAAAATCAGCCGGGCGTAGTAGCGCATGCCTGTAATTCCGGCTACTTGGAAGGCTGAGGTGGAAGGATCGCCAGAGCCCAGCAGGTCGAGGCTGCGGTGGCCGGGAGCGGCCACTGCACTCCAGTCTGGGCGACTGAGTGAGACTCCAACTCAAAAAAAAAAAAATGTATATATGTAAATATGTATATTTTGTACTTATATGTATATATAAGTAAATTACACACACACACACACACACACACACAAAATCTCCAAGTACTGCTAGGCTATGCGTTCAGAAAATAGCCTACACTAAAACCAGCTGGTTGAGATATAATTACCTAAAGCATATTTGGTTGGCACGCACACACACACACACACATATACATATATTTCAAAACTTTGCAAGACCTTTCAAACAGCAATTCTCTTTTAGAACTTTTTTTTACAGTAAATATTTTAATTATTTAGCTCTGTGTTTACTACAGCAATATTTTAAAATATATAAAAAGGTAAAAACATTTGAAATATTTTATCAGTATAATGACGTGGAGAAATGTAACATCAGTTAAAGTAGATGTTATATTGCAAGAATTCATAGAATTTTCTTCACAGAAATTTTCCTAATTTTCATAAAAATATCCTGAGGAACCTGATCATACTCCACAGGTTTTCTCTGATCTCAGTCAAATAATTCAATAAAAGAAAAAATTGGAAAAAAGAAAATAAAACAACCATTTTATTCTCTCCTATAAATTATATATTAAGGCCAAAATATATCTAGTACTTTATAAGTGGAGGCAGCCATTCAGAAATCATGTAATAAGCACTGGGAAGATTTAATTATAGCCCCCTTGTTTGCCACAATATGCTTCTTTATATTTTGCAAAACAAAAAAATTATATCTTCTAATGGAAGATATTTAAAATTGGTTATTTCCTTGATTCCTTGATCAAACAAAATTATGTGTGAGTATGACTTTAACAAGAATATGCCCCCACATGCTATAAAATTATAAATGATAGATGTTGATTATATGAAAGTCCCTAACTTTAAATGATTAATAAAATACAATTATGCCATTTTATTCATTCACTCTTTCATTTATTCATTCAAGAATCTATGATTAAGAACCTAGTTTGTGTCAATACTGTGCTAAACTTACTAGAGACCAAGATGCATTTATTGCCCTCATAGATTCCAAATTCATGCTGATAAACTATGCCAAACAAACAAACAAACAAAAAAACACTCAACAGTATTTACAAGGCGTCATGGGAATCTATGGAGGTAGGAGGATAAAGGGTTAGAAAATTTAGATGACTTGGACTTTAAAGTTTGAATTTTGCTAACATTAGCTATTAAAATGGGTTGTCATATTGGTTGGTAATCAGTGTCTTTCATTCCAGTGCAGGGCTAAGGTAATACCTCAATATTTATTCTACAGGGAATGCAATGAGTTTACAGATACAGAGCTGTCATTCCTAGGATCGTGGAGATAAACTAAGAAAGAAAATCAGATAAGCAATGCAGCAACAACTCAGGAAGATTAACTAAAAGCAAATTGAAAATAATTAAATGTGGATAGTTTGACTTCCCAAAGCCTAGAGGGAAATTTTATCAGTCTAAGTACTGATAAAATAAGACAGTAAAGTCATTTAGCAAGATTCAAGTCATTCAATACAACAATAACAAAAATCCAATGGTGTCTGGTTTGTTGTAATATATGGTCATGATACTGTGGTGTGCAAGGTGAATTTTGGAGGGTTCCTGTTTCTACCATTGTTTCTCTATGACTGATGGCTCATGATTATTAAACTTACAGAAATCACTTAGATTATTATATTAGGATCTGTATGTGCACATACACACTCACACATACACAAACTAAATTAAACTCAGAATTACTGAATTACTTATCCTCTAACTAACTTGGCTATAAGTCACATTGTTTTCTGATGATAATAAGAACTCACAAATAATTAATGTATGCAGTTAAAATTCAAATTCAAATCAATTGGCTAATATTCTGTGGAAAAAGATAATTGAAAAAATAAAATATTATTATTAACATTAAAATATAGTGATTATATACTAATCTAAAAAAGTAAATAATTTGTAGTTGTTCCAGGCTAAGTCAGGAGCGTGCCATGGATACTGAACAAAAAACAAGTCTCTTGACCCTGAGAATATAAGTCAGGAAAATAATGAGCTGAGGCACACTAGTTGAATCTGTGAATTTCCACAGAATCTCACATATCGTCCTCAACAATTAAGGGGGAATCCAACTGATCTTATGATTAATTTGGTCAACTCTGGGTGCACATTTAGGTCAAAAAGTGAATATTAGGTTTGACACTGACTAACTTGGCTATCAGCATGTATCAAATTAAACAAGCAATTGCTAACATGTAACCATATCAGACTCTGGCTTGTACCTATTAATCTGACTTTATTTGAAAGTTCAGCTATTATATTTGTGCAATCTATTTAGCTCAAAATATGACTGAACTGCTGGGATTTGCTTTGCTGGAAGTTCTAAGTGAACTTAAAATGTAGCCCCAGGTAAAATAGGCAGTTTACTTACATGAGAGTACAAAATGTAAATGTCTCTAGTAAGGGAAGAAAAACTGCAATTTCTATGTCACTGGAAAAATCATGTCTTCAATACTCCAAGCCAGTGCTATTTTTCCTACCTTGAATATGAAACACAAAGAAGGACAAAAACAAAACAAAACAAAACAAAACAAAACAAAACAAAACTGGGGTCATTTATCTAGCTAACATTTACTTACACTGAGTTATACTGAATTTGAAATTAAGTGATAGTTACTGAAAAATGTCCCAAATATGTGTACTATATACAGTGTAAAATTGTAGCTATATAATATGAAGTAACTTTTCAGAGTTTACCATATATTGAAGACTTCAAAAAGATAAAACAGAGCCATACTTTACAGAAATAATGTTACCTCTATTGAAATGAAAAACTAGGAATTTTCCAGAATAAACTTCTGCATAGCTAAACATCCAGCATACACATGTTTTGGGAGTTGTCTTAAGAGAGTTTCAATGACAGGAAATTAAATTTGTTATCATGAATTTGAATAGTATAGGGTAGCATGTTTCTGACAACCAAATAAAACAGCCAGAAAACAATTTTTTGTTTCCAGTAAAGTTAAAAGAAACTTTCTTTCTCACTCATCCAAAGAAAGTTATAGCAATATTAATAATCTTAAAATGTAGAAGGATAGTCATTTGATTTAGATGGTTTAAATGTTTACCTGACCACAGAAGTCAAACAGGTAGCCAATTTAAGTCCCTTCATTTCTGATTATTTTTAACATATGAAGGGGAACTCCCTAAAAACAAAATTTATTCATACAAAATTGTGTATTTATTCTTACATATTTAAACTTTAGTCACCTTCAGACTACTCTGCGTTTGATACAAGATGCCGATCGAGAGACTTTTTCCATTGCTCAAAACAGTTTTTGAATTTGTCCATTTAGATGCCTTTTAGTGCTCCTGCTGTTTTTTGTTTCACCTTGTTCACATAGGCAAAACACTTTTCTTTGAAGATTTTTTAAATCCGGGGAAACAAAACAAAACAAAACAAAACAAAAAACAAGTCCTGGGGTGAGATCAGGTGAATAGGGAGGATGGGGCACGGGAGTCATGCTGTTTTTGGTTAAAAACTGCTAAACATTCAGCTAGGTGTGGGCAGGTTGTTAATGTAAATCACTCATCATGAAATGGGCAAATGTGTTGAAAGAATCGCTAAAAAAAATAAAAAATAAAAATAAACTGAACCCGAACTCAGCCTCTCACAACAACGCTAGCTGGTATACTGATGCTGATGGATTCCCTTTTACAGTCAGGGAAGCCTCTGCTACCAGGAGGCCTGTCCTCCAAAAGATTATTCCAAGTTTTGGGGGATCCTCCACTCATAAATTAATTATGGTGCATACAAAGAACTATTATTTATGCCCTGGAAAAGACAATACATGATCTGCCTATTTTAATGTATCACATTTTCTCTCTCGTTTTGAAATACGTTTTGTGAAATACTTAAAAATATTATCTTACTTCCAAAGATTTTATTAGTTTGAAGACTATAGTAGTTACAGAATTTTGTCTTTGGATTAGTATATGCAATAGAATTCCAAGAATTTTTCGTAGAATAATTTTTAAAAGTTAAAAATAGAAAGTGATGGGCCTTATTCATCGTGTTTCTTGTTGATACTATCTGGAGAAGTTTCAGTGAGGAACTGAGAATTCTTAGATAAAACAATCTGTAGGTCATCTAAACACTAAGACAAAGCGATCAGCTTGAAATTTGTAAATCTTAAATCTTCATATATTTCTGTAATCAGATAGCATAGGATAGATGCATTTAAATAAATTATAGTTTACCAAAGAGGCATGGCTATGTGATAAGGAGGGAAGACAGTACATACAATGTAACTTCACACAAAACTTTTACACAGTTCACACATTTAATTTTGTAAAGGAAAATGAGATGTCAATGCATTTCTAGATGATTCTAAGAAGTTATCTTTTCAAAGGTATCTAAGTTTAAGAATGGAAAGTAAAGAATTTTGAATGACTTTTCAGGGATAATTACACAGAAAGAACTAAAATGCCTGGTGCTCTCCATGAGCCTAGTACTGAGCTAGGCAATATACGTATCAGTATCTCACTTATTTCTCCTTACAGGTTTGACAGCTGTATGCAATTTTAGTGCCTTTTAAAAATTTGTAGAGCCGGGCTCGGTGGCTCAGCCTGTAATCCCGCGCCTTTGGGACGCTGAGGTGAGTGGATTGCCTGAGCCCGCGGGTTTGAGACCCGCCTGGGCAGGGAGACCTCATCTCTACAATAAATCAAAAAATCAGCGGGCGTGGTGGCGCATGCCTGTAATTCCGGTTACTTGGAAGGCTGAGGCGGAAGGATCGCCGGAACCCAGCAGGTCGAGGCTGCGGTGACCGGGAGCGGCCACTGCACTCCAGTCTGGGCGACAGAGTGAGACTCCAACTCAAAAAAAAATAATAAAAAATAAAAATTTGTAGGCTACAACACACAGAAATTAAATATTTTTCCAAGGTCACACAGTTAATAAGTGCCATCAAATGAGTAATGAACTCGAGGCCATTAACTCAAAAAGTCTGAATATTTTGGACAGTTGAAAGAAAGCGAAACTGAGGCTATCCAATTTCTTACACTGTGTCAAACATCTCCACTATATGAGATGGAGGAAAAAATTTGGAAACAGCATAATAAAATAAACATGTTCTTTTGTATGATAGATAATATTCATTTTAAGTATGTAGTCATAAAATATATGCTGGAGTCTATATTGTGCCAGGAAGTTGGATTGGTAGATAGTTTAGGTGAATAGTGCTCCCAAATTCCATAACTAGTAATTGTCATTTTCAGCATGACACACTCATTCTAAACACACTCATTATGCTAGATAAAAGGAGCCAACTCTCTGGCTCTGATCTACTTGTAATGTAAACAAGGCAGGAACAGGAAGGGGGAGCTGTGACTATTCTGGGGAGGCTTTTCTGGATTAGCAAAAAAAAAAAAAAAAAAATCACTCCAGTAGGAAACAAATTTGAAATTATTAACACAGGCTTTGCTGTGATACATATGTTTTAGTCAAAATGGTCTAGAGAAGAATTTTTTAAAATAGAAGGCCAACATTACTCATAACCTTCAAATAATGAATCTCAGAATGAAATATTAGTAGGTCTGACTTTGAAGATTGAGATTTTTATTCTTAGAAAGCTCTTCGAGACTTCTTCTCGTAAGATCTTCCATTTGCCATAACCATGTTTTTGACAGAGTATAACTTCAGACATTTGGATGCATAAAGAAAAAATATCTTTTACTTATAACCCACACAAATTTCACATTTGAATTAACCAACCAATGATGAATGACATATCGGATATGTATCTATTATTGAACAATAACAACAAAAGAAATGAAAAATCATATTTATTTCTTTGAGCTACATTACTATTATTATTATTTTTGAGTTGGGGTCTCACTCTGTAGCCCAGGGTGGAGTGCAGTGGCCCGCTCATGGCCTCTCCAGTGTTGATTCGCTTGGCTCTGGCGATTCTTCCACCTCAGCCTTCCAAGTAGCCAGAACTACAGGTGTGTGTTACCACCCCTGCTAATTTTTGATTTATTGTAGAGACAAGGTCTCACCAGGTTGCCTGCACTGGCCTCAACCCCGCGAGCTCAGGCAATCCTCTCGCCTCAGCTTCCCAAAATGCTGAGATTACAGACTGAGCCACAGATCCCAGCCTGAGCTACAGTATTTAGTAGAGTAACATTAAAGTAGTACAATATAACTTTTGAGGGACAGTATACAATATAGGGATTGACTTGAAACCCATTCCATTTGTTCCATTTTGCAAGAATTGTGACACCTTGGCTCAATTACCTTAGCTCTTAAAGAATCAGTTTACTTATCTGTGTATGAGTGATAATAATGATATTCCTCTCATAGAGGTAATATGGGAATTTCACTCAGATAACATATGAGCAATGCTGACCATAATTATTGACATGTAGTACATTCTCCATAAGTGATAGAAATCACCATCACCATCATCAGAATCATCATCAAAAAATGCATCCTTATAAACTAGGAGTATGTTATTTTTGAAAATCTGATTTGCCTTATTTATTTTTATATTTCCATTAGTGACTAGTACATCTTACATCTATAAAACCAGGTAGTAAAAAATAATAGAGAGGGAATTTAATATGAGAAATTATTAATATACGCTCATTTTTCCATAATTAGTAAACTTAAAAATTCTGAGAGGAAGTAATCACTTCCATCCATTATTCAACAAGGACTATGAACATAAGTTTATGGTAAGATAAAGTGTTCAACTCTCTTTTAATAGCTGATCAAGTCTCTCTCTTTAATAGCTGACTAAGGGAATTTCTCAGGACTCTATTTCTTGAATAGAATTCAAATTTCTATTCAATTGAAATTTGAGAAGTGTGCAGGAATTTATATAAAGTTAAAAAATTATTCAACAATTCAGGATACATTTTGATTGTGTCTGTACTTCATAACTACATTTAAACATGAATCTATGCTTAAAATGAACCTTTAATTGAAATTGTCACAAACTTAAAATAAAGAAAATGCTAGCATTAAATGTAACAAAATTGTAAAAACAATAAAATCAGGTTAACATTTGAATTAAATTAATAAGTTAATGTAAAGAATGATTATACGTAAAATGTATAAAATATATATAAATGTGGATTTTTAAAAAACAGCCCTCAAATACAAGGAAAGTAGAAAGTTAGGTAGTTACCCAAGTGGGAGGAGGGGAGGGGGTGGAAATGGAGAGATGGAGGTAAAAGGGTATAAAGTTGCAGATATGTAAGATAAATAAGTCTGATGATCTGATGTACAGTGTGAGGAACATAGCAATATTACTGTATATTGTAAATTTGCTGAGTAGTTTATAGATACCTCCACCACACACAAGCAAAAGATAACTATGTGGATTATAGGTATGTTAATTTGCTTGAGTGCAATAATCATTTCACTATGTATATGTATATCAAAGTATCATATTGTATAACTTACATATATACAATAAGAAATGAAATATTTTTAGTAACATTAAATGTAAATAATTGATAAATTATGAACCTTTTGAGCTCAGTGAGCGCATCCTATCAAACATGTCATATGAAGACCATTCTCTCACCACTTTTCCCTTTGGGGCAATGTAAAATATTATTTGTATATTAACATCACTAGGCTTGTCTTTAGCAAAAATGCATTATTTCTGTATTGTCTATTTCTATATTTTCTCAATAGTTTTATACCATCAAAGTAGAGCAAGATGTCACCAAAATGTCTATATATACAAATACTAAACTGGGAAGTAAAATCTAGCAACTTACTATATATATATATATATCCATATGTAAGTGATATTATACTATAGGTAGTATTATAATGTAAAATATAAAATAATAACATAGGCTGGGCAAGGTGGCTCACACCTGTAATTCTAGCATTTTGGGAGGCCAAGGCAGGAGTTTGAGGCTGCAGTGAGCTATCATGGCACCACTGCACTTTAGCCTGCATGACAGAGAGAGACTCTCATGTCTTAAAAATTTTTAAATAAATAAAATGAAAATGGAAGTATACTATTATATATTTAATATGTAAGTAATACTATTAACATATAGCATTATATGCTTTTAAATACATGTAATCATTTAAGTAATCCACAAGAGGATTGTATTAATTTACTTAAGATTATCAACAAGCATATATCACTCATTCCAAAACAGAAGTATTGTGGAGAATACACTAATCCATGAGAATATGTCCATGGATACTCATATGCATATCTTAGTTCCATCTCACCTGGACTGGTTTCTACCGCAAAAACTTCACTGAGAAGTGATTCTTGCTCTCAGTTTGCTCCTACGGATTTCAAGTTTCCAGACTGTCTTTAAAATTCCAGTTCCCTTTTGTTCCCTCCCTGAAACCACAAGCAGCTTTCATCTACACCCCTGCCATTTATTCCCCTTTCTTACTCAAGCCAAGTCATAGACCTGGGCTTCTGGTATGCTAAGAAGAAAATAATTATTCACGTATTCATTCACCATGTATTTGTTGACATCTGCTTTGTACAATACCCCATGCTGTCACTGAGAAGAGGGCTATGGATTATGTAGATATTTTTGGACCATGATGTCTCCTAGTAAACTCTCATTGGCATCATCACTGAATATAGAGAATGCTACACAGTTGAATACAAAATGTTGATTGTAGTGAATTATGTAAAAATTTTGTTCTTTAGGGGAGAAGTTAATTTCCACATCACCATAAAGTTTTCTGCATCACCAATACTTGAAAGCAGATGTTAAATGCTACAAACTTTAATTTTCCCCAGGAAAAAATAGTAAATATTCAAACAAGTACCCACTCAATCAAATAATTAACTCTATCAGAATTTTACAAATATAAGCACATTTACAACAATCAATTTCTATGGAAAATAGAGAAAAGCCAGTTAACAACAAAATTATATCAGCGTTTTAGCCTAAGAATCTTGTATACTAGACGTAGAAATGCTGTAAATCTTGTATATTAGACCTAAAGACAGTGTAAATTCCTCATTAGCGGTAGCAATAATATTTTTAAAAAATAATAATCGATTATCACTAGCATCCTACTAAGAAGGGATAGAGCACTGATTAAGTTGAAAGTGCTTTTTCCTTTCCAAAATTAAAGCAAAAAGTAGTTCTACTGCTTACTTAAAAAGTAAATCCTTGATTTTTAAAAAAAATGTTGGGTAGGATGTGGTGGCTCACGCCTGCTATTCCTGCAATTTGTGAGATCAAAGCAGGAGGATTACTTGAGCCCTGAAGTTTGAGACCAGTCTGGGCAATATAGTGAGATTTCATCCATACAAAAAAATAAAAAATAAAAAATTATTTGGACATGGTAGCACATGCCTGTAGTCCCAGCTTTTTGGAAACCTTAGGTGGAAGGAATGCCTGAGCCCAGGAGGTTCAAGCTGAGGTGAACTGTGAACATGTCACTGCATTCTTGCCTGGGCTACAGAGTGAAAAAGCAAAGCGAAAGTTATAAGAGAATAGCCATTTAGTCCAGCCTTCTGGTGATCAGGTTTCCCTACCTCTGTCAATCATAAAAGGACATTTTGAAGAATTATTTTCCTAATCAATTTATAAAATATAGTTTGGATTTCATGCTGCTTAATAGCTTCCATAATGAGAAGACACAGGGTTATAGCTATAAGGAATAACATGTGCTTAGAAATTTAGTGTAAAATTCCCTGTTTGGTTTGCGAGCTGACATGCAGGCAAAAAATACAGTCAATCAAATGCAAAAAAGGATTAAAAATACTCTTCATTAAGTTATTTATTAGAAGAGGAAGCAATTATAACCTTCGTCATTCTTGACTTTTTTTTCCCAGCCGTCATCTTTACTTCTTTTAACAGGCTAGAGTTACTGAAACTTTGATTTACACAAAAATATTTTGATCATAATTTGAAAAATCATATTAGAAATGCTGTAAATCTCATACATTAGATCTAAAGACACTGTAAAATCTGCATTAGCAGCAGCAATAATAATATTTTTATTATTATAACTAATGTGACATTTTGAATACATATCACATGCTTATTTGTTTATGATGTCATTCAGCTATTCATATAGCAAATATTTACTGAGAATCTACAATGTGGCAGACAGTGATGTAACTGCTGGGAACTCAGTGGTAGTCAAAACAGATTAAAAGTCTCTGTTTTCAAGAGGCTTATGTTACGGTTTTGAAGACAGATGATAAACAAATTAACAAATAAAGTATATGGTATGTTAGACAGTGATAATTGTCCTGAAGAAAAATAAAGTAGGTGAGGACAGGCATGGTGGTTTTGTTGATTTAGTTAGAGTGGCCTCACTGAAATAATTATATTGAATAAAGATCTGAAGCTGAGGAGGACAGAAACATGCTTTAACTATTATCATACTTAGAATGTTGATACCTGCTAAAATAATGTTAACATAGTATAATTCCTTGATATTTCCCCTTCCATTTTCTTCAAGAAAATTTCTGAAAAGTAACTTTAATATAAATAAGGTTAAAACAATAAAGAGAGGTGAAGAGTGATCAAATATTTCATATAACAACAAAATTTGTGGAACTGTCAACATTTGTCAGAATGCAAATGTAAATAGTATTTATTTCTTAAGTTAAAAAACTAAGAAAGGAAGACAGGATCCCATAAATATTTCAGAGTTTCTAAATATAAACAAGATAATGTCTTAACTCTAACTCTTGGCATTTAGGAAGTATTACAAATTGATTACCAAAGAATATTTGCCACTATGCTAACTCTTTGTTGCTAGAGCCTTCACAGGGTTCTGTTTGGGGATCCCTCCTGTGGCTCTCAGTCAAGAAATGTATGTTGACTTCCAAGGTAAACCTTGGCTCTAAGGGCCACTGTGTAGTGAGAATCAAGAAAGTGATTGGCAAACAGTCAGAGAGAGGAGAAATGTGTTGACAAGAGAACCTATTCACCTAGCGATGCATCACTCACCCATAATCATTTAAAACAGGCCACTTAGAGTACACCTCAAAAAATGATGTGAAATACACAGAACAATAAATATGATTTTTATTCTTGAGAAATATCTCCATATCCTGAAATATTCTAGTGTGGTATGAGTACAACGCCTCCTGAGGTAAACAATGTACTATACAAATGCTGACTTTTGTCTACCCTGCCGTCAAACCTACATTTTAATGGCTGTGTCATCCTGACAGACTCCTGAGGCTAGACAGAAATGGTAAGGCTTGGCACAGATTTCTTAAGATCAATACAAAAAAGTGTCGAATCCAAAATCATGTGTGCTCAGTCTGAGAAGACGAAGTCCGGATGAAATTAGTATGGTCAAGTGGTCACTGCACTCATTTCCAGTTGAGACTGAAAATAACTATGTGCTGGAATGACAACAGCTCTATGCAGAATGATTGGAAACCAAAGCATAAGCCAACTGAGCTATAACTGTAAAGAAAAAGAGGATCACGTCAAAATATTGGTACATGACAAATAAGACTCTGTATATCAAGCTCATTTGTCTTTCCTCAAAACCTTTACTGTTGTCTTGAACTATAGGCATGGTTCAGGTTGGCTATTTCTAGAATATTAACAATGAAATATTATCATTAAATAATAATATAATATTATATTATATATATAATATAATATAATTATAATATAATAATATAATATAATAATAATATAATATAATAATAAATAATATCATTAAAAATGAAAACATATGTCATTTGGCAGTTCTATGAGCCAGTTCTGGATTTTCCTTCAAAATAGTTGGGAGTGTTATTTTCAAACAAGGATTCAATTAGCCTATACCCTGAGTAGGAAAATCAAAGTTGTAAAAAAGATTGTATGTACTGTGTAAAGGACACTTGGATGGTATAATAATAGTGGATATAGTTATAAAAGGATGATTTGTCAAATGAATGTAATATGTCATAACAACGATAGTGCCACAGAAACTCATTTAAACAGGACAGAACATATTATGCAGGGATAGGAACTTAAGATATAAACTGAAAGCATACATGTGTCAGTGATGTATACATTCAGATGTATGTGTCATTGGGAAAGAGTTGGTAATTTGTGCTCATGAGTCTATCTAACTCATGTTTAAATAGTAACTACTTTGACAGTCTTCCTGTTATATTTACTCAGAAAAGTTATAATGGGTATATAACTGATTAGTTTTATATAACTTCTTCTTCAGCCCTCTGTATCCAGGTTCTGCATCCATGTATTAAACCAACTATGGGAAGAAAATATTTGGAAAAATAAAGAAAAATAAGGCCATTGCCTTGCTGGACTCTGGTGTTTCCCTGTGCTCTTTGAGCTATGGCTGTTGCCATGCTTCCTGGCTTTGGCCCCCTCCCCTATCTTGGGGAGATGACTCGTCTCTTTCTCTCTCTGTAATGTACTTTCAAAATAAACTATATTTTCCAGCGAAAAAATAAATAAAATAAAATAACAATGTAGTAATAAAATACAAATAAAAATATAGAATAACAACTGTGTACATAGAATTTACACTGTATTAGGCAGTCTAAGTAACCTTGAGATGATTTAAAGTACATGGGAGGATATACATATATTATATGCAGATACCATGCCATTTCATATCAGAGATTGGAGCATCCACAGATTTTGACATCTGTGAGAGTCCTGGAACCGAGCTCCTGCAGATAATAAGGGTAGACTGTGTGTGTGTGTGTGTGTGTGTGTGTGTGTGTGTGTGTGTGTGTGTATGTGTGTGTGTGTGTGTGTGTGTGTGTGTGTGTGTGTGTGTGTATAAAACTTGGGATAGATACAATCATTGCTACATTTTGCCACATTTAATTTAATTAGATTGATAATTTGGTTATGTCTTCTCTCACTGATACAGCCTTTCTTACATATAAGCAAGCATAGCACTAAGATAATTAAGAAAATGAGATGAAGTATATTTTGCCTTTGTAATAATTAAATCTTATTTAATACTGCAAGAGAAAGTTCCTTTAGTTAAGCTTTACAGTGAAATTTTCTTCAGAGTTTAGCTATAAAGGGATAGCCCGGTTCACACATGCATGTGTGAAAACACACACACACACACACACACACACACACACACACACACACACATCAAAAGGGGTCACTGTTTTTGTATATTCAATGATTTACAAAAGCCAAGTCCTGTCTCTTTTTCTGTAATCATGTGTTAACAGGTAGGTAATTTTTGACTAAACCTTACAGCATATTAGTGCTAAACTTGGTGAGCGCACTATAAGGTTTTTTTCATACTTTTAAAAGTTTCCAAAAGTCTAATTGCAGTTTACTAACTAAAAAATGGGGGGGAGGCTTAATTTTAATATTAGTCAGAGATAGTGTTTATTGTCTTACTTAAGAAAACTGCTTAAATAAATTAATGAACTTAATGAGTCAATAAAGAAAATAAGACAATTTAGAAAAGGCTTAAGTCAAAAGGCAATCTTTGTAGCCTGGATGCTTGTTAGCTGATACAGGAGTGGACAAGACAGAAAGAAAATCTAGCCAACCAAAAAGAGGGAGAGGGGAAAAGGAAGAGGAGAGGTAGTAGCTCACATAATGCATTGAATACTGTTCCGAAGGGAAATTATTTTATTAAATGGAGAATAGCTTGATATCATTTAGAATTAATTCCAGAACAATTATGTATTGTTTACATCTTTGAATTCACCTATAAGTATTTTCTTTGTGAGAAACATAGTTTCATGAGTTTGCCTTAGAATCAAGAGGGTCATAGGTTAGAGTTGTAAACTTAGATGTAACTAGTGGTAGAAAGGATAATGTCGTTTATGACGATGGGGATGGTGTGATGGTGACATTGAATTCTAGCAAATACTTCCATTGGGACATACTGACTGTGATTTTGAAACCCTGAATAGGAGGAAAGAAGAAAGTTTGTAAGTAACATACATTAGGTATCAAAACCGAAATACAATTTTAAGAACAAATAAAGGTGACCTAAAAGGATAACTGAAGAGGGATCCTTGGAGTTGCTCCAAAGAGTAAGTACTCCCAAAGCTTTACAACACTATGCCATAACTCATGTTGACTGGTATTTATTTAGCTGAGGAAATTTTAAAATTTATTCCTAACTTTAATTAGGATAGAAAAAGATGCTCAAGAAAAGATACTTAAGTTATTTTATTTTATTTTATTTTATTTTTGAGTTGGAGTCTCACTCGGTCGCCCAGACTGGAGTGCAGTGGCCACTCCCGGCCACCACAGCCTCGACCTGCTGGGCTCCCGCGATCCTTCCGCCTCAGCCTTCCGAGTAGCCGGAATTACAGGCATGCGCTACCACGCCCGGCTGATTTTTTGATTTATTGTAGAGATGAGGTCTCCCTGCCCAGGCGGGTCTCGAACCCGCGGGCTCAGGCAATCCACTCACCTCAGCCTCCCAAAGGCGCGGGATTACAGGCTGAGTCACCGAGCTCGGCCTTAAGTTATTTTAAAACTCTGGATCTCACTCTGAAGTCCAGACTGGAGTGTAGTGGTATGATCACAGCTTGACCTACTGAGTTTAGGCAATATCCTTCCACCTCAACCTCAATAGTAGCTGGGACTTCAGGTGTATACCACCACCACACCTTTTTTTGTTTTGCTTTGTTTCTTTTGGGTTGGAGTCTCACTCTGTGACCCAGACTGGAGTGCAGTGACCGCTCCCGGCCACCGCAGCCTCTACCTGCTGGGCTCCGGCGATCCTTCCACCTCAGCCTTCCAGGTCGCCGGAATTACAGGCATGCGCTACCACGCCCGGCTGATTTTTTGATTTATTGTAGAGATGAGGTCTCTCTGCCCAGGCGGGTCTCGAACCCGCGGGCTCAGGCAATCCACTCACCTCAGCCTCCCAAAGGTGCGGGATTACAGGCTGAGCCACTGAGCCCGGCTTGTTTTGTTTTTAAAGAGATGAGGTCAAGCTATGTTGCCTAGGCTGCTTTTGAACTCCTGGACTCAAGTTCCCTCCTTGGTCTCCTAAAGTGCTGGGAGTAGAAGTGTGAGGCCCCATCATACGTAGACTAAACATTTTGTTAATACTGATTAGTAACTTAAAGTTACAAAAGGTAAGGAGTTAACAGGAGTAACAGGGAAGACATCCTGTTCTGTTTTAAAGTGAAATTTTAGCAGCATATGGCAGCAAGATTTTGCAAAAAATCACCAAGTCATTGCATTTATATTTGAATTCTAATAATGATAAACACTATTAGTTCATTTGGGATTTAAAAAGTATTTGAATTATTCTATAATAAACAGAATGATATTATAGGCTTTTACTCTTTCTAGTAGCTTAGCAAAATTTACCATACTCTTGTTCAGAACATTTGTGTTCTTGTATGTCCTATTCAATAATTGGCTCATTAGGATCTTGGCCTCATGTTTAAACTTTAGGCAATGAGAAGATTACGTGGAGAGAGTATCAGAAAATTGGATATTTTTAGAATCTTAAGACTTTTCCTTACTTTCTTGAAATAAAAAAGAAAGAAAAATAACACTTTGTCCTGGTTGGAATATGCTTCTTAATCAGTTATGGTGTTTTCAGACTCCTTAAGGAAAAAAGAAAACTGTGTTCAGCATGACAAATTAGATTAAATTCTAGACAGATCTATAAAGTCAAGTAAATAAATTGTATAAAACTACTGACTATGCTAAGCCTTTTGTCCGTATATTAAAAAATGATGGATTTGAATTTTGAGTTATATCATTTTTTGAAGAGTTTACTGTTAAGTCTAATAAGAGAGTACCTATTTTCTCCTTTTTTTCCTTAAAATTGAGTGGCATAAGACATTCAAATGTAAATTGGTTGTACATATATAAAAATACTTTTTGGCAGAAATAGTCACTTGATTCAAGCTATTTACTTATAATATGGCAGATGTTGTTTCTTTAATATTTTGTCCTATATTTTTGAGGTAATAATTGGGAGTTTAAAAAAATTTTTTTCAATTGTGGGGTACAATTCAAGGTTACACATATAAATGTTCATTGTGCAGGTACCCTTGTTGACGAGGTGTGCCCTCCGCAGGCCGATCTCAACTACTGTCAATCCCACCTCCCTGCTCCTCTCCCCCCCCACTGTTTCCCACTACTGTCAATCCTTTTCTTATAGTATTACAGTAGTTGTTCAAGGTCTACTTATGAGAACGTGTGATACTCAGATCTTTGTTTCTGTGAAGATCACTCAGCATTATAAACTCTAATTCCATCCAGGTTGCTGCAAAGTTCATGATTTTGTTCTTCTTTATGGCTGCATAATATTCCATTGTGTATATCTACCACAAAGCAGTGTAGCGATTCCTAAAAGTTCTAAAAATTGATCTTCCATATGACCCTAAAATCCCTCTACTGGGAATGTCCCCAGATGAACTCAGATCACTCTATAAAAAAGACACCTGCACACGTATGTTTATTGCAGCATTGCTCACAATAGCAAGAACATGGAACCAACCACGCTGCCCATCAAAAGGGAGTTTTTTTTTAATGGTGACTATTTATTAACAGAGACTCTGTATATTTACTCACTGTTAATACTCCTATATGATTTTATTTATTTATTTATTTATTTATTTATTTAATTGTCAGAGTCTCACTCTGTTGCCCAGGCTGGATTGCAGTGGCAGCAAGTAGCTGGAACTACAGGCACACACCACCACATTCAGCCAATTATTTATTTATTTATTGTAGAGACGAGGTTTCACCAAGTTGCCCAAGCTGATCTCAAACCCCTGGACTCAGGCAATCCTCTCACCTCAGGCTCCCTAAGTGCTGGGATTATAGGCTTGAGGCACTGTGCTGGGCAGGAGATCTTATCTCTGAGGGTAACAGAAGCTTTCCCAGGTATAACTGAAATTATAAGTGATATTTCTATGTTTTATTCTGTCCTGTTAATTTATTTTTACTTTTACATGTTGCGCCAAAAGCCTTTCATTCATCCCTCAAATTATATCAAATTAAAAAGATAATAAAGCTTAAATCAAAAGAGGACTGGATAAAAAAATGTGGTGCATATACACGATAGAATATTATGCAGCCATAAAGAAGGACAACATTATGAACTTTGCAGCAACTTGTATGGACTTAGAGGCTATAACACTGAATGATCTATCATAGAAACAAAGAATTGAGTATCACATGTTCTCACTCATAAGCAGACCTTGAACAACTATAGTAATTCTGTAAGAAAAGGATTGGCAGTAGTGGGAAACTGCCAGGGGAGGGTGGGAACAGGACTGGCAGTAGTGGGAAACTGCCTGGGGAGGGGGTACATACCTCATCAACAAGGGTACCTTCATAATGAACCTTTGTATACTTAACCTTGAATTGTACTCACATCTTTAAAATTAAAAATAAAAAAAAAGATAATAAAGAATTTGGCAGATTATAGCCACAAATAAATTTGCCATATCTTATTTTTATTGTCTATCATATTATTATCAAAAAAACCTGAAGTCACTTCCCTTGAGCAAAAAAAATTATAGTATATCATTAACTTTTAGAAAATAATAATTGCATTATGTATAATATTTTGTTACAATTTATCTAGCAATACATTCTAAGAATTTTTCAAACCTTTAAATCTTTGTATAATCTTTAAACAAATATCTTTAAAACTTCAGTGTTTTTGACAACTCCTTAGGAAACAATGTCATTAATCTGAAATAATTTATTCAACCTATCCACTATTGTTGAAAAGTTATCAATGCTCTTGAGGGAAATACATTTAAAACAATTTAAAATAAGATAGAAGTATGCATACTTAAATTCTGCATTCTTGGCTGTATATATATATATGAATGCTATCTCCATTTGGCTTGGTAAAAAAAAAGACTTATATCAACTTCCTTTTTGGTCAAAATTTTCTATATGTGTCCTTGATTTGTGCTTGAAGTAGTCAACATCAATATAATAACTGAATATTTTCCTCACAAAAATGTTTACTCTCACTAACACCAGTAAATCTGTAGCACTAAAATGCTTAACTACACATAAAAAGGCAAAGCTACATACAGAAAGGAGCAAAATTCATTAGTGCCCATCTAATGATGGGTTAGGTTTCAAAAGCTATTACCTGATTTTAGTCATTTCCCAAAGCCATACTACTTAGAAATGTGTGCTGTATCAGAAGCCACTGCAGGTCCTGAGTTGTCAGGTTCTAATTCATCACCCACACACTCTCTGACCTAGAGACCTTCCTTGCTTCAGAACAAACACAGAGCTTTATAAATGGAAAAAGGAAAGGCACAGATGAATAGACAGAGATAATGACATGCTACAACACACAGGCAGTCACATCCATGCAGTCTGCCTCTGTTCTATTTCTAGGATTATTGATGATTATGTTGGTAAAGTAATTCTGGCAAGGTTTTATAATATTCTCAGATAAAAATACTTATGACCATCAATGTCCTTTTCTTTGTGCAGTAGGTATTTCTGAAAGCTACCTAAAATTTGAACTAGATTTATGATATTTATTCTAAGTTTCTTTTATTATAAATTTATATTCTCACATATTACTTACATTTATTAATTACAGTTATTGTATAAGAACATATTTCCTTCAGATAAAAAAGGTATACAAGTCAGGATAGAGTTGGTTATACTCTTGTAACAAATCCCAAAGTTCAATGCCATAGCATGAGTATTATAATCAGAATCAATGGGAAACTTATGTTTCATTGACATAAAGTAAATTCTGTGTTCACAAAGCTTCAGGGTAAATATTCTAAACAGAATGACTGGGTGACCCAAGCTGTCTTGATCTTGAGGCTTCAACATCTAGCCAAGAGTCTCGTTTTACCACAGCAGGGCAGGGAGAAGGAATAACAGGGCAGAAGTATTTCCTTGCTCCTGCCCAGACATCAGCCATATCTACCCCAATCACATTAGGCAGAACATTATGTAGTCTGACTAATTCAAAATCTTTGTAAAGACTAGTTTCATTCTACTCAACAAGGAGGAATAAGAATCAAGACTCGCCAGGCTCAGTGGCTCAGCCTGTAATCCCGCGCCTTTGGGAGGCTGAGGTGAGTGGATTGCCTGAGCCCGCGGGTTCGAGACCCGCCTGGGCAGCGAGACCTCATCTCTACAATAAATCAAAAAATTAGCCAGGCGTGGTAGCGCGCGCCTGTAATTCCGGCTACTCGGAAGGCTGAGGCGGAAGGATTGCCGGAGGCCAGCAGGTCGAGGCTGCGGTGGCCGGGAGTGGCCACTGCCCTCCAGTCTGGGTGACAGAGTGAGACTCCAACTCAAAAAAAAAAAAATCAAGACTCTTTAAAAGATTGATGGGCCACAGACAAAAATCAGTTGTGAATGAAAGATTTTAAGAATGACTTAAATAAATGCAAATTTGAAATTTCCCTGACAGTCACTCACAGATATTTGTGTACATTTTATTTTACTGAATAAAGATGAATGGACAAAGACTATGACATTCTACAACACACAAAAATCACATAAATGCAGTCAACTTTGGTTCAATTTCTAGTATCATTAAAAAGAAAAATATTCAATATTTAGTATTTTGAAATGAAAAACACAACATGTGCTTCAAAGCAGTACAATTAACTGGTAAGGAAGGTAGGGTCATGAAATTTAAACTGAAATTGGTTAGTTGTGAGCTTAAACATGCCACATTGACTAATTTTTCTGACACCATTTCATCAACCAAATACTACCGATAATTATAATTCAGTAATAATTACTGTTTCCTTGTCATATATTATTACACATGAATGAATAACTTATTTTATGGCTGCATGCCAACAATCATAATATTATCAGTGGTACTTGCAAACCTATTTTAACTATATTACCAAATTTGAAAACTCCATGGTACATAGGGTCTCACATCCTGCTACGATATATGTAAGAATCATTTTATTCCATTCCTAAAAAAGTTTTATTTTAAAGAAAGAGTTAACTTTGAATGAAAATCACATTAAACATTTCTTAATGAAAGTTTGTATCGGTAGAGATGTGTCTGTCTTTAATAACTATTAAAATTTTCTGGACACTTATTTCAGTTTTATTGTATTTTCATTTACAAATGAGTTCTTCTCTTAAACATGCATATAAATTTCCAGCATAGATTAAAGAAAACATGAGCCATATGCTACTGAGAAAAAGTAATATTACAACTAAGATTTTATCACTCTCAATCCTTCAAATAGTTCCAGTATATGAGATTCTCTATATTTTTAAAAGGTAAGAGTGTTAAGCAAAACATGCCATATTTTTGAGATGCTGGCATTTTTGAACTGTTACTTAATAAATTTTGAATTTATATTGAAAGTAGAAATTATCCATCAAGATTTGTATAGTGAGGCAATCCTGTAGTAAGTCACATTCTTATGAACCTGCTTTGCATTTAGTTTTGCTGTAGCAATAATACCTATTATTTCAAACATACAGTTCACAAAAGACTTCTCTATATTATTGTATTCAAGTAAGTATGCCTTTAAAATCACATATAGTATGTGTTATTAAGGATACCACAGTAGCCACTAAGGAAATTCTGTAATCTATTCTTAATCCCCACAAAACATTTCATGGAAAAAAGAAAATTTCATCTTAGTTGATATGAGTTTAATCAGAGAAGATCTATAAACATTGTAATTCCTGGTTAAAAGTTTGCATTTCAGAAGTTCTTATAAAAATCTGTTCCTACTAAAATATAATACTTGGTTTTTGATGTTTCTACCAATTAATTAGTTAATTTGTTTGTTTATTTATTTATTTATTTATATGAAGTCTCACTCTGTTGCCCAGGCTGGAGTGCAGTGGCATACTCACGACCACTGCAGCCTTGACCTACTGGAATCAGGTGATCCTTCCACCTCAGCCTTCCAAGTAGCTGGTACTACAGGCATGTGCCACCATGCTGGGCTAATCTTTGTTTTATTATAGAGATGAGGTCTCACCAAATTGCCTGGGCTTGTCTTGAACCCGTGGGCTCAGGCAATCCTCTCAGCTCGGCCTCCCAAAATGCTGGGATTATAGGTGTGAGCTACCATGCCTGGCTCTACCACTTTAATAAGTCATTTTTTGATCTCTAACAACGTTAATGGTGACATATGGCAATCAGAAGATACATTTTAAAATATTGCATATATAATTACTTTTTAGATTATAAATTTTAATATTTAAATTTATATATAAACATATGTATACACAGAGAGAGAGGGAAAGATAAATTGTCTTTGTTTTTCTTAACAATTAGGCTTAAGTGTTTCCCATATTCACTGATTTACGAAGCATTTATACAGTACCTCCTATACATCATTCTCTTTCCTCTAAAAGTATACAATCTAACTGGGAGAGGAACAACAAAACAAAAAGTTATGAACCAATAATTGAATTGCTTTAATAGAAGGTCACATTGCACATATGGTGTAAGCATAAGAAGAGGGACATATAAGTTGACTCGTGTTACAGAAAGCATTAGTGAGGACATCATAGTTTCTGAGACTAAGTTGAAAGGATGCACCATTTTTCTGGGTGGAAAGATTGGGTAAGAGCATTTGAGGAAGAAGGAACAAGAGGCACCAAGCCAAGGACATATCCTAGACCATGGTAGGTTCCTGAAATATTTGCCATTTAAAAGAATAACCCAATATAAATATACTGGATCCCATTCACACAAATAAAAATGAGCTTACAGAGCTCAAGAATCAGTGTGCCAGACCCAAATATAAACTCCTTAAACTGCTACATTAACACTATATACTCTTTTTTTCCTTGGGATGAGGGAGATGAGAAAGGACAATTACATATAAAAACAACATATTTAAAACTTCTATCATGTCTAGAAAAACACATGATGACATATTAACTAAATAACACTGATTAAATAGAATGTATCTTAGAAAACTGGTCCCGCCACAATCCCCTTCTTTCAGTGAAAACTCAAGTCCACAATACTTCTAGTAGTTTGACTTCTCTGGATGTATTTTTTCATGCATTAGATTAAGAAACACACTATAATATTCTGAGATAAATGATTCAGCTACATATTATAATTTGCTATTAAAAATAAATCTATATCCTATATTTCTCTGATTCTTCCAAAAATCCTCAGAGGGAGTTAAGTCAGCATTATTACTTTCAACTTTTGGAGGACAAAATTAACTCTTACAGAAGTTAAATTATCTATCTAAAATCACACAGCTGATACATGGCTGAGACAGAATTTGTATCCAAGTTTTCAAATTTCAATTTCAGCGCTTTCTTCAATACCACATCTAACACTAAACAAAACATCAAATTGTGATTTGAAAACATTCTAACTTCAACTCGAATCTAAGCAGTAAGAGATTGTATGAACAGAAGACATACACTAAAAAGCCCTTCTACATGAGAGAAAAATTCTCAGCTATAAATTCTGCCAATACAATACCAGAACAGCTGAGCAAATACAAAATATTCAGTGAGTCATGTGAATGCTTTAAAGGACACAACATGAAGAAGTATGAAAAACTCAGGATGGGTGATGATGTTGTTTTTGCATCCAGCTGAAGTAAAATTGATTGAATCTAAAGTTTATAATGATTCCTGAAAGGTAGAATTAGCTATTGAATGGAATCACAAGAACCAATGCAGTGCAAAAATTGAAGATCACCATTCAGTTCAGTATTTCAAAGAGGGTGAGTTCAGGTATAGAAATCTAACAGAATGCAAATGTATTTGATATCTTATAATTATATATACATATCTATTGTATTTATATAATAGGCAATTTATTATAATTGTATTTATGTTATATATTATTTTGGCTTTATATTTACATTTAACTCATATTAAAATATGAGTTAAAGTATTTTAAAAAACAAAACATAGGAGGATACCAAATACCAGTAAGTGAATATATTTGAATTTTTCAGTAATTTATTCTTAATAAGACAAAAAAACCATGAAATTGATTCTTTAAAAGTCGCCAGAAAATTCTCACAAAGATTCCCAATTTGTAACAGAGCTCTTGGCTCACAGTGTAAGTGTGACCTCCCCTCTCCTTCATCAAACAGAGCTCTTCTTATAATAACCAGAATTCATCTAAAATTCAGTGGAATTTCAAAAAAAGAGAACAGAATACAGACAAAAAGTCACTAGGAATTATTTTTGATACTTTAAGAAATAGTTTCTTGATTGAGAGGCAAGAAAAGGATATTGAACATAAATATACTTATACTAGAAGTATATCAAGGGTGCGGACTCTCTGTGTTTGATAGACATTGAACAACAAAAAGCAAACACTGTTTTAAGCCCAATATACAACTTATTTCAATAAGAAATGTTTGCTATGACAACTAATTTTTCTTATAGGATTATTTTCCTCTCAAAGCCTTACATATCTTATTTTGATTAAATGAATTTGACTTGTTTCCTTTTGTAGGTCATGCTGGCCTTAATTGGGGGCAGAACGGGGTTATTTTATAATGTTGAGGAATAATTCCATGATCATTACAACACCCACAAAAACAGACTTAATTCATTTATAAATTTGAGCTTCGTCAGGAAAATGCTACATTAACTGGCTTTTCAAATGCCAGAGAATGGTTCATTAGCTTTAACTGTAATATTATGATGACAATTCATGTAATAGAATGGAGAATCATATCTTTTTATCTACATAAAAATAATGCAGCCTCTGATATATTTAGGGTTTTTTGACAGTTCAGTTATCAAGCCTTGATATAAATTCATGTAGCATATTGAAAAGGCATATTTCCACTGTTATGGTACATTTAAACTGACAAAGAATAGGACTGAACAATAATTCTTTGATCTAAAAAGACTTTATGAGCATATTGTAAGCGTTTTTTTCACCTGGAATTTACATATAGGAGACTGAAAGGAATCTAACTTTCCACGGAAATTCTGATTAGAAGTTGCATGGACAGAAGTTGTTAGTTAATAACTTCTTAACAAACTGATATTTTAGTTTATAGAGATATAGTGTTTAGTTTATGGTGACATAGTGCTTTGTGGGGGGAGGTAGCTATTTTACTTCTTCAAAAATGTTTATTTTACTAGAAACAAACAATATCTACACAAATAATAAATTTTACAGTCTAAGGCACTTCAGGGATTTTAATGTAAGTGGTTATGGAATACTTATTAAGCAACAACAAAATAAATACATAAAAAACAAAAGCAGAACTACATATTGTGTATCTAATACCTTCCTCGCATTATGCCAACAGCAGGCCATGGACCAAGAGACTTTTCTCTTAAGAAGCTCATGTTCTGATAGATGATTGTAAAGCAGCAATATGACAGGTTCCTTTTCCGACAAGGGCCAGGGACTCTGTCAACACTGAGAAGAGCTAGTGGTTAGGTCTAAGTAGACAAAGCTTGTTGAAACTCATCAGAAAAAAATCTCAGATGTATACATTAAAGGATAATTAAAATCTCGCAGGGCTGTTGAGAAGAAAGATACACATTCAGACAGAAGAAACACCATGGGTAAAGGTACAGAAATGCCAAAAGACAAAGTGTAGGAAAAAAGAGTACTTTAGTAAAGTAAAATATGCCCTACAAGCTATGAGACTGAAGGAAAAGGCAAAGCCATGTGAGAAAGGACTTGAGTTGCGCATTAAAGAGTTTAAATTTTATCTGAAAATCAATGAGAAATCGTTAAAGAAAGTCTCTTAATTAAGATCAAAGTATACATTAAGAAGCTTACCTGGTTAACAACTTGAAAGGTGAAATTAACTTAGAGCAAGGCAGACAGAGCTAAATGGAGGAACTTGCAGTGATTTAGAAGTAACTTAAAATAATCATAAAATGCAAGTAATTAACCTAACCCAAGCAGAAAAAATCCTATTAATATAATCTTCATTTAAAATACAAAGTATTTGATTGATTGATTGCAAATAACTTGCTTCCTGTTAAATTTTGTTTTAACATTTGTTACTTGAGTATCTACTATGGAGTAAACATTGTAGTAAGCATTAAGATAAAGAAAAAATGAAGGTTAAAAACAATATGATAATCATGTGGAAAAGTAGCCAACATTATATTTAACCAAAATATAATAATGTAATTCCAAGCTAAAGTAGACAGCCTTCTTTTTAACACAGACAAAATAAGGCAAAACCTGGAAAGGGAATTTTAGGCAAACTTTTGTTTTGCTTTCAACCTGCACTTTCAAAATATTACTCTAACTATGCAACTAATGTTTTAAAACATAAATAATTTAGTAGTAGGATCAACTATTTCAATTGTTTATCTTTCTGGGTTTATTAAATTGCCTGAAAATGAAGAATGACAGAGCATATAATCATCGTCTCCATTTTATTTTTGTGTAATTTCAAACATTTTAAAAAATTCATAATGGAGATAGATAAACTTCAAAGATGTGTAATTTGAATAGCATTGTCTTAATTCTTCCACAGTGGGTAGGAAAACTTGTCAGCAAATTTCTTGTGGCATTTTTCTGATCTCAAATTAAATACACACCCATATACACAAGAAATTTTTAAAGAAAAAGTCAGTCAAATAAGTACATTAATATGTAAACATTTTGTTTTGTCTATGTCTACTAGTTAGTCTATGCATGGGACTATACATTCAAATTATAAAGTCATTAGGTATTTAAAGATTTAAGTGTTTATATTCGTGACCACTTTCTTCCCTATACGTAGATAGCTCTTGGACACATCCTAAAGTATAGAAGGCTCCTCCTTAAAATAGCACAGATATTCTAGAACAATTAAGTTCATTATTATTCTCCAAAGTGAAGAGCAATTTAAAGCTAAGTCAGTTCTAAGAAGTAGGTAAGGAGCTTTTCAGATTTGCATATGAATCCCTTCTTAAAAAGTTTCCTACTTTCCAATGTGATATGATGAACGCATACTAGTTATTCTGTACTGAATTGTGCCAGTTAATACCAGTTAGAAATAACAGCAGGGCTTAGGTACAGGTTCTGTTCAACTAGCATAAAAAGTGGGCTACAGTATTCTATTTTTTTTTTTAAGTATGGTCTCACTCTGTCTCCCAGGCTGGAGTGCAGTGGCACTATCACGACACAGCACAGCCTGACCCTCCTGGGCTCTGGCATGCTTCCGCCTCAGCCTCCTGAGTAACTGGGACTACAGGTGCACACTACCAAGCACAACTTATTAATTTATTTTTAATTTTGTAAAGAGGAGTTCTTGCTGTTTTGTTTAGTTTAGTCTCAAACTCCTAGGCTCAAGCAATCCTACTACCTCAGTCTCCTTGAGTGCTGGAATTACAGAATTGAGCCACCACACCCAGTCTCTACTACCTTCTTTACAAAAGACAAAGAAAGTAAATCAATACTATACTAAAAAATCTGTCTTAGATAAAGGAACGCAAAAACAAGATGAGAAAATGCTAGGCTGGAAATAATCTCTATAAAAATCAGATAAATTATATCCTGAGTTTAATAATTAATTATATTGGAAGGAAGTCTTGAAACATTGGCAACTAACATGAAAATTCCAAGAGGACTCAGACAGAAGTCATCGAAAGGTATCATTTTCCAGAGAATACTCTAGTGATGTGAGAAAATCCCTGAGGGGAAATGAAGCTGAGGGCTCAAATCTGAAGTAAAACTTTATAAAGGGAATTCAATTCACAGACTTCTAACTTCAGTCCAAAAAGTCCAGGTTCATAAAGACTTGCAGTTGAAAGGCTGGTGGCAGCTATTCACTTTTGGGGACTTACAGAGAGCTTTGATCCCGGAGTATTTGACAGTGCTAAATTTAGCAGTCGTGTTCCTCTGTGGAAAAAGAAATCTATCAGGAAAGAAAAAAGTTCATCGTTAAACAAAAAGACGAATTTCTATTCATAGTTTTGGTTATTTGTGAAAAGGTCTAAAATTATAATTTCAAAAAAATTAAAAAGAACTATTACATAATGGGTCTACCATTTAATAAAATAGGCTTTTCTTCGTAAAAAAAAAAAAAAATTGAAAATCATTCCAAATTCTGTGATTTTTTTTTTTTTTTTTTTTTGAGTTGGAGTCTCACTCGGTCGCCCAAACTGGAGTGCAGTGGCCGCTTCCAGCCACCGCGCCTCGACCTGCTGGGCTCCGGCGATCCTTCCGCCTCAGCCTTCCAAGTAGCCGGAATTACAGACATGCGCTACCACGCCCGGCTGATTTTTTTTGATTTATCGTAGAGATGAGGTCTCGCTGCCGAGTCAGGTCTCGAACCCGCGGGCTCAGGCAATCCACTCACCTCAGCCTCCCAAAGGCGCGGGATTACAGGCTGAGCCACTGAGCCCTGCTGATTTTTTTTTTTTCCCCTAGGTCTGTAAACCTAGACAATGTTTTCTAGGTCTGTAAACCTAGAGAATGAGAATGTTTTTATTCTAAAAAACAAAACCACACAAAACTTCAGTTTCTAAATATACTGAAGTAGGTTATTTGCAAAGAGAAAAATAAAATGAATTAAGAATTAAAAAATACAACTAACTTAGCTCCTTGCCTAGTGGAATAACAACAGTAATATTAAGTTTGGAAAGCAATTGCTCATAACAGAATTCCACATTTTTCCATTTTCAGATCATTTTTCCATTTTTGATTCAAATCACTTCTATACCTATAAAAGAACTGGAGAGACGGGGAGTATTGGGTTTATAGAGAAATTAGAATGAATATCTTGGACATTGGAGAATCTTTGGCAATACAAGTACTTCAAGGAAAAAAAACAATAAATTATTCTTATAAGTTTGTCATCGAACTGTCCTGAATCTCAAGAAAATTTCTGTCACACAATTTGTACTTTATATCTAAAATAATAACAAAGATTCAGCAACCCCACTATTGGGTATATATCCAAAAGAAATGCAATCAGTATGTCCAAGAAATCATCTGTACTTTTGTGTTTATTGCAGAATTATTGAAAATAGCAAAAACATGGAACCCAAGTGTCTTATACAGTCACATATCACTTAACTTCAGGTACACATTGTGAGAAATGTGCAGTTATGCGATTTTGTTATTTTGTGAACATTACAGAGCATACTTAAGCAAACCTATATGGTATTGCTCACTATACACCCAAGCTATGTGATATTGCATATTGCTGCTAGGCTATAAACCTGTACAGTAAGTTACTGTAGTGAATCCAGTAGGAACTGTAACACAATGGTAAGTATGTATGTATCTAAACATAAAAAGATACAGTAAAAATAAGATATAAAAGATAAAAATGGTGCAACTGTCTCAGGCACATACTATGAATGGAGCTTGCAGGACTGGAAGTTGCTCTGGGGAAGTCTGTGAGTGAGTGGTGAGTGTTATTCACTACTGTGGACATTATAAGTACTACACACTTAAGCTACACTACATATGTAAAAAATATTGTTCTTTCTTCCATAATAAATTAACCTCAGCATACTGTAATTTTTTTTACCTTTTAAAGGTTTATATGTCTTTGGCAACTTTTTGACTTTTTTGTAATAACACACAGGTTAAAACACAAACACATTGTACAACTATACAAAAATATTTTCTATATGTGGAATCTAAAAAAGTTGAAATCATACAAGTAAAGAGAAGAATGGTGGTTGCCAGGATCTAGAGGTTGGTCAAAAGATAAAAGCTTCCTTTAGATAGGAGGAATAAGTTCAAGAGATCTATTATACAACATAGTAACTACAGCCAATAACAATATATCATCATTTTGAAACATGCTGAGAGTAGTTTTTAAGTATTCTCACCACAAAAACAATACCTTTGTGAGGAAATGCATGTGTTAATTAGATTTGTCATTCTACAATGTGTGTGTGTATAATTCAAAACATGTTCTACACAATAAATATATACAATTGTATTGGTCAATTTAAAATAAAATAAATCTTTAAAAAAAACCAGTATGAGAGCCTCTTTGAGGAGATACCACATTCAAACAAACATATTTCCTGACATATAAAAGTCTTCTCTTTTACGTCAGGCAAGAGTAGTACTTTCCTGAAACAGCCTATTCTGTTGATGCATTTATGAAGATTTTTCACATGAGGTACATAGAGCAAATCTATCAGAATTACTAGCATATTCCTTGCTCTCAGAACAAAAATGATTAAATTAACTCACCTGGCTTTGAGTTAGCCATTTATTTACTCATTCATTCTGTGAATTTTGACTAGCTTCTATTTACCAAGTACTATGTTAGAAAACAGAAAGCTAATAGCACACAGTCTTTGTTTTCAAGGAGCTCTCATTCTAAGGGAGTAATGTCCTCTAATAAAAGCAGATAAATACAATATTGAAAGAATCTCATGGGGCATGGTGGCAGAAGGATTGCTCGAGGTCAGAAGTTTGAGACCAGCCTGAGATATAGAGTAGACTCCTCCACAAAAAATAAAATAAAATTGCCAGGCATGATGGTGCACACCTGTAGTCCTAGCTATTTGGGAAGCTGAAGTGAGGGGATTGCTGGAACCCAGAAGTTCGATGTCAGGTTGAAGTATGATGATGCCACTGCAGTCCAGCCTGGGAAACAGAGTGGGCCTCTGTCTCAAAAGAGAGAGAGAGAGAAAGAGCGAGAGCGAGAGATAGAAGAAAAAAATAGTCTCTTTCTTTAGTTCCTGTTAATTCTTTCCCTTCCTAAGATACATATAGCTAGCTGAAGCTGACATGACCCACCAACATTTTAGGGTATAGTATTTTTACTTTCCTACAGAAGTGGGTCTTACAGAATCTTATAATCCATTTGTTGAGAAAAATTCACAGGAACCTCCTTCCCACTCAACTCCATATCCCCAATCAGGAAACCTGTCAGTCAAATTTCTTCACAAGGGTTATCTGCCAGGCACTGGTTTAAATAGTCTAAGAATTCTCTCAGTCCAAGGAATACATTAACTGTATTTTGTCTTTATTTATAGCTCTTTCCACCTCTGGAAAAACGTCAGCAGATTAGCAGCTGCAAAGTATGTAAGCATGATTAAAATTAAAGCAGTGCCATTTGGTAGATTAGAATCTACTCACGAACTATTTCATTTCCTTCTATATGGGGCCTGTTTGTGGGGGCACGGATATAGCAAGGTTCTACTGAGCTCAGGAATGGTCACGTGATTTGCTTCAGCCAATGAAAGATGAGTAGAGGCACAGTCTGCCTACCAGATAGACGACTGAAGAGGCAGTCCATGTTTTAGCATATTTTATTTCCCATCAATTATACGGACATGTCCCAGATGTAAGGACTGCTTCAATGGCCTTAGTCCAAAAATACAGTAGTGCTGTAACAGGCTCTTGAGAGACTTGTAACACCAGGGAGAAATAAACCTTTGTTCAAAGAGTGGTTGGTCTAACCTATCTGAAGCAATAAAATCACTCAGTTTCAGTACTGTCAACCTTTCTCAGTTCTGGTATTTTTTTATTTGTAAAGAAGCCAATGGGGAAAAAAAAAGAAACAAACAAAGATTTACTCTAAAATATGAGGTTTTTGTCACCTTTTTCTATTTTGGGTCTTGATATAATCTTGCTTCCATATATGAATAGTGCACACACTCTTTAATGCCAAGATTTAAATCCAGCTCTGTCCATTTTCAGTTGCAATCTTGAAAAAAGGAATTCATTTTCTGTACCTGACATGCTTTTTCTGTAAAGTGGGAATACTAATTTACCTCCCACAAGATGTTTTAAGGGTTAAATGAATTACCACATATAAAACAGAGAACTTCCTGGCATGTGGTAATGCTATATATGCTATATATGGGTGCTATTATTTACTATTAATACCACCAATATTATTTACTGTGAATATTATTTGCCAAGGTATCCATGGTTTCTGTAAGTAATACATGAATTTGTGTCTTGAATTTAATTCTAATTCATTCAAAAATACATTCAAAATGTATCCATGATGCAAGTAATCAGATACAACTTCTATAACTTCTGTGCTTAAAACTTTGCAGTAGCTTGACCTTTATCTCAGTGTAAACACAATAGCCAGTTGTGCCCTCCATTATCTGCATCTGGCCACGTCCCTTCTGTCCATTTCTAATCTCATCTCTTGCAATACCCACTCTCCACACTTTACTCCAGGGAACTGTCTTCCTTGTTCTGCTTGTTCTTAAACACCACAAGAAATACTTTGACTTTTGGGGCTTTTGCTTTAGTTCCTCCCTGTGCTGGAATGTTCTTCCTGCCTTCCCAGGAGCTAGGTTCATGTCTTTGTCCAAATGTCATCTTCTCAATAAGGAAAACAGAGATCATCCTTTTTTTTTTTTTTTTAATTGCAAGTCTCCTTTCCATTCCCCTCACCTCACACTTTGGGCCTTATGACTCACAACAACATTTTCTTTTTAATTTTTGTCACAGCACTTAGCACCTTATGTTTATCATTAATATCTTTTATTTGCCACAAAATGAAAGCTTTATAAGGGAAGGATTCTTTTTTGTTGTTATTGTTCTTTGATTCCAAGTAAATGGACAGTGTGTGGTCCATGATAAGTAGGTGAATGAATGAACAAATGGAACATAATGTCAAAGTTTATTTTTAAAACATAAAGCCATTGTTTAGCACTTAATGATGCTATTATGGAAAGTTGACTACTAAGAAATTGTACCTATTAAAATAAATAAAGTACTAAAAGGTAAATGAAGCCCAAAGAATGAGGTATTGAGACAAAATGAAAGATTTCATATTCATGCAGATTCTGCATTTGGATTGAAGAAGGTCAGCTATTTCTGACTAATAAGGAAATCATGCCCTCAGAAGCCCTGAGACGTAGCACTGTTTAGATCTGTACTTTAATATTTAATTTCATATAGTTCCTGAAGGAAACTGATTAATAATTGCAACCAGTGAAGCATGTACTTTAAAAGATTGACCCCCGCAAGCTGTTGTTTTTTGAAGATTAAAATAGTGCCTTTTTTCTTATAAAACAAGTTGCTAGCGGGACATCTTTTTAGCTTCACAAAGCTGAAAATAAACTGCAGTACAATCTGAAAGATAACTAGCCACATGCTTTGGAGTTTTTTTTTTTTTCTCCTTGGAACAACAAAGCTGATTGGTACAGATTTTGATAATTAAAGTTGATCCTAATAAAATATTAATTTGAAATTACTATACTTTTCAAAACTCCTTTCTATTTCAATAAGTTTATCTCAATTCTCCTAAATTGTCAACTCTCAAACTCTAGCTCATATACATTTATCCAAGAAGGAGCAAAGATAACAAAATCAACACCAAATACCATCCCTTTATAGCAACCGTCAACTTACTCAGGGGTGTTTAATCAATAGCTCCAGCTTAGCTTGAAAAATGAGTAGTTGCAGGTGATCCACAGAGATTATAATATTCTAAGAACAATGAATGACAGAAATCTGATGATGGTCATATGTTTGAGGTAACACAAAATGGTTTAATTTCTCTTCAATGCCTTCTTTAATTTAATTCTGTTCTTTACCTTCTATGGAAGACTTCTGTGTCCTTAGTGTAGTCTTCTTCCCCTTTTCAATCTTTTAATTCTTTATGGATATCAATAATATATTTCCAAGAGATTTTATAGTAAAATTTCCTGTAAACATCTACACATTCAAATCGAACTAAAAATGGTAGTGTATTAATTAAAATGAATGCTCTTGAAAATGTAAATAGAATGTATAGAGAGCTTATGCACTTGGAATAAGCTAAATTTGTAAATTTTATTTAAAATAAAAATGCTGTCAAATATTTGTTAACTTACGATAGACTTCCCATGGCAGAAAAAAAGTCACTTTTAGAAATAAAAATATATTGTCCATTCCCATGTTTATTGAGAAGCATTTTAAATAGATTTTTAAAAAATTTTATACCAAGGATATATGAATTAATGAATGAGATTTTTGCAATATAGCATTTAGGTTTCCACACAAAAATACTTAAACTGTCAAGAAATACCTTGAAACACAATAAACTTAAATTAAAAATAATCTCTCCTCAACTAGCAATTATCAGTCAAGAAAAATTATCTCTGGATCTAAGGAGAAATTTATGTCTGGATTTGCAAGGAGAATCTGAAGGTAAAATTATTAAAGGCTAAGAAATACTCAATCTTTATATTCTGGAGATTTCTTTCACTGAATCTAGGCTGAGGTAACAGCTGACACTGAAATGCTTTTGGATCAAATGAACCTTGACGTAGTACTATAATCTGAGACCAATCATGGAAGGAAGATGAGAAGTGTGTCCAGACATTTAGATATGACACTCCTGGTTATGGCTTGCCCGGCTGAATTAGTATCAAATAAAACAACTATCCCCAGCCTTTTATCCTCTGGCAACAAAGATCCCAAAGGGAATTAAACCTGTAAAGCAGATATTTTTCAGGATGGATGCAGTCCTTCCCTAGTCACCTTGATGGGACAATGAAAGAGAAAGATTTAGCTGTTATCAACTGTCCTCATTGCCACTTGTTCCTTTTGCAAATGATTATAAAATTAATTGGTTACTATTTTCTGAAACTAATTGACACTACAGCTGAATCTCCTGGCTTTCTTCAGAGAAGGAAACCTATGGCTACTTAGTAATTAGATTGACGTTTCTAAAATTTTGCAATAAAAGATATTTTTTTCTTTTCATTTCTTTTTTTTAAAGTTTTTAACCATAGAAGTTCTTATTGGGAGGATGGCCTGTTTAAATAATCTGTGGGTTTTTTCCAAACTATGCATTTCCTGAAACTTCCCATATAAGCAACTCCCTTCCCAACACCTACTTTATAATTCTTATTAAAACTTCAGGTGCTCGTGATGAGATACTGCAATGATGCAAATATCATAAGGGAAAAGAAATAGAAGTTATTATGTTCCCTGAGAACACAGCAGGAAAACCCCAGACTTTTTTTTGGTTCACTTCATGAATACATCTCTTTAAGCCACAGGGAGTAATCAGGCAGATCTGGGTTCAAATCCTAAATTCTGCTATTTATGTTTTGACTGTAAGCAAGTCCCTTTATTTCCATGAATCCCCGGTTTCTCATCTGTAGCACAGATATGATAAACACCTTATAGTTTTGCTAAATCTGTAAATGATAATGTATTATAAACACAGCACCATACTTGGCACATACTATGTACTCAATAGCTGTAAACCTATATTACCTTAGATATTGTAATAATTCATGTGGTTATATACCAGGTTTTCCACTTTATTTATTTTTATTATTTTATTTTAAAGATGTGGGGTACAATTCAGGGTGTATACAAATGTCTGTTATGCAGGTATTATTGTTGATGAGGTGAGAGTCTCCCTCCCTGGCAGTTTTCCTCAACTGCCAATCCCACACCCCCCTCTCCTGGCAGTTTTCTACTACTACCAATCCCTTTCTTATAGTATTATGATAATTGTTCAAAGTGTGCTTATGAGTAAGAACATATAGTACTCTATTCTTCATTTCTGTGAAGGATCACTGAGCATGATAGACTCTAAATCCATCCAAGTTGCTGAAAAGTCCATATGTTTGTCCTTCTTTATGGCTGTGTAATATTCCATTGTGTATATGTACCACTTATTTATATCCAGTCCAGCTTCAATGGGCAGCATGGTTGCCTCCATGATTTTGCTATTGTGAATAAAGATAAAACAAGCATGTGTGTGGAGGTATCATTTTGGTAGAATGGCTTGAGTTCCTCTGGGTATATTCCCAATAGGGGAATTGCTGGGTCATATGGAAGGTCAGTTTCTAGTTCTTTCAGAAATTACCATTCTGTCTTCCAAAGAGGTTGCACTAGTTTACATTCCCACCAGCATTGTAGAGGTGTTCCTTTTTTCCCACATCCTCGCCATCATCTGTTGTTGTTTGTTTTATTAATGATGGCCATTCTTACTGGGGTTAGGTGGTATCTTAATGCGGTTTTGATTTGCATTTCTCTGATGATTAGTGAGGCTGAGTACTTTTTAATGTGTCTGTTGTCTGCCCGTATATCATCTTTTGAAAAGTGTCTATTCATGTCTTTTGCCCACTTCTTTTAAAAAAAAATTTTTTTTTTGAGTTGGAGTCTCACTCTGTCGCGATGCAGTGGCATGCTCCCGACTACCGCAGCCTCGACCCGCTGGGCTCCAGGGATCCTTCCGCCTCAGCCTTCCGAGTAGCCAGAACTACAGGCGTGCGCTACCACACCTGGCTAATTTTTTTGATTTATTGTAGAGATGAGGTCTCACCAAGTTGCCCAGGTGGGTCTCGAACCCGCGAGCTCAGGCAATTCACTCACCTCGGCCTCCCAAAGCGCGGGATTACAGGCTGAGCCACCGAGCCTGGCCTTGCCCACTTCTTAATGGGGCTGTTTGTGTGTGTGTGTGTGTGTGTGTGTGTGTGTGTGGTGCATTTGAGTTCCTTGTAGATCCTAGATGTTAGGCCTTTGTCAGATACACAGTTAGGAAACATTTTTTTCCCATTCTGTCTGTGGGCTGTCTCTCTGCTCTCTTCTCTCTCTTTTTTTTTTTTTTTTTTGAGTTGGAGTCTCACTCTATCACCCAGACTGGAATGCAATGGCCACTCCTGGCCACTGCAGCCTCGACCTGCTGGGCTCCGGTGATCCTTCCGCCTTAGCCTTCCAAGTAGCTGGAACTACAGGCACACACTACCACACCCCGCTAATTTTTTATTTGTTGTAGAGATGAGGTCTCATCAAGTTGCCCAGGTGGGTCTCGAACCCGCGGACTCAGGCAATCCACTCACCTCGGCCTCCCAAAGTGCTGAGACTACAGGCTGAGCCACCAAGTCCGGCCCTCTCTCCTCTCTTGATGGTTTTTTTTTTTTTGCTTTGCAGAAGCTTGTCAGTTTGATGAGGTCCCACTTGTCTATCTTATCTTTTATGCTATGGACACTTGGGGTTTTGATCAGGAATTGGTTGCCAGCTCCAATTTCCATAAGTGTATCTCCTACATTTTCTAAAATTCTTATAGTTTGAGGTTTTACATTTAGGTTCTTTGATTCATTTATAATTAATTTTTGTGTATGGTGATAGGTAGGGGTCCTATTTCAATCTTCTGCATGTGTTCAGTCAGTTTTCCCAGCACCATTTACTGAATAGGTTTTCCTCGCCCCAGTGGTTGTTGTTAGAGGCTTTGTCAAAGATGAGTTTGTTGAGAAATTGAGGCTTTAATTCCTGAATCTCTATCCTGTTCCACAGGTCAGTATGCCTGTTCATATCATTAGATGCAGAAAAAGCTTTTGATAAATTCAGCATCCCTTCTTGATAAAAACTCTCAAAAACCTAGGTATAAAAGGAACATACAGCTGGGCTCGGTGGCTCAGCCTGTAATCCCGCACTTTGGGAAGCTGAGGTGAGTGGATTGCCTGAGCTCTCGGGTTCAAGACCCGCCTGGGCAACTTGGCCAGACCCCATCTCTACAATAAATCAAAAAAATTAACCGGGTGTGGTAGCACACGCCTGTAGTTCCAGCTACTTGGAAGACTGAGGCAGCAGGATCACCGGAGCCCAGCAGGTCGAGGCTGCAGTGGGCGGGAGCGGCCAATGCACTCCAGTCTGGGTGACAGAGTGAGACTCCAACTCAAAAACAAAACAAAAATGGAACATACCTCAAAATAGTAAGTGCCATCTACGATAAACCCACAGCTAGCATATTGCTAAATGAACAGAAACTGAAAACATTTCCCCTGAAAACTGGAACAAGACAAGGCTGCCCACTCTTACCCCTCTTGTTCACCATTGTGTTGGAATCCTAGCTAGAGCAATTTTCCACTTTTAAAGTGCTTTTGATTCTAGAAGGGGAGAAAGAAAAAAATCTAAGTTAGGAATGGAGAAATAGGGGGAGGAAGGGAGGTAGGGAGGAAGAGAGAGAGAGAGAGAGAGAGAGAGAGAGAGAGAAGGAAGGAAGGAAACAAAGGAAGGAAGGAAGGTAAGTAGGTTGGTCTTTTAGAGAGGATGGCCTGCTTAAATAATCTGTGGGTTTATTTATACCCCACTGTTCTCTCACATGTTGGGTTTCAGCAGAGAGAAAGGACAGCAGCATATATGAAAGGAAAAGGAAGGGAGGGAGGGAAGGAGGAGGGAAGGAAGGAGAGAAGGAAGATACAGATTAGGTTAACAACTATTATCCCATCTAACAATTTAACAGATTAAAAATGATACAAGTGATGATAATTTACCCAAGGTCACATCATAATTAATGATAGAATTTCAGACTTCGAAAATAATTTGGTCCAATCTGTTCTTTAAACAAATGAATAGACAAAATTCAGAGAACTTCAAATGAGAAAGTTAGTCAAATTGCGTGTTTTTTAGGATACTTGTCTTCTAACCACACCCCACTGTTTTCCCACACATTGGGTTCCAGCAGTGAGCAAAGGCAGTAGTATAGAGGGGATCTATTCCACTGAGAACCTGGGAGAAAAACAATAAAAGTACTTACATGATTCTAGGGTGGTCAGGAACTTCTCCCCAAGTCCCAAGTCCTGTTTGCTTTCCACATCAATACGCTGGACTATAACACAAACCACAAGCCTTTAGGAGTGAAAAACTAATATGAATAACCCTCAACATGGACATCTTTTATAATTCAATGTAACCAAACTATTACCACGAACAAGGCTAAGAAGACCAAAATAGTTATAGTTTTACCAATAATAACCCGCTTCCCACTTATTTTGAACTTTTAAATACAAAATTATTTTTTTAAATGATCTCTTATTTCTCGGTGCGCTAACTACGTCCCTAGTTGGGCAAATGGATGGACCAAGCACTGCCCACACCCTGACTGCACACCTGGGACTTGGGCTGACTCCCTTCCCTACTCTCTTTTGTTGCTTTAGTCCCACTTTTGGTCCATTTACATGCTCTGCCTCTGTTTCCATAGAGATAAGGACTTCAACTTTTCCAATCCCAGGGAATTTTTACTGATAAACTTGTTACCTCATTGAAAGTGGATTTTAAGATATGCTATCTGGAAGGCATAAAGTTATCTGTGGCGCATCAAAATACTGTGTCCGATTGTAGTAATGATCTTGTATCTTCTCAGTAGTAAAGTTTAACTTAAAGATAGCAAGCAATCAAGACAGTTTTGGAAGTTTAGATTCATTTCAGAAAAATTGCATGAAAAAGGAATTAGATATTACATAAATTTAATAAATCCATCATCTCATTGTTCCTTTCCCTCAAAAATTGTGGTGAGGTCTAAATAAAAATTGATTTGACTCTTAGCCTAATGTTTCTTATATACATGACTCTGCTTGCGTTTAATCATCACAATTCAATGACTCTTATCTATCAAGAAAGGTTTCTTTTCCATGGAACTGTGTGATTTGCCACGATGCTGTTTGCTAACTGGAATTATCTGTACTTTAGCTCACAGTTGTCTAAAATTACCTACAGGTAAGGAACACAGATATAAACCCTCTTCAAAGTTTTTCTAAATCTCAACACTTTAAATACATTTTGTAATAATAATTTTAAACTTCTATTAAATATTTTACTTATTCCTATTTAAATGAATACAGAGTTTCAACTTTTTGTAGTTTTTAGTTATGTTTATGTTATTTTGATGATTTACCTAAACATCAAAATTACATATTTATAAATTTCATATTTATAGAAATACTTTCACATTTATTCACACTATCCACATAGCCTCACTTAGAACATGTGCATCTTGTTTGAAAAATCTCATTTATCTTTTCCTGTAGGTGCATTTTTCAATTTCTTTCTTTTCTATAGCCTTAACCATGCAAGTCAAAAAGTATTAAGTAATTGTACAATTGACATCCCAGTATTTTTTTCATCTCTGCATTCATTCCCCATAGACCCAGTACCTCTGCCCTTACCTTAATCAAGAGCAGGCAGCATTGTTCAGGGCATGGGATAAACCACTGGTTACAATAAATGCCTCTTCTGTGTTCTCTGAATAGGAACTGAAGAGACAAATTCTAACTGATACACTAGTCTTTGGCCTGTGCATATAGAACCTTTCGACATTTTTTGCCCCTCAATTCCTAACCCAGCATAGAAACTGATGAATCTCTACTGTCTGATATGATCCTAGGTCTTGACTCTTCTGCCTAACCTTGCATTCTTGCTCTCCATACCTAAAAATGACTTCTCAGCTCAGGACACATCTCAAAAGCAGGCTTTGTCAATTAGAACTTTGAATTGGCCCTTCTCTCCTTCTTTACCGTCCTCCCCCTCTTCTTCCTTCTTTCTTTCCTTGTTTCTCCCTTTCTTCCTTCTTTCCCTCCTTTTTTCCTTTCATTCCTCTTTTCTACCATTTTCCCTCCCTGCCTTTCATCTCAAAGCAAAATATAAATAATAAATAACAACTATGAGCATAACCTTGACTTTCTCATAGCATCATCATCTCATGTCTTTAAATACCTTCTTTTTTATACTTCTGTCTATAATATCAATTTCATATTCTAATTTTCTGTGTAATTTATAACTTTTCTATTTGGTTTCTTATAATCTTTATGCTCCTGACAAAGATTCTTTGCTGCACCAAACTTCAATCAGTCATCTGAATTTTCTCCTAGGCCCATTTATGCATATCTTTGTCAAATTCAGTTTTAGCATATAACCCTCTTAAGTCATGTTAGCTAGAACCTTTCATCCTTAATATCTGATCATCTTTTATATCTGATCAGGTTCTTCATCCTCCATCATGCCCAGGTGATATTTGTTCACCCTAGCCTGTCTTCAGCAAAAATACTGTTAGGTTGCTTTATCCAAAATCCCTTTAACCCTGATGTATCCTCTTAGTTAATTTTCCATCCATTGACCCCTATCCCACTCCTTTCTGTAAATTTCTATTTGCCTGATCTATTTTTCTCATTGCAAAACTCTGATTTCTATTCTATTGCAATAATCCTAAATAAAGTCTTCCTTATCATGCTTTACCAAGTATCATTGGTTAATTTCTTTCTTTAACATTCCTCCTGACATTGTCTCAGCTTACCCTGTCCATAAGGTGTGTCTCCTAGTTAGTGAGTGGTTTTCCTTTGAAAGGTGACCTAGACCTAGTGAGAAGGGTCCCACTGCTCTTCTCTGGAGCTGAGTATTAAAAATACTTCTTTTTGCGAAGCCAGTCTTCCTTCTGGAGAACACTTAAAACAGTGTGGCCAATGGCACACAGGGCAATGGTGAGGTTCCTCCAGAACTGGGCTAAATTAAGTACAAAGTTGCATTTAGAATTTATAAATTAGACATACTATAGTGAAACTGGAAAGTATGAAAGTAATACTACTGCCAGGCTCAGTGGCTCAGCCGGTAATCCCGAGCCTTTGGGAGGCTGAGGTGAGCGGATTGCCTGAGCCCGCAGGTTCGAGACCTGCCTGGGCAGGCGAGACCTCATCTCTACAATAAAATTAAAAAAAATTAGCCGGGCGTGGTAGCGCGTGCCTGTAATTCCGGCTACTTGGACGGCTGAGGTGGAAGGATAGCCGGAGCCCAGCTGGTCGAGCCTGTGGTGGCCGGGAGCGGCCACTGCACTCCAGTCTGGGCGACAGAGTGAGACTCCAACTCAAAAAAAAAAAAAAAAGAAAGTAAGACAACTTCCAGTGGTAGATATAGTATTCGAGGTGAATACATTAAACAAACATTTATTATCTATTATGTGCCAGGTACTGTTTTAGATGCTTGGGATGCATCAGTGAACAAAACAGATGAAGGGACAGTATTCAGTAGCATGGTAACGCACAAATTTAAAGGATGAGATTAAGTTAGCCAAGTGAATAACTTGGAAAAAGTATTCCAGGCAAGGGCATGTGAGTGCAAGGTCTCTTCCCACACTCTAGGAATAAGAAAAGCAGTAAAAAGCCCAGTGAGATGGGCAGAGTGAGCAAGAGAAACAGGTGGAGGAGACATATTAGAGAGGCAGAAAGATAAGGAGATGTTAGAATGCTACATTGGGAGAAGATTTTGTAAGGCCTTGTTGACCATTGTAAAGACTTTGACTTTTATTCTGTGTGAACTGGAAGCTGTTACCTGACTCTGAGTAGAGAAGTAACATACATGATCAACCTTCAGTAGGGTAGGATCACTCTGGCCATTTTCTGGGGCAAAGGTGGAGCAGGGACACTGGTTAGGTGGCTGGGATAATAATGCAGGTAAGCAAGCGATTACAGTAGCAGTGTGGTAGCAAGAGGATATGGTTGCTCTCTGGGTATTCTGAATATAAATTGCTATAGGTTTCATGTGCTATGTGAGAATGAGCTTTGACTTTAAAAAAGAAAAGATTACAAAGTGCTTCTCCTAGAAATTGGAAGGATAAGGCTTCCATTATTTGAGATAGATAACATGTGGTTATAGAAAGAAACACATGGCTGTAAGAAAGATCAGAAGTTTAGTTTGGGGCATATGTAGTTAGAAAGATTTCTTAGGCATCTAATAATTTATACCAGAGTCACCTAAAAGACAAATTTCTTTTCCTCCTTTCTCCTTCCCCTTTTTTCAGTTCTTCTCCCTTCTTATCTCCCAGTCAATACTTTCCTAGGAAATATACTCTGCTTGGACTTTCCTGATTCTGTTTACCTTTGGCCCAGCTGATAATGGTGCTCGATTGAAAAAGAGAAAACTTGTATATTTCATTATATTTCATTGTTGAATTGATTCTGAAAGGCAGCTATATTATATAGCCTATCTCGTAGAATTACAGATTTTTAGGAATCTTAGGCAGCCTCTTATTTTATACTTGAGAAAGCTGAAGCCCAGGGAGGATAGATGACTTTCAAAAGGTCAGTCGTGTAGTTATTACTGAGCGGTAGCTAGAACCCAGGGCTCCTGCAAGCTATTAGAGAATGCTGCCTCTCAGCTGATTTCCTGCCTTTGCTATAATTCATACACTGCAGCATTCACATTCTATTTACATATTTTCATTTGGAAATACAATTAAATGCCAGACTTTTAGCACAGTGTCACCACTTTCCCGGCCTTGTAAACAAAACTTCATCGTTTCCTTCCTTTTCTAATTAGATATCTTTTGAGACCTTCAGTTAACCTCAGATGAATAGGACTACAGACTGCAAAATGTCAAGCCAGATAAATGATCTACACCAATAAGATAGTTTGTGATTTAAACCAGGAAGACACAACTTTTAAGGACATATAAATGGCCAGGCTCAGCCTGTAATCCCAGCACTTTGGGAGGCCGAGGTGAGTGGATTGCCTGAGCCTGCGCATTCGAGACCCACCCAGGCAACTTGGTGAGACCTCATCTCTACAATAAATCAAAAGCTAGCTGGGTGTGGTAGCGTGCACCTGTGGTTCCAGTTACTTGGAAGGCTGAGGCAGAAGGATCACCGGAGCCCAGCAGGTCGAGGCTGCAATGGCCAGGAGTGGCCACTGCATTCCAGTCTGGGTGACAGAGTGAGACCACAACTCAAAAAAAAAAAAAGGACATATAAATGAGTAGAGTTGGGCTATATAAAAATGATGACATTACAAATAGGTCCAAAAATTATTTATAGAGAGGGTACTGGATGATCACAATTTAGAAACAAAATTTCTCAAGATTTTGCAGCTGCATTTTCCTCTATGACAGGTTTGGTTGTAATTTTACACTGAAAGGTTTGGGATCAAATGAGAACTAATGATAGATACAATCTCACCTAGGTGGGTAGTACTTAATGCCTTTAATCATTACCTTCTGTAGGAAGATCATTGACTTGCTTATATATATTTTTTGGCTTTACTTTCTGTCTCCTCTTTAAAAAATCCTCACAAGACCATGAAGTGTATTAAATCTACAAAAAAGACAATAGATTCATGGAGAGCTGTAAATTCTTCTATTCAGGTCTGACAGTACAGAAATAGCCTAGATTTCTTTAGGGTAATTAAATATTTAGCTGCACAATAATCTTTAAATAGAATTAGAACTTTCTTTAGAACCTACTTCCACCAGGTTATCTCATTATATTAATAAGTCAAATAGGAAATTAATGATGATAATAACAAATCAGTATATGAAATTTTTGAGCTGTGTTTGTAGGTACATCTGGCTTTGCCTTTCTGCCTTTCAAACTTCTATCACGGCCTTCTCCTTTTCATGCAACATGCTTAACATGCAACTCACTCACCATGTGGTGCTGTTGCTTATTCTTCTCACCTGTCTTGAATGTCTCGAATACCAACTCTCCATCCTGGAATCGATGGCTTTTACAAATTGCCCTTCTAAGCATAGGAAGGTGATTTATTGAAAATTTAATGTAGGCAGATAATCTACTGAGAAATTGACTTATGTTTTATTTCTAAGCTTTATCTCATTAGAGAAAAAAAAAGAGAAGAACTTGTCCCATCTCCAAGAATGAAACAAAAATTGTTCCTAAGGGCTGAGGTTTGCTTATTAAAAGGAGTAGGAAGCAGATTTTTTTTGGTCCTTCAGAACTAGAAATGAGAATTTTTAGGTTAGAATGAAGTCAGGGCAACTCAGGAAGCATTGCTTTGTTTCCAGGTTTAGGTCAGGCATTGGTTTATATGGTAGCAGGAGTAAAAGGTTCTGTGACAGCCAAGACAAAGGGACTACTTTTGGGATTGTGTAGCACCACCACCCTTGTGTGGAGCCTCACTGACAAACATGGGTTCTCTTGCCACAAGGAATGACCCATATTGAAAGTCGTACCACATGTGTGTGCATAGAGAGAAACTGGGCATTTGGACTGAACTAAATTTGATTTAAACAATGATATATGATATTTCTTGAACAAGTGTGTTTTAAAAATTATTACCTGATGATTACAGATAATAGGTTCATAAAAGAAAAACAAAAATGATATCCTCTTAAGTCTTTGATGAAGTAAAATAAATAAAAAGCCATGTTCATTTTTTGAAAGCTGTAAGTTTCTTTAACCATTTCATTCATTGTTTTCTTATATTTAAAAGTTTAGTTTTGATGTATTTAAATCAAAATTATGTAATACTGGCATCAAGATTTAGAAAAGCCAAATCTCTTCTTCTTCTTCTTTTTAATGAAGAAAACATATTTTTTAAAGGATCAGTGACAGGAAAGAGAGAAAACAAAACAAAACAAAAAACACTTCACTCTGTCTCAGGTCCTCTAAATCAGATGCTTAATGAAAAATTTATTTAGAATACTCAGTATACTTTCAAAGTCAATGTTATAGACCCACATAATACTAGCACAAAAGCATAATTTTTGAACAGACTCTAGGTATGTTCTGTTAAATTCTGCAGCTTTTAAAATGGATAGTTTTTCCAAAGCTTCCAGATCAAAGATTGCAGTACGATATGATGTGATGAGAGCATGGTATATGTACTGAGAAGAAGTAAGGGCACACAGAGATCAAAGGTCAGCTTTGATAAACCCAATCAATAACAGGAGATCATTGAAAATTTTTAGTCAGAAAAGTTACAAAACTAAAGATAACCTTTAAAACTCCTTGATATTAAGACATGTATTCTTTTGCCCTTTGCAATACCTGTAAGAGTCTTGGCTCATAATAAAGGTCAGTAAAAATGTATTGTATTGAATTGACTTACAGTGAAAATGAGCTGGTGGTAGTCATGATCCACTCCTTTCTCACTAGCCTAACCAGAATTTTGCAAGGAGAGTTGTATTGCCCCCAGAAGAAAAGGCTATATTTACATAATTTTCACATTTCGATCCTCTGCTTAAAAGCTTTTTGATGTAGAAACTCGTTCCCACGTTAAGCACTTTTATTATCAAAAAAAAGAAGCTCCTAAAGTTTACCTCCTTGATTTGTAGTTGGTAATTTCCCTTATGGAAAAAAATAAGGGAGCAATGAGGAACACAATTTACTTTATAATTTATACAAAGCAGATGTAACTTGGGATTTTTTTTTCCCCACATTGAATGGTTACTAAATACTGTGAGGACACTTAAGATCTTAAGCTATCACGAGGTATCATAATATCTAAAATGTTTAGAGATTTCATCCATTTTGCTGCCTATATTGGTGATGGTACAAGTCATGGTATATTGAAAAGGTCAAAGGTCACCAGAGAGGCAAATTTATAACAATTTCCTTCCTCACATATTATCTTGATTGTGTATAATATACAGAGTGTGTGTTGTTATGAAGAGAAGAAAGGTGCCTTCTTTGGCAGGAAATTGAAGAAAATATTTATTCATAGAGTATATAAAATCTTACCAAAAGTTGCCATTCATGAGGTAGGTTTCAGACAGAGCTCAACCTGTTCCCATTATGGGAAGCATTGAATATGCTAACCTGATTTATTCCAGCTTGTAAAATGCCACTATTATTAATCCCTCATAGGGCAAAATGGAAAAGATTAAACTCTAAAGATCAATGAACATCACTTGTGGCTTCTGAATGTCTCTCTTTCTGTCTCTTTTTAAATATATGATCTACTCCACAGAATAGCTTGTGCTGTTGTAGTCAATAAAATTTTGCAATGTATCTATTGTGTGCACAATACAATGCTAAGCAATGTAGGAGGCAGCAAATAAAATATTTGCCTATACTTGTGAAGACAAAATTTACTTGTGTGGAATATCCAGATTTATACAAGATAGCATATTAGCAAATGTTTTGCAGAAGAATATAGTCTACATGTAGATAGAAATTTACTGGTTGCAAACCGTAGGTAAAGTTGATTTCTACAGTAGTTGGACTTCAAGGTAGCCTTTACAAAACAAATGGATTAATGAAGAGAAGTTGGGTAGAGTATTTCAGGCAAGATAAATTCATGTGCAAATGCATAAGGGTAGACTTAGTTACTTTCTCTACATTAGGGATACTGCTGATATTGAGCGAGCAGAAACACAGGATCCATGCTGGGAGAAAGGATGAGAAAAGGTTAGACAGGAAACGAAAATCTTAATGTGAAGTCATTAAAGCACCAAAATGAAAAGTTTGAATTCAGTGCAGTAGACAGTAATAATTGCTTATCGCATCTGCCACCAGCAAATCATTTTAGCTTTTAGTCAATTCAATTCAAATTTATGTATTAAGATTAAAAACAAAACTCCAAGACTGCTAGATTGAAGAAGAACAAAGACCCTCAAGGAGTGTCTTAAAGCCAAGTTTGAGAGGGTTTTTCAAGGCCATCACTATCTGTACTAACACATCTTCTTAGCCTGTTATACACACCTTGCTAAGTCCTATGTAAGGAATTTTTATAGTCAATTTCCATCAAAATATGCTATCCGCTGTTTTCCCAGGAAATACCCATCCATCCAGCTCTAGTTTGCATCTCCTATTCCCTGGCATAGGTATCAGAATCATTTCCACCTACACTATATTTAACTCTCAATTTTCTAAAAACCCCAAATATTCTTTTAATTTCACTGAAGACAATGATCATATTTGCTGTTACTTAGAGAATAGAATATGTTCTCCCAAAATTCATATTTAAGGCCTTAACCCTCAGTGTGACTATATTTAGAGATAAGCCCTTTAAAGAAATAATTAAGGTCAAATAAAGTCATTAGAGTGGGGCCTTAATCCATTAAAACTGGTGTCCTTATAAGAAGAGGAAGAGACACCAGGAGACCACATGGGAATATTTGTAAGCCAAGGAAAGATATTTCAGGAGACACCAAACTGGCTTGTACCTTGATCTTAGACTTCCAGCATCCAGAACTGTGAGAAATAAATTTTGCTGTTTAAGCCATCAAGTTTGTTATGGCAACCCTGGCAAAATAATACCCTACCTATATTTACTGAATATACTTGTCTTCACTCCCTTATTTGACTCTGATCCTCTGGAAGAAAGGAAATGCATTACAGTAATGTTAGATGATTTTTTATGCATACACGAATGAATGAATAAATACATTTCAGATTTTTATAAAGGGAATTATACTTTAAGAAGATGTAAACTACTGATGAAATAGAAGAATAAAAATCACTTAAGAATAACAGTATAAAATAGGAAAAATCACATTGTCATAGAAATGATTTTGACTTGGAAGTCATAAAATCCTGAGTTTGAATTCTGACTGCTTCAATTAATAACTGTGCATATTGGTTTCCAGTTTTATCATTTTAAAAATTGGATAATAACACTTAATGTTCAGCATTACTGGTGGTAAAAGAGACTATCAGGCACTGTTTCTAATTTCTGGTAACACTGGCTTAATCAATGACAGTTATTTTGATATTTTGAGTTCACTTAGAAAAATAAGTCATTCATAAAAAAATAAACCTGAAAAAAGGGGTAAATACATTGTAAAAGGTCTGAAAGGAGTTGGTAAAATACAGAGAATGGGAAAGTAAAAGGGTTTACTATGGAGAAGAAAAGTACTTGGGCGTGGTGGCTCACATCTGTAATCCCATCATGTTGGGAGGTAGAGGCAAGAGGATTGCCTGAGTCCAGGGGTTCAAGACCAGCCTGGGCAACTTGGCAAGACCTCTTCTCTACAATAAATTTAAAAAATTAGCCAGGCGTGGTGGCACGCCTGTGGTTCCAGCTACTTGGAAGGCTGAGGTAGAAGGATCACCTAAGGCCAGCAGGTCAAGGCTGCGGTGGTTGTGAGCATGCCACTGCACTCTAGGGGAGGGGTGACAAAGTGAGCTTCTGACTATAAAATAAAATAAAATAGGATTTCAGAGTAGTACTGAAAGGCACAGCTCAGTCTGGAAACCTAATTTTTTAATAACATTTATCCATATAGTCATGTAGTTTTTTTTTCCAGCAATGCTGATCAATCTGGAAATAACAAAAGAGAAGACTGAATTCACCTAGAGCTTGAGAATAGTCTGGAGGGTATGGCCTAAAGACAAGACTATGGAGAGAATGAGAGTGCCAGTGAGAATTTCTGTGAAATATTAGATCCTTGGTTCATTCTGGATAAGAAAATTTAAAAAGCCAAGAAATTTCTAATAGTGAGGGAGGATAGGGAAATAGAAATTGTAATTATTTTTTTGCCCCCAGTTCATTCAGTCATTTTTTTGTTTAACCAATACTATGGCTTCCCAAAATTCCATGCATCACTACACCCTAACAGTGGACCAAACAGTGTGCCTCTACTCTGATCAATGATGCTTTCAATTAAGTCATGGCAATGGATTTCAATTTTATGATCATCTCATTTCTCACCTGTTGTTATGATATACTACTGTAGGACATGTGGTCATTCAAAGTATTTACTTAAGATTTAGATTATAATGCCTCTAGATGTATGTTTATAAAGAGCCTAGTACTAGCTATTATCCTAAAAGTAGCTATACTCTCAGTAGTGTAATTATAGTTTATATGATGATAAAGGCATACCTAAGGGAGCACACATTATTTCATGACTTTGTAAAAAATGTTATAATTATATAATCACCAGGGATGGCATTCCTTCTGCTCGAGGAGCATATAACATCTCAGTAGTTTTCCATTAGAGCATTAGTCATATGGGGTTGGCATAAAGAATTAGGTGCCCTCCCTCAATTCAAGGTTAATACATAGGAATCACAGAATTCATACTCCCATCGAGACTGGTTTGTCCTTTCTAATAACTTTTCCTCATCTAAATGAGTTATTTGATATCCTTGGAGCTCTGCCTCTAAAGTATAACACTTTAAATCCTCCTTACTATAAGAATGTAGAGAAAACAAAAATGCTTTCAATGTTCTCTGTGTAGTTAGGTATAAATTAATTATGTAAATTTGCTAAGGATATAGGATATATCCTTAGGATATAGAGGATATATAATTTACATGGAGGATTTAGAAATCATATCAAGTGGAAGTTCCTCAAAATAGTAAACAATAATCAAATATGATGAAAATATGGGTTCCATTGCATGAATTTTCTGGTAGAAGATACAGACAGTCCCTTGGTTATGCTGGTTCAACTTGTAATTTTTTGACTTTATGAAAGTGCAAAAATGACGCACGTTCAGTAGAAACTGTACTTAGAATTTCAAATTTTGTTTTTTTCCCAGGCTAATGATATGTGATGTGATACTCTTACGGTGCTTGGCCAAATAATCTTATACAAAACCTATCTTATAATAAAGTGTTGAATATCTCATGTAATGTAATGACCACTTTACTGAATGTGCTCTGAGCATATTTAAAGTAGGCTAGGGTGCTGTTCAGTAGTTTAAGTGTATTAAATGTGATTTCAACTTAATGATATTTTCAAATTACAATTGGGTTATGAAAATGTTCCATTGTAAACTGAGGAACATCTATATACGTGTGTTAGAGAACTTCAATAAAAAAGTAAGCGAGAGAAGGGAGGGTCATTTCTTAGTAGTGTATACAGATGAAGTTTACCAGTGTATTGACTTGATGTCTTAATTCCTTCAAACAGGATATGCTTTAAAATGTGCTTGAACATATTTTTGAATACCTATCAAAGCTAAAAAGTATTAGACCATACATAATATAAGTAATATATAAAATGTTTGTTGAGAGTTTTCTTTAGAAAATTTCTCATTAAAATTACTAAAGCAAAAAAATTTCTTAAAACATATTGGCCATATCAGGTAAGTTTCTCCTTAGTTCTAATTTTTGGTATACACACACTCATGCAATGACCTTCCATACAAAGGATCCCAAGAATATCTGAAATAAACCTCAATGAATGACAAATGGCTAGACTTTATATTTCCCTAGAATTGATGCTGAAGCCACTTTTTTTTTTTTTTTGAGTTGGAGTTTCACTCCGTCGCCCAGACTGGAGTGCAGTGGCCGCTCCCGGCCACCGCAGCCTCAACCCACTGGGCTCTGGCGATCCTTCCACCTCAGCATTCCGAGTAGCCAGAATTACAGGCATGTGCTACCACGCCCGGCTGATTTTTTATTTATTGTAGAGATGAGGTCTCACTGCCCAGGCAGGTCTCGAACCCGCAGCCTCAGGCAATCCACTCACCTCAGCCTCCCAAAGGTGTGGGATTAGAGGCTGAGCCACTGAGCCCAGCTGAAGCTACTTTCAAGTCAATCACAGCAAACTAATTCTTGTTTAAAACTTTACAATTAATTAATTTTAAAAGAACAAAAGTAGACCCATTACTTGTTCGCATAACACCTTTGTCCTGAAAATAACTATTTTCTAGAAATAAATTAGTTATAGGAGTGGCACTGTTTTGCATTTTTGCAAGTCTTTTTAAGAATTGTCTTACCAGAAGACACTGGGTTCTGGTGTCCACTTCTGAATTTAATCTATTAAACTATACTGTCTTGGTTGTAATATATGAATAAAATTCTGCCTCACACAGCTATATAGTTGGGAAATGGTAGTGTGTTTTTATAGCATTCTCCAAGACTGTGGCCAGTCTTCTCTGACAGTATACCAAATCACTATAAGTGGCAGTTCCCCAAAAAAATAGTTGCAAGGTGAAATCTGGAGCCATAGCGATGAACTTTCCATACTCTTTCATTTAAATCTACTCCTCGGGGAAGTGGCAAGATGGCGATGGGGCAACCCAGTCTCTGAAGCCCTCTGCAAAGGAGATCTGCAGTGGGTCTCTGACTCTCGCCCCGGGGGGCTGTGGACCCCAACACCGCAGCCTGCTCTTCATACAGAGCTCGGCCGTTGCCGCCGCTGGGACATCACAACGGACTGGACAGTCACTGTGGCACAAACGGTGCTGCCGCTGCCACCGCTGCAGTCCCTCCCCTCTCCACCGCCACCGCCGTCACCGCTGCTGCAGCCTCTGTGACGGCTGTAACACATCACACTACCCAGGCCCAAGGCAAACCACATCAAACCCCTTCAGGGAAGATCTGCTGGGATCGCTGCCACCTCTCCTGCGACCCAGACTGTCCTGCCCGCCTGCCATAAGGCGTCTGTTGCCTACCCCGAGGCAGGCAGCCATCTTGTTCCTGTCCGGCCCCACCCCCTCTGGGGCAAGCAGCTGAGACAGCACCACCTGCTGGTGATTCAAGGTAACAACACCGAAACTGGAAAAACAAGCTTGATAAAGACATAAACCAGAGTGCTGACCGGAAGGTAATCTGAACTGTCCTTCACAGCAGATCAGGGCAAATGACCCTAACTGCAAACTAATTTACCAGCTTGAAAAGAAAAATAGAAATCAGACCTGAAAGGACATTGGACTTAAACGAAATGTCTCAGTGTGTGCTTCATTGATTCTATTAGTTTAATGACTTAATTCTATTCCTACTGTATTGTTCCCTTTTTTCTTATTTCCTTTTCCTTTTCTTCTCTTTTCTTCTCTCTGTAAGCCATATCTTTGTATAGAGGAACAGCACACTAACAAGGTGATTGGTTAGCTTGCATGTTAGCATCACTATATGTTTTATTTTTATTTTTTGTATGAGAGTTGGTTCGTCTGTAGCTGTGGTCTATTGTTTTTAACTGTTTCACTATAGGCCTCTCTCTCTATTTGTTGGCACACTCGTTTGTTTCCCCCCTTACTCCTCTATCTCTCCACTCCCCTCTTCAACCCACTATCTGCTCCATTCTCTCCCCTCTGCTAACCACATTTTATTTCAGGGAGTAAACCTACAGCCCCACTGCACAGACAGATTCCAGGGCAGTGGGAAGTGAGTTCCACATTATCCACACACCTGTCAGCAAATACCAGGACCTGCAGACAGATTTTGAATCACAGCTCTCCCCTTAAGTAAATCTCAAAACTGCAAAAAGGACCACCTCCAACCTACAGTGCAACTCTGGAATTGAACAAAGTAAAAGGACATACATAATGAATAGGAGATTGAACAAACAGAAGTAAAACCAATCCCTTTACCCCTGAATAACAGAATTAAAGAATACGGTGATGTGGAGGGAAGGAAAAAGTAGGGAGGGGGAAAAACCGCACAAATGAAGAAAAACCAAAAGAAGAATATAGGTCTCATAGAGACCCCTGGGAAATCAAACACTGAGAAAACAGATTCTGGAACACAAACAATGAAGAGCCCCCAGAATGACTGGTTACGTGCAACAAAACCAGACATCAAAACATTAATGGAGAGAATTAAAAAAATTGGGGAGGATAAGAGGAAAATAGGAAGGAGCTGATATCAGAAATGACAGCAGTAAAGAATACTGTGATGGAAATGAACAACAGACTAATAAGCATGGAAAGCAGAATCAACCAAGCAGAAGAAAGAATCTCAGAGCTCAAAGACAAAAACACAGAACTAACCCAAACTGTCAAAAGCATAGAAAAGAAGCTCAAAAAGACAGAACAAAACCTGCAAGAGATGAATGATCACTTCAAGAGACCAAACCTAAGAGTAATTGGGCTTCCTGAGGCAGAGAGAGAAACAGAAGCCACACTGGAACAAACATTTCATGAAATCATTCAAGAAAACTTCCCTCATCTCATTAAGGATGAAAAAATTCAAACACAAGAGATTCAGAGAACCCCTGCAAGACAACAAATGAGAAGACCAACTCCCAGACACATAATAATTCGCCTAAACAAAGTAGCTATAAAAGGAAAAATCCTAAAGGCAGCAAGAGAAAAAGGCCAGACTACCTACCAGGGAAAACCAATTAGAATAACAGCAAATTTATCCACAGAAACCCTTCAGGCCAGGAGAGCCTGGAGCCCTATCTTCAAAGTTCTAAAAGAGAAACAATTTCAACCAAGAATAACCTACCCAGCCAAACTAAGCTTCATTAGTGAGGGAGAATTGAAATCTTTTCCAGATATCCAATCCCTAAGAACCTACGCTGCCACCAGACCACCTCTACAAGAAACACTTAAGAAAGTACTGAACACAGAAGAAAAAGAAAAAAGAACAACAGCATTCTTCACAAGAGTACAGGCAAAAGATTAAAAACGCACATGAACCAACTCCAAAACCCAAAGAAAGACAACAAACAAACAGGAACAGCTCTGTAAGAATCTTATGACAGGGATCAACTCTTGCATGTCAATTATTAGCCTAAATGTGAACGGACTAAATGCACCACTGAAAAGACATAGAATGGCAAAATGGATAAAATATCATCAGGCAACAATCTATTGCCTTCAAGAGACTCACCTCACTAGAAAGGACACCCACAGACTCAAAGTAAGAGGATGGGAAATAAACTTTCAGGCGAACGGAATACAAAAGAAAGGAGGAGTAGCGATCTCAATTTCAGACAAAATACCCTTCAAGCTATTAAAAATCAAAAAAGATACAGAAGGTCACTACATAATGATAAAAGGCTCAATCTATCAATAAGAAATATCTATCCTAAACATATATGCACCCAACATAGGTGCACCAACTTTCATAAAGCAACTTCTCAGAAGACTAAAGAAAGATATTGACTCTAACACTATCATAACTGGGGACTTCAATACCCCACTCACAACCCTAGACAGATCATCAGGACAAAAATCAGCAAGGAGATTCGGAACCTCAATGTGACTTTGGACCAAATGGACTTAATTGATACCTACAGAACACTCCATCCAAAGACCACAGAATACACATTCTACTCATCACCACATGGAACATATTCTAAGATCGACCACATACTCGGCCATAAATCAAGCATAAGCAAATTATAAAGGACCAAAATTCTACCAAGCACCTTCTCGGACCACAGTGGAATATAAATAAACATTGACACCAACAAATTCCACCCAAAGCCCACAAAGACATGGACACTAAACAGCATGATGTTAAACAACTCCTGGGTCAATGATGAAATCAAAACAGGAATCAAAAGATACCTGGAAAGAAATGAAAATGAAGCAACATCTTACCAAAATCTCTGGGATGCCCTGAAAGCTGTAGTAAGAGTGGAATTTATATCCCTACAAACACACATGAAGAAAATGGAAGGAACAGAAATTCACAACCTAACAAGCCACCTAAAGAAGCTGGAAAAGCAAGGCCACAAAAACCCTAATTTCAGCAGAAGAATCAAGATCACCAAAATAAAAACCCATCCAGGACATAGAAGACAAAAAGATAATACAAAAAATCAATGAAACAAAAAGCTGGTTCTTCAAAAGGATAAACAAGATCGATGGTCCCCTAGCTAGACTGACGAAAAAAAATGAGAAAAAAACCAAATAAGCACAATCAGAAACACAAAAGATGAAGTCACATCTGACCCTGAAGAAATACAAAAGATCATTACCATACTACGTACACTTGTATGGAAACAAACTTGAAAACCTTAAGGAAATGGAGGACTTTCTGACATCACACAACCTACCTAGGTTAGAACAAGAAGAAATTGAGACCCTAAATAGACCAATAACAATCAAGGAAATCAACTACGTAATAAGAAAACTTCCTACAAAAAGAAGCCCTGGTCCAGATGGCTATTCAGCAGAATTCTACAAGACATTCAAGGAGGAGCTGATACCAATCCTACTGAAGGTATTTCAGGCGATTGAAAAAGATGGAACTCTCCCCAAATCATTTTACGAAGCCAACATCACATTGATACCCAAGCCAAGTAAAGATCCAACAAAGAAAGAGGACTGCAGGCCAATATCTTTGATGAACATAGATGTTAAAATTCTCAACAAGACCCTAGCAAACCGGATTCAGCAATACATCTCAAAAATCATCCACCATGACCAAGTAGGCTTCATTCCTGGGATGCAAGGCTGGTTCAACATTCGTAAAACCATAAATGTAATGAAATACATCAACCGATGTCAAAACAAAAACCACATGATCATATCATTAGATGCAGAAAAAGCTTTTGATAAAATCCAGCACCCCTTCTTGATCATTACCATACTACGTACACTTGTACATCTTGAACATCTAGGCATATGGGGAACATACCTCAAAATAGTAAAAGCCATCTATGAGAAACCCACAGCCAGCATACTCCTAAATGGACAAAAATTGGAACCAATTCCTCTAAAAACTGGAACTAGACAAGGATGCCCACTCTCACCCCTCCTGTTCAACATAGTATTGGAAGTCCTGGCTAGAGCAATCAGAGAAGAGGAGGCAATCAGAGGTATTCAAATAGGAAAAGGGGAAGTCAAGTTATCTCTCTATGCAGATGATATGATTGTGTACCTTGAAAACCCAAGAGAATCTGTCAAAAGCCTCCTTACATTGATAAGGGCCTTTGGCAAAGTCGCAGGATACAAAATAAATGTGCAAAAGACAATGGCATTTCTTTACACCAATAATAAACAAATAGAAACCCAAATAAAAAACACAATTCCATTCACAATAGCCACAAAAAAAATGAAATACCTTGGCATCTTCCTAACCAGAGACGTGAAAGACCTTTACAATGAAAATTACAAAACACTGCTCAAAGAATTCAAAGCTGACATGAACAAGTGGAAAAATATCCCATGCTCATGGATCGGAAGAATCAACATTGTGAAGATGTACATCTTACCTAAGGCAATCTACAAATTCAATGCTATACCCATTAAATTACCAAAAACATTCTTCTCAGACCTAGAAAAAACAACACAGGAATTCATATGGAAACACAAACATCCAAGAATAGCCAGAACAATCCTCAGCAAAAAAAAAAAAAAAAAACAACAAAGCAAGTGGTATCACAATACCAGACTTCAAACTTTACTATAAAGCTACAATCATCAAAACAGCTTAGTATTGGTACAGGAACAGGCATATAGATCAATGGAACAGAATTGAGATTCCAGAAGCAAAACCTCAATTTCTCAACCAACTTATCTTCGACAAAGCCCCCACCACCTACCACTGGGGAGAGGAGAACCTATTCAGTAAATGGTGCTGGGAAAACTGGCTGACCACATGCAGAAGATTGAAACAGGACCCCTATCTATCCCCATGCACAAAGGTTAACTCCAAATGGATCAGAGAGCTAAATGTAAAACCTCAAACCATAAGAACCTTAGAAAAGGAAGGAAATACCCTCATGGACATCGGAACTGGCATTCAATTCCTGAACCAAACCCGAAACCCACAGGTCATAAGAGAGAAGATAGACAAGTGGGACCTTATTAAACTGACAAGCCTCTGCAAAGCCAAAGAAACCATCAAGAGAGCAGGGAGACAGCCTACAGACTGGGAAAAAGTATTTGCCAACTCTAGGTCTGACAAAGGCTTAACATTGTGGATCTACAAGGAACTGAAACGTACTGAAAAGAAGAAAACAAACAACCCCATTATAAAATGGGCAAAAGATATGAACAGACACTTCACAAAAGAAGACATCCGAGCAGCCAGCAAACACACAAAGAAATGCTCAACCTCACTAATCATCAGGGAGATGCAAATCAAAACCACACTGAGATACCACCTAACTCCAGTCAGAATGGCAATTATCAACAACTCAAAAAATAACAGCTGCGGGAGAGGGTGTGGTGAAAAGGGAATACTTCTACACTGTTGGTGGGAATGTAAACTAGTGCAACCTCTGTGGAAAGCAGTGTGGCGATTCCTAAAAGCTCTAAAAATCGACCTTCCATATGATCCCATGATCCCCCTACTGGGAATATACCCTGAAGAACTCAAATCACTCTATAAAAAAGATACCTGCACACATATGTTTATCGCAGCGTTCTTCCCAATAGCAAGAACCTGGAAACAACCATGCTGCCCATCAGAAGAGGACTGGATTGAAAAAATGTGGTACATATACATGATGGAATACTACACAGCCATAAAAAAGAACAAAATCATGAATATTGCAGCAACCTGGATGGAACTAGAGTCTATAATACTGAGTGACCTCTCACAGAAACAAAGATCCAAGTATCACATGTTCTCACTCATATAATGGACCTTGAACATCCAATGTAATACTATAAGAAAATGACTGACGTTACTGGGAAACTATGGAGGGGGAGGGGGATGGGATTAACAGTAGCAAATATCTGTCTGGGGATGGGAAAACACCTCTTATCAACAGGGTGCCTGAATGCAACGTAATTGTACACCTAACCCTTAACTGTACCCCACAAAACCATAATAAAAAATATTGATTAAAAAAATAAAGAAAAAAATAAATCCACTCCTCTGTCTCGTAGTTTGAATTGATCTTTTACCAACGCACAATTCTGTAACATCCTACATTGTACAATTGTAAAATATTAGTTCCCTGACTTGTACTCATTTTTAAATGTTGACACGTTTCATTATATAATGCATATATTTAAAAACACATTTTCAACAGCACCACCAATCTTATTAGAAAAGTCTTTAAGCATTGGGAAGTTGCAAAATTCATAGTAATGGTTGTGACAGGCTCATTTCATTCATTTTTCAAAAATGTCTGCCAAGGACCCACATATCAATAACCACAGTTGGCATGTCAATTGTTCTTTCAAGACAAAAAAAAAAGGAATTTCACTTAAAAAGTGGCTAGTTCAGTTTCCCACTCAAACAAGGGCATAAGTGTTTTATTCTTGAGACAACCGGAGTACTTTAGTTTGAAGTGGAAGTGCTCTATGCATATTTCCTGTTTAATCACACAAGGCAAACAGTGAAACACAGAGCCTGAATAAGTTGCCAAGGTCACTCATCTGGGAAGTGGCAGAGGCAGGAATTGAGATGATGGCTGTGTGAAACAGAGCCTCTGTCTCCCAATATTGCAATATCTAGATTTGCTTCCTCACAAGCTACCTCTAGTAGGACAGTGGAGGATATGTAGCAGAAGGAGACTGAGGAAAGGATACTAGTGAGAGGGCAGTTTATCTGCTTGTTCTGCAGGCTTTTAATCACTCAATCTTTATAGTGTTAGACAGAAACGGAAGTATGTAAGAGAGTGTGAAATATTTAGATGTTAAAATCTCAAAGGTTGATACTTAATAAAAGTAACATCTTTTGCTGCTTCCACATTCTCAAGTGACAGTAGCTTTTAATTTTATTATTATTATTTTGAGCTGGAGTCTCACTCTGCTGCCCTGGCTAGAGGGCAGTGACACTCATGGCCACTGCAGCCTCGACCTGGACAGTGACTGGGCTCGGGCGATCCTTCCACCTCAGCTTTCCAAGTAGCTGGAACCACAGTTGCATGCCACCATGCCCGGCTGTTTTTGTTTTTGTTTTTTAATTGTAGAGAAGTCTTGCCAAGTTGCCCAGGCTGGTCTTGAACCCCTAGGCTCAGACAATGCCCTCACCTCCACCTCCCAGAGTGCTGGGATTACAGGCATGAGCTACTGTGCCCCATGCTTTTTATTTTTAAACAGTGTGGTTGAAAAATATGACAGTTGGGTGTTATTGCTTGTTTTCAATCGCCTAAGGAACCTTTATCCACTTTTTCTTTGGAGCATCAGTGCAAATAGCAATAAAACAAAAAAGGCAAATAATGTGTTAGACTATTATTTAAAGAGTTTGACCTGGATTTCCTAAAAGTGTCTCAGAGACCCACAGAGGTCTTTAGCCCACAGTTTGAACATGCCTGTACCCTTTCTGGAGCTACAGACACATATATTTAATGGTCTAGTAGATATCTTATAGGCACTGCTACTCCCAGAATCTTAATTGATTATTGATCACATTTCCTCCTTTTCCCCAAAACTTCTTTCAATTCCTGTATCTTGTACCACTTCATTCAAGTCAGAAACCTAGGAATCACTCTTGACTTTTCTTTCTCCATAACCCCTTATGTCTAGTTAGTCACTTAGCACAATCTCTTACATTTCATTTCTGTCTAACACGATAAAGATTGAATTAGCAAAAGTCTGCAGTGCAAACAAATTGCTCCCTGACTGGTATCCTTTACTCAGTCTCCTCTTCCTATTCGTCTTCCACTGTCCTACTTCAGGTAGCCTTTGAAGAAGCAAGTCTACATGACACAACATTGAGAGATAGAAGCTCCGATTCACATGGCCATGATCTCAACTCCTCCTTCTGATACTTCCCGGATGAGTGACCTTGGCAAATTATTCAGGCTCTGTGTTTTACTGTTTGCCTTTGTAAAATTAATAATAATAATGAAAATAATAAAAGCATTTATCATATGTGATAAAGATAGAATAAGATAATTCATATAGATAAAGATAGAATAAAATAATTCATAAGATAATTCATATCGAGATTAATTCATAGCATCAATACATAGCCTGATATCTAGCAGGTTATTAATAAACATAAAACAAATTTTATTTTTTCAATTCCCTCCTTAAAATTCTCCAGATTTTAAGGGGAACATTATCTAACATGTTTTTCTCACTCCTAGACCATGATCTTCTTGAAATTAGAGATTTTAACCTATAGTCACTTATTTCAGCATTTTTAAGTTATCAGTGAATAAATGCAATTTTTTCTCAAATTATCTACAAATGCATATTGACTTAGTTTTATTACTATTTGCATTTTCACTCAAATGTCTCAATTATTAAAATCCTACCTCATTACCAGATTAAAATATATTGTATTTTAACATTTAAGCTACTTTTCTAATAGAGTTAACCTACTAAAATATTTTCCCAAAGCTGGCAAAATTCTAAGTCTACTTTTAAAACACATTTCTTCTGAGGACTCGTAAAAATAAAAAATCTTAACCTGATTATGGATTGGTTTGAGTAAGGGTAGGAATGGTTTATAAAACACAGAAAATTATATGCAATCGACATGAATATCATGTATATATTCTTGCAGGAGAAATATCTATTGCTTTCTTTAGATTCTCAAAAGAGAACTGTAATCCAGACAAGGTTAATAACCACTGTTATAGAAAATGGCGGAGAATATAGTGCCAAGAGTTGGCAGAGTCCATGACAGACTGGAGGAGATGTATTTTTCAACATAGAAATTTTCGGAACATGTTGGATCACACAATAAAGGCAACTGCCTACCACATCTAAATTTATATAAATCCTGAAAAAAAAAGTCCACAATTCTGGCCTTAGGTACCTGATCCCTGAACAAGAGACAATAAATAAAATTATTAAATCACAGTGCCAACTTTACCACATACTTCTTCACAATTGTGTTTATTAACACAAATATAAACACCTTGTGTTTATTGTCAACACAGCTCAGGACTTAGGGAGAGCCTGTGATGATTGCAACCTTAGATTTTGTTTTTTCTTGTGTGTGTGCATTTTCTTGAATTTTTTTGAAATTGATCCACTTTAAACTAATGAGCAAATTTTAAAATTGCATGATACATAATATAAAACATATGTATTATTATAGGTTATGTATATATAATGATATATAGTATTAAATGTATAAAATATAGGATAATATGTTATTATAAGTCATAGTATATGTATGATGTTCTACAGTATAAAATAGTATAAAATAACATATATAATATAAAATATAATTTGCAATATCATGAGAACAGAGAGTCGTCCTCAGGTAGAAATTGACAAAGGAACTGAGTTAGAAATAAAATAGATGTATTATAAGCAAAAACATTCTGAAATAAAACACTCTGATGAAAAATCCACCGGATTGCCTCTAAAATCGCTACTGAAAATAGTTATTGTACCGAAATAATACTTATCAACTTTTCTGTCTTTATTATTTGTTCTTGTCTGCCTCATAAAAATCAGAAAATTAAATGCAAAATCTTTCCATGAGTGCATTGCTAATGCTGTAAATTTAAAAACAAATCAGAGAATATGAAAGTTAAGATCCTCTTAGTAACATTAACTTGTCTGACATGATTATATATAATTCCTGGACTGCTGGTTAGTGTACTAAATGTACACTTTATTATAAGGCATGAGAAATAAAGGGAAATTAATGCTGTTATGAAAATCCTAACTTTTCACTTTCTTGAGTTATGAAGGTTAAAATTTGCAATCTTAACACTGTATTAGCATAGGATTTTGAAATTTAATAAAATAAACAGGCTGGGAAAATGAGCTATACTTAATAAAAATGATGCCTGCATTCTTGAATGACATACTTAAGGCATTTGAACTTCAAGGCAGCAGATGAAAACTTACAATAATCCCTAAACATATGTTCGATAATGCTAAAGCAACCTATCTTATGGTACAGCAGGATAGGACCATGAGGTGATAGCACTCCTTTTGATCATTCATGCACTTTGTTAGAGAGAATGATGGATCTAGGAGAATGTGCTTTCTCACAATGAGGTCATAAGGTATGTTTCAATCAAGTCTCATAGAGGATAGAATAGGCTGGCTACTCTAATCTCTTTTTTATCAGAGTAACTACTTCTCAGTTACCTTGCATGTACAAAAGTAGTTAGTGCTCCTATCTTAGACAGGAAGACCTGGCCTTTGTCAAGCCACATGTGCTCCCTTTGGTTCTAAATTGATAGCCTTTCAATCTATTAATATTATTTGAACACATAATCATGATAGGCTTTAATAACACAATCAGGAATGACTGTTTAAAGTCCTATTAATGAAAGACCTTAAGGGAAGTCAGTATCCCCAGAAGCCATGCCTCCTTGAGCTCACTTAAGGAGGAATTTGGCAGCCAGACTCATCTATAACAATAACTTGATTCTGTTAAATGGTGGTTTGCGAGGTATCTAAGAGAAATTTCTACCATATTTGAAATCAGAGAGATACCATCATGGTGTATCCAATAATTGCCTGTTTATGTTTGCAAGGTACTAAATGTTGTGTCCTGCATATTAGTAATTCCTAACCTCCAATATGATAGTATTAGGTGGTGAGGGTTTTGGGAGAAAATTTGGTTATGAGAATGGAGCCCAAATAAATGGGATCTGTGTCTTTATAAAAGGGACCTCACAGAGCCCTTGCTGTCTTTCCACCATGTGAACACACAATAAGTCAGCAGTTTGCGGCTCAGAACTCAATCAGGCTGGCACCCTGATCTCAGAATTCCAGGCTCCAGAACTGTGAGAAATAAATTTCTGTTGTTTATAAGTCCTCCAGACTATGGTTCTTTGTCATAGTAAACTGAACAGAGTATGATCATCTTTACCTAAAAAAAGTACCTTTTATTAACATAAGAACATCCTTCTTGAGAATACTTAGCTCCTTAATGCAGTTGCTGTTGAATTTGCATATACACATAAGTGGCGTGCCCAGGTGCAGATGTCAAAAAGATGGGTCAGAATAACCCTATTTGTTATCACAATTGTATATACACAGCCCAAACCTGTTCTGAATATCTAAATATTTAAGGGCTGGAGACGCTGATTATGGGTGTGATAACTATTCACTGGAAGGTAAAAAGAGAAAAGAATAGAAAAAGAAAGTTATGAAGCTACAACTCGTCCAGATTATGCAAGCAAATTAACATTTTTGAACTTCAAGCTTCTTAGAAGCAATTTATTCAAAGCAGTGTGAAGGTCTGGATTAACTATTAGGGAAAATGTTGCTCATACTACAGCTTCAGTCACAAAAGAGTTGTGGGACACTGAAAGCCAGCAAACATATTTCACCCAATTTAATTGCCTCACACTACCCTATTAGACTATAATCTCTTAGAGGGAAGGAACTATGTAAGAAGTATCTTCTCATATCCTCTTTTCCAGAGCAGAGAACAAAATAGCACTTAGTATATGCTATGGAAATGACATCAGTTATTGATGATTCTTTTCATGTCAGTCAGTGAAATATCTAAAAGAAGCTTCCATCACATTTTTCATCAAGACAGTGTGCTAGATTACCTAATAGGAAGGTCAAGGCACCAGTAAAGCAGGAGAAATGTAAACGGATTTGGAGCATAACACAGAGAGAGGAAGACAAAGAGAAAAAGGAAAAGAAAACAAAAGAAAATACAGGAAAGACAGAACTGAAGAAAAAAAACCAAAAGACAATTAAAGGAACTACTTAATTTTAACATAAAAATCCACCTTTTTCATTTTCAGAAAAGTTAAGGTTTTGTAGATTTTTAAAAATAGTTAATAAACATGGTAAGAAACACTATAATTTGTCCTGGGCTTACAGGCTGAAAGGTCATAACCTGTCCTTGTCAAAACAAGTATTAATAATTAACATTCTAAATTGGAAATGAATCTAAATACTTTGTAACCCATACTCCTCGTTTTTCCCAAGGCAATGACTCCTCTTCCCTATCCTATTCATCTTAACCACTGTAATAGATTTTCTTTGAATTGACTCAAAGCAAAACATTTTGAGAGGCACATGAAATTAAGTGAAAATTAAACACCCTATGAAATGAGAGAAAATATTTTTAGATTATATATATGAGATTAATATCCAGAAAATAAAAAGAACTGCTATAACTCAACAACAACAAAATGACAACTAAAAATGGGCAAAGAGTTTGAGTAGATATTTAATCAAAGAAGATATACAAATGGCCAACAAGCATATGAAAAGATTCTCAGCATCACTAATTATTAGGAAAATATAAATCAAAACCACAATGAAATGTTACATCACACCCATCAGGAGGGTTATTATCAGAAAACATAAAATAACAACTGTTGGTGAATATGTGGGAAAATTTGAACTTGTGTCTTGTTGGTGGGAATGTAAAATGGTACATTCATTATGGAAAATAGTATGATGGCTCCTCAAAACATTGAAAATAGAATTACCACATAATACAGCAAGTCAACTTCTGGGTATATATCCAAAGGGAAGCAGAGTCTCAAAAAGATGTTTGTACAGCCATATTCATAGCAGCATTATTCAACATCACCAAAAGGTGGAAGCAACCCAGTGCCCATGCACAGATGAATGGATAAACAAAATGTAATCTCTCTCTCTCTCTCTCTCTCACTTTCAGGGGCTGAGAAAGAAGAAATGGGGAGTTGTTTAACAGGTATAGAGCTTCAGATTTGCGAGATGGCAAAGATCTAAAGATTGGTTGCACAACAACATGAATATATTTAACTATACACTTAAAATGGTTAAGATGGTAAATTTTATGCTATGTATATTTGACCACATTTTTAAAAAAAGATCTAGACTTTGATTTAAAAAATATACTTTTTGACAAAAGTGTCACTATGTGATGAATAAACATACCATTAGATTAACACTATATGAACAATTATGTTCAAAAATGGTCAAAGGGAACAATTAAGCATTCATTTTTCAAACATTAGTACTTTTTATCAAACAAGCTCTCCTAAGTTTTAGGAATCTGGACTATACTGTTTTGGTCCTCCAAAGGAATTATCTACAAATACCTGCATACAAAGATTATAGGGTTCTGTTTTGTTTTGTTTTAAGATAAAGTTCTGCTCATTTCTTTTTAAATCCTTGTTCTATACTCAGACTTTAGCACTAATTCAACATTCTTTTTTTTATGGTGGCTTCTCTCTTTGACTTGCTGACCACTTTTTCTCTGTTACCATTTTGTCTTGGAAGTCGTTTATTTATTTCATCATTACTCGATTAGTTTATATTAGCTGCGAGCTCCTTAAGGGTAAAGATGCTTCTTATTCATCCATGTTTCCCAAGAACTCAGCAGAGAGCCAGGCAAGAAATAGAAGTTCAGTATTTATTCATGGGATGATGTTGAAGTCTTGTCTTGTAAAACTGCCTTATTAAAGAATTGCAAAATAAGATACTCTCAGAGATCAGAATTGTGAAGAAGCCCACGCACTCCTTTTTACCAAATAATATGAGGTATAATTTTATTTATGAGAGTGAAAGCTGCCTACTGCATTAAGGCACTAATTTTATTTTTCTTTGTTTGAGTGCCAAAAATCCAAATGCCAAGAATTTGTCCTAAATAAAAGTTTACCCTAGTGTTATAATCCAGTATGAGTAATCTGGTATTATTCCACCACTACCTATCCTGTCTTATCTTTGTGTCTGTTCGATTGTAACATTATCTTGTTATAAAGGGCCTCAAGCTTATTTTGGAAGGGAGTGGGATATGGTTAAAATATGTAAAATATGCAATATGAGGCTAAATATAAAGGTGCTGCTTAAAAGCTGTTCTCTTCAGTTGTTTTTCTCTGTTCCACGAATAATGTTTCCCACATTTTAGTAGAATCCTAAGCAGCTGCACTCTCATTACTACAATATCTTTTCTTATATGTGTTATCTTGTCTAGTTCAGTTCTGAGTAGGCGGTACAGTCTATTCTCTACAATTTGTTTGCTAATACATATTCACTTGCGTGTCATATTGTTATTTTTATCTTAAACTGTAGCTAAAATAAACTATTTTTCAAAGTAATACAAATCTAGTCAGGACCCTTTCTATGCACAATAAGCACACTTTAGTTGGTTAAGTGCAACAGTAGGAAATATGATTTCCTTAACAATCTTGAACCTTAGAATTTAGGAGACTTGCATAAAGATTAGATTTAGGATTGACTGTGATTCCATGGATAGATCATTAGGACTACATTACCTCAAAAGTTCTTATCAATTCCAAAGACATTATGGATCTATCAATGATATCTAGAATGATAGTTGTGCTAAACCTTTGTATGGCAATAAGCATAAATGCTCATTTGCATATGCACATGGATATGCTTACATATTGCTTTCTATAAAAAGAAGCAACCCTGAATATGTGAAAATACTACTTACTATGATATATTAATAAAAATAAAAATTCAAACTGGGGAACTCAGTATTATACATGTATTTGCTATAAACCTCTTAATTAATTGTATTGCCAACATCATTTTACTTATGACTCAAAATAGCATAACTAGAAAGATAGTTTCCAAATAATCACATGGTCCTCTTCCAGGTATCCAATTTAGACTGTGGTCAGGTCCAACTTATTCTTTTTATCTGTATATGAGGATTTCCTGTGCCTCACTAACAAAAGTCTATTTTCCCTTCAGATTAATTAATTTCACTGTTGGAATATACTATGAGTTAATTCCTACTGTCATTGCAATTTGCTCCCTGAAAAGAGTACACCACTCTTTTATGGCAAACTACATGGATGTGTCTTTTTTTTTTGGATGTGTCTTTTAAGGCCTACCCTGATGGTCCACCAAGTATTTTGTTGCCTGGCTATCTAGTAACCTGATAGTTTCAAATGTTTCATTTTCAACTTATTTATAGTACTGTAGAGTCCATATCTAACTTCTGACTTAAAATCTAATAATGCATCAACTCTGGAATAGACTAGCTAGTTCATCCTTAATCATTCACTCTCCTCCTTGGCACACATTTAGACGGTATTTCCCAGTCTCTCTGCATCTGAATGGGCCACGTGACTAGTTCTAGCCATCAACTTTTAGGCAGACATGGTGTGTACGACTTTGAGACCTGACCTTGACAGTTTTTAAAATCTTTCATGAACTTTCTTTGTACTTTTCTAATGGCCACAAGAAGATGGTTTAACAAGGATAAAAAGGTTCTGTGGGATGACAGAGGTCCCCAGTGCCTCAATGACTATATGGAACAGAGCTACTCTCTCTGCCCCAATATACTACTTGCTATGGTATTCTTGTTTTCCGTGGATTATTTTTTACTTTCCTCATTGATCATATAAGACTGAAAATATATCTCAATGCCTTTTTCAAATTTTCTATATAAGCAACTACCATTATTTAATAATATTCATTCAACATGCATATATTTTTAATAGAAAATGTATGTTGTCTTTAAACTTGCCATCTTAGTATTTATTATATACATATTCTATTATTCATAAAATATTTTAAATATTTGATTATGCTATCTATTTATATGCTACTCAATGTTCATGCAAATTATATATCCACAACTTTTAAAAAAGTCAAACAGAAAATTAACATTGCTTAGTATTTTCTATAAAAGAAAATGATAATATTCAGCTTTTCTTCTGATTCTTGTGCTCTATAGGTGTTATAATAAGTGATATAAAGACAGAAATTGAAAGAAAAAGTCTCTAAGAGTCCACAAACTCATTCTCAAGTCAGTGAAATAACACACAGTTGGTGTATGAATGAGTTCATGAATCATTTATCAGTGGTGATAGAAATAGAAATTATTTACCTCAGAAGTCTATCTTTGTTACAGTACCCTGTAAATGCATTCAAAATTTGAATCTCTACTGTGAGTGAGTGAACAAACATTAACCAAAGGCTTATTCTGTGCCAGGTGCTTTACATACATCATTGTACTTATCCCTCACAACTTTGTGAAGTATTTTTATCCCCATTCCAAAGATGAAATACCTTAATGAAGAACTGAATTCATAGCATGACAGAGTCATGATTGTAAACCACATCTGCCTTACTCGTTCATGCAAATTCTAATACATAATTTTCTCTAAAACTTCTCCTCCATGTACTTTTTCATGACACCTTGTGTTTGAAGTACTTTTCTTCTCTACTCTAAATATCAACACAGGAGTCAAATAGTTACCATTGTGTAATGAGTTCCTCCCTTATGGCAGACATACTAAAGTTGTAAAATTCACATACAAGATGGCCTTTTATTAAAGTAATCACTTTGACAGATGGCCACTTCTGTTGTCACTATCTTTTCTACACCATTTCCTTCCCACCTCCCTGTAAACACCAGATTTCAATCTCCTGTCATCAGATTATATTGATTATCACCTTCATTGTTGCTATTATTTAATGATCTCACAATTAACTTCACCTTGTTTCTCAAATATTTAGCTACTACCTGACTGCCACTCTCTCCAACATGACTTAAATTAATTATTGACAATTTAATGCATACTTATATGATCCTTCCTAAAATTTGGCCTCTTAATTTCTTGATATTCTTTCTTCTAAACATCGTGTCATTTGTGTTACCTCAGGCATTTAAATTCAGGTTATTTCTAGACATATGTATTACTGCTGATGTCCATACTTCCATAATCTCTGTTTAATGCATCTAGGTCCTTGATCATCATCTTTCTTCTTTCTAGCTCATTTGTTTTACTATCTCAACTCTAACAATCATTTATTTCCATCACAACATTCAATCAATTGACCCTGTACATTGACAAGGCCCCTCACCCCCTTTAGTAGGCAAAATTACAATCCTACACAAATCTAAGTATCTGCCTCTTCAATACCAGCATTTGTGCAACAAATGATGCATGCAGAAACACACAGCCCTGAATGATCTCACTTTAATTCATTTGAAAAACTGTTAGTGAACTCCTCCAGCTGTCTACAATATAATATATTTCACCAGTTCATGTAATTTCCACTATCTTGGAAGACTATTTCATATTTTCTCTGTTCTTCTTAAACCCTCAATACCACCATCCTAATACTCTCTCCCAGTCAATGACTTTGCTGCTTTTTCCACTGAAAAAACTGAAGCAACCAGGGAGAAGATCCCTAAACTCTCACAGCCAAACCCGTACTCTGTTCTTTACCAAACTTTCTGTGATTAAAGAAAAAAAATTTATTCCTCTCTAAAACTTTTTCCTGCGCACACATACAATTTCCTATCACCTGTTTAAGACCTGTACATTGGGATCATCATTTTTTCTCTGCATCTATTTTTTCCTTATGTAGTCAAGGAAATCACCAATAACAATTAAAATGCTTTCTCCCACCTTAAAAATAATCCCGCTGTGAACCGCATTTTACCCACCATTTATAACTCCAGTTATGTTCTCTCTTTTACAGCAAAATATCTGGAGAGAGTTGGCTGCTGTCAGCAACGCTAAATGCATTAAGAATATTCTTAATTCTTTTTAGTCAGGCTTTCTCCTCGATCATTACACCAAAACTATTATCCTCAAAAATCATCAAAGATCTCCAAACTGCCAAATCCAATGGTCATTTTTCAATCTTATCATACTTGGCTTATCAACACCAAGTGTATTGTCTTTGATATATTTTCTCTCTTTGGCTTCCATGACACTACACTATTGGTTCTCTTCTAACCACATTATTATTCCATCTCAGTGTCCTTTTTTTGTTTCTCCTCTTCTTTTGGAAGTCTTTATATGTCAGAGCTTCCTAGAGCTCAGTTCTTTATCCTCTTTTTGTTTATATCCACTCGTGTGTTACCTTAATTTGTATACGGCTTTTAGTATCATCTATATGTTCATGTCACCTAAATATATATTCCTTAACACGACACGTCTTCTGAACACCAAAATCATATATAAAACTACCTGCCTGACAAATCTATTGAGATGTCAAATAGATATTTCAAGATTGGCATGTCCTAAACAGAAGTTCTCATTTCTGTTGCCTACGCAAACTTATTTTACTCAGACTCTTCTTCATTTCCGTGTATAACAACTCCAGTTTTTCAGTTGAGACAAAAATCTTAGCTTCATTCCATATTTTTTCCTTCTCTCACATTCATACCCAATTTGTTGAGAATCCATTGTAATATCTAACTTACACAGAATCCCCAACTATTTCTCAAAATTTCTATTGCTGACACCCTGATACCAAGTCATTATTACCATCCACCTGGATTACTATAATCACCTCTTAACTGGTTTTTCTTCTTCCTATGTGTAAACTGTTTCAACACAGTAGGCAGAATGATTATCATAAAATGTAAGTCAGCTAAGTCTCTTCTGCTTTAAATACTCTAATAGTCCCTCATCTGATTGTAAATCTCAAGCCATTATGAGCACCCTGGAAACACTATAGTGAGCACACGATTAGGCTCCCCTTCGTTTCTGACTTAATGGTCCCTTCACCAACCTTCAGCAACCTGATCTTATCAAACAGCAAACGTACCAGGCTTGCTTAGGCTTTGAAGGCTTGCATGGGTATCAGTCCTTCTTGGAATATTGTCTTCTTGGAATATTGTCAGGTATCTTAATTATTCCCCTGAACTCCTTCAAGTCCTTTTTGCAGATGCCCCTTCTCAATAAGGCTAACTCTGGCCACCAAGTTAGAGAATGAATGTAACCTGAGTCCCTTCTCTTTCTTCTGCTCTGTGTTTTCAATAGCACTGATCACTTTCTACTAACTAAATAATTTGTGTGTGTTTCTGTAATGCAACTCGGTACCTAGAACAGTCCCAGACACATAGTATATACTCAGGAAATATCGTCTGTGCAAACTAGTGAAGTATATGCTTGATCAAACCTGTATCCTACTCACTTGCACACACATGCACATAACACATCTCTAAAGAGAACTGAAAATGTGTCTTAATTATTTAAGTAGAATTGTCTGCATCCAAAGGATAATTAATAATTCCATATAAAGACAACAAGCTCTCAAAAGTGTTAGGAACCTTAAAGGTTATATAATCAAAGCCTGCATATAATATTTATGTTTCTTCTACATTTGTTTTCATAATAATTTTCTAGTCTGTACTTGAATATGTCAGTAATGAGGATCTTTCACATAATTTGCAATAAGATAACTGAAAGTCAGGGTTATTTAACATTGCCTAAGATTACACAGAAATTAAAGTAGCAAGGTAGAATGAGAACCAGGTCTCTTGCCTAATAGACTAGTGTCCTGCACCACACCCATCTGTACAGAAAATCATAAGTGCATTTAAATACATATTTACTGAATAAACCAAACAACTACATTATTAGTTGAAAATTTACAAATACTTATACAACTAACAATTCTAAAACATCACAAGCTACTGTATATGTAGACAAATCTCAAAAAGTGTCACAAATAATTTTAAAATTGAAATTTTTGTATGTTTTTTCATTCTAAGGAAATGAGGTTGATAAAATCATATTACAAAGAAAGACTATACCAATGGAAAGAGAATTAAAGAAGAAGGTAGAGAATTCTATAGGTAACTGGAAAATATCATCTCACTATGATTCAAAAAATTTATTTTCACATTAGAAAGTTGAAGAATTAAAGCAAAAACAAAAAAATTATATTAAAAACATAATCTTAAAAAGTTTTCCCCTTCTCCTATTGGGAATATACCCAGAGAAACTCAAATCATTCTATCAAAAAGATACCTGCACATGTATGTTTGTTGCAGCTCTATTCACAATAGCAAAAACATGGAACCAACCATGCTGCCCATCGAAGCTGGACTGGATTTTAAAAATGTGGCACATATACACAATGGAATATTATGCAGCCATAAAGAAGGACAAACATATGGACTTTGCAGCAACTTGGATGGATTTAGAGTCGATCATACTCAGTGATCTCTCACAGAAACAAAGAACAGAGTACCATATGTTCTCACTCTAAGTGAACCTCGAACAATTATAATACTATAAGAAAGGGATTGGCAGTAGAGGGAAACTGTCAGGGGAGGGAGGGGGATTGACAGTTGAGGGAAACTGCTGGGGAGGGAGGGGCACACCTCATCAACAAGGGTACCTGTGTAATCAACGTTTATATACCTAACTCTGAATTGTATCCCACATCTTTATAATAATAATAATAAAAGTTTTCCTCTCAGATTAATCCAGGCAAAGACTGATTACATAACTTGGAAAAGTCATTGTGCTTTTTATTTTTGGTGCATAGAGAGAGGTATAGAATACAAGCAAAACCCCCAAATTATGCCTGAATTGTAAAGATTTTTCATACTTTAATTATGTTTTGGACTTGCGCTCAGTGTACCACACTATAACACAAATGAATAAAAACTAATAAAATTATAGGAGACAATGAAATACTCACAATTAAGGTGCCTAAACACAACACAGCAATCATGAATAACAAACTCTAAGTAATCTGTGATATCACTGAACTCTTCAAATTTCTAAAGATCTTCATATCAAGGCTTTTTTGTGTAAAGATGTTATATTTAATGGCTAAAAGGACAATTTTTATTACTGTGAAATTCTGAAATGTAAAAGAGCTTGACATTTTTGATTCACCATGTCAGTATATCATGTTCAATAGACTTTATTCTGTGCAGCTCAATAAAAACTTTTAAAACTCCAGAAGAACACGGTGTCTTAGAATTATTTCTCAGAAGGGACAAGTTCTTAATACCATATCAGAAAATTAAAAACGTGTTTTCAAACAATAAACACACTTCATTAAGACTTTTGTAAACTGATAATCATTGACTATTTTTCTTCCAATGACTTTCTTGTGCATTTGATTTTCATTATATACATATTTATTTACATGCATGTACTTATATGCACTTTTATACATATTTACCTATTATATATTTATTGGGTCTAGAAAGGTAAGGTAATGAAGATAAAACTTTAGAATGGGAAGAGAATTTACTGGCAATCTATTCCAATTTCCTGATTTTACTGATGGAGAAACAGAAGTGAAAGACATTTAGAAACTTACCCATTAACAGAATCCAGATATCCTGACCCTCATGGCAATTGCCTGTCTCCTATTCCACACTGATCCACTGTATACATGGAGATGATAGAGCCTTATTAAACAGGATCTTTGCTAGGTCTCGATGTATTATTATACACATGTTAGCTTTGGTGATTTTTACTTGAGTAGGAGATTAAAAAATGATTTCACTTGCCAAAATTACTGTCTGCATGAGAATTCTTTCACACTATCCTGCATATTTTAAATGACCTATTTTCAAGGTTTATATAAATAAAAAGAACTGCATTTGGATTGCCAGATAGAGAAAAACATATAGTTTCTTTTGTTTCGAAACTAAATAATATACTATTTTTGAGGTATGGGTCATAACCTGTAGCATGATAAGGATGCATATGCATGGGGGGGACATTAATTAATTTTGTTCTTGTCATATGAATTTTATAAAGAAAAAAAGGCAAATTAAATGTTAAGTAAATTTGTGGCATGGCCAGTCTTCCCATTTCAGGTGGTGATATAGTTTGGAATTATAGACAAATACTTGCTCAAGAAAATAATTCCTCAGAGCAGTTTTTTTGAAATTTAATTTTAATGTTTATGAGAGTTACCTCCTGTTGATTCTGTTATTATTATTACCAATTTAGAATTGTGGGGTACATATGAGGATTTGTTTCATTTCATAAGTGTGTTGTGTGAAGGTTTCTGATGAGCCTCTTCCCCCAGTAAAAGGCATGGTGCCCAATGGGTAGTTCTGTATCCCTTATCCCGGCTCCCTCCTTTAGCAGTGCACAGTATCTGTTGTTTCCATCCTTGTGCCCATCCTCGTGCCATGGTGCTCAATGTTTAGTGCCCACTTATGAGTGAGAACATGCGGTATTCAGTTTTTGTTCCTATGATAATTCCCTTAAAATGATGGTCTCCAGCTGCATCCATGTTGCTGCAAAGGACATGATTTTGTCTTCCTTTAGAGCTGCGTAGTATTCCATAGTGCATATGTAGCATCCTAGAGATTCTTCTAAAAAAACTGATCTGGGCTTTCTCATTAATCCTGTCCCAACCCTCACTTACTTAGAGATTTCAGCACACGTCTAAGCTGGTACTCACACACCAGGTATATTTGTACACTTAAAGGCATTTTTTTCTCATTCCTTTTGGGCTTCTACCATTAATGCAACTGATTCCTTCAAAAAGGTCCTCAATCAGCAATCAGTGGAGAATGGGAAAAACTCTATCTACAAGGAGAATGATTTTATTGGCTTGATTAAAACTTAAAGTCAAAATATTATTACAAAAATAAATATTGTAGCTTCTATCTATGCATCTCTTTCATACATTTAACCTGCCTTGAAAGAACAATGTCTTGACAGGGAAGAAGTTGCACATATAAGCCCAAGACAGAATGTGCCAGGAACCTGGAAAAGGCCCAAACTAAAGATGTATATGACTGCTTGAAGAAAAAGAAGATGACCGATAGGAGGAGGAAGAGAGGAGAGGAGGAGGAGGAGGAGAAGAAAAAGGAAGAGGGGGAGGAGGAGGAAAAAGTAGTGGTGGCACTTTCAAATTAAATGACACTATGTGTGATCTAGGGGAAATCTCAAGTTAAGCAATGAGAAAACAGGGTGATTATTAACAGAACCATAGTCTCTGGAATTTCAGAATATCTATAGACATTCCAACTTGGTTATATATCGTGTCCTTAAGTAAGTTGTACAATATTCTTGACCAGGGTTTTGATGAATCCTGATTGAATAATTCCTGTGGCAAATAAATAAGATGGAAGATTTTAAAGCAAATATATGTACTTGTGGGTTTATCTCACCTTAAACAGTAATCGTTAGCTTAAAAAATAATTAGGATATATGGTTTTGGGTTTTTGCATTAGACTAAGTTTGTACTTCCTAGTAATATTAGTTGTGATATGGCTTATTTGTCTTCTCTAAGTTAGATTAAGCCAAATAGAAAAAATATGAAAAAGAATCTAATAATTAATCTTTGTTTGTAAGGTAGCAACTTGGGAGAAGTTTTACTAGGTAATGGTAACTCTTACGCTATTACTGACAGGGAAGGGGAGAAATTTTTTCTTTTTTTTAGAGCAATAGAAAAACCAAGGGTTGCTATGAGGGCCACTTACATGTCTCCTAACTGGATTACTTCTTAATATCCCATTTTCATCTCCCAACCTTTGTGTTGTTATAAACAGAGGTGGCCAATTAAAATATCTTAATATAAAAGAAAAATTGCAATATAATCAATTAAATTTTAGAGTGCCATTATATATATAATCAGTGGATTGATTTCTGAAAAAATTATATTAAACTTATTTCCACAAATTTTACTGAACTTTTCTTACCCTTCAGACTGTGCAATGATGGCAAAAGCTCCCAAATGCTTTATTATAAACTGGGTTTTTTGGTTTGAGTAAGGTTTGGGCTACTTTTCAATAAATGGGTTGAATCTGTAAGAATCTGTCCATGTGGCCGGGCTCAGTGGCTCAGCCAGCATTTTGGGAGGCTGAGGCGAGTGAATTGCCTGAGTCCGCGGGTTCGAGAGCCACCTGGGCAAATTGGCGAGACCTCATCTAGACAATAAATCAAAAACTAGCCAGGCATGGTAGCGCACACCTGTAGTTCTGGCTACTTGGAAGGCTGAGGCGGAAGGAGCTCTGGAGTCCAGCAGGTCGAGGTTGCAGTGGCCGGGAGCATGCACTGCACTCCAGTCTGGGCGACAGAGTGAGACTACAACTCAAAAAAAAAACAGAATCCATCCATGTTATTTATTCTATTTCTTCTTGTGATTGATAGTAACCATCTGTAATTCTAAGTATAAAGAGAAACTACGTTTTGTGGGATAAGGCCAAGTAGCAAAACTCACTTGAACATAATTACATCATTTAATCTCTAGTTATGATAACCCTTGATTATGATAAAGCCTTTGCAATTTGAAAACAAACAATATTTCATTTGATCCTTGTGATATACCTGTGAAGTACTCAAGGAATAAATTATGAACACTTTTTTACAAATAACATATTCCTGCTAAGCCTTAATTTTCTTAACACATCAGAATAACATAAGTGACTCAAACAATGAGACCTAGGTCTCTGTTTTCCAGCCTCATACTCTTTCAACCATCAGACAATGTTACATGGAATGCCATGGAGATGAAGTCAAGTTGATATCAAAAACTTTTAAGACTATACACAACAGCTCTGTATGGATGCATGGATCTGAAATCTTTTAAATAGTGAGAGAAGTGCAATAGTTTTGAATGTGTTAAATACATTTATTACCTTATCTAACAGTTTGCTTAATTTAATAAGACTTGTCCAGGTCTCTTTTATCATAAAATGGTTTTATGTAAACCTTTATATAAATTGTTAACTCTTTGGGTTTTATAAGCAAAAGTAGGTCACTGATTAATTTTTTTTTTGTAAAGAAGAGAAAAATTTTAAGCAATCAAGTAACACTGAGCTTTTATAATTTCGTTCTCTTTTGTACAATTTTCCATGTGGTCATATAGAGCAGGTTTCTGTCCAAAGTTTTATGAAAGACTTCTTTAAAAGAAGCTCTAAACTGAGATGCCAGAGCATTAAACATTCAGTGAAGCATTTAAGAAAAAGTACAGGATATAAAGACTTCAATAGCCATTCATTTATACAGGAAACACTACTTGATTACATGAAAAGCTAACTACGTTTGGGTTTCTTACACTTAATAAAGAACCTTCTAAGAAATGTCAGCCACATCTATGCACTTTTTCTTACTCGACATAACCAGCCCTCTCAAACATGCTTTGTAATGTACCACTGATTTTATAAGTAAGAACAAAATATATGGCATGTTTTGCCTTAAGTCTCACATTTGGAGACACAGAAAAGTCAGCTTTAATATACTAGAATAGAAACATAATTGGCTTAAAGTAGGAAACGTTTTTTAAATGACTCCATGAGTGGATACTGGCCTTTCTCTAGTCTTTTTTTTTTAGGGGGGGGGAATAATTGTTGTTATTTTAATTTGGTAGGATTAAAGAGCTGCTTCTGAAGTTAACTTGCTTGATTTACATTCTACCAATACCATCATCGCAGAAGGTATTGGAGATAATTAATGATATCAGGACACTGATATTTTTAAGGGCAAAATAATGTAGAAAACTTTTTACCACATCCTCTTCCCCAAAGAAATGGTGATAATGGGGTAAAGAAATTGAAAACAAGAGGAGAATGGGACATACATGAAATTTAAATAAGAAACAAACAGGAAAAACAAAGGAGGGACCAAGCCCAGAAAGAATGGGATTAAAAAAACCCAAATGTGAGCCAGGCTCGGTCTCAGCCTGTAATCCTGCGCCTTGGGAGGCTGAGGTGAGTGGATTGCCTGAGCCCGCAGGTTCGAGACCCACCTGGGCAACTTGGTGAGACCTCATCTCTCACCAATAAATCAAAAAAATTAGCCGGACATGGCAGTGCGCACCTGTAGTTCCAGCTACCTGGAAGGCTGAGGCGGAAGGATCGCCAGAGCCCAGCAGGTCCAGGCTGCGGTGGCCAGGAGCGGCCCTGCACTCCAATCTGGGCGACAGAGTGAGAATGAACTCAAAAATAAAAATTAAAAACAAAACAAAACAAACAAACAAAAAACCCAAATGTATTTTGGGCACAATACAATATGCAGTCAAAGCATTACAGCCCACCTTTCTCATCCCTCCCTCAAATTCATCCATGTTCTTTTCTATCTCTCTCTTACTCCCCTCTTCTCTTTTTTGTAATAGCACCATTGGGATCTCAGGTCAAGGAGAAAATAATTTTGAAAACAACTAAGATAAAAGTGTACAATCATTTAAAATAATAAAAATATATTTTTAAAAAACATAAGAACAAACTCATAGGTTATAGAACTTGATCTTTTTCCATTGCAAATTCAAGTTTAACAGAAAAGTATTAATTTGTTGGAAATTGACAATCTTTCTAATCATGAAACTGACGATGTGGCCAAGCGCAGTGGCTCATGCTTGTAATCCCAGCACTTTGGAGACTGAGACAGGAGGATCGCTTTAGCCTAAAAATTCAAGACCAGTCTGGGGAGCATAGCAAGGCCTCGCCTCTACAAAAAAATAAAAACTATAGCCAGGTGTGGTTACATGCACCTGTAGTTTCAGCTACCCAAGAGGCTGAGGTGGAAGGATTGCCTGAGTTCAGGAGGCTGTGATGAGTTGTGATTGTGCCACTGCACTCCAGCTTGGATGACAGAGGACCCTGACTCAAAAAAAAAAAAAAAAAAAAAGGACACGGTAAAGTTGTAATGGCACGTGTGATTAAAATATAAATTTGAAAAAAAACATTTCCTCAAATGTCTCATACTATTATGACTATTAAACTTGAATAATGTCATACATTAAATATAAGAAAATAGTATTGTTTTGAAATCCTACAAAAAGATTAAGAAAGAACAAGAAAGTTCACACAAATATAACTTTTTAAAAATATTTTCAACTTAATTTTCCTCTTATTTTAATCTTCAGATCTGTGTGAAGCTTGTTCTGTTCCTTATTTCAACTTCAGTTAGGTGTCTACAGATTTTTGCATTGTTAACAACATTGATGACTTGTAATCTATTTTTAAGAATCTTTTTGAGGTGTTGAAAGCATCAAGCTTTTTTAGAAAGCGTAGCATAAAAATAATAAAATAGTAAAGCATTTACATATATTAATTGCTCTGCACCTGCATGATTATTCTATGATTTTTCACGTTCTAAAATGATAGTCATCCACTGCCTTTGATTTGAGAATGAATATACACAGCATAGCTTCTGGTGCTTTTTTCTTATTTCACCAGCCTTTGTTTGAGTTTGATGAAAAGGACTATGAAGAGAATAGAAATGTTAGCTAATGCGTCTGATTTATTTATTTTTTTATGGGTCAGGTATTTGAGTATTTAAAATAGATGAATTCCTTTTTCTCTCCAACAACCACCTAGAGCAGGTATTTTATGACCCTCATTCTACAGTGAAAGAAATTGACACATAAAAAGTTTAAGCCAGCTGGGGTTTCAACCCAGGTAGTGTCACTCTAGAGGTTGGATTGATTACCCTTTACTCCCTCTAGATTCTATTTTATTTATTTCAAAACAAAATTAACAAATGAAAAACACTTCTCTGTAGTGAGCATCCTACTAAAGGAACATTCTATTAATAATCTATGGATGCAAAATTGTAATGTATGCTACTTTTAAAGTCTTGAATAATTAAACATGGGCCCTGACCAAATTTGCAGCACAATCAGTAAGCATTTTCCACATTTGTCTAAATTCAAAAATTCATCAGCCTCTTTAAAACTCTCAGCTGTAAAGATAACAGCAGACAGTACTTTCCTCACTGTCTAGACTAAATCAATTATTTGGCACCTAAAATGGCCAGCTTAAGGGTAGTTTGAAAGAGTTTTATCAAATCACTGCAAATTCCACAGCTCATAATAGTTTACACATTATCAAAAAGGACTTGAGAAAGGAAGAGTGTCAGTTAGAAAAGAAGAAATGACGAGAAAAGAATATATAAGCCCTCATTTTATCAGACAAAACTCCTTCATTTTCTATGTGGAAAGGCAACAATTTTTTTCTTTCAAAGTTTATTGAGTTTCTCATTTTCATAAAAATAGCATCAAAATAAACTCTTGGGAGGTTTAACTTAATTTTGAAATGACAAGGAAAATTCATATTAAGGTTCTGAATTTGAAAGTATGCATGAGCATAAAAACATACTAAGCTAGTTATGTTTTTATTATCTTGCAGTTTCATCTTACCACATGATATTATTTTATTTCCGTGACAGTAGATTGCAGTAGCTGCTCATTATCTAGATTAAGGGATTCATAACTGAATTAAGACAGGGAAAATAAGTAACCAATTGAACAATTTATAACAAGATATTTTTATAGCATTTTCCAAATGACTCTAGTGAGATAAAAATGTGATATGCTAAATAGTATTGAAAGCTGAGTTTCACAATTATTACATACATACTTGTTGAAATATTATCTGTTAACTTGCATAATTTATATGATAAAAATATAAACAATTTTTGAATGTGTATTTAAAATCTTAATACTGGAAGCAAAATAAAGACTGCAGTATGCCTAAGTATGCCTTCCTATACCTAAGTTCTGAAAATGATTTTCCTATTTTGAAGCTAAGGACAAAATGTGAAAGTAAAAGATAAGCTACCTATAGATCAGAAATTTACCACCATATCTTGATAATTGTTTCCTTTATTTCTTTGGTGTTAAATTCATTTTATGTACTAATTCCCTCACTCATTCATTAAGTAAGATAAAATGTTTTCTCTTGAGGTTGGCGCTCGACATGTTCACCTATTCATAGTATAGTTCATAAACATGCCTAAATCGAAAACAGACTATTCTGGTTAGACTCCGAGCTTTGTCATTTACTAGCTGAATGGCTGCTGGTAAATTACTTTTTCTCCATAATTACTCTATAAGATGAAAATAATAGTATCTACCACAATAGATTATATGCTCTATAAATTAAATGAGAGAATTCACAGAACCTAGGACAAAGTTAACATTCAATATAAATACTATCAGGTATTGAGTGAAAAATTAATAATGAATTTGACTACTTAAGCACTTGAAATATCTTTTTCTAACACATTTCATAAGAACTGTATAGTGTTCTGTGGAACTAAGCAATAGAAACTTCGCCAATAAAGACTGAGCAACTGAAAGAGACCACCACAAGGTCCCGTTGGGAATGCAGTGATATTACACCATGAAATACAACGATGATAGCAGGCAGACAAATAGCAGGAAGTAACTGGGGGAAGTTAAGATAAAGTTCTTGGTAGGTGATTATGTGCTACAGATCTTGGTAGGTACTCAGTGAGATCTGGGACAATACTGAATCTGCAGATTGAGGGACTTAGTTGCTATAGCATGCTCTCAAACTCAACCAAGGGAGAAAGGGCTCAAATGCGACGTGGATCACCTCATGGAATGGATTTTTTTTCACAAAGTTTTACTATCACTCAATTTAAAGTCAATTTAATATCAAAGTAAATTCTAAGAACTTTTAAGTGATCTGGAACAGTTAACTTTTTAAGAGAAGGTCATACTTAAAACTTTCTCTAAAAAAAAGGCATCTTCTGCAGTGAAAAGTGATAGTCTCTGAAATATACTTTAAAAAAAAATCTGAGTTTGCTATATTCTAACCCTTCCTGATGAAACAGAGTTGAATAAATAGAAGGAAAACTACAAATGTATCAAATAGCGCATTATGAACCTCATATTAGAATTGATTATTTCCTATAATTTTATTAATTCATAAATTTCTTCAGTTGCTGCAATTCAAGACTGAGTCCAGCTAGGTTTTATCTATAGTTTGAAATAGTGAATCCTCTTATTTATAGTTTTGGGAGAATAACTCTTGATATAGGTGAAGGAGATGGAATTATAAATGTTAACTAGTCTCTGTAAGAAATGTTTTCAATAAATGTGGAGATGAAAACATTCACAAACACATTCTGAATTTAGTGATAATTAGGGTTTCCCTCTTAGGATTGTGTGAAAACTCTTTTGGGATAGACATCTACATTTGAAAGGTTTAATGCGGTTTCTGTGTTATACCAACTGCAATCTCTAAAAGCTTTCTGCTAATAGGTCACTATGGGTAGCCATATTCAAACTAACACTGTTAATTCAAGAATATAAACTACAAGAAAAGTCAGACAGTCAATTTTTAAAATAATTTTCCTTTTGGTCTTAAAGTTAAGTAATTTAGTAAGCCTTGTAGATTACATATTTTATTACAATGTATAAGATAGATTTATTATCAATAGAATAACATTTTCAAATCTTAAACGGCATATTTTTCTACATGTATTTGATTTTTTTAATCCTACCCGCTTTCCCTCCATTAGACATGAAGTCAGCAGACTACGCTTGTTTTGGTCACGAGGTCACATCTATCATATAGTCTTCAGTATCTAGCATTAATTCATTCATCAGTGTTTATCACATGCCTACTAAGGTCTAGGCACTGTTAGCAGTGAAGGATATACCACTATAAACAAGATAGACCATTTTGCTGATTTTCTGTGGTTTACATTCCTGTAGGGAAGACAAAAGAAACAAATAGGCCCTTGGTACATATTTGCAGAACATGTAAAAGCAATGAATATTTATTATCAATTATTTCATATCCTTATTCTGATAGAATCTGAATATAATGATCTGTACAACTTTCTTGAAGTGTTCTTCTAAGTCTCTATTTTGAAGATAAGATAATATTTTTCCCTCAACAATGGGCTACCAATGACTCATGAGTTTACTTTTGTACCTATAAATAAGCACGAGGTTTATGCACATTTATTCATATTGTTATAATTGAAAAAATAACTTAAGACTGTATCAGTGCAAATATTAATCAATTTTCCTTTTTGGGGGATTAAGCCAGAAATTTCCACCTCTCTCTTTTTTTTAAACTGACTGTCAATGAGCAAAGCATAAAACAAGTCATCTCTCTATTCTACTAGCTGTCATAAAGCAATAAAACATTTATTAGTAAGCTGTATTAAAAAGGCTACATTGAATTTATCAGAGTGCTCTTTTCAGGCAGCTCAAAGGAGGATCTGGCAACATCTGCACAGGTGCATTCTATATTAGTGTTACACAAGCACGTGCATATTTAATACATAAATTACCTTATGTTTACTCAATATAAATATTTGCATTCATATATAATAATCGTTTAATAACATATTAACTTGGGAAAACAGAATGTCCCCAGAGATGCTTTCATGTATAACTTTTTATGGTACCCCATTCACATGTCATTTATCAAGCTCTCATCTTTAAAAAAATCAATTTGTACAATGAAGAAAAACTTTGAAAAACACCATTCCTAATTTCACTGGCAATTGAACTACTATTCTCCTACTTTCCCTTTGATAACAAGTTTCTTGCCTGCTGTGATGGTGGGGTTTCTTTATGACCAAAGGTCAACCTCATATCACAGAACACCTCAATGCCATCGAAGAGAAAACAGTCTCCAATAATCTCACCCTAAACTGACACTACTCTTTTCAAATGGCTGATTCTATTTTTATGTACTATCTGTTTTTTTTCTGGGTGAATATTTTCACCAATTAATTAAAGCCATTGTGCGATCAATGACCTTGTTTTAGAACTGTTTGGTTTTTTTAATTACAAATCAGAACATTGCAATTATAGTAAAAGATTAGTATTATATAGAATTTATTTTAAAATTTTCAGTTTAATGGAACTAAATAAAAAATCAGGATTGGATTGATTTAATACCCTCAAACCATTTATTGGAATATATTTTCTGTTATCAAAAGACAAAGCTTCTTATGCCAATGATACAATTGAGTTTTACTCAAGACACAGAAAATACTAACAAGTAGCTAACAAAGAAAGGGATGCCATCTTTCATTCTTACAATGAGCTAACATCCAGAGAACAGGATATGGAGATTTTTAAAAATCATCCTTAAATGGCAAAATTTCCTAAAATATACATATCATTCTTATCTGAACAATGCAAGTCTGTAGTACAACTCCAAGATAATTACGTTACATTATAAACAACTAGAAGTAATTTTGTTTGCTTTATACACTGTTTTCTTGAGAATACACTAAATTTTAACTTATGCTGTATCTATCAATGCTGTGTAGCAGAAAGATCAGTGGACAAGGAAAGGGAGTCACATTTTGCCCTAATCTTGTCACTGACTGGATGTGTTATCTTTTTTTTTTTTTTTTTTGAGTTGGAGTCTCACTCTGTCACCCAGACTGGAGTGCAGTGGCCGCTCCTGGCCACTGCAGCCTCGACCTGCTGGGCTCCGGTGATCTCTCCGCCTCAGCCTTCCGAGTAGACAGAATTACAGGCGCGCGCTACCACGCCCGGCTGATTTTTTTTATTTATTGTAGAGATGAGGTCTCGCTGCCCAGGCGGGTCTCGAACCCTCGGGCTCAGGCAATCCACTCACCTCAGCCTCCCAAAGGCGCGGGATTACAGGCTGAGCCACCGAGCCCGGCTGGATGTGTTATCTTATGTGAAGCATTTAATATCCCTGGGTCTCAGTTTCCCCATATGCAAAGTAAAGCATCTACAGGAGAATTCACAAAGTAAGGAATCCGCAAAGTAAGAAAGCTACAATGATTGACTAGTAAATAATTTTATATTTCTAAATGTTATAAGTCTATTAAATCTAGGTAGCAAATATTTGACCTAAAAAGTGTTATAAACTAGAACAACTTATTTACCCCACTGATTTTAATTAAGCATAAGGAAGCAAATTGCTTCCATGCAACACTGAAAAATTAAGTTTTCTTTACTATCAGAACCTATCTTTAAAGTTGTCCCTAATTTTTACTCTGTTTTCAATACACTTATCATGCAATGCCTACGAAGCTTCAACTAGTTCTCTCTACTTGTAATACCCTTACCACTTTTTTTGTAGATATTTTTGGGGCAATTTCCTACTTAATTTTCTCATTACTATTCATGCCATTTCTTCTGAGCTTCTGTTTTGCACTTGGGGTATATTGTATCTTCTGAATGTTATATTCTTGAGTATTCAATAAATACTGATTGTGTGAATGATAATTAAGTGTCCTTGGGTTTGGTGAAAACAAATTGACATCCACATTTTGGATTCCTCTTTCAAAAACTTAATCATGAAATATAGAAAAGCAGCATGTTGGACATAAAAAGAACATGAGACAGCAAATAAAAAGTCAAAAAGAAAGATCAAAAATGGAAGAAAAAACTGCTGTGTGCATATTCTGTGCTAGGCACAATGTATTTTCACATACATAATCTCTATCTTTAATCTGAGTTATTTTAAAATTTAAAATATAAACACATTAGTATAGCTTTAATTATAAAATAAAAACAAATAATATTCAAAAATAAGAAATGGGCACTAAAATATTTAACAAATAAAATGTATTAATATCTAAAAAAATGCAAAACTTTAGACAAATTATCTTTAAAATCAGTAATTTTCTAACAGATAAATAATCCAAAGACGCACATAGAAAAACCATAGGGAGAAATGCAACTATGAAATAATTATTTAACTGTTTGTCTTCACTAATAATCAAGTAAACGCAAGTTAAAGAACTACCATTTGAGAATGCAGTAAATCTGCACATGGCACCCAGAACTGTGCTTGTTAGTTTGCTTATTGGTATTCCCTGCTAAAGTAAAATGGTATAGGGCCGGGTCTGTGCCCTTTAGTGTCACACCAACAGTACCTGCGTGGCAAAAATTTACAAAAGTATCTTGAATGGATTAATTAATGAATGTGAAAGTACATGAATGAAACTGACAGTATTTAATACTATGAATGTATTGTGAACTGGGCACTCTCCAAACACCTCTTCTGACCTGGCTTCTAAGTTTGGCAACCTAGGCTCACTGAACAGTCTCTTACTCATGTATAAGATGTTCTTGTAGGATCCATATATCTCCACAGACCATTTAACCTTAATGTACTACCAAATGAACTTATCTTATCCAACAAACATGCTCTTCCTGCATTGATTTTGATTAACTGTTTTACCCCTGACTCTATCAACCCAGTTAGAAACTACCATCACCTTCCTCCCTTCCTCATTTTCAGTGAGTCACTTAGTCCCTTGCTTTTATTTTCTAAACACACCTCTTTCCTTGACGACATCGTCACTCTCATTTTCTTCCTTTGAAACCACTGCAATAACTTTTCATTGGGTTTTCTGCTTTCAATGTCAACCCCACTTCAATCAGTTTTTGCAAGTGCAGCCACATTGTTACCTCTTGTCTTGAAATTCCTTAGTGACCTCCTTCCTGTCTTTGACAGGATAAAGTGAAAGTCCTTTTGTGGAGTGAAGGTCTTGTCCTAATTTGCCACCTACCTCTCTTCACCCTGGCTGCACTATAAGTTTCACACACATCGAACCATGTGCCCTTCCTTAGACACACTAAATTTTCACACTTAAAAGTTTTGCATCTGCTAGTCCCTGGGTGCCCTTTCCTATCTTAGAAAGTAGGATTACATTCATTCCACCAGGCCAGACTAAAGTGGCACTTCCTCTGTGAATTTTTCCTTAACTCCACTCTGAAGATATGATAATAACTCTTTGCTTTGCAACACATTTGAACCTCTATACAATTTATTATTAAACTTATCTAACCATATTTCATGTCTGTCTTCCTTACTCAACTTCTGGGTATCTCCAGTGTCTGGTACATACAATTCAAAAATTTCTCCATGTTTGTTATTATACAAGTGGTACCAACTGACACAGAAGCTCAAGGTAGGAAGCATGTGCCCTTCCTTAGACACACAAAATTTTCACACTTAAAAGTTTTGCAAAATATTTTAATTTCAGTATTTGTTTTGTCAACATTTTAAAGAATGATCTTTGCACCTTTGCATTTACATAAGTATGAACTAACAAATGTACTTCAATACCTAATGCTGACCAACTGAAGACTGGCTGTTAAGAAACTATTTCATGGCTTTAAAAGTAGTATGATATTAATTAGAATATACAGATAGAAACATGAAGTATAATATTGATTAAATAACAATCTATATTAAGTTAAATGGAGGGCAAATGTTTATGTTAGGTAAGACGTAAGGGAATAAATAATATAATTACATGAAATTGTATCTTTAGCTTCTTGAAACACCTTAAGATATTTTCCTGGCTATCTAATTACCTTGAGTATATTTTTAAAACGATTCTGAAAGGATTTAAAAATGATTATGATGTTTCAATAACAAATCAAGCAGATGTAAGAACATGGCACATTTTAGATATATAAGCAAGGGTGTGATTTATTTTCATCTACCTTTAGAAGCAGATAAATTGCTTCTGTGCTATTGGATTCCATTTTTCTTCTATTTCATAACCATATTTTGAAAATACTATCTACTTTATGAAGAAGTTTAAGTGCCCAGAATGTATGCCTAATGTTAATAAAAACAGTCTACAGTAATTAGGTCGGGCTCAGTGGCTCAGTCTGTAATCCCAGCACTTTGGGGGGCCAAGGCGAGTGGATTGCCTGAGCCTGCGGTTCGAGATCAACCCGGGCAACTTGGTGAGACCTTGTCTCTACAATTAAAAAAATCAAAAGTTAGCCGGGTGTGGTAGTGCATGCCTGCAGTTCCAGCTATTTAAGGTGGAAGGATCACCGGAGCCTAGCAGGTCGATGCTGGGGTGGCCGTAAATGTTCCACTGCACTCCAGCCTGGGTGACAGAGTGAGACTCAAAAAAAAAAAAAAAAAAAAAAGGGAAATATATAAAATAGAAGCGTAAACGTAAGGTCTGTGTCTCATTTTTTAATTGAATTTTTGTTTTACAAAGTTTATTTTTTCTACAATTTATCCTCTAAAAATTAAAAAAAATACCTCCATAGCTATGCCTTTGTTACTTTACGGTGATTTTGGAGGGGCGTCTGAGATTATTTTTGGAGCCTCTGAGGAAATAAGAAGACCAAATAGCAAACTTAGGGTTCATTCAGAAAGAGAGATATTAGAGTCATCTCTATTAACTAGGCTAATGGGAAGGAACTATAGTGCAGAAAACATGAAATTAAATACTCTGATGCTTCCATGTAATAATGCTATGGGGGAAGGAGAATGGTGAAAAGTTGTAGATGAGAGAAGCACTGAGATAATCTGTTGAATCACAGTGATTACAATAGCACAAAGTTGTCTCTGAATTATAGGTGAATAATTTTTTAAAAATAATGTTTACAAAATTTAAAGTCTACCACAAGGTTGGTTTGTTTTATTTCCATATTGCTATGAGATATGTGAAAGATGTTCTATTTGTTTATTTATATTTAATGCATTGTTCCAAAGAACAATACAAATATGTTGAATGCCAACTTTCTTTTATTTTTTTTTCATCGTTAATAACTTTACTTATTTTAGAGACAGGGTTTTGCTATGTCACCCATGCTGGAGTACGGTGGCATGATCATATGTCACTGTAACCTTGAACTCCTGGGCTCCAGTGATCCTTCCATCTTAGCTTCCCAAACAGCCAGGACTAAAGGCATGTGCCACTATACCCAGTTAACTTTTTCTTTCTTCTTTTTTTTTTTTGTAGGTATAGTGTCTATCTATGATGTTCAGACTTGTCTCCAACTTCTAGTCTCAAGTGATTCTCCCACCTCATCCTCCCAAAGCACTGGGATTACAGGTGTGGGCCACCACACCCAACCATGAATGTTAACTCTAAAATTGGTACCTATGATGAAAACAATAAGTCCTAGGGAATGGTATAGGAAAATAAAACTTTTAAATTAAAATAATATGGTATCTCACCGTAGTTTTGATTTGTATTTCTCTGATGATTAGTGAGACTCAGCATTTTTTTCATGTATCTGTTGGCTGCCTGTATATTTTCTTTTGAAAAAGTGCCTATTCATGCCCTTTATTCACGTTTTTTTTTTTTTTTTTTTTGAGTCGGAGTCTCACTCTGTCGTCCAGACTGGAGTGCAGTGGCCGCTCCCGGCCACTGCAGCCTCGACCTGCTGGGCTCCCGCAATCCTTCCGCTCAGCCTTCCGAGTAGCTGGAACTACAGGCACACGCTACCATGCCCGGTTAGTTTTTTGATTTATTGTAGAGATGTGGTCTCGCCAAGTTGCCCAGGCGGGTCTCGAACCCACGGGCTCAGGCAATCCACTCACCTCAGCCTCTCAAGGCGCAGGATTACAGGCTGAGCCACCGAGCCCAGCTTATTCACTTTTTAATAGGGCTATTTTTTTCTCCTGTAGGCTCATTTGAGTTCCTCGTAGATCCTGGATGTTAGGCCTTTGTCAGATACGTAATTTGCAAATTTTTTTTTCCTCCATTCTGTGGGATGTTTCTTCACTCCCCTGATGGTTTATTTTGCTGTGCAGAAGGAAAGCCAACTTTCAAATCTGAAATGCTAGCATTGACTGCAATTTTATTTGTTTAGATTAGTAAAAAATATGTCTTTGCTCTTGGTGATATGACCTGAAAAAGAATCCTGCAACACTACAATGTTAAATACACCATTGATGAAATAACTTTCTCTTCAGCTTTTTTTTTTAAGTTCCCAACCTCTAAATTTAGGCCGTCAGGGAATTATTACAGGGAATTTTTCAAGTCAAATGAACAGTAAACACTCCCATTAAAGCAAATAAATATGTTACATAAACATACAATTGTAATTGATGTCATGATTTGTTACATTTAAAGTTTTATGAAAGTATTAATTAACTCAGCACAGATTTGGTCATTATGAGTGACCCTAATTAACAGAAAACTCTATTCATCTTTCATACAGAATCAGTGAAAATGTTTGACATTATCTCTGAAAAAGTTGAGGATTACGATGTAGACATAGTGATCAAATCACATTATCACATTTTGTACTGAATCATTCCTTGACTTGGTTTCCTATGGCATCCTTATGCACAGTTTACACTTGACTATCTTTAGTCAACTAAACACCTACTCTCACTCTTGGGTTCACTCGTTTTAATTTTGTTTTCTCTTGTTCATTCTAATTAGAGAGCTGATGCTTATTTTAGATACGAGAACTCAAGACACTTGCATTCATTTTCTAGGACTCGACAATATAGAAAAAAATTGGCCAAGATTTTTTCTATTTTTCAAAATCTAACATTTCATAACCCTCTGACGTCTCTCATCTCAGTCCTTATACCTTAGAGTACATGGCAGCAAATACACAGCAGGTGCTTAATGAATGCTTGTTTAGATAATGTGGCATAGCTTTTACTACTTTATTCATCTAGACTGACAGCAGGAAGATTGTGTATCTTAAAGTTTTTCACAAAACTAATGATTGGAACATCTCACAATTCTCTCCAACTGATTGATTTGAAATCATTGTCTTTATATTCTTTCCATAAAACTGCGGGCTTTTACAGCTTTATAGACAATAACAAGTACACTTAATTACACATGCACAGTAGCAATAATCTCTAAAGACAATTTAATTTCTGAAGCATGTACTGTAATCTCAGCAAAATCATAGTTTCACACAAATCAAATGGGGGTGAAGTATAAGGATGAAAACCAATTTGTGACACTTTGCCGTACTCAAAACCTATCTTACAAGTTTGGTAACTTTAAAATCAAAATTAGTTTATAGTAGAACCAAATAATGTAAATGGGTACCTTAATCAGAATGAGAGATAGTTGACAAAAGATACATAATTCACACTACGCATAACTGGGTGCATAAAAATGCATTTTTATTTTTGGAAAAGAATGCAAGTAAAACTAAGGTCAAAAGCATGAGTTAGGTGTGACATTTACACACCCTACTTGAAATAGTGTAAAGGTTATTGAAGTATTAATATAAAAATTATTAAATTTAAAATTAACGCATACATTAGACAATTTGATGCCATTGTTTGGATACTGTTTTTTTTTTTTAGAATGCTTGCAACTCATCATAAAGACAGATCAAAGTAAAGTAATCCTAACTGTTTCTTGCAGAAGTTTAAAACACACAATACTTCTGTTCAATAATGCACCGAATGCATAAATGATTTAAAGAAATTGTCTGTGAGTAGGATGTCATATCTTATTTTTTATCCTGACATCAAGCACAATAATTCAGTACATGAAAAAGCTATACCATTTTTATTTACCAAATGAAAAACTTTACTCAAGGGAATATATAAATATATAACTGTTTTAAAGGTTTCCTTAGTTCTTTTTCATAGTAATCGGAATAAGGGGTCAATATGTCGACATAATTTGAAAATAATCTGATAATAATGCAAACTAAAATGTATATTAATGATTTTGGCTAAAGCTTAATAAATCCAGTGGAGGAAAAAGGAAATCTTTACATTAAACTTCACATGTAGAAACAGGAACTTCATACAAGTATGATGTTGAAAGCTTCAAAAGTCTAGGAGAAATTAGTTATTTCAAAAATGAGTTTTGATTTAAATGTAAGCTCAAAGTAGTTATGAAAAACATTAGTGGAAATTGGAAAGACCTTGTTAAAATAATTGAGCTTACAGAAGCAGTGATAAGAATGTAAATCTGAAAATTACCTCTGCATCAAATAGCTAGCTAAATAATCCTAGAAGTAGAATCATTTTTCTTTCTCTCAAAGCAAAATTGGAATTTTAATAGGTCCAAAGTAAGTAGTATGGGAACCAACAGCACCTAGATTTTCATCTCTTGTGAGACACGTTAAGGCAGATGTAGAATAATATGGTTTTATCTTTGAAGCTTGTAAAGCTGAAGATAAATGCTAAATTTTAGGGTTTTAAAATGATATATTATGAACCATAAATCTATTTAATGTTTTGGAATAAACAAACAATAGTTCCAACTTTTCCTCCTTTGAGTACTATCAACCAATTTTTCAGGATTTTTTAGATTATAGTATGATAACTATGAAGTCAAACCCTGTTTCCTGCTAATGCACCAATTTCCCAGAAAATTCCTGGGTCTGCTCAAACTCTCTTCTGTGTTTGAGAGTTAAGGATGTGGATGAGTGGTGGTGGGGAGGAGAAGATGCAGCAGAAAAACTGATGAAACGCTGAGCAAGGTTCAGTTCTTTCAAGCTTGCATGGATCTGAAATAAATCATATTAATAGATGCCTTTTTTCCTTCACAAAGCAATTTAAGTTGGACTAAGCTTTAATCAATTGGTAAATTGATAATTTACTCCCATATATCTTTCAATAGTTGTACTTTTTATAACCTCCACAGATTGCGTGCGTATGTGTGTGTGTGTGTATGTGTATGTGTGTGTGTGTGTGTGTGTGTGTGTGTGTGTGTGTGTGCATGTGTGTGTATGTGTCCCTTCCTTTAAGAAAAGTCTCAGTTGTGATAACGCAGGCATTATTTCAGCAAGGAAAGTGCAATGTGACTTAGAAAGTGCAATGTAACTAATGAGGAGATGCAATTTAACATCCTCATTTTAAAAAAATTAACATTTTAAGACCTTTTTCATATTTAATGTAGATTTCTCCACTTCTATGTAGAGACGACTATAGATTTCAAGCCATAGCATCTATATCGCGGCAACTGGCTGCAATTATGCACTGCTTTACATTGTAATAATAAACTATGTAAACAACATATTTGTAATTATGTAGGCATTTTTATGCCATTTAGAGACCTATTGCTTATGTCAGACTCAACAAATATTAGCTGTATGAATGACTGGTCAAGCTTCTAAAGGATATTTCTCTATGCATAAAATAGGATTTATAATTTCTTCTTTTTGGTACTGTGAAATAAGCAGAATGAAATATATGAAATACCAAAGAATTACTAAGCACTCATTTGATTACTCATTTGTTCCCCATACCATCCATAAATTATCCATTTTATTAATTCATCTTTTAAGCCAAGAGCTAAAAAAAGAAGACATGTTTTTTCTTCTCTTACTTGTTTGGCCATAATCAAATAACCCAAAACATGAATTTGGAAAATAAATAAATATATTTCCTACATAACCCTATTCTGCTTGAACAAAAGTGTTTTCATAAAGTAAGAAATACGTTAACTGAATTTGAATAGTGCTCTTCTCTCTTGCATTTGTTTATTTTTTTTAACCCTAGCACAAGCCTATTTTTGAAGTTAGTGGTAGCTCAGACTATTTTATTTTGTATATACAGAAGAAATAAAAATGTCCTTACAAAAGTCTAAAATAGAAGTTTAAATTCCCAGGATTACTTATTATTCAATTTCCTGGACAGGGATGTATAAACTCTTGGCTTATGTCGTACACTAGAACATCACAGGTTTCTAAAAATATTGTATGTTTCTTTAAATTTACCACGAAATTCTCAGGAGACATCTTGAGCAGAGTTATCTAAAAACAGCAAAGTTTAGGTACTCCAGAAACAGTGACAGACCTAGAAGAAATTTGGAAACCATCAACAAGGCAGCCTATGGCATTCAACACAGCCCCAGCTGCTACTACTTCAAGGAGTCTTTCTTTTTTTGTAATCAAGAACAATGTTTAATGCTTGGAAGAGACACAAATTCAAGTTGATAAAAAGATTACGTAGAAGACAACATGCCTCTCAAGTATATCAACATTTGACTCAAGAAGGTATAAACTAGTAAACAACACTTCCTTTATTTTGGGCTCCCAAAGTCAACAGTAAGATTAGGACTGATATATTCAATCTATCACAGATATTACGCTTGCCATTCAGGTCTTGCAATTACTAACTGAAAAGAAAGAGGGAGGAACAGAAAATGTGCTTTGAGTTAAGTCAACTATAACTATGCTTTCTATACTTAAAATTATGACTATGTACTTTTAAGCTTTAAGTAATAGCATTTCTTTTTTTAAAAAAATTAATAACAAATGATTTTCCTCTCAAAAAAATTTGCTTTAATAATGAAACAAGCTGCTCATTATCTAATTGTCATGTATAAATGTATATTCATATACAATAGAAATATTTTATCTATTATGATAATAGAATGAATAACTGTCTATCAATCCATTTGTTCAGGATATTTTTCTAGTCAGTAGTACCAAGCTACATTTCTATTCCACAAGCATCTCTTATCTAGGTATGCTTCCAGTCAACTATTGTGCCAAACCAGATAAAGAAAACTTCCAGTGAAATTTTCATGTGATCACAAAGAACAATGAAATTGTATAATTAAGCAGACAGTTTTTGGCCTCATGGGTGCAGGGTTGGCTAATAAAGCTCCAAATGAACCAGGAGAGTACCATAAGTAAATCTACACCTTTAAATTTCTGCATTGAAGAAGGCCTCAGAGTATCTGTAATTATTGCAGCATATTAGAAAAGCTTCTAGACTGGATAATGTTGGTTTTAGCTAGAAGTCTGAGGTTTGTAACAAATGTTTGTAAGGATCTCGTTAGTCTTTTTATTTTTTTTAATGTCAAAAGTTCTTTCTGATCTTAAAATTGATGGTGGAAACCTGGCTAACTACACACATTTATCTATAGATCCAAATCCAACTTATTTTGTGGTTATTATACCAGGACCATCCTTATCTATGTGTCTGATAATTTATTTTCTATAACTCCACTGATGACAATGTTTGTTCATGTTCATCCATTTAAGATCAAGCTATAATTACTGTTGAAGGAATAAGACAGTAAACAACACCTGGAAATGTAAGTAATTCTTGGGATTGGATGTATGGATGTGTGCTGCTATAGATATGAATATCAATTTTTAAATATCCAAGTGTGAATCAAATATTCCTTCCAAATATCTTTTGCATAATCACTCTCTAGCTGCATGAACTTAGAAAGTACTTTGCATTTGTGCATCAGTTTCCTCTTTTTATAAAATATGGAAAAATATAGTTGTATATTGCTTTAAAAATATATGGAGATAATCCATTCAGAAAAGTTAATAAATATTAGGCATTGGTATTGCTAAAAGGAGGCAGTTTAGAAACTTTGAACTCATCCTCAAGTCTTCCTCAAATTAATGTTATTCTCTCAATGTCCTATTCTATTCCTGATGCGCTCATAATTATTAATTAAATGTTTTACTTTCATTGTAATGGAAAATGTTTGGCAAATGTTTACAATACTTATATTATTATTCTTTTCCCTGATTTTTTCTGTAATAAAGGACATCTGAATAATTATTTATAAAATACATACAAGATCCCTTTTAAAATATGTATTCTTAGCAAGATTCCACTTGGCTTCTTGAGACTTCCATCAAAAATACTTTTTATGTATACAAAAACTCCCAAAGAGTACAGTTATGTTAGTAAGAAGATGTGGCATATGTCTATGCTCTATTAATAAGGAATCTAAGTACACAAGAGGAAACAAACTGTATATGCTATGAAAGTGAGAATACAGTGAGTCTAAGAAACCAACCAAATAAAATATAAACTGTAATTTATTTACTATTTTACATTACACACATATACACATACATATATGTACACACAAATATAAATGACATATATATCAGTTAATATAATCTGTGGATCTAGAAATTAAGCACAATTGTGTTTAGTAGTAATTCTATAGCATGAAATGAAGGCACAGAAACAGACTCAATCTTCCCATTGTCATTCTGCAGATTTTAAGTCAGATATTTATGCAAGTATTTTGCAAATAATAGTTGACAAGTGTCAATTGTCTTTGCATAAGAATAAAAGTTATTCCAAAGAAATACTTACTGGAGTATAAATTAAGTTAAATTTTTCTTCATTATCCTTAGCACTTGTAAATAACATATGGTGTGCTACTAATTCAAGTATGATTACCAGTTGCATGAATTTATTTTTATCATATGTTTTAAATTTTAGACTAATATATGTTACTTAGTTTTTACTAGATCATTTATTCTTTATTCAGATACTTTAAAGCCCTTCATCCTGTATTTAACCTTGTGTGTTAAAAATGTTTCTCTCTTTCTCTCTCTCTTATGAGTACTGGGGTAGTGTCATCAGTGCTCTAATGGGGAGATGTCCCAGATAGTCTGCAAACATAAATGTAAAGTATTTAGTTATCCCTCTTGTGGATGGCAGGAAAGGAATCATGGAAGAAGTAACAACTGAGTTTTATAGAAAACAGTGAAGTACACAGATTTTTTAAAAGCCAAGAGGGACCGTGTGTAAAGACAAGTCATTATAAGAGAATCTGGCCTATGGCAAGGAATTCCCTATGACTGGTGAGTAGACAATGAAGTATCTTAATATGCCAAAATAAAAAATTTCAGGTTTTTGCATACAGAGAGTTGTTATTGAACAGTTTCAAATTCAAGAGTGGTCAGAGCAGAGATCAGATTAGAGGGGTTCGGAGAATCTGAAAGTAGAAGACCAATCAATAACACTACCTCAAATGGTAGTATGGGGGATTGCATGAGCTAACGATCATGAAGTACTTACAACAGAATTTGGCATAAAAAGCTGCACCAGAATTAAATAACTAAATACTTTCTATTATATTTTGACTATTCAGTCTCATTCTTCTACACATGACTCATTTTCTTCTACTGATATATCCAGTTACATATACAATATTATGTAGACCTTCTTTAAACACTCTTATTTTCGATATAATGCTTCACTTCTTTTACATTCTCTGCTCTACCAAGCTTCTCTTTCTTCAAAGGTTTTCTTAAATTTCCCCAAAGATTCAATATATTATATTTTACCAGAGTCTAAGAAGAGTAATCGATTGGATGCTCAGGGTGAGACAGTGGGATCTCGATGTTTTTATTATTCCCTATAAAGATCTTGAACTCATGCCCGACTCATGCTTTCCAAAACACCAAAGACTTTCATTTCTTGAGCCTTCCTGGTTTTGAGCAATACACAGTGATGCTTTGTGTTTTGTGTTGGTGTTCCCTATAAAAGACATTCAGGTCTTAAGCTCATTTAATATACTGAGTTGTTTAGCACTGTCCATATACTTCCCATTATATACCTTAAAATCTTATGATAAACACTCATTTGCTGTCACTTCTTATCCTAGTCTCCTTTTCCTTGTAGATTTGTACATTTCAAAATTCATTTACTTTTAGTTCAATGGGAGGGGGGTCTCAAAAAGGGGTAGAGAAAATTGTGTTCACGTTAACTTGCTAAACAAGATTTCCGTACTTGCTTTATTCAGGCAAGGAAACTGAGTTTCAAAGAAGTTAAATGACTTGTCATTTACACAGCTGGTAACTGGCCATACACAAAGTTAATTCTAGATATACCTGCTTCTAAGGCAATTTTCTCCTGTCCTGCACTTTTTGATGGGAGAAGAAAATGATCATAACCTAGAACATGTATCTCTAATCAGTAACAATTGAAAACAATGTTTGAAACAGCAAATCATACAGACCAATAGAATTTGAGATAATTTTTTGTGATAATAAAAAAAATACAATGTCTAGGCCATTTGAAGCCTTAATTCCATGATTTTATCCCTATTTTAGTTTTTTTTTTCACTTACTGTTTAAAAATAAATGTAAAATTCTGCTAAGTTCTCAAAGACAACCGAAAGAGCTTTTGTGCTGATAGCAGTGAGAATGGCAATGTATCATCTCGGCATGGCACTGCTTGGAACTATTTCAGTAAACAGGATAAAGCTATGTTAGACTAGAAGAGCTGGTGCCCTCCTATCACCTTGATAGGAGCCATACAGTGATTATGAGAAGCATGGCTATAAAACCTCCTTTATAATCATAAAAGGTTTTGCGTGAAGCTGTATTATGGAGAAAACTAAGAGAGCTTCTCTCTCTCTCTCTCTCTCTCTCTCTCTCTCTCTCTCTCTCTCTCTCTCTCTCCCCCCTAAAGCCCTTCAGCAAGTGGTATTTCAGAAAGAAAAAAAGGTACAAGAAGGAGTTCTGGGTTTGCGATCGTCCCATTTCAGCAGCTGCAATGTTCAATTGATAATTGTCCACATAAACAACTCAAATATATCTGTTTACTTTACATGTACTCATGGAAAAAAAAAAGGCTTGCATCATAAAATTCTAAAACCCACAAGTTTTAGCTCTTCTGTCACATCTCAGTGCATTTAATATCCCTCTGCCATATTATTTACGACTTCACAAAGAAAGTAGTTATTTCTTATTATCTGTTCAATAAATACGTAGAGAAATGCAGGCTGCAGAGATACAATTTGTTAATGAAATAGCCCAGAGAATTTTCACGGTGTCTAGTCTCAGAAGCTTGCGCAGCATCTATTAAAGCTTGCTTCAGTTCTAAAGAGTAACTCCAATTTTTACACATTGATATGTTCCACTCAAATGGCTAAGGCATGTTTTCTGAAAAGATTATGCAACACAAGCAATGCATGCTGTGATACAGCATATATCAGGCCACACACACATGTCTAAACACTTTTCTCTACTTGTTCAACATTTTTTCTATTCCTGAGAAGACTGTCTCTTCGGAAATGAGATGAATATAGAACTTCCAGTTCTTGAAATTATTTTCAAGAAGAGAAATAAACCGGGCTTGTTGTAATTCTTAACTAGTTATCACGACGCTATGAATGTAATATGTTTAAACTTTTTTGGTACAAATTTCGGGGAACCTATAAATTAAGCCCAGGTAGATACATGACTATTAAAAGTTGCATAACAGCAACAAAAATCATTCTTATATGCCACCTTCTAAAAAACATTCACATTATGCTAATCATCCCTGCATTGAAAAAGGAAATACTAGGAAAATACTAGTTATATTCCTCTATATTACCCTCATTTGCTGTGAAGGTTTTATTTTCCCTGTAATAATGAATCTATCCAAAGGAGGATATGCCTACTAGCATAGGAGAATGCAACATCACACTTTGGAAAAAATTAAGAGGAGAAAAATAACTTACTGTATTATACATGAAAACCTACTTCTAATCTAACACTGCATGGATTTTAAAAGCAAACCTGTGAGTAAACTTTGACTTAAATCAAAACCTTAGAGTGACCAAATGCTGTTTAGGTCTGAATATTCTTTCTTTTTCACAATTTAAAATGAGTTTAATTTCCCCCCAAAAGAAATATCCTATCTTTTGCCAGGGCCAGGGTAGAATCATTGTTTGGATTCACAATTTGTATGACAGCAAACCATTGGGGATATTTAGTGCATATGTGTTTCACTAACTTTGATACTGAATATTATTTATGAACTAGTAATATTCCTTTGGAGTCTTAAAAAGTATTCAACTGTATTAATGTGCAGCTCGATAATGTTCAAAATCCTAAAATAAATTTTAACCAATGACATAATAAATGTAGTTATCACCTCCATGTTATTTTACTAGTAGCAAACATATGTTTAAGCAATTTTGAACATAAGCATTTCTTATTATTTGATATAATATATAAAGATTGTTTGAGACTTTATCCAAGGATAGTATTTCTGTATAGCTATTTTTTAAAATAAAAATCTTTAGTCAAATTTAACCTAACTCATTTTGAAATTCAGTTAGTAATGTACCTAACAATTTGTATAGAATGACTTATATATTACAACTCATTATCTTGTTTTTCCAAGACTCCCAATTTAAACTTAGATTGACAGTTAAAGATAATTAAATTCCCTTGATTCACTGAAAAAGTATTTTTGAAATTGCTGCTTTATTTTCTCTGTGTACTCGATCTCAAATAGATAGAAATGTTAGGAGACAAAGATTTTAGTCTTGATATAAAAATACCTAAGAATTCCCAAACTAAGAATCACCTGGACCTACTCCAATATGCTTTTATTTGGGAGGAAGACTAAGGTTTTTTATTGTGAGAATTTGGTCTTCCCAGTTTGCTGGAGTTAAACAAACAAACAAAAAAAAAACAGCTTATAAAATATGATTGTCTTAAATGAGTGTGTATGTGTATGTGTATGTTATACATACACATATACACACACACACACATATATATCCTGATTTTAATAGTTGCTACTCATATGTTATCTGTAATATAATATTTTTATCCATCTTTGTGTAATTTTCACTTCCTATTCACTTTCATTAATCTCAAGGTTACTCTGTGATAACAAAGTGTCCTTGAAGGCAAAGTGTTAAGCTACCTCCTAAAAAAGGTTGTAAATATTCTTGATTTCTTTGCTTATCCTGCTCTTAGATTTATCTTTATCTTCTTTCTATTGTCTTTAGCTATCCTTGATGATTTCTCATGCTTCACCATGTTTTTTAAGTTAGTGAATGTTAAAAAAAAGTGGGGTTGAAGGAGAGAGAAAATACGTAGAAAGTACAGAAGTCAATATCTGAAAAAGGTCTTAAACACATATAAACCATGGAGTTTTATAGAGAAAGTTTTTGAGGTGTTTGATAATTATTAGTTGATTGAAAACATGGTCTTATAAAATTATAGAGATTTATTACAAATACATCTATTTTTTATCATGGTAAGAAAAAAATCACTAATGATTTATATTAAATGTTTATATAATCAATGTGACAATAATTATTTTGTAATATCTTGATTTGTTTCACTGTCTTCTAAAATTTGCTGTTTTGTCTAATTAAAATATTAAATTTCATTTAATTCATCAATTACTGAATATTTTCTATAAACAGGGTGCCATAAACAACTTGAAATAATGACTAAACCATTGCTCAGAAATATTAATTTTTCCCTAAACTATTGTTCAACAATATAATTTTTGAAGAAAAAATTCAAGGTTGCATTTGAGAAAAGAACACAGTTGACCACCAATAAACAGAGTGAAGTATGGTCATAGAAGATCTGCAAATTTCCTAAGGCAAAATATGAGTGACATTTTATGGAGGCAATGGCACTGAGATATCACAAAGTTTCGTAGGATTTCCGATGCTAAGGGAAAGAACAGAAAATTCTTGTTGGGGAACTAGTTGAAGAAAGTCGTGAGTGCAGAAAATGGTAGTTACCACTTACCGTGTGCCTGTTCTATGCTAGATATTTTACCTATGTCATCCCATCAATCCTTAAACAACTCTACCTTAAAGTCATTTATCCACATTTTAAGATTAATACCATTCTCGTAGTTAAGAACCTTGCCAAAGATGAAAATCAGGTAAGTTTGAATAGTCTTGAATAGTCTCACAAAATGGACTACACCAGTGGCTGGACCCTTAAAACACATTCAGAGTCATCATGTTGGGACATTGCTCACCAAACCAAAGTTCAGTCTGCAATAATAAAGGTTATTCCTAAGATTATATAAACACTATAATTGTACAGGATGCCTCTGGGAAAATCTGGCCTATGCTTGGGGCAGACATATCTGGTTTCATTCAGCAGAGCAATGGCATTTAAGGATAAAAATCTAGGGAGTAAATATTTTGGAAAATTGGGGATAGAGTGAGAAATCTATAGATTGAGTAAAGTCACTGGAAGTTTTGAGACAAAAATACAAGTAGAAATGAAATGTGCTTTGAGAAACATGAGCTCATGTCTGAGTATAAAGGAGACTGAGATTGGGAGAAATAAGACAGGCAAGGCTTTACCATTGCTTCATTAAGATGTAAGAAAATATTCCTAACTGTCCCTGGGTTAAATATATGTCACCTACTTAATTTCTTTAATTGCAGGTTGCCTACTTTTTTACTTTACCTTACATCTCCTCACAGAGATTTCAGGTGAGATAAAATGTCATTGCAACATAGAAAGGACCACAAGAAAAAAAAAAAACAGAAAGAATACAAATTTATGTCTATCTTAACTTGGGCACATTTTCAACAGAATAGTTTGAACCTACAGCCTCATGATTTTCATGCTCTTGAGAAAGACACTTGTAAAATTATTTTCTTGCTACTTTGCAAAGCTCTGGTTCAGAAAATTACTACCCGTTTGATGTGAAGTCTGATATAACTAATTATAGCTAGGAAGACACAATTCTTTCTTTAATAATAAAGAAATAGCAATCTTTCACCTAAAATAGAACAGTGTCTGGATTTGAAGCATGAAAGATTAAATCAGTAAGCTTTGAAATTCTATTATATTCAAAGAGACAATGTCTCCAAGGACAATAATATTGACAATAGAAGAAGGTTTCTTGAAGAGCATTTGAACCTATTAGCAGACTGTGGTGCAGTGAGACAATGCTGGACTGGAGATGAAGGGACATGCACTTCTGTCCCCTCTCCGGGCTCTCTTGATAATCAGCTGAGTACTTAGGTGAAATTAGGCAACTTCTCTAATTTAGCAGTAATACAATGATGAGTTTCAATCATCAACTCTCGGAAAAGACAGAATGGGAGGGATAGGAAGACAAAGAAAGATGGAGGAAGACAGGATAGGGAAGAGAGAGAAGGAAAGACAATGAGGAGAGAGAGAGAGAGAGAGAGAGAGAGAGAGAGAGAGAGAGAGAGAGAGAGAGAAAGAGAGAGAGAGAGAGAGCCAGAGAGGGAGACAGAGACAGAGGAGAGACACAAACAGAGGAGGGACAGAGAGAAACAGAGAGACACATGTGCACACACACTCAGAGGGTGGGAGAGAGAGAGAGACACACACACACACACGCAGAGAGTTGTCAATTTATATTTCAGTGCTTTTAAACCCAAGCTGGCCTCAGAATAAGTTGGTGTGCTGTTAATATGGGGATTGATGAGCTGCACCAGCAGAGTTTTTTGATGCGGTGTGTCTTGGGTGGGGCATGTGAGTGAGCATTTCTGGAAAGTTCCCAAGTGGTGCGAATGCTGCTGTTCTGATAACAACACTTCAAGGACACTGATTAGGTCTCCATCTACATGGAATCTTACCAAGAAAACCCAGATGTAATTCAGTTTGCTCTTTGCATTATTAAGAAAATTTTCTCAGTAATCATCTTTTTTAAAAAAAATTATTTTATTTTAAAGATGTGGGGTACAATTTAGGGCTAGGTATACAACTGTTGATTATGCAGGTACCCTTGTTGATGAGATGTGCCCCTCCTCCCCTAGCAGTTTCCCTCAACTGCCAATCTCACCCCCCCATCCCCGCCAGGCCACCACCCTTTCTGTGTGCTGTATTCTTTAGTTTCAAACACTAAACTTCTCCTATCTAAACATTTTTTAATCATTACTTATATTTGTGCTATGATTAAATAACATGCAAATGAATAACAAAAGCCCATGAGAGCAGTGCGCATTTATTCCAATGGGGTAGTGAAAACCTGACCCAGAATGTTTTATGATACCAACAGGCAATCTCATTCGTTACTGGTGCAAGTATAATTTGATCTAGTTGTTTCACAATATCTTTTGGCACTCTGTGTCATAAGCTTTATTAATACAACAACCGAGTTACCACTGCAACCACAATAACAATAGCAATGTCAGATAAGTGTTTTATATGTGTAATGATATTGAATCCTCCCAACATCTACAAGAGAAGAAAAAAAAGATCCCACTGTGCTTCTTATTGGTCAGATCCTTTTTTTGTAACTGTTACTCACATGTGCTGTCATTATTTTAAAGGCAACGCTGGCAAATAGAAGAAAGATACTATGTATCTTCAGGATGAAAGTAGAGAGATACATTCATTCACTTAAAGATGCTGAGGAGAACAAGGACTACCCTTATCTTTTGCTGCTCTGGATCTACAATCTTGAAAACAGTTCTAAATCTTGAAATGTCCAAAGAGAGTATAGCATTGTAAAGGACATCTCCCCTGATTCTGCTGAAATAAGAATTTTGTCCTTGGCAGAATACTGAGAGGCAATCAAATTTGTTTTCTAAATTTTACTTTAGAGGCTAAAAATAATTTAAGATGATACATTTAGAAGAAAGAACATATGCTATATAATGACTTTATATCTGAGTTCCCAAGGGCAGGTATTTAATGATCTTATCTTTAACATCTTAAACCTCTTCTTTCAAAAAAGGAAAATAATAGCTCTGTTTGGAAATAAAATTCTGTACTTTTATGGCCAAAAATCACTAATTTGTTGTTTCATAAAATGTAGAAGACAGTTTTCACAATTATAGGCAAGTTTGATTATGTATCTCTCAAAACAAACCTCATAATCTACTCTTTTTTGAATTCTGCAGTATCTCTCCTCATAAAGTAATTATCTCCTCTATCCTTGCTGTAACTTACGGAAATGTTATTACCAAAAGACAATATTTCTAGTCATTTTGACTTGTAATATCCATTTCCCAACTTTTCTTTTTTAACAATTGTCTGTCAAACAAAGTAATATTTATTAGCAATAGAACTGTTACAATATTCATTAGTAGCAGGGCTTGGTGGCTCAGCCTGTAATCCTGCACTTTGGGAGGCTGAGGTGAGTGGATTGCCTGAGCCCGTGGGTTTGAGAACCACCTGGGCAACTTGGTGAGACCTCATCTCTACAATAAATCAAAAAATTAGCCAGGCGTAGTAGCGCACGCCCATAGTTTCAGCTACTGGAAGGCTGAGGTGGAAGGATCGCTGGAGCCCAGCAGGTTGAAGCTGCAGTGACCGGGAGTGGCTACTGCATCCAGTCTGGGTGACAGAGTGAGACTCAAACTTATATATATTAGCAATACCACTGTAACATATGTGGTATAGGTAACAAAGTGTACCATAAAGAATGGGAATGATTCTTGTGTATGCAGAAGTTGATCAAATCCGAACTATTTGGCATATAAGAATATAGTTTCTTCCTGGAGACACATACATTGTATCATTTGTTAAACCTTTTTTTGCATAACAGAAGGAATAAATTTATGAATTTAGTATATTTATTGAATCTATCATTCAAAAATATACATTGTCCAAATTTTTAAATTGAGAAACATTAAGTTCTTAAAAAAATAAGGAAAAAATATTTTTCCCTAAAATTTTCTCTATCTTTGACTTTGCAGTTTATTTTTTAACAGATCTTCATCCTGGTGTTTTCTGGAACCTCAAAGCTTTCATTAAAAAAATAAATGTATTAAATATCTCCTATGTGTGAGAATCTGTAATAGAATTTCGTAATAGAGAAATGATGCAAATGCTTAACTTTCAGTCTAGTATCCTGTAAAATGTGGTGTTTCCAATAACTATTGGGAGATTTTATTCTTTTAGGGATGCTTTTGTTTTATTAGATTTTCCTTGTATTTTACAAGCCAACTATTCACAGACTGCATTTTTGAAGGAATGATATGTTGAAATTTTCTTAGTACGTTTCTTTTTGTTTTTGAGTCAGAGTGTCACTCTGTCACCCAGATTGGAGGGCAGTGGCACACTTATGGCCACTGCAGCCTCGACCTGCTGGGTTCAGGAGATCCTTATGTCTCAGCCTTCCAAGAAGCTGCAACTACAGGCATGCGCCACCACGCCTGCCTAATATTTTGATTTATTGTAGAGATGAAGTCTTGCCCAAGTTGCCCAGGCTGGTTTCAAACCTGTGGACTCAGGCAATCCTCTCACCTTGGCCTCCCAAAGTGCTAGAATTATGGGCATAAACCACTGCGCCTGGCAAAAGTACAGTTCTTTTAGTAAAAATATTTTGTATCCAAAGTATTATCTCATGTCAGTCTTAACATTTGTTTTAATTCTCAAATTACTTGGTAACCACTGTTGCTTGGTATATAAACAATAAAGTAATAAGTATTAGTTAAAAATAGGAATGAGCTGGGCTCGGTGACTCAGCCTGTAATCCCACGCCTTTGGGAGGCTGAGGTGAGTGGATTGCCTGAGCCCGCGGGTTCGAGACCCGCTTGGCAGCAAGACCTCATCTCTACAATAAATAATAATAAAAAAAATATCAGCCGGGCGTGGTAGCGCATGCCTGTAATTCCGGCTACTTGGAAGGATCGCCGGAGCTCAGCAGGTCTAGGCTGCAGTGGCCAGGAGCGGCCACTGCACTCCAGTCTGGGCGACAGAGTGAGACTCCAACTCAAAAAAAAAAAAAAAATAGGAATGAGATCGAGGTTCTAATATCTTGTTTTCAGTTCCATCTCTGCCTCTAAACAGCTATGTGACCTTGTGGTCACTTCACATTTATATATTCATTTTTTTCACATTAATATAATAAGACCCTTGGACTAGGCAACCTCTACAAACTACTCAAGTTCTCTGAATTTATGGTTCATTCTGATAAATTGGCTCCAGACCTGGGATGGCTACAACTTAAAAGACAGTTCAAATAAGACCACTGGAAAAGTTCCTAGTTCCGAAATATATTTTAAATATGGGACATATAAAAGCCCTAACTAGAAAAATTCTATATTAGTGATAGAAATGAAGTTAATAAGCTGTTTTTTTGTTTGTTTGTTTGTTTGTTTGTTTGTTTGTTTGTTTGTTTTGAGTTGGAGTCTCACTCTGTCGCCCAGACTGGAGTGCAGTGGCCGCTTCCGGCCACCGCAGCCTCTCCTGCTGGGCTCCGGCGATCCTTCCGCCTCCGCCTTCCGAGTAGCCGGAATTACAGGCATGCGCTACCATGCCCGGCTGATTTTTTGATTTATTGTAGAGATGAGGTCTCGCTGCCCAGGCGGGTCTCGAACCCGCGGGCTCAGGCAATCCACTCACCTCAGCCTCCCAAAGGCGCGGGATTACAGGTTGAGCCACCGAGCCTGGCTAATAAGCTGTTTTTATAACACCCTTTCAGATCCAAACGTTTTAACCATACATAAACCATTTTCATGTTTTATAAATGACCCCTTTTAGATAGTGTATTATTTAATATTACTTAAAGTGTATAGTTCATGCAATAATTTACTCATTCTACTAAAATTATATTGTAACTAGATAAGTGGTTACAGAACTGGTTTGAAATTTTTGGGAATCTTTACTAGTGATAATGATTTTCGTGGGTGAATTAACTAGATAAACTATTCTTTGTAGCATATGTTGTGCATATAAATATATGATATGGATTATTATCATATTTAAATCATTATTATTTATTTTTACTTCTAGCAAAGATATCATTAAATAATAAAATTTCAGAGGTTGCCATACATTATCCCTCTGGAGAAACTGGACTGCCATGGAACCAGACTCAACTAATTGGCAATATTCAGAGTATTTATTTATAAAGAAAGTATGTGATTTCAGGATTAAAATGCATTGGCAGAGATTATTCTAACATTTACTAAGAGAAAAAAAAAATAATCCTACAAACCTTTAAAGCCTGGTAAAGCATTTAGGTGGTGATAAGCCAAAAATAAAACTTCTGGACATGTGGCAGGAAAAATTCAACATTCACCTGATGACAAATTCTGCTTCATTTGTTTACTGAAGGATAATGCCAGTGGTTGCAGTATTTTTATGATTATTGCTCTAAAGCATATGCTAATATCTGCTAACCAGATTTTCCATGATCTTGCCTAGAAGTGAAAGAGTGGCATAGACTATACAAAATTGGGAAGTTATAAAAATATTTGCCTCAGAAGCTTGTTGTAACAAATTAAATTAGAAAAGTTTTGTGGAACATTTAAGACAACATTTGGCATATAGTTAATATAGAAGGTTTAATCATGGTTTGTTATTTGGTATTATTTGATTACTGTACAAAATTAATCATACCAAATAAAGATATTTCTACAAATTCTTATTGGGCTGTCCAGGTATGCATTATAAATTTTGTAGACCCTAGTGACTTTTGCCTTTGTGGGTCCCTTCCTCCATAATACAGTTAAAAATTATACTTTATGGGATTGGCAGTAGTGGGAAATTGCCAGGGGAGGGGGGGTGGGATTGGCAGTTGAGGGATACTGCCAGGGGAGGGAGGAGCACACCTCATCAACAAGGGTACCTGCATAATGAACATTTGTATACCTAACTCTGAATTGTACCCCACATCTGTAAAACAAAAATAAATAAATAAAATTATATTTTATAACTGTGTTGACATAAATATATTCATATTTAATACTAATTTTTAAATGCAAAATTCATTTTCCTTCTTGTTTTGAAAGTAAGAAAATTATTTGCATGAGTCCCCAAAAAATAATGTGGGCCCCAAGTACTGTGTTTATTATATTTAGTGGCAAAGTTGGCCTATAAATATCAGAATTTTAGTGAGCTTGGAGTATATAAAAGGGAATAGATGATAAGTTTTTAGATGATAAAAACTTTCATTGTAATCATAATTTATTTATGTTTTGTTAAATCAATGAGATTTTACAATGCATCAATTACTATAAAATAACTTGATCCAAAATATGATTTGAGAATCTGTTCACCACCCAGTGATTATTCCAGAGTAACGTTCATGTTCACTATATGTTTTAAAGATACACAATAGACTTCAGATAATTTTGAAATGAACAGTATACACCAGTATTCTTAAATAGCAATGCAAACAGTCTTAGCTTATTTTCTAAAGTTTTCTTCCAAGTCAGCAATCAGAATGCAAATCCAGGGCTCAAAGATATCATGTAAATTTCTGAAACATTTCTATGACATATTATTTAGTTTTTTCATCAATATGCTATAAACAGTCTATCTAGGGTTTAGAGTTTTCTTTACTACCTGTATTTTCTGGATATAACACAATGGAATTATAAAATGATAACTATCCTACTAACATGAATTAGTACATTATAAGTTAAGTCAATCTACTGGAGTGAATCTTTTCCAAACTGTTCTAAATAAAGTTTATTCCTTATCAGCTATGCTTTTATAGAACTTGGTCTCATTGTCCAACTCAGTGTCTCCAATCCCTGTCACAATAGCTTTTTTAAAGCTGAATTTATTAAGAAGACAGAAAAGCTCCCAGAGTGGGAGGGTACCCGATGGGGTCGACTGACAATCGCTTTTTTTAAAAGTTAACTTTGCCACAACCTAGGACATATGCTTGGCAAGTTGTGCATTTTTATTTGCAGAGCTCTGTCTGTGTATCCCATAAATCGTTCTAATGCTTGCCAAAATAATAGTCTATTTGTACAATAAAGCAGAAGAGTCATTCTAGTTCAACATTAATCTTCAAAAGAATACCTTACTATTGGGATCTTAATGTTTCATCTTTTCTGTCAAAAACCTCTGAATCAGCTAACTTACAGGTAGACATAACCATATTCAGGCTTGGAAAAAGCAGTTTTCTGTGAAAACTACCAAGAAATCTCTTCAATGACAGGCAGCATAGGACTTTGCCTCTTTTCTTTATGTTTCTTCTTTCTACTCTCCAGAATGTTGGTAAGATGTCTAGACCTTATCTAGCCACCTTGACCATAAGTTGAAAGCCATGGGTTGAATTTTGCAGAAAAAACAACTTGATCAAAGGAGTTTGTGTCTCCAATGGACAGTCAAAGCAGTTATTGTTGACTTTACTTGTGTAAGAGACAAAGAAACTTCTCTTTTATAAACTATTTCTTATTTCAAGTTTTCTCTTACCATAGCTGAATTTAACTCCAAACTATATAGATGTTATGCTTGCAAATCAGTAAATATTATTAAAACAACAATCTAGTGAAAAACTCAGATATCCAGGAGAAATTTTGCACACACGAGCTACACTCACTTCCGCACACACACTCACACCAAATGGCAAAATCTAATAAATATGACAGTCTCACTCCTTACTGAGCTCTTACTTCACTGATTGTGACTCATTTATTTATGTTGGTAAGTGAAATTTACCTATTTCCTTCTTTTACCATATAGTCCAAAATATTAATAAGAAGAAATAAGATAAAACCGTAATAACGAAAAAGGTTAAAGTATCCTGCATTAACCAGTGAATCCATCCTCAACCCTTTTATTAATACTTGCACTGTCGATTCAGCAACAGCCCTTAGCCCTAGTAGATATGGCATAAAACCTTCACTTTCCAATAATAGTGCTCGGTTATTATTAATTTGCACAAGCAGAAGAAAAATAGGACTTTATTCTCTGTGTAGTTTTCCCAAGATTAGGCTTCCAGAGAAACATTTCTTACTTTGCACTAACATATATTGTCTTGAATTCCGTAAAGAAAATACTAAAATAAATGATTAATGAGCTCATTGTAGAAAACTTTTTGTTACTGGTTCTCAACACATTTTTTTAGATTGATAGCAGGAACATCAGAATTGTATGGTTGCATATGAAAGCACTCCTGATCATTCATCATTCAAATCACACTGAATATTTAAGATCATGAACCCATCAATCACTTAATAGCTAGACTGAAAAGTACAAGTGGTCAGAAAATTTTAGCCAGTGAACTGGTAAATTTCATATTCTTGGTAGGTCTCAATGTGAAAACTTAATTATTATTATTTTTTAACATACTACCATAACATATTAACATGAATGGTATGTTCTAGGTAAATGGGTTCCCTTTTTGGTGATTGTTACAATTTTACACTGAAATTTGAAATTAGCTAGGGAGAGAATATCCCATGTAGAAGCCTGTGATACTTGTGTATAGAGACTCTTTTTTGATGTGCATGCCTAAATTAATATCTCAATTATGCATCTTTAGAAAGATTGGCCTTTACTAGTCACACTGTTAAGATGAAGTAACAAGAACTGATATATCCATCGCTTCTTGGCTTTTTGGCTAAGATCAAGTGTAGAACTGATATATCCAACACAGTAGCCACATGAAACCATTTAAACTTACCATTACTATTCACTAGTCACATGGAACCATTTACATTTAAAATAATTGGTATTAAATAATATTAAAAATTCAGTTCTTCAATTGCCCTAGCCATATTCCAAGAACTCAGTAGTCACGTGTGTAGTGACTAGTGCACTGAACAGAACAGATATTGAACATTTCCATAATCACAGAAAGTTCTACTGGACAGAACTCACCTAGATTTTCATGTGTTAACACACTTGGAGAGAATACTAATTTTAAAAATGAAAAAACATGTTATTTACAATGATGTCTACTCAACAAAGCAAATGTAAAACCCAAAAAATGTCTCCAAAGTATTCCTTTTTCTTTTCTTTTTTTTTTTTTGAGTTGGAGTCTCACTCTGTCACCCAGGCTGGAGTGTATTGGCATGCTCACCGCCACCTCAGCATCGATCTGCTGGGCTCAGGCGATCCTTCTGCCTCACCCTTCCAAGTAACCGGAACTACAGGCACGCGCTACCATGCCTGGCTGATTTTTTCATTTATTGTAAAGATGAGGTCTTGCCAAGTTGTCCAGGTTGTTCTCGAATCTGTGGGCTCAGGCAATCCCTTCAGCTCGGTGTCCCAAAGTGCTGGGATCACAGGTTTGAGCAATGCACCCAGCCTCCAAAGTATTTCAGTTAGAACACAGGAGGCTTGAAAGTTCATAATAATTGCCATTTAAAAAAGAGTACATTTTAACCAAAGTTAAACAAAACAGAAGGTTACATGGATGGAAACAGTTTTAAAATCAAGTTTCTGAAAGCATAATAGTGATGCAGAAAAATTATTTTGAAATAATCTGATTTGAAAGAGACATGATGGAAATATGTCAAATCAGAGCTTTCAACTAATAAAAAGAATAATAGAATCATGTCTTCTTTTCACATCGAAAATGCAATTCTTAAAAACCAATAACTTTAAAAATTCTTAGAAAGTAATTGCTAAATGGATAAAAGGCTTAGTGTTTGGACATTCTAATGGTTTATTCTTGGCTTTTTATTTTAAATTGATACCTCATTTCCAGGTCTGGCTCTGGCTTCTTCCACCCTAACCAACAGATGAAAGGACCATTTCAAATGTTTGATTCTTCCTTTCTCTAAGGATTGGAGAACTGCTTCTCTTAGCAATGATGTGATGTGTAGTACAGTATTACATTTAAATTATTCTTCCAAACTGATGTGATGTGTTTCACCTGATTAGGAGGGCTATAAAGAATTCATTCTTGGATCATTTAATTATAAACTAAAAAGGCTTTCTCAAATAAACAATTAGCATTCCCATATATCATACTATAGGCATATACAGAGTCCTGTTTTTTTTTAAATGAAAGATAATGTGAAACTAATTATTAGCACTGTCTGTCTCAAGAGAATTATTTGAAATAGAAAATTCATTTTTAGGTGATTAAATTGAAATAGAGATTTCCTCTCTTTATGGTCCTAGGAATTAAACTTAATGAGATCCAGCACTTACAATCTTTGTGAAAATTTGTAGGACAAAAGTCACAATTAAAAGCATGACCTCAAACACTTCAGTTGGAAAAACATAATACGTAAAGCATAGCTTTGCAAAGTTGGAAGAAATCCACCTGAAATGCAACACTTAATTTCTTATATACCGCACATGAATGCAATCTTGACCCTATCAAAGGCAGATTGAATGACTATTTGTAAATTTTCCAGTAATAAAAAGAGATATGTCAACCTTGTCAATGTGTAAAAAAAAAGATTTAAATTGTTCATACTATACATTACGAAAGTGTTCAAATTATTGTCATTTTTACTTCAGTCTTCAGTGTTTACCTCAAAAACTCACATGAAACCTTGCTGTGGGACTCCAACCCAATTAACTATGAAAACTTCACTGGGAAATAATTTACAGCCACTAGAACTATTGGGACATCCCAATCCAAAATGACAAGACTGTACAGCGTACTTAACACCAGGGAATCCAGAGGCAGACTGCTTGCATTGGAATCTCAGTTTCCCCTTCATTTGGAATGTGAATTTATATTACCTCATCTACAAAACAGTGATACACATTTCACATAAATTATAAAGTGTTCACGTGGCATAAACTAGAGAATTCATGTAAAAACCTTAGTATACTTACTAGTACACTGTAAGTATTAAACACATAATGTCGAATACTTGTATTATTGCTAAATAATAGAAATTATTATCTCTTCAACTTATCTCTTTGACTTGCTATTGCCTCCATCTGGAACGTTCTTCCCATTCTCCATCCCCATTCCTCTTGATAGCTCATATTCATCCTTAAATAGTTCAATTAGAACAGACCATTACCAAGCCTTCTGTGAGATTCCTCACCAGATTACATGTCTCATCGCAGGTTCCATAGTTTCCTGAAATATCTGTATAACTGTATTACCATACTTTTTGCACTGTAATGTAGAGTTAGTATGTGTGTGTGTGTGTGTGTGTGTGTGTGTGTGTGTGTGTTGTGTGCACATATGACTACTCTATGGCATATTCTTTCAAGGCACAAAACATTCACCATTAATCTTTGTATCCTTAACACTTAGCAAGAACATGGTATAGTATACGCACTCAAACATTTACTGAATAATGAAAAAAGAGAATCTTGATATTTTCTAATAACTGCTGAAACAGAACATTATAATATTATTGCAGTCAAAGCTGAACTAAACTGATATTTTATTGAGTTTACATCTTTGGCATCAATATGAATTCTTAGTGCTACATAATGAAAATCATTATCTACAAGTCAAGATAATTCTGCTTTATAAATAGAATAGTGTGTATTTTCATCAAAACCAATATAAAGCTCCGCCAAAGAATGTATTCAATGCTCAGAGTATCAGAACAAATTTAGCTAGATACAGATCCTGACCTCCAAGAGTTCATAATACAGGAGAGAGTACAAGATAAATAAACACAGATATACTGCAGATATATTTTATATGTATGTGTGTAGATATGTAGATATATATACATTGTCCCATATATGTGTGCATGTGTGTATATACATATGAGATACCAAGAAGATAAATATACAATAAGACTAATGTGTTTGCCTAAGATGCATATTTTGCTTACAAAACTTGATCATATTAATAATTTTAAAAATTATTTAATTAAAGTAATGTTTTCAATCAAGTTTAAATTAATGTTCATTAAACTTTGAAGTCATTCTAAGATGCTTGCTATAACCTGTATGTAAGTTCTCTTTAAATTTTAAGTTAGATAAAATGTCTTTATAAATATATATCTTGCAATCACAACTTTTTATTTTTGTATGGAACTAGTTATAATCAGATCCAGTGATTTTATAAATGAAAGATAATGTAATAAATATAATTAATTTTAGAAAAAAATTAGAATTATTAAAAGCATTGTTTGCCCATTTATCAAGTGTAAGCTGACATCATTTTCAGACTCAATATATAGGTCTATTATTGCTGACATGACCAATACGCAAATCAGATAAGAGTCTATAACTGGAATACTTCTTGTATTCAATGTAAACTCCATTTCTATAGTAGTAACAATCAATCCTTTCTGCTATGATGAATGCATATTTTATACCATCATGTATTATTTCAATGATGCTTGGATAACTTCAAGCAGAAGAAGTTCAAAAACATCTTAGAGAGTTATTTTCTTCTGCAGCAAGATTAAATAAACAAGCCTCCATCATCTACCCATCTTTTCACTAAATTATTTTACACTGGCTGTATTGAGAATTGTTTTTTCATCTTGAGTGACTTCAGTTAGAAATCTTAAACTTTGCAAATCACAACCAACACAAGATTACAATACTCTATTACAACTGTCCGTAAATATACTTAAAGAGCAGAAAGTTTAGTTATATCTGTGCTGGTCTCGACATACTTTGAACCAAGCCTTTTTAATAGAATTTCCACCTCCAGACTGACAGTTGACATTACAACTGCTAATTATTTGACTAATATAATTTCTGAGCGGGGCTCGGTGGCTCAGCCTGTAATCCTGCGCCTTTGGGAGGCTGAGGTGAGTGGATTGCCTGAGCCCGCGGGTTCGAGGCCCGCCTGGGCAGCGAGACCTCATCTCTACAATAAATCAAAAAATCAGCCGGGCGTGGTAGCACATGCCTGTAATTCCAGCTACTCGGAAGGCTGAGGAGGAAGGATCGCCTAAACCCAGCAGGTCGAGGCTGCGGTGGCCGGGAGCGGCCACTGCACTCCAGTCTGGGCGACAGAGTGAGACTCCAACTCAAAAAAAAATAAAAAAATAATTTCTGAGCCTATGTGTTTCTGCAGATAATATACATGTATTGGAGACAGATAGAACTAACTTCAATCATTTCTAAGTCACATTTGTTTACTTGTGAAATAAAAGGCAACCCTTATCGTGTAGATTCACATATAATAATAATGTATGTAAAGTAGAGCTGAGTATAGTGCAGACCCAGGGTAATATGAAAGCTTCTGTGGTGGTGGTGGTAGTGGTGGTGGTGGTGGTGACTGCCATCTGATCCCTTTAAGTGAATTTGATCAAACAAAAAGAAACAGGAAAGCTGTATGAGTCTGACCCTCTTCCTGTATCCGTCCCAGTTATCTTAGCAGGCTCCTTATTGATGAGCCTCCTGGAAACCGAAGGGAAAAAAATAATCAGAAACCCAAAGGAATTTCAGCTTCTGGTCAAACAGAACAGAGTAGCCTATGGATGACCAAACAATCCAATTAGAATTTTAAATAGACTCTTCCTTCTCTTCTCTTTCTCTACTAGATTTTAAATGTCTGGTTGCACTGAGCAGATGCTTTCAGGTACAGTGAACTGGATAAACACTTCCACTGATGAGGAGACTCTTCTATAGCTTTTCCAGAAGAATATTGTCCATTGTGTGTTCTGTTTCATTTTGATAACACAATTAAACAGACTAATGGAAATGTTTGAGTCATGTAGCTAGGTAACACACAAACAATGCACTTTTACTAGTTCACAAAATGAAATTTAGCAAGAATTTCTTTTTAATCTGGTAGAGTTTACCCTCAAATAGAATGAATCAACAAGTAAGTAAAGAGTAAGTGAAGAGAGAGAAAAAAAAGAGGTTTTTATAGAGTTTCAAGTAAATTTTTTTTAAAAAACTGTTATTTTATCACTTGATCAATATAAGTCAATGCACTTAGGATCTACTCAGGGATACACCAATGTTGGTATCATGGCAGGTCATGATTCCATTGTACACTCTTCTGGTCAGAACAGCTACAGATGATTTAAAATCAAGGAAATGAGGGGTCAAGAAATCACATTGTACTGCAAAAGCTTGTATGACCTAAGAAGGTTAGCCCCAGCAAAGTAAAGTCTAAGGAGGAACATAATGGATTTCTACAAGCACCACCCTAGGAAGGATGTAAAACTGAAAACATTTTCAACCTAACCACATAATACCTAATTTGGATAAATGGATGATATAGCAGGTGTACATTTTAGCTCCATTTTTAAAAACTTGATAAAAATTTGAGCTATGCTGCAAAGAAATGGGTTGCCTTAAAATTCCAATTACATAGAGTACTTGAAAAGTTCATAGAAGGCCATATAAATGTAGAGAATATAGTAGAAACAGAAACTTTAAATGGGTAAAAGCTTGAACAAGACAGTTTCCTACAAGAAAACTTTAATTGCAAGATCCCATGATTCTATGAATATAAAAAACTACACATTTGAAGAATAATTTAAATATTTATTTCTACGAAATAGGTCACTAAATTTAGGTAAGTATCATAGGCTATAATCACTTACCAACAAGATCAAATCAAATGCATTGGGCTAATATTGCAAATGAATTAAAATTAATTAGGACAAAGAAAGCATGGGCACTGAGAAAACTGAGAAGTAATATTTAAATCAATCGTTTTCTTATCATCGAAGTGTGTCTTTAAAAATACAACTAGACCATTTACAGTGGTTAAATATTCATTAATATGTTTCTATATAATTAATTTATAAGATGATGAATTTATACTGAAAAAATATATAATATTCTCAACAATAATACTGCATTACTTATCAATTTATGTTGTATAACATTTAACCTGCAACAGTATGGGAAAACTTAGAGAATCTGGGAAGAACATTATTATGTTTCAGAAAAAAAAAAAAAAGGAGACAAAGAGAGAAATAACACATATAGTAATCAGCTCAAAATTTCATTTACATGCATCCTAGCCATTTGCTAGCACAGGCCTAAAAGAAGAAAAGAAAGTTCTGGTAGAATAAAAACCATTTTCAAATACGCTTGCAAATTCCTACGTTCCACAAGCTCTAATTTGACTACAATAAATCATGGTTGGCTTTTGTTGTTTTCAACTCAAGCAGTTGGTTATTTGAGAGCATTCTAAAAACACAAATACATTTTAAAACTGCATCCAAGCTTTGTGAAATCAGCCAATGAGAAGAGCCAGGACTTCAGGTCATAGTTCTTTGGTTTAAAATCCCAAATCTACACACAACTTAATCTTTCATTCTTATATCTTTTCTTCATATTGCCAATTATATTGTCTGGCACATAGAAGCCATCGATGAATTGAGTTAACTGAAATCTGGATCCTGTGTTTACTTGCCAAGTTTTGTATATGACTGTACACTTGTTTTTCTGTTTCTGGGCATCAAATTTGTTTCTGCCAAATAATACTGCTCGGGTTGTTCAAGTCTATGCAACACCTAATTTACATAAATTTCACAGAGTATTAATAAATAATAATCTTAAAACGACGATGAGAGATAGTTACAGAGAACAGAATTAGAGGGGCAAAGCAATATCATGTCAAATTACTTGGGAGCTCCAGGGTTACAAATCATAAAACAAAGTTCAAATGCAAGCTGTATAGAATGCAAGCTGCTCCATCCTCCTGCTAGAATTAAATTTTCTCCTTCGTAAAAAAATTAAATTTTTATGAATTCAAAAATATATTTTTATTTATTCTTTCACTCATTCCACAGATATTTATTGATTGCTTATGATGAGCAAAGCACATAAGAAAAGCAAAAAAAAAATAGAAATATAAGAACAAACATGATTTATAAATAAAAGAATTATAATTTGTGCTATAATTACTTTCAAATCTATTCATAACAGGATTTGTTCAGATTCAGAAAGTGACAAATGGTTCTAGATTTTTGTTCAGTCAATACTCAACAGATATTTGACTGTCAAATAAATCTACTAGATGTGCTGAGAATATACTCTGTACTTTTCTGGCCACTGAGATTTTGTTTATGTCAGGTAAGGAAAATTTCTTTTATCCCCCACCTATGGATGACAGCACTAATAGATCATGGTGCCTATTGGTCATGACCCTGGATAGGCCTGAGAATTCTCCTCATTAGTCACATCAGAAAGCATCCAAATTATAATAACGTTGGCATACAAGAAAATAAATATGAATTCCCACGTATGTGTGGCTTTTAATATATGGGATACTGGGTAATAGGATAGCTAGACTATATTCTATGTCTAATGGTTTTGCATTAGATTGGAAAATATTCTCCAAATGGCCATTTCTTCTGCTGATTGTCCATAAAAGCCAAGGGCATAATATTTCCTGATGCCATAAATCTGGAAATTATCATCTGAAGCTCATCAGAATGATCCAGAGCAGATACATATAGCTTTGCGCCAACAGCATAGAGAAGAGAGAAGTAGCATAGAAATGTATGGGGTTTCTTGCAGTAGTCAAAGAGAATGACTATGAATTTGACATATAGTTTTACAGAGGAATGAATCAATAATATCAAAAAAGTCTCAAAATTCTAAGAGTTTATTTCATGTATAATTCTTTTAATGTATGTAGAGCTGAAGACTTTGCATCTATAGAAGTTTTATTTCTCTAGGTAGGTATTTGTGTATCAGAGGATATGTGGTCGAAGGAGAAGTAGCTAGAAAGTATAATTTCTAAAATTGAGTAGACCTTTAACTTACAGTCAAAAGAAAAAAATCTTTATTCAGCATCTATGATCTGCAAAGCCATTGTTATAAAATTTTTAGGGGAGATTTCAACTAAAGTCTGAAGTTCTTTGAAGAGAGAACTTTGTCAGCAGGTATACTGAATCACCTTAAACACAGTAAGTCTTCAGATAGAGCATTATAAAAATACAGATTTTTTTTCTTATTTGGTTCCTAGAAATAATTTATTAAAGATAAATTGTATGTATAGGCATTTAATAAAATAAGTTTCTCTAAATTAACTTGAAGTTGAACAAGGATGACAGATCCAACTAAAATAAATCTTGGATTAAAAACTGGAAGCCATTTTGTTGTTAATATTCCAGACTTAAATTGCAGGTCGGAACTTCCAAGCATAATGTGTGTGGTATTTGACTGCTGTTTATGTCTGGCCTAAGGTGCTGGGAAAGGACAGTTGCTGTTCTTGGCAAACGTTGTGATCATTTCTGCAGAATGATAAGAGGACTTGCTTATTTTGTGGCTCAAGCTCAAATCTTTGGTAGAAGTGAAAGGTACTTCTACTGGAATACCTGACCAAGAACATGAGATTAATTAAGTACATGAATTTTTTTGTTGGACCTTCCTGACATTCTACCAGAAAAACTTCATATATCAAAACGAATACTTGCGTCTCTGACTATAGTTCTATTGTTTTGTGTTTTAGCTTCTTTTTAAGTAATAGTGGGTTTTTTTGGTTTGTTTTTATTTTATTTTATTTTTTGGTGAACCATGGTGGTTTGAACTTAAATATGTTTTTAGAAGAGTGGTTTTATTTTTGTTTCATAGTTTCCATTTTATTGGGCAATTATTTAGCTTATATTTATTCATCTCTCTTGCTAATGAGAATCAAAAATTCAACAAAACAGCAAAAAGGGGCAGTCAATGTACAGCATGAGACAATAATACAGTTTATGTCCATGGGGTGGTGCCTGCCACAGATCAGGGGCCCAATGGATTATCCTCTTTTCCTTGCCCCATGGTAAGAGTCAGATTATATCTTTTTTTTTTTTTTTGAGTTGGAGTCTCACTGTCGCCCAGACTGGAGTGCAGTGGCCACTCCCGGCCACCGCAGCCTCGACCTGCTGGGCTCCGGCAATCCTTCCGCCTCAGCCTTCCAAGTAGCTGGAATTACAGGCGGGCGCTACCACGTCCGGCTAATTTTTTGATTTATTGTAGAGATGAGGTCTCGCCTGCCCATGCGGGTCTCGAACCCGCGGGCTCAGGCAGTCCACTTACCTCAGCCTCCCATAGGCGTGGGATTACAGGCTGAGCCACAGAGCCTGGCCAGATTATATCTTTACCCCACTCTTTCTCCCTCTCTTGTTTTTCCTCTCCTCTCTCTCTCATTCTTTTTATCTCTCCTCCACCCCTCCTCCCTTCATATATATATGTATATATGTGTGTCTGTCAGTCACCCATGAAAAGCCAATTAAAAATCTCAACATCAAATCAGTCATTTAGTGAATTTTTACATAGAACTTCCCTTATGCTCAATTATACTCTAAGAATCCACGACTAATTTGTTTTCTATTTTTAGGTTCTGCACATTTGAAACCCCTTGCATGTGATTAAAAAGTGTCTTCTCTGGGAAGTAAATCCTTTCCAATCAATTTTCTTATTTTAAAAAAGACAGAGAAAGAGAGTAAAAGAAGACAAAAAAAAAAAAACTAACCCAAAGAAAAATCTAGTCTCATATGCTGTCATACTTTGGGCTGTCTTATTTTTCATAGGCTCTTCAAAGGAGCTCAGGAGGCTCAGAGGCTTCAATCTAATTCCATGTTCTTTACTTCTATTATGATCAATTGGTCCATTATCATGTTCCTTCACTAAAGAAAGTTCAGCCCACCTATCCCTGACGGTGTTAGGAAATTGGTAACTTTACAAATTCACAATCCTAAATTTCTAAAGGAAGCAGTTGTGTTTTCTTTAGTCCAGTTGGTCTTCTAAATACTAGAACTGATGGTTATTATCTGTGAAACCTTCTACCTTAGTACATGATAGGATATGGCTTTTGCAATAATGAATCAGTTTATTGCCTATATTCAAGACTTCTGAATTTCTGACTATATCCAATAAATAAAACTGAAAACTAGCACTTAAGCTACGTTCTCTAGACTGTAGGTTTAAATGGTTTGTTTTTACTGGCTTTCAAACTTCCAGCTTGTCAAAATTGGATTATAATATTTGAGATAGGCTGAGCACACATTCTTGCAGATTAGTGGTTTTTAAAGCGAATGCAAGAACTGAAAATGCTAATAACTTGGTTCCCACCTCCACAGACTATTAAAATTGATTTAGGTGAACTTCCAGAATATTCATTTTTAATAAGCATCCCAGATAATCCTAACCTGGTGGTCTTCAGTCTACACTAAAAACATCTCTTGACATTTACTAAACTCTCTACATAAACATCATAATTATCTGGGAGCTGTATATTTTGATTAAATTATTCACATTTCCTGCGAAAATGTCTATATTTTATATTATTACTTGGTTTATAAATATTTATATGACATGACCAAATCAAAACTAGTTTTAAGTATTTTGTGGAACTATTGGTGCAGACACAGTTGGCTATGTTGTTCAATAACCTGCTTATAAAGATCTACATCACATATATCTCTTATACTTTACTGTTCTAAAAAACTCACCATAAAATAAGAAACTTTCTTTTCTTGTATAAGTAGCCATGAAACATACTACATTTTCTTTCTCTTCTTTGCCAGGAAATTCAGAGCTGATTTCATGCTCAATAATGCTTTACTTAATATAATTTGTTTTCGCCATCATTTTCCCTTCATCCTTAATACTTGGCACTTGCTTATTTAATAATGTTGGTTTATTTGACAGAAAATGGCTTCAAAGTCTTTTTGAAAATGGGTAGAAAAAAATAATGGGAATGGCTAAGTATAGAATTTGAAAATAGAAACACTGGATTTTTATAATTTGGTATTGCAAATTCATTAAATGTTGAAGTTTCAATCCCCAAATAAGTTTTGTATGGTGACTCAAAATTTCCATTTCTAAATAAGAAATGCCTATTGATTTATGGTGTGTCATCAATCAACATCTCTTCAACAGTCATGCCTAATAGTCTACCAGCGTGACTTTTTCTCATGCAAGAGAAATATGTGCTGTCTTGAATATTGTATATTTAATAACCATAACAAAAATATAATAGCAATCCTTCATATAGCAAAGTAACGTTCTTTGTTTTTTTTGTTCTTAGTGGTAGAAAATGAGACATAAAATAGTTTTTCTCATCTCCCATATGACCAGAGTCTCTTAAAATATTATCAATAGCTTATCTTGTGTTTTCTCAGAACAAAAGAGTAGGAAATATGTATATATCAACATATGTGTATTTATATTTATATAATACATATTTATATATGTATACATTTTTTTCTTTTTGGAGTTTGGGTCTCAGTCTACAGCCTAGGCTGGAGTACAGTGACAAGATCACAGGTCATCGCAACCTTAAGCTCCTGGGCTCAGGCGACTCCCAAGTACCTGGGACTACAGGTGCACACCACCATCTCCGGCTAATTTTGGGGTTTTTTTGTTTTTGTAGAGATGAAGTCTTGCTATATTGCCTAAGCTGGCATTTTGTATTGATATATTTGTGTGTTTGGGCTTCCTAAATGTATATTTTAGTATACATTGCAAATGCACACATATTTTAGTAATATTAACACAATATGTATAGATCCAAAAACTGGACAAAATGTGAGAAACAATGAAAAGACAGAAGTAAAGGAATGTGAATGGTCTACAAAATATTTTAAATTTATTCAGAATTTGGCTTAAAATACTACATTACAGAAACTTATTGCCAACACTTGACTAAAAAAATGCCTTCCTGCAGTTTTGTGCTTGGGATTTTTTTCGAAATAAAACAATCTTACCTTTCAGGAAGATTATTATGAATACATTTGGACTCTACATAAAAATAATAAAGTTCTTTGTAAAATTGATTGGCACTTTACTTATCACTACTCTAGGACCAAGTCCACCCTGAATACAGAGTCTGATTTCCACATAGAAAAGAGTTTGTAACCATTTTTTGAATTATATTATTTTTCTCTGTAGTAAGATATTTATTGTGCTATCTTTTTTTTTTTTTTTTTTTTGAGTCAGAGTCTCATTCTGTCACCCAAGCTGGAGTGCGGTGGTAAGCTCACAGCCACTGCAGCCTCAACCTGCTGGGCTCAGGTGATTCTTCCTCTTCAGCCTTCCAAGCAGCTGGAACCACAGGTGCTCACTACTACGACTAGCTAAGTTTTTGATTTATTGTAGAGAAGAGGTCTTGTCAAGTTGCTCAGGCAGGTTTTGAATCCCTGGACTCAGGCAATCCTCTTGCCTCCACTTCCCACAGTGCTAGGACTACAGGTGTGAGCCACCGTGGCTGGCCTATCTTTTGAAATTCTGTATCAACTTCATGGGATTTAAAGCCAAAAGCAGAAATTCTATACTTAAAAAGGGCAACAGATCAACATGTATTCACTCTAAGTCAATTATGCCTTTCAAAACAACTGTCTTTTATTGCAAACATAAAAAGAAGGAAGGCTATCTATAAAGAATTGGAAATAATATTCATTTTAATTTCCATAATTAAGAATTTCATGAAACGGAAGTAAGGTCCTTCTGACATTTATTCTTATATTCTTTTCACAGTGGTGTGTTCCCTTCTGAATGCCTATAAGATGTTTTGACTTTTTTCTAACCACAAAAATGTTCTAATAAAGTAGACAATATGAATAGAGGGAATATGAATACTTTCTTGATTACACATCTTTTAAAAAAATCATAGATAGCATTTTGGAAAACCAATAATCAGAAAACTCACTGAATATCAACTTCAAGTCTCATTCTTAATTTCACAAGAATAAGTAAACCAAAGACGAGATATTTTCAAGTTTGATGTCTTTCATATTATTGGCTATGATATGCTCAGCCTTGCATTCAAACATATAGTTGAAGTTAATATAATATTTTAACATTGTGAAAATACAAATACAGTGTTTATCAGAGTAACTATGGTTGAAAAAATAAAAAGGATCTAACTATAAACCATATATTTGAATAAAATGCAAGTTATGATTGCTACACTTATAGTTATTTATTATTTCCAAAAGATCAAAGGGAAAGCAATATCAATAAAAATGTTCTTAATTTCTTATTAAATGAATTTGCTATCAGTTCATAGTCACCCATTAGATTAAAAATTACATAAAGAATATAAGGTCATTATTAAAATTTTAATTATAGTATGGGGAAACATTTAAACCTTCATATACACTTCTTGGTGTTATTTCCCTTTTATGTTTTGAATATTTTGTTTAATGAGTGGGGATAGGTATAAAGTAGAGAGAGAGAGTGATAGGAGGAAAAAAAAAACCTTTCAATGTATGGTGCCATAAAGAATATTAGACTTCAAAATATCATCCAGAAATGTAGCTTAAGTTCTTCCACTAACTAGCTCTGTGATTTCATATAAATTCCTGACTACACTCCATCTTAGTTTTTTAAGTAAAAATTGAGAAGTTTTCATAGAATGGTTAATAAAGAGCCCTCCAAGTCAAAATTCCATGATTCATATCTTTAGACTAAAGCAGAGATTCAAACATTAGGGAGAATCTATAGGGTATATTCTTTTTCTGACTCAAAAACGTGTCGACATGAACACAAGGGAGAGAGCAGCAGTTGCTGGGCACTGTTGGGGTGGGAGGGAGGAAGAAGGGTGGGGGACACGTAACAACACAAAGGCGGGGGACAGATCCACTGGGTGGAGGGAGTGAAAGCCAGTTGGCCAGTTGGAAGCCCAAACTTCACCTGCATGCAGCCTACTTATGTAGTTAATCCTCACTTGTACCTCACAGCTCTAACAAACAAACAAACAAACAAAAACGTGTCTTATGTGCATTATTAGGCTGAAGTAACTGAAGAATAGTACATCTACTTATTTTTCATTCTCCAAACACCTCATCTGGTAAGAACTGGAAACATTTTCATAAGTTTCAATGTGCTAGCTAAATATGCAGAAGAACTGTCTTTTTCCAAAATGCCTTAAGATGATATTGGGTTAGATAGCCTTATTTGCTATAGCATAATGAAAGGAAACAAGTTTCCCATTCAAAATAGTAAAACAGAGTAATTATACAAGTATAATTGTCATTATCCAACTTCATCACACGCCAAGGACAGGGAATGCCAGAACATTTTTCCTTTGTGGTTGCCCTCGTGAATCCTAGCATGCTTCATCTGGACAGAACTTATGGGAAGGATGCAGAAGTATTTGGAAGGCGGATGTTTTAATGGAAATAGTATGCCAAAGTGAGATGCCGCACTGAATTCCCTTAGATTCAAAAACTATTTTCACAGTTTGCTTATCTGGAAAGCATACTCTTTTAGTCCTATTCTTGTTCTTCCAAACCCAAGTCTCTCCAATTATCCATTCATGCTTATGTTTAATTTTCTAACATGGTGATTCTTATCAAAGCACTGTCTCTGCAAGCTTTCATTACACATCTGCTATACGCATGATCACAACTTAATGTGTTTTAAAAAATGTATGTTCTGTGGCAATCTTCACAGATTTTTAAGACATGTAAACCATTTTGATTTTTAAACTCACAAAAACAACAAAATACCTGGAGGGGATATGCATGCACCTACAACAAAGTGAGAAAACAAACAAACAAAAAGAATGAAAATCTTTTAAGTAGCTTGCAAACCAATATTTAAATAATTATCTGCAGTCATTTTCCAAATAAGTACATATCTATTGAGAAACAGTTTTGTCTTTTCAGCTAAAATATGGAGTTCATATTTTTTTCATTTGAACTAGTTTTATTTTTTCAGTTGAGAGTAATTTAATTATACATTATAAAATACTCAATTTCTTTGGACAATTTCATGAATAATTGGATATAAACTTTAAGTAAAACAAATCTAATGAAGAATGAAAATTTATACATGATAAAGAAGTTAATTTTAAAATGACCATTTTAAAAAAATTAATGCTATAAAGCTTGTACTCTTTTTAATATAGAAATCATATCCTGTCCCTACCATGCTCACAACTTTCTAATGTGTCCTCTTTTCACCTCAAGTGAAAATGGAAGTGTTTACTAAGGTCTATAACATTCTACTTTATTTCGTTCTAACTGCTTTTCAGATCCTATTTGCTACCAAGCCCCTTAATCTCCTTGCTTCACTTTAGATGGAACAGAAACCTCCCACCTTGGTCTTTGTATTACTTTTGTGTCTTCCTCCAAATCTCTTCATCCAGATAGCTACAGAGTTCCTTCTTCCCATCAATTAACCATCGGTTCAAACACTAGCCCCTTGAAGAGGCTTTGATTGTCTTCTATCCAAAAAAGCAGGCTTCTTACCCAAACTTATTTTGTTCAAAGCATCCAACTCTACCTGGCATCATATAATTCTGTGTTTATTTTCTGTCTCTCCCATTATCCTATTTCTAGATAATTCTTAAGATTGGGAAGTAATCCTTTATATTTAGCTGCTGTGGTCAATGACCACAGAAAATGGTAGAAAATGATCAACAGAAGTCTGTTAAATTGAAGTCTGTGGTATTGCTTTGGCTTCCTAACAGCACTATTACTAGTACTCTTAAAAGTGAAGAAAATGAGGAGGATAGAAGAACTCAGTCCACACAAAAGCTTCAAGACCTTTTACTTTTAGATACAAAGCCTTCTCATCCTATTTGACATTATCTCAGTTGCCATCCTACTCTTTCAATGTTACTTTTTTCTCATTACTAACTTCTGATAACTCATCCCCTACTCCTCCCACACATTATGGTTTAGATCATCATTATATAACAGACTTGTCAAAATTCCCAATGCAAAATGGCTTGCACTATTCCAGAATATGTACCTATACTGCACACCTGCCTTTTAATCCCTTAAAGTATGAATTTCTTCCTGACAGAGATTGCATCAGTCTTATATGTCATTTAATGACAATAGTTCACTATTTTTAAACAATTCTATTTTATGTATAAAAGAGTACACCTGGGTAAAGAAAAAAGTGTCATTTTATGTTACTGGGTACGAGATAGAACACCTTTCTGGGAATAAAGTGTCATTAAACTAACTTTTGGTTCATGGACTCCTTGCACTGCTCAATTTTACATAAGAAAGAGAGCTTGCAAGATAAGGTAGTATATTTCTGTTCTGATTCACTTATACTGTGAGGTATCTCCATATAATTCTCAAAGACATCTGCAATTCACCAGAAAATAGTCACTGACTACCATTAATTCTAATCTTTGCAGAAGAATTTGGTGTGAATGAAAAAGTGGAGGTCTCAATCCAAGCAACCAACAAACTTATGAAAAATGTTCAGCTTCACTAATCACTAGAGAAATTCAAATCAAAAGTACAATAAGATGACACTGCACGCAGGTCAGGATGACAATCGTTAAAAAGTCAAAAAACAACAGGTGTTGGTGAGACTGCAGAGAAAAGGGCACACTTCTACACTGTTGGTGGGAATGTAAGCTAGTTCAACCTTTGTGTAAAGCAGCACAGCATTTTCTCAAAGAACCAAAAATTGAGCTATCATATGACCCAGCAATCCCACTTCTGGAAATATACCGAGAGAACCATAAATTGCTCTACCAAAAGGACACCTGCACACATATGTTCATTGCAGCAGTATTCACAATAGCAAAAGCATGAAACCAATCCAGATCTCCATTGAAAGCAGACTAAAAAGAAAATGTGGTACATATACACATTGGAAGACTACACGGCAACAAAGAAGAATAAAACCATGTCCTTTGCAGTAACATAGATGCAGCTGGAGATCATCATTTTAAATGAACTATTCACAGAAACAAAAAAAAACCCCTGAAAACTGTATGTTCTCACTCATAAACATTGAACACACAAGCACAAAGGCAGGAACAATTGACACTGGGCACTACTCATGGAGGGGAGAGTCAGAAGGGGAATGGAACACACAACCACCCACTGGGTACCATGTCTACTACCAACGAGAGAGAGGGCTTGCTAGAAGCCCAAACCTCCCCTGCATGCAATTTGCTTATGTAGTAAATCCTCATATGTACCCCACAACTCTAAAATTTAAAAAAAGAAAGAAAAAGTGGAGCTCTCATGATCTTTCCCTGTCAAAAGAGAAAAACAAAAAGAGTAGATGTATTAGAAGACAAAATGTTCAAGTAACACATCTACATGCTTCACAATGAACAAAACAAAAGAATTTGGCTTTGATTAGTAGATTACTGCTTATGTTGATATGGCACAGATTCTTAGCTAATGAGCTTTCCATGGTGTGCAGGTATCATCCACCATGATCAGCATCACATGAACATAGATATTTGTCTACATTTGAGCACTGAACCAAGTGATAAGTCTCCAAAAGGTATACCCTGAAACCCCAAAAGCCTTTTAATCTAGTTGGGAAGGCAAGAAGTAAAACCATTAGCTATATATAAAATGGTACTTACGAATGTCAAATGCAATTCTAGCTATAAAGGATATAGGCTTGGGAGGTCGAGAAGACTTCATGGAGAAGATCAGTGCAAAGGCTGGCTCTCAAAGGAGAAAGCTAAAGGACAAAACATTCAGACAGAATCTACTAAAGCAAAGAGCAGTGTAAACATGCACAGAAATGGTGTTTCACCCTGTTTCTTTTCAGTATCAGACAATATCATACACCATCAAATCTAGCTACTGAAGCTAGGGGGAGAATAACATTTACATATATATTGTTTTCTGAACATAGCATCTATATATCCATATGCAGAAAAGAAAATAAAACATATGGAGAAGTGGGGGAAGAAAGAACAAATTCATTATTACAGCTCTGAAGGGAAATTATGCTTCCTTTTCAGTGAAAATCCTTTTCACTGTTCTTGTTCATTCAATGAAAGATAAGTTAAATTGTACATTTTTAATGACTCACAAGTCAATTATTTTAGGTAATTAGAGCAAAATTACTGATTTCTTTTATTTTCCATCAGACCAGGTAAAATACCATTGAGTAGTTTGTCCCCAGGGAGCTGAAAGTTCACTAGATGAGAACACAAGGTCTTATTATATCAATTGGGTATCATCATGATAAACTCCAGTGCTGTGTGAATAAATGTAAAGCCAGCAATGATATTGAGCAATATGAAAAGAGTAAGTCACAGGCAGAAGAACTAGGAGGGAAATGCACTACATTAATGGAATAAATAGCCAATATTCCTTCTCTCATCTCTCTCACTTCAGCAGCAAGTCCCATATTCTATAAAATGTTTTAGGATCTTCAGAAAAAAATAAGTAAAGAAATAGAATTTCAAAAAAAAATTTGTTGCTTTTTAATTATGTAACTATACACAAGTCACAAAATTCTTATTTGCTTAAAATTATGAATTCTAAATGAACACCAGCTAAGTTTTCTTCTACCAGGAACTCAAAGACCAAGTAATAGAAAATTTAAATTTCAGTTCCAAATTTGAGTATAATTCGGAGGAAAATTTGGAATTAAATGGTGTAACTCTAAAAATAAAGTAATACAAAATCAATCAGTAGCCTGTAGGAAAACTCTAAAAAGAAAAAAATAGTAACATAACAGACCCACTGAAAATTTAAAAAGAAACCCTTCACCAGAGTACCCTATTGAGAAAACACAAAATTTCTTTCCAAAATATCTCCATGTGGCAACCTAATAAATGCTAAAGTACAAGATGCTGGGTAAATACATATATTTTCTAAAATGCTGTATGTCAAATATTGTCTTTAATTCAAACTGTAGCTAAAACAAAATGAAGATATCAAAGATTTGGTAACTTGTAATGCTAAAAGAAGACTATATGCAGCATTTTCTATAATTGTCTAAAAGTTCATTTCCAACTTCCATCAACTAACACTCTCTATAAAGAACTTTACACAAATAAATTGTATTATGCCAAAATAAAAATGAATGTTGCCCATGGTTGACTTTTCACCAGAAAGATAAATTTTGGTACTTCCCACCTTTTAAAGATTTTTATATTAACACATTAGCAATATTTATGTATAGATGCTGACACAAGAGAAAACACATCCATCCATTTTCAATAATAGCTGGGTAAACTGAAAGTCTGTACATAAATGATTCTGCAAGATATACTCACAACATTACCCAAAAGCTAAGTAATCAGAATAGTGACAGGTAGTAGTAGAATGCTATTTAAAAGTGTATCCTTGTTTAAAATACATATATATTTATTACATACTATTATTCTGTATTATCTATATGAGCATATGTATGCATATGATAAATTCTCTCAAATCATCCAATTTTAAAAATAAATTTTCTTGATAGATTGCTAGAAAAATTGCAGAGAAAAATTATTTTGCTATTTTTGTTTCTGTAAATAGTAATTCTCCTAACTTATAAAAATTTAAATATGATAGATCTAACTTTTGAGTGTCTTATGAATAGATAACTACACTAAGTTTTCTGACAGTATGAGCAAAGATTTTGCCATATTTGTTTCAGATTAATATATAATATAAATTAGTTTTTTGTTTTTACAAATTTGTTCAGAAATCAGAGTATGATTTACATAGTCAATATCATAGAATTTCATTATAAACATGAACTTTGCAGAAATGCCATATAGCAACTTTCTTCCCATATTGAAAACTGATGAAAACAACTTTGTTTTAAATTAAACAAGTGGCAAGGCCTACGGAAATGGCACTTCTGAAATTCTTATGTTTTATGTTATGAGTAGTACAATTTCCTATTTAAAAAAAACTGTCAAATGGTTAGTAATCATGACTAAAAACACAAACATCACCTAACATAATAATAAATCTTCAAATTATTAAATGTGCTACCTGATACCTCTTCTAGTTCCCAGATTATAAGTCTGAAATACAATGGTAATCTGACTCTTGACCTTGTTGAATATAGTTTTACAAAATAGTTTCTCATTTTTAGTAAGCATTTAAAAATTTTCTAAATGTATCAACTTTTAAGTACTACAATTTGAAAGAAAAGTAACTACTGGATATTATCTTCCAAAAGAACTTAAAAAAAAAAAGGGAGCTCCAGTTTCTTTTCTATTAAGACAGCTTAAGGCAATAATTTGAGTTTACATTTCTTCTCAGAAAGGGAGGCCAGGTGGGTAAAAGGGTGCTTCAGGATTCTGTGCAGGTCAAGAACTATGCTCAGAAAGAAAGAATGAAATGGAGGGAGAGAGCTACTTGACCACTCAATATAAACACTGTTTCTTTTAAAAAACAATAATCTTTTTTTATTGATGTTTTTTAAAAATTGTGATGCTTTCTACTTTAGTTGATATAAAATTTAAATGGTATATTTTAAATCATTCATTTTGTTGGTAGATTAAATAATTATTCACATAGTATACATGGTAGGTTATATATTATTATAGTATAATATATTATAATAATATATTTACTATTTGGGGAGCAAAAAAAATTATTAGACAAATACACCATCATTCTAAGATAGAGATAGTCATTTCCTCAGATCAAAAAACAATTGAATATTGTCTAAAATGACCAGGTAGGAGGGGATTTTGCCTGTACTTAATGACAAAGCTCATGTAGATACTTTATATATGAGCTGAATCTTTTGATAACCATTGTTTACAAACACATTTTTTCTTCTATTGTCATAAATTTATGAACATTAGCTCCACTAAAAACATCAGACAAATAAAAAGAATTTGGAAAGTATTATGAAAACGTCTTGATAATCATTCAGACACAGCTTCATATTAACTGCAACTATTAAATATTTTCCATAAAGTGTATGCATTATACTTCATTCTCCAACTATAAAATTACAGTGTAGAAGATAAAGTCATGCAATGACTTTTGCTGAATATATTATATCATTAAATAATGCTGTTGAGTCACAAAGATAAGACACCAAAAAGCAGAGTTTATAAGAATCTACTTTCCCAGGGAATTAAATCACGATATATTTTGATGAGAGATTGAAGACATATTCCTAAGAAACTTTGAGATATTCTAAAGCATATGCTTTGCCAAATGTCCATATATATTCTCACTTTAATTGCATCAATATTTCTACATCTTAAAAGTATGACTGCATAGTCTATCAGGATCATTAATTAGCTTAATTTCCTGAAAATTAAAATTTTCAACTTCACTGGAGCCAAGTCTTTAAAGTAACCGTCATTTAACTTCCATGTCCTGAGAAAGTGTGTGTTTTTAATTATTTTAATCCAATTACCTATGGAACATATGAACTAAATCTACTGCATAGAGTTTACTCAGGCACTATGGTACAGTTTCTTAAATTATTTTAAAAAGTAGATGCTTTTCAATATTTTATGTATATGATAAAAATTGTCATTCATGGTTAATGTTTTCTTATTTTTTTCTGAAAACGAAAATAAACATCAATATAAAATAAAAACTGAAAAGTTAATTCAGGAAACCAATTTAAAAATAATACTAACTTCTTAAGTCTGGTATAGAACTTTTAGCTGGATGAAATTGGCATCTTACCAGCACTCATTATAATACCTATATTCAATCATATTGATAGTACAAAGCATTAAAATGACTCACTGATGATACCTCATGAACAGCACTGTCATATATACCACATTTTAAAAAGTGTATTTCATTTTTATACGTGACCCCTTATTTCCTCTTAACACAGTCCTCCTTTTTATTCAGGTATGCTTCTAACACCAAACACAATAGTGATTGGTGTTATCCAACTGTCCTTAAAATAATTTCAAATTTAAAAAAGACCCCCCAAAAATCTTTGATAAGAAATAAACACCTATACTGCTAAACTATTCTGCATCATCGTCATAATCTGTCACAGAATTACCCAAAGAATAAAAAGGAAATATAAGCAGTAGCAGATAGATTTTTGACTAATTCATCTTTTAATGTACTAGCAGGTCTCTAAAAAATATGAGACTAATCAAAATCATGTCCTTGTATTTTACTTTACCATAATTTCTTAATTAACTTATCCAAGCATCCTTCATATATACAATATTCCATTACTTGGTCAAAAGAAAACATGAGAAATTCTGTACATCACAATACATCTAATAAGAGTATGGAAATCAACTAAATTAATCAGAAACACAAAACTTAGAGTAGCCTTGGGAATAACTTTTGTCATAAAGCCTTTACCCAATCCTTACTGAGCTGATTACCTATGCAAGAGTAGTAGCGTACAGCTGAAGAAAAGGCACTAACATAACTCCCTGGTTTATCTAAGAACTCATAAAAGTAAAAGCTCTAACCATTTTATTTTATTAGATTCTGTAATAATGTAAATGGCTGCTGCTTTTCTGCAGTTTGATTAACATTATTAATCATTTGACACCTTTCCATTTTTCTATCATCTAAAAAAATCTTAATTATAGCCTTAAAAGTCTATTCTACCAAAACATGTGAATTCAGAATATGTCCCTTTGGTTACAAAACTTCATTACCCTCAATAAAAGAATGCACAAAAGAATTCTAGAATAAAATCAGGACCCCACATTTTACAATGCAACCAGCCCTTGGTGACCATCAATCTTACCAAATACTGCTCTGTCTTCTATGTGTATTTAATGGGCGTGGGCCCATTGCCTGACGGGATCTGAAGCTTCTAAAAAAAAAAATGTGTGGATGACAGACTTTAGCTTCTTTTTTTGAAACTATGAACCAAGAGTTTTAAATATGTTGCAAATACCATTCCACTGCATACTGTAGAGTTGATCAGTTTCAGCCCAGATATTCTCAAACACTGCATAACCTATCAGCCGTGATTAAAGTGCATATATATGAATATGTGCATATATATCACAAAATCTTTTGATAATGATATCTATAATCTATGTTTTACAATATTGTAAAATGAGAATTATGGTTCTTAGAGGGAAAATGCACACCATGAGTATCTATTCATATGAAAATAATACTTCAAATATACATGGGAAATTTTCATTTGAATGCCTTGAAGCACTTTCTAGACATTTCAATATACGTTGTGTACATCCATATCCTTATTACGGCATACATTTTGTTTTTCACTGAAATAATATTTGTATATATTCATACATATATTGTTAATATTTTTCCATATTCAGAAATTCTAAAATGTCTTTATATGTTTATCCCATTCAACCATCAATACTCAATATTTACCAGCAACTCCTTAGCACGTCAATGTCTGTATCGTACCCATTTCACAGATCAAAATAGTTTTTTTGTACCATTTAGATGATGTTTTCCTAAAATCCTTTAGGAAAGAGAAAACAATTTATTTTCCCTCAGAACGGTTATATAAGCTTAATGAGCCCGCAGTCACCTCACCCATACCCAACCTCTATCCCATTTCCCATGATGGCACCTACCCTAGTGTTGTCATGGTGACGATAGTATACCAAAAGGCTGCAGGGATGCTGGTGAACTTGCTAGCCGAAGACCCCTTCTCTGCGTAGAACATAACCGTAGCGAAAATGATGATAGCCATGGTGAGAGAGAAGAGCAAAAAGCCCAACTCTGAGGCACAGCTCTTCAGCGTGTACCCAAGGATGCGCAGGCCTTGAGAGTGGCGGGAAAACTTAAAGATTCTGAAGACCCGGAAGACTCGGAGTGTGACAAAAGCTCCGCTGACATCCTCATTGTCTGTCATCACCAGCCCGATATAATAAGGCAGGATGGCCACCACGTCGATGATACTCATGACACTACGCACAAAACGGTAACGACTGGGCGCTGCAGCCAGGCGAAGCAGGTATTCGACTGTGAAGATCATGACGCAGGCGGTATCCAAGCAGAAGAAGGCCACGGCATACCGCTCTCCACAGGGCAGTTCTTTAATGTGACCTGGGCTCGACCCACATGGCACTGTTTCTACCACATTGGCGATGACTGAGACGGCAATGAAGAACCCCGTCACGTAGTAGAACACCAGGGCCATGGTGCTGGTGTGAGGGTTCTCAAAGGCCCGCCAGACCCTCTGCCGAGCTGTCATGGTGGGCAGCGCGCTCTCTCCTGTGTTGTCAGTATCAGCATCGTCCTGCAGACGCTCCGCGTTCTCTCGCCTGCGGTCCTTGTACTCCTCATAACAGCAGTCGCCAATAATTTCTGGGATGAGGCCAAAGAAGGCCAGTTCTTCATCATAAGCAGAGATGCACTCGTGGCGGGGATAGTGGAGCTTCCCAGTGCGGTAGAAATTCAGAATGTGGCGGAATATGTCTGGGTCACGGTCAAAGAAATACTGCTGCGTCTCTGGGTGGTAGAAAAAGTCCCTCTCAGAACTGCCCAGCAGAGTATCTGGGTAACGTTCCAGTGTGTCCTGCCACGTCTGGAAACGGGTGCCACTCACATTCAGCACAATGAGAGCATCTTGGGTCCTTTTCCTCTCCTGCCTGGGGGGAGCTGGCATGGGCCCCGAGGCCACAGGCATCCACCCGATGGCCGCTGCCCTTGCAAAGGGTAGCCATGCTGCAACCCCCGCCGCCATGGTTCCTGGAAGTGGAGGCAAGAAGGGTAACCAGGCTTCTAGAGTGGGTCAACCAACGGAGTCACAATCACCCACTTCCTCCCGTCAAAGTACGACTGAGAAACGTGGTCCAAAGGTGTCACTCTTATTCCAAGATAGGGCTCCTGGTGAAGTCCCAGTTCTCAGAAGGGCACGTTTCCCTCAAGGATATTTGGAATAATAATAACAACAAATGCAATGTCCTAGCAGTCACCCCCCAACGAAACCTAAGCAAACTGCTTCCAGCAGTTGGACCCAGTCACCCTCTGGCACAAATAATCACACAGGTGACTTTAAATGCAGCAGTCTCTTCAAACAGGTGTCTTTGATTTCTCCCCTATGGGAGAGAATACGGGGTCAGTATACGGAGCGTAGGATAGAGACGACGAAGAAGAGTCACCCAGTGGTATTTTTTGTGTGTGACGAATTAGGGGACCCTTCCACCTCCCCTCTTCACTCTTTCAAGCCTTCGCTTTCCAAGCAGCCCTTCCCGCCAAAGGAGTCTACAAAAGGCGACCTGTTGTTGAAGCTCAGGAGATGCGGTTACAGCCGCTGCCCCACGTCTCTCTTTGGGGGTCCGGTGGCCGCCTCTACTCCTCCGGTCGTATTTGCGGAGATGGAGGTGATGTGCAGCGGGCACGGTGGGGGGGGCGTTCACATAGGTCCTCCTCCCCCACGCCTGCAAACACCCTCGGTGCCTGCCAAAAGCGTTCGCCCAGTCGCCCCTTCACTCTCTTCTCAAGTTCAGCTCAGGTGCAGTGTGACAGTTACAGCGCCCGGGAGCTGGCAGCCGCCGCCGCCGTGGCGGCAGCAGCAGCATCTGCCTTCGCGCAGAACGCGCCTCGCCCGCGGTACATACCTGGCCAAGTGCGCGCCGGGGCTGAGTTGCATAGAGACTTTCTCCTCGCCGGGCACCGGAGGGGGGAGACGCAGGGACCGCAGCTCGCGAGCCGCCGAATCCGAGGCGCCGAGGGAGCATCAATAAAGCTCAAGCGAGCTCTCCTTCCCCTTCCCCCATCCCTCCGTGCCGCCCTCCTCCTTTTCACCTTCCAAAAGCCAGGCGCAGGCGAGCCGAGCAGCAGCAGCAGCAACAAGTTCAAAAGGTGCGGGGGAGGCGAGCACGGAGGGGACTGGCTCCTGCCAACTTACTGCGCGGCTGCGGTGGCGGGGCCCGGGCCGGCGCGGCGCGGGGCTGCGGGGCGGCGGGGCTGCGGGGCGGCCGGGCGGGCGGCGGCGGCGGCGGCGCGGCGGGGCCGGAGCCGGGGTTGGCGCGGGCTCCGGTCCGAGCGCGGGGGCAGGAGGCGCTGGGCGGCGCGGGGGCGCGGGAGGGCTGCTCGCTGCTTCCCCGCCCGTGGGTGGTCCTGCATCTCCCCGGGCTCCCGCGCTGCTCGGCTCGTGCGATCAATAAACAAGGAGGAAATAAATAAATAAGCGCGCGCGCGCCCCGCCACGCAGGTTAGGAAAAGGCGTCTCCTGCCTTTTCCTCGGCTTGACCTTTCTCCGCCCCCGCCCCCTCGGGCTCCGCTCGCTCCACCCCAGCCGCCCACCAGCCCCGGCGCAAAATGTCACCGAGGGAGAGCATCCAGGTGGATCTGCCGGGGAAGGAGAGCCAGTCTCGGAGGAACAAAGGGAAGCTTCACGCGCCCGGCTGCGGCGGTTTGGTGGAGGAGAGGAGGAAGGGGACCAGTGCCTCGCTTCTGCCTCCCGGTCCCGGTTCAAGGCGAGCGTGGGAAAAGGGGGGGGGGGAGAAGCTGGGAAGAGGGGCGAGCCGAGCGGAACGCGCCGGAATTGGTTGTCTTCTGGGGACGACTGGGTGGCAAGACCTGCAGAGCCCCGCGGCGGAATGTTTAAGTGCCTGTTCCTTTTTCTCTTTCTTTTTATTCCTCCCCCAAGCCAGAAGTTAACGTTGCAGGGATTTATATGTCACGCATCCAACTTGCCCCAAAGTCAAGCTGCTCTGCGGTCTAGTCTTGCCCCAACTCCTTTCGCGTCCTTTGCGAATGACAGGAGGCTTTGCAACCCTTTTCCAAATGTCAGCGTCAAGGGGCGTGCGTCTCTGAGAGGGTGCGTCCTCTCCCTCCTCTCTGCGCATCGCCGCGCATATGTAATATGGTTAAAGTAGTTAAAGGTGTCCGTGAGTGGGATAAGTGATGTGGAGAGGGACAGGAAAATTGTCGCGGCCAACCGTTTTGGTTTTTTGTGTACCCCGCCCCCTCCCCCAGTCATTTGGCATCTTCCTTAAAACCAAACCTTACAGCATTTACAGCCACTAGATGGCGTGAATGGAGAGAAGTTAATCTACAACCTAAGATTTGGGTGCTTTACAGAAGGTGAAGGATCAAAATTAACTGATCCAACAGAGAATCGGATCGCATAAACATCCCCAACCCTCCCACCTACGCTGCCACCCATCTTTTTAGTGTTGATATGAAGTATACTACTTAGGCTTATGTCTGCATTTTGATGGATGTGGGATGAGGTGTGGAGAGTTTCCTGTTGGAATGCCTTTGAAAGTGAAGTCTAGAATATGGAATTAGTATTCTCATCATCATGACAATTAAGATCTTTAGAAAGAGTGAGGATCTATCTATGTTGATTCGTAAGATAAGCCTAATTTCTACCTGAAAATTATGTTCCCTTGCTTGCTTTGACTGCCCTTGGTTTGTAAAGTGAGTAGACTCTGTTGTACTGTACAGAAATTGACTTTCAAGCCCTAGAGATCATAGGCATGATGTCTCAACCTTGAAAATCTGAAATAAGATACATCAGAGAATATATATAGACTAAAAAAAGAGTACAGAAAATAACCAGAGAAGGAGAAAAAAAAGCCCTAAAATGTGTAAGATTTTCTGTAGAGACAAAAAGATTTTTTGTTGTTGTTTACCTGTTTAGAGTACAGGTTTAGAAAATTCTATGTCAGTCAAAGCAAATGTTCCATGTAAGTTTGAGGACACAGAACTGAAGACACTTGCTGTTTATCTATTTGTATTAGCTAACTGGAAAGATGCTTGTCAACAATTCTGAATAGCCTGCATACCTGAAAACAAATACACAAGCAAGCACATTAACTGGAAAATAGAAATGAGAGGATTACCTACCAATTAATATGAGAAAATTAACCCCTTCCTATCCCAGAGAATAAGATAGCACCACAGTCATGGCTGGGCATGGATATAGAGTGGAAGGTCATGAATATTCCATTAGTGCTAATACCGATATTCCACCCTGTGAAGATGGGGCAAATAATCTAATAGAGACTTTGAGACTTTCCTGAAGGAACTGAAAACTTACCATTATAAAAGTAGGAATTTAACCCCACAAAAAGCCTCAAATAAGTGGGAACATAATGTCTACAATTTTGAAGAAGGTATTATGATCTGTTCTCCCCCACGCTCAACAAGTTTCTTGATATAGTGAAATAATGTGAACTGAGAACTTAAATAAAACTAGATTCAAACTCTAGCTTAAGAATCTACTTACTGGCTTTGCTTCATTTTGAAAATTACTTAACTTCAATGATTAGAAATTGTAGATAATGGAACTTAACTTTTTAGGCCTATTGTGAGGATGAGACAAGACACCAAGGTAGCACGAGGAGAGTACGCAATATTAGCTCTTTTTTTACTTTAATGCATAATGTGAAAGCAATTCATTTTATCCAGCCTGTATTTGAAATTCCCACAGACACTTTTCTATACAGAAATATGTCATTTTATGACTGTGATATATTCTGAGAAATGTCTTTAGGTGATTTTGTCATGGTGTGAACATCACAGAATGCACTCATACAAACTTAGGTATAGCCTACTATATACCTAGGCTATAGGTTGTAGCTACAAATCTCTATATCCTGTTACTGTAATGATTATAGTATGCAACTGTAACACAGTGGAAAGAATTTGTATCTCTAAACATATTAAAGCTTAGAAAAGGTACCGTAGCCGGGCTCGGTGGCTCAGCCTGTAATCCCGCGCCTTGGGAGGCTGAGGTGAGTAGATTACCTTAGCCCGCGGGTTAGAGACCCACCTGGGCAACTTGGTGAGATCTCATCTTTACAATAGATCTCTCTCTATGGTAGAGATCTCATCTCTACAATAAATCAAAAAATTAGCCGTGCGTGGTAGCGTGCGCCTGTAGTTCCAGCAACTTGGAAGGCTGATGGGGAAGGATCGCCGGAGCCCAGCAGGTCGAGGCTGCAGTGGCCAGGAGCGGCCACTGCACTCCAGTCTGGGTGACAGAGTGAGACTCCAACTCAAAAAAAAAAAAAAAAGAAAAGGTACTGTAAAAATTTGGTATATAAAAATGATTCACTCGTATAGGACACTTAATTTGAATGAAGCTTTGGAAATTGGAAGTCACTCTGGATGAGTGAGTGAGTTGTGAGTGAATGTGAAGACCTAGGACATTACCATACACTATTGTAGATTTTATAAACACTGTATGCATAGGCTACACTCTATTTATTAAAAACATTTCTTTCTTCAATAATAAATGAACTTTAGCTTACTGTACCTTTTTTTTGATATAGCCTAGGTAATCACAAAATCAGGATCATCAATATCACTGTCTTGCCGGGCTCGGTGACTCAGCCTGTAATCCTGTGCCTTTGGGAGGCTGAGGTGAGTGGATTGCCTGAGCCCGCAGGTTCGAGACCCGCCTGGGCAGCAAGACTTCATCTCTACAATAAATCAAAAAACCAGCCGGGCGTGGTAGCACGAGCCTGTAATTCCGGCTACTTGGAAGGCTGAGGCGGAAGGATCGCCGGAGCCCAGCAGGTCGAGGCTGCGGTGGCCGGGAGCGGCCACTGCACTCCAGTCTGGGCGACAGAGTGAGACTCCAACTCAAAAAAAAAAAAAGATCACTGTCTTCCACCTTCACATCTTGTCCCACTAGGTCTTCAGGAGTAGTAATACACACATCTCCTGTGATAAAAATGACTTCTTCTGTAATATCTGCTGAAGGACCTGCCTGAGGCTGTTTTACAGTTAACTTTTTTTAAAGTAGAAGTAATACACTCTTAAATAGTGAGTGTAGTGTAATAAATACATAAGCCAATAACATAGTCATTATCAAGTATTATGCAATGTACATAATTGTATGTGCTATATTTTTGTAAGGCTGGCAGCATAGAAGGTTTGCTTACACCAGCATCACCACATACACACAAGTAATTCACTGTGCAAGCATGTCACTAGGCAATGAGGATTGTTCAGCTCAATTGTAATCTTACTAGACCACCATCTTCTATGTGGTCCCTCATTGACTGAAATATCATTATGTGGTATGTGACTGTATTTACTCTTCCCTCTGAAGTCAATTATCCCCTTGTCCTGCTATTCATGTGACTCTGATGCTTTAATATTCATTCATGCATTGAAATGCTCTTTGAGGCATAGGTATACAAAATTCAGTAGAGCACTGTATATGTCTCTTTCTTAGAGATTCCTGCCTTTCCTCTTGTCTTACCATTTTGTATACTCTGCTTGGTTGATTATGAAAACAAACTCAGCAAGATCAAAATTGAATTAATCACCCCTCTTCTCCAGTCATTTACTCCCTCTGTTTTCTCTGATCAGTGAAGTGCAAGAAAGAAACCTGGTGGTCATCCAGTTCTTCACTACTCTCTCCAGTAAACACACACACTCATTCAATGACCCATTAAGTCCTGCTTAATCAACCCCCATTACCAATCTATCCTTACACTGCACCGAGAATGATTTAAAAAAAAAAAACTACTTTGAGATAATTATAGATTCACATGCAGCTGTGAGAAATAATAGATATGTCTTATGCATAACACCCAGTTTCCCCCAAAAGTAACATCTTGCATATTATAGTATAAACTAGCAAACAGGAAATTGACATTGATCCTCTCCTAGTCTATTCCAACTGCTGTAACAAAATGCCACAAACTGGATGACTTATAAACGACAGAAATTTATTTTCCAAAGTTCTGGAGGCTGAAGAATTCAAGATCAAGGAACCAGAAGATTCATTGTTTGGTGAAAGCCTGATTTCTGTTCATAGATGGGACACACTAGCAGTGTCATGTGGTGGAAGGGAAGGTAGATTTCTGGGGTATTTTTTAATAAGAGAATTGATGCCAATCATGAGGCTCTGATGTAATCATGGCTCTTATAACCTAATCACCTCCCAAAGACCTCACCTCATTATCCCATCACACTGTTGACAAGGTTTCCACATATGAATTTTCTGGAGACACAAACATTCAGACCATATAGCAGATACAATTCAACCACCTTATTCAGAGTTCACCCATTTTACAACATTTGTGTGTGTGTGTGTTTATATTTAGTTCTGTTCGACTTTAGCACACATGTACATATGTGTAACACAGTAAATATTTAGAACATTTTCATCACATCTTATAGCTACAGAAGACTTTCTTTCTTTCCCCTTTTTCTAACTCCTGTCAACCACTAATTTGTTTTCCATCTTTATAATTTATCAATTTGAGAATAATATCTAAAAGGAATCATACAGTATATAACCTTTTAAGATTGCCTTGCCTGAGGAAATTGAAGACTTCCAAAAGAATTTATGTTTGTCGCAACCAACACTTGAACATAAGGCTCTGTCCAGGGGTAGGGGGCCTAACTTCAAAAAGCATCAGTAACAAACTCAGATGGGTTTCATATGGACCAAATCTTGCCTCCTATTTTTGTAATTTTTACATTTGCCTGATTCTATGGAATCTCTGCTCAACCCCTCCTTATTCCTTTAAAATACCTGGTGCAAACTGAACTCGAATTCAGTTCATGCTGGACTCTTTTTCCTATTGCAATAGTATATTGCTGATTAAAATCTGACTTACCACTTTTGTGTTCATTCTGTTTTGTTTATCTTTGACAGTAGTGATATCTCATTGTAATTTGAATTTGCATTTCTCTGATGGCTAATATCGTTGAACATGTTTTTATGTATGTATTCACCATCTGTATATACTCTACAGTAAAATGTGTATTCTTTGTCTTTGCCCATATGTAACTGGATTTGTTTGTTGACTTTTGAAAGCTCTTTATTGTATATTCTAAATAACTATTCTATGTCAGATATGTTGTTTGTAGATATTCTTTCCTAGTCTGTAACTTGTATTTTTATCCTTTTCATAGTCTTTTGCAAGGCAACATTTTTTAACTCTAACAAGATCCGATTTATCAAATTTTTCGTTTACAGATTATGTTGTTTGTATGAAGTCTAAGAATTATTCTCATCCCTAAGAACCAAAGATTTCCTCTATTTATTGAAGTAAATATTTTGTAGTTTAACATCTTAAAATTAAGTTTATAAAATCATGAACTTCTCAGCAACCTGAATGGACTTAGAGTCTATAACACTGAGTGACCTTTCACAGAAACAAGGAACTGAGTATCACATGCTCTCACTCATAAGTGGAACTTGAACAACTATCTTAACACTATGAGACAATGATTGATAGTAGCAGGAAACTGTGGGGGTATGGAGGGGCGGGGAGGTGGGATTGGCAGCAGTGGGAAACTACCTGGGGAAGGGGGAGCACACCTCTTCAGCAAGGGTAGCTGCACAATGAATATTTGTACACCTAACCCTGAATTGTGCCCCGCAATTTTAAAATAAAAAAATTAAGTTCATGATACATTTGGGTTAATTTTTGTGTAAGGTATAAAGTTTAGGTCAAGATTGTTTTGTTTTGGTTTTTTGCCTATAAATATTTTGTTCCAACACCATTTGTTGAAAGTCTATTTCTTCTATATTAATTATTTTCACACTTTTGGCAGAAATCAATTGTGCATATTTTGTGAATCTATTTCTAGGTCTTCTATTTTATTCCACTGATACATGTGTCTATACCCTTAGTAACATCACCCTTTCTTCATTGCTATAGTTGCATAGTAATTCTTAACATCAAGTAAAATGATTCCTTCTATTTAATTTTTTTTCAGAATTGAACCTAATTATTATAGGTTCTTACTTTTCCATATAAATTTGAAAATAAGCTTGGCTATGTATAAAAAAACTTACTGGGATTTTAGTAGACATTATATTACATCTATAAATCAATTTGGGGAAAATTGGCAGGTTTACTATGTGGAGTCTTTCAATCCATGATCTTAGTATGTTTCTTTCTTTCCTTAGAATTTTTAAAAATTTACTTTAACAGCAATTTGTAATTTTCAGGATACTGTATATGTTATTATTCTATTTCTACCTCAATATTTTATTTTCTTTGACTCAGTTGTAAACAGTATTGCACTTCTTAAAATTTCAGTTTCTATATGTTCATTGTTAGCATATAGAAGTGCAATTGGTTTTTGCAATTGGTCTTGTATTCTGCATTTTTACTGAACTTCCTTATTAGTTCATGGGTTTTCTACGTATACAATCATGTCACCTGCAAATAGGATCAGTTTTTTTCTTCCTTTGTAATCCACATACGTTTTATTTAGATTGATGTGTTTTAATGAACTTATAATCAGGTCACAATCTCTTTCAATAGTATTTCATTTTTTTCCAGAAATTAATCCTCTGAAAAGAATATAGGAATGTTCAGGATCTCAACTTTCTCTACCCTGTAAAACTCATCTCATGATATTTTAACATTAGCCTACTTCTGTCTTGCTCAGCTATTTTTAGCTTTCAGAATTTAATGTGTTTTACCTTGATCTTGGGTCTTGGTGCATACATCATTTTCCTGTAGTTATCTACTACTTAGCTCAAGAGTCCTCTAAGGGCCATTGCCTAACCTCTTCAAAATGATGTTCAGCTCATGGACTTCGTCAGAGTCTGTAAGGTCTTAGTTGAAATTTGTGTGTGTCCTGTGTTCTAGCTGTTATGCTACACTTTATTGAGTGAAGGCACTGGTTTTTTATCCCTATAGGCTAAATATCTGTTATTGTACTTGGCACACTTGTAGAAATACAGTGATTGAATGAGTGAGTAAATACAGTAATTAGATATTCATTGTGCACTGTTTTTTTTATTAGAGATTATTGGTTATTTCTCCAAAAGGTTCATAAAGAATCAAGCTGATTTACTACCAAGATCTACGATGGAAAAAAATTACTTTAACAGTGAACAAATGAGACACATTTGTATAACTCTGGAAAAAAAATGCTTTCTCAGTATATTTACTATGGTTGAGCCTCAGAAATACTTTGTGAGGTGTGTATTGTTTTTATGTTTATTTTACACAAAGGAAACAGAGCTTAAGGAGGTTAAATGATTTTCCAGAATTGTATTATACAACTCAGCGGCAGAAGCTGACTCATTCCCAGGCCTTCTGACCCTCAGTCATATTCTTTTAGCTCCATAAACACGGCAATGTTTACAATAGTGAAGACTCTTTGCCAATTTCTTGTTGTTTTCTGTACTGGTGATGAATTTGCACAGATAAGTGCATACTCTTACTTTTCCCCATGGCAGATCTCTGGGAGGTCCCTGGTCAGGCCAGGAAACCAGTCTGTGATGGGGAAGATGGGTACTACTTCTGTTCATCCCATGTTGTAGCCAGTTATGCTAACTGCCCAGAAGGATGAATTTAAATATCTAAATTAGTTATTTCAAATAACATAAATTTAGCTTATCTGACTACATTCTTAGAACCTCTTTCCAGACAACTTTTTTTTTAGAGTCTGTATTAGGTCATTTTAGCATAGTATAATCTTCATTTAAAAAAAAAGTTAATCCTGAACTAAGAAAGAAATTCAATCCACATGTAAAATGAGCAAAAGCTTTAGCTAGTAATTGAATTATGTGTATTACATTTTGATAGAAGTCTAGCAACTTCAAATTTTTAAAATACCTTCTACAAAGCTTCTAAACAAATTTTATATATCATTTTTTTCTTGAGATCATATTTGTTTATGCTGTTAAATATCATGAAAAAAATCAAAATTTTGCCCTAAAATGTTTTATCACAATTTGTTTTTTTTCACATTTAAAATTCCAGTCATTTATGAATTATACTATTGAGCACCTACTGTGTGCCAAGCAGAGCTCCAGTACTGAGGATACAAAGGTAAATAAATCAAATGCTTTTATAATAAGATAACATCCAGTAGAGATAATTGCATGCAAAAATAGAGAAATACAGCAGGGCAAGGGCATTGTGATGGCCTGGAGTAGGGATGAGCCAGGAGGGAAAATCCCATAGTGAGAGGCAGGGAAAGACTTTCAAGCCAGAGAATAAAGTGTAGGTGAGTCAGGCAAATATGGAGTGAAGGCAGAGGGCGAGGTATTTCAAATTGAGGCAAAGGTAATGTGAAGGCCCTGAAGTGAGAGCTTGCTTTAATCCCAGGACAAAATCAGGCTGGGCTAAGGAGGGGTTTGCACTCCCCTCTGCACCAATCAATTGAAGGGAGCAGGGCAGGCCTGTTCAGGTGGAAGCTTGGGATCTGCACGTTCCCTTTCACTGTTATGTCCATGTGATTCAATTTCTCTATTTCTTCTTTTAGTCACCCTGATCTGTCAAATACAGGGATCTACATGTTGCAAATCCTAACTATGGATTTGTGGATTTCTTTTATGCTTGAAATAGCTTTTCTTTCCATTTTTAAAAAATTTAAAATTTTAAAATTTTTTTAAAATATATTTTTTATTTGAAAATTGTGGGGTACAGTTAAGGGTTAGGTATACAAATATGCATCATAGTTTGTAAACATTTCGTAAAGGTTATGAGTCTGTAGGAAAAAATGTATAAATGTTTGTATAAAATCTGGGCTATACATTCTTTTCAGTTTGGCAGAAGTGCTTTGTTCTAATGTACATTTTGGGGACGGGGATTCTTTATTTATTAGAAGATGCACACGAGTTTTTTGAGGGAGGTTTTGTTTGTTTTTGCCTTTGCCTCTCAGAGAAATAAAATCTGATGTATTAATAAGATACAGGGGACATGTGAAAGTAAAAGCATAGCTAAGATTAGTTAAATACTCAAAACATATTTGAGATTTCAAAAGCTTCACAGTATCCCTAGGATATGGTCTTCAGGGAAAGGGCAGTGACCCTGTGTCTTTCTTTGGACTACTGTTTAAAAAGACAAGTCGGCAACCTGAGCCCAACTTCTTTTTTTCTCTTTATTAATACCATCAAAGATTTTGGCAAAGTCCTCTTCAAAAGATTTTCCCCTTTTCAGGTTTTAGACTTCGAATAGTTCCTATTAAAAATAACCCATATACAGGGACTTTATTCTTCACATACAGATAATCTAAATATATTTTATATAATTAAATGGGCTCAATTCTCAAAGTTCCCACAACACTCTCCTGAGAATTAGTCACATTCTATGTGATTAGAACTCTATAAGACTAACACATTTTGTAAATAGATATACAAAATATAACCATCATGTTACAGTCTCAATTCTGCCTCATGAGATAGTTGTCATGATGAAGGACCTCAGTGGTTATCTTAACATAAAGAATACTTTAGTTGAGAAGTAGATGTCATGTTAAATGTTCTTTGAATGTTGGATATGTCTGTTGCCCTGATTATGCTGATGGGTCATGGTGTTCAGACTCATCACATTGTACATTAAGTATTTGCAGTTCTCTGTATATCAATTATGCCTCAATAAATATGTTAAAAAGAATATTTTGTTATTAAAACTTTTGGTCTTGTGAATGGTATTTGACTATGACCTAAGAAAGCAGGGGGCAATTAGAAGAAAAGACTAGTTTCTAACTCATTGTTATTGTCAGTCACTCACAATGTGCAAGACCCTAAGTGGAACCATAGAATGACCCAAGTTATTCAAGATCAACCTGTCTTGAAGGAGCTTGATATCTGGAATAAAAACAAAAAGAGACAGTGTGTAAGTGTCTTCTAGTCCAAAAGTAATATTGACTGTGAGTTTTATTTCAGAATCTTTCCCTAAGTGTTTAATTCTCTAAGAAGCTATTTATTTTTCAGAGAAAGAAAAAGAGGAGAGAAAAGAAGAAACATATAAATTTGTTTCTTGAACTCCTTATCATATTTATAACTTTGGGATTAATTACTGTGGGATAATTCCAGTGTCATAAACTGAGAATTGTGACTACAAATGAGAAAAAAAGCAGCAAGAGTTCAAGAAGAAACAAAATTTCTATTTCTCTAAAATAAGAAAAGCAAATTCTTACATATAGCACTAACAGTAGCAAAGAAGATAAATTACTTCCAATAGTTTAAGGCCACAGAAAACCTTGAAGACATCTTACAAAGGTTTTATTATTTAAGAAGCCACATTCTGTGAGAAAAGTGACAACTAATTTTCTTATGTATTTTTCTTAAAACTACTTGATATGCTCTAGCAAAACACTTTGATACACAAAGTATATTTATTAATCATTTGCATACACAATTATGTGGTTGGTTTGAATAAATCATTCAAAGCAGCAGAGTTTAAAGAAAAGCAGAACAATACAATACTTAAAAATATGTTGTTAATAGAAGATCCCAGTATTTCCCCATTTTTAAAAAGTGATACTATGTAAATTTTGTTTCTTTATGATTTTCCCTGTATTGGATTTTAATTTAAATAAAGAAAATTATTTAATAGGAGTTATTAAGCAGGTTTGTACATTGCAGCTATTCTAGTCCCTTAGGTAAATACTCATTGAGAGGGCTTATTAAAGTTTGTTCTATTTATTTAGATTTAAATTCTTATTCTTTTCCCCATGTGTGAAATCTGTAGGGCCAGAATTCCCACTGACTTTAACAAGAGTTCTGTGCAGAAAGATTTGGGGAGAGCAAAAAGACTGAATGCTTATTAAATAATTGCTTGTGATGTTCATGGTCTTCAGTGTCTAATTTTTGATATATTTTTCTTGAAATATGAATTGTACTCTTAATAAAGAAATTTGGAAAACACAGGGTTTTTTTCATAGCCAAGAATTGTAAGCAAAAGGGGACATAAAAACTACATAAGTATTTTAAAACATATTTTAAAAGTATTTTATAATAAACATATTAAAACATGCAAAATATGAAAATAGAAGTTTGGACAATGTAAGATATGAGGTAAAAATTCTGTAGAAGGGACATATTGCTTGTATGGAAAAATAAATTGCAAAGTTAGAGGATGAAGGTATTAAGAAAGATATTCTATCACTGATTCTACTTCCCCTTTGACTATTTCTATAATCGATTTAAAGAGAAAACTTAAGAATATGTTTCATTTTATTACAGCCATGTGCAGAAGATATCTAAATGGAAGAGATTAACAGAAAAAAAGACACTTTTCCAAATGAAGGGTGCAATAAAAAATAAATGAAGAATAAGTGTAAGATTAATTGGGAGAGAAAAATTAATATGTCTGATTATCTGATTGTTAGTCACAGAAGGCTGAAGAGAAGAAGAAAGACTTTTGAACCCAGTGACTGGGAAAATAATTATAAGAAACAGGAAAGTAGAAGGAAAACTTATTTAGGGAAAGAAGATGCTATTTTCTACCCTGGAATGTTAAGATAGAGGTTGCGGTGAGCTTTACATGCAGGAAATAGAATGGTTTGATGGAAGACTTGAGCTTATAGTCCTAGATCTTCTAAAAATTTGCTTCTTGATATTAAACTACTGGAAATTAGTATCCTGTTCTAAATTCTCAATTTAACTTTCATTTCTCTTAGATGCAATTTATCTTGGGGAGAAAGGGCTTTAAAATTATTTTGTACTTATATGTTAGGACCATAGAGAAACAAATGTCCTGTATAGTTTTTAAAATTAGAAGCATATAATTTAGGCTGGGCTTGGTGACTCAGCCTGTAATCCCATCACTTTGGGAGGCTGAGGTGAGTGGATTGCCTGAGGCCATGGGTTAGAGACCCGCCTGGGCAACTTGGTGAGACCGCATCTCTACAATAAATCAAAAATTAGCTGGGTGTGGTAGCGCGCCTGTAGTTCCAGCTACTTGGAAGGCTGAGGCGGAAGAATTGCCGGAGCCCAGCAGGTCGAGCCTGCGGTGGCCAGGAGCAGCCACTGCACTCCAGTCTGGGTGACAGAGTGAGACTCCAACTCAAAAAAAAAAAGTATATAATTTAAATATATACATGTAAATCTACCTCTATATCTTTATAAATCATCTCTCTAAATACACATATACAATTTTTAAAACTTACAGTTTACAAAAATCCAGGCCATTTCAGGGGACAACTATATAATATATATGTATATAAATTACTTCCTGTACCTCTCTTTCCATCTTGAAAAACATGAGTTCATCCTCATACTCCTAACCCAACATTTTTCTGCTGTTCCTTTCCATAATTATAATGCCCTTCTCTGACAATGAGATACTTATAGCTTATTATCCAAATATGTTTACTTCACTGATCTTTCTTCATTCAAAAAACAACCCACTACTTCCGCATACTTAGCCTCCAACACTCTCTGCTGGCCACTGCTACCACTGATTCCCACCTGTGTAGACACGCTCCTCTCCCTGCCCCAAGATCAACAATCCTGCCTTGGGTCTCCCTCTGTTTGGATGCCCCTCCTCTACCTTGCTAGACTCTGACATAACACACTGGGTCGCCTCCCAGCGGGGAAGCTTTCCTCATCATACTTGTATTCTAGCATTCTGTGCTGGTCTGCCGCTACCCTGTGGACTCTCTCCTTACATGACTGAGCTCTAACACCCTGCTATGGGCGACCACAGCTCAATCAACCTTCATTCTATCACACTCCCTGACACATATGTGTATATGGTACTAACAATGGTAAAGAGAAGATAATGATATTTGAAAGAATTAATTAGGAAGGGAAGAAGGTGGGAATGGGGATGAGCTATAAAGACTTTAAGTAGAAATGGGATATAATGATCCATTATTTCATTTTCCAATAAACTTTTTCCAAGTACTCTTTATTTTCCAGGTTGCATACTCTAGATATTTAGGGGTCATATTCAGGGGTAATAATGGTACACCAAATTGGGATATATTATAAGGTATTTAAGCATGGGAGTGCTAGTTGTCAGCAGTTAATTAGCTGGGAATCAGAAATGGACTATTTAGGGGATCTTCTTGTGCAGAAAAGAGCTAACATGTTAGGCCTGAGTCTGCAACCTTTAGAAATGCTCCTTGGAAGGTTGGCCTTTAGTTGATATCTAGAAACTTGATTTCCAGTTAATAGTTAACTGATGAAGGTGGTTCACTGTACAGCAACTGTTTGTGCAAACAATATGGTTTATACTAAATGCCTACTTTTCTTCTTCAAGTAGGGAATGTTGGCACAATCTAGGCAGAGGATGCATACATGAACAGCCCTCAGCTAGGCCTCTAATGAACTTCCCCGGCTGGAAACATGGCACACTTGCTGCTTCATCTTGTTATTGGAAGATTACCCCTTCACGGAAAGGGGTACTCATAAGGAAATCATCACATGAATTCTTCCAGACTGCCTTTTTCTGGTATGATCTAGCTGTTTGTTCCTACTACATTGCTGTAATAAATCTTTGTAGTGAGTACACCAATATGCTGAGTTCTGTGAGTCTTTTTAGTGAATCTCTGAATGTAGGAATGATATTTGGGACATCCAACATACCCCTGAACTAAGTGTTTTAAAGCATAGTCCAATTTTGTCAGATGAAGATGATAATGAAGACAGAAATATGCCCAGAAATAGCAGAAGACATAGCATAACGATGAGTATGAAGGTAAGAATCAACTCAGTGTTGGGGAGCATGAAGGGATCCACAAATAATTCATAGTTTCTAAGCATTATGTTTAAGAAAGGCAATGTCAGAAAATATAAACAGAAGGCAACTCTCAGAAGTTCTTAGAAAGTATTCTGGATGAAAAAGTAAAACTGAAGGATGCAACGGATATTTGAGAAAAATTAAAGAATGACCGACTTTTTATCATTATTCACACTTTTTGAGCAAAATTATTGTGCCATTTACAAACTATTAATCATTTGAAAAAATTACTAGCCATGTATCTATCTGGTATTCTACATTTTCAAAAGCAGAAGTATATCAAAGTTTTCTTCAACTTAACAGTCCCTTGCAATAGACTATGGTACATTTTTATCTTACTTATAAATTTTTATAAATATCAGAAGAGAGAATATATTTAACAGTCTTTTCTCAGTGATATTTGCATTTTGTTTTATGTTTTAGGATACTTATCAGGCAATTAAAAAAAAACACATTCTAAATTTCAAAATATAATACATTTACTAAATGAAAATTGTTACGTACATGTTGTATGCAATGTGAAATACTATGTCAACAACTTAAAATATAGTGTCTGCACAAATAAAAATTTAAACATTTGCCTTTGAAAAACAAGACTCTTCATCTTCATTCTTTATTAGACCTCCTTGGGAAATGAGGTCAAGAACAAAAGGTTAGAATTAAATTCATTTGTGATTTTTTTTTTTACTGTCATTTTATTTTGTTTTTTAATGTCAAGAACTTACCATAGGAGAGCATTTCACATTGGAACATTACTGGCTGAAGTTTAACATTAACCATAGAGTGATTCTAATTTTTAAAGCACAAATCTTATCTTTTGAGACAAATAGTAAGGTATTTGTTATTTCTAATTATTTAAATAAAATGAAAACATTTCAATAGAATTTTATATAATTTTATAAATATTTCTTTTTTCTCAAAATGTCATTTCCCTAAGTATGTAATATCTTCTAAATATTAAACATATTTAATTCATGGTACTTCCTAATTTAATGAGCCCAATGATTGTAAATGATACTAATCATGAAATAGTTTTGCTGATTTTTAGGACATACACTGATAACTTTGTGAGTGGTTTCCAAGATTTATCACAGATTATTTTATATTATAGAAATATAAAATAGCTAATAATATCTTACTTAATGATTTTTTTACCCAATAATTTTTCTCACACTGATTTTTATGTGCCTCTGTCTGTTTAGTGTATGTGTCTTCTTGCCAATCATACATGGAATGAGCTCTGCCTCAAAACGCAAAGTAAATAATGAACATGTTTTATAGTTATGGAATTTTCCCCAAACACCTTCTGTGTGGCTTGGAAGAGATATGTTTTGCTGCAAGTAAGTAAAATAGAAAAACACATGACTGACTCGTAATCTTTGGATTGATAATGTCTGCAGAGACCTTTACATTTAGGAGAAAACATTAAGAGAAACACAACCTACCTTGCAACTACATTGTGAATGAAGAAATAAGAATAGTTGCTTTGGGGAAGTAACATAGCACTTTCTGAATCAATATTAAAAGAATTGATATTTGAAAAACTGATGAAAAATATTTTTAAGATATTTAATTAATCGCTATTTCTCAGGTACTAGTAGAATATTAAATGAACAAATATAGACAACTAAATTAATAACTAATGTGTAAACTTAGCAATGCTGTTGTGGTTCAACAGTAATGCATATTTGAAATTAAACATGAATTAAATGTGAAATAAATATGTGTTAGGTTTTGAGATATTTATAAATTTAAAAGCAAAATTGTCTTGCTAATTCTTATGCATATTAACATTTTCATAAATTTAGATAATATTTTGACAAATTTTACTTTGCAAAAGTTTTGATTGGTTATATTTTTAAGAGCCTTTATTATCCTTGATTTATATATCTGTCATGACAAGTTCATTACTGTTTTGTGTACTGAGTACATACATTGGTCAAGCCCCGTTCTAAGCACTGAGAATACAGAAGCCAGCCGAATAGAGCAAGTGTGACTGTCCTGGAGGTCACACTCAGACCACAAGGAAATGCTGAATAATAGGATAGATATATACCGCTTGCAAGTGCTTTTATTTACTTTTGTTCAAATTAATATTGCCTTTTATCAAATCATCCAATGCTATGTGCCCTAAAACAGCAACAGTCTCATTTCATTTTGTTCATTATTCCAATAATGTGACTAGGGCTTGGCGAGGAAGTCACATGACATAAACACACACAGCTGACAGTTGGTGGTAGTTGTCAGGTGGGAGCTCAGGCAGTACCAAGGGCCTGTGGCCTTAATTCCTTCCCATGTAGATTTTTCCATATGATCTGGACTTCCTCACAGCGTGATGTTGGGGGTCCAAGGGCATGCATCCAGAACAAGAGTCAGACAGCAACTACACTGGATGACTAATCTTGGTCACAACATAGTGTCACTACCACTTTAATATGGCCTCCACAGACCAATTCAGGGCCAAGGGGAGGGGACTTCAACTCTACCCTCAGATGGCAGAGTGGAGAGATTCGCAAAGATCATATGGGGCTAGAAATATTATTGAAACCATTTTTGAAAAGTACAATCTATCATAAATGTATGGGGAGTATATTGACATATTTTGAGGATACATTTTTATAATGTTTATGAAATAATGAACAGATGCTAAAGATGTGAATTCCTAAAAACCAAGGTCTCATATCTAAATAGCCTTTAAAATGGAGGTGCAGTTACAATAGCATATTAGGATTCATTGCTCAAATGCATATTAATAAACTGTGGTAAAATTAAGTGTAAACTTCCATTCCTGTGTTGTATTTTAGTCATTGAAAGGATGTGGTTGTTTAAATGGTAGTAAAACTCTATATGACTAATGCTCTACTATTAGTGGATATGGTAATTTGAATACATATCCTGAAATTTAGATATTATAATAAAGCTTCGTAGCCAAAATTATAATGAATAAATATAAAAGATTGTACATGAATACATTTGAAAAAGAGTTAATTTTCACATTATGGGTAGGAATTAAAACTAACTTCATCTTCTCTATATAGACAGAAGTAAAGATGAATGCATCCATTAGGATCATAGACTTAGGGATTATTTGTTACGCTGCAGATATCATTTGGCAGTTTCTTATCACTAGGAGAGAACATTATCTAGATTGTGGTTGATTTTGAATCAACATTTTTTTCTTTCCACCATACATTTATTGAGTATTTATGATTAGGGAAATCTGTGTCACAGATTGTCAAATATGGTAGGGCTCCTACCCTGAGCCCTTAAGGATTACATAATATGGGGATGAGCAAAAATAAAAATAAAAGCTAGAGTAAAAGACATGTGTAATGTAACACAGGAGCAAAAAAGAAGGAAAAATGAATTCTGACCTAAGTGAGAGGATGAAGAACAGTGTCTTCATCTGTTAAGATCTGAGTGTTAGAATCTCAATGATCCTAACAGGACAAGCCATTTATAATGAGGTGGGAAATTTGGAGTGAGGGGAAAATGTGGCATTTTTGTAACCATTGATGTATGAGAAAGATTAATTGAATAGAGTGAAAGAATTTGAATTGGGACAACTTCTGTGATAAGGCAATGAAAAGTTTACTAGCTACCTTTATCAGTAGAGGTAAAGTGCTTGTAACAAAGTATAAAGCTACTCTCAAATCTATTCATAGTTCATTCTTATTCTAATATAAACTCTCTTCTTCCATGTTGCCTGTGGCCAGGCCTTCTTAAAAATGGCTCTTCTGCAAGTTTCTCTTTCCTCCCAGGTAAGGTCTATAGTGCACAATAATATTTTGGAAATTAAAAATAAAAAAGATTTACTTAACTACTAAGCTAAATTTTCAGAAGTGCTCACTATCATCTGGAGCATAAAGTTACGATACTCTCTGCTATGATTTCATTTCATTTTCTGCAACTGTGCACCTCCTGCCTCTCCCCATAACCCACAAACTACCACTAACATACACATGCTGTGATATAGCCATGTCATAACACTGCAGTTTTTAGTGTTTCTTTTCATTGTTTTCCTACTTCTCTGCACAGATTGTCGCTGTTTCCTCTGATTTTACTGCCATTCTTCTCCTTCCTCTCTCTGGCAACTTCTTATTCAGATATAGCCTGTAATTTATAATTTTTTTTCTTCAAAACCCTATAATGCTCACTTCTTCCCATAGAACTGTATACCCGTATAATTATATCTATCATGGTTTAAATTCTGCAGGGATGCAGTGGTATTCTATTTTCCTTGAATCACAGATGACAGCATAGGTGCTTTCTTCTGACCCTAAATACAGTGCTTTTTACTGTTTCATGCCACATTACTTCTTGAGAAAAGGAAAACACGAGAAGCATTTATCAAGTGACTACACATAATTTAAAACAAGCCAAGTTACAAAAAGGTAATAAAACATCATCATAAAAAAACTTTGCCTCTATCCATCATTATAAAGGCATGTTTACAGGCATAGATATTAATGAGAGATTGTGGAATTGATTGACCGACCAAAATGGCACTATAAAAATAATTTACTAGTGTAAGTTTAAAGCAAACATTGCTTATATATGGATTTCTGCTACATAATTAGCCAAGTTACTTAGAATCGGAATCAAAGATGGTACATGTAATGCTATCTTTTAAAAATTTATTAGACTGTTATGCACCTCTCTTTCTTCAACTCTTCATTGGCATTACTCTTAACTCAAACAGAATTTTGCCAGTGGATTGTTACTGATAGTCAAATAAATGTATTTTGGGAAAGGAAAATACAATTTGACTTCAAGTCACAAACTGTAATGTGTCTAGACTACATAGATCTATTCTCTCATCTATTTCAGTTTATAAAACATACCCATCACTGAATTTTTATGTCTAGGCAGACGCCTACAATCTTTAGAAGGATTACATTGAGCTTTTGAGCCTGTTCATAGGGATATATTCAGCTTTATATAATTTTATACTTATTTTACCTGCAGACCATATACAATGCCCTAAAACTACAATATTGGAGCTTGAAAATCTGAACAAATGGATTCTGCATTGAGTTATTAATGTATATTTTTATAACATGCAAAAAAAATCATGATTAATCCTCAACTTACCAAAGTTTTGTTTTGTTTTTTTGAGTTGGAGTCTCATTCTGTCGCCCAGACTGGAGTGCAGTGGCTGCTCCCGGCCACCGCAGCCTTGACCTGCTGGGCTCCGGCGATCCTTCCACTTCAGCCTTCCAAGTACCTGGAATTACAGGCACACGCTACTACACCCAGTTAATTTTTTATTTATTGTAGAGATGAGGTCTCGCCAAGTTACCCAGGCGGGTCTCGAACCCACGGGCTCAGGCAATCCACTCACCTCAGCTCCCAAAGGCGCGGGATTACAGGCTGAGCCACCGAGCCCGGCTTCAAAGTTTTTGATGTATAAACAAATACAGCAGATTGTAAATCAGTCAGTCAGCAAAGTCATTTTAAAGTATGTATCATTCAACTAGTAGCCATAGATAAATAATCTGGAAAACAGATTAAGGAGTGAAGGTAGTTAGCACCTCACTAAATGTGTTTTCACTTTTATGGTGCTTAACTGCACATGCTGTTTATCAGTGAAATATCAGTGAAACTGTCCTGAGAATTTTACCTTTACAACAATGTGCAAACATTAATAATAAGAACAAACGTGATCATTAAAAAATATATGATGTCTTTAACCTGATGGAAATAAAGTAAAAGTTAATGTTTTATACAGGAATGATAATTATATGACTTGTCTAGTCTAGACTATACTGCCATAGTTACTAACTCATGATTAATTCAATGCTTATGGACCCAAGAAAGAGGTAATTTCTGAGAACAGAAGGAAGGAGGGGCAAATATTTGGAAGCAAATGAAATTTAAACTTTTATTTCTGATAGAATTTCTCTATTAATCTCTATAAATACCCATGAAAATATATTTCAGGTTGAATAGAATATAATTATAGATAATTTATAGAGTTTGAATAACTTCTGTATTTCTTTCCATATTCAAACAGATAATTTTCATTTGAAATATAGTAAAATGTAGGAAGACCATAAGCAGAGTATATTTTTTGAATACAAACTTTAATATTAGCAAATTTATTTCTAGAGGAAATGTGACTGCAGGAATGACAGAAAACGTAGGTTTTCTCTTCCGTTGTGTTTGAGATAAGTTGGAATCTTAATAGAGAGAAGTGTTGTTTGAAAATGGGACTAGGAAGACCAGCTCATCTTCAGGGTTACCAAGGTTGGGCTCACACCACAGAATATTAACAAATGTGATAACTTTGAGATTATTAGCATTGGCTTAATTTAAGATCATATACAAAGCTTTTTGAAGTAAAATTGTCAGGTAGATTTGCATATATAAAATATCCCCATTTTAGTGTATACTTTGATGAGTAGCCACAAGCAAACTATAGAACATTTGCATCACTCAAACATGTTTTCTGGGCTGGGTGCAGTGGATCAAGCCTGTAATCCCAGCAATTTGGAAGTCTGAGGTGAGAGGATTTTCTGAGACCAGGGGTACGAGACCAGCCCGGGCAACTTGTTGAAACCTTGTCTCTAGAATAAATAAATAAATAAAAATTAGCTGGGCATGGTGGCATGCACCTGTAGTTCCAGCTACTTGGAAGGCTGAGGTGGAAGGATCACTTGAGCCCAGAAGTTCGAGGCTGCGTTGGCCAGGAGCATGCCACTGCACTCCAGTCTGGGCAACAGAGTGAGACTCCGACTCAAAAAAAAAAAAAAAAAAAAGTGTTTTCTGCATGCTTTTCCAGTTAACTTAAGCCCATACAAACAACCTCACGAAACCAAGTATCTACTGTTTTTTAAAAACTTTATTATCTAATTAGATCTCCTATTTCTAGAGTATTCTATAAAAGCAACCATAGAGTATATTGTTGATATCGAAATCGAAATCCCATAAAATTCCTAAACACATCTTTTGGAGATTTGTATTTTTATTTCTCCTAGGCAAATACCTAGGATAAGAATTGCTGGGTTTTATTATATCTGTGTTTTGCTATTTAATAAGCTGTCAAAAATGTTTTATAAAGTGGTTGTAGAATTTTATTTATTTATTTTTTTTTTGAGTTGGAGTCTCACTCTGTCGCCCAGACTGGAGTGCAGGGGCCGCTCCCGGCCACCGCAGCCTCGACCTGCCGGACTCCGGCGATCCTTCTGCCTCAGCCTTCCGAGTAGCCGGAATTACAGGCGCGCGCTACCACGCCTGGCTGACTTTTTGATTTATTGTAGAGATGAGGTCTCGCTGCCCAGGTGGGTCTCGAACCCTAGGGCTCAGGCAATCCACTCACCTCAGCCTCCCAAAGGCGCGGGATTACAGGCTGAGCCACCAAGCCCGGCTGTAAAGTGGCTGTAGAATTTTATATTACCCAATACAAGGAAGAAGAGTTCTGGATGCTCCCAACCTCACCAACACTAAGCATTTACAATCTTTTATGTTGTAACTATTCTAATAAATATACACTTGTATTAGATTGTGGATTTAATTTACATTTTCCTGATAATCACAGATGCTGACTACTTTCATATACATTTTGCCCATTCATATATCTTTTTTTGGGAAGCATCTGCTTAAAACTTTTGCCTGTTTTGTACTGAATTATTAGTTCTTTTCTGAGTTGTTACAATTTTTTAAAAATTAATTATTCAAATTCAAAGTTTGATATATGTATGGTGAATATCATTCTTCAATCGCCTTATTATGGTCTTCTTAGACTCTTATTAAATAGCATTAGTTTGTCAGTTTTATAAAATTCAATTAATCAATTATTTTTTATGATCATAATTTTATGGCCTTAGACATCTTTCACCTGTTCCAAATCTTCCCATATTTTTCTCCTATTTTTTCTAACATTTTATTTTAGCTTATGTTTAGTTTAAACTTTTCTATCTGGACTCATTTTGAATTAATTTGTAGTTTGACATAAGATAAGGGTCAAATTTTTCCCTCATATCAATATACAGCTGTTTCAGGAGCATTTATTAAGAAGACTATCGACTATCCCCCCTCCATTTAAAGCACCTTGGTAACTTTTGAACATGTGCTGACCATAGATGAATGGGTCTACTTCTCGACTCTCTGTTATGTTCCATTTATTTATACCTATATACTTACATCAGTACTATCCTTTTTTGATTACAGTAGTAGCATTAGCTTTGTAATAGATAATAAGTCTCAGGAGTAGGTGATCAAAGTCCTTAAAATGTGTTCGTATTTTCAGAATTGTTTTGTCTACCCAAGGTACTTTGTTTTTCCATATAAATCATCTTGTTAATTTCTGCATAAAATGTGGAAGTTATGATTAAAATGACAATGAGTTTATAGATCAATTGAGAATAATTGTCAACTTATGAATAAACTTTAACTCGATTTATTTTAGATCTGTATTAATTTCTGTCAGTATTGTTTTGCAAAGTATTTTAAAAACTTATACCTAGTTATGTTACTGAATGCTATTGTAAAGGGTTTTTTAAATTTTGATTTTCAATTATTCCTTGTTAGTCTACAGTAATACAGTTCAACTTTTATTAACTTTATATTGTGCAAGTTTTGCTAAATTGACTTACTAGCCTAATAGTTTTTGAAGATTTATGTATGCATGTATGTATTTGGATTTGCAATGTACTTATTCCTGTTGTATTTCTACTGAGAGATAACTTTAATTCTGTTCCAATTTGTAAGACTTTTATTAATTTGCTCCACATTTTGGCAGTGGTTTGAATATCTAGCACAATGTTCATTGAAATGATGAAAATGGACATCCTTGTTATGTTGCTGATTTGAGAGAGAAAGCAACCTTATGTATGATGTTATGTATGCTATTTTTGTATGTTATGTATGATATTTTGTATTTATATATGATATGTGATATTTTTCTTAGGTTATCATGATCAGTTTGAGGACATTTCCTTTTATTCTTAATATGCTCAGATATTTTATCATGAATAGATATGCAATTTGTGAAATAATTTTTCTGCATCTTTTGAAATACATGAAAAATATTCAAATATAAGTCACAATATACCTTGAAATATTTGCCTACTTTCCATTTGCCTACTTTATCTGTTTTCACACAATTTTTGTCACATAATTTATTTCTACTTATGTTACATAATCCTCAAATATTTCAAATAGGTTTAGGTTTAGCAGAAGACTTTACAAACCAGAGACAGAATTACAGCCTGTTTCTCCAGTTAAAGGATAAGGGAGGTTTGTTGGCAATAGTATATTAAAAAATTTTTAAGATTTTTAAAAGAAAATGGCAGAATTATAAAGTTAAGCTTTTTTCCATGGGACAGTAAACAATAAAGAAAAGACAAGAAGTCAGATGGGAAAAATGTTGACCTCTGTAAATGGAGACTGAGTATACCATTCTGTCTACTTTCCTGTACATTTGAAAATGTCCATAATGAACAGTTAGTTTTTTTTTTTTTTTTTTAAAGATGCCACCAAAAGAACTATGGTGGAAAAATCAGGCTTCTGGAATTCATGGAATTTGTAGATGTCTCACACTTTGTGTATTATATATCAGTATAAATAAATATTACGTGGTAACTTCAAAAAAAGCTTATTAAGGTTGATGCCAATATTTCTTATTTTAGACATTTCTTCTTTTTTAACATACACAATTAGGTTGTAAATTTTCACTTATAGGCTGCATTAGCTACAGCTTCAGTTTCAAAATTTAATTTTAGTATATTATATTTTTAATTTCATTAGTTCAATTCTTTCTGATTTCCTCTTTGACTCACTTGATATTTAGAAGTGTGCGCTTTTTAATCAATCTCCTAAAATTTGGTAATTCTCTAGATAACTTTGTTATTGATTTCTTGATTAATTTCACTTTTTGTCAGAGAATGTACATTATAGGCTAGAATCCTTTAACATTTATTGTGAGGGTTCCATGTTTTTGCTATTGTGAATAGTGTAGCAATCAACATGCATGTTCAGGTGTCTTTTTTAGTAGGAGGATTTATGTTCCATTGGGTATACTCCCAGGAGAGGAGGGATTGCTGGATCATATAAAAGGTCAATTTTTAGTTGTTTCAGGAGCTGCTACACCGCTTTCCATAGAGGTTGAACTAGTTAGCACTCTCACCAACAGTATAGAAATGTTCCCTTTTCACCACACCCGAGCCAGCATCTTTTTTTGACTTATTAATGATAGCCATCCTTACCAGAGTTATTTGGTAACTCATTGAAGTTTTGATTTGCATTTCTCTGATGATTAGTGAGGTTGAGCATTTTTTCATGTGTCTGTTGGCAGTTCATATGTCTTCTTTTGAGAAGCGTCTGTTCATGTTCTTTGCCCAATTTTTAAGGTGGTTGTTTGGTTTTTTCTTTTCCCTTTGTTTGAATTATTTACTGCCCACCAAAAATGGACTGGATAAAAAAAAAATGTGGTACATACACATAAAGGAATATTACACAGCCATAAAGAAGAACAAAATCATGGCCTTCAAGGTAAATTGGATGAAGTTGGAGACCATCAAACTAAGTGGTCTATCATGGAAACAAATAAGTGAATACTGCATGTTCTCACTCATAAGTGAGCCCTGAACAATAATGACATGAACACAAGGGAGACATTGACTGTTGCTGGGTACTGCTGGTGGGGGCAGTGGGAGGAGGGTGTTGGAAGCCCAAACTACTACCAGGGGAAGGAGGGTGTTGGAAGCCCAAACTTCATTTGCAGGCAGCCTACCTATAGATAGGAAGGCTATCTATTAAGTAGTTAACCCTCACTTGCACCCACATCTCTGTAATAAAATAAAATAACATAAAATAAAATTAAAATATTGTGATTTATGTCATTAACTAGATTATGGATTATTCTGGTGTGTGCTCTTTCTAATTGAAAGAATGCATATTCTGCTGTGCTTTGGTGAAGTGTACTATGAACATAAATTAAGAGCTCTTGAGTAACAGTTTTTTTAATTGTTTGTTTTCAGGTCTCTATCCTTACTAATTTTATCTGCATTTGCTCTATCTATGACTGAGGAAATAATGGTGAAATCTCATAATTTTAATTTGTTTATTTCTCCTATCAGTTCTATCACTTTTGCTTATGTATTTTGGAACTTACGTATTTGGTACATAAACACTTAGGATTATATTGTCTACTTGATTCATTGGTCATCATGAAATGTCACCTTTATTTCTTGTAATATTCTTTGTTTTAAAGTATATTTTGCCTGAATTTAATATAACTGTACCAAATTTTTATATTAGTGCTTAATATTTAACTTATTTGTATCGTTATATTTAAAATGTATTTTTTCAGAGGCATTAGTTGGAATTACTTTTTTTAATACAGTCTAAAAGTCTCTGCTATTTAATTGAATCATTAAAATATTTACATGTAATATAATTTTCAATGTGATTGAGTATAAATCTACTGTCTTGCTATTTTTTTCTTCTCTATAACTTGCCTACTTTATGTTTGCCTAACTTATTTTATATTAATTTAGTATTTTTCAAATGCAATTCTACTTCCACTATTGTGTTATTAGGTAAATCAATTTGTTTTAAGTTATTTTTTACTATTTCATTTTATTTTTACAGTAGACATATTAACTATATTTTTTGTTGGTATTGTTTAAAGGTTTAAGATATATATCTTTACTTAACCACAATATACCCTGAAATATTTTCTTACTTCTCATATAAGAATCTTAAGCACCATACTTCCATTCCTATCCTCCTGTTTTCACACAATTTTTGTCAAATACTTTATTTCTACTTATGCTACATAATCCTCAATGTATACTTTTTTATAATAAATAAATATACAATGTATAAATAAATATACAATGGTGTCTGTCTTTTTTGTCAGGCCTTCCAAAGTGCTGGATTCGCAGGTACTAAGATCACTGGCAAAAATTTTGCCTTTTAAATAAATGTAAAATAATGAACATATGTATATTTATAGTGTTTATTATTTTTTAACCATCTTTTTACTTTTTGCAGATACAAACATTCATCTGATGTCATTTTTCTCTCACCCAAAGAATTTTTTTTAACATTTCTTGTAATGCATTTCTGTTGATTACATAGTCTTTTGGCTTTTGTTTGTCAGAAATGTCTTTACCTTATTTTTAAAGTCAATTTTGTTTTTTTTTAGAAAGTAGAATTTATTGAGAGACATAAAAGCTCCCACAATGGGAGAGGACCCGAAAGGGTTGCCCAAGCCGATTTTTATTGTACAACATTTTAGTTTGTCAGATTTTTATTTTCTCTTGGCTTGCATAATTTATTCAAGATGTCTGTGATTATTTTTTACATAGGTTCCATTGTACATAATGCAATTTTTTTCCTGCTCTTTTGTAAGAATCCTATTTACCATTGATTTTAGCAATTTAGTTTTGCAGTTTGGGGTTTTTTTTTTTTTTTTTTTTTTTTTTATCTCTCTGTGTGTATGTCCCTTGCTTGGGATTCATTGAGCTTTGAATCTGTGTTTTACTTTCTGGGTTTTTTTTTCTTTAAAACCATGGATAGAAAAATGTTGGCTATTATGTCATATATATATATATATATATATAATTTTTTGCCCTCTCTTCTCTCTAAGAATAGATTTACATGTATGATAGACAACTTGATATTGTTCCATGGTCTGATAACTCTCTGCTTCTTATTTGTTAGTCTTTTTTTTTTAAACTCTGCTTCATTTTTAGATAGTTTCTATTACTATGTCTTTAAGATTATGATTTTTTGTATCACCTAATCAGCTATAAATTCTATTCTACAATTTCCCTTTGCTCCTTCAATAAGTTCATATTTTAGTTTAAATATTTCCATTCATCTTTTAATAGCCTTTTAAACATATATGTCTGCTAATACCACAATTTCTGACACATCTGAACCTTTTTCTATTGACTGGTTTTTCTTTTGATAATGGATCAAATTTTCTCCCTTCTTTGCTTCTTTTCCTCTCTTTTTTTTCTACTTCAACATTATAGAACAGATTTATTTCTTTGCTTTTAAAGTACATTTTAACTAGATGCTACAGTTTTATGTGCTGTATTGTCGAATGTGTTTCTTCAAAAAATGTCAAGTTTTACTTTTTTAGGTATATAAGTTACTTTCAGGCTTTTAAAAATCCCTCTAAGGCCTATATTTATTCATTGTTAATGCATAACTAGAGTATCCTTTACTCCAGAGAAAGCTCAGCACTACTTCTAAGACATTGGTCTTCACTGAATGCCCTGGTGTTAACCAAAATGTTTATGAAATAGTGGTGGTACAGAGGAAGCAATTAGACACTGTATCAGTTTTTTTATCACTGAATAACAAATTGCCACTAATTTGGTACTGAAAGTAATATTTATTTATTATGCCACAGTATGTAGGTCAGAGTGCCAGCACAGTGTGATTGGATTATCTGCTCAGGGTATCACAAGGCTGAAATCAAGGTTTTGGCTAGGCTGTGTTCTTGTCTGGAGGCTCTGGGGAAAAAAATCTGCTTCCAGCTTCCTCCCTGTTGTTGGTACAATTCACTTTCTTTAAATTGTACAATTGATGTGCTCATTTTCTTGTTGCCTGTGAGCCCATGCTGTCTCAGTTCTTATAGGTCAATCGTATTTCTGATCATATACCCGCCTCACCTTCAAAAGAGCAATTGTACACAAAATCCTTCTCATGTTTTCATGCTTCTTGTGATTTCTTTTTTCTGTGACCAACTAGAGAGAACTCTGTGGTTTTCCACCTGATTAAGTTAGAATCATCTGGGTATTCTACCATTCTTAAAGTTAACTGTGCCATATAATATTACATAATAATGAAAGTGTAATTCATCATGTTCACAGTTCCATGGATTATGATGATTTGTTCACCAGAGAATGGAGAATTTTGAGGCCACTTTAGAATTCTCTTTAGCGTAGCTACTGAAGTATAAAGTTATTATTTTTTCCAGAAAAGATTAAACATTATATAATGAGAATAAATATATTATATATATGTATATCTTTGTTGGATCAGTAAGTTATGGAAATGCTCAGGTAACTGATCTGAATAGAATTTATCTTTTCTGAAAGTACTAACAAATATAAAGAGATTGAATTCATGAAATATCTTGCAAGTCAGGCAAGAACCTCTGGCCTTGATATAATTTTTAATAAGAAGTTTAAAAACAGGGGCAAGATATGACAAAAGAGTTGTTTTGGGGATGAACATTAGTCTGAAGACAGAATAAATCAGAGAAATAAAACCCTTAAAGCCCCAAAGATCAGTTATCAGGTATCTGTCTTCTAGTTGATTCACTGGCATTTAGAAACAAAAGAGGTTTTTAAGTTGTTTCTGTAGCATGTAAAATATGTCAGCCTGGGTATTATATAAATATATGATTTATACTTTTCCTCACTACTTAGTAGAATGTTTCCCGTTTGTTCTGTGGCTTATTATTCTACTGAAGTTGTTTCCATAGTAGTACTGTAGTGTTTGTCCTTGAGCAAGTTATCTGGTCACTCTGACTTTCAAGTTTCCTTGCCTGTTAAGTGGGCAAAAGAGAATGGCTTCTATAGAAGTCTATCAAAGAGCCTGACACTTAAATGTTCTAGTGACTATATTACTTTAGACTTTTGGGTTATTCTACTTAAATATTTATTGACCATCTGCTATATGGCAAACAGCATTCTTTGCAGTGGGGATATAGCAGTGAACAAGATCAAGTTGCTGACTTTGTGGAATATAGAATCTACAGTGATGAGACAAAAATAGATAAATACATAAATATTAAGATAAAAAATATTGATAAATTCTATGAAGAAAATGAGGAAAGGGCAGAAAAAGAGTACAGAGAGAAAGAAAGAGAGAGAGAGAAGGAGATTCATTTTTAGCTAGAAATATCTCTAGTAATATGTCAGTCAAGCCGAGAACTTCAGGGAGTAAGAGAATGGGTCATGTAAATTTTGGAAAAGTAACACCAGCCAAGAAAAGATAAAATGTCAAGGTCAGGAGAAAAGTGTGTCATTGACATTTTTGAGCAAGAACAAGGAGATCAGTATGTTTGAAACTGTGTAACAAAGAACAAACTTGTAGAGCACAAAGTGGTGGGCAGAACAAGTTCAGATCAATAGGGTACTGTGGCCATTTCAAGTACTGAGGTTTTTTTTAACAATTAGACACTGTATCAGTTTTTTTATCATTGGATAACAAGTCGCCACTAAATTAGTACCTAAAGCAATATTTATTTATTATGCCATAGTATGTAGGCCAGAGTGCCAGCACAGTGTGATTGAATTATCTACTCAGTGTATCACAAGGCTGAAATCAAGGTGTTGGTTAGGCTAAAGAATGATAGATTACCCAGGTGATTCTAATTTAATCACGTGGGCCTTTAAAACACAAGAGTTTTCTCTAAATTTGTTACAGAAAAAAGAATTCATAAGAAGCATGAAAAACATGGGACGCATTTTAAGAACAATTGCTGTTTTGAAGGTGGGGGCGTATGATCAGAAATATGATAGACATAAGAACTGAGACAGCATGGGCTCACAGGCAACAAGAAAATGAGTATATTAAGTACTGAGTATGTTCGAGAAACACTGGTTAATAGAGTGGAGGAGTTATATGATAAACTGACACACTGGATGTCAGGTTCAATATTTTTTTTTCCCTCAAAGTAAACATTGATAACACAAAGTTCTGACAACATCAAAATACTGTTTTAGAGAGTTTTATTTTTATTATGGATCTTGCTTTTTTTTTTTTTTTTTGCATTATCATCAGCTTGTATTCTATCTGATCGAACACCCCTTCCTTACCTCACACCCCTCTCTCTTGTCGTCACTTGATTACAGTCACCTTTAAGGTAGTATTATCCGCAAAATTTAATGTTCTGTTTGAATGCTCTGCAGTAACTGTTTTTAGATCCTTAATCATACTTTTGAACTAATGCTTTGTAAAATCTGATGGAACATTGGTGCATATGAATGACCAGAAGAGATATTTTATATTTTAATAAAATATTTTATATTTCAATAAAATATTTTATATTTTAATAACTTTCCCTGTTTTGTTTTTTAACAAGATACCATGTTTTCATTTTGCATTGTGGTCTGCAAATTATGTATCAGGTTCTACTTATTTTCCCTTACTTCCCAGCTTTTCTTCATCTGTAGGGATAAAGGATCGGGTGAAGGCATTTTACTAAATACTATAAGCAGTGCAAAGAAATCAGTGCTCCATTCAGAGCTTTTGTGGGAGTAAGACTCTACATCCTTTATTAGATATATTAGTAGACGAAACACATGTGTGCTACAAAGAGAAGGCACGACTTAACCTGCAAAAGAGTTCAGCTCTTCATTCATTTTGTATCCTGCAGGTCTTTCTGCAAGACATGAGTCTGAGTGTCACAGAGAACATAAATCTCTCAAGTAATCATAATTTATTAGTTATCTTTTGAACATTTATTTTTTGCCAAGTCTTCTTCTAAGCACGTTGACAGCATTAACTCATTTAAGCATCACAATAACTTTATAAGTGGGTATTAGTAGAATTCCCTTTAAATAGATGAAGAAGTAATAATATCTGTTATTAGACAGATAGATTAAAACACTTCCAAAATCATACAATTAGCAAGTGGTAAAGTCACATGATAAAACCAGGCAGTCTGGCACCAGAAACTGGATCCTAAATCTTATTCTACACGAAACAGTAAGATGGCAGAAATGCAATTCCATGGGAGTTCAGAAGAGAGACAAGTTGTCTACTGTGCTGACCTTAGAAACAAGGGTCAAATCTTGCAAGACACAATTATGAAAAAATAGAAGCCTGGGAATATTGTCAGTTTGTCATTTTACTGACACACAAGTATAACTTAGGAGTTGAAAAGCAACGTAGTTGTTATCTAGTGCAAGTCAATCTTAAATTAAGAATGTGGAACCTAGAAATAATAATTGATTCTGAAAAGGTCACACAACTAATTAGAAGCCTGGGGGTAAAAAACTAAGTTTTCTGATTTCCGCTTCACAAATGCTACGAAACTTCCTACTTTGCATACATCCTGGGCAGCTTGCTCTATTATGTGCTGTTTGCACAAGTCTCAGTCTTCTCCAATGGAGCTATTCATCATTCTGAGGGAGGAACTACAGCATATTGAGTATATTTCCAAGAGCAAAGATAAATGATACCTACCAAATGCCCAAGGATATCACCCTGTAGTGTTTTTTTAATTTTTGTTTTATAAACATCAACAGTCATGCTGCATTCATTTCAATTAATGAAATGTAATGAATTTCATTTCAGAATATTTGAAGTATAGAGTATGAGCTGTGACCTATCTCAGGTTATGGAAATACAAAGATAAACTGTAAATGATAATTAAATGTACAGTTGCTTGACAATACTCCCTTGTTTTTGGGGGGAGGTGGGGGTGGAGGTCTGAGTTTCACTCTGTCATCCAGGCTGGAGTGCAATAACACAGTCATGGCTACTGTAACCTCCACCTGCTGGGCTCAGGCAATCCTTCCACCTCAGTCTTCCAAGTAGCTGGAAATACAGATGTGTGCCACCATGCCTGGCTAATTTTTTGATTTATTGTAGAGACAAGGTTTTGCCAAATTTCCCAGGCTGGTCTCAAACCCCTGGGCTCAGACAATCCTCTCACCTCTGCTTCCCAAAGTGTTGGGATTACAGGCATGAGCCACCGTGCCTGGCTTACTGTCTTGACTTTTTCTTTTATGCCTTTGCTAGAAATGGTCTCTCCCATAATATGTATACCAATTTCAACTGCTTCTTCCTTTTAGATGCCTTCCTTTACCCAGGAGTCTAGGTATCGGAACTTAAGATTACACTCCTTCTATCCTCATCCGCCTTTTTCCTTATCTCTATTATAGCATATTGCATCCTGTTGATTAAAGCTTGTGATTCTTACTAGACTCGGAATATTGGGAGGTCTTCAAATTTTCATGTTTACATTTGTATCCTCACCCAAGCATAACAGAACCCAAGCACAATAATTGAAACATAGTAGTTATTGAATTAATATGTATTGAATTAATTCAACATTGTTAAATAAATATTAATATGCTTTTAACTTAATAGATAAGTGAACTTAAAAATTAATTTGGAAAAGGTGTTTTCCTAAAATCATTAGAAACAAATTGATGACATAATAATAAAACACTGACTCTTTATTTACTTGGTTCTTCTCCTTGCTCCTTATTATATAAATAAATTGTGATACTTATGTTGATTACATTAGTAAAAGTATATTTTATCTTAATTGGATATTAAAACATTTCCAACATTCATTTCTGAATGGCTCATTGAGAGTGCAAAGTCTATGATTTAGATGACCTAGCACAAATTTATTGAATTGGCTTCAAGTATACCGTGCTAGGATTTAAATCACATGCAGATGAACTAGAATAGAGGAACGAAGAGAGAAAAGAAAGTGGAAATCCTGAGGGATTATTTAAAGGAAGAAACAGTAAATTTGGTTGGCAGATTAGTTAAAGAAAAATAATGCAGGAGGTAGTAAAAGGACTGTTGTCTAACCTTAGAAACAGAAGAGTGAAAAAAGGAATAATAGCAAAAAGATGAATATCCTGAAGAGGAAGATGAGTTTATGCGTGGACATGCTTATTTCGAAATAACAGCTGATCACTCATACACATACATGGTTGCTTTCTCCACAAAACTCACTAAAACAATAAAGGGATAAATTTACTAACACATAGATTTACAAGATCAGAAGAAAAGGAAAGGAAACTTGGCCAACACAATTTTTGAAACTGAAATGCAGAAGTACAAATAGTAAGTTAAATGGTATTCCTGTTAAAAGTAAACTTTAAACCAATAATGGGGAATAGCAATAAATAATCAAATTTATGTCACATAATTAAACTCTCATGACTTGTCACTTCCCAGGTATCTTTTTAAATGAGAAAGGTATGGAATTAGTATTCCTTTAAGTCTGTTTCTCAGGCAATTATATTTCTCAATCTCTCTCAAATTTTCACAGCTCTCCAACCCCAAGAGAAGAACAGATAAAACAGAAAGACTTTTCTTTCATCCTCTGTTTTTCACATATAAGGGAAATCGTGCAATATTTCTAGCTTACTTCATTTAGCATAATGTCCTCCAGGTTCATTAAATATTGTGACAAATGACAGGTTCTTCTTTTTAAAGGTTGAATAATACACACACACATACATTTAAGAGTTGTCCTTCATTATCCATGGGTGATTGCTTCCATGGCCACTGTGGATACCAAAATCTGGGGATTGTTCAAGTCTCTTATATAAAATGGCATAGTATTTGTTTGTAACCTTTGCATATCCTCCTTTGTAGTTTGTCGCCTCAAGTTTACTTATAATACCTGATACAATGTAAATGCTATGTAAATATTTTTGTGCTGTATTGGTCTTTTACATTTGTATTATTTTTATTGTTGTATTGCTACTTTTATTTTAAAATATATTTTTCATTTGCAGTAGGCTGAATCTACCAATGTGGTATCCACAGCTACAGAGTGTCAATTGGACCACATTTTCTTTATCCATTAATCCACCAATGGGCATTTAGATTGTTTCTATATCCTGATTATTATGAATAATGCTGCAATGAACATGGTTGTGCAGATATTTTTACAAGGTGGTGGTTTCATCTCCTTTGGATATATGTCCAGGAGTGGGCTTGCTGTGTAGGAGGGAAGAAGGAGAAATGGGAAGGTGCTGGTCAAAAGATACACAATAGCACATATGTTCTTAGGGATTTTGTTAAATAAGAAGATCCTAGTTGCTCTTGTCACACACACAACAAAAGTAACTATGTAAAATGACAGACAAGTTCATCTGCTTCACTACTATAACCATCTTACTATCCCTATATATGTGTATCTCATGCCATCATATTGTAAACTTCAAGTATACACAATAAACTTTCTTTAAAAAAATGGAACACACAAAGCATAGGTGAGGGTTAGTGTACAGTACTGAAAATAGGAGAGCTAAGGAAATATATGAATAACGTATTTAAATTGCCCCCCTCTTTCCTCATCTTTCATAGTAAAATATCAACAGATAACACATATTTGGGGTTGAATTGTGTCTCCCGAAAATTCATAAGCTGAAATCCAAACCCTCAGCATCACCAAATATTACAATATTTGGAGACAGTGTCTTTAAAGAGGTAATTAAGGTAAATGAAGACATATTAGTGGGCTCTACTTCAGTATGACTGATGTCCTTAGAAGAAGGATTAGACTCAGGCAACATTCAGACAAAAGGGCAGCCATGTGAGTACACACAGAGAAAGCAGCCATCAACAAGGCAAGGAGATAGCCTCAGAAAAAAACAACTTTTCTGACACTTTTGTCTTGGACTTCTGGGTTCAGAACTGAAAAAATAAATATCTATTGTTTGAGTCACTCAGTCTTTTGTTATGGCAGCCTTAGCAAACTCATATAATACCTGAAATTGAACAATCAAGAAGTCTGAACACAAAAATATTATGAAGACATGTGAAGATAAATAAATTACAAGAAAGTTGAAGGTAATTGACTTGAAGAGGGATAATTGAGGAGGGTGCAATAGGACTATTAATTTTTATAGCAAACTTTACATAACTAATATATTAGATAAAAACCTGTACAATTTTAACAACAATTTAGACTAAATTAAATCCAAAGGTATTGATGTTACAGAACTCTTTCCTCCCATATTCTTTTCTTCTTTCTCTTCTCAGTCACTTTTTTGTAAATAACTTCTCTATAAACACACACTCAACTATCCATTTTTAGAGTGCTAATGGAGGTTTGTTAGGACTCTGGTGTGCTAGAATATGATTAAATATCTTAAACACCGAACAACCACTTCCTTGCTTCTGATTTTATGACTTATCTTAATATGGGTGGTAATTTCAAAACTATTTTGAAATTTAATGGAATTATTCAGGTAACAAAAGTATTCATTAGCATATCAAGACTTGTCATCTATACATGATTACAGAAACTGCAAAAATTAACTACATGATCTAAGTAATTAGCTACTTCTTATTACACATCAAGTTGAAACTTCAACTTCTTGTTAATTGAGAAAGGGCGTGACAAGTATTCATCTCCTTTATTGTAATAGCTCAAAGATGTTTTCCTAAATAACTCCTTTAAAATGGTGATCGCGGAAATTATTTAAAAAATTAGAATGCTTAAATTTTACTAGTGAGAATTTCAATATTAGAGGTTCTCATGGCATTATACTAGTTTATTTTATAATTTTATTATATCACTATCATAGTATATATATTATTATTGAAGTATAATTGTCTTTACGAATTTAAAGTAGCAGAATCAAAATTTAACTTTTACTCCTTATGAGAAGTAAGCAAAATAGAGAAAGAGAGAGAAAGAGAAGTGAAGGAGAAGGAATAATGGTCCTCAGTGAGGAGGTAATATCTGTTGCTAGCTTGACCCCCATGGTAGGCCTTTCTTTTTTTCTTTAACAACTCAGAGAAACCTTCTATATGCTTATCCAGTGTTTGGGTATTCATAAATGAGAACATGCTACACATTTTATGTTTAGTCTAATTTTTTAAACATAATATTATATGTGTGATATATTTAGAAAAAACAGATGAATACTGTACTTGTTTTTAATAATGGAACAGATAAAATTTACTTGTGAATTGTATCCACATAGAGTGATTACTTATCAGAACTTGATTACATTTGTCAGCCTGAAATACATAAAAAAATTAGCAAAAGACATATTAGAAAGGCATGTAATGACCTGAGTAAGTCAATCAACAAAAAATAAGACATTAAATAGTTGCATTGCATTGATCATGTGTACATGCTATACTGTATATAACCAATTCTCAACTGATGGATATTTAGGTTAATTTCATTTTGTCAATATTAAGACAAATGTGAGTTTTGTTAAATATAAATGAGTCACTAAACTGCAATATTGGTCATCTATTCCTGAGACACTATTTCTACTATCCTTCCTATTTGTACAGTCCTTTGATATGAGTGCAAATAAGAAAGGCGGTTAGTTATTCATAATGGGAAAAATGGTGAGTCAAAGAGATCAAAGATCTCACTCTTCTTTCTAGGTGTTTTAACAGAGGAAATTGATGTAGTCTTTCTTAAAGCAGTGAGGTAAGCATTTGATACGCTTATTCATAGTTTTTTCATTCCTTCTTCCACCCAAGGTTTCTGGACATATACATTCTACTCCTTGAGGACACAGCTTGCCAGAACTTCTGGAAAGTGTGGAGTCAGATAAGACCAATTGTTCGATGGTAATGTGCCTCCTATGGTACCCTCTTTGCTATAAAATGATTCCTTAGTCCAAGGCAATGTCATGTTTGTTTTATGTCAGTGGATCGAATGCTTTCTAAGCTCTTAAACTCTGGTGCATAAAGGGCAAACTTAAGTTGAGCATGGTGGCTCATGTCTGTAATCCCAGCACTTTGGGAGGTGGAGGTGGGAGGATTGCCTGAGCTCACAGGTTCGACCAGTCTGGGCAACATAATGAGACCTCATCTCTACAATAAAGTAGCCAGGAGTGGTTTGCACTCACCTATGGTCCCAGCTACTTGGACGACAGAGGTAAAAAGGATCACCTGAGCCTAGCAGGTCAAGGCTGTGGTGATAAGAGGATGCCACTGCATTCCAGCCTGGCTGACAGAGTGAGACTCGGACTCAAACAACAACAACAACAAAAACAAACAAACAAAAAAACAGGCAAACGTACACCTGAGATACATACTATGTATTATTTCCATCCAAAATAAACTGTTGGTCTTTTTAGGGTAGAAGGAGTCTAATGAATCAGTGTGCTACCAAGTCAGCTGATTTGTTTTTATTTTATTTTTTTTAGGTAGGATAGTATGTCTGGATTTAGTGCTGGTCTTTGTGTCTGGCAAGTTAGATGTTTTGCAATAAGGGTGACTAAATCAGCTTTGAGTGGGAACTCATGCAGTTGGTCCCATGCATATCTTTTATCCTTACTGCCATGGGTATTTTGTGAATGTATTGTGCCTGCTCTTGGGTAGACAATGGCAAAGGCCGGCTGATCAAGTGAGAATTATTGGTCCAGTAATTCTGCCTTCTTAGTTGTTTAGTGCCACTTCTGCAGTGGATACATTTTGGTGGGAATTAACAAGCAAGATAAATGCTACTTCAACAATGCCTTTAACGTGCCTCTTCTCTGGATTTCTTTATCACTGATTTTCAGTTTCTTTTTTCCTGGCCCCAGACCAATCAGCCAAGTCATTTGTCATTGCATGTGTCTTTATGTATTTTTACCTTGGGCTACTTCACTTCTATACAAAGTGATGACTAAGCATACCACCTGAAGTACTGCCTACTAAGAGAATTTCCCTTACTACTGTTTCAATGGGACAGGAATATACCAGCAGACTCTATTTTTAGCCGGCATTCACATACTGAGAAAATCTATCCAGGAACAAAATTTGTTCTTTTTTTCTCCTGCCATCTGGTGATATGAGACCTTACCAAGCCCCATGTGACCATAGGTAAGTGGGAAAAGAGATATCATTGTAACAGAGTAAATGCCATGGGGATCTGGGCCACATGCTTGTGCCACTTTCTTGTGCCTCTGTCCCACTTTTTTCTAAATCCTATTTGAATCACATTTGTCTTACAAATAATGGCTGCTGGACCCACTCAATCATGATTTGGTGGATCTGGCAGATGCAGCTCATGATGAATGAGTAGTTCTGGCAGTGTGATCAAGCCTTGTCCCATAGCCAAGAGCTTTCTCTCTGCTAGACACCAGTGGAATGGTGGGAGCTGTTTTCAGAATGGTCTATAATTCTCTATGGCAGATGGCCTTGCCTTGCTCCAAAACTGTAGGGGTCTATGTTGTGATTTTCCTATTGAGGTGTGACAAAGTCCACACTGCATCTTTCCCCATCACTTAATCTCTAACATCATAGAATTGCTGAGATACTTGGCACAAGGTGCAGGACCACTTGCATCAGAACCTGGACCTGCTCTGTGCTCTACACAAAGCTGGCAGCTTGATGCCTACTAGTGAATGAGTTGGAGCAATATTCCCAAGCTTGCAGGATATTATCTCCCAAAACTCCATGGTCTATCAGAAATGTTTCCTTCTTAGTGATAGGAGGTATAAACATGCGATAATTTTATTTAATGTAGAGGCCATTTCCTGGACTACTGAACCCCTAAAAATTTCACTTTCACAGACTCTAGCTCTTCATAGAGTTTATGTTCCACCCTATAAATCTATCTTTTTTTTTTTAAATCAAGGCCTTCAGTACACTTGCAACTCCTTGTTTTATTAAAATTATATGATTGCTATATTGAGACAATGTGATATTTAATAGAAAGACCAAAAAGACTGAGTCCCTTCAGACTCTATTATGATCAAAGGACAAGATCATAAGCAGTACAGTTGTCCCATCCAAGTGAATCTCAACTGTTTCTGATCTTCCTTTCTAGTAGGGATGGAAAACAGTGATTGTGTAGATTATAATTTTTAAATCATGAAGACTACCATGCAATGTAGACTGTGTTAATCTGTTTGAGCTAAGGAATCACAACTGTCAGTGAAGATACTACTCAGTGAAGCAGGGGTAGTCTAGTGAATTTTGTGGGGCTATCATATGCAGTTTTGTAAAGTTTTAAGATTAACTCTAATTGTAATTTCCCTTAGAACTGCAGAAGCAGTTTCAGAGGCTTCCATTTGGCCTTTCTGACTATGATGAATCTTAATGCATAGGCAAAGAAATAATGTAGGGATTCCGATAGCTATTAAGTATGCCTATTCCAAATAAATATCTAGGAAGGAAAGTCATAACTACATTCCCTTTACCCCAACTGAAAGACAATGATAGTGCTTCAACTATCCAAATAGCAGTGCTAATAACCTGTATCCAATAGTTCTCCATATGTTTGGATAGTATCCTTTTTCCAGTGTATGACTACCTAACTACATGTATGTAGGGAGAGTCATTTGTGTAAGCACTTGCTGTGATGTTGCAGCGTTCTTTCTTTTAAGAAACTGACATCTACCGGCAGTGGGTTAAGGGTCAGGTTCATAAACTTGGCAAACAATTGTGACTTTTATTGAGATCATAAGCTTCAGTTTCATGGATATCCCTCTTTTCTCTATCTCTTTTGATTGTTTAAACTGAACAATAACTTCATTGGTCATCCAACTTTCTTTACCCTAGGGACACTATGATCTATTCAAGATACCCATATTTTTTTGCAATTAGGTCTTCTTGGCTTCTACTTCAACCTTGTTTCTCATTAGAATAACTACAACCCTACTTGACTTTGACTGTTAAATACTTCCACCTGGCCTCGTTTATGAGGGAGAGGGAGTGTAAATTCTCCATTGCTACCATAAGTATGAAAGTAGCTTCTAACTATCAACCCTGTGGTGCAGGGGACAGCACCCATTGAGGTGACAGTATTCCTCTCACTTGTACATTCTATGCCATTTTGTTCAGTAGGATGCCCTTCAGATTCTTCCCCAGAACATAGGAAACTAGTGAATTTTTAAGTCATATGTAATATATCCACTCTAGCATGTCTACTTCTTCAATAATTTTAATTATTTCAGTGTCTGTCACAGATATACTTATTTAACTTAGTGTGAACCATTACTTTCTCCATGCCTCCAAGAGCAATATGTTAGCATTGTCTCCTGAGATCTTGCCAAAATGTTGCATCTTGTATTATTGGAGAATGTTTGCATAACAATAACTTCTCCTTTATTCAGCCTCATGTTCTAGCACCCTCGATCCAGCACATTTAGAACTCGGACTCATATCGACCATCTGGTTCGTAACAGTTAGGGGTCCTGTAGCTCCTTTGAAGCATAGTCCTTGTCCTACCTTAGCATGCCTAGAACTTCTCCAGGAATGCTGTGACTTGATTCTAGCAATTAATGGCTGGCCATGAGGGAAGGTGAGGATTGATGTTAAAGGGTACACATGTTGAAAGACAGAGGTTTCTGCTATAGCTGTAATCAACAAGATACCTCTATCCTTTAACAGTAAGAAGTGGGTCACTCCTGCAGACCCACAGAGAGTTCAGTGAATTCTGGACTTTCAAAGTTATTTAAGTGTAGCAAAGCAGATATCCCCATGTCAGCTTTCAATATTCTACTTCTTCCCAATGAGTGCTTGGCATAGGAATCTTGGGGGCAGTGAGTGGGGGCTAAGAATAAACCCTCCCAGAACTTCGATACTCACATAATTAGGTCTGGTCTTATTAATTAGATTTCTCTGCCCTCTATTCCCTGGAACTCTGCTACTCTTTATAATTAAGTCATGGGCTTCTCTCTTGGGTTTTTCTGTCCTCTGACTCTAGGAGACAGGAGACTTTTTCTTTTACAGTTCTTTCATTCAGTGATTAATCATCTGCTTTTTATTGTCTTCTTCCAGTACTTAAATGGTGTCCAGCAAGAGTTATCAGGATACCACTGTTTTTACAGTGTGTACTTCCAAAGAAACTTTTAAAGGCCTAAAACATGACACTTGCTATGGCACATCCATTCTATCTCAGTTTACTACTGGAAAAAATTAAGAGTTGCATTGAAACAACCTGTAACCAATGGGGTCTTATTTTGTACTTGGATGTAAGGTGGACCAGGCTTAAAATCCTATTTTAGAGTCTGCTTCCTTGGACAATTCCTGGTACCAACAGTTTCATGGTGGTTAGCCCGGGAAACATATTTTGAGACAGAGATTTGCATACTGAAAATTTCCTGGAAACTGCCCTTAGGATCAACATCTATGGACATATGAATGAAGCAGTATTCGACAGAGAGAAGAATTAAACTATTGTGTCATTGCACTAAAGGTCTCAGTTGATCCTATGGGTGCTCTAGAGATAGCACAATGATTTCAAATTGCTCCAACTTGAGGCAAAGGCACCAGTTGTTTATATTTCTACATCAGTTTGTCATTGGATGCATGCTGACTTCCAGGAGGGAGACATGACCTTGGACAAAGATGTTCTTTTTAACTGAAAATAATTTCCTGAGAGGGAACAATCTAAGAGCCTTCAGCAAATGATATCTCAGCAGCTGTAGGAGGGTCTCACCTAGAAAAGGGAACAAAATAACACACTGAATAAATATACTCCGGTCAATATATACACATTTTAAGTGAGACTATTTTAACATAAATACTATCTATTATATACACCTTGTTAAATATTTCTAGTGTTAGAATGTGGGAGACCCTTCCCCACAAAGTGAAATTGCTTTTAGGAGGGCGGACCCTTTATAATACAGGTTTCTCCACCAGGTAAGTGTTCTAGGAAACCTATCAGTATCAGTGTACCAGCAAGTCTTTTTGTAAGAGGCTGCATACAGCTTGAGGAGTTTCTGAAATAGAACACCGAGTATGATCGAGTCTAAATCCATCCAAGTTGCTGTGAAGTCCATATGTTTGTCCTTCTTTATGGCTGCATAATATTCAATTGTATATATGTACCACATTTTTTAAATCCAGTCCAGCTTTGATGGGTAGCATGGTTGCTTCCATGTTTGTGCCATTGTGAATAAAACTGCAACAAACATACGTGTACAGGTATCTTTTTTGTAGAATGATTTGAGCTCTTCCCCAATAGGAGAATTGCTAGGTCATATGGAAGGTCAATATCTAGTTCTTTCAGAAATCGCCAAAGAGGTTGCACTAGTTTGCACTCTTACCAGCAGTGTAGAAGCGTTCAAATAGCCTGAAAATTTTATGTATAGTATATGGATAGTCATGACAAATTGTACTTTTAAATGATTAGCATAATTTTATAAAAATATAACTATAGTTCCCATTGTTATTGTAATAAAAATATTGAAGGGGGGATACTAAAATGGAAAGAAGAAAAAGAAGAAATTTTACAATGCTTTTTTCTGTATTTAAAAAAAGACAAAATTCATGGTAGCCAAAAGATTTGAAGAGAATAGAATTTTACAAATACTTTGCAGAAAAGGGAGCCTGAGATGTGAGGGAGGAACATTAATAAATAAAAAGACTGGTAAGTTAATGATAATTCTGAAAAGTCTGAACTATTGAGCTCATTTTAAATAATTCAAGCTGGAAAGAAATAAAGGCATGAAAAGCTCGGGCTATTTAACAATAATCACTCAGACAATGGAAAATTGCTTATAAGATGAATATGGTGAATATCTCTGTTACAGAAGAAATGACTGTTAACTTAATACAAATGTTAATAATTGGTCTTTGGTTTCTCTCCCTTTCTCTCTCTAGTTTAGCTTTAAATAACTTGTAAATTGATCATCTCAAGATTTAGATCTTGATTTTGACTCTTAGAGTGTTTCTCTTTAACAATGATTTCTACTCCTCTGAGTTGGAAGATCCAACTGTTTTCTCCAGATAAATGACATTTTTCTCCAGGTGGGAAACTAGTACCTGACTTTCCCACTACAAAAAGGTCAGAGATTTTGTCTCTCTCCGATAACCCGTGTCTGCCTAGTACTAACAATGCCTTCAAGCAACACTTACAGGCAAATATAACACTAAACTTTCTACAACCAACACATCATATGTAAGCAAAATATTCTTGATCTAGTAATTATCTTTTCAGTAATCTTATCTGTTTGTAAGAGGCCCATATTTTATAAACTATAAACCATCTCTGTAAGAGTTTATTCTATTTTCTACTCTGGATATAGAATTAAAGTAAAATAAAGACTTGCCTTATAAATGATGAAATAAGCCAGGTACAGTGGCTCAAGCCTTTAAGACCAGCACTTTGGGAGACTGAGGTGGGAGGATTGCCTGAGCCCAAGGGTTTGAGACCAGCCTGTGCAACTTGGCGAGCCCTCGTCTCTACATAAATAAAAAAATTAGCCAGGCTGGTGGTGCATGCCTGTAGTTCCAGCTACTTGAAAGACTGAAGTGGAATGGTCTCCTGAGGCCAGCAGGTCGAGGCTGAGGTGGCCCTGAGCATGCCACTGCACTCCAGCCTGGGCGACAGAGTGAGGTTCTAACTCAAAAAAAAAAAAAAAGATGAAATAGTTATACTATCTTCAACTAATATTATCAAGTTCAAAGATAAGTTATGTTAGCTCTCCCTACCTCACCTGTAAAATGGCCACTGTTAACCGGGCTCGGTGGCTCAGCCTGTAATCCCACGCTTTTGGGAGGCTGAGGTGAGTGGATTGCCTGAGCCCGTGGGTTCGAGACCCACCTGGGCAGTGAGATCTCATCTCTACAATAAATCAATAAAAAATAAAAAATCAATAAAAAAGCGTGGTAGCGCTTGCCTGTAATTCTGGCTACTCGGAAGGCTGAGGCGGAAGGATCGCCGGAGCCCAGTGGGTCGAGGCTGCGGTGGCCGGGAGCGGCCACTGCACTCCAGTCTGGGCGACAGAGTGAGACTCCAACTCAAAAAAAAAAAAAAATGGCCACTGTTTGTTTTAACATGTATTATTACCAATGTTGAGTCTCAATGAAATATTTCTCTACAATATCTATGTTTAAATGTATTTTTTATTATAAATTATGTCAGGAAAAGTTTTCATTCACGATCCCTCATATTTACACCTTCTTACCTGTTCAGTAAGTGTCCAATAGAGTTTTCCTTTCTCATACTGATTCCTAGATCATTTTTATACATATTACAATAAATAATAACAAGCAGACATTGTGAAGCCAGATAAGCCAACAGAATTTACACTGGAATAAACAGAAAGTGTCTGGCAAAATCCTAACTATGGGAAAAGTAAAAGTAAAGTAAATAAACAGAGAGTGTGTGGTAAAATGCTAATGCTGAGAAGAGTAAGAATGGGCTGAATTGTGTCCTCACAAAGTTCATACATATTGAAGTCCTAGCTGTAAGTATCTTCAGAATGTGAACATATTTGGAGATATGGCCTTAAACGTGATCATGAAGTTAAAATGAAGTCATGAGAAGGAACGCTAATTCACCATGGCTGGTATCCTTAAAATCAGGACACAGACACACACAGAGGAAAGATCATATGAAGACACAGAGGGAAGATGGCCATGGATCAAGCTAAGGAAAGAAGTCTCAGAAGAAATCAACTCTGCTAACACTGTGCTCTCATTTTCCAATCTCAAAATTGTGAGAAAATAAGTTTCCATTATTTATGCTGCCCACTCTGTGGTACTTTGTTATGGCAGCTTTGGCAAAATACGGAGGAAAAAAATCCAACATGGCCTAATGTAGGTTGTACTCTGTGGGATGGCTTGGGTGGGCCTAGAAGGACAAAGGACAGAATTAAACATTAGAGGCAGCTGTCTTGTAGTGTAGCATTTAGGACTGAGGTGGAGAGTGGAGATTATAAGATGTTTTGATATGTGTTAGATATATAATCCTTGTGGGCACTGGCTTTTTTTTTTTTTAAAAGAAAGGGAGATTCCTCAGTAAAAATTTAATTTTAAATTATTTCTGAATTCCAAATAATGATTGCTCTTTTTAGCTGGTACTGAGAGTAGAAAAGACCCTAGGCTGCCTAATTTCATATGTATTATTAATGCTTATTAGACATTTAGTGCCTATTTATGTGGCAAAAGCTTTAAATATATCACCTGTAATCATCACAAAGAAAATAATATATTATTATTATTATTTTTTTAATCTTAAAGATGTGGGAGTACAATTCAGGGTTAGGTACATAAATGGTCATTGCACAGATGAAAGTTGGGCCCCCCATTGGTCCTCACTTTGCCTGGTTTGGAATCAGGTGCCCTCCTTAGTGTTATGTGCCCCATGCCACCACAACAGTGACCTGCTACTGCTAATTCCTTGCATGTAGTATTATGATAGATGTTCGGGGTCCACTTATGAGTGAGAACATGTGATGCTCAGTTCTTTGTCTCTAAAAGATACAAAAATAGATCTTCCATATGACCTATCAATCCCCCTTCTGGGAATATACCCGGAGGAACTCAAATCATTCTACAAAAATGAAAATATTCTTATTCTTAAGCCAATCGATATGAAATAACTTGCTCAAGTTAACCCAAAAATTAGATTCCAGAGCTGAAATTTAATCCAGATCAATCTGCTTGTAACAACTGAATTCCTTCTAGATGGTATCATGCAGCTTTTCAAAGTTATTTCAAGGACATTTTGGAATCAGTTGGGGATTGCAGTTTCTTCTGTTGTTGTTTTGTGGAGATATATTTCCTGGACTGTGATCACTCGTTTCCTAGTTTCTTTGATGTTGGTTACTAACAGTTGAATCCTTAGAATTGCCCTCAGGGAATGGGAAACATTTTGCTTCAGAGTAGGATGATTCTGTGGACATTTCTGAGCTAGAACTCCCTATGGGATGAAACATTTTTTACTTTCTCATAGTTAGACACTTTTACTTTTCCCATAGTTAGAATTTTGCCAGGCACCTTCTGTTTATTCCAGTGTAAATTCTGTTGGCCTGTCTGGTTTCACAATGTTTGTTTTTATTCTTTATTGTAATATGTAAAAATGGTCTAGGAGTCAGTCTGACTAAAGAAAACTCTACTGGACATTTATTGAACAGGTAAGAGGGAGTAAACATCTGCATGTACATTTTTGTAAGCTTCTTTTTCTCTTCTATTTTTGTCACTCTTTTATAGGTTTCACCTAAGAGCAGTAACTTAGTAAGTACCTTAGCACAAGAATCCCCATTCAAGGCAAAGTTTCTAGGAAATATGACCTACAACTGTGTTGCAGTAACTAGCTATAGAATAAAATGACACAAGCTAATTATGGGTAAATGTTTACTTACAAATAACAATAGGGAAAAAATACCTAGCAGCCTTTTGTTGTGTAATTAAATATATATCACATCACAGAGAAATGATGGTTGAAAAAACATATTCTGGAAAAAATACTTATTGAGATCTACAGTATTATGATGATAACTAAAAGCATTTTAAAAGTATAGATCCTTGAAGTTTTTACCAGTGTTCATTGAATGATATATACATTTCACAGACTTTTATGTGTCAGAACTATTTTTATTTACAAGTGATAGAATTTCAATTCAATGAGCTTAGCTCAAAAGGAAATTCATTGGCTTTTTTGTCTATGAAATTCAAGGGCAAAGTTTAGTTGTATACATATTCGGACCTAGGGGGTCTCAGTCACTTACACTCTCCACCTCTTGACTTTGTTTGGCTTTATTCTACACACATGTGATATAAAGATGCCTAGAAAAGATTCTAATTGCTTGTATCTAGATCATTTTTTAAAAAATAATTATTGTGCTCATGGTATGTGGTACTCTCACTGAACAACCTGAGTAGTGTTTTTATTACTGTGATGGGAAGGGACAGATATATGACCGATAGTACAATTACAGATGCATGGAGTAGGGAGAAGTTCCTGGTAAAACCATGAAAAATGACACATGAATGTACATTAAGCAGATAAAAAAATACTTCTCCAATAGTCTGTTAGTGATAATATTAGTGAAACATGAAAAAGGTAGTGAGGTCCAATTTGTTTGGGAAATGCTGAATTAATCAAATTAGGAAGCATTTATCTTTATAGAACTCTTTAGTTATTTAAAATGGTAATGGAAACTTTGAATTTCCGTGTTTGATATCCATTATACATGATTTTCCTAAACTTCTCTGACCTTGGAATTTATTTTTCATGTAACATTTTATAGAATCCTGACAAATGTAGGTTCAAAGTCAGATGCATCAGTTTATTACCTATAATTTTGGAAAATGAGTAAAATTATCTGGGTCTGAGTTTCTTCAGTTATAAAACTGGAATAATTAAATGTTCTTTGCAAACATCATGAGGACCTAAAAAATGTATCAAAGATGACTAACCTTATGAAAATAGTCTGTGTTGGGTCAAATAGTATCAGTTTGGAGACCCTAGAATGCTTCTCTAAAGTGTTAAATTGTTTTCTGAAAATAGGATTAAAGGATTTTTGTTGTTGTTTTTTGAACAAGTTGATGAAAATTAAATGTGGTATTTGTGAAGAATCAGTTATGGATTGTTGTAGGTTGAATTGAATTTGTGATGATAAAAATAAAAAAGGAGCCAGAAATATGAAAGATAGCTGAGAGGTTATTGTAATAAATTATGAATTGATGGGCACCTGAACCAAGGAAACATATGGTAATAATGTATAACTATTAAGAAAATACCATAAAAATGATTAGAAGACTTTCAGAATGACCCAATTCAGCAGTTTACTGTGAATATTTTACTTCCAAATAGTCTATTTTATTGAATAATGATTAGTGCTAAAAGTTATACATGGTGTCCTTTTTCCTGCTAGGTTAATAAAATAATATACTGTGAAATACAATGTAATCTCAGAATTTTAATTATAATCAGCAATATATTTTAAATAGAATTATTTATTTTATATATTTTGCACTTCTACTTACAGAGTGTGATATAAAATAAGGATTTTACTTTACATGTCAAACACTTCACAAAAGTCCTATTTGAGTATATGGATTTAGAAAAAAAGCCATATGCAGTATTGATCATACTTGAGACCATATTGTAAAATGAATTAGTCTGTTTTAAAAAATTTTAGCAGAATAATAACGACACAAGAAATTAAGATTACTCAAATATGAAAATGCATTTCTAGGATCAGAGATAAAAATTGAGAAAAAGAAACTGGATTTAATATCTGAAAACCACTACCAGTGATTTAATAGGCTTTACAGAGACTGAATTTTTTCTTATAAAACTTTACTTATATTTAAATCATTTGTATGTTTTAAAATTATACTAGAACTAAATTTTAAAACTTATCACACTTATTGATTGATCTATAACTTATAAAATATAACAGAATTAACTATTTTTAAAGTTTGTTAACAAGAAAGGATATAAAGAAAAAATATTGCCTCTGAATTACAGAATACAACTGCCTTCACAATTAGTTTTTAAAGTTATTGCTCTGTTAGGTAAGATATTATTGGCTGTAAAAGATAAGAAAACCAAAAACTTGAACTAATTTAAGCAATGAAAAGGAATGTCAAGAAATCAAAGAAGAAATAAATTTTTAAAAAAGTTTCAGAATGGGTAGAGACCTGGGGAATTTGGTAATTTGTAAAGTTCACATTATAAAGGTGACACAGTTTCCAGCATTGATTTGCTGTACCTGTGTGGTTTTTGTGTGTAAGTGGTCATAAAATTAACAAATTTGGGGTTAGATGTTAACTTTAATTCAATCATCTATGACCCACAGGGTGAGTCTTGTTATAAAGGGATTAATTTGCCCCTTTCCCATGGAAGAGACACTGTGTAGATCCCATGTAGGAGACTAGGACATTTGCTAAACCTTAATATATTAAATCAACTACAACCTCATCTTTCAGCAAGGTGAGCGGAGCAAAAAACTGCACCTGAGTACAGTATTCTTAAATAGGCCTTGATCTTAACACTTCTTGTGTTTATTTAGTAAACTTGATAGATTAAATTTATTTACCTAGGAGTCACTTTGAGCAGTTTCTATTAAAAAAAAAGATGTAGCGCAATGTTTTATACTGAAAATCTGTAGTTGTGTTGATTAGTGACTAGAACTCTGGAACTATAATCTTAAAATTTTCAAATGTAATCTTACATGAGATCCCAATTTAAACAACGTATTTAACAGAAATACGCTTGCTTTGATGGATGTAGGGGAGAATGACACTAACATTCCATTCCAACTTGCTTTGGTTCTTTTCTTCTTATATTATCCCTGAAGTTCTTTTCCAGAGACCCATATCACTGCACAATGCGATCTGAAAATCACTAATGTGTAGTAAAAAAAAAGAAGAAAGAAGGAAAGGAGGAGGGAGGGAGGTGGGGGGGGGGAGAGAGAGTGAGAGAGAGAGAAAGAAAAGAGAAAGAAACAAGATTTTAAATTTAGGAATGAGAGTTTTATAAAAGGCTGACTCTGGCCCAAACCAACTCTAAGACATGTTAAATCACTTACATTCTCCATACCTTCATTTCTTCTGCTGAAAATGTTACATCAGCGGTCCCCAATCTTTTTGACATCAAGAACTGGTTTTCATGGAACATAATTTTTCCACAGATGGAGTGTGGTCCTCAGGCATTAGATTCTTATAAGGGTGTGTGCAACCTAGATTCCTTGCAAGTGCAGTAGACTTGGGGCTCCTATGAGGATGGAATGCCGCTGCTGACCTGGCAGAATGCAGAGCTCTGCTCTCTCCTCTGCGACAGCTGACCCCTCAGCTCCTGCTGTGCTGCCAGGTTCCCAACAGGACACAGACCGGTACCCGTTTACCGACTGGGGCTTGGGGACCCCTAATGTAGATAATACTGATGCCATCTAACTCATAAGGTGAATGTATTAAATGGAATAGGTCTTCTGCAGTAAACCATACAATGCTGTGTACTGTTAATTGATGCCGTAAATTGGGATCTATTTCCTCACCCTTTGTGGAAAACATCTAGGCTGCCAGTTTCTTTAGGAGTCTCTCCAGTCCCCATGGACCACATATTCAATGATTTCAACAGTCCCTTCTCCTTTTAAATAATTATGCACACCTCCAAGGCTATATTAGTCAGTAACAATATATCCTAACAAAGTACCAGGTATTCAGTTATTTTGGCATCATAGGGTTACTCCAAATGTGTTAGTGGTTATTTATCTTGTCCTGTGGTCAAGAAGAGAGGGAAGAATGAGCATGAGCAGAGAGAAAGGATGTTAAGTCACTGATGTGACCACTCCTTGAAGCTTGTGCAACCCAAATGTGGGTAGCAAACTCAGTATCCCTTTACAACTAGTCTGAGGATGACTCATGAAGACACAGTGGTACACCCAAGAGAAGTGGATTTTGAGGAAACAAAAGTGCTCTTTTGATAATATTCTTTTGAATGTGACTATAAACCATGAAATAAATGACAGACAAAAACTGTTTAAGTTGAGGCATACATTTTCATTCTATTTTCAATGCGAGTACTCTGACAATGTATTTTAAGCTCAGGATTCTTACCTCATTTTTTTTAAAGTTCTCATTCATTTGTGTGAAAGCTGTTCTTCTTAAGACATGCTTTTCTGTAGTAATATTGTGTGTTTAGCTTTGCATCCACTAGGGCCTTGGCATATATGGCTAGAATATTCTGTTTTTAAAGATATATTGTGTCTGTTAATACAAAGGTCATGATGTAGATTTTTGTACTTAAGAGTCAGCATGAAAATGTGGCACCTTTCCTTGCCAATCTTGGCTCCATCAGCAAATAAATTAAAATAAACTGGAGGCCTGAAATAGAAATATTTCTCCTTCCAAGTGTTGCATTTAGAGAATGACATCCTGTTTTTTCCAGAGTATCATGGGTAATTCTGCATATGAATGAATTGGGAAATAAAAAAGGGCCAGCAAATGAAACACACAAAATGACTTTTAGAATTTTATTCTTCAACAATAAAAATAAATGATGATGCTTTTTCTTTTAAAACATGAAGGGTAAAAGAAAACCTAAAACTTAGTTACATAAAGTTGTAGAGTTTTATACCAATTTATGAAAGTAAACACTAAGCTAAATTCTATCTGTAAGAGAATATATCTCTAGAACAATTTACCCTTTATCATAAAAAGAAAATTTTGATACAATTTGGCTATAACAGAAGTCAAGTCAACTTTCTGTTTACAGTTGTATGAAAAGTATGTTTCAAAAACACCTGGACCTAAATATAATTTAACTGGAAATATGTTGATTAAGCTCTCAAGGAGAATGAAAATGTTTTAACTCAAGGCAAAAGTAATTGTCAATGTCATAGAAAGTCTTAGTTTGTTATAAAACCTCATTACTAAAAGAAAGATAAAACAGTACAATAACATAGATTAAATTGAAAGATAAATTTTCAGTTCATAATCTTAACTATCTCTCGTACATATATGTATATATATGTGTGTGTATATGTGTATACATACTGTTGCGTTACCACTAAAATTGACTCAGCACTTTCAACAATCCTAGCCATGTGTATCCCTATTGCCTTTATGTTGGATTTTATCACTATTCTTTATTTAAAAGGAATTAGAAGCTTAATTGAATCCCTGTCTTGGGTAAAGAAAAAAAATTAAGAAGAATGTCTTATAACTGTATATTGCCTAGAATAAAATAATTTTGTCAGATTTAACACCTTTCAGAAAGCTGTGTGAGAGCTCACACTGGAAATGTCATGACAATTTTTGTATCAAGATGATAATAATAGTAAATATTTGTACAAGTTGTCTGTAAAATCTGTGCATTTATGAGAAAATGGTGTCAAAGATTGGCTATTTCATTTTCTTTAGCACTATGAAACTATGTCTGATTTTAGATGAGGTCATGTGACTCATTTCCACTAATGAACAGTGAGCACAAGTGATGTGTCACATCTCATATGAGGCAGTGAGGAGGAGCACCTCAATCTATTTCACTATTCTGTTGACTGGATGTCACCATTTTGAATTTGAAACTATGTATTACAGATAGCCACATTTCAGTGATACTGGGTCTCTGAATGACTCCACAAATTTTAGCATTTTTTTCCCCAGCCTTAGGGACCATGTTGCTCTGTGGCACAAGTGAGCAATAAACATTTATATTGTTAATCCTTTGAGGTTTGAGGGCTTATTAGTTAGCCAACATTTCTCCCTCTTGACTAGTACATACCCAAAAGATATAATAAAAACAAAATTGATAGAAATGGAGGGTATTTTTTAAAAGTCAGGTGTATGCATGACCCAGTAAATGATGGGCACAGACTAGAACATTAGCTGTTTTAGAAACAATTGCAACTATGCCAGGGAAAGGAAGAACCTGATGAGTACTGGTAATATTGGGTGGATGTAACAGATTATACTGGGTCTAACAGTTAATCAGCATCGGTTGTCATAGTGACCAAATTAAGAAGAGTTTGCATATTATGATCAAAATGTTTACTTAGCCAATTGTCTTAAAAAGGAAAACTGATAGAAAAGACACTGGTCTTCAACTTCTAGGGGATGAATTTTCTAAATGATAGTATAATTATACTATATTATACTATGTATATATAATTATACTGTACTATATAGACATTATATACCATAATTATAATAATATTATATTATAATAATTATAAAATATCAATGAAGGATGCATATACTTTTTTTTTTTTTTTTGAGTTGGAGTCTCACTCGGTCGTCCAGACTGGAGTGCAGTGGCTACTCCCGGCCACCGCAGCCTCGCCTGCTGGGCTCCGGCAATCCTTCCGCCTCAGCCTTCCCAGTAGCCGAAATTACAGGCATGCGCTACCACGCCCAGCTGATTTTTTTTTTAATGTATTTATTTATTGTAGAGATGAGTTCTCGCTGCCCAGGCGGGTCTCGAACCCGCCGGCTCAGGCAATCCACTCACCTCATCCTCCCAAAGGCGCAGGATTACAGGCAGAGCCACCGAGCCCAGCTGCATATACATTTTTAATAAAACTAGCAAAACAGTTCAACATATCATGATTTTAGGACAACGGATTTTGTAATGCTGGTAAAACAAGATTTTGAATAGATGATTTAAATTTTGAAACTCATATTAGGCTTCAAAAAATAAAAAAAGAGTGATCAAACAAAAACTCTACTTAATAAATTAATTAACAAATATTTGTTTATTTATAAGCACTCACTACTTATCAGGCCCTAGTTTTCATGTTTGGGATATAAAAGTGGTCCCTACATTTACATTTTAATAAGTTTAACTATTAAATGAATCTCAGTCTGATGGTGTCTCTGGTTTGAATCTTCAAAGGAAAATAATCCTAATTCTCTAATTTTACTAAGAATCAATAGATAGATAATTAAGTTTGGCTGACTTGATTTGTTATGCTTTTAGCTTCACTTCTAGTAAGAATATTGCAAATACCTTATCAAGTATTGAGTATATATTACTATAGCCATAAAGGATATCAAAACGGTTAAAACTATAAAAAATTAGGAATGAAATATTCAATATAGTGAAGACATACATTTCCCATATTTTTAAATATGTTAAATGTAAGTAATGTTAATATTTTAATTCATTTTTGTATTAGTTTTTGCTACTTGTTTTATTTGCTATTTAGGATATTTGAAATGTTTAATGACACCCATCAAACAAATGTGTATTCTTCAACTTAAATTATCAGAAATATTAAATAACTAGAATGTATAGATAATGTTTAAATGCTTAAGAACATTTCGTTGTCAATGTTTTGTTCATTTGATCTGAACTCTTCTGCCAAATCCAGGGAGATCTGGCAATGTGACTCAGGATTTGCTTTCTAAGAAGAAACTCTGCCTTCTAAGAAGTACTGAGTTAAAATAAGTGTGGAATTTTTTGTTCATACTGTAGCAAGCAAGTTGTATTCGGGTATCAGAATTACTCACTAGTAAACCTGTGGTTGGTAGGTTATAGCTGTACTAAACTGGCATAAACTCCAAGAGGGGTTGCTTAATACTATAAAATTTAGGTGCAAAATGGTAAGGATTCCTTTCCTAAATTAGGATAATCTACATCAGCTTGTTTTAATTTTAGTTCTTGCAATGAAAAGCCTCTCCTGGGGCAGAGGACCCAGAAGCTGTACCTGAGATGTTGCAAGAACTCTTGATGCAATAACTGGATAAATGTTTTATCATTACATTTGTGCAATTTAAATTTAAGTAAACTGGGCACATTTTCTGTTCCATGAATCCTCTTTCATTTAGATACAAAGTCTCACTCTGTTGCCCAGGCTGGAGTGTTATGGCAGGATCACAGCTCATTGCTACCTCAAAATCCTGGGCTCAACTCTCAGCCTTCTAAGTAGCTAGGACTACAGGTGTGTGCCACCACACCCCGCTAATTTTTTTATTTTTTATTTTTTGTAGAGACAGAGCCTTCTGTGTTACCCAAATTGGTCTTGAACTGTTGGCCTCAGGCAATCCTCTCACCAGGGCTCCCTAAAGCTCTCGAATTACAGGTTTGGACCACCAACACCGTCAATGGATCTTCTTTCTAATTTTCAATCCAGGACAAATCAAATTGAAGTTGAATCAGTTGCTGTTTAATACACAAGATTTATACTTAATGTATCAAGCAAAGCATATATATATATAATGTATATAGATATATATGTATACATCTATATGTGTATATATATGTATATATATAGATGTACATGCAAACACACATATGTTTTTATTTCCTTCTGGAAAGCAATCATTGGGCATTGAGAAAGCCATGTATAACTATATATTATTTTCCCAATTAACCATAAACCCAAGTGTTCTCCCGTTCTGGATGATGGTTAGCCATGAAATTCAAAGATGACCTGTTTCCACTAACTCCTATCCCATAAATGACCAAAGAAAGTGTCGTCTATGATGTTTGCACCAGTAATTAAACTTAATCATCCTATTCTCTCTCTTCCTCTTCCCTGTTCCTCTTCCTCTCTTTTCTTATCTTTCCCACTCTATCCCTCAATCTGTTTTTCTTTTGTTTTTTCTGTCTGTCTCTCTATCCAAGTCACCAGCAGTAGGGGATGTAGCTGGACTTTTATCATAGGCAAATCATATTAGATATTAATCCATATTAGATATTAATCCCTAATCTTTATATAGAGAACTGTAAATGCTAATTGACTGCATTTCACTCTGCAGATAAATTGTAGTTCTATGGGATGGAAGAGTCTGTTTCAATCATAGTTTTTCACATAATCCTCTAAATTAATTTTATAACATAAATTCTTCCTGCTTCAACACAGAATTTGAGTTAACTTGGCTTCTATAATTACAATAATAAAATATAAGATACTTAAAAGAGAGAGATTATTATTTTGTGTGTGTGTGTGTTGGAGTCTCACTCCGTCGCCCAGACTGGAGTACAGTGGCCGCTCCCGGCCACCGCAGCCTCGACCTGCTGGGCTCCGACGATCCTTCCGCCTCAGCCTTCCGAGTAGCTGGAACTACAGGCGCGCGCTACCACGAGCAGCTAGTTTTTGCTTTATTGTAGAGAGGAGGTCTCGCCAAGTTGCCCAGGGGGGGTCTCAAACCCGCGGGCTCAGGCAATCCACTCTCCTGGGCCTCCCAAAGTATGGGATTACAGGCTGAGCCACCGAGACCGACTGAGAGACATTATTTTGTAAGGATTCTAGTCTAATATGGTTAGTCTAATTCTAGTCTAATATGTCAATATATGCTGCTTCCCACATGTAAAACTTAAAAACAAATAGAATGTCACTTTACTGCATGATGAAAGCATATATTCTTTTGTTAGGAGAGAAAAAATAATTTTTCTGTATTCAATTATAGAAGTACATATATATTTTATACACAGAGCATACCTATGCAATCTTCTTTATTACCCATTTCTTATATTGAGCTGTATGAGTGTTGAAATATAATCCAAAAAAAGTCAGGATGTTAAAATAATACAGTTCAGGTATGAAGATGAAAACAGGCATACAGCTTAAGGAAAGATAAGGCAATGTATGCTTGTCATTTAAAAAAACCTTCTCAAATACTCATAGTTTTATTTTCATCAATAGCTGCATGTAGTGATTATCTCTAAAATGATATCTTGGTTAATATTGATATTTCAAGTTTTTTATTTATTGGGTTTTCCTTTTTTTTTTTTTTTTTACAATAACCCTATGAAGTAAAGCAGCTACTAGTTCCTTTTATAAAAATGAGGAAATTGAGGCATACTCACATAAGTTGTCCAAGGTCACCTAGCCTGAAAGAGGCAGTGCTGGAGCTTAATCCAGTCTGGCTCCAGCACAATTGTTTCAGATTACTGTGCTATAAGGAGTCATTAGAATCTGGGTAAGTGCATGTCCTTGTTATTGATTGATGGGTGATCCCTGTGCAAAGAAAATGAAGTCATAAAATCAGAAGCTTGCATTTGCTTCCAGGAATTATCATCACCCCTCACCCTAAAGAACTGTTTCAAAGGAATCCGTGGACTAGACCCAAACTATCCTTAAGAAGTATCTTTATTGGCTGAAACCCTCGATTTCCATATCATAGACTTAATAGACAATTTAGTCTTTAAAATTCCAAAGCTAGGTATTAGACATTAGCTAGTTTAATTGAAAAGAAAGTTATTAAGCTGAACAATTTAGATCTGCCATAAAATATTAGCAGTCAAGAGTTCCGACCCTACTCCTAGGTTATTGAATAATTGACCTATTTGAATAAGATTATATAGCATAGTCCCTTCCACGACTGTTGTCAAAATTATTATGTTAAGTTTTACAAGTGAGAATGCTAGGCTATTTTTACATTTTTCATTTTCTTGTCAAGCAATTGCTTTTAAACAATTTATTAAACAATTTGTAATCAGTGGACTATAGAAACGAAATGGTTTTTCATTTTCTGCAGCCATTGTCTTTACTAGGCTGGTGAATTTCCATTTTTTTCCCCCCTTCAATTCTAAATGACATCATTGGAAAATTCATGAATTCGATTGTCTTTCAATTTATTCGATTGTCTTTCAATTGTCCTAATTTCAATCCAAAATGGTCTCTTGTAAAATTACAATCCCATATGTAGTTGAAAGCTTTGTGCCGTCCTCCGTTTCCAAGCAAACCTGTTTAGACTTGTGCTCATGTGATGTGGAAATGAAGTCATCTCCCGGGATAGTTAAATGTCTTCACGCCTTTCTCCTCCTGTAGTCTACGCCTCCCATAGGCTGGGACAGAGAAACAAAATGGGAACAGAAGGGGATTTTTCACTAACGCTGATCATCTCACAGTATGTGTGACCGGTTTCCGAACGCTGAGTCACAGGTAGGCTTCTTTGGGAGGACCCGAGGGGGCCTTTAACGGCACCGTTCTCCATTCTGCACAGTATGCTTCCCACTACCACAGTGTCCTAGCCTTTACCCACGGGAACTTCGAACCTTACAATGCGGACATTGCAACCTCTCTGACTCTGTCCAAGTCCTTTCAGCCGTTGAGGCAGGAGGCAAAGTGCAATCTTCTATACAAAACATGTGAAATGAGAAGCCAGTCTCTCCTGTATGACCACCCTAGGCCTCCAGTCCCTATGGGAATTCCTTTTACTTGCCTCATGTTTGGAAAGGGAAAAAGCTTTAGTCTTCTTTGGTTAACATCTTACTATAGCCAAGGCACAAATTTAGCTTGGTGAGGGAGAAGATGGAAGAGAAGATTATTAGAATGGTACTTTGAGTTCACTCATGTCCAAGTAAATCCCACAGGACATATCTGCCTCCCTTCTCTGGATCTATTATCTCCAATTAATTGGTATTTGACACAGCTTTAACCTTATATTATATTTCATGCTTATTTTCCAGTTTTGAGACAACAAAGTCCAATCTGATATCCTATTACATTGATAGATATAACTAAAATGTAATTCCTTTTTTTTTTTTTTTTTTTTGAGTTGAAGTCTCACTGTGTCGCTCAGGCCGGAGTGCAGTGGCACACTCACCACCACTCCAAAAGAGACCTGTTGGACTCTGGGGATCCTTCCGTCTCAGTCTTTCAAGTAGTTGGAACTACAGGCGTGCGCTACCACGCCCCGCTAATTTTTCATTTATTGTAGAGACGCGGTCTCGCCAACTTACCCGGGCAGGTCTCGAACCTGCGGACTCAGGCAATCCACTCGCCTTGGCCTCTCACAGTGCTGAATTACAGGCTGAGACACCGAGCCCAGCCTAAAATGTAATTCTTAAAACCCAATTAAGGAGCTAGTACAAAGGACACAAAATTTTAGGTCTGCTGGAGGAATAAGTTCAATAGAATGGTGACAATAGTTATTAACAATATATTGTATCTTAAAAGTTGCTTAAAGAGTAGATTTTAAGTATTCTTACCACAAAAAATAAGTATGTAAAGTAATACATGTTATTTAGCTTGATTTAGCCGTTCTACAATATAGACATTTAACAAAACATCATGATGTACCAAACATATATAAAATTTGTATTCATCAATTTAAAAATAAATATAATTGAGTCACACAGTTATACATTCCATTTTAATGTAACATAATAAATATTTTCTACATATTTCTACTTCATAAATGTTATTCCAAACTGATAGTACACATCTGTCTAATACTATTTTATGAGCACATTATAAAATAATCCATCACAGATTTGTTGTACCCTTGCACCATTTCAGATATATTATTACTATAAAGATGGAAGCAATGAAAATTGTGTTATTCAATTTTTGTGTGAATTTTTAGCTAAATTTATTGAAAGAAATTATTGTATCAAAGCATATCTATCTTTGAAAATTGTATTATTATATTATGAAATTGCCCTTCAGAAACATTGTGCCATTTTTTAATTCTTTTCAGCATGTATAAAGTTGCCTAGTAACTCAGGAATACATAACATTATATTTCTGAAATGCATTTTTCAAGTAGAAATATAACATTATAATTTTAGTCCATGTGATTAATAGTAAGTCAATTACTTTTTCTAATTTTATCTTGTGAATTTTGCTTTTTTTCTTTTGATCATTTTCTAGTTATGATAAACTCTTGTATTTTACATGATGGTGCTATACATCTTTTAGTTATTTTCACTTAGTATGAGAATTCTCCAGTTTTTTTCTTTATGCAGAGATATGTTATACATTATGGATATCATTTTGAAATTTTACAAGAAGTCACTTACAAACCATTAAGATTTACCGCATTTTTCAACTTAAATTTTAAAACATTTTTCTCCTAGATTTTCCATGGTTATTAAACAAATAAGAATTTTCTTATTTTCTAATTTTTGTTATTCACACTACCTTAAGTATTCATATATGTCATATACATAAATTTTATTAACAGAATTATGGCAAGTTTTTTCCAAATATTTTACAGCTTCTCCATATTTCTTTTACTAATATAAAAAAAAAATGAAACTGCATCTTTACATCATTTTTCAAATGACAATTGCCAAACAAATTTTTATAAGGCTGTTTTTTGTTTTGTTTTTTGAGAATTAGTTAAGGAATTTAGCTAATTATTTTAGTATTAATATGTAAGTTTACTTCATTAGGATCAGAGACTGTAGATGTTAGATTTTAAAACTGGGTATATAATTTATACTTTGGATATTTGAAAATAAATTTTTGTTTTTAGAGACATTATATATATTTAAATTGCTTATTGTTTTATTTCTATATTATTTATGTGAATATGTGTGCTTGTATATTTAATCTCCCAAATATTGAGTGATTTTATTTTAGTTTTATATAATCATAATTTATGTGCTAAGAAATGCTCAGCTTCAATCTTGTTTATATATTTTGCTTTAATTTCATATTTACATATTACCATTTATGCTTTCTGTTTACATCTGCTTAAATATCTCTGCCTATTTATTCATTATAAATTTCTGTTATATATATATCCATTCATTGTAAATTTCTGTTATGTAAATATTAATAGTGTCTTTTGTATATATTTTCTGACCAGGTGTATATGATTAACAATAATTCAAAAGATTTGTTAAATTCTCTCTATTTAAATCTTCTTCCATCTGTGATGCCTAAACATTATGAGCTCCTTTAAATTGCACACACAGGTAATATTTTCCCTTTCTATTTCCTTCTTAAAATTTTTCACAAAACTTTAATGACATAATTTACTTTTGTTCGTGTTTTAAATATTACATTTCTTCCTAAGAACTACCTACAATTCTTTACTTAGAAGATTTTTATCGTATCAATTCTCTACGGCATCCTTGTAGTATGAAATAATATTTTATCTTGTTTTATTTCTCTATGCTGACCTAATCCAAAATTGTTCTTTATGTCATTGATTCAAATGTCTATTGATTCAAGTAAAACTTTTGTTTTTTACTATCTTCAATGTGGATTTTAAATCGAATACATATATAATAAAAAAGCATCATATGTGGATGCGCATTTTTCAAAGACAGAGATGTTTTACGCTGTAGCCAAAAAATAACTCTGTATTTTAATATTATCTCAGATAAAGTATTGTTACCAAATTTTCTGTGAATATAAACTTGGATCTTGGTGTCAGCAACAGTCAATAGGGAAAGAGGACTATATTTCCTTTTTGATAGCTAGTTGGTCATAAAAAGGTTTTCTTCTAAAATATGATCTTCCCTCTAAAGTTTCTATGAAGATTCAGCAAAAGTCAAAACACACAGAATTAAAGAAGTTTCAAACTATTGCCAACATTTTCAGCAAAATTGCCATCTCATGCAATTGACATAAGAATTGCAATCTGGAGCTAATACAGACTTGTGTCAGTACCAAAAACCTGACTGCTAGCCAGACATCGTGCTGAGTGGTTGCCAGACATCATATAAAACTAGAATCTGCCTAGCCTTCTGTCACCCTAATGTTGTACAGTAGCAATAAGCATACATCCAAGAAATTTCTCCCTTCTTGCTCTTTTTAAGATATATCATGGGGACAAAACACAGGGATATCAGAGCCCAAGCAAAAAACCAAATTGTTCAAACAGAGGTGTCTGGAAAGAAAGTCACGGTGCTACCCCCTTCATGAGAAGTGTCCAAAATGTGGGGAGGGTGAATCAAGGGCTACAATGAAAGTACAGTGTAGAGGTGATAGATGGCGAGGCTCTTGCCTCAGGCTTTTAGCAATTAAGATGATAAAACCCTGTAGGCTGCATTTAGGACATTCTTTTATGTATGGCAAGAGGGCAGGGATCTTGCATATTTAAAATTCGTGTCTTAATTTAATTGCTTAGTAAAATAAGGCAAAGCGATAATTCAGTCCTGAATTATACAGTCTGAATTGTAATTTCATTTACCAGGAACAATTTTCTGTTCACTCATTTTTTAAACAACATCAAAATACTGTGTATAAAGGTAAAACTATATACAATCTGTGGGTCATCTAGCTTAACTGATGGATGCCCCTGACCATTTAATCAAAGGCTGTGACTCTTGGATCAATAAATCATAATATCTTGCATTGTTCATAGTTATTTTCTAATATGAATAAAGCAAAATAATTTTTATAAAAGCAATGTAATAGTTGTGCTTAAACATTTTAGCCATCATTCAATATGAGATGAAATTTGCAGAATATCCCTAACGGGGAAAAAAGATATAACATTTTGAAGTACTGAGCAACTTAAAGCATCTATATATATTTTAGAGAAAATAGGCTGCTCCTTCTGATACTCCTTCAAATAACCAACGTATATACATTTTGAGACTACTTGCCTAAATATTTAAGTTGCAAACAATTTTAAGTCATCTTTAAATAAAGGTTTATTTTAGCCGGGCTCCGTGGCTCAGTCTGTAATCCCGCGCCTTTGGGAGGCTGAGGTGAGTGGATTGCCTGAGCCCGCGGGTTCGAGACCCCCCTGGGTAGTGAGACCTCATCTCTACAATAAGTCAAAAAATCAGCCGGGCATGGTAGCGCATGCCTGTAATTCCAGCTACTCGGAAGGCTGAGGAGGAAGGATCACCGGAGCCCAGCGGGTCGAGGCTGCGGTGGCCGGGAGTGGCCACTGCACTCCAGTCTGGGTGACAGAGTGAGACTCCAACTCAGAAAAAAATAAATAAATAAATAAATAAATAAAGGTTTATTTTATAATTGCATTTTTTTGCACAGAACTACAAATTTATAATTATTTGAGAGTAATTTTTTAGGAAAATAACCTTAGTTCTTTAGGCCAAGGCATGCCATATAACAAACATGGTCATCAATGGAAAATTTTGCTTCCCATGTTATTTTTTCTAAAAAATGTTGTATTAATTATATATACCAATGTATTAGCTGTATCTCAAGTATCGTATTCAATTACATTTTAAAGTCTTCTATTGTACTAATTATATCATATTTACATTAGTATACATATACTATATACAGATAGTCTATAAATTATATATTGATAGTAATTATAAAATTAATATTAAATTAATATTCTAGCCAATATTCATTTCATGAAATCTAGTTTATTCTTCCTACATTATACATAATATATTTAACATTAGTAAAGCACCTTTTGACTTTGAGTTCACTTACTGACATTCTCTGGGTTTAATAGATGGCCCACAAATGCTTGAAGAAGAAATATGAGGTACTATTTGTCACCTTAGAAGGAAAGAGGCAAGGTTTTCACATGTTTAATCACAGAATAGGGAAATCTAAATTCAGTTTGTCTTAATCTTACCTCTGTGGCTATTGAGGAGGGCTTCCTCGTATGGATCCTTTTCTTTAAAAAAAAAATTTTTTTTTAAATTTTTGTCTCCCGCCAGGGTCTTGCTTTGTCACTCAGAGTGGAATGCAGAGATGCTCACTGCTGCCTCAAACTTTTAACAAGAGATCCTCCTACCTCAGTCTTTTGAGTAGTTAGTACTTTCAGCACATGCCACCATGCTTATCTTTTTTTTTTTTTTTAATATTTGTTTAGAGACAGGGTCTCACAACAGTCTAGGCTCATTTCAATCTCCTGTTCTCAAGTGATTCTCCCAACTGGGTCTCCCCAAATTTTAGGATATAGGTATGAGCCACGGCCTCCTGTCTCACAGGGATCCTTAGAGCGGAGTGGTTGTTATACTGGGGGGCATATATGCTTATTTTCTGCCTTCTTAATTTTACAATCTCATCTACTCAGTTATATATAATTAAATTAAAAATATATAGAGAGATAATTTTAAAAAGTAAAAATGAGGTCACTGATTTTATTTTTATTTTTTATTTTTATTTTTTTGAGTTGGAGTCTCACTCTGTCGCCCAGACTGGAGTACAGTGGCCACTCCGGGCCACCGCAGTCTCGACCTGCTGGGCTCTGGCGATCCTTCCGCCTCAGCCTTCCGAGTAGCCGGAATTACAGGTGTGCGCTACCATGCCCGGCTGATTTTTTGATTTATTGTAGAGATGAGGTGTCAACAAGTTGCCCAAGCAGGTCTCCAACCCGCGGGCTCAGGCAATTCACTCATCTCAGCGTCCCAAGGTGCGGGATTACAGGCTGAGCCACCCAGCCCGGCTAGGTTATCAATTTTAATACTATGGAAAGCAACTTTTTCATTATGAAGATATAAAGTGGCTAATTTTTAAATAATCAGTTCCACTAATCTCATGACTAATATTCCTAAATTAAAAAATTGAATAAGTTTTAAAATCCTCTCATGATATTGGTATATTGATGGGACAATATTTAGCATTTCCTAAGGGCAAATAAGGAACAAAGAAAGCTTGTAGAAGATTCTAGAAATCTTCATTATGATGTTTGCAAAGATCATCTAAGGCATAAACATTGATGAAGTAGAGATGGCATCACATGGATATAGGTGGATGTATTTCCTTCCCAAATTTGTGTAAAATAGTTACTTTGATGTATATTTTGGGGGAAAAGCCCAATCATCATTTGAGTTAGCGCCCCCTTTTTATTTTTTTTTTTACTTTTTACTTAATGGCACATATATTAGAAAACGGAAAATGCTCACATCTACAAAGGGAGACGAGCACACTGAATCTATATAAGGGGTCCACAGAGGCTATATTTCATAATAATAATTTCAGATATTATTTGTTTCTTCAGTACCATTAGAAGAGAACTTTCTTTCCTCAATGAAAAAATAAAATATTTATTGTTTTATTGTATTTTTTTACCTCATCTATTCTATGATACTTTTGTATTATTTAATTTTCTGTATTATTTCATTCTAGATTAAAGATGATTCTTAAATCATCACTAATACAATATTTTAAAGTTATATAAATCATGAAAATAATTAAAAACAATCTGTGAAAAAATATGGATTGCAAAGTGATGTAGAAAGTATGCATTATTTTGAAATACATATTATAAAGAAGTGGAATGGATTTGTCATCCCTTTTTTTCCCCTAAAGTATCACAGAGACTAGAGTAATGGGTTCCATAGTAAATCTAACAGGAATAGTTTTATAGATTGTGAAATTGAGGTCCAACAGTGTCAAGATAGAAGGTCGTAGAACAAATCAATGGATCAGAAAGTACAGGAACTTGGAAATTTCTTTTCTTCTATTACAAAAATAAATAAATAAAAGTGTTGAAGGATGCAGTTAAATGCTGACAATTATCTGGTGAGTAAAGATTGTGCAGATAGCCAATATATATAAAATTTTGGCCATGTATGTCTGTCTTTTTTTTTTTAATGTGGCAGTTTCTCCTGATTATTTATGTTTAACTTGTATGTGACAATTTTCTACTTCCCTCAATTGTTTGAAATAGCCTTAGACTGATAGATATTGTTGAAGTGGATTTATAAAGAATTTTTAAAAAGAGTCAATTACTATGAAGCAGGAAAACAAGCCAATAGGCCAAACTTGATACTATATTTTTTTAGTTTAGATGGACTTTTTGGAGTTTTATGTTTTAAAGGTAAATAGTATGCTGTTATATGCTAAGTAATTACATATTTGCATTATAATATAGATGTTTTTAGCTGCTAAAGAGATTTTTGGTATTTCCATATCTGTGCATTTGGTTTATAAATTTTGTTTCCCAATACACCTATAAAATATTAAACTTTGAGACTGCAAAAATAAGGAAAGTAAAAAACCCTAACTCTTTCTGCAAAGATAGTTCTGCTTCTGAATGGTATAATTATACCTTTTTGCCCTGAAGTTGAGAGAAATTCACTTTACTATCTCCATGATCTTTAGCAAAGTTCACCCTGATAACAAGTGAACCTTCTACCTGAGCATCAGAATGCCATCCAAGACAGCGGAGTAATGACTTCAGATCTCTGAAGGTATTTAATTTTCAACCTTGGAGAGTAAATTGATGAGGAGAAAAATTGACAATAAAATATACTAAAAAAATTCAGCTCACAATAGTATTTTAGAAGTACACTGTCAGTCTGAACAAAAGAATGAATTGCATTAAAAAATGGAACCTAAAGTACAGAAGAGTAGGAAAAAAAAAAAGCAGATGGATTCCATTTCATACCAACTGTTGACCAAAAGTTGTTAAGGAAAGCCTGTTCTGTTTATCTGCAAAGATTTTAAAGAGATACATAATGTAAAAGAAATAATGTTCAAGGCAGGAAAACTGCAATGTAAAACCCAGCTCCCTCAGCATATTTAATGACATATTATGAGTAAACTGTCTTGGAGGAAGAAATAAGCAGAGCTTGTGGTGCTGTCCTGTGTCAGATATTGAATGAAAAGTTAGGTAAGATCAAGCTGAAACAAAAAGAATATTTGTATATGTAAATCCTGACCTGTTCATTTGGAAACTTCTGGGTAGTGAAAACCTCTTCTTCCTCTCATTGGCATGGAGACTGGTGAGCTTAGGTTTCTGAGTTAGCAGAGTCACATCGCTTTGTCTGTGCTACCTATCTGTAGCCCTGCAAGGACAGGTTTTATGCAGGAAGGCATTGGGGTCCACACCTTTCAATGTGTTTATCAGTTGTATTAGAACTGTAATACTGTGTAGCCCACTTTTCCCTGTAGCTTCTGAGGAGGGAGATCATTCACTGAAGGTGTAGAGAGAGATATTTACATTTGACCATATTCACGCAAGTGAGAGGATGCAATCTGAAATTTTTAAACACACAAGTAAACAAAACCAGTATGTCTCTTATAACTGCTATTTTGGGGGGCAGGGGTAGGAGAAGAAGATACTGGAGAATGTGCTAAGGAAGAAACATAGAAAAAGAGTTGGCACCTGTGAATCAAGAGCTTCCCAAAGGTGAGTCACGGGAGTGAATTCCCAGTGTTAACAGCTCTCTGGTCAAATTAGACTAGGAAGATAGAGAGACATGAGGGTGGTGTCCAAGGGAGAAAAGGTACCTGAGGTTCCTGGGCATTTACAATAATTGCTGTGATTTGACAGATCTGTTAGAACATTACAAAAAACAGTTACAGAGATATAGATAATCAAAATGAGTAATTAATAATTCCAGAGAAAAATGTTAACAATAGAAAGCTAATCTGAGTGTGTCACATCAATAATAATGTGATGATCCAACAATTTTAATATTGATAAGATGTAGAGGTTAAAAGGTTTGGCAGCCGGGCTCGGTGGTTCAGCTTGTAATTCTGCACTTTGGGAGGCTGAGGTGAGTGGATTGCCTGAGCCTGCGGGTTTGAGACCTGCCTGGACAACTTGGTGTTTCCTCGTCTTTACAATAAATCAAAAAATTAGCCGGGCATGGTGGTGCATGCCTGTAGTTCCAGCTACTTGGAAGACTGAGGCGGAAGGATCGCCAGAGCCCAGTAGGTCGAGGTTGCGGTGGCCGGGAGCATGCCACTGCACTCCAGTCTGGGCGACAGAGACTCCGGCTCAAAAAAAAAAAAAAAAAAAAAGAAACTTACAAATTCAAAAAGAATTGCAAAAGCATATTATTTAGAGAAAACATAATTAGAGATATGTAAATTAATGAGAGAAAAAAATACTCAAGAGTATCAGCATATTCAAAGTTACTGACTGCAGGAAGTGAGACTAGGAGGTAGAGAATTGTGAAAAAGGACATTACTGTTTTTGACATATATCTCTAACATTAGGCAATATTTTAGTTTTTAGTATCTGAGCATTTTTATGAGAAACTTATAAAACATAATAATATAAATATAATATAGCAAATACTCATGCACCTACCACAAACATAAAGCGTTACCAGTACAAGTGAATTTCCTTGGTACAGCTCCCGAACTACATCCCTTTCACTCCTTCATAAGTTGCCTCTTCCTTCTTGAATTTGATGTTTGGTGTTTCTCATTCCTATGCATTTTTAAAATATTTAATTTTATTTTAGCGTTGTATAGCACACATGAGGGTAAGAATGGCTATCAGTAACATTGTCAAAAAACAATACATATGGTTGAAGCTGCAAAGAAAAGAGAATGGCTCTACACTGTTGATAGGAATGTAAGCTAGTTCAGTCTTTATGGAAATCAGTATGGCATTTTCTCAAAGAACTAAAAACTGAGCTTCCACACAATCCAGCAATCCCACTTCTGGGAATATACCCAGAGGAACATAAATTGCCTACCAAAAAGACACCTGCACACCAATGTGTATTTACAATGGCATAAACATGGAACAAACACAGATGCCATTGAAAGTGAACTGGATAAAGAAAATATGGTACATATACATGGGAAGACTATGTAGCCTTCAAGAACAAAATCATGACCTTTGCAGCAACACGAATGCAACATGTTCCTGCATCATTCTAAGTGAACCATCTTTCTAAACAAACTATTCACAGAAACAAAAATCAAAAGACTGAATACAGTATGTTCTCACTCATAAGCAAGCCCTGGTCACCCTTACACAAACACAAAGGTGAGAACAATAGATACTGGGCAATATTTTAAAGTATGTACTCTATTTTTTAAAAATTAGAGAATAATTTTAAAGTAAAATAATCCATATTCTAAGAATTCATTTATTTTACATTACTTTCTTCTACATTTCATTCTTTTCATAACACAACCATTCGTGCATAAAGTTTGGTAATACTTATTTTCTTATCTAGACTTTTCATATAGGATTTTGCTCCCCAGAGAAGTTAAACAACTTGCCTATAGTTACATTTTTGTAAGTGGTACTAGGAATAGAACCTGAGTCCTTTTCTGGTTGAATGTTCTATTTATATACAACGCTGTTGATTAAGATTTTGATTGGTAGTGTAATATATTTTCTACACAAAAATGTATTTTATTGGAAATGTCTATATGCGATATTTTATCACCACCATGAAAGTACTTGAGTAATATGATATATCAAAATAGTTGAAAAGATTTACCCACTTAGCAATTCTTATTTAAATTGTCAAAAAACATTGGGACCCTTGAGTGGATCTAATCAAGTTCAATGAATTTATGAGTAGATTTTATATCCATTTTCGACTGCTGACAACCTAATATTGTTTGTTTTAACACTGAGTTGTAGAAAAAATGTGTTTTGTGGCAAGCAGAAAACAAAAGAAAACAAGCTGTCCTCGTGTAGATCTATACTGTGTATGAGGAGAGATCTCTCTTGTCCTGTAGTGTTAACATCAAGATGCTCTGGGCAACTGGGAGACATGATCTCAACCATGCTGACTAGCTCCTAGGTCTCCTCTCCTAGGATTCCAAGGGAACAAGAGCCCTTAAAAATAATAATTTAGGTTCTTGCATCATATAACCAATTGTGGCACCGTAATTTTATTCAAGCTTGATTAAAGTGATAAATTATCGGGTACAGAGCTGATGGTCACTGCATAAATATAATATACGAATGGAAGAGAGGATTTTATTTCTTTTTTACAGGGGAGCAGGACCAAGGAGATAAAATTTTTTTTAAAAAAAGAGGTAGATTTAGCTGCTGTCTTTTTTTCTGTACTGGCATCATGTTTTATTTCCTCTTGTTTAGTGAGAAAACAGTTTTTCTGACTAGAGAAAGTAATGATTGTAAAAGAAATACTATCTAAACAGATGACTTCAACATGAATATAATAGAAAGTGTGTGTGTGTGTGTGTGTGTGTGTGTGTGTGTGTGTGGTGTGGTTGTGGAATTAATTACGAGACCCCCTTCACTAAAGGCATTGGGGATCTCGTCAGGGGCTGGGGGTCTCTTCTATCTTGGTGGTATCCAGAACTTCTTTTTCTTTTAGAAATTTGCTGTTTTTCTACTAATAAGCCTGTTCTAAATCAGTTCATGTATTTTCAGGTAGATCCTTGAATAAGAGTAACATTATGCTTGCAAAGAATTCTGTCTTTATGAAATTATTAACACTTTAGCTATTAATATATAGAAATGCTATCAACTTCTATTTAAATAGCTTTACTTTTTCAGTTTTTATTGCTATTGAGATTTTGGAGCTATTGAAGTATGACTCTGACTGTGTAGATATTTCTGGTAATAAGTTTTACTGTGACAAAACTCTTCTACTTCTCTTTTTTTTATTAGATGGGGTATTCTCAGTGTTATTTATCTCAAATCATATATTCCTTTCTTACTTTGCTACTTTGGTCAGCGTCTTGTCAAGTGGCAGTAGCAGTGAGTAAAAGTGATGACGTGTATTTGTTTAGCCATTTCAGCACATTTATATGTTTTGTGTATACATAAGAGGGAAAGTCATTGACATTGGTTCCATATTTGCTTTGAATGTTTTGTCAAAAATTTTGTTAAGACTTTGAAATAGTCAGCTTTTCTATACATCTGCTCTGAGAGTTTCAGTGATGTCAATCCTTTTAAAAATCATTTGTCCAACAAATATTTGAGTACTGACAATATTCTGGTATTGAATACTTGGAGTTGGTTATTCAGGGAGTAATAAGGTATTCAAGTGGGAAAATAGACAATAAACAGATAAAACAGTGAATGAGAACATGGTGATTGGTAATTAATGATTTTAATCATGATTTTCAGGAAATACAACATCCTCAAGCATCCCCTAAACTATTAAAGAACATTCACTTCCAGCAGTACTGTGGCAAGCAAATGATAACTTCTCTGTTAACTGATTTTTGTATTAATTTTTTTAGAGATTTGTAGCAAGAAAGTTTCCTACAAAACGCCACAATGATGACTTAAAACAACAGAAATGCCGTCTCTCATTACTCTGAAATCTATAAGTCAGCAGTCAAGATATCAGCAGAGCCATACTTCTGAATTCTTTCTGAGGAAGAAGCCTTCCTTTCTACTTCCTAGTTTCTAGTGATTAGCAGCAGACTTTGACATTCCTAATGTGTAGCTGTATCACTCCAATTTTTGCCTTTGTTTGCATCTGTCCTTCTTCCCTCTGTGTGTCAGTCTTCACAGGTCTTCTTAAAAGGAAACCAGCCATAACATATAGAGCCGACTATAAGTTAGAATGGTCTGGTCTTCACTAAGAATATCTTCAACCACCCTAATTCCAAATAAGGTCAAATTCATACAACTTCATGACTTAAACATCCTTTTTTTTTTTTTTGGAGTTGGAGTCTCACTCGGTCACCCAGACTGGAGTGCAGTGGCCACTCCAAGCCACCGCAGCCTCGCCTGCTGGTCTCCGGCGATCCTTCCGCCTCAGCCTTCCTAGTAGCCGGAATTACAGGCATGCGCTATCACGCCCTGCTGATTTTTTGATTTATTGTAGAGATGTGGTTTCGCTGCCCAGGCGGGTCTCAAACCCTCGGGCTCAGGCAATCCACTCACCTCAGCCTCCCAAAGGCGCGGGATTACAGGCTGAGCCACCGAGCCCGGCTATCTATGATCTTAATATGTTTTTATTTGAAAAGAAGTAGTAAATATATCCTTTATTTTAGTAAAAATTGCTGTTTACAGGGGAAAAGAAAAAAAAGAGCTTTGGAATCAGATAGACCTGTGTTCAAATTTTTTCCTTTCCTTTTGATGACCCTGGGCCAGGCAGTTAGCAATCTGCTGTGGGTTTTTTTTTTTTTTTTTTAAATTTCAAATCCAGTTAATAATTAACTCGTATAAAATCTGATGAATTGATTTTTTTTAACCCAAGCAATGATAAATAGATGTCATCTCTTCCCTCTCTATATCTACATTTTTAAAGGAAAAGAGACTATAACAAATACACCCAGAGACAGGTGATTCTTTTTGCTAAGTAAGAGAAGGGACTATAACATAAAAAGTTATTTGACATGGTTGTATTTATTTTTTCTGTTTTTAAATAAAGAATATAATTTGTAAGTAAATCCCTTGTCTTCAGAGAGGGAGAATACTTGCCATACAAAAAAGACTTGTTCTTCTAAGCATTGACCTGAGGGGAAGTCATCAGACTCTGCTAAAACTCCCCATTGTTGACACCTTGACCTCATCCTTGTGGGAGGGGGAATCAAACATCAATAATGAAATTAATACTCATTTTTTAATTTGTCCATGAAGACTTGGTGTAATCTTAAAAGGGATTTTTAAGAAAACCATAAATGATTTGTCGATTGATGACTTATCACTGCTTATTGGAATCCTTAGAGTAATGTTCTACTGGTCGAAAACTTACATTTTTTTCTCACCTGGGCCAGTTGTTACCCCATCAACTTTTTTTTTTGAATTTGTTTTCTGAACACATCCAGATCAGAATGCCCCTATCAATCTATTCTGACCCTACCGTACCTGAATTAATAAGGATTCTCTGTATAGGTCTCATTCTCAGCAGTTTTACTAGCCCCAACTAAGTTTTCTGATTCCATATAGCTGAATTTAACACCTTGAGTTTGACCATATTGTTTTCTTTCTATTCTTGGCAATGTAGAAACAACACTCAGCAAGAAAATGTTAGTTCTTTTATTATATCTTTAGAAATACCAAGAACAGAAACTGCCGGGTGATCTAATAGATGGATACTTTATTTCTCTATATGATTTTTTTTAAATAATGATTTGTTTTACTTAGCAGCTAAACTTTCTTCAGTGTTATTATCTTTACTTTTAAAATTTCCTATAAACTTCACTTTACTCCCTGAACTCTGTTTTTCAAATGTCTGCTAAGATATACACCTTTTCCTTGTCACTAGAGTAATATAAAAGAAAAATAGAGAGGCAAGGGTTACAAATATATCCTTATTAATTTTTAAAGTCCTCTACTCTAGTGAGGGTGGACTGTAATACATTACAATTTGTTAAATGTGAAATGCATTTTATTAAATTCTGGTCTTTTTTGCAAATGTATATGTGTAAAATAAACTATCAACCAGGATCCTAAGATATATAATCAAATAGCTACAGAAACAAGGTTTCATTTGTTGTAGAAAATACAGGTGTAATGGCTTAAATAATCAGTCTTAATATTTTGTTTTTGAAAGGGGAACCTTCTTTTTTATATTCAGCTATTTGTGTTTTGCAGACTTAATTTATGATTTTGGTATATGTGAGCAGATTTAATATAACTCTTTACAGAAAGTCATGCCCCAGTAATGTTATAGGTGCAACAAAATTTCTATCTGATATTTTCAGTAATAAAATCTGTGAAAACAACAAAAAAAAATTTTTAATCCATTTTTATGTAGTATGCCAAAACTAGTTTGGCTATAATGAGGCTTCAGTATATATATAATATATAATAACATGAATACTTGAATAGCAGTTTTGATTAGTGAAAAGTAAGAAAACAAAACCCAAACAGTTCCGTATCTTGGGTAAACATTTCAGCAGCAAAAGAGACTTCAGAGAGGTTCAAATAACCCATGTGAAATCTATTACTCAAAGTTTTAAACTGATAGGATATTTTTCTTTAGGCAATTAGCTATTGATGGCAAGAAAGATTTGTCATTTGCAGCTTTATGGTTTTGTTTTATAATGAAAGAAAAGAGTAAACTATGATAATTAATTAGAAAACTATAGACCCATGTGTAATTTTCTGAACATAAATTATGATCTTTTCTTCAAACAATAGAAATGCATTTTAATAAGGAGCACTTGAATGTGAACTGGCCAAGTTAAGAGGAGTTACATACACAGAAAAATCACGTAGTCTCATTTTTGTTATAAATCTTATTTTTGTGGCTCACATTTTATTTTAAAAGGGCAGCAGAACAACTACTATGACTTGATGCCAGTTCACTGTTACACTTCTGCTATAAACTATTGATAATATCTGTATCTTACCCAAATTCATATGTTGAAAACTTAATCACCATTGTGATTGCATTAACTGATGAAACCTTTGAGGTGATTAGATCATGAGGGTGTAGCTCTCAAGATGGAGATTAGTACTCTTATATATGAGTCCACAGAGAGTTGTCTTGCCCCTTCCACACTGTGAAGATACAGAAAGTAGGTGCCATCTATGAGAAAGCAGGCCCTGTATACCATGTTTGCTGGTGTCTGGGTCAGACTTCCCAACCTCCAGAACTCTGAGAAATAAATTCCTGTTGTTTAAGAGCTACAGAGTCTGTAGTATTTTGTAATAGCAACCCAGATAGACTAAAACAATTACATTTGTCTTTGATGAGGATATTTATTGATATTCATGCAATTATCATTATGAATATTTTTCATATACTTTCATGTTTTATAAAGTTAAAACTATGGCATCTTTCTTCTTAAATCAGATTATACCACTTGAAAACACTACATTGAATTACATTAATTGGTTCTCTGAGTTTCCACATAATGATGTCTATCAGTTTTAACTATTTAATATAAGAAAGTGTTTATGGAGGAGAATACTTCTGCAATTTGTTTAAAATGTCTAATAAGATAGTACCTTGAATATGAACTCTGTCATTTATATGCCAGTTTATAAAAAATACAAAAGCATAGTGTTTAATATTGAGAGGAACTTAGTAGAAAGAAAACATTTGTCTTAACTGTTTTGTCTCCTTTCATTAGACAATTAACATTATAATGTTAATTTTGCTTTGTCTGCCAGAAAGATAAGGAACACGGATAGAATGATTAATTGTAGCATTTATTTTATCTTGGTTCTAGTGCAAGTACTGTATTTTTCTCCTAAAACTAAAATTATCTTTTAATTATCCAAGCAGCAATATGCAAAATACTCTTTTAATTTTTTAAAAATTATAGATACAAGTAGATTCTCATTAAAGTTTACCCTAATCCCAAGTGGTAACCAAAATTACATCTTTAGTTATCACTCCAGAACTTATCTTCTGGTGTGTTTATACTAGTATTTTTTAATATCAGATTCTGAGATATAGAATCAAATATTTTAAATGTCAATGTATGTTCCCAAATTGTTTTCAAAGTGACTGTAATGATTTATTTTGCAATGTTGATCCATTCATTAATTTATTCAACCATATATTGGAGTAGCACTCAAGATATATCTATTCCTGAGTACTACTCCAGTATAGCATCATTTTGCTTTCCCAGATACATCGTTCATGATTCTGTATCCTGTTCTCTGCCCCAGGAGGATCAACTACCTAACCACATGAATGGGCACCTTTAACTTTTAGTTTCCTGTTGGGTTCAATCTCAGAGACCTGACAGAGATCAGAGGGAGGAAGGGAAATAAAGTTGAGGTTCCCCTGTTTGGCTTCCTGTTGCTGTGTGTATCTCGAGAAGTACACAGCTTCTTCTTTCTTCCAAATTTTGGGAATTACTCTACTCTTAACTCTTTGGTTATCAGTGTGGCAAGAGCCTCAGTGTGGCTAGCCTCGGTGTAAAAAAAAAAAAAACCAACCCTTATGACCCCTCTCTCCTGATCTCACCCAGTAAATTTGTCTTTCATTAAACATTCCTCAAATTATCCTAAATTGAATGTGTCATCCATTTCCTGCTTAGACCCTGAATGATCCAAAAGTATTTGAATGGCTCAACTCTGCTTTAACTATTGGAAATACAGGGAGAAAATAACATAATAAAAAAGTAATTGCTCCCACAAAGAAAAGCCCAAGGCCAGATGGCTTCACTGGTGAATTTTATCAAATATTTAAGATAGAAAAACCTAAAAAACATGAATAAACATTTAGAAAGAGAGTTTTATTTATTTATTTATTTATTTAAAAGATGACTTAAAACAACAAATATTTAGCTTACAATTCTGTGAGTAGACAATTTGTCTGGCTCTGATGGGTGCTTTATGGGTCTTGGCTGAGCTCATGCAGGTATTTGGAATCAAGTGCTTGTTGGCCAAACCTATGCTGATAGAGGATGAACTCAACTGTCTCTTCTCCATGTGGTCTCCCAATCCCAAACAGAACAGACTGGACTTATTTGCATAACAACTAGACAGGCTTCATAAGAAGGAGGAAGCATTCAAGGTTGCCTGGTAAATGAGTCTGGAAATACCATATCATTAATTCTGCCACATTTTATTAGCCAGAGAAATTGCAGTACCAGAAGTTCTTCTCAGTGGGAATAGGTACAAAGTCACATGCAGATTGTAAGGTAAGAGCAAGACTGTTTACAAAGTTCATTACAATTATCTAAATTCAATTTACATTTAGTTATAAATCAACACATAAATCTTTACCTGTTAAAATGAACCAGCACTTTATTTTTTTCTTTTTTCTAAAGGTTTGAAAGCCTTTAAATATACTCTGTATACAAGTTACCAGTCAGACATATGCCTTGAAAATACTTCCTGTTAATCTGTGGCTTGTGCATTTTCTTTCTTTCTTTTTCTTTCTTTCTTTCTTTCTTTCTTTCTTTCTTTCTTTCTTTCTTTCTTTCTTTCTTTCTTTCTTTCTTTCTTTCTTTCTTTCTTTCTTTTTTTCTTTAGAAAGCAGGAGTTTTTGAGGGAACAGAAAAACTTCCACAGTGGGAGGGGACCCGAAGGGGTTGCCCATATTTATTTTCTTAATGGTTTATTTTAACATGCACAGAATTTAAAATTTTTTATTTCGATTATGTTGCATTCATCAGTTATTCTTCATAGAGTTAGTACTTTATTTTTGTATCCTATGTAAGACATCTTTGCATACCTCAGGACTGCAAAAATGATCTTTACATTTTTTTCTAAAACACTGCTATTTTATATTTAGGCCTATGATGCTGCTGAAATTAATTTTTGTTTTGATATGAGATAGCAGTTGAGGTTCACTTATTTTCCATATAGTTATATGACTATTTCAGCTCCATCTGCTGAAAAGACTGTCCCATTAAATTACTTTGAGTCTTGTCAAAAATCAATTGACCATGTGTATATGGGTCTATTTCTAGTCATTCTGTTCTTGGCATTGATCTATTTGTTCATACCTACACTATTACCACAGCCTTGATTTTATAGTATGTCTTAAGATCAGATAGCGCAAATCTTAAGTTTGTTCTCTTTCAAGATTTTCTCTAGCTATTCTATGTCCTTTAAAATTTCATATACATTTTAGAAACAGCTTGTCTATTTATGCAAAAATGATTGTGAAGTTCTGATTGATGTTGTATGGAGCATAAATTACTTTACAGTAAATAGATAAACAACTGACTTTAAAAATGGGCAGAACACTTGAAAAAATACTTCAAAAATATCTATATGAATGGACTTAAGATCATGAAATGGGGCTTAATATCATTAGATATCAGAAAAATTCAAGTTAAAACTGCAATGTAATACTACTTTACACCCAAAGAATTGCTAAGATTAAAACAACTGACAACACTAAACATGGACATGCATGTGATGAACAGCTGGGATTTTCTTTTTAGAAGTTTCCTATAAAGTTAAACATTCCTCCTTCCTGTGGCAAAGTACTGCCACTTTTTGGTAACTCCTCAGGAGAAATGAAAGCATATGCCTCCAAAAAAGACATGCTTAAGAATATTCCTGGTAGCTTTATTAACATATGCCTAAAACTAAAATCAACACAAATGACATTAACAAGAGAAAGGATGTACAATATGTAATTTACACAAACAATTGAATACTACTCAGCAAAAAAAGGATTAATAAAGATTGATGGGTGCAAAAACATAATCGAATCTCAACAATAAGTTGAGTAAAGGAAGTCAGATGCAAGAGTGCATACTGTATGGTTTTATGTAAGAAGTTCAACAATAGAAAAAACTAACCTACAATGATAGAAACTGAATAATTGTCACATTTAAGGCTGTGTGACTGGAAAGCGTATGAAGGAATTCTGAGGAATGAAGGAAATATTGTGTATCTTGCTTTGGGAGGTAGTCACACGTGTATACAATTGTCAACAATGCTTTTTATATATTGATTAAAGTGCATAATAACAATCTACCATTTTACTGTATGTAAGTTATAATTAAATAATAGTAACGATAAAAGAAAATAAATAGTAATGACAAAATTTTTAAAAATTTCCATTGAAGAAACTAAGGATTGCAGTTGTGACTGTGTGTCTTGCTCTAGTCCTCATTGACTCTTACTGCAGAACAAGACAGAATAGGAGGAGCCCAGATAATTCCCTAGCTTCCCAGTTTTTAGAAAAGTTCTTCCTTTTTCCAAAGTATAATAACAAATAATTTCCCTTCAGCATAGTTAATCATCAAGTCACATTATCGGAAACACCTCTTGACACTTTTGCTTATTTTTACAATGTCTTGCACCTCTGACAATAACATATAGTTATTTCACTTTTTACTTTACTGAAAACGTTGTGTCCAACTATAGAAATATTCTTCCCTATGTAGTAATACCTCTAAACCAGTATGACTCAGAATCATGAAGTATAAAGGAAAAATTAGTATGAGGGCACTAAATGTAAACATGAAAGATGTAGCTTCCATTTCCACACCTTGTTATACTGATACATGAGTTTTGATTTATTTAAGAGAGCAGCACCATATATCGGTTCCTATTCCAAATACGTAGTGCATATTATGAGTGCTCTAATGTCACAAGGTGTTCTTTCCTGTAAAGCAATATTTCTTCATTCTATAAGGCTAGCTCCTTCTGAATAATGATATACATGACAAAAGACCAGTAAATCTGCAAGAATCAGACAATTGCCTTATATTTTTACAAGGAAGTTTTTGGTTAGGGTAATTTTCTGTGGAATCCTAAAATAGAATATAAGATAGTCATAACCCACAGATAACTCAGTTGACACAAGAATAGTAAACAAAAGAGGATAATTTAGATTCAGAGTAAAAACCAGTGTCATAGATGGAAAATTGTTACCACTGCAGATGAAAAAAGTATGCATACCCTCATGTCACCAGTTGTCATGCTGGCTTCTCTGGGTATGGCACTATATTTTATTCTTAGAATTAGTTGCAAATGTGAACACATTGAATTGTCAGTAGCAGAGATTTCCAGTTAAACCTTGGTGAGAATTCAGTTAAAGTAAAAGTATAAATGATAACTGTTACCATGACTATTTGTATTGGTCCACTTTGGCAAACCTGAGAAAAAAATGGTTGATTGACATTAAGGGGGTTGTTTTGTTCACATAATTATTGAGATTTTTTTTTATTTAGAAGATAATTTTGTGATTTTTTTGCATGAGGCATACATTTCTTGCAATGTAGATCCACCGATAGATAATATGCCCCACAGCCCTGGATTTCCTAGAAAATTCACTAAATGACTAAAATCGATCTTTTCATGGGATTTATTTCCCACAACTGACATTCATGTGCTATACCAAGACATTTGAGTATCTTCTGTGTCTTAATCATGATAATATATTAACATTATATTATCGATATAATGATATATAATTTTGATGTTCAGTGACTATGCTAATATAATTAAGAACTCTTTGGATTAGCACGTGGTAAAGAGCAGGAAAGTTTCTATGAATTTTAGATAAGTAAAGAGGTGTTCCTGTTGTCCTCGCTTGGTAAAAGTTCACTATTTCTAGTGTTCTCTTTATTGAAATAGAAATAAAAACATTTGCTAGATCAGTAAGTGCATAACAGCATCCAGGGGTAATATAATTTCAAGTTTAAAAACTACACTCACATCAGCAGCTGTCTTTAATATGAACCCATCAATTTCAAGAGGAATATGATAGTATCACCTTAGAATTTTCCACTAGAATGCATGTTCTTTTAGATTTACTATTTTGTGCAGTAGTAGGAAAGCCAGGACTTCTACTTGCTTCCACTACAAACCTAGCTCCAGATATTCACAGTTGCTGAAAAAATCTATTCCAAATGCACACTGACGAGTTGAAGAAATAATTATAAGGGTTGATTGGGTCATGTATAAGTTATCAGTGATGTACCTCTCACCTGGTTAGGAAATGGATAGGAAATTTACATATGATAGATCCTCTTCAAGTGTCCTAACTTTCTACATATTTGGATTCCTTTAGCTATGTTTGTATCAAGAAGGGTCCAACCATGGGAAACAAAAAGTACACTATTTAAACTACATAAAACAGAAATAATTTAAGACATGGGATTCATTAAACATGTGAAGGAAACATCTGATCATCCAAGTATAGTAATAAATTGTTTTTTTAAAAAAGCCAGTTTCTTGCTATTGCTGTTAACACTCATCATCTTGGATGGTAAAGGAAGGAGAAAGTTTTGCTAGAAGCCAAGGGATAAAGAGTGAGCCAGAAGTAGGAACCACAGCAGACCTGTTGGTGAAAGCTGGAGATGAAGACAAGATAATAGTCATTGAAGTACTCTGAGTGAAGCAGAGAATGTATAAGCTAAATATCCTGGTTTGTTCTTTCCTTCCACCTTTCAAACGGCTTCTATCTAGTTCCTTTTGTTAATGGAACAAAGTGGCAAGCCAACTTGCAGAACCTGGAAATGAACCTTTGTAGAACTCAAACCTGCTCAACACAGAGCAAAGCAGGGAATGGGTGAGGAATAGATCTGAGGTCAAATAGGATAAAGAATGGCCCCTTGCACCTTCTGTGAGAGTACATACCGGGGAAGAGACAAACCCGTACCCCCCCACTGGAGGATATCTCCCTGACTATACAAGAGTGGGAGGGCAGGACTGCAGCCTCACCCACCTCCACTGCCCCTCTTCCTTATCTGCTTCAGCCCTGAGGAGAGAGTGAAAGAAGTGGCTCTGCAGGAGAGACCTAATTAGGGGAAAAATTATAGAGCCTGCCACAAGAGGGCAGAATTTTTTTCAAAATTTTTTTTAATTTTTAAAAATGTTTTGACTGCAAGTTTATCTATTTTAAAAATATTTTTCCTTTGTGCATGAATGTTCATTTGAGGATTTGATCTGCATCCCCCAAATATTTTCTTTTCTTTTTCTCTTTCTTTCTTCTTTTATCATTTTCTGTTTATGTGTATATGTAAATGATCAAGTGTTAATCTTTCAATTTTTAGTTTTTACTCTTTTGTTCCTCTGGGGTTTTTTTATTTTCATTTTTTTATAGTTTAAGATGTGTGTCAATATATGTATGAGGGTTACACTTGAATTCCTCCCCCACCCCAGCCTTTCTGTTTTTCTACTCTATCCACTTTGTACTAGGCATGTGTGTGTGCTTAGTTTTGGGGTTTATTTTTGTTGTTGTTGTTTATTTTGCTTCACTTTGATGTTATTTCAGTTTGTTTGGGGGTGTGTGTATGTCTGTGTGTATGTGTTCAATTGCTCTTGCATTGTTTTCTGCCTTGCATCGTCATATAGAGTGGTAGTAGGGGTCTCAGGGAACACATAACACAATAAGTGAGCATTGTAATTTGCAAGTAGTTTCTGATTCCTAGGGCCCCATCCCCTACTTTATTCAAATTTCAAAAACTACAAGACAGCAAAGCTTCCCACCCACCATCCTATTTCGAAATAGAACAAATCCAGAACCCAGATCAGGGAAGAATATAGGACTGAGTAAACATCAGAAGGAGAAGCCTCTCCCACTGATACTGAATAACAGAATGAAACAGAAAAACAAGAGATCTGTCACAAATGAGGAAAGCCAAAGGAAGACCTCAGGCAATTTCAAGTGTACCAAAGACAAAACACCTGAAAAACCAGACCTTGGTGCCCAAACAATGGAAGCCACAAATGACTGGCCCCAGAATATGACAGGGAGTAGGGAATGGATGGAAAGAGTGAATAAGACTCAAGAAAGACAAGATACAACACTGAAAGAGCTTGTAACAGAGATTTTGGCAATAAAAAATTTCATCCAAGAAAAAATAACAAGATGACAAGAATGGAAAGCAGAATTAATCTAGCTGAAGAAAGAATGTCAGAACTTGAAGACCAGAACATGGAATTCACCCACTTTTTAAAAAAACTTAGAAAGAAGACTCAGAAAGAAAGAACAAAGCCTACAAGAGATGTGCAATTATATCAAGAGGCTGAACCTATGCCTGATTGGTATCTCAGAAGAAGAAAGGGAAATGGAGAACAACTTGGAGCAAGTATTCCAGAATGTAATCTGAGAAAACTTTCCTCATCTCACCAGAGATATGACCAGCCAAGCACAAGAGATACAGAGAACCCCCACAGGGCATCAAATAAGAAGACCAAAGCCTAGACACATAGTAATTCACCTACACAAAGTAGGCACAAATGAAAAAAATCCTAAAGGCAGCAAGAGAGAAAGATCAGACTACCTACCAGGGAAAACCAATCAGAATAGCAGCAGACCTATTGGCAGAAACACTACAAGCAAGAAGGGACTGGAGCCCTATATTCAAAGTCCTCAACAATAAACAATTTCAACCAAGAATTTCCTATCGAGTCAAGTTCAGCTTCATCAGTGATGGAGAATTAAAAACCTTCCAAGACATCCAATCCCTAAGAGATTATGCAGCTTCCAGACCAACTCTGCAGGAGACATTTAAAAAGGTATTAAGCACAGAAGAAAGAAAAAAAAGGATGACCACACACTTCCCAAGAGAACAGAAGATCACAGAATCAACAGAGAATACAGTGCAACAAGAAACTTGAAAACACATACATACATTAACCCCAAAGTCAAAAGAAAACAAACAAACCAATAAAAGGCTTTATAAGAACCTCATGACAGCAATAAACAATCACATTTCAGTTATCAGTCTGAAAATGAATGGACTAAATGCACCACTGAAAAGACACAGAATGGCAAACTGGATAAGAAACCATGACCCAATTATTTGCTGCAACCAGGAGACTCATCTCACTACAAAGGATGCATATAGACTCAAAGTTAAAGGATGGAAAACTGGTTTCCAGGCAAATGGATCACAAAAGAAGATAGGAGTTACAATCTTAATATCAGACAAAACAACCTTGAAGCTATCAAAAATTAAAAGAGATGCAAAAGGACACTACATAATGATAAAAGTTTCAATCCATCAACAAGAAATATTCATCCTAAACATATATGCACCCAACACAGAAGCACCAGCATTTATAAAGCAACTACTAAGTAAAGTAAAAAAACCAGATATTGACTCTAACACTATTATAGCAAGGGACTTGACTACCCCATAGATAGATCATTGAGGCAAAAAATCAACAAGGAGATCCAGAACCTAAACTTGACACTCCACCAAATGGCCTTAATAGATACCTACAAATTATTCCACCCAATAAACACAGAATACACATTCTACTCATCACCACCTGGAACATACTCCAAGATTGATCACATCTTTGGCCATAAATCAAGCATAAAAAAATTCCATAAGGTTGAAATCTTGTCATGCACATTCTCAGACCCACAGTGGAATAAAAATAAACACCAACAACATTTCCCCAAAGCCCACAAAGACATGGACACTAAACAGCATGATGATGAACAACTAAACAGTCAATACTGAAATCAAAGCAAAAAATAAAAGATTCCTGGAAATAAATGAAAATTAAGAAGTATCTTACCAAAACCTCTGGGAAGCCATAGAATCAGTCCTAAGAGGGAATTAATATCTCTACGAGCACACATCAAGAAAACAGGAAAGATCACAAGTGGAGAGCCTAACAAATCACCTAAGAAAGCTGGAAAGAGAAGACCACCTAAACCCCAACTTTAGCAGAAGAATCCAAATCACCAAAATAAGAGCCCAAATATGGGACATAGAAGACAAAAATATCATAGAAACATCAACAAAACAAAAAGCTGGTTCTTTGAAAGAATTAACAAGATTGATGGGCCCCTAGCCAGAATGACCAAGAAAAAGAGAGAAAAAGGCCAAATAAATACAATCAGAAATACAAAAGATCAAATCACAACTGACCGTGAAGAAATATAAAAGATTATCAGAGATTACTATGTACACCTATATGGAAACAAACTAAATGAAATGGAGGACTTACTGACAGCACAACAACCTCTTCAGGTTGAAACAAGAAGACATTAAGACACTAAATAGACCAATAACAACCCAGAAAATTGACTCTGTCATACAAAAACTACCTACAAAAAAAAAAGCCCTGGACCAGATGGTTTTCCAGCAGAATTCTACAAAATGTACAAGGAGGAGCTGATACCAATCCTATTGAAAGTATTCCAGGAAATTGAGAAAGATGTAATTCTCCCCAAATTTCACAAAGCTAACATTACACTGATACCCAAACTGGGTAAAGATTCAACAAAGAAAGAGTACTCCAGACCAATATCTCTTATGAACATAGATGTAAAAATCCTAAACAAGATTCCAGCAAATTGGATCCAAAAACACATCTCAAAAATCCTCCACCGTGACCAAGTAGGCTTCATCCCCAGGATACAGGGTTGGTTCAACATTCGCAAGACTATAAATGTAATTAAATACATCAATAGATGTAAAAACAAGAACCACATGATTATATCATTAGATGCAGAAAAAACTTTTGATAAAATCTGACATCGCTTCTTGATAAAAATCCTCAAACAGCTAGGTATAGAAGGATCACACCTCAAAATAGTAAGTGCCATCTACAATAAACCCACAGCTAGCATATTGCTGAATGGCCAGAAACTGGAAAGTGGAACAAGACAAGGCTGCCCATTCTCACCCCTCTTGTTCAGCATTGTGTTGGAAGTCCTAGCTTAGGCAATTAGACAAGAGAAAGAAATCAGGAGAATTCAAATAGAAAAAGAGGAAGTCAAGTTATCCCTCTTTGCTAATGCTATGATCCTGTATCTTGAAAATCCAAGAGAATCTGTTAAAAACCTGCTTGCACTGATAAAGGACTTTGCCAAAGTCTCAGGGTACAAAATAAATGTGCAAAAGATGGTTGCATTCCTATACACCAAGAGTAAGCAGGCAGAGACCCAAATTAAAAGCATAATCCCATTCACAATAGCCTCCAAAAAAATGAAATACCTCAGTATCTTCCTAACCAGAGAAGTGAAAGACCTTTACAATGAGAACTACAAAACACTGCTCAAAGAAATCCAAGAAGACACAAACAAATGGAAAAATATTCCATGCTCATGGATAGGAAGAATCAACATTGTTAAGATGTCCATCCTACCAAAGGTGATCTACAGATTAAACACAAAACCCATTAAGTTACCAATATCATTCTTCTCAGACTTGGAAATGACAATGAAGAAGTTCACATGGAAACATAAATGACCTCAAATAGCCAAAACAATCCTTAGCAAAAGAAACAAAGCAGGCAGTATCACATTTCCAGACTTCAAACTTTACTATAAGGCTACAGTAATCAAAACAGCCTGGTACTGGTACAAGAACAGGCATATAGACCAATGGAACAGGATAGAAATTCCAGAAGCAAAGCCTCAATTTCTCAACCAACTCATCTTTGGCAATGTAGCCAACAAGAACCACTGGGGAGAGGAAAACCTATTCAGTAAATGGTGCTGGGAAACCTGGCTGACCACATGCAGAAGATTGAAACAGGACCCCTACCTATCACCATACACAAAAATTAACTCTAAAAGGATCAAAGACTTAAGCGTAATACCTCAAACTATAAGAATCTTAGAAAACGCAGGAGACACCCTTATGGAAATTGGAATTGGCAACCAATTCCTATTCAGAACCCTAAATGCCCATACCTTAAGAACTAAGATAGACAAGTGGGTCCTCATCAAACTAATGAGCTTCTGCAAAGCAAAAGAAACTATCAAGAGAGCAGGGAGATAGTCCACAGAATGGGACAATGTATTTGCCAACTGTATGTCTGACAAAGGCCTAACATCTAGGAACTACAAGGAACTCAACGCACCGAAAGGAAAAAAACAAACAGCTCCATTAAAAAGTGAACAAAAGACAAGAATAGACACTTCTCAAATGAAGATATATGGGCAGCCAACAGACACATGAAAAAGTGCTCAGCTTCACTCATCATCAGAGAAATGCAAATCAAAACCACATTGAGATAACACTTAACTCCAGTAAGAATGGCCATCGTTAATAAAACAAACAGCAACAGATGCTAGCGAGGCCGCAGAGAAAAAGGAACACTTCTACACTGCTAGTGGGAATGCAAACTAATGCAACCTCTTTGGAAGACAGTGTGGAGATTTCTGAAAGAACTAGATATTGATCTTCCATATGGCCCAGCAATTCTTCTATTGTGAATATATCCAGAGAAACTCAAATCATTCTACCTGCACATGTGTGTTTGTTGCAGTGCTATTCACAATAGCAAAAACATGGAATCAACCATGTTGCCCATCGAAGATGGACTGGATAAAAAAAAATGTGGTACATGTATACAATGGAATATTATGCGGCCATAAAGGACAAACATATGGACTTTGCAGCAACTTGGATGGATTTAGAGTTGATCATACTCAGTGATCTATCACAGAAACAAAGAACTGAATACCATATGTTCTTACTCATAAGCGGACCTTGAACAATTATAATACTATAAGAAAGGGATTGGCAGTAGTGGGAAACTTTCAGGGGAGGGAGGGTGGGATAGGCAGTTGAGGGAAACTTCTAGGAGGAGGGTCATACCTCAACAACAAGGGTACCTGCATAAACAACGTTTGTATATGTAATCCTGAATTGTACCCCACATCTTTATATAAAAAAAAGAAATAAAACTTTTAAAGGTCCTCTATTCATAAAAAAAAAAAAAAAAAAAGGAATGAACCCTTATACCAAGTGTTCTGGCTATCCACTGCTGAGTAATAAACTATAACAAAACTTAGGAGCTTAAAACAAGAAAATACATATATTTTGCTCATGAACTGGCAAATTGTGCTGGGCTCTGGTGCATGCAGTGTCAGACAGGGTGATTTAGAATTATCTGACATTTGACTTACTGGTCTGGGTTTTGATGCTGGTTATCAACTGGGACCTTGACTAAGGCTGCACCTGGAACAGTTCTATCTGGCCTTTCCATGTGTTTGCTTGGCATACTCAAGATTTGGTGGCTTTGTTCCAAAAGCAACTATCCCTTGAACAATATGTTGCAAGCAGTTCTTTTTCCATAGTCACAGATCTGTCTGAGTTTCAAGGAGAGAGACCATAGACCTACACACTCTTGGTGAAAAAGTACGAAGATCATATTAAAAGAGGAGCATGTGAGATGGAATATATTGGTTTGGGCATATTTACAAAGTATATGTTTTGTACCAAGAAATTCTGATAATTCCACTTCTGTTAGTTCAGATGGTTGATTAAGCCTATATATTAGTCAATTAACAATTACCCTAATTATGTTACACAGCTTCTTGAGTTCAGAATCCCTGGTATGTGTATCAAAATTGATAAACTTAATTTCTGATCTATCACTGTAGAATTTATTCCCACTTATTTCTCAGGTTGTTCTTAGTATAGATGATCAACATTTTGAAATTTGAGTTTATACGTTTTTTTTTTTTAAATTTATATTACTCCTTTGATGCATTCTAGACTCTGACTCTAGAAGCTTTAAAGTGTTCGGAAATAATGAAAAATTTGCTTCCCTTTGTCAATAAGGTTTTTTAGTGACATCACAAGATTTTCAAGTAAGGTATCAAAAACATAAAAGAATATTTATTCTTCCTTCCTTCTTTCTTCTTTTCATCCTTCCCTCCCCTCCCCTCCCCCTCCCTCCTTTCTTTCTTTCTTTCTTTCTTTCTTTCTTTCTTTCTTTCTTTCTTTCTTTCTTTCTTTCTTTCTTTCTTTCTTTCTTTCTTTCTTTCTTTCTTTCTTTCTTCTTCCTCTGTTATGTCTTTCTTTAAATTCACAGATCCTTTGTTTTCATACATGTGTCTGGTCAAAGCTGTAAATTCAGCTGATGCTGTAATTTGGTTAACTCTAGACAAAACACTGTGACTACGATTGGGAGTTTTACTATAGAAGAGAAATTCCTCATTGTCTGGTTAGAGTTTGTGCTCAGAATTTTGGACTTCAAGCTTATAGTTCAGTCCTGGAAAATTTCAGTGTGTTTAGAAACAACTTTCTTTGATTATTAATTATTATAAATTTTACTATGGTAATGTCTTACTAGTCCTTCAAAGTTTTGCCTTCAATAAAGTCTTCATACCAGGTGACCATAGGTTATTATTACCTATAATCCAGAGATGGATTACAGATCAAATTGTAGAAACAAATAAAAACCATTGTTATTATTATTACTATTATTAATATTTTGCTATAATACAGACAATATATTAGTAAATTTTCAAAAAAATAATTTTTAATGGATGCATTCTGAATATTCTTCTAATAATATATTGTATAAATAAAGATAAAACAGGGAAACCACTGAGTCTATTGAAATGATTCATTTTTATTAAGTTACAGTAAAAGTGGCCATATTTTGAAGGTATATCCAACCGGATTTGCTGAGTAATTGCCAATTAAATATAATTGAAAGGAGTCAATGGGGAAGATAATGTTTCCATTTACCACTATGGGGAACACTGGAGGATTAGCAGGAAAAGAAATAAGTTTGGGGAGTGGTATCATAAGTTCCACCTTAGACATAAATTTTAAATGTTTATCAGACATTCAAATTTAGACATCAAGGAAGTGGTTGGATATTTGAACTTAGAATTCAAGAAGAGGTCTCGGCTGAGAATAAGGTTTAGAAATTGACAGCATATTGATTCTTTCAATTCATTTCATATGTTGATGAAATGACGTGATAACCAAATAAGTCAGCATAGACAGCAGAAGTCTAAGAAACAAACCCAGGAGCAATGCAACATTTATAGCTGCTAGTACGAGAAGGGTTAATTGAAATATTTGAAAGGTGCAAACAAGCCATGACATCAAAGAAAAACCTGTGGACATTCCGTGAAGTCCTATAGAAGGAAAGCAGGTCTTGCCAGGAAAAGGGAGTAATCAGTATGTCAAATGCTACAGATAAAGGAAATAAGATACGGGTTCAGAAATGACTTTGAGTGTGACAACTCAGTGGAGTGGAACCTATTGGTGTTGATAATGAGAGCAGCTTTCATTGAGTATTAGGAGTAAAGGACTAATTGAATCAGGTTCGAGAGAGAAATGCAGATAGTGAGCACAGAAGATAAATTCAGAATTTTAATGGGTATAAGAAATGCTAAAATCATTTGTATTTCCTTTTAAAATTTATTCCTATTCTATAATAGCTAATATATTGTTATATTTCATGTCAATTATATATTTCTATTTATTAATATAATAGTATTTATTAATAATTAATAAATTATTATTAACCATCATATATGAAAGATAAAGTTATTAGCACTATAATCTTCAATCAAATTTGTTCTCTACAACTTCTGATTTCTTAAATATATTTTCACCTGGGTTAGAGCTTGAAACACATTTCTGGTCTGCAACTACAATTCTCCTTGTTTCAAAATCTTAATTTTATATTTCTATGATTTCAATAAATATCACCAACTCTTCTGAATGGCTTCTCTATTTCTGAATTATATATGATTACCTTTTGGTTAGCAAAATGTCAATAGTTTTTCCCAAAAAGGCTCATGATAACTATCTTCTCTGAGTTTCCCCACATTTATAAATATCTTCCTTCTGTTTTTTAACAGAAGTAAAAATGAGGTTGCATATTATTTTGTTGGTAACAATATTTTCTCAGTACTTTGTTTCTAGTTTTGTGAATGTCTGAGTCCAGTCAAATTTTCTCTTTGTAGGTGACTTTCCTTTTCCACCTTGATGAAGTATGCTTCAAAAATATTTAATCGTTTTAACATCCAGTATATAACTCAATGTTGATTTTTATCTTTTAATTCATTTTGGTATAATTGGCATATTTTAATCTTTTGATGCAATTTTTTATTCCAGGAAAATTTTGCTGTGTCATTTCTCTGAATACATTTTTCAGATTCAATTGATGCATCCTCCATTTTAGGAAAATCTGTTGGATCATCAGTCTTTTTATACCTATTATCTCATTCTTATCACTTTGATCTTTTTGTCCTTTTCCTCAGTGCTTAAAGTGACAATACAGATTTCGGCAATGATGATTCTTCCTTGCTGTTTCTAATTTATTTTATTAGATAAGCTATTATATGTTCGAGTTTGTAAAATGTTTTCTTTGTTCTGCAATATATTTCTCTCTTATTAAACAAACAGCATATGAGCATGTGTGTGTTCATAAAATTTTTAATACCAAAGTTGTTTTCTGAGACTGTATTATAGGAGATTTCTTCTCCTATTTATCAATTTGATTTTCTAACGTTCTCATCATTAAAATTTTTATTTTTTATTTGATAAAAAGAAAAACTCTGCAAAAACTGGTTACTTGTCTAAGAAAATCAGTATGTAGAAGGACATAGTGTCATGAGCTCCTTTTCTGCTAATCTAGGTATTATTCTATTCTATTGTGTTCTAATCTAAGTTCGAGTCATTCAACAAGTATAAACTTTCTCAAGTTTTGTCATTGTAGTCTGAAAACTAAATTGGCAATTAGACTTTTTATTCAGCAGTTTACTACCTCTGTTTGAGTTAAAGTTTCTTCCTTCTTTCATGCCTGAACTTGCTACTCTATTTCAGAAGTCAATTAAAATAATCCTCATTCCCACTATGGTATTTTCTTACATATTCTGACAAATCAATGATGAATATGTCTAGTATTTTTTCAGTGCCATTGTGATGCTACACCTCTTAGGGCGCCTTCAAGGGACTATGGATAAAAGGTATATGAAGGGAGGAGGAATGAAGACAGGGCTACAGAGACAAATTAACCATGAAGGTAGAGAAACTTGTTTTTTAGGTCCTCTAGCTTGGCTGAGCCTCTGGAGAAAAAAATGTCTTTACTGAAAACAAGAAACCTAGTAATGTTTTCCTGGTCAGCCTTTTCAACAAATTTTCCAGTAGAAACTGTGTGGTCTTTAGTTACTACCTCTTTTCAGGTCAGTTTCAATTCATCAGACTTTCTTTTTTGTTAAATGTCATTGCAGTGGTTGCTGAGGTTTTTATTTATTTGTATTTTTGATCTGACTAAGTGAGAGTTGAGTTGATGATTTATTTAGTTTGGGTTTTGATGAGATGTGTTTGTGTTGGCTTTTGCCAGGAGCCAAAGATACTACTTTTCTGGAACTACTTTAGTTCTTTAAAATTCCACCCTCATATGCTCATTCCTTGCTGTGGACTGAAGGCTTTGTTTCCAGGACTTGGCTATTCTATTCACTTCTACCCCAAGGTAGAACAATTGATGGCATTACTAAGCAGATTTTGTTTTAATTTATTTTGTTTTTCTTCAATGGTAACTGTCCTCCCCCCGCCACCCGGGACCCAGAAATGCTTTCAGAAGTATGTTTGTAGTAATTCAGTGATATTTGTACTTTATTGCGGGAGTCTTTTTCCCATACACTGATAGACTCCAAGAATCAGAAGTCTTTTAGCATTGAATATTAATTGCACCTATTTAAGCTATGTTTTCCAAATATGTGTGAAATTAATCAGCATCGCTGTTCTGTGCCTGAGAAAAACAAACACCTAATGTTGCTTCTGATTTCTTTAGCTGTCTTTAGTCAAATTTGGTCAATGTGAGAGTCTGTCACGTTCCCCATTGATTTTTGTCTGGCAAGCCATTTCTGGATTGATTAACTTCTCCTATGTATACCTATTTATACTTAACATTTACTTTTACTAATTTCTTTGCTCATGTTTTCTTCAAACTAATTCTTTCTCTTGGATTAAATTTTCTTCTCCCTTAAGTGTATACTTTAAAAATTTCTTCACTAAAAAAGTGTGTAAGTGATATATTCTCTGAGAGTACTTTCATGTTTAAATTATTGATACTTCAACCTTGTACTTGCTTAAGTATAGAATCTCTTATTTCTCCTTTCAAAATGGTGTTCACTATTTCCTGTGTTTGCTGGAATCCAGCTCCAGGAGAGAGTCAGGGCTTGAGACAGGAGAATCGCAAAGCGGCGAAAAAGAAAAGACGAAAACGACAGGAATCCTCTTCCTGGGGAGAGCTCAAGACTCTGCCAATTTTTATTTATTTTTCACAAGCTTATATAGGTTTTTCACTCAGCTCTGTACCCACAAATGTATCTTATGTTGCTAACCAAACGCCCACGTACATCCTTTTTTGCACTCACAGTAAGGTTGACCTTTAACAATTTCAACCACAGATGGTGTTTTTCTTAAGTCAAACATTTATGAATGTCCTGGTTTTCTTCCTAACTTTCTCATAACTATTTACTATTATAGGCCTATAATATCCTTACCCTATAAAGCTAAACCTTAACCCTAAGTCTTATTTAACTTACTTACGTCTATATATTTATTTCTATTAATCTTATTTCTTTCTTTATGTCCCTATATTTTCTTAACTATCACTTATACTATTATATATCTCTTATCTTACTAGTTTATCTTATCTTACTATCTTATTATTAATATTCTAAATTCTATCTTCATTAAACTACTTATTTAATCCTAAAATATCTTAACCTATTTTTTTATCTCAAACGGTTGTTTTCCACCAGCTCTCAGCTGGAGTCTATTGTTTATGAGGAAGTCATCGACTGTTTTTCTCGGCCTCCTGCTGTTACCGAAAAACATCCTTACACACCCTAAGAGGCACCCTTTTTGCTGCAATCTCACCTTCATTATGCCTATGTATAATTTTTGCTGGCAAATGCCATCATCCATTTGCGCATCAATTATCTCAATTAAAGAGGGAACATTCTCAAGCCTATGCACGCAATCCTTCAAAGTTAGGGAAGGTCCGTCAACAGGATCCATGGGGCTGTGCCTCTGTCATGGCCGCATTTTACTGGGGCCTTGCTCCCAGCTGGCATTTTTCCTGTTTTCAGGTCCCTTTTACCTTACTTTTACTAGTGATTGCAGCTCCCGACATGTGTTCTGTTGTTGATGAGGAGTTTGATGTAAGTTTGATTATGATTTATTATAAACCTATTTTTTGTCTGAAATATTTCAGATTTTTTAAATTTGTTGAGCCTTTCAATGCTATTACATATTTCTAAAGGATATTTATTTTATCTTTTTCTGTTTAGCACTTAAGGGCCCTTTCAATTTGTGTATGCATATATTTCCTCAGTTTAGAAATATTCTCTTATTTCTTTAAAAAAATTTTTTCTTCCATGTTTCTTTCCCCTTCATTTTCCATTAGAAGGTATTTGGAATGTCTACTTTTATTTTCTATTTTAATTATTTTTCTTATTCATTCTTTTTACAATCAATACCTTTTCATACTTTTCACAATCAATATCTTTGAGCTGCATTCTAGAAAGATTTCATGGCTAGATATTCCAGAAAAGTAATTCCTTATTTAGCTCTATTTTTCCCTCAAAAAACCCAGCATAAACTACCATTTTATAAAATATTTCAGCAACCATTTCATCAATTTTAGTTGTCTGTGTATTTTTTATTGATGAATTTTATTTGATGAATTTCTATCTTGATGATTATATTTGATTTAAAGCTGAATCCCACAGGTCACTTTTAATCAGATTTTAAAGTTCTGAGTATGTATTCATTAAAGATCAAAATTTATCTTAGCCTTGAGAGAGGCAAAGTAAATGCATACAAACTTTCAGCCTCTGCTCAGGAAGGCACAAGCAAACATATCATGAAAGAAATAATGGAAAGCAGCACAGTTATGTCATGGAGTCAGTATAAAAATTGTAAAATAAAACTTTGGGATTATAATAAAGGGGATGGATTTAATTCTTTGTTCATTTTAGATTTCCAGAATATCTAATGTAATTGTAATTACTTTGGTTTGCAGCTATAAGCTTTTTATGTTATTGGCTTTCATCATATTTTTGTTGAGTCTTGACTGTGCTTTCTTTTTTGTATTTGAGATTTTCTGTTAGACATTCTTCTGTGTCTTTTGCGCAGTTTGTTTGGAGGGTGCTGTTCATTACTAATGGTTATATACTCTGCTTATATTACTAATGGTTACATACTCTGCTTATCCTTCACTGGGAAAGGGGATAATAAGGGATCTAGAGAGATAAGATGTGTGAGTAACTTCAGGGTGAGGTCTTCCTAGTCCTCTTATTTTTTATCAGCCACTTGATACACTTCTGATGAGTTATTAAGTACATCTGTGCAGAAGGAAAATGATTCCAAATGAAAGCTTGATGATGCATAAAAGGGTAAAGAGCAGTATAAATGAAGAAAAAGTGGGCAAATTAAACATTTTTTTTTTTTTGAGTTGGAGTCTCACTCTGTCACCCAGACTGGAGTGCAGTGGCCGCTCCCGGCCACCTCAGCCTCGACCTGCTGGGCTCTGGCGATCCTTCCACCTCAGCCCTCCAAGTAGCCGGAATTAAGACATGCACTACCACGCCCGGCTGATTTTTTGATTTATTGTAGAGATGAGGTCTCGCTGCCCAGGCGGGTCTCGAACCCGCGGGCTCAGGCAATCCACTCACCTCAGCCTCCCAAAGGCGCGGGATTACAGACTGAGCCACTGAGCCCAGCTAATTAAACATATTTGTATAATTAATACCAAAAATATTTAACTATGATGTGTGATTCTTAAAGCAAATAAAACAAAATCTATCATAGCAATAGGAGAAAGCTTAGGAAGGGGGAAAGTGGAGTTAAATTTTGGTAATTTTCGCATGTAGTTTGAAAAATGATAAAAGTGCATATTAAGTCAGGCTATAAGCAGCCATGTTGAATATTTTCATTTCTGAATTACTAGCGATTGCTAAAAGAATGATATAAAATGGTACAAATAGCACATATATAAAGGAGATAAAATAAAACAGTAAATTGAGTTTCTAATCAAGACTAAGAAAAAATAAAATTAAATTAAAAAACAGTAACAGTAGTCTTCATTCAAGGGAAGACTAGACAATTATAAATAAATAAATAGTACAATGGTGGTTAGAAAATAAGTAGGGAGATGGTTGACTTAAATCTACCTATACTGATGATTTATAAAAGACATCAGCCTAGTTAACTGACAAATATTATCAGAAAGAATAAAACAATGAAAGGTCCAGTTGTTTTCTCTTTATAAAAATCATACTTTAGATGAGAACATAGATTGAAAGAAGGCAATTGAAAAAAAATTTGCCATGAAAATACACAAATACCAAAAGAAAGAAAATGCAATTATAATATAATGTAGGAAACATTGTTAGAGTCATGAAAAGACATTTTATGTAGATCAAATGGCCTTTATAAACATATGGAACCTTAATCTCCAACTTGACAACCTATGAAATCTATGCATGTAAAATAAATTGCACTTGTATCTTCAAAATTTATACAAATAAAAGTAAATACAGTCCATGCTCGGTAGCTCAGCCTGCAATCCCAGGACTTTGGGAGGCCGAGGCTAGTGGATTGCCTGAGCCTGCCAGGTTCGAGAACCACCCGGGCAACTTGGCGAAACCTCGTCTCTACAATAAATCAAAAACTAGCAAGGCCTGGTAGCGCGCACCTGTAGTCCCGGCTACTTGGAAGACTGAGGCAGAAGGATCGCCGGAGGCCAGCAGGTCGAGGCTGCGGTGGCTGGGAGTGTGCCACTGCCCTCCAGCCTGGGCGACAGAGTGAGACTCCAACTCAAAAAAAAAAAAAAAAAGTAAATAGATAAAAGAAATTTGAAAAATAAATAAACATAGAGGCATGAAAATCCTAAATTTATATGTGGCCAATAACCTTGCTTCAAAATGCAATGAGCCAAAATTTAAAGACATAATAAGAAAAACACATTTATAATTATAGTTGAGATTTAAACAGAAATCTTAGCAACTATTAAGCAAAAATAACATACAACAGTACAAGATATATAATGTTTAAGCAACACAATTAGCCAACTTTTCCCATTTGACATTTATAGAAAACTACAACAAGAGGGACAGAATGCACATCATTTGTGAGTAAAAGCAAAATATTTTTCAAAATGAACTCAATAACCAGGATTTTCTTATCAAAGTTGAATTAAACTGGAAAGCAACAACAGAACAGTTTTAAAATTTCTAAATGCTTAGAAGTTAAGCACATGCTTCAAAACAATCCATGAGCAAAAAAAAAAATCACAATAAAATTATAAATTACATGGAATGGAGTGCAATTAATATCACATTAAAATTTGTGGGATACAGCTAAAGTAGACGATATAGAGACATTTGTAGCTTTATATGCATATATTGGAAAAGGAGAAAGGATGAAACATTTCAAGAAGCTACATTTCAAGAAGTTAAGTATCTCAAGTTTGAGAGCCTCACTCTGTATGCAGGAAGGTAATTCTTTTAGAAAAGAACATGATTTCATTAATAATTTACACAAGACCCATTGTCACAGTGATTTCAAAGATCTTACAATGAAAACATATACACAAACACAAAAGGAAATTGGGTCACTGTAGTAATAAGCTCATAATAAGTAATGAATATAACATAAGTAAATACAAAGATTAATTTTCTCATTGGAGATTATTTACTGTTTATTAACATCAACTAAAACATTGCTTACTCTGCTCTGATTCTGTTGTACATGACTTCATTACTCCATGACTGTCTTTCTGCTCAATCGTCAACTGATTTATTCTCTATTCTAATATCTTTTTTCAGTTTTATAACAGTATGTGTATTTTCTGATATTTTCTTCCTCAAAAGTAAATTGAAAGATAATACATTACACCTCTCAAACCTTTCTCTACATGATGACTTTTTAGCTTTTGATCCTGTTGCTAACTACTCCCTGGGTTTTCTACCTTAAATTATTAATAGAATTATATTACTTTGTCACCTAAACTTATTATTTCAATCCATAATATAGGTAACTATCAGCTTGGGATCAGGTATTAACATTGTTTTCATTCACAGTAGCTGGGATGGGGTTATTTTGGGGATAACTACTGAGTAGTAAAGTTTTAGACTCCAAGTCTAAATAGTACTTAACAAAGGCTTAATTGGGAGATTTGCTATTTTCTCCCAAACTGATAAAAGTGTCTCTTAAAGAAGGTTCGTGGTCATCTGAATCAGAATACCTGTGATGCTTGTAGTGGATACATATTTCTGAATTCTATCTGAGATTTGTTTATCTGGGTTTCTGTGATTAGAATTGGGGATATGCATTTCCACTCTTTTTACAGAAAAATCTAAGTGCCATAATAATTGAGAAACACTTATCAAAATGTCACTATCGACCATGTATTTCATCCATTCTTCTAAGTATTCGAAAGTGTATTCCAATAAGAGATTGTGTGGGGATTCCTTCTCAAGGTAAAACTACATCTCTACTGCTGCAGACTCTTTAAGATTTGAAAAGTAGACACAGATATCAGATTGACATCAAAATATCAATTTTTCCTGAGAAAACTAAATTAGATTTCAAAAACATGTATCTGCAGCAAAAATAGGCATTTCTGCTACTTTTTATGAAATCCAGATTTGAGATCTATACACAGATTTGATCTGAAGTTGGACATTTACTCAGGCAGTCGAAAAGATATCACTGTTTTATATTCTTCTTGTCCTCAGAACGGGGATAAAGTAGGCTGTAACTCAAATCTGCTTGTAAAAGGCATACACTAGTCCTGAACACACAGATGTATTTACCTTATAGACCATAGATTTAGTGAAGAATGGTATGTTATCAGAAACTAGTCTTAAAGGGAAAACTATATTGAACTATAGTAACTATGGGCACTTTCAACACATCTGCCTTTAATAATAGAGGAAAGAGAACCAATATCTATGAGATTCTTGGTATTTTACTAATCAGATAAATCACTCCTCCCAGAAAGAAGTAGTTACAAGGACAAAAGGAGAGGCAGAAATAGTTTTCCCAACAATCCACAGAAAGAAGGAGTTTCTATTATAATCACGTAAACTATGCTTAAATATTATTTTGGGGCTAGGTAAAGAAATATATAAGAAATGACCCCAAAATTTGGGTTACTCTTTATTATAAAAATGTGGTTGAAGATAATGCTCATTGTGTTATGCTGTATTCTCTTAAAGAGAAAAATTCACTTTGTCCTTTGTCCCCAAAATAGTTCTATTTCTTCTAAGCAACCTCAAACTATATTTTGTCAGGAATGGATGTGATGTGGGGAGCAGACGAGGGCTGTCACTGTAGCAGGCCTTGAATAAAGGACCCAAGCAAAGGCAGGGTCTCCCTTAATGGTCCCAAGCTCCTAAGCAAGGTCTCGCTTGGTAGCTCTGCATCCTAGCCAAAGGCAGGGGATGCAGCCTGCTACACAAAGCGGTGTCTCAGATACCCACACATCCAGGTGCATATAGTACAGATAAAGCCCTAGCTACAACAAGAAAACCGTGGAACAGCTCACCTTTAGGTAGCAACAAAATTTCGCTATAAGCTCCCTCACAGACCTTGAATCCCTTTCTTCCAACTTCCTTTGTGCTTGATCATAAAATAAACATACTGAGCTAGTTCAGGACCACTTCTCCTCCATCAGAGGAAAATGTCCCACTTGGTCCCAGCTTTTCTTTTATGTCTTTGTGTCTATGTCTTTTGTAATTGCTGGCCACTCTCTCTCGGGATCCTCAAGGCAGCCGCGTGGGCTGTGGCGGTATTTGTTTAAAGAGTAGCAACTTACCTCTCTGACTTCAAAACATATTCCCCTTTTTTTGATTCTTGGAGAATGGTGAAATCACCAAAAATGTGGTACTATCTCTTTGACTTCCTTTTCTTTCTTCATGTTCTACGTAAAATAAGTCATCATATTTTGTGAATTCCACCTCTTTAATATCTCTCTATTTCCACTAAAACTATTTCCACTAAACCTTAGTTGTCTGGATTACTACAGCAGCATTCCAGTATGTGTCACTGCTTCCTGTTGTGTTCAACTCCAGGCCACGTGTTTTAAACAATTTAACATGATACTTAAACAGTGAATTGAGATTGGCTATGCATCTATTTATCTCACAGATCAGACTATAAGCACTGAGAAGGTAGATACTAGGTCATTAACACTGTGATTAACATAGGTTTTGTTTCCTTCTGTGTGTTATACTTGTGCAAACTCATCCTAATTTATATGTCAATTCTGACAATAAAATCAACCTCATAGATTATTTCAAGTAATAGTATCTCCATGAATGTATTATATTTTGCATATTTTTGAATCTTAGTTCTAATTTACTCCTGTACTTAATTATTCCTCTTGTATGTATTTTAAGCACAAATTACTTTTGGAATTAGGCAGGATATAAAAAAATTAAATAATATAAAGTAATTCAACAGAGAGACCTGGGCTGACAGACAACCTGCAATGTCCTTGAGGACAACCAATTTCCTGTAAATTACATTTGGAGAACTATTAATCTTGCTCAGTGTACGTCTGTGAGGTTCTATGTCTTTTTATACCTTTGGCCTCAGTAATAGCCTGCTTTAGTCTAACTCCACTCTGAATGCTAAGGTAGTAATACATCTACCCATAGCATACTATTTTATTTCATGCTTCCCATGGCTCTATGGTTGTGACCTTTTCAAAAGTATTAATAAATGTCATAACTGTCTTGACCTCATCATCTTTAAGTGACACTTCTTAAGCACTGCTGAGAGGCATAATATTAAAAACAATAATCAGAAAAAATTATTGCAGTTCAGCTACAGAATGTTAAAAAAAATTGAGTGGAAGCTTTTCAATTCTGGTACCCAGAATCTATGATTTATCTGCAGATATTTCTCAGGCTCCTGTGAGTGGGAAAGGGGCAGATGATCGGTTGGATGGATATTTCTCCCTTCTTGGGTTTCTGCTTCAGTCACAGCATTCTGCTCTGGGGATTTGTGGAAGGGAGGTTAAAACATATTTAAAAAGGAACTAAAAGAGCTATGATTTCAGATCTATGCAATTGGCAGTAGAATCTTCCCTGAATCAAGTATTTCTCCCACTCTGCTTCTCACTGGAAATCTTATAAGAGTATGCCCAACTCGCTGATTATAGCCTTTATTATTTTTATCTTCTTTCTTTTATTCAAAGTATGCTCATGTTTTAGTTGATCATGAATGGGCTCACTTTTTATGTGAATTTTAACAGGATTAATCACTGTATTCAAGATATATTTATTAGTCATCTACCTGCAGAAATTCCAGTATCTTGATACAAAATAATTCTTTTAAAAAATATTGATTATTCTACTTTCACTAACCTGTATTTGCTGAATGAAATTGCATCAAATTGAAAGGAACTCACAGAAGAAAAATATTAAGTACTTAAGTATTTGAAAAAGAAAGCATGAAAGTGAAAAATCTTAATAGTTGACTCTAATTCAATCTGTGTTGCAGATCAATCTGGAACTGAGAGGAGTATAAATTGCATCCTAAGTACTTATGATTCACTTAATCAGTAAAACTCCAAGAAGCAAATATCTCAGTATAAATTGCACTAGAGAACAGTTGCTACCAAACAGCTGGCAAAATACCTGAAGAGGGTTGGTAAAATCATTAGCAAGATTTTTAATATCTACATTTAAAAACAAATACATTTAACTTTAGTCTGCATGATAACTAGTACTACAATGTCTAATTTAGAAGAAAAAATATAAAAAACAGTGTTTCCTAGATGAACCAGAACATTTTCAGAATGATGGAAAATATTCCAGCCCACTGAGTATAAAATTAGATTGCTGAATGACTGTGGCTGGCTCAGATTCTGAGGTCATGATGACTCTTCCTTATGCTAAGCAGATGAAATGTCAGAATAAAATCATAGCCTGGCTTTAGTTATGAATCTTAAATTAGGTGAGATAAAAAACCTTTTGAAGTGTCATGTAGTATGATTTAAGTTTGTAGCTCCTTATTCTTATCCGGGGTACTGGAAATCTTATTATATACCATGAAGACAGCTTGCTAGCTAAGCTGACTTTAAATGAGCTTGTATTCACCCTTTGGGATCAGTGAAGTATCTTCTCCATGCTGTTAGTGTACAGTCATAAGCATCTTATTGGATTCATATCTTTTAAAAAATTTTCATTGTCAATATTGTAATTGGTGGGGGGAAGCCACACAGAGTCTAATACATCATTTTGTATAAAATTAAACAATTTTATTATATTTCCTTTATCTCACCCAATGGCAAGACACATTTAATTTTTGAAGGAGAAAGTGAGAATTGATGAGGAGTGAATTCAAATTTACCATGTGTTTGATAAAATTAAAATCAAAATTTGAACTAAAATTTGGAGAAGAGGAAAAGGAGAAAGGATTGTATTTTCTTTATAGTTTTCATATTTGATTGTGTTGTATCCCAACTCCCAAATTTCAGGAATGCTGGCTAAGAAGGGGTTCAGTGTGTCAACAACAGTACCCTTTGATTATGTTTTAGGCACTCTATATAGGGGAAGAGTCCCTAAATATTTTATTCAAGGCTAGCACCATTATATTCTTAACATACTTGAATTATTATCATTATTACTATAATAGATTCTTCACTGTTGCTAGAATAGTTCTTAGATTGTAGTCCAGTGACATAATGCGTTGCTCAAGCTTCTGAAATTTGGAGTATTAATATCTTTAGTAGTATGGCATTTTATTTTTAATTTTCCCTTCACCATATTAAACTTTTGAGATAGACATTTCCTGGAGGACTAAGAACTTCAGAGCTCAAAAGTAAGCACAGGATCCTTCACATTTTTCTTTTCTATTACCAGGGAGAAAATAAAAAATCGGGTTCTTCATTTATGTAACTTTATAGCTCTCTGCCATTACTGGCTCTTTTTCCTTGTCTCCCTTTATTTCAATGGAAAAAAATATATATATTTCAGCATATAAACACACATACACAGACATTTACACATGCACTCACACATACAAATGTTATTTGTAATAATTAACAAAACCTACACTGAAATTGTAAGGCTCTGTACAGTCTAGTTCTAAGATAATAAATTTATTTCATCACTCTAGGGTGCTATTTATATGCTTAACTTTGCATTATATAGAGATAGGTCATGTCTGTTCTGGTATCTGAATTAATTTTTATATTAATAGAATATTAAGCATGATCTCCAACTTCACTTTTACATATCCAATTTTCCAGCCCCCTAATACCTGACTAATTAATTTCAGCAATTTTCTTTTATAGAATTCTAAGTGTGACTTTAGGTATTCCCCTCCTGCCAATGATTTAAATTGATTGCTTCTATCATTTTAAGAAACCTGATTAATGCTTCCATGTATCATCTTTTGAAGGTCTTTCTAGAATTTTAATAGATACCTTGATTCCAGTCAAATATGATCCAACATTCTATCTTAGTCTTAAGAAAGATGAATGATATTTGATTATCGTATTCTGTAGGACCAACTTCTTAAAGGAATATGGAAAATACAATAATTAAGATCATAGTAACTACTTTAAAATAAATTAGACTGTAAATTCGATATTAAATGAAGTGAAAGATAGAGAATAATGAATAATAGCAGCTGCAATTGGAATGTTTGTGTCCTTTTAAAGCCATAGGTTGAAACTTAATAACAAATATAATAGTATTAGGAGGTGGGATTAATACTCTCATAACAGAGGTCTCTGAGTGAGGTCTTGCCACATGTGGAGTCATAGTGAGAAGTTGCCATCTATGAACCAGGAAGAAGGCTCTTGGAAGAGTCCAAATTTTTCAGTACTTTGATCTTTGACTTCTTAGTGTCTAGAATGGTGGGAAAGAAACATCTGTTTCCTATGGTTCACCAAGTTTATGCTATTTTGTTACAGAAGCCTGAATAAGCTAAGGCAGTAACTCTAAAAAACATTCTTTTATATTATAGAGCATTAGTTTCTGCAATCTGGTTGTACAAAAGGATCACCAAGGTGATTCTTAATAATAATGGTGTCTGGATTACATTTCTGAAACAGAATCTCTAAGGATTAGTTTTTCTAAGATGCTTCCTAGATAATACTTATCCAGTCATTGTGTTAAAACAAGGAGGGGCAGAGGACCAATCCCACTGGTTAAAAATTTTATACATAATAGCATTTAAACACACTCTAGGTTTAATTTCTTACATGAAAGGAATTGAAAATAATTACATCATCATTGCAGCAAGAAGAAGCTGAAAAAGTTGAAAATAAATTATTTTTAGCATCTATCAGTGAATTGAAATTGCAGAACCCAAAATGTGTAGAGATACAGAAAGACTGCAATCTAGTAGAATGGCTTACCTGGGAGAGACGGCATTTGGGCCATACACTGATTATCTGAAGGGTAATTTTGATGAAGTTCTGAATGTGAACTAGTGCGAGAGTAAGAAAGTTCTTAGGACCACAGTTTTGGGTACTACAAGAGTTTCATGAACGTTACTCCAGGAACACTACCAGTTTCTCACAGTGAAGAATCAAAGATCTCCTCATTGCTCTGGTAAGGAGAGGAGAAGAGTAATTATTATGTAAGTCTCAGAACCTTGATAACAGTAAAGACACATTCTCCAGGGAAAAGGACTTAGGCAAAGCACTGTTCTGAAACTTAATACTATCTTGTTTCAAGTATAGGGGAAGAAAAACAGACACAACAGGCTCTGGAACACTGTGACTAGGAAAGGGAATAGGCAGCAAAGAAAAATAAGAAGTTATACCACTGGAGAAACACTTATGAAAGTTACAACTCTGAAAACAGGTAACTAAAATAATGAGATTTAATTGGAAGATTAGTGAATATTCCCTCTCCCCAAAACTTACTAAAACTCCAAAGTGAAATGCAAAAAGCAAAAAAAAAAAAAGAAAGAAAGAATGAAAATAAAGTAGAGCAGAATATGCAAAAACTTTGAGACAATTTCAGAAGTGTAAATTATGTATAATTAGAATAGTAGAAGGAGAAGAAAAAAGAAATGAACAAGAGAACTATTTGAAATTATAATGGCTAAGACAGAGACAAAAACATAGATCAAAGAAACTCAGATAACAACAAACAAAATGACTAGTGAGAAATAAAAAGCTTTTACACACTGAGGGTTTTTATTGTCAACAAGGCATTCCCTGAAAAAAGTCTTAGAAGAACAGCAATGTCACATGAAACGAAAGAGAATTGGGCATTCTCTGTTATAATGTATCTGTACTACATGTAAAATGGTAAAATATTATTTGAAGGTGAATTTAGAATAATTTGAAATGTGTGTTAAAGACTCTAGAGCAACCAATAATTTTTTAAAGAATTATAATTGATGTGCTAAGAGATGATAAATCATAAACTTCTAAATTAAATAACACAAAAAACAGAAGAGGCAGACAAAGAGAGAGGGAGGCAGGATAAAAATCAAATGGACAAATAGAAAACAAAGTATTTTATATATTTGTCCAGCTACATCAATAATTACTGTAAATGTGAATGATCAAAATACTATAATTAAAAGACAGTGTTCGAATTGATTTAAAAAAACAAAAACAAAACAAACAAAAAAACCACACACACACACACACACACACACACACACACACACACACACACACACCATCTAACAAATGTTGCCTGAAAGTAACTCACTTTAAATTCAAGGACTCAGATATAGGGATAACAGAGGGATGAAGAAAGATACACTATGTTAATACTATTGAAATAAACCCAGATTAGCTGTATTATATTCTGACAAATCATACTTATGCAAAAGAAAGATTATTGAGCATGAAGAGGTGCATTTCATAATGATAAATGGTTCAAGAAGATAAAAATTTAAAATTAATGTGAACCCAACAAAAGAGTATCAAAACACATGAGAAAAATCTGAAAGAATTATAAGAACAACAGACAAATCTATTTTAGTTGGAGACTTTGGAAATTCTTATGCAATAACTGATAGACCAAGCAGAAAGAAAGTAAGTAGGATATAGTTGACCTGAATGGCATTATATTTGATATAATTGACATTCATAGATTATTCCATCCAACAAACTTGCCAATGCCTTGGTCTTGGAATTCACAACCTGAAAAACATGAGAAATAAATGTATATTGTTCATAGACTACTCAGTCTATGATATTTTGTTATAGCAGCACAAACAGCCTTAGACAGAAATCGGTACTAGAAGTGGGGTATTACTATAACAAATACCTAAAAATATAGGAATGGCTTTGGAACTAGGAACTACATAAGGTTAAAAGTGTTTAGAAACAGATGTTTGTTAGAAAAAACTGAGTTCTGTGAAGGAACATTAAAGGTGACCTTGGTGAGTACTCAGAAGAAGAGTCAAGCTGTAGACAGAGTTTCATTCTCTTAGAGATTACCTAAGTGGGCATGATCAAAATCTTGATAGAAATACAGACAATCAAAGCTATTCCCATGAGGCCTCAGATTGAAATGAGGAATATCTTATTGGAAATTGGATAAAAGGCTATTGTTATTTTAAAGTGGCAAAGAATTATGTCTTGACCTACTGCTTTGAAAAGGCAGAGTGACAAACTAAGATATTTGTCAGAAGAACTATCTAAGCAAAATGTTGAGGGTGCTGCCTGGTTTATCTTGACTACTTACAATAAAATACAAACAAAGAAACAAATTAAAAGCAAAATTTATAATCAAAAGGAAAGCACAATTAAAGAGTTGGAAAATTTTTGGTCTGGCCATGTAAAACATTAGGGGAAAAAATATTGCTCTGTAGAAAATGCAAAGGTTATAGCTAAATGCATATTTGACAAGGCGATTAGTATGGATAGAAGGATGCTAGGTGCTATTTATTAGAACAGTGGTAGAATGACCCTGAAGGCATTTTTGGAGAACTTTGAAGCTACCACTCCCATCACAAGCCCATTCTGATGGCAGAATGATTTTAAGGGAGGGACCTAGGGCGCCCTTTGAACCTCAAAGATTGCTGCCTAGCTCTGCTTCACGTTCCCCCTGCCTCACCCATTAAAGTATAGTGCTCCTCAGCTGTCACTCTAATGGGTGAAGTTCAGACAATCCTCCAAAGGTCACAAGCTGTAAACCTTGACACTGTCCATATAGTGCTAACTGCAGGTGCACAGCATGCATAATCTGTGGAGGCATGGCTGCCTCCACTTCGATTTTAAAAGATGTCAACAGAGCCTTGGTGCATAGACAGAGAATCATCAGAGGTGTGGGGCCAATGTAGAAAAAAAAATCTTCACTTGGAAAATGCTGTGTGAAACTGTGGGGTTGGGGTACTCCCCAAACCTCAGGATCATAGAGCCTCCAATGTACAATACCAATGTACAATACCTGAGGGAGCCACAAGTCCTAGAATTCAGCTTGAGAGCTGCTATGCCAATTGTGATCAGAAAGCCATGAAGACGGGGCTTCTCAGGGTTTTGGGAGCCTAACCCCAATCCTAATGTTTTTAGAAGGCAAGACATGGAGTCAAAGCAGATTATTCTCAAGGTTTAGGATTTAATGTTGTTTGCCTTGTTGGGTTAAGGACTTACTTGTGACCTGTTACTCGTTTCTTTTTGCTTATTTCTCCCTTTTGGAATAGGAATGCCTTTTCTATGCCTGTCCCACCATTATATTTCAGGAGCAATAACTTGTTTGATTTCACACAGTCACAGATGAGAAAAATTTGCTTTGGATAGATTGTGCATTTTGTCGTACCCAGATATGATTTACATACGATACTGGACTTTGGAGTTGGTACTGGAACAAATTAAAACTTTTAGGGCCATTGGAATGGAATGATTATATTTTGCTTGTAGACAGGATATGAATTTAGGGGGGCAGAGGAGGAATGCTATGGTTTGAATGATTGTGTTACCTCCAAAATTTGTTAAACAGAATCCCCAATGTAATAGTATTAAGAGTTAAAACTTTTAGTAGGTAATTAGGCCATGGGGATTTTGCCCTCATGAATGGAATTAGTGACTTTCTATAAAGGCTGGAGGGAACTATCTAGGCCCTTTTTGTCTTTTTGTCTTCTAGTATGTGAAACAGCCTTCAACACAGCCTTCAAGTTACCATTTTTAAGCTGATTGCAGTCCTCACCAGGCGTTGAACCTGCTGGTTACTTGATCTTAGACTTCCTAGTCTCCAAAAATGTGAGTAATAAATTTATATTATTTATAATAAAGGTAAGTTTAAGCTTCTCCCCCTGAATGTATTCAATAATTTAAGACTATAAAGGAAACTTATAATAGACAAATTAGGAGGAAAAAACAAGGCATACAAATATGTTCATATGCAATGTGCACAAGGGAGTCAGACAATATACAAAAACTGAAAGAAAAGGCCAGATGGTTGATGCTTTTATACTATCTAGAGACTACAGGAAGAGTAGGGGCTTGGAGTATGGTAAAACAGGCTATGGCGGGGGGGGATAAGAAAGAAAGGCATGAGACAAAGGTGTCTTGTTATGCAGATGAAAACTCAAGTGTAGAAACTCTCAGAAAGAATAGCTAGTACCCTGTGGCAAAAGTTTCTCTGTCAGGCCTTCAAAGATATCAAATTCTCAGTTAATTCTGACAAGATCTAAACAAGAGGGGGCCTCAGAGAAAGTCTCTTTGCATCTGCTATTTACCTCACTTTATTTCCTCTACAGATGCAAATCTTTCCGCAAAAGAGCAGCTTTTCAGGGCTATTCTTGTGTTTGCAGTCCCTCTAAATAGCCATCTCAAAATAGGTCAAAGACATATATTTTGGAGTGAAACATTTTTGGTTTTCTTCAATAAACTTCCCAGTCTGAGATATTTTGCTATAGCAGCACAAATGGACTAAGATCTTATTCTTATTCTACCAAAATACACACAACAGGATCTATCTGTGAAAATCTACACATCTTTGATGAAAGAAATCCAAGATGTAAATAAATGAAGAGATATTTCATGTTCATAGATTGAAAGACTCAATATTACTAGCATATCAGTTTTCCCAATTTGATCTATAGATTCAATGCAACACCAATCAAAATACCAGCAAAATAAATTGTATATATTGACAAATTGATTAAACTTTATATGGAAAAGTTAACATTTTGCAATAACTAGCAAAATAGATGTAGGTTTTCCTAGAAGAAAAACTAAGTTGAGCAACTCATGCTAATTTATTTTTAAGACATATTATTAAAACTACAGTATTCAAGGCAACATGTATTGGCAAAAGAAAACTACCATTAAAATAACTCATTGCTTGCCTTCCTAACAAATAATTCTGAAACAATTGGACATTCATTAAAACATGCAAAAAGAAAGAAAGAAAGAAAGAAAAGAAAAGGCAAAACAAAAAACCCAGACACAGTCATACTATAAATCTTCGAAAAAAATGTAGGAGAAAATTCAGGTGACCTTAAGTTTGGTGATACTTTTTCTTAACACCACAAGTACAATCCATGAAAGATAAAAACAGATAAGCTGAACTTTAATAAAATTCAACACCTTTGTTCTGTGAAAGACATTGTCATAAAATACAAAAGACAGAGCACAGACTGAGAAATACATTTGAGAATAACATATCTCATAAAATTTTTATCCAAGATATGTAAGTATTCATTCTCAAAATAAGAAAATAAGCAACCCAATTCAAAATTGGGCAAAAGATCTATCCTTCACCAGTAGATATACAGATGGAAAATAAGCATACAAAAGAAGTTCAACTCCTGTGATATTGTAAAAAATATTTATATATGTATTTGGTTTTCAACTGCATTTCCTGGCATGCACTCCTAAAATCCTTAGAGAATCCAAAGTGATGTCTTTTATATGCGAATAAAATGACAGTGGTTGGTAGACCCTAGGCTGCTTCAAGATGGGATCTAGTCTCCAGAAAGACAAAGACATGATTAGAAAATTGGGGTTTTCAGCCCTACTCTCAAACTCTGGGGAGGGGAAAAGGGCTGAAGGTTTAATTGATCCCCAATGGCCAGTGCTTTAATCAATCATGCCTACATAATGATGCCTCCATAAAAACCCAAAAGCACAGGTTTGGAAGATCTCTTACTACAGCTACACCTGTGGAGGTTCCTGGACAGTGGCATGCCCAGGGAGGGTAAAGAAGCTTTGTTCCCTTTTCCATACCTTGAACTATGCATCTCTTCATCTGTTTCCTTGATAATATCTTTTATAATACACCAGTAAATGTAAATGTTTCCCTAAATTCTGTGAGCCAGTCTAGCAAATTAGTCTAACCCAAGGAGGGGTTTGCGGGATCCCCCATTTATAGCCAACTTGTCAGAAACAGGCAAAAAAACCTGAGTCTTGTGATTGACATCAGAAATGGGAGACAGTCTTGGGACCTCAACACTCAGCCTGTGAGATCTGACTCTATCCTTAGGTAGATAGTGTCAGAATAGAATTGACTCAGTAAACACTATGAAGGCCAAAACCTTCAGGCCCCTAAAGCAGTGGTTCCCCAACCTTTCTGGCATCAGGGGCCAGTTTCATGGAAGACAATTTTTCCATGGTTGGTGGGAGGACCATCAGGCATTAGATTCTCATCAGGAGCTTACAACCTAGACCCCGCGTATGCACAGTTCATGATAGCGCTCCAGCTCCTATTAGAATCTAATGCCACTGGTTGATCTGACAGCAGGTGGGGCTCCATTGTCCTGCTACTCACTTCCTGCTGTGCTGCCTAGTTCCTAACAAGATTGTTCTGGTCCACAGCCAGGGTGCTGGAGATCCATGTTCTAAAGGTTTGCTTAAAAATCACTGACATGAGGAAGATTAGTGGATATGAGAAAAGGCATGAAACTTTAATTAATGTGCATTTATGGGAGCCTTCAGAATGAACACCAACCCACCAATGAAGTAAAGAAGCTTATGCATCATCTTGAAGTTAGGAAAGAATGTAGGCTAAAAGCATGAATAAAACCAGAATTTAGTGGTAAGACAAGTTCTGGGAGGGAGAAAGAAAGTTCTGGTTACCAAAGGTGGCTTTGTTATGTAGATAAAAATCTCAAAGGCAGTATCCTTCCAAGAGAATAGATAGTAAATGTTTCTTGTCTGAAGGTTTTAGGCTCTCAGTTAATCTCTCCTAGATCTAGGAAAGGTCTAGAAAGCAAAGTCTTTGGGCCTTAATGGAGAGTCATACAGATGCAAAGTTCCCCAACAAAAGAGAGATTTGGAGGTTTACTTCAGTTGACTAGCTCTGTGGCAACCATTTACAAATATATATATATATTCCCCCTCTTTTAATTTTTACTTTAAAATTGTGGGGTACAATTCAGGGTGAGGTATACAAATATTCATTGTGCAGGTACCCTTGTTAATGAGGTGAGCCTCCCCTTCCCTGGACAAATATCAACTACTGTCAATCCCTCCTGCCCGCCCCCTCCCTCCCTCCACAGTTTCCTGCTACTGTCAATCCTTTTCTTATAGTATTACAGTAGTTGTTCAAGGTTCACTTTTGAATGAGAACATGTGATACTCAGATCTTTGTTTTTGTGAGATCACTCAGTATTATAAACTCTAATTCCATCCAAGTTGCTGTGAAGTTCATGATTTTGTTTTTCTTTATGACTGCATAATATTCCATTGTGTACACGTACCACATTTTTAAAAAAATCAGTCCTCTTTTGATGGGCAGCACAGTTAGTTTCATGTTCTTGCTATTGTGTACAATGCTGTGATAAACATACGTGTGCAGGTATCTTTTTAATAGAATGATTTGAGTTCCTCCAGGTATATTCCCAGCAGCAGTATTGTGGGGGCATATGGAAGGTCGATTTTTAGAACTTTTAGGAATCGCCACACTAATTTTCACAGAGATTGTACTAGTTTACACTCCCACCAACAGTGTAGAAGTGTTCCCTTTTCGCCACATCCTCTCCAGCATCTGTTATTTTTTGAGTTATTGGTGATGGCCATTCTGACTGGAGTTAGGTGGTATCTCAGTGTAGTTTTAATTTGCATCTCCTTGATGACTAGTGAGGCTGAACGTTTTTTTCATGTATCTGTTGGGTGCTTGTATGCCTTCTTTTGAGAAGTGTCTATTCATAACTTTTGCCCATTTTATAATGGGGCTGTTTTTTTTTTTCTTTTCAACACATTTGGGTTCCTTGCAGATCCTTGATGTTAGACCTCTGTCAGATGTTGGGAGCCAGCCATGGAGGCCCACTTAGTGTTAGGGATCAGGAAGGGCCGTTGACCCTGAGACCACTAGGATGCGTTCGGGAGCTATATGACCCCATTTCCTCCCCCTTTCTACTCAGAACTAACCAGATTAAGCTCCTGTGAGCTCAAAACATAAAAACTGGGACCAGGATGAACACAAGCTAACTTTAGAAGCTCATTGCTCCCATTCTTCCACAAACTGCAGTTTTGGCTTTCACACAACTTATAATTCAAACTCGGGTCACATCTAAGAGCCTTAGTATTGGTCACAGGCTTCTGGGTCATGATCTTAGGATTTATTGAAGGTGTAAATTGTAGAATATAGTTTTAGAAGACAGCCATTTGTTGAAAGAATGCGGCTGGGTTACTTGCAGGTAGCCTACTGTGATCTTTGGACTGGGCCACATTTCAAACATTCTGGGATGGGCCACTTTCCTTTGTAAAGTAAATACTTAAGCTTCTATAGAATTGTTTAACTTGGCATAAATCAATCAGTTTAGGACGAAAAAGGTTTATGCAATATGTCAGTCACAGATTAGGTTATCCTTTGTTATTCACAATAACATACACATTACTTCTGCACTAGACCAGAGTCCAGTCTCTTTCTTTCTCTCTTTCTTCTTCCCCCCAATCGCCAATGCCGTATCCACCTTTGGGGTACCCTGAACCCGGCTGGAGTTGGACTCCGGCAGTCAGACATGGAGTTGGCGAATATTTTTTCCCAGTCTGTAGGCTGTCTCCCTGCTTTCTTGATGGTTTCTTTGGCTTTGCAGAAATTTGTTAGTTTAATGAGGTCCCACTTGTCTATCTTATCTCTATGACCTAGGCACTTTGGGTTTTGATCAGAATATTTTTATTTCCTTCAACACTCAAGTGTTGTTCACTGCAAAATTGCTTGCTTTCTTCTTGATGGGGGACATCCCCACAAATGTTGTAACAGACATCTTCTATGCTGATTGTTGTGGTGTTAGAACAGAGGAAAAATATTTTATGTTTTTCCACTCATAACTCTATTTGTCACTAGGGAGTTGCAAATCCAGACAGCAATGAAATGCCATTCCATGTCTATTAAAATGGCTAAAATTCAAATTAAAATAAGCTATCCATATCAATAGTGGGCAAGGATGTTGAACAAGAGTGCTCATTGCTAAGAGAAATGCAAAATACCACAGACAAACCAAAAGGTGGTTTGACAATTTATAATAAAACAAGATACTGGCTTAACATGTGATCTATATTTGAATGTCTACATATTTACCCAACTGACTTAGAAATATACGTACCCACAAAAACCTTCACATGAATGTTAATAGCATTCTTGTTTATAATCATCAAACCTGGAAGCCACCATGATATCCTTCAACAGGTGAAAGGATTAACAAACTACAGAACAATCATACAATGGAATACTATTTACTGATAAAAGGAAATGAGCTCGCCAGGAATGCAGAAACACAGAAGAATCTTAAATGAGTTTTGTTTAAAGAAAGAAGTTAGTCAGAAGAGACCACTTACCATGGAAATTTATTTCTCACCATTTGGGAGGATGAGATGTTCAAGATCAAGTGGCCGCAGATTCAATGGCTGATGAGGACTTACTCTCTGATTCTTAGATGACTGTCTTTTTGCAGAAGGGAGAAAGACCTCTTTAGTTTTTCTTTTAGATGATTACTAATCCCATTTATGAAAGTGAATGACCTAATTTGCTCCCAAAGGCCCTAACTTCTAATATCATCAAACTTAGGGGTTAGGATTTCAACACAGACTTTTAAGGGGACATTCAGACTAAGCATACTACATACTGAGCAAGCAAAAATAAACTGATAGTAAAAAGATCAGTGCTAGTCAGGGTTTGGAGGGAAAGAGAGTTGAATATGTGAACCTCAGGGTATTTTTAAGGCTGTGAAGCTATCTCATATGCCATTGTAATGGGGGATACATGGCACTATGCATGTGTTGAAACACATAATATAACATAGAGTGTACCTTAATGTATACAAATGACAAAAAGGATATTTATGTAGTTGGGAGATCCTAGGATAGAATGTAGTGAGTGAAAAAGAATTGAACTTTATTGCATATGTATAGGATAATCTTACTAAATGAAGTCAGGAAAAAAGGTGCTCACCTAAGTCACTTTGAGGCAGTAAGACTGAAAGGTACTATACGTAAACACTGTACTCTAGTTAATAAAGTTGCTTCCCAGGGGATTGTTGGCTAACAATTCTCAAATCATTATACCTGTGTACTGTAATTGGAAAATGAATACCTGTGTACTGTAATTGGAAAATGAATGGTGAATTGAGGGAGACAATTTTCTGAATATAAGAGTGGGAGATTACAAATAAGCAGTGAGACATATCTGGAATGATCCATGGGGTAAGTGATTAGAGTTGGGAGCATTTGTATAAACTCATATTTAGCTAAATATAGGCACTGATGCATACATATAGAACTGTAAATAGGTATGTGCATGGTTAGTGTGTGTGTGTGTGTGTGTATATATATATATATATTTGTTCTGTCAGCTAAGAGGGCATGGACACAATAGCATCCCAGTAGCAATAAGCTATGGGGACATATACTGTCTTTATCTTCATTTCTAATGCCATTGTACAATTCAAATAGACAAAACAAAACAGATCTCTTTGGAGAAACAGCTGATTCTAGAACTGGGACAGAAAATATCCATGATAGCCCTGGCACATCTTATGGCTCCTGAATGAAGTAAATTGCTAAAAAAATTACAAATAGGGAACTATGTCAAAGAGGCATCAAAGCCAAACATAAGAAGTCTTATTGGCCCTAACTAAAATCTTCAACAAGATAAACTAGCACTGTATTAAAACATATAATATAAAATAAATATTTATAGGTCCATGGGATATAAATAAGTGATTAGATAAATAAAAAAGGAAAAAGACAAAGAATTTCAATTAATTTATGTAAACATTGCCTTAAAAGAGGTGAATTATAACTTCCAATTCAAACATGGTCTGCACATTGTGATTTTACTCAGAATACAAGTATGAAAAGAAAAATAATACCTTCTTAACCAAGGATTTTAGCCTTAAAATGTATTCCATACACTATTCTTTAGCTTTAAAATTGTCCTTCAAGCATTTTTTCCTCTCCTCTTCCTTTAAGCCACTCCCCTACACCGTGATGCTTATCTAACTCTATGCTGTCTTAGAAATTCCAGAGCTAGTCTTAAAAAAAGTCAGGCATAAAGGCCTGGCTGTAGAATTCAACCTACTTAGGTAGAGCCTCAAGCAGTTAATCTACAACCCAGCCACAATCAGGGTAAGGCTGACCAGGTCTCTGAGAATTCTGGAGTCTAATCTTGGAACAAACTTGGCTTGATTCTCTATGTGGAGCCCTCATCTTGAAGGGATTCATTGGTGACTGGTCCAGATTGATCCACCACTGGGCTGCAGCCAAGATGATGCCAGTCAGACCCGAAGATGGACAGTTGCTTAAGTCATCAGAACAAGACCCCACACCCTACCCCAATCCTCCACATTTTCCATACCAATTTTCCTTTTAAAAGCTCTTTCTGACCAGCCCCAAATTTGAGATGGTACTGAAACATTAGTCTACCATCTATTTTGGAAGCTGGCTTCTTGAATAAACCTGTTTTTTCCTTCTCCAACTCTTGTCTCTTATGTTTGACTTTGAGTAGCAGGCACCTGGACCTGGATCCAATTATACCTCTACCATGAAGAAACCTGCATTCTGCAAAACATGTGATCAATGTGCCTAAACTTGTCAAAATCATGAAAAACTAGAAAATTCTGAGAGAGTGCCACTGCCAAGAGAAGCCTCAAGGAGACATTTCAACTAAGTCAATGTGGCATTCTGGTTGGAAGCTAGGAACAGAAAAACAAGTAAAAATGAAGGCAATATTAATAAAATAAATAAAACTTTAGTTTATAAGAATGAATCAGTACTGTATTGTCAATTGTGATAAATGTATGATGCTAGTAGGATGTTAATAATATAGGAAGCATAGTATAAGGTATGTGGAAACTACTTGCACTATCTTCACTACTTTTCTGGAAATCTAAATATATTCTAAAACTGTTTTAAAAAAATAAAAACCTAACAAAAGCTATTAGAAATTATGTAATTGTTCTACTCAATTAAATGTTAACCTCGATTTTGATTAACAAATTTACTTTTTCTTAATTGCCTAGAAGTGTATACTTATTTTGATATCTTCTCTCTACCACTTAGCTACAGACCCTTCTTAATATGAGAGTCTACTGGTTTAAAAAATTTTAAGCACCTACATATTGTTTATTAAAATAACGTTTAAATTTAAAATTCAATTTGTAAAAAAAAAATGGACACTAATAAATGAGCACTAAATTTAACCCATAGATTGTCCTTAGAAATTGCACTCTAGTGCTCTTGTTTTAGAGGTAAAAAGACTGAAGACACAATGAGTAAAATGCCTTGCCCAGACAATACAGATAGTTAGTAGCAAAGCTTAGAATATAATAAAAACCTCTGAATTCGCAGTTCTGTGTTTCATTCATGTACAACAATGCTAATTTTCTTTCTTTATCACTGGTCCTGTTCCTCCAGGTTTAGGTATAAATTAAGTTAATTCTTCTATTTCTGTTCCTGCATCACTGAGAATAAATTAGAATAAAATTAATCTATAAATATATATTATTCTAAAATATTTACTGCAACAGAATATCTTTTGAAATACAAAACTTCTAAAAATATTCAGATTTTTCCCCAACACCTTACAGGTTACTTTTTAAAGGAAAATATGCATGCATTTCATTCTTATGGCATCTTCTTTTTATAATAAACCATTAAAATGTAGGCATAATTTTTTTATCTGTGAAATATTATAAGTGATTTTAACCAAAATATGGCCCATACATAGCACCTGTACTAACCTAATTGACAGTAATGGCTCATTTGTAAGTTTTATAAAGTAGGCATTTAATACTTCACGGCAA